>JAXGFM010000007.1:4225000-9225000 GCA_039880935.1 Streptanthus diversifolius | reverse complement strand
TCTATAGGAAACTAGTAGGTAAACTAATTTACTTAACAATCACAAGACCTGACTTGTGCTTTGCTGTGAACCAGGTAAGCCAATATATGCAAGCTCCAGAGAAGAGCCACTGGGCAATGGTTCATCGTATCCTAAGGTACCTGAAGGGAACTCACCTACAAGGAATCTGGATGGGAAAGAATGACAACACAGAAATTGTGGGATATTGTGATGCTGACTGGGCTGGAGATAGGAAAGACAGGAAGTCAACTACTGGCTATTGCACCTTCATAGGAGGAAACTTAGTCACTTGGAAGACTAAGAAACAGAAGGTAGTTTCCTGTTCCAGTGCTGAAGCTGAGTACCGTGCTATGAGAAAGCTCACAACTGAGTGTATTTGGCTGAGGGCATTACTTAAAGACTTTGGCATTGAGTGCAAGACACCAACTACAGTTCACTGTGATAATCAAGCCGCCATTCATATAGCCTCAAACTCAGTCTTCCATGAGAGAACCAAGCACAAAGAAGTTGATTGCCACAAGGTCAGGGAAGCCATCGAAAAAAGAGTCATTCTTCCCTGCTTTACAAAGAGTTCTGATCAGTTGGCTGATATATTCACTAAGGCCGCCAGTGTAAGGGTTTGTGAGTTCATCCATGCTAAACTTGGACTCACTAACCTTCCATTCCAGTAACTCTCCTATCAAGAATAATTCATACTCTTTTTCCCTTAGAATGTTTTTGTCCCACTGGGTTTTGCATTCTAAGGTTTTTAATGAGGTGAATTCTCTTGATGTCCAAGTTTAAAACATTAACCATGTTTTAAACTTGAGGGGGAGTGTTGGAATGAATAAAATCTACAAGTAAGGAAGGATCACTAACGGCTAGTGAAGTATTCTAGAAGGTCTTGGAGTCGCTACCTTTTGAGTCATCCATGCCAGCACAAAAGGAGGCGCCAGCATATGAACCTTATCCTCTCCTCTTTTAGATGTTTTAGGGTTTTCAATAAGTGTATAAAAGGAGTAGTTGTAATTCACTTGTATACATCAGGGAAATCTTCATTCTAATAAAAACAATGTTCTTCATAATCTCTGTCTCTCAAATCTTCATACTCCCTAAAACTCTCTAAATCTTTCTAAGACTCTCTAAAACTTACACTTGAAACCATTTGTTCATGGTTTCCACGGTTAGCCTTCCTTGTTCACCGAGAGTTTCTTCTTCAATGGCTTCTCTTGGTGCTTCATCTAGGAGAACATGGGTCCATAAACCTCTACTACACAGAGTAGTTTTCATGGTTCTTGACCATAACAAGTAGTTTAGCCCCTTCAGTATGACTGGAGCAACAATCATTTTCGAAGACTCCATTTGTCTTTGGCGTGATTTGTACGGAAGAACAAATTTCGAACAGGGTTTCAGGCGGGAAGAACAGAGAGCTTCAGATGCTTCCTTTGAGTTTCAGAATCATCAAATAAGCTAATCCAGCTTTAGAAAAGAACCTCCTTTGTGAAGAATGAGCTGCCTTTAAGCTATTTTTCACTTAAGCAGATTTTAGTTCACGGAGGGATTTGGAGAAGACGAGTACGGACAACGGCAAAGGAGTCTCCTTTAGCTTGATTAGAGGTCAGGTTTTAGAAGAAATGATACCAGAATGCATATGAACACACGAACTTGTGATTTTAAAACACACCAGAAGATGAACCAAGCTATGTTGTAACTCCCATCCGTACATCCATGGCGCGGAACAGCTTAGCGATACCAAAACTCGACCAGGATAGAGCAGATTAGACCTAACACGATCTGGTTCGACCAATACTCATATTTTTCAAGCCAAAGATGAAAACTTTTCTTGAGGAAGAGAGCTTTAGAGGTTAGAGTCCGTACAACAATGGATGAAAGAAGGGTTTGAAAACGAATGAAAAACAGGAGTCTTAAGCCCGAGATAAACAAACAATAACCATCTTTAATCTCCCATAACTCATGACCAAATGATCTTTGAGGATTATAAATCTCAGAATGGGTAGATTCAAAGTTGTTTATTGTGAGTTTTGGCAAGAACTTAAGATAGAAGAAGATTTGCGGAAGTTTTAGTAATCTAGGAGCATAAACTGCTCTGATACCATATTGAAAATCAAGAACAAGTTTCAAGAGATTGAAGATTAGTATTTAGGCGATTAGGAGAATGAGGAAAACATTTTGTTTCTTATTACTTGCTTGAATTACATTATGACAATTACATAGATTAAATAGATAGATTAGAAGGAATATCCAAAGTATCTACTAAAGCATCTAGGAGGCGTGGCATGGTGAGCTGGAGCTGACCGTTGGTGCTACCAAGTGTGGCCTTATCCAGTCCGCTTCTAGAACATTTCTCCCCTTGAGTCTTCATAAATACTCCTTAATTCCAACACAATCAACCTCTATATGCTTAGTTCTCTCGTGGAATACTGAATTAGAAGCTATGTGAATGGCTGCCTGGTTGTCGCAGTGCATGGTCATTGGCCTGACTGTCTCTATCCCCAAATCCTTCAGAATAGCCTTGATCCATGTTAACTCATTAGTGAGCTTCTTGATTGCCCGGTACTCGGCTTCTGCACTGGAACAGGATACAATCTTCTGTTTCTTTGTCTTCCATGTGACCAAGTTTCCTCCAACAAATGTGCAGTAGCTTGTGGTAGACCTCCTGTCTTCTCTATCTCCAGCCCAGTCAGCATCGCAATATCCCACAATCTCTGAGCTTCCATTAGCTCCCATCCAAATTCCTTGTTCAGAAGTTCCTCTCAAGTATCTAAGCACCCTTTCCAGCATGTTCCAATGATGGACCTTAGGTTCTTGCATATGCTGGCTTACCTGATTCACAGAGAAGCACAAGTCAGGTCTAGTAAGAGTTAAATAGATCAACTTACCTACTAGTCTTCTGTAGAGCTGTGGATTGTTGAATGGTTGATCTTCAATCTCCCCCTTGTAAGATTTGATGATTGAGAGTATTTGAGATTTAGAGATTGAGAGAGATTGAGAGTGAACTTTTATTAAGAATTTTAGAAAATGATTTTTATACTTACAAAGTGAGTGAGAGACACCTATTTATACTAATCATATTCTAGACTTGTTTGGATACAGAGATATACTTATCATTAATCTACACAAGTCTAAGGCATATACATGGTGAAAGACGCAATACTTCACTCAGATGAATTCATCATACTTCTTCATTCCAACACTCCCCCTCAAGCTTAAGACATGAAAAATGCCTAAGCTTGCAACCATGAAGTATTACCTCATTAAAAACCTAGAGAAGGAAAACCCAATTGGGACAAAACCTTTTCTAGGGAAAAAGAGTATAACATTCCATGTTGGGATCATTGATGTGGAAGAGACATCAAACCAAGTCTAGGGTAGATGGAACCGCCTGTCTTCAAGGTTACAGCTTTGGTAAACACATCAGCTAGCTGATCTTCACTCCTTGTGTAGCAGGGTAGAATTGTACCATTTCCAATAGCTTCTCTTACCTTATGGCAGTCAACCTCAATATGCTTGGTTCTCTCATGAAACACAGAGTTAGAGGCAATGTGTATGGCAGCTTGATTATCACAATGGACAGTGATTGGAGACTCTAAGCTTTCGCCTAAAATGTCAAAGAGGAGTTGCTTCAACCAGATGCATTCAGTGGTGAGCTTCCTCATGGCCCTGTATTCAGCTTCTGCACTAGAACAAGATACAACCTTTTGCTTCTTAGTCTTCCAAGTTACAAGGTTACCTCCTATAAAAGTGCAATAGCCAGTTGTGCTTCTCCTATCTTCTCTGTCTCCTGCCCAATCTGCATCACAATAACCTACAACCTCTGTGTTCTTATTACATCCCATCCATATACCTTGTTCCTTAGTTCCTTGCAGATATCTCAAAATGCCAATGATCATATCCCAATGCCTTGTTCTTGGGTCTTGCATATGTTGAGATTATAAGTTTTAGAGATTGAAGTTTATAGAGTTTTAGAGAGTTTTAGAGAGCTAGAGAGATTTAGGGAGTTTAGAGAGTATGAGAAACATGTTTTTATTATTCGAATTGCTTGATTACAAGAGAAGGCCTTAGAGGTCCTTTTATAGCAAAATAAATAAACCTAGGTGCTTCTACTTTAGGTAAAGAGGAGAGGACTCCTTTTGTGCTGGCGGCTTCCTTCCCCTTTTGTGCTGGCATGGATGAGTCACCAGCCCTTCTAGAAGATCCTACTAGCCGTTAGCACCCTCATTTCCTTTGATTGAATGCACCTTCATTCCAACACTCCCCCTCAAGTTTAAATCATTGGTGAATGATTAAAACTTGGACACCAAGAGGATTCACCTCATTAAAAACCTTAAAATGTAAAACCCAAGCATTTTAAGGGAAAAAGAGTATGAATCCTTCTTGATAGGGAAGTTACTGGAATGGGAGAGATGTGAGTCCAAGCTTTGAATGAATGAACTCACAAACCTTTACACTTGCTGCCTTAGTGAATATGTCTGCCAATTGATCAGAACTCTTGGTATAGCATGGAAGTATAATTCCTTGAGCCACGGCCTCTCTCACCTTGTGGCAGTCAACTTCAATGTGCTTAGTGCGTTCATGGAAGACAGAATTGGATGCAATATGAATGGCCGCCTGGTGGTCACAATGCATTGTGATTGGTGTATTGCTTTCAATGTTGAAGTCTTTGAGGAGAGCCTTTAGCCATATACACTCAGTGGTTAGTTCCTCATGGCCCGGTACTCAGCTTCAGCATTTGAGCAGGATACTACCTTCTGCTTCTTGGTCTTCCAAGTGACAAGATTTCCTCCTATAAAGGTGCAATATCCTGTGGTTGATTTCCTGTCTTTCCTATCCCCAGCCCAATCAGCATCACAGTAGCCAACAATCTCAGCGTTCTTATTCTTTCCCATCCAAACTCCTTGAGTGTAAGTCCCTTTAAGATATCTTAAGATGCGTTGAATCATCATCCAGTGGTTCTTCTTAGGAGCTTGCATATACTGGCTCACCTGATTCACAGCAAAACATATGTCAGGTCTTGTAATAGTTAAGTAGATGAGCTTACCAACAAGTTTTCTGTAGAGCTTAGGGTCTTCGAATGCTTCTCCTTCTGGCTCCCCCTCAGTTTCAACTTTGTATCCTTCCTCTAAGGGGGTTCTAACCGCCTTTGCCTCCATCATTCCTGCATTGGTTAGTAGGTCTCTAACATATTTCCTTTGTGAGATAAACAGTCCATCTTTAAACCTGCATACTTCAATGCCCAAGAAATACTTAAGTTCACCAAGATCTTTTATATCAAACATAGACTTAAGGTATTCTTTTGTAGAAGCAATTCCTACCTTGTCATTCCCTGAGATGATAATATCATCTACATATATGAGAATGACAACTATACCTTCTTGGCTGTGGAGGGTGAACAAGGTGTGATCAGATTCAGATCTCCTAAAGCCTCTGTCTCTGAGAGTAACATTCAACTTGTGGTACCAGGCTCTAGGGGACTGCTTTAGCCCGTAAATTGCCTTTCTAAGTCTTAGGACTTTCCCTGGTGCAACAGAGTCTTCTAATCCAGGTGGTGGAGTCATGTAGACTTCTTCTTCTAGTTCTCCTTGTAGGAATGCGTTTTTGACATCCATTTGCCATAGCTCCCATTCCAAGTTTGCAGCTAGAGAGAGAACCACCCTGATTGTGTGCATCTTTGCTACTGGGGCAAATGTGTCTCTATAGTCATCTCCATAGGTTTGTGTGAAGCCTCTTGCGACTAGTCTAGCCTTGTGCCTTTCAATCTCTCCATTGCTTTGGTACTTAATAGTGAAGATCCATCTGGAGCTAACAGCCTTCTTTCCCTTAGGTAAGTCTGACTCATCCCATGTATGATTCTTTTCCATTGCTTTCCTTTCATCTGTTACAGCATCCCGCCAGACCTTAATGTCCTTTGCTTCATCATAGCTTCTAGGCACAGATTCTTGATCTAAGCTTCCAATGAACACTTGATGTCCTTGAGGGATTTGTACTAAGGAGCACACGGCTTGAGTAGGGTGAGCTACCGCATTATTATTGAAGTAAACCCTAGTATTCTTCCAGTTCTCAGCTGGGAATCTTTGCCGAGTACTTCTTCTGAGTTCAAGAGGAGCTTGATTTTGGATGGGACCTTGAGTGCTTTGTGAACTTGATTCATCTTCTGAGCCTTGAGTACTTCCTGTTCTATCTTCTGAGCCTTGTCTATTACCCTCAGTCTCTGCCTATTCTTTCTCCGGTCCTGAATCCATGTGATCAACAATTGAATCCTCTTGATCATGACCAGAGAATTGTTGCTCCCCCTCAGGATTAAGAGGATGAAGGGGATGATGGCTAGGGGAGCCGTGAGGTGAGGAAATGCCAAGTCCTTCTAATATCTTCCTTAAGTTCTCAGCTCGATCAGAAGAGTGGGAAGAGATGTCCTTGATTGAATCCCATGTCCCTTCTTCAAAATAACTTGTAGTTTCTAAGAACTTAACATCCCGTGAGATGAGAACACGATTTGTCTCAGCATTGTAGCATTTATATCCTTTCTGTGTCGCGGAATAGCCCAGGAACATGGCTTTAGTGCTTTTGGCGTCTAGTTTTGTCCTTTGTTCTCCTGGAATCAACACATAGCAAACACACCCAAAAACTCTAATATGATCAAGTTGAGGTTTAGACTTTGTAAGTACCTCGAATGGGGATTGATCTAGTAATGTCTTGGTTGGAATACGGTTGATCAGGTAGCAAGCTGCAAGTAATGCATCTCCCCAGAAACGTTTAGGCACCTTCATATGAAACATCAAAGCTCGAGTGACCTCCATGAGGTGCCGGTTCTTTCTTTCAGCAACGCCATTCTGTTGGGGGGTATAGGGGCAACTTGTTTGATGCTCAATTCCATGTTTGTTGAGGTAATGTTTGAATGCTTGGCTAGTATACTCTCCCCCATTGTCTGATCTAAAACACTTAACCTTTGCATCATACTGGTTAGTCACATATTTATTAAAGTTCATAAATGCTTCCAGAACTCTACCCTTAGATGGCATTAAGGTTATCCAAGTGTATTTAGATTTCTCATCAATAAAACTAACAAAGTATTTCTGATTATCTCTAGATAAACATGGTGCAGTCCATACATCAGAGTGAACAAGATCAAAGCAATTGGCATACATTGTTTGAGACTTAGGAAAAACAGACCTACAGTGTTTTCCTAGGATACAAGCTTCACATAAATCATTATTGAAAGACATCCTAGGAAACATTATTTCTAGAACTTTAAAATGAGGATGACCAAGTCTGGCATGCCATAAACCACCATTCATTTTAGAATTATTCAAATTGGAAAAGCAAGTAACTAAGCGGTTGGAAGAGAGGTCTTCAAGCACATATAAATCGTTTCTTGTAACACCTTTTCCAAGAACCTCTTGAGTTTCAATATCCTGAAACACAAAGTCATTATGCCCAAAAATAGCATGGCAATTTAAATCTGTTGTGGCTCTTTTGACAGATAGTAAATTTGAGGTGAATGATGGCATGTAAAAGGCACGAGTTTCTTTGTTAAATAGCCTAAGATCTCCTACTCCTTCTATTGGCACATTAGTACCATTTGCAATCAAAACATTTCCTATGGCTGGTTCAACATTTTTAATCAGGTTAAGATCACTTATCATATGGTGAGATGCTCCTGAGTCTACTATCAGTAGTTTAGACTTAGTGAATGTATTAAATGAGGCATGTAGTGATCTACCAATGACGGCATTACCAGAGTTATCTTTGAAGGCTTTGATGAGAGCCTCAAGGTCGGACTTCTTGACATACTCAGACTGAGCTGATTGATAGGACACCATTTGAGCTGGTTGAACTTGAGTACCGCCACTTGTCCCGGATGAGTTTGATGAACTTGCTGGAGCATTGGTAAGTTGGTAAGGAAGGCCTTTCTTGTGGTAATGACCTATCTCCTGTGTGTAGTGAGCTCTGGGAACTTCTTTCCATTTGCTAGGCTTTAAGTGTGGATGAAGAATCCAACACTTTTCTTTGGTATGCCCTTTCCTTTTACAGTGATCACACATCATGTTCTTCTTGTCTTCCGGCTTGTAGAACCCTTTGTTGGCAGTAATTGTTTCTTCTTCTTGCTTGTAGATGCCCTTATGTGCTGTGATTAACTCTCCTTTCTTTCCAAACAAGCCATTTGATCCACATTCCTTCTGGATTTGAGAACATACATCTTCAAGAGAGGGAAGCTTGTCTGACCGCAGGATATGTTTGATAAGATCATTGTAGGCTGGACTTAAGATCATGAGGAGGCTGAACACCTTGTCCTGCTCTCGCCTTTCTTTGATAACTTCTGGATCAAAGGATGTTGGTCTAAGCATGTCAAGTTCTGCCCAAAGAGAACTGAATTTCCCAAAGAGAACTGTGAAATCTGAGTCATCTTGGTTGAGGTTGTGGATTGCCTGCTTGACTTGGAAGATGCGAGTCAGATTTGAGGTGTTCCCATAAACCTTTTTTAGAATTTCCCAAAGTTCCATTGAGGTTTCACAATGAGAGTAAGACTCAAGTATAGGTCCATCTAATGAGTTTTGGAGAATGGAGAGAACATAGAGGTCTTCTTGGTGCCATTTCCTTTCATCAGTTATCACCATTTCTTCTCCATCCTCATTTTGGATCAGACAAGGTGGAGCTTCATTAAACAGTAGATGGTCCCCAAGACCTCTTCCTCCTAAAGCAGTTTTAATCATCCGAGACCATAACACATAGTTAAGGCCTTTAAGAATCACTGGGACAGAGATTTGCCGAGAGTTTTCCATACTTCAAGCTTTTGAGGACCGTACAATAATGGAGGTTGATGCTTGAGACCCACGTTGAGTTGAGTCTGACCAGGGAAGAGACTAGTTTGAAGGAGAAACTTGGGATGAGATGATTTTATCTTGAAATGAGCTGCCTTTAGCTTGGTTCAGCTTTCCTTTCACAAGCGATTTATAATCAGTACGGATGAAACTCCCACTCTTCGTGGTTAGTGTTCAGGACTTCTTCTTTGAGGATTCAAGAGTTTAGCCTGTGGATAAACCTCCTGAACTGAAGAAAGACCAGAAAGGAGTTGCCTTTGATGAGTGTGAAAGGAGGTGTACGGACCACTGGGTTGAGCGAGCGCGGAGAAGACGAGTACGGCCTGTGATTCTAGAGCGCAAGACTTGGTCTTTTAAACCACCGGTTGTTTCTACAGAAAGGGTGAGTCTTTTTCACCTTCCTTGGAACAGAAATGACTTGGACCGAGAGCTTCTGGGAGACTTGGTCCGTACAAAAATGGCGAGACCAAGGGAGCCGTACAACAATGGTGAAGAGAGATAGCTAAGAAACTAAGCTACTAAGACACAAGATATAACCACATCTAATCTTCCTCAACCCATCACCCATGGATCTGGGGATCTTAAATCTCAGAGAGGATAGATTAAGACATGTTTATCTTCAAGGTAAGTGCTTGATTCTTAGCTTTGGATTCGAATGAAAAGAAAGAAAAGAAATTTGCGGATTATGAAAGATGAAAGAGCAACCTTGCTCTGATACCATATAAGTTTTAGAGATTGAAGTTTATAGAGTTTTAGAGAGTTTTAGAGAGCTAGAGAGATTTAGGGAGTTTAGAGAGTATGAGAAACATGTTTTTATTATTCGAATTGCTTGATTACAAGAGAAGGCCTTAGAGGTCCTTTTATAGCAAAATAAATAAACCTAGGTGCTTCTACTTTAGGTAAAGAGGAGAGGACTCCTTTTGTGCTGGCGGCTTCCTTCCCCTTTTGTGCTGGCATGGATGAGCCACCAGCCCTTCTAGAAGATCCTACTAGCCGTTAGCACCCTCATTTCCTTTGATTGAATGCACCTTCATTCCAACAGAGACACCTGATTTACTGCAAAACATAGGTCAGGTCTAGTGATGGTTAAGTAAATAAGCTTACCAACCACTTGTCTATACAATTTTGCATCATGAAACTTGTCATTTCCTAGCTCCCCCTCAGGTTCTATTTTGTAGCCTTCTTCAAGGGGTTTCTTAGCTGGTTTAGCTTCAAACATACCTTTTGAAACCTCTATCCCTTAGAGTTACATTCAGCTTATGATACCAAGCTCTTGGAGATTGCTTAAGACCATAGATTGCCTTCCTTAGTCTGAGGGTGTTGCCGCCATTAACTTCATCTTCCAAACCTGGTGGTGGTGTCATGTACACTTCTTCCTCTAATTCACCTTGTAAGAAAGCATTCTTAACATCCATTTGCCACAAATCCCATTCAAGGTTAGTAGCAAGAGAAAGAACAACATTAACAGAGTGAAGTTTAGCTACTGGAGCAAAGGTATCCCTATAGTCTTCACCATAAGTCTGTGTGAATCCCCTAGCCACCAACCTAGCTTTATACCTATCTATCTCACCATTACTTTTATACTTAATGGTAAATATCCATTTTGAACTTACAGCCTTTTTCCCTTTTTGTAAGGTGGCTGGAGCATAAGTTCCATTTTTCTCCATAGCTTGTTTTTCATCTTGAATGGCATCTCTCCATTCCTCAATCTCCATAGCCTCCTCATAGCTCTTAGGGATCTGTTCTTTATCTAAACTCACAGTGAAAGCAACATGATTAGTAGGAATACTAATTAAAGAACATACTCCCTGATCATGATGTGCTACTGCATTGTGGTTGTAGTACACCCTTGTATTTTTCCAGTTTTCAGCTGGGAACCTCTGCCTTGTACTTCTTCTGAGTGCCACAGGTTGATTTGTTTCTTCTTCTAAAGCGGCTTGTACAAGATTGGGTTGATCCCTTGGCCTTTTTGATGCTGAAACTAGAATATCATCGTGAGCATGTGTACTCTCTTCTCCCCCCTCATGGTCAAGAGGATGCTGTTCAGGAGGACTGGATGGTGGAGAGGGCATTGATGGAATGTTGGATGAACCGGAAGAACTAGCACCAGTAGATGGATCATGGACAGCCCCGGGAACTGAGACAGGACGGGATGAGCTAGATGCAAGGTCATGACCAGAGATCGTCTCCTGGTTGGATGTAGCCGGACCATGCCAGCTAGCATTCGGGCTTGAATCATGTTGCTGAGGTACATGGACAGGTGCTGGAGCGGTTGGCTGAACTATGCCAAGGTTCTCTAAAATTTTTCTTAGATTCTCAGCCTGATCAGAATTTGATGTAGATATGTCTTTAAGATCTTCCCAAGTTCCATCTTCATAGAATCCTTTGTTCTCATTAAACTTGACATCCCTAGACACCAGGACTCTCCTAGTCTCTGGATTGTAGCATTTGTATCCTTTTTGAGTAGGAGAGTATCCTAGGAACATAGCATTGATGCTTTTTGGTTCCAGCTTATTCTTAAGTTCTCCTGGTACTAAAACAAAACAAACACATCCAAAAATTCTTAAATGATCAATAGTTGGCTTAGTTTTGTTTAATACCTCAAAAGGACTCAAATCATCTAGAACTTTAGTTGGAGTTCTATTGATTAAGTAACATGCAGCTAGTAATGCATCTCCCCAAAATCTTTTAGGAACCTTCTTGTGGAACATCATTGTTCTCACAACTTCCATCAAATGTCTGTTCTTCCTCTCAGCTACTCCATTTTGTTGTGGAGTGTAAGGACAGCTTGTTTGATGTTCAATGCCATGTGTGGCTAAGTGTTGCTGAAACTTGGTACTAGTATATTCCCCTCCATTGTCTGTCCTAAAAATCTTTATCTTGGCATTATATTGGTTAGTAACATATGTCTGAAAGTTAAGAAATGCATCAAACACCCCATCCTTTGAATTAAGCAATGTCACCCAACTATACTTAGATTTTTCATCAATGAAGGTAACAAAATACTTCTGATTTTCTCTAGAAGGAAAGGGAGATGTCCAAACATCAGAGTGTACTAAATCAAAGCAATTATCATAAGCATGAGTTGATTGTTCAAAGACAGTTCTACTATGCTTTCCAAGAACACAAGATTCACAAATGTTATTAAGCAATTTTATTCCAGGTACAATCAATTCAAGAGCTCTAGAATGTGGATGTCCTAGTCTAGCATGCCACAATTCAGCATTTAGAGTCATATCAACATGATTTGCACACGGTTGTAATGGAAAGGCAGGTAAATCTTCTAGCACATACAAGTCATTCCTTGTAGTTCCTTGGCCAAATTTCTGACTTGTTTCAATATCCTGAAAGTAAAACTCATTAGGACCAAAGATAGCCTTACAATTCAAATCAGTAGTAGCCTTTTTAACAGAGAGTAAGTTGGATGTAAAAGAAGGCATATAAAAGGCTTTAGATTCCTTATCAAACAATCTAAGATTCCCTACTCCTTTAATTGGTACATTAACTCCATTAGCAATTACAACACTTCCTAAAGCAGGTTCAACATGGTCTAGCAAACCTAAGTCTTTAATCATGTGATGAGATGCACCAGAATCTACAATTAAGGAGTTAGAAGCCATAGATGTGTTTAAAGAAACATGATAAGTTTTACCCAACACATTACCAGACTTGAATGCTTTGAGAAGATTTTCAAGATCAGCTTTGGTGACATATTCAGTTTGGTTGGCCATAGTTGAGGAGGAAGCATTCACCGGCTCCATGGTACATGCGCTTGAGCAACCTACAACATGAACCATGTTAGAAGAACTAGGACCGGTTAAAGATTTCTTGCTCCTCTCAACAAACCAACTAGGCTTGAGTTCTGGATGGAGCACCCAGCACTCCTTCTTGCTATGGCCTGTTCTCTTGCAATGGTCACACAGCTGCTTCTTCCTCTTGATGTCAGCTGGAACCGATCTGAAAACACCGTTATGCGCCACCACCATTTCACTTTTGTGCCCAAAGAATTCATGTGACCCCTGTTCCTTCTGAATCTTTGCACAAACATCCTCAAGACTTGGTAGCTTATCATCCCTGAGAATGTGTTTTATCAGGTCAGTGTAAGAATTGTTCAAAGTCATAAGCAGCCCAAACACTTTATCCTGCTCTCTCCTTTCAAGAAGAGTGTGTGGATCAATTGAAGCTGGTCTAAGCATCTCCAGCTCTGCCCACAAGGCTCTGAATGATCCATAGTGTTTGGTAAACTCCACATCTTCCTGTTTAAGCTCATTCAAAGCTTTCTTAACCTCAAAAATTCTTAAGAGATTAGTAGTATTGCCATAAACTGTTTTCAAAGTCTCCCACAGTTCCTTAGCATTAGAGCAATAAGAATAAGCTTCCAAAAGAGAACTGCTAAGGAACTTTGAAGAATGGCAAGTACCATTTGATCTTGCTGAAACCATAGAGCTTGTTCAGCATTTTGATTCTGAACCTCCTCATCTGTCAACAAGTGAGCCGGTTCATGAATGTGGCTCCACAGTCCCTTGCTACAAAGCGTGGTTCGCATTGTCCTGGACCAGAGCAGGTAATTTGCTCCTTGAAGTATAACGGGAGCCTTCATCTGTGAATGTAATTCCATTTGATCTCTCCTGAAGCCTACACACAAAGATTAAGCAACCAAGCCTGCGTGCACCTCACAAACACAAATCGCGTGAACCAGCTGTGTGATCAATACTCAAGCAGGTATACCTACTTCTTATAACCATTCACAACTAGCAATAACAGTCTAAACTACTTCAACAGATGATCCAGAAGTAAAACCAATCTTGAAGACCAAGCAAAACAACACTTCTAAGATTCCCGCCTTTTCCGTTTTCAAAATCGATCTTTCTTCACTTGCAAGAAATCGACTAATGAGGATTAAAACCCAGAGGATTACAATCAAATCTCCAGAAGTTCTTCACAAGATCCTAAACTAAGGTTGGATCTTGCAGGTTTAAAAAAATGAACGAGAGAAAACAGAGAAAAGGATTCGAATAACCAGAGGAGTGTGCGAGAAGACCAATTGCAAGAAATCGATTGACAGAACCTCTAATCTTGAAATTGAGCAATGCGGACCTCCCGATTCATCATCTGGACTCAATTAAATTGAGTTTCGGCTTTGGAAACACACGATTTGAAGAAGAATTGAAGAAGATATCAAGGATTGAACTCCGGAGTTTCTCGGCGGAGCGATCACGTAACCACCTGTGGCGGGAAAAATGATAACTTTTGATTTTGATGATCAAACTCGATGAAATCGCCGTGGATCGTCACAGATTTCGCCGGAGAACCGTTCAGGGTAAAGAAATTAGCAAGAATCGATGAAAACATGAAGAAAAAACCGATCAACAATCGAGCTTCCCGACGATGAACAACCGCGAACCACCTTGTGCAAGGTTAGATCGTAACTTTTGATTTACTCAACCAAAATCAAAGATTTCAACGGGGAAATCAACAGGATTCGCCGATGAGATGATCTTGATGAAGAATCTGATCAAAACTCTTCAAGATCTTGCAGATTGGACGCGGTGAATATGGATGAATCGCGATTTTGCAATTACTTGTAATCGAAGAAAAACCGATTACTTGCTGAAGAAGAATGCGAAATTTTAAGTACCAGATTGATCAAACCTGGCTCTGATACCATGTAAGATTTGATGATTGAGAGTATTTGAGATTTAGAGATTGAGAGAGATTGAGAGTGAACTTTTATTAAGAATTTTAGAAAATGGTTTTCATACTTACAAAGTGAGTGAGAGACACCTATTTATACTAATCCTATTCTAGACTTGTTTGGATACAGAGATATACTTATCATTAATCTACACAAGTCTAAGGCATATACATAGTGAAAGACGCCAATACTTCACTCAGATGAATTCATCATACTTCTTCATTCCAACACCCCTCACTAATAGCTTTGTAGTTATCCTCCAGAGTTGTGGTCACCGGTTTTGCATCTGACTTTCCTGTTTCAGACAATAAATCAAGTGTATACTTCCTTTGAGATAAGAATAGCCCCTCTTTAGAGCGACATATCTCAATCCCTAGAAAGTACTTAAGCAAGCCTAGATCTTTAATATCAAATATGGACTTAAGGTAAGCTTTGGTTTCTTTGATACCTTCCCTGTCATCACCAGTGATAATGATATCATCCACATAGACCAAAACAACTATGATACCTGACTGACTAGGAAGAGTGAAAAGGGTGTGATCATCTTCTGACTTCCTGAATCCTCTATCCCTTAGTATCATGCTTAACTTGTGATACCAGGCCCTGGGTGACTGTTTCAATCCATAAATAGCCTTTCTCAATCTCAAGACCTTGCCTGGTTGAATAATCCCTTCTAGACCTGGAGGTGGCCGCATGTACACTTCTTCCTCTAGCTCTCCTTGTAATAAGGCGTTCTTTACATCCATCTGCCACAGTTCCCATTCCAGATTTGTTGCTAGAGATAGCACAATTCTTATTAGAATTGAAGATTATGATTCACCATTGGAGAAGAGAGAGTTTTAGAGAGAGAAAGGATTTATTTTATTAATATGAAGAGAATAATAAATCTTACTTACAAATGTGAAGAGAGTAAGGTATTTATACTAATCTAGTCTAGGCTTGTTTGGATACAAGGATAGCCTTATACTTGAATGGCTACAAGGATAACATAACACTAGAACACAAACAAGCCTTAGACACTCTCCTTTGACCTAGATAGCTCACGCCTTTATACTTGTAAGTGAAGGCTTTCATCTTTCACCATTTCTTCTTCATTCCAACACTCCCTCTCAAGTTTAAGCATGGGTGAATGGTTGAACTTGCAAAGATGAAGAGAATTCCTCCTTCTTCCTCTATTACTCCCTTTCAAGCTTAATTAATGTTTATAGAAACCAAGCTTGTAACCTTAAAGAACTTCCTCATTAAAAACCTTAGTATGGAAAACCCTTTGGGACAAAACCAATACTAAGGGAAAAAGAGTGAAGTCTTCTTAGCTTAGGGATTGGCCATTGAATCTATGAGCTTTAAATTCACCAGAGAGCTCCATAGATCCTTGGATAAAGGCCTTAGTGACAAACGTTTGTGAATGGTTGTCTTGAAGCTCCTTTTAAGTCTGGTCCATTTCTCCCCCTTTCTTTTGACTCCTTGTCTTTAAGAGGTGATTATGATCCAGCTTTCCTTAAAGCCTTCAATTTAAACCTGTTTCACATACATATACATGCATGTATCAATTCTCACAAGCTAAACAAATGCATTATAATGTAAGAATGATTTTAACTTCCCTTTTATAAGAGTGGATGGCGATTTGAATGATATGTTCTAGACCAGTCTGGTTCTCTAAGGACTCCATATTAAGGTCTTTGGATTCATCATGATCACATAGTTCTCTTCTGGATTCATCATGATCACATGGTTCTCTTCCCTTATATGTTTTTGATCCCCTTTGACCAGCTTCATTTTGCTTCACCTTCTACTTTCAATAAGCCTAACTCAAGAGAATAAGATTGTAAAATTAAGCTTAAGTAGAGTGGGCACACTTATCTCCTAATACACTTTTCCACCATGCTTCCACTAAATGATGTAGGGTAAGTCATGCTTATGATTGTTTTCCATCACTTCCTGATCTAAAACATCATAGCAACTCAAAAATAAAGATTAGTATTCCAGAACTTGAGTAATATCAAGTCTGGTATCAAGTATAATATCTAGCCAAATTCTCAACCTAAAAATCATAGAGTTAAAGAATTTATCCTAGATAGAACCTTTGATGAAAGAATTTGGTCCTGAGGTGATTCATCACTTTCCATCAGCTTACTCCTTCTCCATGAGACTTGGTAGCTTGATGACCATTGGTTCAATCCTCAGTTGATAACAGATGATTTGGATGACCTTACTTGCGCCCTCCATGAGAGAAACAGACTGAGCACACTTCTTATGCTCACTTAATTTTGGCAGACAGGTTGGAAGCCCTTGAGTGTGCCAGACTAATCTTTGAATGTCCTTGTTTGTGACTTGATAGCTTTTGAATGCACCAGACACCTTCAATGCCCTTGTTTGCACCAGACCCACTTCTTGTGTTGTCCTTGCTTGTGCCAGACACTCCCTGAATGTGATTGTCCTTGTTTGCACCTCCAGCTCCAGCTTGTCCATTCCAAACTCAGCACAGACATAGGCACTATTGGACTGAAGAGAGAAAGAGAAGGCCAACCAAATAGGAGGCAGCCCAGTCCGTATGCAAATAAGGAGGGGAACAATGCAGACCATAGGAACAAGACAGCCCAGCCCATATCATCTAGAAGAAGGCCGCTCATAAACTACACTAGCATCACTTAAAGAATAAGGCCATCCATAATGTGCATTGCCCATTAGGAATGTTCCAGCCCATGTGAAGTCTATAGCCCAGACAGAAATAAAGTGATAGTTTTAGAAGTTTAGGAAGAGTGGAGAGAGTTTAGGCGAGAGATTGAATAAACACATATTATTAGAATGGGATTTCTTGATTACAAAGAGAGACCTTAATGATCCTTTTATACAGAAATAGATAACCTAGAAGCGACTACTTTAGGTAAGAGTGTGAGCTTCCTCTTTAGCACTGGCGCCTCTTTCCCCTTTTGTGCTGGCAGAGGTGAGTCACCAATCCTTCTAGAAGATTCATTACTAGCCGTTAACACTCCTTCCCTTGGTGAATTGCTTACTCATTCCAACACTCCCCCTCAAGTTTTACATCATTGGTAAATGATTAAAACTTGGACATCAAGAGGATTCACCTCATTAAAAACCTTAGAATGCAAAACCCAGTGGGAGAAAAACATTCTAAGGGAAAAAGAGTATGAATCCTTCATGATAGAGAAGTTACTGGAATGGTAGGGTTGTGAGTCCAAGCTTAGTATGAATGAACTCACAAACCTTCAAACTTGCCGCCTTGGTGAAGATATCAGCCAATTGATCAGAACTTCTTGTATAGCATGGAAGTATGATTCCTTTCTCCACAGCCTCTCTAACCTTGTGGCAGTCCACCTCAATGTGCTTGGTTCGTTCATGGAAGACAGAATTGGATGCAATATGAATGGCTGCCTGATTATCACAATGCATTGTGATAGGTGTGCTGCTTTCAATGCTGAAGTCTTTGAGAAGAGCCTTTAGCCATATACACTCGGTAGTTAACTTCCTCATAGCCCTATATTCAGCTTCAGCACTTGAACAGGATACTACTTTCTGCTTCTTGGTCTTCCAAGTGACAAGATTACCACCTATGAAGGTGCAATAACCAGTAGTTGATCTTCTGTCTTTCCTATCCCCAGCCCAATCAGCATCACAATAGCCAACTACTTCAGCGTTTCCATTCTTTCCCATCCATATTCCCTGAGTGTAAGTCCCTTTCAAGTATCTCAGAATGCGTTGTATCATCATCCAATGATTCTTCCCAGGGGCTTTCATATACTGACTTACCTGATTCACAGCAAAGCACAAGTCAGGTCTTGTAATTGTCAGATATATGAGCTTACCAACAAGTTTCCTGTATAGCTTCGGATCCTCAAATGTCTCTTCATCTTGCTCCCCCTCAGTTTTAGCCTTGTAACCATCTTCTAAGGGCGTTCTTGCTGCTTTTGAATCCATCATTCCTGCAATAGTTAGTAAGTCTACAATGTATTTCCTCTGAGATATAAACAACCCATCTTTAAACCTGCAGACTTCAATACCCAAGAAATATTTGAGTTCACCAAGATCTTTAATGTCAAACATAGCTTTAAGATATTCTTTTGTAGCAGAAATTCCTACCTTGTCATTCCCAGAGATGATAATATCATCCACATAAATGAGAATGACAACTATACCTTCTTGGCTATGTAAGGTGAACAAGGTGTGATCGGATTCTGATCTCCTGAAACCTCTGTCTCTTAGAGTGACGTTCAACTTGTGATACCAGGCCCTAGGTGACTGTTTAAGGCCATAGATTGCCTTTCTTAATCTAAGGACTTTCCCTGGTGTAACTGAGTCTTCTAATCCAGGTGGAGGGGTCATGTAGACTTCTTCTTCTAATTCTCCTTGAAGGAATGCGTTTTTGACATCCATCTGCCATAGTTCCCAGTCTAAGTTTGCAGCAAGAGACAAAACAACTCTGATTGTATGCATTTTTGCTACTGGAGCAAATGTGTCTCTGTAATCTTCTCCATAGGTCTGGGTGAATCCTCTTGCTACCAGTCTGGCCTTATATCTCTCAATCTCCCCATTACTTTTGTATTTGATGGTGAAAATCCATCTAGAGCTCACTGCCTTCTTTCCTTTTGGTAAGTCTGCTTCATCCCATGTATGATTTTTCTCCATTGCAGTTCTTTCTGCTCTCACGGCATCTCTCCAGACTTTTAGCTCCTTAGCTTCATCATAAGTCTTGGGAACTAACTCTTGATCTAGACTGCCTGTGAAAGCCAGATGTTGTTGTGGAATATGGACCATGTTGCAAACCGCTTGAGTAGGATGAGCCACTGCATTACTATTGTAGTAAACTCTCGTGTTCTTCCAGTTTGCTGGAGGAAATCGTTGTCTAGTGCTTCTCAGGAGTTCTAATGATGCTGGTACTTCATGCGAGTGTTGATGTTGATCATTGTTATTTCCAGAACTCGAACCAACTTCAGCTTCTGAGTTTCCTTCAGAGTTACTTGGACCGGTTTGTGACTCAGGTTCAGATTCTCTTCTTTGGATGTTGTTTGAATTAGTAGCTGAATCTTCATCCTCCTCATCATGACCATAGTCTTGTTGTCCCCCCTCAGGATGAAGAGGATGATGCTGCGAATGCTGATGAGTGTCTGGACCAAAAGAGGATATACCCAGGTTCTCTAAGATCTTCTTTAAATTCTCAGCCTGGTTGGGCGATTGAGAAGATATGTCTTTGATAGACTCCCACGTACCATCCGAGAAATAGCTTTTGTCTTCAAGAAACTTAACATCCCGGGAGATAAGAACACGGTTGGTATCAGTATTGTAGCACTTGTACCCTTTCTGTGTGGTTGAATATCCAAGAAACATGGCCTTTGTGCTCCTAGCCTCTAACTTGTTCCTCTGTTCCCCTGGGATCAACACATAGCAAACACATCCAAACACTCTAATATGATCAAGATGAGGTTTGGTTTTAGTAAGTACCTCAAACGGTGAAATGTCATGAAGGATTTTGGTCGGAAGTCTGTTGATTAAGTAGCAGGCCGTAACTAAGGCATCACCCCAAAACTGTTTAGGAACCTTCCTATGAAACATCATGGCTCTAGTCACCTCCATTAAGTGTCTGTTTTTTCTCTCAGCAACTCCATTCTGCTGAGGGGTATAGGGACAACTTGTCTGGTGCTCAATTCCATGTTTGTTGAGATAGTGTTTAAAGGCCTGGCTAGTATACTCCCCACCATTATCTGATCTTAGACATTTAACTTTAGCATCATATTGGTTAGTCACATACTTGTTAAAACTCATAAACGCTTCAAGAACTCTACCCTTAGATGGCATTAAGGTAACCCAAGTGTATTTTGACTTCTCATCTATGAAACTAACAAAATACTTGTGATTATCTCTAGAGACACATGGGGCAGTCTGGTGCGATCTCGATCAACCTTAATTTTAAGTTTTTTAAGATCAACCATGAATCAAGCAACCAAGACTATTTTTCTCAACTAGCTAGATATTATGGAGATTCTGGTAGTGCCAAAACTCAATTGGTTCATATTGAATCAAGAGATGGTCGAATTTTCCTTCTGTTGGACCATAGAGAGCTAGTTCGACCACCCGAGCAAGTTCAAGAGGCTATACTTGTTTTTGATGATCCAAGGAACGTCTTAGCTTATCCACATACAAGAGATAAGGCTCAAAAGGCCCAGGAAGACACCAAGGACGAGCTGGGCCTACTCAAGGATAAGCCCAACAAGATGAGAGTTGAGCAGGGCCCATATTGGCCCATAAAGCTGAAGGATCGACCACCATGGGCTCTTATGGATGGGTATGGACGTGGTCCAAGTAGAAAAATAAGATTAAAAATAAACCAGCATGTTGGTTTAATGTGTTTTGGTTTATAATTAGTCATTAAAATTAAACCAGAGAGTTAGTTAGAGTAGATTAGATAAGATATATCATTCTGGTATAATCTTGTTAGGATTAGATAAGTTAGTTAGGATATAATAGATTAGATATATTATTCTGATATATTCTTTTAGGATTAGATTAGTTAGTTAGGATATTATTTAGATAGGAATAAAGTAGTTAGGATATTATTTTGTAGATTAATTTAGATAGGATTATTTGCCTATAAAAAGGCTTCACTTCCCCATTGTAAAGACACACATCGAATTTTATACTTAATACAAAAGCTCTTTTGCTTATTGCTTTCTCTGTTCAGCCTAAGAACATTGTTATTCATTCACTTAAGGGTAGAGTAATCTACTGTGAAATTCCATAGCTCTTTGCAGGGTGATCCTGTGCTAGTGGAATCAAATCTATCCTTTTCATCCACGCCAACTTGGAGAGCTAGTAGCCTCCATTCACTCTTCCATCAATCCGTTGTCAAGAGAAGTGCTAGTAGCCTTCTCAATCTAATCCTATCAAGCCGCTTTCAAAGGAGAGTTAGTAACCTCCTCCCCTTCATCCTTTAAGTTGATCCTTAGGTTGTAAAACAACCAGGGGCGCACCAAGTGGTATCAGAGCCTCTTGAAGGTTAGGGTTTGTGAAATCACTTTGATTTCAAAACCACCATCAATTTCTTTTCAATTTTTAAGTTTCATAAACAAATTCTTATCTTTCTATCTTTTGTAAGTCAGCTGAGCCTTTTCTGAATTACAAAATGATCTAAAAAAAAGAACTGCAAAAAAAAAAAAATCAAAAAAAAAAATCAAAAAAAAAAAAAAAAAAACGAAAATAAAAAAAAAAACAAAAAAAAAACGAAAATAAAAAAAAAAAAAAAAAAAAAAAAATCTTGCAATCTTTCTATCTTAAGTTTCAGTAGGTTTAGCTCTAGATCTTAGGTGATTGGCTTTGATCTATTTTGAACTTGTTGGAATAATCTATCCTAGATTCATAATCTATTCATCATATATCCAGCAAATCTACCATGTATTCTTTTGGGAACAAAAGAAAATATGGAGAGAAGGCAAAACAACAAGCAACAAGGGAGAGAGTTGCACCTACCCAAACTGTGATCCTGACTGAGAAGCAATTAGAGGATCTAACAGATCTGATCTACAATAAAATGAGAGAAAAAAAATTCCACAAGCCAAGGTGGGAAGCGTCTGATCTAAAACCAGTAAGTCCAAAGAAGCAAATCAACAACAAAGGTCGATCCCTACTATTTTCAGGAAATAGAAAAGATCCTGAAGTATACTTGCAATGGGAAAGCGATATGGAAAAGTGGCTACAATTCAACAAAATTCCCAAGGAACTGGAGTTATCACAAGTGGTCTCAGCATTCACAGGAAAAGCTCATGAATGGTGGTTAAAGGAAAACCCTCCAACTATCTACAAGAATTCAGTGCTAGATTGGAGAAGTCTTAAGGCACGGATGCATGAAGAATTTGTAGAGCAGTACCAATCCACCCCAACTAGAGTGACGTCTATATCACCATCAGCTAAGGAGCTCAAAATAAATAAACATGAAGAAGATACAGAAGATTCCATCTTGCAGACTATCAACAAACCCAAACAAGACATACAACCAATCAACGGATCATACAAACCAGACCCAGAGGAATTAAGCAACAAATCGACTTGTTACAGAAGCTCAACTCATCAAGAAATCACTGAAAAAAAGAATTGGATCAAAATCTATTCAGATGAAGGAGATATTCAATTTCCAAGTCGGCAAACGACCACTGAATCCGAAGGACATAATCGTTTACTTATTGAAGGACCCCAAGAGAACCAGGATGAACCAAGTTATGAACCAATTTTTTTTGGAAACTTAACCCTTCATAGGAGCCTGTCGAATTGGATTCATGTCCAAATTCCTTATGGTTTAAAAGTTATTCAACTTCTAAACCAGGAGATGCTTGGTTTGCCCTGTTTGCAAGCTCACAGATTCAACCACTTACAAACCAAAATTTGGCGACCAGGAGAGGAATATAATCATTCTGGAGACATATCTGATCATCCAGTAGCATTATCCATCATCTTAGAGGGCTCGGATTTGAGGACAAATCCTTTTAAAGGAGGAGGGGATGGTGCGATCTCGATCAACCTTAATTTTAAGTTTTTTAAGATCAACCATGAATCAAGCAACCAAGACTATTTTTCTCAACTAGCTAGATATTATGGAGATTCTGGTAGTGCCAAAACTCAATTGGTTCATATTGAATCAAGAGATGGTCGAATTTTCCTTCTGTTGGACCATAGAGAGCTAGTTCGACCACCCGAGCAAGTTCAAGAGGCTATACTTGTTTTTGATGATCCAAGGAACGTCTTAGCTTATCCACATACAAGAGATAAGGCTCAAAAGGCCCAGGAAGACACCAAGGACGAGCTGGGCCTACTCAAGGATAAGCCCAACAAGATGAGAGTTGAGCAGGGCCCATATTGGCCCATAAAGCTGAAGGATCGACCACCATGGGCTCTTATGGATGGGTATGGACGTGGTCCAAGTAGAAAAATAAGATTAAAATAAACCAGCATGTTGGTTTAATGTGTTTTGGTTTATAATTAGTCATTAAAATTAAACCAGAGAGTTAGTTAGAGTAGATTAGATAAGATATATCATTCTGGTATAATATTGTTAGGATTAGATAAGTTAGTTAGGATATAATAGATTAGATATATTATTCTGATATATTCTTTTAGGATTAGATTAGTTAGTTAGGATATTATTTAGATAGGAATAAAGTAGTTAGGATATTATTTTGTAGATTAATTTAGATAGGATTATTTGCCTATAAAAAGGCTTTTGCTTATTGCTTTCTCTGTTCAGCCTAAGAACATTGTTATTCATTCACTTAAGGGTAGAGTAATCTACTGTGAAATTCCATAGCTCTTTGCAGGATGATCCTGTGCTAGTGGAATCAAATCCATGCTTTTCATCCACGCCAACTTGGAGAGCTAGTAGCCTCCATTCACTCTTCCATCAATCCGTTGTCAAGAGAAGTGCTAGTAGCCTTCTCAATCTAATCCTATCAAGCCGCTTTCAAAGGAGAGTTAGTAACCTCCTCCCCTTCATCCTTCAAGTTGATCCTTAGGTTGTAAAACAACCAGGGGCGCACCACAGTCCAAACATCAGAGTGAACAAGATCAAAGCAGTTTTCATACATTGTTTGAGACTTAGGAAAAACAGACCTACAGTGTTTTCCAAGGATACAAGCTTCACATAATTCATTATTGAAAGACATCCTAGGGAATATTAACTCTAGTACTTTAAGATGAGGATGACCAAGCCTAGCATGCCACAAATCACCATTCATCTTAGAATTATTGAAATTTGAAAAACAGGAAGCTAAACGACTAGGAGAACTAGGAGATAAGTCTTCAAGCACATATAGATCATTTCTGGTAACACCTTGTCCAAGAATCTCCTTAGTTTCAATATCCTGAAACACAAAGTCATTAGGCCCAAAGATAGCATGACAGTTTAAATCGGTTGTAGCTCTCTTGACAGATAGAAGGTTAGAAGTGAATGAGGGCATATAAAAGGCTCTAGATTCCTTATTGAATAATCTAAGATCACCTATTCCTTCTATTGGCACATTTGTTCCATTTGCTATCAAGACATTCCCTACAGCCGGTTCAATGTTCTTAATCAAATTCATATCACTGATCATATGGTGAGATGCCCCTGAATCTACAATTAATGGTTTAGTCTTAGTGAAAGCATTAAATGAGGCATGTAGTGATCTACCAACAATCGCATTACCAGAGTTGTCTTTGAATGCTTTGATGAGAGCTTCAAGATCGGATTTCCTGACATACTCTGACTGCATTGGTTGGTATGGCACCATATGAGCTGGGTGAGTTTGAGAACTTCCAATGCATGATGAACTTGAGGAGCTGGCTTGTTGATTAGAGCTAGCTGGGCCGTGAGCGATTTGGTATGGGAGGTTCTTCTTGGGATAGTATCCAGTTTCCTGAGTGAAATGAGCTCTAGGAACTTCTTTCCACTTGTTTGGCTTGAGATGTGGATGAAGAATCCAACACTTATCTCTGGAATGTCCTTTCCGTTTACAATGATCACACATTATGCTCTTCTTGTCTTCCGGTTTGTAAAACCCTTTATTTGCTGAGATGGGTTCTTCTTCAGTCTTGTATGTGCTTTTGTGAGCCGTGAGAATGTCACCTTTTCTTCCAAACAATCCATTTGATCCGGATTCCTTCTGTATTTGAGAGCATACATCTTCAAGGGAAGGGAGTTTATCTGCCCTCAAGATGTGTTTAATGAGATCGTTGTATGTGGGACTGAGAATCATGAGAAGGCTAAAGACTTTATCTTGTTCCCGCCTTTCCTTAATGACTTCAGGATCAAAGGACACAGGTCGGAGCATATCTAATTCTGCCCATAAGGAACTGAACTTCCCAAACAAGGAGGTGAAGTCTGGATCGTCTTGACTTAGATTGTTGATGGCCTGCTTGACTTGAAAAATCCTGCTAAGGTTGGAGGTGTTGCCATAGACCTTCTTGAGAATAGTCCATAGTTCCATTGATGTTTCACAGTGTGAGTAGGACTCCAGGATTGGACCATCTAAGGAGTTTTGCAGAACGGATAGGACATATAGGTCCTCCTGATGCCACTTTCGCTCATCCGTGATGACCATTTCATCACCATCTTCATTCTGGATTAGACTAGGAGGTGCTTCATTAAATAGGAGATGATCTCCCAAACCCCGGCCTCCAAGAGCAGTCTTAATCATGCGAGACCATAAGACATAGTTTAAACCTTTAAGGATCACTGGAACGGCTATTTGGCGAGTGTTCTCCATGAGGAAGGTTTTAGGTCCGTACAACAATGGTGGATAAAGCTTGGTCTTCACGGTAAGGCAAAGATCACTGTTGTTTGAGTAGATTGATGATTGGTTCTGGTAAGAAGACTTGAAATGGGACGAAAAGAGCCTCCTTTACTTAGTCTGGAACTTCAGCTGTAAAACCCTCGAACATGTACGGTCAGATACAAAAACCTCTTTTCGCAGACTTGAATCTTGAAGCAAAATGCCTTCTTTTGGTCTTAAATGACTTCACCGGATGCAGGAAGGAAGGGTTTGTTAAGAAAGGAGACAAGAGGAGCTGCCTTTGAGGAGATTAGAAGGGTGTACGGATTCTGGGTTTCAACAGCACGATGAGGAAGATGAATACGGCTCAGTGAAGGAGGTTGAAAGATGGCTCCTTTTGAAAGTATTTTTGAACCGTGAAGCTTTAAGTAGCCTTTTAGTTCTTCTTTTGAGTAGAAACAAGTTTCAAACTTGTGGAATATGAGCTATGGTCCGTACATCAATGGCCGCGAGAGAAAGAGCAAGAACTGGTCCCAGCAAAGACTACTATAATCCGCATGATACCCACATCTAGTCTTCCTCAACTCATCACCAATGGTTCTGAGGATCTTAGATCTCAGAGATGATAGGCTAGAACATGTTTACCATAGATTAAGTGCTTTAAGTGATTGAAAAGAGAGAGGAAATAAGAGTTTACGAATGATTCAGAGAAGGTTTGTGAGCAAAAGCTCTGATACCATGATAGTTTTAGAAGTTTAGGAAGAGTGGAGAGAGTTTTGGCGAGAGATTGAATAAACACATATTATTAGAATGGGATTTCTTGATTACAAAGAGAGACCTTAATGATCCTTTTATACAGAAATAGATAACCTAGAAGCGACTACTTTAGGTAAGAGTGTGAGCTTCCTCTTTAGCACTGGCGCCTCTTTCCCCTTTTATGCTGGCAGAGGTGAGTCACCAATCCTTCTAGAAGATTCATTACTAGCCGTTAACACTCCTTCCCTTGGTGAATTGCTTACTCATTCCAACATAAAGGAGTGTTGAGGCCAAAGACCAGAGCCCATAAGGAGCCCACAAGACCAAGATGTTCACGCCAAAGATGATAGTTTGTAAGAGTTTATGAAGAATGAAGAATGAAGTATAGAGGAGAATTAGATAATGGGGGAAATCAATTTTATTATTGTGTTGCATACAATGAGAGGCTGCTTAGCCTTAAATAGAAATCTTCCTAGGTTACATGATAGGTTGTCTAGACTAGGGATAAGATAGTGTGCTTATAGAGCCGTTACATGAAGGCTTATCACTATCACACGCTTCCTTATACACAAGCTTCCCTTATCACACGAACCTTCTCATACCATTAGGCATGAACCAACTCCTCCTTGTACACACTCGGTCCAATACTCCCCCTCAAGCTAAATTCTGATGAAGAACTTAGCTTGGAAACCATAAACAACCACCTCATTAAAAACCTTATGGTGTAAAACCCAATGGAAAAAAAAACACACATAAGGGAAAAAGAGTATGATTGCTTATGGTTAGGGAAGTTATGGAGTAGCAATATCAATGAGTCCAAGTCTGGGTAGGATGGACTCATATACCTTAGATGTTGTTGCCTTGGTAAGGATGTCAGCAAGCTGATCAACACTCCGAGTATAGCATGGTAGGACTATCCCTTGTTCCACAGCTTGTCTTACTTTGTGACAATCAATCTCTATGTGCTTCGTTCTCTCATGGAAGACCGAGTTTGAGGCTATATGAATGGCTGCCTGGTTATCACAATGCATGGTCATTGGCATGGTTGTCTCAATTCCCAAGTCCTTCAAAATGGCTTTGATCCATGTTAGCTCATTAGTGAGTTTCTTCATGGCACGGTATTCAGCTTCAGCACTGGAGCAGGAGACTATCTTTTGTTTCTTTGTCTTCCATGTGACTAAGTTGCCTCCAACAAAGGTGCAATAGCCTGTCGTGGATCTCCTGTCTTCTCTATCTCCAGCCCAGTCTGCATCACAATACCCCACTATCTCTGAACTTTTGTTAGCTCCCATCCAAATTCCTTGCTCTGAAGTTCCTCTCAAGTATCTAAGAACTCTTTCCAGCATGTTCCAATGATGAACCTTGGGAGCTTGCATGTGCTGGCTAACCTGATTCACAGAGAAGCACAAATCAGGTCTGGTGAGAGTTAAATAGATTAACTTACCTACTAGTCTTCTGTAGAGCTGTGGGTCATTGAATGATTGATCTTCAATCTCCCCCTTACTGATAACTTTGTAGCTATCTTCCAGAGGTGTGGTCGCCGGTTTTGCATCTAACTTCCCTGTTTCAGACAATAGATCAAGAGTATACTTCCTTTGAGATAGAAATAGTCCTTCCTTTGAACGACATATCTCAATCCCTAGGAAGTACTTAAGCAGACCTAGATCTTTAATATCAAATATAGACTTAAGGTAAGTTTTGGTTTCTCTAATTCCTTCCCTGTCATCACCGGTGATAATGATATCATCCACATAAACCAACACCACAATGATACCTGACTTGCTAGGAAGAGTGAAAAGGGTGTGATCAGCTTCTGACTTTCTGAATCCTCTATCCCTTAGTGTCATGCTCAACTTGTGATACCAGGCTCTAGGCGATTGTTTCAAACCATAAATAGCCTTTCTCAATCTCAAGACTTTACCTGGTTGAACAATTCCTTCCAAGCCTGGAGGTGGTCGCATGTACACCTCTTCTTCAAGCTCTCCTTGCAAGAATGCATTCCTCACATCCATCTGCCACAGATCCCACTCTAAATTGGTTGCTAGAGATAACACAATCCTCACAGTGTGTAATTTTGCTACAGGAGCAAAGGTATCACCAAAGTCTTCACCATAGGTTTGAGTGAATCCTCTTGCTACAAGTCTTGCCTTATATCTTTCAATCTCCCCATTACTCTTGTACTTGATTGTAAACACCCATTTTGAACTCACGGCCTTCTTTCCCTTGGGCAGCACAGCTTCATCCCATGTATGATTTCTTTCCATGGCTCCTGTCTCATCACCTATAGCATCTCTCCAAACTTTGAGTTCCTTAGCTTCTTCATACGATGTAGGAATATGTCCCTGATCCAAGTTGCTTATAAAGACCTTATGTTCTTCAGGAAATGAAGCAAAGGAGCAGACGACTTGGGTCGGATGAGCAACTGCATTGGCATTGTAGTACACTCTTGTATTCACCCAGTTTGATGGATCCTTCTTGAGTCTTGTACTTCTCCTTAGAAATGGAACTGGCTCGGATGGAATTGGCTCGGATGGTTCTTCAACTTGATCATGGCTATCATCTGACTGTGCTGATACTTGATCGTGGCTATCATGTTCAAGGTCATCAAGTGTCCCCCCTTCACGGTCAAGTGTAGCTCCTATGTTTGGTATGTGCCGGGACGGGTCAGGACCAGGCTGAGACGAGTTAGTGTCATGGGAAGATGAGCGTGAAGGACTAGAATCACTCTGCGGGACAGGACATGAACCAGGAGCCGGACCAGGACCAGCCGTAGTGAATGGAATGCCAAGGTGATCCATGATATTGCGAAGGTTCGTGGCACGATCCATGGAGATATCAGACAAATCGGCTAAGTCATCCCATTGCTGCTTATCATAATAGCTTCGGTGTTCAATGAACTTGACATCCCTTGACACCAAAACCTTCTGAGCTATTGGATCATAACACTTATAGCCTCTTTGTGTGGTTGAATACCCAATAAACATTGCCCTTGTGCTCTTAGCATCCAATTTTGTTCTGTTTTCTCCTGGAATCAAGACAAAACACACACAACCGAATACTTTCAAGTGAGCTATAGAAGGTTTGGTTGAGTTCAATACCTCAAAGGGGGAAATGTCATCCAATATCCTTGTAGGGATACGGTTAATGAGATAGCAAGCTGATAGCACAGCATCGCCCCAGAACCTCTTTGGAACCTGGGAATGAAACATCATGGACCTTGCTACTTCCATTAGATGACGGTTTTTCCTCTCGGCCACACCATTCTGCTGTGGTGTGTATGGGCAGCTCGTCTGATGAAGAATGCCATGCTTGGAAAGATGGTCTTTGAAGGCATTGCTGGTATACTCTCCACCATTGTCTGTTCTTAAGAGTTTAATCTTTGCATTGAATTGGTTAGTGACATAGTTCTGAAAATTCACAAAGGCTTCTAAAGCTCTATCCTTAGATTGAATCAAAGTTAGCCAAGTGTACTTGGATTTTTCATTTATGAAGGTGATGAAGTATTTGTGATTTTCTCTAGATAGGCAAGGAGCAGTCCAAATATCAGAATGCACAAGATCAAAACATTTTGCATAAACTGTCTTAGACTTAGGGAAAATAGACTTGCAATGTTTGCCTAAGATACAAGCTTCACACTCATCATTTTTAAACACAACATTAGGCAACATTAAGCTTAAAGCCCGAGAATGGGGATGTCCTAATCTAGCATGCCACAACGCATTATTAGCATAAGCAGAAGTAGAGTCTAAAGAGCATGGAACAGAAGATAAAACAGAAGATAAAACAGAAGATAAAGGCTGATCCTCCTTCAGTAGATAGAGACCATCCTTAGTTATTCCTTTCCCAAGCATCTTGCTTGTCTTAATATCCTGAAACTTCACATCATTAGGGGTGAAGATAACATTGCAATCCAAGTCATTTGTGGCTTTATGAACAGAGACTAAATTAGAGGTGAAATCAGGCATAAAGAAGGCTCTAGTCTTTCTATCAAATAGGTTCAAGTTTCCTACTCCCTTAATTGGAATTCGATCTCCATTAGCAATAACAACATGACCATTAGCCGGTTCTAAATCTCTAATCAATTCAACATTGCTAATCATATGGTGAGATGCACCAGAGTCAATCACTAATGGTTTATCATTCAATTTTATAGTGTGAGCAGAAGCATGAAAGGAGAAACCCATAGTATTACCATAACTTTCCTTCAAGGCTTTGATGAGTGCATCAAGTTCTGACCGCTTTACCACATGGTCTTGATCAGCTACTTGTGCAGCTTGAGCATTGATTACAGCCATCCCATCTCCTTCTGGATTGCGTGAAGATGTTCCCTGGTCAGTTTTAGCCTTGGTAATGTTGGCTCGGACATCTCTGAACTTGGATGGCTTGAGATGCGGATGGAGGATCCAGCACTTGTCCTTCCCATGGCCCTTCCTCTTGCAGTGTTCGCAAAATGACCCTCTTCTATCATCTGGCTTGAATTATACACCTTTGTTTGCTGTCACCAGCTCCCCCTTTCCATTTAGAAGCCCATGGGAACCTTGTTCCCTCTGGATGTATGCGCATACTTCTTCAAGGGATGGGAGCTTATCTGACCTCAAAAGATGTTTGATCAAGTCATTGTACATTGGATTCAGGGTGAGAAGGAGACCAAAGACCTTGTCCTGTTCACGCCTTGCAAGGAGAACCTCTGGGTCAATAGAGTTTGGTCTCAGCATTTCAAGCTCGGCCCATAGAGAGCGAAATTTGCCAAAATGTGCCGTGAACTCCAAGTCTTCCTGGTGGAGATTGTTGATTGCTCTCTTTACTTCGAACACCCTACTTAGATTTGTAGTATTGCCATACACCTTCTTGAGTGTTTCCCATAGCTCCCTAGCACTCTCACAATACGAGTATGCCTCCAAGATAGGTCCATCAAGTGAACTCTGAATGATGGACAGAACAAACTGATCCTCTTGAATCCATTTTTCTTCATCAACAACCAGAATCTCCTGTCCATCCTCCTGTTGGAATACCTTTGGTGGTGCTTCGTCTAGGAGAAGATGCATTCCAAGTCCACGACCACCGAGAGTGGTTTTCACCATTCTGGACCATAGTATGTAGTTGAGACCCTTTAAAGTGACCGGGATAACCATAGGCCTAGTATTCTCCATTTGTGAAGATCTCTAGTGAGCAACCTCAGCAGCTGGAACCGGGAAAGATGAAGTTTTATGGTTCAAAATACTTAGTTACCGCCCTAGACACCCAAAGCAACCCCTCTAAGACTGCCTTAAAGGTTTGAACCCAAACTGTACGGACACTGTAAAACCCTTCCCGAGGAAGATGAGTACGGACACGCTTGTGTTCTAACTAAAGATGCTTCCTTTCTTGCTTCTAAGGGCACAGATGACCACAAGATAGAACCTTGCACCTTTGGGATGAAAAGAAAAGAGGTTTCAATCGTGAAAGACACGGTCTTTAAGGAGGTGGACCGTACAACAATGGCGGACGCAGTTTTAAGATGAGCAGGAGCTCTAGACTTGCTCCGACCACCGAACCTTAACAACAGACACTCGGAGGTAAGCTTCTTTCACCTCTTAGATGAAGAAAGGAGCCATCTTTACTGCTGAGTGGAGCTCCTTGGGAGATTTATCCGTGCATCAATGGCGGATATCTTAGACTTTTGCTTAAAAACAACTAAACGCAAGTGATAACCATGTCTAGCCTTCATTCAACTCATTTCCCATGGATTTGAGGATCTTTGATCTCAGAGAATATAGGTTAAGACATGATTAACACAAGGAAAGCGTTTTCTTGCAAGTATAACACGATTTGAAGAATCAAGGAAAGGAAGGCACACGAATAAGAGATTTGCGGAAGGTTAGAAAGGATTAAGACTGCTCTGATACCATGATAGTTTGTAAGAGTTTATGAAGAATGAAGAATGAAGTATAGAGGAGAATTAGATAATGGGGGAAATCAATTTTATTATTGTGTTGCATACAATGAGAGGCTGCTTAGCCTTAAATAGAAATCTTCCTAGGTTACATGATAGGTTGTCTAGACTAGGGATAAGATAGTGTGCTTATAGAGCCGTTACATGAAGGCTTATCACTATCACACGCTTCCTTATACACAAGCTTCCCTTATCACACGAACCTTCTCATACCATTAGGCATGAACCAACTCCTCCTTGTACACACTCGGTCCAATAAAAGAGTGGTGGTTAAAGCTTCTAGAAGAGTTCTCCCCTTTATCAAAAACGTGGGAGTAGGAATTCAAATGAGGTCACATGTTCACCTTAAGCATATAGCTGTTGTGACATGTCACTTTCACTACCTTGGATCCACAGCCTAATTCAAATTCAAACACTCTTTGTGTCTGTCTATAAATATGTAGCATCTCCCATTTGTAAACTTAAGTGAAATATATCTTCCTTTCTACTCCTCTCTAATGGCATTTTATGATCTTTGTGTTTTACTCTTTTATGATTTTGCCTAATCTTTCTTAATCTCCAACCATACAATCTCCTATTTCTCTTATTATTTCCGCAAATCTCAACATGGTATCAGAGCATTAAGCTCCTGAGAACAATTTTCTTGTTCTTTATGCAAAAGTTTTCGAAAAATCCTTTTAAAAACGTTTATCCATTGGGTAATAGCTTTACCCAATGGTCCAAAGTTTGAATTTCAAATTGTTTCATGCAATTCTTCTCTTCTCCTCTACAATGATGTTTAAAACTTTGTCTTAAATCTCTCTTATGGTTCAGAGACAAAGTTTGAAGAAGAGAAAGAATTCAAAATGGCTTCAACATTTAGGAAGCATTGCTTGGACCAGTGGGTAAACCGTTTTGCTTCACTGGTTTCACAGCTATTTAGCCACGAAAAACACCTCTTCTTGTGTTGTTCTAATGATCCTAGCGTATGTTATTATCAGAAAACTTCTTCCTATAAGTTATTTTGGTGATATAACCCTTTAACCAATGGGTAAAGCTAGTGACCATTGGACCATAGGCGTTCTTCTTTGGAAATCATAAACCATGGCTAGATAGGTGACAATGAAGAGGAAGGAATGGTGGCAGTGGCTTAGGATCACAAAAGAATGGGAAGAAATGGATGGTTGCCTAAACCGCTTATCCATTGGTCCATTAAGTGTACTCATTTAAGAGTAAAGAACACTTGAGACCAGGATAGGGTTAGTACCATTTGTTTTCTTTCTTCTTAAGCCCCATCCAATTCTCTAAGTCATTTCTTTTAGATTTCAAAAATCAGAAGACAGCCATTTTTGAATTTCTAACAAAAGTTTTATGTTATCCATTTGGACAATAACTTGAACTATTGGGCATTGGTGCCTTTCCTTTGAGAAAGTAAGACCCCTCAAGCCATAGTCAACTTTGAAGTTCCATGGATAGCAAACTGCAAGCATTCAACAAACCGCAGCCTTGGACTTGTCTCCTTTCTTATGTAATGAGAGACACTTTAGTTTGCTGTAGCTTGTTGTTCAAGTATTTCGGTTTGTGCTTGTTTGTTATATATTTAAAACCTTGGACCAATTTTCCTTTCATGTGAAATGTGGAACAACAAAGTCCATTGAAGTGTGGTTGGAGCTCATGTTGGTAATACAATAGAGAACCATGTCTAATTTCCTCACTTAGATAGAAAGTATGCTCTGTGGTTGCCACTAGAATGGATCTTCCACATCAGAAATCTTACTAAGCTAATTAAGGATTTCAAGTCATGATGCATCCTATTGCTCCCTTGTGAGGAATTTTGGAAGAGAACCATGGTTGTATGCATTGCATCAGAAACTATGTTGTATCCAAATCCAAATTCTTAAATTAAGAAAGAGAGAATAATGACTTATGTATACTACATCATGTTTCTATTGCTTTACTCTTATGAGTTTAAGTCTTAAAATCATGAGAATCTTGTGTGTGGATGTCTGTATGTGTCTTCTTATGCAGGAAAAGATGTTAATCACTTGTGATGTTGAAAAGCAATCCGTGAGAAGGAGTCTCAAAACCAATGAAGGAGAGCAATCCATGAGGGGGAGCCTCCAATTCCAGAAGCATTCAATTATTCAAATCAGCCTCTAAGAAAGAATCACAAAGGCTTAGTATCAAAGCCTTTGTCAAAAGGCTATCTCTAAACTCTTATCTATCTCAGTTTGATTAAAATTCTGATTTAGAATCGTTTAAAAGAGGGAAGTGAACCTTGGTGAACTATGCTTGGCATTTAGGACCATAGATGAATCCAAAAGTCCTCTTCAAAACCACTTAAGGTAAGTGAACCATGTTTTCCTTTACTCTCAAAAGTATAAGGAAACATGATGAATCCAAAAGTCCTTAAGGGATCCTTTTACTCTCATATTCATTCTCATACTCATTCTTATACTCTCATCCAATGGCTCTCATACTCATACTCTTAATTCTGCTTATACTCAATCAGTCTATTATAATCTATGGTTTCTCTAATCTCTGGTTACAAATGTTGGAATGAGTAAGCAATTCACCAAGGGAAGGAGTGTTAACGGCTAGTAATGAATCTTCTAGAAGGATTGGTGACTCACCTCTGCCAGCACAAAAGGGGAAAGAGGCGCCAGCACTAAAGAGGAAGCTCACACTCTTACCTAAAGTAGTCGCTTCTAGGTTATCTATTTCTGTATAAAAGGATCATTAAGGTCTCTCTTTGTATTCAAGAAATCCTATTCTAATAATATGTGTTCACTCAATCTCTCGCCTAAACTCTCTCCATTCTTCCTAAACTTCTAAAACTTTCATGGTATCAGAGCAAATGCTCACAAATCTTCCCTGAATCATTCATAAACTCTTATTTCCTCTAGGTTATCAATCCGCAAATCTTTTCTTCTCTGGTTCTTAAAGCACTTAATCTATGGTAAACATGTTCTAGCCTATCCTCTCTGAGATCTAAGATCCTCAGAACCATTGGTGATGAGTTGAGGAAGACTAGATGTGGGTATCATGCGGATTATAGTAGTCTTTACTTGGACCAGTTCTTGCTTTTTTTTTTCTCTCGCAGCCATTGATGTACGGACCATAGCTCCTATTCCACAAGTTTGAAACTCGTTTCTACTCAAAAGAAGAACTAAAAGGCTACTTAAAGCTTCAAGGTTCAAAATACTTTCAAAAGGAGCCATCTTTCAACCTCCTTCACTGAGCCGTATTCATCTTCCTCTTTGGGCTGTTGAAACCCAGAATCCGTACACCTCTCTAATCTCTTCAAAGGTAGCTCCTCGTGTCTCCTTTCTCATCAAACCCTTCCTTCCTGCATCCGGTGAAGTCATTTAAAACCAAAGGAAGACATTTTGCTTCATGATTCAAGTCTGAGGGTCTTGTATCTGTCCGTACAAGTTCGAGGGTTTTACAGCTGAAGTTCCAGACTAAGAAAAGGAGACTCTTTTCGTCCCATTTTTAAGTCTTCTTGCCAGAGCCAACCATCAATCCACTCAAACAACAGTAATCTTTGCCTTACCATGAAGACCAAGCTTTATCCACCATTGTTGTACGGACCTAAAACCTTCCTCATGGAGAACACTCGCCAAATAGCCGTTCCAGTGATCCTTAAAGGCTTAAACTATGTCTTATGGTCTCGCATGATAAAGACTGCTCTTGGAGGCCGGGGTTTGGGAGATCATCTCCTATTCAATGAAGCACCTCCTAGCCTAATCCAGAATGAAGATGGTGATGAAATGGTCATCACGGATGAGCGAAAGTGGCACCAGGAGGACCTATATGTCCTATCCGTTCTGCAAAACTCCTTAGATGGTCCTATCCTGGAGTCCTACTCACACTGTGAAACATCAATGGAACTATGGACTATTCTCAAGAAGGTCTATGGCAACACCTCCAACCTTAGCAGGATCTTTCAAGTCAAGCAGGCCATCAACAATCTAAGTCAAGAAGATCCAGACTTCACCTCCTTGTTTGGGAAGTTCAGTTCCTTATGGGCAGAATTAGATATGCTCCGACCTGTGTCCTTTGATCCTGAAGTCATTAAGGAAAGGCGGGAACAAGATAAAGTCTTTAGCCTTCTCATGATTCTCAGTCCCACATACAACGATCTCATTAAACACATCTTGAGGGCAGATAAACTCCCTTCCCTTGAAGATGTATGCTCTCAAATACAGAAGGAATCCGGATCAAATGGATTGTTTGGAAGAAAAGGTGACCTTCTCACGGCTCACAAAAGCACATACAAGACTGAAGAAGAACCCATCTCAGCAAATAAAGGATTTTACAGACCGGAAGACAAGAAGAGCATAATGTGTGATCATTGTAAACGGAAAGGACATTCCAGAGATAAGTGTTGGATTCTTCATCCAAATCTCAAGCCAAACAAGTGGAAGGAAGTTCCTAGAGCTCATTTCACTCAGGAAACTGGATACTATCCCAAGAAGAATATGGTGCATTGGAAGTTCATCATGCATTGGAAGTTCTCAAACTCACCCAGCTCATATGGTGCCATACCAACCAATGCAGTCAGAGTATGTCAGGAAATCCGATCTTGAAGCTCTCATCAAAGCATTCAAAGACAACTCTGGTAATGCGATTGTTGGTAGATCATTACATGCCTCATTTAATGCTTTCACTAAGACTAAACCATTAATTGTAGATTCAGGGGCATCTCACCATATGATCAGTGATATGAATTTGATTAAGAACATTGAACCGGCTGTAGGGAATGTCTTGATAGCAAATGGAACAAATGTGCCAATAGAAGGAATAGGTGATCTTAGATTATTCAATAAGGAATCTAGAGCCTTTTATATGCCCTCATTCACTTCTAACCTTCTATCTGTCAAGAGAGCTACAACCGATTTAAACTGTCATGCTATCTTTGGGCCTAATGACTTTGTGTTTCAGGATATTGAAACTAAGGAGATTCTTGGACAAGGTGTTACCAGAAATGATCTATATATGCTTGAAGACTTATCTCCTAGTTCTCCTAGTCGTTTAGCTTCCTGTTTTTCAAATTTCAATAATTCTAAGATGAATGGTGATTTGTGGCATGCTAGGCTTGGTCATCCTCATCTTAAAGTACTAGAGTTAATGTTCCCTAGGATGTCTTTCAATAATGAATTATGTGAAGCTTGTATCCTTGGAAAACACTGTAGGTCTGTTTTTCCTAAGTCTCAAACAATGTATGAAAACTGCTTTGATCTTGTTCACTCTGATGTTTGGACTGCCCCATGTGCCTCTAGAGACAATCACAAGTATTTTGTTAGTTTCATAGATGAGAAATCAAAATACACTTGGGTTACCTTAATGCCATCTAAGGGTAGAGTTCTTGAAGCGTTTATGAGTTTTAACAAGTATGTGACTAACCAATATGATGCTAAAGTTAAATGTCTAAGATCAGATAATGGTGGGGAGTATACTAGCCAGGCCTTTAAACACTATCTCAACAAACATGGAATTGAGCACCAGACAAGTTGTCCCTATACCCCTCAGCAGAATGGAGTTGCTGAGAGGAAAAACAGACACTTAATGGAGGTGACTAGAGCCATGATGTTTCATAGGAAGGTTCCTAAACAGTTTTGGGGTGATGCCCTAGTTACGGCTTGCTACTTAATCAACAGACTTCCGACCAAAATCCTTCATGACATTTCACCGTTTGAGGTACTTACTAAAACCAAACCTCATCTTGATCATATTAGAGTGTTTGGATGTGTTTGCTATGTGTTGATCCCAGGGGAACAGAGGAACAAGTTAGAGGCTAGGAGCACAAAGGCCATGTTTCTTGGATATTCAACCACACAGAAAGGGTACAAGTGCTACAATACTGATACCAACCGTGTTCTTATCTCCCGGGATGTTAAGTTTCTTGAAGACAAAAGCTATTTCTCTGATGGTACGTGGGAGTCTATCAAAGACATATCTTCTCAATCGCCCAACCAGGCTGAGAATTTAAAGAAGATCTTAGAGAACCTGGGTATATCCTCTTTTGGTCCAGACACTCATCAGCATTCGCAGCATCATCCTCTTCATCCTGAGGGGGGACAACAAGACTATGGTCATGATGAGGAGGATGAAGATTCAGCTACTAATTCAAACAACATCCAAAGAAGAGAATCTGAACCTGAGTCACAAACCGGTCCAAGTAACTCTGAAGGAAACTCAGAAGCTGAAGTTGGCAATACCAATGATCAACACTCGCATGAAGTACCAGCATCATTAGAACTCCGGAGAAGCACTAGACAACGATTTCCTCCAGCAAACTGGAAGAACACGAGAGTTTACTACAATAGTAATGCAGTGGCTCATCCTACTCAAGCGGTTTGCAACATGGTCCATATTCCACAACAACATCTGGCTTTCACAGGCAGTCTAGATCAAGAGTTAGTTCCCAAGACTTATGATGAAGCTAAGGAGCTAAAAGTCTGGAGAGATGCCGTGGGAGCAGAAAGAACTGCAATGGAGAAAAATCATACATGGGATGAAGCAAACTTACCAAAAGAAAAGAAGGCAGTGAGCTCTAGATGGATTTTCACCATCAAATACAAAAGTAATGGGGAGATTGAGAGATATAAGGCCAGACTGGTAGCAAGAGGATTCACCCAGACCTATGGAGAAGATTACAGAGACACATTTGCTCCAGTAGCAAAAATGCATACAATCAGAGTTGTATTGTCTCTTGCTGCAAACTTAGACTGGGAACTATGGCAGATGGATGTCAAAAACGCATTCCTTCAAGGAGAATTAGAAGAAGAAGTCTACATGACCCCTCCACCTGGATTAGAAGATTCAGTTGCACCAGGGAAAGTCCTTAGATTAAGAAAGGCAATCTATGGCCTTAAACAGTCACCTAGGGCCTGGTATCACAAGTTGAACGTCACTCTAAGAGACAGAGGTTTCAGGAGATCAGAATCCGATCATACCTTGTTCACCTTACATAGCCAAGAAGGTATAGTTGTCATTCTCATTTATGTGGATGATATTATCATCTCTGGGAATGACAAGGTAGGAATTTCTGCTACAAAAGAATATCTTAAAGCTATGTTTGACATTAAAGATCTTGGTGAACTCAAATATTTCTTGGGTATTGAAGTCTGCAGGCTTAAAGATGGGTTGTTTATATCTCAGAGGAAATACATTGTAGACTTACTAACTAATGCAGGAATGATGGATTCAAAAGCAGCAAGAACGCCCTTAGAAGATGGTTACAAGGCTAAAACTGAGGGGGAGCAAGATGAAGAGACATTTGAGGATCCGAAGCTATACAGGAAACTTGTTGGTAAGCTCATATATCTGACAATTACAAGACCTGACTTGTGCTTTGCTGTGAATCAGGTAAGTCAGTATATGAAAGCCCCTGGGAAGAATCATTGGATGATGATACAACGCATTCTGAGATACTTGAAAGGGACTTACACTCAGGGAATATGGATGGGAAAGAATGGAAACACTGAAGTAGTTGGCTATTGTGATGCTGATTGGGCTGGGGATAGGAAAGACAGAAGATCAACTACTGGTTATTGCACCTTCATAGGTGGTAATCTTGTCACTTGGAAGACCAAGAAGCAGAAAGTAGTATCCTGTTCAAGTGCTGAAGCTGAATATAGGGCTATGAGGAAGTTAACTACCGAGTGTATATGGCTAAAGGCTCTTCTCAAAGACTTCAGCATTGAAAGCAGCACACCTATCACAATGCATTGTGATAATCAGGCAGCCATTCATATTGCATCCAATTCAGTCTTCCATGAACGAACCAAGCATATTGAGGTGGACTGCCACAAAGTTAGAGAGGCTGTGGAGAAAGGAATCATACTTCCATGCTATACAAAAAGTTCTGATCAATTGGCTGATATCTTCACCAAGGCGGCAAGTTTGAAGGTTTGTGAGTTCATTCATACTAAGCTTGGACTCACAACTCTACCATTCCAGTAACTTCCCTATCATGAAGGATTCATACTCTTTTTCCCTTAGAATGTTTTTCTCCCACTGGGTTTTGCATTCTAAGGTTTTTAATGAGGTGAATCCTCTTGATGTCCAAGTTTTAATCATTCACCAATGATGTAAAACTTGAGGGGGAGTGTTGGAATGAGTAAGCAATTCACCAAGGGAAGGAGTGTTAACGGCTAGTAATGAATCTTCTAGAAGGATTGGTGACTCACCTCTGCCAGCACAAAAGGGGAAAGAGGCGCCAGCACTAAAGAGGAAGCTCACACTCTTACCTAAAGTAGTCGCTTCTAGGTTATCTATTTCTGTATAAAAGGATCATTAAGGTCTCTCTTTGTATTCAAGAAATCCTATTCTAATAATATGTGTTCACTCAATCTCTCGCCTAAACTCTCTCCATTCTTCCTAAACTTCTAAAACTTTCAACAAATACTCTATACTCTCATTTAAAGCGTGTTGAATCCATTACTTTAGTTCAATTGATCTTGCTACTATCTTATGTGAATTCTTAATTGCACACTTATAGCTTTGATATTCCTCATGGCATACTCAAATTCTTCTTCTTTATGACTTGTTTAAGGGTAAAGAAGACCATGAGAGCCTCAAAGCAAAGATGGCAAGAAGGGATTCATACAAAGCAAAACCAGATCATGAAGGATTAAAGAAGTAAACACATTGGCAAGAAGGGCACTCCCAATACCTTACACATCAGAGCCTATCCTTCAAGGGTATATTCCTGAGTGAAGAAATGGGAGGCCACATATGCTGCATAGAAGGCAGTCAAGCCGTGAACTCATAAGGCAAATTGGCTTGGCATACAAAAGCCAACAAGAAGCAGCCTCCTCCTATCAGAGCCTACACCACAGAGTGTATATTCCTGAAGTTGGAGAGCATGGCTAACTCAAACAAAAAGGCATTCTTGTAGAATGGCGGTCCTAGATCAGTATGGTCATTGATGCTCATCTTTCCAAACTTGACTCAATACTTATTCTCTGAGTCAAGCTGGAGGAGGGGTGAGAATGAGCATCTGATGTATAATCAAGGAACCTAAAGGCGCAAACAATGCAAAGGCTTGTGTTCCACTGAAGTGAAGTTGTCTAGAAGGAGCATTCAAATTCTACCAAGGATAGTGGTAGTCTTGAAGAAAGCATATCAACTCGCTCCTAAAGTCGTTGTCAACTAAGTTTGATCCAAGAATGCGCTGATGATACCTCAGCATAGGTGTTGGTGTTATTTTCAAAGGAACTGCGCAAATGGTCCTAAGACACTTGGTGATGTGTGCTGGTTATTCTCTGGAGAAGTTGCTAAAAGCATTATATGGTCCTCATCTTCATCATGAAGCTGGAGACTATTTGAATCAATCAAAGAAGCTGTTGAAGAAAGAAACTACAAAGGTGCAGCACAACCTGAGTTAGAACCAAGGGCCGCCATGCTCCTAAAGAAGTAATATGGTGGAAAGTGATGAATCAGCTCAGGATTGTGATTAAATAAGAAGTAACTGAAGATTTGCCACAAGATGTGTTAATCAATCCAGAGTCTCTTTAAACAAGAAAGTGGTTGAAGAAGCTACTAAGAAACTACAAAGGTGTTGAATCAGCTCAGTGACCAAGGAGTATAAGTTTTAGAGATTCAAGTTTAGAGAGTTTTAGAGAGCTAGAGAGATTTAGGGAGTTTCGAGAGTATGAGAAACATGTTTTATTATTCGAATTGCTTGATTACAAGAGAAGGCCTTAGAGGTCCTTTTATAGCAAAATAAATAAACCTAGGTGCTTCTACTTTAGGTAAAGAGGAGAGGACTCCTTTTGTGCTGGCGGCTTCCTTCCCCTTTTGTGCTGGCATGGATGAGTCACCAGCCCTTCTAGAAGATCCTACTAGCCGTTAGCACCCTCATTTCCTTTGATTGAATGCACCTTCATTCCAACACTCCCCCTCAAGTTTAAATCATTGGTGAATGATTAAACTTGGACATCAAGAGGATTCACCTCATTAAAAACCTTAAAAAGCAAAACCCAGTGGGACAAAAGCATTTTAAGGGAAAAAGAGTATGAATCCTTCTTGATAGGGAAGTTACTGGAATGGGAGAGATGTGAGTCCAAGCTTTGAATGAATGAACTTACAAACCTTTACACTTGCTGCCTTAGTAAATATGTCTGCCAATTGATCAGAACTCTTGGTATAGCATGGAAGTATAATTCCTTGAGCCACTGCCTCTCTCACCTTGTGGCAGTCAACTTCAATGTGCTTAGTGCGTTCATGGAAGACAGAATTGGATGCAATATGAATGGCCGCCTGGTTGTCACAATGCATTGTGATTGGTGTATTGCTTTCAATGTTGAAGTCTTTGAGGAGAGCCTTTAGCCATATACACTCAGTGGTTAGTTTCCTCATGGCCCGGTACTCAGCTTCAGCACTTGAGCAGGATACTACCTTCTGCTTCTTGGTCTTCCAAGTGACAAGATTTCCTCCTATAAAGGTGCAATATCCTGTGGTTGATTTCCTGTCTTTCCTATCCCCAGCCCAATCAGCATCACAGTAGCCAACGATCTCAGCATTCTTATTCTTTCCCATCCAAACTCCTTGAGTGTAAGTCCCTTTAAGATATCTTAAGATGCGTTGAATCATCATCCAGTGGTTCTTCTTAGGAGCTTGCATATACTGGCTCACCTGATTCACAGCAAAACATAAGTCAGGTCTTGTAATAGTTAAGTAGATGAGCTTACCAACAAGTTTTCTGTAGAGCTTAGGGTCTTCGAATGCTTCTCCTTCTGGCTCCCCCTCAGTTTCAACTTTGTATCCTTCCTCTAAGGGGGTTCTAACTGCCTTTGCCTCCATCATTCCTGCATTGGTTAGTAGGTCTCTAACATATTTTCTTTGTGAGATAAACAGTCCATCTTTAAACCTGCATACTTCAATGCCCAAGAAATACTTAAGTTCACCAAGATCTTTTATATCAAACATAGACTTAAGGTATTCTTTTGTAGAAGCAATTCCTACCTTGTCATTCCTTGAGATGATAATATCATCTACATATATGAGAATGACAACTATACCTTCTTGGCTGTGGAGGGTGAACAAGGTGTGATCAGATTCAGATCTCCTAAAGCCTCTGTCTCTGAGAGTAACATTCAACTTGTGGTACCAGGCTCTAGGAGACTGCTTTAGCCCGTAAATTGCCTTTCTTAGTCTTAGGACTTTCCCTGGTGCAACAGAGTCTTCTAATCCAGGAGGTGGAGTCATGTAGACTTCTTCTTCTAGTTCTCCTTGTAGGAATGCGTTTTTGACATCCATTTGCCATAGCTCCCATTCCAAGTTTGCAGCTAGAGAGAGGACCACCCTGATTGTGTGCATCTTTGCCACTGGGGCAAATGTGTCTCTATAGTCATCTCCATAGGTTTGTGTGAAGCCTCTTGCGACTAGTCTAGCCTTGTGCCTTTCAATCTCTCCATTGCTTTGGTACTTAATAGTGAAGATCCATCTGGAGCTGACAGCCTTCTTTCCCTTAGGTAAGTTTGACTCATCCCATGTATGATTCTTTTCCATTGCTTTCCTTTCATCTGTTACAGCATCCCGCCAGACCTTAATGTCCTTTGCTTCATCATAGCTTCTAGGCACAGATTCTTGATCTAAGCTTCCAATGAACACTTGATGGCCTTGAGGGATTTGTACTAAGGAGCACACGGCTTGAGCAGGGTGAGCTACCGCATTATTATTGAAGTAAACCCTGGTATTCTTCCAGTTCTCAGCTGGAAATCTTTGCCGAGTACTTCTTCTGAGTTCAAGAGGAGCTTGATTTTGGATGGGACATTCAGTGGGACCTTGAGTGCTTTGTGAACTTGATTCATCTTCTGAGCCTTGAGTACTTCCTGTTCTATCTTCTGAGCCTTGTCTATTACCCTCAGTCTCTGCCTGTTCTTTCTCTGGTCCTGAATCCATGTGATCAACAATTGAATCCTCTTGATCATGACCAGGGAATTGTTGCTCCCCCTCAGGATTAAGAGGATGAAGGGGATGATGGCTAGGAGAACCGTGAGGTGAGGAAATGCCAAGCCCTTCTAATATCTTCCTTAAGTTCTCAGCTCGATCAGAAGAGTGGGAAGAGATGTCCTTGATTGAATCCCATGTCCCTTCTTCAAAATAACTTGTAGTCTCTAAGAACTTAACATCCCGTGAGATGAGAACACGATTTGTCTCAGCATTGTAGCATTTATATCCCTTCTGTGTCGTGGAATAGCCCAGGAACATGGCTTTGGTGCTTTTGGCGTCTAGTTTTGTCCTTTGTTCTCCTGGAATCAACACATAGCAAACACACCCAAAAACTCTAATATGATCAAGTTGAGGTTTAGACTTTGTAAGTACCTCGAATGGGGATTGATCTAGTAATGTCTTGGTTGGAATACGGTTGATCATGTAGCAAGCTGCAAGTAATGCATCTCCCCAGAAACGTTTAGGCACCTTCATATGAAACATCAAAGCTCGAGTGACCTCCATGAGGTGCCGGTTCTTTCTTTCAGCAACGACATTCTGTTGGGGGGTATAGGGGCAACTTGTTTGATGCTCAATTCCATGTTTGTTGAGGTAATGTTTGAATGCTTGGCTAGTATACTCTCCCCCATTGTCTGATCTAAAACACTTAACCTTTGCATCATACTGGTTAGTCACATATTTATTAAAGTTCATAAATGCTTCCAGAACTCTACCCTTAGATGGCATTAAGGTTATCCAAGTGTATTTAGATTTCTCATCAATAAAACTAACAAAGTATTTCTGATTATCTCTAGATAAACATGGTGCAGTCCATACATCAGAGTGAACAAGATCAAAGCAATTGGCATACATTGTTTGAGACTTAGGAAAAACAGACCTACAGTGTTTTCCTAGGATACAAGCTTCACATAAATCATTATTGAAAGACATCCTAGGAAACATTATTTCTAGAACTTTAAAATGAGGATGACCAAGCCTGGCATGCCATAAACCACCATTCATTTTAGAATTATTCAAATTGGAAAAGCAAGTAACTAAGCGGTTGGAAGAGAGGTCTTCAAGCACATATAAATCGTTTCTTGTAACACCTTTTCCAAGAACCTCTTGAGTTTCAATATCCTGAAACACAAAGTCATTAGGCCCAAAAATAGCATGGCAATTTAAATCTGTTGTGGCTCTTTTGACAGATAGTAAATTTGAGGTGAATGATGGCATGTAAAAGGCACGAGTTTCTTTGTTAAATAGCCTAAGATCTCCTACTCCTTCTATTGGCACATTAGTACCATTTGCAATCAAAACATTTCCTATGGCTGGTTCAACATTTTTAATCAGGTTAAGATCACTTATCATATGGTGAGATGCTCCTGAGTCTACTATCAGTGGTTTAGACTTAGTGAATGTATTAAATGAGGCATGTAGTGATCTACCAATGACGGCATTACCAGAGTTATCTTTGAAGGCTTTGATGAGAGCCTCAAGGTCGGACTTCTTGACATACTCAGACTGAGCTGATTGATAGGACACCATTTGAGCTGGTTGAACTTGAGTACCGCCACTTGTCCCGGATGAGTTTGATGAACTTGCTAGAGCATTGGTAAGTTGGTAAGGAAGGCCTTTCTTGTGGTAATGACCTATCTCCTGTGTGTAGTGAGCTCTGGGAACTTCTTTCCATTTGCTAGGCTTTAAGTGTGGATGAAGAATCCAACACTTTTCTTTGGTATGCCCTTTCCTTTTACAGTGATCACACATCATGTTCTTCTTGTCTTCCGGCTTGTAGAACCCTTTGTTGGCAGTAATTGTTTCTTCTTCTTGCTTGTAGATGCCCTTATGTGCTGTGATTAACTCTCCTTTCTTTCCAAACAAGCCATTTGATCCACATTCCTTCTGGATTTGAGAACATACATCTTCAAGAGAGGGAAGCTTGTCTGACCGCAGGATATGTTTGATAAGATCATTGTAGGCTGGACTTAAGATCATGAGGAGGCTGAACACCTTGTCCTGCTCTCGCCTTTCTTTGATAACTTCTGGATCAAAGGATGTTGGTCTAAGCATGTCAAGTTCTGCCCAAAGAGAACTGAATTTCCCAAAGAGAACTGTGAAATCTGAGTCATCTTGGTTGAGGTTGTGGATTGCCTGCTTGACTTGGAAGATGCGAGTCAGATTTGAGGTGTTCCCATAAACCTTTTTTAGGATTTCCCAAAGTTCCATTGAGGTTTCACAATGAGAGTAAGACTCAAGTATAGGTCCATCTAATGAGTTTTGGAGAATGGATAGAACATAGAGGTCTTCTTGGTGCCATTTCCTTTCATCAGTTATCACCATTTCTTCTCCATCTTCATTTTGGATCAGACAAGGTGGAGCTTCATTAAACAGTAGATGGTCCCCAAGACCTCTTCCTCCTAAAGCAGTTTTAATCATCCGAGACCATAACACATAGTTAAGGCCTTTAAGAATCACTGGGACAGAGATTTGCCGAGAGTTTTCCATACTTCAAGCTTTTGAGAACCGTACAATAATGGAGGTTGATGCTTGAGACCCACGTTTAAGTTGAGTCTGACCAGGGAAGAGAATAGTTTGAAGGAGAAACTTGGGATGAGACGATTTTATCTTGAAATGAGCTGCCTTTAGCTTGGTTCAGCTTTCCTTTCACAAGCGATTTAGTACGGATGAAACACCCACTCTTCGTGGTTAGTGTTCAGGACTTCTTCTTTGAGGATTCAAGAGTTTAGCCTGTGGATAAACCTCCTGAACTGAAGAAAGACCAGAAAGGAGTTGCCTTTGATGAGTGTGAAAGGAGGTGTACGGACCACTGGGTTGAGCGAGCGCGGAGAAGACGAGTACTGCCTGTGATTCTAGAGCACAAGACTTGGTCTTTTAAACCACCGGTTGTTTCTATAGAAAGGATGAGTCTTTTTCACCTTCCTTGGAACAGAAATGACTTGGACCGAGAGCTTCTGGGAGACTTGGTCCGTACAAAAATGGCGAGACCAAGGGAGCCGTACAACAATGGTGAAGAGAGATAGCTAAGAAACTAAGCTACTAAGACACATGATATAACCATATCTAATCTTCCTCAACCCATCACCCATGGATCTGGGGATCTTAAATCTCAGAGAGGATAGATTAAGACATGTTTATCTTCAAGGTAAGTGCTTGATTCTTAGCTTTGGATTCGAATGAAAAAGAAGGAAAAGAAATTTGAGGATTTTGAAAGATGAAAGAGCAACTGCTCTGATACCATATAAGTTTTAGAGATTCAAGTTTAGAGAGTTTTAGAGAGCTAGAGAGATTTAGGGAGTTTAGAGAGTATGAGAAACATGTTTTATTATTCGAATTGCTTAATTACAAGAGAAGGCCTTAGAGGTCCTTTTATAGCAAAATAAATAAACCTAGGTGCTTCTACTTTAGGTAAAGAGGAGAGGACTCCTTTTGTGCTGGCAGCTTCCTTCCCCTTTTGTGCTGGCATGGATGAGTCACCAGCCCTTCTAGAAGATCCTACTAGCCGTTAGCACCCTCATTTCCTTTGATTGAATGCACCTTCATTCCAACAAGGAGCACTCTTAAAAGCACTCCTAAAAGACGTGACCAACTAGGCACAGTGTATTTGAAGTTGAAGAAGCAGAGAAGGCCAAAGTCTTCATCCTTGGACAAGGCTAACTAACTATGAGAAAGAAGAGGCAGAAAATGTTGGGAACAGAAGAGAAGGTGGTGGCGGATATTTGCAAGACTGGAAACTACTACAGTTGTCTAGAATTCTCAGACTTCATCTGAGAATATGAAGCCTATTGGATTAGACTTCAGGAGCGTCTAAGAACCTGAGAAAGCCACTCACCAATGAAGAAGAATAAGTACATTTAGTACTAATAAGAAGGCGCAAAGAAGCAAGCAACAAGGACCATCAAGCTGTCAGAACCAACAAGTGGACAAGCAGATGGTGTTAAACTTTAAAAGGCTTCAAGAGAGATTTCTTAGTATGAACATTAAGAATATGTAGAGAATAGAGAGTTTAGCCATGAAAGTATATAAGTAGATTCATATTATTATTAGTGCATCGATTACAAGAAGGCTGCATAGCCTTAAATAGAGAGCTCCTAGGTCATCTAGGTTAGGGATAAGCAAGAGTACAAATATGACCGTTTAAAAGGAAACTTATCAAATATGCTTCCTTATCATCACAACTTATCATACTAGACTCTCCCTTCCTTATCATGCGACCCGAGTGCTTATCAACCTTAGACTAAGCTGCCTTTGATCATGCACTGTCCAATACTCCCCCTCAAGCTAAATTCTGATGAAGAACTTAGCTTGAAATCATAAACAACCACCTCATTAAAAACCTTATGGTATAAAACCCAGTGGGACAAAAACACCATAAGGGAAAAAGAGTATGATTGCTGATGATTAGGGGATTCATGGAGACGACATATCAATGAGTCCAAGCCTTGGTAGAATGGACTCATATACCTTAGATGTTGTTGACTTGGTGAAGATATCCGCAAGTTGATCTATACTTCTGGTGTAGCATGGTAAGACTACTCCTTGTTCCACGGCTTGCCTCACCTTGTGGCAGTCAACTTCTATGTGCTTGGTTCTCTCATGGAAAACAGAATTGGAAGCTATGTGGATGGCTGCCTGGTTGTCGCAGTGCATGGTCATTGGCCTGACTGTCTCTATACCCAAGTCTTTTAGAATAGCCTTGATCCATGTCAACTCATTGGTTATTGAACCAAGTGTGATCTATTGCGAATTGAGGATACAAGCCGTGGTGGTCCTAGATAAGCCGGCTAATCGACTAAGTGATATGAGAGGAACTATAAGGAGCTTAAGTGAGTGATAAGGAAGGGACCACTAGTGATAGGTTATCATGTAACGGCTCTATAAGTCCCTTCTCTTATCCCTAGTCTATGATACCTAGCTAGCTTTCTATTTAAGGCCAAGCAGCCCACCTATGTATACTTACTCTTATGCAATCGAATACACTCTCTTACTCTTCATCGTTTCCCTTCCTCTCTTCATCATGTTTTACTTCTTAAATCTCTGTAAACTTACTCCTAATCCTTGCTAAAACTTACATGGTATCAGAGCAGGATATGATTCTCACATAGCTTCCGCATTCTTGAACTCATTCCTTCTCTTCTACTCTTGAACTCATTCCTTCTCTTCTCAAACCCTCGTGTCCTCTGTTTCTGGGTTTACCTCTTTTCACTGCCTCATAAACCCTACCCCTTTCAAGATGGAAAACACACGGCCCATGGTCATTCCAGTCACTCTCAAAGGCCTTAACTACCTTCTCTGGTCTAGAATGGTAAAGACTACTCTCGGTGGCCGAGGACTTGGGATGCATCTTCTCTTGGATGAAGCTCCTCCAAAAGCGTTTCAACAAGAAGATGGTGAAGAAATCATGATCGTTGATGAAGAAAAATGGATCCAAGAGGACCAGCTTGTGCTATCCATTATTCAAACCTCCTTGGATGGACCCATACTGGAAGCATACTCATACTGTGAAAGTGCTCGGGAACTATGGGAAACACTCAAGAAAGTATATGGCAATACCACAAATCTGAGCAGAGTATTTGAGGTGAAGAAAGCAATCAACAATCTTCACCAAGAAGACTTGGAATTCACGGCACACTTTGGTAAGTTCCGCTCCTTGTGGGCTGAACTTGAGATGCTCCGGCCTAACTCCACTGATCCAGAGGTTCTCCTTACTAGGCGCGAACAAGACAAGGTCTTCGGTCTCCTTCTCACCTTGAATCCTATGTATAATGATCTGATTAAGCATCTTCTTAGGTCAGACAAGCTTCCATCTCTTGAAGAGGTGTGCTGTTACATCCAGAGAGAGCAAAGGTCTCACGGTCTCTTCAGTGGAAGGGGGGAACTGGTGACGGCTAACAAGGGAACATACTACAAACAGGATGAAAGGCGAGGCTTGTTTTGTGAACACTGCAAGAGAAAGGGCCATGTTAATGTTAGTTTTAGGAAAGATTAAGGAGAAGTTTTGAATAGATTAGATTATAAACATCAAGAACATATCAAGAACATATAGAGTTTAGCCATAAGAGGAATAGAATAGAATCTTATTATATTAGAGTGAGCGATTACAAGGAGGCTGCATAGCCTTAAATAGAAAGACTCCTAGGTCGCCTAGGCTAGGGATAAGTAAGAGTACATATAGGACCGTTGCAACTGAACTTATCAACATACATGCTTCCTTATCTTCTCATCTTATCATGTGTGACTATCCCTTCCTTATCAAGTGACCAGAGTGCTTATCACACTAGACTGAGCTGCCTTTAGTAACGCCACTGTCCAATACTCCCCCTCAAGCTAAATTCTGATGAAGAACTTAGCTTGGAAATCATAAACAACCACCTCATTAAAAACCTTATGATGTAAAACCCAATGGGACAAAAGCACCATAAGGGAAAAAGAGTATGATTGCTTATGATTAGAGGATTCATGGATAAGACATATCAAAGAGTCCAAGCCTAGGTAGAATGGACTCATATACCTTAGAAGTTGTTGCCTTGGTGAAGATATCCGCAAGTTGATCCATACTTCTGGTGTAGCATGGTAAGACTACTCCTTGCTCCACTGCTTGCCTCACCTTGTGACTGTGAGAATTAAAAGAATGAAGAAGAATGAAAGATTATGCAGAAAATGAATTCGATTGCAGAGAGAATGAGAGAGAATTGAGAGAGAAAGAGTTTTGAGAATGAAGAAGAATGAATTTGTATATTATCGAATTGTTATGTACAAGGAGTATTTATAGGCAATTACAAGAGGTGTATAATAACCTAAACATACGCCTAATCTAGTCCTTATACATTCCTAAATCTAACACTCCCCCTCAAGCTTAACTATGATGAATGGTTAAGCTTGGACAAACTACAGGAGATCACCTCATTAAAAACCTCAAAGTGTAAAACCCAATTGGGACAAAAACAACTTTGAGGGAAAAAGAGTATGATTCCTCTAGTTAAGGGACTCACTCAGCAATGCTTGTCAAACCAAGTCTTGGCAAAATGGACTCACACACCTTTGAATATGCGGCTTTAGTGAAAACATCTGCCAATTGATCAGAACTTCTTGTATAGCATGGCAAGACTATTCCCTGTTCAACCGCCTGTCTTACCTTATGGCAATCTACTTCAATGTGCTTGGTCCTCTCATGGAATACTGAGTTTGAAGCTATATGAATGGCTGCTTGATTGTCACAATGCATAGTGATAGGCCTTGAATCTTCAATTTGTAGATCCTTAAGAACAGCCTTGATCCAAATTAGTTCATTTGTGAGTTTCTTCATGGCTCTATACTCAGCTTCAGCACTGGAACATGACACCACCTTCTGTTTCTTAGTCTTCCAAGTCACTAGATTTCCTCCCACAAAGGTACAATAGCCGGTTGTTGATCTTCTATCATTCCTATCACCAGCCCAATCAGCATCACAATATCCTACTATGTCTGTGTTTTTATTGCAACTCATCCAGATTCCATGATCATAAGTCCCTTTCAAGTATCTTAGTATTCTTTCTAACATCTCCCAGTGCTTAACAGTAGGAGATTGCATGTGCTGGCTCACCTGATTTACTGCAAAACAAATATCAGGTCTAGTAAGTGTAAGATATATAAGTTTACCTACCAGCCTCCTGTATAGTTTTGGATCTTCATAGAGTTCTTCATCCTGCTCCCCCTTACTAGCGGATTTGTACTCATCTTCCAAGGGTGTGCAAACTGACTTTGCTTCCATCTTTCCTGTTTCCTTTAACAATTCAAGAATATATTTCCTTTGGGACAAAAACAAACCCTCTTTAGATCTACATATTTCTATTCCTAAGAAATATTTCATCAAACCAAGATCCTTAATGTCAAATTTCGATTTAAGATAAGCCTTAGTCTCTAGAATACCTTCCTTGTCACTACCTGTGATAATAATGTCATCAACATAGACTAATACCACAATTATACCTGAACAACTAGGAAAAGTAAACAGAGTATGATCAACTTCAGATCTTCTAAAACCTCTATCCCTTAAAGTCATACTGAGTTTATGATACCAGGCTCTTGGAGATTGCTTTAATCCATAGATAGCTTTCCTTAATCTTAGGACATTGCTACCAACCACTAAGCCTTCTAACCCAGGAGGCGGTTTCATGTACACTTCTTCATCTAGCTCTCCTTGAAGAAATGCATTCTTCACATCCATCTGCCACAACTCCCATTCAAGATTAGTAGCAAGAGAAAGTACAATTCTTACAGTGTGAAGTTTTGCAACTGGAGCAAAAGTGTCTCCAAAGTCTTCTCCATATGTTTGAGTAAAACCTCTTGCTACAAGTCTAGCCTTATACCTTTCAATCTCACCATTACTCCTGTACTTGATAGTAAACACCCATTTAGAACTTACTGCTTTCTTACCTTTGGGCAAATATGACTCATCCCAAGTATTGTTTCTCATCATAGCCTCTATTTCTTCTTGGACAGCATCTCTCCAAACCTTCAGTTCCATAGCTTCCTCATATGTGTTAGGAATATGATTTTGATCTAATGAGCTAATGAATACCTGATGTTCTGTTGGAAATTGAGCAAATGAACAAGTGGCTTGTATAGGATGTTCTACTGCTTGAGCATTGTAGTAGACCCTAGTGTTGACCCAGTTAGCCGGATCTCTCCTTATCCTTGTGCTCCTTCGTAATACTTGAGGTGATTCAACAACCGCCACTTCATTATCATAGACTTGATCAGGACCAGTTGATACACTCTCCCCCTCATGAGCAAGACTAGGATGCACATTTGAAGAAATACTTTGGGTATACTCCCCCTCTCCATCAGGGCCGTGTTCCTGACCCATCGTTCCATGATCAGACACTGCTGACCCATGGTCACTCTGAGCTGGTACATGCGCAGTAGGTGAAACCACTGGTTCATGCTGAGTAGAGGCCGATTCTTGTTGAGAGCTTTTAGTCTGTTCAGGCCCTGATCTAGCTTGCCTAGAAACATCAAAGCTTTCCAACAATTTTCTAAGATAGACATTACTATCAGTACTTGAGTTAGATAGATTTTTGATTGTTTCCCAAGTTCCATCAGTATAATAAGACTTTTCCTCAAGAAATTTAACATCTCTAGATACTAATACCTTCTGTGATTCAGGATTATAACATTTATAACCTTTTTGAGTAGATGAGTAGCCTATAAACATTGCCCTAGTACTCTTCTCTTCCAACTTATTCCTCCTTTCTCCTGGTACTAAGACAAAGCACAAGCAACCAAAAACTTTCAAATGATCAATATGTGGTTTTGTTTTATTTAGTACCTCATATGGTGAGATATCATCAAGAACTTTAGTGGGTAATCTATTGATTAGGTAGCAGGCCGTGAGTACAGCATCACCCCAAAACCTTTTGGGTACATGTCTATGGAACATCATGGACCTAGCAACCTCCATAAGATGTCTGTTCTTTCTCTCAGCTACCCCATTCTGCTCAGGTGTATATGGGCAACTGGTTTGATGAAGAATTCCATATTTGAGTAGATAATCTCTTAATGCTTTGCTTGTGTACTCCCCTCCATTATCTGTTCTAAAAATCTTAATCTTTGCATTATACTGGTTAGTGATGTAAGAGTGGAAATTAATGAAGGCCTCTAGAACTCTATCTTTGGAAGGTAACAAAGTGATCCAGGTATACTTAGACTTTTCATCTATAAAAGTAACAAAGTATTTTTGTTGTTCTCTAGAGACACAAGGAGCTGTCCACACATCAGAATGAATAAGATCAAAGCAGCAATCATACTTATGAGAAGAATTAGGAAAGACAGTTCTACAGTGTTTACCAAGAATGCAAGCTTCACATTCACTTTGATTAAAGGAAATATTCGGAAACACCAATTCAAGAGCTTTAAAATGTGGATGACCTAACCTAGCATGCCACAATGTTCCATCATCAAGCTCATTATTACTAGACAAACAAGAAACTAAACTAGAAGATAGGTCACTGAGAATGTAGAGATCATCCTTAGTGCCGCCTCTGCCAAGCACCCTCTTTGTTTCAATATCCTGAAAACAACACTCATTAGGACTAAAGATTACATTACAATTCAAATCATTTGTAGCCCTTTTTACAGAAACCATGTTAGATGTAAATGATGGCATATAAAATGCTTTACTATCCTTTTCAAACAATCTTAGGTTACCTACTCCTTTAATTGGAACTTTAGTTCCATTAGCAATAACAACATTCCCTAAGGCAGGTTCTAAATTGTTTATCAAACTTATGTCACTAATCATGTGGTGAGAAGCTCCTGAATCTACTATTAATGGTTTAGTAATAGTATGAGCATTGTAAGAAGCATGAAGAGATTTGCCAACAATTTTACCAGAAGTCTCTTGTAAGGCTTTGATAATAGCATCAAGGTCTGATTTTGTAACATACTCTTGAACGGATGATGTTGATGCAACCTGTACTTCTCTTCCTGATCTCTGGCCAATTTCACAAGTAGTGTTAGCCTGTGAGATATGTAATGGAACACTTACTTGGTTCCCTCGTCCAGATAAGTTGTTCCTGAAATTGGTCGCTTTGTCACGCCATCTTGGAATAGAAGCCGGTTTCAGATGTGGGTGAAGAGTCCAGCATTGATCCTTATGATGACCCTTTCGTTTGCAATGAGCACAAATTGCATTCCTCTTGTCATCCCCTTTGTAGAAACTCTTGTTTGCAGTTACTAAGTCTCCTTTGCTCCCAAACAAGCCGTGAGACCCCTGTTCCTTTTGAACCTTTGCACATACATCATCCAAACTTGGCAACTTATCTTCACGCAATAGGTGCTTGATCAAGTCGGCATAGCTGGAGTTTAAAGTCATCAAGAGCCCAAAGACTTTGTCTTGTTCCCTTCTCTCATGAAGAACCATTGGATCAGTAGTAGCTGGTCTTAGCATCTCCAACTCAGCCCAAAGTGCTCTAAAAACTCCAAAATGTTTGGTGAATTCAACCTCATCTTGTCTAAGCTCATTTATAGACTTCTTGACTTCAAAAATCCTCATTAGATTTGAGGTATTGCCATAGACATTTAGAAGAGTGTCCCATAAGTACTTTGCATTCTCACAATAGGAATAAGCTTCTAATAAAGACTTCTCAAGAGAATTTTGTAAGATGGAGAGAACCAGTTGATCTTCCTGAAACCATTTCCCTTCTTCCTCAGTCTGAGCTGCCTGATCCTCCAGAACCTCTCCTTCTATCCCAACATTTGAAGTTCTACCGAGTATGTGAGACCATAAACCTCTGCTACATAATGTTGTCTTCATTGTTCTAGTCCACAGAAGATAATTTGTACCTTTGAGGACAATAGGGGCCATAACCAACTGTTTCTGAAGCTCCATGACCAATCCTCTAAAGAACTCTTCACAAACTTTAGATACCAATCACAGAGATGATTTATCAACCGGATTTTTCAGCTAAACCTTCTGAGACTACCACTTCTCTAAACTACCAATCAACCCGAGTTCTCCTAAAGTTCAGTTGCACAACTTAAACTAAGGCTTCAACTTCCAATCTCATCAAGTGAACAATCTAAACTTTCACAACAATCACTCCAGAGAAAAGATCTTGATCACAATTATTCAGGTTTCAAAAAAATTAGAGAATTACTTGCCAAGAAAGGAAGAAGATCCGAATTGATCCAAGAATACTTTTCCAGAAACCTGGGATTCCCTCAATCACAAATGGAACGAACTCTATCAGGAAGCTAGAGAATAGCCGGATTGAGAATCAGGAACAGCAGGATTGAAAGTCGGTATTATCTGTTCGACTTTCGTGATGAAGAAGTAATTTGATACCAGAAGTAATCAACAACTTTCGCGATCAAGATTTTGAGAAAAACAGAGCCAAATCTCGCTTCAGGACTCAAAAGGATCAAAGATCGACTTGTTCTGATGACAATCCACGGAAAATAAAGATCCAGAAGACGAAGAACACCAAGATCAAGTTTTCGCGATCGAAACAGAAAAATGGCGCGAAGAGAAGAATTCGAAAAAACCGTGAACAGATCGAGCTCGATCTTGAGAAAACGATCAAATGGAACACAGATCGGTGCTTTCTGATGATGATTTACGTGATGACTACAATCCAGAAGATCCGATTAGCCAGAACAAAGATTTCCAGGTCGCGATCATTCAAATCCGATTTTGGCGCCAAAAACAGAACGAAACCTTCGACTTCAAGATTTCGATTTTCTTTGATCAAATCGTGTAATCTTAATCAGAGAAAGAATCATAAGCCACCGAAGATGAATCCTTCAGAGAAAATAATGGAAGACTGATGAAGAATTCGCCGGAAAACTCAATATACAATCACTATCTTCCGCGGCTTTGTTGGTTTCAAAGGTGCGGATGAGATTTCGAAGAGAAACAAAGAGATTTGCAGGAAACCTGCTCTGATACCATGTGAGAATTAAAAGAATGAAGAAGAATGAAAGATTATGCAGAGAATGAATTCGATTGTAGAGAGAATGAGAGAGAATTGAGAGAGAAAGAGTTTTGAGAATGAAGAAGAATGGATTTGTATATTATCGAATTGTTATGTACAAGGACTATTTATAGGCAATTACAAGAGGTGTATAATAACCTAAACATACGCCTAATATAGTCCTTATACATTCCTAAATCTAACAGTGACAGTCAACTTCTATGTGTTTAGTTCTCTCGTGGAATACAGAATTGGATGCTATGTGAATGGCTGCTTGGTTGTCGCAGTGCATGGTCATTGGTCTAGCTGTTTCTATACCCAAGTCCTTCAGAATGGCCTTGATCCATGTTAACTCATTGGTGAGCTTCTTCATTGCACGATATTCAGCCTCTGCGCTTGAACAAGACACAATCTTCTGCTTCTTTGTCTTCCATGTGACCAAGTTTCCACCAACAAAGGTACAGTAGCCTATGGTAGACCTCCTGTCTTCTCTATCACCAGCCCAGTCAGCATCACAGTATCCCACTATTTCTGAGCTTCCATTGGCTCCCATCCAGATTCCTTGCTCAGAAGTTCCTCTCAAGTATCTAAGAATTCTCTCCAACATGTTCCAATGATGGACCTTCGGCTCTTGCATATGCTGGCTAACCTGATTCACAGAAAAGCAAAGATCAGGTCTAGTAAGAGTTAAATAGATTAACTTACCTACTAGTCTTCTGTAGAGTTGCGGATTATTGAATGGTTGATCTTCAAGCTCCCCCTCATTGATAGCTTTGTAACTGTCCTCCAGAGGTGTGGTCACTGGTTTTGCATCTAGCTTTCCTGTTTCAGACAAAAGGTCAAGTGTGTATTTCCTTTGAGATAAGAATAATCCCTCTTTAGAGCGACATATCTCAATCCCTAGGAAATACTTAAGCAAGCCTAAATCTTTAATGTCAAAGATGGACTTAAGGTAGGCTTTGGTTTCCTTGATCCCTTCCCTATCATCACCTGTGATAATGATATCATCCACATAGACCAACACAACTATGATACCTGACCGGCTAGGAGATGTGAACAGTGTGTGATCAGCTTCTGATTTCCTGAATCCTCTGTCCCTTAGTGTCATGCTTAACTTGTGATACCAGGCCCTAGGTGATTGTTTTAATCCATAAATAGCTTTTCTCAATCTCAAGACCTTGCCTGATTGAACAATCCCTTCTAGACCTGGAGGTGGCCGCATGTACACCTCTTCCTCTAGCTCTCCTTGCAAGAAGGCATTCTTTACATCCATCTGCCACAATTCCCAATCCAGATTTGTTGCTAAGGATAGGACAATCCTCACGGTATGGATTTTTGCTTCAGGGGCAAAGGTATCACCAAAATCTTCTCCATAGGTCTGAGTGAAGCCTCTTGCGACCAACCTGGCCTTATATCTTTCCACATCTCCATTACTCTTGTATTTGATCGTAAATACCCACTTTGAGCTCACTGCCTTCTTTCCCTTGGGTAACACGGCTTCATCCCATGTGTGATTCCTTTCCATGGCCTCTGTCCCATCACTTATAGCATCCCTCCAGACTTTGAGTTCCTTAGCCTCTTCATAGGATGTTGGAATGTGTCCCTGATCCAGGCTGCTAATAAAGGTCTTGTGCTCTTCAGGGAATGAAGCAAATGAGCAAACAACTTGAGAGGGATGAGCAACCGCATTTGCATTGTAATAGACCCTTGTGTTCACCCAGTTTGATGGATCCTTCCTGAGTCTTGTGCTTCTCCTTAGAGGTTGAGCTGTCCCTGATGGTTCTTCTTCCCGCTCTTGCCTTTGATCGTGACCCTCAGAAGAAGAGCCGGACCTCTCTTGATCACTGTCTTCTTCAAGATGTCCCCCCTCACGATCAATGTCTGGCCGGGAAGAGTTAAGGTCTTGCTGCGGCAAGCTTGGTCCAGTCCGGGACAATGTTGGACCACCTCCGGGTGAGCTAGGTTCTGACCAGGTCGAGGTAATTTCATGCGGAACAGCTGGTTGAACAGGAGCCAAGCCAGGAACAGGACATGAACTAGGTTGAGGACATGGAACACCGGTAGAACCAGGTTGGAATGGTGAAGGTATGCCAAGATGATCAAGGATATTCCGAAGGCTAGTGGCCCGGTCCAGGGAAGAACCAGCAAGATCAACCAAGTTATCCCACTTTTGATCACTATAGTAGCCAGTGTTCTCAATAAACTTAACATCACGAGACACCAACACCTTCCTAGCTTCAGGGTCATAGCACTTGTAGCCTCTTTGGGTAGTAGAATACCCAATGAACATGGACCGTGCACTCTTAGCGTCAAGCTTGGTTCGGTTCTCTCCTGGAATCAAAACAAAGCACAGGCAACCAAACACTCTCAAGTGGGTTAGAGAAGGTTTAAGAGCGTTTAATACCTCAAATGGGGAGAGATCATTGAGGACTCGGGTAGGAGTCCTGTTAATAAGATAACATGCGGTAAGGACAGCATCTCCCCAAAACCTCTTAGGAACCTTTGTATGAAACATCATTGCTCTGGCTACTTCCATCAGGTGACGATTCTTTCTCTCAGCCACACCATTCTGTTGGGGTGTGTAGGGACAACTCGTTTGATGGAGAATTCCGTGCTTATTGAGATGATCTCTGAAGGCATGACTTGTATACTCTCCACCATTGTCTGTTCTAAAGATTTTAATCTTTGCATTGAAGTGGTTAGTGATATAATTTTGAAAGTTCACAAAGGCCTCTAAAGCTCTATCCTTTGATTGCATTAAGGTTATCCAGGTGTATTTGGATTTCTCATCTATGAAAGTAATGAAATATTTCTGATTCTCTCTAGATAAGCAAGGAGCAGTCCACACATCTGAATGCACAAGATCAAAACACTTTTCATAAACGGTTCCAGACTTAGTGAAAACAGACTTGCAATGTTTACCTAAGATACATGCCTCACAATTATCATTTTTAAACACAACATTAGGTAACATCAAGCCTAAAGCCCGAGAGTGAGGGTGTCCTAGTTGAAAGAATGTGTATATTTGCGGAATTAAGAGTTTAGGAAAGTATGGAAGAGTTTGGACAGGAGTTTTAATGGAGAATGAGAGAGATGAAGAACAAGGAAGAAGTATATTTCCTTAGTTGGTTTTTCTACAACATTAGGTGAAGGATATTTATAGACAGACACTTAGACAGCTAGGTATTCGCAGGATAGGGACATAAACAATAAACAAAGGGGAGAGAGTGCTGGATCCAAGGCGTGATGGTGACAGCTCCTAACGGGTGGGAGCTTGCTTCCACACGTGATCCTGCCTTGTCAAAGTCTTCAACGGTCCTCTCCTCTTGCCAAGACTCCTTCTAGAACATTTTAAGTGAAAGGGCCACACCAAGTCTTCCCTGGGCCGTCCCATGTCCTAACTTCACCTTGGGCCATTCCATGTCTCAATCGCTAAGTCTTCCTGGGCTGCCTAAGGCTGTGTCCCAACTTAAGAACTGGTTGACCACTCCTCTTTATTTCCTTTTCTAACTCAATACTCCCCCTCAAGATCAACCATGATGAATGGTTTATCTTGGAACAATGAAGAACCACCTCATTAAAAACCTTAGTATGAAAAAACCACTTTGGGATAAAAACATACTAAGGGAAAAAGAGTATGGCCTTCACTGTTAAGAGGACTATTGGTAAGGAAGGTTTGTGAGTCCAAGCTTGTCATGGACGAACTCACAAACCCTGGAGCTGGCTGCTTTGGTGAAGATATCAGCAAGCTGGTCTGAACTCTTGGTATAACACGGTAGGATCACTCCTAGTTGTATTTGCTCCCTGATCTTGTGACAATCCACCTCTATGTGTTTGGTCCTCTCATGAAAGACTGAGTTTGAAGCAATGTGAATTGCTGCTTGGTTATCACAATGCATTGTGATAGGAGATTGTGATTCTATTCCCAAGTCTTTAAGCAAGTTCTTGAGCCACATTAACTCTGTTGTGAGCCTCCTCATTGCTCTGTACTCTGCCTCAGCACTAGAGCATGCCACGATCTTCTGCTTCTTGCTCTTCCAAGTAACCAAGTTCCCTCCAATGAATGTACAATATCCTGTGGTAGACCTCCTGTCATCACGGTCGCCTGCCCAATCCGCATCACAGTACCCAACAATCTCAGAGCTCCCATTGCATCCCATCCAAATGCCTTGGCCTGGAGCTCCCTTGATGTACTTGAGTATGCGGTTCACCATGTTCCAATGCTGCATTCTTGGAGCTTTCATGTGTTGGCTAACCTGGTTCACAGCAAAGCATAAGTCAGGTCTTGTAATTGTAAGATATATGAGCTTACCAACCATCCTGCGGTATTGAGTCACATCTTCAAATGGTTGATCTTCAAGCTCCCCCTGTCTATTAGTCTTGTATGAGTCCTCAATGGGTGTCATCACTGGTTTGTCTCCTAAGTCACCTGCTTCACTCAAAAGGTCAAGTGCATATTTTCTCTGTGATAAAAATAATCCTTCCTTTGATCTACACACTTCTATCCCAAGAAAGTATTTGAGTTCTCCTAAGTCTTTGATATCAAATATGGATTTAAGGTAAGTTTTTGTATCAAGGATTCCTACCTTGTCATTCCCAGAGATGATAATATCATCTACATATATGAGAATGACTATAATACCTTTCTGGCCTGTAAGGATGAAGAGAGTATGATCTGATTCTGACTTCTTGAAACCGCGGCTGAGAAGTGTTGAGCTAAGTTTGTGGTACCAAGCCCTTGGAGACTGCTTTAGACCATAGATTGCCTTTCTAAGTCTTAGAACTTTGCCTGGTGTAACTGTGTCTTCAAGGCCTGGAGGTGGTGTCATGTAAACTTCCTCTTCTAGTTCTCTTTGAAGGAATGCATTTTTGACATCCATCTGCCACAATTCCCATTCCAGATTTGTAGCTAGGGAAAGTAAGACTCTCACTGTGTGAAGCTTGGCCACTGGTGCAAAGGTGTCACAGTAATCTTCTCCATAGGTTTGGGTGAACCCTTTAGCTACTAGCCTGGCCTTGTATCTCTCAATCTCTCCATTACTCTTGTACTTAATGGTAAAGACCCATCTTGATCCTACTGCCTTCTTCCCTTTTGGTAAATCAGCTTCATCCCATGTATGGTTCCTTTGCATAGCTTCATGTTCTTCTCCTACGGCATCTCTCCATACCTTGTGTTCTTTAGCTTCATCATACGTCTTAGGTACCTCATGTTTATCAAGTGTACCAATGAAGGCTAGGTGGTCATCCGGATAGTGAGCTAGGGAGCACACGGCTTGAGTAGGGTGAGCAACCGCCTGACTGTTGAAGTAGACTCTGGTGTTAACCCAGTTGGATGGATCCTTCCTTACTCTCTGACTTCTTCTCAAAGGTACTACTTCTGCTTCTGAAGTGGTGTGATCGGTGGATTGTTCATCATCTTGAGTATTGGTTCCCTCCTGATCATTTTCTGTTGAAACCACTTCCATATCCTCATGAGCCGATGAGACTTGATCATGGTCACTAGTAGTATGTGAATTCTCCCCCTCAGGAGCAAGACCAGAGGCTTCTGAGGATGATTCATGACTAGTGGGATGTGGTAAGGAGGTGATACCAAGCGTTTCTAATAGGTTCCTTAGATTGGCTGCTCGGTCAGAATGAGAGGTTGATAACTCCTTTAGACTATCCCAATCCTTTTCAGTGTAGTACCCTTTGCTTTCCAAGAATTTTACATCCCTAGACACCAAAACCTTGCCCGTTTCTGGAACAAAACACTTGTATCCTTTCTGTGTGATGGAGTAGCCAAGAAACATGCTTTTCATACTCTTGGCATCAAGTTTATTGCGGTTTTCTCCTGGAACCAAAACATAACACACACATCCAAAGAATCTTAGGTGAGTAATAGAAGGCCTGGATTTGTTAAGTACCTCAAAGGGTGATATGTCTTGGAGGATTTTGGTTGGTAAGCGGTTGATCAGGTAGCAAGCCGCAACCACAGCATCTCCCCAGAATCTTTTGGGCACATTGGTGTGGAACATCATGGACCTGGCCACCTCCATAAGATGTCTATTCTTTCTCTCAGCAACACCATTTTGTTGTGGTGTATATGGGCAGCTTGTCTGGTGAAGAATTCCATGTTTGGATAAGAGGGATTTGAAGGCTTGACTTGTGTATTCACCACCATTATCTGATCTTAAGATTTTAACTTTAGCATTATAATGGTTAGTGACATAATTATAAAAGTTGGTAAAGGCTTCAAGAACTCTGTCTTTAGATGGAATTAAGGTTAGCCAAGTGTACTTAGACTTCTCATCTATAAATGTGACAAAGTATTTGTGATTTTCTCTTGAAATGCAAGGTGATGTCCACACATCCGAATGAATCAAATCAAAACATTTCTCATAAACTGTAGTAGACTTAGGAAAGACAGACTTACAGTGTTTGCCTAATATACAGGCTTCACACTCATTGTTTTGAAACTTAACATCAGGCAATAAAAGATTCATAGCACGAAAATGTGGATGTCCTAATCTAGCATGCCAAATTGCATTATTTGCAGTAGCCACAAGAGAACTAAAAGCGCTTAAAAGAGAAGATGGAGACTTAGTATCCTCCAACACATAAAGTCCATCCTTAGTTGTTCCTTGTCCAAGTACCTCTCTTGTCTTAATATCCTGAAACCAAACTTCATTAGGACTGAAAATTGCATGACAATTAAGGTCAGAAGTCGCTTTTCTAACAGATAACAAGTTTGAGGTAAAGGATGGTAGGTAAAAGGCCTTAGAACTCTTATCAAACAGTTTTAAATCTCCTATCCCTTTGATTGGAACCTTTTCACCATTAGCTATAGTAACATTCCCTAATGCAGGTTCTAAGTTCTCTATTAATTGTATATCACTAATCATATGGTGTGAAGCACCTGAATCAACAATCAAGGGTTTTTGAATTTTAGATGCATGATAAGAGTTACCAGATTCTTTTAAGGCTTTGATGAGGGCCTCCAGGTCTGACTTCTTCACAAATTCAGAGGAGGCTGCTATGGATGATCCTTCCCCATTCGGCCATATGCGCTTAGAGGGGTCTGTGTGGTGCGTGGCTAGGGAGCTTCCTTCAGACGAGTAGTTGGCTCTTGGCTCCTTCCACCGATTGTTCTTGAGGTGGGGATGCAAGATCCAGCATTTCTCCTTGAGATGTCCTCTCTTCTTGCAATGATCACACACCAACATCTTCCTGTCTTCATACTTGAAGTTGCTCTTGTTTGCCGTGGCTAGTTCTCCTTTGTTGGCTGTGATCAACTCGCCCTTCCTTCCAAAGAGCCCCAAAGACCCTTGTTCCTTTTGGACTTGTGAACACACCTCATCCAAGGTTGGTAGCTTGTCAGCTCTCAGCAAATGCTTGATAAGATCATTAAAGGTTGGGTTCAAGGTCAGCAACAGGGCGAACACCTTGTCTTGTTCTCGGCATTCATTAAGGACCATGGGGTCTACTGAACTTGGCCTTAACATTTCCAACTCTGCCCATAGGGCTCTGAACTTTCCAAAGTGTTTGGTGAAGTCCATATCTTCTTGGCTCAAGTCCTTAATGGCTTTCTTGACCTCAAACACCCGGCTGAGATTGGAGATATTCCCAAAGACGTTTTGAAGAGTTTCCCACAGCTCCTTGGCTGTTTCACAATACGAGTAGGCTTCAAGAATAGAAGCTTCAAGAGAGTTTTGGAGGATGGCTAAGACGGTCTGGTCTTCTTGAAACCACTTGTTTCTTCCAGCCATCATCGCCTCTTCCTCATCTTCATCAGCCGTCTTCATGTGAGCGGTTTCTTCAACAACATGGCTCCACAGTCCACGGCTGCACAGGGCGGTCTTTGTGGTTCTTGACCATAACAAGTAGTTCCCACCTTTTAGGATAACTGGAACAACCAAAGGTTTTGAGTTTTCCATGGCTGAGAATGTTTGGACCGTTGGACAAACTCTTTACCCACTGGATAATAGCAAATCGTTTGTGTAAAGCGAATGAGAAATGATGAATTAGAAAGATTAGATGCAATGGATGTTTATTCCATGCTCTGATACCATGAAAGAATGTGTATATTTGCGGAATTAAGAGTTTAGGAAAGTATGGAAGAGTTTGGACAGGAGTTTTAATGGAGAATGAGAGAGATGAAGAACAAGGAAGAAGTATATTTCCTTAGTTGGTTTTTCTACAACATTAGGTGAAGGATATTTATAGACAGACACTTAGACAGCTAGGTATTCGCAGGATAGGGACATAAACAATAAACAAAGGGGAGAGAGTGCTGGATCCAAGGCGTGATGGTGACAGCTCCTAACGGGTGGGAGCTTGCTTCCACACGTGATCCTGCCTTGTCAAAGTCTTCAACGGTCCTCTCCTCTTGCCAAGACTCCTTCTAGAACATTTTAAGTGAAAGGGCCACACCAAGTCTTCCCTGGGCCGTCCCATGTCCTAACTTCACCTTGGGCCATTCCATGTCTCAATCGCTAAGTCTTCCTGGGCTGCCTAAGGCTGTGTCCCAACTTAAGAACTGGTTGACCACTCCTCTTTATTTCCTTTTCTAACTCAATACTAGTCTAGCGTGCCATAACACATTATTAGCATAAACAGGAGTAGAATTTAAAGAACATAAAACAGAAGCTAAAGGTTGATCATTTCCCAGCAGATAAAGACCATCCTTAGTTCTTCCTTTCCCAAGCAACTTGCTTGTCTTAATATCCTGAAAATGTACATCATTAGGAGTGAAGATAACATTGCAATCCAAATCATTTGTGGCCTTATGAACAGAAACTAAATTAGAGGTGAAATCAGGCATAAAGAAAGCTCTAGTCTTTCTATCAAATAGTTCTAAGTTTCCTACCCCTTTAATTGGAATTCTATCCCCATTTGCAATCACAACATGACCCTTAGCCGGTTCTAAGTCCTTAATCAGTTCAATATTGCTAATCATATGATGGGATGCTCCAGAATCAATCACTAATGGTCTTTCATCCAGTTTTATAGTATGAGCAGTAGCATGAAAAGAGAACCCCATACCATTACCATAGCTTTCTTTCAGGGCTTTGATAAGAGCATCCAGTTCTGACCGCTTCACCACTTGATCTTGACCGGCTACTTGTGCAGCTTGAGCATTGATCACCGCCATTCCATCTTCCTCTGGATTGCGTGAGGATGTTCCCTGGTCAGCTTTAGCCTTGGTGATATTGGCTCGGACATCTCTGAACTTGGATGGCTTGAGATGTGGGTGGAGAATCCAGCATTTTTCCTTAGTATGGCCCTTCCTCTTGCAGTGCTCACAGAACGACCCCCTTCTGTCATCTTGCTTGAAGTAGACACCTTTGTTTGCTGTCACAAGCTCTCCCTTTCCACTTAGAAGACCATGAGAGCCTTGTTCCCTCTGGATGTAAGCGCAAACTTCTTCTAGGGATGGAAGCTTATCTGATCTCAGGAGGTGCTTGATCAAGTCATTGTACATAGGATTCAGGGTGAGAAGGAGACCAAAGACCTTGTCTTGTTCACGTCTTGCAAGGAGAACCTCTGGATCAGTTGAGTTCGGTCTCAACATTTCAAGCTCAGCCCACAAGGAGCGAAACTTGCCAAAATGAGCTGTAAACTCCAAGTCCTCTTGGTGAAGGTTGTTGATTGCTCTCTTCACTTCAAACACCCTACTTAAATTTGTAGTGTTACCGTAAACCTTCTTGAGTGTTTCCCATAGCTCCCTAGCACTTTCACAATACGAGTATGCCTCCAAGATAGGTCCGTCCAATGAACTTTGAATGATAGACAGAACAAACTGATCCTCTTGAATCCATTTTTCTTCATCCACAATCATAATCTCCTGTCCATCCTCCTGTTGAAACGTCTTAGGTGGAGCTTCATCAAGAAGGAGATGCATTCCAAGTCCTCGGCCACCGAGAGTAGTTTTTACCATTCTAGACCAGAGAAGGTAGTTAAGGCCTTTGAGGGTGACTGGAATGACCATGGGCCGTGTGTTCTCCATCTTGAAAGGGGTAGGTTTTATGAAAAACACGAGGGTTTGAGAACACGAGGGTTTGAGAAAAACAGGGTGCACAAGGTTTAAGAAGGTTTATGCTCAGGATGCAACTCTACCCTTCTAAGACCTTAAGCCGTTCTTTGGTAAGCTAGAAATGACCTACCTTTAGGATAAATGAGCTATTTTTAGACAGTTTTGGTGTAGTGTACGGACTCTGGTTCGGGTTTGGTCGAAGAAGGTGAGTACGGACACACACCCACTTAGCTCTAAACAACTCCCCTTGTATTATTTAGGCCATGAATGAGTTCAAGCTTACTCCTTTTACTACCCCAACACAGAAAGCAGCTATTTTTACACTAAGAACTCACTATCCAGAAATGTGTCCGTACAACAATGGTGAAAAAGCCGGCTAAACTTGAAAACAACTTAAACGCGAGAGATAACCATGCCTAGTCTTCTTCAACTCATCACCCATGGTTCTGAGGATCCTGGATCTCAGAGAAGACAGACTTAAACATGTTTATCTCAAGGGAAGCGTTTGGGTATAGCCAGAAATATAAAGAGTAGAAGAGAAGGAATGAGTTTAAGAATGCGGAAGCTATGTGAGAATCATATCCTGCTCTGATACCATGTTAGTTTTAGGAAAGATTAAGGAGAAGTTTTGAATAGATTAGATTATAAACATCAAGAACATATCAAGAACATATAGAGTTTAGCCATAAGAGGAATAGAATAGAATCTTATTATATTAGAGTGAGCGATTACAAGGAGGCTGCATAGCCTTAAATAGAAAGACTCCTAGGTCGCCTAGGCTAGGGATAAGTAAGAGTACATATAGGACCGTTGCAACTGAACTTATCAACATACATGCTTCCTTATCTTCTCATCTTATCATGTGTGACTATCCCTTCCTTATCAAGTGACCAGAGTGCTTATCACACTAGACTGAGCTGCCTTTAGTAACGCCACTGTCCAATAGTTAAGGATAAGTGCTGGATCCTGCATCCACATCTGAAGCCATCCAAGTTCAGAGGTATTCGGGCAAATATCACTAAGGCTAAAACTGATCAAGGAGGAACATCTTCACACAGCCCAGAAGGAGATGGGACGGTAGTGATCAATGCTCAAGCTGCACATGTAGCTGGTCCAGATCAGGTGGTGAAGCGGTCAGAACTTGATGCCCTCATCAAGGCCCTGAAAGAAAGTTATGGTAATGTTATGGGCTTCTCTTTTCATGCTTCTGCTCACACTATAAAACTTGATGAGAAACCATTAGTGATTGACTCAGGTGCATCCCATCACATGATTAGCAATGTTGAATTGATTAGAGACTTAGAACCGGCTAAGGGTCATGTTGTTATTGCTAATGGAGATAAAATTCCAATTAAAGGAGTAGGTAACCTGAATCTGTTTGATAGGAAGACTAGAGCCTTCTTCATGCCTGATTTTACTTCTAATCTTGTCTCTGTCCATAAGGCTACAAATGATTTGGATTGCAATGTTATCTTCACTCCTAATGATGTGCGATTTCAGGATATTAAGACAAGCAAGATGCTTGGGAAAGGAATAACTAAGGATGGTCTCTACCTACTGGAGGATGATCAACCTATAGCTTCTGTTCTATGCACCTTAGATTATACTTCTGTTTTTGATAATAATGCGTTGTGGCATGCTAGATTAGGACATCCCCACTCTCGGGCCTTAAGCTTAATGTTGCCTAGTGTTGTGTTTAAAAATGATGAATGTGAAGCTTGTATCTTAGGCAAACATTGCAAGTCCATTTTCCCTAAGTCTAAAACGGTTTATTCGAAATGTTTTGATCTTGTGCATTCGGATATTTGGACTGCTCCTTGTTTATCTAGAGAAAATCACAAATACTTCATCACTTTCATAGATGAAAAATCCAAGTATACCTGGTTAACATTGATTCAATCTAAGGATAGAGCTTTAGAAGCATTTGTGAACTTTCAGAACTATGTCACTAACCACTTCAATGCAAAGATTCAAATTTTTAGAACAGACAATGGTGGAGAATATACAAGCAATGCATTCACAGCTCATCTCACCAAGCATGGCATCCTCTATCAGACGAGTTGCCCTTATACACCACAGCAGAATGGTGTGGCCGAGAGGAAGAACCACCATCTAATGGAAGTAGCTAGGTCCATGATGTTTCACTCCAAGGTTCCAAAGAGGTTTTGGGGAGATGCTGTTCTATCAGCTTGTTATCTTATCAATCGCATTCCCACAAGGATACTGAATGATATATCCCCTTTTGAGGTATTAAACATTGCTAAACCATCTATAGCTCACTTGAAAGTATTCGGTTGTGTGTGTATTGTTTTGATTCCAAGGGAAAACAGAACTAAACTGGACGCTAAGAGTACAAGGGCAATGTTCATTGGGTACTCAACCACTCAAAAGGGCTATAAGTGCTATGATCCAGTGGCTAAAAGGGTGCTTGTATCAAGGGATTTCAAGTTCATTGAGAATAGAAGCTACTATGATAAGCAACAATGGGATGATCTAGCTGATTTAACTGATGTATCTATGGACCGTGCAACCAATCTTCGGAATATACTGGATCATCTTGGTATTCCATTCCCCCCAAGTTCCAGCCCTGGTCCAGGATCAAAGCAGAATCGTGACCATAGCTCTACTGCGCATATACCGGCCGCAATAGACCATGCGTCCAGTAATGAGTCCAGTTCATCTCAGCATGGACCATGCTCAGCTCTTGACGACTTCTCTTCTAGTCCTACCCTGTCCCAGGAAGTACAAAACACTGGTGGCGACTTATCATGGTCTCAGCAAGATATTGATCGTGAGGGGGGGATACTGGAGGAAGAACGTGATCATAACCAGGTTGAACGTGATCATAACCAGGCTGTCTCGCCATCTCCTAGAAGCCACGATCAAGTAGCCGAACCATCACAGCAAGCTCAACCTCTGAGAAGAAGTACCAGACTCAAGAAGGATCCTTCAAGAGATTGAAGATTAGTATTTAGGCGATTAGGAGAATGAGGAAAACATTTTGTTTCTTATTACTTGCTTGAATTACATTATGACAATTACATAGATTAAATAGATAGATTAGAAGGAATATCCAAAGTATCTACTAAAACATCTAGGAGGCGTGGCATGGTGAGCTGGAGCTGACCGTTGGTGCTACCAAGTGTGGCCTTATCCAGTCCGCTTCTAGAACCTTTCTCCCCTTGAGTCTTCATAAATACTCCTTAATTCCAACACAAATTGGGTGAACACTAGAGTGTATTACAATGCAAGTGCGGTTGCTCACCCATCCCAAGTCGTATGCTCTTTTGCTTCATTCCCTGAAGAACATAAGGTCTTTATGAGCAGCTTGGATCAGGGATATATTCCTACATCTTATGAAGAAGCTAAGGTTCTTAAAGTTTGGAGAGATGCTATAAGTGATGAGACAGGAGCCATGGAAAGGAACCACACATGGGATGAAGCTGTGCTACCTAAAGGAAAGAAGGCAGTAAGCTCAAAGTGGGTTTTTACGATCAAATACAAAAGTAATGGAGACATAGAGAGGTATAAGGCCAGGCTGGTTGCAAGAGGCTTCACTCAGACCTATGGAGAAGACTTTGGTGATACCTTTGCTCCTGTAGCAAAACTCCATACTGTGAGGATCGTTCTATCCTTAGCAACAAATCTTGAATGGGATCTATGGCAGATGGATGTAAGGAATGCCTTTTTACAAGGAGCGTTGGAAGAAGAGGTGTACATGCGACCACCTCCAGGACTAGAAGGGATTGTTCAACCAGGCAAGGTTTTGAGATTGAGAAAGGCTATTTATGGATTGAAACAATCACCTAGGGCCTGGTATCACAAGTTAAGCATGACACTAAGGGATAGAGGATTCAGGAAGTCTGAAGCTGATCTGTTCACGCTTCCTAGCCAGTCAGGTATCATAGTTGTTTTGGTCTATGTGGATGATATCATCATCACAGGTGACGATAGGGAAGGTATCAAGGAAACCAAAGCTTATCTTAAGTCCATCTTTGACATTAAAGACTTAGGCTTGCTTAAATATTTCCTTGGGATTGAGATATGTCGCTCTAAAGAGGGACTATTCTTATCTCAAAGGAAATACACACTTGATCTTTTGTCTGAAACAGGAAAGCTTGATGCAAAACCAGTGACCACACCTCTGGAAGACAACTACAAAGCTATCAGTGAGGGGGAGCTTGAAGATCAACCATTCAACAATCCGCAACTCTACAGAAGACTAGTAGGTAAGTTAATCTATTTAACTCTTACTAGACCTGATCTTTGTTTCTCTGTGAACCAGGTTAGCTAGCATATGCAAGAGCCTAAGGTCCATCACTGGAACATGCTAGAGAGAGTTCTCAGGTACTTGAGAGGGACTTCTGAACAAGGAATCTGGATGGGAGCTAATGGAAGCTCAGAAATAGTGGGGTACTGTGATGCTGACTGGGCTGGAGATAGAGAAGACAGGAGGTCTACCACAGGCTACTGCACATTTGTTGGAGGAAACTTGGTCACATGGAAGACAAAGAAGCAGAAGATTGTGTCTTGTTCAAGCGCAGAGGCTGAATATCGTGCAATGAAGAAGCTCACAAATGAGTTAACATGGATCAAGGCCATTCTGAAGGACTTGGGTGTTGAAACCGTTAGACCAATAACTATGCACTGTGACAACCAGGCAGCCATTCACATAGCATCCAATTCAGTATTCCATGAGAGAACCAAGCACATAGAAGTTGATTGTCACAAAGTGAGGCAAGCCGTGGAACAAGGGATAGTCTTACCATGCTATACAAGAAGTGTGGATCAGCTTGCAGATATCTTCACTAAGGCAACAACATCAAAGGTATATGAGTCCATTCTTCCAAGACTTGGACTCTTTGATGTTCCTTCTCCATGACTCCTCTAATCATAAACAATCATACTCTTTTTCCCTTATGTGTGCTTTTATCCCACTGGGTTTTACACCATAAGGTTTTTAATGAGGTGGTTGTTTATGGTTTCCAAGCTAAGGTACTTCATCAGAACTTAGCTTGAGGGGGAGTATTGAACCAAATGTGATCTATTGCGAATTGAGGATACAAGCCGTGGTGGTCCTAGATAAGCCGGCTAATCGACTAAGTGATATGAGAGGAACTATAAGGAGCTTAAGTGAGTGATAAGGAAGGGACCACTAGTGATAGGTTATCATGTAACGGCTCTATAAGTCCCTTCTCTTATCCCTAGTCTATGATACCTAGCTAGCTTTCTATTTAAGGCCAAGCAGCCCACCTATGTATACTTACTCTTATGCAATCGAATACACTCTCTTACTCTTCATCGTTTCCCTTCCTCTCTTCATCATGTTTTACTTCTTAAATCTCCGTAAACTTACTCCTAATCCTTGCTAAAACTTACATTGGTGAGCTTCTTCATTGCACGGTATTCAGCTTCAGCACTGGAACATGACACAATCTTCTGTTTCTTTGTCTTCCATGTGACTAGATTTCCTCCAACAAAGGTGCAGTAGCCTGTAGTGGACCTCCGGTCTTCTCTGTCTCCAGCCCAGTCAGCATCACAATATCCCACTATTTCTGAGCTGCCATTCGCTCCCATCCAGATTCCTTGCTCAGAAGTTCCTTTTAAGTATCTAAGGACCCTCTCCAGCATGTTCCAATGATGAACTTTAGGTTCTTGCATATGCTGACTAACCTGGTTCACAGAGAAACAGAGGTCAGGTCTAGTAAGAGTTAAGTAGATTAGCTTACCTACTAGTCTTCTGTAGAGTTGCGGATTGTTGAAAGGTTGATCTTCAATCTCCCCCTCACTGATGGCTTTGTAGCTGTCTTCCAGAGGTGTGGTCACTGGTTTTGCATCTAACTTTCCTGTTTCAGTCAAAAGATCAAGAGTATATTTCCTTTGAGATAAGAATAGTATTGAGCAAGGCAATGACTTGAGCATCACGGCTTGTCATCATATTAAGCAAGGCATTGACTTGGGAATCACGGCTTAGGCTGTGCAGTTCAAGAATCGCCAGGTCCAGTGATGTGCAGCCCACTCTGAATTAATCTCATATGGCCTTGGTCCGCTTAGGAAAAGTTGTGACAATAAGGAAAGCTTCTAGAAGGAGAGTGAGGCTGCAAATGGAGTCACGGGTGGAGAAGACCGTTGCTGAGCAGTCACTTTCACACCTTGGGCCTGCTCCCATGTCACTTTCCTATTTGAATTTCTCTATGTAATCCTCTGCCTATATTAAGGTCGAATCCCATATTGTAAGAGATACACTTTTAGCAATAAACTCTTCACTTTATTCTTCCTGTCTTCTCCCTCATTCTTCTTGTCGAGCTTCACCATGAAACTCATCTAATCTCTCCTCTTACTTCCGCAAATTCAACATGGTATCAGAGCAATCTTGATCCATAATCTCCTTTATACTCCTTCATACTCTTTAACACTCTTTAACACTCCTTCACCTCACGCCATTAGCCTCCTTACTCAAGAACACTCAAATTCTGGGCTCATCCGCTATTGACCAGTGGTTAATAGCAAAATTTCTCCAAAATGTTCCCTAACTCACTTCGAATTCTCTCTAGGTGTGTAACATACATACCGACTCTTCAAATAAACTTTCCTTATCTTACTCACTCTGAGATTGTAACAATCCTCAAACATCCATTTGGTGTTGAGTTGTGAGAAGATAGGACTGGTTATTTCTTGAGATTATCCACCATTCTGTTCAATTCATCTCTCCATCTTCATCCTCCTTCAAACCGTTTTCTTAAAAACCCAGCCATCTCTCTTTAACCGCTGGACAATAGTATTAACCAGTGGTCCATAATCTTGAAATTTGAAATCCAGAAAGAACCGCCATGGAGAGCAACAAACAACTCGTCATTCCCATCATCTTGAAGGGACAGAACTACTTGCTGTGGTCTAGGACAGCAAGGACCGCGTTGTGCAGCCGCGGACTTTGGGAGCATACTCACAAAACTCTTGCCCCAAAGGAAGACTCCACAAATGAAGAAGAAACGGTTGCTCTAGCTGAAGAAACCAAATGGTTTCAAGAAGACCAAACCGTGTTGGCCATACTCCAAAGCTCCCTTGAAGTTTCCATCCTTGAAGCCTATTCCTATTGTGAAACCGCAAGGGATCTCTGGGAAACTCTCAAGAATGTGTATGGCAATGTGTCTAACTTGACTCGGGTATTTGAAATAAAGAGGTCCCTCACCACACTTAGCCAAGAAGATGGAGACTTCACTAAACACCTTGGCAAGTACCAAGCACTTTGGGCAGAACTAGAAGCCCTCAGGCCCAACACCATGGACCAAGCGGTCCTACTTGAGAGAAAAGAACAAGACCGTGTGTTTGGTCTCCTGCTCACCTTAAACTCCATGTATAATGACCTAATCAAGCACCTCCTCAGGTCAGACAAGCTCCCAAGCTTCGATGAAGTGTGTGCACAGATTCAAAAGGAGCAAGGTTCGCATGGTCTCTTTGGAGGAAGAGGTGAACTACCTACAGCCAACAAGGTCATGTTCAGAAACGAAGATAAGCGAGCATGGATATGTGACCATTGCAAAAGAAAGGGACACAACAAAGGGCAGTGCTGGATTCTCCATCCCCACCTCAGACCAAGCACACCAAGGCCACCTACCAATCGCTTTCAAGGAGGGTCCAAGGCAAACCTTGGCCAGATAACACCCAATGAACCGGGACAAGCTGGTCCATCAAGAAGATATGAAGATGGGGCTGCTATGACCGCCAGTGTTAAAAACTCCTCTACACCATCTCCAAATGATGTAATGAGAAGATCGGACCTAGATGTCATTCTCCAATCCATTGCTTCCCTCAAGGAGTCTGGTATCTCTCTCTACTCTCATAGACCTAGTCAGGCTTTAGTTGTTGACTCAGGAGCTTCACACCACATGATTAGCAATCCTGATCTATTAAGCAATCTAGAACCGGCTCTAGGTAATGTAGAGATAGCTAATGGAACAAGAATACCGGTCAAAGGAATAGGCAACCTTAAGCTATTTGATAAAGAATCCAAAGCTCTATTTATGCCTAGCTTTACTTCTAACTTATTATCAGTGAAAAAGGCTACTACTGACCTAAATTGTTATGCCATATTCAGTCCTAACAATGTTCACTTTCAGGATATTGAGAGCATGAGACTGCTTGGGAGAGGAGTAGCCAAAGATGATCTATATATCCTGGAAGACACTTCTCTTAGTAGTTCACCACCTGTTTCTTTTAATTCATGTTTTTCGGTTAAGCTTGATGCAATGTGGCATGCTAGGTTAGGTCACCCTCATTTTCGTGCACTAAAGCTTATGCTACCCAATGTTTCTTTTGAGAATTCTAGTTGTGAAGCTTGTATTCTAGGGAAACATTGCAAATCCGTTTTTCCTAAATCTACCACCATCTATGAAAAATGTTTTGATCTAATCCACTCAGATGTTTGGACCTCACCTTGCATATCTAGAGATAACAACAAATACTTTGTGACCTTTATAGATGAGAAGTCCAAATACACATGGCTCACCTTACTACCATCTAAAGATCGTGTGTTTGAGGCATTTACAAAATTTCAAAACTATGTTACTAACCATTATCAAGCTAATATTAAAATTTTGAGAACAGATAATGGAGGTGAATATATTAGCCATCAATTCAAGGAACACCTCTCTAAACATGGAATTTTGCACCAGACTTCTTGCCCATACAATCCACAGCAGAATGGCGTGGCCGAGAGAAAGAATAGGCATCTCATGGAGGTGGCCCGTTCCATGATGTTCCACACTAGTGTACCTAAACGTTTTTGGGGAGATGCGGTCATGACCGCTTGCTATTTAATCAACCGCATACCCACCAGGATCTTGGATGATCAATCACCGTTTCAGGTACTTAACAAAACTCCACCAGTGGTTGATCACCTTAGGGTATTTGGATGTGTGTGCTTTGTGTTGATTCCAGGAGAGCTAAGGAACAAGCTGGAAGCCAAAAGCACACGGTGTATCTTCATTGGGTATTCATCAAGTCAGAAAGGGTACAAGTGTTTTGACCCAACCACCAATAGAACCATGGTCTCCAGGGACGTAAGGTTCTTAGAGGAACAAGGATATCATGACAAACAGGACTGGGCCAGCCTGAAAGACCTTGCTAAGCCTTCCGATCAGGCAGCTAGCCTCCGGTTCCTCCTAGATCATCTGGACCATTATAGATCTACCCCACCATCAGGACCACACCCGCAGCCTTCACCTCCATCCGACCACACTCCTGCCGTGTCTAGCCATGAAGAGACCTCGGATTCACCAACTCCACATGTCGTGACTCACCCGGATCCTCCACAAGAGGACGGTCAGACCGTGGAGGCAGATGAAGAAGCTGGTCCACCAGCCCTTAGGCGAAGTACTAGACTGAGAAGAGATCCATCAAACTGGATCAACACCAGGGTGTACTATAATGCTCATGCCGTGGCCCATCCAGTTCAGGCAACATGCTCTCTTGCCCTTGTCCCATCTGATCATCAGGCCTTCCTTGGCAAAATTGAGAAAGACACCATTCCTTCGTCCTATGAGGAAGCCAAGCAACTGAAGGTTTGGCGAGATGCTGTTGCTGATGAAGTAGGGGCCATGGAACGAAACCACACATGGGACGAAGCTATTCTACCTAAAGGCAAACGTGCGGTTAGTTCCAAGTGGGTGTTCACTATCAAGTACCAGAGTAATGGAGATATAGAACGCTATAAGGCAAGACTGGTCGCTCGTGGGTTCACTCAAACATACGGCCAGGACTATGGTGACACATTTGCACCGGTAGCTAAGCTCCCAACAGTGAGGGTTGTCCTCTCCCTAGCCATCAACTTGTCCTGGGATTTATGGCAAATGGACGTCCGCAATGCTTTCCTTCAGGGGGAGCTTGAAGATGAAGTTTATATGACACCACCCCCTGGCCTTGATAACATTGTGGCACCCGGCAAGGTTCTCCGGTTGAGAAAAGCTATTTATGGCCTTAAACAGTCTCCCAGGGCTTGGTATCACAAGCTTAGCTTTACCCTTAGGGATCATGGCTTCAGACGATCTGAGGCTGATCACACATTGTTCACCCTCCAAAATGACCAAGGTATAGTTGTTGTCCTCATCTATGTAGATGATCTTATCATCTCCGGGGACAACCAGGTTGGTATTCAACATACTAAATCCTTTCTCAAATCCACCTTTGATATCAAAGACTTAGGGGAACTAAAGTATTTTCTTGGAATTGAAGTATGCCGCTCCTTGACAGGCCTTTTTCTTTCCCAACGAAAATACATTACTGATCTTCTCACTGAGACAGGTTATCTAGACGCCAAACCAGCCAAGTCACCTGTAGCAGATGACTACAAGGTCATTCGAGAGGGGGAGAATGCAGCTGAACTCTATGAAGATGTTGCACAATACAGACGGCTTGTGGGTAAGTTAATATACCTGACTATCACCAGACCTGATCTATGCTTTGCTGTGAATCAGGTCAGTCAGCACATGAAGACTCCTACAAAACATGACTGGAACATGGTTGAGAGGATCTTGCGGTACCTTAAAGGAAGCTTAGACCGTGGTATCTGGATGGGCAAGAACCAGGACACAGAAATAGTTGGGTACTGTGACGCAGACTGGGCTGGAGATAGAGTTGATAGGAAGTCCACAACCGGATATTGCACCTTCATAGGAGGCAACTTGGTCACTTGGAAGACCAAGAAGCAGAAAGTGGTGGCATGCTCAACAGCTGAAGCAGAGTACCGTGCAATGAGGAAATTAACAAATGAATTGACATGGCTGAAGGCACTCCTCAAGGATCTCAACATTGATCAAGACACTCCAATTACTATGCACTGTGACAACCAAGCAGCCATCCACATTGCAACCAACTCAGTCTTCCATGAAAGAACCAAGCACATAGAGGTGGATTGCCACAAAGTCAGGGAAAAGATTGAAGAAGGAGTGATCCTTCCTTGTTACACAAGGAGTGAAGACCAATTGGCTGACATCTTCACCAAGGCTGCCAGCTCCAAAGTTTGCTCTCACATATACAGCAAGCTTGGGCTGATAGACCTTCCACAGCCGTGATCTAGCCTTCCCTAATCCATAAACATCATACTCTTTTTCCCTCATCATAGTTTTCTCCCACAGTGGTTTTTCTATGATGAGGTTTTTAATGAGGTGGTGCCTTATGGATTTCCAAGCTTAGCCTCTCCAATGCTAAGCTTGAGGGGGAGTATTGAGCAAGGCAATGACTTGAGCATCACGGCTTGTCATCATATTAAGCAAGGCATTGACTTGGGAATCACGGCTTAGGCTGTGCAGTTCAAGAATCGCCAGGTCCAGTGATGTGCAGCCCACTCTGAATTAATCTCATATGGCCTTGGTCCGCTTAGGAAAAGTTGTGACAATAAGGAAAGCTTCTAGAAGGAGAGTGAGGCTGCAAATGGAGTCACGGGTGGAGAAGACCGTTGCTGAGCAGTCACTTTCACACCTTGGGCCTGCTCCCATGTCACTTTCCTATTTGAATTTCTCTATGTAATCCTCTGCCTATATTAAGGTCGAATCCCATATTGTAAGAGATACACTTTTAGCAATAAACTCTTCACTTTATTCTTCCTGTCTTCTCCCTCATTCTTCTTGTCGAGCTTCACCATGAAACTCATCTAATCTCTCCTCTTACTTCCGCAAATTCAACAAATAGTCCCTCTTTAGAGCGACATATCTCAATCCCTAGGAAATACTTAAGTAGTCCTAAATCTTTAATATCAAATATGGACTTAAGGTAGGCTTTGGTTTCTTTGATACCTTCCTTATCATCACCAGTGATGATAATATCATCCACATAAACCAAAACCACAATGATACCTGACTGGCTAGGAAGTGTGAACAGAGTGTGATCCGCTTCTGATTTCCTGAATCCTCTATCCCTTAGTGTCATGCTCAACTTGTGGTACCAGGCCCTGGGTGATTGTTTCAATCCATAAATAGCTTTCCTCAATCTTAAAACCTTGCCTGGTTGAATGATCCCTTCTAAGCCAGGAGGTGGCCTCATATACACCTCTTCCTCTAGCTCTCCTTGCAAGAAGGCGTTCTTAACGTCCATCTGTGGTGCGATCCTAGACAGGTCCAATGATAATGCTAAGCGACATGGACAAGAAGAGGATTTTGATAAGATGGAGCTAGACCAGAAGCAGGCCATAGACGTGGAGCTGTACCAGGAGAAACTCATGGAAGTGGAGATTCAAGAAGATGAGGCCCAATACGTGTTTAAAAGCCAACTAACTCATTCTAGAGTTAAAGTCAAGAGAAAACCCATTCTGCAAGTGATTTGAGCCTGGTTAAGAAGAAAAAGGAAGCCCAGAGTAAACCAATTAGACTGGTTTAATTTAATTTAATGGTTTATAATCACTTAAATTAAACCAAAAGAGATTAGGATATAGTAAGAATATCTTTTGAATTTAAATTATAAATCAAATTAAAATTAAAGATATTGTTGCTAGCTAGAATCTAGGAGAAGTAGTTAAGATATGATTTTGTAGATATGACCTAAATAGGATTTTCAGCCTATATAAAGGCTTCACCCCCCTTGTACAAAAACATGGAATTTTATAAACTATTTCAAAGCACTTTTGCTTCTTGCTTTCTCTGTTCAGCATAAGAACATTGTTTTCATTCACTTAAGGGTAGAGGAATCTACTGTGAAATTCCATAGCTCTTTGCAGGGTGATCCTGTGCTAGTGGAACCAACATCCATCATCATTCTCATCAATTGGAGAGTTAGTAACCTCCAAACGAATCCTTCATCAACCACCATAAATCCGCTGCCTAAGGAGAGCTAGTAGCCTCCTTAAATCGACACCCTCATCCCCTTCAAGACGATCCAAAGGTTTAACCATAACCAGGACCGCACCAAGTGGTATCAGAGCCTCTTGAAGGTTAGGGTTTGTGAAATCACTTTGATTTCGAAACCACCATCAATTTCTTTTCAATTTTTTTTAGTTTAATAAACAAATTCTTTTCTTTCTATCTGTTGTAAGTCAGCTGAGCCTTTCCCTGAATTACAAAAGATCTAAGAAAAGGATCTATATTTAAAATAAAAAAAAATCTCGAAAATTTTTATAAAAAAAAAAAAGAAGTATATAGAAGAAGAGAAACCCTGCTAGGAAACGGTTAATCAGCTGACGAAAAAAATCTTTCAATCTTTCTATCTTAATCACATTAGGTTATAGCTCTAGATCTTAGGTGATTGGGCTTTGATCTATTCTGAACTTGTGGGAATAACAAAAGGATTGAACACTGAGAGAACCAAAAAAAAAGAGAGAGAGAGAGAGATAGGATTTTCTAATCTGTTTGCTGAGTTTGTTTCAGGAACTTCATGGCAAGGAAAAATTCAGTGGATCAGATTGTTCATCTTGATCAGTTCCAATGTGAAGCTATGATGGCTGAGATCACTAGGAAACTGCAAAAAGATTTCAATAGGACTAACCATGCTAATGAGTTTCATGACTTTTCAATTTCTGCAGGCAGAAAATCAGGAGTTAACTCTTATCACCATTGTCGCTATACAACAGAAGAATACCTTAGTCAATCCAAGCTTGGGATTCCATCATTCCATGGGAAGATTGATCATGAAGCTTATCTGGAATGGGAAGAAGAGATGGAATGGGTGTTCAGTTGTTATCACTACACTGAGGCAAAGAAGATCAAACTTGCAACAAGTGGATTCAGTGGTCATGCCATCCATTGGTGGGATCAGATTGCATCCACAAGGAGGCACCATGGAGAACCTCAGATTGCTTCTTGGTTTGAGATGAAATTTGTAATGAAAAAGAGGTTTGCTCCAGATTATAAAAAAATTGGTTATGTGCAGGACAAACACCAAAGAAGATCACATGAGAGACTAACCACACGCCCATCATCAGCCAAGTTGACACGCCAGGAGCATAGGTGTTCTCATGCAAAACTGGCCTTCCAACAGCCAGAAATAAATCAATTTAGTTCAATATGCAGAGGTAAGAAACAAAATTCAAATTTAAAAGATTTCTCTAATGAATCTTTTATGTACAACTACAGGAAACAAAGTCCTAGAAGATTGTTTGTGGAGAGTGCTGAAAATAACAATGAGAACTTTGAGGAGGAGATACCAGTAGAGGTACCCAAGAAAGCACCACCAGCCATAGGCAGGGAGATGCTGGAAGTTGCTAACGATGCCAATGGAGTTAGAGAAAGAAGGGAGATATCTGATCCATTGCCAAATTCTCCTAAGAGTGAGACATCACTAGCTGAAGGTGAACTGTTGGTAAAAGAAAATCTCTGTGAGCTTGACAAATATATTTTCTCTGTTCCATCAGCTAGAGTATTAGATGATACTTGTATAAGTGTTACTAATCTTGAACCGGTGCAACCGAGTAGCAATGAGATTTCTTTGCAGGACCATGAAGAGAAACTATTGAAGGAATCACCAAGGGAATTGTCTTTGGACAGTAAGCTGGTGCCTACAACTAGCTGGGAGTTCAAGTCATTCACTCCTTCTTTCATTGATGAAAGTCATCTCAAACTCTTGTTTAAAAAAAAGCAGGATAGACAGGTTATGGAGTTTGTTCCAAGAACAAAGAGGATTCAGGGTCTGGACAAACAAGTTGATTATGGACCAAAGGAACACTTGTTTGCTCTTACTTGACAACCGCTTCCAACATTCCAAGGTAAGTACACCCTTAATCATACCTCCAAAGATTCTAACTTGTTTTCTTGTTTTGCAGATGAATTGGATTTGAGGTCAAATCTTTTCGAAGGAGGAGGGGATGGTGCGATCCTAGACAGGTCCAATGAGAATGCTAAGCGACATGGACAAGAAGAGGATTTTGATAAGATGGAGCTAGACCAGAAGCAGGCCATAGACGTGGAGCTGTACCAGGAGAAGCTCATGGACGTGGAGATTCAAGAAGATGAGGCCCAATACGTGTTTAAAAGCCAACTAACTCATTCTAGAGTTAAAGTCAAGAGAAAACCCATTCTGCAAGTGATTTGGGCCTGGTTAAGAAGGAAAAGGAAGCCCAAAGAGAGTAAACCAATTGGACTGGTTTTAATTTAATTTAATGGTTTATAATCACTTAAATTAAACCAAAAGAGATTAGGATATAGTAAGAATATCTTTTGAATTTAAATTATAAATCAAATTAAAATTAAAGATATTCTTGCTAGCTAGAATCTAGGAGAAGTAGTTAAGATATGATTTTGTAGATATGACCTAAATAGGATTTTCAGCCTATATAAAGGCTTCACCCCCCTTGTACAAAAACATGGAATTTTATAAACTATTTCAAAGCACTTTTGCTTCTTGCTTTCTCTGTTCAGCATAAGAACATTGTTTTCATTCACTTAAGGGTAGAGGAATCTACTGTGAAATTCCATAGCTCTTTGCAGGGTGATCCTGTGCTAGTGGAACCAACATCCATCATCATTCTCATCAATTGGAGAGTTAGTAACCTCCAAACGAATCCTTCATCAACCACCATATATCACTTGCTTACAAGGGAAGCTAGTAGCTCCCTTCCATTCAATCATCAAATCCGCTGCCTAAGGAGAGCTAGTAGCCTCCTTAAATCGACACCCTCATCCCCTTCAAGACGATCCAGAGGTTTAACCATAACCAGGGCCGCACCAATCTGCCACAATTCCCATTCAAGATTGGTTGCTAAGGATAGAACAATCCTCACTGTATGAAGTTTTGCAACAGGAGCAAACGTGTCTCCAAAATCTTCTCCATAGGTCTGAGTGAAGCCTCTTGCAACCAACCTTGCCTTATACCTCTCTATCTCCCCATTACTTTTGTATTTGATCGTAAACACCCACTTTGAGCTAACTTCCTTCTTTCCCTTGGGTAACACGGCTTCATCCCACGTGTGATTCCTTTCCATGGCTCCTGTTTCATCACTTATAGCATCCCTCCAAACTTTTAGCTCCTTAGCCTCTTCATAGGTAGTTCGGATGTGTCCTTGATCCAGGCTACTCATAAAGGCCTTATGCTCTTCAGGAAATGAAGCAAACGAGCAAACGACCTGAGAGGGATGAGCAACTGCATTGGCATTGTAATAGACCCTAGTATTTACCCAGTTTGATGGATCCTTTCTGAGTCTCGTACTTCTCCTTAGGGGTTGTGTTGGTCCCACTTCCTGCTCTTGCCCTTGATCGTGATTCTCAGAAGAGGAGCTAGTCTCAGTATCTTGATCACTGCTTCCTTCTTCATGATTTCCCCCCGCACGGTCAATGGCTGGCTGGGGAGAGAGAGAGTCCGACTGCGGCATACGCGGTCCAGCACCGGGTGAGTCAAACACGGACCTGGTCGAGGTAGATTCTGGCGAAGCAGCTGGTGGAAGATTGGTAGATGGTCGAGGACATGGAACATTGGTACATGTAGAACCAGGTTGGGACGGTAGAGGAATGCCGAGATGGTCAAAGATGTTCCGAAGATTTGTGGCGCTGTCTAGGGAGAGACCAGTGAGATCGGCCAAGTCATCCCACTTTTGATCACTATAGTAGCCCTTATTTTCAATAAACTTCACGTCCCTGGACACTAAAACCTTCCTAGTTTCAGGGTCATAGCACTTATATCCTCTCTGGGTGGTCGAGTATCCAATGAACATGGACCATTTACTCTTTGCATCAAGCTTAGTTCTGTGTTCCCCTGGAATTAAAACAAAACACAGGAAACCAAACACTTTTATGTGATCAAGGGAAGGTTTTAGAGTGTTTAATACCTCAAATGGGGAGAGGTCAGTGAAAACTCTTGTAGGAGTTCTGTTAATGAGATAACATGTGGTAAGAACAGCATCTCCCCAAAACTTCTTAGGAACCTTGGAGTGAAACATCATTGCCCTGGCTACCTCCATCAGGTGACGGTTCTTTCTCTCAGCCACCCCATTCTGTTGGGGTGTATAGGGGCAACTAGTTTGGTGAAGGATTCCATGTTTCTGAAGGTGATCTCTGAATGCATGACTTGTATACTCTCCACCATTGTCTGTTCTGAAGATCTTAATCTTGGCATTGAAATGGTTAGTAATGTAATTCTGAAAATTAACGAAGGCTTCTAATGCTCTGTCTTTTGATTGCATCAAGGTTATCCAAGTGTATTTGGATTTCTCATCTATGAAGGTAATGACATATTTTTGATTCTCTCTAGATAAGCAAGGGGCAGTCCACACATCAGAATGCACAAGATCAAAGCATTTTTCATAAACTGTCTCAGACTTAGGGAAAATAGACTTGCAATGTTTACCTAAGATACATGCTTCACAATCATCATTCTTAAACACAACATTAGGTAACATTAAACTCAAAGCCCGAGAGTGGGGATGCCCTAGTCTAGCATGCCATAACACATTATTAGCATAAGCAGAAACATGTTCTAGAGAACTTAAAACAGAAGCTAAAGGTTGATCATCTTCAAGCAAATAAAGACCATCCTTAGTTATTCCTTTCCCAAGCATCTTGCTTGTCTTAATATCCTGAAAATGAACATCATTAGGAGTGAAGATAACATTGCAATCCAAGTCATTAGTAGCCTTATGAACAGAAACCAAGTTTGATGTGAAATCAGGCATAAAGAAAGCTCTAGTCTTCCTATCAAACAGCTTTAAATTTCCTACCCCTTTAATTGGAATCTTGTCACCATTAGCTATAATAACATGACCATTAGCCGGTTCTAGATCCTTAATCAATTCAACATTACTAATCATATGGTGAGATGCTCCAGAATCAATCACTAATGGTTTCTCATCAATCTTTATAGTATGTGCGGAAGCATGGAACGAAAAACCCATCACATTACCATAACTTTCTTTCAGGGCTTTGATGAGAGCATCCAACTCAGACCGCTTCACCACTTGGTCTTGAACTTCAATTTGAGCCGTTTGAGCATTGAAACTGGTCGTTCCATCTCCTTCTTGACTGCGTGAAGAAGATCCTCCTCCTGGTTCCACCTTGGCTTTGATGGTATTGGCCCGGATGTCCCTAAACTTTGGAGGCTTGAGATGAGGGTGTAGAACCCAGCACTTGTCTTTAGTATGTCCCTTCCTCTTGCAGTGGTCACAAACTAAGCCTCTTCGATCCTCTTGCTTGAAGTATACTCCTTTGTTTGCGGTAACCAGCTCTCCTTTCCCACTAAAGAGACCATGAGAACCCTGTTCTCTCTGAATGTATGAACACACTTCTTCAAGGGATGGAAGTTTTTCTGCTCTGAGGAGGTGTTTGATCAAGTCGTTGTACATGGGGTTTAGGGTAAGTAGAAGACCAAAGACCTTGTCTTGTTCACGCCATGAGAGGAGTGTTTCTGGATCAGTTGAGTTGGGTCTAAGCATTTCAAGCTCAGCCCAAAGGGAGCGAAACTTGCCGAAATGAGCTGTGAACTCCAAATCTTCTTGATGAAGGTTGTTGATTGCTTTCTTTACTTCAAAGACTCGGCTTAGGTTGGTAGTATTGCCATAGACCTTTTTGAGAGTCTCCCACAACTCCTTAGCACTTTCACAGTAAGAGTAGGCTTCTAGAATAGGTCCATCTAGTGAACTTTGAATAATGGATAGAACGAACTGATCCTCCTGTACCCATTTCTCTTCGTCTACAACCATAATCTCCTGTCCATCTTCTTGGTGAAAGGCTTTTGGGGGAGCTTCGTCCAAGAGCAGGTGCATTCCTAGTCCCCGACCCCCCAGAGTTGTCTTAACCATTCTGGACCATAAGAGATAGTTAAGGCCCTTAAGAGTAACCGGTATCGCCATGGGTCTTGTAGTTTCCATTTGAGAGAAGCCGAGACAAAGAGATCCAGACCCAAAACAGAGTACTTTAGGATTTTAGAAGATTTCTATCTTCAAGTAAGCCAATATCACCTTAGGTTATCAAAACGGTCTTTAGAGAGATGAGACTAGCTTGACTTGCCACCAAAGGAGCTATCTTTTTGGAGAAAAACGAGGGTGTACGGACACTGGTTCGCGGATGCACGAAGAAGACGAGTACGGACACAAACCCTTTTGATGTAGAAAGCCTTTCCTTGTGCCTTAAAGACCACGAATAGGCTACAGCTTGCTTCTTTCACACTTTTGGATGATGAAAAGAGCGGCCTTGATTACTGGAGAATGAAACCCAGAAGAGAGATCCGTACAACAATGGAGGAACAACACGCAAAACTCACTAAACAACTTAACACAAAAGATAACCACACCTAGCCTTCTTCAACTCATCACACAAGGTTCTGAGGAGCTAAATCTTAGAGAAGATAGACTCAGCCATAGTTATCTAAAGGAAAGCGTTTTGAGAGATGCAAAAACACGATTTGAAAACTGAGGAAACGAAAGAGAGAAATGAAGGATATCAGAAGCTTTAAGAGAAGATTAACACCTGCTCTGATACCATGTTAAACTTTAAAAGGATTCAAGAGAGATTTCTTAGTATGAACATTAAGAATATGTAGAGAATAGAGAGTTTAGCCATGAAAGTATATAAGTAGATTCATATTATTATTAGTGCATCGATTACAAGGAGGCTGCATAGCCTTAAATAGAGAGCTCCTAGGTCATCTAGGTTAGGGATAAGCAAGAGTACAAATATGACCGTTTAAAAGGAAACTTATCAAATATGCTTCCTTATCATCACAACTTATCATACTAGACTCTCCCTTCCTTATCATGCTACCCGAGTGCTTATCAACCTTAGACTAAGCTGCCTTTGAATCAGCTCAAAAACCTGAATGATTGCGCCAAGAAGATAATCAATCTTCCCAAGGAGTTGCCGTGAGTAATCAAGTTCAAATGATGGATTGGAGCTAAGGAAGGTTGCATACAAGTGTGGTATCAACAAATTAATCCAAAAGACTCCAAAGAAAAGACAACAAAGGGCGGTTTTATCAGAAGGAATGAAGTGAAGGAGTTCAGAAATAGCAGACATTCCTGGCTAACACTCTTCATCAACATTCCAAACAGATACAAGGGAAGATCCAAAACCATCCTATATATATATTTTTTTTTTGAATAGGTCTATCCCTTGTGAATTGATGCATGCGTTTGTGTGTGCTGAAACAGGTACAACTTAGAGCTTATGTACCAAAAGAGGGGGACACAAGCGCTGGTCATAAGAAGAAGCTTCAAGAAACGTGTGAAGCAAGAAGGAAGTTCTTACTTGCCATTTATGGCGGCCATGATCCAGGGTCTATGAAGTTCATCAAGATGATCCTGAGATTCATAGATCAACTGGCCAATCCCTAGGCTAAGAAAACTCCACTCTTTTTCCCTTAGCATTGGTTTTATCCCACTGGGTTTTCCATGCTAAGGTTTTTAATGAGAGAGTTCTTCAAAGTTCCAAACTTGATCTCTGGATTTTCTATGATCAAGCTTGAGGGGGAGTATTAGAGAGAAGAAAGAAAAGGGAACAAGGTCAGCCAAGTCCAAGCTCAGCATTAGCTCAATACTAAACTCCTAATGCTAAGCTTGAGGGGGAGTATTGGACTGAAGAGAGAAAGAGAAGGCCAACCAAATAGGAGGCAGCCCAGTCCGTATGCAAATAAGGAGGGGAACAATGCAGACCATAGGAACAAGGCAGCCCAGCCCATATCAGCTAGAAGAAGGCCGCTCATAAACTACACTAGCATCACTTAAAGAATAAGGCCATCCATAACGTGCATTGCCCATAAGGAATGTTCCAGCCCATGTGAAGTCTATAGCCCAGACAGAAATAAAGGAGTGTTGAGGCCAAGGACCAGAGCCCATAAGGAGCCCACAAGACCAAGATGTTCACGCCAAAGAGTGGTGGTTAAAGCTTCTAGAAGAGTTCTCCCCTTTATCAAAAACGTGGGAGTAGGAATTCAAATGAGGTCACATGTTCACCTTAAGCATATAGCTGTTGTGACATGTCACTTTCACTACCTTGGATCCACAGCCTAATTCAAATTTAAACACTCTTTGTGTCTGTCTATAAATATGTAGCATCTCCCATTTGTAAACTTAAGTGAAATATATCTATTGGACCTAGAGTGTACAAGGAGGAGTTGGTTCATGCCTAATGATAAGAGGAGGTTCGTGTATTAAGTGATATGGAAGGGAAGCTTGTATAAGGAAGCGTGTGATAAGTGATAAGCAATCATGTAACGGCTCTATAAGCTCTCTCCCTTATCCCTAGTCTAGACAACCTATCATGTAACCTAGGTAGATTTCTATTTAAAGGCTAAGCAGCCTCTCTCTTTGTACACAATAACATAATGAAATCGATCTCTATCTTTAGCTTATACTCCTTTACTCCATTCTTCATCCTACTCTAAAACTCTTACTCTTACAAAACTATCATGGTATCAGAGCAACTCTAATCCTTTTCTAATCTTCCGCAATCTCGTTTCTCTGGTGTTGGTTTCTCTTTGTGTGTTCTTCAATCTCAAAACGCTTTCCTTGTGATAGTTACAGCTCAGTCTTTCTTTCATAAGATTCTCAGAACCATGGGTGATGAGTTGAAGAAGACTAGGTGTGATTATCCCTTGTGCTAAAGTTGTTTAAAGATTACCCATTTCTTTCGCCATTGTTGTACGGACCATTCCCCTGGGTTGCATTCTTCATCGACCAAGACAGCTCCTTTCTTCACTAAGACGGTGAGAGTAGTAAGGTCAAGCTCATATGTGGTCACGAAGGCACAAGAGGAGACATTCCTAGCAAGATCAGTGTGTGTCCGTACTCGTCTTCTTCGGCTGGATCGAACCAGAGTCCGTACACTAGTATCTTTTCTTCTAAAGATAGCTCATTTAACCTCAAAGCTTTCTTCTTTCAACTCTCCAAGGACCGTCTTGACGTCCCAGAGTGATATTCTACTCCTTTGAACTGGAAAAACCCTACCTTCACCTAAACCCTAGTCCTCTGTTTCGGGGTTTTGTATTCTTGAGTCTTCATATCTGTTCAAATGGAGAACACAAGACCTATGGTGATCCCAGTTACACTTAAGGGCCTCAACTATCTTCTCTGGTCCAGAATGGTGAAGACTACTCTCGGAGGGCGAGGACTAGGAATGCACCTTCTACTAGATGAAGCACCTCCAAAAGCTTTTCAACAGGAGGATGGACAGGAGATTATGATTGTTGATGAAGAAAAATGGATTCAAGAGGACCAGCTTGTCCTGTCCATCATTCAAAGCTCACTGGATGGACCTATTTTGGAAGCATATTCGTATTGTGAAAGTGCTAGGGAGCTATGGGAAACACTCAAGAAGGTGTATGGCAATACTACAAATCTAAGTCGGGTGTTTGAGGTGAAGAGAGCAATCAACAACCTCCACCAAGAAGACTTGGAGTTCACGGCACATTTTGGCAAATTTCGCTCCTTATGGGCCGAGCTTGAAATGCTGAGGCCAAACTCGACTGATCCAGAGACTCTTCTTGCAAGGCGTGAACAGGACAAGGTCTTTGGTCTTCTTCTTACCCTGAATCCAATGTATAATGACTTGATCAAACATCTCCTGAGGTCTGACAAGCTTCCATCCCTTGAAGAAGTATGCGCTTACATTCAGAGGGAACAAGCAAGATGATAGAAGAGGATCGTTCTGTGAGCACTGTAAGCGGAGGGGCCATACTAAGGACAAATGCTGGATTCTCCATCCACACCTCTGTTAGTTTTAGGAAAGATTAAGGAGAAGTTTTGAATAGATTAGATTATAAACATCAAGAACATATCAAGAACATATAGAGTTTAGCCATAAGAGGAATAGAATAGAATCTTATTATGTTAGAGTAAGCGATTACAAGGAGGCTGCATAGCCTTAAATAGAAAGACTCCTAGGTCGCCTAGGCTAGGGATAAGTAAGAGTACATATAGGACCGTTGCAACTGAACTTATCAACATACATGCTTCCTTATCTTCTCATCTTATCATGTGTGACTATCCCTTCCTTATCAAGTGACCAGAGTGCTTATCATACTAGACTGAGCTGCCTTTAGTAACGCCACTGTCCAATACTCCCCCTCAAGCTAAATTCTGATGAAGAACTTAGCTTGGAAATCATAAACAACCACCTCATTAAAAACCTTATGATGTAAAACCCAATGGGACAAAAGCACCATAAGGGAAAAAGAGTATGATTGCTTATGATTAGAGGATTCATGGATAAGACATATCAAAGAGTCCAAGCCTAGGTAGAATGGACTCATATACCTTAGAAGTTGTTGCCTTGGTGAAGATATCCGCAAGTTGATCCATACTTCTGGTGTAGCATGGTAAGACTACTCCTTGCTCCACTGCTTGCCTCACCTTGTGACAGTCAACTTCTATGTGTTTAGTTCTCTCGTGGAATACAGAATTGGATGCTATGTGAATGGCTGTTTGGTTGTCGCAATGCATGGTCATTGGTCTAACTGTTTCTATACCCAAGTCCTTCAGAATGGCCTTGATCCATGTTAACTCATTGGTGAGCTTCTTCATTGCACGATATTCAGCCTCTGCGCTTGAACAAGACACAATCTTCTGCTTCTTTGTCTTCCATGTGACCAAGTTTCCACCAACAAAGGTACAGTAGCCTGTGGTAGACCTCCTGTCTTCTCTATCACCAGCCCAGTCAGCATCACAGTATCCCACTATTTCTGAGCTTCCATTGGCTCCCATCCAGATTCCTTGCTCAGAAGTTCCTCTCAAGTATCTAAGAATTCTCTCCAGCATGTTCCAATGATGGACCTTCGGCTCTTGCATATGCTGGCTAACCTGATTCACAGAAAAGCAAAGATCAGGTCTAGTAAGAGTTAAATAGATTAACTTACCTACTAGTCTTCTGTAGAGTTGCGGATTATTGAATGGTTGATCTTCAAGCTCCCCCTCATTGATAGCTTTGTAACTGTCCTCCAGAGGTGTGGTCACTGGTTTTGCATCTAGCTTTCCTGTTTCAGACAAAAGGTCAAGTGTGTATTTCCTTTGAGATAAGAATAATCCCTCTTTAGAGCGACATATCTCAATCCCTAGGAAATACTTAAGCAAGCCTAAATCTTTAATGTCAAAGATGGACTTAAGGTAGGCTTTGGTTTCCTTGATCCCTTCCCTATCATCACCTGTGATAATGATATCATCCACATAGACCAACACAACTATGATACCTGACCGGCTAGGAAATGTGAACAGTGTGTGATCAGCTTCTGATTTCCTGAATCCTCTGTCCCTTAGTGTCATGCTTAACTTGTGATACCAGGCCCTAGGTGATTGTTTTAATCCATAAATAGCCTTTCTCAATCTCAAGACCTTGCCTGGTTGAACAATCCCTTCTAGACCTGGAGGTGGCCGCATGTACACCTCTTCCTCTAGCTCTCCTTGCAAGAAGGCATTCTTTACATCCATCTGCCACAATTCCCAATCCAGATTTGTTGCTAAGGATAGGACAATCCTCACGGTATGGAGTTTTGCTACAGGGGCAAAGGTATCACCAAAATCTTCTCCATAGGTCTGAGTGAAGCCTCTTGCGACCAACCTGGCCTTATATCTTTCCACATCTCCATTACTCTTGTATTTGATCGTAAATACCCACTTTGAGCTCACTGCCTTCTTTCCCTTGGGTAACACGGCTTCATCCCATGTGTGATTCCTTTCCATGGCCTCTGTCTCATCACTTATAGCATCCCTCCAGACTTTGAGTTCCTTAGCCTCTTCATAGGATGTTGGAATGTGTCCCTGATCCAGGCTGCTAATAAAGGTCTTGTGCTCTTCAGGGAATGAAGCAAATGAGCAAACAACTTGAGAGGGATGAGCAACCGCATTTGCATTGTAATAGACCCTTGTGTTCACCCAGTTTGATGGATCCTTCCTGAGTCTTGTGCTTCTCCTTAGAGGTTGAGCTGTCCCTGATGGTTCTTCTTCCCGCTCTTGCCTTTGATCGTGACCCTCAGAAGAAGAGCCGGTCCTCTCTTGATCACTGTCTTCTTCAAGATGTCCCCCCTCACGATCAATGTCTGGCCGGGAAGAGTTAAGGTCTTGCTGCGGCAAGCTTGGTCCAGTCCGGGACAATGTTGGACCACCTCCGGGTGAGCTAGGTTCTGACCAGGTCGAGGTAATTTCATGCGGAACAGCTGGTTGAACAGGAGCCAAGCCAGGAACAGGACATGAACTAGGTTGAGGACATGGAACACCGGTAGAACCAGGTTGGAATGGTGAAGGTATGCCAAGATGATCAAGGATATTCCGAAGGCTAGTGGCCCGGTCCAGGGAAGAACCAGCAAGATCAACCAAGTTATCCCACCTTTGATCACTATAGTAGCCAGTGTTCTCAATAAACTTAACATCACGAGACACCAACACCTTCCTAGCTTCAGGGTCATAGCACTTGTAGCCTCTTTGGGTAGTAGAATACCCAATGAACATGGACCGTGCACTTTTAGCGTCAAGCTTTGTTCTGTTCTCTCCTGGAATCAAAACAAAGCACAGGCAACCAAACACTCTCAAGTGGGTTAGAGAAGGTTTAAAAGCGTTTAATACCTCAAATGGGGAGAGATCATTGAGGACTCGGGTAGGAGTCCTGTTAATAAGATAACATGCGGTAAGGACAGCATCTCCCCAAAACCTCTTAGGAACCTTTGTATGAAACATCATTGCCCTGGCTACTTCCATCAGGTGACGATTCTTTCTCTCAGCCACACCATTCTGTTGGGGTGTGTAGGGACAACTCTTTTGATGGAGAATTCCGTGCTTATTGAGATGATCTCTGAAGGCATGACTTGTATACTCTCCACCATTGTCTGTTCTAAAGATTTTAATCTTTGCATTGAAGTGGTTAGTGATATAATTTTGAAAGTTCACAAAGGCCTCTAAAGCTCTATCCTTTGATTGCATTAAGGTTATCCAGGTGTATTTGGATTTCTCATCTATGAAAGTAATGAAATATTTCTGATTCTCTCTAGATAAGCAAGGAGCAGTCCACACATCTGAATGCACAAGATCAAAACACTTTTCATAAACGGTTCCAGACTTAGTGAAAAAAGACTTGCAATGTTTACCTAAGATACATGCCTCACAATTATCATTTTTAAACACAACATTAGGTAACATCAAGCCTAAAGCCCGAGAGTGAGGGTGTCCTAGTCTAGCGTGCCATAACACATTATTAGCATAAACAGGAGTAGAATTAAAGAACATAAAACAGAAGCTAAAGGTTGATCATTTCCCAGCAGATAAAGACCATCCTTAGTTCTTCCTTTCCCAAGCAACTTGCTTGTCTTAATATCCTGAAAATGTACATCATTAGGAGTGAAGATAACATTGCAATCCAAATCATTTGTGGCCTTATGAACAGAAACTAAATTAGAGGTGAAATCAGGCATAAAGAAAGCTCTAGTCTTTCTATCAAATAGTTCTAAGTTTCCTACCCCTTTAATTGGAATTCTATCCCCATTTGCAATCACAACATGACCCTTAGCCGGTTCTAAGTCCTTAATCAGTTCAATATTGCTAATCATATGATGGGATGCTCCAGAATCAATCACTAATGGTCTTTCATCCAGTTTTATAGTATGAGCAGTAGCATGAAAAGAGAACCCCATACCATTACCATAGCTTTCTTTCAGGGCTTTGATAAGAGCATCCAGTTCTGACCGCTTCACCACTTGATCTTGACCGGCTACTTGTGCAGCTTGAGCATTGATCACCGCCATTCCATCTTCCTCTGGATTGCGTGAGGATGTTCCCTGGTCAGCTTTAGCCTTGGTGATATTGGCTCGGACATCTCTGAACTTGGATGGCTTGAGATGTGGGTGGAGAATCCAGCATTTTTCCTTAGTATGGCCCTTCCTCTTGCAGTGCTCACAGAACGACCCCCTTCTGTCATCTTGCTTGAAGTAGACACCTTTGTTTGCTGTCACAAGCTCTCCCTTTCCACTTAGAAGACCATGAGAGCCTTGTTCCCTCTGGATGTAAGCGCAAACTTCTTCTAGGGATGGAAGCTTATCTGATCTCAGGAGGTGCTTGATCAAGTCATTGTACATAGGATTCAGGGTGAGAAGGAGACCAAAGACCTTGTCTTGTTCACGTCTTGCAAGGAGAACCTCTGGATCAGTTGAGTTCGGTCTCAACATTTCAAGCTCAGCCCACAAGGAGCGAAACTTGCCAAAATGAGCTGTAAACTCCAAGTCCTCTTGGTGAAGGTTGTTGATTGCTCTCTTCACTTCAAACACCCTACTTAAATTTGTAGTGTTACCGTAAACCTTCTTGAGTGTTTCCCATAGCTCCCTAGCACTTTCACAATACGAGTATGCCTCCAAGATAGGTCCGTCCAATGAACATTGAATGATAGACAGAACAAACTGATCCTCTTGAAACCATTTTTCTTCATCCACAATCATAATCTCCTGTCCATCCTCCTGTTGAAACGTCTTAGGTGGAGCTTCATCAAGAAGGAGATGCATTCCAAGTCCTCGGCCACCGAGAGTAGTTTTTACCATTCTAGACCAGAGAAGGTAGTTAAGGCCTTTGAGGGTGACTGGAATGACCATGGGCCGTGTGTTCTCCATCTTGAAAGGGGTAGGTTTTATGAAAAACACGAGGGTTTGAGAACACGAGGGTTTGAGAAAAACAGGGTGCACAAGGTTTAAGAAGGTTTATGCTCAGGATGCAACTCTACCCTTCTAAGACCTTAAGCCGTTCTTTGGTAAGCTAGAAATGACCTACCTTTAAGATAAATGAGCTATTTTTAGACAGTTTTGGTGTAGTGTACGGACTCTGGTTCGGGTTTGGTCGAAGAAGGTGAGTACGGACACACACCCACTTAGCTCTAAACAACTCCCCTTGTATTATTTAGGCCATGAATGAGTTCAAGCTTACTCCTTTTACTACCCCAACACAGAAAGCAGCTATTTTTACACTAAGAACTCACTATCCAGAAATGTGTCCGTACAACAATGGTGAAAAAGCCGGCTAAACTTGAAAACAACTTAAACGCGAGAGATAACAATGCCTAGTCTTCTTCAACTCATCACCCATGGTTATGAGGATCCTGGATCTCAGAGAAGACAGACTTAAACATGTTTATCTCAAGGGAAGCGTTTGGGTATAGCCAGAAATATAAAGAGTGGAAGAGAAGGAATGAGTTTAAGAATGCGGAAGCTATGTGAGAATCATATCCTGCTCTGATACCATGTTAGTTTTAGGAAAGATTAAGGAGAAGTTTTGAATAGATTAGATTATAAACATCAAGAACATATCAAGAACATATAGAGTTTAGCCATAAGAGGAATAGAATAGAATCTTATTATGTTAGAGTAAGCGATTACAAGGAGGCTGCATAGCCTTAAATAGAAAGACTCCTAGGTCGCCTAGGCTAGGGATAAGTAAGAGTACATATAGGACCGTTGCAACTGAACTTATCAACATACATGCTTCCTTATCTTCTCATCTTATCATGTGTGACTATCCCTTCCTTATCAAGTGACCAGAGTGCTTATCATACTAGACTGAGCTGCCTTTAGTAACGCCACTGTCCAATAACCTCAAGCCATCCAAATTCAGAGATGTCCGAGCTAACCTTACTAAAGCCAAGGTGGTTCAAGGAGGGACAACCTGTCGCGGTTCTGAAGGAGATGGTATGGCCGTGATCAATGCTCAAGCTGCACATGTAGCTGATCAAGACCAGGTGGTAAAGCGGTCAGAACTGGATGCACTCATCAAAGCCTTGAAAGAAAGTTATGGTAATACTATGGGTTTCTCTTTTCATGCTTTTACTCACACTATAAAATTGGATAATAAACCACTAGTAATTGATTCTGGTGCATCCCACCACATGATTATCAATGTTGAATTGATTAGAGACTTAGAACCGGCTAATGGTCATGTTGTTATTGCTAATGGTGATCGAATTCCAATTAAAGGAGTAGGCAACTTGAATCTGTTTGATAGAGAGACTAGAGCTTTCTTTATGCCTAGCTTTACCTCTAATCTATTCTCTGTTCATAAGGCCACAAACGACTTGGATTGCAATGTTATCTTCACTCCTAATGATGTGTATTTTCAGGATATTAAGACAAGCAAGTTGCTTGGGAAAGGAATAACCAAGGATGGTCTTTATCTGCTGGAAAATGATCAACCTTTAGTCTCTGTTTTATGCTCTTTAAATTCGGTTCCTGCTTATGCTAATAATGCGCTATGGCATGCTAGATTAGGACATCCTCACTCAAGGGCCTTAAGCCTAATGTTGCCTAATGTTGTGTTTAAAAATGATGATTGTGAAGCTTGTATTTTGGGCAAACATTGCAAATCTATTTTTCCTAAGTCGAATATGGTTTATGAGAGATGCTTTGATCTTGTGCATTCAGATGTTTGGACTGCCCCTTGCTTGTCTAGAGAAAATCAGAAATAATTCATCACCTTTATAGATGAGAAATCAAAATATACATGGTTAACCCTTTTGCAATCCAAAGATAGAGCTTTAGAAGCCTTTGTTAATTTTCAGAACTATATTACTAACCATTTCAATGCAAGGATCAAAATCTTTAGATCAGACAATGGTGGGGAGTATACAAGTAATGCATTTAAGGAACATCTTAATATACATGGCATTCTTCATCAGACCAGCTATCCCTATACACCTCAACAGAATGGTGTGGCTGAGAGAAAGAAGCGCCACTTGATGGAAGTGGCCAGGTCAATGATGTTCCAATCCAAGGTTCCAAAGAGGTTTTGGGGAGATGCGGTCCTTACAGCTTGTTATCTCATCAACAGGATTCCCACAAGAGTTCTCAATGATCTATCTCCCTTTGAGGTATTGAATTCTACTAAGCCCTCTTTAGCTCACCTAAAAGTCTTTGGTTGCTTGTGTTTTTTTCTGGTTCCAGGGGAAAACAGAACCAAACTAGATGCTAAGAGTACAAGATCAATGTTTATTGGATACTCCACTACCCAAAGAGGCTATAAGTGTTATGTCCCGGGATGTGAAGTTCATTGAAAACAAAGGCTACTATGGTGACCAAAAGTGGGATGATCTGGCAGATCTTAGTGGGATCTCCTTGGACCGGGCCACTAGTCTTCGACACATCTTTGATCACCTTGGCATCCCTCTTTCGCAACATCCTGGTCCTGCCACTGTCCCGTGTCCTCAACCTGGCTCGTGCCCGGTACCTAACACTGCTTCACACGTCCCAACTTCTAATCAGCCAGATATAAACTTATCCCGGCCAGTTCCTAGCTCAACCGAGAATGAACCAGCCTCGTCCCGGCGTGTACCGCCCTTGCCTCGACCAGAGCTTGACCGTCAGGGGGGCACATATCTTGAAGAAGAAGACCATGATCAAGACAGGGCTAGCTCTTCTTCTGAAAGCCACGATCAAGCGGCAAGTAAAGGACATGATCAGGAAGCAGAATCATCAAGACCAGTTCAACCTCTAAGAAGAAGTACAAGACTCAAGAAGGATCCATCCAACTGGGTGAATACGAGGGTGTATTACAATGCGAATGCAGTTGCTCATCCTTCCCAAGTTGTCTGCTCCTTTGCCTCTTTCCCTGAAGAACATAAGGTCTTTATAAGCAGCTTGGATCAGGGACATATTCCTACATCTTATGATGAATCTAAGGAACTTAAAGTCTGGAGAGATGCTATAAGTGATGAGACAGGAGCCATGGAAAGGAACCACACATGGGATGAAGCCGTGCTACCCAAGGGAAAGAAGGCAGTAAGATCCAAGTGGGTATTTACGATCAAATACAAGAGTAATGGAGACATAGAGAGGTACAAGGCCAGGTTGGTTGCAAGAGGCTTCACTCAGACCTATGGAGAAGATTTTGGTGATACCTTTTGTTAGAATGAGAGATTATGATTCACCATTGGAGAAGAGAGAGTTTTAGAAAGAAAAAGGATTTATTTTTATTATTATGAAGAGAATTATTCTACTTGTTTACAAATGAAGAGAACATGTGTTTATATAGAGAGTTTACAATGCTTGTGTCCAAACACCCTTATTAGGCGCCTAATACTCATGTTTAGCTATAGGATTAGTGACTTCTTCATACTCTCCCTTTGGTTTAGAGTATCTACTCTCTTCTTCTTTCTAACACTTCATACTCTCTTCTTTGTCTTAAACTACTTCTTTTCTTCTTCATTTCAACACTCCCTCTCAAGTTGAAGCATGGGTGAATGGTTGAACTTGCAAAGATGAAGAGAATTCCTCCTTCTTCCTCTTTTACTCCCTTTCAAGCTTGATTAATGTTCATAGAAACCAAGCTTGTAACCTTAAAGAACTTCCTCATTAAAAACCTTAGTATGGAAAACCCTTTGGGACAAAACCAATACTAAGGGAAAAAGAGTGAAGTCTTCTTAGCTTAGGGATTGGCCATTGAATCTATGAGCTTTAAATTCACCAGAGAGCTCCATAGATCCTTGGATAAAGGCCTTAGTGACAAACGTTTATGAATGGTTGTCTTGAAGCTCCTTTTAAGTCTGGTCCATTTCTCCCCCTTTCTTTTGACTCCTTGTCTTTAAGAGGTGATTATGATCCAGCTTTCCTTAAAGCCTTCAATTTAAACCTGTTTCACATACATATACATGCATGTATCAATTCTCACAAGCAAAACAAATGCATTATAATGTAAGAATGATTTTAACTTCCCTTTTATAAGAGTGGATGGCGATTTGAATGATATGTTCTAGACCAGTCTGGTTCTCTAAGGACTCCACATTAAGGTCTTTGGATTCATCATGATCACATGGTTCTCTTCTGGATTCATCATGATCACATGGTTCTCTTCCCTTATATGTTTTTGATCCCCTTTGACCAGCTTCATTTTGCTTCACCTTCTACTTTCAATAAGCCTAACTCAAGAGAATAAGATTGTAAAATTAAGCTTAAGTAGAGTGAGCACACTTATCTCCTAATACACTTTTCCACCATGCTTCCACTAAATGATGTAGGGTAAGTCATGTTTATGATTGTTTTCCATCACTTCCTGATCTAAAACATCATAGCAACTCAAAAATAAAGATTAGTATTCCAGAACTTGAGTAATATCAAGTCTGGTATTAAGTATAATATCTAGCCAAATTCTCAACCTAAAAATCGTAGAGTTAAAGAACTTATCCTAGATAGAACCTTTGATGAAAGAATTTGGTCCTGAGGTGATTCATCACTTTCCATCAGCTTACTCCTTCTCCATGAGACTTGGTAGCTTGATGACCATTGGTTCAATCCTCAGTTGATAACAGATGATTTGGATGACCTTACTTGCGCCCTCCATGAGAGAAACAGACTGAGCACACTTCTTATGCTCACTTAGTTTTGGCAGACAGCTTGGAAGCCCTTGAGTGTGGCAGACTAATCTTTGAATGCCCTTGTTTGCACCAGACCCACTTCTTGTGTTGTCCTTGCTTGTGCCAGACACTCCCTGAATGTGATTGTCCTTGTTTGCACCTCCAGCTCCAGCTTGTCCATTCCAAACTCAGCACAGACATAGGCACGTCCATGATCTAGTACCTGGCCAGGTCGAAGATACTGTCCCGCAGAACGATCAGAATCCAGCAGGTCCACGTATATGTACCAGCGAAGTCAGCCACGATCCAGCGAAGTCCAGTCACGTACCACGCTCGACCATGAACCGCCCTTTCTTTGTCCATTGAATGCTCATTTCCTTTCCCCCCACAAGCTTGACACTAAAAACAAGAACAAGAGTCAAGTTTGGAAGAATGAGCATACATAGAATGAATGTCTTAAATTGGTATAGAGAATGATTATAAGTATCTAGTAGAATAGACAATGTCTAGAGAATAGAAGATTTAAAGTATCAAAGAATATGAAGAATATAAGATTTGGAGATTAAAAAGTATATGATGTTAAGTAGAATAGATAATATGAGATTTAAGAGAATGATGAAGAATAATAGAGAATGATGATGATGAATGTCAAGGTGAATTTTGGATCCATCTAGGTTCTAAATGCAATGCAAAGTCTTCCTAGGTTCTCTTTCATCCTATGAACATTTCTAAATGAGAATGTAATCAATCAAGGAATAAGTAACAGGTTTTAGAGATAGCCTTTGCAAAGACTTTGATACTAAGTCTTTGTGAGTATTCCTCCTTTGTGATTGATTATGATTTGATCTTGCAGAATGTGTGCTGAGTTGTTTTTCACTTCAAGCACACGCCAAATGACACATGACTCCATGGGAGAGCTGATTCATCACATTCCACCAGTCTTTCCTCTCCACTGCTTGTGGTGGCTGTTCTTGGTGGCAATCGGTTCTAACTCATTCTCCATGTGCTGTGTCTTTTCCACTTGATTTCTTTTGTCTTTGTTAAACAATCAAGCTAAACATCAACTCCCACCTTAAGCCTTTTAACCTGTTGATCATAAACAGATTCTAAACAAAAGATAGTGAGTGAAAGAGAGTGATTCAGAGTAACCAAACTTAATTTTAAACACTGCCTAAGGACTTTTGGATTCAACATGCCTTCTTACACTTATTATTCTAAGTAAAAGACAAGGTTCTCTTCCCTTAAGATCAATGCAATTCATGAACAAATGATTCAACTAGCTAAACTAGGTTCAAAATGTCCCATTTTAACAATTTCTAAATACATGAAAACAATTCAATAGAATTCATGATTTACTAACCACCTAGATACCAGATTTCCTAGAGTTCTAACTCACACAACCATCAATGAAATCAATAAAATAGTTGGATAAGAGTTTAGAAATAGCCTGAATGCATAAGACTTTGATACTAGGTCTTTGCATTTGAGTTTAGGAACTGGTTCTGATGTAGGCACTCCCTCTCTTTGAAAGCGCCTTTGGTGGTGAAGCCATGCCTCCTTTGGAGCAGCAACTTATGTAGAATCATTTGAAACTTCCATCTTAGAAGATTTATCCTTTCTTTAAACCTCTCTCCCTTGCATTTTCCATCCATTCTTGATCACAAGAAGATAGTTCATTCTTTTGCACACTCCATGAGTGTATGCATGTGAAACCTAAAACAAAACTTGAAAAACGCCTTCCAAACTCTGGTTAGTCACTTATCTACTAGACTAAGCATATTCTCCTGAAGATTTTGACCAGGATCACGAGTTTAGACACTTCAAATCAAGCAGCAATAGCCGCTACCCATAGATTAACCTCACGCGCCTACTACTTGCTAAGGGCAAGTGAGAAACAGATCCAAACAACTTCAACCACCTCCTAACCACTTGACAACAGCTATACCGTCTCTTTACTACTCAGACATAGATGATTCAGAGGTTAAAAAGCGTTTTCAATAACCAACAAGACTTTGAAAACAACATTCCCGCCTTTTCTTCAATTTCAAAATTTTTCTTATCTTGCAAGAAACACTTTCTTGAAGTCAAAAAATCATTGGATTGCAATAAATCTTTCTGAACCTCTTCACAACATCTTAAACTAAGATTTGATCGTCCAAGATTCGAAACAGATCGAGAAAATTGAGAGATTGAAGTCAATTACCCAGAAGAGGACGAAACAGGACCGATTTCAAGAAACAGATCAAGGAAGCTACAAAACTTGAAACGGGGCAAAGCGGACCTCCCGATTCATCAACTAGACTCAATATACTTGAGTTTAGGCTTTGGAATTGCTCGATTTGATGAAGTTTTGAAGAAGTTATGCTCGTTTCAAAGGCGGACAAAGGCGGAGAATACCGACGGAGCCGATCGCGACGCCGTCGAAAAGAACTGATCAAGAAACCTTTTAATATCATCTTAGAATAAGAACGGACCTCTTGATTCTTCAACAGGACTCTTTCTTATACATTTTAGGCTGTGGATTGATTGAAATTGATGAAGATCTCGAGCTTTTATGGTCGCTTCAATGGAGACCTTCGCGGATGAAGCCAATCGCGAAGGTCTGGTGCAAGAAAACTCATATCTTTTGATTCCCGTGGTCAAATGATGCGATTCAAATTGGCGTGTCTTCAGAACTCGCCGGAGAACAATCCAGAAAAAAATAGATCGTGAAAAACTGTCGTGGTTTGATCGGAATTCGCAATCAAAGATCGTGGACTTCTTAGCAGCCTTGGTTTTGAAGGTAGCGCCAGAAACTTGATGATTTCGAAGGTTTCATGTGAAGAATCGAATGAAACCTGCTCTGATACCATGTTAGAATGAGAGATTATGATTCACCATTGGAGAAGAGAGAGTTTTAGAAAGAAAAAGGATTTATTTTTATTATTATGAAGAGAATTATTCTACTTGTTTACAAATGAAGAGAACATGTGTTTATATAGAGAGCTTACAATGCTTGTTGTTAGATTTGAAAGAGATTAAGCTATTTTATGAAGAACAAATGAAGAATAAAAGAAGAAAAGAGGGAAATTCGTAACCTAGAAAGAGAGAGAGAGAGATAGAAGCTTTTTCTTATTAGAATTGCTTGAAAGGTTACAAATGGTGAAGGCTGCTTTATATAGAGCAAGGCCACGAATTTTTGAAAGGAAAACAAGTCTAGATACATTGTATGGGAGCCTCTAAAGGATTTAAGAAGATGCTGTATGCAAAAGAGAAGATGCCTTCTCCTTTTGCTTTATTGACCACCTTTTGCTTTTGCTTTTACTTTTGCTTTTGCTTTTCCTTTTGCTTTTCTGGAAACCTTATCCTTCCAACAGCTCTTTCTGGAACTCCCGGACTTTGCACTTTGTGATTTCCAGAACTCTCGAACTCTACACGGTACTTCCGGAAGTCCCCAACTTTGCACGGACCTTCCGGAAGTCCCCAACTTTGCACGGACCTTCCGGAAGTCCCCAACTTTGCACGGGCCTCTTTCCTCTTTGTAACTGCAATCCAACATTATTGATTTTCAGAAGTCCCCGACTTTGCACGGTCCTTCCAGAAGTCCCTAACTTTGCACGGGACTCTTTATTAACCCATTCCAACACTCCCCCTCAAGCTTGACCATAGGAGATCCGGAGGTCAAGATTGGAACCTTGAAGAACTCCCTCATTAAAAACCTTAACAAGGAAAACCCAATGGGACAAAACCTTGTTAAGGGAAAAAGAGTAGAGTCTTCTCAGCCTAGGGATTGGCCAGTGAGTCTATGAACCTTAGGACCATCTTGGTGGACTTCATAGACTCTGGATCATGGCCTCCTTGAATCAGCAAGTGTGAACTTCTTCCTTGCTTCACAAGTTGGAGTAGCTAGAAGCTTCTTCATAAACCGGTACTTATCTCCCCTTTCTTCTGAACTCTTGTCCTTTAGAAGGTTAATAAATCCGGCTTTAGCACATAAGCTCCAAACTGTACCTGTTTCAGTACACACAAACGCATGCATCAATTCACAAGAGATAGACCTATTCAAAAATATATATATAGGATGGTTTAGGATCTTCCTTTGCATCTGTTTGGAATGTTGATGAAGAGTGTCAGCCAAGTATGTCTGCTACTTCTGAACTTCATTCACTTCATTCCTTCTTATAAAACCACCCTTTGTTGCCTCTTCTTTGGAGTCTTTGGATTGATTGTTGATACCACACTTGTATGCAACCTTCCTTAGCTCCAATCCATCATTTGAACTTGATTACTCACGGCAACTCCTTGGGAAGATTGATATCTTGGCGCAGCCATACAAGCTTCTGAGCTGATTCAACACCTTCCATTTGCATGCCTCTCCACTTGTGAATTCTGACAGTTTGCCTCTCCATTTGCATCATGGGTTTTGACAAACATTTTGTCCCTTCACTTGTGGGTTCTGACTGTTTGATGGCCATTGGTTCTAATCTCAAGCTTCTGCTACACCTTTGTAGTTTCTTAGTAGCTTTTCCAGCCACTTTCTTGTTTGAAGTAACTCTGGATTGATTAACACATCTTGTGACAAATCTTCCAGTTACTTTTAATCACAATCCTGAGCTGATTCATCACTTTCCACCATATTACTTCTTCAGGAGCATGGTGGCCCTTGGTTCTAACTCAGGTTGTGTTGAACCCTTCTTTTCCTTTGAACCTTTAGACATCTTCTTCAAAGCCACACATACACCATCCTTATCTTATTATCCAAGAGATGAACACTTCTTTCCCACTAGGTCTGGACTTCTTATAGAAGTGTTGTCCATGGTCAAGACATTGTGGACGGTCGGCTGGTATTAAGCTTTGACCGGCTTGTATGAGCTAGCAAACACCACATAGTCATCTCGCTTGATCTCAACGCCAAATGTTCTGTCTGGTCTGGTTGTGGCATGATAAGGCCGAGTTCTTCACACACTTCTCTTGGATTTGAATTCGGTATAGGATGGATGCTCATTCTCTCCCCTCCGCAAGCTTGACTCTCCGACCAAAAGAGACAAGTTTGAAGAAAAAATGAGCTCCATTTGAACAGATTTAAGGCCGATGGTCACCGGGGCTTTAGGTCATGTTTCTTCTAGGCTTCAGGAATGACCACTTTGTTGAGTAAGCTTTGCTTTCCACCTTCAGGAATATACACTCTCTGGTGCAGGCTCTGATAAGTGTGTTGTTCTTCCTTCTCCATCTTCAGGAATGTACACTCTCTGGTGTAGGCTCTGATAGATAGGCTGCTTTCTTTCTCCATCTTCAGGAATATACACTCTGGTGTAGGCTCTGATAGATGGGCATTTCTTTCTACATTCAGAATGGAAACTTGGGTAGGCTCTGGGATGTTTTTACTCCATGTTCATCTGCATAGTCATCTTGCCACATCTTTGTGCTTCCCTTGACATCATAGCAATATCAAGAGACCAGAGTTGGTTTCCTTGTGCTCTCCAAATGTAGGCGGCTTGCAGAAACCATGAGTACCATTCCTTGTAGCCTCCTCTTCAACTCATAGCCCTTAAGCCTTCCATGACTTGATGTATTCTTACAAGAACTCATCCTTGCCATCTTTTCTCTGAGGCTCTCATGGTCTTCCTTATCCTTAAATAAGATATAAAGAAGAAAGATTATAAGTTTGCCATGAGGAATATCAGAGATTTTAAATGATCAAGATGAAAACAATAAGAGGACACGAATCATTTAAGCTAAGGCAGATAATTTCAACACAATGAGATAGAGAATATGATCTAAGTAACCAGAGATTTTAGTAACCAGAGATTAAAAGTAAGGAGAGTTTAAACAAGATTATAAAAGAGTTTAAGATTTAAAGAGATTTTAAGAGAGTTTAAAGAGAGTTTAGAGAGATTTAGGAAAAGATTAAAGAGATTATAGTATAATATAAGCAGAATAAACACAAAGACTTCCTTAAGGACTTTTGGATTCAACATGATCCCATATACTCATGATAGTGTATGGAAACCAAGGTTCACTTCCCTTAAGATACTTCAAAGGAACATATGGATTCAACTTAGTCCTAAATGAAAAGCATAATTCACCAAGGTTCACAATTGCCCTAAATCACCACTTAAGTCAACATGACATAGATAAAGGTTTAGAAATAGCCTTTTTCATGGACAAAGGCTTTGATACTAAGCCTTTGCGGTTCAGCATAAGGAGAGCGAATCTGAATGATTGGGATTGAAGGTTCTTCCTTCTCAGATTGAGCTCCTCCATTGGGACTTCTCTTCACTGGTGGTTTGAAAGAATTCCTGCAAAAATAAAACAAACCAAACACAAGTCTTATCATGTCTTCAAGGCTTAGACTCATAAGAGCAAACCCATGAGACTGATTTAAAAAGTTTATCAAACAAATTAACTTTTATTTTCTTAAGGACTTTTGGATTCATCATGACTTCTTATACTCATAAGAGTGAAGAAGATCAAGGTTCTCTTCTCTTAAGACTCAAGAGGACTTTTGGATTCAACAAGGCCCTAAATGCTTTGCACAATTAGCCAAGGTTCACTTCCCTCTTTATATATATCTCTCTCTCTTATCTTTAAGGTTTAAATTTGGATCATTGGATTCATCACAGTTTCTGATGCATTGCATCCAACTATGGTTCTCCTTTCCAAAACCTTATATGAGTATAATTGGATGCATCATGCTTACAAGGCTTTTATTAGATTAGGATGATTTCTGATGTGGAGGTTCCATTTAAGTGGCAACCACAGAGCATACTTTTAATCCAACCTTAAGACCTTAGGCATGGTTCTCTATCATACCACAGCTAGGCAAGAATTCCCTTAAAAATTTCAATGGACTTTGGTCTTCCTCATTTCATAAGGAAAGAAACTTAATCCAAGGTTTTAAAACAAGCCAAGACTCATGTATCAAACCGCAATACAGACAATCATGGACTGATGGACAGATGAGTCCCATAGTTCATAAGAATGAACACAAGTCTAAGATTTCAAAGTATAGCAGTTTGTTTGAGTAAGAAATAAGTGATTAATTTGACCCTTCTCTAAGTGTCTTATATCCATAAGGATGCACATTAAAGGCTTATGGGTTCACACTCATTTCATTACTTCTTTGCAACACTACAATAGGATTTAAAAAGGCTTTCAAGCGATTTCTAGCTTAATAAGATTTCTGATGTGGAAGATCCATTAGTGACAACCACAGAGCATACTCTTCTTATTAGCTTAACCATTTTAGCCATGATTCACTATTGTAGGAATAATCATGAATCTGACCAGAACTGCAAGACTTAAAAACAACAAGATACAATGGGATTAATTATCACTCACTTCATAACAAGGAGGACATGCCCAAGGTTTCAAAACGCTTGCAGTCTGATATCCAAGGAATTCTAAGCAGTTTGTGATTATAGTGTCTTATATTCACAAAGGAAAGGCACTATAACCTATCAGTCCAAGCTTATAATCTCTTAGAACAAAAGACAGACACAAGAACAAGCAGTTTTAAAGAAGCATTTTGAGATTAAGGACACACCTTTAGTGTGTACAACATTTGCTGCTTGTTTAATTAAGACAGGAAGAAATTTTGAAGCAAAACAAAAGATTTTAAAGATTATGTACAGACACAGAGCTTAAACCCAGAAAGCATCTGTACATTAATGGAGTTTTGCAACAGAAAATAAGCTCAAGAACACAAAATCAGAGAAAGGACCTTCAGGCCGCTTGGTTTGGCACAGTAAAGCATAAACTTCAAAGCCAAAACACATGATTTAGAGGTGTTACTCACGGATTTCCTGGGTTTAAGACCTCCATCCTTACACCATTGGTGTTCTTGATAAAGAAAAAACGTTTTTAAAGAAGAAAATAGCTCAAGAACACTTCTTGCCTTTAGAATGTTTGATTTAGCACTCAAAAGTATGAACTTTGAAGCTAAACCACGAATTTGAAGAGTTTTTTTTCATGGATTTCCTGGGTTTGAAACCTCCATCCATTCAACAATGGTGTTCTTGTCAAGAAAAACAGATTTCAAAGAAGTAAATTTTATGCGGAAATACAACAGAATAAGAACAACTGCTCTGATACCATGTTAGATTTGAAAGAGATTAAGCTATTTTATGAAGAACAAATGAAGAACAAAAGAAGAAAAGAGGGAAATTCGTAACCTAGAAAGAGAGAGAGAGAGATAGAAGCTTTTTCTTATTAGAATTGCTTGAAAGGTTACAAATGGTGAAGGCTGCTTTATATAGAGCAAGGCCACGAATTTTTGAAAGGAAAACAAGTCTAGATACATTGTATGGGAGCCTCTAAAGGATTTAAGAAGATGCTGTATGCAAAAGAGAAGATGCCTTCTCCTTTTGCTTTATTGACCACCTTTTGCTTTTGCTTTTACTTTTGCTTTTGCTTTTCCTTTTGCTTTTCTGGAAACCTTATCCTTCCAACAGCTCTTTCTGGAACTCCCGGACTTTGCACTTTGTGATTTCCAGAACTCTCGAACTCTACACGGTACTTCCGGAAGTCCCCAACTTTGCACGGACCTTCCGGAAGTCCCCAACTTTGCACGGGCCTCTTTCCTCTTTGTAACTGCAATCCAACATTATTGATTTTCAGAAGTCCCCGACTTTGCACGGTCCTTCCAGAAGTCCCTAACTTTGCACGGGACTCTTTATTAACCCATTCCAACACTTGTGTCCAAACACCCTTATTAGGCGCCTAATACTCATGTTTAGCTATAGGATTAGTGACTTCTTCATACTCTCCCTTTGGTTTAGAGTATCTACTCTCTTCTTCTTTCTAACACTTCATACTCTCTTCTTTGTCTTAAACTACTTCTTTTCTTCTTCATTTCAACACCTTTGCCCCGGTAGCAAAACTCCATACCGTGAGGATTGTTCTATCCTTAGCAACAAATCTGGAGTGGGAACTGTGGCAGATGGATGTAAAGAATGCCTTCTTGCAAGGAGAGCTAGAGGAAGAGGTGTATATGCGGCCACCTCCAGGTCTAGAAGGTATTGTTCAACCAGGCAAGGTTTTGAGATTGAGAAAGGCTATTTATGGATTGAAACAATCATCTAGGGCCTGGTATCACAAGTTAAGCATGACACTAAGGGATAGAGGTTTCAGAAAGTCTGAAGCCGATCACACTCTGTTCACACTTCCTAGCCAGTCAGGTATCATAGTTGTATTGGTCTATGTGGATGATATCATCATCACAGGTGACGATAGGGAAGGTATCAAGGAAACCAAAGCCTATCTTAAGTCCATCTTTGACATTAAAGACTTAGGCTTGCTTAAGTATTTCCTTGGGATTGAGATATGTCACTCTAAAGAGGGACTATTCTTATCTCAAAGGAAATACACACTTGATCTTTTGTCTGAAACAGGAAAGCTTGATGCAAAACCGGTGACTGTTGGAATGAGTAAGCAATTCACCAAGGGAAGGAGTGTTAACGGCTAGTAATGAATCTTCTAGAAGGATTGGTGACTCACCTCTGCCAGCACAAAAGGGGAAAGAGGCGCCAGCACTAAAGAGGAAGCTCACACTCTTACCTAAAGTAGTCGCTTCTAGGTTATCTATTTCTATATAAAAGGATCATTAAGGTCTCTCTTTGTAAAAAAAAAGAAATCCTATTCTAATAATATGTGTTTACTCAATCTCTCGCCTAAACTCTCTCCACTCTTCCTAAACTTCTAAAACTATCATGGTATCAGAGCATTTGCTCACAAATCTTCCCTGAATCATTCGTAAACTCTTATTTCCTCTTACTTTTCAATCCGCAAATCTTTTCTTCTCTGGATCTTAAAGCACTTAATCTATGGTAAACATGTTCTAGCCTATCCTCTCTGAGATCTAAGATCCTCAGAACCATTGGTGATGAGTTGAGGAAGACTAGATGTGGGTATCATGCGGATTATAGTAGTCTTTGCTGGGACCAGTTCTTGCTCTTTCTCTCGCGGCCATTGATGTACGGACCATAGCTCATATTCCACAAGTTTGAAACTTGTTTCTACTCAAAAGAAGAACTAAAAGGCTACTTAAAGCTTCACGGTTCAAAAATACTTTCAAAAGGAGCCATCTTTCAACCTCCTTCACTGAGCCGTATTCATCTTCCTCATCGTGCTGTTGAAACCCAGAATCCGTACACCCTTCTAATCTCCTCAAAGGCAGCTCCTCTTGTCTCCTTTCTCAACAAACCCTTCCTTCCTGCATCCGGTGAAGTCATTTAAGACCAAAAGAAGGCATTTTGCTTCAAGATTCAAGTCTGCGAAAAGAGGGTTTTGTATCTGTCCGTACAAGTTCGAGGGTTTTACAGCTGAAGTTCCAGACTAAGTAAAGGAGGCTCTTTTCGTCCCATTTCAAGTCTTCTTACCAGAACCAAACATCAATCTACTCAAACAACAGTGATCTTTGCCTTACCGTGAAGACCAAGCTTTATCCACCATTGTTGTACGGACCTAAAACCTTCCTCATGGAGAACACTGGCCAAATAGCCGTTCCAGTGATCCTTAAAGGTTTAAACTATGTCTTATGGTCTCGCATGATAAAGACTGCTCTTGGAGGCCGGGGTTTGGGAGATCATCTCCTATTTAATGAAGCACATCCTAGTCTAATCCAGAATGAAGATGGTGATGAAATGGTCATCACGGATGAGCGAAAGTGGCATCAGGAGGACCTATATGTCCTATCCGTTCTGCAAAACTCCTTAGATGGTCCAATCCTGGAGTCCTACTCACACTGTGAAACATCAATGGAACTATGGACTATTCTCAAGAAGGTCTATGGCAACACCTCCAACCTTAGCAGGATCTTTCAAGTCAAGCAGGCCATCAACAATCTAAGTCAAGACGATCCAGACTTCACCTCCTTGTTTGGGGAAGTTCAGTTCCTTATGGGCAGAATTAGATATGCTCCGACCTGTGTCCTTTGATCCTGAAGTCATTAAGGAAAGGCGGGAACAAGATAAAGTCTTTAGCCTTCTCATGATTCTCAGTCCCACATACAACGATCTCATTAAACACATCTTGAGGGCAGATAAACTCCCTTCCCTTGAAGATGTATGCTCTCAAATACAGAAGGAATCCGGATCAAATGGATTGTTTGGAAGAAAAGGTGACCTTCTCACGGCTCACAAAAGCATAACAAGACTGAAGAAGAACCCATCTCAGCAAATAAAGGGTTTTACAAACCGGAAGACAAGAAGAGCATAATGTGTGATCATTGTAAACGGAAAGGACATTCCAGAGATAAGTGTTGGATTCTTCATCCAAATCTCAAGCCAAACAAGTGGAAGGAAGTTCCTAGAGCTCATTTCACTCAGGAAACTGGATACTATCCCAAGAAGAATATGGTGCATTGGAAGTTCATCATGCATTGGAAGTTCTCAAACTCACCCAGCTCATATGGTGCCATACCAACCAATGCAGTCAGAGTATGTCAGGAAATCCGATCTTGAAGCTCTCATCAAAGCATTCAAAGACAACTCTGGTAATGCGATTGTTGGTAGATCATTACATGCCTCATTTAATGCTTTCACTAAGACTAAACCATTAATTGTAGATTCAGGGGCATCTCACCATATGATCAGTGATATGAATTTGATTAAGAACATTGAACCGGCTGTAGGGAATGTCTTGATAGCAAATGGAACAAATGTGCCAATAGAAGGAATAGGTGATCTTAGATTATTCAATAAGGAATCTAGAGCCTTTTATATGCCCTCATTCACTTCTAACCTTCTATCTGTCAAGAGAGCTACAACCGATTTAAACTGTCATGCTATCTTTGGGCCTAATGACTTTGTGTTTCAGGATATTGAAACTAAGGAGATTCTTGGACAAGGTGTTACCAGAAATGATCTATATGTGCTTGAAGACTTATCTCCTAGTTCTCCTAGTCGTTTAGCTTCCTGTTTTTCAAATTTCAATAATTCTAAGATGAATGGTGATTTGTGGCATGCTAGGCTTGGTTATCCTCATCTTAAAGTACTAGAGTTAATGTTCCCTAGGATGTCTTTCAATAATGAATTATGTGAAGCTTGTATCCTTGGAAAACACTGTAGGTCTGTTTTTCCTAAGTCTCAAACAATGTATGAAAACTGCTTTGATCTTGTTCACTCTGATGTTTGGACTGCCCCATGTGTCTCTAGAGATAATCACAAGTATTTTGTTAGTTTCATAGATGAGAAGTCAAAATACACTTGGGTTACCTTAATGCCATCTAAGGGTAGAGTTCTTGAAGCGTTTATGAGTTTTAACAAGTATGTGACTAACCAATATGATGCTAAAGTTAAATGTCTAAGATCAGATAATGGTGGTGAGTATACTAGCCAGGCCTTTAAACACTACCTCAACAAACATGGAATTGAGCACCATACAAGTTGTCCCTATACCCCTCAGCAGAATGGAGTTGCTGAGAGGAAAAACAGACACTTAATGGAGGTGACTAGAGCCATGATGTTTCATAGGAAGGTTCCTAAACAGTTTTGGGGTGATGCCTTAGTTACGGCCTGCTACTTAATCAACAGACTTCCGACCAAAATCCTTCATGACATTTCACCGTTTGAGGTACTTACTAAAACCAAACCTCATCTTGATCATATTAGAGTGTTTGGATGTGTTTGCTATGTGTTGATCCCAGGGGAACAGAGGAACAAGTTAGAGGCTAGGAGCACAAAGCCCATGTTTCTTGGATATTCAACCACACAGAAAGGGTACAAGTGCTACAATACTGATACCAACCGTGTTCTTATCTCCCGGGATGTTAAGTTTCTTGAAGACAAAAGCTATTTCTCGGATGGTACGTGGGAGACTATCAAAGACATATCTTCTCAATCGCCCAACCAGGCTGAGAATTTAAAGAAGATCTTAGAGAACCTGGGTATATCCTCTTTTGGTCCAGACACTCATCAGCATTCGCAGCATCATCCTCTTCATCCTGAGGGGGGACAACAAGACTATGGTCATGATGAGGAGGATGAAGATTCAGCTACTAATTCAAACAACATCCAAAGAAGAGAATCTGAACCTGAGTCACAAACCGGTCCAAGTAACTCTGAAGGAAACTCAGAAGCTGAAGTTGGTTCGAGTTCTGGAAATACCAATGATCAACATCAACACTCGCATGAAGTACCAGCATCATTAGAACTCCGGAGAAGCACTAGACAACGATTTCCTCCAGCAAACTGGAAGAACACAAGAGTTTACTACAATAGTAATGCAGTGGCTCATCCTACTCAAGCGGTTTGCAACATGGTCCATATTCCACAACAACATCTGGCTTTCACAGGCAGTCTAGATCAAGAGTTAGTTCCCAAGACTTATGATGAAGCTAAGGAGCTAAAAGTCTGGAGAGATGCCGTGGGAGCAGAAAGAACTGCAATGGAGAAAAATCATACATGGGATGAAGCAGACTTACCAAAAGGAAAGAAGGCAGTGAGCTCTAGATGGATTTTCACCATCAAATACAAAAGTAATGGGGAGATTGAGAGATATAAGGCCAGACTGGTAGCAAGAGGATTCACCCAGACCTATGGAGAAGATTACAGAGACACATTTGCTCCAGTAGCAAAAATGCATACAATCAGAGTTGTTTTGTCTCTTGCTGTAAACTTAGACTGGGAACTATGGCAGATGGATGTCAAAAACGCATTCCTTCAAGGAGAATTAGAAGAAGAAGTCTACATGACCCCTCCACCTGGATTAGAAGACTCAGTTGCACCAGGGAAAGTCCTTAGATTAAGAAAGGCAATCTATGGCCTTAAACAGTCACCTAGGGCCTGGTATCACAAGTTGAACGTCACTCTAAGAGACAGAGGTTTCAGGAGATCAGAATCCGATCACACCTTGTTCACATTACATAGCCAAGAAGGTATAGTTGTCATTCTCATTTATGTGGATGATATTATCATCTCTGGGAATGACAAGGTAGAAATTTCTGCTACAAAAGAATATCTTAAAGCTATGTTTGACATTAAAGATCTTGGTGAACTCAAATATTTCTTGGGTATTGAAGTCTGCAGGTTTAAAGATGGGTTGTTTATATCTCAGAGGAAATACATTGTAGACTTACTAACTAATGCAGGAATGATGGATTCAAAAGCAGCAAGAACGCCATTAGAAGATGGTTACAAGGCTAAAACTGAGGGGGAGCAAGATGAAGAGACATTTGAGGATCCGAAGCTATACAGGAAACTTGTTGGTAAGCTCATATATCTGACAATTACAAGACCTGACTTGTGCTTTGCTGTGAATCAGGTAAGTCAGTATATGAAAGCCCCTGGGAAGAATCATTGGATGATGATACAACGTATTCTGAGATACTTGAAAGGGACTTACACTCAGGGAATATGGATGGGAAAGAATGGAAACGCTGAAGTAGTTGGCTATTGTGATGCTGATTGGGCTGGGGATAGGAAAGACAGAAGATCAACTACTGGTTATTGCACCTTCATAGGTGGTAATCTTGTCACTTGGAAGACCAAGAAGCAGAAAGTAGTATCATGTTCAAGTGCTGAAGCTGAATATAGGGCTATGAGGAAGTTAACTACCGAGTGTATATGGCTAAAGGCTCTTCTCAAAGACTTCAGCATTGAAAGCAGCACACCTATCACAATGCATTGTGATAATCAGGCAGCCATTCATATTGCATCCAATTCTGTCTTCCATGAACGAACCAAGCACATTGAGGTGGACTGCCACAAGGTTAGAGAGGCTGTGGAGAAAGGAATCATACTTCCATGCTATACAAGAAGTTCTGATCAATTGGCTGATATCTTCACCAAGGCGGCAAGTTTGAAGGTTTGTGAGTTCATTCATACTAAGCTTGGACTCACAACCCTACCATTCCAGTAACTTCCCTATCATGAAGGATTCATACTCTTTTTCCCTTAGAATGTTTTTCTCCCACTGGGTTTTGCATTCTAAGGTTTTTAATGAGATGAATCCTCTTGATGTCCAAGTTTTAATCATTCATCAATGATGTAAAACTTGAGGGGGAGTGTTGGAATGAGTAAGCAATTCACCAAGGGAAGGAGTGTTAACGGCTAGTAATGAATCTTCTAGAAGGATTGGTGACTCACCTCTGCCAGCACAAAAGGGGAAAGAGGCGCCAGCACTAAAGAGGACGCTCACACTCTTACCTAAAGTAGTCGCTTCTAGGTTATCTATTTCTATATAAAAGGATCATTAAGGTCTCTCTTTGTAAAAAAAAGAAATCCTATTCTAATAATATGTGTTTACTCAATCTCTCGCCTAAACTCTCTCCACTCTTCCTAAACTTCTAAAACTATCAGTGACCACACCTCTGGAAGACAACTATAAAGCTATCAGTGAGGGGGAGCTTGAAGATCAACCATTCAACAATCCGCAACTCTACAGAAGACTAGTAGGTAAGTTAATTTATTTAACTCTTACTAGACCTGATCTTTGTTTTTCTGTGAATCAGGTTAGCCAGCATATGCAAGAGCCTAAGGTCCATCATTGGTATTGGACAGTGTGTTACTAAAGGCAGCTCAGTCTAGTGTGATAAGCACTCTGGTCACTTGATAAGGAAGGGAGAGTCTCATATGATAAGATGAGAAGATAAGGAAGCATGTATGTTGATAAGCTCAGTTGTAACGGTCCTATATGTACTCTTACTTATCCCTAGCCTAGGCGACCTAGGAGTCTTTCTATTTAAGGCTATGCAGCCTCCTTGTAATCGCATACTCTAATATACTAAGATTCTATTCTATTCCTCTTATGGCTAAACTCTCTATTTTCTACATGTTCTTGATGTTTATACTCTAATCTATTCAAAACTTCTCATTAATCTTTCCTAAAACTAACATGGTATCAGAGCAGGATATGATTCTCACATAGCTTCCGCATTCTTAAACTCATTCCTTCTCTTCTACTCTTTATATTTCTGGCTATACCCAAACGCTTCCCTTGAGATAAACATGTTTAAGTCTGTCTTCTCTGAGATCCAGGATCCTCAGAACCATGGGTGATGAGTTGAAGAAGACTAGGCATGGTTATCTCTCGCGTTTAAGTTGTTTTCAAGTTTAGCCGGCTCTTTTCACCATTGTTGTACGGACACATTTCTGGATAGTGCATTCTTAGTGTCAAAATAGCTGCTTTCTGTGTTGGGGTAGTAAAAGGAGTAAGCTTGAACTCATTCATGGCCTAAGTAATACAAGGGGAGTTGTTTAGAGCTAAGTGGGTGTGTGTCCGTACTCATCTTCTTCGACCAAACCCGAACCAGAGTCCGTACACTTCACCAAATCTGTCTAAAGATAGCTCATTTATCCTAAAGGAAGGTCATTTCTAGCTTACCAAAGAACGGCTTGAGGTCTTAGAAGGGTAGAGTTGCATCCTGAGCATTGGAACTTTCTTAAACCTTGTGCACCCTGTTTTCTTAAACCTTCGTGTCCTCTGTTTCTGGGTTCACCTCTTTTCATTGCCTCATAAATCCTACCCCTTTCAAGATGGAAAACACACGGCCCATGGTCATTCCAGTCACCCTCAAAGGCCTTAACTACCTTCTCTGGTCTAGAATGGTAAAGACTACTCTCGGTGGCCGAGGACTTGGAATGCATCTCCTTCTTGATGAAGCTCCACCTAAGGCGTTTCAACAGGAGGATGGACAGGAGATTATGATCGTGGATGAAGAAAAATGGATTCAAGAGGATCAGTTTGTTCTGTCTATCATTCAAAGTTCATTAGATGGACCTATCTTGGAGGCATACTCGTATTGTGAAAGTGCTAGGGAGCTATGGGAAACACTCAAGAAGGTTTACGGCAACACTACAAATTTAAGTAGGGTGTTTGAAGTGAAGAGAGCAATCAACAACCTTCACCAAGAGGACTTGGAGTTTACAGCTCATTTTGGCAAGTTTCGCTCCTTGTGGGCTGAGCTTGAAATGTTGAGACCAAACTCAACTGATCCAGAGGTTCTTCTTGCAAGACGTGAACAAGACAAGGTATTTGGTCTCCTTCTCACCCTGAATCCTATGTACAATGACTTGATCAAGCACCTCCTGAGATCAGATAAGCTTCCATCCCTAGAAGAAGTTTGCGCTTACATCCAGAGGGAACAAGGCTCTCATGGTCTTCTAAGTGGAAAGGGGGAGCTTGTGACAGCAAACAAAGGTGTCTACTTCAAGCAAGATGACAGAAGGGGGTTGTTCTGTGAGCACTGCAAGAGGAAGGGCCATACTAAGGAAAAATGCTGGATTCTCCACCCACACCTCAAGCCATCCAAGTTCAGAGATGTCCGAGCCAATATCACCAAGGCTAAAGCTGACCAGGGAACATCCTCACGCAATCCAGAGGAAGATGGAATGGCGGTGATCAATGCTCAAGCTGCACAAGTAGCCGGTCAAGATCAAGTGGTGAAGCGGTCAGAACTGGATGCTCTTATCAAAGCCCTGAAAGAAAGCTATGGTAATGGTATGGGGTTCTCTTTTCATGCTACTGCTCATACTATAAAACTGGATGAAAGACCATTAGTGATTGATTCTGGAGCATCCCATCATATGATTAGCAATATTGAACTGATTAAGGACTTAGAACCGGCTAAGGGTCATGTTGTCATTGCAAATGGGGATAGAATTCCAATTAAAGGGGTAGGAAACTTAGAACTATTTGATAGAAAGACTAGAGCTTTCTTCATGCCTGATTTCACCTCTAATTTAGTTTCTGTTCATAAGGCCACAAATGACTTGGATTGCAATGTTATCTTCACTCCTAATGATGTACATTTTCAGGATATTAAGACAAGCAAGTTGCTTGGGAAAGGAAGAACTAAGGATGGTCTTTATCTGCTGGGAAATGATCAACCTTTAGCTTCTGTTTTATGTTCTTTAAATTCTGCTCCTGCTTATGCTAATAATTTGTTATGGCACGCTAGACTAGGACACCCTCACTCTCGGGCTTTAGGCTTGATGTTACCTAATATTGTGTTTAAAAATGATAATTGTGAGGCATGTATCTTAGGTAAACATTGCAAGTCTATTTTCGCAAAGTCTGGAACCGTTTATGAAAAGTGTTTTGATCTTGTGCATTCAGATGTGTGGACTGCTCCTTGCTTATCTAGAGAGAATCAGAAATATTTTATTACTTTCATAGATGAGAAATCCAAATACACCTGGATAACCTTAATGCAATCAAAGGATAGAGCTTTAGAGGCCTTTGTGAACTTTCAAAATTATATTACTAACCACTTCAATGCAAAGATTAAAATCTTTAGAACAGACAATGGTGGAGAGTATACAAGTCATGCCTTCAGAGATCATCTCAATAAGCACGGAATTCTCCATCAAACGAGTTGTCCCTACACACCCCAACAGAATGGTGTGGCTGAGAGAAAGAATCGTCACCTGATGGAAGTAGCAAGGGCAATGATGTTTCATACAAAGGTTCCTAAGAGGTTTTGGGGAGATGCTGTCCTTACCGCATGTTATCTTATTAACAGGACTCCTACCCGAGTCCTCAATGATCTCTCCCCATTTGAGGTATTAAACGCTCTTAAACCTTCTCTAACCCACTTGAGAGTGTTTGGTTGCCTGTGCTTTGTTTTGATTCCAGGGGAGAACCGAACCAAGCTTGACGCTAAGAGTACACGGTCCATGTTCATTGGGTATTCTACTACCCAAAGAGGCTACAAGTGCTATGACCCTGAAGCTAGGAAGGTTTTGGTGTCTCGTGATGTTAAGTTTATTGAGAACACTGGCTACTATAGTGACCAAAAGTGGGATGACTTGGTTGATCTTGCTGGTTCCTCCCTGGACCGGGCCACTAGCCTTCGGAATATCTTTGATCATCTTGGCATACCTTCACCGTCCCAACCTGGTTCTACCGGTGTTCCATGTCCTCAACCTAGTTCATGTCCTGTTCCTGGCTTGGCTCCTGTTCAACCAGCTGTTCCGCACGAAATTACCTCGACCTGGTCAGAACCTAGCTAACCTGGAGGGACAGTGTCCCGGACTGGACCAAGCATGCCGCAGCAAGACCTTAACTCTTCCCGGCCAGACATTGATCGTGAGGGGGGACATCTTGAAGAAGACAGTGATCAAGAGAGGACTGGCTCTTCTTCTGAGGGTCACGATCAAAGGCAAGAGCGGGAAGAAGAACCATCAGGGACAGCTCAACCTCTAAGGAGAAGCACAAGACTCAGGAAGGATCCATCAAACTGGTTAAACACAAGGGTCTATTACAATGCAAATGCGGTTGCTCATCCCTCTCAAGTTGTTTGCTCATTTGCTTCATTCCCTGAAGAGCACAAGACCTTTATTAGCAGCCTGGATCAGGGACACATTCCAGCATCCTATGAAGAGGCTAAGGAACTCAAAGTCTGGAGGGATGCTATAAGAGATGAGACAGAGGCCATGGAAAGGAATCACACATGGGATGAAGCCATGTTACCCAAGGGAAAGAAGGCAGTGAGCTCAAAGTGGGTATTTACGATCAAATACAAGAGTAATGGAGATGTGGAGAGATATAAGGCCAGGTTGGTCGCAAGAGGCTTCACTCAGACCTATGGAGAAGATTTTGGTGATACCTTTGCCCCTGTAGCAAAACTCCATACCGTGAGGATTGTCCTATCCTTAGCAACAAATCTGGATTGGGAATTGTGGCAGATGGATGTAAAGAATGCCTTCTTGCAAGGAGAGCTAGAGAAAGAGGTGTACATGCGGCCACCTCCAGGTCTAGAAGGGATTGTTCAACCAGGCAAGGTCTTGAGATTGAGAAAGGCTATTTATGGATTAAAACAATCACCTAAGGGACAGAGGATTCAGGAAATCAGAAGCTGATCACACACTGTTCACATTTCCTAGCCGGTCAGGTATCATAGTTGTGTTGGTCTATGTGGATGATATCATTATCACAGGTGATGATAGGGAAGGGATCAAGGAAACCAAAGCCTACCTTAAGTCCATCTTTGACATTAAAGATTTAGGCTTGCTTAAGTATTTCCTAGGGATTGAGATATGTCGCTCTAAAGAGGGAATATTCTTATCTCAAAGGAAATACACACTTGACCTTTTGTCTGAAACAGGAAAGCTAGATGCAAAACCGGTGACCACACCTCTGGAGGACAGTTACAAAGCTATCAATGAGGGGGAGCTTGAAGATCAACCATTCAATAATCCGCAACTCTACAGAAGACTAGTAGGTAAGTTAATCTATTTAACTCTTACTAGACCTGATCTTTGCTTTTCTGTGAATCAGGTTAGCCAGCATATGCAAGAGCCGAAGGTCCATCATTGGAACATGCTGGAGAGAATTCTTAGATACTTGAGAGGAACTTCTGAGCAAGGAATCTGGATGGGAGCTAATGGAAGCTCAGAAATAGTGGGATACTGTGATGCTGACTGGGCTGGTGATAGAGAAGACAGGAGGTCTACCACAGGCTACTGTACCTTTGTTGGTGGAAACTTGGTCACATGGAAGACAAAGAAGCAGAAGATTGTGTCTTGTTCAAGCGAAGAGGCTGAATATCGTGCAATGAAGAAGCTCACCAATAGGTTAACATGGATCAAGGCTATTCTGAAGGACTTGGGTGTAGAAACAGTTAGACCAATGACCATGCATTGCGACAACCAAGCAGCCATTCACATAGCATCCAATTCTGTATTCCACGAGAGAATATTAATCTACACACGACAGCAAGCCCAACTATAAGACTTCTAGAAGAAAGATACAGGCAGCTGGGAGAAGTTAATGGTCTGTGATGTCGATTACTCAAGTGAGGAAAGGAAGTTAATGACCTTGGATGTCGACTACTCAAGTAAGGAAAGGAAGTTAATGGCCTGGATGTCGATTACTCAAGGTTGGAAAGGAAGTTAATTACTTCCCCTTTGAGAGTTAGGCAACAACTAGTTTATGGAAAGTAAATATGTGAGCCTAATTAATGTAATTAGTGTATTTATTGTAACTTAGGCTATAAATACTCTAACCTATGTAACTAATCTGTCAAGGAAATATAATCCTCCTTCTCTAATTCTCTCATACCAGCCGCCAGCTCTATCTCTCTCCTTTGTCACGAAATCTCTTCCTCTTAGTCTTCCATACTTTTGTTCTCATCTTATTCAGAAAACTCTCTCTAATCTTCTCTTATATTCCGCATATTCTTACATGGTATCAGAGCCTTGGCTCTTATATTCTAAAAATCTCTGTACACTCTTGAAATAAATCCTCCTAATCTCCTCACTCTGAGATTGAACAATCCTCAAATCCTTGTGGTGCTGAGTTGTGAGAGGTTAGGATTATTTATTTCTTGAAAACACTTCATCCTACTCTTTCATCACCTAAATCGTTTGTAATCATCATGGAAGGCACAAGAGTTGTTGTTCCAGTGACTTTGAAAGGGGTTAATTACCTCCTCTGGGCTAGAACCACCAAGACAGTGCTATGTAGCCGTGGGTTATGGAGCCACATCCTTAGGAGTGAAGCACCTAATGCCACGGTTGAAGGAACTGGTCAGGAAGTGGCTATCACCAATGAAGACAGGTGGTTTCAAGAAGACCAACTAGTCCTATCTGTGATTCAAAACTCACTTGAATCAACTATCCTTGAAGCATACTCCTACTGTGAGACAGCTAAAGAGCTGTGGGAGACTCTTCAAAATGTCTATGGCAACACCTCCAATCTCAGCCGTGTGTTTGAAGTTAAGAAAGCCATCAATGAGTTAACTCAAGAAGACATGGAGTTCACTCAACATTTTGGAAAATTCAGATCCTTATGGGCTGAACTTGAAATGCTTAGACCAAGCACAGTGGATCCCATGGTTCTGAATGAGAGGCGTGAGCAAGATAATGTCTTTGGACTTCTCTTGACCTTAAATTCCTCCTACAATGATCTCATCAAACACCTCCTAAGGTCAGACACCCTTCCAAGCCTTGAAGAAGTGTGCAATAAGATTCAGAAGGAACAAGGTTCACTTGGTCTCTTTGGAGGCAAAGGAGAACTCATCTCAGCCAACAAAGCAGCTGTGTACCATAAGGGAGGCTTAAATCGTGGAGAAAGGAGGGCATACTGTGACCACTGCAAGAAGAAAGGGCATACCAAGGACAAGTGCTGGATCCTCCATCCACACTTAAAGCCAAAAATGGGAAACCAACCAAGAGCCAACCTCACTCAAGAAGTAACTCTTGAACAAAGGAACAAGGCAAGCCCAAGCTCATTCACGCCAATCACTGAGGGAGATGGGAAAGCACTTGCAACATTCCAACAAGAGTTTGTGAGGAAATCCGACCTTGATGCACTGGTCAAGGCACTCAAAGAATCAAACCTCTCTGGTAACTCATTCCAAGCTTTAAATACCTCTAAACCACTTATTGTAGACTCAGGAGCCTCTCATCATATGATTAGTGATAAGAATCTAATGAGCAATATAGAACCGGCTTTAGGAGATGTATTAATAGCTAATGGAGATAAGATACCAATTAGGGGAATTGGGAACCTTAAATTGTTTGATAAAGAATCAACTGCCTTCTATATGCCTACATTTACCTCTAACTTACTAAGTGTTAAGAAGACAACCTCTGATCTTAATTGCTATGCAATCTTTGGTCCTAATGATGTTTATTTTCAGGATATTAAGACCAATAAAGTTCTTGGAAAAGGAGTGTCCAAGAATGATTTGTATGTACTTGAAGACATACAACCAGACTCAACTCTATCTATTGCTTTTAATTCTATTTTGAATAAGGCTAATAGTGCTATTTGGCATTCTAGACTAGGACATCCCCATTCTAGGGCCTTAGAACTATTTTTGCCAAGCATGTCTTTTAAAAATAATGAATGTGAAGCTTGTATACTTGGAAAACATTGTAGATCAGTGTTTCCCAAGTCCTCAACTATTTATGAAAATTGTTTTGATCTTATTCACTCTGATGTTTGGACTTCACCATGCATGTCTAGGGATAATCATAAGCACTTTGTCACATTTATAGATCAAAAATCAAAATATACTTGGATAACTCTCTTACCAACAAAAGATAGGGTCCTAGATGCGTTTACTAAGTTTCAAACATATGTGACTAACCATTACAATGCGAAGATCAAAATCTTTAGATCAGATAATGGAGGAGAATACACAAGTCTAGCATTCAAGCAATACTTGGACAAACATGGAATCATCCACCAAACTAGTTGTCCATACACACCACAACAGAATGGAGTGGCTGAAAGGAAGAACCGGCATCTCATGGAGGTGGCGAGATCCATCATGTTCCAAAGCAATGTTCCAAAGAAATTTTGGGGAGATGCCCTTGTCACAGCTTGCTATCTCATCAATCGCCTACCAACCAAAGTCTTAGAGGACTTAACTCCATTTGAGGTACTCAACAAAAGTAAACCATCTATCTCACACTTACGAGTCTTTGGGTGTGTGTGTTATGTACTTGTTCCAGGAGAACAAAGAAATAAATTGGAAGCCAGGAGTATTAAAGCCATGTTCATTGGCTATTCAACTACTCAAAAGGGATACAAATGCTACAATCCAGAGACAAGAAAGGTTCTTGTATCTAGGGATGTGAAGTTTGTAGAATCCAAAGGATTCTATGAAGAAAAGAATTGGGATGAACTCAAAGACCTCTCCCAATCCACATCTGACCGGGCCACCAACCTCAGACACCTTATGGAGAATCTTGGGATAACATTACCAGATGCACCAAAATCAACTCACCAAGAATCGCCAACTACTTCTCCATCTAATACAACTCAAGCGGCTAGTTCTCTTGATCATGAGGGAGGCAATGAAGGTGATGAGCTTGATGAGCTTGAACTTGAACCTACTAACCAAGAAACAAGCTCACACGTACATGATCACGAAGAACATGAGGAATCCGAAACTGAGGCTGAACCACAAGCAGAAGAACAGGCGGCCCAACCAGACACCCAAGTAGTACTAAGGAGAAGCCAAAGGGAAAGGCGACCAGCTTCAAATTGGATCAACACCAGAGTATACTACAATGCCCAAGCAGTAGCTCACCCAACTCAAGCTGTTTGCTCCCTAGCTCATGTTCCCTTAGAACATCAAGCATTTGCAGCAGTCCTCAACCAAGAACATATACCAAGAAACTATGAGGAAGCAAAGGAGCTTAAAGTGTGGAGAGATGCAGTTAAGGCTGAATGCAATGCCATGGACATCAATCACACTTGGGATGAGGCCGATTTACCTAAGGACAAGAGGACAGTGAGCTCCAGATGGATCTTTACCATTAAATACAAAAGCAATGGAGAGATAGAAAGATACAAGGCAAGACTAGTTGCAAGAGGTTTCACTCAGACCTATGGAGAAGACTACAATGACACATTTGCACCAGTAGCCAAATTACACACTGTAAGGGTTCTTCTCTCTTTAGCTACTAACCTTGATTGGGAGTTGTGGCAGATGGATGTCAAGAATGCCTTCCTACAAGGAGAACTAGAAGATGAAGTGTATATGACACCTCCACCAGGCCTTGAAGATACGGTGACTCCAGAAAAGGTTCTAAGGCTGAGAAAAGCTATCTATGGCCTCAAACAGTCACCAAGAGCTTGGTACCATAAGCTAAGTATCACACTTAGAGATAGGGGCTTTAGAAAGTCTGAGGCAGATCATACCCTCTTCACACTCCAAAGTCAAAAAGGTATTGTAGTCATTCTCATCTATGTAGATGATATAATCATCTCAGGGAATGACAAGGTAGGAATTCAATCCACTAAGGTTTATCTTAAATCTATGTTTGATATAAAAGACTTGCGTGAACTAAAGTACTTCCTAGGGATAGAAGTATGATGAACACAAGAAGGCCTCTTCTTATCACAAAGGAAGTACACACTTGATCTTCTAGTTGATGCAGGAAGATTAGAAGCTAAACCAGCGAAGACTCCCCTAGAAGAAAGGTACAAGGTGGAACGTGAGGGGGAGCTTGGAGATGAGATGTTTGGAGACACCAAACTCTATAGGAAGATGGTTGGTAAGCTAATTTATCTAACCATTACTAGACCTGACTTGTGCTATGCTGTGAATCAGGTCAGTCAACATATGCAAGCCCCAAAGGTGCATCACTGGAACATGGTGGACCGGATCTTAAGATACCTGAAAGGGACACACGACCAAGGCATCTGGATGGGGCGCAACGGAAGCTCTGAAATCGTGGGCTATTGTGATGCTGATTGGGCTGGAGACAGGAATGATAGGAGATCAACTACTGGTTATTGCACATTCATTGGAGGCAACCTAGTTACTTGGAAAACAAAGAAGCAGAAGGTGGTTTCTTGTTCAAGTGCTGAAGCTGAGTACCGAGCCATGAGGAAGCTCACCACAGAACTTACCTGGCTCAAGAATCTGCTCAAGGATCTAAACATAGAAGTCACAACACCAATCACCATGCATTGTGACAACCAAGCTGCCATACATATAGCATCCAACAATGTATTTCATGAGAGAACCAAGCACATTGAAGTAGACTGCCACAAAGTGAGACAAGTAGTGGAGCAAGGAGTTGTCCTACCATGTTACACAAGGAGCTCGGATCAACTTGCAGATATATTCACCAAATCCGCAAGTTTAAAGGTATGTGACCATACCCTAGCCAAAAGACCATACTCTTTTTCCCTTAAGATGTTTTTGTCCCAAAGGGTTTTGCATCTTAAGGTTTTTAATGAGGTGAGTCTTTATGGTTCCAAGCTTAACCATTCATCATGGTTGAGCTTGAGGGGGAGTATTAATCTACACACGACAGCAAGCCCAACTATAAGACTTCTAGAAGAAAGATACAGGCAGCTGGGAGAAGTTAATGGTCTGTGATGTCGATTACTCAAGTGAGGAAAGGAAGTTAATGACCTTGGATGTCGACTACTCAAGTAAGGAAAGGAAGTTAATGGCCTGGATGTCGATTACTCAAGGTTGGAAAGGAAGTTAATTACTTCCCCTTTGAGAGTTAGGCAACAACTAGTTTATGGAAAGTAAATATGTGAGCCTAATTAATGTAATTAATGTATTTATTGTAACTTAGGCTATAAATACTCTAACCTATGTAACTAATCTGTCAAGGAAATATAATCCTCATTCTCTAATTCTCTCATACCAGCCGCCAGCTCTATCTCTCTCATTTGTCACGAAATCTCTTCCTCTTAGTCTTCCATACTTTTGTTCTTCATCTTATTCAGAAAACTCTCTCTAATCTTCTCTTATATTCCGCATATTCTTACACAGAGGATGAACAAGAGATTGCATCTGAATCACACGACCAGGATGCAAGCTCTAGTGTCCATAATCAAGAAGAATATGCGCCAGAAGTTCAGACTGAGGAAGAAGAATATCAAGAAGAACAAGTGGTGCTAAGGAGAAGCCAAAGGGAGAAGAAACCAGCCTCAAATTGGATCAATACCAGAGTCTACTACAATGCACAAGCAGTAGCCCATCCAACACAAGTGATTTGCTCTCTAGCTCATATTCCTTCAGAACACCAAGCCTTTACAACAGCTCTAGATCAAGGGCAGGTTCCAAGAGACTATGAGGAAGCTAAGGAGCATAAGGTGTGGAGAGAAGCAGTTAAGGCTGAATGTAAGGCCATGGAGATCAATCACACTTGGGATGAAGCTGATCTACCTAAGGAAAAGAGGACAGTGAGCTCAAGATGGATCTTCACCATCAAATACAAAAGCAATGGAGAGATAGAACGATACAAGGCTAGATTGGTAGCAAAAGGGTTCACTCAGACCTATGGAGAAGACTACCATGATACATTTGCACCAGTAGCCAAACTACACACTATAAGAGTTCTTCTATCTCTTGCTACTAATCTTGAATGGGAGTTATGGCAGATGGATGTCAAGAATGCTTTCCTACAAGGAGAATTAGAGGATGAAGTCTATATGACACCTCCACCTGGTCTTGAAGACACAGTAACTCCAGGAAAGGTTCTAAGGCTAAGAAAAGCTATCTATGGACTTAAACAATCACCAAGAGCTTGGTACCACAAGTTGAGTATGACACTGAGAGATAGAGGCTTTAGGAAGTCTGAAGCTGATCACACTCTCTTCACACTCCAAAGCCAATCAGGTATGGTAGTCATTCTCATTTATGTAGATGATATAATCATCTCAGGGAATGACAAGGTAGGAATTCAATCTACTAAAGATTATCTTAAGTCTGTTTTTGATATTAAAGACTTAGGTGAACTTAAGTACTTCCTAGGGATAGAAGTATGCCGAACAAAAGAAGGCCTCTTCTTATCACAAAGGAAGTACACACTTGATCTTCTAACTGATGCAGGAAAGTTAGAAGCCAAACCAGCAAAGACTCCCCTAGAGGAAGGCTATAAAGTGGAACGTGAGGGGGAGCTTGGAGATGAACCGTTTGAAGAAACCAAACTCTATAGGAAGATGGTTGGTAAGTTAATCTATCTAACCATTACTAGACCTGACTTGTGTTTTGCTTTGAATCAGGTCAGCCAATATATGCAAGCTCCAAAATTGCACCACTGGAATATGGTGGACCGGATCTTGAGGTACCTCAAAGGAACCCATGATCAAGGCATTTGGATGGGATGCAATGGGAGCTCAGAGATTGTAGGATATTGTGATGCTGATTGGGCTGGAGACAGAAATGATAGAAGATCAACAACCGGCTATTGCACATTCATTGGAGGCAATCTAGTCACTTGGAAGACAAAGAAGCAGAAAGTGGTCTCCTGCTCAAGTGCTGAAGCTGAATATCGTGCCATGAGAAAGCTGACTACTGAACTCACTTGGCTCAAGAACCTTCTCAAGGATTTAATGAGGTGGTTGTTTATGATTTCCAAGCTAAGTTCTTCATCAGAATTTAGCTTGAGGGGGAGTATTGGACAGTGCGTTACTAAAGGCAGCTCAGTCTAGTGTGATAAGCACTCTGGTCACTTGATAAGGAAGGGAGAGTCTCATATGATAAGATGAGAAGATAAGGAAGCATGCATGTTGATAAGTTCAGTTGTAATGGTCCTATATGTACTCTTACTTATCCCTAACCTAGGCGACCTAGGAGTCTTTCTATTTAAGGCTATGCAGCCTCCTTGTAATCGCACACTCAAATATACTAAGATTCTATTCTATTCCTCTTATGGCTAAACTCTCTATTCTCTACATGTTCTTGATGTTTATACTCTAATCTATTCAAAATTTCTCCTTAATCTTTCCTAAAACTAACAGCCAGGTCGAAGATACTTTCCCGCAGAACGATCAGGATCCAGCAGGTCCACGTATATGTACCAGCGAAGTCAGCCACGGGTCGAGAAGCCCGACCATGTACCAAGCTCGTCCTTGGCATGAGATTACTTGAACCAGACACCTTAGCACGGCCAGCACCTCACCTTCGACCAGCCATAATCCAGCTTCATGTGCCACTTGTACCAGCATCGACCAGCCACGATCCAGCGAAGTCCAGTCACGTACCACGCTCGACCATGAACCGCCCTTTCTTTGTCCATTGAATGCTCATTTCCTTTCCCCCCCAAAATCTTGACACTAAAAACAAGAACAAAAGTCAAGTTTGGAAGAATGAGCATACATAGAATGAATGTCTTAAATTGGTATAGAGAATGATTATAAGTATCTAGTAGAATAGACAATGTCTAGAGAATAGAAGATTTAAAGTATCAAAGAATATGAAGAATATAAGATTTGGAGATTAAAAAGTATATGATGTTAAGTAGAATAGATGAGATTTAAGAGAATGATGGAGAATAATAGAGAATGATGATGATGAATGTCAAGGTGAATTTTGGATCCATCTATGTTCTAAATGCAATGCAAAGTCTTCCTAGGTTCTCTTTCATCCTATGAGGTGAATTTTGGATCCATCTAGGTTCTAAATGCAATGCAAAGTCTTCCTAGGTTCTCTTTCATCCTATGAACATTTCTAAATGAGAATGTAATCAATCAAGGAATAAGTAAAAGGTTTAGAAATAGCCTTTGCAAAGACTTTGATACTAAGTCTTTGTGAGTATTCCTCCTTTCTGATTGATTATGATCTGATCTTTCAGCATGAGTGCTTAGTTATTTTTCACTACAAGCACACGCCAAATGACACATGACTCCATGGGAGAGCTGATTCATCACATTCCACCAGTCTTTCCTCTCCACTCCTTGTGGTGGCTGTTCTTGGTGGCAATCGGTTCTAACTCATTCTCCATGTGCTGTGTCTTTTCCACTTGATTTCTTTTGCCTTTGTTAGACAATCAAGCTAAACATCAACTCCCACCTTAAGCCTTTTAACCTGTTGATCATAAACAGATTCTAAACAAAAGGTAGTGAGTGAAAGAGAGTGATTAAGAGTAACCAAACTTAATTTTAAACACTGCCTAAGGACTTTTGGATTCAACATGCCTTCTTAAACTTATTTTTCTAAGTCAAAGACAAGGTTCTCTTCCCTTAAGATCAATGCAATTCATGAACAAATGATTCAGCTAGCTAAACTAGGTTCAAAATGTCCCATTTTAACAATTTCTAAATACATGAAAACAATTCAATAGAATTCATGATTTACTAACCACCTAGATACCAGATTTCCTAGAGTTCTAACTCACATAACCATCAATGAAATCAATAAAATAGTTGGATAAGAGTTTAGAAATAGCCTGAATGCATAAGACTTTGATACTAGGTCTTTGCATTTGAGGTTAGGAACTGGTTCTGATCTAGGCACTCCCTCTCTTTGAAAGCGCCTTTGGTGGTGAAGCAATGCCTCCTTCTTTGGAGCAACAACCTATGTAGAATCATTTGAAACTTCTTTCTTAGAAGGTTTATCCTTTCTTAAAACTTCTCTTCCTTGCATTTTCCATCCATTCTTGACCACAAGAAGATAGTTCATTCCTTTTGCAAACTCCATGAGTGTATGCATGTCAAACCTAAAACAAAACTTGAAAAACGCCTTCTAAACTCTGGTTAGTCCCTTATCTACTAGACTAAGCATTTTCTCCTGAAGGTTAAGACCTGGATCACGAGTTTAGACACTTCAAATCAAAGCAACAAAAGCTGCTACACACAGACCTACCTCACGCGCCCTCTACTTGCTAAGGGCGAGTGAGTAACTGATCCTAAATACTCCAACCGCCTCCTAACCACTTTACAACAGCCAAAACAACTCTAAGCTTATCACAATATGATGATTCAACAAGAATTAATTGATTAAACCGTTTAACCAAACTAAAAATAACTTTCCCTCCAAAATTCAAAAATCCAGATTTTGAACCTCTTTCAAGAAAACCTTTCTTAAAACCTAAAATTGTTTAGATTGAGCTGAAACTTCTTGGAACACTCTATTAGAACCTTATCTAACTTCTGAACATCCAATATTTGAAAAGAATCAAGAAGAGATAAGAAATCTGTTACCAAAACCCCAGAGGGTTTGAAACTGGACACGTCGAGAGATTTCATTCAGGAAAGCATCAAAACGTGAAAAGGGGCAAAACGTACCTCCCGATTCATCAACTAGACTCATTTTAATTGAGTTTAGGCTTTGGAATTACTCGATTTGATGAAATTTTGAAGAAGTTATGCTCGTTTCAAAGGCGGACAAAGGCGGAGAACTTCGACGGAGCCGATCGCGACGCCGTTGAGAAGAACTGATCAAGAAACCTTTTAATATCATCTTTGAATAAGAACGGACCTCTTGATTCTTTAACAGGACTCTTTCTTCTACATTTTAGGCGGTGGGTTGATTGAATTTGATGAAGATCTCGAGCTTTTATGGTCGCTTCAATGGAGACCTTCGCGGATGAAGCCAATCGCGGATATCTTGTGTAAGAAAACTCATATCTTTTGATTCCTGTGGCCAAATGATGCGATTCAACTTGCCGAGTCTTCATAATTCGCCGGAGAACAATCCAGAAAAAACAGATCAAGAAAATCTGTCGTGGTTTAATCGGAATCAATGATCAAAGATGGCGGACTTCTCGGCAGCCTTGATTTTGAAGGTAGCGCAAGAACTTGAAGATTTTGAAGGTTTCATGAGGAGAATTGATCGAAACCTGCTCTGATACTATATTAGAATTGAAGATTATGATTCAACATTGGAGAAGAGAGAGTTTTAGAGAGAGAAATGATTTATTTTATTAATATGAAGAGAATAATAAATCTTACTTACAAATGTGAAGAGAGTAAGGTATTTATACTAATCTAGTCTAGGCTTGTTTGGATACAAGGATAGCCTTATACTTGAATGGCTACAAGGATAACATAACACTAGAACACAAACAAGCCTTAGACACTCTCCTTTGACCTAGATAGCTCACGCCTTTATACTTGTAAGTGAAGGCTTTCATCTTTCACCATTTCTTCTTCATTCCAACAATTCTCACAGTATGAAGCTTTGCCACAGGAGCAAAGGTATCACCAAAGTCTTCACCATAGGTTTGAGTGAAGCCTCTTGCCACTAGTCTGGCCTTATACCTTTCTATATCTCCATTACTTTTATACTTGATTGTAAAAACCCACTTTGAGCTCACTGCCTTCTTCCCTTTGGGTAATACAGCTTCATCCCATGTATGATTCTTCTCCATGGCTCCTGTTACATCATTTATAGCATCCCTCCAAACTTTGAGTTCCTTAGCCTCTTCATATGATGTTGGAATGTGTCCCTGATCAAGGTTGCTAATGAAGGCCTTATGCTCTTCAGGAAATGAAGCAAACGAGCAGACAATTTGAGATGGATGAGCCACTGAATTAGCATTATAATAAACCCTTGTATTCACCCAATTTGATGGATCCCTTCTAAGTCTTGTGCTTCTTCTTAGAGGTTGAACTGTTTGGACTGGCCTTTATGTTTCTGCTTCCTGATCATGTCCTTCTACCGCTTGATCGTGGCTTTCAGGAGAAGAAGAGCTAGCCCTGTCTTGATCACGGGCTTCTTCAAGAGGTGTTCCCCCCTCACGGTCAAGCGCTGGCCGGGACAAGCGCGCTTCAGGCCGGGACGAGTCTGGTTTATTCTCGGGTAAGTTAGAAGTTGGGACGTGCGAAGCAGGTTCAGGTACAGGGCACAAGCCAGGTTTAGGTCACATTCCGGAAGGACCAGGATATTGCGGAAGAGGAATGCCAAGATGATCAAAGATGTGTCTAAGACTAGTGGCACGGTCCAAGGAGATGCCACTAAGATCTGCCAAGTCATCCCACTGTTGGTCACCATAGTAACCTTTGTTCTCAATGAACTTCACATCCCGGAACACAAGAACCTTCCTAGCTTCAGGATCATAACACTTATAGCCTCTTTGGGTAGTTGAGTATCCAATGAACATTGACCTTGTACTCTTAGCATCTAATTTGGTTCTGTTTTCCCCTGGTCCTGTTAATGAGATAACAAGCTGTAAGGACCGCATCTCCCCAAAACCTCTTTGGAACCTTGGATTGGAACATCATTGACCTGGCCACTTCCATCAAGTGGCGGTTCTTTCTCTCAGCCACACCATTCTGTTGAGGTGTATAGGGACAGCTGGTCTGATGAAGAATGCCATGCTTATTAAGATGATCCATAAAGGCATTACTTGTATATTCCCCACCATTGTCTGATCTAAAGATTTTGATCCTTGCATTGAAATGATTAGTAATATAGTTCTGAAAATTAACAAAGGCTTCTAAAGCTCTATCTTTGGATTGCAACAGGGTTAACCATGTATATTTGGATTTCTCATCTATAAAGGTGATGAAATATTTCTGATTTTCTCTAGACAAACAAGGGGCAGTCCAAACATCTGAATGCACAAAATCAAAATATTTTTCATAAACCATATTAGACTTAGGGAAAATAGATTTGCAATATTTGCCCAAAATACAAGCTTCACAATCATCATTTTTAAACACAACATTAGGCAACATTAGACTTAAGGCCCTTGAATGGGGATGTCCTAATCTAGCATGCCATAGCGCATTTATTAGCATAAGCAGGAACCGAATTTAAAGAACATAAAACAGAAGCTAAAGGTTGATCATTTCCCAGCAGATAAAGACCATCCTTAGTTATTCCTTTCCCAAGCAACTTGCTTGTCTTAATATCCTGAAAATGCACATCATTAGGAGTGAAGATAACATTGCAATCCAAGTCATTTGTGGCCTTATGAACAGAAACTAAGTTAGAGGTGAAATCAGACATGAAGAAAGCTCTAGCCTTTCTTGTTAGATTAGAGAGAAGTTTAGCTTAAAAGAAATATTAGATCACTTAAGCAGAGTGTTAAGAGTGTTAAGAGTGTTTGGTAACAGGTTTTCTAAACATATATAAACCCGTGTACATCCTCTTTCGAAATTAATATGAATCATTCTTCTCTTATTCTCAAAACTCTTATTCTCTTTTCTCTCTTCATAATTCAATCTTAATACTCTTCATTCTTCAAATCTTTCATGGTATCAGAGCAGGTTCCCTGCAAATTTCTTTGTTTTTTCTTCGAAATCTCATTCGCACCTTTGAAACCAACGCAGCCGCGGAAGATCGTGATTGTACATTGAGTTTTCCGGCGAATTCTTCATCATTCTTCCATCATCTTCTCTGAAGGATTCATCTTCGGCGGCTTATGATCCTTTCTCTGTTAAGATTACACGATTTGATCGAAGATAATCGGAATCTTGAAGTCGAATTGGTTCCGTTCTGTTCTTGGCGCCAAAATCGGATTTGAATGATCGCGACCTGGAAATCTTCAATCTGGCTAATCGGATCTTCTGGATTGTAGTTCTCGCGTGAATCATCATCAGAAAGCACCGATCTATGTTCCATTTGATCGATTTCACAAAATCGATCACGATCTGTTCACGGAATTTTTGAATCTCCCGTTTCGCGCCATTTCTTCCCTGTTCGAGTTTCTTCGAAATTCTCCGATCAAATCTTCTGGATCTTTGGATTCGTTTAATTCTTGCGGATTGTAATCAGAAGAAGCCGATCTTCAATCCGTTGAATCAATGATTGGATATCTGTGAGTTGATCTCTGATTTTGCAAATTGCTATTTCTTTCTCTTTACGTAACTTCTTCCTTCGATCTTGATCCTCAAATCTCGCGAGTTCGGTGGGTTTGTGATTTAATCGATCTTCAAGAAAGATCAACAGATTGATCTGATTCTCAAATTTACGGTGGCTGTTCTTCGTTCTGATCATCTCGCGATCCACAGTTCAGAGAAGAAACAGAACTGTGTCACAGAGCTGGGTATTGGACAGTAATAACGAGGGGGGTTCCGAGCCTGTGTGGTATGATTGCTAGTCTTGTGATAAGGAAGGAGGAACACATGAGTGATAAGGAAGGAGCTAAAGCAGTATGCGTGTGATAAGGAGTATGCATAGGTGATAAGCTCTTTTGTAACGGTCCTATAAGCTCATGTGCTTATCCCTAGACCTAGTATCCTAGCTAGCTTTCTATTTAAAGGCTGTGTAGCCACTCTGTGTAAAGATACTTGAATAAACGAATACACTCTTATGGCTAACTTCCTCTCCATTAATACACTTTCATTGTTCATAATATAATCTATCATCTATGCAAATCTATCATGGTGTCAGAGCAAGTTTGATTCGCTCATAATCTTCCGCACACTCATTCTCATCAATCTCTTCCCTACGGCCTTAATCTACTTCCTTGAGTTCTTATATTTCTAAAACCCTCTTTCAAACGCTTTCTCAAACGCTTTCCCAAAGATAACTATAGCTGAATCTGTCTTCTCTAAGGTCTAAAGATCCTCAAAACCATGAGTATTGAGCTGAAGAAGATTAGGTGTGGTTATCTTTGGTGTTGAGTTGTTATATGAGTTTTGCGTGTTCTTCACCATTGTTGTACGGACGTTTCTTCTGGGTTTACTACATATTCTTCAAGATAACTTCTTTGTTCACTTAAGTGGTAGAAGAAGCAAGCCTCAGCTCATTCGTGACTAAAAAGGCACAAGAGAAGACGTTGTGCTCAAAGAAGGTGTGTGTCCGTACTCGTCTTCTTCGCCCCGTCTAGAACCAGAGTCCATACAAACTCTGTTTTACTCAGAAAGATAGCTCATTTGGTCTTAAGATAGGTCATTCTCTTCTCCCCAAGTGCCGTCTTGAAGTCCTAGCAGTGATATCTGAGTATTGAAGCTAGATATGCTTCTCATTCTTCTAAAATCCTTAAGTACTCTGTTCGGCTCTTCTTGAATGGAGAATACAAGACCCATGGTTATACCGGTTACTCTCAAAGGTCTCAACTATTTGCTATGGTCTAGAATGGTAAAGACTACTCTGGGCAGTCGCGGTCTAGGAATGCATCTCCTCTTAGATGAAGCTCCACCAAAAGCTTTTCACCAAGAAGATGGACAGGAAATCATGATTGTTGATGAAGATAAATGGGTTCAGGATGATCAGTTTGTTCTATCTATTATTCAAACCTCTTTGGATGCACCTATCTTAGAAGCCTATTCCTACTGTGAGAGTGCTAAGGAGTTATGGGAAACTCTTAAAAAGGTCTACGGCAATACCACAAATCTCAGCAGGGTCTTTGAGGTAAAGAGGGCGATCAACACCCTTCACCAAGAGGACTTGGAATTCACAGCTCACTTTGGCAAGTTTCGCTCCCTCTGGGCTGAGCTTGAAATGCTCAGACCGAACTCTACTGATCCAGAGACTCTGCTTGCACGGCGAGAACAAGACAAGGTCTTTGGCCTTCTCCTTACCCTTAACCCTATGTACAATGACTTGATCAAACACCTCCTGCGATCAGAAAAGCTCCCAACACTTGAGGAAGTGTATTCTTACATTCAGAGAGAACAAGGATCTCACGGTCTCTTCAGTGGAAAGGGAGACCTGGTAACCGCAAACAAGGGAGTATACTTCAAACCAGATGAAAGGAGAGGATCATTTTGCGAACACTGCAAGAGGAGGGGCCATACTAAGGACAAATGCTGGATTCTTCACCCACATCTCAAGCCATCCAAGTTCAAAGATGCTAGAGCAAACATTACCAAGATTAAGGCCGACCAAGGAGGAACATCTTCACGCAGTTCTGAAGGGGATGGTATGGCCGTGATCAATGCTCAAGCTGCGCATGTAGCTGACCAAGATCAAGTGGTGAAACGGTCGGAACTGGACGCTCTCATCAAAGCCCTAAAAGAAAGTTATGGTAATGATATTGGTTTCTCTTTTCATGCTTCTGCTCATTCTATAAAACTAGATGAAAAACCATTAGTCATTGACTCTGGAGCATCCCACCATATGATTAGCAATGTTGAATTAATTAAGGATTTAGAACCGGCTAGAGATCATGTTGTTATTGCTAATGGGGATAGAATTCCAATTAAAGGGGTAGGAAACTTGAAACTATTTGATAGAAAGACTAGAGCTTTCTTCATGCCTGATTTCACCTCTAATTTGGTTTCGGTTCATAAGGCCACAAATGATTTGGATTGCAATGTTATCTTCACTCCTAATGATGTGCATTTTCAGGATATTAAGACAAGCAAGTTGCTTGGGAAAGGAATAACTAAGGATGGTCTTTATCTGCTGGGAAAGGATCAACCTTTAGCTTCTGTTTTATGTTCTTTCAATTCTGTTCCTGCTTATGCGAATAATGCACTATGGCATGCTAGATTAGGACATCCCCACTCAAGGGCCTTAAGCCTCATATTCCCTGATGTTGTGTTTAAAAATGATGATTGTGAAGCTTGTATCATGGGCAAACATTGCAAATCTGTTTTCCCTAAGTCTAAAACGGTTTATGAAAGATGCTTTCATCTTGTGCATTCGGATGTTTGGACTGCACCTTGTTTATCTAGAGAAAATCATAAATATTTCATCACCTTTATAGATGAGAAATCTAAATATACTTGGATAACCTTGTTGCAATCCAAAGATAGAGCTTTAGAGGCCTTTATAAATTTTCAGAACTATATTACTAATCATTTCAATGAAAGGATCAAAATCTTCAGATCAGACAATGGTGGGGAGTATACAAGTAATGCTTTGAAAGATCATCTTAATAAGCATGGAATTCTTCATCAGACTAGCTGTCCCTATACACCTCAACAGAATGGTGTGGCCGAGAGAAAGAACCGCCACTTGATGGAAGTAGCTCGGTCCATAATGTTCCAATCCAAAGTCCCAAAGAGGTTCTGGGGAGATGCGGTTCTTACAGCTTGCTATCTCATTAACCGAGTTCCCACAAGAGTTCTCAATGATCTCTCACCGTTTGAGGTACTAAACTCTACCAAACCTTCATTAACTCACCTCAAAGTGTTTGGGTGTTTGTGCTTTGTGTTGGTTCCAGGTGAAAACAGAACCAAACTAGATGCAAAGAGTACAAAGTCTATCTTCATTGGGTACTCTACTACTCAACATGGTTACAAATGTTATGATCCTGAGGCCAGAAAGGTGCTTGTGTCCCGGGATATTAAATTCATTGAAGAAAGAGGCTATTATGGTGATCAACAATGGGATGATCTAGCTGACCTAACCAGCATATCCTCAGATCGAGCCACCAGTCTTCGACACATCTTTGATCACCTCGGCATTCCTCTCTCCAAGCAACCATGTTCAGACACTGTCCAAAGCCCAAAGCCTAGCTCACATTTGGGTCCTGACCATGCTCCGCACGTTCCACATAGTCCAAGTTTATCTCACCCAAATACTGATGCAAGCTCATCTCAGCCACTGCTTGATCGAGAGGGGGGAACACATCTTGAAGAAGATCAAGATCATGCTCAAACTACTTAGGAAGACCATGACCACAATATCTCTTCTTCTGAAAGCCTCGATCAACCGGAAGAAGGACATGATCAAGCAGCAGAGTCATCACAACAAGCTCCACCTCTAAGAAGAAGTACAAGACTCAAGAAGGATCCATCAAACTGGGTGAATACTAGAGTGTATTACAATGCAAGTGCTGTTGCTCATCCATCCCAAGTCGTCTGTTCCTTTGCATCATTCCCTGAAGAACATAAGGTCTTCATAGGCAGCTTGGATCAGGGACATGTTCCTACTTCTTATGAAGAAGCTAAGGAACTTAAAGTCTGGAGAGATGCTATAAGCGATGAGACAGGAGCCATGGAAAGGAATCACACATGGGATGAAGTTGTGCTACCCAAGGGAAAGAAGGCTGTAAGCTCCAAGTGGGTGTTTACAAATCAAATACAAGAGCAATGGAGATATAGAAAGATATAAGGCCAGGCTTGTAGCAAGAGGATTTACCCAAACCTATGGTGAAGACTTTGGTGATACTTTTGCTCCTGTGGCAAACTTGCACACTGTGAGGATTGTTTTATCTCTAGCAACAAATCTGGAGTGGAAACTGTGGCAGATGGATGTGAGAAATGCATTCTTGCAAGGAGAGCTTGAAGAAGAAGTCTACATGCGCCCCCCTCCAGGCCTTGAAGAAATTGTTCAACCAGGCAAAGTCTTGAGATTGAGGAAGGCTATTTATGGATTGAAACAATCGCCCAGAGCCTGGTATCACAAGTTAAGTATGACACTAAGGGATAGAGGATTCAGAAAGTCTGAAGCTGATCACACCCTCTTCACCCTTCCTAGCAAGTCAGGTATCATAGTTGTATTGGTCTATGTGAATGACATTATTATCACTGGTGATGACAGGAAAGGAATTGAAGAAACCAAAGCTTACCTTAAGTCTATATTTGATATTAAAGATTTAGGCTTGCTTAAGTATTTTCTAGGGATTGAAATATGTCGTTCTAAAGAAGGACTATTTTTATCCCAAAGGAAGTATACTCTTGATCTATTGTCTGAAACAGGGAAGTTAGATGCAAAACCAGTGACTACACCATTGGAGGATAGTTACAAATGTTAGAATTTGCAGAATAATAGTTAGAATAGGTAGGAGAGTTTCTGGGTTTATATTTGATAAGGGAAGAACAAGAGTGAGAATAATAGAGAGAGATTGTGAGACAGAGAGTATGGAAGGAGGATTCTATTTCCTTGATTGATTTATGGTGAGCATACAATGTATTTATAGCCAGAGAATAGAGATAAGACAAAGGCACTTCACCAAATGGTGAAAGTGACAGCTCCTAACAGCTAGAAATTCAAATTGGTTAAGCCAACATGTGACTCTTCCTTCCCTCTCCAAACCCACGCCTAGGAGAGCTTCTAGAAGGTGTCTTGGACAGTTTTGGGCTTGTTTGGGCTTATTTAATTCAGGCCTTGTGTTGCACATGTGTGGACAGACCTTGGGCTTCACTTCATTATCTCAGCCTAATGCACAGACCTTGAACTTCTGATTTGGGCTTGGGCTTCATTAACTTTTTCAGCTTCAAGCGTAAGGCTTCAATCCAATACTCCCCCTCAAGCTTAGCCATGAGATGAATGGTTAAGCTTGGAACCATGAAAACCCACCTCATTAAAAACCTTAGAATGGAAAACCCATTGGGACAAAACCATACTAAGGGAAAAAGAGTGTGGACTGTTGGAATGAGTAAGCAATTCACCAAGGGAAGGAGTGTTAACGGCTAGTAATGAATCTTCTAGAAGGATTGGTGACTCACCTCTGCCAGCACAAAAGGGGAAAGAGGCGCCAGCACTAAAGAGGAAGCGCACACTCTTACCTAAAGTAGTCGCTTCTAGGTTATCTATTTCTGTATAAAAGGATCATTAAGGTCTCTCTTTGTAATCAAGAAATCCTATTCTAATAATATGTGTTTACTCAATCTCTCGCCTAAACTCTCTCCACTCTTCCTAAACTTCTAAAACTATCATGGTATCAGAGCATTTGCTCACAAATCTTCCCTGAATCATTCGTAAACTCTTATTTCCTCTCTCTTTTCAATCCGCAAATCTTTTCTTCTCTGGTTCTTAAAGCACTTAATCTATGGTAAACATGTTCTAGCCTATCCTCTCTGAGATCTAAGATCCTCAGAACCATTGGTGATGAGTTGAGGAAGACTAGACGTGGGTATCATGCGGATTATAGTAGTCTTTGCTGGGACCAGTTCTTGCTCTTTCTCTCGCGGCCATTGATGTACGGACCATAGCTCATATTCCACAAGTTTGAAACTTGTTTCTACTCAAAAGAAGAACTAAAAGGCTACTTAAAGCTTCACGGTTCAAACCCTTCCTTCCTTATGGGCAGAATTAGATATGCTCCGACCTGTGTCCTTTGATCCTGAAGTCATTAAGGAAAGGCGGGAACAAGATAAAGTCTTTAGCCTTCTCATGATTCTCAGTCCCACATACAACGATCTCATTAAACACATCTTGAGGGCAGATAAACTCCCTTCCCTTGAAGATGTATGCTCTCAAATACAGAAGGAATCCGGATCAAATGGATTGTTTGGAAGAAAAGGTGACCTTCTCACGGCTCACAAAAGCACATACAAGACTGAAGAAGAACCCATCTCAGCAAATAAAGGGTTTTACAAACCGGAAGACAAGAAGAGCATAATGTGTGATCATTGTAAACGGAAAGGACATTCCAGAGATAAGTGTTGGATTCTTCATCCACATCTCAAGCCAAACAAGTGGAAGGAAGTTCCTAGAGCTCATTTCACTCAGGAAACTGGATATTATCCCAAGAAGAACCTCCCATACCAAATCGCTCACGGCCCAGCTAGCTCTAATCAACAAGCCAGCTCCTCAAGTTCATCATGCATTGGAAGTTCTCAAACTCACCCAGCTCATATGGTGCCATACCAACCAATGCAGTCAGAGTATGTCAGGAAATCCGATCTTGAAGCTCTCATCAAAGCATTCAAAGACAACTCTGGTAATGCGATTGTTGGTAGATCATTACATGCCTCATTTAATGCTTTCACTAAGACTAAACCATTAATTGTAGATTCAGGGGCATCTCACCATATGATCAGTGATATGAATTTGATTAAGAACATTGAACCGGCTGTAGGGAATGTCTTGATAGCAAATGGAACAAATGTGCCAATAGAAGGAATAGGTGATCTTAGATTATTCAATAAGGAATCTAGAGCCTTTTATATGCCCTCATTCACTTCTAACCTTCTATCTGTCAAGAGAGCTACAACCGATTTAAACTGTCATGCTATCTTTGGGCCTAATGACTTTGTGTTTCAGGATATTGAAACTAAGGAGATTCTTGGACAAGGTGTTACCAGAAATGATCTATATGTGCTTGAAGACTTATCTCCTAGTTCTCCTAGTCGTTTAGCTTCCTGTTTTTCAAATTTCAATAATTCTAAGATGAATGGTGATTTGTGGCATGCTAGGCTTGGTCATCCTCATCTTAAAGCACTAGAGTTAATGTTCCCTAGGATGTCTTTCAATAATGAATTATGTGAAGCTTGTATCCTTGGAAAACACTGTAGGTCTGTTTTTCCTAAGTCTCAAACAATGTATGAAAACTGCTTTGATCTTGTTCACTCTGATGTTTGGACTGCCCCATGTGTCTCTAGAGATAATCACAAGTATTTTGTTAGTTTCATAGATGAGAAGTCAAAATACACTTGGGTTACCTTAATGCCATCTAAGGGTAGAGTTCTTGAAGCGTTTATGAGTTTTAACAAGTAAGATAATGGTGGGGAGTATACTAGCCAGGCCTTTAAACACTATCTCAACAAACATGGAATTGAGCACCAGACAAGTTGTCCCTATACCCCTCAGCAGAATGGAGTTTCTGAGAGGAAAAACAGACACTTAATGGAGGTGAATAGAGCCATGATGTTTCATAGGAAGGTTCCTAAACAGTTTTGGGGTGATGCCTTAGTTACGGCCTGCTACTTAATCAACAGACTTCCGACCAAAATCCTTCATGACATTTCACCGTTTGAGGTACTTACTAAAACCAAACCTCATCTTGATCATATTAGAGTGTTTGGATGTGTTTGCTATGTGTTGATCCCAGGGGAACAGAGGAACAAGTTAGAGGCTATGAGCACAAAGGCCATGTTTCTTGGATATTCAACCACACAGAAAGGGTACAAGTGCTACAATACTGATACCAACCGTGTTCTTATCTCCCGGGATGTTAAGTTTCTTGAAGACAAAAGCTATTTCTCGGATGGTACGTGGGAGTCTATCAAAGACATATCTTCTCAATCGCCCAACCAGGCTGAGAATTTAAAGAAGATCTTAGAGAACCTGGGTATATCCTCTTTTGGTCCAGACACTCATCAGCATTCGCAGCATCATCCTCTTCATCCTGAGGGGGGACAACAAGACTATGGTCATGATGAGGAGGATGAAGATTCAGCTACTAATTCAAACAACATCCAAAGAAGAGAATCTGAACCTGAGTCACAAACCGGTCCAAGTAACTCTGAAGGAAACTCAGAAGCTGAAGTTGGTTCGAGTTCTGGAAATACCAATGATCAACATCAACACTCGCATGAAGTACCAGCATCATTAGAACTCCGGAGAAGCACTAGACAACGATTTCCTCCAGCAAACTGGAAGAACACGAGAGTTTACTACAATAGTAATGCAGTGGCTCATCCTACTCAAGCGGTTTGCAACATGGTCCATATTCCACAACAACATCTGGCTTTCACAGGCAGTCTAGATCAAGAGTTAGTTCCCAAGACTTATGATGAAGCTAAGGAGCTAAAAGTCTGGAGAGATGCCGTGGGAGCAGAAAGAACTGCAATGGAGAAAAATCATACATGGGATGAAGCAGACTTACCAAAAGGAAAGAAGGCAGTGAGCTCTAGATGGATTTTCACCATCAAATACAAAAGTAATGGGGAGATTGAGAGATATAAGGCCAGACTGGTAGCAAGAGGATTCACCCAGACCTATGGAGTGTTAGTTTTAGGAAAGATTAAGGAGAAGTTTTGAATAAATTAGATTATAAACATCAAGAACATATCAAGAACATATAGAGTTTAGCCATAAGAGGAATAGAATAGAATCTTATTATATTAGAGTGAGCGATTACAAGGAGGCTGCATAGCCTTAAATAGAAAGACTCCTAGGTCGCCTAGGCTAGGGATAAGTAAGAGTACATATAGGACCGTTGCAGCTGAACTTATCAACATACATGCTTCCTTATCTTCTCATCTTATCATGTGTGACTATCCCTTCCTTATCAAGTGACCAGAGTGCTTATCACACTAGACTGAGCTGCCTTTAGTAACGCCACTGTCCAATACTCCCCCTCAAGCTAAATTCTGATGAAGAACTTAGCTTGGAAATCATAAACAACCACCTCATTAAAAACCTTATGATGTAAAACCCAATGGGACAAAAGCACCATAAGGGAAAAAGAGTATGATTGCTTATGATTAGAGGATTCATGGATAAGACATATCAAAGAGTCCAAGCCTAGGTAGAATGGACTCATATACCTTAGAAGTTGTTGCCTTGGTGAAGATATCCGCAAGTTGATCCATACTTCTGGTGTAGCATGGTAAGACTACTCCTTGCTCCACTGCTTGCCTCACCTTGTGACAGTCAACTTCTATGTGTTTAGTTCTCTCGTGGAATACAGAATTGGATGCTATGTGAATGGCTGCTTGGTTGTCGCAATGCATGGTCATTGGTCTAACTGTTTCTATACCCAAGTCCTTCAGAATGGCCTTGATCCATGTTAATTCATTGGTGAGCTTCTTCATTGCACGATATTCAGCCTCTGCGCTTGAACAAGACACAATCTTCTGCTTCTTTGTCTTCCATGTGACCAAGTTTCCACCAACAAAGGTACAGTAGCCTGTGGTAGACCTCCTGTCTTCTCTATCACCAGCCCAGTCAGCATCACAGTATCCCACTATTTCTGAGCTTCCATTGGCTCCCATCCAGATTCCTTGCTCAGAAGTTCCTCTCAAGTATCTAAGAATTCTCTCCAGCATGTTCCAATGATGGACCTTCGGCTCTTGCATATGCTGGCTAACCTGATTCACAGAAAAGCAAAGATCAGGTCTAGTAAGAGTTAAATAGATTAACTTACCTACTAGTCTTCTGTAGAGTTGCGGATTATTGAATGGTTGATCTTCAAGCTCCCCCTTATTGATAGCTTTGTAACTGTCCTCCAGAGGTGTGGTCACTGGTTTTGCATCTAGCTTTCCTGTTTCAGACAAAAGGTCAAGTGTGTATTTCCTTTGAGATAAGAATAATCCCTCTTTAGAGCGACATATCTCAATCCCTAGGAAATACTTAAGCAAGCCTAAATCTTTAATGTCAAAGATGGACTTAAGGTAGGCTTTGGTTTCCTTGATCCCTTCCCTATCATCACCTGTGATAATGATATCATCCACATAGACCAACACAACTATGATACCTGACCGGCTAGGAAATGTGAACAGTGTGTGATCAGCTTCTGATTTCCTGAATCCTCTGTCCCTTAGTGTCATGCTTAACTTGTGATACCAGGCCCTAGGTGATTGTTTTAATCCATAAATAGCCTTTCTCAATCTCAAGACCTTGCCTGGTTGAACAATCCCTTCTAGACCTGGAGGTGGCCGCATGTACACCTCTTCCTCTAGCTCTCCTTGCAAGAAGGCATTCTTTACATCCATCTGCCACAATTCCCAATCCAGATTTGTTGCTAAGGATAGGACAATCCTCACGGTATGGAGTTTTGCTACAGGGGCAAAGGTATCACCAAAATCTTCTCCATAGGTCTGAGTGAAGCCTCTTGCGACCAACCTGGCCTTATATCTTTCCACATCTCCATTACTTTTGTATTTGATCGTAAATACCCACTTTGAGCTCACTGCCTTCTTTCCCTTGGGTAACACGGCTTCATCCCATGTGTGATTCCTTTCCATGGCCTCTGTCTCATCACTTATAGCATCCCTCCAGACTTTGAGTTCCTTATGTTAGATTTAGGAATGTATAAGGACTAGATTAGGCGTATGTTTAGGTTATTATACACCTCTTGTAATTGCCTATAAATACTCCTTGTACATAACAATTCGACATATACAAATTCATTCTTCTTCATTCTCAAAACTCTTTCTCTCTCAATTCTCTCTCATTCTCTCTACAATCGAATTCATTCTCTGCATAATCTTTCATTCTTTTAATTCTCACATGGTATCAGAGCAGGTTTCCTGCAAATCTCTTTGTTTCTCTTCGAAATCTTATCCGCACCTTTGAAACCAACAAAGCCGCGGAAGATAGTGATTGTATATTGAGTTTTCCGGCGAATTCTTCATCAGTCTTCCATTATTTTCTCTGAAGGATTCATCTTCGGTGGCTTATGATTCTTTCTCTGATTAAGATTACACGATTTGATCAAAGAAAATCGAAATCTTGAAGTCGAAGGTTTCGTTCTGTTCTTGGCGCCAAAATCGGATTTGAATGATCGCGACCTGGAAATCTTTGTTCTGGCTAATCGGATCTTCTGGATTGTAGTCATCACGTAAATCATCATCAGAAAGCACCGATCTGTGTTCCATTTGATCGTTTTCTCAAGATCGAGCTCGATCTGTTCACGGTTTTTTTCGAATTCTTCTCTTCGCGCCATTTTTCTGTTTCGATCGCGAAAACTTGATCTTGGTGTTCTTCATCTTCTGGATCTTTATTTTCCGTGGATTGTCATCAGAACAAGTCGATCTTTGATCCTTTTGAGTCCTGAAGCGAGATTTGGCTCTGTTTTTCTCAAAATCTTGATCGCGAAAGTTGTTGATTACTTCTGGTATCAAATTACTTCTTCATCACGAAAGTCGAACAGATAATACCGACTTTCAATCCTGCTGTTCCTGATTCTCAATCCGGCTATTCTCTAGCTTCCTGATAGAGTTCGTTCCATTTGTGATTGAGGGAATCCCAGGTTTCTGGAAAAGTATTCTTGGATCAATTCGGATCTTCTTCCTTTCTTGGCAAGTAATTCTCTAATTTTTTTTTGAAACCTGAATAATTGTGATCAAGATCTTTTCTCTGGAGTGATTGTTGTGAAAGTTTAGATTGTTCACTTGATGAGATTGGAAGTTGAAGCCTTAGTTTAAGTTGTGCAACTGAACTTTAGGAGAACTCGGGTTGATTGGTAGTTTAGAGAAGTGGTAGTCTCAGAAGGTTTAGCTGAAAAATCCGGTTGATAAATCATCTCTGTGATTGGTATCTAAAGTTTGTGAAGAGTTCTTTAGAGGATTGGTCATGGAGCTTCAGAAACAGTTGGTTATGGCCCCTATTGTCCTCAAAGGTACAAATTATCTTCTGTGGACTAGAACAATGAAGACAACATTATGTAGCAGAGGTTTATGGTCTCACATACTCGGTAGAACTTCAAATGTTGGGATAGAAGGAGAGGTTCTGGAGGATCAGGCAGCTCAGACTGAGGAAGAAGGGAAATGGTTTCAGGAAGATCAACTGGTTCTCTCCATCTTACAAAATTCTCTTGAGAAGTCTTTATTAGAAGCTTATTCCTATTGTGAGAATGCAAAGGACTTATGGGACACTCTTCTAAATGTCTATGGCAATACCTCAAATCTAATGAGGATTTTTGAAGTCAAGAAGTCTATAAATGAGCTTAGACAAGATGAGGTTGAATTCACCAAACATTTTGGAGTTTTTAGAGCACTTTGGGCTGAGTTGGAGATGCTAAGACCAGCTACTACTGATCCAATGGTTCTTCATGAGAGAAGGGAACAAGACAAAGTCTTTGGGCTCTTGATGACTTTAAACTCCAGCTATGCCGACTTGATCAAGCACCTATTGCGTGAAGATAAGTTGCCAAGTTTGGATGATGTATGTGCAAAGGTTCAAAAGGAACAGGGGTCTCACGGCTTGTTTGGGAGCAAAGGAGACTTAGTAACTGCAAACAAGAGTTTCTACAAAGGGGATGACAAGAGGAATGCAATTTGTGCTCATTACAAACGAAAGGGTCATCATAAGGATCAATGCTGGACTCTTCACCCACATCTGAAACCGGCTTCTATTCCAAGATGGCGTGACAAAGCGACCAATTTCAGGAACAACTTATCTGGACGAGGGAACCAAGTAAGTGTTCCATTACATATCTCACAGGCTAACACTACTTGTGAAATTGGCCAGAGATCAGGAAGAGAAGTACAGGTTGCATCAACATCATCCGGTCAAGAGTATGTTACAAAATCAGACCTTGATGCTATTATCAAAGCCTTACAAGAGACTTCTGGTAAAATTGTTGGCAAATCTCTTCATGCTTCTTACAATGCTCATACTATTACTAAACCATTAATAGTAGATTCAGGAGCTTCTCACCACATGATTAGTGACATAAGTTTGATAAACAATTTAGAACCTGCCTTAGGGAATGTTGTTATTGCTAATGGAACTAAAGTTCCAATTAAAGGAGTAGGTAACCTAAGATTGTTTGAAAAGGATAGTAAAGCATTTTATATGCCATCATTTACATCTAACTTGGTTTCTGTAAAAAGGGCTACAAATGATTTGAATTGTAATGTAATCTTTAGTCCTAATGAGTGTTGTTTTCAGGATATTGAAACAAAGAGGGTGCTTGGCAGAGGCGGCACTAAGGATGATCTCTACATTCTCAGTGACCTATCTTCTAGTTTAGTTTCTTGTTTGTCTAGTAATAATGAGCTTGATGATGGAACATTGTGGCATGCTAGGTTAGGTCATCCACATTTTAAAGCTCTTGAATTGGTGTTTCCGAATATTTCCTTTAATCAAAGTGAATGTGAAGCTTGCATTCTTGGTAAACACTGTAGAACTGTCTTTCCTAATTCTTCTCATAAGTATGATTGCTGCTTTGATCTTATTCATTCTGATGTGTGGACAGCTCCTTGTGTCTCTAGAGAACAACAAAAATACTTTGTTACTTTTATAGATGAAAAGTCTAAGTATACCTGGATCACTTTGTTACCTTCCAAAGATAGAGTTCTAGAGGCCTTCATTAATTTCCACTCTTACATCACTAACCAGTATAATGCAAAGATTAAGATTTTTAGAACAGATAATGGAGGGGAGTACACAAGCAAAGCATTAAGAGATTATCTACTCAAATATGGAATTCTTCATCAAACCAGTTGCCCATATACACCTGAGCAGAATGGGGTAGCTGAGAGAAAGAACAGACATCTTATGGAGGTTGCTAGGTCCATGATGTTCCATAGACATGTACCCAAAAGGTTTTGGGGTGATGCTGTACTCACGGCCTGCTACCTAATCAATAGATTACCCACTAAAGTTCTTGATGATATCTCACCATATGAGGTACTAAATAAAACAAAACCACATATTGATCATTTGAAAGTTTTTGGTTGCTTGTGCTTTGTCTTAGTACCAGGAGAAAGGAGGAATAAGTTGGAAGAGAAGAGTACTAGGGCAATGTTTATAGGCTACTCATCTACTCAAAAAGGTTATAAATGTTATAATCCTGAATCACAGAAGGTATTAGTATCTAGAGATGTTAAATTTCTTGAGGAAAAGTCTTATTATACTGATGGAACTTGGGAAACAATCAAAAATCTATCTAACTCAAGTACTGATAGTAATGTCTATCTTAGAAAATTGTTGGAAAGCTTTGATGTTTCTAGGCAAGCTAGATCAGGGCCTGAACAGACTAAAAGCTCTCAACAAGAATCGGCCTCTACTCAGCATGAACCAGTGGTTTCACCTACTGCGCATGTACCAGCTCAGAGTGACCATGGGTCAGCAGTGTCTGATCATGGAACGATGGGTCAGGAACACGGCCCTGATGGAGAGGGGGAGTATACCCAAAGTATTTCTTCAAATGTGCATCCTAGTCTTGCTCATGAGGGGGAGAGTGTATCAACTGGTCCTGATCAAGTCTATGATAATGAAGTGGCGGTTGTTGAATCACCTCAAGTATTACGAAGGAGCACAAGGATAAGGAGAGATCCGGCTAACTGGGTCAACACTAGGGTCTACTACAATGCTCAAGCAGTAGAACATCCTATACAAGCCACTTGTTCATTTGCTCAATTTCCAACAGAACATCAGGTATTCATTAGCTCATTAGATCAAAATCATATTCCTAACACATATGAGGAAGCTATGGAACTGAAGGTTTGGAGAGATGCTGTCCAAGAAGAAATAGAGGCTATGATGAGAAACAATACTTGGGATGAGTCATATTTGCCCAAAGGTAAGAAAGCAGTAAGTTCTAAATGGGTGTTTACTATCAAGTACAGGAGTAATGGTGAGATTGAAAGGTATAAGGCTAGACTTGTAGCAAGAGGTTTTACTCAAACATATGGAGAAGACTTTGGAGACACTTTTGCTCCAGTTGCAAAACTTCACACTGTAAGAATTGTACTTTCTCTTGCTACTAATCTTGAATGGGAGTTGTGGCAGATGGATGTGAAGAATGCATTTCTTCAAGGAGAGCTAGATGAAGAAGTGTACATGAAACCGCCTCCTGGGTTAGAAGGCTTAGTGGTTGGTAGCAATGTCCTAAGATTAAGGAAAGCTATCTATGGATTAAAGCAATCTCCAAGAGCCTGGTATCATAAACTCAGTATGACTTTAAGGGATAGAGGTTTTAGAAGATCTGAAGTTGATCATACTCTGTTTACTTTTCCTAGTTGTTCAGGTATAATTGTGGTATTAGTCTATGTTGATGACATTATTATCACAGGTAGTGACAAGGAAGGTATTCTAGAGACTAAGGCTTATCTTAAATCGAAATTTGACATTAAGGATCTTGGTTTGATGAAATATTTCTTAGGAATAGAAATATGTAGATCTAAAGAGGGTTTGTTTTTGTCCCAAAGGAAATATATTCTTGAATTGTTAAAGGAAACAGGAAAGATGGAAGCAAAGTCAGTTTGCACACCCTTGGAAGATGAGTACAAATCCGCTAGTAAGGGGGAGCAGGATGAAGAACTCTATGAAGATCCAAAACTATACAGGAGGCTGGTAGGTAAACTTATATATCTTACACTTACTAGACCTGATATTTGTTTTGCAGTAAATCAGGTGAGCCAGCACATGCAATCTCCTACTGTTAAGCACTGGGAGATGTTAGAAAGAATACTAAGATACTTGAAAGGGACTTATGATCATGGAATCTGGATGAGTTGCAATAAAAACACAGACATAGTAGGATATTGTGATGCTGATTGGGCTGGTGATAGGAATGATAGAAGATCAACAACCGGCTATTGTACCTTTGTGGGAGGAAATCTAGTGACTTGGAAGACTAAGAAACAGAAGGTGGTGTCATGTTCCAGTGCTGAAGCTGAGTATAGAGCCATGAAGAAACTCACAAATGAACTAATTTGGATCAAGGCTGTTCTTAAGGATCTAAAAATTGAAGATTCAAGGCCTATCACTATGCATTGTGACAATCAAGCAGCCATTCATATAGCTTCAAACTCAGTATTCCATGAGAGGACCAAGCACATTGAAGTAGATTGCCATAAGGTAAGACAGGCGGTTGAACAGGGAATAGTCTTGCCATGCTATACAAGAAGTTCTGATCAATTGGCAGATGTTTTCACTAAAGCCGCAACTTCAAAGGTGTGTGAGTCCATTTTGCCAAGACTTGGTTTGACAAGCATTGCTGAGTGAGTCCCTTAACTAGAGGAATCATACTCTTTTTCCCTCAAAGTTGTTTTTGTCCCAATTGGGTTTTACACTTTGAGGTTTTTAATGAGGTGATCTCCTGTAGTTTGTCCAAGCTTAACCATTCATCATAGTTAAGCTTGAGGGGGAGTGTTAGATTTAGGAATGTATAAGGACTAGATTAGGCGTATGTTTAGGTTATTATACACCTCTTGTAATTGCCTATAAATACTCCTTGTACATAACAATTCGACATATACAAATTCATTCTTCTTCATTCTCAAAACTCTTTCTCTCTCAATTCTCTCTCATTCTCTCTACAATCGAATTCATTCTCTGCATAATCTTTTATTCTTCTTCATTCTTTTAATTCTCACACCTTAGCCTCTTCATAGGATGTTGGAATGTGTCCCTGATCCAGGCTGCTAATAAAGGTCTTGTGCTCTTCAGGGAATGAAGCAAATGAGCAAACAACTTGAGAGGGATGAGCAACCGCATTTGCATTGTAATAGACCCTTGTGTTCACCCAGTTTGATGGATCCTTCCTGAGTCTTGTGCTTCTCCTTAGAGGTTGACCTGTCCCTGATGGTTCTTCTTCCCGCTCTTGCCTTTGATCGTGACCCTCAGAAGAAGAGCCGGTCCTCTCTTGATCACTGTCTTCTTCAAGATGTCCCCCCTCACGATCAATGTCTGGCCGGGAAGAGTTAAGGTCTTGCTGCGGCAAGCTTGGTCCAGTTCGGGACAATGTTGGACCACCTCCGGGTGAGCTAGGTTCTGACCAGGTCGAGGTAATTTCATGCGGAACAGCTGGTTGAACAGGAGCCAAGCCAGGAACAGGACATGAACTAGGTTGAGGACATGGAACACCGGTAGAACCAGGTTGGAATGGTGAAGGTATGCCAAGATGATCAAGGATATTCCGAAGGCGGCCCGGTCCAGGGAAGAACCAGCAAGATCAACCAAGTTATCCCACTTTTGATCACTATAGTAGCCAGTGTTCTCAATAAACTTAACATCACGAGACACCAACACCTTCCTAGCTTCAGGGTCATAGCACTTGTAGCCTCTTTGGGTAGTAGAATACCCAATGAACATGGACCGTGCACTCTTAGCGTCAAGCTTGGTTCGGTTCTCTCCTGGAATCAAAACAAAGCACAGGCAACCAAACACTCTCAAGTGGGTTAGAGAAGGTTTAAGAGCGTTTAATACCTCAAATGGGGAGAGATCATTGAGGACTCGGGTAGGAGTCCTGTTAATAAGATAACATGCGGTAAGGACAGCATCTCCCCAAAACCTCTTAGGAACCTTTGTATGAAACATCATTGCCCTGGCTACTTCCATCAGGTGACGATTCTTTCTCTCAGCCACACCATTCTGTTGGGGTGTGTAGGGACAACTCGTTTGATGGAGAATTCCGTGCTTATTGAGATGATCTCTGAAGGCATGACTTGTATACTCTCCACCATTGTCTGTTCTAAAGATTTTAATCTTTGCATTGAAGTGGTTAGTGATATAATTTTGAAAGTTCACAAAGGCCTCTAAAGCTCTATCCTTTGATTGCATTAAGGTTATCCAGGTGTATTTGGATTTCTCATCTATGAAAGTAATGAAATATTTCTGATTCTCTCTAGATAAGCAAGGAGCAGTCCACACATCTGAATGCACAAGATCAAAACACTTTTCATAAACGGTTCCAGACTTAGTGAAAACAGACTTGCAATGTTTACCTAAGATACATGCCTCACAATTATCATTTTTAAACACAACATTAGGTAACATCAAGCCTAAAGCCCGAGAGTGAGGGTGTCCTAGTCTAGCGTGCCATAACACATTATTAGCATAAACAGGAGTAGAATTTAAAGAACATAAAACAGAAGCTAAAGGTTGATCATTTCCCAGCAGATAAAGACCATCCTTAGTTCTTCCTTTCCCAAGCAACTTGCTTGTCTTAATATCCTGAAAATGTACATCATTAGGAGTGAAGATAACATTGCAATCCAAGTCATTTGTGGCCTTATGAACAGAAACTAAATTAGAGGTGAAATCAGGCATAAAGAAAGCTCTAGTCTTTCTATCAAATAGTTCTAAGTTTCCTACCCCTTTAATTGGAATTCTATCCCCATTTGCAATCACAACATGACCCTTAGCCGGTTCTAAGTCCTTAATCAGTTCAATATTGCTAATCATATGATGGGATGCTCCAGAATCAATCACTAATGGTCTTTCATCCAGTTTTATAGTATGAGCAGTAGCATGAAAAGAGAACCCCATACCATTACCATAGCTTTCTTTCAGGGCTTTGATAAGAGCATCCAGTTCTGACCGCTTCACCACTTGATCTTGACCGGCTACTTGTGCAGCTTGAGCATTGATCACCGCCATTCCATCTTCCTCTGGATTGCGTGAGGATGTTCCCTGGTCAGCTTTAGCCTTGGTGATATTGGCTCGGACATCTCTGAACTTGGATGGCTTGAGATGTGGGTGGAGAATCCAGCATTTTTCCTTAGTATGGCCCTTCCTCTTGCAGTGCTCACAGAACGACCCCCTTCTGTCATCTTGCTTGAAGTAGACACCTTTGTTTGCTGTCACAAGCTCTCCCTTTCCACTTAGAAGACCATGAGAGCCTTGTTCCCTCTGGATGTAAGCGCAAACTTCTTCTAGGGATGGAAGCTTATCTGATCTCAGGAGGTGCTTGATCAAGTCATTGTACATAGGATTCAGGGTGAGAAGGAGACCAAAGACCTTGTCTTGTTCACGTCTTGCAAGGAGAACCTCTGGATCAGTTGAGTTCGGTCTCAACATTTCAAGCTCAGCCCACAAGGAGCGAAACTTGCCAAAATGAGCTGTAAACTCCAAGTCTTCTTGGTGAAGGTTGTTGATTGCTCTCTTCACTTCAAACACCCTACTTAAATTTGTAGTGTTACCGTAAACCTTCTTGAGTGTTTCCCATAGCTCCCTAGCACTTCCAATGAACTTTGAATGATAGACAGAACAAACTGATCCTCTTGAATCCATTTTTCTTCATCCACAATCATAATCTCCTGTCCATCCTCCTGTTGAAACGTCTTAGGTGGAGCTTCATCAAGAAGGAGATGCATTCCAAGTCCTCGGCCACCAAGAGTAGTTTTTACCATTCTAGACCAGAGAAGGTAGTTAAGGCCTTTGAGGGTGACTGGAATGACCATGGGCCGTGTGTTCTCCATCTTGAAAGGGGTAGGTTTTATGAAAAACACGAGGGTTTGAGAACACGAGGGTTTGAGAAAAACAGGGTGCACAAGGTTTAAGAAGGTTTATGCTCAGGATGCAACTCTACCCTTCTAAGACCTTAAGCCGTTCTTTGGTAAGCTAGAAATGACCTACCTTTAGGATAAATGAGCTATTTTTAGACAGTTTTGGTGTAGTGTACGGACTCTGGTTCGGGTTTGGTCGAAGAAGGTGAGTACGGACACACACCCACTTAGCTCTAAACAACTCCCCTTGTATTATTTAGGCCATGAATGAGTTCAAGCTTACTCCTTTTACTACCCCAACACAGAAAGCAGCTATTTTTACACTAAGAACTCACTATCCAGAAATGTGTCCGTACAACAATGGTGAAAAAGCCGGCTAAACTTGAAAACAACTTAAACGCGAGAGATAACCATGCCTAGTCTTCTTCAACTCATCACCCATGGTTCTGAGGATCCTGGATCTCAGAGAAGACAGACTTAAACATGTTTATCTCAAGGGAAGCGTTTGGAGTATAGCCAGAAATATAAAGAGTAGAAGAGAAGGAATGAGTTTAAGAATGCGGAAGCTATGTGAGAATCATATCCTGCTCTGATACCATGTTAGTTTTAGGAAAGATTAAGGAGAAGTTTTGAATAAATTAGATTATAAACATCAAGAACATATCAAGAACATATAGAGTTTAGCCATAAGAGGAATAGAATAGAATCTTATTATATTAGAGTGAGCGATTACAAGGAGGCTGCATAGCCTTAAATAGAAAGACTCCTAGGTCGCCTAGGCTAGGGATAAGTAAGAGTACATATAGGACCGTTGCAGCTGAACTTATCAACATACATGCTTCCTTATCTTCTCATCTTATCATGTGTGACTATCCCTTCCTTATCAAGTGACCAGAGTGCTTATCACACTAGACTGAGCTGCCTTTAGTAACGCCACTGTCCAATATGGAGAAGATTACAGAGACACATTTGCTCCAGTAGCAAAAATGCATACAATCAGAGTTGTTTTGTCTCTTGCTGCAAACTTAGACTGGGAACTATGGCAGATGGATGTCAAAAATGCATTCCTTCAAGGAGAATTAGAAGAAGAAGTCTACATGACCCCTCCACCTGGATTAGAAGACTCAGTTGCACCAGGGAAAGTCCTTAGATTAAGAAAGGCAATCTATGGCCTTAAACAGTCACCTAGGGCCTGGTATCACAAGTTGAACGTCACTCTAAGAGACAGAGGTTTCAGGAGATCAGAATCCGATCACACCTTGTTCACATTACATAGCCAAGAAGGTATAGTTGTCATTCTCATTTATGTGGATGATATTATCATCTCTGGGAATGACAAGGTAGAAATTTCTGCTACAAAAGAATATCTTAAAGCTATGTTTGACATTAAAGATCTTGGTGAACTCAAATATTTCTTGGGTATTGAAGTCTGCAGGTTTAAAGATGGGTTGTTTATATCTCAGAGGAAATACATTGTAGACTTACTAACTAATGCAGGAATGATGGATTCAAAAGCAGCAAGAACGCCATTAGAAGATGGTTACAAGGCTAAAACTGAGGGGGAGCAAGATGAAGAGACATTTGAGGATCCGAAGCTATACAGGAAACTTGTTGGTAAGCTCATATATCTGACAATTACAAGACCTGACTTGTGCTTTGCTGTGAATCAGGTAAGTCAGTATATGAAAGCCCCTGGGAAGAATCATTGGATGATGATACAACGCATTCTGAGATACTTGAAAGGGACTTACACTCAGGGAATATGGATGGGAAAGAATGGAAACGCTGAAGTAGTTGGCTATTGTGATGCTGATTGGGCTGGGGATAGGAAAGACAGAAGATCAACTACTGGTTATTGCACCTTCATAGGTGGTAATCTTGTCACTTGGAAGACCAAGAAGCAGAAAGTAGTATCCTGTTCAAGTGCTGAAGCTGAATATAGGGCTATGAGGAAGTTAACTACCGAGTGTATATGGCTAAAGGCTCTTCTCAAAGATTTCAGCATTGAAAGCAGCACACCTATCACAATGCATTGTGATAATCAGGCAGCCATTCATATTGCATCCAATTCTGTCTTCCATGAACGAACCAAGCACATTGAGGTGGACTGCCACAAGGTTAGAGAGGCTGTGGAGAAAGGAATCATACTTCCATGCTATACAAGAAGTTCTGATCAATTGGCTGATATCTTCACCAAGGCGGTAAGTTTGAAGGTTTGTGAGTTCATAGGTGATCCAAAACCAAGCTCTGATACCATGTTAGAATTTGCAGAATAATAGTTAGAATAGGTAGGAGAGTTTCTGGGTTTATATTTGATAAGGGAAGAACAAGAGTGAGACTAATAGAGAGAGATTGTGAGACAGAGAGTATGGAAGGAGGATTCTATTTCCTTGATTGATTTATGGTGAGCATACAATGTATTTATAGCCAGAGAATAGAGATAAGACAAAGGCACTTCACCAAATGGTGAAAGTGACAGCTCCTAACAGCTAGAAATTCAAATTGGTTAAGCCAACATGTGACTCTTCCTTCCCTCTCCAAACCCACACCTAGGAGAGCTTCTAGAAGGTGTCTTGGACAGTTTTGGGCTTGTTTGGGCTTATTTAATTCAGGCCTTGTGTTGCACATGTGTGGACAGACCCTGGGCTTCACTTCATTATCTCAGCCTAATGCACAGACCTTGAACTTCTGATTTGGGCTTGGGCTTCATTAACTTTTTCAGCTTCAAGCATAAGGCTTCAATCCAATAACAAAGCTATCAGTGAGGGGGAGATTGAAGACCAACCATTCGAAAACCCAAAGCTCTACAGAAGACTAGTAAGTAAGCTAATCTATTTAACTCTTACTAGACCTGATCTGTGTTTCTCTGTGAATCAGGTGAGCCAGCATATGCAAGCTCCCAAGGTCCATCACTGGAACATGCTGGAAAGAGTTCTTAGATACTTGAGAGGAACTTCCGAACAAGGAATCTGGATGGGAGCTAACAAAAGTTCAGAGATAGTAGGGTATTGCGACGCAGACTGGGCTGGGGATAGAGAAGACAGAAGATCCACTACTGGCTACTGCACCTTTGTTGGGGGTAACTTAGTCACGTGGAAGACAAAGAAACAGAAGATAGTCTCATGCTCCAGTGCTGAGGCCGAATATCGTGCTATGAAGAAACTCACTAATGAGCTAACATGGATCAAGGCCATTCTGAAGGATTTGGGAATAGAGACAACCAAACCAATGACCATGCATTGTGATAACCAGGCAGCCATTCACATAGCTTCAAATTCTGTATTCCATGAGAGAACGAAGCACATAGAGGTTGATTGTCACAAAGTGAGGCAAGCTGTGGAGCAAGGGACAGTCTTACCATGCTACACTAGGAGTGTGGATCAGCTTGCAGATATCTTCACCAAAGCTACAACCTCCAAGGTATATGAGTCCATTCTACCAAGATTAGGACTCATTGATATCTCTCTTCCATGACTCCTCTAACTATAAGCAGTCATACTCTTTTTCCCTTATGTGTGCTTTTATCCCACTGGGTTTTACACCATAAGGTTTTTAATGAGGTGATTGTTTATAGTTTCCAAGCTAATGATCTTCATCAGAACTTAGCTTGAGGGGGAGTATTGGACAGGAATAACGAGGGGGGTTCCGAGCCTGTGTGGTATGATAGCTAGTCTTGTGATAAGGAAGGAGGAACACATGAGTGATAAGGAAGGAGCTAAAGCAGTATGCGTGTGATAAGGAGTATGCATAGGTGATAAGCTCTTTTGTAATGGTCCTATAAGCTCATGTGCTTATCCCTAAACCTAGTATCCTAGCTAGCTTTCTATTTAAAGGCTGTGTAGCCACTCTGTGTAAAGATACTTGAATAAACGAATACACTCTTATGGCTAACTTCCTCTCCATTAATACACTTTTATTGTTCATAATATAATCTATCATCTATGCAAATCTATCACTGGGTATGTTCTCTATCCTTCCTGTGTAAAATCTTTGAAGGATTGGTATATATCGAAGTTGAAAACGGATTTGGCATTCTGAAGAAATTATAAGCTCTTTCAGTATCAGCATTAGGTGGTAGTGGATTGGTATCTCTGATTGAAAGTGGATTGATCTAGAATCCAAGTCTTAGAATACAAGGTCTAGGATACAAAGTGGATTGGTTCTGTCGCTTGGTGTGCTCTGTTTCTCTTTTAAATTGCAGAAGTGGTGTGGTACTCCAAGACTGCATCTATGGAATTTCACAAACAAGTTATAATGGCACCAATCACACTTAAAGGAGCAAACTATCTCCTTTGGACCAGAAAAATGAAGACTACATTGTGTAGTCGGGGTTTGTGGTCTCATGTCACTCAGAGCAATGCGCCTGGCAATGCTCAAGGAGGAGAAACTCTTGAAGAAGAAGTGATCACTTCAGAGGATGAAGGGAAATGGTTCCAGGAAGAGCAGATGGTTCTTTCAATCCTCCAAAATTCACTTGAGAAGTCCTTGCTTGAAGCCTACTCCTACTGTGAGAATGCCAAGGACTTATGGGATACCCTTCAGAATGTATATGGTAATGCATCAAACTTAATGAGGATTTTTGAAGTCAAGAAATTGATAGTTTTGTAAGAGTTTATGAATGGATGAAGAATGAAGTATGAGAGAATAGAGTAAAGGAGAATTAGATGATGAGTGAAATCGATTTCATTATTGTGTATTGATTACAATGAGGCTGCATAGCCTTAAATAGAAAGATACCTAGGTCACCTAGACTAGGGATAAGTAGAATTACATATATGACCGTTATAGGATAGTTTATCAATACACGCCTCCTTATCATATCACTTGCATAAGTAGCTCTTGCTTCCTTATCACCCTTCCCTTATCATGCGACCAAGATGCTTATACTTAGGCTGAGCAGACATTGACCAATGTAACCAGACCGTCCAATACTCCCCCTCAAGCTAAATTCTGATGAAGAACTTAGCTTGGAAACCATAAACAACCACCTCATTAAAAACCTTATGGTGCAAAACCCAATGGGACAAAAACACACATAAGGGAAAAAGAGTATGATTGCTTATGGTTAGAGAAGTTATGGAGTAGCGATATCAATGAGTCCAAGTCTGGGTAGAATGGACTCATATACCTTAGATGTTGTTGCCTTGGTAAAGATGTCAGCAAGCTGATCCACACTCCGAGTATAGCATGGTAGGACTATCCCTTGTTCCACAACTTGCCTTACTTTGTGACAATCAATCTCTATGTGCTTCGTTCTCTCATGGAAGACCGAGTTTGAGGCTATATGAATGGCTGCCTGGTTATCACAATGCATGGTCATTGGCTCAGTTGTCTCTATTCCCAAGTCCTTCAAAATGGCTTTGATCCATGTTAGCTCATTAGTGAGTTTCTTCATGGCACGGTATTCGGCTTCAGCACTGGAGCAGGAGACTATCTTCTGTTTCTTTATCTTCCATGTGACTAAGTTGCCTCCAACAAAGGTGCAATAGCCTGTCGTGGATCTCCTGTCTTCTCTATCTCCAGCCCAGTCTGCATCACAATACCCCACTATCTCTGAACTTTTGTTAGCTCCCATCCAAATTTCTTGCTCTGAAGTTCCTCTCAAGTATCTAAGAACTCTTTCCAGCATGTTCCAGTGATGAACCTTGGGAGCTTGCATGTGCTGGCTAATCTTATTCACAGAGAAGCACAAATCAGGTCTGGTGAGAGTTAAATAGATTAACTTACCTACTAGTCTTCTGTAGAGCTGTGGGTCATTGAATGGTTGATCTTCAATCTCCCCCTTACTGACCGTTATAGGATAGCTTATCAATACACGCCTCCTTATCATATCACTTGCATAAGTAGCTCTTCCTTCCTTATCACCCTTCCCTTATCATGCGACCAAGATGCTTTTACTTAGGCTGAGCAGACACTGACCAATGTAACCAGACCGTCCAATAGTAGGTAACCTGAACCTATTTGATAGAAAGACTAGAGCCTTCTTTATGTAAGAATATGCGGAATATAAGAGAAGATTAGAGAGAGTTTTCTGAATAAGATGAATAACAAAAGTATGGAAGACTAAGAGGAAGAGATTTCGTGACAAATGAGAGAGAGAGAGCTGGCGGCTGGTATGAGAGAATTAGAGAAGGAGGATTATATTTCCTTGACAGATTAGTTACATAGGTTAGAGTATTTATAGACTAAGTTACAATAAATACATTAATTACATTAATTAGGCTCACATATTTACTTTCCATAAACTATTTGTTGCCTAACTCTCAAAGGGGAAGTAATTAACTTCCTTTCCAACCTTGAGTAATCGACATCCAGGCCATTAAATTCCTTTCCTTACTTGAGTAGTCGACATCCAACGTCATTAACTTCCTTTCCTCACTTGAGTAATCGACATCACAGACCATTAACTTCTCCCAGCTGCCTGTATCTTTCTTCTAGAAGTCTTATAGTTGGGCTTGCTGTCGTGTGTAGATTAATACTCCCCCTCAAGCTCAACCATGATGAATGGTTAAGCTTGGAACCATAAAGACTCACCTCATTAAAAACCTTAAGATGCAAAACCCTTTGGGACAAAAACATCTTAAGGGAAAAAGAGTATGGATCTTTTGGCTAGGGGATTCCCTGGTTGGGAAGGTTTATGAGCCCAAGTTTTGGAAATATGGACTCACATACCTTTAAACTTGCGGATTTGGTGAATATATCTGCAAGTTGATCCGAGCTCCTTGTGTAACATGGTAGGACAACTCCTTGCTCCACTACTTGTCTCACTTTGTGGCAGTCTACTTCAATGTGCTTGGTTCTCTCATGAAATACATTGTTGGATGCTATATGTATGGCAGCTTGGTTGTCACAATGCATGGTGATTGGTGTTGTGACTTCTATGTTTAGATCCTTGAGCAGATTCTTGAGCCAGGTAAGTTCTGTGGTGAGCTTCCTCATGGCTCGGTACTCAGCTTCAACACTTGAACAAGAAACCACCTTCTGCTTCTTTGTTTTCCAAGTAACTAGGTTGCCTCCAATGAATGTGCAATAACCGGTAGTTGATCTCCTATCATTCCTGTCTCCAGCCCAATCAGCATCACAATAACCCACGATTTCAAAGCTTCCGTTGCGCCCCATCCAGATGCCTTGGTCGTGTGTCCCTTTCAGGTATCTTAAGATCCGGTCCACCATGTTCCAGTGATGCACCTTTGGGGCTTGCATATGTTGACTGACCTGATTCACAGCATAGCACAAGTCAGGTCTAGTAATGGTTAGATAAATTAGCTTACCAACCATCTTCATATAAATTTTGGTGTCTCCAAACATCTCATCTCCAAGCTCCCCCTCACGTTCCACCTTGTACCCTTCTTCTTGGGGAGTCTTCGCTGGTTTAGCTTCTAATCTTCCTGCATCAACTAGAAGATCAAGTGTGTACTCCCTTTGTGATAAGAAGAGGCCTTCTTGTGTTCGGCATACTTCTATCCCTAGGAAGTACTTTAGTTCACCCAAGTCTTTTATATCAAACATAGATTTAAGATAAACCTTAGTGGATTGAATTCCTACCTTGTCATTCCCTGAGATGATTATATCATCTACATAGATGAGAATGACTACAATACCTGTTTGACTTTGGAGTGTGAAGAGGGTATGATCTGCCTCAGACTTTCTAAAGCCCCTATCTCTAAGTGTGATACTTAGCTTATGGTACCAAGCTCTTGGTGACTGTTTGAGGCCATAGATAGCTTTTCTCAGCCTTAGAACCTTTCCTGGAGTCACCGTATCTTCAAGGCCTGGTGGAGGTGTCATATACACTTCATCTTCTAGTTCTCCTTGTAGGAAGGCATTCTTGACATCCATCTGCCACAACTCCCAATCAAGGTTAGTAGCTAAAGAGAGAAGAACCCTTACAGTGTGTAATTTGGCTACTGGTGCAAAGGTGTCATTGTAGTCTTCTCCATAGGTCTGAGTGAAACCTCTTGCAACTAGTCTTGCCTTGTATCTTTCTATCTCTCCATTGCTTTTGTATTTAATGGTAAAGATCCATCTGGAGCTCACTGTCCTCTTGTCCTTAGGTAAATCGGCTTCATCCCAAGTGTGATTGATGTCCATGGCATTGCATTCAGCCTTAACTGCATCTCTCCACACTTTAAGCTCCTTTGCTTCCTCATAGTTTCTTGGTATATGTTCTTGGTTGAGGACTGCTGCAAATGCTTGATGTTCTAAGGGAACATGAGCTAGGGAGCAAACAGCTTGAGTTGGGTGAGCTACTGCTTGGGCATTGTAGTATACTCTGGTGTTGATCCAATTTGAAGCTGGTCGCCTTTCCCTTTGGCTTCTCCTTAGTACTACTTGGGTGTCTGGTTGGGCCGCCTGTTCTTCTGCTTGTTGTTCAGCCTCAGTTTCGGATTCCTCATGTTCTTCGTGATCATGTACGTGTGAGCTTGTTTCTTGGTTAGTAGGTTCAAGTTCAAGCTCATCAAGCTCATCACCTTCATTGCCTCCCTCATGATCAAGAGAACTAGCCGCTTGAGTTGTATTAGATGGAGAAGTAGTTGGCGGTTCTTGGTGAGTTGATTTTGGTGCATCTGGTAATGTTATCCCAAGATTCTCCATAAGGTGTCTGAGGTTGGTGGCCCGGTCAGATGTGGATTGGGAGAGGTCTTTGAGTTCATCCCAATTCTTTTCTTCATAGAATCCTTTGGATTCTACAAACTTCACATCCCTAGATACAAGAACCTTTCTTGTCTCTGGATTGTAGCATTTGTATCCCTTTTGAGTAGTTGAATAGCCAATGAACATGGCTTTAATACTCCTGGCTTCCAATTTATTTCTTTGTTCTCCTGGAACAAGTACATAACACACACACCCAAAGACTCGTAAGTGTGAGATAGATGGTTTACTTTTGTTGAGTACCTCAAATGGAGTTAAGTCCTCTAAGACTTTGGTTGGTAGGCGATTGATGAGATAGCAAGCTCTGACAAGGGCATCTCCCCAAAATTTCTTTGGAACATTGCTTTAGAACATGATGGATCTCGCCACCTCCATGAGATGCCGGTTCTTCCTTTCAGCCACTCCATTCTGTTGTGGTGTGTATGGACAACTAGTTTGGTGGATGATTCCATGTTTGTCCAAGTATTGCTTGAATGCTAGACTTGTGTATTCTCCTCCATTATCTGATCTAAAGATTTTGATCTTGGCATTGTAATGGTTAGTCACATATGCTTGAAACTTAGTAAATGCATCTAGGACCCTATCTTTTGTTGGTAAGAGAGTTATCCAAGTATATTTTGATTTTTGATCTATAAATGTGACAAAGTACTTATGATTATCCCTAGACATGCATGGTGAATCCAAACATCAGAGTGAATAAGATCAAAACAATTTTCATAAATAGTTGAGGACTTGGGAAACACTGATCTACAATGTTTTCCAAGGATACAAGCTTCACATTCATTATTTTTAAAAGACATGCTTGGCAACAAAAGTTCTAAGGCCCTAGAATGGGGATGTCCTAGTCTAGAATGCCAAATAGCACTATTAGCCTTATTCAAAATAGAATTAAAAGCAATAGATAGAGTTGAGTCTGGTTGTATGTCTTCAAGTACATACAAATCATTCTTGGACACTCCTTTTCCAAGAACATTATTGGTCTTAATATCCTGAAAATAAACATCATTAGGACCAAAGATTGCATAGCAATTAAGATCAGAGGTTGTCTTCTTAACACTTAGTAAGTTAGAGGTAAATGTAGGCATATAGAAGGCAGTTGATTCTTTATCAAACAATTTAAGGTTCCCAATTCCCCTAATTGGTATCTTATCTCCATTAGCTATTAATACATCTCCTAAAGCCGGTTCTATATTGCTCATTAGATTCTTATCACTAATCATATGATGAGAGGCTCCTGAGTCTACAATCAGTGGTTTAGAGGTATTTAAAGCTTGGAATGAGTTACCAGAGAGGTTTGATTCTTTGAGTGCCTTGACCAGTGCATCAAGGTCGGATTTCCTCACAAACTCTTGTTGGAATGTTGCAAGTGCTTTCCCATCTCCCTCAGTGATTGGCGTGAATGAGCTTGGGCTTGCCTTGTTCCTTTGTTCAAGAGTTACTTCTTGAGTGAGGTTGGCTCTTGGTTGGTTTCCCACTTTTGGCTTTAAGTGTGGATGGAGGATCCAGCACTTGTCCTTGGTATTCCCTTCCTTCTTGCAGTGGTCACAGTATGCCCTCCTTTCTCCACGATTTAAGCCTCCCTTATGGTACACAGCTGCTTTGTTGGCTGAGATGAGTTCTCCTTTGCCTCCAAAGAGACCAAGTGAACCTTGTTCCTTCTGAATCTTATTGCACACTTCTTCAAGGCTTGGAAGGGTGTCTGACCTTAGGAGGTATTTGATGAGATCATTGTAGGAGGAATTTAAAGTCAAGAGAAGTCCAAAGACTTTATCTTGCTCACGCCTCTCATTCAGAACCATGGGATCCACTGTGCTTGGTCTAAGCATTTCAAGTTCAGCCCATAAGGATCTGAATTTTCCAAAATGTTGAGTGAACTCCATGTCTTCTTGAGTTAACTCATTGATGGCTTTCTTAACTTCAAACACACGGCTGAGATTGGAGGTGTTGCCATAGACATTTTGAAGAGTCTCCCACAGCTCTTTGGCTGTCTCACAGTAGGAGTATGCTTCAAGGATAGTTGATTCAAGTGAGTTTTGAATCACAGATAGGACTAGTTGGTCTTCTTGAAACCACCTGTCTTCATTGGTGATAGCCACTTCCTGACCAGTTCCTTCAACCGTGGCATTAGGTGCTTCACTCCTAAGGATGTGGCTCCATAACCCACGGCTACATAGCACTGTCTTGGTGGTTCTAGCCCAGAGGAGGTAATTAACCCCTTTCAAAGTCACTGGATCAACAACTCTTGTGCCTTCCATGATGATTACAAACGATTTAGGTGATGAAAGAGTAGGATGAAGTGTTTTCAAGAAATAAATAATCCTAACCTCTCACAACTCAGCACCACAAGGATTTGAGGATTGTTCAATCTCAGAGTGAGGACATTAGGTGGATTTATTTCAAGAGTGTACAGAGATTTTGAGAATATAACAGCCAAAGCTCTGATACCATGTAAGAATATGCGGAATATAAGAGAAGATTAGAGAGAGTTTTCTGAATAAGATGAATAACAAAAGTATGGAAGACTAAGAGGAAGAGATTTCGTGACAAATGAGAGAGAGAGAGCTGGCGGCTGGTATGAGAGAATTAGAGAAGGAGGATTATATTTCCTTGACAGATTAGTTACATAGGTTAGAGTATTTATAGACTAAGTTACAATAAATACATTAATTACATTAATTAGGCTCACATATTTACTTTCCATAAACTATTTGTTGCCTAACTCTCAAAGGGGAAGTAATTAACTTCCTTTCCTTACTTGAGTAATCGACATCCAGGCCATTAAATTCCTTTCCTTACTTGAGTAGTCGACATCCAAGGTCATTAACTTCCTTTCCTCACTTGAGTAATCGACATCACAGACCATTAACTTCTCCCAGCTGCCTGTATCTTTCTTCTAGAAGTCTTATAGTTGGGCTTGCTGTCGTGTGTAGATTAATACTTTATGCCTGATTTCACCTCTAATTTAGTCTCTGTTCATAAGGCCACAAATGACTTGGATTGCAATGTTATCTTCACCCCTAATGATGTGAAATTTCAGGATATTAAGACAAGCAAGATATAAGTTTTAGAGATTCAAGTTTCGAGAGTTTTAGAGAGTTTTAAGGAGTTTAGGGAGCTAGAGAGATTTAGGGAGTTTAGAGAGTATGAGAAACATGTTTTATTATACGAATTGCTTGAATACAAGTGAAGGCATAAGAGGTCCTTTTATAGCAAAATAGATAAACCTAGATGATTCTACTTTAGGTAAAGAGGTGTGGACTCCTTTAGGTAAAGAGGTGTGGACTCCGTTTAACATCTCTTTCCTTTGGTAGAATGCATCTTCATTCCAACACTCCCCCTCAAGTTTAAATCATTGGTGAATGATTAAAACTTGGACACCAAGAGGATTCACCTCATTAAAAACCTTAAAAAGGCAAAATCCAGTGGGACAAAAGCATTTTAAGGGAAAAAGAGTATGAATCCTTCTTGATAGGGAAGTTACTGGAATGGGAGAGATGTGAGTCCAAGCTTTGAATGAATGAACTCACACACCTTTACACTTGCTGCCTTAGTGAATATGTCTGCCAATTGATCAGAACTCTTGGTATAGCATGGAAGTATAATTCCTTGAACCACGGCCTCTCTCACCTTGTGGCAGTCAACTTCAATGTGCTTAGTGCGTTCATGGAAGACAGAATTGGATGCAATATGAATGGCCGCCTGGTTGTCACAATGTATTGTGATTGGTGTATTGCTTTCAATGTTGAAGTCTTTGAGGAGAGCCTTTAGCCATATACACTCAGTGGTTAGTTTCCTCATGGCCCGGTACTCAGCTTCAGCACTTGAGCAGGATACTACCTTCTGCTTCTTGGTCTTCCAAGTGACAAGATTTCCTCCTACAAAGGTGCAATAGCCTGTGGTTGATTTCCTGTTTTTCCTATCCCCAGCCCAATCAGCATCACAGTAGCCAACGATCTCAGCATTCTCATTCTTTCCCTACCAAACTCCTTGAGTGTAAGTCCCTTTAAGATATCTTAAGATGCGTTGAATCATCGTCCAGTGGTTCTTCTTAGGAGCTTGCATATACTGGCTCACTTGATTCACAGCAAAACATAAGTCAGGTCTTGTAATAGTTAAGTAGATGAGCTTACCAACAAGTTTTCTGTAGAGCTTAGGGTCTTCGAATGCTTCTCCTTCTGGCTCCCCCTCAGTTTCAACTTTGTATCCTTCCTCTAAGGGGTTTCTAACCGCCTTTGCCTCCATCATTCCTGCATTGGTTAGTAGGTCTCTAACATATTTTCTTTGTGAGATAAACAGTCCATCTTTAAACCTGCATACTTCAATGCTCAAGAAATACTTAAGTTTACCAAGATCTTTTATATCAAACATAGACTTAAGGTATTCTTTTGTAGAAGCAATTCCTACCTTGTCATTCCCTGAGATGATAATATCATCTACATATATGAGAATGACAACTATACCTTCTTGGCTGTGGAGGGTGAACAAGGTGTGATCGGATTCAGATCTCCTAAAGCCTCTGTCTCTGAGGGTAACATTCAACTTGTGGTACCAGGCTCTAGGAGACTGTTTTAGCCCGTAAATTGCCTCTCTTAGTCTTAGGACTTTCCCTGGTGCAACAGAGTCTTCTAATCCAGGTGGTGGAGTCATGTAGACTTCTTCTTCTAGTTCTCCTTGTAGGAATGCATTTTTGACATCCATTTGCCATAGCTCCCATTCCAAGTTTGCAGCTAGAGAGAGGACCACCCTGATTGTGTGCATCTTTGCCACTGGGGCAAATTTGTCTCTATAGTCATCTCCATAGGTTTGTGTGAAGCCTCTTGCGACTAGTCTAGCCTTGTGCCTTTCAATCTCTCCATTGCTTTGGTACTTAATAGTGAAGATCCATCTGGAGCTAACAGCCTTCTTTCCCTTAGGTAAGTCTGACTCATCCCATGTATGATTCTTTTCCATTGTTTTCCTTTCATCTGTTACAGCATCCCGCCAGACCTTAATGTCCTTTGCTTCATCATAGCTTCTAGGCACAGATTCTTGATCTAAGCTTCCAATGAACACTTGATGGCCTTGAGCGATTTGTACTAAGGAGCACACAGCTTGAGCAGGGTGAGCTACCGCATTATTATTGAAGTAAACCCTGGTATTCTTCCAGTTCTCAGCTGGAAATCTTTGCCGAGTACTTCTTCTGAGTTCAAGAGGAGCTTGATTTTGGATGGGACCTTGAGTGCTTTGTGAACTTGATTCATCTTCTGAGCCTTGAGTACTTCTTGTTCTATCTTCTGAGCCTTGTCTATTACCTTCAGTCTCTGCCTGTTCTTTCTCCGGTCCTGAATCCATGTGATCAACAATTGAATCCTCTTGATCATGACCAGAGAATTGTTGCTCCCCCTCAGGATTAAGAGGATGAAGGGGATGATGGCTAGGGGAGCCGTGGAAATGCCAAGTCCTTCTAATATCTTCCTTAAGTTCTCAGCTCGATCAGAAGAGTGGGAAGAGATGTCCTTGATTGAATCCCATGTCCCTTCTTCAAAATAACTTGTAGTTTCTAAGAACTTAACATCCCGTGAGATGAGAACACGATTTGTCTCAGCATTGTAGCATTTATATCCCTTCTGTGTCGTGGAATAGCCCAGGAACATGGCTTTAGTGCTTTTGGCGTCTAGTTTTGTCCTTTGTTCTCCTGGAATCAACACATAGCAAACACACCCAAAAACTCTAATATGATCAAGTTGAGGTTTAGACTTTGTAAGTACCTCGAATGGGGATTGATCTAGTAATGTCTTGGTTGGAATACGATTGATCAGGTAGCAAGCTGCAAGTAATGCATCTCCCCAGAAACGTTTAGGCACCTTCATATGAAACATCAAAGCTCGAGTGACTTCCATGAGGTGCCGGTTCTTTCTTTCAGCAACGCCATTCTGTTGGGGGGTATAGGGGCAACTTGTTTGATGCTCAATTCCATGTTTGTTGAGGTAATGTTTGAATGCTTGGCTAGTATACTCTCCCCCATTGTCTGATCTAAAACACTTAACCTTTGCATCATACTGGTTAGTCACATATTTATTAAAGCTCATAAATGCTTCCAGAACTCTACCCTTAGATGGCATTAAGGTTATCCAAGTGTATTTAGATTTCTCATCAATAAAACTAACAAAGTATTTCTGATTATCTCTAGATAAACATGGTGCAGTCCATACATCAGAGTGAACAAGATCAAAGCAATTGGCATACATTGTTTGAGACTTAGGAAAAGCAGACCTACAGTGTTTTCCTAGGATACAAGCTTCACATAAATCATTATTTAAAGACATCCTAGGAAACATTATTTCTAGAACTTTAAAATGAGGATGACCAAGCCTGGCATGCCATAAACCACCATTCATTTTAGAATTATTCAAATTGGAAAAGCAAGTAACTAAGTGGTTGGGAGAGAGGTCTTCAAGCACATATAAATCGTTTCTTGTAACACCTTTTCCAAGAACCTCTTGAGTTTCAATATCCTGAAACACAAAGTCATTAGGCCCAAAAATAGCATGGCAATTTAAATCTGTTGTGGCTCTTTTGACAGATAGTAAATTTGAGGTGAATGATGGCATGTAAAAGGCACGAGTTTCTTTGTTAAATAGCCTAAGATCTCCTACTCCTTCTATTGGCACATTAGTACCATTTGCAATCAAAACATTTCCTATGGCTGGTTCAACATTTTTAATCAGGTTAAGATCACTTATCATATGGTGAGATGCTCCTGAGTCTACTATCAATGGTTTAGACTTAGTGAATGCATTAAATGAGGCATGTAGTGATCTACCAATGACGGTATTACCAGAGTTATCTTTGAAGGCTTTGATGAGAGCCTCAAGGTCGGACTTCTTGACATACTCAGACTGAGCTGGTTGATAGGACACCATTTGAGCTGGTTGAACTTGAGTACCGCCACTTGTCCCGGATGAGTTTGATGAACTTGCTGGAGCATTGGTAAGTTGGTAAGGAAGACCTTTCTTGTGGTAATGACCTATCTCCTGTGTAGTGAGCTCTGGGAACTTCCTTCCATTTGCTAGGCTTTAAGTGTGGATGAAGAATCCAACACTTTTCTTTGGTATGCCCTTTCCTTTTACAGTGATCACACATCATGTTCTTCTTGTCTTCCGGCTTGTAGAACCCTTTGTTGGCAGTAATTGTTTCTTCTTCTTGCTTGTAGATGCCCTTATGTGCTGTGATTAACTCTCCTTTCTTTCCAAACAAGCCATTTGATCCACATTCCTTCTGAATTTGAGAACATACATCTTCAAGGGAGGGAAGCTTGTCTGACCGCAGGATATGTTTGATAAGATCATTGTAGGCTGGACTTAAGATCATGAGGAGGCTGAACACCTTGTCCTGCTCTTGCCTTTCTTTGATAACTTCTGGATCAAAGATGTTGGTCTAAGCATGTCAAGTTCTGCCCAAAGAGAACTGAATTTCCCAAAGAGAAGTGTGAAATCAGAGTCATCTTGGTTGAGGTTGTGGATTGCCTGCTTGACTTGGAAGATGCGAGTCAGATTTGAGGTGGTCCCATAAACCTTTTTGAGGATTTCCCAAAGTTCCATTGAGGTTTCACAATGAGAGTAAGACTCAAGTATAGGTCCATCTAATGAGTTTTGGAGAATGGAGAGAACATAGAGGTCTTCTTGGTGCCATTTCCTTTCGTCAGTTATCACCATTTCTTCTCCATCCTCATTTTGGATCAGACAAGGTGGAGCTTCATTAAACAGTAGATGGTCCCCAAGACCTCTTCCTCCTAAAGCAGTTTTAATCATCCGAGACCATAACACATAGTTAAGGCCTTTGAGAATCACTGGGACAGAGATTTGCCGAGAGTTTTCCATACTTCAAGCTTTTGAGGACCGTACAATAATGGAAGTTGATGCTTGAGACCCACGTTTGAGTTGTGTCTGACCAGGGAAGAGAATAGCTTGAAGGAGAAACTTGGGATGAGACGATTTTATCTTGAATGAGCTGCCTTTAGCTTGGTTCAGCTTTCTTTTCACAAGCGATTTATAATCAGTACGGATGAAACACCCACTCTTCGCGGTTAGTGTTCAGGACTTCTTCTTTGAGGATTCAAGAGTTTAGCCTGTGGATAAACCTCCTGAACTGAAGAAAGACCAGAAAGGAGTTGCCTTTGATGAGTGTGAAAGGAGGTGTACGGACCACTGGGTTTTGGGAGCGAGCGCGGAGAAGACGAGTACGGCCTGAGATTATAGAGCGCAAGACTTGGTCTTTTAAACCACCGGTTGTTTCTACAGAAAGGGTGAGTCTTTATCACCTTCCTTGGAACAGAAATGACTTGGACCGAGAGCTTCTGGGAGACTTGGTCCGTACAAAAATGGCGAGACCAAGAGAGCCGTACAACAATGGTGAAGAGAGATAGCTAAGAAACTAAGCTACTAAGACACAAGATATAACCACATCTAATCTTCCTCAACCCATCACCCATGGATCTGGGGATCTTAAATCTCAGAGAGGATAGATTAAGACATGTTTATCTTCAAGGTAAGTGCTTGATTCTTAGCTTTGGAATCAAATGAAAAAGAAGGAAAAGAAATTTGCGGATTATGAAGGATGAAAGAGCATATGCTCTGATACCATATAAGTTTTAGAGATTCAAGTTTCGAGAGTCTTAGAGAGTTTTAAGGAGTTTAGGGAGCTAGAGAGATTTAGGGAGTTTAGAGAGTATGAGAAACATGTTTTATTATTCGAATTGCTTGAATACAAGTGAAGGCCTAAGAGGTCCTTTTATAGCAAAATAGATAAACCTAGATGATTCTACTTTAGGTAAAGAGGTGTGGACTCCTTTTGTGCTGGCGGATCCTTTCCCCTTTTGTGCTGGCATGGGTGAGTCACCATGCCTTCTAGAAGATCCTACTTAGCCGTTTAACATCTCTTTCCTTTGGTAGAATGCATCTTCATTCCAACACAAGATGCTTGGGAAAGGAATAACTAAGGATGGTCTCTATCTACTGAAGGATGATCAGCCTTTATCTTCTGTTTTATCTTTTGTTTTATCTTCTCCTTATGCTAATAATGCGTTGTGGCATGCTAGATTAGGACATCCCCATTCTCGGGCTTTAAGCTTAATGTTGCCTAATGTTGTGTTTAAAAATGATGAGTGTGAAGCTTGTATCTTAGGCAAACATTGCAAGTCTATTTTCCCTAAGTCTAAAACAGTTTATGCAAAATGTTTTGATCTTGTGCATTCTGATATTTGGACTGCTCCTTGTCTATCTAGAGAAAATCACAAATACTTCATCACCTTCATAGATGAAAAATCCAAGTGTACTTGGATTAATGGAATTCGGCAAATGTTGTGAATGACTAATGGAATTCGGCAAAGAGGAGATACCAAGTGTATATAGTAGGCTCCTTAAATTAGCTGCTCAGTCAGACTGAGAAGTAGAGAGCTCTTTTAGACTATCCCAATCCTTTTCTGTGTAGTACCCCTTGCTTTCTAAGAACTTAACATATCTTGACACCAACACTTTGCCAGTTTCTGGAACAAAACACTTGTATCCCTTCTGTGTGATGGAATAGCCAAGGAACATACTCTTCATACTCTTGGCATCCAGTTGTTACGGTTCTCTCCTGGAACCAAAACATAACACACATATCCAAAGACTCTTAGGTGATTAATAGACGGCTTGGAGTTGTTCAATACCTCAAACGGTGATTGGTCTTGAAGGATTCGAGTGGGTAGCTTATTGATCAGATAACAAGCCGCAACTACAGCATCTCCCCAAAACCTTTTAGGTACATTGGTGTGAAACATCATGGACCTTTCCACCTCCATAAGGTGTCTGTTCTTCCTTTCAGCTGTACCATTCTGTTGTGGAATATATGGGCAGCTTGTTTGGTGAAGAATTCCATGTTTGGATAAAAGAGATTTGAAAGCTTGACTTGTGTACTCACCACCATTATCTGATCTTAAAATTTTCACTTTAGCATTATAATGGTTAGTGATATAATTATGAAAGTTTATAAAAGCTTCAAGGACTTTATCTTTAGATGGAATTAATGTTAACCAAGTGTACTTAGACTTCTCATCTATAAATGTGACAAAGTATTTATGGTTCTCTCTTGAAATGCAAGGTGATGTCCATACATCCGAATGAATCAAGTCAAAGCATTTTTCATAGATTGTAGTAGACTTAGGAAAGACAGACTTGTAATGTTTGCCTAAGATACAAGCTTCACACTCATTATTTTGAAACATAACATCAGGTAGAAGAAGATTTAAAGCACGGAAATGTGGATGTCCTAGTCTAGCATGCCAAATTGCATTATTAGCAGTAACAACAATAGAACTAAAAGCGCTTAAAAGAGAAGATGGAGACTTTGTATCCTCCAAAATATAAAGGCCATCTTTAGTTGTTCCTTGTCCAAGAACTTCACTTGTCTTAATATCCTAAAACAAAACTTCATTAGGACTAAAGATTGCATAGCAATTAAGATCAGAGGTAGCCTTTCTAACTGATAATAAGTTTGAGGTGAAGGATGGTAAATAAAAAGCCTTCCAACTCTTATCAAACAATTTTAAGTCATCTATCCCTTTGATTGGAACCTTTTCACCATTAGCTATAGTAACATTGCCTAATGTCGGTTCTAAGTTCTCAATTAATTGTATGTCACTAATCATGTGGTGTGAAGCACCTGAGTCAACAATCAAGGGTTTTTGAGTTTTAGATGCTAGATAAGAGTTACCAGATTCTTTCAAGGCTTTGATGAGGGCCTCTAGGTCTGATTTCTTCACGAATTCAGAGGAGGCAGCTATGGATGTTCCTTCCCCATTTGGCCATATGCGCTTAGAGGGTTCAGCATGGTGCGTGGCTAGGGAGCCACCTTCAAGCGAGTAGTTGGCTCTTGGCTTCTTCCACCGATTGTTTTTGAGGTGGGGATGCAAGATCCAGCACTTCTCCTTGAGATGTCCTCGTTTCTTGCAATGATCACACACTAACATCTTCCGGTCCTCATACTTGAAGTTACTCTTGTTTGCCGTGGCTAGTTCTCCTTTGTTGGCTGTGACCAACTCGCCCTTCTTTCCAAAGAGCCCCAAAGACCCTTGTTCCTTTTGGACTTGTGAACACACCTCATCCAAGGTTGGTAGCTTGTCGGCTCTTAGCAAATGCTTGATAAGGTCATTAAAGGTTGGGTTCAGGGTCAGCAACAGGGCAAACACCTTGTCTTGTTCTCGACGTTCATTCAGGACCATGGGGTCCACAGAGCTTGGCCTCAGCATTTCTAATTCTGCCCATAGGGCTCTGAACTTTCCAAAATGTTTGGTGAAGTCCATATCTTCTTGGCTCAGGTCATTAATAGCTTTCTTGACTTCAAACACCCGGCTGAGATTGGAGATGTTTCCAAACACGTTTTGTAGTGTTTCCCACAGCTCCTTGGCCGTTTCACAATAGGAATAAGCTTCAAGGACAGAAGCTTCAAGTGAGTTTTGAAGAATGGCTAAGACAGTCTGGTCTTCTTGAAACCACTTGTTTCTTTCAGCCATCACCATCTCTTCTTCATCTTCATCGACCGCCTTCATTGGAGCCGCTTCTTCAAGAACATGATTCCACAACCCACGGCTGCACAGGGCGGTCTTGGTGGTTCTTGACCATAGTAAGTAGTTCCCTCCTTTCAGGATGACTGGAACAATCAAAGGTTTTGAGTTTTCCATGGCTGAGAATGTTTGGACCGTTGGACAAACCCTTTACCCACTAGATAATAGCAAATCGTTTGTGTAAAGCAAATAAGAAATGATGGAACAGAGAGATTAGATGCAATGGATGTTTATTCCATGCTCTGATACCATGAAAGTTTGATTAAGTTTGTGGAATTAAGAGATTCAAAGAGAATGAGAGAGGTTTAGACAGAAGTTTAATGGAGGAAGAGAGAGATTAGGAACAAGGAAGAAATCGATTTCCTTTGTTAAATCAAATACAATGTAGGACACTGGACATTTATAGACAGACACTTCAGACTCTAGGCTTACACAAGATAGTGACACAAATAATAAACAAAGAGAGACTTGCTGGATCCAAGACATGAAAGTGACAGCTCCTAACGGGTGGGAGCCTGCTTCCACACGTGATTCCTCAAGTCGTGTGTCTCCAACGGCTCTTTCCTCTTCATAAACTCCTTCTAGAACATTAATCCTTGCATAGAAACTATTGGGACATGTCTTATTCATCTGGGCCTCTCCATTTCTTTAACCGTCCCATATAACACTTGCTGGGCTATCCATGTACCGCGCCATTCTCGCTGGGCCGTGTTGAGTCTTAAGTTGTCCATAGTCCATTCCCTTATCATACTTGGTCCATACCTTTATTCAGCTCAATAGAGAGGAGATATCCTTGATAGAGTCCCATGTACCAGCTTCAAAGTAGCTCGTAGACTCTAAGAACTTCACATCTCTGGATATGAGCACTCGGTTGGTCTCCTCATTATAACACTTATAGCCCTTTTGAGTGGTTGAATATCCCAAAAACATGGCCTTGGTGCTTCTGGCTTCCAATTTGTTCCTCTGTTCTCTGTTGAAATTAAGGAGTATTTATGAAGACTAAAGGGGAGAAAGGTTCTAGAAGTGGACTGGATAAGGCCACACTTGGTAGCACCAACGGTCAGCTCCAGCTCACCATGCCACGCCCCTAGATGCTTTAGTAGATACTTTGGATATTCCTTCTAATCTATCTATTTAATCTATGTAATTGTCATAATGTAATTCAAGCAAGAAATAAGAAACAAAATGTTTTTCTGATTCTCCTAATCGCCTAAATACTATTCTCCAATCTCTTGAAACTTGTTCTTGATTTTCAATATGGTATCAGAGCAGTTTATGCTCCTAGATTACTAAAACTTCCGCAAATCTTCTTCTGTCTTAAGTTCTTGCCAAAACTCACAATAAACAACTTTGAATCTACCCATTCTGAGATTTATAATCCTCAAAAGATCATTTGGTCATGAGTTATGGGAGATTAAATGTGGTTATTGTTTGTTTATCTCGGGCTTAAGACTTCTTTTTTATTCATTCAAACCCTTCTTTCCTCCATTGTTGTACGGACTCTAACCTCTAAAACTCTTCTCCTCAAGAAAAGTTTTCATCTTTGGCTTGAAAATATGAGTATTGGTCGAACCAGATCGTGTTAGGTCTAATCTGTTCTGTCCTGGTCGAGTTTTTGGTATCGCTAGGCTGTTCCGCGCCATGGATGTACGAATGGGAGTTACAACATAGCTTGGTTCATCTTCTGGTGTGTTTAAAATCACAAGTTCGTGTGTTCATGTGCATTCTGGTGTCATTTCTTCTGAATCCTAACCTTCAATCAAGCTAAAGGAGACTCCTTTGCCATTGTCCGTACTCGTCTTCTCCAAATCTCTCCGTGAACTAAAATCTGCTTAAGTGAAAAATAGCTTAAAGGCAGCTCATTCTTCACAAAGGAGGTTTTTTTCTAAAGCTGGATTAGCTTATTTGATGATTCTGAGACTCGAAGGAAGCATCTGAAGCTCTCTGTTCTTCCCGCCTGAAACCCTTTTCGAAATTTGTTCTTCCGTACAAATCACGCCAAAGACAAATGGAGTCTTCGAAAATGATTGTTGCTCCAGTCATACTGAAGGGGCTAAACTACTTGTTATGGTCAAGAACCATGAAAACTACTCTGTGTAGTAAAGGTTTATGGACCCATGTTCTCCTAGATGAAGCACCAAGAGAAGCTATTGAAGAAGAAGCTCTCGGTGAACAAGGAAGGCTGACCGTGGAAACCATGAACAAATGGTTTCAAGAGGATCAATTAGTCCTTTCAATCCTTCAAAACTCCCTTGAAGGATTCTTGTTAGAAGCATATTCCTACTGTGAGACCGCAAAAGACCTATGGGAAACACTCAAAAATGTGTATGGAAACACATCCAACCTCATGCGGTTATTTGAGGTGAAGAAAGCTTTAAATGAACTCCATCAAGAGGATATGGAGTTTACTAAGCATTATGGCAAGTTCAGGGCTTTATGGGCAGATGTTGAAATGTTAAGGCCAAGTACCATTGATCCTATCACTCTTAATGAAAGGAGAGAGCAATATAAGGTCTTTGGCTTGCTCATGACACTAAACCCAAGCTACACTGATCTCATTAAACATCTTCTCCGGGAAGATAGATTACCAAGTCTTGAAGATGTGTGTGCTAAAATTCAGAAAGAACAAGGGTCCCAAGGTCTATTTGGAAACAAAGGAGATATTGTTACTGCCCACAAGGTGTGGCACAAACTGGAGGTAAAGAAGGGATTAGCCTGTGATTATTGCAAACGAAGAGGACACACTAAGGATAAGTGTTGATTGATTCACCCTCATTTGAAGCCGAGCTGGTGGAAAGACCCAAAGGTCCACATCTCTCAGGAAACCTCATCACGCATTGCTCCAACCATCTCTCAAGGAAGCGGTTTTCAAAGTAGTTCACAAGGAAGTATTAATCAATCAATTCTACCACTAATCAAACAACTGAGGCCGAATCATGAAGGGACACAGTTCAGTGCAAATCATATCAGCCTTAATAGAGGAAGTTTCCAGCCAGACTAATTCATATCATAACAACCTACCAGATGAAAGAATTCAAGCTGTCTCAGCTCAGAACGATGTAGTGACCAAGTCAGACCTTGAAGCTCTCATCAAAGCTCTTAAGGAGTCTGGTATTTCTGGTCACACCTATACTGCCTCGTTTAAAAGCTCTGGTGATAGTTGAAATGTTTAAAAACCATTGATAGTTGATTCAGGAGCTTCTCACCATATGATTAGTGATTCTAGGTTGATTAGTGATATAGAACTGGTTTTAGGGAATGTGATGATAGCTAATGGAGAACAAATACCTATTAAGGGAATTCGAAAGCTTAGGTTGTTTGGAAAAGAGTCAAAGCCTTCTTTATGCCATCATTTACTTCAAACCTGTTATCTGTGAAAAGAACAACCACTGATCTTATGGGCCTAATGACTTCTTCTTTCAGGATATTGAAACCAAGCAAGTCCTTGGCAGAGGAGGAACCAAGAATGAACTATATATGCTTGAAGATCTCCAGCCTTTATCATTAGATTCTAATAGTTCGATTAATAATGCTTCTAGTCTTAATGTTTCTAGTCATGAAAATGGTTTATGGCATGCTAGACTAGGACATCCTCCCTTGAAAGCTTTAGAACTTCTATTTCCTAAGATATCTTTTAATAACAACTCATGTGAAGCATGTATCCTTGGTAAACATTGTAGGAATGTATTTCCCTTATCTAAAACGATTTACAATGAATGCTTTGAACTTATTCATTCTGATGTTTGGACATCTCCATGTGAATCAAGAGATAATCATAAATATTTTGTTACTTTTATGGATGAGAAATCGGAATACACTTGGATCACCTTGCTTCCATCTAAGGATAGGGTCTTAGAAGCTTGTAAGAGCTTTCAATCTCACATTTCTAACCAATATAATGTTCAAATCAAATGTTTAAGGTCAGGTAATGGTGGGGAGTACATGAGTCATGCATTCAAACACTTTCTTGCTGAAAAAGGAATTACACATCAGACAAGTTGCCCTTATACACCTCAGCAGAATGGTGTTGCTGAGAGAAAGAACCGACACTTGATGGAGGTGGCTAGAACTTTAATGTTTCACATGCATGTTCCAAAGAGGTTTTGGAGTGATGCAGTGGTCACGGCATGTTACCTCATCAACAGAACTCCTACTCGCATTCTTGCTGATCAGTCACCCTTTGAGGTATTTAATAGAACTAAACCCTCTCTTGATCATCTAAGGGTGTTTGGATGTGTGTGCTTTGTCTATATTCCAGGTGATCACAGAAATAAGTTGGACGCAAAAAGTATAAGGGCCATCTTTCTTGGGTATTCTCCAACACAGAAGGGTTACAAATGCTATGTGCCAGACACTAGGAGAGTTATGGTGTCAAGGGATGTTCAATTCCTAGAGAATCGAAGTTTCTATGATGGACAGAAGTGGGAAGACATTAAGGACATTTCATCACCCTCAGAAGATAGAGCCTCAAGTCTTAGACAGCTACTAGAGGACCTTGGTTTACAGCATTATGATTCTACTCCTCGGCAGGCTTCTACTCCTATGGCACCAGTCTCAGAAGAATCCTCAACATGGCCGGATGAACCAAGTGAGAGTCCTGATCATGAAGGGGGGAATGATATTCCTGAAGACTCAGAAGCTCATAATCAGAACAACCAAGGACAGCAACCTACATCTTCATCATCGGCTCCACAGCAACCTACATCGGCTCCACAAGAAAACAACCAATCCGATCAAGAAGAAGCTGTGGTTGAACTAAGAGGGTCAAGTTTCCACCTGGACACTGGAAAAACACCAGGGTTTACTACAATAATCAGGTTGTTGCACATCCACAACAGGCAGTATGTAACATGGTGCACATTCCTCGGGGACATCAAACTTTCATTGCAAAACTGGATCAAGAATTTGTGCCCAGGAATTATGACGAGGCCAAGGATCATAAAGAATGGAGAGAAGCTGTCACTGATGAAAGACATGCCATGGAGAGGAATCATACTTGGGATGAGTCTGATTTACCAAAAGGCAAGAAGGCAGTAAGCTCCAGATGGGTATTCACAATCAAATATAAAAGTGATGGGGAAATTGAGAGATAGAAGGCAAGGCTTGTAGCCAGGGGTTTCACTCAGACGTATGGAGATGACTATAGGGACACCTTTGCTCCAGTCGCCAAGCTTCATACTGTTAGGGTCATCCTTTCTCTTGCTACCAATTTAGAATGGGATCTTTGGCAGATGGATGTCAAGAATGCCTTCCTTCAAGGAGAATTAGAGGAAGAGGTGTACATGACACCACCACCTGGTCTAGAAGACACAGTTGCTCCAGGGAAGGTTCTAAGATTAAGAAAGGCAATCTATGGTCTTAAACAGTCTCCTAGAGCCTGGTATCACAAATTGAGTGTTACACTGAGAGATAAAGGATTTAGAAGATCAGAAGCTGATGATACCTTGTTCACACTTCAAAGCCAAGCATGTATAGTTGTCATTCTCATATATGTAGATGATATTATCATCTCAGGGAATGACAAGGTAGGAATCCTTTCTACTAAAGAATACTTAAAATCTGTTTTTGACATCAAAGACCTTGGAGAACTCAAATATTTTCTTGGGATTGAGGTGTGCAGGACTAATGATGGTTTGTTTATCTCTCAGAGGAAGTATATTCTTGATTTACTAACAGATGCAGGAATGCTGCAAGCCAAGGAAGCTAAGACCCCATTAGAAGAGGGTTATAAAGTTGGAACTTAGGGGGAGCAGGAAGAAGACGTCTTTGAGGATGCCAAACTCTATAGAAGATTAGTTGGTAAGTTAATTTATCTTACTATCACCAGACCTGATTTGTGCTTTGCTGTGAATCAGGTAAGTCAGCATATGCAAACGCCTAAGATGTGCCATTGGAGGATGATAGACCGGATCCTGAGATACCTCAAAGGGACTCGTGCTCAAGGAATTTGGATGGGGAACAATAGGAACACTGTGATTGTGGGATACTGTGATGCTGATTGGGCTGGAGACAGACAAGATAGGAAGTCTACTACTGGATATTGTACTTTTATTGGAGGAAATCTTGTTACATGGAAAACCAAGAAGCAGAAGGTTGTGTCATGTTCAAGTGCTGAAGCTGAATACAGGGCAATGAGGAAGCTGACTACCGAATCAATATGGCTCAAAGCTCTTCTCCAAGACTTAGGAATTGAAGTCAAGACTCCCATCACAATGCACTGTGACAATCAAGCAGCCATCCATATAGCCTCCAACTCGGTATTTCATGAGAGGACTAAGCACATTGAAGTGGATTGCCACAAGGTCAGGAAAGCTGTGGAAAAAGGAATTATACTACCATGCTTCACAAGAAGTTCTGAACAATTGGCAGATATATTCACAAAGGCAGCCAGCTTGAAAGTCTGTGAGTTCATTCTACCAAAGCTTGGACTCATGGAAATTCCAAGCCCTTAGTCTCTCCTTATCATGAGAACCATACTCTTTTCCCTTAGAATGTTTTTGTCCCACTGGGTTTTGCATTCTATGGTTTTTAATGAGGTGGTTTCTCATGATATCCAAGTTTAACCATTCATCCATGGTCAAACTTGAGGGGGAGTGTTGGAATTAAGGAGTATTTATGAAGACTAAAGGGGAGAAAGGTTCTAGAAGTGGACTGGATAAGGCCACACTTGGTAGCACCAACGGTCAGCTCCAGCTCACCATGCCACGCCCCTAGATGCTTTAGTAGATACTTTGGATATTCCTTCTAATCTATCTATTTAATCTATGTAATTGTCATAATGTAATTCAAGCAAGAAATAAGAAACAAAATGTTTTTCTCATTCTCCTAATCGCCTAAATACTATTCTCCAATCTCTTGAAACTTGTTCTTGATTTTCAATATTCTCCTGGAATCATCACATAGCAAACACACCCAAAGACTCTAAGATGATCAAGATGAGGTTTGGATTTGGTAAGTACCTCAAATGAAGAAAGGTCTAGAAGAGTCTTGGTAGGAATTCGGTTGATAAGATAACAAGCAGCTACCAAGGCGTATCCCCAAAAGCGTTTAGGGACCTTCATATGAAACATCATGGCTCTGGTTACTTCCATTAGGTGCCTGTTTTTTCTTTCAGCAAAACCGTTTTGTTGAGGAGTATATGGGCAACTGGTCTGGTGTACAATACCATGTTTGTTAAGATAGTGTTTAAAGGCTTGGCTTGTGTACTCGCCTCCATTGTCTGATCTAAGACATTTAATCTTTGCATCAAATTGGTTAGTAACATAGTTATTAAAGTTCATAAAAGCTTCAAGAACTCTACCCTTTGATGGCATTAAGGTTATCCATGTATATTTAGATTTCTCATCAATGAAGCTAACAAAGTATTTTTGGTTATCTCTAGAAGAACAGGGGGCAGTCCAAACATCTGAGTGAATTAAATCAAAGCAGTTTTCATACATGGTTTGAGACTTAGGGAAGACAGACCTACAATTTTTACCAAGGACACAAGCTTCACATAACTTATTATTGAAAGACATTCTAGGAAACATGATTTCTAATACTTTAAGATGAGGATGGCCAAGCCTAGCATGTCATAAATCACCAGTCATCTTAGAATTATTGAAGTTTGAAAAACAAGTAACTAAGCGACTAGGAGAGAGATCTTCAAGCACATAGAGATCATTTCTTGTGACCCCTTTTCCAAGAACCTCCTGGGTCTCAATATCCTGAAACACAAAGTCATTAGGCCAAAAGATAGCATGGCAGTTTAAATCAGTGGTAGCTTTCCTAACAGACAACAAATTTGATGTGAATGATGGCATATAGAAGGCCCTAGATTCTTTGTTAAATAGCTTTAAGTCTCCTATTCCTTCTATTGGAACAGTGGTTCCATTTGCAATCAACATATTCCCCTTTGCCGGTTCTACATTTTTAATCAAGTTTAGATCACTGATTATATGATGGGATGCACCAGAGTCTACTATTAGTGGTTTAGACTTAGTGAATGCATTAAATGAGGCATGGAGAGATCTACCAACAACATTACCAGAGTTTTCCTTAAAGGCTTTGATGAGAGTCTCAAGGTCAGATTTCTTGACATACTCGGATTGAACTGGTTGATAAGGTACCATATGAGCCGGTTGGACTTGAGTGTTACTACCAACACCAGAGAAGTTGGATGAGCTTGCTGAAGCACTGGTTAGCTGATAAGGAAGGCCTTTCTTGTGATAATGTCCTGTCTCCTGAGTGTAGTGAGCTCTCGGGGTCTCTTTCCATTTGCTTGGCTTTAAGTGAGGATGAAGAATCCAGCACTTATCTTTGGTATGACCTTTCCTTCTGCAATGATCGCACACCATGCTCTTCTTGTCTTCTGGTTTATAGTACCCTTTATTTGCTGAGACAGGCGGTTCATGTGTGGTTCCCTGATCTTCTTGCTTGTAGGTACTTCTATGAGCCGTGAGTAACTCCCCCTTTCTTTCAAACAAACCATTTGATCCACATTCCTTCTGAATTTGGTAGCACACATCTTGAAGTGAAGGGAGTTTCTCTGACCTTAAGATGTGCTTGATAAGATCATTATAGGCAGGACATAGTATCATAAGGAGACTAAACACTTTATCCTGCACACGCCTTTCTTTAATCACTTCAGGGTCAAATGTGATTGGTCTAAGCATATCAAGTTCTGCCCATAGAGAGCTAAACTTGCCAAATAAGGATGTGAAGTCTGGATCTTCTTGGTTGAGGTTATTTATAGCTTGCTTAACATGGAAGATGTAAGAATATGCGGAATATAAGAGAAGATTAGAGAGAGTTTTCAGAATAAGATGAAGAACAAAAGTATGGAAGACTAAGAGGAAGAGATTTTGTGACAAATGAGAGAGAGAGAGCTGGCGGCTGGTATGAGAGAATTAGAGAAGGAGGATTATATTTCCTTGACAGATTAGTTACATAGGTTAGAGTATTTATAGCCTAAGTTACAATAAATACATTAATTACATTAATTAGGTTCACATATTTACTTTCCATAAACTATTTGTTGCCTAACTCTCAAAGGGGAAGTAATTAACTTCCTTTCCAACCTTGAGTAATCGACATCCAGGCCATTAACTTCCTTTCCTTACTTGAGTAGTCGACATCCAAGGTCATTAACTTCCTTTCCTCACTTGAGTAATCGACATCACAGACCATTAACTTCTCCCAGCCGCCTGTATCTTTCTTCTAGAAGTCTTATAGTTGGGCTTGCTGTCGTGTGTAGATTAATACTCCCCCTCAAGCTCAACCATGATGAATGGTTAAGCTTGGAACCATAAAGACTCACCTCATTAAAAACCTTAAGATGCAAAACCCTTTGGGACAAAAACATCTTAAGGGAAAAAGAGTATGGATCTTTTGGCTAGGGGATTCCCTGGTTGGGAAGGTTTATGAGCCCAAGTTTTGGAAATATGGACTCACATACCTTTAAACTTGCGGATTTGGTGAATATATCTGCAAGTTGATCCGAGCTCCTTGTGTAACATGGTAGGACAACTCCTTGCTCCACTACTTGTCTCACTTTGTGGCAGTCTACTTCAATGTGCTTGATTCTCTCATGAAATACATTGTTGGATGCTATATGTATGGCAGCTTGGTTGTCACAATGCATGGTGATTGGTGTTGTGACTTCTATGTTTAGATCCTTGAGCAGATTCTTGAGCCAGGTAAGTTCTGTGGTGAGCTTCCTCATGGCTTGGTACTCAGCTTCAGCACTTGAACAAGAAACCACCTTCTGCTTCTTTGTTTTCCAAGTAACTAGGTTGCCTCCAATGAATGTGCAATAACCGGTAGTTGATCTCCTATCATTCCTGTCTCCAGCCCAATCAGCATAACAATAGCCCACGATTTCAGAGCTTCCGTTGCGCCCCATCCAGATGCCTTGGTCGTGTGTCCCTTTCATGTATCTTAAGATCCGGTCCACCATGTTCCAGTGATGCACCTTTGGGGCTTGCATATGTTGACTGACCTGATTCACAGCATAGCACAAGTCAGGTCTAGTAATGGTTAGATAAATTAGCTTACCAACCATCTTCCTATAGAGTTTGGTGTCTCCAAACATCTCATCTCCAAGCTCCCCCTCACGTTCCACCTTGTACCCTTCTTCTAGGGGAGTCTTTGCTGGTTTAGCTTCTAATCTTCCTGCATCAACTAGAAGATCAAGTGTGTACTTCCTTTGTGATAAGAAGAGGCCTTCTTGTGTTCGGCATACTTCTATCCCTAGGAAGTACTTTAGTTCACCCATGGTGCGGCCCTGGTTTTTTTTAAAAACCAAAGGATCGTCTTGAAGGAAGGTGATCTGGTTAAGGAGAAAGCTACTAGCACTTCTCTTGGCAGCGGATTGATTGGGGAATGGATTGGAGGCTACTAGCTCTCCAATTAGGTGTATATGATGATGGATTTGATTCCACTAGCACAGGATCACCCTGCAAAGAGCTATGGAATTTCACAGTAGATTCCTCTACCCTTAAGTGAATGGAAACAATGTTCTTATGCTGAACAGAGAAAGCAAGAAGCAAAAGTGCTTTGAAATATTTTATAAAATTCGATGTGTCTTTTACAAGGGGGGGTGAAGCCTTTATATAGGCTGATAAATCCTATCTAAATCATATCTACAAGATCATATCTACAAGATCATATCTTAACTACTTCCTAGATTTTAGCTAAAGAATATCTTTGATTTTAATTGATTTATAATTTAAATTCAAAGATATTCTTACTCTTATCCTAATCTCTTTTGGTTTAATTTAAGTGATTATGAACCATTAAATTAAACCAATTGGTTGGTTTATTTTTAATCTAATTTTCTACTTTGGCTACGTCCATATCCATCCATAAGAGCCCATGTTTTCCTTGTTCTGGTCCAGCTCCATCTGATCTAGATCCTCTTCATGTCCAGGTCGCTTAGCATCCTCATTGGGCCTTGCTAGGATCGCACCATCCCCTCCTCCTTTGAAGGGATTTGTCCTCAAATCCAATTCTTCTGCAACAAGAGAAATCAAGTTAAAATCATTGGAGTTGTGATTAAATATGTGCTCACCTTGGGATGTTGACAATGACTGCAAAGTAGGATCCCATATCCAATCTCCAATTTGGAAAGATTGATGTGGGCGGCCTGTACTTGCTCTGTCTTGGCACCACTCCTTGATCAAGAGCTCATTTGGTCCATAATCAACTTGTTTGCCAAGACCCAGAATCCTCCTTGTTCTTGGAACAAACTCCATAACCTGTCTATCCTGTTTCCTTTCAAACACTAGAAAAACCACATCAAATGTGCAACAGAAATAGATAACTGAATCCCCTGAGTTTAAGATCTTAAAAACAAGACTCAGGTTCCTAAAATCACCATCTAAGATAAGATCATAGATCATTCTAGCATTAGAACACTTATTGGAACAAAACTTTTCTTTTGAACACAAACCAAACAAATAGATATCATTGCTAGCAAACATATTGGATTGTGCTAACTTAGAAACTCTCTCAACATATTCAAATTCGGAACTTCTCTTAGCTCTAAGTAGGTCATGCATGTTCTTAGACCACCATTCTAGCAATGCAAACTCATGATCTAACTTGGAAAAACTCTCAAAAACGTTTTCTCTCAAGGCTGAGTTCATATCACAAAGTTTTAAAACCCAAAAATCTTCACAACACAAAGTTTTACAGCCTTTTCTAACTGATTTCAAGTTATGCAACACTTTATTAGAGAAACATTCATCAATCACAAGATCTACATCAATCCTCACCGATTTATGTCCTAATGTTCTCCTAATCAACTTATGACTCAAAGCAAACTCCGAACTCTCAGTTTTAGCAATCAAAGAACATTCTGATCTACAAAACATTTCATTCCTAGGTGCTTCAAAAGATTGAATCATCTTATCAAAAATAAACCTAGAAACACAAAGTTCTTTCACATTCTCTAAACCAAATTGTTTCTCTTCTTCAGGTGTAACAATCACAAACAAACTAGGTAAAGAATTTGTCACACCAATATCCTTACAGAGTTTGAGACGAGTTTCATCAATCAAAGAAGGAGTGAAGGAGTTGAACTCCAAGCTAGTTGTAGGCACCAATTTACTGTCCAAAGATAATCCCCTTGGTGATTCCTTCAATAGCTTCTCTTCATGGTCCTGCAAGGGAAGCTCATTGCTACTCGGTTGCACCGGTTTAAGATTAGTAACACTTATACAAGTATCATCTAATACTTTAGCTGATGGAACAGAGAAAATATATTTGTCAAGCTCAAAGAGATTTTCTTTTACCAACAGTTCACCTTCAGCTAGTGATGTCTCACTCTTAGGAGAATTTGGCAATGGATCAGACATCTCCCTTCTTCCTCTAACTCCATTGGCGTCCTTAGAAACTTCCAGCATCTCCATGCCTCTGGCTGGTGGTGCTTTCTTGGGTACTTCTCCTGGTATCTCCTCCTCAATATCCTGTGAAGAGAAGACAAGGCTACTCGGACTCACCGGTTCACAGATGGTTAGTTTTCTACAAATCTCTCTTCCATTAAGCATAAAATCAATTTTAGAAGATGGTAGAAAACACTTACCTGTGTTTGAGTCATTTGAGAACTTTTCAGTCCCAAACAACCTCCTGGAAACCATGGCTTCATTTGGAGAATATGAAGTTTCAAAAATTTCTTTCTTAATTTTGCAGATTGGACTATAATGATTGGGATCTGGCTGTTGGGGAACCGGTTTCTCCTGGGAATACATATATTCTTGGCGTGTCCACTGGATGGGTGATGGGCGTGAGCTTGGTCTCCTCTCTTGGTTGCTCCTCATAGTCTTAGACCTCTCTGATCTACTCCCAATAGTCCTCCCTTGTGAACTCCTTTGGTATTTGTCCTGCACATAACCAAATTTATTATAATCTGGAGCAAACTTCTTTTTCATAACAAATTTCATCTCAAACCAAGAAGCAATCTGAGGTTCTCCATTGTGCCTCCTTGTGGATGCCATATGATCCCACCAGTGGATGGCATGACCACTGAATCCACTTGTTGCAAGTTTGATCTTCTTTGCCTCAGTGTAGTGATAACAACTGAACACCCATTCCATCTCTTCTTCCCATTCCAGATAAGATTCAGGATCAATCTTCCCATGGAATGATGGAATCCCAAGCTTGGATTGACTAAGGTATTCTTCTGCTCTATGGCGACGATGGTGATAAGAGTTAACTCCTCCTGCCTTTCTGCCTGCAGAGATTGAAAAGTCATGAAACTCATTAACATGGTTAGTCTTATTGAAATCTTGTTTCAGCTTCCTAGTGATCTCAGCCATCATAGCTTCACATTGAAATTGATCAAGATGAACAATCTGATCCACTAAATTTATCCTTGCCATGAAGTTCCTGAAACAAACTTTAACAAACTGTTAATTAAAACTCTCTCTCTTACTTTTTTTTTTTTTTTTTGATTTCTCAATAGATATTCCTCTTGCTATTCCCAAAAGTTCAGAATAGATCAAAGCCCAATCACCTAAGATCTAGAGCTAAACCTACTGAAACTTAAGATAGAAAGATTGCAAGATTTTTTTCGTCAGCTGATTGACCTATTCCTAGCAGGGTTTCTCTTCTGCTCTCTTTTTTTTTTTTTTTTTTTTTTTGAATTTTCGATTTTTTTTTTTTTTTTTTTTTTTGTAGATCCTTTTCTTAAATCTTTTTTTTTTTAGGAAAGGCTCAGCTGACTTACAACAGATAGAAAGAAAAGAATTTGTTTATTAAACTAAAAAAAAATTGAAAAAAATTGATGGTGGTTTTGAAATCAAAGTGATTTCACAAACCCTAACCTTCAAGAGGCTCTGATACCACTTGGTGCGGCCCTGGTTTTTTTTAAAAACCAAAGGATCGTCTTGAAGGAAGGTGATCTGGTTAAGGAGAAAGCTACTAGCACTTCTCTTGGCAGCGGATTGATTGGGGAATGGATTGGAGGCTACTAGCTCTCCAATTAGGTGTATATGATGATGGATTTGATTCCACTAGCACAGGTTCACCCTGCAAAGAGCTATGGAATTTCACAGTAGATTCCTCTACCCTTAAGTGAATGAAAACAATGTTCTTATGCTGAACAGAGAAAGCAAGAAGCAAAAGTGCTTTGAAATATTTTATAAAATTCGATGTGTCTTTTACAAGGGGGGGTGAAGCCTTTATATAGGCTGATAAATCCTATCTAAATCATATCTACAAGATCATATCTACAAGATCATATCTTAACTACTTCCTAGATTTTAGCTAAAGAATATCTTTGATTTTAATTGATTTATAATTTAAATTCAAAGATATTCTTACTCTTATCCTAATCTCTTTTGGTTTAATTTAAGTGATTATGAACCATTAAATTAAACCAATTGGTTGGTTTATTTTTAATCTAATCTTCTACTTTGGCTACGTCCATATCCATCCATAAGAGCCCATGTTTTCCTTGTTCTGGTCCAGCTCCATCTGATCTAGATCCTCTTCATGTCCAGGTCGCTTAGCATCCTCATTGGGCCTTGCTAGGATCGCACCAACCCAAGTCTTTTATATCAAACATAGATTTAAGATAAACCTTAGTGGATTGAATTCCTACCTTGTCATTCCCTGAGATGATTATATAATGTACATAGATGAGAATGAATACAATACCTGTTTGACTTTGGAGTGTGAAGAGGGTATGATCTGCCTCAGACTTTCTAAAGCCCCTATCTCTAAGTGTGATACTTAGCTTATGGTACCAAGCTCTTGGTGACTGTTTGAGGCCATAGATAGCTTTTCTCAGCCTTAGAACCTTTCCTGGAGTCACCGTATCTTCAAGGCCTGGTGGAGGTGTCATATACACTTCATCTTCTAGTTCTCCTTGTAGGAAGGCATTCTTGACATCCATCTGCCACAACTCCCAATCAAGGTTAGTAGCTAAAGAGAGAAGAACCCTTACAGTGTGTAATTTGTCTACTGGTGCAAAGGTGTCATTGTAGTCTTCTCCATAGGTCTGAGTGAAACCTCTTGCAACTAGTCTTGCCTTGTATCTTTCTATCTCTCCATTGCTTTTGTATTTAATGGTAAAGATCCATCTGGAGCTCACTGTCCTCTTGTTCTTAGGTAAATCGGCCTCATCCCAAGTGTGATTGATGTCCATGGCATTGCATTCAGCCTTAACTGCATCTCTCCACACTTTAAGCTCCTTTGCTTCCTCATAGTTTCTTGGTATATGTTCTTGGTTGAGGACTGCTGCTAATGCTTGATGTTCTAAGGGAACATGAGCTAGGGAGCAAACAGCTTGAGTTGGGTGAGCTACTGCTTGGGCATTGTAGTATACTCTGGTGTTGATCCAATTTGAAGCTGGTCGCCTTTCCCTTTGGCTTCTCCTTAGTACTAAAAGAATGTGTATATTTTCGGAATTAAGAGTTTAGGAAAGTATGGAAGAGTTTGGACAGGAGTTTTAATGGAGAATGAGAGAGATGAAGAACAAGGAAGAAGTATATTTCCTTAGTTAGTTTTTCTACAACATTAGGTGAAGGATATTTATAGACAGACACTTAGACAGCTAGGTATTCGCAGGATAGGGACATAAACAATAAACAAAGGGGAGAGAGTGCTGGATCCAAGGCGTGATGGTGACAGCTCCTAACGGGTGGGAGCTTGCTTCCACACGTGATCCTGCCTTGTCAAAGTCTTCAACGGTCCTCTCCTCTTGCCAAGACTCCTTCTAGAACATTTTAAGTGATTGGGCCACACCAAGTCTTCCCTGGGCCGTCCCATGTCCTAACTTCACCTTGGGCTGTTCCACATTCCAAATACTTAGCCCGTCCATGTTCCTCATGTCTGGGCTGCCTAAGGCTGTGTCCCAACTTAAGAACTGGTTGACCACTCCTCTTTATTTCCTTTTCTAACTCAATTCTCCCCCTCAAGATCAACCATGATGAATGGTTTATCTTGGAACAATGAAGAACCACCTCATTAAAAACCTTAGTATGAAAAACCACTTTGGGATAAAAACATACTAAGGGAAAAAGAGTATGGCCTTCACTGTTAAGAGGACTATTGGTAAGGAAGGTTTGTGAGTCCAAGCTTGTCATGGACGAACTCACAAACCCTGGAGCTGGCTGCTTTGGTGAAGATATCAGCAAGCTGGTCTGAACTCTTGGTATAACACGGTAGGATCACTCCTAGTTGTATTTGCTCCCTGATCTTGTGACAATCCACCTCTATGTGTTTGGTCCTCTCATGAAAGACTGAGTTTGAAGCAATGTGAATTGCTGCTTGGTTATCACAATGCATTGTGATAGGAGATTGTGATTCTATTCCCAAGTCTTTAAGCAAGTTCTTGAGCCACATTAACTCTGTTGTGAGCCTCCTCATTGCTCTGTACTCTGCCTCAGCACTAGAGCATGCCACGATCTTCTGCTTCTTGCTCTTCCAAGTAACCAAGTTCCCTCCAATGAATGTACAATATCCTGTGGTAGACCTCCTGTCATCACGGTCGCCTGCCCAATCCGCATCACAGTACCCAACAATCTCAGAGCTCCCATTGCAACCCATCCAAATGCCTTGGCCTGGAGCTCCCTTGATGTACTTGAGTATGCGGTTCACCATGTTCCAATGCTGCATTCTTGGAGCTTTCATGTGTTGGCTAACCTGGTTCACAGCAAAGCATAAGTCAGGTCTTGTAATTGTAAGATATATGAGCTTACCAACCATCCTGCGGTATTGAGTCACATCTTCAAATGGTTGATCTTCAAGCTCCCCCTGTCTATTAGTCTTGTATGAGTCCTCAATGGGTGTCATCACTGGTTTGTCTCCTAAGTCACCTGCTTCACTCAAAAGGTCAAGTGCATATTTTCTCTGTGATAAAAATAATCCTTCCTTTGATCTACACACTTCTATCCCAAGAAAGTATTTGAGTTCTCCTAAGTCTTTGATATCAAATATGGATTTAAGGTAAGTTTTTGTATCAAGGATTCCTACCTTGTCATTCCCAGAGATGATAATATCATCTACATATATGAGAATGACTATAATACCTTTCTGGCCTGTAAGGATGAAGAGAGTATGATCTGATTCTGACTTCTTGAAACCGCGGCTGAGAAGTGTTGAGCTAAGTTTGTGGTACCAAGCCCTTGGAGACTGCTTTAGACCATAGATTGCCTTTCTAAGTCTTAGAACTTTGCCTGGTGTAACTGTGTCTTCAAGGCCTGGAGGTGGTGTCATGTAAACTTCCTCTTCTAGTTCTCCTTGAAGGAATGTGTTTTTGACATCCATCTGCCACAATTCCCATTCCAGATTTGTAGCTAGGGAAAGTAAGACTCTCACTGTGTGAAGCTTGGCCACTGGTGCAAAGGTGTCACAGTAATCTTCTCCATAGGTTTGGGTGAACCCTTTAGCTACTAGCCTGGCCTTGTATCTCTCAATCTCTCCATTACTCTTGTACTTAATGGTAAAGACCCATCTTGATCCTACTGCCTTCTTCCCTTTTGTTAAATCAGCTTCATCCCATGTATGGTTCCTTTGCATAGCTCTAGTTCTTCTCCTACGGCATCTCTCCATACCTTGTGTTCTTTAGCTTCATCATACGTCTTAGGTACCTCATGTTTATCAAGTGTACCAATGAAGGCTAGGTGGTCATCCGGATAGTAAGCTAGGGAGCACACGGCTTGAGTAGGGTGAGCAACCGCCTGACTGTTGAAGTAGACTCTGGTGTTAACCCAGTTGGATGGATCCTTCCTTACTCTCTGACTTCTTCTCAAAGGTACTACTTCTGCATCTGAAGTGGTGTGATCGGTGGATTGTTCATCATCTTGAGTATTGGTTCCCTCCTGATCATTTTCTGTTGAAACCACTTCCATATCCTCATGAGCCGATGAGACTTGATCATGATCACTAGTAGTATGTGAATTCTCCCCCTCAGGAGCAAGACCAGAGGCTTCTGAGGATGATTCATGACTAGTGGGATGTGGTAAGGAGGTGATACCAAGCGTTTCTAATAGGTTCCTTAGATTGGCTGCTCGGTCAGACTGAGAGGTTGATAACTCCTTTAGACTATCCCAATCCTTTTCAGTGTAGTACCCTTTGCTTTCCAAGAATTTTACATCCCTAGACACCAAAACCTTGCCCGTTTCTGGAACAAAACACTTGTATCCTTTCTGTGTGATGGAATAGCCAAGAAACATGCTTTTCATACTCTTGGCATCAAGTTTATTGCGGTTTTCTCCTGGAACCAAAACATAACACACACATCCAAAGACTCTTAGGTGAGTAATAGAAGGCTTGGATGTGTTAAGTACCTCAAAGGGTGATATGTCTTGGAGGATTTTGGTTGGTAAGCGGTTGATCAGGTAGCAAGCCGCAACCACAGCATCTCCCCAGAATCTTTTGGGCACATTGGTGTGGAACATCATGGACCTGGCCACCTCCATAAGATGTCTATTCTTTCTCTCAGCAACACCATTTTGTTGTGGTGTATATGGGCAGCTTGTCTGGTGAAGAATTCCATGTTTGGATAAGAGGGATTTGAAGGCTTGACTTGTGTATTCACCACCATTATCTGATCTTAAGATTTTAACTTTAGCATTATAATGGTTAGTGACATAATTATAAAAGTTGGTAAAGGCTTCAAGAACTCTGTCTTTAGATGGAATTAAGGTTAGCCAAGTGTACTTAGACTTCTCATCTATAAATGTGACAAAGTATTTGTGATTTTCTCTTGAAATGCAAGGTGATGTCCACACATCCGAATGAATCAAATCAAAACATTTCTCATAAACTGTAGTAGACTTAGGAAAGACAGACTTACAGTGTTTGCCTAATATACAGGCTTCACACTCATTGTTTTGAAACTTAACATCAGGCAACAAAAGATTCATAGCACGAAAATGTGGATGTCCTAATCTAGCATGCCAAATTGCATTATTTGCAGTAGCCACAAGAGAACTAAAAGCGCTTAAAAGAGAAGATGGAGACTTAGTATCCTCCAACACATAAAGTCCATCCTTAGTTGTTCCTTGTCCAAGTACCTCTCTTGTCTTAATATCCTGAAACCAAACTTCATTAGGACTGAAAATTGCATGACAGTTAAGGTCAGAAGTCGCTTTCCTAACAGATAACAAGTTTGAGGTAAAGGATGGTAGGTAAAAGGCCTTAGAACTCTTATCAAACAGTTTTAAATCTCCTATCCCTTTGATTGGAACCTTTTCACCATTAGCTATAGTAACATTCCCTAATGCAGGTTCTAAGTTCTCTATTAATTGTATATCACTAATCATATGGTGTGAAGCACCTGAATCAACAATCAAGGGTTTTTGAATTTTAGATGCATGATAAGAGTTACCAGATTCTTTTAAGGCTTTGATGAGGGCCTCCAGGTCTGACTTCTTCACAAATTCAGAGGAGGCTGCTATGGATGATCCTTCCCCATTCGGCCATATACGCTTAGAAGGGTCTGTGTGGTGCGTGGCTAGGGAGCTTCCTTCAGACGAGTAGTTGGCTCTTGGCTCCTTCCACCGATTGTTCTTGAGGTGGGGATGCAAGATCCAGCATTTCTCCTTGAGATGTCCTCTCTTCTTGCAATGATCACACACCAACATCTTCCTGTCTTCATACTTGAAGTTGCTCTTGTTTGCCGTGGCTAGTTCTCCTTTGTTGGCTGTGATCAACTCGCCCTTCCTTCCAAAAAGCCCCAAAGACCCTTGTTCCTTTTGGACTTGTGAACACACCTCATCCAAGGTTGGTAGCTTGTCAGCTCTTAGCAAATGCTTGATAAGATCATTAAAGGTTGGGTTCAAGGTCAGCAACAGGGCGAACACCTTGTCTTGTTCTCGGCGTTCATTAAGGACCATGGGGTCTACTGAACTTGGCCTTAACATTTCCAACTCTGCCCATAGGGCTCTGAACTTTCCAAAGTGTTTGGTGAAGTCCATATCTTCTTGGCTCAAGTCATTAATGGCTTTCTTGACCTAAAACACCCGGCTGAGATTGGAGATATTCCCAAAGACGTTTTGAAGAGTTTCCCACAGCTCCTTGGCTGTTTCACAATACGAGGCTTCAAGAATAGAAGCTTCAAGAGAGTTTTGGAGGATGGCTAAGACGGTCTGGTCTTCTTGAAACCACTTGTTTCTTCCAGCCATCATCGCCTCTTCCTCATCTTCATCAGCCGTCTTCATGTGAGCGGCTTCTTCAACAACATGGCTCCACAGTCCACGGCTGCACAGTGCGGTCTTTGTGGTTCTTGACCATAACAAGTAGTTCCCACCTTTTAGGATAACTGGAACAACCAAAGGTTTTGAGTTTTCCATGGCTGAGAATGTTTGGACCGTTGGACAAACTCTTTACCCACTGGATAATAGCAAATCGTTTGTGTAAAGCGAATGAGAAAGGATGAATTAGAAAGATTAGATGCAATGGATGTTTATTCCATGCTCTGATACCATAAAAGAATGTGTATATTTGCGGAATTAAGAGTTTAGGAAAGTATGGAAGAGTTTGGACAGGAGTTTTAATGGAGAATGAGAGAGATGAAGAACAAGGAAGAAGTATATTTCCTTAGTTAGTTTTTCTACAACATTAGGTGAAGGATATTTATAGACAGACACTTAGACAGCTAGGTATTCGCAGGATAGGGACATAAACAATAAACAAAGGGGAGAGAGTGCTGGATCCAAGGCGTGATGGTGACAGCTCCTAACGGGTGGGAGCTTGCTTCCACACGTGATCCTGCCTTGTCAAAGTCTTCAACGGTCCTCTCCTCTTGCCAAGACTCCTTCTAGAACATTTTAAGTGATTGGGCCACACCAAGTCTTCCATGGGCCGTCCCATGTCCTAACTTCACCTTGGGCTGTTCCACATTCCAAATACTTAGCCCGTCCATGTTCCTCATGTCTGGGCTGCCTAAGGCTGTGTCCCAACTTAAGAACTGGTTGACCACTCCTCTTTATTTCCTTTTCTAACTCAATAAGTACTACTTGGGTGTCTGGTTGGACCGCCTGTTCTTCTGCTTGTTGTTCAGCCTCTGTTTCGGATTCCTCATGTTCTTCGTGATCATGTACGTGTGAGCTTGTTTCTTGGTTAGTAGGTTCAAGTTCAAGCTCATCAAGCTCATCACCTTCATTGCCTCCCTCATGATCAAGAGAACTAGCCGCTTGAGTTGTATTAGATGGAGAAGTAGTTGGCGGTTCTTGGTGAGTTGATTTTGGTGCATCTGGTAATGTTATCCCAAGATTCTCCATAAGGTGTCTGAGGTTGGTGGCCCGGTCAGATGTGGATTGGGAGAGGTCTTTGAGTTCATCCCAATTCTTTTCTTCATAGAATCCTTTGGATTCTACAAACTTCACATCCCTAGATACAAGAACCTTTCTTGTCTCTGGATTGTAGCATTTGTATCCCTTTTGAGTAGTTGAATAGCCAATGAACATGGCTTTAATACTCCTGGCTTCCAATTTATTTCTTTGTTCTCCTGGAACAAGTACATAACACACACACCCAAAGACTCGTAAGTGTGAGATAGATGGTTTACTTTTGTTGAGTACCTCAAATGGAGTTAAGTCCTCTAAGACTTTGGTTGGTAGGCGATTGATGAGATAGCAAGCTGTGACAAGGGCATCTCCCCAAAATTTCTTTGGAACATTGCTTTGGAACATGATGGATCTCGCCACCTCCATGAGATGCCGGTTCTTCCTTTCAGCCACTCCATTCTGTTGTGGTGTGTATGGACAACTAGTTTGGTGGATGATTCCATGTTTGTCCAAGTATTGCTTGAATGCTAGACTTGTGTATTCTCCTCCATTATCTTGTAAGAATATGCGGAATATAAGAGAAGATTAGAGAGAGTTTTCTGAATAAGATGAAGAACAAAAGTATGGAAGACTAAGAGGAAGAGATTTCGTGACAAATGAGAGAGAGAGAGCTGGCGGCTGCCTTGAGAGAATTAGAGAAGGAGGATTATATTTCCTTGACAGATTAGTTACATAGGTTAGAGTATTTATAGCCTAAGTTACAATAAATACATTAATTACATTAATTAGGCTCACATATTTACTTTCCATAAACTATTTGTTGCCTAACTCTCAAAGGGGAAGTAATTAACTTCCTTTCCAACCTTGAGTAATCGACATCCAGGCCATTAACTTCCTTTCCTTACTTGAGTAGTCGACATCCAAGGTCATTAACTTCCTTTCCTCACTTGAGTAATCGACATCCCAGACCATTAACTTCTCCCAGCCGCCTGTATCTTTCTTCTAGAAGTCTTATAGTTGGGCTTGCTGTCGTGTGTAGATTAATACTCCCCCTCAAGCTCAACCATGATGAATGGTTAAGCTTGGAACCATAAAGACTCACCTCATTAAAAACCTTAAGATGCAAAACCCTTTGGGACAAAAACATCTTAAGGGAAAAAGAGTATGGATCTTTTGGCTAGGGGATTCCCTGGTTGGGAAGGTTTATGAGCCCAAGTTTTGGAAATATGGACTCACATACCTTTAAACTTGCGGATTTGGTGAATATATCTGCAAGTTGATCCGAGCTGCTTGTGTAACATGGTAGGACAACTCCTTGCTCCACTACTTGTCTCACTTTGTGGCAGTCTACTTCAATGTGCTTGGTTCTCTCATGAAATACATTGTTGGATGCTATATGTATGGCAGCTTGGTTGTCACAATGCATGGTGATTGGTGTTGTGACTTCTATCTTTAGATCCTTGAGCAGATTCTTGAGCCAGGTAAGTTCTGTGGTGAGCTTCCTCATGGCTCGGTACTCAGCTTCAGCACTTGAACAAGAAACCACCTTCTGCTTCTTTGTTTTCCAAGTAACTAGGTTGCCTCCAATGAATGTGCAATAACCGGTAGTTGATCTCCTATCATTCCTGTCTCCAGCCCAATCAGCATCACAGTAGTCCCTTTCAGGTATCTTAAGATCCAGTCCACCATGTTCCAGTGATGCACCTTTGGGGCTTGCATATGTTGACTGACCTGATTCACAGCATAGCACAAGTCAGGTCTAGTAATGGTTAGATAAATTAGCTTACCAACCATCTTCCTATAGAGTTTGGTGTCTCCAAACATCTCATCTCCAAGCTCCCCCTCACGTTCCACCTTGTACCCTTCTTCTAGGGGAGTCTTCGCTGGTTTAGCTTCTAATCTTCCTGCATCAACTAGAAGATCAAGTGTGTACTTCCTTTGTGATAAGAAGAGGCCTTCTTGTGTTCGGCATACTTCTATCCCTAGGAAGTACTTTAGTTCACCCAAGTCTTTTATAGCAAACATATTTTTAAGATAAACTTTAGTGGATTGAATTCCTACCTTGTCATTCCCTGAGATGATTATATCATCTACATAGATGAGAATGACTACAATACCTGTTTGACTTTGGAGTGTGAAGAGGGTATGATCTGCCTCAGACTTTCTAAAGCCCCTATCTCTAAGTGTGATACTTAGCTTATGGTACCAAGCTCTTGGTGACTGTTTGAGGCCATAGATAGCTTTTCTCAGCCTTAGAACCTTTCCTGGAGTCACCGTATCTTCAAGGCCTGGTGGAGGTGTCATATACACTTCATCTTCTAGTTCTCCTTGTAGGAAGGCATTCTTGACATCCATCTGCCACAACTCCCAATCAAGGTAAGTAGCTAAAGAGAGAAAAACCCTTACAGTGTGTAATTTGGCTACTGGTGCAAAGGTGTCATTGTAGTCTTCTCCATAGGTCTGAGTGAAACCTCTTGCAACTAGTCTTGCCTTGTATCTTTCTATCTCTCCATTGCTTTTGTATTTAATGGTAAAGATCCATCTGGAGCTCACTGTCCTCTTGTTCTTAGGTAAATCGGCCTCATCCCAAGTGTGATTGATGTCCATGGCATTGCATTCAGCCTTAACTGCATCTCTCCACACTTTAAGCTCCTTTGCTTCCTCATAGTTTCTTGGTATATGTTCTTGGTTGAGGACTGCTGCAAATGCTTGATGTTCTAAGGGAACATGAGCTAGGGAGCAAACAGCTTGAGTTGGGTGAGCTACTGCTTGGGCATTGTAGTATACTCTGGTGTTGATCCAATTTGAAGCTGGTCGCCTTTCCCTTTGGCTTCTCCTTAGTACTACTTGGGTGTCTTGTTGGGCCGCCTGTTCTTCTGCTTGTTGTTCAGCCTCAGTTTCGGATTCCTCATGTTCTTCGTGATCATGTACGTGTGAGCTTGTTTCTTGGTTAGTAGGTTCAAGTTCAAGCTCATCACCTTCATTGCCTCCCTCATGATCAAGAGAACTAGCCGCTTGAGTTATATTAGATGGAGAAGTAGTTGGCGTTTCTTGGTGAGTTGATTGTGGTGCATCTGGTAATGTTATCCCAAGATTCTCCATAAGGTGTCTGAGGTTGGTGGCCCGGTCAGATGTGGATTGGGAGAGGTCTTTGAGTTCATCCCAATTCTTTTCTTCATAGAATCCTTTGGATTCTACAAACTTCACATCCCTAGATACAAGAACCTTTCTTGTCTCTGGATTGTAGCATTTGTATCCCTTTTGAGTAGTTGAATAGCCAATGAACATGGCTTTAATACTCCTGGCTTCCAATTTATTTCTTTGTTCTCCTGGAACAAGTACATAACACACATACCCAAAGACTCGTAAGTGTGAGATAGATGGTTTACTTTTGTTGAGTACCTCAAATGGAGTTAAGTCCTCTAAGACTTTGGTAGGTAGGCGATTGATGAGATAGCAAGCTGTGACAAGGGCATCTCCCCAAAATTTCTTTGGAACATTGCTTTGGAACATGATGGATCTCGCCACCTCCATGAGATGCCGGTTCTTCCTTTCAGCCACTCCATTCTGTTGTGGTGTGTATGGACAACTAGTTTGGTGGATGATTCCATGTTTGTCCAAGTATTGCTTGAATGCTAGACTTGTGTATTCTCCTCCATTATCTGATCTAAAGATTTTGATCTTGGCATTGTAATGGTTAGTCACATATGCTTGAAACTTAGTAAATGCATCTAGGACCCTATCTTTTGTTGGTAAGAGAGTTATCCAAGTATATTTTGATTTTTGATCTATAAATGTGACAAAGTACTTATGATTATCCCTAGACATGCATGGTGAAGTCCAAACATCAGAGTGAATAAGATCAAAACAATTTTCATAAATAGTTGAAGACTTGGGAAACACTGATCTACAATGTTTTCCAAGTATACAAGCTTCACATTCATTATTTTTAAAAGACATGCTTGGCAACAATAGTTCTAAGGCCCTAGAATGGGGATGTCCTAGTCTAGAATGCCAAATAGCACTACTAGCCTTATTCAAAATAGAATTAAAAGCAATAGATAGAGTTGAGTCTGGTTGTATGTCTTCAAGTACATACAAATCATTCTTGGACACTCCTTTTCCAAGAACTTTATTGGTCTTAATATCCTGAAAATAAACATCATTAGGACCAAAGATTGCATAGCAATTAAGATCAGAGGTTGTCTTCTTAACACTTAGTAAGTTAGAGGTAAATGTAGGCATATAGAAGGCAGTTGATTCTTTATCAAACAATTTAAGGTTCCCAATTCCCCTAATTGGTATCTTATCTCCATTAGCTATTAATACATCTCCTAAAGCCGGTTCTATATTGCTCATTAGATTCTTATAACTAATCATATGATGAGAGGCTCCTGAGTCTACAATAAGTGGTTTAGAGGTATTTAAAGCTTGGAATGAGTTACAAGAGAGGTTTGATTCTTTGAGTGCCTTGACCAGTGCATCAAGGTCGGATTTCCTCACAAACTCTTGTTGGAATGTTGCAAGTGCTTTCCCATCTCCCTCAGTGATTGGCGTGAATGAGCTTGGGCTTGCCTTGTTCCTTTGTTCAAGAGTTACTTCTTGAGTGAGGTTGGCTCTTGGTTGGTTTCCCACTTTTGGCTTTAAGTGTGGATGGAGGATCCAGCACTTGTCCTTGGTATGCCCTTCCTTCTTGCAGTGGTCACAGTATGCCCTCCTTTCTCCACGATTTATTGGATTGAAGCCTTAGGCTTGAAGCTGAAAAAGTTAATGAAGCCCAAGCCCAAATCAGAAGTTCAAGGTTAGGCTGAGATAATGAAGTGAAGCCCAGGGTCTGTCCACACATGTGCAACACAAGGCCTGAATTAAGTAAGCCCAAACAAGCCCAAAACAGTCCAAAACATCAATCTACTCTTGCAATAACTTTCTTGAGAATTACTCAACTCTCTTCCCAAACAAACCACTTTCTCAATCTACTCTTGCAATAACTTTTTATAATCTACTCACTCTGAGATTAATCAATCCTCAAAACCAAGTGGTGCTGAGTTGTGAGAGGTTAGGATAAGTTATTTCTTGAGAATTACTCACTCCATTCCTCAATTCAGCTACTCAACTCTCTTTCCAAACAAACCACTTTCTCAAAACCCTTACCATTTGCTTTCATCCAGTGGTTAATAGCTATACCTAACGGTCCCTAGCTCAAATTCAAACAAAAACGTGTGTAAACACCATGGAAAGTTCAAGAGTGGTTGTTCCAGTGACACTGAAAGGGGTCAACTACCTTTTATGGGCTAGAACCACCAAGACAGTGTTGTGTAGCCGTGGCTTATGGAGCCACATCCTCAAGAGTGAAACTTCCATTGCCATGACTGAAGAAGGTGGCCAAGAAGTCGCCATCATGAATAAAGACCGGTGGTTTCAAGAAGACCAACTGGTGCTATCCGTGATCCAAAACTCCCTTGAAGCATCTCTCCTTGAAGCTTATTCTTATTGTGAGACAGCCAAGGAGTTATGGGAGACACTTCAAAATGTTTATGGCAACACTTCCAATCTCAGTCGTGTTTTTGAAGTAAAGAAGGCCATTAATGAGTTAACTCAAGAAAAAATGGAGTTCACTCAACACTTTGGCAAGTTCAGATCATTGTGGGCTGAACTTGAAATGCTTAGACCAAGCACCATGGATCCCAAGGTGCTAAATGAAAGACGTGAGCAAGATAAGGTCTTTGGACTCCTCTTGACTCTAAACCCAACTTACAATGATCTTATCAAGCATATCTTAAGGTCAGACACTCTTCCAAGTCTTGAAGAAGTATGCAATAAGATTCAGAAGGAACAAGGATCATTAGGCCTCTTTGGAGGCAAAGGAGAACTCATCACAACCAACAAGGCAAACACCTACCAGAAAGGAGGCTTGAACCGTGGGGAAAGAAGAGGATTCTGTGATTATTGCAAGAAAGAAGGCCACACTAAGGACAAGTGTTGGATTCTCCATCCACACTTAAAGCCAAAATGGGTAAACCAACCAAGGGCCAATCTCTCCCAAGAAGAAACTCATGAGGCAAGAGCCAAGGCTAGCACTAGCTCATCCACGCCAACCAATGAAGAAGGGAAAGCCCTTGCAACATTTCAACAAGAATTCGTTAGAAAATCGGACCTTGATGCACTGATAAAAGCACTTAAGGAAGCTAATACCTCTGGTAACTCTTTTCAAGCTCTAAATCTCACTAAGCCACTTATTGTAGATTCAGGAGCTTCTCATCACATGATTAGTGACAAAAATCTACTTATCAATATGAAACCGGCTTTAGGAGATGTAGTAATAGCTAATGGTGATAATATACCAATAAGAGGAATTGGAAACCTGAAATTGTTTAATAAAGAATCAACAGCCTTCTATATGCCCACATTCACCTCAAACTTGCTAAGTGTTAAGAAAACAACCTCTGATCTTAATTGCTATGCTATATTTGGTCCTAATAATGTTTACTTTCACGATATTAAGACTAATAAGGTGTTTGGAAAGGGAGTGTCCAAAGATGACTTGTATGTGCTTGAAGACACACAACCAGATTTCTCTTTATCTATTGCTTTCAACTCTGTTTTGAATAAGGCTAATAGTGCTATTTGGCATTCTAGATTAGGACATCCTCACTCTAGGGCTTTAGAACTATTGTTGCCAAGTATTTCTTTTAAAAATGATGAATGTGAAGCTTGTATACTAGGTAAACATTGTAAATCAGTGTTTCCTAAGTCTACAACTATATATGAAAATTGCTTTGATCTCATTCACTCTGATGTTTGGACTTCACCATGCACATCTAGAGACAACCATAAATACTTTGTTACATTCATAGACCAAAAATCGAAATATACTTGGGTAACACTATTGCCAACAAAAGATAGAGTCCTAGAACCCTTCACTAAATTTCAAATGTATGTGACTAACCATTATAATGCCAAGATCAAAATTTTTAGATCAGATAATGGAGGGGAATATACAAGTCTAGCATTCAAACAGCACTTAGATAAACATGGAATCATCCATCAAACAAGTTGTCCTTACACGCCCCAACAAAATGGAGTGGCTGAAAGAAAGAACAGGCATCTCATTGAAGTGGCACGGTCTATCATGTTCCAAAGCAATGTCCCAAAGAAGTTTTGGGGAGATGCACTTGTTACCGCTTGCTACCTCATCAATAGACTCCCCACAAAAATCTTGGAGGATTTATCCCCATTTGAGGTACTTAATAAGAGTAAACCATCTATTTCACACTTACGTGTCTTTGGGTGTGTTTGTTATGTTCTTATTCCAGGAGAACAAAGGAATAAGTTAGAAGCAAGAAGTGTGAAAGCCATGTTTATAGGGTATTCCACTACCCAAAAGGGATACAAGTGCTACAATCCAGAGACTAGAAAGGTGCTAGTCTCACGAGATGTGAAGTTTGTAGAAGCAAAGGGGTTCTATGAAGATAAGAATTGGGATGATCTTAAAGATCTCTCCCAATCTCCATCAGACCGAGCTACCAATCTTAAACATCTTATGGAGAACCTAGGAATCTCATTCCCTAATGCACCAGCTGCTTCTCCATCACCAGCCACTTCTCCTCCTCCTCCTCCTTTTGATGTTGCCCCGGCTATTCCTCTTGATCATGAACAGAGGATGAACAAGAGATTGCATCTGAATCACACGACCAGGATGCAAGCTCTAGTGTCCATATCAAGAAGAATATGCGCCAGAAGTTCAGACTGAGGAAGAAGAATATCAAGAAGAACAAGTGGTGCTAAGGAGAAGCCAAAGGGAGAAGAAACCAGCCTCAAATTGGATCAATACCAGAGTCTACTACAATGCACAAGCAGTAGCCCATCCAACACAAGTGATTTGCTCTCTAGCTCATATTCCTTCAGAACACCAAGCCTTTACAACAGCTCTAGATCAAGGGCAGGTTCCAAGAGACTATGAGGAAGCTAAGGAGCATAAGGTGTGGAGAGAAGCAGTTAAGGCTGAATGTAAGGCCATGGAGATCAATCACACTTGGGATGAAGCTGATCTACCTAAGGACAAGAGGACAGTGAGCTCAAGATGGATCTTCACCATCAAATACAAAAGCAATGGAGAGATAGAACGATACAAGGCTAGATTGGTAGCAAGAGGGTTCACTCAGACCTATGGAGAAGACTACCATGATACATTTGCACCAGTAGCCAAACTACACACTGTAAGAGTTCTTCTATCTCTTGCTACTAACCTTGAATGGGAGTTATGGCAGATGGATGTCAAGAATGCTTTCCTACAAGGAGAATTAGAGGATGAAGTCTATATGACACCTCCACCTGGTCTTGAAGACACAGTAACTCCAGGAAAGGTTCTAAGGCTAAGAAAAGCTATCTATGGACTTAAACAATCACCAAGAGCTTGGTACCACAAGTTGAGTATGACACTGAGAGATAGAGGCTTTAGGAAGTCTGAAGCTGATCACACTCTCTTCACACTCCAAAGCCAATCAGGTATGGTAGTCATTCTCATTTATGTAGATGATATAATCATCTCAGGGAATGACAAGGTAGGAATTCAATCTACTAAAGATTATCTTAAGTCTGTTTTTGATATTAAAGACTTAGGTGAACTTAAGTACTTCCTAGGGATAGAAGTATGCCGAACAAAAGAAGGCCTCTTCTTATCACAAAGGAAGTACACACTTGATCTTCTAACTGATGCAGGAAAGTTAGAAGCCAAACCAGCAAAGACTCCCCTAGAGGAAGGCTATAAGGTGGAACGTGAGGGGGAGCTTGGAGATGAACCTTTTGAAGAAACCAAACTCTATAGGAAGATGGTTGAATGACAGAAGATCAACAACCGGCTATTGCACATTCATTGGAGGCAATCTAGTCACTTGGAAGACAAAGAAGCAGAAAGTGGTCTCCTGCTCAAGTGTTGAAGCTGAATATCGTGCCATGAGAAAGCTGACCACTGAACTCACTTGGCTCAAGAACCTTCTCAAGGATCTAAACATAGAAGTCTCAACACCAATCACCATGCATTGCGACAATCAAGCAGCCATACACATAGCATCCAACAATGTGTTTCATGAGAGAACCAAACACATTGAAGTTGACTGTCACAAGGTCAAACAAGTAGTGGAGCAAGGCATAATCTTACCGTGCTACACAAGAAGCTCAGATCAACTTGCAGACATTTTCACCAAGGCTGCAAGTCTCAAGGTATGTGAGTCCATCCTCCCAAAACTTGGACTCATCAACCTTTCCAGCCAATGATTCTCCTAATCATGGAGTCCACACTCTTTTTCCCTTAGTATGGTTTTGTCCCAATGGGTTTTCCATTCTAAGGTTTTTAATGAGCTGGGTCTTCATGGTGCCAAGCTTAACCATTCATCTCATGGCTAAGCTTGAGGGGGAGTATTGGATTGAAGCCTTAGGCTTGAAGCTGAAAAAGTTAATGAAGCCCAAGCCCAAATCAGAAGTTCAAGGTTAGGCTGAGATAATGAAGTGAAGCCCAGGGTCTGTCCACACATGTGCAACACAAGGCCTGAATTAAGTAAGCCCAAACAAGCCCAAAACTGTCCAAGACACCTTCTATAAGCTCTCCTAGGCGTGGGTTTGGAGAGGGAAGGAAGAGTCACATGTTGGCTTAACCAATTTGAATTTCTAGCTGTTAGGAGCTGTCACTTTCACCATTTGGTGAAGTGCCTTTGTCTTATCTCTATTCTCTGGCTATAAATACATTGTATGCTCACCATAAATCAATCAAGGAAATAGAATCCTCCTTCCATACTCTCTGTCTCACAATCTCTCTCTATTATTCTCACTCTTGTTCTTCCATTATCAAATATAAACCCAGAAACTCTCCTACCTATTCTAACTATTATTCTGCAAATTCTAACACGATTTAAGCCTCCCTTATGGTACACAGCTGCTTTGTTGGCTGAGATGAGTTCTCCTTTACCTCCAAAGAGACCAAGTGAACTTTGTTCCTTCTGAATCTTATTGCACACTTCTTCAAGGCTTGGAAGGGTGTCTGACCTTAGGAGGTGTTTGATGAGATCATTGTAGGAGGAATTTAAAGTCAAGAGAAGTCCAAAGACTTTATCTTCCTCACGCCTCTCATTCAGAACCATGGGATCCACTGTGCTTGGTCTAAGCATTTCAAGTTCAGACCATAAGGATCTGAATTTTCCAAAATGTTGAGTGAACTCCATGTCTTCTTGAGTTAACTCATTGATGGCTTTCTTAACTTCAAACACACGGCTGAGATTGGAGGTGTTGCCATAGACATTTTGAAGAGTCTCCCACAGCTTTTTGGCTGTCTCACAGTAGGAGTATGCTTCAAGGATAGTTGATTCAAGTGAGTTTTGAATCACAGATAGGACTAGTTGGTCTTCTTGAAACCACCTGTCTTCATTGGTGATAGCCACTTCCTGACCAGTTCCTTCAACCGTGGCATTAGGTGCATCACTCCTAAGGATGTGGCTCCATAACCCACGGCTACATAGCATTGTCTTGGTGGTTCTAGCCCAGAGTGTTGGAATGAAGGTGCATTCAATCAAAGGAAATGAGGGTGCTAACGGCTAGTAGGATCTTCTAGAAGGGCTGGTGACTCATCCATGCCAGCACAAAAGGGGAAGGAAGCCGCCAGCACAAAAGGAGTCCTCTCCTCTTTACCTAAAGTAGAAGCACCTAGGTTTATTTATTTTGCTATAAAAGGACCTCTAAGGCCTTCTCTTGTAATCAAGCAATTCGAATAATAAAACATGTTTCTCATACTCTCTAAACTCCCTAAATCTCTCTAGCTCTCTAAAACTCTCTAAACTTGAATCTCTAAAACTTATATGGTATCAGAGCAGTTGCTCTTTCATCTTTCAAAATCCTCAAATTTCTTTTCCTTCTTTTTCATTCGAATCCAAAGCTAAGAATCAAGCACTTACCTTGAAGATAAACATGTCTTAATCTATCCTCTCTGAGATTTAAGATCCCCAGATCCATGGGTGATGGGTTGAGGAAGATTAGATATGGTTATATCATGTGTCTTAGTAGCTTAGTTTCTTAGCTATCTCTCTTCACCATTGTTGTACGGCTCCCTTGGTCTCGCCATTTTTGTACGGACCAAGTCTCCCAGAAGCTCTCGGTCCAAGTCATTTCTGTTCCAAGGAAGGTGAAAAAGACTCATCCTTTCTATAGAAACAACCGGTGGTTTAAAAGACCAAGTCTTGTGCTCTAGAATCACAGGCCGTACTCGTCTTCTCCGCGCTCGCTCAACCCAGTGGTCCGTACACCTCCTTTCACACTCATCAAAGGCAACTCCTTTCTGGTCTTTCTTCAGTTCAGGAGGTTTATCCACAGGCTAAACTCTTGAATCCTCAAAGAAGAAGTCCTGAACACTAACCACGAAGAGTGGGTGTTTCATCCGTACTAAATCGCTTGTGAAAGGAAAGCTGAACCAAGCTAAAGGCAGCTCATTTCAAGATAAAATCGTCTCATCCCAAGTTTCTCCTTCAAACTATTCTCTTCCCTGGTCAGACTCAACTTAAACGTGGGTCTCAAGCATCAACCTCCATTATTGTACGGTTCTCAAAAGCTTGAAGTATGGAAAACTCTCGGCAAATCTCTGTCCCAGTGATTCTTAAAGGCCTTAACTATGTGTTATGGTCTCGGATGATTAAAAATGCTTTAGGAGGAAGAGGTCTTGGGGACCATCTACTGTTTAATGAAGCTCCACCTTGTCTGATCCAAAATGAAGATGGAGAAGAAATGGTGATAACTGATGAAAGGAAATGGCACCAAGAAGACCTTTATGTTCTATCCATTCTCCAAAACTCATTAGATGGACCTATACTTGAGTCTTACTCTCATTGTGAAACCTCAATGGAACTTTGGGAAATCCTAAAAAAGGTTTATGGGAACACCTCAAATCTGACTCGCATCTTCCAAGTCAAGCAGGCAATCCACAACCTCAACCAAGATGACTCAGATTTCACAGTTCTCTTTGGGAAATTCAGTTCTCTTTGGGCAGAACTTGACATGCTTAGACCAACATCCTTTGATCCAGAAGTTATCAAAGAAAGGCGAGAGCAGGACAAGGTGTTCAGCCTCCTCATGATCTTAAGTCCAGCCTACAATGATCTTATCAAACATATCCTGCGGTCAGACAAGCTTCCCTCTCTTGAAGATGTATGTTCTCAAATCCAGAAGGAATGTGGATCAAATGGCTTGTTTGGAAAGAAAGGAGAGTTAATGACAGCACATAAGGGCATCTACAAGCAAGAAGAAGAAACAATTACTGCCAACAAAGGGTTCTACAAGCCGGAAGACAAGAAGAACATGATGTGTGATCACTGTAAAAGGAAAGGGCATACCAAAGAAAAGTGTTGGATTCTTCATCCACACTTAAAGCCTAGCAAATGGAAAGAAGTTCCCAGAGCTCACTACACACAGGAGATAGGTCATTACCACAAGAAAGGCCTTCCTTACCAACTTACCAATGCTCTAGCAAGTTCATCAAACTCATCCGGGACAAGTGGCGGTACTCAAGTTCAACCAGCTCAAATGGTGTCCTATCAATCAGCTCAGTCTGAGTATGTCAAGAAGTCCGACCTTGAGGCTCTCATCAAAGCCTTCAAAGATAACTCTGGTAATGCCGTCATTGGTAGATCACTACATGCCTCATTTAATACATTCACTAAGTCTAAACCACTGATAGTAGACTCAGGAGCATCTCACCATATGATAAGTGATCTTAACCTGATTAAAAATGTTGAACCAGCCATAGGAAATGTTTTGATTGCAAATGGTACTAATGTGCCAATAGAAGGAGTAGGAGATCTTAGGCTATTTAACAAAGAAACTCGTGCCTTTTACATGCCATCATTCACCTCAAATTTACTATCTGTCAAAAGAGCCACAACAGATTTAAATTGCCATGCTATTTTTGGGCATAATGACTTTGTGTTTCAGGATATTGAAACTCAAGAGGTTCTTGGAAAAGGTGTTACAAGAAACGATTTATATGTGCTTGAAGACCTCTCTTCCAACCGCTTAGTTACTTGCTTTTCCAATTTGAATAATTCTAAAATGAATGGTGGTTTATGGCATGCCAGGCTTGGTCATCCTCATTTTAAAGTTCTAGAAATAATGTTTCCTAGGATGTCTTTCAATAATGATTTATGTGAAGCTTGTATCCTAGGAAAACACTGTAGGTCTGTTTTTCCTAAGTCTCAAACAATGTATGCCAATTGCTTTGATCTTGTTCACTCTGATGTATGGACTGCACCATGTTTATCTAGAGATAATCAGAAATACTTTGTTAGTTTTATTGATGAGAAATCTAAATACACTTGGATAACCTTAATGCCATCTAAGGGTAGAGTTCTGGAAGCATTTATGAACTTTAATAAATATGTGACTAACCAGTATGATGCAAAGGTTAAGTGTTTTAGATCAGACAATGGGGGAGAGTATACTAGCCAAGCATTCAAACATTACCTCAACAAACATGGAATTGAGCATCAAACAAGTTGCCCCTATACCCCCCAACAGAATGGCGTTGCTGAAAGAAAGAACTGGCACCTCATGGAGGTCACTCGAGCTTTGATGTTTCATATGAAGGTGCCTAAACGTTTCTGGGGAGATGCATTACTTGCAGCTTGCTACCTGATCAACCGTATTCCAACCAAGACATTACTAGATCAATCCCCATTCGAGGTACTTACAAAGTCTAAACCTCAACTTGATCATATTAGAGTTTTTGGGTGTGTTTGCTATGTGTTGATTCCAGGAGAACAAAGGACAAAACTAGACGCCAAAAGCACCAAAGCCATGTTCCTGGGCTATTCCACGACACAGAAGGGATATAAATGCTACAATGCTGAGACAAATCGTGTTCTCATCTCACGGGATGTTAAGTTCTTAGAGACTACAAGTTATTTTGAAGAAGGGACATGGGATTCAATCAAGGACATCTCTTTCCACTCTTCTGATCGAGCTGAGAACTTAAGGAAGATATTAGAAGGGCTTGGCATTTCCTCACCTCACGGTTCTCCTAGCCATCATCCCCTTCATCCTCTTAATCCTGAGGGGGAGCAACAATTCCCTGGTCATGATCAAGAGGATTCAATTGTTGATCACATGGATTCAGGACCGGAGAAAGAACAGGCAGAGACTGAGGGTAATAGACAAGGCTCAGAAGATAGAACAGGAAGTACTCAAGGCTCAGAAGATGAATCAAGTTCACAAAGCACTCAAGGTCCCACTGAATGTCCCATCCAAAATCAAGCTCCTCTTGAACTCAGAAGAAGTACTCGGCAAAGATTTCCAGCTGAGAACTGGAAGAATACCAGGGTTTACTTCAATAATAATGCGGTAGCTCACCCTGCTCAAGCCGTGTGCTCCTTAGTACAAATCCCTCAAGGCCATCAAGTGTTCATTGGAAGCTTAGATCAAGAATCTGTGCCTAGAAGCTATGATGAAGCAAAGGACATTAAGGTCTGGCGGGATGCTGTAACAGATGAAAGGAAAGCAATGGAAAAGATTCATACATGGGATGAGTCAAACTTACCTAAGGGAAAGAAGGCTGTCAGCTCCAGATGGATCTTCACTATTAAGTACCAAAGCAATGGAGAGATTGAAAGGCACAAGGCTAGACTAGTCGCAAGAGGCTTCACACAAACCTATGGAGATGACTATAGAGACACATTTGCCCCAGTGGCAAAGATGCACACAATCAGGGTGGTCCTCTCTCTAGCTGCAAACTTGGAATGGGAGCTATGGCAAATGGATGTCAAAAACGCATTCCTACAAGGAGAACTAGAAGAAGAAGTCTACATGACTCCACCTCCTGGATTAGAAGACTCTGTTGCACCAGGGAAAGTCCTAAGACTAAGAAAGGCAATTTACGGGCTAAAGCAGTCTCCTAGAGCCTGGTACCACAAGTTGAATGTTACTCTCAGAGACAGAGGCTTTAGGAGATCTGAATCTGATCACACCTTGTTCACCCTCCACAGCCAAGAAGGTATAGTTGTCATTCTCATATATGTAGATGATATTATCATCTCAGGGAATGACAAGGTAGGAATTGCTTCTACAAAAGAATACCTTAAGTCTATGTTTGATATAAAAGATCTTGGTGAACTTAAGTATTTCTTGGGCATTGAAGTATGCAGGTTTAAAGATGGACTGTTTATCTCACAAAGAAAATATGTTAGAGACCTACTAACCAATGCAGGAATGATGGAGGCAAAGGCAGTTAGAACCCCCTTAGAGGAAGGATACAAAGTTGAAACTGAGGGGGAGCCAGAAGGAGAAGCATTCGAAGACCCTAAGCTCTACAGAAAACTTGTTGGTAAGCTCATCTACTTAACTATTACAAGACCTGACTTATGTTTTGCTGTGAATCAGGTGAGCCAGTATATGCAAGCTCCTAAGAAGAACCACTGGATGATGATTCAACGCATCTTAAGATATCTTAAAGGGACTTACACTCAAGGAGTTTGGATGGGAAAGAATAAGAATGCTGAGATCGTTGGCTACTGTGATGCTGATTGGGCTGGGGATAGGAAAGTCAGGAAATCAACCACAGGATATTGCACCTTTATAGGAGGAAATCTTGTCACTTGGAAGACCAAGAAGCAGAGGGTAGTATCCTGCTCAAGTGCTGAAGCTGAGTACCGGGCCATGAGGAAACTAACCACTGAGTGTATATGGCTAAAGGCTCTCCTCAAAGACTTCAACATTGAAAGCAATACACCAATCACAATGCATTGTGACAACCAGGCAGCCATTCATATTGCATCCAATTCTGTCTTCCATGAACGCACTAAGCACACTGAAGTTGACTGCCACAAGGTGAGAGAGGCAGTGGCTCAAGGAATTATACTTCCATGCTATACCAAGAGTTCTGATCAATTGGCAGACATATTTACTAAGGCAGCAAGTGTAAAGGTTTGTGAGTTCATTCATTCAAAGCTTGGACTCACATCTCTCCCATTCCAGTAACTTCCCTATCAAGAAGGATTCATACTCTTTTTCCCTTAAAATGCTTTTGTCCCACTGGGTTTTGCTTTTTAAGGTTTTTAATGAGGTGAATCCTCTTGATGTCCAAGTTTAATCATTCACCAATGATTTAAACTTGAGGGGGAGTGTTGGAATGAAGGTGCATTCAATCAAAGGAAATGAGGGTGCTAACGGCTAGTAGGATCTTCTAGAAGGGCTGGTGACTCATCCATGCCAGCACAAAAGGGGAAGGAAGCCGCCAGCACAAAAGGAGTCCTCTCCTCTTTACCTAAAGTAGAAGCACCTAGGTTTATTTATTTTGCTATAAAAGGACCTCTAAGGCCTTCTCTTGTAATCAAGCAATTCGAATAATAAAACATGTTTCTCATACTCTCTAAACTCCCTAAATCTCTCCAGCTCTCTAAAACTCTCTAAACTTGAATCTCTAAAACTTATACAGAGGAGGTAATTAACCCCTTTCAAAGTCACTGGAACAACAACTCTTGTGCCTTCCATGATGATTACAAACGTTTTAGGTGATGAAAGAATAGGATGAAGTGTTTTCAAGAAATAAATAATCCTAACCTCTCACAACTCAGCACCACAAGGATTTGAGGATTGTTCAATCTCAGAGTGAGGAGATTAGGAGGATTTATTTCAAGAGTGTACAGAGATTTTGAGAATATAAGAGCCAAGGCTCTGATACCATGTAAGAATATGCGGAATATAAGAGAAGATTAGAGAGAGTTTTCTGAATAAGATGAAGAACAAAAGTATGGAAGACTAAGAGGAAGAGATTTCGTGACAAATGAGAGAGAGAGAGCTGGCGGCTGCCTTGAGAGAATTAGAGAAGGAGGATTATATTTCCTTGACAGATTAGTTACATAGGTTAGAGTATTTATAGCCTAAGTTACAATAAATACATTAATTACATTAATTAGGCTCACATATTTACTTTCCATAAACTATTTGTTGCCTAACTCTCAAAGGGGAAGTAATTAACTTCCTTTCCAACCTTGAGTAATCGACATCCAGGCCATTAACTTCCTTTCCTTACTTGAGTAGTCGACATCCAAGGTCATTAACTTCCTTTCCTCACTTGAGTAATCGACATCCCAGACCACAAACTTCTCCCAGCCGCCTGTATCTTTCTTCTAGAAGTCTTATAGTTGGGCTTGCTGTCGTGTGTAGATTAATATATCTGATCTAAAGATTTTGATCTTGGCATTGTAATGGTTAGTCACATATGCTTGAAACTTAGTAAATGCATCTAGGACCCTATCTTTTGTTGGTAAGAGAGTTATCCAAGTATATTTTGATTTTTGATCTATAAATGTGACAAAGTACTTATGATTATCCCTAGACATGCATGGTGAAGTCCAAACATCAGAGTGAATAAGATCAAAAAAAATTTCATAAATAGTTGAGGACTTGGGAAACACTGATCTACAATATTTTCCAAGTATACAAGCTTCACATTCATTATTTTTAAAAGACATGCTTGGCAACAATAGTTCTAAGGCCCTAGAATGGGGATGTCCTAGTCTAGAATGCCAAATAGCACTATTAGCCTTATTCAAAATAGAATTAAAAGCAATAGATAAAGTTGAGTCTGGTTGTATGTCTTCAAGTACATACAAATCATTCTTGGACACTCATTTTCCAAGGACTTTATGAGTCTTAATATCCTGAAAATAAACATCATTAGGACCAAAGATTGCATAGCAATTAAGATCAGAGGTTGTCTTCTTAACACTTAGTAAGTTAGAGGTAAATGTAGGCATATATAAGGCAGTTGATTCTTTATCAAACAATTTAAGGTTCCCAATTCCCCTAATTGGTATCTTATCTCCATTAGCTATTAATAAATCTCCTAAAGCCGGTTCTATATTGCTCATTAGATTCTTATCACTAATCATATAATGAGAGGCTCCTGAGTCTACAATAAGTGGTTTAGAGGTATTTAAAGCTTGGAATGAGTTACCAGAGAGGTTTGATTCTTTGAGTGCCTTGACCAGTGCATCAAGGTCGGATTTCCTCACAAACTCTTGTTGGAATGTTGCAAGTGCTTTCCCATCTCCCTCAGTGATTGGCGTGAATGAGCTTGGGCTTGCCTTGTTCCTTTGTTCAAGAGTTACTTCTTGAGTGAGGTTGGCTCTTGGTTGGTTTCCCACTTTTGGCTTTAAGTGTGGATGGAGGATCCAGCACTTGTCCTTGGTATGCCCTTCCTTCTTGCAGTGGTCACAGTATGCCCTCCTTTCTCCATGATTTAAGCCTCCCTTATGGTACACAGCTGCTTTGTTGGCTGAGATGAGTTCTCCTTTGCCTCCAAAGAGACCAAGTGAACCTTGTTCCTTCTGAATCTTATTCCACACTTCTTCAAGGCTTGGAAGGGTGTCTGACCTTAGGAGGTGTTTGATGAGATCATTGTAGGAGGAATTTAAAGTCAAGAGAAGTCCAAAGACTTTATCTTCCTCACGCCTCTCATTCAGAACCATGGGATCCACTGTGCTTGGTCTAAGCATTTCAAGTTCAGACCATAAGGATCTGAATTTTCCAAAATGTTGAGTGAACTCCATGTCTTCTTGAGTTAACTCATTGATGGCTTTCTTAACTTCAAACACACGGCTGACATTGGAGGTGTTGCCATAGACATTTTGAAGAGTCTCCCACAGCTCTTTGGCTGTCTCACAGTAGGAGTATGCTTCAAGGATAGTTGATTCAAGTGTGTTTTGAATCACAGATAGGACTAGTTGGTCTTCTTGAAACCACCTGTCTTCATTGGTGATAGCCACTTCCTGACCAGTTTCTTCAACCGTGGCATTAGGTGCTTCACTCCTAAGGATGTGGCTCCATAACCCACGGCTACATAGCACTGTCTTGTTGGTTCTAGCCCAGAGGAGGTAATTAACCCCTTTCAAAGTCACTGGAACAACAACTATTGTGCCTTCCATGATGATTACAAACGATTTAGGTGATGAAAGAGTAGGATGAAGTGTTTTCAAGAAATAAATAATCCTAACCTCTCACAACTCAGCACCACAAGGATTTTGAGGATTGTTCAATCTCAGAGTGAGGAGATTAGGAGGATTTATTTCAAGAGTGTACAGAGATTTTGAGAATATAAGAGCCAAGGCTCTGATACCATGTAAGAATATGCGGAATATAAGAGATGATTAGAGAGAGTTTTCTGAATAAGATGAAGAACAAAAGTATGGAAGACTAAGAGGAAGAGATTTCGTGACAAATGAGAGAGAGAGAGCTGGCGGCTGGTATGAGAGAATTAGAGAAGGAGGATTATATTTCCTTGACAGATTAGTTACATAGGTTAGAGTATTTATAGCCTAAGTTACAATAAATACATTAATTACATTAATTAGGTTCACATATTTACTTTCCATAAACTATTTGTTGCCTAACTCTCAAAGGGGAAGTAATTAACTTCCTTTCCAACCTTGAGTAATCGACATCCAGGCCATTAACTTCCTTTCCTTACTTGAGTAGTCGACATCCAAGGTCATTAACTTCCTTTCCTCACTTGAGTAATCGACATCACAGACCATTAACTTCTCCCAGCCGCCTGTATCTTTCTTCTAGAAGTTTTATAGTTGGGCTTGCTGTCGTGTGTAGATTAATACTCCCCCTCAAGCTCAATCATGATGAATGGTTAAGCTTGGAACCATAAAGACTCACCTCATTAAAAACCTTAAGATGCAAAACCCTTTGGGACAAAAACATCTTAAGGGAAAAAGAGTATGGATCTTTTGGCTAGGGGATTCCTTGGTTGGGAAGGTTTATGAGCCCAAGTTTTGGAAATATGGACTCACATACCTTTAAACTTGCGGATTTGGTGAATATATCTGCAAGTTGATCCGAGCTCCTTGTGTAACATGGTAGGACAACTCCTTGCTCCACTACTTGTCTCACTTTGTGGCAGTCTACTTCAATGTGCTTGGTTCTCTCATGAAATACATTGTTGGATGCTATATGTATGGCAGCTTGGTTGTCACAATGCATGGTGATTGGTGTTGTGACTTCTATGTTTAGATCCTTGAGCAGATTCTTGAGCCAGGTAAGTTCTGTGGTGAGCTTCCTCATGGCTCGGTACTCAGCTTCAGCACTTGAACAAGAAACCACCTTCTGCTTCTTTGCTTTCCAAGTAACTAGGTTGCCTCCAATGAATGTGCAATAACCGGTAGTTGATCTTTTAAGACCTGGTTGAGCCAGAGATAAAATAGGTGTTCTTTGTACCCTTTTGAGCTAGAAACACCTCGATTTAGAGAGCAAAGGTCCGTAAAACAATGGCGAACGGGAGAAATCCTAAGAAAGTAAGCTACTTAGATACATGAGATAACTATGCCTGGTCTTCCTCAACTCATCACCCATGGTTCTGAGGATCTTAGATCTCAGAGAGGATAGGCTAAGACATTATTATCAACCGGTTAAGTGCTTTGAGTAGGATTCAAAACAAGAACACATATTTTAGAGAAGATTAATAAGAATATTAAGAGAAGAGATTTGCGGATTATGTAGAGATTTTGAGCACTTGCTCAGATACCATATTAGATTTTAGAGAGTTTGAGAGATTTAGGGCGATTGAGAGATTTGGGAAGCAAGAGATTCAAAAATACATTTTTATTATATGACTTGCTTGATTACAAATAAGAGCCTAATAGGTTCTTTTATAGTGAATAGCTATAACCTAGGAGTATCTACTTTAGGTAAAGGCGTGTGTGACCCCTTCATGCTGGCGCCTCCTTTCCCTTTTGTGCTGGCATAGGTGAGTCATCACAAGGGTAAAGCTGAAGCCTTCTAGAAGCACCTTACTAGCCGTTGGAGTGGCGCTTCTTTTCCTTAGTCGAATACTCCTTCATTCCAACACTTTGTACCCTTTTGAGCTAGAAACACCTCGATTTAGAGAGCAAAGGTCCGTACAACAATGGCGAACGGGAGAAATCCTAAGAAAGTAAGTTACTTAGACATAGGAGATAACCATGCCTGGTCTTCCTCAACTCATCACCCATGGTTCTGAGGATCTTAGATCTCAGAGAGGATAGGCTAAGACATTGTTATCAACCGGTTAAGTGCTTTGAGTAGGATTCAAAACAAGAACACAGATTTTAGAGAAGATTAATAAGAATATTAAGAGAAGAAATTTGCGGATTATGTAGAGATTTTGAGCACTTGCTCTGATACCATATTATATTTTAGAGAGTTTGAGAGATTTAGGGCGATTGAAAGATTTGGGAAGCAAGAGATTCAAGAACACATTTTTATTATATGACTTGCTTGATTACAAATAAGAGCCTAAAAGGTTCTTTTATAGTGAATAGTTATAACCTAGGAGTATCTACTTTGGGTAAAGGCATGTGTGACCCCTTCATGCTGGCGCCTCCTTTCCCTTTTGTGCTGGCATAGGTGAGTCATCACAATGGTAAAGCTGAAGCCTTCTAGAAGCACCTTACTAGCCGTTGGAGTGGCGCTTCTTTTCCTTAGTCAAATACTCCTTCATTCCAACAGTAGGAACGACCGGGGATGATCTAGGTGATCCAGAAGAAACCGGAGGCTTGCTGCTTGGTCAGAGGGTTTTGCAAGGTCTTTTAAACTGTCGCAATCTTATTTGTCATGATATCCTTGTTCTTCCAAGAATTTGACATCCCGGGAGACCATGGTCCTATTAGTAGTGGGATCAAAACACTTATACCCTTTCTGACTAGAGGAGTAGCCAATGAAGATACACCATGTGCTCCTAGCTTCCAGCTTGTTTCTTAGTTCCCCTGGTATCAAAACAAAACACACACATCTGAATACCCTAAGGTGATCAACCACTGGTGGGGTTTTGTTCAGTACCTGAAATGGTGATTGGTCATTCAAGACCCGTGTAGGTATGCGGTTGATTATATAACAGGCTGTCATGACTGCATCTCCCCAAAACCGTTTAGGCACACTAGTGTGGAACATTATGGAACGGGCCACCTCCATAAGATGTTTATTCTTCCTTTCAGCAACCCCATTTTGTTGTGGGTTGTATGGGCAGCTAGTTTAATGCAGTATGCCATGTTTGTTGAGGTGGTCCTTAAATTGATGGCTAATGTATTCACCATCATTATTTGTTCTCAAAATTTTGATGTTAGCTTGAAATTGATTAGTCATGTAGTTTTGAAATTTTTTGAATTCTTCAAACACACGATCTTTAGATGGAAGTAAGGTGAGCCATGTATATTTTGATTTTTCATCTATGAATATCACAAAGTATTTGTTGTTATCCCTAGATATACATGGTGAAGTCCAAACATCCGAATGAATTAGATCAAAATATTTCTCATAGATAGTATTGGATTTAGGAAAGACAGATTTGCAATGTTTCTCTAGAATACAAGCTTCACAACTAGAATTCTCAAAAGAAACATTGGGTAACATAAGCTTTAGTACACGAAAATGAGGGTGGCCTAACCTAGCATGCCACATTGCATCAAGTTTAACCGAAAAACATGAATTAAAATAAACAGATTGTGAACTATTAAGAGAAGAAATGTCTTCCAAGACATATAGATCGTCTTTAGCTACTCCTTTTCCAAGCAGCTTCATGCTTTCAATATCCTGAAAGTGAACATTGTTAGGACTGAATATGGCATAGCAATTTAGATCAGTAGTGGCCTTTTTTACTGATAATAGGTTAGAGGTAAAGCTAGGCATAAATAGAGCTTTGAAATCTTTATTAAATAGCTTAAGATTGCCTATTCATTTGACTGGTATTCTTGTTCCATTGCCTATCTCTACATTACCTAGAGCCGGTTCTAGATTTCTTAATAGGTCAGGATTGCTTATCATGTGGTGTGAAGCTCCTGAGTCAACAACTAAAACCTGACTAGGTCTATGAGAGTAGAGAGAGATACCAGACTCCTTGAGGGAAGCAATGGATTGGAGAATGACATCCATGTCTGATCTTTTCATTACATCATTTGGTGATTGCGTAGAGGAGTTTTTAACACTAGCGGTCATAGCGGCCCCATTTTCATATCTTCTTGATGGACCGGCTTGTCCCGGTTCATTGGATGTTATCTGGCTGAGGTTTGCCTTAGACCCCCCTTGAAAGCGATTGGTATGTCGCCTTGGTGTGCTTGGTCTGAGATAAAGATGGAGAATCCAGCACTGCCCCTTGTTGTGTCCCTTTCTTTTGCAATGGTCACATATCCATGCTTTCTTATCTTCATTTCTGAACATGACCTTGTTGGCTGTAGTGAAAGATTTTATGATTGAGAGAATTTGAGATTTAGAGATTGAGAGAGAAAGAGATTAGAGAGAAAAGAGAGAATGATATTATTGAGATTTTAGAAAAAATGAATTTTATTTATACAAAGTAAGAGAGAGTTTACTATTTATACTAATCCCTCTCAAGCTTAAGTCATGGAGAATGCTTAAGCTTGCAACCATGAAGTATTACCTCATTAAAAACCTAAAGGAGGAAAACCCAATTGGGATAAAACCTTTTCTAGGAAAAAAAAAGTATATCACTCCATGTTGGGATCACTGATGTGGAAGAGACATCAAACCAAGTCTAGGGTAGATGAAACCGCCTGTCTTCAAGGTTGTAGCCTTGGTAAACACATCAGCTAGTTGATCTTCACTCCTAGTATAGCAAGGTAAGATGATACCATTTCCAATAGCTTCTCTCACCTTATGGCAATCTACCTCAATATGCTTGGTTCTCTCATGAAACATAGAGTTAGAGGCAATGTGTATGGCAGCTTGATTATCACAATGGACAGTAATAGGAGACTCTAGGCACACGCCTAAAATAACAAGAAGGAGTTGTTTCAGCCAGATGCACTCTGTTGTAAGTTTCCTCATAGCCCTGTATTCAGCTTCTGCACTAGAACAAGATACAACCTTTTGTTTCTTAGTCTTCCAAGTTACAAGGTTACCTCCTATGAAAGTGCAGTAGCAGGTTGTGCTTTTCCTATCTTCTTTGTCGCATGCCCAATCTGCATCAGAATATCATACAACATCTGTTTTCTTATTACATCCCATCCATATACATTGTTCCTTAGTGCCTGTTAGATATCTCAATATGCGAGTAATCATATCCCAATGTAGTGTCCTTGGGTCTTGCATATGTTGAGACACCTGATTCACAGCAAAACATAAGTCAGGTCTAGTGATGGTTAAGTAAATAAGCTTACCAACCACTTGTCTATACAGTTTTGCATCATGAAACTTGTCATTTCCTAGCTCCCCCTCAGGTTCTATCTTGTAGCCTTCTTTAAGAGGTGTCTTAGCTGGTTTAGCTTCAAACATGCCTGTAGAGGTTAGTAGATCCACAATATATTTCCTTTGAGATAAAAAGAGACCTTCCTTGTATTGAGCAAGATACTAACTTGGGCATCACGGACTACTTAAGACAGACGTGTGGGTCAAGATTGGTCAAGTCCGAATGCATATAGCCCAAGAGAGAAACTCAGTTTAGACAAGTCCAATAAGGCCTTAGTCCATTAAGGAAGTGTGATGAAAAGCTTCTAGAAGCAGAGATGACTCGACCAGAGAAGTCACGGGTGCACAAAGCCGTTGCTGTGCGGTCACTATCACTTCTTGGGCTTGCTCCCAAGTCACTGTCCCATTTTGAATCTCCTTGTGTAATCGTGTAATCCTTTGCCTATATTAGGACTTCTTCTCACATTGTATCAGATACACTTTAATCAATAAACACTCTTCACCTTATTCTTCTTGTCTCCCTTGTCTCCCTCTTCATTCTTCTGGTCGGGTTTCACCATGAAACTCACCTAATCTCTCCTCTTACTTCCGCAAAATTAACAGATAGGAAGTCTACAACTGGCTATTGTACCTTCATAGGAGGCAACTTGGTCACTTGGAAGACCAAGAAGCAGAAAATAGTGGCATGCTCAACAGCTGAAGCAGAATACCGTGGAATGAGAAAGTTAACAAATGAATTAACTTGGCTGAAGGCACTTCTCAAGGACCTTAACATTGATCAGGACACTCCAATCACTATGCACTGTGACAACCAAGCAGCCATTCATATTGCAACCAACTCAGTCTTCCATGAGAGAACCAAACATATAGAGGTAGACTGCCACAAGGTCAAAGAAAAGATTGAAGAAGGAGTAATGTTACCATGCTACACAAGAAGTGAAGACCAGTTGGCTGACATATTCACAAAAGCTGCTAGCTCCAAGGTTTGCTCCCACATCTATAGCAAACTTGGGCTGATAGACCTTCCACAACTATAAGCCGTGCTTCCCTAAACACTCTTCACCTTATTCTTCTTGTCTCCCTTGTCTCCCTCTTCATTCTTCTGGTCGGGTTTCACCATGAAACTCACCTAATCTCTCCTCTTACTTCTGCAAAATTAACAGATAGGAAGTCCACAACCGGCTATTGTACCTTCATAGAAGGAAATTTGGTCACTTCGAAGACCAAGAAGCAAAACGTAGTAGCATGCTCTACAGCTGAAGCAGAATACCGTGCAATGAGAAAGTTGACCAATGAATTGACATGGTTGAAAGCACTCCTCAAAGACCTCAACGTTAATCAGAACACTCCAATCACCATGCATTGTGACAACCAAGCAGCCATTCACATTGCAACAAATTCAGTCTTCCATGAGAGAACCAAACACATAGAAGTGGACTGCCATAAGGTTAGAGAAAAGATTGAAGAAGGAGTGACTCTTCCATGCTATACAAGAAGTGAAGACCAATTGGCTGACATCTTCACCAAGGCTGCTAGTCCCAAGATTTGCTCCCACATCTATAGCAAACTTGGGCTGATAGACCTTCCACAACCATAAGCCGTGCTTCCCTCACCTATAGACAACACACTCTTTTTCCCTTTTCATAGTTTTTATCCCAAGTGGTTTTTCTATGATAAGGTTTTTAATGAGGTGTTGCTCTAAGGGTTTCCAATCTTAGCCTCCCTAATGCTAAGCTTGATTGGTAGTATTGAGAACTTGGGCTGATAGACCTTCCACAACTATAAGCCGTGCTTCCCTAACCTATAGACAACACACTCTTTTTCCCTTATCATAGTTTTTATCCCAAGTGGTTTTTATATGATAAGGTTTTTAATGAGGTGTTGATCTAGGGGTTTCAAAGCTTAGCCTCTCTAATGCTAAGCTTGAGGGGGAGTATTGGGCAAGATACTAACTTGGGCATCACGGCTTACCTAAGACCGCCTTGTAACTCAAGTATGGTCAAGTCCAAATGTGTACAGCCAAGAGGAAAATTCAGTTTAGTTAAGTCCAATAAGGACTTGGCCTGCTAAGGAATAGTTGTGTCAACAGGAGAAAGCTTCTAGAAGGAGAGAGGAGTCGACCAGAGGAGTCACGGGTGGACAAGGTCGTTGCTGAGCGGTCACTATCACATCTTGGGCTTGCTCCCAAGTCACTGTCCCATTTGAATTTCCTTGTGTAATCCTTTGCCTATATTAAGGCAACTTCCCACATTGTATCAGACACACTTTTGGATATATACTCTTCTTCCCCTTTATTCTCAATGTCGATTCTTCTTTATTCTCTTTTTTCCTCCATTACATCGTCTTAGTCACCATACTCCTTCCTTATTCTTTCCGAAAATTCAACAATGATGTCCATTGTAGAGAGGACACCTTCTGGTTCTTTTCTGGTTCAGGTCCATCATGCCTTCTTCTACTCTTCTTCTTTTCTCTTTGGAGTTGTGACAGTATTAAGATGGACATCTGATTTACGAATGCTCATTCTCTCCCCTCCTCAAGCTTGACTTTGATATGAGTCATGTTTGGAATGATGAGCATTAGTGGCCATCAAAGAGATCACTGGTTGCCTGTCCTCTGGTCGTCATGGATAGCCTTCTGTGGAAGCAAATGCGATTCTCCTCCTTCAAGAAAGTACAAACTTGATGTAGGCTCTGATAGGAGGGCTTCTTCTTTCTCCATCTTCCATGACTTGATGTATTCTTACAAGAACTCATCCTTGCCATCTTTTCTATGAGGCTCTCATGGTCTTTTTATCATTAAACAAAATATAAAGAAGAAAGATTATAAGTTTGCCATGAGGAATATCAGAGATTTTAAATGATCAAGATGAATAAGAGGACACAAATCATTTAAGCTAACGCAGATAATTTCAACACAATGAGATAAGGAATATGATCTAAGTAACCAGAGATTAAAAGTAAACAGAGTTTAAACAAGATTATAAAAGAGTTTAAGATTTAAAGAGATTTTAAGAGAGTTTAAAGAGAGTTTAAAAAGAGATTTAGGGAGTTTAGAGAGATTTAGAAAAAAAATTAAAGAGATTATAGTATAATATAGGCAGAATAAACACAAAGACTTCGTTAAAGACTTTTGGATTCAACATGATCCCATATACTCATGATAGTATATGGAAACCAAGGTTCACTTCCCTTAAGATACTTCAAAGGAACATATGGATTCAACTTAGTCGTAAATGCCAAGCATAATTCTCCAAGGTTCACAATTTCCCTAAATCACCACTTAAGTCAACATGACATAGATAAAGGTTTAGAAATAGCCTTTTTCATGAACAAAAGCTTTGATACTAAGCCTTTGCGGTTCAGCATAAGGAGAGTGAATCTGAATGATTTGGATTAAAGGTTCTTCCTTCACGGATTGAGCTCCTCCATTGGGACTTCTCTTCACTGGTGGTTTGGAAGAATTCCTGCAAAAATAAAACAAACCAAACACAAGTCTTCTCATGTCTTCAAGGCTTAGACTCATAAGTGTTGGAATGAAGAAAATTGGTGAATGTATTTGAGTGTGTTTTAGACGTCTTCAGTATGAGTATATCTTAGACTTGTGTAGGCTATGTTTCTAGGATACTCTCCTACTCAGAAAGGATACAAATGCTACAATCCAGAATCTAGAAGGGTTCTGGTGTCTAGGGATGTCAAGTTCCAAGAGAATAAAGGATTCTATGAAGATGGAACTTGGGAAGAACTTAAGGACATATCTACATCAAATTATGATCAGGCTGAGAACCTAAGGAAAATTTTAGAAAATCTTGGTATAGTTCAGCCTAACAAACCATCACATGTACATGTACCACAGCAACAGGGTCCAAGTCCGACTCATAGCTGGCATGATCCGGCTGCATCCAACCGGACGACTTCTGGTCATGGCCGTCCAACAAGTGAAACCGTCCCTGAACCTGAATTTGTGCATAATCTTCAGTCGCCACATGATCCATGTGAAGTTGCTTCTAGCTCATCTCGTCCTACCTTGGTCCCTGGGGCTGTCCACGATTCATCTAGTGGTGCTGGTACTTCAAGTTCATCCGACATTCCATCAATGCCCTCTCCACCATCCAGTCCTCCTGAACAACATCCTCTTGACCATGAGGGGGGATAAGAGAGTACACATGCTCAAGATGATATTCTAGTTACAGCATCGAAAAGGCCAAGGGATCAACCTAATCTTGTACAAGCCGCTTTAGAGGAAGAAACAAATCAACCTGTGGCTCTCAGAAGAAGTACAAGGCAGAAGTTCCCAGCTGACAACTGGAAGAATACAAGGGTGTACTACAACCACAATGCAGTAGCACATCATGATCAGGGAGTATGTTCTCTAGTTACTATTCCTACTAATCATGTTGCTTTCACTTTGAGTTTAGATAAAGAACAGATTCCTAAGAGCTATGAGGAGGCTATGGAGATTAAGGAATGGAGAGATGCCATTCAAGATGAGAAACAAGCTATGGAGAAGAATGGAACCTATGCTCCAGCCATCTTACCAAAAGGGAAAAAGGCTGTAAGTTCAAAATGGATATTCACCATTAAGTATAAAAGCAATGGTGAGATAGATAGGTATAAAGCTAGGTTGGTGGCTAGAGGATTCACACAAACTTATGGTGAAGACTATAGGGATACCTTTGCTCCAGTAGCTAAACTTCACTCTGTTAATGTTGTTCTTTCTCTTGCTACTAACCTTGAATGGGATTTGTTCCAAATGGATATTAAGAATGCTTTCTTACAAGGTGAACTAGAGGAAGAAGTGTACATGACACCATCACCAGGTTTGGAAGATGAGGTTAATGGCGGCAACACTATCAGACTAAGAAAGGCAATCTATGGTCTTAAGCAATCTCCAAGAGCTTGGTATCATAAGCTGAATGTAACTCTAAGGGATAGAGGTTTCAAAAGGTCATAAGTTGAACACACTCTGTTTACACTTAAGAGTAAGGAAGGTATTGTGGTTATACTTATCTATGTTAGAATTTAGGAAGAGTTAGAGTTTACAATGAGTATGTAGTCATGTATTAGGAAGTGATTAATACCTTGTCATGTAAACCCCTATATAAAGGGGATTGTACACGAGTTTAATAACAATATACAATTTATTCTTCTTCAAATCGATTCTCTCTCAATCTCTCTTATTCTCTCAATCTCTAGTCTAAATCTCTCTCAATTCTTCATCATTCTACTAAAATCCACATGGTATCAGAGCAGGTTTTCTGCAAATTTCTTTTTTTCTTCAAAACTTCATCTTCATCTTCGAAACGAGCCTAGTCGCGGAAGGTCTTGATCATTCGGCGAGTATTCCGGCGGGTTCTTTATCATCTATCATCATTCTCTTCCTAGACGACAATCTCTCTGGTGATTTCTGATCATCCATTCATCAGAATTGCAGAATTCGATAAGATTGATCGGTTTCTTGCGATCGAATTAAACCTGGTTCGTTTGGCGCCAAAATTGGATTCAAATGCGATCATCACAAATCTTCAATCTTGCTCCTCTGGATCTTCTTTCTCACGCAGATTGTCATTAGAAGGTGCCGATCTTCAATCCGTGGGTGGTGTTTCACACAAGATTGATCGTGATCGTGAAAATCGAAAGTTGTTCTTCCTTCGCGCCAAAATTTCTGTTCGAAATCGTGACTTGCTGATCTTCAAATCTTGCTGATTGAATCTTCTGGATTGTTTTTCTCACGTGGATTGTCATCAGGAGGCACCGATCCTTGATCCAATTGATCCAGTTCACAAGATCGATCGAGATCTGTTCACGGGAACTCGAATATCTTCTTCGCGCCAAACCTCTGTTCGAAGGTTCTTCAAAATTCCCAGCTGATTCTTCTGGGCTGTCTTCTTCACTTGGATTAACATCAGTTTGTGCCGTTCCTTAGTTCATTTGATCTACTTCACAGGATCGATCTTGATTGTGGAGTTAAATCTTGTTCTTCAAATCGCGAGGTTTCAGTTTCTTTTGCCTCAAGAAAACTTCAACAGACATCACCGATCCTCTGTTTTCTGGTATCTGATCTTCAATTTGGTTTTAAGATTGTATAACCTGAGGATTAGGAGTGGAGTAAGTTGTTTCTCAGGTTCTTAATCTGGTTTCTTGGAGGGTTAGGTTAGATAACTGGATTTGAGAAGATTGTGCAATCGAATTGGTGGTTAAGTCTGCTGGTTATTGGTTAGGAGTTGATTTAGTCTGTGTACTCCTGTTGGTTGGATATCTTTGATCAGCCGTGTTTGAGTTCCTTGATAAGGTCTTTGATTCCAAATCATTCTCTGGTAATCTTGTTGCTGTGTGTGTGGGATATATCAAAATAGTTGCTATGGAACTTCATAAGCAGGTGATGGCTCCGATTACATTGAAGGGTATGAACTATTTGCTGTGGTCTCGAACAATGAAGACTACATTGTGCAGTAGGGGGCTTTGGACCCATATTCTAACCAAAGGGCCGCCTAGTATTGCTGCTGAAGGGGAGGTTCTTGAAGCAGACCAACACTCAGAACAGGACGTGGGAAGCAAGTGGTTTCAGGAAGATCAGCTTGTGTTGGCTATTCTACAAAATTCACTTGAGGCATCACTATTAGCAGCATACTCATACTGTGAAGATGCCAAGGAGCTGTGGGATACTCTTCAGAATGTTTATGGTAACACCTCAAATCTGTTAAGAATCTTTGAAGTTAAGAAATCTTTGAATCAACTTCAACAGGGGGAGGCTGAATTTACTAAGCATTTTGGAGTTTTTAGAGCTTTATGGGCTGAGTTGGAAATGTTGAGGCTATAGGACAGTGCATGATCAAAGGAAGCTTAGTCTAAGGTTGATAAGCACTCGGGTCGCATGATAAGGAAGGGAGAGTCTAGTCTGATAAGTTGTGATGATAAGGAAGCATATTTGATAAGTTTCCTTTTAAACGGTCATATTTGTACTCTTGCTTATCCCTAACCTAGATGACCTAGGAGCTCTCTATTTAAGGCTATGCAGCCTCCTTGTAATCGATGCACTAATAATAATATGAATCTACTTATATACTTTCATGGCTAAACTCTCTATTCTCTACATATTCTTAATGTTCATACTAAGAAATCTCTCTTGAATCCTTTTAAAGTTTAACATGGTATCAGAGCAGGTGTTAATCTTCTCTTAAAGCTTCCGCAATCCTTCATTTCTCTCTTTCGTTTCCTCAGTTTTCAAATCGTGTTTTTGCATCTCTCAAAACGCTTTCCTTTAGATAACTATGGCTGAGTCTATCTTCTCTAACATTTAGCTCCTCAGAACCTTGTGTGTATTGGATTGAAGCCTTAGGCTTGAAGCTGAAAAAGTTAATGAAGCCCAAGCCCAAATCAGAAGTTCAAGGTCTGTGCATTAGGCTGAGATAATGAAGTGAAGCCCAGGGTCTGTCCACACATGTGCAACACAAGGCCTGAATTAAGTAAGCCCAAACAAGCCCAAAACTGTCTAAGACACCTTCTAGAAGCTCTCCTAGGCGTGGGTTTGGAGAGGGAAGGAAGAGTCACATGTTGGCTTAACCAATTTGAATTTCTAGCTGTTAGGAGCTGTCACTTTCACCATTTGGTGAAGTGCCTTTGTCTTATCTCTATTCTCTGGCTATAAATACATTGTATGCTCACCATAAATCAATCAAGGAAATAGAATCCTCCTTCCATACTCTCTGTCTCACAATCTCTCTCTATTATTCTCACTCTTGTTCTTCCATTATCAAATATAAACCCAGAAACTCTCCTACCTATTCTAACTATTATTCTGCAAATTCTAACATGGTATCAGAGCTTGGTTTTGGATCAAGCAAATTCTCTGTTTACTCTTGCAATAACTTGTTCTAATCTACTCACTCTGAGATTAATTAATCCTCAAAACCATGTGGTGCTGAGTTGTGAGAGGTTAGGATAGTTTATTTCTTGAGAATTACTCAACTCTCTTCCCAAACAAACCACTTTCTCAATCTACTCTTGCAATAACTTTTTCTAATCTACTCACTCTGAGATTAATCAATCCTTAAAACCAAGTGGTGCTGAGTTGTGAGAGGTTAGGATAGGTTATTTCTTGAGAATTACTCACTCCATTCCTCAATTCAGCTACTCAACTCTCTTTCCAAACAAACCACTTTCTCAAAACCCTTACCATTTGCTTTCATCCAGTGGTTAATAGCTATACCCAACGGTCCCTAGCTCAAATTCAAACAAAAACGTGTGTAAACACCATGGAAAATTCAAGAGTGGTTGTTCCAGTGACACTGAAAGGGGTCAACTACCTTTTATGGGCTAGAACCACCAAGACAGTGTTGTGTAGCCGTGGCTTATGGAGCCACATCCTCAAGAGTGAAACTTCCATTGCCATGACTGAAGAAGGTGGCCAAGAAGTCGCCATCATGAATAAAGACCGGTGGTTTCAAGAAGACCAACTGGTGCTATCCGTGATCCAAAGCTCCCTTGAAGCATCTCTCCTTGAAGCTTATTCTTATTGTGAGACAGCCAAGGAGTTATGGGAGACACTTCAAAATGTTTATGGCAACACTTCCAATCTCAGTCGTGTATTTGAAGTAAAGAAGGCCATTAATGAGTTAACTCAAGAAAACATGGAGTTCACTCAACACTTTGGCAAGTTCAGATCATTGTGGGCTGAACTTGAAATGCTTAGACCAAGCACCATGGATCCCAAGGTGCTAAATGAAAGACGTGAGCAAGATAAGGTCTTTGGACTCCTCTTGACTCTAAACCCAACTTACAATGATCTTATCAAGCATATCTTAAGGTCAGACACTCTTCCAAGTCTTGAAGAAGTATGCAATAAGATTCAGAAAGAACAAGGATCATTAGGCCTCTTTGGAGGCAAAGGAGAGCTCATCACAGCCAACAAGGCAAACACCTACCAGAAAGGAGGCTTGAACCGTGGGGAAAGAAGAGGATTCTGTGATTATTGCAAGAAAGAAGGCCACACTAAGGACAAGTGTTGGATTCTCCATCCACACTTAAAGCCAAAATGGGTAAACCAACCAAGGGCCAATCTCTCCCAAGAAGCAACTCATGAGGCAAGAGCCAATGCTAGCACTAGCTCATCCACGCCAACCAATGAAGAAGGGAAAGCCCTTGCAACATTTCAACAAGAATTCGTTAGAAAATCGGACCTTGATGCACTGATAAAAGCACTTAAGGAAGCTAATACCTCTGGTAACTCTTTTCAAGCTCTAAATCTCACTAAGCCACTTATTGTAGATTCAGGAGCTTCTCATCACATGATTAGTGACAAAAATCTACTTATCAATATGAAACCGGCTTTAGGAGATGTAGTAATAGCTAATGGTGATAAGATACCAATAAGAGGAATTGGAAACCTGAAATTGTTTAATAAAGAATCAACAGCCTTCTATATGCCCACATTCACCTCAAACTTGCTAAGTGTTAAGAAAACAACCTCTGATCTTAATTGCTATGCTATATTTGGTCCTAATGATGTTTACTTTCAGGATATTAAGACTAATAAGGTGTTTGGAAAGGGAGTGTCCAAGGATGACTTGTATGTGCTTGAAGACACACAACCAGATTTCTCTTTATCTATTGCTTTCAACTCTGTTTTGAATAAGGCTAATAGTGCTATTTGACATTCTAGATTAGGACATCCTCACTCTAGGGCTTTAGAACTATTGTTGCCAAGTATGTCTTTTAAAACTGATGAATGTGAAGCTTGTATACTAGGTAAACATTGTAAATCAGTGTTTCCTAAGTCTACAACTATATATGAAAATTGCTTTGATCTCATTCACTCTGATGTTTGGACTTCACCATGCACATCTAGAGATAACCATAAATACTTTGTTACATTCATAGACCAAAAATCGAAATATACTTGGGTAACACTATTGCCAACAAAAGATAGAGTCCTAGAACCCTTCACTAAATTTCAAATGTATGTGACTAACCATTATAATGCCAAGATCAAAATTTTTAGATCAGATAATGGAGGGGAATATACAAGTCTAGCATTCAAACAGCACTTAGATAAACATGGAATCATCCATCAAACAAGTTGTCCTTACACGCCCCAACAAAATGGAGTGGCTGAAAGAAAGAACAGGCATCTCATTGAAGTGGCACGGTCTATCATGTTCCAAAGCAATGTCCCAAAGAAGTTTTGGGGAGATGCACTTGTTACCGCTTGCTACCTCATCAATAGACTCCCCACAAAAATCTTGGAGGATTTATCCCCATTTGAGGTACTTAATAAGAGTAAACCATCTATTTCACACTTACGTGTCTTTGGGTGTGTTTGTTATGTTCTTATTCCAGGAGAACAAAGGAATAAGTTAGAAGCAAGAAGTGTGAAAGCCATGTTTATAGGGTATTCCACTACCCAAAAGGGATACAAGTGCTACAATCCAGAGACTAGAAAGGTGCTAGTCTCACGAGATGTGAAGTTTGTAGAAGCAAAGGGGTTCTATGAAGATAAGAATTGAGATGATCTTAAAGATCTCTCCCAATCTCCATCAGACCGAGCTACCAATCTTAAACATCTTATGGAGAACCTAGGAATCTCATTCCCTAATGCACCAGCTGCTTCTCCATCACCAGCCACTTCTCCTCCTCCTCCTCCTTTTGATGTTGCCCCGGCTATTCCTCTTGATCATGAACAGAGGATGAACAAGAGATTGCATCTGAATCACACGACACGGATGCAAGCTCTAGTGTCCATAATCAAGAAGAATATGCGCCAGAAGTTCAGACTGAGGAAGAAGAATATCAAGAAGAACAAGTGGTGCTAAGGAGAAGCCAAAGGGAGAAGAAACCAGCCTCAAATTGGATCAATACCAGAGTCTACTACAATGCACAAGCAGTAGCCCATCCAACACAAGTGATTTGCTCTCTAGCTCATATTCCTTCAGAACACCAAGCCTTTACAACAGCTCTAGATCAAGGGCAGGTTCCAAGAGACTATGAGGAAGCTAAGGAGCATAAGGTGTGGAGAGAAGCAGTTAAGGCTGAATGTAAGGCCATGGAGATCAATCACACTTGGGATGAAGCTGATCTACCTAAGGACAAGAGGACAGTGAGCTCAAGATGGATCTTCACCATCAAATACAAAAGCAATGGAGAGATAGAACGATACAAGGCTAGATTGGTAGCAAGAGGGTTCACTCAGACCTATGGAGAAGACTACCATGATACATTTGCACCAGTAGCCAACTACACACTGTAAGAGTTCTTCTATCTCTTGCTACTAACCTTGAATGGGAGTTATGGCAGATGGATGTAAAGAATGCTTTCCTACAAGGAGAATTAGAGGATGAAGTCTATATGACACCTCCACCTGGTCTTGAAGACACAATAACTCCAGGAAAGGTTCTAAGGCTAAGAAAAGCTATCTATGGACTTAAACAATCACCAAGAGCTTGGTACCACAAGCTGAGTATGACACTGAGAGATAGAGGCTTTAGGAAGTCTGAAGCTGATCACACTCTCTTCACACTCCAAAGCCAATCAGGTATGGTAGTTATTCTTATTTATGTAGATGATATAATCATCTCAGGGAATGACAAGGTAGGAATTCAATCTACTAAAGATTATCTTAAGTCTGTTTTTGATATTAAAGACTTAGGTGAACTTAAGTACTTCCTAGGGATAGAAGTATGCCGAACAAAAGAAGGCCTCTTCTTATCACAAAGGAAGTACACACTTGATCTTCTAACTGATGCAGGAAAGTTAGAAGCCAAACCAGCAAAGACTCCCCTAGAGGAAGGCTATAAGGTGGAACGTGAGGGGGAGCTTGGAGATGAACCGTTTGAAGAAACCAAACTCTATAGGAAGATGGTTGGTAAGTTAATCTATCTAACCATTACTAGACCTGACTTGTGTTTTGCTGTGAATCAGGTCAGCCAAAATATGCAAGCTCCAAAATTGCACCACTGGAATATGGTGGACCGGATCTTGAGGTACCTCAAAGGAACCCATGATCAAGGCATTTGGATGGGATGCAATGGGAGCTCAGAGATTGTAGGATATTGTGATGCTGATTGGGCTGGAGACAGAAATGACAGAAGATCAACAACCGGCTATTGCACATTCATTGGAGGCAATCTAGTCACTTGGAAGACAAAGAAGCAGAAAGTGGTCTCCTGCTCAAGTGCTGAAGCTGAATATCGTGCCATGAGAAAGCTGACCACTGAACTCACTTGGCTCAAGAACCTTCTCAAGGATCTAAACATAGAAGTCTCAACACCAATCACCATGCATTGCGACAATCAAGCAGCCATACACATAGCATCCAACAATGTGTTTCATGAGAGAACCAAACACATTGAAGTTGACTGTCACAAGGTCAGACAAGTAGTGGAGCAAGGCATAATCTTACCGTGCTACACAAGAAGCTCAGATCAACTCGCAGACATTTTCACCAAGGCTGCAAGTCTCAAGGTATGTGAGTCCATCCTCCCAAAACTTGGACTCATCAACCTTTCCAGCCAATGATTCTCCTAATCATGGAGTCCACACTCTTTTTCCCTTAGTATGGTTTTGTCCCAATGGGTTTTCCATTCTAAGGTTTTTAATGAGGTGGGTCTTCATGGTGCCAAGCTTAACCATTGATCTCATGGCTAAGCTTGAGGGAGAGTATTGGATTGAAGCCTTAGGCTTGAAGCTGAAAAAGTTAATGAAGCCCAAGCCTAAATCAGAAGTTCAAGGTCTGTGCATTAGGCTGAGATAATGAAGTGAAGCCCAGGGTCTGTCCACACATGTGCAACACAAGGCCTGAATTAAGTAAGCCCAAACAAGCCCAAAACTGTCCAAGACACCTTCTAGAAGCTCTCCTAGGCGTGGGTTTGGAGAGGGAAGGAAGAGTCACATGTTGGCCTAACCAATTTGAATTTCTAGCTGTTAGGAGCTGTCACTTTCACCATTTGGTGAAGTGCCTTTGTCTTATCTCTATTCTCTGGCTATAAATACATTGTATGCTCACCATAAATCAATCAAGGAAATAGAATCCTCCTTCCATACTCTCTGTCTCACAATCTCTCTCTATTATTCTCACTCTTGTTCTTCCATTATCAAATATAAACCCAGAAACTCTCCTACCTATTCTAACTATTATTCTGCAAATTCTAACAGTGTGATGCGTTGAAGAAGGCTAGGTGTGGTTATCTTTTGTGTTAAGTTGTTTAGTGAGTTTTGCGTGTTGTTCCTCCATTGTTGTACGAATCTCTCTTCTGGGTTTCATTCTCCAGTAATCAAGGCCGCTCTTTTCATCATCCAAAAGTGTGAAAGAAGCAAGCTGTAGCCTATTCGTGGTCTTTAAGGCACAAGGAAAGGCTTTCTACATCAAAAGGGTTTGTGTCCGTACTCGTCTTCTTCGTGCATCCGCGAACCAGTGTCCGTACACCCTCGTTTTTCTCCAAAAAGATAGCTCCTTTGGTGGCAAGTCAAGCTAGTCTCATCTCTCTAAAGACCGTTTTGATAACCTAAGGTGATATTGGCTTACTTGAAGATAGAAATCTTCTAAAATCCTAAAGTACTCTGTTTTGGGTCTGGATCTCTTTGTCTCGGCTTCTCTCAAATGGAAACTACAAGACCCATGGCGATACCGGTTACTCTTAAGGGCCTTAACTATCTCTTATGGTCCAGAATGGTTAAGACAACTCTGGGGGGTCGGGGACTAGGAATGCACCTGCTCTTGGACGAAGCTCCCCCAAAAGCCTTTCACCAAGAAGATGGACAGGAGATTATGGTTGTAGATGAAGAGAAATGGGTACAGGAGGATCAGTTCGTTCTATCCATTATTCAAAGTTCACTAGATGGACCTATTCTAGAAGCCTACTCTTTCTGTGAAAGTGCTAAGGAGTTGTGGGAGACTCTCAAAAAGGTCTATGGCAATACTACCAACCTAAGCCGAGTCTTTGAAGTAAAGAAAGCAATCAACAACCTTCATCAAGAAGATTTGGAGTTCACAGCTCATTTCGGCAAGTTTCGCTCCCTTTGGGCTGAGCTTGAAATGCTTAGACCCAACTCAACTGATACAGAAACACTCCTCTCACGGCGTGAACAAGACAAGGTCTTTGGTCTTCTACTTACCCTAAACCCCATGTACAACGACTTGATCAAACACCTCCTCAGAGCAGAAAAATTTCCATCCCTTGAAGAAGTGTGTTTACACATTCAGAGAGAACAGGGTTCTCATGGTCTCTTCAGTGGGAAAGGAGAGCTGGTTACCGCAAACAAAGGAGTATACTTCAAGCAAGAGGATCGAAGAGGCTTAGTTTGTGACCACTGCAAGAGGAAGGGACATACTAAAGACAAGTGCTGGGTTCTACACCCTCATCTGAAGCCTCCAAAGTTTAGGGACATCCGGGCCAATACCATCAAAGCCAAGGTGGAACCAGGAGGAGGATCTTCTTCACGCAGTCAAGAAGGAGATGGAACGACCAGTTTCAATGCTCAAACGGCTCAAATTGAAGTTCAAGACCAAGTGGTGAAGCGGTCTGAGTTGGATGCTCTCATCAAAGCCCTGAAAGAAAGTTATGGTAATGTGATGGGTTTTTCTTTCCATGCTTCCGCACATACTATAAAGATTGATGAGAAACTATTAGTGATTGATTCTGGAGCATCTCACCATATGATTAGTAATGTTGAATTGATTAAGGATCTAGAACCGGCTAATGGTCATGTTATTATAGCTAATGGTGACAAGATTCCAATTAAAGGGGTAGGAAATTTAAAGCTGTTTGATAGGAAGACTAGAGCTTTCTTTATGCCTGATTTCACCTCAAACTTGGTTTCTGTTCATAAGGCTACTAATGACTTGGATTGCAATGTTATCTTCACTCCTAATGATGTTCATTTTCAGGATATTAAGACAAGCAAGATGCTTGGGAAAGGAATAACTAAGGATGGTCTTTATTTGCTTGAAGATGATCAACCTTTAGCTTCTGTTTTAAGTTCTCTAGAACATGTTTCTGCTTATGCTAATAATGTGTTATGGCATGCTAGACTAGGGCATCCCCACTCTCGGGCTTTGAGTTTAATGTTACCTAATGTTGTGTTTAAGAATGATGATTGTGAAGCATGTATCTTAGGTAAACATTGCAAGTCTATTTTCCCTAAGTCTGAGACAGTTTATGAAAAATGCTTTTGATCTTGTGCATTCTGATGTGTGGACTGCCCCTTGCTTATCTAGAGAGAATCAAAAATATTTCATTACCTTCATTGATGAGAAATCCAAATACACTTGGATAACCTTGATGCAATCAAAAGATAGAGCATTAGAAGCCTTTGTTAATTTTCAGAATTACATTACTAACCATTTCAATGCCAAGATTAAGATCTTCAGAACAGACAATGGTGGAGAGTATACAAGTCATGCATTCAGAGATCACCTTCAGAAACATGGAATCCTTCACCAAACTAGTTGCCCCTATACACCCCAACAGAATGGGGTGGCTGAGAGAAAGAACCGTCACCTGAGGGAGGTAGCCAGGGCAATGATGTTTCACTCCAAGGTTCCTAAGAAGTTTTGGGGAGATGCCGTTCTTACCGCATGTTATCTCATTAACAGAACTCCTACAAGAGTTCTCACTGACCTCTCCCCATTTGAGGTATTAAACACTCTAAAACCTTCCCTTGATCACATAAAAGTGTTTGGTTGCCTGTGTTTTGTTTTAATTCCAGGTGAACACAGAACTAAGCTTGATGCAAAGAGTAAACGGTCCATGTTCATTGGATACTCGACCACCCAGAGAGGATATAAGTGCTATGACCCTGAAACTAGGAAGGTTTTAGTGTCCAGGGACGTGAAGTTTATTGAAAATAAGGGCTACTATAGTGATCAAAAGTGGGATGACTTGGCCGATCTCACTGGTCTCTCCCTAGACAGCGCCACAAATCTTCGGAACATCTTTGACCATCTCGGCATTCCTCTACCGTCCCAACCTGGTTCTACATGTACCAATGTTCCATGTCCTCGACCATCTACCAATCTTCCTGGATCGGCTTCTATTCCACCAGCTGCTTCGCCAGAATCTACCTCAACCAGGTCCGCGTTTGACTCACCCGGTGCTGGACCGCGTATGCCGCAGTCGGACTCTCTTTCTCCCCGGCCAGCCATTGACCGTGCGGGGGGAAATCTTGAAGAAGGAAGCAGTGATCAAGATACTGAGACTAGCTCCTCTTCTGAGAATCACGATCAAGGGCAAGAGCAGGAAGTGGGACCAACACAACCCCTAAGGAGAAGTACGAGACTCAGAAAGGATCCATCAAACTGGGTAAATACTAGGGTCTATTACAATGCCAATGCAGTTGCTCATCCCTCTCAGGTCGTTTGCTCGTTTGCTTCATTTCCTGAAGAGCATAAGGCCTTTATAAGTATCCTGGATCAAGGACACATCCCAACTACCTATGAAGAGGCAAAGGAGCTAAAAGTTTGGAGGGATGCTATAAGTGATGAAACAGGAGCCATGGAAAGGAATCACACGTGGGATGAAGCCGTGTTATCCAAGGGAAAGAAGGCAGTTAGCTCAAAGTGGGTGTTTACGATCAAATACAAAAGTAATGGGGAGATAGAGAGGTATAAGGCAAGGTTGGTTGCAAGAGGCTTCACTCAGACCTATGGAGAAGATTTTGGAGACACGTTTGCTCCTGTTGCAAAACTTCATACAGTGAGGATTGTTCTATCCTTAGCAACCAATCTTGAATGGGAATTGTGGCAGATGGACGTTAAGAACGCCTTCTTGCAAGGAGAGCTAGAGGAAGAGGTGTATATGAGGCCACCTCCTGGCTTAGAAGGGATCATTCAACCAGGCAAGGTTTTAAGATTCAGGAAAGCTATTTATGGATTTAAACAATCACCCAGGGCCTGGTACCACAAGTTGAGCATGACACTAAGGGATAGAGGATTCAGGAAATCAGAAGCGGATCAAACTCTGTTCACACTTCCTAGCCAGTCAGGTATCATTGTGGTTTTGGTTTATGTGGATGATATTATCATCACTGGTGATGATAAGGAAGGTATCAAAGAAACCAAAGCCTACCTTAAGTCCATATTTGATATTAAAGATTTAGGACTACTTAAGTATTTCCTAGGGATTGAGATATGTCGCTCTAAAGAGGGACTATTCTTATCTCAAAGGAAATATACTCTTGATCTTTTGACTGAAACAGGAAAGTTAGATGCAAAACCAGTGACCACACCTCTGGAAGACAGCTACAAAGCCATCAGTGAGGGGGAGATTGAAGATCAACCTTTCAACAATCCGCAACTCTACAGAAGACTAGTAGGTAAGCTAATCTACTTAACTCTTACTAGACCTGACCTCTGTTTCTCTGTGAACCAGGTTAGTCAGCATATGCAAGAACCTAAAGTTCATCATTGGAACATGCTGGAGAGGGTCCTTAGATACTTAAAAGGAACTTCTGAGCAAGGAATCTGGATGGGAGCAAATGGCAGCTCAGAAATAGTGGGATACTGTGATGCTGACTGGGCTGGAGACAGAGAAGACCGGAGGTCCACTACAGGCTACTGCACCTTTGTTGGAGGAAATCTAGTCACATGAAAGACAAAGAAACAGAAGATTGTGTCCTGTTCCAGTGCTGAAGCTGAATACCGTGCAATGAAGAAGCTCACCAATGAGTTGACATGGATCAAGGCTATTCTAAAAGACTTGGGTATAGAGACAGTCAGGCCAATGACCATGCACTGCGACAACCAGGCAGCCATCCACATAGCTTCCAATTCTGTTTTCCATGAGAGAACCAAGCACATAGAAGTTGACTGCCACAAGGTGAGGCAAGCCGTGGAACAAGGAGTAGTCTTACCATGCTACACCAGAAGTATAGATCAACTTGCGGATATCTTCACCAAGTCAACAACATCTAAGGTATATGAGTCCATTCTACCAAGGCTTGGACTCATTGATATGTCGTCTCCATGAATCCCCTAATCATCAGCAATCATACTCTTTTTCCCTTATGGTGTTTTTGTCCCACTGGGTTTTATACCATAAGGTTTTTAATGAGGTGGTTGTTTATGATTTCAAGCTAAGTTCTTCATCAGAATTTAGCTTGAGGGGGAGTATTGGACAGTGCATGATCAAAGGCAGCTTAGTCTAAGGTTGATAAGCACTCGGGTCGCATGATAAGGAAGGGATAGTCTAGTATGATAAGTTGTGATGATAAGAAAGCATATTTGATAAGTTTCCTTTTAAACGGTCATATTTGTACTCTTGCTTATCCCTAACCTAGATGACCTAGGAGCTCTTTATTTAAGGCTATGCAGCCTCCTTGTAATTGATGCACTAATAATAATATGAATCTACTTATATACTTTCATGGCTAAACTCTCTATTCTCTACAAATTCTTAATGTTCATACTAAGAAATCTCTCTTGAATCCTTTTAAAGTTTAACATGGTATCAGAGCAGGTGTTAATATTCTCTTAAAGCTTCCGCAATCCTTCATTTCTCTCTTTCGTTTCCTCAGTTTTCAAATCGTGTTTTTGCATCTCTCAAAACGCTTTCCTTTAGATAACTATGGCTGAGTCTATCTTCTCTAAGATTTAGCTCCTCAGAACCTTGTGTGATGAGTTGAAGAAGGCTAGGTGTAGTTATCTTTTGTGTTAAGTTGTTTAGTGAGTTTTGCGTGTTGTTCCTCCATTGTTGTACGGATCTCTCTTCTGGGTTTCATTCTCCAGTAATCAAGGCCGCTCTTTTCATCATCAAAAAGTGTGAAAGAAGCAAGCTGTAGCCTATTCGTGGTCTTTAAAGCACAAGGAAAGGCTTTCTACATCAAAAGGGTTTGTGTCCGTACTCGTCTTCTTCGTGCATCCGTGAACCAGTGTCCGTACACCCTCGTTTTTCTCCAAAAAGATAGCTCTTTTGGTGGTAAGTCAAGCTAGTCTCATCTCTCTAAAGACCGTTTTGATAACCTAAGGTGATATTGGCTTACTTGAAGATAGAAATCTTCTAAAATCCTAAAGTACTCTGTTTTGGGTCTGGATCTCTTTGTCTCGGCTTCTCTCAAATGGAAACTACAAGACCCATGGCGATACCGGTTACTCTTAAGGGCCTTAACTATCTCTTATGGTCCAGAATGGTTAAGACAACTCTGGGGGGTCGGGGACTAGGAATGCACCTGCACTTGGACGAAGCTCCCCCAAAAGCCTTTCACCAAGAAGATGGACAGGAGATTATGGTTGTAGATGAAGAGAAATGGGTACAGGAGGATCAGTTCGTTCTATCCATTATTCAAAGTTCACTAGATGGACCTATTCTAGAAGCCTACTCTTACTGTGAAAGTGCTAAGGAGTTGTGGGAGACTCTCAAAAAGGTCTATGGCAATACTACCAACCTAAGCCGAGTCTTTGAAGTAAAGAAAGCAATCAACAACCTTCATCAAGAAGATTTGGAGTTCACAGCTCATTTCGGCAAGTTTCGCTCCCTTTGGGCTGAGCTTGAAATGCTTAGACCCAACTCAACTGATCCAGAAACACTCCTCTCACGGCGTGAACAAGACAAGGTCTTATGTCTTCTACTTACCCTAAACCCCATGTACAACGACTTGATCAAACACCTCCTCATAGCAGAAAAACTTCCATCCCTTGAAGAAGTGTGTTTACACATTCAGAGAGAACAGGGTTCTCATGGTCTCTTCAGTGGGAAAGGAGAGCTGGTTACCGCAAACAAAGGAGTATACTTCAAGCAAGAGGATCGAAGAGGCTTAGTTTGTGACCACTGCAAGAGGAAGGGACATACTAAAGACAAGTGCTGGGTTCTACACCCTCATCTCAAGCCTCCAAAGTTTAGGGACATCCGGGCCAATACCATCAAAGCCAAGGTGGAACCAGGAGGAGGATCTTCTTCACGCAGTCAAGAAGTAGATGGAACGACCAGTTTCAATGCTCAAACGGCTCAAATTGAAGTTCAAGACCAAGTGGTGAAGCGGTCTGAGTTGGATGCTCTCATCAAAGCCCTGAAAGAAAGTTATGGTAATGTGATGGGTTTTTCTTTCCATGCTTCCGCACATACTATAAAGATTGATGAGAAATCATTAGTGATTGATTCTGGAGCATCTCACCATATGATTAGTAATGTTGAATTGATTAAGGATCTAGAACCGACTAATGGTCATGTTATTATAGCTAATGGTGACAAGATTCCAATTAAAGGGGTAGGAAATTTAAAGCTGTTTGATAGGAAGACTAGAGCTTTCTTTATGCCTGATTTCACCTCAAACTTGGTTTCTGTTCATAAGGCTACTAATGACTTGGATTGCAATGTTATCTTCACTCCTAATGATGTTCATTTTCAGGATATTAAGACAAGCAAGATGCTTGGGAAAGGAATAACTAAGGATGGTCTTTATTTGCTTGAAGATGATCAACCTTTAGCTTCTGTTTTAAGTTCTCTAGAACATGTTTCTGCTTATGCTAATAATGTGTTATTGCATGCTAGACTAGGGCATCCCCACTCTCGGGCTTTGAGTTTAATGTTACCTAATGTTGTGTTTAAGAATGATGATTGTGAAGCATGTATCTTAGGTAAACATTGCAAGTCTATTTTCCCTAAGTCTGAGACAGTTTATGAAAAATGCTTTTGATCTTGTGCATTCTGATGTGTGGACTGCCCCTTGCTTATCTAGAGAGAATCAAAAATATTTCATTACCTTCATTGATGAGAAATCCAAATACACTTGGATAACCTTGATGCAATCAAAAGATAGAGCATTAGAAGCCTTTGTTAATTTTCAGAATTACATTACTAACCATTTCAATGCCAAGATTAAGATCTTCAGAACAGACAATGGTGGAGAGTATACAAGTCATGCATTCAGAGATCACCTTCAGAAACATGGAATCCTTCACCAAACTAGTTGCCCCTATACACCCCAACAGAATGGGGTGGCTGAGAGAAAGAACCGTCACCTGAGGGAGGTAGCCAGGGCAATGATGTTTCACTCCAAGGTTCCTAAGAAGTTTTGGGGAGATGCCGTTCTTACCGCATGTTATCTCATTAACAGAACTCCTACAAGAGTTCTCACTGACCTCTCCCCATTTGAGGTATTAAACACTCTAAAACCTTCCCTTGATCACATAAAAGTGTTTGGTTGCCTGTGTTTTGTTTTAATTCCAGGTGAACACAGAACTAAGCTTGATGCAAAGAGTAAACGGTCCATGTTCATTGGATACTCGACCACCCAGAGAGGATATAAGTGCTATGACCCTGAAACTAGGAAGGTTTTAGTGTCCAGGGACGTGAAGTTTATTGAAAATAAGGGCTACTATAGTGATCAAAAGTGGGATGACTTGGCCGATCTCACTGGTCTCTCCCTAGACAGCGCCACAAATCTTCGGAACATCTTTGACCATCTCGGCATTCCTCTACCGTCCCAACCTGGTTCTACATGTACCAATGTTCCATGTCCTCGACCATCTACCAATCTTCCTGGATCGGCTTCTATTCCACCAGCTGCTTCGCCAGAATCTGTAGAAAAGAAGGAGTGTTTAATGACTCTTAGAAAAAGAGAAGGTCTATTCTTAGGATTTACTTTCGAATAATAAGTGTAAGGCTATGGCCATGTTACATCTTGTAATCTACTATAAATACCTGATGTACACATTGATTCATTAATGAGAAAATACTTCATTCTTCTCTAACTTTTCTTAATCGAATTCTTTCTCTTTCTCTCTAATGTTCTTCATTCTTCTTCATTCTTATACTAAACTCTGTTGATTCTTTCATAATCTTCAATCACATTCTTAATTCTCACATGGTATCAGAGCAGGTTTTCCTGCAAATTCTTCTTTCTTCATTCGAAATATCCTTGGGTGATTCTTAATCGTTGAATCCAAATCGGTTGCGGGAGTATTCTTGATTCTTCATCACGTTTCTGGTGATTCTGCAAAGGTTTTCCGGCGATTTTCATCTTCAATCTGTGGCTTCTGATCTAATCTTCATCCGAATCTTTGAGTTGGCTCGTCGATTGCACGGTTTGCAACATAAATCTCGATCTTGTAGTTTTGGCGCCAAAATCTTGTTTAAATCTGTTCTTCGAAAAATCTTCGATTTCGTGGATTGATCTCTCTGGATCTTTGAAACTTGCTGATTGTCTTCAGAAGGAGCCGATCTTCAGTCGTTTGGATCGTCGATTAATTTTTCTGTGATCGGATTTCTGGTTCTGCAAATCGCGAAAGTGTTCTTCGCTTCTCTCTCACGCAAGATACCGATCTTCGAAATTTCTCCAGTTTCTGGTTTATTGATTGGTGAAAAATCAACAGAAAGTGCCGATCATTGATCCAATCTAGCGTCAACATAGATTCTGTGGTTCAATATCTCGAAACGAGCATTGTTCATTGGATTTTCTTTCGATTTCGTCGATCACAAGAAAAGATCGACATATCGATTTGATTTGAGATCGATCTTCAATCCACCGGTGTTTGTTCTCTGCTTCGATCGTTTCTCATCTCCGATCAATCCGGTTTCTACATTCAGTGAAGAAACGAATCTATCATCAAGAGTCTCTGTTTTTTTTTTGGCGCGAGTTTGTTCTTGGAAGATAAGTTTTTTTTCTGGACTGAGTAATTCGATTCAATTCGAATTCTGTTCTTGATTCTCTGTGATCATCAGTGTGCAAAGTATCAGGTCTGTTCTCGATTCTTCCTGCATATAACCATTAAAGGACTGATACATATAGATGCAGAATAAGTGATTAGGAGAAATCGTTGAAAGTTTATCATCTGGATCTTGCTCCTTGCACCTCAAGCTATTAGTACAGAATTGAATTAGATTGTGATAGTGTGACGTCTGTGGTTTGAAGCGAATTGATCAAGGGTACAAGGTCTTGTATATTGTGTTGCTGCGGCTCTTGTTTGCTCTGTTTGTTCAACACACATTGTCTCTATCAGAAGGTGTGAGGTGATTCACAGGCTGCATCTATGGAATTTCATAAACAATTCATAATGGCACCAATCATACTCAAAGGAGCAAACTATCTCCTCTGGACTAGAACTATGAAGACGACATTGTGTAGTAGGGGTTTATGGTCACATATTCTTCACAATAATGCACCTAACCATGTCATAGAAGGAGAGGTTTTGGAGGATCAGGAAGTTCATTCTGAGGAAGAAGGTAAATGGTTCCAGGAGGATCAAATGGTTCTATCCATTTTACAAAATTCTCTTGAAAAGTCTCTGCTAGAAGCCTACTCATACTGTAAAAATGCAAAAGATTTGTGGGATACCCTTCAGAATGTCTATGGGAATACTTCCAATTTAATTAGGATCTTTGAGGTCAAGAAATCACTTAGTGAACTTAGACAGGAGGAGGTGGAATTTACCAAACACTTTGGAACTTATAGAGCTCTTTGGGCAGAGCTAGAAATGTTGAGACCAGCTACTGCTGATCCAATGACCCTACATGAGAGAAGGGAGCAAGACAAAGTCTTTGGACTCTTAATGACCTTGAACTCAAGCTATACTGACTTGATTAAACACCTGCTACGAGAAGACAAGTTACCAAGCTTGGATGATGTGTGTGCTAAAGTCCAAAAAGAGCAGGGTTCACAAGGTTTGTTTGGAAGTAAAGGGGATTTGGTTACCGCAAATAAAAGTTTCTTCAGAGGGGATGATAGGCGAGTGTTGGTATGTGCTCACTGTAAGAGGAAAGGTCATAATAAGGACCAGTGTTGGACACTCCATCCACACCTGAAACCGGCTTCCATACCAAGGTGGCGTGACTTCAACAATGGTAACAAGACAACTGGGTTCAAAAACAACTTAACTGGGAAAGGAAATCAAGTGAGTGCTCCTTTTCCTGTCTCACGGCCCATGACTACCATTGAGAATGTACAAAGACCAGGAAAGGAAGTGCAACTTACCTCTTCATCATCCGGCCAAGACTATGTTACGAAGTCTGATCTAGATGCTATCATCAAAGCCCTCCAAGAGAATTCTGGTAAAATTGTTGGTAAATCACTTCATGCTTCTTATAATGTTCATGCTAGTAATAAGCCTTTAATTGTTGATTCTGGAGCATCCCATCACATGATTAGTGATATAGGGTTGATAAATGACTTAGAACCTGCCCTAGGAAATGTTGTTATTGCAAATGGAACTAAAATTCCAATCAAAGGTATAGGTAATCTAAGATTGTTTGAAAAAGATAGTAAAGCATTTTATATGCCATCTTTTACATCAAATTTGGTTTCTGTGAAAAGAGCTACAACTGACTTAAATTGCAACGTGATTTTTAGTCCTAATGAGTGTTGTTTTCAGGATGTTGACACAAAGAAAGTACTTGGCAGAGGCGGTACTAAGGATGATCTTTACGTTTTAAGTGACCTATCTTCTAGTGGAGTATCTTGTTTGTCTAGTAGTAATGAGATGAATGATGGATCATTGTGGCATGCTAGATTAGGCCATCCTCATTTTAAAGCTCTTGAACTCATGTTTCCAAAAATTTCTTTTAATCAAAATGAATGTGAAGCTTGCATCCTTGGTAAATATTGCAAGACAGTTTTTCCTAATTCATCTACTACTTATGATCATTGCTTTGATTTAATTCATTCTGATGTTTGGACAGCTCCTTGTGCTTCTAGAGAAAAACAAAAATACTTTGTTACATTCATAGATGAGAAATCTAAATATACATGGATTACTTTACTTCCTTCCAAAGATAGAGTTCTAGAATCTTTCATTAACTTTCATTCTTATGTCACTAACCAATATAATGCAAAGATGAAAGTTTTTAGGACTGATAATGGAGGAGAATATACAAGTAAGGCTTTCAGAGATTATCTTCTCAAATATGGAATTCTTCATCAAACTACTTGCCCATACACACCTGAGCAGAATGGTGTGGCTGAGCGCAAAAACCGGCATCTTATGGAGGTAGCCAGATCTATGATGTTTCATAGGAATGTGCCTAAGAGATTTTGGGGAGATGCAGTGCTTACAGCTTGCTATTTGATTAATAGAACACCAACTAAAGTTCTTCATGACATGTCACCATTTGAGGTATTAAACAACATTAAACCACACCTTGATCATTTAAAAGTGTTTGGTTGTGTGTGTTATGTTTTCATACCAGGGAATAACAGGAACAAGTTGGATGAAAAAAGTACTAAAGCAATCTTTATAGGCTATTCTTCCACTCAAAAAGGTTATAAATGCTATGATACTGAATTACAAAGGGTATTAGTTTCAAGGGATGTTAAATTTTTGGAAAATAAGTCTTATTATACTGATGGCACTTGGGAAACTATACAAGACATCTCTAAATCTAGTGATGATGCTAATGCTTATCTCAAAAAGTTGTTAGAAAGTTTTGATGTTTCTAGGCAGCCAGCATTAAAGCCGGTCATTGGTCCGGAAGTTTCTCAGGAGGTACCGCAGAGACAGGAGCATACATTAGATACAAATGTGACTGTCCCGGTTGGCAATGATCATGGTTCTGCAAGGACTGAGCATGGTCAGGTACGAGGTACGCATAGTTTTGATTGTGAATCATGGCCTGTTCGTGAGGGGGAGCATTTACTGGCTCATTGTCCACATTGGATCACGGTCATGTTCGTGAGGGGGAGAGTAGTTATATGGTTTCCGATCAAGACCATGACCACATCCAAAGTCCACAAGGAATAGAAGCTGACGATGATCATGAGATAGCTGTTATTGAATCACCTCAAATACTAAGAAGAAGTACAAGGATTAGAAAAGATCCAGCCAACTGGATCAATACTAGGGTTTACTATAATGCTAATGCTGTGGAACATCCTATACAAGCAACTTGCTCTTTTGCTTATTTTCCAGAAGAACACCAGGTATTCATAAGCTCTCTGGACCAAAATCAAATTCCTAACACATATGAGGAAGCTATGGAGCTAAAAGTATGGAGAGATGCTGTTCAAGATGAAAAAGAGGCAATGATAAGAAATCATACTTGGGATGAATCATATCTACCCAAAGGTAAGAAAGCGGTAAGTTCAAAATGGGTTTTCACCATTAAATACAAAAGTAATGGTGAGATTGAAAGGTATAAGGCTAGATTAGTTGCTAGAGGGTTCACTCAAACATATGGTGAAGATTTTGGAGATACATTTGCACCGGTTGCAAAACTCCACACTGTTAGGATTTTTCTTTCTTTAGCCACTAATTTAGAATGGGAGTTGTGGCAGATGGATGTTGATATGATCCTGGGAGGCAGGATCACAACCCAGTCACGGCACCAAGCTAAGCGTAAGGATGCAGCGGTTGTGAGGTTCACGGATTGAAGATGGCAAAAAGAGATAATGGTAAGATGGATAGAATCCGGCTAGATCAGGCAAGAATATGATAGGTTCTTGACAAGCCGGCTTGTCTACTCAGAGGATATGACACACCAAAGAGGAAGACAAGGATTTCGTTGGTAGATTCAAGGATATAACACACCAGGATCAACCAAAGAGGAAGAGATCGAATTCAGAGAAAAAGTTCAAAGAGACTTTCATAAAAATTCGATGATCCATACAATGACTTAGCCAGACTAGAAATAGCCATTTTACAAACGGTCAAAGCCTGCATGAAGAGCACAAGTCCCCATGCACTTACACGGATTAATACATAATCAAGGATGAGTTTGAAAGACACATTCGAAATCTAGCCTGAACTTATGAATGGGCCGTGAACAAGGGGCCAAAGACTTCACTAGCAAAAGGCCTTATGCTAATGGACATGTGAGAATACATTTGGGCCTCATTAAAAACCTCTTTTGGAAAAACCCAGTGGGAAAAACCCAAAAGAGGGAAAAAGAGCACAAAAATGTATTCTCTTCCCACTAACATAAATCAATTTGCATAAAGTCTAAGGACCATACCTATGTGGTGCTTAGACGGCTTGAATGTACTGATGAAGGCTCCAATTTGGTCTTGAAGCGCCTTGGTCCTTGAACGGGTCAAAGGACCTTCTGGAATGACCCATGGATCAATGGGCCCGGTCGAGTTGGTCCATGGCCGAATGTAGACGCGGTCATGCTGAGGTGTTTGCTGGAGACGGGATGGTCCGGCCTTCTGGTCGATAGGTGGTACGTGGTCCTGGTCTTGGTACAAGCCGGATGTATGATCTTGGGTGGAGGCAGAAATGTAACCACGGGACGGTACGGATGTGGAATCAAGGGACAGTCCGGATGCTTGATCATGGAACGGTCCGGATGCACAAACACGCGTCGGGTCGAGGACATGCTCGCCCGGGACGACGTCTTCACTCCTGGTTGCAAAGTCTTGCTGAACCTCAGCCGGGTTCAGGCCAAGGTCGTGGCCATGGTCGATAGCCCGACCGTCTCCTCGTCCGGATGCTCGTCCACTCGTCCGCGTATTCGCCTGGTGTTCCTGGTCCGCATCATTCCCCCCATCTTGAAAAGGATTTGCCCTCAAATCCTGATTATCTGCACAAAAGGGAATAAGGTCAGCAACATTAAAGCTTGAGCTGATAGCATACTTACCTTGCAAGTCCAAGACATAGGCGTTGTCATTCAGGCGTTTGGTGATGGTGAAGGGGCCATCAACCCTTGGGAGGAGTTTGGAGCGCCTTTCAACAGGGAAGCGTTCCTTCCTTAAGTGTATCCACACTTGGTCTCCTGGTTGAAAAACCACCTTCTTGCGGTTCTTGTTAGCATTCTTGGCATATTGCTTGGTCTTGGCCTCAATGTTCTTGCGGGCATCTGCATGAATCTTTTGAACCATCTTGGCCTTCTGCTCACCATCCACACTAGATCTCACACTCAAAGGAAGAGGCATTAAATCCAATGGTGACATAGGGTTAAACCCATAAACAATTTGGAATGGTGAAAACTTAGACGCTGAATGCACAGAATGATTATAAGCAAATTCAAGGTGTGGCAAGCTATCCTCCCATGTCCTAAGGTTTTTCCCAACAAAGGCACGTAACAAGGATCCTAAGGTCCTATTCACTACCTCAGTCTGACCATCACTCTCCGGATGACAAGTCGTGGAGAAACATAACTTAGTTCCTAGTTTTGACCAGAGTGTTCTCCAAAAATGACTAAGAAACCGAGTGTCTCTATCAGATACAATACTTCTAGGCATACCATGCAATCTAACTATCTCTCTAAAGAATAGATTGGCAACATGAGATGCATCATCCGTCTTATGACAAGCTAGGAAATGAGACATTTTAGAGAACCGGTCTACAACAACAAAAATCGAGTCCTTCCCATTCCTAGTCCTAGGCAGGCCTAAGATAAAATCCATTGATATGTCTAGCCAAGGATGTTCAGGGATAGGAAGCGGTTGATACAAACCGTGGGGTTGGGTGGTCGCTTTGGCCATTTTGCAAGTAGGACATCTATTACACAAGCGTTCCACGTCCTTTTTCATATGAGGCCACTGAAAATGCTCACGCATAATGGCCAGGGTCTTTGCTATACCAAAATGTCCCATAAGCCCACCAGCATGGGCTTCCCTTATGAACAGCTCACGCAGGGAACACCTTGGTACACAGAGCCGGTTTTCATGAAAAAGAAAACCATCCTTCTGATAATAAGAACCTGTAGAAGACTTAGAGCAGGACTTATAGATGTCTCCATAGTCCGGGTCAGTTTCATACAGAGGTTTAATATGTTCAAATCCCAATAACTTAACTTCAAGGGTTGAAAGTAAAGTGTACCTCCTGGATAGTGCATCTGCCACAATGTTTTCTTTTCCCTGCTTGTATTTAATAACATAGGGGAATGTTTCAATAAACTCTACCCACTTGGCATGGCGCTTGTTGAGCTTTTGTTGGCCTTTAAGATGCTTCAAGGACTCATGGTCGGTATGAATGACAAATTCTTTAGGCCACAGGTAGTGCTGCCAAGTCTGAAGCGCCCTCACCAGAGCATACAGCTCTTTGTCATACGTAGGGTAGTTTAATGTGGCACCACCTAGCTTTTCACTAAAATAGGCAATGGGTCGGCGTTCTTGCATGAGCACAGCTCCAATACCTAAGCCTGATGCATCACATTCTATTTCAAACGTGTTAGTGAAATCAGGTAAAGCAAGTAATGGGGCATGAGTAAGCTTATCCTTGAGTGTCTGGAAGGCCTGTTCCTGAGGTTGTTCCCACTTGAACCCCACTTCTTTCTTGATGATCTCGGTCAATGGGGCGGCAAGGGTACTAAAATCCTTAACAAACCGCCTGTAGAATCCAGCCAAACCATGGAAGCTTCTCACTTCACTCACGCTTGTTGGTGTAGGCCATTCTTGAATGGCTTTGACCTTCTCCTGGTCCACACTAACGCCATCTGCACTGACCACAAAGCCAAGAAAAACAACAGTATCCGAGCCAAAGATGCACTTGTCCATGTTAGCAAATAATCTCTCTTTCCTAAGTACTTCTAGGACAGCCTGAACATGTTCAACATGATCTTTTAGACTCTTACTATAGATTAATATGTCATCAAAATAAACCACAACAAAATGTCCTATGAATTGCCTGAGTACATGATTCATCAACCTCATGAAAGTACTAGGAGCGTTTGTAAGCCCAAATGGCATTACAAGCCATTCATACAATCCTTGCTTAGTTTTAAAGGCTGTTTTCCATTCATCACCCTCTTTCATCCTAATTTGATGGTAACCACTCCTAAGATCAATCTTAGAAAACATCCTAGACCCATGCAATTCATCTAGCATATCGTCCAATCTAGGGATAGGGTGACGATACCTGACCGTGATGTTGTTGATTGCTCTACAATCAACACACATACGGTACTTACCATCTTTTTTAGGAACCAAGAGGACTGGGACCGCACATGGGCTCAGGCTTTCCCGGATGTGCCCTTTCCTTAGGAGTTCCTCCACTTGGGCCTGAATCTCCTTGGTCTCGACCGGATTAGTCCTATAGGCGGGACGGTTGGGAAGAGCCGCTCCAGGCACAAGGTCTATCTGATGTTCAATACCACGGAGGGGGGGAAGTCCTGAAGGACACTCCTCAGGAAACACATCTTGGTAGTCCTGTAGAAGATTAGACAACTTGCTCGGCAAAGCCGGCTTGGGTTTAGTAGCATGGAGGCAAGCCTCCTTATAGTATAACAAGAAAACAGGCCTATGACTATCCAAGTTCTTATAAGCTCCACTAGCCTTGATAAAGAAATTGGTTTTACACTTAGGTTCTATCATGCCGATATCTTGTTTCTTTTGCTGTTTAAGATAGAGTTGGTCCTTGTATACCTCTTGAGGCGTCATGGGAATGAGTGTTACCTTACGGTTCTGATGGGTGAAATGGTGTTTATTTGTGTACCCGTCATGGATGACCCTACGGTCAGACTGCCAAGGTCTTCCCAGCAGGACGTGACCAGCTTCCATGGGTAGCACGTCACAAAGCACCTCATCCTTGTAGCTGCCAATCTCCAAGGGAACCTTGACCTGCTGCGTGACGCGGAGTTCTCCAGCCTCAGTAAGCCATTGCAAAGGGTAGGGTCGTGGATGCTTAGTGACTTCTAAGCCAAGCTTCTTGACCATACTCTCACTAGCCACATTGGTGCAGCTGCCCCCATCCACAATGAGGCTGCACACCTTGCCTTTAACGAAGCACCGCGTGTGGAACAGGTTCTCCCTCTGGTCCGGTTCTTTGGGTTTGGTTTGCACACTGAGTGCGCGCCGAGTGACCAACAACTGGCCCTGAACCGGTGGCTCTTCAACCTCATCTTCATACGGATCATGGGTTGGCTCTTGGTCATCTGCCTCATCATCAGATAAGACTTCCCCATTCTCCATAAGCACCATCACCTTTTTATTCACGCACTCATTGGCATAGTGGCCCAAGCCTTGGCACTTGAAGCATTTAACATCCCTAGACCGCGTGGGCTTCTCTTGCGCCTTGCCCTTGTCCCATTTGCTGATGGTTGGTTGGGGATCCGGTCTAGTTGGGGCCACCTTTTGTTCCGCGGGACGTGTGGATTTGAAGTCTCGACCAAAGCCAGGCTTGCTTCCATAAGTTCCTGCGCCAAAAGAAGTGCGGTTAGTACTTCTTCTCTTAAGCTGTTGTTCTATCAAGATGGCCTTGTGTAAGAGCTCCTCAAGCTCCACATAATGTTGGAGTTCTAAGCGGTCCTGGATATCCCTATTAAGGCCGCCTAAGAACCGGGACATGGTCGCCTCTCTGTCCTCAGTCACGCCTGCCCTGATCAGTAATGTTTCCATCTCCTGGAAGTAATCTTCAACACCACGGCTGCCCTGTGTCAACTGCCTCAGCCTTAGGTGTAGATCCCTGTGGAAGTGTGAAGGGACAAAACGCCTTCTCATGACCAGCTTCAACTCCTGCCAAGTATCAATGGGCGGCTCTCCATTCCTTCTTCTTGATATCACCATCTGATCCCACCAACTGAGAGCATAATCATAGAACTCAGTTACTGCTACATTAACTTTATTAAATTCAGAAAAATATTGACAATTAAACACTAATTCCATCTTTTGTTCCCATTCAAGGAAGGCTGTGGGATCATTTTTGCCATGGAATGCTGGGATCTTTAGCTTAAGATTGTGGATGCTGTCTTGAACGGGTGGCGGCCTATGCATCCGCCTTTGTCTCCTTGGGCTGTGATCTGAGTAGTCACTAGGGTATAGTTGTGCATCCGCTTCATCACCAAGGAAGCTCTGATCGGCTGGATGTCTAATGGAAGACACCTCTTCCCTTACACCAGGCGTTCTGAGGTGCTGTCCTTGTGAACCGCCTTGTGGAGTGGATGCCCTAGGAGGTAGATCAGGACGCGGCAGTTCTGGTTCTTGGAACAGGGCACGCCTCCTCTCTGGCCTTGGCTCTGGAAGAATTTGCCTGATATCATCACGCAGGCTATCTCTCAACACGGCCTGCATGGAGAGAAAACGTTCCTCCATCATGTTATTCATCCTAAGGGTGAGCTCATCAACCAGGCGTGTATGCGTGGACTCCCCTTCAATCTCTGACTCGTCTCCTGCCATAAAAACACTTTGAACAAGTCAAATGTTCAAAACAAACACACAAAAAGGACAGATCTAATCACGGTTCCAAGTAGATGAATGGTCACTTAGAAGATCAAAAGTTATTCAATGAGAAATCGAAACACAACAAAGGTTAGAGAAGTGCTCAGCCTGATGTGTGCTCTGATACCACTTGATATGATCCTGGGAGGCAGGATCACAACCCAGTCACGGCACCAAGCTAAGCGTAAGGATGCAGCGGTTGTGAGGTTCACGGATTGAAGATGGCAAAAAGAGATAATGGTAAGATGGATAGAATCCGGCTAGATCAGGCAAGAATATGATAGGTTCTTGACAAGCCGGCTTGTCTACTCAGAGGATATGACACACCAAAGAGGAAGACAAGGATTTCGTTGGTAGATTCAAGGATATAACACACCAGGATCAACCAAAGAGGAAGAGATCGAATTCAGAGAAAAAGTTCAAAGAGACTTTCATAAAAATTCGATGATCCATACAATGACTTAGCCAGACTAGAAATAGCCATTTTACAAACGGTCAAAGCCTGCATGAAGAGCACAAGTCCCCATGCACTTACACGGATTAATACATAATCAAGGATGAGTTTGAAAGACACATTCGAAATCTAGCCTGAACTTATGAATGGGCCGTGAACAAGGGGCCAAAGACTTCACTAGCAAAAGGCCTTATGCTAATGGACATGTGAGAATACATTTGGGCCTCATTAAAAACCTCTTTTGGAAAAACCCAGTGGGAAAAACCCAAAAGAGGGAAAAAGAGCACAAAAATGTATTCTCTTCCCACTAACATAAATCAATTTGCATAAAGTCTAAGGACCATACCTATGTGGTGCTTAGACGGCTTGAATGTACTGATGAAGGCTCCAATTTGGTCTTGAAGCGCCTTGGTCCTTGAACGGGTCAAAGGACCTTCTGGAATGACCCATGGATCAATGGGCCCGGTCGAGTTGGTCCATGGCCGAATGTAGACGCGGTCATGCTGAGGTGTTTGCTGGAGACGGGATGGTCCGGCCTTCTGGTCGATAGGTGGTACGTGGTCCTGGTCTTGGTACAAGCCGGATGTATGATCTTGGGTGGAGGCAGAAATGTAACCACGGGACGGTACGGATGTGGAATCAAGGGACAGTCCGGATGCTTGATCATGGAACGGTCCGGATGCACAAACACGCGTCGGGTCGAGGACATGCTCGCCCGGGACGACGTCTTCACTCCTGGTTGCAAAGTCTTGCTGAACCTCAGCCGGGTTCAGGCCAAGGTCGTGGCCATGGTCGATAGCCCGACCGTCTCCTCTTCCGGATGCTCGTCCACTCGTCCGCGTATTCGCCTGGTGTTCCTGGTCCGCATCAGATGTAAAGAATGCCTTTCTTCAAGGAGAATTAGAAGAAGAGGTATACATGAGACCACCTCCTGGATTAGAAGATTTAGTAAATCGTAATAATGTTTTGAGATTAAGAAAGGCCATTTATGGGTTAAAACAATCTCCTAGAGCTTGGTATCATAAACTAAGTATGACTTTGAGGGATAAAGGTTTTAGAAGGTCTGAAGTTGATCACACTCTCTTTACTCTTCCTAGCTGCTCAGGTATTATTGTAGTGTTGGTTTATGTTGATGATATAATTGTCACAGGGAGTAATAAGGAAGGTATTCTAGAGACTAAGGCTTATCTTAAATCGAAATTTGATATTAAAGATCTTGGTCTGATGAAATATTTCTTAGGTATAGAAATATGTAGATCTAAAGAGGGTTTGTTTTTGTCCCAAAGGAAATATACTCTTGAATTGTTAAAAGAAACAGGAAAGATGGAAGCAAAATCAGTTTGCACACCTTTGGAAGATGAGTACAAATCCGCTAGTAAGGGGGAGCAGGATGAAGAACTCTATGAAGATCCAAAACTATACTCTAACTAGGCCTGATATTTGTTTTGCAGTGAATCAGGTGAGTCAGCAGATGCAGGAACCTACAGTTTACCATTGGCGAATGTTAGAAAGGATCCTTAGATACTTGAAAGGCACTTATGATCATGGAATTTGGATGAGTTGCAACAAAAGCACAGATATAGTTGGATATTGTGATTATTGGACCGAGTGTGTACAAGGAGGAGTTGGTTCATGCCTAATGGTATGAGAAGGTTCGTGTGATAAGGGAAGCTTGTGTATAAGGAAGCGTGTGATAGTGATAAGCCTTCATGTAACGGCTCTATAAGCACACTATCTTATCCCTAGTCTAGACAACCTATCATGTAACCTAGGAAGATTTCTATTTAAGGCTAAGCAGCCTCTCATTGTATGCAACACAATAATAAAATTGATTTCCCCCATTATCTAATTCTCCTCTATACTTCATTCTTCATTCTTCATAAACTCTTACAAACTATCATGGTATCAGAGCAGTCTTAATCCTTTCTAACCTTCCGCAAATCTCTTATTCGTGTGCCTTCCTTTCCTTGATTCTTCAAATCGTGTTATACTTGCAAGAAAACGCTTTCCTTGTGTTAATCATGTCTTAACCTATATTCTCTGAGATCAAAGATCCTCAAATCCATGGGAAATGAGTTGAATGAAGGCTAGACATGGTTATCACTTGCGTTTAGTTGTTTTTAAGCAAAAGTCTAAGATATCCGCCATTGATGCACGGATAAATCTCCCAAGGAGCTCCACTCAGCAGTAAAGATGGCTCCTTTCTTCATCTAAGAGGTGAAAGAAGCTTACCTCCGAGTGTCTGTTGTTAAGGTTCGGTGGTCGGAGCAAGTCTAGAGCTCCTGCTCATCTTAAAACTGCGTCCGCCATTGTTGTACGGTCCACCTCCTTAAAGACCGTGTATTTCACGATTGAAACCTCTTTTCTTTTCATCCCAAAGGTGCAAGGTTCTATCTTGTGGTCATCTGTGCCCTTAGAAGCAAGAAAGGAAGCATCTTTAGTTGGAATACAAGCGTGTCCGTACTCATCTTCCTCGGGAAGGGTTTTACAGTGTCCGTACAGTTTGGGTTCAAACCTTTAAGGCAGTCTTAGAGGGGTTGCTTTGGGTGTCTAGGGCAGTAACTAAGTATTTTGAACCATAAAACTTCATCTTTCCCGGTTCCAGCTGCTGAGGTTGCTCACTAGAGATCTTCACAAATGGAGAATACTAGGCATATGGTTATCCCGGTCACTTTAAAGGGTCTCAACTACTTACTATGGTCCAGAATGGTGAAAACCACTCTCGGTGGTCGTGGACTTGGAATGCATCTTCTCCTAGACGAAGCACCACCAAAGGTATTCCAACAGGAGGATGGACAGGAGATTCTGGTTGTTGATGAAGAAAAATGGATTCAAGAGGATCAGTTTGTTCTGTCCATCATTCAGAGTTCACTTGATGGACCTATCTTGGAGGCATACTCGTATTGTGAGAGTGCTAGGGAGCTATGGGAAACACTCAAGAAGGTGTATGGCAATACTACAAATCTAAGTAGGGTGTTCGAAGTAAATAGAGCAATCAACAATCTCCACCAGGAAGACTTGGAGTTCACGGCACATTTTGGCAAATTTCGCTCTCTATGGGCCGAGCTTGAAATGCTGAGACCAAACTCTATTGACCCAGAGGTTCTCCTTGCAAGGCGTGAACAGGACAAGGTCTTTGGTCTCCTTCTCACCCTGAATCCAATGTACAATGACTTGATCAAACATCTTTTGAGGTCAGATAAGCTCCCATCCCTTGAAGAAGTATGCGCATACATCCAGAGGGAACAAGGTTCCCATGGGCTTCTAAATGGAAAGGGGGAGCTGGTGACAGAAAACAAAGGTGTATACTTCAAGCCAGATGATAGAAGAGGGTCATTTTGCGAACACTGCAAGAGGAAGGGCCATGGGAAAGACAAGTGCTGGATCCTCCATCCGCATCTCAAGCCATCCAAGTTCAGAGATGTCCGAGCCAACATTACCAAGGCTAAAACTGACCAGGGAACATCTTCACGCAATCCAGAAGGAGATGGGATGGCTGTAATCAATGCTCAAGCTGCACAAGTAGCTGATCAAGACCAGGTGGTAAAGCGGTCAGAACTTGATGCACTCATCAAAGCCTTGAAGGAAAGTTATGGTAATACTATGGGTTTCTCCTTTCATGCTTCTGCTCACACTATAAAATTGAATGATAAACCATTAGTGATTGACTCTGGTGCATCTCACCATATGATTAGCAATGTTGAATTGATTAGAGATTTAGAACCGGCTAATGGTCATGTTGTTATTGCTAATGGAGATCGAATTCCAATTAAGGGAGTAGGAAACTTGAACCTATTTGATAGAAAGACTAGAGCCTTCTTTATGCCTGATTTCACCTCTAATTTAGTCTCTGTTCATAAAGCCACAAATGACTTGGATTGCAATGTTATCTTCACCCCTAATGATGTGAAGTTTCAGGATATTAAGACAAGCAAGATGCTTGGGAAAGGAATAACTAAGGATGGTCTCTATCTACTGAAGGAGGATCAGCCTTTATCTTCTGTTTTATCTTCTGTTTTATCTTCTGTTCCATGCTCTTTAGACTCTACTTCTGCTTATGCTAATAATGCGTTGTGGCATGCTAGATTAGGACATCCCCATTCTCGGGCTTTAAGCTTAATGTTGCCTAATGTTGTGTTTAAAAATGATGAGTGTGAAGCTTGTATCTTAGGCAAACATTGCAAGTCTATTTTCCCTAAGTCTAAGACAGTTTATGCAAAATGTTTTGATCTTGTGCATTCTGATATTTGGACTGCTCCTTGCCTATCTAGAGAAAATCACAAATACTTCATCACCTTCATAGATGAAAAATCCAAGTACACTTGGCTAACTTTGATTCAATCTAAGGATAGAGCTTTAGAAGCCTTTGTGAATTTTCAGAACTATATCACTAACCAATTCAATGCAAAGATTAAACTCTTAAGAACAGACAATGGTGGAGAGTATACCAGCAATGCCTTCAAAGACCATCTTTCCAAGCATGGCATTCTTCATCAGACGAGCTGCCCATACACACCACAGCAGAATGGTGTGGCCGAGAGGAAAAACCGTCATCTAATGGAAGTAGCAAGGTCCATGATGTTTCATTCCAAGGTTCCAAAGAGGTTCTGGGGCGATGCTGTGCTATCAGCTTGCTATCTCATTAACCGTATCCCTACAAGGATATTGGATGACATTTCCCCCTTTGAGGTATTGAACTCAACCAAACCTTCTATAGCTCACTTGAAAGTATTCGGTTGTGTGTGTTTTGTCTTGATTCCAGGAGAAAACAGAACAAAATTGGATGCTAAGAGCACAAGGGCAATGTTTATTGGGTATTCAACCACACAAAGAGGCTATAAGTGTTATGATCCAATAGCTCAGAAGGTTTTGGTGTCAAGGGATGTCAAGTTCATTGAACACCGAAGCTATTATGATAAGCAGCAATGGGATGACTTAGCCGATTTGTCTGATATCTCCATGGATCGTGCCACGAACCTTCGCAATATCATGGATCACCTTGGCATTCCATTCACTACGGCTGGTCCTGGTCCGGCTCCTGGTTCATGTCCTGTCCCGCAGAGTGATTCTAGTCCTTCACGCTCATCTTCCCATGACACTAACTCGTCTCAGCCTGGTCCTGACCCGTCCCGGCATATACCAAACATAGGAGCTACACTTGACCGTGAAGGGGGGACACTTGATGACCTTGAACATGATAGCCACGATCAAGTATCAGCACAGTCAGATGATAGCCATGATCAAGTTGAAGAACCATCCGAGCCAATTCCATCCGAGCCAGTTCCATTTCTAAGGAGAAGTACAAGACTCAAGAAGGATCCATCAAACTGGGTGAATACAAGAGTGTACTACAATGCCAATGCAGTTGCTCATCCGACCCAAGTCGTCTGCTCCTTTGCTTCATTTCCTGAAGAACATAAGGTCTTTATAAGCAACTTGGATCAGGGACATATTCCTACATCGTATGAAGAAGCTAAGGAACTCAAAGTTTGGAGAGATGCTATAGGTGATGAGACAAGAGCCATGGAAAGAAATCATACATGGGATGAAGCTGTGCTGCCCAAGGGAAAGAAGGCCGTGAGTTCAAAATGGGTGTTTACAATCAAGTACAAGAGTAATGGGGAGATTGAAAGATATAAGGCAAGACTTGTAGCAAGAGGATTCACTCAAACCTATGGTGAAGACTTTGGTGATACCTTTGCTCCTGTAGCAAAATTACACACTGTGAGGATTGTGTTATCTCTAGCAACCAATTTAGAGTGGGATCTGTGGCAGATGGATGTGAGGAATGCATTCTTGCAAGGAGAGCTTGAAGAAGAGGTGTACATGCGACCACCTCCAGGCTTGGAAGGAATTGTTCAACCAGGTAAAGTCTTGAGATTGAGAAAGGATATTTATGGTTTGAAACAATCGCCTAGAGCCTGGTATCACAAGTTGAGCATGACACTAAGGGATAGAGGATTCAGAAAGTCAGAAGCTGATCATACCCTTTTCACTCTTCCTAGCAAGTCAGGTATCATTGTGGTGTTGGTTTATGTGGATGATATCATTATCACCGGTGATGACAGGGAAGGAATTAGAGAAACCAAAACTTACCTTAAGTCTATATTTGATATTAAAGATCTAGGTCTGCTTAAGTACTTCCTAGAGATTGAGATATGTCGTTCAAAGGAAGGACTATTTCTATCTCAAAGGAAGTATACTCTTGATCTATTGTCTGAAACAGGGAAGTTAGATGCAAAACCGGCGACCACACCTCTGGAAGATAGCTACAAAGTTATCAGTAAGGGGGAGATTGAAGATCAATCATTCAATGACCCACAGCTCTACAGAAGACTAGTAGGTAAGTTAATCTATTTAACTCTCACCAGACCTGATTTGTGCTTCTCTGTGAATCAGGTTAGCCAGCACATGCAAGCTCCCAAGGTTCATCATTGGAACATGCTGGAAAGAGTTCTTAGATACTTGAGAGGAACTTCAGAGCAAGGAATTTGGATGGGAGCTAACAAAAGTTCAGAGATAGTGGGGTATTGTGATGCAGACTGGGCTGGAGATAGAGAAGACAGGAGATCCACGACAGGCTATTGCACCTTTGTTGGAGGCAACTTAGTCACATGGAAGACAAAGAAACAAAAGATAGTCTCCTGCTCCAGTGCTGAAGCTGAATACCGTGCCATGAAGAAACTCACTAATGAGCTAACATGGATCAAAGCCATTTTGAAGGACTTGGGAATTGAGACAACCAAGCCAATGACCATGCATTGTGATAACCAGGCAGCCATTCATATAGCCTCAAACTCGGTCTTCCATGAGAGAACGAAGCACATAGAGATTGATTGTCACAAAGTACGACAAGCTGTGGAACAAGGGATAGTCCTACCATGCTATACTCGGAGTGTTGATCAGCTTGCTGACATCCTTACCAAGGCAACAACATCTAAGGTATATGAGTCCATCCTACCCAGACTTGGACTCATTGATATTGCTACTCCATAACTTCCCTAACCATAAGCAATCATACTCTTTTTCCCTTATGTGTGCTTTTGTCCCATTGGGTTTTACACCATAAGGTTTTTAATGAGGTGGTTGTTTATGGTTTCCAAGCTAAGTTCTTCATCAGAATTTAGCTTGAGGGGGAGTATTGGACCGAGTGTGTACAAGGAGGAGTTGGTTCATGCCTAATGGTATGAGAAGGTTCGTGTGATAAGGGAAGCTTGTGTATAAGGAAGCGTGTGATAGTGATAAGCCTTCATGTAACGGCTCTATAAGCACACTATCTTATCCCTAGTCTAGACAACCTATCATGTAACCTAGGAAGATTTCTATTTAAGGATAAGCAGCCTCTCATTGTATGCAACACAATAATAAAATTGATTTCCCCCATTATCTAATTCTCCTCTATACTTCATTCTTCATTCTTCATAAACTCTTACAAACTATCAGTGATGCAGATTGGGCTGGGGATAGGAAAGATAGAAGATCAACTACTGGCTATTGCACATTTGTAGGAGGAAACCTTGTGACATGGAAGACTAAGAAACAAAAGGTTGTCTCATGTTCTAGTGCTGAAGCTGAATATAGAGCTATGAAGAAGCTTACCAATGAGTTGATATGGATCAAGGCGGTGCTTAGGGATTTACAGATTGAAGACTCAAGCCCTATTACTATGCATTGTGACAACCAGGCTGCCATTCATATTGCATCTAACTCAGTTTTTCATGAGAGGACGAAACATATAGAGGTGGACTGTCATAAGGTTAGGCAAGCAGTGGAACAAGGCATCATATTGCCTTGCTATACAAGGAGTTCAGATCAATTAGCAGATATCTTCACCAAAGCTGCTTCCACAAAGGTCTGTGATTCCATTTATCCAAGACTAGGTCTTACAAGTGTTGCTGGATGATCCCTTTAAGTTATAGAAGTCATACTCTTTTTCCCTTTAAGATGTTTTTGTCCCATTGGGTTTTACATCTTTAAGGTTTTTAATGAGGTGATTTTCAATGATTTTATCAAGTTTAACCATTCATCATGGTTAAGCTTGAGGGGGAGTGTAGAAAAGAAGGAGTGTTTAATGACTCTTAGAAAAAGAGAAGGTCTATTCTTAGGATTTACTTTCGAATAATAAGTGTAAGGCTATGGCCATGTTACATCTTGTAATCTACTATAAATACCTGATGTACACATTGATTCATTAATGAGAAAATACTTCATTCTTCTCTAACTCTTCTTAATCGAATTCTTTCTCTTTCTCTCTAATGTTCTTCATTCTTCTTCATTCTTATACTAAACTCTGTTGATTCTTTCATAATCTTCAATCACATTCTTAATTCTCACAGAATCTACCTCGACCAGGTCCGCGTTTGACTCACCAGGTGCTGGACCGCGTATGCCGCAGTCGGACTCTCTTTCTCCCCGGCCAGCCATTGACCGTGCGGGGGGAAATCTTGAAGAAGGAAGCAGTGATCAAGATACTGAGACTAGCTCCTCTTCTGAGAATCACGATCAAGGGCAAGAGCAAGAAGTGGGACCAACACAACCCCTAAGGAGAAGTACGAGACTCAGAAAGGATCCATCAAACTGGGTAAATACTAGGGTCTATTACAATGCCAATGCAGTTGCTCATCCCTCTCAGGTCGTTTGCTCGTTTGCTTCATTTCCTGAAGAGCATAAGGCCTTTATAAGTAGCCTGGATCAAGGACACATCCCAACTACCTATGAAGAGGCTAAGGAGCTAAAAGTTTGGAGGGATGCTATAAGTGATGAAACAGGAGCCATGGAAAGGAATCACACGTGGGATGAAGCCGTGTTACCCAAGGGAAAGAAGGCAGTTAGCTCAAAGTGGGTGTTTACGATCAAATACAAAAGTAATGGGGAGATAGAGAGGTATAAGGCAAGGTTGGTTGCAAGAGGCTTCACTCAGACCTATGGAGAAGATTTTAAAGACACGTTTGCTCCTGTTGCAAAACTTCATACAGTGAGGATTGTTCTATCCTTAGCAACCAATCTTGAATGGGAATTGTGGCAGATGGACGTTAAGAACGCCTTCTTGCAAGGAGAGCTAGAGGAAGAGGTGTATATGAGGCCACCTCCTGGCTTAGAAGGGATCATTCAACCAGGCAAGGTTTTAAGATTCAGGAAAGCTATTTATGGATTGAAACAATCACCCAGGGCCTGGTACCACAAGTTGAGCATGACACTAAGGGATAGAGGATTCAGGAAATCAGAAGCGGATCACACTCTGTTCACACTTCCTAGCCAGTCAGGTATCATTGTGGTTTTGGTTTATGTGGATGATATTATCATCACTGGTGATGATAAGGAAGGTATCAAAGAAACCAAAGCCTACCTTAAGTCCATATTTGATATTAAAGATTTAGGACTACTTAAGTATTTCCTAGGGATTGAGATATGTCGCTCTAAAGAGGGACTATTCTTATCTCAAAGGAAATATACTCTTGATCTTTTGACTGAAACAGGAAAGTTAGATGAATCTGGTAAAGTTGTTGGTAAATCTCTCCATGCCTCTTATGTTGCTCATAATATGAATAAACGTTTGATAATAGACTCAGGGGCTTCTCACCATATGATTAGTGATATTGACTTAATAAACAACTTGGAACCTGCCTTAGGAAATGTAGTTATTGCTAATGGAACCAAAATACCAATTAAAGGCATAGGTAATCTGAGATTGTTTAATAAGGATAGTAAAGCTTTCTTTATGCCCTCTTTTACATCTAATCTTGTGTCTGTTAAAAGAGCAACAACTGATTTGAATTGTCATGTGATTTTTGGTCCTAATGAGTGTTGTTTTCAGGATACTAAAACAAAAAGAGTACTTGGAAGAGGAGGCACAAAAGATGATCTTTACATCCTTGACGATCTTTATACTTCTAGTTTAGGTTCTTGTTTGGCTAGTAATAATGAGCTTTCTAATGGAACATTATGGCATGCTAGATTAGGCCATCCACACTTTAAAGCTCTTGAACTGATATTTCCAAATATTTCCTTTAATCAAAATGAGTGTGAAGCTTGCATTCTTGGTAAACATTGCAAAATAGTCTTTCCTAACTCTACACATACGTATGATCATTGTTTTGACCTAATACATTCTGATGTTTGGACTGCTCCTTATGCATCTAGAGAACAACAAAAATATTTTGTCACTTTGATCGGAAACTTGATGATTTCGTTGGTTTTGAAGGTAGCGCCAGAAACTTGATGATTTCGAAGGTTTCATGTGAAGAATCGAATGAAACCTGCTCTGATACCATGTTAGAATGAGAGATTATGATTCACCTTTGGAGAAGAGAGAGTTTTAGAAAGAAAAAGGATTTATTTTTATTATTATGAAGAGAATTATTCTACTTGTTTACAAATGAAGAGAACATGTGTTTATATAGAGAGTTTACAATGCTTGTGTCCAAACATCCTATTAGGCGCCTAATACTCATGTTTGGCTATAGGATTAGTGACTTCTTCATACTCTCCCTTTGGTTTAGAGTATCTACTCTCTTCTTCTTTCTAACACTTCATACTCTCTTCTTTGTCTTAAACCACTTCTTTTCTTCTTCATTTCAACATGAGGAGGCTATGGAATTGAAGGAATGGAGAGATGCTGTTCAAGATAAAATAGAAGCTATGATAAGAAATCACACTTGGGATGAATCATACTTGCCTAAGGGTAAGAAAGCAGTAAGTTCTAAATGGGTGTTTACTATTAAATATAATAGTAATGGTGAGATTGAAAGATATAAGGCCAGACTTGTAGCAAGAGGCTTCACTCAAACATATGGTGAAGACTTTGGTGATACATTTGCTCCAGTAGCTAAGCTTCACACTGTAAGGATTGTACTTTCTCTTGCTACTAATCTTGAATGGGAGTTGTGGCAGATGGATGTGAAGAATGCATTCCTTCAAGGAGAGCTAGAGGAAGAAGTATACATGAAACCGCCTCCGGGTTTAGAAGGCTTAGTGGTTGATAGCAATGTCCAGAGATTAAGGAAAGCTATCTATGGATTAAAGCAATCTCCAAGAGCCTGGTATCATAAACTCAGTATGACTTTAAGAGATAGAGGTTTTAGAATGATACACGCTCTGGTTGTCAGAAGAGGATGCAGACCAATGGGTTAGTGTTTGTGCCAACAAGGGAGATCCTCTCCTGGTTAAACACGAAGGGGGAAGCGATTTGGACCACACGAGGGAGGAATGATCTCGTGATACACCAAGGTTCTTCGCGCCTGGATGACAGATCAAGGCAGAAGAATTCGATTGCTACAGATTAAGGAAAAATCGACTAGGGCTCTGAAATTTGCTGTCAAAATTAATTATGTCTGTCATTCCAGGGGAGGCTAAGGTTTTAATTACCCTAGCCCAAAAAAACAACAAGTAGTTTTAAAAGAAAAAACAACAAGGCGTTCAAAATTATACCAAAAACTACAAACAGTTTAAAACTTAAAAACCAGAAATTATACTAAGTGTTGAAGACTGCTGTACCTTGTCTTCATTGGAGGGTCCTCATCTTCTGATTATTCCAGGGGCTGGTAAAAGGTTATTATCGTAGAAAAGGCCCTGTCTTGCACACTAGAGGTGTTGCCTCGTTAAAACCCCCTTCAGAAAACCCATAGGGACAAAACCGAAGGTAGGAAAAAGAGTACAATTCCCTAGCATGTCTTTGTGTGTCTTTACTCTATAGTGATAGTAAAGACACCAGAAGATGATGTCTAACACTGGAGAAGCTCGCACGAGATGCTTGAAAATGGGTCTTCTCCCTTGCTGCTGTCGATGACTGAGGGTGGACAAAGACTAGCTGATCCTTGCTCGAGCACAAATTCTACTAGATGGTTGAACTTGTGTGCGATGGCTCTGGCTCTCTGGCGAGTTATGGGTCCATTAGGAACTTGAGGGATGATCTGCACTCCCTCTGGTTCAGCTGTCATTGTTGAAGAGCCGATGTCCTCATCATAGAAGATCTGAAGTTGATCATACTCTGTTCACTTTTCCTAGTTGTTTAGGTATAATTGTGGTATTGGTCTATGTTGATGACATTATTATCACAGGTAGTGACAAGGAAGGTTTTCAAGAGACTAAGGCATATCTGAAGTCTAAGTTTGATATTAAGGATCTTGGTTTGATGAAATATTTCTTAGGAATTGAGATATGTAGGTCTAAAGAGGGTTTATTCTTATCCCAAAGAAAGTATGTTTTGGAATTGTTGAATGAAACAGGAAAGAAGGATGCAAAACCTATTAGCACCCCTATTGAAGATAGCTACAAAGCGGCTAATGAAAAGGAGACTGGAGATCTTCTCTATGAAGATCCAAAACAGTATAGGAGATTGGTAGGTAAGCTCATTTATCTTACACTTACTAGACCTGATATTTGTTTTGCAGTAAATCAGGTGAGCCAACATATGCAATCGCCAACTGTTAAGCACTGGGAGATGTTAGAGAGAGTGCTAAGATACTTGAAAGGCACTTATGATCATGGCATATGGATGGGCTGCAACAAAAATACAGAGATAGTAGGTTATTGTGATGCTGATTGGGCTGGAGATAGGAATGATAGGAAATCAACAACAGGCTATTGTACTTTTGTGGGAGGAAATCTTGTGACTTGGAAGACCAAGAAACAGAAGGTGGTTTCATGTTCCAGTGCTGAAGCTGAATATAGAGCCATGAAGAAACTCACAAATGAACTAATCTGGATCAAGGCTGTTCTTAAGGATTTGCAAATTGAAGATTCATGTCCTATCACTATGCATTGTGATAATCAAGCATCTATTCACATAGCCTCCAACTCAGTGTTCCATGAGAGAACTAAACATATTGAAGTAGATTGCCACAAGGTAAGGCAGGCGGTATTGGAATGAAGCCTTAGGCTTGAAGCTGAAAAAGTTAATGAAGCCCAAGCCCAAATCAGAAGTTCAAGGTCTGTGCATTAGGCTGAGATAATGAAGTGAAGCCCAGGGTCTGTCCACACATGTGCAACACAAGGCCTGAATTAAGTAAGCCCAAACAAGCCCAAAAATGTCCAAGACACCTTCTAGAAGCTCTCCTAGGCGTGGGTTTGGAGAGGGAAGGAAGAGTCACATGTTGGCTTAACCAATTTGAATTTCTAGCTGTTAGGAGCTGTCACTTTCACCATTTGGTGAAGTGCCTTTGTCTTATCTCTATTCTTTGGCTATAAATACATTGTATGCTCACCATAAATCAATCAAGGAAATAGAATCCTCCTTCCATACTCTCTGTCTCACAATCTCTCTCTATTATTCTCACTCTTGTTCTTCCCTTATCAAATATAAATCCAGAAACTCTCCTACCTATTCTAACTATTATTCTGCAAATTCTAACAGGCGGTAGAACAGGGGATTGTTTTACCTTGTTATACAAGAAGCTCAGATCAATTGGCAGATGTCTTTACTAAAGCGGCTTCTACTAAGGTGTGTGAGTCTATTCTACCAAGACTTGGACTAACTGGAATTTCTAGGTAATCCTCTTACTATAGGAATCATACTTTTTTTCCCTCAAAGTTGTTTTTGTCCCATTTTGGGTTTTACACCTTGAGGTTTTTAATGAGGTGATCTCCTATATGTTGTCCAAGCTTAACCATTCATCATAGTTAAGCTTGAGGGGGAGTGTTAGAATTTAGGAAGAGTTAGAGTGTACAATGAGTATGTAGTCATGTATTAGGAAGTGATTAATACCTTGTCATGTAAACCCCTATATAAAGGGGATTGTACACGAGTTTAATAACAATATACAATTTATTCTTCTTCAAATCGATTCTCTCTCAATCTCTCTTATTCTCTCAATCTCTAGTCTAAATCTCTCTCAATTCTTCATCATTCTACTAAAATCCACAATCTATGTGGATGATATAATCATATCAGGAAGTGATAAAGTTGGTATTGAATCAACTAAAGCCTAGGCCGTATGCAAACAAGGAGAGGAACAAGGCAGCCCATCACAGCCAGAAGAATAAGGCCATCCATAAGCTGAATTGTCCAGAAGGCCCATGAGAAGTGCTATAGCCCAAACAGAAGTAAAGGAGTGTTGAGGCCCAGGACCAGAGATACATTAGAGAGCCCAAGTGTGCACAAGCCCATAAGGAGCCCACAAGTCCAAGATGTTCATGCCAAAAGAGTGCCCAAGCTTCTAGAAGTGTTCTCCCCTTTATTGCATATGAAAGTGGACGTGAGATTTGAATTCAAATTAGATCACATGTGGACTTAAGGGCATTTGAAAGTGGTGGCCGTTTATGAGCTGTCCCTTTCTCCCCTTGGACACCACAACTTCTTCTCTCCATGCTTTCTCCCTATATATAGTTGTATGCAGACACAATTCAACCTAAGTGAAATATATTATTCTTCACTCTTCTCTAATGGCATTTTATGTTCTTTATGTCTTACTCTTTTATAATCTTGCTTAATCTCTCTTAATCTTTCTTAATCTTCAACCATACAACTTTCCTTATTTCTCTATGTATTTCCGCAAATCTCAACATGGTATCAGAGCATTAAGCTCCTGAGATCAATTCTCTTGTTCTTCATGCAAAGTTTTCGAAAAATCTTTTTAAAAAACGTTTTATCCATTGGGTAATAGCTTTACCCAATGGTCCAAACTTTGAATTTCAAATTGTTTCATGCAATTCTTCTCTTCTCCTCTACAATGATGTTTAAAACTTTGTCTTAAATCTTTCTTATGGTTCAAAGACAAAGTTTGAAGAAGAGAAATAATTCAAAATGGCTTCAACATTTAGGAAGCATTGCTTGGACCAGTGGGTAAACCGTTTTGCTTCACTGGTTTCACAGCTATTTAGCCACGAAAAACACCTCTTCTTGTGTTGTTCTGATGATCCTAGTGTATGTTATTATCAGAAAACTTATTCCTATAAGTTATTTTGGTGATATAACCCTTTAACCAATGGGTAAAGCTAGTGACCATTGGACCATAGGTGTTCTTCTTTGGAAATCATAAACCATGGCTAGATAGGTGACAATGAAGAGGAAGGAATGGTGGCAGTGGCTTAGGATCACAAAAGAATGGGAAGAAATCGATGGTTGCCTAAACCGCTTATCCATTGGTCCATTAAGTGTACTCATTTAAGAGTAAAGAACACTTGAGACCAGGATAGGGTTAGTACCATATGTTTTCTTTCTTCTTAAGCCCCATCCAATTCTCTAAGTCATTTCGTTTAGATTTCAAAAATCAGAAGACAGCCATTTTTGAATTTCTTACAAAAGTTTTATGTTATCCATTTGGACAATAACTTGAACTATTGGGCATTGGTGCCTTTCCTTTGAGAAAGTAAGACACTTCAAGCCATAGTCAACTTTGATGTTCCATGGATAGCAAACCGCAAGCATTCAACAAACCGCAGCCTTGGGCTTGTCTCCTTTCTTATGTAATGAGAGACACTTTAGCTTGCTGTAGCTTGTTGTTCAAGTATTTCGGTTTGTGCTTGTTTGTTATGTATTTAAAACCTTGGACCAAGTTTCCTTTTATGTGAAATGTGGAACAACAAAGTCCATTGAAGTGTGGTTGGAGCTCATGTTGGTAATACAATAGAGAACCATGTCTAATTTCCTCACTTAGATAGAAAGTATGCTCTGTGGTTGCCACTAGAATGGATCTTCCACATCAGAAATCTTACTAAGCTAATTAAGGATTTCAAGTCATGATGCATCCTATTGCGCCCTTGTGAGGAATTTTGGAAGAGAACCATGGTTGTATGCATTGCATCAGAAACTATGTTGTATCCAAATCCAAAAATTCTTAATTTAAGAAAGAGAGAATAATGACTTATGTATACTACATCCTGTTTCTATTGCTTAACTCTTATGAGTTTAAGCCTTAAAATCATGAGAATCTTGTGTGTGGATGTCTGTATGTGTCTTCTTATGCAGGAAAAGATGTTAATCACTTGTGATGTTGAAAAGAAATCCGTGAGAAGGAGTCTCAAAACCAATGAAGGAGAGCAATCCATGAGGGGGAGCCTCCAATTCCAGAAGCATTCAATTATTCAAATCAGCCTCTAAGAAAGAATCACAAAGGCTTAGTATCAAAACCTTTGTCAAAGGCTATCTCTAAACTCATATCTATCTCAATTTGATTTTGATTTAGAATTGTTTAAAAGAGGGAAGTGAACCTTGGTGAACTATGCTTGGCATTTAAGACCATAGATGAATCCAAAAGTCCTCTTCAAAACCACTTAAGGGAAGTGAACCATGTTTTCCTTTACTCTCAAAAGTATAAGGAAACATGATGAATCCAAAAGTCCTTAAGGGATCCTTTTACTCTCATATTCATTCTCATACTAATTCTTATACTCTCATACAATGGCTCTCATACTTATACTCTTAATTCTGCTTATACTCAATCAGTCTCTTATAATCTATGGTTTCTCTAATCTCTGGTTACAAATACTCTATACTCTCATTTAAAGCGTGTTGAATTCATGACTTTAGTTCAATTGATCTTGCTACTGTCTTATGTGAATTTTTAATTGCACACTTGTAGCTTTGATATTCCTCATGGCATACTTAAAATTCTTCTTCTTTATGACTTGTTTAAGGGTAAAGGAGACCATGAGAGCCTCAAAGGAAAGATGGCAAGCAGGGATTCATACAAAGCAAAACCAAATCATGAAGGACTAAAGGAGTGAACACATTGGCGAGAATGGCACTCTACATTACCTTACACATCAGAGCCTATCCTTCAAGGGTAAATTCCTGAGTGAAGAAGTGGGAGGCCACATATGCTGCGTAGAATGCAGTCAATCAGTGAAATCATGAGGCAATTTGGCTTAGCATACAAAAGCCAACAAGAAATGACACCACCTATCAGAGCCTACACCACCAGAGAGTGTATATTCTTGAAGGTGGAAGCAGCCTCCTCCTATCAGAGCCTACATCAAAGAATGTATATTCCTGAAGTGGGAGAGCATAGCTAACGCAAACAAGAAGGCATTCCTGAAGAAAGGAGGTCCAATATCATTAGTGATCTTTGATGCTCATCCTTCCAAACTTGACTCAATACTCTTATTCTCTGAGTCAAGCTTGAGGAGGGATGAGAATGAGCATCCATCTGAGAATGAGCATCCATCTGATGTTAATCAAGGAACCTATGGGCACAACAATGCAAACGCTTAAGTGTTCCAATGAAGGGAAGGTGTCTTGAAGGTGCACCAAATTCAAACTCTACCAAGGGCACTCAAAGCCGTGGACAACAAGTTACAACCTTAGCTGATCTGCTAAGAAAGAAGTTCTGAGTGAGTGATACTACAGGATAGTTGCAGCCTTGAAGAAGGCATATCAACTCGCTCTAAAGTCGTTGATATGTAAGTCTGGTCCAAGAATGCGCTGATGATACATCAGCATAGGTGTTGGTATTATTCTCAGAGAAACTGCGCAAATGGTCCTAGAAGACTTGGTGATGTGTGTTGGTTATTCTCTGGAGAAGTTTCTAAAAGCATTATATGGTCCTCACCTTTATCATGAAGATGAAGACTATTGGGAATCTATCAAAGAAGCTGTTGAAGAAAGAAACTACAAAGATGCAACACAAGCTTGAGATTAGAACCAATGGCCATTAAGCTGGAAGAACTCACAAGTAGAGTGTCAAGCAGATGGAATGTGTTGAATCAGCTCAAAAGCCTGAATGTTTGTGCCGAGAAGATAATCAATCTACCCAAGGAGTTGCCATGACTAATCAAGTTCAAATGATGGATTGGAACTAAGGAAGGTTGCATACAAGTGTGGTATCAACAAATTAATCTAAAGACTCCAAAGAAGAGGCAACAAAGGGCGGTTTTATATGAAGGAATGAAGTGAAAGAAGTTCAGAAGTGGAAAACTTACTTTGCTGACACTCTTCATCAACATTCCAAACAGATGCAAGGGAAAATCCTAAACCATCCTATATATATTTTTGAATAGGTCTATCCCTTGTGAATTGATGCATGCGTTTGTGTGTGCTGAAACAGGTACAGTTTGGAGCTTATATGCTAAAGCCGGATTTATTAACCTTCTAAAGGACAAGAGTTCAGAAGAAAGGGGGAGATAAGTACCGGTCCATGAAAAGCTTCAACCTACTCAAACATGTGAAGCAAGGAAGAAGTTCTCACTTGCTAATTCAAGGTGACCATGATTCAGGGTCTATGAAGTCCATCAAAATGATCCTAAAATTCATAGACCCACTGGCCAATCCCTAGGCTAAGAAGACTCCACTCTTTTTCCCTTAGCTTGGTTTTGTCCCACTGGGTTTTCCATGCTAAGGTTTTTAATGAGGGAGTTCTTCAAAGTTCCAAGCTTGATCCCTGGATCACCTATGGTCAAGCTTGAGGGGGAGTATTAGAAAGAAGGAAGGAAGCCAAGGCCAAGACAAGCTCAGGCCATGTTCAAGCTCAGCATTAGCACATTACTAAACTCCTAATGCTAAGCTTGAGGGGGAGTATTGGACTGAGGAAATAAAGAGGGAAGAGATGAGCCTGCAAGAGAAGGCCAACCAAATAAGAGGCAGCCCAGGCCGTATGCAAACAAGGAGAGGAACAAGGCAGCCCATCACAGCCAGAAGAATAAGGCCATCCATAAGCTGCATTGTCCAGAAGGCCCATGAGAAGTGCTATAGCCCAAACAGAAGTAAAGGAGTGTTGAGGCCCAGGACCAGAGATACATTAGAGAGCCCAAGTGTGCACAAGCCCATAAGGAGCCCACAAGTCCAAGATGTTCATGCCAAAAGAGTGCCCAAGCTTCTAGAAGTGTTCTCCCCTTTATTGCATATGAAAGTGGACGTGAGATTTGAATTCAAATTAGATCACATGTGGACTTAAGGGCATTTGAAAGTGGTGGCCGTTTATGATCTGTCCCTTTCTCCCCTTGGACACCACAACTTCTTCTCTCCATGCTTTCTCCCTATATATAGTTGTATGCAGACACAATTCAACCTAAGTGAAATATATTATTCTTAACTCTTCTCTAATGGCATTTTATGTTCTTTATGTCTTACTCTTTTATAATCTTGCTTAATCTCTCTTAATCTTTCTTAATCTTCAACCATACAACTTTTCTTATTTCTCTATGTATTTCCGCAAATCTCAACAGTTAGGATAGGTTATTTCTTGAGAATTACTCAACTCTCTTCCCAAACAAACCACTTTCTCAATCTACTCTTGCAATAACTTTTTCTAATCTACTCACTCTGAGATTAATCAATCCTCAAAACCAAGTGGTGCTGAGTTGTGAGAGGTTAGGATAGGTTATTTCTTGAGAATTACTCACTTCATTCCTCAATTCAGCTACTCAACTCTCTTTCCAAACAAACCACTTTCTCAAAACCCTTACCATTTGCTTTCATCCAGTGGTTAATAGCTATACCCAACGGTCCCTAGCTCAAATTCAAACAAAAACGTGTGTAAACACCATGGAAAGCTCAAGAGTGGTTGTTCCAGTGACACTGAAAGGGGTCAACTACCTTTTATGGGCTAGAACCACCAAGACAGTGTTGTGTAGCCGTGGCTTATGGAGCCACATCCTCAAGAGTGAAACTTCCATTGCCATGACTGAAGAAGGTGGCCAAGAAGTCGCCATCATGAATAAAGACCGGTGGTTTCAAGAAGACCAACTGGTGCTATCCGTGATCCAAAACTCCCTTGAAGCATCTCTCCTTGAAGCTTATTCTAATTGTGAGACAGCCAAGGAGTTATGGGAGACATTTCAAAATGTTTATGGCAACACTTCCAATCTCAGTCGTGTCTTTGAAGTAAAGAAGGCCATTAATGAGTTAACTCAAGAAAACATGGAGTTCACTCAACGCTTTGGCAAGTTCAGATCATTGTGGGCTGAACTTGAAATGCTTAGACCAAGCACCATGGATCCCAAGGTGCTAAATGAAAGACGTGAGCAAGATAAGGTCTTTAGACTCCTCTTGACTCTAAACCCAACTTACAATGATCTTATCAAGCACATCTTAAGGTCAGACACTCTTCCAAGTCTTGAAGAAGTATGCAATAAGATTCAGAAGGAACAAGGATCATTAGGCCTCTTTGGAGGCAAAGGAAAGCTCATCACAGCCAACAAGGCAAACACCTACCAGAAAGGAGGCTTGAACCGTGGGGAAAGAAGAGGATTCTGTGATTATTGCCAGAAAGAAGGCCACACTAAGGACAAGTGTTGGATTCTCCATCCACACTTAAAGCCAAAATGGGTAAACCAACCAAGGGCCAATCTCTCCCAAGAAGCAACTCATGAGGCAAGAGCCAAGGCTAGCACTAGCTCATCCACGCCAACCAATGAAGAAGGGAAAGCCCTTGCAACATTTCAACAAGAATTCGTTAGAAAATCGGACCTTGATGCACTGATAAAAGCACTTAAGGAAGCTAATACCTCTGGTAACTCTTTTCAAGCTCTAAATCTCACTAAGCCACTTATTGTAGATTCAGGAGCTTCTCATCACATGATTAGTGACAAAAATCTACTTATCAATATGAAACCGGCTTTAGGAGATGTAGTAATTATTGAACCAAGTGTGATCTATTGCGAATTGAGGATACAAGCCGTGGTGGTCCTAGATAAGCCGGCCAATCGACTAAGTGATATGAGAGAAACTATAAGGAGCTTAAGTGAGTGATAAGGAAGGGACCACTAGTGATAGGTTATCATGTAACGGCTCTATAAGTCCCTTCTCTTATCCCTAGTCTATGATACCTAGCTAGCTTTCTATTTAAGGCCAAGCAGCCCACCTATGTATTCTCACTCTTATGCAATCGAATACACTCTCTTACTCTTCATCGTTTCCCTTCCTCTCTTCATCATGTTTTACTTCTTAAATCTCTGTAAACTTACTCCTAATCCTTGCTAAAACTTACATGGTATCAGAGCAGGATATGATTCTCACATAGCTTCCGCATTCTTGAACTCATTCCTTCTCTTCTACTCTTTATATTTCTGGCTATACCCAAACGCTTCCCTTGAGATAAACATGTTTAAGTCTGTCTTCTCTGAGATCCAGGATCCTCAGAACCATGGGTGATGAGTTGAAGAAGACTAGGCATGGTTATCTCTCGCGTTTAAGTTGTTTTCAAGTTTAGCCGGTTCTTTCCACCATTGTTGTACGCACACATTTCTGGATAGTGCGTTCTTAGTGTCAAAATAGCTGCTTTCTGTGTTGGGGTAGTAAAAGGAGTAAGCTTGAACTCATTCATGGCCTAAGTAATACAAGGGGTAGTCGTTTAGAGCTAAGTGGGTGTGTCCGTACTCATCTTCTTCGACCAAACCCGAACCAGAGTCCGTACACTTCACCAAATCTGTCTAAAAATAGCTCATTTATCCTAAAGGAAGGTCATTTCTAGCTTACCAAAGAACGGCTTGATGTCTTAGAAGGGTAGAGTTGCATCCTGAGCATTGAAACCTTCTTAAACCTTGTGCACCCTGTTTTCTCAAACCCTCGTGTCCTCTGTTTCTGGGTTCACCTCTTTTCATTGCCTCATAAACCCTACCCCTTTCAAGATGGAAAACACACGGCCCATGGTCATTCCAGTCACTCTCAAAGGCCTTAACTACCTTCCCTGGTCTAGAATGGTAAAGACTACTCTCGGTGGCCGAGGACTTGGGATGCATCTTCTCTTGGATGAAGCTCCTCCAAAAGCGTTTCAACAAGAAGATGGTAAAGAAATCATGATCGTTGATGAAGAAAAATGGATCCAAGAGGACCAGCTTGTGCTATCCATTATTCAAACCTCCTTGGATGGACCCATACTGGAAGCATACTCATACTGTGAAAGTGCTCGGGAACTATGGGAAACACTCAAGAAAGTATATGGCAATACCACAAATCTGAGCAGAGTATTTGAGGTGAAGAAAGCAATCAACAATCTTCACGAAGAAGACTTGGAATTCACGGCACACTTTGGTAAGTTCCGCTCCTTGTGGGCTGAACTTGAGATGCTCCGGCCTAACTCCACTGATCCAGAGGTTCTCCTTACTAGGCGCGAACAAGACAAGGTCTTCGGTCTCCTTCTCACCTTGAATCCTATGTATAATGATCTGATTAAGCATCTTCTTAGATCAGACAAGCTTCCATCTCTTGAAGAGGTGTGCTGTTACATCCAGAGAGAGCAAGGGTCTCACGGTCTCTTCAGTGGAAGGGGGGAACTGGTGACGGCTAACAAGGGAGCATACTACAAACAGGATGAAAGGCGAGGCTTGTTTTGTGAACACTGCAAGAGAAAGGGCCATGTTAAGGATAAGTGCTGGATCCTGCATCCACATCTGAAGCCATCCAAGTTCAGAGATATTCGGGCAAATATCACTAAGGCTAAAACTGATCAAGGAGGAACGTCTTCACACAGCCCAGAAGGAGATGGGACGGTAGTGATCAATGCTCAAGCTGCACATGTAGCTGGTCCAGATCAGGTGGTGAAGCGGTCAGAACTTGATGCCCTCATCAAGGCCCTGAAAGAAAGTTATGGTAATGTTATGGGCCTCTCTTTTCATGCTTCTGCTCACACTATAAAACTTGATGAGAAACCATTAGTGATTGACTCAGGTGCATCCCATCACATGATTAGCAATGTTGAATTGATTAGAGACTTAGAACCGGCTAAGGGTCATGTTGTTATTGCTAATGGAGATAAAATTCCAATTAAAGGAGTAGGTAACCTGAATCTGTTTGATAGGAAGACTAGAGCCTTGTTCATGCCTGATTTTACTTCTAATCTTGTCTCTGTCCATAAGGCTACAAATGATTTGGATTGCAGTGTTATCTTCACTCCTAATGATGTGCGATTTCAGGATATTAAGACAAGCAAGATGCTTGGGAAATGAATAACTAAGGATGGTCTCTACCTACTGGAGGATGATCAACCTATAGCTTCTGTTCTATGCACCTTAGATTCTACTTCTGTTTTTGCTAATAATGCGTTGTGGCATGCTAGATTAGGACATCCCCACTCTCGGGCCTTAAGATTAATGTTGCCTAGTGTTGTGTTTAAAAATGATGAATGTGAAGCTTGTATCTTAGGCAAACATTGCAAGTCCATTTTCCCTAAGTCTAAAACGGTTTATTCGAAATGTTTTGATCTTGTGCATTCTGATATTTGGACTGCTCCTTGTTTATCTAGAGAAAAGCACAAATACTTCATCACTTTCATAGATGAAAAATCTAAGTATACCTGGTTAACATTGATTCAATCTAAGGATAGAGCTTTAGAAGCATTTGTGAACTTTCAGAACTATGTCACTAACCACTTCAATGCAAAGATTCAAATTTTTAGAACAGACAATGGTGGGGAATATACAAGCAATGCGTTCACAGCTCATCTCACCAAGCATGGCATCCTCCATCAGACGAGTTGCCCTTATACACCACAGCAGAATGGTGTGGCCGAGAGGAAGAACCGCCATCTAATGGAAGTAGCTAGGTCCATGATGTTTCATTCCAAGGTTCCAAAGAGGTTTTGGGGAGATGCTGTTCTATCAGCTTGTTATCTTATCAATCGCATACCCACAAGGATACTGAATGATATATCCCCTTTTGAGGTATTAAACTCTGCTAAACCATCTATAGCTCACTTGAAAGTATTCGGTTGTGTGTGTTTTGTTTTGATTCCAGGGGAAAACAGAACTAAACTGGACGCTAAGAGTACAAGGGCAATGTTCATTGGGTACTCAACCACTCAAAAGGGCTATAAGTGCTATGATCCAGTGGCTAAAAGGGTGCTTGTATCAAGGGATGTCAAGTTAATTGAGAATATAAGCTACTATGATAAGCAAAAATGGGATGATCTAGCTGATTTAACTGATGTATCTATGGACCGTGCAACCAATCTTCGGAATATACTGGATCATCTTGGTATTCCATTCCCCCCAAGTTCCAGCCCTGGTCCAGGATCAAAGCAGAATCGTGACCATAGCTCTACTGCGCATATACCGGCCGCAATACACCATGCGTCCAGTAATGAGTCCAGTTCATCTCAGCATGGACCATGCTCAGCTCTTGACGACTTCTCTTCTAGTCCTACCCTGTCCCAGGAAGTACAAAACACTGGTGGCGACTTATCATGGTCTCAGCAAGATATTGATCGTGAGGGGGGGATACTGGAAGAAGAACGTGACCATAACCAGGCTGTCTCGCCATCTCCTAGAAGCCACGATCAAGTAGCCGAACCAGCACAGCAAGCTCAACCTCTGAGAAGAAGTACCAGACTCAAGAAGGATCCTTCAAATTGGGTGAACACTAGAGTGTATTACAATGCAAGTGCGGTTGCTCACCCATCCCAAGTCGTATGCTCTTTTGCTTCATTCCCTGAAGAACATAAGGTCTTTATGAGCAGCTTGGATCAGGGATATATTCCTACATCTTATGAAGAAGCTAAGGTTCTTAAAGTTTGGAGAGATGCTATAAGTGATGAGACAGGAGCCATGGAAAGGAACCACACATGGGATGAAGCTGTGCTACCTAAAGGAAAGAAGGCAGTAAGCTCAAAGTGGGTTTTTACGATCAAATACAAAAGTAATGGAGACATAGAGAGGTATAAAGCCAGGCTGGTTGCAAGAGGCTTCACTCAGACCTATGGAGAAGACTTTGGTGATACCTTTGCTCCTGTAGCAAAACTCCATACTGTGAGGATCGTTCTATCCTTAGCAACAAATCTTGAATGGGATCTATGGCAGGTGGATGTAAGGAATGCCTTTTTACAAGGAGAGTTGGAAGAAGAGGTGTACATGCGACCACCTCCAGGACTAGAAGGGATTGTTCAACCAGGCAAGGTTTTGAGATTGAGAAAGGCTATTTATGGATTGAAACAATCACCTAGGGCCTGGTATCACAAGTTAAGCATGACACTAAGGGATAGAGGATTCAGGAAGTCTGAAGCTGATCACACTCTGTTCACGCTTCCTAGCCAGTCAGGTATCATAGTTGTTTTGGTCTATGTGGATGATATCATCATCACAGGTGACGATAGGGAAGGTATCAAGGAAACCAAAGCTTATCTTAAGTCCATCTTTGACATTAAAGACTTAGGCTTGCTTAAGTATTTACTTGGGATTGAGATATGTCGCTCTAAAGAGGGACTATTCTTATCTCAAAGGAAATACACACTTGATCTTTTGTCTGAAACAGGAAAGCTTGATGCAAAACCAGTGACCACACTTCTGGAAGACAACTACAAAGCTATCAGTGAGGGGGAGCTTGAAGATCAACCATTCAACAATCCGCAACTCTACAGAAGACTAGTAGGTAAGTTAATCTATTTAACTCTTACTAGACCTGATCTTTGTTTCTCGGTGAACCAGGTTAGCCAGCATATGCAAGAGCCTAAGGTCCATCACTGGAACATGCTAGAGAGAGTTCTCAGGTACTTGAGAGGGACTTCTGAACAAGGAATCTGGATGGGAGCTAATGGAAGCTCAGAAATAGTGGGGTACTGTGATGCTGACTGGGCTGGAGATAGAGAAGACAGGAGGTCTACCACAGGCTACTGCACATTTGTTGGAGGAAACTTGGTCACATGGAAGACAAAGAAGCAGAAGATTGTGTCTTGTTCAAGCGCAGAGGCTGAATATCGTGCAATGAAGAAGCTCACAAACGAGTTAACATGGATCAAGGCCATTCTGAAGGACTTTGGTGTTGAAACCGTTAGACCAATAACTATGCACTGTGACAACCAGGCAGCCATTCACATAGCATCCAATTCAGTATTCCATGAGAGAACCAAGCACATAGAAGTTGATTGTCACAAAGTGAGGCAAGCCGTGGAACAAGGGATAGTTTTACCATGCTATACAAGAAGTGTGGATCAGCTTGCAGATATCTTCACTAAGGCAACAACATCAAAGGTATATGAGTCCATTCTTCCAAGACTTGGACTCTTTGATGTTCCTTCTCCATGACTCCTCTAATCATAAACAATCATACTCTTTTTCCCTTATGTGTGCTTTTATCCCACTGGGTTTTACACCATAAGGTTTTTAATGAGGTGGTTGTTTATGGTTTCCAAGCTAAGGTACTTCATCAGAACTTAGCTTGAGGGGGAGTATTGAACCAAGTGTGATCTATTGCGAATTGAGGATACAAGCCGTGGTGGTCCTAGATAAGCCGGCCAATCGACTAAGTGATATGAGACAAACTATAAGGAGCTTAAGTGAGTGATAAGGAAGGGACCACTAGTGATAGGTTATCATGTAACGGCTCTATAAGTCCCTTCTCTTATCCCTAGTCTATGATACCTAGCTAGCTTTCTATTTAAGGCCAAGCAGCCCACCTATGTTTTCTCACTCTTATGCAATCGAATACACTCTCTTACTCTTCATCGTTTCCCTTCCTCTCTTCATCATGTTTTACTTCTTAAATCTCTGTAAACTTACTCCTAATCCTTGCTAAAACTTACATGGTATCAGAGCAGGATATGATTCTCACATAGCTTCCGCATTCTTGAACTCATTCCTTCTCTTCTACTCTTTATATTTCTGGCTATACCCAAACGCTTCCCTTGAGATAAACATGTTTAAGTCTGTCTTCTCTGAGATCCAGGATCCTCAGAACCATGGGTGATGAGTTGAAGAAGACTAGGCATGGTTATCTCTCGCGTTTAAGTTGTTTTCAAGTTTAGCCGGTTCTTTCCACCATTGTTGTACGGACACATTTCTGGATAGTGCGTTCTTAGTGTCAAAATAGCTGCTTTCTGTGTTGGGGTAGTAAAAGGAGTAAGCTTGAACTCATTCATGGCCTAAGTAATACAAGGGGTAGTCGTTTAGAGCTAAGTGGGTGTGTGTCCGTACTCATCTTCTTCGACCAAACCCGAACCAGAGTCCGTACACTTCACCAAATCTGTCTAAAAATAGCTCATTTATCCTAAAGGAAGGTCATTTCTAGCTTACCAAAGAACGGCTTGATGTCTTAGAAGGGTAGAGTTGCATCCTGAGCATTGAAACCTTCTTAAACCTTGTGCACCATGTTTTCTCAAACCCTCGTGTCCTCTGTTTCTGGGTTCACCTCTTTTCATTGCCTCATAAACCCTACCCCTTTCAAGATGGAAAACACACGGCCCATGGTCATTCCAGTCACTCTCAAAGGCCTTAACTACCTTCTCTGGTCTAGAATGGTAAAGACTACTCTCGGTGGCCGAGGACTTGGGATGCATCTTCTCTTGGATGAAGCTCCTCCAAAAGCGTTTCAACAAGAAGATGGTAAAGAAATCATGATCGTTGATGAAGAAAAAAGGATCCAAGAGGACCAGCTTGTGCTATCCATTATTCAAACCTCCTTGGATGGACCCATACTGGAAGCATACTCATACTGTGAAAGTGCTCGGGAACTATGGGAAACACTCAAGAAAGTATATGGCAATACCACAAATCTGAGCAGAGTATTTGAGGTGAAGAAAGCAATCAACAATCTTCACGAAGAAGACTTGGAATTCACGGCACACTTTGGTAAGTTCCGCTCCTTGTGGGCTGAACTTGAGATGCTCCGGCCTAACTCCACTGATCCAGAGGTTCTCCTTACTAGGCGCGAACAAGACAAGGTCTTCGGTCTCCTTCTCACCTTGAATCCTATGTATAATGATCTGATTAAGCATCTTCTTAGATCAGACAAGCTTCCATCTCTTGAAGAGGTGTGCTGTTACATCCAGAGAGAGCAAGGGTCTCACGGTCTCTTCAGTGGAAGGGGGGAACTGGTGACGGCTAACAAGGGAGCATACTACAAACAGGATGAAAGGCGAGGCTTGTTTTGTGAACACTGCAAGAGAAAGGGCCATGTTAAGGATAAGTGCTGGATCCTGCATCCACACCTGAAGCCATCCAAGTTCAGAGATATTCGGGCAAATATCACTAAGGCTAAAATTGATCAAGGAGGAACGTTTTCACACAGCCCAGAAGGAGATGGGACGGTAGTGATCAATGCTCAAGCTGCACATGTAGCTGGTCCAGATCAGGTGGTGAAGCGGTCAGAACTTGATGCCCTCATCAAGGCCCTGAAAGAAAGTTATGGTAATGTTATGGGCCTCTCTTTTCATGCTTCTGCTCACACTATAAAACTTGATGAGAAACCATTAGTGATTGACTCAGGTGCATCCCATCACATGATTAGCAATGTTGAATTGATTAGAGACTTAGAACCGGCTAAGGATCATGTTGTTATTGCTAATGGAGATAAAATTCCAATTAAAGGAGTAGGTAACCTGAATCTGTTTGATAGGAAGACTAGAGCCTTGTTCATGCCTGATTTTACTTCTAATCTTGTCTCTGTCCATAAGGCTACAAATGATTTGGATTGCAATGTTATCTTCACTCCTAATGATGTGCGATTTCAGGATATTAAGACAAGCAAGATGCTTGGGAAAGGAATAACTAAGGATGGTCTCTACCTACTGGAGGATGATCAACCTATAGCTTCTGTTCTATGCACCTTAGATTCTACTTCTGTTTTTGCTAATAATGCGTTGTGGCATGCTAGATTAGGACATCCCTACTCTCGGGCCTTAAGATTAATGTTGCCTAGTGTTGTGTTTAAAAATGATGAATGTGAAGCTTGTATCTTAGGCAAACATTGCAAGTCCATTTTCCCTAAGTCTAAAACGGTTTATTCGAAATGTTTTGATCTTGTGCATTCTGATATTTGGACTGCTCCTTGTTTATCTAGAGAAAAGCACAAATACTTCATCACTTTCATAGATGAAAAATCCAAGTATACCTGGTTAACATTGATGCAATCTAAGGATAGAGCTTTAGAAGCATTTGTGAACTTTCAGAACTATGTCACTAACCACATCAATGCAAAGATTCAAATTTTTAGAACAGACAATGGTGGGGAATATACAAGCAATGCGTTCACAGCTCATCTCACCAAGCATGGCATCCTCCATCAGACGAGTTGCCCTTATACACCACAGCATAATGGTGTGGCCGAGAGGAAGAACCGCCATCTAATGGAAGTAGCTAGGTCTATGATGTTTCATTCCAAGGTTCCAAAGAGGTTTTGGGGAGATGCTGTTCTATCAGCTTGTTATCTTATCAATCGCATACCCACAAGGATACTGAATGATATATCCCCTTTTGAGGTATTAAACTCTGCTAAACCATCTATAGCTCACTTGAAAGTATTCGGTTGTGTGTGTTTTGTTTTGATTCCAGAAGAAAACAGAACTAAACTGGACGCTAAGAGTACAAGGGCAATGTTCATTGGGTACTCAACCACTCAAAAGGGCTATAAGTGCTATGATCCAGTGGCTAAAAGGGTGCTTGTATCAAGGGATGTCAAGTTCATTGAGAATATAAGCTACTATGATAAGCAACAATGGGATGATCTAGCTGATTTAACTGATGTATCTATGGACCGTGCAACCAATCTTCGGAATATACTGGATCATCTTGGTATTCCATTCCCCCCAAGTTCCAGCCCTGGTCCAGGATCAAAGCAGAATCGTGACCATAGCTCTACTGCGCATATACCGGCCGCAATACACCATGCGTCCAGTAATGAGTCCAGTTCATCTCAGCATGGACCATGCTCAGCTCTTGACGACTTCTCTTCTAGTCCTACCCTGTCCCAGGAAGTACAAAACACTGGTGGCGACTTATCATGGTCTCAGCAACATATTGGAAGAAGAACGTGACCATAACCAGGCTGTCTCGCCATCTCCTAGAAGCCACGATCAAGTAGCCGGACCATCACAGCAAGCTCAACCTCTGAGAAGAAGTACCAGACTCAAGAAGGATCCTTCAAATTGGGTGAACACTAGAGTGTATTACAATGCAAGTGCGGTTGCTCACCCATCCCAAGTCGTATGCTCTTTTGCTTCATTCCCTGAAGAACATAAGGTCTTTATGAGCAGCTTGGATCAGGGATATATTCCTACATCTTATGAAGAAGCTAAGGTTCTTAAAGTTTGGAGAGATGCTATAAGTGATGAGACAGGAGCCATGGAAAGGAACCACACATGGGATGAAGCTGTGCTACCTAAAGGAAAGAAGGCAGTAAGCTCAAAGTGGGTTTTTACGATCAAATACAAAAGTAATGGAGACATAGAGAGGTATAAGGCCAGGCTGGTTGCAAGAGGCTTCACTCAGACCTATGGAGAAGACTTTGGTGATACCTTTGCTCCTGTAGCAAAACTCCATACTGTGAGGATCGTTCTATCCTTAGCAACAAATCTTGAATGGGATCTATGGCAGATGGATGTAAGGAATGCCTTTTTACAAGGAGAGTTGGAAGAAGAGGTGTACATGCGACCACCTCCAGGACTAGAAGGGATTGTTCAACCAGGCAAGGTTTTGAGATTGAGAAAGGCTATTTATGGATTGAAACAATCACCTAGGGCCTGGTATCACAAGTTAAGCATGACACTAAGGGATAGAGGATTCAGGAAGTCTGAAGCTGATCATACTCTGTTCACGCTTCCTAGCCAGTCAGGTATCATAGTTGTTTTGGTCTATGTGGATGATATCATCATCACAGGTGACGATAGGGAAGGTATCAAGGAAACCAAAGCTTATCTTAAGTCCATCTTTGACATTAAAGACTTAGGCTTGCTTAAATATTTCCTTGGGATTGAGATATGTCGCTCTAAAGAGGGACTATTCTTATCTCAAAGGAAATACACACTTGATCTTTTGTCTGAAACAGGAAAGCTTGATGCAAAACCAGTGACCACACCTCTGGAAGACAACTACAAAGCTATCAATGAGGGGGAGCTTGAAGATCAACCATTCAACAATCCGCAACTCTACAGAAGACTAGTAGGTAAGTTAATCTATTTAACTCTTACTAGACCTGATCTTTGTTTCTCGGTGAACCAGGTTAGCCAGCATATGCAAGAGCCTAAGGTCCATCACTGGAACATGCTAGAGAGAGTTCTCAGGTACTTGAGAGGGACTTCTGAACAAGGAATCTGGATGGGAGCTAATGGAAGCTCAGAAATAGTGGGGTACTGTGATGCTGACTGGGCTGGAGATAGAGAAGACAGGAGGTCTACCACAGGCTACTGCACATTTGTTGGAGGAAACTTGGTCACATGGAAGACAAAGAAGCAGAAGATTGTGTCTTGTTCAAGCGCAGAGGCTGAATATCGTGCAATGAAGAAGCTCACAAACGAGTTAACATGGATCAAGGCCATTCTGAAGGACTTGGGTGTTGAAACCGTTAGACCAATAATTATGCACTGTGACAACCAGGCAGCCATTCACATAGCATCCAATTCAGTATTCCATGAGAGAACCAAGCACATAGAAGTTGATTTTCACAAAGTGAGGCAAGCCGTGGAACAAGGGATAGTTTTACCATGCTATACAAGAAGTGTGGATCAGCTTGCAGATATCTTCACTAAGGCAACAACATCAAAGGTATATGAGTCCATTCTTCCAAGACTTGGACTCTTTGATGTTCCTTCTCCATGACTCCTCTAATCATAAACAATCATACTCTTTTTCCCTTATGTGTGCTTTTATCCCACTTGGTTTTACACCATAAGGTTTTTAATGAGGTGGTTGTTTATGGTTTCCAAGCTAAGGTACTTCATCAGAACTTAGCTTGAGGGGGGTGTATTGAACCAAGTGTGATCTATTGCGAATTGAGGATACAAGCCGTGGTGGTCCTAGATAAGCCGGCCAATCGACTAAGTGATATGAGAGAAATTATAAGGAGCTTAAGTGAGTGATAAGGAAGGGACCACTAGTGATAGGTTATCATGTAACGGCTCTATAAGTCCCTTCTCTTATCCCTAGTCTATGATACCTAGCTAGCTTTCTATTTAAGGCCAAGCAGCCCACCTATGTATTCTCACTCTTATGCAATCGAATACACTCTCTTACTCTTCATCGTTTCCCTTCCTCTCTTCATCATGTTTTACTTCTTAAATCTCTGTAAACTTACTCCTAATCCTTGCTAAAACTTACATGGTATCAGAGCAGGATATGATTCTCACATAGCTTCCGCATTCTTGAACTCATTCCTTCTCTTCTACTCTTTATATTTCTGGCTATACCCAAACGCTTCCCTTGAGATAAACATGTTTAAGTCTGTCTTCTCTGAGATCCAGGATCCTCAGAACCATGGGTGATGAGTTGAAGAAGACTAGGCATGGTTATCTCTCAACACCAATCACCATGCATTGCGACAATCAAGCAGCCATACACATAGCATCCAACAATGTGTTTCATGAGAGAACCAAACACATTGAAGTAGACTGTCACAAGGTCAGACAAGTAGTGGAGCAAGGCATAATCTTACCGTGCTACACAAGAAGCTCAGATCAACTCGCAGACATTTTCACCAAGGCTGCAAGTCTCAAGGTATGTGAGTCCATCCTCCCAAAACTTGGACTTATCAACCTTCCCAGCCAATGATTCTCCTAATCATAGAGTCCACACTCTTTTTCCCTTAGTATGATTTTGTCCCAATGGGTTTTCCATTCTAAGGTTTTTTAATGAGGTGGGTCTTCATGGTTCCAAGCTTAACCATTCATCTCATGGCTAAGCTTGAGGGGGAGTATTGGAATGAAGCCTTAGCCATTTTTTTCCTCTAGTTTCATCTACAGACTCTAGAATCCTACTAGTTTAAAGGTGTCTAACTATTCTAAACTCGTTTCTACTAATAATTCAGACTCAATTCCAAGGGACTAAGAATCTGTCAGTTTTTTTTTTTTTTTTTTTAAGTGTGAATGAAAGTTGCAGACAAAAAGTTAAAAAGAGATAGGTTTAGACACTCCCTGAGAAGGTAGAATCTTCAGCTCTGATACCAAAAGATGATACACGCTCTGGTTGTCAAAAGAGGATGCAGACCAATGGGTTAGTGTTTGTGCCAACAAGGGAGATCCTCTCCTGGTTAAACACGAAGGGGGAAGCGATTTGGACCACACGAGGGAGGAATGATCTCGTGATACACCAAGGTTCTTCGCGCCTGGATGACAGATCAAGGCAGAAGAATTCGATTGCTACAGATTAAGGAAAAATCGACTAGGGCTCTGAAATTTGCTGTCAAAATTAATTATGTCTGTCATTCCAGGAGAGGCTAAGGTTTTAATTACCCTAGCCCAAAAAAACAACAAGTAGTTTTAAAAGAAAAAACAACAAGGCGTTCAAAATTATACCAAAAACTACAAACAGTTTAAAACTTATAAACCAGAAATTATACTAAGTGTTGAAGACTGCTGTACCTTGTCTTCATTGGAGGGTCCTCATCTTCTGATTATTCCAGGGGCTGGTAAAAGGTTATTATCGTAGAAAAGGCCCTGCCTTGCACACTAGAGGTGTTGCCTCGTTAAAACCCCCTTCAGAAAACCCATAGGGACAACACCGAAGGTAGGAAAAAGAGTACAATTCCCTAGCATGTCTTTGTGTGTCTTTACTCTATAGTGATAGTAAAAACACCAGAAGATGATGTCTAACACTGGAGAAGCTCGCACGAGATGCTTGAAAATGGGTCTTCTCCCTTGCTGCTGTCGATGACTGAGGGTGGACAAAGACTAGCTGATCCTTGCTCGAGCACAAATTCTACTAGATGGTTGAACTTGTGTGCGATGGCTCTGGCTCTCTGGCGAGTTATGGGTCCATTAGGAACTTGAGGGATGATCTGCACTCCCTCTGGTTCAGCTGTCATTGTTGAAGAGCCGATGTCCTCATCATAGAAGATCTGAAGTTGATCATACTCTGTTCACTTTTCTTAGTTGTTTAGGTATAATTGTGGTATTGGTCTATGTTGATGACATTATTATCACAGGTAGTGACAAGGAAGGTTTTCAAGAGACTAAGGCATATCTGAAGTCTAAGTTTGATATTAAGGATCTTGGTTTGATGAAATATTTCTTAGGAATTGAGATATGTAGGTCTAAAGAGGGTTTATTCTTATCCCAAAGAAAGTATGTTTTGGAATTGTTGAATGAAACAGGAAAGAAGGATGCAAAACCTATTAGCACCCCTATTGAAGATAGCTACAAAGCGGCTAATGAAAAGGAGACTGGAGATCTTCTCTATGAAGATCCAAAACAGTATAGGAGATTGGTAGGTAAGCTCATTTATCTTACACTTACTAGACCTGATATTTGTTTTGCAGTAAATCAGGTGAGCCAACATATGCAATCGCCAACTGTTAAGCACTGGGAGATGTTAGAGAGAGTGCTAAGATACTTGAAAGGCACTTATGATCATGGCATATGGATGGGCTGCAACAAAAATACAGAGATAGTAGGTTATTGTGATGCTGATTGGGCTGGAGATAGGAATGATAGGAAATCAACAACAGGCTATTGTACTTTTGTGGGAGGAAATCTTGTGACTTGGAAGACCAAGAAACAGAAGGTGGTTTCATGTTCCAGTGCTGAAGCTGAATATAGAGCCATGAAGAAACTCACAAATGAACTAATCTGGATCAAGGCTGTTCTTAAGGATTTGCAAATTGAAGATTCATGTCCTATCACTATGTATTGTGATAATCAAGCATCTATTCACATAGCCTCCAACTCAGTGTTCCATGAGAGAACTAAACATATTGAAGTAGATTGCCACAAGGTAAGGCAGGCGGTATTGGAATGAAGCCTTAGGCTTGAAGCTGAAAAAGTTAATGAAGCCCAAGCCCAAATCAGAAGTTCAAGGTCTGTGCATTAGGCTGAGATAATGAAGTGAAGCCCAGGGTCTGTTCACAGATGTGCAACACAAGGCCTGAATTAAGTAAGCCCAAACAAGCCCAAAAATGTCCAAGACACCTTCTAGAAGCTCTCCTAGGCGTGGGTTTGGAGAGGGAAGGAAGAGTCACATGTTGGCTTAACCAATTTGAATTTCTAGCTGTTAGGAGCTGTCACTTTCACCATTTGGTGAAGTGCCTTTGTCTTATCTCTATTCTTTGGCTATAAATACATTGTATGCTCACCATAAATCAATCAAGGAAATAGAATCCTCCTTCCATACTCTCTGTCTCACAATCTCTCTCTATTATTCTCACTCTTGTTCTTCCCTTATCAAATATAAACCCAGAAACTCTCCTACCTATTCTAACTATTATTCTGCAAATTCTAACAGGCGGTTGAACAGGGGATTGTTTTACCTTGTTATACAAGAAGCTCAGATCAATTGGCAGATGTCTTTACTAAAGCGGCTTCTACTAAGGTGTGTGAGTCTATTCTACCAAGACTTGGACTAACTGGAATTTCTAGGTAATCCTCTTACTATAGGAATCATACTTTTTTTCCCTCAAAGTTGTTTTTGTCCCATTTTGGGTTTTACACCTTGAGGTTTTTAATGAGGTGATCTCCTATATGTTGTCCAAGCTTAACCATTCATCATAGTTAAGCTTGAGGGGGAGTGTTAGAATTTAGGAAGAGTTAGAGTGTACAATGAGTATGTAGTCATGTATTAGGAAGTGATTAATACCTTGTCATGTAAACCCCTATATAAAGGGGATTGTACACGAGTTTAATAACAATATACAATTTATTCTTCTTCAAATCGATTCTCTCTCAATCTCTAGTCTAAATCTCTCTCAATTCTTCATCATTCTACTAAAATCCACAATTTATGTGGATGATATAATCATATCAGGAAGTGATAAAGTTGGTATTGAATCAACTAAAGCCTATTTGAAAACTGTTTTAGATATTAAGGATCTAGGAAAATTGAAATATTTCTTAGGAATTGAAATATGTAGATTCAAGGAAGGTCTCTTTTTATCTTAAAGGAAATATCTTGTGGATTTACTAACCTCCACAGGCATGTTTGAAGCTAAACCAGCTAAGACACCCCTTGAAGAAGGCTACAAAATAGAACCTGAGGGGGAGCTAGGAAATGACAAGTTTCATGATGCAAAATTGTATAGACAAGTGGTTGGTAAGCTTATTTACTTAACCATCACTACACCTGACCTATGTTTTGCAGTAAATCAGGTATCTCAACATATGCAAGACCCAAGGACAAGGCATTGGGATATGATCATTCGCATTTTGAGATATCTGCAAGGAACTAATGAACAAGGTATATGGATGGGATGTAATAAGAACACAGAGGTTGTAGGTTATTGTGATGCAGATTGGGCAGGAGACAGAGAAGATAGGAGAAGCACAACTGGCTATTGTACCTTCATAGTGAAAGAATGTATGTGTTTGCGGAATTAAGTGTTTGCAAGAGAAGTGTTGGAATTAAGGAGTATTTATGAAGACTCAAGGGGAGAAAGGTTCTAGAAGCGGACTGGATAAGGCCACACTTGGTAGCACCAACGGTCAGCTCCAGCTCACCATGCCACGCCTCCTAGATGCTTTAGTAGATACTTTGGATATTCCTTCTAATCTATCTATTTAATCTATGTAATTGTCATAATGTAATTCAAGCAAGTAATAAGAAACAAAATGTTTTCCTCATTCTCCTAATCGCCTAAATACTAATCTTCAATCTCTTGAAACTTGTTCTTGATTTTCAATATGGTATCAGAGCAGTTTATGCTCCTAGATTACTAAAACTTCTGCAAATCTTCTTCTATCTTAAGTTCTTGCCAAAACTCACAATAAACAACTTTGAATCTACCCATTCTGAGATTTATAATCCTCAAAGATCATTTGGTCACGAGTTATGGGAGATTAAAGGTGGTTATTGTTTGTTTATCTCGGGCTTAAGACTCCTGTTTTTCATTCGTTTTCAAACCCTTCTTTCATCCATTGTTGTACGGACTCTAATCTCTAAAGCTCTCTTCCTCAAGAAAAGTTTTCATCTTTGGCTTGAAAAATGAGTATTGGTCGAACCAGATCGTGTTAGGTCTAATCTGCTCTATCCTGGTCAAGTTTTGGTATCGCTAAGCTGTTCCGCGCCATGGATGTACGGATGGGAGTTATAACATAGCTTGGTTCATCTTCTGGTGTGTTTTAAAATCACAAGTTCGTGTGTTCATATGCATTCTGGTATCATTTCTTCTAAAACCTGACCTTCAATCAAGCTAAAGGAGACTCCTTTGCCGTTGTCCGTACTCGTCTTCTCCAAATCCCTCCGTGAACTAAAATCTGCTTAAGTGAAAATTAGCTTAAAGGCAGCTCATTCTTCACAAAGGAGGTTCTTTTCTAAAGCTGGATTAGCTTATTTGATGATTCTGAAACTCAAAGGAAGCATCTGAAGCTCTCTGTTCTTCCCGCCTGAAACCCTGTTCGAAATTTGTTCTTCCGTACAAATCACGCCAAAGACAAATGGAGTCTTCGAAAATGATTGTTGCTCCAGTCATACTGAAGGGGCTAAACTACTTGTTATGGTCAAGAACCATGAAAACTACTCTGTCTAGTAGAGGTTTATGGACCCATGTTCTCCTAGATGAAGCACCAAGAGAAGCCATTGAAGAAGAAACTCTCGGTGAACAAGGAAGGCTAACTGTGGAAACCATGAACAAATGGTTTCAAGAGGATCAATTAGTCCTCTCAATCCTTCAAAACTCCCTTGAAGGATCCTTGTTAGAAGCATATTCCTACTGTGAGACCGCAAAAGACCTATGGGAAACACTCAAAAATGTGTATGGAAACACATCCAACCTCATGCGGTTATTTGAGGTGAAGAAAGCTTTAAATGAACTCCATCAAGAGGATATGGAGTTTACTAAGCATTATGGCAAGTTCAGGGCTTTATGGGCAGAGGTTGAAATGTTAAGGCCAAGTACCATTGATCCTATCACTCTTAATGAAAGGAGAGAGCAAGATAAGGTCTTTGGCTTGCTCATGATACTAAACCCAAGCTACACTGATCTCATTAAACATCTTCTCCGGGAAGATAGATTACCAAGCCTTGAAGATGTGTGTGCTAAAATTCAGAAAGAACAAGGATCCCAAGGTCTATTTGGAAACAAAGGAGATATTGTTACTGCCCACAAGGTGTGGCACAAACCGGAGGTCAAGAAAGGATTAGCCTGTGATCATTGCAAACGAAGAGGACACACTAAGGATAAGTGTTGGTTAATTCATCCTCATTTGAAGCCGAGCTGGTGGAAAGACCCAAAGGTTCACATCTCTCAGGAAACCTCATCACGCATTGCTCCATCCATTTCTCAAGGAAGCGGTTTTCAAAGTAGTTCACAAGGAAGTATTAATCAACCAAGTCTACCACTAATCAAACAACCGAGGCCGAATCATGAAGGGACACAGTTCAGTGCAAACCAAATCAGTCTTAATAGAGGAAGTTCCAGCCAGACTAATTCCTATCAAAACAGCTTACCAGATGAAAGCATTCAAGCAATCTCAGCTCAGAACGATGTGGTGACCAAGTCAGACCTTGAAGCGCTCATCAAACTCTTAAGGAGTCTGGTATTTCTGGTCACACTTATACTGCCTCATTTAAAAGCTCTGGTGATAGTTTGAATGTTTTAAAACCATTGATAGTTGATTCAGGAGCTTCTCACCATATGATTAGTGATTCTAGGTTGATTAGTGATATAGAACCGGTTTTAGGGAATGTGATGATAGCTAATGGAGAACAAATACCTATTAAGGGAATTGGAAAGCTTAGGTTGTTTGGAAAAGAGTCAAAAGCTTTCTTTATGCCATCATTTACTTCAAACCTGTTATCTGTGAAAAGAACAACCACTGATCTTAATTGCTATGCTACTTTTGGGCCTAATGACTTCTTCTTTCAGGATATTGAAACCAAGCGAGTTCTTGGCAGAGGAGGAACCAAGAATGATCTATATGTGCTTGAAGATCTCCAGCCTTTATCATTAGCTTCTAATAGTTCGATTAATAATGCTTCTAGTCTTAATGTTTCTAGTCATGAATATGGTTTATGGCATGCTAGACTAGGACATCCTCACTTGAAAGCTTTAGAACTTCTATTTCCTAAGATATCTTTTAATAGAAACTCATGTGAAGCATGTATCCTTGGTAAACATTCTAGGAATGTATTTCCCTTATCTAAAACGATTTACAATGAATGTTTTGAACTTATTCATTCTGATGTTTGGACATCACCATGTGAATCAAGAGATAATCATAAATACTTTGTTACTTTTATAGATGAGAAATCAAAATACACTTGGATCACCTTGCTTCCATCTAAGGATAGGGTCTTAGAAGCGTTTAAGAACTTTCAATCTCACATTTCTAACCAATATAATGTTCAAATCAAATGTTTAAGGTCAGATAATGGTGGGGAGTACATGAGTCATGCATTCAAACACTTTCTTGCTGAAAAAGGAATTACACATCAGACAAGTTGCCCTTATACACCTCAGCAGAACGGTGTTGCTGAGAGAAAGAACCGGCACTTGATGGAGGTGGCTAGGACTTTAATGTTTCACATGCATGTTCCAAAGAGGTTTTGGAGTGATGCAGTGGTCACGGCATGTTACCTCATCAATAGAACACCTACTCGCATTCTCTCTGACCAGTCACCCTTTGAGGTACTTAATAAAACTAAACCCTCTCTTGATCATTTAAGAGTGTTTGGATGCGTGTGCTTTGTCTATATCCCAGGTGACCACCGAAGTAAGCTAGATGCAAAGAGCATAAGGGCTATTTTTCTTGGATACTCTCCAACACAGAAGGGCTACAAGTGCTATGTACCAGATACAAGGAGAGTTATGGTGTCAAGAGATGTTCAATTTCTAGAGAACAGAAGTTTCTATGATGGACAGAAGTGGGAAGACATTAAGGATATATCATCTTCTTCAGAAGATAGAGCTTCCAGTCTCAGACAACTTCTAGAGGATCTCGGTCTCAATCATATTCCTCAGCAGTCTTCTACTCCTACAGCACCAGTCTCAGAAGAATCAACAACATGGCCGGATGAACCAAGTGATAGTCCTGATCATGAAGGGGGGAATGCTATTCCTGAATACTCAGAAGTCCATAATCAGGACAACCAGGGCCAGCAATCTACATCTTCATCACCAGCTGCTCAAAACAATCAACCTGATCAAACCGCTCAAGAAGAAGAAGCAGTTGAATTAAGGAGAAGCAAAAGGGTGAAGTATCAACCTGAACACTGGAAGAGCACGAGGGTCTATTACAACAATCAGGCTGTTGCTCATCCAGAACAGGCTGTCTGCAACTTAGCACATATCCCTCAGGAACATCAGGTTTTTATTGGAACCCTGGATCAAGAATGCGTCCCTAAACACTATGAGGAGGCCAAGGAACACAGAGTATGGAGAGAGGCTGTTGCTGATGAAAGAATGGCTATGGAAAGGAATCATACTTGGGACGAGTCTGATCTACCAAAAGGCAAAAAGGCAGTGAGCTCTAGATGGGTGTTCACAATCAAATACAGAAGCAATGGAGAAGTGGAGAGATATAAGGCAAGGCTTGTTGCAAGGGGCTTCACTCAGTCGTATGGAGATGACTACAGGGACACCTTTGCTCCAGTGGCCAAGCTTCATACAGTGAGAGTCATTCTTTCTCTTGCTACCAACTTAGAATGGGATCTATGGCAGATGGATGTCAAGAATGCCTTCCTTCAAGGAGAATTAGAGGAAGAGGTGTACATGACACCACCTCCTGGTCTAGAAGATACTGTCACTCCAGGGAAGGTTCTAAGATTAAGAAAGGCAATCTATGGTCTCAAACAGTCTCCTAGAGCCTGGTATCACAAATTGAGTGTTACACTGAGAGATAAAGGATTTAGAAGATCAGAAGCTGATCATACCCTGTTCACACTTCAGAGCCAAGCAGGTATAGTTGTCATTCTCATATATGTAGATGATATTATCATCTCAGGGAATGACAAGGTAGGAATCCTTTCTACTAAAGAATACTTGAAATCTGTTTTTGACATCAAAGACCTTGGAGAACTCAAATATTTTCTTGGGATTGAGGTGTGCAGGACTAATGATGGTTTGTTTATTTCTCAAAGGAAGTATATTCTTGATTTACTAACAGATGCAGGAATGCTACAAGCTAAGGAAGCTAAGACCCCATTAGAAGAGGGTTATAAAGTTGGAACTCAGGGGGAGCAGGAAGAAGACGTCTTTGAGGATGCCAAACTCTATAGAAGATTAGTTGGTAAGTTAATTTATCTTACTATCACCAGACGTGATTTGTGCTTTGCTGTGAATCAGGTAAGTCAGCATATGCAAGCGCCTAAGATGTGCCATTGGAGGATGATAGACCGGATCCTGAGATACCTCAAAGGGACTCATGCTCAAGGGATTTGGATGGGGAACAATAGGAACACTAAGATTGTGGGATACTGTGATGCTGATTGGGCTGGAGATAGACAAGATAGGAAGTATACTACTGGATATTGCACTTTTATTGGAGGAAATCTTGTTACATGGAAAACCAAGAAGCAGAAGGTTGTGTCATGTTCAAGTGCTGAAGCTGAATACAGGGCAATGAGGAAGCTGACTACCGAATCAATATGGCTCAAAGCTCTTCTCCAAGACTTAGGAATTGAAGTCAAGACTCCCATCACAATGCACTGTGACAATCAAGCAGCCATCCATATAGCCTCCAACTCGGTATCCATGAGAGGACTAAGCACATTGAAGTAGATTGCCACAAGGTCAGGGAAGCTGTGGAGAAAGGAGTTATACTACCATGCTTTACAAGAAGTTCTGAGCAATTGGCAAATATATTTACAAAGGCAGCCAGCCTGAAAGTCTGTGAGTTCATTCTAACAACGCTTGGACTCATGGAAATTCCAAGCCCTTAGTCTCTCCTTATCATGAGAACCATACTCTTTTTCCCTTAGAATGTTTTTGTCCCACTGGGTTTTGCATTCTAAGGTTTTTAATGAGGTGGTTTCTCATGATATCCAAGTTTAACCATTCATCCATGGTCAAACTTGAGGGGGAGTGTTGGAATTAAGGAGTATTTATGAAGACTCAAGGGGAGAAAGGTTCTAGAAGCGGACTGGATAAGGCCACACTTGGTAGCACCAACGGTCAGCTCCAGCTCACCATGCCACGCCTCCTAGATGCTTTAGTAGATACTTTGGATATTCCTTCTAATCTATCTATTTAATCTATGTAATTGTCATAATGTAATTCAAGCAAGTAATAAGAAACAAAATGTTTTCCTCATTCTCCTAATCGCCTAAATACTAATCTTCAATCTCTTGAAACTTGTTCTTGATTTTCAATAAGAAGAATGAGAGTTTGGACAGAGTTTTAATGGCGAGTATGAGAGAGTGGAAGAAGGAAGAGTTTATTTCCTTTTCTTAAATCAAATACAATGTTGGACACTTGATACTTATAGCCAGACATACAGGACTCTTGACTTGTGCATGAAAGTGACACAAATAATAAACAAAGGGAATACTTGCTGGATCCAAGACATGAAAGTGACAGCTCCTAACGGGTGGGAGCTTCTCTCCACACGTGATCTCGCTTGGTGAGTGTGTCCAACGGCTCCAAACTCCTTCTAGAAGGTCATTTCAGCTGTTGGGCTTTCTCTTATTCATTTGGGCCACTTCATTCCTTGACTTGTCTAACTTGTGTATTCGCTGGGCCGTCCATGTACCGCACCATCTTCGCTGGGCCGTCCATGTACCGCACCTCACATGTCCACATTGTCCATTGTATTAGTGAACTCTATCCACTCCCTTATTCAGCTCAATACTCCCCCTCAAGATCAACCATTATTGAAAAAGTTAATGAAGCCCAAGCCCAAATCAGAAGTTCAAGGTCTGTGCATTAGGCTGAGATAATGAAGTGAAGCCCAGGGTCTGTCCACACATGTGCAACACAAGGCCTGAATTAAGTAAGCCCAAACAAGCCCAAAAATGTCCAAGACACCTTCTAGAAGCTCTCCTAGGCGTGGGTTTGGAGAGGGAAGGAAGAGTCACATGTTGGCTTAACCAATTTGAATTTCTAGCTGTTAGGAGCTGTCACTTTCACCATTTGGTGAAGTGCCTTTGTCTTATCTCTATTCTTTGGCTATAAATACATTGTATGCTCACCATAAATCAATCAAGGAAATATAATCCTCCTTCCATACTCTCTGTCTCACAATCTCTCTCTATTATTCTCACTCTTGTTCTTCCCTTATCAAATATAAACCCAGAAACTCTCCTACCTATTCTAACTATTATTCTGCAAATTCTAACAACCATGATGAATGGTTTATCTTGGAACAATGAACAACCACCTCATTAAAAACCTTAGTATGAAAAACCACTTTGGGATAAAAACATACTAAGGGAAAAAGAGTATGGTCTTCACTGATCAAGAGAGCTATTGACAAGGGAGGTTTGTGAGTCCAAGTTTATCATGGACAAACTCACAAACCCTGGAGCTGGCTGCTTTGGTGAAGATATCAGCAAGCTGGTCTGAACTCTTGGTATAACACGGTAGGATTGTTCCTAGTTGTATCTGCTCTCTGACCTTGTGACAATCAACTTCTATGTGCTTGGTCCTCTCATGAAAGACTGAGTTTGAAGCAATGTGAATTGCTGCTTGGTTATCACAATGCATTGTGATAGGAGATTGTGATTCTATTCCCAAGTCTTTAAGCAAGTTCTTGAGCCACATTAACTCTGTTGTGAGCCTCCTCATTGCTCTGTACTCTGCCTCAGCACTGGAGCATGCCACGATCTTCTGCTTCTTGCTCTTCCAAGTAACCAAGTTCCCTCCAATGAATGTACAATATCCCGTGGTAGACCTCCTGTCATCACGGTCTCCTGCCCAATCCGCATCACAGTACCCAACAATCTCAGAGCTCCCATTGCAACCCATCCAAATGCCTTGGCCTGGAGCTCCCTTGATGTACTTGAGTATGCGGTTCACCATGTTCCAATGCTGTATCCTTGGAGCTTTCATGTGTTGGCTAACCTGGTTCACAGCAAAGCATAAGTCAGGTCTTGTAATTGTAAGATATATGAGCTTACCAACCATCCTGCGGTATTGAATCACATCTTCAAATGGTTGATCTTCAAGCTCCCCCTGTCTATTAGTCTTGTATGAGTCCTCAATGGGTGTTGTAACCGGTTTGTCTCCTAAGTCACCTGCTTCACTTAAAAGGTCAAGTGCATATTTTCTCTGTGATAAAAATAATCCTTCCTTTGATCTACACACTTCTATACCAAGAAAGTATTTGAGTTCTCCTAAGTCTTTGATATCAAATATGGATTTAAGGTAAGTTTTTGTATCAAGAATTCCTACCTTGTCATTCCCAGAGATGATAATATCATCTACATATATGAGAATGACTATAATACCTTTCTGGCCTGTAAGGATGAAGAGAGTATGATCTGATTCTGACTTCTTGAAACCGCGGCTGAGAAGTGTTGAGCTAAGTTTGTGGTACCAAGTCCTTGGAGACTGCTTTAGACCATAGATTGCCTTTCTAAGTCTTAGAACTTTGCCTGGTGTAACCGTATCTTCAAGGCCTGGAGGTGGTGTCATGTAAACTTCCTCTTCTAGTTCTCCTTGAAGGAATGCTTTTTTGACATCCATCTGCCACAATTCCCATTCCAGATTTGTAGCTAGGGAAAGTAAGACTCTCACTGTGTGAAGCTTGGCCACTGGTGCAAAGGTGTCACAGTAATCTTCTCCATAGGTTTGGGTGAACCCTTTAGCCACTAGCCTGGCTTTGTATCTCTCAATTTCTCCATTACTCCTGTACTTAATGGTAAAGACCCATCTTGAACCTACTGCTTTCTTCCCCTTTGGTAACTCGGCTTCATCCCATGTATGGTTCCTCTGCATGTCTCCATGTTCCTCTCCCACTGCATCTCTCCACACCTTGTGTTCTTTAGCTTCAGCATACGTCTTAGGTACCTCATGATGATCAAGTGTTCCAATGAAGGCCAGGTGATCATCTGGATAGCTAGCTAGAGAGCAAACGGCTTGAATAGGGTGAGCAACAGCCTGGCTGTTGAAATAGACTCTAGTGTTTATCCAGTTGGATGGATCCTTCCTCACTCTCTGGCTTCTTCTCAAAGGTACCACCTCTGCTTCTGTGGTGCGGTCATTGGGATGAGCATTAGTGGAGGTGTTGTCCTCGTCTTGAGTATTGAATACTTTTTGAGCCGAGTCAATCTGAGCTTCTTCCTCGTCCTCATGAACCGAGACTTGATCATGATCATGGTCAGCATGTGAATTCTCCCCCTCAGGAGCAAGTCCAGAGGCTTCTGAGGATGATCCGTGACTAGTGGAGCTCAGCAAAGAAGATATACCAAGTGTTTCTAGTAGACTCCTCAGATTAGCTGCTCGGTCCGACTGAGAAGTAGAAAGCTCCTTTAGACTATCCCAGTCATTTTCAGTGTAGTATCCCTTGCTTTCCAAGAATTTAACATCCCTTGACACCAACACCTTTCCAGTCTCTGGAACAAAACACTTATACCCCTTTTGCGTGATAGAATAGCCAAGAAACATACTCTTCATGCTCTTGGCATCTAGTTTGTTACGGTTTTCTCCTGGAACCAAAACATAACACACACATCCAAAGACTCTTAGGTGGTTAATAGAAGGCTTGGAATTGTTAAGTACCTCAAAGGGTGATATGTCTTGGAGGATTCTGGTTGGTAATCGGTTGATCAGATAACAAGCCGCAACCACAGCATCTCCCCAGAACCTTTTGGGTACATTGGTATGGAACATCATGGATCTGGCCACTTCCATAAGATGTCTGTTCTTTCTCTCAGCCACACCATTTTGTTGTGGTGTATATGGGCAGCTTGTCTGGTGAAGAATTCCATGTTTGGATAAGAGGGATTTGAAGGCTTGACTTGTGTATTCACCACCATTATCTGATCTTAAGATTTTAACTTTAGCATTATAATGGTTAGTGACATAATTATAAAAGTTGGTAAAAGCTTCAAGAACTCTATCTTTAGATGGAATTAAGGTTAACCAAGTGTACTTAGACTTCTCATCTATAAATGTGACAAAGTATTTGTGATTTTCTCTTGAAATGCAAGGTGATGTCCATACATCAGAGTGAATCAAATCAAAACACTTCTCATAAATTGTAGTAGACTTAGGAAAGACAGACTTACAGTGTTTGCCTAATATACAGGCTTCACACTCATTGTTTTGAAACTTAACATCAGGCAATAATAGATTCATAGCACGAAAATGTGGATGTCCTAATCTAGCATGCCAAATTGCATTATTTGTAGTAGCCAAAAGAGAACTAAAAGCGCTTAAAAGAGATGATGGAGACTTTGTATCTTCCAACACATAAAGTTCATCCTTAGTTGTTCCTTGTCCAAGTACTTCTCTTGTCTTAATATCCTGAAACCAAACTTCATTAGGACTGAAAATTGCATGACAATTAAGGTCAGAAGTCGCTTTTCTAACAGATAACAAGTTTGAGGTAAAGGATGGTAGGTAAAAGGCCTTAGAATTCTTATCAAACAGTTTTAAATCTCCTATCCCTTTGATTGGAACCTTTTCACCATTAGCTATAGTAACATTCCCTAATGCAGGTTCTAAGTTCTCTATTAATTGTATATCACTAATCATATGGTGTGAAGCACCTGAATCAACAATCAAGGGTTTCTGAATTTTAGATGCATGATAAAAGTTACCAGATTCTTTTAAGGCTTTGATGAGGGCCTCCAGGTCTGACTTCTTCATAAATTCAGAGGAGGCTGCTATGGATGATCCTTCCCCATGCGGCCATATGCGCTTAGGAGGGTCTGCGTGGTACGAGGCTAGGGAACTCCCTTCAGACGAGTAGTTGGCTCTCGGCTCCTTCCACCGATTGTTCTTGAGGTGGGGATGCAAGATCCAGCATTTTTCCTTGAGATGTCCTCTCTTCTTGCAATGATCACACACCAACATCTTCCTGTCTTCATACTTGAAGTTGCTCTTGTTTGCCGTGGCTAGTTCTCCTTTGTTGGCTGTGACCAACTCGCCCTTCCTTCCAAAGAGCCCCAAAGACCCTTGTTCCTTTTGGACTTGTGAACACACCTCATCCAAGGTTGGTAGCTTGTCAGCTCTCAGCAAATGCTTGATAAGATCATTAAAGGTTGGGTTCAAGGTCAGCAACAGGGCGAACACCTTGTCTTGTTCTCGGCGTTCATTCAGGACCATGGGGTCCACAGAGCTTGGCCTCAGCATTTCCAGCTCTGCCCATAGGGCTCTAAACTTTCCAAAATGTTTGGTGAAGTCCATATCTTCTTGGCTCAGGTCATTAATAGCTTTCTTGACTTCAAACACCCGGCTGAGATTGGAGATGTTTCCAAACACATTCTGTAGTGTTTCCCACAGCACCTTGGCCGTTTCACAATAGGAGTAAGCTTCAAGGATAGAAGCTTCAAGTGAGTTTTGAAGGATGGCTAAGACAGTCTGATCTTCTTGAAACCACTTGTTTCTTTCAGCCATCACCATCTCTTCTTCATCTTCATCAACCGCCTTCATTGGGGCCGCTTCTTCAACATGATTCCACAACCCACGGCTGCACAGGGCGGTCTTAGTGGTTCTTGACCATAGCAAGTAGTTCCCACCTTTCAGGATGACTGGAACAATCAATGGCTTTGAGTTTTCCATGGCTGAGAATGTTTGGACCGTTGGACAAACTCTTTACCCAATGGATAATAACAACTCGTTTGTGTAAAGCGAATAAGAAAGGATGGATTAGAAAGATTAGATGCAATGGATGTTTATTCCATGCTCTGATACCATGAAAGAATGTATGTGTTTGCGGAATTAAGTGTTTGCAAGAGAAGAATGAGAGTTTGGACAGAGTTTTAATGGCGAGTATGAGAGAGTGGAAGAAGGAAGAGTTTATTTCCTTTTCTTAAATCAAATACAATGTTGGACACTTGATACTTATAGCCAGACATACAGGACTCTCGACTTGTGCATGAAAGTGACACAAATAATAAACAAAGGGAATACTTGTTGGATCCAAGACATGAAAGTGACAGCTCCTAACGGGTGGGAGCTTCTCTCCACACGTGATCTCGCTTGGTGAGTGTGTCCAACGGCTCCAAACTCCTTCTAGAAGGTCATTTCAGCTGTTGGGCTTTCTCTTATTCATTTGGGCCACTTCATTCCTTGACTTGTCTAACTTGTGTATTCGCTGGGCCGTCCATGTACCGCACCATCTTCGCTGGGCCGTCTATATACCGCACCTCACATGTCCATATTGTCCATTGTATTAGTGAACTCTATCCACTCCCTTATTCAGCTCAATACTTCTATTCCAAGATGGCGTGATTCTAGTATAAATAGATGTTCTCTCTCACTTTGTAAGTACGAAATTCATTTGTCTAAAAATCTTAATAACATCAATCTCTTTTTCTCTCTAATCTCTTTCTCTCTCAATCTCTGATTCTCAAATTCTCTCAATCATCAAATCTTTCAATAAGATCAAACCCATGAGACTGATTTGAAAAGTTTATCAAACAAATTAACTTTTCTTTTCTTAAGGACTTTTGGATTCATCATGACTTCTTATACTTATAAGAGTGAAGAAGATCAAGGTTCTCTTCCCTTAAGACTCAAGAAGACTTTTGGATTCAACAAAGCCTTAAATGTTTTGCACAATTAGCCAAGGTTCACTTCCCTCTTTGTATATAACTCTCTTTTATCTTTAAGGTTTAAATTTGGATCATTGGATTCAGCACAGTTTCTGATGCAATGCATACAACTATGGTTCTCCTTTCCAAAACCTTATATGAGTATAGTCGGATGCATCATGCTTACAAGACTCTTATTAGATTATGATAATTTCTGATGTGGAGGTTCCATTTAAGTGGCAACCACAGAGCATACTTTTTAATCCAACCTTGAGGCCTTACGCATGGTTCTCTATAATACCACAACTAGGCTAGAGTTCCCTTAAAAACTTCAATGGACTTTGGTCTTCCTCATTTCATATGGAAAGAAACTTAATCCAAGGTTTTAAAACAAACCAAGACTCATGTACCAAACCGCAATACAGACAACATGGACTGTTGAGTCCCATAGTTCATAAGAATGAACACTAGTCTAAGATTTTAAAGTATGGCAGTTTGTTTTGTTGGAATGGAGGAGTATTCGACTAAGGAAAAGAAGCGCCACTCCAACGGCTAGTAAGGTGCTTCTAGAAGGCTTCAGCTTCACCCTTGTGATGACTCACCTATGCCAGAACAAAAGATAAAGGAGACGCCATCACGAAGGGGTCACACACGCCTTTACCTAAAGTAGATACTCCTAGGTTATAGCTATTCACTATAAAAGAACCTCTTAGGCTCTTATTTGTAATCAAGCAAGTCATATAATAAAAATGTGTTCTTGAATCTCTTGCTTCCCAAATCTCTCAATCGCCCTAAATATCTCAAACTCTCTAAAATCTAATATGGTATCAGAGCAAGTGCTCAAAATCTCTACATAATCCGCAAATCTCTTCTCTTAATATTCTTATTAATCTTCTCTAAAATCTGTGTTCTTGTTTCGAATCCTACTCAAAGCACTTAACCGGTTGATAACAATGTCTTAGCCTATCCTCTCTGAGATCTATGATCCTCAGAACCATGAGTGATGAGTTGAGGAAGACCAGACATGGTTATCTCCTGTGTCTAAGTAGCTTACTTTCTTAGGATTTTTCCCGTTCGCCATTGTTGTACGGACCTTTGCTCTCTAAATTGAGGTGTTTCTAGCTCAAAAGGGTACAAAGAACACCTATTTTATCTCTGGATCAACCAGGTCTTAAAAGGGTCAAGAAAGGTGTGGTCTTTACCTCAGTTCCAAAAGGCCGTACTCATCTTCTTCCTTGCGTTCGAATACCAGAATCCATACACCTGCTCAAAACTCCTTAAAAGAAGCTCCTTTCTCTCATTGCTCATCATTTCAGCAAAGGCCTTCATCCGTCTAAGTGATTTAAAAGAAAAGGAAGCTCCTTAGTCATTTACTTTGAAGCCACGAAAGAGGGTTTCTTTCGCTATTGTTCGTACACCCAATCAGTACCTGCAGGAAGAAGCTCTATATCAGTCAAGAGTAAGCTTTCTTCATACAAGTCTAAGCTTTTCTTTACTCAAAATCTAGCCTAAGAACTTGTCTCTGGAAGAAAAGCGTGAAGCACAAGGGTTTCTCCATAGTTGTACGGTACTTACAAGCTTGAGAAATGGAAAACACACGCCAGATTTCTGTTCCTGTAATCCTCAAAGGACTTAACTATGTTTTATGGTCCCGGATGATTAATACAGCCTTAGGAGCTAGAGGGCTTGGGGATCACTTGCTGTTCAATGAAGCTCCTCCAAGCCTAATCCAGAATGAAGATGGAGAAGAAATGGTCATTACTGATGAAAGGAAATGGCACCAAGAAGACATGTATGTTCTGTCTGTCCTTCAAAACTCCCTAGATGGTCCAATCCTAGAGTCTTATTCTCACTGTGAAACTTCAATGGAACTATGGGAGATTCTAAAGAAAGTCTACGGCAACACCACCAACCTTAGCAGAATCTTCCAAGTTAAGCAAGCTATAAATAACCTCAACCAAGAAGATCCAGACTTCACATCCTTATTTGGCAATTTTAGCTCTCTATGGCAGAACTTGATATGCTTAGACTAATCACATTTGACCCTGAAGTGATTAAAGATAGGCATGAGCAGGATAAAGTGTTTAGTCTCCTTATGATACTAAGTCCTGCCTATAATGATCTTATGAAGCACATCTTAAGGTCAGAGAAACTCCCTTCACTTGAAGATGTGTGCTCCCAAATTCAGAAGGAATGTGGATCAAATGGTTTGTTTGTAAGAAAGGGGGAGTTACTCACGGCTCATAGAAGTACATACAAGCAAGAAGATCAGGGAACCACACATGAACCGCCTGTCTCAGCAAATAAAGGGTACTATAAACCAGAAGACAAGAAGAGCATGGTGTGCGATCATTGCAGAAGGAAGGGTCATACCAAAGATAAGTGCTGGATTCTTCATCCTCACTTAAAGCCAAGCAAATGGAAAGAGACCCCGAGAGCTCACTACACTCAGGAGACAGGACATTATCACAAGAAAGGTCTTCCTTATCAGCTAAACAGTGCTTCAGCAAGCTCATCCAACTTCTCTGGTGTTGGTAGTAACACTCAAGTCCAACCGGCTCATATGGTACCTTATCAACCAGTTCAATCCGAGTATGTCAGAAAATCTGACCTTGAGGCTCTCATCAAAGCCTTTAAGGAAAACTCTGGTAATGTTGTTGGTAGATCTCTCCATGCCTCATTTAATGCATTCACTAAGTCTAAACCACTAATAGTAGACTCTGGTGCATCCCATCATATGATCAATGATCTGAACTTGATTAAAAATGTAGAACCGGCAAAGGGGAATGTGTTGATTGCAAATGGAACCACTGTTCCAATAGAAGGAATAGGAGACTTAAAGCTATTTAACAAAGAATCTAGGGCCTTCTATATGCCATCATTCACATCAAATTTGTTGTCTGTTAGGAAGCTACCACTGATTTAAACTGCCATGCTATCTTTGGGCCTAGTGACTTTGTTTTTCAGGATATTGAGACCCAGGAGGTTCTTGGAAAATGGGTCACAAGAAACGATCTCTATGTGCTTGAAGATCTCTCTCCTAGTCGCTTAGTTACCATTTTTTCAAACTTCAATAATTCTAAGATGACTGGTGATTTGTGGCATGTTAGGCTTGGTCATCCTCATCTTAAAGTATTAGAAATCATGTTTCCTAGAATGTCTTTCAATAATAAGTTATGTGAAGCTTGTGTCCTTGGTAAACATTGTAGGTCTGTCTTCCCTAAGTCTCAAACCATGTATGAAAACTGCTTTGATTTAATTCACTCAGATGTTTGGACTGCCCCCTGTTCTTCTAGAGATACCAAAAATACTTTGTTAGCTTCATTGATGAAAAATCTAAATATACATGGATAACCTTAATGCCATCAAAGGGTAGAGTTCTAAAAGCTTTTATGAACTTTAATAACTATGTTACTAACCAATTTGATGCAAAGGTTAAATGTATTAGATCAGACAATGGGGGCGAGTACACAAGCCAAGCCTTTAAACACTATCTTAACAAACATGGTATTGAACACCAGACCAGTTGCCCATATACTCCAAAACAAAACGGTGTTGCTGAAAGAAAGAACAGGCACCTAATGGAAGTAACCAGAGCCATGATGTTTCATATGAAGGTCCCTAAATGCTTTTGGGGAGACGCCTTGGTAGCTGCTTGTTATCTTATCAACCGAATTCCTACCAAGACTCTCCTAGACCTTTCTCCATTTGAGGTACTTACCAAATCCAAACCTCATCTTGATCATCTTAGAGTCTTTGGGTGTGTTTGCTATGTGATGATTCCAGGAGAATAAATGAACAAATTGGAAACCAGAAGCACCAAGGCCATGTTTTTGGGATATTCAACCTCTCAAAAGGAAGTGTTATAATGAGGAGACCAACCGAGTGCTCATATCCAGAGATGTGAAGTTCTTAGAGTCTACGAGCTGCTTTGTAGCTGGTACATGGGACTCTATCAAGGATATCTCCTCTCACTCTAATGATCGTGCTGAGAAGGCCTCAGTCTTTCGTCTCCTTTAGAACCTGTTCATCCTCTTCATCCTGAGGGGAGGCAACAACAGTCTGGTCATGATCAAGAGAATTCAGCTACCGGTTCTAGCAATGCTCAAAGAGAGTCAGAATTAGAAGAACAAGCCGAACCAAGCACTACCCAAGGCAATTCAGAAGAAGGGGAGTCAGAATCCGGATCAAGCTCAGAATATACTCAAGGCACTCCTATTCAGACCGCACCATTGGAGCTGAGGAGAAGCACTAGGCAAAGGTTTCCACCAACAAATTGGAAGAACACCAGAGTTTATTACAACAACAATGCGGTTGCTCATCCTACTCAAGCTGTTTGCAATCTGGTTCAAATCCCACAAGAACATCAGGCATTTACTGGAAGCTTAGATCAGGAATCTGTGCCAAGAAGTTATGATGAAGCAAAAGATGTCAAAGTCTGGAGAGATGCAGTAGGGGATGAAAGGAAAGCAATGGAAAAGAACCATACATGGGACGAATCAGACTTCCCAAAAGGAAAGAAGGCAGTAAGCTCAAGGTGGATCTTTAATGTTAAGTATTGGACAGTGCGTTATTAAAGGCAGCTCAGTCTAACGTGATAAGCACTCTGGTCACTTGATAAGGAAGGGAGAGCCTCATATGATAAGATGAGAGGATAAGGAAGCATGTATGTTGATAAGTTCAGTTGTAACGGTCCTATATGTATTCCTGCTTATCCCTAGCCTAGGCGACCTATAGGTCTTTCTATTTAAGGCTATGCAGCCTCCTTGTAATCGCATACACTAAAATACTAAGATTCTATTCTATTCCTCTTATGGCTAAACTCTCTATTCTCTACATGTTCTTGATGTTTATACTCTAATCTATTCAAAACTTCTCCTTAATCTTTCCTAAATCTAACATGGTATCAGAGCGGGTTTTGATTCTCTTATAAACTTCCGCACTCTCTCAGGCTTCTTCACTCTACGTTCCTTCCATTTCTTGTGTTCTTACGCTTTCTCAAACGCTTTCCCTAGGATAACTGTGGCTGAGTCTACCTTCTCTAAAGATCTAAGATCCTCAAAACCATGGGTGATGAGTTGAAGGAGACTAGGTGTGGTTATCTTTGGTGTTGAGTTGTTATGCGAGTTTGCGTGTTCGTCCACCATTGTTGTACGGACGTTTCCTCTGGGTTCCTTCTATTTCATTAAAGATAACTCCTTTCTTCACTAAAGGTGTAAAAGAAGCAAGCTTTAGATCATTCGTGGCTCAAAAGGCACAAAAGCAGACGGTTTGCACCAAGAGGGTTTGTGTCCGTACTCGTCTTCCTCGACCAGCCGCGAACCAGTGACCGTACACTTCCTGTTTTATTCAAAAAGATAGCTCATTTGGTCTTAAGACAAGTCATTCTCACCCCACCAGGTGCTGTCTTGAAGTCCTAGGAGTGATATCTTAGTATTGGAAGCTAGAAAAGCTTCACCTTCTTTCAAAACCCTTGAGTACTCTGTCTCGGCATTTCTCAAATGGAGAATACAAGACCCATGGTTATACCAGTTACTCTTCAAGGTCTCAACTATCTCCTATGGTCCAGAATGGTGAAAACCACTCTCGGTGGTCGTGGGCTTGGAATGCATCTCCTTCTAGATGAAGCTCCACCTAAGGCGTTTCAACAGGAGGATGGACAGGAGATTATGATTGTGGATGAAGAAAAATGGATTCAAGAACATCAGTTTGTTCTGTCTATGATTCAAAGTTCATTGGATGGACCTATCTTGGAGGCATACTCGTATTGTGAAAATGCTAGGGAGCTATGGGAAACACTCAAGAAGGTTTACGGCAACACTACGAATTTAAGCAAGGTGTTTGAAGTGAAGAGAGCAATCAACAACCTTCACCAAGAGGACTTGGAGTTTACGGCTCATTTTGGCAAGTTTCGCTCCTTGTGGGCTGAGCTTGAAATGTTGAGACCAAACTCAACTGATCCAGAGTATTGAGTTAGAGAAAGGAAATAAAGAGGAGTGGTCAACCAATTCTTAACTTGGGACACAGACATAGACAGCCCAGAAATGAGGAACATGGACGGGCTAAGTATTTGGAATATGGAATGGCCCAGGATGGAGTTGGGACATGGGACGGCCCAGGGAAGTCTTGGTGTGGCCCAATCACTTAAAATGTTCTAGAAGGAGTCTTGGCAAGAGGAGAAGACCGTTGGAGGACTTTGACCAGCCAAGATCACGTGTGGAAGCAAACTCCCACCCGTTAGGAGCTGTCGCCATCAGCCTTGGATCCAGCACTCTCTCTCTCTTTTATTTGTTTATTGTTTATGTCCCTATTTCGAAAACCTAGCTACCTAAGTGTCTGTCTATATATATCATACACCTAAGGTTGTAAATGAATCAAGTAAAGGAAATAAACTCTTCCTTCTTCCATTCTCTCATACTCGCCATTAAAACTCTGTCCAAACTCTCATTCTTCTCTTGCAAACACTTAATTCCGCAAACACATACAATCTTTCATGGTATCAGAGCATGGAATAAACATCCATTGCATCTAATCTTTCTAATCAATCCTTTCTTATTCGCTTTACACAAATGAGTTGTTATTTTCCTTTGGGTAAAGAGTTTGTCCAACGGTCCAAACATTCTCAGCCATGGAAAACTCAAAGCCATTGATTTTTCCAGTCATCCTGAAAGGTGGAAACTACTTGCTATGGTCAAGAACCACTAAGACCGCCCTGTGCAGCCGTGGGTTGTGGAATCATGTTGAAGAAGCGGCCCCAATGAAGGCGGTTGATGAAGATGAAGAAGAGATGGTGATGGCTGAAAGAAACAAGTGGTTTCAAGAAGATCAGACTGTCTTAGCCATCCTTCAAAACTCACTTGAAGCTTCTATCCTTGAAGCTTACTCCTATTGTGAAACGGCCAAGGAGCTGTGGGAAACACTACAGAATGTGTTTGGAAACATCTCCAATCTCAGCCGGGTGTTTGAAGTCAAGAAAGCTATTAATGACCTGAGCCAAGAAGATATGGACTTCACCAAACATTTTGGAAAGTTTAGAGCCCTATGGGCAGAGCTGGAAATGCTGAGGCCAAGCTCTGTGGACCCCATGGTCCTGAATGAACGCCGAGAACAAGACAAGGTGTTCGCCCTGTTGCTGACCTTGAACCCAACCTTTAATGATCTTATCAAGCATTTGCTGAGAGCTGACAAGCTACCAACCTTGGATGAGGTGTGTTCACAAGTCCAAAAGGAACAAGGGTCTTTGGGGCTCTTTGGAAGGAAGGGCGAGTTGGTCACAGCCAACAAAGGAGAACTAGCCATGGCAAACAAGTTCTAAGGCCTTTTACCTACCATCCTTTACCTCAAACTTGTTATCTGTTAGGAAAGCGACTTCTGACCTTAATTGTCATGCAATTTTCAGTCCTAATGAAGTTTGGTTTCAGGATATTAAGACAAGAGAAGTACTTGGACAAGGAACAACTAAGGATGGACTTTATGTGTTGGAAGATACAAAGTCTCCATCATCTCTTTTAAACGCTTTTAGTTCTCTTTTGGCTACTGCAAATAATGCAATTTGGCATGCTAGATTAGGCAAACACTGTAAGTCTGTCTTTCCTAAGTCTACTACAATTTATGAGAAGTGTTTTGATTTGATTCACTCTGATGTATGGACATCACCTTGCATTTCAAGAGAAAATCACAAATACTTTGTCACATTTATAGATGAAAAGTCTAAGTACACTTGGTTAACCTTAATTCCATCTAAAGATAGAGTTCTTGAAGCTTTTACCAACTTTTATAATTATGTCACTAACCATTATAATGCTAAAGTTAAAATCTTAAGATCAGATAATGGTGGTGAATACACAAGTCAAGCCTTCAAATCCCTCTTATCCAAACATGGAATTCTTCACCAGACAAGCTGCCCATATACACCACAACAAAATGGTGTGGCTGAGAGAAAGAACAGACATCTTATGGAAGTGGCCAGGTCCATGATGTTCCATACCAATGTACCCAAAAGGTTATGGGGAGATGCTGTGGTTGCGGCTTGTTATCTGATCAACCGATTACCAACCAGAATCCTCCAAGACATATCACCCTTTGAGGTACTTAACAATTCCAAGCCTTCTATTAACCACCTAAGAGTCTTTGGATGTGTGTGTTATGTTTTGGTTCCAGGAGAAAACCGTAACAAACTAGATGCCAAGAGCATGAAGAGTATGTTTCTTGGCTATTCTATCACGCAAAAGGGGTATAAATGTTTTGTTCCAGAGACTGGAAAGGTGTTGGTGTCAAGGGATGTTAAATTCTTGGAAAGCAAGGGATACTACACTGAAAAAGACTGGGATAGTCTAAAGGAGCTTTCTACTTCTCAGTCGGACCGAGCAGCTAATCTGAGGAGTCTACTAGAAACACTCGGTATATCTTCTTTGCCAAGCTCCACTAGTCACGGATCATCCTCAGAAGCCTCTGGACTTGCTCCTGAGGGGGAGAATTCACATGCTGACCATGATCATGATCAAGTCTCGGTTCATGAGGACGAGGAAGTGTTATGAGTCTTGGTCATCTGGACGGAAAAGGTCGCCGGAGAGGCTCTGGAACGGGGAGGAACAGGCCGTTCGGTTGTGCGGACGAAGTCTGGGTCGCGGCTACGGTCGCAGGACGAGGCAGCGGACGGTCACTCGACCAAAAGGACGAACAAGGAATGTCCTGCGGTGAGGTCTCGGACGGTAGGGCGGCCCTGTGACCGTGGGGTCGGGTGAAGGATGACCTGTGGGTGGAACTCTCGAACAGAAGGACGAACGGCGGAATGAACTCGGTGACGGACGGACGGACGGCGAGTGGTACGGGCGGCTGGTCACGGCTAGCGAATGGAGTGGTAAGCGGCTGGGAATGAAAGATGGGTTTTGAAGCGATTTGAACAGGGGATTGAGGGCAACTCACTAAGCTATGACAGGCTTAGATATAGCCTTTCCAAGAAGGGAGACACACTCAACCTTTCAAGGAAGCTCACTCTCTCTTGGAGACACACTCAACAAGGAAAGAAGAGAAAGACCAAGGCGGCCATTAGAGTTTAGGGTTCTTAATTTTTTTTCTCCCCTAGAAATGAAAATGAGTTTGCCTTTTATAGGTTACAACTAAGGACACACAAGACCTAGTTGACCGTGGTCAACAAACTAAACAAACCCAAAATAAAGACTAAGTTTTAATGAAAAATACAAAGGCTAACATGTGCCTAAAGATAGAAATCAAGCCTAATTGATTTAAGGGACATATCCACAATAACTCAATGGGACATTAGGCTTGATGCCTTAGATTTTCAGGTCTCATTAAAAACCTTTCCAAGAACCCATTATGGTAAACTTAGAAAAGAAAAGAGTACCCTAATCACCTAAGGTCTTTAGAAGTGCCCTTACTCATGGATAGTAAGGACACACAAGACCTTATCCCTAAGGCTGTGTGCATGAGTGTCTTGGTCAGAAACACTCAGCTGAACATGATCAGGAGGCCGGTTCCTATCTTCAATCTCCTCTTCCTCTCCAAGGCCGGTTGCATGAGCTAAAACGGCTTCCACTTGGTTCCCTTGGGCATGATCTCCTTTGCTCCTGTCTTGGACTCCTTGGGCGGCTCTGCTCCGGGTCATAATACGGTGGGACACATAAGGGGCGGTCTGGTCTTCATCCTCCAAGTATCTGGTCGGTGTAGCTTGGATGACCCCATCATCCCCACCCTCTTCAAGTGCTTTGGTCTCCAAAGAACCAACATCCTGTGCATCAAAAGGAGATAGATCAGAAACATTAAATGAAGAGGACACATTGTACTCACCTGGCAGCCTGAGTCTGTAGGCATTGTCATTGATGCGTTCCACCACTTGGAAGGGGCCGTCTCCTCTGAAGTCTAGCTTGTGCTTGCGCTTGTTGGGGAAGCGCTCTGGCCTTAGGTGTAGCCACACCCAATCTCCTGGTTGGAACACCAACTGCTTCCTCTTCTTGTTGATCCTAGATCGGACCTGATCATTCCTCTTCTCAATGTTGCCATGCACTTGTTCAAAAATCTTCTTCATGGCCGTGGCTTTGGCCTCTCCCTCAAGGTCCATGGTCTCGGTTGGTGGCAATGGTGTCAAGGTCAGTGGAGTGTCTGGGTTGCGACCATACACAGCTTCAAATGGTGACATGCCTGTAGTTGAATGCTTGGCCGAATTATAGGCAAACTCCACTAAGGGTAAGCTCTCCACCCATGTAGTCAAATGTCTTCCCACGGTTGATCTTAGCAAGGCTCCTAGGGTGCGGTTGACCACCTCAGTCTGTCCATCTGTCTGAGGGTGGCAGGTGGTAGAGAACAGAAGCTTAGTGCCCAGCTTCTTCCACAAGGTCCTCCAGAAGTGTGACAGGAACTTTGTGTCACGGTCAGACACAATAGTCCTTGGAATGCCATGGAGTCTCACCACCTCCCTAAAGAACAATGTGGCGGTTTGAGAAGCATCATTGGTCTTTGAACAGGGAATGAAATGGGCCATCTTGGAGAAGCGGTCCACCACTACAAACACCGAATCCTTGTGTTGAATCTTGGGCAATCCCAGAACAAAGTCCATGGAGATGTCTACCCATGGAAGAGTTGGAACAGGCAGGGGCATGAAAAGGCCGTGAGGATGGAGTCTTGATTTGGCTCTTCTGCAAGTGATGCACCTATCACAGTGAGTGGCTACCATCTTCTTCATCTTTGGCCAGTAGAAGTGTTTTTTAAGAACACTAAGAGTCTTCTCCACTCCAAAATGTCCCATAAGACCGCCTCCATGAGCTTCCTCCACTAGCAACTCCCTCATTGATCCCTGGGGAATACTCAGACGCCTATCTTTAAAGAGAAATCCATCATGAATGAAGAAACGTGTATAGGCTCCTGCTCCATGTCCTTCATAGGCTGCCTTGAGGTCTGGGTCTTCTGGGTATAAAGTCTTCAAATGTCCAAACCCCAAAACCTTAGCATCCATGGTAGAAATCAAGGCATGCCTCCTTGACAAGGCATCCGCCACTACATTCTCCTTTCCCTTCTTGTATTTGATCACATAAGGGAAAGTCTCTATAAACTCCAACCATCTAGCATGCCTCTTCTTCAACACGGTTTGGCCCATCAGATGCTGCAAGGTCTCATGATCAGTGTGGATTACACACTCCCTAGCCAAGAGGTAGTGCTGCCATGTTTGCATGGCCCGGACCAGTGCATATAACTCCTTGTCATAGGCTGGGTAGTTCAGGGTGGCTCCAGTCAGCTTCTCACTAAAGTATGCCACGGGTCTTCCTCCTTGAGTTAGCACTGCCCTATGCCTACTCCTGAGGCATCACACTCTACTTCAAAGGTCTTCTCAAAGTTGGGCAGGGCAAGGATGGGCGCATGGGTCAGCTGGTACTTGAGGTTCAATAAGGCTTGCTCTTGCAACTCTCCCCATTCAAACCCGGTATTCTTCTTGATCAAGGAGGTCAGTGGTGCAGCCAGGGTGCTGAAATCCTTCACAAAACGTCTATAGAAGCTAGCCAGCCCATGGAAGCTTCTGACTTGGCTGATTGAAGTCGGTCTAGGCCAGCTGAGGATGGCCTCTATCTTCTCCACATCTACTCTCAATCCCTGTGAGCTAACCACAAAGCCAAGGAAAACAACCTCATCTGTGCAAAAGATACATTTAGACAAATTGGCAAACATGTGTTCTTTCCTAAGAGTTTCTAAGACCTGTTCTAAATGCAGCACATGTTCAGTCAAGCAAGAGCTATATATCAAGATATCAACAAAATAAACTACCAAGAACTTGCCCATAAAGGGTCTAAGGATATGGTGCATGAGGCGCATGAAAGTGCTTGGGGCATTGGAGAGGCCGAATGGCATGACTAGCCACTCATACAAGCCATGCTTGGTCTTGAAAGCGGTCTTCCACTCATCCCCCTCCCTCATCCTTACTTGATGATACCCACTCTTCAAATCCACCTTAGAGAAGATGGTTGCTCCACTCAGCTCATCCAACATGTCATCTAGCCTTGGGATTGGGTGGCGGTATTTGATGGTGATGTTGTTGATGGCTCTACAATCAACACACATCCTGTAGGAACCGTCCTTCTTGGGCACTAGGAGCACAGGTACAGCACATGGGCTAAGGCTCTCCCTCACATATCCCTTGGCCATGAGGTCTCGGACCTGAGCTTCAAGCTCCTTTGCCTCCGTGGGATTGACGCGGTATGCAGGCCGGTTTGGGAGTTGGGCACCAGGGATGAAGTCTATCTGATGCTCTATGCCTCTCAAGGGCGGCAGGCCTGCTGGTATCTCAGGGAACACATCCTTGTACCTGTCAAGTAAAGCTCGGATTTCTCTTGGCAAGATCACATTAGTAGGTCTAGAAGTCATTAAATCCTTGTAAACAACCAAAACAACTTGACAAGTTGGATCAAAGAGAGAACGCCTAACATCATTAGATGTAATCAAGAAATTGGTTTTAGACATGCATTTCTCCTTAGCTAGCTTAACTTGCATTTCATGAACTTGGGCAGGCAACAATGGTGCTAAGCTAATCCGTTTCTTATTAAGCATAAGGGTGTATTTGTTAGTTCTACCATCATGCACAACTTCCCTATCAAATTGCCAAGGTCGGCCTAACAAGATATGGGTGGCTTGCATAGGTACTACATCACAAAGAACCTCATCAACATACTTACCTATGCTAAATGAAACCTTAACTTGTTCACTAATCCTCAATTCAGTTTTATCATTCAGCCATCTCAATCTATAAGGTCTAGGATGTTTAGTAGCTACCAAGTTCAATTTTTCAACCATATAAGTACTAGCTACATTAGCACAAGATCCACCATCAATGATCAGAGAGCACACTTTACCATTAACCATGCAGCGTGTGTGGAAGATGTTCTCCCTTTGGGCTGTTTCATCCGGCTCTTGGATGGTGCTAAGGACCCTTCTTGAAACCAAGAGATCTCCCACTTCAGGGTAAGCCACATCCTCCTCCTCTTCTTCAGCTTCCTCAGGACATTCCATTTCATCTTGAGACTCATAATCACCAGTTGCTGTAATGATCATGGCCCTAGGATTTGGACAATCCCGAGCATAGTGTCCACGGCCGCGGCACTTGAAACACATAATGTCCCTGGTTTTGGATCCAGTGGGGACAGGTCTGTTGTCTGGCCGTGGGACAGGGGTGGTCTCCCGGGGTTTGTATGGAGCTCTCACATCCTGAGCTATGGCTTTGCCACGGTCGGATTGCCTAGGGAAGGCAGGCTGGGAGCTTGAAGCCTGCGGATTGATGTTTGGGGCTGAGGCTCTCCATGGGTTGTGGACCACGGCTCTGGTTCTAGTCTTCCTCTTAAGCTGGCTCTCAACATGGGTAGACAGGTGCAATAACTCATTGAGATCATTGTAGGAGTACATCTCCACCTTGCTGGCTATCTTCTCTTGAAGACCATCTAGGAATTGTGCCATGAGAGTCTCTTCAGCATCTTCCAGTCCAAGCCGGTTTCTCAAGTGTTCAAACTCTCCAAAATACTCCTCTGGCCTTGGGTGAGCTTTCTGAACTTCTTTTGTAGCTCTCTGTGGTACATAGGTGGAATGTACCTTCCCTTCATCATGAATTTCATGATCTCCCATGATCGGACCGGTTCTTCTCCTCTTCTTCTTCTTTTGGCTGAATCTTGATCCCACCAGGACAGAGCTTGATCAGTAAGTTGGGCTGCTGCATAGGCCACCTTCTTGGGTTCTTCAAACCCATAGACCTCAAAGATATGATCCATTCTTCTTTCCCAGTCCAAGTAAGCTTCCGGATCAACCTTGCCGGCAAAAGTGGGTGGCGTGAGCTTGAGGTGTGGGGAGTGGGCTCTAGGTGGATTGTGATGTCCCCTCTCCTCAGGAAACCTCCTCTCCCTCTGCCTTGGCCGTCGGTAATGAGGTGGAAAGGCATCTTCTTCTGACAATCCCTCCATGTCTTGTTCAGGCCATATGGGTGGTGGCGCTCTTGGTTGTGGAGGTGGAGGCGCCGGTGCTGGATGGGGTTGAGGCTGCTCTACTCTGCCTAGACGGTCTCCCAGCTGCTGGAGTTGAGCTTGGATGCTGGTGAGGATCTCTGCTAGAGCTGGATCAGCCATCTAGCTCACGGGGTACCTGGCCAAGAAAAGTCAACAGGTCAAAGTCAAAGTGAGCTAATTAATCTAGATTAACTACTAATGACCTAATTAAACTTAAACTAATTAATAAACAACTTAAGCATGCAATATTTCGAAACCTAGTAGCTAGCTTCCAGAACCGCCTAACTTTTAAACGGAATTCGAATTCAAATTTTAAAGGCCAGGGGACAGGATGACATCAGCCGGGAGGACCACTTTGGGTGAGTCACCGACCGTAGGACAGTACGGCCTGGTCAAAAAGTGGTCTGGTCCGCGCCTAACTTCATCTTCCTCACAAGCTCTAACAATGGCGGTTTTAAACACAAACAAACTCAGGCAAATCAGCTAAACAACCTAACACAGCAAGCCTAAATCCAAATTCTAACAAACCCTAGCTAGCCGTTTTAAACAAGTAACTACAAACCCTAACAATCGCCTAGAACAAGATAAAACCCTAAGTGCTAAGATGGAAAGACACAACCTTTCTCAGGAAACTTGGGTTCTGATACCAAAATGTTATGAGTCTTGGTCATCTGGACGGAAAAGGTCGCCGGAGAGGCTCTGGAACGGGGAGGAACAGGCCGTTCGGTTGTGCGGACGAAGTCTGTGTCGCGGCTACGGTCGCAGGACGAGGCAGCGGACGGTCACTTGACCGAAAGGACGAACAAGGAATGTCCTGCGGTGAGGTCTCGGACGGTAGGGCGGCCCTGTGACCGTGGGGTCGGGTGAAGGATGACCTGTGGGTGGAACTCTCGAACAGAAGGACGAACGGCGGAATGAACTCGGTGACGGACGGACGGACGGCGAGTGGTACGGGCGGCTGGTCACGGCTAGCGAATGGAGTGGTAAGCGGCTGGGAATGAAAGATGGGTTTTGAAGCGATTTGAACAGGGGATTGAGGGCAACTCACTAAGCTATGACAGGCTTAGATATAGCCTTTCCAAGAAGGGAGACACACTCAACCTTTCAAGGAAGCTCACTCTCTCTTGGAGACACACTCAACAAGGAAAGAAGAGAAAGACCAAGGCGGCCATTAGAGTTTAGGGTTCTTAATTTTTTTTCTCCCCTAGAAATGAAAATGAGTTTGCCTTTTATAGGCTACAACTAAGGACACACAAGACCTAGTTGACCGTGGTCAACAAACTAAACAAACCCAAAATAAAGACTAAGTTTTAATGAAAAATACAAAGGCTAACATGTGCCTAAAGATAGAAATCAAGCCTAATTGATTTAAGGGACATATCCACAATAATTCAATGGGACATTAGGCTTGATGCCTGAGATTTTCAGGTCTCATTAAAAACCTTTCCAAGAACCCATTATGGTAAACTTAGAAAGGAAAAGAGTACCCTAATCACCTAAGGTCTTTAGAAGTGCCCTTACTCATGGATAGTAAGGACACACAAGACCTTATCCCTAAGGCTGTGTGCATGAGTGTCTTGGTCAGAAACACTCAGCTGAACATGATCAGGAGGCCGGTTCCTATCTTCAATCTCCTCTTCCTCTCCAAGGCCGGTTGCATGAGCTAAAGCGGCTTCCACTTGGTTCCCTTGGGCATGATCTCCTTTGCTCCTGTCTTGGACTCCTTGGGCGGCTCTGCTCTGGGTCATAATACGGTGGGACACATAAGGGGCGGTCTGGTCTTCATCCTCCAAGTATCTGGTCGGTGTAGCTTGGATGACCCCATCAGGAAGAAGCTCAGATTGACTAGGCTCAAGAAGTATCCAATACTCAAGACGAGGACAACACCTCCACTAATTCTCATCCCAATGACCGCACCACAGAAGCAGAGGTGGTACCTTTGAGAAGAAGCCAGAGAGTGAGGAAGGATCCATCCAACTGGATAAAAACTAGAGTCTATTTCAACAGCCAGGCTGTTGCTCACCCTATTCAAGCCGTTTGCTCTCTAGCTAGCTATCCAGATGATCACCTGGCCTTCATTGGAACACTTGACCATCATGAGGTACCTAAGCCGTATGTTGAAGCTAAAGAACACAAGGTGTGGAGAGATGCAGTAGGAGAGGAACATGGAGCCATGCAGAGGAACCATACATGGGATGAAGCCGAGTTACCAAAGGGGAAGAAAGCAGTAGGTTCAAGATGGGTCTTTACCATTAAGTACAGGAGTAATGGAGAAATTGAGAGATACAAAGCCAGGCTAGTGGCTAAAGGGTTCACCCAAACCTATGGAGAAGATTACTGTGACACCTTTGTACCAGTGGCCAAGCTTCACACAGTGAAAGTCTTACTTTCCCTAGCTACAAATCTGGAATGGGAATTGTGGCAGATGGATGTCAAAAACGCATTCCTTCAAGGAGAACTAGAAGAGGAAGTTTACATGACACCACCTCCAGGCCTTGAAGATACGGTTACACCAGGCAAAGTTCTAAGACTTAGAAAGGCAATCTATGGTCTAAATCAGTCTCCAAGGGCTTGGTACCACAAACTTAGCTCAACACTTCTCAGCCGCGGTTTCAAGAAGTCAGAATCAGATCATACTCTCTTCATCCTTACAGGATAGAAAGGTATTATAGTCATTCTCATATATGTAGATGATATTATCATCTCTGGGAATGACAAGGTAGGAATTCTTGATACAAAATCTTACCTTAAATCCATATTTGATATCAAAGACTTAGGAGAACTCAAATACTTTCTTGGTATAGAAATGTGTAGATCAAAGGAAGGATTATTTTTATCACAGAGAAAATATGCACTTGACCTTTTAAGTGAAGCAGGTGACTTAGGAGACAAACCGGTTACAACACCCATTGAGGACTCATACAAGACTAATAGACAGGGGGAGCTTGAAGATCAACCATTTGAAGATGTGACTCAATACCGCAGGATGGTTGGTAAGCTCATATATCTTACAATTACAAGACCTGACTTATGCTTTGCTGTGAACTAGGTTAGCCAACACATGAAAGCTCCAAGGATACAACATTGGAACATGGTGAACCGCATACTCAAGTACATCAAGGGAGCTCCAGGCCAAGGCATTTGGATGGGTTGCAATGGGAGCTCTGAGATTGTTGGGTACTGTGATGCGGATTGGGCAGGAGACCGTGATGACAGGAGGTCTACCACGGGATATTGTACATTCATTGGAGGGAACTTGGTTACTTGGAAGAGCAAGAAGCAGAAGATCGTGGCATGCTCCAGTGCTGAGGCAGAGTACAGAGCAATGAGGAGGCTCACAACAGAGTTAATGTGGCTCAAGAACTTGCTTAAAGACTTGGGAATAGAATCACAATCTCCTATCACAATGCATTGTGATAACCAAGCAGCAATTCACATTGCTTCAAACTCAGTCTTTCATGAGAGGACCAAACACATAGAGGTGGATTGCCACAAGGTCAGGGAGCAAATACAACTAGGAGTGATCCTGCCGTGTTATACCAAGAGTTCAGACCAGCTTGCTGATATCTTCACCAAAGCAGCCAGCTCCAGGGTTTGTGATTTCGTCCATGACAAGCTTGGACTCACAAACCTTCCTTACCAATAGTCCTCTTAACAGTGAAGGCCATACTCTTTTTCCCTTAGTATGTTTTTATCCCAAAGTGGTTTTTCATACTAAGGTTTTTAATGAGGTGGTTCTTCATTGTTCCAAGATAAACCATTCATCATGGTTGATCTTGAGGGGGAGTATTGAGTTAGAGAAAGGAAATAAAGAGGAGTGGTCAACCAATTCTTAAGTTGGGACACAGACATAGACAACCCAGACATGAGGAACATGGACGGGCTAAGTATTTGGAATATGGAATGGCCCAGGATGGAGTTGGGACATGGGACGGCCCAGGGAAGACTTGGTGTGGCCCAATCACTTAAAATGTTCTAGAAGGAGTCTTGGCAAGAGGAGAAGACCGTTGGAGGACTTTGACCAGCCAAGATCACGTGTGGAAGCAAACTCCCACCCGTTAGGAGCTGTCACCATCAGCCTTGGATCCAGCACTCTCTCTCTCTCATTTGTTTATTGTTTATGTCCCTATTTCGAAAACCTAGCTACCTAAGTGTCTGTCTATATATATCATACACCTAAGGTTGTAAATGAATCAAGTAAAGGAAATAAACTCTTCCTTCTTCCATTCTCTCATACTCGCCATTAAAACTCTGTCCAAACTCTCATTCTTCTCTTGCAAACACTTAATTCCGCAAACACATACAATCTTTCACAGAGGTTCTTCTTGCAAGACGTGAACAAGACAAGGTCTTTGGTCTCCTTCTCACCCTGAATCCTATGTACAATGACTTGATCAAGCACCTCCTGAGATCAGATAAGCTTCCATCCCTAGAAGAAGTTTGCGCTTACATTCAGAGGGAACAAGGCTCTCATGGTCTTCTAAGTGGAAAGGGGGAGCTTGTGACAACAAACAAAGGTGTCTACTTCAAGCAAGATGATAGAAGGGGGTCGTTCTGTGAGCACTGCAAGAGGAAGGGCCATACTAAGGAAAAATTCTGGATTCTCCACCCACACCTCAAGCCATCCAAGTTCAGAGATGTCCGAGCCAATATCACCAAGGCTAAAGCTGACCAGGGAACATCCTTGTGCGGCCCTGGTTATGGTGAAACCTCTGGATCGTCTTGAAGGGGATGAGTGTGTCGATTTAAGGAGGCTACTAGCTCTCCTTAGGCAGCCGATTTGATGATTGAATGGAAGGGAGCTACTAGCTTCCCTTGTAAGCAAGTGATATATGGTGGTTGATGAAGGATTCGTTTGGAGGTTACTAACTCTCCAATTGATGAGAATGATGATGGATGTTGGTTCCACTAGCACATGATTACCCTGCAAAGAGCTATGGAATTTCACAGTAGATTCCTCTACCCTTAAGTGAATGAAAACAATGTTCTTATGCTGAACAGAGAAAGCAAGAAGCAAAAGTGCTTTGAAATAGTTTATAAAATTCGATGTTTTTGTACAAGGGGGGGTGAAGCCTTTATATAGGCTGAAAATCCTATCTAGGTCATATCTACAAAATCATATCTTAACTACTTCTCCTAGATTATAGCTAGCAAGAATATCTTTAATTTTAATTAATTTATAATTTAAATTCAAAAGATATTCTTACTCTATCCTAATCTCCTTCAGTTTAATTTAAGTGATTATAAACCATTAAATTAAATTAAACCAGTCCAATTGGTTTACTCTTTTTGGGCTTCCTTTTCCTTCTTAACCAGGCCCAAATCACTTGCAGAATGGATTTTCTCTTGGCTTTAACTCTAGAATGAGTTAGTTGGCTTTTAAACACGTCTTGGGCCTCTTCTTCTTGAATCTCCACGTCCATGAGCTTCTCCTGGTACAGCTCCACGTCTATGGCCTGCTTCTGGTCTAGCTCCATCTTATCAAAATCCTCTTCTTGTCCATGTCGCTTAGCATTCTCATTGGACCTATCTAGGATCGCACCACATCCTCACGCAATCCAGAGGAATATGGAATGGCGGTGATCAATGCTCAAGCTGCACAAGTAGCCGGTCAAGATCAGGTGGTGAAGCGGTCAGAACTGGATGCTCTTATCAAAGCCCTGAAAGAAAGCTATGATAATGGTATGGGGTTCTCTTTTCATGCTACTGCTCATACTATAAAACTGGATGAAAGACCATTAGTGATTGATTCTGGAGCATCCCATTAATTAGCAATATTGAACTGATTAAGGACTTAGAACCGGCTAAGGGTCATGTTGTCATTGCAAATGGGGATAGAATTCCAATTAAAGGGGTAGGAAACTTAGAACTATTTGATAGAAAGACTAGAGCTTTCTTCATGCCTGATTTCACCTCTAATTTAGTCTCTGTTCATAAGGCCACAAATGACTTGGATTGCAATGTTATCTTCACTCCTAATGATGTGCATTTTCAGGATATTAAGACAAGCAAGTTGCTTGGGAAAGGAAGAACTAAGGATGGTCTTTATCTGCTGGGAAATGATCAACCTTTAGCTTATGTTTTATGTTCTTTAAATTCTGTTCCTGCTTATGCTAATAATGTGTTATGGCACGCTAGACTAGGACACCCTCACTCTCGGGCTTTAGGCTTGATGTTACCTAATATTGTGTTTAAAAATGATGATTGTGAGGCATGTATCTTAGGTAAACATTGCAAGTCTATTTTCACTAAGTCTGGAACCGTTTATGAAAAGTGTTTTGATCTTGTGCATTCAGATGTGTGGACTGCTCCTTGCTTATCTAGAGAGAATCAGAAATATTTCATTACTTTCATAGATGAGAAATCCAAATACACCTGGATAACCTTAATGCAATCAAAAGATAGAGCTTTAGAGGCCTTTGTGAACTTTCAAAATTATATTACTAACCACTTCAATGCAAAGATTAAAATCTTTAGAACAGACAATGGTGGAGAGTATACAAGTCATGCCTTCAGAAATCATCTCAATAAGCACGGAATTCTCCATCAAACGAGTTGTCCCTACACACCCCAACAGAATGGTGTGGCTGAGAGAAAGAATCGTCACCTGATGGAAGTAGCCAGGGCAATGATGTTTCATACAAAGGTTCCTAAGAAGTTTTGGGGAGATGCTGTCCTTACCGCATGTTATCTTATTAACAGGACTCCTACCAGAGTCCTCAATGATCTCTCCCCATTTTAGGTATTAAACGCTTTTAAACCTTCTCTAACCCACTTGAGAGTGTTTGGTTGCCTGTGTTTTGTTTTGATTCCAGGGGAGAACCGAACCAAGCTTGACGCTAAGAGTACACGGTCCATGTTCATTGGGTATTCTACTACCCAAAGAGGCTACAAGTGCTATGACCCTGAAGCTAGAAAGGTTTTGGTGTCTCGTGATGTTAAGTTTATTGAGAACACTGGCTACTATAGTGACCAAAAGTGGGATGACTTGGTTGATCTTGCTGGTTCCTCCCTGGACCGGGCCACTAGCCTTCGGAATATCTTTGATCATCTTGGCATACCTTTACCGTCCCAACCTGGTTCTACCAGTGTTCCATGTCCTCAACCTAGTTCATGTCCTGTTCCTGGCTTGGCTCCTGTTCAACCAGCTGTTCCGCACGAAATTCACTCGACCTGGTCAGAATCTAGCTCACCCGGAGGTGGACCAACATTGTCCCGGACTGGACCAAGCATGCCGCAGCAAGATCTTAACTCTTCCCGGCCAGACATTGATCGTGAGGGGGGGACATCTTGAACATCTTGAAGAAGATAGTGATCAAGAGAGGACTGGCTCTTCTTCTGAGGGTCACGATCAAAGGCATGAGCGGGAAGAAGAACCATCAGGGACAGCTCAACCTCTAAGGAGAAGCACAAGACTCAGAAAGGATCCATCAAACTGGGTAAACACAAGGGTCTATTACAATGCAAATGCGGTTGCTCATCCCTCTCAAGTCGTTTGCTCATTTGTTTCATTCCCTGAAGAGCACAAGACCTTTATTAGCAGCCTGGATCAGGGACACATTCCAACATCCTATGAAGAGGCTAAGGAACTCAAAGTCTGGAGGGATGCTATAAGCGATGAGACAGGGGCCATGGAAAGGAATCACACATGGGATGAAGCCGTGTTACCCAAGGGAAAGAAGGCAGTAAGCTCAAAGTGGGTATTTATGATCAAATACAAGAGTAATGGAGATATAGAGAGATATAAGGCCAGGTTGGTCGCAAGAGGCTTCACTCAGACCTATGGAGAAGATTTTGGTGATACCTTTGCCCCTGTAGCAAAACTCCATACTGTGAGGATTGTCCTATCCTTAGCAACAAATCTGGATTGGGAATTGTGGCAGATGGATGTAAAGAATGCCTTCTTGCAAGGAGAGCTAGAGGAAGAGGTGTACATGCGGCCACCTCCAGGTCTAGAAGGGATTGTTCAACCAGGGAAGGTCTTGAGATTGAGAAAGGCTATTTATGGATTAAAACAATCACCTAGGGCCTGGTATCACAAGTTAAGCATGACACTAAGGGATAGAGGATTCAGGAAATCAGAAGCTGATCACACTCTGTTCACATTTCATAGCCAGTCAGGTATCATAGTTGTGTTGGTCTATGTGGATGATATCATTATCACAGGTGATGACAGGGAAGGGATCAAGGAAACCAAAGCCTACCTTAAGTCCATCTTTGACATTAAACATTTAGGCTTGCTTAAGTATTTCCTAGGGATTGAGATATGTCGCTCTAAAGAGGGACTATTCTTATCTCAAAGGAAATACACACTTGATCTTTTGTCTGAAACAGGAAAGCTAGATGCAAAACCAGTGACCACACCTCTGGAAGACAGCTACAAAGCTATCAATGAGGGGGAGCTTCAACCATTCAATAATCCGCAACTCTACAGAAGACTAGTAGGTAAGTTAATCTATTTAACTCTTACTAGACCTGATCTTTGCTTTTCTGTGAATCAGGTTAGCCAGCATATGCAAGAGCCGAAGGTCCATCATTGGAACATGCTGGAAAGAATTCTTAGATACTTGAGAGGAACTTCTGAGCAAGGAATCTGGATGGGAGGTAATTGAGAAGACAAAGAAGCTAATTGTGATGCTGACTGGGCTGGAGATAGAGAAGACAGGAGGTCTACCACAGGCTACTGTACCTTTGTTGGTGGAAACTTGGTCACATGGAAGACAAAGAAGCAAAAGATTGTGTCTTGTTCAAGCGCAGAGGCTGAATATCGTGCAATGAAGAAGCTCACAAATGAGTAAACATGGATCAAGGCTATTCTGAAGGACTTGGGTGTAGAAACAGTTAGACCAATGACCATGCATTGCGACAACCAAGCAGCCATTCACATAGCATCTAATTCTGTCTTCCACGAGAGAACTAAGCACATAGAAGTTGACTGTCACAAGGTGAGGCAAGCAGTGGAGCAAGGAATAGTCTTACCATGCTACACCAGAAGTATGGATCAACTTGCGGATATCTTCACCAAGGCAACAACTTCTAAGGTATATGAGTCCATTCTTCCGAGGCTTGGACTCTTTGATATGTCTTCTCCATGAATCCTCTAATCATAAGCAATCATACTCTTTTTCCCTTATGGTGTTTTTGTCCCACTGGGTTTTACATCATAAGGTTTTTAATGAGGTGGTTGTTTATGATTTCCAAGCTAAGTTCTTCATCAGAATTTAGCTTGAGGGGGAGTATTGGACAGTGCGTTATTAAAGGCAGCTCAGTCTAACGTGATAAGCACTCTGGTCACTTGATAAGGAAGGGAGAGCCTCATATGATAAGATGAGAGGATAAGGAAGCATGTATGTTGATATGTTCAGTTGTAACGGTCCTATATGTATTCCTGCTTATCCCTAGCCTAGGCGACCTATGGGTCTTTCTATTTAAGGCTATGCAGCCTCCTTGTAATCGCATACACTAAAATACTAAGATTCTATTCTATTCCTCTTATGGCTAAACTCTCTATTCTCTACATGTTCTTGATGTTTATACTCTAATCTATTCAAAACTTCTCCTTAATCTTTCCTAAATCTAACATTAAGTACAGAAGTAATGGAGAGGTTGAAAGCTACAAAGCAAGACTAGTTGCAAGAGGCTTCACTCAGACCTATGGAGATGATTATAGGGACACATTTGCTCCAGTGGCAAAGATGCATACAATCAGAGTTGTTCTTTCTCTTGCAGCCAACCTGGAATGGGAGTTGTGGCAAATAGATGTCAAAAATGCGTTTCTACAAGGGGAACTAGAGGAGGAAGTTTATATGACACCACCACCAGGGATGGAAGACTCAGTGGCCCCAGGAAAGGTTCTTAGGCTAAGGAAAGCAATCTATAGCTTGAAGCAGTCTCCTAGAGCTTGGTATCACAAGCTGAATGTAACTCTGAGAGACAGAGGCTTCAGGAGGTCTGAATCCGATCATACCTTGTTTACTCTTCACAGCCAAGAAGGAATAGTTGTCATTCTCATATATGTAGATGATATTATCATCTCTGGGAATGACAAGGCAGGTATCTCTTCTACAAAAGAATATCTGAAGTCTATGTTTGAAATTAAAGATCTTGGTGAACTCAAATATTTCCTAGGTATTGAAGTATCCTGGTTTAAAGATGGGCTGTTTATTTCACAGATAAAGTATGTTGGAGACTTACTGACTAGTACAGGAATGATGGAAGCAATGGCGGCTAAAACCCCACTGGAGGATGGTTACAAAGTTGAACCTGAGGGGGAGGAAGATGAAGCCACATTTGAAGATCCTAAACTCTAAAGAAGACTAGTTGGTAAGTTAATATACTTAAAAATTATTAGGCCTGACCTATGCTTTGTTGTGAATCAGGTAAGTCAGCATATGCAAACACCTAAGAAGAGCCACTGGATGATGATTCAGCGCATTCTAAGATATCTAAAGGGGACATACAATCAAGGAGTCTGGATGGGGAGATCGTTGGCTACTGTGATGCTGATTGGGCAGGAGACAGGAAGGATAGAAAATCAACAACCGGCTATTGCACCTTCATAGGAGGGAACTTGGTAACTTGGAAGACCAAGAAGCAGAAGGTTGTATCCTTTTCAAGTGCTAAAGCTGAGTATAGGGCCATGAGAAAACTAACCACTGAGTGCATATGGCTAAAAGCTCTTCTCAAAGACTTAAACATCGAGAGTAACACACCGATCACAATGCATTGTGATAACCAGGCGGCCATTCACATTGCATCAAACTCTGTCTTCCATGAGAGAACTAAGCACATCGAGGTAGATTGTCACAAAGTAAGGGAGGCTGTTGAAAAGGGAATCATTCTACCATGCTATACAAGAAGTTCTGATCAATTGGCAGACATATTCACCAAGGCAGCCAGTATAAAGGTTTGTGAGTTCATCCATGCAAAGCTTGGACTCACAAGTCTCCCATTCCAGTAACTTCCCTATCAAGAAGGATTTATTGGACGGTCTGGCTACATTGGTTAGTGTCTGCTCAGCCTAAGTATAAGCATCTTGGTCGCATGATAAGGGAAGGGTGATAAGGAAGGAAGAGCTACTTATGCAAGTGATATGATAAGGAGGCATGTGTTGATAAGCTATCCTATAACGGTCATATATATGTAATTCTACTTATCCCTAGTCTAGGTGACCTAGGTATCTTCCTATTTAAGGCTATGCAGCCTCATTGTAATAAACACACAATAATGAAATCGATTTCACTCATCATCTAATTCTCCTTTACTCTATTCTCTCATACTTCATTCTTCATCCATTCATAAACTCTTACAAAAACTATCATGGTATCAGAGCAGTCTTAAACCTTTCTAATCTTCCGCAAATCTTTTATTCGTGTGTTTTCCTTTCCTTGATTCTTCAAATCGTGTTATACTTGCAAAAACGCTTACCTTGTGTTAATCATGTCTTAATCTATATTCTCTGAGATCAAAGATCCTCAAATCCATGGGAGATGAGTTGAATGAAGGCTAGACATGGTTATCACTTGCGTTTAGTTGTTTTTAAGCAAAGTCTAAGATATTCGCCATTGATGCACGGATGAATCTCCCAAGGAAGCTCCACTCAGCAGTAAAGACGGCTCCTTTCTTCATCTGAGAGGTGAAAGAAGCTTACCTCAGATCATCCGTTGTTAACGTTTGGCGGTCGGAGCAAGTCTAGAGCTCCTGCTCATCTTAAATCTGCGTCCGCCATTGTTGTACGGTCCATCTCCTTAAAGACCGTGTCTTTCACGATTGAAACTTCTTCTCTTTTCATTCCAAAGGTGCAAGGTTCTATCTTGTTGGTGCGGCCCTGGTTGCTTTAAAACCAAAGGATCGACTTGAAGGAAGGTGATCTGGTTATGGAGAAGGCTACTAGCACTTCTCTTGGCAGCGGATTGATTGGGGAATGGATTGGAGGCTACTAGCTCTCCAATTAGGTGTATATGATGATGGATTTGATTCCACTAGCACAGGATCACCCTGCAAAGAGCTATGGAATTTCACAGTAGATTCCTCTACCCTTAAGTGAATGAAAACAATGTTCTTATGCTGAACAGAGAAAGCAAGAAGCAAAAGTGCTTTGAAATATTTTATAAAATTCGATGTTTTTGTTTACAATGGGGAAGTGAAGCCTTTTTATAGGCAGATAATCCTATCTAAATTAATCTACAGAATAATATCCTAACTACTTTATTCCTATCTAAATAATATCCTAACTAACTAATCTAATCCTAAAAGAATATATCAGAATCATATATCTTATCTAATCTACTCTAACTAACTCTCTGGTTTAATTTTAATGACTAATTATAAACCAAAACACATTAAACCAACAGGCTGGTTTATTTTTAATCTTATTTTTCTACTTGGACCACGTCCATACCCATCCATAAGAGCCCATGGTGGTCGATCCTTCAGCTTTATGGGCCAATATGGGCCCTGCTCAACTCTCATCTTGTTGAGCTTATCCTTGAGTAGGCCCAGCTCGTCCTTGGTGTCTTCCTGGGCCTTTTGAGCCTTATCTCTTGTATGTGGATGAGCTAAGACGTTCCTTAGATCATCAAAAACAAGTATAGCCTCTTGAACTTGCTCGGGTGGTCGAACTAGCTCTCTATGGTCCAACAGAAGGAAAATTCGACCATCTCTTGATTCAATATGAACCAATTGAGTTTTGGCACTACCAGAATCTCCATAATATCTAGCTAGTTGAGAAAAATAGTCTTGGTTGCTTGATTCATGGTTGATCTTCAAAAACTTAAAATTAAGGTTGATCGAGATCGCACCATCCCCTCCTCCTTTAAAAGTATTTGTCCTCAAATCCGAGTCCTCTAAGATGATGGATAATGTTCCTGGATGATCAGATATGTCTCCAGAATGATTATATTCCTCTCCTGGTCGCCAAATTTTGGTTTGTAAGTGGTTGAATCTGTGAGCTTGCAAACAGGGCAAACCAAGCATCTCCTGGTTTAGAAGTTGAATAACTTTTAAACCATAAGGAATTTGGACATGAATCCAATTCGACAGTCTCCTATGAAGGGTTAGGTTTCCAAAAACAGTTGGTTCATAACTTGGTTCATCCTGGTTCTCTTGGGGTCCTTCAATAAGTAAACGATTATGTCCTTCGGATTCAGTGGTCGTTTGCCGACTTGGAAGTTGAATATCTCCTTCATCTGAATAGATTTTGATCCAATTCTTTTTTTCAGTGATTTCTTGATGAGTTGAGCTTCTGTAACAAGTCGATTTGTTGCTTAATTCCTTTGGGTCTGGTTTGTATGATCCGTTGATTGGTTGTATGTCTTGTTTGGGTTTGTTGATAGTCTGCAAGATGGAATCTTCTGTATCTTCTTCATGTTTATTTATTTTGAGCTCCTTAGCTGATGGTGATGTAGACGTCACTCTGGTTGGGGAGGATTGGTACTGCTCTACAAATTCTTCATGCATCCGTGCCTTAAGACCTCTCTAATCTAGCACTGAATTCTTGTAGATAGTTGGAGGGTTTTCCTTTAACCACCATTCATGAGCTTTTCCTGTGAATGCTGAGACCACTTGTGATAACTCCAGTTCCTTGGGAATTTTGTTGAATTGTAGCCACTTTTCCATATCGCTTTCCCATTGCAAGTATACTTCTGGATCTTTTCTATTTCCTGAAAATAGTAGGGATCGACCTCTGTTCTTGACTTGCTTCTTTGGACTTACTGGTTTTAGATCAGGCGCTTCCCACCTTGGCTTGTGGAATTTTTTTTCTCTCATTTGATTGTAGATCAGATCTGTTAGATCCTCTAATTGCTTCTCACTCAGGATCACAGTTTGGGTAGGTGCAACTCTCTCCCTTGTTGCTTGTTGTTTTGCCTTCTCTCCATATTTTCTTTTGTTCCCAAAAGAATACATGGTAGATTTGCTGGATATATGATGAATAGATTATGAATCTAGGATAGATTATTCCAACAAGTTCAAAATAGATCAAAGCCCAATCACCTAAGATCTAGAGCTAAACGTACTGAAACTTAAGATAGAAAAATTGCAAGATTTTTTATTTTATTATCTTTTTTTTGATTTTCGTTTTTTTTTTGTTTTTTTTATCTGATTTTCGTTTTTTTTTTTTTTTTTTTTTTTTTTTTTTTTTTTTTGCAGTTCTTTTTTTTAGATCATTTTGTAATTCAGAAAAGGCTCAGCTGACTTACAAAAGATAGAAAGATAAGAATTTGTTTATAAAACTTGAAAATTGAAAAGAAATTGACTTTCACAAACTACTTTATTCATATCTAAATAATATCCTAACTAACTAATCTAATCCTAAAAGAATATATCAGAATCATATATCTTATCTAATCTACTCTAACTAACTCTCTGGTTTAATTTTAATGACTAATTATAAACCAAAACACATTAAACCAACAGGCTGGTTTATTTTTAATCTTATTTTTCTACTTGGACCACGTCCATACCCATCCATAAGAGCCCATGGGGGTCGATCCTTCAGCTTTATGGGCCAATATGGGCCCTGCTCAACTCTCATCTTGTTGGGCTTATCCTTGAGTAGGCCCAGCTCGTCCTTGGTGTCTTCCTGGGCCTTTTGAGCCTTATCTGTTGTATGTGGATGAGCTAAGACGTTCCTTGGATCATCAAAAACAAGTATAGCCTCTTGAACTTGCTCGGGTGGTCGAACTAGCTCTCTATGGTCCAACAGAAGGAAAATTCAACCATCTCTGGATTCAATATGAACCAATTGAGTTTTGGCAGAATCTCCATAATATCTAGCTAGTTGAGAAAAATAGTCTTGGTTGCTTGATTCATGGTTGATCTTCAAAAACTTAAAATTAAGGTTGATCGAGATCGCACCACTTGTGTTCATCTGTGTCCTTAGAAGCAAGAAAGGAAGCATCTTTAGTTGGAACACAAGCGTGTCCGTACTCGTCTTCCTCGGCAAGGGTTTTACAGTGTCCGTACACTTTGGGTTCAATCCTTAAAAGCAGTCTTAAAGGGGTTGCTTTGGGTGTCTAGTGCGGTAACTAAGTATTTTGAACCAGAAAACATCATTCTTCACGGTTCCAGCTTCTGAGGTTGCTCACTAGAGATCTTCACAAATGGAGAATACTAGGCCTATGGTTATCCCGGTCACTTTAAAGGGTCTCAACTACTTACTATGGTCCAGAATGGTGAAAACCACTCTCGGTGGTCGTGGACTTGGAATGCATCTTCTCCTAGATGAAGTACCACCAAAGGTATTCCAACAGGAGGATGGACAGGAGATTATGATTGTTGATGAAGAAAAATGGATTAAAGAGGATCAGATTGTTCTGTCCATCATTCAGAGTTCACTGGATGGACCTATCTTGGAGGCATACTCGTATTGTGAGAGTGCTAGGGAGCTATGGGAAACACTCAAGAAGGTGTATGGCAATACTACAAATCTAAGTAGGGTGTTCGAAGTAAAGAGAGCAATCAACAACCTCCACCAGTAAGACTTGGAGTTCACGGCACATTTTGGCAAATTTCGCTCTCTATGGGCCGAGCTTGAAATGCTGAGACCAAACTCTATTGACCCAGAGGTTCTCCTTGCAAGGCGTGAACAGGACAAGGTCTTTGGTCTCCTTCTCACCCTGAATCCAATGTACAATGACTTGATCAAACATCTTTTGAGGTCAGATAAGCTCCCATCCCTTGAAGAAGTATGCGCATACATCCAGAGGGAACAAGGTTCCCATGGGCTTCTAAGTGGAAAGGGGGAGCTGGTGACAGCAAACAAAGGTGTATACTTCAAGCCAGATGATAGAAGAGGGTCATTTTGCGAACACTGCAAGAGGAAGGGCCATGGGAAGGACAAGTGCTGGATCCTCCATCCGCATCTCAAGCCATCCAAGTTCAGAGATGTCCGAGCCAACATTACCAAGGCGAAAGCTGACCAGGGAACATCTTCACGCAATCCAGAAGGAGATGGGATGGCTGTAATCAATGCTCAAGCTGCACAAGTAGCTGATCAAGACCAGGTGGTAAAGCGGTCAGAACTTGATGCACTCATCAAAGCCTTGAAAGAAAGTTATGGTAATACTATGGGTTTCTCTTTTCATGCTTCTGCTCACACTATAAAATTGAATGATAAACCATTAGTGATTGACTCTGGTGCATCTCACCATATGATTAGCAATGTTGAATTGATTAGAGATTTTGAACCGGCCAATGGTCATGTTGTTATTGCTAATGGTGATCGAATTCCAATTAAAGGAGTAGGAAACTTGAACCTATTTGATAGAAAGACTAGAGCCTTCTTTATGCCTGATTTCACCTCTAATTTAGTCTCTGTTCATAAGGCCACAAATGACTTGGATTGCAATGTTATCTTCACCCCAAATGATGTGAAATTTCAGGATATTAAGACAAGCAAGATGCTTGGGAAAGGAATAACTAAGGATGGTCTCTATCTACTGAAGGATGATCAGCCTTTATCTTCTGTTTTATCTTCTGTTCCATGCTCTTTAGACTCCACTTCTGCTTATGCTAATAATGCGTTGTGGCATGCTAGATTAGGACATCCCCATTCTCGGGCTTTAAGCTTAATGTTGCCTAATGTTGTGTTTAAAAATGATGAGTGTGAAGCTTGTATCTTAGGCAAACATTGCAAGTCTATTTTCCCTAAGTCTAAGACAGTTTATGCAAAATGTTTTGATCTTGTGCATTCTGATATTTGGACTGCTCCTTGTCTATCTAGAGAAAATCACAAATACTTCATCACCTTCATAGATGAAAAATCCAAGTACACTTGGCTAACTTTGATTCAATCTAAGGATAGAGCTTTAGAAGCCTTTGTGAATTTTCAGAACTATGTCACTAACCATTTCAATGCAAAGATTAAACTCTTAAGAACAGACAATGGTGGAGAATATACCAGAAATGCCTTCAAAGACCACCTTACCAAGCATGGCATTCTTCATCAGACGAGCTGCCCATACACACCACAGCAGAATGGTGTGGCCGAGAGGAAAAACCGTCATCTAATGGAGGTAGCAAGGTCCATGATGTTTCATTCCAAGGTTCCAAAGACGTTCTGGGGAGATGCTGTGCTATCAGCTTGCTATCTCATTAACCACATCCCTACAAGGATATTGGATGACATTTCCCCCTTTGAGGTATTGAACTCAACCAAACCTTCTATAGCTCACTTGAAAATATTCGGTTGTGTGTGTTTTGTCTTGATTCCAGGAGAAAACAGAACAAAATTGGATGCTAAGAGCACAAGGGCAATGTTTATTGGGTATTCAACCACACAAAGAGGCTATAAGTGTTATGATCCAATAGCTCAGAAGGTTCTGGTGTCAAGGGATGTCAAGTTCATTGAACACCGAAGCTATTATGATAAGCAGCAATGGGATGACTTAGCCGATTTGTCTGATATCTCCATGGATCGTGCCACGAACCTTCGCAATATCATGGATCACCTTGGCATTCCATTCACTTCGGCTGGTCCTGGTCCGGCTCCTGGTTCATATCCTGTCCCGCAGAATGATTCTAGTCTTTCACGCTCATCCTCCCATGACCCTAACTCGTCTCAACCTGGTCCTGACCCGTCCCGGCACATACCAAACATAGGAGCTGCACTTGACCGTGAAGGGGGGACACTTGATGACCTTGAACATGATGATAGCCACGATCAAGTATCAGCACAATCAGATGATAGCCATGATCAAGTTGAAGAACCATCCGAGCCAGTTCCATCTCTAAGGAGAAGTACAAGACTCAAGAAGGATCCATCAAACTGGGTGAATACAAGAGTGTACTACAATGCCAATGCAGTTGCTCATCCGACCCAAGTCTTCTGCTCCTTTGCTTCATTTCCTGAAGAACATAAGGTCTTTATAAGCAGCTTGGATCAGGGACATATTCCTACATCTTATGAAGAAGCTAAGGAACTCAAAGTTTGGAGAGATGCTATAAGTGATGAAACAGGAGCCATGGAAAGAAATCATACATGGGATGAAGCTGTGCTACCCAAGGGAAAGAAGGCCGTGAGTTCAAAATGGGTGTTTACAATCAAGTACAAGAGTAATGGGGAGATTGAAAGATATAAGGCAAGACTTGTAGCAAGAGGATTCACTCAAACCTATGGTGAAGACTTTGGTGATACTTTTGTTCCTGTAGCAAAATTACACACTGTGAGGATTGTGTTATCTCTAGCAACAAATCTAGAGTGGGATCTGTGGCAGATGGATGTGAGAAATGCATTCTTGCAAGGAGAGCTTGAAGAAGAGGTGTACATGCGACCACCTCCAGGCTTGGAAGGAATTGTTCAACCAGGCAAAGTCTTGAGATTGAGGAAGGCTATTTATGGTTTGAAACAATCGCCTAGAGCCTGGTATCACAAGTTGAGCATGACACTAAGGGATAGAGGATTCAGGAAGTCAGAAGCTGATCATACCCTTTTCACTATTCCTAGCAAGTCAGGTATCATTGTGGTGTTGGTTTATGTGGATGATATCATTATCACCGGTGATGACAGGGAAGGAATTAGAGAAACCAAAACTTACCTTAAGTCTATATTTGATATTAAAGATCTAGGCCTGCTTAAGTACTTCCTAGGGATTGAGATATGTCGTTCAAAGGAAGGACTATTTCTATCTCAAAGGAAGTATACTCTTGATCTATTGTCTGAAACAGGGAAGTTAGATGCATAACCGGCGACCACACCCCTGGAAGATAGCTACAAAGTTGTCAGTAAGGGGGAATTGAAGATCAACCATTCAATGACCCACAGCTCTACAGAAGACTAGTAGGAAAGTTAACCTATTTAACTCTCACCAGACCTGATTTGTGCTTTTCTGTGAATCAGGTTAGCCAGCACATGCAAGCTCCCAAGGTTCATCATTGGAACATGCTGGAAAGAGTTCTTAGATACTTGAGAGGAACTTCAGAGCAAGGAATTTGGATGGGAGCTAACAAAAGTTCAGAGATAGTGGGGTATTGTGATGCAGACTGGGCTGGAGATAGAGAAGACAGGAGATCCACGACAGGCTATTGCACCTTTGTTGGAGGCAACTTAGTCACATGGAAGACAAAGAAACAGAAGATAGTCTCCTGCTCCAGTGCTGAAGCCGAATACCGTGCCATGAAGAAACTCACTAATGAGCTAACATGGATCAAAGCCATTTTGAAGACTTGGGAATAGAGACAACCAAGCCAATGACCATGCATTGTGATAACCAGGCAGCCATTCATATAGCCTCAAACTCGGTCTTCCATGAGAGAACGAAGCACATAGAGATTGATTGTCACAAAGTAAGGCAAGCTGTGGAACAAGGGATAGTCCTACCATGCTATACTCGGAGTGTGGATCAGCTTGCTGACATCTTTACCAAGGCAACAACATCTAAGGTATATGAGTCCATTCTACCCAGACTTGGACTCATTGATATTGCTACTCCATAACTTCTCTAACCATAAGCAATCATACTCTTTTTCCCTTGTGTGTGTTTTTGTCCCATTGGGTTTTGCACCATAAGGTTTTTAATGAGGTGGTTGTTTATGGTTTCCAAGCTAAATTCTTCATCAGAATTTAGCTGGAGGGGGAGTATTGGACGGTCTGGTTACATTGGTTAGTGTCAGCTCAGCCTAACTATAAGCATCTTGGTCGCATGATAAGGGAAGGGTGATAAGGAAGGAAGATCTACTTATGCAAGTGATATGATAAGGAGGCGTGTGTTGATAAGCTATCCTATAACGGTCATATATATGTAATTCTACTTATCCCTAGTCTAGGTGACCTAGGTATCTTTCTATTTAAGGCTATGCAGCCTCATTGTAATAAACACAATAATGAAATCGATTTCCCCCATCATCTAATCCTCCTTTACTCTATTCTCTCATACTTCATTCTTCATCCAGTCATAAACTCTTACAAAAACTATCATCAATACCAACTTTATCACTTCCAGATATAACTATATCATCCACATAGATAAGTATAACCACAATACCTTCCTTACTCTTAAGTGTAAACAGAGTGTGTTCAACTTCTGACCTTTTGAAATCTCTGTCCCTTACAGTTACATTCAACTTATGATACCAGGCTCTTGGAGATTGCTTAAGGCCATAGATTGCCTTTCTCAGTCTGAGAGTGTTGCCACCATTAACTTCATCTTCCAAACCTGGTGGTGGTGTCATGTAAACTTCTTCTTCTAGTTCACCTTGTAAGAAAGCATTCTTAACATCCATTTGCCACAAATCCCATTCAAGATTAGTAGCAAGAGAAAGAACAACATTAACAGAGTGAAGTTTAGCTACTGGAGCAAAGGTATCCCTATAGTCTTCACCATAAGTTTGTGTGAATCCTCTAGCCACCAACCTAGCTTTATACATATCTATCTCACCATTACTTTTATACTTAATGGTAAATATCCATTTTGAACTTACAGCCTTTTTTCCTTTTGGTAAGGTGGCTGGAGCATAGGTTCCATTTTTCTCCATAGCTTGTTTTTCATCTTGAATAGCATCTCTCCATTCCTTAATCTCCATAGCCTCCTCATAGCTCTTAGGAATCTGTTCTTTATCTAAACTCACAGTGAAAGCAACATGATTAGTAGGAATAGTAATTAGAGAACATACTCCCTGATCATGATGTGCTACTCATTGTGGTTGTAGTACACCCTTGTATTCTTCCAGTTGTGAGCTGGGAACTTCTGCCTTGTACTTCTTCTGAGTGCCACAGGTTGTTTTGTTTCTTCCTCTAAGGCGGCTTGTACAAGATTGGGTTGATCTCGTGGCCTTTTTGATGATGAAACAAGAAGAACATCATCTTGAGCATGTGTACTCTCTTCTCCCCCCTCATGGTCAAGAGGATGTAGTTCAGGAGGAGTGGATGGTGAAGACGGAATTGATTGAATGTTGGATGAACTTGAAGTACTAGCGCCACCAGATGGGTCATGGACAGCCCCGGGGTTCAAGGTAGGACGAGATGAGCTAGAAGCAACTTCACAAGGATCATGTGGTCACTGAAGAATGTTTGCATGGTCAGGTTCAGGAACGGTGTCTGCGTCCGGTTGTCCAGAAGTCGTCCAGTTGGATGTAGCCGGATCATGCCAGCTAGTATTCGGATTTGGACCTTGTTGCTGCGGTACATAGACATGTGCTGGTTTGGTAGGCTGAACTATGCCAAGATTTTCTAAAATTTTCCTTAGGTTCTCAGCCTGATCAGAATTAGATGTAGATATGTCTTTAAGTTCTTCCCAAGTTCCATCTTCATAGAATCCTTTATTCTCTTGGAACTTGACATCCCTAGACACCAGAACCCTTCTAGACTCTGGATTGTAGCATTTGTATCGTTTTTGAGTAGGAGAGTATGAAAAATCCAAGTACACTTGGCTAACTTTGATTCAATCTAAGGATAGAGCTTTAGAAGCCTTTGTGAATTTTCAGAACTATGTCACTAACCATTTCAATGCAAAGATTAAACTCTTAAGAACAGACAATGGTGGAGAGTATACCAGCAATGCCTTCAAAGACCACCTTACCAAGCATGGCATTCTTCATCAGACGAGCTGCCCATACACACCACAGCAGAATGGTGTGGCCGAGAGGAAAAACCATAATCTAATGGAGGTAGCAAGGTCCATGATGTTTCATTCCAAGGTTCCAAAGAGGTTCTGGGGAGATGCTGTGCTATCAGCTTGCTATCTCATTAACCGCATCCCTACAAGGATATTGGATGACATTTCCCCCTTTGAGGTATTGAACTCAACCAAACCTTCTATAGCTCACTTGAAAGTATTCGGTTGTGTGTGTTGTTGGAATGAAGAAGAATGATGAATGCATCTAAGTGAAGTATTGGCGACATCACCATGTATTTGTCTTAGACTTATGTAGGTTAATGATAAGTGTATCTCTGTATCCAAACAAGTCTAGAATAGGATTAGTATAAATAGATGTCTCTCACTCACTTTGTAAGTATGAAAAATCATTTTTCTAAAAATCATAATAAGATCATTCCCTTTTCTCTCTAATCTCTTTCTCTCTCAATCTCTAATTCTCAAATTCTATCAATCATCAAATCTTTCATGGTATCAGAGCCAGGTTTGATCAAACTGGCACAAGAATTTCGAAATCTTTCTGTTTCTAACTCGCGATCAACAACCCAGCCTCGAAGAGAAGTCCGTCGCGGATCCGCCGGTGTTCGTCGATCCTCCACCACAAGAATTCACGATTTCTTGCCAGATTCTTTCTCCAGGACGATTCTCCGGCGAATTCTGTGGATTTCCTCGTTGATTTCATCGAATTTGGTTGCTTGAATCAAAAGTTACATCAAATCTCCTCCACGGTGGTTCGCGACGATCTCCGCCGAAGGTACCTGGATTTCAAAGGTGCATAACTACTTCGATTCTTCACCAAATCAAGCGTTACCAAAGCCAAAAATCAAGTTTATTAAGTTCATATGATGAATCGGGAGGTCCACTTTGCTCAATTTCAAGTTTAGAAATCTTCTTCGTCGATTTCTTGCAATCGGTTCTAGTTCGGGCGCTTCTTGGTACTCGGCTTTGATCTTCAATTCTTGCTCGATCCTTTTCAAATCTGTATTGATCCGATCTTGATTTAGGTTCTTGTGAAGGAATTCTGGAGATTTGATTACAATTTACTGAGTTCTTACTTTCAAAATTCGATTTCTTGCAAAAGAAGGAAGCTAGGATTACAATTCGATTACAATTGGTGATAAACTCATTTTTTTCTCTGGATCTTCTGCTGGTTCATTGTTTGGAGTATTTGAAGTTAATTGTTGACGGATTAGGCAAGTAGTAGTCTGCTGAAAGTGTGGTTATCTCGTCTTGGTCTCTTGTTGGTTCGTGTGTGGCTGCGCTTGTTGTTTTTGTCTGTGCAGACATGAAATCGATCCAATGGAGATGAATCCTCAAATGAAAGCTCCTGTAATGCTTCAAGGAGCAAATTATTTGCTTTGGTCCAGGACGATACGGACCACTCTATGCAGCAAAGCGCTGTGGAATCACATTCAACAATCCGCACCTATGCTAACCAATGATGAATCTCAAGTTGAACATGCTGAACATGCCCTCTGGTTTCAGCAAGATCAAATGGTATTGGCTATTCTTCAATGCTCTCTAGCTAGTTCTCTTTTAGAAGCATACTCTTATTGCTCTAGTGCTAAGGAACTTTGGGAGACATTAAAGACAGTTTATGGCAATACTACTAACCTCTTAAGAATATTTGAGGTAAAGAAAGCTTTGAATGAGCTTAAACATGAAGATGTTGAGTTTACCAAACACTATGGATCATTCAGAGCCTTGTGGGCAGAGCTGGAGATGCTTAGACCAGCTTCAATTGATCCACTCACTCTTCTTGAAAGGAGAGAGCAAGATAAGGTGTTTGGGCTGCTTTTGACTTTTAACAATTCATACACTGACTTGATAAAAAATATTCTCAGGGAAGATAAGCTACCAAGTCTTGAGGATGTTTGTGCAAAGATTCAAAAGGAACAGGGATCACATGAACTCTTTGGGCACAAAAGTGAAATGGTGGTGGCGCATAAGGGTGTTTTTAGATCGGCTCCAGCTGACATCAAGAGGAAGAAGCAGCTGTGTGACCATTGTAAGAGAACAGGCCATAGCAAGAAGGAGTGTTGGGTGCTTCATCCAGAACTCAAGCCTAGCTGGTTTGTTGAGAGGAGCAAGAAATCTTCAACCGGTCCTAGTTCTTCTAACATGGTTCATGTTGTAGGTTGCTCAAGTGCGTGTACCATGGAGCCGGCGAATGCATCCTCTTCAACTATGGCTAACCAAAATGAATATGTCACAAAGGCTGATCTAGAAAACCTCCTCAAAGCATTCAAGTCTGGTAATGCATTGGGTAAAACTTATCATGTTTCCTTAAACACATCTATGGCTTCTAACTCCTTAATTGTTGATTCTGGTGCATCTCATCATATGATTAAAGACTTAGGTTTGCTAGACAATGTTGAACCTGCCTTAGGAAGTGTTGTGATTGCAAATGGAGTTAATGTACCAATTAAAGGAGTAGGTAATCTTAGGGTGTTTGATAAGGAATCCAAGGCTTTTTATATGCCTTCTTTTACATCCAACTTACTCTCTGTTAAAAGAGCTACTACTGATTTGAATTGTCAAGCTATCTTTGGTCCTAATGATTTTTACTTTCAGGATATTGAAACAAGTAGGAAGTTTGGCCAAGGAACTACAAGGAATGACTTGTATGTGCTAGAAGATTTACATGCCTTTCCATTACAACCGTGTGCAAATAAAGTTGATATGACCTTAAATGCTGAATTGTGGCATGCTATACTAGGACATCCCCATTCTAGAGCCCTTGAATTGATTGTACCTGGAATCAAATTGCTTAATAACATTTGTGAATCTTGTATTCTTGGAAAGCATAGTAGAGTAGTTTTTGAACAATCATCTCATGCTTATGATAATTGCTTTGATTTAGTACATTCTGATGTTTGGACATCTCCCTTTCCTTCTAGAGAAAATCAAAAGTATTTTGTTACTTTTATTGATGAAAAATCTAAGTATACTTGGGTAACATTGCTTAATTCAAAGGATAGGGTGTTTGATGCATTTTTTAACTTTCAGACATATGTTAATAACCAATATAATGCCAAGATAAAGATTTTTAGGACTGACAATGGAGGGGAGTATACTAGCACCAAGTTTCATACTCTCCTACTCAAAAAGGATACAAATGCTACAATCCAGAGTCTAGAAGGGTTCTGGTGTCTAGGGATGTCAAGTTCCAAGAGAATAAAGGATTCTATGAAGATGGAACTTGGGAAGAACTTAAAGACATATCTACATCTAATTCTGATCAGGCTGAGAACCTAAGGAAAATTTTAAAAAATCTTGGCATAGTTCAGCCTACCAAACCAGCACATGTCTATGTACCGCAGCAACAAGGTCCAAATCCGAATACTAGCTGGCATGATCCGGCTACATCACACCGGACGACTTCTGGACAACCGGACGCAGACACCGTTCCTGAACCTGACCATGCAAACATTCTTCAGTGACCACATGATCCTTGTGAAGTTGCTTCTAGCTCATCTCGTCCTACCTTGAACCCCGGGGCTGTCCATGACCCATCTGGTGGCGCTAGTACTTCAAGTTCATCCAACATTCAATCGATGCCATCTTCACCATCCACCCCTCCTGAACTACATCCTCTTGACCATGAGGGGGGAGAAGAGAGTACACATGCTCAAGATGATGTTCTTCTTGTTTCAGAATCAAAAAGGCCACGGGATCAACCCAATCTTGTACAAGCCGCGTTAGAGGAAGAAACAAAACAACCTGTGGCACTCAGAAGAAGTACAAGGCAGAAGTTCCCAGCTCACAACTGGAAGAATACAAGGGTGTACTACAACCACAATGTAGTAGCACATCATGATCAGGGAGTATGTTCTCTAATTACTATTCCTACTAATCATGTTGCTTTCACTGTGAGTTTAGATAAAGAACAGATTCCTAAGAGCTATGAGGAGGCTATGGAGATTAAGGAATGGAGAGATGCTATTCAAGATGAAAAACAAGCTATGGAGAAAAATGGAACCTATGCTCCAGCCACCTTACCAAAAGGAAAAAAGGCTGTAAGTTCAAAATGGATATTTACCATTAAGTATAAAAGTAATGGTGAGATAGATAGGTATAAAGCTAGGTTGGTGGCTAGAGGATTCACACAAACTTATGGTGAAGACTATAGGGATACCTTTGCTCCAGTAGCTAAACTTCACTCTGTTAATGTTGTTCTTTCTCTTGCTACTAATCTTGAATGGGATTTGTGGCAAATGGATGTTAAGAATGCTTTCTTACAAGGTAAACTAGAAGAAGAAGTTTACATGACACCACCACCAGGTTTGGAAGATGAAGTTAATGGTGGCAACACTCTCAGACTGAGAAAGGCAATCTATGGCCTTAAGCAATCTCCAAGAGCCTGGTATCATAAGTTGAATGTAACTGTAAGGGACAGAGGTTTCAAAAGGTCAGAAGTTGAACACACTCTGTTTACACTTAAGAGTAAGGAAGGTATTGTGGTTATACTTATCTATGTGGATGATATAGTTATATCTGGAAGTGATAAAGTTGGTATTGATGATAGTTTTTGTAAGAGTTTATGACTGGATGAAGAATGAAGTATGAGAGAATAGAGTAAAGGAGGATTAGATGATGGGGGAAATCGATTTCATTATTGTGTTTATTACAATGAGGCTGCATAGCCTTAAATAGAAAGATACCTAGGTCACCTAGACTAGGGATAAGTAGAATTACATATATATGACCGTTATAGGATAGCTTATCAACACACGCCTCCTTATCATATCACTTGCATAAGTAGCTCTTCCTTCCTTATCACCCTTCCCTTATCATGCGACCAAGATGCTTATAGTTAGGCTGAGCAGACACTAACCAATGTAACCAGACCGTCCAATACTCCCCCTCCAGCTAAATTTTGATGAAGAATTTAGCTTGGAAACCATAAACAACCACCTCATTAAAAACCTTATGGTGCAAAACCCAATGGGACAAAAACACACACAAAGGAAAAAGAGTATGATTGCTTATGGTTAGAGAAGTTATGGAGTAGCAATATCAATGAGTCCAAGTCTGGGTAGAATGGACTCATATACCTTAGATGTTGTTGCCTTGGTAAAGATGTCAGCAAGCTGATCCACACTCCGAGTATAGCATGGTAGGACTATCCCTTGTTCCACAGCTTGCCTTACTTTGTGACAATCAATCTCTATATGCTTCGTTCTCTCATGGAAGACCGAGTTTGAGGCTATATGAATGACTGCCTGGTTATCACAATGCATGGTCATTGGCTTGGTTGTCTCTATTCCCAAGTCCTTCAAAATGGCTTTGATCCATGTTAGCTCATTAGTGAGTTTCTTCATGGCACGGTATTCGGCTTCAGCACTGGAGCAGGAGACTATCTTCTGTTTCTTTGTCTTTCATGTGACTAAGTTGCCTTCAACAAAGGTGCAATAGCCTGTCGTGGATCTCCTGTCTTCTCTATCTCCAGCCCAGTCTGCATCACAATACCCCACTATCTCTGAATTTTTGTTAGCTCCCATCCAAATTCCTTTCTCTGAAGTTCCTCTCAAGTATCTAAGAACTCTTTCCAGCATGTTCCAATGATGAACCTTGGGAGCTTGCATGTGCTGGCTAACCTGATTCACAGAGAAGCACAAATCAGGTCTGGTGAGAGTTAAATAGATTAACTTACCTACTAGTCTTCTGTAGAGCTGTGGGTCATTGAATGGTTGATCTTCAATTCCCCCTTACTGACTACTTTGTAGCTATCTTCCAGGGGTGTGGTCGCCGGTTTTGCATCTAACTTCCCTGTTTCAGACAATAGATCAAGAGTATACTTCCTTTGAGATAGAAATAGTCTTTCCTTTGAACGACATATCTCAATCCCTAGGAAGTACTTAAGCAGGCCTAGATCTTTAATACCAAATATAGACTTAAGGTAAGTTTTGGTTTCTCTAATTCCTTCCCTGTCATCACCGGTGATAATGATATCATCCACATAAACCAACACCACAATGATACCTGACTTGCTAGGAAGAGTAAAAAGGGTATGATCAGCTTCTGACTTTCTGAATCCTCTATCCCTTAGTGTCATGCTCAACTTCTGATACCAGGCTCTAGGCGATTGTTTCAAACCATAAATAGCCTTCCTCAATCTCAAGACTTTGCCTGGTTGAACAATTCCTTCCAAGCCTGGAGGTGGTCGCATGTACACCTCTTCTTCAAGCTCTCCTTGCAAGAATGCATTCCTCACATCCATCTGCCACAGATCCCATTCTAGATTTGTTGCTAGAGATAACACAATCCTCACAGTGTGTAATTTTGCTACAGGAACAAAAGTATCACCAAAGTCTTCACCATAGGTTTGAGTGAATCCTCTTGCTACAAGTCTTGCCTTATATCTTTCAATCTCCCCATTACTCTTGTACTTGATTGTAAACACCCATTTTGAACTCACGGCCTTCTTTCCCTTGGGTAGCACAGCTTCATCCCATGTATGATTTCTTTCCATGGCTCCTGTCTCATCACTTATAGCATCTCTCCAAACTTTGAGTTCCTTAGCTTCTTCATAAGATGTAGGAATATGTCCCTGATCCAAGCTGCTTATAAAGACCTTATGTTCTTCAGGAAATGAAGCAAAGGAGCAGACGACTTGGGTCAGATGAGCAACAGCATTGGCATTGTAGTACACTCTTGTATTCACCCAGTTTGATGGATCCTTCTTGAGTCTTGTACTTCTCCTTAGAGATGGAACTGGCTCGGATGGTTCTTCAACTTGATCATGGCTATCATCTGATTGTGCTGATACTTGATCGTGGCTATCATCATGTTCAAGGTCATCAAGTGTCCCCCCTTCACGGTCAAGTGCAGCTCCTATGTTTGGTATGTGCCGGGACGGGTCAGGACCAGGTTGAGACGAGTTAGAGTCATGGGAGGATGTGAACCAGGAGCCGGACCAGGACCAGCCGAAGTGAATGGAATGCCAAGGTGATCCATGATATTGCGAAGGTTCGTGGCACGATCCATGGAGATATCAGACAAATCGGCTAAGTCATCCCATTGCTGCTTATCATAATAGCTTCGGTGTTCAATGAACTTGACATCCCTTGTAACACCCCCGTCCCTAGTAGACCGGAGATGCTACGATAGGTCCGAATCCCGCTCGTCCGTTCTTCCGAACATAGTCCGAAAGCCCGAACTCACAAGATCCGAACCCCGATTGAGACTCCTTCTCGGTCGAGGTTTCTGAACCAAGACCGGATATCATAGTCGGGTATGCTCGGCCGAGACTTCAGAACATAAAATCTTAAAGGGAAGGAAACAAGCTCACGATAAAACCGAAATATATACTTAATTAAAAATTTCAAAGGTTCTACAACCAAGATCCGACGCATAACTAAATCCGAAAACAACAACCCGATCTAAAACCGATATAACGGTTGTAAGTACACATAAGTGTCGAAAAATCTTACAACCGGATACATACTCTAAGACAAGGGAAATGGGGGAGAAATCTACACCGGAACCGTCACGCCTTTCTTCCAACCAACTTGTGGGATCTGCAAGAATGAGTTCGGTCAGCTATATGCTGAGTGAGCGGACGTAAAATACATAATAAAAACTTAACCCCAACCCGATGAGCAAGCACACACAAAAACAATAACATAACGATCAGATGGAAACAACCACACATAGTCCTACTCAACACTAGGACTCGACAACTCATAGACCAACCACAAGTCTATACTCAACAGACAGCTTAACCAAGCTTACTCTAAACTACCCATGCGCGCCGTGACCTTAGCCTATTCCTTCCCGTCCCGGTCAGGTCCTTAGCCACACATGCTACAAGGCACCTACGAAGATGGACGGTACTCACTGCCCCGGTCAGGTCCTTAGTCGCTACATGCTATAAGGCACCTACGAAGATGGGCTTTAGCCTGGCAAGTCGCTCACAGGATGGTGGCAAGCCATCCCTCGCATGCACACGGAATAGCTAAGTCACAAATTCCCCACAACTCAAACCCATAACCCAAGTCATATGCGAGTCACCGTTTCTCGCATAGACCTTTAACACAACGTCAACAAGACATGTCATATCCGAGTCACCTTTTCTCGAATAGACCTTTAACACAACATCAACAACCGCCTAAACCAGACACCACTTCGTATCGCCCTCGGTTCAGTCTAGGCCTATTTATTTGACCAACTGCACAACAATCAAACAAGAACATGTACAGCCAATCAAATAAGACCTAAACTAAACCTAAGGTTCTACTAATGGCATCCTTGGACCTAACTCAATAATTCAATTAAACCAGAACATGCAAGCATCCAATCAAACCATTAACAAATAATTGAGCATGCAACTCAAATTATAACACATGAATCATAAAATTATGCTTAATGCAATGCCACAATCATACTTCACCACAATCAATCATGCAACACGAAATCTAACCTCCATTCTAACATGCATAATACATTCATGAAACTTCTTAAAAATCCTTCTTAAACCAAACACTTAAACACAACAAAGAATAAATGAAAAACCTTTGAAAACATGCATGCATGAACTTTTTATAAAAATACTTGAAAACATACATAATAATACCCATAATAATTTATAAAAAAAAATTATAAGCTTGGATTTTAAAATCCAAACTAGTTGAAAACCATGCATGCACTCTTTAAAACCAATTTTGAAAACCTTTTAAAATAAAACCGATTTGAAACCCTTTTTAAAAACCGATTTGAAAACCATTTGAAAACCAATTTTAAACCTTTGAAAACCCTTTTTAAAACTTTTAAAAACCAATTTAAAAACCCTTTTGAAACCCATTTTTAAAAATCTTTTGAAAACCGAATTTAAAAAGCTTTTGAAAACGATTTGAAAACCCTGTTAAAAGAAAAATAAAACCGAACTCAATAACCACATTCTTGCAAAATAAAATCCAACTCACAGGGCAATGCTCCTAAGGAATGGACTAGGCAGCTCACGGACAGCCTCTCCTCTCCCCTAGCTCACGGCCAGCCTCCTCTCTCTCTCCCTCTCTCACGGCTAATCCTCTCTCTCTCTCTCTCTCTCTTTCTCTCTCTCTCTCTAGCGATTTCTACAGGTGGGAACTGGGTGAGAAAATGGTTTAACTTAGGCCAGGGACTGGTATTTATAGGCAGGAGGTGATGGTAGTGGATTTTGCCAAGTGGAGTGCATGCTGAATCCACCAATGCATGAAGACCACTAAGTTTGCATGCAAATATGGTAATGCCACCTGTCTGCCTCCACCCATGCAACCATATAATTTAATTAATCCACACTTAGTGGATTTTAACAGCTGTAATTCCACTAATCTCATGCATGCAGAATTAATTAAAAATTCCTAAGTGGAATCCACATCATCCGCAGGTGAATGGGCAGGCGCGCGACGGTCGAACGGATGGGTACGGGTTGGTCGAACAGACGGTTAACTGGTCGACCATGTAATAAGAACTGACGGACGTAAGGACGGTCTTACGGAATGGGCATTTTATTCATCCTAAGGTGCGGGGCATTACATTCTCCCCTCCTTATAGGAATTCGTCCCCGAATTCCCAACCCAACTCTTACTCCCTTGGCGCATAGCTCGGAATGCCTCTCAAAGGTTTGATACTTGATAATCTATAATCCATACTTGATGATCTATAATCCAGAATCTAGAATTCGGAAACCTTCCTTGGCTCCTCCAATTCTCAAATCACTCCTTCACACCTTAAGTCTCCATCCTCCGGTAGACTTGGAAATCCATCTGCGCGGACTGGTTTTTCTTGGCAACAGCTTCGTAGACACTTTCGTTACCACGATCACTAACCGTGTTACCATTTTGCAATATCTTTAATCCGGCCAAGGTCCATTTATTTGACCAACTGTGCAACAATCAAACAAGAACATGCACAGCTGACCAAATAGAACCCGAGCTAGATCTAGGGTATGCTAATGGTTCCACTAATTAGAGATTCAACCATAACTTCATACACTTCTTCTTGCTTGCTCCGCCTAGATTGGTTGTCAGACTCCAATGGCCTTGGTCAACCACTATTGATCCTCCATGCGTTCGTCCTGATCGTTTATCCGTCTGGTCTTCTGGTCTGGGCACCCCGATGCTCATATCAACTTCATCATGATTGATTGTCCATCTTAGTCATCCCCTGGTCTAGTCTTGCTCGCTTGCACCCATTTTCTTAGCTTCCTTCATCTTTTTCTTCAGGCCATAGCTCACTTCGATCTTAATCATCACAATGCTTCGCCTACCGAACTTGGTCACTTACGACAGCAACAACTTACACAGCTTTCTCAGCACACTTGGCAACAACCCGGAAAGGTTTAAAGGGTTTGGCTTTTAGGAACCCTAATTAGGCAGCTACTCACCGAAGGCTCCATCAAAGGATTCTCTATAACTTGAGGCTACTAACTTAATGAAAGGGCAGCACACTTCACCATGACTAAAGAATCTGAGAACACCCTACATTTAACTTATAAACTAAGGCAACAAGGCTATAGGCTAGGCACGCCTAAAGCAACAACTCTAACAGCAACAGACCCGACTGAGCTATATTCATGCAATTCAGGTTCATGGCGAGGGTAATCCGATCTGTCGTGCAACAATCAAACAAGAACATGCACGACCGACTATTGACTCTATCATGACACCCAAATCTAAGTCCGAGTTAAATTCGATAGATCGTGCAACAATCAAACAAGAACATGCACGACCCATCTCCTAAAACCCAAACCCGACTTGAATGCTATTGATATGAATCAAAATACCCAAGCCTAGCTACCCAAACATGAAAACTTAAAGCAGGGCCTAAAACAACCTAGAAGTCTATACACTTAACCACTCAAACTTACTTACCACAAACCAATCCCACAAAAATGCAATTAGCACACAATGAGTCATGATCATGCACAAGCAAACACTGACTCAATTATACCAACCAGCCTCAGCCCAAGTCAAGGTCAATCAACCGTGCAACAATCAAACAAGAACATGCACGATTGACCTTCCACAACTCAAACCTGACTTGATTAGTATAACATGAGCCAATCATCCAAACATATGCACTCCCAAAGGTTAAGCCCAACATACCAGAATTGGGGTAAAGGACAGAAGGATGCAGACCGGTTGTATCTAATGGCGCTTTCTTCCTCTTGGTGGCCGTGGCGGACGCGAGCTCTGACCCCTCGGACAAATCCCATAATGGTGACCCATCTCCCCGCAAGTAGTACACATAATGATGGTGTGATCCATCATGAGAGTCCTACATGTGCCTATCTGATGGCCCTCAAATCCGCACCTCTCGCATATCAGGACCGGCTCCTTCAAACGTCCCATGGGTTGGTCATGAGTGTACGTCCGGGCTTGTTCCAGAGTGTTCAGGGACCTCATGCCTTGCTGTGCCCTCTCAACCTGCTCCGCGGCTAGTGTTCGCTCCACATTCTCCGCTACACGTACTAAGGTCGGCAGATCCATAACCGGTACCCTCTCTAGACGGATTCGCAGCTCAGGCCTCAAACCGCTCAAGAATAGCTGTACCGCCCGATTTTCCTCGTTCGGTTCGTAGCGGGTGATCTGTCGAAGTCGGTTAAACTCCGCCTCATACTCCCTCACGGTGCGTCCCAGCTGGGCCAACGAATGGTACTGCTCCATTAGTCTTTCCCTGGCTTGAAGAGGGAAAAACTCATGGTGAAACTCGCTGCAGAACTGTACCCAGGAGGCTTCTGGGTGGTTACTTATCTCGTTTTCCTTCTCCACTCTATACCACCAGTCTTCCGCGTCTTTCTCCAAGTAATATATGGCGACGTCTCTGCGGTATTCGTCCGGGCATTGCACTGCTTGCAGGTTCAGCTCCAGTCTCTGTAGCCATCCGTCTGCTTCCAAGGGATCTGTACTACCTGCGAATCTGTCCATCTCTAATATCCGCATCCGGAGCAGAATCTCATAGTAGCTTGGTCCAGTCCTTCCTTCTTGGTTTGTGGAAGCATCATCTCCTTCCGTTAGTGCTGATGGTATTGCTACCTGAGCTGGGTCCTGTGAGGCAACCCGTCTGGGAGTATTGCGGATTTCCCCAACTGATTCTCGTCGAGGTTCATCAGATGATCTTTCCTCTGGATTTTCTTCTACGGGATCCTCTTGTACTGGGTCTTCCTCAGGGTCTATCTCAATTGAGTCTGTCTCTGCTAGGGCAGGATCCGTATCAGACGATATCACAATCAGCTCTGGCTCCTCTCTTGGCACTGGTCTTGGGCCACGATACAACCGTCTCAAACCTTGCCTTGTCCCTACCCTGTATGGATCCATCTGCAAAACAGAAACTTGTTACGAACTCATTAATGAAAGACGGACGTTCCAGTTTCCTAAACCCCATTCCCAAAAAATTTCTTTTTCGAAAAGCGCTTAAGTCCTAGTGACTCGAAAACCATGCTCTGATACCACCTTGTAACACCCCCGTCCCTAGTAGACCGGAGATGCTACGATAGGTCCGAATCCCGCTCGTCCGTTCTTCCGAACATAGTCCGAAAGCCCGAACTCACAAGATCCGAACCCCGATTGAGACTCCTTCTCGGTCGAGGTTTCTGAACCAAGACCGGATATCATAGTCGGGTATGCTCGGCCGAGACTTCAGAACATAAAATCTTAAAGGGAAGGAAACAAGCTCACGATAAAACCGAAATATATACTTAATTAAAAATTTCAAAGGTTCTACAACCAAGATCCGACGCATAACTAAATCCGAAAACAACAACCCGATCTAAAACCGATATAACGGTTGTAAGTACACATAAGTGTCGAAAAATCTTACAACCGGATACATACTCTAAGACAAGGGAAATGGGGGAGAAATCTACACCGGAACCGTCACGCCTTTCTTCCAACCAACTTGTGGGATCTGCAAGAATGAGTTCGGTCAGCTATATGCTGAGTGAGCGGACGTAAAATACATAATAAAAACTTAACCCCAACCCGATGAGCAAGCACACACAAAAACAATAACATAACGATCAGATGGAAACAACCACACATAGTCCTACTCAACACTAGGACTCGACAACTCATAGACCAACCACAAGTCTATACTCAACAGACAGCTTAACCAAGCTTACTCTAAACTACCCATGCGCGCCGTGACCTTAGCCTATTCCTTCCCGTCCCGGTCAGGTCCTTAGCCACACATGCTACAAGGCACCTACGAAGATGGACGGTACTCACTGCCCCGGTCAGGTCCTTAGTCGCTACATGCTATAAGGCACCTACGAAGATGGGCTTTAGCCTGGCAAGTCGCTCACAGGATGGTGGCAAGCCATCCCTCGCATGCACACGGAATAGCTAAGTCACAAATTCCCCACAACTCAAACCCATAACCCAAGTCATATGCGAGTCACCGTTTCTCGCATAGACCTTTAACACAACGTCAACAAGACATGTCATATCCGAGTCACCTTTTCTCGAATAGACCTTTAACACAACATCAACAACCGCCTAAACCAGACACCACTTCGTATCGCCCTCGGTTCAGTCTAGGCCTATTTATTTGACCAACTGCACAACAATCAAACAAGAACATGTACAGCCAATCAAATAAGACCTAAACTAAACCTAAGGTTCTACTAATGGCATCCTTGGACCTAACTCAATAATTCAATTAAACCAGAACATGCAAGCATCCAATCAAACCATTAACAAATAATTGAGCATGCAACTCAAATTATAACACATGAATCATAAAATTATGCTTAATGCAATGCCACAATCATACTTCACCACAATCAATCATGCAACACGAAATCTAACCTCCATTCTAACATGCATAATACATTCATGAAACTTCTTAAAAATCCTTCTTAAACCAAACACTTAAACACAACAAAGAATAAATGAAAAACCTTTGAAAACATGCATGCATGAACTTTTTATAAAAATACTTGAAAACATACATAATAATACCCATAATAATTTATAAAAAAAAATTATAAGCTTGGATTTTAAAATCCAAACTAGTTGAAAACCATGCATGCACTCTTTAAAACCAATTTTGAAAACCTTTTAAAATAAAACCGATTTGAAACCCTTTTTAAAAACCGATTTGAAAACCATTTGAAAACCAATTTTAAACCTTTGAAAACCCTTTTTAAAACTTTTAAAAACCAATTTAAAAACCCTTTTGAAACCCATTTTTAAAAATCTTTTGAAAACCGAATTTAAAAAGCTTTTGAAAACGATTTGAAAACCCTGTTAAAAGAAAAATAAAACCGAACTCAATAACCACATTCTTGCAAAATAAAATCCAACTCACAGGGCAATGCTCCTAAGGAATGGACTAGGCAGCTCACGGACAGCCTCTCCTCTCCCCTAGCTCACGGCCAGCCTCCTCTCTCTCTCCCTCTCTCACGGCTAATCCTCTCTCTCTCTCTCTCTCTCTCTCTCTTTCTCTCTCTCTCTCTAGCGATTTCTACAGGTGGGAACTGGGTGAGAAAATGGTTTAACTTAGGCCAGGGACTGGTATTTATAGGCAGGAGGTGATGGTAGTGGATTTTGCCAAGTGGAGTGCATGCTGAATCCACCAATGCATGAAGACCACTAAGTTTGCATGCAAATATGGTAATGCCACCTGTCTGCCTCCACCCATGCAACCATATAATTTAATTAATCCACACTTAGTGGATTTTAACAGCTGTAATTCCACTAATCTCATGCATGCAGAATTAATTAAAAATTCCTAAGTGGAATCCACATCATCCGCAGGTGAATGGGCAGGCGCGCGACGGTCGAACGGATGGGTACGGGTTGGTCGAACAGACGGTTAACTGGTCGACCATGTAATAAGAACTGACGGACGTAAGGACGGTCTTACGGAATGGGCATTTTATTCATCCTAAGGTGCGGGGCATTACATCCCTTGCCACCAGAACCTTCTGAGCTATTGGATCATAACACTTATAGCCTCTTTGTGTGGTTGAATACCCAATAAACATTGCCCTTGTGCTCTTAGCATCCAATTTTGTTCTGTTTTCTCCTGGAATCAAGACAAAACACACACAACCGAATATTTTCAAGTGAGCTATATAAGGTTTGGTTGAGTTCAATACCTCAAAGGGGGAAATGTCATCCAATATCCTTGTAGGGATGTGGTTAATGAGATAGCAAGCTGATAGCACAGCATCTCCCCAGAACGTCTTTGGAACCTTGGAATGAAACATCATGGACCTTGCTACCTCCATTAGATGACGGTTTTTCCTCTCGGCCACACCATTCTGCTGTGGTGTGTATGGGCAGCTCGTCTGATGAAGAATGCCATGCTTGGTAAGGTGGTCTTTGAAGGCATTTCTGGTATATTCTCCACCATTGTCTGTTCTTAAGAGTTTAATCTTTGCATTGAAATGGTTAGTGACATAGTTCTGAAAATTCACAAAGGCTTCTAAAGCTCTATCCTTAGATTGAATCAAAGTTAGCCAAGTGTACTTGGATTTTTCATCTATGAAGGTGATGAAGTATTTGTGATTTTCTCTAGATAGACAAGGAGCAGTCCAAATATCAGAATGCACAAGATCAAAACATTTTGCATAAACTGTCTTAGACTTAGGGAAAATAGACTTGCAATGTTTGCCTAAGATACAAGCTTCACACTCATCATTTTTAAACACAACATTAGGCAACATTAAGCTTAAAGCCCGAGAATGAGGATGTCCTAATCTAGCATGCCACAACGCATTATTAGCATAAGCAGAAGTAGAGTCTAAAGAGCATGGAACAGAAGATAAAACAGAAGATAAAGGCTGATCATCCTTCAGTAGATAGAGACCATCCTTAGTTATTCCTTTCCCAAGCATCTTGCTTGTCTTAATATCCTGAAATTTCACATCATTAGGGGTGAAGATAACATTGCAATCCAAGTCATTTGTGGCCTTATGAACAGAGACTAAATTAGAGGTGAAATCAGGCATAAAGAAGGCTCTAGTCTTTCTATCAAATAGGTTCAAGTTTCCTACTCCTTTAATTGGAATTCAATCACCATTAGCAATAACAACATGACCATTAGCCGGTTCTAAATCTCTAATCAATTCAACATTGCTAATCATATGGTGAGATGCACCAGAGTCAATCACTAATGGTTTATCATTCAATTTTATAGTGTGAGCAGAAGCATGAAAGGAGAAACCCATAGTATTACCATAACTTTCTTTCAAGGCTTTGATGAGTGCATCAAGTTCTGACCGCTTTACCACCTGGTCTTGATCAGCTACTTGTGCAGCTTGAGCATTGATTACAGCCATCCCATCTCCTTCTGGATTGCGTGAAGATGTTCCCTGGTCAGCTTTCGCCTTGGTAATGTTGGCTCGGACATCTCTGAACTTGGATGGCTTGAGATGCGGATGGAGGATCCAGCACTTGTCCTTCCCATGGCCCTTCTTCTTGCAGTGTTCGCAAAATGACCCTCTTCTATCATCTGGCTTGAAGTATACACCTTTGTTTGCTGTCACCAGCTCCCCCTTTCCACTTAGAAGCCCATGGGAACCTTGTTCCCTCTGGATGTATGCGCATACTTCTTCAAGGGATGGGAGCTTATCTGACCTCAAAAGATGTTTGATCAAGTCATTGTACATTGGATTCAGGGTGAGAAGGAGACCAAAGACCTTTTCCTGTTCACGCCTAGCAAGGAGAACCTCTGGGTCAATAGAGTTTTGTCTCAGCATTTCAAGCTCGGCCCATAGAGAGCGAAATTTGCCAAAATGTGCCGTGAACTCCAAGTCTTCCTGGTGGAGGTTGTTGATTGCTCTCTTTACTTCGAACACCCTACTTAGATTTGTAGTATTGCCATACACCTTCTTGAGTGTTTCCCATAGCTCCCTAGCACTCTCACAATACGAGTATGCCTCCAAGATAGGTCCATCCAGTGAACTCTGAATGATGGACAGAACAATCTGATCCTCTTGAATCCATTTTTCTTCATCAACAATCATAATCTCTTGTCCATCCTCCTGTTGGAATACCTTTGGTGGTGCTTCATCTAGGAGAAGATGCATTCCAAGTCCACGACCACCGAGAGTGGTTTTCACCATTCTGGACCATAGTAAGTAGTTGAGACCCTTTAAAGTGACCGGGATAACCATAGGCCTAGTATTCTCCATTTGTGAAGATCTCTAGTGAGCAACCTCAGCAGCTGGAACCGTGTGTTAGTTTTAGCAAGGATTAGGAGTAAGTTTACAGAGATTTAAGAAGAGTAAGAGAGTGTATTCGAAGAGAGGAAGGGAAACATGATGAAGAGTAAGAGAGTGTATTCGATTGCATAAGAGTTAGTATACATAGGTGGGCTGCTTGGCCTTAAATAGAAAGCTAGCTAGGTATCATAGACTAGGGATAAGAGAAGGGACTTATAGGGCCGTTACATGATAACCTATCACTAGTGGTCCCTTCCTTATCACTCACTTAAGCTCCTTATAGTTCCTCTCATATCACTTAGTCGATTAGCCGGCTTATCTAGGACCACCACGGCTTGTATCCTCAATTCGCAATAGATCACACTTGGTTCAATACTCCCCCTCAAGCTAAGTTCTGATGAAGTACCTTAGCTTGGAAACCATAAACAACCACCTCATTAAAAACCTTATGGTGTAAAACCCAGTGGGATAAAAGCACACATAAGGGAAAAAGAGTATGATTGTTTATGATTAGAGGAGTCATGGAGAAGGAACATCAAAGAGTCCAAGTCTTGGAAGAATGGACTCATATACCTTTGATGTTGTTGCCTTAGTGAAGATATCTGCAAGCTGATCCACACTTCTTGTATAGCATGGTAAGACTATCCCTTGTTCCACGGCTTGCCTCACTTTGTGACAATCAACTTCTATGTGCTTGGTTCTCTCATGGAATACTGAATTGGATGCTATGTGAATGGCTGCCTGGTTGTCACAGTGCATAGTTATTGGTCTAACGGTTTCAACACCCAAGTCCTTCAGAATGGCCTTGATCCATGTTAACTCATTTGTGAGCTTCTTCATTGCACGATATTCAGCCTCTGCGCTTGAACAAGACACAATCTTCTGCTTCTTTGTCTTCCATGTGACCAAGTTTCCTCCAACAAATGTGCAGTAGCCTGTGGTAGACCTCCTGTCTTCTCTATCTCCAGCCCAGTCAGCATCACAGTACCCCACTATTTCTGAGCTTCCATTAGCTCCCATCCAGATTCCTTGTTCAGAAGTCCCTCTCAAGTACCTGAGAACTCTCTCTAGCATGTTCCAGTGATGGACCTTAGGCTCTTGCATATGCTGGCTAACCTGGTTCACAGAGAAACAAAGATCAGGTCTAGTAAGAATTAAATAGATTAACTTACCTACTAGTCTTCTGTAGAGTTGCGGATTGTTGAATGGTTGATCTTCAAGCTCCCCCTCACTGATAGCTTTGTAGTTGTCTTCCAGAGGTGTGCTCACTGGTTTTGCATCAAGCTTTCCTGTTTCAGACAAAAGATCAAGTGTGTATTTCCTTTGAGATAAGAATAGTCCCTCTTTAGAGCGACATATCTCAATCCCAAGGAAATACTTAAGCAAGCCTAAGTCTTTAATGTTAAAGATGGACTTAAGATAAGCTTTGGTTTCCTTGATACCTTCCCTATCGTCACCTGTGATGATGATATCATCCACATAGACCAAAACAACTATAATACCTGACTGGCTAGGAAGCGTGAACAGAGTGTGATCAGCTTCAGACTTCCTGAATCCTCTATCCCTTAGTGTCATGCTTAACTTATGATACCAGGCCCTAGGTGATTGTTTCAATCCATAAATAGCCTTTCTCAATCTCAAAACCTTGCCTGGTTGAACAATCCCTTCTAGTCCTGGAGGTGGTCGCATGTACACCTCTTCTTCCAACTCTCCTTGTAAAAAGGCATTCCTTACATTCATCTGCCATAGATCCCATTCAAGATTTGTTGCTAAGGATAGAACGATCCTCACAGTATGGAGTTTTGCTACAGGAGCAAAGGTATCACCAAAGTCTTCTCCATAGGTCTGAGTGAAGCCTCTTGCAACCACCCTGGCCTTATACCTCTCTATGTCTCCATTACTTTTGTATTTGATCGTAAAAACCCACTTTGAGCTTACTGCCTTCTTTCCTTTAGGTAGCACAGCTTCATCCCATGTGTGGTTCCTTTCCATGGCTCCTGTCTCATCACTTATAGCATCTCTCCAAACTTTAAGAACCTTAGATTCTTCATAAGATGTAGGAATATATCCCTCATCCAAGCTGCTCATAAAGACCTTATGTTCTTCAGGGAATGAAGCAAAAGAGCATACGACTTGGGATGGGTGAGCAACCGCACTTGCATTGTAATACACTCTAGTGTTCACCCAGTTTGAAGGATCCTTCTTGAGTCTGGTACTTCTTCTCAGAGGTTGAGCTTGCTGTGATGGTTCGGCTACTTGATCGTGGCTTCTTGGAGATGGCGAGACAGCCTGGTTATGGTCACGTTCTTCTTCCAGTATCCCCCCCTCACGATCAATATCTTGCTGAGACCATGATAAGTCGCCACCAGTGTTTTGTACTTCCTGGGACAGGGTAGGACTAGAAGAGAAGTCGTAAAGAGCTGAGCATGGTCCATGCTGAGATGAACTGGACTCATTACTGGACGCATGGTCTATTGCGGCCGGTATATGCGCAGTAGAGCTATGGTCACGATTCTGCTTTGATCCTGGACCAGGGCTGGAGCTTGGGGGGAATGAAATACCAAGATGATCCAGTATATTCCGAAGATTGGTTGCACGGTCCATAGATACATCAGTTAAATCAGCTAGATCATCCCATTGTTGCTTATCATAGTAGCTTCTATTCTCAATGAACTTGACATCCCTTGATACAAGCACCCTTTTAGCCACTGGATCATAGCACTTATAGCCCTTTTGAGTGGTTGAGTACCCAATGAACATTGCCCTTGTACTCTTAGCGTCCAGTTTAGTTCTGTTTTCCCCTGGAATCAAAACAAAACACACACAACCGAATACTTTCAAGTGAGCTATAGATGGTTTAGCAGAGTTTAATACCTCAAAAGGGGATATATCATTCAGTATCCTTGTGGGAATGCGATTGATAAGATAACAAGCTGATAGAACAGCATCTCCCCAAAACCTCTTTGGAACCTTGGAGTGAAACATCATGGACCTAGCTACTTCCATTAGATGGCGGTTCTTCCTCTCGGCCACACCATTCTGCTGTGGTGTATAAGGGCAACTCGTCTGATGGAGGATGCCATGCTTGGTGAGATGAGCTGTGAATGCATTGCTTGTATATTCCCCACCATTGTCTGTTCTAAAAATTTGAATCTTTGCATTGAAGTGGTTAGTGACATAGTTCTGAAAGTTCACAAATGCTTCTAAAGCAGTCCAAATATCAGAATGCACAAGATCAAAACATTTCGAATAAACCGTTTTAGACTTAGGGAAAATGGACTTGCAATGTTTGCCTAAGATACAAGCTTCACATTCATCATTTTTAAACACAACACTAGGCAACATTAAGCTTAAGGCCCGAGAGTGGGGATGTCCTAATCTAGCATGCCACAACGCATTATTAGCAAAAACAGAAGTAGAATCTAAGGTGCATAGAACAGAAGCTATAGGTTGATCATCCTCCAGTAGGTAAAGACCATCCTTAGTTATTCCTTTCCCAAGCATCTTGCTTGTCTTAATATCCTGAAATCGCACATCATTAGGAGTGAAGATAACATTGCAATCCAAATCATTTGTAGCCTTATGGACAGAGACAAGATTAGAAATAAAATCAGGCATGAAGAAGGCTCTAGTCTTCCTATCAAACAGATTCAGGTTACCTACTCCTTTAATTGGAATTTTATCTCCATTAGCAATAACAACATGACCCTTAGCCGGTTCTAAGTCTCTAATCAATTCAACATTGCTAATCATGTGATGGGATGCACCTGAGTCAATCACTAATGGTTTCTCATCAAGTTTTATAGTGTGGGCAGAAGCATGAAAAGAGAAGCCCATAACATTACCATAACTTTCTTTCAGGGCCTTGATGAGGGCATCAAGTTCTGACCGCTTCACCACCTGATCTGGACCAGCTACATGTGCAGCTTGAGCATTGATCACTACCGTCCCATCTCCTTCTGGGCTGTGTGAAGATGTTCCTCCTTGATCAGTTTTAGCCTTAGTGATATTTGCCCGAATATCTCTGAACTTGGATGGCTTCAGATGTGGATGCAGGATCCAGCACTTATCCTTAACATGGCCCTTTCTCTTGCAGTGTTCACAAAACAAGCCTCGCCTTTCATCCTGTTTGTAGTATGCTCCCTTGTTAGCCGTCACCAGTTCCCCCCTTCCACTGAAGAGACCGTGAGACCCTTGCTCTCTCTGAATGTAACAGCACACCTCTTCAAGAGATGGAAGCTTGTCTGATCTAAGAAGATGCTTAATCAGATCATTATACATAGGATTCAAGGTGAGAAGGAGACCGAAGACCTTGTCTTGTTCGCGCCTAGTAAGGAGAACCTCTGGATCAGTGGAGTTAGGCCGGAGCATCTCAAGTTCAGCCCACAAGGAGCGGAACTTACCAAAGTGTGCCGTGAATTCCAAGTCTTCTTGGTGAAGATTGTTGATTGCTTTCTTCACCTCAAATACTCTGCTCAGATTTGTGGTATTGCCATATACTTTCTTGAGTGTTTCCCATAGTTCCCGAGCACTTTCATAGTATGAGTATGCTTCCAGTATGGGTCCATCCAAGGAGGTTTGAATAATGGATAGCACAAGCTGGTCCTCTTGGATCCATTTTTCTTCATCAACGATCATGATTTCTTCACCATCTTCTTGTTGAAACGCTTTTGGAGGAGCTTCATCCAAGAGAAGATGCATCCCAAGTCCTCGGCCACCGAGAGTAGTCTTTACCATTCTAGACTAGAGAAGGTAGTTAAGGCCTTTGAGAGTGACTGGAATGACCATGGGCCGTGTGTTTTCCATCTTGAAAGAGGTAGGGTTTATGAGGCAATGAAAAGAGGTGAACCCAGAAACAGAGGACACGAGGGTTTGAGAAAACAGGGTGCACAAGGTTTAAGAAGGTTTCAATGCTCAGGATGCAACTCTACCCTTCTAATACCTCAAGCCGTTCTTTGGTAAGCTAGAAATGACCTTCCTTTAGGATAAATGAGCTATTTTTAGACAGATTTGGTGAAGTGTACGGACTCTGGTTCGGGTTTGGTCGAAGAAGATGAGTACGGACACACACCCACTTAGCTCTAAACGACTACCCCTTGTATTACTTAGGCCATGAATGAGTTCAAGCTTACTCCTTTTACTACCCCAACACAGAAAGCAGCTATTTTGACACTAAGAACGCACTATCCAGAAATGTGTCCGTACAACAATGGTGGAAAGAACCGGCTAAACTTGAAAACAACTTAAACGCGACAGATAACCATGCCTAGTCTTCTTCAACTCATCACCCATGGTTCTGAGGATCCTGGATCTCAGAGAAGACAGACTTAAACATATTTATCTCAAGGGAAGCGTTTGGGTATAGCCAGAAATATGAAGAGTAGAAGAGAAGGAATGAGTTCAAGAATGCGGAAGCTATGTGAGAATCATATCCTGCTCTGATACCATGTTAGTTTTAGCAAGGATTAGGAGTAAGTTTACAGAGATTTAAGAAGAGTAAGAGAGTGTATTCGAAGAGAGGAAGGGAAACATGATGAAGAGTAAGAGAGTGTATTCGATTGCATAAGAGTTAGTATACATAGGTGGGCTGCTTGGCCATAAATAGAAAGCTAGCTAGGTATCATAGACTAGGGATAAGAGAAGGGACTTATAGGGCCGTTACATGATAACCTATCACTAGTGGTCCCTTCCTTATCACTCACTTAAGCTCCTTATAGTTCCTCTCATATCACTTAGTCGATTAGCCGGCTTATCTAGGACCACCACGGCTTGTATCCTCAATTCGCAATAGATCACACTTGGTTCAATACCGTGAAGAATGATGTTTTCTGGTTCAAAATACTTAGTTACCGCACTAGACACCCAAAACAATCCCTTTAAGACTGCTTTTAAGGTTTGAACCCAAAGTGTACGGACACTATAAAACCCTTGCCGAGGAAGACGAGTACGGACACGCTTGTGTTCCAACTAAAGATGCTTCCTTTCTTGCTTCTAAGGGCACAGATGAACACAAGATAGAACCTTGCACCTTTGGGATGAAAAGAGAAGAAGTTTCAATCGTGAAAGACACGGTCTTTTAAGGAGATGGACCGTACAACAATGGCGGACGCAGATTTAAGATGAGCAGGAGCTCTAGACTTGTTCCGACCGCCGAACCTTAACAACGGATGATCTGAGCTAAGCTTCTTTCACCTCTCAGATGAAGAAAGGAGCCATCTTTACTGCTGAGTGGAGCTTCCTTGGGAGATTCATCCGTGCATCAATGGCGAATATCTTAGACTTTGCTTAAAAACAACTAAACGCAAGTGATAACCATGTCTAGCCTTCATTCAACTCATCTCCCATGGATTTGAGGATCTTTGATCTCAGAGAATATAGATTAAGGCATGATTAACACAAGGTAAGCGTTTTTGCAAGTATAACACGATTTGAAGAATCAAGGAAAGGAAAACACACGAATAAAAGATTTGCGGAAGATTAGAAAGGATTAGGACTGCTGATACCATGATAGTTTTTATAAGAGTTTATGACTGGATGAAGAAAAGTATGAGAGAATAGAGTAAAGGAGGATTAGATGATGGGGGTATTGAACTGAATAAGGGAATGGATCGAGTTTAATAAAGCAATGGACAGTGGACATGAAGCGGTTTAGGACATGGACGGCCCAGCGACATGGTGCGGTACATGGACAGCCCAGCGAATCCAAAAGATGGACAAGGCAAGAAGTAAGGTGGCCCAGGTGAAGAAGACATGGCCCAATAGCTGAAATAATGTTCTAGAAGGTGTTTGGAGCCGTTGGAGACACTCGCCAAGGAAGATCACGTGTGGAGACAAGCTCCCACCCGTTAGGAGCTGTCACTCTCATGCCTTGGATCCAGCAAGTCTTCTCTTTGTTTATTATTTATGTCATTGTCCTGCACAGACCTAGTGTCTCACATGTCTGGCTATAAGTATCATGTGTCCTACATTGTATTCGAATCAAGAAATGGAAATACACTCTTCCTTCTTCTAAACTCTCTCACTCTCGCCATTAAATTCTCCTTCAAGCTCTCCACTCTTCTATCTAAACTTAAATTCCGCAAACACATACATTCTTTCAGGGGGAAATCGATTTCATTATTGTGTTTATTACAATGAGGCTGCATATCCTTAAATAGAAAGATACCTAGGTCACCTAGACTAGGGATAAGTAGAATTACATATATATGACCGTTATAGGATAGCTTATCAACACACGCCTCCTTATCATATCACATGCATAAGTAGCTCTTCCTTCCTTATCACCCTTCCCTTATCATGCGACCAAGATGCTTATACTTAGGCTGAGCAGACACTAACCAATGTAACCAGACCTTCCAATAATTAAATCAACTAAAGCTTATTTGAGAAGTGTTTTTGATATTAAGGATCTAGGTGAATTGAAATATTTCTTAGGAATTGAAATATGTAGATTTAAGGAAGGTCTCTTTTTATCTCAAAGGAAATATATTGTGGACTTACTAACCTCCACAGGCATGTTTGAAGCTAAACCAGCTAAGACACCCCTAGAAGAAGGCTACAAAATAGAACCTGAGGGGGAGCTAGGAAATGACAAGTTTCATGATGCAAAATTGTATAGACAAGTGGTTGGTAAGCTTATTTACTTAACCATCACTAGACCTGACCTATGTTTTGCAGTAAATCAGGTATCTCAACATATACAAGACCCAAGGACAAGGCATTGGGATATGATCATTCGCATATTGAGATATTTGCAAGGAACTAAGGAAAAAGGTATATGGATGGGATGTAATAAGAACACAGAGGTTGTAGGTTATTGTGATGCAGATTGGGCAGGAGACATAGACGATAGGAGGAGCACAACTGGCTATTGCACTTTCATAGGAGGTAACCTTGTAACCTGGAAGACTAAGAAGCAAAAGGTTGTATCTTGTTCTAGTGCAGAAGCTGAATACAGGGCCATGAGGAAGCTCACAACAGAATGCATCTGGTTGAAGCAAATCCTCTTTGATATTTTAGGCGAGTGTTTAGAATCTCCAATCACTGTCCATTGTGATAATCAAGCTGCCATCCACATTGCCTCTAACTCTCTGTTTCATGAGAGAACCAAGCATATTGAGGTTGACTGCCATAAGGTAAGGGAAGCTATTGGAAATGGTACAATTCTACCCTGCTACACAAGGACTGAAGATTAGCTAGCTGATGTGTTTACCAAAGCTGTAACCTTGAAGACAGGCGGTTCCATCTACCCTAGACTTGGTTTGATGTCTCTTCCACATCAATGATCCCAACATGGAGTGTTATACTCTTTTTCCCTAGAAAATTTTTTGTCCCAATTGGGTTTTTCTTCTCTAGGTTTTTAATGAGGTAATACTTCATGGCTGCAAGCTTAAGTATTCTCTATGACTTAAGCTTGAGGGGGAGTGTTGGAATGAAGTGGAGTGATGAGTGCAAACAAGAGGTTTGTAGGCGACTTATCTAAGTGAGTATCTTAGACTTGTTTAGGTTTAATGATAGGTTTATCTCTGTATCCAAACATATAATTAGACTATATCTGTATCCAAACAAGTCTAGAATAGGATTAGTATAAATAGATAACTCTCTCTCACTTTGTATGCATAAAAACTCATTTTCTAAAAATCTTAATAAAAGATCATTCTCAATCTCTCTCAATCTCTCTCAATCTCTAAATCTCAAATTCTCTCAATCATCAAATCTTTCACCCAACATGGAGTGTTATACTCTTTTTCCCTAGAAAAGGTTTTATCCCAATTGGGTTTTCCTTCTCTAGATTTTTTAATGAGGTAATGCTTCATGGTTGCAAGCTTAGGCATTTTCCATGTCTTAAGCTTGAGGGGGAGTGTTGGAATGAAGAAGAAATGATGAAAGATGAAAGCCTTTAATTCTATAAATAAAGGCGTGAGTTTAATATGTCAAAGGGGAGTATTTAAGGCTTGTTTGTGTTCTAGTATTATGTTATCCTTGTATCTATTCATGTATAAGGCTATCCTTGTATTCAAACAAGCCTAGACTAGATTAGTATAAATACCTTACTCCCTTCACATATTGTAACTAAGCAAGAAAAATTATTCTCTTATCATTATGAATAAAAATATTCTTTCTCTCATTCTTTTGTCACTAAAATTCTCTATCTATTCTCTTGATCAATGGTGAACCTAAATCTCATATTCTTTCATTAAGGAGCTTGATCCTTGTGTTCGAGAGATGTACGGACGCCTGACGAACTTTCAAAGCCGGGACATTGAGGACAGGTTCAAAAGGTCCCTTTTTATACTTGATAAGGTTTATTTGGGTGATTTTTTTGTAAAAGGAGGAAACTTTTGTGAAAAAGGAGCGTCTTTGAGCAGGAACGTGAGGGTGTACGACAACCTAGGTTTGACCTCTTTGAAGAAGATGAGTAAGGCCCGTGAGATAGAACAGGAAAGTTCAGGCCTTTGGACCTCAAACTTAGTCACGAACGTTTGTGAGGTAGAAATACACCTTGGTTTGAAGAGGAGGTCCGTACAACAATGGCGGCTTAGAGAAAGAACGAGTAGAACAGGTTACTAACATATGAAATAATCACACCTAGTCTTCCTCAACTCATCACCCATGGATCTGACGATCTTTAGATCTCAGAGAGGATAGGCTAAAGCATGTTTATCTCAAGAAAGAACTTGTTCTTTTGAAAATAAACCGAATGAACCAGAGAGTATTGATTGCGGATAATAAGATTAAGAACAATGCTCTGATACCATGTAAGTTTTAGAGAGTTTTAGAGAGATTTAGGGAGTTTTAGAGAGTTTGAATATTAGAGAGACTCAGACAGATTATGAAGAACATAGTTTTTATTAGAATGTAGTTTTCGTGCTTACAAATAAATGAGAGGCAGCTACTCCTTTTATACACTTAGAATAAACCTAGAAACATCTAAAAGAGGAAGGGAGAAATACATGTGTTGGCGACTCCTTTTGTGCTGGCATTGGTGACTCATCTATAGGAAGCGCGCCCCTTGTTAGAATGAGAGATTATGATTCACCATGTATCAAGAGAGAGTTTCAGAGAGAGAAATGATTTATTTTATTAATATGAAGAGAATGATTCAACTTATTTACAAATGAAGAGTACATGTGCTTATATAGAGAGTTTTTAATGCTTGTGTCCAAACACCCTTAATAGTCGCCTAATACTCATGTTTGGCTATAGGATTATTGACTTCTTCATACTCTCCCTTTGGTTTAGAGTATCTACTCTCTTCTTCTTTCTATCACTTCATACTCTCTTCTTTGTCTTAAACCACTTCTTTTCTTCTTCATTTCAACACTCCCCCTCAAGTTTAAGCATGGGTGAATGGTTGAACTTGCAAAGATGAAGAGACTTCCTCCTTCTTCTTTTACTCCCTTTCAAGCTTGATTAATGTTCATAGAAACCAAGATTGTAACCTTAAAGAACTTCCTCATTAAAAACCTTAGTATGGAAAACCCTTTGGGACAAAACCAATACTAAGGGAAAAAGAGTGAAGTCTTCTTAGCTTAGGGATTGGCCATTGAATCTATGAGCTTTAAATTCACCAGAGAGCTCCATAGATCCTTGGATAAAGGCCTTAATGAATTCGCTTGTGAATGGTTGACTTAAAGCTCCTTTTTAAGTCTGGTCCATTTTTCCCCCTTTCTTTTGACTCCTTGTCTTTACGAGGTGTTTGGATGATATGATCTAGACCAGTCTGGTTCTCTAAAGACTTCACATTAAGGTCTTTGGATTCATCATGATCACATGGTTCTCTTCTGGATTCATCATGATCACATGGTTCTCTTCCCTTATATGTTTTAGATCTCCTTTGACCAGCTTCATTTTGCTTTCACTTTCTACTTTCAATAAGCCTAACTCAAGAGAATAAGATTGTAGAGTTAAGCTAGAGTAGAGTGAGCACACTTATCTCCTAATACACTTTCCCACCATGCTTCCACTAATTGATGTAGGTAAGTCATGCTTATAACTGTTTTCATCACTTCCTGATCTAAAACATCATAGCAACTCAAAAATAAAGATTAGTATTCCAGAACTTGAGTAATATCAAGTCTGGTATCAAGTATAATATCTAGCCAAATTCTCAACCTAAAATCACAGAGTTAGAGAAATTATCATAGATAAAACCTGTGATGAGAGAATTTTGATCTCCTGAGGTGATTCATCACTTTCCATCACCTTACTCCTTCTTCATTAGACTTGGTAGCTTGATGGCCATTGGTTCTATCCTCAGTTGATGACAGATAATTTGGATGACCTTACTAGCGGCCTCTATGAGAGAATCAGATTGAGCACACTTCTTGTGCTCACTTGGTTTTGGCAGACAGCTTGGAAGCCATTGAGTGTGCCAGACTATTCTTTAAATGTCCTTACTTGTGCCTTGAAAGCCTTTGTATACACCAGACATCTCCTTCTTGGAATATCCTTCTTTGTGTCTTGAAAGCTTTTGTATGCACCAGACACCTTCAATGCCCTTGATTGCACCAGACCCACTTCTTATGTTGTCCTTGTTTGTGCCAGACACTCTCTGAATATGATTGTCCTTGTTTGCACCTCTAGATTTAGCTCCAGCTCTGTTTGCTCCATCAAATCCAGCTCCAGCTTGACAGGAACCAGGTCTAGTGTAGAATGAATAACATGGGATGAACTGTGCCCAGTCAGGTACATGCATGGCTTGTCCTTGCATGATCAGCCACAACACGCACAACCATGATCTAGCGCTAACTTGTTCTAGTTCCATTCCATGCATCAACTTTGTTTAGCTTGGAACCACAAGTTCACGATCCAGCACCTGGCCAGGTCGAAGAATCTGTCCCATGGAACGACCACGATCCAGCACTTTCGAAGCCCGACCACGTACCTGCATGACCACGTACCACGATCCAGCATCCAGAAAGGCCCGACCATGTACCAGCATCCCGCTAGTTTGGAACGATCAGTACCTTCGGCCAGCCACAACGAGCATACCACTTTGGTCCTTGCAAGTACCGCATGAACCGCTCCATCTTGACACGGCACAATGCGCCACTTGTGCCAGCTTGCATGGAACTTCGTCCAGCGATGAACCGCACTTGGAACATTTGAATGCTCATTCACTTCCCCCCCACAAGCTTGACACTAAAAACATGAAAGTCAGGTTTTGAAGGATGAGCATACACAAATTTTATATCTTGAGAATTAAGAGTTTTGAAGTGTTAGGAGAATATGGAGAATATGGAGAATATGGATAATATGAGATTTAAAGATTTAAAAGTATATTATTTTAAGTAGAATATATGAGACTTATGTGAGAATTAAGAGAATGATGAAGAATAATAGAGAATTATGATGAACGTCAAGGTGAATTTTGGATCCATCTAGGTTCTAAATGCAATGCATAGTCTTCCTAGGTTCTCATTCATCCTATGAACATTTCTAAATAGAAACATAATCAATTAAGGAATAAGAAAAAGGTTTAGAGATAGCCTTTGCAAAGACTTTGATACTAAGTCTTTTGTGAGTATTCCTCCTTTGTGATTGATTATGATCTGATTCTGCTGTATGTGTGCTTAGTTAATTTTCACTTCAAGCACACTCCAAATGACACTTCACTCCATGGGAGAGCTGATTCATCACATTCCACCAGTATTTCCTCTCCACTCCTTGTGGTGGCTGTTCTTGGTGGCCATTGGTTCTAACTTCTTCTCCATGTGCTGTGCCTTTTTCACTTGCTCTCTTTTGCCTTTGTTAGACAATGAAGCAAAACATCAACTCCCATCTTAAGCTTTTGAACCTGTTGAGAATAGGCAGATTCTAAACAAAAGATAGTGAGTAAAAGAGGTTGATTAAGAGTAACCAAATTTAATTATAAACACTTCCTAAGGACTTTTGCATTCAACATGCCATTTTAAACTTTTTGTTCTAAGCAAAAGACAAGGTTCTCTTCCCTTAGGATCAATGCAATGCATGAACAAATGATTCAGCTAGCTAAACTAGGTTCTAAATGTTCCATTCTACCAATTTCTAAATACATGAACAAAATTCAATAGAGTTCATGATTTACTAACCACCTAGAAACCAGATTTCCTAGAGTTCTAACTCACACATCCATCAATAAAATCAATAAAATAGTTGGATAAGAGTTTAGAAATAGCTTGAATGCATAAAACTTTGATACTAGGTCTTTGCATTTGAGTTTAGGAACTGGTTCTGACTTGAGACACTTCCTGTCATGATGTTCTTTGAAAGCGCCTTTGGTGGTTAGGCAATTCATTCTCCTTTGGAGCAGCACATAGGTAGAATCATTTGAACCTTCCTTCTTAGAAGGTTTATCCTTTCTTTAATCCTCTCTTCTTTTCATTTTATATCCCCTCTTGACCACAAGGAGGTAATTTACTCCTTTTGAAAACTCCATGAGTCCATGGATGTGATACCTAAAACAAAACTTAAAAATCGTCTCACGCCCCCGCTACATGATAAGGGCGAGTGAACACCTGATCCTAACAACTCCAACCGCTTTATAACTACTTTCCAACAGCCAAAACAAATCTAAACTTATCACAAAATGATGATTCAGCAAGAATTAATTGATTAAACCATTTAACCAAACTAAAACTAACTTTCCCTCCAAAAAAATCAAGAATCCAGATTTTGAACCTCTTTCAAGAAAACCTTTCTTGAAACCTAAAACTGTTTAGATTGAGCTGAAATTTCTTGGAACCCTCTATTAGAACCTTATCTAACTTCTGAACGTCCAAGATTTGAAAAGAATCAAGAAAAGATAAGATATTTGTTACCCAAACCCCAGAAGGTTCGAAACTGGACACGTTGAGTGATTTCGTTCAGGAAAGCATCAAAACTTAAAATTGAGCAAAGCGGACCTCCCGATTCATCAACTAGACTCATTATACCGATGGAGCCGATCGCGACGCCATCGAGAAGAACTGATCAAGAAACCTTTTAATATCATCTTAGAATAATCATGGACCTCTTGATTCTTCAACAGGACTCTTTCTTCTACATTTTAGGCGGTGGATTGATTGAAATTGATAAAGATCTCGAGCTTTTATGATCACTTCAATGGAGACCTTCGCGGATGAAGCCAATTGTGGATATCTTGTGCAAGAAAACTCATATCTTTTGATTCCCGTGGCCAAATGATGCGATTCAAATTGTAGTGTCTTCAGAATTCGCCGGAGAACAATCCAGAAAAAACAGATCGTGAAAACCTTTCATGGTTTGATCGGAATTCGCGATCAAAGATGGTGGATTTCTCAGCAGCCTTGGTTTTGAAGGTTGCGCCAGAAACTTGATGATTTCGAAGGTTTCATGTGAAGAATCGAATGAAACCTGCTCTGATACCATGTTAGAATGAGAGATTATGATTCACCATTTATCAAGAGAGAGTTTCAGAGAGAGAAAGGATTTATTTTATTAATATGAAGAGAATGATTCAACTTATTTACAAATGAAGAGTACATGTGCTTATATAGAGAGTTTTTAATGCTTGTGTCCAAACACCCTTATTAGTCGCCTAATACTCATGTTTGGCTATAGGATTAGTGACTTCTTCATACTCTCCCTTTGGTTTAGAGTATCTACTCTCTTCTTCTTTCTAACACTTCATACTCTCTTCTTTGTCTTAAACCACTTCTTTTCTTCTTCATTTCAACACCCCTGACCTTCTAGAATGCTTCACTAGCCGTTGGAGTCAAGGTGTAAACCTTCCTTCCCTTGTAGAGTCTCTTCATTGCAACAGTTGCAACCTGCACTTCCTTTCCTGATCTCTGTCCAATTTCAAGAGTAGTGTTAGCCTGTGAGACACGTGATGGAACACTCACTTGGTTCCCTCGTCCAGATAGATTGTTTCTGAAGTTGGCTGCTTTGTTAGAATCACGCCATCTTGGAATGGAAGTATCGAGCTGAATAAGGGAGTGGATAGAGTTCACTAATACAATGGACAATGTGGACATGTGAGGTGCGGTACATGGACGGCCCAGCGAAGATGGTGCGGTACATGGACGGCCCAGCGAATACACAAGTTAGACAAGTCAAGGAATGAAGTGGCCCAAATGAATAAGAGAAAGCCCAACAGCTGAAATGACCTTGTAGAAGGAGTTTGGAGCCGTTGGACACACTCACCAAGCGAGATCACGTGTGGAGAGAACCTCCCACCCGTTAGGAGCTGTCACTTTCATGTCTTGGATCCAGCAAGTATTCCCTTTGTTTATTATTTGTGTCACTTTCATGCACAAGTCGAGAGTCCTGTATGTCTGGCTATAAGTATCAAGTGTCCAACATTGTATTTGATTTAAGAAAAGGAAATAAACTCTTCCTTCTTCCACTCTCTCATACTCGCCATTAAAACTCTGTCCAAACTCTCATTCTTCTCTTGCAAACACTTAATTCCGCAAACACATACATTCTTTCATGGTATCAGAGCATGGAATAAACATCCATTGCATCTAATCTTTCTAATCCATCCTTTCTTATTCGCTTTACACAAACGAGTTGTTATTATCCATTGGGTAAAGAGTTTGTCCAACGGTCCAAACATTCTCAGCCATGGAAAACTCAAAGCCATTGATTGTTCCAGTCATCCTGAAAGGTGGGAACTACTTGCTATGGTCAAGAACCACTAAGACCGCCCTGTGCAGCCGTGGGTTGTGGAATCTTGTTCTTGAAGAAGCGGCCCCAATGAAGGCGGTTGATGAAGATGAAGAAGAGATGGTGATGGCTGAAAGAAACAAGTGGTTTCAAGAAGACCAGACTGTCTTAGCCATCCTTCAAAACTCACTTGAAGCTTCTATCCTTGAAGCTTACTCCTATTGTGAAACGGCCAAGGAGCTGTGGGAAACACTACAGAATGTGTTTGGAAACATCTCCAATCTCAGCCGGGTGTTTGAAGTCAAGAAAGCTATTAATGACCTGAGCCAAGAAGATATGGACTTCACCAAACATTTTGGAAAGTTTAGAGCCCTATGGGCAGAGCTGGAAATGCTGAGGCCAAGCTCTGTGGACCCCAAGGTCCTGAATGAACGCCGAGAACAAGACAAGGTGTTCGCCCTGTTGCTGACCTTGAACCCAACCTTTAACGATCTTATCAAGCATTTGCTGAGAGCTGACAAGCTACCATCCTTGGATGAGGTGTGTTCACAAGTCCAAAAGGAACAAGGGTCTTTGGGGCTCTTTGGAAGGAAGGGCAAGTTGGTCACAGCCAACAAAGGAGAACTAGCCACGGCAAACAAGAGCAACTTCAAGTATGAAGACAGGAAGATGTTGGTGTGTGATCATTGCAAGAAGAGAGGACATCTCAAGGAGAAATGCTGGATCTTGCATCCCCACCTCAAGAACAATCGGTGGAAGGAGCCGAGAGCCAACTACTCGTCTGAAGGGAGTTCCCTAGCCTCGTACCACGCAGACCCTCCTAAGCGCATATGGCCGCATGGGGAAGGATCATCCATAGCAGCCTCCTCTGAATCTGTGAAGAAGTCAGACCTGGAGGCCCTCATCAAAGCCTTAAAAGAATCTGGTAACTCTTATCATGCATCTAAAATTCAGAAACCCTTGATTGTTGATTCAGGTGCTTCACACCATATGATTAGTGATATACAATTAATAGAGAACTTAGAACCTGCATTAGGGAATGTTACTATAGCTAATGGTGAAAAGGTTCCAATCAAAGGGATAGGAGATTTAAAACTGTTTGATAAGAGTTCTAAGGCCTTTTACCTACCATCCTTTACCTCAAACTTGTTATCTGTTAGAAAAGCGACTTTTGACCTTAATTGTCATGCAATTTTCAGTCCTAATGAAGTTTGGTTTCAGGATATTAAGACAAGAGAAGTACTTGGACAAGGAACAACTAAGGATGGACTTTATGTGTTGGAAGATACAAAGTCTCCATCATCTCTTTTAAGCGCTTTTAGTTCTCTTTTGGCTACTACAAATAATGCAATTTGGCATGCTAGATTAGGACATCCACATTTTCGTGCTATGAATCTATTATTGCCTGATGTTAAGTTTCAAAACAATGAGTGTGAAGCCTGTATATTAGGCAAACACTGTAAGTCTGTCTTTCCTAGGTCTACTACAATTTATGAGAAGTGTTTTGATTTGATTCACTCTGATGTATGGACATCACCTTGCATTTCAAGAGAAAATCACAAATACTTTGTCACATTTATAGATGAGAAGTCTAAGTACACTTGGTTAACCTTAATTCCATCTAAAGATAGAGTTCTTGAAGCTTTTACCAACTTTTATAATTATGTCACTAACCATTATAATGCTAAAGTTAAAATCTTAAGATCAGATAATGGTGGTGAATACACAAATCAAGCCTTCAAATCCCTCTTATCCAAACATGGAATTCTTCACCAGACAAGCTGCCCATATACACCACAACAAAATGGTGTGGCTGAGAGAAAGAACAGACATCTTATGGAAGTGGCCAGATCCATGATGTTCCATACCAATGTACCCAAAAGGTTCTGGGGAGATGCTGTGGTTGCGGCTTATTATCTGATCAACCGATTACCAACCAGAATCCTCCAAGACATATCATCCTTTGAGGTACTTAACAATTCCAAGCCTTCTATTAACCACCTAAGAGTCTTTGGATGTGTGTGTTATGTTTTGGTTCCAGGAGAAAACCGTAACAAACTAGATGCCAAGAGCATGAAGAGTATGTTTCTTGGCTATTCTATCACGTAAAAGGGGTATAAGTGTTTTGTTCCAGAGACTGGAAAGGTGTTGGTGTCAAGGGATGTTAAATTCTTGGAAACCAAGGGATACTACACTGAAAAAGACTGGGATAGTCTAAAGGAGCTTTCTACTTCTCAGTCGGACCGAGCAGCTAATCTGAGGAGTCTACTAGAAACACTTGGTATATCTTCTTTGCCGAGCTCCACTAGTCACGGATCATCCTCAGAAGCCTCTGGACTTGCTCCTGAGGGGGAGAATTCACATGCTGACCATGATCATGATCAAGTCTCGGTTCATGAGGACGAGGAAGAAGCTCAGATTGACTCGGCTCAAAAAGTATTCAATACTCAAGACGAGGACAACACCTCCACTAATGCTCATCCCAATGACCGCACCACAGAAGCAGAGGTGGTACCTTTGAGAAGAAGCCAGAGAGTGAGGAAGGATCCATCCAACTAGATAAACACTAGAATCTATTTCAACAGCCAGGCTGTTGCTCACCCTATTCAAGCCGTTTGCTCTCTAGCTAGCTATCCAGATGATCACCTGGCCTTCATTGGAACACTTGATCATCATGAGGTACCTAAGACGTATGCTGAAGCTAAAGAACACAAAGTGTGGAGAGATGCAGTGGGAGAGGAACATGGAGCCATGCAGAGGAACCATACATGGGATGAAGCCGAGTTACCAAAGGGGAAGAAAGCAGTAGGTTCAAGATGGGTCTTTACCATTAAGTACAGGAGTAATGGAGAAATTGAGAGATACAAAGCCAGGCTAGTGGCTAAAGGGTTCACCCAAACCTATGGAGAAGATTACTGTGACACCTTTGCACCAGTGGCCAAGCTTCACACAGTGAGAGTCTTACTTTCCCTAGCTACAAATCTGGAATGGGAATTGTGGCAGATGGATGTCAAAAACGCATTCCTTCAAGGAGAACTAGAAGAGGAAGTTTACATGACACCACCTCCAGGCCTTGAAGATACGGTTACACCAGGCAAAGTTCTAAGACTTAGAAAGGCAATCTATGGTCTAAAGCAGTCTCCAAGGGCTTGGTACCACAAACTTAGCTCAACACTTCTCAGCCGCGGTTTCAAGAAGTCAGAATCAGATCATACTCTCTTCATCCTTACAGGCCAGAAAGGTATTATAGTCATTCTCATATATGTAGATGATATTATCATCTCTGGGAATGACAAGGTAGGAATTCTTGATACAAAAACTTACCTTAAATCCATATTTGATATCAAAGACTTAGGAGAACTCAAATACTTTCTTGGTATAGAAGTGTGTAGATCAAAGGAATGATTATTTTTATCACAGAGAAAATATGCACTTGACCTTTTAAGTGAAGCAGGTGACTTAGGAGACAAACCGGTTACAACACCCATTGAGGACTCATACAAGACTAATAGACAGGGGGAGCTTGAAGATCAACCATTTGAAGATGTGACTCAATACCGCAGGATGGTTGGTAAGCTCATATATCTTACAATTACAAGACCTGACTTATTTGCTTTGCTGTGAACCAGGTTAGCCAACACATGAAAGCTCCAAGGATACAGCATTGGAACATGGTGAACCGCATACTCTAGTACATCAAGGGAGCTCCAGGCCAAGGCATTTGGATGGGTTGCAATGGGAGCTCTGAGATTGTTGGGTACTGTGATGTGGATTGGGCAGGAGACCGTGATGACAGGAGGTCTACCACGGGATATTGTACATTCATTGGAGGGAACTTGGTTACTTGGAAGAGCAAGAAGCAGAAGATCGTGACATGCTCCAGTGCTGAGGCAGAGTACAGAGCAATGAGGAGGCTCACAACAGAGTTAATGTGGCTCAAGAACTTGCTTAAAGACTTGGGAATAGAATCACAATCTCCTATCACAATGCATTGTGATAACCAAGCAGCAATTCACATTGCTTCAAACTCAGTCTTTCATGAGAGGACCAAGCACATAGAAGTTGATTGTCACAAGGTCAGAGAGCAGATACAACTAGGAACAATCCTACCGTGTTATACCAAGAGTTCAGACCAGCTTGCTGATATCTTCACCAAAGCAGCCAGCTCCAGGGTTTGTGAGTTTGTCCATGATAAACTTGGACTCACAAACCTCCCTTGTCAATAGCTCTCTTGATCAGTGAAGACCATACTCTTTTTCCCTTAGTATGTTTTTATCCCAAAGTGGTTTTTCATACTAAGGTTTTTAATGAGGTGGTTCTTCATTGTTCCAAGATAAACCATTCATCATGGTTGATCTTGAGGGGGAGTATTGAGCTGAATAAGGGAGTGGATAGAGTTCACTAATACAATGGACAATGTGGACATGTGAGGTGCGGTACATGGACGGCCAAGCGAAGATGGTGCGGTACATGGACGGCCCAGCGAATACACAAGTTAGACAAGTCAAGGAATGAAGTGGCCCAAATGAATAAGAGAAAGCCCAACAACTGAAATGACCTTCTAGAAGGAGTTTGGAGCCGTTGGACACACTCACCAAGCGAGATCACGTGTGGAGAGAAGCTCCCACCCGTTAGGAGCTGTCACTTTCATGTCTTGGATCCAGCAAGTATTCCTTTTTTTTATTATTTGTGTCACTTTCATGCACAAGTCGAGAGTCCTGTATGTCTGGCTATAAGTATCAAGTGTCCAACATTGTATTTGATTTAAAAAAAGGAAATAAACTCTTCCTTCTTCCACTCTCTCATACTCGCCATTAAAACTCTGTCCAAACTCTCATTCTTCTCTTGCAAACACTTAATTCCGCAAACACATACATTCTTTCAAGAAGCAGGTTTAAGATGTGGATGAAGAGTCCAACACTGATCCTTATGGTGACCCTTTCTTTTGCAATGAGCTCATACCACATTTCGCTTATCATCCCCTTTGAAGAAGCTCTTGTTTGCAGTTACCAAGTCCCCTTTGCTCCCAAACAAGCAGTGAGAGCCTTGTTCCTTTTGGACCTTTGCACATACATCTTCCAAGCTTGGCAACTCAGAAATAGTGGGATATTGTGATACTGACTGGACTGGAGATAGAGAAGACAGGAGGTCTACCACAGGCTACTGCACCTTTGTTGGTGGAAACTTGGTCACATGGAAGACAAAGAAGCAGAAGATTGTGTCTTGTTCAAGCGTAGAGGCTGAATATCGTGCAATGAAGAATCTCACAAATGAGTTAACATGGATCAAGGCCATTCTGAAGGACTTGGGTGTAGAAACAGGTGGACCAATGACCATGCACTGCGACAACCAGGAAGCCATTCACATAGCATCTAATTCGGTATTCCATGAGAGAACTAAGCACATAGAAGTTGATTGTCACAAAGTGAGGCAAGCTGTGGAACAAGGGATAGTTTTACCATGCTATACGAGAAGTGTGGATCAGCTAGCAGACATCTTCACTAAGGCAACAACATCTAAGGTTAATGAGTCCATTCTTCCAAGACTTGGACTAGTTGATATTCCTCCTCCATGACTCCTCTAATCATAAACAATCATACTCTTTTTCCCTTATGAGTGCTTTCGTCCCACTGGGTTTTACACCATAAGGTTTTTAATAAGGTGGTTGTTTATGGTTTCCAAGCTAAAGTCCTTCATCAGAACTTAGCTTGAGGGGGAGTATTGGACCGAGTGTTATCTATTGTGGATTGAGATTACAATGGTGGTGGTCCTGGTTAAGCCGGTTAGTCGACTGATGATAAGGAAGGGACCACAAGAGCTTGAGAGAGTGATAAGGAAGGGATCACGAGTGATAAGCTTTCATGTAAGGGCTCTATAAGTGCCTCCTCTTATCCCTAGTCTAAGATATCTATCTAGCTTTCTATTTAAGGCCAAGCAGCCCTCCTATGTAATCATTCTCATATAATCGAATACACTCCTTTACTCTTATTACAACTCTCTTCTACATTCAATCATGTATTACACCTTAAATCTATGCAAACCTATTCTCAATCCTTGCTAAACTTACAATCCTCACGCAAAAGGTGTTTAATCAAGTCGGTATAGCTGGAGTTTAAAGTCATTAAGAGCCCAAAGACTTTGTCTTGTTCTCTTCTCTCATGAAGAATCATGGGATCAGTAGTAGCCGGCCTTAACATCTCCAACTCTGCCCAAAGTGCTCTAAAAATTCCAAAGTGTTTGGTAAATTCAACCTCATCATGTCTTAGTTCATTTAGAGACTTCTTGAATTCAAATATCCTCATTAGATTTGAGGTGTTGCCATAGACATTTTGAAGAGTATCCCATAAGTCCTTTGCATTCTCACAATGGGAATAGGCTTCTAATAGAGACTTCTCAAGAGAATTTTGTAAGATGGAAAGAACCATCTGATCTTCTTGGAACCACCTTCCCTCTTCATCAGTATGAGCCGCCTGGTCTTCAAGAACTTCCCCTTCAACGTTTGGAGTTCTGCCAAGAAGAATGTGTGACCATAAACCTCTACTACATAAGGTTGTCTTCATTGTTCTGGTCCAGAGAAGATAATTCGCCCCTTTGAGAATGATTGGTGTCATAACCAATTGCTTCTGAAACTCCATAGCTAATACTTTTAAACAACCACACAGTTAGCTGCAAGAGTACACAAATGTAGCAAATAGACCCAGCAGACACTCGCTTGAACAGAAATCTTTACACAAAACAAATGATTAGCATGCGTGACTCGCAAGGTATAACCGTGACTAGCAAGCAACACACTTATTCACTGACAAAGTCACCTTAAAGAGGAATTAAGAGGACCTAGATTATGATCTGGAGTCTAAAAACCTTCAAGAGTCTAGATACAACACGCTAACATGCACAGGGAAGCCACACGCGCTTGAAGGCAAGTACAACTAGATCAAAAACTGTCCTAAACAACTCTCAACCACTTGCAAATAGTTTAAACAGCTTCCTAATTTACATATAAGGATGATCCAATTCAATAAACCGAATGCAACAGCCTAATCAATCCAAGAATCAACGTTCCCGCCAATTTCAAGATTTGAAAAAAAAAAAATTATTTCTTCCACAAGAAACTTCTTCTTGAAGTCTTTAATCATTCTGATTTAGATAAAACTTCCTGAGATGCTTATTAAGGATCTTATCCAACTTTCTATCGTCCAAGAATTGAAACCAAGTGAGGAGAGATGCGAAATTTATCACCAGGAACTCGATGGGTGTTCTCTAGCTAGCTATCCAGATGATCACCTGGCCTTCATTGGAACACTTGATCATCATGAGGTACCTAAGACGTATGCTGAAGCTAAAGAACACAAGGTGTGGAGAGATGCAGTGGGAGAGGAACATGGAGCCATGCAGAGGAACCATACATGGGATGAAGCCGAGTTACCAAAGGGGAAGAAAGCAGTAGGTTCAAGATGGGTCTTTACCATTAAGTACAGGAGTAATGGAGAAATTGAGAGATACAAAGCCAGGCTAGTGGCTAAAGGGTTCACCCAAACCTATGGAGAAGATTACTGTGACACCTTTATTGGACAGTGCGTTACTAAAGGCAGCTCAGTCTAGTGTGATAAGCACTCTGGTCACTTGATAAGGAAGGGAGAGTCTCATATGATAAGATGAGAAGATAAGGAAGCATGTATGTTGATAAGTTCAGTTGTAACGGTCCTATATGTACTCTTACTTATCCCTAGCCTAGGCGACCTAGGAGTCTTTCTATTTAAGGCTATGCAGCCTCCTTGTAATCGCATACTCTAATATACTAAGATTCTATTCTATTCCTCTTATGGCTAAACTCTCTATTCTCTACATGTTCTTGATGTTTATACTCTAATCTATTCAAAACTTCTCCTTAATCTTTCCTAAAACTAACATGGTATCAGAGCAGGATATGATTCTCATATAGCTTCCGCATTCTTAAACTCATTCCTTCTCTTCTACTCTTTATATTTCTGGCTATACCCAAACGCTTCCCTTGAGATAAACATGTTTAAGTCTGTCTTCTCTGAGATCCAGGATCCTCAGAACCATGGGTGATGAGTTGAAGAAGACTAGGCATGGTTATCTCTCGCGTTTAAGTTGTTTTCAAGTTTAGCCGGCTCTTTTCACCATTGTTGTACGGACACATTTCTGGATAGTGCATTCTTAGTGTCAAAATAGCTGCTTTCTGTGTTGGGGTAGTAAAAGGAGTAAGCTTGAACTCATTCATGGCCTAAGTAATACAAGGGGAGTTGTTTAGAGCTAAGTGGGTGTGTGTCTGTACTCATCTTCTTCGACCAAACCCGAACCAGAGTCCGTACACTTCACCAAATCTGTCTAAAGATAGCTCATTTATCCTAAAGGAAGGTTATTTCTAGCTTACCAAAGAACGGCTTGAGGTCTTAGAAGGGTAGAGTTGCATCCTGAGCATTGGAACCTTCTTAAACCTTGTGCACCCTGTTTTCTCAAACCTTCGTGTCCTCTGTTTCTGGGTTCACCTTTTTTCATTGCCTCATAAATCCTACCCTTTCAAGATGGAAAACACACGGCCCATGGTCATTCCAGTCACCCTCAAAGGCCTTAACTACCTTCTCTGGTCTAGAATGGTAAAGACTACTCTCGGTGGCCGAGGACTTGGAATGCATCTCCTTCTTGATGAAGCTCCACCTAAGGCGTTTCAACAGGAGGATGGACAGGAGATTATGATTGTGGATGAAGAAAAATGGATTCAAGAGGATCAGTTTGTTCTGTCTATCATTCAAAGTTCATTGGATGGACCGATCTTGGAGGCATACTCGTATTGTGAGAGTGCTAGGGAGCTATGGGAAACACTCAAGAAGGTTTACGGCAACACTACAAATTTAAGTAGGGTGTTTGAAGTGAAGAGAGCAATCAACAACCTTCACCAAGAGGACTTGGAGTTTACAGCTCATTTTGGCAAGTTTCGCTCCTTGTGGGCTGAGCTTGAAATGTTGAGACCAAACTCAACTGATCCAGAGGTTCTTCTTGCAAGACGTGAACAATACAAGGTCTTTGGTCTCCTTCTCACCCTGAATCCTATGTATAATGACTTGATCAAGCACCTCCTGAGATCAGATAAGCTTCCATCCCTAGAAGAAGTTTGCGCTTACATCCAGAGGAAACAAGGCTCTCATGGTCTTCTAAGTGGAAAGGGGGAGTTTGTGACAGCAAACAAAGGTGTCTACTTCAAGCAAGATGACAGAAGGGGGTTGTTCTGTGAGCACTGCAAGAGGAAAAGCCATACTAAGGAAAAATGCTGGATTCTCCACCCACACCTCAAGCCATCCAAGTTCAGAGATGTCCGAGCCAATATCACCAAGGCTAAAGCTGACCAGGGAACATCCTCACGCAATCCAGAGGAAGATGGAATGGAGGTGATCAATGCTCAAGCTGCACAAGTAGCCGGTCAAGATCAAGTGGTGAAGCGGTCAGAACTGGATGCTCTTATCAAAGCCCTGAAAGAAAGCTATGGTAATGGTATGGGGTTCTCTTTTCATGCTACTGCTCATACTATAAAACTGGATGAAAGACCATTAGTGATTGATTCTGGAGCATCCCATCATATGATTAGCAATATTGAACTGATTAAGGACTTAGAACCGGCTAAGGGTCATGTTGTCATTGCAAATGGGGATAGAATTCCAATTAAAGGGGTAGGAAACTTAGAACTATTTGATAGAAAGACTAGAGCTTTCTTCATGCCTGATTTCACCTCTAATTTAGTTTCTGTTCATAAGGCCACAAATGACTTGGATTGCAATGTTATCTTCACTCCTAATGATGTACATTTTCAGGATATTAAGACAAGCAAGTTGCTTGGGAAAGGAAGAACTAAGGATGGTCTTTATCTGCTGGGAAATGATCAACCTTTAGCTTCTGTTTTATGTTCTTTAAATTCTGCTCCTGCTTATGCTAATAATGTGTTATGGCACGCTAGACTAGGACACCCTCACTCTCGGGCTTTAGGCTTGATGTTACCTAATGTTGTGTTTAAAAATGATAATTGTGAGGCATGTATCTTAGGTAAACATTGTAAGTCTACTTTCACTAAGTCTGGAACCGTTTATGAAAAGTGTTTTGATCTTGTGCATTCAGATGTGTGGACTGCTCCTTGCTTATCTAGAGAGAATCAGAAATATTTCATTACTTTCATAGATGAGAAATCCAAATACACCTGGATAACCTTAATGCAATCAAAGGATAGAGCTTTAGAGGCCTTTGTGAACTTTCAAAATTATATTACTAATCACTTCAATGCAAAGATTAAAATCTTTAGAACAGACAATGGTGGAGAGTATACAAGTCATGCCTTCAGAGATCATCTCAATAAGCACGGAATTCTCCATCAAACGAGTTGTCCCTACACACCCCAACAGAATGGTGTGGCTGAGAGAAAGAATCGTCACCTGATGGAAGTAGCCAGGGCAATGATGTTTCATACAAAGGTTCCTAAGAGGTTTTGGGGAGATGCTGTCCTTACCGCATGTTATCTTATTAACAGGACTCCTACCCGAGTCCTCAATGATCTCTCCCCATTTGAGGTATTAAACGCTCTTAAACCTTCTCTAACCCACTTGAGAGTGTTTGGTTGCCTGTGCTTTGTTTTGATTCCAGGGGAGAACCGAACCAAGCTTGACGCTAAGAGTACACGGTCCATGTTCATTGGGTATTCTACTACCCAAAGAGGCTACAAGTGCTATGACCCTGAAGCTAGGAAGGTTTTGGTGTCTCGTGATGTTAAGTTTATTGAGAACACTGGCTACTATAGTGACCAAAAGTGGGATGACTTGGTTGATCTTGCTGGTTCCTCCCTGGACCGGGCCACTAGCCTTCGGAATATCTTTGATCATCTTGGCATACCTTCACCATCCCAACCTGGTTCTACCGGTGTTCCATGTCCTCAACCTAGTTCATGTCCTGTTCCTGGCTTGGCTCCTGTTCAACCAGCTGTTCCGCACGAAATTACCTCGACCTGGTCAGAACCTAGCTCACCTGGAGGGACAGTGTCCCGGACTGGACCAAGCATGCCGCAGCAAGACCTTAACTCTTACCGGCCAGACATTGATCGTGAGGGGGGACATCTTGAAGAAGACAGTGATCAAGAGAGGACTGGCTCTTCTTCTGAGGGTCACGATCAAAGGCAAGAGCGGGAAGAAGAACCATCAGGGACAGCTCAACCTCTAAGGAGAAGCACAAGACTCAGGAAGGATCCATCAAACTGGGTGAACACAAGGGTCTATTACAATGCAAATGCGGTTGTTCATCCCTCTCAAGTTGTTTGCTCATTTGCTTCATTCCCTGAAGAGCACAAGACCTTTATTAGCAGCCTGGATCAGGGAACATTCCAACATCCTATGAAGAGGCTAAGGAACTCAAAGTCTGGAGGGATGCTATAAGAGATGAGACAGAGGCCATGGAAAGGAATCACACATGGGATGAAGCCGTGTTACCCAAGGGAAAGAAGGCAGTGAGCTCAAAGTGGGTATTTACGATCAAATACAAGAGTAATGGAGATGTGGAGAGATATAAGGCCAGGTTGGTCGCAAGAGGCTTCACTCAGACCTATGGAGAAGATTTTGGTGATACCTTTGCCCCTGTAGCAAAACTCCATACCGTGAGGATTGTCCTATCCTTAGCAACAAATCTGGATTGGGAATTGTGGCAGATGGATGTAAAGAATGCCTTCTTGCAAGGAGAGCTAGAGGAAGAGGTGTACATGCGGCCACCTCCAGGTCTAGAAGGGATTGTTCAACCATGCAAGGTCTTGAGATTGAGAAAGGCTATTTATGGATTAAAACAATCACCTAGGGTCTGGTATCACAAGTTAAGCATGACACTAAGGGATAGAGGATTCAGGAAATCAGAAGCTGATCACACTCTGTTCACATTTCCTAGCCGGGATGGTGCGATCTCGATAAGCCTTAATTTTAAGAATTTTAAGATCAACCATGAATCAAGCAACCAATACCATTTTTCTCAACTATCTAGATATGATGGAGATTATGGTCTTGTCAAAACTCAATTGGTTCATGTTGAATCAAGAGATGGTTGAATTTTCCTTCTGTTGGACCGTAGTGAGCTAGTTCGACCACCCATGCAAGTTCAAGAGGCTATACTTGTTTTTGATGATTCAAGGCACGTCTTAGCTCATCCACATACAAGGGATAAGGCCCAAAAGGCCCAGAAAGACACCAATGAAAAGTTGGGCCTACTCAAGGATGAGCTCAACAAAATGAAGATTGATTAGGGACCATATTGGCCCATGAAGTTTAAGGATCGACCCCCATGGGCTATTATAAATAGATGTGGACGTGACCCAATTAGAAAATAAGATTAAAAATAAACCAGTCTGTTGGTTTAATATATTTTTGGTTTGTAATTAATTATTTAATTTAAACCAGAAGATTAGATAGGATAGGATAGGCCAAAGAATTTGTTGGCACAAAATTAGGATCAGTTAGTTAGCATATTATTTTGGTAGATATAATCTTGTTAGCATAAAATTAGGATCAATTAGTTAGGATATTATTGTTAGCATAAAACTAGGAATTAATTAGTTAGGATTTTATTGTTAGAATAAAGTAGTTAGGATATTCCTTTTTGTATGCATAATCTTGTTAGAGATTTATGCCTATAAAAAGACTTCCACCCCCTTTGTAAGTGGAACATCGAATTTTATAAAATATTTCAAAGCACTTTTGCTTCTTGCTTTCTCTGTTCAGCATAAGAACATTGTTTTCATTCACTTAAGGGTAGAGGAATCTACTGTGAAATTCCATAGCTCTTTGCAGGGTGATCCTGTGCTAGTGGAATCTAACCCCTTCATCATTCACATCAATTGGAGAGTTAGTAACCTCCAATTAAACCCCTAATCACCGCCATCAATCACTTACCTACAAGGGAAGCTAGTAGCTCCCTTCCATTCAAATCATCAATCCGCTGCCTAAGGAGAGCTAGTAGCCTCCTTCCATACCTCTTAATCATCATCCTACCTGCCTTCAAGTCGATCCTCAGGTTTAGAACAACCAGGGCCACACCAGGGCCGCACCAAGGGTCGCTTAACATCCTTATTGGGCCTTTCTAGGATCGCACCATCCCCTCCTCCTTTGAAAAGATTTGACCTCAAATCCAATTCATCTGCAAAACAAGAAAACAAGTTAAAATCTTTGGAAGTATGATTAAGGGTGTACTTACCTTCAAATATTGGAAGCGGTTGCCAAGTAAGAGCAAACAAGTGTTCCTTTGGTCCATAATCAACTTGTTTGTCTAGACCCTGAATCCTCCTTGTTCTTGGAACAAACTCCATAACCTGTCTATCCTGCTTTTTTTAAACACTAGGAAAACCACATCAATTGTGCGACAGAGATAGACAACTGAATTCCCTTGGTTTAAGAACTTAAAAACAAGATTCAAGTTCCTAGAATCACCATCTAAGACAAGATCATAAATCATTCTAGCATTAGAACACTCACTGGAACAAAATTTTTCTTTTGAACACAAACCAAACAAATAGATATCATTGCTAGCAAACATATTGGATTGTGCTAACTTAGAAACTCTTTCAACATATTCAAATTCAGAACTTCTCTTAGCTCTAAGAAGATTATGCATGTTCCTATACCACCATTCTAGCAATGCAAATTCGTGTTCCAAGTTGAAAAAATTTCCAAAAATGTTTTTACTCAATGCAGGGTTCTTATCACAAGGTTTTAAAATCCAAAAATCTTCACAACACAAATTTTCACAGCCTTTTCTAACTAAATTTGAATCCTGCAACCTTTTATTGGATAAACATTCATCATTCACAAGATCTGCATCAATCCTCATCGATTTATGTCCTAATGTTCTCCTAATCAACTTGTGACTCACAGCAAACTCAGAACTCCCAGTTTCAGCAATCAAAGAACATTCTGATATAGAAAACACTTCATGCCTAGGTGCTTCAAATGATTGAATCATCTTATCAAAAATAAACATAGAAACACAAAGTTCTTTCACATTCTCTAAACCAAATTGTTTCTCTTCTTCAGGTGTAACAATCACAAACAAAATAGGTAAAAAATTTGTCACACCAATATCCTTACAGAGTTTGAGATGACTTTCATCAATGAAAGAAGGAGTGAATGACTTGAACTCCCAACTAGTTGTAGGTACCAATTTACTGTCCAAAGACAATTCCCTTGGTGATTCCTTCAATAGCTTCTCTTCATGGTCCTGCAAGGAAAGCTCATTGCTACTCGGTTGCACCGGTTTAAGATTAGTAACACTTATACAAGTATCATCTAATACTCTAGATGATGGAACATAGAAAATATATTTGTCAAGCTCACAGAGATTTTCTTTTACCAACAGTCTACCTTCAGCTAGTGATGTCTCACTCTTAGGCAAATTTGGCAATGGATCAGACATCTTTCTTCTTCCTCTAACTCCATTGGCATCGTTAGCAACTTCCAGCATCTCCCTGCCTATGGCTGGTGGTGCTTTTTTGGGTACCTCTACTGGTATCTCCTCCTCAAAGTCCTGTGAAGAGAAGACAAGGTTACTCGGACTCACCGGTTCACAGATGGTTAGTTCTCTACAAATCTCTTTTCCCATAAGAATAGAATCAATTTGAGAAGATGGAAAACACTTAGATGGGATTGAGTCATTTAAAAGCTCTGCAGTCTCAAACAACTGCCTAGAAACTGTGGCTTCATTATGAAAAGGTGATGTTTCTGAAATTTTCTTCCTTTCCTCATTGTTATTCTCAGCACTCTCCACAAACAATCTCCTAGGACTCTGTTTCCTGTAGTTACACATAAAAGATTCATTAGAGAAATCTTTTAAATTTGAATTTTGTTTCTTACCTTTGCAGATTGGACTAAAATGATTGATTTCTGGCTGTTGGAAGGCCGGTTTCTCCTGAGAACACCTATGCTCATGGCGTGTCAACTTGGCTGATGATGTGCGTGTGGTTAGTCTTTCATGTGACCTCCTTAGGTGTCTGTCCTGCACATAACCAAATTTATTATAATCTGGAGCAAACATCTTTTTCATAACAAATTTCATCTCAAACCAAGAAGCAATCTAAGGTTCTCCATTGTGCCTCCTTGTGGTTGCAATCTGATCCCACCAATTGATGGCATGACCACTGAATCCAGATGAAGCAAGTTTGACCTTCTTTTCCTCAGTGTAGTGATGATATCTAAATATCCATTCCATCTCTTCTTCCCATTCCCTATAAGCTTCAGGATCAATCTTCCCATGGAATGATGGAATCCCAAGCTTGGAATGACGAAGGTACTCTTCTGCTCTAGGGCGACGATGGTGATAAGAATTAAATTCTCCTACTTTTCTGCCTGCAGAGATTGAAAAATCATGAAAATCATTAGCATGGTTAGTCCTATTGAAATCTTGTTGCAACTTCCTAGTGATCTCAGCCATCATAGCTTCATATTGGAACTGATCAAGATGAAAAATCTGATCAACTGAATTTCTTCTTGCCATGGATTCTCTGAAACAAACTTAAACAAACATATTAGAAAATTCTCTCTCTCTTATTTGGTTCTCTCAGTGTTTAATCCTCTTGCTATTCTCACAAGTTCAGATTAGATCAAAGCTCAATCACCTAAGATCTAGAGCTATAACCTAATGTGATTAAGATAGAAAGATTGCAAGATTTTTTTTCGTCAGCTGATTGACCTATTCCTAGCAGGGTTTCTCTTCTGCTCTTTTTTTTTTTTTTTTTTTTTGAATTTTTTTTTTTTTTTTTTTTTGTAGATCCTTTTCTTATATCTTTTTTTTTTCAGGAAAGGCTCAGCTGACTTACAATAGATAGAAAGAAAAGAATTTGTTTATTAAACTAAAAAAATTGAAAATAAATTGATGGTGGTTTTGAAATCAAAGTTGATGAGGACATCGGCTCTTCAAAAATGACAGCTGAACCAGAGGGAGTGCAGATCATCCCTCAAGTACCTAATGGACCCATAACTCGCCAGAGAGCCAGAGCCATCGCACACAAGTTCAACCATCTAGTAGAATTTGTTCTCGAGCAAGGATCAGCTAGTCCTTGTCCACCCTCAGTCATCGACAGCAGCAAGGGAGAAGACCCATTTTCAAGCATCTCGTGCGAGCTTCTCCAGTGTCAGACATCATCTTCTGGTGTCTTTACTATCACTATAGAGTAAAGACACACAAAGACATGCTAGGGAATTGTACTCTTTTTCCTACCTTCGGTTTTGTCCCTATGGGTTTTCTGAAGGGGGTTTTAACGAGGCAACACCTCTAGTGTGCAAGACAGGGCCTGTTCTACGATAATAACCTTTTACCATCCCCTGGAATAATCAGAAGATGAGGACCCTCCAATGAAGACAAACTACAGCAGTCTTCAACACTTAGTATAATTTCTGGTTTTTAAGTTTTAAACTGTTTGTAGTTTTTGGTATAATTTTGAACGCCTTGTTGTTTTTCTTTAAAAACTACTTGTTGTTTTTTTTAGGCTAGGGTAATTAAAACCTTAGCCTCCCCTGGAATGACAGACATAATTAATTTTGACAGCAAATTTCAGAGCCCTAGTCAATTTTTCCTTAATCTGTAGCAATCGAATTCTTCTGCCTTGATCTGTCATCCAGGCGCGAAGAACCTTGGTGTATCACGAGATCATTCCTCCCTCGTGTGGTCCAAATCGCTTCCCCCTTCGTGTTTAACCAGGAGAGGATCTCCCTTGTTGGCACAAACACTAACCCATTGGTCTGCATCCTCTTCTGACAACCAGAGCGTGTATCAAAAGTGATTTCACAAACCCTAACCTTCAAGAGGCTCTGATACCACTTGGTGATAACTCCAGTTCCTTGGGAATTTTGTTGAATTGTAGCCACTTTTCCATATCGCTTTCCCATTGCAAGTATACTTCAGGATCTTTTCTATTTCCTGAAAATAGTAGGGATCGACCTCTGTTGTTGACTTGCTTCTTTGGACTTACTGGTTTTAGATCAGGCGCTTCCCACCTTGGCTTGTGGAATTTTTTTTCTCTCATTTGATTGTAGATCAGATCTGTTAGATCCTGTAATTGCTTCTCACTCAGGATCACAGTTTGGGTAGGTGCAACTCTCTCCCTTGTTGCTTGTTGTTTTGCCTTCTCTCCATATTTTCTTTTGTTCCCAAAAGAATACATGGTAGATTTGCTTCAAGAGGCTCTGATACCACTTGGTGCGGCCCTGGTTGTTTTAAAACCAAAGGATCGACTTGAAGGATGGTGGAATGGCGAATTGATGAGGCTACTAGCTCTCCTTGAAGCAGCGGATTGTTGATGAAGGGTTGGAGGCTACTAGCTCTCCAACCTAGGCGAGAATGAAGGATGGATTTTGATTCCACTAGCACAGGATCACCCTGCAAAGAGCTATGGAATTTCACAGTAGATTCCTCTACCTTTAAGTGAATGAAAACAATGTTCTTAAGCTGAACAGAGAAAGCAAGAAGCAAAAGTGCTTTGAAATATTTTATAAAATTCGATGTTATGATTTATAAAGGGGGTGGGAGTCTTTTTATAGACACAAATCCCTAACAAGATTATGCCTACAAAAAGAATATTCTAACTACTTTATTCAAAAAAAAAAAAATCCTAACTAATTAATTCCTAATTTTATGCTAACAAGAATATATTCTATTTAAATCTTAATTTTATGCCAAAAGATATATATCCTAACCTTTTGGTTTAAATTAAGTGACTAATTACAAACCAGTAAATTAAATTAAACCAGCCTAATTGGTTTACTCTCTTTGGGTTTCCTTTTCATTTTTAGACAGGCCCAAATCACTTGCAGAATGGTTTTTCTTTGGGTTTTAACTCTGAACCTGATTATTGGACCAAAGGAACACTTGTTTGCTCTTACTTGGCAACCGCTTCCAATATTCCAAGGTAAGTACACCCTTAATCATACTTCCAAAGATTTTAACTTGTTTTCTTGTTTTGCAGATGAATTGGATTTGAGGTCAAATCCTTTCAAAGGAGGAGGAGATGGTGCGATCCTAGAAAGGCCCAATAAGGATGTTAAGCGACCTGTACATGAAGAGGATCTTGATCAGATGAAGCTGGACCAGAACAAGAAAAACGTGGGCTTCAGAGGCTTGGAAAGCTTGGAACAGCCCATCAATACTGTGTGGGCAAGTGAGAAGGAGCTGGAGAAGCAGCCCATGGACATGGAGTTGAACCAAGCCCAGAGAGGAGCAAATCAAGCGGCCCAAGAAACAGAAGATCCAACCAATGCGGCCCAAGAAGAAGACTCAAGCCAAGCAGCCCAAACCCAAGGAGTCATGGATGTGTGGTTTGGCCCAATAATCAGGTTCAGAGTTAAAACCCAAAGAAAAATCATTCTGCAAGTGATTTGGGCCTGTCTAAAAATGAAAAGGAAACCCAAAGAGAGTAAACCAATTAGGCTGGTTTAATTTAATTTACTGGTTTGTAATTAGTCACTTAATTTAAACCAAAAGGTTAGGATATATATCTTTTGGCATAAAATTAAGATTTAAATAGAATATATTCTTGTTAGCATAAAATTAGGAATTAATTAGTTAGGATTTTATTTTTTTGAATAAAGTAGTTAGAATATTCTTTTTGTAGGCATAGTCTTGTTAGGGATTTGTGTCTATAAAAAGACTCCCACCCCCTTTATAAATCATAACATCGAATTTTATAAAATATTTCAAAGCACTTTTTCTTCTTGCTTTCTCTGTTCAGCTTAAGAACATTGTTTTCATTCACTTAAAGGTAGAGGAATCTACTGTGAAATTCCATAGCTCTTTGCAGGGTGATCCTGTGCTAGTGGAATCAAAATCCATCCTTCATTCTCGCCTAGGTTGGAGAGCTAGTAGCCTCCAACCCTTCATCAACAATCCGCTGCTTCAAGGAGAGCTAGTAGCCTCATCAATTCGCCATTCCACCATCCTTCAAGTTGATCCTTTGGTTTTAAAACAACCAGGGCCGCACCAAGTGGTATCAGAGCCTCTTGAAGCAAATCTACCATGTATTCTTTTGGGAACAAAAGAAAATATGGAGAGAAGGCAAAACAACAAGCAACAAGGGAGAGAGTTGCACCTACCCAAACTGTGATCCTGAGTGAGAAGCAATTAGAGGATCTAACAGATCTGATCTACAATCAAATCTTCCTCCAAAGCGGCTTGTACAAGATTGGGTTGATCCCTTGGCCTTTTTGATGCTGAAACTAGAATATCATCTTGAGCATGTGTACTCTCTTCTCCCCCCTCACGGTCAAGAGGATGTTAAGGTGGACTGGATGGTGGAGAAGGCATTTATGAACCGGAAGAACTAGCACCAGTAGATGGATCATGGGCAGCCCCGGGAACTGAGACAGGACGGGATGAGCTAGATGCAAGGTCATGACCAGAGATCGTCTCCTGGTTGGATGTAGCCGGACCATGCCAGCTAGTACTCGGGCTTGAATCATGTTGTTGAGGTACATGGACAGGTGCTGGAGCGGTTGGTTGAACTATGCCAAGGTTCTCTAAAATTTTCCTTAGATTCTCAGCTCAATCTCAAGATTTGTGATCATTCTCACTGATTTTCTGAAATCGGTCCTTCTTCGCACATCCTTGGGTATTTGGTTTCGATCTTCAGTTTTCTCTCAATCTTTTTCGAATCTTGCATGATCCAATCTTAGTTTAGGATCTTGTGAAGAGATTCTGGAGATCTGATTGCAATCCTCTAGTTTTAATCCTCATTAGTCGATTTCTTGCAAGTGAAGAAAGTTTGATTTTGAAAGATAGATATGGCGGGAAACGGTTGTTTCAATTTTTAATGGATTTCTGGAGCTGTTTGTTATCTGGATCTCTTGTATTGAAGTAGTTTAGGTTGTGGACAAGTATTAAAGGATAGGAAGAAGGTTTTCTGGTTGATCCTGGTTTCTTGTTAAGAATCTTTGGACTGTGTGTTGGTCTTCTCGCGTGTGTGTGGTGTGGCTGCTGTGTGTGGGTTTTTTGTGATTGTGCAGGCTTAAGATCGATTCAAATGGAGCTGCATTCACAAATGAAGGCTCCTATCATGCTCCATGGAGCAAATTACTTGCTCTGGTCCAGGACAATGAGGACCACATTATGCAGCAAAGGGTTGTGGAACCATATCCAGCAACCAGCTCACTTGATAACTGAGGAGGAAACTCAGGATGGAAATGCTGAACAAACCCTATGGTTCCAGCAAGATCAAACGGTATTAGCTATTCTTCAATGCTCCCTATCTAGCTCTCTCTTAGAAGCATACTCTTATTGCTCTAGTGCTAAGGAACTTTGGGAGACATTAAAGACAGTTTATGGCAATACTACTAACCTCTTAAGAATATTTGAGGTAAAGAAAGCTTTGAATGAGCTTAAACAGGAAGATGTGGAGTTCACCAAACACTATGGATCATTCAGAGCTTTGTGGGCAGAGCTGGAGATGCTTAGACCAGCTTCAATTGATCCACACACTCTTCTTGAAAGGAGAGAGCAGGATAAGGTGTTTGGGTTGCTTATGACTTTGAACAATTCTTACACTGACTTGATCAAACACATTCTCAGGGAAGATAAACTACCAAGTCTTGAGGATGTTTGTGCTGAGATACAAAAGGAACAGGGGTCACATGAACTCTTTGGGCACAAAAGTGAAATGGTGGTGGCGCATAAGGGTGTTTTCAGATCGGCTCCAGCTGACATCAAGAGGAAGAAGCAGCTGTGTGATCATTGCAAGAGAACAGGCCATAGCAAGAAGGAGTGCTGGGTGCTCCATCCAGAACTCAAGCCTAGCTGGTTTGTTGAGAGGAGCAAGAAATCTTCAACCGGTCCTAGTTCTTCTAACATGGTTCATGTTGTAGGTTGCTCAAGCGCTTGTACCATGGAGCCGGTGAATGCTTCCTCCTCAACTATGGCCAACCAAACTGAATATGTGACAAAAGCTGATCTTGAAAATCTTCTCAAAGCATTCAAGTCTGGTAATGTGTTGGATAAAACTTATCATGTTTCTTTAAACACATCTATGGCTTCTAACTCCTTAATTGTAGACTCTGGTGCATCTCATCACATGATTAAAGATTTAGGTTTGCTAGACCATGTTGAACCTGCTTTAGGAAGTGTTGTAATTGCTAATGGAGTTAATGTACCAATTAAAGGAGTAGGGAATCTTAGGTTGTTTGATAAGGAATCTAAAGCCTTTTATATGCCTTCTTTTACATCCAACTTACTCTCTGTTAAAAAGGCTACTACTGATTTGAATTGTAAGGCTATCTTTGGTCCTAATGATTTTTACTTTCAGGATATTGAAACAAGTCAGAAATTTGGCCAAGGAACTACAAGGAATGACTTGTATGTGCTAGAAGATTTACCTGCCTTTCCATTACAACCGTGTGCAAATCATGTTGATATGACTCTAAATGCTGAATTGTGGCATGCTAGACTAGGACATCCACATTCTAGAGCTCTTGAATTGATTGTACCTGGAATAAAATTGCTTAATAACATTTGTGAATCTTGTGTTCTTGGAAAGCATAGTAGAACTGTTTTTGAACAATCAACTCATGCTTATGATAATTGCTTTGATTTAGTACACTCTGATGTTTGGACATCTCCCTTTCCTTCTAGAGAAAATCAGAAGTATTTTGTTACCTTCATTGATGAAAAATCTAAATATACTTGGGTGACATTGCTTAATTCAAAGGATAGGGTGTTTGATGCATTTCTTAACTTTCAGACATATGTTACTAACCAATATAATGCCAAGATAAAGATTTTTAGGACAGACAATGGAGGGAAATATATTAGTACTAAGTTTTAGCAACACTTAGCCACACATGGCATTGAACATCAAACAAGCTGTCCTTACACTCCACAACAAAATGGAGTAGCTGAGAGGAAGAACAGACATTTGATGGAAGTTATGAGAACAATGATGTTCCACAAGAAGGTTCCTAAAAGATTTTGGGGAGATGCATTACTAGCTGCATGTTACTTAATCAATAGAACTCCAACTAAAGTTCTAGATGATTTGAGTCCTTTTGAGGTATTAAACAAAACTAAGCCAACTATTGATCATTTAAGAATTTTTGGATGTGTTTGTTTTGTTTTAGTACCAGGAGAACTTAGGAATAAGCTGGAACCAAAAAGCATCAAGGCTATGTTCCTAGGATACTCTCCTACTCAAAAAGGATACAAATGCTACAATCCAGAGACTAGGAGGGTCCTGGTGTCTAGGGATGTCAAGTTTAATGAGAACAAAGGATTTTATGAAGATGGAACTTGGGAAGAACTTAAAGACATCTCTACATCAAATTCTGATCAGGCTGAGAATCTAAGGAAAATTTTAGAGAACCTTGGCATAGTTCAACCAACCGCTCCAGCACCTGTCCATGTACCTCAGCAACATGATTCAAGCCCGAGTACTAGCTGGCATGGTCCGGCTACATCCAACCAGGAGACGATCTCTGGTCATGACCTTGCATCTAGCTCATCCCGTCCTGTCTCAGTTCCCGGGGCTGCCCATGATCCATCTACTGGTGCTAGTTCTTCCGGTTCATCAGTGCTTTCTCCACCATCCAGTCCACCTGAACATCCTCTTGACCGTGAGGGGGGAGAAGAGAGTACACATGCTCAAGATGATATTCTAGTTTCAGCATCAAAAAGGCCAGGGATCAACCCAATCTTGTACAAGCCGCTTTGGAGGAAGAAACAAATCAACCTGTGGCACTCAGACGAAGTACAAGGCAGAGGTTCCCAGCTGAAAACTGGAAGAATACAAGGGTGTACTACAACCAAAATGCAGTAGCACATCATGATCAGGGAGTATGTTCTTTAATTAGTATTCCTACTAATCATGTTGCTTTCACTGTGAGTTTAGATAAAGAACAGATCCCTAAGAGCTATGAGGAGGCTATGGAGATTAAGGAATGGAGAGATGCCATTCAAGATGAGAAACAAGCTATGGAGAAGAATGGAACCTATGCCCCAGCCATCTTACCAAAAGGGAAAAAGGCTGTAAGTTCAAAATGGATATTCACCATTAAGTATAAAGCTAGATTGGTGGCTAGAGGATTTACACAAACTTATGGTGAAGACTATAGGGATACCTTTGCTCCAGTAGCTAAACTTCACTCTGTTAATGTTGTTCTTTCTCTTGCTACTAACCTTGAATGGGATTTGTTCCAAATGGATGTTAAGAATGCTTTCTTACAAGGTGAACTAGAGGAAGAAGTGTACATGACACCACCACCAGGTTTGGAAGATGAGGTTAATGGCGGCAACACTCTCAGACTAAGAAAGGCAATCTATGGTCTTAAGCAATCTCCAAGAGCTTGGTATCATATGTAACTCTAAGGGATAGAGGTTTCAAAAGATCAGAAGTTGAACACACTCTGTTTACACTTAAGAGTAAGGAAGGTATTGTGGTTATACTTATCTATGTGGATGATATAATCATATCAGGAAGTGATAAAGTTGGTATTGAATCAACTAAAGCCTATTTGAAAAGTTTTTTTGATATTAAGGATCTAGGAGAGTTGAAATATATCTTAGGAATTGAAATATGTAGATTCAAGGAAGGTCTCTTTTTATCTCAAAGGAAATATATTGTGGACAAGTTTCATGATGCAAAATTGTATAGACAAGTGGTTGGTAAGCTTATCTACTTAACCATCACTAGACCTGACCTATGTTTTGCAGTAAATCAGGTATCTCAACATATGCAAGACCCAAGGACAAGGCATTGGGATATGATCATTCGCATTTTGAGATATCTGCAAGGAACTAAGGAACAAGGTATATGGATGGGATGTAATAAGAACACAGAGGTTGTAGGTTATTGTGATGCAGATTGGGCAGGAGACAGAGAAGATAGGAGAAGCACAACTGGCTATTGCACCTTCATAGGAGGTAATCTTGTAACTTGGAAGACTAAGAAGCAAAAGGTTGTGTCTTGTTCTAGTGCAGAAGCTGAATACAGGGCTATGAGGAAGCTCACAACAGAATGCATCTGGTTGAAGCAACTCCTCTTTGACATCTTAGGCGAGAGCTTAGAATCACCAATCACTGTCCATTGTGATAATCAAGCTGCCATACACATTGCCTCTAACTCTGTGTTTCATGAGAGAACCAAGCATATTGAGGTTGACTGCCATAAAGTAAGAGAAGCTATTGGAAATGGTACAATTCTACCTTGCTACACAAGGAGTGAAGATCAGCTAGCTGATGTGTTTACCAAAGCTGTAACCTTGAAGACAGGCGGTTCCATCTACCCTAGACTTGGTTTGATGTCTCTTCCACACCTATGATCCCAACATGGAGTGTTATACTCTTTTTCCCTAGAAAAGGTTTTGTCCCAATTGGGTTTTCCTTCTCTAGGTTTTTAATGAGGTAATACTTCATGGTTGCAAGCTTAGACATTTTCCATGTCTTAAGCTTGAGGGGGAGTGTTGGAATGATGAAGTATAATGAATTCATCTAAGGAGTGTATTGGCCTCTTTCACTTGTATATGCCTTAGACTTGTGTAGATTAATGATAAGTATATCTCTGTATCCAAACAAGTCTAGAATAGGATTAGTATAAATAGGTGTCTCTCACTCACTTTGTAAGTATGAAATTCATTTCTCTAAAAATTCTAATAAGATCATTCTCTCTTTTCTCTCTAATCTCTTTCTCTCTCAATCTCTAATTCTCAAATTTTCTCAATCATCAAATCTTTCAGTCAGGTATCATAGTTGTGTTGGTCTATGTGGATGATATCATTATCACAGGTGATGATAGGGAAGGAATCAAGGAAACCAAAGCCTACCTTAAGTCCATCTTTGACATTAAAGATTTAGGCTTGCTTAAGTATTTCCTAGGGATTGAGATATGTCGCTCTAAAGAGGGACTATTCTTATCTCAAAGGAAATACACACTTGACCTTTTGTCTGAAACAGGAAAGCTAGATGCAAAACCGGTGACCACACCTCTGGAGGACAGTTACAAAGCTATCAATGAGGGGGAGCTTGAAGATCAACCATTCAATAATCTGCAACTCTACAGAAGATTAGTAGGTAAGTTAATCTATTTAACTCTTTGATGAGGACATCGACTCTTCAACAATGACAGCTGAACCAGAGGGAGTGCAGATCATCCCTCAAGTACCTAATGGACCCATAACTCGCCAGAGAGCCAGAGCCATCGCACACAAGTTCAACCATCTAGTAGAATTTGTGCTCGAGCAAGGATCAGCTAGTCTTTGTCCACCCTCAGTCATCGACAGCAGCAAGGGAGAAGACCCATTTTCAAGCATATCGTGCGAGCTTCTCCAGTGTCAGACATCATCTTCTGGTGTCTTTACTATCACTATAGAGTAAAGACACACAAAGACATGCTAGGGAATTGTACTCTTTTTCCTACCTTCGGTTTTGTCCCTATGGGTTTTCTGAAGGGGGTTTTAACGAGGCAACACCTCTAGTGTGCAAGACAGGGCCTGTTCTACGATAATAACCTTTTACCAGCTCCTGGAATAATCAGAAGATGAGGACCCTCCAATGAAGACAAGCTACAGCAGTCTTCAACACTTAGTATAATTTCTGGTTTTTAAGTTTCAAACTGTTTGTAGTTTTTGGTATAATTTTGAACGCCTTGTTGTTTTTCTTTTAAAACTACTTGTTGTTTTTTTTAGGCTAGGGTAATTAAAACCTTAGCCTCCCCTGGAATGACAGACATAATTAATTTTGACAGCAAATTTCAGAGCCCTAGTCGATTTTTCCTTAATCTGTAGCAATCGAATTCTTATGCCTTGATCTGTCATCCAGGCGCGAAGAACCTTGGTGTATCACGAGATCATTCCTCCCTCGTGTGGTCCAAATCGCTTCCCCCTTCGTGTTTAACCAGGAGAGGATCTCCCTTGTTGGCACAAACACTAACTCATTGGTCTGCATCCTCTTCTGACAACCAGAGCGTGTATCATCTTTTGGTATCAGAGCTGAAGATTCTACCTTCTCAGGGAGTGTCTAAACCTATCTCTTTTTAACTTTTTGTCTGCAACTTTCATTCACACTTAAAAAAAAAAAAAAAAAAAAAAAAAACTGACCGATTCTTAGACCCTTGGAATTGAGTCTGAATTATTAGTAGAAACGAGTTTAGAATAGTTAGACACCTTTAAACTAGTAGGATTCTAGAGTCTGTAGACGAAACTAGAGGAAAAAAACGGCTAGGAATTTCGTATTTCACTTTGGTTTTGGTTTGTCTACAGCTGACAGGAACTTAAGCGAGAGGAAAACCCGAGCCCAGATCGACCGATCCCTCTTTGGATCGATCGATCTCCCTCTGCAAAGCGGCTGCGGGGAGACTTTAAATTAGTGGAAACCCTAGACGTAAAAGAACAGGAACGATCGATCAACTTTGGATCGACCGATCCACTTTTGCGGACAATTACAAGATCGACCGAGCGGACCTAGATCGACCGATCGTACCTCGGGTCGATCACATCTAAGATTGACCGATCTCCAAACAGACCGATCGATCCAACCTTCTACGGACGAATTTTAAGATCGACCGATCGCCTAGAGAATCGACCACTCCTCGACTGGATCGAATCCTTGTCCAGAACAACAATGTCTGATAGCTCAGAACAAGTAGACGCCACTAATGCCATGATCCAAATGCTAGCAGCCATCAATGGGCAACTCAGCAACATGGCAGCTGGTATGGATCGTTTGGGGCAACTCTTGCAGCCTGGAAGACCAGACATACCTGAAACGGCTAGGCAAGGAGAAGCGCGTGGCTTGGGAGAGCAATCAGCTCAAACACCACCTTTTCAAGCACCACCATTCCATGCACCACCACAACAACCACAGTACCCAGCTCCTGATGTTAAGCTTAATCCACCAACCTTTGCTGGATGAGTGGACCCAGAATCTTATCTTGATTGGGAGAGAAGGATGGAGCATATTTTCGAATACTATAGATATGCTGATCCACGGAGAGTAGCTTTAGCTACAGCCCAGTTCACTGACCATGCTCTTACTTGGTGGGACAGAGAAGTGACTGAGAGGAGGAGGAACCGATATGGGAATATAGTGACTTGGGAAGAGCTCAAATACATTATGAGAAGGCGTTATGTACCACCACACTTTCACCGAGATATGCAGAAGCGTTTTAGACGTTTGACATAAGGCAACAAGAGTGTGGAGGAGTATTATGAGGAATTTGAGCATCTGAGAAACCGGTTGGAAATAGAAGACTCTCTGGAGAGTCTAATGGCACAATTTGTGGATGGTTTGCAAGAAAAGATTGCTAGGAAGGTTGAGAGACAAACATACCATGACTTAGGAGAGTTGCTACATCTTGCCATTCAGATTGAACAACAGAACAAGCGCAAGGCAGCAAACAATACTCGGCCTAAGACCATCTGGAACCCCACATTTAAGCCAACAGAGAGGAACACTAGTACACCAGGAGATAGCCGGTTCAAGAGCAAAGTGAGTGAACTCACCAAGTTGACCAAACCCGGCCCTAGTGTACCTCAACATGCCACGCCAACTGCTTCCACTCAACGGAGCCGAGACATTTTGTGCTTCAAGTGCAATGGGAGAAGACATATGGCAAGAGAGTGTCCTAATCAACAAGCCATGATCCTCACACCAGCTGGAGACTACGAGTCTCAAGACGAAGGAGAAGAGGAATCCCATGACTATGGTGAACCAGAGGACATAGAGTACTCAGACTCAGGAGAGCTTTTGATGATGAGAAGAGTTCTTAATGCAATGGTAGGTCCTGAAGAGGTTGCACAAAGAGAAAACATCTTCCATACTCGGTGCACCATTCAGGGAAAGGTATGTTCTCTAATCATTGATGGAGGTTCTTGTACTAATGTAGCTAGTTCTTATATGGTAGACAAACTTGGCCTTGAGAGAACTAAACACCCTCATCCTTATAAGTTGAGGTGGCTCAATGATAAGGCTGAGTTACACATATCCGATCAAGTTAAGGTTCCATTTAGTGTGGGACGATACCATGATCAAGTGATATGTGATGTGGTCCCGATGCAAGCTGGTCATCTCTTATTGGGACGTCCATGGCAGTTTGACAGGGAAACCACACATAATTGACAGACTAATCTCTATTCTTTTGAGCATAAAAAGCGCAGGTACAAACTGACTCCATTATCACCTCAACAAGTGAGGGACATGCAAACAAAAATGGCTAAGGATGGGAGTAAACGCAAAGAGAACTTCTTAATCAACTCCAGTGACATTCGAAAAGCCATTGGTAAGGGAAATGAACATGTTCTTCTACTGATGTTTAAAGAGCTTTTGAGTGTAGATAAAGCAGATATCAAGCTACCATCAGAGGTGAATACATTGCTGGAAACATATGCTGATGTGTTTCCTAAAGAACTACCACCTGGATTGCCGCAAGTAAGGGGCATAGAACACAACATTGACTTTATTCCAGGAGCCCAGCTACCCAATAGGACTGCCTACAGAGTCAATCCAGAAGAAGCCAAAGAACTTGAACGCCAAATCAGGGAGCTAATGGCTCAAGGATATGTGAGAGAGAGCCTCAGCCCCTGTGCAGTTCCAGTTCTACTTGTGCCAAAGAAAGATGGCAGCTGGAGAATGTGTGTGGACTGTAGGGCAATCAACAATATAACCATCAAGTATAGGCACCCCATTCCCAGACTTGATGACATGCTTGATGATCTCAGTGGCGCCACCATCTTCTCCAAGATCGACCTGAAAAGTGGATACCACCAAGTCAGAATGCGAGAGGGAGATGAGTGGAAAACTGCCTTCAAGACTAAACATGGGTTGTATGAGTGGCTGGTCATGCCATTCGGCTTATCCAATGCCCCCAGTACATTTATGCGTCTAATGAACCATGTTCTTAGACCATACATCAGTAAGTTTGTGGTTGTATATTTTGATGATATACTAGTTTACAGCTCATCTTATTCTGACCATGTGACGCATTTTGAGACAGTAATACGAATACTTCAGAAAGAGAAGTTGTATGCTAATCTCAAGAAGTGCACATTCTGCACTGACAAAGTTGTCTTTTTAGGTTTTGTTGTGAGTTCGCAGGGATTACCGGTTGATGAAGAAAAGATAAAAGCCATTAAGGAGTGGCCTACGCCAACCAGTATTAGCTTAGTGCGAAGTTTTAACGGCCTAGCCAGCTTTTATAGGCGTTTTGTCAGAGACTTTAGCACTATCGCAGCTCCTCTGACCTCTGTAATCAAAAAGAACCATGAGTTTAAATGGGGAGAGGAACAAGAACTAGCTTTCCAACTCCTCAAGGAGAGATTGACGCATGCACCTGTTCTAGCACTTCCAGACTTCAACAAAATATTCGAGGTGGAGTGTGATGCATCAGGCATTAGAATAGGAGCAGTGCTGACACAAGGAGGGAAACCAGTAGCATACTTCAGTGAGAAGCTCAGTGGTGCCTCATTGAACTACCCCACCTATGACAAGGAGCTTTATGCACTGGTGAGGGCAATGGAAGCTTGGCAACACTACTTACTTGCCAGAGAGTGTGTTATCCACACAGACCATCAGACCCTACAACATCTCAAAGGCCAAACTAAGCTAAAAAGGAGACATACAAGATGGCTGGAATTCATTGAAACATTTCCCTACGTCATCAAATATAAGAAGGGAAAGGAGAATGTTGTAGCTGACGCACTATCAAGGAGATACAGCCTTATTTCGATCATGGAATCCAAAGTGCTAGGATTTGAATTGATCAAGGATCTGTATGCAGAAGATGATGACTTTAAGGAGAGCTACAAGGAGCATGGAAAAGGCGCCTACAGCAACTTCTACATGTTCGATGGGTTCTTGTTTAAAGGGAAAAGACTTTGCATTCCAAGAGGATCCATCAGAGACTTACTGCTGAGAGAGGCGCATGGAGGGGGATTGATGGGACATTTTGGCGTGGACAAGACATTGAGCATGCTGAAGGAACATTTCTTCTGGCCTCACCAGAGAAGAGATGTGGAAACTCATTGTGCTCGCTGCTTAGTCTGCAAAAGAGCCAAGTCCAAGTCTCACCCACACGGTTTGTATATGCCACTTCCTATTCCTACTACTCCTTGGACTGACATATCTATGGACTTTGTGCTAGGCTTGCCTAAGATAAACCACAAAGACTCCATCTTTGTTGTAGTAGACAGGTTTTCTAAGATGGCGCATTTCATACCATGTGCTAAGACAAATGATGCTAGTCAAATTGCCAGCTTGTTCTTCAAAGAAGTAGTGAGGCTTCATGGAATTCCCAGGACAATAGTGTCAGACAGAGACACAAAGTTCTTGAGTAATTTCTAGAGGTCAATGTGGAAGAAACTAGGAACCAAATTGGTGTTCTCGACAACATGCCATCCACAAACTGATGGGCAGACAGAGGTGGTTAATAGAACGTTGTCAACATTGCTGAGGGCAACTATTGGGAAAAACTTGAAGACTTGGCTTGAGTGCATCCCTTTTGTGGAATTTGCCTACAACAGAGCTACTCACTCAGCCTCTAAGATGTCTCCATTTGAGGTTGTCTATGGTTTCAACCCACAATCGCCCCTTGACCTTACTCCACTGCCTCCAGCCAAAATTGTTAGCCTACAAGGAGAGACAAAAGCCGAGTTCATCAAGAAGCTTCATCAAAAAGCTAAGGAGAACATAGAAAAGAAGACAGAAGCATATGCAAGACAAGCCAATAAAGGAAGAAAGCAAGTTACTTTTAAGGAAGGAGATTGGGTATGGCTGCATATGAGGACAGAAAGGTTTCCCCAGAAGAGGAAAGATAAACTTGCGCCAAGAGGAGATGGTCCATTCAGAATTTTAAAGAAGATCAACGACAATGCATACCAATTGGAACTTCCAGGTGAGTTTAATGTATCTTCTACTTTTAATGTTGCTGATTTGGAAATTTTTGATGCAGGAGATGATCCAGTTTTGAGGACAAAACCTGCTGAAGAGGGAGGGAATGATGAGGACATCGGCTCTTCAACAATGACAGCTGAACCAGAGGGAGTGCAGATCATCCCTCAAGTACCTAATGGACCCATAACTCGCCAGAGAGCCAGAGCCATCACACACAAGTTTAACCATCTAGTAGAATTTGTGCTCGAGCAAGGATCAGCTAGTCTTTGTCCACCCTCAGTCATCGACAGCAGCAAGGGAGAAGACCCATTTTCAAGCATCTCGTGCGAGCTTCTCCAGTGTCAGACATCATCTTCTGGTGTCTTTACTATCACTATAGAGTAAAGACACACAAAGACATGCTAGGGAATTGTACTCTTTTTCCTACATTCGGTTTTGTCCCTATGGGTTTTTTGAAGGGGGTTTTAACGAGGCAACACCTCTAGTGTGCAAGACAGGGCCTGTTCTACGATAATAACCTTTTACCAGCCCCTGGAATAATCAGAAGATGAGGACCCTCCAATGAAGACAAGCTACAGCAGTCTTCAACACTTAGTATAATTTCTGGTTTTTAAGTTTTAAGCTGTTTGTAGTTTTTGGTATAATTTTGAACGCCTTGTTATTATTCTTTTAAAACTACTTGTTGTTTTTCTAGGCTAGGGTAATTAAAACCTTAGCCTCCCCTGGAATGACAGACATAATTAATTTTGACAGCAAATTTCAGAGCCCTAGTCGATTTTTCCTTAATCTGTAGCAATCGAATTCTTCTGCCTTGATCTGTCATCCAGGCGCGAAGAACCTTGGTGTATCACGAGATCATTCCTCCCTCGTGTGGTCCAAATCGCTTCCCCCTTCGTGTTTAACCAGGAGAGGATCTCCCTTGTTGGCACAAACACTAACCCATTGGTCTGCATCCTCTTCTGACAACCAGAGCGTGTATCACTCTTACAAGACCTGATCTTTGCTTTTCTGTGAATCAGGTTAGCCAGCATATGCAAGAGCCGAAAGTCCATCATTGGAACATGCTGGAGAGAATTCTTAGATACTTGAGAGGAACTTCTGAGCAAGGAATCTGGATGGGAGCTAATGGAAGCTCAGAAATAGTGGGATACTGTGATGCTGACTGGGCTGGTGATAGAGAAGACAGGAGGTCTACCACAGGCTACTGTATCTTTGTTGGTGGAAACTTGGTCACATGGAAGACAAAGAAGCAGAAGATTGTGTCTTGTTCAAGCGCAGAGGCTGAATATCGTGCAATGAAGAAGCTCACCAATGAGTTAACATGGATCAAGGCTATTCTGAAGGACTTGGGTGTAGAAACAGTTAGACCAATGACCATGCATTGCGACAACCAAGCAGCCATTCACATAGCATCCAATTCTGTATTCCACGAGAGAACTAAACACATAGAAGTTGACTGTCACAAGGTGAGGCAAGCAGTGGAGCAAGGAGTAGTCTTACCATGCTACACCAGAAGTATGGATCAACTTGCGGATATCTTCACCAAGGCAACAACTTCTAAGGTATATGAGTCCATTCTACCTAGGCTTGGACTCTTTGATATGTCTTATCCATGAATCCTCTAATCATAAACAATCATACTCTTTTTCCCTTATGGTGCTTTTGTCCCACTGGGTTTTACATCATAAGGTTTTTAATGAGGTGGTTGTTTATGATTTCCAAGCTAAGTTCTTTATCAGAATTTAGCTTGAGGGGGAGTATTGGACAGTGCGTTACTAAAGGCAGCTCAGTCTAGTGTGATAAGCACTCTGGTCACTTGATAAGGAAGGGAGAGTCTCATATGATAAGATGAGAAGATAAGGAAGCATGTATGTTGATAAGTTCAGTTGTAACGGTCCTATATGTACTCTTACTTATCCCTAGCCTAGGCGACCTAGGAGTCTTTCTATTTAAGGCTATGCAGCCTCCTTGTAATCGCATACTCTAATATACTAAGATTCTATTCTATTCCTCTTATGGCTAAACTCTCTATTCTCTACATGTTCTTGATGTTTATACTCTAATCTATTCAAAACTTCTCCTTAATCTTTCCTAAAACTAACAACCTTTGCACCAGTGGCTAAGCTTCACACAGTGAGAGTCTTACTTTCCCTAGCTACAAATCTGGAATGGGAATTGTGGCAGATGGATGTCAAAAACGCATTCCTTCAAGGAGAACTAGAAGAGGATGTTTACATGACACCACCTCCAGGCCTTGAAGATACGGTTACACCAGGCAAAATTCTAAGACTTAGAAAGACAATCTATGGTCTAAAGCAGTCTCCAAGGGCTTGGTACCACAAACTTAGCTCAACACTTCTCAGCCGCGGTTTTAAGAAGTCAGAATCATATCATACTCTCTTCATCCTTACAGGCCAGAAAGGTATTATAGTCATTCTCATATATGTAGATGATATTATCATCTCTGGGAATGACAAGGTAGGAATTCTTGATACAAAAACTTACCTTAAATCCATATTTGATATCAAAGACTTAGGAGAACTCAAATACTTTCTTGGTATAGAAGTGTGTAGATCAAAGGAAGGATTATTTTTATCACAGAGAAAATATGCACTTGACCTTTTAAGTGAAGCAGGTGACTTAGGAGACAAACCGGTTACAACACCCATTAAGAACTCATACAAGACTAATAGACAGGGGGAGCTTGAAGATCAACCATTTGAAGATGTGACTCAATACCGCAGGATGGTTGGTAAGCTCATATATCTTACAATTACAAGACCTGACTTATGCTTTGCTGTGAATCAGGTTAGCCAACACATGAAAGCTCCAAGGATACAGCATTGGAACATGGTGAACCGCATACTCAAGTACATCAAGGGAGCTCCAGGCCAAGGCATTTGGATGGGTTGCAATGGGATCTCTGAGATTGTTGGGTACTGTGATGCGGATTGGGCAGGAGACCGTGATGACAGGAGGTCTACCACGGGATATTGTACATTCATTGGAGGGAACTTGGTTACTTGGAAGAGCAAGAAGCAGAAGATCGTGGCATGCTCCAGTGCTGAGGCAGAGTACAGAGCAATGAGGAGGCTCACAACAGAGTTAATGTGGCTCAACAACTTGCTTAAAAACTTGGGAATAGAATCACAATCTCCTATCACAATGCATTGTGATAACCAAGCAGCAATTCACATTGCTTCAAACTCAGTCTTTCATGAGAGGACCAAGCACATAGAAGTTGATTGTCACAAGGTCAGAGAGCAGATACAACTAGGAACAATCCTACCGTGTTATACCAAGAGTTCAGACCAGCTTGCTGATATCTTCACCAAAGCAGCCAGCTCCAGGGTTTGTGAGTTTGTCCATGATAAACTTGGACTCACAAACCTCCCTTGTCAATAGCTCTCTTGATCAGTGAAGACCATACTCTTTTTCCCTTAGTATGTTTTTATCCCAAAGTGGTTTTTCATACTAAGGTTTTTAATGAGGTGGTTCTTCATTGTTCCAAGATAAACCATGTTAGAATTTGCAGAATAATAGTTAGAATAGGTAGGAGAGTTTCTGGGTTTATATTTGATAATGGAAGAACAAGAGTGAGAATAATAGAGAGAGATTGTGAGACAGAGAGTATGGAAGGAGGATTCTATTTCCTTGATTGATTTATGGTGAGCATACAATGTATTTATAGCCAGAGAATAGAGATAAGACAAAGGCACTTCACCAAATGGTGAAAGTAACAGCTCCTAACAGCTAGAAATTCAAATTGGTTAAGCCAACATGTGACTTTTCCTTCCCTCTCCAAACTCACGCCTAGGAGAGCTTCTAGAAGGTGTCTTGGACAGTTTTGGGCTTGTTTGGGCTTACTTAATTCAGGCCTTGTGTTGCCCATGTGTGGACAGACCCTGGGCTTCACTTCATTATCTCAGCCTAATGCACAGACCTTGAACTTCTGATTTGGGCTTGGGCTTCATTAACTTTTTCAGCTTCAAGCCTAAGGCTTCAATCCAATACTCCCCCTCAAGCTTAGCCATGAGATGAATGGTTAAGCTTGGCACCATGAAGACCCACCTCATTAAAAACCTTAGAATGGAAAACCCATTGGGACAAAACCATACTAAGGGAAAAAGAGTGTGGACTCCATGATTAGGAGAATCATTGGCTGGAAAGGTTGATGAGTCCAAGTTTTGGGAGGATGGACTCACATACCTTGAGACTTGCAGGCTTGGTGAAAATGTCTGCAAGTTGATCTGAGCTTCTTGTGTAACAAGGTAAGATTATGCCTTGCTCCACTACTTGTCTGACCTTGTGACAGTCAACTTCAATGTGTTTGGTTCTCTCATGAAACACATTGTTGGATGCTATGTGTATGGCTGCTTGATTGTCGCAATGCATGGTGATTGGTGTTGAGACTTCTATGTTTAGATCCTTGAGAAGGTTCTTGAGCCAAGTGAGTTCAGTGGTCAGCTTTCTCATGGCACGATATTCAGCTTCAGCACTTGAGCAGGAGACCACTTTCTGCTTCTTTGTCTTCCAAGTGACTAGATTGCCTCCAATGAATGTGCAATAGCCGGTTCTTGATCTTCTGTCATTTCTGTCTCCAGCCCAATCAGCATCACAATATCCTACAATCTCTGAGCTCCCATTGCATCCCATCCAAATGCCTTGATCATGGGTTCCTTTGAGGTACCTCAAGATCCGGTCCACCATATTCCAGTGGTGCAATTTTGGAGCTTGCATATGTTGGCTGACCTGATTCACAGCAAAACACAAGTCAGATCTAGTAATGGTTAGATAGATTAACTTACCAACCATCTTCCTATAGAGTTTGGTTTCTTCAAACGGTTCATCTCCAAGCTCCCCCTCACGTTCCACCTTATAGCCTTCCTCTAGGGGAGTCTTTGCTGGTTTGGCTTCTGACTTTCCTGCATCAGTTAGAAGATCAAGTGTGTACTTCCTTTGTGATAAGAAGAGGCCTTCTTTTGTTCGGCATACTTCTATCCCTAGGAAGTACTTAAGTTCACCTAAGTCTTTAATATCAAAAACAGACTTAAGATAATCTTTAGTAGATTGAATTCCTACCTTGTCATTCCCTGAGATGATTATATCATCTACATAAATGAGAATGACTACCATACATGATTGGCTTTAGAGTGTGAAGAGAGTGTGATCAGCTTCAGACTTCCTAAAGCCTCTATCTCTCAGTGTCATACTCAACTTGTGGTACCAAGCTCTTGGTGATTGTTTAAGTCCACAGATAGCTTTTCTTAGCCTTAGAACCTTTCCTGGAGTTACTGTGTCTTCAAGACCAGGTGGAGGTGTCATATAGACTTCATCCTCTAATTCTCCTTGTAGGAAAGCATTCTTGACATCCATCTGCCATAACTCCCATTCAAGGTTAGTAGCAAGAGATAGAAGAACTCTTACAGTGTGTAGTTTGGCTACTGGTGCAAATGTATCATGGTAGTCTTCTCCATAGGTCTGAGTGAACCCTTTTGCTACCAATCTAGCCTTGTATCGTTCTATCTCTCCATTGCTTTTGTATTTGATGGTGAAGATCCATCTTGAGCTCACTGTCCTCTTGTCCTTAGGTAGATCAGCTTCATCCCAAGTGTGATTGATCTCCATGGCCTTACATTCAGCCTTAACTGCTTCTCTCCACACCTTATGCTCCTTAGATTCCTCATAGTCTCTTGGAACCTGCCCTTGATCTAGAGCTGTTGTAAAGGCTTGGTGTTCTGAAGGAATATGAGCTAGAGAGCAAATCACTTGTGTTGGATGGGCTACTGCTTGTGCATTGTATTAGACTCTGGTATTGATCCAATTTGAGGCTGGTTTCTTCTCCCTTTGGCTTCTCCTTAGCACCACTTGTTCTTCTTGATATTCTTCTTCCTCAGTCTGAACTTCTGGCGCATATTCTTCTTGATTATGGACACTAGAGCTTGCATCCTGGTCGTGTGATTCAGATGCAATCTCTTGTTCATCCTCTGTGCCCCCCTCATGATCAAGAGGAATAGCCGGGGCAACATCAAAAGGAGGAGGAGGAGAAGTGGCTGGTGATGGAGAAGCAGCTGGTGCATTAGGGAATGAGATTCCTAGGTTCTCCATAAGATGTTTAAGATTGGTAGCTCGGTCTGATGGAGATTGGGAGAGATCTTTAAGATCATCCCAATTCTTATCTTCATAGAACCCCTTTGCTTCTACAAACTTCACATCTCGTGAGACTAGCACCTTTCTAGTCTCTGGATTGTAGCACTTGTATCCCTTTTGGGTAGTGGAATACCCTATAAACATGGCTTTCACACTTCTTGCTTCTAACTTATTCCTTTGTTCTCCTGGAATAAGAACATAACAAACACACCCAAAGACACGTAAGTGTGAAATAGATGGTTTACTCTTATTAAGTACCTCAAATGGGGATAAATCCTCCAAGATTTTTGTGGGGAGTCTATTGATGAGGTAGCAAGCGGTAACAAGTGCATCTCCCCAAAACTTCTTTGGGACATTGCTTTGGAACATGATAGACCGTGCCACTTCCATGAGATGCCTGTTCTTTCTTTCAGCCACTCCATTTTGTTGGGGCGTGTAAGGACAACTTGTTTGATGGATGATTCCATGTTTATCTAAGTGCTGTTTGAATGCTAGACTTGTATATTCCCCTCCATTATCTGATCTAAAAATTTTGATCTTGGCATTATAATGGTTAGTCACATACATTTGAAATTTAGTGAAGGCTTCTAGGACTCTATCTTTTGTTGGCAATAGTGTTACCCAAGTATATTTCGATTTTTGGTCTATGAATGTAACAAAGTATTTATGGTTGTCTCTAGATGTGCATGGTGAAGTCCAAACATCAGAGTGAATGAGATCAAAGCAATTTTCATATATAGTTGTAGACTTAGGAAACACTGATTTACAATGTTTACCTAGTATACAAGCTTCACATTCATCATTTTTAAAAGACATACTTGGCAACAATAGTTCTAAAGCCCTAGAGTGAGGATGTCCTAATTAGAATGCCAAATAGCACTATTAGCCTTATTCAAAACAGAGTTGAAAGCAATAGATAAAGAGAAATCTGGTTGTGTGTCTTCAAGCACATACAAGTCATCCTTGGACACTCCCTTTCCAAACACCTTATTAGTCTTAATATCCTTAAAGTAAACATCATTAGGACCAAATATAGCATAACAATTAAGATCAGAGGTTGTTTTCTTAACACTTAGCAAGTTTGAGGTGAATGTGGGCATATAGAAGGCTGTTGATTCTTTATTAAACAATTTCAGGTTTCCAATTCCTCTTATTGGTATCTTATCACCATTAGCTATTACTACATCTCCTAAAGCCGGTTTCATATTGATAAGTAGATTTTTGTCACTAATCATGTGATGAGAAGCTCCTGAATCTACAATAAGTGGCTTAGTGAGATTTAGAGCTTGAAAAGAGTTACCAGTGGTATTAGCTTCCTTAAGTGCTTTTATCAGTGCATCAAGGTCCGATTTTCTAACAAATTCTTGTTGAAATGTTGCAAGGGCTTTCCCTTCTTCATTGGTTGGCGTGGATGAGCTAGTGCTAGCCTTGGCTCTTGCCTCATGAGTTGCTTCTTGGGAGAGATTGGCCCTTGGTTGGTTTACCCATTTTGGCTTTAAGTGTGGATGGAGAATCCAACACTTGTCCTTAGTGTGGCCTTCTTTCTTGCAATAATCACAGAATCCTCTTCTTTCCCCACGGTTCAAGCCTCCTTTCTGGTAGGTGTTTGCCTTGTTGGCTGTGATGAGCTCTCCTTTGCCTCCAAAGAGGCCTAATGATCCTTGTTCCTTCTGAATCTTATTGCATACTTCTTCAAGACTTGGAAGAGTGTCTGACCTTAAGATATGCTTGATAAGATCATTGTAAGTTGGGTTTAGAGTCAAGAGGAGTCCAAAGACCTTATCTTGCTCACGTCTTTCATTTAGCACCTTGGGATCTATGGTGCTTGGTCTAAGCATTTCAAGTTCAGCCCACAATGATCTGAACTTGCCAAAGTGTTGAGTGAACTCCATGTTTTCTTGAGTTAACTCATTAATGGCCTTCTTTACTTCAAAGACACGACTGAGATTGGAAGTGTTGCCATAAACATTTTGAAGTGTCTCCCATAACTCCTTGGCTGTCTCACAATAAGAATAAGCTTCAAGGAGAGATGCTTCAAGGGAGTTTTGGATCACGGATAGCACCAGTTGGTCTTCTTGAAACCACCGGTCTTTATTCATGATGGCGACTTCTTGGCCACCTTCTTCAGTCATGGCAATGGAAGTTTCACTCTTGAGGATGTGGCTCCATAAGCCACGGCTACACAACACTGTCTTGGTGGTTCTAGCCCATAAAAGATAGTTGACCCCTTTCAGTGTCACTGCAACAACCACTCTTGAACTTTCCATGGTGTTTACACACGTTTTTGTTTGAATTTGAGCTAGGGACCGTTGGGTATAGCTATTAACCACTGGATGAAAGCAAATGGTAAGGGTTTTGAGAAAGTGGTTTGTTTGGAAAGAGAGTTGAGTAGCTGAATTGAGGAATCGAGTGAGTAATTCTCAAGAAATAACCTATCCTAACCTCTCACAACTCAGCACCACTTGGTTTTGAGGATTGATTAATCTCAGAGTGAGTAGATTAGAAAAAGTTATTGCAAGGGTAGATTGAGAAAGTGGTTTGTTTGGGAAGAGAGTTGAGTAATTCTCAAGAAATAACCTATCCTAACCTCTCACAACTCAGCACCACATGGTTTTGAGGATTAATTAATCTCAGAGTGAGTAGATTAGAACAAGTTATTGCAAGAGTAAACAGAGAATTTGCTTGATCCAAAACCTGGCTCTGATACCATGTTAGAATTTGCAGAATAATAGTTAGAATAGGTAGGAGAGTTTCTGGGTTTATATTTGATAATGGAAGAACAAGAGTGAGAATAATAGAGAGAGATTGTGAGACAGAGAGTATGGAAGGAGTATTCTATTTCCTTGATTGATTTATGGTGAGCATACAATGTATTTATAGCCAGAGAATAGAGATAAGACAAAGGCACTTCACCAAATGGTGAAAGTGACAGCTCCTAACAGCTAGAAATTCAAATTGGTTAAGCCAACATGTGACTTTTCCTTCCCTCTCCAAACCCACGCCTAGGAGAGCTTCTAGAAGGTGTCTTGGACAGTTTTGGGCTTGTTTGGGCTTACTTAATTCAGGCCTTGTGTTGCACATGTGTGGACAGACCCTGGGCTTCACTTCATTATCTCAGCCTAATGCACAGACCTTGAACTTCTGATTTGGGCTTGGGCTTCATTAACTTTTTCAGCTTCAAGCCTAAGGCTTCAATCCAATAAACCATTCATCATGGTTGATCTTGAGGGGGAGTATTGAGTTGAATAAGGGAGTGGATAGAGTTCACTAATACAATGGACAATGTGGACATGTGAGGTGCGGTACATGGACGGCCCAGTGAAGATGGTGCGGTACATGGACGGCCCAGCGAATACACAAGTTAGACAAGTCAAGGAATGAAGTGGCCCAAATGAATAAGAGAAAGCCCAACACCTGAAATGACCTTCCAGAAAAAGTTTGGAGCCGTTGGACACACTCACCAAGCGAGATCACGTGTGGAGATTATTTGTGTCACTTTCATGCACAAGTCGAGAGCCCTGTATGTCTGGCTATAAGTATCAAGTGTCCAACATTGTATTTGATTTAAGAAAAGGAAATAAACTCTTCCTTCTTCCACTCTCTCATACTCGCCATTAAAACTCTGTCCAAACTCTCATTCTTCTCTTGCAAACACTTAATTCCGCAAACACATACATTCTTTCATGTCTGATCTTAAGATGTGCTTGATAAGATCATTGTAAGTTGGGTTTAGAGTCAAGAGGAGTCCAAAGACCTTATCTTGCTCACGTCTTTCATTTAGCACCTTGGGATCCATGGTGCTTGGTCTAAGGTTTTCAAGTTCAGCCCACAATGATCTGAACTTGCCAAAGTGTTGAGTGAACTCCATGTTTTCTTGAGTTAACTCATTAATGGCCTTCTTTACTTCAAAGACATGACTGAGATTGGAAGTGTTGCCATAAACATTTTGAAGTGTCTCCCATAACTCCTTGGCTGTCTCACAATAAGAATAAGCTTCAAGGAAAGATGCTTCAAGGGAGTTTTGGATCACGGATAGCACCAGTTGGTCTTCTTGAAACCACTGGTCTTTATTCATGATGGCGACTTCTTGGCCACCTTCTTCAGTCATGGCGATGGAAGTTTCACTCTTGAGGATGTGGCTCCATAAGCCACGGCTACACAACACTGTCTTGGTGGTTCTAGCCCATAAAAGGTAGTTGACCCCTTTCAGTGTCACTGGAACAACCACTCTTGAGCTTTCCATGGTGTTTACACATGTTTTTGTTTGAATTTGAGCTAGGGACCGTTGGGTATAGCTATTAACCACTGGATGAAAGCAAATGGTAAGGGTGAATTGAGGAGTGAAGTGAGTAATTCTCAAGAAATAACCTATCCTAACCTCTCACAACTCAGCACCACTTGGTTTTGAGGATTTATTAATCTCAGAGTGAGTAGATTAGAAAATGTTATTGCAAGAGTAGATTGAGAAATTGGTTTGTTTGGGAAGAGAGTTGAGTAATTCTCAAGAAATAACCTATCCTAACCTTTCACAACTCAGCACCACATGGTTTTGAGGATTAATTAATCTCAGAGTGAGTAGATTAGAACAAGTTATTGCAAGAGTAAACAGAGAATTTGCTTGATCCAAAACCTGGCTCTGATACCATTTTAGAATTTGCAGAATAATAGTTAGAATAGGTAGGAGAGTTTCTGGGTTTATATTTGATAAGGAAAGAACAAGAGTGAGAATAATAGAGAGAGATTGTGAGACAGAGAGTATGGAAGGAGGATTCTATTTCCTTGATTGATTTATGGTGAGCATACAATGTATTTATAGCCAAAGAATAGAGATAAGACAAAGGCACTTCACCAAATGGTGAAAGTGACAGCTCCTAACAGCTAGAAATTCAAATTGGTTAAGCCAACATGTGACTCTTCCTTCCCTCTCCAAACCCACGCCTAGGAGAGCTTCTAGAAGGTGTCTTGGACATTTTTGGGCTTGTTTGGGCTTACTTAATTCAGGCCTTGTGTTGCACATGTGTGGACAGACCCTGGGCTTCACTTCATTATCTCAGCCTAATGCACAGACCTTGAGCTTCTGATTTGGGCTTGGGCTTCATTAACTTTTTCAGCTTCAAGCCTAAGGCTTCATTCCAATACTTCTAGTAACCAATAATTGCCCTTGAACTGGGTAAGCTTCACCTTCGGATTCTGATTGATCATCCTCTGATGTTATCTCTCCATTCTCTAGGATAAGCATTACCCTCTTGTTTGAACATTCATTGGCATAATGTCCAAATCATTGGCATCTGAAGCACTTGATGTTTCTAGTCTTTGTTGGTGGCGTTTGGATTGCTGGTCCCTTGCCCTTGTCTTCACGTGGGGAGGGCAGAGTTGGCCCTTCCTTAGCCTTAGCAGGCGTTTTGAAAGATGACTCTCTTTGTCTATCACTTCTGTTATAGGGCGGTTTAGAAGTTGATATGTATGGATTCCTTGTATTTTGCCTCCTTTTGTTTTGTTGTTCAATAAGAATTGCCTTGTGGAGTAATTCATCCATGTCTTCATATTCCTGCAACTCCAATCGATCCTGAATATCTCTATTAAGTCCTCCTTGAAATCGAACCATAGTAGCTTCCATAGTCTCATCTATTTCAGCCTTGATCATGAGGTTTTCCATATCTTGATGGTAATCTTCTACACTCCTTGTTCCTTGATTTAGTCTCCTCAGCTTCTGGTGTAAATCTCTTCCATAGTGGGCTGGCACAAATCTCTTTCTCATCATGGTTTTCATCTCATACCAAGATGTGACCTGGGGCTCTCCATTGCGACGTCTTGTGGTGGCAATCTGCTCCCACCAGTTGATAGCATATCCATCGAATTCTGTGGCTGCTATCTTGACCTTCTTTTCCTCAGAATAGTTTTGGCAGCTGAAGACTATTTCAATCTTCTTTTCCCATTCCAAATAGGCATCTGGATCATTCTTTCATGAGAAAGGGGGAATTCGAAGCTTGAGTCCTCCTAAGTTGTTATCTGGTCTCGGTTCTTGAGTTTGGTATTGGTCTCCACTCTCATCCGAGTATCCCTGAGCTTCCTCTTCATTACGCCTAACTCCTGATCTAACTCTCACCCTTGCGCCTCTTCCTAAGCGCCCTCCTCCTCGGTTTGACCTGTCTCCACGAGCTGATCTACCTGCAAGAGGATCAACTCTATAAAGAAACTCATTAGCTTGGTTAGTTCTGTTTTCAAAAATAGTCTGAAGTCTCCTAGTTATTTCATCCATCATTGCTTCCATCTGTAATGGGTCAAGCCTATGAGGTCGTGTGTTTCCTTCTCCTCTAGGGGTTTCTTCATTTGGATTCTCCATTTTTCCTGAAACAACTTAGCAAACTGGTTAATTAAACTCTCTCTCTCACTTTTCTTGGTAATCACACACTAGCTCCTTCTCTTGCTATTCCCAAAAGTTCAGATTGCATCAAAGCTCAATCACCTAAGACCTAGAGCCAAACCTACTGAATTTTAAGATAGAAAGATTGCAAGATTTTTTTCTCAGCTGATTAACCTATTCCTTAGCAGGATTTCTCTTCTACTTTATGATAATTTTCGATTTTTTTTTTTTTTTTTTTTTTTTTTTTTAATTTAGATCCTTTTCTTTAGATCTTTTTTTTTTTGTAATTCAGGAAAGGCTCAGCTGACTTACAAAAGATAGAAAGATAAGAATTGTTTATGAGAAAATTTAAAAAAAATAGAAGGAAATTGATGATGGGGTGATATGGTTCTGAAATCAGATGATTTCAAAAACCCTAACCTTCAAGTAGGCTCTGATACCACTTGGTGCGGCCCTGGTTATGAATAAACCAGAAGATCGGCTTGAAGGTAGGTTGAATGATGAAGAAGGAGGTTACTAACTCTCCTTGGTGTTAGATTTAGGAAAGATTAAGGAGAAGTTTTTAATAGATTAGAGTATAAACATCAAGAACATGTAGAGAATAGAGAGTTTAGCCATAAGAGGAATAGAATAGAATCTTAGTATTTTAGTGTATGCGATTACAAGGAGGCTGCATAGCCTTAAATAGAAAGACCCATAGGTCGCCTAGGCTAGGGATAAGCAGGAATACATATAGGACCGTTACAACTGAACTTATCAACATACATGCTTCCTTATCCTCTCATCTTATCATATGAGGCTCTCCCTTCCTTATCAAGTGACCAGAGTGCTTATCACGTTAGACTGAGCTGCCTTTAATAACGCACTGTCCAATACTCCCCCTCAAGCTAAATTCTGATGAAGAACTTAGCTTGGAAATCATAAACAACCACCTCATTAAAAACCTTATGATGTAAAACCCAGTGGGACAAAAACACCATAAGGGAAAAAGAGTATGATTGCTTATGATTAGAGGATTCATGGAGAAGACATATCAAAGAGTCCAAGCCTCGGAAGAATGGACTCATATACCTTAGAAGTTGTTGCCTTGGTGAAGATATCCGCAAGTTGATCCATACTTCTGGTGTAGCATGGTAAGACTATTCCTTGCTCCACTGCTTGCCTCACCTTGTGACAGTCAACTTCTATGTGCTTAGTTCTCTCGTGGAAGACAGAATTGGTGCTATGTGAATGGCTGCTTGGTTGTCGCAATGCATGGTCATTGGTCTAACTGTTTCTACACCCAAGTTCTTCATTGCACGATATTCATCCTCTGCGCTTGAACAAGACACAATCTTTTGCTTCTTTGTCTTCCATGTGACCAAGTTTCCACCAACAAAGGTACAGTAGCCTGTGGTAGACCTCCTGTCTTCTCTATCTCCAGCCCAGTCAGCATCACAATATCCCACTATTTCTGAGCTTCCATTAGCTCCCATCCAGATTCCTTGCTCAGAAGTTCCTCTCAAGTATCTAAGAATTCTCTCCAGCATGTTCCAATGATGGACCTTCGGCTCTTGCATATGCTGGCTAACCTGATTCACAGAAAAGCAAAGATCAGGTCTAGTAAGAGTTAAATAGATTAACTTACCTACTAGTCTTCTGTAGAGTTGCGGATTATTGAATGGTTGATCTTCAAGCTCCCCCTCATTGATAGCTTTGTAGCTGTCTTCCAGAGGTGTGGTCACTGGTTTTGCATCTAGCTTTCCTGTTTCAGACAAAAGATCAAGTGTGTATTTCCTTTGAGATAAGAATAGTCCCTCTTTAGAGCGACATATCTCAATCCCTAGGAAATACTTAAGCATGCCTAAATCTTTAATGTCAAAGATGAACTTAAGGTAGGCTTTGGTTTCCTTGATCCCTTCCCTGTCATCACCTGTGATAATGATATCATCCACATAGACCAACACAACTATGATACCTGACTGGCTAGGAAATGTGAACAGAGTGTGATCAGCTTCTGATTTCCTGAATCCTCTATCCCTTAGTGTCATGCTTAACTTGTGATACCAGGCCCTAGGTGATTGTTTTAATCCATAAATAGCCTAAATCTTTAATGTCAAAGATGAACTTAAGGTAGGCTTTGGTTTCCTTGATCCCTTCCCTGTCATCACCTGTGATAATGATATCATCCACATAGACCAACACAACTATGATACCTGACTGGCTAGGAAATGTGAACAGAGTGTGATCAGCTTCTGATTTCCTGAATCCTCTATCCCTTAGTGTCATGCTTAACTTGTGATACCAGGCCCTAGGTGATTGTTTTAATCCATAAATAGCCTTTCTCAATCTCAAAACCTTGCCTGGTTGAACAATCCCTTCTAGACCTGGAGGTGGCCGCATGTACACCTCTTCCTCTAGCTCTCCTTGCAAGAAGGCATTCTTTACATCCATCTGCCACAATTCCCAATCCAGATTTGTTGCTAAGGATAGGACAATCCTCACAGTATGGAGTTTTGCTACAGGGGCAAAGGTATCACCAAAATCTTCTCCATAGGTCTGAGTGAAGCCTCTTGCGACCAACCTGGCCTTATATCTCCCTATATCTCCATTACTCTTGTATTTGATCGTAAATACCCACTTTGAGCTTACTGCCTTCTTTCCCTTGGATAACACGGCTTCATCCCATGTGTGATTCCTTTCCATGGCCCCTGTCTCATCGCTTATAGCATCCCTCCAGACTTTGAGTTCCTTAGCCTCTTCATAGGATGTTGGAATGTGTCCCTGATCCAGGCTGCTAATAAAGATCTTGTGCTCTTCAGGGAATGAAGCAAATGAGCAAACGACTTGAGAGGGATGAGCAACCGCATTTGCATTGTAATAGACCCTTGTGTTTACCCAGTTTGATGGATCCTTCCTGAGTCTTGTGCTTCTCCTTAGAGGTTGAGCTGTCCCTGATGGTTCTTCTTCCTGCTCATGCCTTTGATCGTGACCCTCAGAAGAAGAGCCAGTCCTCTCTTGATCACTATCTTCTTTAAGATGTTCAAGATGTCCCCCTTCACGATCAATGTCTGGCTGGGAAGAGTTAAGATCTTGCTGCGGCATGCTTGGTCCAGTCCGGGACAATGTTGGTCCACCTCCGGGTGAGCTAGATTCTGACCAGGTCGAGTGAATTTCGTGCGGAACAGCTGGTTGAACAGGAGCCAAGCCAGGAACAGGACATGAACTAGGTTGAGGACATGGAACACTGGTAGAACCAGGTTAGGACGGTAAAGGTATGCCAAGATGATCAAAGATATTCCGAAGGCTAGTGGCCCGGTCCAGGGAGGAACCAGCAAGATCAACCAAGTCATCCCACTTTTGGTCACTATAGTAGCCAGTGTTCTCAATAAACTTAACATCACGAGACACCAAAACCTTCCTAGCTTCAGGGTCATAGCACTTGTAGCCTCTTTCGGTAGTAGAATACCCAATGAACATGGACCGTGTACTCTTAGCGTCAAGCTTGGTTCGGTTCTCCCCTGGAATCAAAACAAAACACAGGCAACCAAACACTCTCAAGTGGGTTAGAGAAGGTTTAAAAGCGTTTAATACCTCAAATGGGGAGAGATCATTGAGGACTCTGGTAGGAGTCCTGTTAATAAGATAACATGCGGTAAGGACAGCATCTCCCCAAAACTTCTTAGGAACCTTTGTATGAAACATCATTGCCCTGGCTACTTCCATCAGGTGGCGATTCTTTCTCTCAGCCACACCATTCTGTTGGGGTATGTAGGGACAACTCGTTTGATGGAGAATTCCGTGCTTATTGAGATGATCTCTGAAGGCATGACTTGTATACTCTCCACCATTGTCTGTTCTAAAGATTTTAATCTTTGCATTGAAGTGGTTAGTAATATAATTTTGAAAGTTCACAAAGGCCTCTAAAGCTCTATCCTTTGATTGCATTAAGGTTATCCAGGTGTATTTGGATTTCTCATCTATGAAAGTAATGAAATATTTCTGATTCTCTCTAGATAAGCAAGGAGCAGTCCACACATCTGAATGCACAAGATCAAAACACTTTTCATAAACGGTTCCAGACTTAGTGAAAATAGACTTGCAATGTTTACCTAAGATACATGCCTCACAATCATCATTTTTAAACACAATATTAGGTAACATCAAGCCTAAAGCCCGAGAGTGAGGGTGTCCTAGTCTAGCGTGCCATAACACATTATTAGCATAAGCAGAAACATAATTTAAAGAACATAAAACAGAAGCTAAAGGTTGATCATTTCCCAGCAGATAAAGACCATCCTTAGTTCTTCCTTTCCCAAGCAACTTGCTTGTCTTAATATCCTGAAAATGCACATCATTAGGAGTGAAGATAACATTGCAATCCAAGTCATTTGTGAAAGATTTGATGATTGAGAGAATTTGAGAATTAGAGATTGAGAGAGAAAGAGATTAGAGAGAAAAGAGAGAATGATCTTATTAGAATTTTTAGAGAAATGAATTTCATACTTACAAAGTGAGTGAGAGACACCTATTTATACTAATCCTATTCTAGATTTGTTTGGATACAGAGATATATTTATCATTAATCTACACAAGTCTAAGACATATACAAGTGAAAGAGGCCAATACACTCCTTAGATGAATTCATCATACTTCATCATTCCAAAACTCCCCCTCAAGCTTAAGACATGGAAAATGTCTAAGCTTGCAACCATGAAGTATTACCTCATTAAAAACCTAGAGAAGGAAAACCCAATTGGGACAAAACCTTTTCTAGGGAAAAAGAGTATAACACTCCATGTTGGGATCATAGGTGTGGAAGAGACATCAAACCAAGTCTAGGGTAGATGGAACCGCCTGTCTTCAAGGTTACAGCTTTGGTAAACACATCAGCTAGCTGATCTTCACTCTTTGTGTAGCAAGGTAGAATTGTACCATTTCCAATAGCTTCTCTTACTTTATGGCAGTCAACCTCAATATGCTTGGTTCTCTCATGAAACACAGAGTTAGAGGCAATGTGTATGGCAGCTTGATTATCACAATGGACAGTGATTGGTGATTCTAAGCTCTCGCCTAAGATGTCAAAGAGGAGTTGCTTCAACCAGATGCATTCTGTTGTGAGCTTCCTCATAGCCCTGTATTCAGCTTCTGCACTAGAACAAGACACAACCTTTTGCTTCTTAGTCTTCCAAGTTACAAGATTACCTCCTATGAAGGTGCAATAGCCAGTTGTGCTTCTCCTATCTTCTCTGTCTCCTGCCCAATTTGCATCACAATAACCTACAACCTCTGTGTTCTTATTACATCCCATCCATATACCTTGTTCCTTAGTTCCTTGCAGATATCTCAAAATGCGAATGATCATATCCCAATGCCTTGTCCTTGGGTCTTGCATATGTTGAGATACCTGATTTACTGCAAAACATAGGTCAGGTCTAGTGATGGTTAAGTAGATAAGCTTACCAACCACTTGTCTATACAATTTTGCATCATAAAACTTGTCATTTCCTAGCTCCCCCTCAGGTTCTATTTTGTAGCCTTCTTCAAGGGGTGTCTTAGCTGGTTTAGCTTCAAACATGCCTGTGGAGGTTAGTAAATCCACAATATATTTCCTTTGAGATAAAAAGAGACCTTCCTTGAATCTACATATTTCAATTCCTAAGAAATATTTCAACTCTCCTAGATCCTTAATATCAAAAACACTTTTCAAATAGGCTTTAGTTGATTCAATACCAACTTTATCATTTCCTGATATGATTATATCATCCACATAGATAAGTATAACCACAATACCTTCCTTACTCTTAAGTGTAAACAGAGTGTGTTCAACTTCTGATCTTTTGAAACCTCTATCCCTTAGAGTTACATTCAGCTTGTGATACCAAGCTCTTGGAGATTGCTTAAGACCATAGATTGCCTTTCTTAGTCTGAGAGTGTTGCCGCCATTAACCTCATCTTCCAAACCTGGTGGAGGTGTCATGTACACTTCTTCCTCTAGTTCACCTTGTAAGAAAGCATTCTTAACATCCATTTGGAACAAATCCCATTCAAGGTTAGTAGCAAGAGAAAGAACAACATTAACAGAGTGAAGTTTAGCTACTGGAGCAAAGGTATCCCTATAGTCTTCACCATAAGTTTGTGTAAATCCTCTAGCCACCAATCTAGCTTTATACCTATCTATCTCACCATTGCTTTTATACTTAATGGTGAATATCCATTTTGAACTTACAGCCTTTTTCCCTTTTGGTAAGATGGCTGGGGCATAGGTTCCATTCTTCTCCATAGCTTGTTTCTCATCTTGAATGGCATCTCTCCATTCCTTAATCTCCATAGCCTCCTCATAGCTCTTAGGGATCTGTTCTTTATCTAAACTCACAGTGAAAGCAACATGATTAGTAGGAATACTAATTAAAGAACATACTCCCTGATCATGATGTGCTACTGCATTGTGGTTGTAGTACACCCTTGTATTCTTCCAGTTTTCAGCTGGGAACCTCTGCCTTGTACTTCGTCTGAGTGCCACAGGTTGATTTGTTTCTTCCTCCAAAGCGGCTTGTACAAGATTGGGTTGATCCCTTGGCCTTTTTGATTCTGAAACTAGAATATCATCTTGAGCATGTGTACTCTCTTCTCCCCCCTCACGGTCAAGAGGATGTTCAGGTGGACTGGATGGTGGAGAAGGCATTGATGAACCGGAAGAACTAGCACCAGTAGATGGATCATGGGCAGCCCCGGGAACTGAGACAGGACGGGATGAGCTAGATGCAAGGTCATGACCAGAGATCGTCTCCTGGTTGGATGTAGCCGGACCATGCCAGCTAGTACTCGGGCTTGAATCATGTTGCTGAGGTACATGGACACGTGCTGGAGCGGTTGGTTGAACTATGCCAAGGTTCTCTAAAATTTTCCTTAGATTCTCAGCCTGATCAGAATTTGAGTAGAGATGTCTTTAAGTTCTTCCCAAGTTCCATCTTATAAAATCCTTTGTTCTCATTAAACTTGACATCCCTAGACACCAGGACCCTCCTAGTCTCTGGATTGTAGCATTTGTATCCTTTTTGAGTAGGAGAGTATCCTAGGAACATAGCCTTGATGCTTTTTGGTTCCAGCTTATTCCTAAGTTCTCCTGGTACTAAAACAAAACAAACACATTCAAAAATTCTTAAATGATCAATAGTTGGCTTAGTTTTGTTTAATACCTCAAAAGGACTCAAATCATCTAGAACTTTAGTTGGAGTTCTATTGATTAAGTAACATGCAGCTAGTAATGCATCTCCCCAAAATCTTTTAGGAACCTTCTTGTGGAACATCATTGTTCTCACAACTTCCATCAAATGTCTGTTCTTCCTCTCAGCTACTCCATTTTGTTGTGGAGTGTAAGGACAGCTTGTTTGATGTTCAATGCCATGTGTGGCTAAGTGTTGCTGAAACTTGGTACTAGTATATTCCCCTCCATTATCTGTCCTAAAAATCTTTATCTTGGCATTATATTGGTTAGTAACATATGTCTGAAAGTTAAGAAATGCATCAAACACCCTATCCTTTGAATTAAGCAATGTCACCCAAGTATATTTAGATTTTTCATCAATGAAGGTAACAAAATACTTCTGATTTTCTCTAGAAGGAAAGGGAGATGTCCAAACATCAGAGTGTACTAAATCAAAGCAATTATCATAAGCATGAGTTAATTGTTCAAAAACAGTTCTACTATGCTTTCCAAGAACACAAGATTCACAAATGTTATTAAGCAATTTTATTCCAGGTACAATCAATTCAAGAGCTCTAGAATGTGGATGTCCTAGTCTAGCATGCCACAATTCAGCATTTAGAGTCATATCAACATGATTTGCACACGGTTGTAATGGAAAGGCAGGTAAATCTTCTAGCACATACAAGTCATTCCTTGTAGTTCTTTGGCCAAATTTCTGACTTGTTTCAATATCCTGAAAGTAAAAATCATTAGGACCAAAGATAGCCTTACAATTCAAATCAGTAGTAGCCTTTTTAACAGAGAGTAAGTTGGATGTAAAAGAAGGCATATAAAAGGCTTTAGATTCCTTATCAAACAACCTAAGATTCCCTACTCCTTTAATTGGTACATTAACTCCATTAGCAATTACAACACTTCCTAAAGCAGGTTCAACATGGTCTAGCAAACCTAAATCTTTAATCATGTCATGAGATGCACCAGAGTCTACAATTAAGGAGTTAGAAGCCATAGATGTGTTTAAAGAAACATGATAAGTTTTACCCAACACATTACCAGACTTGAATGCTTTGAGAAGATTTTCAAGATCAGCTTTTGTTACATATTCAGTTTGGTTGGCCATAGTTGAGGAGGAAGCATTCACCGGCTCCATGGTACAAGCGCTTGAGCAACCTACAACATGAACCATGTTAGAAGAACTAGGACCGGTTGAAGATTTCTTGCTCCTCTCAACAAACCAGCTAGGCTTGAGTTCTGGATGGAGCACCCAGCACTCCTTCTTGCTATGGCCTGTTCTCTTGCAATGATCACACAGCTGCTTCTTGCTCTTGATGTCAGCTGGAGCCGATCTGAAAACACCCTTATGCGCCACCACCATTTCACTTTTGTGCCCAAAGAGTTCATGTGACCCCTGTTCCTTTTGTATCTTAGCACAAACATCCTCAAGACTTGGTAGTTTATCTTTCCTGAGAATGTGTTTGATCAAGTCAGTGTAAGAATTGTTCAAAGTCATAAGCAACCCAAACACCTTATCCTGCTCTCTCCTTTCAAGAAGAGTGTGTGGATCAATTGAAGCTGGTCTAAGCATCTCCAGCTCTGCCCACAAAGCTCTGAATGATCCATAGTGTTTGGTGAACTCCACATCTTCCTGTTTAAGCTCATTCAAAGCTTTCTTTACCTCAAATATTCTTAAGAGGTTAGTAGTATTGCCATAAACTGTCTTTAATGTCTCCCAAAGTTCCTTAGCACTAGAGCAATAAGAGTATGCTTCTAAGAGAGAGCTAGCTAGGGAGCATTGAAGAATAGCTAATACCGTTTGATCTTGCTGGAACCATAGGGTTTGTTCAGCATTTCCATCCTGAGTTTCCTCCTCAGTTATCAAGTGAGATGGTTGCTGGATATGGTTCCACAACCCTTTGCTGCATAATGTGGTCCTCATTGTCCTGGACCAGATCAAGTAATTTGCTCCATGGAGCATGATAGGAGCCTTCATTTGTGAATGCAGCTCCATTTGAATCGATCTTAAGCCTGCACAATCACAAACAACCCACACACAGCAGCCACACCACACACACGCGAGAAGACCAACACACAGTCCAAAGATTCTTAACAAGAAACCAGGATCAACCAGAAAACCTTCTGCCTATCCTTTAATACTTGTCCACAACCTAAACTACTTCAATACAAGAGATCCAGATAACAAACAGCTCCAGAAATCCATTAAAAATTGAAACAACCGTTTCCCGCCATATCTAGCTTTCAAAATCAAACTTTCTTCACTTGCAAGAAATCGACTAATGAGGATTAAAACTAGAGGATTGCAATCAGATCTCCAGAATCTCTTCACAAGATCCTAAACTAAGACTGGATCATGCAGGATTCGAAAAAGATTGAGAGAAAACTGAAGATCGAAACCAAATACCCAAGGATGTGCGAAGAAGGACCGATTTCAGAAAATCAGTGAGAATGATCACAAATCTTGAGATTGAGCTGAGCGGACCTCCCGATTCATCATCTTGAATCAATTTTAATGAGAATTGGCTTTTGAATCACTGGATTTGATGAAGAATTGAAGAAGAAATCGAAGATCAAAACCCAGGTATTCACGGCGGCGCGATCGCGAACCACCGGTGGAGAATTCTTGATAACTTTTGATCCCGACCACCAAGTTTGATGAAATCACCATGGATCTTCACAGAATACGCCGGAGAATCACGTTAGTAGAAGAAATTAACCAGAAAAATCGAAATCAAGCCGCAAGAACCAAGGAACTTTCGATGAACCGCGGAGTTTCAAACAACAGATCGCAAGTTTGTTTTCGAGTTTCTTATGCCAGATTGATCGAAACCTGGCTCTGATACCATGAAAGATTTGATGATTGAGAGAATTTGAGAATTAGAGATTCAGAGAGAAAGAGATTAGAGAGAAAAGAGAGAATGATCTTATTAGAATTTTTAGAGAAATGAATTTCATACTTACAAAGTGAGTGAGAGACACCTATTTATACTAATCATATTCTAGACTTGTTTGGATACAGAGATATACTTATCATTAATCTACACAAGTCTAAGGCATATACAAGTGAAAGAGGCCAATACACTCCTTAGATGAATTCATCATACTTCATCATTCCAACAATTTGTGGCCTTATGAACAAAGACTAAATTAGAGGTGAAATCAGGCATGAAGAAAGCTCTAGTCTTTCTATCAAATAGTTCTAAGTTTCCTACCCCTTTAATTGGAATTCTATCCCCATTTGCAATGACAACATGACCCTAAGCCGGTTCTAAGTCCTTAATCAGTTCAATATTGCTAATCATATGATGGGATGCTCCAGAATCAATCACTAATGGTCTTTCATCCAGTTTTATAGTATGAGCAGTAGCATGGAAAGAGAACCCCATACCATTACCATAGCTTTCTTTCAGGGCTTTGATAACAGCATCCAGTTCTGACCGCTTCACCACCTGATCTTGACCGGCTACTTGTGCAGCTTGAGCATTGATCACCGCCATTCCATCTTCCTCTGGATTGCGTGAGGATGTTCCCTGGTCAGCTTTAGCCTTGGTGATATTGGCTCGGACATCTCTGAACTTGGATGGCTTGAGGTGTGGGTGGAGAATCCAACATTTTTCCTTAGTATGGCTCTTCCTCTTGCAGTGCTCACAGAACGACCCCCTTCTATCATCTTGCTTGAAGTAGACACCTTTGTTAGCTGTCACAAGCTCCCCCTTTCCACTTAGAAGACCATGAGAGCCTTGTTCCCTCTGAATGTAAGCGCAAACTTCTTCTAGGGATTGAAGCTTATCTGATCTCAGGAGGTGCTTGATCAAGTCATTGTACATAGGATTCAGGGTGAGAAGGAGACCAAAGACCTTGTCTTGTTCACGTCTTGCAAGAAGAACCTCTGGATCAGTTGAGTTTGGTCTCAACATTTCAAGCTCAGCCCACAAGGAGCGAAACTTGCCCAAATGAGCCGTAAACTCCAAGTCCTCTTGGTGAAGGTTGTTGATTGCTCTCTTCACTTCAAACACCCTGCTTAAATTAGTAGTGTTGCCGTAAACCTTCTTGAGTGTTTCCCATAGCTCCCTAGCATTTTCACAATACGAGTATGCCTCCAAGATAGGTCCATCCAATGAACTTTGAATGATAGACAGAACAAACTGATCTTCTTGAATCCATTTTTCTTCATCCACAATCATAATCTCCTGTCCATCCTCCTGTTGAAACGCCTTAGGTGGAGCTTCATCTAGAAGGAGATGCATTCCAAGCCCACGACCACCGAGAGTGGTTTTCACCATTCTGGACCATAGGAGATAGTTGAGACCTTTAAGAGTAACTGGTATAACCATGGGTCTTGTATTCTCCATTTGAGAAATGCCGAGACAGAGTACTCAAGGGTTTTGAAAGAAGGTGAAGCTTTTCTAGCTTCCAATACTCAGATATCACTCCTAGGACTTCAAGACAGCACCTGGTGGGGTGAGAATGACTTGTCTTAAGACCAAATGAGCTATCTTTTTGAATAAAACAGGAAGTGTACGGTCACTGGTTCGCGGCTGGTCGAGGAAGACGAGTACGGACACAAACCCTCTTGGTGCAAACCGTCTGCTTTTGTGCCTTCTGAGCCACGAATGATCTAAAGCTTGCTTCTTTTACACCTTTAGTGAAGAAAGGAATTATCTTTAATGAAATAGAAGGAACCCAGAGGAAACGTCCGTACAACAATGGTGGACGAACACGCAAACTCGCATAACAACTCAACACCAAAGATAACCACACCTAGTCTCCTTCAACTCATCACCCATGGTTTTGAGGATCTTAGATCTTTAGAGAAGGTAGACTCAGCCACAGTTATCCTAGGGAAAGCGTTTGAGAAAGCGTAAGAACACAAGAAATGGAAGGAACGTAGAGTGAAGAAGACTGAGAGAGTGCGGAAGTTTATAAGAGAATCAAAACCCGCTCTGATACCATGTTAGATTTAGGAAAGATTAAGGAGAAGTTTTGAATAGATTAGAGTATAAACATCAAGAACATGTAGAGAATAGAGAGTTTAGCCATAAGAGGAATAGAATAGAATCTTAGTATTTTAGTGTATGCGATTACAAGGAGGCTGCATAGCCTTAAATAGAAAGACCCATAGGTCGCCTAGGCTAGGGATAAGCAGGAATACATATAGGACCGTTACAACTGAACTTATCAACATACATGCTTCCTTATCCTCTCATCTTATCATATGAGGCTCTCCCTTCCTTATCAAGTGACCAGAGTGCTTATCACGTTAGACTGAGCTGCCTTTAATAACGCACTGTCCAATACTTGGGCAGCGGATGGTTGGATGTATGGATAGAAGGTACTAGCTTCTCTTGTTTTGATGGCGGCTGGATGGGGATGAATTTGAAGGCTACTAGCTCTTCAATTGTTGTGAATGATGAAGGGGTTTTGATTCCACTAGCACAGGATCACCCTGCAAAGAGCTATGGAATTTCACAGTAGATTACTCTACCCTTAAGTGAATAGAAATCAATGTTCTTAGGCTGAACAGAGAAAACAAGAAGCAAAAGAGCTTTTGTATTAAGTATAAAATTTGATGTGTTTTGTACAAGGGGAGGAGAAGCCTTTTTATAGGCTGAAAATCCTATCTAAATCATATCTACAAAATCATATCCTAACTACTTCTCCTAATTTCTAGACAACAAGAATATCTTTGATTTAATTTATTAATATCAAAAGATACTCTTATCCTAATTTTTAGCTAACAAGAATATCTCTTGATTTAATTGATTTAATTTCAAAAAATATTCTATTTTATCCTAATCCCCCTTGGTTTATTTTAAGTGATCACAAACCATTAAATTAAACCAATGGATTGGTCCAATCTCAAATTCTTCTTCCCTTTTATTTTCGATTAGGACTAGGGCTTGGAGAGCTTCTTTTTGGGCCTTGCTTCTGGAGCTTGTTATTGGACCAAGCCATAACTCTTCTTGGGTCTGAACTTGGGCCATGCCTTCTTCTTCTTTGTTTTGTAAGTCATTGGGCCAAGAATTGGTCGAGTTTGGGTCAGTCATGATCCATGGGTCAGGTGGTACAAGTTGTGGCTTGGACTGGTCATCGGACACATGCGAATTGGACCATCGGTGGAACGTGGGCTGGCTGCGTTCCGTGATCGTGGCCTGGCCGTGTTCCGGGGGCGTGAGGTGGTCGGTCGTAGGCTGGCCGGGTCCTTCCTCATCTCCTTCCTCCTCCTCTTCTGATGAATCCAAGTCAGGTTCATTCTGGGTCGCACCACTACTTCTATGTGTTTGGTCTTCTCATGAAACACTGAATTGGAAGCTATATGAATGGCTTCCTGATTATCACAATGCATAGTGATAGGTCTTGAATCTTCAATTTGCAAATCCTTAAGAACTGCCTTGATCCAGATTAGTTCATTTGTGAGTTTCTTCATGGCCCTGTACTCAGCTTCAGCACTGGAACATGAGACCACTTTCTGTTTCTTGGTCTTCCAAGTCACCAGATTTCCTCCCACAAAAGTACAATAACCTGTTGTTGATCTTCTATCATTCCTATCACCAGCCCAATCTGCATCACAATACCCTACTATATCTGTGTTTTTATTGCAGCCCATCCAGATTCCATGATCATAAGTGCCCTTCAAGTATCTGAGAATCCTTTCCATCATTTGCCAATGATAGACCGTGGGTTCTTGCATTTGCTGACTCACCTGGTTCACTGCAAAACAAATGTCAAGTCTAGTAAGAGTAAGGCAGATGAGTTTACCTGCCAGCCTCCTATATAGCTTTGGATCTTCATAAGGTTCTTCTTCAAGCTCCCCCTGACTTGCGGTTTTATACCCATCTTCCAAGGGTGTACTAACTGGTTTAGCCTCCATCTTTCCTGTTTCCCTCAATAATTCAAGAGTATACTTCCTTTGGGATAAACAATCCTTCTTTAGATCTACAAATTTCAATTCCTAAGAAATATTTCATTAGACCAAGATCTTTAATATCAAATTTTGACTTAAGATAAGTCTTTGTTTCTTGAATTCCTCCCTTATCACTACCTGTGACAATAATATCATCAACATATACTAAAACCACAATGATACCTGAGCAACTAGGTAGGGTAAAGAGAGTATGATCAACCTCAGACCTCCTGAAACCTTTATCCCTTAATGTCATGCTTAATTTGTGATATCAGGCTCTTGGAGATTGTTTTAATCCATAAATTGCCTTCCTTAATCTTAAAACATCACTCCCATTCACTAGACTTTCCAAACCAGGAGGTGGCTTCATGTATACTTCTTCTTCTAATTCTCCTTGAAGGAATGCATTCTTTACATCCATCTGCCATAAATCCCATTCAAGATTAGTAGCAAGAGAAAGTACAACCCTTACCGTGTGGAGCTTAGCAACTGGCGCAAATATGTCTCCAAAATCTTCACCATATGTTTGAGTGAAGCCTCTTGCTACAAGCCTAGCTTTATACCTTTCAATTTCACCACTGCTTTTGTACTTAATAGTAAACACCCATTTTGAACTTACTGCTTTCTTTCCTTTTGGCAAATATGATTCATCCCAAGTATGATTTGTTATCATTGCCTCTATTTCATCTTGAACAGCATCCCTCCATACCTTCAATTCCATAGCCTCCTCATATGTGTTAGGAATTTGATTATGATCTAAATATTGGACAGTGCGTTACTAAAGGCAGCTCAGTCTAGTGTGATAAGCACTCTGGTCACTTGATAAGGAAGGGAGAATCTCATATGATAAGATGAGAAGATAAGGAAGCATGCATGTTGATAAGTTCAGTTGTAATGGTCCTATATGTACTCTTACTTATCCCTAGCCTAGGCGACCTAGGAGTCTTTCTATTTAAGGCTATGCAGCCTCCTTGTAATCGCACACTTAAATATACTAAGATTCTATTCTATTCCTCTTATGGCTAAACTCTATATTCTCTACATGTTCTTGATGTTTATACTCTAATCTATTCAAAACTTCTCCTTAATCTTTCCTAAAACTAACATGGTATCAGAGCAGGATATGATTCTCACATAGCTTCCGCATTCTTAAACTCATTCCTTCTCTTCTACTCTTTATATTTCTGGCTATACCCAAACGCTTCCCTTGAGATAAACATGTTTAAGTCTGTCTTCTCTGAGATCCAAGACCCTCAGAACCATGGGTGATGAGTTGAAGAAGACTAGGCATGGTTATCTCTCGCGTTTAAGTTCTTTTCAAGTTTAGCCGGCTCTTTTCACCATTGTTGTATGGACACATTTCTGGATAGTGCGTTCTTAGTGTCAAAATAGCTGCTTTCTGTGTTGGGGTAGTAAAAGGAGTAAGCTTGAACTCATTCATGGCCTAAGTAATACAAGGGGAGTTGTTTAGAGCTAAGTGGGTGTGTGTCCGTACTCATCTTCTTCGACCAAACCCGAACCAGAGTCCGTACACTTCACCAAATCTGTCTAAAGATAGCTCATTTATCCTAAAGGAAGGTCATTTCTAGCTTACCAAAGAACGGCTTGAGGTCTTAGAAGGGTAGAGTTGCATCCTGAGCATTGGAACCTTCTTAAACCTTGTGCACCCTGTTTTCTCAAACCCTCGTGTCCTCTGTTTCTGGGTTCACCTCTTTTCATTGCCTCATAAACCCTACCCCTTTCAAGATGGAAAACACACGGCCCATGGTCATTCCAGTCACCCTCAAAGGCCTTAACTACCTTCTCTGGTCTAGAATGGTAAAGACTACTCTCGGTGGCCGAGGACTTGGAATGCATGTCCTTCTTGATGAAGCTCCACCTAAGGCGTTTCAACAGGAGGATGGACAGGAGATTATGATTGTGGATGAAGAAAAATGGATTCAAGAGGATCAGTTTGTTCTGTCTATCATTCAAAGTTCATTGGATGGACCTATCTTGGAGGCATACTCGTATTGTGAAAGTGCTAGGGAGCTATGGGAAACACTCAAGAAGGTTTACGGCAACACTACAAATTTAAGTAGGGTGTTTGAAGTGAAGAGAGCAATCAACAACCTTCACCAAGAGGACTTGGAGTTTACAGCTCATTTTGGCAAGTTTCGCTCCTTGTGGGCTGAGCTTGAAATGTTGAGACCAAACTCAACTGATCCAGAGGTTCTTCTTGCAAGACGTGAACAAGACAAGGTCTTTGGTCTCCTTCTCACCCTGAATCCTATGTACAATGACTTGATCAAGCACCTCCTGAGATCAGATAAGCTTCCATCCCTAGAAGAAGTTTGCGCTTACATCCAGAGGGAACAAGGCTCTCATGGTCTTCTAAGTGGAAAGGGGGAGCTTGTGACAGCAAACAAAGGTGTCTACTTCAAGCAAGATGACAGAAGGGGGTCGTTCTGTGAGCACTGCAAGAGGAAGGGCCATACTAAGGAAAAATGCTGGATTCTCCACCCACACCTCAAGCCATCCAAGTTCAGAGATGTCCGAGCCAATATCACCAAGGCTAAAGCTGACCAGGGAACATCCTCACGCAATCCAGAGGAAGATGGAATGGCGGTGATCAATGCTCAAGCTGCATAAGTAGCCGGTCAAGACCAAGTGGTGAAGCGGTCAGAACTGGATGCTCTTATCAAAGCCCTGAAAGAAAGCTATGGTAATGGTATGGGGTTCTCTTTTCATGTTACTGCTCATACTATAAAACTGGATGAAAGACCATTAGTGATTGATTCTGGAGCATCCCATCATATGATTAGCAATATTGAACTGATTAAGGACTTAGAACCGGCTAAGGGTCATGTTGTCATTGCAAATGGGGATAGAATTCCAATTAAAGGGGTAGGAAACTTAGAACTATTTGATAGAAAGACTAGAGCTTTCTTCATGCCTGATTTCACCTCTAATTTAGTTTCTGTTCATAAGGCCACAAATGACTTGGATTGCAATGTTATCTTCACTCCTAATGATGTACATTTTCAGGATATTAAGACAAGCAAGTTGCTTGGGAAAGGAAGAACTAAGGATGGTCTTTATCTGCTGGGAAATGATCAACCTTTAGCTTCTGTTTTATGTTCTTTAAATTCTGCTCCTGCTTATGCTAATAATGTGTTATGGCACGCTAGACTAGGACACCCTCACTCTCGGGCTTTAGGCTTGATGTTACCTAATATTGTGTTTAAAAATGAAAATTGTAAGGCATGTATCTTAGGTAAACATTGCAAGTCTATTTTCACTAAGTCTGGAACCGTTTATGAAAAGTGTTTTAATCTTGTGCATTCAGATGTGTGGACTGCTCCTTGCTTATCTAGAGAGAATCAGAAATATTTCATTACTTTCATAGATGAGAAATCCAAATACACCTGGATAACCTTAATGCAATCAAACGATAGAGCTTTAGAGGCCTTTGTGAACTTTCAAAATTATATTACTAACCACTTCAATGCAAAGATTAAAATCTTTAGAACAGACAATGGTGGAGAGTATACAAGTCATGCCTTCAGAGATCATCTCAATAAGCACGGAATTCTCCATCAAACGAGTTGTCCCTACACACCTCAACAGAATGGTGTGGCTGAGAGAAAGAATCGTCACCTGATGGAAGTAGTCAGGGCAATGATGTTTCATACAAAGGTTCCTAAGAGGTTTTGGGGAGATGCTGTCCTTACCGCATGTTATCTTATTAACAGGACTCCTACCCGAGTCCTCAATGATCTCTCCCCATTTGAGGTATTAAATGCTCTTAAACCTTCTCTAACCCACTTGAGAGTGTTTGGTTGCCTGTGCTTTGTTTTGATTCCAGGGGAGAACCGAACCAAGCTTGACGCTAAGAGTACACGGTCCATGTTCATTGGGTATTCTACTACCCAAAGAGGCTACAAGTGCTATGACCCTGAAGCTAGGAAGGTTTGGGTGTCTCGTGATGTTAAGTTTATTGAGAACACTGGCTACTATAGTGACCAAAAGTGGGATGACTTGGTTGATCTTGCTGGTTCCTCCCTGGACCGGGCCACTAGCCTTCGGAATATCTTTGATCATCTTGGCATACCTTCACCGTCCCAACCTGGTTCTACCGGTGTTCCATGTCCTCAACCTAGTTCATGTCCTGTACCTGGCTTGGCTCCTGTTCAACCAGCTGTTCCGCACGAAATTACCTAGACCTGGTCAGAACCTAGCTCACCCGGAGGTGGTCCAACATTGTCCCGGACTGGACCAAGCATGCCGCAGCAAGACCTTAACTCTTCCCGGCCAGACATTGATCGTGAGGGGGGACATCTTGAAGAAGACAGTGATCAAGAGAGGACTGGCTCTTCTTCTGAGGGTCACGATCAAAGGCAAGAGCGGGAAGAAGAACCATCAGGGCCAGCTCAACCTCTAAGGAGAAGCACAAGACTCAGGAAGGATCCATCAAACTGGGTGAACACAAGGGTCTATTACAATGCAAATGTGGTTGCTCATCCCTCTCAAGTTGTTTGCTCATTTGATTCATTCCCTGAAGAGCACAAGACCTTTATTAGCAGCCTGGATCAGGGACACATTCCAACATCCTATGAAGAGGCTAAGGAACTCAAAGTCTGGAGGGATGCTATAAGTGATGAGACAGAGGCCATGGAAAGGAATCACACATGGGATGAAGCCGTGTTACCCAAGGGAAAGAAGGCAGTGAGCTCAAAGTGGGTATTTACGATCAAATACAAGAGTAATGGAGATGTGGAGAGATATAAGGCCAGGTTGCTCGCAAGAGGCTTCACTCAGACCTATGGAGAAGATTTTGGTGATACCTTTGCCCCTGTAGCAAAACTCCATACCGTGAGGATTGTCCTATCCTTAGCAACAAATCTGGATTGGGAATTGTGGCAGATGGATGTAAAAAATGCCTTCTTGCAAGGAGAGCTAGAGGAAGAGGTGTACATGCGGCCACCTCCAGGTCTAGAAGGGATTGTTCAACCAAGCAAGGTCTTGAGATTGAGAAAGGCTATTTATGGATTAAAACAATCACCTAGGGCCTGGTATCACAAGTTAAGCATGACACTAAGGGATAGAGGATTCAGGAAATCAGAAGCTGATCACACTCTGTTCACATTTCCTAGCCGGTCAGGTATCATAGTTGTGTTGGTCTATGTGGATGATATCATTATCACAGGTGATGATAGGGAAGGGATCAAGGAAACCAAAGCCTACCTTAAGTCCATCTTTGACATTAAAGATTTAGGCTTGCTTAAGTATTTCCTAGGGATTGAGATATGTCGCTCTAAAGAGGGACTATTCTTATCTCAAAGGAAATACACACTTAACCTTTTGTCTGAAACAGGAAAGCTAGATGCAAAACCGGTGACCACACCTCTGGAGGACAGTTACAAAGCTATCAATGAGGGGGAGCTTGAAGATCAACCATTCAATAATCCGTAACTCTACAGAAGACTAGTAGGTAAGTTAATCTATTTAACTCTTACTAGACCTGATCTTTGCTTTTCTGTGAATCAGGTTAGCCAGCATATGCAAGAGCCGAAGGTCCATCATTGGAACATGCTGGAGAGAATTCTTAGATACTTGAGAGGAACTTCTGAGCAAGGAATCTGGATGGCAGCTAATGGAAGCTCAGAAATAGTGGGATACTGTGATTCTGACTGGGCTGGTGATAGAGAAGACAGGAGGTCTACCACAGGCTACTGTACCTTTGTTGGTGGAAACTTGGTCACATGGAAGACAAAGAAGCAGAAGATTGTGTCTTGTTCAAGCGCAGAGGCTGAATATCGTGCAATGAAGAAGCTCACCAATGAGTTAACATGGATCAAGGCTATTCTGAAGGACTTGGGTGTAGAAACAGTTAGACCAATGACCATGCATTGCGATAACCAAGCAGCCATTCACATAGCATCCAATTCTGTATTCCACGAGAGAACTAAACACATAGAAGTTGACTGTCACAAGGTGAGGCAAGCAGTGGAGCAAGGAGTAGTCTTACCATGCTACACCAGAAGTATGGATCAACTTGCGGATATCTTCACCAAGGCAACAACTTCTAAGGTATATGAGTCCATTCTACCTAGGCTTGGACTCTTTGATATGTCTTATCCATGAATCCTCTAATCATAAGCAATCATACTCTTTTTCCCTTATGGTGCTTTTGTCCCATTGGGTTTTACATCATAAGGTTTTTAATGAGGTGGTTGTTTATGATTTCCAAGCTAAGTTCTTCATCAGAATTTAGCTTGAGGGGGAGTATTGGACAGTGCGTTACTAAAGGCAGCTCAGTCTAGTGTGATAAGCACTCTGGTCACTTGATAAGGAAGGGAGAGTCTCATATGATAAGATGAGAAGATAAGGAAGCATGCATGTTGATAAGTTCAGTTGTAATGGTCCTATATGTACTCTTACTTATCCCTAGCCTAGGCGACCTAGGAGTCTTTCTATTTAAGGTTATGCAGCCTCCTTGTAATCGCACACTTAAATATACTAAGATTCTATTCTATTCCTCTTATGGTTAAACTCTCTATTCTCTACATGTTCTTGATGTTTATACTCTAATCTATTCAAAACTTCTCCTTAATCTTTCCTAAAACTAACACTAAAGAGCTTATGAATACCTGATGTTCCTTTGGAAATTGAGCAAATGAGCAAGTGGCTTGAACAGGATGTCCTTCAGCTTGAGCATTATAATAGACCCGAGTATTAATCCAGTTGGATGGATCTTTTCTTACCCTAGTACTCCTTCTTAGAACTTGTGGAGATTCAACAACTACCACCTCGTGTTCAGCCTCATCTCTTCCTTCTTGCAGCTTTTGGTCATAGTCTTGATCAGGAACACCTGTTGGAATGAAGAAGAAATGGTGAAAGATGAAAGCCTTCACTTACAAGTATAAAGGCGTGAGCTATCTAGGTCAAAGAAGAGTGTCTAAGGCTTGTTTGTGTTCTAGTGTTATGTTATCCTTGTAGCCATTCAAGTATAAGGCTATCCTTGTATCCAAACAAGCCTAGACTAGATTAGTATAAATACCTTACTCTCTTCACATTTGTAAGTAAGATTCATTATTCTCTTCATATTAATAAAATAAATCTTTTCTCTCTCTAAAACTCTCTATTCTCCAATGGTGAATCATAATCTTCAATTCTAATATGGTATCAGAGCAGGTTTCGATCAATTCTCCTCATGAAACCTTCAAAATCTTCAAGTTCTTGCGCTACCTTCAAAATCAAGGCTGCCGAGAAGTCCGCCATCTTTGATCATTGATTCCGATCAAACCACGACAGATTTTCTTGATCTGTTTTTTCTGGATTGTTCTCCGGCTAATTCTGAAGACTCGGCAAGTTGAATCGCATCATTTTGACACAGGAATCAAAAGATATGAGTTTTCTTACACAAAATATCCGCGATTGGCTTCATCCGCGAAGGTCTCCATTGAAGCGACCATAAAAGCTCTAGATCTTCATCAAATTCAATCAATCCACTGCCTAAAATGTAGAAGAAAGAGTCCTGTTGAAGAATCAAGAGGTCCGTTCTTATTCAAAGATGATATTAAAAGGTTTCTTGATCAGTTCTTCTCAACGGCGTCGCGATCGGCTCCGTCAAAGTTCTCCGCCTTTGTCCGCCTTTGAAACGAGCATAACTTCTTCAGAACTTCATCAAATCGAGTAATTCCAAAGCCTAAACTCAAGTAAAATGAGTCTAGTTGATGAATCGGGAGGTCCGCTTTTCCCCTTTTCACGTTTTGATGCTTTACTGAATGAAATCCCTCGACGTGTCCAGTTTCGAACTCTTTGGGGTTTTGGTAACAGATTTTTTATCTCTTCTTGATTCTTTTCAAATCTTGGACGTTCAGAAGTTAGATAAGGTTCTAATAGAGTGTTCCAAGAAGTTTCAGCTCAATCTAAACAATTTTAGGTTTCAAGAAAGGTTTTCTTGAAAGAGGTTCAAAATCTGGATTTTTGAATTTTGGAGGGAAAGTTATTTTTAGTTTGGTTAAACGGTTTAATCAATTAATTCTTGTTGAATCATCATATTGTGATAAGTTTAGAGTTTTTTTGGCTGTTGTAAAGTGGTTAGGAGGCGGTTGGAGTTGTTAGGATCAGTTACTCACTCGCCCTTAGCAAGTAGAGGGCGCGTGAGGTAGGTCTATGTGTAGCAGCTTCTGTTGCTTGATTTGAAGTGTCGAAACTCGTGATCCAGGTCTTAACTTTCAGGAGAAAATTCTTAGTCTAGTAGATAAGGGACTAACCAGAGTTTGGAAGGCGTTTTTCAAGTTTTGTTTTAGGTTTGACATGCATACACTCATGGAGTTTGCAAAAGGAATGAACTATCTTCTTGTTGTCAAGAATGGATGGAAAATGTAAGGAAGAGAAGTTTGAAGAAAGGATAAACCTTCTAAGAAAGAAGTTTCAAATGATTCTACATAGGTTGTTGCTCCAAAGAAGGAGGCATTGCTTCACCACCAAAGGCGCTTTCAAAGAGAGGGAGTGCCTAGATCAGAACCAGTTCCTAAACTCAAATGCAAAGACCTAGTATCAAAGTCTTATGCATTCAGGCTATATCTAAACTCTTATCCAACTATTTTATTGATTTCATTGATGGTTGTGTGAGTTAGAACTCTAGGAAATCTGGTATCTAGGTGGTTAGTAAATCATGAATTCTATTGAATTGTTTTCATGTATTTAGAAATTGTTAAAATGGGACATTTTGAACCTAGTTTAGCTAGCTGAATCATTTGTTCATGAATTGCATTGATCTTAAGGGAAGAGAACCTTGTCTTTGACTTAGAACAATAAGTTTAAGAAGGCATGTTGAATCCAAAAGTCCTTAGACAGTGTTTAAAATTAATTTTGGTTACTCTTAATCACTCTCTTTCACTCACTACCTTTTGTTTAGAATCTGTTTATGATCAACAGGTTAAAAGGCTTAAGGTGGGAGTTGATGTTTAGCTTGATTGTCTAACAAAGGCAAAAGAAATCAAGTGGAAAAGACACAGCACATGGAGAATGAGTTAGAACCGATTGCCACAAGGAACAGCCACCACAAGGAGTAGAGAGGAAAGATTGGTGGAATGTGATGAATCAGCTCTCCCATGGAGTCATGTGTCATTTGGCGTGTGCTTGTAGTGAAAAATAACTAAGCACTCATGCTGCAAGATCAGATCATAATCAATCACAAAGGAGGAATACTCACAAAGACTTAGTATCAAAGTCTTTGCAAAGGCTATTTCTAAACCTTTTACTTATTCCTTGATTGATTACATTCTCATTTAGAAATGTTCATAGGATGAAAGAGAACCTATGAAGACTTTGCATTGCATTTAGAACCTAGATGGATCCAAAATTCACCTTGACATTCATCATCATCATTCTCTATTATTCTCCATCATTCTCTTAAATCTCATATATTCTACTTAACATCATATACTTTTTAATCTCCAAATCTTATATTCTTCATATTCTTTGATACTTTAAATCTTCTATTCTCTAGACATTGTCTATTCTACTAGATACTTATAACCATTCTCTATACCAATTTAAGACATTCATTCTATATATGCTCATTCTTCCAAACTTGACTCTTGTTCTTGTTTTTAGTGTCAAGCTTGTGGGAGCGAAAGGAAATGAGCATTCAATGGACAAAGAAAGGGCGGTTCATGGTCGAGCGTGGTACGTGACTGGACTTCGCTGGATCGTGGCTAATCGATGCTGGTACAAGTGGCGCATGAAGCTGGATTGTGGCTGGTCGAAGGTGAGGTGCTGGCCGTGCTAAGGTGTCTGGTTCAAGTAATCTCATGCCAAGGACGAGCTTTGTACATGGTCGGGCTTCTCGACCCGTGGCTGACTTCGCTGGTACATATACGTGGACCTGCTGGATCCTGATTATTCTGCGGGACAGTATCTTCAACCTGGCCAGGTACTAGATCATGGATGTGCCTATGTCTGTGCTGAGTTTGGAATGGACAAGCTGGAGCTGGAGGTGCAAACAAGGACATTCAGGGAGTGTCTGGCACAAGCAAGGACAACACAAGAAGTGGGTCTGGTGCAAACAAGGGCATTGAAGGTGTCTGGTGCATTCAAAAGCTTTCAAGGCACAAAGAAGGATATTCCAAGGAGATATCTGGTGCATAAAAAGGCTATCAAGTCACAAACAAGGACATTCAAAGATTAGTCTGGCACACTCAAGGGCTTCCAAGCTGTCTGCCAAAACTAAGTGAGCATAAGTGAAAGATTTGATGATTGAGAGAATTTGAGAATTAGAGATTGAGAGAGAAAGAGATTAGAGAGAAAAGAGAGAATGATCTTATTAGAATTTTTAGAAAAATAAATTTTCATACTTACAAAGTGAGTGAGAGACACCTATTTATACTAATCCTATTCTAGTTTTGTTTGGATACAGAGATATACTTATCATTAATCTACACAAGTCTAAGGCATATACAAGTGAAAGACGCCAATACACTCCTTAGATGAATTCATCATACTTCATCATTCCAACACTCCCCCTCAAGCTTAAGACATGGAAAATGTCTAAGCTTGCAACCATGAAGTATTACCTCATTAAAAACCTAGAGAAGGAAAACCCAATTGGGACAAAACCTTTTCTAGGGAAAAAGAGTATAACACTCCATGTTGGGATCATAGGTGTGGAAGAGACATCAAACCAAGTCTAGGGTAGATGGAACTGCCTGTCTTCAAGGTTACAGCTTTGGTAAACACATCAGCTAGCTGATCTTCACTCCTTGTGTAGCAAGGTAGAATTGTACCATTTCCAATAGCTTCTCTTACCTTATGGCAGTCAACCTCAATATGCTTGGTTCTCTCATAAAACACAGAGTTAGAGGCAATGTGTATGGCAGCTTGATTATCACAATGGACAGTGATTGGTGATTCTAAGCTCTCGCCTAAGATGACAAAGAGGAGTTGCTTCAACCAGATGCATTCTGTTGTGAGCTTCCTCATAGCCCTGTATTCAGCTTCTGCACTAGAACAAGACACAACCTTTTGCTTCTTAGTCTTCCAAGTTACAAGATTACCTCCTATGAAGGTGCAATAGCCAGTTGTGCTTCTCCTATCTTCTCTGTCTCCTGCCCAATCTGCATCACAATAACCTACAACCTCTGTGTTCTTATTACATCCCATCCATATACCTTGTTCCTTAGTTCCTTGCAGATATCTCAAAATGCGAATGATCATATCCCAATGCCTTGTCCTTGGGTCTTGCATATGTTGAGATACCTGATTTACTGCAAAACATAGGTCAGGTCTAGTGATGGTTAAGTAAATAAGCTTACCAACCACTTGTCTATACAATTTTGCATCATGAAACTTGTCATTTCCTAGCTCCCCCTCAGGTTCTATTTTGTAGCCTTCTTCAAGGGGTGTCTTAGCTGGTTTAGCTTCAAACATGCCTGTGGAGGTTAGTAAATCCACAATATATTTCCTTTGAGATAAAAAGAGACCTTCCTTGAATCTACATATTTCAACTCCTAAGAAATATTTCAATTCTCCTAGATCCTTAATATCAAAAACACTTTTCAAATAGGCTTTAGTTGATTCAATACCAACTTTATCACTTCCTGATATGATTATATCATCCACATAGATAAGTATAACCACAATACCTTCCTTACTCTTAAGTGTAAACAAAGTGTGTTCAACTTCTGATCTTTTGAAACCTCTATCCCTTAGAATTACATTCAGCTTATGATACCAAGCTCTTGGAGATTGCTTAAGACCATAGATTTCCTTTCTTAGTCTTAGAGTGTTGCCGCCATTAACCTCATCTTCCAAACCTGGAGGTGGTGTCATGTACACTTCTTCCTCTAGTTCACCTTGTAACAAAGCATTCTTAACATCCATTTGGAACAAATCCCATTCAAGGTTAGTAGCAAGAGAAAGAACAACATTAACAGAGTGAAGTTTAGCTACTGGAGCAAAGGTATCCCTATAGTCTTCACCATAAGTTTGTGTGAATCCTCTAGCCACCAATCTAGCTTTATACCTATCTATCTCACCATTGCTTTTATACTTAATGGTGAATATCCATTTTGAACTTACAGCCTTTTTCCCTTTTGGTAAGATGGCTGGGGCATAGGTTCCATTCTTCTCCATAGCTTGTTTCTCATCTTGAATGGCATCTCTCCATTTCTTAATCTCCATAGCCTCCTCATAGCTCTTAGGGATCTGTTCTTTATCTAAACTCACAGTGAAAGCAACATGATTAGTAGGAATACTAATTAAAGAACATACTCCCTGATCATGATGTGCTACTGCATTGTGGTTGTAGTACACCCTTGTATTCTTCCAGTTTTCAGCTGGGAACCTCTGCCTTGTACTTCGTCTGAGTGCCACAGGTTGATTTGTTTCTTCCTCCAAAGCGGCTTGTACAAGATTGGGTTGATCCCTTGGCCTTTTTGATGCTGAAACTAGAATATCATCTTGAGCATGTGTACTCTCTTCTCCCCCCTCACGGTCAAGAGGATGTTCAGGTGGACTGGATGGTGGAGAAGGCATTGATGAACCGGAAGAACTAGCACCAGTAGATGAATCATGGGCAGCCCCAGGAACTGAGACAGGACGGGATGAGCTAGATGCAAGGTCATGACCAGAGATCGTCTCCTGGTTGGATGTAGCCGGACCATGCCAGCTAGTACTCGGGCTTGAATCATGTTGCTGAGGTACATGGACAGGTGCTGGAGCGGTTGGTTGAACTATGCCAAGGTTCTCTAAAATTTTCCTTAGATTCTCAGCCTGATCAGAATTTGATGTAGAGATGTCTTTAAGTTCTTCCCAAGTTCCATCTTCATAAAATCCTTTGTTCTCATTAAACTTGACATCCCTAGACACCAGGACCCTCCTAGTCTCTGGATTGTAGCATTTGTATCCTTTTTGAGTAGGAGAGTATCCTACGAACATAGCCTTGATGCTTTTTGGTTCCAGCTTATTCCTAAGTTCTCCTTGTACTAAAACAAAACAAACACATCCAAAAATCCTTAAATGATCAATAGTTGGCTTAGTTTTGTTTAATACCTCAAAAGGACTCAAATCATCTAGAACTTTAGTTGGAGTTCTATTGATTAAGTAACATGCAGCTAGTAATGCATCTCCCCAAAATCTTTTAGGAACCTTCTTGTGGAACATCATTGTTCTCACAACTTCCATCAAATGTCTGTTCTTCCTCTCAGCTACTCCATTTTGTTGTGGAGTGTAAGGACAGCTTGTTTGATGTTCAATGCCATGTGTGGCTAAGTGTTGCTGAAACTTGGTACTAGTATATTCCCCTCCATTGTCTGTCCTAAAAATCTTTATCTTGGCATTATATTGGTTAGTAACATATGTCTGAAAGTTAAGAAATGCATCAAACACCCTATCCTTTGAATTAAGCAATGTCACCCAAGTATATTTAGATTTTTCATCAATGAAGGTAACAAAATACTTCTGATTTTCTCTAGAAGGAAAGGGAGATGTCCAAACATCAGAGTGTACTAAATCAAAGCAATTATCATAAGCATGAGTTGATTGTTCAAAAACAGTTCTACTATGCTTTCCAAGAACACAAGATTCACAAATGTTATTAAGCAATTTTATTCCAGGTACAATCAATTCAAGAGCTCTAGAATGTGGATGTCCTAGTCTAGCATGCCACAATTCAGCATTTAGAGTCATATAAACATGATTTGCACACGGTTGTAATGGAAAGGCAGGTAAATCTTCTAGCACATACAAGTCATTCCTTGTAGTTCCTTGGCCAAATTTCTGACTTGTTTCAATATCCTGAAAGTAAAAATCATTAGGACCAAAGATAGCCTTACAATTCAAATCAGTAGTAGCCTTTTTAACAGAGAGTAAGTTGGATGTAAAAGAAGGCATATAAAAGGCTTTAGATTCCTTATCAAACAACCTAAGATTCCCTACTCCTTTAATTGGTACATTAACTCCATTAGCAATTACAACACTTCCTAAAGCAGGTTCAACATGGTCTAGCAAACCTAAATCTTTAATCATGTGATGAGATGCACCAGAGTCTACAATTAAGGAGTTAGAAGCCATAGATGTGTTTAAAGAAACATGATAAGTTTTACCTAACACATTACCAGACTTGAATGCTTTGAGAAGATTTTCAAGATCAGCTTTTGTCACATATTCAGTTTGGTTGGCCATTGTTGAGGAGGAAGCATTCACCGGCTCCATGGTACAAGCGCTTGAGCAACCTACAACATGAACCATGTTAGAAGAACTAGGACCGGTTGAAGATTTCTTGCTCCTCTCAACAAACCAGCTAGGCTTGAGTTCTGGATGGAGCACCCAGCACTCCTTCTTGCTATGGCCTGTTCTCTTGCAATGATCACACAGCTGCTTCTTCCTCTTGATGTCAGCTGGAGCCGATCTGAAAACACCCTTATGCGCCACCACCATTTCACTTTTGTGCCCAAAGAGTTCATGTGACCCCTGTTCCTTTTGTATCTTAGCACAAACATCCTCAAGACTTGGTAGTTTATCTTCCCTGAGAATGTGTTTGATCAAGTCAGTGTAAGAATTGTTCAAAGTCATAAGCAACCCAAACACCTTATCCTGCTCTCTCCTTTCAAGAAGAGTGTGTGGATCAATTGAAGCTGGTCTAAGCATCTCCAGCTCTGCCCACAAAGCTCTGAATGATCCATAGTGTTTGGTGAACTCCACATCTTCCTGTTTAAGCTCATTCAAAGCTTTCTTTACCTCAAATATTCTTAAGAGGTTAGTAGTATTGCCATAAACTGTCTTTAATGTCTCCCAAAGTTCCTTAGCACTAGAGCAATAAGAGTATGCTTCTAAGAGAGAGCTAGCTAGGGAGCATTGAAGAATAGCTAATACCGTTTGATCTTGCTGGAACCATAGGGTTTGTTCAGCATTTCCATCCTGAGTTTCCTCCTCAGTTATCAAGTGAGCCGGTTGCTGGATATGGTTCCACAACCCTTTGCTGCATAATGTGGTCCTCATTGTCCTGGACCAGAGCAAGTAATTTGCTCCATGGAGCATGATAGGAGCCTTCATTTGTGGATGCAGCTCCATTTGAATCGATCTTAAGCCTGCACAATCACAAACAACCCACACACAGCAGCCACACCACACACACGCGAGAAGACCAACACACAGTCCAAAGATGCTTAACAAGAAACCAGGATCAACCAGAAAACCTTCTGCCTATCCTTTAATACTTGTCCACAACCTAAACTACTTCAATACAAGAGATCCAGATAACAAACAGCTCCAGAAATCAATTAAAAATCGAAACAACCGTTTCCCGCCATATCTAGCTTTCAAAATCAAACTTTCTTCACTTGCAAGAAATCGACTAATGAGGATTAAAACTAGAGGATTGCAATCAGATCTCCAGAATCTCTTCACAAGATCCTAAACTAAGATTGGATCATGCAGGATTCGAAAAAGATTGAGAGAAAACTGAAGATCGAAACCAAATACCCAAGGATGTGCGAAGAAGGACCGATTTCAGAAAATCAGTGAGAATGATCACAAATCTTGAGATTGAGCTGAGCGGACCTCCCGATTCATCATCTTGAATCAATTTTAATGAGAATTGGCTTTGGAATCACCGGATTTGATGAAGAATTGAAAAAGAAATCGAAGATCAAAACCCAGGTATTCACGGCGGCGCGATCGCGAACCACCGGTGGAGAATTCTTGATAATTTTTGATCCCGACCACCAAATTTGATGAAATCACCGTGGATCTTCACAGAATTCGCCGGAGAATCATGTTAGTAGAAGAAATTAACCAGAAAAAATCGAAATCAAGCCGCAAGAACCAAGGAACTTTCGATGAACCGCGGCGAGGATGGTTTCGGAGTTTCAAACAACAGATCGCAAGTTTGTTTTCGAGTTTCTTATGCCAGATTGATCGAAACCTGGCTCTGATACCATGAAAGATTTGATGATTGAGAGAATTTGAGAATTAGAGATTGAGAGAGAAAGAGATTAGAGAGAAAATAGAGAATGATCTTATTAGAATTTTTAGAAAAATGAATTTTCATACTTACAAAGTGAGTGAGAGACACCTATTTATACTAATCCTATTCTAGACTTGTTTGGATACAGAGATATACTTATCATTAATCTACACAAGTCTAAGGCATATACAAGTGAAAGACGCCAATACACTCCTTAGATGAATTCATCATACTTCATCATTCCAACAATAAGAAGTGTGCTCAGTCTGTTTCTCTCATGGATGGCGCAAGTAAGGTCATCCAAATCATCTGTTATCAACTGAGGATTGAACCAATAGTCATCAAGCTACCAAGTCTCACGGAGAAGGAGTAAGCTGATGGAAAGTGATGAATCACCTCAGGACCAAATTCTTTCATCAAAGGTTCTATCTAGGATAAGTTCTTTAACTCTATGATTTTTAGGTTGAGAATTTGGCTAGATATTATACTTGATACCTGACTTGATATTACTCAAGTTCTGGAATACTAATCTTTATTTTTGAGTTGCTATGATGTTTTAGATCAGGAAGTGATGGAAAACAATCATAAGCATGACTTACCCTACATCATTTAGTGGAAGCATGGTGGAAAAGTGTATTAGGAGATAAGTGTGCTCACTCTACTTAAGCTTAATTTTACAATCTTATTCTCTTGAGTTAGGCTTATTGAAAGTAGAAGGTGAAGCAAAATGAAGTTGGTCAAAGGGGATCAAAAACATATAAGGGAAGAGAACCATGTGATCATGATGAATCCAGAAGAGAACCATGTGATCATGATGAATCCAAAGACCTTAATGTGGAGTCCTTAGAGAACCAGACTGGTCTAGAACATATCATTCAAATCGTCATCCACTCTTATAAAAGGGAAGTTAAAATCATTCTTACATTATAATGCATTTGTTTAGCTTGTGAGAATTGATACATGCATGTATATGTATGTGAAACAGGTTTAAATTGAAGGCTTTAAGGAAAGCTGGATCATAATCACCTCCTAAAGACAAGGAGTCAAAAGAAAGGGGGAGAAATGGACCAGATTTAAAAAGAGCTTCAAGACAACCATTCACAAACGTTTGTCACTAAGGCTTTTATCCAAGGATCTATGGAGCTCTCTGGTGAATTTAAAGCTCATAGATTCAATGGCCAATCCCTAAGCTAAGAAGACTTCACTCTTTTTCCCTTAGTATTGGTTTTGTCCCAAAGGGTTTTCCATACTAAGGTTTTTAATGAGGAAGTTCTTTAAGGTTACAAGCTTGGTTTCTATGAACATTAATCAAGCTTGAAAGGGAGTAAAAGAGGAAGAAGGAGGAATTCTCTTCATCTTTGCAAGTTCAACCATTCACCCATGCTTAAACTTGAGGGGGAGTGTTGGAATGAAGAAGAAATGGTGAAAGATGAAAGCCTTCACTTACAAGTATAAAGGCGTGAAAGGAGACTGTCTAAGGCTTGTTTGTGTTCTAGTGTTATGTTATCCTTGTAGCCATTCAAGTATAAGGCTATCCTTGTATCCAAACAAGCCTAGACTAGATTAGTATAAATACCTTACTCTCTTCACATTTGTAAGTAAGATTCATTATTCTCTTCATATTAATAAAATAAATCTTTTCTCTCTCTAAAACTCTCTCTTCTCCAATGGTGAATCATAATCTTCAATCCTAATAACACCAACATCCGAGACTTGTGTATTCGCATTCTCCCCCTCCGGATCATTGCTAGGATCCAAGCATGAAGAAGAGCCTGGCATGAACTCCCCCTGGCCATGTCTGTTTTGTGCCGTGCTAGAACCCGGAACAATAGGATTGGAATTGTCTTCTTCACAAACACCCCGTGATGATCCTGAAGCTTGCTGAGGATGTGAGTTATGATTAGAACTGGAAGCTCTTACTGGATCAGATGTTGATTTCCTAGAAACATCAAAACTTTCCAACAACTTTCTGAGATAAGCATTACTATCAGTAGTTGAGTTAGTAAGATCTTTTATTGTATCCCAAGTTCCATCATTAAAAAATGACTTGTCCTCTAAGAATTTCACATTTATAGAAACTATAATACTCTGTGATTCAATATCATAGCACTTATAACCTTTTTGTGTAGTAGAATAGCCCACAAACAAGGTTTTAGTACTCTTCTCTTCCAACTTGTTCCTCACTCCTCCTGGTACTAAGACATAACAAACACATCCAAATACTTTCAAATGATCAAGGTGAGGTTTAGTGTTATTAAGTACCTCAAATGGTGAAACATCATGAAGGATCTTAGTAGGTATTCTTTTAATCAAATAACAGGCTGTGAGTACTGCATCTCCCCAAAATCTCTTAGGTACATGTCTATGGAACATCATTGACCGAGCTATTGAATTTTATAGTATGAATATGCAGATTATAATAAGAACAGAATATAATAGAATGATAAACTGCCATTTAAGACTTGGTAGAATACTTTTAAGAGATAAAGGCTACATTGTTTCTTATTTTCTGACCTATACATGAGAGGGATACATGGTTTATATAGAGAACTGATTTTACACACCAAAGGAATATCCTAAAGCATCTAAAGAGAGGATAAGGCGTATGTTATGGTGTGCTGGCAGATTGACCATGTTGACTAGGAGTCTCCTTCCTTCTAGAAGCTAAGTAACCGTTGCCACCAGCTCAAGACACTTCTGGGACCGGTTTCACTCCTTTCCACCTCTTCATTCCAACACTCCCCCTCAAGTTAAAGCATGTATTCATGGTTGAACTTGCAATGATGTAGAGGTCTTTCTCCTTCTTATTTTTATTACTCCCTCTCAAGCTTAATCTTTGTTGATCATAGAAATCAAATTTGGAACCTTGGAGAACTCCCTCATTAAAAACCTTAGCATGGAAAACCCAGTGGGATAAAACCAATGCTAAGGGAAAAAGAGTGGAGTCTCCTTAGCCTAGGGATTGGCCAATGGGTTTATGAGCTTGGAACCATCATGGTGAGCTTCATGAACCCTTGATCACGGCCTTCATGAGACAGTAGTTAGATTCCTTGCTTCACAAGGTTAAATGACTTGAAGCTTCTTCTAATATCAGTCATTTATCCCCCTTTCTTCAGACTTCTTGCCCTTTGAGAGGTGATTTAGAAATTTCTTTCCATATGCTTCACTTTGTGCATTCACTCGGAATGTAGATGTGGAGTATCAGCCAAGTATTGATCACATTGGCTTCTTCTTTTGATCTGCTTCACTATATTCCTTTTTTTTTTTCTAACCGCCATTTGCTGCTTCTGTTTTGGAGCTTTTGTTTTGATTTGTTGACACCATACTTGGGTATAACCTTCCTTAGCTCCATATCTTATTTGTGTTTGATTTAAACACCACAGCTTCTTGGCAGGTTGATCATCATCTTGGTGCAGCCATACAAGCTTCTGAGCTGATTCAACACCTTCCATTTGCATGCCTCTCCATCTGTGAGTTCTGACAGCTTGCCTCTCCATTTGCATCATTGGTTTTGACAAACATTTTGTCCCTTCACTTATGGGTTCTGACTGCTTCCATTTGCATGTCTCTCCATCTGTGAGTTCTGACAGCTTGTCTCTCCATTTGCATCATGAGTTTTGACAAACATTTCGTCCCTTCACTTATGGGTTCTGACTGCTTCCATTTGCATGTCTCTCCATCTGTGAGTTCTGACAGCTTGTCTCTCCATTTGCATCATGGGTTTTGACAAACATTTTGTCCCTTCACTTATGGGTTCTGACTGCTTGATGGCTATTGGTTCTAGTCTCAAGCTTTTGCTACACCTTTGTAGTTTCTTAGTAGCTTCTTCAGCCACTTTCTTGTCTGGAGTAACTTTGGATTGATTAACACATGTTTGTGGCAAATCTTCCAGTTACTTCTTATTTAATCACAATCCTGAGCTGATTCATCACTTTCCACCATATTAATTCTTCAGAAGAATGGTGGCCCTTGGTTCTAACTAAGGTTGTGTTCATCCTCTAGTTCCTTTGATCATTTATGTTGCTTTGATGTCATGAGCTGGAAGAGACTCTCCTTGCATCACCATTTGAGCTGTTCCTTCTCTCACACGGTTTTGCTCTTCTTGGTTGATATTTATATCACCGTCTAGCACTCCCCCTCAAGATTAGCTTAGATAAGTATGATAACTAATCTTTAGTGAGTGATTTTGTAGATGAGATTTTCCACTGCTTCCTCCAGCCGCTTCTTGTTGCTTCTTTAGAAAACCTTTGGAGCTTTGTTTTGTTTGTTGACACATTAATTCTCCCCCTCAAGATTGGAGTTGCATGTCCACGCCAATCTTGAAGCCAGCAGCTTCTTTTTCTTTTCAGCACCAAAGGTACTGACTTTCTTCATTACTCTATCCTCCACTTCATACTAGCTCGTTATCCCACTTTGAGCGAGTGCACATGTGCCCGCATCTGTACAAGAGGGCATCTATGTTGATATCGCAGTAGACACAGCAAGTTGCTGCAGCTCAGAGACCTTTTTCACCGGGAGATTGGTTTAAAGCTGCAGAGACCTCTTTGTTAGAATTTGCAGAATAATAGTTAGAATAGGTAGGAGAGTTTCTGGGTTTATATTTGATAAGGGAAGAACAAGAGTGAGAATAATAGAGAGAGATTGTGAGACAGAGAATATGGAAGGAGGATTCTACTTCCTTGATTGATTTATGGTGAGCATACAATGTATTTATAGCCAAAGAATAGAGATAAGACAAAGGCACTTCACCAAATGGTGAAAGTGACAGCTCCTAACAGCTAGAAATTCAAATTGGTTAAGCCAACATGTGACTTTTCCTTCCCTCTCCAAACCCACGCCTAGGAGAGCTTCTAGAAGGTGTCTTGGACAGTTTTGGGCTTGTTTGGGCTTACTTAATTCAGGCCTTGTGTTGCACATGTGTGGACAGACCCTGGGCTTCACTTCATTATCTCAGCCTAATGCACAGACCTTGAACTTCTGATTTGGGCTTGGGCTTCATTAATTTTTTCAGCTTCAAGCCTAAGGCTTCAATCCAATACTCCCCCTCAAGCTTAGCCATGAGATGAATGGTTAAGCTTGGAACCATGAAGACCTACCTCATTAAAAACCTTAGAATGGAAAACCCATTGGGACAAAACCATACTAAGGGAAAAAGAGTGTGGACTCCATGATTAGGAGAATCATTGGCTGGAAAGGTTGATGAGTCCAAGTTTTGGGAGGATGGACTCACATACCTTGAGACTTGCAGCCTTGGTGAAAATGTCTGCGAGTTGATCTGAGCTTCTTGTGTAGCACGGTAAGATTATGCCTTGCTCCACTACTTGTCTGACCTTGTGACAGTCAACTTCAATGTGTTTGGTTCTCTCATGAAACACATTGTTGGATGCTATGTGTATGGCTGCTTGATTGTCGCAATGCATGGTGATTGGTGTTGAGACTTCTATGTTTAGATCCTTGAGAAGGTTCTTGAGCCAAGTGAGTTCAGTGGTCAGCTTCCTCATGGCACGATATTCAGCTTCAGCACTTGAGCAGGAGACCACTTTCTGCTTATTTGTCTTCCAAGTCACTAGATTGCCTCCAATGAATGTGCAATAGACGGTTGTTGATCTTCTGTCATTTCTGTCTCCAGCCCAATCAGCATCACAATATCCTACAATCTCTGAGCTCCCATTGCATCCCATCCAAATGCCTTGATCATGGGTTCCTTTGAGGTACCTCAAGATCCGGTCCACCATATTCCAGTGGTGCAATTTTGGAGCTTGCATATGTTGGCTGACCTGATTCACAGCAAAACACAAGTCAGGTCTAGTAATGGTTAGATAGATTAACTTACCAACCATCTTCCTATAGAGTTTGGTTTCTTCAAACGGTTCATCTCCAAGCTCACCCTCACGTTCCACCTTATAGCCTTCCTCTAGGGGAGTCTTTGCTGGTTTGGCTTCTAACTTTCCTGCATCAGTTAGAAGATCAAGTGTGTACTTCCTTTGTGATAAGAAGAGGCCTTCTTTTGTTCGGCATACTTCTATTCCTAGGAAGTACTTAAGTTCACCTAAGTCTTTAATATCAAAAACAGACTTAAGATAATCTTTAGTAGATTGAATTTCTACCTTGTCATTCCCTGAGATGATTATATCATCTACATAAATGAGAATGACTACCATACCTGATTGGCTTTGGAGTGTGAAGAGAGTGTGATCAGCTTCAGACTTCCTAAAGCCTCTATCTCTCAGTGTCATACTCCACTTGTGGTACCAAGCTCTTGGTGATTGTTTAAGTCCATAGATAGCTTTTCTTAGCCTTAGAACCTTTCCTGGAGTTACTGTGTCTTCAAGACCAGGTGGAGGTGTCATATAGACTTCATCCTCTAATTCTCCTTGTAGGAAAGCATTCTTGACATCCATCTGCCATAACTCCCATTCAAGGTTAGTAGCAAGAGATAGAAGAACTCTTACAGTGTGTAGTTTGGCTACTGGTGCAAATGTATCATGGTAGTCTTCTCCATAGGTCTGAGTGAACCCTCTTGCTACCAATCTAGCCTTGTATCGTTCTATCTCTCCATTGCTTTTGTATTTGATGGTGAAGATCCATCTTGAGCTCACTGTCCTCTTGTCCTTAGGTAGATCAGCTTCATCCCAAGTGTGATTGATCTCCATGGCCTTACATTCAGCCTTAACTGCTTCTCTCCACACCTTATGCTCCTTAGCTTCCTCATAGGCTCTTGGAACCTGCCCTTGATCTAGAGCTGTTGTAAAGGCTTGGTGTTCTGAAGGAATATGAGCTAGAGAGCAAGTCAATTTGAATTTCTAGCTGTTAGGAGCTGTCACTTTCACCATTTGGTGAAGTGCCTTTGTCTTATCTCTATTCTTTGGCTATAAATACATTGTATGCTCACCATAAATCAATCAAGGAAATAGAATCCTCCTTCCATACTCTCTGTCTCACAATCTCTCTCTATTATTGGATTGAAGCCTTAGGCTTGAAGCTGAAAAAGTTAATGAAGCCCAAGCCCAAATCAGAAGTTCAAGGTCTGTGCATTAGGCTGAGATAATGAAGTGAAGCCCAGGGTCTGTCCACACATGTGCAACACAAGGCCTGAATTAAGTAAGCCCAAACAAGCCCAAAACTGTCCAAGACACCTTCTAGAAGCTCTCCTAGGCGTGGGTTAGTAAGATAAATTAACTTACCAACTAATCTTCTATAGAGTTTGGCATCCTCAAAGACGTCTTCTTCCTGCTCCCCCTGAGTTCCAACTTTATAACCCTCTTCTAATGGGGTCTTAGCTTCCTTAGCTTGTAGCATTCCTGCATCTGTTAGTAAATCAAGAATATACTTCCTCTGAGAAATAAAAAAACCATCATTAGTCCTGCACACCTCAATCCCAAGAAAATATTTGAGTTCTCCAAGGTCTTTGATGTCAAAAACAGATTTCAAGTATTCTTTAGTAGAAAGGATTCCTACCATGTCATTCCCTGAGATGATAATATCATCTACATATATGAGAATGACAACTATACCTGCTTGGCTCTGAAGTGTGAACAGGGTATGATCAGCTTCTGATCTTCTAAATCCTTTATCTCTCAGTGTAACACTCAATTTGTGATACCAGGCTCTAGGAGACTGTTTGAGACCATAGATTGCCTTTCTTAATCTTAGAACCTTCCCTGGAGTGACAGTATCTTCTAGACCAGGAGGTGGTGTCATGTACACCTCTTCCTCTAATTCTCCTTGAAGGAAGGCATTCTTGACATCCATCTGCCATAGATCCCATTCTAAGTTGGTAGCAAGAGAAAGAATGACTCTCACTGTATGAAGCTTGGCCACTGGAGCAAAGGTGTCCCTGTAGTCATCTCCATACGTCTGAGTGAAGCCCCTTGCAACAAGCCTTGCCTTATATCTCTCCACTTCTCCATTGCTTCTGTATTTGATTGTGAACACCCATCTAGAGCTCACTGCCTTTTTGCCTTTTGGTAGATCAGACTCGTCCCAAGTATGATTCCTTTCCATAGCCATTCTTTCATCAGCAACAGCCTCTCTCCATACTCTGTGTTCCTTGGCCTCCTCATAGTGTTTAGGGACGCATTCTTGATCCAGGGTTCCAATAAAACCCTGATGTTCCTGAGGGATATGTGCTAAGTTGCAGACAGCCTGTTCTGGATGAGCAACAGCCTGATTGTTGTAATAGACCCTCGTGTTCTTCCAGTGTTCAGGTGGATACTTCACCCTTTTTCTTCTCCTTAATTCAACTGCTTCTTCTTCTTGAGCGGTTTGATCAGGTTGATTGTTTTGAGCAGCTGGTGATGAAGATGTAGATTGCTGGCCCTGGTTGTCCTGATTATGGACTTCTGAGTATTCAGGAATAGCATTTCCACCTTCATGATCAGGACTATCACTTGGTTCATCCGGCCATGTTGTTGATTCTTCTGAGACTGGTGCTGTAGGAGTAGAAGACTGCTGAGGAATATGATTGAGACCGAGATCCTCTAGAAGTTGTCTGAGACTGGAAGCTCTATCTTCTGAAGAAGATGATATATCCTTAATGTCTTCCCACTTCTGTCCATCATAGAAACTTCTGTTCTCTAGAAATTGAACATCTCTTGACACCATAACTCTCCTTGTATCTGGTACATAGCACTTGTAGCCCTTCTGTGTTGGAGAGTATCCAAGAAAAATAGCCCTTATGCTCTTTGCATCTAGCTTACTTCGGTGGTCACCTGGGATATAGACAAAGCACACGCATCCAAACACTCTTAAATGATCAAGAGAGGGTTTAGTTTTATTAAGTACCTCAAAGGGTGACTGGTCAGAGAGAATGCGAGTAGGTGTTCTATTGATGAGGTAACATGCCGTGACCACTGCATCACTCCAAAACCTCTTTGGAACATGCATGTGAAACATTAAAGTCCTAGCCACCTCCATCAAGTGCCGGTTCTTTCTCTCAGCAACACCATTCTGCTGAGGTGTATAAGGGCAACTTGTCTGATGTGTAATTCCTTTTTCAGCAAGAAAGTGTTTGAATGCATGACTCATGTACTCCCCACCATTATCTGACCTTAAACATTTGATTTGAACATTATATTGGTTAGAAATGTGAGATTGAAAGTTCTTAAACGCTTCTAAGACCCTATTCTTAGATGGAAGCAAGGTGATCCAAGTGTATTTTGATTTCTCATCTATAAAAGTAACAAAGTATTTATGATTATCTCTTGATTCACATGGTGATGTCCAAACATCAGAATGAATAAGTTCAAAACATTCATTGTAAATCGTTTTAGATAAGGGAAATACATTCCTACAATGTTTACCAAGGATACATGCTTCACATGAGTTGCTATTAAAAGATATCTTAGGAAATAGAAGTTCTAAAGCTTTCAAGTGAGGATGTCCTAGTCTAGCATGCCATAAACCATTTTCATGACTAGAAACATTAAGACTAGAAGCATTATTAATCGAACTATTAGAAGCTAATGATAAAGACTGGAGATCTTCAAGCACATATAGATCATTCTTGGTTCCTCCTCTGCCAAGAACTCGCTTGGTTTCAATATCCTGAAAGAAGAAGTCGCCCAAAAGTAGCATAGCAATTAAGATCAGTGGTTGTTCTTTTCACAGATAACAGGTTTGAAGTAAATGATGGCATAAAGAAAGCTTTTGACTCTTTTCCAAACAACCTAAGCTTTCCAATTCCCTTAATAGGTATTTGTTCTCCATTAGCTATCATCACATTCCCTAAAACCGGTTCTATATCACTAATCAACCTAGAATCACTAATCATATGGTGAGAAGCTCCTGAATCAACTATCAATGGTTTTAAAACATTCAAACTATCACCAGAGCTTTTAAATGAGGTAGTATAAGTGTGACCAGAAATACCAGACTCCTTAAGAGCTTTGATGAGCGCTTCAAGGTCTGACTTGGTCACCACATCGTTCTGAGCTGAGACTGCTTGAATCCTTTCATCTGGTAAGCTGTTGTGATAAGAATTAGTCTGGCTGGAACTTCCTCTATTAAGACTGATTTGGTTTGCACTGAACTGTGTCCCTTCATGATTCGGCCTCGGTTGTTTTATTAGTGGTAGACTTGGTTGATTAATACTTCCTTGTGAACTACTTTGAAAACCGCTTCCTTGAGAAATGGATGGAGCAATGCGTGATGAGGTTTCCTGAGAGATGTGAACCTTTGGGTCTTTCCACCAGCTCGGCTTCAAATGAGGATGAATTAACCAACACTTATCCTTAGTGTGTCCTCTTCGTTTGCAATGATCACAGGCTAATCCTTTCTTGACCTCCGGTTTGTGCCACACCTTGTGGGCAGTAACAATATCTCCTTTGTTTCCAAATAGACCTTGGGATCCTTGTTCTTTCTGAATTTTAGCACACACATCTTCAAGGCTTGGTAATCTATCTTCCCGGAGAAGATGTTTAATGAGATCAGTGTAGCTTGGGTTTAGTGTCATGAGCAAGCCAAAGACCTTATCTTGCTCTCTCCTTTCATTAAGAGTGATAGGATCAATGGTACTTGGCCTTAACATTTCAACCTCTGCCCATAAAGCCCTGAACTTGCCATAATGCTTAGTAAACTCCATATCCTCTTGATGGAGTTCATTTAAAGCTTTCTTCACCTCAAATAACCGCATGAGGTTGGATGTGTTTCCATACACATTTTTGAGTGTTTCCCATAGGTCTTTTGCGGTCTCACAGTAGGAATATGCTTCTAACAAGGATCCTTCAAGGGAGTTTTGAAGGATTGAGAGGACTAATTGATCCTCTTGAAACCATTTGTTCATGGTTTCCACGGTTAGCCTTCCTTGTTCACCGAGAGTTTCTTCTTCAATGGCTTCTCTTGGTGCTTCATCTAGGAGAACATGGGTCCATAAACCTCTACTACACAGAGTAGTTTTCATGGTTCTTGACCATAACAAGTAGTTTAGCCCCTTCAGTATGACTGGAGCAACAATCATTTTCGAAGACTCCATTTGTCTTTGGCGTGATTTGTACGGAAGAACAAATTTCGAACAGGGTTTCAGGCGGGAAGAACAGAGAGCTTCAGATGCTTCCTTTGAGTTTCAGAATCATCAAATAAGCTAATCCAGCTTTAGAAAAGAACCTCCTTTGTGAAGAATAAGCTGCCTTTAAGCTATTTTTCACTTAAGCAGATTTTAGTTCACAGAGGGATTTGGAGAAGACGAGTACGGACAACGGCAAAGGAGTCTCCTTTAGCTTGATTGAAGGTCAGGTTTTAGAAGAAATGATACCAGAATGCATATGAACACACGAACTTGTGATTTTAAAACACACCAGAAGATGAACCAAGCTATGTTGTAACTCCCATCCGTACATCCATGGCGCGGAACAGCTTAGCGATACCAAAACTCGACCAGGATAGAGCAGATTGGACCTAACACGATCTGGTTCGACCAATACTCATATTTTTCAAGCCAAAGATGAAAACTTTTCTTGAGGAAGAGAGCTTTAGAGGTTAAAGTCCGTACAACAATGGATGAAAGAAGGGTTTGAAAACGAATGAAAAACAGGAGTCTTAAGCCCGAGATAAACAAACAATAACCACCTTTAATCTCCCATAACTCGTGACCAAATGATCTTTGAGGATTATAAATCTCAGAATGGGTAGATTCAAAGTTGTTTATTGTGAGTTTTGGCAAGAACTTAAGATAGAAGAAGATTTGCGGAAGTTTTAGTAATCTAGGAGCATAAACTGCTCTGATACCATATTGAAAATCAAGAACAAGTTTCAAGAGATTGAAGATTAGTATTTAGGCGATTAGGAGAATGAGTAAAACATTTTGTTTCTTATTACTTGCTTTTTAATTACATTATGACCATTACATAGATTAAATAGATAGATTACAAGGAATATCCAAAGTATCTACTAAAGCATCTAGGAGGCGTGGCATGGTGAGCTGGAGCTGACCGTTGGTGCTACCAAGTGTGGCCTTATCCAGTCCGCTTCTAGAACCTTTCTCCCCTTGAGTCTTCATAAATACTCCTTAATTCCAACAAGAACAAAAGTATGGAAGACTAAGAGGAAGAGATTTCGTGACAAATGAGAAAGAGAGAGAGCTGGCGGCTGGTATGAGAGAATTAGAGAAGGAGGATTATATTTCCTTGACAGATTAGTTACATAGGTTAGAGTATTTATAGCCTAAGTTACAATAAATACATTAATTACATTAATTAGGCTCACATATTTACTTTCCATAAACTATTTGTTGCCTAACTCTCAAAGGGGAAGTAATTAACTTCCTTTCCAACCTTGAGTAATCGACATCCAGGCCATTAACTTCCTTTCCTTACTTGAGTAGTCGACATCCAAGGTCATTAACTTCCTTTCCTCACTTGAGTAATCGACATCCCAGACCATTAACTTCTTCCAGCCGCCTGTATCTTTCTTCTAGAAGTCTTATAGTTGGGCTTGCTGTCGTGTGTAGATTAATAGATTACTCATCTATAAATGTGACAAAGTATTTATGGTTTTCTCTTGAAATGTAAGGTGATGTCCATACATCCGAATGAATCAAGTCAAAGCATTTTTCATAGATTGTAGTAGACTTAGGGAAGACAGACTTGCAGTGTTTGCCTAAGATACAAGCTTTACACTCATTATTTTGAAACTTAACATCAGGTAGAAGGAGATTTAAAGCACGGAAATGTGGATGTCCTAGTCTAGCATGCCAAATTGCATTATTAGCAGTAACAACAATAGAACTAAAAGCGCTTAAAAGAGAAGATGGAGATTTTGTATCCTCCAAAACATAAAGGCCATCCTTAGTTGTTCCTTGTCCAAGAACTTCACTTGTCTTAATATCCTGAAACAAAACTTCATTAGGGCTAAAGATTGCATAACAATTAAGATCAGAGGTAGCTTTTCTAACTGATAATAAGTTTGAAGTGAAGGATGGTAAATAAAAGGCCTTAGAACTCTTATCAAACAATTTTAAGTCACCTATCCCTTTGATTAGAACCTTTTCACCATTAGCTATAGTAAAATTGCCTAATGCTGGTTCTAAGTTCTCAATTAATTGTATGTCACTAATCATATGGTGTGAAGCACCTGAATCAACAATCAAGGGTTTCTGAATTTTAGATGCATGATAAGAGTTACCGGATTCTTTTAAGGCTTTGATGAGGGCCTCCAGGTCTGACTTCTTCACATATTCAGAGGAGGCTGCTATGGATGATCCTTCCCCATTCGGCCATATGCGCTTAGAAGGGTCTGTGTGGTGCGTGGCTAGGGTGCTCCCTTCAGACGAGTAGTTGGCTCTTGGCTCCTTCCACCGATTGTTCTTGAGGTGGGGATGCAAGATCCAGCATTTCTCCTTGAGATGTCCTCTCTTCTTGCAATGATCACACACCAACATCTTCCTGTCTTCATACTTGAAGTTGCTCTTGTTTGCCGTGGCTAGTTCTCCTTTGTTGGCTGTGACCAACTCGCCCTTCCTTCCAAAGAGCCCCAAAGACCCTTGTTCCTTTTGGACTTGTGAACACACCTCATCCAAGGTTGGTAGCTTGTCAGCTCTCAGTAAATGCTTGATAAGATCATTAAAGGTTGGGTTCAAGGTCAGCAACAGGGCGAACACCTTGTCTTGTTCTCGGCGTTCATTCAGGACCATGGGGTCCACAGAGCTTGGCCTCAGCATTTCCAGCTCTGCCCATAGGGCTCTGAAATTTCCAAAGTGTTTGGTGAAGTCCATATCTTCTTGGCTTAAGTCATTGATGGCTTTCTTGACCTCAAACACCCGGCTTAGGTTGGAGATATTCCCAAAAACGTTTTGGAGAGTTTCCCACAGCTCCTTGGCTGTTTCACAATAAGAGTAAGCTTCAAGGATAGAAGCTTCAAGAGAGTTTTGGAGGATTGCTAGGACCGTCTGGTCTTCTTGAAACCACTTGTTTCTTCCGGCCATTATCACCTCTTCCTCATCTTCATCAATCGCCTTCATTGGTGCAGCTTCTTCAAAAACATGGCTCCACAGTCCACGGCTGCACAAGGCGGTCTTGGTGGTTCTTGACCACAACAAGTAGTTCCCTCCCTTCAGGATTATTGAGCAAGATACTAACTTGGGCATCACGGACTACTTAAGACAGACGTGTGGGTCAAGATTGGTCAAGTCCGAATGCATATAGCCCAAGAGAGAAACTCAGTTTAGACAAGTCCAATAAGGCCTTAGTCCATTAAGGAAGTGTGATGAAAAGCTTCTAGAAGCAGAGATGACTCGACCAGAGAAGTCACGGGTGCACAAAGCCGTTGCTGTGCGGTCACTATCACTTCTTGGGCTTGCTCCCAAGTCACTGTCCCATTTTGAATCTCCTTGTGTAATCGTGTAATCCTTTGCCTATATTAGGACTTCTTCTCACATTGTATCAGATACACTTTAAGCAATAAACACTCTTCACCTTATTCTTCTTGTCTCCCTTGTCTCCCTCTTCATTCTTCTGGTCGGGTTTCACCATGAAACTCACCTAATCTCTCCTCTTACTTCCGCAAAATTAACATGGTATTAGAGCAACTCGATTCATAAACTCTCTTTAAACTCCCACATACTCTCTAATACTCCTCAAATACTCACGGCCTTCTCCATCTCCTCACTCAAGAACACAGAAAATCTGGGTTCAGTTGCTATTAACCACTGGGTAATAAGGAAACTTTCTCTAAAACCTAACCCAAACTCAAGCTCATACTCTCCTAGGTGTGTAATACATACCGACTCTCTAAATAAACACTCCTTATCTTACTCACTCTGAGATTGTAACAATCCTCAAACATCAATTTGGTGCTGAGTTGTGAGAAGATAGGATTGGTTATTTCTTGAGATTATCCACTATTCCATTCAATTCATCTCTCTAGCTACATTCTCCCACAAACCGTGTTCTTAAATTCCTAGCCATCTCTCTTTAACCGCTGGACAATAGCATTATCCAGTGGTCCATACATTTGAAATTTGAAATCCATTAGAAGCTGCAATGGAGAACAACAATCAACCTGTCATTCCCATCATTCTGAAAGGACAAAACTACTTGCTATGGTCTAGAACAGCAAGAACCGCGTTGTGTAGCCGCGGACTTTGGGAGCATACTCACAAAACTTATGCCTCAAAGGAAGACTCCACAGAGAAGGAAGAGACGGTTACTTTGGCTGAAGAAACCAAATGGTTTCAAGAAGACCAAACCGTGTTGGCCATACTCCAAATCTCCCTTGAGGTCTCCATCCTTGAAGCCTATTCTTACTGTGAAACCGCCAAGGACCTCTGGGAGACTCTCAAGAATGTGTACGGCAATGTATCCAACCTAACTCGGGTGTTTGAAATAAAAAGATCACTCACTACTCTCAGCCAAGAAGATGGAGACTTCACAAAACATCTTGGCAAGTATCAGGCGCTATGGGCAGAGCTGGAAGCACTAAGACCCAATTCTATGGACCAGACGGTTCTACTCGAAAGGAAGGAGCAAGACCGCGTGTTTGGGCTCCTACTTACCTTGAACACAATGTACAACGACTTAATCAAGCATCTACTGAGGTCAGACAAGCTTCCAAGCTTTGATGAAGTGTGTGCCCAAATCCAAAAGGAACAAGGATCACATGGTCTGTTTGGTGGAAGAGGAGAACTTCCCACAGCTAACAAAGTCATGTTTAGACATGATGATAAGAAGCCATGGATATGTGACCATTGCAAAAGAAAGGGGCATAATAAGGGACAGTGCTGGATCCTTCATCCTCATCTCAGGCCGAGCACACCAAGACCTTCCATCAACCGTCCCTTCAAAGATTTCCAAGGAAGTTCTAAGGCAAATCTCAGCCAGAACACACCGAATGAACAAGGACAAGCCGTTCCATCAAAGAGGCATGAAGATGGAGCAGCTATGACTGCACATGGCACAACCCCTCATGCACCATCACCAAATGACATAATATGTAGATCAGACTTGGAGGTCATTCTCCAGTCCATTGCCTCCCTCAAAGAGTCTGGATATTGAGAGCATGAGGCTGCTTGGAAAAGGAGTAGCCAAAGATGACCTATATGTTTTGGAAGATACTTCCTTTAGTAGTTCACAATCTGTTCCTTTTAAATCATGTTTTTCGGTCAAGCTTGATGTAATGTGGCATGCTAGGCTAGGCCACCCTCATTTTCGTGCATTAAAACTCATGCTACCCAATGTTTCTTTTGAGAATTCTAGTTGTGAGGCTTGTATTCTAGGGAAACATTGCAAATCCGTTTTTCCTAAATCTACCACCATTTATGAGAAATGTTTTGATTTAATTCACTCTGATGTTTGGACTTCACCTTGCATATCTAAAGACAACAACAAATACTTTGTAACCTTTATAGATGAGAAGTCAAAGTACACATGGCTAACTTTACTACCATCAAAGGACCGTGTTTTTGAAGCATTTACAAAATTTCAAAGCTATGTCACTAACCATTACAAAGCTAACATAAAAATTTTGAGAACAGATAATGGAGGTGAATACATGAGTCATCAGTTTAAGGAACACCTCACCAAACATGGAATATCACACCAAACCAGTTGCCCATACAATCCACAGCAGAATGGTGTAGCTGAGAGAAAGAATAGACACCTCATGGAAGTGGCCCGTTCCATGATGTTCCACACTAATGTGCCTAAACGTTTTTGGGGAGACGCGGTCATGACCGCATGCTATCTGATCAACCGAATCCCTACCAGAGTCCTGGATGATCAATCCCCATTTCAGGTACTCAATAAAACCTCCCCAATAGTCGATCACCTTCGGGTATTTGGTTGTGTGTGCTTTGTATTGGTTCCAGGAGAGCTCAGGAATAAGTTAGAGGCAAAGAGTACAAGATGCATATTCATTGGTTACTCATCAAGTCAGAAAGGGTACAAATGCTTTGACCCAAATACCAATAGAACCATGGTCTCCCGGGATGTCAAGTTCTTGGAGGAACAAGGATATCATGATAAACAAGATTGGGCTAGTTTGAAAGATCTTGCTAAGCCCTCAGAACAAGCAGCTAGCCTTCGTTTCCTCTTAGACCACTTAGATCATCATAAGCCCTCATCATCCTCAGGAGACCAACAGCAGTCACCAAGATCACAACCATACGGCACCTAGTTCACCAACTCAGCAGAAAGATTCTACAGAACGGTCTCACCCGGATCCGTCCCAAGTAGAAGGCTCCTCTCCTGGGTTGGAACACACTGCAGCGGTAGATGAAGAAGTTGGTACTACACAAATTCTTAGGAGGAGCACTAGACTTAGACGTGATCCATCCAACTGGATCAATACCAGGGTGTACTACAATGCTCATGCTGTAGCTCATCCGGTTCAGGCGACATGCTCTCTTGCCCTTGTTCCATCTCATCACCAAGCGTTCCTTGGAAAGATTTTGAAAGACACCATTCCCTCGTCATATGAGGAGGCTAAGCAAATGAAGGTCTGGCGAGAGGCTGTTGCTGATGAGGTAGGAGCTATGGAACGCAATCACACATGGGACGAGTCTATTCTTCCTAAGGGCAAACGTGCAGTCAGCTCCAAATGGGTGTTCACCATTAAGTACAAGAGTAATGGAGATATTGAACGCTACAAGGCCAGGCTTGTAGCTCGAGGGTTTACTCAAACATATGGCCAAGACTATGGGGACACATTTGCTCCAGTGGCTAAGCTACCAACAGTGCGAGTTGTTCTCTCCTTGGCCACCAATCTGTCATGGGATCTATGGCAAATGGACGTCCGGAATGCCTTCCTTCAGGGGGAGCTTGAAGATGAAGTCTATATGACACCACTCCCGGGGCTTGATGGACTTGTTGCACCAGGCAAGGTTCTGCGTTTACGAAAGGCCATCTATGGACTCAAACAATCACCCCGGGCCTGGTACCATAAGCTCAGCTTCACCCTTAGAGACCATGGCTTTAGACGTTCAGAGGCTGATCACACATTGTTCACCCTTCAGAATGATCAAGGTATAGTTGTTGTCCTTATTTATGTAGATGATCTCATCATCTCAGGGGACAACCAGGTTGGTATTCAAACAACTAAATCCTTTCTTAAATCCACGTTTGACATTAAGGACTTAGGGGAACTCAAATATTTTCTTGGGATTAAAGTTTGCCGTTCTACTGATGGGCTATTTCTCTCCCAACGAAAATATGTTACTGACCTTTTAACTGAGACAGGATATATGGATGCCAAACCAGCCAAGTCACCCTTGGAAGATGGCTACAAGGTCATTCGAGAGGGGGAGAATGCTGATGAGCCCTATGCAGATATTGCACAATACAGACGCATTGTAGGTAAGCTCATATACCTCACTATCACCAGACCTGATCTCTGCTTTGCTGTGAATCAGATTAGCCAGCACATGAAGACGCCTACAAAGCATAATTGGAACATGGCAGAAAGGATCCTGAGGTATCTTAAAGGAAGCCTAGACCGTGGCATTTGGATGGGCCAAAACAAGGACACAGAGATTGTGGGGTATTGTGACGCGGACTGGGCTGGAGACAGAGCTGATAGGAAGTCCACAACCGGCTATTGTACCTTCATAGGAGGAAATTTGGTCACTTGGAAGACCAAGAAGCAAAAAGTAGTAGCATGCTCCACAGCTGAAGCAGAATACCGTGCAATGAGAAAGTTGACCAACAAATTGACATGGTTGAAAGCACTCCTCAAAGACCTCAACGTTGATCAGAACACTCCAATCACCATGCATTGTGACAACCAAGCAGCCATTCACATTGCAACAAATTCAGTCTTCCATGAGAGAACCAAATACATAGAAGTGGACTGCCATAAGGTTAGAGAAAAGATTGAAGAAGGAGTGACTCTTCCATGCTATACAAGAAGTGAAGACCAATTGGCTGACATCTTCACCAAGGCTGCTAGTCCCAAGATTTGCTCCCACATCTATAGCAAACTTGGGCTAATAGACCTTCCACAACCATAAGCCATGCTTCCCTCACCTATAGACAACACACTCTTTTTCCCTTTTCATAGTTTTTATCCCAAGTGGTTTTTCTATGATAAGGTTTTTAATGAGGTGTTGCTCTAGGGGTTTCCAAGCTTAGCTTCTCCAATACTAAGCTTGAGGGGGAGTATTGAGCAAGATACTAACTTGGGCATCACGGACTACTTAAGACAGACGTGTGGGTCAAGATTGGTCAAGTCCGATGCATATAGCCCAAGAGAGAAACTCAGTTTAGACAAGTCCAATAAGGTCTTAGTCCATTAAGGAAGTGTGATGAAAAGCTTCTAGAAGCAGAGATGACTCGACCAGAGAAGTCACGGGTGCACAAAGCCGTTGCTGTGCGGTCACTATCACTTCTTGGGCTTGCTCCCAAGTCACTGTCCCATTTTGAATCTCCTTGTGTAATCGTGTAATCCTTTGCCTATATTAGGACTTCTTCTCACATTGTATCAGATACACTTTAAGCAATAAACACTCTTCACCTTATTCTTCTTGTCTCCCTTGTCTCCCTCTTCATTCTTCTGGTCGGGTTTCACCATGAAACTCACCTAATCTCTCCTCTTACTTCCGCAAAATTAACACCTTGAATCTACATACTCCAATACATAAGAAGTATTTAAGTTCACCTAGATCCTTAATATCAAAAACACTTTTTAAATAAGCTTTAGTTGATTCAATACCAACTTTATCACTTTCTGAGATGATTTTATCATCAACATAGATAAGTATGACCACAATACCTTCCTTACTCTTAAGTGTAAAAAGAGTATGTTCAACTTCTGATCTTTTGAAACCTCTGTCCCTTAGAGTTACATTCAGCTTGTGGTACCAAACTCTTGGGGATTGCTTAAGGCCATAGATTTCCTTCCTCAATCTGAGTGTGTTGCCGCCACCAACTTCATCTTCCAATCCTGGTGGTGGTGTCATGTAAACTTCTTCTTCTAGTTCACCTTGTAAGAAAGCATTCTTAACATCCATTTGCCACAAATCCCATTAAAGGTTCGTAGCAAGAGAGAGAACAACATTAAGAGAGTGAAGTTTAGCTACTGGAGCAAAGGTATCCCTATAGTCTTCACCATATGTTTGTGTCAATCCTCTAGCCACCAACCTAGCTTTATACCTATCTATCTTGATAGTTTTTTAAGAGTTTATGAATGGATGAAGAATGAAGTATGAGAGAATAGAGTAAAGGAGAATTAGATGATGAGTGAAATCGATTTCATTATTGTGTATTGATTACAATGAGGCTGCATAGCGTTAAATAGAAAGATACCTAGGTCACCTAGACTAGGGATAAGTAGAATTACATATATGACCGTTATAGGATAGCATATCAATACACGCCTCCTTATCATATCACTTGCATAAGTAGCTCTTCCTTCCTTATCACCCTTCCCTTATCATGCGACCAAGATGCTTATACTTAGGCTAAGCAGACACTGACCAATGTAACCAGACCGTCCAATACTCCCCCTCAAGCTAAATTCTGATGAAGAACTTAGCTTGGAAACCATAAACAACCACCTCATTAAAAACCTTATGGTGCAAAACCCAATGGGACAAAACACACACATAAGGGAAAAAGAGTATGATTGCTTATGGTTAGAGAAGTTATGGAGTAGCAATATCAATGAGTCCAAGTCTGGGTATAATGGACTCATATACCTTATATGTTGTTGCCTTGGTAAAGATGTCAGCAAGCTGATCCACACTCCGAGTGAAATATTTGATGATTGAGAGAATTTGAGAATCAGCGATTGAGAGAGAAAGAGATTAGAGAGAAAAAGAGATTGATGTTATTAAGATTTTTAGAAAAATGAATTTCTTACTTACAAAGTGAGAGAGAACATCTATTTATACTAATCCTATTCTAGACTTGTTTGGATACAGAGATACTCTTATCATTAACCTACACAAGTCTAAGATATACTCATAGTGAAGACGTCTACAACACACTCAAATACATTGACCAATCTTCTTCATTCCAACACCCCCCCTCAAGCTTAAGACATTAACAATGCCTAAGCTTGCAACCATGAAGCATTACCTCATTAAAAACCTAGAGAAGGAAAACCCAATTGGGACAAAACCTTTTCTAGGGAAAAGGAGTATAACACTCCATGTTAGGATCATTGGTGTGGAAGAGACATCAAACCAAGTCTAGGGTAGATGGAACCGCCTGTCTTCAAAGTTACAGCTTTGGTAAACACATCAGCTAGCTGATCTTCACTCCTTGTGTAGCAAGGTAGAATTGTACCATTTCCAATAGCTTATCTTACCTTATGGCAGTCAACCTCAATATGCTTGGTTCTCTCATGAAACACAGAGTTAGAGGCAATGTGTATGGCAGCTTGATTATCACAATGGACAGTGATTGGTGATTCTAAGCTCTCGCCTAAAATGTCAAAGAGGAGTTGCTTCAACCAGATGCATTCTGTTGTGAGCTTCCTCATAGCCCTGTATTCAGCTTCTGCACTAGAACAAGATACAACCTTTTTCTTCTTAGTCTTCCAAGTTACAAGATTACCTCCTATGAAGGTACAATAGCCAGTTGTGCTTCTCCTATCTTCTCTGTCTCCTGCCCAATCTGCATCACAATAACCTACAACCTCTGTGTTCTTATTACATCCCATCCATATACCTTGTTCCTTAGTTCCTTGCAGATATCTCAAAATGCGAATGATCATATCCCAATGCCTTGTCCTTGGGTCTTGCATATGTTGAGATACCTGATTTACTGCAAAACATAGGTCAGGACTAGTGATGGTTAAGTAAATAAGCTTACCAACCACTTGTCTATACAATTTTGCATCATGAAACTTGTCATTTCCTAGCTCCCCCTCAGGTTCTATTTTGTAGCCTTCTTCAAGGGGTGTCTTAGCTGGTTTAGCTTCAAACATGCCTGTGGAGGTTAGTAAATCCACAATATATTTCCTTTGAGATAAAAAGAGACCTTCCTTGAATCTACATATTTCAATTCCTAAGAAATATTTCAATTCTCCTAGATCCTTAATATCAAAAACACTTTTCAAATAGGCTTTAGTTGATTCAATACCAACTTTATCACTTCCTGATATGATTATATCATCCACATAGATAAGTATAACCACAATACCTTCCTTAATCTTAAATGTAAACAGAGTGTGTTCAACTTCTGACCTTTTGAAACCTCTATCCCTTAGAGTTACATTCAGCTTATGATACCAAGCTCTTGGAGATTGCTTAAGACCATAGATTGTCTTTCTTAGTCTGAGAGTGTTGCCGCCATTAACCTCATCTTCCAAACCTGGTGGTGGTGTCATGTACACTTCTTCCTCTAGTTCACCTTGTAAGAAAGCATTCTTAACATCCATTTGGAACAAAACCCATTCAAGGTTAGTAGCAAGAGAAAGAACAACATTAACAGAGTGAAGTTTAGCTACTAGAGCAAAGGTATCCCTATAGTCTTCACCATAAGTTTGTGTGAATCCTCTAGCCACCAACCTAGCTTTATACCTATCTATCTCACCATTGCTTTTATACTTAATGGTGAATATCCATTTTGAACTTACAGCCTTTTTCCCTTTTGGTACGATGGCTGGAGCATAGGTTCCATTCTTCTCCATAGCTTGTTTCTCATCTTGAATGGCATCTCTCCATTCCTTAATCTCCATAGCCTCCTCATAGCTCTTAGGAATCTGTTCTTTATCTAAACTCACAGTGAAAGCAACATGATTAGTAGGAATAGTAACTAGAGAACATCCTCCCTGATCATGATGTGCTACTGCATTGTGGTTGTAGTACACCCTTGTATTCTTCCAGTTGTCAGCTGGGAACTTATGCCTTGTACTTCTTCTGAGAGCCACAGGTTGATTTGTTTCTTCCTCTAAAGCGGCTTGTACAAGATTAGGTTGATCCCTTGGCCATTTCGATGCTGTAACTAGAATATCATCTTGAGCATGTGTACTCTCTTCTCCCCCCTCATGGTCAAGAGGATGTTGTTCGGGAGGACTGGATGGTGGAGAGGGCATTGATGGAATATCGGATGAACTTGAAGTACCAGCACCACTAGATGAATCATGGACAGCCCCAGGGACCAAGGTAGGACGAGATGAGCTAGAAGCAACTTCACATGGATCATGTGGCGACTGAAGATTATGCACAAAGTCAGGTTCAGGGACGGTTTCACTTGTTGGACGGCCATGACCAGAAGTCGTCCGGTTGGATGCAGCCGGATCATGCCAGCTATGAGTCGGACTTGGACCATGTTGCTGCGGTACATGGACATGTGCTGGTTTGTTAGGCTGAACTATACCAAGATTTTCTAAAATTTTCCTTAGGTTCTCAGCCTGATCAGAATTTGATGTAGATATGTCCTTAATTTCTTCCCAAGTTCCATCTTCATAGAATCCTTTATTCTCTTGGAACTTGACATCCCTAGACACCAGAACCCTTCTAGATTATGGATTGTAGCATTTGTATCCTTTCTGAGTAGGAGAGTATCCTAGAAACATAGCCTTGATGCTTTTTGGTTCCAGCTTATTCCTAAGTTCCCCTGGTACCAAAACAAAACAAACACACCCAAAAATTCTTAAATGATCAATAATTGGCTTGGTTTTGTTTAATACCTCAAAAGGACTCAAATCATCTCGAACTTTGGTTGGAGTTCTATTGATTAGATAACATGCAGTGAGTAATGCATCTCCCCAAAATCTTTTGGGAACCTTCTTGTGAAACATCATTGTTCTCACAACCTCCATCAAATGTCTGTTTTTCCTCTCAGCTACTCCATTTTGTTGTGGAGTATAAGGACAGCTTGTTTGATGTTCAATGCCAAGCTTGACTAAGTGTTGCTGAAACTTGGTGCTAGTATACTCCCCTCCATTGTCAGTCCTAAAAATCTTTATCTTGGCATTATATTGGTTAGTAACATATGTCTGAAAGTTAAGAAATGCATCAAACACCCTATCCTTTGAATTAAGCAATGTTACCCAAGTATACTTAGATTTTTCATCAATAAAAGTAATAAAATACTTTTGATTTTCTCTAGAAGGAAAGGGAGATGTCCAAACATCAGAATGTACTAAATCAAAGCAATTATCATAAGCATGAGATGATTGTTCAAACACTGCTCTACTATGCTTTCCAAGAATACAAGATTCACAAATGTTGTTAAGCAATTTTATTCCAGGTACAATCAATTCAAGGGCTCTAGAATGGGGATGTCCTAGTCTAGCATGCCACAATTCAGCATTTAAGGTCATATCAACTTTATTTGCACACGGTTGTAATGGGAAGGCAGGTAAATCTTCTAGCACATACAAGTCATTCCTTGTAGTTCCTTGGCCAAACTTCCTACTTGTTTCAATATCCTGAAAGTAAAAATCATTAGGACCAAAGATAACTTGACAATTCAAATCAGTAGTAGTTCTTTTAACAGAGAGTAAATTGGATGTAAAAGAAGGCATATAAAAAGCCTTGGATTCCTTATCAAACACCCTAAGATTACCTTCTCCTTTAATTGGTACATTAACTCCATTTGCAATTACAACACTTCCTAGGGCAGGTTCAACATTGTCTAGCAAACCTAAGTCTTTAATCATATGATGAGATGCACCAGAATCAACAATTAAGGAGTTAGAAGCCATAGATGTCTTTAAGGAAACATGATAAGTTTTACCCAATACATTACCAGACTTGAATGCTTTGAGGAGGTTTTCTAGATCAGCCTTTGTAACATATTCATTTTGGTTAGCCATAGTTGAAGAGGATGCATTCGCCGGCTCCATGGTACACGCACTTGAGCAACCTACAACATGAACCATGTTAGAAGAACTAGGACCGGTTGAAGATTTCTTGCTCCTCTCAACAAACCAGCTAGGCTTGAGTTCTGGATGAAGCACCCAACACTCCTTCTTGCTATGGCCTGTTCTCTTACAATGGTCACATAGCTGCTTCTTCCTCCTGATTTCAGCAGTTGTCGACTTAAAAACACCTTTATGCGCCACCACTATCTCCACTTTGTGTCCAAAAAGCTCATGAGACCCTTGTTCCTTTTGGATCTTTGCACAAACATCCTCAAGACTTGGCAGCTTATCTTCCCTGAGAATATGTTTGATCAAATCAGTGTATGAATTGTTCAAAGTCATTAGCAGCCCAAACACCTTATCTTGCTCTCTCCTTTCAAGTAGAGTGAGAGGATCAATGGAGGCTGGTCTAAGCATCTCCAGCTCTGCCCACAAAGCTCTGAATGATCCATAGTGTTTGGTAAACTCCACATCTTCCTGTTTAAGCTCATTCAAAGCTTTCTTTACCTCAAAAATTCTGAAGAGGTTAGTAGTATTGCCATAAACTGTTTTCAAAGTCTCCCAAAGTTCCTTAGCACTAGAGCAATAAGAGTATGCTTCTAAAAGAGAGCTAGCTAGGGAGCATTGAAGAATAGCTAATACCGTTTGATCTTGCTGGAACCATAGGGTTTGTTCAGCATTTCCATCCTGAGTTTCCTCCTCAGTTATCATGTGAGCCGGTTGTTGGATATGATTCCATAACCCTTTGCTGCACAATGTGGTCCTCATTGTCCTGGACCAGAGCAAGTAATTTGCTCCTTGGAGCATGATAGGAGCCTTCACTTGTGGATGCAGCTCCATTTGAATCGATCTTAGGCCTGCACAATCACAAACAACCAGACCACGCCACACACACGCGAGAAGACAAACACAAAGTCCAAAGAACGCTTGACAAGAAACCATGATCAATCAGATAACCTTCTGCCTATCCTTTAAAACTTGTCCACAGACCTAAACTACTTCAATACTAGAGATCCAGGTGACAAACAGCTCCAGATATCAATCAAAAATCGAAACAACCGTTTCCCGCCATATTTAGTTTGAATCGATAGTTCCTTATAATGCAAGTAACACAATCTTGAGGATTAAAAACAATAGGATTGCAACCAAATCTCCAGAACTTAGTCACAAGGTCCTAAACTAAGATTGGATCACTCACGATTCAAGGATGATCAAGAGAAAAATGAAGAACACGATCAAATACCCACGGTGGCGCGAAAAAGGACCGATTTTCGAAAATCGATGAGATTGATCACAAAACTTGAATTTGAGCTGAGCGGACCTCCCGATTCATCATCTTGATTCAATTTTATTGAGTTTTGGCTTTTGAATCACAAGATTTGATGAAGAATTGAAGAAGAACTTGAAGATCAAAACCCAGGAACTCACGGCGATTCGATCGCGAAACCGCCAATGGAAGAATCTTGATAACTTTTGATTTAAGCAACCAAATTTGATGAAATCACCGAGGAAATCCACAGAATTCGCCGGAGAATCGTCCTAGATAAAGAATCTGGAAAGAAATCATGATTTCTTGCAGTTGATGATCGATGAACACCAGGACTTCCGCGATGGGCTTCACTTCGAGGTTGGATGGTGATCGCGAGTTAGAAACAAAGAGTTTTCGAAATTCTTGTGCCAGTTTGATAAAACCAGGCTCTGATACCATGAAAGATTTGATGATTGAGAGAATTTGAGAATAAGAGATTGAGAGAGAAAGAGATTAGAGAGAAAAAGAGATTGATGTTATTAAGATTTTTAGAAAAATGAATTTCCTACTTACAAAGTGAGAGAGAACATCTATTTATACTAATCCTATTCTAGACTTGTTTGGATACAGAGATACTCTTATCATTAACCTACACAAGTCTAAGATATACTCATAGTGAAGACGTCTACAACACACTCAAATACATTCACCAATCTTCTTCATTCCAACACCGAGTATAGCATGGTAGGACTATCCCTTGTTCCACAACTTGCCTTACTTTGTGACAATCAATCTCTATGTGCTTCATTCTCTCATGGAAGACCGAGTTTGAGGCTATATGAATGGCTGCCTGGTTATCACAATGCATGGTCATTGGCTCGGTTGTCTCTATTCCCAAGTCCTTCAAAATGGCTTTGATCCATGTTAGCTCATTAGTGAGTTTCTTCATGGCACGGTATTCGGCTTCAGCACTGGAGCAGGAGACTATCTTCTGTTTCTTTGTCTTCCATGTGACTAAGTTGCCTCCAACAAAGGTGCAATAGCCTGTCGTGGATCTCCTGTCTTCTCTATCTCCAGCCCAGTCTGCATCACAATACCCCACTATCTCTGAACTTTTGTTAGCTCCCATCCAAATTCCTTGCTCTGAAGTTCCTCTCAAGTATCTAAGAACTCTTTCCAGCATGTTCCAGTGATGAACCTTGGGAGCTTGCATGTGCTGGCTAACCTGATTCACAGAGAAGCACAAATCAGGTCTGGTGAGAGTTAAATAGATTAAGTTACCTACTAGTCTTCTGTAGAGCTGTGGGTCATTGAATGGTTGATCTTTAATCTCCCCCTTACTGATAACTTTGTAGCTATCCTCCAGGGGTGTGGTCGCCGGTTTTGCATCTAACTTCTCTGTTTCAGACAATAGATCAAGAGTATACTTCCTTTGAGATAGAAATAGTCCTTCCTTTGAACGACATATCTCAATCCCTAGGAAGTACTTAAGCAGACCTAGATCTTTAATATCAAATATAGACTTAAGGTAAGCTTTGGTTTCTCTAATTCCTTCCCTGTCATCACCGGTGATAATGATATCATCCACATAGACCAACACCACAATGATACCTGACTTGCTAAGAAGATTGAAAAGGGTATGATCAGCTTCTGACTTCCTGAATCTTTTATCCCTTAGTGTCATGCTCAACTTGTGATACCAGGCTCTAGGCGATTGTTTCAAACCATAAATAGCCTTCCTCAATCTCAAGACTTTGACTGGTTGAACAATTCCTTCCAAGCCTGGAGGTGGTCGCTTGTACACCTCTTCTTCAAGCTCTCCTTGCAAGAGTGCATTCCTCACATCCATCTGCCACAGATCCCACTCTAGATTTGTTGCTAGAGATAACACAATCCTCACAGTGTGTAATTTTGCTACAGGAGCAAAAGTATCACCAAAGTCTTCACCATAGGTTTGAGTGAATCCTCTTGCTACAAGCCTTGCCTTATATCTTTCAATCTCCCCATTACTCTTGTACTTGATTGTAAACACCCATTTTGAACTCACGGCCTTCTTTCCCTTTGGTCGGCTTCATCCCATGTATGATTTCTTTCCATGGCTCCTGTCTCATCACTTATAGCATCTCTCCAAACTTTGAGTTCCTTAGTGTTAGAATTTGCAAAATAATAGTTAGAATAGGTAGGAGAGTTTCTGGGTTTATATTTGATAAGGGAAGAACAAGAGTGAGAATAATAGAGAGATTGTGAGACAGAGAGTATGGAAGGAGGATTCTATTTCCTTGATTGATTTATGGTGAGCATACAATGTATTTATATCCAAAGAATAGAGATAAGACAAAGGCACTTCACCAAATGGTGAAAGTGACAGCTCCTAACAGCTAGAAATTCAAATTGGTTAAGCCAACATGTGACTCTTCCTTCCCTCTCCAAACCCACGCCTAGGAGAGCTTCTAGAAGGTGTCATGGACAGTTTTGGGCTTGTTTGGGTTTACTTAATTCAGGCCTTGTGTTGCACATGTGTGGACAGACCCTGGGCTTCACTTCATTATCTCAGCCTAATGCACAGACCTTGAACTTCTGATTTGGGCTTGGGCTTCATTAACTTTTTCAGCTTCAAGCCTAAGGCTTCAATCCAATACTCCCCCTCAAACTTAGCCATGAGATGAATGGTTAAGCTTGGAACCATGAAGACCCACCTCATTAAAAACCTTAGAATGGAAAACCCATTGGGACAAAACCATACTAAGGGAAAAAGAGTGTGGACTCCATGATTAGGAGAATCATTGGCTGGGAAGGTTGATGAGTCCAAGTTTTGGGAGGATGGACTCACATACCTTGACACTTGCAGCCTTTGTGATAATGTCTGCGAGTTGATCTGAGCTTCTTGTGTAGCACGGTAAGATTATGCCTTGCTCCACTACTTGTCTGACCTTGTGACAGTCAACTTCAATGTGTTTGGTTCTCTCATGAAACAAATTGTTGGATGCTATGTGTATGGCTGCTTGATTGTCGCAATGCATGGTGATTGGTGTTGAGACTTCTATGTTTAGATCCTTGAGAAGGTTCTTGAGTCAAATGAGTTCAGTGGTCAGCTTTCTCATGGCACGATATTCAGCTTCAGCACTTGAGCAGGAGACCACTTTCTGCTTCTTTGTCTTCCAAGTGACTAGATTGCCTCCAATGAATGTGCAATAGCCGACTGTTGATCTTCTGTCATTTTTGTCTCCAGCCCAATCAGCATCACAATATCCTACAATCTCTGAGCTCCCATTGCATCCCATCCAAATGCCTTGATCATGGGTTCCTTTGAGGTACCTCAAGATCCGGTCCACCATATTCCAGTGGTGCAATTTTGGAGCTTGCATATGTTGGCTCACCTGATTCACAGCAAAACACAAGTCAGGTCTAGTAATGGTTAGATAGATTAACTTACCAACCATCTTCCTATAGAGTTTGGTTTCTTCAAACGTTCATCTCCAAGCTCCCCCTCACGTTCCACCTTATAGCCTTCTTCTAGGGGAGTCTTTGCTGGTTTGGCTTCTAACTTTCCTGCATCAGTTAGAAGATCAAGTGTGTACTTCCTTTGTGATAAGAAGAGGCCTTCTTTTGTTCGGCATACTTCTATCCCTAGGAAGTACTTAAGTTCACCTAAGTCTTTAATATCAAAAACAGACTTAAGGTAATCTTTAGTAGATTGAATTCCTACCTTGTCATTCCCTGAGATGATTATATCATCTACATAAATGAGAATGACTACCATACCTGATTGGCTTTGGAGTGTGAAGAGAGTGTGATCAGCTTCAGACTTCCTAAAGCCTCTATCTCTCAGTGTCATACTCAACTTGTGGTACCAAGCTCTTGGTGATTGTTTAAGTCCATAGATAGCTTTTCTTAGCCTTAGAACCTTTCCTGGAGTTACTGTGTCTTCAAGACCAGGTGGAGGTGTCATATAGACTTCATCCTCTAATTCTCCTTGTAGGAAAGCATTCTTGACATCCATCTGCCATAACTCCCATTCAAAGTTAGTAGCAAGAGATAGAAGAACTCTTACAGTGTGTAGTTTGGCTACTGGTGCAAATGTATCATGGTAGTCTTCTCCATAGGTCTGAGTGAACCCTCTTGCTACCAATCTAGCCTTGTATCGTTCTATCTCTCCATTGCTTTTGTATTTGATGGTGAAGATCCATCTTGAGCTCACTGTCCTCTTGTCCTTAGGTAGATCAGCTTCATCCCAAGTGTGATTGATCTCCATGGCCTTACATTCAGCCTTAACTGCTTCTCTCCACACCTTATGCTCCTTAGCTTCTTCATAGTCTCTTGGAACCTGCCCTTGATCTAGAGCTGTTGTAAAGGCTTGGTGTTCTGAAGGAATATGAGCTAGAGAGCACATCACTTGTGTTGGATGGGCTACTGCTTGTGCATTGTAGTAGACTCTGGTATTGATCCAATTTGAGGCTGGTTTCTTCTCCCTTTGGCTTCTCCTTAGCACCACTTGTTCTTCTTGATATTCTTCTTCCTCAGTCTGAACTTCTGGCGCATATTCTTCTTGATTATGGACACTAGAGTTTGCATCCTGGTCGTGTGATTCAGATGCAATCTCTTGTTCATCCTCTGTGCCCCCCTCATGATCAAGAGGAATAGCCGGGGCAACATCAAAAGGAGGAGGAGGAGGAGAAGTGGCTGGTGATGGAGAAGCAGCTGGTGCATTAGGGAATGAGATTCCTAGGTTCTCCATAAGATGTTTAAGATTGGTAGCTCGGTCTGATGGAGATTGGGAGAGATCTTTAAGATCATCCCAATTCTTATCTTCATAGAACCCCTTTGCTTCTACAAACTTCACATCTCGTGAGACTAGCACCTTTCTAGTCTCTGGATTGTAGCACTTGTATCCCTTTTGGGTAGTGGAATACCCTACAAACACACCCAAAGACACGTAAGTGTGAAATAGATGGTTTACTCTTATTAAGTACCTCAAATGGGGATAAATCCTCCAAGATTTTTGTGGGGAGTCTATTGATGAGGTAGCAAGCGGTAACAAGTGCATCTCCCCAAAACTTCTTTGGGACATTGCTTTGGAACATGATAGACCGTGCCACTTCCATGAGATGCCTGTTCTTTCTTTCAGCCACTCCATTTTGTTGGGGCGTGTAAGGACAACTTGTTTGATGGATGATTTCATGTTTATCTAAGTGTTGTTTGAATGCTAGACTTGTATATTCCCCTCCATTATCTGATCTAAAAATTTTGATCTTGGCATTATAATGGTTAGTCACATACATTTGAAATTTAGTGAAGGCTTCTAGGACTCTATCTTTTGTAGGCAATAGTGTTACCCAAGTATATTTCGATTTTTGGTCTATGAATGTAACAAAGTATTTATGGTTGTCTCTAGATGTGCATGGTGAAGTCCAAACATCAGAGTGAATGAGATCAAAGCAATTTTCATATATAGTTGTAGACTTAGGAAACACTGATTTACAATGTTTACCTAGTATACAAGCTTCACATTCATCATTTTTAAAAGACATACTTGGCAACAATAGTTCTAAAGCCCTAGAGTGAGGATGTCCTAATCTAGAATGCCAAATAGCACTATTAGCCTTATTCAAAACAGAGTTATTCAAAACAGAGTTGAAAGCAATAGATAAAGAGAAATCTGGTTGTGTGTCTTCAAGCACATACAAGTCATCCTTGGACACTCCCTTTCCAAACACCTTATTAGTCTTAATATCCTGATAGTAAACATCATTAGGACCAAAGATAGCATAGCAATTAAGATCAGAGGTTGTTTTCTTAACACTTAGCAAGTTTGAGGTGAATGTGGGCATATAGAAGGCTGTTGATTCTTTATTAAACAATTTCAGGTTTTCACTTCCTCTTATTGGTATCTTATCACCATTAGCTATTACTACATCTCCTAAAGCCGGTTTCATATTGATAAGTAGATTTTTGTCACTAATCATATGATGAGAAGCTCCTGAATCTACAATAAGTGGCTTAGTGAGATTTAGAGCTTGAAAAGAGTTACCAGAGGTATTAGCTTCCTTAAGTGCTTTTATCAGTGCATCAAAGTCCGATTTTCTAACGAATTCTTGTTGAAATGTTGCAAGGGCTTTCCCTTCTTCATTGGTTGGCGTGGATGAGCTAGTGCTAGCCTTGGCTCTTGCCTCATGAGTTGCTTCTTGGGAGAGATTAGCCCTTGGTTGGTTTACCCATTTTGGCTTTAAGTGTGGATGGAGAATCCAACACTTGTCCTTAGTGTGGCCTTCTTTCTTGCAGTAATCACAGAATCCTCTTCTTTCCCCACGGTTCAAGCCTCCTTTCTGGTAGGTGTTTGCCTTGTTGGCTGTGATGAGCTCTCCTTTGCCTCCAAAGAGGCCTAATGATCCTTGTTCCTTCTGAATCTTATTGCATACTTCTTCAAGACTTGGAAGAGTGTCTGACCTTAAGATGTGCTTGATAAGATCATTGTAAGTTCGGTTTAGAGTCAAGAGGAGTCCAAAGACCTTATCTTGCTCACGTCTTTCATTTAGCACCTTGGGATCCATGGTGCTTGGTCTAAGCATTTCAAGTTCAGCCCACAATGATCTGAACTTGCCAAAGTGTTGAGTGAACTCCATGTTTTCTTGAGTTAACTCATTAATGGCATTCTTTACTTCAAAGACACGACTGAGATTGGAAGTGTTGCCATAAACATTTTGAAGTGTCTCCCATAACTCCTTGGCTGTCTCACAATAACAATAAGCTTCAAGGAGAGATGCTTCAAGGGAGTTTTGGATCACGGATAGCACCAGTTGGTCTTCTTGAAACCACCGGTCTTTATTCATGATGGCGACTTCTTGGCCACCTTCTTCAGTCATGGCAATGGAAGTTTCACTTTTGACGATGTGGCTCCATAAGCCACGGCTACACAACACTGTCTTGGTGGTTCTAGCCCATAAAAGGTAGTTGACCCCTTTCAGTGTCACTGGAACAACCACTCTTGAGCTTTCCATGGTGTTTACACACGTTTTAGTTTGAATTTGAGCTAGGAACCGTTGGGTATAGCTATTAACCACTAGATGAAAGCAAATGGTAAGGGTTTTGAGAAAGTGGTTTGTTTGGAAAGAGAGTTGAGTAGCTGAATTGAGGAATGAAGTGAGTAATTCTCAAGAAATAACCTATCCTAACCTTTCACAACTCAGCACCACTTGATTTTGAGGATTGATTAATCTCAGAGTGAGTAGATTAGAAAAACTTATTGCAAGAGTAGATTGAGAAAGTGGTTTGTTTGGGAAGAGAGTTGAGTAATTCTCAAGAAATAACCTATCCTAACCTCTCACAACTCAGCACCACATGGTTTTGGGTATTAATTAATCTCAGAGTGAGTAGATTAGAACAAGTTATTGCAAGAGTAAACAGAGAATTTGCTTGATCCAAAACCAAGCTCTGATACCATGTTAGAATTTGCAGAATAATAGTTAGAATAGGTAGGAGAGTTTCTGTGTTTATATTTGATAAGGGAAGAACATGAGTGAGAATAATAGAGAGATTGTGAGACAGAGAGTATGGAAGGAGGATTCTATTTCTTTGATTGATTTATGGTGAGCATACAATGTATTTATAGCCAAAGAATAGAGATAAGACAAAGGCACTTCACCAAATGGTGAAAGTGTGAAAGTGACAGCTCCTAACAGCTAGAAATTCAAATTGGTTAAGCCAACATGTGACTCTTCCTTCCCTCTCCAAACCCACGCCTAGGAGAGCTTCTAGAAGGTGTCATGGACAGTTTTGGGCTTGTTTGGGCTTACTTAATTCAGGCCTTGTGTTGCACATGTGTGGACAGACCCTGGGCTTCACTTCATTATCTCAGCCTAATGCACAGACCTTGAACTTCTGATTTGGGCTTGGGCTTCATTAACTTTTTCAGCTTCAAGCCTAAGGCTTCAATCCAATACTTAGCTTCTTCATAAGATGTAGGAATATGTCCCTGATCCAAGCTGCTTATAAAGACCTTATGTTCTTCAGGAAATGAAGCAAAGGAGCAGATGACTTGGGTCGGATGAGCAACTGCATTGGCATTGTAGTACACTCTTGTATTCACCCAGTTTGATGGATCCTTCTTGAGTCTTCTACTTCTCTTTAGAGATGGAACTGGCTCGGATGGTTCTTCAACTTGATCATGGCTATCATCTGATTGTGCTGATACTTGATCGTGGCTATCATCATGTTCAAGGTCATCAAGTGTCCCCCCCTCACGATCAAGTGCAGCTCCTATGTTTGGTATGTACCGGGACGGGTCAGGACCAGGTTGAGACGAGTTAGAGTCATGGGAGGATGAGCGTGAAGGACTAGAATCCATCTGTGGTTCCGGTATATGCTGAGAGGAAGTTTGGTCAAGGTCATTCTGCGGGACAGGATATGAACCAGGAGCCAGACCAGGACCAGCCGTAGTGAATGGAATGCCAAGGTGATCCATGATATTGCGAAGGTTCGTGGCACGATCCATGGAGATATCAGACAAATCGGCTAAGTTATCACATTGCTGCTTATCATAATAGCTTCGGTGTTCAATGAACTTGACATCCCTTGACACCCGAACCTTCTGAGCTATTGGATCATAACACTTATAGCCTCTTTGTATGGTTGAATACCCAATAAACATTGCCCTTGTGCTCTTAACATCCAATTTTGTTCTGTTTTATCCTGGAATCAAGACAAAACACACACAACCGAATACTTTCAAGTGAGCTATAGAAGGTTTGGTTGAGTTCAATACCTTAAAGGGGGAAATGTCATCCAATATCCTTGTAGGGATGCGGTTAATGAGATAGCAAGCTGATAGCACAGCATCTCCCCAGAACCTCTTTGGAACCTTGGAATGAAACATCATGGACCTTGCTACCTCCATTAGATGACGGTTTTTCCTCTCGGCCACACCATTCTGCTGTGGTGTGTATGGGCAGCTCGTCTGGTGAAGAATGCCATGCTTGGTAAGGTGGTCTTTGAAGGCATTGCTGGTATACTCTCCACCATTGTCTGTTCTTAAAAGTTTAATCTTTGCATTGAAATGGTTAGTGACATAGTTCTGAAAATTCACAAAGGCTTCTAAAGCTCTATCCTTAGATTGAATCAAAGTTAGCCAAGTGTACTTGGATTTTTCATCTATGAAGGTGATGAAGTATTTGTGATTTCTCTAGATAGACAAGGAGAAGTCCAAATATCAGAATGCACAAGATAAAAACATTTTGCATAAACTGTCTTAGACTTAGGAAAAATAGACTTGCAATGTTTGCCTAAGATACAAGCTTCACACTCATCATTTTTAAACACAACATTAGGCAACATTAAGCTTAAAGCCCGAGAATGGGGATGTCCTAATCTAGCATGCCACAACGCATTATTAGCATAAGCAGGAGTAGAGTCTAAAGAGCATGAAACAGAAGATAAAACAGAAGATAAAACAGAAGATAAAGGCTGATCATCCTTCAGTAGATAGAGACCATCCTTAGTTATTCCTTTCCCAAGCATCTTGCTTGTCTTAATATCCTGAAATTTCACATCATTAGGGGTGAAGATAACATTGCAATCCAAGTCATTTGTGGCCTTATGAACAGAGACTAAATTAGAGGTGAAATCAGGCTTAAAGAAGGCATTAGTCTTTCTATCAAATAGGTTCAGGTTGCCTACTCCTTTAATTGGAATTCCATCACCATTAGCAATAACAACATGACCATTAGCCGGTTCTAAGTCTCTAATCAATTCAACATTGCTAATCATATGGTGAGATGCACCAGAGTCAATCACTAATGGTTTATCATCCAATTTTATAGTGTGAGCAGAAGCATGAAAAGAGAAACTCATAGTATTACCATAACTTTCTTTCAAGGCTTTGATGAGTGCATCAAGTTCTGACCGCTTTACCACCTGATCTTGGTCCGCTACTTGTGCACCTTGAGCATTGATTACAGCCATCCCATCTCCTTCTGGATTGCGTGAAGATGTTCCATGGTCAGCTTTCGCCTTGGTAATGTTGGCTCGGACATCTCTGAACTTGGGTGGCTTGAGATGCGGATGGAGGATCCAGCACTTATCCTTCCCATGGCCCTTCCTCTTGCAGTGTTAGCAAAATTACCCTCTTCTATCATCTGGCTTGAAGTATACACCTTTGTTTGCTGTCACCAGCTCCCTCTTTACACTTAGAAGCCCATGAGAACCTTGTTCCCTCTGGATGTATGCGCATACTTCTTCAAGGGATGGGAGCTTATCTGACCTCAAAATATGTTTGATCAAGTCATTGTACATTGGATTCAGGGTGAGAAGGAGACTAAAGACCTTGTCCTGTTCACGCCTTGCAAGAAGAACCTCTGGATCAATAGAGTTTGGTCTCAGCATTTCAAGCTCGGCCCATAGAGAGCGAAATTTGCCAAAATGTGCCGTGAACTCCAAGTCTTCCTGGTGGAGGTTGTTGATTGCTCTCTTCACTTCGAACACCCTGCTTAGATTTGTAGTATTGCCATACACCTTCTTGAGTGTTTCCCATAGCTCCCTAGCACTCTCACAATACGAGTATGCCTCCAAGATAGGTCCATCCAGTGAACTCTGAATGATGGACAGAACAAACTGATCCTCTTGAATCCATTTTTCTTTTTCAACAATCATAATCTCCTGTCCATCCTCCTGTTGGAATGCCTTTGGTGGTGCTTCATCTAGGAGAAGATGCATTCCAAGTCCACGACCACCGAGAGTGGTTTTCACCATTCTGGACCATAGTAAGTAGTTGAGACCCTTTAAAGTGACCGGGATAACCATAGGCCTAGTATTCTCCATTTGTGAAGATCTCTAGTGAACAACCTCAGCAGCTGGAACCGTGAAGAATGATTTTTTCTGGTTCAAAATACTTAGTTACCGCACTAGACACCCAAAGCAACCCCTTTAAGACTGCTTTTAAGGTTTGAACCCAAAGTTTACAGACACTGTAAAACCCTTGCCGAGGAAGACGAGTACGGACACGCTTGTGTTCCAACTAAAGATGCTTCCTTTCTTGCTTCTAAGGACACAGATGAACACAAGATAGAACCTTGCACCTTTGGAATGAAAAGAGAAGAAGTTTCAATCGTGAAAGACACGGTCTTTAAGGAGATGGACCGTACCACAATGGCGGACGCAGATTTAAGATGAGCAGGAGCTCTAGACTTGCTCCGACCGCCGAACCTTAACAACGGATGATCTGAAGTAAGCTTTTTTCACCTCTCAGATGAAGAAAGGAGCCGTCTTTACTGCTGAGTGGAGCTTCCTTGGGAGATTCATTCGTACATCAATGGCGAATATCTTAGACTTTGCTTAAAAACAACTAAACGCAAGTGATAACCATGTCTAGCCTTCATTCAACTCATCTCCCATGGATTTGAGGATCTTTGATCTCAGAGAAGATAGATTAAGACATGATTAACACAAGGTAAGCGTTTTTGCAAGTATAACACGATCTGAAGAATCAAGGAAAGGAAAACACACGAATAAAAGATTTTCGGAAGATTAGAAAGGATTAAGACTGCTCTGATACCATGATAGTTTTGTAAGAGTTTATGAATGGATGAAGAATGAAGTATGAGAGAATAGAGTAAAGGAGAATTAGATGATGAGTGAAATCGTTTTCATTATTGTGTATTGATTACAATGAGGCTGCATAGCCTTAAATAGAAAGATACCTAGGTCACCTAGACTAGGGATAAGTAGATTACATATATGACCGTTATAGGATAGCTTATCAATACACGCCTCCTTATCATATCACTTGCATAAGTAGCTCTTCCTTCCTTATCACCCTTCCCTTATCCATTTTGAACTTACAGCCTTTTTTCCTTTTGGTTAAGTGGCTGGAGCACAAGTTCCATTTTTCTCCATAGCTTGTTTTTCATCTTGAATGGCATCTCTCCATTCCTTAATCTTCATAGCCTCCTTATAACTTTTAGGGATCTGTTATGTATCTAAACTCACAGTGAAAGCAACATGATTAATAGGAATAGTAACTAGAGAACATACTCCCTGATCATGATGTGCAGTACACCCTTGTATTCTTCCAGTTGTCAGCTGGGAACTTCTGCCTTGTACTTCTTCTGATTGCCACAGGTTGATTTGTTTCTTCCTCTAAGGCGGCTTGTACAAGATTAGGTTGATTCCTTGTCCTTTTTGATGCTGAAACTAGAATTGTGTCTTCCTTGTCAGAATCATCTTGAGCATGTATACTTTCTTCTCCCCCGTCATGTTCAAGAGGATGGAGTTCAGGAGGACTGGATGGTGGAGAGTGCATTGATCGGATTTGGGATGAGCTGGAAGTACTATCGCCAGAAGACAAGACATGGATAGGCGGGCATGGGTCAGAGACGGCCCTGGGAACCAAGTCAGGTTGAGATGAGCTGGAAGCAAGATCGCATGGATCATGTGATGGCTGAAGATTGTTTTCACAGCCAGGTTCAGGGACGGTTCCGCATGATGCAAGATCATGACTAGGAGTCGAATTGCGATTGGATGTAGCTGGTCCATGCCAACTAGTATTCTGGTCATGCTGAAGGATTGGACTTGGACTTTGTTGTTGCGGTACATGGATAGGCACTGGAGCTGTAGGCGGAACTATGCCAAAGTTCTCCAAAATTTTCCTTAAGTTCTCAGCCTGATCAGAAGTATATGTAGAGATGTCTTTAAATTCTTCCCAAGTTCCATCTTCATATAATCCCTTATTCTCTTGAAACTTGACATCCCTAAATACCAGGACTCTTATAGTCTCTGGGTTGTAGCATTTGTATACTTTTTGAGTAAGAGAGTACCCTAGAAACATAGCCTTGATGTTTTTTGGTTCCAGCTTATTCCTAAGTTCTCCTGGTACTAAAACAAAACAAACACACCCAAAAATTCTTAAGTGATCAATATTTGGCTTAGTTTTGTTTAGTACCTCAAATGGACACAAATCATCTAGAACTTTAGTTGGACATCTATTGATTAAGTAGCATGCAGCTAGTAATGCATCTCCACAAAATCTTTTGGGAACCTTCTTGTGAAACATCATTGTTCTTACAACTTCCATCAAATGTCTGTTCTTCCTTTCAGCTATTTCATTTTGTTGTGGAGTGTAAGGACAGGTTGTTTGATGTTCAATGCCATGCTTGGCCAAGTGTTGCTGAAACTTGGTGTTAGTATACTCCCCTCCATTGTCTGTCCTAAAAATCTTTATCTTGGGATTATACTGGTTAGTAACATATGTCTGAAAGTTAAGGAAAGCATCAAACACCCTATCCTTTGAATTAAACAATGTCACCCAAGTATACTTAGATTTTTCATCAATAAAGGTAACAAAATACTTCTGATTTTCTCTAGAAGGAAAGAGAGATGTTCAAACATCAGAATGTACTAAATCAAAGCAATTATCATAAGCATGAGTTGATTGTTCAAAAACTGTTCTACTATGCTTACCAAGAATACAAGATTCACAAATGTTATTAAGCAATTTTATTCCAGGCACAATCAATTCAAGGGCTCTAGAATGGGGATGTCCTAGTCTAGCATGCCACAGTTCAGCATTTACAGTCATATCAACATTATTTGCACACGGTTGAATTAATGAGACAGCAGGTAAATCTTCTAGTATATACAAGTAATTCCTTGTAGTTCCTTGGCCAAACTTCTTACTTGTTTCAATATCCTGAAAGTAAAAATAATTAGGACCAAAGATAGCTTGACAATTCAAGTCAGTAGTCGCTCTTTTAACAGAAAGCAAATTGGATGTGAAGGAAGGCATATAAAGCAGGTTCTATATTGTCTAACAAATCTAGATCCTTTATCATGTGATGAGATGCACCAGAATCAACAATTAAAGAATTGGAAGCCATAGATGTATTGAAAGAAACATGATAAGTTTTACCCAACACATTACCAGACTTAAATGCTTTGAGAATAGTTTCAAGGTCAGCCTTTGTGACATATTCATTTGGAATAGCCATAGGTGAGGATGATGCATTCGCCGGCCCCATGTTGCACCCACTTGAGCAACCTGCAACATGAACCATGTTAGAAGAACTAGAACCGGTGGATGACTTCTTGTTCCTCTCAACAAACCAGCTGGGCTTTAACTCTGGATGGAGCACCCAACAATCCATCTTGCTATGACCGGTTCTTTTGCAATGATCACAGAGCTGCTTCTTCCTCTTTGCTTCAGATATCGTGGACTTGAAGACCCCTTTGTGAGCTACCACCATTTCAACCTTGTGTCCAAAAAGATCATGAGAGCCCTGCTCCTTCTGTATCTTTGCACAAACATCTTCAAGAATTGGAAGCTTATCCTCCCTAAGAATATGTTTGATCAAGTCAGTATATGAGCTGTTCAAAGTCATAAGCAACCCAAACACCTTATCTTGCTCTCTCCTTTCAAGAAGAGTTAGTGGATCCATTGAAGCTGGTCTTAACATCTCCAGCTCTGCCCACAATGCTCTGAATGATCCATAATGTTTGGTAAATTCAACATCTTCCTGTTTTAGTTCATTCAAAGCTTTCTTTACCTCAAAAATTCTTAAGAGGTTAGTGTTAGAATTTGCGGAATTAAATAGATATAAGAGAGTTTACAAAAGAGTTTTGTTGGAGATTTTGGGTAGAATGAAGAACAAGAGAATAAACTAAAAGAATGAGAGAATGGAGAATTTGTGAAGGATGAGTATATTTCCTTGATTGATTTATGGTGAGCATACAATATATTTATAGCCAAAGAGTAGAGAATAAGACCAATTCACTTCACCACATGGTGAAAGTGACAGCTCATAACAGCTAGAAATTCAAATTGGTTAAGCTAACATGTGACTCTTCCTTCCCTCTTCAAATCCATGCCTAGGAGAGCTTCTAGAAGGTGTCTTGGGCTTGTTTGGGCTTACTTAATTCAGGCCTTGTGCTGCACAAGTGTGGACAGACCCTGGGCTTCACTCCTTGGGCTTCACTTCATTATCTCAGCCTAATGCAAATCTCTTGCAAGGTCCTTTTGCAAGCCCATCTCTTGTCTTTATTTCTTCAGTCCAATACTCCCCCTCAAGCTTAGCATTAGGAGTTTGGTAATATTCTAATGCTGAGCTTGGACTTGGCTGACCTTGTCTTCTAGACTTTGGATTTGGTCTTGGCTCCTTTTACTTACTTCTGTCTAATACTCCCCCTCAAGCTTGATCATAAAGATCCAAGATCAAGCTTGGAACTTTGAAGAGCTCCCTCATTAAAAACCTTAGCATGGAAAACCCAGTGGGACAAAAGCAAGCTAAGGAGAGTGGAGCCTTCTTAGCCTAGGGATTGGCCAGTGGGTCTATGAATCTCAGGATCATCTTGATGGACTTCATAGACCCTGGATCATGGCCGCCATAAATGGCAAGTAAGAACTTCCTTCTTGCTTCACACTTTTCTTGAAGCTTCTTCTTATGACCAGCGCTTGTCTCCCTCTCTCTTCTGATCTTTAGTCATTTTGAGATTTGAACTGATCCGGCTTGGTACATAAGTATCTTGTTTGAACTTGGAATGATAAGGAGGAGTGATGGCTTTAGCTTAATCATTTGAAAACTCCTAAATCCGCCTTTCTTGCCTCTTCTTTGGAGCTTTTGGTTTGATTTGTTGATACCACACTTGTGAACAATCTCCCTTAGCTCCTCTCTCTTCTTTGAGTTTGATTACTCATGCAACTTCATGGGCTGATTAATCATCTTTCTTGATGCAAACACTTATGTTTTGAGCTGATTCATCACTTTCCACCTGCTTGTCCGTCCACTTGTGGGTTTTGACAGCATGATGGCCTTTGGTTCTAGTCTCAAGCTTGTGATGCACCTTGTAGTTTTGTTGTTGTTTCTTCAACCGCTTCTTTCTTTGATCTTTCTTTTCAGTATTCAATGTACTGACTTTCTTTATTTTGAAGCTTATCTGGTTCTTAGCAGCTTCTCCAGAGACTTATCAACACACACCACCAAGTCTTATGGATCCAATTGTACAGCTTCTTTAAAAAACACCAATGACAAAGCTGATTCATCATCAGCGCCTTCTTGGTTGTAGTGAACTCATACTCATAAGACAACTTCTTCAAACACTTCTGCAACTTCAAATGTATTTCTTTCAGGCATTGACTGATGTGGTGACTGGCTTTCTTTTGTTACTCCATTTCCATTGTGAGAATTATATTGTAGTATCAGTCACTCAGAACTCTGCTTTCTTGGCAGAACCTAGTGGCCACGCCTTTGAGTGCTTCGTGGTAGACTTTGAATTTGATGCACCTTCAAGACAACTTCACTTCATTGGAGAGGTATAATCTAATAGGCTTCATCTTCATGAAGTCTGAGAATACTAGACTATTTATTGAGCTGAATAAAGGAATGGACCAAGTATGATAAGGGAATGGACTATGGACAACTTAAGACTCAACACGGCCCAGCGAGCATGGCGCGGTACATGGACAGCCCAGCGAGTGTTATATGGGACGGTTCAAGAAATGGAGAGGCCCAGATGAATAAGACATGGCCCAATAGTTTTTATGCAAGGATTAATGTTCTAGAAGGAGTTTATGAAGAGGAAAGAGCCGTTGGAGACACACGACTTGAGGAATCACGTGTGGAAGCAGGCTCCCACCCGTTAGGAGCTGTCACTTTCATGTCTTGGATCCAGCAAGTCTCTCTTTGTTTATTATTTGTGTCACTATCTTGTGTAAGCCTAGAGTCTGAAGTGTCTGTCTATAAATGTCCAGTGTCCTACAATGTATTTGACTTAACAAAGGAAATCGATTTCTTTCTTGTTCATAATCTCTCTCTTCCTCCATTAAACTTCTGTCTAAACCTCTCTCATTCTCTTTGAATCTCTTAATTCCGCAAACTTAATCAAATTTTCATGGTATCAGAGCATGGAATAAACATCCATTGCATCTAATATCTCTGTTCCATCATTCTTATTTGCTTTACACAAACGATTTGCTTTTATCCAGTGGGTAAAGGGTTTGTCCAACGGTCCAAACATTCTCAGCCATGGAAAACTCAAAACCTTTGATTGTTCCAGTCACCCTGAAAGGAGGGAACTACTTAGTATGGTCAAGAACCACCAAGACCGCCCTGTGCAGCCGTGGGTTGTGGAATCATGTTCTTGAAGAAGCGGCTCCAAAGAAGGCGGTCGATGAAGATGAAGAAGAGATGGTGATGGCTGAAAGAAACAAGTGGTTTCAAGAAGACCAGAATGGCTTAGCCATTCTTCAAAACTCACTTGAAGCTTCTGTCCTTGAAGCTTACTCCTATTGTGAAACAACCAAGGAGCTGTGGGAAACACTACAAAACGTGTTTGGAAACATCTCCAATCTCAGCCGGGTGTTTGAAGTCAAGAAAGCTATTAATGACCTGAGCCAAGAAGATATGGACTTTACCAAACATTTTGGAAAGTTCAGAGCCCTATGGGCAGAATTGGATGAGGTGTGTTCACAAGTTCAAAAGGAACAAGGGTCTTTGAGGCTCTTTGGAAGGAAGGGTGAGTTGGTCACAGCCAACAAAGGAGAACTAGCCACGGCAAACAAGAGTAAATTCAAGTATGAGGACCGGAAGATGTTAGTGTGTGATCATTGCAAGAAACGAGGACATCTCAAGGAGAAGTGCTGGATCTTGCATCCCCACCTCAAAAATAATCGGTGGAAGGAGCCAAGAGTTAACTACTCGCTTGAAGGTGGCTCCCTAGCCACGCACCATGCTGAACCCTCTAAGCGCATATGGCCAAATGGGGAAGGAACATCCATAGCTGCCTCCTCTGAATTCGTGAAGAAATCAGACCTAGAGGCCCTCATCAAAGCCTTGAAAGAATCTGGTAACTCTTATCTAGCATCTAAAACTCAAAAACCCTTGATTGTTGATTCAGGTGCTTCACACCACATGATTAGTGACATACAATTAATTGAGAACTTAGAACCGGCATTAGGCAATGTTACTATAGCTAATGGTGAAAAGGTTCCAATCAAAGGGATAGGTGACTTAAAATTGTTTGATAAGAGTTCTAATGCTTTTTATTTACCATCCTTCACCTCAAACTTATTATCAGTTATAAAGGCTACCTCTGATCTTAATTGCTATGCAATCTTTAGTCCTAATGAAGTTTTGTTTCAGGATATTAAGACAAGTGAAGTTCTTGGACAAGGAACAACTAAGGATGGCCTTTATATTTTGGAGGATACAAAGTCTCCATCTTCTCTTTTAAGCGCTTTTAGTTCTATTGTTGTTACTGATAATAATTCAATTTGGCATGCTACACTAGGACATCCACATTTCCGTTCTTTAAATCTTCTTCTATCTGATGTTAAGTTTCAAAATAATGAGTGTGAAGCTTGTATCTTAGGCAAACATTGCAAGTCTGTCTTTCCTAAGTCTACTACAATCTATGAAAAATGCTTTGACTTGATTCATTCGGATGTATGGACATCACCTTGCATTTCAAGAGAGAACCATAAATACTTTGTGACATTTATAGATGAGAAGTCTAAGTACACTTGGTTAACATTAATTCCATCTAAAGATAGAGCCCTTGAAGCTTTTATAAACTTTCATAATTATATCACTAACCATTATAATACTAAAGTGAAAATTTTAAGATCAGATAATGGTGGTGAGTACACAAGTCAAGCTTTCAAATCTCTCTTATCCAAACATGGAATTCTTCACCAAACAAGCTGCCCATATACTCCACAACAGAATGGTACAGCTGAAACGAAGAACAGACACCTTATGGAGGTGGCAAGGTCCATGATGTTTCACACCAATGTACCTAAAAGGTTTTGGGGAGATGCTGTAGTTGCGGCTTGTTATCTGATCAATAGGCTACCCACTCGAATCCTTCAAGACCAATCACCGTTTGAGGTATTGAACAACTCCAAGCCGTCTATTAATTACCTAAGAGTCTTTTGATGTGTGTGTTATGTTTTGGTTCCAGGAGAGAACCGTAACAAACTGGATGCCAAGAGTATGAAGAGTATGTTCCTTGGCTATTCCATCACACAGAAGGGATACAAGTGTTTTGTTCCAGAAACTGGAAAGGTGTTGGTGTCAAGGGATGTTATGTTCTTAGAAAGCAAGGGGTACTACACAGAAAAGGATTGGGATAGTCTAAAAGAGCTCTCCACTTCTCAGTCTGACCGAGCAGCTAATTTAAGGAGCCTACTAGATACACTTGGTATCTCCTCTTTGTCGAATTCCATTAGTCATGCACAACCCTAAGAAGCCTCTGGACTTGCTCCTGAGGGGGAGAATTCAGATACTGGTCATGATCAAGTCTCCTCGGTTCATGAGGATGTGGAAGAAGTCCAGATAGACTCAGATCAAGAAGAAGTCTCCAATACTCAGGATGAACATCCCGCCTCCACTGATTTCACCACTTCAACAACAGAGGTGGTACCTTTAAGAAGCCAGAGAGTAAGGAAGGATCCATCTAACTGGGTAAACACCAGAGTCTATTTCAACAGTCAGGCTGTTGCTCACCCTATTGAAGCCGTGTGCTCTCTGGCTCATTATCCGGATGACCACCTAGTCTTCATTGGTACACTTGATCAACATGAATTGCCTAAGACGTATGATGAAGCTAAAGAACACAAAGTATGGAGAGAAGCCGTAGGGGAGGAATATGGAGCTATGCAATGGAACCATACATGGGATGAAGCCGATTTACCAAAAGGAAAGAAGGCAGTAGGATCAAGATGGGTCTTTACCATTAAGTACAGGAGTAATTGGGAGATTGAGAGATACAAAGCTAGGCTAGTAGATAAAGCGTTTACACAAACCTATGGAGAGGATTATTGTGACACCTTTGCACCAGTAGCCAAGTTGCACACAGTGAGAGTCTTACTTTCCCTAGCTACTAACCTGGAATGGGAATTGTGGCAGATCGATGTCAAAAACGCATTCCTTCAAGGAGAATTAGAAGAGGAGGTTTATATGACACCACCTCCAGGCCTTGAAGATACAATTACACCAGGCAAAGCACTAAAGCTGAGAAAGGCAATCTATGGACTCAAGCAGTCTCCAAGGGCCTGGTACCACAAGCTTAGTTCAACCCTACTCAACCTTGGATTCAAGAAATCGGAATCAGATCACACTCTCTTCCTCCTCACAGGCCAGAAAGATATTATAGTCATTCTCATATATGTAGATGATATTATCATCTCTGGAAATGACAAGGTAGGAATTCTTCATACAAAAACGTATCTTAAATCTATATTTGACATTAAAGATTTAGGAGAGCTCAAATACTTTCTTGGTATAGAAGTGTGTAGATCAAAGGAAAGATTATTTTTATTACAGAGAAAATATGCACTTGACCTTTTAAGTGAAGCAGGTGACTTAGGAGACAAACCGGTTACAACACCCATTGAGGACTCATACAAGACTAATAGACAGGGGGAGCTTGAAGATCAACCATTTGAAGATGTGACTCAATACCACAGGATGGTTGGTAAGCTCATATATCTTACAATTACAAGACCTGACTTATGCTTTGCTGTGAACCAGGTTAGCCAACACATGAAAGCTCCAAGAATGCAGCATTGGAACATGGTGAACCGCATACTCAAGTACATCAGCGGAGCTCCAGGACAAGGCATTTGGATGGGGTGTAATGGGAACTCTGAGATTTTTGGATACTGCGATGCAGATTGGGCAGGAGACCGTGATGACAGGAGATATACCACAGGGTATTGCACATTCATTGGAGGTAACTTAGTTACCTGGAAGAGCAAGAAGCAGAAGATCGTGGCATGTTCAAGTGCTGAGGCCGAATATAGAGCAATGAGGAGACTCACAACAGAGTTAAGGTGGCTCAGGAACTTGTTTAGAGACTTGGGAATAGAATCACAAACTCCTATCACAATGCATTGTGATAACCAAGCAGCAATTAACATTGCCTCAAACTCAGTCATTCATCAACGGACAAAGCACATAGAAGTGGATTGCCACAAGGACAGAGAGCAAATACAACTTGGTGTAATCCTGCCATGCTATACAAAGAGTTCTGACCAGCTTGCTGACATCTTCACCAAAGCAACTAGTTCCAGAGTTTGTGAGTTCGTCCATGATAAACTTGGACTCACAAACCTGACTCGCCAATAGTCCTCTTAAGCAATGGAGACCATACTCTTTTTCCTTTGGTATGTTTTTATCCCAAAGTGGTTTTTCATACTTAGGTTTTTAATGAGGTGGTTTTTCATTGTTCCAAAATAAACCATTTATCATGGTTGATCTTGAGGGGGAGTATTGAGCTGAATAAAGGAATGGACCAAGTATGATAAGGCAATGGACTATGGACAACTTAAGACTCAACACGGCCCAGCGAGCATGGCGCGGTACATGGACAGCCCAGCGAGTGTTATATGGGACGGTTCAAGAAATAGAGAGGCCCAGATGAATAAGACATGGCCCAATAGTTTCTATGCAAGGATTAATGTTGAAGGAGTTTATGAAGAGGAAAGAGCCGTTGGAGACACACGACTTGAGGAATCACGTGTGGAAGCAGGCTCCCACCCGTTAGGAGCTGTCACTTTCATTTCTTGGATCCAGCAAGTCTCTATTTGTTTATTATTTGTGTCACTATCTTGTGTAAGCCTAGAGTCTGAAGTGTCTGTCTATAAATGTCCAGTATCCTACATTGTATTTGACTTAACAAAGGAAATCGATTTCTTCCTTGTTCCTAATCTCTCTCTTCCTCCATTAAACTTCTGTCTAAACCTCTCTCATTCTCTTTGAATCTCTTAATTCCGCAAACTTAATCAAACTTTCACTATTGAGCTGAATAAAGGAATGGACCAAGTATGATAAGGGAATGGACTATGGACAACTTAAGACTCAACACGGCCCAGCGAGCATGGCGCGGTACATGGACAGCCCAGCGAGTGTTATATGGAACGGTTCAAGAAATGGAGAGGCCCAGATGAATAAGACATGGCCCAATAGTTTCTATGCAAGGATTAATGTTCTAGAAGGAGTTTATGAAGAGGAAAGAGCCGTTGGAGACACACGACTTGAGGAATCACGTGTGGAAGCAGGCTCCCACCCGTTAGGAGCTGTCACTTTCATGTCTTGGATCCAGCAAGTCTCTCTTTGTTTATTATTTGTGTCACTATCTTGTGTAAGCCTAGTGTCTGAAATGTCTGTCTATAAATGTCCAGTGTCGTACATTGTATTTGACTTAACAAATGAAATCGATTTCCTCCTTGTTCCTAATCTCTCTCTTCCTCCATTAAACTTCTGTCTAAACCTCTCTCATTCTCTTTGAATCTCTTAATTCCGCAAACTTAATCAAACTTTCATGGTATCAGAGCATGGAATAAACATCCATTGCATCTAATCTCTCTGTTCCATCATTTCTTATTTGCTTTACACAAACGATTTGCTTTTATCCAGTGGGTAAAGGGTTTGTCCAACGGTCCAAACATTCTCAGCCATGGAAAACTCATAACCTTTGATTGTTCCAGTCATCCTGAATGGAGGGAACTACTTACTATGGTCAAGAACCACCAAGACCGCCCTGTGCAGCCGTGGGTTGTGGAATCATGTTCTTGAAGAAGCGGCTCCAATGAAGGCGGTCGATGAAGATGAAGAAGAGATGTTGATGGCTGAAAGAAACAAGTGGTTTCAAGAAGACCAGACTGTCTTAGCCATTCTTCAAAACTCACTTGAAGCTTCTATCCTTGAAGCTTACTCCTATTGTGAAACAGCCAAGAAGCTGTAGGAAACACTACAAAACGTGTTTGGAAACATCTCCAATCTCAGCCGGGTGTTTGAAGTCAAGAAAGCTATTAATGACCTGAGCCAAGAAGATATGGACTTCACCAAACATTTTGGAAAGTTCAGAGCCCTATGGGCAGAACTGGAAATGCTGAGGCCAAGCTCTGTGGACCCCATGGTCCTGAATGAACGTCGAGAACAAGACAAGGTGTTTGCCCTGTTGCTGACCCTGAACCCAACCTTTAGTGACCTTATCAAGCATTTTCTAAGAGCCGACAAGCTACCAACCTTGGATGAGGTGTGTTCACAAGTCCAAAAGGAACAAGGGTCTTTGGGGCTCTTTGGAAGGAAGGGTGAGTTGGTCACAGCCAACAAAGGAGAACTAGCCACGGCAAACAAGAGTAACTTCAAGTATGAGGACCAGAAGATGTTAGTGTGTGATCATTGCAAGAAACGAGGACATCTCAAGGAGAAGTGCTGGATCTTGCATCCCCACCTCAAAAACAATCGGTGGAAGGAGCCAAGAGCCAACTACTCGCTTGAAGGTGGCTCCTTAGCCACGCACCATGCTGAACCCTCTAAGCGCATATGGCCAAATGGGGAAGGAACATCCATAGCTGCCTCCTCTGAATTCGTGAAGAAATCAGACCTAGAGGCCCTCATCAAAGCCTTGAAAGAATCTGGTAACTCTTATCTAGCATCTTAAACTCAAAAACCCTTGATTGTTGATTCAGGTTCTTCACACCACATGATTAGTGACATACAATTAATTGAGAACTTAGAACCGGCATTAGGCAATGTTACTATAGCTAATGGTGAAAAGGTTCCAATCAAAGGGATAGGTGACTTAAAATTGTTTGATAAGAGTTCTAAGGCTTTTTATTTACCATCCTTCACCTCAAACTTATTATCAGTTAGAAAGACTACATATGATCTTAATTGCTATGCAATCTTTAGTCCTAATGAAGTTTTGTTTCAGGATATTAAGACAAGTGAAGTTCTTGGACAAGGAACAACTAAGGATGGCCTTTATATTTTGGAGGATACAAAGTCTCCATCTTCTCTTTTAAGCGCTTTTAGTTCTATTGTTGTTACTGCTAATAATGCAATTTGGCATGCTAATAATGCAATTTGGCATTCTACCTGATGTTAAGTTTCAAAATAATGAGTGTGAAGCTTGTATCTTAGGCAAACATTGCAAGTCTGTCTTTCCTAAGTCTACTACAATCTATGAAAAATGCTTTGACTTGATTCATTCGTATGTATGGACATCACCTTGCATTTCAAGAGAGAACCATAAATACTTTGTCACATTTATAGATGAGAAGTCTAAGTACACTTGGTTAACATTAATTCTATATAAAGATAGAGTCCTTGAAGCTTTTATAAACTTTCATAATTATATCACTAACCATTATAATGCTAAAGTGAAAATTTTAAGATCATATAATAGTGGTGAGTACACAAGTCAAGCTTTCAAATCTCTCTTATCCAAACATGGAATTCTTCACCAAACAAGCTGCCCATATATTCCACAACAGAATGGTACAGCTGAAAGGAAGAACAGACACCTTATGGAGGTGGCAAGGTCCATGATGTTTCACACCAATGTACCTAAAAGGTTTTGGGGAGATGCTGTAGTTGCGGCTTGTTATCTGATCAATAGGCTACCCACTCGAATCCTTCAAGACCAATCACAGTTTGAGGTATTGAACAACTCCATGAAAGAATGATAGATTAGATTCACCATTGATCAAAAGAATTGAGAGAGAGTTTTAGAGGCAAGAGAATGAGAAAAAGATATTTTATTCATAATGAGAGAATTATTTCTCTTAGTAACAAATGTGAAGGGAGATAGTTATTTATACTATTCTAGTCTAGGCTTGTTTGGATACAAGGATTGTCTTATACATGAATGGCTACAAGGATAACATAACACTAGAACACCAACAAGCCTTAGACACTCCCCTTTGACATTCACACTTCACGCCTTTATACATGAATTAAAGGATTTCATCTTTCATCATTTTTTCTTCATTCCAACACTCCCCCTCAAGCTTAAGACATGGAAAATGCCTAAGATTGCAACCATGAAGCATTACCTCATTAAAAAAAACCTAGAGAAGGAAAACCCAATTGGGACAAAACCTTTTCTAGGGAAAAAGAGTATAATACTCCATTTCTCCCCCTTTCTTTTGACTCCTTGTCTTTAAGAGGTGATTTTGATCCATCTTTCTCAAAGCTTTCAAGTTTAACCTGTTTCACATACACATATACATGCATGTATCAATTCTCACAAGATAAACCAATGCATTATAATATAAGAATGATTTTTAACTTCCCTTTTTATTAATGTGGATGGCGATTTGGATGATATGATCTAGACCAGTCTGGTTCTCAAAAGACTCCATATTAAGGTATTTGGACTCATCATGATCACATGGTTCTCTTCCCTTATATGTATTGGATCCACTTTGGCTAGCTTCATTTTGGCTTCACTTTCTACTTTCAATAAGCCTAACTCAAGAGAATAAGATTGTAGAACTAGGCTTGAGTAGAGTGAGCACACTTATCTCATAATACACTTTCCCACCATGCTTCCACTAAATGATGTAGGGTAAGTCATGCTTATGAATGTTTTCCATCACTTCCTGATCTAAAACATCATAGCAACTCAAAAATAAAGATTATTATTCCAGAACATAAATAAGATCAAGTCTGGTATAAAGTATAATATCTAGCCAAATTCTCAACCTAAAATCATAGAATTAAAGAACTTATCCTAGATAGAACATTTGATCAGAGAATTTTGTCATGAGGTGATTCATCACTTTCCACCAGCTTACTCCTTCTCCATGAGATTTGGTAGCTTGATGGCCATTGGTTCTATCCTCATTTGATGACAGAAGAATTGGATGACCTTATTCACAGCCTCCATTAGAAAATCAGAATGAGCAAACATCTTGTGCTTACATTCCAAGGCAAAACATCTTGGAATAACCATGATCCAGACTGAGCACACTTCTTGTGCTTACTTTCCAAGGAAAAACATGTTGGAATAACCATGATCCAGTATGAAACCTTGTCCATACATGAACTGCATGAACCGCATGAAAACATTAGAACATAACGGCCATGTACCAATTCGAACTGAGGCCTGATCAGCATCATGTGCCTCCTTGTCACAGCCAGCTTGTTCTAGATTAGATGCTCATTTTCTTTCCCCCCCACAAGCTTGACACTAAGAATAAGAGTCAAGTTTGGAAGAATGAGCATACATATAATGAATATCTCAAAGAGGTCTTCTTTATCCTTTAAACATAAAGAAGAACATAGTAAGTATCTGTGAAATGATTTGAGAATTAAGAGAGTTGAAGTATTGAAGAATATGAAGAATAAGAGATTTGAAGATTAAAAGTATAAGTGATGAAGAATTATAGAGAATTATGATGAATGTCAAGGTGAATTTTGGATCCATCTAGGTTCTAAATGCAATGCATAGTCTTCCTAGGTTCTCTTTCATCCTATGAACATTTCTAGATGAGAAATTTTAATCAATCAAGGAATAAGTAGAAAGTTTAGAGATAGCCTTTGCAAAGACTTTGATAAGTCTTTGTGAATTTCCTCCTTTGTGATTGATTATGATCTGAACTTGTAGCATGTGTGCTTTGTTGATTTTCTTTTCAAGCACACACCACAGGTCACCTTACTCCATGGGAGAGCTGATTCATCACATTCCACCAGTCTTTCCTCTCCACTCCTTGTGGTGGCTGTTCTTGGTGGCCATTGGTTCTAATTTCTTCTCCATGTGTTGTGCCTTTTTCACTTGCTCTCTTTTATCTTTGTTAGACAATGAAGCAAAACATCAACTCCCATCTTAAGTCTTTGAACCTGTTGAGAATAGGCAGATTCTAAACAAAAGATAGTGAGTGAAAGAGATTGATTAAGAGTAACCAAACTTAATTTTAAACACTGCCTAAGGAATTTTGGATTCAACATGCCTTCTTAAACTTATTTTCCTAAGTAAAAGACAAGGTTCTCTTCCTCTTGGATCAATGCAATTCATGAACAAATGATTCATCTAGCTAAACTAGGTTCAAAATATCTCATTCTACCAATTCCTAAATACATGAACAAAATTCAATAATATTCATGATTTACTATCCACCTAGAAACCATAATTCCTAGAGATCTAACTCACACAACTATCAACGAAATCAATAAAGTAGTTGGATAAGAGTTTAGAAATAGCCTGAATGCATAAGATTTTGATACTAGGTCTTTGCATTGAGTTTAGGAACTGGTTCTGATCTAGGCACTCCCTTTTATTATGTTGCTTTCAAAATGCCTTTGGTGGTCTGGCTTTCAAAATACCAATGTCTAAGGCTTGAGTTGTTGGAGCTTCCAAGAGAGTCCATTTGGTGCTTGCATTAGTATTGGATGGGAGGTATTGGAGCTTCTTTGTTGAGGACACAGAGAGGAACACACGTGTATCATAAACACTTGCGCAAGTGCTAAAACTTCTCTGTTTCGAATTCATTTGTCATAAACACGTTTATCATAAACACGTGTATCATTTTTTGTTTCATCCTGCCCGGTCTTTTCTGGGCCTTTGATCTCTGTGAAATTGCCCATTTTCTTAAGGTAAAGACTTCTGGTGTTGATCACCATTCTGTGATCCATATCCTACGATGAGCACTGCGTGATCCAATGATGTAGAGCATGGTCCAGAGAATATTCCACTAGAATATAACTGAAACGCTCCCTTGCTACCACATATGCCATTAGGCATAACCTCATAGACGAGAAGCAATTCTCTCTTCTCGTTACACCAACCCTGTAGCTGAACAAAATTCTTGTGCCGCAAGCAAGCAATTATGGACAGCTCAGCAAGAAACTCGGTTTTACCTTCTACCGAGTTATGCCTCGATCTTTTCACAGCAGAGATCGTTCCGGTCGAGACAAATATGGCTCTGTAAACATTCCCAAACACTCCTCTTCCAATGACTCTACTCGAATAAAACCCTTTTTGTAGCTGCATATAGTTCTCTGTAGCTGAACTGTCTTAGACCAAAGTCAAGAGCGAGATTGTGCCTACGGCGCTTCTTCTTGCTTGATGAACGAGGTATAGCCACAGGAACCACAGAACGATCCGAAACGTTATGAGATCTGCAATTTGAAGAGGCGGCCATGTTTGTGTAATTTGAAGAAGCCGTCTCAAGGATCTCACAAAGTCCACTTCGCTCAAACATCACGTCTTTCTCATAGTGTCAAACTGTGTTGCAAAATAACACGTCACTGAGAACTTCACTTTACTTTTAGTTGCAGCAGAGGAAGAGGAAGACCGGTCGCTGAAAGAAATAGTCAAATGCAGATATATATATATACATATATATATATTTTTTATCTTGAGAAGATCCATACACCACGTGGTGAATGTAATCATGAGATTTGAAGAGAACAGTTTCTGTAGGAGCAGGGTCCCAATCAAGATCACGCCTCCCAGGGATCCACACATGAAATCTCCGCTTCTACTCTTTTAAAAGTCGAGCCGCAGAACACAGGCTCTATAGAATCTTGATTCGATTATGTGGGTTTACTCTTACCACAAACACTGCAGGCACAAGTCACGAACTGGCAACCATCCAGTTTCACAGGAAGATTGCAATAAGGGAAAGGCTTCGTGTTGGTTTGAATCCAGGAAAGGCTTAACGATTTATTTGTAGACAACCAATCAGAGACGTTGTTGCAGGTCACTGGTCTGTGAGACTCAAGGCTGCATCTCCAACAGAAGGTATGACCACAGAGACACACAACGTTTAAAAATGAACACTTCAACATCAATCTTCTGGTGAACTTTAATGACTTAACTGAAATCCATCGGCTTTTGAAACCAAGAAGATTTCGAAGATAACATTGATCTGTTTATTCATCTTCTATTTAGCTTAAACACAAGTCTCAGCATATGTATTATCATGTTTCTTGCTCTTCTCTTCAACTCGTTAGGATCCAGAGAACAGCCACCACAAGAATTTTCTTGATGTTTGCTAGCTGGAATTTCTTCATCCAGAGTACATGGTAGTTTCTTGCCTACCAAGTCAACAACCTAACTTCTTCAACTAACTTCAACAAACTCCTGCAACAGATTTTAACCAACTCCAACTAACAAAATCTACTTCTAACAATCCTTATCCAATTCAGCTAGATTTAAAGCACAAAATTCGAATTTCAATACACCAATCCTAAAAAATTCAAGATTCCCTTATTTTCAAAATTTCACAGATTAATAAGGACATCAAGAAAATCAATCTTGAAGACTTAATCCTATCAGATTAAACTGAAATTTCGTGGAGACTCTCACAAGACATTTATTTAACTTTCCAGATTCAAAGAATTAAAGAAAACTGAGAAAGAATTAGAATTATATCACCAGGATCTTGAAACAGGTGATTTTGGACGTCTCTGAGGAAAACTTCAAGAAAATCCCAAACTGAATGGAATTGAGTTCTTCTTTCTTTAAAGAGAAACTAGACTCGAAGGCCTTGAGTTTAGGATTTAGAAAAACACGATTTGATGAAGAATCGACGTCGGGTGCCCTGGGAAACATGGAGATTCATGACGGAGGCACTCGCGAAGGACCTTTGCAAGAAAATTTGTAACTTTTGATTCCCTGGGTCAAATGATGGCTTCAGAACTCGCCGATGTACAATCCAGAGAAAGCATATCATCAAAAGGTGTCGTGGTTTGGCCGGAAATTGCATTACAAGATGACGTTCGATTTCAACTAAGAAAATGATAAAGAACAAGAAGATTTCTTCTTGAATCAATGAATGAATGATGAATTTTACCAAGATATGATGAAACCTGGCTCTGATACCATAAAAGAATGATAGATTAGATTCACCATTGATCAAAAGAATTGAGAGAGAGTTTTAGAGGCAAGAGAATGAGAAAAAGATATTTTATTCATAATGAGAGAATTATTTCTCTTAGTAACAAATGTGAAGGGAGATAGTTATTTATACTATTCTAGTCTAGGCTTGTTTGGATACAAGGATTGTCTTATACATGAATGGCTACAAGGATAACATAACACTAGAAAACAAACAAGCCTTAGTCACTCCCCTTTGACATTCACATTTCACGCCTTTATACATGAATTAAAGGCTTTCATCTTTCATCATTTTTTCTTCATTCCAACACTCCAAGCCGTCTATTAATCACCTAAGAGTCTTTGGATGTGTGTGTTATGTTTTGGTTCCAGGAGAGAACCGTAACAAACTGGATGCCAAGAGTATGAAGAGTATGTTCCTTGGCTATTCCATCACACAGAAGGGATACAAGTGTTTTGTTCCAGAAACTGGCAAGGTGTTGGTGTCAAGGGATGTTAAGTTCTTAGAAAGCAAGGGGTACTACACAGAAAATGATTGGGATAGTCTAAAAGAGCTCTCCACTTCTCAGTCTGACCGAGCAGCTAATTTAAGGAGCCTACTAGATACACTTGGTATCTCCTCTTTGCCGAATTCCATTAGTCATGCACAACCCTCAGAAGCCTCTGGACTTGCTCCTGAGGGGTAGAATTCAGATACTGGTCATGATCAAGTCTCCTCGGTTCATGAGGATGTGGAAGAAGTCCAGATAGACTCAGATCAAGAAGAAGTCTCCAATACTCAGGATGAACATCCCGCCTCCACTGACTGCACCACTTCAACAACAGAGGTGGTACCTTTGAGAAGAAGCCAGAGAGTAAGGAAGGATCCATCCAACTGGGTAAACACCAGAGTCTATTTCAACAGTCAGGCTGTTGCTCACCATATTCAAGCCGTGTGCTCTCTGGCTCATTATTCGGATAACCACCTAGTTTTCATTGGTACACTTGATCAACATGAATTGCCTAAGACATATGATGAAGCTAAAGAACACAGAGTATGGAGAGAAGCCGTAGGGGAGGAATATGGAGCTATGCAAAGGAACCATACATGGGATGAAGCCGATTTACCAAAAGGAAAGAAGGCAGTAGGATCAAAATGGGTCTTTACCATTAAGTACAGGAGTAATGGGGAGATTGAGAGATACAAAGCCAGGCTAGTAGCTAAAGGGTTTACACAAACCTATGAAGAGGATTATTGTGACACCTTTGCACCAGTAGCCAAGTTTCACACAGTGAGAGTCTTACTTTAACCTAGCTTCTAACCTGGAATGGGAATTGTGGCAGATGGATGTCAAAAATGCATTCCTTCAAGGAGAATCAGATGAGGAGGTTTATATGACACCACCTCCAGGCCTTGAAGATACAATTACACCAGGCAAAGTACTAAAGCTGAGAAAGGCAATCTATGGACTCAAGCAGTCTCCAAGGGCCTGGTACCACAAGCTTAGTTCAACCTTACTCAACCGTGGATTCAAGAAATTGGAATCAGATCACACTCTCTTCATCCTCACAGGCCAGAAAGGTATTATAGTCATTCTCATATATGTAGACGATATTATCATCTCTGGGAATGACAAGGTAGGAATTCTTGATACAAAAACATATCTTAAATCCATATTTGACATTAAAGATTTAGGAGAGCTCAAATACTTTCTTGGTATAGAAGTGTGTAGATCAAAGGAAGGATTACTTTTATCACAAACTCCTATCACAATGCATTGTGATAACCGAGCAGCAATTCACATTGCCTCAAACTCAGTCTTTCATGAACGTACAAAGCACATAGAAGTGGATTGCCACAAGGTCAGAGAGCAAATACAACTTGGTGTGATCCACTTTGGATAGCTTCTTTTTGGTTTCACTTTCTACTTTCAATAAGCCTAACTCAAGAGAATAAGATTGTAGAACTAGGCTTGAGTAGAGTGAGCACACTTATCTCATAATACACTTTCCCACCATGCTTCCACTAAATGATGTAGGGTAAGTCATGCTTATGATTGTTTTCCATCACTTCCTGATCTAAAACATCATAGCAACTCAAAAATAAAGATTAGTATTCCAGAACTTGAATAAGATCAAGTCTGGTATATAGTATAATATCTAGCCAAATTCTCAACCTAAAATGATAGAATTAAAGAACTTATCCTAGATAGAACCTTTGATCAGAGAATTTTGTCATGAGGTGATTCATCACTTTCCACCAGCTTATTCCTTCTCCATGAGATTTGGTAGCTTGATGGCCATTGGTTCTATCCTCATTTGATGACTGAAGAATTGGATGACCTTATTCACAGCCTCCATTAGAAAATCAGAATGAGCACACATCTTGTGCTTACATTCCAAGGTAAAACATCTTGGAATAACCATGATCCAGACTGAGCACACTTCTTGTGCTTACTTTCCAAGGAAAAACATCTTGGAATAACCATGATCCAGTATGAAACCTTGTCCATACATGAACTGCATAAACCGCATGAAAACATTAGAACATCACGGCCATGTACCAATTCGAACTGAGGCCTGATCAGCATCATGTGCCTCCTTGTCACAGCCAGCTTGTTCTAGATTAGATGCTCATTTTCTTTCCCCTCCACAAGCTTGACACTAAGAATAAGAGTCAAGTTTGGAAGAATGAGCATACATATAATGAATATCTCAAAGAGGTCTTCTTTATCCTTTAAACATAAAGAAGAACATAGTAAGTATGTTTGAAATGATTTGAGAATTAAGAGAGTTTAAGTATTGAAGAATATGAAGAATAAGAGATTTGGAGATTAAAAGTATAAGTGATGAAGAATTATTGAGAATTATGATGAATGTCAAGGTGAATTTTGGATCCATCTAGGTTCTAAATGCAATGCATAGTCTTCCTAGGTTCTCTTTCATCCTATGAACATTTCTAGATGAGAAATTTTAATCAATCAAGGAATAAGTAGAAAGTTTAGAGATAGCCTTTGCAAAGACTTTGATAAGTCTTTGTGAATTTCCTCCTTTGTGATTGATTATGATCTGAACTTGTAGCATGTGTGCTTTGTTGATTTTCTTTTCAAGCACACACCACAGGTCACCTTACTCCATGGGAGAGCTGATTCATCACATTCCACCAGTCTTTCCTCTCCACTCCTTGTGGTGGCTGTTCTTGGTGGCCATTGGTTCTAACTTCTTCTCCATGTGTTGTGCCTTTTTCACTTGCTCTCTTTTATCTTTGTTAGACAATGAAGCAAAACATCAACTCCCATCTTAAGTCTTTGAACCTGTTGAGAATAGGCAGATTCTAAACAAAAGATAGTGAGTGAAAGAGATTGATTTAGAGTAAAACACTGCCTAAGGACTTTTGGATTCAACATGCCTTCTTAAACTTATTTTCCTAAGTAAAAGACAAGGTTCTCTTCCCCTTGGATCAATGTAATTCATGAACAAATGATTCATCTAGCTAAACTAGGTTCAAAATGTCTCATTCTACCAATTTCTAAATACATGAACAAAATTCAATAATATTCATGATTTACTATCCACCTAGAAACCATAATTCCTAGAGATCTAACTCACACAACTATCAACGAAATCAATAAAGTAGTTGGATAAGAGTTTAGAAATAGCCTGAATGCATAAGATTTTGATACTAGGTCTTTGCATTTGAGTTTAGGAACTGGTTCTGATCTAGGCACTCCCTTTTATTATGTTGCTTTCAAAATGCCTATGGTGGTCTGGCTTTCAAAATACCAATGTCTAAGGCTTGAGTTGTTGGAACTTCCAAGAGAGTCCATTTGGTGCTTGCATTAGTATTGGATAGGAGGTATTGGGGCTTCTTTGTTGAGGACACAGAGAGGAACACACGTGTATCATAAACACTTGCGCAAGTGCTAAAACTTCTCTGTTTCGAATTCATTTGTCATAAACACGTTTATCATAAACACGTGTATCATTTTTTGGTTCATCCTGCCCGGTCTTTTCTGGGCCTTTGATCTCTGTGAAATTGCCCATTTTCTTAAGGTAAAGACTTATGGTGTTGATCACCATTCTGTGATCCATATCCTACGATAAGCACTGCGTGATCCAATAATGTAGAGCATGGTCCAGAGAATATTCCACTAGAATATAACTGAAACGCTCCCTTGCTACCACATATGCCATTAGGCATAACCTTATAGACGAGAAGCAATTCTCCCTTCTCGTTACACCAACCCTGTAGCTGAACAAAATTCTTGTGCCGCAAGCAAGCAATGATGGACAGCTCAGCAAGAAACTCGGTTTTACCTTCTACCGAGTTATGCCTCGATCTTTTCACAGCAGAGATCGTTCTGGTCGAGACAAATATGGCTCTGTAAACATTCCCAAACACTCCTCTTCCAATGACTCTACTCGAGTAAAACCCTTTTTGTAGCTGCATATAGTTCTCTGTAGCTGAACTGTCTTAGACCAAAGTCAAGAGCGAGGTTGTGCCTACGACGCTTCTTCTTGCTTGATGAACGAGGTATAGCCACAGGAACCACAGAACGATCCGAAACGTTATGAGATCTGCAATTTGAAGAGGCGGCCATGTTTGTGTAATTTGAAGAAGTCGTCTCAAGGATCTCACAAAGTCCACTTCGCTCAGACATCACGTCTTTCTCATAGTGTCAAACTGTGTTGCAAAATAACACGTCACTGAGAACTTCACTTTACTTTTAGTTGCAGCAGAGGAAGAAGAAGACCGGTCGCTGAAAGAAATAGTCAAATGCAGATATATATATACATATATATATTTTTTATCTTGAGAAGATCCATACACCACGTGGTGAATGTAATCATGAGATTTGAAGAGAACAGTTTCTGTAGGAGCAGGGTCCCAATCAAGATCACGCCTCCCAGGGATCCACACATGAAATCTCCGCTTCTACTCTTTTAAAAGTCGAGCCGCAGAACACAGGCTCTATAGAATCTTGATTCGATTATGTGGGTTTACTCTGACCACAAACACTGCAGGCACAAGTCACGAACTGGCGACCATCCAGCTTCACAGGAAGATTGCAATAAGGGAAAGGCTTCGTGTTGGTTTGAATCCAGGAAAGGCTTAACGATTTATTTGTAGACAACCAATCAGAGACATTGTTGCAGGTCACTGGTCTGTGAGACTCATGGCTGCATCTCCAACAGAAGGTATGACCACAGAGACACACAACGTTTAAAAATGAACACTTCAACATCAATCTTCTGGTGAACTTTAATGACTTAACTGAAATCCATCGGCTTTTGAAACCAAGAAGATTTCGAAGATAACATTGATCTGTTTATTCATCTTCTATTTAGCTTAAACACAAGTCTCAGCATATGTATTATCATGTTTCTTGCTCTTCTCTTCAACTCGTTAGGATCCAGAGAACAGCCACCACAAGAATTTTCTTGATGTTTGCTAGCTGGAATTTCTTCATCCAGAGTACATGGTAGTTTCTTGCCTACCAAGTCAACAACCTAACTTCTTCAACTAACTTCAACAAACTCCTGCAACAGATTTTAACCAACTCCAACTAACAAAATCTACTTCTAACAATCCTTATCCAATTCAGCTAGATTTAAAGCACAAAATTCGAATTTCAATACACCAATCCTAAAAAATTCAAGATTCCCTTATTTTCAAAATTTCACAGATTAATAAGGACATCAAGAAAATCAATCTTGAAGACTTAATCCTATCAGATTAAACTGAAATTTCGTGGAGACTCTTACAAGACATTTATTTAACTTTCCAGATTCAAAGAATTAAAGAAAACTGAGAAAGAATTAGAATTATATCACCAGGATCTTGAAACAGGTGAATTTGGTCGTCTCTGAGGAAAACTTCAAGAAAATCCCAAACTGAATGGAATTGAGTTATTCTTTCTTTAAAGAGAAACTAGACTCGAAGGGCTTGAGTTTAGGATTTAGAAAAACACGATTTGATGATGAATCAACGTCGGGTGCCCTGGGAAATATGGAGATTCATGACGGAGGCACTCGCGAAGGACCTTTGCAAGAAAATTCGTAACTTTTGATTCCCTGGGTCAAATGATGTAATTAAAACGGGTGTGGCTTCATCAAAAGGTGTCGTGGTTTGGCCAGAAATTGCATTACAAGATGACGTTCAATTTCAACTAAGAAAATGATAAAGAACAAGAAGATTTCTTCTTGAATCAATGAATGAATGATGAATTTTACCCAGATATGATGAAACCTGGCTCTGATACCATAAAAGAATGATAGATTAGATTTACCATTGATCAAAAGAATTGAGAGAGAGTTTTAGAGGCAAGAGAATGAGAAAAATATATTTTATTCATAATGAGAGAATTATTTCTCTTAGTAACAAATGTGAAGGGAGATAGTTATTTATACTATTCTAGTCTAGGCTTGTTTGGATACAAAGATTGTCTTATACATGAATGGCTACAAGGATAACATAACACTAGAACACAAACAAGCCTTAGACACTCCCCTTTGACATTCACACTTCACGCCTTTATACATGAATTAAAGGCTTTCATCTTTCATCATTTTTTCTTCATTCCAACACTCCAAGCCGTCTATTAATCACCTAAGAGTCTTTGGATGTGTGTGTTATGTTTTGGTTCCAGGAGAGAACCGTAACAAACTGGATGCCAAGAGTATGAAGAGTATGTTCCTTGGCTATTCCATCACACAGAAGGGATACAAGTGTTTTGTTCCAGAAACTGGCAAGGTGTTGGTGTCAAGGGATGTTAAGTTCTTAGAAAGCAAGGGGTACTACACAGAAAAGGATTGGGATAGTCTAAAAGAGCTCTCCACTTCTCAGTCTGACCGAGCAACTAATTTAAGGAGCCTACTAGATACACTTGGTATCTCCTCTTTGCCGAATTCCATTAGTCATGCACAACCCTCAGAAGCCTCTGGACTTGCTCCTGAGGGGTAGAATTCAGATATTGGTCATGATCAAGTCTCCTCGGTTCATGAGGATGTGGAAGAAGTCCAGATAGACTCAGATCAAGAAAAAGTCTCCAATACTCAGGATGAACATCCCGCCTCCACTGACTGCACCACTTCAACAACAGAGGTGGTACCTTTGAGAAGAAGCCAGAGAGTAAGGAAGGATCCATCCAACTGGGTAAACACCAGATGTTAGAATTTGCAGAATAATAGTTAGAATAGGTAGGAGAGTTTCTGGGTTTATATTTGATAAGGGAAGAACAAGAGTGAGAATAATAGAGAGAGATTGTGATACAGAGAGTATGGAAGGAGGATTCTATTTCCTTGATTGATTTTTGGTGAGCATACAATGTATTTATAGCCAAAGAATAGAGATAAGACAAAGGGCACTTCACCAAATGGTGAAAGTGACAGCTCCTAACAGCTAGAAATTCAAATTGGTTAAGCCAACATGTGACTCTTCCTTCCCTCTCCAAACCCACGCCTAGGAGAGCTTCTAGAAGGTCTCTTGGACATTTTTGGGCTTGTTTGGGCTTACTTAATTCAGGCCTTGTGTTGCACATGTGTGGACAGACCCTGGGCTTCACTTCATTATCTCAGCCTAATGCACAGACCTTGAACTTCTGATTTGGGCTTGGGCTTCATTAACTTTTTCAGCTTCAAGCCTAAGGCTTCATTCCAATACTCCCCCTCAAGCTTAGCCATGAGATGAATGGTTAAGCTTGAAACCATGAAGACCCACCTCATTAAAAACCTTAGAATGGAAAACCCATTGGGACAAAACCATACTAAGGGAAAAAGAGTGTGGACTCCATGATTAGGAGAATCATTGGCTGGGAAGGTTGATGAGTCCAAGTTTTGGGAGGATGGACTCACATACCTTGAGACTTGCAGCCTTGGTGAAAATGTCTGCGAGTTGATCTGAGCTTCTTGTGTAGCACGGTAAGATTATACCTTGCTCCACTACTTGTCTGACCTTGTGACAGTCTACTTCAATGTGTTTGGTTCTCTCATGAAACACATTGTTGGATGCTATGTGTATGGCTGCTTGATTGTCGCAATGCATGGTGATTGGTGTTGAGACTTCTATGTTTAGATCATTGAGAAGGTTCTTGAGCCAAGTGAGTTCAGTGGTCAGCTTTCTCATGGCACGATATTCAGCTTCAGCACTTGAGCAGGAGACCACTTTCTGCTTCTTTGTCTTCCAAGTGACTAGATTGCCTCCAATGAATGTGCAATAGCCGGTTGTTGATCTTCTGTCATTTCTGTCTCCTGCCCAATCAGCATCACAATATCCTACAATCTCTGAGCTCCCATTGCATCCCATCCAAATGCCTTGATCATGGGTTCCTTTGAGGTACCTCAAGATCCGGTCCACCATATTCCAGTGGTGCAATTTTGGAGCTTGCATATGTTGGCTGACCTGATTCACAGCAAAACCCAAGTCAGGTCTAGTAATGGTTAGATAGATTAACTTACCAACCATCTTCCTATATAGTTTGGTTTCTTCAAACGGTTCATCTCCAAGCTCCCCCTCACGTTCCACCTTATAGCCTTCCTCTAGGGGAGTCTTTTCTGGTTTGGCTTCTAACTTTCCTGCATCAGTTAGAAGATCAAGTGTGTACTTCCTTTGTGATAAGAAGAGGCCTTCTTTTGTTCGGCATACTTCTATCCCTAGGAAGTACTTAAGTTCACCTAAGTCTTTAATATCAAAAACAGACTTAAGATAATCTTTAGTAGATTGAATTCCTACCTTGTCATTCCCTGAGATGATTATATCATCTACATAAATGAGAATGACTACCATACCTGATTGGCTTTGGAGTGTGAAGAGAGTGTGATCAGCTTCAGACTTCCTAAAGCCTCTATCTCTCAGTGTCATACTCAGCTTGTTGTACCAAGCTCTTGGTGATTATTTAAGTCCATAGATAGCTTTTCTTAGCCTTAGAACCTTTCCTGGAGTTACTGTGTCTTCAAGACCAGGTGGAGGTGTCATATAGACTTCATCCTCTAATTCTCCTTGTAGGAAAGCATTCTTGACTTTCATCTGCCATAACTCCCATTCAAGGTTAGTAGCAAGAGATAGAAGAACTCTTACAGTGTGTAGTTTGGCTACTGGTGCAAATGTATCATGGTAGTCTTCTCCATAGGTCTGAGTGAACCCTCTTGCTACCAATCTAGCTTTGTATCGTTCTATCTCTCCATTGCTTTTGTATTTGATGGTGAAGATCCATCTTGAGCTCACTGTCCTCTTGTCCTTAGGTAGATCAGCTTCATCCCAAGTGTGATTGATCTCCATGGCCTTACATTCAGCCTTAACTGCTTCTCTCCACACCTTATGCTCCTTAGCTTCTTCATAGTCTCTTGGAACCTGCCCTTGATCTAGAGCTGTTGTAAAGGCTTGGTGTTCTGAAGGAACATGAGCTAGAGAGCAAATCACTTGTGTTGGATGGGCTACTGCTTGTGCATTGTAGTAGACTCTGGTATTGATCCAATTTGAGGCTGGTTTCTTCTCCCTTTGGCTTCTCCTTAGCACCACTTGTTCTTCTTGATATTCTTCTTCCTCAGTCTGAACTTCTGGCGCATATTCTTCTTGATTATGGACACTAGAGCTTGCATCTTGTTCGTGTGATTCAGATGCAATCTCTTGTTCATCCTCTGTGCCCCCCTCATGATCAAGGGGAATAGTCAGGGCAACATCAAAAGGAGGAGGAGGAGGAGAAGTGGCTGGTGATAGAGAAGCAGTAGGTGCATTAGGGAATGAGATTCCTAGGTTCTCCATAAGATGTTTAAGATTGGTAGCTGGGTCTGATGGAGATTGGGAGAGATCTTTAAGATCATCACAATTCTTATCTTCATAGAACCCCTTTGCTTCTACAAACTTCACATCTCGTGAGACTATCACCTTTCTAGTCTCTGGATTGTAGCACTTGTATCCCTTTTGGGTAGTGGAATACCCTATAAACATGGCTTTCACACTTCTTGCTTCTAACTTATTCCTTTGTTCTCCTGGAATAAGAACATAACAAACACACCCAAAGACACGTAAGTGTGAAATAGATGGTTTACTTTTATTAAGTACCTCAAATGGGGATAAATCCTCCAAGATTTTTGTGGGGAGTCTATTGATGAGGTAGCAAGCGGTAACAAGTGCATCTCCCCAAAACTTCTTTGGGACATTGCTTTGGAACATGATAGACCGTGCCACTTCCATGAGATGCCTGTTCTTTCTTTCAGCCACTCCATTTTGTTGGGGCGTGTAAGGACAACTTGTTTGATGGATGATTCCATGTTTATCTAAGTGTTGTTTGAATACTAGACTTGTATATTTCCCTCCATTATCTGATCTAAAAATTTTGATCTTGGCATTATAATGGTTAGTCACATACATTTGAAATTTAGTGAAGGCTTCTAGGACTCTATCTTTTGTTGGCAATAGTGTTACCCAAGTATATTTCGATTTTTGGTCTATGAATGTAACAAAGTATTTATGGTTGTCTCTAGATGTGCATGGTGAAGTCCAAACATCAGAGTGAATGAGATCAAAGCAATTTTCATATATAGTTGTAGACTTAGGAAACACTGATTTACAATGTTTACCTAGTATACAAGCGCTTCACATTCATCATTTTTAAAAGACATACTTGGCAACAATAGTTCTAAAGCCCTAGAGTGAGGATGTCCTAATCTAGAATGCCAAATAGCACTATTAGCCTTATTCAAAACAGAGTTGAAAGCAATAGATAAAGAGAAATCTGGTTGTGTGTCTTCAAGCACATACAAGTCATCCTTGGACACTCCCTTTCCAAACACCTTATTAGTCTTAATATCCTGAAAGTAAACATCATTAGGACCAAATATAGCATAGCAATTAAGATCAGAGGTTGTTTCTTAACACTTAGCAAGTTTGTGGTGAATGTGGGCATATAGAAGGCTGTTGATTCTTTATTAAACAATCTCAGGTTTCCAATTCCTCTTATTGGTATCTTATCACCATTAGCTATTACTACATCTCCTAAAGCCGGTTTCATATTGATAAGTAGATTTTTGTCACTAATCATGTGATGAGAAGCTCCGGAATCTACAATAAGTGGCTTAGTGAGATTTAGAGCTTGAAAAGAGTTACCAGAGGTATTAGCTTCCTTAAGTGCTTTTATCAGTGCATCAAGGTCTGATTTTCTAACGAATTCTTGTTGAAATGTTGCAAGGGCTTTCCCTTCTTCATTGGTTGGCGTGGATGAGCTAGTGCTAGCCTTGGCTCTTGCCTCATGAGTTGCTTCTTGGGAGAGATTGGCCCTTGGTTGGTTTACCCATTTTGGCTTTAAGTGTGGATGGAGAATCCAACACTTGTCCTTAGTGTGGCCTTCTTTCTTGCAATAATCACAGAATCCTCTTCTTTCCCCACGGTTCAAGCCTCCTTTCTGGTAGGTGTTTGCCTTGTTGGCTGTGATGAGCTCTCCTTTGCCTCCAAAGAGGCCTAATGATCCTTGTTCCTTCTGAATCTTATTGCATACTTCTTCAAGACTTGGAAGAGTGTCTGACCTTAAGATGTGCTTGATAAGATCATTGTAAGTTGGATTTAGAGTCAAGAGGAGTCCAAAGACCTTATCTTGCTCACGTCTTTCATTTAGCACCGTGGGATCCATGGTGCTTGGTCTAAGCATTTCAAGTTCAGCCCACAATGATCTGAACTTGCCAAAATGTTGAGTGAACTCCATGTTTTCTTGAGTTAACTCATTAATGGCCTTCTTTACTTCAAAGACACGACTGAGATTGGAAGTGTTGCCATAAACATTTTGAAGTGTCTCCCATAACTCCTTGGCTGTCTCACAATAAGAATAAGCTTCAAGGAGAGATGCTTCAAGGGAGTTTTGGATCACGGATAGCACCAGTTGGTCTTCTTGAAACCACCGGTCTTTATTCATGATGGCGACTTCTTGGCCACCTTCTTCAGTCATGGCAATGGAAGTTTCACTCTTAAGGATGTGGTTCCATAAGCCACGGCTACACAACACTGTCTTGGTGGTTCTAGCCCATAAAAGGTAGTTGACCCCTTTCAGTGTCACTGGAACAACCACTCTTAAGCTTTCCATGGTAAGGGTTTTGAGAAAGTGGTTTGTTTGGAAAGACAGTTGAGTAGCTGAATTGAGGAATGAAGTGAGTAATTCTCAAGAAATAACCTATCCTAACCTCTCACAACTCAGCACCACTTGGTTTTGAGGATTGATTAATCTCAGAGTGAGTAGATTAGAAAAAGTTATTGCAAGAGTAGATTGAGAAAGTGGTTTGTTTGGGAAGAGAGTTGAGTAATTCTCAAGAAATAACCTATCCTAACCTCCCACAACTCAGCACCACATGGTTTTGAAGATTAATTAATCTCAGAGTGAGTAGATTAGAACAAGTTATTGCAAGAGTAAACAGAGAATTTGCTTGATCCAAAACCAAGCTCAGATACCATGTTAGAATTTGCAGAATAATAGTTAGAATAGGTAGGAGAGTTTCTGGGTTTATATTTGATAAGGGAAGAACAAGAGTGAGAATAATAGAGAGAGATTGTGATACAGAGAGTATGGAAGGAGGATTATATTTCCTTGATTGATTTTTGGTGAGCATACAATGTATTTATAGCCAAAGAATAGAGATAAGACAAAGGGCACTTCACCAAATGGTGAAAGTGACAGCTCCTAACAGCTAGAAATTCAAATTGGTTAAGCCAACATGTGACTCTTCCTTCCCTCTCCAAACCCACGCCTAGGAGAGCTTCTAGAAGGTCTCTTGGACATTTTTGGGCTTGTTTGGGCTTACTTAATTCAGGCCTTGTGTTGCACATGTGTGGACAGACCCTGGGCTTCACTTCATTATCTCAGCCTAATGCACAGACCTTGAACTTCTGATTTGGGCTTGGGCTTCATTAACTTTTTCAGCTTCAAGCCTAAGGCTTCATTCCAATACCAGAGTCTATTTCAACAGTCAGGATGTTGCTCACCCTATTCAAGCCGTGTGCTCTCTGGCTCATTATTCGGATAACCACCTAGTCTTCATTGGTACACTTGATCAACATGAAGTGCCTAAGACGTATGATGAAGCTAAAGAACACAAAGTATGGAGAGAAGCCGTAGGGGAGGAATATGGAGCTATGCAAAGGAACCATACATGGGATGAAGCCGATTTACCAAAAGGAAAGAAGGCAGTAGGATCAAGATGGGTCTTTACCATTAAGTACAGGAGTAATGGGGAGATTGAGAGATACAAAGCCAGGCTAATAGCTAAAGGGTTTACACAAACCTATGAAGAGCATTATTGTGACACCTTTGCACCAGTAGCCAAGTTGCACACAGTGAGAGTCTTACTTTTCCTAGCTACTAACCTGGAATGGGAATTGTGGCAGATGGATGTCAAAAACGCATTCCTTCAAGGAGAATTAGAAGAGGAGGTTTATATGACACCACCTCCAGGCCTTGAAGATACAATTACACCATGCAAAGTACTAAAGCTGAGAAAGGCAATCTATGGACTCAAGCAGTCTCCAAGAGCCTGGTACCACAAGCTTAGTTCAACCTTACTCAACCGTGGATTCAAGAAATCAGAATCAGATCACACTCTCTTCATCCTCACAGGCCAGAAAGGTATTATAGTCATTCTCATATATGTAGATGATATTATCATCTCTGGGAATGACAAGGTAGGAATTCTTGATACAAAAACATATCATAAATCCATATTTGACATTAAAGATTTAGGAGAGCTCAAATACTTTCTTGGTATTGAAGTTTGTAGATCAAAGGAAGGATTATTTTTATCACAAACTCCTATCACAATGCATTGTGATAACCAAGCAGCAATTCACATTGCCTCAAACTCAGTCTTTCATGAACGGACCAAGCACATAGAGGTGGATTGCCACAAGGTCAGAGAGCAAATACAACTTGGTGTGATCCTGCCTTGCTATACAAAGAGTTCAGACCAGCTTGCTGACATCTTCACCAAAGCAACTAGTTCCAGAGTTTTTGAGTTCGTCCATGATAAACTTGGACTCACAAACCTGACTCGCCAATAGTCCTCTTAAGCAATGGAGACCATACTTTTTTTCCCTTGGTATGTTTTTATCCCAAAGTGGTTTTTCATACTTAAGTTTTTAATGAGGTGGTTCTTCATTGTTCCAAGATAAACCATTTATCATGGTTGATCTTGAGGGGGAGTATTGAGCTGAATAAAAGAATGGACCAAGTATGATAAGGGAATGGACTATGGAAAACTTAAGACTCAACACGGCCCAGCGAGCATGGCGCGGTACATGGACACCCCAGCGAGTGTTATATGGGACGGTTCAAGAAATGGAGAGGCCCAGATGAATAAGACATGGCCCAATAGTTTCTATGCAAGGATTAATGTTCTAGAAGGAGTTTATGAAGAGGAAAGAGCCGTTGGAGACACACGACTTGAGGAATCACGTGTGGAAGCAGGCTCCCACCCGTTAGGAGCTGTCACTTTCATGTCTTGGATCCAGCAAGTCTCTCTTTGTTTATTATTTGTGTCACTATCTTGTGTAAGCCTAGAGTCTGAAGTGTCTGTCTATAAATGTCCAGTGTCCTACATTGTATTTGACTTAACAAAGGAAATCGATTTCTTCCTTGTTCCTAATCTCTCTTTTCCTCCATTAAACTTCTGTCTAAACCTCTCTTATTCTCTTTGAATCTCTTAATTCCGCAAACTTAATCAAACTTTCATAGACAATTTAGTAGCTTCTCCAGTCTTGCAAATATCCGCCATCACCTTCTCTTTTGATCCTAACATTGTCTGCCTCTTCTTTCTCAGAGTTGGTCAGCCTTGTTCAAGGATGAATACTTTGGCCTTCTCTGCTTCTTCAACTTCAAGTACATTGTGTTGTGTTGGTCACGTTTTATAATTCCTTGTTGGTGCCATCTGATGGATGCTCATCTCACCCCTCCTCAAGCTTGACTCTGAGAATAAGAGTATGAGTCAAGTTTGGAAGGATGAGCATCAATGATCACCAATGATACTGGACCACCTTTCTTCAAGAATGCCTTCTTGTTTGCGTTAGCTATGCTCTCCAACTTCAAGAATATACATCATTTGATGTAGGCTCTGATAGGAGGAGGCTGCTTCCACCTTCAGGAATATACACTCTCTGGTGTAGGCTCTGATAGGTGGTGTCATTTCTTGTTGGCTTTTGTATTTCAAGCCAAATCGCCTCATGATTTTCACGGATTGACTGCCTTCTATGCAGCATAGGTGGCCTCCCATTTCTTCACTCAAGAATATACCTTTGAAGGATAGGCTCTGATGTGTAAGGTATTGGTAGAGTGCCATTCTTGCCAATATGTTCACTCCTTTAGTCCTTCATGATTTGGTTTTGCTTTGTATGAATCCCTGCTTGCCATCTTTTCTTTGAGGCTCTCATGGTCTCCTTTACATTAAACAAGTCATAAAGAAGAATAATTTTAAGTATGCCATGAGGAATATCAAAGTTATAATGTGCAATTAAGAGTTCATATAAAACAGTAGCAAAGATCAATTTAACTAAAGTAATGAATTTCAACACTTTAGATGAGATAGAATTTATGTGTATAGAGTGTGAGTAACTAGAGATTAGAGTATAAGTAACCAAGATTATAAGAGACTGATTGAGTATAAGCAGAATTAAGAGAATGAAACATAGAATAAAAGGATCCCTTAAGGACTTTTGGATTCATCATGCTTCCTTATACTTTTGAGAGTAAAGGAAAAACATGGTTTACTTCCCTTAAGTGGTTTTGAAGAGGACTTTTGGATTCATCTATGCTCATAAATGCCAAGCATAGTTCACCAAGGTTCACTTCCCTCTTTTAAACAATTCTAAATCAAAAATTTAATCAAAAATTGAAATAGATAATGATGTAGAGATAGCCTTTTGACAAAGGCTTTGATACTAAGCCTTTGTGCTTCTTCTTAGAGGCTGGTTTGAATAATTGAATTCTTCTGGAATTGGAGGCTCCCACTCATGGATTACTCTCCTTCATTGGTTTTTTTTTTTTTGAGACTCCTTCTCACGGATTGTTTTTTTTTCAACATCACAAATGGTTGACATCTTTTCCTGCATAAGAAGACACATAACTGAAGACATCCACACACAAAATTCTTATGATTTCAAGGCTTTCACTCACAAGAGTAAAGCAATAGAAACCGGATGTAGTATGAATAAGTCACTATTCTATCTTCCTTAACATTAAGGATTTGGATTTAGATACAACATAGTTTCTGATGCAATGCATACTACCATGGTTATCTTTCCCAAATTTTGATTCATTATTATAAAATGTTAATCACAAAGAAATCTTGGATTCATTATGACTTTTCATCTTAAACTCCAAGGAGTAAGATAGTCATAATTCACATTTCTTTGATCATTTTAGGGTAAACTTTAAGTTTTCTTCTCTTAAGGACTTTTGGATTCATCAAGATCTCTTATACTCATAAGAATAAAGAACATCAAGGTTCTCTTTCCTTAAGTGAAACTTCTTACCCTTAAGGACTTTTGGATTCATCATGCTTCCTTTAACTCATGAGAGTGAAGGAGACCATGGTTCACTTCCCTTAAGTGGTTTCAAGAGTTCTTATGGACAGAGTTTTACTCTGTTTTCTTGACTCTTGTGGTTGCTGTAACAGCCAAGATCATCCAAGAATCAACAAGTGATTGGTGCTTTAGTGGCTGGAGCATTTTCGAATTCTTTCCTTCCCTCAAGCTTTGTCTAGAGACATCAACTAGATTAGGGACAAAGTTCACACACCATTAAAGTGGAGGAGAGAAGAATTGATTTAATCAAACTTCAATGGACTTAGATGTTTCACATTTCACAAGAAGGGAAACATTTTCCAAGGTTTTAAAACAACATAAACCACAAGTCTAAACAACAACTACAATGAACTTAAGTGTCTCTCATTTTATAAGAAAGGAGACAAGTCCAAGGTTTTAAAAGAACTTGTGGTTCGTTATCCAAAGAGTTCTAAACATATATGGCTTGAAGTGTCTAACATTCTTAAAGGAAAGGCACTAATACCCAATAATTCAAGTTTATTGTCAAATGGATAATAGAAAAATGTTTTTTTTTTAATTTAAAAATTAAAGACAAGAATTTTAAAATCCGAAAAATGTGACTTAGAGTTTGGAATGTGGTTTAGAGAGAAGAAGAGAAGAGAATAAGAAACCTAACCCTTCTCTAAGTGTCTTATATCCAAAAGGATGAACTTTAGAGACCAATCGGTAAATAATAAAGGCAACAACTCTCTTCTTTCTCTCCCTTGTAATTTTTCATTACTACCACCATTCATTCCTCTTTATTGTCACTTATTCAACCAAGGTTCATGAGAACAATGGAAGAACACAAAGAAAACCATGGGTATTTGCTTTTACCCACTGGTCAAAAAACAAAAATTCAAAATTCAAATCTATTATCCACAGGATAAAGCTATAATCCAGGGGTTACAAGAAAACGGCTGAGAATTCTGAAAAACGGTTTCTTGGAGATGAAAGATGAGAGATTGAATTGAAGAATGTTATGAACAATTCTCAAGAAATAAAAGATTATAATCTCTCACAACTCAGCACCATTAGGTTTTGAGGATTATTCAATCTCAGAGTGAGTAGATTATAAAAATTTATTGCAAAAGTAGGAAATGAATTTGCTTGATTCAAAACCTTGCTCTGATACCATGTTAGAATTTGCGGAATTGTATAGATATAAGAGAGTTTACAAAAGAGTTTGGTTGGAGATTTTGGGTAGAATGAAGAACAAGAAAATAAACTAAGAGAATGAGAAAATGAAGAATTTGTGAAGGATGAGTATATTTCCTTGATTGATTTATGGTGAGCATACAATGTATTTATAGCCAAAGAGTAGAGAATAAGACCAAGGCACTTCACCACATGGTGAAATTGACAGCTCATAACAGCTAGAAATTCAAATTGGTTAAGCCAACATGTGACTCTTCCTTCCCTCTTCAAACCCACGCCTAGGAGAGCTTTAGAAGGTGTGTTGGGCTTGTTTGGGCTTACTTAATTCAGGCCTTGTGCTGCACAAGTGTAGACAGACCCTGGGCTTCACTCCTTGGGCTTCACTTCATTATCTCAGCCTAATGCACAGACCTTGGACTTCTGATTTGGGCTTGGGCTGGAAAGACATTAGCCCAACTTGTTCTGGGCTGGAAGGTCCTTTTGCAAGCCCATCTCTTCTGTCTATATTTCTTCAGTCCAATAGTTAGTTGTATTGCCATAGACAGTTTTCAATGTCTCCCAAAGTTCCTTAGCACTAGAGCAATAAGAGTATGCTTCCAAAAGAGAACTAGCTAGAGAGCTTTGAAGGATGGCAAGTACCGTTTGATCTTGCTGAAACCATAGGGCTTGTTCAGCGTTTTCAGCCTGAGCCTCCTCATCTGTCAACAACTGTGCCGGTTCTAAAATGTGGCTCCATAGTCCCTTGCTACACAATGTGGTTCGCATTGTCCTGGACCAGAGCAACTAATTTGCTCCTTGAAGTATGACAGGAGCATTCATTTGAGGATGTAACTCCATCTGATCCGACTTGAAGCCTACACACAAAGATTATACAACCAAGCCAGCGTGCACTTCAACAAGCACAAGGCGCGTGAACCAACCGTGTAACCACTGATCAAACAGGTATAACTACTTGCCTAACCATCCACAACTTGCAACAACAGCCTAAACTACTTCAAACAGATGATCCAGAGGTTAAACTAATCTTGAAGTCCAAGAAAACAACCACACCAAGATTCCCGCCTTTTTTAATTTCGATAAACAACCTCCTTAGCGAACACGTAATGCTTTCTTGAAATAAAAAAAAATTCATTTGATTGCATTCAAACTATCTGAACCTCTTCACAAGATCTTAATCAAAGATCTGATCGACCAAGATTTGAAAAAGATCGAAGAAATTGAAAAGAACGAAGATGATTACCCAGAAGAGGACAAAACAAAACCGATTTCAAGAAACTGAGCAAGGAAGCAACAAAACTTGCAAATGAGCAAAGCGGACCTCCCGATTCATCAACTAGATTCAATAAACTTGAGTTTTGACTTTGGAAACGCGTGATTTGATGAAGAATTGAAGTAGTTATGAACCTTTGAAACCCAGGTACACGCAGTGAAGACCGTCGCGGAACCACCATAGGGAGAATTGATGTAACTTTCGATTCAGTCAACCAAATTCGATGAAACCAATGGGGAAATCAACGGAACACGCCGGAGAAATGATCTAAATGAAGAATTTGTTCAGAAATCTTGAGATTTTGCCGTGGGAGCGCGACGAACCTTGGATGAATCGCGACGGGGTTCGTTTTCAAGGTTTGATGATGATCGCGAAATAGAAACAGAGTGAAAGCGGAATTCTTGTGCTAAATTAATCAAACCTGGCTCTGATACCATGAAAGATTTTATGATTGAGAGAATTTGAGATTTAGAGATTGAGAGAGAAAGAGATTAGAGAGAAAAGAGAGAATGATATTATTGAGATTTTAGAAAAAATAAATTTCATTTATACAAAGTAAGAGAGAGTTTACTATTTATACTAATCTACTCTTGACTTGTTTGGATACTAAGATAGCCTAATTACATATTTGGCTACAGAGATAGATATATCATTAAACCCAAACAAGTTTAAATCATTCTCACTTAGTCATATGGCGCCTACAAGTCTTGTTGCTTTCATCATTCCTCTTCATTCCAACATGTAGGGAGTTCATCTCTTTCACCAAAGAGACCATGCGAACCTTGCTCTTTTTGAATTTGAGCACACACTTCATCAAAGCTTGGTAATTTTTCTGATCTTAGGAGATGTTTGATTAGGTCGTTGTACATGGTATTCAAGTTTAGTAGAAGGCCGAACACTCGATCTTGTTCTTTTCTTTCAAGTAGGACTTCTTGGTCCACGGTGTTGGGCCTAAGTGCTTCTAGCTCTGCCCATAAGGCTTCATACTTTCCCAAATGTTTAGTAAAGTCCATATCTTCCTGGTTGAGTGCGGTAAGCGACCTTTTTATCTCAAATACCCGGGTTAGGTTAGACACATTGCCATACACATTCTTGAGAGTTTCCCAGAGATCCCTTGCGGTTTCACAATAGGAATAGACTTCAAGGATGGAAACCTCAAGAGAACTTTGAAGTATGGCCTACACGGTTTGGTCTTCTTGGAACCATTTGGTTTCCTCAGCTAGAGCCACCGTTTCTTCTTTTTATGTGGAGTCTTCCTTTGGTGCAAGAGCTTTGTAAGTATGCTCCCAAAGTCTGAGGCTACACAACGCGGTCCTTGCTGTCCTGGACCACAACAAGTAGTTTTGTCCCTTAAGAATGATGGGAATGACAAGTTGTTTGTTGTTTTCCATGGAGGTTTCTTTGAAATTTCAAATTTTCAACCGGATGGACCGATGGGTAATGCTATTTTCCAATGTTTAAAGGGAAATGACTGGGAGTTTAAGAACACGACTTATGAGAAAGTGAAGTTTGGGAAGTGAATTTCACAATGGACTAAGTATTCTCAAGAAATAACCAATCCTACATTCTCACAACTCAGCACCAAATGGATGTTTGAGGATTTTTACAATCTCAGAGTGAGTAAGATAGGAGAGTTTATTTGAAGAGTCGGTATGTAATACACACCTAGGAGAGTTCGACCGTGAGTTTGGCTTAGGTTGTAGAAATGAAGTTTTGTTATTACCTAACGGTTAATAGCAGCTGAACCCAGATTTTCTGTGTTCTTGAGTGAGGAGATGAGTGAGGCCGTAAGTGTTTAGAGAGTATAGGAGAGTTTAATGATAGTTTATGGACCAAATTGCTCTAATACAATGTTGAATTTGCGGAAAGAATAAAGAAAGAGTATGGTGACTAAGAGAATGTAATGGAGAAACAAAGAGAATGAAGAAGAATCGACATTGAGAATAAAGGGGAAGAAGAGTATATAGCCAAAAGTGTGTCTGATACGATGTGGGAAGTTGCCTTAATATAGGCAAAGGATTACACAAGGAAATTCAAATGGGACAGTGACTTGGGAGCAAGCCCAAGACGTGATAGTGACCGCTCAGCAACGGCCTTGTCCACCCGTGACTCCTCTGGTCGACTCCTTTCTCCTTCTAGAAGCTTTCTCTTGTTGACACAACTCTTCTTTAGCAGACCAAGGCCTTATTGGACTTAACTAAACTGAATTTCTCTCTTGGGCTGTACACATTCGGACTTGACCATACTTGAGTTACAAGGCGGTCTTAGGTAAGCCGTGATGCCCAAGTTAGTGTCTTGCTCAATAATCATCAGCTCTATAAGAAGTCCAGGCCTAATGGGAAATAATATCAAGATGGCGTGGGTGTGACTTGAAGAAGAAGCCTATGCCTTCAAGACCAGTCTGGAGGTTGTTCCAAAAGGGGTTAATGATGGAAGAATGGTTCCAAGAGCTACTAAACTGGTGGATTACTCAATCTCTTCATGGAAGTTTAAGATGATTGAAACCAAGTACCTTTTTGTGCTAAAAAGAATATCCAAAGAAAAAAAAAGGGAGGGTGCAACAAAAGCTTGAGATTATAACCAAGGGCCATTATGCTGGAAGAACTCACAAATGGAGTGTCAAGCAGATGGAATGTGTTGAATCAGCTCAAAAGTCTGAATGTTTATGCCAAGAAGATAATCAATCTACCCAAGGAGTTTCCGTGAGTAATTAAGTTCAAATGATGAATTGGAGCTAAGGAAGGTTGCATACAACTTTTGTATCAACAATTTAATCCAAAGACTCCAAAGAAGAGGCAACAAAGGGCGGTTTTATCAGAAGGAATGAAGTGAAGGAGTTCAGAGGTAGCAGACAAGACTGATCAATACTTGGCTGACTCTCTTCATCAACAAACAAATACAAGGGAAGATCCTAAAACCATCATATATAAATTTTGAAAGGTCTATCCCTTGAGAATTGATGCATGTGTTTGTGTGTAATGAAACAGGTATAGCTTGGAGCTTATGTGCTAAAGCCGGATTTCTTAACCTAAAGGACAAGAGTTCAGAAGAAATGGGGAGATAAGTATCGGTCTATGAAGAAGCTTCAAGCTACTCAAACTAGCAAGGAAGAAGATCTCACTTGCTGATTCAAGGAGGCCATGATCCAGAGTCTATGAAGTCCACCAAGATGGTCCTAAGGCTCATAGACTCACTGGCCAATCCCTAGGCTCAGAAGACTCTACTCTTTTTCCCTTAACAAGGTTTTGTCCCATTGGGTTTTCCTTGTTAAGGTTTTTAATGAGGGAGTTCTTCAAAGTTCCAATCTTGACCTCCGGATCTCCTCTGGTCAAGCTTGAGGGGGAGTGTTAAAATAAAGAGTCCCGTGCAAAGTTAATGACTTCCTGAAAGGCCGTGCAAAGTCGGGGACTTCCGGAAATCAATAATGTTGGAATAAAGTTACAAAGAGGTCTGTGCAAAAATAGGGACTTCCGGAAGGTCCGTGCAAAAATAGGGACTTCCGGAAGGTCCGTGCAAATATAGGGACTTCCGGAAGTATCGTGCAGAGTCTGTGAGTTCTGGAAATCATAAAGTGCAAATTTAGGGAGTTCCAGAAAGAGCTTTTTAATAAGGCATGAAGGGCCTTTCTTTGGGCTTTGCACCTTGATCTTGTTAATGGACCAAACCATAATTTCTTGTCTCCTTGGGCTTGGACTTGGGTGTTGGAATGAAGAAGAAGTGATGAATTTATGAAGGCCTTTATGTCTAGTTAAAAGGCGATTTATATGTGTGTAAAAGGGAGAGTCTAAGGCTTGTTTGTATTATAGATTTATGTTATCCTTGTAAGCCACTTAAGTATAAGGCTATCCTTGTATCCAAACAAGCCTAGACTAGTATAGTATAAATACCTTACTCCCTTCACATTTTGTAAGTAAGAATTCATAATTCTCATTTTCTAATAAATCATTCTTCTCTCTAATTCTCTAATTCTCTCTAATCTCTCATTCTCTCATTCTACAAATCTCTCAACCTCATAATCTTTCATGGTATCAGAGCCAGGTTACATCAAATCTGGGAAATTTTCATCATTCTTTCATTGATTTCACAAGAATTCTTCTTGTTCTTCATCTGTTTCTGGATCAATTTTGAACGTCATCTTGAAAATCAAATTCCGATCAATCCACGACTCCAATTGACGATCGGCTTTCTCTGGAGTGTGCATCGGCGAATTCCGTTTCCATAGCCACCAAGATCGCATCATTTGGCCCAGGGAATCAAAAGATACGAATTTTCTTCCAAAAGGTGTTCGTGATCGTGTTTCTTTCGAACCTCTACATTCCCCAGGTCATCTCGACGTCAATATTTCGTCAAATCGTGAATTTCAAAAGCCTAAACTCAAGCCCCTTGAGTCTAGTATCTGTTTAAAGAAAACAGAACTTGATTCCATTGCGTTTTAAAGGTTTGCTTGAAGTTTTACTGAAAGACGTTCGAAAATACCTGTCTCAAGATTCTGGTGATATAATTCTAATTCTTTCTCAGTTTTCTTTAATTCTTTGAATCTGGAAAGTTTTATTAGTATCTTGTGAGGGTTCCTTCGAAATTTCAAGTCAATCCAATAGGTTTAGGGTTTCAAGATTGATTTTCTTGAATTGCTTGTTCAGTTTTGGAAGTCTTAAAATTTGATTCCTTGAAATTCATCAAATGTTCTAGGGTTTAAATTCGAATTTTCTTTAATTGAATCTTGATAAAGTCAAATTTAATATTCTCAAATTGTTACAATTCTGGTTAATTGAGTTGTTAGGATCAGTTACAGGTGGTTTTAGGTAGTTAGTGGTGGTTACACTTGAATTGTGATATTGGCGCCAATTTTTTTTTTAAAGGAGGAGGACATATATTCTTCTCCTTGCTTACTAATTCCTGTTCTTGCAAGTTGTATTGAGTAATTGTACAGGAATTAAATCGTGTCCAGACCAAGCTGAGTGTTTACAACTTGACAAGCACACTTGTTTACATACCTGATCACGAGTGGGAGCTGAAGTTTACGTGTGTTCCACGGTTGCTTGTGGGAGCGCTTGTGGGAGACTTGAAACTTGTGATCAGTTTAACCGAGAGTGTGACCAAGGATTCAAGTGCCTGACCACGCCCACCAAGATACCAAGTCGTGACCAGCGAGTGGTTTTGTCCACACCAAGCCGGCTTACTGACCAATTCAGACCTCGCCAAAGTTTGTTTTGGAATCACAATTTGTGACCTGAATTACTGATCATTTTTTTTTAAAACATGGAAATACAGACATCTCTTAGAGCTCCAGTCATTCTACATGGAGCCAATTATCTCCTATGGTCAAGGACCATGAAAACCACATTAGGTGGTAAAGGTCTTTGGAACCACATTGCCACAAATGGAATTGAAGACAATGAAGTGGCTGAAGTGACTGATACAGCACAAGCCAAATGGTACCAAGAAGATCAGTTGGTACTTTCTATTTTACAAAATTCTCTTGCTAGTGATCTTTTAGAAGCTTATTCTTTTTGTGAAAATGCAAAAGATCTTTGGGACACTTTGCTTAAAGTGTATGGTAACACTACTAACCTTTTGAGAATTTTTGAAGTGAAGAAAGCTTTGAATGAATTAAGGCAGGAGGATGCTGAATTCACAAAGCACTATGGCTCATTCAGAGCTTTGTGGGCTGAGCTAGACATGCTAAGGCCAGCAACTATTGAACCACTTGTACTCCTTGAAAGAAAGGAACAAGATAAGGTGTTTGGGTTACTTTTAACTCTTAATTCTACTTACTCAGATCTTATTAAGCATATTCTCAGGTCTGATAAGTTGCCTAGCTTGGAGGAAGTGTGTGCTCAAATTCAAAAGGAGCAAGGATCACATGGATTGTTTGGCAACAAAGCTGAACTAGTAGCTGCTCACAAAAGTTTTTTCAGGCCAACAAATGCATCTAAGAAGAGGAGGCCATTTTGTGATCATTGCAAGAAGGAGGGACATGCACAGAAGGATTGCTGGGAACTTCACCCTCATCTTAAGCCTTCTTGGGCTTCACGTCCACCACAGCAGCCGGTCATCTCCTCAGCCAGGCAAGCCTACGGTTTGGTGTCCTCCAAGGCAGCCGTCTGTAGTCATTCTCCTTACCAACCAGGTGCCAACAACACCATGTCACAAGCATCAGATTTTGTGACAAAATCAGATTTGGAAGCCCTCATTAAGGCAATAAAGGAGAGCAATGTGATGGGTAAAACTTTTCATGCTTCTTTTCAAACATCTTATACATCTAATACTCCTAAATCCTTGGTTGTTGATTCTGGTGCTTCTCATCACATGATTAGTGATCTAGATTTGCTAGAAAATGTAGAACCTGCCCTAGGGAATGTTCTTATTGCAAATGGAATTAAAGTACCAATCAAAGGCATAGGAAAATTGAAATTGTTTGATAAAGAATCTAAGGCATTTTATATGCCTTCATTTACCTCCAACTTGCTCTCAGTTAAAAGAGCTACTACTGATTTGAATTGTCATGCTATATTTGGCCCAAATGATTTTTATTTTCAGGATATTGAAACTAGAAGGTGTTTTGGACAAGGAACCACAAAAGATGACTTGTATGTGCTTGATAATATGGCTAGTTGTAATGCATTAGAATCAGTGTTTCAGGCGCATGGTTTTAGTACTGATTCGGATTTGTGGCATGCTAGACTAGGACATCCTCATCCAAGAGCACTTGAATTAATTGTGCCTGGTTTAAAAATGTCAAAAGAATTGTGTGATTCATGTATTCTTGGAAAGCATTGTAAAACAGTTTTTGAAAAATCAATACATGAATATGAAAATTGTTTTGAATTGGTGCATTCTGATGTGTGGACATCCCCATTTCCATCTAGAGAAAACCATAAATATTTTGTGACATTTATTGATGAAAAGTCCAAATATACATGGGTTACTCTCCTTAGTTCTAAAGATAGGGTGTATGATGCATTCTTAAATTTTCAACCATATGTGACTAATCAATACAATGCAAGAATTAAGTGCTTTAGAACAGATAATGGTGGGGAGTACACAAGTACCAGACTTAAGGAACATCTAGCAAAGCATGGCATTGAGCATCAGACAAGCTGTCCTTATACTCCACAACAAAATGGAGTTGCTGAAAGAAAGAATAGGCACCTAATGGAGGTTGTGAGAACTATGATGTTCCACATGAAGGTGCCTAAGAGATTTTGGGGGGATGCACTTGTAGCAGCCTGCTACTTAATCAACAGGACACCTACAAAAGTCCTTGATGATTTATCCCCATTTGAGGTATTAAACAACACTAAACCCACCATTGATCATTTAAAAGTTTTTGGGTGTGTTTGTTTTGTATTAATTCCTAGGGAACAAAGGAACAAGCTTGAACCAAAAAGTGTAAAGGCTATGTTCATTGGATATTCCTCCACTCAAAAAGGATACAAATGTTATAACCATGAGACTAGAAGGGTCATGGTGTCTAGAGATGTGAAGTTCCAAGAAGACAAAAGTTTTTATGAAGAAGGAAATTGGGAACAATTTAAAGACATCTCATCAACAAGAACAGACCAAGCTGAATACTTGAGGAAAATCTTGGAGAGCATTGGAATAGGAGGTAGTCAGCATACACCTCAGCAAAATGTCCCAGCAACAGGAAGTTCACGCCCCTCAGTCACGGCTCCACAGGATCATCCTCACGGCTTTGCAGATCCTGGTCCATCCGGCAATGTGGATATCTCTGGCCCAGCCGTGTCCTCACAGCCTATGTCACGGCAAAACCTTGGTTCTCCTGGGCTTCCTCCTCTTGAACATGGGGGGGGGGAGAAGCATCTACTCATGTCCAACAAGACTCAGCAGGAGATGATTCCATTCTAGCTTCAGCTTCCAAAAGAACAAGACCTACTCTCATTGAAGTTTTGAGTGAAGAAGAAGAGGAGGCTCAACCTACTGTTTTAAGGAGGAGCACAAGACAAAGAAATCCACCAGTCTTCTACAATGGAAATGCTGTAGTTCATCATGACCAGGGAGTTTGTAATATTGCACACTTACCTTCTACTCATGTTGCTTTTATTTCTAGTCTTGACAATGAGCAGATCCCAAAGACATATGAAGAAGCTATGTCTATAAAGGAATGGAGGGAAGCTATCTTAGCTGAGAAACAAGCCATGGAGAGGAATGGTACATATGCTTCAGCCATTTTACCAAAAGGGAAGAAGGCTGTAAGTTCTAAGTGGATTTTTACCATTAAATACAAAAGCAATGGTGAAATTGATAGATATAAAGCTAGGTTGGTAGCTAGGGGTTTTACTCAGACTTATGGTGAGGATTATAGGGATACATTTGCTCCTGTTGCTAAGCTACATTCTGTCAATGTTGTGCTCACTGTTGCTACTAATCTTGAGTGGGAATTATGGCAAATGGATGTCAAGAATGCTTTCTTGCAAGGTGAACTAGAAGAAGAGGTTTACATGTCACCTCCACCTGGCCTAGAAGATGAGATAGGAAGCGGCAATATCCTAAGGCTAAGGAAGGCTATTTATGGCCTTAAGCAATCTCCAAGAGCATGGTACCACAAATTAAGTGTTACTTTAATGGATAAAGGCTTCAAAAGGTCTGAAGTGGAACATACTCTTTTTACATTTAAGAGTAAGGAAGGTATCATAGTTATTCTTATCTATGTAGATGATATAATCATATCTGGTAGTGATAGTATTGGTATTGCATCTACTAAAAATTACTTAAAAAGTGTCTTTGACATAAAGGATCTAGGAGAACTTAAATACTTCTTAGGAATTGAAGTATGTAGGTTTAAGGAAGGTCTTTTTCTTTCTCAAAGAAAATATGTTGTAGATCTACTAACATCCACAGATATGATGGAAGCTAAGCCAGCCAAAACACCCTTAGAAGAAGGTTATAAAATCGCAACTAAGGGGGAGTTAGAGGAGGAAATTGATTTTCATGATCCTAAGCTCTATAGGAAAGTGGTTGGTAAGCTTATTTATTTAACCATCACTAGACCAGATTTATGTTTTGCTGTGAATCAGGTATCTCAACACATGCAAGGGCCAAAGATGAGGCATTGGGACATGGCCATGCGGATTCTAAGATATCTCAAAGGCACACATGAACAAGGTATTTGGATGGGTAATAATAAAAACACAAATGTGGTTGGTTATTGTGATGCAGATTGGGCAGGAGATAGGGAAGATAGGAGAAGTACCACAGGTTATTGTACTTTCATAGGAGCAAACCTTGTGACTTGGAAAACCAAGAAGCAAAAGGTGGTTTCATGCTCTAGTGCAGAATCAGAATATAGAGCAATGAGGAAGCTCACAACTGAGTGTATCTGGCTGAAGCAAATTCTGGAAGACTTAGCCGTGGAGTGTGAGACTCCAATCACTATTCACTGTGACAATCAGGCTGCCATACACATAGCCTCCAATTCTGTGTTTCATGAAAGGACCAAGCATATAGAAGTGGACTGTCATAAAGTAAGAGAAGCTATTGGGAAAGGTATCATCTTACCTTGCTATACAAGGAGTGAGGTGTTGGAATGAAGAAGAAGTGATGAATTTATGAAGGCCTTTATGTCTAGTTAAAAGGCGATTTATATGTGTGTAAAAGGGAGAGTCTAAGGCTTGTTTGTATTATAGATTTATGTTATCCTTGTAAGCCACTTAAGTATAAGGCTATCCTTGTATCCAAACAAGCCTAGACTAGTATAGTATAAATACCTTACTCCCTTCACATTTTGTAAGTAAGAATTCATAATTCTCATTTTCTAATAAAATCATTCTTCTCTCTAATTCTCTAATTCTCTCTAATCTCTCATTCTCTCATTCTCTCATTCTATAAATCTCTCAATCTCATAATCTTTCATGGTATCAGAGCCAGGTTACATCAAATCTGGGAAACTTTCATCATTCTTTCATTGATTTCACAAGAATTCTTCTTGTTCTTCATCTGTTTCTGGATCAGTTTCGAACGTCATCTTGCAAATCAAATTCCGATTAATCCACGACTCCAATTGACGATCGGCTTTCTCTGGAGTGTGCATCGGCGAATTCCGCATTCATAGCCACCAAGATCGCATCATTTGGCCCAGGGAATCAAACGTTACGAATTTTCTTCCAAAAGGTGTTCGTGATCGCGTTCTTTTCGAACCTCTACATTCCCCAGGTCATATCGACGTCAATATTTAGTCAAATTGTGAATTTCAAAAGCCTAAACTCAAGCCCCTTGAGTCTAGTTTCTGTTTAAAGAAAGCAGAACTCGATTCCATTGCGTTTTAAAGGTTTTCTTGAAGTTTTACTGAAAGTCGTTCGAAAATTCCTGCATCAAGATTCTGGTGATATAATTCTAATTCTTTTTAGGGATTTAATTCGAATTTTCTTTAATTGAATCTTGATAAAGTCAAATTTAATATTCTCAAATTGTTACAATTCTTGTTTGTTGAGTTGTTAGGATCAGTTACAGGTGGTTTTAGGTAGTTAGTGTTGGTTACACTTGAATTGAATAATTGGCGCCAATTTTTTTTTAGGGGAGGACATAGATCCTTCTTCTTGCTTCATAATTCCTGTTCTTAAATTTGATTCTAATCAAATTAGGCTGATTAAATCTGGATAAGATTGGTTGTTAGGCTGTTCTAATCTGTTAAAATTAGTTACAAGCTGTTGAACTTACTTGAAGTACAAGTAAATTGGTTAAATTTCACTTGCATTGGTATATTGGTATATTGCCTTGCCTTGTATTTCGGTTGTGTCTGTGTCTGTGTGCAGGAACCACTCGACCAAGGCGTGCACATTCTGACCAAGGGGTGCACATTCCATTCGGACACTTCTTGTTCCGACCAAGGCAGATTGTATCTTTCAACATTTGGATCATTCCGTCCATCTCACTTGTACCAGACCGAGGCATACACATTCACCAACAACCCACTGATCGTTCGACCACTACTTGTCCAGTGTCTCCATCCGTGACCAAGACACCAATCCGTGACCAGCATTCCGTGGTCTTCCCACCCAATTGACCAAGCGTGGTATCACGATTTTTTTTTTTTTGTTGTTTTTGTGAATTACTGACCTATTTTACCTATTAAGTATGGAAATTCAGGCATCCCTTAGAGCTCCAGTCATTCTACATGGAGCAAATTATCTCTTATGGTCTAGGACCATGAAAACCACTTTAGGTGGTAAAGGTCTTTGGAACCACATTGCCACAAATGGCATTGAGGACAATGAAGTGGCTGAAGTGAGTGATGCAGCTCAAGCCAAATGGTACCAAGAAGATCAGTTGGTACTTTCCATTTTACAAAATTCTCTAGCTAGTGATCTTTTAGAAGCTTATTCTTTTTGTGAAAATGCAAAAGATCTATGGGACACTTTGCTTAAGGTGTATGGTAACACTACTAACCTTTTGAGAATTTTTGAAGTGAAGAAAGCTTTGAATGAATTAAGGCAGGAGGATGCTGAATTCACAAAGCACTATGGCTCATTCAGAGCTTTGTGGGCTGAGCTAGACATGCTAAGGCCAGCCACTATTGAACCACTTGTACTCCTTGAAAGAAAGGAACAAGATAAGGTGTTTGGGTTACTTTTAACTCTTAATTCTACTTACTCAGATCTTATTAAGCATATTCTCAGGTCTGATAAGTTGCCTAGCTTGGAGGAAGTGTGTGCTCAAATTCAAAAGGAGCAAGGATCACATGGATTGTTTGGCAACAAAGCTGAACTAATAGCTGCTCACAAAAGTTTCTTCAGACCAACAAATGCATCTAAGAAGAGGAGGCCATTTTGTGATCATTGCAAGAAGGAGGGACATGCAAAGAAGGACTGCTGGGAACTTCACCCTCATCTTAAACCTTCTTGGGCTTTACGCCCACCACAGCAGCCGGCCATCTCCTCAGCTAGGCAAGCTCACGGTTTGGTGTCCTCAAAGGCGGCCGTATGTAGCCATCCTCCTTCTCAACCAGGCGCCTACAACACCATGTCACAAGCATCAGATTTTGTGACAAAATCAGACTTGGAAGCTCTCATTAAGGCAATAAAAGAGAGCAATGTGATGGGTAAAACTTTTCATGCTTCTTTTCAAACTTGTTTTACTTCTAATGCTCCTAAATCTTTAGTGGTTGATTCTGGTGCTTCTCATCACATGATTAGTGATTTAGAATTGCTAGAGAATGTAGAACCTGCCTTAGGTAATGTGCTGATTGCTAATGGAGTTAAAGTACCAATCAAAGGCATAGGAAAATTGAAGTTGTTTGATAAAGAATCTAAAGCATTTTATATGCCCTCTTTTACCTCTAATTTGCTTTCAGTTAAAAGAGCTACTACTGATCTGAATTGTCATGCAATATTTGGTCCTAATGATTTCTATTTTCAGGATATTGAAACTAGAAGGTGCTTTGGACAAGGAACTACAAAAGATGATTTGTATGTACTTGATGATATGACTAGTTGTAATGCATTAGAATCAGTGTTTCAGGCGCATGGTTTTAGTACTAATTCAGATTTATGGCATGCTAGACTAGGACATCCTCATCCAAGAGCTCTTGAATTAATTGTGCCTGGTTTAAAAATGTCAAAAGAATTGTGTGATTCATGTATTCTTGGAAAGCATTGTAAAACAGTTTTTGAAAAATCAATACATGAATATGAAAATTGTTTTGAATTGGTGCATTCTGATGTGTGGACATCCCCATTTCCATCTAGAGAAAACCATAAATATTTTGTGACATTTATTGATGAAAAGTCCAAATATACATGGGTTACTCTCCTTAGTTCTAAAGATAGGGTGTATGATGCATTCTTAAATTTTCAAGCATATGTGACTAATCAATACAATGCAAGAATTAAGTGCTTTAGAACAGATAATGGTGGGGAGTACACAAGTACCAGACTTAAGGAACATCTAGCAAAGCATGGAATTGAGCATCAGACAAGCTGCCCTTATACTCCCCAGCAAAATGGAGTTGCTGAAAGAAAGAATAGACATTTAATGGAAGTTGTGAGAACAATGATGTTCCACATGAAAGTACCCAAACGTTTTTGGGGAGATGCCCTTGTAGCTGCATGCTACTTGATTAATAGGACTCCTACAAAAGTCCTAGATGACCTGTCTCCATTTGAGGTACTAAACAAAACTAGACCTACTATTGATCACTTAAGAGTTTTTGGTTGTGTTTGTTTTGTATTAGTTCCAAGGGAGCAAAGGAACAAGCTGGAACCAAAGAGTACCAAAGCTATGTTCATTGGATATTCATCTACTCAAAAAGGGTACAAATGTTATGACCCAGAGACTAGAAGAGTCTTGGTGTCTAGAGATGTAAAGTTCCAAGAAGAAAAAGGCTTTTATGAAGAAGGAACTTGGGAGCAATTTAAAGACATCTCATCAACAAGAGGTGATCAAGCAGAATACTTGAGGAAACTCTTGGAGAGTATAGGAATAGGAGGTGGCCAGCAAACAACCTCATTACCTATGTCACCTGTCCCAGTCGCAAACACCCGCGGCAACTCAGTTCCGGCTGACCAACCTGCTTGTACCGGTCCCGGCCCGTCCAGCTCGGCGGATACATCCGGACCAGCCGCGTCCTCTCAGCCTTTATCTCGGCCAACAACTCTTGATTCTCCTGGGCTTCCTCCTCTTGAACATGGGGGGGGAGAAGCATCTACTCATGTCCAACAAGACTCAGCAGGAGATGATTCCATTCTAGCTTCAGCTTCCAAAAGATCACGACCTACTCTCATTGAGGTTTTGAGTGAAGAAGAGGAGGCTCCACCTACAGTTTTAAGGAGGAGCACAAGACAAAGAAATCCTCCAGTTTTCTACAATGGAAATGCTGTAGTTCATCATGACCAGGGAGTTTGTAATATTGCACACTTACCTTCTACTCATGTTGCTTTTATTTCTAGTCTTGACAATGAGCAGATCCCAAAGACATATGAAGAAGCTATGTCTATAAAGGAATGGAGGGAAGCTATTTTAGCTGAGAAACAAGCCATGGAGAGGAATGGTACATATGCTTCAGCCATTTTACCAAAAGGGAAGAAGGCTGTAAGTTCTAAGTGGATTTTTACCATTAAATACAAAAGCAATGGTGAAATTGATAGATATAAAGCTAGGTTGGTAGCTAGGGGTTTTACTCAGACTTATGGTGAGGATTATAGGGATACATTTGCTCCTGTTGCTAAGCTACATTCTGTCAATGTTGTGCTTACTGTTGCTACTAATCTTGAGTGGGAATTGTGGCAAATGGATGTCAAGAATGCTTTCTTGCAAGGTGAACTAGAAGAAGAGGTTTACATGTCACCTCCACCTGGCCTAGAAGATGAGTTAGGAAGCGGCAATATCCTAAGGCTAAGGAAGGCTATTTATGGCCTTAAGCAATCTCCAAGAGCATGGTACCACAAATTAAGTGTTACTTTAATGGATAAAGGCTTCAAAAGGTCTGAAGTGGAACATACTCTTTTTACATTTAAGAGTAAGGAAGGTATCATAGTAATTCTTATCTATGTAGATGATATAATCATATCTGGTAGTGATAGTATTGGTATTGCATCTACTAAAAATTACTTAAAGAGTGTTTTTGACATAAAGGATCTAGGAGAACTTAAATACTTCTTAGGAATTGAAGTATGTAGGTTTAAGGAAGGTCTTTTTCTTTCTCAAAGGAAATATGTTGTAGATCTACTAACATCCACAGATATGATGGAAGCTAAGCCAGCCAAAACACCCTTAGAAGAAGGTTATAAAATCGCAACTAAGGGGGAGTTAGAGGAGGAAATTGATTTTCATGATCCTAAGCTCTATAGGAGAGTGGTTGGTAAGCTTATTTATTTAACCATCACAAGACCAGATTTATGTTTTGCTGTGAATCAGGTATCTCAACACATGCAAGGGCCAAAGATGAGGCATTGGGACATGGCCATGCGGATTCTAAGATATCTCAAAGGCACACATGAACAAGGTATTTGGATGGGTAATAATAAAAATACAAATGTGGTTGGTTATTGTGATGCAGATTGGGCAGGAGATAGGGAAGATAGGAGAAGTACCACAGGTTATTGTACTTTCATAGGAGGAAACCTTGTGACTTGGAAAACCAAGAAGCAAAAGGTGGTTTCATGCTCTAGTGCAGAATCAGAATATAGAGCAATGAGGAAGCTCACAACTGAGTGTATCTGGCTGAAGCAAATTCTGGAAGACTTAGCCGTGGAGTGTGAGACTCCAATCACCATTCACTGTGACAATCAGGCTGCCATACACATAGCCTCCAATTCTGTGTTTCATGAAAGGACCAAGCATATAGAAGTGGACTGTCATAAAGTAAGAGAAGCTATTGGGAAAGGTATCATCTTACCTTGCTATACAAGGAGTGAGGATCAGCTAGCTGACATATTCACCAAGGCTGCATCTCTGAAAATTGGCACATCAATCTATCCAAGACTTGGCCTCATGTCCATTCCATACCCATGATCCCAACATGGAGTGTTATACTCTTTTTCCCTAAGAAAAGGTTTTGTCCCAATTGGGTTTTCCTTCTCTAGGTTTTTAATGAGGTAATACTTCATGGTTGCAAGCTTAAGAATTTTATGTCTTAAGCTTGAGGGGGAGTGTTGGAATGAAGAAGAAGTGATGAATTTATGAAGGCCTTTATGTCTAGTTAAAAGGCGATTTATATGTGTGTAAAAGGGAGAGTCTAAGGCTTGTTTGTATTATAGATTTATGTTATCCTTGTAAGCCACTTAAGTATAAGGCTATCCTTGTATCCAAACAAGCCTAGACTAGTATAGTATAAATACCTTACTCCCTTCACATTTTGTAAGTAAGAATTCATAATTCTCATTTTCTAATAAAATCATTCTTCTCTCTAATTCTCTAATTCTCTCTAATCTCTCATTCTCTCATTCTCTCATTCTATAAATCTCTCAATCTCATAATCTTTCATGAGGATCAGCTAGCTGACATATTCACCAAGGCTGCATCTCTGAAAATTGGCACATCAATCTATCCAAGACTTGGCCTCATGTCCATTCCATACCCATGATCCCAACATGGAGTGTTATACTCTTTTTCCCTAAGAAAAGGTTTTGTCCCAATTGGGTTTTCCTTCTCTAGGTTTTTAATGAGGTAATACTTCATGGTTGCAAGCTTAAGAATTTTATGTCTTAAGCTTGAGGGGGAGTGTTGGAATGAAGAAGAAGTGATGAATTTATGAAGGCCTTTATGTCTAGTTAAAAGGCGATTTATATGTGTGTAAAAGGGAGAGTCTAAGGCTTGTTTGTATTATAGATTTATGTTATCCTTGTAAGCCACTTAAGTATAAGGCTATCCTTGTATCCAAACAAGCCTAGACTAGTATAGTATAAATACCTTACTCCCTTCACATTTTGTAAGTAAGAATTCATAATTCTCATTTTCTAATAAATCATTCTTCTCTCTAATTCTCTAATTCTCTCTAATCTCTCATTCTCTCATTCTACAAATCTCTCAACCTCATAATCTTTCATTGGGTTATACCTTCTTCTCTTCTATTTTGTAAGTCCTTGGGCCATGGATATTGTTTGGTCGGGTTTGGATCAGGATTGGGTCGTGGGTCGTGGTCCGGGTCATGGGCCGGGTCATGGTTCGGGTATAGTCGGGGACATGGATACTTGGTCGGGTCATGATCCGGTTCGTGTTGTTGGTTCACGGTCGGATCGGAATTCAGACCGGTTTGATGGTCTGGGTTCGTGGACGGGCTATGGGCCAAGTTGGGTTGATGGTCTGGTTCAGGGCCAGGTCGCATGCTGGGCTGGTTGGGTCGATGGTCCGGTACAGGGCCGGGTCGAGAGTTTGGTTGGTCAGATAGCTGGGTTGTTCTCGCCGGGTTTGGTGTCGTGGTTCGTGGGCATGCCACGTTCCATGCTGGTGTTCTCGCCGGGTTTGGTGTCGTAGTTCGTGGGCAGGCCACGTTCCACGCTGGTGTTCTCGGACGGGTCATATGCTATGTCGGGTGGCTGTATGGTCCGATCTTCTTCCTCTTCTTCATTCTCTTCTTCAGATGAATCCAAGTCTTCTGATGCTGTCAAGAGGTATTGCTCGTTCCAGGTCGCACCATCCCCTCCTCCTTTAAAAGTATTTGACCTCAAATCCAACTCATCTGCAACAAAAGGGATTAAGTCAGAACATTAAAAGTATAACTTATAGAATATTTACCCTGAAGGTCTATTTGGTAAACATTATTATTGATTCTTCGTAGGACTGAAAATGGTCCATCTACTCTTGGCATTAATTTCGATTATCTCTCATTTGGAAATCTTTCCTTCCTTAGATGAATCCATATGAGATCTCTTGGTTCTAGCACTAGTTCTTTTCGACCTTCGTTTTTCTTCCTGGTGTACATCTTAGTCCTTTCATCAATATTGCTCTTAACCTGTTCATGCAAAGACTTAACAAACTCGGCTTTTTTTTGGCCATCAAAGTTAGTCTGTTCTTTTAAAGGTAAAGCAAGTAAATCTAAAGGTGACAAGGGATTAAAACCATATACTATTTGAAAAGGTGTCATTTTTGTTCCTGAATGGACTGATCTATTATAAGCAAATTCGACATGAGGTAGACAATCCTCCCAAGTCCTAATGTTCTTTTTAATGACAGCTCTTAAAATAGTGGAAAGAGTTCTATTGACTGATTCTGTTTGACCATCAGTTTGTGGATGACATGTTGTGAAAAATAATAATCTAGTACCTAACTTTCCCCAAAGGGTCCTCCAAAAATGACTAAGGAATTAAAAATCCCTATCTGACACAATTTTCCTAGGCATTCCATGTAACCTAACAACTTCCCTAAAGAACAAGTCAGCCACTAAAGCTGCATCATCTGTTTTATGACAAGGAATCAAGTGAGCAATTTTAGAAAACCTATCAACAACCACAAAGATACTGTCCCTTCCTTTCCTAGTTCTAGGCAGTCCCAAAACAAAGTCCATAGAAATGTCTACCCAAGGATGGTCAAGAATAGGTAATGGAGTATACAAACCTGTGGACTGTACCTTGGATTTAGGTTGTTTGCACTCAACACATTTTGAACATATCTTTTCCACGTCCTTTTTCATGCTGGGCCAGTATAAGTGCTCTTGTATTGTGGCTAAAGTCTTGGCGACACCAAAATATCTCATCAGACCCCCTCCATGTGCTTCCCTAACATATAATTCTCTGATTGTTCCACATGGTACACACAATTGATTGTCACGAAATAGGAATCCTTTGAATTGATAAAATTGTCTCTGGACATGAGTGTTAGTGCCCTTATACAACTCTACAAAGTCGGGATCATTAATGTAACAAGTTTTAAGATACTCAAAACCTAATAATTTGGTTTCCATCGAGGATAAAAGAGCATACCTCCTTGAGAGAGCATTTGCTACAATGTTCTCCTTACCTTGTTTGTAATGGATGACATAGGGAAAAGTTTCCATAAATTCCATCCATTGTGCATGTCTTTGTTAGTTTTAGAGAGTTTTAGGAAGTTTTTCTTGGACAGATTTAGGGAGTTTGGGAAGTTTGAGAAGTTTTAGAGAGATTGTAAAAAACCATGTTTATTATTCGAATAGAATTGATAGATACAAGGAAGGCTGCTACAATCCTTTTATACACAATGGTAAACCTAGAAACTTCTAAAAGGAGGAGGCCTTGTGACAATCGACTTCTATGTGCTTTGTTCTCTCATGGAAGACTGAATTGGAGGCAATATGGATGGCGGCTTGATTATCACAATGAAATGTGGTTGGTATTTTACTCTCAATGCCAAAGTCTCTAAGCAATGCCCTTAGCCAAATACACTCGGTTGTGAGCTTTCTCATAGCTCGGTACTCAGCTTCAGCACTGGAACAGGATAAAACCTTCTGCTACTAGGTCTTCCACGTGACTAGGTTTCCTCCTATAAAGGTGCAATAGTCGGTTGTAGACTTCCTATCTTTTCTATCTCCAGCCCAATGAGAATCACAGTATCCTACAATCTGTATTGTTGTTCTTTCCCATCCAGACTCCTTGAGATATCTTAGAACGCAATAAACCATGGTCCAGTGATCCTTCTTAGGAGCTTGCATGTGCTGACTTACCTGGTTCACAGCAAAAAATAAGTCAGGTCTTGTGATTGTTAAGTAAATCAATTTACCTACTAATCTTCTATAGAGGTTAGGATCCTCAAAGATTTCTTCATGTTGCTCCCCCTTTGTTTCAGCCTTGTAGCCGTCTTTCAAAGGAGTCTTTGCAGCCTTTGCTTCTACGATTCCTGCATTAGTTAGTAAATCAATCACACACATTCTTTGTGATATGAACAACCCATCTTTGAACCTGCATACTTCAATACCCAAAAAATATTTGAGTTCACCAAGGTCTTTAATATCAAACATAGACTTAAGGTATTCTTTTGTGGAAGTGATCCATACCTTGTCATTCCCAGAGATGATAATATCATCTACATATATGAGAATGACAACTATACCTTCTTGGCTATGGAGAGTGAACAATGTATGATCTGCCTCTGACCTTTTGAATCCTCTATCTCTTAGAGTAACATTCAATTTGTGGAACCAGGCCCTAGGAGACTGTTTCACACCATAAATTGCCTTTCTCAATCTTAAAATTTTTCCTGGTGCAACTGAGTCTTCTAATCCAGGAGGTGGAGTCATGTAGACCTCTTCTTCTAATTCTCCCTGGAGAAAGGCATTCTTCACATCCATCTACCAAAGATCCCATTCTAAGTTAGCTGCAAGGGATAAAACAACTCTGATTGTATGCATCTTTGCCACTGGTGCGAAAGTATCCATTAGTCATCACCATAGGTCTGTGTAAAGCCTCTTGCAAGTAGCCTTGCCTTATATCTTTCAATTTCTCCAGTGCTCTTGTATTTGATAGTAAAAATCCATCTGGAGCTCACAGCCTTTTTCCCTTGTTGTAAGTCAGACTCATCCCATGTATGATTCTTCTCCATTGCACTTCTTTCATTTGCCACGGCATCTTTCCAGACTTTAATACTCTTAGCTTCATCATAATTTCTTGGCACAGTTTCTTGATCCAGACTTCCAGTGAAGGCTTGATGCTCGTGAGGTATGTGAACCATGTTGCACGTCACTTGAGATGGATGAGCTTCAGCCTTGTTGTTGAAGTAAACCCTGGTATTCTTCCAGTGTGATGGTGGGAACCGCTGTCTAGTGCTTCTCCTTATTTCAATTGGTTCTGAGGTTGTGATTTCTTCTGACCCTTGAGGTATGTGATCTGCTTCTGATGTATCTGAGATCTCTTGACTGACTTCTGATGGATCCTTTTGACCGGGACTTGGGCTTCCTTCTGATAGGTCTCTTTGTATGATACTTGGACCAGCTTCTTCTGAATCCACTTGATCATGAGGACATGTGTATTTTTGGTTTCTCCCCCAAGATTAAAAGGATGAAGAGTGTGAGTGCTTGGTGGAGGAGAAGAAATTCCAAGTCCTTCCAGAATTCTTCTGAAATTCTCAGCACGATCCGAGGAATTAGAGGAAAGATCCTTAATTGTGTCCCATGTGCCATCTTCGAAGTAGCTTCTTGTTTCAAGAAACTGAACATCCCGGGACACCAACACATGATTTGTATCAGCATTGTAACATTTGTAGCCCTTCTGTGTGGTTGAGTAGCCAAGGAACATAACCTTTGTACTCCTGGCTGCAAGTTTATTCCTTTGTTCCCTTGGAATATACACATAGCAAACACACCCAAACACTTTGATATAATCAAGATGAGGTTTAGTTTTGGTTAATACCTCAATTGGAGAGGCATCATGTAGGTTTTTGGTTGGTATCCGGTTGATAAGATAACATGTTGTGACTAAGGCATCTCCCCAAAAACGCATTGGGACTTTCATATGAAACATCATTGCCCTGGTTACTTCCATCAGGTGCATGTTCTTTCTCTCAGCAACCCCATTCTGTTGGGGAGTGTATGGACAACTGGTTTGGTGCTCAATGCCGTGTTTGGAGAGGTAGTGTTGAAAAGCTTGACTAGTATATTCACCTCCATTATCTGATCTCAAACACTTAATTTTAGCATTGTATTGGTTAGTCACATATTTGTTATAGCTCATAAATGCTTCAAGGACTCTATCCTTAGATGGCATCAAGGTAACCCAAGTGTATTTAGACTTAGCATCTATGAAACTAACAAAGTATTTGTGATTATCTCTAGAGACACAAGGGGCTGTCCAAACATCCGAATGAACTAGATCAAAGCAATTGTCATACATAGTTTGAGATTTAGGAAAGACAGTTCTACAATGTTTTCCAAGGATACAAGCTTCACATAACTCATTATTAAAAGATATCCTAGGAAACATCATTTCTAAAGCTTTAAGGTGAGGATGACCCATCCTAGCATGCCACAACTCGCCATTCACCTTAGGATTATTCTAATTTGAAAAACAAGTAACTAAAGAACTAGGGGTGAGCTCTTCAAGCACATAAAGATCGTTCTTTGTGCTGCCTTGTCCAAGAATCGTTTTAGTTTCAATATCCTGAAACACAAACTCATTAGGTCCAAATATAGCATGACAGTTTAAATCAGTTGTAGCACGTTTAACAGATAGAAGATTTGAGGTAAAGGATGGCATATAGAAAGTCCTAGATTCTTTATTGAACAACTTAAGATCACCTATCCCTTATATTGGAACATTAGTCCCATTTGCAATTAAAACATGTCCTCTAGCCGGTTCAATATTCCTAATCAGATTCATGTCACTAATCATGTGATGAGATGCACCTGAATCTATTATTATAGGTTTAGACATAGTTAAAGCATTAAATAAGGCATGTAAAGATCTTCCAACAATGTTACCAGAGTTGTCCTTTAAGGCTTTGATGAGTGCCTCAAGTTCTGAATTCTTAACATACTCGGATTGAGATGGCTGGTATGGAACCATATGAGCTTGAGGGACTTGAGGATTCATGCTACTATATCCAGGGGTCGATGAGCTTGCTTGAGAGTTCACGGGTTGATAGGATTGCCCTTTTTGTGGTAGTAGGTGGCCTCCTGAGTGTAGTGTGAAAGTTTGATTAAGTTTGCGGAATTAAAAGATTCAAAGAGAATGAGAGAGGTTTAGACAGAAGTTTAATGGAGGAAGAGAGAGATTAGGAACAAGGAAGAAATCGATTTCCTTTGTTAAGTAAAATACAACGTAGGACACTGGACATTTATAGACAGACACTTCAGACTCTAGGCTTACACAAGATAGTGACACAAATAATAAACAAAGAGAGACTTGCTGGATCCAAGACATGAAAGTGACAGCTCCTAACGGGTGGGAGCCTGCTTCCACACGTGATTCCTCAAGTCGTGTGTCTCCAACGGCTCTTTCCTCTTCATAAACTCCTTCTAGAACATTAATCCTTGCATAGAAACTATTGGGCCATGTCTTATTCATCTGGGCCTCTCCATTTCTTGAACCGTCCCATATAACACTCGCTGGGGTGTCCATGTACCGCGCCATGCTCGCTGGGCCGTGTTGAGTCTTAAGTTGTCCATAGTCCATTCCCTTATCATACTTGGTCCATTCCTTTATTCAGCTCAATACTCCCCCTCAAGATCAACCATGATAAATGGTTTATCTTGGAACAATGAAGAACCACCTCATTAAAAACCTAAGTATGAAAAACCACTTTGGAATAAAAACATACCAAGGGAAAAAGATTATGGTCTCCATTGCTTAAGGGGACTATTGGCGAGTCAGGTTTGTGAGTCCAAGTTTATCATGGACGAACTCACAAACTCTGGAATTATTTGCTTTGGTGAAGATGTCAGCAAGCTGGTCTAAACTCTTTGTATAGCATGGCAGGATCACACCAAGTTGTATTTGCTCTCTGACCTTGTGGCAATCCACATCTATGTGCTTTGTCCGTTCATGAAAGACTGAGTTTGAGGCAATGTGAATTGCTGCTTGGTTATCACAATGCATTGTGATAGGAGTTTGTGATTCTATTCCCAAGTCTCTAAGCAAGTTCCTGAGCCACATTAACTATGTTGTGAGTCTCCTCATTGCTCTGTATTCGGCCTCAGCACTTGAACATGCCACGATCTTCTGCTTCTTGCTCTTCCAGGTAACTAAGTTACCTCCAATGAATGTGCAATACCCTGTGGTAGATCTCCTGTCATCATGGTCTCCTGCCCAATCTGCATCGCAGTATCCAACAATCTCAGAGCTCCCATTACACCCCATCCAAATGCCTTGTCCTGGAGCTCCCCTGATGTACTTGAGTATGCGGTTCACCATGTTCCAATGCTGCATTCTTGGAGCTTTCATGTGTTGGCTAACCTGGTTCACAGCAAAGCATAAGTCAGGTCTTGTAATTGTAAGATATATGAGCTTACCAACCATCCTGCGGTATTGAGTCACATCTTCAAATGGTTGATCTTCAAGCTCCCCCTGTCTATTAGTCTTTTATGAGTCCTCAATGGGTGTTGTAACCGGTTTGTCTCCTAAGTCACCTGCTTCACTTAAAAGGTCAAGTGCATATTTTCTCTGTGATAAAAATAATCCTTCCTTTGATCTACACACTTCTATACCAAGAAAGTATTTGAGCTCTCCTAAATCTTTGATGTCAAATATGGATTTAAGATATGTTTTTGTATCAAGAATTCCTACCTTGTCATTCCCAGAGATGATAATATCGTCTACATATATGAGAATGACTATAATACCTTTCTGGCCTGTGAGGATGAAGAGAGTGTGATCTGATTCCGATTTCTTGAATCCACGGTTGAGTAGGGTTGAGCTAAGCTTGTGGTACCAGGCCCTTGGAGACTGCTTGAGTCCATAGATTGCCTTTCTCAGTTTTAGTACTTTGCCTTGTGCAATTGTATCTTCAAGGCCTGGAGGTGGTGTCATATAAACCTCCTCTTCTAATTCCCCTTGAAGGAATGCATTTTTGACATCCATCTGCCACAATTCCCATTCCAGGTTAGTGGCTAGGGAGAGTAAGACTCTCCTTGTGTGTAGCTTGGCAACTGGTGCAAAAGTATCACAGTAGTCCTCTCCATAGGTTTGTGTAAAACCTTTAGCTACTAGCCTAGCCTTGTATCTCTGAATCTCCCCATTACTCCTGTACTTAATGGTAAAGACCCATCTTGATCCTACTGCCTTCTTCCCTTTTGGCAAATCGGCTTCATCCCATGTGTGGTTCCTTTGCATAGCTCCATGTTCCTCCCCTACGGCTTCTCTCCACACTTTGTGTTCTTTAGCTTCATCATACGTCTTAAGCACTTCATGTTGATCAAGTGTACCAATAAAGACTAGGTGGTCATCCGGATACTGAGCCAGGGAACACACAGCTTGAATAGGGTGAGCAATAGCCTGACTGTTGAAATAGACTCTGGTGTTTACCCAGTTGGATGGATCCTTCCTTACTCTTTGGCTTCTTCTTAAAGGTACCACCTCTGTTGTTGAAGTGGTGCAATCAGTGGAGGAGGGATGTTCATCCTGAGTATTGGAGACTTCTTTTTGATCTGAGTCTATCTAGACTTCTTCCACATCCTCATGAACCGAGGAGACTTGATCATGACCAGTATCTGAATTCTACCCCTCAGGAGCAAGTCCAGAGGCTTCTGAGGGTTGTGCATGACTAATGGAATTCGGCAAAGAGGAGATACCAAGTGTATCTAGTAGGCTCCTTAAATTAGCTGCTCGGTCAGACTGAGAAGTGGAGAGCTCTTTTAGACTATCCCAATCCTTTTCTGTGTAGTATCCCCTTGCTTTCTAAGAACTTAACATCCCTTGACACCAACACCTTGCCAGTTTCTGGAACAAAACACTTGTATCCCTTCTGTGTGATGGAATAGCCAAGGAACATACTCTTCATACTCTTGGCATCCAGTTTGTTACGGTTCTCTCCTGGAACCAAAACATAACACACACATCCAAAGACTCTTAGGTGATTAATAGACGGCTTGGAGTTGTTCAATACCTCAAACGGTCATTGGTCTTGAAGGATTCGAGTGGGTAGCCTATTGATCAGATAACAAGCCGCAACTACAGCATCTCCCCAAAACCTTTTAGGTATATTGGTGTGAAACATCATGGACCTTGCCACCTCCATAAGGTGTCTGTTCTTTCTTTCAGCTGTACCATTCTGTTGTGGAGTATATGGGCAGCTTGTTTGGTGAAGAATTCCATGTTTGGATAAGAGAGATTTGAAAGCTTGACTTGTGTACTCACCACCATTATCTGATCTTAAAATTTTCACTTTAGCATTATAATTGATGAGGACATCAGCTCTTCCACAATGACAGCTGAACCAGAGGGAGTGCAGATCATCCCTCAAGTACCTAATGGACCCATAACTCGCCAGAGAGCCAGAGCCATCGCACACAAGTTCAACCATCTAGTAGAATTTGTGCTCGAGCAAGGATCAGCTAGTATTTGTCCACCCTCAGTCATCGACAGCAGCAAGGGAGAAGACCCATTTTCAAGCATCTCGTGCGAGCTTCTCCAATGTCAGACATCATCTTCTGGTGTCTTTACTATCACTATAGAGTAAAGACACACAAAGACATGCTAGGGAATTGTACTCTTTTTCCTACCTTCGGTTTTGTCCCTATGGGTTTTCTGAAGGGGGTTTTAACGAGGCAACACCTCTAGTGTGCAAGACAGGGCCTGTTCTACGATAATAACCTTTTACCAGCCCCTGGAATAATCAGAAGATGAGGACCCTCCAATGAAGACAAGCTACAGCAGTCTTCAACACTTAGTATAATTTCTGGTTTTTAAGTTTTAAACTGTTTGTAGTTTTTTGTGGAAGTTTTGAACGCCTTGTTGTTTTTCTTTTAAAACTACTTGTTGTTTTTTTAAGCTAGGGTAATTAAAACCTTAGCCTCCCCTGGAATGACAGACAGAATTAATTTGACAGCAAATTTCAGAGCCCTAGTCGATTTTTTCCTTAATCTGTAGCAATCGAATTCTTCTGCCTTGATCTGTCATCCTGGCGCGAAGAACCTTGGTGTATCACGAGATCATTCCTCCCTCGTGTGGTCCAAATCGCTTCCCCCTTCGTGTTTAACCAGTAGAGGATCTCCCTTGTTGGCACAAACACTAACCCCTTGGTCTGCATCCTCTTCTGACAACCAGAGCGTGTATCATCTTTTGGTATCAGAGCTGAAGATTCTACCTTCTCAGGGATTGTCTAAACCTATCTCTTTTTAACTTTTTGTCTGCAACTTTCAATCACTCTAAAAAAAAAAAAAAAAAAAAAAAAAAAAAAAACTGACAGATTCTTAGTCCTTTGGAATTGAGTCTGAATTATTAGTAGAAACGAGTTTAGAATAGTTAGACACCTTTAAACTAGTAGGATTCTAGAGTCTGTAGACGAAACTAGAGGAAAAAAAAACGGCTAGAAATTTCGTATTTCACTTTGGTTTTGGTTTGTCTACAGCTGATAGGAACTTAAGTGAGAGGAAAACCCGAGCCCAGATCGACCGATCCCTCTTTGGATCGATTGATCTCCCTCTGCAAAGCGGCTGCGGGGAGACTTTAAATTAGTGGAAACCCTAGACGTAAAGGATCAGGAACCATCGATCAACTTTGGATCGACCGATCCACTTTTGCGGACAATTACAAGATCGACCGAGCGGACCTAGATCGACCGATCGTACCTCGGGTCGATCACATCTAAGATTGACCGATCCCCAAACAGACCGATCGATCCAACCTTCTACGGACGAATTTCAGATCGACCGATCGACATTAAGATCGACCGATCGCCTAGAGAATCGACCACTTCTCAACTGGATCGAATCCTTGTCCAGAACTACAATGTCTGATAGCTCAGAACAAGTAGATGCCACTAATGCCATGATCCAAATGCTAGCAGCCATCAATGGGCAACTCAGCAACATGGCAGCTGGTATGGATCGTTTGGGGCAACTCTTGCAGCCTGGAAGACCAGAAATACCTGAAACGGCTAGGCAAGGAGAAGCGCGTGGCTTGGGAGAGCAATCAGCTCAAACACCACCTTTTCAAGCACCACCATTCCATGCACCACCACAACAACCACAGTACCCAGCTCCTGATGTTAAGCTTAATCCACCAACCTTTGCTGGAAGAGTGGACCCAGAAGCTTATCTTGATTGGGAGAGAAGGATGGAGCATATTTTCGAATACTATAGATATGCTGATCCACGGAGAGTAGCTTTAGCTACAGCCCAGTTGACTGACCATGCTCTTACTTGGTGGGACAGAGAAGTGACTGATAGGAGGAGGAACCGATATGGGAATATAGTGACTTGGGAAGAGCTCAAATACATTATGAGAAGGCGCTATGTACCACCACACTTTCACCGAGATATGCAGAAGCGTTTTAGACGTTTGACACAAGGCAACAAGAGTGTGGAGGAGTATTATGAGGAATTTGAGCATCTGAGAAACCGGTTGGAAGTAGAAGACTCTCTGGAGAGTCTAATGGCACAATTTGTGGATGGTTTGCAAGAAAAGATTGCTAGGAAGGTTGAGAGACAAACATACCATGACTTAGGAGAGTTGCTACATCTTGCCATTCAGATTGAACAACAGAACAAGCGCAATGCAGCAAACAATACTCGGGCTAAGACCATCTGGAACCCCACATTTAAGCCAACAGAGAGGAACACTAGTACACCAGGAGATAGCCGGTTCAAGAGCAAAGTGAGTGAACTAACCAAGTTGACCAAACCCGGCCCTAGTGCACCTCAACATGCCACGCCAACTGCTTCTACTCAACGGAGCCGAGACATTTTGTGCTTCAAGTGCAATGGGAGAGGACATATGGCAAGAGAGTGTCCTAATCAACGAGCCATGATCCTCACACCAGCTGGAGACTACGAGTCTCAAGACGAAGGAGAAGAAGAATCCCATGACTATGGTGAACCAGAGGACATAGAGTACCCAGACTCAGGAGAGCTTTTGATGATGAGAAGAGTTCTTAATGCAATGGTAGGTCCTGAAGAGGTTGCACAAAGAGAAAACATCTTCCATACTCGGTGCACCATTCAGGGAAAGGTATGTTCTCTAATCATTGATGGAGGTTCTTGTACTAATGTAGCTAGTTCTTATATGGTAGACAAACTTGGCCTTGAGAGAACTAAACACCCTCATCCTTATAAGTTGAGGTGGCTCAATGATAAAGCTGAGTTACACATATCCGATCAAGTTAAGGTTCCATTTAGTGTGGGACGATACCATGATCAAGTGATATGTGATGTGGTCCCGATGCAAGCTGGTCATCTCCTATTGGGACGTCCATGGCAGTTTGACAGGGAAACCACACATAATGGACAGACTAATCTCTATTCTTTTGAGCATAAAAAGCGCAGGTACAAACTGGCTCCATTATCACCTCAACAAGTGAGGGACATGCAAACAAAAATGGCTAAGGATGGGAGTAAACGCAAATAGAACTTCTTAATCAACTCCAGTGACATTCGAAAAGCCATTGGTAAGGGAGATGAACATGTTCTTCTACTGATGTTTAAAGAGCTTTTGAGTGTAGATAAAGCAGATATCAAGCTACCATCAGAGGTGAATACATTGCTGGAAACATATGCTGATGTGTTTCCTGAAGAACTACCACCTGGATTGCCGCCAGTAAGGGGCATAGAACATAACATTGATTTTATTCCAGGAGCCCAGCTACCCAATAGGGCTGCCTACAGAGTCAATCCAGAAGAAGCCAAAGAACTTGAACGCCAAATCAGGGAGTTAATGGCTCAAGGATATGTGAGAGAGAGCCTCAGCCCCTGTGCAGTTCCAGTTCTACTTGTGCCAAAGAAAGATGGCAGCTGGAGAATGTGTGTGGACTGTAGGGCAATCAACAATATAACCATCAAGTATAGGCACCCCATTCCCAGATTTGATGACATGCTTGATGAGCTCAGTGGCGCCACCATCTTCTCCAAGATCGACCTGAAAAGTGGATACCACCAAGTCAGAATGCGAGAGGGAGATGAGTGGAAAACTGCCTTCAAGACTAAACATGGGTTGTATGAGTGGCTGGTCATGCCATTCGGCTTATCCAACGCCCCCATTACATTTATGCGTCTAATGAACCATGTTCTTAGACCATACATCAGTAAGTTTGTGGTTGTATATTTTGATGATATACTAGTTTACAGCTCATCTTATTCTGACCATGTGACGCATCTTGAGACAGTAATACGAACACTTCAGAAAGAGAAGTTGTATGCTAATCTCAAGAAGTGTACATTCTGCACTGACAAAGTTGTCTTTTTAGGTTTTGTTGTGAGTTCGCAGGGATTACAGGTTGATGAAGAAGATAAAAGCCATTAAGGAGTGGCCTACGCCAACCAGTATTAGCTTAGTGCGAAGGTTTCACGGCCTAGCCAGCTTTTATAGGCGTTTTGTCAGAGACTTTAGCACTATCGCAACTCCTCTAACCTCTGTAATAAAAAAGAACCATGAGTTTAAATGAGGAACAAGAACAAGCTTTCCAACTCCTCAAGGAGAGATTGACGCATGCACCTGTTCTAGCACTTCCAGACTTCAACAAAACATTCGAGGTGGAGTGTGATGCATCAGGCATTGGAATAGGAGCAGTGCTGACACAAGGAGGGAAACCAGTAGCATACTTCAGTGAGAAGCTCAGTGGTGCCTCATTGAACTACCCCACCTATGACAAGGAGCTTTATGCACTGGTGAGGGCAATGGAAGCTTAGCAACACTACTTACTTGCCAGAGAGTGTGTTATCCACACAGACCATCAGACCCTACAACATCTCAAAGGCCAAACTAAGCTAAAAAGAAGACATGCAAGATGGCTGGAATTCATTGAAACATTTCCCTAGGTCATCAAATATAAGAAGGGAAAGGAGAATGTTGTAGCTGACGCACTATCAAGGAGATACAGCCTTATTTCGATCATGGAATCCAAAGTGCTAGGATTTTAATTGATCAAGGATCTGTATGCAGAAGATGATGACTTTAAGGAGAGCTACAAGGAGCATGGAAAAGGCGCCTACAGCAACTTCTACCTGTTCGATGGGTTCTTGTTTAAAGGGAAGAGACTTTGCATTCCAAGAGGATCCATCAGAGACTTACTGCTGAGAGAGGCGCATGGAGGGGGATTGATGGGACATTTTGGCGTGGACAAGACATTGAGCATGCTGAAGGAACATTTATTTTGGCCTCACCAGAGAAGAGATGTGGAAGCTCATTGTGCTCGCTGCTTAGTCTGCAAAAGAGCCAAGTCCAAGTCTCACCCACACGGTTTGTATATGCCACTTCCTATTCCTACTACTCCTTGGACTGACATATCTATGGACTTTGTGCTAGGCTTGCCTAAGATAAACCACAAAGACTCCATCTTTGTTGTAGTAGACAGGTTTTCTAAGATGGCGCATTTCATACCATGTGCTAAGACAAATGATGCTAGTCAAATCGCCAGCTTGTTCTTCAAGGAAGTAGTGAGGCTTCATGGAATTCCCAGGACAATAGTGTCAGACAGAGACACAAAGTTCTTGAGTCATTTCTGGAGGTCAATGTGGAAGAAACTAGGAACCAAATTGGTGTTCTCGACAACATGCCATCCACAAACTGATGGGCAGACAGAGGTGGTTAATAGAACGTTGTCAACATTGCTGAGGGCAACTATTGGGCAAAACTTGAAGACTTGGCTTGAGTGCATCCCTTTTGTGGAATTTGCCTACAACAGAGCTACTCACTCAGCCTCTAAGATGTCTCCATTTGAGGTTGTCTATGGTTTCAACCCACAATCGCCCCTTGACCTTACTCCACTGCCTCCAGCCGAAATTGTTAGCCTACAAGGAGAGACAAAAGTCGAGTTCATCAAGAAGATTCATCAAAAAGCTAAGGAGAACATAGAAAAGAAGACAGAAGCATATGCAAGACAAGCCAATAAAGGAAGAAAGCAAGTTACTTTCAAGGAAGGAGATTGGGTATGGCTGCATATGAGGACAGAAAGGTTTCCCCAGAAGAGGAAAGATAAACTTGCGCCAAGAGGAGATGGTCCATTCAGAATTTTAAAGAAGATCAACGACAATGCATACCAATTGGAACTTCCAGGTGAGTTTAATGTATCTTCTACTTTTAATGTTGCTGATTTGGAAATTTTTGATGCAGGAGATGATCCAGTTTTGAGGACAAAACCTGCTGAAGAGGGAGGGAATGATGAGGACATCGGCTCTTCCACAATGACAGCTGAACCAGAGGGAGTGCAGATCATCCCTCAAGTACCTAATGGACCCATAAATCGCCAGAGAGCCAGAGCCATCACACACAAGTTCAACCATCTAGTAGAATTTGTGCTCGAGCAAGGATCAGCTAGTCTTTGTCCACCCTCAGTCATCGACAGCAGCAAGGGAGAAGACCCATTTTCAAGCATCTCGTGCGAGTTTCTCCAGTGTCAGACATCATCTTTTGGTGTCTTTACTATCACTATAGAGTAAAGACACACAAAGACATGCTAGGGAATTGTACTCTTTTTCCTACCTTCGGTTTTGTCCCTATGGATTTTCTGAAGGGGGTTTTAACGAGGCAACACCTCTAGTGTGCAAGACAGGGCCTGTTCTACGATAATAACCTTTTACCAGCCCCTGGAATAATCAGAAGATGAGGACCCTCCAATGAAGACAAGCTACAGCAGTCTTCAACACTTAGTATAATTTCTGGTTTTTAAGTTTTAAACTGTTTGTAGTTTTTTGTGGAAGTTTTGAACGCCTTGTTGTTTTTCTTTTAAAACTACTTGTTGTTTTTTTAGGCTAGGGTAATTAAAACCTTAGCCTCTCCTGGAATGACAGACAGAATTAATTTGACAGCAAATTTCAGAGCCCTAGTCAATTTTTTCCTTAATCTGTAGCAATCGAATTCTTCTGCCTTGATCTGTCATCCTGGCGCGAAGAACCTTGGTGTATCACGAGATCATTCCTCCCTCGTGTGGTCCAAATCGCTTCCCCCTTCGTATTTAACCAGGAGAGGATCTCCCTTGTTGGCACAAACACTAACCCCTTGGTCTGCATCCTCTTCTGACAACCAGAGCGTGTATCAATAATGGTTAGTGATATAATTATGAAAGTTTATAAAAGCTTCAAGGACTCTATCTTTAGATGGAATTAATGTTAACCAAGTGTACTTAGACTTCTCATCTATGAATGTGACAAAGTATTTATGGTTCTCTCTTGAAATGCAAGGTGATGTCCATACATCCGAATGAATCAAGTCAAAGCATTTTTCATAGATTGTAGTAGACTTAGGAAAGACAGACTTGTAATGTTTGCCTAAGATACAAGCTTCACACTCATTATTTTGAAACTTAACATCAGGTAGAAGAATATTTAAAGCACGGAAATGTGGATGTCCTAGTCTAGCATGCCAAATTGCATTATTAGCAGTAACAACAATAGAACTAAAAGCGCTTAAAAGAGAAGATGGAGACTTTGTATCCTCCAAAATATAAAGGCCATCCTTATTTGTTCCTTGTCCAAGAACTTCACTTGTCTTAATATCCTGAAACAAAACTTCATTAGGACTAAAGATTGCATAGCAATTAAGATCAGAGGTAGCCTTTCTAACTGATAATAAGTTTGAGGTGAAGGATGGTAAATAAAAAGCCTTAGAACTCTTATCAATCAATTTTAAGTCACCTATCCCTTTGATTGGAACCTTTTCACCATTAGCTATAATAACATTGCCTAATGCCGGTTCTAAGTTCTCAATTAATTGTATGTCACTAATCATATGGTGTGAAGCACCTGAATCAACAATCAAGAGTTTTTGAGTTTTAGATGCTAGATAAGAGTTACCAGTTTCTTTTAAGTGTTGATGAGGGCCTCTAGGTCTGATTTCTTCACGAATTCAGAGGAGGCAGCTATGGATGTTCCTTCCCCATTTGGCCATATGCGCTTAGAGGGTTCAGCATGGTGCGTGGCTAGGGAGCCACCTTCAAGCGAGTAGTTGGCTCTTGGCTCCTTCCACCGATTGTTTTTGAGGTGGGGATGCAAGATCCAGCACTTCTCCTTGAAATGTCCTCTTTTTTTGCAATGATCACACACTAACATCTTTCGGTCCTCATACTTGAAGTTACTCTTGTTTGCCGTGGCTAGTTCTCCTTTGTTGGCTGTGACCAACTCGCCCTTCCTTCCAAAGAGCCCCAAAGACCCTTGTTCCTTTTGGACTTGTGAACACACCTCATCCAAGGTTGGTAGCTTGTCGGCTCTTAGCAAATGCTTGATAAGGTCATTAAAGGTTGGGTTCAGGGTCAGCAACAGGGCAAACACCTTGTCTTGTTCTCGACGTTCATTCAGGACCATGGGGTCCAAAGAGCTTGGCCTCAGCATTTCCAGTTCTGCCCATAGGGCTCTGAACTTTCCAAAATGTTTGGTGAAGTCCATATCTTCTTGGCTCAGGTCATTAATAGCTTTCTTGACTTCAAACACCCGGCTGACATTGGAGATGTTTCCAAACACGTTTTGTAGTGTTTCCCACAGCTCCTTGGCCGTTTCACAATAGGAGCCTGGTTCCACACGTGATTCCTCAAGTCGTGTGTCTCCAACGGCTCTTTCCTTTTCATAAACTCCTTCTAGAACATTAATCCTTGCATAGAAACTATTTGGCCATGTCTTATTCATCTGGGCCTCCCTATTTCTTGAACCATCCCATATAACACTCGCTGGGCTGTTTATGTACCGCGCCATGCTCGCTGGGCCGTGTTAAGTCTTAAGTTGTCCATAGTCCATTCCCTTATCATACTTGGTCCATTCCTTTATTCAGCTCAATATAGTGTGCCTTTGGAGAGTCCTTCCATTTGGTTGGTTTCAGATGCGGATGCAATATCCAACATTTATCCTTGGTATGGCCTTTCCTTTTGCGGTGATCAAATATCATGTTCTTCTTATCTTCAAACTTGTAGTGACTCTTATTAGCAGTGATGACTTCTTCTTCTTGCTTGAGAAGGCTTTTATGAGCCGTGAGAAGATCCCCTTTTCCCCCAAATAAACAGAGAGACCCACATTCTTTCTGAATTTGAGAGCAAACATCTTCAAGAGATGGAAGTTTTTCAGACCGTAATATGTGTTTAATCAAATCATTGTAGGTTGGGCTGAGGATCATAAGAAGACTGAAGACCTTGTCTTGTTCACGTCGCTCCTTAATGACTTCAGTGTGAAATGAGACTGGTCTTAACATGTCTAGTTCTGCCCATAGTGAGCTAAACTTGCCATAGAGGGCCGTGAAGTCTGAATCATCTTGGTTGAGGTTGTTGATGGCTTGCTTGACTTGAAAAATGCGACTTAGGTTGGATGTATTTCCATATACTTTCTTGAGGATCTCCCACAGCTCCATTGAAGTTTCACAATGAGAGTAGGATTCTAGTATAGGACCATCTAGAGAACTTTGAAGAACAGATAACACATAGAGATCCTCTTGGTGCCATTTCTTTTCATCGGTCATAACCATCTCATCCCCTTCTTCATTTTGGATCAGGATAAGCGGAGCTTCGTTAATCAGGAGGTGGTCTCCAAGTCCTCTACCTCCAAGAACAGTTTTGATCATCCGTGACCATAAGACATAGTTCAAGCCTTTTAGAACAATAGGAACCGTGATTGGGCGAGAGTTTTCCATAATGAGGAGGCTTGAGTCCGTACAACTATGGAAACACGACTTTTAAAAGCTTGAGTTCCAAGTTTGTTTTGAAACTTTGAGAAAACAGAGCTAGTCAGGACCAATGTCCAATTATAAGGTGATACCGGTTCCTTGACACTGAAATGAGCAACCTTAAGCTTCTTAGGATATTTCTTCTTTGGGTTTTCCAGAATGGTACGGACGGTAGGGAGAAAAATTCCAAACGCAGGGTGATGAACAGAGTTTTAAAGAGGCCTTTTTACTGTGAATAAGGCTTAAGAAGAAGGTTTATGATTGAAAAGGAAGGAGTTTTCAAGAAAAGGGAGCTTCTTTTAGCAAAGTTTTGGGAGTGTACGGCCACTGGGTTCTTCGACCCAATGATGAAGACGAGTACAGACTTGATCAAATAAGAGGAAAGACCCCTCCTTTCTGAGCCAAATGAAGCGCTGAGTGACGGATGAGATGAAAGAAACTTCCTTGAGACTTCTTTGAGCTAAAATCACCTTGGTTTGAAGGTATGGTCCGTACAACGATGGTAGAAAGCGAGACTTAAAAGAAACAAGCTACCAAACACATGAAATAACCATGTCTAGTCTTCCTCAACTCATCACCCATGGTTCTGACGATCTTAGATCTCAGAGAGGATAGGCTAAGGCATGTTTATTTCAAGGATGAACTTGTTACCAAAGAAGGAACGATTAGGAAACAAGAAATTTGCGGAAATGAAAGAGATTAAGAGCTACGCTCTGATACCATGTTAGTTTTAGAGAGTTTTAGGAAGTTTGTTTTGGAGAGATTTAGGGAGTTTAGGAAGTTTGAGAAGTTTTAGAGAGATTGTAAAGAACCACGTTTATTATTCGAATAGAGATTGATAGATACAAGGAAGGCTGCTACAATCCTTTTATACACAATGGTAAACCTAGAAACTTCTAAAAGGAAGAGGCAAGAGCTGGCGTCTCCTTTTGTGCTGGCATAGGTGACTCACCACCTTTAGGCGTGTGATTGCTCCTGGTCTTCTAGAAGTAGTAGCTAGCCGTTGTAACCTTCCTTCTCTTACTAAAGGTTCATCATTCTAACAGTCTTTAGTTCAATTTCTGTTGGCCTTTAAGGTATCTGAGAGATTCATGATATAAGTGAATTACAAACTACTTAGGCCAGAGATAATGTTGCCACACTTGTAGGGCCCTCACTAGAGCATAAAGCTCTTTGTCATAGGTAGAGTAATTAAGAGTCGCTCCTCCTAACTTGTCACTAAAATATGCTGTGGCTCTTCTTTCCTGCATAAATACAACACCAATTCCAATTCCTGAAGCATCACATTCAATCTCAAAAGTTTTCGAAAAGTCTGGTAATACAAGTAAAGGGGCATTTTTCAACTTCTCTTTCAGCAATTCGAATGCTTCTGCCTAGGATGGTCCCCAAGTGAATCCCACAGTCTTCTTAATGACTTCTGTAAGTGGGGCTGCAATGGTACTGAAGTCTTTAACAAATCTCCTATAGAATCCAGCAAGCCCATGGAAACTTCTCACTTCTCCTATGTTTTTAGGCGTGGGCCATTCTCTGATTGCCTTCACTTTCTCCTCATCTACCTGGATACCTTGAGAAGCAACAACAAAACCTAAAAAGACTAGGTTATTTGTTCCAAAAGAGCATTTCTTTATGTTTGTATACAAGTTTTCTTTCTTTAAAACATCTAAGACATGTCTAAGGTGATCAATGTGCTCTTTCATGTTCCTGCTGTAAATCAAAATATCATCAAAATATACCACCACAAATCGTCCTATAAATGTTCTTAAGACATGATTCATTAATCTCATGAAAGTGCTAGGTGCATTAGTGAGTCCAAAAGGCATAACTAACCACTCATACAATCCTAATTTTGTCTTAAAAGCAGTTTTCCATTCATCTCCTTCTTTCATTCTAATCTGATGATAACCACATTACAAATCAATCTTAGAAAAATACAAGATCCATATAATTTATCAAGCATGTCATCCAAACGAGGAATATGGTGTTTGTACTTAACTGTTATGTTGTTTATGGCTCTGCAATCTACACACATGCGCCAGCTACCATCTTTCTTAGGCACAAGTAAAACAGGTACTGCACAGGGACTTAAGCTCTCGCGGATGTGTCCTTTCTCAAAGAGCTCATTGACCTGTCTTTGAAGTTCCTTTGTCTCCACAGGATTGGTCCTGTAAGCTGGTCTGTTTGGAAGAGTGGCGCCTGATACAAAGTTAATCTGATGTTCTATACCTCTGAAAGGAGGTAATCCTACTGGTTGGTCTTCAGGAAACACATCCATGTACTCTTGCAATAGAAACTCAATCTCTCTCGGTATTTCCGGAGTCAGGTAGTACTACTAGCTAGCAATTCCTTGCAAACTAGTAACATCATAAATTGTTGCTCATTTAAAGCATGTTTAACTTCACTAGGAGTACCAAAAAGGCTGTGGTGACTTAACTTGGTCGGGTCATAGGCGTGAGTTACTTGTGTTAAGGCCTTTGCTTCTTCTCTCCTCTGTTTTAGCTGCATTTGATCTTGGTGAACCTCCTGGGGTGTAAGCGGGACAAATGTGAGCTGTTTGCCCTTGTGTTTGAATGAATGTCGGTTGGTGTATCCATCATGGCTCGCTTATCGTACTGCCATGGTCTTCCCAATAGAATGTGACTGGCTTCCATGGGCAACACATCACATATGATCTGATCCTAGTATTTCCCAATGCTTAAAGGTACTTCCACTTGTTCTGTCACTTTCATTTCTCCTTCCTCATTAAGCCATTGTAGCTGGTATGGTCTAGGATGTTTATGAGTGACCAAATTGAGCCAGTCCACAAGTGTTTGGCTGGCCACGTTTGTACAGCTACCTCCATCTATGATCAAGCTACATACCTTGTCCTGAATGAGGGATCGAGTGTGAAACAAGTTCTCCTTTTCCTCTTGTACCTTAGGTTGTGCACTTAAGGTTCTCCTAGTAACCAATAGCTGTCCTTGAACAGGGTAAGGTTCACTTTCTGTCTCTGAATGATCATCCTCTGATGTTTACTCTCCATTCTCTAGGATAAGCATCACCCTTTCCTTGACATCTGAAACACTTGATGTTTCTAGTTCTTGTTGTAGGCGTCTGTGTTGCTGAATAGTAGGTCCTTCTCTGGCCTTGACAAGCGTCTTGAAAGATGAACCTCCCTGTATATCATCCTTGTTGTAAGTCAGCTTTAGAGGTTGAAACATAGGGGTTCCTGGTGTTGCTCTTTCTCTTGTTTTGTTGTTTAATAAGGATGACACTATGGAGTAGCTCATCCATATCCTCATACTCCTGCAATTCCAATCGATCCTGAATGTCTCTATTAAGAACTCCTTGAAATTGTGCCATACTAGCCTCCATAGTCTCATCTATTTCAGCGTTAATCATGAGATTCTCCATCTCTTGGTGATAGTCCTCCACACTCCTTGTTCTTTGGGTTAATCTCCTTAGTTTTTGATGTAGATCTCTCCCTGACTGGAAAAAATCTCTTCCTCATCATCGTTTTCATTTCATACCAAGATGTTATTTGGGGTTCTCCATTGCGCCCTCTAGTGGTAGCAATCTGTTCCCACCAGTTAATGGCATACCCATCGAATTCGGTTGCTGCTATCTTCACCTTCTTTTCCTCTGAATAGTTTTGGCAGCTGAAAACTATTTCAATCTTCTTTTCCCATTCTAGATAGGCATCTGGATCATTCTTTCCTGAAAAGGGCAGAATTCGAAGTTTGAGTCCTCCTAGGCTGTTATCAGGTCTCGGCTCCTGGGGTTGGTATTGATCTCCACCTTCATCCAAGTAATCCTGGGGTTCCTCTTCATCTAGCCTGGTTACTTGCTTAGCTCTCACCCTGGCGCCTCTCCCAAAGCGCCCACCTCCTTGGTTTGGTCTTACCCCACGAGCTGGTCTACCTGCCAAAGGATCAATTCCATAGAAAAACTCATTAGCTTGGTTAGCCCTATTTTCAAAAGTAGCTTGAAGTCTTCTGGTTATCTCATTCATAATGACTTACATCTGCAACTGATCAAACCTATGAGTGTGAATTTTAGTAGAATGGTGAAGAATTGAGAGAGATTTAGAATAGAGATTGAGAGAGAATCGAATTGAAGAAGAATGAAGAATTGTATTATTTTCTTTCTAAAGTAAGGTACAAGGAGTTTATATAGTGGTTTACAAGACTTGTTATTAAACACCACTTAACACACGCCTAACACTCTAAACTCTTCTCTTGATAAAGCATGTTTAAACCTCCTTCTAATCTAACACTCCCCCTCAAGCTTAACTATGATGAATGGTTAAGCTTGGACAAACTACAGGAAATCACCTCATTAAAAACCTCAAAGTGTAAAACCCAAAATGGGACAAAAACAACTTTGAGGGAAAAAGAGTATGATTCCCATAGTCAAGAGGATTACTCACCAACGCTTGTAAGTCCCAATCTTGGAAGAATAGACTCACACACCTTTGTAGTAGTGGCTTTAGTAAAGATATCTGTTTGATCTGAACTTCTTGTATAACAAGGTAAAACAACTCCCTGTTCAACCGCCTGTCTTACCTTGTGGCAATCTACTTCAATGTGTTTTGTCCTTTCATGGAACACTGAATTTGAAGCTATGTGAATGGCTGCTTGATTATCACAATGCATAGTGATTGGTCTTGAATCTTCAATTTGCAAATCCTTCAGTACAGCCTTGATCCAGATTAGTTCATTTGTGAGTTTCTTCATGGCTCTATACTCAGCTTCAGCACTGGAACATGAAACCACCTTCTGTTTCTTGGTCTTCCAAGTCACAAGATTTCCTCCCACAAAAGTGCAATAGCCTGTGGTTGATCTTCTATCATTCCTATCTCCAGCCCAATCAGCATTACAATAACCTACTATCTCTGTGTTTTTGTTACAGCCCATCCATATGCCATGATCATATGTTCCTTTCAAGTATCTTAGCACCCTCTCTAACATCTCCCAGTGCTTAACAGTCGGTGATTGCATGTGTTGGCTCACCTGGTTTACTGCAAAACAAATATCAGGTCTAGTAAGTGTAAGATAGATAAGCTTACCTACCAATCTCCTATACTGTTTTGGATCTCCATAGAGAGGATCTCCAGCCTCCCCTTCAGTAGCCGCTTTGTAGCTGTCTTCAATAGGAGTGCTAATAGGTTTTGCATCCTTCTTTCCTGTTTCATTCAACAATTCCAACACATACTTTCTTTGTGACAAGAATAAACCCTCTTTAGACCTGCATACCTCAATTCCTAAGAAATATTTCATTAAACCGAGATCCTTAATATCAAATTTAGTCTTAAGATAAGCCTTAGTTTCTAGAATACCTTCCTTGTCACTACCCGTGATAATAATGTCATCAACATAGACTAATACCACAATTATACCTAAATAACTAGGAAAGGTAAACAGAGTATGATCAACTTCAGATCTTCTAAAACCTCTATCCCTTAAAGTCATACTAAGTTTATGATACCAGGCTCTTGGAGATTGCTTTAATCCATAGATGGCTTTCCTTAATCTCAGGACATTGCTACCAACCACTAAGCCTTCTAAACCAGGAGGCGGTTTCATGTACACTTCTTCCTCTAGCTCTCCTTGAAGGAATGCATTCTCCACATCCATCTGCCACAACTCCCATTCAAGATTAGTAGCAAGAGAAAGTACAATCCTTACAGTGTGAAGCTTGGCTACTGGAGCAAATGTATCTCCAAAGTCTTCACCATATGTTTGAGTAAAACCTCTTGCTACAAGCCTGGCCTTATACCTTTCAATTTCACCATTGCTATTATATTTAATAGTAAACACCCATTTAGAACTTACTGCTTTCTTACCCTTAGGCAAGTATGATTCATCCCAAGTATGATTTCTTATCATGGCTTCTATTTCATCTTGGACAACATTTCTCCATTCCTTCAATTCCATAGCCTCCTCATATGTGTTAGGAATTTTATTTTGATCTAAAGAGCTTATGAATACCTGATGTTCCTTTGGGAAATGAGCAAACGAACAAGTAGCTTGAATAGGATGTCCTACTGCTTGAGCATTGTAGTAGACCCTGGTGTTGATCCAGTTGGCAGGATCTTTCCTTACCCTTGTACTCCTTCTTAACACTTGAGGAGATTCAACAACCGCTACTGCATTATCAGCTTCAGCTCCTGTACCCTGTAACTCTTGGACATAGACTTGATCATGAACTACTGGTATACTTACATTCTCCCCCTCATGAGAAGGACTATGACCCATGCTTGAAGAGGAAGAAGATCCCGGATCAAACTCCCCCTGGCCACCATCCTGCCCCATCCTTTGACTTATGCCAGGCCTGCCAAGAGTCGTATCATACTCACTTACAGTCGGTCCTTTACTGCTTGTGGCCGGTTCATGGCTATCACAAAGCCCACTAGTCTCCGGATCATTTTGAACTTGCACCTGTGGATCCAAAACCCGTGCTGGTCCAGTAGCTAATGGCCTGGAAATATTAAAACTTTCCAACAACTTTTGAAGATACACATTCCTATCAGTAGTAGAATTAGACATACCCTTTAGGTTTTCCCAAGTTCCATCAATGTAAAAAGATTGGTTTTTCCATAAACTTTACATCTCTAGAGACTAAAACTTTTTGCAATTGAGGATCATAACACTTATAACCTTTTTGGGTTGATGAGTAGCCTAAAAACACTGCTTTTGTACTCTTCTCATCCAGTTTATTCCTTTTTCCACCTGGTACTAAAACAAAACACACACAACCAAATACTCACAAATGTTCAAGGTGAGGTTTAGTACCATTAAGTACCTCAAATGGTGAGATATCATGAAGAACCTTAGTAGGTATTCTATTAATCAGATACCAAGCCGTGAGTACTGCATCCCCCCAAAATTTCTTGGGTACATTCCTATGGAACATTATTGACCTAGCCACTTCCATTAGATGGCGATTTTTCCTTTCAGCCACCCCATTCTGCTCTGGTGTATATGGACAGCTTGTTTGATGAAGAATACCATACTTGAGAAGGTAATCTCTAAATGCTTTGCTTGTGTATTCCCCTCCATTGTCTGTTCTGAAAACTTTAACCTTTGCATTATAATAATTAGTAGCATATGAATGAAAATTAATAAATGCTTCTAAAACTCTATCCTTAGAAGGAAGCAAAGTAATCCAAATATATTTAGATTTCTCATCTATAAAAGTGACAAAGTATTTTTGTTGTTCTCTAGATGCATAAGGAGCAGTCCAAACATCAGAATGTATTAGGTCAAAACAGTGATCATATGAATGTGTAGACTTAGGAAAGACAATTTTGCAATGTTTACCAAGAATGCAAGCTTCACATTCATTTTGATTAAAGGAAATGTTAGGAAATATCAATTCAAGAGCTTTAAAGTGTGGATGGCCTAGTCTAGCATGCCATAATGTTCCATCAGACAGCTCATTATTACTTGTCAAACAAGAACCTAAACCTAAACTAGAAGTAGAAAGATCGCCTAGAATGTATAGATCATCCTTTGTGCCTCCTCTTCCAAGTACTCTTTTTGTTTCAATATCCTGAAAGCAACACTCATTAGGACCAAAAATCACATGAAAATTCAAATCAGTTGTTGCTCTTTTAATAGACACAAGATTAGATGTGAAAGAAGGCATAAAGAAAGCTTTACTATCCTTATTAAACAATCTCAGATTACCTATGCCTTTAATTGGTATTTTGGTTCCATTAGCAATAACTACATTTCCTAAGGCAGGTTCCAAGTTGTTTATTAAGTTGATATCACTAATCATGTGGTGAGAAGCCCCTGAGTCTATTATCAAAGGTTTATTCACATTATGAGCAACATAGGAAGCATGGAGAGATTTACCAACAACTTTACCAGATTCGTCTTTGAATACTCTCAGTATAGCCTCTAAATCTGATTTTCTGACAAATTCTTGCTCAAATGTTGAAGGTCCAAGTTGTATCTCCTTCCCGGCTCGCTGGATTGATCTTGCCATACCGTCTTGAGATGTACCCACAGTAGATACATTAGAGGATACAGTCGCTTGATTCACGCTTGCTGGAGTGTGGTTCTTAAGACCCATAGGTTTAGTCTGGTCACGCCACCAAGCAGGTTTGAGATGCGGATGCAGTGACCAACACTGGTCCTTGTGATGACCCTTCCTTTTGCAATATGAACAAGTAGACACACCCTTCTTATCATCCCTTTTGTAGAAGCTCTTGTTTGCAGTAACAAGTTCAACTTTATCCCCAAATAATACCTGAGAACCTTGTTCCTTTTGAACACAAGCACACACCTCCTCTAGACTAGGTAATTTATCCTGTCTCAAAAGATGCTTGGTGAGGTCTGTATAACTAGAATTCAGTGTCATCAACAATCCAAATACTTTGTCTTGTTCTCTTCTTTTATTAAGAGTTATAGGATCAGTAGTAGCTGGCCTCAACATTTCCAACTCAGCCCATAAAGCTCTAAAGACTCCAAAATGCTTAGTAAATTCAGCCTCCCCCTGTTGAAGTTGATTCAAAGACTTCTTAACTTCAAAGATTCTTAACAGATTTGAGGTGTTACCATAAACATTCTGAAGAGTATCCCACAGCTCCTTAGCATCTTCACAGTATGAGTATGCTGCTAATAGTGATGACTCAAGTGAGTTTTGTAGAATAGCCAACACAAGCTGATTTTCCTGAAACCACTTGCTTCCCACATCCTGTTCTGAATGTTGCTCTGCTTCAAGAACCTCCCCTTCAGCAGCTATACTAGGCGGCCCTTTGGTGAGCATATGAGACCAAAGCCCCCTACTGCACAATGTAGTCTTCATTGTTCGAGACCACAGCAAATAGTTCATACCCTTCAATGTAATCTGGGCCATCAACTGCTTATGAAGTTCCATAGCAACCGTTTTGATATATCCCACACACTCAACAACAAGATCACCAGAGAATGATTTGGAGTCAAAGACTTAACCACCATGATATCAAACCAATCAAGAGTACATAGACTAAATCAACTCCTAACCAATAACCAGCAGGATTAACCACCTAATCGATTGCACAAACTTCTCAAACCCGGTTATCTAACCTAACCTTCCAAGAACTAGATTAAGAACCTGAGAAACAACTTCCTCCACTCCTAAACCTCAGATTATACAATCTTAAAACCAGATTGAAGATCAGATACCAGAAAACAGAGGATCGGTGATGACTGTTGAAGTTTTCTTGAGACAGAAGAAACTGAACCTTGCGATTTGAAGAACAAGTTGAAACTCCACGATCGAAATCGATCCTGTGAAGTCTATCAAATGGACTAAAGATCGGCACAAATTGATGATAATTCAAGTGAAGAAGACAGCCCAGAAGAATCAGCTGAGAATTTTGAGGAACCTTCGAACAGAGGTTTGACGCAAAGAAGAGAATCGAGTTCTTGTGAACAAATCTCGATCGATCTTGTGAACTGGATCAACTGGATCAAAGATCGGTGCCTCCTGATGACGATCCACGTGAGAAAAAAATCCAGAAGATTCAAACAGCAAGATTTGAAGATCACGATTTCGAACTGAAATTTTGGCGCGAAGGAAGAACTCTCGAATTTTCACGATCACGATCGATCTTGTGAAAGAACACCACCCACGGATTGAAGATCGGCACCTTCTAATGATAATCTGCGTGAGAAAGAAGATTCAGAGAAGCAAGATTGAAGATTTGTGATGATCGCATTTGAATCCGTTTTTGGCGCCAAACGAACCAGGTTTGATTCGATCGCAAGAAACCAATCAAACTTATCAAACTCTGCAATTCTGATGAAGGATGATCAGAAATCGCCAGAGAGGTTGTCGTCTAGGAAAGGAATGGTGATAGATGATGAAGAACTCGCCGGAAGATCAAGGCCCTCCGCAACTAGACTCGTTTCGAAGATGAAGATGAAGTTTTGAAGAAAAAGAAAAAAATTTGCAGAGAACCTGCTCTGATATCATGTGAATTTTAGTAGAATGGTGAAGAATTGAGAGAGATTTAGAATAGAGATTGAGAGAGAATCGAATTGAAGAAGAATGAAGAATTGTATTATTTTCTTTCTAAAGTAAGGTACAAGGAGTTTATATAGTGGTTTACAAGACTTGTTATTAAACACCACTTAACACAAACCTAACACTCTAAACTCTTCTCTTGATAAAGCATGTTTAAACCTCCTTCTAATCTAACAATGAGGTTGTGTGGTTCCCTCTCCTCTAGGGGTTTCTTCGTTTGGATTCTCAATTCTTCCTGAAAAAACTTAACAAACTTTTAATTAAAACTCTCTCTCTTACTTCTATTTTGTGATCTCTCAATAGATAATTTTCTTGCTATTCCCAAAAATTCAGATTAGATCAAAGCCTAATCACCTAAGATTTAAAGCTATAACCTAATGTGATTAAGATAGAAAGATTGCAAGATTTTTTTCGTCAGCTGATTTACTGTTTCCTAGCAGGGTTTCTCTTCTGCTATATACTTTTTTTTTTTAATTTTCGAGATTTTTTTTTTAAATATAGATTCTTTTTCTTAGATCGTTTTGTAATTCAGGAAAGGTTCAGCTGACTTACAACAGATAGAAATGAAAGAATTTCTTTATGAAACTAAAAAAAAATGAAAAGAAATTGATGGTGGTTTTGAAATCAAAGTGATTTCACAAACCCTAAACTTCAAGAGGCTCTGATACCACTTGGTGCGGCCCTGGTTGTTTTAAAACAACCAAAGGATCGACTTGAAGGATGGTGGAATGGCGAATTGAGGAGGCTAATAGCTCTCCTTATGGCGGCGGTTGATTTGATGAAGGATGGAGGCTACTAGCTCTCCAAGTTGGCGTGAATGGAAGGGGGTGAATGAGAATGGATTTTAATTCCACTAGCACAGGTTCACCCTGTATAGAGCTATGAAATTTCACAGCAGATTACTCTACTCTTAAGTGAATGAGGGATCAATGTTCTTAGGCTGAACAGAAAAAGCAAGAAGAAAAAGTGCTTTGAAATATTTTATAAAATTCGATGTGTTACAAGGGAAAGGGGGTGAAGTCTTTTTATAGGCAGATATTCCTAGCTAGATTATACCTACAGAATAATATCCTAACTATTTATTCCTAATTTAATGCTAACAAGAAGTTATTCTATTAACATCCAAATTTTATACCAAAAGACATCTATCCTAATCCTTTGGTTTAAATTAAGTGACTAATTATAGACCAATAAATTAAACCAATTGATTGGTTTAATTTTAGACTCTCATTCTCCTTCCAATTCGATTTTTCATAAGGCATGAAGGGCCTTTCTTTGGGCTTTGCTCCTTGATCTTGTTAATGGACCAAGTCATAATTCCTTGTCTCCTTGGGCTTGGACTTGGGCCATACCTTCTTCTCTTCTATTTTGTAAGTCCTTGGGCCATGGATATTGTTTAGTCGGGTTTGGATCAGGATTGGGTCGTGGGTCGTGGTCCGGGTCATGGGTCGGGTCATGGATCGGGTCAATTCGGGGACATGGATACTTGGTCGGGTCATGATCCGGTTCGGGTTGTTGGTTCACGGTCGGATCAGAATTCAGACCGGTTTGATGGTCTGGGTTCGTGGACGGGCTATGGGCCAAGTTGGTTTGATGGTCTTGTCCAGGGCCGGGTCGCATGCTGGGCTGGTCGGGTCGATGGTCCGGTACAGGGTCGGGTTGAGAGTTTGGTTGGTCAGATAGCTGGTTGGGACATGGGTTGTTCTCGCCGGGTTTGGTGCCGTGGTTTGTGGGCAGGCCACGTTACATGCTGGTGTTCTCGCCGGGTTTGGTGCTGTATTTCGTGGGCAGGCCACGTTCCATGCTGGTGTTCTCGGACGGGTCATATGCTATGTCGGGTGGCTGTATGATCCGATCCTCTTCGTCTTCTTTTTTCTCTTCTTCAGATGAATCCAAGTCTTCTGATGCTGTCAAGAGGTCTTGCTCGTTCCAGGTCGCACCAGTGTTATCTCTTGCAGCAAGCTTAGAATGGGATCTTTGGCATATGGATGTGAAGAATGCCTTTCTTCAGAGAGAATTAGGAGAAGAAGTCTACATGACTCCACCTCCTGGATTAGAAGACTCAGTTGCACTAGAGAAAGTTTTAAGATTGAGGAAGGCAATCTATGGTCTGAAACAGTCACCTAGGGCCTGGTACCATAAATTGAATGTCACTCTAAGAGATAGAGGATCTAGAAGGTCAGAGGCAGATCATACATTTTTCACTCTCCACAGCCAAGAAGGTATAGTTGTCATTCTCATATATGTAGATGATATTATCATCTCTGGGAATGACAAGGTATGAATCTCTTCAACAAAAGAATACCTTAAGTCGATGTTTGATATTAAAGACCTTGGTGAACTCAAATATTTTTTGGGTATTGAAGTTTGCAGGTTCAAAGATGGGTTATTCATATCACAGAGGAAGTATGTGAAAGATTTTATGATTGAGAGAATTTGAGATTTAGAGATTGAGAGAGAAAGAGAATAGAGAGAAAAGAGAGAATGATATTATTGAGATTTTAGAAAAAATGAATTTCATATATACAAAGTAAGAGAGAGTTTACTATTTATACTAATTTACTCTTGACTTGTTTGGATACTAAGATAGCCTAATTACATATTTGGCTACAGAGATAGACATATCATTAAACCCAAACAAGTCTAAATCATTCTCACTTAGTCATATGACGCCTACAAGTCTTGTTGCTTTCATCATTCCTCTTCATTCCAACACTCCCCCTCAAGCTTAAGTCATGGAGAATGCTTAAGCTTGCAAACATGAAGTATTACCTCATTAAAAACCTAAAGAAGAAAAACACAATTGGGACAAAACATTTTCTAGGAAAAAAGAGTATAACTATCCATGTTGGGATCACTGATGTGGAAAAGACATCAAACCAAGTCTAGGGTAGATGGAACCGCCTGTCTTCAAGGTTGTAGCCTTGTTAAACACATCAGCTAGTTGATCTTCACTCCTAGTGTAGCAAGGTAAGATGATACCATTTCCAATAGCGTCCCTCACCTTATGGCAATTTACCTCAATATGCTTGGTTCTCTCATGAAACACAGAGTTAGAGGTAATGTGTATGGCAGCTTGATTATCACAATGGACAATAATAGGAGACTCTAGGCACACGCCTAAAATATCAAGAAGGAGTTGCTTCAGCCATATGCACTCTGTTGTAAGCTTCCTCATAGCCTTGTATTCAGCTTCTGCACTAGAACAAGATACAACCTTTTGTTTCTTAGTCTTCCAAGTTACAAGGTTACCTCCTATGAAAGTGCAGTAGCCGGTTGTGCTTCTCCTATCTTCTCTGTCTCCTGTCCAATCTGCATCACAATATCCTACAACATCTGTGTTCTTATTACATCCCATCCATATACCTTGTTCCTTAGTGCCTGTTAGATATCTCAATATGCGAGTAATCATATCCCAATGTCGTGTCCTTGGGTCTTGCATATGTTGAGACACCTGATTCACAGCAAAACATAAGTCAGGTCTAGTGATGGTTAAGTAAATAAGCTTACCAGCCACTTGTCTATACAGTTTTGCATCATGAAACTTGTCTCCCCCTCAGGTTCTATCTTGTAGCCTTCTTCAAGAGGTGTCTTAACTGGTTTAGCTTCAATCATGCCTGTAGAAGTTATTAGATCCACAATATATTTCATTTGAGATAAAAAGATACCTTCTTTGAATCTACATACTTCAATACCTAAGAAGTATTTAAGTTCACCTAGATCCTTAATATCAAAGACACTTTTTGAATAAGCTTTAGTTGATTCAATACCAACTTTATCACTTCCTGAGATGATTATATCATCAACATAGATAAGTATGACCACAATACCTTCCTTACTCTTAAGTGTAAAAAGAGTATGTTCAACTTCTGATTTTTTGAAACCTCTGTCCCTTAGTGTTGATTTTGCGGAAGTAAGAAGAGAGAAATAAGGAGATTAGGCGAGTTCCATGGGGAACTCGACCAGAAGAATAAAGAAGGAGACAAATAGAATAAAGAGAGAGGAGTATATTTCTTAAAAGTGTGTCGAATACAAGGTGAGATAATGCCTTAATATAGGCTGGACAGAAAGGCAAAAAATTCAAATGAGAAAGAGACATTGGAGCCTTCCCAAGGCCTGAAAGCGACCGCTCATAAATGGTCTTGTAGCCACACGTGATTCCTTGCTGCCTCATCTTTCTTCTAAAAACTCTTCCTTGCAACCAAAACTCTTCTTGTCTTTATTTAGTGGGCTTAGGCCTTATTTGAACCTGGACTGCTCAAACTTGGCGTGGGCCGTGATGCCAAATGCATTCCCTTGCTCAATACTCCCCCTCAAGCTTAGCATAAGAGAAACCACTTGGGATAAAAACTATGGTAAGAGAAAAAGAGTGTGTTGTCTATAGGTTAGGGAAGCACGGCTTATGGTTGTGGGAGATCTACCAGCCCAAGTTTGCTATAGATATGAGAGCAAACATTAGAGCTAGCAGCCTTGGTGAAGATGTCAGCCAATTGGTCTTCACTTCTTGTATAGCATGGAAGAATCACTCCTTCTTCAATCTTTTTTCTGACCTTGTGGCAGTCTACCTCTATGTATTTGGTTATCTCATGGAAGACTGAATTTGTTGCAATATGGATGGCTGCTTGGTTGTCACAATGCATGGTGATTGGAGTGTTCTGATCAATGTTGAGATCCTTGAGGAATGCTTTCAGCCATGTCAATTCGTTGGTCAACTTTCTCATTGCACGGTATTCTGCTTCAGCTGTGGAGCATGCCACCACCTTTTGTTTCTTGATCTTCCAAGTGACCAAGTTTCCTCCTATGAATGTACAATAGCCGGTTGTGGATTTCCTACCAGATTTATCTCCAGTCCAGTCTGCATCACAATATCCCACAATCTCTGTGTCTTTGTTTTGGCCCATCCAAATGCTGCGGTCTAGACTTCCTCTCAGGTACCTCAAGATCCTTTCAGCCATGCTCCAATTATGCTTTGTGGGAGCCTTCATGTGCTGACTAACCTGATTCACAGCAAAGCAGAGATCAGGTCTAGTGATAGTGAGGTATATGAGCTTACCAACAATGCATCTGTATTGTGCAACATCTTCATAGGGCTCATCAGCGTTCTCCCCCTCTCGAATGACCTTGTAGCCATCTTCCAATGGTGACTTGGCTGGTTTGGCATCTAGATATCCTGTCTCAGTTAAAAGGTCAGTAACATATTTTCTTTGGGACAGAAAGAGACCATCAGTGGAGCGACACACTTCAATCCCAAGAAAATATTTGAGTTCCCCCAAGTCTTTAATGTCAAATGTGGATTTGAGAAAGGATTTAGTAGTTTTAATGCCAACCTGGTTGTCCCCTGAGATGATGAGATCATCTACATAGATAAGGACAATTACAATACCTTGATCATTATGAAGAGTGAACAATGTGTGGTCAGCTTCTGAGCGTCGAAAACCATGGTCCCTAAGGGTGAAGCTGAGCTTGTGGTACCAGGCCCTGGGAGACTGTTTGAGGCCATAGATGGCCTTCCTTAAGGGTATAACCTTTCCTGGTGCAACAAGTTCATCAAGGCCCGGAGGTGGGGTCATGTAAACCTCATCCTCAAGTTCCCCCGGAAGAAAATCATTGCGGACGTCCATTTGCCATAAGTCCCATGACAAATTGGTGGCCAGAGATAGAATCACCCTCAAAGTGGGTAGCTTAGCCACTGGTGCAAATGTGTCCCCATAGTCTTGGCCATACGTTTGGGTGAACCCACGAGCTACAAGTTTTGCGTTATAACGTTCAATCTCTCCATTGCTCTTGTACTTAATGGTGAATACCCATTTAGAGCTGACCGCACGTTTTCCCTTAGGGAGAATGGATTCATTCCATGTGTGATTGCGTTCCATAGCCCCCACTTCATCAGCAACAACATCTCGCCACACCTTCATTTGCTTAGCCTCCTCATAGGACTACGGAATTTTGTCTTTCTCAATCTTGCCAAGGAAGGCTTGGTGATCAGATGGGACAAGGGCAAGAGAGCATTTCGCCTGAATAGGGTGAGCCACAGCTTGAGCGTTGTAGTAAACTCTGGTATTGATCCAATTGGACGGATCCCGCCTAAATCTGGTGCTTCGTCTATGAACTGGTGTGGTACCATAAGTGAAACCAACTTCTTCATTTTCCTCAGCAGTTTGTTCAGGTCCAGAGAGCTCTCCTCCAAGCGAGTGATCAGGTTGGACAGATTGATGGTGTTCCGGTGGAGAAGATGAGGTCTGTGGAGTGGCTGGTTGGTGGTGATCCGGTGGACATGAGGATGGATTTGGTGGTGGATGTTCATATGGTGGGAATGACCGGGGATGATCTAGGTGATCCAGAAGAAACCAGAGGTTTGCTGCCTTGTCAGAAGGTTTTGCAAGGTCTTTCAAACTGTCCCAATCTTGTTTGTCATGATATCCTTGTTCTTCCAAGAATTTGACATCCCGGGAGACCATGGTCCTATTAGTAGTGGGATCAAAACACTTATACCCTTTCTGACTAGAGGAGTAGCCAATGAAGATACACCTTGTGCTCCGAGCTTCCAGCTTGTTTCTTAGTTCCCCTGGTATCAAAACAAAACACACACATCCGAATACCCTAAGGTGATCAACCACTGGTGGGGTTTTGTTCAATACCTGAAATGGTGATTGGTCATTCAAGACCCGTGTAGGTATGCGGTTGATTAGATAACAGGCTGTCATGACTGCATCCCCCCAAAACCGTTTACGCACACTAGTGTGGAACATCATGGAACGGGCCACCTCCATAAGATGTCTATTCTTTCTTTCGGCAACCCCATTTTGTTGTGGGTTGTATGGGCAGCTAGTTTGATGCAGTATGCCATGTTTGTTGAGGTGGTCCTTAAATTGATGGCTAATGTATTCACCTCCATTATCTGTTCTCAAAATTTTGATGTTAGCTTGAAAGTGATTAGTCACATAGTTTTGAAATTTTGTGAATGCTTCAAACACACGATCTTTAGATGGAAGTAAGGTGAGCCATGTATATTTTGATTTTTCATCTATGAATGTCACAAAGTATTTGTTGTTATCCATAGATATACATGGTGAAGTCCAAACGTCCAAATGAATTAGATCAAAACATTTCTCATAGATAGTAGTGGATTTAGGAAACACAGATTTACAATGTTTCCCTAGAATACAAGCTTCACAACTAGAATTCTCAAAAGAAACATTGGGTAACATAAGCTTTAATGCACGAAAATGAGGATGGCCTAACCTAGCAGCCACATTGCATCAAGTTTAACTGAAAAACATGAATTAAAAGAAACAGATTGTGAACTACTAAGAGAAGAAATATCTTCCAAGACATATAGATCGTCTTTAGCTACTCCTTTTCCAAGCAGCTTCATACTTTCAATATCCTGAAAGTGAACATTGTTAGGACTGAATATGGCATAGCAATTTAGATCAGTAGTGGCCTTCTTTACTGATAATAGATTAGAGTTAAAACTAGGCATAAATAGAGCTTTGGAATCTTTATCAAATAGCTTAAGATTGCTTATTCCTTTGACTGGTATTCTTGTTCCATTTGCTATCTCTACATTACCTAGAGCCGGTTCTAGATTGCTTAATAGGTCAGGATTGCTTATCATGTGGTGTGAAGCTCCTGAGTCAACAACTAAAGCCTAACTAGGTTTATGAGAGTAGAAAGAGATACCAGACTCTTTGAGAGAGGCAATTGACTGGAGAATGACCTCCAAGTCTGATCTGCGCATTATGTCATTTGGAGATGGTGCGTGAGGGGTTATGCCATGTGCAGTCATGGCTGTTCCATCTGATGAAATATGAGATTGTTTAAGCGTTTAGAGGAGAGTTTAAGAGATTCATGAAACAAGAATAGAGAGAATAGAGTTTTTATTATTTCTTGCTTAGATTACATAATAATCATTACATAGTTTAAATAGATAGATTAGAAGGAATATCCAGAGCATCTATTTTAGCATATAAGGGCGTGACATGGTGAGCTGGAGTCGGCCGTTGGAGCTGGCCAGTGTGGCCTTATCCATTCACCTTCTAGAACTTATCTCCCTTTAGTCTTCATAAACACTATTTAATTCCAACACTCCCCCTCAAGTTTAACCATGAATGAATGGTTAAACTTGGATATCATGAGAAACCACCTCATTAAAAACTTTAGAATGCAAAATTCAGTGGGACAAAAACATTCTAAGGGAAAAAGAGTATGGTTCTCATGATAAGGGAAGATTATGGACTTGGAATCTCCATGAGTCCATGCTTGGGAAGAATGAACTCACAGACTTTTGAGCTAGCTGCCTTTGTAAATATATCTGCCAGTTGCTCTGAACTTCTTGTATAGCACGGCAGAATCACCCCTTTCTCTACAGCCTCCCTGACCTTGTGACAGTCAACCTCAATGTGCTTGGTCCTCTCATGGAATACTGAATTTGAGGCTATATGAATTGCTGCTTGATTATCACAGTGCATTGTGATAGGAATCTTGACTTCAATCCCTAGATCTTGGAGGAGAGCCTTGAGCCATATGTATTCGGTAGTTAACTTTCTCATTGCTCTATATTCAGCTTCTGAACTTGAACATGAAACAACCTTCTGCTTCTTGGTTTTCCAGGTAACAAGATTTCCTCCAATGAAAGTGCAATACCCAGTAGTAGACTTCCTATCATGTCTGTCTCCAGCCCAATCAGCGTCACAGTATCCAACAATCTCAGTGTTCCTGTTGTTTCCCATCCAGATTCCTTGAGCATGAATCCCCTTGAGATATCTTAGGATTCGATCTATCATCCTCCAATGGTACATCTTAGGTGTTTGCATGTGCTGACTTACCTGATTCACAGCAAAGCACAAATCAGGTCTGGTTATGGTAAGATAAATTAGCTTACCAACTTGTCTCTTGTAGAGTTTGGCATCCTCAAAGGCATCGTCTTCTTGCTCTCCCTGAGTTCCAACTATATACCCTTCTTCTAGTGGAGTCTTAGCTTCCTTGGCTTGCACCATTCCTGCATCTGCTTGGCACTGAAGTGTGAACAAGGTATGATCAGCTTCTCATCTCCTGAATCCTTTATCTCTCAGTGTAACACTTGATTTGTGATACCAGGCTCTAGGTGACTGTTTGAGACCATAGATTGCTTTCATCAATCTTAGAACTTTCCCTGGAGCAACAGTGTCTTCTAGGCCAGGTGGTGGTGTCATGTACACCTCTTCCTCTAATTCTCCTTGAAGGAAGGCATTCTTGACATCCATCTGCCATATATCCCATTCTAAGTTGGTGGCAAGAGAGAGAATGACCCTAACTGTATGAAGCTTGGCAACTGGAGCAAAACTGTCCCTGTAGTCATCTCCAAACGTCTGAGTGAAGCCCCTGGCCACAAGCCTTGCCTTGTATCTCTCAATTTCTCCATTGCTTCTGTATTTGATTGTGAATACCCATCTAGAGCTTACTGCCTTCTTGCCTTTTGGTAAATCGGACTCATCCCAAGTATGATTCCTTTCCATAGCAAGTCTTTCATCAGCAACGGCTTCTTTCCAAACTCTGTGTTCCTTAGCCTCCTCAGAATTCTTAGGAACACGTTCTTGATCCAAAGTTCCAATGAAGGCCTGATGTTCCTGAGGTATGTGCACCAAGTTACATACAGCCTGTTCTGGATGTGCCACAGCCTGGTTGTTGTAGTAGACCCTATTATTCTTCCAGTGTCCAGGTGGGAACTTCACCCTCTTGCTTCTCCTTAGCTCAATCGCACCTTCTTCTTGATCGGATTGGTTGTTTCCTTGTGGAGCTGATGATGAAGTTGTAGATTGCTGTCCTTGGTTGTCCTGATTATGAGCTTCTGAGTATTGAGGAATATCATGCCCCCTTCATGATCAGGACTCTCACTTGGTTCATCCGGCCAGGTTGCTGATTCTTCTGAAACTGGTGCCATAGGAGTGGAAGTCTGCCGAGGAGTAGAGTCATAATGCTGTAGACCAAGATCCTCTAGGAGCTGTCTAAGACTGGTAGCTCTATCTTCTGATGGTGTTGAAATGTTCTTAATATCTTCCCACTTCTGTCCATCATAGAAACTTCTATTTTCAAGGAATTGAACATCTCTTGACACCATAACTCGCCTAGTATCTGGTACATAGCACTTGTAGCCTTTTTGTGTTGGAAAATACCCAAGAAAAATGGCCCTTATACTCTTTGCATCCAACTTATTTCTGTGATCACCTGGAATATAGACAAAGCACACACACCCAAACACCCTTAGATGATCAAGTGAAGGTTTAGTTTTATTAAGTACCTCAAAGGGTGATTGATCAGAAAGGATGCGAGTAGGAGTTCTGTTGATGAGGTAACATGCTGTGACCACTGCATCACTCCAAAACCTCTTTGGGACATGCATATGGAACATTAAAGTTCTGGCCACCTCCATCAAGTGCCGGTTCTTTCTCTCAGCCACACCATTATGTTGTGGTGTATAAGGACAACTTGTCTGATGTGTAATCCCTTTTTCAGCACGAAAGTGCTTAAATCCATGGCTAATATACTCCCCACCATTATCTGACCTTAAAAATTTGATGTGCACATAATATTGGTTAGATATGTGTGAGTGAAAGTTCTTAAACTCTTCTAAAACCTTATCTTTAGATGGAAGCAATGTGATCCAAGTGTATTTTGATTTCTCATCTATGAAGGTAACAAAGTATTTGTGATTATCTCTTGATTCACATGGGGATGTCCAAACATCAGAATGAATAAGTTCAAAGCATTCATTATAAACCGTTTTGGATGAGGGAAAAATACTCCTACAATGTTTACCAAGGATACAAGCTTCACATGAGTCATTATTAAACGAGATCTTAGGGAATAAAAGTTCTAAAGCTTTCAAGTGGGGATGACCTAGTCTAGCATGCCATAAACCATTTTCACGATTAGAAGCATTAAGACTAGATGTATTATTAACAATAGAACGACTAGAGGCTAATGATATAGGCTGGAGATCTTCAAGCACATATAAGTCATTCTTTGTTCCTCCTCTGCCAAGTACTCTTTTGGTTTCAATATCCTGAAAGAAAAAATCATTAGGCCCAAAAGTAGCATAGCAATTAAGATCAGTGGTTGTTCTTTTCACTAACAACAAATTTGAGGTAAAGGATGGCATAAAGAAGGCTTTTGATTCCTTTCCAAATAGTCTAAGTTTGCCAATTCCTTTAATAGGTATCTGTTCTCCATTAGCTATCATCACATTTCCTAGAACCGGTTCTATATCACTAATCAACCTAGAATCACTGATCATATGGTGAGATGCTCCTGAATCAACTATCAATGGTTTTAAGATATTCAAATCATCACAAGAGCTAGTGAAAGAGGCAGTATAGGTGTGACCAGAAATACCAGACTCCTTGAGAGCTTTGATGAGAGCTTCAAGGTCTGACTTAGTCACAGCATTGTTTGGAGGCTGGATCCTTTCATCTGATAAGTTGTGACTGTATGAGCTGATCTGATTGGAACTTCCCCGGCTAAGGCTGATTTGATTTGCACCGCATTGCGCCCCCTCATGGTTTGGTCTGGATGGATGCTGCGAGTTGAGCTGGGTGATGCGTGATGATATATCTTGTGAAGCATGGGCTTTTGAGTCTTTCCACCAAATCGGCTTTAAGTGTGGATGAACCAACCAACATTTATCCTTGGTGTGTCCCTTTCTCTTGCAATGATCACACGTAAGACCTTTCTTTGTTTCCGGTTTGTGCCACACCTTGTGAGCTGTGACAATCTCTCCCTTGTTTCCAAACAGACCTTGAGATCCTTGTTCTTTCTGGATCTTGGCACACACATCTTCAAGACTTGGTAGTTTATCTTCTCTGAGGAGATGCTTAATGAGGTCTGTATAGCTTGGGTTTAATGTCATGAGCAAGCCAAAGATCTTATCTTGCTCTCTCCTTTCATTAAGAGTGATAGGATCAATGGTACTTGGTCATAATATTTCAACCTCTGCCCACAAAGCCCTGAACTTCCCATAGTGCTTAGTAAACTCCATATCCTCTTGATGAAGTTCATTTAGAGCTTTCTTCACTTTAAATATGCGCATGAGGTTTGATGTATTTCCATACACATTTTTAAGTGTGTCCCACAAGTCTTTTGATGTTTCACAGTAAGAGTATGCCTCCAACAAGGATCCTTCAAGGGAGTTTTGGAGAATGGAGAGGACTAGTTGATCCTCTTGAAACCATTTGTTCATGGCTTCTGTGGTTAATCTTCCTTGGTCACCGAGCTTCATCTTCTATAGCTTCTCTTGGAGCTTCATCAAGGAGAACATGGTTCCACAAACCTCTACTACACAAGGTAGTTTTCATTGTTCGTGACCATAACAAGTAGTTTAGCCCTTTTAATATCACAGGAGCTACAATCATTTTGGGGTTTTCCATTTTTAAAGAACAAAGTCAGCTATGGCTTGGCTTGTACGGAATGAGTTTTGAATCACAGCTTCAGGCGGGAAGATTAGGAATAGATTTAAATCTTAAAAAAAAATTTCTTTGAGCTTGGGTATCTTCGACCGGGTAGTGACTTGTACGGTTTCTGGTTCGCGGGTAACTTGGGGAAGATGAAAACGAACAAGAGCAAAAGGTGTCTCCTTTCACTTGTTTTGAGGTCAGGATCCAAGGCTGCTTGCAAAGAGAGATAAACGAACACACGAGTTCTTGTTTTAAGAACTCGCCGAGCTATATCGCAGCTCTCGTCCGTACATCCATGGCACGGTACGATCCTGCTTCGACCAGAAGTGACCAAAAATAGAATAGAAGCGTCCCAACACGTTCTGGTTCGATCAACCGCTATGATTTAAACCAAAAGATGTGACCTTGACCAGAAACGAGCTATCTTTGGAAGCTTGAGACCGTACAACAATGGTGAAAGAGGGTTTGAGAAAAGGAAAACTGCGAATGAAAAACAAGTCTTAAGCTCAAGGGAAACAAACAATAACCATATATAATCTCCCATAACTCATCACCAAATGGATCTTTGAGGATTTTAATCTCAGAATGGGTAGATTAAGAGATGTTTATTATGAGTTTTCAACAAGAGCCGAAGAGAAAATAGGATTTAGCGGAAGTTTTAGCACCTTAGGAGCATAAGATGCTATGATACCATGATGAAATATGAGATTGTTTAAGAGTTTAGAGGAGAGTTTAAGAGATTCATGAAACAAGAATAAAGAGAATAGAGTTTTTATTATTTCTTACTTAGATTACATAATAACCATTACATAGTTTAAATATATTGATTAGAAGGAATATCCAGAGCATCTACTTTAGCATCTAAGGGCGTGACATGGTGAGCTGAAATTGGCCGTTGGAGCTGGCCAGTGTGGCCTTATCCATTCACCTTCTAGAACCTCTCTCCCCTTAGTCTTCATAAACACTCTTTAATTCCAACACCATCTTCATGTCTTTTTGATGGACCGGCTTGTCCCTGTTCACTTAGTGTGTTCTGGCTGAAATTTGCCTTGGAGCCTCCTTGGAAATCTTTGAAAGGACGGTTGATGGAAGGTCTTGGTGTGCTCGGCCTGAGATGGGGATGAAGGATCCAGCACTGTCCCTTATTATGCCCCTTTCTTTTGCAATGGTCACATATCCATGGCTTTTTATCATCATGTCTAAACATTACTTTGTTGAATGTGGGAAGTTCTTCTCTTCCACCAAACAGACCATGTGATCCTTGTTCTTTTTGGATTTGGGCACACACTTCATCAAAGCTTGGAAGCTTGTCTGACCTCAGTAGATGTTTGATTAAGGCGTTATACATTGTGTTTAGGGTGAGCAAGAGTCCAAACACATGATCTTGTTCCTTCCTTTCAAGGAGCACTGTCTGGTCCAATGAGTTGGGTCTTAGCGCTTCTAACTCTGCCCATAAGGCTTGATACTTTCCGAGATGTTTGGTGAAGTCTTCATCTTCTTGGCTAAGTGTAGTGAGTGATCTTTTAATCTCAAACACCCGAGTTAGGTTGGATACATTGCCATACACATTCTTAAGAGTCTCCCAGAGGTCCTTGGCGGTTTCACAGTAGGAATAAGCTTCAAGGATGGAAACCTCAAGGGAGCTTTGAAGTATGGCTAGTACGGTTTGATCTTCTTGAAACCATTTGGTTTCTTCAGCCAGAACTACCGTTTCTTCCTTTTCTGTGGAGTCTTCCTTTGAGGCATAGGTTTTGTAAGTATGCTCCCAAAGTCCGCGGCTACACAACGCGGTCCTTGCTGTTCTAGACCATAGCAAGTAGTTCTGTCCTTTGAGAATGATGGGAATGACAAGTTGTTTGCTGTTGTCCATGGCGAATTCTCAAGAATTTCAAATTTCAAAGGTATGGATCGTTGGTTAATGCTATTATCCAACGGTTAAAGAGAACTGACTGAGAGTTTAAGAACACGGATATTGGGAGAATGAAGATGGAGGTATGAATTTGACAATGGGATAAGTAATCTCAAGAAATAACCAATCCTACCTTCTCACAACTCAGCACCAAATGGATGTTTGAGGATTGTTACAATCTCAGAGTGAGTAAGATAAAAGAGTTTATTTGGTGAGCCGGTATGTTCTACACACCTAGAGAGGGTTTGAGCGTAAGTTTGAGTAAGGCTGTGAAGAAGTTTTGGCTATTACCCAATGGACAATAGTTTCTAAACCCAGATTATGAGTGTTCTTGAGTGAGGAGAGTAATGGCGTGAAGAAGATTATGGAGTATTTGGTGTGGGAGTTTAAGAGTGTAAATAGAGTAAAAGAGTTTAGGAGAAGATTATGGATCAAGAATGCTCTGATACCATGTTGATTTTGCGGAAGTAAGAAGAGAGAATAAGGAGATTAGGCGAGTTCCATGGGGAACTCGATCAGAAGAATAAAGAAGGAGACAAAGAGAATAAAGAGAGAGGAGTATATTTCTTAAAAGTGTGTCGAATACACGTTGAGATAATTCCTTAATATAGGCTGGACACAAGGCAAAGAATTCAAATGAGAAAGAGACATTGGAGCCTTCCCAAGGCCTGAAAGCGACCGCTCATAAACGGTCTTGTAGCCACACGTGATTCCTTGCTGCCTCATCTTTCTTCTAGAAACTCTTCCTTGCAACCAAAACTCTTCTTGTCTTTATTTAGTGGGCTTAGGCCTTATTTGAACCTGGACTGCTCAAACTTGGCGTGGGCCGTGATGCCCAATGCATTCCCTTGCTCAATACTTAGAGTTACATTCAGCTTGTGGGGCCAAGCTCTTGGGAATTGCTTAAGGCCATAGATTGCCTTCCTCAATCTGAGTGTGTTGCCGCCACCAACTTCATCTTCCAATCCTGGTGGTGGTGTCATGTAAACTTCTTCTTCTAGTTCACCTTGTAAGAAAGCATTCTTAACATCCATTTTCCACAAATCCCATTCAAGGTTAGTAGCAAGAGAGAGAACAACATTAACAGAGTGAAGTTTAGCTACTAGAGCAAAGGTATCCCTATTGTCTTCACCATATGTTTGTGTGAATCCTCTAGCCACCAACCTAGATTTATACCTATCTATCTCACCATTGCTTTTATACTTAATGGTGAATATCCATTTTGAACTTACACCCTTTTTTCCTTTTGGTAAAGTGGCTGGAGCATAGGTTCCATTTTTCTCCATAGCTTGTTTTTCATCTTGAATGGCATCTCTCCATTCCTTAATCTTCATAGCATCCTTATAACTTTTAGGGATCTGTTCTTCATCTAAATAGGAATAGTAACTAGAGAACATACTCCCTGATCATGATGTGCTACTGCATTGTGGTTGTAGTACACCCTTGTATTCTTCCAGTTGTCAGCTGGGAACTTCTGCCTTGTACTTCTTCTGAGTGCCACAGGTTGATTTGTTTCTTCCTCTAAGGCGGCTTGTACAAGATTAGGTTGATTCCTTGTCCTTTTTGATGCTGAAACTAGAATTGTGTCTTCCTTGTTAGAATCATCTTGAGCATGTATACTTTCTTCTCCCACCTCATGTTCAAGAGGATGGAGTTCAGGAGGACTGGATGGTGGAGAGTGCATTGATCGGATTTGGGATGAGCTGGAAGTACTATCGCCAATAGACAAGACATGGATAGGCCGGCATGGGTCAGAGACGGCCCTGGGAACCAAGACAGGTTGAGATGAGCTGGAAGCAAGATCGCATGGATCATGTGATGGCTGAAGATTGTTTTCACAGCTAGGCTCAGGGACGGTTCCGCATGATGCAAGATCATGACTAGGAGTCGAATTGCGATTGGATGTAGCTGGTCCATGCCAACTAGTATTCTGGTCATGCTGAAGGATTGGACTTGGACTTTGTTGCTGCGGTACATGGACAGGCACTGGAGCTGTAGGCGGAACTATGCCAAAGTTCTCCAAAATTTTCATTAAGTTCTCAGCCTGATCAGAAGTAGATGTAGAGATGTCTTTAAATTCTTCCCAAGTTCCATCTTCATAGAATCCCTTATTCTCTTGAAACTTGACATCCCTAGACACCAGAACTCTTCTAGTCTCTGGGTTGTAGCATTTGTATCCTTTTTGAGTAGGAGAGTACCCTAGAAACATAGCCTTGATGCTTTTTGGTTCCAGCTTATTCCTAAGTTCTCCTGGTACTAAAACAAAACAAACACAGCCAAAAATTCTTAAGTGATCAGCTAGAACTTTAGTTGGAGTTCTATTGATTAGGTAGCATGCAGCTAGTAATGCATCTCCCCAAAATCTTTTGGGAACCTTCTTGTGAAACATCATTGTTCTTACAACTTCCATCAAATGTCTGTTCTTCCTTTCAGCTACTCCATTTTGTTGTGGAGTGTAAGGACAGCTTGTTTGATGTTCAATGTCATGCTTGGCCAAGTATTGCTGAAACTTGGTGCTAGTATACTCCCCTCCATTGTCTGTCCTAAATATCTTTATCTTGGCATTATACTGGTTAGTAGCATATGTCTGAAAGTTAAGGAAAGCATCAAACACCCTATCCTTTGAATTAAGCAATGTCACCCAAGTATCTTAGATTTTTCATCAATAGAGGTAACAAAATACTTCTGATTTTTTCTAGAAGGAAAGGGAGATGTCCAAACATCAGAATGTACTAAATCAAAGCAATTATCATAAGCATGAGTTGATTGTTCAAAAACTTTTCTACTATGCTTACCAAGAATACAAGATTCACAAATGTTATTAAGCAATTTTATTCCAGGCACAATCAATTCAAGGGCTCTAGAATGGGGATGTCCTAATCTAGTGTTGAGATTTGCGGAAATACATAGAGAAATAAGGGAATTTTTATGGTTGAAGTTTAAGAAAGATTAAGAGAGATTAAGCAAGATTATAAAAGAGTAAGACAAAGAACATAAAATGTCATTAGAGAAGAGTGAAGAATGATATATTTCACTTAGGTTTACAAATGGGAGATGCTACATATTTATAGACAGACACAAAGAATGTCACAACAGCTGTATGCTTAAGTTGAACATGTGACCTCATTTGAATTCAACTCCCACTTTCTGATAAAGGGAAGAACTCTTCTAGAAGCTTTAACCACTCTTTGGCATGAACATCTTGGTCTTGTGGGCTCCTTATGGGCTGGACAACATCTCAAGCTATGGACTTAATTCCTCATGTTATTCATTAGGGCCTGTGCACACTTGGGATTTGTAATGTACCTCTGGTCCTGGGACTCAACACTCCTTTACTCCTGTCTGGGCTATAGCACTTCTCGTGGGCCATTGGACAATGCAGCTTACGGATGGCTTATTCTTCTGGCTGTGATGGGCTGGGCTGCCTTGTTCCTCTCCTTGTTTGCATACGGCCTGAGCTGCCTCTTATTTGGTTGGTCTTCTCTTGCAGGCTCATATCTTCCCTCTTTATTTCCTCAGTCCAATACTCCCCCTCGAGCTTAGCATTATGAGTTTAGTAATGTGCTAATGCTGAGCTTGAACATGGCCTGAGCTTGTCTTGGTCTTGGCTTCCTTCTTTCTTTATAATACTCCCCCTCAAGCTTGACCATAGGTGATCCAGGGATCAAGCTTGGAACTTTGAAGAAATCTCTCATTAAAAACCTTAGCATGGAAAACCCAGTGGGACAAAACCAAGCTAAGGGAAAAAGAGTGGAGTCTTCTTAGCCTAGGGATTGGTCAGTGGGTCTATGAATTTTTGGTTCACTTTGATGGACTTCATAGACCCTGGATCATGGCCACCTTTAATCAGCAAGTGAGAACTTCTTCCTTGCTTCACAAGTTTGGGTAGGTTGAAGCTTTTTCATAGACCGGTAATTATCTCACCCTTTCTTCATAAATCTTGTCCTTTAGAAGGTTAATAAATCCTGCTTTAGCACATAAGCTCCAAGCTATACCTGTTTCAGCACACACAAACACATGCATCAATTCACAAGGGATAGACCTATTAAAAAATATATATAGGATGGTTTAGGATCTTCCCTTGCATCTGTTTGGAATGTTGATGAAGAGTGTTAGCCAGGTATGTTTGCTATTTCTGAACTCCTTCACTTCATTCCTTCTGATAAAACCACCCTTTGTTGCCTCTTCTTTGGAGTCTTGTGGATTAATTTGTTGATACCACACTTGTATGCAACCTTCCTTAGCTTCAATCCATTATTTGAACTTGATTACTCACGACAACTCCTTGGGTAGATTGATTATCTGCTTGTCCCTCCACTTGTGGGTTCAGACAGCTTGATGGTCCTTTTTGCGCCTTCTAATTAGTACTAAATGTACTTATTCTTCTTCATTGGTGAGTGGCTTTCTCAGGTTCTTAGACCCTCCTTCTAGACAATTTTAGTAGTCTCCAGTCTTGCAAACATCCGCCACCACCTTCTCTTTTGTTCCCAACATTGTCTGCCTCTTCCTTCTCAGAGTTGGTCAGCCTTGTCCAAGGATGAAGATTTTGGCCTTCTCTGCTTCTTCAACTTCAAATACACTGTGCCTTGTTGGTCACATCTTTTAAGAGTGCTCCTTGGTAGAATTTGAATTTGGTGCACCTCAAGACAACTTCACTTCAGTGGAACACAAGCCTTTGCATTTTTTTTTGCGCCTTTTAGGTTCCTTGATTATACATCAGATGGATGCACATTCTCACCCCTCCTCAAGCTTGACTCAGAGAATAAGAGTATTGAGTCAAGTTTGGAAAGATGAGCATCAATGACCACACTGATTTTGGACCGCCATTCTACAAGAATGCCTTCTTGTTTGATTTAGCCATGCTCTCCAACTTCAGGAATATACATTCTCAATGTAGGCTCTGATAGGAGGAAGCTGCTTCTTGTTGGCTTTTGTATGCCAAGCCAATTCTCCTTATGAGTTCACGGCTTGACTTCCTTCTATGCAGCATATGTGGCCGCCCATTTCTTCACTCAGGAATATACCCTTGAAGGATAGGCTCTGATGTGTAAGATATTGGGGGTGCCCTTCTTGCCAATGTGTTTACTTCTTTAGTCCTTCATGATTTGGTTTTGCTTTGTATGAATCCCTGCATGCCGTCTTTGCTTTGAGGCTCTCATGGTCTCCTTTACCCTTAAATAAGTCATAAAGAAGAAGAATTTTAAGTATGCCATGAGGAATATCAAAGTTATAAGTGTGCAATTAAGAATTCACATAAGACAATATCAAGATCAATTGAACTAAAGTAATGAGTTCAACACACTTTAGATGAGATAAAATTTATAAGTTTATAGAGTATATAGAGTGAGTGACTAGAGATTAGAGTATAAGTAACCAAGACTATAAGAGAATGATTGAGTATAAGCAGAATTAAGAGAATGTGACAGAGAGTAAAAGGATAATGTGACAGAGAGTAAAAGGATCCCTTAAGAACTTTTGGATTCATCATGCTTCCTTATACTTTTGAGAGTAAAGGAAAACATGGTTCACTTCCCCTAAGTGGTTTTGAAGAGGACTTTTGGATTCATCTATGGTCTTAAATGCCAAGCATAGTTCACAAAAGTTCACTTCCCTCTTTTAAGAAATTCTAAATCAGAATTTTAATCAAATTGAGATAGATAAGAGTTTAGAGATAGCCTTTTTACAAAGGCTTTGATACTAAGCCTTTGTGATTTTGTCTTAGAGGCTGGTTTGAGTGACTTAGATTTAAGGCTCCCCCTCACGGATTGCTCTCCTCCAGTGACCTTCGAGGCTGTGACGCTGTTCCTCACGGGTTGATTTGTACTACCACACATGGTTGCATCATTTCCTTCATAAGAAGAAACACAAACAAAGCTCTAGATTCTCATGACTTCAAGACTTAGATTCATAATAGCAAAACCAGAGGACATATTCAAGAAATTTTAATAAAATGAGTAAACCAAATTTTATGAAACAAATTACAGTTCTCTCTTTCTTAATATTATATTTTAGATTTGGGCTTTTGGATTCAACACAGTTTCTGATGCAATGCATACCACCATGGTTCTCTTTCCCAAATCCTCACAGAAGCACAATAGGATTCATCATGGTTTTTAAGTCCTGTATTAGCTTATTAACATTTCTGATGTGGAGGATCCATTCTAATGGCAACCACAGAGCATACTTTCCAACATAACTTATAACTTTATTCATGGTTCTCTATTGTGCTATCAAAACTGACTCCAACCATACTTCAATGGGCTTTGTTGTTTCACATTTCTCATGAAAGGAAACTTGTTCCAAGGTTTTAAACACAAAACAAACAAGCACAAACCGAAATACTTGAACAACAAGCTACAACAAGCTAAAGTGCCCCTCATTACATAAGAAAGGAGACAAGTTCAAGGCTGCGGTTTGTTGAATGCTTGCGTTTTGCTATCCATGGAACTTCAAAGTTGACTATGGCTTGAAGTGTCTTACTTTCTCAAAGGAAAGGCACCAATGCCCAATAGTTCAAGTTATTGTCCAAATGGATAACATAAAACTTTTGTAAGAAATTCAAAAATGGCTGTCTTCTGATTTTTGAAATCTAAAAGAAATGACTTAGAGAATTGGATGGGGCTTAAGAAGAAAGAAAACGAATGGTACTAACCCTATCCTTGTCTCAAGTGTTCTTTACTCTTAAATGAGTACACTTAATGGACCAATATATAAGCGGTTTAGGCAACCATCCATTTCTTCCCATTCTTTTGTGATCCCAAGCCACTGCCACCATTCCTTCCTCTTCATTGTCACCTATCTAGCCATGGTTTATGATTTCCAAAGAAGAACACCTATGGACCAATGGTCACTAGCTTTACCCATTGGTTAAAGGGTTATATTACCAAAATAACTTATAGGAAGAAGTTTTCTGATAATAACATACACTAGGATCATCAGAACAACACAAGAGGAGGTGTTTTTCGTGGCTAAATAGCTGTGAAACCAGTGAAGCAAAACGGTTTACCCACTGGTCCAAGCAATGCTTCCTAAATGTTGAAGCCATTTTGAATTCTTTTTCTTCTTCAAACTTTGTCTCTGAGCCATAAGAGAGATTTAAGACAGAGTTTTAAACATCATTGTAGAGGAGAAGAGAAGAATTGCATGAAACAATTTGAAATTCAAACTTTGGACCATTGGGTAAATCTATTACCCAATGGATAAAACGTTTTTAAAAGGATTTTTCGAAAAATTTTGCATGAAGAACAAGAGAATTGATCTCAGGAGCTTAATGCTCTGATACCATGTTGAGATTTGCGGAAATACATAGAGAAATAAGGGAATTTGTATGGTTGAAGTTTAAGAAAGATTAAGAGAGATTAAGCAAGATTATAAAAGAGTAAGACAAAGAACATAAAATGTCATTAGAGAAGAGTGAAGAATGATATATTTCACTTAGGTTTACAAATGGGAGATGCTACATATTTATAGACAGACACAAAGAGTGTTTGAATTTGAATTAGGCTGCTGGATCCAAGAAAGTGAAAGTGACATGTCACAACAGTTGTATGCTTAAGTTGAACATGTGACTGTTGGAATGAAGAAGAAATGATGAAAGATGAAAGCCTTTAATTCTATAAATAAAGGTGTGTGTTTAATATGTCAAAGGGGAGTATTTAAGGCTTGTTTGTGTTCTAGTATTATGTGATCCTTGTAGCCATTCATGTATAAGGCTATCCTTGTATCCAAACAAGCCTAGACTAGATTAGTATAAATACCTTACTCCCTTCACATATTGTAACTAAGTAAGAGAAATGATTCTCTCATCATTATGAATAAAAATCCTATTCTCTCATTTTCTTGTCACTAAAACTCTCTCTCTCTATTCTCTTGATCAATGATCAATGATGAACCTTAATCTATTATTCTTTCATGGTATCAGAGCCAGGTTACATCAAATCTGGGAAATTTTCATCATTCTTTCATTGATTTCACAAGAATTCTTCTTGTTCTTCATCTGTTTCTGGATCAGTTTCGAACGTCATCTTGCAAATCAAATTCCGATCAATCCACGACTCCAATTGACGATCGGCTTTCTTTGGAGTGTGCATCGGCGAATTCCGCGTCCATAGCCACCAAGATCGCATCATTTGGCCCAGGGAATCAAAAGATACGAATTTTCTTCCAAAAGGTGTTCGTGATCGTGTTCGTTTCGAACCTCTACATTCCCCAGGTCATCTCGACGTCAATATTTCGTCAAATCGTGAATTTCAAAAGCCTAAACTCAAGCCCCGTGAGTCTAGTTTCTGTTTAAAGAAAGCAGAACTCGATTTCATTAAGTTTAAAGGGCTTTCTTGGAGTTTTTCCTCAGAGACGTCCGAATTCATCTGTATCAAGATCCTGGTGATATAACTCTAATTCTTTCTTAGTTTTCTTTAATTCTTGGAATCTGGAAAGTTTAACCAGTGTCTTGAAAGGGTGTCTACGAATTTTTAGATCAATCCAATATGTTTAAGAGTTCAAGATTAATTTTCTTGAATTACTTGTCCAGTTTTGTTAATCTTTGAAAAGTTTTAATATGATTTCTTGAAAAGTAAAATTGATTCAGGATAATAAATTCGAATTTAAGTGATTAAAACTGGATAAGGTTGTTTGTTAGGTTGTTTTTAATCTGTTATATCTTGTTGCAAGTGTTAGTTAAAAGTTAGTTCAAGTAGTTATAGGTTGTTAGTAGTTACTTGAACTGCAAGTTTTTGTTTTTCTTGCTATTCACTTGACTTCTTTGATATACTACATACAACCTACATACAGCCTTCTTTGGATACATACTCGAATTCTTGTGTAGCCTACTGTAAGTTGCAGGTACAGGCTTGCATTACTCACGCGTGACCAAGCAAGAGAAGAGGTTGTAATGCCTTCACCCTTGAAGCTTCCCAAGAACATGAATGGAGATCACGGTGAAGGATCTACGAGAGGACACGATAAATCAAGCTGCTGTAACGCTTTGATGTATGCAAGCGTTAGTAAGAATTCAGGCTTGTGTGAATGCAAGACGTGTTAGACTAGCCATGGTAAAGGAGGACATATTAATGGACCACCAAAGGCACTTTAAAATCAACATAATCAAATGAAGTGCCTAGATCAGAACCAGTTCCTATACTCAAATGCAAAGACCTAGTATCAAAGTCTTATGCATTCAGGCTATTTCTAAACTCTTATCCAACTATTTTACTGATTTTATTTGATGGTTGTGTGAGTTAGAACTCTAGGGAATCTGGTATCTAGGTGGTTAGTAAATCATGAATTTTATTGAATTTTGTTCATGTATTTAGAAATTGGTACAATGGGACATTTTGAACCTAGTTTAGCTAGATGAATCATTTGTTCATGAATTACATTGATCCTAGGGGAAGAGAACCTTGTCTTTTACTTAGGAAAATAAGTTTAAGAAGGCATGTTGAATCCAAAAGTCCTTAGGCAATGTTTAAAATTAAGTTTGGTTATTCTTAATCAATCTCTTTCACTCACTATCTTTTGTTTAGAATCTGCCTATTCTCAACAGGTTCAAAGACTTAAGATGGGAGTTGATGTTTTGCTCCATTGTCTAACAAAGACAAAAGAGAGCAAGTGAAAAAGGCACAACACATGGAGAAGAAGTTAGAACCAATGGCCACCATGAACAGCCACCACAAGGAGTGGAGAGAAAAGTCTGGTGGAAGGTGATGTATCAGCTCTCCCATGGAGTAAGGTGACCTTTGGTGTGTGCTTGAAGAGAAAATCAACAAAGCACACATGCTACAAGTTCAGATCATAATCAATCACAAAGAAGGAAACTCACAAAGACTTATCAAAGTCTTTGCAATGGCTATTTCTAAACCTTATACTTATTCCTTGATTGATTGATATTTCTCATCTAGAAATGTTCATAGGATGAAAGAGAACCTAGGAAGACTATGCATTGCATTTAGAACCTAGATGGATCCAAAATTCACCTTGACATTCATCATAATTCTCAATAATTCTTCATTCTCTTATACTTTTAATCTCCAAATCTCTTATTCTTCATATTCTTCAATACTTCAAATCTCTTAATTCTCATTATGTGTATGCTCATTCTTCCAAACTTGACTTTTATTCTTAGTGTCAAGCTTGTGGGGGGGAAAGAAAATGAGCATCTAAGGAGGCACAAGATGCCGTGAGGTACACAAGATGCCATGAGGCACAAGATGCCGTGAGGTACATGATGATGATCAGGCCTCAGTTTGAATTGGTCATGTATGAAAAAGTTTCATGCTGGATCATGGTTATTCCAAGATGTTTTGCCTTGGAAAGTAAGCACAAGAAGTGTGCTCAAATGAGGATAGAACCAATGGCCATCAAGCAGTCAGAACCCATAAGTGAAGGGACAAAATGTTTGTCAAAACCCATGATGCAAATGGAGAGGCAAGCTGTCAGAACTCACAGATGGAGAGGCATGCAAATGAAAGCTGTCAGAACCCACAGATGGAGAGGCATGCTGATGGAAAGTGATGAATCACCTCAGGACCAAATTCTTTCATCAAAGGTTCTATCTAGGATAAGTTCTTTAACTCTATGATTTTTAGGTTGGGAATTTGGCTAGATATTATACTTGATACCAGACTTGATATTACTCAAGTTCTGGAATACTAATCTTTATTTTTGAGTTGCTATGATGTTTTAGATCAGGAAGTGATGGAAAACAATCATAAGCATGACTTACCCTACATCATTTAGTGGAAGCATGGCTTATTGAAAGTAGAAAAGTGAAGCAAAATGAAGCTAGCCAAAGTGGATCCAAAACATATAAGGGAAGAGAACCATGTGATCATGATGAATCCAAAGACCTTAATATGGAGTCTTTTGAGAACCAGACTGGTCTAGATCATATCATCCAAATCGCCATCCACATTTATAAAAAAAGGGAAGTTAAAAATCATTCTTATAATGCATTGGTTTATCTTGTGAGAATTGATACATGCATGTATATGTGTATGTGAAACAGGTTAAACTTGAAAGCTTTGAGAAAGCTGGATCAAAATCACCTCTTAAAGACAAGGAGTCAAAAGAAAGGGGGAGAAATGAACCAGACTTATAAGAAGCTTCAAAGGAGTCCATTCCACACCAATGATCCCAACATGGAGTGTTATACTCTTTTTCCCTAGAAAAGGTTTTGTCCCAATTGGGTTTTCCTTCTCTAGGTTTTTAATGAGGTAATGCTTCATGGTTGCAAGCTTAGGGATTTTCCATCTCTTAAGCTTGAGGGGGAGTGTTGGAATGAAGAAGAAATGATGAAAGATGAAAGCCTTTAATTCTATAAATAAAGGTGTGTGTTTAATATGTCAAAGGGGAGTATTTAAGGCTTGTTTGTGTTCTAGTATTATGTGATCCTTGTAGCCATTCATGTATAAGGCTATCCTTGTATCCAAACAAGCCTAGACTAGATTAGTATAAATACCTTACTCCCTTCACATATTGTAACTAAGTAAGAGAAATGATTCTCTCATCATTATGAATAAAAATCCTATTCTCTCATTTTCTTGTCACTAAAACTCTCTCTCTCTATTCTCTTGATCAATGATCAATGATGAACCTTAATCTATTATTCTTTCAGTGACCTCATTTGAATTCAACTCCCACGTTCTGATAAAGGGAAGAACTCTTCTAGAAGCTTTAACCACTCTTTGGCATGAACATCTTGGTCTTGTGTGCTCCTTATGGGCTGGACAACATCTCAAGCTATGGACTTAATTCGTCATGTTATTCATTAGGGCCTGTGCACACTTGGGCTGTCTAATGTACCTCTGGTCCTGGGCCTTAACACTCCTTTACTCCTGTCTAGGCTATAGCACTTCTCATGGGCCATTGGACAATGCAGCTTACGGATGGCTTATTCTTTTGGCTGTGATGGGCTGGGCTGCCTTGTTCCTCTCCTTGTTTGCATACGGCCTGAGCTGCCTCTTATTTGGTTGGTCTTCTCTTGCGGGCTCATCTCTTCCCTCTTTATTTCCTCAGTCCAATATCTAGCATGCCACAGTTCAGCATTTACAGTCATATCAACATTATTTGCACACGGTTGAATCAATGAGACAGCAGGTAAATCTTCTAGTAAATACAAGTCATTCCTTGTAGTTCCTTGGCCAAAATTCTTACTTGTTTCAATATCCTGAAAGTAAAAATCATTAGACCAAAGATACATTGATAATTCAAGTCAGTAGTAGCTCTTTTAACAGAAAGCAAATTGAATGTGAAGGAAGGCATATAAAAAGCTTTAGATTCCTTATCAAACAACGCTTGCCCATTCCTCTAATTGGAACATTAACCCCATTTGCAATCACAACACTACCTTAAGCAGGTTCTATATTGTCTAACAAATCTAGATCCTTTATCATGTGATGAGATGCACCAGAATCAACAATTAAAGAATTGGAAGCCATAGATGTATTGAAAGAAACATGATAAGTTTTACCCAACACATTACAAGACTTGAATGCTTTGAGAATAGTTTGAAGGTCAGCCTTTGTGACATATTCATTTGGAATAGCCATAGGTGAGGATGATGCATTCGTCGGCCCCATGTTGCACCCACTTGAGCAACCTGCAACATGAACCATGTTAGAAGAACTAGAATCGGTGGATGACTTCTTGTTCCTCTCAACAAACCAGCTGGGCTTTAACTCTGGATGGAGCACCCAACAATCCTTCTTGCTATGACCGGTTCTTTTGCAATGATCACAGAGTTGCTTCTTCCTCTTTTCTTCAGATATCGTGGACTTGATGACCCCTTTGTGAGCTACCACCATTTTAACCTTGTGTCCAAAACGATCATGAGAGCCCTGCTCCTTCTGTATCTTTGCACAAACATCTTCAAGACTTGGAAGCTTATCCTCCCTAAGAATATGTTTGATCAAGTCAGTGTATGAGATGTTCAAAGTCATAAGCAACCCAAACACCTTATCTTGCTCTCTCCTTTCAAGAAGAGTTAGTGGATCGATTGAAGCTGGTCTTAACATCTCCAGCTCCGCCCACAATGCTCTGAATGATCCATAATGTTTGGTAAATTCAACATCTTCTTGTTTTAGTTCATTCAAAGCTTTCTTTACCTCAAAAATTATTAAGAGGTTAGTTGTATTACCATAGACAGTTTTCAATGTCTCCCAAAGTTCCTTAGCACTAGAGCAATAAGAGTATGCTTCCAAAAGAGAACTAGCTAGAGAGCTTTGAAGGATGGCAAGTACCGTTTGATCTTGCTGAAACCATAGGGCTTGTTCAGCGTTTTCAGCCTGAGCCTCCTCATCTGTCAACAAGTGTGCCGGTTCTAAAATGTGGCTCCATAGTCCCTTGCTACACAATGTGGTTCGCATTGTCCGGGACCAGAGCAAATAATTTGCTCCTTGAAGTATGACAGGAGCCTTCATTTGAGGATGTAACTCCATCTGATCCGACTTGAAGCCTACACACAAAGATTATACAACCAAGCCTGCGTGCACTTCAACAAGCACAAAGCGCGTGAACCAACCGTGTAAACACTGATCAAACAGGTATAACTACTTGTCTAACCGTCCACAACTTGCAACAGCAGCCTAAAATACTTCAAACAGATGATCCAGAGGTTAAACTAATCATGAAGTCCAAGAAAACAACCACACCAAGATTCCCGCCTTTTTCAATTTCGAAAAACAACTTCCTTAGCGAACATGTAATGCTTTCTTGAAATCAAGAAAATTAATTTGATTGCATTCAAACTATCTGAACCTCTTCACAAGATCTTAATCAAAGATCTGATCGACCAAGATTTGAAAAAGATCGAAAAAATTGAAAAGAATGAAGATGATTACCCAGAAGAGGACGAAACAGAACCATTTTCAAGAAACTGAGCAAGGAAGCAACAAAACTTGCAAATGAGCAAAGCGGACCTCCTGATTCATCAACTAGATTCAATAAACTTGAGTTTTGATTTTGGAAACGCGTGATTTGATGAAGAATTGATGTAGTTATGCACCTTTGAAACCCACGTACTCGCGGTGAAGACCGTTGCGGAACCACCGTAAGGAGAATTGATGTAACTTTCGATTCAGTCAACCAAATTCGATGAAACCAACGGGAAATCAACGGAACACGCCGGAGAAATGATCTAGATGCAGAATTTGATCAGAAATCTTGAGATTTTGCCGTGGGAGCGCGATGAACCTTGGATGAATCGCGACGGGGTTCGTTTTCAAGGTTTGATGATGATCGCGAAATAGAAACAGAGTGATCGCAGAATTCTTGTGCCAAATTAATCAAAACTTGCTCTGATACCATGAAAGATTTTATGATTGAGAGAATTTGAGATTTAGAGATTGAGAGAGAAAGAGATTAGAGAGAAACGAGAGAATGATATTGTTGAGATTTTAGAAAAAATGAATTTCATATATACAAAGTAAGAGAGAGTTTACTATTTATACTAATCTACTGTTGACTTGTTTGGATACTAAGATAGCATAATTACATATTTGACTACATAGATAGACATATCATTAAACCCAAACAAGTCTAAATCATTCTCACTTAGTCATATGGCGCCTACAAGTCTTGTTGCTTTCATCATTCCTCTTCATTCCAACGGTATGTGGTTGATTTACTAACTAATGCAGGAATGATGGAAGCAAAGGCAGTCAAGACCCCTGTGGAGGACGGCTACAAAGCTGAAACAGAGGGGGAGCAACATGAAGAAATCTTTGAGGATCCTAAGCTATATAGGAAACTAGTAGGTAAATTGATTTACTTAACAATCACAAGGCCTGACTTATGCTTTTCTGTGAACCAGGTAAGCCAGCACATGCAAGCTCCTGAGAAAAGTCACTGGGCAATGGTTCACCGCATTCTAAGGTACCTGAAGGGAACTCACTTACAAGGAATCTGAATGGGAAAGAATGACAATACAGAGATTGTGGGGTACTGTGATGCTGATTGGGCTGGAGATAGGAAAGACAGGAAGTCAACAACCGGCTATTGCACCTTCATAGAGGGAAACTTAGTCACTTGGAAGACCAAGAAGCACAAGGTGGTATCTTGTTCCAGTGCTGAGACCGAGTATAGAGCTATGAGGAAGCTCACTACTTAGTGTATTTGGCTATGGGCACTACTTAGAGACTTTGGCATTGAAAGCAGAACACCAACCACGGTTCACAGTGACAATCAAGCCGCCATTCATACTGCATCCAACTCTGTCTTCCATGAGAGAACTAAGAACATAGAGGTTGACTATCACAAAGTTAGAGAGGCTGTGGAGAAAGGAATCATTTTCCCATGTTATACAAAGAGTTCTGACTAGTTGGCTGGTATATTCACTAAGGCAGAACGTTTAAAGGTTTTTGAGTTCATCCATACACAGCTTGGACTCACTAATCTTCCATTCCAGTAACTCTCCTATTAAGAAGAATTCATACTTTTTTTCTCTTAGAATGTTTTTATTCCAATGGGTTTTGCATTCTAAAGTTTTTAATGAGGTGAATTCTCTTGGTGTCCAAGTTTAAACCATATAACTATGGTCTTAAACTTGAGGGGGAGTGTTGGAATGAAGAGACTCTACAAGAGAAAGAAGGTTTACACCTTGACTCCAACGGCTAGTGAAGCATTCTAGAAGGTCAGGGGTACGCCTCCTTTAGATGAGTCACCAGTGCCAGCACAAAAGGAGTCGCCAGCAGATGTGTCTCTCCCTTCCTCTTTTAGATGTTTCTAGGTTTATTATAAGTGTATAAAAGGAGTAGCTGCCTCTCATTTATTTGTAAGCACGAAAACTCCATTTTAATAAAAACTATGTTCTTCATAATCTGTCTAAGTCTCTCTAATATTCAAACTCTCTAAAACTCCCTAAATCTCTCTAAAACTCTCTAAAACTTTCAGCAACTACTCCATCCGGTCATGAGTATGTTACCAAGTCAGATCTTGATGCCATCATCAAAGCTTTACAAGAAAACTTTGGTAAAGTTGTTGGTAAATCACTTCATGCTTCTTATAATGTTCATACTATTAACAAACCATTAATAGTAGATTCAGGAGCATCTCATCATATGATTAGTGACATAAGTTTGATAAACAATTTGGAACCTGCCTTAGGGAATGTTGTTATTGCTAATGGAACGAAAATCCCAATGAAAGGAATAGGTAATCTAAGGTTGTTTGAAAAAGATAGTAAAGCATTTCATATGCCATCATTTACATCTAATTTGGTTTCTGTAAAAAGAGCTACAAATGATTTGAATTGTAAATTGATCTTTGGTCCTAATGAGTGTTGTTTTCATGATATTGAAACAAAGAGGGTGCTTTGAAGAGGCGGCACTAAGGACGATCTCTACATTCTTAGTGAGCTATCTTCTAGTTTAGTTTCTTGTTTGTCTAGTAATAATGAGCTTCATGATAGAACAATGTGGCATGCTATATTAGGCCATCCACATTTTAAAGCTCTTGAATTGGTGTTTTCCAATATTTCTTTTAATCAAAGTGAATGTGAAGCTTGCATTCTTGGTAAACACTGTAGAACTGTTTTTCCTAATTCTTCTCACACCTATGATTACTGCTTTGATCTAATTCACTCTGATGTTTTGACAGCTCCTTGTGTTTCTAGAGAAAAACAAAAATACTTTGTTACTTTTTGTTAGAATTTGCAGAATTAAATAGATATAAGAGAGTTTACAAAAGAGTTTGGTTGGAGATTTTGGGTAGAATGAAGAACAAGAGAATAAACTAAGAAAATGAGAGAATGGAGAATTTGTGAAGGATGAGTATATTTCCTTGATAGATTTATGGTGAGCATACAATGTATTTATCGCCAAAGAGTAGAGAATAAGACCAAGGCACTTCACCACATGGTAAAAGTGACAGCTCATAACAGCTAGCAATTCAAATTGGTTAAGCCAACATGTGACTCTTCCTTCCCTCTTCAAACCCACGCCTAGGAGAGCTTCTAGAAGGTGTCTTGGGCTTGGTTGGGCTTACTTAATTCAGGCCTTTTGCTGCACAAGTGTGGACAGACCCTGGGCTTCACTCATTGGGCTTCACTTCATTATCTCAGCCTAATGCACAGACCTTGGACTTCTGATTTGGGCTTGGGCTGGACAGACATTAGCCCAACTTATTCTGGGCTGGAAGGTCCTTTTGCAAGCCCATCTCTTCTGTCTTTATTTCTTCAGTCCAATACTCCCCCTCAAGCTTAGCATTAGGAGTTTGGTAATATGCTAATGCTGAGCTTGGACTTGGCTGACCTTGTCTTCTAGACTTTGGATTTGGTCTTGGCTCCTTTTACTTACTTCTGTCTAATACTCCCCTCAAGCTTGATCATAAAGATCCAAGATCAAGCTTGGAACTTTGAAGAGCTCCCTCATTAAAAACCTTAGCATGGAAAACCCAGTGGGACAAAACCAAGCTAAGGGAAAAAGAGTGGAGCCTTCTTAGTGTAGGGATTGGCCAGTGGGTCTATGAATCTCAGGATTATCTTGATAGAGTTCATAGACCCTGGATCATGGCCGCCATAAATGGCAAGTAAGAACTTCCTTCTTGCTTCACACTTTTCTTGAAGCTTCTTCTTATGACCAGCGCTTGTCTCCCTCTCCCTTCTGATCTTTAGTCATTTTGAGATTTGAACTGATCCGGCTTGGTACATAAGTACCTTGTTTGAACTTGGAATGATAAGGAGGAGTGATGGCTTTAGCTTAATCATTTGAAAACTCCTCAATCCGCCTTTCTTGCCTCTTCTTTGGAGCTTTTGGTTTGATTTGTTGATACCACACTTGTGAACAATCTCCCTTAGCTCCTCTATCTTCTTTGAGTTTGATTACTCATGCAACTTCATGGGCTGATTAATCATCTTTCTTGATTCAAACACTTATGCTTTGAGCTGATTCATCACCTTCCACCTGCTTGTCCCTCCACTTGTGGGTTTTGACAGCATGATGGCCCTTGGTTCTAGTCTCAAGCTTGTGATGCACCTTGTAGTTTTGTTGTTGTTTTTTCAACCGCTTCTTTCTTTGATCTTTCTTTTCAGTATTCAATGTACTGACTTTCTTTATTTTGAAGCTTATCTGATTCTTAGCAGCTTCTCTAGAGACTTATCAACACACACCAACAAGTCTTATGGATCCAATTGTACAGCTTCTTTAAAAAACACCAATGACTAAGCTGATTCATCATCAGCGCCTTCTTGGTTGTAGTGAACTCATACTCATAAGACAACTTCTTCAAACACTTCTGCAACTCCAAATGTACTTCTTTCAGGCATTGACTGATGTGGTGACTGGCTTTCTTTTGTTACTCCATTTCCATTGTGAGAATTATATTGTAGTATCAGTCACTCAGAACTCTGCTTTCTTGGAAGAACCTTGTGGTCACACCTTTGAGTGCTCCTTGGTAGACTTTGAATTTGGTGCACCTTCAAGACAACTTCACTTCATTGAAGAGGTCTAATCTAATAGGCTTCATCTTCATGAAGTCTGAGAATACTAGACAATTTAGTAGCTTCTCCAGTCTTGCAAATATCCGCCATCACCTTCTCTTTTGATCGCAACATTGTCTGCCTCTTCTTTCTCAGAGTTGGTCAGCCTTGTTCAATGATGAAGACTTTGGCCTTCTCTGCTTCTTCAACTTCAAGTACATTGTGCTGTGTTGGTCATGTCTTATAATTCCTTGTTGGTGCCATCTGATGGATGCTCATCTCACCCCTCCTCAAACTTGACTCAGAGAATAAGAGTATGAGTCAAGTTTGGAAGGATGAGCATCAATGATCACCAATGATACTGGACCACCTTTCTTCAATAATGCCTTCTTGTTTGCGTTAGCTATGCTCTCCAACTTCAGGAATATACATCCTTTGATGTAGGCTCTGATAGGAGGAGGCTGCTTCCACCATCAGGAATATACACTCTCTGGTGTAGGCTCTGATAGGTGGTGTCATTTCTTGTTGGCTTTTGTATTCCAAGCCAAATTGTCTCATGATTTTCACGGATTGACTGCCTTCTATGCAGCATAGGTGGCCTCCCATTTCTTCACTCAGGAATATATCCTTGAAGGATAGGCTCTGATGTGTAAGGTATTGATAGAGTGTCATTCTTGCCAATATGTTCACTCCTTTAGTCCTTCATGATTTTGTTTTGCTTTGTATGAATCCCTGCTTGCCGTCTTTTCTTTGAGGCTATCATGGTCTCTTTACCTTAAACAAGTCATAAAGAAGAATAATTTTAAGTATGCCATGAGGAATATCAAAGTTATAAATGTGCAAGTAAGAGTTCATATAAAACAGTAGCAAAGATCAATTCAACTAAAGTAATGAATTTCAACACTTTAGATGAGATAGAATTTATGTGTATAGAGTGTGAGTAACTAGAGATTAGAGTATAAGTAACCAAGATTATAAGCATAATTAAGAGAATGAAACAGAGAATAAAAGGATCCCTTAAGGACTTTTGGATACATCATGCTTCTTTATACTTTTGAGAGTAAAGGAAAAACATGGTTCACTTCCCTTAAGTGGTTTTGAAGAGGACTTTTGGATTCATCTATGGTCATAAATGCCAAGCATAGTTCACCAAGGTTCACTTCCCTCTTTTAAACAATTCTAAATCAAAATTTTAATCAAAAATTGAAATAGATAATGATGTAGAGATAGCCTTTTGACAAAGGCTTTGATACTAAGCCTTTGTGCTTCTTCTTATAGGCTGGTTTGAATAATTGAATTCTTCTGGAATTGGAGGCTCCCCCTCATGGATTGCTCTCCTTCATTGGTTTTTTTTTTTGAGACTCCTTCTCACGGATTGTTTTTTTTTCAACATCACAAATGGTTGACATCTTTTCCTGCATAAGAAGACACCTAAATGAAGACATCCACACACAAAACTCTTATGATTTCAAGGCTTACACTCACAAGAGTAAAGCAATAGAAACCGGATGTAGTATGAATAAGTCACTATTCTATCTTCCTTAACATTAAGGATTTGGAATTGGATACAACATAGTTTCTGATGCAATGCATACTACCATGGTTCTCTTTCCCAAATTTTGATTCATTATTACAAAATGTTAATCACAAAGAAATCTTGGATTCATTAGGACTTCTCATCTTAAACTCCAAGGAGTAAGATAATCATAGTTCACATTTCTTTGATCATTTTAAGGTAAAGTTTAAGTTTTCTTCTCTTAAGGACTTTTGGATTCATCAAGACCTTCTTTATTCTTATACTCATAAGAATAAAGAACATCAAGGTTCTGTTTCCTTAAGTGAAACTTCTTACCCTTAAGGACTTTTGGATTCATCATGCTTCCTTTAACTCATGAGTGAAGGAGACCATGGTTCACTTCCCTTAAGTGGTTTCAAGAGTTCTTATGGACAGAGTTTTACTCTGTTTTCTTGACTCTTGTGGTTGCTGTAACAGCCAAGATCATCCAAGAATCAACAAGTGATTGGTGCTTTAGGGGCTGGAGCATTTTCAAATTCTTTCCCTCCCTCAAGCTTTGTCTAGAGACATCAACTAGATTAGGGACAAAGCTCACACACCATTAAAGTGGAGGAGAGAAGAATTGATTTAATCAAACTTCAATGGACTTAGATGTTTCCCATTTCACAAGAAGGGAAACATTGTCCAAGGTTTTAAAACAACATAAACCACAAGTCTAAACAACAACTACAATGAACTTAAGTGTCTCTCATTTTATAAGAAAGGAGACAAGTCTAAGGTTTTTAAAGAACTTGTGGTTCGTTATCCAAAGGGTTCTAAATATATATGGCTTGAAGTGTCTAACATTCTCAAAGGAAAGGCACTAATACCCAATAATTCAAGTTTATTGTCAAATGGATAATAGAAAAATGTTTTTTTTTAAAAAAAAAAAAAATTTTAAAATTAAAGACAAGAATTTTAAAATCCAAAAAATGTGACTTAGAGTTTGGAATGTGGTTTAGGGAGAAGAAGAGAAGAGAATAAGAAACCTAACCCTTCTCTAAGTGTCTTATATCCAAAAGGATGCACTTTAGAGACCACTGGGTAAATGATAAAGGCAACCACTCTCTTCTTTCTCTCCCTTGTAATTTTTCATTACTACCACCATTCATTCCTCTTTATTGTCACTTATTCAACCAAGGTTCATGAGAACAATGGAAGAACACAAAGAAAACCATGGGTATTTTCTTTTACCCACTGGTCAAAAAACAAAAATTCAAAATTCAAATCTATTATCCACTGGATAAAGCTATAATCCAGCGGTTACAAGAAAACGGCTGAGAATTCTGAAAAACGGTTTCTTGGAGATGAAAGATGAGAGATTGAATTGAAGAATGTTATGAACAATTCTCAAGAAATAAAAGATCATAATCTCTTACAACTCAGCACCATTAGGTTTTGAGGATTATTCAATCTCAGAGTGAGTAGATTATAAAAATTTATTGCAAGAGTAGGAAATGAATTTGCTTGACTCAAAACCTTGCTCTGATACCATGTTAGAATTTGCGGAATTAAATAGATATAAGAGAGTTTACAAAAGAGTTTGGTTGGAGATTTTGGGTAGAATGAAGAACAAGAGAATAAACTAAGAGAATGAGAGAATGGAGAATTTGTGAAGGATGAGTATATATCCTTGATTGATTTATGGTGAGCATACAATGTATTTATAGCCAAAGAGTAGAGAATAAGACCAAGGCACTTCACCACATGGTGAAAGTGACAGCTCATAACAGCTAGAAATTCAAATTGGTTAAGCCAACATGTGACTCTTCCTTCCCTCTTCGAACCCACGCCTAGGAGAGCTTCTAGAAGGTGGCTTGGGCTTGTTTGGGCTTACTTAATTCAGACCTTGTGCTGCACAAGTGTGGACAGACCCTGGGCTTCACTCCTTGAGCTTCACTTCATTATTCAGCCTAATGCACAGACCTTGGACTTCTGATTTGGGCTTGGGCTGGACAGACATTAGCCCAACTTGTTCTGGGCTGGAAGGTACTTTTGCAAGCCCATCTCTTCTGTCTTTATTTCTTCAGTCCAATACTTTTATAGATGAGAAGTCTAAGTATACTTTGATTACCTTGCTACCTTCCAAAGATAGAGTTCTAGAAGCCTTCATTAACTTTCATTCTTATATTACTAACCAGTATAATGCAAAGATTAAAATTCTTAGAACAGATAATGGAGGAGAATACACAAGCAAAGCTTTAAGAGATTATCTTCTCAAGTATGGAATTCTTCATCAAACCAGTTGCCCATATACGCCTGAGTATAATATTAGATTTTAGAGAGTTTGAGAGATTTAGGGCGATTGAGAGATTTGGGAAGCAAGAGATTCAAGAACACATTTTATTATATGACTTGCTTGATTACAAATAAGAGCCTAAGAGGTTCTTTTATAGTGAATAGCTATAACCTAGGAGTATCTACTTTCGGTAAAGGCGTGTGTGACCCCTTCATGCTGGCGCCTCCTTTCCCTTTTGTGCTGGCATAGGTGAGTCATCACAAGGGTGAAGCTGAAGCCTTCTAGAAGCACCTTACTAGCCGTTGGAGTGGCGCTTCTTTTCCTTAGAATACTCCTTCATTCCAACACTCCCCCCAAGTTTAAATCATCAATGATTAAAACTTGGAAATCAAGAGGATTCACCTCATTAAAAACCTTAGAATGTAAAACCCAATGGGACAAAAACATTCTAAGGGAAAAAGAGTATGAATCCTTCTTGATAGGGAAGTTACTGGAATGGGAGACTTGTGAGTCCAAGCTTTGCATGGATGAACTCACAAACTTTTATACTGGCTGCCTTGGTGAATATGTCTGCCAATTGATCAGAACTTCTTGTATAGCATGAAAGAATGATTCCCTTTTCAACAGCCTCCCTTACTTTGTGACAATCTACCTCGATGTGCTTAGTTCTCTCATGGAAGACAGAGTTTGATGCAATGTGAATGGCCGCCTGGTTATCACAATGCATTGTGATCGGTGTGTTACTCTCGATGTTGAAGTTTTTGAGAAGAGCTTTTAGCCATATGCACTCAGTGGTTAGTTTCCTCATGGCCCTATACTCAGCTTCAGCACTTGAACAGGTTACAAACTTCTGCTTCTTGGTCTTCTAAGTTACCAAGTTCCCTCCTATGAAGGTGTAATAGCCGGTTGTTGATTTTCTATCCTTCCTGTCTCCTGCCCAATCAGCATCACAGTAGCCAACGATCTCAGCATTCCCATTCTTTCCCATCCAGACTCCTTGAGTGTATGTCCCCTTTAGATATCTTAGAATGCGCTGAATCATCATCCAGTGGCTCTTCTTAGGTGCTTGCATATGCTGACTTACCTGATTCACAGCAAAGCATAGGTCAGACCTAGTAATTGTTAAGTATATTAACTTACCAACTAGTCTTCTGTAGAGTTTAGGATCTTCAAATGTGGCTTCATCTTCCTCCCCCTCAGGTTCAACTTTGTAACCATCCTCCAGTGGGGTTTTAGCCGCCTTTGCTTCCATCATTCCTGTACTAGTCAGTAAGTCTCCAACATACTTTCTCTGTGAAATAAACAGCCCATCTTTAAACCTGCATACTTCAATACCTAGGAAATATTTGAGTTCATCAAGATCTTTAATTTCAAACATAGACTTCAGATATTCTTTTGTAGAAGAGATACCTGCCTTGTCATTCCCAGAGATGATAATATCATCTACATAGATGAGAATGACAACTATACCTTCTTGGCTGTGAAGAGTAAACAAGGTATGATCGGATTCAGACCTCCTGAAGCCTCTGTCTCTCAGAGTTATATTCAGTTTGTGATACCAAGCTCTAGGGGACTGCTTCAAGCCATAGATTGCTTTACTTAGCCTAAGAACCTTTACTGGGGCCATTGAGTCTTCCATCCCTGGTGGTGGTGTCATATAAACTTCCTCCTCTAGTTCCCCTTGCAGAAACACATTTTTGACATCCATTTGCCACAACTCCCATTCCAGGTTGGCTGCAAGAGAAAGAACAACTCTGATTGTATGCATGTTTGCCACTGGAGCAAATGTGTCCCTATAATCATCTCCATAGGTCTGAGTGAAGCCTCTTGCAACTAGTCTTGCTTTGTACCTTTCAACCTCTCCATTACTTATGTACTTAACAGTAAAGATCCACCTTGAGCTTACTGCCTTCTTTCCTTTTGGCAAGTCTGATTCGTCCCATGTATGGTTCTTTTCCATTGCTTTCCTTTCATCCCCTACAGCATCTCTCCAGACTTTGACATCTTTTGCTTCATCATAACTTCTTGGCACAGATTCCTGATCTAAGCTTCCAGTAAATGCCTGATGCTCTTGTGGGACAGATTGCAAACAGCTTGAGTAGGATGAGCAACCGCATTGTTGTTGTAATAAACTCTGGTGTTCTTCCAATTTGTTGTTGGAAACCTTTGCCTAGTGCTTCTCCTCAGATCCAATGGTGCGGTCTGAATAGGAGTGCCTTGAGTATATTCTGAGCTTGATCCGGATTCTGACTCCCCTTCTTCTGAATTGCCTTGGGTAGTGCTTGGTTCGGCTTGTTCTTCTAATTCTGACTCTCTTTGAGCATTGCTAGAACCGGTAGCTGAATTTTCTTGATCATGACCAGACTGCTGTTGCCTCCCCTCAGGATGAAGAGGATGAACAGGTTCTGAAGGAGACGAAATATCGAGGCCTTCTAGGATCTTCCTTAGGTTCTCAGCAGGATCATTAGAGTGAGAGGAGATATCCTTGATAGAGTCCCATGTACCAGCTTCAAAGTAGCTCGTAGACTCTAAGAACTTCACATCTCTGGATATGAGCACTCGGTTGATCTCCTCATTATAACACTTATAGCCCTTTTGAGTGGTTGAATATCCCAAAAACATGGCCTTGGTGCTTCTGGCTTCCAATTTGTTCCTCTGTTCTCCTAGAATCATCACATAGCAAACACACCCAAAGACTCTAAGATGATCAAGATGAGGTTTGGATTTGGTAAGTACCTCAAATGGAGAAAGGTCTAGGAGAGTCTTGGTAGGAATTCGGTTGATAAGATAACAAGCAGCTACCAAGGCGTCTCCCCAAAAGCGTTTAGGGACTTTCATATGAAACATCATGGCTCTGGTTACTTCCATTAGGTGCCTGTTCTTTCTTTCAGCAACACTGTTTTGTTGAGGAGTATATGGGCAACTGGTCTGGTGTTCAATACCATGTTTGTTAAGATAGTGTTTAAAGGCTTGGCTTGTGTACTCGCCCCCATTGTCTGATCTAAGACATTTAACCTTTGCATCAAATTGGTTAGTAACATAGTTTTTAAAGTTCATAAAAGCTTCAAGAACTCTACACTTTGATGGCATTAAGGTTATCCATGTATATTTAGATTTCTCATCAATGAAGCTAACAAAGTATTTTTGGTTATCTCTAGAAGAACAGGGGGCAGTCCAAACATCTGAGTTAATTAAATCAAAGCAGTTATCATACATGGTACTTAGGGAAGACAGACCTACAATGTTTACCAAGGACACAAGCTTCACATAACTTATTATTGAAAGACATTCTAGGAAAAATGATTTCTAATACTTTAAGATGAGGATGACCAAGCCTAGCATGCCATAAATCACCAGTCATCTTAGAATTATTGAAGTTTGAAAACCAAGTAATTAAGCGACTAGGAGAGAGATCTTCAAGCACATAGAGATCGTTTCTTGTGATCCCTTTTCCAAGAACCTCCTGGGTCTCAATATCCTAAAACACAAAGTCATTAGGCCCAAAGATAGCATGGCAGTTTAAATCAGTGGTAGCTTTCCTAACAGACAACAAATTTAATGTGAATGATGGCATATAGAAGGCCCTAGATTCTTTGTTAAATAGCTTTATGTCTCCTATTCCTTCTATTGGAACAGTGGTTCCATTTGCAATCAACACATTCCCCTTTGCCGGTTCTACATTTTTAATCAAGTTCAGATCACTGATCATATGATGGGATGCATCAGACTCTACTATTAGTGGTTTAAACTTAGTGAATGCATTAAATGAGGCATCGAGAGATCTACCAACAACATTACCAGAGTTTTCCTTAAAGGCTTTGATGAGAGCCTCAAGGTCAGATTTCTTGATATACTCGGATTGAACTGGTTGATAAGGTACCATATGAGCCGGTTGGACTTGAGTGTTACTACCAACACCAGAGAAGTTGGATGAGCTTGCTGAAGCACTGGTTAGCTGATAAGGAAGGCCTTTCTTGTGATAATGTCCTGTCTCCTGAGTGTAGTGAGCTCTCGGGGTCTCTTTCCATTTGCTTGGCTTTAAGTGAGGATGAAGAATCCAGCACTTATCTTTGGTATGACCCTTTCTTCTGCAAAGATCGCACACCATACTCTTCTTGTGTTCTGGTTTATAGTACCCTTTATTTGCTGAGACAGGCGATTCATGTGTGGTTCCCTGATCTTCTTGCTTGTAGGTACTTCTATGAGCCGTGAGTAACTCCCCCTTTCTTCCAAACAAACCATTTGATCCACATTCCTTCTGAATTTGGGATCACACATCTTCAAGTGAAGGGAGTTTCTCTGACCTTAAGATGTGCTTGATAAGATCATTATAGGCAGGACATAATATCATAAGGAGACTAAACACTTTATCGTGCTCACGCCTTTCTTTAATCACTTCAGGGTCAAATGTGATTGGTCTAAGCATATCAAGTTCTGCCCATAGAGAGCTAAACTTGCCAAATAAGGATGTGAAGTCTGGATCATCTTGGTTTAGGTTATTTATAGCTTGCTTAACTTGGAAGATTCTGCTAAGGTTGGTGGTGTTGCCGTAGACTTTCTTTAGAATCTCCCATAGTTCCATTGAAGTTTCACAGTGAGAATAAGACTCTAGGATTGGACCATCTAGGCAGTTTTGAAGGACAGACAGAACATACATGTCTTCTTGGTGCCATTTCCTTTCATCAGTAATGACCATTTCATCTCCATCTTCATTCTGGATTAGGCTTGGGGGAGCTTCATTGAACAGCAAGTGATCCCCAAGCCCTCTACCTCCTAAGACTGTATTAATCATCCGGGACCATAAAACATAGTTAAGTCCTTTGAGGATTACAGGAACAGAAATCTGGCGAATGTTTTCCATTTCTCAAGCTTGTAAGTACCGTACAACTATGGAGAAACCCTTGTGCTTCACACTTTTCTTCTAGAGACAAGTTCTTAGGCTAGATTTTGAGTAAAGAGAAGCTTAGACATGTATGAAGAGAGCTTACTCTTGACTGATATAGAGCTTCTTCCTGCAGGTACTGATTGGGTGTACGAACAATAGCAAAAGAAACCCTCTTTCGTGGCTTTAAAGTAAATGACTAAGGAGCTTCCTTTTCGTTTAAATCACTTAGACGGATGAAGGCCTTTGCTGAAATGATGAGCAATGAGAGAAAGGAGCTTCTTTTAAGGAGTTTTGAGCAGGTGTACGGATTCTGGTTTTTGAACGCAAGGAAGAAGATGAGTACGGCCTTTTGGAACTGAGGTAAAGACCACACCTTTCTTGACCCTTTTAAGACCTGGTTGAGCCAGAGATAAAATAGGTGTTCTTTGTACCCTTTTGAGCTAGAAACACCTCGATTTAGAGAGCACAGGTCCGTACAACAATGGCGAACAGGAGAAATCCTAAGAAAGTAAGCTACTTAGACACAGGAGATAACCATGCCTGGTCTTCCTCAACTCATCACCCATGGTTCTGAGGATCTTAGATCTCAGAGAGGATAGGCTACGACATTGTTATCAACCGGTTAAGTGCTTTGAGTAGGATTCAAAACAAGACACACAGATTTTAGAGAAGATTAATAAGAATATTAAGAGAAGAGATTTGCGGATTATGTAGAGATTTTGAGCACTTGCTCTGATACCATATTAGATTTTAGAGAGTTTGAGAGATGTAGGGCGATTGAGAGATTTGGGAAGCAAGAGATTCAAGAACACATTTTTATTATATGACTTGCTTGATTACAAATAAGAGACTAAGAGGTTCTTTTATAGTGAATAGCTATAACCTAGGAGTATCTACTTTAGGTAAAGGCGTGTGTGACCCCTTCATGCTGGCGCCTCCTTTCCCTTTTGTGCTGGCATATGTGAGTCATCACAAGGGTGAAGCTGAAGCCTTCTAGAAGCACATTACTAGCCGTTGCAGTGGCGTTTTTTTTTCATAGTCGAATACTCCTTCATTCCAACATAGAATGGGGTAGCTGAGCGTAAGAACCGTCACCATATTGTTAGAAAATGAAGGTGATTAAGAATGAGACTTGAGAAAATGGGAGAGATTGAGTATGGAAATGCTAGAGAGAAATAAAGAACACGAGATATTATTGAAGATTAAAACTCTTGCATACAAGTGAAGGCCATAAGGTCCTTTTATACACAAATGGATAAACCTAAAAAAAATCTACTCTTAGACAGCAGGCGCCTCCTTTCCTCTTTTGTGCTGTCAACACCTTTTGTGCTGGCATGTGAGTCACCAGCCTTAAGTCTTCTAGAAGTTCCTCTTATAGCCGTTAAAGGATGCACATTTTTTACTAAGCAGATTGCTTCCTCATTCTAACACTCCTCCTCAAGTTTAAACCATTGGTAAATGATTGAAACTTTGACATCAAGAGGATTCACGTCATTAAAAACCTTAGAGTGCAAAACCCAGTGGGAGAAAAACACTCTAAGGGAAAAATAGTATGAATCCTTCTTGATAGGGACATTACTAGAATGGGAGAGTTTTGAGTCCAAGCTTTGTATGAATGAACTCACATACTCTTAAACTGGCAGCCTTAGTGAATATGTCTGCCAACTGATCAGAACTCTTTGTATAGCATGGTAGAATTATTCTTTTTTCCACAGCCTCCCTTATTTTGTGACAGTCAACTTCAATGTGCTTAGTCCGTTCGTGGAAGACATAATTTGATGCAATGTGGATGGCTGCCTGATTGTCACAGTGCATTGTGATTGGTGTGTTGCTTTCTATGTTGAAGTCTTTAAGTAGAGCTTTCAGCCATATACATTCTGTGGTCAGCTTCCTCATGGCTCTGTACTCAGCTTCTGCGCTTGAACATGACACAACCTTCTGCTTCTTGGTCTTCCAAGTTACCAAGTTTCCTCCTATGAAGGTGCAATAGCCATTTGTTGACTTCCTATCTTTTCTGTCTCCAGCCCAATCAGCATCACAATAGCCAACAATCTCAGTGCTTTCATTCTTTCCTATCCAGACTACTTGAGTATGTGTCCCCTTTAGATATCTTAGAATGCGTTGAATCATCATCCAATGCCTCTTCTTAGGAGCTTGCATATGCTGGCTGACCTGATTCACAGCAAAACACAAATCAGGTATGGTAATTGTTAAGTATATTAAGTTACCAAATAGTCTTCTATAGAGCTTAGGATCTTCAAATGTATCTTCATCTTGCTCCCCCTCAAGTTCAACTTTGTAGTCATCTTCTAGTGGGGTTTTGGCTGCCTTTACTTCTATCATTCCTGTACAAGTTAATAAGTCTCCAACATACTTTCTTTGAGAGATAAACAGTCCATCTTTAAACCTGCATACTTCAATGCCTAAGAAATATTTGAGTTCACCAAGATCTTTAATTTCAAACATAGACGTCAAATATTCTTTTGTAGAAGAGATACCTACCTTGTCATTCCCAGAGATGATAATATCATCTACACAGATGAGAATGATAACTATACCTTCTTGGTTGTGAAGTGTAAACTATTGAGTTAGATAAGGAAATGAAGAGGAGTGGTCAACCACTTATTAAGATGGGACAGTCCAAGAAGAAGTGGTGTTAGATTAAAAGAGAAGTTTAGCTTAAAGAAGGTTTAGATTACTTAGTCGTGTGTTTAGATTGATTAGAGTGTTTGACAACAAGTCTTGTACACACATATATAAACGCATTGTATGATCTCTTTTCAAGTTAATGAAACATTTCTCTTATTCTTGAAACTTTCTTATTCTCTCTAACATTCGATATCTCTCTCTCATCATTCTTCAATCTTCTTCATCATTCTTCAATCTTTACATGGTATCAGAGCAGGTTTCTGCAAATCATTCGTTTCTCATTCGATTTATTCTCTTCATCTTCAAAAACTAAACCGGCTGCGAAAGCCTCTTGTTCATCTATCAAGTTTTCTCGGCGAGTTTGCAAAAGATTCTTGATCTTTCATCAAGTTTTCCGGTGAATCTTATCATCTCCTGTGATTTCTGATCTTAATCTCATCGGAATTGTGTGATTTCGTCAATTGATCAGAGTCTTGTAACTGAATCGAGTTCTTCATTTTTTGAATCCGATTTTGGCGCCAAAAGAGAAGGTGTCGATTTTCTGAATCTACGATCTTTGAATCTCCTGGATCTTCAAATTCGTGTCGATTGTCCTCAGAAGGTGCTGATCATCAGTTGTGTTGAATCATTGATCAAGATCTTGTATCTCGAATTCTCAAATCTGCAATCGTAAAATTGCTTCTGCCTCACGGAAAGTTCAAACAGATCGTGTTGATCTTCAAATTGCTCTGTTCTTCTGGATCATCAACTCTTGGAAAATCAACAGATAGTGCCGATCAACAGTCCTCTCAATCGCGTTTGAGATTATCTAAATCCACAGATCATCATTCGTTGGGTTTCGATTACTTCTATCTCAAGAAAGATCGACAGAGTGATCCGATCTTTAATCCATCTGTCTTCAATCGTCTTTCTGGTAAATTCTTGCTCCTCAGATCGTAACAATTTCATCTCCGTGGTCGAACAAGTTACGGATTCTTCATTGCAAGTCATTGGAAGATTTTTCGTTCCTCGGGAGTTCATGATCTTCGGATCTCAGATTCTAATCGTCCTCTGTCTCTAATTCCTCTAGAATCGGAATCAGCATCAAAATTCGTGAGGTCCGTTTGTCTGGTTCAATATTTTCATCAAGTCTAATTGAATCTGGTAATCTTTTTTGATGATCTTTGCTGCGGAAGTTGGAGTCTGTTCTTGGCTATTTATCTTTAGTATTAAAACTTAAAGGATCTGAAGATAAGGAATTAGAATAAAAGAGGATAGAAGAAGGTCTGGTTAGTTCTTATAGTTCAAGACCATGTTTCTTATTGATCAAGTAAATATCTTAATTTTGAATTGGGCTGTTGGATCTTATTAAAGTTGGTGGCAAGTAGTCTGGAGTATAAGGAATTTGGAATAGTTTGAAGTTGAATCTGTTGGTGATTGGTTTGGAAGTGCTATTAGAATACTCAAGGCTGATGAGGACATCGAGCCAGCTACTGCACCGGTCATCCCACCTGGACCTCTTACGCGGTCCAAGAGGAAAGCTTTAGGAGACAAGCTCAGCATGGTATTGGAGAGTGGAACCGGAGATGACCAAGAGGAGCCGACCCAGACGACCAGCCCACGACCAGCCGTCCGAACGACCAGAGCGGCTCACGCACCCGACCAGCTTGGTCCGGTCCTTGCACCCACGACCGGACCTCCATTCCAGCTAGACAAGGAACCATGGAGGTTCCTTTTAGAAGACTCTTCCTCCTCCGGTGTCTTTACCATTACCATTCGGTAGAGACACCAAAAGTCGTTCTAGGAAATTGTACTCTTTTTCCTATCTTCGGTTTTGTCCCATTGGGTTTTCCGAAGAAGGTTTTAATGAGGCAATACTCCTAGTGTGCAAGACTTTGAAGACTTGTTCACAATTCCATCTCATTCACAAGTCTTCATGCGAATTCTCAGCCTAAGTGTTGTTGGGCTTTTCCTCTTTAATTTCGATTTCTTAGTCTAAGTGTTTAATTGGGTTTAAGTCATGTTGACTAATTATGGCCCAGTATTTATTCTTAATTGACAATAAGTAAACTACATGTTGTTTTAATCCCTTAAAGGTTAAACGCCTTGTAGTTTACCCTAAAGTTGCAAAAAAGGCATTATATAAGCCTTCTTGTTTACACTTAACAAAATAACAAACATTTTGATAAAACCCTAAGTCCTTTAGACTAAAAACTGCCGCCAGCTACCCTAGCTGCAGCTGTCGACTTCAACCTTCCTAGGTTGAAGTTCTTGGAGTATCACAAGCCCCTTTCACAGCTTGTGTGGTCCCTTCGATCCACCCTTCAACCCCATCGATTTCTGTCCCATTATCCTGAGCTTCTCGGTGAAAAGACAGCCCATCCAAGTTCTTACATCAAAGGCCCTGTGTGCAAATCGGTTGCGGTTTGATTTTTCTCTCAACTCTGTTCTTGCAAAGGTGGTGTGGTGTCTTTAATCCGCATCAATGGAATTCCATAAGCAAGTAATAATGGCACCAGTGACACTCAAGGGGGCAAACTATCTCCTCTGGATCAGAACTATGAAGACGACATTGTGTAGTAGGGGCTTATGGTCACATATTCTTCACAGTAATGCAACTAGCAATGTTATAGAAAGAGAGGTTCTTTAGGGTCATGAGGTTCATTGTGAGGAGGAAGGGAAATGGTTCCAAGAGGATCAAATGGTCCTATCTATCTTACAAAATTCTCTTGAGAAATCTCTGCTTGAAGCCTATTCATACTGTGAAAATGCAAAGGATTTGTGGGAGACTCTTCAGAATGTCTATGGGAATACCTCAAACTTAATGAGGATCTTTGAGGTCAAGAAATCTCTCAGTGAACTTAGACAGGAGGAGGTAGAATTCACCAAACACTTTGGAACTTATAGAGCTCTTTGGGCAGAGTTGGAAATGTTAAGACCAGCTACTACTGATCCAATGACACTGCATGAGAGAAGAGAACAAGACAAAGTCTTTGGACTCTTAATGACTTTAAACTCAAGCTATACTGATCTGATCAAACATCTCCTGCGTGAGTATAAGTTGCCAAGCTTAGAGGAAGTGTGTGCTAAGGTTCAAAAGGAACAAGGTTCTCAAGGCTTGTTTGGAAGTAAAGGAGAGCTGGTTACCGCAAACAAAAGTTCCTTCAGAGGGGATGATAGAAGATCTGTAGTGTGTGCTCATTGTAAGAAGAAAGTTCATTACAAAGATCAGTGTTGGATACTTCATCCACATCTCAAGCCGACTTCTATTCCAAGATGGCGTGAACCTAACAGGACATCTAGCTTCAAGAACAATTTGTCTGGGAAAGGAAACCAAGCGAGTGTTCCTTTACATGTCCCACAAGCTAATACGACACTTGAAAGCGGCCATAGACCAGGAAAGGAAGTGCAGCTTGCTTCTTCTTCATCAGGTCATGACTATGTTACTAAGTCTGATTTGGATGCTCTCAGCAAAGCCCTACAAGACAGCTCTGGTAAAGTTGTTGGTAAATCACTTCATGCTTCCTTTAATGCTAATACTATTAATAAACCATTGATAGTAGATTCAGGAACATCTCATCACATGATTAGTGATATAAATTTGATAAATAACTTGGAACCTGCCTTAGGAAATGTAGTTATTGCTAATGGAACCAAAATTCCCATTAAAGGCATAGGTAATCTAAAATTGTTTGAGAAAGATAGTAAAGCATTCTTTATGCCATCATTTACCTCTAATCTTGTGTCTTTTAAAAGAGCAACAACTGATTTGAATTGTCATGTGATATTTAGTCCTAATGAGTGTTGTTTTCAGGATATTGAGACAAAAAGAGTGCTTGGAAGAGGAAGTACAAAGGATGATCTATACATACTTGGCGATCTCTCTTGTAGTTTAGGTTCTTGTTTGTCTAGTAATAATGAGTTTTCTGATGCAACATTGTGGCATGCTAGATTAGGCCATCCACACTTTAAAGCTCTTGAACTAATATTTCCAAAAATTTTATTTTAATCAAAATGAATGTGAAGCTTGCATTCTTGGTAAACATTGCAAAACAGTCTTTTCTAGCTCAACACATACATATGATCATTGTTTTGACTTAGTTCACTCTGATGTTTGGACAGCTCCTTGTGCATCTAGAGAGCAGCAAAAATATTTTGTTACTTTTATAGATGAGAAATCTAAGTATACTTAGCTTACTTTGCTTCCTTCCAAGGATAAAGTTCTAGAAGCTTTTATCAATTTTCATGCTTATGTTACTAATCAATATAATGCCAAGATTAAAGTTTTTAGAACAGACAATGGAGGGGAATACACAAGCAAAGCATTCAGGGATTATCTTCTCAAATATGGAATCCTTCACCAAACCAGCTGTCCATACACACCAGAACAGAATGGAGTTGCTGAGCGCAAGAACCGACACCTAATGGAGGTTGCTAGGTCAATAATGTTTCATAGAAATGTACCCAAGAGGTTTTGGGGAGATGCAGTACTGACAGCCTGTTATTTGATTATAGAATACCTACTAAGATTCTTCATGACATTTCACCATTTGAGGTACTTAACAACACTAAACCTCACCTTGATCATTTAAAAGTATTTGGAAGTGTTTGTTATGTCTTAGTGCCAGGAGGAATGAGGAACAAATTGGAAGAAAAGAGTACTAGGACAATGTTTGTTGGTTATTCTACTACTCAAAATGGTTATAAGTGCTATGATCCTGAATCACAAAGGGTCTATAAAAGATCTTACTAACTCTAGTACTGATAGTAATGCTTACCTTAGAAAGTTGTTGGAAAGCTTTGATGTTTCTAGGAAACCAACATCTGAACCAGCAAGAGATCCAAGTTCCAATCATGAATCTCCTCCTCCGCATGCTTCAGGACCATCTCGGCATATACAGGAAAGAGACGATCCTCTTCTAAATGTCTCGGGTTCTAGCACGGCACAAAGCAGACATGGCCCCATGTGGAACAATAATGGTCAGGGGGAGTTTGTCCCAGGTTGTTCCTCATGTTTGGATCCTAGCCGTGATCAGGAGGGGGAGAATGTGAGTCTTCAAGTTCCAGGTGTTCCTGATCAAGCCTATGACCAAGAGTTACAAGAAGAAAGAGATGAGGCTGAACATGAGGTGGTGGTTGTTTAATCTCCTCAAGTGTTAAGAAGGAGTACTAGGGTAAGGAAAGATCCATCCAACTGGATTAATACTAGAGTCTACTATAATGCTCAAGCAGAAGGACATCCTATCCAAGCCACTTGCTCATTTGCTCAATTTACAAAGGAACATCAGGTATTCATAAGCTCTTTAGATCAAAATCAAATTCCTAACACATATGAGGTGGTGCGGCCCTGGTTGTTTTAAAACCAAAGGATCGACTTGAAGGAAGGTGATCTGGTTAAGGAGAAGGCTACTAGCACTTCTCTTGGCAGCGGATTGGTTGGAGGATGGATTGGAGGCTACTAGCTCCCCAATTAGGTTTGTATGACGATAGATTTGATTCCACTAGCACAGGATCACCCTGTATAGAGCTATGGAACTTCACAGCAGATTACTCTACTCTTAAGTGAATGAGGGATCAATGTTCTTAGGCTGAACGGAGAAAGCAAGAAGCAAAAGTGCTTTAAAGTTCTTTATAAAATTCGATGTTGATTTACAATGGGAGAGGTGAAGCCTTTTATAGGCAGATATTCTTACCTAAACTTTATCTACAGAATAATATCCTAACTACTTTATTTCTAACTTCTAGCTAACAAGAATATCTTTGACTTATTTAATTATTTTTTAAATGCCAACAGATATCTTGATTTATCCTAATCCCTTTGGTTTAATTTAAGTGATTAATCATAAACCAATAAATTAAATTGAACCAGCCTAATTGGTTTATTCTTTTTGGGTTTCCTTTTCCTTCTTAGACAGGCCCAAATCACTTGAAGAATGAGTTTTCTTTGGGTTTTAACTATGGGCCTAATTATTAGGCCAAACCACAAATCCATGACTGTTTGGGTTTGGGCCGCTTGGCTTGAGTCTTCTTCTTGGGCCGCATTGGTTGGATCTTCTGTTCCTTGGGCCGCTTGATTTGCTCCTCTCTGGGCTTGGTCCAACTCCACATCCATGGGCTGCTTCTCTAGCTCCTTCTCAATTGCCCACCCAGCATTGATCGGTTGTTCCAAGCTTTCGAAGCCTCTGAAACTCATTTTTTCCTTGTTCTGGTCAATCTTCATCTGATCAAGATTATCTTCTTGTCCAGATCGCTTAACATCCTTGTTGGGGCCTTTCTAGGATCGCACCATCCCCTCCTCCTTTGAAAGGATTTGACCTCAAATCCAGTTCTTCTGCAACAAAAGAAATCAAGTTAAAATCATTGGATGTGTGATCAAGAATGTCCTCACCTTGGAATGTTGAAGGCGGTTGCCAAGTAGGAGCAAACAAGTGTTCCTTTGGTCCATAATCAACTTGTTTGTCCAGGCCCTGAATCCTCCTTGTTCTTGGAACAAACTCCATAACCTGTCTATCCTGCTTTTTCTCAAACACTAGGATAACCACATCAAATGTGCAACAGAGATAGACAACTGAATTCCCTTGGTTTAAGATCTTAAAAACAAGATTCAGGTTCCTAGAATCACTATCTAAGACAAGATCATATATCATTCTAGCATTAGAACACTCACTGGAACAAAACTTTTCTTTTGAACACAAACCAAACAAATAGATATCATTGCTAGCAAACATATTGGATTGTGCTAACTTAGAAACTCTTTCAACATATTCAAATTCAGAACTTCTCTTAGCTCTAAGAAGATCATGCATGTTCTTATACCACCATTCTAGCAATGCAAATTCGTGTTCCAAGTTGAAAAAACTTCCAAAAACGTTTTTACTCAATGCAGGGTTCTTATCACAAGGTTTTAAAATCCAAAAATCTTCACAGCACAAATTTTCACAGCTTTTTCTAACTATATTTGAATCCTGCAACCGTTTATTAGAAAAACATTCATCATTCACAAGATCTGCATCAATCCCCATCAATTTTTGTCCTAATGTTCTCCTAATCAACTTGTGACTCAAAGCAAACTCAGAACTCCCAGTTTCAGCAATCAAAGAACATTCTGATCTAGAAAACACTTCATGCCTAGGTGCTTCAAATGATTGAATCATTTTATCAAAAATAAACATAGAAACACAAAGTTCTTTCACATTCTCTAAACCAAATTGTTTCTCTTCTTCAGGTGTAACAATCACAAACAAACTAGGTAAAGAATTTGTCACACCAATATCCTTACATAGTTTGAGATGACTTTCATCAGTGAAAGAAGGAGTGAATGACTTGAACTCCCAACTAGTTTTAGGTACCAATTTATTGTCCTAAGACAATTCCCTTGGTGATTCCTTCAATAGCTTCTCTTCATGGTCCTGCAAGGAAAGCTCATTGCTACTCGGTTGCACCGGTTTAAGATTAGTAACACTTATACAAGTATCATCTAATACTCTAGCTGATGGAACATAGATAATATATTTGTCAAGCTCACAAAGATTTTCTTTTACCAACAGTCTACCTTCAGCTAGTGATGTCTCACTCTTAGGCGAATTTGGCAATGGATCAGACATCTTTCTTCTTCCTCTAACTCCATTGGCATCGTTAGCAACTTTCAGCATCTCCCTGCCTATGGCTGGTGGTGCTTTCTTGGGTACCTCTACTGGTATCTCCTCCTCAAAGTCCTGTGAAAAGAAGACAAGGTTACTCGGACTCACCGGTTCACAGATGGTTAGTTCTCTACAAATCTCTTTTCCCATAAGAATATAATCAATTTTAGAAGATGGAAAACACTTAGATGGGATTGAGTCATTTAAAAGCTCTTCAGTCTCAAACAACTGCCTAGAAACTGTGGCTTCATTATGAAAAGGTGATGTTTCTGAAATTTCCTTCATTTCCTCATTGTTATTCTCAGCACTCTCCACAAACAATCTCCTAGGACTCTATTTCCTGTAGTTACACATAAAAGATTCATTAGAGAAATCTTTTAAATTTGAATTTTGTTTATTACCTTTCCAGATTGGACTAAAATGATTGATTTCTGGTTGTTGGAAGGCCGGTTTCTCCTGAGAACACCTATGCTCATGGCGTGTCAACTTGGCTGATGATGTGTGTGTGGTTAGTCTTTCATGTGACCTCCTTAGGTGTCTGTCCTGCACATAACCAAATTTATTATAATCTGGAGCAAACATCTTTTTCATAACAAATTTCATCTCAAACCAAGAAGCAATCTGAGGTTCTCCATTGTGCCTCCTTGTGGTTGCAATCTGATCCCACCAATTGATGGCATGACCACTGAATCCACTTGTTGCAAGTTTGATCTTCTTTGCCTCAGTGTAGTGATAACAACTGAACACCCATTCCATCTCTTCTTCCCATTCCATCTCTTCTTCCCATTCCAGATAAGCTTCAGGATCAATTCCCATGGAATGATGGAATCCCAATCTTGGATTGACTAAGGTATTCTTCTGCTCTATGGTGACAATGGTGATAAGAGTTAACTCATGCTTTTCTGCCTGCAGAAATTGAAAAGTCATGAAACTCATTAGCATGGTTAGTCTTATTGAAATCTTGTTGCAACTTCATAGTGATCTCAGCTATCATAGCTTCATATTGGAAATGATCAAGATGGAAAATCTGATCAACTGAATTTCTTCTTGCCATGGATTCTCTGAAACAAACTTAAACAAACAGATTAGAAAATCCTCTCTCTCTTTTTGATTCTCTCAGTGTTCAATCTTAAACAAACAGATTAGAACTATAACCTAATGTGATTAAGATAGAAATATTGCAAGATTTTTTTCGTCAGCTGATTGACTTATTCCTAGCAGGGTTTCTCTTCTGCTATATACTTTATTTTTTATTTAAATTTTCGAGATTTTTTTTTTTTATTTTAAATAAAAGTTTAGATCCTTTTCTTAGATCCTTTTGTAATTCAGAAAAGGCTCAGCTGACTTACAATAGATAGAAAGAAAAGAATTTTGTTTATGAAACTAAAAAAAAATTGAAAAGAATTGATGGTGGTTTTGAAATCAAAGGAATTTCACAAACCCTAACCTTCAAGAGGCTCTGATACCACTTGGTACGGCCCTGGTTGTTTTAAAACCAAAGGATCGACTTGAAGGAAGGTGATCTGGTTAAGGAGAAGGCTACTAGCACTTCTCTTGGAAACGGATTGGTTGGAGGATAGATTGGAGGCTACTAGCTCTCCAATTAGGTGTGTATGACGATGGATTTGATTCCACTAGCACAGGATCACCCTGTATAGAGCTATGGAACTTCTCAGCAGATTACTCTACTCTTAAGTGAATGAGGGATCAATGTTCTTAGGCTGAACAGAGAAAGCAAGAAGCAAAAGTGCTTTAAAGTTCTTTATAAAATTAGATGTTGATTTACAATGGGAGAGGTGAAGCCTTTTTATAGGGAGATATTCCTACCTAAACTTTATCTACAGAATAATATCCTAACTACTTTATTCCTAACTTGTAGCTAACAAGAATATCTTTGACTTATTTAATTCTTTTTTAAATGCCAACAGATATCTTGATTTATCCTAATCCCTTTGGTTTAATTTAAGTGATTAATCATAATCAATAAATTAAATTAAACCAGCCTAATTGGTTTATTCTTTTTGGGCTTCCTTTTCCTTCTTAGACAGGCCCAAATCACTTGAAGAATGAGTTTTCTTTGGGTTATAACTATGGGCCTAATTATTAGGCCAAACCACAAATCCATGACTCTTTGGGTTTGGGCCGCTTGGCTTGAGTCTTCTTCTTGGGCCGCTTTGGTTGGATCTTCTGTTCTTTGGGCTGCTTGATTTGCTCCTCTCTGGGCTTGGTCCAACTCCACATCCATGGGCTGCTTCTCTAGCTCCTTCTCAATTGCCCACCCAGCATTGATGGGTTGTTCCAAGCTTTCCAAGCCTCTGAAACCCATGTTTTCCTTGTTCTGGTCCAGCTTCATCTGATCAAGATTATTTTCTTGTCCAGATCGCTTAACATCCGTGTAGGAGAATATCCAATGAACATAGCCTTAGTGCGTTTTGGTTCTAGCTTGTTCCTAAGTTCTCCTGGTACTAAAACAAAACAAACACACCCAAAAACTCTCAAGTGATCAATAGTAGGTTTAGTTTTGTTTAATACATCAAAGGGAGATAAATCATGTAGAACTTTTGTTGGAGTTCTATTAATCAAGTAGCATGCAGCTAGTAATGCATCTCCCCAAAAACGTTTGGAAACCTTCTTGTGAAACATTATTGTTCTTACAACTTCCATCAAATGTCTGTTTTTCGTTTTAGCTACTCCATTTTGTTGTAGAGTGTAAGGACAGATTGTTTGATGTTCAATGCCATGTTTGGCCAAATGTTGCTGGAACTTGGTGCTAGTATACTCCCCTCTATTATCTGTCCTAAAAATCTTTATCTTGGCACTGTATTGGTTAGTAACATATGTCTGAAAGTTAAGAAATGAATCAAACACCCTATCCTTTGAATTAAGCAACGTCACCCAGGTATACTTAGATTTTTCATCAATGAATGTAACAAAATAGTTCTGGTTTTCTCTTGAAGGAAAAGGGGATGTCCAAACATCAGAGTGTACTAAATCAAAAACATTATCATAAGAATGAGTTGATTTTTCAAAGACAGTTCTACTATATTTTTCAAGAATACATGATTCACAAATGTTATTAATCAATTTTAGATCAGGTACAATCAATTCTAATGCTCTGGAATGAGGGTGTCATAATCTAGCATGCAATAGTTCAGCATTTAAAGTCAAATCAACATTATTAGCACTCGGTTGGACAAGGGAGGAGAAAGGTAAATCTTCTAGAACATACAAGTCATTCATTGTAATTCCTTGGCCAAACTTCTTACTTGTTTCAATATCCTGAAAGTTAAAGTCATTAGGACCAAAGATAGCTTGACAATTCAAGTCAGTAATAGCTCTTTTAACAGAGAGAAAATTAGATGTGAAAGAAGGCATATAAAAAGCGTTAGATTCCTTATCAAACAATTTAAGCTTGCCTACTCCTTTAATTGGAACATTAACTCCATTTGCAATCACAACACTACCTAAAGCAGGTTCTCTATTATCTAGCAAACCTAGATCTTTTATCATATGATGAGATGCACCAGAATCAATAATTAATGAGTTGGAAGCCATAGAAGTGTTTAAAGAAACATGATAAGTTTTATCCAACATATTACCATACTAGAATGCCTTAAAGAGAGTGTCAAGATCAGCCTTTGTGACATATTCATTTGGAGAGACCAAAGTTCAAGGTGAGGCAGACACAGGTATGTTGTTGCATCCGTTTGAACAGTCGGCCATGTGTAATGAGCTTGCGCCATTTGCCAAGGAAGGCTTCTTCTTCTCAACAAACCAGCTAGGCTTTAGTTCTGGATGGAGTACCCAACACTCTTTCTTGCTATGGCCGGTTCTCTTGCAATGTTCACATAGCTGCTTCTTCCTCTTGGCATCAGTTGTCAAGGACTTGAATACTCCTTTATGAGCTACCACCATTTCAACCTTATGTTCAAAGAGTTCATGAGACCCCTGCTCCTTTTGAATCTTTGCACATACTTCTTCAAGACTTGGAAGTTTATCCTCCCTAAGAATGTGTTGTATCAAGTCAGTGTATGAGTTGTTCAAAGTCATAAGTAGCCCAAACACCTTATCTTGCTCTCTCCTTTCAAGGAGAGTTATTGGATCAATTGTGGCTGGTGTAAGCATCTCCAGGTCTACCCACAATGCTCTAAAAGATCCATAGTGCTTAGTGAACTCAACATCTTCCTGTTTAAGCTCATTCAAAGCTTTCTTCACCTCAAAAATCCTTAAGAGGTTAGTGGTATTGCCATAAACTGTTTTCAATGTCTCCCAAAATTCCTTAGCACTAGAGCAATAAGAATATGCTTTCTAAAGAGAATTAGCTTTGAAGAATGGCTAGTACCGTTTGATCCTGGTGAAACCATAGGGCTTGTTCAGCATTTTCAGTCTGAGCCTCCTCATCAGTTAACAAGTGTGTCGGTTGTTGGATGTGGCTCAACAATCCTTTGCTACACAATATGGTCCGCATTGTCCTGGACCAGAGCAAATAATTTGCTCCTTGGAGCGTGACAGGACCCTTCATTTGCGGATGTAACTCCATTTGATCCGTCCTCAGGCCTGCACACACAGAGACTACTGGACCAAGCCACACGTCCTTTGACAAGTACAAATACAAGGCGCATTCAACAAGAACCAAGATCAACCGGATATAACCACCTGCCTAACCACAAACAATTTTCTCCAACAGACCTAAATAGTTATGAACAGATGATTCAGAGGTTAAAATCGTTTTCAATAACCAACAAGATTTCGAAAAATAGATTCCCGCCTTTTCTTTTAGATTCAAAGTGTTCCTTATCTTGCAACAAAAACTTTCTTGAAGATAAAAAATTAATGGATTGTAATCAAACTTTCTGAACCTCTTCACAACCACCTAAATCAAGATTTGATTGTCCAATATTCGAAACAGATCGAGAAAAATTAAGAGCTCGACGTCAAATACACAGAAGAGGACGAAACTGGACCGATTGCAAGAAATCGATCAAGGAAGCTACAAAACTTAAAAAGGAGCAAAGCGGACCTCCCGATTCTTCAACTAGACTCAATAAATTTGAGTTTTGGTTGGAATCACGTGATTTGGTGAAGTATTGAAGAAGATATGCACTATTGAAATCCAGGTACCTGCGGCAGAGCGATCGCGAAACCACCGTAACAGAACAGACGTAACTTTCAACTCCGGCCACCAAAATTGATGAAACCACCGTGGAATTGTACAGAATTAGCTGGAAAATCACCCTAGAATGTATTTTCTTGTGAAATTAAGAGTTTGAAAGAGAGTAATGGGAGTTTGGACAGAGTTAAATGGCGAAAGTGAAGAGATGAAGAACTAGGAAGAGTTTAGTTCCTTTGTTAGTTTATTTTCAATGTATGTAGCAATGCATTTATAGCAAGACACATAGGGTTTTGGCCTTCACATGACAATGACACAAATAATAAACAAAGAGAAGGATGTTGGATCCAAGGCGTGTGATGGTGACAACTCCTAACGGGTGGGAGATTGCTTCCACACGTGATTCTTCTGTCTACAGCCTCCAACGGTCACTCACCTTGTCAAAGCTTCCTTCTAGAATTTTTATTTGTGTTATTGGTCCATGTTACATTCGAATGGGCTACTCCACATCTCATAGGCCACAGCCGTACCACGTCCCTTAGGCATGGGCCTTCCACGTCCCACAGGAATCGACCGTGCTTGAATGTGTTGTGTCTTCTTTATGGTGACCAAGTACTACTTCCTTTCCTTATTCCTTTATTCAACTCAATACTCCCCCTCAATATTAAACATGAAGAATGGTTTATCTTGGAACAATGAAGAACCACCTCATTAAAAAAAACCTTAGTATGAAAAACCTCTTTGGAATAAAAACATACTAAGGGAAAAAGAGTATGGCCTTCACTGTTGAGGGGACTATTAGTAAGGATGGTTTGTGAGTCCAAGCTTGTCATGGATGAACTCACAAATTCTGGGGCTGGCTGCTTTAGTGAAGATGTCAGCAAGTTGATCTGAAATTTTGGTATAACATGGCAAGATCACTCCTAGTTGTATTTGCTCTCTGACCTTGTGGCAATCAACTTCTATGTGCTTGGTCCTTTCATGAAATATTGAGTTTGAGGCAATGTGAATTGCTGCTTGGTTATCACAGTGCATTGTGATAGGAGCTTGTGATTCTATTCCCAAGTCTTTAAGAAGATTCCTGAGCAACATTAACTCAGTTGTAAGCCTCCTCATTGCTCTGTATTCTGCCTCAGCACTAGAGTATGCCACGATCTTCGGCTTCTTGCTCTTCCAGGTAACCAAGTTTGCTCCAATGAATGTGCAGTATCCTGTGGTAGATCTTCTATCATCACGATCTCCTGCCCAATCCGCATCACAGTATCCAACAATCTCAGAGCTCCCATTACAACCCATCCAAATGCTTGGCCTCGAGCTCCCTTGATGTACTTGAGTATGCGGTTCACCATGTTCCAATGCTGAATCCTTGGAGCTTTCATGTGTTGACTAACCTGGTTCACAGCAAAGCATAAGTCAGGCCTTGTGATTGTGAGGTATATAAGCTTACCAACCATCCTGCGGTATTGAGTCACATCTTCAAAAGGTTGATTTTCAAGCTCTCCCTGTCTATTAGTCTTGTATGAATCTTCAATAGGTGTCATAACCGGTTTGTCTCCTAAGTTCCCTGCTTCACTCAAAAGATCAAGTGCATATTTTCTCTGAGATAAAAATAATCCTTCCTTTGATCTACACACTTCTATTGCAAGAAAATATTTGAGTTCTCCTAAATCTTTGATGTCAAATATAGATTTAAGATATGTCTTTGTATCAAGGATTCCTACATTGTCATTCCCTGAGATGATATTATCTCAGGGAATGACAAGGTGGGAATCTCTTTTACAAAAGCATATCTTAAAGCTATGTTTGATATTAAAGATCTTGGTGAGCTTAAATATTTATTGGGTATTAAAGTCTGCAGGTTTAAAGATGGGTTGTTTATATCTCAGAGAAAGTATATTGGAGACTTACTAACCAATGCAGGAATGATGGAGGCCAAAGAGGCGTTTGAGGATCCTAAGCTTTATAGGAAACTTGTTGGTAATCTCATATATCTGAATATTACAAGACCTGACTTATGCTTGCTGTGAATTAGGTAAGCCAGTACATGAAAGCTCCTGAGAAGAGTCATTGGATGATGGTGCAACGCATCCTGAGATACTTGAAAGGGACTCACACTCAGGGGATATGGATGGGAAAGAATGAAAATGCTGAAGTGGTTGGCTACTGTGATGTAGATTGGGCTGGAGACAGGAAAGACAGGAGATCAACTACCGGTTATTACACCTTCATAGGTGGAAATCTTGTCACTTGGAAGACCAAGAAGCAAAAGGTAGTATCCTGTTTAAGTGCTGAGGCTGAATACAGGGCCATGAGGAAGCTGACTACTGAGTGTATCTGGCTAAAGGCACTCCTTAAGGACTTCAACATTGAAAGTAACACACCCATCACAATGCACTTTGATAATCAGGTGGCCATTCATATTTCATCCAATTCTGTCTTCTATGAGCGAACTAAGCACATAGAAGTGGACTGTCACAAAGTTAAAAAGGCTGTGGAAAACGGAATCATTCTCCCATGCTACACCAAAAGTTATGATCAGTTGGCAGACATGTTCAACAAGGCTGCTAGTTTAAGAGTCTGTGAGTTCACTCATAAAAAACTTGGACTCACAACTCTCCCATTCCAGTAACTTCCCTATCAAGAAGGATTCATACTCTTTTTCCCTTAGAGTGTTTTTCTCCCACTGGGTTTTGCACTCTAAGGTTTTTAATGAGGTGAATCCTCTTGATGTCCAAGTTTTAATCATTCACCAATGATGTAAAACTTGAGGGGGAGTGTTGGAATGAAGAAATCTATCAAAGGAAGGAGTGTCTCTAACGGCTAGTGAGGACTTCTAGAAGATGTGGTGACTCATCTATGCCAGCACAAAAGGAGAAAGAAGCCGCTAGCATAAAAGGAGTCACTCACCTTCCTTCCTAAAGTAGATGCTTCTAGGTTTTATGTATTTTCTAAAAAAGAACCTCTTAGGCCTTCATTTGTAATCAAGAAAGTATAATCTAATAAAACGTGTTTGCCTAAGCTCTCTAAACTCCCTAAACTCCCTAATCTCTCTAAACTTTCTAAAACTATCAATGATCAGCCTCAACTCCTATTTCCTGTAACTCTTGGACATAGACTTGATCAGCACCACTTGGTTTTGAGGATTGATTAATCTCAGAGTGAGTAGATTAGAACAAGTTATTGCAAGAGTAGATTGAGAAAGTGGTTTGTTTGGCAAGAGAGTTGAGTAAATCTCAAGAAATAACTTATCCTTGTTGGAATGAAAAAATCTATCAAAGGAAGGAGTGTCTCTAACGGCTAGTGAGGACTTCGAGAAGATGTGGTGACTCATCTATGCCAGCACAAATGGAGAAAGAAGCCGCCAGCACAAAAGGAGTCACTCACCTTCCTTCATAAAGTAGATGCTTCTAGGTTTTATGTATTTTATATAAAACGACCTCTTAGGCTTTCATATGTAATCAAGGAAGTATTATCTAATAAAATGTGTTTGACTAAACTCTCTAAACTCCTTAAACTCCCTAAATCTCTCTAAACTTTCTAAAAACTATCAATCCTAACCTCTCACAACTCAGCACCACTTGGTTTTTAAGTTTTAAACTGTTTGTAGTTTTTGGTATAATTTTGAACGCCTTGTTGTTTTTCTTTTAAAACTACTTGTTGTTTTTTTAGGCTAGGGTAATTAAAACCTTAGCCTCCCCTGGAATGACAGACAGAATTAATTTTGACAGCAAATTTCAGAGCCCTAGTCGATTTTTCCTTAATCTGTAGCAATCGAATTCTTCTGCCTTGATCTGTCATCCAGGCGCAAAGAACCTTGGTGTATCACGAGATCATTCCCCCCTCGTGTGGTCCAAACCGCTTCCCCCTTCGTGTTTAACCAGGAGAGGATCTCCCTTGTTGGCACAAACACTAACCCCTTGGTCTGCATCCTCTTCTGACAACCAGAGCGTGTATCATCTTTTGGTACCAGAGCTGAAGATTCTACCTTCTCAGGGAGTGTCTAAACCTATCTCTTTTTAACTTTTTGTCTGCAACTTTCATTCACTATAAAAAAAAAAAAAAAAAAAAAAAAAAAAAACTGATAGATTCTTAGTCCTTTGGAATTGAGTCTGAATTATTAGTAGAAACGAGTTTAGAATAGTTAGACACCTTTAAACTAGTAGGATTCTAGAGTCTGTAGACGAAACTAGAGGAAAACAACGGCTAGGAATTTCGTATTTCACTTTGGTTTTGGTTTGTCTACAGCTGACAAGAACTTTAAGCGAGAAGAAAACCCGAGCCCAGATCGACCGATCCCTCTTTGGATCGATCGATCTCCCTCTACAAAGCGGCTGCGGGGAGACTTTAAATTAGTGGAAACCCTAGACGTAAAGGATCAGGAACGATCGATCAACTTTGGATCGACCGATCCACTTTTGCGGACAATTACAAGATCGACCGAGCGGACCTAGATCGACCGATCGTACCTCGGGTCGATCACATCTAAGATTGACCGATTCCCAAACAGACCGATCGATCCAACCTTCTACGGACGAATTTCAGATCGACCGATCGACATTAAGATCGACCGATCGCCTAGAGAATCGACCACTCCTCAACTGGATCGAATCCTTGTCCAGAACAACAATGTCTGATAGCTCAGAACAAGTAGACGCCACTAATGCCATGATCCAAATGCTAGCAGCCATCAATGGGCAACTCAACAACATGGCAGCTGGTATGGATCGTTTGGGGCAACTCTTGCAGCCTGGAAGACCAGACATACCTCAAACGACTAGGCAAGGAGAAGCGCGTGGCTTGGGAGAGCAATCAGCTCAAACACCACCTTTTCAAGCACCACCATTCCATGCCCATGCACCACCATTCCATGCACCACCACAACAACCACAGTACCCAGCTCCTGATGTTAAGCTTAATCCACCAACCTTTGCTGGAAGAGTGGACCCAGAAGCTTATCTTGATTGGGAGAGAAGGATGGAGCATATTTTCGAATACTATAGATATGCTGATCCACGGAGAGTAGCTCTAGCTACAGCCCAGTTCACTGACCATGCTCTTACTTGGTGGGACAGAGAAGTGACTGAGAGGAGGAGGAACCGATATGGAAATATAGTGACTTGGGAAGAGCTCAAATACATTATGAGAAGGCGCTATGTACCACCACACTTTCACCGAGATATGCAGAAGCGTTTTAGACGTTTGACACAACGCAGCAAGAGTGTGGAGGAGTATTATGAGGAATTTGAGCATCTGAGAAACCGCTTGGAAGTAGAAGACTCTCTGGAAAGTCTAATGGCACAATTTGTAGATGGTTTGCAAGAAAATATTGCTAGGAAGGTTGAGAGACAAACATACCATGACTTAGGAGAGTTGCTACATCTTGCCATTCAGATTGAACAACAGAACAAGCGCAAGGCAGCAAACAATACTCGGCCTAAGACCATATGGAACCCCACATTTAAGCCAACAGAGAGGAACACTAGTACACCAGGAGATAGCCGGTTCAGGAGCAAAGTGAGTGAACTCACCAAGTTGACCAAACCCGGCCCTAGTGCACCTCAACATGCCACGCCAACTGCTTCCACTCAACGGAGCCGAGACATTTTGTGCTTCAAGTGCAATGGGAGAGGACATATGGCAAGAGAGTGTCCTAATCAACGAGCCATGATCCTCACACCAGCTGGAGACTACGAGTCTCAAGACGAAGGAGAAGAAGAATCCCATGACTATGGTGAACCAGAGGACATAGAGTACCCAGACTCAGGAGAGCTTTTGATGATGAGAAGAGTTCTTAATGCAATGGTAGGTCCTGAAGAGGTTGCACAAAGAGAAAACATCTTCCATACTCGGTGCACCATTCAGGGAAATGTATGTTCTCTAATCATTGATGGAGGTTCTTGTACTAATGTAGCTAGTTCTTATATGGTAGACAAACTTGGCCTTGAGAGAACTAAACACCCTCATCCTTATAAGTTGAGGTGGCTCAATGATAAGGCTGAGTTACACATATCCGATCAAGTTAAGGTTCCATTTAGTGTGGGACGATACCATGATCAAGTTATATGTGATGTGGTCCCGATGCAAGCTGGTCATCTCTTATTGGGGCGTCCATGGCAGTTTGACAGGGAAACCACACATAATGGACGGACTAATCTCTATTCTTTTGAGCATAAAAAGCGCAGGTACAAACTGGCTCCATTATCACCTCAACAAGTGAGGGACATGCAAACAAAAATGGCTAAGGATGGGAGTAAACGCAAAGAGAACTTCTTAATCAACTCCAGTGACATTCGAAAAGCCATTGGTAAGGGAGATGAACATGTTCTTCTACTGATGTTTAAAGAGCTTTTGAGTGTAGATAAAGCAGATATCAAGCTACCATCAGAGGTGAATACATTGCTGGAAACATATGCTGATGTGTTTCCTGAAGAACTACCACCTGGATTGCCGCCAGTAAGGGGCATAGAACACAACATTGACTTTATTCCAGGAGCCCAGCTACCTAATAGGGCTGCCTACAGAGTCAATCCAGAAGAAGCCAAAGAACTTGAATGCCAAATCAGGGAGTTAATGGCTCAAGGATATGTGAGAGAGAGCCTCAGCCCCTGTGCAGTTCCAGTTCTACTTGTGCCAAAGAAAGATGGCAGCTGGAGAATGTGTGTGGACTGTAGGGCAATCAACAATATAACCATCAAGTATAGGCACCCTATTCCCAGACTTGATGACATGCTTGATGAGCTCAGTGGCGCCACCATCTTCTCCAAGATCGACCTGAAAAGTGGATACCACCAAGTCAGAATGCGAGAGGGAGATGAGTGGAAAACTGCCTTCAAGACTAAACATGGGTTGTATGAGTGGCTGGTCATGCCATTCGGCTTATCCAACGCCCCCAGTACATTTATGCGTCTAATGAACCATGTTCTTAGACCATACATCAGTAAGTTTGTGGTTGTATATTTTGATGATATACTAGTTTACAGCTCATCTTATTCTGACCATGTGACGCATCTTGAGACAGTAATACGAACACTTCAGAAAGAGAAGTTATATGCTAATCTCAAGAAGTGCACATTCTGCACTGACAAAGTTGTCTTTTTAGGTTTTGTTGTGAGTTCGCAGGGATTACAGGTTGATGAAGAAAAGATAAAAGCCATTAAGGAGTGGCCTACGCCAACCAGTATTAGCTTAGTGCGAAGTTTTCACGGCCTAGCCAGCTTTTATAGGCGTTTTGTCAGAGACTTTAGCACTATCGCAGCTCCTCTAACCTCTGTAATCAAAAAGAACCATGAGTTTAAATGGGGAGAGGAACAAGAACGAGCTTTCCAACTCCTCAAGGAGAGATTGACGCATGCACCTGTTCTAGCACTTCCAGACTTCAACAAAACATTCGAGGTGGAGTGTGATGCATCAGGCATTGGAATAGGAGCAGTGCTGACACAAGGAGGAAACCAGTAGCATACTTCAGTGAGAAGCTCAGTGGTGCCTCATTGAACTACCCCACCTATGACAAGGAGCTTTATGCACTGGTGAGGGCAATGGAAGCTTGGCAACACTACTTACTTGCCAGAGAGTGTGTTATCCACACAGACCATCGGACCCTACAACATCTCAAAGGCCAAACTAAGCTAAAAAGGAGACATGCAAGATGGCTGGAATTCATTGAAACATTTCCCTACGTCATCAAATATAAGAAGGGAAAGGAGAATGTTGTAGCTGACGCACTATCAAGGAGATACAGCCTTATTTCGATCATGGAATCCAAAGTGCTAGGATTTGAATTGATCAAGGATCTGTATGCAGAAGATGATGACTTTAAGGAGAGCTACAAGGAGCATGGAAAAGGCGCCTACAGCAACTTCTACCTGTTCCATGGGTTCTTGTTTAAAGGGAAGAGACTTTGCATTCCAAGAGGATCCATCAGAGACTTACTGCTGAGAGAGGCGCATGGAGGGGGATTGATGGGACATTTTGGCGTAGACAAGACATTGAGCATGCTGAAGGAACATTTCTTCTGGCCTCACCATAGAAGAGATGTGGAAGCTCATTGTGATCGCTGCTTAGTCTGCAAAAGAGCCAAGTCCAAGTCTCACCCACACGGTTTGTATATGCCACTTCCTATTCCTACTACTCCTTGGACTGACATATCTATGGACTTTGTGCTAGGCTTGCCTAAGATAAACCACAAAGACTCCATCTTTGTTGTAGTAGACAGGTTTTCTAAGATGGCGCATTTCATACCATGTGCTAAGACAAATGATGCTAGTCAAATCGCCAGTTTGTTCTTCAAGGAAGTAGTGAGGCTTCATGGAATTCCCAGGACAATAGTGTCAGACAGAGACACAAAGTTCTTGAGTCATTTCTGGAGGTCAATGTGGAAGAAACTAGGAACCAAATTGGTGTTCTCGACAACATGCCATCCACAAACTGATGGGCAGACAGAGGTGCTTAATAGAACGTTGTCAACATTGCTGAGGGCAACTATTGGGCAAAACTTGAAGACTTGGCTTGAGTGCATCCCTTTTGTGGAATTTGCCTACAACAGAGCTACTCACTCAGCCTCTAAGATGTCTCCATTTGAGGTTGTCTATGGTTTCAACCCACAATCGCCCCTTGACCTTACTCCACTGCCTCCAGCCGAAATTGTTAGCCTACAAGGGGAGACAAAAGCCGAGTTCATCAAGAAGCTTCATCAAAAAGCTAAGGAGAACATAGAAAAGAAGACAGAAGCATATGCAAGACAAGCCAATAAAGGAAGAAAGCAAGTTACTTTCAAGGAAGGAGATTGGGTATGGCTGCATATGAGGATAGAAAGGTTTCCCCAGAAGAGGAAAGATAAACTTGCGCCAAGAGGAGATGGTCCATTCAGAATTTTAAAGAAGATCAACGACAATGCATACCAATTGGAACTTCCAGGTGAGTTTAATGTATCTTCTACTTTTAATGTTGCTGATTTGGAAATTTTTGATGCAGGAGATGATCCAGTTTTGAGGACAAAACCTGCTGAAGAGGGAGGGAATGATGAGGACATCGGCTCTTCAACAATGACAGCTGAACCAGAGGGAGTGCAGATCATCCCTCAAGTACCTAATGGACCCATAACTCGCCAGAGAGCCAGAGCCATCGCACACAAGTTCAACCATCTAGTAGAATTTGTGCTCGAGCAAGGATCAACTAGTCTTTGTCCACCCTCAGTCATCGACAGCAGCAAGGGAGAAGACCCATTTTCAAGCATCTCGTGCGAGCTTCTCCAGTGTCAGACATCATCTTCTGGTGTCTTTACTATCACTATAGAGTAAAGACACACAAAGACATGCTAGGGAATTGTACTCTTTTTCCTACCTTCGGTTTTGTCCCTATGGGTTTTTCTGAAGGGGGTTTTCACGAGGCAACACCTCTAGTGTGCAAGACAGGGCCTGTTCTACGATAATAACCTTTTACCAGCCCCTGGAATAATCAGAAGATGAGGACCCTCCAGTGAAGACAAGCTACAGCAGTCTTCAATACTTAGTATAATTTCTGGTTTTTTAAGTTTTAAACTGTTTGTAGTTTTTGGTATAATTTTGAACGCCTTGTTGTTTTTCTTTTAAAACTACTTGTTGTTTTTTAGGCTAGGGTAATTAAAACCTTAGCCTCCCCTGGAATGACAGACAGAATTAATTTTGACAGCAAATTTCAGAGCCCTAGTCGATTATTCGTTAATCTGTAGCAATCGAATTCTTCTGCCTTGATCTGTCATCCAGGCGCGAAGAACCTTGGTGTATCACGAGATCATTCCCCCCTCGTGTGGTCCAAATCGCTTCCCCCTTCGTGTTTAACCAGGAGAGGATCTCCCTTGTTGGCACAAACACTAACCCCTTGGTCTGCATCCTCTTCTGACAACCAGAGCGTGTATCACTATGTTCATTGGATATTATCCTAAACAAAAAGGATACAAATGCTACAATCCATAAACTAGGAGAGTCCTGGTATCAAGGGATGTCAAGTTTCAAGAAAGTCAAAGGTTCTATGAAGATGGAAATTGGGAAGAATTCAAAGACATCTCTACATCAATATCTGACCAAGCTGAGAACCTGAGGAGGATCTTGGAGAATATTGGTGTAGTCCCTTCTACGGTTCCTGCACCTGTCCAAGACCCTCAGCACCAAGCTTCACCCTCCTGTCCAGTTCCAGCACCTCAACGTGGCCAGGATCCTAGTCGGCATCAACTGGCTTCACCCACTAGCGATCGGGTACCAGGGCATGTCCTTGAACCATGCAGGCCCGTTCCTGAACCGGAGCCACTTGTACCAGCTCCAAAGTCTGTTCCTGTACCAGACGGGCTCTTCCATGACATGAGGCCATCCCATGATCCATATGAGATTACTCCTGTACCACGGCAGTCTGTACTTGTGCACGGGCCAGTCCATGAACCAAGCTGGCCTGTCCATGTCCCGCAAAGCTAGCGACCATGCTTCAAGCTCTTCCTGCATCCCGAATCCTTATCATGACAAAGCTCAAGTTCCATTGAGTCCTCCTGAACTCCATCCTCTTGAACATGGGGGGGAGAAGAATCTACACATGCTCAAGATGACTCTTAAAGGCAAGACACAATTCTAGTATCAGCCTCTAAAAGACCAAGGGGACAACCTAATATTGTGCAAGCTGCCTTGGAAGAAGAAGCAAAACAACCTGTGGCACTTAGAAGAAGCACAAGACAGAAGTTTCCAGCTGATAATTGGAAGAATACAAGAGTGTATTACAACCACAATGCAGTAGCTCATCATGAACAGGGAGTATGTTCTCTTGTTACTATACCTTCTAATCATGTTGCTTTCACTGTAAGTTTAGATAAAGAACAGATTCCAAGGAGCTATGAGGAGGCAATATAGATAAAAGAATGGAGAGATGCCATTAAAGATGAAAAACAAGCTATGGAGAAAAATGGAACCCATGCTCCAGCCACTTTACCAAAAGTCAAAAAGGATGTAAGTTCAAAATGGATATTCACCATTAAGTATAAAATAAATGGTGAGATAGATAGGTATAAAGCTAGGTTGGTGGCTAGAGGATTCACACAAACACATGGTGAAGACTATATGGATACCTTTGCACCTGTAGCTAAACTTCACTCTGTTAATGTTGTTCTTTCTCTTGCTACTAACCTTGAGTGAGATTTATGACAAATGGATGTTAAGAATGCATTCTTACAAGGTGAACTGGAAGAAGAAGTATACATGACACCACCACCAGGTTTGGAACATGAAGTAGGTGGCGGCAATACACTAAGATTAAGGAAGGCTATCTATGGCCTAAAACAATCCCCAAGAGCTTGGTACCATAAGCTGAATGTGACTTTAAGGGACATAGGCTTCAAAAGATCAGAAGTTGAACACACTCTTTTTACACTTAAGAGTAAGGAAGGTATTGTGGTTATACTTATCTATGTGGATGATATAATCATCTCCGGAAGTGATAAAGTATGCATTGAATCAACCAAAGCCTATTTGAAAAGTGTCTTTGATATTAAGGATCTAGTTGAACTGAAAAACTTCTTAGGTATTGAAGTATGTAGATTCAAGGAAGGTCTCTTTTTATCTCAGAGAAAATATATTGTGGATCTACTAACCTATACATGCATGATGGAAGCTCAAACCAGCCCCTTGAAGAAGGCTACAAGATAGAACCTGAGCGGGAGCTAGGAAATGACAAGTTCCATGATACAAAGCTGTATAGACAAGTGGTTGGTAAACTTATTTACTTAACCATCACTAGACCTAACTTATGTTTTGCTGTGAATCAGGTGTCTCAACATATGCAAGACCCAAGGACAAGGCATTGGGATAGGATTATTTGCATATTGAGATATCTAAAAGACACTAAGGAACAAGGTATTAAACTACACCCGACAGCAGCTTAGCAATGAGAAGGTCTAACTAATTTAGGCTTGGAGCTGGAATATTTAAGGAAGCTCAAGCCCAACCATAAGTCTTCTAGAAGAAAGATACAGGCGGCTGGAAGACTTTAATGGTCTTGGATGTCGATTAATCAAGTTTGGAAAGGAAGTTAATTGCTTCCCTTTTTAGATTTAGGTAAAAATAGTTTATGGAAAGTAAATATGTGAGCCTAATTATTGTATTTTGTAACTTAGGCTATAAATACTATAACCTATGTAATTAATCTTTCAAGGAAATACAATCCTCATTCTTTACTCTAGCAGCCGCCTTCTCTCTTACTCCCTCACGAAATTCTCTCCATCTTTCTTAATCTGTACTTGTGTTCTTCTTAAACTCTCTCTAATACTTCATATAATCCGCATAAAGAATCAAACCTCTCTGGTAACTCATTTCAAACTTTAAATAACTCTAAACCACTTATTGTAGACTCAGGAGCCTCTCATCATATGATTAGTGATAAGAATCTAATAAGCAATATAGAACCAGCTTTAGGATAACAAGGACTCTTCTTATCACAAAGGAAGTACACACTTGATCTTCTAGTTGATGCAGGTATATTAGAAGCTAAACAAGCGAAGACTCCCCTAGAAGAAGGGTACAAGGTGGAACGTTAGGGGGAGCTTGGAGATGAGATGTTTGGAGACACCAAACTCTATAGGAAGATGATTAGTAAGCTAATTTATCTAACCATTACCAGACCTGACTTGTGCTATGCTGTGAATCAGGTCTGATGTGACCTCGGATAAGGAACCAAACAATGGAGCTGGCCATACGGACAACCAAGAAGGCAAACTGCTACATGAGGTTCAGGACAAGCTTGAGACCAACCCACCGACCGTGAGTGAAGAAGCCCTCGACCAGACTGATGTGTCGCCAACGTTTAAGGATCAACCAGTCGAACCGATGGTCATGCCTAAAGGTCCCATGACTCAGGCTCGTACCAAAGCACTACAACAGGCCGTGAAGAACTACTTGACTCAGCCTTGCATCACAAGGTACAAGTTGCTTCGTTCCCAAGCTAACTGAATTAGGTTTTCGGGAAGAGATTTAATCTGAGTACTCTTTTCCCTTAGATAGTTTTTTGCCTTTGGGTTTTACTATCTAAGGTTTTGATGAGGCTTAGATTAGGTCTTAAGGGTCCGAATGCCTAAGGCTTTTAGCTTATGTGTGAACTTCATGATCAAGCCCACAATGAGTCCATCAATGTTATTCAAATTCGAATGTACTTCATGCATGGCTTTGACCTGTAAAGTCCATGCAAGTTGTCTCTGAAATTGTGCCCGCGTCTTCCCTTGTTCTTTAAAAGGGTAAGGCCGCGTCTCTTGTAAAACATCGAACATTTTGAGAAAAAAAACTTTCCTATGTGAATTTTTTCAAGCGTTTGATCCCTTCATTCGAATACCTTAGTTTGTCATAGCTAAGTGTCCATTCGAATTCAGGTTCAAGGATAATTGTGTCATATCCTGTTCTTGACCATTCACCTTCGCATTTTTCCTTTTCGCATTCGCTTTCCCTTATCAAACTATCGCATTGATCCAACATTATCGCATCCTTCGTCGTCCAGCAATCGCAGTCTCTTCAATCCGTTTCGTGTGTTCTGTCATCCGCTATCGGGTCGCTTCAGCACGCGGAACCTGTCGCTCAATCGTCGTACCGCCTGTACCGAGGTATCGTACTATCATCGATCTGCTATCGAGTCACTATCGCTCGGTATTGGTACGTACCGATCGAGTTTCATCGCGTCACCGGACCGATCCCCTATCGATCTTCCAAACGAACTATCGAGTCGGATATCCGAACGAACGCCTATCGAACATCGAGTGCCCGTTACCGTACCACTCGATCGCTCTGCGTCCTGTGCTCTTCCGCCTACGCTCACATTGCGTTCCGTCACGAACATTTCCGCTTACCGCCCTTACCCGACTACATTCCGCACCCGAACCTCGAGTCATTTCCGAACACGCCTGCCGGTCGAACCTGGAACGTGTTCCTGGCTCCGTCAGGATCACACCAAGTGGTATCAGAGCAAAGCATCAGGCTGTGTTCTAACCCTAGTCCATTTCTTTTCTATTTTAATCATACTACTATAACAGATTGCTGGCTAATTGGTACTTTAACATATTTCAGGATCAAACAATGGGAGATTCTGAAGAAGCTGAATACACTCACACTCGCCTTTTGGACGAGTTAACTATCCGGATGAACAACATGATGGAGGAACGGTTTATGTCAATGCAAGCTGGTTTAAGAGATGGGTTGAGGGAAGATATTCGCCGTCGAGCTCTGTTCCAGGAGCAGCACAGGCCTGATCCACCCGCCCGTGTGTCCATCTCTCATGCCCGGACACCTGGACACCCCATAATGCCTGAACATAGGGAGGAAGTTTCATCCATCCGAAACCCGGCTGATCAAAGCTTATTGGGAGATGAAGCAGCCGCCCAATTCTATCAGAATGATCATTCCACTCCTAGTCAAAGACAAGGAAGACCTTTTCAAAGACAATATGCTCAACAGGATGGAATCTCCAACCTCAAACTAAAGATTCCTGCCTTTCATAGGAAGAATGACCCTACTGCCTTCCTTGAGTGGGAACAGAAGATGGAGCTTGTCTTTGACTGCCAATACTTTTCCGAGTCTAGCAAACTCAAGGTCGCCATCACGGAATTTTATGACTACGCTCTGAGCTGGTGGGACCAAACGGTCATATCTAGAAGAAGAAACGGGAAACCACCCATCAACACTTGGCAAGAACTTAAGCACATCATGAGAAGAAGGTTTGTCCCATCCCATTTCCACCGGGACCTTCACCTTAGGCTAAGACAATTAAGCCAAGGGAACCGAGGAGTTGAAGAATATTTTCAAGAAATGGAAACCCTTCTCATAAGGGCCGGGGATACTGAGGATAGGGAAGCCACCATGTCAAGGTTTTTAGGAGGATTGAACCGGGACATCCAAGATCGGTTGGAGCTACAACACTATGTGGAGCTTGAAGAGCTTCTACATATGGCAATTCTCATAGAGCAGCAGCTGAAGAGGTGGCCCGTTAATAGACCGGTGCATGGAGCAGGACCTTATAATCCAAAGTCGTTTCATCCACGCAACTACCAAGCACCCCGGACAAATGAAACTCGGCCTAGTCCGTTCAAAGCTGATACAAGCAATCCAACAAATGGCAAGGTCCTGAACAAGACTGCCCGCGCCAGGGATGTGAAATGCTTCAAGTGCCAAGGTCTTGGCCATTACGCCAATGAGTGCGTAAACAAGAAGATCATGGTTGTATTGGATAATGGAGACATCCAAACTGAAGATGAAGCCGAGGAGGAGGACCCAGTGTACGACCAAACTTGGGATGAGGTTGAGGAGTCACCTGTACAAGGGCAACTCATGGTCACTAGGCGTTCCTTGAACATGCAAACAAGACCAAAGGAGCCGGACCAACGGGAGAACCTATTTCACTCCCGGTGCCTGGTGAAAGGAAAGGTTTGCAGCCTTATCATTGATGGGGGAAGCTGCACTAATGTGGCAAGCGAAAGCATGGTTCAGAAAACGGAGTTAGAACCGCTGAAGCATCCGCGTCCATACCCACTTCAATGGCTTACCGAGGCTGGGGAACTTCGTGTTACTCACCAAGTCAAAGTACCTTTGGAAATTGGAAGCTATAAAGATGAAGTCTTATGTGATATCCTTCCCATGGAAGCCGGTGACATACTACTAGGCCGACCCTGGCAATCAGACCGCAAGGTGATTCATGATGGATATACTAACAAGCATCACTTTACCCATCAGAACAAGAAGGTCATCCTCATTCCCATGACACCCCAAGAGGTATACAAGGATCAGCTCTATCTTAAGCAACAGAGGAAGAACGAGTCTAATCCAAAGGTAACTAAAGGAAAGACCAATTTCTTTATAAAAGCTAGCAAGGTCTATAAGGGGTTGGACCAAGAGCGACCAATTCTTTTACTATATTATCAGGAGGCTTGCCTCCACTCTGCTAACCCACTGCCGGCTATGCCGAGCATAATTTCCGATTTGCTTAAAAGGTACCAGGACGTGTTCCCTGAAGATTGTCCACCTGGTCTACCTCCTGTGCGTGGAATAGAACACCAAATCGATCTAGTGCCGGGAGCTGCCTTACCAAATCGACCCGCGTATAGGACTAACCCCCTGGAAACTAAGGAGATACAGAACCAAGTTGATGAGCTGCTCAAGAAGGGACATATCCGAGAGAGCCTCAGCCCATGCGCGGTGCCAGTCCTATTAGTCCCAAAGAAGGATGGTAAGTACCGAATGTGTGTTGATTGTCGGGCAATCAACAACATTACGGTCAGGTATAGGCATCCAATTCCCAGGCTTGATGATATGTTAGATGAGTTGTATGGCTCTAGATTATTCTCTAAAATTGACCTTAGAAGCGGGTATCACCAAATAAGAATGAAAGAAGGTGATGAGTGGAAAACCGCTTTCAAAACAAAACATGGACTTTATGAATGGCTTGTCATGCCTTTTGGCTTGACTAATGCTCCTAGCACATTCATGAGACTCATGAATCATGTTCTTAGAGAATACATAGGATAATTTGTGGTAGTATACTTCGATGATATATTGATTTATAGCAAGTGCCTTGAGGATCACGCCAAGCATGTTCAGTTGGTACTAGATGTCTTAAGGAAAGAGCGGCTATTTGCTAACCTTGAAAAATGCACCTTTTGCTCCGACCATGTTGTGTTTTTAAGATTTGTTGTAAGTGCAGAAGGAGTCAGGGTTGATGAAGATAAGGTTAAATTCATTAAGGAATGGCCAACACCTAAGACCGTGGGAGAAGTCAGAAGTTTCCATGGCCTTGCCGGTTTTTTTATACAAGATTTGTCAAAGATTTTAGCACCCTGGCCGCGCCCCTTACTGAAGTTGTCAAAAAGGAAGTAGGATTTAAATGGGGTCCTGAACAAAAAGAAGCGTTCCAAAGGCTAAAGGATAAGTTAACCCATGCTCCCTTACTTTCTTTACCAATTTTTTCTAACACTTTCGAAATAGAATGCGATGCCTCAGGGGTAGGCATAGGAGCTGTGCTAATGCAGGAAAGGCGCCCCATAGCCTACTTTAGTGAGAAGTTGGGAGGAGCTACCCTTAACTACCCAACATATGATAAGGAGCTTTATGCTCTTGTACGTGCGCTTAAGACATGGCAACACTATCTGTGGCCCAAGGAATTTGTCATCCATACTGACCACGAGTCCTTAAAACATCTAAAGTGCCAACAAAAGTTAAACAAACGACACACCAAATGGATTGAGTACATAGAAACATTCCCTTATATCATCAAATACAAGCAAAGCAAAGATAATGTTGTTGCCGACGCCTTGTCTAGACGGTATGCACTCTTATCCACCTTAGAAGTTAAGTTGCCGGACTATGGAGAGATCTATAAGTCCTGTTCTAAGATTTCTACAGGATCATACTATCAACAAGAAGGCTTCCTATTTAATGAGAACCGTCTTTGTGTACCAAGGTGTTCTCACCGAGAAAAGTTTGTAAGGGAAGCTCATGCTGGGGGTCTCATGGGCCATTTTGGAATAACCAAAACTTTGGCTATTGTACGGGAACACTTTCAATGGCCACAAATGAAGAAGGACGTGGAACGGATTTGTAACCGATGTCCCATCTGCAAGCAAGCCAAAGCTACTATCCAATCGCACGGTTTGTATCAACCACTTTCTATTCCTAGACATCCTTGGGAGCATGTATCTATGGATTTTGTTTTAGGTCTTCCTAGAACTAGAAATGGAAAGGATTCTATTTATGTGGTGGTAGATAGATTTTCTAAAATGTCGCATTTTATTCCCTGCCATAAGACTGATGATGCTTCCCATGTAGCTAGTCTTTTTTTAAAGAGGTAGTTAGAATGCATGGTGTGCCTAAGAGTATAGTATCTGATAGAGATACTACGTTTCTTAGCCATTTTTGGAAAACTCTCTGGGCTAGGCTAGGTACTAAGCTTTGTTTTTCCACCACTTGCCACCCTAAAAGTGATGGCCAAACGGAGGTTGTCAATCGGACTCTAGGGTCATTGTTGAGATTATTTGTAGGAAAGAACATTAGGACCTGGGAAGAGCATTTACCCTATTTAGAATTCGCATACAATCATGCTCCACACTCAGCTACCAGGTTTTCTCCTTTTCAATTGGTTTATGGATTTAACCCTTTAACCCCTTTGGATTTGACTCCTTTGCCTATAAGTGAAAGAGAAAGCCAGTATGGAGAACAGAAGGCCAAAACGATCAAAAAGCTTCATGAAAAAGCAAAACACAATATAGAGGCCAAGACTCAGCAATATGCTAAGTTCAAAAACAGACATAAGAAACATGTTGTTTTCAAACCTGGAGATCAAGTTTGGGTTTACTTACGCAAAGACAGGTTTCCAACAGAAAGGAAATCTAAGCTCATGCCCCGGGTTGACGGACCTTTTACTGTCCTCAACCGTATAAACGACAATGCTTATGAGCTGGACCTCCAAGGTAAATATGCGGTTAGCTCTAGTTTTAATGTATCTGATTTAATTCCTTATTGTGCAGATGAGCCGGATTTGAGGACAAATCCTTTCTTAGAGGGAGGGAATGATGTGACCTCGGATAAGGAACCAAACAATGGAGCTGGCCATACGGACAACCAAGAAGGCAAACTGCTACATGAGGTTCAGGACAAGCTTGAGACCAACCCACCGACCGTGAGTGAAGAAGCCCTCGACCAGACTGATGTGTCGCGAACGTTTAAGGATCAACCAGTCGAACCGATGGTCATGCCTAAAGGTCCCATGACTCGGGCTCGTACCAAAGCACTAAAACAGGCCGTGAAGAACTACTTGACTCAGCCTTGCATCACAAGGTACGAGTTGCTTGGTTCCTAAGCTAACTGAATTAGGTTTTTGGGAAGAGATTTAATCTGAGTACTCTTTTCCCTTAAATAGTTTTTTTCCCTTTGGGTTTTACTATCTAAGGTTTTGATGAGGCTTAGATTAGGTCTTAAGGGTCCGAATGTCTAAGGCTTTTAGCTTATGTGTGAACTTCATGATCAAGCCCACAATGAGTCCATCAATGTTATTCAAATTCGAATGTACTTCATGCATGGCTTTGACCTGTAAAGTCCATGCAAGTTGTCTCTGAAATTGTGCCCGCGTCTTCCCTTGTTCTTTAAAAGGGTAAGGCCGCGTCTCTTGTAAAACATCGAACATTTTGAGAAAAAAAACTTTCCTTTGTGAATTGTTTCAAGTGTTTGATCCCTTCATTCGAATACCTTAGTGTGTCATATCTAAGTGTCCATTCGAATTCAGGTTCAAGGATAGGTGTGTCATATCCTGTTCTTGACCATTCGTCTTCGCATTTTTCCTTTTCGCATTCGCTTTCCCTTATCAAACTATCGCATCGATACAACATTATCGCATCCTTCGTCGTCCAGCAATCGTAGTCTCTTCGATCCGTTTCGTGTGTTCTGTCATCCGCTATCGGGTCGCTTCAGCACGAGGAACCTGTCGCTCAATCGTCGTACCGCCTGTACCGAGGTATCGTACTATCATTGATCTGCTATCGAGACCACTATCGCGAGTTATCGGCCCGTTCAGAACGAGTTTTCACCCGTCGCCGCATCGTACCGCTAAGCTCACGTATCGCTGCCTTGACTTACCGATATCGAGTCACTATCGCTCGGTATTGGTACGTACCGATCGAGTTTCATCGCGTCACCGGACCGATCCCCTATCGATCTTCCAAACGAACTATCGAGTCGGATATCCGAACGAACGCCTATCGAACATCGAGTGCCCGTTACCGTACCACTCGCGATCGCTCCGCGTCCTGTGCTCTTCCGCCTACGCTCAGATCGCGTTCCGTCTTGAACATTTCCGCTTACTGCCTTTACCCGACTACGTTCCGAACACGCCTGCCGGTCGAACCTGGAACGTGTTCCTGGCTCCGTCAGGTTCACACCAAGGTCAGTCAACATATGCAAGCTCCAAAGGTGCATCACTGGAACATGGTGGACCGGATCTTAAGATACCTAAAAGGGACATACGACCAAGGCATCTGGATGGGGCGCAACGGAAGCTATGAAATCATGGGCTACTGTGATACTGATCGGGCTGGAGATAGGAATGATAGAAGATCAACTACCGATTATTGCACATTCATTGGAGGCAACCTAGTTACTTGGAAAACAATGAAGCAGAAGGTGGTCTCTTTCAAGTGCTGAAGCTGAATATCGAGCCATGAGGAAGCTCACCACAGAATTTACCTGGCTTAAGAATCTGCTCAAGGATCTAAACATAGAAGTCACAACACCAATCACAATGCATTGTGACAACCAAGCTGCTATACATATAACATCCAACAATGTGTTTCATGAGAGAACCAAGCACATTGAAATAGACTGCCAAAAAGTGAGACAAGTAGTGGAGCAAGGAATTGTCCTACCATGTTACACAAGGAGCTCGGATTAACTTGCAGATATATTCACCAAATCTGCAAGTTTAAAGGTATGCGAGTCCATCTTTCCGAAACTTGGACTCATAAACCTTCCCAACCAAGGAATCACCTGGCCAAAAGATTCATACTCTTTTCCCTTAAGATGTTTTTGTCCCAAAGGGTTATGCATCTTAAGGTTTTTAATGAGGTGAGTCTTTATGGTTCCAAGCTTAACCATTCATCATGGTTAAGGTTGAGGAGGAATATTAAACTACACACGACAGCAGCTTAGCAAGGAGAAGGCCCAACTAACTTAGGATTGGAGCTGGAATACTTAAGGAAGCCCAAGTCCAACCTGAAGACTTCTAAAAGAAAGATACAGGCTGCTGGAAGACTTTAATGGCCTTGGATGTCGATTAATCAAGTTTGGAAAAGAAGTTAATTACTTCCTTATGAGGACATCGAGCCAGCTACTGCACTGGTCATTCCACCTGGACCTCTTACGCGGTCCAAGAAAACTATAGGAGACAAGCTCAGCATACTATTGGAGAGTGGAACCGGAGAAGACCCTGAGCTGACCCAGATGACCAGCCCACGACCAGACGTCCAGACGGCCACGATGGCTCACACATCCGACCAGGCGGCCCGGTTCTTGCACCAACGACCGACCGGAATCCATTCCAGCTAGAGAAGGAACCATGGAGGTTCCTTATAGAAGACTCTTCCACCTCCGGTGTCTTTACCATTACCATTCGGTAGAGACACCAAAAGTCGTGCTAGGAAATTGTACTCTTTTTCCTATCTTCGGTTTTGTCCCATTGGGTTTTCCGAAGAAGGTTTTAATGAGGCAATACTCTTAGTGCACAAGGCTTGAAGACTTGTTCACAATTCCATCTCATTCACAAGTCTTCATGCGAATTCCATGCCCAAGTCTTATTGGGTTTTTTATCTTATTTCTGTTTCATTTAGACTAAGTGTTTTAATTGGGTTTAAGTCATGTTGACTAATTAGGGTTCAATATTTATTTTAGTTGCCAATAAGTGAACTACATGTTTTTTAATATCTGAAAGTTTAAACGCCTTGTAGTTTATCCTAAAGTTATAATAAGGCATTATATAAGCCTTCTTGTTTACACTTAATGAAATAACAAGTATTTTGACAAAAACCTAAAGACCCTTAGTCTAAAAACAGCCGCTAGCAAGCCTTGCTGCAGCCGTGTGTTCTTCAGTCTTTTGGTTGGAGTTCTTGGAGTATCACAAGCCCTTTCACAGCTTGTGTGGTCCCTTCGATCCACCCCTTCACTTCCATCGAATTCTGTCCATTAACCTGAGATTCTCGGTGGAAAGACAGCCCACCTAAGTTCTTACATCATCTGGTATCAGAGCTTAAAGCTCCTGCTCATCAGGTTGATTCTATCCTTTTATTTTTGGCGATTTCTTCATTGTTTTTGTTCAACAGTTTTTGGCTTTGATTGTGTTTCTTTCTCTTTCCCCTAAGGTTCTCAGTAAGAATGAGAGGAATCAAGTCACATACCACAAACACCCTACAAAAAAATACAAAAAAAAAAAAAATTGAGGTTCTATCATTCATTGTTCTTATTTTTCTTAATTAAAAAAATAGAAGAATTTGTTTGTTTTATTGTCTAGTTGTTGCTAGAATTTTTTTTTTTTTGAAAAAGAAAGTAAAATATTGTTTAGGTTGTTTAAAAACAATCTAGGACCTTTTAGAAACTCACCTAGAACACCTTTCACATACTTGCAATCCATAAGGAGTTGTGTGTTGTTTGTTCTTTGCTAGGTTAGGTTTTGTGTCACGCACCCTTAGCTCCCAGCCGGTGTGCGTGAGCATCCTTGGTTGTGTGTTTCTTGTCGAGTCCTTTTAGCTAGCTAGGTCTCGGTTCTTGCTTATCGCTAGCTAGGCTTCTTTAGCATGAGTCGTACGTCTCGGGTGCGTTTGTGCTCGCGTCCTGTGTCAAGCCGTGAGTAGCCACCATCGCTTTTAGTTCCTAGCATCCCCGTGTCTTAGTGTTAGGTCTAGGCTGTTTTGCGTCTCGCATGTGCGCGTGATCGTCCAGCCCAGTTCCGCGTGTGTAGTGTCCCGGTCGAGTTCCTGTCCCGCGTAGCAACTTAGGTGGCGTACCGCTCGCTAGCCCTGCCCGCCCCGAGTGTAGCTAGCGTCCGCATTGCCTAGCCAGCGTGTAGTTAGTTCTTCCGCGAGCATAGCCTGCTCTCCTAGGCGGTTAGGTTAGTTTAGTGTCTAGGTTCTTAGTCTTAGTTTTTAGGAAATTTTCTCTAATCTTTAGATAGCATATTAGTTAGTTTCCATAAGTTTTCTAGACTAGAAATTAGTTTAGGAAGTTTTCAAAATTGTCTTAGGAAGTTTCCTAGATTTTTCTTAGGCATTTAATTAGTTTCTTTTTAGTTTTTAGGAATTTTACATTTAGGAAAATAGACATTAAATTAGATTCCGTTTAAATTTTAGGACAATTTCCTATTTATTAGTTTCTATTTTTAGTTTTTAGGTAATATTTTTGTTTCTTATGATATTTTTCCTTTCTTAATTGTTTCTTTTTGCGTTTAATTAGTTTATTTATTGTAAATATATAAAAAAATATTCTCTGTGGAAATTTTCCAATTAAGGAAAATTTTCATAATCTGCAAGTTTCCTTTTTGGGAAACTTTCTATTTCTAGAAATTTCCTTTTCTCGGAAGTAGAAATATGTCAGGACAGGACGATTCTACGTCAGGGCAAACCAACCAAACCATGATACAGCTATTGCAGGCTTTGACGGCCCAGATGTCTACTTTTTCGATTCTCCTCGAGCGGTTAGGGCAACCCGCACCTGCACCCACTGCAGCACCTGCCGTGCCTCCCTATCATCAGGATCGACCACCCATGGGTCGATATCAGTACTACGATGAAGAGCCACCACCACCCCCCCAACTCGTCCAGCAGCTCACTATCCGGAGGTCAAGATGAACCCACCTCCCTTTTCGGGTAAACTTGATCCCGAATAATACCTAGACTGGGAGAGACGAATGGAACTTATCTTCGAGTACTACAACTACGACGACCCCCGAAAAGTCACCGTTGCGACAGCGCAATTCACAGACCATGCACTGGCATGGTGGGATCGAGAAGTCACCACCCGTAGACGAGCTCGTATGGGTTCCGTGACTTCATGGGTCGAGCTGACCCAGATCATGAGGCGACGATACGTTCCGCCCCACTTCCACCACGTGCTTCAGCGACGTTTCCGACGTCTCAATCAAGGAAGCAAGACGGTGTCCGAATACTTCGATGAATTCGAGCTTCTCCGCAACCAACTCGATGTAGACGAGTCTGAGGAAAGCCTTATGGTCCAATTCATTGACGGCTTGCAGGAGTCAATTGCCAGAAAGATTGAGTTGCAGCCTTACCACGACCTAGGCGAGCTGTTCCACCTAGCAGTCCAGATCGAGAAGTGCCATAAGCGGAAGCTTGCCGCACCTTCTCGACCCAAGAACACATGGAACACTGGTTCCAAGCCTTTCCAGAGGACGACTCAACCCGCAGCTCAAAGGCAAAGCCGTCGCCAGCAGCTCAGCCCCCAGACTGGCCCCTTCAGCCTCGAGACCACCCAGTACCACGACCCCTACCCAGACTCAGGGGTGCAGCGAGATCGTCTGCTTTAAATGTAGAGGCAGAGGACACATGTCCCAGGAATGTCCCACTAAACGGACAATGGTACTCACTGCTTCCGGAGATTATGAATCTGAAGACAAGCAAGAGGAGCAAGCATTTCCGACCCACCAGTCCGACGAGGACATCAAATATGCTGATTCCGGAGAAATGCTTATGATCCGACGCGTTCTTAGCTCAAGATTAGAGCCAGAAGAAGAAGAACAACGAGAAAACATTTTCCACTCCAAATGCACCATACTTTGGAAAGTGTACTCGTTGATAATCGACGGAGGGTCCTGTACAAAAGCCGCCAGTAAATACATAGTGGAAAAACTGGGATTGCCCGTGACAAAGCATCCCAAACCCTACAAGCTTTGATGGCTGAACAACAAGACGGAGTTGTACATCTCAGACCAAGTTAAGGTCCCCTTCAGCATTGGCACATACCAGAACCAGGTCACCTGCGATGTCGTCCCGATGTCAGCTGGACATCTTCTGCTCGGACGACCTTGGAAATTCGACCGAGAGACTACGCATAACGGACGAACCAACTTCTACTCTTTCGTCCACGACAACCGTAGATACAACTTAGCCCCAATGTCTGCACACGCTGTCCAAGAGATGCAATCAAAGATGGTGAGAGATCAGCTTGCCAGGAAGGAGAACTTTCTGATAAATGTAGCATACATGCAGAAAGCCACTTGCACCACTGGCACCCAGGTCGTATTGATGCTCTACAGAGAGAGCTTACACATGGCTGGCACTGGGACTTCACTGCCTGCCGAGATTCGAGCCCTGTTGGACAAGTACACCGACGTCTTCCCAGACGAGATCCCAGCCGGCCTCCCACCTATCCGAGGGATCGAGCACCACATTGACTTTATTCCCGGAGCTCAACTGCCCAACCGTCCAGCCTACAGAGTAAACCCCGAGGAGGCTAAAGAAATAGAACGACAAGTCCAGGACCTCATGGCTCAAGGATACGTTCGTGAAAGCCTCAGCCCTTTTGCCGATCCGGTTCTTCTGGAACCAAGAAGGACGGAAGTTGGAGGATGTGTGTCGACTGCCACGCCATCAACAACATCAATATTAAGTACCGGCACCCCATCCCACGCCTGGACGACATGCTAGACGAGCTCAGCGGAGCCACAGTTTTCTCCAAAATTGATCTGAAAAGTGGATACCATCAAGTGAGAATGCGAGAGGGAGATGAATGGAAGACTGCCTTCAAGACCAATCAAGGTAGTTATGAGTGGCTAGTGATGCCATTCGGTCTGTCAAACGCGCCCGGTACCTTCATGCGACTTATGAACGAGGTTCTTCGACCGTTCATCGGCAAGTTCGTAGTGGTCTACTTCGACGATATTCTCGTCTACAGCACGACCTACCGAGATCATCTGGAGCACCTGGAGAGAGAGCAGCTGTACGCCAACCTCAAGAAATGTACATTCTGCACCGACCAAGTTGTTTTCCTTGGTTTCGTCATAAGTTCCCAGGGACTTCGGGTGGACGACGAGAAGATAAAGGCCATACAGGATTGGCCCACACCGACGACCGCCAGCTAGGTCCGCAGCTTTCACGGACTCGCTAGCTTCTACCGACGGTTCGTCCGAGACTTCAGCACGATAGCTGGTCCGTTGACCTCGACGATCAAGATGAATCAGGACTTCCGTTGGGGACCCGAGCAAGACAAGACCTTCCAGAGCCTCAAGGAACGCCTTACACACGTCCCAGTCCTTGTGCTACCAGACTTCACGCAGACGTTCGAGGTCGAGTGTGATGCTTCAGGCGTTGGCATTAGAGCCGTCCTTACACAAGGCAGACGACCAGTCGCCTACTTCAGTGAGAAGTTAAGTGGAGTTGCACTTAACTATCCGACCTACGACAAGGAACTCTATGCCCTTGTCCGTGCCTTAGAGACTTGGCAGCATTATCTGCTTGCCCGAGAGTGCGTCTTTCACACCGATCATCGGACTCTCCAGCACCTCCATGGACAGTCCACGCTGAAGAAACGACATGCCCGTTGGTTGGAATTCATCGAGACCATTCTGTATGTCATCAAGTACAAGAAATGAACGGACAACGTTGTCGCTGACGCTTTATCTCGTCTATACAGCCTCATATCCGTCATGGAATCCAAAGTTATGGGCTTCGAGATGATCAAGGAGTTGTACGCCGACAATGTCTACTTTGCCCAGGCTCACCTAGAGCACGGCAAAGGCAACTACAGCCGTTTCTTTCTACACAACGGATTCCTCTTCAAAGACAAGCGTCTGTGCATTCCGAGAAGATCAATCCGAGAGCTGCTTCTCAGAGAGGCACACGGCGGAGGCCTCATGGGCCACTTCGGCATTGACAAGACCTTAAGCATGCTTAAGGAACACTTCTTTTGGCCTCATCAGCCCCGAGATGTTGAGACACACTGCGCCCGGTGCCTTATCTGCAAAAAGGCTAAGTCCAAGATGCATCCGCAGGGCCCATACATGCCATTGCCTGTTCCATCCGTGCCCTGGACAGATATCTCCATGGACTTCGTCTTAGGCCTGCCGAAATTACACCATAAGGGCTCCATCTTCGTAGTGGTCGACAGATTTTTCAAGATGGCACATTTCATCTCTTGCAACAAGACAAATGACGCAAGCGAGATTGCCGACCTGTTCTTTAAGGAGATAGTACGACTTCACAGTATTCCCCGGACAATCATATCAGACAGTGACACCAAGTTCCTGAGCCATTTCTGGAGAGCTTTGTGGTGAAAATTGGGCACCAACCTTCTGTTCTATACAACATACCATACACAGACGGACGGACAGACTGATGTTGTCAACAAAACCTTGTCCCAGACTTTGAGGGCAACAATCGGCCGCAATCTGAAAATTGGCTGGAATGCCTCCCGTACGTCGAGTTTGCCTACAACAGAGCTACGCATTCCGGCACAAAGCGTTCACCTTTTGAAGTTGCCTACCTCTTCAACCCGAAAACTCCTATCGAGTTCACACCCATTCCGTTGGAGGACGCCATCAGTTTGGAGGGAGAAGCCAAGGCAGACTACATCAAGCGGCTTCATGAAGAGACCAAGGCAAATATGGAACAACGGAATATCCAGAACGTTAAGAATGCCAACAAAGGCCGCAGGCACATGGTTTTCAAGGAAGGAGATTGGGTTTGGCTCCATCTGCATCCAGAGAGATTTCCCCAGCGACGAAAGAGCAAACTTGCACCCCGGGGAGATGGTCCATTCAGCGTCCTCCGGAGAATCAACGACAACGCCTACCAGCTTGAACTTCCAGGTGAGTATAATGTCTCTAGTACTTTCAATTTTTCTGACTTAGAGTTGTTTGATGCAGGTGAGGATTTTGCTTTGGAGACCAAAGCACTTCAAGAGGGAAAAAATGATGAGGACATCGAGCCAGCCACTGCACCGGTCATTCTACCTGGACCTCTTACGCGGTCCAAGAGGAAAGCTTTAGGAGACTCTTCCACCTCCGGTGTCTTTACCATTACCATTCGGTAGAGACACCAAAGGTTGTGCTAAAAAATTGTACTCTTTTTCCTATCTTCGGTGCGCAAGACGATGAAGACTTGTTCACAATTCCATCTCATTCACAAGTATTCAGGCGAATTCCATGCCCAAGTCTTATTGGGTTTTCTATCTTATTTTTGTTTCTTTTAGACTAAGTGTTTTAATTGGGTTTAAGTAATGTTGACTAATTAGGGCCCAATATTTATTTTAATTGCCAATAAGTGAACTACATGTTTTTTTAATCTCTGAAAGGTTAAACGCTTTGTAGTTTACCCTAAAGTTGTAATAAGACATTATATAAACCTTCTTGTTTACACTGAATGAAATAACAAGTATTTTGACAAAAACCTAAAGACCCTTAGTCTAAAAACAGCCGCCAGCAAGCCTTGCTGCAGCCGTGTGTTCTTCAGCCTTTTGGTTGGAGTTCTTAGAGTATCACAAGCCCATTCACAGATCGTGTGGTCTCTTCGATCCACCCCTTCACTTCCATCGAATTCTGTCCATTAACTTGAGATTCTCAGTGGAAAGACAGCCCACCTAAGTTCTTACATCACTTCCCCTTTTAGATTTAGACAACAAATAGTTTATGAAAAGTAAATATGTGAGCCTAATTAATGTATTTATTGTAACTTAGGCTATAAATACTCTAACATATGTAACTAATGAAAGAATATGAGATTAAGATTCACCATTGATCAAGAGAATAGAGAGAGAGTTTTAGATGCAAGAGAATGAGAGAAAGATTATTTTATTAAGAATGAGAGAATTATTATCTCTTAGTAACAAATGTCAAGGAAGATAGTTATTTATATTATCCTAGTCTAGGCTTGTTTGGATACAAGGATTGCCTTATACATGAATGGCTACAAGGATAACATAACACTAAAACACAAACAAGCCTTAGACACTCCCCTTTGACATTGACAACTCACGCCTTTATACATGAATTAAAGGCTTTCATCTTTCATCATTTCGTCTTCATTCCAACACTCCCCCTCAAGCTTAAGACATGAAAATGCCTAACCTTGCAACCATGAAGCATTACCTCATTAAAAAAATCTAGAGAAGGAAAACCTAATTGGGACAAAACCTTTTCTAGGGAAAAAGAGTATAACACTCCATGTTGGGATCATTGGTGTGGAATGGACTGCTTTGACGCTTCTTATAAGTCTGGTCCATTTCTCCCCCTTTCTTTTGACTCCTTGTCTTTAAGAGGTGATTTTGATCCAGCTTTCACAAAGCTTTCAAGTTTAACCTGTTTCACATACACATATACATGCATGTATCAATTCTCACAAGATAAACCAATGCATTATAATATAAGAATGATTTTTTAACTTCCCTTTTTATAAATGTGGATGGCGATTTGGATGATATGATCTAGACCAGTCTGGTTCTCAAAAACTCCATATTAAGGTCTTTGGATTCATCATGATCACATTGTTCTCTTATGAATTCATCATGATCACATGGTTCTCTTCCCTTATATGTTTTGGATCCACTTTGGCTAGCTTCATTTTGCTTCACTTTCTAATTTCAATAAACCTAACTCAAGAGAATCAGATTGTAGAATTAGGCTTGAGTAGAGTGAGCACGCTAACGCAAACAAGAAGGCATTCTTGAAGAAAGGTGGTCCAATATCATTGGTGATCTTTGATGCTCATCCTTCCAAACTTGTCTCAATACTCTTATTTTTTGAATCAAGCTTGAGGAGGGGTGAAAATGAGCATCCATCTGATGTTAATCAAGGAACCTATAGGCACAACAATGCAAACACTTAAGTGTTCTAATGAAGTGAAGGTGTCTTGAAGGTGCACCAAATTCAAATTCTACCAAGGATCAATCTAAGGTGTGGATAACAAGGTACAACCTTGGCTGATCTGCCAAGAGAGAAGTTCTGAGTGACTGGTACTACAGGATAGTTTCAGCTTTGAAGAAAGCATATCAACTCGCTCTAAAGTCGTTGTCAACTAAGTCTGTTCCAAGAATGCGCTGATGATACCTCAGCATAGGTGTTGGTGTTATTCTCAGAGAAACTGCGCAAATGATCCAAGAAGACTTGGTGGTGTGTGTTGGTTATTCTCTGGAGAAGTTCCTAAAAGCATTATATGGTCCTCACCTTCATCATGAAGATGAAGACTATTGGAATCAATCAAAGAAGATGTTGAAGAAACAGCAACAAAGAAACTACAAAGGTGCAGTACAATCTTGAGTCTAGAACCAAGGACCATCAAGCTGTCAAAACCCACATGTGGAATTACAAGCAGGTGGAAGGTGATGAATCAGCTCAAGCTCCAAAGATTTTTTGCATTAAGAAAGATGATTAATCAGCCCATGAAATTGCCTTGAGTAATATAACTCAGAAAAAGGAGATGAGTTAAAGGGAGATTGTTCACAGGTGTGGTATCAACAAATCAAACCAAAACCTCCAAAGAAGAGGCAAGAGAGGCGGATTGAGGAAATGATTGAGAAGTTTTCAAATGATTAAGCTTCCATCACTCCTCCTTATCATTCCAAGTTCAAAGAAGGTACAACTTGATGCTTACGTACCAAGCCGAATCAGTTCAACCCTCAAAACAACTAAAGATCAGAAGAGAGGGTGAGACAAGAGTTGGTCATAAGAAGAAGTTTCAAGAAATGTGAGAAGCAAGAAGGAAGTTCTTACTTGTCATTAAAGGTGGCCATGATCCAGGATCTATGAACTACATTAAGATGATCCTGAGATTCATAGATCCACTGGCCAATCCCTAGGCTAAGAAGACTCCACTCTTTTTCCCTTAGCTTAGTTTTGTCCCACTGGGTTTTCCATGCTAAGGTTTTTATTGAGGGAGCTCTTCAAATTTCCAAGTTTGATCTTTGGATCTTTATGATCAAGCTTGAGGGGGACTATTAGACAGAAGTGAGTAAAAGGAGCCAAGACCAAGTCCAAAGTCTAGAAGACAAGGTCAGCCAAGTACAAGCTTAGCATTAGCATATTAATTTCCTAATGTTAAGCTTGAGGGGGAGTATTGGACTGAAGTATTGGACTGAAGAGGGAAGAGATGAGCTTGCAAGAGAAGGCCAACCAAATAGGAGGCAGTCCAGGCCGTATGCAATCAAGGAAAGGATAATGAGAAGCTCATCACAGCCAGAAGAATAAGGCCATCCATAAGGTGCATTGCCCAGACGGCCCATAAGGTGCATTTGTCCCACTCAAAGAATAAGGAGGCCCAGGACCAAAGGAACATTAGACAGTCCAAGTGTGCACAGGCCTGTATAAATAACATAAGGAATTGATTCCATGAGCCAGCCTGTGTGCAAATAACTCTACAAAGGCCCAAGTCCACAAGAAACCTTCTAGAAGGGCAACAAAGTTGTTGGTGGCCAAGGAAGAGAGGATTCACGTGTGGCATGAAGCATTTTGAACCTTGTAGCCATTTGTGTCATGTCACTATCACATTTGTATCACATGCCAAGCTTCTCCCTTACTTGTATCTTTATAAATAGCACATCATTTGTAACAAAACTAATAATTTTAAATATATCATCTTTCACACTCTTCTCTAATTCTCTAATGTCATTTTATGTTCTTTATGTTTTACTCTTCTATAATCTTTCTTAATCTTCCTTAATCTCCAGCCACACAACATCTCTTATTTCTCTCTATATTTCCGCAAATTTTTACAGTTAGTAGCTAGAGAGAGTAAAACTCTTACTGTGTGTAGCTTGGCCACTGGTGTAAAAGTGCCACAGTAGTCCTTTCCATAGGTTTTTGTAAAACCTTTAGCTACTAGCCTGGCCTTGTGTCTCTCAATCTCCCCATTACTTCTGTATTTGATTGTAAAGACCCATCTTGATCCAACTGCCTTCTTTCCTTTGGGCAAATCCGCCTCATCCCATGTATGGTTCCTTTGTATAGCACCATCCTCTACTCCTACTGCATCTTTCCACACTTTATGTTCTTTAGCTTCATCATACGTTTTGGGCACTTCCTGTTGATCAAATATCCCAATGAAAGCTAAGTGCTCCTCTGGATAGTGAGCTAGGGAACATACGGCTTGGATAGGATGAGCAACAGCTTGACTGTTGAAATAGACTCTAGTGTTCACCCAGTTGGATGGATCCTTCCTCGCTCTTTGGCTTCTTCTCAAAGGCACTACTGCTGCTTCTATAACTGAAGTAGTATGATTAGTGGACTGATCTTCATAAGTGATGTTTTCCTCTTCTTGAGTATTGGATTCTTCCTGGTCATTGCCGATTGGAACTGCTTCACCATCCTCATGAACCGATGGGACTTGATCATTATCATCATTAGTGTGTGAATCCTCCCCCTCAGGAGAAAGTCCAGAGGCTCCTGAGGATGATTCATGACTGGTGGAATTTGGCAAAGAGGAGATGCCAAGTGTCTCTAGTAGACTCCTTAGATTAGCTGCTCGGTAAGACTGAGAAGTGGAAAGCTCTTTTAGACTATCCAGTCCTTTTCAGTGTAGTATCCCTTGCTTTCCAAGAACTTAAGAAGAGAGGGGGAGACAAGAGTTGGTCATAAGAAGAAGTTTCAAGAAATGTGAGAAGCAAGAAGGAAGTTCTTACTTGTCATTAAAGGCGGCCATGATCCAGGATCTATGAACTATATCAAGATGATCCTGAGATTCATAGATCCAATGGCCAATCCCTAGGCTAAGAAGACTCCACTCTTTTTCCCTTAGCTTGGTTTTGTCCCACAGGATTTTCCATGCTATGGTTTTTAATGAGGGAGCTCTTCAAAGTTCCAAGCTTGATCTTTGGATCTTATTATCAATCTTGAGGGGGAGTATTAGACAGAAGTGAGTAAAAGGAGCCAAGACCAAGTCCAAAGTCTAGAAGACAAGGTCAGCTAAGTCTAAGTTTAGCATTAGCATATTACCAATTTCCTAATGTTAAGCTTGAGGGGGAGTATTGGACTGAAGTATTGGACTGAAGAGGGAAGAGATGAGCTTGCAAGAGAACACCAACCAAATAGGAGGCAGTCCAGGCCGTATGCAATCAAGGAAAGGATAATGAGAAGCCCATCACAGCCAGAAGAGTAAGGCCATCCATAAGGTGCATTGCCCAGACGGCCCATAAGGTGCATTTGTCCCACTCAAAGAATAAGGAGGCCCAGGACCAGAGGAACATTAGACAGCCCAAGTGTGCACAGGCCTGTATAAATAACATAAAGAATTGATTCCATGAGCCAGCCTGTGTGCAAATACCTCTACAAAGGCCCAAGTCCACAAGAAACCTTCTAAAAGGGCAAGAAAGTTGTTGGTGGCCAAGGAAGAGAGGATTCACCTGTGGCATGAAGCATTTTGAACCTTGTAGCCATTTGTGTCATATCACTATCACACTTGTATCACATGCCAAGCTTCTCCCTTACTTGTATCTCTATAAATAGCACATCATTTGTAACAAAACTAATAATTTGAAATATATCATCTTTCACACTCTTCTCTAATTCTCTAATGTCATTTTATGTTCTTTATGTTTTACTCTTCTATAATCTTGCTTAATCTTCCTTAATCTCCAGCCACACAACATCTCTTATTTCTCTCTATATTTCCGCAAATTCTTACAGTTAGTAGCTAGATAGAGTAAAACTCTTACTGTGTGTAGCTTGGCCACTGCTGTAAAAGTGTCACAGTAGTCCTTTCCATAGGTTTGTGTAAAACCTTTAGCTACTAGCCTGGCCTTGTGTCTCTCAATCTCCCCATTACTTCTGTATTTGATTGTAAAGACCCATCTTGATCCAACTGCCTTCTTTCCTTTGGGCAAATTCGCCTCATCCCAAGTATGGTTCCTTTGTATAGCACCATGCTCTTCTCCTACTGCATCTCTCCACACTTTATGTTCTTTAGCTTCATCATACGTTTTGGGCACTTCCTGTTGATCAGTTATCCCAATGAAGGCTAAGGGCTCCTCCGGATAGTGAGCTAGGGAACATACGGCGTGGATAGGATGAGCAACAGCTTGACTGTTGAAATAGACTCTAACGTTCACCCAGTTGGATGGATCCTTCCTCACTCTTTGGCTTCTTCTCAAAGGCACTACTGCTGCTTCTGTGACTGAAGTAGTATGATTAGTGGACTGATCATCATCAGTGGTGTTATCCTCTTCTTGAGTATTGGATTCTTCTTGGTCATTGCCGATTGGAAACGCTTCACCATCCTCATGAACCGATGGGACTTGATCATGATCATCATTAGTGTGTGAAACCTCACCCTCAGGAGCAAGTCCAGAGGCTACTGAGGATGATCCATGACTGGTGGAATTCGGCAAAGAGGATATGCCAAGTGTCTCTAGTAGACTCCTTAGATTAGCTGCTTGGTAAGACTGAGAAGTGGAAAGCTCTTTTAGACAATCCAGTAGTATCCCTTGCTTTCCAAGAACTTAACATCCCTAGACCCCAACACCTTGCCGGTCTCTGGAACAAAACACTTATAGCCCTTCTGTGTGATGGAATAGCCAGGAAACATACTCTTCATACTCTTGGCATCAAGCTTGTTACGGTTTTCTCCTGGCACCAAAACATAACACACACATCCAAAGATTCTTAGGTGGTGAATATAAGACTTGGAATTGTTAAGTACCTCAAAAGGTGATTGGTCTTGAAGGATTCTAGTTGGTAGCCGGTTGATCAGATAGCAAGCGGCCACCACAGCATCTCCCCAAAACCTCTTAGGTACATTGGTGTGAAACATCATGGACCTGGCCACCTCCATTAGATGTCTATTCTTTCTTTCAGCCACACCATTTTGTTGTGGGGTATATGGGCAGCTTGTCTGGTGAAGGATTCCATGTTTGGATAAGAGATATTTGAAGGCTTGACTTGTGTATTCACCACCATTATCTGATCTTAAAATTTTAACTTTAGCATTATAATGGTTAGTGACATAATTATGAAAGTTGGTAAAGGCTTCATGAACTCTGTCTTTAGATGGAATTAAAGTTAGCCAAGTGTACTTAGACTTCTCATCTATAAATATGACAAAGTATTTGTGATTTTCTCTTGAAATGCAAGGTTATGTCCATACATCCGAATGAATCAAATCAAAACACTTCTCATAAATTGTAGTAAACTTAGGTAAGTCAGACTTGCAGTGTTTGCCTAAGATACAAGCTTCACACTCATTGTTTTGAAACTTAACATCAGGTAATAAGAAACTCAAAGCACCAAAATGTGGGTGTCCTAATTTAGCATGCCAAATTGCGTTATTAGCAGTGATAACAATAGAGTTGAAAGCGCTTAAAAGAGAAGATAGACACTTTGTATTCTCCAAAACATAAAGGCCATCCTTAGTTATTCCTTGTCCAAGAACTTCACTTCCTGAAACAAAACTTCATTAGGACTAAAGATTGCATAACAATTAAGATAAGAGGTAGTCTTTCTAACTGATAACAAGTTTGAAGTGAAGGTGGTAAATAAAAGGCCTTAGAACTCTTATCAAACAATTTTAAGTCTCCTATCCCTTTGATTGGATCCTTTTCACTATTAGTTATAGTAACATTGCCTAATGCAGGTTCTAAATTCTCAATTAACTGTATATCACTAATCATATGGTGTGAAGCACCTGAATGAACAATCAAGGGTTTTTGAGTTTTAGATGCACGATAAGAGTTACCAGATTCTTTTAAGGCTTTGATAAGGGCCTCCAAGTCTGATTTCCTCACAAACTCAGAGGAAGTGGCTATCGGTACTCCTTCTCCATTTGGTCCCATGCGCTTAGAGTGACCAGAGAGTTCTGTGTTGTGCATGACTGGAGTGTCGCCTTCATGTGAGTAGTTGGCTCTTGGCTCCTTCCACCGATTGTTCTTGAGATGGGGGTGTAAGATCCAGCATTTCTCCTTGAGGTGTCCTCTCTTTTTGCAATGATCACACACCAAAGTGTTCCCGTCTTCATACTTGAAGTTGCTCTTGTTCGCCATGGCTAGCTCTCCTTTGTTAGATGTAACCAGCCTGCTCTTTCTTCCAAAGAGCCCCAAAGACCCTTGTTCCTTTTGGACTTGTGAACACACTTCATCCAGGGTCGGTAGCTTGTCAGCTCTCAGTAGATGCTTGATGAGGTCATTGAAGGCTGGATTCAGGGTTAACAACAAGGCAAACACTTTGTCTTGCTCACAGCGCTCATTAAGGACCATGGGATCTACTGAGCTTGGCCTCAACATTTCAAGTTCTGTCCATAGGGCTCTGAACTTTCCAAAGTATTTGGTGAAGTCCATATCCTCTTGGCTCAAGTCATTGATGGCTTTCTTGACCTCAAACACCCGGCTGAGATTGGAGATATTCCCAAAAACGTTTTGTAGAGTTTCCTACAGCTCCTTGGCTGTTTCACAATAAGAGTAGGCTTCAAGAATAGAATCTTCAAGTGAGTTTTGGAGGACGGCTAAGACAGTCTGGTCTTCTTGAAACCACTTGTTTCTTCCGGCCATCATCACCTCTTTCTCATCTTCATCAACCGCCTTCATTGGGGCAGCTTCTTCAAAAACATGGCTTCATAGTCCACGGCTGCACAGGGCGGTCTTCGTGGTTCTTGACCACAACAAGTAGTTCCCACCCTTCAGGATGACTGGAACAACCAATAGCTTTGAGTTTTCCATGGTTGAGAATGTTTGGACCGTTAGACAAACTCTTTACCCACTGGATATAAAAAAATGCTTGTGTAAATCGAATAAGAAAGGATGAAATGAAGAGATTTGATGCAATGGATGTTTATTCCATGCTCTAATACCATGAAAGAATGTTTATACTTGCGGAACTAAGAGCTAAGAAGAGAATGGAAGATTTTGGACAGAAGTTTAATGGCGAGTGGGAGACATGAAGAACAAGGAAGAAGTATATATCCTTAGTTAGTTTCTTTACAACATTAGATGTATAGTATTTATAGACAGACACTTAGGCTACTAGGTCTACACAGGATAGTGACATAAACAATAAACAAAGGGATGAGTGTGCTGGATCCAAGGCGTGATGGTGACAGCTCCTAACGGGTGGGAGCTTGCTTCTAAACGTGATCCCGCATGTCCAAAGTCTCCAACGGTCCTGTCCTCTTGCTAAGACTTCTTCTAGAACATTTTAAGTTGTTGTGACATGCAAATTTTTTCCTGGGCCGTCCCACGTTCCAACTTCATCTTGGGCCATTCCACATCCCAATCGCAACGTCTCCCTGGGCCGTCCCACCTCCCACTTCATCTTGGGCTGTTCCACGTCCCAAATGCTTAGCCCGTCCATGTTTCACTTGCTTGGGCTACTTATGTTCGTGTCCCAACTTAAGAACTGGTCGACCAATTCTCTTTATTTCCTTTTCTAACTCAATACTATGATCCTGAATTACAAAAGGTTTTAGTCTCTAGAGATATGAAATTTTTAGAAAATCAGCCTTATTACACTGATGGATCTTCGGAGACAATAAAGGATCTATATAATTCTAGTACTGATAGCAATTCTTACCTTAGAAAGTTGTTGGAAAGTTTTGATATTTCTAGGAAGATAGCAACCGGGCCAGTACAAGTTCCACTTCCTCGGCATGAACTAGCACAAATTGAACACGTCCCGGGGTCGTATGAGCACGTCCCAATCACGAGTGCGAACGTCCCGGCTTCCCATAACCATGGACCAATAGCAAGTGATAAGGGACAAGAAGTGAGTGAGTATGGTCCGGTCCTTGGCAGGCCCGGCCCTGGTCGAGAGATGTGGCACGATTATGGAAAGGGGGAGTTTGTACCGGGTTCTTCTTCAAGCCTGGATCCTAGTCATGATCATGAGGGGGAGAATGTAAGTGTACCAGTCCTTCCTGATCAAGTCTATGTCCAAGAGTTACAGGAAATAGCAGCTGAGGCTGATCATTGATAGTTTTAGAAAGTTTAGAGAGATTATGGAGTTTAGGGAGTTTAGAGAGTTTAGGCAAACACATTTTATTAGATTATACTTCCTTGATTACAAATGAAGGCCTAAGAGGTCCTTTTTTAGATAATACATAAAACCTAGAAGCATTTACTTTAGGAAGGAAGGTGAGTGACTCCTTTAGTGCTGGCGGCTTCTTTCTCCTTTTGTGCTGGCATAGATGAGTCACAACATCTTGTAGAAGTCCTCACTAGCCGTTAGAGACACTCCTTCCTTTGATATATTTCTTCTTTCCAACATTCCCCCTCAAGTTTTACATCATTGGTGAATGATTAAAACTTGGACATCAAGAGGATTCACCTCATTAAAAACCTTAGAGTGCAAAACCCAGTGGGAGAAAAACACTCTAAGGGAAAAAGAGTATGAATCCTTCTTGATATGGAAGTTACTGGAATGGGAGAGTTGTGAGTCCAAGTTTTTTATGAATGAACTCACAGACTCTTAAACTAGCAGCCTTGCTGAACATGTCTGCCAACTGATCATAACTTTTGGTGTAGCATGGGAGAATGATTCCTTTTTCCACAGCCTTTTAAACTTTGTGACAGTCCACTTCTATGTGCTTAGTTCGCTCATAGAAGACAGAATTGGATGAAATATGAATGGCCGCCTGATTATCACAATGCATTGTGATGGGTGTGTTGCTTTCAATGTTGAAGTCTTTAAGGAGTGCCTTTAGCCAGATACACTCAGTAGTCAGCTTCCTCATGGCCCTGTATTCAGCCTCAGCACTTGAACAGGATACTACCTTCTGCTTCTTGTTCTTCCAAGTGACAAGATTTCCACCTATGAAGGTGCAATAACCGGTAGTTGATCTCCTGTTTTTCCTGTCTCCAGCCCAATCCGCATCACAGTAGCCAACCACTTCAGCATTTCCATTCTTTCCTATCCATATCTCCTGAGTGTGAGTCCCTTTCATGACCTCAGGATGCGTTGCACCATCATCCAATGACTCTTCTCAGGAGCTTTCATGTACTGGCTTACCTGATTCACAGCAAAGCATAAGTCAGGTTTTGTAATTGTCCGATATATGAGCTTACCAACAAGTTTCCTATAAAGCTTAGGATCCTCAAACGCCTCTCCATCTTGCTCCCCCTCAGATTTGACCTTGTAACCATCTTCTAAGGGGGTTCTAGCTTCTTTGGCCTCCATCATTCCTGCATTGGTCAGTAAGTCTCCAATATACTTTCTCTGAGATATAAACAACCCATCTTTAAACCTGCAAACTTCAATACCCAAGAAATATTTAAGCTAACCAAGATCTTTAATATCAAACATAGCTTTAAGATATTCTTTTGTAGAAGAGATTCCCACCTTTTCATTCCCGGAGATGATAATATCATCTACATAAATGAAAATGACAACTATAGCTTCTTGGCTGTGCAAGGTGAACAAGGTGTGATCAGATTCGGATCTCTTAAAGCCTTTGTCTCTTAGAGTGACGTTCAGCTTGTGATACCAGGCCCTAGGAGATTGCTTCAGACCATAGATTACCTTTATTAATCTGAGAACTTTCCCTGGTGCAACTGAGTCTTCTAATCCAGGTGGAGGAGTCATATAAACTCCTTCCTCAAGTTCTCCTTGAAGAAAGGCGTTCTTCACATCCATCTGCCAAAGCTCCCAGTCGAAATTTGCAGCTAGCTAGAGAACAACTCTAATTGTATGCATCTTAGCAACTGGAGCAAACGTGTGTCTGTAATCTTTTCCATAGGTTTGGGTGAATCCTCTTGCTACCAATCTTGCCTTATATCTCTCAATCTCCCTATTACTTTTATATTTGATGGTGAAGATCCATCTAGAACTCACTGCCTTCTTGCCTTTTGGTAAATCTGATTCATCCCATGTATGTTTTTTCTCCATTGCACTTATTTCATCTCCCACAGTATCTCTCCAGACTTTTAGTTTCTTACCTTCATCATAACTCTTGGGAACTGACTCCTGATCTAAGCTTCCTGTGAATGCCAGATGTTGTTGTGGAATATGCACCATGTTGCAAACCGCTTGAGTAGGATGGGCCACCACATTGTTGTTGTAATACACCCTAGTGTTTCTCCACAATACCTTCCTTACTCTTTAGTGTAAAAAGAGTATGTTCCACTTCAGATCTTTTGAAGCCTTTATCCATTAAGGTTACACTTAGCTTGTGGTACCAAGCTCTTGGAGATTGTTTAAGGCCATAAATAGCCTTCCTTAATCTGAGTATATTACCGCTTCCAACCCTTCCTATAGGCCAGGTGGTTGTGACATGTAAACCTCTTCTTCGAGCTCACCTTGTAAGAAAGCATTCTTGACATCCATTTGCCATAACTCCCACTCAAGATTAGTAGCACGAGTAAGCACAACATTAACAGAATGAAGCTTAGCTACAGGTGCAAAGGTATCCCTATAATCCTCACCATATGTCTGAGTAAAACCCCTAGCCACCAACCTAGCTTTATATCTATCAATTTCACCATTACTTTTGTATTTAATGGTAAAAATCCATTTAGAACTTACAGCCCTTTTTTGTTGTGGTAAAATAGCTGAAGCATATGTACCATTCCTCTCCATAGCTTGTTTCTCAGCTGAGATAGCTTCCCTCCATTCCTTTTTAGACATAGCTTCTTCATATGTCTTTGGAATCTGCTCATTAGCAAGACTAGAAATAAAAGCAACATGATTAGAAGGTAAGTGTGAAATATTAGAAACTCCCTGATCATGATGAACCACAACATTTCCATTGTAGAAAACTGGTGGATTTCTTTGTCTTGTGCTCCTTCTTAAAACTGTAGGTGGAGCTTCTTGATTAGATTCCTTGATGTGAGCTAAGGTGGTGGTGCAACTGTTGATCGAGAAACTCGAGACCTTCAGGAGCAAGGCGAATGGGATGAGTGGATTGAAAGGACCACACAAGCTGCGGAAGACTTGTGATACACCAGGTGATTCTTCTTGGCACAAGAAGAAATCGTGAGGATGCTTTCCAAGGAGGAGGCAGCCGTCAACTAGAAAGAGTCTAGGGTTTTGTTTTTATTTCAAATTCGAGTTCTATTATTACTTGCAAGTGAAGAGGCTTATATATGCCCTTTGGTTACAACTTAGGGTAAACAACATGATGTTTACCCAAAACAACAAGTAGTGTAAAATAAAACAGCATGTAGTTCTTTTTGCTGTATAAAATAAAAAGGCTTAAGTCCTAATGACTTAACCATAAAATAGGGGCTGAAGGCCCTAGACTTATACTTAGTCTACAAAAGAAAGAAATGAGACAGATAAGCCTTATATAGGAGTAAAGGCCGAATTTGACTAAGACTTGTGAAGGTGTCGGATTGTGTGACCAAGTCTTCGTCGTCTTGCGCACTAAGAGTGTTGCCTCATTAAAACCTTCTTCGGAAAACCCAGTGGGACAAAACCGAAGATAGGAAAAAGAGTGCAATGTCTTAGCACGTCTTTTGGTGTCTTTACCGAATGGTAATGGTAAAGACACCGGAGGTGGAAGAGTCTTCAAGCAGGAATCTCCAATGCTCCTTAGCTGAAGTGAACGGGTCCGGCTGGTCTTCTGAGCCGTCTGGTGGCTCCTCATCCGTGAGCTCCTGGTCGTCTGCGTGTTCCATGAGCTGGTTGAACTTGTCTCCTAATGCTCGTGCTCTGGATCGTGTCAAAGGCCCTGGTGGAACTCGTGGTATAGCTTGTGGTACGATGTCCTCATCATTCCTCTTCTTCACTCAAAACTTCAATAAGAGTAGGTCTTGATCTTTTGGAAGCTGAGACAAGAATGGAATCATCTCCTGCTGAGTCTTGTTGGAAATGAGTAGAAGCTTCTCCCCCCCCCCCCATGTTCAAGAGGAGGAAGACCAGGAGAACCAAGAGATGAGGAAGGCCGAGATGATGCGGCTGGACCGGATGGACCAGCTGAGCCGGAAGGGCCGGGGCCGGGACAGGCATGTGGATCGGCCGTGACTGAGGGACCGGGACTCCTTGCTACTGAGGCAGGTGACAGAGGCGATGAGGCTGGGTGCTGACCGCCTCCTATTCCAATACTCTCCAAGAGTTTCCTCAAGTAGTCAGATTGGTCTGTTCTTGTTGATGAGATGTCTTTAAATTGTTCCCAAGTTCCTTCTTCATAAAAACCTTTGTCTTCTTGGAACTTTACATCTCTAAACACCAAGACTCTTCTGAGTAGATGAATATCCAATGAACATAGCATTGATACTCTTTCGTTCAAGCTTGTTCCTTTGCTTCCTTGGTATTAACACAAAACAAACACACCCAAAAATTTCCAAATGATCAATAGTGGGTTTAGTGTTGTTTAATACCTCAAATGAGGATATATCATCAAGGACTTTTGTAGGTGTCCTGTTGATTAAGTAACATGCTGCTACAAGTGTATCCCCCCAAAATCGTTTAGGTACCTTCAATTGGAACATCATAGTTCTCACAACCTCCATTAAGTGCCTGTTCTTCCTTTCAGCAACTCCATTAAGGACAGCTTGTCTGATGCTCAATGCCAAGTTTAGCTAGATGTTCCTGAATTTTGGTACTAGCGTATTCCCCTCCATTATCTGTTCTACAGCATTTAATTCTTGCATTGTATTGGTTAGTAACATATGCTTGAAAGTTTAAAAATGCATCATAAACCCTATCTTTAGAACTAAGTAAAGTAACTCATGTATATTTGGACTTTTCATCAATAAATGTCACAAAATATTTATGGTTTTCTCTAGATGGATATGGGGTGTCCAAACATCAGAATGCACCAATTCAAAACAATTTTCATATTTATGCATTAATTTTTCAAAAACTGTTTTACAATGTTTTCTAAGAATACATGAATCACACAACTCTTTAGACATTCTTAAACCAGGCACAATTAATTCAAGAGCTCTTGGATGAGGATGTCCTAGTCTAGCATGCCACAAATTAGAGTCAGTACTAAATTTATTAGCCTGAAAAGCCGATTCTAATTCACTACTACTAGCCATATTATCAAGTACATACAAGTCATCTTTAGTGGTTCCTTGTCCAAAGCATCTTCTAGTTTCAATATCCTGAAAATAGAAATCATTAGGACCAAATATAGCATGACAATTCAAGTCAGTAGTAGCTCTTTTAACTGAGAGTAAGTTTGAGGTAAAAGAGGGCATATAAAATGCTTTAGATGCTTTATCAAACAATTTCAGTTTTCCTATGCCTTTGATTGGTACTTTAATTCCATTAGCAATAAGAACATTCCCTAGGGCAGGTTCTACATTCTCTAGCAATTCTAAATCACTAATCATGTGATGAGAAGCACCAGAGTCAACCACCAAAGATTTAGGAGCATTTGATGTATAAGAAGTTTGAAAAGAAGCATGAAATGTTTTACCCATCACATTGCTCTCCCTTATTGCCTTAATGAGAGCTTCCAAGTCTGATTTTGTCACAAAATCTGATGCTTGTGACATGATACTGGTGGAGGCTGAATGAGAGAGAGGACCACTGTTTACAACCGCCTTGGATGACACCATGTCGTGAGCTTGGCCAGCCGAGGGCATGTCGGTTGTTGTTGAGGCCGTGATGCCCAAGATGGTTTTTGGTGAGGGTGAAGTACCCAGCAATCCTTTTTTGCATGGCTATTCCTCTTGCAATGATCACAAAATTGCCTCCTCTTCCTAGAATCACTTGCTGGTCTGAAGAAACTTTTATGAGCAGCTACTAGCTCAGCTTTGTTGCCAAACAATCCATGTGATCCTTGCTCTTTTTGAATTTGAGCACACACTTCTTCCAAGCTAGGCAACTTATCAGACCTGAGAATATGCTTAATAAGATCTGAGTAAGTAGAATTAAGAGTTAAAAGTAACCCAAACACCTTATCTTGTTCTTTCCTTTCAAGGAGAACAAGTGGTTCAATAGTGGCTGGCCTTAGAATTTCTAGCTCAGCCCATAAAGCTCTGAATGAGCCATAGTGCTTTGTGAATTCAGCATCCTCCTGCCTCAATTCATTCAAAGCTTTCTTCACTTCAAAAATTCTCAAAAGGTTAGCGGTGTTTCCATACACCTTAAGCAAAGTGTCCCAAAGATCTTTTGCATTTTAACAAAAAGAATAAGCTTCTAAAAGATCACTAGCAAGAGAATTTTGTAATATAGAAAGTACCAATTGATCTTCTTGGTACCATTTGGCTTGAGTTGCATCACTCACTTCAGCCACTTCATTGTCTTCAATGCCAATTGTGGCAATGTGGTTCCAAAAACCTTTTTCACCTAATGTGGTTTTCATGGTCCTAGACCACAAGAGATAATTTGCTCCATGTAGAATAACTGGAGCTCTGAGAGATGTTTCAATCTCCATTATAGAATGTACTAGATGGTTGGGATATTGATAGATCCACGGACAAAGCTGATCACACGCTGGTCGGGATGTTTGGCTAGCTTTCGGAACACAGGACTTTCGCTAGCTGGTCACAGGACGAGTTGGGTGGTCGCTTGGTCGAGATTAGATATAGGCGAGTTGATCTGGTCACAAGAGAAGTCGGTAGAAGGCCACGGTACAAGAGCTAAGGACGGATGGACGACTTTGTGTGCTGGTCGGAACGAGACTTGTCCGAATGGTCCCTTGAACGGGTCGCAAAGTTCGTCGCGTGAGGTCCAAGGATCAGGTACGTGAGCTTGTACGTGATTCACGAACAGGACAAGACAGGAACACGAGCAGGAATACAACGTTACACCGGTCTGGACAATGTTACGGCTGGTCGGAACGCGAGCAATTGTGTAGCCGTGACATGAGAAGATAGTTGTGGCCAAATTGAACAACTTCAACACGGACACACCAAAGAATACAAAAGAGAGGCAGCCGTGGTGAGAGTGATCAATCAAGCAAGGCGTGTGAACTTCAACCAAATTACTTGTACTTCAAGCAAGTTCAACAACATGTAACTAACCTCAACAACCTACAACTACTTTTAACCACTCCTAACAACTCAAATAACAAGAATTGTAACAGATTAAAACAACTAGAATTCGACCTTATCAAAAATTAACAACCCAATTTCGAATTCAATCAATTAAAACAATTCAAGAATTCAAGAAATTAATTTTTAGAATTATCAAAAACTGAACAAGGAATTCAAGAAAATCAATCTTGAAGCCTTAAACCTATTGGATTGACCTGAAATTTCGTAGAAACCCTCACAAGACACTCATTAAACTTTCCAGCTTCAAAAGATTAAAAGAAACTGAGAAAGAATTAGAATTATATCACAAGGATCTTGGTACAGGTGATTTTGAACATCTCTGAGAAAATCTTCAAGAAGATCCTTCAAACTCAATGGAATTGAGTTCTGCTTTCTTTAAACAGAAACTAGACTCGAATAGATTAAGTTTAGGCTTTTGAAAAACAAGATTTGAAGAAGAAATAATGTCGTGGTGACCTGGGAAATGCAGGGGTTCGCGACGGACGTGGTTGTGAAGCACCTTTGAAAGAAAATTCTTAACTTTTGATTCCCTGGGCCAAATGATGCGATTCAAATGGCCGTGGATTTAGAACTCGCGGATACACAATCTAGAGAAAGCAAATCGACAAAAAGAGTCGTGGTTTGGCCGGAATTCGAATTACAAGATGACGTTCTAAATTGATCTAGAAATTGATGAAGAACAAGATGGATTCTTGTTGAATCAATGAAAGAATGAAGAAATTTACCCAGATTTGATGCAATCTGGCTCTGATACCATGAAAGAATATGAGATTGAGAGATTTGTAGAATGAGAGAACGAGAGATTAGAGAGAATTAGAGAAAAGAATGATTTTATTAGAGAATGAGAATTATGAATTCATATCTACAAATGTGAAGGGAGTAAGGTATTTATACTAATCTATTCTAGACTTGTTTGGATACAAGGATAGACTTATACATAAATGACTACAAGGATAACATAATCTAGAATACAAACAAGCCTTAGACACTCCATTTGACATAGAAATAAATCGCCATTTAATATGCAATAAAGGCTTTCATACTTCATCATTTCTTCTTTATTCCAACAAGGTGAGTGACTCCTTTTGTGCTGGCAGCTTTTTTCTCCTTTTGTGCTGGCATAGATGAGTCACCACATCTTCTAGAAGTCCTCACTAGCCGTTAGAGACACTCTTTCCTTTAATAGATTTCTTCATTCCAACAATCATGAAGTAGCGGTTGTTGAATCTCCTCAAGTGCTAAGAAGTCCTCAATAGCAGTAGGACATCCTATCCAGGCCACTTGCTCATTTTCTCAATTCCCAAAAGAACATCAGGTATTCATAAGCACATTAGATCAAACTTAAATTCCTAATAAATATGAGGAAGATATGGAATTGAAGGAATGGAGGGATGCTGTTCAAGATGAAAAAGAGGCCATGATAAGAAACCATACTTGGGATGAATCATATTTGCCCAAAGGTAAGAAAGCAGTAAGTTCTAAATGGGTGTTTACTATTAAGTACAAAAGTAATGGTGAGATTGAAAGGTATAAGGCTAGGCTTGTAGCAAGAGGTTTCACTCAAACATATGGTGAAGACTTTGGAGATACATTTGTGCCAGTAGTCAAGCTCCACACGGTAAGGATTGTGCTTTCTCTTGCTACTAATCTTGAATGGGAATTGTGGCAGATGGATGTAAAGAATGCATTCCTTCAAGGAGAACTAGAAGAAGAGGTGTAAATGAAACCACCTCCTGTTTAGAAGGACTAGTGAATGATGGCAATGTCTTGAGATTAAGAAAAGCCATCTATGGATTAAAGCAGTCTCCAAGAGCCTGATATCATAAACTCAGTATAACTTTAAGGGATAGAGGTTTTAGAAGATAGTACTCTATTTACTTTTCCTAGCTGTTCAGGTATCATTGTGGTATTAGTATATGTTGATGACATTATTATCACAGGTAGTAACAAAGAAGGTATTCAAGAGAATAAAGCATACCTCAAGTCTAAGTTTGACATTAAGGATCTTGACTTAATGAAATATTTCTTAGGAATAGAAATATGTAGATCTAAAGAAGGATTATTCTTGTCCTAAAGAAAGTATGTTTTGGAATTGTTGAATGAAACAGGAAAAACTGATGCAAGACCTATTAGTACTCCTATTGAAGACAGTTACAAAGCGGCTAGTAAGGGGTGTTAGTTTTTAAGAAGATTAAGAAGTTTTAAAAGAGAACAAGAAGAAAACAAAAAATTGTGAGGGAGAGGAAGAGAGAGATAAAAGCAATTCATTATTTGCTTAATGAGGTTACAAATGGATAGGACTGCTTTATATAGAGCAAGGCCACAAATTTTCAAAGGAAAACATGTCTACATACATTGTATGAGAGCCACTAAAGGATTTTAAAAAGATGCTTGATACTAAAGAGAATATGTCTTCTCCTTTTTGCTTTATTGACCACCTTTTGGCCTTTTGCTTTTGCTTTTGCTTTTCCTTTTGCTTTTCTGGAAACCTTATCCTCCCAACAGCTCTTTCTGGAACTCCCGGACTTTGCACTTTGTGATTTCCAGAACTCCTGGACTCTGCACGAACCTTCCAGAAGTCCCCAACTTTGCACGGACCTTGCGGAAGTCCCCAACTTTGCACAGACCTCTTTTTCTTTGTAACTTTAATCCAACCTTATTGATTTCCGGAAATCCTCGACTTTACACGGTCCTTCTGGAAGTCCCTAACTTTGCAAGAAACTCTTTATTTTCACACTCCCCCTCAAGCATGACCATAGTAGATCCGGAGGTCAAGCTTGGAACCTTGAAGAACTGCCTCATTAAAAACCTTAACAAGGAAAACACAATGGGACATAACCTTGTTATGGGAAAAAGTGTAGAGTCTTCTCAGCCTAGGGATTGGCCAGTGAGTCTATGAGATTTAGGACCAACGTGGTTGACTCTATAGACTCTGGATCATGGCCTCTTTTGAATCAGCAAGTGATAACTTCTTTCTTGCTTCACAAGTTTGAGTGTCTTGAAGCTTCTTCATAGACTGGTACTTATCTCCCCCTTTCTTTTGAACTCTTGTCCTTTAGAAGGTTAATAAATTCGGCTTTAGCACATAAGCTCCAAGTTGTGCCTGCTTCAGCACACACAAACGCATGCATCAATTCACAAGGGATAAACCTATTAAAAAAGTATATATATGATGGTTTAAGATCTTCCCTTGTATCTGTTTGGAATGTTGATGAAGAGTGTCAGCTAAGTATGTCTGCTACTTCTGAACTTCTTTCACTTCATTCCTTCTTATAAAACCGCCCTTTGTTGCCTCTTCTTTGGAGTCTTTGGATTAATTGTTGATACCACACTTGTATGCAACCTTCCTTAGCTCTAACCCATCATTTGAACTTGATGACTCACGGCAACTCCTTGGGTAGATTGATATCTTGGCGCAGCCATACAAGCTTCTAAGCTGATTCAACACCTTCCATTTGCATGCCTCTCCACTTGTGAATTCTGACAGTTTGCCCCTCCATTTGTATCATAGGTTTTGACAAACATTTTGTCCCTTCACTTATGGGTTCTGACTGCTTGATGGCTATTGGTTCTAATCTCAAACTTCTGCTACACCTTTGTAGTTTCTTAGTAGCTTCTTCAGTCACTTTCTTGTTTGAAGTAACTCTGGATTGATTAAAACATCTTGTGGCAAATCTTCCAGTTACTTTTAATCACAATCCTGAGCTGATTCATCACTTTCCACCATATTACTTCTTCAGGAGCATAGTGACCCTTGGTTCTAACTCAGGTTATGTTGAACCCTTCTTTTCTTTTGAACCTCATGTAAAAGACCACAGGCTGTGCCTTGTTCTGCTCAGTGAGGTAAGTCACGTGGTTGAGTCCATTCATGGCAACAATGTGCTTCTTGGATTCATAATGTGAGAATAAAAAAACGATGAAGAATGAAGAATGAAGAGAGAATTGTATTTCATACTTCAAAAAAAAGTTGTACAAGGGATTTATATAGATGATTACAACACTTGTAGCCAAACCCTCCTAAACACACCTAAGACTAGTGTTTGTCTCTAGGTTTAGTATCTTCCTTAAACTCTCTCTTTGATTAAACATGTCTAAACTTCTCTTTAATCTAACAATCCCCCTCAAGCTTAACTATGATGAATGATTAAGCTTGAAAAAACCATAGGAAACCACCTCATTAAAAAGCTCAAAGTGTAAAACCCAAATGGGACAAAAACAACTTTGAAGGAAAAAGAGTATGATTCCTATAGTCAAGGAGATTACTCAGCAATGCTTGTCATTCCAAGTCTTGGAAGAATGGACTCACACACCTTTGTAGTGGCGGCTTTAGTGAAAACATCTGTCAATTGATCAGAGCTTCTTTTGTAACAAGGCAATATGATACCTTGTTCAACCGCCTGTCTTACTTTGTGGCAATCCACCTCAATGTGCTTAGTTCTCTCATGGAACACTGAGTTGGAAGCTATATGAATGGCTGCCTGATTGTCACAATGCATGGTGATGGGTCTTTAGTCTTCAACTTTCAAATCCATAAGAACAGCCTTGATCCAGATTATTTCATTTTTGAGTTTCTTCATGGCCCTATACTCAGCTTCAGAACTAGAGCAAGAGAAAACCTTTTGTTTCTTAGTCTTCCAGGTCACAAGGTTTCCTCTTACAAATGTACAATAGCCAGTGGTTGATCTTCTATCATTTCTATCTCCAGCCCAATCTACATCACAATATCCAACTATATCTGTGCTTTTGTTGCAACTAATCCAAATTCCATGATCATAAGTGCCTTTCAAGTATCTGAGAATCCTTTCTAACATTCTCCAAAGATAAACCGTGGGCTTTTGCATCTGCTGGCTCACCTGGTTCACTGCAAAACAAATGTCAGGCCTAGTAAGAGTAAGGTAAATGAGTTTACCTACCAGCCTCCTATATAGCTTTGGGTCTTCATAAAGTTCTTCTTCAAGCTCCCCCTTACTAGCGGCTTTGTACTCATCTTCCAAGGGTGTACTAATTGATCTTGCTTACATCTTTCCTGTTTCTTTCAACAATTCAAGAGTATACTTTCTTTGGGATAAGAACAATCCCTATTTGGATCTACATATTTCTATACATAAGAAATATTTTATTAGACCAAGATCTTTAATATCAAACTTTGACTTAAGATAATCTTAGTTTCTTGAATACCTTTCTTATCACTACCTGTGACAATAATATCATCAAATGGTGGAAATGTATCCCCAAAATCTTCACCATATGTTTGAGTAAACCCCCTTGCAACTAATCTAGCCTTGTACCTTTCAATCTCACCATTAATTTTGTATTTAATTGTGAATACCCATTTGGAGCTTACTGCTTTCTTACCTTTGGGCAGATATGATTCATCCCAAGTATGATTCCTTATCATTGCTTATTTTTCATCTTGTACAGCATCCCTCCATACCTTCAATTCCATATATATTAGAATTTGCGGAAATACATAGAGAAATAAGAGATGTAGTATGGCTGGAGATTAAGAAAAATTAAGCAAGATTATAAAAGAGTAAAACATAAAGAACATAAAATGGCATTAAAGAATAGAAAGGATGATATTTATTTCACTTAGGTTAGATGATTTTACAAAGTGAACTAATGGCCTTTATATAGGCAGACATACACAAGTGGAGGCAACAAGTCCAAGATGAGATAGTGACCCTTCATAAACGTCCATACAGCAGCACATGTGACTCTTTTCAAACATTTAAATGTCTTCTAGAAGCTCTTGTGTCTGGCAGGTGTATAAGAGGCAAGCTTGGGCCTATTTTAATGTTGCTCATGGCCTTTATTAGCTTTATACATACCATTAGCCTAACTTGATCTGGGCTGGACTGAACGTGATGAACAAGACTTACCCAATGGGTTTGGTGTACAAGTCCTGCTCAATATGGCCTGCTTCTTATTCTGGGCTGTTAGGTCCTATTGCAAGCCCATCTCTTCTGTCTTTATTTCTTCAGTCCAATACTCCCCCTCAAGCTTAGCATTAGGAGTTTGGTAATATGCTAATGCTGAGCTTGGACTTGGCTGACCTTGTCTTCTAGATTTTGGATTTGGTCTTGGCTCCTTTAACTTACTTCTGTATAATACTCCCCCTTAAGCTTGATCATAAAGATCCAAAGATCAAGCTTGGAACTTTGATGAGCTCCCTCATTAAAAACCTTAGCATGGAAAATCCAGTGGGACAAAACCAAGCTAAGTGAAAAAGAGTGGAGCCTTCTTAGCCTAGGGATTGGCCAGTTGGTATATGAATTTTAGGATCATATTGATGGACTTCATAGATCATGGATCATGGGCAGCCTTGAATGGCAAGTAAGAACTTCCTTCTTGTTTCACACATTTATTGAAACTTCTTCTTATGACCAGCACTTGTCTCCCCCTTTCTTCTGATCTTTAGCCGTTTTGAGGGTTGAACTGATCTGGCTTGGTACATAAGCATCAAGTTGTACCTTCTTTGAACTTGGAATGAAAACTCCTAAATCATTTCCTCAATCTGCCTTTCTTGCCTCTTCTTTGGAGTTTTGGTTTGATTTATTGATACCACACCTGTGAAAAATCTCCCCTTAGCTCATCTCCCTTCTTTGAGTTCTATTACTCAAGGCAACTTGTTGGGATGATTAATCATCTTTCTTGATGCAAAAACTTATGCTTTGAGCTGATTCATCACCTTCCACCTACTTGTTCCTCCACTTGTGAGTTTTGACAGCTTGATGGCCCTTGGTTCTAGTCTCAAGTATTGAAGTGAAGAAATGAGTTTGCAAGAGAAACCCACCCATAAGATGCATTGGCATTACTTGAGGAATGAGACGGCCCAACAAGCACATAAATAAGTCAAACCCATATGTGCACACGCCAAGGACAAGCCCATATGTGTAGTTAGACTAAACACGAGATTAGTTTAACAAAGGAGAAGGCCCGAATAACTTAGGCTTGGAGCTGGAATACTTAAGGAAGCCCAAGCCCAACCAGAAGGATTCTAGAAGAAAGAATAAGGCTGCTGGAAGACATTAATGGCCCCTAAGACCAGAACAGAAAGAGAGTTAATAGCCTGGAAGACATTAATGGCGCCTAAGACCAGAATGGAAAGAGAGTTAATAGGCTGGAAGACATTAATGGCGCCCAAGACAAGAATGGAAACAGAGTTAGTAACCATAATTGTTTATAGAAAGATAGTTAATAGTGTCCATCTTAGGTTTAGACAAGAAATTGCTTATGGGAAGTAAATATGTAGGCTCTTTAATGTATTTATTGTAAGGCCACTATAAATAGCCTAAGATATGTAAAAAATTACTCATGGAAAATAAGATTATCTTTCACTTATTCTCAAATGGCAATTTTTGCCATTTATGTTTTTCTCTCTCTAATCTTGCTTAGTCTCTCTTAATCTCCAACCAAACTCTTATGAAAACTTCTTATTCTTTTATTACTTCCGCAGATTTCTAACATCGTATGAGAGCCTTAAGCTCATGAGATCAATTTTCTTGTTCTTCATGCAAAAAATTTTGAAAAATCCTTTGTTTAAAACCGTTTTATCCATTGGGTAATAGCTTTATCCAATGGTCCAAAGTTTAAATTTCAGATTTTTGTCATGCTATTCTACTCTTCTCTACTACAATGGTGTATAAACTTTCTCTTAAATCTCTTTTATGGTTTTAAGACAAAGCTTGAAGAAGAGAAAGAATTTGAAATTGCTTCAACAGTTAGGAAGCATTGTGTGGACCAGTGGGTAAACCGTTTTGCTTTACTGGTTTCACAGCTATTTAGCCACGAAAAAACATTTCTTATTGTGTTGTTCTGATGATCCTAGACTCTGTAATTATTAGAAAACTTCTTCCCATAAGTTATTCTGGTAATTCAACCCCTTAACCAGTGGATAAAACTAGTGACCATTGGTCCATGTGTGTTTTCCTTTGGAAATCATAAAATGTGGCTAGATAGGTGACAATGAAGAGGAAAGAATGGTCGCTGTGGTTGTGAATCACAAAAGAAGAGAAAGAAATGAATGTTTGCCTAAATCTTTTATCTAATGGTCTCGTAGTAATGAAGAACACTTTTGGCCATGTGGATTAGCAACATTTTCTAGTCTTTGTTTATCTTAAGCCACATCCAATTCTCTAAGTCATTTTCGGATTTCAAAATTAAAAGACATCCATTTTTTGATTTGTTTTTCAAATGATTTCTATTATTCATTGAACAATAACTTGAACTATTAGGTATTAGTATCTTTCCTTTGAGAAAGTAAGACACTTCAAGCCATAGTCAACTTTGAATCTTGATGAATAGTAAACAGCAAGGTTCTTTTTAAAACCTTGGACCAAGTTTCCTTTCATGTGAAATGTGGAACAACAAAGTCCATTGAAGTGTGGCTGGAGCCATTTGTGATAGCACAATGGAGAATCATGTATAAAGTTCTAAGTTATGATAGAAAGTATGCTCTGTGGTTGTCATTAGAATGGACCCTCTACATCAGAAATCTTAATAAGCTAATAAAGGACTTAAAACCAATGATGAATCCTATTGTGCTTTTATGAGGATTTGGAAAAGAGAACCATGGTAGTATGCATTGCATCAGAAACCATGTTGAATTCATAGGTCCAAATCTAAATCTTTAAGAAAGAGAGAACTATGACTTATTCATACTAAATAAATTGTTTGAATCATGCTCTCTGGCTATACTCTTATGAGTTTAAGTCTTGAAGTCATGAAAATCTTGTGCTTGAAATTTTGTTTGTGTCTCCTCTTATTTAGGAAACAATGTCAATCAATAGTGCTAATGCTAGTGGTGATGCTAACCAATCAACCCGTGAGGAAGAGTTTTAAAGCCTCAAAGGTCAATGGAAGAGAGAAATCCGAGAGGGGGAGCCTTAAATAAAGTCACTCAAACCAGCCTCTAAAAAAGAATCACAAAGGCTTAGTATCAAAGCCTTTTTCAAAAGGCTATCTCTACATCCTTATCTATCTCAATTTGATTAAAATTTTGATTTAGAATTGTTTAAAATAGGAAAGTGAACCTTCGTGAACTATGCTTGGCATCTAAGACCATGTGGAATCCAAAAGTCATCTTGAAAATACTTAAGGAAAGTGAACTTTGGCTCCTTTCACTCTCATGAATTTAAGGAATCATGTTGAATCCAAAAGTCCTTAAGGAAGATAAAATCACTCTAATATACATTCTACTTAATTTTTCTTATTTTACATAATCTTACAATCTCTGGTTACTTATACTCCAATCTTTGGTTACTCTAATCTCTGGCTACTTTTCTAATAAATTATATCTCACATAAAGTGTTGAAATTCATTATCTTAGTTCAATTGATCTTTGTTATTGTCTCATGTGAACTCTTAATTGCATATGTATAACTTTGACATTCCTCATGGCTTACTTAAAATTCTTCTTCTTTATGACTTGTTTAAGGGTAAAGGAGAACATGAGAGCCTCAAACAAAAGATGGCAACAAGGGATTCATACAAAGCAAAATCAAGTCATAAAGGACTAAAGGAGTGAACACATTTGCAAGAATGGAGCTCTACCAGTACCTTACACATCAGAGCCTATCCTTCAAGGATACATTCCTGAGTGTAGAAATTAGCACATCAGAGCCTATCCTTCAAGGGTACATTCCTGAGTGTAGAAGGAAGCGGTACACTTATCAGAGCCTACATCAAGAGTATATATTCCTGAAGGTGGAGAGCAAAACATACTAACCAAGAAGGTTATCCTTAAAGCATAGAAGGCAGGCGGTCCGAAACTATTAATGACCATTGGAGCTCATCCTTCCAACATTGACTCGATAAATCCATTCTCCGAGTCAAGCTTGAAGAGGGGAGAAAATGAATATCCAATGGTATATTAAGGAACAGTTGACATCAAAGAACAGTCATGAGCAAGAGCACACCAACTCATTCTATAAACAACAAGATGCAGCACAGCCTTGAAACCGTCCCAGCCTTGAAAGAGGCAACAAAGGCGTGTGAAGAAAATGAAAGGAGGGAGGAGTGTTTGAACAATTAAGCTAAAATTAGCCATCACTCATCATTGCCATTCCAAGTGAATACAAGGGAAGATCCTAAACCATTCATGATATGATATTGAATATGTTTATCCCTTGTGAATTGATGCACACATGTGCTGCTACTTGAAACAGGTACTACTCGAAGCTTATGTGCTAAGCCAGAGTAGTTCAACACTTGGAAATGACAAGAGTTCAGAAGAAAGAGAGAAAAATACCAGCCATGAGAAGAAGCTTCAGGCTACCTAAAACATATGAAGAGAGTGGCGTAAGGAGTTGCTCACTTGCCATTTCAGGCGGCCATGATCCAGGGTTTATGAATTCCATCAAGATGATCCTAAGATTCATAGACCCACTGGCCAATCCCTAGGCTAAGAAGACTCCACTCTTTTTCCATTAGCTTGGTTTTGTCCCACTGGGTTTTCCTTGCTAAGGTTTTTAATGAGAGAGTTCTTCAAAGTTCCAAGCTTGATATATGGATCCCCTATGATCAAGCTTGACGGGGAGTATTAAAAAGATGGAAGAAAAGTAGCCATAACCAAAAAAAGGTCAAGCTATGTTTCAACATTGTTCAAGCTTAGCATTAGCACATTACCGAACTCCTAATGTTAAGCTTGAGGGGGAGTATTGAAGTGAAGAAATGAGCTTGCAAGAGAAACTCACCCATAAGATGCATTGGCATTACTTGAGGAATGAGATGGCCAACAAGCCCATAAATAAGTCAAACCCATAGGTGCACACGCTATGGACAAGCCCATATGTGTAATTAGACTAAACACGAGATTAGCTTAACAAAGGAGAAGGCTCGAATAACTTAGGCTTGGAGCTGGAATACTTAAGGAAGCCCAAGCACAACCAGAATGCGTTTAGAAGAAAGAAGAAGGTTGCTGGAAGACATTAATGGCGCCTAAGACCAGAATAGAAATAGAGTTAATAGGCTGGAAGACATTAATGACGCCTATAACCAGAATAGAAAGAGAGTTAATAGGTTGGAAGACATTAATGGCACCTAAGACCATAATGGAAAGAGAGTTAATAGGCTGGATGACATTAATGGCGCCCAAGACAAGAATGGAAACAGAGTTAATAGCCAGAATTGTTTATAAAAAGATAGTTAATTGTTCCCATCTTAGGTTTAGGCAAGAAATTGCTTATGTGAAGTAAATATGTAGGCTCTTTATTATATTTATTGTAATGCCACTATAAATAACCTAAGATATGTAACCAATTACTCATGGAAAATAAAATTAGCTTTCACTTATTCTGAAATGAGAATTTCTGCCATTTATGTTTTTCTCTCTCTAATCTTGCTTAGTCTCTCTTAATCTCCAACCAAATTCTTATGAAAACTTCTTATTCTCTTATTACTTCCGCAGATATTCTAACATCAAGCTTGTGATACACCTCTTTAGTTTCGTTGTTGTTGTTTCTTCAACAGCTTCTTTCTTTGATCTTTGTTTTCAGTAATCAATGTACTGACTGTCTTCATTTTGAAGCTTATCTGGTTCTTAGAAGCTTCTCCAGAGAATTACCAACACATATCACCAAGTTTTATGGATCCACTTGTTTAGCTTCTTAGATGATAACACCAATGCCCAAGCTGATTCATCATCAACGTCTTCTTGGTTGTAATGAACTCATACTCATAGCAACTGCTCATAAGACAACTTCTTCAATTGCTTTTGCAACTCCAACCCACATCATTTTAAGCATTGACTGATGTGGTGACTGGCTCTCTGGCTGATGTTCCATTCCCAGCTTTGAGAATTATGTTGCCACTTATCCTTCAACATTAGTTATCTAGAACCTCTTTCTTGGAAGTTCAGTCAATAGTATGCTCTTGTTGATGCACCTTCACTTCATTGCAACTCATTAGCTGTTGCATTGTTGGATCTTTAGATTCCTTATTGGTGCCATTTGATGGATGCTCATTCTCACCCCTCCTCAAGCTTCACTCAGGGAGTAAGAGTATGAGTCAAGTTTGAAGGATGAGCACCAATGATCACCAATGACGTTGGACCACCTTTCTTCAATAATGCCTTCTTGTTTTCGTTAGCTATGCTCTCCAACTTCAGGAATATATATTCTTTGATGTAGGTTCTGATAGGAGGAGGCTGATTCCACCTTCAAGATTATACACTATCTGGTGTAGAATAGCTTTATGATTTCACGGATTGACTTCCTTTTATGCAGCATATGTGGTCTACCATTTCTTCACTCAAGAATATACCCTTGAAGGATAGGCTCTGATGTGTAAGGTAATGTAGAGTGCCATTCTCGCCAATGTGTCCACTCCTTTAGTCCTTCATGATTTGGTGTTGCTTTGTATGAATCCCTCCTTGCCATCTTTTCTTTGAGGCTCTCATGGTCTCCTTTTGCCCTTAAACAAGTCATAGAGAAGAAAATTTTAAGTATGCCATGAGGAATATCAAAGTTATAAATGTGCAATTTAAGAATTCACATAAGACAATAGCAAAGATCAATTGAACTAAAGTAATGAATTTCAACACTTTAGATGAGATAGAATCTATAAGTTTATAGAGTATATAGAGTGAGTAACTAGAGTATAAGTAACCAAAGATTGGAGTATAAGTAACCAGAAATTGAAGGATTATGTAGAATAAGCAGAATTAAGTAGAATGAAGATTAGATAGTGAAAGGATCCCTTAAGGACTTTTGGATTCATCATGCTTCCTTATACTTTTGAAAGTGAAGGAGAACATGGTTCACTTCCCTTAGGTGGTTTTAAAGAGGATTTTTGGATTCATCATGGTTCTAAATGACAAGCATAGTTCACCAATGTTCACTTCCCTCTTTTAGACAATTTTAAAACAAAATTTTAATCAAAATTGCACGGTAACATGCCACCACTTTCTGCTTCTTGGTCTTCCAAGTGACCAAGTTGTGTCCTATGAAGGTACAATAGCCAGTTGTGGACTTCCTGTCAGCTCTATCTCCTGTCCAATCTGCATCACAATACCCAACTGTTGGAATGAAGAACAAGTGATGAATTTATGAAAGCCTTTAATTCTAACTAAATGGCGAATTATATGTGTGTAAAAGGGAGAGTCTAAGGCTTGTTTGTATTATAAAATTATGTTATCCTTGTAAGCCATTTATGTATAAGGCTATCCTTGTATCCAAACAAGCCTAGACTAGAATAGTATAAATACCTTACTCCCTTCACATTTTGTAACTAAGAATTCATAATTCTCATTTTCTAATAAATCGTTCTTTTCTCTAATTCTCTAATTCTCTCTAATCTCTCATTCTCTCATTCTACAAATCTCTTAATCTCATATTCTTTCATGGTATCAGAGCCAGGTTACATCAAATCTGGGTAAATTTCATCATTCTTTCATTGATTCAACAAGAATCTATCTTGTTCTTCATCTGTTCTGGATCAATTTCGAACGTCATCTTGTAATTTAAATTCCAGCCAAACCACGACTCTTTTTATTGATATTCTTTCTCTGGATTGTGCATCGGCGAATTCTGAATCCACGGCCGTTTGAATCGCATCTTTTGGCCAAGGGAATCAAACGTTACGAATTTTCCTTCAAGAGGTGTTCGCGATCGCGTTCGTTTTGAACCTCTACATTCCCCAAGTCATCTAGACGTCACGTTTTCTTCAAATCGTGATTTTCAAAAACCTAAGCTCAAGCCCCTTGAGTCTAGTTTCTGTTTAAAGAAAGCAGAACTAGATTCCATTGAGTTTAAAGGGTTTTCTTGAAGTGTTTCTCAGAGACGTCCGAAATCACCTGTATCAAGATTCTGGTGATATAATTCTAACTCTTTCTCAGTTTTTCTTTAATTCTTGAATCTGGAAAGTTTAATAATTATCTTGTGAGGGTCTCCACGAAATTTCATTTCAGTTCAATTAGTTTAAGACTCCAAGATTTATTTTCTTGAATTTTTTGTTAATCTTTGGAAAGTCTTAATTTGATTTCTTGAAAACTAAAATTGATTCCAGTTAATAAAATTAGAATTTAGTTGATTAAATCTGGATAAGGTTGTTTGTTAGGCTGTTTTAATCAGTTCATATCTTGTTGCAAGTGTTGGTTAAAGTCAGTTACAAGTAGTTATAGGTTGTTGGTAGTTACTTGAACTGCAAGTTTTTTTTATATTTTATTTTGTTTTCTTGCACTTGCACCTCACTCGCCTTTCTTGGTATTACACAAGGTCAAGAGCCTTTCTTTGTATAGTACACACTAACCTGTCAGGTACATGCAAGTTCGTGTGACCAGTTGGTGATCGAGACAGAATCGCGTTCGTCCCGACCATCATTCCTTTGTCCCGACCATCAGCCTTGTGCTTGTACCAAGCGTGACCTAGCTGATCAAAGATCGTGACCAAGGTTGATTGTAACCAAGCGACCAGGTGGCCAGCCGTAACCAAGTGCACGAACTTCTTGTGAACAAACAACCCTAGTGAACAATACAGCCTATCATGGAGATTCAAACATCTCTTAGAGCTCCAGTGATTTTACATGGAGGAAACTATCTCTTGTGGTCCAGGACCATGAAAACCACATTAGGTGGTAAAGGTATTTGGAACCACATTGCCACAAATGGCATGGAAGACAATGAAGTGGCTGAAGTGAGTGATGCAGCTCAAGCCAAATGGTACCAAGAAGATCAGTTGGTACTTTTTATATTACAAAATTCTCTTGTTAGTGATCTTTTAGAAGCTTATTCTTTTTGTGAAAATACAAAAGATCTTTGGGACACTTTGCTTAAGGTGTAAGGAAACACCACTAACCTTTTGAGAATTTTTGAAGTGAAGAAAGCTTTGAATGAATTAAGGCAGGAGGATGCTGAATTCACAAAGCACTATGGCTCATTTAGAGCTTTACGGGCTGAGCTAGAAATGCTAAGGCCAGCCACTATTGAACCCCTTGTACTCCTTGAAAGAAAGGAACAAGATAAGGTGTTTGGGTTACTTTTAACTCTTAATTCTACTTACTCAGATCTTATTAAGCATATTCTCAGGTCTGATAAGTTGCCTAGCTTGGAGGAAGTGTGTGCTCAAATTCAAAAGGAGCAAGGATCACATGGATTATTTGGCAACAAAGCTGAACTAGTAGCTGCTCACAAAAGTTTCTTCAGGCCAGCAAGTGATTCTAGAAAGAGGAGGCAATTTTGTGATCATTGCAAGAGGGATGGTCATGCAAAGAAGGATTGCTGGGTACTTCACCCTCACCTGAAGCCATCTTGGGCATCACGCCCTCCACAACTGCCGGTCATGCCCTCGGCCAGACAAGCTCACGGCATTGTGTCATCTAAGGCGGTTGTAAGCAGTGGTCCTTCTTCACATTCAGCCGCCACCAACATTATGTCACAATCATCAGATTTTGTGACAAAATCAGACTTGTAAGCTCTCATTAAGGCAATAAAGAAGAGCAATGCGATGGGTAAAACTTTTCATGCTTCTTTTCAAACTTCTTATACATCAAATGCTCCTAAATCTTTGGTGGTTGATTCTGGTGCTTCTCATCACATGATAAGTGATCTAGATTTGCTAGAGAATGTAGAACCTGCCCTAAGGAATGTTCTTATTGCTAATGGAATTAAAGTACCAATCAAAGGTATAGGAAAATTGAAATTGTTTGATAAAGAATCTAAGGCATTTTATATGCCCTCATTTACCTCAAACTTGCTCTCAGTTAAAAGAGCTACTACTAACCTGAATTTTCATGCTATATTTGGTCCTAATGATTTCTATTTTCAGGATATTGAAACTAGAAGATGCTTTGGACAAGGAACTACAAAAGATGACTTGTATGTGCTTGATAATATGGCTAGTTGTAGTGAATTAGAATCGGCTTTTCATGCTAATACATTTAGTACTGATTCTGATTTGTGGCATGCTAGACTAGGACATCCTCATCCAAGAGCTCTTGAATTAATTGTGTCTGGTTTAAAAATGCCTTAAGAGTTGTGTGATTCATGTATTCTTGGAAAACATTGTAAAACAGTTTTTGAAAAATCAATGCATAAATATGAAAATTGTTTTGAATTGGTGCATTCTGATGTTTGGACATCCCCATTTCCATCTAGAGAAAACCATAAATATTTTGTGACATTTATTGATGAAAAGTCCAAATATACATGGGTTACTCTTCTTAGTTCTAAAGATAGGGTTTATGATGCATTTTTAAACTTTCAAGCATATGTTACTAACCAATACAATGCAAGAATTAAAAGCTTTAGAACAGATAATGGAAGGGAATACACTAGTACCAGACTTCAGGAACATCTAGCTAAACATGGCATTGAGCACCAGACAAGCTGCTTTTACACTCCACAGCAAAATGGAGTTGCTGAAAGAAAGAACAGGCACCTAATGGAGGTTGTGAAAACTATCATGTTCCACATGAAGGTGTCTAAACGATTTTGGGGGGATGCACTTGTAGCAGCATGCTACTTAATCAACAGGACACCTATAAAAGTACTTGATGATCTATCCCCATTTGAGGTATTAAACAACACTAAGCCCACTATTGATCATTTGAAATTTTTGGGTGTGTTTGTTTTGTGTTAATACCTAGGGTGCAAAGGAACAAGCTTGAACCAAAGAGTGTTAAGACTATGTTCATTGGATATTCATCTACTCAAAAAAGATACAAATGTTATGACCCAGTGACTAGAAGAGTCATGGTGTCTAGAGATGTAAAGTTCCAAGAAGAAAAAGGTTTCTATGAAGAAGGAACTTGGGAGCAATTTAAAGACATCTCATCAACAAGAACTGATCAAGCAGAATACTTGAGGAAACTCTTGGAGAGTATTGGAATAGGAAGTGGCCAACACACAGCCTCTTCACCACAGTCACCTGTCCCAGTAGCAAACAGCAGCGGCAACTCAGGTCCGGCCGATCCACACGCTTGTACTGGACCCGGCCCTTCCGGCTCAGCTGGTCCATCCGGCCCTGCTACATCTGATTCACATTCTTCCTCATCTCTTGATTCTCCTGGTCTTCCTCTTCTTGAACAAAGGGGGGGAGAAGCTTCTACTCATGTTTGACAAGACTCAGCAGGAGATGATTCCATTCTAGCTTCAGCATCAAAAAGATCAAGACCTACTCTCATTGAAGTTTTGAGTGCAGAAGAGGAAGCTCCACCTACAGTTTTAAGAAGGAGCACAAGACAAAGAAATCCACCAGTTTTCTACAATGGAAATGTTGTAGTTCATTATGATCAGGGAGTTTGTAATATTGCACATTTACCTTCTAATCATGTTGCTTTTATTTCTAGTCTTGATAATGAGCAGATTCCAAAGACATATGAAGAAGCTATGTCTAAAAAGGAATGGAGGGAAGCTATCTCAGCTGAGAAACAAGCTATGGAGAGGAATGGTACATATGCTTCAGCCACTTTACCAAAAGGAAAGAAGGCTGTAAGTTCTAAATGGATTTTTACTATTAAATACAAAAGCAATGATGAAATTGATAGATATAAAGCTAGGTTGGTAGCTAGGGGTTTTACTCAAGACATATGGTGAGGATTATAGGGATACATTTGCTCCTGTAGCTAAGCTTCATTCTGTCAATGTTGTGCTTACTGTTGCTACTAATCTTGAGTGGGAATTGTGGCAAATGGATGTCAAGAATGCTTTCTTGCAAGGTGAACTAGAAGAAGAGGTTTACATGTCACTGCCACCTGGCCTAGAAGATGAGGTTGGAAGCGGTAATATCCTAAGACTAAGGAAGGCTATTTATGGCCTTAAACAATCTCCAAGAGCTTGGTACCACAAACTAAGTGTAACCTTAATGGATAAAGGTTTTAAAAGATCTGAAGTGGAACATACTCTTTTCACATTAAAGAGTAAGGAAGCTATTGTGGTAATTCTTATCTATGTAGATGATATAATCATATCTGGTAGTGATAGTGTTGGTATTGCTTCTACTAAAGATTACTTAAAGAGTGTTTTTGATATAAAAGATTTAGGAGAACTTAAATACTTCTTAGGAATTGAAGTATGTAGGTTTAAGGAAGGTCTTTTTCTTTCTCAAAGGAAGTATGTTGTAGATTTACTAACATCCACATGTATGATGGAAGCTAAACCAGCCAAAACATCCTTAGAAGAAGACTATAAAATCGCAACTAAGGGGGAGTTAGAGAAAAAAATTGATTTTCGTGATCCTAAGCTCTATAGGAAAGTGATTGGTAAGCTTATTTATTTAACCATCACAAGACCAGATTTATGTTTTGCTGTGAATCAGATATCTCAATACATGCAAGGGCCAAAGATGAGGCATTGGGACATGGCCATGTGAATTCTAAGATATCTCAAAGGCACACATGAACAAGGTATTTGGATGGGTAATAATAAGAACACAAATGTAGTTGGTTATTGTGATGCAGATTGGGCAGGAGATAGGGAAGATAGGAGAAGTACTACTGGCTATTGTACTTTCATTGGTGGAAACCTTGTGACTTGGAAAACCAAGAAGCAAAAGGTGGTTTCATGCTCTAGTGCAGAATCTGAGTATAGAGCAATGAGAAAGCTCACTACTGAATGCATCTGGCTGAAACAAATATTGGAAGACTTAGCCGTGAAGTGTGAGGAGCCTATCACCATTAATTGTGACAATCAAGCCGCCATTCACATAGCCTCCAATTCAGTGTTTCATGAAAGTACCAAGCACATAGAAGTGGACTGCCACAAAGTAAGAGAAGCTATTGGGAAAGGTATCATTTTACCTTGCTATACAAGAAGTGAGGATCAACTAGCTGATATATTCACCAAGGCAGCATCTCTGAAAGTTGGTACATCAATCTACCCAAAACTTGGTCTCATGTCCATTCCATACCCATGATCCCAACATGGAGTATTATACTCTTTTTCCCTAGAAAAGGTTTTGTCCCAATTGGGTTTTTCTTCTCTAGGTTTTTAATGAGGTAATACTTCATGGTTGCAAGCTTAAACATTTTACGTCTTAAGCTTAAGGGGGAGTGTTGAAATGAAGAAGAAGTGATGAATTTATGAAAGCCTTTAATTCTAATTAAATGGCGAATTATATGTGTGTAAAAGAGAGAGTCTAAGGCATGTTTGTATTATAAAATTATGTTATCCTTGTAAGCCATTTATATATAAGACTATCCTAGTATCCAAAAAGGCCTAGACTAGAATAGTATAAATACCTTACTCCCTTCACATTTTGTAACTAAGAATTCATAATTCTCATTTTCTAATAAATCATTATTTTCTCTAATTCTCTAATTCTCTATAATCTCTCATTCTCTCATTCTACAAATCTCTTAATCTCATATTCTTTCACCAACGATTTCGGTGTCCTGGTTCTTTTAAGGTACCTCAAGATCCTTTCAACCATGCTCCAGTCATGCCTTGTGGGGGCCTTCATGTGTTGACTGACCTGATTCAAAGCAAAGCAGAGATCACGTCGAGTGATAGTGAGGTATATGAGCTTACCCACAAGTCGTATGTATTGTGCAACATCTTCATGGAGCTCATCTGTGTTCTACCCCTCTCGACTGGCCTTGTATCCATCGTCCAATGGTGACTTGGCTGGCATCTAGATAATCTGTCTCATTTAAAAGATCAGTAAAATACTTTCTTTGGGAAAGAAAGAGGCCATCAGGAGAACAACATACTTCAATCCTAAATCTTTGATGTCAAATGTGGATTTGAAAAAGGATTTAGTGGTGTGAATACCTACCCTGTTGTCCCCTGAGCTGATTAGATCATCTACATAGATGAGGACAACAACAATACCTTTGTCATTCTGAAGGGTGAACAATGTGTGGTCAGCCTCTGAGCGTCGGAAACCATGATATCTTAGGGTGAAACTGAGTTTGTGGTACCAGGCCCAGGGAGACTGTTTGAGGCCATAGATGGCCTTCTGTAACCGAAGGACCTTGCCTGGTGCAACAATGTCATCAAGGCCGGGGCGTGGTGTCATATAAACCTCATCTTCAAGCTCCCCCTGAAGGAAGGTGTTCTTGACGTCCATTTGCCATAAATCCCATGATAGATTGGTGGCCAGAGAGAGGATGACCCGCACTGTTGGTAGCTTAGCCACTGGGGAAAATGTGTCACCATAGTCTTGGCCATATGTTTTAGTAAACCCCCGAGCAACTAGCCGGTCCTCCCGAGCAAGATGAATGATCTTTTACAGGATTTTAAAGACATATTTCCAGAGGAATGTCCTGAAGGTCTACCGCCAATACGCAGAATTGAGCATCAAATTGACTTTGTCCTTGGAGCGACTTTACCAATGTATGATAAAGAGCTCTATGCTCTGGTCCGCACTCTTCAAACGTGGCAACACTACCTTTGGCCCAAGGAGTTCGTTATCCACACTGATCATGAATCGTTAAAACATCTTAAAGGCCAGCAGAAGCTTAACAAGCGGCATGCTAAGTGGGTTGAGTTTATTGAAACTTTCTCATATGTCATCAAATATAAGAAAGGTAAGGACAATGTGGTCGCCGATGCATTGTCCCGAAGGTACACTCTTCTTTCCACCCTTGAAGTTAAACTTATGGGTTTTGAGCAGATTAAAGAATTATGTGTTACTGACCCGGACTATGGAGAATTCTATAAATCATGTGATAAGAATCCTGTAGGTCACTACTTCAAGCAGGACGTATTCCTTTTCTATGAAAATCGTTTGTGTGTTCCAAACTGTTCTCTTAGAGAGCTCTTTGTGAGAGAAGCTCACGCTGGTTGTCTCATAGGCCATTTTGGCGTCACTAAGACCATGGGAATCATGAGGGAACACTTTTTTTGGCCACACATGAAAAGAGATGTGGAGTGTATCTGTAGTCGCTGTACCACTTGTATAATGGCCAAGTCTACGGCTTGGTCGCACAGTTTGTATCACCCTTTACCTATTCCTCAGCATCTTTGGATTGATTTGTCAATGGGTTTCAGTTTAGGATTGTCTAGGACTAGGACAGGAAAGGATTCAATTTTTGTGGTCGTAGATCGGTTTTCGAAAATGTCCCATTTCATTGCCTGTAATAAAACCGATGATGCATCCCACATTGCTAGCTTGTTCTTTAGGTAGATAGTGCGTCTTCATGGCATACCTAGTTTCTGTTGGAATGAAGAAGAAATGATGAATTTAGAATGTCCCTTATGGCTATTAAAAAGCTGTGAGTTATGTGTTAGGGAGGAGTGTCTTAGGCTTGTTTTTGTTCTAGTATTATGTTATCCTTGTAGCCATTCGTGTATAAGGCTATCCTTGTATCCAAACAAGCCTAGACTAGATTAGTATAAATAGCTTACTCCCTTCACATTTTGTAACCAAGAATTCATATTCTCATTCTCTTAATAAAATCATTCTTTTCTCTAATTCTCTCTAATCTCTCATTCTCTCATTCTAAAAATCTCTTAATCTTATTATCTTCTATAGTATCAGAGACAGGTTGCATCAAATCTGGGTAAATTTCATCATTCTTTCATTGATTCAAGAAGAATTCATTTTGTTCTTCATCTTCTTCTAGATCAATTTCTAATGTCATCTTGTAACTCTAGTTCCGACCAAACCGCTACTCCTTTTGACGATCTGCTTTCACTGAATTGTTCACCAGCAAGTTCTGAAGACACGCCAATTTGAATCGCATCATTTGACCCAGGGAATCAAAAGTTACGAATTTTCTTGAAAATGACCTTCGCGAGTGCCTCCGCAGCGAACCTCCGTGTTTCCAAGGTTATTCCGACGTTGATTCTTAATTAAATCGTGTTTTTATAAATTATAAACTCAAGCCCTTCGAGTTTAGTTTCTGCTTAAAAAAGCAGAACTAAATTCCATTTAGTTTGAAAGATTTTCTTGAAGTTTTCCATAGAGACATCCAAAATCGCCCATATCAAGATCCTGGTGATACAATTCTAATTCTTTCTCGGTTTTCTTTAATTCTTTGAATCTGGAAAGTTAAATAAGTGTCTTGTAAGGGTCTCCACGAAATTTGAGTTCAATCTATTAGGTTTAAGACTTCAAGATTGATTTTCTTGATTTCTTTGTTAATCTTTGAAAGTTTAAAATTGGAATCTTGAAATTTAGGATTGTTTAATTCATAGAATTCGAATTTTATGTGAAATTGTTTGTTAATAATAGATAAAATCTGTTATTAGGTGGTTTTAATCTGTTATAATTCTTGTTGCAAGAGTTAGTTAGAATTTGTTGCAGGTTGTTAAAAGTGTTATCATGCTCTAGTGCAGAATCAGAATATAGAGCAATGAGGAAGCTTACAACTGAATGCATTTGGCTGAAGCAACTCTTGGAAGATTTAGCCGTGAAGTGTGAGGATCCTATCACCACCCACTGTGACAATCAGGCTGCCATACACATAGCCTCCAACTCAGTGTTCCATGAAAGGACCAAGCATATAGAAGTGGACTGCCACAAAGTAAGAGAGGCTATTGGGAAAGGTATCATCTTGCCTTGCTATACAAGGAGTGAGGACCAACTAGCTGATGTATTCACCAAGGCAACATCTTTGAAAAATGGCGTCTCTATCTATCCAAGACATGGCCTTATGAGCAATCCACACCAATGATCCCAACATGGAGTGTTATTCTTTTTCCCTAGAAAAGGTTTTGTCCCAATTGGGTTTTCCTTCTTTAAGTTTTTAATGAGGTAATACTTCATGGTTGCAAGCTAGACATTCTTCATGTCTTAAGCTTGAGGGAGAGTGTTGGAATGAAGAAGAAATGATGAATTTAGAATTTCCTTTATGGCTATTAAAAAGTCGTGAGTTATGTGTTAGGGAGGAGTGCCTTAGGCTTGTTTGTGTTCTAGTATTATGTTATCCTTGTAGCGATTCATGTATAAGGCGGGTATCCAAACAAGCTTAGACTATATTAGTATAAATACCTTACTCTCTTCATATTTTGTAACTAAGAATTCATATTCTCATTCTCTTAATAAAATCATTTTTTCTCTAATTCTCTCTAATCTCTCATTCTCTCATTCTACAAATCTCTTAATCTCATAATCTTTCAGTTCCATCGTGTCTGATAGAGAAACAAAGTTCCTTAGTTACTTTTGGAACTTTACTGCGGTCATTCGTTAAGAAGAATCTTAGGACATGGGAAGAAGTCTTACCGAATGTAGAATTGTCTTACAATCATTCGGTTCATTCTTCGTCCAACTTTTCCCCTTTTCAAATTGTTTATTGATTTAGTCCTCTTTCACCTTTGGATCTAATGTCGTTACCCGTAAGTGAAAGAAATATTTGGACAGTGAACAAAAGGCCGAGCTTGTTAAAAAGATACACCAGGATGCCCGTGACAACATTGAGGCCAAGACCAAGCTATATGCTAAGAAGGCCAACCGAAATCGCAAAGAAATCATCTTTGAACCGGGAGACCAGATCTGGATCCATTTGAGGAAAGAGAGGTTTTTGACCGAAAGAAGATCCAAGTTACTGCCTAGGATGAACGGACCATTTACCGTTGTCAAACGCATCAATAACAATGCCTACAAACTTGATCTCCGAGGTAAGTATTCTGTTAGTTCTAGTTTTAATGTTGCTGATTTGCTCCCTTATTGTGCAGATGAACAAGATTTGAGGGCAAATCCTTTTTAAGTGGGAGGGGATGATGCGATCCAGGTCAAGACGGACGAACTTGGTCCGACTGTGGACAACCGGATGAACGATCAGCACGAAGAAGCCATCGACCGGATGGAGGTTACGAAAGATCGTACAGGCGAACTGACGGATGGTCCAGCTCTTGACCCGCAAGCATCCCGCGACCACAGCCCACGTACATCTCGCGACCACCACCCGCGTATAGTTCCCGACCAAGACCGACGTTCCAATCCTTCAACGACCAGATCACCAACCGCGACTCATGGACCATCCCGAACGGTCCAATGACGCGTTCCATAACCAAGGCCCTTCAACAAGCAATTGGCGCTTTACTTGTCCAAGAATCAACTCAAGCTCTTAAATCTCAAGTTTGACAAATTTGATTCAAGCTAATTGAATTAAGTGTTTGTGAAGGATTTTCTTTCTAGTGCTCTTTTCCTTGGCTAGGTTTTGTCCCATTGGATTTTTCCAGCAAGATTTTTAATGAGGCTTTGAAAGATTATCCATATGTGCAACACTTAAGGCCCTTAGTATTTTTGGATCGAATTTGGGCAATTTCTCTTTTAAAGGCCCGGCCCAAAACTTCCTTTCTTAGGCTTAAATTCGTTTTTGACTTATTAAAGTCTGTAGTCAAAGTTTCTTGCATGAACATGCATGGTTTTGGAATTTGTGCCGACCATGCATGGCTTTGACTCATTTAATTTTCTTCGTTTTTCTTTGCCTATAAAAATCAGCCTCAGGCCTCATTTGTACTCTTTCTTTTATCGAATTTTTGAGTGAAAATCTCTCTTTGTCTACCAAAGAAATTCGGTCTTTTGGCAGTGTGTAATATCTGTCGCTTGTAGAACCCTTTTAGGTGTGTAATATCCTTTAAGCCATTCTACAAAACTCTTGTTTCTTCTTTGGGTGCATCATATCCTGGAGAAGAACAAGTCGGTATATAAAGGGAAATATCCACAGCCCTTGTGTGTTCCATTCAATCCTCAGTCTCCTTACTCCATTTTCACTTCCGCTCATTCATCGCAACATTTCCTTCCGCATCTTTCAGAGTTCTTCCCTGTTGTGATGGCCTTGGCTGGTGATCTCCTTTCCGAGATCGCATCAACCGATCTCTTCCTCCACTGCCTCAGCATGTCCTGGCTTAGAGGATGAACCATACTTGTGGGAAAGGTCGGGTGGGGACGCTCATGGAGAGTCTCCATGTGGAGTGGGTGAACCAGGAGCCGGATGGTGACCTTCTGATGGAGGTGGATGTTGCGGTTGAGGTTCTGATGGTGGAGAAGGCCTATGATGATCCAAGTGATCAAGGAGGAACCGAAGACTGGCTGCCTGGTCCGAGGGCTTGGCAAGATCTTTCAAGCTGGCCAAGTCTTGTTTGTCATGGTATCACTGTTCCTCTAGGAACTTAACATCTCTGAAGACCATGGTTCTATTAGTAGTTGGATCAAAGCACTTGTATCCTTTATGGCTAGAGGAGTCGCCCATGAAGATACATCTTGTACTTTTGGCTTCCTACTTGTTCCTTAGCTCCCCTGGAATCAACACAAAACACACACATCCAAATATCCTAAGGTGATCAACCACATGTACAATTTCGTTAAATACATGAAATGGTGATTGATCATCCAAGATTCTGGTAGGTATGCGGTTGATCAGGTAGCAAGCGGTCATGACTGCATCGCCCCAAAAACGTTTGGGTATGTTAGTGTGGAACATCATGGAACGGGCCACCTCCATGAGGTGCCTATTCTTTCTCTCGGCCACGCCATTTTGTTGTGGGTTGTATGGGCAGCTAGTCTGGTGCAATATTTCACATTTGGTGAGATGTTCCTTAAACTGATGACTAATGTATTCACCTCTATTATCTGTTCTCAAAATTTGAATGTTTGCTTGAAAATGGTTAGTCACATAGTTTTGAAATTTTGTGAATTCTTCAAACACACGGTCCTTAGATGGTAGTAAAGTGAGCCATGTATAATTTGACTTTTCATTTATGAATGTCACAAAGTATTTGTTGTTATCTCTAGATAGACAAGGTGAAGTCCAAACATCTGAGTGGATTAAATCAAAACATTTCTCATAGATGGTGGTAGATTTGGGAAAAACGGATTTGCAATGTTTCCCTAGAATACAAGCTTCACAACTAGAATTCTCAAATGAAACATTGGGTAGCATAAGCTTTAGTGCACGAAAATGAGGGTGTCCTAACCTAGCATGCCATATTGCATCAAGCTTAACCGAAAAACATGATTTAAAAGGAACAGATTATAAACTACTAAAGGAAGTATCTTCTAAAACATATAGGTCATCTTTGGCCACTCCCTTTCCAAGCAGCCTCATGCTCTCAATATCCTGAAAGTGAACATTATTAGGACTAAATATAGCATAGCAGTTTAGATCAGTAGTGGCCTTCTTTACAAATAATAGATTAGAGGTGAAGTTAGGCATATAGAGAGCTTTGGATTCTTTACTAAATAGCTTAAGGTTGCCTATTCCTTTAACTGGTATTCTTTCTCTATTTGCTTTTCTACATTGCCTAGATCCGGTTCTAGTTTGTTTAACAAGTCAGGGTTACTAATCATGTGATGTGAAGCCCCTGAGTCAACAACTAAAGTCTTACTTGGCCTATGAGAGTAAAGAGAGATACCATACTCTTTTAGGGAGGCAATGGATTAAAGGATGACTTCCAAGTCTGATCTACGCTTTATATCATTTGGTGATGGTGCGTGAGAGGTTATGCCATTTGCAGCCATAGCCGCTCTATCTTCATGCCTCTTTAATGGACCAGCTTGACCGTGATCACTTGATGTATTCTGACTCAAATTTACCTTGGGCCCTCCTTGGAAATCTTTGGAGAAGCGGTTGATGGGAGGTCTTGGTGTGCTTGGCCTGAGGTGTGGATGAAGGATCCAGCACTGCCCCTTATTATGTCCCTTTCTTTTGCAATGGTCACATACCCATGGCTTTTTATCATCATGTCTAAACATGACTTTGTTGGCTGTGGGAAATTCTCCTTTTCCACCAAACAGGCCATGTGTGAAAGAATGTATGTGTTTGCGGAATTAGGAGTTTGAAAGTAAGTAATGGGAGTTTGGACAGAGTTTAATGGCGAGAGTGAAGAGATGAAGAACAAGGAAGAGTTTAGTTCCTTTGTTAGATTATTTTCAATGTATGTAGCAATACATTTATAGCCAGACACATAGGGTTTTGGCCTTCACATGACAATGACACAAATAATAAACAAAGAGAAGGATGTTGGATCCAAGGCGTGTGATGGTGACAGCTCCTAACGGGTGGGAGCTTGCTTCCACACGTGATTGTTCTGTCCACAGCCTCTAACGGTCACTCACCTTGCCAAAGCTTCCTTCTAGAATGTTTTTGTGCTATTGGGCCATGTTACATTCGAATGGGCCACTCCACATCTCATAGGCCACAGTCGTACCACGTCCCTTAGGCATGGGCCGTTCCACGTCCCACAGGCCTCAACTGTGCTTGAATGTGTTGTGTCTTCTTTATGGTGACCAAGTACTACTTCTTTTCCTTATTCCTTTATTCAACTCAATACTCCCCCTCAAGATTAACCATGAAAAATGGTTTATCTTGGAACAATGAAGAACCACCTCATTAAAAACCTTAGTATGAAAAACCTCTTTGGGATAAAAACATACTAAGGGAAAAAGAGTATGGCCTTCACTGTTGAGGGGACTATTAGTAAGGAAGGTTTGTGAGTCCAAGCTTGTCATGGATGAACTCACAAATTCTGAGGCTGGCTGCTATGGTGAAGATGTCAACAAGTAGATCTGAACTCTTGGTATAACATGGCAAGATCACTCCTAGTTGTATTTGCTCTCTGACCTTGTGGCAATCAACTTCTATGTGCTTGGTCCTTTCATGAAATACTGAGTTTGAGGAAATATGAATTGCTGCTTGCTTATCACAGTGCATTGTGATAGGAGCTTGTGATTCTATTCCTAAGTCTTTAAGCAGATTCCTGAGCCACATTAACTCGGTTGTAAGCCTCTTCCTTGCTCTGTATTCTGCCTTAGGACTATAGTATGCCATGATCTTCTGCTTCTTGCTCTTCCGGGTAACGAAGTTTCCTCCAATGAATGTGCAGTATCCTGTGGTAGATCTTCTATCATCACGATCTACTGCCCAATCCGCATCACAGTATCCAACAATCTCAGAGCTCCCATTACAACCCATCCAAATGCCTTGGCCTGGAGCTCCCTTGATGTACTTGGGTATACGGTTCACCAAGTTCAAATGCTGAATCCTTGGAGCTTTCATGTGTTGACTAACCTGATTCACAGCAAAGCATAAGTCAGGCCTTGTGATTGTGAGATATATAAGCTTACCAACCATCCTGCGGTATTGAGTCACATCTTCAAAAGGTTGATCTTCAAGCTCCCCCTGTTTATTAGTCTTATATGAATCTTCAATAGGTGTCAAAACCGGTTTGTCTCTTAAGTTCCCTGCTTCACTCAAAAGATCAAGTGCCTATTTTCTCTGAGATAAAAATAATCCTTTCTTTGATCTACACACTTCTATTCCAAGAAAATATTTGAGTTCTCCTAAATCTTTGATGTCAAATATAGATTTAAGATATGTCTTTGTATTAAGGATTCCTACCTTGTCATTTCCTAAGATGATAATATCATCTACATATATAAGAATGACTATAATACCTTTCTGGCCTGCACGAATGAAGAGTGTATGGTCTGATTCTGACTTCTTGAATCCATGGCTGAGGAGTGTTGAACTAAACTTGTGGTACCAGGCCCTTGGAGACTGCTGAAGTCCATAGATTGCCTTTCTAAATCTTAGTACTTTGCCTGGTGTGATTGTATCTTCAAGGCCTGGAGGTGGTGTCAAGTAAACTTCTTCTTCTGGTACCCCTTGAAGGAATGCATTTTTGACGTCCATCTGCCACAGCTCCCACTCTAGATTAGTAGCTAGGGAGAGTAAAACTCTTACTGTGTGTAGCTTAGCCACTGGTGCAAAAGTGTCACAGCAGTCCTCTCCATAGGTTTGTGTAAAACCTTTATCTACTAGCCTAGCCTTGTATCTCTCAATCTCCCCATTACTTATGTATCTAATTGTAAAGACACATCTTGATCCAACTGCCTTCTTCCCTTTGGGCAAATCCGCCTCATCCCATGTATGATTCCTTTGCATAGCTACATGCTCTTCACCTACTTCATCTCTACACACTTTATGTTCTTTAGCTTTATCATATTAAACTACACACGACAGCAGCTTAGCAAGGAGATGGCCCAACTAACTTAGGCTTGGATCTGGAATACATAAGGAAGCCCAAGCCCAACCAGAAGATTTCTAGAAGAAAGATACAGGCGGCCGGAAGACTTTAATGACATTGGATGTCGATTAATCAAGTTTGGAAAGAAAGTTAATTGCTTTCCCTTTTAGATTTAGGAAACAAATAGTTTATGGAAGGTAAATATGTGAGCCTAATTAATGTATTTATTGAAACTTAAGCTATAAATACTCTAACCTATACCCTCAGCATTTAAGCCATTAAGTTAGATTTCCAAAAGTTTTTCTAAGCCTTATGAAAATTTTCTTTTAGCTTAATTAGAATTTTTAAGGCATAATTCAAACTAGGGAATTTTCCTTTTTAGGTATAGGAAATCTTTGGCCATTAGGAAATTTAGCAATTTAGAGTTTGTAGATTTTTATTTTTTCTTGTAAGGTTTTCCATTAATTTTTTAGGAAAATTTTCCTTTTTCGAAGGTTTCCATTTTTGGAACAATCCTTTTTGAAATTTGTTCATTTTTTCAAAAATTTCCTTTTTTGGAACATTCCGTTTTGAATTTTTATTTACTTTTTCCGAGAGTTTCCATTTTTGGAAATTTTCCTTTTTCGAAAACTTTCCTTCTTGCAAACTTTCCTTTTTCTAGAAAAGGAAAGTTATGTCGGGAAGTGAAAGATCATCGTCAGGAGCAGACAACCAATCCTTGATGCAGCTACTACAGAACTTGACGGCTCAGATAACAGCCATGGCTAGACGCATGGAGCGCCTCGAGCAGCCTGCCCGACCACCCAGACGACCCGACGCTCCAGAGGTGCCTAACCATGGGCCCGGACGAGAATCACGGGCCGACGACCCACAACTGTTCCGGCACCAGTCACCTAACCATCCAGACGTTAAACTTAACCCGCCTTCCTTTGCAAAAAAATTGTACCCCGAAGAGTACATCGACTGGGAGAGGCGAATGGAATTGCTCTTCGACTAGTACAACTATGACGATCGAGACGAGTGGCTTAGCAACGGCCCAGTTCACGTACAATTTTCTAGCATGGTTAGATCGAGAGGTCGCAGCCCGACGCCGAGGACGTTTGGTTCTTTAACTTTGATGGATGAATTGATCCAACTAATGAGGAGACGATACATCCCTCCACATTTCCACCAAGAACTTCAAAGGAGATTCCAACGCCTGACTCAAGGAAGCAAGATGGTGGCAGAATACTTCGGTCAATTTGAACATCTACAGAACCAACTTGAGATAGAAGAATCCAAGGAGAGCCTTAGGGCACAATTCATAGACGGCTTACAGAAGCCCATAACCCATAAGGTTGAGCGTCAGCCCTATCACGACCTAGGCGAGTTGTTCCACCTTGTGGTCCAGATTGAAAAGAGTAACGAACGCAAGACCACCGCACCGCCCAGACAACGGACTACGTGGGGCACCAGCCAAAAACCATATGACTAAGCCACGACCAGCAACGACCTGCGGTTCAAGGGAAAGACCCTTACCAACCCAGCTCCTAAGATCACTCCAGCGTCCGCGAGGCCAGCCGCCCCTACTTCCACAAACCAGCCACAACGGAGCAGCGAGATCACCTTTTTCAAATGCAAGGGACGAGGCCACATGTCCCGACAATGTCCAAACAAACGAACCATGGTCGTAACGGCGTTAGGAGATTATGAATCAGAGGATGAAACCAAGGAACCCACGCCTGCACCCGACCAATTTGACGACGAGTTTGAATACGCTGATTCCAGAGACTTATTAACGATCAAACGAGTTCCTAGTTCTAGACTAGAACAAAAAGAGATCGAGCAACAGAAAAACATCTTCCACTCCAAGTGTACTATGCTCGGAAAAGTGTGTTCCCTGATCATAGACGGCAGATCATGCACCAACACCGCTAACAAGTACATGGTTAAAAAACTTGGACTAGCTATGACCAAGCATCCGCGACCCTACCACCTCAGGTGGCTTAACAACATGACCGAGCTCTTCATATCCGATCAAGTCAAAGTGTCTTTAAGCATTGGACGATATCAAGATCAAGTGTTATGTGACATAGTTCCGTTGTCAGCTGGACATCTTCTCTTGGGACAACCCTGGCAGTTCTAGTGAGAGGCAACACACAATGGACGAACCAACTTCTATTCCTTCGTCTATGACAAGCGCCGGTTTTACTTAGCCCCGATGTCACCACAAGAAGTCCAAGACATGCATGTAAAATTTGTAATAAGCTTTTACACTTAAGAATGTGATTAATCGAAAAGTGTATTTCACCATTGCATGTTGCACATCTTTAAATACAAAGCTTACACACTCATGCATGAGCTGCTGAAACATGGTCAGCTTTACACTGTTCCTAGCGGCTGTGCATGCCATTATACTTCAGTCCCATAGGAGACTCTACAACACAAGACTAGACATGCACACAACAACTAACAACCTTAATTATTACATGCAATGAACCAAGTCTTTGGTTTAGTTCGAACTTAACAATCGGTTAGGGCCCATTGCCTTAGTCGGTCCATCTTCTCCACTTGGGTTGTTACTTGGGCCATCTTCTTCATTTGGGTTGTTGGCCATTTCAACATCCCCCCTCAAGATAGGCTGGTGAGGATTCTTGAGGCCTATCTTGTCGTGCAAGTATGAGCAAACATGTGAAGAAGTGGCCTTTGTAAAGATGTCTGCGCATTGATCTTCACTCCTCACATAAGCAGTAGCTATGCTTCCATCTTCTATCTTCTCTCGCACGTAATGGCAGTCCACTTCTATGTGTTTCGTCCTTTCATGAAACACAGGATTAGATGAGATGTGAATGGCCGCTTGATTGTCACAAAATAGAGTAGTGGCCTTGTTTACTTCAATCCCAAGCTCTCTCATAAGTCCTCTTAACCATATTATCTCTTTGGTAGCATCCTTCATGGCTCTATACTCTGCCTCTGCGCTAGATAGAGACACTACCTTCTGTTTCTTGCTCCTCCACGTAACAATGTTACCTCCAATCATCATGCAATATCCAGTGGTTGATTTTTGATCCTCCCTATCACCAGCCCAATCCGCATCACAATATCCCACCAATTCATTGTTTCCATTCCTTTGAAACCAAACTCCTTTTCCTGGACTAGCCTTTAGATAGCGTAGGATTCTTTCCACCATATACCAGTGGTGAACCGTGGGTTTTTGCATGTGTTTACTCACTTGATTAACCGCAAAACAAATGTCAGGCCTCGTAATGGTTAGGTAGATGAGTTTACCAACTAACCTTTGATATTGCTTGAAATCCTCCCAAGGTTCATCACTGCTTCCCTCCTTGTACCCATCTTCTATAGGTGTTCTTGCTGGTCTACTACCGAGTTTCCCGGTCTCACTAAGTAGTTCCAGCACATATTTTCTTTGGGATATGAACATCCCTTCTGAAGACCGGATCATTTCAATCCCCAAGAAGTACTTCAATTCACCCAAGTCCTTGATCTCAAACGTGTCAGTCAAGCATCTCTTAGCCTTCAGAATTCCTTCATCATTATCTCCAGTAAGTATGATGTCATCAACGTAGATCAAGATTGCTACTGTCCCTTGTTCTCCATGACTTGTGAACAAGGAGTGATCGACATTAGACCTTTTAAAGCCTTGTCTCTCAAGGCATCCACTCAGCTTGTGGTACCATGCTCGTGGTGATTGCTTTAGGCCGTAAATAGCCTTGTGTAATCTACACACTTGGTTTCCACTGGTGTTGGAATTCACTCCTTCAGGAATCTCCATGAAGACTTCTTCCTCAAGATCGCCTTGAAGGAAGGCGTTCTTTACATCCATCTGCCACAAGCTCCAATCGTTATTAATAGCAATTGAGAGTAGGGTTCTTACTGAATGAAGCTTAGTAACTGGGGCAAAGGTGTCTGTGTAGTCTTCACCATACACTTGAGTATATCCTTTAGCAACTAGTCTAGCCTTGCGTCTTTCAAGTTCCCCTGTACTAGTGAGCTTATTGGTGAATACCCATCTACATCCCACAGTTTTCTTGTCCATAGGGAGTTCTTCAAGGCTCCAAGTGCCATTCTTTATCATTGATGAGAGTTCCTCCTCAATTGCCTTTCTCCATTCTGGATCAGCAAAGGCTTCTTCAAAGGACCGTGGCACATCATATCCATCTACATTCGCAATGAAGGCTTGCATCTCTCTTGACAGGTGCTTGGTGGAGTAGACTTCTTCCAGCGGATACTTAGAATTACTTTCTGTCATTTTCCACACCTCTGCCCTGTCTTCAAGCGGTTCTTCTTCCTCTGTGATGGTTGCCATGTTGTTTGAGAATGGACTTTTCCAAAACCAGTCAGGAGCCACTCTTGTTCTGGTGCTTCTCCTTAGATTAGGTGTATTTCTTGTTCCTTCTTCTTCAATATCCTCACTCGGGTTCCCGGGGTTTTCCACCAGTTCTTCCATCACATTATCCTCTTGATCTTCTTCCACGTCTGTAGGGTTTTCTCCTAGGTCTTGCGGTTCAGTAGTTACAAGATCAAGGTCAGAGTCATGGTGCTCATACCCACTGAACCATTCTTCATCTTCATCCCATTTATTGTCATCAAAGAGGCTCTTCTCCTCCTTGAATTCTACATCCCTAGAGACATAGACCCGCTTGTCATCAGGGCTATAGCATTTGTACCCTTTCTGTGTAGTAGAGTACCCCACCATCACACACTTGATGCTCTTAGGTTCAAGCTTGTTCCTTCTTTCTTCTGGAACAAACACATAGCACACGCTACCAAATACCCTGAGGTGCTCTATCTTGGGCTTACATTGATTTAGGACCTCATATGGTGACTTGTCGTTTAGACCTTTTGTGGGAAGCCTGTTGATCAGATAAGAAGAAGTCATCACAGCATCTCCCCAAAACGTTCTTGGCATTTTCCTCCCAAAGAGCATTGTCCTTGCCTTCTCAAGTAGGTGGCGATTTTTCCTCTCTGCCACACCATTCTGTTGTGGGGTATATGGGCAAGTTGTTTGATGTTGAATCCCATTTTCCTCCAAGAACTCCTTGAACTTGTGATTCACATACTCTCCACCATTGTCACTTCTTAGAGTTTTGATCTTGGAGTTGTATTGTGTAGATACATAGCTTTGAAAGCGCTTAAAGGCTTCAAATGCTTGACTCTTATTCTTCAAGAGTGTGACCCAAGTATACTTGCTCTTTTTATCTATAAATGAGATAAAGTATTTGTATTGATCTCGTGAAGGAATCGGTGAGGACCATACATCTGAATGGATCAAATCAAAAACATGCTCATAACTACTAGTAGATTCTGGAAACATTTTCCTACAATGCTTCCCCAACACACACACTTCACAATCCTCTTCTTCTCCTCTTGCATCCGGAGCTACCAGCTTCAAGGCATTCAAGTGTGGGTGTCCAAAACGTTCATGCCACGGTGGTTTGCTTACTACTGTGGCGCCAAAACCCCATTCATTTCCTCTGGTCACAATGCCATTCCCTACTGAATAGAGCCCCTCACTCATAATTCCTTCACCGATCAATTCATCACTTTCATTGTCCTGAAACACCACATCATTAGCACCAAATATAGCCTTACAGTTGAGCTTTCTAGTGATGTTTGAGACAGATAGGAGATTGTGAACAAAGTTAGGTGCATAGTATCCCCTTGTCCTTCTACCAAATACATACAAATCTCCCTTTCCACAAATGCGGGAGTTAGCACCATTTGCGACATTAATACTCCCATAATATGGTCGAATGTTTGATAACAGATTATGATCACAAATCATGTTGTGAGTTGCGCCACAATCAACTATAATCTGCCTATCAGTTCCTCTAGCTTGACTAGAACTACTACTTTCCATCATGAGACACTTACTGGATTCTGAGAGTTTGGAGATGCTCTTGATTAGAGCCTCCAAGTCTGACTTCCTTACCAAGTCATCCGTTCCCCTGTTTCCCCATTGAGGTCGAGAGGTGTGTCCTGAGGTCCACTTCTTTGGCTTGAGATGAGGATGTAACACCCAACACTTCTCTTTGATGTGACCCTTTTGTTTGCAGTGATCACAGAATAAAGCTCTTCTTTCTTCAAACGAGGATGGGCCCCTAACCATGTGAGCTGTCTCGCTGACTCCATGGAATAAACCTCTTGATCCCTCCTCTTTCTGGATAGCCATGCACACCTCTTCAAAGGTAGGCAGCTTCTCATATCTCAAGATATGTTTGATGAGATCCTTGAAGGTGTCATCTAGAGCCATAAGTAGTCCGAACACTTGGTCTTGTTCCTTTCTTTTCTCAAGCTCTTGAACATTGAGAGTTGGTGGCCTCAGCATTTCCATTTCAGACCAGAGTGCCATGAAGTCTCCAAACAGATCCTTGAAGGTTCGTCCTTCTTGTTGGAGTGAGTTCAACGTCTTCTTCACCTCATAGATGCGGCTAATATTGCTTAAATTTCCATACACATTTTGGAGTGTGTCCCATAGCTCCTTTGCGGTTTCAGAGTAGGAATATGCCGCAAGGATTGATGGTTCAAGGGAGCTTTGCAACACAGCCAAGACCAACTGATCTTCTTGTTCCCACCGGGCAAGTCTCTCTTCTTCCTCAGCTTCTTTTGCCGCCTTTTGAGCTTCACTTTCTCCTTCTACCGTCAATCTTCCTTTGGGTCCATCTGCTTCAATGTGATCCCACAGTCCGCGGCTTCGAAGGGCTGTTTTGGTGGTCCTTGTCCACAGAAGGTAGTTGCTTCCTTTCAACATCACGGGAAGTGCGGTAAGCTTCAAGTTCTCCATTCTTCCTTTCCCTTTTTTTTTGTGTTTTGTTTGTGAACAAAGTAAATGAGGCAACATGTAGAAGGTTAAGGAAGAGGGCAAGTCTTTAATGATCTTGCTCTGATACCATGTAAAATTTGTAATAAGCTTTTACACTTAAGAATGTGATTAATCGAAAAGTGTATTTCACCATTACATGTTGCACATCTTTAAATACAAAGCTTACACACTCATGCATGAGCTGCTGAAACATGGTCAGCTTTACACTGTTCCTAGCGGCTGTGCATGCCATTATACTTCAGTCCCATAGGAGACTCTACAACACAGGACTAGACATGCACACAACAACTAACAACCTTAATTATTACATGCAAGGAACCAAGTCTTTGGTTTAGTTCGAACTTAACAATCGGTTAGGGCCCATTGCCTTAGTCGGTTCATCTTCTCCACTTGGGTTGTTACTTGGGCCATCTTCTTCATTTGGGTTGTTGGCCATTTCAACAATGCAGACTAAAATGGCAAAGGATCAGCATGCTCGGAAGGAAAACTTCCTTATCAACATCGCAGACGTCCGCAAAGCTGTCCAGACCGATGAGACGCAAGTCGTCCTACTGCTCTACCGAGAACTATTAAGCGCAACTTGCGCAGAGGACAGTGTTCTTGAGGAAGTCAAAACGCTGTTAGAGAAGTACGCTGACGTCTTCCCACATGAGATTCCACCAGGACTGTCGCCAATCAGAGGGATCGAGCACCACATTGATTTCATCCCCGGAGCCCAACTGTCAAACCGACCTGCCTACCGTGTGAATCCTGAAGAAGACAAAGAACTAGAGAAGAAGGTTCAAGACCTATATATCGCAAGGATACGTGAGAGAGAACCTCAGCCCATGCGCCGTCCCAGTCCTCCTCGTGCCCAAGAAGGACGGAAGCTAGAAGATGTGTGTTGTCTGCCGTGCCATCAACAACATCACCATTAAGTACCGACACCCCATTCAGAGCCTGGACAAGATTGTTGAATGTGCTTAGCGAAGCGGTCATCTTTTCCAAGATCGACCTTAAGAGCGGATACCATCAAATTCGGATGCGAGAAGGCGATGAATGGAAAACCGTATTTAAAACCAAGCAAGGACTGTATGAATGGCTTGTGATGCCTTTCAGGTTGTCTAACGCTACAAGCACCTTCATGCGACTAATGAGCGACGTCCTCAAACCGTTCATCGGCAAATTTGTGGTAGTCTACTTCGATGATATTGTCGTCTACAGCAACACGTACGCAGCTCAACTTGAGCATCTGGAGACAAAATCCTGACACTTTAAAAGGAACAGCTCTACGCAAATCTCAAGAAGTGTACCTTCTGCACCGACTAAGTAATTTTCCTAAGCTTCGTCGTGAGTTCACAGGGACTTAGAATTGACGAAGAGAAAATACGGGCCATCCAGGAGTGGCCCACTCCAGCAAACGCCAGCCAGGTCCGGAGCTTCCACGGTTTAGCTAGTTTCTACCGCCGCTTTGTGTGAAACTTCAGCACAATCGCCAGCCCCTTGACATCTATGATCAAGAAGAACCAAAAGTTCATATGAGGGCCAGAGCAAGAAAAGTCATTCTATCTACTGAAGGAACGCCTCACAGACGCCCCGGTCCTCACATTGCCGGATTTCACTTAGACCTTTGAGGTCAAGTGTGACATTTCAAGAGTGGGCATAGGCGCCGTCTTGGTGCAAGGAGGCAGACCGGTCGCCTGTTTTAGCGAGAAATTAAACGGAGCCACCCTGAACTACCCTACCTACGGTAAAAAACTATACGATTTGGTCTGTGCCTTGGAAACATGGCAACACTACTTGCTAGCTATGAAGTGCGTCATTCATACAGATCACCCTATCCTTCAACACCTCAAGGGCCAGACCGCACTGAAGAAGAGACACGCACGTTGGCTTGAGTTCATCGAAACGTTTCCTTACGTAATCAAGTACAAAAAGGAAGACGACAATGTTGTTGCCGACACGTTATCCTAAAGACGTACCCTTATCTCAGTTATGGAGTCCAAGGTAATGGGTTTTGTAAAGATCAAAGGACTGTATCCAGAAGACGAGGATTTCAAGGAAGCCTTCCAAGAACACGGGAAAGGCACCTACGATCAATTCTACCTGTTTGACGGATTCCTCTTCAAGGAGAAACGGCTCTGCAGTCCCTGAGGTTTCGTTCGCAAGTTACTTATACGGGAGGCCCATGGATGTGGCCTAATGGGACACTTTGGTCTCGATAAGACATTGTCCCTGCTTAAGGAACATTTCTACTGGCCTCATCAACACCGAGATGTGGAGAACCACTGTGCCTGGTGTCTAGTATGTAAACGGGCCAAGTCAATGATGCATCTGCAAGGCCTGTACATGCAACTACTGATTCCTTCTGCCCCCCTGGACGGACATCTCGATGGATTTCGTCTTAGAACTGCCCAATATCAACCACAAGGACTCAGTCCTTGTTGTTCCATATAATAATACCAATGACGCCACCAAGACAGCGATCTATTCTTACGGGAAGTAGTCAGATTGCACGGCTTCCCAAGGACTATTGTCTCAGACTAATACACCAAGTTCCTTAGTCATTTATGGGGAGCACTATAGAGGAAGCTGGGGACAAACTTGTTGTTCTCGACCGCGTACCATCCCCAGACCAATGGTTAGACCGAGGTGGTAACCGGACTTTATCCACTTGGTTACGAGCAACGATCGAACGTAACCTGGAGAATTGGAGTTTGTTTACAACTATTCCATCCATTTCACGATTCAGATGTCTCCGTTCGAGGTCGTGTATGGTTTCAATCCGCCCACGCCCATGGAGTTCACACCACTACCCCCATGAGATGCCATTAGCATGGATAGAAAAGCCAATACAGAATACGTGAAGAAACTGCATCAGAAGGTCAAGGCCAATCTTGAGAAACGCACAGAACAATATGCCAAGAATGCCAATAAGGGACGCAGAAACGTGGTATTTGAAGAAGGCGATTGGGTTTGGCTTCATCTACGGCCCGGATGTTTTCCCCATAAACGTAAGAGAAAGCTTGCACCCCAAGGAGACGGCCCGTTCAGAGTCCTCCGACGAATCAACTACAACGCCTACCAGCTGGAACTTCCAGGTGAGTTCAATGTGTATACTACTTTCAATGTTGCTGATTTAGTTTGATGCAGGTGAGGAGTTTTCTTAGGAGACCAAAGCTCTTCAAGAAAGAGGGAGTGATGAGGACATCGGAACGACTATCGTCCTAGAAGTACCACCCGGACCCCTAACGCGGGCCAAGGCCCGAGCCTTGGAGCACAAATTCAACGAACTGGCGAGGCGAGCCGGAGAACAAGCACATGTCCACGACCAGGCCCCTCACGGACCGTCCGAGCCGGCCCACGACCCGGCCCACCAAGGCCTGTTCGAACCAAATCGGGAACCATGGAGTTTCCTGGTCGAAGATTCTTCCAGCTCTGGTGTCTTCACCATTACCATCCGGTTAAGGCACCAAAAGCCGTGCTAAGATATTGTACTCTTTTTCCTACCTTCGATTTTGTCTCACTGGGTTTTCCGAAGAAGGTTTTAATGAGGCAACACTCTTAGTGCGCAAGGCGACCAAGGCCCGTTCTCAAGTCCAACATGTTCCACGGGCCCTACTCGATTTCGGCCCTATCCTTATGGGGCGTACCTATTATATTTATTGTTTTTAGACTAAGTGTAGAATTAAGACATTAATCACAATTCCTTAGTGTGGCGATTTGTCCTAGGCCCAAGCCTTTGTGTTTAAGCCTTGGCCTAGGCCCATTTCTCTCTTTAAAAACTTTATGTAGTTTTTATTTAGACTTCTTGTTCTTTTGGGGAAACATCATGTTGTTTACCCGAGGTTGTAAACCAAAGACCTATATAAGCCTTATTACTTACAGTGAATAAGACAACTTGGATTTTAAACAAAGATCCAAAGACTCTTGTCTAAAACTCGGTGCCTCCTCTCTTTATTGGTTAGCTAGCCGCGGCTTCATCCTTTCTAGGCTGAAGTTTCTCTGGTGTATCACAAGTCTTCCGCAGCTGGTGTATCACAAGTCTTCCGCCACTACGCTTAATAACTCTATTCTTAATAACCAAATACTTGGTGTCGATAAATTTTTATTTAGACAAACTCTTATTGTTGTTGGAGTAGAGTACGGCTGAATTGATTTCACAGTAAATCTTTATTGGCCTTTCCACCATTTATCTCTTGAAGACCCACAACGAAATTTTGAAGACATATACCATGATTGGTAGCCTCATAACAAGTGATACTGCAGCCATGGTTGAAGGAGCTATAATAGTCTATTTTATGGAATTCCATGAAATAGCTCCTCTAGCCAACATATAAATGTAATCAGAAATAGATCGCTTGCTATCTTGGCATTCAGAAAAATCAAAGTCAGAGTACCCGATAACCTCAAATTTATATGATCTTTGATAAGTCAGCATGTAGCCTTTTGTGTCTTTTAAATAAATTATTATAAGTTCAGCGGCCTTCCAGTGTTGCATGCATGGATTGCTCAAATATATGCCCAACACTCCCACTATAAATGCAATATTGGTGTGAGCACATACTTGAGCATATATTTGACTTCCTACTGCTGAATCATAAGGATTCTTTTGTATATCTTTTATTTCAAAATCATTTTTGAGGCATTTTCTGAGACTTAATTTCTCTCCTTTAGACACATGTGTATCTTATGGTTTACTATCTTCCATGCCAAATTTATTCAGGACCGTATTGATGTATCTCCTTTGTGATAATTGAAGAATACTTTGAACGCGATCTCTTAGTAACTCAATACCTAATACAAAATAGATATCACAAATATCTTTCATTTCAAATTTGTTTGTCAGAAATATCTTGGTTTTCTATAGAAGTCTTGTATTACTACTAGAGTGTAGAATATAAGACATATAATACCAAAAAGATGTAATTACCCCCAATAAACGTTGAGCATACACAATCATCAACAACATAAGCTACAAAGCTGTATGAGCTAATAACTTGGTGAATTTTGTAATACCATTGATAGGATGTTTGTTTTACACCATATATGGATTTATTTATTTTGCAAACCATAGACTTTGAATATCCCGACACAGTTTTCTGGTCGTGTCAAATAAATTGTTTCATCAATGTCACCATCAAAAAATGCTGTCTTGATATGCATTTGGTATAACTCCAAAAAAATGAGCAACGAGTGTCATTATGGTTCTAAAGAGTCATTTGAAGATATTAGAGAAAAAGTCATTTTATAATATATGTCTTTAGTTTACGTAAAGTCTTTAGCAACTAGACGAGCTTTAAATCTCTTAACATTGCCCATTGAATCTTGTTTGATTTTAATTATCCATTTAAAAAAATCGGTTTTATACCTTTAGGAAATTTGAAGAGATTCTAAACAAGATATACTTTTATAGTTGTTGGAGTAAACTATGGCTGAATTGTTGTCGTACTAAATTTTCAATGGTCTGTCCACACCATTTATCACCCGAAGACCTGTAACAAAATTTGAAGCCATATAAAATGATTTGTAGCCTCATAACAAGTGATAAAATCTGCAGCCATATTTAAAGGAGCTATAATAGTCTATTTTATTGAATTCCATGAAACATATCATCTATTCAACATAAACATGTAATCAGGAGTCATAGTACCTGATGACCTCAAATTTATATGATCTTTGATAAGTGAGCATGTAGTCTTTTGTGCCTTGTAAATAGTGTATTACAAGTTCAGCGGTCTTCCAGTGTTGCATGCCTGGATTGCTCAAATATATGGCTAACACTCCCACTATACATGTTATATTGGGATCAGTACATACTTGAGCATATATTAAACTTTCCACTGCTGAAGCATAAGGAATCTTTTGTAAATCTTTTCTTTCAAAGTCATTTTTGGGGCATTGTCTGAGACTTAATTTGTCTCCTTTAGGTACATGTGTATCTCATGGTTTACTATCTTTCATGCCGAATTTATTCAGGACTGTATCGATGTATCTCCTTTGTGATAATTGAAGAATATCTTGAAAGCAATATCTTCGTATCTCAATACCTAATACAAAAGACATCACCAATATATTTCATTTCAAATTTGTTTGTCAGATATTTCTTAGTTTGCTGTAGAAGTCTTGTATTAGTACTAGAGTGTAGAATATAATCAACATATAATACCAAAAATATGTAATTACTCTCACTAAACTTCGAGTATAGACAATCATCAACGACATTAGCTACAAAGCCGTATGAGCAAATGACTTAGTGAAATTTGTAATACCATTGATAGGATATTTGTCGTAGACCATAGATAGATTTATTTATTTTGCAAACTATAGACTTTGGATATCCTGACACAAAATTTTTTGGTCGAGTCATATAAATTGTTTCATCAATGTCACCATCAAGAAATGCAGTCTTGACATGCATCTGCTGTAAATCCAAATAAAAGTGAGCAACAAGAGTTATTTTGGTTCTAAAAGAGTCTTTTGAAGATATCAGAGAAAAAATCTTTTGAAAATATTAGAGAAAAAATCTTTTTGTAATCTATGCAATCCTTTTGAGTAAAGTCTTTTAGCAACTAGAATAAATTTATATCTCGTAACACATTGTCCATTGAATCTTGTTTGATATTAAATATCTATTTAAAACAAATCGGTTTCTACCTTTAGGAAATTTGAAGAGATTCAAACGTCATTATCTTTCATTGACTTTATCTCATCCATCATGGCATCAATTGATTTTTGAGAATTGGAACTTTGCAAAGCTTGAGAAAAGTTGATTGGATCATCTTAAATCAAGCTAATGGTATCCTCATGTTCTTGAAAAATTACGATGCAATAATCTGATATTGCATTTCTTCTTTCCCTTGTGGATCTCTTTAATGGCTGTTCTTGAGGATGTTGAATTTGATCATTGAAAGGAAGAACATCATTGTTGTTTTCTTCGAGAACAACATTCTTTATGTTTCCTTCCTGTCTTAAAAAATATTCTTGATGTGGGAGTGTAAAACTTGTAATCTTGAGAGCATTCAGAGTAACCAACAAAAAAAACTGCTTATCGTTCTTGATACAGCTTTAATTCATGAGTTTTATAAGGTTTAGTGTCAGCTGGACAATCCCAAATGTTTAAATGCCTTATGCTAGGCTTTTTGCCCATCCATAGCTTATAAGGGGTTTTGGTAACTGCTTTGCTTGACACTCTATTAAGGATGTAAATAGTTGTTTTTAAGGCTTCTCTTCAAAGTGACTCTAATAAAGAAGAATGACTTATCATAGTTCTTATCATATCTTTAAGAGTCTTATTACGTCGCTTAACAACTCTATTCATACTAAGTTTTCCTGGCATAATGTATTGCTGAACAATTCCACATTCTTTGAGGAACATGGCAAAGGGTCTATGACATTGTTCTTCTGATCCATCATACCAACCATAATATTTACCACCACGGTCAGATTTAATAGCCTTTATTTTCTTTTAAAGTCGAAATTCAACTTCAGCTTTAAAGATTTGAACACGTCTAAGGATAGAAATTTTTAATGTAGCAATATCGAGAGTAATTGTGTATGAATGTAATGAAATATTATTGCCTATTCCAACATGCCGTAAGCAATGAACCTAAAATATCAGTGTGTATATGTTCTAAGATATTTGTAGCTCTGTTGGCGCCTTTTATACACTCAATTTCTCAATATTTGTTCTTTTACCCTTTATACATTCAGTAAAAACTTCAAAGTTTGTCAAATCGAAGGGTTTGAAAACTTCATCTGACAAAAGTCTCTAAATTCTCTTTGTAGAGATCTGTCATAATGGCTTGTGCCACAAAGTAGTTGAATTCTCACTTAATTTTCATTTTTTTCCTTGTGAGTTAATGTGCAATCTTTCATTATGCGAACTACTACATTAAACATATATAAGTTATCAATTAAAGCAGCAGAACCAAAGAAATTGGAATTATATAGTTAGTTCTTGAGGATGTTAAATTTGATAACATCAAAAGAACAAGAAAGCCCTGATTTGTCCAAAGCAAAAAAATGAAAATTAAATTATGTCCAAAAGACAGTACAACAAAAGTCTCAACCAAATCAAAAAATTGATGGTCTATAATTGTAGCATAAAAAGTTCCCAATAGCCATTATCACAACTTTATTTATGTTGCCTAAATAGATGAACTCTTCGCTCTTATTTGGTGGTCGGCTCCACACACATCTCTGCATATATATACTTAAGTGAGTAGTAGCACTAGAATCTACCCACCATGTGTCTATAGAGATTTTTAATGTACCAAAGTCAGTAGCATACCCTTCTTTTCCCACCATATGGCATACACTTGGGATACTCTTTCTTTATGTGCCCCATGTTCTAGCAGAAGTAGCAAATAGGTACAAAGACCTTATCCTGCATCTTTTGCTTCTTTTGCGAAGAAGATGTGTCATTAACATCCTTAGCTATTTTCTTGTGCCTTTTATGAGAAGTGAGCACTTTCTGTCTTATCTCGCAATTATCTCTCTTCCTATTGCACACAGTGAAAAATAAGCTCAATAAGAAACCATTTCTCCTTCTGATTTTTTTAACTCTAATTCAGACAACTCTAGCTTTAATGACTTAGAGTTTTAATGCAAGATAAGACATCTCCATGATATATTCCCTTATGTTCCCTTTGTCTTTATGCTTTAGGGAAACAAACTTAGCTAAAAGTTTGCTCGCCTCCGATTTCTCATTTTTTGCAAAGTATTATCCAATTTTCTCAAGGAACATCCAAGCATTTCCTGTCTGAGAAATTGAACCCTGAAATGCTTGTCAAATGAAATGTTTCATTACCATCAAGCACATCTGATTAGAAAGATCCCATTTTTTTAGTTTTAATCTCATTGAGAATATCGGGAGTAGAAATGGGACATTCCATACGAAGTGCATGATCCATAACCATACAACCGAGGAGAATCTCCACAGTATCTTTTCAAATTTTGGAACTTGTCCCGCTCAACATAAGAATGTTATTAACCTGAGCAGATACACTTGAAGAAAAAGTAACTGAATGAATCCCAAAGACAACAAAATTTATTATATAAGCAATGATGTAATACATATAATCAACTTTGGTTAAACAATAGCTCATCTTTGGACCGACTATTATTCACGTAAAAATTTAAATTATTATGTATTTATCATTATTGTTGAAACTAAATCCCAAAGACAATAAAACTGTTATGTAAGTAATTGTGGAATACATATAATCAATTACGGTCATACAATAGCCCATCTATAGACCAACTATTATTCACATAAAAAATTTTAAATGATTAGTATTTATCATTGAGGACCTTCTGGATTATCTTCAGGGAAGACATCTTTGTACCCCTACAAATGAGAAGTCATCTTACTCGGCAACACCGGTTCAATTTTAGTTAATCTTAAACTAGCTTTTCATAAATAAACATAAACATACGCTGTTTAGAAAACAAAGTTTTCGTAACCTTAACAGCCTTCACAGAGAAGTTTGTTTGCTTAACCTTCTGTTATTTAAGCTTCCTTTTGTTATTTCTACTGTTTTAAGTGTAACTGGTCTTGATACATTTCTTGGGGCGTCATAGGAACCATGAGAATCTTCTGCCTTTAAAAACAAAGGAATACCGGTTAGTAAATCCATCATGAGTTACCTTGCGGTCTGATTGCCACGGTCTCCCAATAAGTATATGCCCTGCTTTCATTGACAATACATCACAAATAACCTGATCTTTATACTTCCCAATGGCTAGAGAAACCAAGACTTTTCTACTGACTTTCAGTTCCACTATCATTGAGCCAGTGAAGAGGATATGGCTTGGGGTGCTTCATCACTGTCAATCCATGTTTTTTCACCATATCTTCACTGACGACTTTCATGCAGCTTTCTCCATCCATAATGAGGCTGCAAATCTTTCATTGCACAATGCATCTAGTATGGAATAGATTCTCTCACTGTTCTTGCTCCTTTGTCTTAGTTTGCAAGTTCAATGATCTTCTGGCTACCATTAAATGTCCCATAGAGGGTAGTTCTTCATACACTTCAGAAGAGAAATGTGCTTCTGCTTGCTTATCTACGGATTTAACCTCTCCATTCTCCATGAGTATCATAACTCTCTTTTTGAATCACTCATTTGTATAATGACCCTTCCATTAGCACTTGAAGCATTTGATGTCACGGTATCTGGTTGCAGCTGTCTCAACTTTACTATTGTCTTGGTTGGCTGTAATTGGTTTGGGCTCCAACTTTGGTGCTGTGGGTCTGCTTTCCCTCTGATAGTTAAATCTAGCTGCAACTACTCCAGTTCCATAGCTTGGCCGTGAGGGGCCTCCCCTCTTGAGTTGATTTTTTATCAAACTGGCTTTGTAAAGCATCTCTTCCTACTCAATATAATGTTGCATATCCAGCCTGTCTTGTATCTCTCTGTTAATTCCTCCCAAAAATCTAGACATAGTGGCTTCTCTATCTTCTGAATCATCAGCTCTTTCGAGAAGAGTCTCCATTCTTGATGATACTCCTCCACATTTTTGTTTCCTTGGGTGAGTCTTCTGAGTGGCTTCTTTATCTTCTTTATCTTCTTTATTTTTGTTTCCAAGAATCTAGACATAGTGGCTTCTCTACCTTCTTTATGGTGCATTCTTAGGTCCTAAACCAGGCTATTGCAGTTCTTGGTGCAAGGCGTTGAATCTGGTGTTCATTATTTGTTCCATCTTTGCAGTGATGGCTTCAATGAAGAACTTGTTGTTCTGTTGATGGCTGGTCTCTCTCTCATGGTCAGATATCATTCCTGCAACACAAGTAAACACATCGGGCAGTTAATATTTCTCACTAACAACTAACTACTCAAGGAATTTTGCAATAATTTACCTAACTAAGGATGAGAACTCTAATGCAGACAAACTAGGACTTGACAAAACTAACACAAATGATTGCAGACACAAGTTCTAACAACAGGTTAGCAGATTCTGGATTTTTTTAAACAAAAAAATTGCATATTGTTGTAAACTGAAAACGGAAATGGATCAATGCTGAAGTGAAATTGATAGTAACTCAAACAGACAGTGAATCCAACCAAAATGACATGCATAACAATACAAATACGAAATCATATGGATACATTATGACTCACACCAAAATAGAGAGTGAACAGATGATAATAAGCGATAACAAGTGATCAAAAATGAAATGGAATTCCTAACAACCTAAACATATACTGAAATCAACCAGATTAACATGAATAATAACACATAAACATGAGTACATGAGGGGTGGACTGAGATACATGAAAATTGGATGATGAACAGACACAAAGTTCATGGAAACATAAAACTCAACTCACAGAGCGTGGTCTAATACCAATTCGTGAGATCTTCTCAAAACCTAAGACTTCTTCTAGAGTTGAGAAAGGGGATATGCCTTGCTGAAATGAGGATTTAAACTCACTGAAAGGGTTGTGGAAGGAAATTCTCACACAAAGGTTGCTGATGGAATTTAATTCATGATGAAAACATCGACCAACTCAAGACCGATGATGAGCAGAACCTAGAAGATTTTATCTTTCAAGTACCAAGCAGGCCCTTTATATGCCTCAAAGCAAGGGAAATCAGCCAACACTTATGTCAGTTTGTAGACCACATAGTTGATAAAGAACCAGCCGGCTGAAGAAGAAGAAGAAGCGGGCGCACGAGAAGGATTTAGCATCATGTGGATGACATGACACCCACTCCACCGGCAGCTCACGTGCATAAGGGAGAGGAGTTACCAAGGAGCTGTGGTTTGTTATTTTCATCACTTGAACCATGGGGACTCCTCATCCACCAGACGTCAGCTTCTGGTGTCTTGACCATCAACCTTGAGTAAAGACATTCACAATCGTGCAAGAGTACTCTTTTCTGTACCTTCGGTTTTGTACTAATGTGTTTTTCGAAAGAGATTTTAGCGAGACAACACCTCTATTGTGCATTACATGGATTTGTTCACTACATGAATTCTTCATTCACAAGTCCTGGAGTCATCCGAAGCTGAAGACCCTCTGCAAGAAGACATTAAACGAGTTTTAGACTTCTTGTTATTTTATGTCTTTTGTTTTAAAACTACTTGTTATTTTATGGTTTTAAAACTACTTGTTATTTTAATTGGACTACTTGTTGTTTGTTTGGGCTTAGGTTATTATATAAACCTAAGCCATCTAATGAAAGGTATAAACAAGTTTAAACCCTTAAAGGAAACCTTAGTCATTTCTCTTTTCTTTCTAGGCCTTCAGCCATGTCTTCTCCTTAGAGAACTGTCGCCTTCTTCTTGCCTTGAGTTATTGCTCCGGCCTGAAGACCTTTTTGGTGTATCACGAGTCATCACCTTTTGTTGTCCAAATTTCCTTCCATTAAAACCTTGCATCAACCTGACGAGCTTCTCTCTTATTCCTACACAAACACCACTTATGGATCCTAGAGTCAGCTTGGCCGCCAGAGCCTGTATCATCTTTGGTATCAGAGCTCAAGATTCTATATTTCAGGGACTGTTTACATAACTCTGTCTTTAGATCAACGTTTTCCTTTCATTCATTCATTAAAAAAATAAGAACTTTTGCATATCGCTCAACTCGTTAAATTGTTGTGTTGATAATCTAGTTGTTCTTTAAATTTGTGTAACCATAATAGAAAAAGATGAAATCGCCCAAGCATGTTGTTACTTAACTAATTTATTTATTTTTCAAAAATTAAATCTTAAAACTCCAGCATATCTTTTTTACAGCAAAAGAAAAGAGAAAAGTTTATTATTCCTACATATTAACTTATTTGTGTAATCTCTTTTTATTTTCAAGGTACAATATGTCAGAAGAATCCAACCAAGGGAACGCCAACAACGTAATGATCTAGACGTTAGCCGCCATCAACAATCAACTCAACACCCTCACGGCTAGGATGGAGCATCCCATGCGCCCTAGGAAGTGTGACCTACCCAAGACCTCGCGAAGGGGGCGAAGGATGCGCCTTTTACGACTTCCCCACACCATCACCCATGTATCAGCTAGACCGCCACCATAACCCCCTCAACAATTATATGACGTGAAGCTGAACCCTCCAACATTCACCAGGAGAGTTGATCCGGAAGCATACCTAGATTGGAAGAGGCGAATGGAACACATATTTGAATACTATCGTTATGCTAACTTGAGTAGATTGGCCTTAGCAACCGCCCAATTCATGGATCATGCACTTACATGGTGAGACATCGAAGTGGCTGAGAGGAGGAAAAACATATACAATTACAAGCTTAGGAAGAGCTCAAACTTATAATGAGAAGGTGCTATGTACCACCACACTTCCACCCAGAGCTACAAAAACGTTTCAAGCATTTGACAAAGCAACAAAAGCGTGGAGGAGTACTTGGAAGATTTTGAGCACTTGAGGAACAGAATAGAAATTGAAGACTCGCTGGAGAGTCTCATGGGTCAATTCTTGGACGGGTTACTAGAGAGGATCATGTGCAAGACCAAGAAACAAACATGCCACGATCTCGAAGCGTTTCTAAAACTTGCCATCCATATAGAGCAGCAGATTAAGCGCAAGGGTCCTAACAACCACAAATGACCCAAAGCCAATTGGAACCATACTCCTAAACCAGTTGAGATAGGCAATGGGGTACAAGGTGATCAGCGATTAAAGGGCAAAATCAACGACAACACCAAGACACCTAAAACTGGCTTTAGTGTACCGCAAGCAAATTATCAAACTCCTCAAACTCAACAGAGCAGAGGCAATACCTGTTTCAAATAGAGGCCATATGGCTAGAGATTTCCCAAACCAGAGAGTTCTGATCATAACTCCATCCAATAAATATGAGTTGCAAGAAGAAGGAGATGAAGACTACGACAAGGACAACAGTGATGACGAGATGGAGTATGCTGATTCCAGAGAAATCGTGATGGTAAACAAGTTCTTAACTCAATGGTCGGACATGAAGAAGTTGCACAGAGAGAAAATATATTTCACTATAAGTGCACCATACAGGGAAAGGTATGTTTTCTAATAATCGATTGTGGGTCTTGTACCAATGTCGGAAGTTTACATCCGTGGCAGTTTCATATAGTACGACCTACTTAGATCATTTGGAGCACTTACAGGCCATTATCACCACCCTCTAGAGAGAGCAGTTGTACGCAAACCTCAAGAAATGTACATATATTCTGCACAGACAAAGTCGTTTTTCTTGGATTCATCCTGAGTTCACAGGGACTCCGAGTGGACGACGAGAAGATCAAGGCCATCCGGAAGTGGCCAACGCCGACAAATGCCAGCCAGGTCCGTAGTTTCCACGGACTCGCCAGTTTCTACCGACGGTTCGTCCGAGACTTTAGCACGATCGCAGGTCTGTTAACCTTCACGATAAAGAAGAACCAAGAATTTGGTTGGGGACCCGATCAGGACAAGTCTTTTAAGCTGTTAAAGGAACACCTCACCCTCGCCCCAGTCTTTGTCCTGCCCGACTTCAACCAGACCTTTGAGGTTGAATGTGACACTTCAAGGATCGGCATAAGAGCAGTCCTGATCCAAGGCGGAAGACCTGTCGCCTCCTTAAGTGAGAAGTTAAATGGATCCGCTCTTAGCTATCCGACCTACGACAAACAGCTATATGCATTGCTCCAAGCATTAGAGACATGGAAGCACTATCCACTTGCTAGGAAGTGCGTGATTCATACCGACCATCAGACACTAGCATCTTAGAGGTTAATCTACACTTAATAAGAGGCACACTCGTTGGTTAGAGTATATCAAAACCTTCCCATACGTCATCAAGTACAAAAAGGGAACTGACAACGTTGTGGTTGATGCCTTATCTAGAAGATACAGTCTCATCTCTGTGATGGAATTAAAAGTTATGGGATTCGAGATGATCAAAGAGCTGTATGCTGAGACGTCGACTTTAATGAGGCCTACCTGGAGCACGACAAGGGAACCTACAGCAACTTCTACTTGTTTGACAGTTTCCTTTTCAAGGACAAGCGTCTCTGCATTCCGAGAGGATCGATTCGAGATCTACTTTTCAGAATCGACATGACGTTGAGCATGCTTAAGGAGCATTTCTACTGGCCCCATCAGTGATGAGATGTAGAGGCACATTGTGCTAATTGCCTTATCTGCAAACGGGCTAAATCCAAGATGCATCCGCAAGGTCCTTACATGCCTCTACCAGTTCCTTCAGCACCCTGGACAGACATCTCCATGGATTTTGTGTTGGTTTGCCGAAAATCAACAACAAGGACTCCAAATTTGTAGTGGTTGACCGATTTTTCAAGATTGCGCATTTCATCGCTTGCAACAAGATCAATGACGCAAGCCAGACTGCAGACATATTCTTCAAGGAGATAGTACGACTGCACGGCATCCCCAGGACGATTATGTTAGACATAGACACCAAGTTCCTCAGTCTTTTTTGGCGAGCATTGTGGCGCAAGGTAGGAACCAACCTCTTGTTTTCTACTGTGTATCATCCACAGACAGACGGACAGACAGAGGGGGTCAACAGGACCTTGTCACAGACGCTGAGAGCAACGATTGGACGAAACCTGAAGAAATGGTTGGAGTGCCTTCCATACGTCGAGTTTGCTTACAACAGAGGGTACACACTCTGAAACGAAGCGATCTCCATTTGAAGTAGTTTACGGCTTCAACCCTACCACACTGATTGAGTTCACACCCATTCCTCTAGGAGACGCCATCAGTTTAGAGGGAGAAGCAAAGACGGAATACATCAAGCGTCTACATGAAGAGACAAAGGCAAATCTGGAGCAACGAAACATCCAGAACACCAAGAATACCAACAAGGGCTTCCAGCACATGGTGTTGAAGGAGGGAGATTGGGTTTCGCTACATATGCGACCAGAGAGATTTTCCCAGAAACGAAAAAGCAAGCTTGCACCCCGACAAGATGGTCCATTTCGCGTCCTACGGAGAATTAATGACAACACCTACCAACTCGAACTTCTAGGTGAGTATAACATGTCTAGTACGTTTAATGTTTCTGACTTAGAGTTGTTTGATGCAGGTGATGAGTTCGCTTTGGAGATCAATGCACTTCAAGAGGGAAGGAATGATGAGGACATCGTCCCAGCTACTGCACTGGTCATGCCACCAGGACCTCTCACACGGTCCTAGAGGAAGGCTTTAAGAGATAAGCTCAGCCTGCTATTGGAGAGTGGAAACGTATTGACCGAGCCAACCCAGAAAGAGCCGACCGTGCAAGGACCAGACAACCCTTTCGTGCCAGAGCCGACCGTGCAAGGACTATCCAACTCGTCTGTGCCAGAGCCGACTGTGCCACCCGGTTCATGCAACCCCACCCGGTTCCTTCTCAAAGATTCTTCTTCCTCAGGTGTCTTTACCGATACCATCCGGTAGAGACAACAAAAGTTGTGCTATGAAATTGTACTCTTTTTCCTATCTTCGGTTTTGTCCCACTGGGTATTCCGAAGATGGTTTTAATAAGGCAATACTCTTAGTGCACAAGAAGGTGAAGACTTGTTCACAACTCCACACCATTCACAAGTCATCATTGATTTTTGCCTAAGTGTTTTACTAGGCTTTTCTATCTTTAATTATATTTCTTGACTAAGTATGTTATTTGGGCTTATAAGTCATGTTGGCTTCTTAGGCCCAAAGTCCATTTTAATTCGCCATTAAGTAAACTTCTAGCTGTTTTTATTCCTTAAGAGGCTAAACATCATGTTTTTTAGCTTTAAGTTGTAACAAGGCATTATATAAGTCTTTGAACAATTCATTAACAAAAATAACAAGCAATTTAGAACAAAATAAAAAAACTTAAGACTTCTTGTCTAAGACACTAGGCGCCGCCAAGCTTCTTTGGAGTAGCCGTGTTCTTCAACCAATTACTGGCTGTAGTTCTTGGAGTATCACAAGCCCTTTCACAGCTTGGTTGGTCCCATCGATCCACCTCTCGCTTCCATCTTTTCGGTCCAACAACCTAAGCTTCTCGGTGAAAAGACAGCCACCCACACAGTTCTTGCATCAATCTTCCACAGGCCCTAGTCAATTCCGGCCCTATCCTTATGGGGCTTACCTATTATATTTCTTGTTTTTAGACTAAGTGTACAATTAAGGCCTTAAGCCCAATACCTTAGTTTAGAGATCTTTCCTAAGACCAAGCCTTTGTGTTTAAGCCTTGGTCTATACTCATTTCACTCTTTAAAAATATTTTATTCTTTTTATTTAGACTTTTTGTTGTTTGGGGAAACATCATGTTGTTTACCCTAGGTTGTAAACCAAAGGCCTATATAAGCCTTATTACTTGCAATGAATAAAACAACTTGAATTTTAAACAAAAACCCTAAGACTCTTGTCTAAAACTCGGCGCCTCCTCTTCTCCTTGGTGAGCTAGCCGCGGCTTCATCCTTTCTAAGCTGAAGTTTCTCTGGTGTATCACAAGTCTTCCGCAACTTGTGTGGTCCTTTCGCTCCACCTTCACTCCATCTTATCATGTCCCTAAACCTCAAGTTTCTCGGTTGAAGAACAACCTGCCACTACGCTTGTATCATCTGGTATCAGAGCTGAAAAGCTCCTAAGTACTAGGTTGAATCTATCATTTACTATCTCTGATTTTTATGTTCCATTGTTTTTGAGTTTCCCTAATTTTGAGTTGTTCTTCTTCTTCCCTAAAAGGAAAGGAGGCACAGGACAAGGAAGAAAATCATCATAGAAATCGACACCACAAAGCCAGAATTAATCATGTTTTATCTATCCTTGTTATTTAACTTTTAATCCAAAAAAAACAAAAAAAGATTTTTGCTGTTGTCTTGTTTGATTTTTTTTTTAAATAAAACAAAACCATAAAAGAGTTAATGTGTTTAAAACAAATTTAGGATCAATAGAAACCCACCTAGAGCACTTGTTTCACTTGAGAAATCGTGGACCTAGCCCTCCTAGTGCCCACGCGTATCTTGGTAGGAGTTTGGTTGAGTTTTTGTTTTGTTTGGCTTGGTAGGATTTGAGTTTCTCGTCCTAGCAGGTGAGAGTAGATCTCGTTGGTGCGAGTCGCGTCCTAGTCTAGGTGGTAATGCCGCTTGTTAAGTCTATGCAACCGTTCCCGTTCCTTAGCCTCATCCCATTAGGACTAGTCTCCCACCAAGTCCAGAGCTGAGCCCGGGATTCTGCACACAAGCTGCGGAGTTCTAGTCAGTCATAGGACATAGAACGAGCTCCCGTACCGCGCCCAAACCAGCACCACCTAGCACCTTACGCATAGCAACCCGCACCCAACATGACACCATTCCGAGACGCAGACCTGTGCCTCCCGCGAGTTCTACACCTAAAACCCGCCAGCATAGAACTAGGAATCCTTCCATTTAGGTATTAGGAAATTTTTCTTAGAGTTCTAGATACTAGGATATTTTCTAATTCTAGATTTTCTAAGCCTTTGGAAATTTTTCTTTTAGCTTAGTTAGAATTTTTAAGGCATAATTCAAATTAGGGAATTTTCCTTTTTTATGTATAGGAAATCTTTGTCCTTTAGGAAATTTAGCAATTTAGAGCATTTGTAGATTTTTCCTTTTTCTTGTAGGGTTTCCCATTAATTTTTTAGGAACATTTTTTTTCCAAAGGTTTCCATTTTTGGAACTTTCCTTTTTGAATTTTTGTTTTCTTTTCCGGGAGTTTTCATTTATGAAAATTTACCTTTTTCAAAAACTTTCCTTTTTGGAAACTTTACTTTTTCTAGAAAATGAAAGTTATGTCGGGAAGTGAAGGATCATCGTCAGGAGCAGACAACCAAGCCATGATGCAGCTATTACAAAACTTGATGGCTCAGATAACAGCCATGGCTAGACGCATGGAGCGCCTCGAGCAGCCTGCCCGACCACCCGAACGACCCGACGAACCAGAGGTGCCCAACCATGGGCCCGGATGAGAACCACAGACCTAGGACTCACAACCTTTCCGGCACCACCCACCTAACCATCCACCTAACCCGCCTTCCTTTACGGGAAAATTGGATCCCGAAGAGTACCTAAACTGGGAGAGGCGAATGGAATTGCTCTTCGACTACTATAACTATGACGACCCGAGACGAGTGGCCCTAGCAACGGCCCAGTTCATGGACCATTCTCTAGCATAATGGGATCGAGAGGTCGCAGCCCGACGCCGATGATGTTTTGGTCCTTTAACTTCGTGGGATGAATTGACCCACCTAATGAGGTGACGATACATCCCTCCACATTTCCACCAAAAACTTCAAAAGAGATTCCAATGCGTGACTCTAGAAAGCAAGACGGTGGCAGAATACTTCGATGAATTCGAACATCTACAGAACCGCCTGGAGATGGAAGAATCCGAGGAGAGCCTCATGGCACAATTCCTAGATGGCTTAAAGGAGCCCATAGCCCATAAGTTTGAGCGTCAGCCTTATCACGACCTAGGCGAGTTGTTCCACCTTGTGGTCCAGATTGAAAAGAGTAACCAATGCAAGACCACCACACTGCCCAGTCCACGGACTACGTGGGGCACCAGCCAAAAACCAAATGACCAAGCCACGACCAGAAACGACCTGTGGTTCAAGGGAAATACCCCTACTAACCCGGCTCCTAAGGTCACTCCAGCGGCCCAGAGACCAGCCACCCCTACTCCACAAACCAGACACAACGGAGCAGCGAGATCACCTGTTTCAAATGCAAGAGACGAGGCCACATGTCCCGAGAATGTCCAAACCAATGAACCATGGTCGTAACGGCGTCAGGAGAATATGAATAAGAGGAAGAGACCAAGGAACCCACGCCTGCACCCAACCAATTTGATGATGAGTTCGAGCAACGGGAAAACATCTTCCACTCCAAGTGTACTATTCTCGGAAAATTGTGTTCCCTGATCATAGACGGCGGATCATGCACCAACATCGCAAGCAAGTACATGGTCGAAAAACTTGGACTAGCTACGACCAAGCATCCGCGACCCTACCGCCTCAGGTGGCTTACCAACAAGACCGAGCTCTTCATCTCCGATCAAGTCAAAGTGTTTTTCAGCATTTGACGATATCAAGATCAAGTGTTATATGACGTAGTCCTGATGTCAGCTGGACATCTTCTCTTGGGACGAACCTGGCAGTTTGACCGGGAGGCAACACATAATGGACGGACCAACTTCTATTCCTTCGTCCATGACAAACGCCGATTTAAGTTAGCCCTGATGTCACCACAAGAAGTCCGAGACATGCAGACTAAAATAGCAAAGGATCAGCATGCTCGGAAGGATAACTTCCTTACCAATGTCGCAGACGTCCGCAAAGCTGTCCAGACCGATGAGAGGCAAGTCGTCCTACTGCTCTACCGAGAACTATTAAGCACAGCTGGCGCAGTGGACAGTGTTCCTGAGGAAGTAAAGACACTGTTAGAGAAGTATGTTGAAGTCTTCCCAGACGAGATTCCACCAGGACTGCCGCCAATCAGAGGGATTGAGCACCACATTGATTTAATCTCTGAAGCCCAACTGCCAAACCAACCTGCCTACCGTGTGAGTCCCGAAGAAGCCAAAGAACTAGAGAAGCAGGTTCAAGACCTAATGTCGCAATGATATGTGAGAGAGAAAGATGTGTGTTGGCTGCCGCACGATCAAAAACATCACCATTAAGTATCGACACCCCATTCCGCACCTGGAAGACATGTTGTATGAGCTTAGTAAAGCGGTCATCTTTTCCAAGATCGACCTTAAGAACGGATACCATCAAGTTCGGAAGCGAGAAGGCAATGAATGGAGGACCGCATTTAAAAACAAGCAAAGACTGTATGAATGGCTAGTGATGCCTTTTGGGTTGTCTAACGCTCCGAGCACCTTCATGCGACTGATGAACACGTCCTCAAACCGTTCATCGGCAAATTCGTGGCAGTCTACTTCGATGACATTCTCGTCGACAACAACATGTATTCAGCTCATCTTGAGCATCTGGAGACCGTAATCCTGACACTTCAGAAGGAACAGCTCTACGCCAACGTCAAGAAGTGTACCTTCTGCACCGACTAAGTCATTTTCCTAAGTATCATCGTGAGTTCACAGGGACTTAGAGTTGACGAGGAGAAAATATTGGTATCCAGGAGTGGCCCACTCTAGCAAACGCCTGCCAGGTCCGGAGCTTCCACGGATTGGCTAGTTTCTATCGCCGCTTTGTGTGAGACTTCAGCACAATCACCAGCCCCTTGACATCTACGATCAAGAAGAACCAAGAGTTCAGATGAGGCCCGGATCAAGATAAGTCATTCAATCTACTGAAGAAACGCCTCACACACGCCCTGGTCCTCAGAATGATGGATTTCACTAAGACCTTTGAGGTCGAGTGTGACGCTTCAAGAGTGGGCATAGGCGCCGTCTTGACACAAGGAGGCAGGCCGGTCGCCTATTTTAGTGAGAAATTAAACGGAGCCACCCTGAACTACCCTACCTAGGATAAAACTCTACGCTTTGGTCTGTGTCTTGGAAACATGGCAACATTACTTGCTAGCTAGGAAGTGTATCATTCATACAGATCACCAGACCCTTCAACACCTCAAGGGCAAGACCGCACTGAAGAAAAGACACACACGTTTGCTTGAGTTCATCGAAACGTTTCCTTACGTAATCAAGTACAAAAAGGAAGACGACAATGTTTTTGCCGACGCATTCTTCCAGAGACATACCCTTATCTCGGTTATGGAGTCCAAGGTAATGGGTTTTTAAATGGTCAAAGGATTATATCCAGGAGACGAGGATTTCAAGGAAACCTTCCAGAAACACGGGAAAGGCGCCTACGGTCAATTCTACCTGTTTCACGGATTCCTCTTCAAGGAAAAGCAGCTCTACATTCCCCGAGGATCCGTTCGCGAGTTACTTCTACGGGAGGCCCATGGAGGCGGCCTACTGGGACACTTTGGTGTCAACAAGACATTGGCCATGCTTAAGGAACATTTCTCCTGGCCTCATCAACATCGAGATATGGAGGCCCACTGTGCCTGGTGTCTAGTCTGTAAACGGGTCAATTCAAATAAGCATCCGCAAGGCCTCTACATGCCACTACCAATTCCTTTTGCCCCCTGGACGGACATCTCGAAGGATTTTGTCCTAGGAGTGCCCAATATCAACCACAAGGACACCGTCCTTGTCGTGGTCGACCGGTTCTCCAAGATGGCACACTTCGATCCATATAATAAGACCAACGATGCTAGCAATACAGCTGACCTATTCTTCCGGGAAGTAGTCAGATTGCACGGCATCCTAAGGACAATTGTCTCGGACAGAGACACCAAGTTCCTTAGTCATTTCTGGCGAGCACTATGGAGGAAGCTGGGGACAAACTTATTGTTCTCGACCGCGTACCATCCCCAGAACAATGGGCAGACCTAGGTGGTCAACCGGACTCTATCCACTCTGTTATGAGCAACGATCGGACACAACCTGGAGAATTGACTTGAGCGTCTACCTAACGTGGAGTTTGCTTACAACCATTCCGTCCATTTCGCGACTCAAATGTCTCCGTTCGAGGTCGTGTATGGTTTCAATCCGCCAACGCCCATGTAGTTCACACCAGTACCCCCAAGGCATAATACGTGAAGATACTGCATAAGAAGGTCAAGGCCAATCTGGAGAAACGCACGGAACAATTTACCAAGAACGCCAACAAGGGACGCAGAAACGTGGTATTTGAAGAAGACGATTAGGTTTGGCTTCATCTACGGTCTGAACGTTTTCCCCATAAACAAAAGAGCAAGCTTGCACCCCGAGGAGACGGCCCGTTTAGATTCCTCCGACGAATCAACAACAACGCCTACCAGCTGGAACTTCCAGGTGAGTTCAATGTGTCTACTACTTTCAATTGCTGATTTAGAGTTTTTTGATGTAGGTGAGGAGTTTGCTTTGGAGACCAAAGCTCTTCAAGAGGAAGAGAATGATGAGGACATCGGACCGACTACAGTCCTAGAAGTACCACCTGGACCCCTGATGCGAGCCAAGGCCCGAGCCTTGGAGCACAAGTTCAACGAACTAGCAAGGTGAGCAGGAGAACAAGCACCCGTCCACCATCAGGCCCCTCACAGCCCATCCAAGCCGGCCCACGACCCGGCCCACCAAGGCCACTTCGCACCAAATCGAGAACTATGGTGGTTCCTGCTCCAAGACTCTTCCAGCTCAGGTGTCTTCACCATTACAATCCGGTGAAGGCACCAAAAGCCATGCTAAGACATTGTACTCTTTTTGCTATCTTTGGTATTGTCCACTGGGTTTTCCGAAGTAGGTTTTAATAAGGCAACACTCTTAGTGCGCATGGCGATCAAGGCCCGTTCTCAAGTCTTCCACGGGTCCTAGTCGATTTCGGCCCTATCCTTATACGGCTTACCTATTCTATTTCTTGTTTTTAGACAAAGTGTGGAATAAAGGGTTTAAGCCCAATTCCTTAGTGTGGAGATTTGTCCTAGGCCCAAGCCTTTGTGTTTAAGCCTTGGTCTAAGCCCATTTATCTCTTTAAAAACTTTATGTTGTTTTTATTTAGACTTCTTGTTGTTTTGGAGAAACATCATGTTGTTTACCCGAGGTTGTAAACCAAAGACCTATATAAGCCTTATTACTTGCAATGAATAAGACAACTTGAATTTTAAACAGAAACCCTAAGAATCTTGTCTAAAACTCGGTGCATCCTCTCCTCATTGGTGAGCTAGCCGCAGTTTCATCCTTTCTAGGGTGAAGTTTCTCTGGTGTATCACAAGTCTTCCGCAGCTTGTGTGGTCTTTTCGCTCCACCCTCACTCCATCTTAAAGTGTCCTTAAACCTAGAGTTTCTCGGTTGTATAACACCCCGCCACTACGATTGTATCACAGTCTAATGTAACGCCTTCCGACGGCAGGTAAATCCGTTAGTATACTCCATTTTTGTCGGTTTCCCATCGACTTCTCGTTTGAATATTCTGACCACTTTTTCGTCCTTCAGAAGTGCTGTCAGAATATTCTGACACAATTCTGACGGATATATACCCATGTCGACATGACAGACATATACATGTCTCTCACTAAACCAATATACTATAAAAAACAGTATCCATATGAGTAACATGATCTTTAAAGACAGTGGGTAGCAAACATTTGGTTAATGGGTCTGCTAACATATAATTTGTCTGAGTATGTTCTATAGAGATTTGTTTCTCTTGAACTCTCTTGAACTATATTCTTAATAACCAAATACTTGGTGTCGATAAATTTTTATTTAGACAAACTCTTATTGTTGTTGGACTAAAGTACGGCTGAATTGTTGTCACAGTAAATCTTTAATGGCCTTTCCACCATTTATCTCTTGACGACCGACAACAAAATTTTGAAGACATATACAATGATTGGTAGCCTCATAACAAGTGATACTGCAGCCATTGTTGTAGGAGCTATAATAGTATATTTTATGGAATTACATGAAATAGCTCCTCTAGCCAACATGTAAATGTAATCAGAATTAAATCGCTTGCTATCTTGGCATTCAGCAAAATCAAAGTCAGAGTACTCGATGACCTCAAATTTATATGATCTTTGATAAGTCAGCATGTAGTCTTTTGTGCCTTTTAAATAACATAATTATAAGTTCAGAGGTCTTCCAGTGTTGCATGCATGGATAGCTCAAATATATGCCCAACACTCCCACTATAAATGCAATATCGGGATGAGTACATACTTGAGCATATTTTTGACTTCCCACTGCTGAAGCACAAAGATTCTTTTGTATATCTTTTCTTTCAAAATTATTTTTGGGGCATTTTCTGAGACTTAATTTGTCTCCTTTAGACACATGTGTATCTTATGGTTTACTATCTTTCATGCATAATTTATTCAGGACCGTATTGATGTATCTACGTTGTGATGATTGAAGAATACCTTGAAAGCGATCTCTTGGTAACTCAATCCCTAATACAAAATAGGCATCACCAATATCTTTCATTTCAAATTTGTTTGTCAGAATATCTTGGTTTTCTATAGAAGTCTTGTATTACTACTAGAGTGTAGAATATAATCGACATATAATACCAAAAAGATGTAATTACCCCAATAAATGTCGAGTATACACAATCATCAACAACATTAGCTACAAAGCCGTATGAACTAATGAATTGGTGAATTTTTGTAATACCATTGATAGGATGTTTGTTTTAGACCATAGATGGATTTATTTATTTTGCAAACCATATACTTTGGATATCCCGAGACAAAGTTTGATTGTGGTGTCATATAAATTGTTTCATCAATGTCACCATCAAGAAATGTTGTATTGACATGAATTTGGTGTAACTCCAAAAAAAATGAGCAACGAGTGTCATTATGGTTCTAAAAAAGTCATTTGAAGATATTAGAGAAAAAGTCATTTTATAACATATGTCTTCCGTTTGAGTAAAGTCTATAGCAACTATAAGAGCTTTATATCTCTTAACATTGACCATGGAATCTTGTTTGATTTTAATTATCCATTTAAAATAAATCGGTTTTCTACCTTTAGGAAATTTTGAAGAGATTCCAAACAAGATAAACTTTTATTGTTGTTGGAGTAAAGTACGACTGAATTGTTGTCTTAGTAAATTTTCAATGGTCTGTCAACACCATTTATCACCCGAAGATCTGTAACAAAATTTGAAGCCATATACAATGATTGCTAGCCTCATTACAAGTGATAAACTTTGCAGCCATGGTTGAAGGAGCTATAATAGTCTACTTTATGGAATTCCATGAAACAGATCCTATATTCAACATAAAAATGTAATCAGGATCAGAGTACCGGATGACCTCAAATTTATATGACCTTTGATAAGTGAGCATGTAGTCTTTTGTGCCTTGTAAATACTGTAATACAAGTTCAGCGGTCTTCCAGTGTTGCATGCATAGATTGCTCAAATATATGCCCAACATTCCCACTATACATGCTATATTGGGATGAGTACATACTTGAGCATATATTAAACTTCCCACTGCTGAAGCATAATGAATTTTTTTGTATATCTTTTCTTTCAAAATCAGTTTTTGGGATTTGTCTGAGACTTAATTTGTATCCTTTAGGCACATGTGTATCTCATGGTTTACTATCTTTCATGCCAAATTTATTCAGGACCGTATCGATGTATCTCCTTTGTGATAATTGAAGAATACCTTGAAAGCGATCTCTTCGTATCTCAATACCTAATACAAAAGACATCACCAATATCTTTCATTTCAAATTTGTTTGTCATATATTTCTTAGTTTTCTGTAAAAGTCTTGTATTACTACTATAGTGTAGAATATAATCGACATATAGTACCAAAAAGATGTAATTACTATCACTAAACTTCGAGTATCCACAATCATCAACGACATTAGCTACAAAGCCGTATGAGCAAATGATTTGGTGAAATTTATAATACCATTGATAGGATGTTTGTTTTAGACCATAGATAGATTTATTTATTTTGCAAACTATAGACTTTGGATATTCTGACACAAAGTTTTTTGGTCGAGTCATATAAATTGTTTCATCAATGTCACCATCAAGAAATGCTGTCTTGACATGCATCTGCTGTACATCCAAATAAAATTGAGCAACAAGTGTCATTTTGGTTCTAAAAGAGTCTTTTGAAGATATCAGGAAAAAAATCTTTTGAAGATATTAGAGAAAAAATATTTTTATAATCTATGCCATCCTTTTGAGTAAATTCTTAAGCAAATAGACGAAATTTATATCTCTTAACACATTGCCCATTGAATCTTGTTTGATTTTAATATCCATTTAAAACAATTTGATTTTCTACCTTTAGGAAATTTGAAGAGATTCAAACGTCATTATCTCTCATTGACTTTATCTCATCCATCATGGCATCAATTGATTTTTTAGAATTAGAACTTTGCAAAGCTTGATAAAAGTTTATTGGATCATCTTAAATCAAGCTAATGGTATCCTCATGTTCTTGAAGAAATACGATGCAATCATCTGATATTGCATTTCTTCTCTCCCTTGTGGATATGATGAGGACATGAGAGACGCAAGGACATCTGACGAGTCGGACTTGGAAGAGCTCATGTTGTAAGTGCCAAGTGGACCAATTACGCATCAACGGGCAAGATCAATTGGCTTCAAGTTCAACCATTTCGTGGAGTACATGCTGGAGCGGGAAGAAGACAAACCAGACACGACTGGATCAACCTGACTCAGACCACTTCCATGCCTCTCCGGTGATCTCCTACATGCACGACCAGCTTCACTTGGTGTTTTTACTATAACTAAGTAAAGACACTGTAAAATTATGTTAATGAATTGTACTATTTTTCTACTTTCGGTTTTGTCCCACTGGGTTTTCCGAAAATGTTTTAACGAGGCAACACCCTTAGTGTGTTTAGAGTAGAATATTTCTTCCTCTTCTCTAATTTTCTACATTCCTTTTGTTGGGCTTTTCATTCCTTTTTTAAAAGAATATCTTCTCTTTATTTTGTCATAAGTTGGCCCAAATGTTGAGGGCCCATTTTTATGGATTGTATTTGCTGTTTTGAGTTTTGGGCCAAATTTCTTTATGAGGCAAGAGAAAATTCGCCCAAAAACTTATTACAACACTATTTAAACTCTTTAGGTCAATTAATAACAATTAGAACTTTTATGAACAAAACCCTAAGTTCCTAATAGCTAGTAACCGTCGAGTAGCATCCTTAGTGTAGCCTAGATTAAGATTTTCTTCTCCTAGCTTCGATCCTTCATCTGGCTTGAGATTTATGGTGTATCACAAGGTTTTCATCCCTTGTGTGGTCCAATTCAATCCATTCAACGTGGCTGTCCATAATCAAGAATCTCTCTGATCAGACACAATACAATCCTGATCCAGGCTTATATCATATTTGGTATCAAAGCTGAAGCTCCTGATGCAGGGTAGTGTATAAACCCTATCCCTTGATTTTTTTTTCTTGTTATTTTTTATTTTTTTGTCAAGTATTTCAGGTTTAAGTCACAATGTAGTCTCTATCATTCGCGATCCATCACTCACCATCCACGATAAGTTTTCATCCACGCGATCCTCACAAGGTAAAAAGAGGTGAGATTCTCCCTTTTCATTAGTTGCATTCGCTTGTATCTTTAAAATACGATTTGAATTCGTTTGTTTTTCATTGTTTATCACGATCTATTTTTTTATTAGGTTTCTAATTAGTTAAAAAAAAGGAAATTGATAGTGAGCGAGAGGGAGAAGAGAACAAAAAAGTTTTGAATTTTAGCATGAGGTGAGGAAGGAGAGAAACAGAAAATTGAACGTGAGCGTTAGGTGACGAAGGAAGAAAAAAAAGAAAAAAAAAAAAGAATTTTTTTGAACGTGCAAAAAAAACAAAAAGTTTTTTTTTTGTTAGCATGAGAGAAAAAAATTGAATTTGAACATCAGTTCAGCGTGAGGAGGAAAAAAAATAAAAATTTGAATTTGAGCATGAGCATGAGGAGGAAAAAAAAATTGAATTTGAGCGTAAGAGAGGAGAAAAAAAAATTGCTAAATTGCTAGATTTACGTTAATTGTTTTCTAGGGTTTTAGTTTTTATTCACATAAAAAATTAGGGTAATTTTATCATATAGTTTTATTTGCATAATTTTATCATCTAGTTTTTATTTGCATAATTTTAGATTTCTAGGGTTTTAGTGTTAGTTCACCTAAAAAAAATTAGGGTAATTTTATCATATAGTTTTTATTTACATAATTTTATCATATAATTTATGTTGTTTTGCATAATTTTATCATATAGAATTTTTTCTATATTTTATTTTCATACATTTTACCTATAATTTTTATTTGCATAAATTGAGCATATAATATTTATTTTCATTAATTTGCACATATTTTTTATTTACATTAAACTTAGATTAAAATTTTGTCATAGAGTCTATTTGTATTAAAAAAAATTGTAGAAACTTTAGGGCTTTCTAGTTTAGCTAAATTTCGTTAGAAGTCCCTAAATCAATTCGAAATTGGTTAAGAAGTCCCTAGGTTAAGTTTATTTGCATACTAGATCCTTAGATTAAATTTATTCGCATATTAGGTCCTTAGAATAAATTTATTTGCGTATTAGGTCCTTAGGTTAAATTTATTTGCATACAAGATCCCTAGATCAAAATTATTTGCATAAATAATCCTTAAATAAAATTGCAGAAATAGTCCTTAAGGTCTTTAAAATTGCATAAAAGTCCTTAAACTATACATTTTTACATTAATAGTCCTTATTTGACTAGGAATTACAAACCAAGTCCCACTCGGTTTAGTAATTTAGTTATTACCCCCAAAACAAAGAATAATAAATTTTGAGTCCTCTTGAATCTTAAGTTCTTTTCTTTATTCCGGATCTCTTTCAGAGAAACAGAATGTCCGACATGTCGGACCCCGCTGACGTCTACAGTGCCATGTTGCACATGTTGGCAAATCTGAGGGCCAAATCAATGTTATGGCCACGGTCATAGACCGATTAGGAGAGCTCTTAATGGCAACAAGAGCCGAGATCCCGGGTCTGCTCGTCAAGGAGCAGATCGAGGCTTTGAGCAACCACCACCACCGCCAACTTTTCAACCACCCCCACCGCCGTTTCAGGCACCGCCACCACCACCTTTCCAGGCTCAACCACCCCCACATCAAGCCCCGGAAGTAAAGCTTAACCCTCCCATATTCGCTGGTAAAGTGGACCCCGAGGCTTATTTAGATTGGGAGCGCCGAATCGAGCATATCTTTGACTACTATCGATATGCCAATCTGAGGAAAGTAGCTCTAACTACGGCTCAGTTTACCGACCATGCTCTGACATGGTCGGATCGAGAATGTACCGAGAGAAGGAGAAACCGGTACGGAAACATCGTATTATGGGACGAACTAAAGTACGCCAACGTTACGTTCCACCGCACTTTCACCGAAACTTACAAAAACATTTTAGACGTTTAAGTCAAGGAAGTAAGAGTGTCGAAGAGTACTATGAGGAATTCAAACATCTAAGGAACCGTCTAGGAGTAGAGGATTCATTAGAGAGTCTTATGGTGCAATTCATGGATGGATTACACGAATATATTGCTCGGAAAGTCGAGAGGCAGACGTATCACGACTTAAGCGAGTTACTTCACCTCGATATTCAAATCGAGCAATAGAAAAAGCGCAAGGACTCGAGCGTTGCTCGGCCTAAGACTAGTTGGACACCCGTGTCCAGACAAACTGAACGGAGCAGCCAACCGGCTACGGATAACCAGTTTAAGGCTAAGGTGAGTGATTTCACCAAGACTCCACGACCGGGCCCTAGCACATCTCAGCATCCAGCCGATACTACGACTTCTACAAGAAGTCGAGACATCCAATGCTTTAAGTGCAATGGAAGGGGAAATATGGCCCGGGAGTGCCCTAACCAATGAGCCATATTCCTCACTCCAGATGGAGAATATGAATCAAAGGATGAAGCAGAGGAAGACCTGGACAACTCTGGAGAATACGACCTTGAATACCCGAACACTGGAGAACTCTTGATGATGAAACGAGTTCTCAACACGATGGTTCATCCCGACGAGGTCGTTAAGCGAGAGAACATATTCCACTCTCGATGCACAATTCAAGGAAAAGTGTGCTCGCTGATCATAGACGGAGGTTCGTGCGTGAACGTAGTCAGTGCCTACACGGTAGATAAGCTCGGCCTAAAGAGGACCAAGCATCTGCACCCCTATAAGTTGAGATGTCTCAATGACAAGGCTATACTACCCATATATGATCAAGTTACCATTTCTTTTAGCGTGGGACGTTACAATGATCAAGTGTTATGTGACGTAGTGCCGATGCAGGCCGTTTTTCAATTGCTAGGACGTCTGTGGCAATTCGATAAGGAAACCACACACAACGGACGGACGAACTTGTATACGTTTGAGCATGAACGACGCAAGTATAACTTAGCACCATTGACACCTTGAGAAGTACATGAGATGCAGGTTCAAATGGCCAAAGACGAAAGAAAGCGTAATGAAAACTTTTTTATTAACTCTAGAGACATTCAGAATGCCGTTAGCAGAAAAGATACACCTGATATCTTGCTAATGTAACCCAAAACATAAACCTCAATCTGCCATATGAGGTGGAGGAATTGCTAAAGAGTTATGTCGATGTTTTCCCCGAATTATTACCTCCCTGACTACCGCCAGTTAGAGGGATAGAGCATAACATTGAATTCGTCCTGGGAGCCCAATTGCCTAACCGAGCCACTTATCGGGTTAACCCGGAGGAAGCTCAAGAACTTGAGCGACAAATATGAGAACTGATGTCCCAAGGGTACGTCAGGGAAAGTCTCAGCCCATGTGCAGTCCCAGTCCTTCTAGTTCCAAAGAAGGACGGCAGTTGGAGGATGTGTGTTGATTGTCGAGCTATCAACAACATCACCATCAAGTATCGACATCTGATCCTGAGATTGGACGATATGTTGGATGAGCTTAGAGATGCAATCGTATTTTCTAAGATAGACCTAAAGAACGGTTATCACCAAGTCAGAATGCGAGAAGGAGAAGAATGGAAGACCGCATTCAAGACAAAACAAGGGCTGTACGAATGGTTGGTCATGCCATTTGGACTCTTAAACGCACCGAGTACGTTCATGCGTCTAATGAACCATAGTTTTAGACCATACATTAGTAAGTTTGTTGTCGTTTATTTCGATGACATCCTAATTTATAGTGTGTCGTACTCTGACCATGTGTCACATCTCGAGATGATGATCCGTAAGCTTCAAAAGGAGAACTTGTATGGGAATCTCAAGAAGTGCATATTCTGCACTGATCAAGTCATTCCTCGGCTTTGTCGTAAGCTCTCAAGGCTTAAAGATCAACGAGGAAAAGATTAATGCCATAAGGGATTGGCCCACGCCGACTTGTATCAGTCTAGTGTGGAGATTTCACGGTTTAGCAACCATCTAAAGACGTTTTTCTGTGATTTTAGCACCATCGTGGCCCCGCTAACGACCATAATCAAGAAGAACCGCGAGTTCTCTTAGGGAGAGGAAAAAGACCGAGCTTTTCAGCTCCTTAAGAACAGATTAACTCACGCCCCGTGTTAGCACTCCCGGACTTTAACAGGACATTTGAAGTTGAATGTGATGCATCTGGCGTCAGGATTGGAGTCGTGCTGACTCAAGGAGAGAAACCAGTTTCGTACTTCAGTAAGGAGCAAAGCGGTGCGCCATTGAACTATCTGACCTACGATAAGGAATTGTACGCATTGTTTAAGGGCTATGGAGACATGGCAGCATTACATGGTTGCCCGAGTTTGTGTTATTCACACCGACCATCAAACCCTTCAGCATCTCAAAGGTCAAACAAAGCTGAAACACTGTCCCGCACTGTGGCTAGAATTCATCGAGATGATCCCTTATGTCATCAAGTATAAGAAGGGAAAGGAAAACGTCGTCGCAGATGCCTTGTCTCGGAGATACATACTTATCTCAATCATTGATTCCAAAGTGTCGGGATTTGAAATTGATTAAGGATTTGTATGAGACAGACGATGATTTTAAGGAAATATTCCGAGAACACGGAAAGGGAGCCTAAAGCAAGTGCTATCTCTTTGACGGATTTCTATTCAAGGAAAAGAAGTTGTGCATTCCGAAAGGATCCATTCGGGATTTGCTGTTAAGGGAAGCTCATGGAGGAGGACTAATGGGCCACTTTGGAGTATACAAGACGCTCGCCATGCTAAAGGAGCATTTCTTTTGGCCGTCCCAGAGGCGAGATGTAGAGGCTCAATGCGCCCGATGTTTGATCTGTAAACGGGCCAAGTCAAAGACCCATCCCCACGCCCTATATATGTCACTGTTGATTCCTACTACACCTTGGACCGACATATCAATAGACTTTGTGTTAGGCTTACCAAAGCAAAACCACAAGGATTCCATCTTTGTCGTACTAGACCGGTTTTCAAATATGGCACACTTCATTTTGTGTGCCCAGACGAACGATGCGAGCCAAACCGCTAACTTCCTTTTTAAGGAAGTGGTACGACTTCATGGCATCTCGAGGACTATCGTGTCTGATCGAGATACAAAGTTCTTGAGCCATTTCTGGATATCTATCTGGAAAAATCACGGAACTAAATTAGTCTTTTTGACGACTTGCCATCCGCAGATCGATGGTCAAACAGAGGTCGTCAAGCGAACGCTATCTACCCTGCTTTGAGTAACCATTGGACGGAACTTAAAGAGCTGGCTCGAATGCATACTGTTCGTTGAATTTGCTTATAACCGAGCTGTCCACTCGGCTACAAATCTATCTCCGTTTGAGATTGTCTACGGATTTAACCCGCAGTTGCCCTTAGACCTAACACCATTGCCTACAGCCAAGATTGTTAGTTTAGAAGGCGAGACCAAGGCTAATTTTATCAAGAAACTGCATCAGAGGGCTAGAGACAACATCAAAAAGAGGATAGAAGCTTACCAAAGACAGGCCAACAAGAGCCGCAAGGCCGTAAGCTTCAAGGAAAAAGATTGGGCTTGGCTCCACATGCGGACCGAGCGATTCCCTCAAAATAGAAAGAACAAGTTGGCACCAAGAGGAGACGGACCATTCAAGATTATACGAAAGATCAATGAAAACGCCTACCAACTGGAGCTTGCAGGTGAGTTTAACGTTTCTTCTACATTCAACGTTGCTGACTTATCTTTTTTGATGCAGGTATGAACCAGTTTTGAGGTTAAAACCTTCAGAAGAAGGAGGGAATTATGAGGAAATAGGAGACGCAAGGACATCTGACGAGCCGGACTTGGAGTAGCTCACGCCGCAAGTGCCAAGTGGACCAATTACGCGTCAACGAGCAAGAGCAATTGGCTTCAAGTTGAACCATTTTGTGGAGTATTTGCTGGAGCGGGAAGAAGACAGACCAGACACGACCGGCTCGACCAGACTCTGACTACTTCCACGCCTCACCGGTGATCTCCTACATTCACGACCAGCTTCACTTGGTGTTTTTAATATCACTAAGTAAAGACACCGTAAAATCATGCTAAGTAATTGTCCCACTTTCGGTTTTGTCCCACTGGGTTTTCCGAAAGAGGATTTAACGAGGTAACAACCTTAGTGTGTTTAGAGTAGAAGACTTCTTTTCTTCTTCTCTAATTTTTGGCGTTCCTTTTGATGGGCCTTTCTTTCCTTTTTTTTTAAAAAAAATATTTTCTTTGTTTTGTCCAAAGTTGGCCCAAATATTTATGGTCCATTTTTATGCATTGTATTTGCTGTTTTAGAGTTTTATGCCAAATTTCTTTATGAGGCAAAAGGAAATTCGCCCAGAAACTTATTGACAACACTATTTAAACTCTTTAGGTCAATTAGTAACAATTAGAAGTTTTATGAACAAAACCCTAAGTCCCTAATAGCAAGTAACCGTCGAGTAACATCCTTAGTGTAGCCTAGATTAAGATTTCCTTCTCCTAGCTTTGATCATTCATCTGGCTTGGAGATTTATGGTGTATCACAAGTTTTCCATCCCTTGTGTGGTCCAATTCGATCCATTCAACGTGGCTGTCCAGAATCGAGAATCTCTCTGATCAAACACAATACGATCCTAATCCAGGCTTGTATCAAGAAAGATACCTGATCATTATCATTATTAAGTTTTTCTTTGAGAACAACATTCTTTATGTTTCCTTCTCGTCTTGAAAAATATTCTTGATGAGGGAGTGTAAAACTTGTAATCTCGAGAGCGTTCAGAGTAACCAACAAAAAAACTGCTTATCGTTCTTGATACAGCTTTAATTCATGAGGTTTATAACGTTTAGTGTCAGCTGGACAATCCCAAATGTTCAAATGCCTTATGCTAGGCTTTTTGCCAGTCCATACCTTATAAGGGGTTTTGGTAACTGCTTTGCTTGACACTCTATTAAGGATGTATATAGTTTTTTTTTAAGACTTTTCTCCAAAGTGACTCTGATAAAGAAGAATGACTTATCATAGTTTTTATCATATCTTTAAGAGTCTTATTACGTTGCTCAACAACTCTATTCATACTATGTTTTCCTGGCATAATGTATTGCTGAACGATTCCACATTCTTCGGGAACATGGCAAAGGGTCTATGACGTTGTTATCCTGATCCATTATACCGACCATAATATTTACCACCATGGTCAGATTTAATAGCCTTTATTTTCTTTTAAAGTCGAAATTCAACTTCAGCTTTAAAGATTTGAACACGTCTAAGGATTGATATTTTTAATGTACCAAATATAGGTAGCAATATCGAGAGTAATTGTGTTTGAATGTAATGAAATATTATTGCCTATTCCAACATGCAGTAAGCAATGAACAACAAATATCAGTGTGTATAAGTTCTAAGACATTTGTAGCTCTGTTGGCACCTTTTATACACTCAATTTCTCAATATTTGTTCTTTTACCCTTTATACATTCAGTACAAACTTCAAAGTTTGTCAAATTAAAGTCTCTAAATTCTCTTTGTAGAGATCTGTCATAATTGTTTGTGCCACAAAGTAGCTGAATTCTCACTTAATTTTCATTTTTTTCCTTGTGAATTAATTTGCAATCTTTCATTATGCGAACTAACTACATTAAACATATATAAGTTATCAATTAAAGAAGCAGAACCAAAAAAATTGGAATTATATAGTTAGTTCTTGAGGATGTTGAATTTGATCATTTAACATCAAAAGAACAAGAAAGCCCTGATTTGTCCAAAGCAAAAAATGATAATTAAATTATGTCCAAAAGACAGTACAACAAAAGTCTCAACAAAATCCAAAAAATTGGTGGTCTTTAATTATAGCATAAAAAGTTCTCAATAGCCACCACCACAACTTTATTTATGTTGCCTACATAGATGAACTCTTCACTCTTATTTGGTGGTCAGCTCAACAGACATCCCTACATAGATGTACTTAGCACTAGAATCTACCCACCATGTGTATATAGGAACAATGACTAAATTAACTTCAGAACAAACCAAAGTCAGAAGCATACCCTTCTTTTCCCACCATATGGCATACACTTGTTTTACTATTTCTTTATGTGCCCCATGTTCTAGCAGAAGTAGCAAGTAGGTACAAAGACCTTATCTTGCATGTTTTGCTTCTTCTGAAAAGAAGATGTGTTATAAACATCCTTAGCTATTTTTCTTGTGCCATTTATGAGAAGTAGCTAAGTGAGCACTTTCTGTCTTATCTCGCAATTGCCTCTCTTCCTCTTGCACACAGTGAGAAATTAGTTCAATAAGAAACAATTTGTCCTTCTGATTTTTTTAATTCACTTTCAATTCCCTAAAGTATGATGGAATATAAATCAAACAATAACCCATCTTTAAATCGACTATAATTCACATAAAAAACTTTAAATTATTATGTATTTATCATTGGAGACCTTCTGGATTATCTTCAAGGAATAGATCTTTGTACCCCTGCAAATGAGAAGTCATCTTACTTAGCAACACCGGTTCAATGTTAGTTAATCTTAAACTAGCTTCCTCATAAATAAACATAAGCATAGCTGTTTAGAAAACAAAGTCTTCTTAACCTTAACAGCCTTCATAGAGAAGTTTGTTTGCTTAACCTTATGTTCTTTAAGCTTAACCTTTTGTTATTTCTACTGTTTTAAGTGTAGCTGGTCTTGATACACTTCTTGGGGCGTAATACGAACCATGAGAATCTCCTGCCTTTAAAAACAAAGGAATACTGGTTAGTAAATCCATTATGAATTACCTTGCGGACTGATTGCCACGGTCTCCCAATAAGTATATGCTCTGCTTCCATTGACAATAGATCACAAATAACCTCATCTTTATACTTCCCAATTGCTAGAGAAACCAAGAATTGGCTACTGACTTTCAGTTCCACTATCATTGAGCCAGTGAAGAGGATATGGCTTGGGGTGATTCATCACTTTCAATCCATGTTTTTCACCATATCTTCACTGATGACATTCATGCAGCTTTCTCCATCCATAATGAGGCTGCAAATCTTTCATTGCACAATGCATCTAGTATGGAATAGATTCTCTCACTGTTCTTGCTCCTCTGTCTTAGTTTGCAAGTTCAATGATCTTCTGGCTACCATTAATTGTCCCATAGCAGGTAGTTCTTCATACACTTCAGAAGACGAATGTGCTTCTGCTTGCTCATCCATGGATTTAATCTCTCCATTCTCCATGAGTATCATAACTCTCTTTTTGGATCACTCATTTGTATAATGTCCCTTCCATTGGCACTTGAAGCATTTGATGACACAGTATCTGGTTGCAGCTGTCTCAACGTTGCTATTGTCTTGGTTGGCTGTAATTGGTTTGGGCTCCAACTTTGGCGTTGTGGGTCTGATTTCCCTCTGATAGTTTAATCTAGCTGCAACTACTCCAGTTCCATAGCTTGGCTGTGAGGGACCTCCCCTATTGAGTTGATGTTATATCAAACTGGCTTTGTAAAGCATATCTTCCTACTCAATATAATGTTGCATATCCAGCCTGTCATGTATCTCTCTTTTAATTCCTCCCAAGAATCTAGACATAGTGGCTTCTCTATCTTTTGAATCATCAGCTCTTTCGAGAAGAGTCTCCATTTCTTGATAATACTCCTCAACATTTTTGTTTCCTTGGGTGAGTCTTCTGAGTGGCTTCTCTATCTTCTTTATTTTTGGTTCCAAGAATCTAGAAATAGTGGCTTCTCTATCTTCTCTATGGTGCATTCTTAGGTCCTGAACCAGGCTATTGCAGTTCTTGGCGCAAGGCGTTAAATCTGGTTTTATTATTTGCTCCATCTTTGCAGTGATGGCTTCAATGAAGAACTTGTTGTTCTGTTGAAGGCAGGTCTCTCTCTCATGGTCAGATATCATTCCTGCAACACAAGTAAACACATCAGGCAGTTAATATTTTTCACTAACAACTAACTACTCAAGGAATTTTGCAATGATTTACCTAACCAAGGATGAGAACTCTAATGCAGACAATTTAGGACTTCACAAAACTAACACAAATGATTACAGACACAAGTTCTAACAACAGGTTTGCAGATTATGGATTCTTTTTTTAACAATAAAATTGCATACTGTTGTGAACTGAAAACAGAAATGGATCAATGGTAAAGTGAAATTGATAGCAACTCAAACAGACAGTGAATCCAACCAAAATGACCATACATAACAATACAAACACGAAATCATATGGATACATTATGATTCACACCAAAACAGAGAGTGAACAGATGATAATAAGCGATAACAAGTGATCAAAAATGAAATGGAATTGCTAACAACCTAAACATATACTAAAATCAACCAGATTAACATGAATAATAACACATAAACATGAGTACATGAGGGTGGACTGAGATACATTAAAATTGGATGATGAACAGACACAAAGTTCATGGAAACATAAAATTCAACTCACAGAGTGTGGTCTAATACCATTTGGTGAGATCTTCTCAAGACGGTCACTCTAGAGTTGAGAAAGGGGATATGCCTTGCTGCAATGAGAATTTAAACTCTCTGACAAGGGCTGTGGAAGGAAGTGCTTACACAAAGGTTGCTGATGGATTTTAATTCATGATGCAGACATCGACCAACTCAAGACCGATGACGAGCAGAACCAAGAAGATGTCATCCCTCAAGTACCAAACGGACCTTTTTTATGCCTCAAAGCAAGGGAAATCGGCCAAAACTTATGTCAGTTTGTAGACCACATAGTTGATAAAGAACTAGCCGAAATGACACCCACCCCACCGGCAGCTCACATGCATAAGGGAGAGGAGTTACCAAGGAGCTGCGACTTGCTATTTTCATCCCTTTGAACATGGGGACTCCTCATCCACCAGACGTCAACTTCTGGTGTCTTTACCATCAACCTTGAGTAATGACATTCAAAATCATGCAAGAGTACTCTTTTCTCTACCTTCGGTTTTGTACTAATGGGTTTTTCGAAATAGATTTTAACGAGACAACACCTCTAGTGTGCATTACAGGATTTGTTCACTACATGAATTCTTCATTCACAAGTCCTGGAGTCATTCGAAGCTGAAGACCCTCTGCAAGAAGACATAAACGAGTTTTAGACTTGTTATTTTATGTCTTTTGTTTTAAAACTACTTGTTATTTTATTTTGGTTTCAAAACTACTTGTTATTTTTATTGGACTACTTGTTGTTTGTTTGGGCTTAGATTATTATATAAACCTAAGCCATCTAATGAAAGGTATATACAAGTTTAAACCCTTAAAGGAAACCCTAGTCATTTCTCTTTTCTTTCTAGGCCATCAGCCATGCCTTTTCCTTAGAGAACCGTCGCCTTCTTCTTGCCTTGAGTTATTGCTACGGCCTGAAGAACTTTTTGGTGTATCACGAGTCATCACCTTTGTGTTGTCCAAATTTGCTTCCATTAAAACCTTGCATCAACCTGACGAGCTCCTCTCTTATTCCTACACAAACACCACTTGCGGATCCTATAGTCAACTTGGCCGCCAGAGCGTGTATCATCTTTGGTGGCAGTGCTCAAGATTATATATCTCAGGGAGTGTTTAAACATATCTCTGCCTTTATATTAACGTTTTCTTTTCATTCATTCATTAATTAAATAAGAACTGTTGCATATCGCTCAAGTCGTTAACTTGTTGTGTCGATAATCTAGTTTTTCCTACACTTTAAATTTGTGTAACCCTAATAGAAAAAGAGCAAATCGCCCAAGCCTGTTGTTACTTAACTAATTTTTTTTTTTCAAAAATGAAATCTTATAATTCTTCCATATCTTTTTTACAGCAAAAGAAAAGAAGAAAGTTTATTATTCCTACATATTTACTTATTTGTGTAATCTCTTTTTATTTGCAAGGTACAATATGTCAGAAGAATCCCACCAAGGGAATGCCAACAACGTAATGATCCAGATGCTAGCCGCCATCAACACTCAACTCAACACCCTGACGGCTAGGATGGACCATCCCATGCCCCCTAGGAAACCTGACCTACCCAAGACCACGCGAAGAGGAGAAGGCTGCGTCTTTTACGACTTCCCCACACCATCACCCATGTACCGGCTAGACCGCCACCATAACCCCCTCAACAATTATCTGACGTGAAGATGAACCCTCCAACATTCACCGGGAGAGTTGATCCGGAAGCATACCTAGATTGGAAGAGGCGAATGGAACACATATTTGAATACTATCGGTATGCTAACATGAGCAGAGTGGCCTTAGCAACCGCCCAATACATGGATTATGCACTTACATGGTGAGACATCGAAGTGGTTGCGAGGAGGAAGAACATATACAATTACATAGTAGCCTAGGAAGAACTCAAACATATAATGAAAAGGTGCTATGTACCACCACACTTCCACCCAGAGAAAAAAACAACGTTTCAAGCGTTTGACAAAGCAACAAAAGCGTGGAAGAGTACCTGGAAGAGTTTGAGCACTTGAGGAACCGAATAGAAATTGAACACTCACTGGAGAGTCTCATGGCTCAATTCTTGGACAGGTTACTAGAGAGGATCAAGCGCAAGGCCGAGAGACAAACATACCACGATCTCAGAGAGTTTCTACACCTTGCCATCCATATAGAGCAGCAGATTAAGCGCAAGGGTCCTAACAACCACAAACGACCCAAAGCCAATTGGAACCGTACTCCTAAACCAGTTGAGATAAGTAATGGAGTACAAGGTCATCATCGATTGAAGGGCAAAATCAACGACAACACCAAGACACCTAAAACTGGCTTTAGTGTACCGCAAGCAAATTATCAAACTCCTCAACCTCAACAGAGCAGAGACATTACCTGTTTCAAATGCAGTGGGAGAGGCCATATGGCTAGGGGTTTCCCAAACCAGACAGTTCTGATCATAACTCCATTCAATAAATATGAGTTGCAAGACGAAGGAGATGAAGACTCCGACAAGCACAACAGTGATGACAAGATGGAGTATGCAGATTCAAGAGAAATCGTGATGGTAAGACGAGTTCTTAACTAAATGGTCGGACATGAAGAAGTTGCACAGAGAGAAAATATATTTCACTCTAAGTGCACCATAAAGGGAAAGGTATGTTCTCTAATAATCAATTGTGGGTCTTGTACCAATGTCGCAAGTTTACATATGGTTGAAAAATTCGGTCTTGAGAGAACTAAACACCCTCACCCGTATAAGTTGAGGTTGCTCAATGATAAAGCTGAGTTACATGTATCTAATCAAGTAAAAATTTCCTTTAACATTGGCTGATACAGTGATCAATTGATGTGTGACGTGGTCCTAATGCAAGCTGACCATCTCTTATTGGGACGTCTGTGGCAGTTTGATAGGGAAACCACACACAATGGATAGACTAGTCTCTACTCTTTTGTCCATGACAAGCGCATGTACAACTTAGCACTTATGTCACCCCAGCAAGTGTATGAACAGAACTAAAGATGGCTAAGATAAGAGCATACCAAGGAGAATTTCCTAGTGAATTCTAGTGACGTTTGCAAGGCTATTGGTAAAAACATTACTAACATTCTTCTAATGGTTTTGAAATAGAATTTGAGTGCAAAAAAGACATATATCAAGCTACCATCAGAGGTGAGTGCATTTATGGAAACATTTGCTAATGTGTTTTCTAAAGAGTTACCGACAGGATTACCTTATGTAAGCGGCATATTGTACAACATTGACTTCATTCTGGGGGCTTATCTACCAAACCGGCCTGCATACCATGTTAACCTCGAGGAAGCTAAGGAACTTGAACGGCAAGTAAGGGAACTGATAGCACAAGTGTACGTTCAAGAAATCCTCAGCCCATGAGTGGTTGCAGTCCTACTCGGCAAAGAAGGATATAAGCTTGATAATGTGTGTTGACTGTCGAGCCATCAACAATATAGCCATAAATTATATGCATCTCATCCCTAGCCTAGATGACCTGCTCGATAAGCTGAGTAGCGCCACCATTTTCTCAAAAATTGATCTTAAAAGTGGCTACCATCAAGTGAGAATGCGAGAAGGAGATGAGTGAAAAACCGCATTCAAGACCAAGCAAAAGCTATATGAATGGTTGGTCATGCCATTCGGGTTATCAAACGTCCATAGCACCTGTATGCGTCTAATGAACCATGTTTCTTTACCATACAATAGTAAATTGTAGTTATCTATTTTGATGATATACTTATATAGAGCTCATATTACTCTGATCACGTGACACATCTTAAGTTAGTTATATGCTAATCTCAAGAAGTGCACTTTCTACACTGATAAAGTTATCTTCCTAGGTTTTGTTGTAAGTTCGTAAAGCCTACAGGTTAATTAAAACAAGATTAAGGCCATTAAAGATTGGCTAACACCAATAAGCATCAGCCAAGTTAAGAGCTTTCATGGATTAGCAAGCTCCTACCGCTGTTCATGAAGGACTTCAGGAGCATCGCCAGCCCTAACGTCCAAAATCAAGAAAAACCGAGAGTTCAAAATGGGGAGAGTAACAAGAACAAGCCTTCCAAATTTTAAAGGAACAGCTCACACATGCGTCAGTCTTATCCCTACCAGACTTCAACAAGATATTTGAGGTAGAGTGTGACGCATCCAAAGTGGGTATAGGACCCGTCCTAACTCAATAAGGTAGATCCATGCCATACCTATGACAAGAAGCTGTAAGCATTAGTCAAGGCAATGAGTCATGGCAGCATTAATGTATCGTACACACGTACCACCAGACATTACAATAGATGAAGGGGCAAACGAGGCTGAAAAGAGACATGCTAGTTGGCTAAAGTTTATTGAGATGTTTTCCTATATCATCAAGTACAAGAAGGGAAAAAACAATATTGTAGCTGATATATTACTAAGGTGATACAGCCTTATTTCAATCATGGAGACTAAAATATTGGGGTTTGAAATGATCAAAACACTATATGCGGACGACTTCGGTGAGAATATTAAAGAGTGTGAAAAAGGCGCCTACAACAAATTCTACTTGTTTTAGGACTTTCTGTTCAAGGAAAAGAGATTATGTGTTCCAAGAGGATCCATCAGAGAATTGTTACTAAGAGAGTCACATGGAGGCGGACTGATGGAACACTTTGGGGCAGACAAGACCTTGAGCATGCTGAAGAAACAATTCTATTGGCATGACCAGCGACAGGACGTGGATGCACATTGCACTAGATGTTTGGTGTGTAGGAGAACCAAGTCCAAGGCACACCCACACGGGTTATACAAGCCATTTCCCATCCCAAAAACTCATTGGACTTACATATCCATGGACTTTGTGACACTCTCTGGGCAAAGAGAGGTGGTAAACAGGACGCTATCAATGTTACTGAGAGCTACAATTGGGAGGAACTTGAAGACATGGCTTTAGTGCATCTCTTTCTTGGAATTCGCCTACAACCAAGCAACACACTCAGCCACTAAGATATCACCTTTTGAGACTGTCAACAGGTTCAACCCAAAATCACCCCTTAACCTTACGCTCTTGCCACTAGCACAGATTGTGGTTTGGAAGGCGAGACTAAGCTAAATGCATTAAAAAGATTCACCAGAAAGCTAAGGAACATAGAGAAGAAGACATAAGCTTACAAAAGACAGACAAACAAAGGGAGAAAGCAAATCATCTTTATGGAAGGTTATTCGTCTGGTTGCACATGATATCAGAAAGCTTTTAACAAAAGAGAAAGAACAAGCTTGCACCGGATGAAAATGGGCCATTCCGAGTTTTGAAAAAGATAAATGAAAACACCTATCAATTGAAGCTAACAGGTGAGCTTAATGTACCTCCTACTTTCAATGTCTATGATTTAGAGGTTTTTGATGCACAACCCTTGAAACACCTCAAAGCAAGGGAAATCAACCATAAGTTCTGTCAGTTCGTAGACCACATAGTTGATCAAGAACCGGTCGGCATGACACCCACCCCACCAGCTGCTCACTTGCATAAGGGATAGGAGTTACCAAGGAGCTATTGCTTGATATCTTCATCACTTGAGCCATGGGGACTCCTCAGCCACCAGACGTCAGCTTCTGGTGTCTTTACCATCACTCTTGAGGAAAGACACAGAAATTCATGCTAGAAAATTGAACTATTTCCCTACCTTTGATTTTGTCATAATGGGTTTTCTGAATGAGGTCATAACGAGGCAACACCTCGAGTGTGCATTCCAGGACTTGTTCACTACTTGAATTCATCATCCACAATTCCTGAATAAATTTGAAGCTAAAGACCCTCTGCAAGAAGACCTTCAACGAGTTTTAGACTTCTTTTATGTGTTTTATATTAAAACAACTTGTTGTACTTATTGTTTTATTTTGGACAGCTTGTTATTTTTCGGGCTTAGATTATTCTATAAACCTAAGTCATCTAATAAAAGACATATACAAGTTTAAACCCTAAAGAAAGCCTTAGTCATTTCTCTCTTATTTTTAGGCCATCGGCCTTTTGGTATCTTCTCCTTAGAGAACTGTCGCCTTCTTCTTGCCTTGAGTTAATGCTCCGGTTTGAAGACCCTTTGGTGTATCACGAGTCACAACACTCGTGTGGTCCAACTTTGCTTCCATCAAAACCTTGCATCAACCGGACAAGTTTCTCTCTCTTGTTTCTGCACAAAAACCACTTGTGGATTCTAAAGTCAGCTTGGCCGCCAAAGTGTGTATCAATTCAACACTTGAATCCTTTAGATATGACATATTAAAAAATTTAAGGTTTTTGCTAGGTAATACACATTAACATAATTGATCTAACTTTGAAAAGAGGTTTTGATTAAAAGATAGATGAGTTCTCCATCCAAGAAACACAAAAATATAAAAAGAAGGGGAAAGAGAGGCGCCTGGCCTTGGACATTTCAAAGGCCAGCCTTGAAAACAAGCAAAGAGCATGCACAAACTTGTTTCATTTGAATTTAGCCTGAGTGAAAGAAAGTGACGAAATTTATGATGGATTTGGGCGGGGCTTCTCAGCAAATAGATAATGTAGGAAGTGATTCATAAGCCTCATTAAAAAACTTACATTGGAAAACCCATCGGGACAAAACCAAACATAAGAGAATAAGAGTGAAAATGGATTACTTGTCAATTTGTTGAACTTATTGGGTTTGGATTAGGACCAGTGTGGCTTGCTTGGCTTCTGAAAGGGGCTTGGCCTAAATGTCTTTGAGCAATCCTCCGATGACCTCCTTAAGGTTCTTGGTCCTACCTCTGGTCATGGGACCAATTGGCGCAATCAGGTCCTTAGCGGCTCCATGCTACTAAGCTTCAAGCTTGCTTCCTTCTGGTTCTAGCACAGGTTTGATGTGATCCTAGATAGCCTCCTGGAAATAGAGAATGACATGAGTTTGGAGCTGAAGAACAATGAGCTATGGATGTTTAAAGAATGCTGATTGTTCCCACGACTAGAGCAAAGACCAGAAAGCTTAAGGAAGCCATTGGAGAAATTATCAAATATACGGCCCAACCATAAGCAATGTCAAACACCGTTGTTTCATGCATAAGAAGTTCAGCAAATGGCAAGTAATTATTTTGCACTATTTTTCCCTAACTTTAGGGTTTTCCCATTGGATTTTTCCAAATATAGGTCTTTAATGAGGCTTCTGGATTACTTACCCATTACCAATTGTTAAGAAACCCAAGCCATCCTCTCTTGTCGCCAATCTACATGCCTCAGGAATGTCCAAAGCCAGGCGCCTCCTTATCCTTTGTTCTCTTTATATTCGTGTGTCACTCCCATTGTAGAACTATCTTTCTTTTAATAAAAATCTCTTTTTAAAGTAAGATCAATCTCTGTTTGGTGTGTAAAAGACTTCAAGCAGGTGAATCAAAGGACCTTCTGCAGCCTTTGTGTGACTTATTCCTCCATACCCCTTGTCAGTGAGTGCTTATCTCATTGTAGCAAGGCCTATCATTTTCAACTTACTTTTGTGTGCCAGTTTTTGGAAGGAGATTCCTTAACAGGGTCACATTATTCGGTATCAAAGCTACACACACAAGCTGAGTCTTTATTCTATCCTTTTAAATTTCGTGACCCTTCATGTTCCTTTCATGCGTTTGGCTCCGGTGCAATTTCTTGCATTTGAGTTATAATATGTTGTTGTTTGATGTTGTTTATGGCCGGGTTCTATAGTCTATTTAGGGTGTTTGAAGTTATGTTTCAGTTTCATCATTTTCCTGCACTTGTCTTTTTTTACTCTCTGTGTTGTTACCAAATCACTAGGAAAATGTTAGAAGAAGTGTTTAGTGTTGATTTTCATCCTAGGCTGGCTGATTTTATAGTCTGTTAAAGAATTTTTCATTTCCATCTCAAGTTTGTTCACTTGCATTCACATTTCATTTTCTACAATTTCTGTTTTGTTAATCATCAAGTAACATTTGATTTGTGTATCAACTATTCCAGTTTCTAGTGTCTATCTATGTTTGAATGTTGATGATTTTGCTATAGGTTTTATCCAAACTTTAGTATACCTCTATCTTTTAAAGAAATTTTGTTTGGCTGCTTGTATTCTTCTCTTTTAGTAAAGATGTCTGATCCAGAGGATGAATCCAGCTACAACCAAAACAACAAGCTACTTGTTGAAGCTATCAGTACCAAGATTGAGTATATGATGAACCAAAAACTCAATGCCTTGCGACAAAAACTCCAGCAACCGGGTACTGGTACTGAAAATGCACCATCAAGAGGTTCAGACATAGGCAATAGAAGAAACAGAGAACACCATGGTTCTGCAAGGGAAGAGGTGGCTGATTATTAATATTAGAGTGATGGTTATTCTCATAGCAGCCAAAGAAGGCATAGGTGTGGCAGAGAAGTGATACCGCCTTCTCTAGATAGTTTTAATAGACTTAAGCTAAAAATATCTTTTTCATAGGAAAAACGACCCTGATGCATACTTGGAGTGGGAGTAGAAGATCAAGCTGGTTTTTGATTGTCAGCAATACAATGAAACTAATGGAGTTAAAGTGGCGGCCACTGAGTTTTACGACTATGCCCTCAGCTGGTGGGATCAACTTGGCACTTCCAGAAGAAGAAATGGAGAATATCCTGTGGAGTTATGGCTGGAGATGAAAACAATATGAGAAAATGGTTTGTTCCAAGCCATTACCATAGAGAGTTGCATCAGAGATTGAGGATTCTCAGCCAAGGAAACAAGAATGTAGAAGAATATTACCAAGAGCTTGAAACTCTCCTCATCATAGCTGATGTTTCTGAAGACAGAGAAGCCACCATTTCTCGTTTTTTAGGTGGACTAAACAAAGAGATTCAAAAAAGAATGGAGATGCAACATTATATGGAACTAGAAGAGATGCTTCACAAATCCTTGTTGATTGAACAACAGCTCAAAAGGAAGGTTCCCACACGGACTAGCTATGGTACTGGAATAGCTACTGCTACATCAAGTTATCAAAGAGACAAAAAAACCCGCAACACCAAAGGTGGAGCAAAAACCATTCACTGCTATTTAAGACAAGGGCAAAGCCATAACTAACCCAACCAGAACCCGTGTGAGTGTTTCAAATGTCATTGAAAGGTACATTATGCAAATGAATGTTCCAATCAAAGATTCATGGTGCTTCTGGAAAATGAAGAAATAAGATCTGAATACGAGATGGCCGAGTCTGAATCCTCTGAAGGAAGTGAAGAGCATCCAGCTATGGGGCAGCTATTGGTGTCCAGAAGGTCCTGGAATTTGCAAACTAAGGCAAAGCAGCAAGAACAGCATGAGAACCTATTCCATACAAAGAGTCTGGTGAAAGAAAATGTTTGCAGCCTGATCATAGATGGTGGAAGTTGCACAAATATAGCAAGTGAAAACATGGTAAAGAAGCTAGTGCTAGCCGTAATGAAGCATCCAAAGCCATACCCACTTCGATGGCTTAACAACATTGGGAAAATCAAAATAACCAACCAAGTCAAGGTTCCTTTAGCCATTGGGAAGTATGAAGATGAAATTATATGTGATGTGCTACTAATGGAGGCTGGACACATACTGCTAGGAAGACTATGGCAATCAGACAGGAAGGTAATCCATGATGGTTTCACTAACAAACATTTGTTTGTGTTTAAAGGCAGGAAAACCATTCTGGTTCCAATGACACCACAAGAAGTCTACCAAGATCAATTGCACCTGAAACAACAAAGAGAACACAAGGTTAAAGTGAAAGAAAAGAAAAGTAAGGAAACAAACTTTTATTTGAAGGCTGGTGAGGTTAAGAAAACTTTGTATTCTACACAGCCTATACTTATGTTTGTTAACAAAGAGGCTTGTCTCAACCTAACTAACCTTGAACCGGTGCTACCGATTGAAATGACCACTCTTTTGCAGGTATACAAAGATGTCTTCCTTGAAGATAATCCAGACGGTTTGCCACCTATCAGAGGAAAAGAACATAAAATTGACTTTGTACGAAGATCCTCTCTGCCAAATCGTTCTGGTCACCGCACAAACCTGTTGAGACAAAGGAATTGCAAAGACAAGTGGATGAACTGATTAAGAAAGGCCACATCAGAGAGAGCATGAGTCCATGTGTCGTTCTTGTCCTTCTTGTACCAAAAAAAAGATGGAAGATGACGCATGTGTGTTGATTGTAGAGAAATTAACAACATCACGGTAAAGTATCGCCATCCCATTTCTATGCTAGATGATATGGTTGATGAGTTGCATGGATCTAGTATATTCTCTAAAATTTATTTTAAAAGTGGCTATCACCAGATAAGGATGAAAGAAGATGATGAATGGAAGACTATATTTAAAACTAAACACTGTCTACATGAGTGGCATGTAATACCCTTTTGGTTAACAAATGTGTTAGAATAAGAGATTTAGAGATTCACCATTGGAGAATAGAGAGAGTTTTAGAGAAAAAAGAATGAGAGAAAGGATTAACTATTGATTATGAAAGAATAATTCTTCTTGCTTACAAAAGAGGAGTACATAGAGTATATATAGAGAGTTTACAATCTTTGTGTCCAAACACATCCTATGCGCCACTTAAGGTGTTTGGCTACAGGTTTAGAAGCTCTTTCATACTCTTCTTTTGGTTTAGAATATTTACTCTCTTCTTCTTTCTAACACTTCATAATATATTTTTGGCTTAGAGTATCTACTTCTTCTCTTCTTTATTTCAACAAAATGAACCTAGTACATTCATGCGCCTAATGAATCCTGTTCTTAGGGAATTTATTGGACATTCTGTTGTTGTATACTTTGATGACATCTTAGTTTACAGCAAGAACTTATAAGAACATATCCAGCATCTAAATACTGTTTTAAAAGTTCTTACGAAAGAAAAGCTTTATTCCAATCTTAAGAGATGAACTAGTTGTACAGATAATCTTGTCTTTTTAGGCTTTGTTGTAAGTGCAGATGGTGTTAAGATTAATCAAGAGAAGGTTAAAGCAATCAGAGACTGGCCAAGTCCCAAAACTGTGGGAGAAGTAAGAATTTTCCATGGTCTGGATGGATTTTATAAGAAATCTGTGAATGATTTCAGTATCGTGGCTGCACCACTCACAGAGGTGATCAAGAAAGAAGTTGGTTCTAAGTGGGAGCAAGCTCAAGAGGAAGCATTCCATAAGCTGAATGAAAAACTAAACAATGCACCTCTTTTGGTTTTGCCTAACTTTTCTAAAAAATTTGAGATTGAATGTAATTCTTATGGTATAGGTAATGGAGCTGTGCTAATGCAAGAAAAGAAATCAATCGCCTACTTTAGTGAGAAACTTGGTGGAGTTATCCTGAATTATCCAACTTATGACAAAGAACTCTATGCTTTGGTGAGGGCTCTTCAAACATGGAAACATTATTTGTGGCCTAAGAAATTTGTCATCCATATTGATCATGAGTCACTCAAGCACCTCAAAGCCAACATAAACTCAACAAAAGGCACACCAGGTGGGTTGAGTACATTGAGACATTCCTTTATGTTATCAAGTACAAGCAAGGTAAGGAAAATATGGTTGATGATGCCTTAACTAGAAACTAAACTTTAATCTCAATTCTTGATGTTAAAATTTTGGGGTTTGATCAGATTAAAGAATTGTATGATATTGAACTTTATTTTCAGGAAATTTATAAGTTTTGTGAGAAAGTGGCTGCTGGACATTACTTTAGACAGGAAGGATTTATTTTCTATGAGAACCGTTTGTGCATTCCAAATTGCTGCCCCAGAGACTTATTCATAAGGGAAGCACATGGTGGAGGTCTAATAGGACACTTTGGAAATGCCAATACCATGTAGGTTATGAGAGATCACTTCTACTGGCCACACATAAAGCGTGATGTTGAGAGTATTTGTGGCCGATGCACCACTTTCAAGTTAGCTAAGTCCAAAATCCAACTTCATGGTTGGTATACTTCTTTATCCATTTCTATGCATCCTTGACCTGACATTTTTATAGATTTTTGTGCTTGGATTGCAGATAACTAGGTCTGTAAGGATTCTATATTTGTGGTTGTTGATAGGTTTTCTAAGATGACCTATTTTATTGCATGTAACAAGACTAATGATGCATTGCATATAACCAATTGTTCTTTAAAGAAGTTGTGTGTCTGCATGGAATGCCAAAGAGAATAGTGTCTGATAGAGACACAAATTTTCTTAGTTATTTTTGGAAGACATTGTGGTTTAAGTTAGGAACTAAACTCTTGTTTTCTACTACATGTCATCCTGAAACTGATGGGCAAACTGAATAGTTAATAGGACCTTAGGAACTCTCTTGTCTGCATTTATAAAAAAGAACTTGAAAATTTGGGAAAATTATATGCCTCATAGAGAATTTTCATACGATCATACTGTGAATTCTGCTTCTAAGTATTCTACTTTTCAAATTGTTTATAGTTTCAATCTCATATCTCCTTTGAATTTAATCCATTTGCCTTTGAGTGAAAAAAGTAGCATGGATGGAAAAAGAAAGGTTGATCTGGTTTAAAAGATACATGTGGATGCTCGAAGAAATTTGGAAGAAAAGACTAAGTTCTAAACTAGAGCCGCCAACAAGAACATAAAAGAGGTTATATTTGAAGTTGGAGATCAAGTGTGAGTACACTTGAAAAAGGAGCGATTTCAAGAAGAAATGATGTACAAGCTAAATGTCAAGGATTGACGATCCCTTCAAGATATTATGGAGGATCAATGACAATGGCTATCAGATTGATCTCCTAGGCAAGTATAAGACAAGTTCAAGGTTTAATGTTGCTTCCCTTATTCCATTTAATTCAGATGTTGCGGATTTGAGGTCAAATCCTTTTCAAGAGATAGGGGATGATGTGATCTTAAATGCGATCCTAGATGGCCCCCTGGAAAGAAAGTATAAACCCGAGCATGGAGCTGAAGAACAAGGAGCTATGGACGCTTCGAGAATGCCAATTGGTCCCACGACCATATCAAGGACCAGGAAGCTCAAGGAAGCCATTAGAGTAATGCATAAATATACGGCGAAACCAGAAGCAATGTTAAGCACCCTTGTGCCTGTTTAGGCCCAAGAAGTTCAGCAAATGGACAAGTAATCCATTTGCACTATTTTTCCCTATTTTTGGTCTTTTCCAATTGGGATTTTTAAAAGAAAGGTTCTTAATAAGGCTTCTGGATTACTTAACCATTACCATTTGCTGAGAAGCCCAAGCCATCGTCTCTTGTCGCCAATCTGCTTTAGTCATAGACTAGTTTTAATTTCAGTTTCAAAGTATAGTGTGTGCATGTTACTTCATGGACTCGGGAATGTCCAAGGCCAGGTACCTTCTTATCCTTTCTTTTCTTTAAAGTTGTGTGTCACTCCTATTGTAGAACTATCTTTCTTTTTATAAAAATCTCTTTCTAAAGTAAGATCAATCTCTGTTGGTGTGTAATATCTAACAAGTGTTTTAGTGTGTAATATCCTTAAAACTTCAAGCAGATGAATCAAATGACCTTCTGCAGTCTTTGTTTGACCTATTCATCCACACCCCTTGTCAGTGAGTGCTTATCTCACTGCAGCAAGGCCTATCTTTTTCAATTCACTTTTGTGTGCTGATTTTTAAGAGGAGATTTCTTACCAGGAACACATCAAGGAGATTGTCTGGAGGTTGCCATAAATGAATGTACACTGGTGGTTTCAAGAAGATCAACTGGTTTTATCAATGATTCAAAACTCCTTTGTATCATCACTCCATGAAGCTTACCCATACTGTTAGACAGCCAAAGATTTGTGGGAGACACTCCAAAACGTTTATGGAAACACCTCTAACCTAAGCTGTGTGTTTGAAGTCTAGAAGCCCATCAACGAATTGACTTAAGGAAACATGGAGTTCACTAGCTTGAGATGCTTAGACCAAATACAGTAGATCCAAGGGTGCTAAATGGGAGGCGTGAGCAAGATAATGATTTTGGATTTCTTTTGACGCTTAACTCATCAAACATCTCCTAAGGTTTGATAAACTTCCAATCATTAAGGAAGTTTGCAACAAGATCCAGAAGGAGCAAGGCTCACTCAGCCTCTTTGGAGGCAAAGGAGAGCTTATCTCAGCAAACAAGGCAGCCTATCATAATGGAGACTATAACTGTGGAGAAAGGAAGAGATTTTGTGACCACTTCAAGAAAGAAGGTCACACCAAAGAGAAATATTGGATCCTACATCCAAATCTCAAGCCATTAAAAAAAATCAACTAAGAACAGAACCAATCTCTCACAAGACAAGGCAAGTGAGATCAGAGCTAAGGCGAGTTCTAGCTCATCCGCACAAGCTACAAAAGGGGAGATGAAGACTTCTGCAAACTTCCAACAAGATATTGTGAGAAAGTCTGACCTTGATGTTATGATCAAAGCCCTCAAGGAAGCTAACACATCTAGTAACTCATTTCATGCTCTAAATATCCCTAAGCTTTTTATTGTAGATTCAAGAGTTTCTCACCACATGATTAGTGATAAGAATCTAATTAGCAATTAGAACCGGCTGTAAGGAATGTTATGATAGTTAATGGTGACAAAGTACCAATTACAGGAGTTGGAAACCTTCAACTATTTGATAAAGAATCTAAAACATTTTATTTGCCCAATTTACTTCAAAATTGATATGTGTTAAGAGAACTACATCTGATTTGGATTGTTATGTCATCTTTGACCCTAATGATGTTTATTTTCAGGATATTAAGACCAAAAACTACTTGGAAAAGGAGTTTTCAATAATGATGTGTATGTTCTTGAAGATATGCAAAAAAACACAACTCTATCTTCTATTTTTAGTTCAGTTTTACATAAGGCTAATAGTGCTATTTGGCATTCTAGACTAAGACATCTCCATTATAGGGCCTTAGAACTGTTGTTGTCAAGTATATCTTTTAAAAATGATGAATGTGAAGCATGTATACTTGGTAAAAATTTTAAATCAATGTTTCCTAAGTGATGAAGAGATGAAGACCAATCAAGAACCGAGCATCACAATTACAACCATGAGGCGGTCACCAAAGACAAGGTCCGGAGCTAGAGACCTAATGGAGAGTTCCAGTCAAAGAATGGGGGCTTTACTGACTATAATGGCAATTGAGCTAGACAACGTCACAAGTCAATAAAATGAGCTCACTCACCCATCTCATCAAGCTAAGGAGGGGTTGCAAGAAGATCAAGACACAACTGAAGGATAAGAAGTGGCTCTGGTTGGCAAAACAAAATGTCTAGAAGATCAGCTAAGGTAGTTGCCACTTCTTTCAAGACACAAGCAACTTGCCATATTTGGCATCTCCCTAATTAAGTAAACGGGGCACTCTAAGCCTTAAGATCCATTACCCAAAAAGCAACACTTCCCTAGAAGCCCTAAAGCTAGACGCTGCAAGCAACTAGGCTGTCTAAGGTATGAATTAAATTTTTCCATATTTATTTTGATACAAACTCCCAATCATTTGCACTCTATAGTTGGTGATTGTATAAACTTGTTTCATAAGCTACTAGCTTAACACGGCCAAGGAGATGTAATGAACGGTCACACTAGAGTTGCATAAAGCTCTTAATATTTCAAATCCAAGCAGTCTTATGATACAATACACACAGACGACCGAATGGAGGGGTGTTGTTTGGATATGAATCACCGAGCAACAAGTTGTTCAAGAATAACATATGAGATTCACTCTTAATGATTATCAAAAGACAAAGAAAATTTGATATTATTTCTGCAAGTGTTAGGCCTTCCAATAGGCAAGCTTTGAGTCAAGAACTAAAATTTCGACAAAAAAAAAAGACAAGAATCTTTGACTACTTAAGATGACTCCTTAGTTCCTTTTTGGCGTGTTTGAAGCATGCATAATGGGCTTGGGTCGAAGATGACTCTTCAGGTTGGAAATGAAATGTTTTTTGAAGGTAAGATAGGCTTGGCTTGAGTCTTTAATGAAGAATAGGCTTAGGCAATTTTCCTCAAGGCTTCTGGTTCACCGTGGGCTAGCAAACACACTGTGTTGCACTTTCTTGTCCAATAAACTTAAGTGGTCCTAAACTGCACTAAGTAGTGAGCTTAATGCCTTAGAGACTTCTAGGCCCTTTACCTAGTCATATCTCCTGCTGGAACTTGAATTGCGTCCTCCGGTTTGTGCACTCATTCAGCTTCAAAGATGGGTTAAAGCTCCTCCTCTGGTTCTTGCTCTTCCTAAGTATTCTTCTGAGGTTCAATCTCATCAATGATCACATCATCCTCTTATCCTTCAAAAAGATTTGCCCTCAAATCCGGCTCATCTACAAGGAAGAATTAAGTCATAAATGATAAAACTTGAACTAACGTTGTACTTACCTTGTAAATTAACTTGATAAGCATTGTCATTGATTTTTCTGGTTTTCTTGAATGGTCTATCTATCCTAGGCATAAGTTTAGAATTTCTTTCATAAAAAATCATTTCTTTCTCAAATAGATCCAAACTGGATCTCCCACCCCAAAGGTAAACTCATACCTGCTCTTTTTTGCTTGCCTTGCATATTGTTTAGTCTTTTCCATAATGTTTTTCCGTACCTTCTTATGAATCTGCTTAATAAGTTTAGCTTTCTTTTCTCCATCCAAACTTGTCATTCACTAAAAGGTAGAGAAATAAAATTCAAAGGTGACAAAGGATTAAATCCATAAACGATTTGTAATGGTGAATACTTAGTAGCTGAATGAACCGAATGGTTGTATGCAAAATCAACATATGGAAAGCATTATTCCCAAGTTCTAAAGTTCTTTTTAATGGTAGCCTTAAGCAAAGTAGACAGATTTTGATTCATTATTTTTGTTTGTCCGTCAGTTTGACGATGACAAGTGGTTGAAAACAGCAGCTTAGTTTCTAACTTAGATCAAAGTGTTTTTCAAAAGTAGCTCAAGAACTTAGTGTCCATATCAGAAATAATAGTTCTAGGCATGTCATGCAAAACAATGATATCCCTAAATAAAAAGTCAGTTACATGCACAACATCATTAATTATGTGACATCGGATAAAATATGACATTTTAGAGTACCTATCTACTACAACAAAGATTGAGTCATTTCCTGTTTTAGTTCTAGGCAGTCCCAATATAAAGTCCATTGAAATAGCATTCCAAGGATGAGTGGAAATAGGCAAAGGAGTGTATGTACCAGTGGGTTGCGCTTTAGCCTTAGACTGTTTGCAAGTAACACATCGGCCACATACCTTTTCCATGTACTTCTTCAAGTGAGGCCAATAAAAATTGTCATGAACCACCTTAAGTGTTTTGGCCACCCAAAAGTATCTCATAAGTCCTCCACTATGAGCTTCCCTAACAAGCAGACTTCTCAAAGAACAGTTAGGAATGCACATTCTATTTCCAAAGAATAAGTACCCATCATGTCTATAATACTTGCCAAAAGCGAATTTATAACAAGCAATATAAGGTTCGTTGAAGTCAGAATCAGTCTCATACAATTCTTTGATCTATTAAAATCCAAGCAATTTCGCATCTAAAGTGGTAATGAGAACATACTTCTAGAAAATACATCAGCTACAATATTTTCTTTGCATTTCTTGTATTTAATAACATAAGAGAAAGTTTCTATAAACTCTATCCATCTGGCATGTCTTTTGTTGAGCTTATGTTGTCCTTTCTAGTTCTTAAGGTCCGATGGTCTGTGTGAACCACGAACTTCTTGGGCCAAAGGTAGTGTTGCTAAGTTTGTAGTGCTCTCACCAATGCATATAATTCTTTAACATAAGTAGGGTATTTGAGTGTGATGCCTCTAAGCTTTTCACTGAAATAGGCAATGGGACTTCTATCTTGCATCAAGACAACACCGATTCCAACTCCTGAATCATCATATTATATTTAAAAAGTCTTAAGGAAATCAGGCAGGACAAGCAAAGGTCCGTTAGAGAGCTTATGTTTTAAGGTCTTGAATGCATCTTCATGTGCTTGTTCCCCTTTGAAACCCACATTCTTCTTGATCACCTCTGTGAGTGGAGCAGCTAGTGTACTGAAGTCTTTGACAAACCACCTATAGAATTGATAGAGATTTATTTATCTCCACGAGTTTCACTTGAGTGTACTAAGAAGTATCCTCAAGAGTTTACCCGAGTTAGTGACTGCAAGTGCACAGTTGTGCCTCTCATAGTATAAACGGGATCGATCCTCAGGGAAGATTTGTAACACAATAGATTTTCGGAAATTCTTATCTAAGCTAAGTGGTTTAAGATTGATTGTGAGCGAATGAGTTAAAACTAAGAATATACTAATTAAGAAGGCAATTCAACCATGGATTATGCATTAGAATAACTAAAGGTGAGATCGAGATATGAACTTAAATCATGAATGCGTCATTTGTATTTCCAGACAATGAGATTATGAATAGGTTAATACATTCCCATGTAGAAACCCCTATGCTTAGAACTAGATTTGATCAATTCCCATTGCAAACTCTAAAACTAAACGAGCATGAAGATTCATCTCAAATTTCATCAAATTCTCTAGACAACTACTTACGCAGGCTAGAATCATAAGATTCACTAGTTAGACTATCCTATGAATTCACTATCCCTTTCCCAAGGGGTGAATTCGACAAACCGTAAATTGACTCTTCCAAGATCAACCTAGCATTAAACTCATCTAATAATGATGGATTACACAATCCTAGACCTAAGTATCATCTCATGACCTCAATTCCCCTAATCTTCTATCATATCCATGGCTGAATCTAAAGGTCAACTCAGACATAATAGAAATTGCAGAGAAAACAACAAAAAGTGAAGAAAACATAATTCGATTGTAGAAATTGAAGAATACAAGAATCCTTAAGAAAGTAAATCTATAATTGTCTTACTAAACACCATAGATTGTTGAAGGAAGACCTAGGCTCTTGTTCACTTTTTCTCTCTTGATGGCTGAATAAAATATGATCCCTAGGTTTTCCTTAAACAACCTATTTATAGGTTCCAAAAGCCTGATTTATTAAACTAAAACGATATAAAAAATGAATTATTTACGGGATCGATCAATTGGACGAAGGGATCGATCAATACTTTAATCCGTCGTAGACATTTTTGGCTGGTAGATCGATCGATCTTGACGGGTATCGATCGATCTAAACTTGCTCGATCGTTCTTTTCTTCTTATAGTCGGTCTTGGAGATTCACGCATAGACGGACATATACACGATCGATCGATCGTTGTAAACTAAGATCGATCGATCGCTTCACTTCAAAAGGGTGTGTAGGTTCAATCATCATTTGAGTCGGTTCCTCCTATTGTCACGTTCTGATCATTCTCGCATCGTTGTACAAGCCACCTGTGACTTCATAAACTCTGAAAACGTTCATAACTTGCTTTGTATCCTCTGAAAAACAAAAAGTGGAAGACATCCTAGAATTCTAATGCATATGAACATAAATGTGTCCTAAAATGTGATATATAATGGTTAATTCATGCAAGTTATGTACATAATGATCTATTAAAACTACCAAAATGTGGGTTTATCAACTCCCCCAGACTTGTCTTTTTGCTTGTCCTCAAGCAAATGACTAGAAATAAGAAAGATAATAAACCTCCTGGAACTCAGAGCTAAGCCACATTGGTCAAAGATCTTGTTCAACATCAAAGCTAATAGTTCTCGAATGCAAAATTTGCAAGTTTACTAAAAAAATTTAGCCATGCCCATTACAAATCATCTCAGATCAAACTCAATCTACATATTGCATTCAGATCAACCAACTCTTTTAACATTCATTAAACTAGAAACTCGTGAATCATATTAGACACTTTCAATGAACTCATTTGACTAAGGATAGGGTCAAGAGATAAAAATGATATTTTCTTCCATATGTTTTGAAAACTAAATGCGGGGATCTCTCAAAAATGGAATGAACTTTAGAAGAATGCTAAAGGTAAGCTCCAATAAATGCATACAAGACTAGATTTTCATCTACCCGAAGTATACTACTCACTGAAAACACATACCCAAGCAAATATTATTTCCCAAAATGATCTTAATTCTACCCTTAGAAAGGAGTTGTTAACTTTAATACTTGTCTTTAAGATCAGACGTAAAGATCTTCATTCAAATTTTCTTTCTAGGGGGGGAGGTTAATTCTAATTTGTCTAGCGGGTTTGGATTCTCTTTTAGCTGGTTCTTTCTTCCCTTCTTTTTTTTTTATTTCTTTCGCAATAACCTTTTTTTCTACTCCAGAAACTTTATCACTATTTCCACTACCCTTTACTAGACTTTTGTCTCTTCGTTTTTTTTGCATCCCTTTCTCTCCTGAAGTTTTTATTCTCATAGCCTTTTTCTATTTCGAAACTCATTGGTTACTCATTCCTTTCTTCCTTTTAAGTATCTACCTAATCCTAGATGGTCCAAAAAACTGTAAAACAAAACTACATGAGAAGCTGATCTTGTCGGTTCCTACCTAACACGTTCTACCAAGTTCATTCCGAAAAAGGGCCTAAAGCACTCACTAAAATATAATGTGGTTTGAACAAACGTTAGGCTCAAGGTAGGATAGTCTACTCAGATCACAAAGAGTGGTAAAAACGTAAAAGAAATCCAAGTATGTATAGGTAAAAATCCATGAGTTCAAATCCGGTAATCTAACATGATAATACTAAATCCATGTTATATTTCAATAAATAAGAGATGGCATCAAATCATACATGGCATCAAATCATACAAAAAATAATCTAAAGGCAAAAATTCCAGGCATGGATCAGTCTTATGTTTCAACAAGCAATTTATGCATCAGTTTACCAGTAACTCGTCAAATGAAACTAATAAAATGAGCAATAGACTATATTAAGGCAATTTCATCATGGTTCCTTATGCAAATACAATGCAAAACTAAATGAATGATGAAAAATAATTCATGAAAATAAAAGTGAATGCAAACACAAATCCTCCCCCAGACTTATTTTACATTGTCCCAGTGTAAAAATAAAACTAAAAAAAGATACAAAATAAAGTAAAAATGATAAAAAAGTACAAAGAAAAACAAAAGAAAGGAAAATTACTAAATCATTGGTCCTCGGGGCTCACGCTGCGACTATGTCCCGGTCTGCCTATGCACCTAGGTAGTCGAGCCTCGGAATCTGACTCCGTGTCGTCTATATCAGCTCATGTCCTGTGTCCAGCAACATCAGGAATGGCTGCAGCTCTAGAAGGCTCACCTGTCTCTCTGGTCCGTGATCCCTAAAGCAGGAAGGTGGCTGTGGGCATCTGGTCCGAGCTATCGCCTCTCACATCTGTCGCATCATCGAGTGGGACCTCCTGTGGGATTCCACCACCCAATCTCAAAACTCAGACTAAGTAGCACCGGAGGAGTATGGTAGAAGGTCATACTCTCCGGAATATGGAGGAAGAGTATACGCGTCCTCAGTAGCCTTTTGGGTATGGGGAGGATAGTAGTCGGGGACTCTGTCGTCCTCCTGGTGGGGCTGGGATGCATATGCCCTGGATGAGCTGCCATGTCATCGCGACCCAGTGCTAGGCTAATGCAGACGCTCCGGTGGAATGGTAAACTCCAAATTAGCCCTAGAGCTTAGAGCAGTAAAGTCGCGGAGAGGAAGCTTGCAGAACTGGGTAGCTCCTGCGCGATCCTAGAACTGTTAAGTGTAGCCCGGCTTAAGTATGCCACTGTTCCGAAAGTACTCCTGGTCGAAGAGGGCGATCGTTTGCTTGCTGGATGTGGAGCTGAGATCGATGCCATGGTGCATAAATAGGGTAGTCAGGAGGCTCCCAATCCGCTCGACCTTCTTGTTCACCGTGTTGAGGCCGCGAGTTTTGTTGGAGACGAGGTTCTCCGCAAAGATCGCACCGAGGTTGGTGCGCAGCATAGTCGGTGGAGGACTGGTGTAGATGGCGTGTGCAGGCGAAGGGAGTCTAAAGTGAAGTAACATCTGATCATCCTTCCTCACCGCTCCGGACTCTTCCTTGGCAAACAAGATGTTGCCAAGGATCTTCGCCACCACCCGAACCACGGGATTCCGGATGTGACTCAGCTTAGCTGACCTGGACTCATAAGCTCCCGGACCAATCAGATTCCACAGCTCAACAGCCTGTGGGAAATCTGAGGGCCAACTGCACAGCTCCTGAGTTGTGTTGAACCCGTAGACGTCACAGAGTTCCCGGAGGGACATCTCATATAGCACCCCGCTGGAGAAATACGACAATATCCCCTCGCTGGCAGCTGGAATGGCTCCATCCTGATAGCGGAGCTCAGCGGAGGCAAGGAACTGGCATACCAACTCCGGGAATAGTAGGTACGTCTGGTACGCGATAGTGTCCAGCCCGAGCCTCTGCAGCATGGCTCGGACCTCCTCTCGAATACCCATCCACTCCAGGGTCCTCTCACAGACGAAACGGGTGGACGCCATCTCGATGCGCAACAACCCATTGTAGAAGGTGCAGTGGTGATGCGTCCATGCCTCCCTTTGGCGGTAGTTCTGATACCGCAAGTCTCGCTGCATCTCCCGCATAGTGGTGTGCGGGATCAGCTTCATCCTCCAATCCTGTTCATCGCCCGGATAGAAGAGTGTGTTATCTGGGCAAGGCCAAGGATATGATGTCGTCGCAGGAATATCTGAGTCAGGTTGCTGAGATGAAGTAGATGCGGTAGACCTGGCCCGTCTCTTCTGTGTTTGATCACCTCGAGCCATATCTGCAAAATATAAGAACAAACCAAACGTTTAGTAAAATGCAATCACAGGATCGATCGATTGACATCGGGAACGATTTTTCTGAACAGGGATCGATCGATCGAAACTCGTTTGATCGATCCCGAACATGTACAGTTTTATTTTACTGAAACCGATCGATCCGTCCCGTGATAGATCGATCGATCTCAGGGGTTTATGCAAGTTCATCCTATTTATCGATCAATTATATTTATACCGACCGACCGACAACACAGAACCGACCGATCGGTCTATCGACGATCAGATCGATCGATCGTGGAATAGACTGATCGATCGCGGATCGTTCGACGAACAACCATACGGTTTTCCCCGAATCCTCCTAAATCCTCATAATCAATGATGGGTTACTATCCAATCGACCTAATATACTCCGAGTAACCATCAATTCCTTCTAAAACAACCTAAAAATCCAGATTTTTGGGTTTTTGTAATTTAAATTGCCGAATTGAAAAATAGAGATTTGAGAGTCATACCTTTGCAGATCGAATGTGAAAGTTGTATAAATGTGTAGAGCTTGAAAAACTGAGCGGATTAGACCTAAAAAAACACTTGAATCGGTGGATAATCGAAGAAAATAGGTTGAAAATGGGTTTTAGGGTTTGAGGGGTTATATTTCGCGAGAGAGATGATGAAATTGGATAAATTTTTGTTTTTGATCCTTTGTGATTGAAAATGTGTTTTAAAAACCTGTTTTCCGGTTTAATTCAAGTGAAAACTGACCGGTTCACTTACCTAGAGAGGGGATCGATCGATCCCCTATTAGACCGGTCGATCCAAAATGTTCACGTCGTATTTCCGATCGATTGGTTGATCGATCGATCACATTTTAGTTGATCGATCCAAGCTTTTCACGTTATTTTATTGGTTTGTGCGATCGATCGGTCAAGCTAGGATCAATCGATCTGTTTTCTTGGACAAGTTTTCATTTCATTCGATCGATCAATCCAGATTCTTGAGACCGATCTGAGATATTGCCGTAAAACTCAATCTGGAAACAATCGATCGATCGTTGATTTGAGATCGATTGGTCATTTATTCCTTCGGTGAAACCTACAAAATTTAAAACTAAGTTAGTACAACTAAATACTGAATAACTAAAATAGAAATATGTACAGTAAAAAACGTGGGTTATCTCCCAAAAGCGCTTGTTTAACGTCACTAAGCTTGACGACCTGACGTTTGAACTTATGCAGTGAGAGGTTCCGAGAGAGAAACTTGTAGGTTTTCGCTCTTGTCTTTAGGTGTCAAGTAAGGTTTGCATATCTGCCCATTGATTGTGAACTCTCCCCCAGACTTATTCAAAAGGACTACTGCTCCATAAGGTCTGACTTCTTTGATAGTGAATGGTCCAGACCATCTTGATTTTAGCTTTTCCGGAAAAAGTTTCAGTCTAGAGTTGAAGAGTAGGACTTGGTATGCTTCCTTGAAATCTCGTCTCAGGATCCTTTTGTCATGGAAGGTCTTTGTTTTCTCTTTATAGATCCTTGAACTCTGGTATGCTGCTTGCCTTGTTTCCTCAAGTTCTTCCAAGTCAATCAGGCATTTTTCCGAAGCTGTCTTGATGTCAAAGTTGAGCAACTTCATAGCCCACAATGCTTTATATTCCAGCTCTACCGGGAGATGACAACTTTTTCCATACAGCAGATTGAATGGAGTGGTGCCAATGGGGGTCTTATAGGCAGTTCTATATGCTCATAGCGCATCATCAAACTTAGTTGCCCAATCCTTCCTGGATTTTCCGACAGTCTTCTCAAGAATTTCTTTAATCTGCCTGTTCGATACCTCTACCTGTCCAGATGTCTGAGGGTGATAAGGTGTAGCCACTTTATGCTTGATTCCATGTTTTTTCAGCAAATTTGCAAAGACTTTGTTGATGAAATGGCTTCCTCCATCACTAATCACAACTCTTGGAACTCCAAATCGAGGAAAAAATATGCTTTTGAACAGCTTGATAACCACTTTCACATCATTAGTAGGACTGGCAACAGCTTTCAACCACTTAGATACATAGTCAACTGCCACTAAGATGTATTTGTTGTTGTAGGACGATGGGAATGGTCCCATGAAGTCAATCCCCCACACATCGAATATTTCAACCTCAAGAATAAGATTATGTGGCATCTCATTTCTCCTGCTCATGTTTTCTTTTTGTTGACATGCATCACACCTAGTAATATGATCATGGGCATCTTTAAACATCGTAGGCCACCAGAACCCAGCCTTCAGTTTCTTCTGGACAGTCTTGAAAGTAGCAAAATGTCCACCGTATTCAGAACCATGACAGGGTGTCAATAGTCCTGCTACTTCCTCCTTAGGGATACATCTTCGAAATAGATGGTCTTTTCACTGCTTATAGAGGTATGGCTCATCCCAGTAGTATTGTTGGACATCTCGAAAGAATTTCTTTTTGTTGTAGCCTTGGAGTTCTGGAGGTGGGATTCTGCATGACAGGTAGTTCACAAAGTCTGCATACCAGGGAAGACTCAGCTCAACGGCATTAGTCTCCAAGAGATTGTCTAACTCGCTGTCTACAATCTGTAGCATCTGAATTGTATGAATCTGCTCTTTAGGTAACGAGTCATTGATAGGCAGAATTTCTGGAATCCTCATTCTAGACAGATGATCAGCAACTCCATTTTTTATCCCTTTCTTGTCCTTGATTTCTAAGTCGAAATCTTTCCGAAGTAGTATCCATCTCAACAGTCTCGGTTTTGCATCATTTTTAGCTAGTAGGTGTCTCAGTGCTGCATGATATGTGTGTACTATCACTTTAGAGCCAACCAGATATGTTCAAAACTTCTCAAACGCGTACACAATCGCTAGTAGCTCTTTCTCGGTTGTAGCATACTTCGTCTGTGCCTCGTCTAGTGTTCTGCTGGCGTAATAGATCACATTCAACTTTTTATCTTTCTTCTGTCCTAAGACTGCTCCCACAGCATAATCACTTGCATCACACATCACCTCGAAGGGAAGATCCCAGTCTGGTGGTTGTACTATTGGGCCACTTGTCAAGGCTTCTTTCAACTTTAAGAAAGCTATCATGCACTCCTCATCAAACATAAACTATGTATCCTTGCACAGAAGTCTTGTGAGTGGTCTGGCAATGCTAGAAAAGTCTTTAATGAACCTTTTGTAGAAACCAGCATGTCCGAGAAAAACTCTTAATTTCCTTTACAGATTTCGGAGGTGTGAGTCTGACCATGACGTCGATTTTGGCTTTATCAACTTCTATCCCCGCTTCTGAAATCTTGTGTCCTAGCACAATTCCCTCTTTTACCATGAAATGACACTTCTCCCTGTTCAGAACTAGATTTGTATCCTCGCATCTTTTAAGTACCCTGCATAGATTTGAAAGACACACAGCAAAAGAAGAACCATACACAGAGAAATCATCCATGAATACTTCCATTATCTCCTCAATCATTTCAGAGAAGATAGACATTACACATCTTTGAAAAGTCACAGTAGCGTTACATAGTCCAAATGACATTCTTCTATAAACGAAAGTACCATAAGGACAAGTAAATATCGTCTTTTCCTGATCCTGAGGATGAATGGGTATTTGGAAGAATCCAGAATACCCAACTAGAAAACAGTAGTATGAATGATTGACTAATCTTTTTAACATTTGATCAATGAATGGCAATGGAAAATGATATTTTCTAGTCGATGCATTTCGTTTTCTATAGTCTATGCACATCCTATGACCAGTGATAGTTCTTGTAGATATCAGTTCATCTTTCTCATTTCTAATCACAGTGATACCTTCTTTTTTCAGAACTACATGCACAGACGACACCCAATTACTATCTGAAATGGGATAAATGATTCATGCACCTAGTAATTGCAAGATTTCCTTTCTTACTACCTCATGTAAGTTTGGATTTAGTCTCATCTGATGTTCTATAGATAACTTAGAGTCATCTTCTAAATATATTATATGCATGCATAATGATGGGAAAATTCCTTTGATGTATCCTAAAGAGTAACCTAAGGCTTTCTTATACTTTTTCAGCTCATGCAATAACATAGACGATTCATCATCAGACAGAAAAGCACTAACAATCACCGGGTAAGTAGAGTTTGTTCCAAAAAAAGCATACCATAGTCCTGGTGGTAGTGGTTTGAGTTCCAGTTTTGGTGCATTTTCCTCACTCCAATCGTCTTTACTGCTAGTATTACCATTGTTAGCTTCTGAAACTTCCAACTTTGATTTAATCTCTTCTTTCAGTGGCTTATGAGAGTCTAGGATCCGCTCATACTGCTCCACTTCCTCGTTGATTTTATTGATTTCGCAGACTCCTTGGTCAGAGCTAATTGAAGAGAGTCTTTAACAACTAATTCCTCCAGATACTCTTCAACCATATCCTCTAGCATCTCAATGTAAAAGACCTTCTTCTCTATCGTAGGCTTCTTCATGACCTCCAGTATATCAAACTTTAATACTGAGGATCTCAAGTTCTGGTTGATAATCCCTTTCTTCACATCAATGATAGCTCCAGTTGTGGCTAGGAATGGACGCCCAAGGATGATTGGGTCTGTAGGTTCGTCATCCATTACTAATACCACAAAATCGGTGGAAATTATGCAGTCTCCTACCTTCAGAGGTAAGTATTCTAGAATACCAATGGGATACCAGATAGACCTGTCTGCCAGTACCAGTAAGATCCTGGTCTTCTTAAAGTTTGTCAACCCTAATTTCTTCGACACAGTCAGTGGCATCAGACTGACACTTGTTCCCAAATCAACCAGACATTTCTCGAAGCTTAGAGGTCCAATAGAGCAAGGTAATGTACAGCTTCCAGGGTCCTTGAGCTTCCTGGGTAGATTGTTCTGAATTATCGTGTTGCACTCATGATTTATTTGTACCATATCTTCCTCCAGTGCTTTTTTCTTGGTCACTATGTCTTTAAGAAGCTTGTTATAGATTGGACAGTCTAGAACAAGGTCCATGAGTGGCATTGTGACTTGAACTGTTCTCAGCAGCTTCTTGAACTTCTCAAACTGCTTGTCTAGGATTTGCTTCTTGAATCTTCTAGGGAATGGAAGTTGTGGCTCATAGGGTGGTAGCACAAAATCAGTTGTCTCCCCTGTAGCTTTGCCTTTGTCAGCTTTGGCATTTACAGCGATGTCTTTTTCCGTAGGAGATTCTTCCTCAGCTTCTTCACTAACTATTCCTCTATTGATGTCTCAGGAGGCGTGTCATCCAATCTAGATTTCTTCCCTGTTGCTCCTCCACTTGTCAATTCTTTTCCACTTCTCAGTGTTATGGCTTTGCAGTACTCCTTAGGATTGGGTTCAGGATGTCTAGGTAGAATTGATTCTCCAGTCCTTTCACATGCGTAGTCAGTCCTTCAAACTTGGAGTTTATATCATTATAACAAGCTTTTATCTCAGATATCTCTTTATTTGTTCCTCCTTGTTCTTCCAGCAGCTGCTTCAGCATGTTTTTCACTTCATCATCCTGAGGAGGTTGATTCGAATTGCTTCTCCTCTACTGGAAGTTGCTGAGTTGTGATCTTGGCAAATAGCTGCTGTTTGAAGAGACTTGATTGTCAAAGTTCGAGTATCCTCTGGATTGGTTGTTTGCTTGCCATTGATAGCTCACTTGGTTGTTGTAGTTGTTCCTCTGGAAATTCCCTTGACCTTGTAGGTTGAAAGGCCTAAGTTGGAAACTATTTTATCTTTGCTGGTTCGGTTTCTTGGACTGATAGCTCTGACTCTGATTTTGATACCCTTGTCCTTGCTGCTTCAGGATCGGAGGGTAGACATAGTCTTGTGGGTTCTCCATATTCTGGCTCCTGTAGGATAGGTTGTTGTTATAAGGCTTATACTAATAGCCTCCCTGATTTCCTACATAACTAACTTCTTCAGGGTTCCCTTCTAAGGCCTCCATTGTAGGGTCTTGATTGTCTGGTTGGTAGGCATCTTGTTGATTCACAAAGTGGACTTGTCTCTGGTTCAAGTTCATCACCCTGTCCAGCCTATCAAGCTTTTTATTGATCTCCTTATGCTTCTGATCTTCCATCTTTACACCTCTTTATGACCTATCATAGTCCTTACTGTATCATTGGTTACTCTAAGCTAGGTTCTCAATCAGCTGCTCTCCTTGGTCAACATCCAAGTTAGCGAAACTCCCATAGCTTGCTTTGTCAAGAGATATTTTGAACTTCTCATGAACTCCTCCATGAAAGATTCCCAGGAGTGCATCTTTCTCTACCCCATGATGAGGGCATGCTCTGGTGTATCCTTTCAGTCTATCCCAGGCTTCATAGAATGACTCAATTGGTCCCTGTCGGAAGGTAGTGATGTAATTCCTAATTTTAGTTGTCTTCTTCTTGGGAAAGAATTTATTAATGAATTCTTTCTTGCACAAAGCCCATGTAGAGACCAATTTTGAAGGCACATTGTGTTCCCACTGAGCAGCTCTGTCTTCAAAAAAGAATGGGAATAGCATCAACTTGATTGCATCCTGAAGAACGCCATTTATCTTGACTGTCTTGTAGAACCTCTCAAAATCATCTAGATTATGAAGTGGGTTCTCACTAGGTAGACCATACAACTTCGAGCCTTGCACCATGTTGATTAAACTCGTCTTGAGTTCATAGTGTTGTTAACAACAGTTGGTGTCGGAATGCCAAGACTGATGGTCTTTTCACCAGGTTCATCGAAAGTTCCAATGCACTTGAGAGGAACCCTCGCATCAACTTGTGGAATAGGCAATGCGCCTAACCCATGTCCTTGGTCTTTTTCTGGTTGGAAATGTGGAGCTTCTCCTCTGTGATCCTCCATGTTCGGATTGGGAGATTGTTCCAGTCTTTTTCTTAAAGTTCTCAAACGGTTTCCTCTCTCAAAGTGTCATATCTCGTGAATCAGTGGTTGCAAGTTTTGTTGTCCTTTACTTCTCAAATTCATGAACCTGCAAAACAGAAAAATTCTCGAGTCTAAGTCAGCGACAAGAGGAATGTAGTAAACGTAATAATCTTAGTCTTAGAAAACTTCTTAAATCTATTGGCTAAATTGCTTCCCCGGCAACGGCGCCAAAAACTTGATAAAGATTTATTTATCTCCACGAGTTTCACTTGAGTGTACTAAGAATTATCCTCAAGATTTTACCCGAGTTAGTGACTGTAAGTGCACAGTTGTGCCTCTCGTAGTATAAACGGGATCGATCCTCAAGGAAGACTTGTAACACAATAGATTTTCAAAAAATTTTATCTAAGTTAAGTGGTTTAAGATTGATTGTGAGCGAAATGATGGAAATTTAAACTAACTAAAGACAAAGTAAATGAAGTAGCGAATGAGTTAAAACTAAGAATATACTAATTAAGAAGGCAATTCAACCATAAATTATGCATTAGAATAACTAAGGGTGAGATCGAGATATGAACTTAAATCATGAATGCGTAATTTGTATTTCCAGACAATGAGATTATAAATAGGTTAATACATTCTCATGTAGAAACCCCTATGCTTAGAACTAGATTTGATCAATTTCCATTGAAAACTCTAAAACTAAACAAGCATTAAGATTCATCTCAGTTTTCATCCAATTCTCTCGACAATTACTTCCGCAGGCTAGAATCATAAGATTCACTAGTTAAACTATCCTATGAATTCACTATCCTTTTCCCAAGGGGTGAATTCGACAAACCCTAAATTGACTCTTCCAAGACCAACCTAGCATTAAACTCATATAATAATGATGGATTAGACAATCCTAGACCTAATTATCATCTCATAACCTCAATTCTCCTAATCATCTATCCTATCCATGGTTGAATCTAAAGGTCTACTCAAACATAATAGAAATTGCAGAGAAAACAATAAAAGATGAAGAAAACATAATTCGATTGCAGAGATTGAAGAATACAAGAATCCTTAAGAAAATAAATCTATAATTATCTTACTAAACACCATAGATTGTTGAAGGAAGACCTAGGGCTCTTGTTCACTTTTTCTCTCTTGGTGGCTGAATAAAACGTGATCCTTAGGTTCCAAAAACCTGATTTATTAAACTAAAACGACATAAAAAATGAATTATTTACGGGATCGATCGATCGTACAAAGAGATCGATCGATCCTTTAATCCGTCGTAGACATTTTTGGCTGGTAGATCGATCGATCTTGACAGGTATCGATCGATCTAAACTTGCTAGATCGTTCTTTTCTTCTTATAGTCGGTATTGGAGATTCACGCATAGACGGACATATACACGATCGATCGATCGTTGTAAACTAAGATCGATCGATCGCTTCACTTCAATAGGATGTGCAGGTTCGATCATCATTTGAGTCGGTTCCTCCTATTGACACGTTCTGATCATTCTCGCATCATTGTACAAGCCACCTGTGACTTCATAAACTCTGAAAATGTTCTTAACTTGCTTTGTATCCTCTGAAAAATAAAAACTGGAAGACATCCTAGAATTCTAATGCATATGAACCTAAATGTGTCCTAAAATGTGAAATATAATGGTTAATTCATGCAAGTTATGTACATAATGATCTATTAAAACTACCAAAATGTGGGTTTATCAAGAATCCAGCAAGTCAGTGGAAGCTTCTGACTTCCCCAACACTTTTAGGACTTGGCCATTCTTTGATAGCTTTAACATTCTTTTCATCCACGCGAACGCCCTCTGCTCCTACAACAAAGCCAAAGAACACCAGATTATCTTTTCCTAAAGTGCATTTCTTAAAGTTGGCATAAAACTTTTCTTTCCTTCACACTTCTAAGACAGATCTTATGTGATTAACATGATCATTAAGGTTCTTGTTGTAGATAAGCATATCATCAAAATAGACAACTACAAGTTCTCCTATAAAATCTCTTAGAACATGATTCATTAATCTCTTAATTGTACTAGGTGCATTTGTCAAACCAAATGGCATAAACAACCATTCATACAATCCTAGCTTGGTTTTAAAAGCAGTTTTCCATTCGTCCCCTTCTTCATCCTTATTTCATGATACCCAATTTTCTAATCTATCTTAGAAAAGACCATTGAACCATATAGTTTGTCTAACATATCATCAAGTCTAAGGATATGATGTATGTACTTAACTATTATGTTGTTAATGGCTCTGCAATCAACACACATTCACCAGCTCCCATCTTTTTTTGGCACTAGGAGAATTGGAACAACACAAGGACTCATGCTTTCCATGATGAATCCCTAGTCTATAAGCTCAAAAATTTGTTTCTAAAGCTCTTTAGTCTCATTTGGATCTGTTCTGTAGCTGATATGTTTGGAAGTGAAGAACCAAGAATATAATCGATCTAATGCTCAATCTCTCTGATTGGTGTTAGTCCAGCTGGGTTTTCTTCAAGGAAGACATCTCTGAAATCCTGTAAAAGTGACTCAATTTTACTTGGAAGCTCCACTGCATGGTTAACAGAAAGGGTTAGTATCTCCTTATAAATGAGCATGATCAAAGACTGTTGAGAAAACATAGCTTTCTGACTTCTCTTGACCTAGCAAAGAAATTAGAATGCTTTACTTGTGTCTGACCTTTCTCTTTTTTGGATGTCGTTTGTTGCTCAGTCTGTGCTTTTTTTCAACTCTACTTAAGTAGCAATTTATCTTGGTGTACTTACTGTGGTGTCAATGGTGCCAGAATGATGTTCTTAACATGATGCTCAAAAGTGTACTAGTTGTTGTATCCATCGTGCGTAACCTTTATGTCAAACTGCCAAGACATATGTAAAATGTGTCCAGCCTCCATGGGTAGTATGTCACATAACACCTCATCTTGATACGCTTCTAAGGTTAAGCCACCATAACCTATTTACCCACTCTCATTTCCCCCTCTTCATTAAGCCATTGTAGAGAGTATGACTATGGAAGTTTTTGAACTTGTAGCCCAAGCTTCAGAACTAAGGTCTCACTGGCCATGTTGGTACAACTTCCTCCATCCATTATAAGGCTATAGACTTTTTCCTTCATAAGACACCAAGTAAAAGGTTTTCCCTCTGCTCATGCTCTCTTGACTTGGTTTGGATACTCAAAGTCCTTCTGGTCACCAAAAACTCTCCATGGGCAGTATAGTCTACTTGCCCATCTTTTGTATATGTATCTGTTGTGGCTTCATGTGTTTCTTCTTCTGACTTTACCTCTCCATTGTCCAATATTACCATCACTTCCTTGTTAACGCACTCGTTTGTATAATGGCTTAGTCCTTGACAATTGAAATACCTCACATCTCTTGCTCTTGTGGCGGGAGCTATGGTTTTTCCTTTAACATCATTAACATCATTAACAGATGCATTAGTCTTAAGATCAGAAATAGGTTTGGCTGAAAACTTACCTTTTGCCTAATAAGGCGTCTTGGAGTTTGAAGGTGATGGCATTTACGGATCAACAGTTTTCTCTTGCAGTTATCGATATTGGCTTGCTCCACTCTTTCAGCCCTCGTTTACAAGTACTTGATGCACGTACCATTTTCTGTTGATGATGTCAGCTTGTCTATCGTTTTAATAGATCTGGGTTTTGCGGATGTTGGTTTGTAATCACGGGATAGATGTACATCTGACCATAACTTTTGGAAGATTGTTCTTTTGTTTTGGTGTTGTATTGGATGTAAAGTAGTCATCCTGATTAAGTTTAAACTATTCTTTAACAAAGTTTAAATGGTTAATCCCAGAAAAGCTTGACTGATTTGATTTTCAATTGATCACTTAAACCTATTTTAACTGTGACTGTAGCGTTGTAAAACCTATTTTTAAGCTTCTGTATAAAAAAATGGTATTTGTCTTAAAATATATATATATATATATATATGTATAAGCAATATTTGCAAAACCACACTACGAACGAATAATCTGAAAGGCTGGCTGATCGTGGACACATCTTAAACCCTAATAAATCGCCTCCATAGAGAAGAAAAAACGAACAATTAAATTCGACCTAGATCTGACCTGATCCGATCTCATTTCCCCAGAAGCTATGAGGAGAGTTACCGGACTCGCTGCACGCAGAATCTCATCCTTCGTCGCCGTCCATCCACGGCTCGCTCAGACCACAGTGATGATGACCACGATTTCTTCCTCCGAGCCTCCGTCCCCGAGATTTGGTGGTCTACCCACGCCGTCTTTTGCCGGCGGAGTTGCTGGGATTTTTTTCTTTTCCGCCGCTGCGGCATCGTCTCTTGGTCAGGAAGTTCACGCCAAGGAATTGTCGGGTATGGCCCAGAAATTTAACCCTAAAGAGGTCGTTCTGTATCAGTACGAGGCTTGCCCTTTCTGCAATAAGGTTAAAGGTAAATCCTGTCATGCCAATTAATGTGGAAATGTTTTGATCCGATCCAGTTTCATGGGTTCTTGCTTTTTTCCCCAATAGGTTGAACATAGTGAAAGCCTTTGATGGAAGAGTGATTTTAAAGTTTGATTCATTAAGAGATTGATTATTAACCCATGTCTCTATTTTTACTTGTATGATATTTGTGCGTTCATTTATTCTCTGTAGCGTTCTTGGATTTCAACAAGATTCCATACAAGATTGTTGAAGTAAATCCCTTGTTTAAGAAAGAAATAAAATGGTCTGATTACAAGAAGGTGCCCATCCTCACTATAGATGGTGAACAATTGGTTGATTCTTCAGGTTTGTCCCATCTTCTGTCTCTAACCTGTATTCTTCTTCCCAAGATCAAATGTGTTCCAGCTTATTTGAGTAATCTTTGTTTTTATGGTGCAGTGATAATCGATAGCATATTCCAAAGGATGCACCCTGATTTTTCAAAGTCTGAAGATGATGAAGAGACGAAATGGCGCAAGTATGATCCTTTCTTTTAATTGGGTGACCGATACTGGTTTCTAGTTCTAGGTTTGTGACACCACAGGACCTGCGGCTGATATGATTTTACCTGTTGTAGGTGGGTTGACAATCACCTTGTTCATATTTTGTCACCAAACATATACAGGAGTACTTCAGAGGCTCTGGAGTCCTTTGACTACATCACCACACATGGTATGGTTAAAGCCGTGTTTGTTTCTTCTTTTGTCTTCTCTATATGCTCATTTTGTATATATATCCCTTTGGAATATAGGTATGGGTCAGTATTGTATAATCGGATAATTTATTGGGATTCCTAGTTTTATATAATCATAAAGCTTTTGTAGGAGTGTACATCTTGTCTAAGTCCTAATATATTTCCCTGGATAATTATAGGAAATTTCAGTTTCGCGGAAAGATTAGTGGCAAAATATGTAGGAGCAACAGCAATGTACTTTGTGTCAAAGAATCTGAAGAAGAAATATAACATAACAGATGAACGTGCAGCTCTTTATGATGCTGCTGAGACATGGGTCGATGCCCTGAATGAGCGTCCATTCCTCGGTATATCCAACTTACAACATAATACTGCAAAACCATAGTCCCCACTTTCTTGAGTGGTCCATGATTGTAGCTTTTATTTAACAGGTGGGTCAAAACCAAACTTAGCTGATCTGGCAGTATTTGGTGTTCTGAGGCCTATAAGGTACCTTAGATCGGGTAAGGATATGGTGGACAACACACGCATAGGTGATTGGTATTCTCGAATGGAGAACACGGTCGGAGAGCCTTCAAGGATAAAAAAGTAAAGGATTTTTGCTTTATATCTAGTAAGAATATGAATTGCATAATATATCGCAGATTTCATGGCGTAACATTATTTTAAGTTTTAGAACTAGAGAAAGAAGAAGAAAAACAAAAGGAATAAACATCTCTTGTGAACTGGGGATTTAAAGTACTGTGACATTGCATGATTTGGTCACTATTGCTAAAGTCATTTTTCCTATATAAAAAGATTGATTAATGGTACAAATTTTGTTTTGTAAAATTAGTTTATTAGTTTTAATATATTTTAACATTGTATAATTATGAGTTCAAAATTTAAAAATGTGTGATAAAATGTTGTTACCATTATGTTACACAATTTTTATTAATTACACAATTTTTTTATCACTGGAATTATATTATTTGTAACAACTGGAGTTACACAGCCGGATATACCAAGAAACTGCAAAGATAAAAATCTTTCCATAGCAAAAAATCCAAAAAACAAAGCCCATGAATTAAACAGATTAAAACGAAACAAAGCCAATGGAAGCAGTAGAACTAGAAAGAACTGACAACACAAGAGTGACAACACAAGACGTTACTAAAGAAAATAGGGGAATCGATAGAAAGCAAGCAAAAACACTGATCGCCGATTTCTATATTCATATTTATACAAAGGGCAATAAATTCAAGCAAAATTTATTTGCGAAAAAAAAAAATTTTTCTTAGAGTGGTTAAAATCTGTATTACCATAATTAAATTTTTAGGTTATTGGTTATAAATTTGCTCTTTGGAAATCGACAAAGCCTTAATAAATTGTGGTTAGAATATTTATTACTCTTAATGAATAATCAGGTTATGGATTATAAATTGAGAAAATTGGCTAATAATGTTACATTAAAACCAGATTTGTCCAAATATATTATCTGTTGATTAAATTAGAATACTATGTTTTATTTTTTATAAATACCATTGTAACTTTATATTTACATATTTAAAATTTGTTTCCAACTAATACTAATTAATTTAACTATACATAATTACATTTATTTAAAACAAAAATTTTAAAATATTTTTACTTTTTCTTCTCTACCTCTCCTCTTCGACAAACTCTCCGCCTCCTCCACACCGAATTTTCGATTTCTTCCGTCGAGTCCCAACTCTCCCCTAATCTCCATGTTTTGTAAGTTCCTCCTCATATCTCTCTCTCTATCTATGTCTCTCTCGCTTTCTCACTATCTCTCACTCTCGCTACTCCAATTGGAGATTAGGGTTTGTTCAATTTCAATTCGAGTATGTCTTCATGCCCGATCGATTACTGAGTCTCGATTACTCTCTCTTTCTCTCTCTATGTTGGTCGCTCGCTGTCTCTCTCTGTGACTCGCTCGCTGTCTCTCTTTTTGAATACTCCAATCGGGTTTAGGGTTTGTTTGTTCGATTTCCTTTTGATTTCATTTTCGTGACCGATCGATTCTACTACTACACTTGTCGTTTAGGTTATATTACTCATGTGAGGTTAATGGTAGTTGTTGGTGATTGTGTAGTTTTGACTAAAGCATTGTTTGATTTCATCAGTTGAAACTATACACTTAAAACAATCTGCAAGTCGAGGTATAGTCGATCGACTATATGTCGTGTGTTTTGTTGCTTTCATTTTATTGTGTTTTAATTTAACATTTATCATTATTTGTCCTGCATGAGATATGATTATACCAAGAGGTATAGTCAATTAAATTTCTAATCCTTATGTACTTTTTGTGTAGATATGCATAAAATTATAATGAGTATATGATGATAACGTTGGATTACGTTTAGGATTCTATTGAGTTTTTTCGCTTGTTTTACTGGGACATTTAGTCAAGATAAATTGCATTGAGTTTGCTATTAGATTGGTCATATATTTTAGTTTGAAATGCTTCTGTATGTTTTGTATATATATGCTACGATTCAGAAGACTTTGTTTGTGATATAACCAAACACATGAAATTTGTGTTATTGATCGATGTTTTGTGATATATATTGGATCTGAATATAGTCAAGAAGTCATCCCATGGATCCTTGTTTTTTTTTATTATTCTTCAATATCAACTAACTCAATTTTTGAAATTTTGTTATTCTAGGTATGGATTTAGAGCTTCCAAAGCGCATGTTAAGACCAAGGTTTGAACCGCTGGTTTCACAAATCAACAACAGCTGCAGGATGCCAATTCTTTCTAAATTGGAAGAACTGTTGCCGAGAGAATACAAGGAAGTAAAGAAGGATCCTGTGTTTTCAAAAATGATTGCCATTCATGACAATGGTCTAAACTATTCTGCAAGGATGATACACAGCCTCTTATGCCGCCAGCTGGTTACAGACAAGCTTCACGAGCTGTGGTTCTTGTTTTCAAAGAGACCACTGTGGTTCTCCTTGCAATAGTTCTACGCAGTCACTGGGCTGAGGTATGCTGCTAATGATGGGAATGACTTTAACAAGTGGGAAGACGATGGGGGTTTTTGGAGTAAGCATCTGAAGGAAGATGGGAAGATTAGTCTGATGATGATTTGGAAAGTGCATATGCTAAATGTTAATCAGTTGAGGCGTGTGGATAGACAGCGGCTTGTGTATGTGTGCATAATAGCGGGTGTTATTTTGGCGAAGGGTGAGAAAGCGATTATTCCAAACGAGTACATCAAAGTGGTGATGTCCGTAGATAAAATTTGTGCATATCCATGGGGTGTTAGAGCATTTGATCTTCTTCTTGACTCGGTCTTCAAGACTAGGGATAATTTCTTCCTTTGGGCAGACACAACAAAATCGCGACCAAAGAGTTATGTTTTAGACGGATTTTCTTATGCACTGCAAGTGTGGATTATGGAAGCTATTCCACTCATTGGGAATATGCTATGAGAAAAATTAGTTGAAAGTTATGGAACTGTTGTTAGATGTGCCAACTGGTCGGGAGCTGCAAAGGTGTCTTACGAAGAAATCATTCAGCTGGAGAACACATTTGGAACCCAGGTTAGTAAAATGACTTCTTGGATTGGTCGTTATTAAAGTAGTATGTTTAGTTATTGTTTTTTTTGTGAAGAAAACAAAACCGCAGTAATGTCTACTGATTGTTTGTTCTGTATAGTGGAGGATGTTCTTCGTATTATGTTAACGCTTTTTTCTTCTTTTTTGTTGTTGTGTAGGATGTTCTCTATCCATTCATTTCTTGGACAGGCAATTCAGATGTCATTGAGGATATGGCGTATCAGCAGTGGTCCAATGAAATGACCGATTGTAGAATTGATCGCCTGAAGGGGTTACTCCGGCAGGACTATGATTGGACTAATCATATATGGGAGGTTGAAGACTATCCTGAAACGCCTTTGATTGTTGATGAGGGAGATGATGCGGACGTGCATTCAGATAATATGGATAAACAGCCGAAAGGTGAAGGTAGTTGTGGTTCTACTTCAAAGAAGCGTAAGACGAAACTCTCTCATCATGGTACAGAGAAACGGAAGATGAAGCTGCTACTAGAACAATTAGCAGCCAAACAAGCACCAGCCGCAACCCAAGGACCGATTCTTGAAGAAATGAAAATTTTTTTTGCAGCAAATGATACATGATTCGTTCACAGCAATGGAGGAGAAACTGGGTAAGCGAATTGATGACAAGATAGGCAAACTGGAGACTGAAGTCAAAGAGCTTAAGGAGTCACTTATCTTATGTAAAGTCGCAAACAAGATTGGTGAGGCTTCTATCAGTCCGAGACCACCAGCTGTGGACAACACTCGCTTGCAACCCGGACGAGTGGTACGTAAGAAAAAAAACTCTTAAACATCGTATTTGTATTGTGGTAGTGATGTGTGGTAGATCAAATATTGTAAAATTATTTTGTGAAGTTGTGTGGTGAGCTAGTTGTAATGGCATATGTAACTCGTATTGCGGTATGTAACGTGTTTGTAACTCGTACGTATGAAGTTTGTAACTTTATCACTGAATTCATGTTGTTTGTAAACCGTACGTATGAAATATTGTTTGTGAAATTTATGTATTGACATGTGGTTTTTACACGTTTGTTCATAAGTTTTTTTAAAATATTGTTGCACAGGTTGAAAACATTGAATTGGACAATCTATACGAGGTGGAACTCATGATGAATGGTACAAGTTTTGTGAATGGGCTGCTTCACCAGTGTAAGTGTATTTGTTATTTAATATTTTATACTATATTTCTATTATTTTGAATATTGAATGTTTTCTTTGTTCTACATTTGCAGACCGTTAAACATTGGTCCAAGCATGTTTAACATGACGTTAGCAAAGCGTATCATTGGACCAAAAGAGTGGCTTTGTAATGAGGTTAGTTTTGTTTATATTTCACTAAAAATTTATTCTGGTCGAGTATAGATTATAAGTAGCAACTAACTTATTGAGTTTATTTCAGGATATAGATGCGGTTATGTGGTTATTCAGGAAAAACACAACCTTGCACCGTTGGGATCAAGATCGTGTGGCATTCATGCCATATTTGTTCAACGTCCAAGTCAACACCGCTTACAATACATATTTGGTTGACCAGAAGAGATTCGTATTGGACAATTTTTTGATAGCTTATGGAAATGGAGAGCTTTCATCCCATGGACGAACCAACCAAGTGTGGGGGGTGAATGTTGATCGCATCTATATTCTTTTATTTGTGAACCAGAATCATTGGATCTCCATGTGCGTCAATATTTTAGAGAGGAGAGTAGAGGTGTTTGACTGCGACAGTAAGAGAAACAGACAACACGACGACAAATATGCCTTCTTGATACCTGGGATTGTTAAGGCAGTTCAACCACCGTCTACCAAGAAGCATCTGACGTTGACTGCATATTCTATTTTCGACATTCCAATAAAGCGTAGGTTAAATAAAAGTTGTCGTGACTGTGGGGTTTATGCACTGAAATTCATAAAAAGTCATTTGTGTGGGATAGAGATGTCATTGGTTGATGATGAGATGATACGGATGTGTCGAACGAAGATTGCGTTTGATTTATGGAAGGCTGCAAATGATCCAATACTGGTTGATCGGATGTCTAGGTACACACCACCAGTATTTCAGCCTGCTGATATTGTAGACCTTAAGTAGTTTTTATTTAGAGCGCTTGTTTAGCTTTCATCCTAAATGCTACAACTTGTTATTTTAACTTTTCATGTTTGTTGTGTAATTACCTTTCATGTTTTAAAAAAAACGAGCAGGTGTTTGGTTTGTGTATCCCAAAACGTGGACAACACTCGCATGTAACTCATGTTATTTGAACTTCCTCTCAAAAGCGAATAATCTTTACACCTTCTTTTTCTTCACCATTGTTACCAAATAGTGAGATAGTACCATTTATTCAAAACTTTTGCTATAATAATCCAAGTTGGGTAATTCTGTTTTCTTTCTCATTGGTGATAGATAGATAAATAACATCATTCAATAACCACTTCTTTTTTAATTAAGTTAAACAGCTTTATGACATTTCATAGACTGAACTAAAATAGTAAAAAAACAGAGTTACAAAATATGTAAACAACATAGTTGTAAAATATGCAAAAAACATAGTTACAAAAAATATAAAAATTGACAAGATCCAAAAACATAGAACTAATGAAAGATAATCTTAAGGAACAAACAAATACATATTATATTGTCACACCACATGTTGCCCTATTATGATTTTCATTACCACACCGACTGCATCTGTGTTTTTTTTACTTTTGTGAACCCTGCGATGATCTGATAATGTCGACAACGATTTCATATCTACGTTTTCTTCGTCTACCTGCACTTCGTCTTGTTTCAGGTGGGCGAACCTTCTCGTCTTCAACTCCCAACGAAACATGCCATTCATCCTCCTGAACTGTTATTGGATTAGTGCATTCCTCATAAGCTTTCAACCATGATGCAGTAGTATACATTTCATCAGTGAATCGGTACACTTCCATGCCTATAGAAAAGATTGCGGGAATAGCGTGTCTACAAGGAATTTTTGATAAATCATACTTTGCACAAGTACATGTTCGTCTTTCCAAATCAACAAAACACTCAAGCTTATCACCTTTAACCAGAAATCTGTAAGTGTCGAACAGTGAACCCTTTTGCTTTTTCAATCCTTCTGTCAATCTTTTTCTCTATGGCAATGGTGAGAGGATCCTTCTGCTTTAAGCTTAATGTTCGACGCTCATAAAACCACATCGTCAACATTTCTCTTATACTGTCTAAGAGTGGAATGAGTGGATACTCTCCAGATGATCTCAATGCAGCATTGATCGACTCAGTTGGGTTTGTTGTTCGAATTTCATATCTATATCCTGGAAAGAGACAACGAGTCCATTTTGTGACATCAGCTTCCTGAAGATATTTTCCGATAGACGGACACATACTACAAATTTCAGTGAATGCATTATGAAAATCGGCCACTCTATATGCTTTTGAAGCTTTCTCAATCAAGGAAACCATACCCCTTTTCTTGAAATATATGACAACGTTATTCAGCAAATGGTGAATACAAATTCCATGTCTAGCTTGAGGGTAAACGTGACCAAGTGCTTTAGTAATCGATGCATTTCTATCTAACACAAATGCTAAAATTGGGTTATCATCAATAACAACCTTTAGTTGCTCTAAGAACCACATCCTTGACTTGTCATTTTTTGAATCTACAACTCCGAAGGCAATAGGATACAAATTTGAGTTACCATCTACAGCTGTAGCAACAAGTAACACTCCTTTGGATTTACTTTTCAGAAAAATTCCAACAATTACAAGCACCCTTCGAATGTTGTTGTAGAATCCTCTTAAAGATTGACCAAACGATAAAAACGATATTTGAATCTGTCATCACAATCTGTTGTATAGTGAGTATGCGTACCCAGATTGGCTTCTTGTAGCATGTGCAAATATTTTGGAATTTGTTATAGCTTTTCTCAGGTATACCTCGAACAGCCGCAATTGCATACTCATGAGACTCCCAAGCATGAGTATAAGAGAGCTCGTATCCATATTACTTTCGTATAAAATGCACAATATCGTTTGGTTTTGGCCCATCCTTGACACCTTCATATTTATGCATAATCAGATTGCCGATTGTTTTTGCAGAAGCAATTTTGCTGAATTTTTTTCTCTTGGAAGGAGCACATGTATGTTCAGCAACATACTTATTGATTATAAAATATGTAGAAGCACCATCTAAACACGTTGCACATACGCACCATCTGCATATTTTATTCTTACAGTGTACATACCACTTTGTCGGATCAGATTTTTCAACCTTGTAGTCAAAGTTATACTTCATTGCATAAATCACCAGAGTTGCCTTCAAAACGTTTTTACTTCTAAAAATTTAACCCTTCTTCACAAATTCTACCAACGATTTCTTAGCATTCTCGACCTTGGTATCCGACTTTAATCCAACATCTACATAATCGCTCGCAGCCTGGATAATTTGACTTCATTATTTTCCTCAGCCGAGTTAACAAATTCTTCAAATGGTGGTTCCTTGCTAAGATCAACATTGAGTCTTCTTCCATTGTCAACCAAAGTGGTAAAGGTCACACACAGAATAGATGAAAACTTCTTTGCATAGGCAATAAAATTCGTTAGCTGCCTATCGTTTGTGATAATAACTGGGGGAACTTTTAAGCTATTGATCAAGTTGTTTGGCAGATAACTGAACTCAATATCAACATTACTCTCTCCATAATCCTCTGCAACCATCACTCATAACTCATCAAAAGAAGTAGTAGATTGCACAGAAACCAATCTTCCCCGTTTTTGTTCATCAACAATAAACGTCCATTGCTTTTCGACTGAAGATCTCCACACACCAGCGGATACATAGATATGCATAGTTAGGGAATGATGTTTTGGAAAAATGGTTTTAAGAAGTAATAACGTTGACAATAGAGGAAAAAATGGTGAAAAACCTTGACAAATAAGATGACACACGATTATCATCGTGGGAGAAGAGAAATTAGTGGGTGCAAAATATTTTTTTTAAAAATAAGGAAACCATATATTCAAGAGAATATTTTTTAGATATTCTGTGATATTCTGTCATAATACGTATTCTACTTAAGTTAGAACGAAGACAAACAGATATAACGTCAATTCTGGGCAACATAAGAACATAGTGTAACAGTTATAATAAGTGATTTAACCAAGTTTAGAATATAAATCAACGGTTACAATAGAGTTCAACGTATTCTAGCCAAAACAGAACATAGAGTAAAAGCTAGAACACATGATCTATCAGAACCTAGAACTTTGACCAAATGCTAAAATTGCACAGAACGTATTCTAACCAATAGTAGAACATAGACAACAATGTAGAATACGTTTTTCAAAACAAACTAGAACAAAGAGTAAATGACATAACGCATATTCTAGTCAGAATGTTACCTATAATTCATTTTGTAAGTTAGGAAGAACATGAATTACAATATTTTTTAAAAATCGTATTTATATAAGCTAACCAAATTTTTTTTATATAACTATGTTTGCTATTATATATGTATGAGATTTTATGTAAATTTTTTAAAATTATATTTCACGTTTTCTATATTTAGATAAGGCCATTTTAGTCAAAATTGGGTAAAAAGGGAAAAATGTATAATGAGACAATTGACTTTTCAATGTAGCTTATTTTTACAATTCTCCCTTATAAATTTGTATTTTAAAATTTAGTGAAAGTCTTGGAAATCATGTGGTATAATGGTGACCATTTCTGAAATTTATCACATATGTCTGTGGTTCGAACTCAATATCCTATGATGTTAAAGAGATATTAAAATCAGTAGGATAAGTTAACAAAAAAAAATCATTCAAACTCTAATACAAGTCTCCCAAACTGTAATCTAACAACAAATTTACAATTTTAATGCAGTCAATCAATCTAATCCAAACGTTTTCTTCTTACAGAGAACCTCAGAGGAAAGGGAAATAAACACAATCAAAAGCCAAAAACTATTGGAACAAAAACAAAGAAAAAAAAAATCGCCAAAAAAACAAGGATAGAATCAACCTGATGAGCAGGAGCTTTAAGCTCTGATACCAGATGATGCAAGAACCAAAGAGTAGGCTGTCTTTCACCGAGAAGCTCAGGTTGCTGGACAGAAATCGATGGAAGTGAAGGGGGTGGATCGAAGGGACTACACAAGCTGCGGAAAGTCTTGAGATACTCCAAGAACTTCAACCAGACTTGGTTGAAGACCACGGCTGCTACCAAGAGTTGGTAGCGGCGCTGACTTAGGTCTTGATAAAGACTTAGGTTTTGTTTGTTCTAAAAATGCTTGTTATTTCATTAAAGTGTAGACAAAAGGCTTATATAATGCCTTGTTACAACTTAGGCTAAACTACAAGATGTTTAGCCTTACAAGAATTAAAACAAAATGTAGTTCACTTATTGGCAATTAAATAGAAAATGGGCTCCATTAGACGGTGGGTGCTCGGTCGTGGACGCATGGGACGGGCTGGTCGTGGACGCATGGGACGGGCTGGTCATGGACGCGTGGGATGGCCTGTTCGATTGGAACGGGCTGGTCGGCACGGTCAGCTTGGGGTCCTCTCCGGTTCTACTCTCCAAAAGTATGCTGAGCTTATCTCCTAAGGCTTTTCTCTTGGACCTTGTAAAAAGTCCAAGTGAAATGACTTATGCGATGACTGGCTCGATGTCCTCATCATGATGTCACCGGCAAGAATGCGAATCTGCTTTGGTTAGAACCAGCACAATGTCTAAAGGGTGTTTATATCTTTGCTCATGGATTGATAAGTTATTTTGTTTATCTTGTTGATTCTTCCTCTATGATAATTATTTGTACCCTTTCAAAATTTTTGGAGGAGCAAGCCACATCCTTTCGAAAGAATATCATATATCTTTGCATTGAAACAATCGATTTCTTGCTGGAAAAAGCAAGTGTTGCTGATATCATCAGACTCTGTGGTTAAGAAACTGCTCCTCCAAATTACTGAAAATTGTTCCCTGGTTATCACAGTTGCATTTTATGCTGAATTTGTTTGGGGTTTAACATTGCAGGCTCTTCTTCAAGTGAATGATGAATTGCAAAAGAAGTATTGGGAACATTCAGCCACAAACATGAATTTAAACAAAAATATGGGTTGTCATTTGTAAAAATACATTATAAAACTTTATAAATTTCTTTGTAAACACAAGTTGAAATATTTTCACTTATCTCTCTCATCTCATCCATGTTCTTGGCTTTTTATCATAATATAGTCATAAAATCATATAAAATCTTATAAACATGGATATAAACAAGCAAAATAGATTATATATATTTTTACAAACATGGTTTATATATAGTTTTTGTAAACATGGTGTTATGTGTTTTCATAGGAGTTTATACTCTTTTATGCAATTTTCTATAAAAGCTAATAAAAATTATATAAAACTCTTTAAAATATTATAAAATTCTATAAGACCATTTAAATTCTATTAAACCTTTTAATATTTTATAATTAAAACTATATAAAATTATATAAAAGACAAAACATAGATTACATATAGTTCTAAAATATTCATATAATAAAATCTTAATAATATTTTATAAATATGTATATAAACAAGCCAACATAATTTATAAAACATCTTGTATATAGTTTTGTAAACATGGTTTTATGCAGTTATAAAATTTTATATAATTTTATATGGTCTTTATAAGCTTGTCAAATAAATAAATAAATTTGGTCTGAGTTTATAAAGGGCTGTTTATAAAGTTATTATATAATTTTTAAAAAAGATTTCTATTATTTTAAAAGGTTTTTGAGAGGTAAAATTTAAATTTTTATAAAATTAAAATATTTTATATGATTTTAAAGGTTTTGTTTAATTTTAAAAGACTTGTCTCAGTATTTATGCGATTTTATAAACTTTTATATAACCAAGATTTTGGCAACTTTTGACCAGAAAATATGATTTTATGAGGAATACATTTGTATAAAGCTATAGAAGGTTGTATAAGTTAAAGATTAAGATATCATTTGGCCAAAACATTTAATTTTATATGATTTTAAATGGGTTTATACATTTAAAAAAAATACACGGTTTTATAAAATAAAAATTAGAGTGTCTTTTGATTAAAATATACAAATTATAAAAGCTTTACATAGTTTACGTACAATGCCCTTTTAGAGCTTTTTTAAAACTTTACAAATTTACAAGAGTGCTTATAACATTTTAAACACTACGGAAATAAATAAAATAAGCTACTTAAAGATTTACTGAATAATACAAAAATGACATTTTTGTGTTTACATGATGTCCACGAAATGGTTCTTACGTCCGTCCAAAACTTCTTACGAAATACATTGTACACAAATTAATCAGACTGTTTTGAGTAAGAAATAACATCATCAAAACAAGTTAATACTACAGAAAGATTACAAGATTAAAAACGGCTGCTTAATATACTCGAAGTAGGAGGGACGGAGAACGCACAATAGAAGTTTGGGAGTTATAAAGAACAAAGCTGGTGCGGAATCAATCTACAAGTATATGAGATGATATTAGCTTCAACGGATAACAATTGATGAGGACATCGATCCAGCTTCCAAGCTCAAAAGTCCACCAGACGACGCAGATACCTATCAAGGTCCATTTAAGCCGAATATGGAACATTGGAGGTTCATTCTTGAAGATTTTTCCACCTCCGGTGTCTTTACCATTACCATTCGGTAAAGACACCAAAAGACATACTAAGGAATTGTACTCTTTTTCATATCTTCGGTTTTGTCCCACTGGATTTTCCGAAGAAGGTTTTAACGAGGCAACATCCTTAGTGTGCACGACGAAGAAGACTTGTTCACTATTTTCCATCTTCCACAAGTCTTCAAGGCGTTCTATCAAACTCCTACTTAGGCGGCATTTTTCATTAAAAATAGACTAAGTATGGTTTAGAGACTTTTAAGCCCATTTGTTTTGTTTTAGTTAATTGTGGCCTTAAGCCCAATTTTAATTATGTTTTCATTCTTTTGGGTTATTGGCACATTTGTAATCTGAATAATTATAAGTCCTAGACTTAAGGCATTATATAAGCCTAAGTTATGAGTAATAATAAGACAGACTTTTCAGAAAATTAAACCTAGACATGTGTCTTACAAAAATCGGCGCCACCCTCTTCTGAGAGAGATGTCGTGTTCTTCAACCTTTGTGGTTGAAATTTTTGGAGTATCACAAGCCCTTTCTACAGCTTGTGTGGTCCCTTCGATCCACCCTTCGCTTCCATCTCTTCTGTCCAGCAACCTGAGTTTCTCGGTGAAAAGACAGCCACCCACGGTGCTTACATCATCTGGTATCAGAGCCTAAAAAGCTCTTAAACATCAGGTTGATTTTATCCTTTTGTTTTTGGCGATTTTTCTTTTTTTTGTGTTGCAATAGTTTTTGGCTTTTGATTGTGTTTCTTTCTCTTTTCTTCCTGAGGTTCTCGGAAAAAGGTGAAAGAATCAAGTCTACCCCTACAAAAAAGAAAAAAAAAATCAGGTTCTATCAATCCATGTTTTTTGTTTTCATTTATATATATATATATATAAAAAAAAAAATTGATTGCTTGTTCTATTGTGTTTGTTTGATTTCCTTTATAAAAACAAAACTATAAAAAAAATAGTTAGGTTGTCTTAAAACGAATTAGTGGTAAAAGAAACTCACCTAGAACACTTATTCATCCTGAGAAATCGTGAGTCAATATCTCTTGAACTCACGTGTGTGGCTAGGGTAGTTGATTGCGCTTCTATTTGCTTGTTAGGGCTCGAGTTTCTTGTTCTAGCTAGCGGTTTTAAGTTAGTCTAGGTTCGCGAGTGTCTTAGGTTCTCTGTTCGTGGGCGTCGTGTAGCAGTCCTAGGTTTAAGTCGGGTCATCACCTTAGGGTTTGCGTGATTGAGTCCGAGTCTAGGATTAGGAAACTTTCCTTCCGATAGTTAGGGAAACATGGCAGGTAGCGAGAAATCATTATCACCGCAGAACAATCAAGCCATGATGCAGTCTGCGCAACCTCGGCGTCGACCTGACATCCCAGAGGCAGCCCACCGAAGACTGGGTGAAGAGTTTGCTTTGGAGACCAAAGCATTTCAAGAGGGAGGGAATGATGAGGACATCGATCAAGCTTCCAAGCCCAAAAGCCCACTAGACGACGCAGAGGCCCATCAAGGTCCATTTAAGTCGAATAAGGAACATTGGAGGTTCCTTCATGAAGAGTTTTCTGAAAGATTATGAGGTTGAGAGATTTGTAGAATGAGAGAATGAGAGATTAGAGAGAATTAGAGAATTAGAGAGAAGAATGATTTATTAGAAAATGAGAATTATGAATTCTTACTTACAAAATGTGAAGGGAGTAAGGTATTTATACTATACTAGTCTAGGCTTGTTTGGATACAAGGATAGCCTTATACTTAAGTGGCTTACAAGGATAACATAAATCTATAATACAAACAAGCCTTAGACTCTCCCTTTTACACACATATAAATCGCCTTTTAACTACACATAAAGGCCTTCATAAATTCATCACTTCTTCTTCATTCCAACACTCCCCCTCAAGCTTAAGACATAAAATTCTTAAGCTTGCAACCATGAAGTATTACCTCATTAAAAACCTAGAGAAGGAAAACCCAATTGGGACAAAACCTTTTCTTAGGGAAAAAGAGTATAACACTCCATGTTGGGATCATGGGTATGGAATGGACATGAGGCCAAGTCTTGGATAGATTGATGTGCCAATTTTCAGAGATGCAGCCTTGGTGAATATGTCAGCTAGCTGATCCTCACTCCTTGTATAGCAAGGTAAGATGATACCTTTCCCAATAGCTTCTCTTACTTTATGACAGTCCACTTCTATATGCTTGGTCCTTTCATGAAACACAGAATTGGAGGCTATGTGTATGGCAGCCTGATTGTCACAGTGAATGGTGATTGGAGTCTCACACTCCACGGCTAAGTCTTCCAGAATTTGCTTCAGCCAGATACACTCAGTTGTGAGCTTCCTCATTGCTCTATATTCTGATTCTGCACTAGAGCATGAAACCACCTTTTGCTTCTTGGTTTTCCAAGTCACAAGGTTTCCTCCTATGAAAGTACAATAACCTGTGGTACTTCTCCTATCTTCCCTATCTCCTGCCCAATCTGCATCACAATAACCAACCACATTTGTGTTTTTATTATTACCCATCCAAATACCTTGTTCATGTGTGCCTTTGAGATATCTTAGAATCCGCATGGCCATGTCCCAATGCCTCATCTTTGGCCCTTGCATGTGTTGAGATACCTGATTCACAGCAAAACATAAATCTGGTCTAGTGATGGTTAAATAAATAAGCTTACCAACCACTTTCCTATAGAGCTTAGGATCATGAAAATCAATTTCCTCCTCTAACTCCCCCTTAGTTGCGATTTTATAACCTTCTTCTAAGGGTGTTTTGGCTGGCTTAGCTTCCATCATATCTGTGGATGTTAGTAGATCTACAACATATTTTCTTTGAGAAAGAAAAAGACCTTCCTTAAACCTACATACTTCAATTCCTAAGAAGTATTTAAGTTCTCCTAGATCCTTTATGTCAAAGACACTTTTTAAGTAATTTTTAGTAGATGCAATACCAATACTATCACTACCAGATATGATTATATCATCTACATAGATAAGAATAACTATGATACCTTCCTTACTCTTAAATGTAAAAAGAGTATGTTCCACTTCAGACCTTTTGAAGCCTTTATCCATTAAAGTAACACTTAATTTGTGGTACCATGCTCTTGGAGATTGCTTAAGGCCATAAATAGCCTTCCTTAGCCTTAGGATATTGCCGCTTCCTATCTCATCTTCTAGGCCAGGTGGAGGTGACATGTAAACCTCTTCTTCTAGTTCACCTTGCAAGAAAGCATTCTTGACATCCATTTGCCATAATTCCCACTCAAGATTAGTAGCAACAGTGAGCACAACATTGACAGAATGTAGCTTAGCAACAGGAGCAAATGTATCCCTATAATCCTCACCATAAGTCTGAGTAAAACCCCTAGCTACCAACCTAGCTTTATATCTATCAATTTCACAATTGCTTTTGTATTTAATGGTAAAAATCCACTTAGAACTTACAGCCTTCTTCCCTTTTGGTAAAATGGCTGAAGCATATGTACCATTCCTCTCCATGGCTTGTTTCTCAGCTAAGATAGCTTCCCTCCATTCCTTTATAGACATAGCTTCTTCATATGTCTTTGGGATCTGCTCATTGTCAAGACTAGAAATAAAAGCAACATGAGTAGAAGGTAAGTGTGCAATATTACAAACTCCCTGGTCATGATGAACTACAGCATTTCCATTGTAGAAGACTGGTGGATTTCTTTGTCTTGTGCTCCTCCTTAAAACAGTAGGTTGAGCCTCCTCTTCTTCTTCACTCAAAACTTCAATGAGAGTAGGTCTTGTTCTTTTGGAAGCTGAAGCTAGAATGGAATAATCTCCTGCTGAGTCTTGTTGGACATGAGTAGATGCTTCTCCCCCCCCATGTTCAAGAGGAGGAAGCCCAGGAGAACCAAGGTTTTGCCGTGACATAGGCTGTGAGGACACGGCTGGGCCAGAGATATCCACATTGCCGGATGGACCAGGATCTGCAAAGCCGTGAGGATGATCCTGTGGAGCCGTGACTGAGGGGCGTGAACTTCCTGTTGCTGGGACATTTTGCTGAGGTGTATGCTGACTACCTCCTATTCCAATGCTCTCCAAGAGTTTCCTCAAGTATTCAGCTTGGTCTGTTCTTGTTGATGAGATGTCTTTAAATTGTTCCCAATTTCCTTCTTCATAAAAACTTTTGTCTTCTTGGAACTTCACATCTCTAGACACCATGACCCTTCTAGTCTCATGGTTATAACATTTGTATCCTTTTTGAGTGGAGGAATATCCAATGAACATAGCCTTTACACTTTTTGGTTCAAGCTTGTTCCTTTGTTCCCTAGGAATTAATACAAAACAAACACACCCAAAAACTTTTAAATGATCAATGGTGGGTTTAGTGTTGTTTAATACCTCAAATGGGGATAAATCATCAAGGACTTTTGTAGGTGTCCTGTTGATTAAGTAGCAGGCTGCTACAAGTGCATCCCCCCAAAATCTCTTAGGCACCTTCATGTGGAACATCATAGTTCTCACAACCTCCATTAGGTGCCTATTCTTTCTTTCCGCAACTCCATTTTGTTGTGGAGTATAAGGACAGCTTGTCTGATGCTCAATGCCATGCTTTGCTAGATGTTCCTTAAGTCTGGTACTTGTGTACTCCCCACCATTATCTGTTCTAAAGCACTTAATTCTTGCATTGTATTGATTAGTCACATATGCTTGAAAATTTAAGAATGCATCATACACCCTATCTTTAGAACTAAGGAGAGTAACCCATGTATATTTGGACTTTTCATCAATAAATGTCACAAAATATTTATGGTTTTCTCTAGATGGAAATGGGGATGTCCACACATCAGAATGCACCAATTCAAAACAATTTTCATATTCATGTATTGATTTTTCAAAAACTGTTTTACAATGCTTTCCAAGAATACATGAATCACACAATTCTTTTGACATTTTTAAACCAGGCACAATTAATTCAAGTGCTCTTGGATGAGGATGTCCTAGTCTAGCATGCCACAAATCCGAATCAGTACTAAAACCATGCGCCTGAAACACTGATTCTAATGCATTACAACTAGCCATATTATCAAGCACATACAAGTCATCTTTTGTGGTTCCTTGTCCAAAACACCTTCTAGTTTCAATATCCTGAAAATAAAAATCATTTGGGCCAAATATAGCATGACAATTCAAATCAGTAGTAGCTCTTTTAACTGAGAGCAAGTTGGAGGTAAATGAAGGCATATAAAATGCCTTAGATTCTTTATCAAACAATTTCAATTTTCCTATGCCTTTGATTGGTACTTTAATTCCATTTGCAATAAGAACATTCCCTAGGGCAGGTTCTACATTTTCTAGCAAATCTAGATCACTAATCATGTGATGAGAAGCACCAGAATCAACAACCAAGGATTTAGGAGTATTAGATGTATAAGATGTTTGAAAAGAAGCATGAAAAGTTTTACCCATCACATTGCTCTCCTTTATTGCCTTAATGAGGGCTTCCAAATCTGATTTTGTCACAAAATCTGATGCTTGTGACATGGTGTTGTTGGCGCCTGGTTGGTAAGGAGAATGACTACAGACGGCTGCCTTGGAGGACACCAAACCGTAGGCTTGCCTGGCTGAGGAGATGACCGGCTGCTGTGGTGGACGTGAAGCCCAAGAAGGCTTAAGATGAGGGTGAAGTTCCCAGCAATCCTTCTTTGCATGTCCCTCCTTCTTGCAATGATCACAAAATGGCCTCCTCTTCTTAGATGCATTTGTTGGCCTGAAGAAACTTTTGTGAGCAGCTACTAGTTCAGCTTTGTTGCCAAACAATCCATGTGATCCTTGCTCCTTTTGAATTTGAGCACACACTTCCTCCAAGCTAGGCAACTTATCAGACCTGAGAATATGCTTAATAAGATCTGAGTAAGTAGAATTAAGAGTTAAAAGTAACCCAAACACCTTATCTTGTTCCTTTCTTTCAAGGAGTACAAGTGGTTCAATAGTTGCTGGCCTTAGCATGTCTAGCTCAGCCCACAAAGCTCTGAATGAGCCATAGTGCTTTGTGAATTCAGCATCCTCCTGCCTTAATTCTTTCAAAGCTTTCTTCACTTCAAAAATTCTCAAAAGGTTAGTAGTGTTACCATACACTTTAAGCAAAGTGTCCCAAAGATCTTTTGCATTTTCACAAAAAGAATAAGCTTCTAAAAGATCACTAGCAAGAGAATTTTGTAAAATAGAAAGTACCAACTGATCTTCTTGGTACCATTTGGCTTGTGCTGTATCAGTCACTTCAGCCACTTCATTGTCTTCAATTCCATTTGTGGCAATGTGGTTCCAAAGACCTTTACCACCTAATGTGGTTTTCATGGTCCTTGACCATAGGAGATAATTGGCTCCATGTAGAATGACTGGAGCTCTAAGAGATGTCTGTATTTCCATGTTTTTTAAAAAAAATGATCAGTAATTCAGGTCACAAATTGTGATTCCAAAACAAACTTTGGCGAGGTCTGAATTGGTCAGTAAGCCGGCTTGGTGTGGACAAAACCACTCGCTGGTCACGACTTGGTATCTTGGTGGGCGTGGTCAGGCACTTGAATCCTTGGTCACACTCTCGGTTAAACTGATCACAAGTTTCAAGTCTCCCACAAGCGCTCCCACAAGCAACCGTGGAACACACGTAAACTTCAGCTCCCACTCGTGATCAGGTATGTAAACAAGTGTGCTTGTCAAGTTGTAAACACTCAGCTTGGTCTGGACACGATTTAATTCCTGTACAATTACTCAATACAACTTGCAAGAACAGGAATTAGTAAGCAAGGAGAAGAATATATGTCCTCCTCCTTTAAAAAAAAATTGGCGCCAATATCACAATTCAAGTGTAACCACCACTAACTACCTAAAACCACCTGTAACTGATCCTAACAACTCAATTAACCAGAATTGTAACAATTTGAGAATATTAAATTTGACTTTATCAAGATTCAATTAAAGAAAATTCGAATTTAAACCCTAGAACATTTGATGAATTTCAAGGAATCAAATTTTAAGACTTCCAAAACTGAACAAGCAATTCAAGAAAATCAATCTTGAAACCCTAAACCTATTGGATTGACTTGAAATTTCGAAGGAACCCTCACAAGATACTAATAAAACTTTCCAGATTCAAAGAATTAAAGAAAACTGAGAAAGAATTAGAATTATATCACCAGAATCTTGAGACAGGTATTTTCGAACGTCTTTCAGTAAAACTTCAAGCAAACCTTTAAAACGCAATGGAATCAAGTTCTGTTTTCTTTAAACAGATACTAGACTCAAGGGGCTTGAGTTTAGGCTTTTGAAATTCACGATTTGACGAAATATTGACGTCGAGATGACCTGGGGAATGTAGAGGTTCGAAACAAACACGATCACGAACACTTTTTGGAAGAAAATTCGTATCTTTTGATTCCCTGGGCCAAATGATGCGATCTTGGTGGCTATGGAAACGGAATTCGCCGATGCACACTCCAGAGAAAGCCGATCGTCAATTGGAGTCGTGGATTGATCGGAATTTGATTTTCAAGATGACGTTCAAAATTGATCCAGAAACAGATGAAGAACAAGAAGAATTCTTGTGAAATCAATGAAAGAATGATGAAAATTTCCCAGATTTGATGTAACCTGGCTCTGATACCATGAAAGATTATGAGGTTGAGAGATTTGTAGAATGAGAGAATGAGAGATTAGAGAGAATTAGAGAATTAGAGAGAAGAATGATTTATTAGAAAATGAGAATTATGAATTCTTACTTACAAAATGTGAAGGGAGTAAGGTATTTATACTATACTAGTCTAGGCTTGTTTGGATACAAGGATAGCCTTATACTTAAGTGGCTTACAAGGATAACATAAATCTATAATACAAACAAGCCTTAGACTCTCCCTTTTACACACATATAAATCGCCTTTTAACTAGACATAAAGGCCTTCATAAATTCATCACTTCTTCTTCATTCCAACATTTTCCACCTCCGGTGTCTTTACCGTTACCATTCGGTAAAGACACCAAAAGACATACTAAGGAATTGTACTCTTTTTCCTATCTTTGGTTTTGTCCCACTGGGTTTTCCGAAGAAGGTTTTAACGAGGCAACATCCTTAGTGTGCACGACGAAGAAGACTTGTTCACTATGTTCCATCTTCCACAAGTCTTCAAGGCGTTCTATCAAACTCCTACTTAGGCAGTATTTTTCATTAAAAATAAACTAAGTATAGTTTAGAGGCTTTTAAGCCCATTTGTTTTGTTTAGTTAATTGTGGCCTTAAACCCAATTTTAATTATGTTTTCATTCTTTTGGGTTATTGGTTCATTTGTAATCTGAATAATTATAAGCCCTAGACTTAAGGCATTATATAAGCCTAAGTTATGAGTAATAATAAGACAGACTTTTCAGAAAATTAAACCTAGACATGTGTCTTACAAAAATCGGCGCCACCCTCTTCTGAGAGAGTTGCCGTGTTCTACAACCTTTGTGGTTGAAATTTTTGGAGTATCACAAGCCCTTTCCACAGCTTGTGTGGTCCCTTCGATCCACCCTTCGCTTCCATCTTTTCTGTCCAGCAACCTGAGTTTCTCGGTGAAAAGATAGCCATCCACGGTGCTTACATCAACAATGAAATCAAGGACCATCAAACATCAACTTAATCACTACCCACAAATTTCAAGAAGAACGATGAGGTCTAGAGATAGGAAGATGAAGGCTTCCTATTTTCTAAGGTCCTGGAAGAAATCGAACAAAAAAACGATAACACTAGACACAATCAGAGACTGATTCTACACAAAACATTGGTTTTAAATCTGATGTATAAAGGGAGCCTCCACATTATAAGACCGATCTTTCAATTTGTATGGCTACGCCAACGTTACATATCATAACAGAGCAGCAATAGGTGACAAGGAAAGCCGAACATGCATGGTAAGCAACAAGTCTATACATTCTTCTAGTTGTCCTTGACTTATCAGAATTGCTTCTCTTGCTAAAGAAATGGGGACTTTCAAAGTATAACCTAAAATTCTCGGACTAGAATATGAAGTATCTTAACATGAACTAGACTGTGTTATCTTCCAAATAAAATGAGATGTAAGAGAATTGATTTTGAATCTGGTCTTCTCGTATCTTGCTCCAGCAGTCTAGCTTCTTCGAGAGAGCCTGCAATTAAAAAAGTTGAAGTAATTAAATTAGCTTCATCATCTTCAGTTTGTTCAATTTTTTGAATCACAACAAATAATCTAACCAGACAAATAAAAATTCAGTCTTTAAACATTGCAGCTAATTAATCAACGAAAGTGATAGGTTTCACCGAGCTTATTATCGCAAGCGTAAGAAGCAAGACAAGATAAGTGCAGAGAAGAACAAATCAAACTTAACGGATGAGAAGATAGTCGCGGGAAATTGAAGTTCGAAGTTTTATCGTGTGGTAGCAGTGACTCTATTTCTAATAGAGTCTTTATTATCCCTTTTCTTTAGTATGCTAGTATAAATAAGAGAACTCTGTGAAAAAGTAGGGGGATTGTTTTTGTTGTAGAAAGTTTAGACGCCATGAGTCTAACATCACGTTCGATATGAGAACGTGATCTGCAGCAGGAGCAAGTATTATTCAGTATACAGAGAGAATACAGAGTTTTCAGATAGTAAAATCTATCAGTGGTGCGGTGACACGGTTCGTTCCTCGGCGTTGGTGATTTTTGTGTGTGCGGTGACGATCGACGCCCTGATCGCATTATTTCAGTGGATCGGGAGTAAGATCGGTGTTTTCTGTTTCGGATTTTGTGTGTTTCGCGATTGTTGTTTATCTTTTGGGTTTGAGCTCTCTGAGTGGGTCTGAGTTATCAGTGTTGGGTTTCGTCGTGTGGGTCCGTTTTCCGTTTGGAGCTGTGCTACACAGGTATAGTGTGTTCTTCCGTTCAGGTGCTGCATTTTGTTTTGAGTAACGATCGTGCTATCATGCTATCGAGTAGTTCTCCGTTAAGTGATGTGGTTCCAGTTGAGGGTGAGGAGGACGTTGTTCCTTTGAAGACAGAGGTGTCATTTCTCAAAGGCGGTTACCAACTTCTCATGAAAGAAGCAGCTGATAACAAGCATCGTTTTGCTGTTTTGGAAGATTACTTCCATTCTATGATGAAACGATTGGATAAACAACCCTCCTCCTCTTCGTTCGATGCTACACCACCAGTCGCGCGTCCTGAACATTCGGGTTGTGGGTCTCAATTACCGTTATCCACTGTGGATCGTAATCGTGATGAGTCTGTGTTTGGATCTCGAAATGGGTCTTTGAATGTTGCTAACAGGGACAGCATGTTGAAGAAAGTGGAAATGCCCTCTTTTGATGGTTCTCACACTCATGATTGGTTAGTGGATATCGAACATTTCTTCACTATTGGTCGTTTCCGTGAGGAGGATAAATTGGATTTGGTGGCTTTGTGTGTGGAAGGCAGAGTAAAGAAATGGTTTGCTTGGGTGCTGCGTCGAGGAGGTTTTCGTGGCTGGCAGGATTTTAAACAACGTCTCATTCTTTGTTTTGCTGAATCCATCGATGAAGAACCTAGTATTCGGTTGTTTGCGATCCGCCAGACTGGGTCTATTGCTGACTACATCACTGAATTTGAGGAGCTGTCGGCAGAAGTTTCGGGTTTGGAAGACTCCCACCTAAAGAAATTTTTTTATAATGGGTTAAATGCTGAGATGAAAGAGGTTATTAAGATGAAGGATCCTCATGGTCTCTCTGAATACATCGCAGCAGTTTTGAGAATGGAGTCAAGTGTTTTTTCTCGGGTGGTGAGTGATGTTGCTCCTCCAGTGGGCAGAGTTGGACAGAGAACTATGATAGCAGGTCGGCCTTCTTTTCCTGCTCCTGCAGCTCGAGTTGCAGAAAAAACCATTCGTTAACTCTTCCTCTGATGGGGTCATCCAAGCCACACCAACCAGATACTTGGAGGATGAAGGCCAGACCACCCCTTATGTGTCCCACCGTATTATGACTCGGAGCAGAGCCGCCCAAGGAGCCCAAGACAGGAGCAAAGGAGATCATGCCCAAGGAGACCAAGTGGAAGCCGCTCTAGCTCATGCAACCGGCTTTGGAGAGGAAGAGGAGGTTGAAGACAGGAACCGGCCTCTTGATCATGTTCAGCTGAGTGTTTCAGACCAAGGCACTCATGCACACAGCCTTAGGGATAAGGTCTTGTGTGTCCTTACTATCCATGAGTAAGGGCACTTCTAAAGACCTTAGGTGATTAGGGTACTCTTTTCCTTTTCAAGTTTACCATAATGGGTTCTTGGAAAGGTTTTTAATGAGACCTGAAAATCTAAGGCATCAAGCCTAGTGTCCCATTGATTTAAAGTGGATATGTCCCTTAAATCAATTAGGCTTGATTTCTATCCTTAGGCACATGTTAGCCTTTGTATTTTTCATTAAGACTTAGTATTATTTGGGGTTTGAATGCTTTGTTGACCACGGTCAACTAGGGGTTTAAGTCACTAAGCTTGTAGCCTATAAAAGGCAGAACCTACTTCATTTTCTAGATAGACAAGTTAGAACCCTTAACACTAATGGCCGCCTTGGTCTTTCTCTTCTTCCCTTGTTGAGTGTGTCTCCAAGAAAGAGTGAGTTCCTTGCTAGGTTGAGTGTGTCTCCCTACTTGGAAAGGCTGTATCTAAGTCTGCCATAGCTTAGTGAGTTGCCTCCTACCCCCTGTCCAAATCGCGATTGAAACCCCCATTCTTCACTTGACCATTTCACCATTCCTAAACCGTTAGCCGCGACCAGCCTCCTTGCCGCTCGCCGTTCATCCGTTCGTCGCCACGGTTGTGCCTCCGTTCGTGTATCCACCCGCAGGTCGTCCTTCTCCAGCCCCCACGGTCATAAGGCCGCCCTGCCGTTCGAGCCCCCGTCCGCAGGTCACCCTTGGGTCGTCCTCCCGGTCGTGAGTTCGCCTACCATCCACGCCCAGCGTTTGTTAGCCGCGGCCTCACCCCCGTCCGTACCGCCGACCCGACTGCTCTTCTCCATTTCTGTACCTGTCCGGCGACCCTACCAGACTCTAAGACCATGGCTCGTAACATTTTGGTATCAGAGCCCAAGTTTCCTGAAAAAAAGGTTGTGTCTTTCCAACTTGTCACTTAGGGTTTCAAATCTGTCCTAGGTTTTTGTTAGGGTGTTAGTACCTTGCTTAGTACGGGTTGTTTAGGTTGATTAGTTCTTGAATTTAGCTTGCTGTGTTAGGTTGTTTAGCTGTTGCCTGAGTTTGTTTCTTTTTTTCAATCCGCCATTGTTAGAGCTTAGGGAGGAAGAAGGAGTTTGGCGGGACAAAGGTTGCTTTTTGGCAGTCTTTTGGTGACTCACCGTGTGGTCCTCACCGGCTGATGTCACCATTGTCTCCCCCTTTGACCAAATTTGAATTTAAATGCATCCTTGCTTAGTGTTTAGGCGGTTGTTTACCTTAATGCATGCCATTTGAAATGTTGAATGGTTTAATGGATTAGTAGTTAGTTAAAGTTTAAATAAAGTTATTAGTGATTAATCTAGAGTAATTAGCATAAGTACTTTGACTTGTTGACTTTTTTTTCTTTGGCAGGTACCCCGTGAGCTAGATGGCTGATCCAGCTCTAGCAGAAATCCTCACCAGCATCCAAGCTCAACTCCAGCAGCTGGGAGACCGTCTAGGCAGAGTAGAGCAGCCTCACCCACAGCCAGCACCGGCGCCTCCACCTCCACAACCAAGAGCGCCACCACCATGGCCTGAACAAGACATGGAAGGATTGTCAGAAGAAGATGCCTTTCTGCCTCATTACAGACGGCCAAGGCAGAGGGAGAGGAGGTTCCCTGAGGAGAGGGGACATCACAACCCACATAGAGCCCACTCCCCACACCTCAAGCTCACGCCACCCACTTTTGCCGGCAAGGTTGATCCGGAAGCCTACTTAGACTGGGAGAGAAGAATGGATCATATCTTTGAGGTTTATGGGTTTGAAGAACTCAAGAAGGTAGCCTATGCAGCAGCCCAACTTACTGATCATGCTCTGTCCTGGTGGGATCAAGACTCAGCCAAAAGAAGAAGAAGAGGAGAAGAACCGGTCAGATCATGGGAGATCATGAAGTTCATGATGAAGGGAAGGTACATTCCACCTATGTACCACAGAGAGCTACAAAAGAAGTTCAGAAAGCTCACCCAAGGCCAGAGGAGTGTAGAGGAGTATTTTGGAGAGTTTGAACACTTGAGAAACCGGCTTGGACTGGAAGATGCTGAAGAGACTCTCATGGCACAATTCCTAGATGGTCTTCAAGAAAAGATAGCCAGCAAAGTGGAGATGTACTCCTACAATGACCTCAATGAGCTGTTGCACCTGTCTACCCAAGTTGAGAACCAGCTTAAGAGGAAGACTAGAACCAGAGCCGCGGTCCACAACCCATGGAGAGCCTCTGCCCCAAACGCCAATCCGCAGGCTTCAAGCTCCCAGCCTGCCTTCCTTAGGCAAACCGACCGTGGCAAGGCTATAGCTCAGGATACCAGGGCACCTTACAAGCCCAGAGAGGGCACCCCTGCCCCACGGCCCGACAACCGCCCTGCCCCCACTGGTCCCAAGACCAGGGACATCATGTGCTTCAAGTGCCGCGGCCGTGGACACTATGCTCGGGACTGCCCAAATCCTAGGGCCATGATCATCACTGCCACAGGAGACTATGAGTCACAAGATGAGATGGAGGCCCCTGAGGAAGCTGATGGCGAGGAGGAGGACGTGGCCTATCCTGAAGTGGGAGACCTCTTGGTCTCAAGAAGGGTCCTTAGCACCATCCAAGAACCGGATGAGACAGCCCAAAGGGAGAACATTTTCCACACACGCTGCATGGTCAATGGTAAAGTATGCTCACTTATAATTGATGGTGGATCATGTGCTAATGTAGCTAGTACTTATATGGTTGAGAAATTGAACTTGGTAGCTACTAAGCATCCTAGACCTTATAGATTGAGATGGCTAAATGATAAGACTGAACTGAGGATTAGTGAACAAGTTAAGGTTTCATTTAGCATAGGCAAGTATGTTGATGAGGTTCTTTGTGATGTAGTACCTATGCAAGCCACTCATATATTACTAGGCAGACCTTGGCAATTTGATAGGGAAGTTGTGCATGATGGTAGAACCAACAAGTATACACTTATGCTTAATAAGAAACGAATTAGCTTAGCACCCTTGTTGCCTGCCCAAGTTCATGAAATGCAAGTTAAGCTAGCTAAGGAGAAATGCATGTCTAAAACCAATTTCTTGATTACATCTAGTGATGTTAGGCGTTCTCTCTTTGATCCCACTTGTCAGATTGTTTTGGTTGTTTATAAGGACTTGTTGAATTCTAGACCTACTAATGTGGTCTTGCCAAGGGAAATCCGAGTTTTGCTTGACAGGTACAAGGATGTGTTCCCTGAGGAGATACCAGCAGGCCTGCCACCCCTGAGAGGCATAGAGCATCAGATAGACTTCATCCCTGGTGCCCAACTCCCAAACCGGCTTGCATACCGCGTCAATCCCACGGAGGCAAAGGAGCTGGAAGCTCAGGTCCGAGACCTCATGGCTAAGGGATATGTGAGGGAGAGCCTAAGCCCTTGTGCCGTGCCTGTACTCTTAGTGCCCAAGAAGGACGGTTCCTACAGGATGTGTGTTGATTGTAGAGCCATCAACAACATCACCATCAAATACCGCCATCCAATCCCAAGGCTAGATGACATGTTGGATGAGCTGAGTGGAGCCACCATCTTCTCTAAGGTGGACTTAAAGAGTGGGTATCATCAAGTGAGGATGAGGGAAGGGGATGAGTGGAAGACTGCCTTCAAGACCAAGCATGGTCTGTATGAGTGGCTAGTCATGCCATTCGGCCTCTCCAATGCCCCAAGCACTTTCATGCGCCTCATGCACCATATCCTTAGACCCTTTATGGGCAAGTTCTTGGTAGTTTATTTTGATGATATTCTGATATATAGCTCTTGCTTGACTGATCATGTGGTGCATCTAGAACAGGTCTTAGAAACTCTTAGGAAAGAACACATGTATGCCAATTTGTCTAAATGCATTTTTTGCACAGATGAGGTTGTTTTCCTTGGCTTTGTGGTTAGCTCACAGGGACTGAGAGTAGATGTGGAGAAGATTGAGGCCATCCTCAGCTGGCCTAGACCGTCTTCAATCAGCCAAGTCAGAAGCTTCCATGGGCTGGCTAGCTTCTATAGGCGCTTTGTGAAGGATTTCAGCACCCTGGCTGCACCCTGGCTGCACCCCTGACCTCCTTGATCAAGAAGAATACCGGCTTTGAGTGGGGAGAGTTGCAAGAGCAAGCCTTCTTGAACCTTAAGTATCAGCTGACCCATGCGCCCATTCTTGCCCTACCCAACTTTGAGAAGACCTTTGAAGTAGAGTGTGATGCCTCAGGAGTAGGCATAGGGGCAGTTTTAACTCAAGGAGGAAGACCCGTGGCATACTTTAGTGAGAAGCTGACTGGAGCCACCCTAAACTACCCAGCCTATGACAAGGAGTTGTATGCACTGGTCCGGGCCATGCAAACATGGCAGCACTACCTCTTGGCTAGGGAGTGTGTGATACACACAGACCATGAGACCTTGCAACACTTGAGGGGTCAGACCGTGTTGAAGAAGAGGCATGCCAGATGGTTGGAGTTCATTGAGACATTCCCCTATGTGATCAAATACAAGAAGGGCAAGGAGAATGTAGTGGCGGATGCCTTGTCAAGGAGGCATGCTTTGATCTCTACCATGGATGCTAAGGTTTTGGGATTTGGACACTTGAAGACCTTGTACCCAGAAGACCCAGACCTCAAGGCCGCTTATGAGGGACATGGAACAGGAGCTTACACACGGTTTTTCTTGCATGATGGGTATCTATTCAAAGACAGGCGCCTGTGCATTCCCCAAGGGTCAATGAGAGAGTTGCTAGTGGAGGAAGCTCATGGAGGAGGTCTCATGGGACATTTTGGAGTGGAGAAGACTCTTAGTGTTCTTAAGGAACACTTCTACTGGCCAAAGATGAAGAAGATGGTAGCCACTCACTGTGATAGGTGCATCACTTGCAGGAGAGCCAAGTCAAGACTACAGCCTCACGGCCTGTTCATGCCTCTGCCTGTCCCTACGCTTCCATGGGTGGACATCTCCATGGATTTTGTTCTGGGATTGCCCAAGATTCAGCACAAGGATTCAGTGTTTGTAGTGGTGGAGCGCTTCTCCAAGATGGCTCACTTTATCCCCTGCTCCAAGACCAATGATGCATCTCAGACCGCGACCTTGTTCTTTAGGGAGGTGGTGAGGCTTCATGGAATCCCCAGGACCATTGTATCAGACCGTGATACCAAGTTCCTGTCACACTTCTGGAGGACCCTATGGAAGAAGCTAGGCACAAAGCTCTTGTTCTCTACCACATGCCATCCTCAAACTGATGGACAGACTGAAGTGGTCAACCGCACCTTAGGAGCATTGCTAAGATCAACCGTGGGCAGATATCTAACAACATGGGTGGAGAGCTTACCTCTGGTGGAATTTGCCTACAACTCAGCCAAGCACTCTACCACAGGCATGTCACCCTTTGAAGCTGTGTATGGCCGCAACCCAGACACTCCCCTGACCTTGACACCCTTGCCACCAACCGAAACCATGGACCTTGAAGGAGAAGCCAAAGCCGCGGCCATGAAGAAGATCTTTGAGCAAGTGCACGGCAACATTGAGAAGAGAAATGAGCAGGTCCGATCTAGGATCAACAAGAAGAGGAAGCAGCTGGTGTTCCAACCAGGAGACTGGGTGTGGCTACACCTAAGGCCAGAGCGCTTCCCCAACAAGCGCAAGCACAAGCTAGACTTTAGAGGAGACGGCCCATTCCAAGTGGTGGAGCGCATCAATGACAATGCCTACAGACTCAAACTGCCAGGTGAGTACAATGTGTCTTCCTCATTTAATGTTTCTGATCTATCTCCTTTTGATGCACAGGATGTTGGTTCTTTGGAGACCAAAGCACTTGAAGAGGGTGGGGATGATGGGGTCATCCAAGCCACACCAACCAGATACTTGGAGGATGAAGGCCAGACCACCCCTTATGTGTCCCACCGTATTATGACTCGGAGCAGAGCCGCCCAAGGAGCCCAAGACAGGAGCAAAGGAGATCATGCCCAAGGAGACCAAGTGGAAGCCGCTCTAGCTCATGCAACCGGCTTTGGAGAGGAAGAGGAGGTTGAAGACAGGAACCGGCCTCTTGATCATGTTCAGCTGAGTGTTTCAGACCAAGGCACTCATGCACACAGCCTTAGGGATAAGGTCTTGTGTGTCCTTACTATCCATGAGTAAGGGCACTTCTAAAGACCTTAGGTGATTAGGGTACTCTTTTCCTTTTCAAGTTTACCATAATGGGTTCTTGGAAAGGTTTTTAATGAGACCTGAAAATCTAAGGCATCAAGCCTAGTGTCCCATTGATTTAAAGTGGATATGTCCCTTAAATCAATTAGGCTTGATTTCTATCCTTAGGCACATGTTAGCCTTTGTATTTTTCATTAAGACTTAGTATTATTTGGGGTTTGAATGCTTTGTTGACCACGGTCAACTAGGGGTTTAAGTCACTAAGCTTGTAGCCTATAAAAGGCAGAACCTACTTCATTTTCTAGATAGACAAGTTAGAACCCTTAACACTAATGGCCGCCTTGGTCTTTCTCTTCTTCCCTTGTTGAGTGTGTCTCCAAGAAAGAGTGAGTTCCTTGCTAGGTTGAGTGTGTCTCCCTACTTGGAAAGGCTGTATCTAAGTCTGCCATAGCTTAGTGAGTTGCCTCCTACCCCCTGTCCAAATCGCGATTGAAACCCCCATTCTTCACTTGACCATTTCACCATTCCTAAACCGTTAGCCGCGACCAGCCTCCTTGCCGCTCGCCGTTCATCCGTTCGTCGCCACGGTTGTGCCTCCGTTCGTGTATCCACCCGCAGGTCGTCCTTCTCCAGCCCCCACGGTCATAAGGCCGCCCTGCCGTTCGAGCCCCCGTCCGCAGGTCACCCTTGGGTCGTCCTCCCGGTCGTGAGTTCGCCTACCATCCACGCCCAGCGTTTGTTAGCCGCGGCCTCACCCCCATCCGTACCGCCGACCCGACTGCTCTTCTCCATTTCTGTACCTGTCCGGCGACCCTACCAGACTCTAAGACCATGGCTCGTAACATCCTCCAAGGGACATTAACACCTTCCCTCGGCCTAGGCAACAGTATTCGGATGCTGAGTTGGATCGTATGCGGAGGGATCGACTCTTTTTCAAGTGTCAGACTCCGTGGTCTAGAAATCATGAATGTCCTAAGAAAGAGTTTCTGGTTTTAACTGTTATTAATGGGTTAGAGATGGAAGTCTTTGAACCATGGCATGACGATATTATGGAAGCAGAACAGTCCGAGCAGAGAGATTTGCGCACTCTGTCTTTGTATGCATTTTTAGGGATTGATTCTCCACAAATCACTAAGTTACGTGGTAGAATCAATCAACGAGAGGTGATTTTCATGCTCGATAGCGGAGCATCTCACAACTTTATCTCTCCCGCAGTTGTGCACAAGCTACGGTTACACATTTCTGATGACAGTAGCTTGGACGTGATCTTGGAAAATGGAGTGACAGTACAGGAATTAGGAGTATGCCGTGCCATCCGTTTCCATCTCAATCTTACCGAGTTCACGTCGGATTTCATCTCTCTAGAACTGGCAAATGTTGATGTAATACTAGGCGTTCAGTGGCTTGAAACGTTGGGGCGTAGTGAAATCGATTGGAGGAGGCAGGAACTCTCCTTCACCCACCGTGGACATCGAGTGACCTTGTATGGAGATAAGACACTACATAGCCTCGGCTGTCTATCAAGTCACTAACTCCAGTCTTCGGAGCTAACCATTGTGGAAGGGAAGAACCAATGGTTACCACCGTTGCCAGGTCAACAGGACCAGAGATTACTCCTCAGCTGCAGGCGGTTTTACACCAATTCTCAGGTGTTTTTGAGCTACCATCCTCACTACCACCACGGCGAGGCCACGAGCATGCGATCACTCTTAAACCAGGGGTCGCAGCAGTTTCGGTTCACCCATATCGTTACCCGCATGTCCGCAAGGTGGTAATGGAACAGATGGTGTCTGAGATATTACAAACATGCATTATCCGTCCCAGTATCAGCCCGTTTTCTAGTCCTGTTCTTCTGGTTTCCAAGAAAGATGGTGGTTTTCGTTTCTGCGTGAATTACCGAGCTCTTAATCGAGCTACTGTTCCAGATAAGTTTCCAATTCCCGTCATTGATCAGCTTTTGGATGAATTACATGGTGCTTCTGTCTTTTCCAAGCTTGATCTTCGCTCGGGATACCATCAGATTCGGATGGTGGAGGCTGACATTCCGAAGACTGCTTTTCGAACAGTTGAAGGTCATTATTAGTTTCTCATTATGCCTTTTGGTTTAACTAATGCTCCTGCGATATTTCAAGCCTTGATGAATCATATTTTTAAACCCTTTCTTCGGGACTTCGTCTTAGTCTTCTTTGATCATATTTTGGTTTATATCAAGACTCTTTATTCACATTGGGATCATCTTTGTCAAGTGCTCACTGTGTTGTGTCCTCAACAGCTGTTTGCCAATCAGCGCAAGTGTTCTTTTGCAGTCTCACAAGTTGAATACCTGGGACACATTATCTCTTCAGTTGGGGTTGCTACTGATGATTTGAAAATCGCTGCCATGCGGGATTGGCCAACTCCACAAACTGTCAAGCAACTTCGGGGTTTCTTAGGTTTGACAGGTTACTATCGGCGGTTCATCAAGCACTACGGTATTCTGGCTAAACCTCTCACCTCATTATTGAAACCTGATCAGTTTGTTTGGTCACTAGAGGCGCAGGAAGCCTTTGACATATTGTGTTTGCGTATGACCCAAGCACCTGTTCTAGCTCTTCCGGATTTTCAGAAACTGTTTGTGGTTGAATCTGATGCTTCGGGTATTGGTTTGGGTGCAGTCTTGATGCAGGATAGTCAACCGCTTGCATTTTTTAGTCACGCCTTAACACAGAGAGAGCAATTGAAACCTGCGTATGAAAGAGAGTTGATGGCTGTAGTCATGGCTGTTCGGAAATGGAAGCATATTTGCTGGGCCGTAAATTCCATGTTCATACAGACCAACGAAGCATTAAGTTCCTGCTGGAACAAAAAGAAGTCAACATGGAGTATCAACGTTGGTTGAGAAAGTTATTAGGTTTTGATTTTAAAATCTTCTACAAACCTGGGTGTGAGAACAAGGCTGCAGATGGTCTTTCTCGCAGCGTTTCGGTAGCCTCATTGTTATTACAATTAACGGTTCCAACAGCCATCCAATGGCAAGATCTCTTTTCGGAAATCGCGGACGATAGCGCTATTCAGCAGCAGATTGCTAGGCTTCTGGAACAAGGCAACACTGACGGGAAATACTCTGTGGTCGACGAGAAGCTCTGGTATGGTAATAAGTTGGTGATCCCACGCAATTCTCGGTTTATTCCGTTAATTCTGCAGGAGTTCCATGATAGCATCACCGGTGGACACTCAGGTATTTTGAAAACGTTGAAGCGTATTCAGAGTTCTTTTTTTGGGCAGACATGACTAAACAGGTCCAGACTTCTGTTGCTCAGTGTTTGATATGCCAAACTCACAAACATTCCACACTCCCACCGGCCGGTCTTCTCCAGCCACTGCCACTTCCCAAAAGGATTTGGGATGATATTAACATGGATTTTATTGAGGGACTCCCTATTTCTGGAGGGGTCAATGTGATCATGGTGGTTATTGACTGTTTAAGTAAATAGGCATACTTTTTGAGCTTTAAGCACCCTTTCTCTTCATCAGAGGTGGCTAAGAAATTTGTCACAGAAATTGTGCGTCTACATGGTTTCCCATGCAGTATTTTCTCTGATCGAGATAGGTTGTTCCTGAGCACATTTTGGAAAGAGCTATTTCGTTTGGCAGGTACTCAGTTGAAGAATAGTACCGCATTTCACCCGCAGACCGATGGTCAGTCTGAGGTTCTTAACCGATGTTTAGAGACTTACCTTCGTTGCTTCGCTTCTCAGCATCCCAGAACATGGTCACAATACTTGAGTTGGGCAGAGTATTGATATAATACTTCTTTCCATACAGCGCTAAAGACTTCACCATTTGTGGTAGTCTATGGCAGGGATCCTCCCTGTTTGTTATCTTATGAACCATGTTCTAGAGGAAATTTTGATCTGGAAGAATCATTACGCCAAAGAGATGCTATGTTAACAAACCTCAAGCTCTTTCTTGCTAAGGCGCAGCAGAGTATGAAGTTGCAGGCAGATAGAAATCGTCGGGATGTGACTTTTGCAGTGGGCGATATGGTATTCTTGAAACTTAAACAGTATCGCCAACAATCTGTAGTTCGTCGCTCTTGTCCGAAGCTGGCTGCCAAATTCTTTGGTCCGTATAAAATCACTGAGAGAGTTGGGAAAGTGGCTTATCGACTACTCCTTCCTCCGGAATCACGCATACATCCTGTGTTTCACGTTTCCCAATTGAAACAAGCTCTTGGCGTTGGGGTGGAAGTACAGACGTCACCCCCTATAGACATGGATAATTTGGAGCCACCCTGGGAACCCGGGGACATGTTAGCTTCTCGTTATTCTGCTGCTGGAGAATTGGAGCTGCTGGTCACTTGGGTGGACAAACAGTCTACTGAGGATTTTTGGATGCTGTATCGGGAATTTGTTACGTGTTTTCCTCACTACAAGCTTAAGGGCAAGCTTGGTTTTGTTGGGGGAAGTATTGATAGGTTTCACCGAGCTTACTATCGCAAGCGTAAGAAGCAGGACAAGATAAGTGCAGAGAAGAATAAATCAAACTTAACGGATGAGAAGATAGTCGCGGGAAATTGAAGTTCGAAGTTTTATCGTGTGGTAGCAGTGACTCTATTTCTAATAGAGTCTTTATTATACATTTTCTTTAGTATGCTAGTATAAATAAGAGAACTCTGTGAAAAAAGTAGGGGAATTGTTTTTGTTGTAGAAAGTTTAGACGCCATGAGTCTAACATCACGTTCGATATGAGAACGTGATCTGCAGCATGAGCAATCTCTGTAACTTCCAGTTGAGACTATATTTCATATTATATGCAAGTATTATTCAGTATAGAGAGAGAATACAGAGTTTTCAGATAGTAAAATCTATCAGAAAAACTTTAAAATATAATTTATTTCAACAAGGACACCACATTCCAAACTACAAGAGACTTAATTCGTCTAGAAAACTGAAAAATTCTGATTTTCATATCAAACAAAATTGGATTCTCTAAAGTAAGCTGGAACCTCATTAGAATTACTACACCTGCAGTCCTAAGAGGGTATAGTACACAAGCTAGGGAAAGCATTTTACAAGATCAACGTTAGCAAGAGTACCAATGTTGTAAGAGTGCTGTAAGAGTTAAACTATGCAAATAATAGCACATTGCAAATATTATTTTCCAACTTCAAGCTCAATCACAACATAAAAACCTGGATCCTGAGCAATGTGTGTAATCTAACGATTGAAGAATGAAGCATAGAGCACTATTTTAACAAAAAGGGACTTATGAAACTTGGGTTTAGTGAAGATGGTGGAGACATTTTGAGCATTGACAAGCTAAACCCAAATTCCAAATGAGTAGGACGAGGATTGATGAAACATTAAATCACCCACCATTTCGTTAAGAAACCCAACATTCTAAAATCACATTTACAGCAAACCCAACATTTCATCCTCACACTAAACCCATAAATGAATCAAACTCAAAACCCAACATTGAGCCAGAAATCACCACCAAATCTAAGCCGAGTATAAGGAATTCAGTAAAAGGCCATACAACGGAGCACGCGAATAAGATCAGACTCTATTTTACACACACAAAAAACACTAAATCAAGAAGAATAAACAGTAAAACGAAAGAAAATCAACCGACTTTTGTGCGTTCGAGATAATGCGAATGAAAGAAACCCACAACATACAAGTCACATATATTTTCAAATTTTGAAGATGTATTGAATCCAAAGAGAGTGAGATTTTTGGAGACATAATCTCGAGAGGAATTTAAAATTATATGATGTGCCCCTTTTCTAAAAAATCATTTCTTTTCGATTTTGTTTTTAACCAAAACGCAGGAAAAGACATGTTTATCCTTAATAAATCTTAATATACTAACCCAACCATAACCATCAGGTCGCGTCGATCGACAGTTGACTCACTTCCGTCATCCCAATTATTCGAGCAATTCTCCTTAATAATCGTCGACTATTTTTTATCTGGTCTGGTCTGACTCAATGTTTTCCAATCCGTGTGGAAGGTGAAAACTCGATGATGAATTTCGTCTGCCTTTGAAATTGTGTTGTGTTTTGTGTAATTGTTTTGATAATTTTTTTTTGCTAAATCAGGATCGCGATGATTCGTAGCAAACAAACTATGCCCAAGAGAACTAAAAAACAAAACTCAAAGGGCCCAACCTCAAATCTACTGCTTCGCCACGAGAAACCAAGCATCAAATGTCTCCTCCAGAAAGAGACACAAATTTAAAAGAGAAGGATTCATATAATGGGTCCGGAAATGAAGCTATGTCTTATCATCTAAGGTATGTAATTTAGGATACTGATACGTTTTTGGACAACTAAGTATTATTAAATTTAATTGTGTTGAATTGCAGGATATAAAACCAATGCAATTTCTCGAGGTTTTCTTCAAAAACATTTATGCGAAGCCATGTAAAATACAAATGAAGTGTTATATGAGCAAGATGGTAAATATTATAGGTAGATTTACCGCACACAAATTAGAGGTAGACTTGCCACACACAAACGTTTTCTACAAAGATTTTCTCCATAGAATTAGGCACAAAATATATAAGGAGTTAACCAAACTTTTGTTACTCATAAAAGGATATTTGGCTAACAGCAAAGAATGATTTAACAATATACAGTTATGGAAACTCTTACAATTTTGAGGGACTTCGGTTTCGGGAGGAAACGATATGCGAGGTTTGTTGTATTTGCTACACCTGGAGATTAAATGCAGTTATTAAACTTACAATTATGTATGCCAGAGGAAAAACAGATACAAATTGAAGATCTTATTATATAAAATTCAATGTTTCGAACTTAGTGATTAATATGATTTTGACACGTATAAAAAATTTCTATTAATTAGATTTGATATATTGTTATCGTTGTTAAGTCTGAATGTGATCTTGATTTTCCTAGTTCATGGTACGGTCATTATAATTTTGACAGTTGCTTTTTTAATTTTTGGAATAGTTAATCTGGCAAATTAATTCATTTTTTAAAAGAAATATATGTTAATCTTAAACTATATCCAATTAAGGGTTCATAAATGTCTATAATTAATATGCGTAAAGGATAAAATATATGTTATCCAAAGATATTTTTTGTAAATATTTGAATTATTTGTAGTTGTTGAGGCTTTTTAGTGTTTGTTTTTTTTCAAATTTGAAATTATTTGTTCTGTATGTTGGAATGAAGAAGAATGATGAAGACAAATCAAGAGGAAATGAAGAATGTGTGTCTTAGATTCTAAGAAGGCACCATGTGTCCAAAAGAAGTGACTTAGACTTGTTTGTGATTAATGAAATGTATCTTTGTAGTCAAACATGTATTAGGCTATCTTAGTATCAAAACAAACATATAATAGTTTAGTATAAATAGTTAATTATGTCTTCCTTTGTAAGCAAGAAATTCATTTTTCTAAAATCTCAATAATAATCATTCTTTTTCTCTTAATCTACAAATCTTTGAATCTCTTACTCCCATAATCTTTCATGATATCAGAGCCAAGTTACATCAATCTGGCATAAGAATTCTGCAATTCTCATTCAATCTTCACGCAAACTTCTTCACACCTTCGAAATCAGACCCGTCGCAGTGGTTCGTGGTTTGATCGAGACTTTCCAGCAAGAAATCGAAATTTCTTGCCATTTTCTTCATCAGGTATTGTTCTCCTGTGAGTTCTGAGGATTTCCCCGGTGGTTTCATTCAATTTGGTGGTCTGAGTCAAAAGTTATCCACGGCCAAATCTGGTGGTGTCGCGTTCAGCCTCGCCGCGAGATCACGAGTTTGCATCAAGCATATATCCTTCAATTCTTCATTAAATCAGGTGATTCCAAACCCTAAACTCAAGTAAAACGAGTCTTGTTGATGAATCCGGAAGTCCGCTTTGCCCCTTTTTACGTTTAGAAGCTTTCTTGATCAATCTTTCTCAACGTGTCCAGTTTTGACTTTTTATGGTATTTGTGTTAAAACCTTCAATTTTTCTTAATATTTTGCAAATCTTGGACGATCAAAACTTAGTTTAGAATCTTTTGAAGGGTCTAAAGAAGTTTCATTTTCTACCAAAGAGTTTTAGGCTTCAAAAAAGGTTTTACTGTTTGTTACTAAGAAACTGTATTTTTTTAACTTTTGGTGGCAAAAGTAGATTAGATATTTTTAACAATTCTATTAACAGAATCTTTGCTAGTTAGGCTGTTAATATTGTTAGGAGTTGTTGATCAAGGACTGTTAGGCTGTTGAAAGTTGTTACAGGCGGTTACAAGTTGTAGGAGGCTGTTGACGCGCCTTGGCCACTAACCATTTGGACTGGCTCGTGTGTGGGCTGGTCTAGTCTCTTTGGTTTTATTTTCTTGCAGGTTTAGATAAAGTCTAATGGAGTACCAGACAAACATAAAGGCTCCAGTTATGCTTCATGGGACGAATTATCTCCTATGGTCTAGAACCATGAGGACAACCTTGTGTAGCAAGGGGTTATGGACTCATGTTACAAAGGCGTCTGTTATAGCCATTAAAAGGGATGACTCATATGATCAAGATGATCACAACAAATGGTTTCAGGAAGACCAGATGGTACTTTCTATACTCCAAAATTCCCTAGCTGGATCTCTTTTAGAAACATATTCATATAGTGAAAATGCGAAATATCTTTGGAAAACTTTAAAAAATGTATATGACAACACTGCTAACCTCATGAGAATTTTTGTGGTAAAAAAAGCTTTGAATGATCTTAGTCAGGAGGATGCTGAGTTCACAAAGCATTATGGATCCTTCAGGGCATTATGGGCAGAGCTTAAGATGCTAAGGTCTGCCACAATTGATCCTATTACTCTTCATGAAAGAAGAGAACAAGATAAGGTGTTTGAGTTACTTTTGACTTTAAACACTAACTATGTTGATTTGATTAAACACATTCTTATGGAGGCCAAGCTTCCTGTCTATGTCAAGATTCAGAAGGAGCAAGGGTCTCTCCAGCTGTTTGAAAACAAAGAAGAACCGGTGGTTTCCCACAAGAGATTTTTCAAGGCGCTAACTGAATCTAGGAAGAAGAGAACCGTGTGTGATCACTGCAAGAGAACCGGTCACACCAAGGAGTTCTGGGTGTTTTATCCTGAGTTGAAGCCAAGCTGATTCATTGACAGGTCCAAAGCTTCTTCTACAAGCGGCCCTAGCTCCTCCAACATGGTACACACAAGCGCATCCACTCTGACCACCAATCCGGCATCTGAGTTTGTGAAGAAATCAGACTTGCAAGCTCTCTTCAAAGCCTTTAGCTCTGGTAATTTGTTGGGTAAATCACTTCATGCTTCTTTTCAAACATATATAGCTTCTAAACCTTTAATTGTTGATACTGAGTTTCTCATCACATGATAAGTGATTTAGGGTTGCTAGAAAACTTAATACCTGCCTTATGTAGTGTGGTAATTGCTAATGGAATTAATGTGTCAATTAAAGGAATTGGAAAGTTTAAATTTTTTGATAAAGAATCTAAAGCCTTTTATTTGCCTTCTTTCACATCTAACTTGTTGTCTATTAAGAGATGTACCACTGATCTTAATTGTCAAGCTATATTTGATCCTAATGATTTCTACATTCAGGATATTGAAACAAGTAGGAAATTTGGTCAATGAACAACAAAGAATGACTTGTATGTGCTTGACGACTTGTCCATGCATCCCTTACATGAACTGTGTGCTAATAGTGTCAATGTTAATGTTTCAGTTGATCTTTGCCATGCTAGATTATGCCATCCTCATCCTAGAGCTTTGAAATTGATAATACCTGAAATTAAAATGAAAAATTATATGTGTGAATCATGCATTTTTTGGAAACATTGTAAGACTGTTTTTGAGAAATCAATCCATTCATATGATAATTGTTTTGATTTAGTGCATTATGATGTTAGGACATCTCTCTTTCCTTCTAGAGAAAAACAAAAATACTTTGTGACCTTTATTGATGAAAAATCTAAATATACTTGGGTTACATTGCTTAGTTCTAAGGATAGGGTGTTTGATGCTTTTCTTAATTTTCAGACATTTATTACTAATCAATACAATCCTAAGATTAAATGCTTTAAAATAGATAATGGAGATGAATATACTAGAACCAAGTTTCAGAAACACTTGGTCAAACATGGCATTGAACATCAAAAAAGTTGTTGCTACACTCCACAACAAAATGGAGTAGCTGAGAGGAAAAACAAACATTTGGTGGAAGTTATGAGAACAATGATGTTCCACGAGAAGGTTCCCAAACGGTTTTGGGAAATGCTCTAGTGGTTGGATGCTACTTAATCAATAGAACTCCAACAAAAGTTCTACATGATTTGTCTCCCTTTGAGGTATTAAACAAAATTAAGCCTAATATTGAACACTTAAGAGTATTTGGGTGTGTTTATTTTGTTTTAGTACCAGGAGAACTTAGGAACAAGCTGGAACCAAAGAGCACCAAAGCCATGTTCATTGGGTATTCTCCTACACAAAAAGGTTACAAATGCTACAATCCAATACTAGAAGAGTCCTAGTATTCAGAGATGTTAAATTTCAAGAATCAAAAGGATTCTATGAAAGAAGGAACTTGTGAGGAATTCAAGGACATCTCAACAACAAGGCATGACAAAGTTGAGAATCTTAAGAAGGATCTTGGAAAGCTTAGGTATAGTCTCTCCACAGGTACCTGGCTCAGGGCCAGCTCATCAAGCGCCAAGGCCAGCTCACCAAGTGTAAGGGGCAGTTCACCAAGCGTCAGGACCAGCTCACCAAGCGCCAGGACCAGTTCATCAATCGCTCGGACCAGGACCAGCCCAGCCCAAACCGTGTTCACCAAGGCGTTCCCCAGGTTCAACCCAGGTACGATCCAAGCTCGACCCAGGCACGTTCAGGTCCATCCCCGGTACAACCCTAGCTCGTCCCAACCAACTCTTGGACCATCTGATCCAGGCATGTCCATCATCCAATCCCCGGTCTCTTGGCCACGAACCAGGTCACAAATGCGGCTTCATCTCAGGCGGCCTTCACTTCAATCAGGACAAGTGCCTCCTCTTGATCATGAGGGGGGCCAGAAACCTAGACATGATCAAAAAGAGGATTCAGAAGCAAATATCTTAGTCTCAACTTTAAAAAGACCAAAGGATATTTCAACCTAATCTTGGGGATGCTCTAGAAGAATAAGAGAAAAGAGAATCATCTGTTGTTCTTAGAAGAAGTACAAGGCAGAGATTTCCACCCAACTTCTACTACAACAACAATGCAGTAGTTCATCATGACCAGGGAGTGTGTAATCTAGTTCATGTACTTGATTCTCATGTTGCATTCACTGTTAGTCTTGATAAAGAACAGATTTCAAAGACCTATGAGGAAGCTATAGAGATAAAGGAGTGGAGAGAAGCAATTCAAGCTGAAAGACAAGCCATGGAGAAGAATTAAACCTATGCTCTAACCACTCTTCCAAAAAGGAAAAATGCTGTAAGTTCTAAATGGATTTTTACTATTAAATATAAAATCAATGGTGAGATAGATAAGTATAAAACTAGGTTGGTGGCTAGAGGATTCACACAAACTTATGGTGAAGATTATAGAGATACTTTTGCTCTTGTGGCTAAATTACATTCAGTTAATATTGTTTTGACTCTTGCTGCTAACCTTGATTGGAAGTTGTGACAAATGGATGTTAAAAATGCATTCTTACAAGGTGAGCTAGAAGAGGAAGCGTACATGACACCACCACCAGGTCTAGAATATCAAGTAGGTGGCAGCAATACACTGAGGTTAAGAAAGACTATATATAGCTTAAAACAATCTCCAAGAGCTTGGTATCATAAGTTGAATGTCACTTTAAGGGACAGAGGCTTCAAAAGGTCAGAAGTTGAATACACTCTCTTTACACTTCAAAGTATGTATTGTGGTTATACTCATTTGTGTTGATGATATAATCATATCAGGGAGTGATAAAGTATGAATTGATTCTACTAAATCATATTTAAAGAGTGTCTTTGATATTAAGGATCTAGGTGAACTTAAATACTTCTTAGGAATTGAAGTGTGTAAGTTCAAGGAAGGTCTTTTCTTATCTCATAGAAAATATATTGTAGACTTGCTAACCTCAACAGATAGATGGAAGCTAAACCAACTAAGACACCACTAGAAGAAGGTTACAAGATAGAACCTGAGGGGGAGCTAGGAGATGGCGAGTTCCATGATACAAAGCTATATAGAAAAGTGGTTGGTAATCTCATATATTTAACCATCACTAGACATGACTTGTGTTTTGCTGTGAATCAGGTGTCTCAACATATGCAAAACCCAAAGTTAAGGCATTGGGAAATGATCATGCACATATTGAGATACTTGAAAGACACTAAAGAACAAGGTATATGGATGAGTTGTAATAGAAACACAGAAGTTGTAGGTTATTGTGATGCAGATTTGACAGGAGACAGAGAAGATAGGAGGAGTACAACCGGCTACTGCACCTTCATATGAGGTAATCTTGTCACTTGGAAGACCAAGAAGCAGAAGGTTCTATCTTGCTCTACTGCAGAAGCTGAATATAGGGCCATCATGAAACTTATCACATAATGCATCTGGCTGAAGCAACTCCTCCTTAACATACTTGGCAGGAGCTTGGAGTCTCCTATCACTGTCCATTGTGACAATCAAACAGCTATACACATTGCATCTAACTTTGTGTTTCATGAAAGAACCAAGCATATTGAGGTGGATTGCCATAAGATGAGGGAAGCTATTGTAAATGGGATTATCTTACCTTGCTACACAAGGAGTGAAGACCAATTAGAAGATGTGTTCAACAAGGCTACTACACTGATGACTGGCGGCTCTATCTACCCATGGCTTGGTCTCATGTCCATTCCTCAACACTGATCCTGATCATAGAGTGTTATACTTTTTTTTCCTAAAAAAAAGTTTTGTCCCAATTGTGTTTTCTTTCTTTAGGTTTTTAATGAGGTAATGCTTCATGGTTGCAACCTTAGCCATTCTCCATGACTTAAGCTTCAGGGGGAGTGTTGGAATGAAGAAGAATGATGAAGACAGATCAGGAGGAAATGACGAATGTGTGCCTTAGATTCTAAGAAGGCGCCATGTGTCCAAAGGAAGTGGCTTAGGCTTGTTTGTGATTAATGATATGTTATCATTGTAGCCAAACATGTATTAGACTATCTTAGTATCCAAACAAGCCTAGACTAGTTTAGTATAAATAGTTAATTCTCTCTTCCTTTGTAAGCAATAAATTCATTTTTCTAAAATCTCAATAATGATCATTCTCTTTTCTCTCTAATCTCTCTTTCTCTTAATCTACAAAACTCTGAATCTCTTAATCTCTTAATCTTTCACTATGCTAGGTAATGACTTGATTTTCTGGTTAATCTTCATCTTGATTGTTTTGTTTGTTGTGTGATATTTGCTTTGAACCATGGTTGCTTCACTATTAGTTACAAGATAGTATTCAAACTATTATATTATTTCTTTTGATTCGAACTGACTTTTTAAATGGTTTATAATTTAAACCCCATAATTTGAATTTAGTGGTTGTATCATGGTATATTTTTAACTCATGGTTTAACTGTATGGGTTGGTGGATGGGTGATTTTGATCAGCTCAACTTTAGAAATTTGAGGTTCAACTATGAATCAGTTGGAGCCATCAATGTAGCAAGGCATAAAGAGATCATGAAGGCAATGGATGGCCTAGTTCCCCATTTCGGAAACCAAAACTTTGCAGGTTTTGTTCTTGACTTGGATGACTCGGTTAAGCCACTTATAGAGTCAATGGCGAAACAAGGTGATCCTGAATTATTCTCAAGCAATCACGACCATTTTTCTCCACCAACTAGCTATTATGGACCTTCTGGTCGTGTCAAGACACAATTGGTTCATTCTGAATCAAGAGATGGTCGAGATTCCCTTCTATCGGACTGTAGCGAGCTAGTTCGATCAACTGAGCAACTTCAAGAGACTATACTTATTTTTGATGATCCAAGGCACGTCTCAGCTCAACCACATATAAGAACTAAAGCCATAAAGGATCAGAGAGACATCATGGACGAGCTGGGCTTGATTATGGACAAGCCCAAGAAGGAATCAGTTGAACAGAGCCTTACTGTCCTGTAAAACTGAAAGATCGATCATCATGGGATATACTTGTGTATTTGGGCTTTGATATGTAACTTTATTAATAATTAGGCTTGATGACTTACAAACAACCTAGGATTAGTATTTTGAATTTCTAAACCCAATAGAAATATATTAAAGCTTCTTAAAATCAATTTACTTAAATTAAACCAATTTGAATTAAAATTACGATTAACTAAACTATTATGGTTTAAGATTAGACTTTTCTAGCTTTGAGCTTTTCACTTTTATATTTCAAAACAAGCCAGCCACATTTTTTTAAAGATCAACCTTGAACTTTTTAATCAAATCAATTTCTTTGACACATTGTGTCCTTTCTTTGTCTTCTCAGTTTGGCATATGAACATTGAATCATCACACTAGGTAGAGTGATCTAACATTATCCATCTTAGACGTTACTATGGTGATCATATGTATCATGAGTAGTGCCACATCTTTAGAGCATTCCATAGCTCTGAAGAGAAGTCCATCACTATTTTCATTATATATTTCCCCATTTCCTTCCTTCAAGTGATTATAGGAGAGACAATCATTATATGACCATTCCAAGTGCTATCAGAGCCACTTGAAGGTTATGGTTTGAAGTCTCAATCTAATTTCATATCAATTAATCTTTTATCAAGCAGATATGCCATGTATTCTTTTGGAAACAAAAGGAACCATGGAGACAATGCTAAACAACAAGCAAAAGTGGAGAGTGTTGCACCCAACCAGAATTTGATCATTAGTGAACAAAAATTGGATGACCTAGCAGCTATGATCCCAAGAAATCTTGGCTACAAACAAAGGTGTAAATCACCAGATCTAAAACCATCCACTGAAACAGAGCTGCTTGCTTTAGATCAGTTTGGACGTTGGTATAGAGCTCCACCAATAGCAAAAGAAAACATGCAGTTAGTTCCTAAGTTATCATAAAAAAGTGTAGAAAACCGGAATTAAACCTTCTAGTTAATATTCAAGAAGGTTTATAAGAAGCCTGAGAAGAAGAATCGTTTCCAAATTATTCAACATGAAGAAGATATAGAAGATCCCTTCCGGCTGACTACCATTAGACCCATAGGAGATATACGACCAATCCACAGATCATATCAACTGAAACAGGAAGAGTTAAGAAAAACATTGAATTGTTCCAAAAACTTAACTCATTAGGGATTTAATGAGAATAAGATTTGGTCCAAAATTATTCCACATGAAGTTATTCAACTTTCAAGTAGGTAGATTTTTAATGAATTTGAAGGAGACCAGCGGTATCCTATTGAATCAAAATAAGATGAAATAAGTTGTAATCTAACTTTTTGGAAACTTAACCCCTCAGAGGCACATGGAGAATTGGATTAATGTCAAAATTCATGATGGTTTAAAAATTATTCAACTTTTAAACCATGAGCTACCTAGTGTGCCTTATTTGGAAGCTCATTGATTCAACCACTTACAAACCAGAATTTGGCAACCCGGATAAGCATATAATAATTCTTAAGACATATATAATCATCCAAGAGGTTCATCTATAATCTTAGAAGGCTCAGTGTATTGCCGCCACCTACTTGATCTTCTAAACCTGGTGGTTGTGTCATGTACACTTCCTCTTTTAGCTCACCTTGTAAGAATGCATTCTTAACATCCATTTGTCACAACTCCCAATCAAGGTTAACAATAAGAGACAAAACAACATTAACTAAATGTAATTTAGCCACAGGAGCAAAGGTATCCCTATAATTTTCACCATAAGTTTGTGTGAATCCTCTAGCCACCAACATAGCTTTATACCTATCTATCTCACCATTGCTTTTATATTTAATGGTGAAGATCCATTTAGAACTTATAGTTTTTTTCCTTTTGGAAGAGTGGCTGGCGCATCAGTTTGATTTTTCTCCATAGCTTGTCTTTCAGCTTGAATTGCTTCTCTCCACTCTTTTATCTCCATAGCTTCCTCATATGTCTTCCTCATATGTCTTTGGAACCTGCTCTTTATCAAGGCTAACAGTAAATACAACATGAGAATCAGGTATATGAACTAGATTACACACTCCCTGATCATGATGAACTACTGCATTGCTGTTGTAGTAGAAGTTGTGTGGGAATCTCTGCCTTGTACTTCTTCTAAGAACAACAGTTGATTCCCCTTTTTCTTCTCCTTCTAGAGCATCCAAAAGATTAGGTTGAATGTCCCTTGGCCTTTTAGAAGCTGAGACTAAGATATCCCCTTCTGAATCCTCCTCTTGATCATGTCTAGATTCCTGGCCCCCTCAGGACCAAGAGGAGGTGACTGATCGTGTGGAAGAGAAGACCGCACCGGGGTTGATGCCGTCACTTCCCGCGCTTGTGATCTTGTTCGGGGCCGGGAGGAAGATGGAGCCACGGATGGAGCTGATGAAGATAGAGCCATGTATGGAGGAGGTGGTAGTGCTTCCTGCATTTGGAGCGGACCAACATCTAGAGCGGACGAGGTCGAGCCCGGTTCTTGCTGAGAAAACATTGGTACGAGCTCGTGCCTGTGTCTTGCTTGGGTCTTGCCTGGGTCGTACCTGGGTTGTACCTGGGTATTTCCTGGGTCGTGCCTGGGTAGTACCTGGGTCATGTCTGGGTCATGCCTGGGTAACACTTGGGTCATGCCTGGGTGAACTTGGCACGGGCTGGACCAGTCCTGGTGCGGGCCTTCACAGTGTAAGACCTGATTTTTCTTGAGCCGGTTCTGGTGCTTGGTGAGGAGGAACTGTGCCAGGTGCTGGTGTCTTAGGAGATACTATGCCATTGCTTTCCAAGATCCTTCTTAGATTCTCAGTTTGGTCATGTCTTGTTGTTGAGATGTCCTTGAATTCTTCCCAGTTTCTTCTTCATAAAATCCTTTGGATTCTTGGAATTTAACATCTCTGGATACTAGGACTCTTCTAGTGTGTGGATTGTAGCATTTGTATCCTTTTGTGTAGGAGAATACTCAATGAACATGGACTTGGTGCTTTTTGGTTCCAGCTTGTTCCTAAGTTCTCCTGGTACAAAACAAAACAAACACACCCAAATACTCTTAAGTGTTCAATATTAGACTTAATTTTATTTAATACCTTAAAAGGTGACAAATCATCTAGAACTTTTGTTGGAGTTTTATTGATTAAGTAGCATGCAGCTAGTAGAGCATCTCCGCAAAACCATTTGATGACCTTCTTGTGGAAAATAATTGTTCTCACAACTTTGATCAAATATCTGTTTTTCCTCTCAGCTACTCCATTTTGTTGAGGACTGTAGGGACAAATTGTTATATGTTCAATGCCATGCTTGGACAAGTGTTTCTGAAACTTGTTGCTAGTATATTCCCCTCCATTATCTGTTCTAAAACATTTAATCTTGGCATTGTATTGATTAGTAGCAAATGTATGAAAATTGAGGAATGCATTAAACATCATATCCTTAGAACTAAGCAATATAACCCAAGTATATTTAGATTTTTCATCAATAAAAGTCAGAAAATATTTTTGGTTTTCTCTAGAAGGAAAGGGAGATGTCCAAACATCAGAATGTACCAAATCAAAATAATTATTATATGAATGAATTGATTTCTCCAAAACAGTCTTACAATGTTTCCCAAGAATGCATGATTCACACAAATCATGTTGTAATTTAATTCCAGGGATTATCAATTCTAAAGCTCTAGGATGAGGATTGCCTAATCTAGCATGCCAAAGCTCAGCTGTAACATTGACATTTACACTATTAGCACACGGTTATTGTAAGTGATGCATGGACAGATCTTCAAGCACATACAAGTCATTATTTGTTGTTCCTTGTCCAAATTTCCTAGTTGTTTCAATATCCTGAAAATAGAAATCATTAGGACCAAATATAGCTTGACAGTTAAGACCTGTAGTAGCTCTCTTAATAGATAACAATTTAAGCTTTCCAATTCCGTTAATTGGTACATTGATTTCCTTAGCTATTACCACACTACCTAAGGCATGTTTTAAGTTTTATAGCGAACTCAAATCACTTATCATGTGATGAGAAGCTCCAGAATCAACAATCAAAGGTTTAGAAGCAATAGATGTTTCAAAAGAAGCATGAATTGATTTACCCAACACATTACCAAAGCTAAAGGCTTTGAAGAGAGCTTCCAAGTTTGATTTCTTCAAAAAATCAGATAGAGAGGCATGGACTGGATTGTTGACCAATGTAGATGCGGTTGTGTGCACCAGGTTGGAGGAGCTATGGCCACTTATTGATGAAGTTTTGGATATGTCAATGAACCAGCTTGGCTTCAACTTAGGATGAAGCACCCAGCACTCCTTCTTGGTGTGACAGGTTCTCTTGCAGTGAACACACACGGTTCTCTTCTTCTTGGATTCAGTTGGCGCCTTGAAGAAGCTCTTGTGGGAAACCACCGGTTCTTCCTTTTTCCAAATAGCTGAAGAGTCCCTTGCTCCTTCTGAATCTTAGCACATACATCATATAAACTAGGAAGCTTATCCTCCCTAAGAATGTGCTTAATCAAATCAATATAGGTAGTGTTTAATGTCAAAGTAACCCAAATACCTTATCTTGTTCTCTCCTTTCATGGAAAGTAATGAGATCAATTGTGGCAGGCCTTAGCATCTCTAGCTCTACCCATAATGCTCTAAATGATCCATAATGCTTTGTGAACTCAACATCCTCCTGTCTAAGATCATTCAAATATTTCTTTATCTCAAAAATTCTCATAAAGTTAGTAGTATTTCCATATACAGTTTTTAAAGTTTTCCAAAGATCTTTAGCATTTTCACAATATGAATATGCTTCTAATAGAGATCCAGCAAGAGAGTTTTGAAGTATCGAAAGTATCATCTGGTCTTCCTGAACAAAATTGTTTTGATCATCTTGATCATCTGATTCATCCCCTTCAATGGCTATAACAGGTGCTTTGGTAACATGACTCTATAAGCTTTTGCTGCACAAGATTGTCCTCATGGTTCTTGACCAGAGGAGATAATTCGTCCCATGAAGCATAACTGGAGCCTTTATATTTTTCTGGTACTCAATCAGGCTTTGTTTTAAAACCTACAATAAAATAAAACCAAAAAATAAAAAACAGGGCAAGGTGGAACCACACGCGCTTGACCAATCCCTTCACGCCAAGGTGGTGCATCTAACAACCTGCAACCATGAGCAACAACTTCCAACCGCCTAACAACCCTTGGTCAAACAACTTTAACAGCTTTTAACAGTCAAGTTAACAAAGATCCAGTAATAAAAATTGTTGAAAACTTTCTAATCTAATTAGGAACCAACTAGCCTCCAAAAATTAAAAAATAAACAGAATTTTAGTAACTTTCAATAAAACCTTTCTTGAAGTCTTAAATTCTTTGGATTGAGATGAGAATTCTTGAGAACCTCTAAAAGATCCTTAAATAAATTTTGAACGTTCAAGATTTGCAAAAGATTAAGAGAAATTGAGGTTTTTGACACAAATACCCCTAATAGGATGAATCTGGACCTGTTTAAGAAAATTGATCAAGAAAGCTTCTAAACGTGAAAAGAGGCAAAGCGGACCTCCTGAATCATCAACTAGACTGTTTGTACTTGAGTTTATGCTTTGAAATCACTTGATTTAATGAAGAATGGAAGAAGATATGCTCGTTGCAAACTCGGACACTCACGGTGGATGCAATCGCAACACCACCGGAGGAGATCGTGTGGAACTTTTGACTCAAGCCACCAAATTGGATGAAAACACTGGGGAAAAACACAGAAGTCGCTGGAGAACCACCATAGATGAAGAATATGGCATGCCGGAAAAATCGATCAAACCATGATCAGAACCGCGGTTGTACTAGTTTTGAAGATCGTGAGTAAAAAGAAGAAATTTTTCAGAATTTTACGCCAGATTGATATAACCTGGCTCTGATACCATGAAATATTAAGAGATTTAGAGATTTGTAGATTGAGAGAGATAGAGATTACAGAGAAAAGTGAGAATGATTATTATTGAGATTAAAAAAAAGATGAATTTCTTGCTTACAAAGGAAGAGAGAGATAGCTATTTATACTAATCTAGTATATACTTGTTTGGATACTAATATAGCCTAATACACGTTTGACTACAAGTATAACATATCAATATTAAAAAACAAGCCTAAGCCACTAATTTTGGACACATGGCGCCTTCTTAGAGTCTAAGGCACACTTTCTTCATTTCTTTCTTCATCATTCTTCTTTATTCCAACAGAAACAAGGTGATCCCGGCCTCTTCTCAAGCAAACATGACCATTTTTCTTCACCAAATAGCTATGATGGACATTCTGGTCCTTCCAAGACTCACTTGGTTCATGCTAAATCAAGAGATGGTCGAGATTCCCTTCTGTCGGACCATAGCGAGCTAGTTCGACTACCCGAACAACTTCAAGAGGCTATACTTGTTTTTGATTATCCACAACACTTCTCAGCTCAACCATGGATAAGTAACAAAGCCATAAAAGACCAGAGAGACATCATGGATGAGATCGGCTTTATTATGGACAAGCCCAAAAATGAATCAATTGAACATGGCCCTTACTGGCCCATAAAGCTGAAGGATCGATCACCATGGATTTTACTTGTGTATTTAGGCTTTGATATGTAACTTTATTAAGAATTAGGCTTGGTGACTTATAAAACAACTAGGATTATTATTTGGGCTTTCTAAACCTATTAAGAATAGGTTAAGTCTTCTTAAAACTGATTTATTTAAATTAAACCAAGATCACAAAATACTACAGCGGATCAGCTTGCCCGAGGTGTCCGGAGACTTGCATCAGTAATGGAGCATATCAGCCAGCTGACTCCAACATGGATGGAGATGGATCGTTAAGTTTTTCATTCCTATTGTTGACAAAAAAAAACAATTTGAATTAAAATTATGATTAATTGAATCATTCTGGTTTAAGATTAGGGTTTTCACTTTTAAGCTTTAAAACAAGTCAGCCATAGTTTTTGTAAGATCAACCTTGAACTTTTTAATCAAATCGATTTATTTGACACATTGTGTCTTTTCTTTGCCTTCTCTATTCTGCAGATGAACATTGAAAAATCACAGTAGGTAGATCATCTAGGTAGAGTGATCTACAGTGATCCATCATATACGTTAGCAGGATGATCATGTGTCTCCGGAGTGACGTCATATCTTTGGAGTATTTCATAGCTCTGAAAAAAAGTTTATCGCCATCTTCATCATCTATTCCTCTTTTCTTTTCTACAAGTGATCCTAGAAGCGAAAACTATTCTAAAACCGTTTCTAAGTTTTTATTTCAAACAGTTTAATCGATATGTTTGTATTGAACCAACACAGCTTTAATTTTTTTAGTGCGAAGTGATGTGAATCCAAAAAGGTGATGGATTCACTTCAAAGATTCAATAGGTTAAAGGGTTTCTCACCCAATATCTTTTAAAAATCTAACAAACAATCTGTGATCTGCAAATCCAAATAAGACAATGGTAAAAAAGGAGAGATTTTTATAAGAAATCAGTGATTGAAGAAAGAAATAAAGTCTGGAATCTTTTGGACTCAACAATGAAGCAGATACATAATAAATGCAGAATCAAACAAAACCTAACTAAGGGTTTTATTATTGAAGTTTAAAACTAAACATCAATTAAAGTGGAGACTGATTTTCGCCTATGCCAAATGAGGTTCAAGTTGTTGGAGAGTTGTTGCCAAATTAAAGAATATCGGCCATTTATAATGGACTTCTAAAGCTTGAGATAATAGACCAGTGAGCTAATGGTGAAACATGGTGATGATGATGATGATGATGCATCCAAACCTTAGAGTATAAGGATCACAATTTTGGGTACGTGAATGTGATCTTTGATCTTGGTGGACTCGGTCAGTGGTCCAAACTATTACGAAGATTTTGTAAGTTTGGTTTTTGCCGTTTGTCTGCTCGTCTACCATAATTAAAGTTAAGAGCGGGGCGGTACATGCTTTTCCATCATCATCAATTACCTGCTCTACGAATTGGTGCATTGCCTCTTCTAAGCATTGTCCACGGTTCTTTGGCGTGACTTGTCGGATACAAATGGAGAGACCGATTCCTCCACATTATCAACTTATCCATAACTTGAGATTGCATCACATAGTATATATGATTGAATCCACATTTAGAATAATAGTAAACTAACCAAGCTTGATCAAACTAAATTTGGAATAAAAACATGCTAGGAGTGGACAAATATCTCGTCCATTTGGAATTGAGACGGACCCGAGATGAGTTCTATTAAGGAGAGAACGAATAATTATAGGTTTATTTTTATATCTTAAACCATAAAATATTAGATCATAAATCTTGAAGTTGTAAACCCGAAAGCTAACCTTATACAAAATTTTATTATTTTATGTCTGAACATTACTAATCTTAAGTTCTTAGACTCATTGTTAACTACTCATCGTAAGAGTTAGCTTGTTAATAATCTTAATCATATTCTTATTCCTTTTTCCGAGTAAACTTTGATCTTAATTGTACTCTTGCTTTTGGAAAATTTGTTCCAACAAATTTAAATGTGTAAAGGCAATCTGTACATTTATTCTTATAAAAATCGAATAAGTCTCCCTGTCTTTCTTATCCTTGAGTAATGGTCACCTTTTACTAATTACACAACATTATACACTACAGAAGAAAAAAATCTTGTCAAGACAATGAATCTAGTTTTGTATATAACAAAATAGAATGATGTGGTTAACCTTGAGGTTTCAGTTTATCCCTTACCTCGATTTGAGTATTCTACATTTTTTGTTTGTTTTAGCTCAGAAACATCGTACCGAGTTAGACTGGTTCATTTGAAAAGATTAATCATTTTTTTATTTGGGAAAACGGTCAGAAAAATCTTTACCTTATATATTCTAACCATTTAAAGCATAATTTTTTTATGGGCCATTTAAATCATCATTTTTTGTTTGACTTCCATTTTTAAATTTCAAACTTATGTTGACTAAGTCAATTTGGAAGACACATTGTTAAATGATTTAGCAGAAACTGAAAACGGAGATAATTAGTCGTTCAAAACCACAGTTAAACAAAGCGATGTTGTTTTGATCGTTTTAGTTCAAAATAAAAATTATCATCAAAAGCCCAAACTTTTAGATTTATGTTATTTAAAGCACCAAAATTGTGTTTAAATTTTATTTAAAATATCAAATTTTTGTTGACCGAGCAAATTTAGACGTGTTGTGAAGTAGATAATTTCTCTACAATAGGACAGAAGGACACATCTGTGGAGGAATTAGACTTTCGCTGGAATCTGGTCCATAGATCTGCCATAGGGTTCCATTGTTTCTACACATTGTTGAATTTCAACATTGTTTTTCAAAGCTTCTCGAGTCCTTCTTTCGGGATTGATTTCTTAACGTAATCCAATTTTTTCTTGGAGAATCCTCCTGGTGGACTCGATGGCCTGTCCAAAAGAATACTCGTGGATGCCCCAACTGGATAATCCTCTCAAAATACTATCGTATTAATCCAGCTTATTTGATAGTTATCTTCACGTTTTAACCCTTATCAGAAAAATTCTTAGTTTATGATCTCCATTAATTTCACTGCCATGCCTAAAAACTGAATATGTAACTTAAATGTGATGGTTTTATTGCTTGATTTTGCTCCGTTTGTGATTTGAGGTTTTGTTCTCAGGAAAAACTCTTGAGGCAATTTGCTTGATAAATTTGCTACTTGAAGAGAACATCAATAGCTTTGTGTTTTAATGTTTTGTTAACATTAAACATTGTCATCATCTCTGGAACATCGACGAAGTTGATTGTCCAAGAGAGAATAACACCAAACCTCGTGCTGCCACTGCCACAAATCACCCAAAACAGATTTCGTACTTTCTCATTAGATTCTGGTAACCTCTGTTGCTGATGTGTCCTCCTGCTCCTATTCAAATATCAGCTAGCATCATTTAGTTCAGGATACATCTAAATTGGCTCGATCAACTAAAATTTGAGATTTGAAATAAAAGTTAGATACAATTTGGTGCTATAAATAGTCTAAACTTAAAAGTTTAGGCTTTTTATGATAATTTATCTTTAATCTAAAACAATCAAAACAACGTTATTTTGATTAACCATAGTTTTTAGTTATTTATTAATTCAATTTTCAGTATGTTAAGTCATTTAACGTGTCTAAACTGCCTCGGTCAACATAAGTTTGGGATTTAAAATAGAAGTCAAACAAAAATGATGATCTAGATGACTCATAATAATTTTATACTTTAAATAACTAGAATTTGTAAAGTGATGATTTGTGTGACATTTTTCTTTTTTCTATTTGATTTGAGGTAAACAAACAAAACTAAAAACATACACAACAATTTCTTGTTTTTGGTTTGCTTGACTAAATATCATTTATTCAATTAGAGACGTATAGAAAACTACTTAAGTTTTATAGATATTTGGTCAATTTAAGTTTGATTCACAAATGCATTCTTGTTTTTGTTATGTGATAGCGGACATTAAAACAAAATAACATAATCGTATTGAATTATTAATCAACATTACAAATAATAAAAAAGTTTTCTTATTATCTTATGTGTCATTCACTAATTTTTTTTTATCTTATATATCATTCAGAGCCATCACTTTCAACTTCAAATTTTCAATAATTACATTTTTTGAACCAAATAATGACGAATTAAATAAAAAAAAAATTTCTTGTTTATTCCTTCTTTTTCGGATGATTTGATATCTCAAAGTAAATGGCAATGGAAAAAATTGAAATCGCATTTCAGCCATATCGTCTGTAGAAGCAACTTCTCCGTGTGCTCTTGCCGCACCAACGCGTCTTCTTTCTCCACCAACACAGCTCCAATGATTCTCTCGTAACCTCCTCCGCCTCTGTTGGACAGGTAATCCACCAGGGACGCTTGTACCAGCCTCAAAGTAGGGTTATAAGCCGTGCCGATTCCATGTACCATCCTTTGTACACTTTTCCGTCGCAATACACTGGCAAAACTCCCGATGGACACAAACTGTACGGCGGCGTATGATCTATTCGCAGCCGCTAAAGCCATATGCTTCCATTCAGCGGTGAAATCGATGTTTCCGTTGGAGATCGATGAGAGTATATTTCTTTTCTGATTAGTAAAACCGTAAAACCTTCCTGCAAACCTTGGCCTGAACTTATTTTAAGGTCTGTATAGTCTCACAGTCATTAATTTTAAATTTTTTCTTACGAGAAAATAGACGTTATCTCCACGTATTAAAGTATAAGATTATGATTGGATACTGTTTTGAGTTGATCAATTCCGTCTATAACAACAAACACAAAAGCAAATAATTGTAGGGGGTGTATTGGATTAAAGGTTTTTAGAAGAATTAGGGGGGGGGGGGTTAATTTAGGTGGGTTTTGAGGATATTTGAATGATTTTAGTTGGATTTAAAAATAAAAGTAAAATATCTACTGGTGATTTGTTAAGATATTTAACAAAATTTCAGAGTTATTTGGGTGATTAAAAGTTATTTTTCTAAAAATTTCAGAGTTATTTGACGAGTCTCTTTCATCTAACCGAGCCAAGAGCACAAGACAAGAGAGATTATCAAAGAAGCCTACATTGTTGAGAGGAGGTGCAGCTAGTTATACACCGGAGATGATAGTGGGGCACCCAATAATAAAATCAGGCTTGAACGCGTCTTACGATCATTCAAATCTTGCTCTCGCCTTTGACCATCCATCAACATCGCTGCTAGGGCTAAAGATGGATTGGACAAGGTTTGAGGAGACGATCTTTGAGTTCTGTATCAGGTGGCATCTGTAGTTGAGTGTGTCGCATGTAGTTTTGTTGTCTATATTTATTCCTATTTGATACAATATTTATTCCTATTAGTTACAAGCCTCCTCTTAGTGAGGTGATCATAACTCTCTAATTATAGACACTGCCACTAGCATCACTATAAGAAATCAGATAAAAACTAATGGCTAAATCCGTTGACAAGTCGTCGGATTCATCAGATTACAATGGCTTTTCGATAGATTTCGCCGTTAGTTATATGTCGTTAGAAATCCGTTGTACGTCAATATTCTGATTGATTTCCGACGGAATTTCTGACCGCCGGAATCCATCATAAAACTGTCAAAAATATGGCCGAAATATGGCCGTTGGAGTCTTGTCGGAAAATATGTGACGGTTATCCAACGGTCGTCAAAACCAACAAAATTCCAATGATAATCAAAACCGAAAGATTTTCAATGGTGCCAGACCGACTACTTTCGGACTGCAGTGTCCTGACAAAGATTTGACAGAGACCATTTGACAGAACTCCGACGGTCCAACAATCGACAAATTTCAAACGGCTTGATGACCGACATATTTCCGATAGTCAGTAACCAATGGACTTTCAGTTGTCCGATAAATGACAGATTTCCGTTGGAGATGATTATTTTTTCTAAAAAGTTAATTCTATAATTATTGAATTAAAATTAAATGAAAATTATAATTAAAAATAAATTATAATTAATATGAAAATTAAAATTATAAATAATTAAAACTGAAAGTACTATAAATAATTGAAAACATAAAATTTAAAAATTATTCAACACAAATAAAATAGAAAATTATGGCTGCATTTGATAACTAAAAAAGCATTCATTTGTTCTTCCATTATACCGAGGTGTTCCTTATATGCTGGCTCTATTAGTTGCTCTTTTTCCATTGCACTGATCCATTGGATATCTGCTGCTCATTGTTGTTCTATTGCATTAATTCGTTGGAGAAGCTCGCTATTTTTACCTCAAGTTATGCCCTAATACCGGAATCACTATAAAAGGGGAATGATGAAACCGATGAACTAGAAAAATCTTGTAGAAGACTGAAAAATGACATTTGCTCTTTGAAGTTGTCGACAATATAAAATAAAATATAAATTTATAAAAGTTAAAAAGTATTGTAAGAAAGAGTTATAAAAAACTGAGAACATTGTTGCCACAGGGTTGTAGTACTTATTACCTGATTAATTGGTTTTGACCTCTCCTATGGCTACACATTTTGTTCCTTTTGATTTACTTTAGCAGAATTAAAAATCTTTTTGCAAAAGGGATGTGATCACTTACCTAGTAGTATGTCAAACACATTCAAAATTCGGAGGCAGATATGAGTGGTCGCGGGCACTGAAGACAGAAATTCTGAAGCACATTGAAAATTCTGAGGCTGGTAAGAATGGCCGCGGAAAAGAAACACAAGAAATTCTGAAGAACGTAAAAGTCAAGGAAATGAAGACAAAATTCCGAAGCACATAGAAAATATTGAGGCCAGTAAGAATGGGAGCGGGAAAGAAACACATAAAATTTTGAAGCATATCAAAAATTATTAGGAGGATAAGAGTTGTCGGGAAAAAAAATTGTCAAATGTAAGAATTTTAGGCAAATAAAAATGTAGAAATTTGATCTTTTTAAAAGTTTTCTGAAAAACCATCCTAAACTAGTGAAAATATTTTCTGAAAACAATGAAAACCTTTTGGAATTGAGTTTTCAAATAAATTTCTTAATGATATAATAATTTCATCTTGATGTACCAAAAATAATAGAAAGTGGCATGAACATCTAACTTTTTTGCAAAAAAAAAAGTAAAAATTTGGATCTTTTAAATGTTTTTGGGGGCATCATGAACTAGTGAGAGTGCTTTCTGAAAACAAGGAAGGCATTCTAGAATTCAGTTTTTAGATAAATCTCTTAATATTATAGTAAGTTCTTCTTAATATACCAACAATAGTAGCAACTGACATGAACATCTAACTTTTAAGCAAAAAAAAATGTAAGAATTTGATCTTTTAAAAGTTTTTTTTGGAAGCTTTTCTGAACTATTGAGAATGCTTCCTAATTTGATTTTTTTGATAAATCCCTTGTTTTGTAAATTGTTTTGTAAAGCCTTCCTTTAAACATATCAACGTTCAATAATCAACCAAGTCAATAAAAAAAATTATTTAGAAGTTAATGCCACAGCGTCTTATTAATTGGTTTCAACCTCTCATATGGTTGGTCGTTTTGATATACTGTAGATAATTTCTAAACAAGACAGACTCAGTATATCAGAAGTTCAGCCTTGGACGGAGGTGTTTCATGAATTTTCTTTGGATGATTTTTGTTGCAGATGAGACCCTGTGAGTTAGATTTTAGATATGGAATCAACTTATTTGGAGCTATGATTGCAAAGTTATTCAAGATTCAATGAAGACATGTTTTACTGGCGACTAGAGCATTAGGTGGCCAACTCGAGCAGTAATGCCAAACCTCGGCCACGACTACATATGTGACCAAGGGTGGCAACACTATCATCACAAAGTATCTAACCTCTGATTAAGCCTTAAAACCTTGGCCAAAGACTGTATAATAAAAGGCTAACGACAAGAACTTATAAATCTTGAGATTCCTAGGTCAATTAAGCTTATGGTTAATGTCAAAAAAAAACTTAAAAGCAGCTGTCTTTGGTCAGAACATAGGCTGTGGATGAGGTTTTAAGAGTCTAGACTAGGCTTGGAGACTTGAAGTGTGGCTTCCCTTGGTCGCAGATGAAGTCATGGCCGAGGTTGGCCAACTAATGCTCTGGTTGCTTCACTTGGTCGTCAATCAGACATGTCTTCATTAAATTTTGAATAACTTTCCCACCATAGATTCAAATGATTTGATTCTACTTGCATAAGAAATCCAACTCACAAAGATTCATCTCCACCTAAAATAATTCAAAGAAAGTTCCTGGAAAATCTTAATCCATGGCTAAACTTCTGGTGTACCGAATCAGTCTTGTTGAGAAATCTTCAAATTTTGAGTTTCTTGGTATTAAGCCAAGTATTTGATCTTGAAATCATGGTGTATTATGAATTAACGTTTTTCCTATTCTAACCTGAAATGATTCTAAAACCACAAAGAACGAGAAAACTACATTTATGGTATAATATTGCTGTAAACCCCATAGAAAATATAGTAAAAACCTTAATAAAAACTTTTAAAATCTAATCATATCAATAGTGAATTTAATGATGATCATTATGAGGAGTATTGAGCCGAATTGTGTCTTAAGACGTAAACACGACTTGAGGATTGTTTGTAGCTTTGCATAACCATTTTTGACAGGTGCCTACTTGTCATTTGTATCTTTTGATTGATCGTACATAATCGCTGCGGGATTGAAGACTGCTCATGATCATGTTGATCTTTTGATGTGTAGGTGTAGGTAGCTGGGTGTTAACATTGTGACCACGCTTTGGCACTTCCTTTAGCTTTTTAGCCTCTTCAGATAATTCTTGCTCCTGAGGCTTTATGGGCTGTTGCATGCTTTTCGTCGGGGAACGATGTGACAAACTGGCTTTGTAACGGGGTCATCCTTCGATTGGAATGTTACTTTTCAGCATGAGATGCTCTTGCAGATGACAACAGTTGGCTGTATTGCGTCCTGAACGATTGTGGTATTTGCATAATTTCTCTATGTTGACGTCATCTTCTTTTCGCTGGTACTTGTTCAGTTAATTTTTAGAATGCAATTGAGTTTTATGTTAATGTTGTATATATTAGTTAGCATTATAGTTTATTAAAGTAATTATTTGGATCAATTTCTAAAATACTCTCTTTTGTTTACAGTATTTCTTTCATACTCTCTTTGTTTCTCATATACTCTCTGTGGGACCCAAATCAAATTAATCAACTAAAATACCATCACCTACCCTTCTGACAAAATTAATTTAAATTTTAAATTCAAGTGGGACCCACCCAAAAAGTGACAAAAAAATCAAACCAACAAAAAAGGACACACCCAATTTTTTCTCACCATAAATGATTACACCAAAAAATTTTAATTAAAAAATGAAAAATGGGACCCACTCAATTTTTTTCTCACCACCTATTTTATTAAAAAAAAAAATGAGATTCATTCAATTTTTTCTTTCACACGATCACACTCAATTTTTTTTATTAAAAAAATAATTAGACAAATTTCAAATGGGACCCACAATAAGATGTTATGTATAACTAGATACTACTGATATAACTAAAATATTATATACAATTGAGCGTTACTGGTATAATTAAAATATTGTGTACAACTGGATACTACTAATATAACTTAAATATTTATGTAAATAATAAAAAACTATAATTTTGAAAATATTTTTCTGTAAATTTATTAATCTTAATTTATTTATCTATTGTAATCGGTACAAATTAAAAAGTGCTTAAAGATAATAATACAACTAGAAAAACCTTAAAATGATAATTTTATGACTATGTGTAATATGATACTACTCTTACAATTCACTACAACTTCAGTGTGAATGCATGTAATGCGAACAAGTGTTTACGATTTAAGGTTTAGGGTTTATGATTTATGGTTTAAGGTTTCATACTCATATATATGGGTTACTGAAACCACTGTTGTAGAAAAAATAATAGTATTTAAAGTGAATTTATTAGTAGTAGCCAAAAAAAATATAGTAGTAGTAGTGTTTAGGGTATAGGATTTAGGGTTTAGGGTATATGTTTTGGGATTTAGGGTTTTAGGGTTTAGGGTTTAGGATTTAGGGTATATCTTTTGGTATTTAGGGTTTTAGGGTTTAGGGTTTAGGGTATAGGTTTTAGTGTTTTAGGATATAGGATTTTCATCAGTTGGATAACATCGACCAAGAAAAAGAAATACTCCCAGAAGAGATTTGTATTCGTATTTTGATTATAGTAGTGGTGGTAGTAGTATCAGATATTGAAACTCATGTGTATTACATGGTATTAAAGATTTCATAAATTGAAATATCAAGGTATTAATCGTATAACTATGTACTATGAAATACAACTGTATATTACTGGTACATCTATGTTGTAGGGTTTAGGGTTTAGGGTTTATGGTTTAGAGATTAGGGTTTGAGTTTAGGGTTTGGGTTTTATGGGTTATAATCATATATTTGGTATACTAAAACCAGCGTTTATCCTATTAATTATAATATCTAATTATTAATCTAGAAAAAATGAAAAATAACATGTTTTAATCTTAACAAACCCTAAACAACTATGTGTGTTGTTAACTTGTTTGATCATTAGTATGCAAATTGCTCAAAATTTGTAATTTTGATAATTTATTACTATGAAAATTTTATAATCCTAATTTAATAACATAATGTAGTCGATACAACTCAGAAAATTGACTTCAAATATCGATATAACCGAAAAAACCATAAATTGACATTTATATAACTATGTGTTATTTATACTACTATGTACAACTATAGTGTGAACACTTCTAGTGTGAACAAGTGTGAACGCAGAATATTTATTATTATTTTATTAAACAGCAGTGTGAACGCGCAGGAGAGCGCGTGTGAACGCGCATGAGAGCGCGTGTGAACGCGCATGAGAGCGCGTGTGATTTAGCACCAGTCGTACTCAGTTGTATTTGTACTGTTCAGTTGTATCCTCAAAATTTAGTTGTATTCTCAAAATTCAGTTATATACGTTATTCACATTATTGTATTTAGTTGTATTTTTAGAACTCAGTTGTATTTGTTATTTACATAGTTGTGAAAATGTTTAATTTAATAATATTTCAATACATACATATAGTTGTAATAAATTGTATTCGTACTTCTCAACTGTATAATTTAAACATAATTGTACAGCCAAAAAACCAAAAATACCTAAAGATAATTATAAATTTAGTATAATTTAATTATTTTAAGATAATTATAAATATACTATAGTAAGATAATTATAAATATTGTATTATTTAATATTATCTAATATATGTATACTTTAGTTATAATTTATATAGCTAATTATAAATATAATTTATAACAATTATAATTATAAAATTGATTATATAAATTATTAATAGTTGAGTTTATAAATATTAATATGTTTGTAATACTTGCAAGAGAACACATCAGCTCAATTGGTTAACTCTCAACTTAACTCAAAAGTAACAATTCAAATGCATTTTTAGTTAGTAGTTGTATCACTTGATATTAGGTTGTACAATAGCGTGTAGTAGTATCGATTGATACTCAATTGTATCATAACGTATAATTATATATATTGATCTTTCAAATCAACTACCAATCAACTACTATTCTATGGTTTAATTACGCCTAATTCGTTTAGAATTACTAAAATCAACTATTAATCAAATTTCATTCAAATAAACTACCAATCAACAATATAAGTAAAACAAAGTCTATTATACTCTTATTCTGTATAAAAAAAACAGTAAAATCTATTATAATAAAAATGTAAAAAATTAAAAAGATACTAAATAACAAGATATTTCAATTTATTTTAAATTATATCTAACAAATATTTAATCCAACAATATTGAATTTTAATTGATTCTCGTTAAATTTACAATTAAATAACATTTGATTTCACTTTAATCTAAAATACATTAAATTTCATTAAATTTTTCTGTCTTATAACACCACTTAGTTTAATAAATTTAGTTAATTTATCTATTGGAATCGGTACAACTAGAATTTTTTTAAAAAATATTGATACAAAAATAAATACTTTAAAATGAAAAATTTACAACTATGTGTAATTTGATATTACTGTTACCTCTCAATATAATTTTAGTCTAAATTTTTTTTTTGAATTTTTTTTTTGCTACTTTTAATTTTTGGATTTTTTTTTAAATTCGTTTTTGTCAATTTTGTCAAATTTTTATCAATTTTTTTATTTTTTTGTCATTTTTGTCAATTTTATTTTAGTTCAAGAATTTTTATGTGTCATTTTTTTTGACAGTTTTTGTTGTCTATTTTTTTTTTGTCAGTTTTTTTTTGGTCAAAATATTTTTTTTTAGTCAATTTTTTTTGTTAAAAAAATAGTTGACCCAGTTCAGATCCAGTTTATCCATTAACGCATTGGATCCTTGGTATGGGTCGTAATTAAGTTAAAAAGATATGGTTATTTTGTAATTTTATTTTTTTTGTTTTAAAAATAAATGTAAAAACAATAAGTAAGGAAGGAGTGGTATTTTAGAAACAGTTTCAACATTGGAGAGCGTTTGGGAAATTGACTCTAATTATTTATGAACAGTCACAATCAAAAGGTGTATTGTTATAAATAGATACAACTCTTCATAATGTTGTATTGTGTTGTTTCAAAGTCTACAGTCGCAAATGATGTTGTTGATAATAAAATAGGTTCTCCCATTTTTGTTGAGTATTTTTATGTTCACTATTTATTTTCTATTTCTTATGTATAAATAAATACAAAGAGAAGACATATCTTTTACGATTTCCAACATGGTATCAGAGCCTTAAAGATTTTAAGACCACAAAAAATTTTGCAATAAAGAGAACTATGATGACAACAACAACATCACAAAGAAGATAAATGCAAACCGAGTTTTCATGGGAGATCTAATTGGTTTGAAAAATAAATTAAGAGTCTATAGTGGAGAGAAGATGGACTAAGGGATTGTATAAAAACTTCTTATATCTCTCACAGAGAGAGGTGACAACATAGTGGCTGTGTTCAAGCAAACAAGAAATTTGACTTCATTGAAAGTATTAGAGTCAAGGAAACTCTAAAGGCACACGAAAAAAGTGTGGAAGCCCAAAGAAGAGGCATGAAAGAAAAAGCTCAAGGAAGAGGCATGAAAAGAAAAGCCCAAGGATATTGTGTTCATAATAAAGCAGATTCTCCCATTTTTTTAGTGTTTTTCTGTTTACTATTTATTTTATGTTTATTATATATAAAGAAATACAGAGAGAGAGAATGTATCTTTTACGATTTCCAACATTAATGGCTTAATGTACCTGCTAGCCTATGTCATTGAGTCATTTTTTCAAGATAATGAGTGTCGCGCTGGAATTTTTGGTCGTTGTCGTAGCCCTTTGAGGAAGGTTCTAAGTAGTTCGAGCTGTGGAATCTTGTCCGGTCTGGAGGTCGGTCAGTCATGATCCAAAGAGATTTTTGATCACGTGAGACGCCTGGAGTTAAGGGCTCCATGGTTCTTTGTCCGGCTTGCTGTTCTGGAGGTGGCAAGAAGTTTGCCAGCTGGTCTTGGTAGGTGACTTGCTAAGCCTGAAAACTGTCTAGGCGTTCATAGGCACCTTTAGTGAAATCCTCCATTAGGGTTTTCATGAAATTTGTCAACTCTTTTCGGGCAACCTCTGCTTGATCAGTGGTAGCCGTTGGTATCACATCTTGTTTGTGTTGTTGGCTACTAGTGTCATCATTGGAATGATGTTCTGCAGGAGGCAGTATTCGGACCATCTTCGAGTGTAGCAACAAAATTATTTTCTATTCTCCACTGATGGTGCCAATTGTTAAACTCAAATTTCACCAATATTAATTCAAGAAGTAAAAATTGTTGGTGTAAGAGAAATTTATTGACTATAGCATGAGCTCGAAAATGATACAATGTGAGAATTAGGTTTCCAGAGAACAATTAGAAAGATTATTAAAACACAGGAAGTTTATAATTAATATATAATTTTCCCCTTGCCTGAAAAGGTGTGTCTCTAATTTCCTCCTTTTATAGATCGATTTCTTTTTCCGATTATTGATATGGAAAGTCTTCTCTTTTCTCCTAAATCTTCACATATCCAAATATATTATTCCAATGTTTGATTTCATCATTCTAATGCTGACCAGCTTCCTTAAATCGTAACAAGAATATTTTTTTTTACGCCGGCCTCGAATTATATTATTTAATACGAGCTTCATTAAATGGACCGCTTCGAATTTGGGTAGGACTTTTAGAGCAGGTGTGTATCTCGTCTCTAACAATATCCAACTTACAATAGTTCCCACTTTGTTGATTGTTCAACACATAGTTGAATGGTATTCTCGAATATAGTACACGGTCAGAGAGCCTTTAAGGTTCAAAGAGGAAAGGACATTTGTTTTATATCTCTAGTATGAATATGAACTGCATAATATATATATCACTGATTTCATAGCGTAACAATATTCTAAGTTTTAGAACTAGAGACAGAAAAGGAAAAACAAAAGGAATAAAACATCTTGTCTTGTGAATGGGGGGGGGAGTTTAAGTAATGTGACATGCATTGTTTGGCCACTATTGCTATTGCTAAAAAGTCGATTCTTTAATTTTTCCTAAATAAAAATGATCAATGATTGCACGGCTTTTTAATTTTTTTATTTTTTACTGGAATTACATTATTTAAAACAATCGGGATTAAAAAACCAGATATACTGGAAACTTAGCCTGAAAGATTTATTGGAACCATAGCCAGCGAAGATAGAAATCATCCCGAAGCCAAAAGTCCAAAAGAAGAAAAACAAAGCCGACAGATTAAACGAATTTAATCCTCGGAAGCAGTAGAACAAAAAAGAATCGAGAGAACACAAGACACTACTATAGAAAATAGGAGAACCGATGGAAAGCCAAATAGCCTTAGGATCTAAGCCGAAACACTGATCCTATGGTTATCCTGTATTTTTTTCTTTTGATTGAATGTTCATATCTGCATGTAGGGTAAATGGATATTATGTTCTTACAAAAGAGTATAGTTGAATCGTAGAATTTGTTGTGTACTATATGCTCTCTTTTGAATGATTAGTACGTTATTACAAGAAGTTCGATTATTTGTGCATATTTCATATGTATGTATGAAAATAAGAAAAATAATGTAGGAATGATTTTTACAACTCTAAAGGTCCACCATTGGATATATTTGATAGCATACTAATTAGTATTTTTGAAGTTGAATATGTCAAACACTAGCATAAAAGAAAGCAATATAACCGGAACAAGGATGGTTTTTTGGAAGGACATGCATGCATTTAGAGAACATGTGGTAGTTCCAAAAATATCCAATGCTATTTTTTGAAAAGCAACAGAAGTCTCATCACAATATAAACCTGTTTTTCATCGTTCAAATCTCTTTCGGCCCGCTTCTCGGGAGTTCACTATCATGTTTTAGGAATTTATTTTTCATTTCGAAGAAAAGAAAAAATAAATTATATCTATAATGTTACGTTTAGTATACTTCGTCTTCTTGCTAGCAGTGGTAAAAGCTAGCAGGAGCACATTATACCAAAATACTGAGGTCAACGCAGCAGAGTCCAAGTTAGAAGGTATAATACATACATACGCTCTACACCAGTTCATCCGTATTTTTCTTTCTATACTTAGTGTGAGTTCATAATAATTTAATAATATGTAGGGGTCATCTGACCTCATTCGATACAACAAGCACGTTTCCTGACGGTAGACGACAAATTTGAAATCTTAATGGGGTGACATATTTATATCTCATTCCATATACATAAATGGTTTTGACCCGTTTCAATCATGCTCTATATTAAAAAATTAGTATAAATTAGAAGAAAAACAACATTCCAAATCAATTCATGCATGTTGCTCCATTTAAAGTATAGATTTTTAATAATATAATTTTATGAAAAAATATTAATTGATTAATCACAAAAAGTTGTTGATTTATCCTTTACCCCCAAATTATATTTACTTCAATTCTGATTTATCATAATGCTCCTTTTTATATTTAATGTAAGGCCTACTTTAAACTAAATTAATGATTTTGAAGAATAACAATTGTTTAATTTTATCTGTTCAGTTAGACTATCATTATAAAATTTGATTACAAAATTCTCTTTTATTATAATTTATAAGATTTCAATATGTTAAACGTTAGTGATTAACTAACAGATTATATAAATTAAAAATATACATATTGATTTAATATAATTTTTGATGAAAAAGCTACAGTAAAACTACCAACGAATATAACCGTTTCGGGAGTCATAACATTTGGGGATTCAATAGTGGATAGTGGAAACAATAACAATCTCCGTACGTTATTGAAATGCAACTTCCCTCCTTATGGTAAAGATTTTCCGGGTAAAATTGCTACCGGAAGATTTAGTGATGGAAGAGTTCCATCTGATTTTGTTGGTTAGTATAGTCTCATCTCATCTCTTTTAAATTTTCTAATTTTTTATAGAGTTCTTTTGTTTAAGTTTCTACTGTCTCGAGTGATCATGACCTATATATCGTGATAACTTATGGTTTGTTGTATGGCAGCTGAAAGGTTAGGAATAGCAAAAACAATACCACCATATTTAGATCCAACGCTGAAAAACAAGGATCTTCTCAAGGGTATAAATTTTGCATCAGGTGGTTCTGGTTATGATCCATTAACAGCTAAAATAGTGGTATTTAGTAAAACTGAAATCTTTCTTTTAATAATTTGTATAATTCTAACTTTATGAAACTTTTAATTCATTTTTATTATTTTTGCAATGTTTCAGAAAGTGGTATCCTTAGAGGATCAATTAAAATATTTTAAAGAGTATAAAGAAAAAATAAAAGCAATAGTTGGGGAAGAGAAAGCTAATTTTATGGTGGAAAATAGTCTGTATCTCGTCGTTGCCAGCAGTAATGATTTAGCTCATACATATATGGCACGTTCCCTCAGATATAACAGAACAGCGTATCCTGATTATTTGGCTGATTTGGCTTCTAATTTTGTCAAAGTAAGTCCAAAACATAATTTGTTTTGTTTAATAGAGAAAAAAAAATTTTCTTTTGTTTTCAACTTTCTCCTTTTTAATAGAGAAAAAAAAAATTACTTTATTTTTTTTTTCTGACGGATGCATCTAGAAATATATTTTTCCATATTTGGCTTTTTATTTTTAAATTTACATTTTTGTTGTTTTCAATCAGTTTAATTTTACATTTATTCTAATCATTTATAGCAACATTTGACCAGTAACCATTTGAGATTCATATGCAATGTTAATATCATATAGGAGTTATATGGATTTGGAGCCCGAAGAATTGGAGTTTTTAGTGCAGTTCCAGTTGGATGTTTACCAGCACGCAGAACAGTTCAAGGACCAAAGCGAAAATGCTCCGAAAAACTAAACAATATGGCTCTTCAGTTCAATGCAAAACTATCTCCAGCATTGGAAGCTTTAAGAAAAGATTCACCGGGGAGCAAAATTGTATTTATTGACGTATATGACACTCTTTATGACATGATTGAAAACCCTAAAAACTACGGTAAGTATGAATACACATGCATCTTTTTTTCACAATTTTTTTTACTTCAATTACTTTTTAAAATGTTGCTTGTGCAAGATTTGAAGTGTGGTTTCCTGTAAAACATAAAAGACAAAACCTTAACATTCAAGTTGGTCGCGTATGTAAAAGTGACACATATATATGGTTCTAGAACCATAAGTTCAAAAATATGTTCTAAACCTGAAAATAGACTAAAAAGTATTAATAATACTTAAAATATAAAATAATTTACTAAAATTTGATAAATATAAACTTCATAATATAACAAAAATTTAAATTAAAAAAGAAACTTTCATAAATAAGAAAATTTCATAATAATACATTACCTAAATTTTTACTACCATTTTAATAAACCAATTTTCTCTGCATGCAGTACAAATACACCAACTATTTTTTTTTTCATTTTAATTCTCCGACTCTTAACCATCCATCTATTTTATGATAAAAACAAGAATTCAAAATAAAAATAGCCATACAATAGCATTGAAGTTGGAGGATTCTGAGAAAATCTCTATGTCGGTAGACCTTGAAGAACTTTTTGCTAGAGGACTTTTTACAATTCATGTTTTAATCGTAAAATGAATATAAAATTAAGAGTTGGTAAATAAATAAAAAAGAATCATTGGTTTTATTCTGGGTATACAAAATTTTTGTATATTAAAATGGTAACAAAATTAGTTGATTAAATTATTTTGAAAATTTCCCTAAATTTATAACTTAATGAATATATTTCAAAGTATATATATATATTTTTAACAACTTTAAAAACCTAGATATATTTTATGTTTGACTGGCCCAAATATGGATATAAATATATTCAAAACATCTCTTTCTATATATGGTTTTGACATATCCATGAATTTACTATATGGATCCATCTCTATTAACCTCTAATATCTTTAGAGCAAACTAGATTGGATTTCAAATATTTTGGCCATGGAATATTAGTACTGTTGACAAATTTACTATCTACTAATTACTATCTAAAATGATTTCTTATTTTATAGGATTTGAAGTGTCAAACAAAGGATGCTGTGGAACAGGACTACTTGAAGTCATAATACTATGCAACCAAATCAATCCTTTTACATGCAAAAATTCATCTTCGTACCTTTTTTGGGACAGTTACCATCCAACCGAAAAAGCTTACCAAATAATCGTTGATAAGTTGTTAGGCAAATATATTACCCAACTAGTTTAATTATAGTCATTTTGTAATATACTAGATACTTGTCTAGAACGTTTGACAAATACAAGAAAAATAAATAATGTTTTTTAGTTGAATGTAAAATTTTATTTGAAACGATGAAAACTTTTTTTTATACCAATTGCTTGAAGAGAATTTGCACATTTAAAGAGGATATGATTTAGAGTTTTGAACAGAGAAATTGATTGAGTCGACTGACCTCTCTTAACTTTTTAGGAGCTTTGTGTGGCAAACCACATGGGCCCTCTTCACAAGAGTGATATCCGGTGTTGCATATCGAACTTAATCTATTTTTAATTTTTTTGTCAATGAGCTTGATCCTGTGTGGCCGGGAAACGTGCTTCTCCATGACGACAGCTGTTTTTCTCATGCTAGATATGTGGTATATAATAGTGTTGATTGGAAGACATTTCAAAATAAAATAGTTTGAGTCAATCGAAGCTTCAGTAATCTCTTGAGAGTAATTTCAGTGTTATTACTGGATTAGTATACTTGGTTATGCTTCAGTAATCTAAAAAATTATGTTTTCTCTGACTTTGTTTCCCTTTACAATATAGTATAAGAGCCATTATAAAACTCAGATCTGTCCTATTCTTAGTTGATTTTCACTAATTTTTTCTTTATGAGCTCATTTTTTTCTTTTGTGTTTCAATGGTTTGTTAGATTTTCAATCTCCCAAATTCTGTATACCCTCTCTACGAATATGAAGACGTCTCGGTGATACTGAATAATACGATACCGACTAAAAAGCTGTTTGTAAAAATGAGTTTCAATCTCAATCAATATCACGCAGGATATCAATTCCAGATCACGATCTCATCACGATCGTCGTAGACTCATGGCGTCTATAAAACTCACAATACAAGCATAAAAGAAAAACGTCTTCACAAGTCCGCACAACCTTTTATAGTAAAGCAATAAAAATAGGTTTGTCGAAACCCACTATTTCACTCCAAAGCTTCGTTTCCTTCTTTTTCTTCTTCATACTTCTCCCCTTCTCCCCCAGTTCCCTCCTTTTCTTTGCCCTTCTCTCCTCTCTTGTTCTTACGGTAATAAGCTTGATGAAACCTATCAATACTCCCCCCAACGAAACCAAGCTTGCCCTCAAGCTTGTATGAAGGAAAACGCTGTGCAAATTCTTTCAAACAAACTCATGAGTCCTTCCCTGATGCTTTGCCTTTCCATCTGACCAATACTTCAAGCCCACCTGTGCTGTTGCGGCGAGACGCAAGGACGTCTTCAGGCTCCTCCGGGTAACCCATATTCTCCATATACGATGGAGGAAGAGAATGCACAAGAATACCGTCACCAATTGCCCGTTTAAGCTGAGAAATATGAAAGACCGGGTGAATGCGCGCCGCCGGAGGGAGCTGCAACCTATATGCGACTGATCCCACACGTTCCACAATCGGATATGGCCCATAAAATTTTGCCGCTAACTTTTGGCAGAAACGTCTAGCGACCGTGTGCTGTCGATAAGGACACAACTTCAGAAAAACACGATCTCCCACAGCAAATTCAACCTCTCGACGATGACGATCAGCCTGCAACTTCATCTGATGTTGTGCCTTTATCAAGTGCAACTTTAGTTGATTTAACATCTCATCACGTTGCTTAAGGGACTCTTCCAAATCAAAATTCGTCGTGGATCCTTCCTCAAATGGAAGTAAAGTCGGAGGTTCGCGACCGTAAATGACCACGAACGGGGATGATTTCAAAGCTGTGTGGTAGCTCGTGTTGTTCCAGTATTCTGCCCACGACAAATACTGATGCCAAGTGCGAGGGTGTTGGGATGCGAAACAACGCAAGTAAGATTCTAAACATCGATTCAGTACCTCCGATTGCCCATCTGTCTGTGGGTGAAAAGCCGTGCTATAACGAAGTTGTGTACCCGCTAGACGGAACACTTCCTTCCAGAATGAACTCAAAAACAAGCGATCACGATCCGAGATGATGGATCGAGGAAACCCATGCAATTTGACTACCTCAACAATAAACTTGGCAGCTACATCAGAGGAAGTGAATGGATGCTTAAAACTCAAAAAGTGTGCATATTTACTCAATCGATCAATTACCACCAATATGACATTCATCCCAGCCGATGTCGGAAGGCCCTCGATAAAGTCCATAGTCACGTCCTCCCAGATACGCTGAGGAATCGGTAATGGCTGGAGTAAACCTGCCGGCGATAGAGTGGAATACTTATGTGTCTGACAAATGACACATTCGGCTACATACCTTTGCACAGACTTGTGAATTCCTTCCCAAAAGAAAGATTGCTGAATCCGCTTTAACGTTTTTAGTACATCTGAATGCCCACCCATCTTACTGTCGTGACATTCATGAAGGATCAGTGGGATGAATCGAGAAGTTTTCGGAATCACCAATCTATTATGTGACCATAAACGCCCCTCAACCACAGTATACTTGTGAGATGTCAACTCCTGCGACTGCACCTGAGCAATTAACTGTTGAATCCCCGTGTCTGCTGCAATCTCGACAAACAGATCCTGCCACTGTAGCACCGATGGAGCCGTTAATGTAATTAACAAGGTTGTGATCTGCACGCTCCGAGACAATCCATCTGCTGCTTTGTTTTCGCAACCCTGCTTATAAAAGACCTCAAAATCAAATCCCAACAGTCTAGTCAGCCAACGTTGATACTCGACATTAACCTCTTTTTGGTCCAACAGATACTTAATACTTCTGTGATCAGTATACACATGAAATTTGCGGCCCAATAAGTAATGCTTCCATTTTCGAATAGCCATGACCACATCCATCAGTTCCCTCTCATATGCAGGTTTAAGCTGTTCCCTATGTGTGAGAGCATGGCTAAAAAAAGCGATTGGGCGACCTTCTTGCATAAGAACTGCACCCAACCCGACCCCGGACGCATCAGATTCCACCACAAACCGACATGTGAAATCTGGTAAAGCTAAAACTGGTGCTTGAGTCATAGCCACTTTCAATAATTCGAAAGCATCTTGTGCTTCTTGCGACCAAACAAATTGGTCTTTCTTCAGTAAAGATGTTAACGGGCGACCTAAGAGGCCATAATTCTTGAAAAAGCAACGATAATATCCTGTTAAACCAAGAAAACCTCTCAATTGTTTCACCGTCCTTGGTGTAGGCCATTGAATCATAGCAGCTGTCTTCAACGCATCTGTAGCTACACCACCTTCTGAAATAATATGGCCCAAGTATTCTATTTGAGAAACACCAAACGAACACTTTTTCTGATTAGCAAACAGTTGCTGTTCACGTAAAACCAATAAAATTGCCTTCAAATGTTCCAAGTGAGACAACATATCCTTGCTATAAATCAGAATGTCATCAAAAAACACCAGGACAAACTTCCGGAGGAACGGTTTGAATATCTGATTCATAAGTGCCTGTAATGTAGCTGGAGCGTTAGTAAGACCAAAGGGCATTACCAAAAACTCATAATGTCATTCAAAGGTACGAAATGCTGTCTTCTGGATGTCTGCTTCGACCATTCGAATTTGATGATAACCAGAACGCAAGTCTAACTTTGAAAACACTGATGCACCATTTAGCTCGTCCAAGAGTTGATCAATCACCGGAATGGGGTATTTATCAGGAATCGTTGCTCGATTTAAAGCCCGGTAATCAACACAAAAACGAAACCCACCATCCTTCTTTGTAACCAAAAGCACGGGACTGGAGAATGGGCTAACGCTTGGAGGAATAAGACCTGCTTGTAACATCTCATTAACCATTTGTTCCATGACCACCTTACGAGCATGAGGATAACGATACGGGTGCACAGAGACCGTCGTCACTCCTGGAAGTAATGTAATTGCATGCTCCTTCCCACGAAGAGGTGGTAAAGATGAAGGAATGTCAAACACACGTTGGAACTGAGTTAAAACCGCGGAGAGTTGCAGGGAATAATCTGGGCTTGAAGATGTAATAGTAGCAGGAGTTAAAATCACTTCACTTCCTATTTGACTAGTGCCACCGACTGGATGCAAAGACTTGATGGAAAACCGAGTGTAATGTAGCGTCGGATCGCCCAACAAAGTCACTCAATCACCATGATAGGAAAAGGAAAGCTCTTGCCGCTTCCAATCAACCTCACAACGTCCTAACGTTTCAAGCCATTGAATACCCAGTATGACATCAACACTGCCCAGCTCTAAAGAGATAAAGTCCGATGTGAAGTCAGTGAGATTGAGATGGAAGGTTACCGATCGACAATCGCCCATTGCTTTCACAGTAACTCCATTTTCTAACAACACATCTAGGCTACCTTCATCACAAAGTTTCAACCGTAGCCTATACACAATTTAAGGAGAGATGAAATTATGAGATGCTCCACTATCGAGCATGAAGATTACCTCTTTATTGTTAATGTGACCTCGCAGCGTCATTAACGTTTGCTCGTTCTGATTTGGTAAAACCTCTTCATGTTCAAGATCAGGCCAAGGTTCAAAAACCTCCATTTCTAACCCATTAACCATTGTGAGAACACGCAGCTCTTTATTCGGACATTCATGTGCTCGTGACCAAGGACCTTTGCACTTAAAACACAATTTCTCCCTACGCAGTCTGTCCAGTTCGACATCTGACAATTGTTGACGCGGTCGTTGGAAAGACCGTGGAGGAGCTTCCTGTGCGACTACTTGCTGCACCCTTGGTCGATCCTGATTTCTGAATGTATTAGTCATTGGTGTATGTTTCACCATGTGGTGTTGTTGCGGGGTGGAACGAGTGATCGATGAATCCACATTTCCCACCACTTTACAAAACATACTAGACTCCATCCGTAATACTGCACCAATATATTCTTGAAGTCCTTGGGGATCTTTCATTCGAATCACTTCTTTCATTTCCTGATTCAGACCATTGTAGAATATATTTTCCAAATGAGAGTCTTCCAATCCCGGCACCTGCGAAGACAGATCCTCAAACTCGGAGATGTATTCAGAAACCGGACCCAGCTGTTTCAAAGAAAAGAGACGTGTAGTCAGCTCCTCATCAATAGATTCGGCAAAACGGAGAACTAGTTTATGCTTAAAGTCCAACCAATGTCGAAAACCACCGCGACGTATAACCCACGCAAACCATTTTTTTACTTTCCCCTCAACACATAATGCCACCAAATCAAGTTTCTCTTCCTCGCGAAAGCGACCAATCAAAAAGAAATGTTCGATATCCACTAACCAGTCATGAATATTAGAGCCATCGCAAAGTGGCATTTCAGTTTTCTTCAACATACTATCACGATTAGCCAAATTCAGTGTCTCCCTTCGATAACCTAGTGGATTCTCAACCTGATTTCGTCCCCAAGATGATAGAGGTACCTGATGATGTGGGTTTGAAGAATCCGGATACTTAGGAGGAACGTCAGAATGAACACGTGATGACTGATCATGATCGGAACTCATTGCAGAAGGTTGTTTCCCCAGCATCTTCGTAAGTGTACGGAATTTCTCTTCCATCACGCTGAATCGATGTTTGTTTTCTGCAGCTTCCTGCAGCAATAACTGATATCCCCCTTTCAAGAATGAAACCTCTGTTTGAAGCGGAACATCCTCCTATGCTGAATCCTCGTGAATAGGACTGATCGGTGACGAGAACGGAGGCACCATGGTTATGAAACCGAGTAGATCAACAAAGACACCCCTGATCACGTAAACAGAGCAAAAACCCCAAACAACCAATGCAGAGTAAAAGACGTACGAGCGACGAAACCCAGACCCACCCGATCTCAAATACGAACCCGAGAATCTGAATGACGTGACGAACACAATAAACCCGAACGAACGCAAAAGCCAGAACCAAGCGATATCCAGAACCAGTTTCACCGCGCTAATGTTAGATTTTCGATCTCCCAAACTCTGTATACCTCTCTACGAATATGAAGACGTCTCGGTGATACTGAATAATACGATACCGATTAAAAAGCTGTTTGTAAAAATGAGTTTCAATCTCAATCAATATCACGCAGGATATCAATTCCAGATCACGATCTCATCACGATCGTCGTAGACTCATGGCGTGTATAAAACTCACAATACAAGCATTAAGGAAAAACGTCTCCACAAGTCCGCACAACCTTTTATAGTAAAGCAATAAAAATAGGTTTGTCGAAACCCACTATTTCACTCCAAAGCTTCGTTTCCTTCTTTTTCTTCTTCATACTTCTCCCCTTCTCCCCCAGTTCCCTCCTTTTCTTTGCCCTTCTCTCCTCTCTTGTTCTTACGGTAATAAGCTTGATTAAACCTATCATGGTTCTAGATTTACTGCTTCGTCGTCGAGACCATCTGCTGCTGTTCGCTTACTTCCAGACTCATAATGCCAGTCGGAGCTCCACATATGTCCACAATCCCAGTCTCTGTTCTTTCTACATAGTGCTGACCACCCAGGTTCAAGTATCATTTCTCTTCGTTTAGATGGGACGAACTATGATGTCTGGAACGCAGCTATGCTCATCTCTTTAGATGCTAAGAACAAAATTGGGTTTATTGATGAAAGTCTAGCTCCCCCTGCTGAAACAGATATCAATTTCTGTCTATGGTCTAGGTGTAATAACATGGTGAAATCTTGGCTCGTTAACTTGGTCTCCCCTCAGATCTATCGCAGTTACGAATGAATATTGCTCATGATATATGGCGTGATCTACATGATCGTTCCATATGACCAATCTTCCGCCCACATTTATGTTAACTCAGAAAATTCAGGATCTCCTTCAAGGGTCTCTCTAATTACTACACCCCTTTGAAGATTTTGTGGGATTAGTTAGAGAATACTGAAGAACCTGATCCTTGTACCTGTGGAATGGCATCTTGTTTGCAATTGAAAGTAGAAAGAGCTAAGATCGTGAAATTCTTGGCTGGGTTGAATGAATCTTATGATATTATTTGCCATCAAATTATTTCGAAGAAAGCCCTTATTTCTCTTGTTAAAGTGTATAATATGGTGGACCAGGATGATAGTCAGAAGTTTCTCTCCACTCTCTACACCACCGGTTGCTTTCTAGGTTTCCGAGGATCCGGCTACTGCTATTCCTCAACCTGTGGCTTGCTATGAGCGATGTTATAAGAAACATAGTTTTTCACCAGGTTTTACTCCCAAACGAAAATACTCTCGAGAGAATTTGCAGAAGCCACCACCTGTTGCTGCACAACTTTCTCTTTCTCCTTTGTCAGAGGTTAAGTCTAGAATACGATCTCGTTGGAAAATTCATAACAGATCATATCCAGAATTTCATTGCATTATGAAGTTCTCAACTCTAGAATCAAAATTTGAGCAAATCCAATGAAGCTAGCTCTTCTAACGTTGCTTCTATTTCCACGATGCCTGCACATAATGGTATTTCATTTTCTCCCTCCACCTTTTTGCTTCGTTGGTATTTTGAACGTTTCCTATAATGCTCTGTCTCAGAATACATGGGTTATTGACTCAGGAGCCACACATCATGTGTCTAATGATCGATCTCTTTTTGCATCTATGAACACTTCGGTTAATAGTGCAATCAGTCTCCCAACTCGTTCTTCTATACAAATAGGTGGTGTAGGGACAATTCAAATAATTCCAGACTTTGTTTTAAAACATATCTTATTTATCCATGAGTTTCGTTTAAACTTGTTCAACTCGTTCTTCTTATTTGGGTTCACGTGTCATCTTTGATCCCTCTTCTTGTGAAATTCAAGATCTTACCAGGCACTTGAGGATTGGTCTCGGTAAGAGAGTGAAATGAAACCTGTATAAACTGGAAACTCAGGAATATCAGTTGTCAGTGCATGCAGTAGTTGATGTTGGATTTTGGCACCAGCGTCTTGGCCACCCATCTTTTGCTCGTCTGGATGCTATCTCGGATGTTTGTGCACAACAAAGCCCAAGAAGAAGAAACCTGCTTACTGCCACGTTGGTCATTTGGCAAAGCAGCACAAGATGTCTTTTATTTCTGAAAATAATGTGTAAAACAGTTTTTGAACTCTTGCAATTTGATATTTGGGGGCTTTTGTCAGTCTGTACTGTTGATGGACACACGTTTTTTTGACAATTGTCGATGATCATTTTGGAGCGACCTTGATTTATCTGCTTAAAATAAAGAAAGAATTGCTAACAGTGTTTCCAGCCTTTCTACAAATAGTCAAAAATTAGAATGACATGAAACTTAATTCAGTCCGGGCTGACAATACACCAGAATTACGCTTCATAAAATTTTATCAAAGTAAGGGTATAATTGCCTTCCACTCATGTCCTATGACACCTGAACAGAATTTATACAAAAGGTATAAGTTATTGGATTTGGTCACTAACATGATATTCATCTCCCAAAATGTTGTGTTTCATGAAGAAATCTTCCCTTTTGACTCTCTCAAACACTTTCCCACTTCCACACCTACAAATTCTCCTTACTATTCTCTATCACCACAACTTTCTCCATCGCATGTTCCATCGTTTCCAACATCCGCTCATCGACTTAAGAAAGTTCCTACTAATTTAAAGGATTATCACTGTTATTCTTCACAGTCTAATATTTTCTATCCTATCTCATCTTCGCTCTCATATTCCAAAATATATTCTCCTCATCTTTCTTTTATCAATAACATCAATAAAATTCCACTCCCAACTCTTTTGATGAGTCTAAGGATTCCAAAGAGTGGTGTGAAGCTGTTGATGTTGAGATTAGACAATGGAAACAACATATACTTGGGATATCACTACTCTACCTTTGGGTAAGAAAGCTGTGGGTTTGCAAATGGGTTTTCACATTTAAATACTATGTTGATGGTAGTCTCGAGAGATATAAAGCTCGTTAAGTGGAAAAGGGATATACCCAACGTGAGGATTAGATTTTATGGACACATTCTCCCCAGTTACTAAATTAGCCACAATTACATTACTTTTGGCTAGTGCAGCAAATAAGAAATGGATTCTTAAACAGTTAGACATTTCCAATGCATTTCTAAATGGGATTTGAATGAAGAAACCTACATGAAATTACCACCTGGTATGCATCACAAAAGAGGGAATCACTGCTGCCGAATACTGTTTGTAAACTCAAGAAATCCATTTATAGACTCAAACAAGCATCATAACAATGGTACAAGAAACTCTCAGATTATTTACTACTCATGGGTTTTGTTCGTGGTCATGGAGACTATACTCTGTTCGTAAAGAGTGATGGTGTTGATTATGTTGCAGTTCTAGTCCATGTTAATGACATCGTTATTACCAGCACATCGGTTGAAGGTGCTTGTCAGGTGAAACAAATTTTACAGGCACAATACAAGCTTTGGGATCTTAGTGATTTGAAGTATTTTCTTGATCTTGAAGTAGCTCGTACTAATGCAGGTATATCTCTTTGTTAGATAAAGTTTACATTGGAACTTCTCGCTTATGCATGTCTGTTTGGCTGCAATCCTTCCTCCATTCCTATGGAACCTAATTTGAAGTTATCTAAGAGCGATGGTGAATTACTAGAAGACAGGGAAATGTACCGCAGCTTAGTTGGTCAGCTAATGTATTTAACCGTCACCAGACCCATTATCACATTCGCTGTCCATAAAATGTGTTAATACTCCTCGGCTCCTCAGACTGCTCATCTCAAGGCTGTCTACAAGATCTTACATTACATCAAAGAGACAGTTGGAAAAGGTCTTTAATTTTCATCAGATGATTCTGATTTTCAACTAAAGGTATTCTCTGACTCCGATTGGGCCTCCTGTTCCGATAGCCGCAGAACAACAACTGGGTTCTGCATGTTTTTGGGTTATTCTCTCATCTTTTGGCGTTCTAAGAAGCAGCATACTGTCACTCGCTCTTCTGCAGAAGCTCAGTATCGGGCTTTGGCCCTTGCCTCATGTGAATTGGTGTGGCTCAACATTCTCCTCATGTGAATTGGTGTATCGCCTCTTCCACCAGTCCTGGCCTATACTGTGACAGCACTGCTGCCTTGCATATGGCCAACAATTCCATCTTCCATAAACACACAAAACACATCAAAATCGATTTTCATACAGTTTGTGAACGATTAGATCAAGGTTTGCTCAAGTTTTTATATGTTCAATCTGAAGAACAGCTTGCTGGTACACTTACTAAGCCTCATTAACATATTGATATATCACCTTTTTCTTAGTTTTAGGATTTTTATTTATCGTTTTTGCTTGCATTCTTGTATTCTAGGATCATATAAGACACATTTGTATAAGCATTGCATAATTAGGTGCTGTAACGAGAACTAGATGAAAAATGGGAGAATCCAAGAAAAAAGGAGAAATGATCGCGAAAAGGAGGAAAGTAAAGCAAGGAACTACAAGTTGCCGCCACCAGTTGCTAAACCAGAATGGAAGGATTTCAAATGAAAGAAGGATCGAGAAAAGAAGTAGGGACAGGTCATGAGAGATTAGCTTTGAAAATCTTAATCTACCTTCCTTTTTACTACTGTAAGTAAGTTGCCCCAAACCTGATTAAAAGGGAGCTCAATTTATCTGTTTTTATAAAGACTGCTTTTAGGTTTTAGAGCGTGGGACATGCTTTAGTTGCAGCATCTTTTATCGCTTTTAAGTTATTTTGCTGAACAACTTAAATTACATTTTTTATGCATAACTTTTTATTATCTATCTTAGTTTTATTATATTTGTTTTGTTAATCATCTTTTAATCCTGACAACTGTTAAGTAATAATGGGAGCTTCATCTAAGACTGTGATGTTTTCCTTCATGAATGTTAGCGAGCAGATCTTTTCTCGAGATTAAGGGTAAGAGTTCGGGAGGATGTTTTAGGAAGAAGTCATAATGCCCAAAGGTGCACGGCTCTACACGTGCAATGTCTAGTAGTCTTAATGACAAGTTCATTCTGGCCACTTAAGCTTGATTTCCTTTGCTCAAACTACCTTGATCGAAGTTTTTTTAAAAGCTAGAAACGCTAGAACATGGACTTAGCTGATGAAAGTTACATTGAGGTGGCCTAGTGTTAAATTTAGTAACCCGCTCTTAATGCTCGTCTTCACCAAAGTATCCAAAGAACTTTGTAAATATTTTGGGTAGTTGTACAATTGATTTCTATCACGAAAGTAGACTAGTCATTATTCAAGCTTCCTAAACCATTGGGACGAGTTGAGTACGCACAAAGCGTTCTCTTCCCCTTGAACATCCGACCTTGCTTGAACTCCAAGATCCAACTTTAGCGCATTATCTTTAACCAATTACTTTTAAATTCTTTACTTTCTATTAGATTCAATTTTCTTAAATAATTTAATAGCATCTAGTTAAATTTACATTTATAATTTTCCCTTTTCTCATGTTAAGATTAGATTTAGGTTCTAATTTAGTGACAACAGTTTATATTTTCTTATACTGAAATTAAGTTATATCATGTATTCTTAGTGTTTGATAACCCTCTTATTTGGATTGACATCCTAAATACTACAACCTAGAAGTAGATAGGCTCGACACCTACCTAGAAAACAAAACCTATTAACTGGCGCCGTTGCCAATTCATGTTACACTTTCAACATTAGGATTTGGTTCTAACTTGAGATCGAGTACATCTCAATCGATAAGTTACATCCATTTTTCAGGATCATAGAGTGATGACATCAAAACAACAAAGAAATCGCACACCAGCACCATACAAAACAAATTGGGAGATGCGATGAGCCACACACAACATGGCCATAGATCCCCAAAAAGACCACCTCCAATCGAAAACAACAGCTACAAAATTAAGGTAAGCTTAATACGAATGGTACAAAACAACAAGTTCCATGGACTATCTATGGAAGCCCTACTAGACCATATAAATATCTTTGACATGCTATGCCCAACAGTCGATATCCAAGGGATATCAGAAGACGCTTACAAGCTACGTCTATTTTCATTTTCCCTTGGTGATAAAGCTTATATTTGGAAAAGAACCTACCACCAAATGGAGTCACCACTTTGGATGACTGCAATAAGATGTTCATGAAAAAAAATTTCTTAAAAAAAAAATAGCCCGCCTAAGGAATGAAATATCAAGGTTCTAACAACAAATAATGAAAAGCTTTAGTGAAGCATGCAAAAGACTCAAGAGCTATATCTCTAAATGTCCTCATCATGGCTTTCTGCAAGAGTCAATCCTTAGCATGCTATACCAAGGTGTTCTCCCAAGCATACAAATGCTACTAGACAAGCATCAAACGACATCTTTCTAGGACAAGTAGATAATTTAGCAACAAACTATAGTAATTATGGAGAAGAATATGATCACAAGCGATCAAAGCATGGATACCTTAATGAAGACCACAAAAAGGAAATGAATGCATTAAACAACAAGCTAGATTGAGTCCTCCAAGCAACTCTGCGACGTCCTAACTACATTGGTAGACATGGCTGGAAAGATAATACAGAAGCAGAGGTGTGCGCAGAAGACTATGAAGATCTACACTATATTGGATTCTTTCAAAAACTCGCATACAAACTTCAGAACAACCTCCATGACAGAGAGTAACTCACTATATGCTACCAACATCAAGCCCAACACCATACACCACAACACCATCCGATCGCTAAAGTATACCAAAACCCAAACATCACAACCACACTGAACACCAACACATGACGACACTACATCATTATTTAAGCAACTTCTTGAAGGCCAAAATAAACACACAATAGAGCTAAACGCGAGAATAAAGGACATCAGCGAAAGGATGGACAACAAACACGGTGACCTACAATCAAAATTCGAAAGACTTTCCACACATGTCCACTCCATAGAAGCTCCATCTTCACAGCAAGCAACTTGGACACCACCTTCTCAACAGGGGAGGACTTCTAAATAGTTTGTCAGTGCCATAACTCTCCATAGTGGAAAGAAGCTAGAAATTAAAAAACTTAATGAGAACATGAGAACATGAGTGAAAGTGAGGGGTAGGCGCACAACACCTATAAGAATAGTGAAAGAAGAAAGGATGAAACAAAGGAGATCGCCAAAAACACACCAAACATCAGGACACCAATAGCACTCACCGCGAAAGATCTATTCACTCCACCTCCCTATGAGCCAAAACTTATACTCCATAGAAGATTCAAGAAACAACTAATGGATAAGTACAAAGCACTCTTTGATGAGCATATGAGTAAGGATATCCTGACTATACCCTTACTCAAAGCATTCTGGATGGTATGGACAAAATATATGAAGGATGTTGTGATAGGGAATACTAAGGAGACGGAAGGAATGGTAGTGCAAATGCATGAGTGCAGTGCCATTATCCAAAGGAAGATAATCAAAGAGAAACTTGCAGATCCATGAAGCTTTACATTATCATGCACACTAGGATTGTTAACCTTCACGCGATGTCTATGCGATTTGGGAGCTAGTGTCAACTTAATGCCCTTGTCAATAGCAACAAAGTTGGGCTTCCAAAGGTTCAAATAATGCCAAATATCATTAGTCCTAGCTGATCGTTCAATAAAACATCCAGTCGGCCTGCTTGAAGATCTACATGTTGTGGTAGGAGATTTTGAAGTTGCTACGGATTTCATAGTATTAGAAATGGATGAAAAACCAAATAACCCTCTGATGCGAGCTAAAGTGGTGGTGCAACTGTTGATCGAGAAACTCGAGACCTTCAGGAGCAAGGCGATGAAATGAGTGGATTGAAAGGACCACACAAGCTGCGGAAGACTTGTGATACACCAGGGTGATTCTTCTTGGCACAAGAAGAAATCGTGGGCAAGCTCTCCAATGAGGATGCAGCCGTTAATGACAATAGTCTAAGGGTTTTTGTTTTGTTAAAAATTGAGTTGTTTTATTCATTCTAAGTAATGAGGCTTATATAGGCCTTATGGTTACAACTTAGGGTAAACAACATGATGTTTACCCAAAACAACAAGTAATGTAAATTAAAACAGCACGTAGTTCTTTTTGCTGTATAAAACAAAAGGGCTTAAGTCCTAATGACTTAACCATAAAAATATGAGCTGTAAGCCCTAAACTCATACTTAATCTACAAAATAAAGAAATGGGATAGATAAGCCTTATGGATGATTTAAGGCCGAATCTGACTAAGACTTGTGAAGGTCTCGGATTGTGTGAACAAGTTTTCGTCGTCATGCGCACTAAGAGTGTTGCCTCATTAAAACCTTCTCCGGAAAACCCAGTGGGACAAAACCGAAGATAGGAAAAAGAGTACAATTTCCTAGCACGTCTTTTGGTGTCTTTACCGCATGGCAATGGTAAAGACACCGGAGGTGGAAGAGTCTTCGAGCAGGAACCTCCAATGCTCCTTAGCTGAGGTGAACGGATCCGGCTGGTCTTCTGAGCCGTCTGGTGGCTCCTCATCCGTGAGCTCCTGGTCCTCTGCATGCTCCATGAGCTGGTTGAATTTGTCTCCTAAAGCTCGTGCTCTGGAACGTGTCAAAGGTCCTGGTGGAATTCGTGGTATAGCCTGTGGTACGATGTCCTCATCATTCCCTCCCTCTTCAGGTGCTTTGGTCTCCAAAGCAAAGTCGTCACCTGCATCAAATAACTCCAAGTCAGCAACATTAAAAGTAGTAGAAACATTATACTTACTTGGAAGCTCTAGTTGGTAGGCGTTGTCGTTGATACGTCGCAGGACTCGGAACGGGCCATCTCCACGTGGTGCTAGCTTGCTCTTGCGCCGTTGGGGAAAACGTTCGGGTCGTAGATGTAACGAGACCCAATCTCCTTCTTTGAAGACCACGTGCCTCCTTCCCTTGTTGGCGTGTTTTGCTGTCTGGGCATTCCTTCGTTCCAGGTTTTCTTTGACTTCCCGGTGTAAGCGCTTGACATATTCTGCTTTTTCTTCGCCTTCTAAGCTGACGACCTCACCAAGTGGGATAGGGGCGAATTCGATTGGTGTAGTGGGGTTGAAGCCGTAGACAATCTCGAACGGTGTCTTCTTGGTGCCGGAATGAACTGCTCTGTTGTAGGCGAACTCGACATAAGGGAGACACTCGAGCCAATTCTTTAGGTTACGACCAATCGTCGCGCGCAACATCTGAGATAGGGTTCGGTTGATGACCTCGGTCTGACCATCCGTCTGTGGGTGATATGCCATCGAGAATAGTAGACTGGTGCCAAGTTTCTTCCACAAAACCCGCCAGAAGTGACTGAAAAATTTAGTGTCCCTGTCGGACACAATGGTGCGCGGAATGCCGTGTAGACGGACGATCTCTCGGAAGAACAGATTTGCTGTCTGAATTGCATCGTTCGTCTTGTTGCAAGGTATGAAGTGCGCCATCTTCGAGAAACGGTCGACGACGACGAGGATGGAGTCCTTGTGATGGACTCTGGGTAAGCCAAGGACAAAATCCATGGAGATATCCGTCCAAGGAGATGACGGAACTGGAAGTGGTGTGTAGGGGCCTTGAAGATGCATCTTAGACTTAGACCGTTTGTAGACAAGGCATTTCTGGCAATGGGCTTCCACATCTCGGCGTTGACGTGGTCAGTAAAAGTGCTTCTTGAGCATGCTCAAGGTCTTGGCAACGCCAAAATGCCCCATCAGTCCGCCTCCATGAGCTTCCCTGAGTAGGAGTTCGCGAACGGAACCGCCTGGAATGCAAAGACGCTTGTCCTTGAATAGGAAACCGTCAAACAGGTAGAAGCGGGTGTATTTGCCCTGTCCATGCTCCTTGAAAGCTTCCTTGAAACCGTGGTCTTCAGCATAAAGGTCCTTGAGCATTTTAAATCCCATAACCTTTGACTCCATGACCGAGATCAAGCTATGCCTGCGTGAAAGTGCATCTGCGACGACATTGTCCATACCCTTCTTGTACTTGATGACATACGGAAATGTCTCGATAAACTTCAGCCACCGGGCGTGTCTTTTCTTAAGGGTCGTCTGCCCTTTGAAGTGTAGTGTCTGATGGTCCGTGTGTATGACGCATTCCCGCGAAAGCAAGTAATGCTGCCATGTCTGTAGAGCTCGGACCAAAGCGTACAGTTCTTTATCATACGTGGGATAGTTGAGAGCTGCGCCGCTTAATTTTTCACTAAAGTAGGCAATTGGTTTTCCACCCTGTGTCAGGACTGCTCCAATGCCTACACCTGAAGCGTTGCACTCTACCTCGAAAGTCTTATCGAAATTCGGTAATGTCAGGACAGGTGCTTGCGTGAGTCGTTCCTTTAACAGCTGAAACGAATTTTCCTGTTCTGGGCCCCATCTGAAGTCTTGGTTCTTCTTGATAGTCGCTGTCAAGGGGCTGGCGATCGTACTGAAGTCACGTACAAATCGGCGATAGAAGCTTGCCAAGCCATGAAAGCTTCGGACTTGGCTGGCGTTGGTTGGCGTGGGCCATTCTTGAATAGCACGGATCTTTTCTTCGTCAACTCGAAGCCCTTGGGAGCTGACGACGAATCCAAGAAAGACGACCTGATCCGTGCAGAAGGTACATTTCTTAAGGTTGGCGTAGAGCTGCTCCTTTTGAAGTGTCGTGATCACTGTCTCCAAATGCTCTAACTGGTCGGAATAGGAAGCACTGTATACGAGTATGTCGTCAAAGTAGACCACGACGAATTTGCCTATGAATGGCCGAAGGACTTGGTTCATGAGACGCATGAAGGTGCTGGGTGCGTTGGACAGACCGAAGGGCATAACCAACAACTCATACAGACCTTGCTTGGTCTTGAAAGCCGTCTCTCATTCATCACCTTCTCGCATGCGAACTTGATGATATCCGCTCTTGAGATCAATTTTTGAGAAGATGGATGCTCCGCTCAATTCATCTAGCAAGTCGTCAAGTCGTGGAATCGGATGCCGGTATTTAACAGTGATGTTGTTAATGGCACGAAAGTCGACGCACATTCGCCAACTTTCATCCTTCTTCGGCACAAGGAGGACGGGAACGGCGCAGGGGCTAAGGCTTTCTCTGACGTAGCCTTGAGCCATGAGATCCTGAACTTGTCGCTCAAGTTCTTTTGCTTCCTCCGGGGTAACTTTGTAGACGGGCTTGTTTGGCAGCTGGGCTCCGGGAATGAGATCGAGTATTTGTCCAGGAGTGCCTGGACATCCGCCGGTAAAGGAGTGCTGATGGCCTCAGATGTGCTCAAGACCTCCTGATAGAGCATGAGGACAAGCTGGGTGCCTGTGGTGCTTGCAGCCTTCCTCATGTCTGCTATGTTGACGAGGAAGTTCTCTTTTCTGGCATGCTGATCCTTCGCCATCTTTGATTGCATGCCATGCACTTCTTGGGGAGACATAGGTGCCAGGTTGTACCTACGTTTATCGTGGACGAAGGAGTAGAAGTTCGTGCGGCCGTTGTGAGTGGTCTCTTTCTTGAATTGCCTTGATCGTCCCAATAGGAGATGTCCAGCTGACATGGGAACGACATTGCACAATACTTGATCCTGGTATCGTCTGATGCTGAAGGAAACTCGGACCTGGTCGGAAATGTACAACTCCGTCTTGTTGTTGAGCCAACAAAGTCTGTAGGGCTTGGGGTGCTTGGTCACGGGCAATCCAAGCTTCTCTACTATGTACTTGCTAGCGGCGTTAGTGCAGGAACCGCCGTCAATGATCAGAGAACAGACTTTTCCGAGTATGGTGCACTTTAAGTGGAAAATGTTCTCACGCTGCTCGATTTCCTCTTGATCTAGGCGTGAGCTGAGAACTCTCCGGATCATCAACATCTCGCCTGAGTCAGCGTACTCGACTTCCCCTTCGGACATAGGGTCTGACGCGAGTGGATACTCGTCTTGCTCGTCTGCGGAGTCGTAGTCTGCGGAAGCAGTCAAGATCATGGTTCTTTGGTTGGGGCATTCACGAGACATGTGCCCTCTACCCTTGCACTTAAAACACGTGATGGCACTGCTCTTCTGAGGTTGACCTGCGTTGGTTGCCGGTGGGGTAGGTCTAAGAGTGGTCACGGGTGCCTTGGTAGGCACGGCGCCGTTCATGGCTCTCCCTCGAGGTCGTGGGTTACTGGTGGTGGCAGTGCGGTCAAATGCCTTGGGGCTAGTACCCCAGGTACTCCTAGGTCGGATTGGCGCTGAAGACTTGCGCCGGTTGCTCTTCTCGATCTGAACGGCCAGATGGAAGAGCTCTCCAAGGTAGGGTTGCAGCTCGATCTTACGTGCTATCGACTCTTGTAGTCCGTCGATAAACTGAGCCATGAGACTCTCCTCTGAATACTCCATTTCGAGTCTGTTTCGAAGATGCTCGAACTCGTCGAAATATTCAGGCACCGACTTTTTGCCTTGGGTAAGGCGTCTAAATCGTCGCTGCAGCTCTCGGTGGAAATGAGGTGGAACGTATCGTCGCCTCATTATCTGAGTCAACTTGTAACACGTCGTAGGAGCTCCCATTCTTGCTCTCCGGCGAGTGGCTAACTCGCGATCCCACCATGCCAGTGCGTGGTCGGTAAACTGGGCTGTCGCTAAGATGACATTGCGTTCCTCGTCGTGGTGGTAGTAGTCGTGGATTAACTCCATTCGACGTTCCCAGTCTAAGTACTCTTCAGGGTCTAACTTTCCCGAGAATGGGGGTGGGTTGAGCTTGATGTCATGGTAGCCGGCTGGTTGCCTGTGTGCCGGCGGTGGCTCATCATAATAGGGTTCTCTGCCTAGACCACGATGGGACGCCTCAGGTCGATCAAAGTGGTGCGGGTGGGGATTTTGCCGGTGATGATGGCGCGTGTGGGTGGCTGTGGCACGAACCGGCTCCTCCAGATGATCTAGTCGAGTCGTAACGGAGTTTAACTGGGCAGTGATGGCTTGCAGCATCTGCCTTACTGTGGGGTCGGACTGCCCAGATGGGGATTCATCTCGACCTGACATATTTCCTTTTCTGAGAAAAGGAAATTTCAAGAAAAGGAAAGTTTCCTTTTCGGGAAACTTGCAGACTTGGAAACTTTCCTTATATGGAAAATCTCCAAGGATAATTTTTTTTTTATTTTATTATATATAATACAAAAGGAAGTAAATAAAAAGGAATATCTACTAAATCTAGAAAAAAAGAAACCTAGATGATGGAAAATATCCTAAGGATATATTTCCCTAAACTAAGATATAGAAAATATCCAAAAAATTAAAAGCTATTAATCTAGGTGAATAGAATCTAAATATTTCCTAATTCTAAAAAGGAACTAAATATCTATCTATTAAATTCTAGGAAAACTTCCTAAAAAACTAACTAGACAGATTTCCTAAACTAATCCAATGCCTAAAACGTTTTTAGGAAAACTATCTAATAAATCTATGACTCTAAGGGAAAACTTCCTAAACTAGGACTAGAAACCCTAAACCTTCCCAAAGGCGACCTATACGGCTAGGACAGGGATGGTGAGACGTGCGGCTGTAACCTAGGATCCGGACTAGACGGCTGGACGAGACGCAACTAGCCCTAGACTAAGATGCTACACACGGGACGCGGACACGACCTAACCTAAACGCTGGACACTGCTAGCTACCTAGGACGCGACCGGGACAGAACTCGACTACAAGGGGCTAGCCTAGGAAACCCTAGGGAGCTGGACGCGGCTGAAAGACCTAACGATGACAAGGCGCGACCTAAGCTGAACGCGGGACTGCTAGCTACCTAGGACGCGAAGAGGGACTCGAAAACCCTAGCTAGCTAACGACGCGGGATGCTATGACCTAGACTAGCTGGACGTGGCTGAAACCCTAGGCAACTAACTAAGCGGCCCTAGACACGAGAACTAGACTCGCGGGAGGGAGCTGGTCACACGATAGGAACCTAGCCTAGCTACTTGGATGCGGAACAAGGCTAACTATACATAGGCTCGACCGGGAGATACTAACCTAGAGGTGGCTCACGCTGAACTAGGTGAAGACGCGCGCTAACCTAATCTAGCTAGACGGCTTAGACAGGGAAGAAGGCTCACGGCTTGGGTGCAAGACGCGAACACTGATACCTAGACCTGGGGCACACACAAGTGGCCAAACAAGCAAGCAGCAATGACCTAGACCTAAGACTTGACAACAAGAAACTAACAAGAACAAACAGCACACAATTCCTTACGGAATTCAGGTATGTGATTGGTGTTCTATGTGTGTTTCTAAAAATTTTCCTAGTTGTTTTTAAACAACCTAAGCAAGATATATTTTGTTTTTCTTTTCTTTAAAAAAAAATTTCTAGCAATAACAACAATGAAACAAGCAATTTTTTTGTATATTTTTTTTGTAATATGAAACAAAGAAACAATGGAATGATAGAACCTGTTTTTTTTTTTTATGGGTTGTTTGTGGTAGTTGACTTGAATCTTCTCCTTCTTACCGAGAACCTCAAGGGGAAAGAGAAAGGAACAAGATCAAAAGCCAAAAACTGTTGGGCAAACAAAATAAATCGCAAAAATGAAGAGAGGATAGAATCAACCTGATGTCTAAAGAGCTTTTAGGCTCTGATACCAGATGATGCGAGCTAAAGTGGTGGTGCAACTGTTGATCGAGAAACTCGAGACCTTCAGGAGCAAGGCGATGGAATGAGTGGATTGAAAGGACCACACAAGCTGCGGAAGACTTGTGATACACCAGGGTGATTCTTCTTGGCACAAGAAGAAATCGTGGGCAAGCTCTCCGATGAGGATGCAGCCGTTAATGACAATAGTCTAGGGGTTTTTGTTTTGTTAAAAATTGAGTTGTTTTATTCATTCTAAGTAATGAGGCTTATATAGGCCTTATGGTTACAACTTAGGGTAAACAACATGATGTTTACCCAAAACAACAAGTAATGTAAATTAAAACAGCATGTAGTTCTTTTTGCTGTATAAAACAAAAGGGCTTAAGTCCTAATGACTTAACCATAAAAATATGGGCTGTAAGCCCTAAACTCATACTTAGTCTACAAAAGAAAGAAATGGGATAGATAAGCCTTTTGGATGATTTAAGGACGAATCTGACTAAGACTTGTGAAGGTGTCGGATTGTGTGAACAAGTCTTCGTCGTCATGCGCACTAAGAGTGTTGCCTCATTAAAACTTTTTCCGGAAAACCCAGTGGGACAAAACCGAAGATAGGAAAAAGAGTACAATTTCCTAGCACGTCTTTTGGTGTCTTTACCGCATGGCAATGGTAAAGACACCGGAGGTGGAAGAATCTTCGAGCAGAAACCTCCAATGCTCCTTAGCTGAGGTGAAAGGATCCGGCTGGTCTTCTGAGCTGTCTGGTGGCTCCTCATCCGTGAGTTCCTGGTCTTCTGCATGCTCCATGAGCTGGTTGAATTTGTCTCCTAAAGCTCGTGCTCTGGAACGTGTCAAAGGTCCTGGTGGAACTCGTGGTATAGCCTGTGGTACAATGTCCTCATCATCCTCTCATCTTTGGTAGACCATTCTTGGCAACCGCAGGAACCTCCATTGTTGTCAAGAATGGGAAGATCAAGTTGTAACTGGGAGATTAAATTTTGAAGTTTGATATAGACAAAGTGAAGAAGAAGCCAACGATAAAAGGCAGAGCATTCACCGTGCGTGAACTCGACGAATTAGCTGAAGAACTCTTGGAGGATATAACCACGTAAGACCCCTTACAGAAGTCAATGACAATTAAGCAATGTGAATTTGTGTTGCTGGACCCAATGAGCAGAGAGTATGAAAAAATGCTCAACTTGAGCAAGACACGCACCAACGAGTTCAAAGTATTCAAACTCGAGAAGGATGAAAATTCGGCTGAAAAAAGGAAGATAACAAAGCAGAAGTAGACCAAGATGATGACTGGAATTAACTGAAAGCCCCAAACATTGAGCTGAAGACTCTCCACAAGGGCTCAGGTACAAATTCTTGGGAAAAAACTCCACTTATGCGGTGATAGTTAGCAACTCACTGAGGACAGACAAGACATATCACTACTAGCTGAGATAATAAGATACATGAGAGCAATATGATACTTGTTAGCGTATATAAGTAGTATATCCTCGAGTCTGTGTATCCATAGAATCCAATTGGATGAGGAATCAATGATTTTCATAGAACACAACCAAAGGATGAACCTGAACCTGAGAAACGTGGTGTGAAAGGAGATTATCAAACTCATAGATGCAGGGATCACCTATCATATATTTGATAGTAGATGAGTTTCCCCTGTTTACCTCTTGCCTAAGAAAGATGGAGTCACCGTCATCACTAACGAAAAGGACGAGCTGATTCCCATAAGGACTGTGACTGGGCATAGATTTTGCATAGACTATAGGAAGATAAATGCCTCAAGTAGGAATGACCAATTTTCCCTGCCCTTCATAGATCAAATGTTAGAAAGGCTAGCCAACCATTCCTATAATTACTTTCTAGACGGATAATCAGGATTTTTCCTGATACCTATACAGCCAAATAACCAGGAAAAATGACTTTTACATGCCTTTACGGAACCTTTACAAATAAATGCATGCCCTTCGGTCTTTGTAATGCACCAACTTTCTTTCACAGGTGCATGCTTTCAATATTCTATGATCTAATCGAAGACGTGGTATAGTGATGCAAGAACCGTAGGGTGGGCTGTCTTTCACCGAGAAGCTCATGTTGCTGGACAGAAGAGATGGAAGTGAAAGATGGATCGAAAGGACCACACAAGCTGTGAAAGGGGCTTGTGATAGTCCAAGAACTTCAACCAGAATTTGGTTGAAGAACACGGCTGCTCCAAGGGTGTTTGGCGGCACCTGGGACTTAGACAAAGAGTCTTAGGTTTTGTTTTGTTCTAAAATACTTGTTGTCTTATTAATGAATAGACAAAAGGCTTATATAATGCCTTATTACAACTTAGGCTAAACAACATGATGTTTTGCCTCTCAAGGAATCAAAACAGCAAGAAGTTTACTTAATGGCAATCAAAATAGACTTTGGGCCTAAGTAGTCAACATGACTCATAAGCCCAAATAACATACTTAGTCTAGAAATAGAATTAAACATAGAAAAAGCTCAATAACACTTAGACTAGAAATCGGTGATGACTTATGGATGATTTAGAGTTGTGAACAAGTATTCATTGTCTTGCGCACTAAGAGTATTACCTCATTAAAACATTCTTCGGAAAACCCGGTACGACAAAACCGAAGATAGGTAAAAGAGTACAATTTCCTAGCATGACTTTTGGTGTCTCTACCAGATGGTAATGGTAAAGAAACCGAAAGAAGAAGAATATTCAAGAAGGAACCTCTATTGTTCCTTGTCTGGCTTAAATGGGTCAGTTGGTCCAGGCACAAACGGCTCTGGGTGGTCGGCACGGATGGCTCTGGCACGGTCGGCACAGACAGCTCCGGCACGGTCGGCTCTAGGTGGGTCGGCACGGTCGGTCCCCTTCCAGCTCCACTCTCCATTAGCATGCTGAGATTATCTCCTAAAGCCTTCCTCTTGGATCGTGTGAGAGGTCCTAGTGGGATGACTGGTGCAGTGGTTGGCTTGATGTCCTCATCATTCCCTCCCTCTTGAAGTGTTTTGGTCTCCAAAGCGAACATCTCACCTGCATCAAACAATTCTATGACAAAAAAATTAAACGTACTAGACACGTTATACTCACCTGGAAGTTAGAGCTGGTACGCATTGTTGTTGATTCTCTGAAGGACGCGGAATGGACCATCTCTCCAGGGTGTAAGCTTGCTCTTCCATCGTTGGGGAAACCGCTATGGTCGCAGATGTAGCCAAACCCAATCTCCCTCCTTGAATACCATGTGCTGGTGGCCCTTGTTGGCATTCTTGGTGTTCTAGATGTTCCGTTGCTCCAGATTGGCCTTGGTCACTTCGTGTAGACGCTTGATGTATTCCGCCTTTGCTTCTCCCTATAATCTGATGGCATCTCCCAATGGAATGGGTGTGAACTCAATTGGCGTGGTCGGGTTGAAGCCGTAGACGACTTCAAATGGAGAACGCTTCGTTCTGGAGTGTGTAGCCCTGTTGTAAGTGAACTCGACGTATGGAAGCCACTCCAACCAATTTTTCAGGTTTCTTCCAATCGTTTCTCTCAGCGTCTGGGATATCGTCATGTTGACCACCTCTGTCTGCCCGTCGGTATGTGGATGATACGCGATACAAAATTTGAAGTTGGTCCCTAGCTTGCGCCACAAGGCTCGCTAAAAGTGGCTGAGGAAATTGGTGTCACGGTCGGACACAATAGTCCTGGGAATGCCGTGTAGTCGTACTATCTCCTTGAAGAATATGTCGACAGTCTGGCTTGCTTCATTGGTCTTGTTGCAAGCGATGAAATGTACAATCTTGGAAAATCGGTCGACCACTACGAAGATGGAGTCCTTGTGATTGATTTTCAGCAGGCCTAGTACGAAGTCCATGGAGATGTCTGTCCAGGGTGCATATGGAACTGGTAATGGCATGTAAGGGCCTTGCGGATGCAGCTTGGATTTAGCCCGTTTGCAGATAAAGCACTTAGCACAGTGAGCCTCTACATCTCGACGCTGGTGGGGCCAGTAGAAATGCTCCTTAAGCATGCTTAATTTCCTGTCGATTCCAAAATGACCCATTAAGCCTCCTCCGTGGGCCTCTCTCAATAGTAGCTCTCGAATCGATCTTCTCGGAATGCAGAGATGCTTGTCCTTAATAAGGAATCCGTCAAACTGATAGAAGTTGATGTAGGTGCCCTTGCCGTGCTCCTGGTAGGCCTGAGTGAAGTCGGCGTCTTCAGCATATAACTCTTTGATCATCTCAAAACCCATAACCTTTAACTCCATCACGGAAATGAAACTGTATCTGCGGGATAGGGCGTCAGCCACAACGTTGTCCGTTCCCTTTTTGTACTTGATGACGTAGGGAATGTCTCGATATACTCCAACTAACGAGCATGTCTCTTCTTAAGCGTAGATTGTCCTCTGAGGTGCTGGAGTGTCTGATGGTCGATGTGAATCACGCACTCCAGAGGAAGAAGATAATGCTGCAAATTTTCTAAGGCGCGAACCAGTGTATAGAGCTCCTTGTCTTAGGTCGGATATTTAAGTTCCACTTAACTTCACGCTGAATTAGGCGACATGTCTTCCGCCTTGGGTCAGGACTGCTCCTATGCCGATCCCTGAAGTGTAACATTCGACCTCGAATGTTTGTTTAAAGTCAGGTAGGACGAGGACTGGGGCGTGGGTGAGGCGTTCCTTCAGCAGCTTGAAGGACTTGTTAGAATGAGAGATTAAGATTCACCATTGGAAAATAGAGAGAGTTTTAGAGAAAAGAGAATGAGAGAAATGATTTTTATTAATAATGAAAGAATTAATCTTCTTTCTTAGAAATGAAGAGTACAAGTGTTTATATAGAGAGTTTACAATCCTTTTGTCCAAACACATCCTATTAGGCGCCACTTATGGTGTTTGGCTACAGGTTTAGAAGCTCATTCATACTCTCCCTTAGGTTTAGAGTATTTACTCTATTCTTCTTTCTAACACTTCATACTCTCTTTTTGTCTTAGATTATCTACTTCTTTTCTTCTTCATTTCAACACTCCCCTCAAGTTTAAGCATGGGTGAATGGTTGCACTTGCAAAGTTGAAGATATTTTCCTCCTTCTTCCTCTTTTCTCCCTTTTAAGTTGATTTTTAATGTTCATAGAAACCAACCTTGGAACCTTAAAGAACTTCCTCATTAAAAATCTTAGTATGGAAAACCCTTTGAGATAAAACCAATACTATGGGAAAAAGAGTGAAGTCTTCTTAGCTTAGGGATTGGCCATTGAATCTTTGAGGTTTAAATCCACAATAGTGAGCTCCATAGATCCATGAACAAGACCTTGTTGATTATCCCTTGTGAATGGCTGCTTTGAAGCTTCTTCTAAGTCTGGTCCATTTCTCCCCCTTTCTTTTGACTCCTTGTTTTTAAGAGGTGCCTTTGATCCAGCTTTTCTTAAAGCCTTCAATTTGAACTTTTTCACATACACATATACATGCATGTATCAATTCTCACAAGATAAACCAATGCATTACAATGTAAGAATGATTTTAACTTCCCTTTTATAAGAGTGGATGGCGATTTTTTGACCAATCTGGTTCTCTAAGAACTTCACATTAAGGTCTTTGGAATCATCATGATCACATGGTTCTCTCCCCTTATATGTTTTAAATTCCCTTTGACCAACTCTATTTTGCTTCACTTTCTATTTTCTATAAACCTAACTCAAGAGAATAAGATTTTAGAATTAAGCTTGAGTAGAGTGAGCACACTTGTCTCCTAATACACTCTCCCACCATGCTTCCACTAATTGATGTAGGGTAAGTCATGCTTATGACTTTTTTCATCACTTCCAGATCTAAAACATCATAGCAACTCAAAAATAAATATTAGTATTCCAGAACTTAAATAAGATCAAGTCTGGTATCAAGTATAATATCTAGCCAAATTTTTAACCTAAAATCATAGAGTTAAAAAACTTATCTTAGATAGAACCTTTGATGAGAGAATTAGGCTGAGCAACACACTTCTTATGCTCACTTGATTTTGGCAGACAGCTTGAAAGCCCTTGAATGCGCCAGACAACTCTTTGAATGTCCTTGATTGTGCCTTAAAAGCTTTTGTATGCACCAGACATCTCCTTGAATATCCTTGTTTGTGCCTCAGAAAGCCTTTGAATGCACCAGACACCTTGAATGCCCTTGTTTGCGCCAGACACACTTTTTGGATGTCCTTGTTTGCGCCAGACACACCTCTTTTGATGTCCTTGTTTGCACCATGAATGCCTTCATGAATGTCTTTGGATGCTCATTTTCTTTCCTCCCACAAGGTTGACACTAGGATTAAGAGTTAAGTTTAGAAGAATGAGCATTCATAGATTGTTTCCATATGTACTCTTTGAAATCATCTCTTGGTCTTCTTTATCCTTTTAACATAAAGAAGAAGATTGTAAATATCTGATAGAATAGAAAATGTCTTGAGAATTAAGAAAGTATTGAAGAATATGAAGAATATGAGATTTGGAGATTAAAAGTATAAGATTTTAAGTAGAAAAGATGAGATTGATGAATAATGATAAAAAATTAATATGAGAGAATTATGATAAATGTCAAGGTGAATTTTGGATTCAACTAGGTTCTAAATGCAAAGCATAGTTTTCCTAGGTTCTCTTTCATCATTTGATCATTTCTAAATGAATCAGTCATGAAATAGGTAAAAGGTTTAGAGATAGCCTTAGCAAAGACTTTGATACTAAGTCTTTGTGAATATTTCTCCTTTGTGATTGATTATGATCTGAACTTGCAACATGTGTGCTCTGTTGAATTTCACTTCAAGCACACACCAAAGGACACCTTACTCCATGGGAGAGCTGATTCATCACATTCCACTAGTCTTTCCTCTCCATTTCTTGTGGTGGCTGTTCTTGGTGACCATTGGTTCTAACTTCTTCTCCATGTGTTGTGCCTTTTTTACTTTCTTTCTTTTGCCTTTGTTAGACAATCAAGCTAAAACCTCAACTCCCATCTTAATACTTTGAACCTATTGAGAATAGGCAGATTCTAAACAAAAGATAGTGAGTGAAAGAGAGTGACTAAGAGTAACCAAACTTAATTTTAAACACTTCCTAAGGACTTTTGGATTCAACATTCCTTATTAAACTTATTTTTCTAAGTAAAAGACAATGTTCTCTTCCCTTAGGATCAATGCAATTCATGAGCAAATGATTCAGCTAGCTAAACTAGGTTCAAAATATCCCATCTTAACAATTTCTAAATACATGAACACAATTCAATAGAATTCATGATTTAGTAATCACATAGATACCAGATTCCCTATATTTCTAACTCCCACAACCATTAATGTAATCAACAAAATATAGTTGGATAAGAGTTTAGAAATAATATGGATGCATAAGACTTTGATACTAGGTCTTTTCATTTGATAATAGTTGGAACTGGTTCTGGTGCATTCCCCATCATTTTTAACCTTAATATAGTTGTCTCTAACTGTTTCTCTTTTGTCCTAGCCTTTGCATTTTTTTTTTTGCAGCCTAGGGTCTCCTAACCACCATTTTAACCACTTCCCAACAACAGAAAACTTCTTAACCACCTAACCAACTTGTTTTAATCCACCAATTTCATACAAGGTACTAGGTTAGGTTGAACATGTATTTAAGGCTTAACAGCTTCTGATAACTCTTTTTAACTGCTTAACCACCTTTTAACCTCCAAACACTAGCCTAAAACCGTCACCAACAGCTTTCTTTAACCGTCACTAACAGTTTTTAACTCCAACTTATTCTAACAAACATAACTGTTTATAACCACTTCTTGACCAGATTGTAACTGCCTTTTAACTGTCTTCTAACAGCTTCTAAACTGATTACCAACCTCATAAATACAAAACAAAACCATTTTAGGTAGTTAATAATTGGTTTTAACAGCTGAGAAACAAGTCTAACCTCCTTATACCAGAATTCAATATTTTCAGAATCTGACTAGTTCACAAGAAAATGAATCTTGAAGTCTAAAGCTTGTCAGATTGTAATGAAACTTCTTGTAACCCTCCAAAACACTCTTATCTAACTTCTTAACATCCAATATTCGAAAAAGAATGAGAAGGGATAAGATATTTGTCACCAATACTCTAAAGGGGTCGAAACTGGACACGTCGAGGGAAAACGATCAAGAAGGCTTCAAAAATTGATTAGGGTGAGTGTGAACCTCCCAAAACATCATCTAGACTCATTTCTCTTGAGGTTAGGCTTTATAATTGATCTATTTGATGAAGATTGAACAAGTTATGCTCGTTGCAATAGAGGAGAACCCAGAAGACGCCGATCGCGACTCCTTCGTGGATAACTTATGATTCTGATTACCAAATGAGATGTAACTGGTTCAGGTATGATCAGAAAATCTTACTTGATAATCCTTTTGATGTAAAGTGGAAGAAAACCTCATGAGCTTGCCGGAATTGATGAAGAACCACCATGATCTTCTTGGCATGTCCCATTTGGAGGCTTGCATGAAAAGATTGAAAAAAACTTGAGATTGTGCGGATTATATGGATGTTTCTTTCTCTCATACCATGTTAGAATGAGATATTAAGATTCACCATTGGAGAATAGAGAGATTTTTAGAGAAAAGAGAATGAGAGAAAAGATTTTTGTTAATAATGAAAAAATTAAACTTCTTGTTTACAAATGAAGAGTACATGTGTTTATATAGAGAGTTTACAATCCTTGTGTCCAAACACATCCTATTAGACGCCACTTATGATGTTTGGATACAGGTTTAGAAGCTCCTTCATACTCTCCTTTTGGTTTAGAGTATTTACTCTCTTCTTCTTTCTAACACTTCATACTCTCTCTTTGTCTTAGAGTATCTACTTCTTTTCTTCTTCATTTCAACAGGACTTGTCCTGGTTGGGTCCCCAACTAAATTCTTGGTTCTTCTTGATTTTAGAGGTTAAGGGACCAGCGATCGTGCTGAAGTCTTGGACGAACCGTAGGTAGAAGCTGGCGAGTCCGTGGAAGCTACAGATTTCGCTGGCGGTCGTCGGTGTGGGCCACTCCTTTATGGCCTTGATCTTCTTGTTGTCCAATAGGAGTCCCTAGGAACTCAAGAGGAATCCAAGGAAGACGACTTTGTCTGTACATAATGTACATTTCTTGAGGTTTGCGTACAAATGCTCTCTTTGGAGGGTGGTGATGACGGCCTCTAGATGCTCCAAATGCTCTGAGTAGGTCGTACTATAGGCGAGAATGTCGTCGAAGTAGACTACTATGAACTTGCCAATGAACAGTCGAAGGACTTGGTTCATAAGGCGCATGAATGTGCTTGGTGCATTGGATAGGCCGAATGGCATTTCTAGCCACTCATAAAGACCCTGCTTGGTCTTGAACGCAGTCTTCCATTCGTCTCCTTCTCGCATCCTGACTTGATGATATCCGCTTTTAAGGTCAATTTTGGAGAAGACCGCGGCTCCGCTTAATTCATCTAGCATGTCGTCCTGGCACGGAATAGGGTGTCGGTACTTGATCGTGATGTTGTTGATGGCGCGACAGTTGATGCAAATCCTCCAGCTCCCGTCCTTCTTCGACACAAGTAGGATCGGGACGACAAAGAGACTAAGGCTCTCTTTGACGTAACCTTGAGCCATAAGATCCTGGACTTGCCGTTCAAATTCTTTAGCCTCCTCGGGGTTGACTCTGTATGCAGGACGGTTATGTAGCTGAACTCCAGGAACAAAGTCGATGTGGTGCTCAATCTCTCGGATAGGTCGAAGGCCGTCTGGAATCACATATGGGAACACGTCGGCATATCTTTCTAACAGTTCTCGGACCTCGACAGGTAAGGGGGTATCAGTGTTAGACGTGTGTAGGCTCTCTCTGTAGAGCATTAGGAAGAGTTGGGTGCCCTTGGTACGGGTGGGTTTCCTCATGTATGCCACATTGATTAAAAAATTCTCCTTGCGGACATGTTGGTCTTACACCATCTTAGAGTGCATTTCTTGGACGGCTTGTGCAGACATTGGTGCCAAGTTATATTTATGCTTATTGTGGACAAATGAGTAGAAGTTGGTCCGTCCGTTGTGCGTAGTATCTCGGTCAAATTGCCGCAGTCGTCCTAGGAGGAGATGTGCAGCCAACATAGGGATGAAATCGCAGGTGACCTGGTCCTGGTATCTGCCGACAATGAATGAGACGTTAACTTGATCCGAAATGTATAACTACGTCTTGTTGTTCAGCCATTATAATTTATAAGGCTTAGGATGCTTTGTCACCGGTAATCCTAGTTTTTTCACCATGTATTTGCTGAAATAGAATACAAGGCATTGTGGACAACTAAACTATTGAACTACGACCTCAAGACAACACAAGAGAAACGGTTAATACAACTAGACAACCTCGACAAGATTAGACTATAAGCCTATTAGAACTTAAGGATATAAAGGATAAGAAATCAGTGTTTCACGATAAGAAATTCATTCCAAAAGAGTTCAAACCAGGTCACCAGGTCCTACTATTCAACTCATGCCTCAAGGTCTATACAAGAAAGCTTAAATCTCGATGGTCCAGACCGTTCATGATCAAAGAATTCAAGCCATCTGGAGCAATAGTCCTCTTTGACAAGGAAGGAAATGAGTTCACGTTTAACTGTCAAACAGTGAAACCATATATGGCAAAGAAATCTATTGGACTGGAGACAGCTGTGTACCTCCACAACCATCAACAAGCATGAAAGACACAAGCTATGTCAAGCTTGAGATGTTAAACAAACGCACTTGGGAGATATTTCCATGACTATCCTTTTAAATATACTTATTAGATTTCTATTTTGTATATTTAAAGACCCATTTTATTTTATGCATAAGTAACTGGGAAAAATGTAGTAAACGAGAGATGGACGAGAGCTTAGCCGGAAGAAATCGGAGAATGAAAATGGTGTGTTCAGGAAAGGCGCTGCAGGTTGCTAACCTACAGCTGTGAGGACCGAGACCAACAGATAAGTCCACTTGCATTGACCGGTTTTGTGGTTAAGTCAACCTTCCTTGTGGTTGAGCCAACCCTCCTTGTGGTTGAGCCATCATCTCGTATGGCTGAGCCAAAACTTTCTATGGCCAAATTGACTATCCTACCTTCTGATCTGACTCCTGGTACTCGTGCAGGAAAAAGGAGATGCCCAGCTTCGTGTGTTCCAGTGATTCAAGAAATCGTGAAGGGTGTTCCAGCTTTCTATGTTTTGGTGCTAACCAAAAACAGACCAAATCAAAATGCCAGGATCTGTTAACGTATGATCAAGGGATCGATCGATCCGTATACGGGATCGATCGATCCTTCACAAAATAATTTTTGCGTGAGTTTACGGGTTCGATCGATCATGTGTAAGATCGATCGATCTCATAAAAACAGAGTCAAAAGTCATGACTGTTGGTGAAGAAGTGTGTTTCTTCACATGTGTATGTTTATAGTCTATTTAAACAATGTTTGTACGAGATTTATGAAGTATGTGTGTTCTTTTTAACACAGCTAAGTGTTATTCTCACAAAATTAAGAACAAATAATCAAAACACAAAAGTGAAACAGAGTAACATCTGTTCTTTGTTGTCCGATCATTACAAGTCATTGTATTTCTGCAATGGCTAACATGGTATCAGAGCTAGGTGAGACAACAATTCAACAAGTCATTCCAACTTTCAATGGAGAGGCTTATGGTTTTTGGAAGATCAAGATGAAAACTTACTTAAAAACCAGAAAACTATGGACAGTGGTGGAAGTAGGAGTTCCAGAGGAACCAATGCCTGGAGATCACAGTCCAGAAACTGTTATATCTAGAACCCGGTGGAAAGAAGCATGTACTAAGGATATGATGACACTTCAAATACTTCAAACTGCAGTCTCGGACACAATATTTCTGAGAATTGCACCTGCAATAAGTGCAGAAGAAGCATGGAATGCCTTGGAAATGGAGTTTCAAGGAAGTTCTCAAGTGAGAATGATCAATCTTCAGACCCTGCGAAGGGAATATGAGAATCTGAAGATGGAAGAAAGTGGAAGCATAAATGATTTCACTACTAAGTTGGTTAATCTGAGTAACCAACTAAAGGTTCATGGTGAAGAGAAAACGGATTATCTGCTGGTGCAAAAGATCCTCATCTCCTTACCAGAGAAATTTGACAGCATTGTGGCTGTACTTGAACAGACAAGAAATCTCTCAACAGTTTCTGTAACAGAGATATTGGGAACTCTAAAAGCTCATGAGAAGCGTTTGAGTCTCAGAGAAGAAGGTACCAAAGAGGGTGCTTTCTATGGAGAGAAGTTTGTTTCAAAAAGGGGAAACAAACAGAAGCACAAACGTTATGAGAAAACCAAAAAGTGGTGTGGCGTGTGTAAGAAAGACAATCACAATGAGGTAGATTGTTGGAAGAAGAAAAACAGAAACAGTTCACAAATGAGTGTGAAGAATGAGAGAAAGTGCTATGTCTGTGACAAACCTTGATGTAAGCTCAGGAGATGCTCCAACGAAACTATTGATCTCACGGTTTCAAAGGGACAAAGCAGTGGCGGAAGTGGCTTGAAATAGAGGTGGAAGGTGGTGATATGGGCGATTGAATCTCTCAATCTGTGGGCTTTGATTGACTCTCTCAATCCTTGGAGAACTAGAATTGTTTGAATCACACAAAAAACCTAACTCTATAATCTCAAGAATCAAATGAATCTCTCAAATGAAACTAAAGACAAACTTTTTAAACAAAGACACTCTTTGGATAAAAATGAAACAAACTTGATATTCTAATTTGATGATTGAAAGGTGAGTTTACATTGAGTCTAATGGTCATCTTATATAGGCTGATTACATACGTCCTAATAGCTATAAAGGAAAGAGAATATATAAAATTAAGTATAAAGAATCATAGAGTTGACTCCTTTGGGGAAATATTGCCATTTAAGCTTTAATTGTGTCTTGCTCGAGATTCTTTGTATCTGGACAACTTGGGGAGATATAAATGACGTCTAGGTACCTTATGGCAAGTGTAGAATGTCTTCAAATCGTGTGTGAATAGAAAGGGAAAGAGCTGTAGGATTTTTAATGTGGATGGCTCCAAACATGGTAAGTAAGAGCAAGAGAGAATCCGTTTGATTCTCTGGATGCTGGTGCATGCTAAGATGATAGAAGAATCTTCTGGATGGTTAGATGTATCTCCTGATTGCTTAAATATCTCTCCTGTTCGCCAAGTATAGGTTTGAAGCTTCTTAAACCCGTGAGCTTCCAAATAAGGAAAGTTGAGGATCTCCTGGTTTAGAAGTTGAATAACTTTTAAACCAGAATTTATTTTGGCATGATTCCAATTCTCCGTGCACCTATAATGGGTTAGGTTTCCATAACAAGTTGGTTTACAACTTGGTTCCTCCTGGTTCAATTGGAATCCTTCAATTAGTAACCACTGGTCTCCATCCGGTTTATTGGAAAACCTCTGTATTGAAAGTTGAATATTTTCTTCATGCGGCAAGCTTTTCAACCAATTCTTCTTCTCCATGATTCCTTGATGAGTTGAGTTTCTGGAACAGGTTGATTTGTATCTTAAATCCTCCTGGTTTGGTTGATATGCTCCAAGAAAGACACATATGTCTTTGATACGTCCAGTTTGGTTCTCTTGTGGCCTTGTGGGCTTGTGAATGAGGAGAGATTGGGAACAAGCCTTATTTTCCATGCACATTAGAGGTGTTGCCTCGTTAAAACCTCTCTCGGAAAACCCATTGGGATAAAACCGAGAGTAGGAAAAAGAGTACAATTCTCTAACATGTCTTTTAAGTGTCTTAGGCAACCTTTCGGTGGAATCTCCATGCTCCTTGGTTGGTATTGACTTGATGTCCTCATCAAACCTGGTCACATAGCCAAAGATTGCAGACTCAAAAGGAATGATCAAGCATATTTGAGTCTAGAAGAAACTGAAGAAGATGCAAAAGCAAGTCATATGCTATTCAGTGCCATAGAGGAAGAAGAATCTGCAAAAGTAAGTGATGAAACCTGGCTTATTGACAGTGGTTGCACTAACCACATGTCAAATGAAAAAAGATACTTCATCAACTTAGATCGCAGTAAGAAGACAAATATCAGAGTGGGTAATGGTCAGTTGATTATGTCAGAAGGAAGAGGAGACATTCAAGTGCCCACAAATAGAGGAGTACACATTATAAGAGAAGTTCTTCTTGTACCAAGTCTAGCAAGAAACTTGCTCAGTGTTTCTCAAATGATATCAAATGGATATCGAGTTACATTTGAAGATGACAAATGTAACATTCAATATGGAAAAGGAATGAAAATTCTGGAGATAAAAATGAAGAACAAAAGCTTTCCAATCAAGTGGAAACCTACTAAAGAAGAAACTCATATGGTTGTTGCAGAGAAAGAAGAGAAATCTGATTTGTGGCACAAGAGGCTTGGCCATATGAGTCATGACAAGATAGAGATGATGCAGAAGGAGGAATCAGTGGAGGATTTTCACAAGTTCAGAGTGAATAAAAACATCTGCAAGTCATGTGAGTTTGGAAAACAATCAAGGAGGAGTTTTCCAAAGATAACTCAGAGCAAAACATGCAATGCTCTAAACCTCATACATTCTGATGTTTGTGGACCAATGCAAACAGAATCAATGAATGGAAGTAGATATTTTCTAACATTCATTGATGATTACTCAAGAATGATATGGGTTTACTTCATGAAGAATAAGAGTGAAGTATTAACAAAGTTCAGGATCTTCAAGTCATATGTGGAGAATCAATCTGGAAATCACATCAAGATAATGAGATCTGATGGAGGAGGAGAATACATCTCAAAGGAATTCAACAAAGTCTGTCAAGAGAAAGGGATTAAGCACGAAGTAACAACACCATACTCTCCTCAACAGAATGGTGTTGCAGAAAGGAAGAATTGGTCCCTCATGGAAATGGCACGAACCATGCTGAAGGAGAAACAATTGCGAAATCAGTTTTGGGCAGAAGCAGTGGCAACATCTGTTTATCTGCAAAATAGAGTACCAACAAAGGCATTAGAGAAAGGAGTAACTCCATTGGAAGTATGGAGCAGAATCAAACCAAGTGGGAGACACTTGAAAATATTTGGATGTGTATGCTATGTACATATTCCAGTTGAGAAGAGAAGGAAACTCGATGATAAGGTAAAAGAGGAGATATTCATTGGCTACAGCAATGAATCAAAAGGATACAGAGTTTATCTACTTGATGACAAGAAGGTTGAAGTGTCAAGAGATGTCACATTTGACGAAGACAAAGCTTGGAATTGGGAGAAGAAGAAATCTCAGAAGGTAATGATCTCACCACTTCAGATCAAAACCAGAGAATACCAAAGAAGTCAAGAAGGAGACTTTGACTTAAACTCACAAGTTGATCATGTGAGTGAAGCGTTTGATCGATTACATATCTCAAACAGAGGAAGACAAGAGGAAGGAGAGACATCGGTTGGTCCAAGGGGATTGAGATCAATCAATGATCTAATGCAACAAACAAAAGTTGTTACAGAAGCTGCAGGAATTGCAGAGATGACACAAATCCAAGAAATGTGTTTAATGATGGCTGAAGAACCACAAGCGCTGGAAGAAACCTTGAACAACAGAGAATGGGTTAAGGCAATGGAAGAAGAGTTAAGAATGATCAAGAAAAACAATACTTGGGAAGCAGTAGAAAGACCAGATAACAAAAATGTTATAAGTGTTAAATGGATCTTTCGCTTAAAGACAAATACAAGTGGAGAAACAATCAAGCACAAGGCTAGATTGGTAGCCAGAGGATTCACACAGGTGTATGGAGTAGATTATCTAGAAACATTTGCTCCTGTTTCTAGATATGATACCATAAGAACCATTATGGCAATTGCAGCACTAAATAAATGGAAGCTATTCCAAATGGGTGTGAAGTCTGCATTCCTGAATGGAGATCTTGAAGAAGAGATCTATATAGAGCAACCACCTGGCTTTATAGAAAAAGGAGAAGAAGAGAAGGTTCTCAAACTTCACAAAGCACTATATGGGCTTAAACAAGCACCTAGAGCATGGTATGCACGAATTGATGGCTACTTCACATCAAATGGTCTTAAAAGGAGTTTCAATGATCCTGCATTATATGTAAAGAAGGATTCAAGAAGCATTTTGGTGGTGAGTCTATATGTGGATGATATAATCATCACAGGGAGCAACTTGGAGAAGATTAATGAATTTAAGGAGGAGATGAAGAGTGAATTCGAAATGACTGATCTGGGAGAACTCAGTTATTTTCTGGGTATGGAGATTATTCAAAATGAAGATGGCATCTTTCTGCATCAGGAGAAGTATGCAAAGAAACTGTTAAGAAAATTTGGGATGGAAGATTGCAAGAGTGTGTCTACACCATTGGATCTTCACATCAAATCAGAAGAAGAAGAAGAATTAAAAGAGGATTATGAAGATGTTACAAAATACAGAAGCATGATTGGAGGAATCCTTTATCTATGTGCTTCTAGACCTGACATCATGTATGCGAGTTCATATCTTTCTCGCTACATGAGTGCACCATTGAAAAAACATTTTCAAGAAGTCAAACGTGTTCTAAGGTACATCAAAGGTACTTTGGCATATGGTGTTAAATTCAGTCAAGTGCAGAAACCAGAGTTGGTGGCATTTTCAGACAGTGATTGGGGAGGATCAAAAGAAGATAGGAAGAGCACAAGTGGGTATGCCTTCATGCTTGGTTCAGGAGTATTTTGTTGGAACTCAAGCAAACAGAAGATTGTGGCCCAATCAACTGCAGAAGCTGAGTATATTGCGGTTTGTTCTGCTGCAAACCAAGCAATATGGTTGCAGAGACATGTCAAAGAAATGGGGTTTGAATCATAAGAAGGAGTGAAGATATTTTGTGACAACAAGTCAGCAATTGCAATAGGGAAGAATCCGGTTCAACATCGCAAAACAAAACACATTGACATCAAGTATCACTTTGTTAGAGAAGCAGAAAAAGAGAAGAAGATGAAGCTTGAATATTGTCCAGGAAAAATTCAAATTGCTGATAATTCTCACAAAACCTTTAAGTGTTTCAAGGTTTGAAGCATTACGTGAAGAACTTGGTGTGAAGACTCTTGATCAAGGAGGAGTGTAAACATATGATCAAGGGATATCGATCGATCCTTCACAAAATAATTTTTGCGTGAGTTTACGGGATCGATCGATCATGTGTAAGATCGATCGATCTCATAAAAAACAGAGTCAAAAGTCATGACTGTTGGTGAAGAAGTGTGTTTCTTCACATGTGTCTGTTTATAGTCTATTTAAACAATGTTTGTACGAGATTTATGAAGTATGTGTGTTCTTTTTAACACAACTAAGTGTTATTCTCACAAAATTAAGAACAAATAATCAAAACACAAAAGTGAAACAGAGTAACATCTGTTCTTTGTTGTCCGATCATTACAAGTCATTGTATTTCTGCAATGGCTAACAGGATCCAGTCGTGGACAAAGGAAAAAATGTTGTTTATGGAAGCGTTGATAATAGAAAAAGGCATCACGCAAGCAACTCGCGTCCTCCCATGGACACTTTGAGTTGTCCTACGTGACATGTTGAAGGCAGTCTACCGCGATGGTCATGGAACAGCCAATGTTTTCTCCATGGTGATAGATCCTAACATTAATCTTCCTTCTCCTGAGACTTTGGTTGAGTTTTCTGCATATACCAACATGGCCTAGTTTGGTATGAAGGTATATTGTTTGAACTAACGTTGCCCTTCTTTGAGTATTTGTTTCGTGATTTGATTTTGTTTTTCTCGGCCGCAAACAAGTTTGTATGCGCGTATGATGCTGAATTTGCCAAACTGGCATCGGATTGAAAGTGCGAACAAGATTGTATGCACGTATGATGCTGAGGCGCAGATCCTGAAGAGAAAATTTGATGCGGCCGAGGTTTCGTCTTCGATCAAGGCTCTCAAGGATGAATTCGGGCAGCTCAAGAAAGACAATCAACGTGCCATTATTTATGTTTTCCATTCGGATGAGTCTAAATCACAGTGAGAAGCTAACGTCAAATCTTTAGGATATCAGATAAAGAAGAAAATGGTCAAATACGAGACAAGACTGAAGAAGGCGTGCGATGAGGTGAGACACAATATGTTCAGGAAGTTTCGTGCTCTCTTTAACAAAAAAAAAAAAAAAATTGGGAGCTGGCTAACGCTCGATCAAGAGATATCAACCTCGCCCAAGTGGAAGATAATTTCTAGCTTACCAAAATTCTCCAAGGGAATGAGCCACCAACTTTAGATTCTGAGTAGGAGAAGCTGAGTGGTTGGAAAGCGGAACTCAAATGTTCTGCTTGTTCAAATGAAGAGATAGTTGCAAAAATGAAAGCAGAGTTCATGCTCTTCCAGATTTCATCAATTTCTATGTGTCATTCATCAAGAGATTCTTCGATTGAGTGTACTGCAAAAAGAGGTTGGAGTTGCGGATCCTTCTTGTTCCAATGTTTGCGTTCATGGTATCGCCTTAGTATTTGATAACTTGTCTTCTCCTTTCGGCGTTTTAACATCTTTGTAACTTGCATTTGTAATGAACCTTATTTTTTGTCCAGGGCGTGATGTTTTTTTATGGTTTGTTCTATATTTAACTCTGCATCAGATTGCTTATTTTTTTTTCTTATTTTAGCTTCGAAGTATTTGTGATTTACCATGCTGGATGGCGTATATTTGTTATGCATTTTCTCGGTTTTAGGTCCTATGGTATTCCGACATATATTCCCGTATTTTTACGATAAAACATGTTTAATATCTCATACAGACTGGTAGGTTTAGTATTGTACTTGATCTAAATTTGTATAGCGCGCTGTTATCCGCTGTGAATGTCATAGAACCCTAACTCATACAGTTTCCAGTGGTTAAGTCTGTGAAGGACGTAATAGTTTGTTTGTTGTGGCCAACAACAAAAGATATGTTTTTTTTAATCCCCAAGGATTGTAAAATTTTGATTTTCGCAAAATCGAAAGATGATAATTGTTGAAGGTAGAAGTGTGGGAAAGATTACTTATAAGTCTTGTTTTTATGTAGGTCGAGTTTTTGCGAGGGATTGCATTTTCGAGATGAAAAATTATGTACGTCCAAATTTTTGTTTTTTGCGAAAAATCTCATACTTGTTCGAGTAATATGTGGGCTGCCTTGGCTGACTTCACATGCAGATGATCTGATTCTATTCTCGGTTCTTGTTTGGCCACGACTTGATTCAGCTCGATCATGGCTTGTTTCATCTCAGCCACAACTTGATTCGGATTTGATTGGTTATATTGGGCTCACCATCAGCTTGCCCGAGCCAAATTTTATGATCATGTCGCCGAGCCGTTTTGGTTTTGCCTTGGACTTTTATTTGCGATGTATCACCTATAAGTCAAAGTTTGTGATAAATCACAATTCTGAGGAATGGTAGTATATATGTATACATACCCACTTGTCCCCGTCCTTTTAGGAAAGGAGACAGCTGAATCTGTCGTCAAGCAGTCTCATAGTTCAGTGCTGAACTGATTTAGTGATAGTATTTTTTTTACATGCATTGGATCCATTATCTTCTTCTTGCTAATGGGTCTTGGGTCTTGATCATCAAATGGATCATATTAAGTGATTTATAAAACTCATTTAAAATCTTTTTTTGGAAACCAATTGGGACAAAACCCAACATAAAAGAATAAGAGCACTTCTTGTCCATTTGATGAGGTCCTTGAGCTTGGATCGAAGTCAAGGAAGTTTGGACTTGGTTTAAATACATTTGGTAAACCCCAAATGTATTTAAGCATCTCTCCAATAGCTGTTTTGAATAGCTTAACTCTGGAACGAGTCATTGGTCTAGTTAGTATTGCTAAAGCATCATTGGCTATAAGTTCTTTATTGGTTACAAGTCGCTCCTCAGTAACTAGTTATGATTCCAGCTCTGAATCCTTTATTTAAATCTGTTTCATCTGCAATAAAAAGCACAAAAATCAGAAACATTAAAAATAGAAATTACATTATATTTACCATGCAAGTAAAGTTGGAGGCATTATCACTGATCTGTTTGGTTATCTTGAATGGTCCATTTATGCTTGGCATTAGTTTGGGTTTCCTTCCATTGGGAAACATCTCCTTTCTCAAATGCTCTCAGACTAGATCTCCCACGTCAAAAATTTGTTCACGCCAATGTTTGTTAGCTTGTTTAGCATAAAGTTTGGTATTCTCCTCTATGTTCTTTCTAGTGTTATCATAGATTTGTTGTACCAGTCGGCCTCCTTCTTCCAATGAAGGCTAATTCTTTCACTCACAGGTAGAGGGACTAGATCCAAAAATGAGATAGGAATTAACACATAAATTTTTGTAAAGGTGAGTACTTTGAAGCATAATGCACAACATGATAATATGCAAATTCAATATGTGTTAAGCATTCTTCCAAAGTTCTTAGGTACTTTTTGATTAATGCGCGCAAAAGAGTTCTTAAGTTTCTATTAACCACTTCAGTTTTCCCATCTGTTTGCGAATGACAAGTAGTAGAGAATATAATCTTATTTTCTAACTTAGACCACAAGATTTTCTAAAAATAACAAAGAAACTTGGTGTATCTATCAGAAAATATGATATAAGACATCCCAGGAAAACAAACTATCTATTTAAAAGAACATATTGGCTATATGTAATACATCATCGGTCATACAACAGAAGGGATTCAGAAATATTCTCAAAGGTTATACTTATTCTTCTCTCCAATCTTATAAAGTGTAAAGCTCTCAAAAGTCTTTATAAACCTCTATATGAAGTGTTTCTCACTCTAAAAAATCTAAAATAAAAGATAGATTGCAGGTCTGAAGTTGGCTGGGCAAATTTTGGAGATTCTTAGGTTGGAATTATGTAAGTTGTAGACTTCCTATTTTTCTCCCGTCAGGCTGGAGCAATCGCTCCACTCCGAAGTGACTGGTCCGTGTGAATTGTGGGTCATTTTGCTCCATTTTGCTCCTTTTTGCTCCAAAAGCTTTAGAGACTATAATCTTCATCCAAAACATTTTTTCACATGATAACTACTCTATAAAATACTCTATAAAAAATCCGAAAACACATGATAACTACGGTTAAATTGCATAAAACTTATCAAATTTTCACCAAATTTCTCGGCTCACTTTTTTACAACTTATATCTTTTATCACTTGTTTTTAATTGAAGGGAAGAGATAGCAAAACCATAATTGTTGGAATGAAGAAGAAGTGATGAATTTATGAAAGCCGTTAATTCTAATTAAATGGCGAATTATATGTGTGTAAAAGGGAGAGTCTAAGGCTTGTTTGTATTATAAAATTATGTTATCCTTGTAACCCATTTATGTATAAGGCTATCCTTGTATCCAAACAAGCCTAGAATAGAATAGTATAAATACCTTACTCCCTTCACATTTTGTAACTAAGAATTCATAATTCTCATTTTCTAATAAATCATTATTTTCTCTAATTCTCTCTAATCTCTCATTCTCTCATTCTACAAATCTCTTAATCTCATATTTTTTCATGGTATCAGAGCCAAATTACATCAAATCTGGGTAAATTTCATCATTCTTTCATTGATTCAACAAGAATCTATCTTGTTCTTCATCTGTTCTGGATCAATTTCGAATGTCATCTTGTAATTCAAATTCCGGACAAACCACGACTCTTTTTATTGATCTGCTTTCTCTATATTGTGCATCGGCGAATTCTGAATTCACGGTCTTTTGAATCGCATCTTTTGGCCCAGGGAATCAAAAGTTAAGAATTTTCCTTCAAGAGGTGTTCGCGATCGCGTTCGTTTCGAAGCTCTACATTCGCCAGGTCATCTCGACGTCGCGTTTTCTTCAAATCGTGATTTTAAAAAGCCTAAACTCAAGCCCCTTGAGTCTAGTTTCTGTTTAAAGAAAGCAGAACTCGATTCCATTGAGTTTAAAGGGTTTTGTTGAAGTTTTCATCAGAGATGTCTGAAATCACCTGTATCAAGATTCTAGTGATATAATTCTAATTATTTCTCAGTTTTTCTTTAATTCTTGAATCTGGAAAGTTTAATAAGTGTTTTGTGAGGGTCTCCACGAAATTTCATTTCAATTAAATTAGTTTAAGACTCCAAGATTGATTTTCTTGAATTTTTTGTTAGGAAAGTCTTAATATGATTTCTTGAAAACTAAAATTGATTCCAGTTAATAAAATTCGAATTATTTGATTAAATCTGGATAATGTTGTTTTTTTGGCTGTTTTAATAAGTTCATATCTTGTTGCAAGTGTTGGTTAAAGTTAGTTACAAGTAGTTATAGGTTGTTGGTAGTTACTTGAACTGCAAGTTTTTTTTTATTTTATATTGTTTTCTTTCACTTGTACCTCACTCGCCTTTCTTGGTATTACACAAGGTCAAGAGCCTTTCTTTGTATAATACACACTAACCTGTCAGGTACATGCAAGTTCGTGTGACCAGTTGGTGATCGAGACAGAATCGCGTTCGTCTCGACCATCATTTGTTCGTCCCGACCATCATTCTTTTGTCCCGACCATCAGCCTTGTGCTTGTACAAAGCGTGACCTAGCTGATCAAAGATCGTGACCAAGGTTGATTGTAACCAAGCGACAAGGTGGCCAGCCGTGACCAAGTGCACGAACTTCTTGTGAAAAAACAACCCTAGTGAACAATACAGCCTATCATGGAGATTCAAACATCTCTTAGAGCTTCAGTGATTTTACATGGAGGAAACTATCTCTTGTGGTCTAGGACCATGAAAACCACATTAGGTGGTAAAGGTCTTTGGAACCACATTGCCACAAATGGCATGGAAGACAATGAAGTGGCTGAAGTGAGTGATGCAGCTCAAGCCAAATGGTACCAAGAAGATCAGTTGGTACTTTCTATATTACAAAATTCTCTTGCTAGTGATCTTTTAGAAGCTTATTCTTTTTGTGAAAATGCAAAAGATCTTTGGGACACTTTGCTTAAGGTGTATGGAAACACCACTAACCTTTTGAGAATTTTTGAAGTGAAGAAAGCTTTGAATGAATTAAAGCAGGAGGATGCTGAATTCACAAAGCACTATGGCTCATTTAGAGCTTTATGGGCTGAGCTAGAAATGCTAAGGCCAGCCACTATTGAACCCCTTGTACTCCTTTAAAGAAAGGAACAAGATAAGGTGTTTGGGTTACCTTTAACTCTTAATTCTACTTACTCAGATCTTATTAAGCATATTCTCAGGTCTGATAAGTTGCCTAGCTTGGAGGAAGTGTGTGCTCAAATTCAAAAGGAGCAAGGATCACATGGATTGTTTGGCAACAAAGCTGAACTAGTAGCTGCTCACAAAAGTTTCTTCAGGCCAGCAAGTGATTCTAGAAAGAGGAGACAATTTTGTGATCATTGCAAGAGGGATGGTCATGCAAAGAAGGATTGCTGGGTACTTCACCCTCACCTGAAGCCATCTTGGGCATCACGCCCTCCACAACTGCCGGTCATGCCCTCGGCCAGACAAGCTCACGGCATGGTGTCATCTAAGGCAGCCGCCACCAACATCATGTCACAATCATCAGATTTTGTGACAAAATCAGACTTGGAAGCTCTCATTAAGGCAATAAAGGAGAACAATGTGATGGGTAAAACTTTTCATGCTTCTTTTCAAACTTCTTATACACCAAATGCTCTTAAATCTTTGGTGGTTGATTCTGGTGCTTCTCATCACATGATAAGTGATCTAGATTTGCTAGAGAATGTAGAACCTGCCCTAGGGAATGTTCTTATTGCTAATGGAATTAAAGTATCAATCAAAGGCATAGGAAAATTGAAATTGTTTGATAAAGAATCTAAGGCATTTTATATGCCCTCATTTACCTCAAACTTGCTCTCAGTTAAAAGAGCTACTACTGACCTGAATTGTCATGCTATATTTGGTCCTAATGATTTCTATTTTCAGGATATTGAAACTAGAAGATGCTTTCGACAAGGAACTACAAAAGATGACTTGTATGTGCTTGATAATATGGCTAGTTGTAGTGAATTAGAATCGGCTTTTCATGCTAATACATTTAGTACTGATTCTGATTTGTGGCATGCTAGACAAGGACATCCTTATCCAAGAGCTCTTGAATTAATTGTGCCTGGTTTAAAAAATGCCTAAAGAGTTGTGTGATTCATGTATTCTTGGAAAACATTGTAAAACAGTTTTTGAAAAATTAATGCATAAATATGAAAATTGTTTTGAATTGGTGCATTTTGATGTTTGGACATCCCCATTTCCATCTAGAGAAAACCATAAATATTTTGTGACATTTATTGATGAAAAGTCCAAATATACATGGGTTACTCTTCTTAGTTCTAAAGATAGGGTTTATGATGCATTTTTAAACTTTCAAGCATATGTTACTAACCAATACAATGCAAGAACTAAAAGTTTTAGAACAGATAATGGAGGGGAATACACTAGTACCAGACTTCAGGAACATCTAGCTAAACATGGCATTGAGCACCAGACAAGCTGCTCTTACACTCCACAACAAAATGGAGTTGCTGAAAGAAAGAACATGCACCTAATGGAGATTGTGAGAACTATCATGTTCCACATGAAGGTGCCTAAACGATTTTGGGGGGATGCACTTGTAGCAGCATGCTACTTAATCAACAGGACACCTACAAAAGTCCTTGATGATCTATCCCCATTTGAGGTATTAAACTATATTAAGCCCACTATTGATCATTTGAAAGTTTTTGGGTGTGTTTGTTTTGTGTTAATACCTAGGGAGCAAAGGAACAAGCTTGAACCAAAGAGTGTTAAGGCTATGTTCATTGGATATTCATCTACTCAAAAAGGATACAAATGTTATGACCCAGTGACTAGAAGAGTCTTGTTGTCTAGAGATGTAAAGTTCCAAGAAGAAACAGGTTTCTATGAAGAAGGAACTTGGGAGCAATTTAAAGACATCTCATCAACAAGAACTGATCAAGCAGAATACTTGAGGAAACTCTTGGAGAGTATTGGAATAGGAAGTGGCCAACACACAGCCTCTTCACCACAGTCACCTGTCCCAGTAGCAAACAGCCGCGGTAACTCAGGTCCGGCCGATCCACACGCTTGTACCGGACCCGGCCCTTCCGGCTCAGCTGGTCCATCCGGCCCTGCTACATCCGATTCACATTCTTCCTCATCTCTTGATTCTCCTTGTCTTCCTCTTCTTGAACAAAGGGCGGGGAGAAGCTTCTACTCATGTTCAACAAGACTCAGCAGGAGATGATTTCATTCTAGCTTCAGCATCAAAAAGATCAAGACCTACTCTCATTGAAGTTTTGAGTGAAGAAGAGGAAGCTCCACCTACAGTTTTAAGAAGGAGCACAAGACAAAGAAATCCACCAGTTTTCTACAATGGAAATGTTGTAGTTCATCATGATCAGGGAGTTTGTAATATTGCACATTTACCTTCTAATCATGTTGCTTTTATTTCTAGTCTTGATAATGAGCAGATTCCAAAGACATATGAAGAAGCTATGTCTAAAAAGGAATGGAGGGAAGCTATCTCAGCTGAGAAACAAGCTATGGAGAGGAATGGTACATATGCTTCAGCGACTTTACCAAAAGGAAAGAAGGCTGTAAGTTCTAAATGGATTTTTACTATTAAATACAAAAGCAATGGTGAAATTGATAGATATAAAGCTAGGTTGGTAGCCAGGGGTTTTACTCAGACATATGGTGAGGATTATAGAGATACATTTGCTCCTGTAGCTAAGCTTCATTCTGTCAATGTTGTGCTTACTGTTGCTACTAATCTTGAGTGGGAATTGTGGCAAATGGATGTCAAGAATTCTTTCTTGCAAGGTGAACTAGAAGAAGAGGTTTACATGTCACCGCCACCTGGCCTAGAAGATGAGGTTGGAAGCGGTAATATCCTAAGACTAAGAAAGGCTATTTATGGCCTTAAACAATCTCCAAGAGCTTGCTACCACAAACTAAGTGTAACCTTAATGGATAAAGGTTTTAAAAGATCTGAAGTGGAACATACTCTTTTCACATTAAAGAGTAAGAAAGGTATTGTGGTAATTCTTATCTATGTAGATGATATAATCATATCTGGTAGTGATAGTGTTGGTATTGCTTCTACTAAAGATTACTTAAAGAGTGTTTTTGATATAAAGGATTTAGGAGAACTTAAATACTTCTTAGGAATTGAAGTATGTAGGTTTAAGGAAGGTCTTTTTCTTTCTCAAAGGAAGTATGTTGTAAATTTACTAACATCCACAGGTATGATGGAAGCTAAACCAGCCAAAACACCCTTAGAAGAAGACTATAAAATCCCAACTAAGGGGGAGTTAGAGGAAGAAATTGATTTTCATGATCCTAAGCTCTATAGGAAAGTGGTTGGTAAGCTTATTTATTTAACCATCACAAGACCAGATTTATGTTTTGCTGTGAATCAGGTATCTCAACACTTGCAAGGGCCAAAGATGAGGCATTGGGACATGGCCATGCGAATTCTAAGATATCTCAAAGGCACACATGAACAAGGTATTTGGATGGGTAATAATAAGAACACAAATGTAGTTGGTTATTGTGATGCAGATTGGGCAGGAGATAGGGAAGATAGGAGAAGTACTACTGGTTATTGTACTTTTATTGGTGGAAACCTTGTGACTTGGAAAACCAAGAAGCAAAAGGTGGTTTCATGCTCTAGTGCAGAATCTGAGTATAGAGCAATGAGAAAGCTCACTACTGAATGCATCTGGCTGAAACAAATATTGGAAGACTTAGCCGTGAAGTGTGAGGAGCCTATCACCATTCATTGTGACAATCAAGCCGCCATTCACATAGCCTCCAATTCAGTGTTTCATGAAAGGACCAAGCACATAGAAGTGGACTGCCACAAAGTAAGAGAAGCTATTGGGAAAGGTATCATTTTACCTTGCTATACAAGAAGTGAGGATCAACTAGCTGATATATTCACCAAGGCAGCATCTCTGAAAGTTGGTACATCAATCTATTCCATACCCATGATCCCAACATGGAGTATTATACTATTTTTCCCTAGAAAAGGTTTTTTCCCAATTGGGTTTTCTTTCTCTAGGTTTTTAATGAGTAAATACTTCATGGTTGCAAGCTTAAACATTTTATGTCTTAAGCTTGAGGGAGAGTGTTGGAATGAAGAAGAAGTGATGAATTTATGAAAGCCTTTAATTCTAATTAAATGGCGAATTATATGTGTGTAAAAGGGAGAGTCTAAGGCTTGTTTGTATTATAAAATTATGTTATCCTTGTAACCCATTTATGTATAAGGCTATCCTTGTATCCAAACAAGCCTAGACTAGAATAGTATAAATACCTTACTCCCTTCACATTTTGTAACTAAGAATTCATAATTCTTATTTTCTAATAAATCATTCTTTTCTCTAATTCTCTAATTCTTTCTAATCTCTCATTCTCTCATTCTACAAATCTCTTAATCTCATATTCTTTCAATAATCACACAGACTAGTCTTTCTAGACTTGAACGAGGAATCCAATTCAATGTATGCCAATCACCAAGATGATAGAATTTAGTTCATTAGGTGTGTGGCCTGCTTTGGATCCATTAAATGCCCAAACAGATATGGGTGGAATGGTAGGTCAATCTACTTACTAGTTCTTTATCACTGCATGTCAAAGGCTGAAAGTATAGTTACTAAAGTGTTAGTTAAAACAGTTTGTTCCTATAAAGTCTCATAGTTCCCAACACAGTTTTTGCTCAATAAAACACCTAAAGAAGAATAAGAAAATACAAAACAAACAAACGTGTTAGTATAAAATAGGTACCTTCCTCCGGACTTACTTCAAACTGTCACTGAGTGAAAATAAACCAAGAAGGAAACAAAATATATTTTTTTTCTATTTAAGTGGAAATTGGAGCGATCGCTCCAATCCGAGTAGGTTGCTCCATGTGTGTTTCTTTTTGGACCTGAAATATTGAGAAACAAAACAAAAAATCAAGTGCAAAAGAAAAAAAAAGAAAAGTATGTACAGTTACCAGTCGGTTCCTCCAACGTAACTTGGTTAAAGTCACTAGCTTGACTTTGTGCCATCTATCAACCATGTTGACCATGAGAATGTTTTCCAAAGCAAGCTACACAATCAGACATCTTCAAGTTTATCACCGTTCTTAGCATACCATTCACAACATCCATGTCTTTCTCTTTCAACTCTAAAAAGAGAATAACTTTAACTTTAAAGAAAGGTTTATAGGTACCTTTGCATTCACCTTGTACAAAATTGTGTTTCCATCATATCCTTAAGGAATCAAAGTCATCTTAGGATCTTCCGTTATCTTTTACCATGGACTTTTTTCCTTCACATTTGCTTTCTCCCTCAGTTTGTTGGTCTCAATCTTATCACCAAACTCTTTCAAAAATTAACTGTCAGCTTTTCTCTATCTACTACTGAGATGCAAGAGGCGTTTGGTGGCTCCACTAGTGGGGTAACTTTCTAGAAAACATTTTCCTTGAAATTGGAATAAAAATTCGCTTATTAGGCATATCAGTAATTGTATCTACTGTAGCCATGAATGGTATCTCAAGAATACAAGATATTTCATAACCTTTCCTCATCTTCACAACTTGAAATTCAGTATGAACTAGGCAATCCCCTACTTGGACAAGTAAATTATGAATTAGAAGTTTTGAAAATGTAATGAGTCAGCTGAGAAGGTTTTAATTCAACATTTCCCAACTATTCTGCAGTAGCCCTGGAGATAACATTCACACTAGACCCATAATAACAGATAGATTCTTCGAATTCAACTCCTGCAATGAAGCATGGAACAACAAATTTAAGGTCATAAAACTTAGGCAATACCTTTAGTGGTGGTGGTGTACTCCTTGCTTTTACAAAGGTTGCCTTAATATCTTATTGAGTTTCTCTGCATTTATTAAAGAAATCATGTATAGGCAATTTTGCAAAGCTTCCTCAACTGAGATTTTTTTAGGAATCTTTCTCACCATCTTGTTAAAGCTAGCCAGTTTCTCTACACTGATGGGCTTTCTCAGAATTTTTAGTGGAACTAGGTAAGAAACCTTAGGAATATAAACCCAAAAGGAGGACTTTTGCAAACTTGGATGGAACTTCAACCACAGCAATTGCTCTGGAACAGAGTGATTGCTCCATCAAACTTGGTTTGCCTCCTGTTTGGAGCATTCTCTTGAAACCCTTTTCCTTATTTTTCTCTATAATTTCTGCACCTGTTTTCAGTGCAGAATCCAACACCTTTCTAAATCTCATCTCAATAGCATTAACATACTCATTTTTAGGGTTCTTCTCCACCTACCTAGGAAGAGTTCCTTGTTGTTTCTTTATTATCTCAGCAGTTTGAACAATCTGAATATCAAGCTTCTTCACATAATTGCAAACAACTTCATACTTTTTGTTGAGATCATTGTACATGCTGTTCACCTTGGCATTGATCTCATTAGCGGATTTCTCCTGGCTGAGTATGACCAGTTGCATAAGAGCTTTTAGCTCGTCTTGAAAGTGAGTTGTAGGAACCTGGAAACTCTGAGGGAAATTCTTGTGAAAATTCTGATACTGCACATAGCCCTGACCACTCACATAGTTCTCAGCTTGATGCTCATTTCTATTGTTATCACAAAACTGTACACTTCTCTAATTTTCCTTCAACAACAAGTTCACTCAGGGAAACAATTGCTAGAACTTGCAGCCATGTTCTCTATCAATTGATATGCTACTTTCCTTGTCTTGGTCATAAAATTTCCATTGCTAGCAACTTTGAGAACATTTATGTAATCCCTATTAACTTCATCATAAAAATACCCATAATTCGCTCATCCAAGAATCTGTGATGAGGGTATTCTCTGTGGTATTCCTTGAATTTCTCCCATGCTTTATAGAATGACTTCCCTGAATGCTGCTCAAAAGTGGCTAATTTTTTCTCAGTGAAGTTCTTGAATTTGGTATAGAAGTCATCAAAGAATGCAGCTCTACATTGATCCCAAGTGGTTAATGATCTTGAAAGAAGTGACTTGAGCCACCTCAAAGCTTTGTCAACCAAAGAGAATGAAAAGAGTTTTCTTTTGAGGAAATCAGGAGGTATCTCATTAGAGCTTGTGATACTTCAAACTATTCGAATTTCTCAATGTGGTTAAACGGGTTTTAGCCAAACCATAGAACAAGTGCTGCTTCGCCAGTGTGATCAGTTGAGGCTTGATTTCCAAATCTTGCCTTTGGATGGCTGGTGGATAAATAGCAGCCCTGTTTTGGTAGAAAGCATGAGGCGTGTGTATATCCCCCATAGCACGATGTTGCTGTCGTTTTGTGTTATTGTAACTGTTGCGTTTGCTGTTCTAGCCTCTAAATAGCAGCAATTACTTAACCGTGTGCAACTCGGTTGTCAATTCTTTCGCCCATGATGGCTGGATTCGACTTCTTTTTGTTAGTTCGTTCTAACCTTCCTAGCTCTTGATTGTCGAATGTGTGAAGGTTTTTAGAACATTAATTTCTGGTCATACAGCTGAAACACACACAAGAGAATAAAAGTAGAACAAGATAATAAATCTTAGACTAATTTTTTTTCCGAGAATCAAAGGTAACAAATTGGTCCTTGTCACAACAACGTCAAAAACTTGATACACTGGTTTTAGTGCTTTTATTTTATATTGCAAGTGCACAACACATAAAATAGTATATAAATATTCGAATTCCAGAAGACCAGTGTTACACTGTACTTTTTATGATATCGAAATTAAGCTAAGACGAAGATGTATTTTTGTAGTTGAAAAATAACAAAAAATAACAAATATCAATGTAAAAGACAATTAAAACAAGCATTTGGTCAAGGGCAAGTTCGCCGAAAATCAGAGATCATGAACCAAACAACTATTCATGGCATAATTAAGCACATGTGCTAAACTCAAACATAAAAGTAAGATTGATTGAATCTCGTCAAATCAACAACTTTATCAAGCAACCTATAATTCTAAATTTTCGTTTGAACCTAGAATTCTAGACAAACATTATAGAGCAAGTTCGATTTGTTCAGGATTTTTCTTAACATGAACTATAGTTTGCTACGGACAAATCGCTATCTTAAGTTCTTTCTAGTAACCTATTACACTTTTGATGAATATATTAAATCTAGAATCAGAGATTAAGTGATAAATTCAATAGAGATATTAAGATTAACATTATACTAAGATAATCGATTGGAAAATTCCTATTTTTGTTCAGTTCATTGAGTCATGAATCTCTTTGAAAGCCTTAACCTAACATGAAATTACTCAGATATGGAGAAACAAAATACAGCAAAAGATTAACCTAAATATAATCTTAACACGAGAAAGGGAATAACTATAAATATAAACTTAACTAGATGCTATTAAATTATTTTTAAAAAGTGAAATTTATTAAAAGTAAAGAAGTAAGAAATCATAAAATTGGTTGAAGATAATGCGTTAAAGTCGGGTCTTAGGGTTCAAGCAATGTCGGATGTTCAAGGGGAAGATAACGCTCTTTAGATACTCGACTCGTCACAACAGTTTAAGAAGCTCGAATAATGATTAATTCACTTTCGTGACATAAATCACTTGTTTAACCACCCAATTATCTATAAAGTTCTTTGGGTACTTCAGTGAAGATGAACATTAAGAGCGGGTTCCTAGCTTTAACACAAGGCCACCTAGACGTAACTTTCGTCAGCTAGATCTAGTCGAACCTATGTTCTAGCGTTTGTAGCTTTTAAACAAACTCCGGTCAAGGTAGTTTGAAGCAAGGAAATCAAGCCCAAGTGTTCATAATAAACTTAACGTTAAGACTACTAGACATGGTATAAGCATGTAGAGTCGTGCACCTTTGAGCAATCTTAGTTTTTCCCAGAACATCCTCCAAACTCTTATCCTTAGACCTGAGAGGAGATCTACTCGATAACATTCATGAAGGAGAACATCACAGTAATAGATGAAACTCCCATTATTACTTAACGGTTTTCTAGGATTGAAAGACGATTAACAAAACGAATAGAGTAAACCTAAAATTGATGGAAACATGATCTGCATCAAAAAAAATATAAAATCTTCAGCAAAATTACTTAAAAGAGATAGAAGAGGCTGGGACTGAAGCATGCCCCACGCCAGAAAACCTAAAAGCAGTCTTAATAAAAACAGATAAATTGAGCTCCCTTTTTAATCATTCATAGGACAATGTACTTATAGTAGTAAAAAGGAAGGTTTATTAGGATTTTCAAAGAAAATCCTAATGACCTATCCCTACTTCCTTTCTTGATCCTTCTTTCGTTACAAATCCTTCCATTCCGGGTTAGCAATTGGTTGCAGAAACCTGTAGTCTTTCGGTTCACTATCCTCTTTTCGCGACAGTTTCTCCCTTTTTGCTTGGATTCTTCTCCTTTTCCTCTAGTTCCCCATCACAGCCTCTATTCATGCAATGCTTACGTAAATACGCCTTATATGATCCTATTATGCATGAATGCAAAACAAAAACGATGCAAAAATCCTAAAATGAAGAAAAATACGAGATATCAACTCTTCGGACTTATCCTTTGCTTGTCCTCAAGCAAACTAAAGCTGGCCTGAAGAAGTGATTCCCTAAAAATAACTAACTCAGCCCAGTTTTTCAAGCAAAAAAAAAAAATTCAAGCCCCCAAGTGGTCACCTATTGTAGTTTCAAGGCCATTACTCTCTCATACTTTACCGTAGGCATTAGTTCTCAACAATTTATGGAACTAGGTCGGTCTAGACAAAACAACCTCTTATATTCGTTACTAATCAAGGCGCAGACTCTCCTAGGCGGAAAATCAATCATGTCCTCGTTTGGCTAAGGGTAAGGATGTGCTTAGGCTGTATTATTGGGTTAATCCTTTCATGTGGATAACTCTCAAAAATAGTATGCACATCATCACACAAAATAGACTAAGAAAGGAACAACTTATGCATACATAGTCTCATCCTAAGTTTTACCCTTGTTTGGCTTTATTGCTATTCATTTCCCTTTCTAGGGACCCTCTTAGATTCAGCCTTATTTTTCTTCCCTTATTCTCTCTCCCTCTTCTTTCTTTTTATCTTGATGAACGTGGGAAAGCACTATGGGTTACTAACCTGTTTTATCGTTCCTCCTTCTAACCTCATCATCCCTATTATTATATTCGGGTTACTAACCCTTTATCACTTTTTATTCTTTTTCCTAATCAAAAACTCACGAACATGGGGATGAGTCTGTTGTTGTTCCCTATCTTAAACCATTTTGCATTTCTTAAAGAGGTCTCACTCAAGAAATTTTTTTTTTGCAATGATTGGATTGGGTTGCAAGATAGGATAGATATCCAGTTTGAAAAAGGTGAAAAAACGTTTGGGAAAACCAAATGAACTGAAATCCACGAGAATTATATATCAAGCCAAAATTTAACAATTTATTTTTCAGTTTAAATTCATGTGATTACTTTGAAAATATGAGTTAGTCTAAAACGGATATGTCTTTCAATTGTGAAAAGTCGATCTATAGTGTTTCCATTTTCATTGCTTTTTCAAAATCGGTGAGTAGCCAAAGGAGGGTGATGCACTAAAACCTAAGCCATACATTCTACGGGCTGAGTACTATGCAACCTAGATTAATGCAAAATGCATTTTTTATACAAGTAAAGTTAATGCAAGAAAGAACTCACAAGTAAATTTAGCGACTAGTTTCCTCTCTCACACTTAGTCCACACCATTTTGGTGGGAATAAGCAAAAGAGAAGGAACTGAGATATAACGAATATGCACATATAGCAGGACTATGTATTTACATGCGATGTAGAGGGGTACCTAGACTGTGTCAGACTGTGAATGATCAGCGGAGTAGAATGAGATTGTGGGGTTGCTTGAACCAAGGGACTTAGATGCTTTACACTTCTTCAATTTTTTATGTGGCGGTTGCACGCTCTGCCCAGCAACAGATTAGCAACCCATATTCTGCTTGATCTCCTTGACTTCTTGTTTGTGGGCGCGGATTGTGCGGCCCATATTCTCCATGCTTCTCTCCTGAATATTGCATAGGCATTGAAGAATGTCTACATTTCTATGTGCTTCTTGGAGAGGACAGCTAACAACTCGGTCACGGTAGGGGTAAAACTTCTAGTGTGCGGCTCCATAGATTAGCTCTCCTTCTTGCTCTGGTTCTTCCACCGGGGCATTGGACGATCCCGGGATGTGATTCTTCCTTTCTTTGTCCTTTTACCTTCCAGAATCAAGTCGGGACAGGCTCCTTATAGTATAGTTCCTCGCATGTGAGGCTCGGATTAGGCAGAAGAATCCTCTGGTTGCTATCTCCGCCAGATTTGAAGCGGTACACATATTTCCCCTGGAACATCCCACCGAGGAACCAGGCATTTGACAGGCTAAATTCTTCAATGAACTGAGGAGCGATGGCCATGTGTTCGAGGACATCGAGTTTGCGCTTTTTGAAGATGGCAGTCACAATAGCTCCAACATTTACTCGAGCCAACTTGTTACGACTTTGGTAGATTGCTTCCTCCCGCAACTGCATCAGATGCTTACGTTTGAGCCATCCCCTTCTATCCTCTTATTGTTGAGGGATTTCTTCATCAATGGTTTGATTCCCATTGTGAGGAGGGTCATCTCCTTTTCCTTTACGGTGGTAGCCTCCTTTTGCAAATAAAATGAGTGGGCAAGGTACTAGTGGATATAACGTATCGTCGGGTGCCGGATGGTGGAGGATTTGCATATTCTTGGTGCATACTATTTGTCAGAAATTCTCCGCCAAATTTCCTTCGGGTTATTAAACTCTGCATCGTCAAAATCCACATATGCTCCCTCTTGAAGCTGGAACAGGTCCGCAAGGTCTGCAGGTCCATTTCCATATTTTCTCCATTCGATTTGAACGTGATCATCTCTACATCGTGCTTATCTCCAGGTTCTTCGTTCAAATGGAGCTTCAATGATGGGAGGAACTCGCACCTTATGCTTTGTACGCTAATATGTGATATAAACGGCAGTGTTCCCAGTCCGCTATTCTAAATATCTGGCACATGTTCTCTAGGATTCACATGTTCACCATTACCGTCATGTCAGTCATGTCAGCATACTTGGTTGCCGAGAAGTCAACTTTGGTCAGTGCATACTGGTACTCTCCTAGGGCATGATGTTTCTCTTATGTTCTTATAGGGTCATCTGAAGCAGATCCTCTTCGGTTTTGCCCTCAATGTTTGCTTCCTCGTTCTGCTCTGCATCTTCGTTCATAAGGTCCCCTTGGACAGCCACTGCCTTGCCTTTTCTTCTCCTTTTAGAGGCCTCCCTATCTTCTCTTTCCATTATCCGCTCCTCCGCTCTTCTCAAACGGCTGCTAATGGTTTCTCGTACCGGTTATTCTGAGTTATGGCTCGAGTCACTGATCTCGTGGACCGCTCTAGACCCTTCAATATTTTCTTCAATGGTCTGTGTTGGGCGTCGTGAAGCCATTCTTGTTTTTTTCTAACCATATTTACACTTGCACATAATAACTCAAAACCAAATGAGTTTGCGGCTTGTATTAACCATAACCACCAAGAGCGGCGCAAATTAAATATATGACCACAGAGTAAACAGAGACATCAATATCTCGTTTCCTAACCCTAAGCCCCATTGATTTATCAGCTACAGGTTACAAACCCATTTTGATCCGGAGGATTTAACGAATTTTCATGCAAGCTAAGGGAGAGTTAATACCTTAATTTTCCTGATTCGAGCTGATGAGCGAGGAAGAAGAAGTTGAGTACAGATAAATAAGGTAGGATTGGGAGTTGAAAGATTTTGAAACGGTAGTAATTCAAAGGGATTCGTTAAATTGAAGCAATTTCATGAGTTACCCATGATTTTCTTAAAGAAGTTAATATTCGGTGCAAGCAAAGAAGAGAGTGTGAGAATATTCTATCATTAAAGGAGACTCACAGTTGACCGGTTCGTCCTAGTGGTGAAAATTTGATATATATATATATATATATATATATATATATATATATATATATATATATATATATAATATATGTTTTTTTCTAAGGATGGTCGGCTTGGAAACAGGAGATGTTAGCTTGGCAAAAGGAGGTATCAGCTCAACAAGAGAAGGCGTCAACTTACTAGAGAAGATGTCCGCTCGGCAAGAGAAGGCGTCCGCTCGACAATAATCGGCTCGGAAGCACAAATCTTCTCTTCTTTCTCACACTTTTCTTTCTCTTCCTGCCTATCTCAAAATATCATCGTTTTTCTATTCTCGCTTAAGAAATCATAAATTTAGGATCAACGACTTCAGGAAAGTACAAGAAAGGGAAATTGAAGATGAGAACTTTCTCTAACTTAAAACTTAAGGAAGAAAAAAGAGAAACCTAACTTAGATATTTTTTTGGAAAAGAAAATTGTGAAGAGAAAGGAACAGAACAAAAATATACAGCATACATGATACTAATTCTGAACTAAAAAAATTATTTTCCAAATATTTTATGGAAAAAACCAAAAGAAATATAAAAAATAAATATTTACAAAAAAATTCTTAGGCAAACTCTTATACAAGGAAACTGTTCGTCTTTAAACAAGCTAAACTCTTTTGTATAAAAGACCGCTCGGCCAAACTCTTTTGTATAAAAAACAGCTTTTTCCTTAACAAATTAAGCTCCTTCGTATAAGAAACTGTTCAACCAAATTCTTATACAAAGAAACAACTCGGACCTCATATAAGCTGAACCCTCCTATACAAGAAACAACTTGACCTGATTATAAATAAAACCCACTTTCCGAAAAATTCATTCCAAGAACTGTTTTTCATGAAACATCTCAAAGACAAACGTTACGAAGATTTTAAAATAGTCTGGGCCAGTCCTTTAGGCAGAAAAAAAATATTATGAGAGATATTAAAGTCACTAAGCTATGTTGACAAAAAAAAAGAATGGTCCGAAGGCTTATATAATGCCTTGTTACAACTTAGGCTAAAACATATGATGTTTAGCCATTTAAGAAATAAAAATAACAAGAAGTGTGCTTATTGGCAAAATTTAAAAAGAGCTTGGGCTTAACTAGCCAACATGACTCATAAGCCCAAATAATATACTTAGTCTAAAATAAGAATTAAAGATAGAAAAGCCTAGTTAAACACTTAGGCAAAAATCGGTGGTGACTTGCGAGTGATGTGGAGTATTGTATAAGTCTTCACCGTCTTGCGCACTAAGAGTATTGTCTCGTTAAAACCTTCTCCGGAAAACCCAATGGGACAAAACCGAAGATAGGAAAAAGAGTATAATTTCCTAACACGACTTTTGATGCCTATACCGGATGGTAATGGTAAAGACACCAGAGGAAGAAGAGTCTTCGAGAAGGAACCTCCATTGTTCCTTGTCCGGCTTGAAGGGTTCGGGGTCGTATGGACCAGGGTCGGTCGGTCCGAGTTCCTGTCCGGCTCCACTCTCCAATAGCATGCTGAGCTTGTCTCCTAAGGCTTTCTTTTTGGACCGTGTGAGGGGTCCAGTAGGGATGACCGGTGCAGTAGCTGAGACGATGTCCTCATCATTCCCTCCCTCTTGAAGTGCTTTGGTCTCTAAAGCGAACTCCTCACCTGCATCAAATAACTCTAAGTCAGAAAAATTAAACATACTAGACACATTATACTCACCTGGAAGTTCGAGCTGGTAGGCATTTTCATTGATTCTTCGTATGACGCGAAATGGACCATCTCCCTGGTGTGCAAGCTTGCTCTTTCGTCGATGGGGAAACCTCTCTGGTCTCAGATGGAGCCAAACTCAATCTCCTTCCTTGAACACTATGTGTCGACGGCCCTTGTTGTCATTCTTTATATTTTGGATGTTTCGTTGCTTCAAATTTGCCTTGGTTTCTTGATGTAGACGCTTGATATACTTGAGCTTTGCTTCTCCCTCTAAACTGATTGAGTCTCCTAAATAAATGGGCGTGAACTCAATAGGCGTGGTAGGGTTGACGCTGTGGACTACTTCAAATGGAAACCGCTTCGTTCCAGAGTGTGTGGCCCTGTTGTAAGAAAATTTGACATATGGAAGACATTCCAACCATTTATTCAGATTCCTCCTAATCGTTGCTTTCAGCTTCTGTGATAAGGTTGAAAGATTAAGAGTTTAAGAGATTTATAAATTTAGAGATTGAGAGAGAGAGAGAGATTAGAGAGAAAAATGAGAATAAATATTATTTAAAATTTTAGAAAAATGATTTTCTTGCTTACAAAGGAAGAGAGAGAAAACTATTTATACTAATATAGTCTAGGCTTGTTTGGATACTAGAATAGCCTAATACATGTTTGGTTACAAGAATAACATAACATTAATTTCAAACAAGCCTAAGTCACTCCCTTTGGTAGTTAGATAAATGGTGCCTTCTCTTAAGAGTCTAAGGCATTCTTTCTTCATTTCTTCTTCATTCCAACACTCCCCCGCAATCTTAAGTCATGGAGAATGCCTAAGCTTGGAACCATGAAGCATTACCTCATTAAAAACCTAAAGAAAGAAAACCCAAATGAGACAAAACCTTTTCTAGGGAAAAAGAATATAACACTCCATGATCAGGATCAATGTTGTGGAATGGACATGAGGCCAAGCCTTGGGTAGATAGAGCCGCCAGTCTTCAGTATAGTAGCCTTGGTGAATACATCTGTGAGTTGATTCTCACTCCTTGTGTAGCAAGGTAAGATGATTTCAGTTCCAATAGCTTCTCTCACCTTATGGCAATCCACCTAAATATGCTTTGTCCTTTCATGAAACACAGAGTTAGATGCAATATATATAGATGTTTGATTGTCACAATGAACAGTGATAGGAGACTCCAAGCTCACACCAAGAATGTCAAGGAGAAGTTGCTTCAGCCATATGCATTCTGTAGTAAGCTTCCTCATAGCTCTGTATTCAGATTCTACACTAGAGAAATATACAACCATTTGCTTTTTAGTCTTCCAAGTCACAAGATTACATCCTATGAAGGTGCAGTAGCCGGTTGTGCTTCTCTTATCTTCTCTGTCTCCTGTCCAATCTGCATCACAATATCCTACAACTTCTGTGTTTCCATTACAACTCATCCATATACCTTGTTCTTTAGTGCCTTTCAAGTATCTCAAGATCCGTATAATCATATCTCAATGCCTTATCTTTGGGTCTTGCATATGTTGAGAAACCTGATTCACAGCAAAACATAAATCAGGTCTAGTGATGGTTAAGTATATGAGCTTACAAACCATTTTTCTATACAGCTTTGCATCATGGAACTTGTCATTTCCTAGCTCCCCCTCAGGTTCCTTTTCTAACCTTCTTCTAGGGGTGTCTGAGTTGATTTAGCTTCCATATACCTGTAGAGGTTAGTAAGTCCATAATATATTTTCTCTGAGATAAGAAGAGACCTTCCTTGAACCTACACACTTCAATTCCTAAGAAGTATTTAAATTCACCTAGATCCTTAATATCAAAGACACTCTTTAAATAAACTTTAGTAGAATCAATGCCTACTTTATCACTCCCTGATATGATTATGTCATCCATATAAATAGGTATAACCACAATACCTTCGTTACTCTGAAGTGTAAAGAGAGATTGTTCAACTTCTGACCTTTTGAAGCCTCTGTCTTAAGGTCACATTCAGCTTATGGTTCCAAACTCTTGGAGATTATTTTAAACCATAGATAGCCTTTCTTAATCTCAGTGTATTGTTGCCACCTACATGATCTTCTAGACCTGGTGGTGGTGTCATGTACACTTTCTCTTCTAGCTCACCTTGTAAGAATGCATTCTTAACATCCAGTTGCCATAATTCCCAATCAAGGTAAGCAGCAAGAGACATAACAATAATAACTGTGTGTAAATTAGCTACAGAAGCAAAAGTATCCATATAATCTTCACCATAAGTTTTTGTGAATCCTTTAGCCACCAACCTAGCTTTATACATATCTTACTCACCATTGCTTTTATATTTAATGGTGAAGATCCATTTAGAACTTACAGCCTTTTTCCCTTTTGGAAGAGTAGCTGGAGCATAGGTTGAATTCTTCTCCCTAGCTTGTCTTTCAGGTTGAATTGCTTCTCTCCACTCCTCTATCTCCATTGCTTCCTCATACGTCTTTGGAATCTGCTCTTTATCAACACTAACAGTAAATGCAACACGAGAATCAGGTATATGAACTAGATTACACACTCTCTGATCATGGTGAACTACTGCATTGTTGTTGTAATAGAAGTTGGGTGGAAATCTCTGCCTTGTACTTTTTCTATGAACAACAGCTGGTTCCCCTTTTTCTTCACCTTCTAGAGCATCTACAAGATTAGTTTGAATGTCCCTTGGACTTTAAGAAGTTGAGATTAGAATTTCTCCTTCTGAATCCTCCTCTTGATCATTTCTAGATTTCTAGCCCCCCTGATGACCAAGAGGGGGTGTTTGGCCCGGTTGGAGAGAAGTCCTGGTCGAAGGCGCCGGAGTTGGAGTTCGTGCCGGTACTACCCGCGCCTGAGCCCGTGTTCTAGGCCGGGATGATGATGGAGCCATGGATGCAGCATCAGCTGAGACCGGTACTTCCTGTTTCTTGGCTGGAGTGGGCCGGGACGAGCCTGAGACCTATTCTTGCCGAGAAAACAATGGTGCTGGGTCATGCCTGGGTGGATGCGGCTCCGGCTGGGCTGGTCCTGGTTTGGGCCATGCTAGTACAGTAACTGAAGTTTGTTCTGGAGCTGGTCCTGGCGCTTGGTGAGGAGGAGCTGGGCCAGGTGCTGGCGCCTTAGGAGGTACTATGCCAATGTTTTCTATGTTCCTTCTTCATAAAAATCCTTTGGACTCATAAAATTTGACATCTATGGATAGCACGACTCTTCTAGTCTTTGGGTTATAGCATTTGTATCCCTTTTGTGTAGGAGAATATCCAATGAACATGGCTTTGGTGCTCTTTGATTCCAGCTTGTTCCAGGTTCTCCTGGTACTAAAACAAAAAACACAGACCCAAATACTAGGCTTAATTTTGTTTAATACCTCAAAGGGAGAAAAATCATCTAGAACTTTAGTTGGAGTTCTGTTGATTAAGTAGCATGCAGCTACTAAAGAATCTCCCTAAAATCGTTTGGGGACCTTCTTGTGGAACATCACTGTTCTCATAACTTCCATCAAATGTTTGTTATTCCTTTCAAATACTCCATTTGTTGTGGAGTGTAGGGACAACTTGTTTGATGTTCAATGCCATGCTTGACCAAGTGTTGCTGAAACTTGGTGCTAGTGTATTCCCCTCCATTATCTGTTATAAAACATTTAATCTTGACATTGTATTGGTTAGTAACAAATGTCTGAAAATTAAGAAATGCATCAAACACCATATCCTTTGAACTAAGAAATGTAACCCAAGTATACTTAAATTTTTCATCAATAAAGTCACAAAATATTTTTGATTTTCTCTTGAAGGAACGGGAGATGTCCAAACATCAGAATGCACCAAATTAAAGCAATTATTATATGAATGAGTTGATTTTTTTAAAAATAGTCTTTCAATTTTTCCCAGGAATACATGATTCACACAAATTATTTTTCAATTTAATTCCAGGGATTATCAACTCTAAAGCTCTAGCATGAGGATGACCTAATCTAGCATGACAAAGTTCAGCTGTGACATTAACATCTACACTATTAGCACACGGTTCTTGTAAAGAATGCATGGACAAGTCTTCAAGCACATATAAGTCATTCTTTGTTTTTCCTTGTCCAAATTTCCTACTTGTTTCAATATCCTAAAAGTAGAAATCATTACGACCAAATATAGCTTGACAATTAAGATCTGTAGTATGAAGAGATTTAACTAATATATTACCAGAGCTAAAGGCTTAGAAGAGAGCTTCCAAGTCTGATTTCTTGACAAACTCAAATGAAGGATGATGTAAGAACCGTGGGTGGTTGTATTTTCACCGAGAAACTCAGGTTGCTGGACAGAAGAGATGGAAGCGAAGGGTGGATTGAAGGGACCACACAAGCTGTGAAAAGGGCTTGTGATACTCCAAGAACTTCAACCAAAGGGTTGAAGAACACGGCTGCAGCAAGGGGATGCTTGCTTGGCGGCTCTTTAGGGTTTAAACACTAGTCTTTAGGTTTTGTCAAAAATGCTTCTTATTATTATTACTCCTAACTTAGGCTTATATAATGCCTCAAGTCTAGGGCTTATAATTATTCAGATTACAACTGTGCCAATAACCCAAAGAGAACAAAAACATAATTAAAATTGGGCTTATGCCACAATTAACTAAAACATAAAATAACATATAAAAGATGATTAAGGCTTAAGTAAATAAGACTTAGAATAAACATAGGTACGGCCACGACCAGAATGACATTTCTGGCTGAGTTAGAGGACTTGTGAAACATAATAGTTGGTGAACAAGTCCTCGTCTTCATGCACACTAGAGGTGTTGCCTCGTTAAAACCTTCTTCGGAAAACCCATGGGACAAAACCGAAGATAAGGAAAAAGAAGACAATTCTCTACCATGTCTTTAGGAATATGTGATTCCTTATATCTAGAAAGCTTGGGCATGAATAAGTATTGCCTTGAAACCTTCTTGAATGTTGAGAATGCCTCCAAATCGTGCACAAGTAGAAATGGTAAGAATGCAAATGGCTCCAAATATGGTAAGTGAAAACAAGAGAGAATTCGCCTGATTCTCTGGATTCTTGTGCATGTTAATATGATAGATGGCTCTCCTGAATCCTTAGATTGCTCTCCTGGTCGCCAAGTGTAGCTCTGAAGGCTACTAAACCGATCTCGTCTAGTATTTCCCTTAAATGAAACCAAGTAGACATGTTGTTGAATTTTAGTGATAAATTGGGCCTCCCTTGGATTATTCTTGGTTTCTTTGGCTTGATGTAACCATGAGGGATCCATTAACATTTTTCAAGTGTTCGGAGGTCTAGATTGTAAGTGAATTGGACTGGGCAGCTCGATCTTTGGCCCAATCGCGGATGGTACTCCGAAACCGGTTTGCCGACTTGTATCCTCTATAACTTCCAATTCAGAATCCGATTTGAAGTGATTCAAATTTTTAGTGACTCCTTGATGAGTTAATATTCTGGGACAGGTCGTTTCGTGGCTTAAATCCTCCTGGTTGGGCCAATATGATCCAAGAAAGACACCTATGTCTTTGCTGTGCTCAAATTGGTTCTCTCCAAGGGTTTTGGTTAGCTCCTTGGTGACTTCTCTATGCTCCTGGGTTGTTAGTGACTTGATGTCCTCATCAAAGGAGTGATTAGAGGGTTTGATGTCATATGTCCTTGAGCCAAATAATAGGGCATAGGACCTGGTGGCGCTTGTTGATGAAGGTTTAGACCTGTCAATGAACCAGCTTGGCTTCAACTCAGGATGAAGCACCAATCATTTCTTCTTGGTGTGATCAGTTCTCTTGCAGTGATCACACACGGTTCTCTTCTTCTTGGATACAGCTGGAGCTGACTTGAAAAAACTCTTATGGGCAACCATCGGTTCTTTCTTGTTTCCAAACAGCTGAAGAGACCCTTGCTCCTTCTGAATCTTAACACAGTCATCCTTCAAGCTAGGAAGCTTGTCTTCTCTAAGAATGTGCTTAATCAAATCAGTATACTTAGTGTTTAAAGTCAAGAGCAACCCAAACTCATTATCTTGTTCTCTCCTTTCATGGAGAGTAAATGGATCAATTGTGGCAGGCCTTAGCATCTCTAGCTCTGCCCATAATTCTCTAAACGATCCATAGTGCTTTGTGAACTCAACATCTTCCTGTCTAAGATCATTCAAAGCTTTTTTTACCTCAAAAATCCTCATGAGGTTAGTAGTATTTCCATATACAGTTTTTAAAGTTTCTAAAAGGTCTTTAGCATTTTCACAATATGAATATGCATCCAAAAGAGATCTAGCAAGAGAGTTTTGGAGTATAGAAAGTACCATATGTTCTTCCTGAAACAATTTGTTTTGATCATCTTGATCATCTGAGTTAGCCCTTTCAATGGCTAAAACAGGCGCTTTTGTTATATGACTCTATAAGCCTTTGCTACACAAGGTGGTCCTTATGGTTCTTGACCAGAGCAGGTAGTTCGTCTAAAGCCTGCAAGAGCAAAGAGTCCAAGGCAAGCAACACTAGCTACACTAACAATTAACAACCACCCAACAACTGTTTTCACAACCGTTTTCAAACCACCAAAAACTTGCTTCAACAGACCTAAAATACTTAATACAAATTGATTCAGCAGTTATAAATTGGTTAAACAATAAAACCAACTTGTCATTCACTTTTCCGCTTTTTACACAAAAAAAAAACAGAATTTTTCTAACTTTCAAGAAAACCTTTTTTGAAGTAAAAAAATATTTGGATTGCAACCAAACTTCTTGAAACCCTCCACTAGATTCTTAACTAATTTTTGATCATCCAAGATTCGAAAAATATTGAGAAAGATTGAGGTTTTTAACAAAAATACCCCGAATAGGTTGAATCTAGACCCTTTGAAGAAGATTGATCAAGAAAGCTTTTAAACGTGAAAATGGGCAAAGAAGACTTCTTGAATCATCAACTAGTCTCGTTATATTTGAGTTTAGGCTTTGGAATCACGTTATTTGATGAAGAATTAGAGGAGATATGCTCGTTACAAAACGGAAGACTTGCGGCAGAGGCAATCACAATACCACCGGAGGAGAACAATTGGAACTTTTGACTCAGACCACCAAATTTGATGAAACCACTGGGGAAATGCTCAGAAATCACCGCAAACAACCCTTGATGAATAAAATGGCAAGAATACTCGATTGCTTCCCTGAAACCTTGAAGAAAACATGATGATCTTGCGACGGGTCTGGGTTCAAGGCTGAGAGGAAATCACGTGCAAGATGGTGAGATTCTGCGGAACTCTTATGCCAGATCAATGAAACCTGTCTCTGGTACCATGAAAGATTAAAAAATTTAAGAAATTTTGAGATTTTGTGTTTTGGAGAGAGAGAGAGATTAGAGAGAAAAGTGAGAATGAATATTATTGAGATTTTAGACAAATGAATTTCTTGCTTACAAAGGAAGAGAGAGAAATCAATTTATACTAATCTAGTCTAGGCTTGTTTAGATACTAGAATAGCCTAATACATGTTTGATTACAAGAATAACATAACCTTAATTCCAAAAAAGCCTAAGTCACTCCCTTGGTAGCTTAGATAAATGGCGCCTTCTCTTAAGAGTCTAAGCCACTCTTTATTCATTTCTTCTTCATTCCAACAAAGGTCATGTTGACCACCTCTGACTGTCCGTCCGTCTGTGGATGATACGCGGTTGTAAACAAGAGATTGGTCCATAACTTGCACCACAATGCTCGCCAAAAGTGACAGAGAAACTTGGTGTCTCAGTATAATACAATCATCCTGGGAATGCCGTGCATTAGTACTATCTCCTTAATGAATAGGTCGGCAGTCTGGCTTACGTCATTTGTCTTGTTACATGCGATGAAGTGCACCATCTTGGAAAACGGTCAATCACGACAAAGATGGAGTCCTTGTGGTTGATTTTAGGCAGTCCTAGGACCTAGTCCATGGAGATGTTTGTCAAGGTTTCAGAAGGAACTGGTAACGGCATGTAAGGACCTTGCGGATGCATCTTGGATTTAGCCCGTTTGCAGATAAGGCACTTAGCGCAATGAGCCTCCACATCTCATCGCTGGTGGGGCCAGTAGAAATGCTCCTTAAGCATGCTCAATGTCTTGTCGACTCTGAAATGTCCAATTAAACTTCCACCGTGGGACTCTCTCAGAAGTAGCTCTCGAATGGATCCTCTCGGAATGCAGAGACGCTTATCCTTGAAAAGGAATCCGTCAAACAAGTAGAAGTTGTTGTAAGCTCCCGTCCCGTGCTCCTGGTAGGCCTCAGTGAAGTCGGTGTCCTCAGCATACAACTCTTTGATCATCTAGAATCCAATAACTTTCGATTCAATGACGGAGATGAGACTGTATCTTATGGATAAGGCATCAGCCACAACGTTGCCCGTTCCCTTTTTGTACTTAATGACGTATGGGAAAGTCTCGATATACTCTAACCAACGAGCATGCCTCTTCTTAAGTGTTGATTGCCCTCTATGATGCTGGAGTGTCTGATGGTCGGTGTGAATCACGCACTCCTTGGCAAGTAGATAGTGCTGCCAAGTCCCTAAGTCTCGGACTAATGCATAGAGCTCCTTGTCATATGTAAAATAGTTAAGAGCGGTTCCACTTCGCTGAAATAGGCGACATGTCTTCCGCCTTGGGTCAGACCTACTCCTATCCCGATCCCTGGAGCGTCACATTTGACCTCAAAGATCTGGTTAAAGTCGGGCAGGACTAGGACTGGGGCGTGGGTCAGGCGTTCCTTTAACATTTTAAAGGACTTTTCCTGCTCGGGTCCCCAACGAAATTCTTGATTCTTCTTGATCGTAGAGATTAACGGACCGGTGATCGTACTGAAGTCTCAGACGAACTGTCAGTAGAAGCTGGCGAGTCCGTGGAAGCTATGGACTTGACTGGAATTTGTCGGCGTTGGCCACTCCTGGATGGCTTTGATCTTTTCGTCGTCCACTATGAGTCCCTGTGAACTCATGACGAATCCAAGAAAGACGACTTGGTCTGTGCCGAACGTACACTTCTTGAGGTTTGCGTATAACTGCTCTCTCTGGAGGGTGATGATGACGGCCTCTAAGTGCTCCAAATGGTCTGAGTATGTCGTACTGTAGACTAGAATGTCGTCGAAGTAGACTACTACAAATTTGCTAATGAACGGTCGAAGAACTTGGTTCATAAGGCGCATGAATGTGCTTGGAGCATTGGACAGGCCGAACGGCATTACTAGCCATTCATAAAGACTCTACTTGGTCTTGAACGCAGTCTTTCATTCATCTCCTTTTCGCATCCTGACTTGATGGTATCCGCTTTTTAGGTAAATCTTAGAGAAGACTGCAGCTCCACTTAATTCATCTAGCATGTCATCCATGCGCGGAATGGGTTGCCGATACTTGATTATGATATTGTTGATGGTGGAACAGTCGACACACATTCTCCAGCTCCCGTTCTTCTTTGGCACAAGTTGGACCGGGACGGCACAGGGACTAAGAATCTCTCTGACGTAACCTTGAGCCATTAGATCATGAATTGCTGGTAAATTTATTTAGCCTCCTCTTGACACGGTATACGGGCTGGTTAGGTAGTAGAGCTCCTGGAATAAAGTCGATGTGGTGTTTAATGCGTCGACATGTGTCCCCTCCCTTTGCACTTGAAACATACGATCTCGCTGCTCTGCTAAAGTTGAGTCGGAGTGATCGTGGAGGTGGCCGGCTTTGGGGCAGCTGGGGCGGCCTTGGGGGCCGAGCTGCTGACCACAGCCTTTCCCTTGAGGCGCGGGTCACTGATCGGGGTCGTTCCTTCAAACAGCTTGGAGCCGGTGCTCCATGTACTCTTAGGTCTAGAAGGTGCAGCTAATTTCCGTTTATTGCACTTCTCTATCTAGAGTGCTAAGTGGAATAATTGGCCAAGGTCATGGTAAGGCTGTAGCTCGATCTTCCGAGCGATGGATTCGTGTAATACGTTGATAAATTGGGTCATTAGACTTTCTTCTGACTCGTCTACGTCAAGTCGGTTGCGTAGGTGATCGAATTTATCCAAATACTCTGACACCATCTTACTGCCTTGGGTCAGGCGTCTGAAACGTCTTTGAAATTCACGGTGGAAATGAAGAGGGACATAGTGTCTCCTCATGATCTGGGTGAGTTCGACCCATCATGTCAAAGTACCCATCTTAGCTCTCCTGCGAGCTTTTACTTCTCGTTCCCACCACACCAATTTGTGATAAGTGAACTGAGCCATGGCTTAGGCGACTCTACGGGGATCTTCGTAGTTGTAGTACTCAAAAAGTAACTCCATCCTCCTTTCCCAATCTAGATACTCCTCAGGGTCAACTTTTCCTGAAAAGGAAGGTGGGTTCATCTTTACGTCAGGGTGGTTCATGGGCTGTTGAGGTGGTGGCATTGGCTCGTCGTAGTATTGGTGCTGGCCCATTCCCTGGTGGGCCACCTCTGGTCGGTCAGCTTGGTATGGGGGTTTGGCTGAGGGTGGCACGGGGGCTGGTGCAGGTGCTGGATGCTCCAGTCGCTCAAGGCGCATTGCTATGGTAGACATATGGGCGGTCAAAGACTGCAGAAGCTGCATCATGGCTTGATTGTTCTGGCCCAAAGACGATTCATCACTTCTTGACATATTTCTTTTTTTACTAGAAAAAACAAGTTCGATAAATGAAAATTTCCCGAAAAAAAAAGTTGCAGAAATGAAAACTTTCTTTTTATGGAAAATTTTCCCATATATTAATTTTTATTTTTATTACTATTAAAAAGAAAATTAGTTAAATGCAAAAAGGAAAATATTAAATAAAAAGAAATATATCCTAAAAAAAGTTAATTGCCTAAATACTAAAAGGAAACATTTAAATAAAAGGAATCTGTCATAAAAATAAAAAATTATTGCCTAAATACTAAAAGGAAATTATTAGACAAAAAGAATCTGTCATAAAAAAATTATTGCCTAAATACTAAAAGGAAATTAGATATAAGAAATCTGATCTAAAAATATTTATTGCTTAAATACTAAAAAGAAACTATTAGACAAAAGGAATCTGTCATAAAAAAATTATTGCTGAAATACTAAAAATAAATTATCTTAGACTAAAAGGAAATCTAATTAATGTCTAGTTTCTAAAATGAAATAAAATCTTAGTTAACAGAAAAATGCCTAAAGGGTTTTTGGAAAATTTCCTAGAAAGTTTTGGAAACTTCCTAAGAAATTAATTCCTATCCTAAGAAATGACAACTAATTAAGACTATGCCTAAAATAAGAAAGGAAACTTCCTAAAGCTATGGCAAAGAACCTAGACACTAGGATGCAGACCTAGCCGCCTAACCCTAGAGAACACTAGAAGGCGCAGGACTAGGAGGCTGAGGCAGGGACTGGTGCAGCTAACGCGAGACCTAGGGAGCACAGGCGGTCCTTGATAGAGATTTATTTATCTCCACGAGCTTCACTTGAGATTACTTAGAAGTACCTTCAAGAGTTTACCCGAATTAGTGATTGCAAGTACACAGTTATGCCTCTTGTAGTATAAACGGGATCGATCCTCAGGGAAGGTTTATAACACAATAGATTAAAGGAATTCTTTTCTAAGCTAAGAGATTCAAAGTTAGATGGTGATTGAAACGGTATAAATGTTAACTAAATTTGAACAAAATAATTAAGACTACGGATGAATTGAATTAAGAAAGTACTAATTGGGGAAACAATCCAACCATGGATTAGGGGTTAGAATGAATAAGGATGAGATCGAGATATCAATTCAAATCATGGATGTGTAATTTGCATTTCCAGACAATGAGACTATGAACAGATTAATACATTCCCATGTAAAAACTCTTATGCTTAGAACTAGATTTGATCAATTTTTATTGCTAACCCTAAAACTAAACAAACATTAAGATTCATCTCAATTTTCATCAAATTCTCTAGACTACTACTTCCGCAGGCTAGAATCATAAGATTCACTATTCAGATTATCCTATGAATTCACTATCTCTTTCCCAATGTGTGAATTCGATAAACCCTAGATTAACTCTTCCAAGATCAACCTATCATTAAATATATCTAATAGTGATGGATTACACAATCCTAGACTTAAATATCATTTCATGATCTCAATTCTCCTAATCATCTATCATATCCATGGTTGAATCTAAGAATCTACTCAGACATAACAGAAATTGCAGGAAAAACAATGAAAGGTGAAGAAAACATAATTGAATTACAGAGAATAAATAATACAAGAATTCTTAAGAAAATAAAACAATAATTGTCTTACTAAACACCATAGATTGTTAAAGAAATTACTAGAGTTCTCTATCACTTTTTCTCTCTGGAGGCTGAATAAAAACATCATCCCTTTTTCTTTTTAAAACAACCTATTTATAGGTTCCCAAAAATCTAATTTATTAGACTAAAACGACAATAAAAAATGAATTATTTACGGGATAGATCGATCGGACGAAGGGATCGATCGATCCTTGAATCTGTCGTAGACATTTTGGGCTGGTAGATCGATCGATCTTGACAAATATCAATCGATCTAAACTTGCTCGATCGTTCCTCTCTCCTTCTGGTCGGTCTTGGAAATTAACGCAATCACGATCATAAGAACCGATCGATCGATCTTTTCAGGTTGAGATCGATCGATCTCCTCATACAGAGGGGTGTATAGGTTCAATCATCGTTTGAGTCCATTCATCTTATTGACATGTTCTGATCATTCTCACATAGTTGTATCGGCCACCCGTGACTTCATAGACTCCGAAAACGTTTCTAACTTGCTTCGTATCCTCTGAAAAAAATAGAAAATGGAAAACATCCTAGAATTATAATGGATATGAACCTAAATTTATCCTAAAATGTAAGATCTAATGGTTGATTCATGCAAATTATATACATAATGATTTATTAAAACTGCTAAAATGTGGGTTTATCAACTCCCTCATACTTGTCTTTTTGCTGTCCTCAAGCAAATGACTAGAATAGAAAAGGTAACAAACCTACTGAAACTCAAAGCCAAGCCATACCAGTCAAATATCATGTTCAATGTCAAAGTTAATAATTATCGAATGCAAAGTGTTCAAGTTTACTTAAAAATTTTAGCCATGCCTATCACAAATCGTCTTAGATCAAACTTAATCTACACAATGCATTCAGATCAACCAACTCTTTTAACATTCATTAAACTAGAAACTCGTGAATCATGTTAAACACCTTCATTGAACTCATTTGGCCAAGGGTAAGGTTAAGAGATAAGAATGATCTCTTCTTCCATAGGTTGTGAAAGCCATATTTGGGGATCTCTCAAAAATGGAATAAACTTTAGAAGAGTGCTAAAGGTAAGCTTCAATAGATGCATACAAGACTAGATTATCATCTACCCGAAGCATACTATTCACTGAAAACACATGTCCAAGCTAATATTATTCCCCAAAATACTGTTAATTCTACCCATATATTTATCATTAAAGTCAGACATAAAAGCTTTCATTAAACTTGATTTCTAGGAGAGGGGTTAATTCTAATCTGTCTAGCGGGTTTAGATTTTCTTTTAGCTGGTTCTTTTCTCTTCACACCCTTTTTTTTTTTTGCTTCTTTCTCAAAAACTTTTTCTAATCCATACATTTATTGTTATTCTACTACCCTTTACTAGACCTTTTTTTTCGTCCCTTTTCTCTCCCGAACTTTTTATTTCATTGGCTTTTCTGTCTAAAAACCCATTGATAACCCATTTATCCTTTTCTTTTGAGTACCCATCTAGTCCTGATTGGTTTCAAAAATATGAATCAAAACTACATGAGAAACTAATCCTGTCGGTTCCTACCTAACACGTTCTACCAAGTTCATTCCGAAAAAGGCCTAAAACACTAACTAATATACTATGCGGTTTGAACAGACGTTAGGTTTAAGGTAGGATAGTCTACTTGGATAACAAAGAGTGGTAAAAAGGTAAAAGGAATCCAAGTATGTGTAGGTAAAATCCATGAGTCCAAATCCAGAAATCTAACATGATAATTCTAAGTCCATATTATATTCTAATAGATAAGAGATGGTATCAAATGAAACATGCTTCAAATAAGAGTAATCTAAAGTCAAAAATTCCAGGCATGGATCAATCTTATGTTTCAACAAGCAATTTATGCGTCAGATTATCAATAACTCATCAATTTAAACTAATAAAATGAGCAATAGACTATATTAAGGTAATTTCATCATGGTTCCTTATGCAAATGTAAATACAGAACTAAATGAATGATGAAAGATATGTAATGAGAATGAAAGTTAGTGCAAACATAAATATCCTCTCCCAGACTTATTTTAAACTGTCCCGGTGTAAAAATAAAACTAAAGAAAGATACAAAATGAAAGAAAAATAAAAATAAAAATAAATAAAAGTACAAAGGAAAAGCAAAAGAAAGAAAAATTATGAAATCAATGATCCTCTGGGCTCACGCTGCGACTCTGTCCCGGTCTGCGTCTGCGCCTTGGTAGTCTAGCCTCGTTGCTGACTCCGTGTCCTCTGTGTCAGCTCTCGTCCTGTGTCCAGCAACATCAGGAATGTCTGCAGCTCCGAAAGACTCACCTGTCTCCCTGGTCCGTGGTCCTCTGAAGCAGAAAGGTGGCTGTGGGCATCTGATCCTGGCTATAGCCTCCCACATCCACTGCATCATCGAATGGGACCTCCTGTGAGACTCCACTACCCAATCTAGAAACTCAGCCTCTGGAGGAGTATGGTGGGAGGTCATACTCTCCGGAATAGGGAGGGAGTGCATATGTCTCCTCAGGAGCCTCCTGGGTCTGGGGCGGATAGTAGTTGGGGACTCTGTCGTCCTCCTGATGGGGCTGTGAAGCATACGCTCTGGATGAGCTACCTCGTCGTCGCGACCCAGTGCTAGGCTGATGCAGTCGCTCAGTTGGAATGGTGAACTCCAGATTTGCCCTAGGAAATCTCATAAAGAACCCCGCTGAAGAAGTAAGAGAGGGTCCCCTAGCTGGCGGCGGGGATGACTTCATCCTAATAACGGAGCTCGGCAGACGCGAGGAACTGGCGCACCAACTCCGGAAAGAGGGGATAAGTCGGGTATGCAATGGTGTCAAGTCCAAGCCTACGCAACATAGCTCGGACCTCCTCTCGAATCCCCATCCGCTCTAGGGTCCTCTCGCAGACGAAACGTGTGGGCGCCATCTCAATACGCAGCAGCCCGTTGTAGAATGTGCAGTGGTGGTGCGTCCAAGCCTCTCCATAGCGGTAGTTCTGATACCGCAAGTCCCGCTGCATCTCTCGCATAGTAGTGTGCGAGATCAGCTCGGTCCTCCAGTCCTGCTCGTCGCCCGGATAAAATGGGGTGTTATCCGGGCGAGGCCACGGATACGATGTAGTCGCCGGGATGTCTGAGTCCGGTCTTTGGGAAGAGCTGCATGCGGTGACCCTGCCTCGTCTCTTCCGCGTCTGATCACCTCTAGCCATATATGCATCATTAGAAACCAAATTATGTTAATAAGCAAATGAGCTGATTGAAAATTAGATGCGATCGATTATAATTGAGAAATATCGACCGATCCTAACATCGATCGATAAATCTCAAAAAAGATTGATCGATCTGTATGTGTTACGGTAAAATGAAAAGTATCTCGATCGATCGATCCGAAATTTGATCGGTCGATCCCAATCTGTTACGGGTTTTTAACATGTATGCTTTATAGAGAACGATCGACCGATCCAAAACAGGGATCGATCGATCGCGAACCCGATGTCGAACTCCGATCCCTAATTTCGCTAAATCTTACCAAATCTCCTAAATAATGCACATGTTATGTTCTAAACAACCTAACAAACCTCTAGTCAACTTCTATTTCTCATAAAACACTGTAAATTTCCCAATATTCCGAATTTTTCTAATTTTTACCGAATTGAAAAAGTAGAGATTTAGAGTTGTACCTTTGCAGATCGATTAAAATGTTTACTGAATCAGGTAGAGCTCGAAAATCCAATCGATGGCGAATCGAAGGAGTTATGAAGGGATTAAAAAATTTAGGGTTTAAGGGTTATTTTTCGCGAGAGAGATGAAGTTTTCGTGTTTTGAACTGTTTTTATCATGTTTTGGGTTTATAAAAGTGTGTTTCGGTTTAATTTAAGTGTAATCGAAACCCGGTTTACTTACCTGGACTAGGGATCGATCGATCCTTATAAAGATCGATCGATCGCGAATCGTTACAGCTTTGATTCGATCGATCGGTTGATCTATCGGTCTGCCTTCGGCAAGTCGATCTTGGCGGTTACGGGATTTTCTATGTTTTAAGCGATTGATCGATCGCATAAGTGATCGATCGATCTGTTTTCTCGGACAAAATTTTTTTCTTATCGATCGATCTGGCCAAACTGGTATGATCGATCCAGGATATTACAACAAAATGCAGCCCTCTTGGGATCGATAGATCAATTCATGAAGATCAATCGATCTTGTTTTCGTGATGGTGCCTGCGAAATTTAGAACTAAATAAGTAGAGCTAAATCCTAAATAACTAAAATATAAGTATGTACATTAAGAAACGTGGGTTGCCTCCCAAGAGCGCTTGTTTAACGTCACTAAGTTTGACGACCTGACATTTGAATTTATGCAGTGAGAGGTTCGGAGAGAGAAACTTGTAGGTTCTCGCTCTTGTCTTCGGTTGTTAAGTAAGGTTTGCATCTCTGCCCATTGACTGTGAACTCTTCCCCAGACTTATTCCAAAGAACTACTGCTCCATAGGGTCTGACTTTTTTGATGTTAAATGGTCCAGACCATCTTGACTTTAGCTTTCCCGAAAAAAGTCTCAATCTGGAGTTGAAAAGCAGAACTTGGTCCCCTTCATTGAAGTCTCGTCTTAAGATCTTTTTATCATGGAAGGCTTTGGTCTTCTCTTTGTAGATTTTTGAGCTCTGATATGCTGTTTGCCTTGTTTCTTCAAGTTCTTCCAAGTAAACCAGACGTTTTTCCGAAGCTGTCTTGATGTCGAAGTTAAGTAGCTTGATATCACATAATGCCTTGTACTCTAATTATACCGGGAGGTAACAACTCTTTCCATACATCTGGTTGAATGGAGTGGTGCCAATGGGGGTTTTGTAGGCAGTTTTATATGCCCATAGAGCATCATCAAGCTTACTTGCCCAATCCTTCCTTGATTTGCCGACAGTTTTCTCAAGAATTTCTTTGATTTGCCTGTTCGAAACTTCCACTTGCCCAGATGTCTGACGGTGATAGGGTGTAGTCACTTTATGCTTGACTCCATGTTTCTTCAGCAGATTCTCAAAAATCTTGTTGATAAAGTGGCTGCCTCCATCATTAATCACAACTCTTGGGACTCCAAATCGAGGAAAAATTATGCTCTTGAATAACCTGATAAACACCTTCGCATCATTGGTAGGACTTGAAACAGCGTCTACCCACTTGGAGACATAATCATTGCCACTAAGATGTATTTGTTGTTGTAGGAAGATGGGAATGGTCCCATGAAGTCAATCCCCAACACATCAAATATCTCAACCTCAAGAATGGGATTCTGTGGCATTTCATTTCTTCTGCTCATGTTGCCTTTTCGCTGACATGCATCACACTTAGTGATATGTTCATGAGCGTCTTTGAACATCGTAGGCCACCAGAACCCTGCCTGTAGTATCTTTTGGACAATCTTGAAAGTAGCAAAGTGTCCACCATACTTAGAACCATGACATTGTGTCAGTATTCCTGCTAATTCCTCCTCGGGGATACATCTTCGAAAAAGATGATCTTTACATTGCTTATATAGAAATGGCTCATCCTATTAGTATTGTTGGACATCTCGGAAAAATTTCTTCTTGTTGTACCCCTGGAGTTCATGAGGTGGGATTCCGCATGACAAGTAGTTTACAAAGTCTGCATACCATGGAAGATTCAGCTATACTGCATTTGTCTCTAGGAGATTGTTCAGCTCATTGTCTACAATCTGAAGCATCTGAATTGTGTAAATCTGTTCTTTAGGTAATGCGTCATTGATAGGCAGAATTTCCGGAATTCTCATTCTAGACATGATCAGCAACTCCATTTTCTATCCCTTTCTAGTCCTTGATTTCCAAGTCGAACTCCTGCAGAAGTAATATCCATCTCAACAGTCTCGGTTTTGCATCCTTTGTAGCTAGTAGATGTCTCAGTGCTGCATGATCTGTGTGTACTATCACTTTAGAACCAACCAGATATGTTCGAAACTTCTCAAATGCGTACATAATCGCTAGTAGCTCCTTCTCAGTTGTAGCATACTTCGTTTGTGCATCGTCTAATGTCCTGCTGGCGTAATAGATCACATTCAGTTTTTTATCTTTCTTTTGCCCCAAGAATGCTACCACAGCATAGTCACTTGCATCACACATCACCTCAAATGGGAGATTCCAGCCTTGTGGCTGTACTATTGGGGCACTTGTAAAGGCTTCTTTCAGCTTCAAGAAAGCTATCACGCACTCCTCATCGAACATAAATTATGTATCCTTGCATAGAAGTCTTGTGAGTGGTCTTGCTATGCTAGAGAAATCTTTAATAAACCTTCTGTAGAAACCAGCACGTCCGAGAAAACTCCTAATTTCTTTGACAGATTTCGGAGGCGTGAGCCTGGTCATGACGTCAATCTTAGCTTTGTCCACTTCTATCCCAGCTTCTGAAATCTTGTGTACAAGAACAATTCCCTCTTTTACCATGAAGTGACATTTCCCCCAGTTCAGAACTAAGTTTGTCTCCTCGCATCTTTTAAGTACCTTGCATAAATTCGAAAGACAAGCAGAAAAAGAAGAACCATACACAGAGAAATCATCCATGAATACTTCCATTATCTCCTCAATCATTTCAGAGAAAATAGACATTACACATCTTTGAAAAGTCGCAGGAGCGTTACATAGTCCAAATGGCATTCGCGTGTAGGTGAAGTACCATAAGGGCAAGTAAATGTTGTCTTTTTCTGATCCTGAGGATGAAAGGGTATTTGAAAGAATACAGAATACCCATTAGGAAACAGTAGTATGAATGATTAGCTAATCTCTCTAACATCTGATCAATGAATGGCAACGGAAAATGATCCTTCCTAATCGATGCATTCAGTTTTCTATAGTTTATGCACATTCTATGACCAGTGACAGTTCTTGTGGATATCAATTCATCTTTCTCATTCCTAATCACAGTGATACCTCATTTTTCAGAACTACATGCACAGGTGAGACCCAATTACTGTCTGAAATAGGATAAATGATTCATGTACCTAGTAATTTCAAAATTTCCTTTTTTACTATCTCCTGTAAGTTTGGATTCAGTCTTCTCTGATGTTCTATTGATGACTTAGAGTCATCTTCTAAATATATTTTATGCATGCATAATGATGAAAAAATTCTTTTGATGTCTCCTAAAGAGTAACCTAAGGCTTTCCTATACTTTTTCAGCTCATGCAATAACATATACGTTTCATCATCAGATAGAGAGGCACTAAAAATCACCGGATAAGTAGAGTTTGTTCCAAGAAAAGCATACCTTAGCCCTGGTGGTAGTGGTTTGAGTTCCAGCTTCGGTGCATTCTCCTCACTCCAATCGTCTTTGCTGCTAGTCTTACCATTGCTAACTTCTGGAATCTCCAATTCTGATTTACTCTCTCCTTTCAGTGGCTTGTGAGGGTCTAGGATCTGCTCATACTGCTCCATTTCCTCGTTGATCTTTATTGAATTCGCAGACTCTTTGGTAAGAGCTAATTGAAAAGAGTCTTCAACAGCTAACTCCTCCATATATTCTTCAACCATATCCTCCAGCTTCTCAATGTAAAAGACCTTCTTCTCTATTGTAGGTTTCTTCATGACCTCCAGTATATCGAACTTTAATACTGAGGATCCCAAGTTCAGGTCGATAATCCCTTTCTTCACATCAATGATAGCTCCACCTTTGGCTAGGAATGGACGCCCTAGGATGATTGGTCTGTAGGTTCATCATCCATTTCTAATACCACAAAATCAGTGGGAATTATGCAGTCTCCTACTTTTAGAGGCAAGTCTTCTAGGATACCAATTGGATACTGGATAGACCTGTCTGCAAGCACCAATGAGATTCTGGTCTTCTTGAATTTTGTCAAACCTAGTTTTTTTGACACAGTCAGTGGCATCAGACTGACACTTGCTCCTAAGTCAACCAAACATTTCTCAAAGCTTAGAGGTCCAATAGAGCAAGGCAGTGTAAAACTTCCAGGATCCTTAAGCTTCCTAGGTAGATTGTTCTGGATTATTGCAATACACTCATGATTGATTTGTACTATAGCTTCTTCCAGTGCCTTCTTCTTAGTCACTATGTCTTTAAGGAGCTTGTTGTAAATTGGACAGTCTAGAACAAGGTCCATGAGTGGCATTGTGACTTGAACTGTTCCCAACAGCTTTTTGAACTTCTCGAACTGCTTATCAAGTATCTGCTTCTTGAATCTTCCAGGAAATGGAAGCTTAGGCTCATAAGATGGAAGTACAAAGTCAACTGTGTATCTTGTAGCTCTGCCTTTGTCAACTTTAGCATTCACATCGATGCTCTTTTCTGCAGAAGAATCTTCTTCAACCTCTTCACCAACTATCTCCTCTGCTGCTGTCTCAGTAGGTATGTTATCCAATCCAGATATCTTCCCTGTTGCTCCTCTACTTGGAAATTTCTTTCCACTTCTTAATGTTATAGCCTTGCAGTACTCCTTAGGATTAGGTTCATGATGTCCAGGTAGAACTCCTTTTCCATTGCTTCTCGAGGACGAAGCTACTTGAGCAATTTGATTCTCTAATCCTTTCACATGCGTCGCGAGTCCTTCAAACTTGGAGTTTAGATCATTGTAACAGGTTTTCATCTCAGCTATCTCCTTTTTTGTTCCTCCTTGTCCTTCCAGCAGTTGCTTCAGCATGTTCTTCACTTCATCATCCTGCCAAATTGTTGTCTTGGCACATAGCTGCTGTTTGAAGGGACTTGATTGCCAAAGTTTGAGTATCCTCTGGGTTGGTTGCTTGCCTGCCCTTGATAACTCCCTTGGTTGTTGTAGTTGTTTCTCTGGAAGTTTCCTTGACCTTGTTGGTTGAAAGGTCTAGGCTGGAAGCTATTTTGACCTTGCTGGCTCGGTTGTGTAGATTGATATCCCTGACTTTGACTTTGGTATCCCTGTCCTTGCTGCTTAAGTATCGGTGGATAGACCTGATCTTGTGGGTTCTCTACATTCTGGATTATGTAGGATAGATTGTTATTGTAAGGTCTGTAGCCTCCCTGGTTTCCTACATAGCTAACTTCTTTAGGATTCCCTTCCAATGCTTCTAATGTGGAGTCTTGATAGTCTGGTTGGTAGGCATCTTGTTGATCCACAAAGTGGACTTGTCTTTGGTTCAAGTTCAGCACCTTATCCAATCTATCAAGCTTTTCGTTGATCTCTTAAGCTTCTGGTCCTCCAGCTTCACTCCTCTTGACGACCTATCATAGTCTTCACCGTAGTATTGGTTGCTTTGGGCCAGGTTTTCAATCAGCTGCTCTCCTTGATCAACATCCAGATTAGCGAAACTTCCATAGCTCGCTGTATCAAGAGGACATGCTCTGGTGTACCCTTTCAGTCTATCCCAAGCTTCATAGAATGATTCATTTGGTCCTTGTCTGAAGGTAGTGATATCATTCCTGATTTTGGCTGTCTTCTGCTTGGGAAAGAATTTGTTAGTAAATTCTTTCTTGCACAAAGCCCATGTGGAGACCAGCTCTGAAGGCACATTGTGTTCCCACTGAGCAGCTCTGTCTCCCAAAGAGAATGGGAATAGCATCATCTTGATTACATATTGAGGGACATCATTGATCTTGACTGTCCTGCAAAGCCTCTCAAAATCATCTAGATGATGAAGTGGGTTCTCACTGGGTAGACCATAGAACTTGGAGCCTTGCACCATGTTGATTAAACTTGTCTTGAGTTCATAATTATTGTTAGCAACAGTTGGTGTAGGGATGCCAAGGCTGATGGTCCTTTCACCGGGTTCGTCGAATGCTCCAATGCGCTTGCGAGGAGCCCTTGCGTCAACTTGTGGAATAGGTAATGCACCAATCCCACACACTTGGTGTTCTTCTTGTTGGAAGTGTTGAGTTTCTCCTCTGTGATCTTCCATGTTCGGATTTGGAGATTGTTCCAGTCTCTCTCTTACAGTTCTCAAACGGTTTCCTATCTCAAAGTGTCATATCTCGTGAATCAGTGGTTGCAAGTTTTGTTGTCCTTTGCTCCTCAATTTCATGAACCTGCAAAACAGAAAGATTCTCGAGTCTAAGTCAGCGACAAGAGGAATGTAGCAAATGTAACAAACTTAGTCTTAGATGACTTCTTAAATCTATTGGCTAAATTGCTTCCCCGGCAACGGCGCCAAAAACTTGATAGAGATTTATTTATCTCCACGAGCTTCACTTGAGATTACTAAGAAGTACCCTCAAGAGTTTACCCGAATTAGTGACTGCAAGTGCACAGTTATGCCTCTTGTAGTATAAACGAGATCAATCCTCAGGGAAGGTTTATAACAAAATAGATTACAGGAATTCTTTTCTAAGCTAAGAGATTCAAAGTAAGATGGTGATTGAAACAATATAACTTTTAACTAAATTTGAACAAAATAATTAAGACTACGAATGAATTGAATTAAGAAATTATTAATTGGAGAAATAATCCAACCATGGATTAGGCATTAAAATGAATAAGGATGAGATCGAGATATCAATTCAAATCATTGATGTGAAATTTGCATTTCCAGACAATGAGACTATGAACAGATTAATACATTCCCATGTAAAAACCCATATGCTTAAAACTAGATTTGATCAATTTCTATTGCAAACCCTAAAACTAAACAAGCATTAAGATTCATCTCAATTTTCATCAAATTCTCTAGACAACTACTTCTGCAGGCTAGAATCATAAGATTCGCTATTCCCTATATTAACTCTTCTAAGATCAACCTAGCATTAAACATATCTAATAGTGATGGATTACACAATCCTAGACTTAAATATCATCTCATGATCTCAATTCTCCTAATCATCTATCCTATCCATGGTTGAATCTAATAATCTACTCACACATAACAGAAATTGAAGGAAAAACTATAAAAGGTGAAGAAAACATAATTGAATTGCAGAGATTAAATAATACAAGAATTCTTAAAAAAATAAAACAATAATTGTCTTACTAAACACCATAGATTGTTGAAGAAATCACTAGAGTTCTCTATCACTTTTTCTCTCTGGAGGCTGAATAAAAGCGTCATCCCTTTTTCTTTTTAAAACAACCTATTTATAGGTTCCCAAAAACCTAATTTATTAGACTAAAACGATAATAAAAAAATGAATTATTTACGAGATCGATCGATCGGACGAAGGGATCGATCGATCGGACGAAGGGATCGATCGATCCTTGAATTTGTCATAGACATTTTGGGCTGGTAGATCGATCGATCTTGACTTGCTCGATCGTTCCTCTCTCTTTCTGGTCGGTCTTGGAAATTCACATAATCACGATCATAAGAACCGATCGATCGATCTTTTCAGGTCGAGATCGATCGATCTCTTCATACAGAGGGGTGTATAGGTTCAATCATCGTTCGAGTCCGTTCATCTTATTGACATGTTCTGATCATTCTCACATAGTTGCATCGGCCACCCGTGACTTCATAGACTCCGAAAATATTCCTATCTTGCTTGGTATCCTCTGAAAAAAATAGAAAATGGAAAACATCCTAGAATTCTAATGGATATGAACCTAAATGTATCATAAAATGTAAGATCTAATGGTTGATTCATGCAAATTATGTACAGAATATATTATTAAAACTCCTAAAATGTGGATTTATCAGTCCTAACGCTAGGTGTGGGAACTCTCGTGGTGCGGGCTAGACCTAGGGTATCATGGGTGGAACCAAGACCTACAACACGGAGTAACCTTTAACCTAGGGAATACGAGGGATGGAGCTGGGAGGACATAGAACCTAAACTCGAACTGAACATGGCACGGGTCACACACGGACTTGGGCAAGGCTTGGCGAGGTAGTACAGAGAGGTAGGCGCAGGACCGAGGAGCCTAAGTCTAGCGAATGCAACAAGCAAACATGACCTAAAAGTCAGAAAACCTAGACCTCAATTCAAACAAGGAAGACTAATGCACACAAAACAGGCTAGCAACAAGAATCCTAAGGAAATACACACAGACAACTAGAACAAGCAAGAACCCTATCTTTTACAAGCATGTTGTCCAAGTAACCTTGGGCACACGATTTCTCAAAGATGAAACTAGTGTTCTAGGTGAGTTTACTAAAGCCATAATTTTTTTTAAACAACCCAAACACTTTTTTGTCAAGATTAAAAAAGAAACAAACAACCTATTAGCTTAACCTCTTTTTTTATAAGTGAAAACAAAGATAAAAGATTGATAGAACCTTTTTTGTGGTATGAGACTTGATTCCTTCACCTTCTTACCGAGCACCTCAGGGAAAAAGAGAAAGAAAAAAATCAAAAGCAAAACAATTTCAGGCAAAACAAAGAAAAACAATTTGCTGTCCTAAACAAGGATAAAATCAACCTGATATTTTAGGAGCTTTAAGCTATGATACCAGATGATGTAATAACCGTTGGTGGGCTGTCTTTTCACCGAGAAGCTCAGGTTGCTAGATAGAATAGATGGAAGCGAGAGGTGGATCGATGGGACCACACAAGCTGTGAAAGGGCTTGTGATACTCCAAAAACTTAAACTAGGGAGGTTGAAGAACACGGATGGCCCACCAATGAAGCTTGGGGTGGCGCCAATGGACTTAGACTAAAAGTCTTAGGATTTTGTTTTAATTCAAAATTACTTGTTATTTTCATTAATGAATAGTCCAAAGGCTTATATAATGTCTTGTTACAACTTAGGCTAAACAACATGATGTTTAGCCCTTTAAGAAATAAAAAAAAATAGTGTTGCTTATTGGCAAAATTTAAAAGAACCTTGGGCCTAAGTAGCCAACATGACTCATAAGCCCAAATAATATACTTAGGCTAAAATATGAATTAAAGATAGAAAAACCTAGTTAAACACTTAGGCAAAAAATCGGTGGTGACTTGTGAATAGTGTGGAGTCGTGAACAAGTCTTCACCGTCTTGTGCACTAAGAGTATTGCCTTGTTAAAACCTTCTCCAGAAAATCCAATGGGATAAAACCGAAGATAGGAAAAATAGTACAATTTCTTAGCACGACTTTTGGTGCCTCTACCAGATGGTAATGGTAAAGACACCGGAGGAAGAAGAGTCTTTGAGAAGGAACCTCCATTGTTCTTTGTCCGGTTTGAAGGGAATGGGTCGTATGAACTCGGATCGGTCGGTCCGGAGCGATCGGTCCGAGTTCCTCTCCGGCTCCACTCTCCAATAGCATGTTGAGCTTGTCTCCTAAGGCCTTCCTCTTGGACCGTGTGAGAGATCCTGGTGGGATGACCGGTGCAATAGCTGGAACGATGTCCTCATCACTCTTAGTCCATGATTTCATATTATTGAGTCTTGCCAAGCCAAGGAGAAAAATCATTCTTCACATTGTCTTAGCCCAATTCACATGTTCGTCCTAGGATTTTCTCATAAAATCACTCAAAGATGCGGCCAAGACAAAAAGGAAGAAATCGATACAAAAAGAACGAATCTATATAAATGGACGGAAGCATCTTGCAGAAGGAAGAAAAGGACAAAAAATCCTCAGAAAGATATTTATCGAATCATTGAGCCATCAATATATAATGGGAAGAAGGATTTAGAATGAAGAAACTGTTAAAGTGTTGGTTTCTTTACAACGTAAGAGAAGGAAGAAACATAATAAGAGATAAGAAATTATCTCTTCTCCTTTAGAAAAACAAGAAAGATATGAAAACTCTTAATTAACTGAAAGACAACATATTTACATCAAGTCAAAATTGGTTTATATAGATAACAAACAGACGCAACACAATAAGTTGTATCTTTTCACCATAAGTTGTGTCTATTCGTACTTGTGACTCTCTAATAAAATAACTTAAATCAGAAAAATCACAATGCTTAACAAAACTCAATTATTGACCAACACTCCCTCTTAATTGAGTTTTTGTTTTCCACTAAGCTTCCTTCTTAGTTCATCATAATTTTTGGCTTCAAACCAGTCTCGTAAGATATGTCCACTTAATTTGAATTTGTAACTTTTCACTTCTCTTCATCACCCTGATAAAGTTAGTCTTTTCTCTTGTCAATTATTTTTCATTCTAACATAGAAACTCTTGGAATTCTCCTCTTTCCTGCCATTCATTTCCTTGTCACCTTGAAATTTTATCTATCTGAGGTTTGGCACGACTTCTCTGTGATCTTCCATAACTTCTTCGTCGGCTGTTCTTGCAACCTTCTTCCACTCCCTTTTTCTCAGGTGAGCTTTATTCTCATTCCTTTTTTGGTGTCTGATGTGAGCAAAGGTGGTGGTGCAACTGTTGATCGAGAAACTCGAGACCTTCAGGAGCAAAGCGATGGAATGGGGTGGATTGAAAGGACCACACAAGCTGCGGAAGACTTGTGATACACCAGGGTGATTCTCCTTGGCAAGAAGAATCCGTGAGGCAAGCTCTCCAATGGAGTAGTAGCCGTCAACTTGTATAGAGACTAGGGTTTTGTTTTGTGTAAAAATCGAGTTGTATTTCTCATTCTAAGTGATGAGGCTTATATAAGCCTTATGGTTACAACTTAGGGTAAACAACATGATGTTTCCCCAAAACAACAAGTAGTGTAAAATAAAACAGCATGTAGTTCCTTTTGCTGTATAAAATAAAAAGGCTTAAGTCCTAATGACTTACCCATAAAATATGGGCTGAAGGCCCTAGACTTATACTTAGTCTACAAAAGAAAGAAATGAGATAGATAAGCCTTATATAGGAGTAAAGGCCGAATTTGACTAAGACTTGTGAAGGTGTCGGATTGTGTGAACAAGTCTTCGTCGTCTTGCGCACTAAGAGTGTTGCCTCATTAAAACCTTCTTCGGAAAACCCAGTGGGACAAAACCGAAGATAGGGAAAAGAGTACAATTTCTTAGCACGTCTTTTGGTGTCTTTACCGAATGGTAATGGTAAAGACACCGGAGGTGGAAGAGTCTTCAAGCAGGAATCTCCAATGCTCCTTAGCTGAAGTGAACGGGTCCGGCTGGTCTTCTGAGCCGTCTGGTGGCTCCTCATCCGTGAGCTCCTGGTCGTCTGCGTGTTCCATGAGCTGGTTGAACTTGTCTCCTAATGCTCGTGCTCTGGATCGTGTCAAAGGCCCTGGTGGCACTCGTGGTATAGCTTGTGGTACGATGTCCTCATCATTCCCTCCCTCTTCAGGTGCTTTGGTCTCCAAAGCAAAATCGTCACCTGCATCAAATAACTCCAAGTCAGCAACATTAAACGTAGTAGACACATTATACTCACCTGGAAGCTCCAGTTGGTAGGCGTTGTCGTTGATGCGTCGCAGGACTCGGAATGGGCCATCTCCACGTGGTGCTAGCTTGCTCTTACGCCGTTGGGGAAAACGTTCGGGTCGTAGATGTAACCAGACCCAATCTCCCTCGTGGAAGACCACGTGCCTCCTTCCCTTGTTGGCGTGTTTTGCTGTCTGAGCATTCCTTCGTTCCAGGTTTTCTTTGACTTCCTGGTGTAAGCGCTTGACATATTCCGCTTTTTCTTCGCCTTCTAAGCTGACGATCTCACCGAGTGGAATAGGGGCGAATTCGAGTGGTGTAGTGGGGTTGAAGCCGTAGACAATCTCAAATGGTGTCTTCTTGGTGCCGGAATGAACTGCTCTGTTGTAGGCGAACTCGACATAAGGGAGACACTCGAGCCAATTCTTCAGGTTACGACCAATCGTCGCGCGCAACATCTGAGATAAGGTTCGGTTGACCACCTCGGTCTGACCATCCGTCTGTGGGTGATATGCCGTCGAAAAGAGTAGACTGGTGCCAAGTTTCTTCCACAGAACCCGCCAGAAGTGACTGAGAAACTTAGTGTCCCTGTCGGACACAATGGTGCGGGGAATGCCATGTAGACGGACGATCTCTCGGAAGAACAGGTTCGCTGTCTGAATCGCATCGTTCGTCTTGTTGCAAGGTATGAAGTGCGCCATCTTCGAGAAACGGTCGACGACGACGAGGATGGAGTCCTTGTGATGGACTTGAGGTAAACCAAGGACGAAATCCATGGAGATATCCGTCCAAGGAGATGACGGAACTAGAAGTGGCGTGTAGGGCCCTTGAGGATGCATCTTAGACTTGGACCGTTTGCAGACAAGGCATTTTTCGCAATGGGCTTCCACATCTCGGCGTTGACGTGGCCAGTAAAAGTGCTCCTTGAGCATGCTCAAGGTCTTGGAAACGCCAAAGTGCCCCATCAATCCGCCCCCATGAGCTTCTCGGAGTAGAAGTTCGCGAACTGAACCGCCTGGGATACAAAGACGCTTGTCCTTGAATAGGAAACCGTCAAACAGGTAGAAGCGGGTGTATTTTCCCTGTCCGTGCTCTGTGAAGGCTTCCTTGAAATCGTGGTCTTCAGCATAAAGGTCCTTGAGCATTTCAAATCCCATAACCTTTGACTCCATGACCGAGATCAAGCTATGCCTTCGTGAAAGTGCATCTGCGACGACATTGTCCGTACCCTTCTTGTACTTGATGACATACGGAAATGTCTCGATAAACTCCAGCCACCGGGCGTGTCTCTTCTTTAGGGTCGTCTGCCCTTTGAGGTGTTGGAGTGTCTGATGGTCCGTGTGTATAACGCATTCTCGCGAGAGCAAGTAATGCTGCCATGTCTGTAGAGCTCGGACCAAAGCGTACAATTCCTTATCGTACGTGGGGTAGTTGAGAGCTGCGCCGCTTAACTTCTCACTAAAGTAGGCAATTGGTTTTCCACCCTGTGTCAGGACTGCTCCAATGCCTACACCTGAAGCGTCGCACTCTACCTCGAAAGTCTTATCGAAATTCGGTAATGTCAGGACAGGTGCTTGCGTGAGTCGTTCCTTTAACAGCTGAAACGACTTTTCTTGTTCTGGGCCCCATCTGAAATCTTGGTTCTTCTTGATAGTCGCTGTCAAGGGGCTGGCGATCGTACTGAAGTCTCGTACAAATCGGCGATAGAAACTCGCCAAGCCATGAAAACTTCGGACTTGGCTGGCGTTGGTTGGCGTGGGCCATTCTTGAATAGCACGGATCTTTTCTTCGTCAACTCGAAGCCCTTGTGAGCTGACGACGAATCCAAGAAAGACGACCTGATCCGTGCAGAAGGTACACTTCTTAAGGTTGGTGTATAGCTGTTCCTTTTGAAGTGTCGTGATCACTGTCTCCAAATGCTCTAAGTGGTCGGCATGGGAAGCACTGTAGACGAGTATGTCGTCAAAGTAGACCACGACGAATTTGCCTATGAATGGTCGAAGGACTTGGTTCATGAGGCGCATGAAAGTGCTGGGTGCGTTGGACAGGCCGAAAGGCATAACCAACCACTCATACAGACCTTGCTTGGTCTTGAAAGCCGTTTTCCATTCATCGCCCTCTCGCATGCGAACTTGATGATATCCGCTCTTGAGGTCAATCTTCGAGAAAATGGATGCTCCGCTTAGTTCATCTAGCATGTCGTCAAGTCGCGGAATCGGATGCCGGTATTTCACTGTGATGTTGTTAATTGCTCGGCAGTCGACGCACATTCGCCAACTTCCATCCTTCTTTGGCACAAGGAGGACGGGAACGGCGCAAGGGCTAAGGCTTTCTCTGACGTAGCCTTGAGCCATGAGATCCTGAACTTGTCGCTCAAGTTCTTTTGCTTCCTCCGGGGTGACTTTATAGGCGGGCTTGTTTGGCAGCTGGGCTCCGGGAATGAGGTCGATGTGATGCTCAATGCCCCTGAGAGGTGGTAGCCCAGAAGGAATCTCGTCTGGGAAGACGTCCGAGTATTTGTCCAGGAGTGCCTGGACATCCGCCGGTAAAGGAGTGCTGGGGCCCTCGGATGCGCTCAAAACCTCTTGATAAAGCATGAGGACGAGCTGGGTGCCTGCGGTGCTCGCAGCCTTCCTCATGTCTGCGACGTTGATGAGGAAGTTCTCTTTTCTGGCATGCTGATCCTTCGCCATCTTTGCTTGCATGCCGTGCACTTCTTGAGGAGACATAGGTGCCAGGTTGTACCTACGTTTATCGTGGACGAAGGAGTAGAAGTTTGTGCGTCCATTGTGAGTGGTCTCCTTATCGAATTGCCAAGGTCGTCCCAATAGGAGATGTCCAGCTGACATGGGAACGACGTCGCACAATACTTGATCCTGGTAGCGTCCGATGCTGAAGGAAACTCGGACCTGGTCGGAAATGTACAGCTCCGTCTTGTTGTTGAGCCAACGAAGCCTGTAGGGCTTGGGGTGCTTGGTTACGGGCAATCCAAGCTTCTCTACCATGTACTTGCTAGCGGCGTTGGTGCAGGAGCCGCCGTCAATGATCAGAGAGCAGACCTTTCCGAGAATGGTGCACTTTGAGTGGAAGATGTTCTCTCGCTGCTCGATTTCCTCTTGATCTAGGCGTGAGCTGAGGACTCTCCGGATCATTAACATCTCGCCTGAGTCGGCGTATTCGACTTCCCCTTCAGACATAGGGTCTGTCGGGAGTGGATACTCGTCTTGCTCGTCTGCGGAGTCGTAATCTCCGGAAGCAGTCAAGATCATGGTTCGTTGGTTGGGGCATTCACGAGACATGTGCCCTCTACCCTTGCACTTAAAACACGTGATAGCACTGCTCTTCTGGGGTTGACCTGCATTGGTGGCCGGTGGGGCAGGCCTAGGAGTGGTCGTGGGTGCCTTGGTCGGTATGGCGCCGTCTGTGGGTCTCCCTCGAGGTCGCGAGTCACTGGTGGAGGCAGTGCGGTCAAATGCCTTAGGGCTAGTACCCCAGGCATTCCTGGGTCGGAGTGGTGCGGAAGATTTGCGCCGGTTGCTCTTTTCGATCTGAACGGCCAAGTGGAAGAGCTCTCCAAGGTCGTGGTAGGGTTGCAGCTCGATCTTACGTGCTATCGACTCATGTAGTCCGTCGATAAACTGAGCCATGAGACTCTCCTCCGAATCCTCCATTTCTAGTCTGTTTCGAAGATGTTCGAACTCGTCGAAATATTCAGGAACCGACTTGCTGCCTTGGGTAAGGCGTCGAAATCGTCGCTGCAGCTCTCGGTGGAAATGAGGTGGCACATATCGTCGCCTCATTATCTGAGTCAACTCGTACCACGTTGTAGGAGCTCCCATTCTTGCTCTCCGGCGAGTGGCTAGCTCGCGATCCCACCATGCCAGTGCGTGGTCGGTGAACTGGGCTGTCGCTAAGGTGACCTTGCGTTCCTCGTCGTGGTGGTAGTAGTCGTGAATCAACTCCATCCGACGTTCCCAGTCTAAGTACTCTTCGGGGTCTAACTTTCCCGAGAATTGGGGTGGGTTGAGCTTGATGTCATGGTGACCGGCTGGCTGCCTGTGTGCCGGTGGTGGCTCGTCGTAGTATGGGTCTCTCCCTAGACCACGATGGGATGCCTCGGGTCGGTCATATTGGTACTGACGTGGATCTTGCCGGTGATGGTGGCGTGTGTTCTCGGCTGGTGCGCGTACCGGCTCCTCTAAGCGCTCAAGACGAGTCGTGAAGGTGGTCATCTGGGCAGTGATTGCTTGTAGCATTTGGATGACCGTTGGGTCGGACTGCCCAGACGGAGACTCGTCTCGACCTGACATATTTCCTTTTTCGAGAAAAGGAAATTTCAGAAATGGAAAGTTTCCCGGGAAGGAACCTTGCAGACTTGGAAACTTTCCTTAAATGGAAAATCTCCAAGGATAATATTTTTAATTTAATTTTTTTTTTTTTTTTATTGTAAAAAAAATAATTGACAAGAGAAAATAAAAACTAAGTAAAATTTCCTAAAAACACAAAAGGAAATATTGAAAATCTACGAAATCTAGAAAAAAAAAAGGCAACCTAGATTATGGAAAATATCCTAATGATATATTTCCCTAAACTAAGATATGGAAAAATATCCTAAAATTTAGACTGAATATCTATGTGATTAATATCTAAATATTTCCTAATCCTAAAAAGGAACTAAATATCTACCTATTAAACTCTAGGAAAACTTCCTAAAAACTATCTAGGCAGATTTCCTAAACTAGACTATTACCTAAACCTTTTAGGAAACTAACTAAAACACTAAGGAAAACTTCTTAAGTTAAGATTAATATGCCTAAACCTACCAGGAACCCTAGCCACCTATGGATTACCTAGTCGCAGCTCTAACCGAGACCAAAAGGGTTACTAAGACGCGGCTGGATGCTAGACGGGACGCGGGACGAGGGCTAGGACCGGACGCGGCTTAACCTAGGACGACCTAAAACACTACACGACCTAGTCCTAACACTAACACTCGCGTGACCTAGACTAAAAGGCACGCGGGACACGCTAAGGCTACACTCAGACGCGACAGGAACTCTCGACCTAACCCTAGCAAGAACGGGACGCGGACAACTAAGGACCTAGAGCTAGAACGCGACACTCACTACCTAGGACAAGGACTTAAGGATGCGTGACACTAAGATGTCCGAGGAACTGACTAGCACTTGACCTTCCTAGCGACACAGAAAGAAACCTAGCAACTAACGACCTAACACTAGAGACGCGGGGTTGCTAACAAGAACTCGACCTTAACCTAGGACACAAAGCGGGACGAGACTAATACTAGGGAACCTAAAACGCGGACACACGCGGGACAGGAAGCGGCTATCCTAGGACGCGGCTAACCTAAGGATCCTAGCAGCTATTCGCGGGAAACTAGACCTAGCGAGGAACACAAGGACTAAACCTAGACACACGCTAGAGGATTAGACGCGACACAACTAGATGACCTAGCTACACGGACGCGGGACAGAGAGGACCTAGACCTAGGACACACACACGAAGACCTAATCCTAGACACGCCCTAAACCCTAGACCTAGAACACAAGCGGCTGGAAGTAGATAGCCCTATGACTTGGCAACTAAGAAACCTAACAAGCAACACACAAATCCTTATGGATTTTCAAGTATGGTGAGTGTGTTCTAGGTGAGTTTCTAAGAACCCTAGTTTGATTTTAAACAACCTAAGCAAGATATAATTTTTTTTTTTTTTTTTTTTTTTGTATTATGAAAACAAGTAAAAGGAATGATAGAACCTGATTTTTTTTTTTTTTTTTGTAGGGGAGACTTGATTCCTTCACCTTTTTCCGAGAACCTCAGGAAGAAAAAGAGAGAAAGAGAACAAATCAGGAGCAAAAATATTTTCAAATAAAACAAAGAAAAAAAATCGCCAAACAAAACAAGGATAGAATCAACCTGATGATTTAGGAGCTTTTGGCTCTGATACCAGATGATGTGAGCAAAGGTGGTGGTGCAACTGTTGATCGAGAAACTCGAGACCTTCAGGAGCAAAGCGATGGAATGGGGTGGATTGAAAGGACCACACAAGCTGCGGAAGACTTGTGATACACCAGGGTGATTCTCCTTGGCAAGAAGAATCCGTGAGGCAAGCTCTCCAATGGAGTAGTAGCCGTCAACTTGTATAGAGACTAGGGTTTTGTTTTGTGTAAAAATCGAGTTGTATTTCTCATTCTAAGTGATGAGGCTTATATAAGCCTTATGGTTACAACTTAGGGTAAACAACATGATGTTTCCCCAAAACAACAAGTAGTGTAAAATAAAACAGCATGTAGTTCCTTTTGCTGTATAAAATAAAAAGGCTTAAGTCCTAATGACTTACCCATAAAATATGGGCTGAAGGCCCTAGACTTATACTTAGTCTACAAAAGAAAGAAATGAGATAGATAAGCCTTATATAGGAGTAAAGGCCGAATTTGACTAAGACTTGTGAAGGTGTCGGATTGTGTGAACAAGTCTTCGTCGTCTTGCGCACTAAGAGTGTTGCCTCATTAAAACCTTCTTCGGAAAACCCAGTGGGACAAAACCGAAGATAGGGAAAAGAGTACAATTTCTTAGCACGTCTTTTGGTGTCTTTACCGAATGGTAATGGTAAAGACACCGGAGGTGGAAGAGTCTTCAAGCAGGAATCTCCAATGCTCCTTAGCTGAAGTGAACGGGTCCGGCTGGTCTTCTGAGCCGTCTGGTGGCTCCTCATCCGTGAGCTCCTGGTCGTCTGCGTGTTCCATGAGCTGGTTGAACTTGTCTCCTAATGCTCGTGCTCTGGATCGTGTCAAAGGCCCTGGTGGCACTCGTGGTATAGCTTGTGGTACGATGTCCTCATCAGTGTCCTCTTGATCACCAAATTTGCGCGTTAACTTCTTTACGGCTTATTTGGTTTGATTTTTGAACCGCCTTTTACTCCCTTATTTCTCTTAGGTGAGCAGCCTTCATCTCTGTTTTGTGTCTTCCTTTGATCACCATCACGTCTGCATGACGTCTTGTGCGTAAATCTTCTTCACGTCTTTTTTGGTTATCTCACAATTAGAGCATTCTTTATCATTCTCCAAATTTTTGCTGTCACCCTTCTTTGGTTTTTTTTCAGCAAGTCGATTCCTTGTGGTTTTCTTTCTTACAAAAAACCTGTACCATTTTTGCCTTTGTTGTCACGTTTGACAACTTCTCTTTCTCGTAAAATATTGAACGCTCATTTGTTTATGCTAACATTACGAGACGACACACACTTCCTATGTTCCTTCAGAATTTCTCAACTCTGTTACCAACAATAAAGTCAAATCTTTTGTTTCCTCCATCACAACTACTATGCTGTAAAATCATGCATGGAGAGATATGAGAATCTTCTGGATAATTTGGTAGTCCCTCTTTTTTTCATACACCCTTAATTGATTTCCCAAATCAATTAGCTTTCTGTGAAAATTTTGATGTTGTGTTCTTCCTTCATCTTCAAGTTTTCATACTCTTTTTTCTTGTTAGGCCCTAGTTACGTTGGGCTCTGAGACCATGTTAAACTGTTATTTCTTTACATAGTAAAACAAAGGAAGAAACAGAGTAAGAGATAAAGAATTATCTCTTATCCTGTAGAAGAACAAGAAAGATATGAAAACTCTTAATTAACTGAAAAGTATATGACTGTTGTCACTATCTAATAAAATAACTTAAACCATAAAAATTAAAACACTTAAAAATACACAATTATTGACCAACAGAAACAACTTCTTGAACTTAGAAATCGCGAGATAAATTACTTAGCATATTTTCTAGAATTCTTGTTTACAAGCTTAACTTGAACAACTCAAGATTTTGTAACAAAAAACTTATATAAACAGCAATATTAATTTTTACAAAACTGCATGCTCAACTATGTTCTCTTTTTGTTTTCTTACTTATAGTTTTTAAAGCCCAAAATTTACTTTCCAAATTTATTTGTGCGAGCATCGATTCCTACAAATATACTCTCCAATAGCTTGTTATATTGTATGAACTAGTATTTGATGGGCAATGCGTCGTAACCAACAAAGTTGTATTTGCAATGTATTGTGACCAATTGAATCTTGAGCTAATGAATCAATGGATTTAGTGGTTTTATTTTCTACTGTGAGTGCACAGCTTACACAATAGTATAGAATGAATCAAATTCTAAATGACCAATGTTGCACTGCATTTTGATGAAAGTGAAACTAAGCTAAGACAAAAATATGGTTTTAGATTGTAAATGTAACTAACAAGATGATTTAAAATGGATGTAAAGCGATTAGGAAGAATTTTTGGTCAAGGGAAATTCGCAAGGATTCAAGGATCTTGAATCAAACAATTATTAAGGGCACAAATAAAAACATGTCTCAAACTCAAACATCAAATAAGAGTGCTCTGCTATCATGGCACCATCAATTTTATCTAACAACTTAAAATCTTAAACAGTCGTTTAAACATAAAATTCTAGATAAGGATTATTGCACATGTTTGATTTGTTCATGGTTTCCCATAGCATCAATTGTCGTTCACGGTTCATGTTTTAACTTGTAATAACCAAAGAGAGTTTGATTTTATTAGGTTGTTAAAACATAGTGATTAAAACCACGACAGTAGAAATATTATAAATTTATGATTGAAGTTATAGAACATAATTTCCAACATATTAATATTTTTTTGTTTATGATTCTCTGTGATTACCGTGGACCTAGTCTTTTATCTTATTGTTTGCCTCGTTTTATTTACTGATTTTCTATTTTAATTCTGTGCCTTCTTCCTAACAAACCAAAAACATAAATTTTTTTGGTTTTAGCTTGATTCATAGACTCATAGCGTAACTATATGATCTTTACTGGATTGATCCCTAAATACTATTGTGATTGTTGTTCGCTTGTAATATTATTTCAGGGATATAACTCTGAGCATAAAATTTCTGTTCATACATGTTGTGTTCTTTGCAACATGTCTGAGTAGATCTATTCGTTAAGTTGAATAAAATCAAAGGTTGCATAATATATGTTTTGATATTGATAGTGTGATGGTTTATTCACATGTTTTTCATCTTTGTTTGTTCTTATTGCATGAATGTTTTACTACACATTTATAGTCTAATCTAGAGTTTAGAACCACGAGAATGCTGCATCTAGTAACTAGAATTTGTAATTGGTGAGGTAACCGATATAACCAGAAAAAGTTCAAGTTGCAGAGTTTAGTTAACTTTATCAGAACTTGATCGAATTAATGCATATCTAGATCTTATAATAACCATTAAAAATTTAAGTATATGATTTGTTAGATATAGATATTGAAATCACAACCGTAGAAAAATATACATTTGTGTTCTGTGTTATAGACCATAAAATTATATCAAAATTATTGTATATTTTCTATGATTATCCGAAAAATATTGTGTTTTTCTCAATTGCTTGTAAAAACCTATTTTTTATTTCTTGAAGGTCGATAATCTATATAGTTGTTGATTCTCAGAGAATAAAAATTAGTTGTGAAAATGTTTGGAAAAAGCGCAGATGTGCAGGATAACCGTAAGAATTATCTAATAAACTCATTTATAAAAATTTAAAATTTACTTATGTAACAATATGAAAATATAGAAAAATGTAATATTCTTAATAACAAAATAAAATATGTTCTATCATGTTAGCTATTTTAGTTCATTTTTTTACAAATATTTCTATAATTATTTTATTTTATGTACTATATTATTTAATTATTAGTTGATTTTTGAGTGGTGCCGTTATATCATTACTCATATTAAAACTTGCATAATAAATGTTTTTGGAAAAAAAATTAGTTGAAAAAGTATATTTAGAAATTATATTTATATACTGTAGATACTACATATATTACGTTTGTTTTGGTAATTTTGTACATTTGTGAAATCGTCGGAATCGTTTTGCAAACACTCTCACAATGTTGTCTGCAATTGTACAAATATCTCTTATGCCAACAAAATCCATTTCCGCAAAACTCCCACAACGCACGTTACGCACCGCATCTGCCATGTATAACATTTCCCAAACTCCATCCTGTTTGAAAACATATAATATCAGTGTTACAAATTAATTATTAAACTGGCACCTAAACTATCGAGCAGACCAATATTTATATTAGTCCTTCCTAAACAAAAAAGGATTAGTTAACACAGAAGAATAATAAGAATAAGAAAACAGGAACCCAGTGAAGATTGTACATGTGGACAATGAGTTAATGATAAACCGTTTGAGAAACCGTGCTTTTTGCTTTTCCGGAATCAACAAACAATTATGATTTTTGTTTTTTTGTTGTTGTTCGGACATGATTTGGTACGTTGTTATAATATTGTAAAACGATACTTATTAGTTGTTTGAAAATATTAAAAAGCAGACTTGGTTGTTTAGAGTTGTAATGTCAAATGTCAAATTTCATCAACTTTCTTAACAAAATTTAAGTTGATAATAGATCACTTCCACACACACACACACACACACATATATTACTCTACTGAACTAGCTTTTTTGTATATATTGGGTTGTCATTTTCAGGAATCTAATTTGGAAATCTTAAACTCTACTCCACCACAACCAAATCGTGTCTACTTGGTTATTTAATTAGAGTTTCAATAGTAACTGTCATAGTCCATCAACATTCTTAAAATTCGTTAATTTCGACGTAGACAATTAATATCTCATGCCACACTTGTATTATTTGTCTACTGAACCGTTTTCGTTTATTTTGATCTGTCATTTTCAATAATCTAAATTACAAATGCTTCAACTCTACTCCACCACAACCAAACGAGTCTTGTCTTCACGACCTAATTTGCTTAACAACCTTATCGCCTCACTAACAACTCCATGACCCAAAACTTAAACACCTTTAGCTATGGCTATAAAATCCTGTTAATCTTCCATCACCTAAGCAACCCAAAATATTCGCTCTAAATACATTTCTTTTATCAATAAATATTTTAAAAAAAATCTTGTTAGCAGTTACAATTTCGAAAAGTTGGCCGAAAATGAATGTACATTTTTTCAATCTCCTTCTCACAGTCATCTTAGCGGTTTCTTTCGACATTGAAGCACTTAGTCCTCACTACTACGAGCATTCATGTCCACAAGCCGACCAAATTGTCACCAATGCAGTCAAGAAAGCCATGTCAAATGACAAAACTGTCCCTGCCGCGCTTTTGAGGATGCATTTCCATGATTGCTTCGTCAGGGTAGCTACTATTTGCACACCACATTCTTGTAATCTTTCAATCTTATATTTATATATATTAAAGAGTTAAAGAAATAACGCTGTTTGTGAATATTTTTGTTGATTAAAGGGATGTGATGCGTCAGTGCTGTTGGACTCGAAGGGAAAGAACAAAGCAGAGAAGGATGGACCTCCTAACATCTCACTCCATGCGTTTTATGTGATTGACAATGCAAAGAAGGCATTAGAAGAGCAATGTCCTGGTGTCGTCTCGTGTGCCGATATCGTTTCGCTAGCTGCAAGAGATGCTGTCGCTCTCGTTAGTCTCTCACCATATCGTATATCAAATAATAATTTTATTCGATAAATCTAAGAATCCAAATAATTTATTTGTGTGGATGTTATGATAGTCAGGAGGGCCAACATGGGAAGTGCCGAAAGGAAGAAAAGATGGAAGAATATCAAAGGCAATAGAAACAAGACAACTGCCAGCTCCTACTTTCAACATCTCTCAGTTGCGTCAAAGTTTTGGCCAAAGAGGGCTTTCTATGCACGATCTTGTTGTTCTCTCAGGTATTACACATTCAATCGTTTACTTCAAATATACTGCGCAAAGATGTCGCTTTGCCACCTAAATGCTCGGCAGTGTCAACCAACAGAGTACCTTGATTTTGATGACATGGACATTCCATTAATACACTTGCAAAATTTTACTAAATAAGATATGTTTAAAATGCTAAAAAATATAACATTCAATATGAATTAAAAATTTCAAAAAATGATTTGCATTTAGGCGGTCATCAAAACAACTTAGGCATCAGGTGGTATACTGATTAGAGTGTCTAGTGAATTATATTTTTTGATCATTGTAATGTACAAACACAATAATATTTTCTCAATAATTTAATTAATAATGATATAATGGTATTAATATGGAATGTTTAATGATATTTCAGGAGGACACACACTAGGATTCGCCCACTGCTCATCGTTCCAGAATAGGATTCACAACTTCAATACACAAAAACAGGTTGACCCAACACTAAACCCATCATTCGCGGCCAGCTTGAAAGGAATTTGCCCAGCCCATAACAAGGTTAAGAACGCTGGAGCGACCATGGACGCAAGCACAACATCATTCGACAATATGTATTACAAGATGCTTATACAAGGCCAATCACTCTTCTCATCTGACCAAGCACTTCTCACAACACCTTCTACTAAGAAACTTGTGGCCAAGTACGCAAGTTCCATGGAAGAGTACGAGAGAGCTTTTGTTAAATCTATGATCAAGATGAGTAGTATCAGTGGGAATGGTAACGAGGTCAGGCTTAATTGCAGGAGGGTTCGTTAGAATCTCGATCTCCGCATTCAACAGCAAGTTCTACATTTCATGTCTTTGGTTTTCTATCTTCACATGGATTCCTTGTAATTAGGCCTTTATAATGATGAAGGCCACGTTGATGTATCAAAATTACTATTCTATTATGTGTACATGTAAGGCATCTATTTACAAGTAATATATAAATATAAATTTTCTTTTCTCCCCAAAATAAATGATTTTGGTTAGCAAACGTTTTAGCGATTATTATATGTGAACTATGACCATTTGGTCTTGGAAATTTTTCAGATGAATGTGTTAAAGTTAATCATAAAATATGAAGATATTGCTTACTTCACCTAATCCCTATAACATTCACTAGAAAATCGAGTTGTAAGTATGTAATGGTGGAAATCATCATAATTTTTTGTCCTTATTCCTAACAAATTTTAACTCAACAAAACAGTTTTTGATTTGATAAAATATTTTTAAGAAAAAGATTTTTGAAAAAAACAAATAGAACAAACTTGTTAGTAAAATAAAATCTCGCAGACTTAACTTACACCGTTCCGTTGAAAAAAATCAAATTAAGTAAAATAAAACAGAAAACAGAAATAGATAGAGATGAGAAAGATATTACCAAACTAGCACCAAGTTTCATGGAATTCGATTCTCTGATGGTCGGTTTAGGTGCATCATTCCATCAATTTTTTTTTGTTTTCTGCTCGGACCAGGGGTATGTGACTTGACCTCACGTTTTTGAAGCTTGAATGGGTTCTCTGGTTTATGGCTGAAGGTGAAGTTGTAATATCTGCTAATCCATTCTCAACTTATGCTCTCTCTCTTGTTTTATGTATTTGAAAAGTTCCAATTTGTCATCTATGAAAAATTTGTAAAATCGAATCCTTGAAGAACAATTAATAGCTTTAGAATTCATTACCTACCAATATAAAAGTGTTTAACGAACGAATTTAGTTCTTATTTTTGAATTACTATTCATTGGCAAAAAAAATTGTGTCTTAAAATTTTTATTTGATGTTCAATTTATACCAAAAATCAATCAAATCCATAATATTAATGAATAAACAAAATTTTCCAATTGAATTCCTTAAAAACTTAGTAAATTAAGCAAAAATAAGAAAAATTCACACAAGAAAGCATAAACTTGTAATTTAAAAATATTAAAACATAGAAAATATATCTTTGCCTTTTTAATGATATGAGAATATGAGATTTGAAGTTGGAATCTATGGATTTTGAAAAATCAAAAACCTTCAAACATAACTAATATGAAGTAAAAATTTTTTGATTCAAAAATTTGGTGAAAAATCCATTTAAAATTCGTTTTTGGTTTTAAACTGTGGTTAAATCTGGATAAAAATCATTCTCTTTGGTGTAGATCAAGTGATAACCGGTTCAAATTAAGTTGGCTTTGGATTAAGTTGACTAACATCTTTAAAAAACCGGTTAAGAAAGTGAACCAGAGACATAATTTACTTACCTGGCATGAATCGGGTTTTGAGAGCTGTTTAATTAGCACCTGGTTTAATAATCATCCTCTTCTTCCTTTCTTCTTCACGCTTCACGCGTGTTGCAGAGCGGGGGAGCAAACGAGATCGTGGCCGAGGTTGAGGTTGACAAGTGGACCGAGGGAATGGAGCACGCGAACGACGACACCTCGGTCTGAGAAGGATCGGCTGCAGTCCGATTCGTCTTTTAACCAAGCAAAGAAAAAGATGGACGAGAAGGTGAATCTCTAAGGCTAGGTGTTAATAAAACAGTGTCGTTTAGCTAGTTACCGTTAGGAGGATTGAGTTTGATTGAGTCATAAAACTACTTCCTGGTCTGTAGGAGGATAGTTGTGAGAGTAGAGAAAGTTTAGGGAAAGTTGTTAGCTTCAATAGCTCTATTTAACGAGCTCAGAGTCAAGTAATAAAGTAAGCAAGTTCAAGAAAAAACAAAAAGGGCAAACAAACACTTACTCTGTTACACACGATCATCTGCAGGGGTAACTTCTTGTCTCTGCACTATCAACAAGTGGTATCAGAGCGTAAATCTGGGGTAAAACACCGGGAGACACTAGAGAGAGTGAGAGATCAAACACGGGTGTGTGAAAATAAACAAGATGAGTGATCGAGATGGGTTGATAATTCCCAAGTTCGATGGGGATTATGAGCATTGGGCTATGCTCATGGAAAATCTCCTAAGATCAAAGGAGTGGTGGGAGATTATTGAAGAAGGAATTCCTAGACAGGAGAGAAATGTAATCCTCACCGGAGCCGAGAGAACGAAGATTGCAGAAATGACGATAATCGATCATAAGGTTAAGAACTACCTATATGCATCCATCGAAAAGACAATACTCAAGACGATCTTGAAGAAGGAAACTGCGAAGGAGCTCTGGGAATCCATGAAAAGAAAGTACCAGGGGAATGAGAGAGTCCAGAGTGCTCAACTCCAGAGGCTGCGACGCAGTTTTGAAGTGCTGGAAATGCACATTGGAGAAACCATCACAAGCTACTTCGCGAGGGTGATGGAGGTAGCCAACAACATGAGAAACTTGGGAGAGGAGATCCCTGACTCAAAGCTGGTCGAAAAGATCCTTCGCACACTGGTGGAGAAGTTCACGTATGTGGTGTGTGCAATTGAAGAATCCAAAGACATCAAAGAGATGACAGTCGACGGTCTGCAGAGTTCACTGATGGTCCACGAACAGAAGCTTAGTAGACATGATGGTGAAGATCACGTCCTCAAGGTTGAAGACAACTGGAGAATGGGAAGAGGACGTGGAAGGAGTTCTCGAGGAAGGGGATACTATGCGGGCCGTGGAAGAGGCAGAACTAACTTCAGTAAGGAGACACTGGAGTGTTACAAATGTCACAAGAAAGGGCATTTTAAATCAGAATGTCCTGAGTGGGAGAAAGAAATGAATTACGGGGAAGCTGAAGAAGAAGTGTTACTGATGGCGCGCATAGATAAATCTGAAGAAGAAGAACACACCTGGTACCTAGACTCAGGGTGTAGCAATCACATGTGTGGTGTACGTAAGTGGTTTGGAGTACTAGACGAATCATTCCGCTCCTGTGTGAGATTGGGAGACGATCGTAAGATGCAAGTTGAGGGTCGAGGCACTCTGCGATTAGAAATAGAAGGAGTCACGCTGGTGATCTCATCAGTCCACTACGTGCCAGGGCTGAAAAACAACCTGCTCAGTGTAGGTCAACTCCAACAAAAGGGGTTGAAGATCACGATAGAGGATGATGTATGCGAACTTTGGGAAAAAAAACAGAGAAGGATGGTAATGCGGTCACAAATGACAAAGAACAGGATGTTCCCTGTAAAAGCGAAAGCGAAACAGATGCAGGAGCATCTGCAGGATTGTGTTTGCAAGCATGGGAACATGAAGGAGCCTTATGGCATAAAAGACTTGGACATCTCAGTCACACTGGTCTGCAGAAGCTCACGCATAAGCAAATGGTGACGGGATTACCAAGTTTTAGCAAAGAGGATGCAGAGCCTGCAGTCTGTGAAGTATGTCTCAGAGGAAAACAGAACCGTGATCAGATTCCAAAGAAGAGTTTGTGGAGAGCATCACGGAATCTGGAATTGGTCCACAGTGACATTTGTGGACCAATTGCTCCAACATCAGAGAGTAGGAAAAGGTACATCTTGAACTTCATCGACGACTTCAGTCGTAAATGCTGGACGTATTTCCTATCTGAGAAGTCTGAGGCTCTGGAGTACTTTAAGATCTTTCGAGTAGCAGTCGAGAAAGAACAAGGATTGAATGTGATGTGTCTTCGCACAGACCGTGGAGGGGAATTCACTTCAAGAGCATTTGAGGAATATTGCAGAGATAATGGCATCAAACGACAACTAACATCTGCGTATACGCCTCAGCAAAACGGGATTGCCGAGCGAAGGAATAGGACGATCATGAATATAAACCGGTGTATGCTGATTGAGATGAAGGTTCCACGAAGGTTTTGGCCAGAAGCCGTGCAATATGCTGTGCACATACTCAATAGAAGTCCATCAGCGGCATTGGAGGACATAACGCCACAAGAAAAATGGAGCACCATAAGACCATCTGTCGAACACCTGAGGATATTTGGATGTCTAGCGTTCGCAATGGTGCCATATGAAGCAAGAATTAAACTGGATGAAAGGAGCATGAAGTGTGTATTGTTCGGAATCAGTAAAGAGTCTAAGGCATATCGCTTGTACAATCCCGAAACCAAAAGAATCATCACGAGTCGAGATGTACGTTTTGATGAAAGAAAAGGGTGGAATTGGGATAAGACAGAGGAAGACATAGAGCTAACGTGGAGAGAAGAGGAACAAAGAACCAGAAGAGGAAATGAACTTGCAGAGGAACCCGAGGCAGATGGTGGGGAAGAACAGAATATGGAAGAAACTGTTGAAACTGAACAGAATACAGAAGAAACAGAGGAGGTTGCAGACACAACCAATGAGACAGAACCTGTTCAACCGAATTCAAGGACTCAGGGAACTGGCAGACGAGTAAGACAGAATCCGGTGTGGATGAGAGACTACGTGGTTGGAAATGCAGGGTTCATAGTTACCGAGGAAAGAGAAGAGTTCTATGCGATGATGATGGTAGCTGAGGATCCGGGAAGCTTTGAAGAGGCTGTAAAAGAAGAAGTGTGGAGAAATGCAATGGAAACAGAGATAAAATCCATTGAAGAAAATAACACATGGGAGCTGGTGAATCTACCTGAAGGTGCCAAAGTTATAGGCGTCAAGTGGATATTTAAAACTAAGCTGAATGAGAAAGGAGAAGTGGAGAAATTCAAGGCCAGGTTAGTAGCTAAAGGCTATCACCAGAAAGAAGGAATTGACTTCTATGAAGTCTTTGCTCCGGTAGCCAAATGGGATACTATCAGGTCAGTGATCGCATCTGCAGCAAAAAGGAGCTGGAAGGTATACCAAATGGACGTTAAAAGTGCATTCCTCCAAGGAGACTTAGAAGAGGATGTATACGTCCAGCAACCTAAGGGGTTTGAAGTGAACGGTGAATTGGAGAAGGTATACAAATTGAGAAAGGCACTCTATGGGTTACGCCAAGCACCAAGAGCTTGGTACAGCAGAATAGAAGGATACTTTCTGGAAAAGGGATTCGAGAAGTGCTATTGCGAACATACCTTGTTTGTAAGGAAGGAGGAGGCAAAGGTACTACTGGTGAGCATCTATGTGGACGACTTAATATACACGGGAAACTCAGAAAGAATGATGGAAGACTTCAAGAAGGACATGATGAGTGAGTTTGCAATGACTGACTTGGGGTTAATGAAACACTTTCTTGGCGTAGAGGTTGTCCAAGATGAAAGGGGAACGTTCATATGTCAGGAAAGGTATGCAGAGGAGATACTGATGAAGTATGGAATGGGCGAATGTAACATGGTGAAGAACCCCATGGTTCCGGGACAGAGACTATCAAAGGAGGGAGCAGGAGACAGGGTGGATTCAACGAGCTACAAACAAATCATTGGGAGCCTTAGGTACCGTACTGTAACTAGACCGGATCTAATGTACTCGGTGAACTTAGTGAGTAGGTACATGGAGAATCCTCGGGAAGAACACATGCTTGCAGTAAAACGAATACTACGATATGTGCAAGGAACCAAGAGGTTGGGAATTCGATATGAATCAGGAGGTACTGAAGAGCTGACAGGGTACGTGGACAGTGACTATGCAGGAGATATCGACGATAGAAAGAGCACATCTGGCTTTGTCTTTATGATAGGGGAAAGTGCAATCTCCTGGTCTTCAAAGAAGCAGCCTGTTGTAACATTATCAACAACAGAAGCCGAGTTTGTTTCAGCTGCATACGGTGCGTGCCATGCTGTGTGGTTAAGGAATGTTCTGAAGGAGATTAGCTTTCAACAGGAGGAAGAGACGACCATGTATTGCGACAACAGCTCTGCAATCAAGTTGTCAAAAAATGCTGTGCTACATGGGAGAAGCAAACACATCGATGTCAAATACCATTTTCTTCGTGAACTCGTAAATGAAGGAGTGATAAAGCTTGAATATTGCACAACGGGAGAGCAGGTTGCAGACATTATGACAAAGGCGCTAAGGATCGAAGTGTTCGAGAGACTAAGGAGACGAATGGGAGTAAGAAGCAAAGAAGAGTAAACTGAAACTTAGAGAAGTTTTAGTTTAAGGGAGGGAATGTTAATAAAACAGTGTCGTTTAGCTAGTTACCGTTAGGAGGATTGAGTTTGATTGAGTCATAAAACTACTTCCTGGTCTGTAGGAGGATAGTTGTGAGAGTAGAGAAAGTTTAGGGAAAGTTGTTAGCTTCAATAGCTCTATTTAACGAGCTCAGAGTCAAGTAATAAAGTAAGCAAGTTCAAGAAAAAACAAAAAGGGCAAACAAACACTTACTCTGTTACACACGATCATCTGCAGGGGTAACTTCTTGTCTCTGCACTATCAACACTAGGATGCATCGGGCGCGCTTCGTCATCGGCACTTGACCGAGGCTTGTGCGTTGCGGATACGACGGACGTGTGATGGACAAAACCTCAGCAGCGTGAAGCGTCGTGACCGAGGGACTGGTGTGATTGAGGGAATGAAGGCGGATCCCCCGGGCTGGAATGGATCAGTGGCGGTACGCTTCGTTCAACACGAGGGGTTGAGCGTTGGTGACGTTGGAGAAATGCCACGCCTGTGTGGACTTGTTGTAACGGAGTTCTAATCCTGTGGCTAAACTTTGATCTTTCAAGAAACTAGTCAGACAATAGGTTCCTCAATTCATCCTCCATGAAAAAGCCAAAATCGAGCTCTCCAAAGCAGTGTTCTTCTCCTCTAACAGTCAAACTTCGTTTTCCATAAACTTTTTCTCAAACAATGAGAGACATTGTCTAAAATGCCCTTTTGCTCAATCATATATATTTCTCTGTCTAAAGTAATTTTAAATTGATTTAAATTTAATTAAAAAAATTATGAAAAAAAAAAAACAGATTTTAAAATATTTACAAAAAAACCAGGTTATATCCACCCATCCAGATTAAATGAATCTATCCAATTGGATAGCGGTTTGAAACGGTTAATACCGCTGCACAGAACGACGTCGTTTTGTGCACCTCGTCGATTTATTAAATTGGGTCCGCTGTTCGACCGTTCTCTCTTTCCCAATCTCATTCCTTCTCAAACTCAAGTCCACTCTCGATTTTCTCCGTAAAAACTAGGTAAAACTGAGAATCAAATCCTCAAAAGTTTCTCTCAAACTACTCTCGCATACCCCTAATTTGTGTAATTGTGTCATGTACTCGAAGAATGAAGAGAAAGAGTTTCGTCATAGAAACTGAAAAGCATATTAGAAATCGGATTAGGAGAGCGAAACGTGGTCAGAGTTCGCACCGTCAGGCAGACAAGCAGGCGGAGGAAGCCCCTCCGGTGGATGTGCGGATAGTCAAGGAAAACAACCAACTAGCGATGGTTGTATATGAATCCCAAAATCGGAGTTGGTTGTGGAGTTAGAAGATGAAGAAGGATTAGACGAAGGAGGAGCTTCCCGGTCCTCGGAAAAGAGTGAAGAAATAAAAGAAGGTGAACAAGAAAAAGATGAAGAACAAGAAGAAAGAGAAGAGAGAGAAGGAGAAGCTTCCGCGTCGGAAGAGAGAGATGAAAAATTAGAAGGAGAAGAAGATAAAGGAGAAAAATAAAAAGAAGAAGATAAAGAAGGAGAAGGAGAAGAATAAAAAGAAGAAGATAAAGAAGGAGAAGTCGAAGAAGAAAAAGAAGAAGGAGAAGAAGTAGAAAGAGAAGTTGAAGGAGATGGAGGAGTTGTACAAGAAGAAGGTGAAGTCCCGACGACAGAAGCAGAAGTTGCCGCTGCTGGAGCAAGCTCTAGTCGCACCGTTAGCGATAAGAGAGCAACGGAGGTAAAACCCTTAAATTGTTTTATTATAACTAGTGAAACTAGGATTGATTTAGTAAAACTAGTAAAATTTGGAATATTATTGAGTAATAGTAGTTAAACCGAGTTTAATTTAGTAAAACTGGTAAAACTATGTTTAATTTTGTAAAATTAGTATAACCGGGTTTAATTTTGTAAAACTAGTAAAACTGGTAATGTTTTATTAATACTAGTAAAACTGGATTAATTTTTGTAAAACTAGTAAAATTGGATTAATATTTGTAAAACTAGTACAACTGTAAATATTTTTGTAAAACTAGTAAAACTCTGAATGTTTTGTAAAACTAGTAAAACTGTGAATGTTTTTGTAAAACTAGTAAAACTGTGAATGTTTTTTGTAAAACTAGTAAAACTGTGAATGCTTTTGTAAAACTAGTAAAACTATAAATGTTTTTTATAAAACTAGTAAAACTTGATTAATTGTTGTAAAACTAGTGGACATGTGATAGTAAAACTGTTTAATTGTTTTGGTAAAAGTAGTAAAACTGTGTAAAACTATTGGTAGATATAGATATAACTTCAGTAAAACTGTTAATTTTTTTAGTATAACTGGGTATTTCTGGTTGTTGTTTGTTACAGGATTCTATGGAAGATTATGAGGCGATGCCTCCTTTGGCAATGCACTTCCATCCAAACCAGTACCATAAGAAGATCAAGATCTCGACGAGTTGTTTCATTCATGAAACACTGAAAACTCTAGACCACTTACAGCCACCGATGACAAATAAAGAACGAATGTGGTTTGTAAGGCACCCGCAGTTCAAACATATTTTCCACATGCCTAAGGACAAGAATCACAAAGTTCAAGGCATGTGGATGCTTCTGCTCATGAATGTCTGCATTGAGAAGATAAATGAAGCTTGGTTTGCTGTAAATGGTGTTCTCATCGGGTACGGTTTAAGGGAACACACACTGATCTCGGGGTTCAATTGTCGGAACTATCCATTGAACTGGAAGCAAAAGGGGAGCATGAGATTTATGGAGAAATACTTTGGAGCGGGGGTAACTGTCCGTTATGTGGACGTGAAGGAGAAGCTTCTAGAGATGGAGCCTTCAATTGATCAGCTGAAGATGTTGGTCCTATATTTTTTGTCAGGCATCGTGGATGGGCAGACAAAGACCGAGAAAGATGCCCCGTCGGTGGAGCCATTCTTTCTCAGAGTTGTGGATGATCTGCATTTATGCCGCTCATTCCCTTGGGGGCGACTGTCATTTGATTTCATGCTCCGGGAGATCGTACGCACAATGGACCACTTCAAAGGGGAAATGAAAGAGAATGTCTTGTGGCCGATTCCCGGATTTGTTATTCCATTGGAGGTACAGTTATATTTCTGGTATTATTTATTGTAACTATAATTCTTATAAGTTTTTTTGTGTATTGTGTGTTTTGGTGTAGTTGCTAGCATTTTAGGCTATCCCGGAGTTTGCCTCGGAGTTTCGTGAATAAGTTGTAGGCACAGAGGAGTCTTGTCAAGGGATGTGCAAGACAAATTTTAAGAAAAGTGTGATGAAGGGATTTCCTCTGTCTAGTATTTATGAAGCTCTTGGAAACACTAAGGTACAACTACGTCAACTATATCTCATTTTTAATTGTAAAACTAGTAAAACTGTATAATTGTGTATGTAGAACTACTATAACTGTTTACAAGTGTACGTAGAACTAAGTAAAATTGTTTTGTGGTTTACATGCGCAGCGCATTTAGAGCCTACTTGTCCCGTCCATCAGTGAAGAAAATCTCCTTGCTGAGATGACGGAGCTTGAAGATGACGACGACAAACATGACTGAGATGATATATTTTGGAATTTGGTTCAACACGAAACAATGAAATTTCGGTTTGGGGGGAAACTTGAAATTTTTAAGATTTGGACGGGAAACATTTCACAGTTGGGCGCCATAAATTTGCACTTAATTTATTTTAGATTTTTGTTTTTTAAAAGATGCATATAGTTGTACTTTAGGGGATTTTTCATTTTAATTAGTTTTACTTTACTAAATTTTATGTATTACCATTTTTACAGTTGATTAATGTCATTTACATTACAATTATGAGTTTTTATTGCATTCAAATGTTCTGAAAGTCTATGAATGCAATTTTTTTACAATAACTTTGCGTAAGTCATAGAGTGATATCAAAAGTGTAAGGACTATGTTTTCTATATTATTTCATAATAATGAACCAATGGATAATATTTTAATCATTTTTTGTAATAATGTTTATAACAACAATTCATGTTCATAATATCAATTTGTCTATACTCCTTACTAAAATAACATAATATCATTTATACCAATTATATCAATTGTAGCAGTTATACCAGTTGTAACAGTTTTACTGTTTACACTAGTTATATCAGTTTCACTAGTTTTACTGTTTATACTAGTTATACAAGTAAAACTAACGATAGTTGTCAACAAAAAAAGTAGAACTAGTAAATCTAAAGTTAGTTGTCCAAAAAAAAAACTAAAACTAGTAAAACTACGAGTACAAAAACTAATATTACGTAACAAAAACACAGTATTACATAGTTTTACACAACACAAAATCTCAAATGCCCCCAAGTAACAACCATTGGAGTCCTTGTCTTTTGGACGTCGTACCCCAACTGATCGAAACCTCTTAACTTTCATTCTACCCTTCTTTTTGATCTTATCCGGAGGTATGATTTGCAATTCTTTGATGCAATATGGGATTTTCCACTCTCTGATATCTGGTACTACATAAATTGTCTTGTAATATGTCAATGCTCACAGCTCCGACCAATAGTATTTCGAGCACAGATCATGTAACTGGATTTCAAGACCTCTACCTTCATGCCTTTTGTTATCAATGAAAGCGGCTAATGTGTGCACACATGGATACTTTTGAATATCGAACACCCTGCAACTGCAGCTTTTTGAGATTAAGTTCATCAAATTTGGCTTTCCATCGCTACCGATGATATTGTACTCCAAATCGTAACTGTTTAGCTCGGTCGTAATCAATTTCTCAGCAATAGACCATATGTCGTGCATATAGTTGTCCTCTAACAGCAGAAGTTTTCGTTATATTGATTCAGAAGCGGCATCTTTCCTATGATCATTAAACTATTCAGAAATTTTTTTAATGATCGTGTCAACTAAAGGGAGTAAGGAGTACTTTCGTGCGGTTTTAAAAACACTGTTTAAAGACTCCACATAATTGCTTGTGTCTATGTTGTATTTATCTCCAGGAAAACAACACCTTGCCCATTTTTCTGTCACTGTGGTCTCCTCCAGATACTTGGTCGCAGAAGAAAATCTTGTCTTAAAAGCGCTATAAGCACAGTTGAAATCAGTCACTGTGTAAACCTACTACACTCCATGAATCTCCATGCGACTACGTCTTCGTTGACGTTTGTAGCATGACCTTTCACATTTTGTGACAAATGACATATACAATAAGCATGATGAGCGCTCGGATACACATTAGATATGGCACCGATGAGGCTTAAATTTATGTTGGTTATAAAAATATTTCAGACGAGTCAGGTACTATCGTTTTCAACATCTCAAAAAACCAGTACCAACTAGCATTATTTTCGCCATCAAGAACACCAAACACTATGGGATAATGATGACGATTAGGATCTTGAGCTGTGGCAAACACAAGTACACCACCATATCCTTTTTTGAGGAAAGTTGCATTCACACTTATCACTTTCCTTATGACTTGAAACCCTTCAACGCTAGCTCCCAAAGCGATGAATAACTATTTAAATTTTTTTGTGCTCATCAACTTTCACACTTGTAATTGTACCATGATGGATCTTCTCAAACATGTACAGATAACTATACAACATCTGTAACTTTCTTCTGGACTACCAGGCAAATCACTGACAGCTTTGTTTTTCCCTCGCAAAGCAGTAGAGTAAGATATCTTCACACCCAATTTTGTCTTAACAAGATCCATAATACTTTTAGGAGCTGGAGTTTCCATTTTTCATGGATAATTGTCACTCAAAAGCGTTGGAACTAATCCCGGTGTGTCTTTTCTCTTTTGGTTGCTATCACTCTGACTAGCTCGAGAGCATGTATGCATCTTGGTATACCTTCTAATCGAAAAAATCTCTGAATTTCCTATTCTTGTAGCTCATAAACCCTATTTACAGCTTTTTGACAACATTTAAGCATTAATCTGCTCTTATCTGACTTCTTAATAACATACTCAAAACAATTTATAAATGCAGCTTTATCCATCAATTCTTGGACTGCCTTTTTATTTGGAAATTCTTGATGAATATCCACACCCACAACGTTTTCTCATTCCTCTAAAAACTGACTTGATTCAATAGTAGGTGTCACGAGCATCCCGTGGTATCACGATCAGCTGTTCCTGCATCTGTATCTTGTACTCTTGGCGTGTCCCTGCCCATGGTATGTCCTGACAAATGCTCGTGACCTGACCAGCTTCAGTTCGTGATCAGCTTACTTACTAGATCCTTGGATCACACGCAACCAACTTGGCTGTCTTCCCGACCAGCGATTGTTCCGACTAACTGAAAGAATATGAGATTAAAAGATTTGTAGAATGAAAGAATGAGAGATTAGAGAGAATTAGAGAATTAGAGAAAAGAATGATTTTATTAAGAGAATGAGAATTATGAATTCTTAGTTACAAAAATGTGAAGAAGTAAGGTATTTATACTAATCTAGTTTAGGCTTGTTTGGATAGAAGGATAGCCTTATACATAAATGGCTACAAGGATAACATAATCCTATAATACAAACAAGCCTTAGACACTCCCTTTGACATAGAAATAAATCGCCTTTTAACATGAATTAAGGCATCCATATTTGATCATTTCTTCTTCATTCCAACACCAACCACTCTCACGTCCCGACTATTGGCCTGCTTCAGCAACCACACCCGACCAATCTTCTTTCTTTGGGTCGTGGCCTACTTCTATCTACACGTGATCAGATCAACCTCTCCGTGTCCTAGCCTTTACTTGTCTCAACAAGCTATCCTTGGACTAATCCGGCCATCAAGCATTCTGGACCATTCCCAACCATCTCGACCTAGCAATCAAAATTCATTGACATGGATATTCAAACTACATTCCGAGCTCCAGTTATTCTTCATGGGGCAAATTACCTCTTGTAGTCAAGGACCATGAAAACCACATTGGATGGTAAAGGCCTTTGGAATCACATTTGTACAAATGGTCTTGAAGAATGAATTTGGTGAAGTTAGTGAGGCTATGGCTGCTCAAGCCAAATGGTACCAAGAAGACCAGTTGATACTCTGTATACTTCAAAACTCTCTTGCTAGTGATCTCTTAGAGGCTTATTCATTTTGTGAGAATGTTAAGGAACTTTGGGACACTTTGCAAAAGGTGTATGGAAACACCACTAACCTCTTAAGAATTTTTGAGGTGAAAAAGTCTTTGAATGAATTGAAGCAGGAGGATGCAGAATTCACAAAGCACTATGGCTCATTCATAGCATTGTGGGCTGAGCTAGAGATGCTAAGGCCAGCCACAATTGTCCCAATTGTTCTCATAGAAGGAAAGACCAGGTTGTACTCTATATACTTCAAAATTATCTTGCTAATGATCTTTTAGAAGCTTATTCCTTTTGTGAAAATGCAAAGGATCTTTGGGACACTTTGCAAAAAGTGTATGGAAACACAACTAACATTTTAAGAATTTTTAAAGTGAAGAAGGTTTTGAATGAATTAAGGCAGGATGATGCAGAATTCACAAAGCATTATGGCTCATTCAGAGCATTGTGCGCTGATCTAGAAATGCTAAGGCTAGCCACCATTGACCCACTTGTTCTCCTTGAAAGGAAAGAACAAGATAAGGTGTTTGGGTTACTATTAACTCTTAATACTACTTACTCAGATCTTATTAAGAATATTCTCAGGTCTGATAAGCTTCCTAGCTTGGAAGATGTTTGTACTCAAATCCAAAAGGAGCAAGGATCTCATGGATTATTTGGCAACAAGGCTGAATTGGTGACTGCACACAAAAGCTTCTTCAAATCAGCATCAACAAATAAATCTAGGAAGAGGAGACAAATATGTGACCATTGCAAGAAGAATGATCATACAAAGAAAGAGTGCTGTGTAATCCATCCTCACTGAAGCCAAGTTGGGCCTCTCGGCCACAGCAACCCACGGTCAGCCTCAATCAAGCTCAAGGCCTTATAAATGCGCCTTCAAAAGCGTGTGGTAGCAGCTCATTTCTTCACTCAGCCTCCACTAGTACCATGTCTCCAGCATCTGAATTTGTGACAAAGCCAGACTTAGAAGCTCTTATCAAGGAAATAAAGGATAGCAATGTTATGGGTAAAACTTTTCATGCTTCTTTTCAAACTTCTTTTATTCCTAATGCTCCTAAATCTTTGGTGGTTGATTCTGGTGCTTCTCATCACATGATTAGTGATCTAGGATTGCTAGAGAATGTAGAACCTGCCGTAGGTAATGTTCTCATTGCTAATGGAATTAAAGTACCAATCAAAGGCATAAGAAAATTGAAGTTGTTTGATTAAGAATTTAAAGCCTTTTACATGTCTTCCTTTACTTATAATTTGCTTTCAGTTAAGAGAGCTACTACTGATTTAAATTGTCAAGCTATATTTGGTCCTAATGATTTTTATTTTCAGGATATTGAGACTAGTAGAATATTTGGATAAGGAACCACAAGAGATGATTTGTATGTGCTTGAAACCATGACTAGTGTTAGTGAATTAGAGGCGGCTTTTCAAGCTAGTTCATTTAGTACTGATTCTGATCTTTGGTATGCTAGATTATGACATCCTCATCCTAAAGCACTTGAATTGATTGTTCCTGGTTTGAAAATGCCAAAGGATTTGTGTAATTCTTGTATACTTGGAAAACATTGTAAGAAAGTTTTTGAAAAATCTATGCATACTTATGATAATTGTTTTGATTTGGTGCATTCTGATGTTTGGACATCTCCATTTCCATCTAGAGAAAATCATAAGTATTTTGTGACATTTATTGATGAAACGTCCAAATATACTTGGGTTACTTTACTTAGCTCTAAAGATAGAGTATTTGATGCATTTTTAAATTTTCAAGCATATGTTACTTATCAATACAATGCAAGTATTAAATGCTTTAGAACAGATAAAGGAGGAGAATACACTAGCACCAGACTTCAAGAACATTTAGCCAAACATGGCATTGAGCATCAAACCAGCTGTCTTTACATTCCACAACAAAATGGAGTGGCTGAAAGGAAGAATAGGCATTTGATGGAAGTTGTGAGAACAATGATGTTCCACATAAAAGTACCCAAGAGATTTTGGGGGGATGCTCTTGTAGCTGCATGCTACTTGATTAATAGGACTCCTACAAAAGTTCTAGATGACTTGTCTCCATTTGAGGTACTAAATAAAACTAGACCCAATTGATCATTTGAGAGTTTTTGGTTGTGTTTGTTTTGTATTAGTTCCAAGGGAGCAAAGGAACAAGCTGGACCCAAAGAGTACCAAAGCTATGTTCATTGGGTATTCTTCTACTCAGAAAGGATACAAATGTTATGACACAGAGACTAGAAGAGTCTTGGTATTCAGAGATATTAAGTTCCAAGAAGCAAAAGGTTTCTATGAAGAAGGAACTTGGGATCAATTTAATGACATCTTATCAACATGATCAGACCAAGCTGAGTACTTGAGGAGGCTCTTGGAAAGCATTGGTATTGTTTCCCCTCAGGCTCAGCATTCCCCAGCCACAACTCCTCAAGCACCACCCGTTCCAGCTGTGACCGGTCCTAGCCAACCTGCCGTGACCACACTATCTGATCCGTGGCCATCTACACCATCCGGCCAGTCCCACCAACCGCAGCCTGGTGCCTTCAGTTCTCCTGACCTTCCTCCTCTTGAACATGGGGGGGGAGAGAGACATCTACTCATGTCCAACAAAACTCAACAAGAGAAGAATCAATTTTGGTCTCAGCTTCCAAAAGATCAAGAGAAGTGCCTACTCCTATTGAAGTTTTAGGTGAAGAGGAGGATCCTATTCAAGAGGCTCCACCTACTGTCCTAAGAAGGAGCACAAGACAAAGGAAACCACCAGTGTTCTACAATGGGAATGTGGTTATTCATCATGATCAGGGAGTTTGTAATATTGCTCACTTACCTATTAATCATTTCATTTCTAGTCTTGATAAGGAGCAGATTCCAAAGACATATGAAGAAGCTATGGCCAAGAAGGAATGGATGGAAGCTATTCTAGCTGAGAAACAAGCCATGGAAAGGAATGGTACTTATGCTTCAGCTACTCTACCAAAAGGAAAAAGGGCTGTAAGTTCTAAATGGATTTTTTACATTAAATACAAAAGTAATGGTGAAATTGCTAGATATAAAGCTAGGTTGGTGGCTAGGTACTCAGACATATGGTGATGATTATAGGCATACCTTTGCACCTGTAGCTAAGCTTCATTATGTTAATTTTGTTCTTTCAGTTGCTACTAACCTTGAGTGAGAGTTATGGCAAATGGATGTCAAGAATGCTTTCTTAGAAGGTGAGCTAGAAGAAGAGGTATACATGTCACCACCACCAGGTCTAGAGGAGGAGGTTGGAAGCGGCAATACTCTCAGGCTGAGGAAGGCTATCTATGGCCTTAAACAATCTCCAAGAGCTTCGTACCACAAGCTAAGTGTAACATTAATGGATAGAGGCTTCAAAAGATCTGAAGTTGAATATACTCTTTTTACACTAAAAAGCAAGGAAGGTATTGTGGTAATTCTTATTTATGTAGATGATGTAATCATATCTGGTACTGATAGTGTTGGTATTGCATCTACTAAAGATTACTTAAAGAGTGTCTTTGATATTAAGGATTTAGGAGAACTTAAATACTTCTTAGGAATTGAAGTGTGTAGGTTCAAGGAAGGTCTCTTTTTATCTCAAAGGAAGTATGTTATAGATTTACTAACCTCTACAGGTATGATGGAAGCTAAACCAGCCAAAACACCCTTAAAAAAAGATTATAAAATCGCAACTAAGGGGGAGCTAGAGGAGGAAATTGATTTTCATGATCCTAAGCTCTATAGGAAATTGGTTGGTAAGCTTATTTATCTAACCATCACAAGACCAGATTTATGTTTTGCTGTGAATCAGGTATCTCAACACATGGAAGGACCAAAGATGAGACATTGGGAGATGGTCATGCAGATTTTGAGATATCTAAAGGGCACACATGAACAAGGTATATGGATGGGTTGCAATAAAATCATAAATGTGGTGGGTTATTGTGATGCAGATTGGGCAGGAGATAGGGAGGATAAGAGAAGTACCACTGGCTTTTGTACTTTCATATGAAGGAACCTTGTGATTTGGAAAACCAAGAAGCAAAAGGTGGTATCATGCTCTAGTGTAGAATCAGAATACAGAGCAATGAGGAAGCTTACAACTGAATGCATTTGGCTAAAGGAACTTTTGGAAGACCTGGCCGTGAAGTATGAAGATCCTATCACCATCCACTGTGACAATCAGGCTGCCATACACATAGCCTCTAACTCAGTGTTCAATGAAAGGACCAAGCATATAGAAGTAGACTGCCACAAAGTAAGAGAAGCTATTGGGAAAGGTATCATCTTGCCTTGCTATACAAGGAGTGAGGATCAACTAGCTGATGTATTCACCAAGGCAACATCTCTGAAGAATAGAGCCTCCAGTTATCCAAGGCTTGGCCTTATGACCATTTGATGTAAGAACTTAGGTGGGCTGTCTTTTCACCGAGAATCTCAGGTTAATGGACAGAATTTGTTGGAAGTGAAGGGATGGATTGAAGGGACCACACAAGCTGTGAAAGGGGCTTGTGATACTCCAAGAAATCCAACCAAAAGGCTGAAGAACACACGGCTGCAGCAAGGCTTGCTGGCGGCTGTTTTTAGACTAAGGGTCTTTAGGTTTTTGTCAATGCCGAAGTGGCCCATGAGTCCTCCGCCGTGTGCCTCTCTGAGAAGCAGCTCTCGGATTGATCCTCTTGGAATGCACAGTCGCTTGTCTTTGAAGAGGAATCCGTCGTGTAGAAAGAAACGGTTGTAGTTGCCTTTGTCGTGCTCTAGGTGAGCCTGGGCAAAGTCGACATTGTCGGCATACAGCTCCTTGATCATCTCGAAGCCCATAACTTTGGACTCCATGACAGATATGAGGCTGTATTAACGAGATAAAGCGTCAGGGACAACATTGTCCGTTCCTTTCTTGTACTTGATGACGTACGGAAATGTCTCTATGAATTCTAACCAACGGGCATATCGTTTCTTCAGCGTAGACTGTCCACGGAGGTGCTGGAGCGTCTGATGATCGGTGTGAATGACGCACTCTCGGGCAAGCAGATAATGCTGCCAAGTCTATAAGGCACAGACAAGGGCATAGAGTTCCTTGTCGTGGGTTGGATAGTTAAGTGCAGCTCCACTTAACTTCTCACTGAAGTAGGCGACTGGTCGTCCGTCTCCAATGCCAACGCCTGAAACATCACACTCGACCTCGAACGTCTGCGTGAAGTCTGGTAGCACGAGGACTGGGGTGTGTGTAAGGCGTTCCTTGAGGAGCTGGAAGGCCTTGTCTTGCTCGGTTCCCCAACGGAAGTCCTGGTTCTTCTTGATCGTCGAGGTTTAACGGACCAGCTATCGTGCTGAAGTCTCGGACGGACCGTCGGTAGAAGCTGGCGAGTCCGTGAAAGCTGCGGACCTGACTAGCGGTCGTTGGTGTGGGCCAATCCTGTATGGCTTTTATCTTCTCGTCGTCCACCTGAACTCCCTGGGAAATTACGATGAAACCAAGGAAAACAACTTGGTCGGTGTACAGCTGCTCTCTCTGCAGGGTGGTGATCACGGCCTCCAGGTGCTCCAGATGGTCTCGGTAGGTCGTGCTGTAGACGAGAATATCGTCGAAGTAGACCACTACGAACTTGCTAATGAACGGTCGAAGAACCTTGTTCATAAGTCACATGAAGGTACTGGGCGCGTTTGACAGGCCGAATGGCATCACTAGCCACTCATAAAGACCTTGATTAGTCTTGAAGGCAGTCTTCCATTCATCTCCCTCTCGCATCCTCACTTGTTGGTATCCACTTTTCAGATCGATCTTGGAGAAGACTGCGGCTCCGCTGAGCTCGTCTTGCATGTCGTTCAGGCGTGTGATGGGGTGCCGGTACTTGATAGTGATGTTGTTGATGGCGCGGCAGTCGACGCACATCCTCCAGCTTCCGTCCTTCTTGGGTACTAGAAGAACCGTAACGGCACAAGGACTGAGGCTTTCAGGAAAGTATCCTTGAGCCATGAGGTCCTGGACTTGTCGTTCTAATTCTTTAGCCTCCTCGGGGTTTACTCTATAGGCCGGACGGTTGGGTAATTGAGCTCCGGGAACAAAGTTGATGTGGTGCTCGATCCCTCGAATAGGTGGGAGGCCGGCTGGGATCTCGTCTGGGAAGACGTCGGCATACTTTCGAATCTCGGCAGGCAGTGAAGGGACAGTGCCAACCGTGTGCAAGCTCTTTCTGTAGAGCATCAATACGACCTGGGAGCCTTTGGTGCAAGTGGCCTTCCGCATGTCTGCTACATTTATCAGAAAAATTCTCCTTTCTGGTGTGTTGATCTTTCGCCATCTTCGATTGTATCTCTTGGATGGCGTGTGCAGACATTGAGGCTAGATTGTATCTACGCTTGTCGTGGACGAAAGAGTAGAAGTTGGTTCGTCCGTCATGCGTAGTCTCTCGGTCAAATTGCCAAGGTCGTTCGAGCAGAAGATGTCCAGCTGACATCGGGATGACATCGCAGGTGACCTGGTCCTGGTATCTGCCGATGCTGAAGGAGACCTTGACTTGGTCTGAAATGTATAACTCCGTCTTGTTGTTCAGCCATCGGAGCTTGTAGGGTTTGCGATGGCAATCCCAGTTTCTCCACTATGTATTTACTGGCGGTGTTTGTACAGGACCCTCCGTCGATTATCAACGAGCACACTTTCCCAAGTATTATGCATTTGGAGTGGAAAATGTTTTCTCGTTTCTCTTCTTCTTCTGGCTCGAATCTCGAGCTAAGAACTCGTCGGATCATAAGCATTTCTCCGGAATCGGCATACTCAATATCGTCGTTGGACTGTTGGTGGTTCGGAAATGCTTGCTCCTCTTGTTCGTCTTCGGATTCATAATCTCCGAAGCAGTGAGTACCATTGTCCGTTGAGTGGGACATTCCCGGGACATGTGTCCTCTGCCTTTACACTTGAAGCAGACGATCTCGCTGCTCCGCTGAGGCTGGGTAGAGGTCGTGGTACTGGGTGGTCTCGGGGCTGAGGGAACCGGTCCGGGGGCTGAACTGCTGGCCACAGCTTTGCCTTTAAGCCGTGGGTCAATGGACTGAGTCGTCCTCTCGAAAGGCTTGGAACCAGTGTTCCACGTGTTCTTGGGGCGAGAAGGTGCAGCAAATTTACGCTTATGGAACTTCTCGATCTGGACTGCTAGGTGGAACAGCTCGCCTAGGTCGTGGTATGGCTGCAATTCAATCATTCTTGCAATTGACTCCTGCAAGCCATGGATGAACTGGGCCATAAGGCTCTCCTCGGACTCGTCTACATCGAGTCGGTTGCGCAGGTGCTCGAATTCGTCAAAGTATTCGGTCACCGTCTTGCTTCCTTGTGTGAGACGTCGGAAGCGTCTATGCATCTCGCGGTGGAAGTGGGGCGGAACATATCGTCGCCTCATGATCTAGGTGAGCTCGACCCATGAGGTCAAGGGACCCATACGAGCTCATCTACGAGCGGTGACTTCTCGATCCCACCATGCCAGTGTGTGGTCTGTGAATTGCGCTGTCGCAAGGCTGACTTTACGGGGATCATCGTAGTTGTAATACTCGAAAAGAAGCTCCATTCATCTCTCCCAGTCTAAGTATTCTTCGGGATCAAGTTTACCCGAAAAGGGAGGTGGGTTCATCTTAACCTCCGGATAGTGGACTGGTGGACGAGGTGGTGGTGGTGGTGGCTTATCGTAATACTGATATCGACCCATGGGTGGGCGATCCTGATGATAGGGAGTTGCAGCAGGTGCTGCGGTAGGTGCTGGCACGAGCTGCCCTAAGCGCTCGAGGTGAGTCGTGAAGGTAGACATTTGTGCAGTCAATGCTTGCAATAGCTGCATCACTGTTTGATTGGGTGCCCTGACGTGGACTCGTCCTGCCCTAACATATTTCATTTTCCGAGGAAAAGGAAATTTCTAGAAATAGAAAGTTTCCCGAAAAGGAAACGTGCAGATTATGGAAACTTTAATTGGAAAGTTTCCACAAATAATATTTTTTAATACAATAAATAAACTACTAACACAAAAGGAAACAATAAGAAAAAGAAAATATCCTAAAAAAGAAATATTACCTAGACCTAAAATAGAAAACTTATGGAAACTATTTAAAATACTACCTAAAGACTAGGGAAAAATTCCTAAACACTAAAACTAAGAACCTAGACACTAACTAAACCACCCTAGCCGCCTAAGACTAGACTCACGCAAACCCTAAGACTACACGCACGAACGGACACGCTAAACCTAGAGGACTAAAACACAACCTGGAAGGGACACACTCGGGTAACCTAGACGCAAACTAAGTACTATGCGGGACAGGCTAGCGAGCGGTACGGTGAGGATGCTAGGTGTGGGTCGCGGACAACTATTAGCGGACGGGACAAGGTGCTATCCTAGGAGGACTCTCGCGGAGCTGCCTAGACGTGACCTAACCTAGGACTCAACTCGGTAAGGACGCGGTAAGGAACACACGCTAGGGAACTACACACGCTAGCTCGAACAACTATCCTAGGGCGCGGATGGAAACTCGGCACACACGCGGAACAGGCTATGACCGGGACGCTAAGGGACTAGACGCGGCCACAACTAAAGGAACCCTAGACCTAGAACTAACAAGGACACGGACGCGGGTGGTACAACACCACCGAATGCTAATCTAAGGGGGGAACACACGGACGCGACTAAGAAACCTAGACCAAGAACGCGGATGGAACACGACCGAACGCTAGAAAACACACGCTAGATAACTAAAGGGACTAAGGACGCGGTAAAGACACACGCTAGGGGAAGAGCTAGGACGTGAACAAAAACAAGAATCCTAGACCTAGAACTCGACAACTAAAGGAAACCTAGCAAAGAACAAACAACACAACTCCTTATGGATTTCAAGTATTGAAAGGTGTTCTAGGTGAGTTTCTAAAAGTTCTAGATTAATTTTAAAACAACATTCTTAAGGAGCACTTCTATTGGCCTCATCAGCGACGAGATGTAGAGACACACTGCGCCCGGTGCCTTATCTGCAAACGGGTTAAGTCCAAGATGAATCCGCAGGGTCCTTACATGCCATTGCCAGTCCCATCCGCGCCTTGGACAGATATCTCCATGGAATTCGTCCTAGCCCTGCCGAAATTACACAACAAGGACTCCATCTTCGTCGTGGTCGAAAGATTTTCTAAGATGGCATATTTCATCGCTTGCAACAAGACCAATGACGCAAGCCAGATCGCCGACCTGTTCTTCAAAGAGATAGTCCGACTTCACGCCATTCCCTGGACGATCGTCTCAGACCGTGACACCAAGTTCATGAGCCACTTTTGGCGAGCTTTGTGGCAAAAATTGGGCACCAATCTTCTGTTTTCTACAGCATACCATCCACAGACGGACGGACAGACCGAGGTTGTCAACAGGACCTTGTCCCAGACGTTGAGGGAAACAATCGGCCGAAATTTAAAGAATTGGCTAGAATTTCTCCCGTACGTCGAGTTTGCATACAACAGGGCCAAGCATTCTGGCACGAAGCGTTCACCTTTTGAAGTTGTCTACGGCTTCAACTCGACAACTACTATCGAGTTCACACCCATTCCGTTGGGCGACGCCATCAGTTTAGAGGGAGAGGCCAAGGCAGACTACATCAAGCGGCTTCATGAGGAGACCAAGGCAAATCTGGAATAATGGAATATCCAGAACGTCAAAAATGCCAACAAGGGCCGACGGCACATGGTCTTCAAAGAGGGAGATTGGGTTTGGTTACACCTGCGCCCAGAGAGATTTCCCCAGCGTCTGAAGAGCAAGCTTTCACCCTGGGGAGATGGTCCATTCCACGTCCTTCGGAGAATCAACGACAACGCCTACCAGCTCGAACTTCCAGGTGAATATAACGTCTCTAGTACTTTCAATGTTTCTGACTTAGAGTTGTTTGATGCAGGTGATGATTTTTCTTTGGATACCAAAGCACTCAAGAGGGAGGGAATGATGAGGACATCGAGCCAGCCACTGCACCGGTCATTCCACCTGGACCTCTTACGCGGTCCAAGAGGAAAGCCTTAGGAGACAAGCTCAGCATGCTATTGGATAGTGGAACCGGAGAAGACCCTGAGCTGACCCAGATGATCAGCCCACGACCAGCCGTCCAGACGTCCACAATGGCTCACGCATCCGACCAGACCGGTCCGGTTCTTGCACCAACGAACGGACATCCATTCCAGCTAGACAAGGAACCATGGAGGTTCCTTCTAGAAGACTATTCCTCCTCCGGTGTCTTTACCATTACCATTCGGTAGAGACACCAAAAGTCGTGCTAGGAAATTGTACTTTTTTTCTTATCTTCGGTTTTGTCCCATTGGGTTTTCCGAAGAAGGTTTTAATGAGGCAATACTCTTAGTGCGCCAGGCGATGAAGACTTGTTCACAATTCCATTCCATCACAATTGGGCTTTCTATCTTATTTCTGTTTCTTTTAGACTAAGTGTTTTAATTGGGTTTAAGTCATGTTGACTAATTAGAGCCCAATATTTATTTTAATTGCCAAGACTACATGTTGTTTTAATCTCTGAAAGGTTAAACGCATTGTAGTTTACCCTAAAGGTTTAACAAGGCATTATATAAGCCTTCTTGTTTACACTTAATGAAATAACAAGTATTTTGACAAAAACCTAAAGACTCTTAGTCTAAAAACAGCCGCCAGTAAGCCTTGCTGCAGCCGTGTGTTCTTCAGCCTTTTGGTTGGAGTTCTTGGAGTATCATATGCCCCTTTCACAGCTTGTGTGGTCCCTTCGATCCACCCCTTCATTTCCATCGAATTTTGTCCATTAGCCTGAGATTCTCGGTGAAAAGACAGCCCACCTAAGTTCTTACATCTCCATTCCACACCAATGATCCCAACATGGAGTGTTATACTCTTTTTCCCTAGAAAAGGTTTTGTCCCAATTGGATTTTCCTTCTTTATGTTTTTAATGAGGTAATACTTCATGGTTTCAAGCTTAGACATTCTTCATGTCATAAGCTTGAGGGGGAGTGTTGGAATGAAGAAGAAATGATGAATTTAGAAAGCCCTTCATACTTTCTATATTAGCCGTGAGTAACATAGGTAAAGAGGGAGTGTCTAAGGCTTGTTTGTGTTCTAGTGTTATGTTATCCTTGTAGCCATTCATGTATAAGGCAATCCTTGTATCCAAAGAAGCCTAGACTAGATTAGTATAAATATCTATCTCCCTTGTCATTTGTAACTTAGAAAACTATTATTCTCATTCTTAATAAAATCATTCTTCTCTCTAAATCTCTCTAATCTCTCATTCACTCATTCTACAAATCTCTTAATCTCATAATGTTTTACTTAGCTGGGTCATTCCATGGTCGAATATAGGTCTTGGCCATTGGCAAAGAGGGTCCTGGGTCACGATTGTGTCGAGTTGGATCGATGGCTTGGTTGGGTGTCAGGTCACCAACGTGGTCGAGAGCCGGGTAGCTGGGACGGTTGGGAACTGGGTCGCTGGGACGGTCGAGAGCTGGGTCGCTGGGACGGTCGAGAGCTGGGTCGCTGGGACGGTCGAGAGCTGGGTCGCTGGGACGGTCGGGCATGTCTTCATGTTCGTCCAGATCCTCGACCTGGGTCGTTTGTGGGTCATGGCCGCGGTCGTTCCTTTGTTCGTCCGAATGATCTTCCGTACCTTCTTCACGGTCATCCATCCCGTCCTGGGTCTTGTCATTCCCTCCCTCTTGAAAAGGATTTGTCCTCAAATCCTGATTATCTTTATAGGAAGGAATAAGGTCAGCAACATTAAAACTAGAACTAATAGGGTACTTACCTCGTAGGTCTACGATGTAGGCATTGTCATTTAGACGCTTGGCGATAGTGAATGGACCATCAACTCTTAGAAGCAGCTTTGAACGTCTTTCAACAGGGAACTGTTCCTTTCTGAGATGTATCCATACTTGGCCTCCTGGTTGAAAGACAACTCTCTTATGGCCCTTATTAGCCGCCTTCTCATACAGTTTCTTTTTGGCTTCTATGTTGGCGCGGGCCTCATCATGAATCTTCTGGAACAACTTGACCTTTTGTTCACCATCTAGACTTGTCCTTTCACTCAAAGGTAGAGGTAATAAATCCATAGGACATAAATGATTAAAGCCATAAAAAATTTGGAATGTACAAAATTTAGATGCAGAATGAACAGCATGATTATATGCAAATTCTACATGTGATAGACTATCTTCCCATGTCCTAATGTTTTTCTTAACAAAGATACACAAAAGGGATCCTATAGTCCTATTCACTACTTCAGTTTTCCCATCACTTTCTGGGTAACAAGTAGTTGAGAAACAAAGTTTAGTTCTTAGTTTTGCCCACAAAGTTCTCCAAAAATGACTTAAAATTTTTGTATCCCTATCAGACACAATTGACCTTGGCATGCCATGCAGACGCACTACTTCATTAAAGAACATATTAGGTATATGAGATGCATCATGAGTTTCACTACAAGCCAAGAAATGATACATCTTAGAGAATTGATCAACTACCACAAATATTGATTCCTTGCCATTTCTAGTCCTAGGTAAACCTAAACTAAAATCCATGAACAGGTCTACCCAAGGATGCTTAGGAATAGAGAGAGTATGATACAAACCGTGTGGCTGAGATGTTGACTTAGCCATCTTACATGTGGCACAACGGTTACAAATACGTTCAATATCCTTTTCATGTGTGGCCAGTAAAAATGTTCTCGCAATATGGACATGGTTTTGGCAATGCCAAAATGCCCAATAAGCCATCCAACATGGGCTTCTCTTATGAACAACTCCCTTAGTGAACACCTTGGCACACATAACCGGTTCTCATAGAAAATAATGTCATCTTGTTGGAAATAATGACATGTGGAACACTTAGTACAAGACTTTAAGATCTCTCCATAGTCAAGGTCAGTAGGGTACAATTCTTTAATGTGTTCCAAACCTAGAAATTTGACTTCCAAAGTAGAAAGAAGCGCATACCTTATAGACAAAGCGTCTGCCACAATGTTTTCTTTCCCTTGCTTGTACATTATCACATAAGTAAATGTTTCTATAAATTCCACCCACTTGGTATGGCGCTTATTGAGTTTTTCTTGACCCTTCAGATGTTTCAGGGACTCGTGGTCCGTGTGGATGAAAAATTCTTAGGGCCAAAGGTAATGTTGCCATGTTTGAATAGCTCTCACCAGAGCATATAGTTCTTTATCGTATGTAGGATAATTTAGAGTAACACCTTCTAATTTTTCACTAAAATATGCAATAGGCCTTTGTTCCTGCATAAGTACAGCTCCAATTCTTATGCCAGAGGCATCACAATCTATCTTGAAAGTGTTAGAAAAATTAGGAAGAACGAGTAAGGGTGCATGGGTAAGCTTATCCTTGAGTGTTTGGAAGGCTTGCTCCTGTGGTTGTTCCCACTTAAACCCCACTTCATTTTTGATGATTTCTCTTAAGGGTGTAGCTATGGTACTAAATTCTTTTACAAATCATCGGTAAAAGCCAGCCAAGCCATGAAAACTGCGGACCTCACTCACGTTCTTGAGTACGGGCCAATCTTGAATTGCCTTCATCTTTTCTTTGTCCACACTAACTCCTTCTTTACTCACAAAAAACCTAGAAATACCATGTTATCTGAACAAAAAGTACATTTTTCTAGGTTAGCAAACAACCGTTCCTTCCTTAACACTTCTAAGACCATCTAACATGCTTCACATGCTCATCTAGGCTCTTACTATATATTAAGATATCATCCAAGTATACTACGACAAAATGACCTATATAATCCCTAAGAATATGATTGATTAACCTCATAAACGTGATATGTGAATTTCTCAACCAAATGGCATCATTAGCCATTCATAGAGCCATTGCTTGGTTTTGAAGGCGGTCTTCCATTCATCGCCCTCCTTCATGCGAATTTGATGATAGCCACTCATTAGGTCTATCAGACTGGCACCATGAAGTTCATGCAACATGTTGTCAAGCCTTGGTATAGGATGTCTGTATTTGATTCTCCATTTACCATCCTTCTTGGGAACTAGGAGTACATGCACTTCACATGGACTAAGACTCTCCCAGATATGTCCCTTGTGCATGAGATCCTCTACATGACTTTGGAGTTCCTTGGTCTCAGTAGGATTTGTCCTATAGGCCGGTCGGTTGGGTAAGATCGCGCCTGGGACAAAATCAATTTGATGCTCTATTCCACTGACATGAGGCAATCCTTCTAGGCATTCCTCTGGGAAGACATCCTGAAACTCCTGTAAGACATTCTCAAGGCTGCTTGGTATCTATGTCTTAAGGTTAGTAGCAGATAAGCAATAGTCTTTATAGATAATCATGATAATAGGTTGCTTGTGATCCAATTTCTTCTGCACTTTACTGGCCTTGATAAAGAAATTAAACTTAGACATACCTTCCTTCTTTTTCTGTTGTTTGAGGTGTAGTTGGTCTAAGTAGACCTCATGTGGAGTCATGGGAACTAATGTTGGTTTACGGCCATTAAAGGTGAAGTGGTGCCGGTTAGTGAAGCCATCGTGGGTGAATTTGCGATCTGACTGCCAAGGCCTTCCAAGCAGGATGTATATGCCAATTTTTAAGGGCAAAATCACCTGATGAGTTACTCGTAGTTCTCCAGACTAATTCAACCATTGCAAAGGATACTGCTTTGGGTGTTTAGTCTTTTCAAGCCCTAGTTTCTGCACCATAGTCTTACTAGCCACATTAGTACGGCTTCCCCCATCTATAATGAGACAACATATCTTGTTTTTAACAACACATCTGGTGTGAAAAAAGTTTTCTCTTTGTCTGGCCCATCTTTCTTGGATTAGATACTTAAAGAACATCTGGCCACTAAGAGCTGTCCAGGAACAGGTGGTTCAATTCCATCTTCCGGCTCCGTTTCATCCTAGTGGGCCATTTCCTCCTCATCCTCAGTTTGTACCTCCCCGTTGTGAAGGACTATCATGAACTTCTTATTGACGCATTCATTGGCATAATGTCCAAGACCCTGACACTTGAAGCATCTAATCTCCTATGTCTTAATGGGACGGTCTACGGCCTTCCTTTTCTCCATCCGATTGAAGTGCAGATTATTTAAGGACTTAGAGGTTGTTGGTGGAACGTCACTTGGGCGGCTTGGTTTAAATTCACGCTGATAAGTTTGCTTGCTTCCCAAGGGACCTGGAACATGAAAGGAACGCAAGTTAGGCTTCCTTTTCATTTGTTGTTCTATAAGAATGGACTTATGCAACATCTCCTCAAGATCCACATAGTGCTGCATTTTCAGCCGGTCCTGTATGTCTCGGTTGAGACCACCGAAGAAACGTGACATGGTTGCCTCACGATCCTCAGTAACTCCAGCCCTTATCAACAAGGTCTCCATCTCCTGAAAGTAATCTTCAACACAACGGCTGAACCAGGCATCCATCATTTGGTTCATTCGTGTGTGAGTGTTTCCACAAGGCAGGAGTGATTGGATTCTTCTTCTTCTGAGTCTCCCATGGTTCCTGAAACAAAATCAACGACCACTGCCCAATCAAATGTTCACATGATCACATCTAAAAGGAAAAGACACCAGATCAACTTTTAAAGTGTGCAAACAAACCACTTTAATTAAGATTCAAACAACTTTTAAAAAACTCTTTAAAAACAGACTTTGAAACAAAGATTTATATTGAAGTTAAGTCACAAAAGAATTTGAAACCGATTTCTCAAACTTTTGTCAACAAAAATTTAGATTCAAAACAGAGAGTGAAGAACATAGCTTGTTGATGCTCTGACACCACTTGATGTGATCGTTAGGAGAAGGACCACAACCCTATCATTGCAACAAGCTGGAATGAAGCAAAAAAGGGTGAACGATGCAGCAGATGGTAAGAAATGATGGAGGTTTAGAAAGGTAAACATTTAGGTTGGGATGTGACTGTAACTCCAACGAAAAGAGAACAATGGACTGAATCAGGTAAGAAAGATAAGAAGGTGTTGATTCTTATCAATCCGGCCTATTCCTCAGATTGATATGACGCACCAAATGAAGAAGTAGGGATTTCCTAAGCGGCTCAAATATTACTCATTAAGAGGGGGCTTAGAAGAGAAATCAGATATTACACACTGATTTTGTGATCGTAAACTCTTAATATCAAAAGAGAACTTTTATAAAGGAAAATTCGATAAGAGAAAAAGGTACAAGGGTGACCATGGCCATGCTTAAATAGAAAAGAGTTCTAGACATCTGCATGAGGTCAAAGGCTTGCATGGAAGGCCCATAATTCCCTCACCATGCAAGACTTGACCACATGGTCTACAAGGCATTTAATACGAAATTTGAACAACAGTTCGCCAAGGATGACAAGAACAAAGTCTGGGCCATGAAACGGGCCAAAAGAATTTATCTGCTAAAGGCCTTATGCAATTCGACATGTAAAAACGCATTTGGGCCTCATTTAAAACCTCTATTGGAAAAACCCAAGAGAGAAAAAAAGCACAAAAATGCATCCTCTTCCCAAACACATAATTTAATTAGCATAAATTCTTAATACCATACCCAATAGATAGGAATCCGGCTTGGATGCACTGATGAATGCTCCAATCTGGTCTTGAAGAGCTTTGGTTCTGGCGCGGGTCAAAGGCTCCACTGGAACGGTCCATGGGTCCACATCCTTACCTAGGTCAGTCCATGGTCGAATATAAGTCTTGGCCGTTGGAAAAGAGTATCCTTGGTTGTTGACGTGATCTTGCCCAGGCTGCTGGGACAGACGAGGCCTGGGTCACGATCGTGGTCGAGTTGGATCGATGGCTTGGTCGGGTGCCAGGTCACGACCGTGGTCAAGAGTCGGGTGGCTGGGACGGTCGGGAACTGGGTCGCTGGGATGGTCGAGAGCTGGGTCGCTGGAACGGTCGAGATCTGGGTCAGTGGGATGGTCGAGAGCTGGGTCGCTTAGACGGTCGGGCATGTCTTCATGTTCGTCCGGATCCTCGACTTGGGTCGTTTGTGGGTCATGGCCGCGGTCGTTCCTTTGTTCGTCCGAATGATCGTCCGTACCTTCTTCGCTGTCGTCCATCCCGTCCTGGGTCATGTCATTCCCTCCCTCTTGAAAAGGATTTATCCTCAAATCTTGATCATCTGCACAGAAAGGAATAAGGTCAGCAACATTAAAACTGGAACTAATAGGGTACTTACCTTGTAGGTCCACGATGTAGGCGTTGTCATTAGACGCTTGGCGATAGGGAATGGACTATCAACTCTTAGCATCAGCTTTGAACGTCTTTCAATAGGGAACCGTTTCTTTCTGAGATGTATCCATATTTGGCCTCCTGGTTGAAAGACAACTCTCTTACGGCCCTTATTAGCCGCCTTCTCATACAGTTTCGTTTTGGCCTCTATGTTGGTGCGGGCCTCGGCATGAATCTTCTGGACCAAGTGGGCCTTTTTTCACCATCTAGACTTATCATTTCACTCAAAGGTAGAGGTAATAAATCCATAGGAGATAAAGGATTAAAGTCATAAACAATTTGGAATGGACAAAATTTAGATGCAGAATGAACTGCATGATTATATGCAAATTCTACATGTGGTAGACTATCTTCCCATGTCCTAATATTTTTCTTAACAAAGGTACGCAAAAGGGATTCTATAGTCCTATTCACTACTTCAGTTTGCCCATCACTTTCTGGGTAACAAGTAGTTGAGAAACAAAGCTAAGTTCTTAGTTTTGCCCACAAAGTTCTCCAAAAATGACTTAAAATTTTTGTATCCCTATCAGACACAATTAACCTTGGCATTCCATGCAGACGTACTACTTCCTTAAAGAACAGATTAGCTATATGAGATGCATTATCAGTTTTACTACAAGCCAAGAAATGAGACATCTTAGAGAATCGATCAACTACCACAAATATTGAGTCATTGCCATTTCTAGTCCTAGGTAAACCTAAAATAAAATTCATGAACAGGTCTACCCAAGGATTCTTAGGAATATGGAGAGGATGATACAAACCGTGTGGCTGAGATGTTGACTTAGCCATCTTACATGTGGCACAACGGTTACATATACGTTCAACATCCTTTTTCATGTGTGGCCAGTAAAAAGGATCTCGCATATGGACATAGTTTTGGCAATGCCAAAATGGCCCATAAGCCTACCAGCATGGACTTCTCTTATGAACAACTCCCTTAGAGAACACCTTGACACACATAACCGGTTCTCATAGAAAAGAAAACCATCTTGTTGGAAATAATGACATGTGGAACATTTAGTACAAGATTTATAGACAAAGAGTCTGCCACAATGTTTTCTTTTCCTTGCTTGTACTTTATCACATAAGAAAATGTTTCTATAAATTTCATCCACTTGGTATGGCGCTTATTAAGTTTTTGATGGCCCTTTAGATGTTTCAGGCACTCGTAGTCCGTGTGGATGAAAAATTCTTTGGGCCAAAGGTAATGTTGCCATGTTTGAAGAGCTCTCACCAGAGCGTATAGTTCTTTGTCGTATGTAGGATAATTTAGAGTAGCACCTCCTAATTTTTCACTAAAATATGCAATAAGCCTTTGTTCCTGCATAAGTACAGCTCTAATGCCTATGCCAGAGGCATCGCACTCTATCTCGAAAGTGTTAGAAAAATTAGAAAGAATCAGTAAGGGTGAATGGGTAAGCTTATCTTTGAGTGTTTGGAAGGCTTGCTCCTGTGGTTGTTCCTACTTAAACCCCACTTCCTTTTTGATGATTTCTGTTAAGGGTACGGCTATGGTACTAAAGGCTTTTACATATCATCGGTAAAAGCCAGCCAAGCCATGAAAACTGCGGACCTCACTCACGTTCTTGGGTACGGGCCAATGTTGAATTGCCTTCACCTTTTCTTTGTCCACACTAACTCCTTCTGCACTCACAAAAAACCTAGAAATACCACGTTATCTAAACAAAAAGTACATTTTTCTAGGTTAGCAAACAACCGTTCATTCCTTAACACTTCTAACACCATTCTAACATGCTTCACATGCTTATCCAGACTCTTACTATAAATTAAGATATCATCAAAGTTTACTACAAAAAAATGACCTATATAATCTCTAAGAATATGATTCATTAACCTCATAAACGTGATAGGTGCATTTGTCAAACCAAATGGCATCACAAGCCATTCATAGAGCCCTTGATTGGTTTTGAAGGCGGTCTTCCACTCATTGCCATCCTTCATGCGAATTTGATGATAGCCACTCATGAGGTCTATCTTTGAGAATATACTGGAACCATGAAGTTCATCCAACATGTCGTCAACCCTTGGTATATGATGTCTGTATTTGACCGTAATGGTGTTGATTGCCCGACAATCAACACACATTCTCCATTTCTCATCGTTCTTGGGAACTAAGAGTAAAGGAACTGCACATGGACTAAGACTCTCCCAGATATGTCCCTTGCTCATGAGATCCTCTACACGCCTTTGGAGTTCCTTCGTCTCAGTAGGATTTATCCTATAGGCCGGTCTGTTGGGTAAGACCGCGCCTGGGACAAAATCAATTTGATACTCTATTCCACTGACAGTAGGCAATCTTCTAGGCATTCCTCTGGGAAGACATCCTGAAACTTCTGTAAGACATTCTCAAGGCTGCTTGGTATCTCTGGCTTAAGGTTAGTAGCAGATAAGCAATAATCTTTAAAGAAAATCATGATAATAGGTTGCTTGTGATCCAATTTCTTTTGCACTTCACTGACCTTGATAAAAAATATTTACCTTAGACTTACCTTCCTTATTTTTCTGTTGTTTGAGGTGTAGTTGGTCTAAGTAGACCTCATGTGGATTCATGGGAACTAATGTTGTTTACAGCCATTAAAGGTGAAGTGGTGCCGGTTAGTGAAGCCATCGTGGGTGACTTTGCGATCTGACTGCCAAGGCCTTCCAAGCAGGACGTGGCCGGCTTCCATAGGCAAAACATCACACAAGACTTCATCTTTGTATTTCCCAATTTTTAAGGTCACAATCACCTGATGAGTTACTTGCAGTTCTCCAGACTCATTCAACCGTTGCGAAGGATACGACTTTGGATGTTTAGTCTTTTCAAGCCCTAGTTTCTGCACCATAGTCTCACTAGCCACATTAGTACGACTTTCCCCATCTATAATGAGACGACATACCTTGTTTTTAACAACACATCTGGTGTGAAACAAGTTTTCTCTTTGCTCTGGCCCATCTTTCTTGGATTAGACACTAGAACATCTGGCGACTAAGAACTGTCCAGATACAGGCGGTTCAATTCCATCTTTCGGCTCCGTTTCATCCTTGTGGGCCATTTCCTCCTCATCCTCAGTTTATACCTCCCCATTGTCAAGGACTATCATGAACTTCTTATTGACGCATTCATTGGCATAATGTCCAACATCCTGACACTTGAAGCATCTAATCCCCGTGTCCGAGTGGGACGGTCTACAGCCTTTCCTTTGTCCATCCGGTTGAAGTGCAGATTGTTTAAAGCCTTAGAGGTTGTTGGTGGAACGTCACTTGGGCGGCTTGGTTTAAATTCACGCTGATAAGTTTGCTTGCCTCCCAAGGGACCTGGAGCATGAAAGGAACACAAGTTAGGCTTCCTTTTCAATTGTTGTTCTATAAGAATGGCCTTATGCAACATCTCCTCAAGATCCACATAGTGCTGCATTTCCAGCCGGTCTTGTATATCTCGGTTGAGACCACCTAAGAAACGTGACATGGTTGCCTCACGATCCTCAGTAACTCCAGCTCTTATCAACAAGGTCTCCATCTCCTGAAACTAATCTTCCACAAAACGGTTGCCTTGGGTGAGTTGCCTCAACCGTTGGTGAAGGTCTCTATGGAAATGACTTGGTACAAACCATTTTTGCATGATGGCCTTAAGCTGTTGCCAATTCTCTATAGGGTACTCTCCATTTCGCCGTCTTGAGATCACCATCTGGTCCCACCAGCTTAAAGCATAGTCATAGAACTCTTTCACAATAATATTTACCTTGTTAGTTTCATAATAATATTGGCAATGAAAGACTAGCTCAATTTTTTGTTCTCATTCCAAGTAGGCAGTGGGATCGCTTTTGCCATGGAACAGTGGTATCTTAAGTTTGAGGTGGTTGATATTGTCCTGCTGGTAAGGTGGTGGTCGGTGGTCACAGACACACCTAGGTCTGGCCGGGGTATTGTGTTTTGACCCTTCACTTTGGTAGGACCTGGCAGCATCTTCATCACGATAGAAGCTATGGCGTCCAAGACTTTCCACCACAGATGCCTCATCATGTCTTTCAGGTGTATGCTCACGCCGGTCTGAGGATGAAACTCGATGGTTCTGCCTTGGTTCCTCAGGGAAAAGAACACGCTGTTAGTCAGGTCTAGGCTCTGGTATTTGGCCCCTGATGTCCTCTAGTAACCCATCTTTCAAGCCAGCCTGCATGGAGGTGAACTGGGCATCCATCATTTGGTTCATTCATGTGGTGAGTGTTTCCACAAGGCAGGAGTGATTGGATTCTTCTTCTTCTGAGTCGCCCATGGTTCCTGAAACGAAAGCAACGACAACTGGCCAATCAAATGTTCACAAGATCACATCTAAAAGGAAAAGACACCAGATAAACTTTTAAAGTTTGCAAACAAACCGCTTTAATTAAGATTCAAACAACTTTTAAAACAACCAAGTATATGTTAAATACCACAATTAAAAATTCTTAAAAACAGACTTTGAAATAAAGATTTATATGGAAGTTTAAGAGTCACAAAATAATTTGAAACCGATTTCTAAAACTTTTCTCAACAAAAATTTAGATTCAAAAGAGAGAGTGAAGAACACAGCCTGTTGATGCTCTGACACCACTTGATGTAATCCTTAGGAGAAGGACCACAACCCAGTCACGACATCAAGCTGGAATGAAGCAGAAAAGGGTGAAGGATGCAGCGGACGGTAAGAAATGATAGAGGCTTAGAAAGGTAAACGTTTAGGTTGGGATGTGATTGTAACTCCAACGAAAAGAGAACAATGGACTGAATCAGATAAGCAAGATAAGAAGGTGGTGATTCTTATCAATCCTGCCTGTTCCTCAGATCGATATGACGCACCAAATGAAGAAGCAGGGATTTCCTAAGCGGCTCAAGGATATTACTCACCAAGAGAAGGCTTAGAAGAGAAATAAGATATTACACACTGATTTTGTGATTGAAAACTCTTAGTATCAAAAGAGAATTTTTATTAAGGATAATTCAATAAGAGCAAAAGGTACAAGGGTGGCCATGGCCATGCTTAAATAGAAAAAAGTTCTAGGCATCTGCATGAGGTCAAAGGCTTGCATTGAAGGCACATAATTCCCTCGCAATGCAAGACTTCACCACACGGTCTACAAGGCATTTAATACGAAATTTGAACAACAATTCGCCAATGATGACAAGAACAAAATCTGGACCATGAAATGGGCCAAAACAATTTATCTGCTAAGGGCTTTATGCAATTGGACATGTAAGAATGCATTTGGGTGTCATTAAAAACCTCTCTTAGAAAAACCCAATAGAGGAAAAAAGAGCAAAAAAATGCATCCTCTTCCCAAACACATAATTCAATTAGCATAAATTCTTATTACCATACCCAAGAGATAGGAATCCGGCTTGGATGCAATGATGAACGCCCCAATGTGGTCTTGAAGAGCTTTGGTTCTAGCGCGGGTCAAAAGCCCCACTGGAACGGTCCATGGATCCACATCCTTAGCTGGGTCAGTCCATGGTCGAATATAGGTCTTGACCATTGGAAAAGAGGGTCCTTGGTTGTAGTAGTGATCTTGTCCAGGCTGCTGGGACAGACGAGGCATGGGTCGCGATCGTGGTCGAGTTGGATCGATGGCTTGGTCGGGTTCCAGGTCACGACAGTGGTTGAGAGTCGGGTCGCTGGGACGGTCGGGAACTGGGTTGTTGGGATGGTAGAGAACTGGGTCGAGAGCTGGGTCGCTGGGACGGTCGAGAGCTGGGTCGCTGGGACGGTCGTGCATATCCTCATGTTTGTCCGGATCCTTGACTTGGCTCATTCGTGGGTCATGGCCGCAATCGTTCCTTTGTTCGTCCGAATGATCGTCCGTACCTTCTTCACGGTCGTCTATCCCGTCCTGGGTCATGTCGGAAGCTTTGGATGGAGTTGTTCAAAATCCTTGGGACAGGGATTAATTTCTCAACAATCTTCCACCTCCAAACCGACGGCCAAACAGAGCAAGGAAATTCCCTATTGGAATGCTATCTTTGGCAATTTGTGAGTGAAAATAGGAATACTGGACAAAAATTTTGATATCGCCAAATTCTCTTACAATCTACAGCGGAGCTAGGCGACCGGCAAAAGTTCGTTTGAGCTTGCCACCGGTCGACAACCAATAACTCCCCACACAATTAACATATCACACAACGAGACAGAAAATAGTTCAAACATGGGAAGATCATGCATATTTTTATTGGGTCTGTTTGGAGAAGTCCCATAAGCGCATGAAAAAGTGGGCCGATGGGAAGAGACGACCATTTGCCTTGAAGGTGGGGGACCAGGTGTTGGTAAAACTCCTTTCTCAATAGTTCAAAGTATTTAGAAACATGCACAATGGACTTCTTCGGAGATATGAAGGGCCATTTAAAGTCATGGCGAAGAGAGGCAAGGTCTCCTACCAACTTGTCCTACCTGAATCATTGAAGATTCATCTGCTTGTTTAATGTCAACATGCTGAAACCATTTCATGAGGTCATGAATGATGAAATTCATGGACAGTCTAGTCGAGCACCACCAATCATTACCAAGTCTTACGACAAGGAAGTGGAAAAAGTGCTCGCATCAAAGGTAGTTTGGAAGTGTGGTATTCCTCGACAAACACACTTCCTAACCAAATGGAAAGTATTACCCGAACCTGAGGTCTCATGGGAGCGTGAAGTGAACTTGTTGCAGTTTAAGGAGCAGCAGAAAGCGTTCGCAGCGACGAGGGCGTCACCGAATTAGGTGGAGAAGAATGTCACGGACAGGACATCCAGGACATCCTTCGGCCATACAAAGAGCGGGTGGGCCGACCCACTAGGAATTCAACAAATATCCTTATGGATCCGCTCTTGATCCTAAGGATCCGTCTTTGACCCCTGAATATCCGCCTTATTTATGAGTATCTTTCTTATAGCCATTGGATTAAAATAATATCCACCATCCATTTTGGATGTATTTTTGTATAAATAGGGGTGAGATCCCTTATTTGTAATCATCCAATATTTCTATCAATTTAAGAGATTTTGAAAGCCACTCATTTTTGTTTTTCCTAATTTTCTCATTTTTCTATGTTTTTTTAGAGAAAGACTGCCTAATCTGTTTGTCAAGACAAAAAAGGCTAGGCCCGCACAGATTGATCCCTTAAGATCAAACCCGTGACATGAGAGGAACCATATTAATTGGATACAATTTGATCTGACCACAACGAAAATGAGTGCTTTTACATACATCAGGCCTTTTTTCTTTCTTTTCTTCTTTTCGTTTTCATTAATAATTTACCACCACCATAGTGTTTTTAGTCTTTCTTTTCTTCCAACGCTTGCACTTCTGTCTTTTCTTTTCTCAGTTAGTTTAAAAATGGAAGAGGATTGCTCTGTTTGAAGTCTATGGGCTTCTATCTACAATCCAAAGTGCTTCCTTGCAAAACAAAGTTATCTGTCTATGGTCTTTCACCAGAGCCACTGTTTGATACTGACGTAATCCTTAGGAGGAGTCACTCATCCAAGATCGGTAACCAGAGCCTGGTATGCGGAATGGATGATGCGGAAGATGAACGGTTGGTTTTATGTGTTTAGGATCGAACCATGTGAAGAAATAAGAAAGAGTGTGAAGTATGGTCGAACGGACAAATGAAAAGGAGGGTGGAACAAATGGGCTAAGCACAAGGCCGCGGTTAAGCCTTAAACAACCCAACTTCTCTCGGATGAATATGACACACCGGCCTCAAGAAGGGTTTTGTGAATTGGCAATTTAGATATTACACACCAGAAAGGGATTCACAAGGCCAGCATATATAACACACTACTTATATTTTTGTAAGAAGAAACTTTGGAAAATATTCAATAAAAAGCCTTACAAATGGTCAGGTCCTAGTTTAAATAGGCAAGAAAGAAGAAATAAATCGTTGGTCAAAGCTTGACTTGCATATTGCACAGATTCCAAGACATGCAAGACCATGACTAAACAGATTTCAAAGTGGTCAAGAACTTATCTATTACACACGCTTAAAACAAAGGAGTAATGGGCCGAGCCAAAATGAGGTAAGAATTCTGATCAAAATATGTTATAGGCTTTAAGTAAATGGAAATAAAAATGATTATCCAGGCCTCATTAAAAACCTTGTTGAGAAAAACCCATTCGGACAAAAACTTACCAAAGAAAAGAACATCAAGGTAAACACTTTTCCCATAAACTTAATTCAAATAACTTTGAATCAGAATTACCATTCTTTGTTGAGTTGGTCATGTAGAAGTCTGAGTAATATGGCCACCAACAGCTTGTTGAAGAGCCTGAGGCTTTGATCGCGTCATTGGACCAGTTAAAATGGTCCAAGGATCTTGCTTCTTGGTCACTTGTTAGTCTAGGCCGGGTCGAAGTATTGATGGGTCTGAGTTGGTGTGCTTCAGGGCTTGAGTCAAGTGTTGGTCCAAGGCTGGTTCTTGGGACATAAACCGGTCGAGGCTGGTCAAAGACAAATCGGTGGCGCGGTCCTAGCACGGACCGGAACTGGTCGTGATGCGGATCGGTGGCGCGACCGAGGCACGAACGCGGGCCGTTCTTTGGGTCGTCCTGTTTTAAGCCTGAAACCTCCATTGTCCATCGGTATGTCCATTTGTCCGTTCGTTCATTCGTGCGGTCGTCCTTTTCCAAACCAAGGTCATTGGTATCGATCTGGATCACATCATCCCCTCCCTATTAAAGAGGATTTGTCCTCAAATCCTGATCATCTGCACAGAAAGGAAGTAAATCATAAACATTAAAACTAGAACTTATTGAATACTTACCTTGGAGATCCAGATCATAGGAGTTGTCATTGATGTGTTTCACGACCGTGAATGGTCCATCAACTCTCGGCATCAGCTTGGAACGACGTTCTATGGGAAACCTATCTTTGCACAAATAGATCCAGGCTTGATCACCAGGTTCGAACACAACCTTTTTCCTATGTTTATCAGACATCTCAGTGAAAGATTATAAGATTAAGAGATTTAGAGATTTGTAGATTGAGAGAGAGAGAGAGAGATTAGAGAGAAAAGTAAGAATGATTGTTATTAAGATTTTTAAAAAATCAATTTCTTGCTTCTAAAGGAAGAGATAGATAACTATTTATACTAAACTAGTCTAGGCTTGTTTGTATACTAAGATAGCCTAATACATGTTTGGCTACAAGGATAATATATCATTAATCACAAACAAGCCTAAATCATTCCATTTGGACACATGGCGCCTACTTAGAGTTTAAGACACACTTTCTTCATTTATTCTCTTTGTCTTCATCATTCTTCTTCATTCCATCATTCCCCCTCAAACTTAAGTCATGAAGAATGACTAAGCTTGTAACCATGAAGCATTACCTCATTAAAAACCTAAAGAAGGAAAACTCTATTGGGAAAAAACCTTTCTTAGAGAAAAAGAGTGTAACACTCCATGATCAGGATCAGTGTTGTGGAATGGACATGAGGCCAAGCCTTGGGTAGATAAAGCCGCCACTCTTCCCAGTATTCAGTGTGGTAGCCTTAGTGAACACATCTGCTAGTTTATCCTCACTCCTTGTGTAGCAAGGTAAGTTAATTCCATTTCCAATAGTTTCTCTCACCTTATGGCAATCCACCTCAATATGCTTGGTTCTTTCATGGAATACTGAGTTGGAGGAAATATGTATGTCTGCGTGATTGTCACACTGGACAGTGATAGAGACGTCAAGCTCACGCCAAGAATGTCAAGGAGAAGTTGCTTCAGCCGGATGCATTCTGTGGTAAGCTTCCTCATAGCCCTATATTCAGCTTCTACACTAGAGCAAGATACAACCTTCTGCTTCTTTGTTTTACAAGTCACAAGATTACCTCCTATGAAGGTGCAATAGCCGGGTTTGCTTCTCCTATCTTCTCTGTCTCCTGCCCAATCTGCATCACAATAACTTACAACTTATGTGTTTCCATTACAACCATCAATATACCTTGTTCTTTAGTGCCTTTCAAGTATCTCAATATGTGCATGATCATGTCCTAATGCCTTATCTTTGGGTCTTGGATATGTTGAGAAACCTGATTTACAGCATAAGTCAGGTCTAGTGATGGTTAAGTATATAAGATTATCAACCACTTTTCTATACAACTTTATATCAAGGAACTCGTCATTTATTAGCTCTCCCTCAGGTTCCATCTTGTAACCTTCTTCTAAGGATGTCTTAGCTGGTTTAGCTTCCATCATACCTGTAGAGGTTAGTAAATCCACAATATATTTTCTCTGAAATAAGAAAATACTTTCCTTGAACCTACACACTTCAATTCCTAAGAAGTATTTAAGTTCACCTAGATCTTTAATATCAAATAAACTTTTTAAATAAGCTTTAGTATGATCAATGTCTACTTTATCACTCTCTGATATGATAATGTCATCCACATAAATGAGTATAACCACTTCTGACCTTTTGAAACCTCTGTCCTTTAAGGTCACATTCAGCTTATGATACCAAGCTCTTGGAGATTGTTTTAAGCCATATATAGCCTTTCTTAACTCAGTGTATTGCAGCCACCTACTTGATCTTCTAGATCTGGTGGTGGTGTCATGTACACTTCCTCTTCTAGCTCACCTTGTAAGAATGCATTCTTAACATCCATTTGCCATAACTCCCAATCAAGATTAGCAGCAAGAGACAAAACAACATTAATTGAATGTAATTTAGCCACAGGAGCAAAAGGCATCCCTATAATCTTCACCATAAGTTTGTGTGAATTCTCTAGCCACCAACCTAGCTATATACCTATCTATCTCACAATTGCTTTTATATTTAATGGTGAAGATCCATTTAAAACTTACAGCCATTTTTCCTTTTGGAAGAGTGGCTGGCGCATTGGTTTTATTCTTCTCCATAGCTTGTGTTTCAGCTTGAATTGCTTCTCTCTACTCCTTTATCTTCATAGCTTCCTCATAGGTCTTTGGAATCTGCTGTTTATCAAGGCTAACAAAAAATGCAACATGAGAATTAGGTATATGAACTAGATTACACACTCCCTGATCATGATGAACCACTGCATTGTTGTTGTAGTAGAATTTGGGTGGAAATCTCTACCTTTTACTTCTTCTAATAACAATAGCTGATTCCCCTCTTTCTTCTTCTTCTAGAGCATCCACAAGATTAGGTTGAATGTCTCTTGGCCTTTTAGAAGCTGAAACTAAGATATCTCCTTCTGAATCGTCCTCTTGATCATGTCTAGGATCCTGGCCCCCTTCAAGACCAAGGGGAGGTAATTGGCCTGGTTGAAGAGGTGGTCGCGCCAGAGGTGATGCTGGCACGTCTCGGGGTTGGAGCCGCGCCTGTGACCTGGTTTGAGGCTGGAAGGATGATGGCACCATGGACGAGCCTGGGTCAGATGGTCCAAGAGCTGGAGTAGACAGAGACGTGCCTGGGTCGCGCCTGGGTTGGACCTGGGTCATGCCTGGGTCGTGCCTGGGTTGGACCTGGGCCGTGCCTTGATGAACATGGCTCGGGCTGGGCTGGTCCTGGTTCGGGCTGTGCCAAGACAGATTTTGGCGCTTGGTGAGCTGGTCCAGGGGCTTGGTGAGCTGGTCCTGGGCCAGGTCCTGAAGAGAGACTATACCAATGCTTTCCAAGATTCTTCTTAGATTCTCTGCTTGGTCATGTCTTATTGTTGAGATGTCCTTGAATTTCTCCCAAGTTCCTTCTTCATAGAATCCTTTGGATTCTTGGAATTTAACATCTTTGGATACTAGGACACTTCTAGTCTCTGGATTGTAGCATATGTATCCATTTTGTGTAGGAGAATACCCAATGAACATTGCCTTGGTGCTCTTTGGTTCCAGCTTGTTTCTAAGTTCTCCTGGTACTAAAACAATACAAACACACCCAAATACTCTTAAGTTTTCAATATTAGGTTTAGTTTTGTTTAATACCTCAAAGGAAGACAAATCATCTACAACTTTTGTTGGAGTTCTATTGATTAAGCTACTAGAGCATCTCCCTAAAACCGTTTGGGAACCTTCTTGTGGAACATCATTGTTCTCACAACTTACATCAAATGTCTATTTTTCCTCTCAGCTACTCCATTTTGTTCTGGAGTGTAGGGACAGCTTGTTTGATGTTCAATGTCATTCTTGGCCAAGTATGGCTGAAACTTGGTGCTAGTATGTTTCCCTCCATTATCTGTTCTAAAGCATTTAATCTTGTCATTGTATTGATTAGTAACAAATGTTTGAAAATTAAGAAATGCATCAAACACACTATCCTTAGAAATAAGCAATATAACCCAAGTATATTTAGATTTTTCATCAATAGATGTAACAAAATATTTTTGGTTTTCTCTAGAAGGAAAGGGAGATGTCCAAACATAAGAATGCACTAAATCAAAAAAATTATTATATGAATGAATTGATTTCTCAAAAACAGTCTTACAATGTTTCCCAAGAATACATTATTCACCCAAGTCATTTTGTAATTTTATTCCATGGATGGTCAATTCTAAAACTCTAGGACGAGGATGTATAAATCTAGCATGCCAAAGCTCAGCTGTAACATTAACATTAACACTATTAGCGCACGGTTCTTGTAAGGGATGTATGGACAAATCTTCAAGCACATACAAGTCATTCTTTGTTGTTCCTTGTCCAAATTTACTACTTGTTTCAATATGCTAAAAGTAGAAATCATTACGACCAAATATAGCTTGACAATTAAGATCTATAGTAGCTCTCGTAATAGACAACAAGTTAGATGCGAAAGATGATATATAAAAGGCTTTAGATTCTTTATCAAACAATTTAAGCTTTCCAATTCCTTTAATTGGCAAATTGATTCCATTAGCTACTACCACACTACCTAAGGCAGGTTCTAAGTTTTCTAGAAAACTTAAATCACTTATCATGTGATGAGAAGCTCCAGAATCCACAATCAAAGGTTTAAAACGTATAGATGTTTGAAAAGAAGCATGAAGTGATTTACCCAACACATTACTAGAGCTAAAGGCTTTGAATAGAGCTTCTAAGTCTGATTTCTTCACAAACTCAAATGAAGAGGCATGGACCGGATTGTTGGCCAAAGTAGATGTGATTGTGTGTACCAGGTTGGAGGATCTAGGGCCGCTTGTAGATGAAGCTTTGGACCTGTCAATGAACCAACTTAGCTTAAACTCAGGATGAAGCACCCAACACTCCTTGATGTGACTGGTTATGTTGCAGTGATCACACATGGTTCTCCTCTTCTTGGATTATGCTGGACCCTTGAAGAAGCTCTTGTGGGCAACAACCGGTTCTTCCTTGTTTCCAAACAGCTAGAGAGACCCTTTTTCCTTCTGAATCTTAGCACAAAGATCATCTAAACTAGGAAGCTTTACCTCCTAAGAATGTGCTTAATCAAATCAACATAGTTAGTGTTCAAAGTCAAAAAAAAACCCAAACACCTTATCTTGTTCTCTCCTTTCATGGAGAGTAATGGGACCAATTGTGGCAGGCATTAGCATCTCTAGCTCTGCCCATAATGCTCTGAAGGATCCATAATGATTTGTGAACTCAACATCCTCCTGTCTAAGATCATTCCAAGCTTTCTTGGCCTCTTAAATTCTCATGAGGTTAGTAGTATTGTCATATACATTTTTTAAAGTTTCCTTAAGATCTTTAGCATTTTCACAATATGAATATGCTTCTAAGAGAGATCCAGCTAGGGAGTTTTAGAGTATAGAAAGTATCATCTGGTCTTTCTGAAACCATTTTTTTTTATCATATTGATCATCTGAGTTTATAACCCTTCAATGTCTATAATAGGCGCTTTTGTAACATGAGTTTATAACCCTTTGCTGCACAAGGTTCTCCTCATGGCTCTTGACCAGAGGAGATTATTCGTCCCTTGAAGAATAACTGGAGCATTTATATTTGTCTGGTACTCCATTAGGCTTTTTCTAAAACGTGCAAGGAAATAAAACCAAGAAGAAACCAGACCAGACCACACCTGCCTGTCCAAACCATGAGCAACCAAGGCGCGTCAACCTCCAACAGCCTGCAACCGTTAGTAAAAACCTCCAACAGCCTAACACCCCTTGGTCAAACAACTTCTAAAAATTTTAACAGCCTAACTAACAAAGATTTAGTAATAAAACTGCTAAAAATATCTAATCCAATTAAGAACCACTTTTGCCTCCAAAAATTAAAAAAAAAAACAGATTTCTAGTAACTTTCAAGAAAACATTTCTTGAAATCTAAAACTCCTTGGATTGAGATGAAACTTCTTGCTACCCTCTAAAAGATCCTTAAATATTTGAACATCCAATATTCAGAAAAGATTAAGAAAAATCGAGGTTTTTAACACAAATACCCCAAATAGGTCAAATCTAGTACCGTTGAAGAAGATTGATCAAGAAAGCTTCTAAACGTGAAAAGGGGAAACGATGACCTCCTGATTCATCAACTAGACTCGTTTTAATTGAGCTTGGGCTTTATAATCACTTGATTTGACAAATAATTGACAAAGATATGCTCATTGCAAACCCGTAGTCTCGCGGCGAAGACGATCGCAACACCGCTAGACTTGGACTTGGATAACTTTTGACTCAGGTACCAAATTGAATGAAAACACCGGGTAAATACTCAGAACTCACCGGAGAAAAACCCTTGATGAAGAAAATGGCAAGAAATGTCGAGTTATTGCCGGAAAACTTAATCAAACCACAACCAGAACCGTGGCTTTGCTAGATTTGAAGGTGCGGGAAGATCGTGAGAAAAGAGAAGAGATTTTGCGGAATTGTTATGCCATATTGATGAAACCTGGCTCTGATACCATGAAATATTATGAGATTAAGAGATTTAGAGATTTATAGATTGAGAGAGAGAGAGAGAGAGATTAGAGAGAAAAGTAAGAATGATTATTATTAAGATTTTAGAAAAATGAATTTCTTGATTACAAAGGAAGAGAGAGATAACTATTTATACTAAACTAATCTAGGCTTGTTTGGATACTAAGATAGCCTAATATATGTTTGGCTACAAAGATAACATATCATTAATCACAAACAAGCCTAAATCACTCCTTTTGGACACATGGCGCCTACTTAGAGTATAAGACACACTTTTTTCATTTCTTCTCTTTTTCTTCATCATTCTTCTTCATTCCAACACTTAGCACACTGCTTTGTTTTGGCCTCGAGATTAACTCGAGCATTTTTATGAATCTGCTTGACTTACGCCTTTTCCTTACCATCAATACTAGCACACTCACTCAAAAGTAAATGAATTAGATCCAACGGAGAAATATGATTAAATCCATAAACAATCTGAAATGGTGAATGATTAGATGCAGAATGCACATCATGATTGTACGCAAACTCAACATGTGGCAGATCCTCTGAACGTCCCTTTTCATATTCAGCCACATACGAGAATGTTTCAATGAACACCATCCATTTTGCATTATGCTTATTTAGCTTGTGTTGGCTCTTAAGGTGCTTTAGAGATTTGTGATCAGTGTGAATCACAAAATCTTTTGGCCATAATGTTGCCAAGCTTGGAGAGCTCACACCAACGCATATAACTCCTTGACATATGTGGGATAATTCAATGTAGATCCTCCTAATTTCTCACTAAAGTAAGCAATTGGATTTCGTTCCTGCATAAGCACAGAGCCAATTCCTATACCCGTAGCATCACACTCAATTTTTAAAAGTGCTAGCAAAATTAGGCAACATTAATAATGAAGAGTGGGTAAGCTTATCCTTAAGCGTTTAAAACACTTGTTCCTGAGCAGCTTCCCATTATCAACTTCTTTCTTGATGATTTCGGTCAGTGGTGCTGCTATAATACTGAAGTTTTGGACGACCGTCTATAAAAACATGCTAAGACAATCACAAATTTCCTTGACTTTCTCTTCGTCCACACGCACTCCATCTGCACTAACAACAAATTCTAGGAACACCACATTATCCGTACAAAACGTGCACTTTTCCAAGTTATCAAATAAAAAATCCTTCCTAAGGACTTCTAAAAATGTCTGAACATGTTTAATATGCTCTTTTAATGACTTACTATAAATGAAAATGTCATCAAAATATACTACAACTAAATGCCCAATAAAATCCATAAGAATATGATTCAAAAACCTTATGAATGTATAAGGTGCATTAGTAAGCCCAAATGGCATTCCAAGCTACTCATATAATCCATGCTTAGTTTTAAATGTATTTTTCTATTCATCCCTTTATTTCATGCGTACTTAATGATATCCACTTCTAAGATCAATTTTAGAAAACATGCATGCTCCATACAATTCATCAAGCATATCATCTAAATGTGGTATGGGATGGCGATACTTTACCGTGATGTTGTTGATTGCCACATCAAGCATATCAATCAACACACATTCACTACTTATCGTCGTTCTTTGGGACTAATAGGACATGCACAGCACAAGGGCTGAGGCTTTCACGGATGTGGCCCTTGCGTAACAACTCCTCAACCTGCCTTTGTAACTCCTTTGTCTCAAATGGGTTTGTCCGGTATGATGGACTATTGGGCAAGGCCGCCTCTGGTACAAAGTCTATTTGGTGTTCTATTCCACGAACAGGAGGTAGACTGTCTGGACACTCCTAAGGAAAAACGTCCTGATACTCCTGTAAAAGATTAACCAAAGTGCTCGGAAGCTCCGGCTTTAGATTAGTAGATAGGAGACCAGTTTCCTTATAAACCATCATCAGAACTGGTTTCCCATAATCCATGCTTTTAGTTAGTTCACTAGATTTTGTAAGAAAGTTGGACTTACCTCTGGGTGCCTTTGGCTTACTAAGTTTGGTCCTTTGCTGTTTGAGCTGTAGCTGATCAAGCTATACTTCTAGAGGAGTCATAGGTATCAACGTGGTCTTGCGGCCTTTGAAGGTAAAGTAGTGGCGGTTGGTGAAACCGTCATGAGTGACCTTACGATCTGACTGTCATGGCAGCCCAAGGATAATGTGTCTCGCCTCCATTGGTGAAACATCACAAAGAACTTCATCTTTGTATTTTTCAATCTTCAAAGGTACTAGCACTTGATGGATCACACGAAGCTCCCTAGTATCATTAAGCCATTGGAGTGGGTATGGCTTTGGATGCTCTTTCTCCAAAAGTTCTAACTTCCTGACCATAGACTTACTAGCTACATTAGTACAACCACCACCATCAATGATTAAACTACATACCTTGCCAATAACAAGGCAACATGAATGGAACAGAGATCGACGGGCCACTAAGAGTTGACCAGATACTGGCGCCTCCAGGCCTTCATCAAGGTCTGTTTCAATCCCTGGATCGCCCTCTTCTTCGTCCCCTAAGTAAACTTCACCATTCTCTAAGACCACCATAATCTTCTTATTCGTGCACTAATTAGCGTAATGGCCAAGTCCTTGACATTTAAAACAACGTATATCTCGCGTCCTTATTGGTTATTTCATGACTTTGCCCTTGTCTGGCCGTGGCACGTTCGCTTCAACCTTGGAGGTCATTGGTTTGAAATTCATGGGTCTAGTCGGCTTGTAGTCCCGCAGATAGGTGAACTTATGATGCACGGCTCCTGCACAAAAATAAGATCGAATGTAAAGCTTTCTTTTAAGCTGTTGTTCAATTAATATAGCCTTATGTAATATTTCTTCTAAATCCCCATATTTTTGCATTTCCACCCGGTCTTGGATGTCACGGTTTAAACCACCCAAGAACCAGAACATGGTGGCTTCCCTATCCTTGGTCACGCTGGAACGGATCAAGAGTGTTTCCATTTCCAGGAGATACTCTTCCACACTTCGACCACCCTGTTGCAATTGCCTTAATCTCTGGTGCAAGTCACAGTGGAAATGGCTCGGAACAAAACGCATTTGCATGACCATCGTCAACTTATTCCATGTCTCAATAGGGTATTCGCCATTGCACCTCCTAGATTTCACCATATGGACCCACTAACTTAGAGCAAAATCATAAAACTCATTCACTGCCACATTAACCTTATTAACTTCAGAGTAATATCGGTAATTAAAGACTAATTATATTTTTTGTTTCCATTCTAAATAAGCGGTTGGATCGCTTTTGTCATAAAACGGTGGGATTTTGAGCTTGAGATGATTGATGTTGTCGTGTTGGAATGGTGTTGGCCCGGGGTGTTGTGTTCAGAACCCCCACTCTGGTAGAACCTAGCCGCGACCTCATCATCATAATAACTATGGCGTCTAAGACTCCCCACAACCGAGGCTATATCATGCCAACTCTTAAATATTTTTAAAAAACCGCCTTTGTTAAGAACCAAGGATTGGAAAATAACAAGAAGAATAAATTCACAACCGATTATAAACGACAATAGACTTTGTAAAAGAAATTTCTCGGAAGCTTAATGGTCACAATGGAATTTTAAAACCAAACTCACAAAAATTCGAATGCAAGAATTTTAATTAAACAAAAAATTCAACATTAAGGGATAGAGCACAGTCTGTTGGTCGTTCTGATACAACTTGACGTGATCCTTAGGAGAAAGAGTCACTCATCCAAGATCGGCCAACAAAGCCTGGTATGCGGAATGGATGATTCGGAAGATGAACGGTTGGTTTTGGGTGTTTAGGATCGAAATAAGTGAAGAAATAAGAAAGAGTGTGAAGTATGGTTGAACTGTCAAATGAAAAGGAGGGTGGAAGAAATGGGACAAGCACAAGGCCATGGTTAAGCCTTGAACAACCCAAATTCCCTCGGCTGGATATGACACACCTGCCCAAAGAAGGGTTTTGTGAATTGGCAATCTGGATATTAAACACCAGAAAGGGATTCACAAGGCAAGCAGATATAACACACTACTTAGATTTTGATCGAAAATTTTAGATTTCTTTAAGAAGAAACTTCGATAAAAATTCGGTAAAAAGTCTTGCAAATGGCCAGGGCCTAGTTTAAAAAGGCAAGAAAGAAGAAATAAATTGGTGGTCAAAGCTTGGCTTGCATGTCTGGCACAGATTCCAAGACATGCAAGACCATGACCAAACTGATTTCAAAGTGGTCAAGAACTTATTTGTTATGCACGCCTAAAATAAAGGAGAAATGGGTCAGGCCAAAACGAGGTACAAATTCTGATCCAAAATATGTTATAGGCCTTATGTAAATGGACATACAAATGTTTATCTATGCCTCGTTAAAAACCTTTGTGAGAAAAATTCATTGGGACAAAAACCCACTAAGGAAAAGAACACTAAGATAAGCACTTTTCCCATAAACTTAATTCAAATAACTTTGAATCAGAATTACTTTTTTTGGTTAAGTTGGTCTTGTAGAAGTCTGAGTAATGTGGGAACCAACAGCTTGTTGAAGAGCCTTAGTCTTTGATCGCGTCATTGGACCTGTTGAAATGGTTCAATGATCTTGTTTCTTGGTCGCTGACTGGTCAGGACCAGGTCGATGTCCTGATGAGTCCGGATTGATGCGCTCCAAGGCTTGAATCGAGTCATTGTATGTGACAGGTTCTGATGCAAGAACCGTGGGGTGGGCTTTCTTTCACCGAGAAGCTCAGGTTGCTGGACAGAAAGAATGGAAGTGAAGGGTGGATCGAAGGGACCACACAAGCTGTAAAGGGGGCTTGTGATACTCCAAGAACTTCAACCAAAAGATGGCTGAAGAACACGGATGCTATCAAGCTTGGAGGAGGCGCAAGATTTAGACAATAGTCTTAGGTTTTTTTTGTCTTATTAATGAGTAAACAAGAGGCATATATAATGCCTTATCACAACTTAGACTAAACAACATGATGTTTAACCTCAAGAAATTAAAACAACAAGTAGTTTATGTAATAGCAATTAGAAATAGACTTGGGCCTAAATAGTCAACATGACTCCCAAAGTCCAAATAACATACTTAGTCTAGAAACAGAATTAAAGATAAGAAAAACCCAATAACACTTAGACTCGAATTCGGTGGTGACTTGTGAATGGTGTGAAGTTGTGAACAAGTCTTCACCATCTTGCGTACTAAGAGTATTGCCTTATTAAAACCTTCTTCGGAAAACCCAGTGGGACAAAACCGAAGATAGGAAAAATAATACAATTTCCTAGCACGACTTTTGGTGTCTCCAATAGCATGCTGAGCTTGTCTCCTAAAGCCTTCCTCTTGGACCGTGTGAGTAGTCCTGGTGGGATGACTGGTGCAGTGGCTGGCTCGATGTCCTCATCATTCCCTCCTTCTTGAAGTGCTTTGGTCTCCAAAGCTAAATCCTCACTTGCATCAAACAACTCTAAGTCAGAAACATTAAGCGTACTAGACACGTTATACTCTCCTGGAAGTTCGAGCTGGTAGGCATTGTCGTTGATTCTCCGAAGGACGCGGAATGGACCATCTCCCAGGGATGCAAGCTTGCTCTTTCGTTGTTGGGGAAATCTCTCAGGTCGCAGATGTAGCCAAACCCAATCTTTCTCCTTGAAAACCATGAGCCGGCGGCCCTTGTTGGCATTCTTGACGTTCTGGATGTTCTGTTGCTCCAGATTTGCCTTGGTCTCTTCATGTAGACGCTTGATGTATTACACCTTTGCTTCTCCCTCTAAGCTGATGGTGTCTCCCAGTGGTATGGGTGTGAATTCAATTGGCGTGGTCAGGTTGAAGCTGTAGACGACTTCAAATGGAGAACGCTTCGTTCCAGAGGGTGCAATCCTGTTGTAAGCAAACTCGACATACGGAAGGCATTCCAACCAATTCTTCAAGTTTCTGCCAATCGTCGCTCTCAGTGTCTGGGACAATATCCGGTTGTCCATCTCTTTCTTTTCGCCAGTCTGTGGATGGTACGCGATAGAAAACAAGTGGTTGGTTCCTAACTTGCGCCACAAGGCTCGCCAGAAGTGGCTGAGAAACTTGGTGTCGCGGTTGGAAACAATCGTGCTGGGAATGCCGTGCAGTCATACTATCTCCCTGAAGAAAAGGTCGGCATTCTGGCTTGCGTCATTGGTCTTGTTGCAAACGATGAAATGCACCATCTTGGAAAATCGGTCGACCACTACGAAGATGGAGTCCTTGTGGGTTATTTTCGGCAGGCCTAGTACAAAGTCCATTGAGATGTCTGTCCAGGGAGCTGAAGGGACTGGTAGGGGCATGTAAGGACCCTGTGGATGCATCTTGGACTTAGCCCATTTGCAGAGAAGGCACTTAGCACAGTAAGCCTCTACATCTCGTCGCTGGTGGGGCCAGTAGAAATGCTCTTAAAGCATGCTTAATGTGTTGTCATTGCCGAAATGACCCATTAGACCTCCTTCGTGGGCCTCTCTCAAAAGCAGCTCTCGAATTGATCCTCTCGGAATGGATAGACGCTTGTCCTTAAAAAGGAACCCGTCAAACAAATAGAACCGGATGTAGGTGCCCTTGTTCTTGGTAGGCCTGAGTGATGTCTGCGTCGTCAGCGTACAACTCTTTGATCATCTCAAAACCCATAACATTTGACTCCATCAAGGAAATGAGGCTGTATCTGCGGGATAAGGCGTCAGCCACAATATTGTATGTTCCCTTCTTGTACTTGATGACGTAGGGAAAGGTGTCGATATACTCCAACCAACGAGCATGTCTCTTCCAATCGTGCTGGGAATGCCGTGCAGTCGTACTATCTCCCTGAAGAAAAGGTCGGCATTCTGGCTTGCGTCATTGGTCTTGTTGCAAACGATGAAATGCACCATCTTCGAAAATCGGTCGACCACTACGAAGATGGAGTCCTTGTGGTTGTTTTTCGGCAGGCCTAGTACAAAGTCCATTGAGATGTCTGTCCAGGGAGCCGAAGGGACTGGTAGGGGCATGTAAGGACCCTGTGGATGCATCTTGGACTTAGCCCATTTGCAGAGAAGGCACTTAGCACAGTAAGCCTCTACATCTCGTCGCTGGTGGGGCCAGTAGAAATGCTCTTAAAGCATGCTTAATGTCTTGTCATTGCCGAAATGTCCCATTAGACCTCCTCCGTGGGCCTCTCTCAAAAGCAGCTCTCGAATTGATCCTCTCGGAATGGATAGACGCTTGTCCTTAAAAAGGAACCCGTCAAACAAATAGAACCGGATGTAGGTGCCCTTGTCGTGTTCCTGGTAGGCCTGAGTGATGTCTGCGTCGTCAGCGTACAACTCTTTGATCATCTCAAAACCCATAACATTTGACTCCATCAAGGAAATGAGGCTGTATCTGCGGGATAAGGCGTCAGCCACAATATTGTCTGTTCCCTTCTTGTACTTGATGACGTAGGGAAAGGTCTCGATATACTCCAACCAACGAGCATGTCTCTTTTTCAGCGTGGATTGTCCTCTGAGGTGCTGGAGTGTCTGATGGTCGGTGTGAATCACGCACTCCTAGGCAAGTAGATAGTGCTGCCAAGTATCTAAGGCGTGGACCAAAGCATAGAGCTCCTCGTCATAGGTCGGATAGTTAAGTGCGGTTCCACTTAACATCTCGCTAAAGTAAGCGACAGGTCTTCCGCCTTGGGTGATGACTGCTCCGATGCCGATCCCTAAAGCATCACATTCGACCTCGAAAGTCTGATTGAAGTCTGGCAGGACTAGAACTGGGGCGTGGGTGAGGTGTTCCTTCAGTAGCTTGAAGGGCTTGTTCTGATTGGGTTCACAAACAAAGTTTTGGTTTTTCTTTATCGTCGAGGTCAATGGACCAGCTATCGTGTTGAAGTCTCGGACGAAATGTCTGTAGAAGCTGGCGAGTCCGTCGAATCTACGGACCTGGCTGGCGGTCGTCGGTCTGGGCCACCCTGTATGGCCTTGATCTTCTCGTCGTCCTCTCGGAGTCCCTGAGAACTCATGACGAATCCAAGAAAAACGACTTAGTCTATGCAGAAGGTACATTTCTTGAGGTTTGTGTACAACTGCTCTCTTTGGAGGGTTGTAATGACGGCCTCTGGGTGCTTAACGTGGTCTTTACTAAGAAGATCACGCTACCAAGACCGGGCAACAGGGTGAGCCGACACGGAAGACTTGAAAGGCGGATGGAGGTTGTGGAACGGAGGGTTGTGATGGAATGATCGGATGAACAAGTGATGGATCGGTCGGGGCCAACCTCCATGCAATCATTTGGTTCAGTGTCCAAGCTCACATCATCCCCTTCCTCTTGAAGAGGATTTGACCTTAAATCCTGGTCACAAAAAAGGAATTAAGTCAGTAATATTAAAACTAGAGCTAACAAAATATTTACCTTGCAAATCCAATTGATAGGCATTATCATTGATCCGCTTGACGACTGTGAACGGTCCATCCACCCAGGACATCAATTTGGAACAGCGTTCTTTAGGGAACCGTTCCTTACGCAGGTAGATCCAAACTTGGTCTCCTGGTTGGAAAGTAAGCTTCCTTCGGTGCTTGTCAATGGCCTGACCATACTTCTTAGTCTTGGCCTCAATGTTGGCTCGGGCTTTCTCCAAGGATGCTCAGGAATTGGTAAGGGATGATACAAACTGTTAGGCTGAGTCGTAGACTTAGCCTTCTTACACTTAACACATCGGTTGCATATTCTTTCCACATCTTTTCTCATGTGATGCTAGTAGAAGTGTTCACGCATCACAGCCAAAGTTTTGGACACACCAAAGTGTCCCATAAGGCCACCAGCGTGAGCCTCACGGACAAACAACTCCCTCATTGAACAAGATGGAACACATAGGCGGTTTTCATAAAACAAGAATCCATCTTGTATGAAATAATGACCTGTAGGATTCTTTAAACAAGACTTATAGATTTCTCAATAGTCAGGGTCAGTTTCATAGAGTTCTTTCATATGCTCAAAACCCATTAGCTTAACTTCCAAGGTTGATAAGAGAGCATGCCTGCGTGACAAGGCATCGGCAACCACATTTTCTTTGCCTTGCTTGTACTTTATGACATATGGAAATGTCTCTATGAACTCCATCCACTTAGCATGGCGTTTGTTCATTTTGTGTTGGCTCTTAGGTGCTTAAGTGATTCGTGGTCCGTATGTATGACAAACTCTTTGGGCCACAAGTGATGTTGCCAAGTTTGCAAGGAACGGACAAGAGCATACAACTCTTTGTCATATGTTGGTAATTCAGGGTGACACCTCCAAGTTTTTTACTAAAATAGGCTATGGGCTTGCGGTCTTGCATGAGAACAGCTCCAATTCCAACACCTGAAACATCACATTCAATTTCAAAGGTGTTAAAAAAATAAGGTAAGACTAAGAGTGGAGCATGGGTGAGTCTTTCCTTAAGCGTTTGGAATGCTTCTTCCTGTTCCTTCTCCCATTTAAAGCCCACATCTTTCTTGATCACTTCAGTCAGTGGTGCGGCCAAGGTGGTAAAATCCTTGATAAAGCGCCTATAGAACCCTGCCAGGCCATGGAAGCTACGAATTTCTCCCATGGTCTTTGGCCTAGGCCAGTCACGGATGGCACGAACCTTCTCCTCATCAATCCTTACACCTGCAGCACTCACTACAAAACCTAGGAAAACAATGTTATTCGTACGAAAAGTGCATTTCTTCATGTTAGCATACAACTTTTCCTTTCTAAGCACTTATAGAACCAATTTCAAATGATGGACATGCTCATCTAGGTTCTTACTATATACTAAGATGTCATCAAAGTAAACAACCGCAAAATGTCATATATATTTCCTAAGCACATGGTTCATCAATCTCATAAAGGTACTAGGTGCATTGGTTAAGCCAAAAGGCATGACTAACCAACCATTCATATAAATCATGCTTAGTCTTAAAAGCGGTTTTCCACTCATCACCCTCCTTCATCCAGATTTGGTGATAGCCACTATTAAGATCTATCTTAAATAAAAACCGTAGACGACTTCAAATAGAGAACGCTTCGTGCCTGAGTGTGTTGCCCTGTTGTAAGCGAACTCGACGTACGGAAGGTATTCCAGCCAATTCTTCAAATTGCGGCCAATTGTTAACCTCAGGGTCTGGGACAAGGTCTGGTTGACAACCTCTGTCTGTCCGTCAGTATGCGGATGTTATGTGGTGGAAAACAAGTGGTTGGTGCCTAATTTTTGCCATAATGTTCGCCAGAAGTGGCTGAAGAACTTGGTGTCACGGTCGGATATGATCGTCCTGGGAATGTCGTGCAGTCGTACTATCTCCTTAAGAACAGGTCGTCAGTCTGGCTTGCGTTTTTGGTCTTGTTGCATGCGATGAAGTGTGCCATTTTGGAAAATTGGTCGACCACTACGTGTTGGAATGAAGAAGAAATGATGAATTTAGAAAGCCCTTGAAGCTTTCTATATATGGTGTGAGTTACTTAGTCAAAGGGGAGTGTGTAAGGCTTGTTTGTGTTTTAGTATTATGTTATCCTTGTAGCCATTCAAGTATAAGGCAATCTTTGTATCCAAACAAGCCTAGACTAGATTAGTATAAATATATCTCTCCTTTCTCTTTTGTAACTTAGAAAACTATTATTCTCATTCTCTTAATAAAATCATTCCTCTCTAAATCTCTAATCTCTCAGTCTCTCATTCTAAACATCTCTTAATCTCATAATCTTGCATGGTCAGAGCCAGGTTGCATCAAATCTGGGTAAAATTCATCATTCTATCATTGAATCAAGAAGAAAACATATTCTTCACAATCTCCTTTCAGTTCCATTTCGAGAATCATCTTGAAACGCAAATTCCGGCCAAACTACGACTCCTTTTGACGATCTGATTTGTCTGGATTGTACATCGGCGAGTTCTGAAGCCACGACAAATGGAATTGCATCATTGGACCAAGGGAATCAAAAGTTAAGAATTTGCTTGCATCAGACCTCCGCGAGTGCCTCCGCCGCGAACCTCTGTTTTTCCCAGGTCATTCCGTTGTCGATTCTTCATCAAATCGAGTTTTTCCAAATCCTAAGCATAAGTCCTTCGAGTCTAGTTTCTGTTTAAAGAAAGAAGAACTCAATTCCCTTTTGTTTGAAGGATGTTCTTAAAGTTTTTCTCATAGACGTCAAAAAATCGCCTCTCATAAGGATCTGGTGATAAAATTCTAATTTTTTCTCAGTTTTCTTTAAATATTTGAATCTGAAAAATTAAATAAGTATCTTTTGAGGGTCTCTACGAAATTTGACTTCAATCTGATAGATTTAAGTTTTTAAGATTGATTTTCTTGATTTCCTTGTCAATCTTTATTTTTTTTAGATAGGGAGTCTTGAATTCTTTAGGTTTGGTTTAGTAAATTAGAAATTCATATTAAATCTTGATTGTTGGTAGAGATAAGGACTGTTATTAGTTCAATTTTTTTGTTGGAGTTTGTTGCAGGAATTGGTTGAAGTTAGTTAAAAGAGGTTAGGTGGTTATCTTGGTTGGCAAGCAATCTCATTTGGCTGTGATAGGAAGGGTTGATCACGCGCCTTTGTGGCTTATCTTGGTGGTGGCCTTCCCTGTGTGCTGCTCACGTTCCAGTCCTCACGCGTGTCCTTGGTGTCCCTGGGTGCTGCTCAAGATCAACGGTTCTTGATTCACTGAGTGCTGTCCCAGCTCCTCACGTGCCTTCCAAGTTTCAGATACTCTTGTCCATTGGTTGTCTGTCCGTCCGCCTTCTCCATCCTGATTCACGTACCAAGCTTACGCATCCAAGTTGTTCCAACCAGCCGGTTACCTAAACATGTGATCGTGGTATGCTACACGCGCAACAAGTACGCAACAGCTGCTCCCGTGTATGCTGGACGCTCCCGACTAGTTCCCCCTGTCCCGACAACCTGTCCAGCCTTCTTTTTCTGTGTCTGCGTCCCAAGCTCACAAGTACACTTAATCGTGACCTACCTAGCATTGTTCACACTCGTTCCGACCAGCAGATTGCGTCTAGACCAACTCAGCCGTCCATACCAACAAGCGTCCCAACCAACTCGCCCGTCCCGACCAACAAGCGTCCCGACCAAGCCAGCACAATCCCTGGACAATTTTAAAACATGGATATTAAAGCTACATTGAGAGCTTCAGTCATTCTCCATGTAGCAAATTACCTCTTGTGGTCTAGGACCATGAAAACTATATTGGGTGGTAAAGGCCTTTGGAATCATATTTCTACAAATAGTCTTGAAGAAAATAAAGTGGCTGAAGTTAATGAGGTTGTGGCTGCTCAAGACAAATGGTACCAAGAAGACCAGTTGATATTTTTTATACTTCAAAACTCTCTTGCTAGTGATCTCTTAGAGGCTTATTCTTTTTCTGAAAATGCTAAGAAACTTTGGGACACTTTACAAAAGGTGTATGGAAACACCATTAACCTTTTAAGAATTTTTGAAGTGAAAAAGGCTTTGAATGAATTAAGGCAGGATGATGCTTAATTCACGAAGCATTATGGCTCATTTAGAGCATTGTGGGCTGAGCTAGAGATGCTAAGGTCAGTCACCATTGACCCAATTGTTCTCCTTGAAAGGAAAGAACAAGATAAGGTGTTTGAGTTACTATTAACTCTTAATACTACTTACTCAGATCTTATTAAGCATATTCTCAGGTCTGGTAAGTTTCCTAGCTTGGAAGATGTTTGTACTCAAATCCAAAAGGAGCAAGGATCTCATGTATTATTTGGCAACAATGCTGAATTGGTGGCTGCACACAAGAGCTTCTTCAAATCAGCACCAGCAAACGAATCTAGGAAGAAGAGACAGACATGTGACCATTGCAATAGGAATGGCAATACAAAGATGGAGTGTTGGGTACTCCATCCTCAGCTAAAGCCAAGCTGGGCTTCTCGGCCACAGCAATCCACGGCCAACCACACGCAAGCACAAGTTCACGGCCTTGTGATGGTTCCCTCAAAGGCATGTAGCAGCTCAGATCTTCACTCAGCCTCAACTAGTGCCATGTCTCCAGCATCTGACTTTGTGACAAATCAGACTTAAAAGCTCTTATCACAGCTATAAATGATGACTTATATGTGCTTGAAGACATGACTAGGCTTTACATGCTGATTCATTTAGTAATGATTCTGATATTTGGCATGCTAAATTAGGACATCCTCATCCTAGAGCACTTGAACTGATTGTTCCTGGTTTAAAAATGCCAAAAGATATGTGTGATTCTTGTATACTTGGAAAGCATTGCAAAACAGTTTTTGAAAAATCTAGGCATACTTATGAAAATTGCTTTGAGTTGGTGCATTCTGTTGTTTGGACATCTTCATTCCCATCTAGAGAAAATCATATTTATTTTGTGACCTTTATTGATGAAAAATCCAAATATATTTGGGTTATTTTGCTTAGTTATAAAGATAGAGTATTTGATACATTTTTAAATTTTCAAGCATATGTTACTAATCAATACAATGCAATTATTAAATGTTTTAGAACATATAATGGAGGAGAATACACTAGCAACAGACTCCAACTACACCTGGCCAAGCATGGCATTGAACATCAAATCAGCTGCCCTTACACTTCACAACAAAATGGAGTGGCTGAAAGGAAGAATAAGCATTTGATGGAAGTTGTGACAACAATGATGTTCCACATGAAAGTTCCCAAAAGATTTTGGGGCGATGCTCTTCTTGCTGCATGCTACTTGATTAATAGGATTCGTACAAAATTCCTAGATGACTTGTCTCCATTTGAGGTACTATTCTGGCTGAGAAACAAGCCATGGAGAGAAATGGAACCTATGCTTCAGCTACTTTACCTAAAGAAAAAAGGTTGTAAGTTCTAAGTGGATTTTTACCATTAAATACAAAAGCAATGGTGAAATTGATAGATATAAAGCTAGGTTTGTGGCTAGAGGTTTTACTCAGACATATGGTGAGGATTATAGGGATACCTTTGCACCTGTAGCTAAGCTTCATTATGTTAATGTTGTTCTTTCTCTTGCTACTAACTTGGAGTGGGAGTTATGGAAAATGGATGTTAAGAATGCATTCTTGCAAGGTGAACTAGATGAAAAGGTATACATGTCACCTCCACCAGGCCTAGAGGAGGAGGTAGGAAGCGGCAACATTCTTAGGCTGAGGAAGGCCATTTATGGCCTTAAAAATCTCCATGAGCTTGGTACCACAAGCTAAGTGTAACATTGATGGATAGAGGCTTTAAAAGATCTGAAGTTGAACATACTCTTTTTACACTAAAACGCAAGGAAGGTATTGTGGTAATTCTTATTTATGTAGATGATACAATCATATCTGGTAGTGATAGTGTTGGTATTGCATCTACTAAAGATTACTTGAAGAGTGTCTTTGATATTAAGGATCTAGGAGAACTTAAATACTTCTTAGGAATTGAAGTGTGTAAGTTCAAGGAAGATCTCTTTTTATCTCAAAGGAAATATGTTGTAGATTTATTAACCTCTACAGGTATGATGGAAGCTAAACCAGCCAAAACACCTATAGAAGAAGATTATAAAATCGTAACTAAGAGGGAGCTAGAGGAGGAGATTGATTTTCATGATCCTAAGCTCTATAGGAAAGTGGTTGGTAAGTTTATTTATCTAACCATCACAAGACCAGATTTATGTTTTTCTGTGAATCAGGTATCTCAACACATGCAAGGTCCAAAGATGAGACATTGGAAGATGGCTAAACGGATTTTAAGATACCTAAAAGGCACTCATAAACAAGGTATATCGATGAGTTGCAATAGAAATACAAGTGTGGTTGGTTATTGTGATGCAGATTAAGCAGGAGATAGGGAGGATAGGAGAAGTACCACAGACTATTGTACTTTCATAGGAGGGAACCTTGTGACTTGGAAAACCAAGAAGCAAAATGTGGTATCATGCTCTAGTACAGAATCAGAATATAGAGAAATGAGGAAGCTTACAACTGAATGCATTTGGCTGAAGCAAATTTTGGAAGACCTGACCGTGAAGTATGAGGAACCTATCACCATTCACTGTGACAATCAGGCTGCTATACTCATTGTCTCCAATTCTGTGTTTCATGAAAGGACCAAGCATATAGAAGTAGACTGCCACAAAGTAAGAGAAGCTATTGGGAAAGGAATTATCTTACCTTGCTATACAAGAAGTGAGGATCAACTAGCTGATGTATTCACTAAGGAAACAACTCTGAAGAATGGTGCCTCCATCTATCCAAGACTTGGCCTTATGACCACTCCACACTAATGATCCCAACATGGAGTGTTATACTCTTTTTCCCTAGAAAAGGTTTTGTCCCAATTGGGTTTTCTTTCTTTAAGTTTTAATGAGGTAATGTTTCATGGTTGCAAGCTTAGACATTCTCCATGTCTTAAGCTTGAGGGGGAGTGTTGGAATGAAGAAGAAATGATGAATTTAGAAAGCCCTTGAAGCTTTCTATATTCGGCGTGAGTTACTTAGTCAAAGGGGAGTGTCTAAGGCTTGTTTGTGTTTTAGTATTATGTTATCCTTGTAGCCACTGATGTATAAGGCAATCCTTGTATCCAAACAAGCCTATACTAGATTAGTATAAATATCTCTCTCCTTTTTCTTTTGTAACTTAGAAAACTATTATTCTCATTCTCTTAATAAAATCATTATTCTTTAAATCTCTCTAAATTCTCATTCTCTCATTCTACAAATTTTTTAATCTCATAATCTTTTACTACAAAGATGGAGTCCTTGTGGTTGATCTTTGGCAGGCCTAAAACAAAATCCATGGAAATGTCCGTCTAAAGCGCAGATGGGACTGGTAACGACACCTTGCGCAGTGTGCCTCTACATCTCGTCGCTAGTGGGGCCAGTAAAAATGCTCCTTAAGCAGCTTAAGGTCTTGTCAATGCCGAAATGACCCATGAGACCTCCACCGTGGGCCTCTCTGAGAAGCAGCTCTCGAATCAATCCTCTCGGAATGCAAATTCATTTGTCTTTAAAGAAGAACCCGTCGTGAAGAAAAAAGTGGTTGTACTTGCCCTTGTCGTGCTCCAGGTAAGCCTGAGTGAAATCGGCATAGTCAGCGTACATCTATTTGATCATCTCGAAGCCCATAACTTTTGACTCCATGACGGAAATCAGACTGTATCTGCGAGATAAAGCGTCGGCAAAAATGTTGTTCGTTCCTTTCTTATACTTTATGACATATGGAAAGGTCTCGATATACTCTAACCAACGGGCAAGTCTCTTCTTCAGCGTAGATTGTCCTCTGAGGTGCTGGAGTGTCTGATGGTCGGTGTGAAGGACGCACTCTCGGGCAAGAAGATAGTGTTGCCACGTCTCCAAGGCGCGGACTAGAGCATAGAGCTCCTTGTCGTATGTCGGATAGGTAAGTGCAGCTCCACTTAATTTCTCACTGAAGTAGGCGACAGGTCGTCCGCCTTGTGTGAGGAAGGCTCCAATGCCGGTCCCTGAGGCATCACATTCGACCTCGAAATGTCTGAGTGAAATCCGGCAGGACTAGGACTGGGGCATGAGTGAGGCGTTCCTTCAGAAGCTTGAAGGACTTATCCTGTTTGGGTCCCCAACAAAAGTCTAGATTCTTCTTTATCGTCGAGGTCAATGGACCAGCTATCGTGCTAAAATCTCGAACGAACCGTCTATAGAAGTTGGTGAGTCCGTAGAAGCTACGGACCTGGCTGGCGGTCGTTGGTGTGGGCCACTCCTGTATGGCCTTAATCTTCTCGTTCTCCACCCGAAGTCCCTGAGAACTCACGACGAACCCAAGAAAAATGACTTGGTCGGTGCAGAATGTACATTTCTTGGGATTCACGTACAACTGCTCTCTATGCAAGGTGGTAATCACGGCCTCTAGGTGCTCCAGATGGTCTGTGTAGGTCGTGCTGTAAACGAGAACATCGTCGAAGTAGACCATTACGAACTTGCCAATGAACGGAAGAAGGACCTCATTCATAAGGCGCATGAAAGTAGTGGGAGAGTTTGATAGGCCGAATGGCATCACTAGTCACTCGTAAAGACCATGTTTGGTCTTGAATGCAGTCTTCCATTCGTCTCCTTTCCGCATCCTTACTTGATGATATCCGCTTTTCAGGTCAATCTTGGAGAAAACTGCGGCTCCGCTTAACTCGTCTAGCATGTTGTTCAGTCGCGGAATGGGGTACCGGTACTTGATTGTAATATTGTTAATGGCGCGACAGTCGACGCATATCCTCCAGCTTCTGTCCTTCTTTGGTACAAGTAGGACCGGGACAGTACAGGGACTGAGGCTCTCTCAGACGTAACCATGAGCCATGAGGTCCTAGACTTGCCGTTCTAACTCCTTAGCCTCCTCGGGGTTTACTCTGTATGCAGGACGGTTGGGTAACTGAGCTCCAGGAACAAAGTTGATGTGGTGCTCAATCCCTCTGATAGGTGGAAGGCCGGCTGGAATTTCTTCCGGAAACACGTCGGCATACTTGTCTAGTAAAGCGCGGACCTCAGCAGGTAATGGTGCCGTGGTGCCGGTCGTGTGGAGGCTCTCTCTGTAGAGCATTAAAACGAGATGGGTGTCTTTGTTACAGCTGGCTTTCCGTATGTCTGCCACATTTATTAGAAAATTCTCCCTACGGGCATGTTGATCTTTCGCCATTTTAGTTTGCATCTCTTGAACGGCGTGTGCAGACATTGGTGCGAGGTTCTACGCTTGTCGTGGACGAATGAATAGAAGTTGGTTCGTCCGTTATGCGTAGTCTCTCGGTCAAATTGCCATGGTCGTCCGAGCAGAAGATGTCCAGCTGACATTGGGACGACATCACAGGTGACCTGGTCCTGGTATTTGTCGATGCTGAAAGAAACGTTAACTTGGTCCGAGATGTACAACTCCTTCTTGTTGTTCAACCATCGTAGTTTGTAGGGTTTAGGATGCTTGATCACAGGCAATCCTAGTTTCTCCACCATATATTTTCTGGTGGCGTTGGTGCAGGACCCTCCTTCGATAATCAACGAGCACACTTTCCCGAGTATTGTACATTAGAATGGAAAATGTTCTCTCGCTGCTATTCATCTTCTGGCTCAAATCTCGAGCTGAGAACTTGTCGGATCATGAGGATTTCTCCGGAGTTGGCGTACTCAATGTCCTCGTTGGACTGATGGTGGGTCGGACATGCTGGCTCCTCTTGTTCGTCCTCTGATTCATAGTTGCTGGAAGCAGTAAGTACTATTGTCCATTGAGTGAGACATTCCCTGGACATGTGTCCTCTGCCTTTACATTTGAAACAGACGTTCTCGCTGCTCCGCTGTGGCTGGGTCGTGGGCGCGGTACTAGGCTGTTTGTGGGCGGCTAGAGCTGGTCTGGGATGGCCACGGCTTTGCCCTTGAGGCGTGGATCAATGGTCTGAGTTGTCCGCTCGAATGGCTTGGAACCGGTGCTCCAGGTGTTCTTAGGTAGAGAAGGTGCATTAAGTTACGCTTATGGCACTTCTCGATCTGGACTGCTAGGTGGAACAACTCGCTTAGGTCGTGGTATGGCTGCAATTCTTTTTTTCTAGCGATGGACTCGTGCAAGACGTCGATGAACTGGGCCATGAGTTTCTCCTCAAGACTCGTCTACATCGAGTTGGTTGCGTAGATGCTCGAATTCATCGAAATATTCAGACACAGTCTTGCTTCCTTGTGTAAGACGTCGGAAACATCGCTGAAGCTCGCGGTGGAAGTGGGGTGGGACGTAGCGTCTCCTCATGATTTGGGTGAGTTCAACCCATAAGGTCAAAGCACCCATCAGAGCTCTCCTGCGAGTTGTGATTTCTCGATCCCACCACGCCAGTGCGTTGTCGGTGAATTACGCCGTTGCTAGGGTGACTTTGCGGGGATCGTCATAGTTGTAGTACTCAAAGAGGAGCTGCATTCGTCTCTCCCAGTCTAAGTACTCTTTTGGATTAAGTTTTCCCGAAAAGGGAGGTTGGTTCATCTTCACCTCGGGGTAATGCATTGGTGGATGAGGTGGTGGTATGGGCTCATCGTAGTATTGATGTCGACCCATGGGTGGTCGATCTTGGTGATAAGGTCGTGGTGCGGGTCCTGGTTGGGAAGGGGCGTATGATGTTCTGGACGCTCGAGACGCATCGCTAGTGTCGTCATCTGGGTCGTCAAGGCTTCCAGGAGTTGCAAGATCGCTTGACCATGTTGGCCTGATGTTGACTCGTCGTTCCTGACATATTTCCTTTTCCGAGAAAAGGAAATTTTGAAAATGGAAAGTTTCCCGGAAAGGAAACTTGCAGAATATGGACACTTTCCATAAATGGAAATTTCCACAGATATTATTTTTATTTTCTTTATATTATTTATGAAATAAAAAAGGAAAACTAGCTAAACACAAAATGAAACAATCAAAAAGGAAAATATTCTAAATCTATAAAGGGAATCTAACAAAAATGGAAGATTGCCTAAAAAAATATGGCCTAAAACTAAAAAAAAACCTAGCTAAATGGAAAGATCCTAAATTAATTGCCTATTTCCTAAAACTAAAGGGAAGCTAATTAATTCATATCTCTTAAAAGTAAACTATCCTAAACTAAAAGAAAAATATATTTATTGCCTAATAAAATTTAGGAAATCTACCTAAAGAAAACTAGAAAACTTCCTAAACTATTTCTCTAGCATACAAAACTATGAAAAATAATTAATCTACTGCATAAATGCTAGGAGAAAATTACCTAAAACTAAGAACTAAGAATCTAGACAGTAGAGTTAACCTAACAAACATAGCCGCCAAGGACTTGGTCTGCTCACGGGAAGCCTAGACACTATGGCACGGTTGGAACAGGCTGGCTCGGTCCTAAGCTACACGACAGGCCGCGACTAAGGCAGGATGCTAAGCGCTGGACGGGGGGAAGAACTAACCTAGCGGTGGGACGATGGACAGGGAACGGGACACACGCGGGACAGTCTAGGGAGCTACGCGGGACGGAAAGGACTACGAGGTGGTACACGAGCTAGGACTGGAACTCGGACTATAGTACTAGGACTAGCGGACGGGGGGGCTGCTAAGCTAAACCTAACGCGGCTTGGGACTCAAGATCGACTCAAGGCTAAACCTAGCAAGCAAGCGCGGTTCTACTAGAAGGCTACTCGGGACAGGAAGCTACTTGCGGTACACCCAACCTAGAGGATGCACACGAGACTAAGAAAAGGACTTAGCGAGACCTACACCAATGACTCACGCAGACAACCACACGGACTAGGACGATGGGACGATGGGACGACGTCTAGACCACACTAGCACAAAAACTAACTAGAAACCTAACCTCAAAGAAACCTAAGCAAAGAAGCAAGCAACACATGAACTCCTTATGTATTTCAAGTATGGTGATGAAGGTGTTCTAGGTGAGTTTCTAAGAACTCTAGTTTGATTTTAACAACCTAAACAATATTTTTTTTGTCTTAAAAAAAAATTGAACAGCAAACAAACAATAACAAACAAATTTCTTCTATTTTTTAGAATAATGAAAAACACAAAGACAAGGAATGATAGAACCTGATTTTTCTTTTTTGTAGGGTGTTTTGTGGTATGTGACTTGATTCCTCTCCTTCTTACCGAGAACCTCAGGGGAAAGAGAAAGAAACACAATCAAAGCCAAAAACTATTGTACAAAACAAATGAAAAATCGCCAAAAACAAAAGGATAGAATCAACATGCTGAGCAGGAGCTTTAAGATCTGATACCAGATGATGTAAGAACCAAGGGATGGGCTGTCTTTCACCGAGAAGCTCAGGTTGCTGGACAGAAATCGATGGGGAAGAAGGGGTGGATCGAAGGGACCACACAAGCTGTGGAAGGGGCTTGTGATAATCCAAGAACTTCAGCCAAAACTAGGCTGAAGGGCGGCGGCTACAAAGGGGCTTGGTGGCGCCTTTTAGGTTTTAGACACTAGTCTTAGGTTTTTTCAAAATGCTTGTTATTTCATTAAAGTGTAGACAAAAGGCTTATATAATGCCTTGTTACAACTTAGGCTAAACTACAATATGTTTAGCCTTACAAGAATTAAAACAACATGTAGTTCACTTATTGGCAATTAAAATAGAAATGGGCCCCAAATAGTCAACATGACTTAAACCCAAATAAATATTTAGTCTATAAAATAGAAATAAGATAGAAAGCCCAATAATACTTAGGCTAGAATTCTCAGGAAGACTTGTGAATGAGATGGAATTTGTGAACAAGGCTTCACCGTTTTACGCACTAAGAGTATTGCCTCATTAAACCTTCTTCGGAAAACCCAGTGGGATAAAACCGAAGATAAAAAAGAGTACAATTTCTTAGCACGACTTTTGGTGTCTCTACCGGATGGTAATGGTAAAGACACCAGAGGAGGAAGAGTCTTCTATAAGGAACCTCCATGGTTCCTTGTCTAGCTGGAACGAGTCAGTGTTTGGACCGGTCGAGGCGTGGTCTGGTGGACGTGGGTAGAAACTTGAGTTTCATAGTGTTTCTGCATACTTAATTTCATTTAGTTTTCCATTTGACCATATCTAATCATGGACGTGGGGTTTCCATCAAACATTATAATTAGTTCATAGGCTGTAAACACATTCCTTTTGATGATTTTAAGACTTCTCATGTCATACCTTTGGTGAAATGATCTGCTATATTATAGCTTAATTGATGTAATCAAGCGAGATTACACCACTTGAGATCAATTGTCTAATGGTCTGGTGTCATCTACGTATATGATGTGACTTGCCATTGTACAATTTATTGTTTGCACGAGCTATAGCCGATTGTTGATCTTCCAAGAAATTACGAAGTTGTTCTGCTTCTTATGCGGCTTTATCTTATGCAATGAATTATATATCCATTGTTGATCTAGCCAGAAGTGTTTGTTTGGAAGATTTCCAGGATACAGCAGCACCACCAAAGGTAAATACATATCCACTTGTTGACTGAGTTTTTGGAGTCGGATATCCAGTTGGCATCATGGTATCCTTCTAAAACTGTCGGTTCTGAGCTGTAGTGCAACCCATAGTTTTTAGTAAACCGTATGTAATTTAATATTCTGATTATAATCTTTCAATGGGTATGTCTTGGATTGCTCGTGTAGCTACTTAGTACGTTCACTGAGTGTGCTAAATCTGATCTAGTATAATTTGTCAAGTACATCAGACTTCCGATCAGTCTAGCATATTGGTTATGTGATACAGGTGCACCTGAATGTTTCGTCAGATGAAGAGTAGTATCTACGTGAATTTTTGAGGTCCCACTTTAATAGTTTTTAAATCTATCAAGTACATTTTCTTTATAATATTGTTGGGATAATATGTATCCTCCAGGAAATCCAGTGATTTTAATCTCTAGAATTATATCAGCTAATCACATATCTTTCATGTCAACTATCCACAAAACATGTATGTAAGAACATAGCATGACATATCAAACCAACAAAAGTTCATTCTAATGATGTTTTAGTTATAATGTCTAGAGCCACGAAAGTGGAAAGGATATAATATTGTTGCTTTCATGTTATGTATCTTTGCGAAATTTTCATGCATTAACACCTTCCCCATTGTTTTCAAAACCAATTATTTTCCTTTTTTTACTTTTATTTGCATCAATAACTCACAGTCTTTCTATTTTGATCTAGCTTAACTCAAGTGTTACAGGTGACAAGTGTGTTCACAGTCTTTAGTGTATTGACATCCTACATACTACATAATTGCTATGCACTAGCAGTTGCAGTGTCTTCTCTGAATTTTTATCTATTTGATACAGTTTCTCATCGCTATCAGCAGAATCTGCAGCATCATTTACGGTTTTGTGGCAGACTATTTTGGATTTAGGGTTTAAGGTTAAAGATTATGTTTTATATATCATATTTGTTATTTTCTTTATGCTACAACACCTTCTATATGTTACAACTTATGTTTTTACTATAAATTTCATAAAACTAACTTCGGATGTTATCTCTTGTGTTTATCCTGTCTGATTGGGATTATTGTAACATTCCCTTGGTATTTAATTCTTCCTTGAGCCGTAACTCTTGAATTTTTTTAATTCAACTTTTCATGTGAAAAAGTTTGTAATCGGTAATATATAAGATGAATGAGATGTTACAATTGTAGAAAATTTAATCTTATTTTCACACCCGTTTAGGGTTTGGTTAAGTTGGTAAATGATAAGCGAAACTTCGCAGATTTGTATTTAAGAAAACAAAATAATTACAACATATCCCACAAAAAACGGTGCAGGCGTAGACAATAAAGAATATTAATTTTGTTTTAATGGCAGAGAAAGTGGTAGCGCTTGATGTTTGGGGTCAACATAATCTCTTAGGACCATAAAGGCAATGGGCCTGTAAGGCTATTTGTCATTGGGGACAGTATGTTCTGCGTATCAATTAGGGTTTTGTGGCAGACAATTTTAGATTTAGAGTTAAGGTTTGTCGTATTTGTTATATTCCTTATGCTATTATACGTTATGACTTGCGTTTTTAATAAAAGTTTCATAAAATTAAGTTTGGTCATAATCACTTGTTTCCCTTGCTTATCGACCTTATTATTGTAAGCACTCTCATGGTATTGTATTCCTCTTTTTGTGATAACTCAATTTGTTTTTTCATTTGATTTTTTATGTAAAAAAGGTTACAATAGATAAGATATAAGAGGAATGAGATTTTTTTACGTCTGTTTATTTTACGTCTGTTGGTCATAATCACTTGTTTCCCTTGCTTATTGACTTTATTGTAAAACATTATGATGGTACTGTATTCCTCTTTTTGCGATAACTCAATTTATTTATTTTTCATTTGATATTTTATGTAAAAAAAGTTACAATGGATAGGATATAAGAGGAATGAGATTTTTTTACGTCTGTTTAAAATCTAAACTTATTTTTCTCGTCTTTAAAACCTGATTAGGATTTGGTATAGTTGTCAAATGAACCACAGTTCTTCTCTGTTTTGTATATAAAAATAATATAATAATAACGGATCCCACAAAAAACCGTGCCGATGCAGGCACAAACTTGTTTTTTTTGTTTTAATGGAAGAAAAAGAGGCAGCAATTGTGATGTTTGGGGTCGGTAGGATCTATTGGATCCATCAATACAATGGGCCCGTCAGGGTCATTGGTTTTTGGGTTCGGCATGATCTTCGGTATCATTTAGAGCTTTGTTATCTTAGGTATCATTTAGAGCTTTGTTGCAAACTATTTTAGATTTTGATTTTGGGTTTATGCTTATGATTTATATATCGTATTTGTTAGTTTTTTTATACTACAACACCTTTTATACACTATGACTTATGTTTTTACTACAAATTTCATAAATTAAGTTTAGGTGTAATCACTTATTTCTATTGCATGATCAACCTTATTGTAATATTCCCTTGGTATTGTATTTTCTCTTGAGCTGTAACCTAGAATTTTGTTTTTCATTTGTATTTTTTTCATGTTAAAAAGCTTTGGAATTACTAAGATAAGAGGAATAGAATGTTGTTACATCTGTAGAAAATCTAAATTTATTTTTTCGTCTAAAAACCATTTAGGGTTTGGTGATGTTGGCAAATGAACAACAGATCTTTGCAGATTTTAATGTATAAAATGAAAATAATAACAACGAACCCCACAAAAGATGGTGCCGGCGTGGACACAACGATGAAGATTATTTATTTTTGTTTTAGTGGCAGAGAAAGTAGCAGCACTTGCGATGTTTGTGGTCGGCAAGATGTATTAGGTCCATCAAGGTAATGGGCTCGTAAGGACTACTGGTTTTCAGGGTCAGCAGGTGATATCGTAGAAATTTACAAGTTTTTACTAATGTTTTAACTATGTTTTTGGTAGTTTTTGCAGCAATTTTATACTATAAAATCTTGTTTTCTAGTATATTATGATTTTAGGTCAAAATAGCAAAAATATACAAAATGGAGTCCAATGACGTCAAGTCATAATCTACCATGATTTCAAGATCAAATACTTGGTTTAAGACCAAAAAAACTCAAGATTTGAAAAATTCTCAACGAGACAGATTCACTACACATCAAAAGTACAGTCTTGAAAAATTCTCAACAAGACAGATTCGGTACACATCAAAAGTACAGTCGTAATATTTCAGATGCAAGTAGAATCAAATCATTTAGAGTTCTGGTTGGAAAAATATTCAAGATTTCTGTGTTTTTCTTTATAGTTCTAAAACCTAACTTTAACTGACCGTAGAACCTCTGACCTGTAAGTCTTTGCTTTTCGCCATTTACTAAGGACAGAAACACTATGATTTATGATATATTTAGTTTTATGCATTTCCAGCCTTCTTTATCATCATCTTTGTCATAATTTTGCATCATTAGGAATGTATATATGCATTTTAGTTTAAAATCTTGCATTTTCATGCATGTTAGAGTCTTAGGTTTCATCTCATGGATTTTCATAGTATTTGAGTCCTTTTAGGTTTTCTTGAATTTATGGAAGACAGGAGACTTGGAATCGAGGAGTACAAGAGGCTGAGTGAGTTTATATACAAAATCCATAAGGTATAACTGAAAGATCAACTCAGATTAAGATCTTAAAGATATCCTATGAAGCTTATCTTTTGATAAGACATAATAAATTGAGTTAGTTTTCTAGAGAAAGTGGTTTCGGGTAATTTGGAGCTACATTCCAAGAGTTATAATTGATTTACTGGACGCATATCCACCATGCTGTGAAGATAGAAGAATCTAGAGATCCAGGGAAAGTAGCGAGCAAAAGTAGGGGTTTCGTGAAACTGCTACGGATATAAATAATACAGCAGGAAAATGTAGGACTTAAAACCAAATTTTGAACCACTGTTGATCCATCTTTTGACCTACTCCATTTGTTTTCTCTATAAATACTCTTTTAAAACATGTAAACCTTAAAATTATTTTTTTCTCTTTTAGAGTTGATTTTAGATCGAAAGTCTCTTGCCGATATTTTGGATTTCTCTTCATCAACATGCCACTCTAATGAAGGATTATTCATTCCAATCCGTTTATCTTTATGTTTATGTCATTTCTTTGCTTTTATTTATGTTTGGTTGTTAGCTTTTAGTTGGATCATGGGGTAGACTAGATTTTGATGAATTGATTGTTAGAGGGGATGATTTAGGTTTCATATTGTTAAATACTTCATTTAGCATGTTCTTAAAGCTAGTTTTGACTAAGATCTGTCAAAACCTTGAGCTTAGACATTTCATGCCTGAAAGATGGTTGTGAAATGCATGATTAGGGTGTTTGGTTAAATAATTGGAATTTTTTTCTTAATTCTTACTGATCATGTGATTACGAACAAAATTTTTTGTTAATATTTAAATAGTGAAGTGATTAATTTCATGAAAATGGATTAATCATAATTGTGAATTCCGTTTTATGGGATGGTGGTTGATACAATTTTTGTACCACTGTTTGATTGTTAGTTCATTCTTTTGATAGTTTAACCCAGGGTTCAATGGTTTTTCTTATATTACTTTCTGAATTTTATTTATTTTTTATTAGAAACAAACAAAACCCAAATTTGCTCTAGATTAGTTTGTATCCCCTATCTTTCATGTGTGATCTTAATTCTCTGAGGTTCATTTTAAAAGTGTTACACCGAAATATCATCCTATTCTAATAGTGTGCACATGAAAATGGACTACAATTTGTTAGAAGAATATGTTGATGCTTTTGCTGATTTTGTGAAAAATATTTTGCTGGAAAAAAATATTTCACCTGCATCATACTACGAAAATCAGAAACTTATTGCTGGTCTTGGTTTATCGTATCAAATGATAGATGTGTGCATTGACAATTGCATGATATATTGGAAAGAAGATGAAAACTGCAAAACATGTTGATTCTGTTGTAAATCATAGTTTCAGGAAACGAGTGGCAGAGTTTTGATTCCATTTAAACGGATGTGGTATCTACCCTTAATGGACAGGTTGAAGAGGCTATATCAATCTCAACACATTGTTGAGGCAATGAGATGGCATGCAGATCATCGTCAAGATATAGAAATTATACATCCTTCAGATGCAGAAACATGGAAACATTTTCAATCACTCTATCCAGATTTTGCTTATGAACGTCGAAATGTATACCTCGGGTTATTTGTCGATGGTTTCAATCCATTTGGAAAGCAGGGAAGAAAATATTTGTTAAGGTTGATAATTGTAACACCTTACAATTTGCCACCAACTATGTAGAGAGCTTGTGTTTCTCCCTATTCTAGTTTTCGGACAAGATTATCCGAAAAGGTCACTCGATATATTCCACCAGCCATTGATCTATGAGTTACAAATTTTGTGGAAACATGGTGTTGAAGCTTTAGATGTGTCATCGCAGTAAAATTTTAACATGTGTGCGGTTCTCATGTGGACAATTAAGTGATTTCCCAGGTTCTGTTATTTTATCTTGATGGAAAAGAATCAAAGATTATTGTGTCCGTAGTTCCAAGAAAACACTGATGTGTTCTAATTGCAGCACGACAGGAAGACGTCCTTGTTTGATTTCCGTAGAAGGTTTTTACCGGCGGAGCATCCTTATCGTCAGTCTAGAACACCTTTTACGAAGAAAAAACAAGTGTTTGATGGGCCACCTCAAGAGATCGTTGGTGGTATTATATTGGAATAGTTTTGAGATTTTGGTGTTGATAAAATATCATACTGTGAAAGTATTGGTCATGAGCCTGCCGACTGTGTTAGTGAACTTCATAAAAGGCACAAGAAAACTATTTTTTACGATTTACCTTATTGGAAAAATCATCTACTGAGACATTGTCTAGATGTCATGCATGTTGAAAACACTTTTTGACAACACAATGTACATGGATTTAAAATAAAAGGAAAGAAAAAAAACTTGAAACCTATATTAGACTTGTCCTTAATTTGTTCTCGTTAATCTCTGCATGTAATTCCAAATGCCTTATGTCTACGTACTGGTTAGACACAGCCAATTAAGCAGCTTTTGGATTGGATTTGAAAAAAGTAAAATTTACTGACATATATGATTATAATCTACGGAACTGCGTTGTTTCAGTCGAGGGAAAGTTCATTGGAATGAAGAATCATGATTGTCATATTGTTATGATGCATATTTTCCCATTTGCCTTCGACTATCTTCTTCCAAAGATATGTACCAAGCAATTGCAGGTATTTTTGAATTTCTTAAAATTTAACATCTAACATATTTTATATATAATAATTAATTATTAATGTTAATTGTTAGAAGTTGGTGCGTTATTTCAAGATTTATGCTCAAAATCATTTATAGTTGAGGGTATCCGCAATTATAAGCCCATATCTCATTGATCTTTTGTAATATGGAGAAGATATTTTCGCCGACTTTCTTTAATTTTATGGAATATCATCCTATTCACCTCTCACGAGAAGCAACATTAAAAGGCCCTATTCAATACCGACAGATGTATCCATTTGAGCGTTACATGTTCAATCAGAAGAAAAATGTTAAAAATTTGAGCAAGGTTGAAGGATATATTGTAGCACAGAAACTCAATGAAGATTTTTCTCACTTTTCAAAATATTACTTTCTATTGGAAGTTCGTACTAAGAGTATATGACCTTTGTGGCATAATGATAGAGGTGAGAGAGTGATTTATCATGTATATGTAGCTGAGTTGTTTTCCGAAATTGGTCGAGCAAGTGGGAAAAATAAAAAACACAAACTATTAGCACAAGAGGCCACACATTTGCATAATTATATCCTCAGAAGTTATTAGGATATCATCGAGTATGAAAGGTATAAAATTTTATTTTATTTACCTATTAATTGTTGCATTACATATTATTTACCTTATTTAATATTTGGTTATCTTATAGAATTTACTTGTCAATAGTACGAGACTATTATCTTGGTATGACCGAAGCAGAACTTGATGTTATAAAAGAAAGATAATTTGCATCTTAGTTACATTATTACGTAAATGTTTAAGTGTCCTAATTAGTTAGATTAAATATTATATTCTACATTTTAATTTATTGTTACTTAGTGTATAGGTTTCAGAAGTATACGAAATGGTGCAAGTCTCCTCACATGATTGGTGGAGTTTTCTAATGGTATAAACACCACTGCAACTTTATACCCGAGGTTTTGTGCTAGGAGATATGCGTTTAAGGTTCAAGAGGAGGGAAGAACCAGGCCAACTTCGGAATATGGTGTGTTCAGCAAAATCAGGTGATGTAGTGTACTATGACATTCTCAATAAAATATTGGAAGTCCACTATCCATGAATGTGCGACTGGTATGATCCATTCGTTGGTCGTGAAGCTCAGATTGACCAATATGGTGTTTTTTTATACATTTAAGCCGTAGACTGCTTAAATATAATTCATCCTTGCATCACAGGCATATAGGTATTGTAAAACTATGATTCTTAATCATGTTTTTCTTATTTCTATGTAGTAACAAGTAAGATTAGTTTATTTAGTTAAGCTACATTTCATATCCTTGAATTACCTATCGTTCAGATAATTAGATAACAATGACTGCAATTAACCCAAGAGGAAAAATTTATGGAGAATCAGAACATGATGCTCTACAATCACCGAGAAGTAATCATGTGGAGTCTGCTCAAAATTTAAATTAAATACAACTTGTTGTTTTTGATAGGTGATAATCAGACCCAGATAAACCGCATGACAAAATTTGATGACAATTCTGACTAGATACTTTCGGAAGGTTCATATGAAGATTCTGAATAGTGGAATGGAAATGATTATTTCTAATTGAAAAGATGTTCTCAATATTTAACCTGAGACAACTACTAGCATTTGATGTCTGTCTATTTAAAACATATTCAGTTACGAGTTTTCAAACATATTTAGGGTTTTCTGGTGTATTTAGCATTTTCGCTTGTTTTCTTTTATTTTTGACGAACCCCATGTTTCAGACGATAGATCCGACATTTCCGTGGTATTATGGATTTTCCAACTATGTATGTCGGAATTTCCAAATCTGTAAACACAAAACACCTAAAATTCAAAGAATCTCGAAAATACAAAAATTAGGAAGACACAAAAGTCACAAATTCTCAAAATCCCGATAACCCAAAACACCCCAAAAACCCAAAAATACCAAAAATCAAAACTAAAAAAATCCCGAAACCCCGAAATCTTGAAAAGCTCAAAAAGTTAAAAATTAAGAAAACTAGAATTCTCGAGATCTCAAAAACCCCCAAAATACCCAAAAACTCGAAAAAACCAAAAAAACACATAATACTCCGAAAATCACGAAGGTACGAAAGTCAAAAATCTCAAAATTCCAAGGGTGGTGGTGATGAGGATCAATTCACACTCAAATAAAAGTATCTTGCTTATTATGCAGAAGGAAAACCGATGGAAAATTGATGGGGTTTGGGGTAAATATGGGAACATTTCGAGGGAATTCTGACAAATTTGGACGAACATCCACTGACACCAAAATTTCTTCTCCCCCGATGCTGAAACTTATTTTCTCTCTCAAAATCATCTCCTCTCCTTCTCCGAATATCTTCTTCATGAAAGGATTTCCCCAGGCCGATGTTAGATGGGAATTCAACGCTAAAGAAAAATGGAAGCAAAATAAAGTACTCAAGGAGATGACCAAAAATCATGACCTATGGTCTGCTCTCATTGCCTATTGGATGAGGCGGAAGACGGAGGCCATATCCACTACTAATTTGAGTAACCACACGAGCGACCAGAAGGAAAAAAGAATGGCAATCCATAACCTTGGTGCAACAAGCAAGTCCTCCCGGGCTAAACAATTTATATGTATCTCATTAACTGTTATGTTATTTAAATATGTATTAACATAATTGGCCTATTTTTTCTTTGCTTACAATATGAGATCAACGGGTAACCTCCTTTTTTTCTTCGGCAGATCAAAGATGCTCACACCAACAGACATAATGGTTAAATTGATGATGCGGTTGCTTGTGACATCTCGACGAAAGTCAGGAACCTCAGTGAGGAATTTCTCCAAAACCAAAAAACAGACGACATAACTCCTCTATTTATTAAAGTTTCTTTTGAAAACTTAAATGTGTTGAAATGAACAAGAGAAGAAGTAGTTTAAGACAAAGAAGAGAGTATGAAATGTTAGAAAGAAGAAGTGAGTAAATACTCTAATCCAAATGGAGAGTATGAACGAGCTTCTAAACCTATAGCCAAACAAGGGCATTAGGCACCTAATAGAGAGTGTTTGGACACAAGGATTGTAAACTCACTATATAACCACTTGTACTCCTCATTTGTAAGCAAGAGAAATAATTCTCTCATTATTAATAAAATCCTTTCTCTCATTCTCTTGCATCTAAAACTCTCTCTCTATTCTCTTGATCAATGGTGAATCTAAATCTATTATTCTTTCATGGTATCAGAGCCAGGTTACATCAAATCTGGGTAAAATTCATCATTCATTCATTGAATCAAGAAGAAAATATCTTCTTCTTAATCTTCTTCTATTTCTATTTCAACCGTCATATTGAAACTCATATTCCGGCCAAAACACTTCTTTTTACGATCTTCTTTCTTTGGATTGTACATCGACGAGTGCTGAAGCCACATTACAATTGGAATTGCATCATTTGACCCAGGGATTCAAAAGTTACGAATTTTCTTGCAGAGGACCTCCGCTAGTGCCTCCGCCGCGAACTTCCGTGTTTCCCAGGTCATTCCGTCATCGATTCTTCATCATATTGCGTTTTTCCAAATCCTAAACTTAAGCCCTTCGAGTCTAGTTACTGTTTAAAGAAATCAGAACTCAATTCCTTTTTTTTGAAGGAAGTTCTTGAAGTTTCTCTCAGAGACATCAAAAATCGCCTCTCACAAGAATCTGGTGATAAAATTATAATCTTTTCTTTGTTTTTTTAAATATTTGAATCTGGAAAGTTAAATAAGTATCTTGTGAGGGTCTCCAAGAATTTTGGTTTCAATCTGATAGGTTTAACTCTTCAAGATTGATTTTCTTGATTTCCTTGTTAATCTTTGAAAGTTGAAAATTAGGAAATCTTGAATTTTTTAGGATTGGTTTTAAATAATAAAATTCGAATTTGGACTATATTTTTTAATTGTTGGTAAAGATAAGAACTGCTATTAGGTGGTTGGAGTTTGTTAAAATCTGTTGCAGGAATTGGTTGAAATTAGTTGAAGGGAGTTAGGTTGTTGACTTGGTTGGCAAGAAACTACTCACTACCAAAGAAGAAGAGGACAAGCATTCAGATGATTTTGATGCTGAAAAGTTTAAAGATGCATGGCTGTTCGTCCATGGGAGAACAGGTTTCTTGAGAGTAACCTCAGGGAGGATGCGAAATTAGGTGAAAACATAATGGAGCAGTCTAAGAATGTGCATAAAACGCAGATGAAAAGTGCTAGCAAGATGCCAAATACTTCAAATCTTGTATCCGATGTTTCAAGTCAGAAGGTTCATGGATGCCCTCTATAATTTAATTGACGGCTCGAGTGATAATACAAAGTTTGAAGATGAATACCGAGCTATTATTGGAGCACAATCATATGTTCTCTTCACATTGGACAAGCTAGTTCAAAAGTTTTTGAAGCATCTTCATGCGGTTGCAGCTGATGAAACAGACACCAAGCTACTGCAACTATACACTTAGAACTACAGAAAACTGGGAAGATTCCTTGATATAGTGTACCCAGAGAATGTGCGAGCCCTTCTTCATGAGCAAAACATAAACTAGATTAAATATTCATCTGCACAAACTCGTCTCGCGATTCAACTTATGAACAGCGGGAACGGCCAGCCTGAAGTTACAGCTTTAATAGTGGAACCAGCTTTTGCAAATTATCTGCAGAATGACTTTCTTTCGCTTGTACCTGATGAAGAGAAGCCTGATCTATTTCTGAAGAGGAACAAGGCGAAAATGAGCAGTGCAGATGAGTCTTCGAGGATGTTGCGTGCAATGGAAGGATTGAAAATTATCAACGAGGTTGAATGTAAGATAATGATAATGCCCCAACGAATGCTTGCAACGCAAGGAACGGCTCCTCTCAATCATGGGCCCCGTCGCAGCAAATCACTTCAAAACCTAGCAGTATCGATTGACGATTGTCATCTCCAGAAGTCTTCATGGGCAAGTCTAAGAAATAATCCGCCATCACAGTCTCAGCAGTATCTTCCTCAACGACGAAGCCATTGAAGAAAAGTAAGAGACACGCGGAAGTTGATCTGATCATCCAAAAGGATCCGAAGAAGCAGAAGAAAGAGTTGATCTAAGCTGAAAAAAAGGTACAGCCAAAAAAGGAGGAGACCAGCAGTTCCGACTCATCTGATTCTGAGGAAAAACAGAAGGAGCCTGCCCCTGTGAAGAAGGAACCAGCAAGCCGTAAGAAAGCCAAGACAGAGAGAAGCTCATCTGAGGACGAATCTTCTTCAGATGAAGAACCCACACCTCCCAAGCAACCAACAACACGGGCTGTACCTAGAAAAGAAGAGTCCAATTGCAAGACCTCCTTGTTTTCGTCGATGTCACTCTTCTTCACCGGAGAAACAAAGATCCAGGTGAAACTGAAAGGATCCGTCACTTTCCCCTTGGCTCCACCGTCAGCTACGGCTTTCTCAACGGCAGCTTCCACGTCATCAGTTTCTAGGATCACAGTCTCTCTCAATGATGGCTCAGGAAAACGGTACTGGTGCCAATGGTGCGACAGTGGTGGAGTTGTATAAAGAGGATCAGTGCGAGTTCTTAACAGCGCAAGTTTTTAACAACGCAAGTGACTTGCATGAGATATGGAAGAAAAGATTCTCTTTATCAGAATTGGAGATGGCAACCCAGAGACTGTTCTTTTGCCAAAGTTCAAAGCAAATTGCTGCTGGAGAAGCTTTGATTATTTGTCTGGAGATCACGTCTACACAGTCTCTTTCCTATGGTACAATGCCTTCAAGCAAAAACACCAAATCACTCAGCAGAACATTCATATGGAGAAAGCCTCTGTTCTCTTCTACCTTGGCGCTTCTTACAGCCAGATTGGGCTGGGTCATGATCGCACTACCGTGGATGGGCGCCGTCAGGCTTCCCATGCGTTCATTTCTACAGTAGGGGCATTTGCGTACGTGAGGGACAACGAGTACACTAAGACAATGATCGGGCAAAGCAGCACCACCGTGGACATCTCGGTGGAGTGCGTGGGAATGATGGAAAGGCTGATGTTGGCGCAAGCTCAGGAATGCGTCTTTCAGAATATGCCAACTGTGAAAGGTTCTATAACTGTTTCGAATCCATCCTTAAAAGGTATAAATGTGGCATGACTGGTCATAAGGCCTTCTAAGATTGAAAATGGAAAGAAGAGAGGTGGGCAGAAAGGATAAACCTTCTAAGATGTAAGGTTCGACTGATTCTACCTAAGTTACTGCTCCAAAATAGGAGACATTACTGAACCACCAAAGGCGCTTTGAGAGAAATATAATGAAAGGGAGTGCATAGATCAGAACCAGTTCCTAAACTCAAATGCAAAAACCTAGTATCAAAGTCTTATGCATTCAGGCTATTTCTAAATCTTATCCATCTATTTTTTTGTTGATTTCATTGATGGTTGTGTGAGTTAGAACTCTAAGAAATCTGGTATCTAGGTGGTTAGTAAATCATAAAATTTATTGAATTTTGTTCATGTATTTAGAAATTGGTAGAATGAGACATTTTGAACCTAGTTTAGCTAGCTGAATCATTTGTTCATGAATTGCATTGATCTTAGAGGAAGAGAACCTTGTCTTTTACTTAGAACAATAAGTTTAAAAAAGGCATGTTGAATCCAAAAGTCATTAGGCAATGTTTAAAATTAAGTTTGGTTACTCTTAATCAATCTCTTTCACTCACTCTCTTTTGTTTAGAATATGCCTATTCTGAACAGGTTCAAAGGCTTAAGATGGGAGTTGATGTTTTGCTTCATTGTCTAACAAAGGCAATAGAGAGCAAGTGAAAAAGGCACAGCACATGGAGAAGAAGTTAGAACCAATGGCCACCAAGAACAGCCACCACAAGGAGTGGAGAGGAAAGACTGGTGGAATATGATGAATCAGCTCTCCCATGGAGTAAGGTGACCTTTGGTGTGTGCTTGAAGAGAAAATCAACAAAGCACACATGCTGCAAGTTCAGATCATAATCAATCACAAAGGAGGAAACTCACAAAGACTTATCAAAGTCTTTGCAAATGCTATCTCTAAACCTTCTACTTATTCCTTGATTGATTAAAATTTCTCATCTAGAAATGTTCGTAGGATGAAAGATAACCTATGAAGACTATGCATTGCATTTAGAACCTAGATGGATCCAAAATTCACCTTGACATTCATCATAATTAGATATTATTCTTCATCATTATCTTAAGTCTCATCTATTCTACTTAAAATCTTATACTTTTAATCTCCAATTCTCTAATTCTCTTATTCTCAAGACATTTCCTATTCTCAAGATACTTAGAATCTTCTTCTTTATGTTTAAAGGATAAAGAAGACCAACTTAAGACATTCATTCTGTGTATGCTCATTCATCCAAACTTGACTCTTATCCTTAGTGTCAAGCTTGTGGGGGGGGGAAAGAAAATGAGCATTCAATGGACAAAGAAAATGCGCACGAAGCTGGCACAAGTTGGCGGCTCCAAGTTGGCCAAGGTGGCTGGTCCCGTGAGCATGAAGCTGGCACAAGGTGGCTGGTCCCGTGCCAAGGTGGCTGGTCATGCTTTGCTTGATTCCAAGCTTTATTTCCATGATGGTCTAAGCACAAGAAGAGTGCTCAGTCTGATTCTTTCATGGAGGCTGTGAATAAGGTCATCCAAATCTTCTGTCATAAACTGAGGATAGAACCAATGGCCATCAAGCTACCAAGTCTCATGGAGAAGGAGTAAGCTGGTGGAAAGTGATGAATCACCTTAGGACAAAATTCTCTCATCAAAGGTTATATCTAGGATAAGTTCTTTAACTTTATGATTTAGGTTGAGAATTTGGCTAGATATTATACTTGATACCAGACTTGATATTACTGAAGTTTGGGAATACTAATCTTTATTTTTGAGTTGCTAAGATGTTTTAGATCAGGAAGTGATGAAAATAATCATAAGCATGAGTAAGATACATCAATTAGTGGAAGCATGGTGGGAAAGTGTATTAGGAGATAAGTGTGATCACTCTACTAAAGCTTAACTCTTCAATCTGATTCTCTTGAGTTAGTCTTATTGAAAGTAGAAAGTAAAGCAAAATGAAGCTAGCCAAAGTGGATCCTAAACATATAAGGGAAGAGAACCATGTGATCATGATGAATCCAAAGACCTTAATGTGGAGTCCTTAGAGAACCAGACTGGTCTAGATCATATCATCCAAACTGCCACCCAATCTTATAAAAGGGAAGTTAAAATCATTGTTATTTTATAATGCATTGGTTTATCTTGTGAGAATTGATACATGCATGTATATGTGTATGTGAAACAGGTTTAAATTGAAGAATTTAAGGAAAGCTGGATCAAAATCACTTCTTAAAGACAAGGAGTCAAAAGAAAGGGGGAGAAATGGACCAGACTTAGAAGAAGCTTCAAAGCAGCCACTCACATGCAATTTCAACAATGGCCAATCCCTAGCTGAGAAGACTTCACTCTCTTTCCCTTTGTATTGGTTTTGTCCCAAAAGGGTTTTCCATACTAAGGTTTTTAATGAGGAAGTTCTTTAAGGTATCAAGTTTGGTTTCTATGAATATTAAAAATCAAGCTTGAAAGGGAGTGAAGAGAAAAAGGAGAAAAATCTCTTCATCTTTACAATTTCAACCATTCACCCATGCTTAAACTTGAGGGGGAGTGTTGAAATGAAGAAGAGAAGAAGTAGTTTAAGACAAAGAGGAGAGTATGAAGTGTTAGAAAGAAGAAGTGAGTAAATACTCTAAACCAAAATGAGAGTATGAAGGAGCTTCTAAACCTATAGCCAAACAAGGGCATTAGGCACCTAATAGAGAGTGTTTTGACACAAGGATTGTAAACTCATTATATAAACACTTGTACTCCTCATTTGTAAGCAAAATAAATAATTCTCTCATTATTAATAAAATCCTTTCTCTTATTCTCTTGCATCTATAACTCTCTCTCTCTCTATTCTCTTGATCAATGGTGAATCTAAATCTATTATTCTTTCAAAATGGATTTTTGTACGCGGTTAGTAACGTTTACAATTTTTAATAACTCTTTCAGTACCATAATTATTTGAATCCATATAATTATATGTTTTACTTTATATTCCAGGTAACTCCAAAGATAAAATGTCGTGTTTTCAGATTATCAAAAGAGTATTATGCTTCTTCTTCATCATTCCCTATGTACGTTGATTTTGGTAGGTCAGAATTCCAAGCAGAAACCGTGAGCTTCAAGAACGACTTCAAACACTGGAAAAAAAAAACGGGAAAAGGATTTGGATCGTCTCCGGGTCATGGAAGAAAAGATGAATGCATTTTTCAGCTCCTATCAAACGCCCCAATGTATTTTGTTATGTGTTTAAAACTTTTATAATTTAGGTTTTAATTCCTTTGCCAGACTTTTTAATTTTTGTTATTTTTAATTCTAATAAGATTTTATAATGTAATTATTTTAAAAATTAATTATATAAAACAAATTTTCCAGATTTCCGTCGGAAAGACAAAGGTTCCGATGGCCGTTGGAAAAGCCGTCAGTTCCGGAGACCGTAGGAAAGCCATCGAATTTTGCGGCCATCAGAAGGCCATTGTATCTGTTAGCTGTAAAAAATCCGTCGGTTCTATCCACCGTCGGCAAGCCTTCAGATTCATCATAACTGTAAAAACGATGGCTTTCCAATGAAAACCAGCATTTCTCGTAACTGTCGAAAATCCATCAGAAAATATTGAAGGTTTTCTGACGAGTTGCGCATTTCTGTTCTGACGGTTTTTCGATGTTATTGCCGTTGGAAAATGCGTTGTTTATTGTAGTGAATGAAGCTGAAGAAAGGAAAGAAGGAAAAAAGAAAACAGAGGAGGAGAATCAAAATGATAAAGAAAAAGGCTACAAAGATATACACAACGGGTTGCTGACCTGTTGTGCAAGATCAATGACTTAACCAAAACCGATGAAGTCGCATTACTCTTGCTAGGAAAAACCTTTCACCTCTATCTATCTATATATGTACCCCATAGAGGGAGAAAAAAGGGAAAAAGAGCTTAATTTTAGAGAGTTTTTATAGTTATAGTTTTAGTTTTATTTTTTTAGTTTAGTTTTAATTTTTTGCAAGACTATTTTTTATCTTATTTTAATTATACATATCTCTTTACATTTTTTCTTTAAATTTTTTGCACTTTAGTTATTTTATTCCTATTGTCTACCCCAATCTCATGGTTAACAAGTCATCAATCAATATGATCTTGTTACCATATATGTTTAGCGAGTAGACTCTCTCAACCTTTCGGGTTGGATAATAGGGAAGATGTTCTAAAAGAAAAAACGATGATTGGTTTGATGCACTGTTCCCATCGTGTCCATGAGATGCTTAATGTCATGCTCCATAGTGAATACTCGAGCCTGAATCATAAGGCGTAAGCGATCCTGAACGGAATGTTTGTCGTGGTTGAACACTCTAAACGCAGGCATGGTTGAATCTGTTCAACGAACGTTGACGTCTGGTTACCTGGCTACTGATAGAGAGAACACAGTCTTAATGCTCATCACTCACTAAGTTCTCATAATGAACGTTGAAAGTTGATACGGTGAGTGACAAATTAGTTTATGTCACAAAAGTGGATTAACTATACATCAGAGCTTTTTTTCTAGAATGGGTCAAACTTAACAATCTTATAAACATGAGTTCATATAAATATTCCTTAGAAACATCCAACAAACTATCCGATCCTGAAGGGTCCTTTAATCTAATATACAAACAAACTAAACTGCTTAATTTCAGTTTAATGGCACCAGTCTACCAACCTATAACCTCTTTTTCTGCCGAGATTAAATAGCAACATGTATTCTAGGTACTTAAAAAACCTCCCAATTGGGTTTGACACCCTACTTAAAACCAACTATGCATTTCAATTATTCCGCATAATATTTTGAGTCTATCAGTAGACCCAACAATACATATATTAAACATAATGCCTGATGCTAGCAAACGATCCAACAAGAAAAATAGAAGGTGGAATCTCCAAATAAATATTGTGTGTAACTAATTGTGAATATTTTAAACACACCACCTGATCTATTTCAACACAAGCCAAAACTCTTTGGTGATAGAATGGCCACAACAAAGGTTGTGGAGTACTTCTTGATAAACCGGGTTTGATAACTTCGATATTACACTAAAACATCGAAATGTTTCCAAAAGAATAAAAAGTATCATTCTCTAAACAAAGAAGTTTTAATCAAAATTGGTCTGTCTAACTTCTTGCACAGAACTGCTTAAATAAAGTACAAAGGTACTAAAAATTATATAGTATATGGTAAAAATAAGATATATAAAAAATATAACAACAATCAAAGACCTAGGCTATAGAAAAATGAAGTTTGAATAACCCTTAAACTTCTCTTGTCTCTTAACCTTCAGCAACAAAATTGGCTTTGGAGAAATGTAGAATTTAGGCCTTGAGATGGGCCAAGGTTAAGATCCTTAGGCCGTGTCCAAAATTTATTAAAACCCAAAAAATGGTTTGATACATTTCTTTTTCTTCATTGTTCAACTCACTTACACTTGGGGCATTTGTAGAAATTGATTTAAAAAAGCTTCCTTGATCTGATTAGCTTGTAAACTTCTATTTGTACCAACTAGTAAGTTCATTATATTAGCAAAGGCTGGATTGCACACTTTGAAGACATCCAGGTAGATGAGCTGTTCCGACTAGGTCTAGAATTGGAATGTATCGACCATCTTCAAATCCACCATGACCCAAGGGTAATCTGGTTCGACCCAAATGATTATCATACCCCCTTGGTCGAGAAAACTCCCTTGGTTGCTTGGACTGGGGTCAGCAACAACAAAATCCATCATTGGCTCCATAATTGACTTAACAAGGCCAACATGATATATAGAATGGCCGGCAATGATTTCTTCACGAAAATGTTGAACTACTCAAGAAAAAAAAATATGATGCCTCCATGAACTCTATAGTCCTTATTTCCTTCTTGGTTCCAGCTGGTACAAGCTTGCTTTCCTCATACAAAAGCTCAGCTTACACTGCTTCTAGCCATGAACCAATCAAATTTGTTTTGGTGCTGGTCAGGATCATATTATTATTGTAAGTATTCTCTTCATATTGTATTCTCTCTTGAGCCATAATTTTTTTCATTTTATTTTTCTTGTGAAAAGCTTGCAATGGCTAAGATATAAAAGAAATGAGATATTTTTAATATTGTGGAAAACCTAAACTCATTTTTTCTCATCTTTAAAACCCGTTTAGGGTTTGGTGAAGTTGGCAAATATATGACAGATCTTGCAATGTTTAGAGTAGACATGATCTATTGGACCCATCAAGGCAACTGGCTGGTAAGAGCTAGTGGTTTTCGTGGTAGGCAGGATCTGTAGTATCATTTAGGATTTTATGGCATATTTTTTTGGGATTTAAGGTTTAGGGTAATGCTTAATATATCATATTTGTTATTTTCCTGATACTAGAAGACCATATATTCTCTATGACTTATGTTTTAACTACATATATCATTAAATTAAGTTACTGTAATCACTTGTTTTTCTGTCTAATCGATCTTATTGTAAGCACTCCCTTGAAATTGTATTCTCTCATGAGCCATAACTAATGATTTTTTTTTGCTCGTTTTTTTAATGTGCAAATCTTCGCCGGTTTGTATATATATATATATATAAAAAAAAAATTAGCAGCCATAATATTAAGGATTAATTTTTTAATGGTAGAAAAGTAGTTGTGATGATTGGCGTCGACATGATCTATTGGGCCCATCAAAGAACTAGGTCTGTACGGCTATTTGTTTTCAGGGTCATCAGGTAATATCGTTGGATTTTACAGGTCATACTATATATTTTATTATTTTATATAGTTTTTACAGCAATTTTAAACAAAAAGTAGTTTTTTCGTATTTTACGGTTTTAGAGTCATTTGAGGTTAAATAGCAAAAATTATTAATATGGAGCTAAATCATGTCAAATATGATCCACCATAATTTCAATATCAAAGATTTGGTTTAAGACCAAGAAACTCAATATTTGTAAAATTCTCAACAAGACAGATTATGTACATCAGAAGTGCAATGATCCTTTCTAAAAACTTCTTTTGATGATGTTTAGTTGAGAAGAAGCCCTGAGTTAGGCTTTAGATGCAAGTGGAATCATATCATTTGGACCAATGATGGAAAGATATTCAACATATAAGAAAGACACGTCTAACTAACGACCAATTGAAGCAATCAGAGCACAAGGTGGCCAACCTCGACTGTTAATGTTAAACCTCGGCCAGAACTTCGTAGGCAACAGAGGGAGACAACAATATCATCCCAAAGTCTCCAGCCTTGGCCTAAGACTTAAAGCCTCGGCCACAGCCCAATATCTGACCGAGGGCGGCCACTTCTAATTGTTCTTTTTAGTTCCTAAACCTTATTCTAATTGACCTAGAAACCTCTAGACCTATAAGTAATTGCTTTAGCCTTTTTCTTAAGGACAGACTCACTACACTTTACATACAAGGAAAGCTGTGTTATTTAATGAACAATATTTACATGATCCATTAATGCTTATCAAAATCTTCCAATATCCAACGAAAACTGCTTCTATTGATTTGTTAGTTATAGTGTCTGGAGTCACAAAAATGGAAACAATATAAAATTTTGTTTAGATTTAAGATCTAATCAGTGAACCCTAATTATCGATGCTTGCATTATTTTGCGAAATTTTCATTGTTTAACAAATTTCTCCATTGCATTCAAAAACTCACAATCTTTCTATTTTGATCTAGCTTAACTCAAGTCTTACATGTTCAAAGTATGCATCGTAGTCTTCGGTGGATTGACATTTTAACTACTATGCACTTGCAAATGCGGTTTCATCCCAGGGTTTTTATCCATTCGATAAAATTTGTCACTGCTATCAGCAAGATACGCAGTATCAATTAGTGTTTTGTGGCTGATTATTTCAGATTTAGGGTTTAGGGTTTATGATTTAGGCTTATGTTTTATATATCGTATTTGTTATATTTCTTATGCTACACCACATTTTATACATTATGACTTATGTTTTTACTACAAATTTCTTAAAATAAAGTTCAGCTGTACTCACTTGTTTGGTCAACCTTATTGTAAACATTCTTTTGGTATTGTATTTCTTTTTAAGTCATAACTCTTGAAATGTTTTAAAAGTTTACAATCACTAAGATATAAGAGGAATGGATTTTGTTACATCTGTAGAAAATCTAAAGTCATATTTCTTGTCTTTTAAACATGTTTCAGGGTTTGGTGAAGTTTGCAAATGAATGATAGATCTTGGCAGATTTGTATGTAAAAAAAAAACGAAAATAATAAATATGGATCCCACAAAAGATGGCACCAACAGAAACATAATAACAATTATAATTTTTGCTTCATCGCATAGAAAGTGGCAGCACTTGCGATGTTTGGGGTTGGCAAGATCTATTCAGTCCATCAAGACAATGGGACCATATGGGCTATTGGTTTTCGGGTACGGTAGGTTCTGCATTATCATTATGGTATTATGGTATACTATTTTGGATTTAGGGTTTAAGATTATGCTTTATATATCATATTTGTTATTTTTCTTATGATTTAACATTTTCTACACAATTTTATTTTGGTTAACTCGGTAGATATATTGATAAGGAAAATTGCAGAGTCAGAATTCAATAATACGAACTCAACAACACGATGTCCCAACTACAAGAAACCCCAAAAATCCCACCTTTAACAATCGGCATAACGCCTGGAACAAAATGACCCCAAAATTTTTTCGAGGACATATAACAAACCAAACATCCACTGCTAAGTTTAAACTCATTAATCAGTCCAAATATAGTTAAAATGGGAATGAGAATTTGGTTAGAGGAAGAACAAATTTTTTTTGAAACTTATAAATTTTGGTATTAAAAAACCAAATAAATTTGTCCATTAAATCTACTTAACCACCAAGCTATTTCTCTCATATAAATACCAAGCTACCTAGAATGAAAAAATTATCTCTTCATTCTAAAGCAAAGAAAACACCATTATACACATTTTAGATATTCTTTGTAATTTCAGAGTGTTGAAGCTCTCTTGAAATATCTTTTTGGTTGTTGGTGTTAAGTGCTGATAGCTCAGAAATTCACAAGGTTTAATAGGTTCATACTTTCTCCCTCTTCTACTTCTCTCTTTCAGAAGTAGATTATTGTTCTTGAGTATATAGTAGATAATTAGCTCGTAGATTCAAACACAAATGAAGCATATTTGTCTTAATATTTGGTTGTATCATGAGATTCAAATAATGCATGAAAACCGTCTCATTACGAAAATTTTAATGAGTTAAGGAAAGGGATCATCTCGCCTCCAAATAGTTTTTGTTATTATGATTCTAAAAATAAAATTCTTGTTCATGTTCTTATTAAGTTGTCAATATAAAAAAAATTGTCTTGAAATCATACTTTGATTATATTGAATCTAATAAACATGTTTATGAGATTAATTCTTGGTCAAAGAATAAAAATTAAATATTATTTAATATGGTTTTGCTATTTAATTATATAATTTAATACTGTTGAATTATGTAAATGCTATAATTATTTTCTGAAATAAGTTATGCCCACATAAATGACATTATTAATGTTTGTACATATATATATATATATATATATGTATATATTAACATATATATATATATGAGTTTAATAGTTTATTTAAATTTCAAGAAATAAATTGTATTGCAAATTGATATTTCTAAAATGTTGTTTTATAAAGTTCTACAATCATAACTCAATAAAATTCGCTTTTTAAACTAATTAGTTGTGTGAAAAATCAAATTTTCAAAATAAGTGTAACTATTTTGAATGTTTAAATAAGTAAATAAATAAATAAATCGGTTCAAGATTTTGTGACCGGATCGATCGATCCGTGTCTCAGATCGATCAATCCTTGTCTATCGCTCGAATCAGCTAAATTGTAACCGAAACCGGTACCGCGGGTCATGCGACCGATCGATCGCAAGATCGATGTTGTTAACCGGGTAAGCGAACGATCGATCAAATGTCAGATCGAACCGATCGCAAGACACCATAAGATATCAGGATCGATTGATCCACGTGAGATCGATCGATCGCATCATTCAAACTCCAATCGATCCTTGCTTCACAGCGACCGATCGATCCAAAATATCGGCGCTCGATCCTCGCCTCACAGCGACCGATCAATCCTTTCGATACAAAGCAATTGATCAATCCCATTTAAGATTTGATCGGGAGTCTAAATGCATGAAAACTTGTTTTTCTGATATTGCAATTTGTTTACATTTATTAAAAATGCATCTAAAAACATGTTTAAAATGAAATTCTAATTCACGATTTAACAGTGTTAACAGATGGCAAACACAAGTAACAATGCAGAGGTTGCACCAATGGTGGCAGTTCAAACCATCCTTTTGTCGGTCAACACAAATGGGTTACTTCCCAAGAAGTTTGATGGGAATGGCTTCAAGAATTGACAACAGAAGATGTATTTTTACTTGACATCTCTGAACCTGACCAAGTTCCTCAAGGAGGACAAGCCTGAAACTCCCGAAGAAGGAGAGACAGATGTGCGCACGTTAGCTACACTGGAGGCTTGGTAGCACTCATACTTCCTGTACAGAGGTTGGATCCTAAGCCGACTTGTGTACAACTTGTACTCTGTCTACAATAATGACAAAGAGTACTCCACTGCCAAGCATCTTTGGATAGCTTTGAAATGAAGTACAAGTCTGAAAATGCTTGTTTATAGAGATATGTTGTGGCAAAGCTTCTCAACTTCAAAATGGTGGACTCAAGGTCTATAATGGATCAAGTTAAGCAATTGTGGTTGATCAACAACGAAATAACAGCTGAAGGAATTATCCTTCTTGAAGCTTTCATCGTTGACTGCACCATTGAGAAGTTACCGTCAAGCTGGGTGGATTTCAAGAATTACTTGAAACACAAGCGAAAGCAAATGTCGCTTGAATCGCTGTTCTCAAAACTTCACAATGAAGCACCAATTCGCCTCTCCAGGAATGAAGAGATAGGGTATCAAACTTACCTTGCTGAACAGCTTAATGCAAAGGGTAAGGGCAAAATAGGAGAAAAAAACTACAAATTCAAGAACTCCAGAGCCAGTAGCTCCACAAACTTTAAGAAGCATATTTCTGGTACAAAGAAGGTCGTTGGAAAGTGTCAACAGTGCCACACAGATGAGAAAATCATGATGGACGACATACATTCATCCAAAGTCGCTGGACATGGAACAGTGATATTGAAGCTGACTTCAGGACATGAGATCACCCTCACAAATGTGAGACATGCGCCCAACATAAGTAAGAACCTAATTTTTGGTACTCTCCTGAGCAAGGCTGAATTTAGCATCAACTTTCACCCTGATAAATTGGTACTTAAGAAAAATGGGGTGTATCTGGGCAAGGGGTTTGTTAAGAATGGACTGATCAAAATGAATGTAATGACAGTCACTCCCAAAACTGTAACAAACTCTGAAATTAATAAGAATAATCCAGTTGTTTATTTGGTAGAGTCTTCTACTATTTGACATGAAAGATTATGACATGTGAACTATAAATCATTAACTCGGTTAATGGATTTAAACCTAATTCTGAAATGCAAATTAAGTAAAGATAAATAAATATAGGTACAAGAGAAACTCACAAAATGACCATCTCCAAAAGTTGAGAGAACAACTGAACCTCTGGGTTTAATCCACACTAATTTGTACGATTTAAAATATTTACCCACTAGAGGAGGTAAAAAATATTTTGTGACTTTCATTGATGATAGTACAAAATATTGCTACATTTACTTGTTAGAAAGCAAAAATGAAGCTTTGGATAAATTCAAAAAATGTAAGCTGGAAGTTGAAAATTAAGTAGAAAAAACTATAAAAATAGTTCAGAGTGATAGAGGTGAAGAATATGAAGGACAATTTGATACATTTTGTAGAAAAAATGGCATCATTCATCAAACAACTGCTCATTACTCACCAAAATCAAATGGAATTGCAGAATGCAAAAACCAAACTCTAAAAGAAATGATGAGTGCAATGATGTAAGAATCTGGCGTAACCCAATACATATGGGGCAAAGCTTTAATGACTTTGAATTATATTCTAAATAAAATCTCACACAAAGTAACGGGAAAAACACCATATGAACTGTGGAAATGTATAGTCCTTCATACAAATACATGAAAGTGTGGGGGTGCCTAGCAAAAATGGCAGTACATGTTCCGAAAAAGTTCACATTTGGACCGAAAACAATTAATTATATTTTCATCGGATATGCGCACTACAGTAGTGCTTATCGATTTCTGGTTCACAAATCAGATATTCCAAATATCTATACAATTATAGAATCGAGAAATGCATCTTTCTTTGAAGATATTTTTCCATGTAAGGATAAAAGACAACCTAAACGGACTAGGGAAGAAGAAGATGTAGGTGAAACAAGCACTTCTGCCATTGGTCTAGACAATGGAAAAAATGCTGAAATTAAACTTAGACGTAGCAAAAAAGCTCGAAAGGAGAAAAATTTTGGTGATGATTTTATGATGATTTTACTCACAGAAAATGAACAAAATACATTTGTGGAAGCGATGTCTACACTTGAGGCTCCTTATTGGAAGGAAGCATTCAACAGTGAATTCGATTCAATTATGCAAAACCATACGTTTTACATAACGGATTTACCGGAAGGATTCAAAGCTCTCGGTTGTAAATGGATATTTAAGACCAAACTAAAAACCATTGGGAATATTGACAAGTATAAATCCAGACTTGTGGTCCAAGGATTTCGTCAGAGAGAAGTTCTAGACTTCTTTGACACTTATTCTCAAGTGACGAGAATAATTTCTATAAGAACTATCATATGCATCACAGCATTACAAAATCTGGAAATTCACCAAATGGATGTAAAAACTGTTTTTCTTAATGGAGATCTTGAAGAAGAAATATACATGAAACAACCTGAAGGGTTTGAGAAAGACAAGGTCTGTAAACTTGTAAAATCGCTATCCGGACTTAAACAAGCTCCAAAGCAGTGATATGAGAAATTTGACAAAGTTATGATGTCAAATGGCTTCCGCATAAATTAATGCGACAAATGTTTGTACTTCAGAACTACAAATATGCATATATTATGTTATGTTTATACGTTGATGATATGCTTATCATTGGAAGTGACAACGACATTTTAAATCCGACTAAAGCCATGTTACATAGATGATGACGACATCGTACCAACGACTGCACCACGAGTTCCACCAGGACCACTGACACGTTCCAAGGCTCGAGCTTTAGGAGACAAGTTCAACCAGCTAATGGAGCAGGCAGATGTCCAGGAGACCACGGATGAAGACCCACCAGACGGATCAGGAGTTCAGCAAGGCACGTTCGTTTCAGCTAAGGAACATTGGAGGTTCCTACTCGAAGACTCTTCCACCTCCGGTGTCTTTACCATCACCATTCGGTAAAGACACCAAAAAACGTGCTAAGAAATTGTACTCTTTTTTTCTATCTTCGGTTTTAATGAGGCAACACTCTTAGTGCGCATGATGACGAAGACTTGTTCACACAATCCGCCACCCTTCACAAGTCTTAGTCAAATTCGGTCTTATTTCATCAACAAGGCTTATCTATCTCATTTCTTTATTATTTAGACTAAGTATGAGTTTAGGGCCTTAAGCCCATATTTTCATGTTTAAGTCATTAGGCCTTAAGCCCATTGTTTTTCTACAGCAAAAAGAACTACATGTTTTTTTTATTTACACTGCTTGTTGTTTGGTTTAAACATCATGTTGTTTACCCTAAGTTGTAACTACAAGGCCTATATAAGCCTCACTACTTGCAAGTAATAATACAATTCGATTTTGATAAACAAAAAACCCTAGACTCTACTTGTCTTTGACGGCTGCATACTCCATTGGAGAGCTTGTCTTCGTTCTTCTTGTTCCAAGAAGAACAACCTGGTGTATCACAAGTCTTCCGCAGCTTGTGTGGTCCTTTCAATCCACCCCTTTCATCCGACTAGCTTCTGAAGGTCTCGAGATTCTCGATCAACAGTTGCACCATCACTAAGCTTACATCATATGCTATCAGAGCCTAAAAAGCTCTTAAACATCAGGTTGATTCTATCCACTTGTTTTGCGATTTTCTCATTGTCTTGTTTATCAGTTTTTGGCTTTTGATTGTGTTTCTTTCTCTTTCCCCTGATGTTCTCGGTGAGAAGGAAAGAGAAAAATCAGGTTCTATCATTCCTTGTTCTTTGTTTTCATTTTTTTTTAAAAAAATAGAAGAATTTTGTTTGTTACATTGTTTGTTTGTTGCTAGAAATTTTTTTTTTTTTTTTTAAAAAATAAAATATTGTTTAGGTTGCTTAAAACAAAAATAATCTAGAACTTTTTAGAAACCCACCTAGAACATCATTCACATACCTGAAATCCATAAGGAATTGTGTGTTGTTTGTCTTGCTAGGTTTCCTTGATTATCAAGTTCTAGGTCTAGGGCCCCTTGAGTTTGTGTCGCGTCTAGGGCTGCTTCGTTAGCTGGTCTCCAGGTCGCGTCCAGGCCCTTTAGCGTCCCGCGTCTAGTCACCTAGTTTTACTTGTCCCGCGTGTGTCGTTTACAGTTCGCGCGAGTCTTAGGCTTCGCACTAGGTCGTGTCCTGACCCGCTTCTAGGTGTGTCCGCGTCTAGGGCTCCTTAGGTCTTCCGCAGTTTAGGCTAGTCTTGTCCGCGAGTCTTGTTAGGTAGCGAGAATCTTTAGGTTTAGCGTTTGGTTGCGTCCAGTCCTACCCGCATTTCCCCCACCCCTGGTCCTAGTCGGGTCCATCACGTGGATATGTTATAGTTTTCGTGTGTCTTAGGGTTTAGTTTCGGTCTAGGTGTATCCTCGTGTGTCGCTAGGACTAGGCATCGTGCCTTAGTGTGTCCTCTGTGCGTGTACTCCTACCGCGTCTTTAGGTCCTCCGCGTTCTAGGTCTTGGTCCAGGTCTCGTTCGTTAGGTCGCGTGTTCCAGTTCCGCTAGGTCCTTCCGGTCGCGTTCTTCCGCTAGGTTTAGCTGCTTCACTTAGTCGCTAGGTCGCCTATTGTCTAGGTTAGGTCTGAGACCGGCTCTCCATGCTTGCACTAGGCGGCTAGGGTTCCTAGGAATATTAGGATCTTAGTTTTAGTTTTAGGAAGTTTCCCTTAGTGTTATAGATAGTTTCCCTAAGTTTCTAGGCAAGAAAATTAATTTAGGCAATTGTCTAGATAGCTTTTAGGAAATTTCCTATATTTTATTAGGCAAATATCTAGTTTCCATTCAGGAATAGGAAAATAAAGAGGTATTATTCTCTTAGATATATAGTTTTCCAAGCTAGTTTAGGGAATATATCTTTAGGTTATTTTCAATATTTTTAGGTTTCCTTTTTCTAGATTTAGGAAAATTTCCCTTTCTTTGATTCTTTTTTTTTTTTTTCCTTTTTGTTAATTGCATTAATTAAATTATTCATAAATCAAAATATAAAAATCTGTGGGAAATTCCATTTAAGGAAAGTTCTCATAACCTGCAAGTTTCCCTTTCGGGAAACTTTCCCTTTCTGAAAATTTCCTTTTCTCGAAAAATGAAATATGTCAGGTCAGGACGAGTCCACGTCTGGGCAAGCCAATCAAACAATGATACGACTTTTGCAAACATTGACTGCCCAGATGTCAAACTTCACGACTCGTCTTGAGCGTTTGGAGGAGCCGGCACCCGCACCTGCCACACATACACATCAGTACCGGCATGACCCACATCAGCACCGGCATGACCGACCCAAGGCGTCCCACCGTGGTCTAGGAGGAGATCTGACGTGGTCCGGATGAAGAGGAACACGCGACTCCAAGACCGGATGGATGCAATGAAATGGAGGTTTTGGTCACGGGTTTGGATAGACAAGGCGTGATTGGAATGGTCAGATGAAGCGGTTGAAGGGGAGAAGATGAACAAGATATAAAAGGATCGAACTGGCGGATTCTCAAAGGGATGATAAACTTTGAGACACCAACTTGCTTGAACAGGATATGACACACCGGATCAAGACAAGGATTTTGCAAATTAGCAATCTAGATATTACACACTAGAAAGGGATTTGCAAGGGTTAAAGAATCGATCAAGAACACTTGTATTCAACAAAGTTTTATTCAAAATCGATTGGAATGATACAATGGCCACGACATCTAATTATACAACAAAGGAAATTCGAAATGCATGGTCAAAACACATGCATGCTTGGCACAGAAAACCAAGCATGCAAACCTAAGACTAGGCGGATTACAATGTGGTCAAGTGAAGACCATACACACGCATACAAAGACGGTTGGGTTGATGGGTCGATCCTTGGTGAAGCCTTGGTTGGGACGTGTGATGACTTGGTCGAAGCGCGTCCTGAAGCATGGATCGATGCACGGGTCGATTCCTCGGTCGATGGCCGAGTCATTCTTCTTGTATCGTCCTGAGTCGGTGCTGGGTCATGCTCCTCGTTCCACTGGTCGACGCCCTACTTGATTCCTTGACCATATTCCGGGCCAACCTCCACATACTTGTCCGGGTGTACAAAGTCCTTGATCGTGTTAGCATCCGGCTGTTCATCCAGGTCTTCATCCGTTCCATCAACCGGCTGCTGCAACCTGTCGACCAGGCTCACATCAAGACCACTACTATGATGAACCACTGCCGCCGCCCAGACAGCCAGCCGTCCAACCTGACGTCAAGCTCAACCCACCCCCTTTTTCGGGAAAGCTAGACCCCGAAGAATACCTAGACTGGGAACAGATAATGGAATTACTCTTCGACTATTATAACTACGACGAACCACGTAAAGTTGCGTTAGCAACCGCCCAGTTTACCGACCACGCACTGGAGTGGTGGGACCGCGAGCTAGCCACTCGCAGGAGAGCAAGAATGGGAGCTCTAACATCCTGGTACGAGCTGACCCAGCTGATGAGGCGACGCTACGTACCACCTCACTTCCACCGAGAACTACATAGACGATTCAGACGCCTTACCCAAGGCAGCAAATCGGTGTCTGAGTACTTTGACGAATTCGAGCACCTACGGAACAGACTCAAAATGGAAGACTCGGAAGAAAGCCTCATGGCTCAGTTTATCGACGGTTTACATGAGTCGATAGCACGGAAGATCGAGCTGCAACCTTATCACGACCTTGGTGAGTTTTTCCATCTGGCGGTTCAGATCGAGAAAAGCAACCGCTGCAAGTCCTCAGCACCCATCCGACCGAAGAGCACTTGGGGCACTGGCCCTAAGGCATTTGACCGCTCTGCCCCCGGTGACCCACGGCAGAGGAGTTAGGCCGTGGACAGCAACGTGCCTACCAAGGCACCAACGACGACTTCCAGACCTAGTCCACCCATTTCTAACGCAGGCCAACCACAGAAGAGCAGTGCCATTACATGCTTCAAATGTAAGGGTAGAGGGCACATGTCTCGCGAATGCCCTAACCAAAGGACTATGGTTTTGACTGCTTCCGGAGATTACGACTCAGCAGATGAGCAAGAGGAGGACCCTTCCACGGCGGACCCCATGTCTGAAGGAGAAGTCGAATACACTGACTCAGGCGAGATGTTAATGATCAGGAGAGTTCTCAGCTCACGACTAGAGCAGGAGGAGATTGAGCAGCGTGAGAACATTTTTCACTCTAAATGCACCATCCTCGAAAAAGTGTGTTCTCTGATCATCGATGGCGGATCCTGCACCAATGCCGCTAGCAAGTACATGGTAGAGAAACTTGGGCTACCAGTGACAAAGCACCCAAAACCATACAGGCTTCGTTGGCTTAACAACAAGACATAGTTGTATATCTCCGACCAGGTCCGAGTTTCTTTCAGCATAGGACGATATCAGGACCAAGTTTTGTGCGACGTCGTTCCCATGTCAGCCGGACATCTCCTATTGGACGACCCTGGCAGTTTGATAAAGAGACTACTCATAATGGACGCACAAACTTCTACTCTTTTGTCCATGATAAACGTAGGTATAACCTAGCACCTATGTCCCCACGGCATGCAATCCAAGATGGCCAAAGACCAGCATGTAAGGAAAGAAAACTTCCTCGTCAACATAGCAGATATGAGGAAGGCTGCTAGCACTACAAGCACTCAGCTCATCCTCATGCTTTATCAGGAGGTCTTGAGCGCATCCGAGGCCACCAGCAGCGTCTTGCCTGCGGATGTCCAGTCTCTCTTGGACAAATACTCGGATTTCTTCCCAGAAGAGATCCCACCCGGATTGCCACCTCTCCGAGGTATTGAGTATCACATCGACCTCATCCAAGGAGCCCAACTGCCGAACAAACCAGCTTACAAGGTTACTCCGGAGGTAGCCAAAGAACTCAAGCAACAGGTTCAGGATCTCATGGCTCAAGGCTACGTCAGAGAAAGCCTTAGTCCCTGTGCAGTTCCCGTCCTCCTTGTGCCGAAGAAGGATGGAAGCTGGCGAATGTGCGACGACTGTCGCGCCATCAACAACATCACTGTCAAGTATCGACATCCTATCCCGCGACTTGATGACATGTTAGATGAATTGAGTGGAGCCTCTATCTTCTCCAAAATTGATTTAAAGAGTGGATATCATCAAGTCCGAATGCGAGAAGGAGATGCGTGGAAGACAACTTTGAAGACTAAGCAAGGTCTCTACGAGTGGTTGGTAATGCCCTTCGGCCTGTTCAATGCACCAAGTACCTTCATGCGTCTCATGAACTAAGTCCTCCGGCCATTCATAGGGAAATTCGTTGTGGTATACTTTGATGACATACTCGTCTATAGTGCATCCTATTCAGATCACTTGGAGCACTTGGAGACAGTGATCATGACACTTCAAAAGGAACAGATGTACGCCAACTTTAAAAAGTGTACCTTCTGCAAGGATCAGGTTGTCTTCCTTGGATTCGTCGTGAGCTCGCAAGGACTTCGAGTCGACGAAGAGAAGATCCGTGCCATTCAGGAGTGGCCCACGCCGACTAATGCCAGCCAAGTTCGAAGCTTTCATGGATTAGCAAGCTTCTATAAACGATTTGTACGAGACTTCAGTACGATTGCCAGCCCATTGATAGCAACCATCAAGAAAAACCAAGAATTCAAGTGGGGCCCGAACCAAGAAAAGTCCTTCCAGTTGTTGAAGGAGCGCCTCACACGCGCACCTGTCTTGACACTGCCGAATTTTGACAAGACTTTTGAGGTAGAATGCGACGCTTCAGGTGTAGGCATTGGAGCAGTCCTGACACATGATGGAAAACCAATTGCCTACTTTAGCGAAAAATTAAGCGGCGCAGCTCTAAACTACCCTACGTACGACAAGGAGCTCTACGCGTTGGTCCGAGCCTTACAAACCTGGCAACATTACCTGCTCTCGAGAGAATGCGTCATACACACGGACCACCAAACACTCCAACACCTCAAGGGTCAGACGACGCTCAAGAAAAGGTACGCTCGGTGGTTGGAGTTTATCGAGACATTCCCGTATGTCATCAAGTACAAGAAAGGTGCAGACAATGTCGTCGCTGATGCATTATCCCGCAGACATAGCCTGATTTCGGTCATTGAGTCAAAGGTTATGGGTTTTGAAATACTCGAGGACCTCTACGCTGAAGATCACGACTTCAAGGAAGCTTTCAAGGAACATGGACAGGGCACAGCCGCTTCTACTTGTTTGATGGATTTCTCTTCAAGGACAAGCGTCTTTGCATTCCCGGCGGATAAGTTCGCGAACTTCTCCCGAGAGAGGCCCATGGTGGCGGATTAATGGGACATTTTGGCATTGCCAAGACCTTGAGTATGCTCAAGTAACACTTCTATTGGCCGCATCAACGCCGAGATGTGGAAGTCCATTGAGAGAAATGTTTTGTCTGCAAACGGTCTAAGTCTAAGATGCACCCCCAAGGCCCATACATGCCACTTCCGATTCCGTCGTCTCCCTGGACAGATATCTCGATGGACTTCGTGCTTGGCTTGCCATAAGTTCATCACAAGTACTTCATCCTCGTCGTAGTAGATCGTTTCTCTAAGATGGCACACTTCATACCATGCAGCAAGACGAATGATGCAATTCAGACGGCGAATTTATTCTTCCGAGAGATCGTCTGTTTGCACGACATTCCCTGGACCATAGTGTCCGACAGGGACACTAAGTTCCTCAGTCATTTATGGCTAGTACTGTGGAAGAAACTTGACACAAACTTACTATTCTCTACGGCATATCACCCACAGACGGATGGTCAGACTGAGGTCTTCAACAGGACACTCTCCCAGATGCTGCGAGCGACAATTGGTCGTAACCTGAAGAACTGGTTCGAATGCCTTCCCTATGTCGAGTTTGCCTACAACAGAGCAGTCCATTCGGAACTAAGAAGACACCTTTTGAGATCGTCTACGGCTTCAACCCCACTACCCCAATTGAATTCCCCCCATTCCACTCGGAGAGGTTGTCAGCTTGGAGGGAGAAGCCAAAGCGGAGTATGTCAAGCGCTTGCACCAGGAGGTCAAGGAGAATCTGGAGCGGAGGAACTCTCAGAAGGCAAAGCACGCCAACAAGGGCAGGAGGCACGTGGTTTTTAGAGAAGGAGATTGGGTCTGGTTACATCTGCGACCCGAACGTTTTCCCCAACGGCGCAAGAGCAAACTAGCACCATGAGGAGATGGCCCGTTCCGAGTCCTGCGGCGAATCAACGACAATGCCTACCAACTGGAACTTCCAGGTGAGTATAATGTTTCCACTAAGTTTAATGTTGCTGACTTGGAGTTGTTTGATGCAGGGAAAAACTTTGCTTTGGAGACCAAAGCACCTGAAGAGGGAGGGTATGAGTTTAGGGCCTTAAGCCCATATTTTCATGTTTAAGTCATTAGGCCTTAAGCCCATTGTTTTTCTAGAGCAAAAAGAACTACATGCTGTTTTTATTTACACTACTTGTTGTTTGGGTTAAACATCATGTTGTTTACCCTAAGTTGTAACTACAAGGCCTATATAAGCCTCACTACTTGCAAGTAATAATACAATTCGATTTTGATAAACAAAAAACCCTAGACTCTACTTGTCTTTGACGACTGCATACTCCATTGGAGAGCTTGCCTTCGTTCTTCTTGTTCCAAGAAGAACAACCTGGTGTATCACAAATCTTCCGCAGCTTGTGTGGTCCTTTCAATCCACCCCGTCCATCCGACTAGCTTCTGAAGGTCTCGAGATTCTCGATCAACAGTTGCACCACCACCAAGCTTACATCAATAGACAGTTTGAAATGAAGGAAATAAGACTAGCTGATGTAATTATCATAATTAAAATCACTAGACATCCTGGAGGATATTTATTATCCCACCAGAATTACACTGAAAAGTTACTTGATAGATTCAAAAAAAAATTCAACAGGAACCTCCACAACACATGTGGATATCACACTTCACCTGACAAAAAATTCATGTGTAAAGATATCACAAAATGAGTATACTTGAGTAATCGAAAGTCTAATGTACTTGACTAATTGTACTAGACCAGATTTAGCTCACGGTAAATGTACTAAATAGGTACATGAGCAATCCATGACACATTCATTGGAAAGTGATAACTAGAGTATTAAATTACTTACGCTTTACCAAAAACTATGAACTGCATTACAGTTTAGAATCTGCCGTGTTGGAAGGATATACCGATGCTAATTGGATATCAGATTCCAAAAACTCGAAGTCCACATATGTGTTTACATTTGGAGGTGCTGCAATATCCTAGAAATCTTCAAAACAAACAGTGCTAGCTAGGTCAACAATGGAATCTGTTTTCATTACGTTGGACAAAACAACAGAAGAAGCAGAACATCTTCAAAAATTTTTGAAAGATATTTCGATGTGGGAAAAACCAGTGTCATCAATTTGGATACACTACGATAACAATCGACTATAGCTCGTGCTAACAATAGTTTGTACAATTGCAAGTCACGTCACATACTTATACGACATCAGACCATTAGACAATTGTTCTGAAGTGGTATAATTTCGCTAGATTATATCAAATCAGCTGATAACTTAGCAGATCATTTTACGAAAGGTCTGAGCCGAGAATAAGTATTAAAATCATCAATAGAAATGGATTTAAAGCCTATGATTTCACGATAAAATTTGGCGGTAACCCCACATATACTATCTAGGTTCAAAGGGATAACTAAGTCAAATTAAATCTAAGAATACACTGTGAAACTAATGTTTCTACCCAGTTCTTAATAATGATAAACATTGTTGTCTGCATAATAGATGGTAAGCAAAAGCTTTTAATGATATCATCATATTTATTTCAAAGAAGTACAACAAATTACTTCAAAATAGAATACGACAATCACCTGTTGAATGTGAATTGGGGCCGTTTCTAGGAGAATAAGGGAAGATTGTATTCTCCAAATTCACTCAAGAAATACTAGACATGTTCAAGCCCAAAATGAACACAACGAGATAGCAAAAATTATACTATAAAATATAAATATATTATATCTAATGTTTCAGTTTACAATAGAAATCCGGATGGTTCAAGACATCGTGTTCACCAACTGGGCTTGTATACTCGATAGACCAGTGATTGGTTTAACGCTGAAAAATGCAACCTTTTCATATATAATTCTTTTTCGCATATATTCAAGAAAGTCTTCTTTCAGCTTACATCTATCATAAACATCCTCAGTGTTTTAGAGTCAATTCTATTTATGTTGGAGATTGTTGAAATAATATATTAATAAGCATGTGGACTTATATGTATAGTTAAAATGTTAATGAGAATTTGCTTAGAGGGAGGTCAAAGATTTTTTGTAACTTACAAATTTTGGTATTAAAAACCAAATAAATTTGTCAATTAAATCTACTTGACCACCAAGCTATTTCTCTCTTATAAATACCAAGCTACCTAGAAGGAAAAAATCATTTTTTCATTCTAAGGCAAAGAAAACACCAATAGACACATTTTAGATATTCTTTGAGAAGTTTCTAAGTGTTGAAGCTCTCTTGAAATATCTTCTTGGTTGTTGATGTTAAGTGCTGGTAGCTCAGGAATTCACAAAGTTTAACAGGTTCCTACCTTCTCTCTCTTCTACTTCTCTCATTCAGAAGTAGATTTTTGTTCTTGAGTATATAGTAGATAATTAGCTCGTATATTCAAACATGAATGACACATGTTTGTTCTTATTGCAGGCATTTTATTGAGTTAAGAAAAGTGTTGTAGACTTGGCAATATTAATCAGTTAAAAATGCATGAAAACCGTCTCACTGGTTTTTGTTATTATGATTCTAAAAATAAAATTCTTGTTCATATTTTTATTAAGTTGTCAATATAAAAATAATTGTCTTGAAATCATGTTTTGATTATATTGAATCTAATAAACAGGTTTATGAGATTAATTATTGGTCAAAAAATAAAAATTAAATGTTATAATTATTTGTTAAAATAAGTTATGCCCACATAAATGGTAATATTAATATTTGTATATATATATATATATAGGAGTTTAATAGTTTATTTCAATTTCAAAAAATAAATTGTATTGCAAATTGATATTTCTAAAACTCGGTTTTATAAGATTTTAGAGAGATAGCATCTAACATGCCACTTAAACATCAAACAAAGAGAGGCCTTTCTCATTAACAAATAGATCATGGAGCTAACAAGGAGGCCCAGAAGCCACAACACGGATCTGATAAAACACTTTGTGCAATGAGAGAGGCACTTCTATTACCTAAATAAGACTCCAAAGAAACTTTCCAATCTCAGAAGAGCTTCAAAAAAAACTTGACTTCAGCCAACTGAGAAATGAAAGGCGGCAGCCTAAAAATTGCGTACACCATACACTTATCTTCAAAAGCAAACTTCACCCTATCCAATTGATGGGATATAATGCTTTGAATAACCCACATATCAGAACATTAAATTTTACAGAGGACCTTGAACTAAGAAGAGGGAAAGTTCGACGACTATGTAAAAGAACCACCCCCTTATCATCCTTGAAATCCCAAGATGCACCTTCCACACTTTTCCTATTAGATAAAAAAACCCTACGTTGCATTTGAGCCAACTCACTGGCGCACTCTTGCATCACAGGTGAGCAGTTCCTATCAATTCTTTCTCGAGTTTTCTTCTACTTGATCGCATGACTGTGCAAAACAACACAAATTTGCCTCCTCCAAGCCTTGATTCACGACTGTATCCCCCTGCAGAGGCCACCCTTCAAAGAGAATTTTGTTTGCATATTTTCCAGATGTTTTAAATTAACCATGGAACAGCTCTTCGCAACAACAACACGCAATCTCTGTTTTTCCCATTTGAAGAATGTGACTCATATTGGTGAAAATGGATCCATCATCAAATCCTAATTATGGAGATGGGATGCCAGTGATTGCCCAAACTTATCTTGCCAAATGGCATGTAAACGAGCATGATTAATGGATTCTCCTTCTCTGCCATAAATTTGGCATCTCCTATCTACTTTCAAATTTCTTGATGCCAACCCATCCTTCACAGGTAACACAAAACTTAAAGCTTTCCACAGAACATTTATTTATTTTGGTTCGTATTAAAGTTTACAAACCTGGTTATTGGGATCGTTCACTGAAGGTAGTGTCGCTGCTTCTTGGAGAATCAGAGGTTTGGCTGATTGAGAAGCAAGACAATATGCTGATTTTAACTGAGAAGACACCACTTTTGTTGAATTTCCATGACCAGAAATCATGTTGATGAGGCACCGGAGAGATCTTCAGGATCTGATTCACATCATCCGGATAGAAAATCTCATTGCGCTTATTTAAGTGCCGCCATCTTCATTCACCATCAATGATGTTCTTTACCTTCAAATTCACATCAAACATGTAATATGTCCTCCAAGGTGAGATCGCATATAACCATCACCATCTTTAATCCATAGATCAATCCTCAATTTGATGGTCATCATTTCCCTCGTTTTTTTTCAATTCCTCCAGCCAACAAATCTCTGCCATTGAGAATGTTTTTCTATCCAAATGAATCATTGCTGACGTCAAATTCTGACAAGTTGTCTTAGGCAACCTGACGCAAGAAATTGCATATATCAGCATAGCCGAAGCTACAGCTTTGAGCAGAGTTTCCTTACCTCCCTGAGATAGTGTTATAGCAAACCACCCAGACAATCTATCTTTTAACCTCTCTTTTATGTAATTTAGGATCTCCACTTTAGACCCACTGAAGCACTCCAGTAAGCCCAAGTAAACTTTTCCCCCATCTTCTCTATAAATTTCAAAAAGGGCTTTGATCTTTTGCTTGGATTCAGATAAAAATTTCTTTCCAAAGTTGATAGAAGATTTCGAAAGACTTATAGATTGTCCAGCAGCCTCGCTATAACGTTTTAGGATCTTTTGAGAATAATCCCTTGCTCCTCCACTTCTTTTCAAATGATTGTCATCCACAAATAATAGATGATTAATTAGAATGATCCTTGAACGGCCAGAAGAAGAGGATAAACAACCTATCTCTAATGAAGAGCAATGTCTGCAATTGGAGTTGGACAAAGACAAGAAGAACATAGATCACAAGGAGAATCCAACACAGAAGGAAGGAGAAGACCACAATTTGGTCTAGGAGAGAAGTGCAACAAGCCACATGCTGCCCAATGGGAGGATGATCCGGCCCAAGAGAAGGAAGACATGATGTTGATCGAGAAACTCGAGACCTTCAGGAGCAAGGCGAATGGGATGAGTGGATTGAAAGGACCACACAAGCTGCGGAAGACTTGTGATACACCAGGTGATTCTTCTTGGCACAAGAAGAAATCGTGAGGATGCTTTCCAAGGAGGAGGCAGCCGTCAACTAGAAAGAGTCTAGGGTTTTGTTTTTATTTCAAATTCGAGTTCCATTATTACTTGCAAGTGAAGAGGCTTATATATGCCCTTTGGTTACAACTTAGGGTAAACAACATGATGTTTACCCAAAACAACAAGTAGTGTAAAATAAAACAGCATGTAGTTCTTTTTGCTGTATAAAATAAAAAGGCTTAAGTCCTAATGACTTAACCATAAAATAGGGGCTGAAGGCCCTAGACTTATACTTAGTCTACAAAAGAAAGAAATGAGACAGATAAGCCTTATATAGGAGTAAAGGCCGAATTTGACTAAGACTTGTGAAGGTGTCGGATTGTGTGAACAAGTCTTCGTCGTCTTGCGCACTAAGAGTGTTGCCTCATTAAAACCTTCTTCGGAAAACCCAGTGGGAAAAAACCGAAGATAGGAAAAAGAGTACAATGTCTTAGCACGTCTTTTGGTGTCTTTACCGAATGGTAATGGTAAAGACACCGGAGGTGGAAGAGTCTTCAAGCAGGAATCTCCAATGCTCCTTAGCTGAAGTGAACGGGTCCGGCTGGTCTTCTGAGCCGTCTGGTGGCTCCTCATCCGTGAGCTCCTGGTCGTCTGCGTGTTCCATGAGCTGGTTGAACTTGTCTCCTAATGCTCGTGCTCTGGATCGTGTCAAAGGCCCTGGTGGAACTCGTGGTATAGCTTGTGGTACGAATTCCTCATCATTCCCTCCCTCTTCAGGTGCTTTGGTCTCCAAAGCAAAGTCGTCACCTGCATCAAATAACTCCAAGTCAGCAACATTAAACGTAGTAGAAACATTATACTCACCTGGAAGCTCCAGTTGGTAGGCGTTGTCGTTGATTCGTCGCAGGACTCGGAATGGGCCATCGCCACGTGGTGCTAGCTTGCTCTTACGCCGTTGGGGAAAACGTTCGGGTCGTAGATGTAACCAGACCCAATCTCCCTCGTTGAAGACCACGTGCCTCCTTCCCTTGTTGGCGTGTTTTGCTGTTTGGCCATTCCTCCGTTCCAGATTTTCCTTGACTTCCCGGTGTAAGCGCTTGACATATTCCGCTTTCTCTTCGCCTTCTAAGCTGACGACCTCACCAAGTGGAATAGGGGCGAATTCGATGGGTGTAGTGGGGTTGAAGCCGTAGACAATCTCGAACGGTGTCTTCTTGGTGCCGGAATGAACTGCTCTGTTGTACGCGAACTCGACATAAGGGAGACACTCGAGCCAATTCTTCAGGTTGCGACCAATCGTCGCACGCAACATTTGAGATAGGGTTCGGTTGACGACCTCGGTCTGACCATCCGTCTGTGGGTGATATGCCGTAGAGAATAGCAGACTGGTACCAAGTTTCTTCCACAGAACCCGCCAGAAGTGACTGAGAAACTTAGTGTCCCTGTCGGACACAATGGTGCGGGGAATGCCATGTAGACGGACGATCTCTCGGAAGAACAGGTTCGCTGTCTGAATCGCATCGTTCGTCTTGTTGCAAGGTATGAAGTGCGCCATCTTCGAGAAACGGTCGACGACGACGAGTATGGAGTCCTTGTGATGAACTAGAGGTAAACCCAAGACGAAATCCATGGAGATATCCGTCCAAGGAGATGACGGAACTGGAAGTGGCGTGTAGGGGCCTTGAGGATGCATCTTAGACTTAGACCGTTTGCAGACAAGGCATTTTTCGCAATGGGCTTCCACATCTCGGCGTTGGCGTGGCCAGTAGAAGTGCTCCTTGAGCATGCTCAAGGTCTTGGCAACGCCAAAGTGCCCCATCAATCCGCCTCCATGAGCTTCCCTGAGTAGAAGTTCGCGAACTGAACCGCCTGGAATGCAAAGACGCTTGTCCTTGAATAGGAAACCGTCAAACAGGTAGAAGCGGGTGTATTTGCCCTGTCCGTGCTCCTTGAAGGCTTCCTTGAAATCGTGGTCTTCAGCATAAAGGTCCTTGAGCATTTCAAAGCCCATAACCTTGGACTCCATGACCGAGATCAAGCTATGCCTTCGGGAAAGTGCATCTGCGACGACATTATCCGTACCCTTCTTGTACTTGATGACGTACGAAAATGTCTCGATAAACTCCAGCCACCGGGCGTGTCTCTTCTTTAGGGTCGTCTGCCCTTTGAGGTGTTGGAGTGTCTGATGGTCCGTGTGTATAACGCATTCTCGCGAGAGCAAGTAATGCTGCCATGTCTGTAGAGCTCGGACCAAAGCGTACAATTCCTTATCGTACGTGGGATAGTTGAGAGCTGCGCCGCTTAACTTTTCACTAAAGTAGGCAATTGGTTTTCCATCCTGTGTCAGGACTGCTCCAATGCCTACACCTGAAGCGTCGCACTCTACCTCGAAAGTCTTATCGAAATCTGGTAATGTCAGCACAGGTGCTTGCGTGAGTCGTTCCTTTAGCAGCTGAAACGACTTTTCCTGTTCTGGGCCCCATCTGAAGTCTTGGTTTTTCTTGATAGTCGCTGTCAAGGGGCTGGCGATCGTACTGAAGTCACGTACAAATCGGCGGTAGAAGCTCGCCAAGCCATGAAAACTTCGGACTTGGTTGGCGTTGGTTGGCGTGGGCCATTGTTGAATAGCACGGATCTTTTCTTCGTCAACTCGAAGCCCTTGTGAGCTGACGACGAATCCAAAAAAGACGACCTGATCCGTGCAGAAGGTACAGTTGGCGTATAGCTGCTCCTTGTGAAGCGTCGTGATCACTGTCTCCAAATGCTCTAAGTGGTCGGAATGGGAAGCACTGTAGACGAGTATGTCGTCAAAGTATACCACAACGAATTTGCCTATGAATGGCCGAAGGACTTGGTTCATGAGACGCATGAAGGTGCTGGGTGCGTTGGACAGACCGAAGGGCATAACCAACCACTCGTACAGACCTTGCTTGGTCTTGAAAGCCGTTTTCCATTCATCGCCCTCTCGCATGCGAACTTGATGATATCCGCTCTTGAGGTCGATTTTTGAGAAAATGGATGCTCCGCTTAGTTCGTCTAGCATGTCGTCAAGTCGCGGAATCGGATGCCGGTATTTCACTGTGATGTTGTTAATTGCTCGGCAGTCGACGCACATTCGCCAACTTCCATCCTTCTTTGGCACAAGGAGGACGGGAACGGCGCAAGGGCTAAGGCTTTCTCTGACGTAGCCTTGAGCCATGAGATCCTGAACTTGTCGCTCAAGTTCCTTTGCTTCCTCCGGGGTGACTTTATAGGCGGGCTTGTTTGGCAGCTGGGCTCCGGGAATGAGGTCGATGTGATGCTCAATGCCTCTGAGAGGTGGTAGCCCAGGCGGAATTTCGTCTGGGAAGACGTCCGAGTATTTGTCCAGGAGTGCCTGGACATCCGCCGGTAAAGGAGTGCTGGGGGCCTCGGATGCGCTCAAGACCTCTTGATAAAGCATGAGGACGAGCTGGGTGCCTGCGGTGCTTGCAGCCTTCCTCATGTCTGCGACGTTGACGAGGAAGTTCTCTTTTCTGGCATGCTGATCCTTCGCCATCTTTGCTTGCATGCCGTGCACTTCTTGAGGAGACATAGGTGCCAGGTTGTACCTACGTTTATCGTGGACGAAGGAGTAGAAGTTGGTGCGTCCATTGTGAGTGGTCTCCTTATCGAATTGCCAAGGTCGTCCCAATAGGAGATGTCCAGCTGACATGGGAACGACGTCGCACAATACTTGATCCTGGTAGCGTCCGATGCTGAAGGAAACTCGGACCTGGTCGGAAATGTACAGCTCCGTCTTGTTGTTGAGCCAACGAAGCCTGTAGGGCTTGGGGTGCTTGGTCACGGGCAATCCAAGCTTCTCTACCATGTACTTGCTAGCGGCGTTGGTGCAGGAGCCGCCGTCAATGATCAGAGAGCAGACCTTTCCGAGAATGGTGCACTTTGAGTGGAAAATGTTCTCACGCTGCTCGATTTCCTCTTGATCTAGGCGTGAGCTGAGAACTCTCCGGATCATTAACATCTCGCCTGAGTCGGCGTATTCGACTTCCCCTTCAGACATAGGGTCTGTCGTGAGTGGATACTCGTCTTGCTCGTCTGCGGAGTCGTAGTCTTCGGAAGCAGTCAAGATCATGGTTCGTTGGTTGGGGCATTCACGAGACATGTGTCCTCTACCCTTGCACTTAAAACACGTGATGGCACTGCTCTTCTGGGGTTGACCTGCGTTGGTTGCCGGTGGGGCAGGTCTAGGAGTGGTCACGGGTGCCTTGGTCGGTATGGCGCCGTCCGTGGATCTCCCTCGGGGTCGTGGGTCACTGGTGGTGGCAGTGCGGTCAAAAGCCTTGGGGTTAGTACCCCAGGTACTCCTAGGTCGGATAGGCGCCGAAGACTTGCGCCTGTTGCTCTTTTCGATCTGAACGGCCAGGTGGAAAAGCTCTCCAAGGTCGTGGTAGGGTTGCAACTCGATCATACGTGCTATCGACTCATGCAGTCCGTCGATAAACTGAGCCATGAGACTCTCCTCCGAATCCTCCATTTCTAGTCTGTTTCGAAGATGTTCGAACTCGTCGAAATATTCAGGAACCGACTTGCTGCCTTGGGTAAGGCGTCTAAATCGTCGCTGCAGCTCTCGGTGGAAATGAGGTGGCACATATCGTCGCCTCATTATCTGAGTCAACTCGTACCAAGTCGTAGGAGCTCCCATTCTTGCTCTCCGGCGAGTGGCTAGCTCGCGATCCCACCACGCCAGTGCGTGGTCGGTGAACTGGGCTGTCGCTAAGGTGACCTTGCGTTCCTCGTTGTGGTGGTAGTAGTCGTGGATCAACTCCATTCGGCGTTCCCAATCTAAGTACTCTTCAGGGTCTAACTTTCCCGAGAATGAGGGTGGGTTGAGCTTGATGTCATGGTGGCCGGCTGGTTGCCTGTGTGCCGGTGGTGACTCGTCGTAGTATGGGTCTCTCCCTAGACCACGATGGGATGCCTCGGATCGATCATATTGGTACTGACGTGGATCTTGCCGGTGATGGTGGCGTGTGTTCTCGGCTGGTGCGCGTACCGGCTCCTCCAAACGCTCAAGACGAGTCGTGAAGGTGGTCATCTGGGCAGTGATTGCTTGTAGCATTTGGATGACCGTTGGGTCGGACTGCCCAGGCGGAGACTCGTCTCGACCTGACATATTTCCTTTTCCGAGAAAAGGAAATTTCAGAAATGGAAAGTTTCCCGGGAAGGAAACTTGTAGAATATGGAAATTCTCCTTAAATGGAAAATTCCCACAGATTTTATTTTTATATTTTTATAAAGAGAGATTAAAAACAAGAAAATGCAACTAAAAGAAAAAAAAAAAAAAAAATGGAAAACTTCCTAATTCTAGAAAAGGAAACCTAAAGATATGGAAAATATCCTAAAATTAAATGTCCACTCTAAAATGGAAAATTATATATCTAAGAAAATCTACTTATTTCCTAATTTCTAAAAAGGAAACTAAAATCTATCTAACAAATCTAGGAAATTTCCTAAAAAACTATCTCGACAATTTTCCTAAACTAATTATATGGCCTAAAACTTTAAGGAAACTATCTAATGAATCTAGGACACTTAAGGGAAACTTCCTAAACTAAACTAAAGTGCCTAAACCTACCAGAAAACCCCTAGCCGCCTAACTAATCGAGCTACACTAGGGCGCGGGACGGTTGGCTGCTAGACGGACGCGAATTAACCTAGGGATGGTCTAAGACACTACACGGGACAAGGAACACAAGACTCGCGACCCGGACTAACCTGCGCGGCTAACTACCAAGGACGCGGACAGCTACGCTACCTAAACCTAGCACTAAGATACTCGACAGCTAGCACCTATCCATAGGAACACGGGACGCGACTAGGACAAGACTCGGCAAGGCAAGACTAGCCTAGAATGCGGAAATCCTAAAGAGCTCTAGGGGCGGACGCACCCAGAAGCAGGACAGGATACGACCTAGCGCGAGGTCTAAAACCTAGACCTAATCACTCGCTAAGGCTTGGACCTAAGGATGCGGGACAGGAAGGTACACGCGGCTGGAACCCTAGGCAGCTACTCGCGGACAGGATCAGATGAGCTAGACCTAACGAGGATCACAAGGACTAAACCTGGACACACGCTAGAGGACTGGACACGACACAACTAGATGACCTAGCTACACGGACGCGGGACAGAGAGGACCTAGACCTAGGACACACACACACGACCAAACAAGCAAATAGCAGAACCTAGACCTAAGACCTATGACTTGATAACTAAGAAACTATCAAGAACAATCATCACACAACTCCTTAAGGAATTCAGGTATGTGAGAGGTGTTCTATGTGTGTTTCTAAAAGTTTACCTAGTTGATTTTTAACAACCTAAGCAAGATATATATATATTTTTTTTTTTTCTCTTCTTAAAAAAAAAAAAAATCTAGCAATATCAAACAAAGAAACAACAAGCAAATTTCTTCTATATTTTTTTTTTTTTTTTTTTTGTATTATGAACACAAGTAAAGGATTGATAGAACCTGATTATTTTTTTTTTTTTTTGTATGGATTGTTTGTGGTAGATGACTTGAATCTTCTCCTTCTTACCGAGAACCTCAAGGGGAAAGAGAAAGGAACAAAAGCAAAAGCCAGAAACTTCAAAACAAGACAATAACAAATCGCAAATTAAGAGATGAACAAGGATAGAATCAACCTGATGTCTAAAGAGCTTTTAGGCTCTGATACCAGATGATGTGAGCTAAGGTGGTGGTGCAACTGTTGATCGAGAAACTCGAGACCTTCAGGAGCAAGGCGAATGGGATGAGTGGATTGAAAGGACCACACAAGCTGCGGAAGACTTGTGATACACCAGGTGATTCTTCTTGGCACAAGAAGAAATCGTGAGGATGCTTTCCAAGGAGGAGGCAGCCGTCAACTAGAAAGAGTCTAGGGTTTTGTTTTTATTTCAAATTCGAGTTCCATTATTACTTGCAAGTGAAGAGGCTTATATATGCCCTTTGGTTACAACTTAGGGTAAACAACATGATGTTTACCCAAAACAACAAGTAGTGTAAAATAAAACAGCATGTAGTTCTTTTTGCTGTATAAAATAAAAAGGCTTAAGTCCTAATGACTTAACCATAAAATAGGGGCTGAAGGCCCTAGACTTATACTTAGTCTACAAAAGAAAGAAATGAGACAGATAAGCCTTATATAGGAGTAAAGGCCGAATTTGACTAAGACTTGTGAAGGTGTCGGATTGTGTGAACAAGTCTTCATCGTCTTGCGCACTAAGAGTGTTGCCTCATTAAAACCTTCTTCGGAAAACCCAGTGGGACAAAACCGAAGATAGGAAAAAGAGTACAATGTCTTAGCACGTCTTTTGGTGTCTTTACCGAATGGTAATGGTAAAGACACCGGAGGTGGAAGAGTCTTCAAGCAGGAATCTCCAATGCTCCTTAGCTGAAGTGAACGGGTCCGGCTGGTCTTCTGAGCCGTCTGGTGGCTCCTCATCCGTGAGCTCCTGGTCGTCTGCGTGTTCCATGAGCTGGTTGAACTTGTCTCCTAATGCTCGTGCTCTGGATCGTGTCAAAGGCCCTGGTGGAACTCGTGGTATAGCTTGTGGTACGATGTCCTCATCAAGACATTACCCAAGTGGAGAACCAAAGAAAACCTATGCTAAAAGTAGCTTGGGTCTTGCTAAGGAGGAAAAAAATCCTAGAAGAGTAAACCAATTAGACTGGTTTAATTGTTTTTTTATTTGTAATTAGATGACTGAACCAAAATACTTAAATTAAACCAGTTATATTTATGATTAGTAAGATAAACCATTATGGTTTAGTAATTTTGGGTTTTCAGCCTTTAAAAGACGATTTCTTCACCCTTGTACAAAAACCGAAGAATTTCAATCTTAGAAAAGCTTTCAAGCTATTTGTGTTCTTCCTTTGTGCTTTCTCTATTCAGCCTATGAACATTGATCATCACCTGGTGTAGGTGCTATACTGTGAATCTCTTAAATCATAAGCAGAGTGATCATGTGTTTAAGAGAATCCAAAAACATCCGTCAGGTCTTCCGCAACCTATAGGAGAATTCCACTCAAGAAATTTAGAGACCTAGTAGCTTCTAAAGCCATCACCACCCACATTCAAGTGATCCGAGTTTTAACACTTATCCGGGATCGTTCCAAGTGGTATCAGAGCAACTTGAAGGTTAGGGTTTATATAATCACATCAATTTCACTTCTATCCAATTTCAATTTTTTTTCTTTAAACACTTCTTCCCTGTCTATCATTTCTAGTCAGATGAACCTTCCTCATTTGCAAAGAAAACAAAGAAAATAAATAATAAAAAAATCATATAAAAAAGGAAGCAAAGGAGAAATCCTGCTGGAATTAGGTTAATCAACTGACGAATAAAAATTGCAAATCTTTCTATCTTTACTCTCAGTTTAGGTTTAGCTCTATATCGTAGGTGATTGGGCTTTGATCTGCACTAAACTTGTGAGAATAGCAAGGAGGATTGAACACTGATAGACCATAAAAGAGAGAATATTTTCCAGTCCATTTGCTAAGTTAGTTTCAGAAATTCATGGAAAAGATAAATTTGGTGGATCAGATTGTCCATCATGATCAGTTCCAATGTGAAGCTATGATGGCTGAGATCACTAGGAATATAGAACAACTCGGAATAGAGCTAGGAGAAGTGCGAGGAAGGAAGCTGAGGAGGAGTACCTTGAGTCAACAAGCAGTCGTGGAGTGAGAGCTCAGGCTGGAGGAGATAGCACCTCTCACCATAGACGCCCCAGAGCAGAACAGTGCCTCAGTCAATCCAAACTTAGTATTTCATCATTCCTTGAGAAGATTGACCATGATGCTTATTGGGAATGGGAAGAAGAGATGGAATTGGTGCTCAGCTTTCATTACTACACTAAGGCAAAGAAGGTCTGCAAGTGAATTCATTGATCATGCCATCCTGATGGGATAATATTGCATCCTCAAGAAGACGCAATGGAGAACCGCATAATACTTCTTGGTTTGAGATGAAAATAGTCATAAAAAAAGAGGTTTGCTCCAAGATATGACCAATCTGATTATGTGCATGTTAGTCCTCACCAAAGGAGGTCACAATAGGGTTGTAATGGGAGTAGATCAACTAGAGATTAATCAGAAACTAAGGCCGTGAGGTAGAGCCAAGGGAAGGGACCAAGCTCACGCCCCTCATCCACCAAGTGACACACCAAGAGAATTTTTGCTCCAAGGAGAAACCGGCTCTTCAATAGCTAGAATCCAGTCACTCTAGTCCTATATGCAAAGGTATGAAAGAAAATTCGAATTTTAAAAAAATTTCTAATGAATCTTTTATGTGTAATTACATGAAGCATATTCCTAGAAAGATGTTTGTGGAGAGTGCTGTGAGCAACAATGAGGAATATAAGGAAGTTTCTGAAACTTCATCTTCTCCTATTGAACACACAATTTCCAGAAGGTTGTTTGGGACTGAAAATGTTTCAAATGACTCAAACACAGGTAAGTGTTTTCTACCTTTTTCTCAAATTGATTTAGTACTTATAGGTGAGATTAACAAGGATCCTTTCTATGTTCCATCAGTTGGTGTATTAGATGAGACTTGTACAGTTTTTACTAATCTCAAATCAGTGAAACCGAGCATCATAGATTTTTCTTTGCAGAATCATGAAAACAAGTTACCAAAGAAGACACCAAGGAGATTGTCATTAAACAGCAACTTGTCATCCACAGTGAGCTGAGGATCCAAACCGTTCACTCACTCCTTCATTGGTGAAAGCCGATCCAAACTCTGGAGACCATGGCAATATGAAAAAGAGTAAAATATGATGGCTTCACAAACATTCATTCTTTTGTCCACAACAGGAAACAGATCACATTGGCTCCACTCACGCCTCAAGAAATACACCACAACCAAAGGCAACTCAAGAAGAGGAGAGAATAGTCTAGGAAGGTGCCAAATGCAATTCACATGGAGAAAAACTCAAATTTATGTCCCGATCGATCGATCACTCATAAAAATCGATTAATCCCCTGTACTAGAAAAGTTGCATGCATTTTCAGGATCGACCATGTTGCTGAGATCGATCGATCACACAGAGAATTTATTGTTCTGGGTTTGGATTGATTGAGCCCTTGTAAAAGAACAGTTACAAGAATTTCCAGGATCGACCACGTGGCCGAGATCGACCGTTCTCACAGAGGATCGAAGATCTGGGTTTGGGTCGATCGATCCCCTATCTCAGTCTCTTTGCTTCTCCGAGTGAGGTGAAAACTACACTGTTTGAACAGAAAGATATGATACTAATGGTGTTCAAGGAGTTACTGACTAGTTCCTCTAACAATGATCCAGAAATTTTAGAGATACTGAGTTTCTTTTACGGGACTACAATGTTGTATTTCTAGAAGATCAGCCTATGGGCTTACCTCCCATAAGAGGTATAGAACATCAGCTCGATTTTGCTTCAGGCGCCACTCATCCAAATCGTCAAGCTTAGAGGACCAATACTGTTGAGACCAAAGAGCTCCAGAGGCGAGTAAATGAGCTCATGAAGAAAAGACTCATCATGGAGAGTCGAAGCCCTTGGGCAGTGCTGGTTTTTCTTGTGTCCCAAAAGGATGGGAGCTGGCACATGTGTGTAGACTTCACAGTCACCAACAACATTACAATTATGGGGTTTTTTCCAAAATCAATAAGGATTCAGACACCGGACAAACAAGTTGATTATGGGACAAGGGAACACTTGAGCAAGGAATGGTACCACGAAGGGGCAAGTGTAGGACGATCACAACAACCTTACCAGTTTAGGGAATGTATATGGAACCCTACTTGGCAGCCGCCTTCAACATCTCCAGGTGAGGAAATTTTTTTTATCACAAATCCAACATTTTTAACTTGTTTTCTTGTGTTGCATATGAATTGGATTTGAGGTTAAATTCCTTCAAAGGAGGAGGGAATGAAGCGATCCTAGAAAGGCCAGAAGAGGAGGATAAGTAACCTAACTCTGACGAGGAGAAATATCCACAAATGGAGCTGGACAAGGACAAGAAGAACGTGTATCACAAGGAGAATCCAATCTAGGAGGAAGGTGAAGACCACAATTTGGTCCAAGAGGAAGGGATTGTCCATGAGCCGGCCCGGGTGAGAAGTGCAACAAGCCACATGCCGGTTCAATGGGAGTATGATCCGGCCTAATAGAAGGAAGACATGGTCCAAGTGGAGAACCAAAGAAAGCCCATGCTACAAGTGGCTTGGGCCTTGCTAAGGAGGAAAAATAAACCTTGAAGAGTAAATCAATTGGACTGGTTTAGTTGCTTGTAATTTGTAATTAGATGATTTAAATTGAACCAAAACACTTAGTTTAGACCAATTATAATTATGCTAGTAAGCTAAACCATTCTAGTTTAATAATTTAGGGTTTTCAGCCTTTAAAAGGCAATTTCTTCACCCTTGTACAAAAACCGATTCAATCTAAAAAAACTTTCAAGCTATTTTTGTTATTTCTTTATGTTTTCTCTGTTCAGCCTATGAACAATGACCACCACATGGTGTAGGTGATTTACTGTGAATCTCTTAAACCCTAAGTAGGCTGATCCTGTGTTTAAGAGAATCCAAAAACATCCTTCTGGCCTTCCGAAACCTAACGAAGAAGTCCACCCACGAAATTCAGAGAGCTAGTAGCCTCTGAATCTATCGTCATCCACCTTAAAATGTTCCAAATTTTAACACCTATTCGGGATTATTCCATTAATGGAAGGTCCTTTATCTCGAAAACTGATTCTTGATAAGAGACCTTCTTGTTATGTGTTGACCAACATGTGAGAAAGACCTTTGGAGCACAAGATTAAAATAAAAGGTGAAAGCAGGTCTCCTTGTCTCAGAACTCTCTGTGGGACGATCAATCCGTGAGGTTAGTCATTGATAAGCACTGAATAAGTCACCGAGAAACAAATATCATAACCCGATCAACCCAACTTTGTTGAAAACCCATCATAAGCAGTATTGCTCTGAGATAGCTCCACTCAACTCTATCGTAGGCCTTTGACATATCAGGCTTGATGGTCATGTAATATTTTGAGAAATTAGGATGATTCCGCAGTATGTGAATAATCTCATGGACAATAAGAATATCGGAAACCAACCTTTCTTCCACAAAATCATAATGGGATTCACAGACCAAGGCACCCAAAAGCTAAAGTCTACCATGATTTTGGATATGAATTTGTATAACACAGAACATAGAGTAATGGGGAAAAGATTAGTCATTTATGTATGATTATTTTCTTGGGAATTCGACAAAGGTTAGTGTAGTTCCATTCCTTAGGAAATATGCAATTTTCAAAGAATTTCTGAATCTCCTATGTTACTTGATCCCCAAAGTTTAACCAGTATTTTTGAAAGAAAATATCTGACATATCTTCAGGAGCTGGAGCACTTGCTGCTTTAATCAAAAAGGAATATTCCTTCACCTCTTCTTTAGTGACCAGCTTCGACAGATTAATATTCATCTCCTCAATAACTCTTGGCATAAAACCGGTGAAGAATTCATTAAAACCAACCGGATTGAAAGACTTAAACAGGTTTTTGAAATAATAGTAGGCAGCCTGTACCTTTGATGCATTTGTTCTTTGAAATTTTCATTTTTCATCTAGCAGTTTTTACAACCTTTTCGAGCTCTTCTCAACTTCACAGAAGCGTGGCAAATTTTAGAATTTTCATCTCCTCATTTTAAACCTTGTTATCATGTGTTTTCCAAATCTTTATAGAGTTTTTTTCAGTTTTTATATAGTTTTAGTCTTTATCAAGTCATTTTAGATTAAAAGAAAGTTTTGGATGGAGATTGGAGTCTTTAAGACTTTTGGAGCAAAACGAAACAAAAATGAGCAAAAAAGCTCAAAATTCACGTGGAGCACTCGCCCTAGAGTGGAGCGATCGCTCCAGCCTATCCAGAGATAAAAAAGAAGTTTCCAATCTACCTAATTTTGATCCAAAGAAGATCAACAATAAGCATCCAGCCGACTTTCTAACCTATCAAGGATGCTTTTTACTAAGTTTTAGGAGAAAACCTTGAGAGAGAGAAACGATAGACAACAGTTTTTAGAGAGCTTGCATCTTGTAAGATTTGGGAAGAAGAAATATCTACAATATTTGAGAAAAATTCTGAACTCCTTTTGTTATTCTATTTCTTTCATAGAATCATCTATTGATGTGTTTTTATTTTTTCATGTCTGAATAATCTCTTAGTTAGGTTTAGGGTTTTCAAAGGGATCCATGAATCATTGTACTTGACACAAATAAGATCTTATCAATTGGTAATCTTCATCTAAAGTTAATCATAATACATAGACAATTGATAACTCAGTCTCTGAATTTAGCTTAAAAATATTGATCAAAAATGAAATATATTGCTTGGAAGAACTTAAATGAACAATTTATCTTTATCCAACGATAGTTAATGCTAAGGTAAACCGTGAACATATCAAACCTAATTGGTAATGTTTGTGTTAAAACGACAATTGAAGGTGCTAAATTGATAGAAAAAGTTGATAATATCACGATAATGAATTAATATTTCCTTTACGTTTGAGTTATGGACTTGTTCTAAATTATGCAGTGTATAACTGTTTTGTTGAAGATGAAATATTTTGAACTTGGAAAGCAAGTATTGAATTGTTGGAGTTCGCAAGGCTGTGTTATGCAATCAGTTGACTGCTCCTTAGTAGTAAATATGCTCGGTAGTAAGAAGTTTGTCGCAGACAGCATCTTAAATACTATGAAAATTATTTTCAACGTGCTTAGTCCGCTCATAGGAAACAGGATTCTTGGCTATATGAATAGCAGACTGACTATGACATAAGAGACGCATTGGACAAATATTTGAAAAACCAAAACATGAGTAGAAGCTTTTTTAATCCACTTAAGTTCACCTGTAGTTTCAGTCATCACCTAGTATTCTGTTTCAGCAGAGAATCGCAAAAATGTCCCCTGTTTCTTGGTTTTCTACGAGACAAGAGAATTACCTAGCATGACAACAAAAGCGCTCAAACATCGTCAAGTAATCGAACAAGAAGACCAATCAGAATCACAATAAGCAATTATTCTCATATTACAACCAGACTTAAGCGTAATGCCTTGACCAAGATGTAAAATTATATTCAGTATTATGGTTATTATGTTAACGGTTTAATTATTACAGTTCAAGTTCATCGAATGGTTTACGATTCCAATATATTATAGATGAAACTGTGATGGATCAGTCTTGATTACAGAATATTGGAATGGGTATGATGATCCTCTTTCCATAACATTAAAAAATATTCTCATGAGGTTATATTATAAGCATGAATACACTTTATGATTTTGAGTATATAAATGTTTATAATATATATTATGTATAAAGTGTGTGAAGAATAAAAATCAACCATTATATTCATGAATAATAATGGTAACTGTTACTGTTAATATATATTGTGTATTAAAGGGTATAGAAACGCAGCTAGAAATGAAGGTTTAAGTTGTGAGATCATATAAAGGTGTAAAATTCACTAAAAATTGAAAATGTTCTGGTCCATTTGAAAAGCTTATGGAAAATAGAGGTATTTGTGCACAATACACAATGCCTGAAACTCATCAGAAAAATGGTGTAGCTGAAAGACAGAACCATACTCTAATGGAAATGGTTATATGTATGTTAAGTAATTATAGATTACCCTTATCTTTGTGGATATACGCATTAAAGACTGATACATATGTCTTAAACCGAGTTCCTAGTAAAGCAGTTCTTATGAGACCTTCGAATTGTGGACGGGAAGAAAACTGAGTTTAAGAAATTTATGCGTCTAGGGTTATCCATTAGAAGTAAAGCCGTATAACCCACATGAAAATATCTATATTCTAGGACGATCAATGAATATCTCATTGGTTATCTGAAAAATTATAAGGGATATGTCTTTTACTGTCCTAACCACAATACAAGAATACTTAAATCGGGAAATGCATGGTTCATTGAAGATGGTCAAACTAGTAGGAGTTTGGGATCTAGAAAGGTGAACTTCAGTGAAATTTAGGTTGAAGAAATTCCACCTGAAGTTACACCTGAAGTGGTCGTTCCCATTGTTGATGCAAGGTACAATATCACAATAGAACAACATAATGAAGATCTGATCCCACTAGAACCAGAAATGAATAATGAACATATTATAATTCAAAAACATATTATCGTACCACAAGAACCATTAAGGATATCTGTAAGGGAAATAAGATCTGACATTGAGGATGATTATGTGGTTTTGCGCTATTGAAAATGAATGTGACATAAGTATTGATGGAGACACGACTACATTCCGAATGGACATGGAAAGTAAAAATTCTGAACATTGGTGTAATGCTACGAAAGAAGATTTTTCATCCATGTGTGTTAATAAAGTATATGATTTAGTAGAGGTATCTGATGATTTCAAAACCGTTGGGTGTAAATGTGATGCAATCTCAGGAAGGATATCACACAGCGAAGATCAACACAACAGAGAAGAACTCAAAATAACACGATCCGATCACCTAAAAGAGTTCTACAAGTGACATATATTACAAACTGTCAAGACCAAATTTCTTTGAAGAGACAAAGAGAGATTTTAACTCAAAAATTTGATAAAAAAGCAAAGTAAAGCCTAAGGCGAGTTTTATAGGCAAACAACAAACAAAAAAATAAATGAGTCAAAGTCATGCATGGCCTACACAAATTCCAAAACCATTAAAGAACATGCAAGAGAACTTTGACTCCAGAAAACAATAGAGTCAAAATCGATTTTATGGCCTAAGTAAATGAGAAAGATTGGGCTGGGCCTGAGGAAAGAAAGAATGCCCGAAATCCGATCCAAAATGCTAAAAGCCTTAAGTGTTGTACATGTGGGTATTCTTTCGATGCCTCTTTAAGAACTTGGTGGAAAAACCCAATGAGACAAAAACCAGTCAAGAAAAAGAGCTCTAGAAAGAATATCATTCACAAATACTTAATTCAAATAGCTTAAATCAAATTTGGAAAATCTTGAGAAGTAGGAGTTTGAGCTGAAGTTTGAGTGAATAAGGCGCCAATTTATTGTTGGAATGTCTTGGCTCGTGATCTGGTCATGGGACCAATCAGAAGCACCATTGGTCTAGGGTGGTTGTTTGGTCGATGTTGGTCGAGGTGCGGTCGAGACCAGGTAAAGGCATGGGTCGATGTGTGGTCAAGGCCGGGACGGCTGCTGGTTCTGGGACATGATCGTCCGGGTCGGTAATGCGGTCCAGGCCACAGTCGTCGAAATTGAAAATGCGGTCGAGGCCACGGTCGTCCGGATCGGGAATGCAGTCGAGGCCATGGTCATCCGGATCGAGAATGCGGTCAACGCTACGGTCATCAGGAACCTTCCATGATGATCGAGATCACATCATCCCCTCCCTTTTCAAGAGTATTTGACCACAAATCCGAGCTCTCTGCCACAAAAGGAAGCAAGTCAGTAACATTAAAACTATAACTTATTTGGTACTTACCTTGGCGATCAAGTTCATAGGCGTTTTTGTTGATGCATTTGACAACGGTGAATGGGCCATCTATCCTAGGCAACAACTTGGATCGTCTTTCGGTTGAAAACCGCTCATTTCTCAAATGGATCCAGACTTGGTCTCCTTGCTCAAAGATGATTTATTTGCGTTTTTTGTTGGCCTTCTTAGCATTAGCTTGGTCTTGGCCTCAATGTTGTCATAGGAGTCCTTATGTATCTTATTAACGAGCTTGACGTTTTGTTCACCATCTAGGCTAGTTCTTTCACTCACATGCAATGGCATTGAATCCAAAGGTGAAAGAGGACTAAATCCATAAACAATTTGAAAAGGAGAGAATTTGGATGTAGAATAAACTGAATGGTTATAATCAAATTCTACATGAAGAAAAACTTCTTCCCATGTCCTAAGATAGAATTAATGAATGAACACAATATAATCCCTAAGGTCCTATAAACAATCTCGGTCTGTCCATCACTCTTAGGATGACAAGTGGTCGAGAAACAAAACCTGGTTCTTAGCTTAGATCACAAGGTCTTCCAAAAGTAACTAAGGAATTTTGTATCTCTATCAGACATGATGTACCTAGGCATGCCATGTAGACGCACAATCTCCTTAAAGAACAAGCTAGCAATGTGTGATGCATCATCGGTCTTATTACATGCAATGAAATGAGACATTTTTGAAAACAGATCAACCAACACAAAAATATAATCCTTTCCGGTTCTAGACCTAGGCAATCCTAAAATGAAATCCATTGACAAGTCAATCCAAGGATGCTGGAGAATAGGTAAAGGATGATACAAACCGTGTGGCATAGTCGTAGACATAGCCATTATACATGTAGTACAGCGACTACAGATACGTTCCACATCTCTTTTCATATGCGGCCAGACAAAGTGTTCCCTTATAATAGACATGGTCTTAGTGACACCAAAATGGCCCATGAGGCCGCCATCATGTGCCTCTTTAACAAAGAGCTCTCGAAAAGAACAGTTTGGAACGCACAACCGGTTCTCATAGAAAAGGAATATGTCCTGCTTGAAGTAATGACCAACAGGATTCTTATCCCAAGACTTGTAGATTTCTCCATAGTCTAGGTCAGTGATGTATAATTCTTTTATTTGATCAAACCCCATATGTTTGACTTCAAGAGTCGAAATAAGAATGTACTTGCGGGACAATGCATTGGCGACCACATTTTCCTTACCTTTCTTATATTTGATGAAGTACGAGAAATTTTCAATAAAATTAATCCACCTGGCCTGCCGCTTGTTAAGCTTCTGCTGGCCCTTAAGATGTTTCAACGACTCATGGTCAGTATAGATAATGAACTACTTGGGCTAAAGGTAGTGTTGCCACGTTTGAAGAGCCCAAACTAAAGCATAAAGCTCTTTGTCGTACGTTGGATAGTTCAAAGTGGTGCCTCCATTTTTTTCTAAATTAGGCAATCGGCTTGTGGTCTTGCATGCGGACGGATCCAATGCCAATACTTGAGACATCACACATAAACTCAAATGTATTATAAAAATTTGGCACTGTCGTGAGTGAGTTTGTCTTTTATCGTTTGGAATCCAATGTCTTTTTTAATCACTTCTGTCAAAGGGGCGGCCAATGTACTAAAGTCTTTAACAAAGCGCCTGTAGAATCCGGTCAACCTGTGAAACTCTTCCCTCTCCCACGATCTTGGGAATTGGTCATTCACGGATGACTTTCACCTTCTATTTGTTGACTCTAACACCATATGCACTTACAACAAAGCATAGAAACACAAGGTTATCTGTACAAAAAGTGCATTTATTCAAGTTGGCAAACAACAGTTCTTTCTTAAGAAATTCTAAGACCAGTTTCAAATGATGGATCTGATTTTCTAAGGTCTTATTGTAAACCAGAATATCGTCAAAATAGACTAGAACAAAATAGTCTATGAATTCTATAAGCATGTGGTTCATCAGTCTCATAAACATACTAGGCACATTGGTTAAGCCAAATGGAATTACTAACCACTCATATAACCCATGTTTTGTTTTGAAAGCAGTTTTCACTAATCACCTTCCTTCATTTGAATTTAGTGATACCACTTTTGATATCTATCTTAGAAAAAACACTAGACCCATACAGTTCGTCTAACATCTCATCTAACCTTGGTATTGGATGGCGATACTTTACCGTAATATTGTTGATTGCTCGGCAATCAATGAACATGCGCCATGAACCATCCTTCTTGAGAACAAGCAGAAATGGCACGTCACAAGGGCTCATGCTCTCACGGATGTGCCCTTTACGCATAAGGTCGTCCACTTGCTTTTGGAGTTCCTTTGTTTCAACCGGGTTAGTGCGGTAAGCGGGACGGTTTGGCAAAGTTGTTATGGGAATGAAATCGATATGGTGCTCAATTTTGCGTATTGGAGGTAGGCCGTTCGAACACTCCTTGGGAAATGCGTCATCAATATCTTGCAAAAGATCATGCATCTTGCTCGGGAGAACCGACTCAGGGTTAGAGATCTTTAGAAAAGATTCTTTATAAACAAACATAAGAATAGGAAGATTGGCCGTCAAACTACGTTTTACCTCAGCGGACTTAATAAAGAAGTTTGACTTAGTCTTAGATACATTAGCCTTACTGGTTTCCTTCTTTTGTAGCATAAGATGAATCTGATCAAAGTATACCTCGTGAAGCGTCATGGGAATAAGTGTGGTCTTGCGGCCTTTGAAGGTAAAATGATGGTGATTGGTGAAGCCGTCATGATTCACCTTACGGTCAGATTGGCACGGTCTTCCAAGTAGAATATGACCAGCTTCTATAGGTAGCACGTCACAAAGTATCTCGTCTTTATACTTAACAATCTACAACGGTACCATTACTTGATGAGTAATCCGTAATTCTCCAGAATCGTTAAGCCATAGAACCGTATACAGGTTTTAGATGTTCCATCTCCTCAAGGCCGAGTTTCCTAACCATAGAATCTATGGCAACATTAGTTCAACTAACTGCATACCTTGCCTTTAATCATGCATCTTGAATGGAACATATTTTCTCGTTGTTCTTGTTCGTCGATCTTAGATTGGACGCTCAAGGAACGTCTGGCGATCAAGAGCTGGCCTTCTATTGGCAGCTCTTCTCCTTCACCAGATATTGGCTCCAAATCTTCTTCATCCTCGGTCTGAACCTCTCCATTCTCCATGAGTATCATAACCTTCTTGTTAGAACACTCTTTGGCATAATGGCTAAGTCCTTGGCATTTGAAGCACAATATGTATCTGGTTATGGCTGTCCGATCAGCGGCTTTACCTTTGTCTGGTATAGAAGCAAACACACTGGCCTCGTGTTTGGCAGTTGGTTGCTTAGAGTCCCCGTCATGGGTTTGTTTGAAATCTCTTTGGAACGGTTGCTTGTGACTCACGGTACCTGTGACAAAAGAAGAACAACTGTGAGACTTTCTTTAAAGTTGTTGTTCTATAAGAAGCGCTTTATGTAACATTTCTTCCAATTCAACATAATGCTACATCTCAAGACGGTTTTGGATGTCAAGGTTGAGTCCACCCAAGAACCGAGACATTGTCTCTTCACGGTCCTCAGTTACACTTTCTCGGATTAGAAGCGTTTCCATCTCTTGGAAGTACTCTTCTACACTGTGACTGCCTTGGTGTAATTGCCTAAGAAGTTGATGTAGATCACGGTGGAAATGGCTTGGAACAAAGCGCCTACACATGACCATATTCAACTCGTTCCAAGTCTTAATGGGGTATTCTCCATTACGCCATCTGGAATTCACCATATGGCCCTACCAGCTGAGAGTATAATCATAAAACTCAGTTACAACAATATTAACTTTGTTAATTTCATAATAAAAATAACAATTGAAAATATGCGGTCAGGTCACTTTTGCTATGGAAGGGAAGGATTTTGAGCTTCAGGTTGTTGACGTAGTCCTGATGGAATAAAGACGGCCAATAGTCACAGAATTTCCTGGGGCATCCCTGGACGCTTCAGTCAGATCCTCCTCCTTTGTATATTTGAGCCACTGCATCATCTCTGTAGTAGCTGTGTCACCTTTGGCTTCCTCTAGACGAGACATCATCTCGTCTTTCATGGGTATACTCGCGCTCTTCAGGGATTCAGGGTGGTGTTGCCTAGGCTGCTCAGGGAAAGAACACGTCGGCGTTCAGGTCTGTGTTCAGAAGCATGCGCTTTATGTCCTTCAATAACCATCTCTCAGACCAGCCTGCATGGAAGTACACTGAGCATCCATCATCTGGTTCATCCGGGTTGTGAAAGTCTCCACAAGACGGGTATGGTGAGATTCCTCCTCTTCTAAACCACACATTGGGTCCTGAAATATATTGAAATGCCAACCGGCCAGTTAAAAGTTCTTTTGGAAAGTATTAAACAAGAATCAAAAGAAAAGATTTGAAAAAAATGAAACAAACAATTAATCCTTAAACCCAAAAAAAAAAATTTAAATTGAAGAAACAATCCAAACACAAAAATAAACAGAACCGGAAATAGAATTTGAAAGGTCACACACGGTTTCTAGTCACAAAATTCAATTGGCCGATTTTAATGATAAATTAAATGAAGAACAAATATCAAAATGAAAAGGAAAGAGATTCCTTAGCCTGGTGTGGTGTTCTGATACCACCTGATGAGATCTCAGGAAGGAGATTACACAACCAAGATCAACATAAAAAGGAATACTAAGCATAGGACTGACACGGTTGGAAGAGATGGAACCAGCGGAGGGAACAAAGTTGGTTGATGGAATAATCGGATCACTCAAGGGTTGCAATTATGTCCTTTAGTCACCGGATTTTTCTGCTCCAGGATATGAAACACAGAGAGAAAGAACAAGGATTTTGTATAATTGCTTAAAGGATATTATACACCTAAAAGGGTTTTACAAGTGACAGATATTACACACTGCCAAGACCAAATTTCTTTAAAGAGACAAAGAGAGATTTAAACTCAAAAATTCGATAAAAAAGGCAAAGTGAGGCCTAAGCCGAGTTTTATAGGCAAACAACACACAAAAGAAATAAATGAGTCAAAGTCATGCATGGTCGGCAAAAATTCCAAAACCATGCATGAACATGCAAGAGAACTTTGACACCAGAAAACAATAGAGTCAAATTGATTTTATGGCCTAAGTAAATGAGAATTATTGGTCCAGGCCTGAGGAAACAAAGAATGCCCAAAATCCGATCCAAAATGCTAAAGGCCTTAAGTGCTATACATGTGGGTATTCTTTCAAACCCTCATTAAAAATCTTGGTGGAAAAACCCAATGGGACAAAAACTAGCCAAGGAAAAGAGCACTGAAAAGAATATCCTTCAATAACACTTAATTCAAATAGCATGAATCAAATTTGGCAAATCTAGAGAAGTAGGAGTTTGAGTTGAAGCTTGAGTGAATAAGGCGCTAAATTGTTGTTGAAATGTCTTGGCTCGTGATCTGGTCATGGGATAAATCGTAAGCATCATCGTGTCCAGGGCAGTTTCTTGGTCGATGCTGGTCGAGGCACAGTCGAGACCAGGTCGAGGAAGGGTCAGACCAGGTCAAGGCGGGGTTGAGACCAGGTTGAGGCGGGGTCGAGACCAGGTCGTGGTGGGTTCGAGACCAGGTTGAGGCGGGGTCAAGACCAGGTCAAGGCGTGGTCAAGACCAGGTCGAGGCACGGGTCGATGTGTGGTTGAGGCCGGGACGGGTGCTGGTTCGGGGACATGATCTTCCGGGTTGATAATGCGGTCAAGGCTACGGTCGTCCGTATCGGGAATGCGGTCGAGGCTACAGTCATCCGGATTGGAAAGTGGTCGAGGCCACGGTCGTCCGGATTGAAAAGGGACTTATAAAGCAACATAGAAAGGTATAACACTCGCCTTGCTGCAAAAACATCACCCAATGGGATGGCATTGACTATTCAAATACTTTCTCTACAGTTTCTAAGAAGGACACAATGAGAATTGTTTTGAGATTGGTGGCTTATTGATAAACCTGCGTTTTAGTGGTTTTAATCAATTATTTTTGCACATAACTCACATGACTTAGCCATTAAATTTCATATTTTAGGACACATTTAGGTTCATATGCATTAGAGTGCTAGGATGTTTTTCACTTTTTTTTCTTCAGATTTTTCAAAGCAAGATAGGAATGTTTTTTGGAGTTCATTAGGATACCGGTGGCTAGTGCAATAATTCAGGATTGATTGAGGACATGTCATTTGGAGGAATAAGCTAAAAACGATGATCAAATCTGTATGATTTCTTGAAGTGAAACGATCGATCGATCAAAGAACACTGAGATTAATCGATCGACTACCTGTCTAATTCTTAGTCAATTTCCAGGACCGACCAAACGAGCAAGAGAAAGATCAGTCAATACAAGATCGATCGATTACCACCTGGATCGATCGATCCATCAACCCAAAATTTCTACGACAAATCACATGATCGATCAATCACTTTGTCTGATCGATCGATCCCATTAAACATTTTATTTTTTATTTCGTTTTTGTCAAATAAAACAGTTTTTGTAGCACCCTATAAATAGAGTGTTTTAAGAGACCTAAGGGTATCACGTTTTCTATCAGCCACCCAGAGAGAAAAAGAGAAAAAGAGCACTAGGTCTCCCTTCAACAATCTATGGTGTTTAGTAAGACAATTGTAGATTTATTTCATTAAGGCTTCTTGTATTCTCTTCATCTCTGTAATCTAAGAATGTCTTTCACCTTTATTATTGTTTCCTCTGCAATTTTAATCATGTCTGAGTAGATCTTTTAGATTCAGCCATGGATAGGATAGATGATTAGGGGAATGATGATCCTGTAATGATATCTAGGTCTAGAATTGTGTAATCTTTCACTTTTAGATGTGTTTACGGCTAGGTTGATCTCGGGAGAGTCAATTTAGGGTTTACAGAATTCATACATTGGAAAAGGGTAAGTGAATTCATATGTCAATCTAATTAGTGAGTCTTCTGATCCTAGCCTACGGAAGTAGTTGTCTAGGGAATTTGATGAAAATTCAGATATATCTTAAAGCATGTTTAGTTTTAGGTTTTGCAATGGAAATATATCAAATCGAATACTAAGCATAGGGGTTTTTACATGGGAATGTATTAATCTACTTTTAATTATATTGTATAGGAATATAAATTACACATTCATGATTTATAGTCTTACCTTGATCATAACCCTTAGTCATTCTATCGACTAATCCATGGTTGAATTGCTTCATTTATAATTCATTCTTAGTTAAGTTCAATTGCTATTTTATTTGCTTTACAATTAATAAGTTTACTTTAGATCAATCTCAACAAAACCAATTTGAAATCTCTTAGCTTAGACAAAATTCTCATAATCTATTGAGTTATAAGCCTTCCCTGAGAATCGATCCCGTTTAACCTACAAGAGGCATTAACTAAGCACTTGCAGCTACTATTCGGGTAAAATCTTGAGGATATTTTCTAGTGTTCTCAGGTGAAACTCAAGGAGACAAATATACCTCCATCACTCATAATGATTTAGAGCTTTACCAAGTGGATGTAAAAACCGCCTTTCTAAATGGTGAACTTTAGGAAGAAGTATACATGGACCAGCATGAAGGTTTTGTGGCTGCGGAAAAAGAAAATCTTGTGTAGGCTGGGAAGTCAACATACATACTTAAATAGGCATTTAGATAATGGTACTTAAAGTTTAATGTTACCATTTTTCCTACGGTTTTGTAGAAGTTATCGTTTATTGATGTATCTACATGAAAGTCAGTGGGAGAAAATTTTTAATTTTAGTCTTGTATGTTGATGATATATTGGCTGCTAATTACATGGGAATGATGTATGACACAAAGAAATATTTCTCTGAGAACTTTGAAATGAAGGATATGCGTGAGGCATCCTATGTGATTGGGATAAAAATAATAAGAGATATATCACAAGGAATATTAGGTTTATCTCAGAATGATTATATAAATAAAGTCTTAGAGAGATATGGAATGGAAAAGTGTTCTGCTGGAAAGAATCCAATTCAGAAAAGGGACAAATTCAGTAATATGCAATGTCCGAAAAATGAATTAGAGAGTAAGAAAATGGAAAAAATCACTATGCATCAGTGATTGGGATTTTGAACTATGTTCAAACATGTACTCTGCTAGATATATGCATTGTGGATGGTATCTTGGATCGATATCAAAGTAATCTTGGTCTAGACCACTGGAAGGCTGTTAAACAAGTTTTCTGGTACTTTCATGGCACCAAAGAGTACATGCTTACGTACAGGAGATCTGATAGTATAGAGGTTGTCGGATATTCAGATTTAGATTATGTTGGAAGCGTTGAAAAAAGAAAATCGATGTTAGCTATCTGTTTCTCCTATCAGGGGGAGTTGTTCCATGGAAGTGTGGTAACAAGTCTGTCAATTCTACTTCCACTATGGAGACCGAATTTATGTCTTGATATGAGGCCATGGTTCAAGCATTGTTGCTGCAGAAATTTATCTCAGGACTTGGAATTGTCGACAGCATAGCCAAACCGCTGAGAATTTACTGTGATAATTCCACAGTTGTCTTCTTCAATAAGAAACACAAGTACTCAAAAGGTGCTAAGCACATGGAATTAAAGTACTTGTCTGTAAAGGAAGAAGTGCAGAACACACTGAGTGACTTTTGAACATATATGAATGGACATAATGGTAGTGGATCCGTTGACTAAAGGTTTACCACCCAGCGTGTATGCTGGCCACGTAGAGTGTAATTGGGTGATATAGAAAAATCTTTGTTGTATTGACTATGCTTAAATATAAAGTGTTACAAAAGTTTGATATCAATTAAAGATTATGTATTTTTTGAAAATAAAGATATGTTAGCATAACTAGAGTTAGTGTGTGGCACTTGAAAGGGAACCTATCGTAGTAAATGATGGACAACCGCCATGGCTCAGTTATTTCTAATTTTATGTACTTAAGATTGAACATGATATAAATGTGCACAATAAAGTTATTAGACATACAAATTAACATAATGACCAAGTAGGAGAATGTAACATTGTATTTAAGTAATGTGGTCAATATATTAATCGTTTAATTATTACAGTTCAAGTTCATATAATGGTTTATGGTTCTAATATATTATAGAAGAAACTGTGATGGATCAGTCGATTACAGAAAATTGGAATGTGTATGATAATGACCCTCTTCTCTTAACATAATTAAAATTTTATGAGGTTATATTATGCACATGAATATACATTATAGTTTAGAGTATATAAATGTGTAATATATATATATATATTGTGTATTAAAATGTGTGAATCATAGATACCAACCAATCATATTAAAGAAAAGACATGGTTGGTTTTTGGTTATGTGAAAATTCATTAGAGAAAACACATATACAAGAAGTGACAGAGAATGATTCTTATTCTCTCCATCAAAAATAAAAGAAAATAGAAGATTAAGGGAAGAAGAAATCAATCAAGCAAGATATTGAAAAATCTAGAAAAACATTTCAATAGATAAAAGTTAGTAGATTTCTTCTTTTTCTAATTATGTTCATAATTTCAATTCATCAAATTGTTGAATCAAAAAGTTATGGATTGATTCTAGTTTATGATTTGCAATTAAATCATTAAAATATATATGTATATATATATTTACACAGGACACCGTTGTTTAAGCTATCGAACTACCCGTAAAGCAGCTATCCAATGCTCCTGCTGCGGTGTTTGCATATATTGCGAGAGAATGTGGATAACGTAGTTAAACTTAGGGGGAGTAAATGTGAGATAAGTTAGTGGACCAAATAATCGACGATACCGAGTAGGATCAGGAAGAAGAGGGCCATCAGTCAGTGCATGTTTGTGATTAAGCTCCGTGGGAACTGGAAATGGTTTAGCCCCAAGCAGACGAGATTCTATATTGATAACAAAAGCTTATTTACTTTGGGGGAAAAATATCCCTTGAAGACCCCTAGCGATTTCCCATCCGAGGTAATATTTTAATTTGCCCAAGTTCTTAATCTTGAAACATTTGTGTATATAATTCTCTAATCTCTGTATAGTTGAAATATCAACACCTGCAATGAGTAAGTCGTCAACATATACTTAAATATGAAGACAGATATTGTCTTGAACAAACAAGAATACAATAATCTTCATAACTCTGAGTAAAGCCGAACACCAATAGAGCTTTGCTGAGCTTTGAAACCAGGATCAAAGAGCTTGTTTCAAGCCGTCAAATAATTTTCAAAACAGAAAAACCTTAGATGACTCATCACTCATAAATCCCAGAGATAGTTGCATATAAATTTCTTTCTCAAGATTTCCATGTACGAATGCATTATGAACATCCATTTAATGGATTTTGCATCGTTGAGCAGCCGAGACAGAAAGAAGAAAGTGAACAAGAGCGACAAGCCGAGCATTATAACGCTCAACAGAACCATCACTATTATGCTTGATTGTATATATCCATTTGCACCTAGTTGCTTTCTTGCCAGGAGGAAGCTTTGTAATATCCCAAGTGCGACTGGAATATAAAGAGTAACTTTAGTCCTCATTGCCCCATTGAACCGTGGATCCTGAACTGCTTTTTAATAAGTAGTTGGAATCTCAGTTGTAGTAATAGTAGCAAGAAACACCTAATAATGTGTAGTAAAAACAGAGGTAGACAGTGTAAGATTTGCCGAACAAGAATGACAGAATCTGAGTTTAGGATGAAGAACAAGAGAGAGAATATAGAAGAATAAGACATAATACATTTATTCCTTGAGATTTTATTAATAATTATAATGTATATTTATAGACTAAGAAATTAAAGCTTTCAAGAAAAGGCTATTAGTAACGGCTAAATAATTAATATATATTATCAACTACTTATTTAACAGATAATTTCAACTACCTTTTTCTTTAATAAAGAAGAATCAATTCGTGTAGTAATTTTGGACCTCCGTCATCCTAGATGCGTTCCAATGTAGCTTCCTAGTTTGTTTATCTCGGACCTTAATCTTCCTAGATATGTTCCAAGATTCCTTCCTAGTTTAATACACTTTGTATCTCAATGCTCCCTCTCAAGCATAACATTAGATGATAATAGTGTTATGCTTGGAAACCCATTAACCACTACCTTATTAAAAACCTCATCATAGGAAACCACATGGGAGAAAGCAATGATGAGGAGAAAAGAGTGTAGTGTCCATGGACTAGAGGATGTTGATTAATTATGCTTGTGGAATACATACATGTCCAAGCTTTCCATGAATGTGAGAGCAAACTTTGAAACTTGCGGATTTGTTGAAGATATCAGCCAATTGATCTTCACTCTTGGAATAACATGGGAGGATCACTCCCTCTTCAATCTTTTCTTCGACTTTATGACAATTCACCTCAATATGTCTGTTTCTTTCATGGAATACTGAATTGGTTGCAATGTGAATAGCTGCTTGATTAGCACAGTGCATGGTAATGGGAGTTACCTGCTCAATGTTCATATCCTTGAGAAGCGCCTTAAGCCAAGTCAGTTCATTTGTGAGCTTCCTCATTGCTCTATATTCAGCTTCAACACTGGAACATGCCACCACATTCTGTTTCTTTGTCTTCCAAGTTACCAGGCATTCTATAAAGAAGGTGCAGTAACCAGTTGTAGATATTTTATCAATCAAACCACCAATCCAATCAGCATCAGAATATCCTTGAATCTTTGTGCTTTCATTCTTGCACATTCATATTCCTTGGTAAAGACTGCCTTTGAAATATTTGAGAATCCGTTCCACCATACCACAATGATGTATTGTAGGTGCTTTCATGTGCTAACTGACGTGGTTCACAACAAAGCACAAATCAGGTCGTGTAAGAGTCAAATAGATGAGATTACCCACTATTTTGTGGTATTGTGCATCATCCTCAAATGGCTCATTATCATTATTCTCCCCCTCTCTATTGACATTATAGCCATCTGCAAGAGGATTCTTGGCTGGTGTGACATTAATAAACATGTCTCAATTAAAAGGTCCAGTTTGTACTTTATTTGAGAAAGGAAGAGGCCCTCAGGTGAGAGGCACACTTCAATCCCAAGGAAGTATTTAAGTTCTCCAAGATCTTTAATGTCAAAAACAGATTTAAGAAATAATTTAGCAGATTGTATACCTTCCTTGTTGTCTCCAGAGATGATGAGATCATCCATAGAGATGAGGACAACAACAATACCTTGAAAATTCTGGAGAGTAAACAAATCGTGATCAGCTTCTGATCTCCTAACTTGTGATACCAAGCCCGCATGGACTGTTTCAGGCCATAGATGGTCTTCCTAAGCCTTCAAACCTTTCCGGGAGCAATGGTATCCTTTATACCTGGTGGAAGAGTCATGTAGACCTCATCTTCTAGCTCTCCCTGAAGGAAATCATTATTAGCATCCATCTGTCATAGCTCCCAAGATAAGTTGGTAGTCATGTAGTCAAGTAGACAACATGCACTGTGGAAATTTGGCAACCAGAGCAAAGGAATCTGTATAATCATTACTGTAGGTTTGGTGAAGCCTCTTGCAACCAACTGAGCCTTGTATCTTTCAATGTCACCATTTCTCTTGTATTTGATTGTGAAAAATAACTTGGAGCTCACTGCCATTTTTCCTTTAGGAAGATTAGATTCATCCTATGTATGATTGTTGTTCATTGCCTAAATTTCAGCACCAACTGCATCTTTCCACACCTTTTTTTCCTTTATCTCAGCATAATTCAAAGGAATTTGATCAAGTTCTAAAAGAAATGCAAGATGATCAGATGGTAAGAGGGCAAACGAGCCGACTGCTTGAATGGAATGAGCCACTACTTGGTTGTTGTAGTACATGGGCATTCATCCAAAATAGATCTTTTCAGATTCATGTACTCATATAGAGTGGTTGTGCAACTTCTTCCACAACATCTTCCACTACTGCTTGTTCACGAGCTTCTTCCTCATGAGGATTAGGTATGGATCCTACATCCTCATCTGATTTTTCTTTCTCATGTGGAAAAGATTCTTGGAGGCCTTGCTCTGATGGGGCAGCAGTAGTTATAGCTAGAGTATTATGAGCAACTGGTAATTCTTCGGGTTGACTGTCCTGAGACTTCGCTGGAACTTTAGATAGAGAACTTACCAAATGATCCAAAAGAAACCTCAAGCTTGAAGCCCAACCTGATGGAAAGCTAGAGAGATCCTTGAGACTTGCCCAATCTTGCTTGTCAAAGTAACTTTGTTTTCAAGAAATTTGGTATCTCGAGAGACATATGTTCTTTGAGTGTTTGGATCATAACATTTGTAGCCCTTTTGATTAATTGAGTAGCCAAGGAAGATGCACTTGTTGGTTTTAGCATCTATTTTGTTCCTTTGTTCTCTTCCTATCAACACAAAACACACACATCCAAACGTTCTCAAGTGATCAATAGAAGGTTTTGCTTTGTTGAGTACTTCAAATGGAGACAAGTCATGCAAGAATTTTGTTGGAATGCGGTTAATGAGGGAGCAGAAAGTCATCACAGCATCTCCCCAAAACCTTTTGGGCACAATGCTGTGAAACATCATTGATCTTGCTACCTCCATAGGGTGCCGGTTTTTTCGTTCAGTCACACCATTTTTTGTGGAGTGAATGGAAAACTCGTTCGCTGTAGAATGCCATGATTTGCTATATGTTCTTTAAATTTGATGCTAGTGTATTCTCCTCCATTATATGATCTAAAAAGTTTAAATGTAGCATTAAAAATTTTAGTGACATAATTTTGGAATTTTGAAAATTACTCAAACACTCTATCCATAGAGGAAAGTAAGGTAATCCATGTATACTTAGATTTTTCATCAATCAAGGTCACAAAGTATTTATTGTTATCTCTATACACCATGGAGATGCCCACACATATGAATGAACTAAATCAAAGTAGTTTTCATAGATAGTTGCTGATTTTAGAAAAAAGGTCTTATAATGTATACCGAGAATGTATGTTTCACAACTAGAGTGATCAAAATAAATATTAGGCATCATCAACTCCAGAGCACGGGAATGAGTATGACCTAATCTAGCATGCCACATAAAATCAAGACAAATATATAAACATAAATGAGAATTGCTATGTGAATAATTTTCTAAGACATAAAGCTCATCTTTAGTTCCTCCTTTGCCAAGTAATTTCTTTGTCTCATTAGGACCAAATATAGCATTACAATTCAAATCAGTTGTTTCTATATTAATTAACAATAGATTAGATATAAACTTATGCATAACGAAAGCCCTAGAGTTCTTGTTGAACAAGCACAAGTTACAAATCTCTTTCACAGGTATTTTATCACCATTTGCAATGATCACACTACCTATAGCATGTTCTATGTTCTCTAGCAAGTCTGGAATAATTTATATGATGAGAAGCACCAGAGTCTACAACTAGTGAACTACTTGATTTATGTGAAAATAAAGTAGTATCAGACTCCTTCAAAGAAACAATGTATTTGATGAGAGCCTCCATGTCAGATTTTCTTACAACATCATCTTGAGCAACCGTTGCCATTGTCACCCCTGGTGTCTTTGGATGTCGCTGAGGATGAGTAGCTTCAGAGGCAAAATTGGCTCTGGTTGGTTCACGACTTGACATTCTGAATCTGGTATGTTCACGGCTAGAGATCCCGGAGGTGAATCTGGGATTCTGCATAATATGTGGATGAAGGAGAAAATATGTGTCTTTAGTATGGCCCCTTACTTTGCAATGTTTGCACATTCCTTGCCTTCTTTCATCATCTTTGTACACACCCTTGTGTGCTGTTGGAAAATCATCTTTTCCACTGAATAAGCCAAGGGACCCCTGCCTTTTTACCGAAAGGATATCCCACAAAGATTTACTTGCAACTTCGATCACCAAACTTATTCTTGTAGCGCCTGCGGTAGTGTGCATAACAGAAGCAACCAAAAACACGAAGGAGATCATAAAAGTACTTCAAAGTGTTTGCCGTGAAGAATCGGAGTCAGAGTGCGATTGATGATATATGTGGCTGCCAAAATACTCTCGCCCCAAAAGGTAATCCGTAAGCATGCGTAATAGACAAACACGAGCAACTTTTAGGATGTGGCGATGTTTGCGTTAAATACGACCATTCTGCTGAGGTTTATCCACACACGAACAATGGTGTAAAATTCCTTGTTGTTGAAAATACGTGCCATTAATTCAGTTCTGTTATAGCTCCTAATTGTCTTAACCTGATGTCCAAATTGTCGTTCACTCATAACATAAAAATTATGGAGATGCCTCAGAACCTCTGACTTTTCAAGCATTAAGTATGTCCATACAGCTCGTGAAAAATCATCGACAATAGTGAGAAAATAAACTGCACCACACGATGTTGATGTGCGATATGGACCGCAAACATCATAATGTATTAGAGCAAAAGGAACTTCATCGTTATTAAGACTTTCTGGAAACAATTTGCGTGTTTGTTTAGCATAGAAGCAAACATCACATTGACTAAAATTACAAACTTTAAGTTATTAAAAACCGATAGAGTAGAAAGCACTTTGTAGGATGGGTGTCCAGTCTTCGATGTCATAAAACTGAAGAAAAAGAAGAAGTTGTTTTAGAAGCTCCATGAACTCGTGCAACTTTCACACCCGTTAAGTGGTAACCCCCTCACGCTCTTCACTCGCTCCAGAGTCCTTGAAAAACGGTCCTGTAAAACACACAATGTATCAGTGAATATTGCTATGCAACCAGTTTGTTTTTGTAGTTTAGAAACCTAGATGTAAGTGCAATTGAAATCACGGACAAAAAGATGACTATGGAGAAAGTAATCTTTACTAAGTGGTGTCAATGTTTCCTGTTTTGTAGCCTGTGATGCCCGACCATCCGGGAATGTCATCGAGGATAGTTTTATATCCGAGACATCACGTAAGAGAGAAAAATAACCAGTCATATGATGAGAAGCCCTGTATCAATAATAACATCAGTAAGTGTTGTTTTACTCCACAATCATTCCGAGGAAAGATTGCTTTGTTGATTTTGAAGAAATACGATCAACGAAGCAATCTGGTCAGAGTTGATTTGTGGAGTGCTACGAGACGCATTGACACGTCCTCGACCATGTCTGTCAGAGCTGTTGCTTCAACCTCAAAAACTAGTCGATGTGTTTTTTGATCTATCAATAATAACAGAAGTAAGTGTTGTTTTACTCCACAATCATTCCCAGGAAATATTGGTTTGTTGATTTTGATGAAGTAAGATCAACAAAGCAATCTGGTTGGAGTTGATTTGTGGAGTGCTACGAGAGACGCATTGACACGTCCTTGACCACGTCCGTTAGAGCTTATGCTTCAACCTCAAAAACTAGTAGATGTATTCTTTGATGATGAATTGTGTTGGCATTGTTCATTAAATCAATCGGGATAGCTATGAACCAAGAAACACTCAGTAACCTCATTTTCTTCACGTCCACAATAATTTCATGATTGTGAGGGATCAAGAGAACGAGTAGTGGTAATGGCTATAACAGTAGAAGTTTCCTTTGGTAGGTATGTTGGCACAGAGAATCCGAGCGCTTCATTTTTAAGCTCCTTTGATAGTGAGTTATGTATGTTTTGTTTCTCCCGAATAACTCGCGAATCGACAATATTCAGATCAGGAAGTGAATCTTCGTCTGTAATACAAGACCGAATAGAAAAAAAAACGTGAATCATCAAGTCCAAAGAGGAACTTTTTGAACCCGTGCATCCTTGTGTTCTTTCTCTATATCAGCAGCTGTTTCACATGTACATGGATGAGTTCTTTTAAAAAAAATTGTTTGCTCCCATAGTTTGTATGTTTTCCATAATAATCAAGGACTGATTGTTCATCTTACCTGCAATTCATGATCTCATCTTGTAGTTGATGAATATGTGCCCCGTTTTTGACAGAGAAGCGAAAGCTTAATGTCTCCTGTAGCTTATGTGGTTCAGGAACATGTGTGGTTGTAGAACGAACTGATAAGCCTCTGTGTATGTATGTGAGGAGGAAGAAACAGAACATGAGAATTTAGATGAGGTGGCATCTAGGCAAAGCACAAAGGGAAAACACACTATAAATAACAGGTTTCTAGTTTATTTGCATTTTTATCGAATAATAACTTGTAAATCGTGAGAGGAGAATCTTCTCTCTAAGTTGGGAGATATCAGGATTATGATCAAGATATCGAGGGATTGATACTTTTGGAGATAGTAACTCTTTTGTATTGATTATGAGATCAATTTTCTTAATCGCTGGATTGTCTTTTGTTATTAGAATAATTATAAACATTCGCATAACAAATTGGTGCGTTTTGACTCGATCGAACCTTACCCTCTTCGTTAATAGCGGATTTCACAACTAATATGGAGGATCTTCACAATCGAGTTGGTGATGTGGCACAACAGGTTGATATTATTCATGGTGGCTTTGCACTCTCACCAAATCAACACAGATCTCTCGTCACGTATGGATTCCTTGGATTGTTAGATCGGCTCAATCTCCCACATCCTGGCGCGCCTCGAGACTCATCTCTTCTTTTATAAACCATCTGGTAAAGCAATCATGGGTTAATCATCACCACATACTCAGGGTCGCGTTCTATACTCCCCTCATTAGCTCGACGATGCTCCATTTGGACATCGCAGTATTACAACGATATTGGATAATCATTCTGGTATGTTGAAGAAGGTGAAGCTCCCGGCTTTCAATGGCTCCCATAAACATCTGGCTCAATCGTGCTGAACGATTCTTCTGACTGGATAACTACTCGGATTTTGAACACCTCGATTTGATTTCAGTTTCATTTGAAGAATTGGTGTTAAACTGGTTCAATATCGAAATGGAAGAGGATCCGTTTTGTGATTGGGATAATTTCCAGCGTCGTTTGATCAATCGTTATACACCGGTTGGAAGATCATTCGGGAAAACGTTTGTTTGCTATATATCAGAAAGGATCTATCAATGGCTATGTAAACAAATACAAGAGCTTCGTTCTATGGTTTCTGGGGTTGATGAGAAAATTTGGAACATGTTTTCTTCAACGGTCTCAAACCCAAAATAAAAGAAGTGATCGAGTTGAAGGAGCCTCGTGGATTACACCAACATATTTCTACAGTCATACGCATGGAGGATAGTGCATTTTGCAAATCTGCTGCTGCAGTAATTAATTCACATAGTCATGGATGTCTCTCCAACCCATTTCCTCACCATATTCCCATCAGGTTCTACAACGTTACTTCCATCAATGGACACTCCACAGTGGAAACAACACCGTTTGGGATCTGACTACAATGTTCGTTGTCTCTTTCCGGCAAAAGTTGCGGAACACCGCCGCTTGGGCCTCTACTTCAAATGCAAAGCTCGGTGGTCCAAAAATCATGAATGCAGTCAAGTAAATTTGAAAGTTATGACAGTGCTTGATGGTTTAGATGTCGAACTTGTCAATGATGACATGGTTGACACATTTACGGATGAGTATGGTACTGTCACTGAGTTGAGGTAGTTATCTTCTTCTTCTTTTTTTTGCTTACCTTCTCCGACAACGACTAAATTGTGTGGTCGAATTGGTAAACTGAAGGTGATTGTGATGATAGACAGTGGCGCGACTCACAATTTTATGGATCCTTCACAGCTACCCAAGCTTAACTTGACGCCTATGTACCTGCCAGGCAAGGATATATATCATGCTGGGAAAATAGTATTACGGTTAATGACTATGGTGTTTGCAAGAATGTTGCATTCTCTCTTCAAGTTATGGAGGATGTTTCAGACTTTATTGTTTTGGAATTGGGTCGAGTCGATATTATCTTGGGAGTTCATTGGCTTCACACTTTAGGGCGTTGCGAGATGGATTGGCAAACACATGAGATGTGATTTCTCTTCAAGGGCACCAAGTTCGCAATGTTTGGCAATCCCTACCTTCATCACGTCGACCCTACGTTCACCCGCATGAGTACGTTGGAGCCTATGGCTGGTTTGGCATTTCATGTTAAATTACTTCACATCAACCACTCTGATACTATGTTTGAGATTCTGTTCCCAATAGAACACTTGTTGGTGAGGCATGTTTCGGTTTTTGCAAAGTCTTCGCAGCTTCCACCTCTACATAATAGAGAACATACTATCACCTTAATATCAGGAGCTGGACCCATCAGTATTCGTCTATATCGCTATCCACATGCGCATACGAAAGAGATGGAAAAGATGGTTTATCAGATGCTAAAAGCTGGATAGCCATTCTCCATTCTCTAGCCCAAGCCTAGTTCTCTTGGTTTAAAAGAAATACGGGAGTTGACATTTTTGTGTGGACTATCGTGCCATGAACAATGTTATGATACCAGAAAAGTTTTCAATCCCACTCATTGATTAACTCTTGGACGAATTGTACAGAGCTACGGTATTCTCTAAACTTGATTTACGCTCTGAATATCATCAGATTCGAAAGCAGGAACAAAACATTGAAAATATAACATTTTGCATGGCGGATGGTCATTACGAATTTGTGGTAATTCCTTTCGGTCTTATGAATGCATATGCTACCTTTCAAGCCTTGAAGAATGAACTTTTCCGTCTTTTTTAGCGGAAGTTTGTTTTGATCTTCTTTGATGACATATTGATATATAGCAAGTATGTCGTTGATCATGTGTTACACTTGCAGGCAATGCTTCAGATTTTTGAGGATCATTAAATCTTTGTGACGAGGACATCGTACCAGCTACTGCACCACGAATACCACCAGGACCCTTGACGCTTTTCAAGGATCGAGCCTTAGGATACAAGTTCAACCAGCTGATAGAGAGAGCAGACGTTCGAGAAGTCAAGGAGGCCGGCCCATCAGGCCCATTAGTCTATGCAGAGGCCCATCAAGACCTGTTCGTGTCAGATAAGGAGCATTGGAGGTTCCTACTTGAAGATTCTTCTACCTCCGGTGTCTTTACCATTACCATTCAGTAAAAACACCAAAAGACGTGCTAAGAAATTGTACTCTTTTTCATATCTTCGGTTTTGTCCCACTGGGTTTTCCAAGAAGGTTTTAACTAAAAGATTATGAGATTAAGAGCTTTGTAAACTGAGAGAGAGATTAGAGAGAAAAAGAGAATGAATATTATTGAGAAAATTAGAAAAATGAATTTTTTGCTTACAAAGGAAGAGATAGAGATAGCTATTTGTACTAATCTAGTATATGCTTGTTTGGATACTAGGATAGCCTAATACATGTTTAGCTATAAGGATAACATATCATTACACAACAAACAAGCCTAAGTCACTCCCATTGGTAGCCTAGACACATGGCGCCTTCTCCTTTAGAGTCTAAGGCACTCTTTCTTGATTTCTTCTCTTCATTCTAACACTCCCTCTCAAGCTTAAGCCATGGAGAATGCCTAAACTTGCAACCATGAATCATTACCTCATTAAACACCTAAATAAGGAAAACCCAATTGGGACAAAACATTTTCAAGGGAAAAAGAATATAACACTCAATGATCAGGATCAGTGGGATGGACATGAGGCCAAGTCTTGGTTAGATAGAGCCGCCAGTCTTCAGTGTTGTAGCCTTGGTAAACATATCAGCTAGTTGATCTTAACTTCTTGTGTAGCAAGGTAAGATGTTTCCATTTCCAATAGCTTATCTCACCTTATGGCAATATATCTCAATATGCTTGCTTCTTTCATGAAACGCAGAGTTAGAAGCAATGTCTATAGCTGCTTGATTGTCACAATGGACAGTGATAGGAGACTCCAAGCTCATGCCAAGTATGTCAAGGAGAATTTGCTTTAGTCAGATGCATTATGTGGTAAGTTTCCTCATGGCCTTGTACTCGGCTTCTGCACTAGAACAAGATACAACCTTCTGCTTCTTGGTCTTCCAAGTCACAAGATTACCTCCTATGAAGGTACAGTATCCGGTTTTGCTTCTCCTATCTTCTCTGTCTCCTGGCCAATCTGCACCACAATAACATACTACTTCTGTGTTTCCTTTACAACCCATCCATATACCTTGTTTATGAGTGCCCTTCAAGTATCTTAAAATGAGCATGATCATGTCCCAATGCATTGTCTTTGGGTCTTGCATATGCTGAGAAATATGATTGAAAAAAAAACATAAGTCAGATCTAGTGATGGTTAAGTATATTAGCTTAACAACCACTTTTCTGTACAGCTTTGCATCATGGAATTTATCATTTCCTAACTCCCCCTTTGGTCCAAACTTGTAACATTCTTCTAGGGGTGTCTTAGCTGGTTTAACTTTCATCATATCTGTAGAGGTTAGTAAATCCACAATATATTTTCTCTGAGATAACAAAATACCTTCTTTAAAACTACACACTTCAATTCCTAAGAAGTATTTAAGTTAACCTAGATCCTTAATATCAAAAACACTCTTTAACTACTCTTTAGTAGATTCAATACCTATTTTATCACTCCCTGATATGATTATGTCATCCACATAAATGAGTATAACCACAATACCTTTCTTACTCTGAAGTGTAAAGAGAGTGTGTTCAACTTCTGACCTTTTGAATCCTCTGTTTCCTAAGATCACATTCAGCTTATGGTACCAAGCTCTAGGTGATTTCTTTAAGCGATAGATAGCCTTTCTTAGTCTCAGTGTATTGCCTTCACCAACTTGATCTTCTAGACATGGTGGTGGTGTCATGTACACCTATTCTTCTAGCTCACCTTGTAAAAATGTTCTTAACATCAATTTGCCATAATTCCCAATCAAGGTTAGTAGCAAGGGATAAAACAACATTAACAAAATGTAATTTAGCTACAGGTGCAAAAGTATCCCTATAATCTTTACAATAAGTCTGTGTGAATCCTCTAGCTACCACCCCAGCTTTGTACCTATCTATCTCACCATTAATTTTATACTTAATGGTGAATATCCATTTAGAACTTACAGCATTTTTCCGTTTTGGTAGAGTGGCTGGCGCATAGGTTTGGTTCTTTTCCATATCTTCTCTTCCAGCTTGAATTGTTTCTCTCCACTCCACTATCTTCATTGCTTCCTCATAGCTCTTTGAAATCTGCTCTTTATCAAGACTTAGAGTGAATGCAACATGAGAATCATGTATAAGAACCAGATTACATACTCCCTGATCATGGTGGAATACAACATTGTTGTTGTAGTAGAACTTAGGTGAAAATCTCTGTTTTGTGCTTCTTCTAAGTACAACAGCTGGTTCCCCTTGACTTGTATCATCTTCTTTTTCCAAAACTTGAATTAGATTAAGCTTGATATCCCTTTGTCTCTTTGAAGCTGAAACTAGTATTTCTCCTTGTGAATCATCTTGATCATGAGTAGATGTTTCTCCCCCCTCATGATAAATAGGAAGAAGACCAAGTGAATCAGAAGAGCTTGAAGCCAGTTCAGGCCAAGAGCCTGGTTCGGGCCGGGGAGATAGATGTGGTTTGTGCTGAGGTGTGCTTGGATAAGGCCATGGAGAGCTTGGATCATTCTGGGAATGGTGGCGCGGTTCGTGCCATGTTGGACATGGCAAGGTCTTTAGTTGAGGAGGAGCTGGTTTCTTAGGTGGAACTATGCCAATGTTTTCTAGGATCCTTCTAACATTTTCAGCTTGGTCAATTGTGCTTATTGAGATATCTTTGTGTTGCTCCCAAGTTCCTTCTTCATAAAAGCCTTTTGACTCTTAAAGTTTGATATCTCTGGATACTAAGACTCTTCTAGTATCTGAATTATATCATTTGTATCTCTTTTGTGTAGTAGAGTATCCAATGAACATTGCCTTAGTACTCTTTGGTTTCAAATTGTTCATTTGTGCACCTGGTACTAAAACAAAGCAAACACATCCAAATACTCTTAGATATTCAATATTAGGCTTTATTTTATTCAATACCTCAAATGGAGACAAATCATCTAGAACTTTGGTTGGAATTCTATTGATTAAGTAGCATGTTGTCATCAAGGCATCTCCCCTAAATCATTTGGGAAATCTCTTGTGAAACATCATGGACCTTACCACTTCCATCAAATGCATGTTCTTCCTTTCAGTCACTCCATTTTGTTGTGGAATGTATGGACAGCTTGTTTGATGTGTGATGTCATGCTTGAGTAAGTGGTTCTGGAACTTGATGCTAGTGTACTCTCCTCCATTATCTGATATAAAACACTTAATCTTGGCATTGTATTGGTTAGTCACATGTGTTTGGAAATTAATAAAAGCCTCTAACACTCTATCATTTGAACTAAGCAATATGATCCAAGTATATTTAGATTTTTCATCAATGAAAGTAACAAACTACTTGTCATTTTCTCTAGAAGCAAAAAAGAGGTACAAACATCAGAATGCACCAAATCAAAATAATTTTCATATATCTGATTAAATTTCTCAAACACTTTTTTACCATGTTTTCCTAGAATACATGCTTTAAATATTTTATGTTGCAATTTTATTCTAGAAATTATAAACTCTAAATCATTAGGATGAGGATGACCAAGTCTAGCATGCCAAATATTAGATTTCACATTGATATCTACACTATTAGCACACGACTCTAAGGCCAAATGCATGTACAAGTCTTCAAGCACATACAAGTCATTCTTTGTTGTTCCTTGTCCAAATTTCCTACTTGTTTCAATATCCTGAAAGTAGAAATCATTAGGCCCAAAGATAGCTTGAAAATTAATATCAGTTCTAGCTCTCTTAATAGATAACAAGTTAGATGTGAATGATTGCATATAAAAGGTTTTAGATTTTTTATCAAACAATTTAAGCTTTCTAATTCATTTAATTGGCACATTGATTCCATTAGCTATTACCACACTACCTAAGGCAGGTTCTAAGTTTTCTGGTAAATCTATATCACTTATCATATGATGAGAAGCTCCGGAATCAACAATCAAAGATTTATAAGTAATAGTTGTTTGAAAAGAAGCATGAAGAGATTTACCCAACACATTACCAGAGCTAAAGGCTTTGAAGAGAGCTTCCAAGTCTGATTTCCTGACAAACTCAGATGGAGAAGTAAGAAGAGGAGTTGTGGTCATATGTCCTTAAGCCGGATTATAAGGTATAGGAGAGGCGGCTGTATGAACGGCTGGTGAAGGGCCGGGGCCGTTTGCTGGTGAATGCTTTGACCTGTCAATGAACCAGCTCGGCTTTAACTCAGGATGAAGGACCCAGCATTCATTCTTGGTGTGGCCAGTTTTCTTGCAGTGATCACACACAGACCGCTTCTTATTGGAATCAGCCAGTTTGTAGAAGCTTTTGTGACACCAAGTCTTCTTTGTGGCCAACAACTCATGAGAACCTTGATCCTTCTGAATCTTAGCGCAAACATCCTCTAAGCTAGGTAGCTTGTACTCCCTAAGAATGTACTTAATCAAGTCAGTATAGTTGGTGTTTAAAATCAAGAGCTGTCCAAACACCTTATCTGGTTCCCTCCTTTCATGGAGAGTGATTGGATCAGCTGTAGCAGGTCTAAGCATCTCTAGCTCTGCCTACAGTGCTCTGAAGGATCCATAGTGCTTTGTGAACTTAACATCCTCCTGTCTGAGATCATTCAAAGATTTATTTACCTCAAAAGTTCACATGAGGTTAGTAGTGGTTCCATACACTGTGTTTAAAGTCTCCCAAAGATCTTTAGCATTCTTACAACAAGAATATGCTTATAAGAGAGAACCAGCAAGAGAGTTTTGGATTATAGACAGTACCATCTGGTATTCCTGAAACCATTGGCTTTGATCATCATGATCGTCGAAGCAGCCCCATCTGAAGTAGTCCCTTCAATAACTGGCACAACCGCTTTGAGTACATGGCTCCACAAGCCTTTGCTGCACAAGGTAGTCCTCATGGTCCTTGATCAGAGAAGGTAATTTGCTCCCTGAAACATGACAGGGGCCTTCATGTGTGCTTTTTTTTTACAGCCTGCAAGGAACAGGAGTCCAAGAAAGAGCAAACCACGCGCAATACAAGCCGTTCAAAGGCGCGTTCAACCAGCTCTGGCCAACAATCTTAACAGCCTAACAACGGTTGTAACCGTCTAAGAACCACTGGAAAACAACTTTAATAGCCTCCTACTGCTTAACTACAAATGTTTCAGTGATAAAAACTTGTTAAAAACACCTAACCAAATCAAAATACCAACTTTCCTCCCAAATATTAAAAAAACAGAATTTTACCAGCTTTCAAGAAAACATTTCTTGAAGCCTAAAACTCTTTGGATTGTGATGAAACTTCCTGAGATCCTCAACAAGATCCTTAAATAGCTTATTAACGTCCAAGATTTAAAAAGATTGAGAAAGAATAGAATGTTGAACACCAATACCCCAAATAAGTTGAATTTGAACATGTTGAGCTAGATTGATCAAGAAAACTTTAAAACTTGAGAAAGGGAAGAGCAGACCTCCTGAATCATCAACTAGACTTGTTTAACTGGAGTTTTGGCTTTGGAATTACTCGATTTGTCAAAGATTTGAAGAAGATATGCTCGTTGCAAACCAGGAACCTCGCGGCAGAGGCTATTGTGACACCACCAGAAGGAAACTTAGATAACTTTTGACTCCGACCACCAAATTGAATGAAACCACCGGAGAAATGCTCATATTTTGCCAGATAATGATCCTGGATTAAGAAAATGACACAAAATCTCGAGTTCTTGCCGGAAAACTTGGTGAAAGGTCAAGTAACCCACGATGAGTATAACTTCCAAGGTCGCGATGAAACCGTGAGAGATTGAAGAAGAATTTACAAAATTTTATGCCAGATTAATGTAACCTGGCTCTGATACCATGAAATATTATGAGATTAAGAGATTTGTAGATTGAGAGAGAGATTAGAGAGAAAAGAGAATGAATATTATTGAGAAAATTAGAAAAATGAATTTATTGTTTACAAAAGATGAGAGAGATAGCTATTTATACTAATCTAGTCTAGGCTTGTTTGGATACTAGGATAGCCTAATACATGTTTGACTATAAGGATAACATATCATTAACAACAAACAAGCCTAAGTCACTCCCTTCGGTAGCTTAGACACATGGCGCCTTCTCCTCTAGAGTCTAAGACACTATTTCTTCATTTCTTCTCTTGATTCCAACATTAACGAGGCAACACTCTTAGTGCACACGAAGACGGAGACTTGTTCACAAATCAACAATCCTTCACAAGTATAAGTCAAAGTCGGCGTTCTCATCATTAAGGCTTATTTATCTTATTTCTTCTTTTTATTTAGACTAAGTTTAAGTTTAAAACCGTAAGCCTATTTTCTTAGTTTAAAGTCTTTTGGCCTTAGCCCATCTAATTTTCCAGCAACTTAAACTTCATGATGCTTTTATTTAGACTTCTTGTTGTTTGGGTTAAACATCATGTTGTTTACCCTAAGTTGTAACAACTCGAATTTAAAGCAATTAAACCTTAGACTTCTAGTCTTTGACGGCAGCCACCTCCTCTTTGGAGAGTTTGTCACATTATTCTTCACTAAGAAGAACAAACTTGGTGTATCACAAACCTTCCGTAGCTTGTGTGGTCTCTTCGATCCACTCTCTTTCATCTCAATTGCTTCTAGAAGTCACGAGATTCTCGACTGAAGGTTGCTCCACCAATACGCTTTTATCATTTTGTATCAGAGCTCAAAGCTCCTAAATCATCATGTTGATTCTATCCTTGTTTTGTTTTGGATTTTTCCTTGTTTTTATGGTTGAAAATTTTTGCTTCTGATTTGCATCTCTTCTTCTTTTCCCTGCAAAGTGAAGGTGAAGAATCGGGTCACAAAAATACAAACACAAAAAAGTCTTCAAATCAGGTTCTATCATTCTTTAACATTTATTTATTTCGTTTAATCAAAAAATACACAAAGAAACCATAAAAATTGCTTTGCTTTAATTATTTGTTTTACTTCATTTATAAAAAAAAAAGAGTCACCTTTCTAAATCGCTCTACCACATTGCTGCACCTCATATTTTGATTTCACAATTAATTTAACCAATACACTCCTGCATAAGTCTCCTCTAATTGCTACACTCCTGCATAAGTCTCCTCTAATTGCTTCATTGGTAGCTTGCGTGTGACTATTGCGTGGTTACTAGTTTCGTTAGGCTGTAGAAGATCGTTCTTGTTTGCATAAATTGCATGCTACGTTAATTTTGTTTGCTTGCATTATCCCTCGCCTGCATCTTCATTAATAATTAACAAGTTTGCATTCACTACCTTAGTCTAATCATGCATACATGCGCTTGATTGCATTCATCTTGTCTGCATCTTCACGTTTGCATGTTAGGCTTGCATCATTAATTAATTAATGCATCCTCATTTAACTGCTGCATTCGATTAGGTTTAGTCAACTAGAATTGGTTCCTTCCTTTTCTTAGCTACGATTCGTGAGTCTTTAGTTGTCTAGGTTCATTAATATTTTTTTTTTTTGGGATTAGGTATTTTTTCTTTCTTAGATTATTTAGTTTCTAGGAATTTCCTTTTTGTTTTAGAAATTCATTGCTACATATATAATCTTCTATTTTTGCATTCAACAGATTAAAAAATATATATAAAAATAAAACAAAAATTGGCATATTTGAGATTTCATAAACTAATTGTTGCATTTAGAGTATAGAACAAAATTCTAGATTGTCTTTTATTTGCATATTCTCTTTTTCTTGTTTAGAAACTTTTCATTTTCGTTAATTTTCCATTTGTACAAAAGAATAATAATAAAAAAATTATATCTATTTGCAAGTTTTCATTTTCTGTTAACTTTCATTTTCTATAAATTTTCTTTTCTACGAAAGGAAATATCTCAGGTAGCAACGAGTTATCGACAGTTCAGACAAATCAAGTCATACTTCAATTACTTCAGACTGCACATATGAGTACTATAGCTGCCCGCCAGGAGCATCTAGAGCAGCCTACGCCTGCGTTTGCACTGGCATATGCCACACCAGCACCTCAGTACAGAAGTGATAGACTAGAGGCAGCCTACCGTGGTATGGGAAGAAAGCATACTACGATGAACCAATACCGCCAGTCAGACAACATGTCGTTCATCCAGACGTCAAATTGAACCCACGTTCCTTTTCAGGGAAGTTAGACCCAGAAGAATATCTAGATTGAGAAATGATGTGATCCTCACCGGGCCTAAAAAGTATCTGGACCACCTGAAGGATGAACAGGACGCGGATGACCAGGATGATGAGGACATCGGAACCGCAACAACGTCAAACGAGCCAGACTTGGAGGATCTTACGCCGCAAGTGCCCAGTGGACCGATCACACGTCAAAGAGCAAAGGCAATTAGCTTCAAATTCAACCATTTCGTGAAGCATTTGCTGGAGCGGAAAGAAGACGGACCAGACACAACTAACTTGACCACCAGCTCAGCTAAGCTCGGATCACTACCACTTCTCACCGGTGATCTTCTTCATGCACGGCCAGCTTCACTTGGTGTCTTTACTATCACTAAGTAAAGACACCATAAAATCATGCTAAGGAATTGTACTCTTTTTCCTACTTTCGGTTTTGTCCCACTGGGTTTTCCGAAAGAGGTTTTAACGAGGCAACACCCTTAGTGTGTTTAGAGTAGAAAACTTATTTTTCTTCTCTAATTTTTGGCCTTCTTTTAGATAGGCCTTTTCTTCTTTTTTCATATTTTTCTTCTTTTTATTTTGTCCAAAATTGGTCCAAATGTTTAGGGCCCATTTTTTATGCATTGTATTTGCTGTTTTTGAGTTTTGGGCCAAGTTTCTGTATAAGGCAAGAGGAAATTCGCCCAGAAACTTATTGACAGCACTATTTAAACTCTTTAGGTCAATTAATAACAATTAGAACTTTTATGAACAAAATCCTAAGTCTAAACCTAGCTAGCCGTCGAGTAGAATTCTTAGAATTTGTGAACCTTCAAACCACTAACGTGTTTGCAGGATCATCCTTGGTGTATCTCGATCAATCCATAGTTCGAGTGGTCCAATTCGCTTCCCCATCTTGTGGTTGTCCAGAATCGAGATTCTCTTCTGATCAAACACAACACGATCCTGATCCAGGCTTGTATCATCTTTGGTATCAGAGCTGAAGCTCCTGACGCAGGGTAGTGTATAAACCTTATCCCTTGTTTTCTTTTTGTTATTTTTCATTTGTTTGTCAAGTGTTTTAGGTTTAAATCATAATCTGGTACCTATCATTCGCGATCCATCACTCACCATCCACGATCAACCTACATCCACGCGATCTGCACAAGGTAAGAAGAGGTGAGGTTCTCCTTTTTCATTACTTTCATTCGCTTGCATCCTTAAATCATAATTTGCATTAGCTTGTTTTTTTTTTCAATGTTTATTCTAATTAACAAAAAAAAACAAAAAAAACAAAAAAAAACAAAAAAAAAATATAAAAAAAAATTTGGTTGTTAGCGTAAAGAGGAGAAAAAAAAAAATTGTATTTGAATTTTGAATTCACGTAGAAAAAAAATTTAAAAAAAAAAAAAAAAATTGTTTTTTTTGCGTGTGAGAATAGAGGGGAGGAAAAAAAATTTAAATTTAAATTATTAATTTGTTAAATTTAGATTAGATTAGCTATTTTTTTGGATTAGATTAGAATAGCTATTTTTAGGGTTTTAAAATTTCATGCAATTAAATATTTTAGGATAATTTTATCATATAGTTTTTATTTGCATAATTTTAGGTTTCTAGGGTTTTAGTTTTAGTTCACCAAAAAAAAAAAAAAATTTATTTATTTATTTATTATTATTATTTTTTTTTTTTTTGCATAATTTTAACATATAGATTTTTTTTATTTTATATTTTATTTGCATAAATTTAGCATATAGTTTTTTATTTGCATTAATTTATTATTTAGTTTTTTTATTTGCATTAAACTTAGGCTAAAATTTTGTCATATAGTTTATTTACATTAAATTTGTCAACAAAAAAAAATAATTATTAGGGTTTTTAACTTTTAAAATTTGCAGTAGAAGTCCCTAGGTTAATTAGAAATTGTTTAAGAAGTCCCTAGATTAATTTTATTTGCATACTAGGTCCTAGGTTTAATTTCATATTAAGTCCCTAGATTAAGTTTATTTGTATCTTAAGTCCTTAGATTAAATTTATTTGCATATTAAGTCCTTAGATTAAGTTTATTTGCATACTAAGTCCTTAAATTAAATTTATTTACATATTAAGTCCTTAGGTTAAATTTATTTGCATACTAGGTCTCTAGATCAAAATTATTTGCATAATTAATCCTTAGAAAGAAAAAATTGCATAACTAGTTCTTAAGTTCTTTTTTATTCCGGTTCTCCTCAAGAAAGACGGAATGTCCGACAAGTCGGACTCTGCTGATGTCAACAGTGCCATGTTGCACATGTTGACAAATCTGAATGGTCAAATCCATGCTATGGCTGCGGGCATAGACCGACTAGGTGAGCTCCTAGTGGCGACGAGAGCCGAGATCCCGGAATCAGCTCGTCAAGGAGCAGCTCGCGGATACGGAGAACATCAAGCCCCACCACCGCCATTTTATGCTCATACACCGCCGCCACCACCACCATATCAACCGCCACCACCGGAGTTTCAACCTCCACCGCCGCCACCACCACCTCCGCAAGCTCCCGATGTTAAGCTTTCTACACCGACCTTTGCCGGAAGGGTGGATCCCGAAGCTTATCTGGATTGGGAAAGACGGATGGAGCATATCTTCGAATATTATAGATATGCTGATCCGAGGAGAGTCGCCTTAGCAACGGCTCAGTTCACTGACCATGCTCTTACATGGTGGGACCGAGAATGTACCGAAAGAAGGAAAAATCGGTACGAAAACATAATAGCTTGGGAAGAGCTCAAGTATATTATGAGAAGACGATATGTTCCACCACACTTTCACCGAGATATGCAAAAACGTTTCCGACGTTTGACTCAAGAAAATAAAAGTGTGGAGGAATATTACGAGGAGTTCGAGCATCTGCGGAACCGTTTGGAGATCGAGGATTCTCTAGAGAGCTTAATGGCGCAATTTGTTGACGGATTGCAAGAACGAATTTCTCGGAAAGTGGAGAGACATACTTATCACGATCTCGGAGAGTTACTTCATTTAGCTATTCAGATCGAGAACCAGAACAAGCGCAAGTCAGCGACTATTTCTCGACCAAAAACTACCTGGAATCCGATTTTCAAACCAACAGAGGGGAGTAGTACTCAGTCGCCAGCAGACAACCGGTTTAAGGCTAAAGTGAGTGATTTCACAAAGGCCATTAGACCCGGTCCTAGTGCTTCTCAGCCGACGCCAACTACAACAGCTCCGGTACAACGGAGTCGAGACATCCTTTGCTTTAAATGCAACGGAAGAGGACACATGGCGAGAGAGTGTCCTAACCAACGAGTCATGATTATTACTCAAGCTGGAGAGTACGAATCGCAAGATGAAGAAGATGACGAACCACACCAGCATCGAGACCAAGAGGACGTTGAGTACCCGGACTCTGGAGAGTTCCTGATGATTAGACGAGTTCTTAACTCAATGGTAAGTCCTGAAGAGGTTGCACAAAGAGAAAACATCTTCCATACTCGTTGCACCATTCAGGGTAAGCGCAGGTACAACTTAGCTCCATTGACGCCTCAACAAGTAAAGGAAATACAAGCGAAAATGACTACGGATGGAATTAAACACAAGAAGAACTTTCTGATTAACTTCTGCGATATCCAAAGGGCAATCACATTTGCGGATGTTTTCTCTGAGGAGTTACCACCTGGACTGCCGCCAGTGAGGGAGATAGATGACAACATCGACTTTATTTTGGGTGCACAACGACCTAACCGAGCCGCATATCGAATTAACCCGGAAGAAGCCAAACAAATAAGACGTCAAATCCAGAATTTAGTGCTGAGGAAAGCGCATGGAGGAGGACTAATGGGTCATTTTGGAGTGGATAAGACGTTGAGCACGCTTAAGGAACATTTTTATTGGCCGCATCAGAGGCGAGACGTTAAGGCTCATTGTGCTCGTTATTTGGTCTGCAAACGAGCCAAGTCAAGAATCTATCCTCATGTAAACAGGTTCTCAAAGATGGTGCGTTTCATACCTTGCGCCAAGACAAATGACGTAAGCCAAACCGCCAACTTATTCTTTAAGGAAGTGGTATGGCTTCATGATATTCCGAGAACCATAGTGTCAGATCGAGACATGAAGTTCTGGAGCCATTTTTGGAGATCTCTCTAGAAGAAGCTCGCAACTAAGTTAGTCTTCTCGACGACTTGCCATCCACAAACCGATGGTCAAATGGAAGTTGTTAACCGAACGCTATCCACTCTGCTTCGAGCCACCATTGGACGGAACTTAAAGAGCTGGCTCAAGTGCATACCGTTCGTTGAATTTACTTATAACCGAGCTGTCCACTCGGCCACAAAACTATCTCCGTTCGAGATTGTCTACGGATTTAACCTGCAGTCGCCTTTAGACCTAACACCATTGCCTCCAGCCGAGATTTTTAGTTTAGAAGGCAAGACCAAAGCCGAGTTTGTCAAGAAACTGCACCAGAGGGCTAGAGACAACATAGAAAGCAGGACAAAAGCTTACCAAAGACAGGCCAACAAGAGTCGCAAGGCTGTAAGCTTCAAGGAAGGAGACTGGGTTTGGCTCCACATGCGGACCGAGCGATTCTCTCAAAAGAGAAAGAACAAGTTGGCGCCAAGAGGAGACGGACCATTCAAGATTATCCGGAAAATCAACGACAACGCTTACCAGCTGGAGCTTCCAGGTGAGTTTAACGTTTCTTCTACATTCAACGTTGCTGACTTATCTTTTTTTTTATGCAGGTGATAATCCAGTTTTGAAGACAAAACCTTCGGAAGAGGGAGGGAATGATGAGGACATCGGAACCGCAACAACGTCAAACGAGCCAGACTTGGAGGATCTTACGCCGCAAGTGCCAAGTGGACCGATCACACGTCAAAGAGCAAAGGCAATTAGCTTCAAATTCCACCATTTCGTGAAGCATTTGCTGGAGCGGAAAGAAGACGGGCCAGACACAACTAACTTGACCACCAGCTCAGCTAAGCTCAGATCACTACCACTTCTCATCGGTGATCTTCTTCATGCACGACCAGCTTCACTTGGTGTCTTTACTATCACTAAGTAAAGACACTGTAAAATCATGCTAAGGAATTGTACTCTTTTTCCTACTTTCGGTTTTGTCCCACTGGGTTTTCCGAAAGAGGTTTTAACGAGGCAACACCCTTAGTGTGTTTAGAGTAGAAAACTTATTTTTCTTCTCTAATTTTTGGCCTTCTTTTTGATAGGCCTTTTCTTCTTTTTTCATATTTTTCTTCTTTTTATTTTGTCCAAAATTGGTCCAAATGTTTAGGGCCCATTTTTTATGCATTGTATTTGCTGTTTTTGAGTTTTGGGCCAAGTTTCTGTATAAGGTAAGAGGAAATTCGCCCAGAAACTTATTGACAGCACTATTTAAACTCTTTAGGTCAATTAATAACAATTAGAACTTTTATGAACAAAATCCTAAGTCTAAACCTAGCTAGCCGTCGAGTAGAATTCTTAGAATTTGTGAACCTTCAAATTACTAACGTGTTTGCAGGATCATCCTTGGTGTATCTCGATCAATCCATAGTTCGAGTGGTCCAATTCGCTTCCCCATCTTGTGGTTGTCCAGAATCGAGATTCTCTTCTGATCAAACACAACACGATCCTGATCCAGGCTTGTATCACAGGACGCGGACGACCAGCAGCTAAAGGACGACATGAACAACCAAGATATGGATCTTTGGACGATGTCAGTAGGCCCAATTACTCGGTCCCGTGCTAGAAGACTTGCAGAAATCATAAGAGTTTCGCTCAACACCATCCAGACTTCGTTCCAACATGAACCAAGGACGGCCGCACTACTTCTTCTTTAAGCCTTTGGAAAGAAATGAATGGGTAAGTGTTCCAGTTGTGCTCTTTTTCCCTAACTTGGGTTTGCCCCACTGGGTTTACCAAGATAGGTGTTTAATGAAGCCATTCGTCCACTTTCCTTTAGCCCATTTATTGTTTTCCAAGGCCCGACCCATTTTGCCAAATACTTCTCCATAAAGAAGTTAGTTGGTAGTTGTCAGATGGGAGTTTTATCTTTAATGCTTTAATTTTCAGTTTTATGCATGTGCTTGCATGTCATTGGAGTTTGTTCCAGCATGTAAGCTTGCCTCCCTTTTCTTTCCTATAAATTCTCATGTTCTCTCATTTGTACTCTCCATCGAGATTTTTAATACAAAGGCTTTTCCTTCTTAAGAGTTTTGATCACCAAGTTGTGCGTCATTTCTACTCTCTCTTAGATCCTCCCTTGGTGCGTAATATCCTTGGACCCGTCAAAGAAACCTTTGTTGAATCGTGGTGTGTCATATCCTTTGTTCTTCAAGTCCGGTAAATCAAAGGTCTTTCCGCAGCATTTGTGCGACCACATCACTCCACATCCCTTGGCAACTTGAGCTCACGCTCGTTGTACAAGGCTTATCCCCCTTACTCCCTTGTTATGCTGGTTTTGGGCTGTGATTTTAACCAAGATCGTATCAAGTGGTACCAGAGCAACACAACAAGCTGAGTTTTTGTTTTCCTTTTCATTTGTTTTCATTTTTGTTTTTTTTATTCAAAGTTTATTTCAAAACCATTTGTTACATTTGTTTTCATGTTTGAGTTACGCTTTACCTTCTATCTAAATAACTTTTGAACTGGCCATTTTTGTGTTTGCTTTTGGCAGGTAAAATGACCTATTTAGAAGAAAAAACATCACGTCTTGTTGAAGCATTTTCACTAACGCAGGTAAGAGATAATAAGAGCTAAACACGGTTCTTTTCAAACCTGTTGGATAGATGATGTTCAAGAATGGGGAAGAACAATTTTCCAGATCAGAAATACATCCATGAACGACATCAGCTACCTGAATCCACACCTAGATGTGGAAGGACTGACCAGATTTATAAAAGGCGAGTACTTCAACAATACCAGCTCCATGAATCACTTAGGCGTGAGTGGTCTGATCAAATGCATAAGAGGTGCCCCATGGAATCTACAAAAAAAAGCTGTGATTGCCAAGGTTCTTATGGTGATGAATGGCCTTACCAAACACAAGAGAGGCGTTCCTTTCCTTCTTCAAAAGGAAGAGGTGTTCAACAATGAAATTATGATGATGAAGCCGTGGAACAGCTCAAACAAAACAATATTCAACGACCAAGAAAAATTCACCAACAGCTGGAAACGCCAAAGACTTTGGATGACCTTGATGATCCGCTTAAGAAAGCAATTAAGGCATGGAAGAATAGTCGGAAAAAGAATAAAGCTCCACGCCCATCTTCAGAAGCTCTTACCACCAATATGGAGTTTAGTTGTTGTATTATGGAACTGGTTGATCAAATCAAAGAAACAGACCAGCCACTTCTGGTTTGCAAAGAATCTGAATAATTGGCAATAAAGAAGAACCCATCAGGGATATGCCAACAAAATCTAAAGCAACCAGCTCGAGGTAATCATCTAGACTCCCAAAAACGAATGAAGCCTAACTTACTCCCAAAAACGAATGAAGCCTAACTTGCTTTTAAGAACAAAACTTGATCAAGAAAAAAAGTCTGATGTTGACAACAAAACAAGCGATTATGAAGTATTCAAAGATGAACTGATCATTCCTTCTTTCCTTTGTGAAAATAGCATCAAGCACTGTAAGGAGTTTGACTTGGTTAGGATAAACTCTAATTATTTTGTGCTGATTTCTGCTCTAGGGGAAAAACGCCTTGGTATAGAAAATGTTAAAGAATTATGTGTTTCTGGATTTGAGTTTGATAAAATGATCCAATCTTTTGAAACATTTAAACCAGAGAAGTTCTTTAAGCAAAATAATTTTATGTTTAATGAAATGTGTGAATTTATTCTTGTTTTGAGATCTAAGTGTCCTCAGGCTGTATTGAAATCTAGTCTCAATTATTCTTTTATCTTTGATCACACAGATATAATCCACTTGTCTTTGTCATAAGAGCTAATGGCAGGTTTTGGATTTTCTTGGAAGCACAAAAGAAAAACTAAAAGGCGAGATGAAGACAAATATTTCAAGCCACCTGATTTGGACCAGACTAAGCACTTGGACTTCCACTTCTTTTTCTGATCAAACAGAAACCACCAGCCACCATACATAAGCAAGAACAAAGCCATAACCAATATCGAGGTAAGTCATTTTTCTTACATGATTCTGCGACCAGTAACTTGTCCTTTGTCCATGCGGATGGTTCGGATTTGAGGATAAATTCTTTTCAAGAGGGAGGGGATGATGTGATCCTCACCAGGACTAAAAAGTATCTGGACGACCTGAAGGATAACCAGGACACGGACGACCAGCAGTTAAACCAAGATGACACGAACAACCAAGATATGGACATTTGGACGATGCCAGTCGGCCCCATTACTCGGGCCATGCTAGATGACTTGTAGAAATCATAAGAGGTTCTCTTAAGACCATCCAGACTTCGCTTCAACATGAACCAAGGACGGCCGCACTACCTCTTCTTCAAATCTTTGGAACGCAATGAATGGATAAGTGTTCTAATGGTGCTCTTTTTGCCTAACTTGGGTTTGTTCCACTGGGTTTACCAAGATAGGTTTTTAACGAGGCCATTGGCCCACTTTCCATCAGCCCATTTGTTGTTTTCTAAGGCTCAGCCCATTTTGCCAACTATTTCTCCATAAAGAAGCTAGTTGGTAGTTGGCAGATGGGAGTTTAATTTTTAATGCTTTAATTGTCGGTTTTATGCATGTGCTTGCATGTCATTGGAGTTTGTTCCAGCATCTAAGTTTGCCTCCCTTTTCTTTCCTATAAATTCTCATGTTCACTCATTTGTACTCCCCATCGAGATTTTTAATAAAAGGCTTTTCCTTCGTAAGAGTTTCGACCACCGAGTAGTGCGTTATATCTACTCTTTCTTAGATCCTCCCTTGGTGCGTAATATCCTTGGGTCCATCTAAGAAACCCTTATTGAACCTTGGTGTGTCATATCCTTTGTTCTTCAAATCATGTAAATCAAAGCTCTTTCCGCACTCTTTGTGCGACCACATCACTCCACATCCCTCGGCAACTTGAGCTCACGCTCCAAATGCAAGGCTTATCCCCCTTACTCCCTTGTTGTGCCTGTTTGGGTTGTGATCTTGACCAAGATCATATCAGGAAATGAGGATGGAGTTACTGTTTGAGTATTATAACTACGACGATCCCTGTAGAGTCACCTTGGCAACGGTGCAGTTTACTGACCATGCACGTCATAGTGTGATGGCGAGATATCTGCTCGCAGGAGAAAAAGAATGGGAGCTCTGACTTCATGGGTCGAGCTAACCCAACTAATGAGGCGACGCCACGTTCCTCCTCATTTTCAAGGTGAACTTCAGAGGCGATTCAGATGCCTTACATAAGGCAGCAAAACGGTGTCAGAATACTTTGATGACTTCGAGCATCTTCGGAGCAGAATTGAGATTGATGAATCGAAGTAGTGTCTTATGGCTCAGTTTATCGATGGTTTTCTTGAATCAATTGAACGGAAGATCGAATTTAAGCCTTCTCATGATCTTGGCGAGTTGTTTTATCTAGCAGTCCAGATAGAGAAGTGCAATAAAAGAAAGTCATTTGCACCGTCTAGACCGAAGAACACTTGGAGTGCTGGCTCCAAGCCATTTGACAGAACCAATTCTACTAGTGACCAGCGGTTCAAGGGTAAAACAGTGGACAGCAACTCGGCACCTAAGGCCCCTTCAGCTGCACAAAAACCTAGTACATATATTCTACTTCGAACAACCCGCAGAGAAGCAGTGAAATTACATGCTTCAAATGTAAAGGAAGAGGGCATATGTCTCGAGAATGCCCTAATCAGAGGACTATGGTTTTGACTGCTTCAGGAGATTACGAGTCAGAGGACGAAAAATAGGAAGCCGCACCTACGGCTAATCAACAGTCTGACAAAGAAGTAGAATACGCTGATTCAGGAGAAATGTTAATGATCATAAGAGTTTTTAGCTCGAGATTAGAGAAAGAGGAGATTGAGCAGCGATAAAATATCTTCCATTCAAAATGCACTACCCTTGTGATGAAATCTCAGAAAAGAGATCACCAGCCAAGACCGTCACAACAGGGAAGAACTCAGAAAGAAGCGGATGAAAGGGTTGTGGATGGTGAGCGAGAGTGAACTGGAGTGTTGGAGCTTGTGGATCGATTGGAACACACAAGGGGTGCGGATATGACCCTGGATATACCAGCTTATTCTTTTCCAGGACATAACGCACCCAAAGAAGGAACAAGGATTTTGCAGAATGACTAAAAGGATATTACACACCTAAAAGGGTTCTACAAGTGACAGATATGACTCACTGCCAAATGACCGAATTTCTCTGGTTAAACAAAGAGAGATTTCACTCAAAAATTTGATGAAGATTACAAATGATCTAGCCAAGTATTTATAGTGGTGAAAAGAGACAAAGCTTGCATGCTTGGAACAACTTCCAAGAATATGCAAGAGCATGCAAAAGCATTATTAAGAAGAAACATGGCTGCATGCATAGACAGAACCCAAGAACATGCAGCAACATGCAAAAGACAAACATTAAATGCATTAAATATCCAACTAAGTTCTTGTCTCTTCGTTGATGGCATATGCGGATGGGCTTGGGCCTTGGTTCCATTTTTCTGGGCATCTATCACGGAACAGGATTATATAACAACTTGGTTTATAGCTTAATTCATCCTGATCTGGCCAAAATTGTTCTTTGAATGCGCACAGGTCTGTATCGCGTAAAATGAAAATCACTTGACACATGTCCTGATGCTTTCCATGATCACATCACCTTGGAGTTAGATAATTGAGCTGCACACATTCTCCAAGTGTTTTCATGCATTAGATCGTCGTGATTGAACAAATACGCTTCAGACACTGAACACATGTCCTGATGCTTTCCATGATCACATCACCTTGGAAAGGTGCGTTACCTCATTAAAGATGGTGGCTCATGCACCAATGCTGCTAGCAAATATATGGTAGAGAAACTTGAATTACCTGTGACCAAACATCCGGAACCCTACAGACTAAGATGGCTTAACAACAACACAAAGTTGTATATCTTCGATCAAGTTAGAGTCTCATTTAGTATAGGGCGATATCAGGATCAGGTTTTGTGTGACGTTGTCCAGATGTCAGCTAAGCATCTTCTGCTAGGACGACCTTGGCAATTTGATAAAGAGATTACACATAACGTGTGAACTAACTTCTATTCGTTCATCCATGATAAGCGTCGGTATAATCTAACCCCTATGTCACCACAAGAAGTGCGCGGGATGCAATCCAAGATGGCAAAGGATCAGCATGAACGGAAAGAAAACTTCCTCATTAACATTGCAGATATGAGAAAGGCGGTTAGTGATAAGGGAACTCAAACAATCTTTATGCTTTACAGAGGGTGTTGAGCGCATTTTGCATCGGGGACAGTTTACCAGTGGAGGTTCAGTCTTTGTTGGATAGATATTCTGATGTATTCCCCAACAAGATTCCCCCAGGATTGCCGCCTATCTGGGGCATTGAGCATCACATCGACCTTATTCTTGGAGCATAATTGCCAAACAAAGCTGCCTACAAATTTACTATGGAGGAAGCTAAAGGGAAACTCATGGTGGCGGTTTGATGGGACACTTTGGTGTCGATAAAACACTGAGTATGCTAAAGGAGAATTTCTATTGGCCTTTTCAACGTCGAGATATTGTGAAAAATGTCCAGTTTGCAAGCTGGCTAGGTCTAAGATGCATCCCCAAGGTCCATACATGCCACTACTGGTTCCATCAACTTTGTAGACAGACATTTCAATGGATTTTGTGCTTAGTCTACCTCAGATTAATCACAAGGACTCTATCCTAGTCTTGGTTGATCGATTTTCTAAGATAGCGCACTTCATTCCATGAAACAAGACAAATGATGTGATTCAAACTGCGGATTTATTATTCAAGGAGATAGTTCGACTGCACGGCATTCCGAGGAACATTTTATCTGACAGAGACACCAAATTTCTCAATTTGGAGAGTTCTATAGAAGAAGTTAGGCACCAATCTATTGTTATCTACTGCGTATCATCCACATACTGATGGTAACACATATGTGGTCAATAGGACCTTATCACAGATGCTGCAAGCGACAATTGACCGCAACTTGAAGAATTGGTTAGAGTGTCTTCCCTATGTCGAGTTCGTCTACAACAGAGCAAAACACTCCGGAACGAAGAAGAAACCATTTGAGATAGTCTATGGATTCAACCTTACTACCCCTATTTAGTTTTAACCTATACCACTAGGAGACGCTATGAGTTTAGAGGGCGAAGCAAAGGCAGAATATGTGAAGCGCCTACACCAGGAAGTCAAGGAAAATTTAGAAAGGAAGAAAACTCAGACAGCCAAAAGCACAGACAAGGGCAGAAGACATGTGGTGTTTAAGGAAGGAGATTGGGTCTTGGTTAATATGCGAACAGAGAGGTTCCCACAACGAAGAAAGAGTAAGCAAGCACCGTGAGGAGATGGTCCATTCCGTGTTCTGCGTAGAATCGGCGACAACGCATATCAGCTAGAACTCCCAGGTGAGTATAATGTTTCCACTATATTCAATGTTGCTGACTTAGAATTGTTCAGTGCAGGAGATGAGTTTATTTTGGAGACCGAAGAACTTGAAGAGGGAGGTGATGTGAACCTAGTGGGGTTCACTACCCACGATCGACAACAGGGAGGTATGAGGCGATAGGAATGCGGAAGAATGAGATTACATAAGCGACCGTAACACTCAGGGAGGCAGAGATGATGGAAAACTGAGGATGAAAGGGAAATTCTACACAAAGTTATGGAAGTGACTTGGTGAAGTCGGCCTGGAACAAGAAGGATATGACACACCAGCTTGATCCAAGGGTTTTGTAGAAAGGCCTAAGGATATTACACACCAGAGAGGGTTTCTACAAGGAAAACTAGTCAGACACTACTCACAATAATCTAATAATATAAGAAGCAAATAAACTTTTTATTTAGAATACTCGATGAAAGAAAAAGGATTACAATGAGCAGCCGGTCGATTTTAAAAAGAAAGGGGAAGGCAGTGGTCAAGGGTGGTCAGAGCTTTGCATGATGAGTTCAAATCCCCACACACGCTTTAACCACAATTACAACTCTTTGAATACAACTTCCAAGTAAAACATGCCTAAGATAAGAATTTAAAATAATGGGGCGGGGCAAAATAAAGTCCAAATCCAATCCAAGCTATGGGCCTCAAGTATTACACATCAAGAACCTGTTTCAAAGCTATGGTAAAAAACCTTGGTGGCAAAACCCATTGGGGCAAAAAACAACCAAAGGAAAAAGAGCACATGAAATAGATCCCTTCACAATACTTAATTCAAATAGAATGAATCAAATTGGTCAAACCTATTGAAATGGAGTTTTTATTGAGATCTTGACTAAGAAAAATCTTGACCACTTGCTGAAGAGCCTTGGAACACGTTCGTGTTATAGGGCCGTCTGGGGGAGAACCATCGGGTCGAAGTTTGGTTTTGGATCGAGTCTGGTCGAGGCGCGGTCGAGGCATGGTCGAGACTTGGTCGAGGCACGGTCGTGGCCGGGTTGATACTTCGTTGAGGCACATTCGTCATCTTGGCACGTATATGGGTCAACTTCCGGGACGAGATCATCGTTCGTACTTGGGTCATGTCCATCGTCTGTTGCGGTAGGGCCGTTCGTGCTTCGGTCGTACTCCACGTCAGTCGCAATAGTTCCGTTCGTGCTTCGGTTGTGTTTCACGTCCGTCGTGATCATTTCGTTTGTACTTCGGTCGTGCTCTATGTCCGTCGCGATCGTCCTCAAAACCTTCTCTTCGTCCTGGGTCACATCAGGAGGGAATGATGAGGATATTGTACCAGTTACTGAACCACAAATACCACCAGGACCCTTGACGTGTTCCAAGGCTCGAGCATTATGAGACAAGGTCAACCAGCTGATGGAGAGAGCAGATGTTCGAGAAGTCAAGGAGGCCGGCCCTTCAGGCCCATTAGTCAATGCAAAGGCCCATCAAGACCCGTTCGTCTCAGATAAGGAGCATTGGAGGTTCCTACTTGAAGATTCTTCTACCTCTGATATCTTTACATTACCATTCGGTAAAGACATCAAAAGACGTGCTAAGAAGGTTCTTATCTCGGTTTTGTTCCACCGGGTTTTCAAAAGAAGGTTTTAACAAGGCAACACTCTAAGTATGCAAGAAGACAGAAAATTGTTCACAAATCAACAATCCTTCACAAGTCTAAGTCAAAGTCGACATTTTCATCATTAAAGTTTATCTATCTTATTCCTTCTTTTTATTTAGACTAAGTATAAGTTTAAGGTCTTAAGCCCATTTTCTTAGTTTTAAGTCTTTTGGCCTTAGCCCATTCAATTTTCCAGGAACTTAAACTTCATGCTGTTTTTATTTAGACTTCTTTTTGTTTGGGTTAAACATCATGTTGTTTACACTAAGTTGTAACCAAGACCTATATAAGCCTTATTCTTTCTCATTAATGAAACAACTCGAATTTTATAGCAATTAAACCCTATACTCCTAGTCTTTGACGGCAGCCATCTCCTGTTTAGAGAGTTTGTCACGTTCTTCTTTACAAAGAAGAACAAACTTGGTTTATCACAAACCTTCCACAGCTTGTGTAGTTCTTTTGATCCACTCTTTTTTTATCTCAATCACTTCTAAAAGTCTCGAGATTCTAGACTGAAGGTTGCTCCACCACTACGCTTATATCACTTTGCCAATAGGTAGAAATATTTTTTTGGACAAACTCAGGTTGATAGTTTGGGCCATGTGAGAACTTTTGACGGGGTGACGACCAATCTATCCAAAACTGAGGCTATTCGCAATTGTCCAGTACATGTTACAGTCAAAGATCTTCTCTGGCTCACCCTCTTACAAATTTAATGAAGAAAGATGCCTTTGATTGGTCTTCCAATGCTCAACTAGCGTTTGAATCTCTGAAATAGGCAATGGTATGTGCTTCTATTTTAATCCTTCTGGATTTATCTGACACATTCATTGTCGAATTAAATGTTTCATGTTATGGTCTAGGTGCTGTTTTGATGCAGAACCAGCGTTCAATAGCTTATTTCAGTGCAGGATTTTCTGCAAGGGAGATGATCAAACTTATTTATGAGCGAGAATTGATAGCTTTTGTTCTTGCTATTCACAAATGGCACCATTATTTATTAGGCAGGAAGTTCATAGTCCACACTGTTCAGAGAGCTTGAAATTTCTCTTAGAACAACGAGAGGTTTACATGATTTATCAACGGTGATTATCTAAGCTTCTTGGTTATGATTTAAACATCATGTATCACCAGGAGTGGAAAATACAGCTAGGATGGTTTATCTCATATTTTGCATTTGCCACGTTTGTAGGGTGTGTGACTAACCGCTTTCACCGCACCTTCTTCTCTGAATATGCAGCATCCTAAAGAAAATCGATGCTGACACTGAAATTCAGGCTATCACTCAAGAAGTTTGGGCGGGACAGTCTCCAAAAGAGGGATATACACTGGTCAATGGAAGATTGTTGTATCATAACAGTCTGGTCTTCCCTCCTACATCGAAGCACATCCAAGAATTTTACTTGAATTTCATGATGGAATTGAGGTGGGCACTCAGGGGTACTAAAAACGGTGAAGCGTGTTCTGGCTCACTTTCATTGGAAGAAGATGTTGGCAACTATTCAACATTATGTGGCAGCTTGCGATGTGTGTCTACACAGGTTTCCGACGTCCATCGTCTCTGATATAGATAGGATTTTTTCAGTTCCTTTTGGTGTGGGTTGTTTAAAATTGCAGGCATACAGCTTAGGTATAGCACCACCTTTCACCAACAATCGGATGGACAGACATAAGTGCTTAATCGCTGTCTCGAAACTTTTCTGCGCCGCTATGCTTCGTCTCATCCAAAAACTTGGACTCGCTATTTTTCGTGGGCGAATTATGGTACAATTCCAATTTTCATACGTGATGTGAACCTAGTGGGGTTCACAACCCACGATCGACAACAGGGAGGTCCGGGGCGATAGGAATGTGGAAGAATGAGATTACAGAAGCGACCGTAAACTCAGGGAGGCGGAGATGATGGAAAATTGAGGATGAAAGGGAAATTCTACCCCAAGTTATGGAAGTGACTTGGTGAAGTCGGCTTGTAAAAAGAAGGATATGACATACCGGCTTGATCCAAGGGTTTTGTAGAAAGGCCTAAGGATATTATGCACCAGAGGGGGTTTCTACAAGGAAGACTAGTCAGAGACTACTCTTAATGATCGAATAATCTAAGAAGCAAAGCAACTTTTTATTTAGAAAACTCGATGAAAGAAAAAGGATTACAATGAGCATCCGGCCGAGTTTAAAAAGAATGGGGAAGGCGGTGGTCAAGGGTGGTCCGAGCTTTGCATGATGAGCTCAAATCCCCACACACGCTTTGACCACAATTACAACTCTTTGAATACAACTTCCAAGTAAACACGCCTAAGAAAAAAATTTAAAATAATAGGTCGGGCCAAAATAAAGTCCAAATCCAATCCAAGCTATGGGCCTTAACTATTGCACATCTAGAACCTCTTTCAAAGCCTTAGTAAAAAACCTTGGTGGCAAAACCGATTGGGACAAAAACCAACCGAAGGAAAAAGAGCACTTGAAAGAGATCCCTTCATAATACGTAATTCAAATAGAATGAATCAAATTGGTCAAATCTATAGAAGTGGATGTTTGATTGAGATCTTGACTAAGCAAAATCTTGACCACTTGCTGAAGAGCCTTGTAACGCGTCCGAGTCATAGGGCCGTCTGGGAGAACCATCGGGTCCAAGTTTGGTTTTGGATTGAGTTTGGTTAATGCGCGGTCGAGGCATGTACGTGGGTCGACGTCTGGATCGTCCAGAACCTCATCCGGGACGAGATCATCGTTCATACTTGGGTCGTGCCCATCGTTCATTGTGGTCAGGCCGTTTGTGCTTCGGTTGTGCTCCATGTCTGTCGCGATCATTCCATTTGTGCTTTGGTCGTGCTCCACGTCAGTCGTGGTCGTTCCATTCGTGCTTTTATCATGCTCCACGTCCGTCGCGGTAGTCCTCAAATCCTCCTATTCGTCCTCAAATCCTCCTATTCGTCCTGGGTCACATCATTCCCTCCCTATTGAAGAGGATTTATTCTCAAATCCAAATCATCTGAGTTATAAGGAAACAAGTCAGTAATATTAAAACATGCATTGATTGAATACTTACCTCGCAAGTCCAGCTCATATGCATTGTCATTGATACGCTTGGTAACGGTGAAAGGGTCGTCCATCCGAGGCAACAATTTGGACCGCCTTTCATGTGGAAAGCGTTCCTTTCTTAGGTCCAAACTTGGTCTCCTTGTTTAAAAACTATTTTCTTTCGGTTTTTATTAGCCCATTCTGCATGTTTCTTGGTATTGGTTTCTATATTGTCTTGGGCTTCCTTATGCAATCTTTTTACCAGCTCAGCCTTCTGTTTTCCATCTAGGTAAGTTCTTTCACTTAAGGGTAAAGAGGCAGAACTTTATATGCACCGAATGATTATATGCAAATTCTACATGAGGCAGAACTTTCTCCCATGTTTTTATGTTCTTTTTAACAAATGACCTCAATAATGATCCTAGCGTCCTATTAAGTACTTCGGTCTGACCATCACTTTCAGGGTGACAAGTCGTTGAAAAGCAAAGTTTAGTACCAAGTTTAGACCACAAGGTCTTCCAAAAATAGCTAAGAAATTTTGTATCCCTATCAGATACAATAGACCTAGGTATACCATGAAGTCTCACTATCTCCCTAAAGAACAAACTAGCAATAGAAGATGCATCATCAGTCTTAGTACATGCTATGAAATGAGACATTTTTGAATATCTATCAACTACCACGAATATAAAATCTTTTTCGGTTCTAGTTCTAGGCAGGCCAAGAATAAAATCAATGGATAAATCAATCCAAGGATGGTAAGGAATAGGCAAGGAGATATACAAACTGTGTGGCTTAGTCGTAAACTTAGCCATTTTACAGGTAGGACATATGTTACAGATTTGTTCCACATATCTCCTCATCCGTGGCCAATAAAAATGATCCTTCAGAACGGCCAACGACTTTGATATTCCAAAGTGATCCATAAGACCTCCTGAATGTGCTTCTCCTACAAAGAGCTCACATAAGGAACATCCGGGAAAGCACAGCTGGTTTTCGAAGAAAAGATATTCATCATGTTAATAGAAATGACTTATAGGAGAATGATCACAAGACTCATAGATTTCTCCATAGTCTGGGTGAGTAGCATACAATTCTTTAATATGATCGAATCCCATAATTGCACTTCAAGAGTGGACAAGAGAGCATACCTACGAGACAGAGTGTCAGCTACAATATTTTCCTTACCTTGCTTATATTTAATAACATAAGTAAATGCTTTTATGAATTCAATCCACTTGGTGTGACGTCTATTGATCTTCTGTTGGCCTTTGAGGTGTTTCAAGGACTCATGATCGGTATGAATGATAAAGTCCTTAGGCCATAAGTAGTGTTGCTAGGTCTGAAGGGCGCGGACAATACCATAAAACTTCTTATCATACGTTGGGTAGTTAAGTGTGGCCCCACTGAATTTTTCACTAAAATAAGCTACTGGCTTCCTGTCTTGCATGAGAACGGCTCCAATCCCTATTCCTGAGGCATCACACTCAATTTCAAAAATGATAGCAAAATTAGGTAACACCAAAAGAGGTGCATTACTCAGTTTTTCTTTAAGAGCTGGAAGGCTTCTTCTTGTTCACGCTCTCACTTAAACCCAATTTCCTTTTTGATGATATCAATCAATGGGGCGGCCAAGATACTAAAGTTTTTGACGAACCGCCTATAGAACCCTGCCAAGCCGTGAAAAATTCTAACTCACTGACTGTCTTTGGACTAGGCCATTCGTGAATTGCCTTAACTTTCTCCTCATCAACTATTACTCCTTCTGCACATATAACAAAACCTAAAAACACAAGGTTATCTTTACAAAAAGTACACTTATTAAAATTAGCATATAACCTTTTTGTTCTTAGGGTTTCCATTACGACTTTTAAATGATGAACATGGTCTTCTAAATACTTACTATAAACCAAGATATCATCAAAACAGACGACAACAAAATGTCTTCTAAGCACATGGTTCATAAGTCTCATAAACGTGCATGGTGCAATAGTTAAACCAAAGGGCATAACTAACCATTCATAAAGCCCATGTTTAGTTTTAAAAGCGGTCTTCCACTCATCACCCTCCTTCATACGAATTTGGTGATAACCACTTTTCAAGTAAATTTTTGAAAACACACTAGATCCATATAATTCATCTAACATGTCATCTAGCCTAGGAATTGAGTGACGATACTTTACCGTTATGTTATTAACCGCATGGCAGTCAATACACATTCGCTATGTCCCGTCTTTCTTTGGAACAAGGAGCACTGGCACGGCACAAGGACTCATGCTTTCACGGATGAAGCCTTTCCACATCAGTTCATCCACTTGCCTTTGGAGCTTCTTGGTTTCATCTGGATTTGTGCGATAAGCGGGACGTTTTGGTAATGTAGATCCAGGGAAAAAATCAATCTGGTGTTCTATCCCACGTATAGGAGGTAGTCCATCAGGGTTTTCTTCCGGAAAAACATCCTCATACTCCTGCAAAAGATCACACACCTTGCTCGGAAGCTCCGGCTCATGGTCAGTAACCATTAGATAGTTTTCTTTAAAAATAAACATAAGAACAGGAGACTTCACAGTCAAACTAAATTTAACCTCTCTAAGATTAATAAGAAAATTGGATTTTGGCTTAGGCGTTTTAGCTTGGCCAATCTCCTTCTTTTGTTGCCTAAGATGTAGCTGGTCTTGGTAGACCTCTTGTGCTGGTCCATTGAAATTAAAATGGTGCTAGTTGGTGAACCTATCATGGGTAACTCTGCTGTCCGACTGTCAAGGTCTACCCGAAAGGATATGTCCAGCTTCCATTGGTAAGACATCGCACTTGAACTCATCATGATACTTTCCACTTTCAGTTGGGACAATCACTTGGTTAGTGACACGCAATTCACCAGTTTCATTTAGCCATTGTAATGGATAAGGCTTTGGGTGCTTGCTCATCTCAAGACCTAGTTTCTGCACCATAGTCTCACTAGCAACGTTAGTACAACTACCACTGTCAATAATTAGACTACATACTTTTCCTTTGATTAGGTATCGTGAATGAAACATATTTTCCCACTGTTCTTGGTCATCTGGTTTAGAGTGTACACTAAGTGATATCCGAGCCACCAAGAGTTGTCCAGCAACCGGTGACTCAACACATTCATCTGGCTCTGGTTCAAGTTCTTCTTCTTCATCGGTCACGTACTCACCATTGTCCAAGAGAACCATGACCTTCTTGTTGATGCATTCATTGGCATAGTCGCCAACTCCTTGACACTTGAAAAAACGAATGTCTTGTGTCTTATTTGGTCGGTCAATAGCTTTCACTTTGTCCATATATGGGTTATATGATTCAGGTTAAGAGGTGGTTGGCCTAACGTTCACCGCCTTAGTTGGCTTGTACTCGCGGTTATAAAAAGGTTTGCTATTCCAAGCACCTGCACCATAACCAAAACGTAAGTTAGATCTTCTTTTGATTTGAAATTCAATTAACATAGCCTTATGGAGTATTTCTTCAATGTCCACATAATGTTGCATTTCAAGCCTATCATGAGTATCACAGTTAAATCCCATAAGAAATTGTGACATAGTGGCATCACGATCCTCGGTTACACAAGCTCTAATCAAGAGAGTTTCCATCTCTTGAAAATAATCCTCCACACTATGGTTGCCTTGGGTCAGTTGACTATGCTTCGTGTGGAGGTCACGTTGATAGTGACTTGGTACAAAGCGCTTGTGCATGATCCGCTTCAGCTCTTCCAAAGTGTCAATGGGACGTTCACCGTTTCGCCTCCTTGAAGTCACCATTTGGTTCCACCAGCTGACGGCATAGTCGTAGAACTGTGTAACTGCCACATTAACTTTGTTAGATTCAATATAGAATTGACAGTTAAACACCAATTCTATCTTTTGCTCTCATTCCAAGTAAGTTGTCGAGTCATTTTTTCTGCAAAAAAGAAGTATCTTCAGCTTCAAGTTATTAATCCCATCTTGATGATTCGGCGGTAATCGGGGCTCATGGAATAGTTCAGGCACTTAGTTTTGGAAGAATTGAGCCGCGGCCTCTTCATCAAAGATCTCTTGGCGAACGCTATCCCTTTGGCTCCCTCTGGATGAGATTGTGCCACGCCTGTCTAGGGGTTTGTTCAGGTTGCTCATGACGAGGTTGTAGGTTAGAGAACAGCTCCCTTCGGCGTTCTGGACGGTGTTCTGGTAAAAGGTATTGGATCTCTTCACGTACGCCTTCATGCACACCCTCACGCGGGTTGTGAGTGTCTCAATAAGCCATGTGTGTTGAGACTCCTCCTCCTCCGAGTCTCCCATGGTACCTGAAAGATGGTAAAGGCAAACAGCCAGTCAAAAGTTCATAGGGACAGATGGTAATACAAACAAAGGATTGATTGAATTTTAAACTTCAAAGAACCCACTTAACAATTCACACAATTCGCTTTGCTTAAAACACAAGATTTTGAAGGGAAAAAAATAGAGGTAATTTAAAACACCGAAACTAAATGGTAAAGAAAGTGTGAACATAAACTTCAAACAGAAGATCAAGGGACACAACAAATATGAAAAACCAATTCTTCAAAATTCGAATGAAAGGATTAAATTATAAGAGAAGGAAAATGGAATTCAGCCTGTTGATGCTCTGATACCACTTGATTTGAACCTAGTGGGGTTCACAACCCACGATCGACAACAGGGAGGTCCGGGGCGATAGGAATGCAGAAAAATGAGATTACAGAAGCGACCTTAACACTCATGGAGGCGGATATGATGGAAAATTGAGGTTGAAAGGGAAATTCTACACCAAGTTATGGAAGTGACTTGGTGAAGTCGGCTTGGAACAAGAAGGATATGACACACCGTCTTGATCCAAGGGTTTTGTAGAAAGGCCTAAGGATATTATGCACCAAAGAGGGTTTCTACAAGGAAGACTAGTCAGAGACTACTCATATTAATTGTATAATCTAAGAAGCAAAGCAACTTTTATTTACAAAACTCGTTGAAAGAAAAAGGATTACAATGAGCAGCCGGTGGAGTTTAAAAAGGATTTCAATGAGCAGGCGGTGGTCAAGGGTGGTCAGAGCTTTGCATGATGAGTTCAAATCCCCACACACGCTTTGACCACAATTACAACTCTTTGAATACAACTTCCAAGTAAAAAACGCCTAAGAAAAAAAATTAAAATAATAGGCCGGCCCAGGTCCAAATCCAATCCAAGCTATGGGCCTTAAGTATTGCACATCTAGAACCTCTTTCAAAGCCTCAGTAAAAAATCTTGGTGGCAAAACCCATTGGGACTAAAACCAACCAAAGGAAAAAGAGCAGTTGAAAGAGTTATCTTCACAATACTTAATTCAAATAGCATGAATCAAATTGGTCAAACCTATAGAAGTGGAGGTTTAATTGAGATCTTGACTAAGCAAAATCTTAACCACTTGCTGAAGAGCCTTGGAACGTGTACGAGTTATAGGGTCGTCTGGGAGAACCATCGGGTCCAAGTTTGCTTTTGGATTGAGTCTGGTCGAGGCATGGTCGAGACTTGATCAAGGCGCGGTCGTGGCCGGGTCGAGACTTGGTTGAGGCACGGTCGTCATTTTGGAACGTACGTGGGTCGACGTCCGGATCATCCAGAACCTCACCCGGGACGAGATCTCGTTCATACTTGGGTCGTGCCCATCGTCTGTTACGGTTGGCCCATTCGTGCTTTGGTCGTACTTCATGTTCGTCGTGATCGTTCCGTTCGTGCTTTGGTTTTGTTCCATGTCCATCGCGGTCATTCCGTTCGTGCTTCGGTCGTGCTCTACGTCTGTCGCGGTCATCGTCAAGTCCTCCTCTTCGTACTGGATCACATCAATACGGCTCTTGGTACAACCCCTTTCAAAGTGGTGAATGGCAGGGATCCTCCGAGCTTATTGAAATAAGAAGCAGGTTCTACTATAAACTTTGAACTAGAGTCGCTATTGAAGGAAAGAGATCTCATGCTCAGCCTTATTAAGCATCATCTAATCCGCGCTCAGGACAGAATGAAAAAAAATGCCGACAAGCATCGTCGTGAATTGGTTTTTAATGTCGGGGATTTGGTTTTCCTCAAGTTACAACTGAATCGTCAACAATCTGTCAGCAAACGCCTCTATCAGAAGTTAGCTGCTGGATATTTTAGTCCTTATGAAACGTTGGAACGGATTGGGGCTGTGGCTTACAGGGTGAACCTTCCACCAGAATCGAAGATACATAATGTCTTTCATGTCTCCCAGCTGAAAGCCAGTTCTGGGTGCTAATCATCAGGTATCTTCGCTTCGACAATGAAGTTGTGATATCGCCAGAGTCAGTTCTCGCAACCCGCTACAATCAGATGGTCACTTGGAAGCCTTAATCACTTGGTCTGGGTTACCAACACAAGAGACAACATGGGAGAAGGTTGCTGGATTGCTTCACAAGTTTCTGTCTGTTGAGGAAAAGCTCCGTGTCGCCGAGGTGGGTATTGATAAGCCGCTGCGTGTGTACATGAGGAAGAAGAAACAAAGCATGGAAATTTAGATGATGTGGCATCTAGGCAGAGCGCAAAGGGAAAACACACTATGAATAACACGTTGCTAGTTTATTTGTTTTTTTATCGAATAAGAACTTGTAAATCTTGAGAGAGGAATCTTTTCTCTCTGTGTTGGGCGATATCGAGATTATGACCACGATATCGAGGGATTTAAACTATTGGAGATAGTAACTCTTTTGTATTGTTTCTGAGTTCAATTTTTAAAATAGATCGCTGGATTGTCTTTTGTTATTTGAATAATTATAAACATTCCTATAACAATGGAGGTACGATTCCACCCATCAAGCATGGAGGTAGCAGACAGCCAACGAGCAAATATCAGGATTAGCGGTTGGTTTTGGGATCATACCATCGATGAAACCAATTTTCTGCTTTGCTTGCAGTGAATTCCTGAGTTCCGTAGATCATTCAGGATAGTTTTCTCCCGTTGGTAATACAGCGGTAATAAGGGCTCCTGGGTTATCCGATGGATTTAGATAGTATGCTGATAAATCTGGTTGAACACCTTGATTCTCTGATGTTGTTTCCGAAGTCGGAGTTCTAGCAGAAACGTCTTGAAATGTTTGGGTTACCAAGTCAAATTGTAGAAGTAGTAGGAGTAGAAAGTAAGATTAATATATGTCTCATTTGTAATATGTATCATCATCACCAATAGTAAACAAACACCATGTAGATCATTCCAAAGAGACCAACAAACACTCACTACGTTAGCACGAGCAATATGAAGCCCTGTAACAATAGTAAAAACCACCATTTGTTCATACCTTAAATACAAACTTGTTGTTGACCAAAATAATGAATCGGTTTGATCAACAACAACATTATACTCCCATAACACCTCAATTAAGACCCTGTCTGATGAAACTCGGTTCCATATATTCATTTGAAAGACATTCCTTACAATTTTTTGGTGAACAAACATTGTGAAGACGACGTGATAACTATCACTTATACACTTCTTAAACGAATGATGCAATTGCATACGTAATAACAATCACTTATACACTTCTTAATTCCAAACTTTAAATACAACAATAATGAAAACAAGATCTCAATACACCAGAAGAATCTAGGAATTAACTGTGTTTAGACATAGTCTTCATCTTCAAAAATATCAGTGTTTGGAAAAATCTCTTCTTTGTGCTACCAATTAAAAATCCATTGCTTGTCTTGTTGATTTGCTTTTTTGGACAGTGGACATCTCACTCAAATGCACCAAGCACTGAATTCTCATTCACCTCCATATTCTGAACCATGTCCTACCCTTCTTCCTTTTATTTCTCTCTAACGTTAAGTTCAGAGCTCTTTCCTAGCTGCTCTGATACAATTTCCAAACCGATGGAGACCTCAATTTAACCATTCCTCAGAGGAGCCTTTTGGTTTATTGCTTCCTGATGAGGACATCAATTCAAGACTAACCAAAGAGCATAGAGATTCCACCAAAAGGTTGACTAAGATTCATAAAAGACATGTTAGAAAATTATATTATTTTTCCTACTTTTGGTTTTGTCCCAACTGATTTTTTGAAAGAGGTTTTAACGAGGCAACACCTCTAATGTGCATGGACAATAGTTCATTTTCCCAATCTCTTCTCATTCACAAGCCTACAAGACCACAAGAAAACCAACACGGCGGTATCAAAGTAATAGGTGTCTTTCTTAGAGCATATCAACCCAACCAGGAGGATTTACGCTACAAATCAAACTATTCCAGAAACTCAACTCAGAAAGGAATCACGGAGAAGAAGAATTAGTTCAAAATCTTGCTGCATGAAGAAGATATTCAACGTTCAATACAAATATTTTCTAATGAACCGGAAAGAGACCAGTGGTTACTAATTGAACCAGGATGAACCAAGTTATAAAACAACTTGTTATCGAAACCTAACCAAATCATAGGTGCACAGAGAGTTCGAATCATGCAAAAATCAATAATGCTTTAAAAGTTATTCAATTTCCAAACCAAGAGATCTTCGACTTACGTTATTTGGAAGCCTATGGTTTTAAGAAGCTTCAGACCTATACTTGGTGACCAGGAGAGATATTTAAGAATTCAGGAGACACATATAACCATACAGAAGATTTTTCTATCATCTTACCATGCACCAGCATCCAGAGAATCAGGCGGATTCTCTCTTGCTCCTACTTACCATGTTTGGAGCCATCCGCACTAAACCTCCTACAGCTCTTTACCCTTCTATTCAAACATTATTTGGAGACATTTTTCACTTTCCATAAGGTTCCTAGACGTCATTTATATCTCCCCAAGTTGTCCAGATACAAGGAATCTCGAGCCTACCTTGATCAAGGCACAATTAAAGCCTAAATGGCATTATTTCCCCAAAGGAGCCAACTCTATCATTCTTTATACTTAATTTTATGTATTCTATTTCCTTTATAGCTAATAGAATGTATGTAATCAGCCTATATAAGCTAATCATCAGACTCATTGTTAAAACACCCTTCAATCAAAGATAATACAGAAAATTGTTTTCTCTTCGAAGAAATTCTTTGAGTTTGTTCTTGTCTTTAGATTCCTAAGTGTGAGAAGCACTTCTGTTTCTATTGATCCGTGGATTATAATTGTTTATGTGATTTAAATTTTTTTGGTTCATCACTGATTGAGTGAGTCAATCAACCCACTAGATTGAGAGAGCCAATCGCCCTATCTCTACCCTCATCTCGACTTCATTCCACTTTCCGCAAGTTTAAGCTTGGAATCTCTTGATCATTGAGTGCTTTTAAGTTGGAGTGATTTCAATCTTACATCATTAGTCATCAGAGCTTAAAACTCCTATCTCCCAGGTTGGGTCTATCTAACATTTATCTTTTAATTTATGTCTTGTTTGTGTTTTATCTAAAAATTAAAAACCCATAAAAATTGTTTCTATTATTGTTTGATTTATATGTTCTTGTTTTGATTCTTCATTATAAACCAGAAAAAAATCCATAAATATTTGATTGAATTCAGTTGTCTTTTATTTTTGCTTAATTGTTTCCTTAAATAAAATAAAAAGTGCTATGTTAAAATTATTTCATTTGAATTAAAAAAATAAAATTAAAAATTTATAAAAAGCGTCAATTTATTACTTACATTGTTTGAAGTTTTCCATTAATTATATCAATCTGAATTTCCTTAAAGTTTATAGTAAAAAAAAAAAGAGAAAGTTGACATTGCATTTGTTATCCTTTTATTCACATCATCATAAATAAAACCCATAAAAAGTTTGATTCTATTTTTGTATAATTTTTTTCAATTATTTATTTTTTGTTGTATTTATTCAAATTAGAAAACTATAAAAAGAATCTTGTTACTTTGATTTGTCCATATATTTAAATTGTGTCATTCAATTTCCTTAGTTGCATTCATAAAATAAACCAAATAAAATATTATTCTAAATTCTTTTACTTTGTTTATATATTTGAATGATTCTCTTACCACTTTGCACAATTTGTTCTTGTTTAAATTTGGTAAATATATTTGAATTATTTGGTTCAAAGAATTTTCATTCCTATTGTTTGCCTTATTTGAAGTTTTATTATGTTCCTAAGCTTGAGTTAACATATTTATTTTCTCTTTGTTTTTGCAAGGCACGACCAACCATCTAAACTAAAGGAGTCATCTGAGGATGAAGATGTAGCAGCAGATTTTAATACCTCTGAAATTGATTGGGGTGAAAAATCCAATTAGAGCCCTTCTCAAACCGATTGGAACCAAGAGAGTGATTATGATCATGATCCAAACACCAATGATGCTGACTATGGTGAACAGTCATGGCCTGAAGAAGACTACTCAAACACTGAAAGTGAGGAAGAGTCATGCATGGAAGAGCTAGAAGAAGAAGTTTATCGAGATGAGTCACGACTTGGAGATTCTGATGAAGAAGAATCATGGCTGGGAGATAAGGCATACATAGAAGAGTCTTATGTTAAAGAAAGACCATGGTGTGAAATACCATACTTTGAGCATGAAGATTATCAACCTTGCAAGTAGGCAGAGAAGTCCAACAGCTATGGAGTTGTTCCATACCAAGTACAAGCCTACTAAAAGACAATCAGTCCAAAGAAGTAGGTCAAGAAAAGAAGTAGGTCCCTAGTCTTTTCAGGAACTCGTACAGACCCTGAAGTGTACTTGCAATGGGAAGAAAATATGGAAGAGTGGTTACATATCAAAAAAATCCCAAAGGAGAAGAAGCTAGTACAAGCTGTCTCAGCCTTCACAGAAAAGGCTTATATATGGTGGCTAAAGGAAAGTGATCCAACCAACTACAAGAAGCCAGTGATATATTGGAAAGACCTCAAGACACAAATGCTGAAAGAATTTGTAGAGAAGTACCAAGGCACACCCACGAGAGTGACGTCTACATTATCTACATTCATACTTACACCAGAACAACAAGAGACGTGGATACATATTAAGAAGACTCTAAAACTGATGGAGTAAACAAAAAGGCAAAAGAAAGGTCTTATAGTTAAGCTTGTGAGAGCAAAAGAAACTAAAGTTGCATCCCTAGCAGTCATATCTAGCTCTAATGTATTACCAAATTCATAAGGCACAACCACCCAAGGTAAGTATTCTAATCTTTGGAATTCTAAACAACCAACATGTTATAAGTGCCACAAGAGAGGACACTTTGTTGCAAATTGTTCCCTAAATAAATTATTGAAAGAAACTTCAATAGAAGAGAAAACAGAGAAATATAGAGAAAGTGATAGTCTATTTTATTTTGAGATTTCAATTCCCAATGCTAGTATAATGAACTTGTCATTGTCAAAAGGATTTGATACAGGGCTAGGAGAGATGGACAGAGAAGAAAACTTACAAGCTATTGCCATCCTAAATGATCAAAGACCAAAGAAAGATATTAAAAAGATCAGTGAGGAAGATACAGGTTTGGTGATAACTAGACCACAAGAGAAGAAAGGCAAAATCCTCATACAGCTTGCTGAAGCTAACCAAGTAAGAACAAGTTCCAGGACCATCCCACCAGACCGTGACCGTGCCAGGATCATCCGACCAGACAGTGCCTGGACCAACCGAACCATTCCAACCGGACAAGGAACCATGGAGGTTCCTTCTCGAAGATTCTTCTTCCTCTAGTATCTTTACCATTACCATCCTCTAGTATCTTCTCGAAGATTCTTCTTCCTCTAGTACTCTTTTTCCTATCTTTGATTTTGTCTCACTGGATTTTCCGAAGAAGGTTTTAATGAGGCAAAGTGAGCAAGATGGTGAAAACTTGTTCACAATCCCACTTCATTCACAAGTCCTCATCGATTTATGGCCTAAGTCTTACTGGACTTTGTCTATCTTAATTCTATTCCTAGACTAAGTATGTTATTTGGGCTTATGAGTCATGTTGGCTACATAGGCCCAAAGTCTATTTTTAATTTCCATTAAGTAAACTTCTTGCAGTTTTTATTCTTTGAGAGGCTAAACATCATGTTGTTTAACCTAAGTTGTAACAAGGCATTATATAAGCCTTTTGTCTATTCATTAATAAAATGAAAAGCAATTTTAGAACAAAACAAAACCTAATTCTCTTTGTATAAACCCTTAGGCGCCGCCACAAAGTGTTCTTGGAGCAGCCGTGTTCTTCAACCAATCCTTGGTTGAAGTTCTTGGAGTATCACAAGCCCTTTCCCAGCTTGTGTGGTCCCATCGATCCACCCTTCACTTTCATCTCTTCTGTCGAGCAACCAGAGCTTCTCAGTGAAAGGACAGCCACCACACGGTTCTTGCATCTTCTGGTATCAGAGTTTAAAGCTCCTGAACATCAGGTTGAATATATCCTTTTGGTTTTGACGATTTATTTTTGTTTTTGTTGCACTTGTTTTGCTTTTGATTTTGTTTCTTTCTCTTTTTCCCTGAGGTTCTCGGTAAGAAGGTAAAGGAAACAAGTCTCCTACCACAAAAATACAAAAAAAAAAATCAGGTTGTATCAATCCATAAACTTGTTTTCATATTTTATAAAAGAAAAAAAAATTGATTGCTTGCTTGTTGTTTAATTTTTTTTTAAGTCAAAAAGGGTGTTTAGGTTATTTTAAAACAAAATAGGACTTTTAGAAAACTCACCTAGAGCACTAGTTTCACCTTGAGAAATCGTGTGTCCAAGTGCTTGGACCACACGCGAGTGCTGCTTGCGAGGTCTAGTCCAGAGCCGTGCCTGCCCCGTGTAGTTTAGGTTCCATCGAGTAGCTAGATTCTAGTCCTTGTTCCAACTGCACCATCCTAGCTCCCCGTGTGACCTAGGTTCCCACCGAACACTAGTGTTAGGTCCCGTTTAGCACCTTGTTCCACCTATGTTCCACCGTGCCCAACCTAGAACCAATTAGTACCAACCGAGCCTGTGTTCCCTCCGTGTTCCTATCCAAGTCCGAGTCTAGGTTCTAGGTCCTTGCGTCCTCTAGGACTCACCTGTGACACCCTAGGAACCCTGCACCAAGCCTTAGTGTAGCACCTAGCGCCGAACCGAGCCGCGCCTAGCACCTTCCCGCGTTCGCACCAAGCCTGAGCACCAGTCCACGCCGCCTAGAGTCCTTAGGATTAGGTCTGCAAAACTTTCTTAGTGTCTATGTTTCATAGTATCTAGTTTTAGGAAATTTTCCCCATAGCATTTAGGCATATAATTAATTAGTTCCTATTTCTCCTTATGCTACAAATTAGTTTAGGATATTTCCCAAAACCTCTTAGGAAGTTTTCCTAAAACTTTAGGGTAATAATTAGATTTTCCTTTTAGTTTAGGATAGTTTCCTTTAGGAAATTAGGAAATTAATTAGTTTTCCTTTTAGTTTAGTATAATTTCTTTTTATTATTTAGGCATTAAATTTTATGATATCTCCTATTTATTAGTTTTTCTTTTTAGACTTAGGAAATATTTTTCTGTTTAGGACAATTTCCTTTTCTTTAATTTTTCCTTTTAGCACTTAGGTAGTTTTTCTAATTAGACTTAAATTTAATAAATAATAAAAATAAAAATAATATCTGTGAAATTTTTTCATAAAAGGAAAGTTTACATTTCTGTAAGTTTCCATTTCGGAAAACTTTTCATTTTTGAAAATTTCATTTTCTTGTAAAAGGAAATATGTCTGGTAGTGGCGAATCCACGTCGGGACAGAACAGTCAAGCAATAATGCAGCTTCTGCAATCAATTACTGCCCAGATGTCGACCATAGCGACGCACCTCGAGCGATTAGAGCAACCTGCGCCTGCACCAGTCCCCGCGCCACCCCCAGCACCACCGTACCACCCTACCAGACCAGAGGCGGCCCACCAAGGAATGGGTAGGCACCAGTACTACGACGAGCCCATGCCACCACCTCGACAGCCTATGCACCACCCTGAAGTAAAGATGAATCCGCCTCCCTTTTCAGGAATGGTTGATCCCGAGGAGTACTTAGACTGGGAGAGGAGGATGGAGTTACTCTTCGAGTACTACAACTATGGTAATCCTCGTAAAGTCGCCTTAGCAACAACTCAGTTCACTGACACGCACTGGCGTGGTGGCATCGAGAAGTAACAGCTCGCATGAGAGCTCAGATAGGTACTTTAATCTCATGGGTTGAACTCACCCAGATCATGAGGAGATGCTACGTCCAACCTCATTTCTACCGTGAACTTCAGAGACGATTCAGACGCCTTACCCAAGGTAGCAAGATGGTGTCAGAATACTTCGATGAATTCAAGCATCTACGCAACCGACTTAACGTAGACGAATCCGAAGAAAGCTTAATGGCCCAATTCATTGATGGATTACACAATTCCATCGCTCGGAAGATCGAGCTACAGCCCTACCATGATCTTGGCGAGTTGTTCCACCTAGCAGTCCAGATAGAGAAGTGCCATGAACGAAAGCTAGCTGCACCTTCAAGGCCTAAGAGCACATAGAGCACCAGCTCCAAGCCATTTGAGCGGACGACATAGCCCCTGAACCCGTGCCTTAATGGTAAAGCCGTGGCCAGCAGCTCGGCTCTAAGGCCGCCCCAGCTGCCCCAAAGCCGACCACATCCGCGACCACTCCGACCCAGCCTCAGCGGAGCAGTGAGATTGTATGCTTCAAGTGCAAAGGAAGAGGACACATGTCCCGAGAATGTCCCACACAATGGACGATGGTACTAACTGCATCAGGAGATTACGAGCCCGAGAACAAGCACGAGGAGCCAGTCCCTACGACCCATCAGCAGTCTGACAAAGAAATAGAGTACGCCGATTCCGGAGAAATGCTCATGATCAGACGAGTTCTCAGCTCGAGATTTGAACCGGAAGAGGTAGAACATCGAGAAAACATTTTCCACTCTAAAAATGTACAATCCTTGGGAAAGTGTGCATATTGATTATAGACGGAGGGTCCTGCACCAACGCCGCGAGCAAGTACATGGTGGAGAAGTTAGGATTGCCTGTGACCAAGCATCCTAAGCCCTATAAATTACGATGGCTGAATAACAAGACAGAGTTATACATTTTGGATCTGGTAAAAGTCTCATTCAGCATCGGCAGATACCAGGACCAGGTCACCTGCGATGTCGACCCGAAGTAACCTGCACATCTCCTATTAGGACGACCGTGGAAATTTGACAGCGAGACTACACACAACGGTCGAAGCAACTTCTACTCATTTGTCCAAGATAAGCATAGATACAGTTTAGTACCAATGTCTCCACACGCCGTTCAAGAGATTCAATCCAAAATGGCGAAAGACCAACATTCCTGCAAAGAAAATTTTCTTATCAATGTGGCAGACATGAGGAAAGCCAAACGTACCAAGAGCACCCAACTCTGGCACCAAAAGCACCTTACCTGCAGAGGTCCGAGCACTGTTAGAGAGATATGCCGACGTGTTTCCAGATGAAATTCCAGCCGGCCTTCCACCTATACGAGGCATTGAGTATCACATTGATTTTATCCCCGGAGCTCAATTACCTATCTGACCCGCATACCGAGTCAACCCCGAGGAGGCTAAAGAGTTAGAACGACAAGTTCAAGAACTTATGGCTCAACGTTACGTCAGAGAGAGCCTTAGCCCCTTTGTCGTCCCAATTCTACTTGTACCAAAGAAAAAAGTCCTGCCCAACTTTCACCAGACCTTGGAGGTCGAATGTGACGCTTCATGGATCGGCATAGGAGCAGTCCTGACCCAAGGCAGGGGAAATGTCGCCTAATTCAGCGAGAAGTTAAGTGGAGCAACTCTTAACTATCCGACCTACGAAAAGAAGTTAAGTATTGGCATTGGTCCGCGCCTTAGAGACTTGACAGCACTATCTACTTGCCAGGGAGTGCGTGATTCACACCAACCATCAGACACTCCAGCACCTTAGAGGACAATCTACACTTAAGAAAAGGCATGCTCGTTGGCTATAGTATATTGAGACCTTCCCCTACATCATCAAGTATAAAAAGGGGATGGACAAAGTTCATGGCATTCGAAATGATTAAAGAGTTGTATGCTGAAGACGCAGACTTCACTATGGCCTACCAGGAGCACGGCAAGGGCACCTACAGCAACTTCTATTTATTTGACGTCTCTGCATTCCGAGAGGATCGATTCAAGAGGTACTTTTATGAGAGGCCCACAGAGGAGGCTTAATGGGTCATTTAGGAATTGACAAGACATTAGGCATGCTTAATGAGCATTTCTACTGGCCCTACCAGCGACGAGATGTAGAGGTTCATTGTGCTAAGTGCCTTATCTGCAAACGGGCTAAATCCAAGATGCATCAGCAAGGTCCGTACATGCCATTTCCGCGCCTTGGACAGATATCTCCATGGACTTCGTACTATGCCTGCCGAAAATCAACCACAAGGACTCCATCTTTGTAGTGGTTGACCGATTTTCCAAGATGGCACATTTCATTTCTTGCAACAAGACCAATGACGCAAGCCAGACTGTTGAGCTATTCTTCAAAGAGATAGTACGACTACACAACATTTACAGGACGATTGTGTCCAACCGTGACACCAAGTTCTTCAGCCACTTTTGGCGAGCCTTGTGGCGCAATCTAGAGACCAACCTCTTGTTTTCTATCGCATATAATCCACAGACCGACGAACAGACAGAGGTGGTACACAGGACATTATCCCAGACGCTGAGAGCATCGATTGGAAGGAACCTGAAGAATTGGTTGGAGTGCCTCCCATACGTCAAATTCGCTTACAACAGGGCTACACACTCCGGAAAGAAGTGTTCTCTATTTGAAGTCATATACGGCTACAAACCGACCATGCCAATTGAGTTTACACCCATTACTCTGGGAGACGCCATCAGTTTAGAGGGAGAAGAAAAAGGAGAATACATTAAGCGTCTACATGAATATACCAAGGCAAATCTGGAGCAACAGAATATCCAGAACACCAAGAATGCCAACAAGGGTCATCGTCACATGGTTTTCAAGGATGGAGATTGGGTTTGGCTACATATGCGACCAGAGCAGCTTCCCCAGCGATGGAAGAGTAAGCTTGCACCCCGGGGAGTTGAACCATTCCGTGTCCTACGGATAATCAACGACAATTCCTACCAGCTCGAACTTCCAAGTGAGTATAACATGTCTATTACGTTTAATGTTTATGAATTAGAGTTTTTTTTATGCAGATGAGGAATTTGCTTTGGAGACCAAAGCACTTCAAGAGGGAGGGAATGATGAGGTCATCGAGCCAGCCTCTGCACCTGTCATCCCCCATGACCTCTCACATGGTCCAAGAGAAACCTTTAGGAGACAAGCTCAGCATTCTATTGGAGAGTGGAACCGGACAGGAACTCGGACCGACCAGACCGACCAGGCCCAGCCCCGGACCGACCATGCCGACCGTGATCATGCCAGAGCCAACCGTGACCATGTCAGGACCATCCGACCAGACCGTGACCGTGCCATGACCATATTTGTCTGTCTGTCAGTCTGGGGGTGATACATGGTATAAAACAAGAAGTTGGTCCCTAACTTGCACCACAAGGCTCGCCAAAAGTGGCTGAGGAACTTGGTGTCTCTGTCTGACATAATTTTCCTGGGAATGTTGTGCAGTCGTACTATCTCCTTGAAGAGTAAGTAGGAATTCTGGCTTAGTTCATTGGTCTTGTTGCAAGCGATGAAATGCGCCATCTTGGAAAAACGGTCAACCACTACGAAGATGGAGTCCTTGTGGTTGATTTTCGGCAGTACTAGTATGAAGTCCATGGAGATGTCTGTCTAAGGTACAGAAGGAACTGGTAATGGCATGTACAGACCTCGCGGATGCGTCTTGGATTTAGCCCGTTTGTAGATAAGACACTTAACATATTGAGCCTCTATATCTCGTCGCTGGTAAGGCTAGTAGAAATGCTCCTTAAGCATTCTTAATGTCTTGTCGATTATGAAATGACCCATTAAACTTCCTTTGTGGGCCTCTCTCAAAAGTAGCTCTCGAATCGATCCTCTCAGAATGCAGAGACGCTTATCTTTAAAAAGGAATCCGTAAAACAGATAGAAGTTGTTGTAGGTATTCTTTCCGTGCTCCTAGTAGGTCTCAGTGAAGTCGGCGTCTTCAGCATACAGCTCTTTGATCATTTCAAATCCCATAACCTTGGATTCCATCACAGAGATGAGACTGTATCTTCGGGATAAGGCGTCAGCCACAACTTTTTATGTTCCCTTTTTGTAATTGATGACATAGGGAAAGTCTCATATACTCTAGCCAATGAGTATGCCTCTTCTTATGTGTATATTTTTCTCTGAGGTGCTTGATGGTCGGTGTGAATCACACACTTCCTGGGAAAAAGCTTCTTGTCGTAGGTCGGATAGTTAAGAGCGGCTTCACTTAACTTCTCGCTGAAGTAGGCGACAGTTCTTCTGCCATGGGTCATGACTGCTCCTATACCGATCCCTGAAGCGTCATATTCGACCTCAAATGTCTGGTGAAAGTCAGGCAGGACGAGGACTGGTGTGTGGGTGAGACGTTCCTTCAGCAGCTTGAAGGACTTGTCCTGGTCGGGTCCCCAACAAAACTTTTGATTCTTCTTGATTGTGGAGGGTAAGGGACCAGCGATCATTCTGAAGTCTCAGACGAACCGCCGGTAAAAGCTGGCGAGTCCGTGGAAGCTACGGACCCGACTGGCGGTCATCGGTGTGGGCCACTCCTGTATGGCCTTGATCTTCCGTCGTCCACTCGGATTCCCTGGGAACTCACGACGAATCCAAGGAAGACGACTTGGTTTATGCATAGTGTACATTACTTCATGTTTGTGTACAACTGCTCTCTCTGGAAGGTGGTCATGGCAGCCTCTAGATGCTCCAAATGGTCTGAATAGGTCGTACTATAGACAAAAAATATCATCGAAGTAGACTACTACAAACTTGCCAATGAATGGTCGAAGGACTTGGTTCACAAGGCACATAAATGTGCTTGGGGCATTGGATAGGCCAAATGATGAGGACATCGAGCAAGTTATTGCACCGGTCAATCCACCTGGACCCCTTACACGGTCCAAGAGGAAAGCTTTAGGAGACAAGCTCAGCATGCTATTGGAGAGTGGAACTGGAGAAGACCCTGAGCTGACCCAGACGAGCAGCCCACAACCAGCCGTCCAGACGTCCAGCCCGGATCACGCATCCGACCAGAACGGTCCGGTCCATGCACCCACATCCGGACCTTCATTCCAGCTTGCACCATGGAGGTTCCTTCTAAAAGACTCTTCCTCCTCCGGTGTCCTTACCATTACCATTGGTAAAGACACCAAAAGTCGTTCTAGGAAATTGTACTCTTTTTCCTATCTTTGTTTTTGTCCCATTGAAGGCAATATTCTTAGTGCGAAAGGCGTTGAAGATTTGTTCACAAATCCATTTCATTCACAAGTCTTCAGGCGAATTATGTGTCTAAGTATTATTGGGCTTTCTATCTTATTTCTGCTTCTTTTAGACTAAGTGTTTAAATTGGGTTTAAGTCATGTTGACTAATTAGGGCCCAGTATTTATTTTAATTTCCAATAAGTGAACTACATGTTGTTTTAATCTCTGAAAGGTTAAGCGCCTTGTAGTTTACCCTAAAGTTGTAACAAGGCATTATATAAGCCTTCTTGTTTACACTTAATGAAATAACAAGGTTTTTTACAAAAAAAACCCTAAAGACTAGTGTCTAAGAGCCGCCAGCAAGTCCCTTGCAAGCAGCCGCCGACTTTAACCTCCATTGGTTGAAGTTCTTGGAGTATCACAAGCCCCTTTCACAGCTTGTGTGGTCCACCCCTTCACTTCCATCGAATTCTGTCCAATTAACCTGAGCTTCTCGGTGAAAAGACAGCCCACCCAAGTTCTTACATCACCAAATGGCATTACTAGCCACTCATAAAGACCCTGCTTGGTCTTGAACGCAGTCTTCCATTCGTCTCCTTCTCGCATTCTGACTTGATGGTATCCGCTTTTAAGGTCAATTTTAGAAGACCGCGGTCCGCTTAATTCATCTAGCATGTCTTCCAGGCACGGAATGGGGTGCCGGTACTTGATCGTGATGTTGTTGATGGCGCGACAGTCGACGCACATCCTCCAGCTCCCGTCCTTCTTTGGCACAAGTAGGACTGGGACGACACAGGGGAGGAGGTTTTTCCTGACGTAACCTTGAGCCATAAGATCCTGGACTTGCCATTCTAATTCTTTAGCCTCCTCGGGGTTGACTTTGTGTGCAGGACGGTTAGGTAGTTGAGCTCCGGAAGAAAAATCGATGTGGTGCTCAATCCCTCAGATAGGTGGGAGGCCAGCTGTAATTGTTGGAATAAAGAAGAATGATGAAGACAAAGAGAAGAAATGAAAAAAGTGTGTATTAGACTCTAAGTAGGCGCCATGTGTCCAAAGGGAGTGGCTTAGGTTTGTTTGTGATTAATGATATGTTATCCTTGTAGCCAAACATGTATTAGGCTATCTTAGTATCCAAACAAGCCTAGAATAGTTTAGTATAAATAGTTATCTTCTCTTCCTTTGTAAGCAAGAAATTCATTTTTCGAAAATATCAATAATAATCATTCTCATTTTTCTTTCTAATCTCTCTAATCTCTATCTCTCAATCTACAAATCTTTTAATCTCATAATCTCTTGGAATCTCATCTGGGAACACGCCGACATATCTCTCTAACAGTGCTCGGACCTCTGCAGGTAAGGTGCTCTTTGTGCCAGACGTGTGTAGGCTCTCTCTGTAGAGCATCAGGACGAGTTGGGTGCCCTTGGTATGGGTGGCTTTCCTCTTGTCTGCCACGTTGATTAGAAAATTTTCTTTGCGGGAATGTTGGTCTTTCGCCATCTTGCATTGCATCTCTTGAACGGCATGTGGAGACATTGGTGCTAAATTGTATCTACGCTTGTCATGGACAAATGTGTAGATTGTGCGTAGTCTCTCGGTCAAACTGCCACGGTCGTCCTAGGAGGAGATGTCAAGCTGACATCGGGATGAAATCGCAGGTGACCTTGTCCTGGTATAAGCTGATGCTGGATGAGACCTTAACTTGATCCGAAATATATAAATCCGTCTTGTTGTTCAGCCATCGCAATTTATATGGCTTAGGATGCTTGGTCACAGGCAATCTAGCTTCTCCACAATGTACTTGCTCGCGGCGTTGGTGCAGGACCCTCAGTCTATAATCAACGAGCACAGTTTCCCAAGGATTGTACATTTGGAGTGGAAAATGTTCTCTCGCTGCTCTACCTCTTCTGGCTCAAATCTCGAGCTGATAACTCGTATGATCATGAGCATTTATCCGCAATCGGTGTACTCTATTTCTTCGTCGGACTGCTGATGGGTCGTAGGGGCTGGCTCCTCGTGCTCGTCCTCGGACTCGTAGTCTCCTGAGGCAGTCAGTAGCATTGTCCGTTGAGTGGGACATTCTCGGGACATGTGTCATCTTCCTTTGCACTTGAAGCATTCGATCTAGCTGCTCCGTTGGGGCTGGGTTGGAGTGGTTGCGGACGTGGTCGGCTCTGGGGCAGATGGGGCGGCCATTAAGTAACTTCTTGTTGTTTTTAATCCTTTAGAGGCTAAAATGACAAGCAATTTTAGAAAAAATCGAAACCTAAGACTCTTTGTCTAAACCCTTAGGTGCCGCCATCAAGTGTTCTTGGAGCAGCCGTGTTCTTCAACCAATTCGTGGTTGAAGTTCTTGGAGTATCACAATACTTTTCACAGCTTGTGTGGTTCCATCGATCCACCTTTCGCTTCCATCTCTTATGTCCAGCAACCTGATCTTCTCGGTGAAAATACAGCCAACACACGGTTCTGGCATCAGCTACCTTGATCAAGGCACAATTAAAGCCTAAATAATATTACCCCCCAAAGGATCCAACTCTATCATTCTCTTTCCTTATAGCTAATAGAACGTCAGTAATCAGCCTATATAAGCTGAACAATAGACTCATTGTAAAACCACCCTTCAATCTAAGTTAATATAGAAAATCGTTTTCTCTTCAAAGTTCTTTGAGTTTGTCCTTGTCTTTAGATTCTTAAGTGTGAGAAGCACTTCTGTTTCTATTGATCCGGTTGAAGTGAAGAAGAAACAAAGAGAAGAATGGTGCCAATGAAGTGGTTTAGGCGCCTAAGTGTTTAAAAGGAAGAAAATGTTTACCTAAATGTGTTAGGCTATCCTTGTATCAAAATATTTATTAGTTTATCCTTGTAGACAAACAATCCTAGACTAGACTAGTATAAATAGGACTCTCTCTCCTCACTTGTAAGCAATAAATGATAATTTCATTCTAATAAAACTTTAATTCTCTTAATTCTCTTTAATCTCTCTCTTATTCTCTCTTTATTCTGACGAATTATTCTCTTAATCTTTCTCAATCTTACATTCTTTCATGGTATCAGAGCTAGGTTACATCAATCTTTCATTTTAATTATCCAGAAATTCGAATCTTCTTTGATTCTTTCACCTTACCCTTCAAACCGGACCCGCCGAGAAGAACAAGGTGTTGCTTCACCAATTCCAGCGAGATCACGAGTCTTTCTTCGAGATTCTAATAAAAGGATCATCAGGCTAGAGTGTATGATCATTCCTGTACCGGTTTCATCTTATTTGGAGATCAGAATCCAAAGTTTCTCTCGTCAGCGTCGCGATCGCGTTCGTCGGGAATATCCGCAATTGAAGCAAGCATAAATTCTTCAAAAATTCATCAAATCGAGCAATTCCAAAGTCTAATCTCAATTTGAACGAGTCTAGTTAATATTTTCAGGAGTTCTACATCGCCCCTTTCAAAGTATTGAAGCTTTTTTGATCAATCTACCTCGACATGTCTGTTTTTTATTCATTTGGGGTGTTGGTAACACAAATCGTATCTTTTCTTGATTTTTTTTCAAATCTTGGACGTTAAAAAGTTAGAAAAGGTTCTTTTAGAGGGTTCCAAGAAGTTTCTGCTCAATCTAAAACATTTTAGGCTTTAATAAAAGTTTTCTTGAAAATGGTTAATAATCTGGTTTCTTGGAAATTGGAGGAAATTTTTTTTTTTTTGGTTGGTTAGGCAGTTTAAAAAATTTTGGCTTACTGAATCATTCTTATCTGCGAAGTAGAAAGGTTGTATAACTGTTGGCAAGTGGTTAGAAAGCGGTTGGAGTAATTATTGACCCATGCTCACTCGCTCTTAGTAAGCAGTTCGCGCGTGTGCAATATTCTCTTGGAGAGGTTGGTTCTTGTTGTCTGAAAGGGGTTAATATATTGATTAGGCGATTGTTCTTGGTCTGAAAGGTGACTAGGAAGTTTCAAAGGAATTAATCTGTTGTGAGAAAGCGTGTTTTTAAAAAAATATTTCAGGTCTTCTACAAGATACATCATGGAGTTTAACAAAAACATGCAAGTCCTAGTGATTTTGAAAAGAGTGAACTATCTCCTGTTTTCAAGGACAATGAAGACCACCTTATGCAACAGGGGTCTCTGGAACCATGTCCTGATAAGCAAGGCGCCATTAATGGCTATGGAAGGGAAAGCTGACAGCGATCAAGACAAGGAGGAATGGGACATGTTGGCGAAATGGTTTCAAGAAGACCAACTTGTTCTCTTCATTTTTCAGAACTCTCTTGAAGGATCTCTGTTAGAAACTTACTCATATTGTGACAATGCAAAAGATCTCTGGGCGACTCTAAAGAATGTGTATGGGAATACTTTCAACCTTATGAGAATCTTTGAAGTTAAGAAGTATTTGAATGACCTCAAACAAGAATAAGTTGAATTCACTAAACACTATGGAACATTTAGAGCCTTGTGGGTTGAGTTATACATGCTTAGATCAGCCACCATATGCTATCACTCTCAATGAAATAAGAGAGCAAGATAAGGTATTTGAGCTTTTAATGACTCTTAATTCTACAACACTGATTTGATAAAGCATCTACTAAGGGAGGATAATCTGCCAAGTCTGGAGGATGTGTGTTATAAGATTCAAAAGGAACAAGGTTATCAAGGACTGTTTGAAAACAAAGAAGTTCTACCTCTTGCACATAAGGTTTTCTACAAATCTGAAGATAAGAAGAGGAAAGTGTGTGAGCATTGTAAGAAGACTGGTCACTCAAAGAAGGAATGATGTATCTTATACCCTCACCTCAAGCCAAACCATTTCAAAGACAAGCCAAGTAGCAATCAAAACGTGAGCTCTAATCAGTTCCAAGCTGCCGGCGCTTCTTCTTCATGTTGTGCTTCCTCCTCTTTATTTCAATACAATCCGGCTCAGATGATAAACCATCAGTCTACACCAGCAGCAACAGTGGCAACTCAATTAGAATTCATCAAAGAGCAGACCTAGAAGCCATCATAAAGGCTCTAAACTCTGGGAATGTAATTGGTAAATCTTTTTATGCCTCTTTTCAAACTTCTAATGAATCTAAACTTTTCATAGTAGATCTTGGATCTTCTCATCATATGATTAGTGATCTAGACTTGATTGAAAACCTAGAACCTGCCTTAGGAAATGTGCTAATTGCTAATGGCACTAAAGTACCTATCCAAGGAATAGGAAAGCTAAAGTTGTTTGATAAAGAGTCTAAATCATTTTATATGTCATCTTACACATCTAATCTTATCTGTTAAAAGAGCTGCTACTGATTTGAACTGTCATGTTATATTTGGTGGTAATGAATTTTTCTTTCAGAATATTGACACAAGAAGAATTCTAGGACAAGAACCTACTAGGAATGATTTGTATCTGGTTGAAGACCTCCTTGTCAATGATGCTTCAAAATTGTGTGTAGCTACGGTAGATAGTAGTGTGCTAACTGATATTTGGCATGCTAGATTAGGACATCCACATGCTAGAGCTTTAGAACTGATACTGTCTAGCATAAAATTTTCAAATGAAATGTGTGAAGCTTGCATATTCGGTAAGCATTGTAAAACAGTTTTCCAAAAAAATCTATACACACTTATGAGCATTGCTTTGATCTTGTTCACTCTGATGTTTGAACTTCTTCTATCTTATCTAGGGAAAATCATAAATATTTTGTTACTTTCAATGATAAAAAGTCTAAATATACTTGGGTCACCTTGATTAAATCTAAAGATAGGGTGCTAGAAGCATTTATAAACTTTCAAACTTATGTGACTAACCAATACAGTGTCAAGATTAAGTGTTTCAGATCATATAATGGTGGTGAGTACACAAGCCATAAGTTTCAAGAACATCTTACAAATTATGGAATCACACACCAAACAAGCTGTCCTTATACTCCTCAACAAAATGGAGTAGCTGAAAGGAAGAACAGACATTTTATAGAAGTGGTGAGATCCATGATGTTCCATATGAAAGTTCCCAAAAGATTTTGGGGAGATGCACTCATGGCTGCATGCTATCTAATTAATAAGACTCCAACTAAAGTCCTAAATGACTTGTCTCCATTTGAGGTACTAAATCAAACAAATCCTAGTGTTGAACATCTAAGGGTATTTGGGTGTGTTTGTTTTATCTTAGTACCAGGTGAACAAAGGAACAAGTTAGAAGCTAAGAGTACCAAGGCAATGTTCATTGGATACTTATCAACTCAAAAAGACTACAAATGCTATAATCCAGAGACTAGAAGAGTCCTAGTGGCTAGGGATGTCAACTTTGATAAAACAAAAGGGTACTATGAAGAAGGAACATGGAATCAATTTAAAGATATCTCCTCAAACACATCTGACCAAGCTGAGAACCTAAAAATACTTTTAGAAAGCTTTGGAATCACACAAGAACCGGCTCCCTCAGCTATCTCACCTACTACCACACGACATCCTCAGCTAGAATCAGCTAGAACCAAGAATTTCCAGTCCCACGCCAATCACAATCCGGCCTCCAGCTCAAGAACCTGAGGCGTGGTACGAACCGGCTCCAGTTCCAGCCTCATCCCGGTCTGATCCAGTACCCGCTCCAGCCTTGTCCCGGTCTGTTCCAGCTCCCGCTCCAGCCTTGTCCCGCTGTGAACCAACTCCAGCTCTAACGCATTCTAGAACACATCCTCTTGATCATGAGGGGGGGTAAGCTTCTACATATGATCAAGATGACTCAGAATAAGAAATACTAGTTTCAGCTTCAAAGAGACAAAAGGATATTCAACCTAATCTTGTAGATGCTTTGGAAAAAGAGGACAATACAACTCAAGGTAAATCGGCTGTTGTCCTTGAAAAAAGTACAAGGCATAGATTTGCATCCAATTTCTACTACAACAACAATGCAGTAGTTCACCATGATCAGGGAGTATGGAATTAATCCATATACTTGCTTTTCATGTTGCATTTACTTTAAGTCTTGATAAAGAGCAGATTCCAAAAAGCTTTGAGGAAGTAATGGAGATAAAAGAGTGGAGAAAAGCTATTCAAGCTGAAAGACAAGCTATGGAGAAGAATCAAACCTATGCGCCAGCCACAATACCAAAAGGGAAAAATGCTGTATGTTCTAAATATATTTTCACCATTAAATTTAAAAGCAATGGTGAGATAGATAGGTACAAAGCTAGGTTGGTGGCTAGAGGTTTTACACAGACTTATGGTGAAGACTATAGAAATACTTTTGCCCCTGTAGCTAAATAGCACTCAGTGAATGTTGTCTTAACTCTTGCTACTATCTTGGATTGGGAATTATAGCAAATGGATGTTAAGAATACATTTTCGCAAGGTGAGTTAGAAGAAGAGGTGTATATGACACCACCACCAGGTCTAGAAGATCAAGTTGGAACCGGTAACACACTGAAACTAAGGAAAACTATCTATGGCTTAAAACAATCTCGTAGAGCTTGTTACCATAAGCTAAATGTGATCCTAAGGGACAGGCTTCAAAAGGTCATAAGTAGAACACACTATCTTTACACTTCAAAGTAAGGATAAAATTATTATTATTCTCATGTATGTTGATGATATAATCATCTCTAGAAGTGATAAAGTAGGTATAGCATCTACTAAAGAATATTTAAAAGGTGTGTTTGATATTAAAGACCTAGGGAAAATACTTCTTAGGAATAAAAGTGTGCAGATTTAAGCAATTTCTATTTCTTTCACAAAGGAAATATGTATTGGACTTACTAACATCTATAAGAATGCTAGAAGCAAAACCAGCCAAAACTCCATTAGAAGAAGGCTACAAAGTTGAACCTCAGAGGGAGCTTGAAGATGGTGACTTTAAAGAAGCAAAGCTTTATAGAAATGTAGTTGGTAAGCTAATATATTTAACCATCACTAGACCTGATTTGTGTTTTTCAGTTAATCAAGTGTCTCACCATATGCAAGACCCAAAAACAAGGTATTAGGAGATGATTAATAGGATTTTGAGATACTTGAAAGGAACACATGATCAAGGTATATGGATGGACAGTAATGGAAACACAAATGTAGTTGGCTATTGTGATGCATATTGGGCAGGTGATAAAAAAGACAGGAGATCTACAACTGGTTATTGCACATTTTTAGGTGGGAACTTAGTCACTTGGAATATTAAGAAGCAGAAGGTTGTTTCATGCTCAAGTGCTGAAGCTGAGTATAGAGCAATGAAGAATCTTACCACTGAGAGCATCTGGTTGAAGCAACTATTACTAGACCTTGGAGTAACCATTGAGGCACCAATCACAGGGCATTGTGAAAATCAAGCAGCAATACACATAGCTTCAAACTCTGTGTTTCATGAAAAAACCAAGCATATTGAGGTGAATTGCCATAAAGTGAGGGAAGCTATTAAGAAAAGAGTGATTCTACTTTGTTACACAAAGAGCTCAGATCAACTAGCTGATGTGTTCACCAAAGCTACTACACTCAAAGTTGGCGAGTCCATATACCCAAGACTGGGCCTCACATCTATTACACAACACTGATCCTGATCATGGAGTGTTATACTCTTTTCCTAGAAAAGGTTTTGTCCCATTGGATTTTCCTTCTTTACGTTTTTAATGAGGTAATGCTTCATGATCCAAGCTTAGCCATTTTTCATGACTTAAGCTTGAGGGGGAGTGTTGAAGTGAAGAAGAAAAAAAGAGAAGAATGGTGCCAATGAAGTGGTTTAGGCGCCTAAGTGTTTAAAAGGAAGAGAGTGTTTGCCTAAATGTGTTAGGTTATCCTTGTATCCAAACATGTATTACTTTATCCTTGTAGCCAAAAAAGCCTATACTAGACTAGTATAAATAGGACTCTCTCTCTTCACTGGTAAGAAAGAAATGATAATCTCATTCTAATAAAAATCTAATTCTCTTAATTCTCTTTAATCTCTCTCTTATTATCTCTCTATTCTGGCGAATTATTCCCTTAATCTTTCTCAATCTTACATTCTTTCAGATCTGTGGATTAGGATTGTTTGTGTGATTCAAACATTCTTGGTTCATCATTGATTAAGTGAGTCAATCAACCCACTAGAATGAGTGAGTCAATCGCTCCATCTTCACACCCATCTCAACTTCATTCCACTTTCCGCAAGTTTAAGCTTGGAATCTCTTGATCATTGAATGATTTTAAGTTGGAGTGATTCCAATCTTAGATCACTCCCTCACCTATTTCCAATTGCACATGAGTTACCTATATCCTTACCATCAACTCCATATCATTCTCCTCTTCCATAACAGCATCCTTCCCCTCCTGATTATCATGAAGCATCATATTTGCTTCATGTATCTCCTCCAAAGGTAAACTCACAGGAACCTCTATGTTCACATTCGTTTGTGTTTGCTCCTCTTCAAACCTGAGCTCCATTCTAGCCTTTGGAGCTATCTTCACATTCGTCTCATTTTAACTCTCAATATTTTGACAGTTGCTATAATAGGCTTCTATAATTTCTAGCTCATGCTCTGAAAAGTGAAAACCTACATTTGTATGTTAAAGATTATAAATATGTTTTGTAGATATTGCATACCTCTTCAAATTTTTTTTGATGAAAACACCTCCGATTGTCTCCTTCCGTGCGGATCTTAACCAGTTTTCCCAATGTGATCTTGCATTGTAAACTCGAAGCTCATGATAATGTCGTGTTCGACGAGTTGAATACTTTACGGTCCCTTTTTCCTTCTTGCACCTTTTGATATCATCCATGCATCCTCTTTAGCCCTTTCTAAAGAATGAGTAGTTACCGCTTTATAGCGGATAGCTTGTGGACCTTGGCCTGGATTATCCGAGGGGCCACCAAGACCATTCTCTATCATATTACCCCGTGTTTGGCATCTTAACTAATCATGCCTTAGACTAGGATATATTTTTCAGAAACCAAAGGGCTTCTCATAACTTAAAAATAACATTGTCTCCTTACCGCTATAGAACTCCACCGTTGTCGTGAATACCAATGGCTTGAATGCATCCAAAACCATATGAATGCGACCCTTATTTAAATCCACCGCTTTCAATCTATCTATAGCCTCCCCATTACACCTGAAAGTGGAATCCACCCACTAATGCAAAGGAACACCTAGAAACCAGATTCAAAAAGTAATTGTTGAGGGATAGTTCATCGTAACCACTGGCTTCCACTTCACCAGAACAAGCATCCCGTAATCAAAATAAAAAAGTTCAATTTTAAATATCTTCACGATGTCATGTCATTGTGAAATTGAATTGAAATCTTCTCAGTCGTAGGTCAACACCAGCAACCTGAAAGATTATGAGATTAAGTGATTCAGAGATTTGTAGATTGATAGAGAGAAAAATTAGAGAGAAAAGTGAGAATGATGATTATTGAGATTTTAGAAAAATGAATTTCTTGCTTACAAAGAAAGAGAGAGTTAACTATTTATACTAAACTAGTCTAGACTTGTTTGGATACTAAGATAGCCTAATACATGTTTGGCTACAAAGATAACATATCATTAATCACAAAAAAGCATAATTCACTCTCTTATGACACATGACACCTACATAGGTCTAAGGCACACATTCTTCATTTCTTCATGTTTTGTCTTCATCATTCTTCTTCATTCCAACACTCCCCCTCAAGCTTAAGTCATGGAGAATGGCTAAGCTTGCAACCATGAAGTATTACATCATTAAAAACCCAAAGAAGAAAAACCCAATTGAGACAAAACATTTTCTAGAGAAAAAGAGTATAACACGCCATGTTTAGGATCAGTGTTGAGGAATGGACATGATCAAGCCGGGGTAGATAGAGTCGCCAGTCTTCAGTGTAGTAGCCTTGGTGAACACATCTGCTCACCATTGCTTTTATATTTAATGGTAAAAATTAATTTAGAACTTACAACTTTTTTCCCTTTGGGAAGAGTGGCTGGCGCATAGGTTTGATTCTTCTTCGTAGCTTGTCTTTCAACTTGAATTGCTTCTATTAACTCCTTTATCTCCATAGATTCCTCATAGGTATTTGGAATCTTCTATTTATCAAGGCTAACAGTAAACGCAACATGAAAATCAGATATATGAACTAGATTACACACTCTCTGGTCATGATGGACTACTGCATTGTTTGTAGTAGAAGTTGGGTGGGAATCTCTGCCTTGTACTTTTTCTAAGAAAAACAGGTGATTTCCCTTTCTCTTCTTCTTCTAGAGCATCCACAAGATTAGGTTGAATATCCCTTGGCCTTTTTGAAGATGAGACTAAGATATCTCCTTCTGAATCCTCCTCTTGATCATGTATAAGTTCCTGGCCTCCCTCATGACCAAGAGGAGGTATGTGGCCTGGTTGAATAGTAGGTCGTGCCACGTCCCGGGAATGAAGCCGTGCCTGCGGCCTGGTTCACGGCCGGGAGGCCAGCGATGGAACCATGGACATGCCTGGATCAGATGTGGCCACAGACGAGCCATGATCAGATGGTCCAGGAGCTGGAGCAGGCTGGGACATGCTTGGGTCGCGCCTTGAAAAGAACTGGGTCGTGCCTGGGTCGTGGCTAGGTTGCACCCGGATCGGACATGGACCGCGCCTGGTTGAACATGGCTCGGGCTGGGCTGGTCCTGGTTCGGGCCGTGCAAAGACAGACTCCAACTATTCTGGAGCTAGTCCAGACGCCTGGTGAGCTGGTCCTGGGCCAGGTGCTGGTGCCTTTGGAGAGACTATACCAATGCTTTCCAAGATCCTCCTTAGATTCTCAGCTTGGTCATGTCTTGTTATTGAGATGTCCTTGAATTCTTCTCAAGTTCCATCTTCACAGAATCTTTTGGATTCTTGGAATTTAACATCTCTGAATACCAGGACTCTTCTAGTCTCTGAATTATAACATTTGTATCCCTTTTGTGTAGAAGAATACCCAATGAACATGGCCTTGGTGATCTTTGGTTCTAGCTTGTTCATAAGTTCTCCTGGTAATAAAACAAAACAAAACACATCCAAGTGATCAATATTAGGCTTAGTTTTGTTTAATACCCCAAAGGGATACAAATCATCTAGAACTTTTGTTGGAGTTCTATTGATAAAGTAGCATGCAGCTACTAGAGCATCTCCCCAAAACCGTTTGAGAACCTTTGTGAGAAACATCATTGTTCTCACAACTTCCATCAAATGTCTGTTTTTCCTCTCAGCTACTCCATTTTGTTGTGGAGTGTAAAGACAGCTTGTTTGATGTTCAATGTCATGCTAGGTCAAGTGTTGCTGAAACTTGGTGCTAGTATATTCATCTCCATTATTTATTCTAAAGCGTTTAATCTTGGCATTGTATTGATTAGTAATAAATGTCTAAAAATTAAGAAAAGCATCAAACACCCTATCCTTAGAACTAAGCAATGTAACCCAAGTATATTTAGATTTTTCATCAATAAAGGTCACAAAGTATTTTTGGTTTTCTCTAGAATGAAAGGGAGATGTCCAAACATCAGAATGCACTAAATCAAAATAATTATCATATGAATGAATTGATTTCTCAAAAACAGTCTTACAATATTTTCCAAGAATGCATGATTGACACCAGTCATTTTACAATTTAATTACAGGAATGATCAATTTTAAAGCTCTAGGATGAGGATGGCCTAACCTAGCATGCCAAAGCTCAGTTGTAACATCAATATTAAAACTATTGGCACACGGTTCTTGTAAGGGATGAATGGACAAATCTTCAAACACATACAAGTCATTCTTTGTTGTTCCTTGTCCAAATTTCCTACTTGTTTCAATATCATGAAAGTATAAATCATTTGGACCAAATATAGCTTGACAATTAAGATCTGTAGTAGCTTTGTTAATAGACACCAAGTTAGATGTGAATGATGGCAAATAAAAGGCTTTAGATTCTTTATCAAACAATTTAAGTTTCCCGATTCCTTTAATTAGAACATTGATTTCATTAGCTATGACCACACTACCTAAGGGAGGTTCTAAGTTTTCTAACAAACTTAAACCACTTATCATGTGATGAGAAGCTCCAGAATCAACAATCAAAGGTTTAGAAGGTATAGATGTTTGAAAAGAAGCATAAAATGTTTTACCCAACACATTACCAGAGCTAAAGGCTTTGAAGAGAGCTTTAAAGTCTGATTTCTTCACAAAGTCAGATGAAGAGGCAAGGACCAGATTGGTGGTCAGAGTGGATGCGCTTGTGTATACTAGGTTGGAGGAGCTAGTGCTGCTTGTAGAAGAAGCTTTGGACATGTCAACGAACCAGTTTGGCTTTAACTCTGGATGAAACACCCAACACTCCTTCTTTGTGTGGCCGGTTCTCTTGCAGAGGTCACACACGGTTCTCATCTTCTTGGACTCAGCTGTGACCTTGAAGAAGTTCTTGTGGGCAACCAACGGTTCTTCTTTATTTCCAAACAGCTGGAGAGACCCTTGCTCCTTCTGAATCTTGGCACATACATCCTCCAAGCTATGAAGCTTGTCCTCCCTAAGAATTTTCTTAATCAAATCAACATAGTTAGTGTTCAAAGTCAAAAGTAACCCAAACACCTTCTCTTGTTTTCTCCTTTCATGGAGAGTAATGGGATCAATTGTGGCAGGCCTTAACATCTCTAGCTCTGCCCATAATGCTCTGAATGATCCATAATGTTTTGTGAAGTCAGCATCCTCCTGTCTAATATCATTCAAAGCTTTCTTGACCTCAAAAATTCTCATGAGGTTAGTAGTATTTCCATATACATTTTTCAAATTTTCCCAAAGATCTTTAGCATTTTCACAATATGAATATGCTTCTAAAAGAGATCCAACAAGGGAGTTTTCAAGTATAGAAAGTAACATCTGGTCTTCTTGAAACCGTTTGTTGTGATCATCTTGATCATCTGAGTCATCCCTTTCAATGGCTATAATAGGTGCCTTTGTAATATGAGTTCATAACCCTTTGCTGCACAAGGTTGTCCTCATGATTTTAGACCAGAGAGATAATTCGTCCCATGCAGAATAACAGGAGCCTTTATTTTTGTTTGATACTCCATTAGGTTTTTTCTAAAACCTACAAAAAAGAATTAAGACCAAGAAGGAACAAGCAAAGAGTACACACGCGCCTGTCCTAGCTAAGCCACCAAGGTGCGTCAAACAACTTTAACAACCACCAACTACCTGCAACAGTTAGTAACAACCTCCAACAGCCTAACAGTCCTTGGTCAAACAAATTTAACAGTTTTAACAGCATAACTATCAAAGATCCAGTTAATAGAATTGTTTAAAAATATCTAATCCACTTATGCCTCCAAAAATAAAAGAAAACAGATTCCTAGTAATAAACAAGAAACCCTTTCTTGAAGACTAAAACTCTTTGGAATTAAATGAAACTTCTTGAGACCCTCCACAAGATCCTAAACTAAGTTTTGACCGTCCATTATTTGCAAAATATTGAGAAAAATTGAAGATTTCAACACAAATACCACAAATAGGTCAAATCTAGACACGATGAGAAAGATCGATCAAGAAAGCTTCTAAACTTAAAAAAGATCAAAGTGGACTTCCTGATTCATCAACTAGACTCGTTTTAATTCATTTTATGCTTTGGAATCACCTGATTTGATAAAGAATTGAGGAAAATATGCTTGATGTAAACCCGTAGTCTCGCGGCGAGGCTGAACACAACACCACCAGACTTGACCGTGGATAACTTTTGACTCAGGCCACCAAAATGAATGAAACCACCGGAGAAAAACCCTTGATGAAGTAAATGGCAAGAAATTTCAAGTTCTTGCAGGAAAACTCGATCAAACCACGACCAGACCGCGGCTTCGCTGGATTGAAATAGCGAGAAGATCATGAGAAAAGAGAGGAGATTTTGCGGAATTTTTATGCCAGATTGATGAAACCTGGCTCTGATAACATGAAAGATTATGAGATTAAGAAATTCAGAGATTTGTAGATTGAGAGAGAGAGATTAGAGAGAAAAGTGAGAATGATGATTATTCAGATTTTAGAAAAATGAATTTCTTGCTTACAAAGGAAGAGAGTTAACTTACTAAATTAGTCTAGGCTTGTTTGGATACTAAGATAGCCTAATACATGTTTGGCTACAAGGATAACATATCATTAATCACAAACAAGGCTAATTCACTCCCTTAGGACACATGGCACCTACATAGGTCTAAGGCACACATTCTTCATTTTTTCATGTTTTGTCTTCATCATTCTTCTTCATTCCAACACTCTCCCTCAAGCTTAAGTCATGGAGAATGGCTAAGCTTGCAACCATGAAGTATTACCTCTTTAAAAACCTAAAGAAGAAAAACCCAATTGGGACAAAATCTTTTCTACAGAAAAAGAGTATAACACACAATGTTAGGATCAGTCTTGAGGAATGGACAAGAGATCAAGCCGGGGTAGATAGAGCCTCCAGTCTTCAGTGTAGTAGCATTGGTGAACACATCTGCTCACCATTGCTTTTATATTTAATGGTAAAAATTCATTTAGATCTTACAGCATTTTTCCCTTTGGGAAGAGTGGCTGGCGCATAGGTTCGATTCTTCTTCATAGCTTGTCTTTCAACCTGAATTGCTTCTCTTAATTCCTTTATCTCCATAGCTTCCTCATAGGTCTTTGGAATCTGCTATTTATCAAGGCTAACAGTAAACGCAACATGAGAATCAGGTATATGAACTAGATTACACACTCCCTGGTCATGATGGACTATTGCATTGTTTATAGTAGAAGTTGGGTGGGAATCTATGCCTTGTACTTCTTCTAAGAACAACAGGTTACTTATTCTTCTAGAGCATCTACAAGATTACGTTGAACATCCCTTGGCCTTTTTGAAGCTGAGACTAAGATATCTCCTTCTGAATCCTCCTCTTGATCATGTATAGGTTCCTGGCCCCTCTCATGACCAAGAGGAGGTATGTGGTCTGGTTGAAGGAGGCCGTGCCACGTCCCGGGAATGAAGCCGTGCCTGCGGCCTGGTTCGCGGCCGGGAGGCCGGCGAGGGAACCATGGACATGCCTGGATCAGATGTGGCCACAGACGAGCCATGATCAGATGGTCCAAGAGCTGGAGCAGGCTGGGACAAGCTTGGGTCGTGCCTTGAATACACCTGGGTCGTGCCTGGGTCGTGGCTAGGTTGCGCCCGGATCGGACATTGACCGCGCCTGGGTGAACACGGCTCGGGCTGGGCTGGTCCTGGTTCGGGCCGTGCAAAGACAGACTCCAACTGTTCTGGAGCTGGTCCTGGCGCCTGGTGAGCTGGTCCTGGGCCAGGTGCTGGTGCCTTTGGAGAGACTATACCATTGCTTTCCAATATCCTCCTTAGATTCTCAGCTTGGTCATGTCTTGTTATTGAGATGTCCTTGAATTCTTCTTAAGTTCCTTCTTCATAGCATCTTTTGGATTCTTGGAATTTAACATCTCTGAATACCAGGACTCTTCTAGTCTCTGAATTATAACATTTGTATCCCTTTTGTGTATCATCTTGATCATCTGAGTCATCTCCTTCAATGGCTATAATAGGCGCCTTTGTAATATGAGTTCATAACCCTTTGCTGCACAAGGTTGTCCTCATGATTTTAGATCAGAGAGATAATTTGTCCCATGCAGAATAACAGGAGCCTTTATTTTTGTTTGATACTCCATTAGGCTTTTTCTAAAACCTATAAAAAATAATTAAGACCAAGAAGGAATAAGCAAAGAGTACACACGCGCCTGTCCTAGCTAAGCCACCAAGGTGCGTCAAACAACTTTAACAACCACCAACTACCTGCAACAGTTAGTAACAACCTCCAACAGCCTAACAGTCCTTGGTCAAACAAATTTAACAGTTTTAGCAGCATAACTATCAAAGATCCAGTTAATAGAATTGTTTAAAAATATCTAATCCACTTATGCCTCCAAAAATAAAAGAAAACAGATTCCTAGTAACAAACAAGAAACCCTTTCTTGAAGACTAAAACTCTTTGGAATTAAATGAAACTTCTTGAGACCCTCCACAAGATCCTAAACTAAGTTTTGACCGTCCATGATTTGAAAAATATTCAGAAAATTGAAGATTTCAACACAAATACCACAAATAGGTCAAATCTAGACACGATGAGAAAGATCGATCAAGAAAGCTTCTAAACTTAAAAAAGATCAAAGTGGACTTCCTGATTCATCAACTAGACTCGTTTTAATTGATTTTAGGCTTTGAAATCACCTGATTTGATAAAGAATTGAGGAAAATATGCTTGATGTAAACCCGTAGTCTCGCGGCGAGGCTGAACACAACACCACCAGACTTGACCGTGGATAACTTTTGACTCAGGCCACCAAAATGAACGAAACCACCGGGGTAATACTCAGAACTCACCAGAGAAAATCTCTTGATGAAGTAAATGGCAAGAAATTTCAAGTTCTTGCAGGAAAACTCGATCAAACCACGACCAGACCGCGGCTTCGCTGGATTGAAATAGCGAGAAGATCGTGAGGAAAGAGAGGAGATTTTGCGGAATTTTTATGCCAGATTGATGAAACCTGGCTCTGATAACATGAAAGATTATGAGATTAAGAGATTCAGAGATTTGTAGATTGAGAGAGAAAGATTAGAGAGAAAAGTGAGAATGATGATTATTCAGATTTTAGAAAAATGAATTTCTTTCTTACAAAGGAAGAGAGAGTTAACTTACTAAACTAGTCTAGGCTTGTTTGGATGCTAAGTTAGCCTAATACATGTTTGGCTACAAGGATAACATATCATTAATCACAAACAAGGCTAATTCACTCCCTTAGGACACATGGCACCTAGATAGGTCTAAGGCACACATTCTTCATTTTTTCATGTTTTGTCTTCATCATTCTTCTTCATTCCAACACTCTCCCTCAAGCTTAAGTCATGGAAAATGGCTAAGCTTGCAACCATGAAGTATTACCTCTTTAAAAACCTAAAGAAGAAAAACCCAATTGGGACAAAACCTTTTCTAGAGAAAAAGAGTATAACACTCCATGTTAGGATCAGTCTTGAGGAATGGACATGAGATCAAGCCGGGGTAGATAAAGCCGCCAGTCTTCAGTGTAGTAGCATTGGTGAACACATCTGCTCACCATTGCTTTTATATTTAATGGCAAAAATTCATTTAGATCTTACAGCATTTTTCCCTTTGGGAAGAGTGGCTGGCGCATAGGTTCGATTCTTCTTCATAGCTTGTCTTTCAACCTGAATTGCTTCTCTTAATTCCTTTATCTCCATAGCTTCCTCATAGGTCTTTGGAATCTGCTATTTATCAAGGCTAACAGTAAACGCAACATGAGAATCAGGTATATGAACTAGATTACACACTCCCTGGTCATGATGGACTATTGCATTGTTTATAGTAGAAGTTGGGTGGGAATCTATGCCTTGTACTTCTTCTAAGAACAACAGGTTACTTATTCTTCTAGAGCATCTACAAGATTACGTTGAACATCCCTTGGCCTTTTTGAAGCTGAGACTAAGATATCTCCTTCTGAATCCTCCTCTTGATCATGTATAGGTTCCTGGCCCCTCTCATGACCAAGAGGAGGTATGTGGTCTGGTTGAAGGAGGCCGTGCCACGTCCCGGGAATGAAGCCGTGCCTGCGGCCTGGTTCGCGGCCGGGAGGCCGGCGAGGGAACCATGGACATGCCTGGATCAGATGTGGCCACAGACGAGCCATGATCAGATGGTCCAAGAGCTGGAGCAGGCTGGGACAAGCTTGGGTCGTGCCTTGAATACACCTGGGTCGTGCCTGGGTCGTGGCTAGGTTGCGCCCGGATCGGACATTGACCGCGCCTGGGTGAACACGGCTCGGGCTGGGCTGGTCCTGGTTCGGGCCGTGCAAAGACAGACTCCAACTGTTCTGGAGCTGGTCCTGGCGCCTGGTGAGCTGGTCCTGGGCCAGGTGCTGGTGCCTTTGGAGAGACTATACCATTGCTTTCCAATATCCTCCTTAGATTCTCAGCTTGGTCATGTCTTGTTATTGAGATGTCCTTGAATTCTTCTTAAGTTCCTTCTTCATAGCATCTTTTGGATTCTTGGAATTTAACATCTCTGAATACCAGGACTCTTCTAGTCTCTGAATTATAACATTTGTATCCCTTTTGTGTATCATCTTGATCATCTGAGTCATCTCCTTCAATGGCTATAATAGGCGCCTTTGTAATATGAGTTCATAACCCTTTGCTGCACAAGGTTGTCGCACAAGGTTGTCCTCATGATTTTAGATCAGAGAGATAATTTGTCCCATGCAGAATAACAGGAGCCTTTATTTTTGTTTGATACTCCATTAGGCTTTTTCTAAAACCTACAAAAAATAATTAAGACCAAGAAGGAATAAGCAAAGAGTACACACGCGCCTGTCCTAGCTAAGCCACCAAGGTGCGTCAAACAACTTTAACAACCACCAACTACCTGCAACAGTTAGTAACAACCTCCAACAGCCTAACAGTCCTTGGTCAAACAAATTTAACAGTTTTAGCAGCATAACTATCAAAGATCCAGTTAATAGAATTGTTTAAAAATATCTAATCCACTTATGCCTCCAAAAATAAAAGAAAACAGATTCCTAGTAACAAACAAGAAACCCTTTCTTGAAGACTAAAACTCTTTGGAATTAAATGAAACTTCTTGAGACCCTCCACAAGATCCTAAACTAAGTTTTGACCGTCCATGATTTGAAAAATATTCAGAAAATTGAAGATTTCAACACAAATACCACAAATAGGTCAAATCTAGACACGATGAGAAAGATCGATCAAGAAAGCTTCTAAACTTAAAAAAGATCAAAGTGGACTTCCTGATTCATCAACTAGACTCGTTTTAATTGATTTTAGGCTTTGAAATCACCTGATTTGATAAAGAATTGAGGAAAATATGCTTGATGTAAACCCGTAGTCTCGCGGCGAGGCTGAACACAACACCACCAGACTTGACCGTGGATAACTTTTGACTCAGGCCACCAAAATGAACGAAACCACCGGGGTAATACTCAGAACTCACCAGAGAAAATCTCTTGATGAAGTAAATGGCAAGAAATTTCAAGTTCTTGCAGGAAAACTCGATCAAACCACGACCAGACCGCGGCTTCGCTGGATTGAAATAGCGAGAAGATCGTGAGGAAAGAGAGGAGATTTTGCGGAATTTTTATGCCAGATTGATGAAACCTGGCTCTGATAACATGAAAGATTATGAGATTAAGAGATTCAGAGATTTGTAGATTGAGAGAGAAAGATTAGAGAGAAAAGTGAGAATGATGATTATTCAGATTTTAGAAAAATGAATTTCTTTCTTACAAAGGAAGAGAGAGTTAACTTACTAAACTAGTCTAGGCTTGTTTGGATGCTAAGTTAGCCTAATACATGTTTGGCTACAAGGATAACATATCATTAATCACAAACAAGGCTAATTCACTCCCTTAGGACACATGGCACCTAGATAGGTCTAAGGCACACATTCTTCATTTTTTCATGTTTTGTCTTCATCATTCTTCTTCATTCCAACACTCTCCCTCAAGCTTAAGTCATGGAAAATGGCTAAGCTTGCAACCATGAAGTATTACCTCTTTAAAAACCTAAAGAAGAAAAACCCAATTGGGACAAAACCTTTTCTAGAGAAAAAGAGTATAACACTCCATGTTAGGATCAGTCTTGAGGAATGGACATGAGATCAAGCCGGGGTAGATAAAGCCGCCAGTCTTCAGTGTAGTAGCATTGGTGAACACATCTGCTCACCATTGCTTTTATATTTAATGGCAAAAATTCAGTTAGATCTTACAGCATTCTTCCCTTTGGGAAGAGTGGCTGGCGCATAGGTTCGATTCTTCTTCATAGCTTGTCTTTCAACTTGAATTGCTTCTCCTAATTCCCTTATCTCCATAGCTTCCTCATAGGTCTTTGGAATCTGCTATTTATCAAGGCTAACAGTAAACGCAACATGAGAATCAGGTATATGAACTAGATTACACACTCCCTGGTCATGATGGACTACTGCATTGTTTGTAGTAGAAGTTGGGTGGGAATCTCTGCCTTGTACTTCTTTTAAGAACAACAGGTGATTTCCCTTTCTCTTATTCTTCTAGACCATCCACAAGATTATGTTGAATATCCCTTGGCCTTTTTGAAGCTGAGACTAAGATATCTCCTTCTGAATCCTCTTCTTGATCATGTCTAGGTTCCTGGCCCCCCTCAAGACCAATAGGAGGTATGTGGCCTGGTTGAAGGAGGCCGTGCCACGTCCCGAGAATGAAGCCGTGCCTGCGGCCTGGTTCGCGGCCGGGAGGCCGGCGATGGAACCATGGACATGCTTGGATCAGATGTGGTCACAGACGAGCCATGATCAGATGGTCCAAGAGCTGGAGCAGGCTGGGACATGCTCGGGTCGTGCCTTGAATACACCTGGGTCGTGCCTGGGTCGTTTCTAGGTTGCGCCCGGATCGGACATTGACCGCGCCTGGGTGAACACGGCTCGGGCTGGGCTGGTCCTGGTTCGGGCCGTGAAAAGACAGACTCCAACTGTTTTGGAGCTGGTCTTGGCGCCTGGTGAGCTGGTCCTGGGCCAGGTGCTGGTGCCTTTGGAGAGACTATACCATTGCTTTCCAAGATCCTCCTTAGATTCTCAGCTTGGTCATGTCTTGTTATTGAGATGTCCTTGAATTCTTCTTAAGTTCCTTCTTCATAGCATTTTTTGGATTCTTGGAATTTAACATCTCTGAATACCAGGACTCTTCTAGTCTCTGAATTATAACATTTGTATCCCTTTTATGTATCATCTTGATCATCTGAGTCATCCTCTTCAATGGCTATAATAGGTGCCTTTGTAATATGATTTCATAACCCTTTGCTGCACAAGGTTGTCCTCATGATTTTAGATCAGAGAGATAATTCGTCCCATGCAGAATAACAGGAGCCTTTATTTTTGTTTGATACTCCATTAGGCTTTTTCTAAAACCTACAAAAAAGAATTAAGACCAAGAAGGAACAAGCAAAGAGTACACACGCGCCTGTCCTAGCTAAGCCACCAAGGTGCGTCAAACAACTTTAACAACCACCAACTACCTGCAACAGTTAGTAACAACCTCCAACAGCCTAACAGTCCTTGGTCAAACAAATTTAACAGTTTTAACAGCATAACTATCAAAGATCCAGTTAATAGAATTGTTTAAAAATATCTAATCCATTTATGCCTCCAAAAATAAAAGAAAACAGATTCCTAGTAACAAACAAGAAACCCTTTCTTGAAGACCAAAACTCTTTGGAATTAAATGAAACTTCTTGAGACCCTCCACAAGATCTTAAACTAAGTTTTGACCGTCCATGATTTGCAAAATATTCAGAAAAATTGAAGATGTCAACACAAATACCACAAATAGGTCAAATCTAGACACGATGAGAAAGATCGATCAAGAAAGCTTCTAAACTTAAAAAAGATCAAAGTGGACTTCCTGATTCATCAACTAGACTCGTTTTAATTGATTTTAGGCTTTGAAATCACCTGAATTGATTTAGAATTGAGGAAAATATGCTTGATGTAAACTCGTAGTCTCGCGGCGAGGCTGAACACAACACCACCAGACTTGACCGTGGATAACTTTTGACTCAGGCCACCAAAATGAATGAAACCACCGGGGTAATACTCAGAACTCACCGGAGAAAAACCCTTGATGAAGTAAATGGCAAGAAATTTCAAGTTCTTGCAGGAAAACTCGATCAAACCACGACCAGACCGCGGCTTCGCTGGATTGAAATAGCGAGAAGATCGTGAGGAAAGAGAGGAGATTTTGCAGAATTTTTATGCCAGATTGATGAAACCTGGCTCTAATAACATGAAAGATTATGAGATTAAGAGATTCAGAGATTTGTAGATTGAGAGTGAGAGATTAGAGAGAAAAGTGAGAATGATGATTATTCAGATTTTAGAAAAATGAATTTTTTGCTTACAAAGGAAGAGAGAGTTAACTTACTAAACTAGTCTAGGCTTGTTTGGATACTAAGATAGCCTAATACATGTTTGGCTACAAGGATAACATATCATTAATCACAAACAAGGCTAATTCACTCCCTTAGGACACATGGCACCTACATAGGTCTAAGGCACACATTCTTCATTTTTTCATGTTTTGTCTTCATCATTCTTCTTCATTCCAACACTCTCCCTCAAGCTTAAGTCATGGAGAATGGCTAAGCTTGCAACCATGAAGTATTACCTCTTTAAAAACCTAAAGAAGAAAAACCCAATTGGGACAAAACCTTTTCTAGAGAAAAAGAGTATAACACTCCCTGTTAGGATCAGTCTTGAGGAATGGACATGAGATCAAGCCGGGGTAGATAGAGCCGCCAGTCTTCAGTGTAGTAGCATTGGTGAACACATCTGCTCACCATTACTTTTATATTTAATGGTAAAAATTCATTTAGATCTTACAGCATTTTTCCCTTTGGGAAGAGTGGCTGGCGCATAAGTTCGATTCTTCTTCATAGCTTGTCTTTCAACTTGAATTGCTTCTCTTAATTCTTTTATCTCCATAGCTTCCTCATAGGTCTTTGGAATCTGCTATTTATCAAGGCTAACAGTAAACGCAACATGAGAATCAGGTATATGAACTAGATTACACACTCCCTGGTCATGATGGACTACTGCATTGTTTGTAGTAGAAGTTGGGTGGGAATCTCTGCCTTGTACTTCTTCTAAGAACAACAGGTGATTTCCCTTTCTCTTATTCTTCTAGGGCATCCACAAGATTAGGTTGAATATCCCTTGGCCTTTTTGAAGCTGAGACTAAGATATCTCCTTCTGAATCCTCCTCTTGATCATGTCTAGGTTCCTGGCCCCCCTCATGACCAAGAGGAGGTATGTGGCCTGGTTGAAGGAGACCGTGCCACGTCCCGGGAATGAAGTCGTGCCTGCGGACTGGTTCGCGGCCGGGAGGCCGGCGATGGAACCATGGACATGCCTGGATCAGATGTGGCCACAGACGAGCTATGATCAGATGGTCCAAGAGCTGGAGCAGGCTGGAACATGCTTGGGTCGTGCCTTGAATACACCTGGGTCGTGCCTGGGTCGTGCCTAGGTTGCGCCCGGATCGGACATTGACCACACCTGGGTGAACACGGCTCGGGCTGGGCTGGTCCTGGTTCGGGCCGTGCAAAGACAGACTCCAACTGTTCTGGAGCTGGTCCTGGCGCCTGGTGAGCTGGTCCTGGGCCAGGTGCTGGTGCCTTTGGAGAGACTATACCATTGCTTTCCAAGATCCTCCTTAGATTCTCAGCTTGGTCATGTCTTGTTATTGAGATGTCCTTGAATTCTTCTTAAGTTCCTTCTTCATAGCATCTTTTGGATTCTTGGAATTTAACATCTCTGAATACCAGGACTCTTCTAGTCTCTGAATTATAACATTTGTATCCCTTTTGTGTATCATCTTGATCATCTGAGTCATCCCCTTCAATGGCTATAATAGGCGCCTTTGTAATATGAGTTCATAACCCTTTGCTGCACAAGGTTATCCTCATGATTTTAGACCAGAGGAGATAATTCGTCCCATGCAGAATAAAAGGAGCATTTATGTTTGTTTGATACTCCATTAGGATTTTTCTAAAACCTACAAAAAAATAATTAAGACCAAGAAGGAACAAGCAAAGAGTACACACGTGCCTGTCCTAGCTAAGCCACCAAGGCGCATAAAACAACTTTAACAACCACCAACTACCTACAACAATTAGTAACAACCTCCAACAGCATAATAGTCCTTGGTCAAACAAATTTAACAATTTTAACAGCATAACTATCAAAGATCCAGTTAATAGAATTGTTTAAAAATATCTAATCCAATTTTGCCTCCAAAAATAAAAGAAAACAGATTCCTTGTAACAAATAAGAAACCCTTTCTTGAAGACAAAAACTCATTGGAATGAAATGAAACTTTTTGAGACCCTCCACAAGATCCTAAACTAAGTTTTGATCGTCCATGATTTGCAAAAGATTGAGAAAAATTGAAGATTTCAACACAAATACCACAAATAGTTCAAATCTAGACACGATGAGAAAGATCGATCAAGAAAGCTTTTAAACTTAAAAAAGATCAAAGCGGACTTCCTGATTCATCAACTAGACTCGTTTTAATTGATTTTAGGCTTTGGAATCACCTGATTTGATCAAGAATTGAGGGAGATATGCTTGATTCAAACCCGTAGTCTCGCGGCGAGGCTGAACGCGACACCACCAGACTTGACCGTGGATAACTTTTGACTCAGGCCACCAAAATGAACAAAACCACCGGGGTAATACTCAGAACTCACCGGAGAAAAACCCTTGATGAAGTAAATGGCAAGAAATTTCAAGTTCTTGCAGGAAAACTTGATCAAACCACGACCAGACCGCGGCTTCGCTGGATTGAAATAGCTAGAAGATCGTGAGGAAAGAGAGGAGATTTTGCGGAATTTTTATGCCAGATTGATGAAACCTGGCTCTGATACCATGAAAGATTATGAGATTAAGAAATTCAGAGATTTGTAGATTGAGAGAGAGAGATTAGAGAGAAAAGTGAGAATGATTATTCAGATTTTAGAAAAATGAATTTCTTGCTTACAAAAGAAGAGAGAGTTAACTTACTAATCTAGTCTAGGCTTGTTTGGATACTAAGATAGCCTAATACATGTTTGGCTACAACGATAACATATCATTAATCACAAACAAGCCTAAGTCACTCCCTTAGAACACGTGGCACCTACATAGGTCTAAGGCACACATTCTTCATTTCTTCTTGTTTTGTCTTCATCATTCTTCTTCATTCCAATACAACTTTATTTTCTATTTGTCATTTCGTGAGAAGCATGTAAAGCAATGTCCTTATGCCACCTCCATCAGTGGAAACCCATTTTAGTTTCTGATTTATAAGAAAATAATATTATTTTAATATAAATTTATTAAATAATTAAATTTTAATTAGTTTTAAAAATGTAAACCAATAATATGTGGAGAGAACTTTTTAGAACTTGTTTCTTAAGATTCTTAATTAAGAATCAATCCTTCTTCCTCTCTCTTGCTTTTTATTTTCTTATATCTTAATACTTAAGAAACTTAAGTAAGAAATTCCCTTACATTCTGTTTTGATATATTCAAACACCTTCCAATAAATCCCTTAGTATATTTTAGAATCAAGTTTGAATAGTCACATAAGTAAATTTTCACTTTTTTACAACAATGTGGTAATGTAATTACTACCAACTTTTTAGTAACTTTACTTTTTAGTAACCAAGTTAGTGGGATGAAATTGATAAATATTATTGTTGTTGTGAGTTTCTGTACGTTTTTCAATAGATTATTCATCTTTGTATTTGATGATCGTGAAATGAGTAATATTATCTTACTAAAAAAACCTTTGTATATGTTAAAATTGTTTGAATAATATAAGAATTTTGTATATGTTAAAGTGAAATATTTTTTTTCAATTTGAAATAAAAAATATTTTTTTCTGTCAAAAAAATAAATAAAAATAAAAATAATATTTTTATAATTATATTATTTATATGCGCTAATATATTCTACTCGAAGTTCCCTCAACAAATCTAGAATTTCCCACATCTCTATCGAACTCAGTTTAAAGCTTGCCAATCCAAACTACATTCCATAACTAATCTTTGTCGTTTTGACCAAACTAGATGTATAGTTAATTGGGTCGGGTTTGTTAGGCTTGGATTATCACAAATTTTAACTCATGAATTTGAAAACAAAAATTCTGGCAAGATTCTCCAACGGACACGAACTTCTAAATCTCGTGCGTTGTTTTTTAATTTCTGAATCCCAACCCAATTAATTCACAGTTATAATAATTATATCTAGACTCCAACAATCACAAAACCCTTTGATTATATGTTATTGTTAGTCTTTAGTATTTTTTTAAAAATATGTGGTTTAGTGACCAATAACTCGATAATTTTATGGGGATGAAGGATCGAACTCTAGATTTTACATTTTTTTAGTTTAAGTATCTAATTTATTTTTATACAATATATTTTTGTAGATTAGAACAAAACAAGAACGAGTCATTTCAGATAATTTGCAGAGCACTACATAAAGCCATGTACTAAGACGTAACCAATAAAAAATCTTTTGGTGGCACTGGTATAAAGTTTTTTTTGGTTTTACACTGAAATAAAATATATAATCTAAGAGACAGATGTATCCCACTTTGACGTTCATTTGCTAGCTGGCGAGACTGCCTTCGCCCAATCAAACGTTCTCTTCTAATTTTATTTGTAATATTTTTGAATTTTTGTGGTATAAATTTAATTTTGATTTATTTATTTGCTTCAGAGATAATATAACATCTTTAAGACCCTTAGCCAAAGAAAACAACATCTTTGACATCTGATTTGTTGAGCCATAAAAAGTGGCTTCCCCTTCTTCCTTTTCAATTGAGAATTAAGATATTTTGCACTTCACGCTAAAAATCTCCAAACCAAATCCCAAATACTGCATATCGTACAAATATTTACATTATAAAATGTCTAAACAAATCCGGGATCAACTGCTGCAGATATTATCATTTTATTTCTAATTAAAAAAATAATTTTAAAATATATATTCTATGGATTATTTTGTACCACTAAGAAAATAAAAATTATAAAGTTTTTAAAAATATAGATAAAAATTCTGAGAACATACTGAAAACAACGAAAACAGAATAATTTTTTTGGGAAGACTCTCAAGTAACACAAGATACCAATTAATCGATGACATAAATATATCGGAGTATCTCACTACACTATTACATATGGAGGTGTTAAATCGATGGATCGTGGAAGGACTCGGATAAATTCTCGGGCCAGAGATGAGTTTGTACTAAGAATGGGATGGAAAGCGACTGTTTGGAATAGAAACATTCGTTGAAGTCAATCCCCACTACATGAAGAGTTGGAGGCCTTTATATGGGCAATTGAGTGTATGAACACTCTTCACATAGCAGAAATTGCCTTTGTGACTAATGTAATGATATGATTAAGATGGTGCAATCATCGGATGACTGGCCAGCATTTACAAACCATTTGGAAGAGTTCAACAAATGTAGAGCATACTTTTACATCATCATGATAGACTTCCTACTAAGGACAACAAACATAAGAGCGGATAATTTGGCAAACAGTGCACGGATCTGTTCAACGCCCATAGCGTATTTCCCACGGATTGGTCACACATACTCTTCTAGGTTTTATTATCTTGTTTGATATTTTTATTATATCCATGTTGTTAACAAAAAAACAAATAATCCCCAAAAAAATGATTAACACACTTTCTTATTTAAAAGGCCATTTAATACACACGATAAGATAAAAACTCAAAATCAAATCAAATGTTTGTAGACAAGTATGTTAGTATTTCCAAAAGAGTCATATTTTCTCAAATTATATGTTTTGTTTTCAATAAAGATTTCTAAAACGGTCTAGCTAGCCAAACCGATGGAATCATATTCACGTATACCATAACTGAGTGAAGACTCTGTGCACTACATGCTAGATTTTCCGCCTTAGTGGTGGTGCTCGTAGAACAAATGTTAGGCTGAATGTGTTGAAAACGCTTTGCACCTCTGAAACTCCTCCAAATGTACTGTGAACACTAGCCACTTCTCCTATAAATATATCATTTTCACCATATCAGAACAATTAGTTGTGTAAACGATATATACTCGTTGGAACGCAATCATGCACTCCATTGTCTAAATTAGAGCTTTTATCTCTGCATGAACTGGGAAAATGATGTATTTAATAGTCTTAGGTCCCAGCAATACCTCTTCATCTCCTTTTTGTTACCTATCTATTATTGCCCTGAGAAATTTTCTGATTTTTTTCAAGCTCCATTAACATAGTATCACCAGCCATCATTTATCAAAAGTACTCGAGGAAAAAATACATCCTTTTCACTTGTAATAATTCTAAATCTTGGGCATATTCCCATATTTTCCGTTCAGATTCCGTTAGTAATATAATTTTATGTGGATTCCTATCAATGTTTAAATTTTTTATCATTCCTACTTTTCTATAAATACCAAATGATCCATAGAAAATACAAATTTTTAGGAAGTCTTCAAAACAAATAATTCAAAAATGCGATTGAGAACTGGATTGTGGTTGAGATTGATCCATGGGAAATATCTATTTTGTAATTAACTGTTAAATTATATGTTTACACATATTATAAAGTTTTTAAAGTTTTACTATAATATTTATTAATAAAAATAAATTTCAAGCAAAAACTATATTATTAATATTATCTTTTTAATATTAGTCAGAAAATCAAGATTTAGTTTTCCGATTAGTAATTTTTAACTTCTTAAAAATTACTAATCGGAAAACAGATAATGATGAAATTAATTTTCTACTTTCACATAATAGACAAAAAATTTATCATAATCTAAAAAACGTGATAAAAAAATGGATTGCATTTGATTATAAATAGTCATGAATAGTAACATAGACTACAAGAATCCATAGACCCTCATGCCAAGAATTACAGACAAAGTTCTGACGGTTTTTAAAGAGAACGACTTATGAGAAATTATGTGCTACCTTTCTTGAGAAACCCTCCAAACGATGGCAATCATGATATCTGTCACCAAGTCATGAGGCTGGGACAGCTGGTGTCTTACATTTCAAATTATTCCTAGGTGCTCCCTTTGGTGCAATCCACCAATAAAAATAATTAGTCACTTATGTTTGCTAACTTAGAAAAAGAAAAGAACGAAAAAAGGATAAATAATTTAGACTACTCAATGAAGATAAGCTATAGAAACTCACAAGTTCACCACATACGATAATTCATGTGATTAACACCTAGTCAACAACTAAAAAACACATACAACCTATAACTATCTCATTATAAGAGAACAAGCAATTTTCGACTGATGAAACCATCAGAAAATCGTCGTAATAGGACAAATTCGACAGCTTCTCGTTATAGAAAATCCGTCAGAACTATAACGTCACAAATTTTAATAACGTTCTAACGGTTTTCCGACCAAAATAGCTTGCCGTCGGAAAAGCTGTCGGAATCATTATTCCGTCAACAATCCGTCAGAAATACAAACCATCGGAAATCTATAGCACTGTATCCAACAGCTTTCTAACAGAAAGCTTACTCTGATGGATTTTCGACAGATATAACTATTTGTCGGAAAACCGTCAGAAATAAACCCTGTCAGAAATACTTCTATAATAGTCTATGTCGAAAAGCTGTTAGATTCAAGCCGTCTAAAATTGGTCGGAAATAGTAATGACAGTTTTCTGATGGATATTGGAAATTATTTTTTCCTATTTTAAGTAATATTTAAAAATTATTTAAAATGTTTTTCTAAATGAATAATCATAAAATAATTGGAAATTAGGAATGAAATAAAAATTAACATAAACTTAAATGTATAAAAAATATATAAAAAAGCAAATTGTTCAAGATTTAAGTACAATAAAAAAATTACATCACAGAGGAGTTTGATAAGAGTAGAAAAATGCATTCATCTTCTCTTTCATGACCCGTAAACGATTCAAATCCTCTTTACGTTGTTGTTCAAGCTTTTTAACTCGTTCTCGAAGCTCACAGTTTTCTTCTTGGAGTTTTGACCTACCAAAATCACCATACATAGGGAATAATGATGAAGCAGAAGCCAAACACTCTTTAGGTAATCTGTAAAGACGACCTTTTTTCTTCAGTGTTACCTTCAATATAAAATAAAATATATATTTAAAAAGTAGTAAATAATTACGATAAAAAAATTTATAAAAAATTATAAACGCTACTAACCTCGAACGCGAATCTATTCTGCTTCTCCAAGCGAACTTCGGTGAACATAGGAGTTTCGTCGTCACTTGGTTGGGTTTGGAGAAACTCATCACCGAGGCTCCTCACTTTCTGCGAGATTTCATGACCAACCGGATCATCAATTTGACTAGTTTGTCTGTTGGTGTAAGCATCTTCGATCAGCCGAATTAGAGAAGGAGGTTCCCCTTCGATCTCAAACTGTTAACAAAAGAAGACGCAATAAGTTAACAAATAAATAAATAAAATATTAATTAATTAGATACTTACAAGTTACTTGCCTCAGGAAGTTTTTCTAGTCACTCCTAGATTATGGGTTACATTCCTTTTCCCTTACAGTCGCTCTTACGGTTACTCGAATTAGTCGCGGATATGGCTTTTATTTTCGACCTCCTCCAACAGGCGATGAAAGCAAACAATAGGTCAGAATTTCTGGTCATCTCCTTGGGCACTTTATCATGCTTCCACTTGTCCTTCCATTCGTTCATCTTTCTCGAGTAAAAGTCGCCGCTTTAGCGTTGAATTCTCGTCAAAAGATTGATGTGATTTGCGCATTCCAAGTGAACTCTTACTGTTTTAAAAAATATATTAGTCAATATATACCACAAAAATGATACAATATAAATAATAAAAATTAAACAACATATAAGGTGTTACAATTACAGGCCACAACGTATGTTTTCTGTCATGCTTTGGGTTGAAACCATCAGTGCAACACATTTCAATGCTCATAAGCAAAATATGGATATAGCGATTAAATGAAATCTCTGCATCTTGAGTGCGTTGAGATTGATAGAGTCTCTTCAACCTATTCGTTAAGGGTAAATACCACATCCGTTTAAATGGAATGGAAATTCTACCACTTGTTTCCTGAAACTGCGGATGATGACAGAATCGACCCATTTTTGGTTTTCATCTTTGCCCCAATATATCATGCAGTTGTCAATGCACACATCTATCATCTGATACAGAAAACATAGATCAGCCACAAGTTTATGAATCTCGTAGTATGATGCTGGTGAAAGATTATCTTCCGATAAAATATATTTCACAAAATCAGCAAAAGCATCAACATATTTTTCTGACAAATTGTATTCTGTCTTATTTTTCATCATCCTACTAGCCGGTGATAATGGTGAATGACATTCTCTAAGCCCGCTATATAGTAGTTGGTTAGCTGCGTCAAATATACTAAAAACTTTTGCGTATCTAAATTAGGTTCATCAACCCGACAACTATCATCGCCCGACTGATGAATGCTCTTTCTGAATGCATTATTCACCATTTGAATCGTACAAACAACTACATCTTCCTTCGTTCTATGTTCTCCTACACCATGTGCAACATATTGGGCACTACTACTACCATAATCTTAGTTTTTCTCTCCATGTAATTACTAAATCTTATAACCCAGGGTAAATCCATTTTGGTATAAATGATTCCAAACTAACTCAACCTTAATATTTATATTATTCTTTCAAATAGAACATGAACATTTGATTACCACTTTTTACCAGCATGATTTCTCCCGACCAAATACATGAACTCGCATATACCTCGTGCATAATCATCTTTCAACAGGTTGGAGTCGTCGTCCATCATTGGCTCGTCCATCCTAGAACGAAAATATCTACTCATCTTTGTTCAATGTTTCGATTTTTTTTTTAAAAAATATATAATTGATCTCTCAAGGGTTGTAAACATATTTATAATGAAAACGGTCGTCGGAAATCCGTCAAAAATCACACCCGGTCGGATCATCTGACGTCTTGTTTTAATGGTAGATGATCTACCTGAATGTTATAGTTCTGTCGAAAATCCGTTAGAGTATTACGACGGATTTTCGAAGGAACTTCAAGTTGAACCAGATTCGTCGAAAATCCGTTAGAGTATTACGATGGATTTTCGAAGGAACTTCAAGTTGAACCAGATTCGTCGAAAATCTGTCGGCATATTCCGACGGATTTCCGACAGCTGTCGGAGGAATGGTAACCTGTCAAAAATCTGTCACAATATTCTGACAGATTTTTGACTAATTTGTTAGAACTGTGTTTACATTGGAACTTCGTTTGAATATTCTGACAGATTTTCGACGCGTAAGTAATCCGATGAACACATGTCAAAAAGTCATCGAAAAATGATGACGAATATCTGTTGGTTTACTGTCATCGGTTATTTCTCGGTTTATGATGAATATTTCTGACGGATTTCTGTCCGTCGTAGATATTTGTCGGAATATTGCGTATTTTCTTGTATTTTCTACACATGCAACACTTAGTGGGAGTGTGTAAAAATGGTGTATTGTGCCTCATTATCCCGCATCTCATGGTAGCTAAAGTCTGATTTAATGCTAAATCTTTTAGCGTATGTGTAATTATTTTTTTGGTCAACTTAACATAATGGTTTTAATATTCTCTTTAACATCACAGAATGCTGGGTTCGAATATGAACTTTAAAAAAAATTCAGAAATAGCCATTATTGTTTCATATAATTTACACCTGCTATATGTAATTAGTTTATATGAAATTATTAATGCTATTTGTGTATACATATACTATAGAGGTTGGCCTAAGTAAAATGTTGGATAAGACCACCTGAGTATGATTTCTTTTAGCATGGCTGTGTGCCCACAATGATGAACTCATGACCGTTTAGACACTGAGTGGTTAGACGATCATGTGTGAGTGGCCATACAGAAAAGGCAACTCACTTGCATCCATTTTTGTTCCATGTCATCTAGAGTATAGGTTATTAAGGGGGTGGGTGGTTATAAAAAGCAGTCACAAATTAACCACATTTAAACTAAATACGACACCTTCATCCCTCTATCAGAGACTCGGGCCAAGTATGAAACCTTCTCTCTAGGGATAACTGTTGTCCCTGAAAAAATATGTTGCCTCCACTTTTTAAATCAGTGTTTTATCTAAGTGTTCATTTATGTTTTAGACCAAAGATTGACCAGTTAATAAATAAGTTACTTTTAACATGTGATCAGTGAAAGAGACTAATCAATAAACATGAGAATACGAATATATGGAGCTTTTTCCAAGATTTTTGGCCATATATGCAGCCAAGAAAGACTTGCAGTTGTTTGAGAACAAGGAAGAATTTGTCGGACCGCTTTGGGAAACTTTTCAAATTTCTAAAGATTTTTCTCAATTCTTTTGTGGTTTGCCCTAACCACATTCTACACTTATATAAGCATAAGAGGAGCCATGAAATGGAGAAAGCCTCCATAGATAGCCACCTTGAGTAGGGCTTGACAAGCCTAATCAAAAATTACCAAAGTTTCATAATTTTGATTGTATTTCTATTTTATTTTCGTTGCTTTTTTTAATTTTTCATGCTTTGTTCATTAGAAAAGATTTCAACTTTGTATTTCCATATATAAAAGCTTTGTGAAATTTTTTATTTATGTAATCTTTGTTCATGTGTAATTTCGATTTTTATAGTTGAGTAGATTTTTTGTTGGGTTTAAGGGTTTGTAAAGAGATATATTCATGATTTGATAGATGGAGTAGCACATCATATTGATAGAAGTAATATTCTGTTTAATAATATTTTTAATGCATGTTCTTAAACTGATTCATTAAGCTCTTATCTATGAAAATCAAATGCATGAACATCAAATGGTTGACTGGTCTGAATTAAATTGAATAGGCTAATATGATTATATTGCTAGCACCTTTTCCAATATAATTTAGTGAATAAATTGATAATACTTGCATCTCTGTGTTTTTAATTTATTTGATTACAAGAATATGATTCAGATTTAATTTCATAAAAATTGTATTTAGGCCACAAGAGTGGAGACTATTAATCATAGTGTTTCCAGTTGTAGGAATAATATATCTTACGCCAAAGACACCACTAATACGAACCTGTAACAGTGTAAGCGCAAGGAAGAATTTGTCAGACCACTGGCAGACATGACAAAAACTGGCAGACATGACAAAATCTGTTGATGAAAAACAATTTTAAGTGTTTCATACTAGGTCAACCCGGAATGATCCATACTCAACACGAATTATGCGATCAAGATCCGACATACAACCTTAACTGAAGTAAACTCAATAAATAGAACATTTTTCTACCAAGGAAATGATCCAATTTTTCAACTTTAGTATTATACTTTTTTTATTTTCCATAAAACTTTTTTAGAGTTTTTTCTCATTTGTTCTTAAATTCTTATCTAATTTTAACTAATTTCTTGACTATTCGCCAATCATCTTATTTTCATTTATTCTTTTTTACCTTAAAGTGATTACCTTAAAAAATTGATATTTCTCCGATTCATCTTTTTTTTTTTAATTAGAAAACTTGCATTGTCCTTTCCTCTTCTTCTATTTTTACGAATCCTTTTAATATATAATGCTGGTCTTGTAATATTTCTTCTGTTCTTTATTTATTTGAGTGTTGAAATACTAAAAACACATTTTTATCACTTTTTGTATTTCCATACATTTATTCGTTTTTTAAAAAATTTTATCCTGAAAAATCTCAAAAAACTCCTAAACAATCTATATAAAAAAGAAAAAATGGTGATGGTGATGTTTTTCTTCAAAGAGTGAGTAAATACGTCCCGTTCTCCAGTTATTTTTTTTTTTAAAATTCAATAATATCTCAAAAGCCCATAAATATAGGCAACTGGATCGTTTATTTTTATCTTTTACTATACCAAAAGACCCAAAAAGATAGGGAGAAAAAATAATTTTGTTATTGATTTTGTTCAAACACATTTGAAAATAGCAACTTAACACCTAATAAGAAAGCATCAACAAAAAAAACATAATTTAGTACATAATTTTAAACATAGGTGAATCTATTTATTTATAATTTGTGATTAAGAATTTTTTTTTCAGTTTATTATTGCAATTTTAATATTTCATAACATCGTAAATTACTTGATTCAAATCCAAAAATATGTGATAGGAAGTAACTATCACTGTATCAAATAATTCTTACAAGAAAAAAATTATATAGCCATATCCTTCCTGCCATATCTTTTGTATCTTTTGCCATTATTAAAATTATTTTCACCCCCATTATCAATTTAAATATACAAAATTGGTTTTTAAATACTTTTTATTGTTTATTAATACCAAAGTAATCATTATATAAACATGTAAATTTAATTGATTTTTATTTTTGCTCTTAATTTACTCAATCCTTGTAACTAGTTATAATTAATGTATATGTACTAATAGGTAAGTAAAATGACAAAACAGAAAATTTTGTAATTTGCTCTAATACAATTGACTGTACAAACAAAAACAACTACGTACCTGAAATCTTCTCTCTGTAACCCTTACAGAAAACGCAAAAGATGAAAACAAATATTAAAAGTAGAAGAAAAGGGATAAATAAGGAAGAGTATTCGGGGAGATTCTATTTTTCAACATGGATTATGATTTTCATTAAATTGAGGAACCTTCGGAGCAAGATCGCCACGACAAACAGGACACAACGTATGGTTAGATAGCCACGTGTCAGCACATAACTGGTGAAACCCATGGTTGCAACCGGGAACCAGACGAGCCGATTGGCAACTCTCGATATCTTCAAGGCAAACGGCGCACTCCGTCGACCTCGCCAATAAGGCAAGCTCTTTTCCGGTGAGTTTTGGGAGTTTCTCGAGATCTGAGACAGAGAGACCTTTACCGGTGACCGGCTTAACCGGTTCAGCAAATCTAAGACGCTCAATACGGCGTCGTGTGCAGTACCACAAGAGGAAGAGATATATGAGGAAGACAATGCACATGCCGACGCAGGGGAGGAGGAGCGCCATGAATAGGGTAGCTAACATGGTTCCTCCGTCACTGGATTCAACGGTGGCGGTGACGGTGGGTGGTGGAGAAGGCAATAAAACTGGTGAGATGCGTGTGTAGTGCATCCTACACCGTCTCTCGCTTTCTCCGGCTCGAATTTCTTTAAATTGTCAAAAGCTAAAAGGAAAAGAGAAAAAAGTTATATTCCTGCTTTATGAGCAGAAAATTGTGAGAAAGAAAAATTGTTTATAGGTGTGGTTGAGAATGAAAACTTTGTGAAAATAGAGTAACGGCTATATATAAAGAGAGGAGAGGACCCAATGTTCAGAATTTACGTTATATTATGTTTTCCCAACATAATTTTTTTTTGCAAATTTTAATTTTGTAAACTTTGTAAAATTATAATTATATTCATTTCTAAAATTCATCATATATGACTAGAGTTTAAATCCAATACCCACAATGTTAAAAAGATATTAAAACCACTAATTTCATATATCAAATTGCAATGAAAACGATTTGATATATGACTTCCAAAAACAAATATCAAACACGTGATCAGTTACTAAACAAATCAAATTATTATAAGTGAATTTTTGTAATAGTCTAGATATTAACTTTAATTACCTATATAATTTATTTATTTTTAATTATTAAATTATTTTTTGCTTTTTTAAAAGCTAAGCATACTGGTGAGGCGAGTTTTTTCGACCGTGAAATATCAAATCCTCTTGTAGTTATAGTACTTGGGATGTCAATCCAAAACTTGTGTCTTTCAAGCACCTAGAATGCAATTTGATATCTAATTTAGATTAATAAGTAATTATGGGTTGGTAACATGGTATCATTAAACAAAAATGCATTAAAAGAAAATAACTAAATCTAACTAAAACAAAAGAAAATAAAAGTGGTTGGGTTTGATTGTTTTCATGTTTAAAAACACCATTCGAAATTGGATAATTGGTTGGATATTTCTTTAGAAGATATGTTGAACTAATGTTTACAAGTTTATTATTCTCAGTCACAATAAAAGAATCGCTCATATACATGCTAATCCACTTTCGTGACAGAAATCCTTTCAGTGACCACCTAGTTTCTACAAATGTCTTTGGGTACTAGGCAGTCAATGAACATTAAGATCGTATTCTTACAATCTGTAGCGCGATAACCCATCATCAACTGTCGTTGAGGCAGATTTTGAACCTCACCCATACTGATAGTGTTCAAGTACACAATCGTCTGATCAAGGGTCGCTCGTGTGATGCAAGAACTTAGGGTGGGCTGTTTTTCACCGAGAATCTCAGGTTGTTGGACAGAAATCAATGGAAGTGATGGGGTGGACCGAAGGGACCACACAAGCTGTGAAAGGGGCTTGTGATACTCCAAGAACTTTAGACACTAGTCTTTTAGGTTTTTTTCAAAATGCTTGTTATTTTATTAAGTGTAGACAAAAGGCTTATATAATGCATTGTTACAACTTTAGGCTAAACTACAAGGCGGTTAACCTTATAAGGATTAAAACAACATGTAGTTCACTTATTGACAATTAAATAAATATTGGGTCATAATCAGTCAACATGACTAAAACCCAAATTAAACAATTAGTCTAAAAGAATAAAAATAAGATAGAAAGCTCAATAACACTTAGGCATAGAATTCGAATGAAGACTTGTAAATGGAGTAAAATTGTGAACAAGTCTTCACCGCCTTGCGCACTAAGAGTATTGCCTCATTAAAACCTTCTTTGGAAAACCCAGTGGGATAAAACCGAAGATAGGAAAAATAGTACAATTTCCTAGCACGACTTTTGGTGTCTCTACCGAATGGTAATGGTAAAGAAACCGGAGGAGAAAGAGTCTTTTAGAAGGAACCTCTATGGTTCCTTGTCTAGCTGGAACAGGTCAAGGCGTGGACCGGTCGTTGGTGCATGGAATGGACCGGTCTGGTCGGATGCGTGGCACTGGTCAGCTGGACGGCTGGGCGTAGGCTGGTCGTCTGGGTCAGCTCAGGGTCCTCTCCGGTTCCACTCTCAAGGAGCATGCTGAGCTTGTCTCCTAAGGCTTTCCTCTTGGACCACGTAAGAGGTCCAAGTGGAATGACCAGTGCAACGGCTGGCTCGATATCCTCATCATTCCCTTCCTCTTGAAGTTGATGTGAGCCTGGTCGACAGGTTGCACCATCCGGTCGATAAGATGAACCAGCCGGTTGATGGAACGGACGAAGACCTGGATGACCTGGATGACCAGCCGGATGCTAACACGATCGAGGACTTTGTACACCCGGACAAGTATGTGGAGGTTGGCCCGGAACGTGGCCAAGGAACCAAGCAAGGCGTCGACCAGTGGAACGAGGAGCATGACCCAGCACCGACTTCAGGACGCGACCCAACCAAGGCTTCATCAAGGATTGACCCATCGACCCAACCTTCATCTGAAGCCTCGACCAGCCTTGTCCCGGACCCATGGACCGTTCCACTTGGTCCCATGACCCGCGCCCGAACTAAGGCCCTACAAGACACTATTGGGTTATTTCTTACCTATTCTCTTTTTATTTTGTCTAAGTCCATTTGATTATGTCTTTGGGCTTATGTGATTGGGATTAAGGGTCCATTGGTTCCCTTTTCCCATGTGAGGTTTTTCCCATTGGGTTTTTCTCACATGGGTTTTTAATGGGGCCTGGTGAAGCTTTAAGATGATCAAGCCCATAAGGCCTTAGACTTATAATTGATGGCATGGCCCGGCCCATTTCTTTGTAAGCGTGTGTATGGTCTTCACTTTGACCACATTGTAATCCGCCAGTTCGATCCCTTTCTATCTTGTTCATCTTCCCCCCCCCTCAAACTGCTTCATCTGACCATTCCATCCACGCCTTGTCTATCCCAAACCCGTGACCAAAACCTCCATTTCATTGCATCCAACCTTCCGCTCCTTGCTCACCTGTTGCCGGTCTTGGAGTCGCGTGTTCCTCTTCACCAGGACCACGTCAAGTGGTATCAGAGCCGACATCAGGCTGAGCACTTCACCCTCTCTTGTTTTTGTATTCGATCTGTTTTAAACCATTGATCTTCCTAAAGTGACCATTCATCTTCTATTAAGCCGTGATAAATCCGTTTATTTTCCGATTTTCTCTTGAACACTTGACTTGTTTTAAGTGTTTAAATGGCAGGGAATGAGGAAGAGGAGTCTGAAGCAAACCGGTTTAATCGCCTGTTTGAAGATCTTGCAACCAGGCTCAATCGGACCATAGAAGATCGTCTCCAAACAATCCAACTTAGAATCCGTGAAGGCATTCGTGAGGAAATCAATAGGGCGGTTCCAAATGGGAGGCAGCCGCGACCAAGGAACCCCATTCCTCCACGGCGTGTCAGAGGACTCACTCCTGAACCACATGAGCATGTCTCAGATGCAGGAAGTTTGGGACGTAGGACGTTTGTAGGAGATGAAGGGGCGGCCAGATTCTATAACTCTGGAGGATCAGACCACAGTGGATACAACCGGCCTAGGCGCCATCAGAGGATCCCAAATCTGCCCCCTCAGCCGGACCAGTTCAACAACCTTAAATTGAAGATCCCTCCCTTCCACGGCCACAATGACCCCATCACTTACCTTGATTGGGAAACTAAGATAGAACTTGTTTTGAATTGCCAATTCTATAGTGAGGTTAACAAGGTTAATTTGGCCGTTACAGAATTCTATGACTATGCCCTAAGCTGGTGGGATCAGGTGGTTACTTCAAGGAGAAGAAATGGAGAGTATCCCATTGAAACATGAGAAGAACTTAAGCTCATCATGAGAAGGCGGTTTGTTCCCAACCATTTCCATAGAGATCTACACCAAATACTCATGCATCTACAGCAAGGCAACAAGAGTGTAGATGACTACTTCAAGGAAATGGAGATGCTCCTGATCCGAGCCGGTGTGACTGAAGATCGTGAAGCAACCATGTCCCGCTTCATGAGTGGACTCAACCAGGAGATCCAAGACCGGCTGGAGATGCAGCATTATGTAGAGTTGGAAGAAATGTTACACAAGGCATTGCTGATTGAGCAACAGCTTAAGAGAAGAACTAACACTCGGTCTTTTGGTGCAGGTGCCGTGGAGTCCAAGAGAACTTTCAATAAGGAGTTCAAACCAAACCGCACCTTTGAAACCAAATCGTCCGGGTCCAAATCAGCTTCCAATCTCTTCCCACCAAGGCCAGACAAGGGCAAAGCCGAGGAGCGCCCCACCAGAACTAGAGACATTCGGTGCTTCAAGTGCTAGGGACTAGGGCACTATGCCAGCGAATGTACCAACAAACGCGCCATGATCATCATGGAAAATGGAGAAGTCCAAACTGAGGAAAAAGAAGGCTCTGACCCATTGACCGATGGGGAAGAGGAACTACCAGTCTCAGGACAACTCCTTGTGGCAAGAAGGACCCTGAATGTCCAAATCAAGACAGATGAACCGGACCAAAGGGAAAGCCTTTTTCACTCACGCTGTCTGATCCAAGGAAAGGTATGCAGCTTAATTATTGATGGTGGTAGTTGTACTAATGTTGCTAGTGAGTCTATGGTCAGGAAATTATGTCTTGAGGAGCTGCCCCATCCAAAGCCATACCCTCTCCAATGGTTGAATGATTCAGGCGAGTTAAAGGTGACCCATCAGGTCAAGGTGCCGATTGAAATAGGCAAATATAGAGATGAGATCTTGTGTGACATTCTGCCAATGGAAGCAAGCCATATCCTCTTGGGTAGACCGTGACAGTCAGACAGGAAGGTGGTCCATGATGGCTACGCCAACCGCCACCACTTCACCTTCAAAGGCCGTAAGACCACCTTAGTTCCCATGTCACCCCATGAGGTATATCTAGATCAAATGCATCTTAAGAAACAAAAGAAAGAGGCTAGCAAGGCTAAGGAACCAAGGGCTAAAACCAACTTCTATATAAAGGCTAGTGATGTTAAAAGAAGTCTTAGTCTTAAGGCTCCGATCCTTATGCTCATCTATAAAGAGCATGCCCTTGTGACTACTAACCCAGAGCCGGTTCTCCCGAGCATCCTAAGTGAACTTTTGCAGGGATTCCAGGACGTGTTTCCAGAGGAGTGTCCATATGGGTTACCACCCATTCGTGGAATAGAGCATCAGATCGATCTGGTCCCTGGAGCTTCCCTACCCAACCGGCCTGCTTATACAACCAACCCCGTGGAAACCAAAGAATTGCAAAGGCAGGTTGATGAGCTCATGGCCAAGGGACACATCCGTGAAAGCATGAGTCCATGTGCTGTGCCAGTCCTTCTTATCCCTAAAAAGGATGGGACTTGGCGCATGTTTGTTGATTGTAGGGCAATCAATAACATAACGGTAAAGTATAGACATCCTATTCCTAGGTTAGATGACATGCTTGATGAACTCCATGGATCTAGGATATTCTCTAAGATAGATCTTAGAAGTGGTTATCACCAGATTAGGATGAAAGAAGGTGATGAGTGGAAAACCGCTTTTAAAACTAAGCATGGTCTATATGAATGGTTAGTCATGCCCTTTGGTTTAACTAATGCCCCTAGTACTTTTATGAGACTCATGAATCATGTGCTTAGGGAATTCATAGGCCATTTTATCGTTGTATACTTTGCTGATATCTTAGTATATAGCAAGACCTTGGAAGAACATGTGCAACATCTTAGACTTGTTTTAGAAGTGCTTTGGAAAGAAAGGCTGTATGCTAATATAAAGAAGTGCACTTTTGGAACAGATAACATTGTTTTCCTAGGTTTTGTAGTAAGTGCTGCAGGTGTGCAAGTGGATAAGGAAAAGGTCCGTGCTATACAAGATTGGCCTAGCCCAAAGACCGTGGGGGAAGTCCGCAGCTTCCATGGTTTAGCAGGGTTTTACATATGTTTTGTTAAAGACTTCAGCACCTTGGCAGCACCCTTGACTGAGGTGATCAAGAAAGACGTGGGATTCAAATGGGAGAAGGAGCAGGAAGAGGCATTTCAGCTGCTTAAGGACAAACTCACTAACGCCCCTTTATTGGCATTACCTAACTTTTCTAACACCTTTGAGATTGAATGTGATGCCTCAGGTGTTGGGATAGGAGCTGTTCTTATGCAGGACCGCAAGCCCATAGCCTACTTCAGTGAGAAACTTGGAGGAGCTACCCTAAACTACCCCACATATGATAAAGAATTGTATGCTCTTGTCCGTTCCTTACAAACTCGGCAACATTACTTGTGGCCCAATGAGTTTGTGATACACACAGACCATGAGTCACTCAAGCACCTAAGGAGTCAACATAAGCTCAAAAAACGGCATGCCAAGTGGATGGAGTTCATATAAACCTTTCCTTACGTAATCAAATACAAGCAAGGTAAAGAAAATGTGGTAGCCGATGCCTTGTCCCGAAGGTATGCACTCTTATCTACTTTAGAAGTTAAGCTTATGGGATTTGAGCATATGAAAGAACTGTACATGACTGACCCAGACTATGGAGAACTCTATAAGTCTTGCCTTAAGAATCCTACAGGTCGCTTTCATGTACAAGATGGATATTTGCTCTTTGAAAACCGACTGTGCGTGCCATCATGCTCCATGAGAGAATTGTTTGTCCGTGAGGCCCATGCTGGTGGACTCATGGGACACTTTGGCGTGTCCAAGACCCTAGCCGTGATGCGTGAGCACTTTTACTGGCCACACATGAGGAAGGACGTGGAGAGAGTGTGCAGCCGGTGTGTTAAATGTAAACAGGCTAAATCCACGACTCAGCCCAACGGTTTGTATCATCCTTTACCCATTCCAGAACAGCCTTGGATTGATTTGTCTATGGATTTCATCTTAAGATTGCCTAGAACTCGTAATGGCAAGGATAGTATTTTTGTGGTTGTAGATAGGTTTTCCAAAAGATCCCATTTCATTGCATGTAGAAAGACAGATGATGCATCTCATGTAGCAAACGTGTTCTTTAAGGAAGTAGTAAGGTTGCATGGCATGCCTAAGACTATTGTGTCTGATAGAGACACCAAAGTTTTGAGTTATTTGTGGCGCACCTTATGGTCTAAGTTAGGTACCAAATTGTGTTTTTCTACTACATGCCACCCTGAGAGTGACGACCAAACTGAAGTTGTTAATAGGACTTTAGGCTCATTCTTGCGTGCATTTGTTGGAAAGAACCTTAGGACTTGGGAAGATCATCTACCACATGTTGAATTTGCATACAATCACTCGGTTCATTCTGCATCTAAGCATTCTCCCTTTCAAATTGTTTACGGCTTTAATCCTATCTCACCTTTGGATCTAATGCCTCTGCCTTTAGGTGAGTGTGCTAGTCTTGATGGAGAACATAAGGCTCGTTTAGTTAAACAGATTCATGAACAAGCACGAGCCAATATTGAAGCCAAAACCAAGAAGTATGGTCAAGAGGTTAATAAGCACAGGAGGAAGCTTACCTTCAAGCCTGGAGACCAAGTCTGGATCTACATACGCAAGGACAGGTTCCCTGGAGAACGCCGATCCAAGCTAATGCCTAGGGTGGACGGACCATTCACCGTGGTCAAGCGCATAAATGACAACGCCTACCAGCTTGACTTGCAAGGTAAGTATGCCGTGAGTTCCAGTTTCAACATTACTGACATAATTCCTTATTGTGCAGATGGACCGGATTTGAGGTCAAATCCTCTTCAAGTGGGAGGGGATGATGTGAGCCTGGTCGACAGGTTGCACCATCCGGTCGATAAGATGAACCAGCCGGTTGATGGAACGGACGAAGACCTGGATGACCTGGATGACCAGCCGGATGCTAACACGATCGAGGACTTTGTACACCCGGACAAGTATGTGGAGGTTGGCCCGGAACGTGGCCAAGGAACCAAGCAAGGCATCGACCAGTGGAACGAGGAGCATGACCCAGCACCGACTTCAGGACGCGACCCAACCAAGGTTTCATCAAGGATTGACCCATCGACCCAACCTTCATCTGAAGCCTCGACCAGCCTTGTCCCGGACCCATGGACCGTTCCACTTGGTCCCATGACCCGCGCCCGGACTAAGGCCCTACAAGACACTATTGGGTTATTTCTTACCCATTCTCTTTTTATTTTGTCTAAGTCCATTTGATTATGTCTTTGGGCTTATGTGATTGGGATTAAGGGTCCATTTGGTTCCCTTTTCCCATGTGAGGTTTTTCCCATTGGGTTTTTCTCACATGGGTTTTTAATGGGGCCTGGTGAACCTTTAAGATGATCAAGCCCATAAGGCCTTAGACTTATAATTGATGGCATGGCCCGGCCCATTTCTTTGTAAGCGTGTGTATGGTCTTCACTTTGACCACATTGTAATCCGCCAGTTCGATCCCTTTCTATCTTGTTCATCTTCCCCCCCTCAAACTGCTTCATCTGACCATTCCATCCACGCCTTGTCTATCCCAAACCCGTGACCAAAACCTCCATTTCATTGCATCCAACCTTCCGCTCCTTGCTCACCTGTTGCCGGTCTTGGAGTCACGTGTTCCTCTTCACCAGGACCACGTCAGAAGTGCTTTGGTCTCCAAAGCAAAATTCTCACCTCCATCAAACAACTCTAAGTCAGAAACATTGAAAGTACTAGAGACATTATACTCACGTCGAAGTTCGAGCTGGTAGGCGTTGTCGTTAATTTTCCGAAGGACGCGGAATGGACCATCTCTCCGAGGTGCAAGCTTGCTCTTCCGTCGCTGGGGAAATCTCTCTGGTCGCAGATGTAACCAAACCCAATCTCCATCATTGAAAACCATGTGCCTGTGACCTTTGTTGGCATTCTTGACGTCTGGATGTTCCGTTGTTCCCGGATTGCCTTGGTCTCTTCCTGAAGCCGCTTGATGTAGTCTGCCTTGGCTTCTCCCTCCAAGCTGACAGCGTCGCACAACGGTATGGGTGTGAACTCGATAGGAGTGGTCGGGTTGAAGCCGTAGACTACTTCAAAAGGAAAACGCTTGGTGCCGGAATGTGTGGCCTGTTGTAGGCAAACTCAACGTAAGGAAGGCATTCTAGCCAATTCTTCAGATTTCGGCCGATTGTTGCCCTCAAAGTCTGGGACAAGGTCCTGTTGACAACCTCGGTCTGTCCGTCCGTCTGTGGATGGTATGCTGTGGAGAACAGAAGGTTGGTGCCCAATTTCCGCCACAAAGCTCGCCAGAAGTGGCTCATGAACTTGGTGTCACGGTCTGATACGATCGTCCGGGGAATGCCGTGAAGTCGTACTATCTCCTTGAAGAACATGTCAGCAATCTGGCTTGCATCATTGGTCTTGTTGCAAGCGATGAAATGTGCCATCTTGGAAAATCTGTCGACCACTACGAAGATAGAGTCCTTATGGTTGATTTTTGGCAGGCCTAAGACGAAGTCCATGGAGATATCTGTCCAAGCGCGGATGGAACTGGCAATGTCATTTAAGGACCCTGCAGATGCATCTTGGACTTAGCCATTTTGCAGATCAGGCACCGGGCGCAGTGTGTCTCTACATCTCGTCGCTGATGAGGCCAATAGAAATGTTCCATAAGCATGCTTAAGGTCTTGTCAATGCCGAAGTGACCCATGAGGCCTCCGCCGTGGGCCTCTCTGAGAAGCAGCTCTCGAGTCTTTTGTCTTATAGGAGTCTGTCTCGGGATGCATAGTCATTTGTCTTAAAGGAGTCTGTCATGAAGAAAGAAGCGGCTGTAGTTTCCCTTGCCGTGCTCTAGGTAAACCTGAGCAAAGTCGACATCGTCAGCGTACAGCTCTTTGATCATCTCAAAGCCAATAAATTTTGACTCCATTACGTAAATGAGACTGTATCGACGAGATAAGGCATTGACGACAACATTGTTCGTTCCTTTCTTATACTTGATGACGTATGGAAAGGTCTCGATGTACTCCAACCAACGGGCATGTCATTTCTTCAGTGTAGATTGTCCGCGGAGGTGCTGGAGTGTCTGATGGTCAGTGTGAATGACGCACTCCGGGAAAGCAGATAATGCTGCCAAGTCTCTAAGGCGTGGACGAGGGCATAGAGCTCCTTGTCGTATAACGGATAGTTAAGTGCATCTCCACTTAACTTTTCACTGAAGTAGGAGACAGGTCACCCGCCTTGTGTGAGGACAGCTCCAATGCCGATCCCTGAAGCATCACACTCGACCTCGAATGTCTGCGTGAAATCCAGCAGAACTAGGACTGGGGCGTGTGTGAGGCGTTCCTTTAGAAGCTGGAAGGCCTTGTCCTGTTCGGGTCCCCAACGGAAGTCCTGGTTCTTCTTTATCGTCGAGGTCAACGGACAAGCTATCGTGCTGAAGTCTTGGACGAACCGTCTGTAGAAGCTGGCGAGCCTGTGGAAGCTACGGAACTGACTGGCGGTCGTCGGTGTGGGCCAATCCTGTATGGCCTTAATCTTCTCGTCGTCCACCCGAAATCCCTGGGAACTTACGACGTAAAACAACTTGGTCGGTGCAGAATGTACATTTCTTGAGGTTTGCGTACAACTGCTCTCTCTGCAGGGTGGTCATCACGGCCTCTAGGTGCTCCAGATGGTCTTGGTAGGTCGTGCTGTAGACGAGAATATCGTCGAAGTAGAGCACTACGAACTTGCCAATGAACGGACGAAGAACGTCATTCATAAGTCGAATGAAGGTATTGGGCGCGTTTGACAGGCCAAATGGCATCACTAGCCACTCATAAAGACCTTGCTTGGTCTTGAATGCAGTCTTCCATTCATCTCCCTCTCTCATCCTTACTTGATGGTATCCGCCTTTCAGATCAATTTTGGAGAAGACTGCGGCTCCGCTGAGCTCGTCTAGCATGTCGTCCAGGCGCGGGATAGGGTGCCGGTACTTGATTGTAATGTTGTTGATGGCGCGGCATTCGACGCACATTCTCCAGCTTCCGTCCTTCTTGGATACTAGAAGAACCGGAACGACACAAGGGCTAAGGCTTTCTCAAACGTAGCCTTGAGCCATGAGGTCCTGGACTTGTCGTTCTAACTCTTTAGCCTCCTCGGGGTTTACTCTATAGGCAGGATGGTTGAGTAACTGAGCTCCGGGAACAAAGTCGATGTGGTGCTCGATTCCTCGGATAGGTGGGAGGCCGGCTGGAATTTTGTCTGGAAAGACGTCGGCATACTTGTCCAACAGGGCGCAGATCTCGGCAGGCAGTGAAGACTTGGTGCCAGTCGTGTGCAAGCTCTCTCTGTAGAGCATCAATACGAACTAAGTGTCCTGGGTGGAAATGGCTTTTCGCAAGTCTGCCACATTTATCAGAAAGTTCTCCTTTCGGGCGTGTTGATCTTTTGCCATCTTCGATTGCATCTCTTGAACGGCGTGTGCAGACATGGGGCTAGGTTGTATCTACGCTTGTCGTGGACGAAAGAATATAAGTTGGTTCGTCTGTTATGCGCAGTCTCTCTGTCAAATTGCCAAGGTCGTCCGAGCAGAAGATGTCCAGCTGACATCGGGACGACATCGCAGGTGACCTGGTCCTTGTATCTGCTGATGCTGAAGGAGACCTTAACTTGGTCTGAGATGTACAATTACGTCTTGTTGTTCAGCCATCGGAGCTTGTAGGGTTTGGGATGCTTGGTCACAGGCAATCCCAGTTTCTCCACCATATATTTACTGGCGGCGTTAGTGCAGGACCATCCGTCGATTATCAACGAGCACACTTTACTAGTATTGTGCATTTGGAGTGGAAAATGTTTTCTCACTGTTTTTTTCTTCTGGCTCAAATCTCGAGCTAAGAACGCGTCGGATCATAAGCATTTCACCGGAATCAGCATACTCAATGTCCTCGTCGGACTGGTGGTGCGTTACAAATGCTTGCTCCTCTTGTTCGTCTTCGGATTCATATTCTCCGGAAGCAGTAAGTACCATTGTCCGTTGAGTGGGACATTCCCGGGACATCTGTCCTCTGCCTTTACATTTGAAGCAGACGATCTCGCTGCTACGCTGAGGCTGGGTAGGGGTCGTGTTACTGGGTGGTTTTTCCGTTGAGGGAGCCGGTCTGGGGGCTGAACTGCTGGCCACGGCTTTGCCTTTAAGCAGTAGGTCAATCGGCTGAGTTATCCTCTCGAAAGGCTTGGAACCAGTGTTCCACGTGTTCTTGGGTCGAGAAGGTGAGGCAAGTTTACGCTTATGGCACTTCTCGATCTGGACTGCTAGGTGGAACAGTTCGCCTAGGTCGTGGTATGGCTGCAATTCTATTTTTCTTGCAATTGACTCCTGCAAGCCGTCGATGAACTGGGCCATAAAGCTCTCCTCGGACTCGTCCACATCGAGTCGGTTGCGTAGGTACTCGAATTCATCGAAGTATTCGGTCACCGTCTTGCTTCCTTGTGTGAGACGTCGGAAACGTCGCTGAAGCTCGCGGTGGAAGTGGGGCGGAACGTATCGTCGCCTCATGATCTTGGTGAGCTAGACCCATGAGGTCAAGGGACCCATACAAGCTCGTCTACGAGCGGTGACTTCTTGATCCCACCACGCCAGTGCGTGGTCTGTGAATTGCGCTGTTGCAAGGGTGACTTTACGAGGATCATCGTAGTTGTAATACTCGAATAGAAGCTCCATTCGTCTCTCACAGTCTAAATATACTTCAGGATCAAGTTTACCCGAAAAGGGAGGTGGGTTCATCTTAACCTCTGGATAGTGGACTGGTGGACGAGGTGGTGTAGTGGTGGCTCGTCGTAATACTGATATCGACCCATGGGTGGTCGATCCTGATGATAGGGAGGTGCGGCAGGTGCTGCGGTTGGTGCTGGTGCGGGCTGCCCTAAGCGCTCGAGGTGAGTCGTGAAAGTTGACATATGGGCAGTCAATGCTTGCAATATCTGCATCATTGTTTGACTGGGCTGCCCAGACATGGACTCGTCATTCCCTGACATATTTTCTTTTTCGAGAAAATGAAAAATTCTAGAAATGGAAAATTTTCGAAAAGGAAACTTGCAGAATATGGAAACTTTCTTTAAATAGAAAATTCCCACATATATTATTTTTATTTTTATTAATAAATGAAAACACAAAAAGGAAATAAACCAGAAAATGAAAAAATATCCTTAAAAAATAATATTGCTTAAAACTAAAATAGAAACTAATAAATAGGAAAATATCCTAAAAGTTAATGCCTAAATACTAAAAAGGAAACTTCATAAAGGGAAAGATCCTAAATTAATTGTCTAATATAAGAAAAAGGAAAACTATATTCGCTAAAAGAAAAATCTATTTATTATCTAATCCTAAATGGAAATTTTCTAAAACTAATTAGGAAATTAAAATAGTGCCTAATAAAATCTAGGAATCTTCCTAAACCAAATCCTAGTCTAGAAAACTTATGGAAACTATCTAATATGCTATATAAATACTAGGGAAAATTTCCTAAAAACTAAGACTAAGAATCTATACAATGGAATGAACCTAGCCAAACCTAGGGGAGCAGGCTATGCTCGTGGATGACCTTACTACACGCAGGCTGGGGCGGCTACGCGGAACGCGAGGGACAGGCTCGGCAAGGCGCGATACGCTGGCTAACCTAGGCTGGACGCGGGACGGTTTTAATGCTAGCGAGGTGGGACGCGAACTAGGACTGGTCTCGGCTGCTAAGCTAAACCTAACGAGGGATAAGGGCCGGGACACAACGCGACCGACGATGATACGCGGGGCAGGGCACGACCGGGGCGCTAGGGGAACTACCCATGTGGAACGGTGTGCTAAGGATGCGGGAAGGGGAATACACGCTAGGATGCTACACTCGGACTGGACAAGAAAGACCTAAACCTAGCGAAGAAACAAACAACACAGGACGCACACAAGGACAACTAAACCCTAGGCCGCGGTTTGGACACAGGCTGCAGAGGAAACCAATAGTGGCAGCTTCGAATAGATCATATACAAATTCTCGTTCTACCGGTGTAGTTTCAGTGAGCGTAGTGAACGGCTCGTATTGCTGCTAGTCCGTCTGTCATTTCTAGAATATGTCTTAGTATGTGCCGGAAGTATTTGCCTAGATGTCTGCTGCATCGAATGCCCTGTGGTTCTCGTTCTAGTTGCTTTTTCTCTCTAAACCTAGCTAGCTACAAGGACGCAGAACACAAAACATAGACTAGCACTTGAAAACTAAGGGAAACCTAACAAAGAACAAGCAACACACAATTCTTTATGGATTTCAAGTATTGTGAAGGTGTTCTAGGTGAGTTTCTAAAAGGTCCTAGATTGTTTTTTAAACAACCTAAACAATATTTTGTTTTTTTTTTCTTAAAAAAAGTTCTAGCAACAACAAGCAATGAAACAATCAAAACCTTTCTATTTTTTTTTTTTTTGATTTATGAAAACAAGAACAAGAAATGATAGAACCTGTTTATTTTATTTTTTGTAGGATGTTTGTGGTATGTGAATTGATTCCTCTCCTTCTTACAGAGAACCTCAGGGGAAAGAGAAAGAAACACAATCAAAGCTACTATTGCACAAAAACAAAGAAGAAATCACCAAAAACAAAAGGATAGAATCAACCTGATGAGTAGGGTTCCAAGAACTTAGGGTGGGCTGTCTTTCACCGAGAATCTCAGGGTGCTGGACAGAAATCAATGGAAGTGAAGGGGTGGATCGAAGGGACCACACAAGCTGTGAAAGAGGTTTTTGATACTCCAAGAACTTCAACCAATAGGTTGAAGAACACACGGCTGCAGCAAGGGGGTTGCTGGCGGCTGTTTAGGACTTTAGACACTAGTCTTTTAGGTTTTGTCAAAATGCTTGTTATTTTATTAAGTGTAGACAAAATGCTTATATAATGCCTTGTTACAACTTTAGGCTAAATTACAAGGCGTTTAACCTTACAAGGATTTAAACAACATGTAGTTCAATTATTGGCAATTAAATAAATATTGGGCCCTAATCAGTCAACATGACTTAAACCCAAATTAAACACTTAGTCTAAAAGAATAGAAATAAGATAGAAAGCCCAATAACACTTAGGCATAGAATTCGAATGAAGACTTGTGAATGGAGTGGAATTGTGAACAAGTTTTCACCGCCTTGCGCACTAAGAGTATTGCCTCATTGAAACATTCTTCGGAAAACCCAGTGGGATAAAACCGAAGATAGGAAAAAGAGTACAATTTCTTAGCACAATTTTTGGTGTCTCTACCGAATGGTAATGGTAAAGACACCGGAGGAGGAAGAGTCTTCTAGAAGAAACCTCCATGGTTCCTTGTCTAGCTGGAACGGGTCAAGGCGTTGACCGGTCGTTGGTTCATGGAACAGAACGGTCTGGTCGGATGCGTGGGCACTGGTCAGCTGGACGACTGGGCATAGGCTGGTCGTCTGGGTCAGCTCAGGGTCCTCTCCGTTCCACTCTCCAGGAGCATGCTGAGCTTGTCTCCTAAGGCTTTCCTCTTGGACCACATAAGAGGTCCAGGTGGAATGACCGGTGCAATGGCTGGCTCGATGTCCTCATCATCGTACCTTATCATTTAAAATCAGGCTGTAACCACGAGCCAACATTAAGCATCTCAAGACCCAATGAAATCATTAGATAAAGATTTAAATAATCCTTGTTTCTTTCCTTTAAAACATCATATGGTTTGATGATTGTTGAACATAAGAATGAAGTAGAGAAGCGTGAACTAATACTAAACAACTTGACACTATAAATACCATGGGATAGTCTGCGGGTGGGTTAGAGATAAAATCCTTTTAAAATTTTATACCTAGAAAAATTTGCCTAAGAGAAAGAAAGACTATTCCATGCGACCATTAGTAAAGTTTGGTAAGCCTATGGTACGTTCGTAAGTACTAAGAGATCCAGTCCGAGCAAGCGACGACCTGACCAAGCGTGGGTCGATTGTCCTTAGGGGAAAACCATCCAACCATAATCCGTGAGTTGGTTTTAAGTTAATTAAGCAAAATTATTGAATTTTGAGTTTAGGAATAGGGTCTAGAATACTCTTTAGATCTCAGAATGGATCCGTTATTGACCGATCTGTAGTAGTGCATGCGTAAATATGTTAAGTATATACTAAGTCTAGGTACACTTGATTCTGCATGATTGTGTGATGAATTTACAGATGATCGCATGCTAGTCTGACTCTAGTATGATATTGCATGGTAGCTATTAACTAGGATTATGCATGCGTGTTATGTGATTAGTATGGTACTCGTTGGTTAATCTTGATATGGTATGTTTGTTGAGTTCATATCTTTGTGCGACTTGGCTATTCTACATAAAAGCATGCGAAGGTTGGTTGGCTACCTCCCGAGTTGACTTGTTTTGCGGGCGCATGCGAGGGAGTGGCTAGCCTCCATCCTGTACAACTTGCGATCTTCACGCGTCGGAACCGTCAACCTGATATCACAATTCTTGTAGCCTGAGTGGTTACGGATCGATGGTAAGGTTGTGCGGGAATAAGACAAGGTTGCAAAGCAAATTCTCGGGAATATGAGAATACATGGATAGTTGGACATTGTTCCAGATTATAATCATGAATGGTTTAGCCATGTTTTATCTGATTGCATGTGGTTGATTTGCTTGGGGGATATTCAGGAATGTATGTAGTTTTCCAGTTCACTAAGCAAAGTAATTGCTTACCCGAATTCATTCTTGCAGATAAGAGAAAGCGTGTGTAGGAAGGACGTGACGGTTGAACCAGTGTAGTTTTTTAAGGCATTTGTCAAAACATGTACGGTTTTCAGTACTTGTGTTATATAACGTTTCCGACTGTTTATGTACTTATGACTATGCGGTTTGTGTAATAGTCTTTTGGGAATGTATAAAATATGTTTTCGAAAATGTGTTTTAAGTTCAAAACTGTTCCAGTCCCGGTCGGTCAACCAACTATGAGTTCCACTTTGGGTGCAGAACCTCGAGTGCAGACAAATAGTCACTTAGCACGCTGGTTGTTCAGTCTAAACTCTCGGAACATATCCGTGTATCTTAGGTTAGACTTCCAGTTATAATTGATGGATGCACGATACTAGCTAAGTTTGATTGTTTCATGCGTAATGCTAGCTAGGTATAATGTGATTTATGGATGTTTTATCATAGGTTGATTATCTAGCCCGTACGAGTTTATGCATGGTAATGAGCTATATGATAAGTATTCGTTTAAGATGCATATCAGTTATAATTGGAGTTAGTATCATGGGTTAGTTATATCGTTAGGTGACTTAGCTATTCTCGGTAAAATGATGTGAGGGTTGGTTAGCTACCATCTGTACCTCTTCCTATGTGTTAAGGCATACCGAGTGGTACGTTTGTTGTTTCTTGTAGCCTTAGTGGTTAAGAATCAACGGTACAAAAGGGGGAAGTCAGCTAAAGTCACTGGATCATGTTTGGGTAGAAGCATGATGCATACGCACATGTAGTATATGTTGCATTGCTTGAGAGGAAGCTTACGGTTGATTGTATCGGTTTAGCAATTATATGAATGCATGTCTTATTATTTGGTTGATGCATAAATTTATGTGGGATTTATCACTGTTGTAGGATTGGGTAATTAGTCTTGATTTTCAGCTCATTCAGCAAATATATTGTTGACCCGAATTCATTCTTGCATACAAAGGCAAAGAAGTTGCCAAAGGACGTGACCACGACCCAGTGTAGATTGTCACCCTTTTGCTATAACAAGTATGTTGTATAAATACTTTTTATGAACGACTTTAAGATATGTTTTGGTAGCACTTATGTATGTTGTGGATCTATGAACATTTTATGTGATAAGATGATTTTGGAATGTTATAATTAAAGGATTTTTTATAGATGGTTTTTAGATAACTTATGAATGTTTATAGTCCTGGTCGCGCATATCAACGGGGATTCCTAGTTTGGGTTATGGAACCTCGGGTACGTATGAGTTTGGAAATGGTGCGAGACTTATTCACTTGGACTTTCATAAAATATTCAGAAATTTGGATAGACAATGAATGTTCCAATAGTAGCATCTTTTTGTCTAAGGATATCGGGGCTGTTACAGCGATGGCCATGTGTTCAGGGGCGTCGAGGTTACGCTCCTTGAAGATGGTGGTCACATTAGCTCCAATGATTAGTTGAGCAAGCTTGTTTTAACCTAGGCGAAACGCCTCCTCCCGCAACTGCATCAGCTTGTTTAGTAGGATGACCGCCATGTTTACGTTAGAGCCATCCCTTTCTAACCTCTTATTGTTGAGGCATTTCTTCATAAACAGTTTGATTCCCATTCTGAGGAGGGTCATCTCCTTTCTTTCATGGTGGTCGCTTCCTTTCGTGAATAAACGAGAGGGTGATGTACTTGTGAACATAACGTATAGTCGGGTGCTTTCAGTGCATACTCTTTAATGCTTTTGCCAAACGTCTTCTGGGCTATTAAACTCTACATCGTTGAAATTCACATTCGTTCTCTCTTGAAGCTGAAACAGGTCATCGAGGTCTTGTAGGTCCGTTTCCACTTTCTCTCCATGCGCGTTGAACGTGATTGTCCCTACATCGAGCTTGTCTCCGGATTCTTTGTTCAAATGGAGCTCCAGCGATGTGAGAAACTTACATGTTATGTTATGTACGCTTATGTGGGATATCAATGGCAGCGTTACCAGTCCCATGTTCTGAATGATCAGGTGTACATTCTCTAGGATTCTTAGGTTCGCCAGTAGTGTAATGTCGCACACTTGGTCGCCAAGAAGTCAATCTCGGTCAATGCGTACTGGTACTCTCCCAAGGTTTGTTTGGTAGTCAGTACTCGCACAGTTTTTCTCGTCTGTTCCTTTGGGCTCATCTTAGGCAGATCCTCTACGGTTTTCCCTTCAGCATTCTATTCCTCACTTTCCTATGCTTCCTCGTCCATAGGGTCGCCTTGGACAGCCACAGCCTTGCCTTTTCTTCTCTTTTCAAATAGCTCCCTGTCTTCTTTTTCTTTCCTCCGCTCCTCCGCTCTTTTCAAACGATTGATAATGGTTTCTCATACCATTTTGTCAGAGTTATGGCTCGAATTACTGAGCATGTGAACCGTTTCAGATCCTTTAACTTGTTCTTTTGTGGTTTGGGCTTGGCATCACGAAGCTATTCTCTTAGTACTCACTATCTTTACACCTGCACATCAATAACTCAAGATCACATTAGTTTGAGAATTTTATTAACCATCATTGCCAAGAGCGGCCCAAATTGAGTCTATGCCAATAGAGTAAACAGAGGTGTTGACATCTCCTTCCCTAACCCTACTTTAGCTCTAGCGACTACCAACTACATGTTACAAACTCGTTTTGATCCAGAGGAGTTAACTGGTGTGACCATGGAAGCACAAGAACTGGAGCTCCATCTACATAAAGACCAAATGGTAGACAATCTGGAAAGGGAGAGCTTAGGAAGTCATGAAGAAGAGGACTTAGAGCTGGATGTATCGGATGAGGAGATGGAGTTAAATACGCCTGAGGCCGAGGAGAGTCTGGAACGGGCCTTGGAGCGGGCTACAGAGGGCCTGGAACGGACGCGAACCACGGAGGGCTTGGAACGGACGCAAACCACAGAAGGCCTGGAACGGGCCTTGAAGCGGGCTACCGAGGACCTGCTCAACACATTCACTGGACCACTGACTAAGTCACGGGCTAAGATCCAAAAGGGAGCTCTCAAATCCTTATTAAGCACGATGGCCCAAGGAGAATGGGAGAAGAATAAGCCAGCTTGTTGGTTCAATTGTTTTAGTCTTTATAATTAAGGCCTAATAAGATTAATTAGGCCTAATAAGATTTATCACTTAAATTAGACCAAACTAAACCAATTAATTAGGGTTAGGACATTAAACCATTATAGTTTAATTAGATTAGGGTTAGATTAAGGTTAGCTTATGTATAAATAGACACCATGGCCGAGTTTCACAGCCACTCAATCGATTAATATACTTTCAGAGCTTTCAGCCTCTTTTCTGTTCTTTCTTTTCTGCTTTCTTTGTTCAGCCTAAGAACATTGATCCATTCACATAAGGCAGAGAAATCTTCTGTGAAATCATCTATATAAATCAAAAAGGGCCGCCTCCTGCAATAGAGAAGAGTGAAACAACCTTGAAGCCCAATAGCCTCAAGGAGAAACCATCGCCCAACTCAGGTGTTAGTAATCCTGAAAATCGATTCTCCTTCAACCTTCAAGAGGATCCATCAGTTTCTAATCTATCTAGGACCTTACCAAGTGGTATCAAAGCCAATTGAAGGTTAGAGATTTTAATAAATCCCTTTTGATTTCACTCTTGTAATCGATTCCACCCCATGATCGATTTATTTTATTTTTTTTCTTTCTGTTTCATAGACACTTCTTCTCTTTCTATCTTTTATAAGTCAGCTTAGCCTCTCCTGAATCACAAAAGAAAACAAAGAAAATAATCTGTTTTTTTTTAAAATATATAAATAAATAAAAGAAGCAGAAGAGAAACCCTGGTATGATTAGGTTAATCAATTAATGAAAAAATCTTGCAATTTTCTATCTTAAGTCACAGTGGGTTAAAGCTCTAGATCTTAGGTGATTGAGATTTAACCTAATCATAGCAGAAGAGAAACCCTTCTAGGATTAGGTTAATCAGCTGATGAAAAAAGCTTGCAATTTTCTATCTTAAGTCACAGTGGGTTAAAGCTCTAGATCTTAGGTGATTGAGATTTGATCTATTCTGAACTTGTGGGAATAGCAAGAGGAATTGAACACTGAGAGACCAAAACAAAAAAAAAGTGAGAGAGAGTTTTAACCTAATAGTTTGTTAAGTTATTTCAAGAACAATGAAAAATCTGAATGAAGAAACACCCAGAGAAGAAGGCACCACACGACCTCATAGGTTTGATCGGTTACAGATGGAGATTATGATGAAATCACTAGGAAACTCCAAACAACCTTTGAAAACAGAGCTAACCAAGCTAATGAATTTTTTTATGGAGTTAATCCCCTTCCAGGTAGACCAGCTTGAGGAGGAAGGCTAACCAGGGGAGGGTGCTTTACTAGAGGCACTAGAATGGGGGCTAGGCACGGTGCTAGGAAAGAAGAGGAGGAGGAGCCGTTAGGTTTTTCTGATGATAGTGATGTGGGATCTCAAGCTGAAGGAGTCAATCGCCCTCACCAAAGGGTGCCGATGTCAGAAGATAACCTAGGAAGTCTGAAGCTCAGAATCCCACCATTCTCTAGAAAGAATGACCCTGATACCTACCTAGAGTGAGAAAAGAATATTGAATTAGTATTTAGCTGCCAAAATTACTCAGAAGAGAAGAAAGTGAAGTTAGCATCAACCGAATTCAATGGATATGCTATCAATTGATGGGAGCAGATTACTACAACTAGGAGACGCAATGGAGAACCTCAAATCACCTCTTTTTTTGAGTTGAGGACAATGATGAGGAAAAGATTTTTTACCATTCACTATGGTAGAGACCTACACCGGAAGCTGATAAGACTAACTCAAGGAACCAGGAGTGTGGAAGATTACCACCAGAAGATGGAGAGTCTCAAGATCAAAGCTGAGATTGATGAGACAATGGAAGCTAGTATGGAAATATTTCAAGGAGGACTCAACAGAGATATTCAGGATAGATTAGAATTGCAAGAGTATGAGGATATGAATAAGTTTTTACACAAAGCGATCCTCATTGAACAACAAAACAAAAGGAGAAGAAATCCAAGGACCTGATATGCGCATAGTGGTGGTGCAACTATTGGTCGAGAAGCTCGAGACCTCCAGAAGCGAGTTGGATGAGTAGAATGGATCGAAAGGACCACACAAGCTGCGGAAGACTTGTGATACACCAAGAACTTCAACCCCAGGCTGAAGAACACGGCAACTCTCTTAGAAGAGGGTGGCACCGATTTTTGTAAGACACATGTCTAGGTTTAATTTTCTGAAAAGTCTATCTTATTATTACTCATAACTTAGGCTTATATAATGCCGTAAGTCTAGGGCTTATAATTATTCAGATTACAAATGGGCCAATAACCCAAAAGAATGAAAACATAATTAAATTGGGCTTAAGGCCACAATTAATTAAAACATAACAAAGGGGCTTAAAAGCCTCTAAACCATACTTAGTTTATTTTTAATAAAAATGACGCATAAGTTGGAGTTTGATAGAACGCCTTCAAGACTTGTGGAAGATGGGACAGAGTGAACAAGTCTTCTTCGTCGTGCACACTAAGAGTATTGCCTCATTAAAACCTTCTTTGGAAAACCCAGTGGGACAAAACCGAAGATAGGAAAAAGAGTACAATTTCTTAGCATGTCTTTTGGTGTCTTTACCGAATGGTAATTGTAAAGACACCGGAGGTGGAAGAATCTTCAAGAAGGAACCTCCAATGTTCCTTATCTGGCTTAAATGGGCTTTGATGGGCCTCTGCGTCGTCTAGTGGGCTTTTGGGCTTGAAAGCTGGATCGATGTCCTCATCAGGACCCCATGTTCGTCAACCTCCAAACCGCTTTATGCCAGGGAAAATAGGTCAGGGGATCTGCTTTCAAGACGCCACCCAAAACCACGGAGGGCGTCCTTATTCCCTATTAAGTTTGCGACAACAAATGCAAGGGAATTGTGGCTCCAACTTCCACACCAACGAGAACTAGGAATATCAATTGCTTCAGATGCCAAGGGTTTAGTCATTATGCTAGTGAATGTACTAATAAGAAGGTAATACTCATTTTAAACAATGGAGACATCATATCAGAAGATGATCAATCAGAAGAAGAAGGTGTGGTTTACCCTGTTCAAGGACAGCTGATGGTAACTAGAAGGACTCTAGATGCACAGCATAAACCGGATGTCTTATACATGAGAAAGTATGCAACTTAATCATTGATGGAGGTAGTTGCACAAATGTGGCGAGTCAAATTTTGGTAGATGAATTAAAACTACCAACTTACAAGCACCCCAAACCAAACCAAACAAGTGAGAATACCATTGACCATTGGTAAGTACCAAGATGAGATCACTTGTGATATTTTTCTCATGGTACCCAGTCACATCTTGTTGAGAAGACCATGACAATATGACAAAAGGGCAATCCAAGATAGATTCACCAACAGACACTCCTTCACTCAAAATGGGCGATCGATTACCTTAGCACCCTTGACCTCTCAAGAGGTACACCACGACATGGTCCAGCTTAAAAGGAGAAGAGAAGAGGCTGCGAGAACCGCCCGGAGTAAGCCGGTGGAAGAAAGTGTTAAAGTAAGTAACCCTTATCTATTTGCTACTTCTAGTGAGTTAAAACATGCTATATTGGACCAACAACCTATGATATTACTCTTCTATAAGGATTTATTAACCAATTCTGCTAATCTGGATCCGGTCTTTCCAAGAAATATAGAGCTTCTTTTACAGGAGTACATGGATGTGTTTCCAGAAGATCAACCAGTGGGATTGCCTCCACTCAGGGGTATTGAACATCAAATTGATTTTGTACCAGGCGCCACCACTATTCCCAATTGACCAGCCTATAGGACCAATGCAACGAAGACCAAGGAACTTCAGAAGCAAGTTCATAAGCTTTTGGAGAAAGAACACATCCAGGAGAGCCTCAACCCATATGCTGTACTAGTTTTACTAGTGCCTAAAAAAGATGGGAGTTGGCGCATGTGTGTGGATTGCAGATCAATTAACAATATTACAGTTAAGTATATGCATCCTATCCCTTGATTAGAAGATATGTTAGATGAGTTACATGGGTCAAGTATTTTTTCTAAAATAGAATTAAAGAGTGGATATCATCAGACTAGAATGAAAGAAGGAGATGAGTGGAAAACTGCCTTTAAAACTAAACTTGGATTGTTTGAATGGTTAGTTATGCCTTTTGGTCTCACAAATGCTCCTCGCACATTCATGAGACTAATGAATCATGTGTTGAGACCCTTTATAGGTTTATTTGTGGTTGTTTATTTTGATGATATTCTGATCTACAACAAAATCGAAAATGACCACATTGAACACCTTAGGAATGTATTAGAGATTCTTAGAAGGAAAAGCTTGTATGCCATCTTTAAGGAAAGCTCTTTTGGCACGGATAACCTTGTTTTTTAGGATTTGTCGTAACTTCACAGGGCATATAGGTTGATGAAAAAAGGTGAAGGCAATCAAGGAGTGGTCCACGCCTTAGACTATTGGGGAGGTCTACAGTTTTCATGGCCTTGTTGAATTCTACAGAAAGTTTGTGAAAGACTTTTTGTACCATTTCTGTCCCACTCACTGAGGTGGTAAAGAAAAATGTGGGTTTCCAGTGGGGTCTTGCCCAAGAAGAAGCATTTGAACTATTAAAAGGGAAGTTAACTAACACCCCATTGCTAGTGCTTCCTAACTTTGATAAAACTTTTGAAATAGAATATGATGCTTCTAGGGTTGGTATTGGTGCCGTTTGATGCAGGAGAAGAGACCTATAGCTTACTTCAGTGAGAAACTAGTGAAAGATTATTAGATTAAGAGATTCAGAGATTTGTAGATTGAGAGAGAGAGAGAGAGATTAGAGAGAAAGTGAGAATGAATATTATTAAGAAAATGAGAAAAATGAAATTCTTGCTTACAAAGGAAGAGAGAGATATCTATTTATACTAATCTAGTATAGGTTTGTTTGAATACTAGAATAGCCTAATACATGTTTGGCTACAAGGATAACATACCATTAATCACAAACAAGCCTAAGACACTCACTTTGATTCCTAAGTCTACACGCCTTTAACCTTGAAATCCAAGGCCACACTTTATTCATTTCTTCTCTTTTTCTTCATCATTATTTTTCATTTCAACACTCCCCCTCAAGCTTAAGTCATAGAGAATGCCTAAGCCTGCAACCATGAAGCATTACCTCATTAAAAACCTAGAAAAGGAAAACCCAATTGGGACAAAACCTTCACCATAAGTCTGTGTGAATCTTCTAGCTACCAACCAAGCTTTATACATATCTATCTCACCATTACTTTTATACTTAATGGTGAAAATCCATTAAGAACTTACAGCTTTTTTCTTTTTGGTAGAGTGGCTGGCACATTGGTTTGATTCTTCTCCATAGCTTGTCTTTCAGCTTGAATAGCTTCTATCCACTCCTTTATCTCCATTGCTTCCTCATAGCTTCTTGAGATCTGCTCTTTATCAAGACTAATGGTAAATGCAACATGAGACTCAGGTATATATACTAATTTACATACTCCGTGATCATGATGAACTACTACATTGTTGTTGTAGTAGAAGTTATGTGGAAATCTCTGCCTTGTAATTCTTCTAAGTGCCACTGGTTGTTCCACACGGAGAGTAGGTTCTTCTTTTTCAAAGCTTGCACAAGATTTGGTTGTTCCCTTGGTCTTTTAGAGGCTGAAACTAGAATGGTGTCCTCTCCTTCTGAATCATCCTAAGCATGTGTAGATGATTCTCCCCCCATGATCAAGAGGATGAAGATCAGGTGGACTGGAGGAAACTGGAGCCGGTTCTTACCAAGGAGAATTTGAGCTCGGTTCGTGCCGAGGTAGACCTGGTTCGTGCCTAGGGAGTTCTGGACCGTGCTGAGGAGCTGGTTTGTGCCTGGTCGAGCACGGTACATGCTGAGCTTGTCCTGGTTCGTGCCAAGCCAAAGCAAGAGCTGGAGGAGCTGGGACAGGTGCTGGCGCCTTAGAAGTAACTATGTCAATGTTTTCTAAGATCCTTCTTAAATTCTCAATTTGGTCAGATCTTGTTGTTGAGATGTCTTTGAATTATTCCCAAGTTCCTTATTCATAGAACCCTTTGGACTCTTGGAATCTGACATCTCTGGATACCAAGACTATTCTAGTCTCTGGATTGTAGCATTTGTATCCCTTTTGTGTAGGAGAATACCCAATGAACATGGCCTTGGTGCTCTTTGGTTCCAGCTTGTTGTAAGTTCTTCTGGTACTAAAACAAAACAAAAACATCCAAATACTCTTAAGTGTTCAATATTAGACTTAGTTTTGTTTAATACCTCAAAGGGACACAAATCATCTAGAACTTTAGTTGAAGTTCTATTGGTTAAGTAACATGCAGCTACTAGAGCATCTCCCCAAAATCGTTTGGGAACCTTCTTGTGGAACATCATTATTCTCACAACTTCCATCAAATGTTTTTTCTTCCTCTCAGCTACTCCATTTTGTTGTGGAGTGTAGGGACAACTTGCTTGATGTTCATTGCCATGCTTGGCCAAGTGTTGCTGAAACTTGGTGCTAGTGTATTCCCCTCTATTATCTGTTCTAAAGCATTTAATCTTGGCATTGTATTGGTTAGTAACAAATGTCTGGAAATTAAGAAATGCATCAAACACCCTATCCTTGGAACTAAGCAATATAACCCAAGTATACTTAGATTTTTCATCAATAAAGCTTACAAAATATTTTTGGTTTTCTCTTGAATGAAAGAGAGATTTCCCAATATCAAAATGCACCAAATAAAACAATTATCATAAGAATGAGTTGATTTCTCAAAAACTGTCTTAAAATGTTTTCCTAGAATGCAAGATTCACATAATTTATTTTGCAATTTAATTCCAGGGATTATCAACTCTAAAGTTATAGGATGAGGATGGTCTAATCTAGCATGTCAAAGATCATCTGTGACATTGATATCTGCACTATTAGCACACGATTGAGATCAGTTATAGCTCTTTTAACAGATAGCAAGTTAAATGTGAATGATGACATGTTAAAAGCTTTAGATTCTTCATCAAGCAGTTTAAGCTTCCGAATTCCTTTAATTGACACATTGATTCCATTAACTATCACCACATTTTCCAAGGCAGGTTCTAATTTTTCTATTAAACCTAGATCACTTATCATATGATGAGAAGCTCCATAATCAACAATCAAAGGTTTAGAAGTAATAGAAGTTTGAAAAGAAGCATAAATAGATTTACCCAACACATTACCAGAGCTAAAGACTTTGAAGAGGGCTTCCAAGTCTGATTTCTTAACAAACTCAGATGGAGGAGTCAGAAGAGGACTTGTTGTTTTGTGTCCTTGAACCGGATTGTAGGCCATAGGAATTGGTGTTGTCTGCACCAGGTTAGAGGAGCTAGTGGCATTTGCTTGTGAAGGTTTGGACCTGTCAATGAACCAGCTTGGCTTCAACTCAGGATGAAGCACCCAACAATCCTTCTTGGTGTGACCGGTTCTCATACAGTGATCACACACGGCCTTCTTCTTCTTGGATTCAGCTGGAGCCGCCTTGAAGAAGCTTTTGTGGGCAACCACCATGTCTTCCTTGTTTCCAAACAGCGGAAGAGATCCTTTCTCCTTCTGAATCTTAGCACATACATCCTCTAAGCTAGGAAGATTGTCCTCCCTAAGAATGTGCTTAATCAAGTCAGTGTAGATAGTGTTTAAAGTCAAAAGCAATCCAAACACCTTATCTTGTTTTCTCATTTCATGAAGAGTGATAGGATCAATGGTGGCAGGCCTAAGCATTCTAGCTCTGCCCATAATGCTCTGAAGGATCCATAATGTTTTGTGAACTCAACATCCTCCTGTCTAAGATCATTCAAAGCTTTCTTTACCTCAAAAATCCTTATGAGGTTAGTAGTCTTTCCATATACAGTTTTTAAGGTTTTCCAAAGATCTTTAGCATTTTCAAAATATGAATATGCTTCTAAGAGGGATCCAACAAGAGAGTTTTGGAGTATATAAAGTACCATCTGGTCTTCCAGAAACCATTTGTTTTGATCATCTTGAGGAGTTGTTGCTTTGTGTCCTTGAACCGGATTGTAGGCCATAGGAATGGTGGTTGTATGCACCAGGTTGGAGGAGTTAGTGGTGTTTGCTGGTGAAGGTTTGGACCTGTCAATGAATGGCTTAAACTCAGGATGAAGCACCCAACAATCCTTCTTGGTGTGACCGGTTCTCTTGCAGTGATCAAACACGGCCTTCTTCTTCTTGGATTCAACTGGAGTCGGCTTGAAGAAGCTTTTGTGGGCAACCACCATGTCTTCATTGTTTCCGAACAGCTGAAAAGATGCTTGCTCCTTCTGAATCTTCGCACATACATCCTCTAAGCTAGGAAGCTTGTCCTCCCTAAAAATATGCTTAATCAAGTCAGTGTAGTTAGTGTTTATAGTCAAAAGCAACCCAAACACCTTATCTTGTTTTCTCATTTCATGAAGAGTGATAAGATCAATGGTGGCAGGCCTAAGCATCTCTAGCTCTGCTGATGTAAACACCGTGGGTGGCTGTCTTTTCACCGAGAAACTCAGGTTGATGGACAGAAGAGATGGAAGCGAAGGGTGGATCGAAGGGACCAAACAATCTGTGAAAAGGGCTTGTGATACTCCAAGAACTTTAACGAAAGGGTTGAAGAACACGGCTTCAGCAAGGGGATGCTTTCTTGGCGGCTCTTTAGGGTTTAGACACTAGTCTTTAGGTTTTGTCAAAAATGCTTCCTATTATTATTACTCCTAACTTAGGCTTATATAATGCCTTAAGTCTAGGACTTATAATTATTCAGATTACAACTGGGACAACAACCCAAAAAGAACAAAAGCATAATTAAAATTGGGCTTAAAGCCACAATTAACTAAAACATAAAATAACATATAAAAGATGAGTTTAAGGTTTAAGTAAATAAGACTTATAATAAGCATAGGAAGGGCCACAACCAGAATGAAATTTCAGGCTGAGTTAGAGGACTTGTGAAGCATAATATTTGGTGAACAAGTCCTCTTCTTCATGCACACTAGAGGTGTTGCCTCGTTAAAACCTTATTCGGAAAACCCAGTGGGACAAAGCCGAAGATAAGGAAAAAGAGTACAATTCTCTACCATGTCTTTCGGAATATGTGATTCTTTATATCTGGAAAGCTTGGGCATGAATAAGTGTTGCCTTGAAACCTTCTTGAATGTTGAGAATGCCTCCAAATCGTGAACAAGTAGAAATGGTAAGAATGCAAATGGCTCCATATATGGTAAGTGAAAACAAGAGAGAATTCACCTGATTCTCTGGATTCTTGTGCATGTTAATATGATAGATGTCTCTCCTGAATCCTTAGATTCCTCTCCTGGTCACCAAGTGTAGCTCTGAAGGCTACTAAACCAATCTGGTCTAGCATTTCCCTTAAATGGAACTAATTAGACATGTTGTTGCATTTTAGTGATTAATTGGACCTCCTTTGGATTCTTATTGGTTTCTTTGGCCTGATGTAACCATGAGGGATCCATTAACATTCTCCAAGTGGTCGAAGCTCTAGATTGTGAGTGAATTGGACTGTGCAGCTCGATCTTTGGCCCAATCGCGGATGGTACTTCGAAACCGGTTTGCCGACTTATATCCTCTATAACTTCCAATTAAGAATCCGGTTTGAAGTGATTCAAATTGTTAGTGACTCTTTCATGAGTTAAGATTCTGGGACAGGTCGTTTCGTGGCTTAAGTCCTCCCGGTTGGGCCAATATGATCCAAGGAAGACACCTATGTCTTTGGTGTGCTCAGATTGGTTCTCTCCAAGGGTTTTGGTCAGCTCCTTGGTGACTTCTCTATGCTCCTGGGTTGTTAGTGACTTGATGTCCTCATCATTCTCTCCCTCTTGAAAAAGTTTCGACCTCGAAACTGTATAATCTGCACCAAGAGAAAGTTAGCTTCCATTCTCCTTTGAGAGTCTAGTGTCTTACCTTGGTATTGTGGTGGTTTCGTAGGATGTAGTGCATCAGGTGGCTCTCCTTTGAGGAGATAAGATAGAATGACGCCTCTATTTTGGCCTGGTGGGATGGTGGTGATGTCGTTCTCTTTGAACCGATAAGTAGTTTGAACATTTCTCCTTTGGTAGCCTGAGTTTCTTGGCGTGGTGTTGCTTGTCGCTTTTGCACGAAACGTTCCAAACGATCGACAAATGGCGCCAACTGCGTTAAGAAGATCTGCAGTTGCATCATTACGTTGTTTTGGCTCGATGAATCCTCATCACTTCCTGGCATATTTCCTTTTCCGAGAAAAGGAAATTTTTGAAAATGGAAAGTTCTCGAAAAGGAAACTTACAAAAATGGAAACTTTTTTTTATAGAAAATTTCTACATATATATATATATTATTTTTATATTAAAGAAAAGAAAAAATAACTATTTGCAAAAAGGAAAATAAAAGAAAAAAGAAACTATCTTAAAAAACAAATATTGCCTAAATCTAAAAAGGAAAATTAACTAAATAGAAGGTATCCTAAAATTTATTGTCTAACTAATTAAAAAAAGAAAACTATACTAGACAAAGAGAAAAATATAATTATCCCTATTTCCTAAAAGGAAAACTATCTTAAACTAAAAGGAAAATATATTTATTGACTAATTCCTAAAATGAAAACTATCATAAACTAAAAAGAAAACTAATTAATTAATATTTCCTAAAAGTAAGCTATCATAGACTAAAAGGAAATTCTATTTATTGCCTAATTCCTAAAAGAAAAACTATCATAAATTAAAAGGAAAACTAATTAATTGCTAGTTTCTAAAAAAAGAAACTATTCTAAACTAAAAGGAAATCTAATTAATGTCTAATCTCTAAAAGAAAAAAAAGAATCCTAATTAATGATAAATTGCCTACAGATTTTGACAAACTTCCTAGGAGGTTTTGGGAAACTTCCTAAAGTAAATCCTAGCCTGGAGAAGGCAACTAGTTAATTGTATACCTAAAATGATGTGGGAAAATTTCCTAAAAACTAGATGCTATGAGCTTAGACACTACTGCAAATATGCAAATTTGGAAATTATCCTAAACTCTGTATGTCAATTTTCCTAAATTCTAAATGCAAAAAGGAAATATTTTAAATGCAACCTAGATAGGACACAAACCTATAATGCACTGCGCATATGACTCGGGTGCAACACGACAAACGACACAAAACTCAAACAAAACGCTAAGCTGCACTAATTAATTAAGAGACTGTAACTGCAACAATAAAACAACATGAAACAATAAAGCAATGTGAATGGTGATGAAGTATGCAGCGTATGCATGTAACCAAGGTGATTATAATTAACGTAAAGTGCAGCAAACGTGAATGCAAGACTACGCGTGAAACAAAACAAGGAACCATGCAGCAAGGACGCATGCAACGTGAATGTACTAACCATCTAATGACACATGGACACCTATAGAACCTAGCAAACAATTTAAGTCTCGACTCAAGCAACACACACAACCTATGACTCTAAAACATTGGTGAAAAGGTTACTCACAGGAAACTACCTAAACACATGCATGAAAGATGAAACAAAAACCTAGCCTCACAAACAAACGTGAAGAAACTAAGAACCTTAAGTAAAATGTGATTGGAAGTAACAACAAGCAAGCAGGTGGGTCAAATTATATATATATATATATATATATATATATATATATATATATATATAAGTGAAGTAAAACAAACAATTAAAGCAAAGCAATTTTTATTGTTTTTTTGTGATATATAAAATGAAACAGTTTATGGATTGATAGAACCTGATTTTTTTTTGTATTTTGTGGTAGGAGACTTTTTTTTCCTTCACCTTCTTACTGAGAACCTCAGGAAAAAAGAGAAAGAAACAAAATCAAAAGCAAAAACAATTGCAACCAAAAACAAAAGAAAATCGCCAAATAACAAAAGATGGAATCAACCTGATGAGCAGGAGATTTAAGCTCTGATACCAGATAATGTAAACACCGTGGGTGGCTGTCTTTTCACCGAGAAACTCAGGTTGCTGGACAGAAAAGATGGAAGCGAAGGTTGAATCAAAAGGACAACACAAGCTGTAAAAAAGACTTGTGATACTCCAAGAACTTCAACCAAAGGGTTGCAGAACACGGCTGCAGCAAGGTGATGCTTGCTTGGCGGCTCTTTACGGTTTAGACACTAGTCTTTAGGTTTTGTCAAAAATGCTTCCTATTACTATTACTCCTAACTTAAACTTATATAATGCCTTAAGTCTAGAGCTTATAATTATTCAGATTACAACTGGACCTATAACCCAAAGAGAACAAAAACATAATTAAAATTGGGCTTAAGGCCACAATTAGCTAAAAAATAAAATAACATATAAAAGATGAGTTTAAGGCTTAAGTAAATAAGACTTAGAATAAGCATAGGTAGGGCCACGACCAAAATGACATTTCTGGCTGAGTTAGAGGACTTGTGAAGCATAATAGTTCGTGAACAAGTCCTCGTTTTCATGCACACTAGAGCTGTTGCCTCGTTAAAACCTTCTTCGGAAAACCCAGTGGGACAAAACCGAAGATAAGGAAAAAGAGTACAATTCTCTACCATGTCTTTAGGAATAAGTGATTCCTTATATCTGGAAAGCTTGGGCATGAATAATTTTTGCCTTGAAACCTTCTTGAATGTTGAGAAGGCCTCCAAATCGTGCACAAATAGAAATGGTAAGAATGCAGATGACTCCTAATATGGTAAGTGAAAACAAGAGAGAATTCGCCTGATTCTCTGGATTCTTGTGCATGTTAATATGATAGATGGCTCTCCAGAATCCTTAGATTCCTCTCCTGGTCGCCAAGTGTAGTTCTGAAGGCTACTAAACCGATCTGGTCTAGCATTTCCCTTAAATGGAACCAAGTAGACATGTTGTTGAATTTTAGTGATAAATTAGGCCTCCTTTGGATTCTTATTGGTTTCTTTGGCTTGATGTAAAAATGAGGGATCCATTAACATTCTCTAAGTGGTCGGAGTTTTAGATTGTGAGTGAAGTGGACTGTGCAGCTCGATCTTTGGCCCAATTGCGTATGGTACTCCGAAACTGGTTTGCCGACTTGTATCCTCTATAACTTCCAATTCAGAATCCGGTTTAAAGTGATTCACATTTTTAGTGACTCCTTGATGAGTTAGGATTCTGGGAAAGGTTGTTTCGTGGCTTAACTCCTCCTGGTTGGGCCAATATGATCCAAGGAAGACACCTATGTCTTTGGTGTGCTCAGATTGGTTCTCTCCAAAGGTTTTGGTCAGCTCCTTGGTGACCTCTCTATGCTCCTGGGTTGTTAGTGACTTGATGTCCTCATCATCTGCCCATAATGCTCTGAAGGATCCATAATGCTTTGTGAACTCAACATCCTCCTGTCTAAGATCATTCAAAGCTTACTTTACCTCAAAAATCCTTATTTGGTTAGTAGTCTTTCCATACACAATTTTTAAAGTTTTCCAAAGATCTTTAGCATTTTTACAATATGAATATGCTTCTAAGAGGGATCCAACAAGAGAGTTTTGGAATATATAAAGTACCAACTCTTCCTGAAACCATTTGTTTTGATCATCTTGATCATCTGAGGCAGCCCCTTCAATAGCTAGAACTGCCGCCTTTGTTACATGACTCCATAAGCCTTTGCTGCACAAGGTTTTCCTCATGGTTCTTGACCAGAGGAGGTAGTTCGTCCCTTGAAGCATTAATGGAGCATTTATGGAGCATTTATGTTCATTTGGTACTCCATCAGACTCGGTTTTAAAGCGCGTAAGAAGATAAGACCAAGAGACACAGGCGCTGAACCAACGCAAGGGAGGCGCGTCTAACAACTCCCAACCGAATGCAACAGCTTAACAACCACTGCTCAACAACTTAAACAGCCCTCTACTGCTTAACTAACAATGATCCAGTCAACAAAATTTGATAAAACCTCCTAACTAAATCGAAAACAGCTTTTCTCTCTAAATTTAAAAATAACATAATTTTAACAAATTTCAAGAAAACCTTTCTTGAAGTCTACAAATATTTGGATTGAGATGAAACTTCTTGAGACCCTCCAAAAGATTCTAAACTAATTTCTTATCATCCAAGTTCGATAAATATTGAGAAAGAATAGGATTTTGAACATCAATACCCCATAGAGGACAATTCTGGACACGTCAAAGTAGATTTATCAAGAAAGCTGTAAAACTTAAAGAAGGGAAGAGAGGACCTCCTGAATCATCAACTGGACTTGTTCTAATTGAGCTTAGGCTTTCGAATTTCTCGATTTAGTGAAGTTTTGAAGGTGATATGCTCGTTGCAAACCCAAAGTCTCACAGCGGAGGCGATCACGACACCACCGGAAACAAACTTTGATAACTTTTTACTCAGACCACCAAATTGGATAAAACCTCCAGGGAAAATGCACATAATTCGCTGGAGAACAATCCTTGATGAATAATATGGCAAGAAGGCTCTAGTTCTTTCCGGAAAACTTGAAGAAACCACGGTGCACACACGACAAGTCCGGTTTTGAGATCTAGAGGAAGTCGCGTTCAAAGAGAATAGAGTTAGCGGAATTCTTATGTCAGATTGATGTAACCTGGCTCTGATACCATGAAAGATTATGAGATTCAGAGATTCAGAGATTTGGATATTGAGAGAGAGAGAGATAAGAGCGAAAAGTGAGAATGAATATTATTGAGAAAATGAGAATAATGAATTTATTGCTTACAAAGGAAGAGAGAGATAGCAATTTATATTAATCTAGTCTAGGCTTTTTTGGATACTAGAATAGCCTAATACATGTTTGGCTATAAGGATAACATAACATTAATCACAAACAAGCCTAAGACACTCCCTTTGATTTCTAAGCTACATGCCTTGAACCTTGAAATCTAAGAGTACACTTTCTTCATTTCTTCTATTTGTCTTCGTTATTCTTCTTCATTCAAACAACTAGGAGGCACAACTTTAAACTACCCTACTTATGATAAGGAATTGTATGCGCTTGTGCGGGCTTTACAGACCCGGCAACACTGTTTGTGGCCTAAGGAGTTTGTAATCCATACAGATCATGAATCCCTTAAATATCTTAAAGGACAACAAAAGCTAAACAAAAGAAATGGACGATGGGTAGAGTTTATTGAGACATTTCCTTATGTCATTCAACATAAACAAGGTAAGGAGAATTTAGTTGCTGATGCACTTACAAGAAAGTATGCTCTTTTATCTTCCATGGAAACCAAATTACTAGGATTTGAACATCTTAAAACTTGTTATGCTGATGATCCTGACTTTGGTGAACTATATAAAGAAACAAAAACACAAGCCGCAGGTAAGTACTATCAATTTAAGGGTTTTTTATTTTTAGATAACCGTTTGTTTGTTCCTTGTGTGATGTAAGAATCAAGGGTGGACTGTCTTTCACCGAGAAGCTCAGGTTGTTGGACAGAAATCGATGGAAGCGAAGGGTGGATTGAAGGGACCACACAAGCTGTGAAAGGGGCTTGTGATACTCCAAGAACTTCAACCAAAGGGTTGAAGAACACGGCTGCAGCAAGGGGACTTGCTTGGCGGCTCTTTTATGTTTAAACAATAGTCTTAGTTTTTTGTCAAAATGCTTGTTATTATTATTACTCATAACTTAGGCTTATATAATGCCTTAAATCTAGGGCTTATAATTATTCATATTACAACTGGTCCAATAACACAAAAAGAATAAAAAATATTTAAAATTGAGCTTAAGGCCACAATTAACTAAAACATAAAATAAAATATAAAAGATGAGTTTAAGGCATAAGTAAATAAGACTTAGAATAAGCATAGGTAGGGCCACGACCATAATGACATTTCTGGCTGAGTTAGAGGACTTGTGAAGCATAATAGTTGGTGAACAAGTCCTCGTTTTCATGCACACTAGAAGTGTTGCCTCGTTAAAACCTTCTTCTGAAAACCCAGTGGGACAAAACCGAAGATAAGGAAAAAGAGTACAATTCTGTACCATGTCTTTAGGAATATGTGATTCCTTATATCTGGAAAGCTTGTGCATGAATAAGTGTTGCCTTGAAACCTTCTTGAATGTTGAGAAGGCCTCCAAATCGTGCACAAATTGAAATGGTAAGAATGCAGATGACTCCAAATATGGTAAGTGAAAACAAGAGAGAATTCGCCTGATTCTCTGGATTCTTGTGCATGTTAATATGATAGATGGCTCTCCAGAATCCTTAGATTCCTCTCCTGGTCGCCAAGTGTAGCTCTGAAGGCTACTAAACCGATCTGGTCTAGCATTTCCCTTAAATGGAACCAAGTAGACATGTTGTTGAATTTTAGTGATAAATTAGGCCTCCTTTGGATTCTTATTGGTTTCTTTGGCTTGATGTAAAAATGAGGGATCCATTAACATTCTCTAAGTGGTCGGAGTTTTAGATTGTGAGTGAATTGGACTGTGCAGCTCGATCTTTGGCCCAATTGCGTATGGTACTCCGAAACTGGTTTGCCGACTTGTATCCTCTATAACTTCCAATTCAGAATCCGGTTTGAAGTGATTCACATTTTTAGTGACTTCTTGATGAGTTAAGATTCTGGGACATGTCGTTTCGTGGCTTAACTCCTCCTGGTTGGGCCAATATGATCCAGGGAAAACCTCTTTGGTCTTCTCATATTAGTTCTCTCCAATGGTTTTGGTCAGCTCCTTGGTGACTTCTCTATGCTCCTGGGTTGTAAGTGACTTGATGTCCTCATCATTGTGGCTCTTTGCGAGTTATATGTTAGGAAAACTCATGGTGGAGGATTAATGGGACATTTCGGCATTGCTAAGACTCTGAGCACACTGCAAGAGCATTTTCACTAGCCAAGCATGAAGAGGGACATGTAAAGAGTGTGCTCTAGGTGTGTACAATGCAAACAAGCCAAAACCAAGTGGCAGACAATCTAGAAAGGAAGAGCTTAGAAATTCATGAAGAATATGATTTGGAGCTGGATGCATCAGATGAGGAGATGGAGTCAAACACGCCTGAGGCTGAGGAGGGCCTGGAACGGGCCTTGGAGGTGGATACAGAGGGCCTGGAACGGACGCAAACCACGGAGGGCCTGGAACGGACGCGAACCACAAAGGGCCTGGAACGGGCCTTGGAGCGGGCCACCGAGGACCTGCTTAACACATTCACTGGACCACTGACTAGGTCACGAGACAAGATCCAAAAGGGAGCTCTTCAATCATTATTAAGCACGATGGCCCAAGGAGAATGGGAGAAGAATGAGCCAGCTTGTTGGTTCAATTGATTTACTCTTTGTAATTAAGGCCTTAATAAGATTAATTAGGCCTAATTAGATTTATCACTTAAATTAGACCAAACTAAACAAAGTAATTAGGGTTAGGACATTAAAACATTATGGTTTAATTATATTAAGGTTAGATTGGGGGTAGCTTATGTATAAATAAACACTTTGGCCAAGTTTCACGGCCACCCAATCAATTAATATAGTTTCAAAGCTTTCAGCCTTGTTTTGTGTTCTTTCTTTTCTGGTTTCTCTGTTCAACTTAAGAACATTGATCCATTCACATAAGACAGAGGAATCTGTTGTGAAATCATCTTTATTAATCAAACAGGGCTGCCTCGTGCAATAGAGAAGAGTGAAACAACCTTGGATCCCCATAGCCTCAAGGAAAAAACATCGCCCAACTCAGGTGTTTGTAACCCTGAAAATCGATTCCCCTTCAACCTTCAAGAGGATCCATCAGTTTCTAATCTGTCCAGGACCTTACCATTAACGAATATGCACGAAAAGATATTGAAACATAAGTAATTTGAAAGGATTTGATAAATCAAAGTTATTTCAAGAATTAACCGTGATTTTCTCAAGGTTGTTAATATTCGGCGGCAGTGGAGTAGGTGGTGTGAAAATATTCTGTTTTTGTAGGAAGCTTGCGGTTGACCGGTTTGCCTTAGCGGTAATTATTTATTTTTTTATCTAAATCGTAAATGTGAGTGGACTTACCTGTTGGTCGTGGTCCTCGTCACTGCAGGTTAGCAACCTATTGCGCTTTTCACCATTTCTGTAACACCCTCATTCCTCATAGACCAAAGGTGTTACGATAGCTCAGAATCTCGTTCCTCCATTCTTCCTAAAATATTTCGAAAGTCCGAAGAACTAAGATCCGTACCCCAAGTTTAACTCCTTCAGTTCGAGGTTTTCAAACCAAGAATTGAAATCCTCGTTAACTTGCCAGGCCGGGGCTTAAACATACTAAAACTTAAAACCATATTAAACATGCAGATTACTTATAAAGACTTTACACCAAAACATACTTTATATATTACTATCCAAAAACCATTTACAAAATCCATAAGCCGCTATACAAGATACTTAATCCGAAAACAAACCATACAATGATAGAGTGTGATAAGATAAGTCAAAAGCATACTTTTCTAAACTAAATATAATGGTTCATGAGGTATTTATAGGTAAACCCTTGCATGGTTAAGCTTAAACACCTGTTCATTAATGCTTACTAACTATCTTAAACCGCAGCCACCTGTCCACTTATGCTTAATCACCAGCTTAAGTCACAGCCATCTGTTCCTGATCTGGTTGTTTATAAAATGGACACCTGTCCTTGCCATGGCAAATTAGGCAGAAAACACATGTTTCCTGAACTGTTAGCCTAAAAAAATGCCACCTGTCCCTTTTAAATAACCAGAGTAAACTTCATGTTTAAAGCTCACACACTGGCGCTTCTTTATCATCCATCAGTTCTTAGGCGAATTCCAGCTTAGACTGATTCTTTCCTTTATGGCAAATTCTTTCCTTGGCTACGTTTTATTTTCCGTGGACCAATATGCTTGGTATTGGACTGTCCTTGATCATTAACAGCTTGCGACTGTACTGCCGAGTCTTTCTAATTGATTTAAGGTACGGGTCATTACAATTTCCCTCTCTGATTTCCTTCGGCAATGCTCCCATCCTTCTCTCGTTTATTAAATTTCCCAGTCACTTAGGTCTAAACTAAAATGGGTATTGAAAAAAAATCAAATAAGTATATATAAAAGGATAGTCATGGGAATGTCTACCAAGTGCGCATGTTTAATGTCTCAAGCTCGACATGGCTATATTTTTCAGACTTGTTGGAGGTCATGGAGGTACACAGCCGTTTCCATTCCAATAGCTTCTCTTGCCATGTATGATTTCACTATTTTACCGTTATCAATGAACTCTTTTCCTTCCTTGCAAAGGAGAACTATCACTTCGTATGGCTTGACTTCTTTGATCATGAACAGTCCGGGACATCAAGATTTGAGCTTTCCTAGAAAGACCTTGAGACGCGAGTTGAACAGTAGGACCTGGTCACCCATTTTGAACACACTTGGGATGATTCTCCTTTCGTGAAACACTTTTTCTTTTCTTTGTATATCCTTGAATTCACATAGGCTTCTCGCCTAATATCATCCAGGTCAGCTAGTTGTATTAACTGTTTCTCTTGTGCTGTCTTGATGTCTTAGTTCAAGAGTTTTGTTTTAATTGGTGTTTTAAACACAGTTCTATAGGCCCATAGTGTGTCATCAAGCTTGATCGCCCAATCTTTTTTGGGTTGATCCTATGGTTTTCTCCAAGATGGCCTTGATTTCTATGTTTGAAACTTTGATTTGTCCGCCCGTATGAGGGTGGTAAGGTGTAGCTACCTTGTGTGTCACTCCATGTTTCCGCAAAAGGCTTTCAAAAAATTTTATTAATAAAATAGCTAACTGCTCTTGCCACTCCAAACCTCATGAATATCACTACAAACCTTATTGAGTATGTGACTTTCTCCTTGATAATCTTCCTTTGGATGATGACGCTGCACTCATGTGTTAGCACTACCATCCCTTCCATCTCCTTAGTCCACTCTCACACGACATCCTTCAGATATTTAGTCCATTTCGTTACCATCCAGAATGCTTCGAGTAGAGGTATAGTCAGAATAACCTTACTCATCTGCTTGTCGAATAGCACTTTGTACTTATCCCTTAGTTGTTTATTGAATCATCCAGGGAATGGATGTTTCGGCTCATAGGGAGGTTGGATGAATATATTTTTTTTGCGGTTAGTACTGTTGGTGTCCTGATGTTTGGTGTGTTTTTAGCGATCTCCTCTGTTTTATCCTTTCTTCATTCATTATCTTTATCGATGTTTTGCGCCTCCCCATCACTTGCACCCAAAATATCCCCATTGAGATTTTATATTCTTGTTTTTCCCACTACATAATGTGATGACATTGACAAACTCTTAAGGAGTGCTCCTCGATTGAGAAGGTGGTGTACAAGGTGCTTGTTGTAGAGATGGAGCTTCTATTGAGTTGACATGTGCGGAAATTCCTTTAAATTTAAATTGTAGGTCACCGTACATGTTGTCCAACCTTTCATTGATGTCCTTCATTCTCTCGTTTAGCTCCATTACGTTGGGTATAGCTGTGATGTGTAGGGTTGGTATCCTGTTACGATCGGACGGTGTTGTGATGTATTGCGTTAGGCTTGATGTTGGTAACTTGTAGGGATTTTATTTATGTCATGGACGTTCTTGTGAAGTTTATATGTGAATGGTTGATCGTATCCAATGTAGTGTAGTTCTTTATATTCTTCCGTGCACACCTATGCTACAGTGTTATCTTTGTAGCCATGTCTACCAATGTAGTTATGAGGTCGTAAGGTTTCTTGGAGGACTATATCTAGTTTGTCGTTCACAACTTTCATTTCTTTTATGTGGTCTTCGTTACGGCTTTCATGCTCTGATTGCATGTGATCATATTCTTCTCCATAGTTGCTATCTCTGGTTGCTAGGTTCTCCACTAGTTGCATACCTTGATGTGCCACTTGTCCTAGAGATTTTTCATTTGATGCTGTGTATAGTAGCATTCAGATTCTTTGGTAAACACCTTGGTACAGTGTGCTAAGTATTGGTTCTTGAAAAAGCCATAGTGAGGGCATTGAGAGATGTAGCTTTTGAGTCTTTCACATGCTTCACTGAAGCTTTCTGTTTTTCGTTGTTGGAAACTTGATATTTCATTCTTTAGGTGAGCTGTTCTTGTTGTTGAGAAGAACTTTGTCAAGAATAACCTTTTGCAGTCAACCCAAGTTGTGATTACATTTAGTGGTGGGTTTTTCGCCATATATGATCTTTATCACCAAAGGAGAATGGAAATAGGCGTAGCTTGTAAGCGTCTTCTGTTATCTCTTGGATATTGATTATTGAGCATAGCATGTCAACGACGTCTATATGATGTAGCAGGTCTTCCATACATAGTCCATGGAACTTGTTGTTCTGTACCATTTGTATCAAACATGCTTTAATTTCAAAGCTGTTCTTCTCGATTGGAGGTGGTAGGATCTATGGCAATGCGTGTCTGGCTCCATGATCCTGAAAGATGGATGTAAAATATCGATTAGAGTTGTCCTTGATCTCAAGTGATGTAACCACGGATGCGGAAGGAATCAAGGGAAGTTCACTGGTGCGGTGATGGAACCGGTTCCTGCGAGAGAGCCTCGATTGCAAAACGGGCTGGAACGTGGGCGCAGAACCGAGAGAGACTCGATCGGGCCGGCGCGATAGAAAGGAAACGAGATGGAACAAACGGGACCACACAGGTGAAGTCGTGGACAACCACACTATGGGGAGCTAGGCGGCGCTGTCAGAGTGAACTAGTATAGGGTTTTAATTTCTTGTAAAGTCTGAATTTTATTAATAAAAAAGACTTGGCTTATATAAGGCCTAAGTATAGGTTTCTGCCCTTGAAGTAAAAAAACAAGCTATTTAAATGAAAACAACAGAAATTCTAAAATAAAACAACAAGAAGTTTAAAAATGGATAGTTTGGACCGCGGGCCTTAAGGGTTTGATGTGGAGGCCTGGTCCTTGGTCCGGTCCTGGTGAGGGCTCGGGGTTCCTTGGGAGAACCTCAATCTTGCGTTCGACGTACCAGTTGATCTTGGTCCCTAACACCTTAGGTCTTGCTCATGTCATTGATCCGGTTGGTACGATAGGGACAGGCTCGTCCTGGTCTGGTTTTTCTGGGTCGGTGGCGCGGTCCGTGTCTTAATCATCCCTCCCATCTTCAAGTGATTTGGTCTCTAAAGCTGACTCCTCACCTGCATCAAATAATTATAAGTCAGATACATTGAATGTCGGGAAAATGTTAAACTCACCTGGCAGTTCGAGTTGATAGGCATTGTCATTGATCTTCTTCAGGATTCGAAAGGGCTGTCTCCTCGTGGTGCTAGTTTTTCCATGCGTTTTTGGGGGAACCGTTCGGTTCATATATGTAACCAGACCCAGTCGCTTTCCTTTAAAGTAACCTGCTTGCGCCCCTTGTTAGCATGTTTGGCGTATGACTCCGTCTTCTTCTCAAGATTCTCTTTGACTTTTTAGTGTAGCTTTTTGACGTAGTCCGCCTTGTTTTCCTCTTCGAGGTTCACGATTTTGGCTGGCGACAAGGGTGTAAACTCCATCGGAGATAGGGAATGAAGCTGTAGATGATCTCAAAGGCAGACTACTTGGTCGCGGAGTGGGTGGCTCGGTTGTATGCAAACTCGACCAGCGGTAGGCACTCGAGCCATGACTTTAGGTTTCGTCCTATGGTCGCACGGAAGAGAGTAGATAGCGTCCGGTTCACCATTTCGGTTTGTCCATTGGTTTGTGGATGACAGGTTGTCGAGAACACTAGCTTGATTCCAAGCTTCTTCCATATCGTCCGCCATAAATGGCTAAGGAATTTGGTGCCACGATCAGACACTATGGTTCTGGGAATTCGATGAGGCTTTACGATCTCCCTGAAGAATAGGCTTGCAGTCTGCGTGGCGTCGTTGGTCTTGGCACAAGGGATAAAATGATCCATCTTCGAGAACCTCTCTACTACAAAGTCCATGGAAATATCAGTATAAGGAGTAGTAGGGATGGGTTAAGGGAGATATAACCCGTGAGGATGAACTTTGGACTTGGCCCGTTTGCAGACCAAGCAGCGGCTGCAGTGTGCCTCGACGTCGCGCCGGAGATGGGGCCAGTAATTTTTTTTTTTGAGTAGACTGAAGGTCCTACTCACGCCGAAATGCCCCATTAGACCTCCTCCGTGGGCTTCCCTCAGCAGTTGCTCTCAGGTTGAAATTTTTTGGATGCACTATCTTCGATCCCTAAAAAGGAAACCGTCAAACAAATAAAACCTCGAGTAGGTGCCAGTGACTGTGTTCCGAATGGTCTCCTTGAAGTCTTCGTCGTTGGCATATAGGTCTTTGAGTAGCTCGAATCCGAGGACTTTGGCATCCATAACAAAGATGAGGGAGTGTCTCAGGGACAGGGCGTCTGCGACAATATTTTCTTTTTCTTTCTTGTATTTGATAACATAGGAAAATGTCTCGATGAACTTCAGCCAACGTGCATGTCTCGTCTTAAGTTTAGTTTGCCCCCTCAAGTTTTGCAGCATCTGGTGGTCGGTGTGGATAACGCATTCTCGCACCAAAAGGTAGTGCTACCAGACGTCCATCGCCTGAACTAGGGCATAAAGTTCCTTGTCGTATGCATGGTAGTTGAGGGCTGCTCCACTTAGATTTTCACTGAAGTAGGCCACCAGCTTCCTCTCTTGGGTCAGAACTGCTCCGATTCAAACTCCAAATGCATCGCATTCCACTTTGAAGGTCTTTTGGAAGTCGGGTAAAGATAGGACCGCGGCATGTGCGAGCCGTTCTTTGAGCAGGTTGAAGGCGTTCTCTTGCTCGGTACTCCACCTGAAGTCTCGATCCTTCTTGATCACGGAGGTGAGCAAACTGGCAATCGTGCAGAAGTCCTTTACGAACCTCCGGTAGAAACTGGCTAAGCCGTGGAAACTCCTGACTTGGTTGATACTTGTTGGTGTGGGCTAATCTCGGATAGCCTTGATCTTTTCCTCATCTACCTGCAAGTCCTGCAAACTTACAACGATTCCTAGGAAAACTACACAGTCAATGCAGAACGTACACTTTTTAGATTAGCATACAGACCTGGTCGGTATAAGAGGTACTATAAACGAGAACATCTTCAAAGTAGAAAACTACGAACTTAGTGATATACGGTCTAAGAACATGGTTCATTAGCCGCATAAAGGTGCTCGGAGCGTTTGAAAGTCCGAATAGCATGATGAGCCACTCGGATAGGCATTGCTTAGTTTTGAAGGCTGTTTTCCACTCGTCACCTTCTCGGATACGGACCTGGTAATAACCTCTTTTTAGATCGATCTTGGAGAAGATGGCGGCTCCACTTAGAGTGTCCAGCATATCATCGAGCCGGGGAATGGGATGCCGATACCAAATAGTGATGTTGTTGATGGCTCGATAGTCAACGCATATCCGCCATGGCCCGTTCTTCTTAGGCACAAGTAGTACTAGAACGACGCAGGGGCTGATGCTTTCTTGGACATAGCCTTGGTCCATAAGCTCGCAGACCTGTCGTTTGAGCTCCTTAGCTTTGTCAGGGTTGACTCTGTAGGCGGGTCGGTTTGGTAGCTGGGCTTCCGGCATGAAATCTATGTTATGCTTGATCCCTCTGAGGAGAGGTAGGCCGGGTGGTATCTCTAACGAAAATACCCTGACATAGGTCTCAAATAGCTTAGCGACCTCGATTGGAGGCTGGGGTTTGATGATTTCTGTAATATTTGATTCTATAAAATTTTTAAGGAAGATGTTAGTCTCACCATTACTTACTGCTTCTCGGATGACACTGGAGTTTACGAGGAAGTTCTCCTTCCGTGGACCTTTTTCTGGATCCGTTCTCAGTTGGTTCTCGCAGACTTGTTACGGGGCAAGAGGCACCAGGTTGTACACGCGCTTGTCATGGACAAAAGAATAAAAATTAGCCCGCACATTGTGTGTGGTCTCCCTGTCAAACTACCATGGACGTCCTAAAAGGAGGTGACCAGTGAAAGAATATGAGATTAAGAGATTTGTAGAATTAGAGAATAAGAAAATGAGAGATTAGAGAAAAATAATTGTATTAAAAAATGAGAATAATAGTTTTTAAGTTACAAATGAGGAGAGAGATAGTTATTTATACTTATCTAGTCTAGGCAAGTTTGGATACAAGGATTGCCTTATACATGAATGGTTACAAGGATAACATAATACTAGAACACAAACAAGCCTTAGACACTTCCCTTAGACTTATACTACGCACACCCTTAATATAAGTGTTTAAAGCCTTCTTCCTTCATCATTTCTTCTTTATTCCAACACTCCCCCTCAAGATTAAGACATGGAGAATGCTAAAGCTTGCAACCATGAATAATTATCTCATTAAAAACCTAAAGAAGGAAAACCCAATTGGGACAAAACCTTTTCTAGGGAAGAAGCGTATAACACTCCATGTTAGGATCATCATTGTGGAATGGTCATAAGGCCAAGTCTTGGATAGATGGAGGCGCCATTCTTCAAAGTCGTTGCCTTGGTGAACACATCAGCTAGTTAATCCTCACTCCTTGTATAGCAAGGCAAGATGATTCCTTTCCCAATAGCTTCTCTTACTTTGTGGCAGTCTACTTCTATATGTTTGGTCCTTTCATGAAACACAAAGTTAGAGGCAATGTGTATAGCAGCCTGATTGTCACAATGGATGGATATGAAATCATTACATCTCAGGGCTAAATCCTCAAGGAGTTGCTTCAGCCAAATGCATTCAGTTATAAGCTTCTTCATGGCTCTATATTCTGATTCTGCACTAGATCATGACACCACCTTTTGCTTCTTGGTTTTCCAAGTTACAAGGTTCCCTCCTATGAAATTACAATAGCCTGTGGTACTTCTTCTATCCTCCCTATCTCCTTCCCAATCTGCATCACAATAACCAACCACATTAGTGTTTCTCTTGCAACCCGTCCATATACCTTGTTCATGAGTGCCTTTTAGATATCTCAAAAGTCGATTTGCCATCACCCAATGTCTCATCTTTGGGCCTTGCATGTGTTGAGATACCTGATTCACAGCAAAACATAAATCTGGTATAGTGATGGTTAGATAAATAAGCTTACCAACCACTTTCCTATAAAGCTTAGGATCATGAAAATCAATTTCCTCCTCTAGCTCCCCCTTAGTTCCGATTTTATAATCTTCTTCTAAGGGTATTTTGGCTGGTTTAGCTTCCATTATACCTGTAGAGGTTAGTAAATCTACAACATATTTTCTTTGAGATAAGAAAAGACCTTCCTTGAACCTACACACTTCAATTCCTAAGAAGTATTTAAGTTCTCTTAAATCCTTAATATCAAAGACACTCCTCAAATATTATTTTATAGATGCAATACCAATACTATCACTACCAGATATGATTATATCATCAACATAAATGAGGATTACTACAATATCTTCCTTACTCTTTAGTATAAAAAGATTATGTTCAACTTCAGATCTTTTGAAGCCTCTATCCATCAAGATTACACTTAGCTTGTGGTACCAAGCTCTTGGAGATTGTTTAAAGCCATATATGGCCTTCCTCATCCTGATATGTTGCCGGACCCTATCTCCTCCTCTTGATAGGAGACTGGACTGGAACATGGGACAAAGATTGGGTCAGAGTCCTTGTCCTAGTCTTGTGTCGGGATGTCCGGGTACTGGGTTGGGACGTTCGGGACGTGTTGCAGGACGTCTGGCTTCATAATATGGACGGTCGTTGGGTTGATTGGTTGGACGTCCTTAACCTCCTTCGGGCCACCTATTTTAACTTTAATCAGGACGTCCATCAGTCCGTCAGTGTTGGGCAGGATCACATCAGTAGGTAAGTGAGAAATGTTTCAAACTCCCAGATCATGATGAACCACAGCATTTTCATTGTAGAAGACTGGTGGATTCCTTTGTCTTGTGCTCCTTCTTAACAATGTAAGTGGTGCTTCTTGAATAGGATCTTCTTCTTCACCTAAAACTTCAATAAGAGTGGACACATCTCTTGTTTTTTTTTAAAACTGAGACTGGAATTGGTTCATCTTCTGCTGAATCTTGTTGGACATGGGTAGATGCTTCTCCCCCCCCCCATGTTGAAGAGGAGGAAGCCAGGAGAACTGAAGGGACCAGGCCGCGGATTGGAAGGACCGCTCGGGGTTAATGGCCGCAGCCCAACTGGTTGTACCTGAGCAGGGGCTGTGCTGGGGCTGGACGCGGCTGATACAGGCTGAGGAGCAGTGACAGCGGGCTGAGGCTAACGAGAGACTATGCCAATGCTCTCCAAGAGCTTCCTCAAGTTCTCAGCTTGGTCAGATCTTGTTGTGGAGATGTCCTTGAATTGATCCCAAGTTCCTTCTTCATAGAAACCTTTGGATTCTTGGAATTTGACATCTCTGGATACCAAGACTCTTCTAGTCTCTGGATCATAACATTTGTATCCTTTTTGGATGGAGGAATACCTAATGAACATAGCTTTGGTACTCTTTGGTTACAGCTTGTTTCTTTGCTCTTTTGGAACTAATACAAAACAAACACAACCAAAAAACTCTTAAGTGGTTAATGTTAGGTCTAATCTTGTTTAGTACCTCAAATGGAGACAAATCATCTAGGACTTTTGTAGGAGTCCTATTAATCAAGTAGCATGCAGCTACAAGAGCATCCCCCAAAAATATTTTGGGAACTTACATGTGGAACATCATTGTTCTAACAACTTCCATCAAATGCCTATTTTTCCTTTCAGCCACTCCATTTTGTTGTGGAGTGTAAGGACAGCTGGCTTGATGTTCAATGCCATGCTTGTCCAAGTGTTGTTGAAGCCTGGTGCTAGTGTATTCCCCTCCATTATTTGTTCTAAAGCATTTAATACTTGCATTGTATTGGTTAGTAATATATGCTTGAAAATTTAGAAATTAATCAAATACTCTATCTTTAGAACTAAGCAAAGTGACACAAGTATATTTCGAGTTTTCATAAATAAATGTCACACAATATTTATTGTTTTCTATAGAATGAAATGTAGATGTCCAAACATCATAATGCACCAACTCAAAATAATTATCATAAGTATGCAATGATTTTTCAAAAACTGTTTTGCAATGTTTTCCAAGTATACAAGAACCACATATATCCTTTGACATTTTTAAACTAGGAACAATTAATTCTAGTGCTCTAGGAGGAGGATGTCCTAATCTAGCATGCCAAAGATCATAATCATCACTTAAAGAGCTAGTTCTACTAGTCTCAATATCCTGAAAGTAGAAATCATTAGGACCAAAGATAGCTTGACAATTTAAATCAGTAGTAGCTCTTTTAACTGAAAGCAAATTAGAAGTAAAAGATGGCATGTAAAAAGCTTTAGATTCTTTATCGAACAACTTAAGTTTTCCTATGCTTTCAATTGGTACTTTAATTCTATTAGCAATGACAACATTACCTAAGACATGTTCTATATTCTCTAACAATCCTAGATCACTAATCATATGATGAGAAGTACCAGAATCAACAATCAATGATTTAGAGGCATTAGGAGTAAAAGAAATTTAAAAAGAAGCATGAAAAGTTTTACCCAACACATTACCATCCTTAATTGCTTTGAGAAGAGCTTTTAGATCTGATTTTGTCACAAATTCAGATGTTGAAGACATGGAACTTATTGGGGCTGAGCGACAATGGGAGCTGGTACATGCTTTTGAAGCAGCCGGGAGCTTGTACACGCCATGGCCGCGTGCTTGCAGCTGAGTGTGGCCGGCTGTGGGCTGTTGTCTCTCAAGGGCCCAGATTGGTTTCAGCTCAGGGTCGAGTACCAAACACTCCTTCTTTGTATGGCCACTTCTTTTGCAATGGTCACATGTTGGTCCCTTCTTTTCATTTGTTGTTGTTGGTTTGAAGTAACTCTTGAGTGCAGCCACCAATTTAGCCTTGTTGCCAATAGTCCATGGGATCCTTGTTTCTTTTGGATTTGAACACAAATATCTTCCAAGCTAGGAATTATATCAGACCTGAGAATATGCTTAATAAGATCTGAGTAAGTTGTGTTAAGAGTTAATAGTAACACAAACACCTTGTCTTGTTCTTTCCTTTATAGGAGAAAAATAGGGTCAATTGTGGCTGGCCTTAGCATCTCTAGCTCAGCCCACAATCCTCTGTATGAGCCATAGTGCTTTGTGAATTCAGCATCCTCCTGCTTTAACTCATTCAAAAACTTCTTCACCTCAAAAATTCTTAAGAGGTTAGTGGTGTTTCCATATACCTTTTGAAAAGTGTCCCAAAGTTCCTTAGCATTCTCACAAAAAGAATAAGTCTCTAAGAGATCACTAGCAAGAGAGTTTTGAAGTATAGAGAATACAAACTGGTCTTCTTGACCATAAGAGATAGTTTGCTCCATGTAGAATGATATGAGCTCTGAATGTGTATTGTATTTCCATACTTTTCAAATTGTCTGGATGCAGCTTGACGGGACAAAGCTGGTCGAGATGAGCTGGTCGGGATGCTGAACAGTTGGTCGGGACGTGTGACAGTTGGTCGGGAAACGGTACTCAGGACACGAGACAGCTGGTCGGGCCGCGTTCTCGTACGTTAACCTTGGAAAGGTAGTCGCGTGTACACAGAATGTTGGCCGAGTATGTAGGTTGATCGCGTGTACTCGTGATCTTGGGTGCGTGTGTGGGCCGTGTTCGAACAAGGTACCAGAACACTGCTCTGGAGCTGGAACACGAGACACTCGGACTGTGAACGCACTCGGAAAGAGCGTGATATAAGGTAGGAAGGAGCGTGGTTGCGTGACCGAGTGACCCAAACTCGTGAGACTTACAGCAGCGTGATGTACTTGCAGGCGCGTGGTACCACACTTTAACAACTTGTATTCGACTTCAACCAACCAACTTCTACAACTCCTGCAACAGAATTCAACCAACTCCAACCAACAATATTAAATACTAACAGTCCTTATCTTCACCACCAACAATGATCCAGCACAAATTTCTAGATTTACCAATATACCAATCCAAGAAAATCAAGTTTCCCTCATTTTTAGAATTTCAAAGTTTGATAAAAGAATCAAGAAAATCAATCTTGAAGACTTAAACTCTTCTGACTGAAACCAAAATTTGTGGAGACCCTCAAAAGATTCTTATCTAACTTTCCAGATTCAAAGATTTAAAGAAAACTGAGAAAGGATAAGAATTTTATCACCAGATTCCTGTGAGAGGCGATTTCTGACGTCTTGAGGAAAAACTTCAAGAAATTCCTTCAAAAGTAAGGGAATTGAGTTCTGAATTCTTTAAACAGAAACAAGACTCAATAGAACTGATTTTAGGATTTGCAAAATCACGATTTGGTGAAGATTTAACGATGGAATGATCAGAGAAACACGGAGGTTCGCGGCGGAGACAATTGCGGAGGTCCGATACAAGAAAATTCATAACTTTTAATTCCTGGGGTCAGATGATGCAAATCCAATTGATGTGGCCTCATAATTCCGGCCAAACCACGACAGATTTTGACGGACAAAATAGGAACGAAAACAGATTGTGATGAAGATGATTTCTTCTTGATTCAAAGATTTAATGATGAATTTTCAAGATTATGTTCTTTACTCTTTAGTATAAAAAGATTATGTTCAACTTCAGATCTTTTGAAGCCTCTATCCATCAAGATTACACTTAGCTTGTGGTACCAAGCTCTTGGAGATTGTTTAAAGCCATATATGGCCTTCCTCATCCTGATATGTTGCCGGACCCTATCTCCTCCTCTAGATAGGAGACTGGACTGGAACATGGGACAAAGATTGGGTCAGAGTCCTTGTCCTGGTCTTGTGTCGGGATGTCCGGGTACTGGGTTGGGACGTTCGGGACGTGTTGCAGGACGTCTGGCTTCATAATATGGACGGTCGTTTGGTTGATTGGTTGGACGTCCTTAACCTCCTTCGGGCCACCTGTTTTAACTTTAATCAGGACGTCCATCAGTCCGTCAGTGCTGGGCAGTAGGTAAGTGAACAATGTTTCAAACTCCCTGATCATGATGAACCACAGCATTTTCATTGTAGAAGACTGGTGGATTCCTTTGTCTTGTGCTCCTTCTTAACAATGTAAGTGGTGCTTCTTGAATAGGATCCTCTTCTTCACCTAAAACTTCAATAAGAGTGGACACATCTCTTGTTTTTTTAAAACTGAGACTGGAATTGGTTCATCTTCTACTGGATCTTGTTGGACATGGGTGGATGCTTCTCCCCCCCCCCCATGTTCAAGAGGAGGAAGGCCAGGAGAGCTGAAGGGACCAGGCCACGGATTGGAAGGACCGCTAGGGATTAATGGCCGCGGCCCAACTGGTTGTACCTGAGCAGGGGCTGTGCTGGGGCTGGACGCGGCTGATACAGGCTGAGGAGCAGTGACAGTGGGCTGAGGCTAACGAGAGACTATGCCAATGCTCTCCAAGAGCCTCCTCAAGTTCTCAGCTTGGTCAGATCTTGTTGTGGAGATGTCCTTGAATTGATCCCAAGTTCCTTCTTCATAGAAACCTTTGGATTCTTGGAATTTGACATCTCTGGATACCAAGACTCTTCTAGTCTCTGGATCATAACATTTGTATCCTTTTTCGATGGAGGAATACCTAATGAACATAGCTTTGGTACTCTTTGGTTACAGCTTGTTTCTTTGCTCTTTTGGAACTAATACAAAACAAACACAACCAAAAAACTCTTAAGTGGTTAATGTTAGGTCTAATCTTGTTTAGTACCTCAAATGGAGACAAATCATCTAGGACTTTTGTAGGAGTCCTATTAATCAAGTAGCATGCAGCTACAAGAGCATCCCCCAAAAATATTTTGGGAACTTTCATGTGGAACATCATTGTTCTAACAACTTCCATCAAATGCCTATTTTTCCTTTCAGCCACTCCATTTTGTTGTGGAGTGTAAGGACAGCTGGCTTGATGTTCAATGCCATGCTTGTCCAAGTGTTGTTGAAGCCTGGTGCTAGTGTATTCCCCTCCATTATCTGTTCTAAAGCATTTAATACTTGCATTGTATTGGTTAGGAATATATGCTTGAAAATTTAGAAATGAATCAAATACTCTATCTTTAGAACTAAGCAAAGTGACACAAGTATATTTCGAGTTTAAATAAATAAATGTCACACAATATTTATTGTTTTCTATAGAATGAAATGTAGATGTCCAAACATCATAATGCACCAACTCAAAATAATTATCATAAGTATGCAATGATTTTTCGAAAACTGTTTTGCAATGTTTTCCAAGTATACAAGAACCACAAATATCCTTTGAATTTTTTAAACTAGGAACAATTAATTCTAGTGCTCTAGGAGGAGGATGTCCTAATCTAGCATGCCAAAGATCAGAATCAACACTTAAAGAGCTAGTTCTACTAGTCTCAATATCCTGAAAGTAGAAATCATTAGGACCAAAGATAGCTTGACAATTTAAATCAGTAGTAGCTCTTTTAACTGAAAGCAAATTAGAAGTAAAAGATGGAATGTAAAAAGCTTTAGATTCTTTATCGAACAACTTAAGTTTTCCTATGCTTTCAATTGGTACTTTATTTCCATTAGCAATGACAACATTACCTAAGGCATGTTCTATATTCTCTAACAATCCTAGATCACTAATCATATGATGAGAAGCACCAGAATCAACAATCAATGATTTAGACGCATTAGGAGTAAAAGAAATTTTAAAAGAAGCATGAAAAGTTTTACCCAACACATTACCATCCTTAATTGCTTTGAGAAGAGCTTCTAGATCTGATTTTGTCACAAATTCAGATGTTGAAGACATGGAACTTAATGGGGCTGAGCGACAATGGGAGCTGGTACATGCTTTTGAAGCAGCCGGGAGCTTGTACACGCCATGGCCGCGTGCTTGCAGCTGAGTGTGGCCGGCTGTGGGCTGTTGTCTCTCAAGGGCCCAGATTGGTTTCAGCTCAGGGTCGAGTACCAAACACTCCTTCTTTGTATGGCCACTTCTTTTGCAATGGTCACATGTTGGTCCCTTCTTTTCATTTGTTGTTGTTGGTTTGAAGTAACTCTTGAGTGCAGCCACCAATTTAGCCTTGTTGCCAATAGTCCATGGGATCCTTGTTTCTTTTGGATTTGAACACAAATATCTTCCAAGCTAGGAATTATATCAGACCTGAGAATATGCTTAATAAGATCTGAGTAAGTTGTGTTAAGAGTTAATAGTAACACAAACACCTTGTCTTGTTCTTTCCTTTATAGGAGAACAATAGGGTCAATTGTGGCTGGCCTTAGCATCTCTAGCTCAGCCCACAATGCTCTGTATGAGCCATAGTGCTTTGTGAATTCAGCATCCTCCTGCTTTAACTCATTCAAAGACTTCTTCACCTCAAAAATTCTTAAGAGGTTAGTGGTGTTTCCATATACCTTTTGAAAAGTGTCCCAAAGTTCCTTAGCATTCTCACAAAAAGAATAAGTCTCTAAGAGATCACTAGCAAGAGAGTTTTGAAGTATAGAGAATACAAACTGGTCTTCTTGACCATAAGAGATAGTTTGCTCCATGTAGAATGACATGAGCTCTGAATGTGTATTGTATTTCCATACTTTTCAAATTGTCTGGATGCAGCTTGACGGGACAAAGCTGGTCGAGATGAGCTGGTCGGGATGCTGAACAGTTGGTCGGGACGCGTGACAGTTGGTCGGGAAACGGTACTCAGGACACGAGACAGCTGGTCTGGCCGCGTTCTCGTACGTGAACCTTGGAAAGGTAGACGCGTGTACACAGAATGTTGGCCGAGTATGTAGGTTGATCGCGTGTACTCGTGGTCTTAGGTGCGTGTGTGGGCCGTGTTCGAACAAGGTACCAGAACGCTGGTCTGGAGCTGGAACACGAGACACTCGGACTGTGAACACACTCGGAAAGAGCGTGATATCAGGTAGGAAGGAGCGTGGCCGCGTGACCGAGTGACCCAAACTCGTGAGACTTACAGCAGCGTGATGTACTTGCAGGCGCGTGGTACCACACTTTAACAACTTGTATTCGACTTCAACCAACCAACTTCTACAACTCCTGCAACAGAATTCAACCAACTCCAACCAACAATATTAAATACTAACAGTCCTTATCTTCACTACCAACAATGATCCAGCACAAATTTCTAGATTTACCAATATACCAATCCAAGAAAATCAAGTTTCCCTCATTTTTAGAATTTCAAAGTTTGATAAAAGAATCAAGAAAATCAATCTTGAAGACTTAAACTCTTCTGACTGAAACCAAAATTCGTGGAGACCCTCAAAAGATTCTTATCTAACTTTCCAGATTCAAAGATTTAAAGAAAACTGAGAAAAGATAAGAATTTTATCACCAGATTCCTGTGAGAGGCGATTTCTGACGTCTTGAGGAAAAACTTCAAGAAATTCCTTCAAAAGTAAGGGAATTGAGTTCTGAATTCTTTAAACAGAAACAAGACTCGATAGAACTGATTTTAGGATTTGCAAAATCACGATTTGGTGAAGATTTGACGATGGAACGATCAGAGAAACACGGAGCTTCGCGGCGGAGACAATTGCGGAGGTCCGATACAAGAAAATTCATAACTTTTAATTCCTGGGGTCATATGATGCAAATCCAATTGATTTGGCCTCATAATTCCGGCCAAACCACGACAGATTTTGACGGACAAAATAGGAACGAAAACAGATTGTGATGAAGATGATTTCTTCTTGATTCAAAGATTTAATGATGAATTTTACCCAGATTGTTGTAACCTGGCTCTGATACCATGAAAGAATATGAGATTAAAATATTTGTAGAATTAGAGAATGAGAGAATGAGAGAATTAGAGAATGAGAGATTAGAGAAGAATGATTGTATTAAAAAAATGAGAATAATAGTTTCTAAGTTACAAATAAGGAGAGAGATAGTTATTTATACTAATCTAGTCTAGGCTTGTTTGGATACAAGAATTGTCTTATACATGAATGGCTACAAAGATAACATAATACTAGAACACAAACAAGACTTAGACACTCCCCTTAGACTTATGACTACATACGACTTTAATATAAGTGTTAAAGTCCTTCTCAATTTCCTCCTCTAGCTCCCCCTTAGTTCCGATTTTATAATCTTCTTCTAAGGGTATTTTGGCTGGTTTAGCTTCCATTATACCTGTAGAGGTTAGTAAATCTACAACATATTTTCTTTGAGATAAGAAAAGACCTTCCTTGAACCTACACACTTCAATTCCTAAGAAGTATTTAAGTTCTCTTAAATCCTTAATATCAAAGACACTCCTCAAATATTATTTTATAGATGCAATACCAATACTATCACTACCAGATATGATTATATCATCTACATAAATGAGGATTACTACAATATCTTCTTTACTCTTTAGTATAAAAAGATTATGTTCAACTTCAGATCTTTTGAAGCCTCTACCAAGCTCTTGGAGATTGTTTAAAGCCATATATGGCCTTCCTCATCCTGATATGTTGCCGGACCCTATCTCCTCCTCTAGATAGGAGACTGGACTGGAACATGGGACAAAGATTGGGTCAGAGTCCTTGTCCTGGTCTTGTGTCGGGATGTCCGGGTACTGGGTTGGGACGTTCGGGACGTGTTGCAGGACGTCTGGCTTCATAATATGGACGGTCGTTGGGTTGATTGGTTGGACGTCCTTAACCTCCTTCGGGCCACCTGTTTTAACTTTAATCAGGACGTCCATCAGTCCGTCAGTGCTGGGCAGGATCACATCAGTAGGTAAGTGAACAATGTTTTAAACTCCCTGATCATGATGAACCACAGCATTTTCATTGTAGAAGACTGGTGGATTCCTTTGTCTTGTGCCCCTTCTTAACAATGTAAGTGGTGCTTCTTGAATAGGATCCTCTTCTTCACCTAAAACTTCAATAAGAGTGGACACATCTCTTGTTTTTTTTAAAACTGAGACTGGAATTGGTTCATCTTCTGCTGAATCTTGTTGGACATGGGTAGATGCTTCTCCCCCCCCCCCCATGTTCAAGAGGAGGAAGGCCAGGAGAGCTGAAGGGACCAGGACGCGGATTGGAAGGACCGCTCGGGATTAATGGCCGCGGCCCAACTGGTTGTACCTGAGCAGGGGCTGTGCTGGGGCTGGACGCGGCTGATACAGGCTGAGGAGCAGTGACAGTGGGCTGAGGCTAACGAGAGACTATTCCAATGCTCTCCAAGAGCCTCCTCAAGTTCTCAGCTTGGTCAGATCTTGTTGTGGAGATGTCCTTATATTGATCCCAAGTTTCTTCTTCATAGAAACCTTTGGATTCTTGGAATTTGACATCTCTGGATACCAAGACTCTTCTAGTCTCTGGATCATAACATTTGTATCCTTTTTCGATGGAGGAATACCTAATGAACATAGCTTTGGTACTCTTTGGTTACAGCTTGTTTCTTTGCTCTTTTGGAACTAATACAAAACAAACATAACCAAAAAAACTCTTAAGTGGTTAATGTTAGGTCTAATCTTGTTTAGTACCTCAAATGGAGACAAATCATCTAGGACTTTTGTAGGAGTCCTATTAATCAAGTAGCATCCAGCTACAAGAGCATCCCCCAAAAATATTTTGGGAACTTTCATGTGGAACATCATTGTTCTAACAACTTCCATCAAATGCCTATTTTTCCTTTCAGCCACTCCATTTTGTTGTGGAGTGTAAGGACAGCTGGCTTGATGTTCAATGCCATGCTTGTCCAAGTGTTGTTGAAGCCTGGTGCTAGTGTATTCCCCTCCATTATTTGTTCTAAAGCATTTAATACTTGCATTGTATTGGTTAGTAATATATGCTTGAAAATTTAGAAATGAATCAAATACTCTATCTTTAGAACTAAGCAAAGTGACACAAGTATATTTCGAGTTTTCATAAATAAATGTCACACAATATTTATTGTTTTCTATAGAATGAAATGTAGATGTCCAAACATCATAATGCACCAACTCAAAATAATTATCATAAGTATGCAATGATTTTTCAAAAACTGTTTTGCAATGTTTTCCAAGTATACAAGAACCACACATATCCTTTGACATTTTTAAACTAGGAACAATTAATTCTAGTGCTCTAGGAGGAGGATGTCCTAATCTAGCATGCCAAAGATCAGAATCATCACTTAAAGAGCTAGTTCTACTAGTCTCAATATCCTGAAAGTAGAAATCATTAGGACCAAAGATAGCTTGACAATTTAAATCAGTAGTAGCTCTTTTAACTGAAAGCAAATTAGAAGTAAAAGATGGCATGTAAAAAGCTTTAGATTCTTTATCGAACAACTTAAGTTTTCCTATGCTTTCAATTGGTACTTTAATTCCATTAGCAATGACAACAATACCTAAGGCATGTTCTTTATTCTCTAACAATCCTAGATCACTAATCATATGATGAGAAGCACCAGAATCAACAATCAATGATTTAGAGGCATTAGGAGTAAAAGAAATTTAAAAAGAAGCATGAAAAGTTTTACCCAACACATTACCATCCTTAATTGCTTTGAGAAGAGCTTCTAGATCTGATTTTGTCACAAATTCAGATGTTGAAGACATGGAACTTATTGGGGCTGAGCGACAATGGGAGCTGGTACATGCTTTTGAAGCAGCCGGGAGCTTGTACACGCCATGGCCGCGTGCTTGCAGCTGAGTGTGGCCGGCTGTGGGCTGTTGTCTCTCAAGGGCCCAGATTGGTTTTAGCTCAGGGTCGAGTACCAAACACTCCTTCTTTGTATGGCCACTTCTTTTGCAATGGTCACATGTTGGTCCCTTCTTTTCATTTGTTGTTGTTGGTTTGAAGTAACTCATGAGTGCAGCCACCAATTTAGCCTTGTTGCCAATAGTCCATGGGATCCTTGTTTCTTTTGGATTTGAACACAAATATCTTCCAAGCTAGGAATTATATCAGACCTGAGAATATGCTTAATAAGATCTGAGTAAGTTGTGTTAAGAGTTAATAGTAACATAAACACCTTGTCTTGTTCTTTCCTTTATAGGAGAACAATAGGGTCAATTGTGGCTGACCTTAGCATCTCTAGCTCAGCCCACAATGCTCTGTATGAGCCATAGTGCTTTGTGAATTCAGCATCCTCCTGCTTTAACTCATTCAAAGACTTCTTCACCTCAAAAATTCTTAAGAGGTTAGTGGTGTTTCCATATACATTTTGAAAAGTGTCCCAAAGTTCCTTAGCATTCTCACAAAAAGAATAAGTCTCTAAGAGATCACTAGCAAGAGAGTTTTGAAGTATAGAGAATACAAACTGGTCTTCTTGACCATAAGAGATAGTTTGCTCCATGTAGAATGATATGAGCTCTGAATGTGTATTGTATTTCCATACTTTTCAAATTATCTGGATGCAGCTTGACGGGACAAAGCTGGTCGAGATGAGCTGGTCGGGATGCTGAACAGTTGGTCGGGACGCGTGACAGTTGGTCGGGAAACGGTACTCAGGACACGAGACAGCTGGTCTGGCCGCGTTCTCGTACGTGAACCTTGGAAAGGTAGACGCGTGTACACAGAATGTTGGCCGAGTATGTAGGTTGATCGCGTGTACTCGTGGTCTTAGGTGCGTGTGTGGGCCGTGTTCGAACAAGGTACCAGAACGCTGCTCTGGAGCTGGAACACGAGACACTCGGACTGTGAACGCACTCGGAAAGAGCGTGATATCAGGTAGGAAGGAGCGTGGCCGCGTGACCGAGTGACCCAAACTCGTGAGACTTACAGCAGCGTGATGTACTTGCAGGCGCGTGGTACCACACTTTAACAACTTGTATTCGACTTCAACCAACCAACTTCTACAACTCCTGCAACAGAATTCAACCAACTCCAACCAACAATATTAAATACTAACAGTCCTTATCTTCACCACCAACAATGATCCAGCACAAATTTCTAGATTTACCAATATACCAATCCAAGAAAATCAAGTTTCCCTCATTTTTAGAATTTCAAAGTTTGATAAAAGAATCAAGAAAATCAATCTTGAAGACTTAAACTCTTCTGACTGAAACCAAAATTTGTGGAGACCCTCAAAAGATTCTTATCTAACTTTCCAGATTCAAAGATTTAAAGAAAACTGAGAAAGGATAAGAATTTTATCACCAGATTCCTGTGAGAGGCGATTTCTGACGTCTTGAGGAAAAACTTCAAGAAATTCCTTGAAAAGTAAGGGAATTGAGTTCTGAATTCTTTAAACAGAAACAAGACTCGATAGAACTGATTTTAGGATTTGCAAAATCACGATTTGGTGAAGATTTGACGATGGAATGATCAGAGAAACACGGAGGTTCGCGGCAGAGACAATTGCGGAGGTCAGATACAAGAAAATTCATAACTTTTAATTCCTGGAGTCAGATGATGCAAATCCAATTGATGTGGCCTCATAATTCTGGCTAAACCACGACAGATTTTGACGGACAAAATAGGAACGAAAACAGATTGTGATGAAGATGATTTCTTCTTGATTCAAAGATTTAATGATGAATTTTACCCAGATTGTTGTAACGTGGCTCTGATACCATGAAAGAATATGAGATTAAAATATTTGTAGAATTAGAGAATAAGAGAATGAGAGAATGAGAGAATGAGAGATTAGAGAAGAATGATTGTATTAAGAAAATGAGAATAATAGTTTCTAAGTTACAAATAAGGAGAGAGATAGTTATTTATACTAATCTAGTCTAGGCTTGTTTGGATACAAGAATTGTCTTATACATGAATGGCTACAAAGATAACATAATACTAGAACAAAAACAAGCCTTAGACACTCCCCTTAGACTTATGACTACATACGACTTTAATATAAGTGTTAAAGTCCTTCTCAATTTCCTCCTCTAGCTCCCCCTTAGTTCCGATTTTATAATCTTCTTCTAAGGGTATTTTGGCTGGTTTAGCTTCCATTATACCTGTAGAGGTTAGTAAATCTACAACATATTTTCTTTGAGATAAGAAAAGACCTTCCTTGAACCTACACACTTCAATTCCTAAGAAGTATTTAAGTTCTCTTAAATCCTTAATATCAAAGACACTCCTCAAATATTATTTTATAGATGCAATACCAATACTATCACTACCAGATATGATTATATCATCTACATAAATGAGGATTACTACAATATCTTCTTTACTCTTTAGTATAAAAAGATTATGTTCAACTTCAGATCTTTTGAAGCCTCTACCAAGCTCTTGGAGATTGTTTAAAGCCATATATGGCCTTCCTCATCCTGATATGTTGCCGGACCCTATCTCCTCCTCTAGATAGGAGACTGGACTGGAACATGGGACAAAGATTGGGTCAGAGTCCTTGTCCTGGTCTTGTGTCGGGATGTCCGGGTACTGGGTTGGGACGTTCGGGACGTGTTGCAGGACGTCTGGCTTCATAATATGGACGGTCGTTGGGTTGATTGGTTGGACGTCCTTAACCTCCTTCGGGCCACCTGTTTTAACTTTAATCAGGACGTCCATCAGTCCGTCAGTGCTGGGCAGGATCACATCAGTAGGTAAGTGAACAATGTTTTAAACTCCCTGATCATGATGAACCACAGCATTTTCATTGTAGAAGACTGGTGGATTCCTTTGTCTTGTGCCCCTTCTTAACAATGTAAGTGGTGCTTCTTGAATAGGATCCTCTTCTTCACCTAAAACTTCAATAAGAGTGGACACATCTCTTGTTTTTTTTAAAACTGAGACTGGAATTGGTTCATCTTCTGCTGAATCTTGTTGGACATGGGTAGATGCTTCTCCCCCCCCCCCATGTTCAAGAGGAGGAAGGCCAGGAGAGCTGAAGGGACCAGGACGCGGATTGGAAGGACCGCTCGGGATTAATGGCCGCGGCCCAACTGGTTGTACCTGAGCAGGGGCTGTGCTGGGGCTGGACGCGGCTGATACAGGCTGAGGAGCAGTGACAGTGGGCTGAGGCTAACGAGAGACTATTCCAATGCTCTCCAAGAGCCTCCTCAAGTTCTCAGCTTGGTCAGATCTTGTTGTGGAGATGTCCTTATATTGATCCCAAGTTTCTTCTTCATAGAAACCTTTGGATTCTTGGAATTTGACATCTCTGGATACCAAGACTCTTCTAGTCTCTGGATCATAACATTTGTATCCTTTTTCGATGGAGGAATACCTAATGAACATAGCTTTGGTACTCTTTGGTTACAGCTTGTTTCTTTGCTCTTTTGGAACTAATACAAAACAAACATAACCAAAAAAACTCTTAAGTGGTTAATGTTAGGTCTAATCTTGTTTAGTACCTCAAATGGAGACAAATCATCTAGGACTTTTGTAGGAGTCCTATTAATCAAGTAGCATCCAGCTACAAGAGCATCCCCCAAAAATATTTTGGGAACTTTCATGTGGAACATCATTGCTCTAACAACTTCCATCAAATGCCTATTTTTCCTTTCAGCCACTCCATTTTGTTGTGGAGTGTAAGGACAGCTGGCTTGATGTTCAATGCCATGCTTGTCCAAGTGTTGTTGAAGCCTGGTGCTAGTGTATTCCCCTCCATTATCTGTTCTAAAGCATTTAATACTTGCATTGTATTGGTTAGGAATATATGCTTGAAAATTTAGAAATGCATCAAATACTCTATCTTTAGAACTAAGCAAAGTGACACAAGTATATTTTGAGTTTTCATAAATAAATGTCACACAATATTTATTGTTTTCTATAGAATGAAATGTAGATGTCCAAACATCATAATGCACCAACTCAAAATAATTATCATAAGTATGTAATGATTTTTCAAAAACTGTTTTGCAATGTTTTCCAAGTATACAAGAACCACACATATCCTTTGACATTTTTAAACTAGGAACAATTAATTCTAGTGCTCTAGGAGGAGGATGTCCTAATCTAGTATGCCAAAGATCAGAATCAACACTTAAAGAGCTAGTTCTACTAGTCTCAATATCCTGAAAGTAGAAATCATTAGGACCAAAGATAGCTTGACAATTTAAATCAGTAGTAGCTCTTTTAACTGAAAGCAAATTAGAAGTAAAAGATGGCATGTAAAAAGCTTTAGATTCTTTATCGAACAACTTAAGTTTTCCTATGCTTTCAATTGGTACTTTAATTCCATTAGCAATGACAACATTACCTAAGGCATGTTCTATATTCTCTAACAATCCTAGATCACTAATCATATGATGAGAAGCACCAGAATCAACAATCAATGATTTAGAGGCATTAGGAGGAAAAGAAATTTTAAAAGAAGAATGAAAAGTTTTACCCAACACATTACCATCCTTAATTGCTTTGAGAAGAGCTTCTAGATCTGATTTTGTCACAAATTCAGATTTTGAAGACATGGAACTTATTGGGGCTGAGCGACAATGGGAGCTGGTACATGCTTTTGAAGCAGCCGGGAGCTTGTACACGCCATGGCCGCGTGCTTGCAGCTGAGTGTGGCCGGCTGTGGGCTGTTGTCTCTCAAGGGCCCAGATTGGTTTCAGCTCAGGGTCGAGTACCAAACACTCCTTCTTGTTATGGCCACTTCTTTTGCAATGGTCATATGTTGGTCCCTTCTTTTCATTTGTTGTTGTTGGTTTGAAGTAACTCTTGAGTGCAGCCACCAATTTAGCCTTGTTGTTAATAGTCCATGGGATCCTTGTTTCTTTTGGATTTGAACACAAATATCTTCCAAGCTAGGAATTATATCAGACCTGAGAATATGATTAATAAGATCTGAGTAAGTTGTGTTAAGAGTTAATAGTAACACAAACACCTTGTCTTGTTCTTTCCTTTATAGGAGAACAATAGGGTCAATTGTGGCTGGCCTTAGCATCTCTAGCTCAGCCCACAATGCTCTGTATGAGCCATAGTGCTTTGTGAATTCAGCATCCTCCTGCTTTAACTCATTCAAAGACTTCTTCACCTCAAAAATTCTTAAGAGGTTAGTGGTGTTTCCATATACCTTTTGAAAAGTGTCCCAAAGTTCCTTAGCATTCTCACAAAAAGAATAAGTCTCTAAGAGATCACTAGCAAGAGAGTTTTGAAGTATAGAGAATACAAACTGGTCTTCTTGACCATAAGAGATAGTTTGCTCCATGTAGAATGACATGAGCTCTGAATGTGTATTGTATTTCCATACTTTTCAAATTGTCTGGATGCAGCTTGACGGGACAAAGCTGGTCGAGATGAGCTGGTCGGGATGCTGAACAGTTGGTCGGGACGCGTGACAGTTGGTCGGGAAACGGTACTCAGGACACGAGACAGCTGGTCTGGCCGCGTTCTCGTACTTGAACCTTGGAAAGGTAGTCGCGTGTACACAGAATGTTGGCCGAGTATGTAGGTTGATCGCGTGTACTCGTGGTCTTAGGTGCGTGTGTGGGCCGTGTTCGAACAAGGTACCAGAACGCTGGTCTGGAGCTGGAACACGAGACACTCGGACTGTGAACGCACCCGGAAAGAGCGTGATATCACGTAGGAAGGAGCGTGGCCGCGTGACCGAGTGACCCAAACTCGTGAGACTTACAGCAGCGTGATGTACTTGCAGGTGCGTGGTACCACACTTTAACAACTTGTATTCGACTTCAACCAACCAACTTCTACAACTCCTGCAACAGAATTCAACCAACTCCAACCAACAATATTAAATACTAACAGTCCTTATCTTCACCACCAACAATGATCCAGCACAAATTTCTAGATTTACCAATATACCAATCCAAGAAAATCAAGTTTCCCTCATTTTTAGAATTTCAAAGTTTGATAAAAGAATCAAGAAAATCAATCTTGAAGACTTAAACTCTTCTGACTGAAACCAAAATTCGTGGAGACCCTCAAAAGATTCTTATCTAACTTTCCAGATTTAAAGATTTAAAGAAAACTGAGAAAAGATAAGAATTTTATCACCAGATTCCTGTGAGAGGCGATTTCTGACGTCTTGAGGAAAAACTTCAAGAAATTCCTTCAAAAGTAAGGGAATTGAGTTCTGATTTCTTTAAACAGAAACAAGACTCGATGGAACTGATTTTAGGATTTGCAAAATCACGATTTGGTGAAGATTTGACGATGGAATGACCAGAGAAACACGGAGGTTCGCAGCGGAGACAATTGCGGAGGTCCGATACAAGAAAATTCATAACTTTTAATTCCTGGGGTCAGATGATGCAAATCCAATTGATGTGGCCTCATAATTCCGGCCAAACCACGACAGATTTTGATGGACAAAATAGGAACGAAAACAGATTGTGATGAAGATGATTTCTTCTTGATTCAAAGATTTAATGATGAATTTTACCCAGATTGTTGTAACCTGGCTCTGATACCATGAAAGAATATGAGATTAACAGATTTGTAGAATTAGAGAATGAGAGAATGAGAGAATGAGAGAATGAGAGAATGAGAGAATGAGAGAATGAGAGATTAGAGAAGAATGATTGTATTAAGAAAATGAGAATAATAGTTTCTAAGTTACAAATAAGGACAGAGATAGTTATTTATACTAATCTAGTCTAGGCTTGTTTCGATACAAGAATTGTCTTATACATGAATGGCTACAAAGATAACATAATACTAGAACACAAACAAGCCTCAGACACTCCCCTTAGACTTATGACTACATACGACTTTAATATAAGTGTTAAAGTCCTTCTTCCTTCATCATTTCTTCTTCATTCCAACAACCAGCTTGCATCGGGACCACTTCGTATAGAACCTGATTGGTATAACGGCCGACACTGAAGGAAACCATCATCTGATCGATTATGTGTATCTCGGTCTTGTCATTGAGCTACCTAAGCCCGTAGGGCCGTGGGTACTTGATTCTCTCAAGACTGAGCTTGTCAACCATAAATTAACTGGCGATGTTGGTACAAGAACCTCCCTCTATGATGAGAGAACACACCTTTCCCTTCACGCTACACTTTGTATAGAATATTTTCTCACGCTGGGCGATCTCGTCAGGACCAGCTATGGTGTTAAGTACCCATCAAAATATATGGATCTCTCCTGAAACGGGGTACTCGATGACGTCCTCTGCTTGATCGGCGTCCTCTATAGGTTCTTCTTTGCCTTTGTCTGTGGACTCGTACTCGCCAGTTGGTGTTAGGATCATAACACATTGGTTCAGACATTCGCGTGCCATATCTACGCGTCCATTGCATTTAAAACAGGTTATGTCTCGGCTCCTGGAACAGAACCAGTGGCTTTGCTCGTTTGACCCGGTCCAGTCGTAGCTCGAGTTACATCGTTGGGCCGGTTCTTGGCGCGGGATTCGTAGCTGGGTATTGCGTTTTTCCTGTACGGCTTGGTCCAATTGGGTTTGGGTCGCGGGTTGTTGGAATGAAGAAGAAGTGATGAATTTATGAAAGCCTTTACTCCTAGTTAAATGGCGATTATTTGTAAATAAATGGGAGAGTCTAAGGCTTGTTTGTATTATAGAATTATGTTATCCTTGTAAGCCATTTATGTATAAGGCTATCCTTGTATCCAAACAAGCCTAGACTAGGTTAGTATAAATACCTTACTCCCTTCACATTTTGTAAGTAAGAATTCATAATTCTCATTTTCTAATAAATCATTCTTTTCTCTAAGTCTCTAATTCTCTCTAATCTCTCATTCTCTCATTCTACAAATCTCTTAATCTCATAATCTTTCATGGTATCAGAGCCAGGTTACATCAAATCTGGGTAAATTTCATCATTCTTTCATTGATTCAACAAGAATCCATCTTGTTCTTCATCTGTTTCTGGATCAATTTCGAACGTCATCTTGTAAATCAAATTGCGATCAATCCACGACTCCAATTGACGATCGGCTTCCTCTGGAGTGTGCATCGGCGAATTCCGAATCCATAGCCACCTGAATCGCATCATTTGGCCCAGGGAATCAAAAGATACACATTTTCTTTCAAGAGGTGTTCGCGATCTCGTTTGTTTCAAACCTCTGCATTCTCCAGATCATATCGACGTCAATTTTTCATCAAATCGTGAATTTCAAAAGCCTAAACTCAAGCTCTTCGAGTCTAGTTTCTGTTTAAAGAAAGCAGAACTCAATTCCGTTGAGGGTGAAGGATTTTCTTGAAGATTTCCTCAGATACATCCAAAATCACCTGTATCAAGATCCTGGTGATATAATTCTTATTCTTTCTCAGTTTTCTTTACTTTTTTGAATCTGGAAAGTTTAATTAGTGTCTTGTGAGGGTTTCTACGAAATTTCAAGTTAATCCAATAGGTTTAGGGTTTCAAGATTGATTTTCTTGAATTCTTTGTTCAGTTTTGAAAGGTTTAAATTTGATTTCTTGGATTCATAAAATGTTCTAGGTGATTAGATTCGAATTTTGGTTATTAAATCTTGATAAAATCGAATTTAGTAGTCTCAAATTGCTACAATTCTTGTTACTTGAGTTGTTAGGATTAGTTACAGGTGGTTTTAGGTAGTTAGTGATTGTTACACTTGATTTGTTGGCGCCATTTTTTTTAAAAATTGTTACAATATTTTTTTTACTTGGTTGATCATCCCTGCCCAGCATATAAGTTCTTGTTCTTCCAAGTTGTATTACTTATCTGTGCAGGAATTAAAATACTCGATTCCAACCAAGAAGAAAATATTATTCGGACAGGCTGAGTGTGTTCATTCCGACCAGCAGTCCAGGCCGCGTTTGTTGTCTCGACCAGCACACCTGATCACGCTTGCTTGTGTACCACCAGCTACTCGTGAGAAGCGTACCTAAGATTGTGACCACGCGTGACCAAGCAACCTTGTGACCAGCAGCCTTGTGTGTGACCAGCTGATCTCGTGATCTTATCGCCCACCCCGACCAAGTCGTGACCAGTGTGTTGTTCCGACCAAGTTGCGACTAGCCGGCTTCACACATACCTCGACCAAAGGTTCTATCTGATTTCTTACTCTGATTTACTGACCTATTTTGCCTCTTAAGTATGGAAATTCAGGCATCCCTTAGAGCTCCAGTCATTCTACATGGAGCAAATTATCTCTTATGGTCTAGGACCATGAAAACCACATTAGGTGGTAAAGGTCTTTGGAACCACATTGCCACAAATGGCATTGAAGATAATGAAGTGGCTGAAGTGAGTGATGCAGCTCAAGCCAAATGGTACCAAGAAGATCAGTTGGTACTTTCTATTTTACAAAATTCTCTTGCTAGTGATCTTTTAGAAGCTTATTCCTTTTGTGAAAATGCAAAAGATCTATGGGACACTTTGCTTAAGGTGTATGGAAACACCACTAACCTTTTGAGAATTTTTGAAGTGAAGAAAGCTTTGAATGAATTAAGACAGGAGGATGCTGAATTCACAAAGCACTATGGCTCATTCAGAGCTTTGTGGGCTGAGCTAGAAATGCTAAGGCCAGCCACTATTGAACCACTTGTACTCCTTGAAAGAAAGGAACAAGATAAGGTGTTTGGGTTATTTTTAACTCTTAATTCTACTTACTCAGATCTTATTAAGCATATTCTCAGGTCTGATAAGTTGCCTAGCTTGGAAGAAGTGTGTGCTCAAATTCAAAAGGAGCAAGGATCACATGGATTGTTTGGGAACAAGGCTGAACTAGTAGCTGCTCACAAAAGTCTATTCAGGCCAGCAAGTGATTCTAGGAAGAGGAGGCAATTCTGTGACCATTGCAAGAAGGAGGGCCATGCAAGGAAGGGTTGCTGGGTACTTCACCCTCACCTGAAGCCATCCTGGGCATCACGCCCTCCACAGCAACCGGCCATATCCCCGGCTAGCCACCCTCACGGCCTGGTGTCATCCAAGGCGGGTGTCTGTAGCGGTTCTTCCTCTCATTCAGCCTCCACTAATATCATGTCACAAGCATCAGATTTTGTGACAAAATCAGACTTGGAAGCTCTCATTAAGGCAATCAAAGAGAGCAATGTGATGGGTAAAACTTTTCATGCTTCTTTTCAAACTTGTTTTACTTCTAATGCTCCTAAATCTTTGGTGGTTGATTCTGGTGCTTCTCATCACATGATTAGTGATTTAGAATTGCTAGAGAATGTAGAACCTGCCTTAGGTAATGTGCTTATTGCTAATGGAGTTAAAGTACCAATCAAAGGCATAGGAAAATTGAAGTTGTTTGATAAAGAATCTAAAGCATTTTATATGCCTTCTTTTACCTCTAATTTGCTTTCAGTCAAAAGAGCTACTACTGATTTGAATTGTCATGCAATATTTGGTCCTAATGATTTCTATTTTCAGGATATTGAAACTAGAAGATGTTTTGGACAAGGAACAACAAAGGATGACTTGTATGTACTTGATAATATGGCTAGTATTGGCAAATTAGAATCGGTTTTTCAAGCCAATGCATTTAGTTCTGATTCTGATTTGTGGCATGCTAGACTAGGACATCCTCATCCAAGAGCACTTGAGTTAATTGTACCTGGTTTAAAATTGCCTAAAGAGTTGTGTGATGCTTGCATCCTTGGGAAACATTGTAAAACAGTTTTTGAAAAATCTATGCATAAATATGAAAATTGTTTTGAATTGGTGCATTCTGATGTCTGGACATCTCCATTTCCATCTAGAGAAAACCATAAATATTTTGTGACATTTATTGATGAAAAGTCCAAATATACATGGGTTACATTACTTAGTTCTAAAGATAGGGTTTATGATGCATTTTTAAACTTTCAAGCATATGTTACTAACCAATACAATGCAAGAATTAAATGCTTTAGAACAGATAATGGAGGAGAATACACTAGTACAAAACTTCAAGAACATCTAGCTAAACATGGCATTGAACATCAGACAAGCTGTCCTTACACTCCACAACAAAATGGAGTAGCTGAAAGGAAGAATAAACATCTAATGGAAGTTGTGAGAACAATGATGTTCCACATGAAAGTACCCAAACGATTTTGGGGAGATGCCCTTGTAGCTGCATGCTACTTGATTAATAGGACTCCAACAAAAGTCCTAGATGACCTGTCTCCATTTGAGGTACTAAACAAAACTAGACCTACTATTGATCACTTAAGAGTTTTTGGTTGTGTTTGTTTTGTATTGGTTCCAAGGGAGCAAAGGAACAAGCTGGAACCAAAGAGTACCAAAGCTATGTTCATTGGATATTCATCTACTCAAAAAGGGTACAAATGTTATGACCCAGAGACTAGAAGAGTCTTGGTGTCTAGAGATGTAAAGTTCCAAGAAGAAAAAGGTTTTTTTGGAGAAGGAACTTGGGAGGATTTTAAAAACATCTCATCAACAAGAACAGATCAAGCTGAATACTTGAGGCAGCTCTTGGAAAGTATTGGAATAGGGGGTGGCCAGCACACAGCTTCATCACTCCAGCCACCTGCTCCAGCAGCCCAAAGCCGTGGCTCGTCAGACCCGGCCAATCCACAGGCCTGCTCAGATCCTGGCCCTTCCGGTTCGGCGGATTCACCCAGACCAGCCGCGGCTTCTTGGCCTCTGTCTCGCCCAACATCCCTTGATTCTCCTGGGCTTCCTCCTCTTGAACATAGGGGGGGAGAAGCATCTACTCATGTCCAACAAGACTCAGCAGGAGATGATTCCATTCTAGCTTCAGCTTCCAAAAGAACAACACCTACTCTCATTGAAGTTTTGAGTGAAGAAGAAGAGGAGGCTCAACCTACTGTTTTAAGGAGGAGCACAAGACAAAGAAATCCACCAGTCTTCTACAATGGAAATGCTGTAGTTCATCATGACCAGGGAGTTTGTAATATTGCACACTTACCTTCTACTCATGTTGCTTTTATTTCTAGTCTTGACAATGAGCAGATCCCAAAGACATATGAAGAAGCTATGTCTATAAAGGAATGGAGGGAAGCTATCTTAGCTGAGAAACAAGCCATGGAGAGGAATGGTACATATGCTTCAGCCACTCTACCAAAAGGGAAGAAGGCTGTAAGTTCTAAGTGGATTTTTACCATTAAATACAAAAGCAATGGTGAAATTGATAGATATAAAGCTAGGTTGGTAGCTAGGGGTTTTACTCAGACTTATGGTGAGGATTATAGGGATACATTTGCTCCTGTTGCTAAGCTACATTCTGTCAATGTTGTGCTTACTGTTGCTACTAATCTTGAGTGGGAATTGTGGCAAATGGATGTCAAGAATGCTTTCTTGCAAGGTGAACTAGAAGAAGAGGTTTACATGTCACCTCCACCTGGCCTAGAAGATGAGATAAGAAGCGGCAATATCCTAAGGCTAAGGAAGGCTATTTATGGCCTTAAGCAATCTCCAAGAGCATGGTACCACAAATTAAGTGTTACTTTAATGGATAAAGGCTTCAAAAGGTCTGAAGTGGAACATACCCTTTTTACATTAAAGAGTAAGGAAGGTATCATAGTAATTCTTATCTATGTTGATGATATAATCATAACTGGTAGTGATAGTATTGGTATTGCATCTACTAAAAATTACTTAAAAAGTGTCTTTGACATAAAGGATTTAGGAGAACTTAAATACTTCTTAGGAATTGAAGTATGTAGGTTTAAGGAAGGTCTCTTTCTTTCTCAAAGAAAATATGTTGTAGATCTACTAACATCCACAGGTATGATGGAAGCTAAGCCAGCCAAAACACCCTTAGAAGAAGATTATAAAATCGCAACTAAGGGGGAGTTAGAGAAGGAAATTGATTTTCATGATCCTAAGCTCTATAGGAAAGTGGTTGGTAAGCTTATTTATTTAACCATCACAAGACCAGATTTATGTTTTGCTGTGAATCAGGTATCTCAACACATGCAAGGGCCAAAGATGAGGCATTGGGACATGGCCATGCGGATTCTAAGATATCTCAAAGGCACACATGAACAAGGTATTTGGATGGGTAATAATAAAAACACAAATGTGGTTGGTTATTGTGATGCAGATTGGGCAGGAGATAGGGAAGATAGGAGAAGCACCACAGGCTATTGTACTTTCATAGGAGGAAACCTTGTGACTTGGAAAACCAAGAAACAAAAGGTGGTTTCATGCTCTAGTGCAGAATCAGAATATAGAGCAATGAGGAAGCTCACTACTGAATGCATCTGGCTGAAACAAATTTTGAGTGACTTAGCCGTGGAGTGTGAGGAGCCTATCACCATTCATTGTGACAATCAAGCCGCCATTCACATAGCCTCCAATTCAGTGTTTCATGAAAGGACCAAGCATATAGAAGTGGACTGCCACAAAGTAAGAGAAGCTATTGGGAAAGGTATTATTTTACCTTGCTATACAAGGAGTGAGGACCAACTAGCTGATGTATTTACCAAGGCAACATCTCTTAAAACTGGCGCCTCTATCTACCCTAGACTTGGCCTCATGACCATTCCACACCAATGATCCCAACATGGAGTGTTATACTCTTTTTCCCTAGAAAAGGTTTTGTCCCAATTGGGTTTTCCTTCTTTAGTTTTTTAATGAGGTAATACTTCATGGTTGCAAGCTTAAAACTTCTTATGTCTTAAGCTTGAGGGGGAGTGTTGGAATGAAGAAGAAGTGATGAATTTATGAAAGCCTTTACTCCTAGTTAAATGGCGATTATTTGTAAATAAATGGGAGAGTCTAAGGCTTGTTTGTATTATAGAATTATGTTATCCTTGTAAGCCATTTATGTATAAGGCTATCCTTGTATCCAAACAAGCCTAGACTAGGTTAGTATAAATACCTTACTCCCTTCACATTTTGTAAGTAAGAATTCATAATTCTCATTTTCTAATAAATCATTCTTTTCTCTAAGTCTCTAATTCTCTCTAATCTCTCATTCTCTCATTCTACAAATCTCTTAATCTCATAATCTTTCACGGGTAACTAGTAGTCTTCCTCTTGTTAGCTTGCTCCACTTGGTTGGCGAGATGGAAGAGCTCTCCGAGATCATGATAGGGTTGCCTCTCGATCTTTCTTTCAATATTTTCTTGAATCCCATCGAGGAATTGGGCCAACAGGCTCTCGGTGGAGTCGATGATCTTAAGTCGGGTTCTTAAGTATTCAAATTCGTCGAAATACTCCTTTACCGTCTAATTGCCTTGGGTCAGGCGCCTAAATCTTCTTTGGAGCTCTCGATGGAAATGTGGGGGATCGTACCATTTACGCATGAGATGCGTGAGTTTGTCCAAGATGTAAGTGGCCCGTGATACCTCACGGTCCAACCAAGTCAGAGCGTGGTCCGTGAACTGTTCTGTTGCTATTGCTACTTGTGTCGGGTCTTCCTATTAGTAGTAATCAAAAATCAGCTCCATCTGTCGCTCCCAGCCTAGGTAAACCTCGAGAACGACTCTTCCGGCAAAGGAGGGTGGGTTTAGCTTGATGTATGGAGCCTGATATGAGGCCTGTCGGTCGGCTGCTCCGTGGTCTCGCTTATAACAGTACGCGGGGATCGAATGGATCGGGTGGTCGGGCGGTTCCTTGTCCCGTGGGTAGCATGGGATGGCCCTTAATACTGGGTCTGACCGTTGGTGGTCGCGCCTGCGCTCCTCCCTTCTCCACGTTGGGACGCTACTGGGGTATCTGGTCTTCTAGGAGAACCGGGTTGTCCTAACGGCTTCATACGGTTACCGAGGGTGTTCATCCTGTTATTTGCATCACTGCTTTAGAATCTTGGGGGCGATCTGATGCCTTTGATCCGCTTGACATGGTTTCTTGTCAAAAAAAAATTGACACAAAATCAGATACTTTTTAGAAGAAATGTAATCTTTCCAAAAGAAATGGAAAATTTCCTTGATTGATTTATGGAAACTTGCCTAATATGGAAATTTTTTCTAAAAAAAGAATGAAAAACTTCATATTCAGAATTTGTTAAATTTCCCAAGTTGTTTTATGGAAAATCGTAAAACTTCCCTAAAAACGAATTTGAAAACTTTCCTAGATTGAATTATTTCCTAAATCTTAATTGGGAACTTCTTATAACTGATTTTGGCAACAATCCTAATTTGCAAATCCGATCTCATGTCTAAAGGAAAACTGGTTATATTTTTTAGATACTAGTTATGCAACAACAAGAATTTTTCCTAAACTTATTCAAGAGGTCACAATAAACAGTAAACTTTCCTAAACCGTGTTTTCTAAACTAACCTAACTTGCTAGAGCCGATTTGATGCAACAGGTAAAATTTCCTAATATTCTAGCAAGAAAGAGGCAAGATTAGGCGCGGTTGCTAACCCTAGACGCCGCAAGTGTGAGGGTTCCCAATCGAAACTTATCAAAACACAGGCAGAGGAAAGAACAACAACTCACGGCTGCAGAGAAAATAATGAATAAACGCTCGGAGCTAACTACGGATTCAACCTAAGTGAGCATGCGATGAATAATGCAGGTGGAGCAGGACACAATTCTAGCAGCCTAACTTTGATGCGGATGCAGCAATCAATCAGTGAATGGCTCAAACAAACCGTATGTTACTAGTAAGTTCTTGGGTTTTTTTCAACACAAATTTTATATTTTCTTTGACTTAAGAAGAAGCAAACAAGCAAAAAAAAACAAGAAAAGAAATCACACAAAAGCAACGGTATATATATATTTTTTTTGATTAAGCGTTCTGAAGTAAGAAGTTAAGGAGTCGATAGAAGCTGGCTAAGGAGCTTTTAAGCTTTGATACCAGTTGATGTAACCTCAGACGCGGAAGGAACCAAGGGAGGTTCACTGGTGCAGCGATTGAACTGGTTCTTGCGAGAGAACATCGATCGAGGAACGGGCTGGAACGTGGGCGCGGGACCGAGAGAGACTCAATTGGGCCGGCGCGATAGCAAGGGAAAGAGATGGAACGAACTGGACCACACAGGTGGTGTAGGGGCCCGTGATACACCAGAGTGACTTAGAACCTTTCAAGGCTGAAGTCGCGGATAACCACCCTATGGGGAGCTAGGCGGCGCCACCATAGCGAACTAGTATAGGGTTTTAATTTCTTGTAAAATCTGCATTTTATTAATAAAAGAGACTTGGCTTATATATGGCCTAAGTCTAGGGTTTCTGCCTTTAAAGTAAAACAAAAAGATGTTTAAATGAAAACAACAGGAAGAAAGAATATGAGATTAAAAGATTTGTAGAATGAGAAAATGAGAGATTAGAGAGATTTAGAGAGAAGAATGATTTTATTAAGAATGAGAGAATAATAGTTTATAAGTTACTAATGAGAAGGGAGATATATATTTATACTAATCTAATCTAGACTTGTTTGGATACAAGGATTGCCTTATACATGAATGACTATAAGGATAACATAACACTAGAACACAAACAAGCATTAGACATTCCTCTTTGACTAAGTAACTCGCGCCTATATAGAAAGCATTAAGGCTTTCTAATTTCTTCATTTCTTCTTCATTCCAACACAGGAAGTCTAAAATAAAACAACAAGAAATTCAAAGATGGATAGTTTTGGCCGCGGGCGTTAAGGGCTTGGCGCGGTCCCAAATGCTAAAAAAAAATAAGAATAAATGGCCTAAGGCTGTTGGACTTCCAAGGGGTGATCAAGCCCAAATTCGAGTGCACACTAAGGGTGTTGCCTCGTTAAAATATTCTTCGGATAATTCAATGGGGCAAAACCAAAGGTAGGAAAAAAGTACAAATCCTTAGTGCGTCTTTGCTGTCCTTATCCAGGTGTGATGTTAAGGACAATAGATTTCGTGGTCCGACGGCTGAGCAGCTCCCATGGTTGGGCGGTGATGTGGAGGCCCGGTCCTTGGTACGGTCCTGGTGAGGGCTCGAGTTTCCTTGGGAGAACCTCAATCTTGCGTTCGACTTACCGAATGATTGTGGTCCCTAACACATTAGCTCTTGCTCGGGTTATTGGTCCGGTTGGTACGATATGGAAGGGCTCGTCCTGGTCTGGTCCGTCTGCGTCGGTTGCGCGGTCCGTGCCCTCATCATCAAGTTAGAACTAAATCCTACTGTACAAAGTGTATCCTGAATTGGCAATGGCGCCAATTGATATGATGTATGTTTGCATGAGTTAAGGTTATCAAACCCTTGTCTTGTAGTACTTAGGGTATCCATCCGAATCAGGAGATTTTCATGCACTAAGAATACATGATGTAACCTAATTCAAGCGTGAATCGTAGGCTGATAAATCGTTATCACTAAATCGGAACCTAAATCTAATCCTAACAGAATAAATGGAAATAAATATAAATGTAAAGTTAACTAGATGCTACTAAAAGATTTAAGGAAAGTGAATCTAACAAAAATGGTAAAAAGTAAAAATTCGTAAAATAGGTTGAATATCACATTGATAGATGAAACTCCTTACCCTTAAACCCGAAAAGAAGGAATATATCACACTGATAGATGAAACTCTCCACATTACTTAAAGGTTTTCTTTGGATTAAAATACAATTAATAAAGTGAATAAAATAAAGCTAAGATCAATAAAAACAAGTTCTGCATAAAATACTTTATATAAAATGTTCAACAAAATAATTTAGAAGCGATAAAAGAGGCTTGGGACTAAAAGCATGTCCATCGGAGCATGTTGATAAGAGGTGTGTTTTCATGGGTTAAGGCTATCAATCCCTAGTAACATTACTTTCTGGCTAGACAGTGTGTGATACACACGAACCACCAGACGTTGTAGCAATGGAAGGGGTAGACAAAGCCGAAAACAAAACATGTCTGATGGCTGGAGTTTATTGAAACATTTTCCTATGTAATCAAGTAAAATAAGGGAAAACATAATGTTGTAGCTGATGCATTATCAAAGAGATAGAGCCTTATCTCATTCATGGAAGCTAAATTATTAGGGTTTGAAATGATCAAATATTTATATGATGAAGATGATGACTTCAAAGAGAGCTTTAAGGAACATGGGAAAGGAGACTACAACAAATTTTATTTTTGATGGATTTATGTTCAAGGAGAAGAGGTTATGTGTTCCAAGAGGATCCATCCGAGAACTATTTTTAAGAGAAGAAAATGAAGGCGGATTAAAAGGGGAATTTCAGCATTGCTAAGACTTTGAACATGCTGAAAAAACACTTCTATTGGTCTCACTAGAGGAGAGATGTTGAAGCACATTTTGCTCGGTGTTTGGTGTGTAGGAAGGCCAAATGCTGATCACATCTTCACGGTTTATACATGCCTTTTCCTGTCTGAACAACATCTTAGACTGACATACCTATGGATTTTGTGCTAGAATTTCCTATGATAAACCAAAAAGACTCTATTTTTTGTTGTTGTTGACAGGTTCTCCAAGATAGCACACTTCTTTTTTTGTTGTAAGACAAATGAAGCATCACAAACAGCAAGAATGTTCATTAAAGAAGTGGTGAGACTTCATGGGATACCTCAATAGTATCAGACCGAGATGCTAATTTATTATACCATTTATGGATATCATTGTAGAAGAAGCTGGGAACAAAGCTTCTATTCTCTACAACTTATCATCTCCAAACTGATAGAAAAACATAGATAGTGAATAAAACCTTATCAATGTTGTTGACAGCTACCATTGGTAAGAACATGAAGACATGGTTTGAATGCATCTCATTCAAAAAATTTGCATAGAACCGAGCAGTCCACTCAGTTACCAAGAACCAAACTAACCTCTTGATCTTACGCCTTACCACCATCACAGATCGTTGGAAGGTGAAACAAAGGCTGAATACATCAAAAAGATTCATCAGAAATCTAAGAAGAACATAGAGAAGAAAACAAAAGCTTATGCAAGACAAGCAAACAAAGGGAGGAAACAAATAATCTTTATAGAAGGAGATTAGTTCTGGTTTCATATGAGAACAGAAAGATTTCTACAAAAGAGGAAGAACAAGCTTGCACCACGTGGAGATAGATCATTCAAAGTGTTGAAAAGGATCAATGAGAACGTCTACCAATTCATAGTTACTAGGTGAGTTTAATGTATCTCCTACTTTTAATGTTGCTGATTTAAACTATTTGATATAGGAGATGATCCAGTTTTGAGGACAATATGCTGTGAAGGGGCAAAAAATGATGAGGACATAGGCCATTCAAAGTCAATGGATGAACATGACTTGGAAGACATCATCCCTCAAGTACCAATAGGAACATTGACACACCTCAAAGCAAGAGAAATTAGCCATAAGTTCAGTCAGTTCTTTTCACAACACCACTTGAACGTCGGATCGCCACTGCCGCCAGAGCTTGCATCACTTCTCAGCCTTGGAAAAACAAAACACAGCAATAGATGAAATTAAACACAGCAATAACAAAACGTTTTCAAAATTCTTGTCAAAGTATTGTAGAGATTTATTCTCCCCAAATCTTACATGATGCAAGCTCTCTAAAGTTGTTGTTTATCTGTCTCTCTCTCAGAGTTCTCTATAAAAATTGAGTAAGAAGCGTCCTTCTTAGGTTGGTTATTTGTCTTCATTGGATTGAAATTATGTAAGATGAAAACCTTTTTTTTTCTGTCGTCAGCCTTGAGCAATTGTTCCACTCCGGAGAGAGTGCTGCACGTGAATTCTTGGCCTTTTTCTTCTTTTTGCTTCAAAAGCTTTAAAGACTCCAATCTTCATCCAAAATAATTTTTTAGCATGAAAAGGTTTGATAAAACGTGAAACGTATCAGTACCCATGGTATGATTATCTTAAGAACACAAGTGCATTTGATATAAAACGGGAAAAATTTATTACATAATGTGTTGGAAAGAAGATCTCTTCAGATCCGCCAATAATTTTAATTATAAAATAACAATAATAAAAGTAATAATAATATTATAATTGCGTGTGGTTGTGCTGTTTGATCCTTTCCTGGACGTCTTAGTTATGCCGTTATAATGCCCGTTTTTATATTGGTTGGTCGCATGCGTGATTTTATGATGAATTGCTTGCGTATAGCACTTGTTAGTTTACGGCAGTCCATGTACGATCCATAAGAATGAGTTTAAGGATAGATTAATATTGCACATTAGTTGTGTAATATAGAGTATGGGTTAGACGTGAGTCTAGTGGATGACCGAGCTATTCCCGGTAAATGCCAATGAGGTTCACCAGCTAGATGTCACGCATGCGTGGGTGCTGGTGACACACAGCCAGCTGCTTCACACCTAAGTTGCTGTGGTCGCGCCATGCAGCAGCCTGTGTGCTAGCCTGCTTCCAACCTATAAATACAAGCACTCAGTCCACAAACAATTGTTAAAAAAATTATCAAATTTAGAAAATTTTCGTTTTAGAGATTTAGAGGCTAGTTCCGCATACTGTGGTTAGAACGCGCTGAGCCCGTAGTACGCAGTGAGCACCATGACCGACCCATGGTATGATTATCTTAAGAACACAAGTGCATTTGATATAAAACGGGAAAAAATTATTACATAATGTGTTGGAAAGAAGATCTCTTCAGATCCGCCAATAATTTTAATTATAAAATAACAATAATAAAAGTAATAACAATATTATAATTGCGTGTGGTTGTGCTGTTTGATCCTTTCTGGACGTCTTAGTTATGCCGTTATAATGCCTGTTTTTATATTGGTTGGTCGCATGCGTGATTTTATGATGAATTGCTTGCGTATAGGACTTGTTAGTTTACGGCAGTCCATGTACGATCCTTAAGAATGAGTTTAAGGATAGATTAATATTGCACATTAGTTGTGTAATATAGAGTATGGGTTAGACGTGAGTCTAGTGGGTGACCGAGCTATTCCCGGTAAATGCCGATGAGGTTCACCAGCTAGGTGTCACGCATGCGTGGGTGCTGGTGACACACAGCCAGCTGCTTCACACCTAAGTTGCTGTGGTCGCGCCATGCAGCAGCCTGTGTGCTAGCCTGCTTCCAACTTATAAATACAAGCATTCAGTCCACAAAAAATTGTTAAAAAAATTATCAAACTTATAAAATTTTCGTTTTAGAGATTTAGAGGCTAGTTCCGCATACCGTGGTTAGAACGCGCTGAGCCCGTAGTACGCAGTGAGCACCATGACTGACCCGAGTAACCGTCGACCGTCCGTGGGAAATACCCAATAAACCGTGAGTTTGATTTTATCTTATTAAGCAAGAACGTTGTTTTTGAGTTCGGGATAGGTTGTGGGATACACGGTTGGTTCGCGGATGACACCGTGCTGTCTGCCTACCTGCCTTCTGTCCGTCCTATAAATACTCCGGTCATCCCTTCTGGTCGAACATTTAGAAAATTTCCAAACACTTAGAAAAATTTTCGTTTACGAAAGCTAGACCCAGACCGTACGTCCGCAGTACCACCGCAGTACCACCGCAGCACGACCGCAGTATGTCCGTAGTCCGTTGGTGACCACCCGCGACCAAACCGCTAGTCCGTGTACCATCCGTGGGAATTTCCCACTAAAACCGTGAGTTGGATTTTATCATTCATAAGCAAGATATGTTGCTTTGATGCATAAACGCATGCTTCCATCCTTGTTCTTTACAAATCGGACCTGTGCTCCCCATTCCGACTAACTAGGTCGAATAAACCTTTTCTCAATAAAGTCTTATCTTGTTTGTATTTCCCGTTCTGCTCTAAATGCAGATATCATCTTATACTTAAACTTGGCCGAAACTCGTAGACACTATCCGAAGACCACCTTCCCTTCCCAACTGAATCTTTCCTTTCACGCAATTCAACCGAGCTTGGTAGCGAGATAATCAGTCCATACCCAAGATGACATCATAACATCTTAAAGGTGTCACCAACAGATCCACTGAAAACTCGGTTTGTGGCTTGAAGGGCTTTGGGTTCCGGGTGTCTAAATTGGTATATCTACCTTTACTACCGTAAAGGTTCCCTCGAAAATTCTCACTAACTCGAGTGACACGAATGTCACCCGAAATACACTACACATCCACGGGTATCTACCAATGCATTCACACATAATACTTAATACCAACATACTTAAATGTGTATAAGCTGTAATTCATAGAATTCAGGTTCATGGCGAGGTTGATTCGATCAATCGTGCAACAATCAAACAAGAACATGCACGACCAATCATTGACTCAGTCATGCCACTCTGGTCTAGGGTCAAGTTGAATTCAATCAATCGTGCAACAACCAAACAAGAACATGCACGACTGACCTCTTAGAACCCAAACCCAACCTGAATGCTAGTGACATGAGCCAAAACATCCAAGCCTAGCTACCCAAACAAATGCATTTACAACAAATACAACACCAAGCATTCACTTTCACAAATCAAACATCAAACATGCAATAACATCTCATGACCATCATGTCTAATTCATTACATGCATCAACATGCATCACACAATCAATCAATCAATCACACACAGAGTAATGGCCACAGAATGGTATAGAACCCAACATACCTGTGATTGGTTGCAAAAGGTATGTTGCATCCTTTGAATTCAGACCGACCGTCCTTAAGTAGCCCGTTCGGATGATCCATAAGTGTATATGATTGTCCATGAAATTTAAGGTAGAGTGGATGACCTTGGGTCGATGATGGGATGACCCGATGTGAACTTGGTACGACCGTCCGTGTATACGACCGTCCGTACGACCCAAAGGCTTATGTCCGGGACTAAGCAGTCGGTACGCTGGGACGTCACGCGCACATCCGGATGACGTCCGTGACACGTCCTGCTTGGGACATCACGCGTATGTCCGGATGACGTCCGTGACACGTCCTGCTTGTAACGTCACGCGTACGTCCAGCTGACGTCAGGGACATGTCATGCTTGTGACGTCATATATACGTCCTGATGACGTCAGTGCCACGTCCTGCTTGGACACGTCCTGCTTGTGTACCGCGGTTGGCTGTGACGTGTCCCGCGACACGTCCTGCTTACATGTGATGCACCAAGCCTACACCCATGACCTGTTGAGCCTACGACCGTGACGCACCTGCCTGCTTCACCAACGCGCGACCATTCGGACGACACCGTGATGTCTGCCTGCCTGCCTGCTGTCCGTCCTATAAATACTCCGGTCTATCCCTTCAGGTCGAACATTTAGAAAACTTCCCAACACTTAGAAAAATTTTCGTTCACGAAAGCTAGACTCGGACGTGGGTAAAGGGTTGATGTTGAGGTTACGTTGGGTACGGTTTTCGTTCATTCGGGCTTTCGAAATATCTTCGGAGGTTCGTACGGGCGAGAATCATGCCGTCGTAGCATTTTCCGGTCTAGAAAGATCGGGGGTGTTACAAGTTGGTATCAGAGCATGGTTTAGGATGCATTAGGGACTTACGGATTTTTATACAAATGTTTACAAAAAGGCTATAAGAAACTGATTGTCCGCCTTCCCTAATGAGTTCGGTTAACTTTCAATTATTTTGCAGATATTGTCGTGGGGTAAAGAGTGGTGAAAGGCTGAGTCTACTTTGAAACAAGACTAGTACCAAGGAAGATATGTCAAGGGAGGAATCAGTAAGAGAGACGTTGGGTGATCCAGGTCTTGAGACTTGGGATGGACCAGATTATGGCTTACACTCGGCAGATTTGATGGATGACGATGCCGAGTCTAGTACGAATGATGGGGGTAACCCACAAGACCCAGTTTTCTGGACATAGTATCTATGATGAAGAGATAGGGAACTGAGAAGTACCCTGGAGGAACGGATCCGCTGGTTGCAGATTCGTGGTTAAAACGTCTGGAAAGAAACTTCAGTGCCACAAAGTGCCCTGAAGAGTTTAAGAAGGATGTAGCCGTTTATTACTTGGACCGTGATGCGTCCAACTGGTGGGAGACGATGGAGAACCGCTTCCAACACCACTCTCCGGAATACGCTTGGGTCCGATTCCGGAGTGAGTTTTTAAGGAAGTACTTTCCGGTATAAGCGTTAGACCGCATGGAAACTGAGTACATGCAACTAACCCAACGAGACCGGACTGTTCAGGAATATGAGACGGAGTTTACCCGACTTCGTCGATATTCTCAATATGAAGCAAACGACGAGAACTGACGGCGAGGAAGTTCCTGAAAGGTCTTAGGCCAGACCTTTTCTGTAGACTTCGTATTGCTCACTTTACGGACTTGCCATCCGTCGTGGAAATGGCAGTGAACATGGAGGAAGCCTTAGATGATGAACGAAGGTATTTTGATAGCTTGACGTGGAGGCAAGAGATGCCGAATACCTTAGAAAGAGCACGGAAAGATCGTTATGATCGACCTAATACACGAGAACGGGCGAGGAAGACACAACATGACCAGAAATTATGTAATGCTTATACTAACGGTCCCCGAAATGTCACATGTTGAACTTGTGGAGAGCTGGGGCATTATGCCCATCAGTGTTCACGGAGACAAGCTCCACGAAGACCACAACCTCCTGCGATACAGCAAGGCCCAAGACGTTTAGCGATTGGACCAGTGCAGCAGCAGCAACAGCAGCAACAGCAGCAAATTCCTGCGGGAAGAATCTATGCCATGAATGCGGATCAGGCCGGACCCTCTCAACCCTCTCGACCCCCTCAGCCAATTGCAGGTATCTCGGGTTCTAAACCTTGGGTTGCCTATTGAGTGTTGTGTGATTGATTGTGAATGATTGATTGTGTGCATATATATATATGAGTAAGATAAAACTATCATTGGTTAGGAACCCTGCACGTAGGTGGTATTCCTGCCCATGTTTTATTTGACACGGGTGCTACACATAGTTTTGTATCACCCAAGATAGCAAGAAGTTTTGAAGGAACATTTACCGTAGTAAAGGTAGACATAACCATTAGGATTCCTGGAAACCAAAACCTTCCAGCCACAAGCCGGATGCTAAATGTTCCCGTAATCATCGGAGGAATGAAGTTCCCGGCAGACTTGTTGGTAGCGCCGCTGGCACACCATGAAGTCATTCTTTGTATGGATTGGTTATGCCACTACCAAGCCCAATTAGAATGTAGCAGAGTAAGGATTCTGTTGTCAAAGGAGGATGGCCCTCAGACCTTATTTTGTGGATTTTGGCCAAGTAAGTCTTAATAGTATCAACATTAAGAGTAGAAAGTGAGCTTCAAGCGGGAGAAGCATACCTTGTAACTCTAACTGTGAGTAACCATGAAGCAATGGAGGAACCTGAGTTAGAGGAAATTCCGGTGATTCGAGAATTTTTGTATGTATTCCAACCATTTGAAGGTGTACCTCCCCCGCGAGTAAATCCATTTACCATAAGATTAGAACTAGGAGCAGCCCCGGTGGTTAAAGCCTCATACCGTAAGGTACCAGCAGAGATGGTGGAACTTAAGAAACAATTAGAAGACCTAACGGAGAAGGGCTTTATCCGACCTAGTTCGTCGGAATGAGGAGCACCTGCTTTATTTGTAAAGAAGTAAGACGGAAGCATGCTCCTATGCATTAATTACCAAGGGTTGAATAATATAATGATCAAGCATAAGTACCCACTTCCTAGGATCGATGAGTTGTTGGATCAACTCCAAGGAGCCAAGATCTTTTCAAAGATCGACCTTGCCTCGGGATACCATCAAATCCCAGTTGCGGAAGATGGTATATCAAAGACTGCCTTCAGAACTAGATACGGACAATATGAGTTCGTAGTGATGCCGATTGGGTTAACTAATGTCCCAGCCGCATTTATGAGATTAATGAATGAAGTATTCTGGGAATACTTAGATGATTTTGTAATCATCTTCATAGATGATATACTCATGTATTCCAAGAATGCGGAAGAACATGAGAGACATTTGCGTTTGGTGTTAGGATGGCTTAGGGAACAGAAGCTATACGCCAAGTTCAGCAAATGCAAGTTTTGGAGAAAGGAGATTGTATTTTTGGGTCATCGAGTTTTCGAGCATGGAGTATCAGCAAACCCAGAGAAAATAGCCGTAGTTAAGGATAGGCCGCAACCCACCAATGCCACCAAAGTCCGAAGCTTCTTAGGATTGGCGGGATATTATAGAAAGTTTGTTAAAAACTTTGCTTCAAAGGCCAAACCCTTAACCCGCTTAACCGGCAAGGGAGCCCAGTTCCAATGGGATGTCGGAACTGCAAGGGCTTTTGAACAATTAAAAGAAGCCTTGATGACTGCACCTATATTGGTTTTACCCGAGCCACCCCAACCGTACTTGGTGTATACCGACGCATCCCGAGTAGAACATGGATGCATATTGATGCAGAATGACAAGGTTATTGCTTATGCTTGAAGACAGCTACGGAAACATGAGGAAAATTATCCAACACATAATTTGGAAATGGCCGCAGTGGTGTTTGTGTTAAAGATTTGGAGATCCTACTTATATGGTGAAACGGTGCAAGTATTTACGGACCATCAAAGTCTTAAATACTTATTCACCCAACCAGACTTAAATTTAAGACAGCGACGTTGGATGGAGTTCCTTGCGGACTATGATTTGAGGATTCAATATCATCCGCGGAAGGCCAACGTTGTTGCGGATGCATTAAGTCGCCGTCGAGCTGACAGTAGTGCGACTAAGGATGTAGAAGCTCTGGCTGATGCACTTAAGGTGGCGACCCTTACGGTGTTAGTAGGGGAGACAACCCTTACGTTGATCCAGGTCGTGCTTGTTTTCCGTCAAGCTTGTTTCTCGTCGTGCTTAATCCACGTCGTGCTTGATTCCCGTCATGCTTAGTTTCCGTCGTGCTTGATCCACGTCGTGCTTGTTTTCCCGTCATGGTTGGTGACTCAACTGCTGAGTGTCACACATGCATGTGTGCTGGTGACACCGGCTTACTCTTAATGCCGAGAGGTTGGCTTGTCTCCCCTACTAACACCGTAAGGGTAGCCACCTTAAGTGCATCAGCCAGAGCTTCTACATCCTTAGTCGCACTACTGTCAGCTCGACGGCGACTTAATGCATCCGCAACAACGTTGGCCTTCCTCGGATGATAATGAATCCTCAAATCATAGTCTGCAAGGAACTCCATCTAACGTCGCTGTCTTAAATTTAAGTCTGGCTGGGTGAATAAGTATTTAAGACTTTGATGGTCCGTAAATACTTGCACCGTTTTACCATATAAGTAGGATCTCCAAATCTTTAACGCAAACACCACTGTGGCCATTTCCAAATCATGTGTTGGATAATTTTCCTCATGCTTCCGTAGCTGTCTTGAAGCATAAGCAATAACCTTGTCATTCTGCATCAATACGCATCCAAGTCCTACTCGGGATGCGTCGGTATACACCAAGTACGGTTGGTGTGGCTCGGGTAAAACCAATATAGGTGCAGTCATCAAGGCTTCTTTTAATTGTTCAAAAGCCCTTGCAGTTCCGACATCCCATTGGAACTGGGCTCCCTTGCCGGTTAAGCGGGTTAAGGGTTTGGCCTTTGAAGCAAAGTTTTTAACAAACTTTCTATAATATCCCGCCAATCCTAAGAAGCTTCGGACTTCGGTGGCATTGGTGGGTTGCGGCCAATCCTTAATTACGGCTATTTTCTCCGGGTCTGCTGATACTCCATGCTCGGAAACTCGACGACCCAAATATCCAATCTCCTTTCTCCAAAACTTGCATTTGCTGAACTTGGCGTATAACTTCTGTTCCCTAATCCGTCCTAACACCAAACGCAAATGTCTCTCATGTTCTTCCGCATTCTTGGAATAGATGAGTATATCATCTATGAAGATGATTACAAAATCATCTAAGTATTCCCGGAATACTTCATTCATTAATCTCATAAATGCGGCTGGGGCATTAGTTAACCCAAACGGCATCACTACGAACTCATATTGTCTGTATCTAGTTCTGAAGGCAGTCTTTGATATACCATCTTCCGCAACTGGGATTTGATGGTATCCCGAGGCAAGGTCGATCTTTGAAAAGATCTTGGCTCCTTGGAGTTGATCCAACAACTCATCGATCCTAAGAAATGGGTACTTATCCTTGATCGTTATATTATTCAACCCTCGGTAATCAATGCATAGGCGCATGCTTCCGTCTTTCTTCTTTACAAATAAAACAGGTGCTCCCCATTCCGACGAACTAGGTCGGATAAAGCCCTTCTCCGTTAGGTCTTCTAATTGTTTCTTAAGTTCTGCCATCTCTGCTGGTGTCATACGGTAAGGGGCTTTAATCACCGGGGCTGCTCCTGGTTCTAATCTTATGGTAAATGGATTTACTCGCGGGGTAGGTACACCTTCCAATGATTGGAATACATCCAAAAATGCTCGAATCACCAGAATTTCCTCTAACTCAGGTTCCTCCATTGCTTCATGGTACTCACAGTTAGAGTTACAAGGTATGCTTCTCCCGCTTGAAGCTCACTTTCTACTCTTAATGCCGATACCATTAAAACTTTCTGACTTGGCCAAAATCCACAAAACAAGGTCTGAGGGCCATCCTCCTTTGACAACTGAACTCTTCCTCTGCCACATTCTAACTGGGCTTGGTAGTGGCATAATCCATACCAAGAATGACTTCATGGTGTGCCAGCGGCGCTACCAACAAGTCTGCCGGGAACTCCATTCCTCCGATGATTACGGGAACATTTAGCATCCGGCTTGTGGCTGGAAGGTTTTGGTTTCCATGAGTCCTAATGGTTATGTCTATCTTTAATACGGTAAAGGTTCCTTCGAAACTACTTGCTATCTCGGGTGATACGAAATTATGTGTAGCATCCGAGTCAAATAAAACATGGGTAGGAATACCACCTACGTGCAGGGTTCCAAACCAATGATAGTTTTATCTTACTCATATATATATATATATGCACGCAATCAATCATTCACAATCAATCACACAACACTCAATAGGCAACCCAAGGTTTAGAACCCGACATACCTGCTATTGGTTGAGGGGGTCGAGAGGGTCCGGCCTGATCCGCATTCTTGGCATTGACTCTTCCCGCAGGAATTTCCGCTGCTGCTGCTGCTGCACTGGTCCAGAAGATGAAGAACAGTCAGAAAAAATTTTCCACTCAAAATTTATAATACTTTGGAAAGTGTGTTCGTTGATTGTAGACCGAGGGTCCTGTACCAACGCCGCGAGAAAATACATGATGGAAAAACTAGGATTGCCTGTAACCAAGCATCCTAAGCCTTATAAACAACGATGGCTGAACAACAAGACATAGTTGTACATTTCGGACCAAGTTAAAGTCGCATTCTGCATCGGCAGATACCAGGACCAGGTCACTTGTGATGTCGTCCTGATGTCAGCTGGACATCTCATCCTAGGGTGACCATGTCAATTTGACCGAGAGATTATGCACAACGGATGGACCAACTTCTACTCTTTTGTTTATGATAAGTAAATATACAATTTAGCACCTATGTCTGCACACGCCGTTCAAGAAATGCAGTCTAAGATGACGAAATATCAACATGCCTGCAAGGGTAACTTTTTAAACAATGTCGAATACATGAGGAAAGCCACCCGTACCAAGGGTACCCAACTCGTCCTGATGGTCTACAAAGAGAGCCTACACACGTCCAGCACCGAGGCCCCCTTACCTGCCGAGGTCTGCGCACTACTAGAGAGATATGCCGACGTGTTCCCAGATGAAATTCCAGCCCGCCTCCCACCTATCCGAGGGATCCAATCGGAGCTTAGCTACCCAACTGTCTGGCATACAAAGTCAACCCCGAGGAGGCTCAAGAATTAGAATAGCAAGTCAAGAATCTTATGGCTCAAGGTTACGTCCGAGAGAGCCTCAGTCCTTGTGTCGTCCCGGTCCTACTTGTACCAAAGAAGGACGGGAGCTGGATGATGTGCATCGACTGTCGTGCCATCAATAACATTACGATCAAGTACCATTACCCCATTCTGAACCTGGAGGACATGCTAGATGAGTTAAGCGGAGCTGCGGTCTTTTCCAGAATTGATCTTAAAAGTGGATATCATCAAGTCATGATGCGAGTTGGAGACGAATAGAAGACTACATTCAAGACCAAGCAGGGTCTTTATGAGTGGCTAGTAATGCCATTCGGCCTATCCAATGCCCCAAGTACATTTATGCGCCTTATGAACCAAGTCCTTCGACCGTTCATTGGCATGTTCGTAGTTGTCTACTTAGACGTTATTCTCGTCTATAGTACGACCTACTCAGACCATCTGGAGCACTTAGAGGCCGTCATTACCACCCTTTAGAGAGAGTAGTTGTACGCAAATCTCAAGAAATGTATATACTGCAAAGACCAAGTTATCATTCTTGGATTCGTCGTGAGTTCCCAGGGACTTCAGGTTGGTGGACGACGAGAAGATCAAGGCCATACAGGAGTGACCCACACCGACGACCGCCAGCCAGGTCCTTAGTTTCCATGGACTTGCTAGCTTCTACAAACGTTTCGTCCGAGACTTCAGCACGATAGCTGGTCAATTGACCTCAGAAATAAAGAAGAACCAAGACTTTCGTTGGGGACCTGACCAGGACCAGCCGTTCAAAACTTTAAACAGAACTAGTCCTACCAAACTTTAACCAGAACTTTGAGGTCGAATGTGACGCCTCAGTGATCAGCTTCAGAGCAGTCCTCACGCAAGGCGGAAGACTTGTTGCCTACTTCAACGAGAAGTTAAGTGGAGCCGCACTTAACTATCCGACCTACGACAAGGAGCTCTGTGCTTTGGTCCACGCCTTAGAGACTTGGAAACACTATCTACTTGCCCGGGAGTGCGTGATTCACACCGACTATCAGACACTTCAGCACCTCAGAGGACAATCTACACTTAAGAAGAGACATGCTCGTTGGTTGGAGTATATTGAGACATTTCCCTACGTCATCAAGTACAAAAAGGGAATGGAAAATGTTGTGGCTGACTCCCTATCCCGCAGATACAGCCTCATTTCCGTGATGAAGTCAAATGTTATGGGTATCGAGATGATAAAAGAGCTGTATGCTGACGACACCGACTTTACTCAGGCCTACCAGGAGCCCCGAAAGGGCACTTACAGCTGGTTCTACTTGTTTGACGGGTTTTTTTTAAGGACAAGCATTTCTGCATTCCGAGAGGATCGATTCGAGAGCTGCTTTTGAAAGAGACCCACAAAGTAGGTCTAATGGGTCATTTGTCATTGACAAGACATTAAGCATGCTTAAGTAGCTGTCTATTGACCCCACCAGCGACGAGATGTAGAGGCTTATTGTGCTAAGTGCCTTATCTGCAAACGGGCTAAGTCCAACCTGCATCCACAAGGTCCTTACATGCCATTACCAGTCCCATCTACGACCTGGACATACATCTCCATGGACTTCATACTAGGCCTGCCGAAAATAACCTACAAGGACTCCATATTCATAGTGGTCGACCGATTTTCCAAGATAGCGCATTTCATTGCTTGCAACAAGACCAATGACGCAAGCCAGACTGCCGATCTGTTCTTCAAGGAGATAGTACGACTGCACGGCATTCGCAGGACGATTGTGTCCGACTGCGACACCAAGTTCCTCAGCCACTTCTAGCGAGCCTTGTGGCGCAAGTTAGGGACCAACCTGTTGTTTCCTACAACGTATCATCCACAGATTGACGGACAGATAGAGGTGGTCAACCGGACATTGTCCCAGACACTGAGGGCGACAATTGGAAGAAACTTGAAGAACTGGTTGGAGTGCCTTCCGTATGTAGAGTTCGCTTAAAACAGGGCTACACACTCTGGAACGAAGCATTCTCCTTTTGAAGTCGTCTACGGCTTAAATCCGACAACGCCAATCAAGTTCACACCCATTCCTCTAGGAGACGCCATGAGTTTAGAAGGAGAAGCAAATGTTGAATACATCAAACATTTACATGAAGAGACCAAGGCAAATCTGGAGCAACGGAACATCCATAATATCAAAAATTCCCACAAGGGCCGCCGACACATGGTATTCAAGGAGGGAGATTGTGTTTGGCTTCATCTACGACCAGAGAGGTTTCCACAACGACGAAAGAGCGAGCTTGCACCCCAGGGAGATGGCCCATTCCGCATCCTTCGGAGGATCAACGACAATGCCTACCAGCTCGAACTTCCTGGTGAGTATAACGTGTCTAGTACGTTTAATGTTTCTGACTTAGAGTTGTTTGATGTAGGTGAGGAGTTTGCTTTGGAGACTAAAGCAATTCAAGAGGGAGGGAATGATGAGGACATCGAGCCAGCCTCTGCACCATTCATCCCACAAAGACCACTCACAGGGTCCAAGAGGAAGGCTTTAGGAGACAAGCTCATCATGCTATTGGAGAGTGGACTGACCGTGCTGACCCAGCTTGATCTGACCATGCCGTCTGCACCGGAGCTGTTTGTGCTGTCCATGCCGTCTGTGCCATCTGTGCCTGGACCATCTGACCCGTTATAACCGGACAAGGAACCATGGAGGTTCCTTCTTGAAGATTCTTCTTCCTCCGGTGTCTTTACCATTATCATCCAGTAAAGACACCAAAAGTCGTGCTAAAAAATTGTACTCTTTTTCCTATCTTCGATTTTGTCCCACTGGTTTTCTGAAGAAGGTTTTAATGAGGCAATACTCTTAGTGCGCAAGACGGTGAAGACTTGTTCACAATTCCAATTCATTTACAAGTGCTCATTGATTTCTGGCCAAAGTGTTATTGGGCTTTTATATCTTTAATTCTATTTATAGACTAAGTATTTTATTTGGGCTTATAAGTCATGTTGACTATTTGGCCCAAAGTGTAATTTTAATTGTCATTAAATAAACTACTTGTTGTTGTAATTCCTTGAGAGGTTAAACATCATGTTGTTTAACATAAGTTATAATAAAACATTATATAAGCCTTTTGTCTACTCATTAATTAAATAACAAACTTTTTTAGAAAAAAACCTAAGATTATTGTCTAGCCCAGCGCCGCCTCCAAGCCTTGGTGGCAGCCTTGTTCTTCAACCTCATTGGTTGAAGTTCTTGAAGTATCACAAGCCCCTTTCGCAGCTTGTGTGGTCCCTTCCATCTACCCTTCACTTCCATACTTTCTGTCCAGCAACCTGAGCTTATTTGTGAAATACAGCCCATCCCACGGTTCCTGCATCAGCTCTTGGCAGGCGCTGCTCAATCTGGTCCATGCGGTCCCTGAGTTCGGTCAAGGCGTCCAAGAGTGTCTGCATGTTCACTTGTGGTTCAGCGTCGCCCATGGAAAGCGTATCCTGCATCAACCCTTGCAAACCAAGTGTTAAATGGATCATACACTAAAGACAAAAGAAGAATAATGAAAAAGGCAATCACTAAGTAATAAATGGAAATCTCCCTTTTGGTCTCTTAGCACACGATTTCTCAAGGGGGGATAATTGGAAAACCTTTAATGGTGATAGACTTAGTTAATTAATTCTGGCAATAATCCTTTATGCTTTTAGGCAAACTACTTAAACAAGAAAAGGAAAGCTTAACCCTTTTTTGAATTTAGGAAACTTAACCTATTTAATCTAATCGATTGGAAGAAAATGGAAAGTGCTAATAGCAAGAACGAAAATTTAACTATTTTGTTTTGGGTTTTTAATGTAATAAACATGAAATGGGAAAAAATGGGTGGCTAGGAGAGCTTAGGCTCATAAGGTTAATGGTTTGGAACAGGCTAATAGCTATGAGGGTGTTATTTTGTGTTTTAGGTGACAGTAATGGAAAGGAAGACAACATCTTCGTAGCTAGTAATGCACTAATATTACTTTTTATGGTTTTTTGTATGCTTTTTGAACTAGACCGATGAAGATCTGAAGATTAGAAGGATAAATCTGGTTTTGGAGCTTTTAGCACTGATACCAAGATGATGTAAGAACCGGAGTACACTTAGTCTCACAGCAATACATGTGGTGAAGGAAGCTGGTTGTTCAACGCTTTCAAGAGGGAGGGAATAATGAGGACATGACACTTGACTTGGAACCCACAATCACAGTTTCCGTCCTTAGAAGGTCCCCCAGGAAACGGTTTGGCTATAGGGACTTGAGAGAAGGCTTCAACCAATCTGTAGAGGCCCTGCTCACCCAGATAGCGCTGGAGACGAGCCAAGACTCCTTAACCGAACGCAGGAAGGGACAGCTACCAGAGGAGCCAAGCGCAAGCAAGGCATGATCGGACCCTGACCCAAGTCCGTCTCGAGCACGACCCAGCACGACCCAGTCACGACCGGCCCCCGACCCAAGTCCTCCCGAAGAACAACCCGGCACGACCCATACACAACCAGGCCCAGCCCGAGAGGTCTATCTAAACGAGCTCCCACTCCTTTCAAGCAACACACAACTTACCATTTTCAGCCTCTCTCCTATTAATGAAACGGTGCACTCTGGTCCTTAAGAGGGAGCCGCCAAGGTAAGCATTAAGTTCCCTTTTAATTGATTATTGAACTAATCTCTTGTTTCCTTTTTTGTGCCTGTCTTGTTTCCTTTTTATTTTTCTATTAAAGTAAAATAAGGCATTCTTTTGCCATCCCATTTAATAGGCAATTAGATTTCCTTTTATTGTAATATGTTTCAAAGATCCCTAGAATGGCATAGCTGATGGACTCCTTATAAAGTCTCACTGCATCCTTGTTATTTTTATTCACACATGAAATAAATAAACTGAGTTTTACCTTAACAAACTAAAAACCTTAGCCTCCGAGTTTTGTAAGAAGCAATCCTCTGAGCAAACGACATATCAAGCCTCCTTCCCATAGAGACTTGTGGCGTCATTCGATACACCTCTCCATCTAAGTCGCTCACCCGTGTCAAATTGTCATTATACTTGGTGTGACCAGGAAAAGAGCGTTGAACACCGTGAGACTAGGTGTACTCTGGGTCTTACATCATAGAGAGGCTGGATCTACCAAGGCCATTAGCCCCGGCTATTCTGAGTTTTCTTGAGATAGTAAACGCAATGCGAAATTTGGGCACAAAGAAGTACAGCGGAGGTACGGATCTGTTCAAAGAAGATTCATGGCTAAGACGTTTGGAAAGTAACTTCATTGCTACAATATGCACAGAGGCGTTCAAGCGGGATGCGGCCATGTACTATCTAGATCAGTATGCGGCCAACTGGTGGGAGACTCTAGAGAAGTGACTCGGGTATTGTCACACACCCGAGTATGCTTTGGATCAGTTCAGGGCAGAATTTTTAAAGAAGTATTTCCCAGTGGAGGCCCGAGACCGTCTAGAAACGCAATACATGCAACTGACCCAAGGAGACAGTAATGTACGAGATTACGAGGCCGAGTTCACACGATTGCGCCGCTATGCCCGTTATGGAGCATATGACGAGATGGCCACGACAAGGAAGTTCCTTCATCTGCGTCCAGATTTATTTTGTAGGCTAAGGACAGTACCTTATGCAGACTTATCTACCTTGGTGGAAACAGCTGTCAAGGCCTTGATCGGAGAGCGAAAATACCTTGAGAGTATTATGCAAAGACAGAGAAGGCCGCAGACATTGGAACAAGCAATGAAAGGAACCATGACAGACCGGCTGATTGGGGGAGTAGACCAGTATGTTGGAATGAAGAAGAAATGCTGAAATAAGAAATACTTTAATGGCTTGTATAAATGTGTGATTTACTTGTTTTTTTCTAGTGTTATGTTATCCTTGTAGCAATTCATGTATAAGGCAATCATTGTATCCAAAAAAGCCTAGACTATATTAGTATAAATATCTATCTCCCTTCTCATTTGTAACTTAGAAACTATTATTCTCATTATCTTAATAAAATCATTCTTCTCTCTAAATCTCTCATTCTCTCATTCTACAAATCACTTAATCTCATAATATTTCATGGTATAAGAGCCAGATTGCATCAAATCTGGGAATAATTCATCATTCAATCCTTGATACAAGAAGAAATCATCATCTTCACAATCTCCTTTCAGTTCTATTTTGACTGTCATCTTGAAACACAAATTACGGCCAAACCACGGCTCCATTTGACAATATGATTTTTTTGGATTGTACTTCGGCGAGTTCTGAAGCCAATATAATTGGAATTGCATCATTTGACCAAGGGAATAAAAATTTACGAATTTTCTTGCATCGGACCTCCGCGAGTGCCTCTACCGCAAATCTCCGTGTTTCACAGGTTATTCTATCGTCGAATCTTTATCAAATTGCGTTTTTAAAAATCCTAAACTCAAGCCCTTTGAGTCTAGTTTCTGTTTAAAGAAAGCAGAACTCAAATACCATTTGTGTGAAGGAAGTTCTTGAAGTTTTTCTCAGAGACATCAAAAATCGCCCTTCACAAAAATCTGGTGATAAAATTCTAATCTTTTGTCAGTTTTATTTAAATCTTTGAATCTGGAAAGTTAAATAAATATTTTTTGAGGGTCTCCATGAAATTTGGTTTCAATCTGATAGGTTTAATTCTTCAAGATTGTTTTTCTTGATTTCCTTGTTAATCTTTGAGAGTTGAAAAAGGAGGGAATCTTCAATTTTTAGGATTGGTTTAATAATAAAATTCGAATTTGGATTATTTTTTTAATTGTTGGTAAATATATGAACTGTTATTAGGTGGTTGGATTTAGTTGAATCTTGTTGCAGGAGTTGGTTAAGTTTTGATGTAGGTTGTTGAGGTTGGTTACAAGTTGTTGGAAATATCTTGGACTGCAATCTTCTTGGAAACTCTTGGTCACGCGCCTGATCTTGGACTGCACAGCCGTTCCACGCCTCCTGTGTCCGTGTCTGTGTGTCCTGTCCAGCATCATGTGTCCGTGTTCAAGTTATCTGTGGCCATAGTTCACCTGTCCGTAATACGCGAACTCAACATCGAACACAAGATCACTGTGTCCTTCGTGCCCCGACCAACCGTTCAGACACTCGCGCCCGACCAACCAACTTTTGTCCGGCCATACTTGTCCCGTGACTGTGCCACGTTCAATGTACTACATACCACGTTCCATCCAAATCGTGTACCGACCAGCCGATTTCTCAACCCGTGTACGTACCTGACCAGCCGGTGTCCCGACCAAATCTTGTCCCGACCAGACCATTCCGACAAGTTTGTTGGTATCAGCCTCTAAAACATAGATATTTAAGCTACATTCAGAGCTCCAGTCATTCTCCATGGAGAAAATTACCTCTTGTGGTCTAGGACAATGAAAACCACATTGGGTGGTAAAGACCTTTGGAATCACATTTCTACAAATGGCCTTGAAGAAAATGAAGTGGCTGAAGTTAGTGAGTCTGTGGCTGACAAACCAAATGGTACCAAGAAGACCAGTTGGTACTCTCTATACTTCAAAATTCTCTTGCTAGTGATCTTTTAGAGGCTTATTCCTTTTGTGAAAATGCTAAGGAACTTTGGGACACTTTGCAAAAGGTGTATGAAAACACCACTAACCTTTTAAGAATTTTTGAAGTGAAGAAGACTTTGAATGAATTAAGACAGGAGGATGCAGAATTCACAAAGCACTATGGCTCATTCAGAGCATTGTGGGCTGAGCTAGAGATGCTAAGGCCAGTCACCATTGACCCAATTGTTCTCTTTGAAAGGAAAGAACAATATAAGGTGTTTGGGTTACTACTAACTCTTAATACTACTTAATCATATCTTATTAAGCATATTCTCAGATCTGATAAGCTTCCTAGTTTGAAAGATGTTTGTTCTCAAATCTAAAAGGAGCAAGGGTCTCATGGATTATTTGGCAACAAGGCTGAATTGGTGGTTGCACACAAAAGCTTCTTCAAATCAGCAACAACAAATGAATCTAGGAAGAGGAGACAAACATGTGATCATTGCAAGAGGAGTGGCCATACAAAGAAGGAGTGTTGGGTACTCCATCCTGAGCTGAAGCCAAGCTGGGCTTCTCGGCCGCAACAACCCATGGCCAGTTATACACAATTGCAAGCTCACAGCCTGGTGACACCTCCTTCAAAGGCGTGTAGCACCTCAGTTCTTCACTCAGCCTCAACTAGTGTCATGTCTCCAGCATCTGAATATGTGACAAAATCATACTTAGAAGCTCTTATCAAAGCAATAAAGGATGGTAATGTATTGGATAAAACTTTTCATGCTTCTTTTCAAACTTCTTTTACTCCTAATGTCTCTAAATCATTGGTGGTTGATTCTGGTGCTTCTCATCATATGATTAGTGATTTAGGATTGTTAGAGAACATAGAACCTTCCTTAGGTAATGTTGTCATTGCTAATAGAATTAAAGTACCAATTAAAGGCATAGGAAAACTTAAGTTGTTTGATAAAGAATCTAAAGCCTTTTACATGTCTTCCTTTACTTCTAATTTGCTTTCAGTTAAAAGAGCTACTACTGATTAAAATTGTCAAGCTATATTTGCGGGAAAACGATCCAGATCCCCACGAGATTTGGGACATCTTATCAGTTCCCTCCAATTTTCTATCCATAACTTTTATCCCCATGAGACCATAGTTTTAGATCTATTTGACCCCGAATTGATATTATTCGTCATATTTCCCCATAATTTCGGTTACACGTGTGGTTTAGCTAATCTCTAACCCAGATTAAAATAATATTAACCAAAAACTTCATTAAACTATTTTAACCGATAATTTAACCAAAAATCAAATTAAACCGATTATTATTATTAAACTTAATGATATTACGCTTGATATGAGATCGCTATGTTATTACGATTTTATATGAAGAATCACAAAAAACCTTATTGATATTAATAATATTATGCTTGATAAAAAATGGAACCAGAAGCAAGAAGAATCGATCGCTGCAAAGGAGCTAGAACGCAAACCTTTTATCAACGTATTGGTTTAACTGCTCCTGCAAATCAAGAGGGAACGCTTCCAGTGTTAGAGATAACTGATGCTTGCTCTCGATGCATCGCTTCCACAAATTCCTAACGATTTCAAGCTCCAATTCTTTGTCGTCTCTTGTAGGCACCTGTTCAGCTTCTCCGAGGTACACAATCCTCGCATTCAGAAGCTTCTCCCACACTCTCTACTTATCTTTCCCAACAGCCATCGGCTCACCGAGCGCCGTCGCGTCATAGATTCTAAAGGTTTTCTCCTCTTCCTTTGCTATAGAAACAAGCGGCGGAGTACGAGCGACGACAGGAAGCGCTGCTGATTCCGATAAAGTATCCAACATGGTGGAAGAGATATACGCGGCGGCTGATGAAACAGATAACCACAACAAAACAGCTGCGGCGAGAAACGGTGGTGCGACGAGAATTGTGCGGGGAGAGCAAGAGACTCGGGAAGAGGGAGCATCGAAATCATCCGAAGGGAGGGAAAGAGCAACGACATTTGCAAGAAGATTCTTCTTCTTCAGATTGGCTGTGAAGATAATCGAAAGTTGGCCACGGAATCTCAGAACCGTGAAGGAGGAGGAAGATGATTGAGAATCTAAGAGCCCATTGGTCGTGGGTTTCATTTTTGGTTACACGTCAAGCGTAATATCATTAATATCAATAAGGTTTAATAATAATAATCAATTTAATTTGATTTTTGGTTAAATTATAGGTTAAAATGGTTTAATTAAGTTTTTGATTAATAGTTTCTTAATCTGGGTTAGAGATTAGCTAAACCACATATGTAACCGAAATTATGGGAAATATGACGAATAATATCAATTTGGGGTCAAATAAATTTAAAACTATGGTCTCATGGAGATAAAAGTTGTGGATAAAAAATTGGAGGGAACTGATAAGATATCCTAAATTTCGTGGGGATCTGGATCGTTTTTTCAATATTTGCTCCTAGTGATTTCTACTTTCAGATATTAAGACTAGTAGAAGATTTGGACAAAGAACCACAAGAGATGACTTGTATGTGCTTGAAGACATGACTAGTGCTAGTGGGTTAGAACCGGTTTTTCATGCCGGTTCATTTAGTAATTATTCTGATCTTTGACACGCTAGATTAGGACATCCTTATCCTAGAGCACTTGAACTGATTGTTCTTGGTTTATAAATGCCAAAGGATATGTGTGATTTGAGTTGGTGCATTCTGATGTTTGGACATCTCCATTACCATCTAGAGAAAATCATAAGTATTTTATGACCTTTATTGATGAAAAATCCAAATATACTTGGGTTACTTGCTTAGTTCTAAAGATAGAGTAGTTGATGCATTTTTAAAATTTTAAGCATATGTTACTAATCAATACAATGCAAGTATTAAATGTTTTAGAACAGATAATGAAGGAGAATACACTAGCACCAGACTCCAACAACACCTGGCCAAGCATGACATTGAACATCAAGCCAGCTGTCCTTAAACTCCACAACAAAATGGAGTGGCTCAAAGAAATAATAGGCATTTGATGGAAGTTGTGAGAACAATAATGTTCCACATAAAAGTTCCCAAAAGATTTTGGGGGATCCTCTTGTAGCTGCATGCTACTTGATTAATAGGACTCCTACAAAAGTCCTAGATGACTTGTCTCCATTTGAGATACTAAACAAAACTAGACCAAATATTAACCACTTGAGAGTTTTTAGTTGTGTTTGTTTTGTATTAGTTCCAAGGGAGCAAAGGAACAAGCTGGACCCAAAAAGTACCAAAGCTATGTTCATTGGGTATTCTTATACTCATAAAGGATAAATGTTATGATCTATAGACTAGAAGAGACTTGGTATCCAGAGATGTTAAGTTCCAAGAATCCAAAGGTTTCTATGAAGAATGAACTTAGGATCAATTTAAGGACATGTCAACAACAAGATCAGACCAATCTGAGAACTTGAGAAGGCTCTTGGAGAGTATTGACATAGTTTAACCTCATAAGCCTACAGTCACTGCTCAACCAGATCCAACCATGTCTACCCCCGACCAACCAGCCGTGGTACAACCGGTCATCAACCCCGGCCGGCCCTTCCATTCCGCATCACCACTTCTTCAGTTCTCCTGGCTTTCCTCCTCTTGAACATGGGGGGAGAGACATCTACTGATGTTCAATAAGAATCAGCAGGAGAAGAATAAATTTTGGTCTCAACTTCCAAAAGAGCAACAGAATTGCCCACTCCTATTGACGTTTTAGGTGAAGAAGAAGATCCTATCCAAGAAGCTTCATCTACTGTTCTAAGAAGGAGCACAAGACAAAGGTAACCAACAGTGTTATACAATGTGAATGTTGTGATTCATCATGATCAATGAGTTTGTAATATTGCTCACTTACCTACTAATCATGTTGCTTTCATTTCAAGTCTTGATAAGGAGCAGATTCCAAAGACATATGAGGAAGCTATGACTAAGAAGGAATGGAGGGAATCTATCCTAGCTGAGAAATAAGCCATGGAAAGGAATGAAACCTATGCTTCAACTACTTTACCTAAAGGAAAAAGGGCTGTAAGTTCTAAGTGGATTTTTACCATTAAATACAAAAGCAATGGTGAAATTGATAGATATAAAGCTAGGTTGCTGGCTAGAGGTTTTACTCAGACATATGGTAAGGATTATAGGGATACCTTTGCACCTGTAGCTAAGCTTCATTCTGTTAATGTTTTTATTTCACTTGCTACTAACCTTGAGTGGGAGTGTTGGCAAACGTATGTTAAGAATGCATTCTTGCAAGGTGAACAAGAAGAAGATATATACATGTCACCTCTAGCAGGCCTAGAGGAGGAGGTAGGAAGCGGAAACATCAATAGGCTGAGGAAGGCCATTTATGGCCTTAAACAATCTCCAAGAGCTTGGTACGACAAGCTAAGTGTAACATTGATGCATAGAGGCTTCATGTTGGAATGAATAAAAAATGATGAAATTAGAAATCTCTTGTTGCTTTCTATAAATGGCGTGAGTTACTTAGTCAAAGGGGAGTGTCTAAGGCTTGTTTGTGTTTTAGTGTTATGTTATTCTTGTAGTCATTCATGTATAAGGCAATCCTTGTATCCAAAAAAGCCTAGACTATATTAGTATAAATATCTATCTCCCTTCTCATTCTCTTAATAAAATCATTTTCCTCTCAAAATCTCTCTAATCTCTCATTCTCTTATTCTAAAAGTCTCTTAATCTCATAATCTTTCATGGCATCAGAGCCAGGTTGCATCAAATCTGGGTAAAATTCATCATTCATTCATTGAATCAAGAAGAAAACATTTTCTTTTCAATCTTCTTCTAGTTCTATTCCAACCGTCATCTTGAAACTAAAATTCGGGCCTAACCACGACTCCTTTTGACTATCTGCTTTCTCTGGATTGTACATCGGCAAGTTCTGAAGCAATGACAATTAGAATTGCATTATTTGACCCAGGTAATAAAAAGTTACGAATTTTCATACATCGGACCTCCGCGAGTGCCTCCGCCGCAAACCTCTGTATTTCCCAGGTCATTCCGACGTCGATTCTTCATCAAATCGCATTTTTCCAAATCCTTAACTCAAGCCCTTCAAGTCTAGGTTCTTTTTAAAGAAAGAAGACCTCAATTCCATTTAATTTAAAGGAATTTCTTGAAGTTTCTCTCAGAGACGTCCAAAATCGCCCCTAACAAGAATCCGGTGATAAAATTCTAAACTTTTCTCAGTTTTCTTTGAATCTTTGAATCTGGAAAGTTAAATAAGTATTTTTTGAGGGTCTCCACGAAATTTGGGTTCAATATAATAGGTTTAAGACTTCAAGATTGATTTTCCTGATTTCCTTATTAATCTTTGAAAGTTTAAAAAGGTGGATTTTGAATTTTTTTAGGATTGGTATTAAATCATATAATTCGAATTTGGATTAATTCTTATTGTTAGTAAAACATAAGAACTGTTATTAGGTGGTTGTAGTTAGTTAAATCTTGTTGCAGGAGTTGGTTAAAGTTTGTTGCAGGTTTTTGAAGTTAGTTATAAGCTGTTGGTAGTTACTTGGACTGCAAGCTCTTTGGGAAGTCTTTGACACGTCCTGCTTGTTAGGCGATCTTCTGCTGGTCTGTACGATCACAAGCCTATCCGTGTTAGGCGATCTTTCAAGAACGTGATCAGCACACGTCCTTGTCCCGATCAGTTTCTTCCGCGTGTGCTGACCAACCATCGGCCACGGCATCACGTCCTTAGTCCTTAGTCCCGTGGTCTTGGTAGCACGCATTAGTAGTTCATGGAACACAAGATCAACATTTGTCCCGACAAGCTTTCGACCGCAGGCCACGGAACACAAGACCAGCGTTTGTTTCGACCACAGGCCAGAGAACCACCTTCTCGTCCTCGTCCTGACCATATGATTAGTGATCTAGGATTGCTAGAGAATGTAGAACCTGCCTTATGAAATGTTGTCATTGCTAATGGAACTAAAGTTCCAATTAAAGGCATAGGAAAACTTAAGTTGTTTTGATAAAGAATCTAAAGCCTTTTACATGCATTCCTTTACTTCTAATTTGATTTCAGTTAAAATAGCTACTACAGATTTAAATGTCAAGCTATCTTTGGTCCTAATGATTTCTACTTTCAGGATATTGAGACTAGTAGAAGATTTGGACAAGGAACAACATGAGATGACTTGTATGTGCTTGAAAACATGACTAAAGATAGTGGTTTAGAAGCGGCTTTTAATGATGACTCTTTTAGTAATGATTATGATCTTTGGCATGCTAGATTAGGACATCCTCATCCTAGAGCACTTGAATTGATTGTTCCTGGTTTAAAAATACCAAAAAATATGTGTGATTCTTGTATATTTGGAAAGCATTGGAAAACAGTTTTTAAATTTTTTTGCATACTTATGATAATTGTTTTGAGTTGGTTCATTCTGATGTTTGGACATCCCCATTCTATCTAGAGAAAATCATAAGTATTTTATGACCTTTATTGATGAAAAATCCAAATATACTTGGGTTACTTGCTTAGTTCTAAAGATAGAGTATTTGATGCTTTTTTATATTTTCAAACATATATTACTAATCAATACAATGCAAGTATTAAATGCTTTAGAACAGATAATGGAGGAGAATACACTAGCACCAGACTCCAACAACACCTGGCCAAGCATGGCATTGAACATCAAACTAGCTGTCCTTACACTCCACAACAAAATGGAGTTGCTGAAAGGAAGAATAGGCATTTGATGGAAGTTGTGAGAACAATGATGTTCCACATGAAAGTTCCCAAAAGATTTTGGGGGGATGCTCTTATAGCTGCATGAGGTACTAAACCAAACTAGATCCAATTTTGATCACTTGATAGTTTTTGGTTGTGTTTGTTTTATTTAGTTCCAAAGGAGCAAATGAACAAGCTGGACCCAAAGAGTACCAAAACTATTTTATTGGGTATTCTTATACTCAGAAAGGATACAAATGTTATGATCCAGAGACTAGAAGAGTCTTGGTATCCAGAGATGTTAAGTTCTAAGAATCCAAATGTTTCTATAAAGAAGGAACTTGTGATTAATCTAAGGACATCTCAACAACAAATCAGACCAAGCTGAGAACTTGAGGAGGCTCTTGAAGAGCATCGGTTTAGTTTCACCTCATACTCAGCAGCTTACATCCACGACTCCTGATGATCAACAGCCCATGGCCGTGACCATTCCTACCCGGTCAGCCTCGGAAAATCCAGCAGAGCCGCGGCCATATACACCATCCGGCCAGTCACACCAACCGCAGACTGGTGTCTTCAGTTCTCCTTGTCTTCCTCCTCTTGAACATGGGGGGGAGAGACATCTACTCATGTCCAACGAGATTCAGCAGGAGAAGAATCAATTCTGGTCTCAGCTTCCAAAAGATCAAGAGAACTACATTCTCCTATTGAAGTTTTAGGTGAAAAGAGGATCCTATCCAAGAAGCTCCACTACTGTCCTAAGAAAGAGCACAAGACAAAGGAAACCACCAGTGTTCAACAATGGGAATATTGTGATTCATCATGATCAGGGAGTTTGTAATATTGCTCACTTACCTACTAATCATGTTGCTTTCATTTCAAGTCTTGATAAGGAACAGATTCCAAAGACATATGAGGAAGCTATGACCAAGAAGGAATGGAGGAAAGCAATCCTAGCTGAGAAACAAGCCATGGAGATAAATGGAACCAATGCTTCAGCTATTTTACCTAAAGGAAAAAAGGCTGTAAGTTCTAAGTGGATTTTTACCATTAAATACAAAAGCAATGGTGAAATTGATAGATATAAAGCTAGGTTGGTGGCTAGAGGTTTTACTCAGACATATGGTGAGGGTTATAGGGATACCTTTGCACCTCTAGCTAAGCTTCATTCTGTTAATATTGTTCTTTCTCTTGCTACTAATCTTGAGTGGGAGTTATGGCAAATGGATGTTAAGAATGCATTCTTGCAAAGTGAACTAGAAGAAGAGGTATACATGTCACCTCCAGCAGGCCTAGAGGAGGAGATAAGAAGCGGCAACATTCTTAGGCTTAGGAAGGCCATTTATGGCTTTAAACAATTTCCAAGAGCTTGGTACCACAAGCTAAGTTGTAACATTGATGGATAAAGGCTTCAAAAGATCTGAAGTTGAACGTACCCTTTTTACACTAAAAAGCAAGGAAGATATTGTGGTAATTCTTATTTATGTAGATGATATAGTCATATCTGGTAGTGATATTAAGGATTTAGGAGAACTTAAATACTTCTTAGGAATTGAAGTGTGTAGATTCAAGGAAGGTCTCTTTTTATCTCAAAGGAAATATGTTGTAGATTTACTAACCTTTACAGGTATGATGGAAGCTAAACCAGCTAAAACACCCTTAGAGGAAGATTATTAAATCGGAACTAAGGAGGCGCTAGAGGAGGAAATTGATTTTCATTATCCTAAGTTCTATAGGAAAGTGGTTGGTAAGCTTATTTATCTAACCCTCACACGACCAGATTTATGTTTTGCTGTGAATCAGGTATCTCAACACATGCAAGTCCCAAGATGAGACATTGGGAGATTACTAAGCGGATTCTAAGATACCTTAAAGGCACTCATGAACAAGGTATATGGATGGGTTGCAATAAAAACATAAATGTGGTTGGTTATTGTGATCCAGATTGGGCAGGAGATAGGGAGGATAAGAGAAGTACCATAGGCTATTGTACATTCATAGGAGGGAATCTTGTGACTTAGAAAATCAAGAAGCAAAAGGTTGTATCATGCTTTAGTGCATAATCAGAATATAGAGCAATGAGGAAGCTCACAACTGAATACATTTGGCTGAGGCAAATTTTGGAGGATCTTGCCTTGAAGTATGAATAACCTATCATCATCCATTGTGACAATCAGACTGCTATACATATAGCCTCCAACTCTGTGTTCCATGAAAGGACCAAGCATATAGAAGTAAACTGCTACAAAGTTAGGGAAGCCGTTAGAAAGGGAATCATCTTGCCTTGTTATACAAGGAGTGAGGATCAACTAGCTGATGTATTCACCAAGGCAACAACTCTGAAAAATGGCGCTTCAATCTATCCAGGGCTTGGTCTTATGACCATTCCACACCAGTTATCCCAACATGGAGTGTTATACTCTTTTTTCCTAGAAAAGGTTTTGTCCCAATTGGGTTTTCCTTCTTTAGGTTTTTAATGAGGTAATGCTTCATGGTTGCAAGCTTAGGGCATTCGCCATGTCTTAAGATTGAGGGAGAGTGTTGGAATGAAGAAGAAATGATGAAATAAGAAAGCCTTTAATGGCTTGTATAAATGCGTGAGTTACTTAGGCCAAAGGGGAGTGTCTAAAGCTTGTTTGTGTTCTAGTGTTATGTTATCCTTGTAGCCATTCATGTATAAGGCAATCCTTGTATTCAAACAAAGCCTAGACTAGATTAGTATAAATATATATCTCCTTTCTCATTTGTAACTTAGAAACTATTATTCTCATTCTCTAAATAAAATCATTATTCTCTCTCAATCTTTCATTCTCTCATTCTCTCATTCTACAAATCTCTTAATCTCATAATCTTTCACAGTAGCGACCTGTTATAACTGTGGACACAAACGTCACACTGTGGCCAACTGTATCGTGCCATCCATAGGGCGCCAAGACGTAACCTGTTTGTCCTGCGGAGAAGCCAGACATTTCTCCAACCGTTGTCCTAAGTGACAAACCTCGCATAGACCACAGCCACAAGCTATTCAGGCAGGACCAAAGGGATTAGTTATTGGACCAGCTCAGACAACTCAGCAACCAGCGGGAGCGGGACAAGTATATACATTAGATACAAACGCGGCCGGCCCCTCACGACCTTCTCAGCCGATCGCATGTATGTTGGGGCTATACTTGGGTCTTTTAATTTCTAAGTGTGCATGATTAGAAAAAAGGGTTATTTGATTGCTTGTGATTGATTAGATAAGTAAGTTGGATTGTTGTTGGATTAGGAACCTTGCGAATAGGAGTTAACCTTGCTCATGTTTTTTCCGACTCTGTGTGTGACTCATAGATTTGTATCACCCGAGGTAGTTTGGAACTTTGAAGGAACTTTTTCTATTGTGAAGGTAGATATCCCCATTAGAACACTCGGAACCCAAACCTTGAAAGCTTTGACTAGGATCCTAGACGTTCCCGTTGAAATTGGTTAAACCAAGCTTCCAGCAGATTTGTTGGTAATATCTTTAAATCAGCACGAAGTAATCCTCAGAATGGATTGGCTGACACGTTATCAAGCTCAGATGGATTGTGGAAAATCCAAATTCAGCTTAGAAAGGTAGATTGTTGGGGAATTCAGTTTTCCGGATTTTGGCCAAGTGCAAATGCAATGTTTCTATCAGCCTTAAGAGCGGAACATGAACTACAATGTTGTGAAGTTTACTTAGTAACTCTTACAGTAAGCAGTGATGGATTAACGAGAAAGCCAGAATTATCCGAGAATGTGTTTAAACCACTGGAAGAAGTACCACCACCAAGGTCTAATCCATTCACCATTACATTAGAACCTGGAGCCGCATTAATTGTTAAAGCACCATACCGAATGGCACCCGCGGAAATGGCAGAACTAAAGAAGCAATTAGAGATTTAATCGAGAAGGGTTTTATCAGGCCAAGTTCACCAATGGGGAGCGCCGGTATTGTTTGTTAAAAAGAAGGACGAAAGTATGAGGTTATGCATTGATTACCGAGTAATCTAAAACATAACCATTAAAGATAAGTATTCACTCTCGAGAACTGATGAGCTTTAGTATACTTCAAGGAGCCAAGGTCTTTTCTAAAATCGACTTAGCCTTGGGTTATCACAAAATATCTATTAAGGAAGAAGACGTCCCGAAGACCGCATTTCGCACTAGATATGGACAATACGAGTTCATTGTGATGCCTTTCGCACATACAAATGCTCCAGCCGCTTTCATGAGATTAATGAACAAGGTGTTCTGGGAGTATTTAGATTAGTTTGTTATTGTCTCCACTGATGACATACTCATCTACTCAAAGAATGCAGAGGAACATGAGAAGCATTTGTGGCTAGTATTGAGCAGACTTTGGGAACATAAATTATTCGCGGAGTTTAGCAAATGTAAGTTTTGGAGAAAGGAAATATAATTCCTAGGCCATAGAGTATCAGAGCATGGAATGTCCGCAGATCTGGAAAATATTGTTGTAATTAATGATTGGCCGCAACCGACTAATGCCACGGAGGTCCAAAGATTATTAGGATTGGCTGGTTACTATAGGAAGTTCGTTAAGAACTTTGCCTTCAAGGCTAAGACACTGACCCGAATGACCGGCAAAGGTGTTCAATTCCAGTGGACCGCAGAGACCGATAAAGCGTTCGAGCAATTGAATGAGGCCTTTGATGTAAAAACGTTGGTGGGCTGTCTTTCACCGAGAAACTTAGGCTGCTGGACAGAAGAGTGGGGAAACGATGGGTAGATTTAAGGGACCACACAAGCTGTGGAAAGGGCTTGTGATACTCTAAGAAAACTTCAACCACAAGGTTGGAAGCTCATGGCTACTCTCTTAGAAGAGGGTGGCACCGATTTTTGTAAGACACAAGTTTAGGTTTAATTTTCTGAAAAGTCTGTCCTATTATTACTCATAACCTAGGCTTATATAATACCATAAGTGTAGGGCTTATAATTATTCAGATTACAAATGGGCCAATAACCAAAAAGAATGAAAACATAATTAAAATTGGGCTTAAGACAACAATTACCTAAAATATAAAATAATGTATAAAAGATGGATTCAAAGATTAAATAAATAAGACTTAAAATAAAGATAGGTAACAGCCACGACCAGAATGGTATTTCTGGCTGAGTTAGAGGGCTTGTGAAGCATGGTAGTTGGTGAACAAGTCCTCGTCTTCATGCACACTAGAGGTGTTGCCTCGTTAAAACTTTATTCGGAAAATCCAGTGGGACAAAACCGAAGATAAGGAAAAAGAGTACAATTCTCTAGCATGTTTTTAGGAATATGTGATTCCTTATATATGAAAATCTTCGGCGTGAATAAGTGTTGTCTTGAAACCTTCTTGAATTTTGAGAATGCCTCCAAATCATGCATAAGTAGAAATGGTAAGAATGCAGATGGCTCCAAATATGGTAAGTGTAAACAAGAGAGAATTCACTTGATTCTCTGGAAGCTAGTGCATGGTAATATGATAGATGGCTGATGCAAGATCGGATAATCTCACAGACTTGGCGCACGTTTAGACAATCAAGGAAACTTGTAATCTACAGAAGGTGTTGTGCAAGAACAAGGGAGAAGCTCACCAAGTTGTGCACAGTTTTGGGGAGAGGAGTTGGATCACATGAGGGATTTGGAATTCTCATGACACACCAAGAGATCCTTCATGGTTAAATAAGTTTTCAACAATAGAAGGATGTTTTCTCTAACCTAATGGCAGTTGATAGAGAGAGAGAGAGAGTCATTTTTTTTATTAGGGTAAAGACTCATGTTGATTCCATTAGATGGCTTAGGTAGTTATATTAACCTAAGCCCAAAACAACAGGAAGTTTAAAATAAAACAACATGAAGTTCAAGGCAATTAAAAACAACAAGTAGTCTAAATACCCTAACACCTAAATGGCAAGAAGTCCTAAAAACACATAGAAGGTCTTTGGGTCTTCTTGGTGGTGGTCTTCAGCTCCTGATTATTTTAAGACTTTTGAAAGATGAATGATGGTGAAAAAGTCTTTGAATTGCACACTAGAGGTGTTGCCTTATTAAAAACCCTCTTTAGAAAACCCTGTGGGACAAAACCAAAAATAGGAAAAATGTACAACTCTCTAGCATGTCTTTTGTGTTTTTACCTTAGGGTCATGGTAAATACACCAGAAGCTGATGTCTCTTGACTAAGGATCCTCCATGGCCCATGTGATGCTGCAAAAAGGCTGCGGTTTGCTGGCTCTTCCTCCTTGCGTGTGTAAGTTTATGAGGAAGGCGTTTCTTGGAGTGGTTCTTGGGTAATCATGAAGTCTACAAACTGGCTGAATTTGTGACCAATAGATCGGGCTTTGAGGCATGTTAATGGACCTTTTGGAACTTGTGGAATGATGGTCTCCAAGGCCGGTTCATCATCTAGCTTGGAGTGATCAATGTCCTCATCATTACCTCCCTTTTCAAGGTGCTTTATCCTCAAAACTATATCATCCCTGTATCAAAGAGTTCTAGATCAGCAACATTGAATGTAGTGACACATTAAACTCGCCTGGTAGTTCCAATTGATATGCGTTGTCATTAATCTTTTTGATGATCCTGAAAGGCCCATCTCCTTGTGGAGCTAACTTGTTCTTCCTCTTCTGGGAAACCTTTCTCGCCTAAGGTGCAACCAGACCCAGTCTCCCTCCTTGAAGATTACTTGTCTCCTCCTTTTGTTTGCCTGTTTTTTGTAGGCTTCTGTTCTCTTTTGCAAGTTCTTCTTATCTTTTTGATGAAGCTTTTTGATATACTCAGCCTTGGTCTCACCTTCCAGACTCACTGATTCTGCTGGTGGTAATGGCGTGAGGTCAAGAGGAAAAGTTAGGTTGAATCCATAAACAATCTCAAAGGGAGACAACTTGGAGGCTGAATGAAATGCTCGATTGTATGCAAACTCCACCAATGGAATGCATTCAAGCCAAGCCTTCAGATTCCTTCCTATGGTGGCTCTCAACAACGTGGATAGAGTCATGTTGACGATCTCTGTTTGACCGTCAGTTTGCAGGTGACATGTTGTACAGAATATAAGCTTTGTGTCCAGCTTATTCTACAAGGATCTCCAGAAGTGGCTTAAGAATTTAACATCACGATCTGACACTATTTTCTGGGGTATCCCGTGAAGTCTCACCACTTCTTTAAAGAACAAGTTTGTTGTTTGTGATGCATCATTGGTTTTGGAACAAGGTATCAAATGGACCATTTTTGAGAACATGTTTACAACAACAAAAATAATTTCTTTGTGGTTTATCTTAGGCAAACTTAGCACAAAGTCCATAGATAGGTCAGTCCATGGTGTTGTTAGAATGGGCAGAGGCATGTATAGACCGTGTGGTTGTGATCTGGACTTAGCTTTCCTACACACCAAGCAACGAGCACAATGCGCCTCAACATCCCTTCTCTGATGCGGCCAATAGAAGTGCTCCTTCTACATGCTTAGTGTCTTAACCACGCCAAAATGTCCCATCAAGCCGCCTCCATGGGCTTCTCTGAACAACAACTCTCTGAGTGATCCTTGGGGAACACATAGCCTCTTTTCCTTGAATAGAAAGCCATCAAACAGATAGAACTTGTGAAAGGCTCCCTTGTCATGTTCCATGTAGCTATCTTTGAAGTCCTCATCTTTAGCATACAGATCTTTGATCATCTCAAATCCCAAAACCTTGGATTCCATGATTGAGATCAGAGCATATCTCCTTGATAACACATCAGCTATGACATTTTCTTTCCCTTTCTTGTATTTGATTACATAGGGAAAGGTCTCGATGTACTCCAACCAACGAGCATGTATTCTTTTCAGCTTATTCTGCCCTTTTAAATGTTGTAGCGTTTGATGATCAGTGTGTATGACATATTCACGAGCTAGCATATAATGTTGCCATGACTCAAATGCTCTTACTAGCGCATACAACTCCTTATCATATGTTGGATAATTTAGGGCTGCTCCACTTAACTTCTCACTGAAGTAAGCCACGGGTCTGCCCTCTTGTTTTAGGACTGCTCCAATTCTCACTCCCAATGCATCACATTCCACCTTAAATGTTTTGATAAAATTTGGCGATGATAGAACTGGTGCGTGTGTGAGTTTCTCCTTAAGTAGGTTGAAGGCGTGCTCTTGTTCTCTTTCCCATTTGAAGTCCTGATTCATCTTAATGATAAACGTCAAGGGGCTAGCTAGGCTGTTGAAATCCTTCACAAAACGGCGATAGAAGCTAGCCAGACCATGGAAACTCCTGACCTGACTAATTCTCATCGGTGTGGGCACTCCTTGATGAATTTGATCTTGTCTTCATCAACCTGTAAATCCTGTGCACTCACAAAAAACCTAGGAAAACAACCTTATCAGTGCAAAATGTGCACTTCTTAAGATTAGCATACAACTTCTCCTTCTGAAGTGTTTGTATAACTAACTCCAGATGTGTCACATAGCCAGAGTTTGATGAGCTATATATAAGGATATCATCAAAGTAAACAACCACAAACTTACTAATGTATGGTCTAAAAACATGGTTTATTCGACGCATAAAGGTTCTAGGGGCGTTAGACAACCCAAATGGCATGACCAACCACTCGTACAATCCCTGCTTAGTCTTGAATGCGGTTTTTCACTCATCTCCTTCTCGCATTCTCACTTGATGGTAGCTGCTTTTCAGGTCTATTATAGAGAAGATTGTGGCGCCTTTCAACCCATCAAGCATGTCATCTAGCCTGGTTATGGGATGACTATACTTGATGGTTATGTTGATGATGGCTCGGCAATCTACACATATTTCCCAACTCTCGTCCTTCTTTGGTACGAGCATGACGGGTACTGCACAAGGACTGAAACTCTCCCAGACATATCCTTGCGCTATTAACTCTCTAACTTGCCTCTCAAGTTTTTGGGCTTCTTCTGGATTGACACGGTATGCTGGACGGTTTGGGAGCTGAGCACCAGGGATGAAATTGATGTTGTGCTCTATGCCTCTAAGAGGGGGCAATCTTTCTGGCAACTCCTCAGGAAACACATCAGCATAAGTCTCCACCAACTCATCTACCTCTAAGAGAAGTTTGATCTCGGCGCCTTCTGCGCTCAAAAGCTCTCTATACAACAATAAAAGAACGTTAGATGGGTTAGTACCAATAGCTTTACGGACATCACTAGAATTCACAAGAAAGTTCTCCTTGCGTGTCTTCTGGTCCTTAATCATCTTCATTTGCATTTCTCTTACTTGCTAAGGCGACATAGGTGCAAAGTTGTACCTGCACTTATCTATAACAAAAGAGTAGAGATTAGTTTTTCCATTGTGTGTGGTTTCTCTATCAAACTGCCATGGACGTCCCAATAAGAGATGGCCAGCTTGCATTGGAACCACATCACATACAACTTGGTCACTGTACCTTCCTATACTAAAGGAGATCTTAACCTGTTCAGAAATATGTAACTTGGACTTGTCATTGAGCAATCTCAACTTGTAAGGGTTAGGGTGTTAAGTTTCTCAATACTGAGTTTCTCAACCATGTATAAACTAGCTGCATTGGTGCATGATCTTCCATCAATTATAAAGGAACATACATTTCCTTGGATTGTGCATTTAGAATGGAAGATATTCTCACGCTGAGAAACTTTCTCAGGTTCTACTATAGAGTTAATAACTCGCCTCATCATGAGTAGTTCTCCCACGTTTGCATACTCCACATCACTGTCTCCAGCCTGGGGTAGCTCTTCTTCATCCTCACCTTGGGACTCATAGTCGCGTGAAGGAGTGATGATCATCACTTTCTGGTTTGGGCACTCCCGAGATATGTTCCCCCTTCCACTGCAGTTGAAGCACACAATGTTTCTGCTCCATTGGGTTTTAGAAGACTGAGTCGTTTCTGGTTGATAATTGGAGTCGGTCCTAGGTGTATTGGCGTTTTTAAAGTTTCTTCCCTTGAACCTTGGATCAGCTTGCACTCCATTGCCTTTGTCAAACGGTTTAGGAGTTGAACTCCAAGTTGCTTTAGACCGGTTAGTGGTTGCTGATGTCTTACGCTTGTTCTGATGCTCTACTTGGGTTGCAAGGTGTAGCTGTTGGAATGAAGAAGAATGATGAAGACAAAGAGAAGAAATAAAGAAGAAGTAAGAATTTCATTTTTCTTAAAATCTCAATAATAATCATTCTCACTTTTCTCTCTAATCTCTCTCTGTCTCTCAATCTACAAATCTCTAAATCTCTTAATTTCATAATATTTCATGGTTTTAGAGCCAGGTTACATCAATCTGGCATAAAAATTCTACAGAATCTCTAAACTTTACTTGCAATTTCTTTTTACCTTCGATACGAGCAAGGCCGCGGCTCTTCACAGTGTTTGATCAATTTTTCTGGCAAGAACTCGAGATTTCTTGCCATTTTCTTCATCTAGGGTTGTTTTCTGGTGAGTTCTGAGTATTTACCCGGTGATTTCATCCAATTTGGTGGCCTGAGTCGAAAGTTACAAACGATCTTCTCTGGTGGTGTCGCGATCACATCCGCAGCGAGTCTCTGAGTTTGCAACGAGCATATCGTTTTCAATTATTCATCAAATCAAGTAATTTCAAAGCCTTAACTTAAGTACAACGAATCTACTTGATGATTCCGGAGGTCCACTTTGCCCCTTTTCATTTTTTGAAGCTTTCTTGATCGAGTTTCTTCAACAAGTCCAGATTAAACCTATACGGGGTATTTATGTTAAAACCCTCAATTTTTCTTAATCTTTTGTGCATCTTGGACGTCAAAATTTATTTAAGGAATTTTTGGAGGATATCAAGAAGTTTGATCTTAATCCAAAGAGTTTTAGACTTGAAGAAAGGTTTTCTTGAAAGTTACTAGAATTCTGTTTTTTTTTTAACTTTGGAGGCAAAGTTAGTTCTTGATTTGATTAGACAGTTTTTTTACAATTTTTATCAGTAAAAGTTTTCTAGTTATATTTTTAAAACTGTTTGAAGTTGTTTGACCAAGGGTTGTTATGCTGTTGGAAGTTGTTGCTCACCATGTCACAAAAGCGCCTGTCCTAGCCATAGAAGGGGCTGACTCAGATGATCAAGATGATCATAACAAATGGTTTCATGAAGACCAGATGGTACTTTCTATTTATTCTCCAAAATTTCCTAGCTGGATCTCTTTTAGAAGCATATTCATATTCTGAAAATGCTAAAGATCTTTGGGAAACTTTAAAAACTGTATATGGAAATACTACTAACCTCATTAGAATTTTTGAGGTAAAGAAAGATTTGAATGTTCTTAGACAGGAGGATGCTGAGTTCATAAAGCATTATAGATCCTTTAGAGCATTATGGGCAGAGCTAGAGATGCTAAAGCCTGCCACAATTGATCTCATTACTCTCCATGAAAGGAGAGAACAAGAAAAAGTGTTTGAGTTACTTTTGACTTTGAACACTAACTATATTGATTTGATTAAGCACATTCTTAGGGAGGACAAGCTTCCTAGTTTAGAGGATGTCTGTGCTAAGATTCAAAAGGAGCAAGGGTCTATCCAGTTGTTGGGAAACAAGGAAGAACCGATGGTTCCTCACAATAGCTTCTCCAAGGCGCCAGCTGAATCCAAGAAGAAGAGAACTGTATGTGATCATTGCAAGAGAACCGTCCATACCAAGAAGGAGTGCTGGGTGCTTTATCCTGAGTTATATTGGAATAAAGAAGATATGATGAAATAAGAAAGTCTTTAATAGCTGATTAAAGGCGTGGGTTGACTATGTAAAAGTGGAGTGTCTAAGGCTTGTTTGTGTTCTAGTATTATGTTATCCTTGTAGTCATTCATGCTTAAGGCAATCGTTGTATCCAAACAATCCTAGATTATATTAGATTAAATAACTATCTCTCTCCTCATTTGTAACATAGAAAAACTATTGTTCTCATTCTCTTAATAAAATCATTCTTTTCTCTAAATCTCTCTTATCTCTCATTCTCTAATTCTACAAATCTCTCAATCTCATATTATTTCATGGTATCAGAGCCAGGTTACATCAAATCTGGGTAAAATTCATCAGTAAATCTTTGAATCAAGAAGAAATCATCTTCATCTCAATCTGTTCTTCAGTTCTATTTCGTCCGTCATCTTTTATCGCAAATTTCGGCCAAACCATGCAATATTTTGACTATATGTTTTTTTTCTGAATTGTTCTTTGGCGAGTTCTGAAGCCAGGACAATTAGAATTGCATCATTTTACCACGGAAATCAAAAGTTACAAATTTTCTTGCATCGGACCTCCCCGAGTGCCACTGACGCGAACCTTAGTGTTGCTCTAATCATTCTGTCGTCAAATCTTCATAAAATCGTGATTGTAAAAATCCTAAACTCAAGCCCATCGAGTCTAGTTTCTGTTTAAATAAAGCAGAACTCAGTTTGATTATGTTTGAAGGACGTTCTTGAAGCTTTTCTCAAAGATATCAGAAATCGTCTCTCACAAGAATCTGGTGATAAAATTCTAATTCTTTCTTAGTTTTCTTTAAATATTTGAATCTGAAAAGTTAGATAAGTATCTTGTGAGGGTCTCCACGAAATTTGGTTTCAATCTGACATGTTTAAGTCTTCAAGTTTGATTTTCTTGATTTCCTTATCAAACTTTGAATTTTTTGAAAAATGAGGGAATTTTGGTTTTTGAGGATTGGTTTATTAATAAAATTTGAATTTTGTACTGAATCTTTATTGTTGATAAAGATAAGGACTGTTATTAGTTAATATTGTTTGTTGGAGTTTGTTAAAATTTGTTGCAGGAATTGGTTGAAGTTAGTTAAAAGAGGTTAGGTAGTTATCTTGGTTTGCAAGAAACCACACTCGGCTGTTGGCAGGAAGGTTAGAGCACGCGCCTTGGCATCCCTGTTTCCTTCTCGCGTCCCTATTCTTCATTACGTGTCCTTGGTGTCCCTGTGTGCTGCACAAGACCAGCATTCCATGATTCCCGTGTGCTGTCCCACGCGATCACGCGCCTGTACCTAGTCTGACCAGGCATTCCAAGACTTCAGACATTCTTGTCCCGTGACCGTATCCCGTGATCAGCTGTCTTTGCCCTCTTTTTGTGACCTAACCATTACACAAACACGCCTGGTATCAAACACCTGCTCACATACCACGTACCCTACCAACCTCACTTGACCAGCCGTTTCTCGTCCTGACAAACCATCCGGCGTTCCGACCAACCGTCCAGCGGCCCAAGCTACCCGACCAGCTCCTTCTGACAAGTTTCATGGAAGTACAAACCACATTCAGAGCTCCTGTTATTTTACATGGAACAAACTATCTCTTATGTTCTAGGACCATGAAAACCACATTGGGTGGTAAAGGTCTTTGGAATCATATTTCTACAAATGGCCTTGAAGAAAATGAAGTGGCTGAAGTTAGTGAGGCTGTGGCTGCTCAAGCCAAATTGTATTAAGAATACCAGTTGGTACTCTCTATACTTCAAAACTCTCTTTCTAGTGATCTCTTAGAGGGTTATTCTTTTTGTGAGAATGCTAAGGAACTTTGGGACACTTTGCAAAAGGTGTTTGGAAACACCACTAACCTCTTAAGAATTTTGGAGGTGAAAAAGACTTTGAATGAATTGAAGCAGGATGATGCAGAATTCACAAAGCACTATGGCTCATTTAGAGCATTGTGGGCTGCGCTAGAGATGCTAAGGCCAACCACTATTGACCCAATTGTTCTCCTTGAAAGGAAAGAACAAGATAAGATGTTTGGGTTACTATTAACTCTTAACACTACTTACTCAGATCTTATTAAGAATATTATCAGGTCTAATAAGCTTCCTAGCTTGGAAGATGCTTGTGCTCAAGTCCAAAAGGAACAAGGATCTCATGGATTATTTGGCAATAAGGCTGAATTGGTGACTGCACACAAGAGCTTCTTTAAATCAGCAACAACAAATGAATCTAGGAAGAGACAAACTTGTGACCATTGCAAAAAGAATGGCCATACAAATAAAAGTGTTGGGTACTCCATCCTGAGCTGAAGCCAAGCTGGGCTCCACGACAACAACAGCCGACAGCCAGCCATACGCAACTGCAAGCTCACGGCAATGGCATGTACCAACCGCCGGTTCCTTTAAAAGCGTGTGCCAACACCCTTCATCACTCAGCTCCAACTAGTTTTATGTCTTCAGCATCTGAATTTGTGACAAAATCAGATTTAGAAGCTCTTATCAAAGCAACTAAGGATGGTAATGTGTTGGGTAAAACTTTTCATGCTTCTTTTCAAACATCATTCACTCCTAATACCACTAAATCATTGGTTTTTGATTCTGGTGCTTCTCACCATATGATTAGTGATCTAGTATTGCTAGAGAATATAGAACCTGCCTTAGGTAATGTTTTTATTGCTAATGGAATTAAAGTATCAATTAAAGGCATAGGAAAACTTAAGTTGTTTGATAAAGAGTCAAGCCTTTTACATGCCTTCTTTTACTTCTAATTTGCTTTCAGTTAAAAGAGCTACAACTGATTTAAATTTTCAAGCTATCTTTGGTCCTAATGATTTCTAGTTTCAGGATATTGAGACTAGTAGAATATTTGGACAAGGAACCACAAAAGATGACTTGTATGTGCTTGAAGACATGACTAAAGCTAGTAGGCTAGAAACAGCTGTCAATGTTATCTCTTTTAGTAATGATTCTTATAATTGGCATGCTATATTAGGACATCCTCATTCTAGAGCACTTGAACTGATTGTTCCTGGTTTAAAAATGCTAAAAGATATCTGTGATTCTTGTATACTTGGAAAGCATTGCAAAACAATTTTTGAAAAATCTTTGCATACTTATGATAATTGTTTTGAATTGGTGCAATCTGATGTTTGGACATCCCCATTTCCATCTAGAGAAAACCATAAGTATTTTGTAACATTTATTGATGAAAAGTCAAAATATACTTGGGTTACTTTGCTTAGTTCTAAAGATAGAATATTTGATGCTTTTTTAAATTTTAAAGCATATGTTACTAATCAATACAATGCAAGTATTAAATGCTTTAGAACAGATGATGGAAGAGAATACACTAGCACCAGACTCCAACAACACTTGGCCAAGCATGGCATTGAACATCAAACCAGCTGTCCTTACACTCCACAACAAAATGGAGTAGCTGAAAGGAAGAATAGGCATTTGATGGAAGTTGTGAGTACAATGATGTTCCACATGAAAGTTCCCAAAAGATTTTTGGAGAATGCTCTTGTAGTTGCATGCTACTTGATTTATAGGACTCCTACAAAAGTCATAGATGACTTGTCTCCATTTGAGATACTAAACAAAACTAGACCTAATATTGACCACTTAAGAGTTTTTGGTTGTGTTTGTTTTGTATTAGTTTCAAGGGAGCAAAGGAACAAGTTGGAACCAAAGAGTACCAAAGCTATGTTCATTGGGTATTCCAATACTCAAAAAGGATACAAATGTTATGATCCAGAGACTAGAAGAGTCTTGGTATCCAGAGATGTCAAATTCCAAGAATTCAAAGATTTCTATGAAGAAGAAACTTGAGAACAATTCAAGGACATCTCCACAACAAGATCAGACCAAGCTGAGAACTTGAGGATGCTCTTGGAGAGCATTGGTATAGTTTCACCTCATGATCAGCAGCACACGGGCACGACTCCTCAGCCTGTACCAGCCATGTCCAATCCCAGCCAGTCAGCCGCGGCACAGCCAGCCGAGCCAGGGCCATCTGCCCCGTCCAGCCTCTTCTTGAACATGGGGGGGGGGTGAGACATCAGTTCTCCTAGCCTTCCTCCTCTTGAACATGGGGGGGGGGGTGAGACATCTACTCATGTCTAACAAGACTCAGCAGGAGATGAATCAATTATAATCTCAGCTTCCAAAAGATCAAAAGTTGTACATAATCTTATTGAAGTTTTAGGTGAAGAAGAGGATCCTATCCAAGAAGCTCCACCTACAGTCCTAAGAAGGAGAACAAGACAAAGAAAACTACCAGTGTTCTATAATGGGAATGCTGTGGTTCATCATGATCAGGGAGTTTGTAATATTTCTTACTTACCTTCTAATCATGTTGCTTTCATTTCTAGTCTTGATAAGGAACAGATTCCAAAGACATATGAGGAAACTATGACTAAGAAAGAATGGAGGGAAGCTATCCTAGCGGAGAAACAAGCTATGGAAAGGAATGATACCTATGCTCCAGCCACCTTACCTAAAGGAAAAATGACTGTAAGTTCTAAGTGGATTTTTACCATTAAATACAAAAGCAATGGTAAAATTGATAAATATAAAGCTAGGTTAGTGGCTAGAGGTTTTATTCAGACATATGGTGAAGATTATAGGGATACCTTTGCACCTGTAGCTAAGCTTCATTATGTTAATGTTGTTCTTTCACTTGCTACTAACCTTGATTGGGAGTTATAACAAATGGATGTTAAGAATGCATTCTTACAAGGTGAACTAGAATAAGAGGTATACATGACACCTCCACCCAGTCTAGAGGAGGAGATAGGAGGCGGCAATATACTTAGACTAAGGAAGGCTATCTATGGGCTTAAACAATCTCCAAGAGCTTGGTACCACAAGCTAAGTGTAACCTTGATGGATAAAGGTTTCAAAAGATCCGAAGTTGAACATACTCTTTTTACACTAAAGTGTAAGGAAGGTATTGTGGTAATTCTCATTTATGTAGGTGATATAATCATATCTGGTAGTGATAATGTTGGAATTGCATCTACAAAAGAATACATGAAGAGTGTCTTTGATATTAAGGATCTAGGAGAACTTAAATACTTCTTAGGAATTGAAGTTTTTAGGTTTAAGGAAGGCCTCTTTTTATCTCAAAGGAGATATGTTGTAGATTTACTAATCTCTACATGTATGATGGAGGCTAAACCAGCCAAAACATTCTTAGAAGAATATTATTAAATCGGAACTAAGGAGGCGCTAGACGAGGAAATTGATTTTCATGATCCTAAGCTCTATAGGAAAGTGGTTGATAAGCTTATTTATCTAACCATCACTAGACCAGATTTATGTTTTGCTGTGAATCAGGTATCTCAACACATGCAAGGTCCAAAGGTGAGACATTGAGAGATGGCAAACCAAATTTTGAGATATCTAAAAGGCACTCATGAACAAGGTGTATGGATGGGTTGCAACAGAAACACAAATGTGGTTGGTTATTGTGATGCAGATTGTGCTTTCATAGGAGGGAACCTTGTGACTTGGAAAACCAAGAAGCAAAAGGTGGTATCATGCTCTAGTGCAGAATCATAATATAGAGCAATGAGGAAGCTTACAACTGAATGTATTTAGCTGAAGCAAATTTTAGAAGACTTGGCCGTGAAGTATGAAGAACCTATCACCATCCATTATGACAATCTGATGAGGACATCGAGCCAGCCACTGCACCGGCCATTCCACCTGGACCTCTTACGCGGTCCAATAGGAAAGCTTTAGGAGACAAGCTCAGCATGATATTGGAGAGTGGAACCGGAGAAGACCCTGAGTGACCCAGAAGACCAGGCCACGACCAGACGTACTGACGCCCACGATGGCTCACGCATCCGACCAGGCCGGTCCGGTTCTTGCACCAACGACCGGACATTCATTCCAGATAGACAAGGAACCATGGAGGTTCCTTCTAGAAGACTCTTCTACCTCCGGTGTCTTTACCATTACCATTCAGTAGAGACACCAAAAGTCGTGCTAGGAAATTGGACTCTTTTTCCTATATTCGGTTTTGTCCCATTGGGTTTTCCGAAGAAGGTTTTAATGAGGCAATACTCTTAGTGCGCAAGGCGATGAAGACTTGTTCACAATTCCATCTCATTCACAAGTCTTCAGGCGAATTCCATGCCCAAGTCTTATTGGGTTTTCTATCTTATTTCTGTTTCTTTTAGACTAAGTGTTTTAATTGGGTTTAAGTCATGTTGACTAATTAGGGCCCAATATTTATTTTAATTACCAATAAGTGAACTACATGTTGTTTTAATCTCTGAAAGGTTAAACGCCTTGTAGTTTACCCTAAAAGTTGTAATAAGGCATTATATAAGCCTTCTTGTTTACAGTTAATGAAATAACAAGTATTTTGACAAAAACCTAAAGACCTTTAGTCTAAAAACAGCCGCCAGCAAGCCTTGCTGCAGCCGTGTGTTCTTCAGCCTTTTGGTTGAAGTTCTTGGAGTATCACAAGCCCCTATCACATCTTGTGTGGTCCCTTTGATCCACCCCTTCACTTCCATCGAATTCTGTCCATTAACCTGAGATTCTCGGTGAAAAGAAAGCCCACCTAAGTTCTTACATCATCTGGTATCAGAGCTTAAAACTCCTGCTCATCAGGTTGATTCTAACCTTTATTTTTTGGCGATTTCTCTATTGTTTTGTTCAACAGTTTTTGGCTTTTTATTGTGTTTGTTTCTCTTTCCCCTGAGGTTCTCGGTAAGAAGGAGAGGAATCAAGTCACATACCACAAACACCCTACAAAAAAAAAAAAATTCAGGTTCTATTATTCCTTGTTCTTATTTTTCTAAATTAAAAAAAAAATAGAAGAATTTGTTTGTTTCATTGTTTGTTTTATTGCTTGTTTGTGTTAAATTCTTTTTTTAAGAAAAAGAAAACAAAATATTGTTTAGGTTGTTTAAAAACAGTCTAGGACCTTTTTGAAACTCACCTAGAACACCTTTCACATACTTGAAGTCCATAAGGAGTTGTGTGTGTTGCTTGTGCCTTGCTAGGTTACCCATAGACCCCTAGGTTGCTTGTGTCTGCGTGTGTTTGTTAGTCTAGGTCTAAGGTTCTTGTTTGTGTCCGCATCCTAGGTATTCCCCTTAGCATGTCTCTTAACCGTGTCTAGGGTTTGGTCGCATCCGTGTCTAGGGTTTTAGGTCAGTTTGTGTCTGCGTATAGCCCTTTAGCGTCCCGTTCGTAGCCTGTCCTGCGCCTAGTTTGCTTAGCTTGTGTTGTGTGAGTCGCTTAGGTCGCGTTCTAGGTTTAGTGTGTTGAGAACGTTTAGGTCTAGGTTAGATAGTGTTGAGTGTAGCCGCGAGTTGTGTAGTCGTGTCCCCTAGGTTGTCCTGCGTGTTCCAAATCCAGCCCTAGCTCACGTACCACCTCGTTAGTCCCGCGTGTGTCCCATTCCCTGCCTAGCGTCCCACCGTTAGCATTCAGCCTTAAGTCGCGTGTTAGGTCTTAGGGTTTCCGTGTGCATTAGGCGGCTAGGTTATTTTGTTCAGTTAGTGTCTAGGTTCTTAGTTTTATATTTTTTTAGGAAATTTTCCCTAGTATTTAGGTAGTATTTTAGATAGTTTCCTTAAGTTTCTCTATGCAATAAATTAGTTTAGGAAAATTTCTAGATATTATTAGGAAGTTTCCTAGATATTTATTAGGCCATTATTTAGTTTCCATTTAGGATTCAGAAATAAGTAGATATTTTTTTTCCTAGATATATAGTTTTCCTTTTTTAGATTATGCATTAATTTTTTAGGATATCTTCCATATATTAGTTTCCTTTTTAGTTTAGGTAATATATCTTTAGGATATTTTTCATATTTTAGGTTTTCCCTTTTATAGATTTAGGATATTTTTCCTTCATTGATTGTTTTCTTTTTTTTTTTAGTTTAATTATTATACAAATAAAAATAAAAGTATTATCTGTGGGAATTTTTCAATCAAGGAAAGTTTCCATAATCTGCAAGTTTCCTTTTCGGGAAACTTTCCATTTCTAGAAATTTCTTTTTCTCGAAAAAGTAAATATGTCAAGACAGGACGAGTCTACGCCAGGGCAAGCCAACCAAACCATGATACAGCTATTGCAAGCTTTGACGGCCCAGATGTCTACTTTCTCGACTCACCTCGAGCGGTTAGGACAACCCGCACCGGCACACACTGCAACACCTGCCGCGCCTCCCTATCATCAGGATCGACCACCCATGGGTCGGCATCCGTACTACGACGACGAGCCACCACCACCTCCACCTCGTCCAGCAGCTCACTATCCGGAGGTCAAGATGAACCCACCTCCCTTTCGGGTAAACTTGATCTCGAATAATACTTAGACTGGGAAAGACGAATTAAACTTATCTTCAAGTACTACAACTACGAAGACCCTCGAAAAGTCACCTTTGCGACAGCGCAATTCACAGACCATGCACTGGCATGGTGGGATCGAGAAGTCACCACCCGTAGACGAGCTCGTATGGGTTCCGTGACTTCATGGGTCGAGCTAACCCAGATCATGAGGCGATGATACGTTCCACCCCACTTCCACCGCGAGCTTCAGCAACGTTTCCGACGTCTCACTCAAGGAAGCAAGACGGTGTCCGAATTCATTGACGGCTTGAGGAAAGCCTTATGGCCCAATTCATTGACGGCTTGCAGGAGTCAATTGCCAGAAAGATTCAGTTGCAGCCTTACCACAACCTAGGTGAGCTGTTCCACATAGCAGTCCAGATCGAGAAGTGTTATAAGCGAAAGCTTGTCGCACCTTCTCGACCCCAGAACACGTGGAACACTAGTTCCAAGCCTTTTGAGAGGATGACTCAGCCCATCGACCCACGGCTCAAAGGAAAAGTCGTCGCCACTAGCTCAGCCCCCAGACCAGCCCTTTCAGCCTCGAGAACACCCAGTACCACGACCCCTACCCAGCCTCATCGGAGCAGCGAGATTGTCTGCTTCAAATGTAAAGGCAGAGGACACATGTCCCGGGAATGTCCCACTCAACGGACAATGGTACTCACTGCTTCCGGAGATTATGAATCCGAAGACGAACAAGAGGAGCAAGCATTTCTGACCCACCAGTCCGCTGAGGACATCGAATATGCCGATTCCAAAGAAATACTTATGATCCGACTCGTTCTTAGCTCGAGATTCGATCCAGAAGAAGAAGAACAACGAGAAAACATTTTCCATTCCAAATGCACCATACTTGGGAAAGTGTGCTCGTTGATAATCGACGGAGGGTCCTGTACAAATGCCGCCAGTAAATACATGGTGGAGAAACTGGGATTGCCCGTGACAAAGCATCCCAAACCCTACAAGCTCCGATGGCTGAACAACATGACGAAGTTGTACATCTCAGACCAAGTTAAGGTCTCCTTCAGCATTGGCAGATAGCAGGACCAAGTCACATGCGATGTCGTCCCGATGTCAGCTGGTCATCTTCTGCTCGGACGACCTTGGCAATTTGACCGAGAGACTACGCACAACGGACGAACCAACTTCTACTCTTTCGTCCACGACAAGCGTAGATACAACTTAGCCCCAATGTTTACACACACTGTCCAAAAGATGCAATCAAAAATGGCAAAAGATCAGCACGCCAGGAAGGAGAACTTTCTGATAAATGTAGCAGACATGCGAGAAGCCACTTGCACCACTGGCACCCAGGTCGTATTGATGCTCTACAGAGAGAGCTTACACACGGCTGGCATTGAGACTGCACTGCCTGCCGAGATTCGAGCCCTGTTGGACAAGTACGCCGACGTCTTCCCAGACGAGATCCCAGCCGGCCTCCCACCTATCCGAGGGATCGAGCACCACATTGACTTTATTCACGGAGCTCAACTGCCCAACCGTCCAGCCAACAGAGTAAACCACCAGGAGGCTAAAGAATTAGAACCACAAGTCCAGGACCTCATGGCTCAAGGATACGTTCGTGAAAGTCTCAGCCCTTGTGCCGTTTCGGTTCTTCTGGTACCCAAGATGGACAGAAGTTGGAGGATGTGCGTCGACTGCCGCGCCATCAACAATATCACTATTAAGTACCGGCACCCCATCCCACGCCTGGACGACATGTTAGACGAGCTCAGTGGAGCCGCAGTTTTCTCCAAAATCGATCTGAAAAGTGGATACCATCAAGTGAGAATGTGAGAGAGAGATGAATGGAAGACTGCCTTCAAGACCAAGCAAGGTCTTTATGAGTGGCTAGTGATGCCATTCGGCCTGTCAAACGCGCCCAGTACCTTCATGCGACTTATGAACGAGGTTCTTCAACCATTCATTGGCAAGTTCGTAGTGGTCTACTTCGACGATATTCTCGTCTACAGCACGACCTACCGACACCATCTGGAGCACCTTGAGGCAGTGATCACCACCCTGTAGAGAGAACAGCTGTACGCCAACCTCAAGAAATGTACATTCTGCACCGACCAAGTTGTTTTCTTTGGTTTCGTCATAAGTTCCCAGGGACTTCGGATGGACGACGAGAAGATAAAGGCCATACAGGATTGGCCCACACCGACAACCGTCAGTCAGGTCTGCAGCTTTCACGGACTCGTCATCTTCTACTGACGGTTCGTCCAAGACTTCAGCACGATAGCTGGTCCATTGACCTCGACGATCAAGAAGAACCAGGACTTCCGTTGGGGACCAGAGCAAGACAAGGCCTTCCAGCTCTTCAAGGAACGCCTTACACACACCCCAGTCCTCGTGCTACCAGACTTCACGCAGACGTTCGAGGTCGAGTGTGATTCTTCAGGCGTTGGCATGGAGCCGTCCTTACACAAAGTGGACGACCAGTCGCCTACTTCAGTGAGAAGTTAAGTGGAGTTGCACTTAACTATCCGACCTACGACAAGGAACTATATGCCCTTGTCCGTGCCTTAGAGACTTGGCAGCATTATCTGCTTGCCCCAGAGTGCATCATTCACACCGATCATCAGACGCTCCAGCACCTCTGTGGACAGTCCGCGCTGAAGAAACGACATGCCCGTTGGTTGGAATTCATCGAGACCTTTCCGTACATCATCAAGTACAAGAAAGGAACGGACAACGTTGTCGCTGAAAAGGTTATACTCCTGATCATTGAGTGTTATACTCCTTTTCCCTAGAAAAGGTTTTGTCCCAAATGGGTTTTCCTTCTTTAGGTTTTTAATGAGGTAATGCTTCATGGTTGCAAGCTAAGTCATTCTTCATGATTTAAGCTTGAGGGGGCGTGTTGGAATGAAGAACAATTATGAAGACAAAGAGAAGAAATGAAGAAAGTGTGCCTTAGACTCTAAGTAGGCGCCATTTGTCCGAAGGAGTGGCTTAGGCTTGTTAGTGATTATTGATATGTTATCCTTGTAGCCAAACATATATAAGGCTATCTTAATATCCAAACTAGCCTATACTAGTTTAATATAAATAGCTATCTTTCTTCCTTTGTAAGTAAGAAATCCATTTTTCTCTCTCTCAATCTACAAATCTCTAAATTTCTTAATCCCATAATCATTCAGTAGCAACTCTCCAAGATCATGGTAGGTCTGCCTCTAAACTTTTCGTGCTATCCCATCCTACAAACCATCAAGAAACGGAGCCATTAGACTCTCCATTAAGTCTTCAATTTCCAAGTGGTTCCTCAGGTGTTCAAACTCCTCAAAGTATTCTTCCACACTCTTTGCTCCTTAACTTAAACGTCTAAAACGCCTCTGCAACTCTCTGTGGAAATGGGGTGGAACATAGCGTCTTCTCATAACATGTTTGATCTCTTCCCATGCGATAATGCCTGGATATCTATGCCTTTCCTCTCTGCTACTTCTCTATCCCACCAGGTCAAGGCATGATCCGTGAATTGGGCTGTAGATAGAGCAACTCTCCTTGGGTCGGTGTATCTGTAGTACTCGAAGATGTGCTCCATCCTTCTCTCCCAGTGAATATAGGCTTCTGGATCAACTCTCCCAGCGAATGTTGGAGGATTCAACTTCACATCAAGTGGGGGTGGGGATTGTGGTCGGACAGGTATCTCCTCTTCTTGAGGTTTTCTCATCTGTGGCCCTTGATGCACAGGCGGGGGCACTACATGATCTCCATAAGCAGCTCCTCCTCCCCTCCGAGAAGACTCGGGTATGTCTGGTCTTGGATAGGCGACCGGTCGCTCCATATGGTCCATTCTGGAGGTGAGTTGGGTCAGTTGTGCATTGATGTTAGTCAATATCTGAAGCATAGCATTGTTAACATCTCCTTAGTCAGATTCTTCAGACATTGTTGTACCTTGCAAGGAAAGAGAAATTGCACAAACAGGGATTAGGTGAGGAAAGATTTGCCAGAATTTGTAATCTATGCAATATTATTTCCCTTTTTTATCTCTTTTTTTTTAACAACCTAAAAAACTAATAATCCTAAAAACCTAAAATCCTAACAACCTAAAAATCCTAACAACCTAAAAATCCTAACATCCTAAATCCTAACAACCTAAAAATCCTAACAACCTAACAACCTAACTCTTAACAACCTAAAAATCCTAACAACCTAAATCGTAACAACCTAACAACATAAATACTAACAACCTAATAATCCTAACAACCTAAAAAAATCCTAACAACCTAACAACCTAACAAGATTCTTGGTCCAGTTCGATGTTAGGCTAGGGTTTTCTAATATATATATATATATATATTTTTTCAATAATCTAGCAACACAATTGTTAGAACTGACTCCAAATTGGTGAAACACACAATCTAGAGATACAGAGATTTAACTAACAACCAACTAGGGTTCTTAATCAATTCAAATATGATAGATGCTAGAGTTCCTTTTTTGATAAAGTTTGATTAATCAATGAAAGATGAAGTAAAAGATAGGTTAGACACTCCCTGGATGTAGAATCTTCAGCTCTGATACCAGATTATGCAAGCTTGGACAATCTCACAAGCTGGGCGCACGATTAGGCAATCAAGGAAGCTTGTAACAGAAGGTGTTGTGCAAGAACAAGGGAGAGGCTCGCCAAGTTATGGCACGGTTTTGGGGAGAGGAGTTGGACCACACGAGAGATGGAAAATTCTCGTGATACACTAAGAGATCCTTCAAGGTTAAACAAGTTTTAAACAAGAGAAGGATGTTTTCTCTAACCTGTTGGCGGCTGATAGAGAGAGAGAGAGGGTCGTTTTTTTATTAGGGTAAACACTTGTGTTTATTCCATTAGATGACTTAGGTATTTATATTAACCTAAGCCCAAAACAACAGGAAGTTTAAAATAAAACAACATGAAGTTCAAGCCAAATTAAAAACAACAAGTAATCTAAAACCCTAACACTTAAATGGCAAGAAGTCCTAAAAACACATAGAAGGTCTTTGGGTCTTCTTGGTGGTGGTCTTCCATATGCGACCCAGGGTGAAGAAGAGGAACCCGAAACTTTGGACACGTCTGTACCGTACGAAGGCACGAACGGGGATGCGTACGTACCAGACAAGGGCACGGACGGAAGCACGATCAGGAACGAAAGAAGGCCCGGACAAACACATGACCATGACGGGTGTTGGACACGACCGTGGCCCGACCAATAACGTCAACCTGAAAGAGGATTGGGATGATCCAAGGATGGCCGATTTGAAGACCGACCCGACCCAGCCCACGGCACGACCACGTCCACAGCCTGTTCCGAACCTAACATATGTCCGGCCATGGGAAGGTGAAGCTTGTACTCAAGGACCATGGGCCATTCCTGTGGGTCCTTTAACGCGCTCAAGGACCAAAGACCTCATTCAAGCGGTTGAAGCTCCTCTACTTCAGACGCCAACATCAAGGAACAAATCAGGTCTACTCATCCTTATCCAAGCTATTTGAATTAGATAAAAGGGAAAGAATTTCATTTTGGTACTCTTTTCCTTTTGTGAGTTTTTTCCCATTGGGTTTTTTTTCACTAAGGTTTTGATGAGGCATGGATGGGTTCTTAATGATCTTTGTCTAAGACCCATATCAATATTTTGGACTAAGGATTAGTTAAATTTTTTGCCCGGCTCATTCATGTGTTCTTGTCTTCGGCGTGTGCATTTAAGAAGGATTGACCCCTTTGTAAATCAAAATGGTCTTGGTCTTGCATGCATTTGAATCTGCACTTTGCATGCAAGCCAGCCTTTGACCAATTTCTTAACTATTCTTTTCTTCATCTCTTTTCTTTATAAACGCGGCCTTGACCATTGTTGTAGTTTTCCTTTCATCGAATTTTCTTAATAAAAGTTTCATGCAAACAAAGTTAAATTCAGTCACTTGCGAGTGTGTCATAACTACCTCCATTTGTTTTCTCTCTTTGTGAGTCATATCATTGAGCCGAGCCAAAGAACCATGTTGCAATTGGTGTGTAATATCCTTTTAGGCAAGCCGGCACGTCAAAGTTTTAACACCCCTTCGTTCAGGGCCATTCGATCCCTCTCATTCCTATCCCACACGTTTATTATTCACCCACAATCATCCTTACATCCCTTTCTCCTGTCCAAGATTACACCGTCTTATTCTTCCTTTACCAACCAATTGTTTCAACCTAGTGTGAGATCTTGGGCCGTGTTCCTCACTTAGAACACATCAAGTGGTATCAGAGCACCACACCAGGCTGAGTTCACTTCTTCCTTTCAACTTTTTCTTTTTGTTTTCTATTCATTTGCTAATTTTTTTTTTAAAAGTGTGGATAATGAGTCTAGATTTTGGTTTATGACCTTTGGTATTCTGTTAGCAAAGTGGCTCTTAAAATTCACACAAGACCTATATTGTTTGTAAAAACTGTTCCATAAACCAATTAATCTGTCTCATTTCTATCTTAGTAAAAGTTTATATATATTTTATTTTTGGAACTTTTTACTCGCCATTGTGTGTGTGGTACCTTACAGGTACCATGACCGAGTCTTATGAACCCTCAAACAACCACACACGACTCATTGAGACCCTCACGGCACACATTGATGAAATGATGAACACCAAGTTTAATGCTATGAGGACTGACCTGCGTGAAGGGCTGCATGAGGAATTACAACATCTCCAACCTATATTGCCGATATCACCTCAGCATGAGCCGAGACCAAACCGCAGATGTACCCTCTTTCCTGAGATGGTCAGAAAAGCCTGTGAGAAAACTCCTGAACCCCATGAACGTGTATCATCTAGGGGAAGTAGGGAGCATCCAAACTTGCTCAGAGATAAAGCCGCAAAACGTTTCTACCAAAATGGAGGATCCAGTCGTAGTCAACACCGGCGGCCCAGGCATATGAATCAACTCAGACAACCACTACCCCATCTTGACCATTTTCATAACCTTAAACTCAAGATTCCATCTTTTTATGGCAAGAACGATCCGACCACTTACCTTGAATGGGACCAAAAGATCGAACTTGTCATTAATTTTCAATACTATTCATAAATTAATAAGGTTAATGTGGCTGTAACCGAGTTTTATGAATATGCTTTCAGTTGGTGGGACCAGATGGTGAAATCTAGAATGCGCAATAATGAACATCCAATAGAGACATGGGATGAGCTGAAGTATGTTATAAGAGATGTTTTGTGCCAAGCCATTTCCACAGGGATTTAAACCAGCGTCTAAGGCAGCTTCTACAAGGAAACCATAATGTGGATGAGTATTTCCAGGAGATGTAGACTCTCCTAATCCGTGCAAGCGTTACTGAAGACAGGGAGGCCACCATGTCAAGGTTATTGGGAGGCCTATCCAGGACCGTCTTCAAATGCAACACTACATCGATCTAGAAGAAATGCTACATAAAGCTTTACTTATAGAACAACAGATTAAGCGTAAGCCTTACTTACGTCCTTCTTTTGGTGCAGGTTTCGCGAATTCCAAGGGCCCTGTACCGCACTCGTTTCCACAGTCTCGTCCGTTGGAGTCCCGGCCGAGTCATACGCGTGCTGAGACCAATATACCATACAACAAATTGGAAAAGGGCAAAGCTCTAGAAAGGCCAGCAAGAAACCGGGACATTATGTGTTTCAAATGTGAGGGCCTAGGGCACTACGCCAACGAATGCACTAATAAGAAAGTAATGGTGCTTATGGAGAATGGAGAGGTGGAAACAGAAGAAGAAGAGGATCTCAATCAAGAACCACTCTCTGATGATGAAGCTGAGAAACCAGTTCAAGGACAGGTTCTGGTTGCTAGGCGCACCCTCAGTGTCCAATCCAAAAGGGATAAGTAGGAACAACGTGAGAACCTCTTCCACTCTCGTTGTTTGGTAAAGGGAAAGGTTTGTAGCTTGATAATTGATGGAGGAAGCTTCACCAATGTGGCAAGTGAGGAGATGTTGAAGAAGGTAGGATTGGTGATGGAGAAGCATCCTAAATCTTATCCTCTTCAGTGGTTAAATGACTCAGGCGAATTATGTGTGACCCATCAGGTGACCGTCCCTTTGTCCATTGGCAAGTACCAGGACGAAATAATATGTGATGTTCTACCTATGGAGGCGGGACAAATACTATTGTGAAGGCCGTGACAGTCTGAAAGGAAGGTTACTCATGATAGCTACACTAACCGCCACTAATTCACCTACCAAGGCCGTGAAACGACTCTAATCCAATGAGTCCACATGAGGTGTACCTCGACCAGCTACAACTCAAACAATAGAAAAAGGTCAATGGTAAAACTACTACTTCAAAAACTAAGACCAATTTTTTGTTAAGGCTGGTGAAATCAAAAGAAGCTTGGGTGATAAGCAACCAGTTCTTTTAATTGTCTATAAGGATTCACCTGCTGATTCATCTAACTCTAAGCCGGAGCTTCCGAGAAAATTTTCTAAGCTATTTCAGGAATTCCAGGTCGTATTTCCAGATAAATGTCCAAGTGGTCTTCCACCCTTGCGTGGCATTGAACACCAAATTGATTTTGTCCCTGGAGCGACCTTACCGCACCGACCGACATACTGAACAAACCCTATTGAGACTAAGGAGATTCAGAGGCAAGTGTAGGAGCTCATGAGAAAGGGCCATGTTCGTGAAAGATAGATCTTAGGAGTGGATATCACCAAATCCGAATGAAGACACTTATGTCTTTGGTCTGTTCAGATTGGTTCTCTCCAAGGATTTTGGTCAGCTTCTTGGTTACTTCTCTATGCTCCTTGATTGTTAGTGACTTGATGTCCTCATCAGCTTTAATGACCGCACTTATTTTAGTTTTACCCGAGCCGCACCAACAATTCTCCATTTATATGGATGCATCCCGAATAGGACTTCGCAGTGTATTGATGCAGAACGACAAGATTATAGCATATGCATACAGGCAATTGCGGAAAAATGAGGAAAATTATCCGACCCAGGACTTGAAAATTGTTGCAGTAGTGTTTACCTTGAAGATATGGAGATCTTATTTATACGGTGAGACGCTGCAAGTCTTTACAGATCACCAAATCCTGAAGTATCTGTTCACATAACCGGATCTAAATCTAAGGCAAAGGCGTTGGATGGAGTTCATAACGGACTATGATTTGAAGAACCAATATCATTCGGTAAAGGCCAATATGGTGGCCGATGCTTTAAGTAGATGCCAAGTTAGTAAAAATGTTGTGAAAGACATAAGGGTCGTTCGTCAGTAATAGAGGGAGAGACAAGTCAACCTCTTGAAGTTCAGGCCGTGAACCAAGCCAGCTTGATTAAATGTATCAAAGACGCCCAAAAAGAAGATGTGGAATTGATAAAGATCTTTGAAGATATCATAATGTGAAGGAAGAAATGATTAGTGGTATCATTTGGCGGAAGATGGAACATTACATTTAAATCAAAGGATCACAGTTCAAGCTGAGAAGGAGCTAATGGAAGAAATATTAAGGACAGCTCATCAATCTCTATTGAGCATTGATCTTGGATGCACCAAGATGTACCAAGACATCAGATATTATTACCATTGGACCAGGATTAAAAAGGCAATAACGAGATGGGTGGCATAATGCCAAGTGTGTCAACAAGTTAATGTCGAACATCAAATACTGGGAGGCCTGTTACAAAGTTTGTCAATTCCAGAATGTAAATGGGAAGCAGTGGCCATTGACTTCATTACAAGATTACCTATAGCACCAGGACGAGGTAAAGATTCTATTTGGGTAATTGTTGATCGTCTGACTAAATCAGCTCATTTTTTCCGATTAAGTTAGGAGATCGGTTTGATACGTTGGCCAAGTTATATTTGAATGAGATAGTAAGATTGCAAAGGGTACCAGCCAACATAGTATCGGATAAGGACCCAAGATTTACCGCATGGTTCTGGAGAGCTTTTGAAGATGCCCAGAAAGAAAGGGAAAGAGAGAGAGAAAAAGAGAGAATTACCTGGTGGCCATAAGCTAAGCATAGAGAGGAGGAGGAAACCGCTAAGCAGACCTGTGTTCTAGGGCCAATTTTAAATCCGTGAGTTTGGTTTATTTAAAGCAAGAAAGTGGTAGAGTTTGGTTAGGCTAGGAAGTGATCTTGAAGAGATGCATGTCTATGAATGTATGCTTGCTTGATTTTTTTGGGTTAACATGCGGTTTAGTTAAGTGTGTTCTCGGTTTCATGCTAGTATTATGATAAGCATGCCTGCAGCCATTGCTTATGTTTGGTGAAGTGTTGCGGTTTAATAATGATGCTTGTTTGTTTAAGTTGCGGTTAGTGGCTATGTATGTTGCTAAGTTATGGTCATGTATGTTGGTTACGAGTTAAAGGTCTGGTTAACATGCGGGTTAGCATGTGGTGTTTTGGGTGACTTAGCTATTCTATTAGCATGCGAAGGATGGCTTGCCACCATTCTGTGGGCGACTTGCTGGGCATATGTTCGTCTTTGTGAAGTCCTTATAGCCTTGGTGGCTAAGGATTCACCGGAATGGGAAGGAAGTGAGCGTGTTTTGTACGGGTAGACTAAAGACCGTAGCTCGCGTTTGAGCATACGGACGAGTCTTGCATTTTAAGTATGATTGTACATGTTTGATATTCGATTATACTGGTTATAAATGCTAGTTGTGTGCGGTTTATAATTGTGGGATTGGGTAGTTAGTCTTATTTACCAGCTCACTCAGAATTATGTGCTGAGTGAATTCGTTCTTGCATATAGGAGGAAGCCTGTGGGAGGAAGGCGTGACCAGCCAGTGTAGATTGACAGTCTTCTTTGTATTAAGTATGCTTTCGGTTTATCTAATCACGCTTTTATAACTTTGTATGATTTTTTTTTTGGATTATGTATCTTGTATAGCGGCTTATGGATTTTGTAAACGGTTTTTGGATTGTAATGTTATAAATGATGTTTTGTGTAAAGTATAAGTAACCTATATGTTAAGAATTTGAAACGGTTTTTTAAGTTTAAGCATGTTTAAGCCCCGGTCGGGCAAATTAACGATGATTTCAATTCTTGGTTTGCGAACCTCTAACTGAAAGAGTTAAATTTGTTGTACGGATCTTGGTTGTTCAGGTTTTTGAAGTATATTCGGAAGAACGGATGGTCGGGATTCAGACCTATCGTAACACCTTTGATCTACAACGAACAGGGGTGTTAGAGGCAGTGTCATCGATCTTCCTCAAGACTTGGAAAGGGCCATCTCCTATGGTGCAAAAGTTTGCTCTTTCTACTCTGTGGGAACCTATCTGGTCGCAGATGTAACCTGTTGGAATGAAGAATAAATGATGAAAGATGAAAGTCTTTAATTCATGTATAAAGGCGTGAAGTGTTAATGTCAAAGGGGAGTGTCTAAGACTTGTTTGTGTTCTAGTGTTATGTTATCCTTGTAGCCATTCATGTATAAGACAATCATTGTATCCAAACAAGCCTAGACTAGAATAGTATAAATAACTATCTCCCTTCACATTTGTCACTAAGAGAAATAATTCTCTCATTATGAATAAAATATCCTTTCTCTCATTCTCTTGCCTCTAAAACTCTCTCTCTATTCTTTTGATCAATGGTGAATCTAAATCTATCATTATTTCATGGTATCAGAGCCAGGTTGCATCAAATATGGGTAAAATTCATCATTCATTCATTGATTCAAGAAGAAATCTTCTTGTTCTTTATCCTTTTCTTAGTTGAAATCAAACGTCATCTTGTAATGCAATTTCCGGCCAAACCACGACACCCTTTGATGATCTGCTTTCTCTGGATTGTACATCGGCGAGTTCTGAAGCCACGCCCGTTTGAATTGCATAATTTGACCCAGGGAATCAAACGTTACGAATTTTCTTACAAAGGTTCTTCGCGAGTGCCTCCGCCGCAAACCTCCGTGTTTCCCAGGTCACCCCGACGTCGATTCTTTATCAAATCATGTTTTTCTAAATCCTAAACTCAAGCCATTCGAGTCTAGTTTCTTTTTAAAGAAAGCAGAACTCAATTCCATTCATTTTGAAGAACTTTATTGCAGTTTTTCTCAGAGACGTCCAAAATCACCTGTATCAAGATCCTGGTGTTATAATTCTAATTCTTTCTCGGTTTTCTTTAATTCTTTGAATCTGGAAAGTTAAATAAGTGTCTTGGGAGGGTCTCCACGAAATTTCAGTTTAATCTGATAGATTTAAGTCTTCAAGATTGATTTTCTTGATGTCCTTATTAATCTGTGAAATGTTTTTGAAAATAAGGGAATCTTGAATTTTTTAGGATTGGTGTATTGAAATTCGAATTTTGTGCTTTAGATCTAGCTGAATTAGATAAGGATTGTTAAAAGTAGATTTTGTTGGTTGGAGTTGGTTAAAATCTGTTGCTGGAGTTGGTTGAAGTTAGTTTATGTGAGTTAGGTTGTTGACTTGGTTGGCAATAAACTACTCACTGCCAGCTCCTCAAACTACTCACCGAGATGATGTTGAAAAGAGAGTCTCTGAGACTTGATTTCATCTAAAGAACTGCTGATTCCACGAGCTCTTCTCCTTCAGTGGCTACCGTTGATAAAACGTTAATTCCCGTGGATGAATTCACTCTAGCCAAGATTTCATTTGTGTTATTGGGCTAGGTCTTGGAGTTTCGCTCCTCTTGTATGGTATGTCACGAGATACCGTTATGGACATGAACAACATTTGGAAGAAGCACTAAAACGGAATCTTTCAATATGGACTGGGTGGAGGAATCCTAAGACATAGTGCACCTACCTTAACGATGATAAGGGAAGAGACTAAAAACGGCATGAGTGGTACATGTGTATACTTCTCTTGCTCCTTCTTGGTGTAAAAGAGCTGCACCTTTGCTTATGGTTCCCGCTGTGTCAATCATGTCATCCACCATTATAGCTATGGTATCACCTCTATTACATCACCTCTGCAACATTGTGCCCATGACGTCTTTTATCAACTATTGCTAAAGGAGCATCAGATAGCTTCTTGGCAAAAGCACGAGCACTTGCGACTCCACCAACATCAGGGGAAACAACCACCAAATAATCAGAGGATATGCCTTTGCTTGCTAGGTGGACATGTAGGCTGTACAAGGAACACATCGCATTTCCTAACACTCTCTATTTGGGTCTGGAGCTTTGGAAAATTAAGAATAAACGGTTTGCCTATGGTGAGATTTATGTTCAGCAGCCAGAGAGTGACGTATTGACACGAGGATCACAAGAAGTATATCCACGGTGCTTTAATAAACCAAGCGACAAAGGAAAACAACTCACAGAGCATGAAGCTCATTGACCTCAGCGATCTCCCTAGAGAATTTGAAAGGGATGACGATTCCAAAACAGTTGATCTGGACGATGATAACGATGAGCCACTGACGAGAGGATGTCTTCCTCTCTGTGTCCTCAACAAAGAAGTGACGATGAAAGAAGAGAGGTGTGAAGAAAGGATAAACTTTCTAAGATGGAAGGTTCAAGTGATTCTACCTAAGTTTTTTCTCCAAAGGAGGAGACATTAATGGACCATCAAAGGCACTTTGAAAGCAACATAATGAAAGGGAGTGCCTATATCAGAACCAGTTCCTAAACTCAAATGCAAATACCTAGTATCAAAGTCTTATGCATTCAGGCTATTTATAAACTCTTATCCAGCTATTTTATTGATTTCATTGATGGTTGTGTGAGTTAGAACTCTAGGAAATCTGGTTTTTAGGTGGTTAGTAAATCATGAATTCTATTGAATTTTGTTCATGTATTTAGAAATTGGTAGAATGGCACATTTTGAACCTAGTTTAGCTAGATGAATCATTTGCTCAAGAATTGCATTGATCCTAGAGGAAGAGAACCTTGTCTTTTACTTAGGAAAATAAGTTTAAGAAGACATGTTGAATCCAAAAGTCCTTAGGCAGTGTTTAAAATTAAGTTTGGTTACTATTAATCAATCTCTTTCACTCACTATCTTTTGTTTAGAATTTGCCTATTCTCAACAGGTTCAAAGACTTAAGATGGGAGTTGATGTTTTACTTCATTATCTAACAAAGGCAAAAGAGAGCAAGTGAAAAAGGCACAACACATGGAGAAGAAGTTAGAACCAATGGCCACCAAGAACAGCCACCACAAGGAGTGGAGAGGAAAGACTGGTGGAATGTGATGAATCAGCTCTTCCATGGAGTAAGGTGACCTTTGGTGTGTGCTTGAAGAGAAAATCAACAAAGCACACATGCTACAAGTTCAGATCATAATCAATCACAAAGGAGGAAACTCACAAAGACTTATCAAAGTCTTTGCAAAGGCTATCTCTAAACTTTCTACTTATTCCTTGATTGATTCAAATTTCTAATCTAGAAATGTTCATAGGATGAAAGAGAACCTAGAAAGACTATGCATTGCATTTAGAACCTAGATGGATCCAAAATTCACCTTGACATTCATCATAATTCTCTATAAATCTTCATCACTTATACTTTAATCTCCAAATCTCTTATTCTTCATATTCTTCAATACTTCAAATCTCTTAATTCTCAAAACATTTCACAGATACTTACTATGTTCTTCTTTATGTTTAAAGGATAAAGAAGAACACTTTGAGACATTATTTCTGTGTATGCTCATTCTTCCAAACTTGACTCTTATTCTTAGTGTCAAGCTTGTGGGGGGGAAATAAAATGAGCATCTAATCTAGAACAAGCTGCCTGTGACAAGGAGGCACATGAAGCTGCCCCAAGTTAACAAGTTGGCGCATGATGCTGGTCAGGACTCGCTGGTACATGGTACATGGCCGTGTTGCTCTAATGTTTTCATGCGGTTCATACAGTTCATGTATGAACAAGGTTTCATACTGGATCATGGTTATTCCAAGATGTTTTGCCTTGGAAAGTAAGCACAAGAAGTGTGCTCAGTCTGATCATGGTTATTCCATGATGATTGTCTTGGAAAGTAAGCACAAGAAGTGTGCTCAGTCTGATTTTCTAATGGAAGCTGTGAATAAGGTCATCCAATTCTTCTGTCATCAAATGAGAATAGAACCAATGGCCATCAAGCTACCAAATCTCATGAAGAATGAGTAAGCTGGTGGAAAGTGATGAATCACCTCATGACAAAATTCTCTCATCAAAGGTTCTATCTAGGATAAGTTCTTTAATTCTATGATTTTAGGTTGAAAATTTGGCTAGATATTACACTTGATACCAGACTTGATCTTATTCAAGTTCTGGAATACTAATCTTTATTTTTGAGTTGCTATGATGTTTAAGATCAGAAAGTGATGGAAAACAATCATAAGCATGACTTACCCTACATCATTTAGTGGAAGCATGGTGGGAAAGTGTATTAAGAGATAAGTGTGCTCACTCTACTCAGACCTAATTCTACAATCTTATTCTCTTGAGTTAGGCTTATTGAAAGTAGAAAGTGAAGCAAAATAAAGCTGGTCAAAGGAGATCTAAAACATATAAGGGAAGAGAACCATGTGATCATGATGAATCCAGAAGAGAACCATGTGATCATGATGAATCCAGAAGAGAACCATGTGATCATGATGAATCCAAAGACCTTAATGTGGAGTCCTTAGAGAACCAGACTGGTCTAGAACATATCATCCGAACCGCCATCCACTCTTATAAAAGGGAAGTTAAAATCATTCTAATATTATAATGCATTGGTTTATCTTGTGAGAATTGATACATGCATGTATATGTGTATGTGAAACTGGTTTAAGTTGAAGACTTTAAGGAAATCTGGATCGAAATCACCTCTTAAAAACAAGGAGTCAAAAGAAAGGGGGTGAAATGGACCAGACTTATAAGAAGCTTCAAAGCAGTCCATTCCACACCAATGATCCCAACATGGAGTGTTATACTCTTTTTCCCTAGAAAAGGTTTTGTCCCAATTGGGTTTTCCTTCTTTAGGTTTTTAATGAGGTAATGCTTCATGGTTGCAAGCTTAGGCATTTTCCATGTCTTAAGCTTGAGGGAGAGTGTTGGAATGAAGAAGAAATGATGAAAGATGAAAGCCTTTAATTCATGTATAAAGGCGTGAAGTGTTAATGTCAAAGGGGAGTGTCTAAGGCTTGTTTGTGTTCTAGTGTTATGTTATCCTTGTAGCCATTCATGTATAAGGCAATCCTTGTATCCAAACAAGCCTAGACTAGAATAGTATAAATAACTATCTCTCTTCACATTTGTCACTAAGAGAAATAATTCTCTCATTATGAATAAAATATACTTTCTCTCATTCTCTTGCCTCTGAAACTCTCTCTCTATTCTTTTGATCAATGGTGAATCTAAATCTATCATTCTTTCATAACCAAACCCAATCTCACTCTTTAAACACTACATGTCGTCGGACCTTGTTGGTGTTCTTACTGTTCTGGATGTTATATTGCTCCACATTTGTCTTGATCTCTTCATGAAGGCGCTTGATTTACTCGGCCTGTGCTTCTCCCTCTAGGCTGATGGCATCTTCCAAAGGAATAGGCGTGAACTCAATAGGTGTGGAAGGGTTGAAGCCGTACACCATTTCAGATGGAGACCTTTTGGTGCCAGAATGTGTAGCTTTGTTGTAGGCAAACTTGACATACAGAAGACACTCCATCCAATTATTCAGATTTCGATTGCTCACATCATCTGTGATAAAGTCATGTTGACCACCTCTGTCTGGGGATGATAAGCAGTAGAAAACAAGAGGTTGGTGCCTAACTCGCGCCACAATACTCGCCAAAAGTGACTGAGGAACTTGGTGTCTCTGTCCGATACGATCGTTCTGGGGATGTCGTGCAGTCGTACTATCTCTTTGAAGAACATATAGACAGTCTAGCTGGCATCATTCGTCTTATTATAAATAATGAAGTGCGCCATCTTGGAAAAATGATCAACCACGACAAAGATGGAATCCTTGTGATTGATTTTAGGTAGGCATAGCACGAAGTCCACAGAGATATCGGTCCATGGTACAGAAGGAACCGACAATGGCATGTAATGACCTTGTGGATGCATCTTGGATTTATCTCATTTGCAGAGAAGGCAATTAGCACAATGCGCCTCCACATCTCAACGTTGGTGAGGCCAGTAAAAATGCTCCTTATGCATGCTTACCGTCTTGTCGTCTCCAAAGTGTCCCATTAAACCTCTTCTGTGAGCCTCTCTCAGAAGCACCTCTTGAATTGACCCTCTCAGAATGCAGAGACACTTGACCTTTAAAAGGAATCCGTCAAACTAATAGAAGTTACTGTAAGCCCCCTTGCCGTGCTCCTGGTAGGCTTTAGTGAAGTCGAATCCTTTAATACTTGGCGCCTAAGAGAGTGTTTATCTCCTAAGTTAGTTCATCCTTGTAACCAAAAATGTATTAGTCTATTCTTGTAGCCAAACAGGTCTAGACTAATTTAGTATAAATAGGTCTCTCTCCTTATTTGTAATCTAAGAGATTATAATCTCATTCTAATAAAATCTCATTCTTCCAAAACCTCTCTCTAAAATTGCTTAATCTCTCTCTTAATCTCTCAATCTTTTCATTCTTTCAATCTCTAAATATCTTAATCTCTCATTCTTTCATGGTATCAGAGCAATAATTCATCAAACTTTCATCTTATTTCTCCCGAAATCTGAGTTTTTCTTTGATTTCTTCACCCTACCCTTCAAATCGGACGTGCTGAGAAGAACAGGCTGTTGCTTCACCAATTCCGGCGAGATCACGAGTCTTTCTTCCATATTATAACAAAAGGATCATCCTAATAGAGTTACTGATCATCCCTGAACCGGTTTATCTCATGTAGATATTAGAATACAATGTTCTTCACGCCAACTACGCGATCGCTCTCATCGGGGATATCCGCGATTAAAGCAAGCATATCTCCCTCAAAACTTCATCAAATCAAGTAATTAAAAAGCCTAAAATTAAGAAGAACGAGTCTAGTTGATGTTTCAGGAGGTCTTATGATGCAAGAACCGAGGGGTGGGCTGTCTTTCACCGAGAAGCTTAGGTTGCTGGACAGAAAAAGATGGAAGGAAGGGGTGGATCGAAGGGACCACACAAGCTGTGAAAGGGGCTTGTGATACTTCAAAAACATCAGCTAAACTAGGCTGAAGCACACGGCAGATGCAAGGGACTTGCTTGACGGCGCCTAGATGTTAGACACTAGTCTTTAGGTTTTGTCAAAATGCTTGTTATTTCATTAATGTGTAGACAAAAGACTTATATAATGCCTATTACAACTTAGGCTAAACTACATGATGTTTAGTCTTTCAAGAATTAAAACAACAAGTAGTTTAATTATTGTCCATTAAAAGAGACATTGGGCCCCTAATAGTCAATGACTTATAAGTCCAAATAAATACTTAGTCTATAAAAATAGAATAAAAGATAAGAAAAGTCCAATAACACTTAGGCTAGAAATCGATGAAGACTTGCTCCAAATGTTCCTACGCCAAAGGTAGGTATATTAGTGGGTTTGCGCTTCAATTGTTGTTCAATCAAAATAGCTTTATGAAGAAGCTCTTTAAGCTCCACGTAATGTTGAAGCTCTAGACGGTCTTGAATGTCCCGGTTAAGTCCACCCAAAAATCGTGACATGGTGGCCTCACGGTCCTCAATAACTCCAGCACGGATCAATAAGGTCTCCATTTCTTGAAAATAGTCCTCCACTCCTTGGTTACCCTGGGTCAATTTCTCAACCTCAAGTGTATATCACGGTGAAAATGGGAGGGTACAAAATGTCTGACATGTTTTAGCTCCTGCCATGTCTCAATTGGAGGCTCCCCATTGCGCCTTCTTGATATCACTGTTTGGTCCCACCAGCTGAGAGCATAATCATAAAATTCAGTTACCGCCACATTAAATTTATTAAATTCAGAAAAGTATTGACAATTGAAAACTAATTCCATCTTTTGTTCCCACTCAAGGAACACAGTGGGATCGTTTTTGCCATGAAAGACTGGAATTTTGAGTTTCAGATTGTTGATGCTATCTTGTGGTGGTGGAGGTCTTGGTTCACGCATACGCCTATGCCTTCTTTGACTGTGATATGAATTGTCACTTGGATAAAAGTGTGTCGCGGCTTCATCACCAAGAAAGCTTTGATCAGCTGGGTTTCTTATGGAAGAAACCTCATCTCTCGGTCCCGGCGTTCTAGCATGTGGTTCCTGTGTTCTGGCCTGATGTGTTGATGCCCTAGCTTGGTGTTCTGATCTGGGCAGATCTTGAAACAAGGCGCGTCTTCGATCTGGTCGTGGTTCAGGGAAGATGTGCCTTATGTCCTCACGTAGGCCATCTCTCAATCCTGCTTGCATGGAGATGAACTGTTCCTCTATCATGTTGTGCATAGGCAGGGTGAGTTCATATAATAGACGAGTGTGGTGTGATTCTCCATCTGAATCCGACTCTTCACCTGCCATAATTCACAAAGGATTGGCCAGATCAAATGGTTCCACAAGATTGATCCAATGAAAAGACTTTCTAAACAAAACACAAGCGGAATGAATAAAGATCAAAACAAATAGAAAGGGTTAAGAATACAGCCTGTTGGTGCTCTGATCCCACTTGATGATATCCTACAAGGAAAGGATACTCAACCCAAGATCGGCAACAGGATGTACACACGGAAGTAGAAAGGGGTGGAAGGGAAACACTTGTGGAACAGGAGAAATGGAACGTTTGGAATCCAATCAAGGAGATGTCAAGCCTTGATTAATCCGGCTTGGACTATATAGGATATTAGGCACCTATCAAACAAAGGATTTCACCAAATGGCATATATATATTACACACTATAGGGAGATTTCGTGAGTAAAATTGTGACCAAATTTTCAAGATAATTAAAGATGATATATGATTCAGGAAAATTCGATGAAAAAGTACAAATGTGGCCAAGGCCAAGTTTTTATAGAGATTACAAGTATGGTGGGCAAGAAGTTAAAAACATGCATGTGAAGCATGGGAAATTCGCCAAAGACCACACGGAAAACAAAACTTTAATGCACTTGACCATTTGCATTCGTAAACTTCTAAGACAACAAATGGGCCGGACCCAAATTAACCAATCCACAATCCAAAAGAAAATGCCCTGGGCCTTAGACAAAGATCATTAGAAATTTAATCTGGGCCTCATCAAAACCATGGTGAGAAAAACCCAATGGGAAAAACCTCAACAAGGGAAAAGAGTACCAAGATCAAAATTCTTCCCTTATATCTAAGTCAAAAGGCTTGGATTAGGATCAGCCAACCTGAGCTGAAATAAAGTGGAGGAGTCCTGAGGAAAAGGGCTTGAACCGCTTGCTTAAGTTCCTTGGTTCTGGCGCGCGTCAACGGTCCAGCCGGAATGGTCCATGGGTCGATTGTCCCGGTCGGATTGGTCCATGGTCGGGTGAAAGTTTGGTCGAGGTCGGGTCTTTGTCGAGTCTGGTCCGATCGTGGTCGAGTGGTCGTGTCAGGATCCGGTCGAGGTTCATGGTCGAGGTCGGGCGATGGGTCAAACGACCTTCTGTCCGGCTCTTCGTTCCGATGCAGGTTCGGCTACGCGTCCAACAATCCATCCGTGCGGCTGACCGTACGTCCTTTCTCGCGTCCGTCCTTACGTCCACCCGATCGTCCGTTCGCTTTCCCATCCGAAACCTCAATTTCCGGCCTGATCGTTGGTTCGACCGCACGGTCATCCGTAGTCGAACCAGAGTCATTCCTCAGGGTCACATCAATAAGGGCGAGGTGTGGGTTCTGGTGGAGGCGTATGATGTTCCGAATGCTCGAGACACGTCGCTAGAGTCGTAATCTGGGTTGTCAAAGCTTGCAGGAGCTGCAATATCACTTGACCATTTTGCCCTGATGTTGACTCGTCACTTCCTGAAATATTTCCTTATCGGAGAAAAGAAAATTTTGAGAAAAAGAAAGTTTCCCGGAAAGAAAACTTGCAAATATGGAAACTTTCCTTAAATGGAAAATTTCCACAGATATGATATTTATTTTGTTTTTATTATTTATAAATAATAGAAAACTAAATATTATGCAATAAAAGGAAACAAAGAAAAGGAAATACAAGGAAAAGGAAAAAATCCAAAAGGTTAATTATTACCTAAATCTAATAAGAAAAACTAACTAAATAGAAGATATTTTAAAATTTATTGCTTATCTAAATAAAAAGGAAAATATACTATATTTTAAAAAGAAAAAGGAAAACTAATTAACCCTATTTCCTAAAAAAGGAAACTACCTAAAATTAAAACGAAATCTAATTTTTATTAGGAAAACTACCTAAGGGATTCTAAAAAACTTCTTAAACTATTTCCTAGCCTAGAAAAACTATGGAAACTAATTAATTTACTGCCTAATTGCTAGGAAGAATTTTCTAAAACTAGGAGCTAAGAATCTAGACACTTATGAAACTATGAAAAGTTAGCCGCCTAAGGACTCGGACTGCAGGCTGGTTCACGGGTTGCTAGAGGGGAGCTAGGGTAAGACGCTAGGCTCGAGATGCTAAGGATAAGTCTAAAAACTAGACACGGGACTCACTAACTAGCCGTAGATGCAGAGAACCTAGGAGCAGTATGGTTGGGAACCTATACTAGTGACGGGACAGGGCGCGGGACGTATGGCACGGGACGACACGGGTTGGACTAGGCTTGGCACCCTGGGAACCTCGACTTGAAACAGGACCAATAAAAACCGACTCTGAGCCCCCAAACAAGCAAGCAAAAATCCTAACCTATCTAGCCCTAACACACACGTGTAGACCAAGTAAACTTGGGGCACACGATTTTCAATAAAGAAATAAGTGTTCTAGGTGAGTTTTCTAGACCACTAGTTGGTTTTTTTAAACAACCTATTCCTTCTTCTCCTCTTTTTATATTCTTAAAAAAAATTTCAAGCAAGCAACAAGCAACAATTTTTAGACATAACTATATATATAAAAATTCTCCTTTTTTGATGTATGAAAGATAAAAGGATAGATAGAAGCTGATGTTTTTTTTTTGTAGTGGAAGACAGGATTCTTTCACCCCTTAACCAAGAACCTTAGGGTAAAAAGCGAAAGAAATCAACATCAGAAGCAAAACAAGTTCAAACAAAATAATTGCCAAATAACAAAAGGATAGGTTCAACCTGTTGTTGATGAGCTTTTATGCTCCGATACCAGATTATGTAAGATCGTTGGTGGGCTGGTTTTCACCGAGAAGCTCAGGTTACTAGACATAAGAGATGGAAACGAAGGGTGGATCGAAAGGACCATACAAGCTACCAAAGAGGCTTGTGATACTCCAAGAACTTCAACTAGAAAAGGTTGAAAAAGTTCAAAGAAAGTCTTAGGGTTTTTAATTCTTAATTGATTGTTATCTTTATTAATGAAAAGTTCAAAGACTTATATAATGTCTTGGTACAAACTTATGCTAAACAACATGATGTTTAGCACTTTTAAGAAATAAAAACAATATGGTGTTCACTTAATGATGGCGATTTTAAATGGCTATGGGCTTAAGCAATTAACACAACTCCTATGCCCAGATAACATACATAGTCTAATAAACATAAATAAAAGATAGAAGGCTCGAACAATGACTTGGGCAAATTTGGTGGACTTGTGAATGGTGTAGAGTCGTGAACAAGTCTTCACCGTCTTGCGCACTAAGAGTATTGCCTCGTTAAAACATTCTTTGGAAAACCCAATGGGATAAAACCAAATATAGGAAAAATAGTACAATTTCTTAGCACGACTTTTGGTGTCTTTACAAGATGGTAATGGTAAAGACATCGGAGGAAGAAAAGTCTTCGAGAAAGAACCTTCATTGTTCGTTTTCCGACTTAAAAGGGTTGGGATCGACCGTGCATGGACCAGGATCGGTCGGTCGTGGGTCTGCCGTGGTTGGCCTGACAGCATACCGAGCTTGTCTCCTAACACCTTCCTCTTTGATAGAGTTAGCGATCCTGGTGGTATGACCAGTGCAGTAGCTGGGACGATATCCTCATCAACTGATCACGCTATGTCGTGGTGGGATCATGAAGTAGTTGCTCGCAGAAGAGCTATGATGGGTATTCTGACCTCATGGGTCGAATGACACCTAGAGCCGCCCCAGCTGTTCTAAAACTGGTTACCTCCACGTCCACATCGACTCAGCCTCAGCGAAGCAGTGAGATCGTGTGCTTGATGTGTAAAAGGCAGGGGTCACATGTCACAAGAATGTCCCACTCAGAAAACAATGGTGTTGACAGCCTCCAGAGACTATGAGTCGAAGGACAAGCACGAGGATGTCACACTTGCGACAAACCAGCAATCTGACGAAGATATATAATATTCTGATTCCCGAGAAATGCTAATGATCAGATGAGTCCTAAGATCGAGATTTGAGCCGGAAGAAATAGAGCAGCGAGAGAACATCTTACATCGAAATGCACCATCTTAGGGAAGGTGTAGTCGATGATTATGGATGGTAGGTCCTGCACCAATGCCGCGAGCAAATACATGGTTGAAAAGCTCGGACTGCCAGTGACCAAGCATCCAAAACCTTACACACTGTGGTGGATAAACAACAAGACAGAGCTTTATATGCTCGATCAAGTTAACATGCAATCAGTATTGGTAGATACCAGGACCAGGTAACTTGCGATGTAGTTCCGATGTCAGTTGGACATCTCCTTATAGGACGACCATGGTGAAAGATTATGAGATTAAGAGATTTGTAAAATGAGAGAATGAGAGATTAAAGAGATTTAGAGAGAAGAATAATTTTATTAAGAGAATGAGAATAATAGTTTCTAAGTTACAAATGAGAAATGAGAGAGATATTTATACTAATCTAGTCTAGACTTGTTTGGATACGAGGATTGCTTTATACATGAATGGCTACAAGGATAACATAACACTAGAACATAAACAAGCCTTAGACACTCCCCTTTGACTATGTAACACACGACTTTTATAGAAAGCTTCAAGGGCTTTCTAAATTCATCATTTCTACTTCATTCCAACACTCCCCCTCAAGCTTAAGACATGAAGAATGTCTAAGCTTGCAACCATGAAGTATTACCTCATTAAAAACCTAAAGAAGGAAAACCCAATTGGGACAAAACCTTTTCTAAGGAAAAGAGTATAACACTCCATGTTGGGATCATTGGTGTGGAATGGTCATAAGGCCAAGCCTTGGATAGATGGAGGTGCCATTTTTCAGAGTTGTTGCTTTGGTGAATACATCAGCTAATTGATCCTCAATAGCTTTCCCAATAGCTTCTCTTACTTTGTGGCAGTCTACTTCTATATGCTTGGTCCTTTCATGAAACACAGAATTGGAGGCAATGTGTATAGCAGCCTGATTGTCACAGTGAATGGTGATATGTTCCTCATACTTCACGGCAAGATCCTCCAAAATTGCCTTAGCCAAATACATTCAGTTGCGAGCTTCCTCATTGCTCTATATTCTGATTCTGCACTAGAGCGTGATACCACCTTTTGCTTCTTGGTTTTCCAAGTCACAATGTTTCCTCTTGTGAAGGTACAATAGTCTGTGGTACTTCTACTATCCTCCCTATCTCCTGTCCAATCTGCATAACAATAACCAACCACACTTGTGTTTTTATTGCAACCCATCCATACACCTTGTTCATGTGTGCCCTTTAGGTATCTTAAAATCCGCATTAGCCATCTCCCAATGTCTCATATTTGGATCTTGCATGTGTTGAGATACCTTCCTTACTTTTGAGTGTAAAAATAGTATGTTCAACTTCAGATCTTTTGAAGCCTATATCCATTAATGTTACACTTAGCTTGTGATACCAAGCTCTTGGAGATTGTTTAAGGCCATAAATAGCCTTCCTTAGCATAAGAGTATTGCCGCTTCCTACCTCCTCTTATAGACCTGGTGGAGGTGACATGTATACCTTTTCTTCTAGCTCACCTTGCACGAAAGCATTCTTAACATCCATTTGCCATAACTTCCACTCAAGGTTAGTAGCAAGTGAAAGAACAACATTAACAGAATGAAGCTTAGCTACAGGTGCAAAGGTATCCCTATAATCCTCACCATATGTATGAGTAAAACCTCTAGCCACCAACCTAGCTTTATATCTATCAACTTCACCATTGCTTTTGTATTTAATGGTAAATATCCATTTAGAACTTATAGCTCTTTTTCCTTTTGGTAAAGTAGCTGAAGCATAGGTACCATTCCTTTCCATGACTTGTTTCTCAGCTAGAATAGTTTCCCTCCATTCCTTCTTGGTCATAGCTTCCTAATATGTCTTTGGAATATGCTCCTTATCAAGACTATAAATGAAAGCAACATGATTAGTAGGTAAGTGAACAATATTACAAACTCCCTGATCATGATGAATAACAACATTCCCATTGTAGAACACTGATGGTTTTCTTTGTCTTGTGGTCCTTCTTAGAACAGTAGGTGGAGCCTCTTGAATAGGATCCTCCTCTTCATCTAAAACTTCAATAGGAGTAACACTTCTCTTGATCTTTTGGAAGCTGAGACCAGAATTGATTCTTCTCCTGCTGAGTCTTGTTGGACATGAGTAGATGTCTCTCCCCCCCATGTTCAAGAGGAGGAAGGCCAGGAGAACTGAAGGCACCAGGCTGCGGTTGGTGTGAATGGCCGGATGGTGTAGATGGTCGTGGCTCGGCTGGATTTGCTGCGGCTGGCCAGGTAGAATTGGTCACGGCCGTGGGCTGTTGAGCATTAGGAGCCGTGGCTGTAGGCTGCTGAGTATGAGGTGAAACTATACTAATGCTCTCCAAAAGCCTCCTCAAGTTCTCAGCTTTGTCTGATCTTGTTGTTGAGATGTCCTTAAATTGTTCCTAATTTCCTTCTTCATAGAAACCTTTGGACTCTTGGAACTTAACATCTCTGGATACCAAGAATTTTCTAGTCTCTGGATCATAACATTTGTATCCTTTCTGAGTGGAAGAATACCCAATAAACATAGCTTTGGTACTCTTTGGATCCAGCTTGTTCCTTTGCTCCTTTGCAACTAAAACAAAACAAACACAACCAAAAACTTTCAAATGATCAATATTGGGTCTGGTTTTGTTTAGTACCACAAATGGAGACAATTCATCTAGGGATTTTGTAGGAGTCCTATTAATCAAGTAGCATGCAGCTACAAGAGCATCCCCCAAAATCTTTTGGGAACTTTCATGTGGAACATCATTGTTCTCACAACTTCCATCAAATGCCTATTCTTCCTTTCAGCCACTCCATTTTGTTGTGGAGTGTAAGGACAGCTGGTTTGATGTTCAATGCCATGCTTGGCCAAGTGTTGTTGGAGTCTGGTGCTAGTGTATTCTCCACCATTATCTGTTCTAAAGCATTTAATACTTGCATTGTATTGATTAGTAATGTATGCTTAAAAATTTAAAAATGTATCAAATACTCTATCTTTATAGCCAAGCAAGGTAACCCATGTATATTTGGATTTTTCATCAATAAATATCACAAAATACTTATGATTTTCTCTAGATGGAAATAGAGATGTTCAAATATCAGAATGCACCAACTCAAAACAATTATCATAAGTATGCACAGATTTTTCAAAAACTGTTTGCAATGCTTTCCAAGTATACAAGAATCATACATATCTTTTGGCATTTTTAAACCAGGAATAATCAATTCAAGTGCTCGAGGATGTGGATGTCCTAATCTAGCATGCCAAAGATCAGAATCATCACTAAAGGAACCAGCATTAAAAGACACCTCTAATTCACTATGTTTAGTCATGTCTTCAAGCACATACAAGTCATCTCTTGTGATTCCTTGTCCAAATCTTCTACTTGTTTCAATATCCTGAAAGTAGAAATCATTAGGACCAAAGATAGCTTGACAATTTAAATCAGTAGTAATTCTTTTTACTGAAATCAAATTAGAGGTAAATGAAGGCATGTAAAAGGCCTTAGATTGTTTATCAAACAACTTAAGTTTTCATATGCCTTTAGTTGGTACTTTAATTCCATTATCAATGACAACATTACCTAAGGCTGGTTTTACATTCTCTAGAAATCCTAGATCACTAATCATATGATGAGAAACACCAGAATCAACTACCAATGATTTAGAGACATTAGGAGTAAAAGAAGTTTGAAAAGAAGCATGAAACGTTTTACCCATCACATTACCCTCCTTAATGTCTTTGATAAGAGCTTCTAAATCATATTTTGTCACAAATTCAGATGCTGAAGACATGGAGCTAGATGGGACTGATTGAAGTACTGAGCTGCTACCACACGCCTTTGAAGGAGAAGTCACCAGGCCGTGAGCTTGAGTGCGACTGGTCGTGGGTTGCTGTGGCCGAGAAGTCCAGCCTGGTTTTCTTCGTACCATTTGGCTTAAAAGTCACAGTCTCATTAAATTTAGCCACTTTATTTTCTTCAAGGCCATTTGTAGAAATGTGATTCCAAAGGCCATTACCACCCAATGTAGTTTTCATGGTCCTAGACCACAAGAGGTAATTTGCTACATGAAGAATAACCTGAGCTCTAAATGTAGCTTGAAGTTCCATGAGTTAGAAGATGGTTTGCACTTGCAATAGGTAGGGATGGTCAGCACAGGATAAGGATGAGAAGGTGGTTCTGTGGCCTGGGGCTGGTCGGGTCAGGACGAGAATGATAAAAAGGTTATGTGGCCGGCGATTGAAACAAAGCTGGTCTTGTGTTCCGTGACTAACCAATGCGTGTTACCAAGACCACGAGACTAAGAACGTGAATCCGTGGCAGATGATTTGATGTAAGAACTTAGGTGGGCTGTCTTTTCACCGAGAATCTCAGGTTAATGGACAGAATTCGATGGAAGTGAAGGGGTGGATCGAAGGGACCACACAAGCTGTGAAAGGGGCTTGTGATACTCCAAGAACTTCCACCAGACTTGGTTGAAGAACACGGCTGCAAGCAAGGGTATTGATGGCGGCTACTTTAGACACTAGTCTTTTAGGTTTTGTCAAAATGCTTGTTATTTCATTAAGTGTAAACAAGAAGACTTATATAATGCCTTGTTACAACTTTAGGATAAACTACAAGGCGTTTATCCTTTCAGGGATTAAAACAACATGTAGTTCACTTATTGGCAATTAAAATAAATACTAGGCCCTAATAAGTCAACATGACTTAAACCCAATTAAAACACTTAGATTAAAAGAAATCGAAAACAAGAGAGAAAGCCCAACAACACTTAGGCTCAGAATTTGCCTGAAGACTTGTGAATGAGATGGAATTGTGAACAAGTCTTCAACGCCTTGCGCACTAAGAGTATTGCCTCATTAAAACCTTCTTCGGAAAACCCAATGGGACAAAACCAAAGATAGGAAAAAGAGAACAATTTCCTAGAATGACTTTTGGTGTCTCTACCGAATGGTAATGGTAAAGACACCGGAGGAGGAAGAGTCTTCTAGAAGAAACCTCCATGGTTCCTTGTCTTGCTGGAATAGAGGTCCGGTCGTGGGTGCAAGGGCCGGACCGGTCTGGTCGGGTGCGTGAGCCGGTCTGCTTGTCTGGACGGCTGGTCGTAGACTGGTCGTCTGGGTCAGCTCAGGGTCTTCTCCGGTTCCACTATCCAATAGCATACTGAGCTTGTCTCCTAAGGTTTTCTGCTTGGACCACGTAAGGGGTCCAGGTGGAATGACAGGTGCAGTGGCTGGCTCGATGTCCTCATCATTCCCTCCCTCTTGAAGTGTTTTGGTCTCCAAAGCAAAATCCTCACCTGCATCAAACAACTCTAAGTCAGCAACATTGAAAGTACTAGAGACGTTATACTCACCTGGAAGTTCTAGTTGGTAGGCGTTGTCGTTGATTCTCCGAAGGACGCGGAATGGACCATCTCCCCGGGGTGAAAGCTTGCTCTTCCGTCGCTGGGGAAATCTCTCTGGGCACAGGTGTAGCCAAACCCAATCTCCCTCCTTGAAGACCATGTGTCACCGGCCCTTGTTGGCATTCTTGACGTTCTGGATATTCCGTTGTTCCAAGTTTGCTTTGGTCTCCTCATCAAGCCGCTTGATGTAGTCTGCTTTGGCTTCTCCCTCGAAACTGATGGCGTCGTCCAACGGAATGGGTGTGAACTCGATTGGAGTTGTTGGGTTGAAGCCGTAGACAACTTCAAAAGGTGAACGCTTCGTGCCAGAATGCGTAGCTCTGTTGTAGGCAAACTCGACGTACAGAAGGCATTCCAGCCAATTCTTCAGATTGCAACCGATCGTTGCCCTTAAAGTCTGGGACAATGTCCGGTTGACAACCTCAGTCTGTCCGTCCGTCTGTGGATGATATGCTGTAGAGAACAGTAGGTTGGTGCCCAATTTTTGCCAAAGAGCTCGCCAGAAGTGACCCAGGAACTTGGTATCACGGTCAGAAACGATCGTCCGGGGAATGCCGTGAAGTCTGACTATCTTCCTGAAGAATAGGTCGGTGATCTGGCTTGCGTCGTTGGTCTTGTTGCAAGCGATGAAATGTGTCATCTTGGAAAATCTGTCGCCCACGACGGAGATGGGCTCTTTGTTGTGTAATTTCGACAGGCCTAAGACAAAATCCATGAAAATGTCTGTCCAAGGCTTGGATGGGAAGGGTAGTGGCATCTAAGGGCCCTGTGGATGCATCTTGGACTTAGCCCTTTTGCAGATAAGGCACCGGGCGCAGTGCGTCTCGACATCTCGGCGCTGATGAGGCCAATAGAATTGCTCCTTAAGCATGCTTATGGTCTTGTCAATTCCGAAGTGGCCCATGAGGCCTCCACCGTGTGCCTCCCTGAGAAACAGCTCTCGGATTGATCCACTCGGAATGCATAGTCGCTTGTCTCTGAAGAGGAACCCGTCGTGGAGGAAGAAACGACTGTAGTTTCCTTTGCCGTGCTCGAGGTGAGCCTGGGCGAAGTCGACATCCTTGGCGTACAGCTACTTGATCATCTCGAAACCCAGAACTTTGGACTCCATGACTGATATGAGGCTGTATCGACGAGATAAAGCGTCAGCGACAACGTTGTTCGTTCCCTTCTTGTATTTGATGACGTACGGAAAGGTCTCGATGAACTCCAACCAACGGGTATGGCGTTTCTTCAGCGTGGACTGCCCACGAAGGTGCTGGAGCGTCTGATGATCGGTATGAATGACGCACTCTCGGGCAAGTAGATAATGCTGCCAAGTCTCTAAGGCACGGACAAGGGCATAGAGTTCCTTGTCATAGGTCGGATAGTTAAGTGCAGCTCCACTTAACTTCTCGCTGAAGTAGGCGACTGGTCGTCCGTCTTGGGTAAGGACGGCTCCAATGCCTACACCTGAAGCATCACACTCGACCTCGAATGTCTGCATGAAGTCTGGTAGCACGAGGACTGGTGCGTGTGTAAGGTGTTCCTTGAGGAGCTGGAAGGCCTTATCTTGCTCGGGTCCCCAATGGAAGTCCTGGTTCTTCTTGATCGTCGAGGTCAACGGACCAGCTATCATGGTGAAGTCTCGGACGAACCGTCGGTAGAAGGTGGCAAGTCCGTGGAAGCTGCGGACCTGACTGGCGGTCGTCGGTGTTGCCCAATCCTGTATGGCCTTTATCTTCTCATCGTCTACCCGAAGACCCTGGGAACTTACGACGAAACCAAGGAAAACAACTTGGTCTGTGCAGAATGTACAATTCTTGAGGTTGGCGTACAGCTGCTCTCTCTGCAGGGTGGTGATCACGGCCTCCAGGTGCTCCAGGTGGTCTCGGTAGGTCGTGCTGAAGACGAGAATATCGTCGAAGTAGACCACTACGAACTTGCCAATAAACGGGCGAAGAACCTCGTTCATAAGTCGCATGGAGGTACTGGGCGCGTTTGACAGGCCGAATGGCATCACTAGCCACTCATAAAGACCTTGCTTGGTCTTGAAGGCAGTCTTTCATTCATCTCCCTCTCGCATCCTCACTTGATGGTATCCACTTTTCAGGTCGATTTTGGAGAAAACTGTGGCTCTGCTGAGCTCGTCTAGCAATGGTGTTGATGCGTGGCAGTCAACGCACATCCTCCAGCTTCCGTCTTTCTTGGGTACCAGAAGAACCGGAATGGCACAAGAACTGAGGCTCTCACGAACGTACCCTTGAGCCATGAGGTCCTGGACTTGTCGTTCTAATTCTTTAGCCTCCTCGGGGTTTACTCTGTAGGCTGGACGGTTGGGTAGTTGAGCTCCGGGAACAAAATCGATGTGGTGCTCGATCAGTCGGATAGGTGGGAGGCCGGCTGAGATCTCGTCTGGAAAGACGTCCGCATACTTGTCCAATAGGGCGCGGATCTCGGCAGGCAGTGAAGGCTCAGTACCAGCCATGTGCAAGCTCTCTCTCTAGAGCATCAATAAAACCTGGGTGCCTTCGGTGCAAGTGGCTTTCCGCATATCTGCCACATTTATCAGAAAATTCTCCTTTCTGGCATGCTGATCTTTTGTCATCTTCGATTGCATCTCTTGGACAGCGTGTGCAGACATTGGGGCTAAGTTGTATCTACGCTTGTCGTGGACGAAAGAGTAGATGATAAGATCCTCGGAAGGATCGAACCCAAAATCGGCACAACAAGGGGATGAAGAACTGGATAAGCCTTGCACAACGAGCGTGAGCTGAAGTTGCCAAGGCATGTGGAATGATGCGGTCGCACAAAGGCTGCGGAAAGACCTCTGATATACCGGCTTATACTCGTTTGGATATGACGCACCAAAGAGCACAAGGATTTCTTAGATGGCTCTAGGATATTACACACCAAGAGGAGATCTAAGAGAAGAACAGATATTACACAGTGTCCAAAATGATCGAAAATTTCTAAAGAGAAAGAAACTTCTTCATTAAAAATTCGATGATTACAAATGTGGCCAAGGTCATGCTTAAATAGAGAATGAGAATGTCTTGCATGCTCGGCAAAAGTTCCAAGAGCATGCAAGAACATGCAGAAAATCGAAAAAGGAGAAAGGCTTGCATGCTTGGTACAAACTCCAAGAACATGCAGGCACATGCAAGCAACTATTAAATGCATTAATTGAATAACTTCTCAACCACTATCTAGCAATAACTTTTGGTGGCTGAAAAGGAGATGGGCTGGGCCTGGATTTAGAAATGATAATGGGCTGATGAAAGTGGGCCCAAATGCCAATCTCCAATGGGCCGGATGAGTATGCTCACAGATGTTCATGGTCAGCTTCAGGTCGCCCGTGGAGTTGTACGTCTGGTCATTCTGTTTGTCCATTTTCAGCTCCAGATCTTCCACTCCCAGCTTCAGGTCGTTCTGAACCTCCTTAGACCTGGTGAGGATCACATCATCCCCTCCCACTTGAAGAGGATTTCTCCTCAAATCCGAATGGTCTTGAAGTTGTTGCAAATCTGGTGACTTTTCTTCTGGACAGTCTTCAGGGTATATGTCCCACCGTGGTTGCCAAACATCTTCATCTTCAAGTTTTACTTCTTTGATTTCCAGAAGCTTATGGTCTGTTGCCTTAGGTACAGATGGACGTTTGGTTGGACTCTTTGGATGGTTCTTCAAAACATCCTTAAGCACTTCCTTTATCTCCTTTGAAAGATCGGCAATAAAAGAGTTCTTCAATTGCTCTATTCTGGCTGTGATAGCTTCCTCAATATCTTCTGGCTTGAACATCCTACTTGTTGTGTTGCTCTGATACCACTTGATAAGATCCTCGGAAGGATCAAACCCAAAATCGGCACAACAAGGGGATGAAGAACTGGATAAGCCTTGCACAACGAGCGTGAGCTCAAGTTGCCAAGGGATGTGGAATGATGCGGTCGCACAAAGGCTGCGGAAAGACCTCTGATATACCGGCTTATGCTCGTTTGGATATGACGCACCAAAGAGCACAAATATTTCTTAGATGGCTCTAGGATATTACACACCAAGAGGAGATCTAAGAGAAGAACAGATATTACACAGTGTCCAAAATGATCGAAAATTTCTAAAGAGAAAGAAACTTCTTCATTAAAAATTCGATGATTACAAATGTGGCCAAGGCCATGCTTAAATAGAGAATGAGAATGTCTTGCATGCTCGGCAAAAGTTCCAAGAGCATGCAAGAACATGCAGAAAATCGAAAAAGGAGAAAGGCTTGCATGCTTGGTACAAACTCCAAGAACATGCAGGCACATGCAAGCAACTATTAAATGCATTAATTGAATAACTTCTCAACCACTATCTAGCAATAACTTTTGGTGGCTGAAAAGGAGATGGGCTGGGCCTGGATTTAGAAATGATAATGGGCTGATGAAAGTGGGCCCAAATGCCAATCTCCAATGGGCCGGATGAGTATGCTCACAGATGTTCATGGTCAGCTTCAGGTCGCCCGTGGAGTTGTACGTCTGGTCATTCTGTTTGTCCATTTTCAGCTCCAGATCTTCCACTCCCAGCTTCAGGTCGTTCTGAACCTCCTTAGACCTGGTGAGGATCACATCAGTAGAAGTTGGTTCGTCCGTTGTACGTAGTCTCTCGGTCGAATTGCCAAGATCGTCCGAGCAGAAGATGTCCAGCTGACATCGGGACGACGTCGCAGGTGACCTGGTCCTGGTATCTGCCAATGCTGAAGGAGACCTTAACTTGGTATGAGATGTACAACTTCGTCTTGTTGTTCAGCCATCGGAGCATGTAGGGTTTGGGATGCTTTGTCACGGGCAATCCCAGTTTTTCCACCATGTATTTACTGGCGGCATTTGTACAGGACCCTCCGTCGATTATCAACGAGCACACTTTCCCAACGACTCCTTCATCTTCAAGTTTTACTTCTTTGATTTCCAGAAGCTCATGGTCTGTTGCCTTAGGTACAAATGGACGTTTGGTTGGACTCTTTGGATGGTTCTTCAAAACATCCTTAAGCACTTCCTTTATCTCCTTTGAAAGATCGGCAATAAAAGAGTTCTTCAATTGCTCTATTCTGGCTGTGATAGCTTCCTCAATATCTTCTGGCTTGAACATCCTACTTGTTGTGTTGCTCTGATATCACTTGATAAGATCCTCGGAAGGATCAAACCCAAAATCGGCATAACAAGGGGATGAAGAACTGGATAAGCCTTGCACAACGAGCGTGAGCTCAAGTTGCCAAGGGATGTGGAATGATGCGGTCGCACAAAGGCTGCGGAAAGACCTCTGATATACCGGCTTATACTCGTTTGGATATGACGCACCAAAGAGCACAAGGATTTCTTAGATGGCTCTAGGATATTACACACCAAGAGGAGATCTAAGAGAAGAACATATATTACACAGTGTCCAAAATGATCGAAAATTTCTAAAGAGAAAGAAACTTCTTCATTAAAAATTCGATGATTACAAATGTGGCCAAGGCCATGCTAAATAGATAATGAGAATGTCTTGCATGCTCGGCAAAAATTCCAAGAGCATGCAAGAACATGCAGAAAATCGAAAAAGGAGAAAGGCTTGCATGCTTGGTACAAACTCCAAGAACATGCAGGCACATGCAAGCAACTATTAAATGCATTAATTGAATAACTTCTCAACCACTATCTAGCAATAACTTTTGGTGGCTGAAAAGGAGATGGGCTGGGCCTGGATTTAGAAATGATAATGGGCTGATAAAAGTGGGCCCAAATGCCAATCTCCAATGGGCCGGATGAGTATGCTCACAGATGTTCATGGTCAGCTTCAGGTCGCCCGTGGAGTTGTACGTCTGGTCATTCTGTTTGTCCATTTTCAGCTCCAGATCTTCCACTCCCAGCTTCAGGTCGTTCTGAACCTCCTTAGACCTGGTGAGGATCACATCAGTAGAAGTTGGTTCGTCCGTTGTGCGTAGTCTCTCGGTCGAATTGCCAAGATCGTCCGAGCAGAAGATGTCCAGCTGACATCGGGACGACGTCGCAGGTGACCTGGTCCTGGTATCTGCCAATGCTGAAGGAGACCTTAACTTGGTCTGAGATGTACAACTTCGTCTTGTTGTTCAGCCATCGGAGCATGTAGGGTTTGGGATGCTTTGTCACGGGCAATCCCAGTTTTTCCACCATGTATTTACTGGCGGCATTTGTACAGGACTCTCCGTCGATTATCAACGAGCACACTTTTCCAAGTATAGTGCATTTGGAGTGGAAAATGTTTTCTCGTTGTTCTTCTTCTTCTGGCTCGAATCTCGAGCTAAGAACGCATCGGATCATAAGCATTTCTCCAGAATCGGCATACTCGATGTCTTCGTCGGACTGGTGGGTCGGACGTTCTTGCTCCTCTTGTTCGTCTTCGGATTCATAATCTCCGGAAGCAGTAAGTACCATTGTCCGTATAGTGGGACATTTCCGGGACATGTTTCCTCTGCTTTTACATTTGAAACAGACGATCTCGCTGCTCCACTGAGGCTGGGTAGGGGTCGTGGTACTGGGTGGTCTAGAGGCTGAAGGGGCCGGTGTGGGGGCTGAGCTGGTGGCGACGGCTTTGCCTTTGAGCCGTGGGTCGATGTGCTGAGTCGTCCTCTCAAAATTCTTGGAACCAGTGTTCTATGTCTTCTTGGGTCGAGAAGGTGTGGCAAGCTTCCGCTTATGGCATTTCTCGATTTGGACTGCTATGTGGAACAGCTCGCCTAGGTTGTGGTAAGGCTGCAACTCAATCTTTCGGGCAATTGACTCCTGCAAGCCGTCAATGAATTGGGCCATAAAGCTATCCTCAGACTCGTCTACATCGAGTCGGTTGCGGAGGTGCTCGAATTCATCGAAGTATTCGGACACAGTCTTGCTTCCTTGAGTGAGACGTCGGAAACGTCGCTGAAGCTCGCGGTGGAAGTGGGGCGGGACGTATCGTCGCCTCATGATCTGGGTCAGCTCGATCCATGAGGTCACGGAACCCATACGAGCTCGTCTACGAGCGGTGACTTCTCGATCCCACCATGCCAGTGCATGGTCTGTGAATTGCGCTGTCGCAAGAGTGACCTTACGGGGATCATTGTAGTTGTAATACTCGAAGAGAAGCTCCATCCGTCTCTCCCAGTCTAAGTATTCTTCGGGATCAAGTTTACCCAAAAAGGGAGGTGGGTTCATCTTAACCTCCGGATAGTGGGCTGCTGGACGACGTGGTGGTGGTGGTGGCTGTCGTAGTACTGATGTCGACCCATGGGTGGTCGATCCTGATGATAGGGAGGCGCGGCAGGTGCTGCAACGGGTGCCGGTGCGGGTTGCCCTAACCGCTCGAGGTGAGTCGAGAAAGTAGACATCTGGGCCGTCAAAGCTTGCAATAGCTGTATCATGGTTTGGTTGGCTTGCCCTGACGTAGACTCTTCCTGTCCTGACATATTTCCTTTTCTGAGAAAAAGAAATTTCTAGAAAGGAAAAGTTTCCCGAAAAGGAAACTTGCAAATTATGGAAACTTTCCTTAATTGAAAAATTTCCACAAATACTTTTATTTTTATTTACGGAAACAATGAAATAAAGAAAAATATCTTAAATGTATAAAAGGAAATCTGGAAAAATGGAAAATATCCTAAGGATATATTTTCTAAACTTAAAAGGGAACCAATAAATAGAAAATACCCTAAGAATTAATGTATAATCTAAAAAAAAGGAAACTGTATATCTAGGAGAAAAATAATATCTACTTATTTCCTATTCCTAAATGGAAACCAAATAATGCCTACGAAAAAATATAGGAAACTTCCTAAGACTATCTAGAAAACTTCCTAAACTAATTTCTAGCCTAGAAAACTTAAGGAAATTATCTAATACGCTAACTAAATACTAGGGAAAACTTCCTAAAAACTAAGACTAAGAATCTAGACACTGGAATGAACCTAACCAACCCTAGGGGAGCAGGTTATGCTCGCGTGTGACCTAACTACACGAAGGATGGGGGTGGCTATGCGGAACGCGAGGGACAGGCTCGGCAAGGCGCGGTACGCTGGCTAACCTAGGCTGGGCGCGGGACGGTGTAATGCTAGCGAACGGTGGGACGCGGTAGCACAAACTGGTCACTAAGCTAACGAGTGGCACACGGGGGAGACTAGCGACACACGCAACCTAAACGCGACCCAACACACGTGGGGTAAGACACAAGACCTAGACACAACACATGCAACACGACCTAGGAACTAATGACGCGGGAAGGAACACACGGCTTGGTACACCGGCTGGCCTAAGGAACACACGGCTTGGTACACTGGCTGGCCTAAGGACGTGTGACACAAATACAACCGAGGAACTAAACTAAGGACTCGACCTAGCTAGCTAAACGGGCAGGAAACGGAACACACGACCTGACTTAGACTAGCACTTGACACGGATGCGGCAAGCAAGAACAAGAACCCTAGACCTAGACTAACAAACGCACGCGGACACAAGCAGCCTAGGGGTCTAAGGGTAACCTAGCAAGGCAAAAAGCAACACACACAACTCCTTATGGAATTCAAGTATATGAAAGGTGTTCTAGGTAAGTTTCTAAAAAGTTCTAGATTATTTTTCAACAACCTAATTCTTGTATTTTTTTTTGTTTGAATTAAGAAAAATAAGAACAAGGAATGATAGAACCTGTACAATTTTTTTTTTTTGTAGACTGTTTGTGGTATGTGACTTGATTCTTCTCTTTCTTACGGAGAACCTCAGGAGAAAGAGAAAGAGAAAGAAACACAATCAAAAGCCAAAAACTGTTGAACCAAAAACAATGAAAAATCACCAAAAACAAAGGATAGAATCAACCTGATGAGCAGGAGCTTTAAGCTCTGATACAAAATGATGTAAGAACTTAGGTGGGCTGTCTTTTCACCGAGAATCTCAGGTTAATGGACAGAATTCAATGGAAGTTAAGGGGTGGATCGAAGGGACCACACAAGCTGTGAAAGGGGCTTGTGATACTCCAAGAACTTCAACCAGACTTGGTTGAAGAACACGGCTGAAAGCAAGGGTATTGCTGGCGGCTACTTTAGACACTAGTCTTTTAGGTTTTGTCAAAATGCTTGTTATTTCATTAAGTGTAAACAAGAAGGCTTATATAATGCATTGTTACAACTTTAGGGTAAACTACAAGGCGTTTAACCTTTCAGAGATTAAAACAACATGTAGTTCACTTATTGGCAATTAAAATAAATACTGGGTCCTAATAAGTCAACATGACTTAAACCCAATTAAAACACTTAGACTAAAAGAAATCGAAAACAAGAGAGAAAGCCCAACAACACTTAGGCTCATAATTCGCCTGAAGACTTGTGAATGAAATGGAATTGTGAACAAGTCTTCAACGCCTTGCACACTAAGAGTACTGCCTCATTAAAACCTTCTTCGAAAAACCCAATGGGACAAAACCAAAGATAGGAAAAAGAGTTCAATTTCCTAGAACGACTTTTGGTGTCTCTACCGAATGGTAATGGTAAAGACACCGGAGGAGGAAGAGTCTTCTAGAAGGAACCTCCATGGTTCCTTGTCTTGTTGGAATAGAGGTCCGGTCGTGGGTGCAAGGGCCGGACCGGTCTGGTCGGTGCGTGAGCCAGTCTGCTTGTCTGGACGGCTGTTCGTGGACTGGTCGTCTGGGTCAGCTCAGGGTCTTCTCTGGTTCTACTATCCAATAGCATACTAAGCTTGTCTCCTAAGGCTTTCCGTTTGGACCGCGTAAGGGGTACAGGTGGAATGACAGGTGCAGTGGCTGGCTCGATATCCTCATCATGATTGGTCAGCACGCGCAGAAGACTCGAACAAGGACGGCTGGTCGGGACAAGAACCTGTGTTGATCACGCTGAAGGATCGGGACACGCGGATAAGGGACACGGACAAGCTGGTCAGGATACCACTTGTCGGGACACACTCAAAGGCTTGTGATCGATACAGCTAGGCACTGGACTCGAACAAGGAGGACTCGAATAAGGCTTGTCTAAGGCTTGCAGGCGCGTGTCAAAGAGTTCCTAAAGAACTTGCAGTCTAAGTAACTATAAACAGCTTATAACCAACTTCAACTGCCTGCAACAAACTTTAACCAACTCTTGCAACAAGATTTAACTAACTACAACCACCTAATAACAGTTCTTATCTTCTACTAACAGTAAGAATTAATCAAAATTTGATTTATGATTTAATATCAATCCTAAAATTTCAAGATTCCATCATTTAAAACATTAAAAGATTAACAAGAAAATCAAGAAAATCAATCTTGAAGTCTTAAACCTATTAGATTGAAACCAAATTTCATGTAGACTCTCACAAGATACTTATTTAACTTTCAAGATTGATTAGAATTTTATCACCAGGTTCTTGCTAGGTGCAATTTTGGACGTCTCTAAAAGAAACCTCTAGAACATCCTTCAAACTAAATGAAATTGAGTTTTTCTTTCTTTAAACAAAAACTAAACTCGAAGGGCTTGAGTTTAAGGTTTTGAAATACGGTTTAATGGAGAATCAACGTCGGAATTACCTGGGAAACACGGAGGTTTGCGGCAGACACTTGCGGAGGTCTGTTACAAGAAAATTCGTAACTTTTGATTCCCTTGGTCAAATGATGCAATTCCAATTGGCGTGACTTCAGAACTTGCCGTTGTAAAATCCAGAGAAAGACGATCATGAAAAGGAGTCGTGGTTTGGCCGGAATTTGAGTTGCAATATGACAGTCGAAATAGAACAAGAAGAAGATTGAGAATAAGATGATTTCTTCTTGATTCAATGAATGAATGATGAATTTTACCTAGATTTGATGCAACCTGGCTCTGATACCATGAAAGATTATGAGATTAAGAGATTTGTAGAATGAGCGAATGAGAGATTAGAGAGAATTAGAGAGAATATTGATTTTATTAATAGAATGAGAATAATAGTTTCTAAGTTACAAATGAGAAAGGAGAGAGATATTTATACTAATCTAGTCTAGGCTTGTTTGGATACAAGGATTGCCTTATATATGAATGGTTACAAGGATAACATAACAGTAGAACACAAACAAGCCTTAGACACTCCTCTTTAACTATGTAACACACGACTTTTATATAAAGCTTCAAGGGCTTTCTAAATTCATCATTTCTTCTTCATTCTAACACATGACAATTCGACCATGAGACTACACATAAAGGACGAATAAAATTCTACTTATTTGTCCACGAGAAGCGTAGATACAACATGGCGCCAATGTCACCACACGATGTGCGTAAAATGCAATCCAAAATGGCGAAAGATCAACATGCTCGCAAAGATAACTTCCTCATCAACGTTTTTGATATGAGAAAGGCTACTTGCACAGAGGGTACTCAACTCGTCCTAATGTTCAACAGAGAGATTTTGAGCATATCAGGCGCTGAGGCCAGTTTTCCAACCGAGGTCCAGACCTTACTAGAGAGGTACACACACGTGTTTTCTAACGAGATCCCAGCTGGTCTACCGCCTATCCGAGATATTGAGCACCACATCTACTTTCTGATGCCTAATCGTCCTGCTTACCGATTTAACCCCGAGGAGGCTAAAGAACTAGAAAAGCAGGTTCAAGATATTATGGATCAAGGGTATGTCAGAGAGAGCCTTAGTCCATGTGTTGTTTATGTCCTACGTGTGCTAAAGAAGGATGAGATTTGGAGAATGTCCTTCGATTTTCGTGCCATTAACAATATTACTATCAAGTATCAACACCCTATTTCGCGTTTGGACGACATGCTAGATGAGCTGAGCGGAGCCGCAATTTCCTCCAAGATCGACTTAAAAAGTGGATATCATCAACTCAGGATGCAAGAAGGAGATGAATGGAAGACTGCATTCTAGACCAAGCATGGTCTTTGTGAGAGGCTAGTGATGTCATTCGGCGTGTCTAACGCTCCAAGCACCTTAACGAGCCTTAAAAACTAAGTTCTTCAACCGTTCATTGACAATTTGTTAGTAATCTACTTTGACGACATTCGAGTCTACAGTACGACTTACTAGGATCATTTGGCGCATCTGGAGACAATCATCATCACACTTCAGAAATAGCAGTTATACCCAAATTCGAAGAAGTGTACGTTCTGCACAGACCAAGTTGTCTTCCATGGATTCGTCGTAAGTTCACAGGGACTTAGAGTATATGACAAGAAGATCAAGGCCATTCAGGATTTGCCTACAACGACTAATGCAAGCCAAATTCGGAGATTCCATGGACTAGCTAGCTAATACCGTTGGTTTGTTAGAGATTTCAGTACGATCGCCAGTCCGTTGATAATCTACAATTAAAAAAAACCAAGAATTTTGATTGGGGCCAGATCAGGACAAGTTGTTTAAGCTGGCAAAGGAGCTCCTCATTGACGCCCCTATTTCAACTTTGCCATAATTTAGTAAGACCTTTGAGGTTGAGTGTGATGTTTCAGAGATCGGCATAGGAGCAGTCCTAACTCATGGAGGGAGACCTGTTGCCTATTTTAGAAAAAAATTATGTGGAGCCGCTCTTAATTATCTTACCTACAATAAAGAGCTCTACACATTGGTCCGTGCCTTAGAGACTTGACAGCACTTTTTACTTGCTAAAGAGTGCATGATTAACACCGACCATCAGACACTTCATCATCTTAGAGAGCAATACGTAAATAACAGGCATGCTCGGTGGCTAGAGTATTTGAAATTGATGTGATCCTGACCATGGTCGGACGTACGAACGACCAAAAGCTGAATTATGGACAACCACAAATGTCCTTATCATGGACCTTCAAATTCATAAGTGGCTAAGTGGTCCAATGTGTGTTTTTTTCCCTGTATTTGGGTTTGTCCCACTGGGTTTACCAAAGATAGGTTTTTAATGAGGCCATTGGCCAACTTCTCATTCAGCCCATTTATTGAATTCTAGGCCCACTCCTTCCTCCTCTTTTGTCATCAAAAAGTAGTTGGGAGTTGGGAGTTATCTTTTATTTCTTTTAATTCTAGTTTGCTTTCATGTTCTTGGAAATTATTCCAAGCATGCAAGCCTTTCCCTTTTCCCTTCTATAAGTAGTACCCCATTTTTTCATTTGTAATCATCGAACATTTTAAATAATGTTTTTACTTCTTCTAATTTTTGATCATTGTTGGTGTGTAATATTCAACTTCTCTTAAGCCCCTTAGATGTGTCATATCCTAAGCTTGCATTATAAACCCTTGTGTCTCTTCGGTGCGTCATATCCAAAGAACACAAGTCCGGTGAATCAAAGGTCTTTCTGCAATATTTGAGTTGCAATATGACAGTCGAAATAGAACAAGAAGAAGATTGAGAAGAAGATGATTTCTTCTTGATTCAATGAATAAATGATGAATTTTACCTAGATTTGATGCAACCTGGCTCTGATACCATGAAAGATTATGAGATTAAGAGATTTGTAGAATGAGCGAATGAGAGATTAGAGAGATTTAGAGAGAAGAATGATTTTATTAAGAGAATGAGAATAATAGTTTCTAAGGTACAAATGAGAAAGGAGAGAGATATTTATAAAATCTAGTCTAGGCTTGTTTGGATACAAGGATTGCCTGATATATGAATGGTTACAAGGATAACATAACACTAGAACACAAACAAGCCTTAGACACTCCCCTTTAACTATGTAACACACGGCTTTTATATAAAGCTTCAAGGGCTTTCTAAATTCATCATTGCTTCTTTATTCCAACACATGGCAATTCGACCAAGAGACTACACATAATGGACGAAAAAAATTCTACTTATTTGTCCACGAGAAGCGTAGATACAACATGGCGCCAGTGTCACCACACAATGTGTGCAAAATGCAATCCAAAATGGCGAAAGATCAACATGCTCGCAAAAATAACTTTCTCATCAACGTTTTTGATATGAGAAAGGCAACTTGCACAGAGGGTACTCAACTCGTCCTAATGCTCAACAGAGATATTTTGAGCATATCAGGCGCTGAGGCCAGTTTTCCAACCGAGGTCCAGACCTTACTAGAGAGGTACACACACTTGTTGTCAGACGAGATCCCAGCTGGTCTACCGTCTATCCGAGATATTGAGCAACACATCGACTTTCTGATGCCTAATCGTCCTGCTTACCGATTAAACCCCGAGGAGGCTAAAGAACTAGAAAAGCAGGTTCAAGATATTATGGATCAAGGGTATGTGTTTATGTCCTACTTGTGCCAAAGAAGGATGAGATTTGGAGAATGTGCTTTGATTTTCTTGCCATTAACAATATTACTATCAAGTATCAACACCCTATTCCGCGTTTGGACGACATGCTAGATAAGCTGAGCGGAGCCGCAATTTCCTCCAAGATCGACTTAAAAATTGGATATCATCAACTCAGGATGCGAGAAGGAGATGAATGGAAGACTGCATTCTAGACCAAGCATGGTCTTTGTGAGAGGCTAGTGATGCCATTCGACGTGTCTAACGCTCCAAGCACCTTAACGAGCCTTATAAACTAAGTTCTTCAACCGTTCATTGACAAATTGTTAGTAATCTACTTTGACGACATTCGAGTCTACAATACGACTTACTAGTATCATTTGGCGCATCTGGAGACAATCATCGTCACACTTCAGAAATAGCAGTTATACCCAAATTTGAATAAGTGTACGTTCTGCACAGACCAAGTTGTCTTCCTTGGATTCGTCGTGAGTTCGTAGGGACTTAGAGTATATGACAAGAAGATCAAGGCCATTCAGGATTGGCCTACAACGACTAATGCAAGCCAAATTCGGAGATTCTATGGACTAGCTAGCTAATACCGTTGGTTTGTTAGAGATTTCAGTATGATCGCCAGTCCGTTGATAATCTAGAATTAAAAAGAAGCAGGAATTTTGATTGGGGCTAGATCAGGACAAGTTGTTTAAGCTGGTAAAGGAGCGCCTCACCGACGCCCCTGTTTCAACTTTGCCATAATTTAGTAAGACCTTTGAGGTTGAGTGTGATGTTTCAGAGATCGGCATAGGAGCAGTTCTAACTCAGGGAGGGAGACCTGTTGCCTATTTCAGAAAAAAATTATGTGGAGCCGCTCTTAATTATCTTACCTACGATAAAGACCTTTACGCATTGGTCCGTGCCTTAGAGACTTGACAGCACTTTTTACTTGCTAAAGAGTGCATGATTAACACCGACCATCAGACACTTCATCATCTCAGAGGGCAATCCACGTAAATAACAGGCATGCTCGGTGGCTAGAGTATTTTGAAACTGATGTGATCCTGAGCATGGTCGGACGTACGAACGACCAAAAGCTGACCCATGGACAACCACAAATGTCCTTATCATGGACCTTAGAATTCATAAGTGGCTAAATGGTCCAATGTGTGTTTTTTTCCCTGTATTTGGGTTTGTCTCACTGGGTTTACTAAAGATAGGTTTTTAATGAGGACATTGGCCAACTTCTCATTCAGTCCACTTATGGAATTCTAGGCCCACTCCTTCCTCCTCTTTTATCATCGAAAAGTAGTTGGGAGTTGGGAGTTATCTTTTATTGCTTTTAATTCTAGTTTGCTTGCATGTTCTTGGAAATTATTCCAAGCATGCAAGCCTTGCCCTTTTCCCTTCTATAAGTAGTACCCCATTTTTTCATTTGTAATCATCGAACATTTTAATGAATGTTTTTACTTCTTTTAATTTTTGATCATTGTTGGTGTGTAATATTCAACTTCTCTTAAGCCCCTTAGATGTGTCATATCCTAAGCTTGCATAAGAAACCCTTGTGTCTCTTTGGTGCGTCATATCCAAAGAACACAAGTCCGGTGAATCAAAGGTCTTTCCGCAATCTTTGTGTGACTAATCGCTCCACATCCCTTGGCAACTTGAGCTCACGCTCATTGTGCAAGGCCTATCCCTTTCCAAAACTTCCTTGTGTGCCGATTTCGGGTTTGATCCTTCCGAGGATCTCATCATTTGGTATCAGAGCAACACACAAGCTAAGTTTTCTTTTTCCTTCTTTTCTTTTAATTTTTCGTTTTTTTTTTTAAAAAAAGTTGTTTTAATTTCTTTAAGATTTGTCTCATGTCTACATTTTAGTTGTTTCAAAGAACTTTTAACTGGCTGGTTTGTGTTTTCTTTTCAGGAAGGATGTTTGAGCAAGAAGATGAATCTGACCACAAGATTGAAAGTAAACCAATAAGAAGAAAGTTCAAAAACCATTAAGACGACAAACTGTTGGTTGATGCTATCATGTCTAGAATGGAGCAAGTAATTGACGCCAGATTTGATACATTTTGTCAAAGAGTTCTACAAGACATGAAAAAAAGGAAGCCACTATGGAGAGGCAAAGAAGAACAAAGGCAACCAAGTTCTAAACCAGATCAGAAAAAGAGCAAAACCCCAAGTCCAACTTGAAGAGTTGCTCTCACAAACCAGTAGTCTAGTTGTTCTAAAAAATGGGTTGATCAAAAGACAGAAACAGATCAGCCACTCAAAATCTGCAAATGTATGAACGACACTCCTAAGTCAAACATAAGTGCTGAAAAAATCTTTGTGCACCATAAAAAAAGCAGATTCCTAAAGATGTGCCCATGACTCTTGTGGAGAATGTTGAAAACATCACTGAGGAAGAAGATGAAGGACCTAAGTTTGATACCTATCACGACAGTGATCAATTGGACCAAAGTGTTTTCAATATTTCTCTTGACATGATAACACCTTTGACTTGTCCAAAAGAAGCTGAACTTGGTTGCAATATGACAGTCGAAATAGAACAAGAAGAAGATTGAGAAGAAGATGATTTCTTCTTGATTCAATGAATGAATGATGAATTTTACCTAGATTTGATGCAACATGGCTCTGATACCATGAAAGATTATGAGATTAAGAGATTTGTAGAATGAGCGAATGAGAGATTAGAGAGAATTAGAGAGAAGATTGATTTTATTAAGGGAATGAGAATAATAGTTTCTAAGTTACAAATGAGAAAGGAGAGAGATATTTATACTAATCTAGTCTAGGCTTGTTTGGATACAAGGATTGCCTTATATATGAATGGTTACAAGGATAACATAACAGTAGAACACAAACAAGCCTTAGACACTCCTCTTTAACTATGTAACACACGACTTTTATATAAAGCTTCAAGGGCTTTCTAAATTCATCATTTCTTCTTCATTCTAACACATGACAATTCGACCATGAGACTACACATAAAGGACGAATAAAATTCTACTTATTTGTCCACGAGAAGCGTAGATACAACATGGCGCCAATGTCACCACACGATGTGCGTAAAATGCAATCCAAAATGGCGAAAGATCAACATGCTCGCAAAGATAACTTCCTCATCAACGTTTTTGATATGAGAAAGGCTACTTGCACAGAGGGTACTCAACTCGTCCTAATGTTCAACAGAGAGATTTTGAGCATATCAGGCGCTGAGGCCAGTTTTCCAACCGAGGTCCAGACCTTACTAGAGAGGTACACACATGTGTTGTCTAACGAGATCCCAGCTGGTCTACCGCCTATCCGAGATATTGAGCACCACATCTACTTTCTGATGCCTAATCGTCCTGCTTACCGATTTAACCCCGAGGAGGCTAAAGAACTAGAAAAGCAGTTTCAAGATATTATGGATCAAGGGTATGTCAGAGAGAGCCTTAGTCCATGTGTTGTTTATGTCCTACGTGTACTAAAGAAGGATGAGATTTGGAGAATGTCCTTCGATTTTCGTGCCATTAACAATATTACTATCAAGTATCAACACCCTATTTCGCGTTTGGACGACATGCTAGATGAGCTGAGCGGAGCCGCAACCAAGATCGACTTAAAAAGTGGATATCATCAACTCAGGATGCGAGAAGGAGATGAATGGAAGACTGCATTCTAGACCAAGCATGGTCTTTGTGAGAGGCTAGTGATGTCATTCGGCGTGTCTAACGCTCCAAGCACCTTAACGAGCCTTATAAACTAAGTTCTTCAACCGTTCATTGACAAATTGTTAGTAATCTACTTTGACGACATTCGAGTCTACAGTACGACTTACTAGGATCATTTGGCGCATCTGGAGACAATCATCATCACACTTCAGAAATAGCAGTTATACCCAAATTCGAAGAAGTGTACGTTCTGCACAGACCAAGTTGTCTTCCTTGGATTCGTCGTGAGTTCGCAGGGACTTAGAGTATATGACAAGAAGATCAAGGCCATTAAGGATTTGCCTACAACGACTAATGCAAGCCAAATTCGGAGATTCCATGGACTAGCTAGCTAATACCGTTGGTTTGTTAGAGATTTCAGTACGATCGCCAGTCCGTTGATTATCTACAATTAAAAAAAACCAAGAATTTTGATTGGGGCCAGATCAGGACAAGTTGTTTAAGCTGGAAAAGGAGCTCCTCACTGACGCCCCTGTTTCAACTTTGCCATAATTTAGTAAGACCTTTGAGGTTGAGTGTGATGTTTCAGAGATCGGCATAGGAGCAGTCCTAACTCATGGAGGGAGACCTGTTGCCTATTTTAGAAAAAAATTATGTGGAGCCGCTCTTAATTATCTTACCTACGATAAAGAGCTCTACGCATTGGTCCGTGCCTTAGAGACTTGACAGCACTTTTTACTTGCTAAAGAGTGCATGATTAACACCGACCATCAGACACTTCATCATCTCAGAGAGCACTACGTAAATAACAGGCATGCTCGGTGGCTAGAGTATTTGAAATTGATGTGATCCTGACCATGGTCGAACGTACGAACAACCAAAAGCTGAACCATGGACAACCACAAATGTCCTTATCATGGACCTTCAAATTCATAAGTGGCTAAGTGGTCCAATGTGTGCTTTTTTCCCTGTATTTGGGTTTGTCCCACTGGGTTTACCAAAGATAGATTTTTAATGAGGCCATTGGCCAACTTCTCATTCAGCCCATTTATTGAATTCTAGGCCCACTCCTTCCTCCTCTTTTATCATCAAAAAGTAGTTGGGAGTTGGGAGTTATCTTTTATTTCTTTTAATTCTAGTTTGCTTTCATGTTCTTGGAAATTATTCCAAGCATGCAAGCCTTTCCCTTTTCCCTTCTATAAGTAGTACCCCATTTTTTCATTTGTAATCATCGAACATTTTAATGAATGTTTTTACTTCTTTTAATTTTTGATCATTGTTGGTGTGTAATATTCAACTTCTCTTAAGCCCCTTAGATGTGTCATATCCTAAGCTTGCATTATAAACCCTTGTGTCTCTTCGGTGCGTCATATCCAAAGAACACAAGTCCGGTGAATCAAAGGTCTTTCTGCAATCTTTGAGTTGCAGTATGACAGTCGAAATAGAACAAGAAGAAGATTGAGAAGAAGATGATTTCTTCTTGATTCAATGAATGAATGATGAATTTTACCTAGATTTGATGCAACCTGGCTCTGATACCATGAAAGATTATGAGATTAAGAGATTTGTAGAATGAGCGAATGAGAGATTAGAGAGATTTAGAGAGAATAATCATTTTATTAAGAGAATGAGAATAATAGTTTCTAAGGTACAAATGAGAAAGGAGAGAGATATTTATAAAATCTAGTCTAGGCTTGTTTTGATACAAGGATTACCTTATATATGAATGGTTACAAGGATAACATAACACTAGAACACAAACAAGCCTTAGACACTCCCCTTTAACTATGTAACACACGGCTTTTATATAAAGCTTCAAGGGCTTTCTAAATTCATCATTGCTTCTTCATTCCAACACATGGCAATTGGACCAAGAGACTACACATAATGGACGAACAAAATTCTACTTATTTGTCCACGAGAAGCGTAGATACAACATGGCGCCAGTGTCACCACACGATGTGTGCAAAATGCAATCCAAAATGGTGAAAGATCAACATGCTCGCAAAAATAACTTTCTCATCAACGTTTTTGATATGAGAAAGGCAACTTGCACAGAGGGTACTCAACTCGTCCTAATGCTCAACAGAGATATTTTGAGCATATCAGGCGCTGAGGCCAGTTTTCCAACCGAGGTCCAGACCTTACTAGAGAGGTACACACACTTGTTGTCAGACGAGATCCCAGCTGGTCTACCGTCTATCCGAGATATTGAGCAACACATCGACTTTCTGATGCCTAATCGTCCTGCTTACCGATTAAACCCCGAGGAGGCTAAAGAACTAGAAAAGCAGGTTCAAGATATTATGGATCAAGGGTATGTGTTTATGTCCTACTTGTGCCAAAGAAGGATGAGATTTGGAGAATGTGCTTTGATTTTCGTGCCATTAACAATATTACTATCAAGTATCAACACCCTATTCCGCGTTTGGACGACATGCTAGATAAGCTGAGCGGAGCCGCAATTTCCTCCAAGATCGACTTAAAAATTGGATATCATCAACTCAGGATGCGAGAAGGAGATGAATGGAAGACTGCATTCTAGACCAAGCATGGTCTTTGTGAGAGGCTAGTGATGCCATTCGACGTGTCTAACGCTCCAAGCACCTTAACGAGCCTTATAAACTAAGTTCTTCAACCGTTCATTGACAAATTGTTAGTAATCTACTTTGACGACATTCGAGTCTACAATACGACTTACTAGTATCATTTGGCGCATCTGGAGACAATCATCGTCACACTTCAGAAATAGCAGTTATACCCAAATTTGAATAAGTGTACGTTCTGCACAGACCAAGTTGTCTTCCTTGGATTCGTCGTGAGTTCGTAGGGACTTAGAGTATATGACAAGAAGATCAAGGCCATTCAGGATTGGCCTACAACGACTAATGCAAGCCAAATTCGGAGATTCTATGGACTAGCTAGCTAATACCGTTGGTTTGTTAGAGATTTCAGTATGATCGCCAGTCCGTTGATAATCTAGAATTAAAAAGAAGCAGGAATTTTGATTGGGGCTAGATCAGGACAAGTTGTTTAAGCTGGTAAAGGAGCGCCTCACCGACGCCCCTGTTTCAACTTTGCCATAATTTAGTAAGACCTTTGAGGTTGAGTGTGATGTTTCAGAGATCGGCATAGGAGCAGTTCTAACTCAGGGAGGGAGACCTGTTGCCTATTTCAGAAAAAAATTATGTGGAGCCGCTCTTAATTATCTTACCTACGATAAAGACCTTTACGCATTGGTCCGTGCCTTAGAGACTTGACAGCACTTTTTACTTGCTAAAGAGTGCATGATTAACACCGACCATCAGACACTTCATCATCTCAGAGGGCAATCCACGTAAATAACAGGCATGCTCGGTGGCTAGAGTATTTTGAAACTGATGTGATCCTGAGCATGGTCGTAAGTACAAACGACCAAAAGCTGACCCATGGACAACCACAAATGTCCTTATCATGGACCTTAGAATTCATAAGTGGCTAAATGGTCCAATGTGTGTTTTTTTCCCTGTATTTGGGTTTGTCTCACTGGGTTTACTAAAGATAGGTTTTTAATGAGGACATTGGCCAACTTCTCATTCAGTCCACTTATGGAATTCTAGGCCAACTCCTTCCTCCTCTTTTATCATCGAAAAGTAGTTGGGAGTTGGAGTTATCTTTTATTGCTTTTAATTCTAGTTTGCTTGCATGTTCTTGGAAATTATTCCAAGCATGCAAGCCTTGCCCTTTTCCCTTCTATAAGTAGTACCCCATTTTTTCATTTGTAATCATCGAACATTTTAATGAATGTTTTTACTTCTTTTAATTTTTGATCATTGTTGGTGTGTAATATTCAACTTCTCTTAAGCCCCTTAGATGTGTCATATCCTAAGCTTGCATAAGAAACCCTTGTGTCTCTTTGGTGCGTCATATCCAAAGAACACAAGTCCGGTGAATCAAAGGTCTTTCCGCAATCTTTGTGTGACTAATCGCTCCACATCCCTTGGCAACTTGAGCTCACGCTCATTGTGCAAGGCCTATCCCTTTCCAAAACTTCCTTGTGTGCCGATTTTGGGTTTGATCCTTCCGAGGATCTCATCATTTGGTATCAGAGCAACACACAAGCTAAGTTTTCTTTTTCCTTCTTTTCTTTTAATTTTTCGTTTTTTTTAAAAAAAAGTTGTTGTAATTTCTTTAAGATCTGTCTCATGTCTACATTTTAGTTGTTTCAAAGAACTTTTGACTGGCTGGTTTGTGTTTTCTTTTCAGGAAGGATGTTTGAGCAAGAAGATGAATCTTACCACAAGATTGAAAGTAAATCAAGAAGAAGAAAGTTCAAAAACCATTAAGACGACAAATTGTTGGTTGATGCTATCATTCTAGAATGGAGCAAGTAATTGACGCCAGATTTGATGCATTTTGTCAAAGAGTTCTACAAGACATGAAAAAAAGGAAGCCACTATGGAGAGGCAAAGAAGAACAAAGGCAACCAAGTTCTAAACCAGATCAGAAAAAGAGCAAAACCCCAAGTCCAACTTGAAGAGTTGCTCTCACAAACCAGGAGTCTAGTTGTTCTAAAAAATGGGTTGATCAAAAGACAGAAACAGATCAGCCACTCAAAATCTGCAAATGTATGAACGACACTCCTAAGTCAAACATAAGTGCTGAAAAAATCTTTGTGCACCATAAAAAAAGCAGATTCCTAAAGATGTGCCCATGACTCTTGTGGAGAATGTTGAAAACATCACTGAGGAAGAAGATGAAGGACCTAAGTTTGATACCTATGACGACAGTGATCAATTGGACCAAACTGTTTTCAATATTTCTCTTGACATGATAACACCTTTGACTTGTCCAAAAGAAGCTGAAAAATTTGTAATCAAGAAGAACCCATCAGAGATATGCCAACCAAATCTAAAGCAACCACCTCGAGGTAATTATCTAGACTCCCAAAAACAAATGAAGTCTAACTTGCTCTTTGTTGGTACAGGTCAAATGGTTTTAAGAACAAGGATTGACCAAGAAAAGGAGTCTGATGTCATACAAGCTCTGGTTGTCAGAAGAGGATCCATATCCGATGGGATGGTGTTTGTGCAAACAAAGGAGAATCTCTACTGGTTAAACACGAAGGAGAAGCGATTTGTACCACACGAGGGATGGATGGACTTGTGATACACCAAGGTTCTTCACGCCTGGATGTTGGATCAAGACAGAACAATTCGATTGCTACAGACAAAAGGAAATCTACTAGGGATCTAAATTTTAGCTGCCAAAAAACGTGTCTGCCATTTCTAGAGGGATACTAAGGTTTTAAATACCCTAGCGTTAAAAAAACAACAAGTAGTTCTAAAAAGAAAAACAACAAGGCCTTCAAAACTTAAACAAAAACTACAAACAGTTTAAAACTTAAAAAACCAAAAATTATTCTAAGTGTTGAAGACTGCTGTAGCTTGTCTTCATTGGAGAGTCATCATCTTCTGATTATTACAGGGGCTGGTAAAAGATGATTTTTGTACAACAAGCCCCGACTTGCACACTAGAGGTGTTGGCTCGTTAAAACCCTCCTCGGAAAACCCATTGGGACAAAACCGAATGTAGGAAAAAAAGTACAATTCCCTAGCATGTCTTTGTGTATCTCTACTCTATGGTGATACTACAAACACTAGAAGATGATGTTTGAAACTGGAGAAGCTCACTTGAAATACCTGAAAATGGGTCTTCTCCCTTGCTGGTGTCGGCGACTGAGAATTGACAAGGGCTGGCTGATCCTTGCTCGAGCACAAATTCTACTAGTGGTTGAACTTGTTCCCAATGGCACTGTTGACATCAGCAGAGTCCGACTTATCAGACATTTCGTTTCTCTTGAGGAGGACCGGAATAATAAAGAACTTAAGAACTACTTTATTTTTTTTCTAAAGATTAATTATTCAAATAATTATGATCTAGGGACCTAGTATGCAAATAAGTTTAACCTAAGGACCTAATATACAAAGAAACTTAATCTAATGACTTAATATGCAAATAAATTTAATTTAAGGACATAGTATGCAAATAAACTTAATCTAAGGACTTAATATGTAAATAAATTTAACCTAAGGACCTAGGATGCAAATAAAGTTAATCTAGGAATTAATATGCAAATGAATTTAACCTAAGGACCTAGTATGCAAATAAACTTAACCTAGGGACTTCTTAAACTATTTCTAATTGATATAGGGACTTCTAATGCAAATTTTAAAACTTAGAAACCCTAATAATTTTTTTTATGACAAATTTATTGCAAATAAACTATATGACAAAATTTTAGCCTAAGTTTAATGCAAAAAAAAAAAATGCGATAAATTAATGCTAATAAAACTATATGCTATATTTATGCAAATAAAATTTATTATAAAAAAAACTATATGATAAAATTATCCATTTTTTATAATTGCATAAAATTTTAAAACCCTAAAAAAATGCTAATCTAATCTAACCCTAGAAAATAGCTAATTTAATCTAAATTTAACAAACTAATAATTTAAATTCAAAATTTTTTTTTTCCACACCTAACGCAAGTTTAAATTTTTTTTTTTTCACCTCACGCTAATACTCAAAAAACTTTATTTTTTAATTTTTTTTCTTTCTTCTCGCCTCACGCACGCAAGTTCATATATTTTTTTTTGATAAATTAGAATAAACAATGGAAAACAAACGAATCCAAATAGTGATTTAAGGATACAAGCGAATGAAAGTAATGAAAAAGAAGAATCTCACCTTTTCTTACCTTGTGCAGATCGCGTGGATGAAGGCTGATCGTGGATGGTGAGTGATGGTTCGCGAATGATAGAGACCAGATTATGACTTAAACCTGAAACACTTGACAAACAAATCAAAAATAACAAAAAAGAAAACAAGGGATATGTTTATACACTACCCTGCGTCAGGAGCTTCAGCTTTGATACCAAAGATGATACAAGCTTTGGTTGTTAGAAGAGGATCCAGATCCGATGGGATGATGTTTGTGCAAACAAGGGAGAATCTCTCCTGGTTAAACACGAAGGAAAAGTGATTTGGACCACACGAGGGATGGATGGACTCGTGATACACGAAGGTTCTTCACGCCTGGATGTTGGATCAAGGTAGAACAATTCGATTGCTATAGAGTAAAGGAAATCTACAAGGGTTCTAAATTTTGGCTACCAAAAAACGTGTCTGCCATTTATAGGGGGAGGCTAAGGTTTTAAATACCCTAGCCTTAAAAAAAACAACAATTAGTTCTAAAAGAAAAACAACAAGGCGTTCAAAACTTAAACAAAAACTACAAACAGTTTAAAACTTAAAAAACCCAAAAATTATTCTAAGTGTTGAAGACTGCTGTAGCTTGTCTTCATTGGAGAGTCATCATCTTCTGATTATTACAGGGGCTGGTAAAAGATGAGTTTTGTAGAACAAGCCCCGACTTGCACACTAGAGGTGTTGCCTCGTTAAAACCCCCCTTCAGAAAATCTATTGGGACAAAACTGAAGGTATGAAAAAGAGTACAATTCCCTAGCATGTCTTTGTGTATCTCTACTTTATGGTGATAGTACAGACACCAGAAGATGATGTCTGACACTAGAGAAGCTCACTTGAAATGTCTGAAAATGGGTCTTCTCCCTTGATGGTGTCGGCAACTGGGAATGGACAAGGGCAGGCTAATCCTTGTACGAGCACAAATTCTATTAGGTGGTTAAACTTGTTCCCAATGGCTCTGGCTCTCTGGCGAGTTATAGGTCTGCTTGGTACTTGAGGAATTATCTCCACTCTTTCTGGTTCAGCTGGCATTGTTGAAGAGCCGATGTCCACATCATTCCCTCCCTCTTCGGACAGTTTTGTCCTCAAAACTGAATCATCTCCTGCATCAAAAATTTCCAAATCAGAAACATTAAAAGTAAAAGATACATTAAACTCACCTGGCAGCTCCAGCTAATATGCATTGTTGTTGATCTTTTCAGGATTCTGAATGGTCCGTCTCCACTCGGGGCAAGCTTGTCTTTTCTTTTCTGGGGGAAACGCTCTGTCCGTATGTGCAACCAGACCCAATCTCCTTCCTTGAAGCTAACTGATTTGCGGCCCGTATTGGCTTGTCGAGCATAAGCTTCTGTCCTCTTTTCGATATTCTCCTTAGCCTTTTGATGAAGCTTCTTTACAAATTCAGCTTTGGTTTCTCCTTCTATGTTCACAATCTCGTCTGGAGGCAACGGAGTGAGATCCAGTGGTTACTGTGGATTAAATCTGTAGACTATCTCAAATGGAGACATCTTAGTGGCTGAATGAGTAGCTCGGTTGTAGGCGAACTCCACAAACGGAATACACTCTAACCAGCTCTTTAGGTTTTGGCCAATAGTAGCTCTGAGTAGAGTCGATAACATCCTATTAACCACCTTTGTCTGCTCATCTGTCTGCGGATGGCAGGTCTTCGAGAAAACTAGTTTGGTTCCTAGTTTCTCCATAAGGATCTCCAGATATGTCTCAGGAACTTCATGTCTCGATCTGACACTATGGTTCTCGAAATAACATGAAGCCATACCACTTCCTTAAAGAATAAGTTGGCGGTTTGGCTTACGTCATTTGTCTTGGCGATTGCCCTTCGGATATCGCAGAAGTTAATCAGAAAGTTCTCCTTGCGTTTAATTCCATTCGTAGTCATTTTTGCTTGCATTTCCCTTACTTGCTGTGGCGTCAATGGAGCTAAGTTGTACCTGCGCTTGTCATGCTCAAAAGAATACAAGTTAGTCTGTGAATTATGTGTGGTTTCCTTGTCAAACTGCCATGGACGTCCCAATAAGAGATGGCCAGCTTGCACCGGAATCACGTCATATATCACTTGATCTTGTTACTGTCCCAGACTAAATGGGACATTGACTTTATCGGATATGTGGAGTTCGACTTTATCATTGAGTCATCTCAACTTATAAGGATGAGGATGTTTAGTTCTCTCCAAGCCGAGCTTTTATACCATGTAAGAACTAGCGACATTAGTACATAAACCACCGTCGATAATAAGAGCACATACCTTACCCTGAATGGTGCAACGAGTATGGAAGATGTTTTCTCTTTGTGCAACCTCTTCAAGACTTACCATCGAGTTAAGAACTCGTCTAATCATCAGGAACTCTCCAGAGTCCGGGTACTCAACATCCTCTTTGTCTCGATGCTGGTGTGGTTCGTCCTCTTCTTTATCGTGCAATTCATACGCTCCAGCTTGAGTAAGAATCATGGCTCATTGGTTAGGAAACTTTCTTGCCATGTGTCCTTTTCCGTTGCATTTAAAGCAAAGGATGTCTCGACTCCGTTGTACCGGAGCTGTTGTAGTTGGAGTCGGCTGAGAAGTATTAGGACCGGGTCTAGGGACCTTTGTGAAATCACTCACTTTAGCCTTAAACCGGTTGTCTGATGGCGACTGAGTACTACTTCCGGGTTAATTTGATACGTAGCTCAGTTAGGTATTTTTGCTCCCAGAATGAAGTCGATGTTGTTCTCTATCTCCCTCACTGGCCGCAGTCCAGGTGGTAACTCCTCGGGGAAAACATCCGCAAATGTGATTGCCCTTCGGATATCGAAGGAGTTAATCAGAAAGTTCTCCTTGTGTTTAATTCCATTCGTAGTAATTTTCGCTTGCATTTCCCTTACTTGTTGTGGCGTCAATAGAGCTAAGTTGTACCTGCGCTTGTCATGCTCAAAAGAATACAAGTTAGTCAGTCAATTATGTGTGGTTTCCTTGTCAAACTACCATGGACGTCCCAATAAGAGATGGCCAGCTTGCATCGGAACCACATCACATATCACTTAATCTTGTTACTGTCCCACACTAAATGAGACATTGACTTTATCGGATATGTGGAGTTCGGCTTTATCATTGAGTCATCTCAACTTATAAGGATGAGGATGTTTAGTTCTCTCCAAGCCGAGCTTTTTTACCATATAAGAACTAGCGACATTAGTACATAAACCACCGTCAATAATAAGAGAACATACCTTACCTTGAATGGTGCAACGAGTATGGAAAATGTTTTCTCTTCGTGCAACCTCTTCAAGACTTACCATCGAGTTAAGAACTTGTCTAATCATCAGGAACTCTCCAGAGTCCGGGTACTCAACGTCCTCTTGGTCTCGATGCTGGTGTGGTTCGTCCTCTTCTTCATCCTGCAATTCATACTCTCCAGCTTGAGTAAAAATCATGGCTCGTTGGTTAGGACACTTTCTTGCCATGTGTCCTTTTCCGTTGCATTTAAAGCAAAGGATGTCTCGACTTCGTTGTACCGGAGCTGTTGTGAAATCACTCACTTTAGGACCGGGTCTAGGGGCCTTTGTGAAATCACTCACTTTAGCCTTAAATCGGTTGTCTGATGGCGACTGAGTACTACTCCCCTTTGTTGGTTTGAAAATTGGATTCCAGGTATTTTTTGGTCGAGAAATAGTCGCTGACTTGCGCTTGTTCTGTTACTCGATCTGAATAGCTAGATTAAGTAACTCTCAAAGATCATGATAAGTATGTCTCTCCACTTTCTGAGAAATCCGCTCTTGCAATCCGTCAACAAATTGCGCCATTAAGCTCTCCAGAGAATCCTCGATCTCCAAACGGTTTCGCAGATGCTCGAACTGCTCGTAATATTCCTTCACACTTTTATTTCCTTGAGTCAAACGTCGGAAACGTTTTTGCATATCTCGGTGGAAGTCTGGTGTAACATATCGTCTTCTCATAATATACTTGAGCTCCTCAAAAGCTATTATGTTTTCGTACCGATTTTTCCTTTTTTCGGTACATTCTCGGTCGCACCATGTAAGAGCATGGTCGGTGAACATCGCCGTAGCTAAGGCGACTCTCCTCGGATAAGCATATCTATAATATTCGAAGATATGCTCCATCCGTCTTTCCCAATCCAGATAAGCTTCGAGATCCACCCTTTCGGAAAATGTCGGTGTAGAAACCTTAACATCGGGAGCTTGCAGAGGTGGTGGTGGCGGCGGTGGAGGTTGAAACTCCGGTGGTGGTGGTTGATATGGTAGTGGCGGCGGCGGTGTATGAGCATAAAATGGCGGTGGTGGGGCTTGATGTTCTCCGTAGCCGCGAGCTGCTCCTGACGAGCTGATTCCGGAATCTCAGCTCTCGACGCCACTAGGAGCACGCCTATTCGGTCTATGCCCGCAGCCATAGCATGGATTTGACCACTCAGATTCGTCAACATGTGCAACATGGCACTGTTGACGTCAGCAGAGTCTGACTTATCAGACATTCCGTCTCTCTTGACGAGAACCGTAATAATAAAGAACCTACTTATGCAATTTATTTTTTTCTAAAGATTAACTATTCAAATAATTTTGACCTAGGGACCTAGTATACAAATAAGTTTAATCTAAGGACCAAATATACAAATAAACTTAATCTAATGACTTAATATGTAAATAAATTTAATTTATGGACCTATTATGCAAATAAACTTAATCTAAGGACTTGATATGCAAATAAATTTAACCTAAGGACCTAGGATGCAAATAAAGTTAATCTAGGGACTTAATATGCAAATAAATTTAACCTAATGACCTAGTATGCAAATAAACTTAACCTAGGGACTTCTTAAACTATTTCTAATTGATCTAGGGACTTCTAATGCAAATTTTAAAACTTACAAACCCTAATATTTTTTTTTATGACAAATTTATTGCAAATAAACTATATGACAAAATTTTATCCTAAGTTTAATGCAAATAAAATATGCGATAAATAAATGCTAATAAAACTATATGCTAAATTTATGCAAATAAAATTTATTATAAAAAATTATATGATAAAATTATCCTAAATTTTCTAATTGCATAAAATTTTAAAACCCTAAAAAAATAACTAATCTAATCTAACCCTATAAAATAGCTAATTTAATCTAAATCTAACAAACTAATAATTTAAATTCAAAATTTTTTTTTCAACACCTAACGCAAGTTTAAATTATTTTTTTTTTCACCTCATGCTTATACTCAAAAAGCTTTATTTTTTAAATTTTTTTTTTCTTTCTTCTCGCCTCACGCACGCAAGTTCATATTTTTTTGTTTTGATAAATTAGAATAAACAATGGAAAACAAACTAATCCAAATAGTGATTTAAGGATACAAGCGAATGAAAGTAATGAAAAAGAAAAATCTCACTTTTTCTTACCTTTTGCAGATCGCGTGGATGAAGGCTGATCGTGGATGGTGAGTGATGGATCGCGAATGATAGATACCAGATTATGACATAAACCTGAAACACTTGACAAACAAATAAAAAATAACAAAAAAAGAAAACAAGGGATAAGTTTATACACTACCCTGCGTCAGGAGCTTCAGCTATGATACCAAAAATGGTACAAGCTTTGGTTGTCAGAAGAGGATCCAGATCCGATGGGATGGTGTTTGTGCAAACAAGGGAGAATCTCTCCTGGTTAAACACGAAGGAAAAGTGATTTGGACCACACGAGGGATGGATGGACTCGTGATACACCAAGGTTCTTCACGCCTGGATGTGGATCAAGGCAAAAAAATTTGATTGCTACAGACTAAAGGAAATCTACTAGGGTTCTAAATTTTGGCTGCCAAAAAACGTGTCTGCCATTTATAGGGGGAGGCTAAGGTTTTAAATACCCTAGCCTTAAAAAACAACAAGTAGTTCTAAAAGAAAAACAACAAGGCGTTCAACACTTACACAAAAACTACAAACAGTTTAAAACTTAAAAAACCCAAAAAATTATTCTAAGTGTTGAAGACTGCTGTAGCTTGTCTTCATTGGAGAGTCATCATCTTCTGATTATTACAGGGGCTGGTAAAAGATGAGTTTTGTAGAACAAGCCCCGACTTGCACACTAGAGGTGTTGCCTCGTTAAAACCCTCTTCAGAAAACCCATTAGGACAAAACTGAAGGTATGAAAAAGAGTACAATTCCCTAGCATGTCTTTGTTTATCTCTAATCTATGGTGATAGTACAGACACAAGAAGATGATGTCTGACACTGGAGAAGCTCACTTGAAATACCTGAAAATGGGTTATAGGTCTGCTTGGTACTTGAGGAATTATGTCCACTCCTTCTGGTTCAGCTGGCATTGTTGAAGAGCTGATATCCTCATCATGATGCTAACAGCAAAACAAGCGGCTATCAAGATGAACTAACCATTCCCTCTTTCCTTTGTGAAAATCGCATTAAGCACTGTAAGGAGTTTGATTTTGTTATGATAAACTTTAATTATTTTGTGCTGGTTTCTGCTATAGAGGAAAAAACGCATTGGTCTAGAAAATGTTAAAGAATTTTGTGTTTCGGAATTTGAGTTTGATAAATTGATTCATTCCTTTCAAAGACTTAAACTTGAAAACTTTTCTAGACAAAAGGATAGTCTGTTTGATGAAATTAGTGATTCCAATTTTACTTTGAGTCTTGACTTGTTTAATAAATTGTGTGAGTTAATCAAGAAATGTTTTGAACCTTTTAGTCCCTTTACACTCTTTATTTTATCCCTGATCACACATATATGATTCACTTGTCTTTGTCAAAAGAGTCAAATGCAGGTTTTAGGGCTGCAAGGAAACGCCAAAGAGGAATGCAAAAGAGAGAGGAAAACAAAAGGTTCAAGCCGCCTGATTAGGACCAGGATACACGTCAAGACGTCAGCCTCTTCATCCTGATCAAACAAGCACCACCCGAAGATTATTCGGATTGGAGGATAAATCCTCTTCAAGAGGGAGGGGATGATATGATCCTGACCATGGCCAGACGTACAAATGTCCTTATCATGGACCTTGGAATTCATTAAGTGGATAAGTGGTCCAATGTGTGCTCTTTTTCCCTGTCTTTGGGTTTGTCCCACTGGGTTTACCAAAGATAGGTTTTTAATGAGACCATTGGCCCACTTCTCATTCAGCCCATTTATTGAATTCTAGACCCACTCCTTCCTTGTCTTTTGTCATAAAAAAGTAGTTGGGAGTTGGGAGTTATATTTTATTGCTTTTAATTCTAGTTTGCTTGCATGTTCTTGCATGTTTTTGAAAATTGTTCCAAGCATGCAAGCCTTACCCTTTTCTCTTGTATAAGTAGTACCCCATTTTATCATTTGTAATCATCGAACATTTTAATGAAAGTTTCTACTTTTTCTAATTTTCGATCATTGTTGGTGTGTAATATCCAACTTTTCTTAAGTCTCTTAGGTGTGTCATATCCTAAGCTTGCTTAAGAAACCCTTGTGTCTCTTTGGTGCGTCATATCCAAAGAACACAAGTCGGGTGAATCAAATTTCTTTCCACATCCTTTGTGTGATCAATCGCTCCACATCCCTTGGCAACTTGAGCTCACGCTCGTTGTGCAAGGCCTATCCCTTTCCAAAACTTCCTTGTGTCGATTTTGGGTTTGATCCTTCTGAGGATCTCATTAGAAACCTTTCCTTATGTCATTAAATATAAAAAGGGAACTGACAATGTAGTAGCTGATGTGTTATCAAAAGAGATACAGCCTTATCTTTGTTATGGAGTCCAAAGTTATGGGATTTGAGATGATCAAAGGATTGTATGTTGAAGACGAAGACTTCACTGAAGCCTACCAGGAGCACGACAAAGGATCTTACAGTAACTTCTATCTGTTTGACGGATTCATCTTCAAGGACAAATGACTCTGCATTCCGAGAGGATCAATTTAGGAAGTTACTTTGAGAGAAGCTTACAGAGGAGGTTTAATGGGACACTTCAGAGTCGACAGACGATGAGTATGCTTAAGGAGCATTTTTATTGGCCTCACCAACATCCAGATGTGGAAGCCCATTGTGATAAATGCCTTATGTACAAACGAGCTAAGTCAAAGATGCATCCACAAGGTCCTTACATGCCTTGTCGGTTCCTTTTGCACCATGGACCGATATCTCTATGGATTTTGAACTAGGCCTGCCGAAAATCAATCACAAGGATTCCAACTTTGTCGTGGTTGATCAATTTCCAAGATGACACACTTCATCACATGTAATAAGACAAATGATGTCAGCCAGACTGCTGACCTGTTCTTCGAGGAGATAGTACGCCTCAAGGCATCTCCAGGACGATTGTGTCGGAAGAGACACCAAGTTCCTCAGTCACTTTTGGCGAGCACTGTGGCGCAAGTTAGGAACCAACCTCTTGTTTTCTACTGCGTATCATCCCAGACAGATAGACAGACAATGGTGGTCAACATGACTTTATCACAGATGCTGCGAGCAACGATTGTTTGAAATCTGAAGTGGCTTGAGTGTCTTCCGTATTTCGAGTTCGCCTACAACAGAGCTACACATTCTGGCACAAAAAGGTCACCATTTGAAGTTGTCTACTGTTTCACCCCTTCCACTCCTATTGAGTTCATGCATATTCCTTTGGGAGATGCTATTAGCCTAAAGGGAGAAGAGAAAGTCGAGTACATCAAGCGCCTTCATGCAGAGACAAAGAAAAATTTGGAGCAACAAAATATTCAGAACACTAAGAACACCAACAAGGGCCGACGACATGTAGTGTTGAAAGAGCGACACTGGGTTTGGTTAGATGTGCGACCATAGAGGTTCCCACAACGCAGAAAGAGCAAGCTTGCACCCCAAGAAGATGGCCCATTCCGGGTCCTGTGGAGGATCAATGACAACGCCTACCAGATTGAGCTTCTAGGTGACTATAATGTGTCTAGTACGTTTAATGTTTCTGACTGAAGAGTTGTTTCATGCAGGTGAAAAATTCGCTTTGGAGACCAAAGCACTTCAAGAGGGAAGAAATTATGTAAGAACGTTGGTGGGCTTTCTTTTCACCGAGAAGCTTAGGTTGCTAGACAAAAGAGATGGAAACAAAAGGTGGATCGATGAGAACACATAAGATGTAAAAGGGCTTGTGATACGCCAAGAACTTCAACCTCAATGGTTAAAGAAGACAGAGATGCTCACCCAACAATGGGTGGTTATGGCGGTACAAAGAGGTCTAGACAAAGTCTTAGGTTTTTTTTTTTAATTCTTAATTTTGGTTATTTTTATTAATGAATAGTTCAAAGGCTTATATAATGCCTTGTTACAGACTTAGGCTAAACAACATGATGTTTAGCCCCTTTAAGAAATAAAAATAACAACATGGTGTTTACTTATTGGTGGCGATTTTAAATGACTATGGGTTTAAGTAATTAACACAACTCTTAAACTCAAATAACATACATAGTCTATAAATAAGAAAGATGGAAAGCCCAAATAAGTACTTAGAAGAATTTGGTAGAGACTTTTAAATAGTGTAGAATCGTGAACAAGACTTCACCGTCTTGTGCACTAAGAGTATTGTCTCACTAAAACCCTCTTCGGAAAACCCAATAGGGGTAAAACCGAAGATAGGAAAAAGAGTACAATTTCCTAGCACAACTTATGGTGTCTTTACAGGAATGTAATGCTAAACACACCGGAGGAAGAAAAGTCTTCGAGAAGGAACCTCCATTGTTCCTTGTCTGGCTTGAAGGGGACGGGATCGACCGTGCATGGACTGGGATTGGTTGGTCAGGGATCTGGGGCGGTCGGTTTGAGTTCCTGACGGGCTCCACTCTCTAGCAGCATGTCGAGAGGTCCTTGTGGTATAACTGTTGCAGTAGCTGGGATGATGTCCTCATCATTCCCTCCCTCTTTAAGTGCTTTGGTCTGCAAATGAATTCCTCACCTGCATCAAACAACTCTAAGTCAGAAACATTAAACGTACTAGACACATTATACTCACTTGGAAGCTCAAGCTTGTAGGCGTTTTCATTGATCCTCCTAAGGACTTGGAATGGACCGTCTCCCCGGGGTGCAAGCTTGCTCTTTCTGCACTGTGGGAACCTCTCTGGTCGCAGATGTAACTAAACCAAATCTCCCTCTTTGAAACTGCATGTCATTGGCCCTTGTTGGTGTTCTTAGTGTTCTGGATGTTTTATTGCTCCAAATTTCCCTTGGTCTCTTCATGAAGGCGCTTGATGTACTCGACCTTTGCTTCTCCCTCTAGGCTGATAGAATCTCCCAAAGGAATAGGCGTAAACTCAATAGGAGTGGAAGGATCTAAACCGTAAACTACTTCAAATGGAGACCGTTTGATGCCAGAATTTGTAGCTCTGTTGTAGGCAAACTTGACATACAGAAGACACTTTAGCCAATTCTTCAGATTCCGACCAATCGTTGCTCGGAGAATCTGTGATAAAGTCCTGTTGACCACCCCGGTCTTTCCATCTGTCTGTGGATGATATGCAGCAGAGAACAAGAGGTTGATGCCTAACTTGCACCACAGTGCTCGCCAAAAGTGACTGAGTAATTTGGTGTCCCTATCCGACATGATCGTCTTGGGGATGTCGTGCAGGCGTACTATCTCCTTTAAGAACAGGTTGGCAGTCTGGCTGGCATCATTTGTCTTATTGAACGCAATGAAGTGTGCCATCTTGGAGAAACGATCAACAACGACGAAGATGGAATCCTTGTGATTGATTTTCGGCAATCCTAACACGAAATCCATAGAGATATCGGTCCATAGTGCATAAGGAACCGACAATGGCATGTAAGACCTTGTGGATGCATCTTGGATTTAGCTCCATTTCAGATAAGGCTTTTAGCTCAACAGGCCTCCACATCTTGACGTTGGTGAAGCTAACAAAAATACACCTTAAGCATGCTCATCGTCTTGTCGACTCCGAATTGTCCCATTAAACCTCCTCCTTGAGCTTCTCTCATAAATAACTCCCGAATTGACCATCTCAGAATGCAGAGACGCTTGTCCTTGAAAAAGAATCCTTCAAACAAGTAGAAGTTACTGTAACCCCCCTTGTCGTGCTTCTGGTAGGCTTCAGTGAAGTCGGCGTCCTCTGCATATAATCCTTTGATCATCTCAAATTCCATAACTTTCAACTCCATAACAGAGATGAGACTGCATATTCTTGATAATGCATCAGCCATGACGTTGTCAGTTCCCGTTTTGTATTTAATAACGTAAGGGAAGGTCACAATAAATTATATCAACCGAGCATGCCTCCTTGGCCTCAGAGATGTTGAAGTGTTTGATGGTCGGTGTGAATCACGCACTCCTTGGCAAATAGGTAGTGCTTCCAAGTCTCTGAAATATTAAGAGATTTAAGAGTTTAAGAGTTTAAGAGATTTAGAGATTGAGAGAATGAGATTAATAAGAGATTAGAGAGAAAAAGAATTTTATTAGAAAGTGAGATTATTCTTTCTTGCTTACAAAGAGGAGAGAGATAGCTATTTATACTAATATAGTCTAGGCTTGTTTGTATACAAGAGTATCCTAATATATGTTTGGTTACAAGTATAACATATCAACAACTACAAACAAGCCGAAGACACTCCCTTTGGTATCATAGTCCACACAGCCTTATCCTTGGGTTCTAAGACCATCTTCCTCATTTTTTTCTCTTCATTCCAATACTCCCCCTCAAGCATAAGTCATGGAAGATGCATAAGCTTGCAACCATGAAGCATTACCTCATTAAAAACCTAAAGAAGGAAAACCCAATTGGGACAAAACCGGGATCAGTGTTGTGGAATTGACATGAGGCCAAGCCTTGGGTAAATAGAGCTGTCAGTCTTCAGAATTGTAGCCTTGTTGAACACATCAGTTAATTGGCCTTCACTCCTTTTATAGCAAGGTAAAATTATTCCATTTCCTATAACTTCTTTCACCTTATGGCAATCTACCTCAATGTGCTTGGTTCTTTCATAAAACACATAATTAGAAGCAATGTGTATAGCAGCTCGATTGTCACAATGTACAGTGATAGAAGACTCCAAGCTCACGCCAAGTATGTCAAGGAGGAGTTGCTTTAACCATATGCATTCTGTGGTAAGCTTCCTCATGGCCCAATACTCAGCTTCTGCACTAGAACAAGTGATGTAAGCTTAGTGGTGGTGCAACTGTTGATCGAGAATCTCGAGACCTTCAGAAGCTAGTCGGATGGAAGGGGTGGATTGAAAGGACCACACAAGCTGCGGAAGACTTGTGATACACCAGGTTGTTCTTCTTGGAACAAGAAGAACGAAGGAAAGCTCTCCAATGGAGTATGCAGCCGTCAAAGACAAGTAGAGTCTAGGGTTTTTGTTTATGAAAATCGAATTGTATTATTACTTGCAAGTAGTGAGACTTATATAGGCCTTGTAGTTACAACTTAGGGTAAACAACATGATGTTTAATCCAAACAACAAGTAGTGTAAATAAAAAAGCATGTAGTTCCTTTTGCTGTAGAAAGACAATAGGCTTAAGGCCCTAAACTCATACTTAGTCTAAATAATAAAGAAATGAGATAGATAAGACTTGTTGATGAAATAAGGCCGAATTTGACTAAGACTTGTGAAGGGTGGCGGATTGTGAACAAGTCTTCGTCGTCATGCGCACTAAGATTGTTGCCTCATTAAAACCCTCTCCGGAAAACCCAGTGGGACAAAACCAAAGATAGGAAAAAGAGTACAATTTCTTAGCTCGTCTTTTGGTGTCTTTACCGAATGGTGATGGTAAAGACACTGGAGGTGGAAGAGTCTTCGAGTAGGAACCTCCAATGTTCCTTAGCTGAAACGAACGGGCCTTGCTGAACTCCTGAGCCGTCTGGTGGGTCTTCATCCGTGGTCTCCTGGACATCTGCCTGCTCCATTAGCTGGTTGAACTTGTCTCCTAAAGCTCGAGCCTTGGAACGTGTCAGTGGTCCTGGTGGAACTCGTCGTGCAGTCGTTGGTACGATGTCCTCATCATTCCCTCACTCTTCAAGTGCTTTGGTTTCTAAAGCAAAGTCTTCCCCTGCATCAAACAACTCCAAGTCAGCAACATTAAACGTAGTAGAAATATTATACTCACCTGGAAATTCCAGTTGGTAGGCATTGTCGTTGATTCGCCGCAGGACTCCGAACGGGCCATCTCTTCGTGGTGCCAGTTTGCTCTTGCGCCGTTGGGAAAAACGTTCGGGTCGCAGATGTAACCGGACCCAATCTCCTTCTTTAAAAACCACGTGCCTCCTGCCCTTGTTGGTGTGCTTTTCCGTCTGAGAGTTCCTCCGCTCCAGATTCTCGTTGACCTCCTAGTGCAAGCGCTTGACATACTTCGCTTTGGCTTCTCCCTCTAAGCTGACAACCTCTCCGAGTGGAATGGGGGCGAATTCAATTGGGGTAGTGGGGTTGAAGCCGTAGACGATCTCGAATGGTGTCTTCTTAGTTCCGAAATGGACTGCTCTGTTGTAGGCAAACTCGACATAGGGAAGGCATTCGAGCCAGTTCTTCAGGTTACGACCAATTGTCGCTCGCAGCATCTGGGAGAGTGTCCTGTTTACGACCTCATTCTGACCATCCGTCTGTGGGTGATATGCCGTAGAGAAGATTAAGTTTGTGCCAAGTTTCTTCTACAGTACTCGCCAGAAATGACTGAGGAACTTAGTGTCCCTGTCGGACACAATGGTCCGGGGAATCCCGTGCAAACGGACGATCTCTCGGAAGAATAAATTTGCTGTCTGAATTGCATCGTTCGTCTTGCTGCACGGTATGAAGTGTGCCATTTTAGAGAAACGATCTACTACGACGAGGATGGAGTCCTTGTGATGAACTTGTGGCAAGCCAAGCACGAAGTCCATCGAGATATCCGTCCAGGGAGACGACGAAACCGGAAGTGGCATGTATGGGCCTTGGGGGTGCATCTTAGACTTAGATTGTTTGCAGACAAGGCATTTCTCGCAATGGGCTTCCACATCTCGGCGTTGACGCGGCCAATAGAAGTGTTCCTTGAGCATACTCAAGGTCTTGGCAACGCCAAAATGTCCCATTAATCCGCCACCATGGGCCTCTCTCAGGAGAAGTTCGCGAACTGATCCGCCAGGAATGCAAAGACGCTTGTCCTTGAAGAGAAATCCATCAAACAAGTAGAAGCGGCTGATTGTTTCTTGAGCGTCGTCTGACCCTTGAGGTGTTTGAGTGTCTGGTGGTCCGTGTGTATGACGCATTCTCTCGAGAGAAGGTAATGTTGCCAGGTTTGTAAGGCTCGGACTAATGCGTAGAGCTCCTTGTCGTACGTAGGATAGTTTAGAGTTGTGCCGCTTAATTTTTCGCTAAAGTAGGCAATTGGTTGTCCACCCCATGTCAGAACTGCTCCAATGCCTACACCTGAAGCGTCGCATTCTATCTCAAAAGTCTTGTCAAAATTCGGCAGTGTGAAGACAGGTGCGCGTGTGAGGCGCTCCTTCAACAACTGAAAGGACTTTTCTTGGTCTGGGCCCCACTTGAAATCTTGGATCTTCTTGATGGTCGCTGTCAATGGGCTGGCAATCGTACTGAAGTCTCGTACAAATAGTCTATAGAAGCTTGCTAATCCATGAAAGATCCGAACTTGGCTGGCATTAGTCGGCGTGGGCCACTCCTGAATGGCTCGGATCTTCTCTTCGTCGACTCGAAGTCCTTGCGAGCTCACAACGAATCCAAGGAAGACAACCTGATCCGTGTAGAAGGTACTGAAAGATTATGAGATTAAGAGATTTGTAGAATGAGAGAATGAGAGATTAGAGAGAATTTGAGAATTAGAGAAAAGAATGATTTTATTAGAGAATGAGAATTATGAATTCATACATACAAAATGTGAAGGGAGTAAGGTATTTATACTAATCTAGTCTAGGCTTGTTTGGATACAAGGATAGCCTTATACATAAATGGCTTACAAGGATAACATAATTCTATAATACAAACAAGCCTTAGACTCTCCCTTTTACATACATATAAATCGCCATTTAACTAGAATTAAAGGCTTTCATAAATTCATCACTTCTTCTTCATTCCAACACTCCCCCTCAAGCTTAAGACATAAGATTTTTAAGCTTGCAACCATGAAATATTACCTCATTAAAAACCTAGAGAAGGAAAACCCAATTGGGACAAAACCTCTTTTAGGGAAAAAGAGTATAACACTCCATGTTGGGATCATTGGTGTGGAATGGTCATGAGGCCAAGTCTTGGATAGATAGAGGCGCCAATTTTAAGAGATGTTGCCTTGGTAAATACATCAGCTAGTTGGTCCTCACTCCTTGTATAGCAAGGTAAAATGATACCTTTCCCAATAGCTTCTCTTACTTTGTGGCAGTCCACTTCTATATGTTTGGTCCTCTCATGAAACACTGAATTGGAGGCTATGTGAATGGCGGCTTGATTGTCACAATGAATGGTGATAGGCTCCTCACACTCCACGGCTAAGTCACCCAAAATTTGTTTCAGCCAGATGCATTCAGTAGTGAGCTTCCTCATTGCTCTATACTCTGATTCTGCACTAGAACATGAAACCACCTTTTGCTTCTTGGTTTTCCAAGTCACAAGGTTTCCACCTATAAAAGTACAATATCCAATAGTACTTCTCCTATCTTCCCTATCTCCTGCCCAATCTGCATCACAATAACCAACCACATTTGTGTTTTTATTATTATTCATCCAAATACCTTGTTCATGTGTGTCTTTGAGATATCTTAGAACTCGCATTGCCTTGTCCCAATGCCTCATCTTTGGCCCTTGCATGTGTTGAGATACCTGCAAAACATAAATCTGGTCTTGTGATGGTTAAATAAATAAGCTTACCAACCACTTTTCTATATAGCTTAGGATCATGAAAATCAATTTCCTCCTCTAACTCCCCCTTAGTTGCGATTTTATAATCTTCTTATAAGGGTGTTTTGGCTGGCTTACCTTCCATCATACCTGTGGATGTTAGTAGATCTACAACATACTTCTTTTGAGAGAGAAAGAGACCTTCTTTAAACCTACATACTTCAATTCCTAAGAAATATTTAAGTTCTCCTAAATTCTTTATATCAAAGACACTTTTTAAGTAATCTTTAGTAGATGCAATACCAACACTATCACTACAGATATGATTATATCATCTACATAGATAAGAATTACTATAATACCTTCCTTACTCTTTAATGTGAAAAAAGTATGTTCTACTTCAGACCTTTTGAAGCCTTTATCCATTAAAGTAACACTTAATTTGTGGTATCATGCTCTTGGAGATTGTTTAAGGCTATAAATAGCCTTCCTTAGCCTTAGGGTATTACCGCTTCCTACCTTATCTTCTAGGCCAGGTGGAGGTGACATGTAAACCTCTTCTTCTAGTTCACCTTGCAAGAAAGCATTCTTGACATCCATTTGCCACAATTCCCACTCAAGATTAGTAGCAACAGTAAGCACAACATAGACAGAATGTAGCTTAGCAACATGAGCAAATGTATCCCTATAATCCTCACCATATGTCTGAGTAAAACCCCTACCTACCAACCTAGCTCTATATCTATCAATTTCACCATTGCTTTTGTATTTAATGGTAAAAATCCATTTAGAACTTACAGCCTTCTTCCCTTTTCGTAAAGTGGCTGAAGCATATGTACCATTCCTCCTCATGGCTTGTTTCTCAGCTGAGATAGCTTCCCTCCATTCCTTTATAGACATAGCTTCTTCATATGTCTTTGGGATCTGCTCATTGTCAAGACTAGAAATAAAAGCAACATGAGTAGAAGGTAAGTGTGCAATATTACAAACTCCCTGGTCATGATGAACTACAGAATTTCCATTGTAGAAGACTGGTGGATTTCTTTGTCTTGTGCTCCTCCTTAAAACAGTAGGTTGAGCCTCCTCTTCCTCTTCACTCAAAACTTCAATGAGAGTAGGTCTTGATCTTTTGGAAGCTGAAGCTATAATGGAATCATCTCCTGCTGAGTATTGTTGAACATGAGTAGATGCTTCTCTCCCCCCCATGTGCAAGAGGAGGAAGCCCAGGAGAATCAATAGAGGATGATGGACGAGAAGAGGCAGCTGGACCTGTGAAGCCGGATGCCGTTAAGCGGGACGGACCAGGACCGGGAGCGGGACAGACTTGTGGACTGGACGTGTCGGAGATGCCATGGTCACTTACTACTAAAGCAGGTGGCAAAGGGGATGAGGCTGTATGCTGACCACCTCCTATTCCAATGCTCTCCAAGAGTTTCCTCAAGTATTCAGCTTGGTCTGTTCTTGTTGATAAGATGTCTTTAAATTGTTCCCATGTTCCTTCTTCATAAAAACTTTTGTCTTCTTGGAACTTCACATCTCTAGACACCATGACCCTTCTAGTCTCAGGGTCATAACATTTGTATCTTTTTTGAGTAGAGGAATATCCAATGAACATAGTCTTTACACTTTTTGGTTCAAGCTTGTTTTTTTATTCCCTAGGAATTAACACAAAACAAACACACCCAAAAACTTTCAAATGATCAATAGTGGGTTTAGTGTTGTTTAATACCTCAAATGGGGATAGATCATCAAGGAATTTTGTAGGTGTCCTGTTGATTAAGTAGCAGGCTGCTACAAGTGCATCCCCCCAAAAACGCTTAGGCACCTTCATGTGGAACATCATAGTTCTCACAACCTCCATTAGGTGCCTGTTCTTTCTTTCAGCAACTCCATTTTGTTGTGGAGTATAAGGACAGCTTGTCTGGTGCTCAATGCCATGTTTAGCTAGATGTCCTTGAAGTCTAGTACGAGTGTATTCCCGTCCATTATCTGTTCTAAAGCATTTAATTCTTGCATTGTATTGGTTAGTAACATATGCTTGAAAATTTAAAAATGCATCATACACTCTATCTTTAGAATTAAGAAGAGTAACCCATGTATATTTGGACTTTTCATCAATAAATGTCACAAAATATTTATGGTTTTCTCTAGATGGAAATGGGGATGTCCACACATCAGAATGCACCAATTCAAAACAATTGTCATATTTATGCATTGATTTTTCAAAAACTGTTTTACAATGTTTTCCAAGAATACATGAATCACACAACTCTTTAGGCATTTTTAAACCAGGTACTATTAACTCAAGAGCTCTTGGATGAGGATGTCCTAGTATAGCATGCCACAAATCAGAATCAGTACTAAAAATATTCACCTGAAAAACTGATTCTAATGCACTACAACTAGCCATATTATCAAGCACATACAAGTCATCTTTTGTAGTTCCTTGTCCAAAGCACCTTCTAGTTTCAATATCCTGAAAATAAAAATCATTAGGACCAAATATAGCATGACAATTCAAGTCAGTAGTAGCTCTTTTAACTGAGAGCAAGTTGGATGTAAATGAAGGCATATAAAATGCCTTGGATTCTTTATCAAACAATTTCAATTTTCCTATGCCTTTGATTGGTACTTTAATTCCATTTGAAATAAGAACATTCCCTAGGGCAGGTTCTACATTCTCTAGTAGATCTAGATCACTAATCATGTGATGAGAAGCACCAGAATCAACAACCAAAGATTTAGGAGCATTTGATGTATAAGAAGTTTGAAAAGAAGCATGAAAAGTTTTACCCATCACATTGTTCTCCTTTATTGCCTTAATGAGAGCTTCCAAGTCTGATTTTGTCACAAAATCTGATGCTTGTGACATGATGTTGGTGGTGCCTGAATGTGAAGAAGGACCACTACTTATAACTGCCTTTGAAGACACCATGCCATGAGCTTGCCTGGCCGAGGGCATGGCCGGCTGCTGTGGAGGGCGTGAAGGCCATGATGGCTTCAGATGAGGGTGAAGTTCCCAGCAATCCTTCTCTGCATGGCCATCCTTCTTGGAATGATTACAAAATTGCCTCCTTTTCCTAGAAGCATTTGTTGGCTTGAAGAAACTTTTGTGAGCAGCTACTAGTTCAGCTTTGTTGCCAAACAATCCATGTGATCCTTGCTCCTTTTGAATTTGAGCACACACTTCCTCCAAGCTAGGCAACTTATCAGACCTGAGAATATGCTTAATAAGATCTGAGTAAGTAGAATTAAGAGTTAAAGGTAACCCAAACACCTTATCTTGTTCCTTTCTTTAAAAGAGTACAAGGGGTTCAATAGTGTCTGGCCTTAGCATTTCTAGCTCAGCCCATAAAGCTCTAAATGAGCCATAGTGCTTTGTGAATTCAGCATCCTCCTGCCTTAATTCATTCAAAGCTTTCTTCACTTCAAAAATTCTCAAAAGGTTAGTGGTGTTTCCATACACCTTAAGCAAAGTGTCCAAAGATCTTTTGCATTTTCACAAAAAGAATAAGCTTCTAAAAGATCACTAGCAAGAGAATTTTGTAAAATAGAAAGTACCAACTGATCTTCTTGGTACCATTTGGCTTGAGCTGCATCACTCACTTCAGCCACTTCATTGTCTTCAATGCCATTTGTGGCAATGTGGTTCCAAAGACCTTTACCACCTAATGTGGTTTTCATGGTCCTAGACCATAAGAGATAATTTGCTCCATGTAGAATGACTGGAGCTCTAAGGGATGCCTGAATTTCCATACTTAATAAGCAAAATAGGTCAGTAAATCAGAGAAAAAAATCGTGATACCAGACAGGAGCCGGCTTGGTCAGAACAAACTGCTGGTCACGGCTTGGTCGGGTTGGGCGTGAAGTGAAGATCACGGGATATGCTGGTCACGCACAAGGCTTCTGTTCACCAGGTCGCTTGGTCACGCTTGGTCACGCTTGGTCAATTGGTGAGGACACAGAACGGGTAAATGCAACCCTGTACCTGCACACGGACACACCAAGGAATACAAAAGAGAGAGGAAGCCGTGTACTTGTACTTGTAAGGCGAGTGATTCTACCAAGTTACTTGTACTTCAAGCAAGTTCAACAAATTTGTAACCTACAACTACTTTTGTGATGATGCGATTCAGGTTTCTGTGGATTCGGAATTCGCCGATGCACACTCCAGTGAAAACCGATCGTCAATTGGAGTCGTGGATTGATCACAATTTGATTTACAAGATGACGATCGAAATTGATCCAGAAACAGATGAAGAACAAGGTGGATTCTTGTTGAATCAATGAAAGATTGATGAAATTTTCCCAGATTTGATACAACCTGGCTCTGATACCATGAAAGATTATGAGATTAAGAGATTTGTAGAATGAGAGAATGAGAGATTAGAGAGAATTTGAGAATTAGAGAAAAGAATGATTTTATTAGAGAATGAGAATTATGAATTCATACATACAAAATGTGAAGGGAGTAAGGTATTTATACTAATCTAGTCTAGGCTTGTTTGGATACAAGGATAGCCTTATACATAAATGGCTTACAAGGATAACATAATTCTATAATACAAACAAGCCTTATGCTCTCCCTTTTACATACATATAAATCGCCATTTAACTAGAATTAAAGGCTTTCATAAATTCATCACTTCTTCTTCATTCCAACAGGTACACTTTATAAGGTTGGCGTACAGCTGTTCCTTCTGAAGTGTCATGATCACTGTCTCATAGTGCTCCAAGTGATCTAAATAGGACGCACTATAGACGAGTATGTCATCAAAGTAGACCACAACGAATTTCCCTATGAATGGTCGGAGGACTTGGTTCATGAGATGCATGAAGGTACTTGGTGCATTCGACAGGCCGAAGGGCATTACCAACCACTCGTAGAGACCTTGCTTAGTCTTGAAAGCTGTCTTCCACTCATCTCCTTCTCGCATCCAGACTTGATGATATCCACTCTTTAAATCGATTTTGAAGAAGATAGAGGCTCCACTCAATTCATCTAGCATGTCATCAAGTCGCGGGATAGGATGCCGATACTTGACAGTGATGTTGTTGATGGTGCGACAGTCGATGCACATTCGCCAGCTTCCATCCTTCTTCGGCACAAGGAGGACGGGAACTGCACAGGGACTAAGGCTTTCTCTGACTTAGCCTTGAGCCATGAGATCCTGAACCTGTCGCTTGAGTTCTTTGGCTTCTTCCGGAGTAACCTTGTAAGCTGCTTTGTTCGGCAGCTGGGCTCTTGGGATGAGGTCGATGTGATGCTCAATACCTCGGAGAGGTGGCAATCCGGGTGGGATCTCGTCTGGGAAGACATCCGAGTATATGTCCAAGATGGACTGGACATCCGTAGGCAAGACGCTGCTGGTGGCCTCGGATGCGCTCAAGACCACCTGATAGAACATGAGGACGAGCTGAGTGCCTGTAGTGCTAGCCACCTTCCTCATATCTGCTATGTTGACGAGGAAGTTTTCTTTCCTTGCATGCTGGTCTTTGGCCATCTTGGACTGCATGCCGTGCACTTCTTGTGGGGACATAGGTGCTAGGTTATACCTACGTTTATCATGGACGAAAGAGTAGATGTTTGTGCGTCCATTATGAGTAGTCTCTTTATCGAACTGCCAGGGTCGTCCCAATAGGAGATGTCCGGCTGACATGGGAACGACGTCGCACAAAACTTGGTCCTGATATCGTCCTATGCTGAAAGAAACTCGGACCTGGTCAGAGATATACAGCTCTGTCTTGTTGTTAACCCAACGAAGCCTGTATGGTTTTGGGTGCTTTGTCACTGGTAGCCCAAGTTTCTCTACCATGTACTTGCTAGCGGCATTGGTGCAGGATCTGCCATCGATGATCAGAGAACACACTTTTCCGAGGATGGTGCATTTAGAGTGAAAAATATTCTCACGCTGCTCAATCTCCTCCTGCTCTAGTCGTGAGCTGAGAACTCTCCTGATCATTAACATCTCGCCTGAATCAGCGTATTCGACTTCCCCTTCAGACATAGGGTCCGCCGTGGAAGGGTCCTCCTCTTGCTCATCTGCTGAGTCGTAGTCTCCGGAAGCAGTCAAAACCATAGTCCTTTGGTTAGGGCATTCGCGAGACATGTGCCCTCTACCCTTACATTTAAAGCAAGTAATGGCGCTGCTCTTCTGTGGTTGACCTGCGTTAGAAGTCGGTGGACTAGGTCTGGAAGTCGTCGTTGGTGCCTTGGTAGGCACGTTGTTGTCCACGGTCTTACTCCTCTGCCGTGGGTCACTGGTGGGGGCAGCGCGATCAAATGGCTTGAGGCCAGTACCCCAAGTGTTCTTTGATTGGATTGGTGCTGAGGACTTGCGCCGGTTGCTCTTCTCGATCTGAACCGCCAGATGGAAAATCTCACCAAGGTCGTGGTAAGGCTGCTGCTCGATCTTTTGTGCTATCGACTCATGTAATCCGTCGATAAGCTGGCCATGAGGCTTTCTTCTGAGTCATCCATTTCGAGCCTGTTCCGTAGGTGCTCGAATTCCTCAAAGTACTCGGACACCGATTTGCTGCCTTGAGTAAGGCGTCTGAATCGTCGCTGGAGTTCTCGGTGGAAGTGAGGTGGTACGTAGCGTCGCCTCATCAGCTGGGTCAGCTCGTACCAAGAAGTTAGATCTCCCATTCTTGCTCTCCTGCGAGTTGCTATATCTCGATCCCACCACGCCAGTGCGTGATCGGTGAACTGGGCCGTTGCTAACGCAACTCTACGGGGGTCATCGTAGTGATAGTATTCGAAGAGTAACTCCATTCTCCGTTCCCAGTCTAGGTATTCTTCGGGATCTAGCTTTCCCGAGAAAGGGGGTGGGTTGAGCTTGACGTCGGGGTGGACGGCCGGCTGCCTGGGCGGTGGGATGCCTCGGGTCGATCATGCCGGTGCTGGTGTGTGTGCGCGGCTGGGGCGGGTGCCGGTTCCTCCAAACGCTCAAGACGAGTCGTGAAGTTTGACATCTGGGCAGTTAATGTTTGCAAAAGTTGCATCATTGTTTGATTGGGCTGCCCAGACGTGGACTCGTCCTGCCCTGACATATTTCCTTTTCCGGAGAAAAGGAAATTTCCTGAAATGGAAAGTTTCCCGAAAGGAAAACTTGTGGATTATGGGAACTTTCCTTAATTAGAAATTCCCACAGATATTTATATTTTATTTATAGATGTTTAATTAAAGTATTAACAAAAGGAGAACAATCAAAGAAAAAGAAATTTTCCTAAATCTAGAAAAGGAAACCTAAAATATGGAAAATATCCTAAAGATATATTTCCTAAGCTAAAATGGAAAACTAAGATATGGAAAATATCCTAAAATTAAATGCCTAATCTATAATTGGGAAACTATCTATCTAAGAGAATAAAATCTACTTATTTTCCTATTCCTAAATGGAAACTAAATAATCTGTCTAATAAATCTAGGAAATTCCCTAAAAACTATCTAGACAATTTTCTAAACTAATTTTCTTGCCTAGAAACTTAGGAAAACTATCTAGAACACTAAGGAAAACTTCCTAAAACTAAAAGTAAGAATCTAGACCTAATGATGGACTGCTGGCTCAGCCGCCTAGCCTTAAGGGCTCTAAACGCGAGAACGGGACAAACACGGGCCAAGACCTAGACGCTCGCTGACCTACTAGCACTCGACGCGACAACTGAAAGGAACCTACAGTTGGACTGACGGGGACGCGTGAAGCCAGGGACGAGAACCTTGAGACGTACGCTAGGAAACTCTCGCGGAGCTGCTGTGCCCTAAGACCTAACGAATGGTGCAAGGGACAAGATTCGACCTAAGGTGGAACGCGGCAAGGAAGCACACGACCTAGAGCTAACCTAGGACTCTAGCAAGACATGGAAAACACTACTCACGCGACCTAAGCTACTACACACAGACAAACAGGCTTCGACCGGGACAAGCTAAGGGCTGGACACGACTCGAAGACCAGCTAGCTAAGACGCGGCTCGCTATCTAGGGCAAGGATGCGACACACGAAGAAACCTATGAACTACTCGCGGGACACAACTAGACGTGGGCTTACTAAGACTCGGTCGCGGCTTGAACAAGAACCTAGCCTTGGGTCCTAAGCAACAAGCAAGCAGCACAACCCTTGTGGACACACGATTTCAATGAGGAAACAGGTGCTCTAGGTGAGTTTTCTAAAAGTCCTAATTGGTTTTAAACAACCTAAATATTTCTTTTTTTTTGTCTTTTAAAAAAAAAAAATCTAGCAACAACAATGAAACATTTAACACTTTTTTGTAATATGAAAACAAAGATAGGATTGATAGAACCTGATTTTTTTTTTTGTATTTTTTTTTGTAGGATGTTTTATGGTAGATGACTTGAATCTTCTCCTTCTCACCGAGATCTTCAGGGGAAAGAAAAAGAAACACAATCAAAAGCCAAAAACTGATAAACAAGACAATGAGAAAATCGTAAAACAAGTGGATAGAATCAACCTGATGTTTAAGAGCTTTTTAGGCTCTGATACCAGATGATGTATGCACCGTGGGTGGCTGTCTTTTCACCGAGAAACTAAGGATGTTGCCTCGTTAAAACCTTCTTCGGAAAACCCAGTGGGAAAAAACCGAAGATAGGAAAAAGAGTACAATTCCTTAGTATGTCTTTTGGTGTCTTTACCGAATGGTAATGGTAAAGACACCAGAGGTGGAAAAATCTTCAAGAAGGAACCTCCAATGTTCCTTATTCGGCTTAAATGGACCTTGATGGGCCTTGGTGTCGTCTGGTGGTGTTTTGGGCTTGGAAGTTGGATTGATGTCCTCATCATTCCAGCTTCCAAGCCCAAAAGCCCACCAGACGACGCAGAGGCCCATCAAGGTCCATTTAAGCCGAATAAGGAACATTGGAGGTTCCTTCTTGAAGATTTTTCCACCTCCGGTGTCTTTACCATTACCATTCGGTAAAGACACCAAAAGACATACTAAGTAATTGTACTCTTTTTCCTATCTTCGGTTTTGTCCCACTGGGTTTTCCGAAGAAGGTTTTAACGAGGCAACATTCTTAGTGTGCACGACGAAGAAGACTTGTTCACTATGTTCCATCTTCCACAAGTCTTCAAGGCGTTCTATCAAACTCCTACTTAGGCGACATTTTTCATTAAAAATAAACTAAGTATGGTTTAGAGGCTTTTAAGCCCATTTGTTTTGTTTTAGTTAATTGTGGCCTTAAGCCCAATTTTAATTATGTTTTGGGTTATTGGCCCATTTGTAATCTGAATAATTATAAGCCCTAGACTTAAAGCATTATATAAGCCTAAGTTATGAGTAATAATAAGACAAACTTTTCAGAAAATTAAACCTAAACATGTGTCTTACAAAAATCGGCGCCACCCTCTTCTGAGAGAGTTGTCGTGTTCTTCAACCTTTGTGGTTGAAATTTTTGGAGTATCACAAGCCCTTTCCACAGCTTGTGTGGTCCCTTCGATCCACCCATCGCTTCCATCTCTTCTGTCCAGCAACCTGAGTTTCTCGGTGTAAAGACAGCCACCCACGGTGCTTACATCAACAAGATACAACCTTCTACTTCTTGGTTTTCCAAGTTACAAGTTATCTCCTATGAAGGTGCAGTAGCCGGTTGTGCTTCTCTTATCTTCTCTGTATCATGCCCAATTTGCATCACAATAACTTACTACTTCTGGATTCCCATTACAACCCATCCATATACATTGATCATGATGTTGGAATGAAGAAAAAATGATGAAAGATGAAAGCCTTTAATCCTTGTATAAAGGCGTGAGTTGTCTAGGTCAAAGGGGAGTGTCTAAGGCTTGTTTGTCTTCTAGTGTTATGTTATCCTTGTAGTCATTCATGTATAAGACAATCCTTGTATGCAAACAAGCCTAGACTAAACTAGTATAAATAACTATCTCCCTTCTCATTTGTAACTTAGAAACTATTATTCTCATTTTCTTAATAAAATCATTCTTCTCTAATCTCTCTAATCTCTCTAATCCTCATTCTCTCATTCTCTAATTATACAAATCTCTTAGTCTCATATTTTTTTATAGTATCAGAGCCAGGTTACATCAAATATGGGTCAAATTCTTCATTAAACATTTGAATCAAGAAGAAATTATCTTCATTTCAATATGTTCTTCAGTCCTATTTCGTCTGTCATCTTGGATCACAAATTTCGACCAAACCACGAAAGCTTTTGACAATCTTCTTTTTTCTGGAATGTTCTTCGGCGAGTTATGAAGTCACGCCAATTGGATTTGCATCATTTTACCAAGGGAATCAAAAGTTACTAATTTTCTTGCATCAGACCTCCGCGAGTGCCTCTGCCGCGAACCTCCGTGTTTCCCTTATCATTCCGTCGTGAAATCTTCACCAAATCGCAATTTTACATATCCTAAAATCAATTCCTTAGAGTCTAGTTTCTGTTTAAAGAAAGGAGAGCTCAATTATATTACGTTTGAAGAAAGTTCTTGAAGTTTTTCTTCAAGACATCAGAAATCTCCTCTCACAAGAATCTGATGATAAAAATCCTACCCTTTCTTAGTTTTCTTCAAATCTTTTAAGCTGAAAAGTTATATAAGTGACTATTTAGGATCTCCACGAAGTTTGGTTTCAATCAGAGAAGTTTAAATCTTCAAGATTGATTTTCTTGATTTCCTTATCAATTTTTTAAAAAAATTCTGAAAAAAAAGGGAAACTTGAATTTTGGATTGGTTTATTAATAAAAATTCAAAATTTGTGCTGGATCATTATTGGTGGTGAAGACAAGGACTGTTAGTAGTTGATATTTTTGGTTGGAGTTTGTTGAATTCTGTTGCAGGAAGTTGTTGGTTACAAGTCGGTTACAAGTGGTGTGGTTCCACGCGCCTGCAAGATTCTTGGTCACTCGGTCACACAGCCACGCTCCTGCCTGCTGGACATCACGCTGCCAAGTTCTTTCATGCATCCGTAAGCCTGCACTATCCTGTGTCCCATGTCCCAAGTACACTCAATCAACGCGTCTCACACAAAATTGTCCCGACCAAACTATACCACATCCCGACCAAACTATACCACATCCCGACCAAGCCGTCCAGCGTCCCTACCAAGCGTCCAGCATCCCGACCACCTTATCCCGATCAGCAACAAGCTTCATCAAGATAAGTTGTGAAGCATGGAAGTGCAAACAACATTCAGAGCTCCTGTCATTCTACATAGAGCAAACTATCTCTTATGGTCTAGGACCATGAAAACTACATTGGATGGTAAAGGCCTTTGGAATCATATTTCAACAAATGGCCTTGAAGAAAATGAAGTTGCTGAAGTTAGTGAGGCTGTGGCTGCTCAAGCCAAATGGTACCAAGAAGACCAGTTGGTACTCTCTATACTTCAAAACTCTCTTGCTAGTGATCTCTTAGAGGCTTATTCTTTTTGTGAGAATGCTAAGGAACTTTGGGACACTTTGAAAAAGGTGTATGGAAACACCACTAACCTTTTAAGAATTTTTGAGGTGAAAAAGGCTTTGAAATTAATTGAATCAAGAGGATGCAGAATTCACAAAGCACTATGGCTCATTTAGAGCACTGTGGTCTGAGCTAGAGATGCTAAGGCCAGCCTCCATTGATCCAATTGTTCTCCTTGAAAGAAAAGAACAAGTTAAGGTGTCTGGATTACTTTTAACTCTTAATACTACTTACTCAGATATTATTAAGCATATTCTCAGGTCTGATAAGCTTTCTAGCTTGGAAGATTGTTTTGCTCAAATCCAAAAGGAGCAAGGATCCCATGGACTATTTGGCAACAAGGCTGAATTTGTGGCTGCACACAAGAGCTTCTTCAAACCAACACAAAATGATTCTAAGAAGAGGAGACAAAACTTGTGACCATTGCAAAAAGAGTGGTCATACAAAGAAGGAATGTTGGGTACTCCATCCTGAGCTGAAGCCAAGCTGGGCTCCTCGGCCACAACAGCCCACAACTAGTTCCTTCAAAGGCGTGTACTAGCCGCCGGTTCCTTCAAAGGCGTGTACCAGCTATTTTCTTCACTCAGCCCCAACTAGTTCCATGTCTTCAGCATCTGATTTTGTGACAAAATCAGATTTAGAAGCTCTTATCAAAGCAATTAAGGATGGTAATGTGTTGGGTAAAACTTTTCATGCTTCTTTTCAAACTTCTCTCACTCCTAATGCCTCTAAATCATTGGTTGTTGACTCTAGTGCTTCTCACCATAAGATTAGTGATCTAGGATTGCTAGAGAATATAGAACCTGCCTTAGGTAATGATTTCATTTCTAATGGAATTAAAGTACTAATTAAAGGCATAGGAAAACTTAAGTTGTTTGATAAAGAATCTAAAGCCTTTTACATGCCTTCTTTTACTTCTAATTTTCTTTCAGTTAAAAGAGCTACTAATGATTTAAATTGTCAAGCTATCTTTGGTTCTAATGATTTATACTTTCAGGATATTGAGACTAGTAGAAGATTTGGACAAGGAACCACAAGAGATTACTTGTATGTGCTTGAAGATATGACTAAACCTAGTGGACTAGAAGTGGTTGTTGATGCTAGTACTTTTAGTAATTATTATGATCTGTGGCATGCTAGATTAGGACATCCTCATCCTAGAGCACTTGAACTGATTGTTCCTGGTTTAAAAATGCCAAAGGATATGTGTGATTCTTGTATACTTGGGTCACTTTGGACATCTTCATTCCCATCAAGAGAAAATCATAAGTATTTTGTGATATTTATTGATGAAAAATCCAAATATATTTGGGTCACTTTGCTTAGTTCTAAAGATAGAGCATTTGATGCATTTCTAAATTTTCAAGAATATGTTACTAATCAATACAATGCAAGTATTAAATGCTTTAGAACAGATAATGGAGGAGAATACACTAGCACCAGACTTAAACAACACTTGGCCAAGCATGGCATTAAACATCAAACCAGCTGTCTTTATACTCCACAACAAAATGGAGTGGCTGAAAAGAAGAATAGGCATTTGATAGAAGTTGTGAGAACAATGATGTTCCACATGAAAATTCCCAAAAGATTTTGGGGGGATGCTCCTGTAGCTGCATGTTACTTGATTAATAGGACTCCTACAAAATTCCTAGATGACTTGTCTCCATTTAAGGTAGTAAACAAAACTAGACCTAATATTGACCACTTAAGAGTGTTTGGTTGTGTTTGTTTTGTATTAGTTCCAAAGGAGCAAAGGAACAAGCTAGAACCAAAGAGTATCAAAGCTATGTTCATTGAGTATTCTTCTACCCAGAAAGGATACAAATGTTATGATCCAGAGACTAGAAGAGTCTTGGTATCCAGAGATGTCAAATTCCAAGAATCCAAAGGTTTCTATGAAGAAGGAACTTGGGATCAATTCAAGGACATCGCCATAACAAGATCAGACCAAACTGAGAACCCGAAAAGACTCCTGGAGAGCATTGGCATAGTTTCACCTCACCCTCAGCCCACGGTCAATGTCCCTCAGCCTGTACCAGCCGCATCCAGCCCAAGCACAGCGCGTGCCCCGGTTCAGCCAGCTGGGCCGTGACCATCAACCCCGGCTGGTTCATCCAATTTGTGGCCTTCCTCCTCCAGCTCACCTGGCCTTCCTCCTCTTGAACATGGAGGGGGAAGCATCTACTCATGTCCAACAAGACTCAGGAGATTCATCAATTCTAGTCTCAACCTCCAAAAGATCAAGAGATTTACCTACTCTCATTGAAGCTTTAGGTGAAGAAGAAGAGCCTATCCAAGAAGCTCCACCTATAGTTTTAAGAAGGAGCACAAGACAAAAGAAACCACCAGTGTTCTACAATGAGAATGCTCTGGTTCATCATGATCTGGGAGTTTATAATATTGCTCACTTACCTACTAATCATGTTGCTTTTATTTCAAGTCTTGATGAGGAACAGATTCCAAAGACATATGAGGAAGCTATGACCAAGAAGGAATGGAGGAAAGCTATCCTAGCTGAGAAACAAGCCATGAAAAAGAATGGTACCTATGCTCCAGCCACCTTACCTAAAGGAAAAAGGACTGTAATTTCTAAGTGGATTTTTACCATTAAATACAAAAGCAATGGTGAAATTGATAGATATAAAGCTAGGTTGGTGGCTAGAGGTTTTACTCAGACTTATGGTGAAGATTATAGGGATATCTTTGCACCTGTAGCCAAGCTTCATTCTATTAATTGTGATCTTTCACTTGCTACTTACCTCGATTGGGAGTAATGATAAATGGATGTTAAGAATGCATTCTTACAAGGTAAATTAGAGGAAGAGGTATACATGTCACCTCCACCAGGTCAAGAGGAAAAGGTAGGAGGCGATAATATACTTAGGCTGAGGAAGGCCATCTATGGCCTTAATCAATCTTCAAGAGCTTGGTACCACAAGCAAAGTGTAACCTTAATGGATAGAGGCTTCAAAAGATCTGAAGTTGAACACTCTTTTTACACTAAAGAGTAAGGAAAGTATTGTGGTAATTCTCATTTATGTAGATGATATAATAATATCTGGTAGTGATAGTGTTGGTATTGCATCTACAAAAGAATATTTGAAGAGTGTCTTTGATATTAAGTACTTAGGAGAACTTAAATACTTCTTAGGAATTGAAGTGTGTAGATTCAAGGAAGGTCTTTTTTATCTTAAATGAAATATGTTGTAGATTTACTAACCTCTACAGGTATGATGGAAGCTAAACCAGCGAAAACACCCTTAGAAGAAGATTATAAAATCGAAACTAAAGGGGGAGCTAGAGGAGGAAATTGATTTTCATGATCCTAATCTCTATAGGAAAGTGGTTGGTAAGCTTATTTATCTAACTATCACTAGACCAGATTTATGTTTTGATGTGAATCAGATATCTCAACACATGAAAGGTCCAAAGATGAGACATTGGGAGATGGCAAACCGAATTTAGAGATAACTAAAAGGCACTCATGAACAAGGTATATGGATGGGTTGCAATTGAAATACAAATGTGGTTGGTTATTGTGATGCAGATTGGGCATGAGATAGGGAGGATAGGAGAAGTACCACAGGCTATTGTACTTTAATAGGAGGGAACCTTGTGACTTGGAAAACCAAAAAGCAAAAGGTGGTGTCATGCTCTAGTGCAGAATCAGAATATATAGCCATGAAGAAGCTTACAGCTGAATGCATTTGGCTGAGGCAAATTCTTGAGGATCTGGCCGTGAAATCTGATGAACCTATCACCATCCATTGTGACAATCAGGCTGCTATACACATTGCCTCTAACTCTGTGTTTCATGAAAGGACCAAGCATATAGAAGTAGACTGCCACAAAGTAAGATAAGCTATTGGAAAAGGAATCATCTTGCCTTGCAATACAAGGAGTGAGGATCAACTAGCTGATGTGTTCACCAAGGCAACAACTCTAAATAACGGCGCCTCCATCTATCCAAGACTTGGCCTTATGACCATTCCACAACAATGATCCCAACATGGAGTGGTATACTCTTTTTCCCTAGAAAAGGTTTTGTCCCAATTGGGTTTTTCTTATTTAGGTTTTTAATGAGGTAATGCTTCATGGTTGCAAGCTTAGGCATTATCCATGTCTTAAGCTTGAGGGGGAGTGTTGAAATGAAGAAGAAATGATGAAAGATGAAAGCCTTTAATCCTTGTATAAAGGCGTGAGTTGTCTAGGTCAAAGGGGAGTGTCTAAGGCTTTTTGTGTTCTAGTGTTATATTATCCTTGTAGCCATTCATGTATAAGGCAATCTTTGTATCCAAACAAGCCTAGACTAGATTAGTATAAATAACTATCTCCCTTCTCATTTTCTTAATAAAATCATTTTTCTCTAATCTCTCATTCTCTCATTCTCTAATTCTACAAATCTCTTAATCTCATATTCTTTCACATGAGTGCCTTTTAAGTATCTTAAAATGTTCATGACAATGTCCCAATGGTTTGTCTTTGGATCTTGCATATGCTAAGACACCTGATTCACAGCAAAACATAAGTCTAGTCTAGTGATGGTTAAGTATATCAGTTTACCAACCACTCTTCTATACAGCTTTGCATCATGGAATTTATCATTTCCTAGCTCCCCCTCAGGTTCTATCTTTTAGCCTTCTTATAGAGGTGTCTTAGTTGGTTTAGTTTCCATCATACCTGTAGAGGTTAGTAAATCCACAATATATTTTCTCTGAGATAAGAAGAGACCTTCTTTGAACCTACACACTTCAATTCCTAAGAAGTATTTAAGTTCACCTAGATCATTAATATCAAAGACACTCTTTAAATAATTTAGTAGATTTCAATGCCTAATTTATCACTCCCTGATATGATTATATCATCCACATAAATGAGTATAACCACATACCTTCCTTACTTTGAAGTGTAAAGAGAGTGTGCTCAACTTCTGACCTTTGAAGCCTCTGTCTCTTAAGGTCACACTCAGCTTATGATACCAAGCTCTAGGGGATTGTTTTAAGCCATATATAGCCTTCTTTAGTCTCAGTGTATTGCCGCCACCTACTTGATCTTCTAGACCCAGTAGTGGAGTCATGTACACCTCCTCTTCTAGCTCACCTTGAAAAAATGTATTCTTAACATCCATTTGCCATAATTCCCAATCAAGGTTAGTAGCAAGGGATAAAAAAACATTAACAAAGTGTAATTTAGCTACAGGTGCAAAGGTATTTTTTATAATCTTCACCATAAGCCTGAGTAAATCCTCTAGCCACCAACCTAGCTTTATACCTATCTATCTCACCATTACTTTTATACTTAATGGTGAATATCCATTTAAAACTTACAGCCTTTTTCCCTTTTGTTAGAGTGGCTGGCGCATAGGTTCTGTTCTTTTCCATAGCTTGTCTTTCATCTTGAATTGCTTCTCTCCATTCTTTTATCTTCATTGCTTCCTTATAGCTTTTTGGAATCTGCTCTTTATCAAGACTTAGGGTAAATGCAACATGAGAATCAGGTATATCAACTAGATTACATACTTAGTGCGCAAGACGATGAAGACTTGTTCACAATTCCATCTCATTCATAAGTCTTCCTCCGAATTCTAGCCTAAATATTATTGGGCTTTTCTATCTTATTTCTATTCTTTTAAAATAAATGTTTAAATGGGTTTAAGTCATGTTGACTAATTAGGGCCCATTTTCTATTTAGTTGCCAATAAGTAAACTACATGTTGTTTTAATTTTTGAAAAGCTAAACGCCTTGTAGTTTAGCCTAAGTTGTAATAAGGCATTATATAAGCCTTTTGTCTACACTTTAATGAAATAACAAGCATTTTGACAAAACCTAAAGACTAGTGTCTAAACCCACCAAGGAAGCATCCCCTTGCTGCAGCCGTGTTCTTCAACACTTTTGGTTGAAGTTCTTGGAGTATCACAAGCCCCTTTCACAGCTTGTGTGGTCCCTTCGATCCACCCTTCGCTTCCATCGATTTCTGTCCAGTAACCTGAGCCTCTCGGTGAAACACATCCCACCCTTGGTTCTTACATCATCTCCTCTTAGGAAGACCTTGGCAATTCGACCGAGAGACTACACATAACAGATGGACGAACTTATACTCCATTATCCACGACAAGCGTAGATACAACTTGGCACTAATGTCTCCACACGCCATTCAAGAAATGCAATCCAAGATGGCGAAAGACCAACATGCCCGCAAAGAGAACTTCCTAATCAATGTGGCAGACATGAGGAAAGTCGCCCGCACTGACAACACCCAACTAGTCCTAATGCTCTACAGAGAGATTCTAAACAAGTCCAGCACCGAGACCACCCTACCACCCGAGGTCCATGCCCTTTTAGAGAGTTATGCAGACGTGTTTCCAGCCGAGATCCCAGCCAGCCTCCCATTCATTCAAGGCATTTAACACCACATCAAATTTATTTTAGGAGTTCAATTACCTAACCGGCCCGCATATTGAGTCAACCCCGAAGAGGATAAAGAATTAGAGAGACAAGTCAAAGATCTTATGGCTCAAGGTTACGTCAGAGAAAGCCTTAGTCCATGTGCCGTCCCGGTCCTACTTGTGCCAAAGAAGGACGGCAGCTGGAGGATGTGTGTCGACTGTCGCGCCATCAACAATATCACAATCAAGTACCAGCACCCCATCCCGCGCCTGGACGAAAAGCTCAACAAATTAAGCGGAGCCGCGATCTTCTCTAAGATTGACCTAAAAAGCGGATACCATCAAGTCAGGTTGCGAGAAGGAGATGAATGGAAGACTACGTTCAAGACCAAGCAGGGTCTTTACGAGTGGCTAGTAATGCTCTTCGGCCTATCCAACGCCCCAAGCACATTCATGCGCCTTATGAACCAAGTCCTTCAACCGTTCATTGGAAAATTTGTAGTAGTCTACTTTGACGATATTCTAGTCTACAGTACAACCTACTCAGACCATTTAGAGCACTTTGAGGCTGTCATCATCACCCTCTAAAAAGAGCAGTTGTATGCAAACCTCAAGAAGTGTATGTTCTGCACAGACCAAGTCGTCTTCTTTGGATTTGTCGTGAGTTCACAGGGACTCAGAATGGACGACGAGAAGATCAAGGCCATCCAGGAGAGGCCAACACTGACAAATGCAAGCCAAGTCGTGTTCTTCAACCTCACTGGTTGAAGTTCTTGGAGTATCACAAGCCCTTTCACAGCTTGTGTGTTCCGTCGATCCACCTCTCGCTTCCATATCTTATGTCTAGCAACCTGAGCTTCCTGGTGAAAGGATAGCCACCAAAAGGTTATTACATCACTAATGGGGAAGGGGTTTGGCGCGGGATCGGGAACCTTAACCTAGTGGAGACAAAAAACCAACGAGACTTAAGAAAGCACAAGACCTAGACCTCAGCTAAGACAAGGAAGGACAGACGCACACAAAACAAGCAGACGCAATAACCTAACCCTATCACAAGCGTGTAGACCAAGGAAGCTTGGGTCACGCGATTTCAATAATGAAAACAAGTGTTCTAGGTGACTTTTCTATACCCCTAGTTTGTTTCAATCAAGCTAATGCAATTTCTCTTCTTCTTTTTTGTCTACAAAAAAATTAAACAAGCAACCTAATTCATAGTCTCTTGAGGCTGTCAACACCATGGTCTTCTCAGTGGGGCATTCTCGTGACATGTGACCTCTGCCTTTACATTTGAAGCACACAACCTCACTGCTTCGTGAGGCTGAGTCAGTGCGGATGTGGAGGTGACTAGTTTTGGAGCGGCTGGAGTTTTCCTATGGGCCGTGTTGCCGACCACGGCCTTTCCCTTGAGGCGTGGGTCACTGGTAGAAACTGCCTAATCAAATGTCTTAGAGCCGACACTCCAGGTACTCTTTGGTCTAGATGGTGTGGTTAGTTTCCTTTTGTTGCATTTTTCTATCTGGACCGCCAAATAAAACAATTCGTCAAGATCATGATAGAACTGCAGTTCGATCAAAGAGAAAGGCTTTAGGAGAAAAGCTTGGCATGATGCTGGAGAGTGGATCCTGTCAGGAACTCAGACCGACCACACCAGATCCCCGACTGACCGATACCAGTCCATGCATAGTCGATCCTGACCCCTTCAAGCCAAACAAGGAACAATGGAGGTTCCTTCTCGAAGACTCTTCTTCCTCCGGTGTCTATACAATTACCTTCCAGTAAAGACATTAAAAGTTGTGCTAGGAAATTGTACTTTTTTTCCTATCTTCGGTTTATCCCATTTGGGCTTGAATCTTTCTTATTTATGTTTTTATAAAATAAGTATGTTATTTGGGCTTATGAATTGTGTTAATTTCTTAAGCCCATAGTCATTTAAAAATCGCCACCAATAAGTGGACATCATATTGTTTTTTATTTCTTAAAGGGGTTAAACATCATGTAGTTTAGCCTAAATTTGTAACATGGAATTATATAAGCCTTTGAACTATTCATTAATAAAATAACCATTAATTAAGAATTAAACAAAAACCCTAAAGACTCTGTCTTGTTTTCCCTTGCGCCGCCTTCACCTGTCCTTGGTGAGCTTGCCGTGTTCTTCAGCCTTTGTGGTTGAAGTTCTTGAGTATCATAAGCCCTTTCACAGCTTGTGTGGTCTCATCGATCCACATCTTGTTTCTATCTCTTCTGTCTAGCAACCTGAGCTTTCTCGGTGAAATACAACCCGCCAACATTGATGTGACCCTTGGTGGTTGGGAACACAAACCAAGATCGGCCAACAGGATGGTGTGAAGAATAGTTGAGCGGAAGTGATTCAGGGATATGGGACACAATAATCAAACAGTTGAGACATGATGGAATAAGAAAGAGAAAGGAATGAAGCGGGTAATGATGGAAAAGGATGGAACGAAGGGGTAAGAGACCAAGGCTGTGAGCTGCCTTGGTTGAATTGGCCTTGTAATAGTCTGAATGAAGTATGCTCCAATAGCTTGTTGTAAAGCTTTAGTCTTGGATCAGGTCATAGGGCCGGTTGAGAAGGCCCAAGGATCTTGCATCTTGGTCGCAGATGGTCTGGGCCGGTTCTATCATTTGAGGGAGTCGGGCTAGCACGCTCCTTGTCTTGGGCCGGGTCCTAGTCCTTAATGAGCTTTTGGTCTTTATCTTGGTCGGGCCCGGTCACACGCGGATTGATGGCACGGTCGAGGCACGGTCCAGGGCTGGTTGGGAACAGGTTGAGGGTACGGTCGTGGCTGGTCAGGAACGAGTCGATAGTATGATCGTAGCACGAACGCGGACCGTTTTTCAGGTCGTCCTTTTATCCGTCTGGAACCTCTATTGTACGCCCGTCCGTTCTCTCATTCATACGGTCATTCTCGTCCGTTCCAAGGTCATGGATTACGTCCTGGATCACATCATCTCCTCCCTCTTGAAGAGTATTTGTCCTCAAATCCTGATTATCAATAGACTGAGTCGTAGACTTAGTCATTTTACATTGAGCACACCGTTGGCAGATTCTTTCCACACATTTTTTCGTGTGTGGCCAATGAAAGTGTTCTCTCAGGATGGCCACTGTTTTAGCTATTCCAAAATGTTCCATAAGTCTTCCTGAATGCGCTTCTCTAACAAACAACTAACGCATGGAACACTTTAGAACACATAGCTTATTCTCATTAAAAGAGAAAACCATCTTGTTTGAAGTAATGACCTACAAGACTCTTTAAACATGACTTATAGATTTCTCCATAGACAGGCTCAGTCTTACACAATTCCTTAATATGATCAAAACCCATAAGCTTAACTTCCAAAGTAGATAGTAAAGTGTACCTGCAAGAAAGAGCGTTGGCTACAACGTTCTCTTTCCCTTTTTATACTTAATCACGTAATGGGAATGTTTAAATAAACTCCATCCACTTGGCATGACGCTTGTTTAGCTTGTGTTGGCTCTTAAGGTGTTTAAGTGATTCATCATCAGTGTGAATCACAAACTCTTTCGGCCACAAGTAATGATGCCAAGTTTGGAAAGCTCGCACCAAGGCGTATAACTCCTTGTCGTATGTGGGGTAATTCAATGTAGCTTTGCCTAACTTTTCACTAAACTAGGCAATTGGTCTCCTTTTATGCATGTGCACAGCACCAATCCCTATACCTGAAGCATCACACTCAATTTCAAAGGTATTAGCAAAGTTAGGTAACATCAACAAAGGAGCACGGGTAAGGTTGTCCTTAAGCATCTGAAAGGTTTTTTCTTGAGCAGCTTACCACTTGTATCCGACGTCTTTCTTAATAATCTCGGTCAATGGTGCGGCAATGGTGCTGAAATTTTGGACAAACCGTCGGTAGAAATTCGGCTAGGCCATCCGGACCTCACTCACGGACTTAGGGGTAGGCCATTCTCGGATTGTCCTGACCTTCTCCTCATTCACTCGTACGCTATCTGCACTTACCACAAATCCTAGGAAAACCAAATTATCCGTACAAAAAGTACATTTCTCTATGTTAGCAAATATTGTTCTTTCCTAAGGATTTCTAGGACAGCTTGAACATGTTTAACATGCTCTTTTAGACTTGCTATATATGAGGATATCATCAAAGTAAACTACAACAAATTGTCCAATATATTCCCTAAGAATGTGATTCATCAGCCTCATGAAAGTACTCGGTGCATTAGTAAGCCCGAATGGCATTACAAGCCATTCATATAAACTTTGCCTAGTTTTAATGCAGTTTTTCACTCATCCCCCTGTTTCATGCGTATCTGATGATAACCACTCCTAAGATCTATCTTAGAAAACATGCATGCCCCATACAAATCATCCAACATGTCATCTAAACAGGGTATAAGATGTCGATATTTTACCGTAATGTTGTTGATTGCCGGGCAATCAACACACATTCGCCACTTACCGTACTTCTTGGGAACTAATAGGACAGGTACTGAACATGGGCTTAGGCTCTCACGAATATGGTCCTTACGTAGTAGTTCCTCTACCTGTCTTTGTAGTTCCTTAGTCTCTATGGGATTCCTACGGTATGCTGGTTGGTTGGGTAAAGCAGCTTCAGGTACGAAATATATTTGATGTTCTATGCCACAGACAGGGGGAAGGCCGTCCTGATACTCCTCAGGAAACACGTCCTGGTATTCCTGCAAAAGATTAGCCAAATCTCTCGGATGCTCCGACTTATGGTTAGATAACATGAAACCAATTCCCTTATAGACCACCAATAGAACTGGCTTCCCACCATTCATACTTTTAGTAAGTTCACTAGCTTTCATGAGGAAATTATACTTACTTTTTGGTAGTTTGGGCTTACTGGTTTTTTGTTGCTTAAGTTGTAGCTGATCTAGGTAGACTTCCTGTGGCGTCATGGGAGTGGTCTTACGACCCTTGAAGATAAGTAGTGGCGGTTGGTGAAGCCGTCATAAGTGACCTTTCGGTCTGACTGCCATGACCTTCCTAGCAAGATATGTCCCGGCTCCATTGGTAAAATATCACAAAGGATCTCATCCTTGTATTTACCAATCAGCAAAAGAACAAATACTTAGTGGGTCACTCGGAGTTCTCCAGTGTCATTAAGTCATTGGAGTGGATACGGTTTAGGGTGCTCTTTATCTACAAACCCTAGTTTCCTGACCATAGACTCACTAGCTACATTAGTACAGCTATCACCATCAATTATTAAGCTGCATACCTTTTCTTTAACAAGGCAACGTGGGTGGAATAGGTTCTTTCTTTGTTCTTGCTCGTCTGTCCTTGTTTAGACGCTTAAGGATCGGTGGGCCACAAAAAGTTTTCCAGTATCTGGCGGCTCCAATCCTTCATTAAAACGGTCTCATTTCCCGGACCGTCATCTTCTTCCTCATCATATTGAACTTCAACATTCTCTAAGACCACCATAATCTTCTTGTTAGTGCATTCATTGACATAGTGACCAAGTACTTGGCACTTAAAACACCGTATGTCTCGTGTTTGTGCTGGTCTGTCCACGGACTTTGCCTTGTCAGGTCGAGTCGTATGTGCATCTTGCTTGGAAGCCATGGGTTTATGTTTCATAGGACGGGCCAGCTTGTAATCACGCGGGTAGATAGCCCTTGGGTTTGCTGGACCTGCACCAAAAGAAGAACGGTTATAAGGTTTTCTTCTAAGCTGTTGTTCAATCAATATAGCCTTATGTAGCATCTCTTCAAGATCCACATAATGTTGCATCTCCAGCCGGTCTTGTATGTCTCAGTTCAGTCTCCCCAAGAACCGGGACATAGTGGCCTCTATATCCTCGGTCACACTGGCTCGGATCAAGAGGGTTTCCATCTCCTGAAAGTACTCCTCTCTTCTGCCACCTTGTTGGCACTGTCTTAGTATCTGATGTAAGTCTCGGTAGAAGTGGTTTGGTACAAAGCGTCTTCGCATGACGGCCTTAAGCTCTTGCCAAGTATCAATAGGGTACTCTCCATTATGCTGTCTTGAGGTCACCATCTGGTCCCACCAGCTTAAAGCATAGTCATAAAACTCTGTCACAGCAACATTCACCTTGTTAGTTTCAAAATAATATTGGCAATTAAAAACTAGCTCAATTATTTGTTCCCACTCCAAATAGGCAGTGGGATCGCTTTTGCCATGGAACGGTGGTATCTTAAGTTTGAGGTGGTTGATGTTTTCCTGCTGGTAAGGTGGTGGTCGGTGGTCACGGACATGCCTTGGTCTGGCCGGGGTATTGTGTTATAACCCTCCACTTTGGTAGAACCTGGCCGCATCTTCATCACCATAGAAGCTATGGCGTCCAAGACTTCCTGCAATGGACACCTCATCATGTCTTTCAGGTGTATGCTCAAGCCAGTCATAGGATGAAAATTGCTAGTTCTGCCTTGGTTCCTTTGGGAAAAGGACACGCCGTTTATCATGGCTAGGCTCTGTTATTAAGCGCCTGATGTTCTCTAATAACCCATCTAGCAAACCAGCCTGCATGGAGGTGAACCGAACGTCCATCATCTGATTTATCCTGGTGGTAAGCGTTTCCACCGAGCGGGAATGGTTAGACTCTTATTATTCTGAGTCGCCTATAGTACCTGAAACAAATTCAAACAAGACTAGCCAGTCAAATGTTCACAAGGAAGGTAACTTCAACTATTAAAGTAAACGGCCAAGGGAAAAGAGCTTTCCAAACTAATTTTAAAATTTTTTTTTTAAAAACCATCTCAAATAACAATCACACAACCTTTTAATATAACAAGATCTAATTAAAATCCGGAAACAAAAATATTTTTAAACAAACTTATAAGAAAAAGCTAAATGGTAGTCTAAACGTCAAAACAAGTTTGAAAACCAAAATCTTAAAATTTCAACAACAAAATTATAATTCAAGAGAAAGGAAAGAGAAAAACCTGTTGGTAACTCTGATACTACTTGACGTGACCCTTGGTGGTTGGAAACACAAACCAAGATCGGCCAACAGGATGGTGTCCAGAATGGTTGAGCGGAAGTGATTCAGGGATATGGGACACAGTAATCAAATGGTTTTAGACAGGATGGAATGAGAAAGAGACAGGAATGAAGCGGGTAATGATGGAAAACGATGGAACGAAAGGGCAAGAGGCCAAGGCCGTGAGTTGCTTTGATCAACCTGACCTCCCTAGACTGGATATGACACACCAGTCTATTAAAGGATCTTGTAGGCTTGGCAATCTGGATATTACGCAACAGAAACGGAACCCACAAAAAAGTAGATATGACACACCACTTGCAAAGATCAAAAATTAAGAGAGTTCTTATTAAGAAACTTAACAAAAAATTCGATCAAGGGGTTACAAATGGCCAAAGCCTGGGTTATATAGACACACCAAAGATATTCAAACAGATTGGTTAATGGCTTGCATGATTAGCACATAAATCCAAGTTATTCAAGACGAAAGACCAGACTAAATCCTAGGCGGTAAAAAACAATAAAGATCACACGTCTAAAGGAAATGGGCCGGGCCAAACTTAGACAAAAAACTGGTCCAAAACAAAGTGAAAGGCCTTAAATTAATGGACATACAAATATTTATCCAGACCTCATTAAAAACCTTGGTGAAAAAAACCCATTGGGACAAAAACCTACCAAGGAAAAGAGCACCAAGATAAACACTTTTTCCATTAATTTAATTCAAATAATTTTGGATCAGAATTACAAAGTTTGGTTGAATTGGCCTTGTAATAGTCTGAATGAAGTATGCTCCAATAGCTTGTTGTAAAGCTTTAGTGTTGGATCATGTTATTGGGCCGGTTGAGAAGGCCCAAGGATCTTGCATCTTGGTCGACAGCTGGTCCAGCTGGTTGTATCATTTAATGGAGCTGGGCTAGCACGCTCCTTGTCTTGGGCCGGTTCCTGGTCCTTGATGAGTTCTTGGTATTTATCTTGGTCAGGGCCGGTTACACGCGGATTGATGGCGCGGTCGAGGCACGTGCTGGGGCTGGTTGGGAGTGGGTCAAGGGAACGGTCATGGCTGGTCGGGAACGAGTGGATGTTACGATTGTGGCACAAACGCGGACCGTTCTTCGGGTCGTCCTTTCGTCCGTCTGAAACCTCTATTGTGCGCCCGTCCGTTCTCTCATCCGTACGGTCGTCCTCGTCCGTTCCAAGGTCGTGGATTGCGTCCTGGATCACATCAAACGTTCTTACATCAGGTACTAATACAAATGGATCGACACATAGATTAAGAATTTTCCTGACGTAACCTTGAGCCATAAGATCCTGAACCCGCTTCTCCAGTTTTTTAGCTTCCTCCGGATTATCTTTGTAAGCAGGTAGGTTGGCAATTGATCTCCTGAGATGAAATCGATGTTGTGCTTAATTCCTTGGATTGGTGGTAGGCCTGCTGGAATTTCTTCAAGAAATACGTCAGTGTATTTCTCAAGCATCGTTTTGACCTCCTTTGACAAACTTTCCTCTGCGCTTGATGTGCTTAATAATTCCTTGTAGACCATTAGGACAACTTAAGAATCCTCAGTGCAAACTGCTTTACGAACGTCTGCGACATTTACGAGGAAATTTACCTTGCGTGCATGCTGATCCTTTGCCATCTTGGATTGTATTTCACGTACTTCTTGTGGTGACATTGGCCCTAAGTTATACCGACATTTATCATGGACAAAGAAGTAGAAGTTGTTCCATCAATTATGTGTGGCCTATCTATCAAATTTTCAGGGCCGTCTCAACAGAAGATGTCCAGCTGACATCGTGAATACATCACACATCACCTGATCCTTGTATCTTTTTATACTGAATGAAACCTTAACTTGATCAGAGATGTATAGCTCGGTATTGTTGTTGAACCATCTCAGTTAATAGGATCTTAGATGTTTAATTACATGCTGACCAAGTTTTTCCACCATGTACTTGTTGGCAGCGTTAGTGCATGAGCCACCATCGATAATTAGGGAACACACGTTTATCTTGATAGTACACTTGGAATGGAAGATGTTTTTTCTCGCTGCTCAATTTTTTCGGTTCATATCGTGAGCTAAGAATTCACCTAATCATTAGAAATTCTCCGGAATTAGCGTATTGGACTGCCAGGTGGATCAATTCGCCAAGATCATGATACGGTTGGCGTTTGACTTTTCGTTTGACTTTGATGATGCTCGAATTCATTGAAGTATTCTCCCACTGTCTTGCTACCTTGAGTAAGGCATCTGAATATTCGCTGAAGTTTTTGGTAGAAGTGGGGAGGAACATAACATCGCCTCATCAGATGGGTCAGTTCATACCATGAGGTCAAAGGACCTAAACGTCCTCTGCGACAAGCAGCTACCTCTCGATCCTACCATGCCAGTGCATGATCCGTAAATTGTGCCATTGCTAGCCACTCGTCTTGGATCGTCTTACTGGTAGTACTAAAAGAACAGCACCATCCATCTCTCCCAGTCGATATATTCTTACGGGTCAAATCTTCCTGCGAAGAAAGGAGGGTTGAGTTTTACGTCGGGATAGGCAGGTGCGTTTCGAACCAGTTGTGGTTCCTCGTCCCTTTGGTTTCGGTCAAATTCTCGGTTGGCTGCCTTTGGTATATCAGGTAGTTGCTGCGGTGCAAGTTGCTATCAGCCCTCTATGTGCGCTGCCATTGTCGTCATCTGCGCTGTGATTGCTCTTCCAGGAAAATGATATTATAAAAGGAAAGTTTCCAAGAAAATGCAAACTTACAAAATAGGAAAATTTACAAAAATGGAAACTTTCAAGAAATAGAAATGTATGAAAAGGAAACTAAAAATATGCAGAAAACCTAGAAAGGAAATTTTATATGCAAAAAGAAAACTAGTTATATAAAGTTAATGACTAATCTAGGAAATGAAAAAATTAACTTAACTCCTAAAACTAACCCGGACACACACACGACTTAGTACAGTAGACACAATGCAGGACGACCGCTAACCTAGAAAGCGAACGCTAGACAAAGGACTCGAACTACAACGACCTATGACCCGCTAGCTAACAAGACACTACTCAACCCAATTAACTAAACCTACATGGCAAGGAATCTGGAACAAGGGCTACCCTAAGCTAGACATGTGGCTGGAACTAGGGCTACTCAGACAAACTCACAATACGGCAAGACCTAAACTAGGAGATAGGGCACGGGACACGGACTAACGGGGGAACTCGACCTGGGCGGAACGTAGTGATGAGGACATCGAGCCTGCCACTGCACCAGTCATCCTACCAGGACCACTCACACGGTCCAAGAGGAAGGGTTTAGGAGACAAGCTCAACATGCTATTGGAGACTGGACCGATCGTGTTGACCCAGCTTGATCCGAGGGTGTCGTCCATGCCGTCCAGACCATCCGACCACAGACCATCCGACCATGCCACGACCGTCCCAAGACCATCCGACCCGTTCCAACTGGACAAGGAGCCATGGAGGTTCCTTCTAGAAGATTCATCTTCCTCCGGTGTCTTTACCATTACCATTCGGTAGAGACACCAAAAGTTGTGCTAGGAAATTGTAGTCTTTTTCCTATCTTCGGTTTTGCCCCAGTGGATTTTCCGAAGAAGGTTTTAACGAGGCAATACTCTTATTCGGTTTTGGGAGTCATGTTGACTAATTAGGCCCAAGTTTATTTTTAATAGCCATTACATAAACTACTTTCTGTTTTAATTCTTTGAGAGGCTAAATATCATGTTGTTTAGCCTAAGTTGTAATAAGGCATTATATAAGCCTCTTTTCCACTCATTAATAAGACAACAAGAATTGTAAACAAAAAAAACTAAGACTATTTTATACGTCCTGCACCGCCTCCAAGCTTGGTAGCAGCCGTGTTCTTCAGCCATCCTTTGGTTGAAGTTCTTAGAGTATCACAAGCCCCCTTCACAGCTAGTGTGGTCCCTTCGATCCACCCTTCACTTCCATTCTTTGTGTGCAGCAACCTGAGTTTCTCGGTGAAAGACAGCCCACCGCACTGTTCTTGCATCATCTGGTATCAGAGCTTAAAGCTCCTGAACATCAAGTTGAATCTATCCTTTTGTTTTTGGCAATTTTATTCTTATTTTTGTTGCAATAGTTTTTGCCTTTTGATTGTGTTTCTTTCTCTTTCCCCTGAGGTTATCGGTAAGAAGGAGGAAGAATCAAGTCACCTACCACAAACACAAAAAACAATGCAAAAAAATCATGTTCTATCAATACTTTTTTTGTTTCTTATTTTTTTTTTTAAAAAAAAGAAGAGTTTGATTGCTTGTTTGGTGTTTAATTTTTTTTTGAAGAAAAAAAAAGTGTTTAGGTTGTTTAAAAGCAAACTAGGGTCTTACAAACTCACCTAGAGCATTAGTTTCACCTTGAGAAATTGTGTGTCCAAGTTCTTGGACCACACACGAGTGCTACTTGCTAGTTCCACCAGATTCTAGTTCTAGTTCTTTTCCATTGGCGCTTAGTTCTAGTTCTTCTTGGTCCGTGTAGCTAGAGTCCTTTTGCGTGCTGCTAGGCTAGGTCCCCGTGTGTCCAGCTTAGACCTCCCCACCGTGTTTACCTTCCGCGTTTGTTCCACTAGCACCAGGCCCAAGGAAACCGCACTAGCCTCTTAGCGTATCGCATAACCCCCTAGCGTCCGGCATAGCTCATTTTGGTCGCGCGTTCGCTTACCCTAGCCCACTCGCTAGCCTTTCCCGTACCGCACTAGCCCTAGAGCCTTAGCATCCTTCACTAGCATTCCCTCGTGCTTCGTCTGCAGGTCGAGTTCTCTAGTTGCCTTAGGCGGCTAGGTTCATCCTTAGTGTCTAGGTTCTTAGTTTTTCGTTTTAGGTAGTTCTTTTGTTTTATACATAAAATTAATTAGCTTCCATAATTTTTATAGTCTAGGAATTAGTTTAGGAATTTTTCTAAAACCTCTTAAGTAGTTTTCCTAAAGTTTCTAGGCCATTAATAGATTTCTTTTTTAGTTTAAGATAGTTGTCTTTTAGAAAATTAATAATTAATTAATTTTCCCTTTAGTTTAAGTATAGTTTGCTTTTAGTTAATTAGACAATAAATTTCTAGGATTTTTTTCATTTAGTTAGTTTTCTTTCTAGTTATTAGGCCATATTTATTAGGATATCTTCCTATAGTTAGTTTTTTTTTATAGAATTAGGCAATAATTGTCTCTTAGGATAGTTTCCTTTTCTGTTATTTTCTTTTTTTTTGCAATAGTTAGTTTCCTTTAATTTATAAGTAATAAAAAGAAAATAAAAATCACATCTGTGAAAACATTTCATATAAGGAAAGTTTTCATTCTTGCAAGTTTCCTTTTTGGGAAACTTTCCTTTTTCAAAAAAGATTCTTTTTCTCGAAAAAAAAAAATATGTCAGGAAGCGACGAGTCGACATCGGGACAGAACAGTCAAGCAATACTGCAGCTTAAGCAAGCTTTGACAACCCAGATGTCGACCATAGTGATGCGTCTCGACCGTTCGGATCAGCCTGCACCTATACCAGAACCCACACCTTCTCTATACCCACACGACCGACCATCGACGGCCCACCAAGAAATGGGTCGACATCAGTACTATGACGAGCCCATGCAACCACCTCGAAAGCCTATGCACTACCCCGAAGTAAAGATGAACCCGCCTCCCTTTTCAGGAAAGGTTGATCCCGAGGAGTACTTAGACTGGGAGAGAAGAATGGAACTCCTCTTCGAGTACTATAACTACGACGATCCCCGTAAAGTTGCCCAACGGCGCAGTTCACTGACCACGCAATGGCATGGTGGGATCGAGAAGTACCAGCTCGTAAGAGAGCTCGGATCGGTGCCTTGACCTCATGGGTTGAACTCACCCAGATTATGAGGAGACGCTACGTCCCACTTCACTTCCACCGCGAGCTTCAGAGAAGATTTAGACGCCTTACCCAAGGCAGCAAGATGGTGTCTGAATACTTCGATGAATTCGAGCACCTCCGCAACAGACTCGACGTAGACAAGTCCGAGGAGAGTCTAATGGCCCAATTCATCGACGGCTTGTACGAGTCCATCGCCTGAAAGATCGAGCTACAGCCATACCATGATCTAGGCGAGTTATTCCACCTAGCAGTCCCGATAGAGAAGTGTCATAAATGAAAACTTGCCACACCTTCTCGACCTAAGAGCACCTGGAGCACCGGCTCCAAGCCATTTGAGCGGACGACCCAGCCTATTGACCCGCATCTCAAGGGCAAAGCTATGGCCAGCAACTCTGCTCCCAGGGCCGCCCCAACTGCCCCAAAGCCACCAGTTCCACAACCCAGCCTCAGCGGAGCAGTGCGATCGTATGCTTTAAGTGAAAACGAAAGGGACACATGTCCCGAGAATGTCCAACTCAACGGACAATGGTACTCACCGCTTCAGGCGATTGGGAGTCCGAAGACGAGCATGAGCATCCATCATCAACGACCCAGCAGCAATCCGACGAGGAGATTGAGTACGTCGAATCCATAGAGATCCTCATGATCAGACGAATTCTCAGCTCGAGATTGGAGCCATAAGAGGAAGAACAGTGAGAGAACATTTTCCACTCAAAATGTACAATATTTGGGAATGTGTGCTCGTTGATTACAGACGGAGGGTCCTGCACCATTGCCGTGAGCAAATATATGGTGGAGAAACTAGGATTACCTGTCACCAAGCATCCTAAGCATTATAAACTATGATGACTGAACAACAAGACGGAGTTATACATTTTGGATCAAGTGAAAGTCTCATTCAGCATCGACAGATACCAGGACCAAGTCACCTGTGATGTCGTCCCGATGTCAGCTGGACATCTCCTCATAGGACGACCATGGCAATTTGACCGAGAGACTACGCAAAACGGACAGACCAACTTCTACTCATTTTTCCTCGATAATCGTAGATACAATTTAGCACCAATGACTGCACACGCCGTTCAAGAAATGCAGTCTAATATGGTGAAAGATCAACATGCCCGCAAGGAAAACTTTTTAATCAATGTGGCAGACATTAGGAAAGCCACCCGTACCAAGGATACCTAGCTCGTTTTGATGCTGCACAGAGAGAGAGCCCTTACCTGCCGAGGTCTGAGCACTACTAGAGAGATATGCCGACGTGTTTCCGGATGAAATTTCAGCCGGCCACCCACCTATCTGAGGGATTGAGCACCACATTGACTTTGTTCCCGGAGCTCAGCTGCACAACCGTCTTGCATATATAGTCAACCCCGAGGAGGCTAAAGAATTATAACGACAAGTCCAGGATCTTATGGCTCAAGGTTACGTCCGAGAGAGACTCAGTCCCTGTGTCGTCCCAGACCTACTTGTACCAAAGAAGGACGGAAGCTGGAGGATGTGCGTCAGGTCTGTAGCTTCCACAGACTCGCCAGCTTCTACAGACGGTTCGTCCGAGACTTCAGCACGATAGCTGGTCCATTGACCTCGACGATAAAGAAGAACCAAGACTTTCGTTGGGGACCCGATCAGGAGAACAACGATTTCCTCACCCACACCCCATTCCTAGTCCTGCTAGACTTCAATCAGACCTTCAAGGTCGAGTGTGATGCTACAGGGATCGGCATCAGAGCAGTCCTCACCCAAGGTGGAAGACCTGTCGCCTAATTCAGCGAGAAGTTAAGTGGAACCTCACTTAATTATCCGACCTACGACAAGGAGCTCTATACTTTGGTCCATGCCTTAGAGACTTGGCAGCACTATCTACTTGCCCGGGAGTGCGTGATTCACACCGACCATCAGACACTCCAACACCTCAGAGGATAATCCATGCTGAAGACGAGACATGCTCGTTAGTTGGAATATATCGAGACCTTTCCCTATGTCATCAAATACAAGAAGGGAACAGACAACATTGGGGCTGACGCCCTATCCCGTAAATACAGCCTCATATCCGTGATGGAGTCAAAGGTCATCGTTTCCGAGATGATCAAAGAGCTGTACGGTGACGATGCATACTTCACTCAAGCGTACCAGGAACACGGCAAGGCACCTACAGCCGGTTCTATTTGTTTGATGGGTTCCTTTTAAAGACAAGCGTTTCTGCATTCTGAGAGGATCGATTCGAGAGCTGCTTTTGAGAGAGGCCCACGGAGGAGGTCTAATCGGTTATTTCGGTATTGACAAGACATTAAGCATGCTTAAGGGGCATTTATACTAGCCCCACCAGCGACGAGATGTAGAGGCTTACTTTGCTAAGTGCCTTATCTGCAAACGGGCTAAGTCCAAGATGCATTCGCAGGGTCCTTACATGCCCCTACCAGTCCCTTCGGCTCCCTCGACAAACATCTCCATGGACTTTGTACTAGCCCTGCCAAAATCAACCACAAGGACTCCATCTTCGTAGTGGATGACAGATTTTCCAAGATGGCGCATTTCATCGTTTGCAACAAGAACAATGACGCAAGCCAGACTGTCGACCTGTTCTTCAAGGAGATAATACGACTGCATGGCATTCTCAGGACGATTGTGTCCGACCGCGACACCAAGTTCCGCAGCCACTTCTGGCAAGCCTTTTGGCGCAAGTTAGAGACCAACCTCTTGTTTTCTACCGCGTAACATCCACTGACTGACGGACAGACAGAGGTGGTCAACAGGACATTGTCCCAGACACTGAGAGCAACGATTGGCAGAAACTTGATGAATTGGTTGGAGTGCCTTCTGTATGTCGAGTTCGCTTACAACAGGGCTACACACTCCAGAACAAAGAGTTTTCCATTTGAAGTCGTCTACGGCTTCAACCCAACCACACCAATCGAGTTCACACCTATACCACTGGGAGACGCCATCAGCTTAGAGGGAGAAGCAAAGGTGGAATATATCAAGCATCTACATGAAGAGACCAAGGCAAATCTGGAGCAACGGAACATCCAGAACGTCAAGAATGCCAACAAGGGCCGCCGACACATGGTTTTCAAGGAGGGAGATTGGGTTTGGCTACATCTGCGACCTGAGAGATTTCTCCAACGACAAAAAAGCAGGCTTGCATCCAGGGGAGATGGTCCATTCTGCGTTCTACGAAGAATCAACGACAATGCCTACCAGCTCAAACTTCCAGGTGAGTAGATCGTGTCTAGTACGTTTAATGTTTCTGACTTAGAGTAGTTTGATGCAGGTGAATAGTTCGCTTTAGAGACCAAAGCACTTCAAGAGGGAGGGAATGATGAGGACATCGAGCCAGCCACTGCACCAGTCATCCCACCAGGACCATTCACACATCCAAGAGGAAAGCTTTAGGAAACAAGCTCAGCATGCTATTGGAGACTGGACCGACCGTGCGAACCCAGCTGGATCTGAGGATGCCGTACATGTCGTGCATGCCGCCCAGACCATCCGACCATGGACAATCCGACCAAGCCACGACCGTCCCAAGTCCATTCGACCCGTTCCAACCGGACAAGGATTCATGGAGGTTCCTTCTAGAAGATTCTTCTTCCTTCGGTGTCTTTACCATTACAATTCGGTAGAGACACCAAAAGTCGTGCTAGGAAATTGTACTCTTTTTCTTATCTTTGGTTTTGTCCCACTGGGTTTTCCGAAGAAGGTTTTAATTAGGAAATACTCTTAGTGCGCATGACGGAGAAGTCACCATCAAATTCTAGCCTAAGTGCTATTAAGCTTTTCCTATCTTTAATTCTATTTCTAGACTAAGTATGTGTTGGAATGAAGCAGAAATGATGAAAATATGGAAGCCTTTAATTCATATTAAATGGCGATTTATTACTATGTCAAAGGGAGTGTCTAAGACTTGTTTGTATTATAGAATTATGTTATCCTTGTAAGCCATTTAAGTATAAGGCTATCCTGTATCCAAACAAGCCTAGACTAAGTGTAGTATAAATACCTTACTCCCTTTACATTTGTAAGTAAGAGAAATGATTCTCTCATCATTATGAATAAAAATTCTATTCTCTCATTTTCTTGTCACTAAAACTCTCTCTCTCTATTCTCTTGATCAATGATCAATGATGAACCTTAATCTATTATTCTTTCATGGTATCAGAGCCAGGTTACATCAAATCTGGGAAATTTTCATCATTCTTTCATTGATTTCACAAGAATTCTTCTTGTTCTTCATCTGTTTCTGGATCAGTTTCGAACGTCATCTTGCAAATCAAATTTCGATCAATCCACGACTCCAATTGACGATCGGCTTTCTCTGGAGTGTGCATCGGCGAATTCCGCGTCCATAGCCACCAAGATCGCATCATTTGGCCCAGGGAATCAAAAGATACGAATTTTCTTCCAAAAGGTGTTCGTGATCGTGTTCGTTTCGAACCTCTACATTCCCCAGGTCATCTCGACGTCAATATTTCGTCAAATCGTGAATTTCAAAAGCCTAAACTCAAGCCCCGTGAGTCTAGTTTCTGTTTAAAGAAAGCAGAACTCGATTTCATTAAGTTTAAAGGGCTTTCTTGGAGTTTTCCTCAGAGACGTCCGAATTCATCTGTATCAAGATCCTGGTGATATAACTCTAATTCTTTCTTAGTTTTCTTTAATTCTTGGAATCTGGAAAGTTTAACCAGTGTCTTGAAAGGGTTTCTACGAATTTTTAGATCAATCCAATATGTTTAAGACTTCAAGATTAATTTTCTTGAATTACTTGTCCAGTTTTGTTAATCTTTGAAAAGTTTTAATATGATTTCTTGAAAAGTAAAATTGATTCAGGATAATAAATTCGAATTTAAGTGATTAAAACTGGATAAGGTTGTTTGTTAGGTTGTTTTTTTTAATCTGTTATATCTTGTTGCAAGTGTTAGTTAAAAGTTAGTTCAAGTAGTTATAGGTTGTTAGTAGTTACTTGAACTGCAAGTTTTTGTTTTTCTTGCTATTCACTTGACTTCTTTGATATACTACATACAACCTACATACAGCCTTCTTTGGATACATACTCGAATTCTTGTGTAGCCTACTGTAAGTTGCAGGTACAGGCTTGCATTACTCACGCGTGACCAAGCAAGAGAAGAGGTTGTAATGCCTTCACCCTTGAAGCTTCCCAAGAACATGAATGGAGATCACGGTGAAGGATCTACGAGAGGACACGATAAATCAAGCTGCTGTAACGCTTTGATGTATGCAAGCGTTAGTAAGAATTCAGGCTTGTGTGAATGCAAGACGTGTTAGACTAGCCATGGAAAGGGAAACAGGTCAGCAGATGCTTCAACAACAACATCAAGAACGAGCCCAACAGGAACTGATTGAGGATACTTCCCTCCACTGATGCACCACCGCCACCTCCGTGAGTGCTCGCTCTGGCGAAATTCTCTGCGGCTATTTTCGCAGGACAACCGTTGCGTCTTTTCGCTTTAGTCAGCCGTATACTGTACATCACTGCGTCTGAGTTTAGTTGCGGTTCGAGATATGGCGGAGTCCTCGGGCTCCTCTAAACAAGCTTTGATATCTTTATCTGACAAGAGGGATTTGGCTACTCTTGGCAACGATCTACAAGAGTTGGGATACACTATTGTTTCTACTGGAGGAACTGCCTTTATTACTTTGGAGAATGCTGGAGTCTCTGTGACCAAAGTGGAAACGCTTACTCATTTCCCAGAATGTCCTATATTAGGACACATCCCGTTCAGCAGATTGACGAAGCTGGTAAAGGAGGACATATTAATGGACCACCAAAGGCACTTTAAAATCAACATAATCAAATGAAGTGCCTAGATCAGAACCAGTTCCTATACTCAAATGCAAAGACCTAGTATCAAAGTCTTATGCATTCAGGCTATTTCTAAACTCTTATCCAACTATTTTACTGATTTTATTTGATGGTTGTGTGAGTTAGAACTCTAGGGAATCTGGTATCTAGGTGGTTAGTAAATCATGAATTTTATTGAATTTTGTTCATGTATTTAGAAATTGGTACAATGGGACATTTTGAACCTAGTTTAGCTAGATGAATCATTTGTTCATGAATTACATTGATCCTAGGGGAAGAGAACCTTGTCTTTTACTTAGGAAAATAAGTTTAAGAAGGCATGTTGAATCCAAAAGTCCTTAGGCAATGTTTAAAATTAAGTTTGGTTATTCTTAATCAATCTCTTTCACTCACTATCTTTTGTTTAGAATCTGCCTATTCTCAACAGGTTCAAAGACTTAAGATGGGAGTTGATGTTTTGCTCCATTGTCTAACAAAGACAAAAGAGAGCAAGTGAAAAAGGCACAACACATGGAGAAGAAGTTAGAACCAATGGCCACCATGAACAGCCACCACAAGGAGTGGAGAGAAAAGTCTGGTGGAAGGTGATGTATCAGCTCTCCCATGGAGTAAGGTGACCTTTGGTGTGTGCTTGAAGAGAAAATCAACAAAGCACACATGCTACAAGTTCAGATCATAATCAATCACAAAGAAGGAAACTCACAAAGACTTATCAAAGTCTTTGCAATGGCTATTTCTAAACCTTATACTTATTCCTTGATTGATTGATATTTCTCATCTAGAAATGTTCATAGGATGAAAGAGAACCTAGGAAGACTATGCATTGCATTTAGAACCTAGATGGATCCAAAATTCACCTTGACATTCATCATAATTCTCAATAATTCTTCATTCTCTTATACTTTTAATCTCCAAATCTCTTATTCTTCATATTCTTCAATACTTCAAATCTCTTAATTCTCATTATGTGTATGCTCATTCTTCCAAACTTGACTTTTATTCTTAGTGTCAAGCTTGTGGGGGGGAAAGAAAATGAGCATCTAAGGAGGCACAAGATGCCGTGAGGTACACAAGATGCCATGAGGCACAAGATGCCGTGAGGTACATGATGATGATCAGGCCTCAGTTTGAATTGGTCATGTATGAAAAAGTTTCATGCTGGATCATGGTTATTCCAAGATGTTTTGCCTTGGAAAGTAAGCACAAGAAGTGTGCTCAAATGAGGATAGAACCAATGGCCATCAAGCAATCAGAACCCATAAGTGAAGGGACAAAATGTTTGTCAAAACCCATGATGCAAATGGAGAGGCAAGCTGTCAGAACTCACAGATGGAGAGGCATGCAAATGAAAGCTGTCAGAACCCACAGATGGAGAGGCATGCTGATGGAAAGTGATGAATCACCTCAGGACCAAATTCTTTCATCAAAGGTTCTATCTAGGATAAGTTCTTTAACTCTATGATTTTTAGGTTGGGAATTTGGCTAGATATTATACTTGATACCAGACTTGATATTACTCAAGTTCTGGAATACTAATCTTTATTTTTGAGTTGCTATGATGTTTTAGATCAGGAAGTGATGGAAAACAATCATAAGCATGACTTACCCTACATCATTTAGTGGAAGCATGGTGGAAAAGTGTATTAGGAGATAAGTGTGCTCACTCTACTTAAGCTTAATTCTACAATCTTATTCTCTTGAGTTAGGCTTATTGAAGGTAGAAGGTGAAGCAAAATGAAGCTGGTCAAAGGGGATCAAAAACATATAAGGGAAGAGAACCATGTGATCATGATGAATCCAAAGACCTTAATGTGGAGTCCTTAGAGAACCAGACTGATCTAGAACATATCATTCAAATCCGCCATCCACTCTTATAAAAGGGAAGTTAAAATCATTCTTACATTATAATGCTTTGGTTTAACTTGTGAGAATTGATACATGCATGTATATGTGTATGTGAAACAGGTTAAACTTGAAAGCTTTGAGAAAGCTGGATCAAAATCACCTCTTGAAGACAAGGAGTCAAAAGAAAGGGGGAGAAATGGACCAGACTTATAAGAAGCTTCAAAAGCAGTCCATTCCACACCAATGATCCCAACATGGAGTGTTATACTCTTTTTCCCTAGAAAAGGTTTTGTCCTAATTGGGTTTTCCTTATCTAGGTTTTTTTAATGAGGTAATGCTTCATGGTTGCAAGCTTAGGCATTTTCCATGACTTAAGCTTGAGGGGGAGTGTTGGAATGAAGCAGAAATGATGAAAATATGGAAGCCTTTAATTCATATTAAATGGCGATTTATTACTATGTCAAAGGGAGTGTCTAAGACTTGTTTGTATTATAGAATTATGTTATCCTTGTAAGCCATTTAAGTATAAGGCTATCCTGTATCCAAACAAGCCTAGACTAAGTGTAGTATAAATACCTTACTCCCTTTACATTTGTAAGTAAGAGAAATGATTCTCTCATCATTATGAATAAAAATTCTATTCTCTCATTTTCTTGTCACTAAAACTCTCTCTCTCTATTCTCTTGATCAATGATCAATGATGAACCTTAATCTATTATTCTTTCAGTATGTTATTTCGGCTTTGGAAGTCATATTGACTAATTAGGCCCAAGTCTATTTTTAATTGCCATTACATAAATTACTAGTTGTTTTAATTTCTTGAAAGGCTAAACATCATGTTGTTTAGCCTTAGTTATAATAAGGCATTATATAAGCCTCTTGTCTACTCATTAATAAGACAACAGGCATTTTAAACAAAAAAACCTAAGACTATTGTGTAAGTCCTGCGCCACCTCCAAACTTGGTAGCAGCCGTGTTCTTCAGCCATCCTTTGGTTGAAGTTCTTGGAGTATCACAAGCTCTTTTCACAACTTGTATGGTCCCTTCGATCCACCCTTTACTTCCATTCTTTCTGTCCAGCAACCTGAGCTTCTCGGTGAAAGACAGCCCGCCCCACGGTTCTTGAATCACCTAGGCTTCACGCCACACGCTAGGGCAGGGGACTAAAGACCTACACACGCCAAGACCTAAAGCTAGACCTCAACGTCAAAAGGACTATGACGCGGTTTTGACAACCAAGGACCGAACCTAATCTAGCAACAAAACAATTGTGTGTGGTCCAAGTTCTTGGTACACGATTTCTCAAGGTGAATGAGTGCTCTAGGTGAGTTTCTAAATCCCTAATGTTGTTTTAACAACCTAAACAACTTTTTTGTATTAAAAAAAATTCAAACAACAACACACAAACAAATTTTTTCTCTTCTCCTTTTCTAAAAAAATGAAACAAAGTACAAGGATTGATAGAACCTGATAATATTTTGTATTTTGGTGTGGTACAAGACTTGTTTCCTTCACCTTGTTACCGGAAACCTCAGGGAAAAAGAGAAAGAAAACAAAATCAAAAGCAATAAACAAGTGCAACAAAAACAAAGAAAATCGCCAAATAACAAAAGGATAGATTCAACCTGATGTTCCGGAACTTTATGCTCTGATACCAGATGATGCAAGAACCGTGAGGTGGCTGTCTTTTTACCGAGAAGCTCAGGTTGCTGGACAAAAAGGATGGAAGCGAAGGGATGATCGAAGAGACCACACAAGCTGTGATAGGCGCTTGTGATACTCCAAGAACTTCAACAAAAGTTGGTTGAAGAACACGGCTGCTACCAAGGGGCTTGGAGGCGGCGCTTAATGACTTAGAAAAATAGTCTTAGGTTTTGTTCTAAAATTTCTTGTTATTTTTATTAATGAATAGACAAAGGCTTATATAATGCCTTATTACAACTTAGGCTAAACAGCATGATGTTTAGCCTCTCAAGGAATTAAAACAGCAAGAAGTTTACTTAATGACAATTAAAAATAGACTTTGGGCCTAAGTAGTCAATATGGCTCATAAGCCCAAATAACATACTTAGACTAGTAATAGAATTAAAGAAAGAAAAAGCCCAATAACACTTAGGCTAGAAATCGGTGATGACTTTTGGATGGTGTGGAGTTATGAACAAGTTTTAACCGTCTTGCGCACTAAGAGTATTGCCTCATTAAAACATTATTCGGAAAATCCAGTGGGACAAAACCGAAGATAGGAAAAGTAGTACAATTTTCTATCATGACTTTTGGTGTCTCTATCGGATGGTAATGGTAAAGACATCGGAGGAAGAAGAATCTTCAAGAATGAAAGGGAGGAGATAGTCGGCACGGATGGCTCTAGCACGGTCGGCACAGACGGCTCCGGCACGGTTGGCACAGACGACTCCAGCTGGGTCGGCACGGTTGGTCCATGTACAGATCCACTCTTCAATAACATGCTAAGCTTTTCTCCTAAAGCCTTCTTTTTGGACCGTGTGAGAGGTCCTATTGGGATGGCTGGTGCAATGGCTGGCTCGATGTTCTCATCAGTCATGTTACTCAACGATCAAGGAGAGTATGAGACTGAGGAAGAACTGAACGGTTCTGATGAGGAAGTAACCAACTACCCCGAAGTAAGAGAAATTCTAGTCACTAGACGAGCCCTCAGTGCAAGATATAGTGCAAAGAGAGAACATATTTCACAATAGATGCAACATTGAGTCTAAAGTATGTGGTTTGATCATAGATAATGTTCTTGCACTAGCATGGCTAGCATGTATCCTGTTGATAAGTTAGGCCTTAAAAGAACCAAGCACCACCTTACAAGTTCAAATGGCTTAATGATGAGACTGAATTGCGAATTGAGGAACAAGTCATAGTACCAGTCAACATAAGTAAGTACTTTGACCAAGTGAAATGTGATGTGGTGCCAATGCAAGCCAGTCACCTCCTGTTAGGAAGACCATTGAAATTTGTCAAAGAGACCCTCTACAATGGGCGCACCAGCTTCTACACATGCATCCATGACAACCGCAAGCATAGCCCAGCTTTCCTTACTGCTTAACAGGTGAATGAGATGCAGAAGGCCATAGACAAAGGAAACAAGGTATGTAAGACTAACCTCTTCACAGCTTCAAGTACACTAATTAAAGCTATTGAATCCAGAATCACATGTGATATTAATGGTCCTTAGAGAAAGTTTGTTATCAGGTCAAGATGAATCCACTCTACCTGAAGGAGTACTTAAGCTTCTAGACATGTTGGAGGATGTCTTTCCGTAGGAGATACCAGCCGGTTTACCCCAATCTGTGGTATTGAGCATCAGATTGACTTGATTCCATGAGCACCTCTACCTAACCGTCCTGCCTATAGAGTCAAATCGAGTGAATCTATGGAGCTTGAAGCACAAGTGCAAGACCTGATGTTTAAGGGATACATCCAAGAGAGCTTGAGCCCTTGTTTCGTACCAGTCTTGTTGGTGCCTAAGAAATATTGGACTTGGAGGATGTGTGTTGATTGTAGAGCTATAAATAATATCACAATCAAATATATAAATTTCATACCAAGACTATATGACATGTTAGATGAGTTAAGTGGAGCCACAGTTTTCTCTATGATAGACTTGTAGAGTGGATACCACCAAGTTAGGATGAAGGAAGGAGATGACTGGAAAACTTCTTTCAAAACCAAGGGAGCTCTATATGAATGGTTAGTCATGCCATTTGGACTCACCAATTCTCCTAGCACCTTCATGCGGCTTATGAATCATATTTTAATGACATTCATATATATGTTTGTAGTGGTTTGATGATATATTGGTCTACAGTTCAAGTCTTTATGACCACATAAACCACTTAGAGAAAGTTGTAGAGATAATGTGTTTGGAAACGTTATATGAAAACTTATAGAAATGCAAATTTCGCACTGATCAATTAGAGTTTTTATGCTTTATTGTGAGTTCTCAGGGATTAAAGGTTGATGAGGAGAAGGTCAAAGCCATTCAGGAGTGATCCACACCTACTATAATTAGACATGTGAAGAGATTCCATGGGCTGGCTAGCTTCTACTGATGTTTTGTCCAAGATTTTAGCACCATAGCTGCTCCTCTCACCTCAGTCATAAAGAAGGATGTTTCATTCAACTGGGGAGAAGAACAAGACCAAGTTTTTAAAAAGCTTAAGGAACGCCTCACTCATGCACCTGTTCTTGCTTTAAATAATTTTGAAAAAATATTTTAGATTAAATGTGATGCCTCAGGAACATGAATAGGAGTCGTGCTAAGTCAAGGTGGATGACCCGTAGCCTTCATTAGTGAAAATCTTCATGGAGCCTCTCTAAACTATCCCACATATGACAAGGAATTGTTTGCTCTGGTAAGGTCTCTAAAAACTTGGAAATATATTTTATCTGGCAGTTTGTTATTCATACACATCATGAGACTTTAAAGTACCTGAGAGCAAAAAAACCACACTTAAGAAATGGCATGCTAGATGTTAAGAGTTTGTGGAAACTTTCCCTTATCCAATTCACCATAGGTGCCATAGGGTCGTTCTTCAAGCATGATGATTTTCTTTTCACAGACAAGAGGCTTTGCATTCATCAAGGGTCCATTCGTGAGCACATCCTCATAGAATCATATAGAGGAGGACTCATTGGAAATTTTAGAGTTGATAAAACTCTAAGCATAGTGATGGAGAACTTCTTTTGGCCGCATCTCAAGAGAGACGTGGATTGATTATGTGTCAAATGCATCATTTGCCTTAGCAAAAAATCCAGGTTACATCCACAAGGTTTATACATTCTATTACCTATTCCTAACTTGCTTTGGGAAGATGTTTCCATGGATTTTGTTTTAGGATTACCAAAGATAAGGAATATGGATTGAATCTTTGTTGTTGTGGACTGATTTTCAAAAATACCACACTTCATCCCATGCAACAAGACCAATGATGCAACTCAAACCACAGATCTCTTCTTTAAAGAAGTAGTGAAGCATCATGGCTTACCAAGTACCATTGTATTGGATAGCGACACCAAGTTCCTTAGCCATTGTGGCGGAAGTTAAGGACCAATCTTCTCTTCTCAACAATTTGTCATCTACAAACTGATGGACAAACAGAAGTTGTCAAATGCATCCCCTCTACCTTGCTAAGGGTAACCGTGGGTAACACTCTTAAGAATTGGTTTGATTGTCTTCTTTTTATTGAATTTGCTTATAACTGTGTGCCACACTCTACTACTAAATATTTTCCTTTTGAAGTTGTCTTGGGTTTATGATCGTCACTCCATTAGAGTTACAGCCCATACCTCTGGTGCGTCCTTGGATAGGTGATGAATCTCTGGATCACTTGAAGGAGGGTGGCGATGGGATTAGAGGCTTCTAGCTCTCCAAAAACTTGGGTGGACTTCTCCTTAGGATAATTTGAATCTCCAAAACTCATGATCAGCCTATCTACAGTTAAGGGCTTCGGATTCTAGAAATGAAAACTCGTTACCCAACTTGGAGAAACTCCCAAAAACGTTTTTTCTCAAGGCTGAGTTCATATCACAAGGTTTAAAACCCAAAAATCTTCACAGCACAAAGTTTCACAGCATTTACTAATTGAATTAGAGTTTTGCAACACTTTATTAGAGAAACATTCATCAATCTTCAAATCTAAATCAATTTCAATTGATTTATGCCCTAATGTTCTCATATTCAACTTATGACTCTAAAGCGAACTCAGAACTCCCAGTTTCAGCAATCAAAGAACATTCTGATCTATAAAACATTTCATGCCTAGATGTTTCAAAGGATTGAATCATCTTATCAAAAATTAACCCAGAAACACAAAGTTCTTAAACATTCTCTAAACAAAATTGTTTATCTTCTTCAGGTGTAACAATCACAAACAATCTAGGTAAAGAATTTGGCAAACCAATATCCTTACAGAGTTTGAGGCGACTTTCATCAATGAAAGAAGGAGTGAATGATTTGATCTACAAGCCAGCTGTAAGCGCCAAGTTGTTGTCCAATGACAATCTCCTTGGTGTATTCTCTGGTAGCTTGTCTTCATGATCCTGCAAAGAAAACTCTCTGATACTCGGTTGCACCGGTTTGAGATTAGTAAAACCTAGACAAGTCTCATCTAATACACCAACTGATGGAACTGAGAAATTATCTTTGTTAAACTCACATTCAACTACTGATTCCTTACCTTGAAATGAATTTGGCAATGGATCAGGCATCTCTCTTCTTCTTCTAACTCCAATGGCGTCCTTAGCAACTTCCAACATCTCCATGCCTCTGGCTGGTGGTATTTCCTTGGGTACCTCTTCTGGTATCTCCTCCTCAAAGTCTGTGATTGAGTCATTTGAGAACTTTCAGTCCCAAACAACCATCTGGAAACCTTGGCTTCATTAGGAGAATATAATGTTTCAAATACTTCTTTCTTTTCTTCATTGTTGCTAACAACATTCTCAACAAACCACCTTCAAGGAATCTGCTTCGGTTTCTCCTTGGAATACAGATGTTCTTGGCGTGTCCACTGGATGGGTGATGGGCGTGAGCTGGGTCTCCTCCCTTGTCTTCTCCTCATGGCCTTAGACCTCTCTGATCTACTCCCAATAGTGCTCTCTTGTGAACTCCTTTGGTGTATGTCCTGCACATAACCAAATTTATTATAACCTGGAGCAAACTTCTTTTTCATAACAAATTTCATCTCAAACCAAGAAGCAATCTGAGATTCTGCATTGTGCCTCCTTGTCGATGCAATCTGATTCCACCAATGGATGGCATGACCACTCAATCCGCTTGTTGCAAGTTTGATCTTCATTGCCTCAGTGTAGTGATAACAACTGAACATCGATTCCATCTCTTCTTCCCATTCCAGATAAGCTTCATTATCAATCTTCTCATAGAATGATGGAATCACAAGCTTGGATTGACTAAGGTACTCTTCTGCTTTCAGGTGACGATGGTGACAAGAGTTAACTCCTGCTTTTCTGCCTGTAGAGATTGAAAATTCATGAAACTCATTAGCATGGTTAGTCCTATTGAAATCTTGTTGCAGCTTCCTAGTGATCTCAGGCATCATAGATTCATATTTGAACTGATCAAGATGGACAATTTAATCCACCAAATTTCTCTTTGCCATGAACTCCATGAAACAATCTTAAGCAAACAGATTAGAAAAATTCTCTCTCTCTCTTTTGGTTCTCTCAGTGTTCAATCCTCTTGTTGTTCCCACAAGTTCAGAATAGATCAAAGCTCAATCACCTAAGATCTAGAGCTAAACCTACTGAAACTTGAGATAGAAAGATTGCAAGATTTTTTTCGTCAGCTGATTAACCTACTCCTAACAAGATTTCTCTTTTGCTTCATTTTTTTTTATAAATCAATATTTTTTTACTGATTATTTTCTTTGTTTTCTTTGTAATTCAGGAGTGGCTCAGCTGACTTACATAAGATATAAAGAGAAGTAAGTGTTTAAGTTGAAAGACAAAACAAAACCCTAAAAATTATGAATGATAGAAGTGAAATTGAGATGATCTCCACAAACCCTAACCTTCAAGTGGCTCTGATACCACTTGGTGCGTTCCTGGATAGGTGATGAATCTCTGGATCACTTGAAGGAGGGTTGCGATGGGATTGGAGGTTACTAGCTCTCCAAAAATGTGGGTGGACTTCTTCTTAGGGTTATGGCTGGCCAAAAGGATGATTTGAATATCCAAAACTCAGGATCAGTCTGTCTACAATTAAGGGATTCAGATTGCAGCACCTACACCAGGTGATGGTCAATGTTCATAGGCTGAAAAGAGAAAAAACAAAGGAAGAACACAAAAGCTTGAAAGCTTATTTTTTAACTGAAATTAGTAAGTGGCTATACAAGGGGGAAGAAACTGCCTTTTAAAGGCTGAAACCCCTAAATTACTAAACCAAAATGGTTTAGCTTACTAACCCTAATCATAATTGGTCTAATTTTCGTGTTTTGGTTCAATTTAAGTTCATCTAATTACAAATTGAAACAATTAAACTAGCCTAATTGGTTTACCCTCTTTGGGATTTATTTTCCTTATTTGTTAGGCCCAAATCACTTGCAGAATGAGCTTTCTATGGCCTTTAACTCTAGAATGAATTAGTGGGCTTTTAATCACGTCTTGAGCCTCCTCTTCTTGAATATCCACGTCCATGAGCTTATCCTGGTCAAGCTCCACGTTTGGCTGCTTCTGGTTCAGATTTAGATCAGACTCATTGCACAAATCCACATTATTCTTGTCCTTGTCCATCTCTAGTTGCAGACATTGCTCCTCGTTAGAGATAGGTTGCTTAATCTCCTCTTCTGGTCTTTCTAGGATCGCACCAACCTCACAAAGAAAAAATGGTGAGGTAAAATGGGGAGTCTAAGGCCGAGCTGGTTAAGAAGATATATCAAAAGGTTGAGTAGAACATAGAGAAGAAAAATGTGGAAACCTAGAAACATGTGGAAAAGGGCAGAAAAGAACTAACCTTTGAACCAAGCGATTTGGTTTGGCTTCACATGAGAACAAAGCGGTTCCTAAACTGAAAAATGTATAAGCTTTAAATTTTATGTGAAGCTTTTACTCTGGTACCATGTTAGATTTTGTAAGTATTAAGCAGAACTAAGAGAGTTTGAGAGATTTAAATTTTATGTTTATTAAGACTAATAAGAACAAGAGTTAATACAGAGACTAAATAACAAGAGTTAAAACAGAGACTAAAGAACAAGAGATTGTATCTTCTTAAGTTTTATTGACATATTACAATTAGTATATATAGAGAAGAAATGTGCAAGCAAGGACGAGGCTGCCAACAGGTAGGAGGAAGAGGACGAGGGCAAGAAGGTCCTCTGATGGTGACAACATTTTGGTCAAGACAAATTTCAAATGAATGGTTGGTATGAGAGAGTTTGAACTTGTTTGAATTGAATGGTTGAGGAGCTTTTAATCCTTGTAAGTGATAGCTTCTTTCCTTAGTTCACATGTGACATTTCTTTTGCATGACTTGAACCAGCTGTCCCACAATCTCCAATGGTTCTATTTGTCGACCCGGATTTTGCACATTCGTTTATTAGTCCCGGACTTTGCACATTCGTTTATTAGTCCCAGACTTTGCACATCTTGGGTTTTGCACATCGTTGTGTGTCTCTAACTTTGCACGGATTTGTATCCCTGACTTTACGCAGATGTATGTCCCTTACTTTGCACGGAGTCATTATCACTGCGATAATGTTTTGTACACGCTACACATTCTCCCGATAATGTCTTCTCTTTATTAGTCTCCATATTGTTTAAATCAGAGTTTTCAGTCAGAGTGTAGGTAGAACTCGGTCCATGAAATGCATACCATAGCCCAGCATGAAGAATTTTGAATTCGATATTTGGAGCCTTCAGCTTGCTCTAAGGACCATTAATCGATGTATTAAGAGCAGGTGCATCATACGGAGCAGGTGCTCAATCAACTCCTTCTGCAATCGAACTTTTCTCATCTTCTAAGTTAATATATGCCATCATCTTCTCCATTCTTTTACTTTACTCCAACATCTTGGTATATGATATCAGTGGATTTTACAGATTTTGTTAATGTTTTTACTATGTTTTATGTTGATTTTGTAGCAAATTTATACCATAAAAGATAGGTTTATCATATTTTGCAGTTTTAGAGAGATTTTAGGTCAAAGTAGCCAAAAAAATAAAATTGAGCCGGATCAATTTAAGTCACAATCCACAATGATTTCAATATTTTTATACTTGATATAAGACTAATAAACTCAAGATTTGAATATTTCCCAACAAGATATATTTGGTACGCTAGATATTCAGCCCTGGACAAAGGCATTCTAGAATTTTTATCTGGATGAGTTTTGATGAGATGAAGTCCTGTGCGTATCTTTCAGATGCAAATAGAATCAAGTCATTTAGAACTATGGTTGGAAATATATTCAAGATTTAGTGATGACACGTCTAACTGGTGACCAAATGATGCAACCAGAGCATAAGGTTGCCAACCTCGGCCAACAAGGCAAAACCTCGGCCATGACTTCTCCTACAACCGAGGGTGGCCACTCTATCATCCCAAGCTTTCAAGCCTCGGCACAAGGACCATCTTATGACCAAGGGCGGCTGCTTTTATTTTTCCTTGGACCAAAAACCCACAATCTCTGTTGTTTGATCTAACTTAACTCGTGTCTTGCATGTTCAAAGTGTCTTTTTGTAGTCTTTAGTGGATCAACACCCTAAGTACTACATCATTACTATGCACTTGCAGTCGCGGTTACTTCTCAAGATTATTATCTGTTTGATTAAACTTCTCACCGCATCAGACAACAATGATCCCTTTCAGCCTTAGTCAACATAATCTCTAGGGAATCATCCGCTAAAATCTCTTAAGCCACTTTATCTAATAATTCTAAACTATAATCAACAGCAAAAGTTTGCTCATCCAGCATGAAATATTTGAGCACATTGTCCATCTCAAACTTCATAAAAATATCTCCCAAGTGGAGGACAATTGTCCCACTTCTTATGTCGATAATTTCATTGACAATATTCCCATGAATGAGCGTCTCAAAATCAGAGAACATTTTGTTTCTTAATCACGTTCCATGACTACAAAATCGGCTGGGATGAGAGTATTGCCAATTTGCAAATGTAAATGTTCAAGTATGCCAACCAATTGTTTTTCTGGTCGATGAGTAAACACCAAAGAGATTTTGGTTGGTTGGAATTTTGAGAATCTCAAGAGTTTTACAACTGAATATAACATAAGATTCACGCTTGAATATAGATCACAAAGCAAACTCCTCACCTGCATCAAACAATTCTAAGTCAGAAACATTAAACGTACTAGACACGTTATACTCACCTGGAAGTTCGAGCTGATAGGCATTGTCGTTGATTCTCTGAAGGACGCGTAATGGACCATCTCCCCGGGGTGTAAGCTTGCTCTTTTGTTGTTGGGGAAATCTCTCTGGTCACAGATGTATCCAAATCTCCCTCCTTAAAAACAATGTTCCGGCGGCCCTTGTTGGCGTTCTTGACGTTCTGGATATTCCGTTGCTCCAGATTGGTCTTGGTCTCTTCATGAAGTTGTTTGATGTATTCCGCCTTTGCTTCTCCCTCTAACCAGATGGCGTCTCCCAGTAGTATGGGTGTGAACTCGATAGGCGTGGTTGAGTTGAAATCATAGACGACTTCAAATGGAGAACGCTTTGTACCGGAGTGTGTATCCCTGTTGTAAGCGAACTCGACATACGGGAGGCACTCCAACCAATTCTTCAAGTTTATCCCAATTGTCGCTCTCAGTGTCTGGGATAATGTCCGGTTGACCACCTCTGTCTGTCCGTCAGTCTGCGGAAGGTATGCGGTAGAAAACGAGAGGTTGGTTTCTAATTTGCGCCACAATGCTCGCCAGAAGTGGCTGAGGAATTTGGTGTCGCGGTCGGACACAATCGTCCTGGGAATGCTGTGCAGTCGGAGTATCTCCTTGAAGAACAGGTCGGTAGTCTGGCTTGCGTTATTGGTCTTGTTGCAAACGATGAAATGTACCATCTTGGAAAATCGGTCAACCACTACGAAGATGGAGTCCTTGTGGTTGATTTTCGGCTGGCCTAGTACGAAGTCCATGAAGATGTCTGTCCAGGGTGCAGATGGGACTGGTAATGGCATGTAAGGACCCTGCGGATGCATTTTGGATTTAGCCCGTTTGCAAATAAGTCACTTAGAGCAGTGTGCCTCTACATCTCGTCGCTGGTGGGGCCCGTAAAAATGCTCTTTAAGCATGCTTAATGTCTTGTCAATGCCGAAATGACCCATTAGACCTCCTCCATGGGCCTCTCTCAATGCAGAGACGCTTGTCCTTAAAAAAGAATCCGTCAAAAAAATAAAATCGGCTGTAAGTGCTCTTTCCGTGCTCCTGGTATCCCTGAGTTAAGTCGGAGTTGTCAGCATACAACTCTTTAATCATCTCAAAACCCATAAATTTTGACTCCATCTGATGTGAACCTGATCACGGATGACCGAATGGAGGTTCCGGACGCACGGATGGATGGCCCGCTGATAAGTTCGGACGAGGATCAGGACAAGCAGCACGACCGGACGGACGAACCATAGGACGCTTGGGAAGGACATACGATCGACCATCAGGACGTCCACCTGATCCTGCATCGGGAAGAGCAGTCGGACAACCAGCCAAGTGAACTAAGAGCGGCCCAGCATGACCCGAGGTTTGTCCCAACCACCGACCATGACCCCGACCATGATGATGGACCAACTTCGACCCGGTCACGACCAAGGCTCAACCTTGACCGAACCTTCACCCGACCGTGGATCGACCCGACCAGGACCATCGACCCATGGTCCATTCCGGCTGGACCGTTGACGCGCGCTAGGACAAGGGATTTGAAACAAGCGGTTGAAGCTTTTTTCCTTAGGACTTCTTCACCATATTTCAGCTCAGGTTTGCTGGTCATAATCCAAGCCGTTTGATTTAGATAAAAGGGAAGAAGTTTAATCTTGGTACTCTTTTCCCTTGGTGAGGTTTTTCCCATTGGGTTTTTCTCACCAAGATTTTGATGAGACCCGGATTAATTTTCTAATGATCTTTGTCTAAGGCCCATGGCATTTCTTTTTGGATTCTGGATTGGTTAACTTTTGGGCCCGACCCATTTCTGGTCTAATGTTTTTCGAATTCAAGTGGTCAAATGTGCATTAATGTATTGTTTTCCGTGTGGTCTTTGGTGGTTTTCCCATGCTGCACATGCATGCTTTTGACTTTTTGACCACCGTCACTTGTAACCCCTATATAAACTTGGCCTTTGCCACATTTGTACATTTTCATCGAATTTTCTTGAATCTTATATCATATTTGATTGATCCTGAAAGTTTGGTCACTTATCTCTCACGAAATCTCCCTATAGTGCGTAATATCTATAGGCCATTTGGTGAAATCCTTGGTTTGATTGGTGTGTAATATCCTCTCAAACCCAAGCCGGAATAATCAAGGCTTGTCATCCCCTTGGTTGGATTTCATTCGCTTCATTTTATCCGTTCTACAATTGATATTGATCCAATCCGTTTCATAATTCTGCGTGTACATCCTGTTGCCGGTCTTTGTCTGAGCTTCCTTTTTTTGGAGGATATCATCAAGTGGTATCAGAGCACCAACAGGCTGTACTCTTAACCTTATCTCTAGTTAATCTAGTTTCTATCTGCTTGTGTTTTGTTTATCATTCCATTAGATCTATTTTGTGGAACCATTTGATTTGGCCAATTCTTCATAAATTATGGTAGGTGAAGAGTCAGAATCAGATGGATAATCAAACCATACCCGTTTGTTGGATGAACTTACCCTGCGAATGCACAACATGATGGAAGAGCGGTTCATCTCCATGCAAGCCGGATTGAGAGATGGTTTACGTGAGGACATAAGGCATATCTTCCCTGAACCGCGACCAGATAGGCGACGAGCTTTGTTCCAGGAACAAGAACAACCTCATCCAGAACAACGCAACAGGGCATCAACGTACTAGAATGCCTGGACCAAGAGAAGAAGTTTCTTCCATAAGAAACCCAGCCGACCAAAGCTTTCTTGGTGATGAAGTTGCGGCACACTTTTACCCAAGTGACTATTCAAATCATAGTCTAAGAAGGCCTAGGCGTGTGCATGGACCAAGACCACCACCACCCCAAGACAGCATCAACAATTTGAAACTCAAGATTCCAGCCTTTCACGGCAAAAATGATCCCACTGCTTTCCTTGAATGGGAACAAAAGATGGAATTAGTTTTTAATTGTCAATACTTTACTGATTTCAATAAAGTGAATGTGGCAGTGACGAAATTCTATGATTATGCTCTCAGCTGGTGGGACCAAACGGCGATATCCAGAAGGCGCAATGGGGAGCCTTTAATTGAGACATTGCAAGAGCTAAAACTTGTCATGCGCAGGCGCTTTGTGCCTTCCCATTTCCACCGTGACCTTCACTTAGGACTAAGACAACTGACTCAGGGTAGCCGTGGAGTGGAGGACTATTTTCAAGAGATGGAGACCTTGTTGATCTGTGCTGGAGTTAATGAGGACCGTGAAGCCACAATGTCAAGGTTCTTGGGAGGACTCAACCGGGACATTCAAGACCGCTTGAAGCTTCAACATTATGTGGAACTTGAGGAGCTTCTCCATAAGGCCATATTGATTGAACAACAGCTCAAACGTAAATCTACTAACCGTTTTACTTTTAGTGCAGGAACGTATGGAACTAAACCGCCTTACCACCGAGAATTCAAATCCACGCGGCCAGCCGATCCTAAAATCTTTCCTTCCAGGACGGAACCCAACTCACTTGGCAGTAAATTGGATAAGGGCAAGGCGACTGAAAGACCCACACGGTCTAGGGATCTAAGATGCTTTAAGTGTCACGGCCTAGGACACTATGCCAATGAATGTGTGAACAAAAAGGTCATGATTCTTCTGGAGAATGGGGACGTCCAAACAGAGAACGAGGCCGAGGATCTAGAGCCGGTCTATGACCAGTACGAGGACGAGGTGGAGGAGCCTCCGGTCCAAGGCCAATTTCTGGTTACTAGGTGTGCTCTAAGCGTCCAGACCAAAGCAAAGGATCCTGATCAAAGAGAAAATCTGTTCCATTCTCATTGCTTTGTCAAAGGGAAAGTTTGCAGTCTTATAGTTGATGGTGGCAGTTGCACCAATGTAGCAAGTGAAAGCATGGTCAAGAAACTTGGATTGGAAGTTACTCAGCATCTACGACCATACCCTTTGCAATGGCTCACGGAAGCAGGGGAACTTTGTGTGACTCAACAAGTCAAGGTGCCTCTGGAGATAGGCAGCTATAAGGACGAGGTCTTGTGTGATGTGCTTCCGAGCGAGTTATCTGAGCTTTTACATGACTTCCAAGACGTGATCCCGGCCGAGTGTCTACCAGGCTTACCTCCCATCTGAGGCACTGAACATCAGATAGATCTTGTGCCTGGAGCGGCCCTGCCAAACCGTCTTGCCTATAGGACTAATCCGGTGGAAACGAAGGAAATCCAAAACCAAGTTGAGGAGCTGATGCGTAAGGGTCATATCCGTGAAAGCCTAAGCCTGTGTGCGGTTCCTGTACTCTTGGTTCCTAAAAAGGATGGTAAGTACCGAATGTATGTTGATTGTAGAGCAATCAACAACATCACGGTCAGGTATCGTCACCCTATCCCTAGACTTGATGATATGCTTGATGAACTTCATGGGTCTAGATTGTTTTCCAAGATAGATCTTAGGAGTGGGTATCATCAGATTAGAATGAAAGAGGGTGATGAATGGAAAACGGCCTTTAAAACAAAACAAGGACTTTATCAATGGCTTGTAATGCCATTTGGGCTTACAAATGCCCCTAGTACTTTTATGAGACTGATGAATCATGTGCTTAGACAATTCATAGGTCATTTTTTGTGGTTGTCTATTTTGATGATATTTTGATCTATAGTAAGAGTCTAAACGATCATGTTAAACATGTTCAGGCTGTTTTAGAAGTGCTTAGGAGAGAACAGTTGTTTGCTAACATGGATAAATGCACCTTTTGCTCGGACAATGTGGTTTTTCTTGGATTTGTGGTCAGTGCAGATGGAATCCGTGTGGATGAGGACAAGGTTAAGGCAATCCGTGAATGGCCTACACCTAAGACCGTGGGGGAAGTACGCAGCTTCCATGGTATTGCGTGGTTTTATAGGCGGTTCGTGAAGGATTTCAGTACCTTGGCCGCCCCACTTACAGAAGTAATCAAGAAGGAAGTTGGGTTTAAATGGGAACAACCCCAAGAGGAGGCCTTTCAAACCTTAAAGGATAAGCTGACTAATGCCCTCTTCTATCTTTACCAAATTTTACTAACACTTTTGAAATAGAGTGTGATGCATCAGGAATTGGTATAGGAGCGGTGGTTATGCAGGAAAGACGTCCCATAGAATACTTTAGTGAGAAGCTGGGAGGGGCACTCTCAATTACCCAACGTATGAAAAAGAATTATATGCTTTAGTCCGCGCCCTGTTGCCGGTCTTGGATCCGTGTGTTCCTTCCTACAAGGACCACATCAAGTGGTATCAGAGCAGACATCAGGCTGAGCCCTTCACCCTTCTTGTTATTCATCGTTTATTTTATAAGAAACCATTGATCTTCTTAAGTGACCATTCATATTCTGATAAACCGTGTGTGATCTTAGTCTTAGATCTTATTCCCGTGAACATTTAACTTGTTCTAAGTGTTTAAATGGCAGGAGACAATGAAGAGGAGTCTGAAGCAAACCGGTTCAATCGCATGTTTGATGAGTTAGCAACCAGACTCAACCAAACCATAGAGGAGCGGTTTCAAACAATCCAACTTGGTATCCATGATGGCATCCGCGAGGAGATCCATAGGGTGTTACCAAATGTACGATAACCACGACCAAGAAACCCTATCCCTCCTAGACGTGTACGTGGTCTCAAGCCTGAACCACATGAGCATGCCTCGGACGCAGGAAGCTTAGGCCTTTGGCCTTTGTTGGTGATGAAGGAGCGACTCGTTAGGTTCAGACCACAGTGCACATGATCGACAAAGACGTCACCATAGGGTCCCAAATCTACCTTCTCAGTCGGATCAATTCAACAATCTCAAACTGAAGATTCCACCTTTCCATGGCCACAATGATCCCATTATCTATCTTGATTGGGAAACTAAAGATGGTGGGATCAGGTGGTTACTTCTAGAAGACGCAATGGAGAGTATCCCATTGAGACGTGGGAAGAACTCAAGTTCCTCATGAGACAGCGCTTTGTTCCCAACCATTTCCACAGAGACGTCCATCAGAGACTAAGGCATCTACAACAAGGCAACAAGAGTGTAGATGATTATTTCACAGAGATGGAGATGCTCTTGATCCGAGCCGGAGTAACTGAAGACCGTGAAGCCACAATGTCCCGCTTCATGAGTGGACTCAACCAGAAGATTCAAGACCGGCTGGAGATGCAGCATTATGTGGAATTGGAGGAGATGCTACACAAGGCTTTATTGATAGAACACCAGCTTAAAAGGAAGACTAACACTCGGTCTTATGGTGCAGGTACCATAGGTCCCAAGCTAACCTTCAACAAGGACTTTAAACCAGCCCGCACCTTTGAATCTAAGCCGGCCGTGTCTAGGAAAACTTCCAACCCCTTCCCACCCAAGCCGGATAAGCACAAGGCCGAGGAGCGTCCCACCAGAACCCAGGACATTCGGTGTTTCAAGTTCCAAGGTTTAGGGCACTATGCAAACGAGTGTACCAACAAGCAGACCATGATCATCATGGAGAATGGAGAGGTCCAGTCTGAAGAGGAAGAGGACCTTGATCCTTTGACCGGTGGAAAGGAGGAACCACCAGTCTCTGGCCAACTCCTTGTAGCAAGGAGGTCCCTTAGTGTCCAATCTAAAGCTGATGAACCGGACCAATGGGAAAACTTATTTCACTCACGCTGCCTTATACAAGGAAAGGTATGTAGTTTAATAATTGATGGTGGTAGTTGTACTAATGTTGCTAGTGAGTCCATGGTTAGGAAATTAGGTCTTGAGGAGCAGCCACACCCAAAGCCGTACCCCCTCCAGTGGCTTAATGACTCAGGCGAATTAAAGGTGACCCAACAGGTCAAGGTGCCGACTGAAATAGGAAAATACAAGGACGAGGTCCTGTGTGATATTATGCCTATGGAAGCCATATCCTCTTGGGAAGGCCGTGGCACTCAGACAGAAAGGTGACCCATGATGGCTACACCAACCGCCACCACTTCACATTCAAAGGCCGTAAGACCACTTTGATTCCTATGTCACCTCATGAGGTATACTTAGACCAATTACATCTTAAGAAACTAAAGAAAGAAGCTATCAAGTCGAAGGAATCTAAGTCTAAAACCAATTTTTATATTAAGGCTAGTGATGTCAAACGCTGTCTTAGTCTTAAGGCCCCGGTTCTTATGCTTATATATAAGGAACATGTACTTGTGTCTACTAACCAAGAGTCGGTACTCCCGAGCATTATGAGTGATCTTTTGCAGGGGTTTCAGGAAGTGTTTCCAGAAAAGTGTCCCAATAGGTTGCCACCAATTCGTGAAATAGAACATCAAATTGATCTGGTTCCTGGAGCTACCTTACCAAACCGGCAAGCCTACCGAACCAATCCCGTGGAAACCAAAGAATTGCAAAAACAGGTTGACGAGCTCATGGCCAAAGGACATATACGTGAAAGCAGGAGCCTGTGTGCTGTGCCTGTCCTCCTTGGCGCATGTGTGTTGATTGTATGGCAATCAACAACATAACGGTAAAGTATCGCCATCCTATCCCTAGATTATATGACATGCTTGATGAACTTCATGGATCTAGGATGTTCTCTAAGATAGACCTTAGAAGTGGTTATCACCAAATTAGGATGAAAGAGGGTGTTGAGTGGAAAACCGCTTTTAAAACTAAGCATGGCCTATATGAATGGTTAGTCATGCCCTTTGGCTTAACCAATGCACCTAGTACGTTTATGAGGCTTATGAATCATGTGCTTAGGGAATTTATAGGACATTTTGTAGTTGTTTACTTTGATGACATCTTAGTATATAGTAAGACCTTGGAAGAACATGTGCAACATCTTAAACTTGTTTTAGAAGTGCTTAGGAAAGAGAGGCTTTATGCTAATATGAAGAAATGCACATTTGGAACAGATAACATCGTTTTCCTAGGTTTTGTAATAAGTGCTGCAGGTGTGCAAGTGGATGAAGAGAAGGTTCGAGCTATACGTGACTGGCCTAGTCCAAAGACCGTGGGGGAAGTCCGCAGCTTCCATGGCCTGGCAGGATTTTATAGGCGTTTTGTAAAGGACTTTAGCACTTTGGCAGCACCGTTGACTGAGGTGATCAAGAAAGACGTGGGATTCAAATGGGAAAAGGAGCAGGAGGAAGCATTCCAGCTGCTTAAGGACAAGCTCACTAATGTGCCTTTATTGGCCTTGCCTAATTTTTCTAACACCTTTGAAATTGAGTGTGATGCCTCAGGTGTTGGGATATGAGCTGTACTTATGCAAGACCGTAAGCCCATAGCCTACTTCAGTGAAAAACTTGGAGGAGCTACACTGAACTACCCTACGTATGATAAGGAGTTGTATGCTCTTATCCGTTCATTGCAAACTTGGCAACATTACTTATGGCCCAAGGAATTTGTGATACACACGGTCCATGAATCGCTCAAGCATCTTAAAAGCCAACATAAGGTCAACAAGCGTCATGCCAAGTGGATGGAGTTCATAGAAACATTTCCATATGTTATCAAATACAAACAAGGCAAAGAGAATGTTGTAGCCAATGCCTTGTCACGCAGGTATGTCCTTCTCTCTACTTTGGAAGTTAAACTTATGGGATTTGAGCATATGAAGGAACTGTATGATACTGATCCAGACTATGGAGAACTCTATAAGTCTTGTCTTAAGAATACTACTGGTCGTTATTATGTGCAAGATGCGTACTTGTTCTTTGAAAACCGTTTGTGCGTCCCATCTTGTTCCATGAGAGAGCTGTTTGTCTGTAAGGCTCATGCTGGTGGACTCATGGGCCACTTTGGCGTGTCTAAGACCTTAGCCATGATGAGAGAACACTTTTATTGGCCACACATGAGGAAGGATGTTGAAAGAATATGTAACCGGTGTGCTAAGTGTAAACAGACTAAGTCCACGATTCAGCCCAACGGTTTGTATCATCCCTTACCCATCCCAGAACATCCTTGGGTTGATTTGTCCATGGATTTCATTTTAGGTTTGCCTAGGACACGAAATGGGAAGGATAGTATTTTTGTTGTTGTTGATAGGTTTTCCAAGATGTCCCATTTCATAGCATGTAGGAAAACGGATGATGCATTACATGTAGCTAACCTGTTCTTTAAAGAAGTAGTTAGGATGCATGGTATGCCTAGGACACCAAGTTTTTAAGTCATTTTTGGCGCACTTTATGGTCTAAATTAGGCACAAAATTGTGTTGTTCTACCACATGCCATCCTGAAAGTGACGGTCAAACTAAGGTTGTTAATAGGACTTTAGGACTTGGGAAGAACATTTGCCTCATGTAGAATTTGCATACAATCATTCGGTTCATTCAGCATCTAAGCATTCACCATTCCAGATTGTTTATCGTTTTAGTCCTATCTCACCATTAGATATAATGCCTTTACCTTTGAGTGAGTGTGCTAGTCTTGATGGAGAACAGAAGGCTCGCTTGGTTAAACAGATTCATGAAAAGGCCCGAGCCAATATTGAGGCCAAAACCCAGAAATATGGTCAAGCCGTTGACAAGCACCGAAGAAAACTTACTTATAAACCAGGAGACCAGGTTTGGATCTATCTACGTAAGGAGCGGTTCCCTGAAGAACGCCGTTCCAAGCTTATGCCAAGGGTGGATGGACCGTTCACAGTGGTTAAGCGCATCAATGGCAATGCCTACCAGCTTGACTTGCAAGGTAAGTATTCCGTAAGCTCAAGTTTCAATGTTACTGACTTGATTCCTTTTTGTGCAGGATGACCGGATTTGAGGACAAATCCTCTTCAAGTGGGAGGGGATGATGTGAGACTGGACGCTAGACCGGACCAACTGGCCGAGGGGACGGACGATAGCCAGGACGAGAAGCTAGATGCAAACGAGAACGAGGGTCGTGCGTACCCGGACGAGTGCATGGAGGTTGCTCCAGGACGTGGCCAAGGACGCGAGCAAGGACGAACGGACGACCAACCAGTGACCCATGCTTAGACCAGGACCTCGACCAGGACTTCGACCGCCGCCTCGACCAGAGCCTCGACCCGCTCTTCGACCAGGTCTATAGCCCGCCTCGACCCAACGACCCGTCACTCAACCAACACCTTGACCAGCCCTGTCCCGGCGTCATGGACCGTTCCACCTGGTCCCATGACCCGATCTCGGACCAAGGCTCTGCAAGACTCTATTGGGTTATTCCTGACCCATTCTTTTTCTCATCTTTTCTAAGTCCACTTTAATTTGTCTTTGGGCTTATGTGATTGGGATTAAGGGTCCACTTGTTTCCCTTTTCCCATGTGAGGTTTTTCTTTTTGGGTTTTTCTCACATGGATTTTTAATGGGGCCTGGTGCATCTTTAAAAGGAACAAGCCCGTAAGGCCTTAGACATATTTTGATGGCATTTCTTTACGGCCTGGCCCATTTTCTTTTGGGCTGTGAATACACGGTTTGACTGTCTTGTTTTCTGTTTGGCCTTTGTCATAAATGCTTGGTTTTCTGTGCCACTCATGCAAAGTATCTTGACCATGCAGATTTGAATTTCATTTCGAAGTGTATATGTTTGGTCGTGACCATTGTAGTCAGATAGATCAAATTTTAATAAGAGTTTTCTTGTTTGAAAATATTCTTGTTTGATCTCATTCTCTCAATCCCCTTACTAGTGTGTAATATCTAGTTTGCTAGATTGAGAAAACCTTGTCTTGGATCTGGTGTCATATCCTGATCAAACAAGTTTGGTGATTCAAAGTCTTTCACCCTTTTGGAATCTAACCATTCGATCCATCTCTTCACAATCTCTTCAACCGTTCCAATTTGTATCTGTTTCCCCATTCGTTTCATTCTATATCACACCTGATATCCTCTCATTCCCATTGATCTTCCATCTTTTATCACGCCCAAACCTCCATCTTACCGTGATAAGCCTTCCGCCTTCAGCTCACCCTCTTGCCGCTCTTGGATCCATGTGTTCCTTCCTACAAGGACCACGTCATGGACGGTCCATTTACTGTGGTCAGCCGTATCAACAACAATTCCTATAAGCTGGATCTTCAAGGTAAGTATTCGATCAGTCCAAGTTTTAATGTTACTGACCTTCTTCCTTATTGTGCAGAAAATCAGGATTTGAGGTCAAATCCTCTTCAAGAGGGAGGGGATGATGTGAACCTGATCACGGACGACCGAATGGAGGTTCCGGACGCACAGATGGACGGCCCCGCTGATAAGTTCGGACGAGGATCTGGACAAGCAGCACGACAAGAAGGACGAACCACATGACACTTGGGAAGGACACACGATCGACCATCAGGACCTTGATGATGGACCAACTTTGACCCGGTCACGACCAAGGCTCAACCTTGGTTTTGTCCTATCTTTGGTTTTGTCCCATTTTTGGTACATGTGTGTTGATTGTATATAAGGAGCATGTACACACGATTTCCTATCTTTGGTTTTGTCCCATTGGATTTTCCGAATAAGGTTTTAATGAGACAATACTCCTAGTGTGCATGGAAATGGGACTTCTTCACAACCTTCTACACTTCACAAGGCCCATCCAAATTCGGCCTTCACATTATAAGGCTTCTTTATTTTTTTAATTCTTATTTTTATAGACTAAGTATTAAAAAGGCTTGGGCCCAAACTGTTATGTTTAAGTCTAAGCCTAAGTCTTTATTTTGCTATGTAAGTTTCGATTAGGGCCTTAAGATTTCACCAAGCCCAACTGTTTTAAGTTGTGTTTGACACTTAGGCATATTTATAAGCCTACTGATCTATGAATAAGGAGGACTCTTTTGATAAAAAAAAACTAAGTCTTTCTAGACCAAAAACTAAGTCATATTTACCCTTGAGTTCGTGGAGCTTATGTTCTTCTCCTCCAAGAAGAAGAACCATCTGGTGATTTTCCTTAGTCTAAGGTTCAGCGTTGAATTTAGTAACTAATTTGCATTTAGTAGTTTAGGAAGTTTCCATAAACTTTTGGTAGTTTTTCCTTTTTTTAGATTTAACATTAAGTTAGATTTATTTGATCAGGATACTTTCCGAAGATTTTTTTTTAATTTTTCTTGCTAGGATTAGATTATCTTTTTTTTGTTTCATTATTTATTGTTGCAATTAAATTTAGGATTATATAGATTAGGAAAGTTTAGATTAACATTTAATTTTTGATAATTCCTTTTAACTCTAATTTTGGGATAGTTGCATCCTGCGTGTTTCCTAATAAGGAAAGTTTCTATCCTTAGAAACTTTCCATTCTTGCTGCCTTTTGTTTCGAGAATTATTCGGGAAAACTTTCCTTTCTCGGGAAAATTCCCTTGTCTTTCGCCCTAAGCAGGGACAGGATGTCGACAAGTTGGGAATCAGGAGGTCAAGACTTCACGGCAATGAGGCGCATGCTGGAGTGAATGGAAGCTTGCATTGCCGCTCTAAAACAAGATCGTCGACACGATCAGCCGGCGCAAACTGTTTGCCAGGAAGTGCCAGAGGCCGCCGATCAGGGGCATGGCCGAGGGTATAGACATGACGATCAGCCTCATCACCGAGCAGTTCAGCACGAGGTCAAACTTAGCCCACCGTCTTTTTTCGGGAGACTCAACCCGGAGGAATATATAAACTGGGAACAGCGAATGGAGATCCTATTTGACTATTACAGATATGAAGATCCAAAACGAGTCGTCCTCGCAACAGCGTAATTCATGGACCATGCACTGGCGTGGTGGGACAGAGAAGTCACAGTTCGACGTTGAGGCTGGTTCGGTTTACTGACGTCCTGGGAAGAACAGACGCAAATATTGAGGAGACATTATGTCCCTCCTCACTTTCACCAAGAATTACAGCGGCGATTCGGACGCCTTATTCAAGGGAGTAAAACGGTGATAGAGTACTTTGATGAATTCAAACATCTAAGAAACAATCTGGAAATAGGTGATTCGGAGGAGAGCTTAATGGCACAGTTCTTAGACAGACTTCAAGAGTCTATTGCGAGAAAGCTAGAACGTCAGTCTTATCATGACTTAGGCGAGATGTATCATCTAGCAATTCAGATAAGCAGAGTAACAAGCGCAAATCTGCTGCACCGTCTAGACAAATAACGAACTGGAATGCTGGTTCCAGGGCATTTTAACGGACTGCACCCAATGCCGACCAGAAACTTAAGGAAAAGGTCACATCAGCGCCGGTACCAGCTCCAAAAGTTGGTCCAACTGCCCCAAGGACCGCACCCCTGACCGCCTAACCTCAGCGCAGCCGTGATATTACATGCTTTAAGTGTAGTGGACGAGGACACATATCACGGTATTGACCTAACCAACGTGTGATGTTTATAAACACATCTGGAGAGCACGAATCTGAAGAAGAAAGAGAAGAAGCTGCACCTGCAGTCGAGAGTATTCAATCCGAAGAGGAGATTGCTTACGCTGATTCTGGAGAAATGTTAATGATCAGGCGGTTTTTGAACTTCAGATTCGAATTAGAGGAGATAGAGCAGCGTGAGAATATATTCCATTCTAAGTGCAATATCGAAGGAAAAGTATGTTCTCTGATCATCGATGGTAGATCGTGCACCAACGCTGCCAGCAAATACATAGTGGAAAATCTTGGTCTGGCAGTAACCAAGCATCCACGGCCCTACAGACTGAGATGGCTCAACAAGAAGACTGATCTCTATATCTCCGATCAAGTGAAAGTATTATTCAGTATAGGGAGATATCAGGATAGTGTGGTTTGTGACGTAGTCCCGATGTCATCTGGGCATCTTCTTTTGGGACGTCCTTAGCAGTTTGATCGAGAGACCACGCACAACGGACGAACAACTTCTATTCGTTCGTTCATGAAAAGCGTCGGTTCAATCTTGCGGCAATGTCACCACAGCAAGTACGCGAGATGCAATCTAAGATAGCTAAAGATCAGCATACAAGAAAAGAGAACTTCTTAGTGAATGTTGTAGACATCCGCAATGCAATGCGTACTGAGTGTTCACAGGTTATTCTTATGGTCTATAAGGAAATTTTGGGCGCATCAGGCGCAGAGGAATTGCTACCAACGGAGGTTAAGGCCCTGCTAGAGAAATATACTGACGTTTTTCCAGAGGAATTCCCAGCAGGTCTGCTGTCACTAAGGGGTATTGAGCATAATATTAACTTCATCCCAGGAGTGCAGTTACCCAACCGACCTGCCTACCGAGTTAATACAGAAGAATCCAAAGAGTTGGAAAAGCAGGTTCAGGATTTGATGGCACAAGGCTAAGTTAGAGAAAGCCTTAGTCCATGTGTTGTACCCGTCCTATTGGTTCTTAAGAAGGACAGAAAGTGGAGAATGTGCGTAGATTGCCGCGTCATTAACAATATCACCATCAAGTACCGGCATCCTATCCTGCGCCATGATGACATGCTGGACATACTCAGTGGAGCATCCATATTCTCTAAGATAGACCTTAATAGTGGATATCATCAGGTTCGAATGAGAGAAGGTGATGAGTGAAAAACCGTATTAAAGACCAAAAAGGTCTCTACGAATGGCTTGTGATGCCATTTGGACTGTCTAAAGCCCCAAGTATTTTCATGCGCTTAATGAATCACATTCTCAGGCCCTTCATCGGCAAATTTATTGTGGTCTACTTCGACGATATTCTGATCTACAGTTTGACTTTTGTCGATCATCTGTTGCATCTTGAAACAGTTATTCAGACGCTTCGAGAGGAACAGCTCTTCGCCAACCTTCAGAAGTGTACTTTCTGCACTGACCAAGTGGTTTTGTTAGGCTTTGTTGTGGGTTCGCGGGGACTTCAGGTGGACGGAGAAAAGATTAGGGTCATTCAGGATTGGCCAGTTCGGACTAATGCAAGACAAGTTCGCAGTTTCCACGGATTGGCAAGCTTCTACCGTTTGTTTGTGAAAGATTTCAACACAATTGCTAGCCCACTTACTGCTATAAAAAGAAAAATCAGGAGTTTAAGTGGGGTCCTGAAAAAGAGAAATCTTTCCAGTTACTAAAAGACAGCCTCACACGCGCACCAGTTATGACACTACCAGACTTCTCCAAGACATTTGAGGTAAAGTGTGATGCTTCAGGAGTGGGAATAGGCGCAGTCCTTACACAAGGAGGCAACCTGTAGCCTACTTCAGTGAGAAGTTGAGTGGAACAGCTCTTAATTATCTCACATACGATAAGGAGCTCTACTCTTTGATTCGTGCTATGGAGACATGGCAGGATTACCTGTTTGCTAGGGAGTGCGTTATTCACACGGATCACCAGAATTTGCAACATCACAAGAGACAGACAAAATAGAACAAGAGACACGCACGTTGGCTGGAGTTTATCAAGACATTTCCTTACGTCATCAAGTACAAGAAAGGCACAAATAATATTGTTGCTGATGCACTATCAAGGCGCAACTGTCTGATCTCGGTTATGAAATCCAAGGTTATGGGATTTGAAATGGTCAAGGATCTGTATCCTGAAGATGAAGATTTCAAGGAAGCAGTTAAGGAGCATGGTAAAGGGTTGTAATTTCGGTTCTACGTATTTGACGGATTCATTATTAAGGAAAAGAGGCTCTGCATTCCCCGAGGTTTTTATTAGAGAGTTGCTGCTGAGAGAGGCCCACAGAGATGGTCTCATGGGACACTTCGGTGTCGACAAGTTGTTGAGCATGCTCAACCAGCATTTCTACTGGCCGCACCAACGTCGAGATGTGGAAGCGCATTATGCTTGATGTTTGACCTGCAAGAAGGCCAAATCAAAGCGTCATCCACATGGTTTGTACATGCCATTGCCAATTCCGACCGCACCATGGATCGACATTTCCATGGACTTTGTGTTGGGACTTCCCAAACTCAAAAACAAAGATTCCATTTTCGTGGTGGTCGACCGGTTCTCTAAAATGGCTCACTTCATTCCGTGCAACAAGTCCAACAACGCCAATCAGACCGCAGACTTGTTCTTCAAGGAGATTGTTCGTCTGCATGGGATTCCGAGGACCATTGTTTCTGACCGAGACACCAAGTTCCTCAGCCATTTTTTGCGCGCCTTATGGAGGAAGATGAGACTCTCTGTCAAAGATCACATCCACTATGTTATCTCACAACAAGGTTCTGCACCAGTATCTTCCCATTAACATAGTTAAACTCTTGCTGATCATCATCATTTATTTCTTAGAACTCTTGAGAAACTCTTTTTTATCCAAAAATGGATTGTCTGTAGACTTTATTTTAGTAACAAATTAACCTTAACTATCATTGTAACTTGTGACACCATGTTGCTAACCTTCTTGGATATGTCATACTCCTGAGACTTGTTGCTGGAACTTGCAGCCAAGTTCTCAATCAGCTCATAAAGCCCTCTTTGGTTTTGGTCATGAAATTGTCATTACTTATTGCATTTAAAGCATTCTGATAACCATAATCATAGAAAATACCCAGAATCTACTCATCAGTGAACCAATGATGTGAATACTCCCTGCAATATTCCCTTAATCGCTCCCACGCTTTACTAAAGGTTTCTCTTGAGTGCTGATGGAACAAACAAATCTTGTTCCTCATAGATGTAGTCTTAGAATTTTTGTGGAAATTATCCAAGAATGCTGATTTACACTCAGTCTATGTCTTCAAAGATCCAAAAGGTAATTACATAAGCCATTGTGAGGTTTAGTCTGCCAGAGAATAGCTTGCACTTGAAAATATCGTATGGCACTCCATTCAAACTGGTGATGCTGCAATTCTCTTCAAAAATCTCGATGTGTTGGGGTCACAATCCTCTCTATCTCAAAAGCAATTGTAAAAAATGATGAAGTATGGAATTTGAGCATAAATTAATTTACTTGGGCAAAATCACGAGTAAACAATCCTAGAAGAACAGTTCAATTTTGACCCATCAATCAAAAATCTCAGTGAATTACCTGACCAGTTGTGGAGTGAGCCAAGATGAAACCATTTTGGCTTAATTCTTCTTGATCATCCTCAAATGGTGCTGAGATGAAATCACATTGGCTAATTGCTTCCCAACCAGCTGTGATTGCTGCCAAAGTGATCCAGTTCGTCCGCAAACCAGCCTGCCTAGATGATCTAGTTCACCTGTGATGTGATCCTGCCTAGCACAGACGGCCTGACGGACGTCCTGATTAAAGATAGAACAGGTGGCCCAAAGGAGGTTGTGGATGCACATCCAGTGAACTCAACAGACATTCATATCATGAAGCCAGACGTCCTGCAACACGTCCCGAACGTCCCAGTCCAGTACCCGGATATCCTAAATCGGGATCAGGACAAGGACCACAACCCAATCTTTGTCACATGTTCCCGTCCAGTCTCGACCACACCTTTGACTCGCATAAATCAGACCCCGACCAGAGGTCAACCATCCCATTACCCGACCTCGACCATGGCCTGATCCGAGCGACGATCAAGACCCCTGGACCACTCCATTTAGTCCATTGACTAGAACCAGACCAAGGCACTTCAACATGTTCTTGGTTACATCATCCACCAATCCCCATCACTTCACTTTCATTCAGATTTGTTAGATACGATTCATAGCTTTCTGAATTAAATGTTTGGGACAAAGGTTCGTCTTAGTTCCCTTTTCCTTAGTGAGTTTTTGTCCCATTTGGTTTTTCTCACTAAGGTTTTTAATGGGGCTTCGATGAATTCTTGAAGGATCAAATGTTCAAGGCTCATAGCTGTTTTATTGTATTCTAACCTATCTTTGGCCCATTTTTTCCTCGTCTTTGCATTTATAAAGTAGTTGGTAGTTGGGAGTTACCTCATTTACTTCCCTTCTTGCATGGCCTTGCATGTTCTTAGAGTTTGTTCTGAACATGCATGCCTTCTAGCATCTTCTTTTCACCTTATATATATCTGGCCTTGTCCATTTGTACCTCTCATCGAAAATTTTAATAAAATAGCTTTTGCTTCTTAAGAGTTTCGATCACCGAGTACTGCGTCATATCTACTCTCTCCTAGGCACTCCCTTGGTTTGTAATATCTTTGAGCCCGTTTAGGAAACTCTTGTTGAACCTTGGTGCATCATATACTTAGTTCATCAAGTTCGGTAAATCAAAGGTCTTTCTGCAACCTTTGTGTGACCCTTCGTTCCTTATCCCTTGGCAGCTTGAGCTCACGCTCGTTGCCCAAGGCTTATCCCCCTTACTCCCTTGTTGTGCCGGTTTTGGGTTTGTGATCTTGACCAAGATCATATAAAGTGGTATCAGAGCAACACAACAAGCTGAGCTTTCGTTTTCTTTCTCTTTTCTTTTTATTTTCGTTTTTCATTCAAAGTTTGTTTCAAAACCATTTATTACATCTGTTTTCATGTTTAAGTTACACTTTACCTTCTTTCAAAAGAAATTTTGAACTGGCCATTTTTGTGTTTGCTTTTGGCAGGTACAATGACCGATTTAAAAGAAAAAGCATGACGTCTTGTTGAAGCATTTACAGTACGCAGGGAACGAATATTAAGAGTTAAACATGACTATTTTTAAGCCCATTAGAGAGATGATATTCAAGAAAGGGCATACCCCTTTTTCCAGATCAGGAATACTTCCATCAACGACATCAGCTACCTGAATCCCCGCCTAGACATAGATGGCCTGACCAAATTCATGAAAGGCAAGTACTTCAACGATACCAGTTCAATGAACCACCTAGGCGTGAGTTGTCTGATCAAGTGCATAAGAGGCGCCCCATTGAATCTACAAAAAGAAGCTATGATCGCCAAAATTCTGATGTTAATGAATGGCTTTACAAGACACATGAGAGGCGTTCTTTTCCTTCTTCAAAGGGAAGACGTGTTCAACAAAGAAATTATGTTGATAAAGCCGTGGAACAGCTCAAACAAAACTATCCTCAACGATCAAGCAAACTTCACAAACAGCTGGAAACACCAAAGACTTTGGATGACCTTGATGATCTGCTTAAGAAAGCGCTTAAGGATTGGAAGAATAGCCGGAAAAAGAACAAAGCTCTACACCCATCTTCAGAAGCTCTTATCACCAATCAGGAGTTTAGTTGTTCTATTGTGGAACCAGTTTATCAAACCAAAGAAACGGACCAGCCACTTCTGGTTTGTAAAGTATGAATGCAGCTTCTAGTTCAAATTTGTGTGCTAATGATATTTTTATACCCTATGAGCAGAATGAACCTGAAGTATATCTAGATTTAGGAGAAGCACCTAAATATGATTCTTATGATGAAAGTGAACTGTTGGATAATGAGTTGCTTTGTAGTCTTGATAAAGATCTTTTCACGGCTTCATCATTTGATATATTTGGAGAGGCTTGCTTAAGCCTTACTAATCATGAACCGGTGCAGCCGAGTATAGTTGAGTTTTCCTTGCAGGTTCATAAAGAAAACCGACCATCACAACGCAAAAGGAGAATTCCAAAGAAAGAGGTAGACAAGCGATTCAATCCACCGAATTTGGTCCAGGACACACACCAAGACATCCACCTCTTTTTCTAGTCAAACAAGAACCACCAAACGCCATACACAAGTCGAAACCAAGACTGAACGGATTTGGAGGTAAGTCCTTTATCATTCATAATTTTGTAAATGCTAACTTGTTCTTTGTCCTGTCAGATAGTTCGGATTTAAGGGCAAATCCTTTTGAAGAGAGAGGGGATGATGTGATCCTGCCTAGCACGGACGGCCTCACAGACGTCTTGATTAAAGATAAAACAGGTGGCCCAAAGGAGGTTGTGGACGTCCATCCGGTCAACTCAACAGACGTCCATATCATGAAGCCAGATGTCATGTAACACGTCCCGTACGTCCCAGTCCAGTACCCGAATTTCCCGACTTAGGATCAGAACAAGGACCACGACCAAATCTTCGTCACATGTTCCCGTTCAGTCTCGACTACACCTTTGACTCGCGTCAATCTGACCCCGATCAGACGTCAACCATCATCAGACCATCCCATAACCCGACCTCGACCATGGCATGATCCGAGCGATGATCAAGACCCTTGGACCACTCCATTTGGTCCATTGACTAGAACCATACCAAGGCACTTCAACATGTTCTTGGTGACATCATCCACCAATCCCCATCACTTCACTTTCATTCAGATTTGTTAGATACAATTCATGGCTATCTGATTAAATGTTTGGGACAAGGGTTCATCTTAGTTCCCTTTTCCTTAGTGAGTTTTTGTCCCACTGGGTTTTTCTCACTAAGATTTTTAATGGTGCTTGGATGAATTCTTGAAGTATCAAATGTTTAAGGCTCATAGCTGTGTTATTGTATTCTAGCCCATCTTTGGCCCATTTTCTCTTTGTCTTTTCATTTAATAAAGTAGTTGGCAGTTGGGAGTTATCTCCTTTACTTCTCTTTTTGCATGGCCTTGCATGTTCTTGGAGTTTGTTTCAAATATGCCAGCCTTCTAGAATCTTCTTTTCCCCTCTATATATATCTGTCATTGACCATTTATACTTCTCATCGAAAATTTTAATAAAAAGGTTTTTGCTTCTTAAGAGTTTTGATCACCGAGTAGTGTGTCATATCTACTCTCTCCTAGGCCCTCCTTGGTGTGTAATATCCTTTAGCCCGTCTAGGAAACCTTTGTTGAACCTTGGTGCGTCATATCATTGGTTCATCAAGTCTGGCAAATCAAAGGTCTTTACGTAACCTTTGTATGACCATTTGTTCCACATCCCTTGGCATCTTGAGCTCACGCTCGTTGCGCAAGGCTTATCCCCTTACTCCCTTGTTGTGCCGGTTTTGGGTTTCTGAACTTGACCAAGATCATATCAACCTGACAATGACATTGTTCTGATCTACAAGACATCTCGTGTCCACTGCTGAAGTGATCCGCCTAGGCGCTCTGCACCGCATAAGTTACTGAATATCGAGATAATCCAACACGTTGGCCAAACGTCTTGTTTGAGGTGACAAGCTATGACCTAATCCTTCTACGGTGATATAACCTGACGCCTACCAAGATGAATAAGCCGCCCACGTCCCAGCCATGTCTCATCCTTAGGACCATCCAGGATTTCTATGTATGACCAGATCGACCACCTTTGTCTGTTTATTGAGACGACTTAAACTGACCTCCCGTTTGACGAGTTGTTGAGATAATTAAACAATAACTCCTTGACTACCATTGTATACTGGGATGACTGACAACATTTTCTGTATGCCGAGATTAATCATCTCATCAGGTCACGTCCGCGTAATGCGAGATGATTTTCCTTGTTTTGTCGTTGCCAAGGTAAATCATATTGACGGTATAATTGCTGTCTGCCAAGATGAGGTGGCCTAGCTGAGATGACCAATTGCTCGACCAACACTGTGTTGAGATGGTCATCTCGACCCCTCCAAGAAGCATCATGGTTGAGTCTCAATGCGCCATCCAGACCGCATAGATTAATTCGATAATCTCGGTCCAATCCGCCAAGATTAATTATGGGCCCAAATGATGAATTATATGTTAATTGGATGAGATGATGAATCTAGAGTGAATGGGATAGGTTTATCTCATCTATTTTTCCCTAAAAGATAAAGATTATGCAGGAAACTTTGTAGAAAAAAATGAAGATAGAAATGAGATGCCAAAACTCTATCTATATAAAAGAATAAAGTCATTTCAGAGAAAAAAAACTTTTTACCTTAGCAAAACACAAAGAATTTATTTGAATGCTTGTACCACAGAGTTCATCCATAAAAAAATATATTTGATCTTTGTTTGTGTGATATCTTATTCAGAAGTTTCCTTAATTCTGGACAAATATAGTAGAGTGAGTTTTGACTCAAACAATTTGGCACCGTCTAAGGGGAAAGGGAATTTCTTACTCTAAAGAACCACCAAGTGCTAGATCAAGAGAAATGACCACCAACAAAGATGGAAACAGATACCAACAACAGAACGATAACATCACAGAGACATCAACAACTGATCTGGATCAGAAGAATAAAAAAACAACTGCAGCAACGCTAATTGAACTGAAGGACATGATGGCCGCATTCCTCAAGAAATCAAAAGAAAAGGATAAGATGACTTGTTCACTTACGATGCAGAGGGAAGGAAAAGCTAAGCCCAAAATTTACACGTATGGGTGTCCAGCTCGGCTTTGAACTCGCCAAGAGGAGGAGAGGTGATATTCCCTCAACCCAATGTCCCTCAACTTCTCAATGCCTCGCAAGTTCACCAAAAATACAGCCAGAACCCAAGAAGTAGGAGTGTTACAACAACCATCAGTAGAGTAAAATCCAATGGTAACTAGATCAAACCTAACAGAGTGATCTACATTGATATGAGAAGAGAGAGTCACCAACGACCGACGTAATCAGCAGGTGGGTGCCGGTGCGGATGGACGTGTCAACAGGTCAGCCACAATTATTAACATCAGCGATAAATAACAGCCAGCAAGAGCAGGATATAATCATCTCGATGCAGTACGACTCAGAGACATGAGAGAGGAACAAGAGGGTGTACTCTGGGCGCAGCAGTAGGAGTACGCTGATGCGCAAAGAAGGACCAGTAGAATTTGGACAGACAATGTTGACAGCATGGCACCTGTCATACTCAGCGTACTTGAAGAAACGCAAAATATACTATTGATAGCTTATGTTCCTGAAGCAAGAATCTCCGACCCTGAAAAAACTTGAACTCCCTTTGTTGAAGGAATGACCAACCCAAAAGCTCACATTACTGATTTTCACAAGGCAATGGCCCGATCCAAACTCTAGGAAAGTGAGAGGGATAGCGGTTCTTTATATTTTTTTTGGACACCTCAAAGGTGTAGCATTTCAAGGCAGTGATATCAAGTCGACAGACTAAGCGATAAAGTCGCTCTCGATGCACTGAAAAAATCACTATGGTATGAATTAAAATTTAGAAAAGAAATCGTACTGAAATGATGACTTAGACCATCTAAGATGCCTTGCACCAAGTCTCATATTTCATGATCAATGATCAAGAAATGAAAACTTTGACACACATACAAATCGGCAAGACAACAGAGCGGAAATATGCTCTAATTCAAGCCCACAATCTAACAGAAGAAGCTAGCAAAGCAACGGATAAGTTCATCATGAAGGGCAAAATTTTGGCAGTATTTGGATACATGAAGAACTCATGGAACACATGGACAATGAATTTTAGTACTTACAACTAAAAAGAATATCGCTAGCATCATCGAGTCTAAGGACATTCAACCGCGAAGTGTTGAAGTCTAGGTGGTAAACTCGCACCAAAATTTGGGCAATTCAGTAAGCCTCATAGATTATGAGCGAATGAAAAGAGAAGGATGGGCTCAATGAATCAAGTAAAACTAACAAGCCAAAGGATTTCATACCAAAACGGATGAATTGGTTACTCCATGATAGGACATAACAATGACCAGAGATCATAACCAACAGGACCATACCCAAGGATCAATCACATTTGCACCAACTGGACCATCATGAACCATGTACCATCAAAGAACAGAAAGACCATAACATCCCAACTTAAGCTTGACCCAATACAACCAGGACATGGTCCTATCAATGGAGGTTCCCACTGTATTCGAAGGCGTCATGACTCAGATCATAGCCAAAGTCATCTAACACAAGTACAATCAACCGACCACAATGGAGGACCACAAATGGATCTGAGCAACCTTAAACTGGACCAACAACCACTATTCTCGACATCAACCCAAGATTCACTAACCGGGTGACCCCAAAAATCACTTTAGTCGGACCAGCCCACTCATAAGACAAACATACAAGAAGATGGGATGCGACACCACACAGAAACCCTACCTGGGTACTATTGGGTTGACTCAGGTACTATCAGGGTCGACCTACACTAAACCAGAACCGGTCTCGACCAGAAACTCATCGACCCAGCTGCCTGGCCAGGATGAATCAAATCCAAACTCGAGTAAGGGCTCAGCAACTTGATTACCATCCATGGAGAAATAAAACCCGACGACCACCACCTTTGCGGATTTAAAGACCATGGAAAATACTACAAGTATATCAAGACTCAATAGGAATGCTCGACTCAACGACAAGACTCAAGCGTGGATTGGAACAGAAGACATATGGGATGGACCAGAAGATGCTTGGAACGGATCATAAAAACTAAAGTCCAAGCTGCACCGGAAATTTGGCAGCTTTTACAAAACAAAACCCAAAGCCAAGTCCTAATCAAAACCATAGATGAAAGGCGCTAAAGATCACTTACCATATTCATTCATGCGCCAAAGGTAAGAAAGTTAATTATCAATTTGGTACTTATGATTTTGACTAACGGGTTTTTTGCTTTTGTTTTATGTTATTTTTCTTTCAATTAGCATAATTCGTGTAATCTAGATTTATTTCAACATTTATCAATTAAACCTAAGCTGATTGAACCCTTATATATGGTCCCCTTGCAGCATTATAATTTGTAACTTTTTAGTCATTACTAAAAATATCCCATTTTCTTCAAGTGTTAACTTGTGCATTCTCAAGCCTAAGTGTGACCGAACATCTGTAGTCTAAAAATTGTGTTGTATCACGAGTCTGTCACAAGTCGTACAGTGCACATAGATCCCACGTCAATACCCCATACCCAATCCCACGGCTCCTTAAGGCTCGTTTAGATCAGCTTTATCCACGACACCCTCGTTTATCGGCTTCACTTTTTTCTGGGTCCTTCGAAAACTAGAGATTTGAAAATGATATTCAGAGAATATATGTTTTTTTAATACTCTCAGACTTACAACTCCCATGAGAGGGTTTTATAGTAGAAAAATAGAATATAAAACAAATGTGATAAATATTCTAAATTCCATGAATCCTAATTAATGATAATTATAGATTCATCTAATGTGGTAGTAGATTCATCCAACTTGTAGATTCATCTAAATATATCATGCTTCTTCAGTGAGTCATACTTATGAATCTTTTACTCCATTATGCCTCCCGGTTGAAAAGACTTCTTCCTTGAAGTAGTGTTGGAAATGTCATCGGAGTCTCCACGGTAAAAGGGTAAGGTGTTTGATGTTGAACACATCAGCAGTGCAAATATTTCTTGTAAGTTTTAGTCGATAAACATTTGGATTGATTTTCTCAAGCATCTCTACAGGACCAATGCTTTTTGCAGCCAGCTTGTTATACTCACCAGAGGAACCGTTCTCTTCTCAAGTGAATCAAAACATAGTCCCCTACATTTAATTCAACTAGTCGTCACTGTTGATCTGTGTGCTTCTTATACCAAGCTGTGGAGGCAGAGACATTGTTGTATACAATCTGGTGAACATCAAGTAACCCTGACACAAAATCTGAAGCCTTACCATGTACCTTGGTATTATCGGGTAATGGCAAGAGATTGAGTGGTCCACGAGGCTGGCAGAATATACAAATTGAAAAGAAATGAAATCCGTACAGCGATTGATGGCATGATTCTAGGAAAATTCAGCTTGACTCAATTTTTGATCCTAATTCCTTGGAATATCACCAACAAGACATCAAAGTAGATTACCAAGAGAACAGTTGACAACTTTTGTTTGTCCATCTGTTTGTGGGTGTTATGCACAACTGAAGTTGAGTTTTGTGTTGAACATCTTCTATTATCTGCACCAAAAGTGAGTAAGAAGCCTTGTTTCACGATAAGAAACAATGGTAGCAGGTAATCTGTGAAGGCGATAAATGTTACAAAAAACAACAGAGCAACATGAACAGCTTCAATGGTCTTCTTGCATGGTATAAAATGTCCATCTTGGAAAATATGTCAACCACGACAAAGATAGAGTCATTCTCACGTTGGGTACGTGGTAGTCCCAACACAAAATTCATACTAATGTCGACCCATGGTTGAGATGGAACAGGTAATGACAAATATAATCCAGCATTTATTTGATGAGCCTTTTGAAATCTGACAAATACGACATCGTTGCACAAACTTCTCAACATCACAGCGTAAGCCTGGCCAGAAATAATATGATTGTACCAGTTGTATGATTCGGTCTTGACTTACATGTCTTACTCCGTGAAGTTCTTGAATAATTTGAAGGTGCGTACTGCTCTGGGGAACACATAATTGGTTTCCACGGAATATGAATCCAGTATGGAGGAGAAAGTTGATATGCTTGCCATCTTGGATAACTTTGAGAATGGATGAAAAGTAAGGAATTGTTGCGAAAAAATCCATGAACGAGTCAAATCATGGAACCTTCACCCGTAAGTCACCAATAAATTGGTTCGTCGGCTGAGGCATCAGCAACACGATTGGTAACATCCGCCTTGTATTTCACAACAAATATGAATTCTTCTTGAAAATAGATCCATCGAGCATTTCGAGCTGATATTTTATCTTAGCCATGGATTTGCCGAAGAGAGTAATGATTGGTATATAAAACGAACTCACGATGAAAAAGATAGTGTAGTGACCCGCACCTTAGACTGGACTGAGACCATCCATCTGACTATGTGTCCGTCCATTTGTATGTATGAGCGTAAGTATCGTACGCACCAGTTAGGCGTCGAATGGGCAGTAATGTGGTCGAGGGAAAGGAAACCGTGGTCGAGAAAGTTAAGTATGGCCGAGTTGGGACAAACCAATGCAGACATGGGACGCCTGTATGAGCAAAGCAACTGTTTGTATCATCCGATGGCCGAGAGTCGTGACCGCGCGGTCAAAGTGTGGTTGAGTGACTCACATGCCTGCCTGCTTGGACACGTCCTGCTTGGTGACACATCATGCTTGGTAGCTCGTCCTTCTTGGTTACCCGTCCTGCATGGACACGTCCTGTTTGGTCACGTCATGTTTGGTCACGTCCTTCTTGGTAACATGTACGTCTGTGACACATCCTGCATAAGTCTGCGGCATGTCCAGCTTGCATACGTGACATATCAGGCCTGCATACGTGATTCAGCAGGCCTACATACGTGATTCAGCTGCCTACTTCACGTTCGCACGACCATGTACATGACACGCACCTGCTTGTGTGCTAGGCAAGTCGACCTTATAAGTACCACTAGTCAGCCCACGGATGGGTGAGATAAAAACCCAAGAAAATTTTCTTACCTAGAAAATTCACTTAGAAAGGATTAGGGTTTCTCGTACGACCGCGAGTAGAGTGTGGTAAGTGACCCGAGCAGTGTGTTCATTGACCGTCCTTGTGAAAAGTCATCAAACCGTAATATGTGAATTGGTTTTATATGTTTTAAGCAAGAAGGTGGTTTGATTTTGGGATAGGTTAAATGATACATATGGTTAAACTAGGAATTGGAATTCTAGGTATTAATTGTGCATGGACTGTGATGGTTATATGCGTGTTTGAAGTTTGGACTTACCTGTGCATGCATGATTTCCTATGATGAACTACTTATGGTTTTTGGTCCGTTTAGTCTATGTACGTTTATGCTCGGTAATGAACTGTAGACTGAGTATTTGTTCCTAAGATGTATATGGTTCATGCGAATTGGTATTATGGGCTAGTTATATATTAGGTAACTTAGCTATTCTTGGTAAAAGCATGTGAGGATGTTTAGCTCTCATCTGTACGACTTGCTACGCGTTAAGGCATGCAAGGTTTTGGCTCACCACCAACCTGTGACTCACTTACGAGGGAGATCTGTGTCAGGTTACATAGTAGTATGGCTGTTTGTCCTTGTAGCTGTGGTAGGTAAGGATCAACGGTACAAAAAGGGTAAGTGAGCTAAGGTCACGACATCATTGCTTAGGTAGTAGCATGATGACTGTGCACAGGTTAGATTTACGACGTGCATTGCTCTGGTAGGAGAATGCAGATGGTTTGTGTGGTTAGTGGTTATAAGGATGCATGATTTATTACTTGGTTTATGCTTGTAGATTTCGTGATGATGTTATGCTTATGTGTGTGTGGGGATAGGGTTGGTTAGTATTGTTCCAGCTCACTCAGCATATTTATTACTGACACGAACTCATTCTTGCAGACAAAGGCAAGCAGGTTGAGAGGAGCCGTGACATGTATGCTAGTGTAGATTGTTAACGGCCCTTTGTAAAAATATATGTTTTGAAATATTTATCTTTTATGGAATATTTTGGTAATGTTCTATAAATTGGTTAAGGATATAGTTTGAAATCTTTATAAGCGGTTTTTGGATTGATATGTGTTAGAATGAGAGATTATGATTCACCATTGGAGAAGAGAGAGTTTTGGAGAGAGAAAGGATTTATTTTATTAATATAAAGAGAATGATTCAACTTACATACAAATGAAGAGTACGTGTGTTTATATAGAGAGTTTACAATCCTAGTGTCCAAACACTCCCTATTAGGCGTCATTTATGCTTGTTTGGCTACAGGTTTAGAAGCTCCTTCATACTCTCCCTTTGGTTTAGAGTATTTACACACTTCTTCTTTCTAACACTTCATACTCTTTTCTTTGTCTTAAACTACTTCTTCTCTTCTTCATTTCAACACTCCCCCTAAAGTTTAAGCATGGGTGAATGGTTGAACTTGCAAAAATGAAGAGACTTCCTCCTTCTTCCTCTTTTACTCCCTTTCAAGCTTGATTAATGTTCATAGAAACCAAGCTTGTAACCTTAAAGAATTTCCTCATTAAAAAGCTTAGTATGGAAAACCCTTTGGGACAAAACCAATACTAAGAGAAAAAGAGTGAAGTCTTCTTAGCTTAGGGATTGACCATTGAATCTATGAGCTTTAAATTCACCAGAGAGCTCCATAAATCCTTGGATAAAGGCCTTAATGAATTCGCTTGTAAATGGTTAACTTGAAGCTCCTTTTTAAGTCTGGTCCATTACTCCCCCTTTCTTTTGACTCCTTGTCTTTAAGAGGTGATTTTGATCCAGCTTTCCTTAAAATCTTCAACTTAAACCTGTTTCACATACACATATACATGCATGTATCAATTCTCACAAGATAAACCAATGCATTATAATATAAGAATGATTTTAACTTCCCTTTTATAAGAGTGGATGGCGGTTTGGATGATATGATCTAGACCAGTCTGGTTCTCTAAAGACTTCACATTAAGGTCTTTGGATTCATCATGATCACATGGTTCTCTTCTGGATTCATCATGATCACATGGTTCTCTTCCCTTATATGTTTTAGATCTCCTTTGACCAGCTTCATTTTGCTTTCACTTTCTACTTTCAATAAGCCTAACTCAAGAGAATAAGATTCTAGAGTTAAGCTAGAGTAGAGTGAGCACACTTATCTCCTAATACACTTTCACTTCCTGATCTAAAACATCATAGCAACTCAAAAATAAAAATTAATATTCCAGAACTTGAATAATATCAAGTCTGGTATCAAGTATAATATCTAGCCAAATTCTCAACCTAAAATCACAGAATTAGAGAACTTATCCTAGATAAAACCTGTGATGAGAGAATTTTGATCTCATGAGGTGATTCATCACTTTCCATCAGCTTACTCCTTCTTCATGAGACTTGGTAGCTTGATGGCCATTGGTTTTATCCTCAGTTGATGACAGATGATTTGGATGACCTTACTAGCGGCCTTTATGAGAGAATCAGATTGAGCACACTTCTTGTGCTCACTTGGTTTTGGCAGACAGCTTGGAAGCCATTGAGTGTGCCAGACTAATCTTTGAATGTCCTTACTTGTGCCTTGAAAGCCTTTGTATACACCAGACATCTCTTTCTTGGAATATCCTTCTTTGTGTCTTGAAAGCTTTTGTATGCACCAGACACCTTCAATGCCCTTGATTGCACCAGACCCACTTCTTGTGTTGTCCTTGTTTGTGCCAGACACTCCCTGAACATGATTGTCCTTGTTTGCACCTACAGATTTAGCTCCAGCTCTGTTTGCTCCATCAAATCCAGCTCCAGCTTGACATGAACCAGGTCTAGTGTAGAATGAATAGCATGGGATGAACTGTGTCCAGTCAGGTACATGCATGGCTTGTCTTTGCATGATCAGCCAGAAAACGCACAACCATGATCTAGCGCTAACTTGTTCTAGTTCCATTCCATGCATCAACTTTGTTTAGCTTGGAACCACAAGTTCATGATCCAGCACCTGGCCAGGTCGAAGAATCTGTCCCATGGAACGACCACGATCCAGCACTTTCGAAGCCCAACCACGTACCTGCATGACCACGTACCACGATCCAGCATCCAGCAAGGCCCGACCATGTACCAGCATCCTGGTAGTTTGGAACGATCAGCACCTTCGGCCAGCCACAGCGAGCATACCACTTTGGTCCTTGCAAGAACCGTATGAACCGCTCAACCTTGGCACGACACAATGCGCCACTTGTGCCAGCTTGCATGGAACTTCGTCCAGCGATGAACCACACTTGGAACATTTGAATGCTCATTCACTTCCCCCCCCACAAGCTTGACACTAAAAACATGAAAGTCAAGTTTCGAAGAATGAGCATACACAAATTTTATATCTTGAGAATTAAGAGTTTTGAAGTATTAGGAGAATATGGAGAATATGGAGAATATGAGATTTAAAGATTTAAAAGTATATGATTTTAAGTAGAATATATGAGACTTATGTGAGAATTAAGAGAATGATGAAGAATAATAGAGAATTATGATAAATGTCAAGGTGAAATTTGGATCCATCTAGGTTCTAAATGCAATGCATAGTCTTCCTAGGTTCTCTTTCATACTATGAACATTTCTAAATGAGAAACATAATCAATCAAGGAATAAGAAAAATGTTTAGAGATAGCCTTTGCAAAGACTTTGATACTAAGTCTTTTGTGAGTATTCCTCCTTTGTGATTGATTATGATCTGATTCTGCTGTATGTGTGCTTAGTTGATTTTCACTTCAAGCACACTCCAAATGACACTTCACTCCATGGGAGAGCAGATTCATCACATTCCACCAGTCTTTCCTCTCCACTCCTTGTGGTGGCTGTTCTTGGTGGCCATTGGTTCTAACTTCTTCTCCATGTGCTGTGCCTTTTTCACTTGCTCTCTTTTGCCTTTGTTAGACAATGAAGCAAAACATCAACTCCCATCTTATGCTTTTGAACCTATTGAGAATAGGCAGATTCTAAACAAAAGATAGTGAGTAAAAGAGATTGATTAAGAGTAACCACACTTAATTATAAACACTTCCTAAGGACTATTGGATTCAACATGCCATTTTAAACTTTTTGTTCTAAGCAAAAGACAAGGTTCTCTTCCCTTAGGATCAATGCAATGCATGAACAAATGATTCAGCTAGCTAAACTAGGTTCTAAATGTTCCATTCTACCAATTTCTAAATACATGAACAAAATTCAATAAAGTTCATGATTTACTAACCACCTAGAAACCAGATTTCCTAGAGTTCTAACTCACACATCCATCAATAAAATCAATAAAATAGTTGGATAAGAGTTTAGAAATAGCTTGAATGCATAAGACATTGATACTAGGTCTTTGCATTTGAGTTTAGGAACTGGTTCTGACTTGAGACACTTCCTGTCATGATGTTCTTTGAAAGCGCCTTTGGTGGTTAGGCAATGCCTTCTCCTTTGGAGCAGCACATAGGTAGAATCATTTGAACCTTCCTTCTTAGAAGGTTTATCCTTTCTTTAATCCTCTCTTATTTTCATTTTATATCCCCTCTTGACCACAAGGAGGTAATTTACTCCTTTTGCAAACTCCATGAGTCCATGCATGTGATACCTAAAACAAAACTTAAAAATCGTCTTCCAAACACTGGTTAGTCCATTATAAACTAGACCAAGCGCCTTCTCCTAAAGATTCAGACCAGAACCACGAGTTTAGAAACTTCCAATCAAGCAACAAAAGTCGCTACACACATACCTACCTCACGCGCCCGCTACATGATAAGGGCGAGTGAGCACCTGATCCTAACAACTCCAACCGCCTTCTAACCACTTTCCAACAGCCAAAAAAAATCTAAACTTATCAAAAAATGATGATTCAGCAAGAATTAATTGATTAAACCATTTAACCAAACTAAAACTAACTTTCCTCCAAAAAATCAAGAATCCAGATTTTGAACCTCTTTCAAGAAAATCTTTCTTGAAATCTAAAACTGTTTAGATTGAGCTGAAACTTCTTGGAATTCTCTATTAGAACCTTATCTAACTTCTGAACATCCAAGATTTGAAAAGAATCAAGAAGAGATAAGATATCTGTTACCCAAACCCCAGAGGGTTCGAAACTGGACACGTCGAGGGATTTCGTTTAGGAAAGCATCAAAACTTGAAATTGAGCAAAGCGGACCTCCCTATTAATCAACTAGACTCATTATACTTGATTTTAGGCTATTGAATTGCTCGATTTAATGAATATTTGAAAAATGTTATGCTCGTTTTAAAGGCGGACAAAGGCGGAGAATACCGATGGAGCCGATCGCGACGCCATCGAGAAGAACTGATCAAGAAACCTTTTAATATCATCTTAGAATAAGAACGGACCTCTTGATTCTTCAACAGAACTCTTTCTTCTACATTTTAGGCGGTGGAATGATTGAAATTGATGAAGATCTCGAGCTTTTATGATCGCTTCAATGGAGACCTTTGCGGATGAAGCCAATCGCGGATATCTTGTGCAAGAAAACTCATATCTTTTGATTCCTGTGGCCAAATGATGCGATTCAAATTGTCGTGTCTTCAGAATTCGCCGGTTAACAATCCAGAAAAAACAGAGCGCGAAAATATGTCGTGGTTTGATCGGAATTCGCGATAAAAGATGGTGGATTTCTCAGCAGCCTTGGTTTTGAAGGTAGCGCCAGAAACTTGATGATTTCGAAGGTTTCATGTAAAGAATCGAATGAAACCTGCTCTGATACCATGTTAGAATGAGAGATTATGATTCACCATTGGAGAAGAGAGAGTTTTGGAGAGAGAAAGAATTTATTTTATTAATATGAAGAGAATGATTCAACTTACTTACAAATGAAGAGTACATGTGTTTATATAGAGAATTTATAATCCTAGTGTCCAAACACTCCCTATTAGGCGTCATTTATGCTTGTTTGACTACAGGTTTAGAAGCTCCTTCATACTCTCCTTTTGGTTTAGAGTAATTACACACTTCTTCTTTCTAACACTTCATACTCTTTTCTTTGTCTTAAACTACTTCTTCTCTTCTTCATTTCAACAATATGTTTATAAAGGATGTTTCTTTTTTTAAAAGGATTGAGCTTATGCATGTTTGTTTAGAATTTTTAAGTAAAGCATGATATGCCCCGGTCGGGCCAAACCAAAGATGAATCATGTTCTGAGTCGGGAAACCTTAAACATGGACGAGTGGGTCGCTACGTGATTTGTTTACTTGGACTCTCGGAATGTTTTTGAAAGTTTGGTTGGACAATGATTTTACTAAAAGTAGCGTCTTCCGGTCTAAGCGGAATGGAGGCGTTACAAGGTTCATAGCATGATTAAGATGCATGTATGGACTTAAAGATTTTTAAGAAAATGTTTAGCAAAGAGCATTAGGTAACTAGTTATATGTTTTCCCTAATGAGTTTGGTAATCATGTTTTGTTTTCCAGATACCTCCGAGAAGGGAATTGAGGGGTAACATCATCCGTATCTAAATGCAGTACAAGATCCGCAACCAGATCCGGTACCAGAAAGAATGTCTGATAAGAGTCAGTTGGACAAACCTTGGACACTGAGGAGTATGTTGTATGAAATGGACAAGATCATGAGTTAAACTCTCCGTTGTGGATGCAGGATGATGTGAAATCTAGCTATGAGGAAATGGGTAATCCATAGGACCCTTTCGGAAGGATGTGCGAACAAATGCTGGAGAGATTGGATCACCATAGGCATGCAGAAACATCTAGGCAGAGTTTTCTGGAGATTTTGGCAATGATAAAATGGTTGGGAACGGAGAGGTACGCTGGGGGAACTAACCCATTTGTTGTCGATGCTTGATTGAAAAGATTGTAAAGAAATAGCAACACCACCAGATGTCCTGAAGACTATAAAAAGGATGTTGCAGCCATCTATTTGGACCGGAATGCATCAAAATAGGTGGGAGACGATGGAGAATCGATTTCAGAATCACTCACCTGAATATGCTTGGGTTTGATTGAGAATTGAATTTCTAAGAAAGTATTTTCCGGTGGAAGCAAGGGACCAAATGGAGGCCTAGTATATGCAGCTACTTCAGCGTGAACGGAGTGTTTGGGAATATGAGGTGGAATTCACTCGACTTCGTCGATATGCCCGATATGGAGCTAATGATGAAGAGTTAACAAAAAGGAAGTTCTTATGGTGTCTAAGACCGGATTTATTCTGTAGACTCTGGACAGTGTCGTACACCGTTGCTTACTCTAATTGAGACAACAGTTAGTGAGGAGTAAGCTCTGATTCTTGCACAAAAATACTTGGCGAGTTTAATGCAAGAACGGCCAAGAAGACTTGAACAAATAAGAAAAGGCCGTAATGGCTGAGCGTCTGGTAGATTGAACTGGGAAATTCCAACTTGCCATAACTGTGGACTCAAGGTGCATACACATCAAACTTGCACTGCTCCCACTATTGGTCGCCAAGATGTTACCTGTTGGAACTGCAGGGAGATAGGACATTTCTCTAATTAATGTCCACGAGGACAGTTTTCACATCGACCGCAAAACTTTATAAATGACTAACAATCGGACCAGCACCTCAACATTCGGCACCTGCAGCAAGAGTATATGCCTTAGATAAGAAACGGCCTAACACCTCTCGCCCTATGCAACTGATCACATGTATGTTTGGTTTTATACCATTGTGTGCTCATTACTCCATTTGTGAATGCTTTTTTGTTACATACCATGCGAGTAGGAAGAATCCCCGTTTGTGTCTTGTTTGACTTGGGTTATATGCTTAGTTTCGTATCACCCCAAGCTTGTGAGAAGTTTTAAGGGAACATTTACTATAGTAAAGGTAGATATATCCATTAAGACATCCAAAGCTCAAACCCTTCAAGCCACAAGCAGGGTTTCAGATGTTTCTGATATGATTGGTGAAGCCGAGTTTCCAGCGGATCTATTCGTGACACACATAACACGTCATGAAGTCATCTTGGGTATGGATTGGTTATCCCGTTACTAAACTCAAATAGATTGTGGGAAAGGAAAGATATAATGGAAGGTGGTCTTCGGATATTGTTTTGCGTGTTTTGGCCAAGCCTGGGAGTAGTGATGATATCTACATTAAGAGCAGAATGGGAGCTGCAAACGGGAGAAGCTTATTTAGTAACCTTAATCGTAAGCAAATGACGGATTAACAGAGGAACCAGAGTTGGAAGAGATTTTGGTGGTCCGAGAATTGGCGGATGTGTTCAAACCATTAGAGAGTATACCTCTGCCGCGATTGAAACCGTTTATGATAACTTTTGAACAAGGAGGGGCTCCAATTGTTAAAGCACCATACCGAATGGCACCTGCGGAAATGGCCAAACTTAAACAGTTAGAGATTTGATCGAGAAAGGATTTGTTTGACCAAGTTCATCAGAATGGTGAGTGCAGGTTTTGTTCGTGAAGAAGAAGGATAGAAGTATGTGGTTATGTATTGATTATCGGGGAATCAATAACATCACGATCAAGTAAAAGTATCCAATCTTGAGGATTGACGAACTGTTGGATCAGCTTCAAGGAGCCAAAATCTTTTCAAAGATCGATCCTGCCTTGGGATATCATCAAATCCCAGTTTCAGAATATGGCTTATCATAGACCACGTTCTGAACAAGATACGGACAGTATGAGTTTGTGGTGATGCCATTTGGATTTACAAACTTCCCAGCCGCGTTTATGAGGAAGATATTCGCAAAAATTAATAAATGCAAGTTTTGGAGAAAAAAATTGGATTCTTAGGTCATCGAGTTTTTGAGCACAGAGTATGAGCTGACCCGGAGAAAATTTCAGTAATTAAGGATTTGCTGCAGCCAACCAATGCCACTGAAGTACGAAGTTTTCTGGGATTTGCCGGATACTATAGATTGTTAGTTAAGAATTTTGCTTTGAAGGCCAAACCATTAACCCGTCTAACCGGTAATGGAGTTAAGTTCCAAAGAGATGCAGAAACAACAAAAGCATTTGAGCAGTTAAAAGAAGCATTGATGACCGCATATATACTTGTTTTTCCCGAGCTGTATCAACCATTCTTACTGTATACCGATGTATCACAGTAGTATTTGTCTTAAAAATTTAGAAATCATATCTCTTTGGTGAAATAGTGCAAGTGTTCACGGATCATCAAAACCTCAAGTATTTATTCAGTTAGCCAACTTAAGACAGCGACCCTGGATGAAATTTATTACGGATTATGACTTATTGATTAAGTACCACCCGTGAAAGGCTAATGTTGTTGCCAATGCTTTAAGTCGTTGCCTAGCCAACAGCAGTGCAACAAAGGACGTGAAAGCTTTGTCCAGTGTTCTTAAAACTGTATGTCTCACGATTTTTTTAGGAGAGACAAGCCAACCTTTTGGGACTACAGGCGTTAATCAGGCAGGACTGATTAGACAATGAAGCAAAACATCAACTCCCATCTTAAGCTTTTGAACCTATTGAGAATAGGCAGATTCTAAACAAAAGATAGTGAGTAAAAGAGATTGATTAAGAGTAACCACACTTAATTATAAACACTTCCTAAGGACTATTGGATTCAACATGCCATTTTAAACTTTTTGTTCTAAGCAAAAGACAAGGTTCTCTTCCCTTAGGATCAATGCAATGCATGAACAAATGATTCAGCTAGCTAAACTAGGTTCTAAATGTTCCATTCTACCAATTTCTAAATACATGAACAAAATTCAATAAAGTTCATGATTTACTAACCACCTAGAAACCAGATTTCCTAGAGTTCTAACTCACACATCCATCAATAAAATCAATAAAATAGTTGGATAAGAGTTTAGAAATAGCTTGAATGCATAAGACTTTGATACTAGGTCTTTGCATTTGAGTTTAGGAACTGGTTCTGACTTGAGACACTTCCTGTCATGATGTTCTTTGAAAGCGCCTTTGGTGGTTAGGCAATGCCTTCTCCTTTGGAGCAGCACATAGGTAGAATCATTTGAACCTTCCTTCTTAGAAGGTTTATCCTTTCTTTAATCCTCTCTTATTTTCATTTTATATCCCCTCTTGACCACAAGGAGGTAATTTACTCCTTTTGCAAACTCCATGAGTCCATGCATGTGATACCTAAAACAAAACTTAAAAATCGTCTTCCAAACACTGGTTAGTCCATTATAAACTAGACCAAGCGCCTTCTCCTAAAGATTCAGACCAGAACCACGAGTTTAGAAACTTCCAATCAAGCAACAAAAGTCGCTACACACATACCTACCTCACGCGCCCGCTACATGATAAGGGCGAGTGAGCACCTGATCCTAACAACTCCAACCGCCTTCTAACCACTTTCCAACAGCCAAAAGAAAATCTAAACTTATCAAAAAATGATGATTCAGCAAGAATTAATTGATTAAACCATTTAACCAAACTAAAACTAACTTTCCTCCAAAAAATCAAGAATCCAGATTTTGAACCTCTTTCAAGAAAACCTTTCTTGAAATCTAAAACTGTTTAGATTGAGCTGAAACTTCTTGGAATTCTCTATTAGAACCTTATCTAACTTCTGAACATCCAAGATTTGAAAAGAATCAAGAAGAGATAAGATATCTGTTACCCAAACCCCAGAGGGTTCGAAACTGGACACGGCGAGGGATTTCGTTTAGGAAAGCATCAAAACTTGAAATTGAGCAAAGCGGACCTCCCTATTAATCAACTAGACTCATTATACTTGATTTTAGGCTATTGAATTGCTCGATTTAATGAATATTTGAAGAAGTTATGCTCGTTTCAAAGGCGGACAAAGGCGGAGAATACCGATGGAGCCGATCGCGACGCCATCGAGAAGAACTGATCAAGAAACCTTTTAATATCATCTTAGAATAAGAACGGACCTCTTGATTCTTCAACAGGACTCTTTCTTCTACATTTTAGGCGGTGGATTGATTGAAATTGATGAAGATCTCGAGCTTTTATGATCGCTTCAATGGAGACCTTTGCGGATGAAGCCAATCGCGGATATCTTGTGCAAGAAAACTCATATCTTTTGATTCCTGTGGCCAAATGATGCGATTTAAATTGTCGTGTCTTCAGAATTCGCCGGTTAACAATCCAGAAAAAACAGAGCGGGAAAATATGTTGTGGTTTGATCGGAATTCGCGATAAAAGATGGTGGATTTCTCAGCAGCCTTGGTTTTGAAGGTAGCGCCAGAAACTTGATGATTTCGAAAGGTTTCATGTGAAGAATCGAATGAAACCTGCTCTGATACCATGTTAGAATGAGAGATTATGATTCACCATTGGAGAAGAGAGAGTTTTGGAGAGAGAAAGAATTTATTTTATTAATATGAAGAGAATGATTCAACTTACTTACAAATGAAGAGTACATGTGTTTATATAGAGAATTTATAATCCTAGTGTCCAAACACTCCCTATTAGGCGTCATTTATGCTTGTTTGACTACAGGTTTAGAAGCTCCTTCATACTCTCCTTTTGGTTTAGAGTAATTACACACTTCTTCTTTCTAACACTTTATACTCTTTTCTTTGTCTTAAACTACTTCTTCTCTTCTTCATTTCAACAATATGTTTATAAAGGATGTTTCTTTTTTTAAAAGGATTGAGCTTATGCATGTTTGTTTAGAATTTTTAAGTAAAGCATGATATGCCCCGGTCGGGCCAAACCAAAGATGAATCATGTTCTGAGTCGGGAAACCTTAAACATGGACGAGTGGGTCGCTACGTGATTTGTTTACTTGGACTCTCGGAATGTTTTTGAAAGTTTTGTTGGACAATGATTTTACTAAAAGTAGCGTCTTCCGGTCTAAGCGGAATGGAGGCGTTACAAGGTTCATAGCATGATTAAGATGCATGTATGGACTTAAAGATTTTTAAGAAAATGTTTAGCAAAGAGCATTAGGTAACTAGTTATATGTTTTCCCTAATGAGTTTGGTAATCATGTTTTGTTTTCCAGATACCTCCGAGAAGGGAATTGAGGGGTAACATCATCCGTATCTAAATGCAGTACAAGATCCGCAACCAGATCCGGTACCAGAAAGAATGTCTGATAAGAGTCAGTTGGACAAACCTTGGACACTGAGGAGTATGTTGTATGAAATGGACAAGATCATGAGTTAAACTCTCCGTTGTGGATGCAGGATGATGTGAAATCTAGCTATGAGGAAATGGGTAATCCATAGGACCCTTTCGGAAGGATGTGCGAACAAATGCTGGAGAGATTGGATCACCATAGGCATGCAGAAACATCTAGGCAGAGTTTTCTGGAGATTTTGGCAATGATAAAATGGTTGGGAACGGAGAGGTACGCTGGGGGAACTAACCCATTTGTTGTCGATGCTTGATTGAAAAGATTGTAAAGAAATAGCAACACCACCAGATGTCCTGAAGACTATAAAAAGGATGTTGCAGCCATCTATTTGGACCGGAATGCATCAAAATAGGTGGGAGACGATGGAGAATCGATTTCAGAATCACTCACCTGAATATGCTTGGGTTTGATTGAGAATTGAATTTCTAAAAAAGTATTTTCCGGTGGAAGCAAGGGACCAAATGGAGGCCTAGTATATGCAGCTACTTCAGCGTGAACGGAGTGTTTGGGAATATGAGGTGGAATTCACTCGACTTCGTCGATATGCCCGATATGGAGCTAATGATGAAGAGTTAACAAAAAGGAAGTTCTTATGGTGTCTAAGACCGGATTTATTCTGTAGACTCTGGACAGTGTCGTACACCGTTGCTTACTCTAATTGAGACAACAGTTAGTGTGGAGTAAGCTCTGATTCTTGCACAAAAATACTTGGCAAGTTTAATGCAAGAACGGCCAAGAAGACTTGAACAAATAAGAAAAGGCCGTAATGGCTGAGCGTCTGGTAGATTGAACTGGGAAATTCCAACTTGCAATAACTGTGGACTCAAGGTGCATACACATCAAACTTGCACTGCTCCCACTATTGGTCGCCAAGATGTTACCTGTTGGAACTGCAGGGAGATAGGACATTTCTCTAATTAATGTCCACGAGGACAGTTTTCACATCGACCGCAAAACTTTATAAATGACTAACAATCGGACCAGCACTTCAACATTCGGCACCTGCAGCAAGAGTATATGCCTTAGATAAGAAACGGCCTAACACCTCTCGCCCTATGCAACTGATCACATGTATGTTTGGTTTTATACCATTGTGTGCTCATTACTCCATTTGTGAATGCTTTTTTTTACATACCATGCGAGTAGGAAGAATCCCCGTTTGTGTCTTGTTTGACTTGGGTTATATGCTTAGTTTCGTATCACCCCAAGCTTGTGAGAAGTTTTAAGGGAACATTTACTATAGTAAAGGTAGATATATCCATTAAGACATCCAAAGCTCAAACCCTTCAAGCCACAAGTAGGGTTTCAGATGTTTCTGATATGATTGGTGAAGCCTAGTTTCTAGCGGATCTATTCGTGACACACATAACACGTCATGAAGTCATCTTGGGTATGGATTGGTTATCCCGTTACTAAACTCAAATAGATTGTGGGAAAGGAAAGATATAATGGAAGGTGGTCTTCGGATATTGTTTTGCGTGTTTTGGCCAAGCCTGGGAGTAGTGATGATATCTACATTAAGAGCAGAATGGGAGCTGCAAACGGGGAAGCTTATTTAGTAACCTTAATCGTAAGCAAATGACTGATTAACAGAGGAACCAGAGTTGGAAGAGATTTTGGTGGTCCGAGAATTGGCGGATGTGTTCAAACCATTAGAGAGTATACCTCTGCCGCGATTGAAACCGTTTATGATAACTTTTGAACCAGGAGGGGCTCTAATTGTTAAAGCACCATACCGAATGGCACCTGCGGAAATGGCCAAACTTAAACAGTTAGAGATTTGATCGAGAAAGGATTTATTTGACCAAGTTCATCAGAATGGTGAGTGCAGGTTTTGTTCGTGAAGAAGAAGGATAAAAGTATGTGGTTATGTATTGATTATCGGGGAATCAATAACATCACGATCAAGTAAAAGTATCCAATCTTGAGGATTGACGAACTGTTGGATCAGCTTCAAGGAGCCAAAATCTTTTCAAAGATCGATCCTGCCTTGGGATATCATCAAATCCCAGTTTCAGAATATGGCTTGTCATAGACCACGTTCTGAACAAGATACGGACAGTATGAGTTTGTGGTGATGCCATTTGGATTTACAAACTTCCCAGCCGCGTTTATGAGGTAGATATTCGCAAAAATTAATAAATGCAAGTTTTGGAGAAAAAAATTGGATTCTTAGGTCATCGAGTTTTTGAGCACAGAGTATGAGCTGACCCGGAGAAAATTTCGGTAATTAAGGATTTGCTGCAGCCAACCAATGCCACTGAAGTCCGAAGTTTTCTGGGATTTGCCGGATACTATAGATTGTTAGTTAAGAATTTTGCTTTGAAGGCCAAACCATTAACCCGTCTAACCGGTAATGGAGTTAAGTTCCAAAGAGATGCAGAAACAACAAAAGCATTTGAGCAGTTAAAAGAAGCATTGATGACCGCCTATATACTTGTTTTTCCCGAGCTGTATCAACCATTCTTACTGTATACCGATGTATCACAGTAGTATTTGTCTTAAAAATTTAGAAATCATATCTCTTTGGTGAAATAGTGCAAGTGTTCACGGATCATCAAAACCTCAAGTATTTATTCAGTTAGCCAACTTAAGACAGCGACGCTGGATGAAATTTATTACGGATTATGACTTATTGATTAAGTACCACCCGTGAAAGGCTAATGTTGTTGCCAATGCTTTAAGTCGTTGCCTAGCCAACAGCAGTGCAACAAAGGACGTGAAAGCTTTGTCCAGTGTTCTTAAAACTGTATGTCTCACGATTTTTTTAGGAGAGACAAGCCAACCTTTTGGGACTACAGGCGTTAATCAGGCAGGACTGATTAGTCGGATTAAATAAGAACAAGGGGATCATGTGAATCCGAAAAAGATCACAGAGGATTTTAATGGAAAAATCCAAGGAAGAAGTGATAAGGGATATCACTTGGCTAAAGACAGTACATTACATCTGAATGGGAAAATAATTGTGCCTGTTCGGATAGAGTTGACAAAAGAAATCTTAAGGGCGACACATCACTGATTGTTGAGCACACATTCGAGAAGTACAAAGATATATCAAGAAATTTGATGTTATTATCACTGGCTTGTAATGAAGAAGTCCGTACCAAGATGGGTTACAGAATGCCAAACGTGCCAACAGGTGAAGGTTGAATACCAAGTGTCGGGAGGATTGTTCCAAAGTTTACCAATTATGGAATGGAAGTAGAAAGCGGTTGCGATGGACTTTATCACAGGATTACCAACTGCACCAGGAAGAGGAAACAATGTTATTTGGGTAATAGTCGATCGTTTAACTAAGTTCGCCCATTTACTTCTAATCAAATTGAGAGACCGATTTGAGACCTTGGCTAAGTTATACTAAAATGAGATAGTAGGGTTGCATGGGGTACCCGCCAACATACGATCCGATTGAGATCCGAGATTTACTGTAAGATTTTGGAGAGCATTTCAGGATGCTTTAGGAACCGAGCTGTACATTAATATCGTCTTTCACCCCAATATTGATGGTCAAACTGAACAGACTATCCGAAAAATTAAGGATATGCTTTGGATGTGTGTTTTGGATTGGGCAGGAAGATGGGAACAACATTTATGGTTGGTAGAGTTTAATTATAACAATAGTTATCATTCGAGAATTGGGATGTCCCTTTATGAGGCTTTATATGGACGTCCATGCCAAACACTTATGTGTTGGACCAAGGTAGACGAGAGAAAAATGTTCGGTGAGTACATATAGATGAGACCATTAAAAAATCAGAAGTATGCAGACCAACACCGTAGAGAATCGGTGTTTGAGATTGGAGATTGGGTATATCTGTAAGTGGAAGCACAAACAGGAAAATATTGTTTTGGAAAGGTCAGGAAGTTAACCACTCAATTTATTGGGCCGTATAAAATTTTTGGAAGAGTGGGTTAGTAAGCTTACCATTCGGACAAGGCTTTTCATCTGGTATTTCATGTATGACGCTACGAAAGCACATCAGAAATTTGACTGAAGTAGAACTGCAGAAGATAAAGGAGTTGTGAACAGGAGAAGGACGAATTAAGAAGTTGAAAAACCGAGAAATTTCACAAGTTTAAGCCTTTTGGTGGAAGCAGCATCAAATTGTTGTGACTTGGAAAGAAAAAAATAATTTTGGATATAGTATCCCGATTTGTTTAAGGATTAAGCCAAAGGACAGGCCTGAGAATTTGGGATAAATTGTTATAACGGGGTAGAATGTAGTGGCCTACACCTTAGACTAGACTGGGATCATCCATCCGACTATGTGTCCGTCCATTTGTACGTATGTGCGTAAGGACTGTCCGCACCAGTTAGTCATGTGGTCGAGGGAAAGGAAATCACAGTAAAAAAGGAAACTACAGTATAAAAAAAGAACTAAGCATGGCCGGTTTGGGATGACCCAATGCAGACACGGGATGCATGTATTCCCGAAGCGACTGTCCGTATCATTCAATGGCCGAGAGCCGTGACAGTGCGGTCAGTGTGTAGTCGAGTGACTCACCTACTTACTTGCTTGGACACGTCCTGCTTGATGACATGTCCTGCTTGGTAACATGTCCCACTTGAAAGATTATGAGATTAAGAGATTCAGATATTTGGAGATTGAGAGAGAAAAGAGAGAGATTAGAGAGAAAAATGATAATGAATATTATTGAGAAAATGATAAAAATAAATTTCTTGCTTACAAAGGAAGAGAGAGATAGCTATTTATACAAATCTAATCTAGACTTGTTTGGATACTAGGATAGCTTAATAAATGTTTGACTACAAAGATAACATATCATTAACAAAAAACAAGCTAAGTCACTCCCTTTGGTAGCTTGGACACATGGCGCCTTCTTAGATTCTAAGACACTCTTTCTTCATTTCTTCTTCTTTCCAACACTCCTCCTCAAGCTTAAGTCATTTAGAATGGCTAAGTATGGAACCATGAAGCATTACCTCATTAAAAACCTAAATAAGGAAAACCCAATTGGGACAAAACCTTTTCTAGGGAAAAAGAGTATAACACCCCATGATTAGGATCAGTGTTGTGGAATGGACATGTGGCCAAGCCTTGGGTCGATAGAGCCGCCAGTGTTGTAGCTTTGGTGAACACATCAGCTAGTTGATCTTCACTCCTTGTGTAGCAAGGTAAAATGGTTTCATTTCCAATAGCTTTTCTCACCTTATGGCAATCTTAATATGATACTTGCTTGTTTCTTTCATGAAACACAAAGTTAGAAACAATGTGTATAGCTGCTTGATTGTCACAATGGAAAGTGATAAGAGACTCCAAGCTCACGCCAAGAATGTCAAAGAGGAGTTGCTTCAGCCAGATGCATTATGTGGTAAGCTTCCTCATAGCCCTGTATTCAGCTTCTGCACTAGAGCAAAATACAATTTTTTGCTTCTTGGTCTTCCAAGTCACCAGATTACCTCCTATGAAGGTGCAGTAGCCAGTTGTGCTTCTCCTATCTTCTCTATCTCCTGCCCAATCTGCATCGTAATAATCTACAACTTCTGTGTTCCCATTACAACCCATCCATATACCTTGTTCTTTAGTGTCTTTTCAGTATCTCAAGATGCGCATAATCATGTCCCAATTCCTTATCTTTGGGTCTTGCATATGTTGAGACACCTGATTCACAGAAAAACATAAGTCAGGTCTAGTGATGGTTAAGTATATGAACTTACCAACCACTTTTCTATACAGTTTTGCATCATTGAACTTGTCATTTCCTATATCCCCCTTAGGTATTATCTTGTAGCCTTCTTCTAAGGGTGTCTTAGCTGGTTTAGCTTCCATCATTCATGTAGAGGTTAGTAAATCTATAATATATTTTCTCTGAGATAAGAAGAGACCTTCCTTGAGCCTACACAATTCAATTCCTAAGAAGTATTTAAGTTCATAGATCATCAATATCAAAGACACTCTTTACATAAGCTTTAGTAGATTCAATGCCTACTTTATCACTCCCTATTATGATTATTTCATCCACATAATTGAGTATAACCACAATACCTTTCTTACTCTGAAGTGTAAAGAGAGTGTGTTTAACTTCTGACCTTTTGAAGCCTCTGTCCCTTAAGGTCATATTCAGATTATGGTACCAAGCTCTTGGAAATTGTTTTAAGTCATAGATAGCCTTTGTTAACCACCGTGTATTGCCGCCACCTACTTGATCTTCTAGACCTGGTGGTGGTGTCATGTACACTTCCTCCTCTAGCTCACATTGTAAGAATGCATTCTTAACATCCATTTACCTTAATTCTTAATCAAGGTTAGGAGCAAGGGATAGAACGACATTAATAGAGTGTAATTTAGCTATAGGAACAAAAGTATCCCTATAATCTTTACCATAAGTCTATGTGAATCCTCTAGCCACTAACCTAGGTTTATACCTATCTATCTCACCATTAATTTTATATTTAATGGTGAAAATCCATTTAGAACTTACAGCCTTTTTCTTTTTGGTAGAGTGGCTGGAGCATAGGTTTGATTCTTCTCCATAGCCTGTTTTTTAGCTTGAATAGATTTTCTCCACTCTTTTATCTCCATTGCTTCCTCATAGCTTCTTAGAATCTGCTCTTTATCAAGACTAAGGGTAAATACAACACGAGACCCAGGTATATGAACTAAGTTACATACTTCCTGATCATGGTGAACTACTGCATTGTTGTTGTAGTATAAGTTAGGTGGAAATCTCTTTCTTGTACTTCTTCTAAGCGTCACTGGTTGTTCTTCGCGGACAGTAGGTTCTTCTTCTTCTGAAACTTGCACAAGATTGGGTTGTTCCCTTGGTCTTTTAGAGACTGAAACTAGAATGGTGTCCTCTCCTTCTGAAACATCCTGATCATGTGTAGTTGATTATCCCCCCCATGATCAAGAGGATGGAGTTCAGGTGGACTGGAGGGAGCTGAAGCCGGATCGTGCCGAGGAGAGGTTGGAGCCGGTTCGTGCCTAGTTGAGTGTGGTTCGTGCTGATCTGGTCTTGGTTCATGCCAAGCCGAAGCCAAAGCAGGAGCAGGAGAAGCTGGCGCTTGGTGAGAAGGAGCTGGAACAGGTGCTGGCGCCTTAGGAAGAATCATATCTTTTGATTCCTGTGGCCAAATGATGCGATTCAAATTGTCGTGTCTTCAGAATTTGCCGGTTAACAATCCAGAAAAAACAGAGCGCGAAAATATGTCGTGGTTTGATCGGAATTCGCGATAAAAGATGGTGGATTTCTCAGCAGCCTTGGTTTTGAAGGTAGCGCCAGAAACTTGATGATTTCGAAAGGTTTCATGTGAAGAATCGAATGAAACCTGCTCTGATACCATGTTAGAATGAGAGATTATGATTCACCATTGGAGAAGAGAGAGTTTTGGAGAGAGAAAGAATTTATTTTATTAATATGAAGAGAATGATTCAACTTACTTACAAATGAAGAGTACATGTGTTTATATAGAGAATTTATAATCCTAGTGTCCAAACACTCCCTATTAGGCGTCATTTATGCTTGTTTGATTACAGGTTTAGAAGCTCCTTCATACTCTCCCTTTGGTTTAGAGTAATTACACACTTCTTCTTTCTAACACTTCATACTCTTTTCTTTGTCTTAAACTACTTCTTCTCTTCTTCATTTCAACAATATGTTTATAAAGGATGTTTCTTTTTTTAAAAGGATTGAGCTTATGCATGTTTGTTTAGAATTTTTAAGTAAAGCATGATATGCCCCGGTCGGGCCAAACCAAAGATGAATCATGTTCTGAGTCGGGAAACCTTAAACATGGACGAGTGGGTCGCTACGTGATTTGTTTACTTGGACTCTCGGAATGTTTTTGAAAGTTTGGTTGGACAATGATTTTACTAAAAGTAGCGTCTTCCGGTCTAAGCGGAATGGAGGCGTTACAAGGTTCATAGCATGATTAAGATGCATGTATGGACTTAAAGATTTTTAAGAAAATGTTTAGCAAAGAGCATTAGGTAACTAGTTATATGTTTTCCCTAATGAGTTTGGTAATCATGTTTTGTTTTCCAGATACCTCCGAGAAGGGAATTGAGGGGTAACATCATCCGTATCTAAATGCAGTACAAGATCCGCAACCAGATCCGGTACCAGAAAGAATGTCTGATAAGAGTCAGTTGGACAAACCTTGGACACTGAGGAGTATGTTGTATGAAATGGACAAGATCATGAGTTAAACTCTCCGTTGTGGATGCAGGATGATGTGAAATCTAGCTATGAGGAAATGGGTAATCCATAGGACCCTTTCGGAAGGATGTGCGAACAAATGCTGGAGAGATTGGATCACCATAGGCATGCAGAAACATCTAGGCAGAGTTTTCTGGAGATTTTGGCAATGATAAAATGGTTGGGAACGGAGAGGTACGCTGGGGGAACTAACCCATTTGTTGTCGATGCTTGATTGAAAAGATTGTAAAGAAATAGCAACACCACCAGATGTCCTGAAGACTATAAAAAGGATGTTGCAGCCATCTATTTGGACCGGAATGCATCAAAATAGGTGGGAGACGATGGAGAATCGATTTCAGAATCACTCACCTGAATATGCTTGGGTTTGATTGAGAATTGAATTTCTAAGAAAGTATTTTCCGGTGGAAGCAAGGGACCAAATGGAGGCCTAGTATATGCAGCTACTTCAGCGTGAACGGAGTGTTTGGGAATATGAGGTGGAATTCACTCGACTTCGTCGATATGCCCGATATGGAGCTAATGATGAAGAGTTAACAAAAAGGAAGTTCTTATGGTGTCTAAGACCGGATTTATTCTGTAGACTCTGGACAGTGTCGTACACCGTTGCTTACTCTAATTGAGACAACAGTTAGTGAGGAGTAAGCTCTGATTCTTGCACAAAAATACTTGGCGAGTTTAATGCAAGAACGGCCAAGAAGACTTGAACAAATAAGAAAAGGCCGTAATGGCTGAGCGTCTGGTAGATTGAACTGGGAAATTCCAACTTGCCATAACTGTGGACTCAAGGTGCATACACATCAAACTTGCACTGCTCCCACTATTGGTCGCCAAGATGTTACCTGTTGGAACTGCAGGGAGATAGGACATTTCTCTAATTAATGTCCACGAGGACAGTTTTCACATCGACCGCAAAACTTTATAAATGACTAACAATCGGACCAGCACCTCAACATTCGGCACCTGCAGCAAGAGTATATGCCTTAGATAAGAAACGGCCTAACACCTCTCGCCCTATGCAACTGATCACATGTATGTTTGGTTTTATACCATTGTGTGCTCATTACTCCATTTGTGAATGCTTTTTTGTTACATACCATGCGAGTAGGAAGAATCCCCGTTTGTGTCTTGTTTGACTTGGGTTATATGCTTAGTTTCGTATCACCCCAAGCTTGTGAGAAGTTTTAAGGGAACATTTACTATAGTAAAGGTAGATATATCCATTAAGACATCCAAAGCTCAAACCCTTCAAGCCACAAGCAGGGTTTCAGATGTTTCTGATATGATTGGTGAAGCCTAGTTTCCAGCGGATCTATTCGTGACACACATAACACGTCATGAAGTCATCTTGGGTATGGATTGGTTATCCCGTTACTAAACTCAAATAGATTGTGGGAAAGGAAAGATATAATGGAAGGTGGTCTTCGGATATTGTTTTGCGTGTTTTGGCCAAGCCTGGGAGTAGTGATGATATCTACATTAAGAGCAGAATGGGAGCTGCAAACGGGAGAAGCTTATTTAGTAACCTTAATCGTAAGCAAATGACGGATTAACAGAGGAACCAGAGTTGGAAGAGATTTTGGTGGTCCGAGAATTGGCGGATGTGTTCAAACCATTAGAGAGTATACCTCTGCCGCGATTGAAACCGTTTATGATAACTTTTGAACCAGGAGGGGCTCCAATTGTTAAAGCACCATACCGAATGGCACCTGCGGAAATGGCCAAACTTAAACAGTTAGAGATTTGATCGAGAAAGGATTTATTTGACCAAGTTCATCAGAATGGTGAGTGCAGGTTTTGTTCGTGAAGAAGAAGGATAGAAGTATGTGGTTATGTATTGATTATCGGGGAATCAATAACATCACGATCAAGTAAAAGTATCCAATCTTGAGGATTGACGAACTGTTGGATCAGCTTCAAGGAGCCAAAATCTTTTCAAAGATCGATCCTGCCTTGGGATATCATCAAATCCCAGTTTCAGAATATGGCTTATCATAGACCACGTTCTGAACAAGATACGGACAGTATGAGTTTGTGGTGATGCCATTTGGATTTACAAACTTCCCAGCCGCGTTTATGAGGTAGATATTCGCAAAAATTAATAAATGCAAGTTTTGGAGAAAAAAATTGGATTCTTAGGTCATCGAGTTTTTGAGCACAGAGTATGAGCTGACCCGGAGAAAATTTCGGTAATTAAGGATTTGCTGCAGCCAACCAATGCCACTGAAGTCCGAAGTTTTCTGGGATTTGCCGGATACTATAGATTGTTAGTTAAGAATTTTGCTTTGAAGGCCAAACCATTAACCCGTCTAACCGGTAATGGAGTTAAGTTCCAAAGAGATGCAGAAACAACAAAAGCATTTGAGCAGTTAAAAGAAGCATTGATGACCGCCTATATACTTGTTTTTCCCGAGCTGTATCAACCATTCTTACTGTATACCGATGTATCACAGTAGTATTTGTCTTAAAAATTTAGAAATCATATCTCTTTGGTGAAATAGTGCAAGTGTTCACGGATCATCAAAACCTCAAGTATTTATTCAGTTAGCCAACTTAAGACAGCGACGCTGGATGAAATTTATTACGGATTATGACTTATTGATTAAGTACCACCCGTGAAAGGCTAATGTTGTTGCCAATGCTTTAAGTCGTTGCCTAGCCAACAGCAGTGCAACAAAGGACGTGAAAGCTTTGTCCAGTGTTCTTAAAACTGTATGTCTCACGATTTTTTTAGGAGAGACAAGCCAACCTTTTGGGACTACAGGCGTTAATCAGGCAGGACTGATTAGTCGGATTAAATAAGAACAAGGGGATCATGTGAATCCGAAAAAGATCACAGAGGATTTTAATGGAAAAATCCAAGGAAGAAGTGATAAGGGATATCACTTGGCTAAAGACAGTACATTACATCTGAATGGGAAAATAATTGTGCCTGTTTGGATAGAGTTGACAAAAGAAATCTTAAGGGCGACACATCACTGATTGTTGAGCACACATTCGAGAAGTACAAAGATATATCAAGAAATTTGATGTTATTATCACTGGCTTGTAATGAAGAAGTCCGTACCAAGATGGGTTACAGAATGCCAAACGTGCCAACAGGTGAAGGTTGAATACTAAGTGTCGGGAGGATTGTTCCAAAGTTTACCAATTATGGAATGGAAGTAGAAAGCGGTTGCGATGGACTTTATCACAGGATTACCAACTGCACCAGGAAGAGGAAACAATGTTATTTGGGTAATAGTCGATCGTTTAACTAAGTTCGCCCATTTACTTCTAATCAAATTGAGAGACCGATTTGAGACCTTGGCTAAGTTATACTAAAATGAGATAGTAGGGTTGCATGGGGTACCCGCCAACATACGATCCGATTGAGATCCGAGATTTACTGTAAGATTTTGGAGAGCATTTCAGGATGCTTTAGGAACCGAGCTGTACATTAATATCGTCTTTCACCCCAATATTGATGGTCAAACTGAACAGACTATCCGAAAAATTAAGGATATGCTTTGGATGTGTGTTTTGGATTGGGCAGGAAGATGGGAACAACATTTATGGTTGGTAGAGTTTAATTATAACAATAGTTATCATTCGAGAATTGGGATGTCCCTTTATGAGGCTTTATATGGACGTCCATGCCAAACACTTATGTGTTGGACCAAGGTAGACGAGAGAAAAATGTTCGGTGAGTACATATAGATGAGACCATTAAAAAATCAGAAGTATGCAGACCAACACCGTAGAGAATCGGTGTTTGAGATTGGAGATTGGGTTTATCTGTAAGTGGAAGCACAAACAGGAAAATATTGTTTTGGAAAGGTCAGGAAGTTAACCACTCAATTTATTGGGCCGTATAAAATTTTTGGAAGAGTGGGTTAGTAAGCTTACCATTCGGACAAGGCTTTTCATCTGGTATTTCATGTATGACGCTACGAAAGCACATCAGAAATTTGACTGAAGTAGAACTGCAGAAGATAAAGGAGTTGTGAACAGGAGAACGACGAATTAAGAAGTTGAAAAACCGAGAAATTTCACAAGTTTAAGCCTTTTGGTGGAAGCAGCATCAAATTGTTGTGACTTGGAAAGAAAAAAATAATTTTGGATATAGTATCCCGATTTGTTTAAGGATTAAGCCAAAGGACAGGCCTGAGAATTTGGGATAAATTGTTATAACGGGGTAGAATGTAGTGGCCTACACCTTAGACTAGACTGGGATCATCCATCCGACTATGTGTCCGTCCATTTGTACGTATGTGCGTAAGGACTGTCCGCACCAGTTAGTCATGTGGTCGAGGGAAAGGAAATCACAGTAAAAAAGGAAACTACAGTATAAAAAAAGAACTAAGCATGGCCGGTTTGGGATGACCCAATGCAGACACGGGATGCATGTATTCCCGAAGCGACTGTCCGTATCATTCAATGGCCGAGAGCCGTGACAGTGCGGTCAGTGTGTAGTCGAGTGACTCACCTACTTACTTGCTTGGACACGTCCTGCTTGATGACATGTCCTGCTTGGTAACATGTCCCACTTGAAAGATTATGAGATTAAGAGATTCAGATATTTGGAGATTGAGAGAGAAAAGAGAGAGATTAGAGAGAAAAATGATAATGAATATTATTGAGAAAATGATAAAAATGAATTTCTTGCTTACAAAGGAAGAGAGAGATAGCTATTTATACAAATCTAATCTAGACTTGTTTGGATACTAGGATAGCTTAATAAATGTTTGACTACAAAGATAACATATCATTAACAAAAAACAAGCTAAGTCACTCCCGTTGGTAGCTTGGACACATGGCGCCTTCTTAGATTCTAAGACACTCTTTCTTCATTTCTTCTTCTTTCCAACACTCCTCCTCAAGCTTAAGTCATTTAGAATGGCTAAGTATGGAACCATGAAGCATTACCTCATTAAAAACCTAAATAAGGAAAACCCAATTGGGACAAAACCTTTTCTAGGGAAAAAGAGTATAACACCCCATGATTAGGATCAGTGTTGTGGAATGGACATGTGGCCAAGCCTTGGGTCGATAGAGCCGCCAGTGTTGTAGCTTTGGTGAACACATCAGCTAGTTGATCTTCACTCCTTGTGTAGCAAGGTAAAATGGTTTCATTTCCAATAACTTTTCTCACCTTATGGCAATCTTAATATGATACTTGCTTGTTTCTTTCATGAAACACAAAGTTAGAAACAATGTGTATAGCTGCTTGATTGTCACAATGGAAAGTGATAAGAGACTCCAAGCTCACGCCAAGAATGTCAAGGAGGAGTTGCTTCAGCCAGATGCATTATGTGGTAAGCTTCCTCATAGCCCTGTATTCAGCTTCTGCACTAGAGCAAAATACAATTTTTTGCTTCTTGGTCTTCCAAGTCACCAGATTACCTCCTATGAAGGTGCAGTAGCCAGTTGTGCTTCTCCTATCTTCTCTGTCTCCTGCCCAATCTGCATCATAATAATCTACAACTTCTGTGTTCCCATTACAACCCATCCATATACCTTGTTCTTTAGTGTCTTTTCAGTATCTCAAGATGCGCATAATCATGTCCCAATTCCTTATCTTTGGGTCTTGCATATGTTGAGACACCTGATTCACAGAAAAACATAAGTCAGGTCTAGTGATGGTTAAGTATATGAACTTACCAACCACTTTTCTATACAGTTTTGCATCATTAAACTTGTCATTTCCTATATCCCCCTTAGGTATTATCTTGTAGCCTTCTTCTAAGGGTGTCTTAGCTGGTTTAGCTTCCATCATTCATGTAGAGGTTAGTAAATCTATAATATATTTCTCTGACATAAGAAGAGACCTTCCTTGAGCCTACACAATTCAATTCCTAAGAAGTATTTAAGTTCATAGATCATTAATATCAAAGACACTCTTTACATAAGCTTTAGTAGATTCAATGCCTACTTTATCACTCCCTATTATGATTATTTCATCCACATAATTGAGTATAACCACAATACCTTCCTTACTCTGAAGTGTAAAGAGAGTGTGTTTAACTTCTGACCTTTTGAAGCCTCTGTCCCTTAAGGTCATATTCAGATTATGGTACCAAGCTCTTGGAAATTGTTTTAAGTCATAGATAGCCTTTGTTAACCACCGTGTATTGCCGCCACCTACTTGATCTTCTAGACCTGGTGGTGGTGTCATGTACACTTCCTCCTCTAGCTCACATTGTCAGAATGCATTCTTAACATCCATTTACCTTAATTCTTAATCAAGGTTAGGAGCAAGGGATAGAACGACAGTAATAGAGTGTAATTTAGCTATAGGAACAAAAGTATCCCTATAATCTTTACCATAATTCTATGTGAATCCTCTAGCCACTAACCTAGGTTTATACCTATCTATCTCACCATTAATTTTATATTTAATGGTGAAAATCCATTTAGAACTTACAGCCTTTTTCTTTTTGGTAGAGTGGCTGGCGCATAGGTTTGATTCTTCTCCATAGCCTGTTTTTTAGCTTGAATAGATTTTCTCCACTCCTTTATCTCCATTGCTTCCTCATAGCTTCTTAGAATCTGCTCTTTATCAAGACTAAGGGTAAATACAACACGAGACCCAGGTATATGAACTAAGTTACATACTTCCTGATCATGGTGAACTACTGCATTGTTGTTGTAGTATAAGTTAGGTGGAAATCTCTTTCTTGTACTTCTTCTAAGCGTCACTGGTTGTTCTTCGCGGACAGTAGGTTCTTCTTCTTCTGAAACTTGCACAAGATTGGGTTGTTCCCTTGGTCTTGTAGAGACTGAAACTAGAATGGTGTCCTCTCCTTCTGAAACATCCTGATCATGTGTAGTTGATTATCCCCCCCATGATCAAGAGGATGGAGTTCAGGTGGACTGGAGGGAGCTGAAGCCGGATCGTGCCGAGGAGAGGTTGGAGCCGGTTCGTGCCTAGTTGAGTGTGGTTCGTGCTGATCTGGTCTTGGTTCATGCCAAGCCGAAGCCAAAGCAGGAGCAGGAGAAGCTGGCGCTTGGTGAGAAGGAGCTGGAACAGGTGCTGGCGCCTTAGGAAGAACTATGCCAATGCTTTCTAAGATCCTCCTTAGGTTCTCAGCTTGGTCAGATTTTGTGATTGAGATGTCCTTGAATTCTTCCCAAGTTCCTTCTTCATAGAATCCTTTGGACTCTTGGAATTTCACATCTCTGTATATCAGGACTCTTCTAGTCTCTGGATTGTAGCACTTGTATCCCTTTTGTGTAGGAGAATATCAAATGAACATGGCCTTGGTGCTCTTTGGTTCCAGCTTGTTCCTAAGTTCTCCTGGTATTAAAACAAAACAAACACACTCAAATACTCTTAAGTGTTCAATATTAGGCTTAGTTTTGTTTAATAACTCAAAGGGAGACAAATCATCTAGAATTTTAGTTGGAGTTCTATTGACTAAGTAACATGCAGCTACTAGTGCATCTCCCCAAAATCGTTTGAGAACCTTCTTGTGGAACATCATTGTTCTCACAACTTCCATCAAATGTCTGTTTTTCCTCTCAGCTACTCCATTTTGTTGTGGAGTATAGGGACAACTTGTTTGATTTTCAATGTCATGCTTGGCCAAGTGTTGCTGAAACTTAGTGCTAGTGTATTTCCCTCCATTATCTATTCTAAAACATTTCATATTGGCATCGTATTGGTTAGTAACATATGTTTGGAAGTTAAGAAATGCATCAAACACCCTATCTTTGGAACTAAGCAATGTAAATAAAAAAACTTAGATTTTTCATCAATGAAGGTTATGAAATACTTCTAGTTTTCTCTATAAGGAAAGGGAGATGTCAAAACAGCAGAATGAACTAAATCAAATCAATTATCATAAGAATGAGTTTATCTTTGAAAAAATGTTATACTATGTTTTACAAGAATACATGATTCACAAATGTTATTATGCAATTTTAATCCTGGTATAATCAACTTTAATGCTCTAGTATGGGGATGTCTTAATCTAGCATGCCAAATCTCAGCATTCATACTCATATCAACACTATGTGCACACAGTTGGGTAAGAGAAGGAGGAGCAAATTCGTCCAGTACATACAACTCATTTCTTCTAGTTCCTTTGCTAAACTTCTTACTTGTTTCAATATCCTGAAAGTAGAAGTCATTAGGACCAAAAATAGCTTGACAATTCAAGTCAGTAGTAGCTCTTTTAAAAGAAAGCAAATTGGATGTGGAAGAGGGCATATAAAAAGCTTTAGATTCTCTATCAAACAACTTAAGTTTTCCTATGCAATCACAACACTACCTAAAGAAGGTAATATGTTCTCTAGCAAACCTAGATCATTTATCATGTGATAAGATGCACCAGAATCAACAATCAAAGAATTTAAAGCCATAAAGGTGTGTAAAGAAGCATGTTAAGTTTTACCCAACACATTACCAGACTTTAATGCTTTGAGAAGAGCTTCTAGGTCAGCTTTTGTGACATATTCATTTGAAGTGGCCACTTTAGAAAGTAATACACATGTCGGCACCAAATTGCACACGCTTGAACATCCGGCTGCATGAACCAAGTGAGAGGAGCTGGTACCAGATGCTGAGGATGGTTTGTTCTTCTCAATGAACCAGCTAGATTTCAACTCTGGATGAAGTGCCCATCACTCCTTCTTTTTGTTGCCAGTTCTCTTGCAGTGGTCACACATTTGCTTCTTCTTCCTTGCGTCAGTTGTTGTAGGCTTGAAGACTCCTTTATGAGAAACCACCATGTCAACCTTATTGCCAAAGAGTTCATGAGAACCTTGCTCCTTCTGAATCTTTGCACAAACGTCTTCAAAACTGGGTAGCTTATCCTCTCTTAGAATTTGCTTTATCAATTCAGTGTATGAGGTGTTTAAAGTCAGGAGCAACCCAAACACCTTATCTTGCTCTCTCCTTTCTTGGAGAGTAATAGGATCAATTGTGGCTGGTCTGAGAATCTCTAGCTCTGCCCACAATGCTCTGAATGATCCATAGTGTTTAGTGAACTCAACATATTCCTGTTTAAGCTCATTCAGAGTTTTCTTTACCTCAAAAATTCTTAAGAGGTTAGTGGTATTGCCATATACTATTTTCAAAGTCTCCCAAAATTCCTTAGCATTAGAGCAATAAGAGTATGCTTCCAAAAGAGAACTATCAAGGTAGTTTTGAAGTATATAGAATACCATTTGATCTTGCTGAAACCATAGGGCCTGATCAGCATTTTCAGCCTGAGCCTCCTCATCAATCACTTGAAGATCCAATTGAAGAATATGGTTCCATAAGCCTTTGCTGCACAGGGTGGTCCTCATGATTCTTGACCAGAGGAGATAGTTCTTCCCTTGAAGCATAACCGGGGCCTTATTATTCATTTGGTACTCAATCAGATTCAATACAAAGCCTGCAAAGAAGATACAACAAGAAAAGCAACATACGCGCCACTTCGGTTACAGATTGGTGCGTCTAACAGATAGCAAGCTGGTACAACCGTTTTCCAACCACCAAAAAATTTCCCCAACAGTCCTTAACTTCTCAAAAACAGATGAGTCTGCAGTAAAAAAAATTGGTTACAACAACCAAACCAACGTTTAATTTAAGATTCCCTTCTTTTTAAAAAAACATAATTTTACTAACTTTCAAGAAAATCTTTCTTAAAGTCTAAAACTCTTTTGATTTTAATCAAACTTCTTGAAACCTTCCAAAAGATCCCTATATAGTTTCTTAACGTCCAATATTTGAAAACGTTTGAGAAAGAATGAGGTTTTTAATACCAATAACCCAAAGAGGTTGAATGTGGACACGTTGAGGAAGACTGATCAAAAAAGCTTTGAAACTTGAAACAGAGAAGAGACAACCACCTGAATCATCAACTAGACTCATTCTAATTTACTTTAGGCTTTGGAATCATGTAATTTGATGAAGAATTGAATGATATATGGCTTTTGCAAATCGTGAGACTCGCCCCGGAGGCAATCGTGACACCACCGGAGGAGAACATTTGTAACTTTTGACTCAGGCCACCAAATTGGATGAAACCACCGTGTAAATGCTCAGAGTTATCCATAGAACAACCCTTGATGAAGAATATGGCAAGAGATCACGATTTCTTGCTAGAAAACTTAAAGAACACACTATGATCCCGCGGATGCCCTTGTTTTGGAGACGCGATGAAATTATGAACAAAATGAAGAGATTTTGCGGAACTTTTATGCCAGATTGATTGAACCTGTCTCTGATACTATGAAAAATAATGAGATTAAGAGATTCAGAGGTTGGAAGATTCAGAGAGAGTAATTAGAGAGAAAAGTGAGAATGAATATTATTGAGAAAATGAGAAAAATGAATTTTTTGCTTACAAAGGAAGAGAGATAGTTATTTATACTAATCTAATCTAGGCTTGTTTAAATACTAGGATAGCCTAATACATGTTTGGCTATAAGGATAATATATTATTAACAACAAACAAGCCTAAGTAACTCTCTTTGGTAGCTTGGACACATGGCGCATTCTTAGATTCTAAGACACACTTTCTTCATTTCTTATTCATTCCAACACTACTTGGTCATGTCCAGTTTAATAAAACGTATGACCATGACACGTCCAGTGTATGTCTGCGGCACTTCCTGCTTGCGTCCGTGACACAACATGCTTATGTACGAGATTCACCAGGCCTACGTACGTGATTCAGCTGCCTGCTTCAGGTCCATATGACCGTGTGAGTGACACGCACCAGCCTGTGTGATATGTGAGAGATTAAGAGATTAAGATATTGAGAGATTTGGAGATTGAGAGAAAAAGATTAGAGACAGATTAGAGAGAAAATGAATTTTATTAGAAAGTAAGATTATTCTTCCTTGCTTACAAATGAGGAGAGAGATAGCTATATTAACTAATCTAGTCTAGGCTTGTTTGGATACAAGGATAGCCTAATACATGTTTGGCTACAAGGATAACATATCATTAACCGCAAACAAGCCAGACACTCCCTTCATTTCTTCTCTTGTATTCATCATTCTGCTTCATTCCAACACTCTCCCTCAAGCTTAAGTCATGGAAATTCCTAAGAATGCAATCATGAAGCATTACCTCATTAAAAACCTAAAGAAGGAAAACCCAATTGGGACAAAATATTTTTGAGAGAAAAAGAGTGTAATACTAAATGATCAATATCAGTGTTGTGGAATGGACATGAGGCCAAACCTTGGGTAGATAGAGCCGCCAGTGTTCATGGTTGTAGCCTTGGTGAACACATCAGCTAGTTGATCTTCACTACTTGTGTAGCAAGGTAAGATGGTTTCATTTCTAATAGCTTCTCTCACCTTATGGCAATCTAGCTCAATATGCTTGGTTCTTTCATGAAACACAGAGTTCGAAGCAATGTGTATAGCAGCTTGATTGTCATAATAGACAGTGATAGGAGACTCCAAGCTAACGCCAAGTATATCAAGGAGAATTTGCTTTAGCCAGATGCGTTCTGTGGTAAGCTTCCTCATGACCTTGTACTTATGCACTAGAGCAAGATTGCAACATTTTGCTTCTTGGTCTTCCAAGTCACAAAGTTAGCTCCTATGAAGGTGTATTGCCGCCAAACTATAGGGGATTGCTTTAAGCCATAGATAGCCTTCATCAGCCTAAGTGTATTGCCGCCACATACTTGATCCTCTAGACCTGGTGGTGGTGTCATGTACACCTCTTCTTCTAGCTAACCTTGTAAGAATGCATTCTTAACATCCATTTGTCATATTTCCCAATCAAGGTTAGTAGCAAGTGACAGAACAATATTAACAGAGTGTAATTTAGCTACAGGTTCAAAAGTATCTCTATAATCTTCACCATAAGTCTGTGTGAATCCTCTAGCCACCAACCTAGCTTTGTACCTATCTATCTCACCATTACTTTTATATTTAATGGTGAATATCCATTTAGAACTTACAGCCTTTTTTCCTTTTGGTAGAGTGGCTGGCGCAGAGGTTTGGTTTTTTTCCATAGCTTGTCTTTCAGCTTGAATTGCTTCTCTCCACTCCTTTATCTCCATTTCTTTCTAATAACTCTTTGAAATTTGCTCTTTATCAAGACTTAGAGTAAATGCAACATAAGAATCATGTATATGAACTAGATTACATACTCCCTAATCATGGTGAACTACAACATTATTATTGTAGTATAACTTTGGTGGAAATCTCTGTCTTGAGCTTCTTCTAAGTACAACAGTCGGTTCCCCTTGAGTAGTATCATCCTCTTCTTCCAAAGATTATACAAGATTAGGCTGATTATCTCTTTGCCTCTTTGAAGCTGAAACTAGTTTTCCTTCTAGTGAATCATCTTGATCATGTGTAGATGTTTCTCCTCCCTCATGATAAAGAGGATCAAGACCAAGTGAATCAGAAGTGCTTGGAGCCGGTTCATGCCGAGAGCTTGGTTTATGCCGTGAAGAGCTTGGAGTTCTTGGATAAGGCCGTGGAGAGCTTGGACCGTGTTGAGGAGGGTGGCGCAGTTCGTGCCATGGTGGACACGACAAGGAACTATACAAATGTTTTCTAGGATCCTTCTAAGGCTTTCAGCTTGGTAAATTGTGCTTGTTGAGTTGTCTTTGTATTGTTCCCAAGTCCCTTATTCATAGAAGCCTTTTGACTCTTGAAATTTGACATCCCTGGATACCAAAACTCTCCTAGTCTATGGATTATAGCATTTGTATCCCTTTTGTGTAGGAGAATATCCAATGAACATAGCCTTGGTACTCTTTGGTTCTAACTTATTCCTTTGTGCACATGGTACTAAAACAAAGCAACACATCCAAATACTCTTAGATGTTTCATACTAGGCTTTGTTTTATTTAATACCTCAAATGAAGACAAATCATCTAGAATTTTGGTTAGAATTCTATATATTAAGTGGCATGCTGCTACCAAAGCATCTCCCAAAAAAACGTTTGGGAACTTTTTTGTGAAACATCATGGACCTCAACTTTCATCAAATGTCTATTCTTCCTTTTAGCCACTCCATTTTGTCGTAGAGTGTATGGGCAGCTTGTTTGATGTGTGATGTTATGCTTGTATAGTGTTGTTGGAACTTAGTGCTAGTGTACTCCCCTCCATTATCTGATCGAAAACACTTAATCTTAGCATTGTATTGGTTAGTCATAATCACATGTGTTTGAAAATTAATAAAAGCATCTAACACTTTATCCTTTGAACTGAGCAATGTAACCCAAGTATATTTAGACTTTTCATCAATGAAAGTAACAAAGTACTTGTGATTTTCTCTAGAAGGAAAGGGACAGGTCCAAATATCAGAATGCACCAAATCAAAACAATGTTCATATATGTAATTAGATTTCTCAAACATAATTTTACAATGTTTTCCTATAATACATGCATCACATATTTCATTTCGCAATTTTATTACAGGGATTGTTAACTCTAAAGCTCTAGGGTGAGGATGACCAAGTTTAACATGTCAAAGATCAGCTTTGACATTGATATCTACACTATTATCACACGGTTCAGAGGCCAAATGCATAGACAAGTCGTCAAGCACATACAAGTCATTCTTTGTTGTTCTTTATCCAAATTTTCTACTTGTTTCAATATCCTGAAAGTAGAAATCATTAGGACCAAAGATAGCTTGACAATTAAGATTAGTTGTAGCTCTTTTAACAGACAACAAGTCAGATGTGAAGGATGACATATTGAAGCTTTCTAATTTTTTTAATTGGCACATTGATTAAATTAGCTATTACCACACTTCATAAGGCAGGTTCTAAGTTTTATATTAAACCTAAAATCACTTATCATATGATGAGAATCTCCATAATCAACAATCAAAGTTTTAGAAGCAATATATGTTTGAAAAGAATCATGAAGAGATTTACCCAACACATTACTAGAGTTAAAGGCTTTGAAGAGAGCTTTCAAGTCTGATTTCTTTACAAACTCAGATGGAGGAGTAAGAAGAGGGGTTGTGGTCATATGTCCTTGAACCGTATTGTAAGCCATAGGAGAGGCGGCTGTATGAACAGCTGGAGAAGAGCCATGGCTGTTTGCTGGAGAAGGTTTGGACCTGTCAATGAACCAGATTGGCTTCAAATCAGGATAAAACACCCAGCATTCCTTCTTGGTGTGACCGGTTTTCTTGCAGTGATCACAAACAGACTGCTTCTTCTTGGATTCAGCCGGTTTGAAGAAGCTCTTGTGGGCCACCACCATGTCTTCTTTGTGGCCAAACAACTAATGAGATCCTTGCTCATTCTGAATCTTAGCGCATACATCCTCTAAGCTAGGTAACTTGTCTTTCCTAAGAATGTGCTTAATCAAATCAGTATAGTTGGTGTTTAAAGTCAAGAGCAGCCAAAACACCTTATCTTGTTCGCTCCTTTCATGGAGAGTAATTGGATCAAGTACCAGGCCTAAGCATCTCTAGTTCTGTCCACAATGCTCTGAAGGATCCATAGTGCTTTGTGAACTCAACATCCTCCTGTCTAAGATCATTCAAAGCATTATTCACCTCAAAAATTCTCAAGAGGTTAGTAGTGTTTCCATACACTGTTTTTAAAGTCTCTCAAATATCTTTAGCACTCTCACAATATGAATATGCTTCTAAGAGAGAACCACCAAGGGATTTTTAGATTATAGATAGTACCATCTGGTTTTCCTGAAATCATTGGATTTGATCATCATGATCGTTTGAAGCAGCCCAGTCTGAAGCAGTCCCTTCAATAGCTGGAACAACCGCTTTGGTTACATGGCTCCACAAGCCTTTGCTGCACAAAGTATACCTCATGGTCCTTGGCCAGAGAAGGTAATTTTCTCCCTGAAGCATGACACGGGCATTCATGTGTTCTTTAACCTCCATCAGGCTCGTTTTATATCCTGTAAAGAAGAGGAGTCCAAGAAAGCAATGCACGCGCTACACTAATGTTCAAGTGGCGCGTTCAACAGACTTCAAACGGGTGCAACCGCCTAACAACCACTGGCCAACAACTTTTAAAGCCTTCTACATATTAACTAACAATATTCTAATGATCAAAAGTTGATAAAACCTTCTAACCAAATCGAAAACAAACTTTCCCTCAATTTTTTTTTTAAAAAAAACAGAATTTTTACAACTTTCAAGAAAACCATTCTTGAAGTATAAAACTCTTTGGATTGAGATGAAACTTCTTGAGACCCTCCAAAAGATCCTTAAATAACTTCTTATTGTCCAACATTTGATAAAGATTGAGAAAGGATAGGATTTATAACACCAATACCCCAAAGAGGTCGAATCAGGACACGTCGAGGCAGCTTGATCAAGAAAGCTTCAAAACGTGAAAAATAGAATAACGGACCTCCTGAATCATCAACAACACTCGTTCTACTTGAGAAAGCCTTTTGCAAATTGGGATTTGAATGAGATATGGCCTTTTGCAAATTGGGAGACTCGCGGCAGAGGCGATCGTGATACCACCGGAAAGTATTTTTGATAAATTTTGACTCCGAACACCAAATTGAATGAAACTACAGAGGAAATTCTCAGAATTTTCCGGAGAATGATCCTTGATAAAGAATACGACAAGAAATCTCGAGTTCTTGCCGGGAAACTTGATGAAAACTCGATGAAACCGCGACAAGTCTTATTTTGAAGGTCGTGACGAAATCGTGCAAGAAGAATTTGTGGAATTTTATGCCAGATTTATGTAACCTGGATCTGATACCATGAAAGATTAAGGGATTAAAAGATTGAGAGATTTGGAAAATAAGATTATTCTTTCTTGCTTACAAATGAGGAGAGAGATATGTATTTATACTATTCTATTCTAGGCTTGTTTGGATACAAGGATATCCTAGTAAATTTTTGGCTCAGGGATAACATATCATAACCACAAACAAGCTTAAGACACTCCCTTTGATAGCTTAGTCCACACGGCCTTATCTTTAGAGTCTAAGGCCATCTTTCTTCATTTCTTCTCTTGTCTTCATCATTCTTCTTCATCACAACAAGAAGCAGGTCGAACCTATACGTACCCCTGGTCAGCCCGCGGATGGGTGAGATAAAAAGCATAGAAATTTTTCATACTTAGAAAAATTCGCTTAAGAAGGATAAGGACTATTCATGTATGACCTCAAGTAGAGTGTGGTAAGCCTGTGGTATGTCCGTAAGTGCTAAGTGACCCAAGCAGTCTGTCTGTCGATCGTCCGTGGGAAAACCCACCAAAACGTAATCTGTTAGTTGGTTTTATATGTTTTAAGCAAGAAATTCGCTTAAGTTCGGGATAGGTTAAACTAGGAATTGGAATCCAGGGTATTAATGGTATATATGTGATGGTTATATGCGTGTTTGATGTTTGGACTTGCATGTGCATGCATGATTTCCTATTATGAACTGCTTATGGTTATTGGGCCGTTTAGTCTATGTACGTTTATGCTCAGTAATGAATTGTAAACTGAGTATTCGTTCCTAAGATGTGTATGGTTCATATGTGGACTGGTATTTTGGGCTAGTTATGTATTAGGTGACTCAGATATTCCCATCTGTACGACTTGCTACGCGTTAAGGCATACGAGGGTTAGGCTCACCACCAACCTGTGACACACTTGCAAGGGCAAACCGCATCAAGTTACTTAGTAGTATGGTTGTTAGTCTTTGTAGCCTTGGTATTTAAGGATCAACGGTACGAAAAGGGGAAGTGAGGTAAGGTCACGACATTATGCTTGGGTAAAAGAATGATGTGTGCGCATGGGTTAGACTGATGAGGTGCATTGCTCAGGTAGGAAACTGCAGATGGTCTGTGTGGTTAGTGGTTATAAGGATGCACGATTTATTACTTGGTTTATGCTTCTAGATTATGTGATAATGTTATGCTTACGTGTGTGTGGGGATTGGGTTGGTTAGTATTGTTCCAGCTCACTCAGCACATTCATTGATGATTTAAACTCATTCCTGCAGATAAAGGCAAGCAGGTCGAAGGGAGATGTGATGTGTAGGCCAGTGTAGATTGTTAACGGCCTTTTGTAAAAATATATGTTTTGAAATACTTATTGTTTACAAAATATTTTGGTAATGTTTCATAAAATGGTTAAGGATATAGTTCGGAATCCTTTTAAGCGGTTTGTGGATTGATATGTTTATAAAGGATGTTTCTTTTGTAAAAAGGTTTGAGCTTATACATGCTTTTTTAGATTGGTTAAGAAAGCATGATAAACCCCGATCGGGCCAAACCAACGATGATTCCTGTTGAGTCGGAAAACCTCGAACATAGACAAGTGGGTTGGTACGTGATTTATTTACTTAGACTCTTGAAAAAAATTCAAAAGTTTGGATGGACAATTATCGTGCCAAAAGTAGTGTCTTTCGGTCTAGGCAGATCAGGGGTGGTACACGAGGTGATGAAAAATCTGGCAAGACCAAGGTAGGTGTCGTTGTAACACGTTCATTTATCAAGTTGAATGCTGTCTCTACTTCACTCGTCCACGCAAACTTTCTTCCTTTTATGATGGATTGCCTGAAGTAGCCTTCGTCTCAGGTATTCTTTGAACCAACACGATCTAGATACCTTCGAAGATAAAACTATATGAGTTTGTTTGGCCATCATGAGTTACCTTCCTATCAAAATTCCATGGTCTTCCAATAAGTAAATGACACGCATCCATCTTGACCACATCACACCAAGCTTTCAGATGTGCCTTTTTAAGCGACACAAGCTTGCACGGTTTCGGATGTGCTTCAGACTTAATGTTGATTTTTTGTACCGCCTCTTCCGAAATAATATTATCGCACTTTCAGCATCAATGACAAACTGACATAATTTGCCAATAATAGTGCATGTTGACTAAAATATATTATTTCTCAACCAGTCTTCTTCGGTAGCTTTGGGAGTTAAACATGATCTTCTCACGACCAAATATAAAGCCAAATCTCCCTCTACGAGCTCCTTTTCATGTTCACTTTCATCGTATAGAGGATTTTATTGAACATTCACCTCACCATCATGTTCGTCAAGAATTAGTGTCTTCTTTCCATTATGTTTGCAATCGACAGCCCAATGCCTTGTTTCTCCACAAGTGAAACACTTAGTATTGCTACTAGTACCTCATTCAAAAATTGGTGTTTGTTGCTTTCCAGTACTTCTATTTGGTCAAGAAATGTCACGAGGTGCACTTCTTCCCACCATGTATAACGTCCGCTAGCAAATGGGTTGGTGAAAGCTGTTGTACCTTCTCGTCTTGACTGTCGTTCTACCACAAAAGCTCTTTGATGGGATGTAGAAACAGATATTGGGTCAATATAATGCGTCACTATTTCTTGGATCTCATTCTTTGCATGTAATTGATAAAACTCAGCAGTATATTCATCTACCGTTCGAACTCCTTTCTTCAAATTTTGTAAGTGCTAATACATTACCCTTTGATAATTGTAAGGTAAAAATGTTGAACAAAGATGTTTCTTCATTTTATCCCAAGAGTCTATCTTTGATATTCCCATTCGATTTTGGGTGAGCTTGAGTTGTTGCCACCATGCACTTTCTCGGCCACGAAGTCTTATCGAGATTAATGAGACTCGTCTATCATCTGGGACTCCTCGAAATTCTGAAACTTCCTCTGCAGTAGCGAGCCAATCAAGAAGATTTTCAGCTTGAAAGTTACCCTTGAACTCAGGAATATCTGTTCGGATTGTAGGACCTGTAAAATTAGTCAAACACGGATTCCAGAATCACATCTATGATCACCTCCGTGTACAAGTTGGACTTGTCGTCGATCGTCTCTCCTTCTATGTTGTCGTTAGGGAATGATATCATAAGTATGGTCACTATCGCTGTTAGTGAAACTTGCATTAGAATTATGTTCGGATTGTAGGACCTGTAAAATTGGTCCAACACCGATTCCAGAATCCCATCTATGATCACCTACGTGAACAAGTTGGACTTGTCGTCGATCGTCTCTCTTTCTATGTTGTCGTTAGGGAATGACATCATATGTATGGTCACTATCGCTGTTAGTGAAACTTGCATTAGAATTATGCAAACGGTTTTCCCTGTTCTGTTCTCATAAAAGGTTGGTTATCTTCTCGGTTAGTTGATCCATTATTTGCTCCATACGCCCTCCCACAATCCATTTAATCCTCTCCACAAGTCAAGTGTAAGACCCTTATCCCAAATAGTAAACCCCAAACACCTTGGACCCCAACCAGAACAAACCATTGGACAAAGGCATAATTCAGGAAAGTCAAACATCTTTCAATGATCCAGAGACATTACCTGTTACAGATTGAAAGGCTGTAGGCACATGTCTAAGGAGTGCCTGAACCAGCGAGTGATGCTCATGCCTGAAGGAGACTATGAGACTCAAGACGAGGACGAGGACGAGGATGGACCACACAAAAACTATGGAGAAAGAGCTTACCCAGACGTGGGAGAAATCCTTGTAACTCGCTGAATGTTAAGTGCCATGGTTGCCCCAACCGAGATGTTGCAAAGGGAAAATATCTTCCACAGCCGATGCACCATCAAATCCAAGATATGTAATCTGATTATTAATGGGGGATCATGTACCAATGTAGCTAGTGAGTACATGTTTATAAGTTCTTCTTAGAAAGAGCTCATCACCCGCGACCCTATAAGTTGAGATCGTTAGATCATGATGTTGAATTTATGATCAAAGATCAAGTCACCATCACCTTTAGTATATGGATATATGAAGACAAGGTCATTTATGATGTTGTGCCAATGCAAGCAATGCATCTTCTACTAGGTAGGCCATGGCAATGGGATAGAGACACTAAGCATGATAGTAGAACCAATATGTGTACCTAGTGGCACAATAAAAAGAAAATCTGTCTAGCACCCCTAATCCTATCTCAATTGCATTAGTTGAAAATGCAAATGGTTAGAGAAAAGGAAAATAGCATTAAGTCTAATTTTCTTATTTAGTCTAGCCACATTCGAAAGGCAGCTGCTAATAAACACACCATGCTACTAATAATCAATAAAGACATTATGAGCGCAGGATCCAATGAAGTGGCATTTGCGATCAGAGATTTCTAACATTTTATACAGGTTCAAAAGCTGTGTTCCCTGAAGAAATCCCGGCTGGACTACCACCCCTAAGAGGTATAATGTGATGCCTCCAGGATTAGCATAGGAGCAGTCCTAATGCAAGTAAAAAACCGGTGGCATACTTCAGTGAATAATAAAAAGGGCCCTCATTAAACTACTTCACCTACAGTAAGGAGTTGTATGCCTTATTAAGGGCCTTGGAGACCTGGAAACAATAGTTTTTGGCCAAAGAATTTGTAGTGCACACTGACCACAAGACACTTAGGCATTTAAAGAGCCAAACCAACTTAAAAAGATGATATGCCCAATGGTCTGAGTTGATCGAGACATTCCCATACAACATCAAATATAAGAAGGGCAAGTAAAATATTATGGTGGATGCACATTCAAGGAGTCATGCCTTAATCACTACCATGGAGGCCAAAATCATAAGGTTCAAATTCATAAAAGACCTATGTCCAGATGACCGAGACCAAAGTCAAACCTTCCAAACTTGCAGGACAAAGATTTTATCTACATGATGGATTTCTATTCAGAGAGAGGTGAGTTTGCATTCCACACTGCTCAATATGAGACTTGATTGTTAGAGAAGTCCATGAAAGAGAATTTATGGGTCACTTCGGAGTTGATAAAACATTAGATGTGGCTAAAAAGAACTTCTACTGGCCACATCTCCAGCGGACCATAGAAACTCATTATACAAGGAGTATGATTTGTAGAACAGTCAAGTCTAGAATTCATCTCTATGGGATGTATATGGATCCACTCTACTGAGGACAACCTTTGGGAAGAATATGCACACCTGGCTTTAATCCATCACATTCAACGAATTTGCTTACAATCTGGCCCAACACTCAGCCACAAAGTTGTCACCGTTTGAAGTAGTCTATGTGTTAGCTTACACCACTGCCAAAGGACCTTACACCAAAGGACCTTACACCACTGCCATCGACATAAGCTGTAAGTTTGAGAGGACATGACAAGGCAGAATTCATCAAAACTATCTACGAGCAAGCTACAGCTGACAAGAAGAAAACTAAACAATACGCCGAGGAAGCTAACAATTGTAGAAATGATATTATCTTTCAACCAGGAGATCAATTATGGCTATATAAGCGTCCTGAACAGTTTCCAAAAGAAGAAGCTCCAAGCTAGCACAATGAGGAGTAGCACCATTCGTAATCTTGGAGAAGATCAACAACAAACGCCTCGTCCAACCAGGTGAGCTAAATATATGTCTATATTTAATGTGACTGCTTTTTCTAATTTCTTCTAGAGGAACCAGTTAAGAAGACAAAACCTTCAGAAGAAGGAAGGAATGATGAGGACAAAACAATGACCAGAGATGGTAACTAACCGGACCGTACATATGGATCAGTCACATTTGCATTAAGTTGACCATCTAGAAACATGACCAGGCAAGGAACAGATGAAACGTAACAGCCCAAATTAAGCTCGGCTCAAGACAACCCAGGACACATTCCTATCTATGGAGGTTCCCATTGTATTCGAAGGAGCCACGGACTTGAGAAGTACAATCAGGCAGTACTACAATCACTTGACCATAACTTATGACAACATATGGACATGGATAACCTTAAGGTGGACCAACAACTGCTGTCCTTTACCTCAACCCGATATTCATCGACCAAGTGACCCAAAATATCACTTCAGTCGGACCAGTTCACTCATGACAAGAAGATGGTATGCGAAACCACCTAAACAACTAACCCGTGTTCTATCGGGATTAACCCAGGTACTAACGGGGTTGGCCCGGGTACTATCGCAGTTAACCCGAGTACTATCGGGGTCCACCTTGGTACTATTAGGGTTTACCTGGAAACTATCGGGGTTGACCCGGGTACTATAAGGGTTTACACGGGTACTATCTGGGTCGACCTGAGTATTATCTGGGTCGACCCATATACTATTGGAGTCGACCCAGGTACTATCAGGGTTGATCTACACTCGACCAGAACTGATCTTGACCACCAACTCATCGATCTTACTGCCAGACCAGGAGGAATCAAACCCTACCTCAACCAAGGGCTTAATACCCCGATTACCGACAAAGGTGAAATCCAATAAGCATCAATTTGATAATTACGGTTTTGACTAACGAGTTCTTTTTTATTTTGTGATATTTTTCTTTTAATAAGCATAATTCGTCTAATCTAAATTTGTTTCTGCTTTCAAATTTAAACCTAAGTTGATAGGACATTTTTATAAGGTCCCTTTCAAGCATTGCAATCGGTAAATTTTTATTCATTAATAAAATATCGCATTTTCTTTAAGTGTTAACTTATGTTTTCTCAAGCCTAAGTGAGACACGAACCTCTTTAGTCTCAAGATTATGTTGTATCATGAGTCTGTCGCAACCCGTATGGTGCATGTAGATCCCATGCGTCAATACCCCAACCCAATCCCACGACTTCTTAAGGCTCGATTTGATCAGCTTATCATCCACACCCTAGTCTATTGGCCACACTCTCTTCTCGGGTCTTATAAGTGCCTTATCAGCCTGGTGCTTATATCACTCCATAAACGAGAAAGAAAATCGGCAATGTAAAACAAGGGAGAAATAGAAGAAGAATAAATATGATAATGAGAGGATCTCAGATTTTCTAGAAATGGTGTGCTAATCCACACTAGAAATTATGTGGATGTCATTTCTTATGAAACCCTTGGAAGAATGTCCATCAGTTTATCTAAAGTCATTTCAACCTAAAAACCGTTGACTGGATTCTCAAGAGAAACAAAAATGATCAAACTACTAGTAAAGGGAGGAGGAGTGACGAATAATGTGAAATTCTCGGTTGCTGATCACCCATGATTTAAAACAAAATCATGTGAATACCATGAAACTCTATGAGATTCATCCCGTGAACATACCACATCTGCCTCAATTTTCTAATGCTCGCATGAATCAAAACAAATTGAAAAAACTATAGAGTCAGAAATTTATTTCTTGGCCAAGCACAAACTCAAAATCATGTGACCAAACAGAACACTGAAAGATAGTGTAAAAAGGATAACTCGAACCAGAAGGAGTTGATGAAACTGTTATAATTATTACAAGTTGCAGAGGTTCCCAAGCTAAAAGACGACCTAACATGCGAACCAGTAATTTTGGTATGCATTGACAATGAGCATCTGGAACATTGTGTTGAAATTGGAACAAGGCTGAAAGAAGAAATCAAGGAAGAACTGATTTATTTCCTTAAGGAAAATATACACACTTTCAGTTGCCAGCATCGATATTGCGTATCACGAGTTGAATGTTAACCCGACATTAAAACAGATAAAGAAAAAAAAGAGAATTTAGGACATAAGCGAGTCAATTGTCACGGGATGGACATTCAAGATGTCCTTGGGACGTAACAAAGACGTCCAGCCTGTGACAAGAGAAGACTGTCCAGTTCAATGTATGGAAGATTCTTCACCAAATCCAGGATCCCTAAGAATCCGCCCTCAATCCCTAAAGATCCGTCTGGGATCCCTAAGAATCCACCCGGGATCCCTAAGAATCCGCCCGGAATCCCTAAGAATCCACCCGGGATACATAAGAATCCGCCCATACTTATGAGTATCTTTGTAATAGACATTAGATTAGTTTAATCTCCACCATCTATTCTGGAGGTATTTTGTATAAATAGGGGTGAGATCCCTCATTTATAATCATCCAACATTTTCATCAATATATGAGATATTGAGAGCATTTCCTTCTTCTTTCCTGAGTTCTCTCTTATTTTTCTAAGTTTCATTTGAGAGTTAAGCCGTCTAAACCGTTTGTGTAAACCCAAACCAGTCTAGGACCGCACGGTTTGATCCTCTAAAATAAAGCCCGTGACAAGTGGTATCAGAGCCAGGCTCGATTCAAATTAAAGAAGTGATCAAGTGATGGCAGGACACAATCAAGAAGGTGTTATCGTGGGAAATGATGGAGTGGACGAGAGGTCTTCGCTCCTGATGTTCCAAAGAAGAAGCGTGACAAGAGCAGGGTCCGAGATGAGCTTGGAGCCCTGGGCGCCACAATGATGGAAATGGGGGAGAGACTCAAAAGATTTGAGTACTCCACCACCGAGCTTGATAGCACGGTTCTCATCGAGCTTAAGGAGGACGTTGGTGGAGCGGAGACAAGGTTCCACCAATTTGAAGAAAACGTGTTGGGAGCAGTCCATTTGTTGAGAGTGAGCATCGAGGCGATGCAAAAAGACCTTGTGTTGTGCAAAAAGGCGGTTGCCAACGCCGGTAATAGAAATACGGGCATGTGTAGAGTGGATAACGCAAGGCCCTCACGTTTTGATGGGGCTAAGGATGCCAAGGAAGTTGTGAATTTTTTTGGGAAATAGAGCAATACTTTGATAATCTTGGTCTAGGGAATAAGATGGCAAAGATCAAGGCGACCACATCCTACCTTACAGATACCGCCATGCTATGGTGACGAAGGCGTCATGGTGACATTGAAGAAGGAGTGTGTCGGATGGAGACATACGACTAGTTCAAGAAAGAACTGAAGCGTTAGTTATATACATAGAATGTGGTGTATAAGGTCAGATGGAAGCTGAGGGAACTCTGGCAAAGAGGTAATATCCGAGACTATGTTAAGGAATTTACAACCTTACGCTACAGATTTCTAACCTGTCCGACCAAGACTTGGTTTTCTATTTCGTTGATGGACTCCAAGGGTGGGCAAAGCAAAAGTTGCAGCGCCGTGGGTGTAAGTCCGTAAGTGAAGTCATTGCAACAGCAGAATCCCTTTCGGACTTCTACATCCATAACCAACCATAACCCTACAAGAAGAGGGTGTCAAGGGGAGATGGAGAAAGGAACGACCAACCACCACGGACTTACACTAGGAACTAAAAGAAGAGCTTGGTGAAAGAAGACTATGAAGCAAAAAAAACGCTCTTTTTTCCCAAGGAATGATTGCTATGTGTGTAAGGGGCCACATCCTGCGAGGGATTTCCCTAAATTGGGGTCATTATAGGCCCTCATCGAACAGGAAGAGGCCCGTACCCACGAGGGAGACAAGCGTGCTTGGGTCCTTACAGCGGCTCAATGCTCTAAATGCGACAGCCACATCCAAGAGTACAAGTAAGGGCTTGATGTACGTGATGCGAACATTAACGGGATGGAGGCCCAAGTGATGGTTGATACTGGTGCAACCCATAACTTCATCTCCGAGGAAGAGGCGAAGAGACGCGGACTAAGATGGACCAAGGGGGACGGTTGGATTAAGACCTTGAATGCACCCGCCAAGCCCTTTCATGGTGTTGCACATGGAGTTGAGCTGAGAGTTAGAGCATGGAAAAGCATGGTGAAGTTTTCCGTCGTACTTATGGATGATTTCAAGGTAGTGCTATGCCTTGAATTTCAGAGGCAAGTATCGGCGATCCCAATGTCTGCCTTTAGCATGGTGTGCATCCTTGAGAAAGGTTCGACGTGCATGATTCTCACTATGGACATTGCATGTGATGGAGAAGTTAGGCAACTTTCGACCATGCAACTGTCCAAAGGAATCAAGAAAGGTGAGCCAACATATCTCGCCATGTTGAAGATAGATGACGAGTCTGGAGGAGTGTATGTCATCCTTTCCACGATCGAGAAGGTCCTTGAGCAGAATAAGGACATGATGCCGGCTAAGTTGTCCAAGGAATTACCGCCTAAAAGAGAGGTGGATCATCAGATCGAGCTGGAAGTTGGGGCCAAACCACCTGTGATGGCCCCATAGAGATGGGTCCCTCTGAGTTGGCGGAGCTGAGGAAGCAGCTCGACGAGTTACTTTCAACGGGAATGTTGAGACCATCAAAGGCCCTATATGGCGACCCAGTGTTATTTCAGAAGAAACACGATTGATCCTTGAGGATGTGTGTGGACTATCGAGCACTAAATAAGGTAACCATCGAAAATCAGTACCCTATCCCATTCATCGCATACCTGTTTGATAGGTTGGATAGTGTCAAGGTCTACACCAAAATGGACCTGCAAAAAGGGTACTACCAGGTTTGGATTGCAGAAGGAGATGAGCCCAATACTGCATTTTTCACTCGGTATGGGTCTTACGAGTGGACGTTCATGCCGTTTGGACTCACCAACGCTTCGGCCATATTCTGCACTCTTATGAACCAGATCTTCCAGTCTTATTTGGACCAGATCATAGTGGTCTATATGAATGACATAGTCGTATACTCCTAATTGCTGGAGGAACACGTGAAACATCTTCAGACAGTGTTCCAAGTTCTACGGGAGAACAAGTTGCAAGTTGAACTATGTTGACAGGTTGTATATTGTGCAAGAAAATGAGATGACATCAATTGTTTATTGCTTGTCTGTTTGATGACATTACCTCTTGGAAGTGCCTTTCTCCGTGAAGACGGACAATGTGGTAACGAGTTATTTTCAGACTCAAAAGAAGTTGTCGCCAAAACAAGCCAGATGGCAAGACTTTCTAGCCGAATTCGACTTTTCCTTGGAGTACAAATCATGGAAGGGAAACGTAGTGGCTGACGCACTAAGTCGGAAGGTCGAACTTACGTCGATCAACCAAGTGGAAAGTGCCATCAGGGAACGGATCCGAGAAGGGTTTGACCACGATCCTACTGCCAAAGATTTGGTGAATATGGCTTTGGAGAGAAAGACTGTCCGGTTTTGGTTAGAAGATGGTATACTCTACACCAAGGATAGACAAGTATGTATTTCAAATTATGGGAGTCTACAACGCGACATTGTCTGGGAATGTCATGACACACTTTGGATGGGACATCTTGGACACTAGGGCACATTGGCCCTTGTAGAAGCAGCCTATTATTGGCCACGGATGCGAGACACCATAGAGCTCTATGTGAAAACGTGTCTAATGTGCTAGCAGGATAAAACCAAGAATAGGCAACCAGAAGGGCTGCTGGAACCATTGCCCATACCAGCCCGACCTTGGGAATCGGTTTCCTTGAACTTCATCAGCTTGTCCAACGGACTGCACAGCAGAGGGTGCAGCTCGGGCATTCTTCAAGAATGTGGTCAAATTTGGGGATTACCGAACAACATTGTAAGTGATCGTGATCCTCGCTTTATCTAGAAACTTTGGACAGAGTTGTTCAAAACTCTTGGAACGGGGCTTAGTTTCTCAACAAGCTTCCAACCCTAAACTGACGGCCAAACAGAGCGTGCAAAATCCCTGCTGGAATGCTACCTTCGGCACTTTGTGAGTGCAAACCAGGAAGACTGGACAAAGTTTTTGGATATAACCCAATTTTCTTACAGTCTGAAGCGGAGCGAGGCAACCAGAAAGAGTTCGTTCGGAATGGCCACCGGCCAGCAGCCAACAACTCCTCATGCACTGACCACATCAAGCAATGAGACACGAAGTCCAGATGCGCATAAGATGGTTCAAACATGGGAAGATCACGCAGATTTTGCACGGGTCTGTTTGGAGAAGTGGTGCGATCCAGAATGAACCTGACTTACTTACGACTATAGAGGATTTGGATTCGACAGAAGAAAAGGATGAAGAAGAGAAAGAAGAACAACTCAGAATGCAACCCGGACATGGGCTGCCCACATCCCGCGACCAGCCAGGCCAGCTTAGCTCTCCCACATCCCGCGACCAACCCGGCCAGTCCCGTTCGCCCACAAACCACGGCCCATCCAAGCCACGACCCGACCTCTCCGCGAACCAAACACCAAGCAACACGACCATCGGCCAACCTAACTCTCAACCCGACCTGACCCTCGACCAACCCGGATTTATTCCCACCCTGACCAAGACCAAACCTCCCCGACCTGAATTTGGTCATAAACCGGCTGATGTGATCCTCACCAGGTCTAAGGAGGTTCAGGTCGACACGAAGCTTATGATGAACGCCCCAGACAATCCAACCGATGACATGCAAACGTCTCAATGGTCGACCTAAGGAGAACCCGGAAGGACGCTGCACGGACGACCCAACGAACACGCAAACGACCCAGAGGACATCCCAAACGGACGGACAGACAGCTGTGCATCTGGGCCGCTGGATTTTGACAATTGGTCAAGTGACCCAATTGTGCTCTTTTTCCCTATCTTTGGGCTTTTCCCATTGGGTTTACCAAAGATGGGTTTTTAATGAGGTATTTGGACCACTTAATCCTAAGGCTTTTGTGAATCCAAGACCAAGCCCAGTCACCATTTATTTTATGGTTGCATGTCCTTGCATGTTCTTGGAGTTTGTTCCAAGCATGCAAGCCTTTCCCCTTTTTCAATTTTCTGCATGTTCTTGCATGCTCTTGGAACTAGTGCCGAGCATGCAAGGTATTAACATTCTCTATTTAAGTTTGGCCTTAGCCATTGTTGTAAGGATCGAATTTTTAATCAAGAAGTTTCTTTCTCTTTAGAAATTTTCGATCATTTGAACAGTGTGTAATATCTGTTCTTCTCTTAGATCTCCTCTTGGTGTGTAATATCCTAGAGCCATCTAAGAAATCCTTGTGCTCTTTGGTGCGTCATATCCAAACGAGCATAAGCCGGTATATCAGAGGTCTTTCCGCAGCCTTTCTGCGACCGCATCACTCCACATCCCTTGGCAACTTGAGCTCACGCTCGTTGTGCAAGGCTTATCCAGTTCTACATCCCCTTGTTGTGTCGATTTTGGGTTTGATCCTTCCTAGGATCACATCAAGTGGTATCAGAGCAACACAACAAGAAGGATGTTCATTCCAGAAAATGTTGGGGATATTATCACAGCCAGAATAGAGCAATTGAAGAACACTTTTGTTGCTGATTTTTCAAAGGAGATGAAGGAAGTGCTTAAGGACGTTTTAAAGAACCATCCAAAGAGCCCAACCAAACGTCCATCTATACCTAAGGCAACAGACCATGAGCTTCTGGAAATCAAAGAAATAAAACCTGAAGATGAAAGTGTTTGGCAACCACGGTGGGATATTTACCCAGAAGACTGTCCAAAAGAAAAGTCACAAGGTTTGCAACAACTTCAAGACTATTTAGATTTGAGGACAAATCCTTTTTAAGTGGGAGGGGATGATGTGATCCTCACCAGGTCTAAGGAGGTTCAGGTCGACACGAAGCTTATGATGAACGCCCCAGAAAATCCAACCGATGACCATGCAAACGACCCAATGGTCGACCCTAAGGAGAACCCGGAAGGACGCTGCACGGACGACCCAACGAACACGCAAACGACCCAGAGGACATCCCAAACGGACGGACAGACAGCTGTGCATCTGGGCCGCTGGATTTTGACAATTGGTCAAGTTACCCAATTGTGCTCTTTTTCCCTATCTTTGGGCTTTTCCCATTGGGTTTACCAAAGATGGGTTTTTAATGAGGCATTTGGACCACTTATTCCTAAGGCTTTTGTGAATCCAAGACCAAGCCCAGTCACCATTTATTTTATAATTAAATGAGCATTTATTAGATGGTTGCATGTCCTTGCATGTTCTTGGAGTTTGTTCCAAGCATGCAAGCCTTTCCCCTTTTTCAATTTTCTGCATGTTTTTGCATGCTCTTGGAACTAGTGCCGAGCATGCAAGGTATTCCCATTCTCTATTTAAGTTTGGCCTTAGCCATTGTTGTAAGGATCGAATTTTTAATCAAGAAGTTTCTTTCTCTTTAGAAATTTTCGATCATTTGAACAGTGTGTAATATATGTTCTTCTCTTAGATCTTCTCTTGGTGTGTAATATCCTAGAGCCATCTAAGAAATCCTTGTGCTCTTTGGTGCGTCATATCCAAACGAGCATAAGCCGGTATATCAGAGGTCTTTCCGCAGCCTTTGTGCGACCGCATCACTCCACATCCCTTGGCAACTTGAGCTCACGTTCGTTGTGCAAGGCTTATCCAGTTCTTCATCCCCTTGTTGTGCCGATTTTGGGTGTGATCCTTCCTAGGATCACATCAAGTGGTATCAGAGCAACACAACAAGAAGGATATTCATTCCAGAAAATGTTGGGGATATTATCACAGCCAGAATAGAGCAATTGAAGAACACTTTTGTTGTCAATTTTTCAAAGGAGATGAAGGAAGTGTTTAAGGACGTTTTAAAGAACCATCCAAAGAGCCCAACCAAACGTCCATCTATACCTAAGGCAACAGACCATAAGCTTCTGGAAATCAAAGAAGTAAAACCTGAAGATGAAAATGTTTGGCAACCACAGTGGGATATTTACCCGGAAGACTGTCCAGAAGAAAAGTCACAAAATTTGCAACAACTTCAAGACTATTCGGATTTGAGGACAAATCCTTTTCAAGTGGGAGGGGATGATGTGATCCTCACCAGGCCTAAGGAGGTTCCGGATGACCTAAAGCTAGGAGCAGAAGATCTGGAGCTGAAAATGGACCAACACGATGACCCAAAGGTTGGACCGGTCGACCTGAAGCTTATGACGAACGTCCCAGACAGCCCTACATGTGACCAGCTAGATGAACCAACAGACAAACAGGATGGACGTTGCACGGGTGACCCAACGGACGCCAGGATAAGTACTCAGGACGACCATACGTACAACTCCACGGGCAACCTGAAACTAACCATGAACGTCTGTAAGCATACGGACCCGGTCCATTGGAGAATGGCTCTTGGATCCATTTCTATCAGCCCATTATCATTTCCAAATCCAGGCCCAGCCCATCTCCTTTTCAGCCACCAAAAGTTGTTGTTAGATGGTAGTTGAGAAGTTACTTAATTAATGCACTTAATTTATAGTTGCTTGCATGTGTCTGCATGTTCTTGGAGTTTGTTCCAAGCATGCAAGCCTTTCCCCTTTTTCAATTTTCTGCATGTTCTTGCATGCTCTTGGAACTAGTGCCGAGCATGCAAAGTATTCCCATTCTCTATTTAAGCTTGGCCTTAGCCATTGTTGTAAGGATCGAATTTTTAATCAAGAAGTTTCTTTCTCTTTAGAAATTTTCGATCATTTGAACAGTGTGTAATATCTGTTCTTCTCTTAGATCTCCTCTTGGTGTGTAATATCCTAGAGCCATCAAAGAAATCCTTGTGCTCTTTGGTGCATCATATCCAAACGAGCATAAGCCGGTATATCAGAGGTCTTTCCGCAGCCTTTGTGCGACCGCATCACTCCACATCCTTTGGCAACTTGAGCTCACGCTCGTTGTGCAAGGCTTATCCAGTTCTTCATCCCCTTGTTGTGCCGATTTTGGGTTTGATCCTTCCTAAGATCACATCAGTCTTATATGTTGGTGTCAATGTATACTTTGACCCATTCAGAGAAGTAGTACAAGTAAACATCTTTTCTGCTTTGACTTGTGCAGCGGGTCAACAATGTTCATGGACCAACACATAAAAGGTATGGTGCCAAAATCGGTGAGAGTAACACGGTGGATTAGTGTATTGTTGGTGCATGTGTTTGACATTTTGTGCATTTTTCGGATAATGTTTTGTAACCTTACACCATGGTTGGCCAATAATAGGCATAAAGATTTATTTTGATTGCTAGGGCCTATCCGTCGAAGTGGTTGCCGCATGATCTACTCTGGACTTCCTCCATGATTCTCCGTGCTTCTTTGCCTTCTACACAGTTTAAGAGGGGTTCAGAGAACTTCTATTTAAAAACTTCTTCGTCAATTAGGACGTATCGAGCTGCTTGAGCCTAGAGTTTCCGAGCTGTGCAATTATCAGGTGGGACTTCACCGTCCATGATATATAAGCGAATTGGTCCCATCCACTCCTTGTCGCAACCGTACTCTTATGTTGTTGCTTGTGGATCTTTCTCCATTCCTGCCACCCCTACATCACCTGGAGGTTCATCTTTGATAGGTTCTTGTTCAAGTGGATTGAATATGTTAACTAATCCGGTGGAATAGATACTCGGATGTTTGATAAATTCCACAGGGATGATTCACGTTAGTCAATGATCAGAAGTCAATGCTAGTGCTGCCAAAGCATGTGCTGGAGTGTTTTCTCCCCAAGGGATTCGAGTGAGTTCAAAATCCTTAAATTCATTAGCCAATTCTTTGAAGTTTTTGAGATAAGATCCTGTTGGGTAATTCCAAATAAATGAAGTATATGAAGAGGTAGATTCATGCAACAAGAGGAAGGATGAATCTACAAGTCAAAGTACCTTTAATCTAACCACATTGGATGGTTCTTTGTCTAATCTTTATTATGATTCATAGAACCTAGATTTTTAAGTCTCTTCATATTCTACTCTACTCAACTATATAAAGCTCTTTTGTAATCTTTGTCATAACACATCATCATAACAACAAAACACAAGTTTTATAAAGAGTAGTTTTATAAATCTTTCTTTCTCTGAGTTTTAATTTTAGATTTGGTATCAGAGCTTCAGGAGGAAGTCTCGATCAAAAGGCTTAAAAAAGTCTTGTTCATCAAATCTAAGAGAAGCAAGTTACATGGAGGTAACTAATGATGTTCAGCCACATACCAAGGAGATTGGATCATCATCCATCCAATGCCCAATGTTGACTCCGACAAACTATACTGTTTGGTCAATCAGGATGAAAGTGTTACTCCGAGTCCATAAAGTATGGGAATCGATTGATCCGGGTACTACCAACGAAACGCAGAATGATGTTGCAATAGCACTCTTGTTTCAATCAATTCCGGAATCACTCATCTTGCAAGTAGGAGATCAAACTACATCAAAGAGTATTTGGGATGCCATCAAGTCACGGTACCTAGGAGCGGATCGTGTAAGGGAGGCAAGACTCCAAACGTTGATGTCAGAGTTTGAAAGACTAAAGATGAGTGAAAGTGACTCTGTCTATAACTTTGCCGGGAAGATATCGGAACTTGCATCTAAATCAGCCTCGTTGGGAGAAAGTATGAATGACGAAAAGATGGTGAAGAAATTCTTGAAAGGACTTCCAAGAAACAAGTACATTCATATAGTAGCCTCTCTAGAACAAGTTCTCGACCTAAAGACGGTGGGATTCGAAGATATTGTTGGGAGACTAAAGGCATATGAAGAACGTGTCAAGGATGAAGTTCAAGAAGGGGATCATGGAAAACTAATGTTCTCCAACAACGATACAAATAACCAAGGAGGATCCAGAAGTTTCCGAGGAAGAGGCAGAGGACGTCGTGGCAGAAGTGGACGAGGTCGAGGGAGACCTAATAAAGGAGAAGAGAACGTGGATAATAACCACAAGCAGAAGAAAGAACGTTCTAAGGTCATATGTTGGCGTTGTGACAAGGCGGGACACTACGCAACATCTTGCCCCGAAAAACAAACAAGACAACAAGAGGTGAATTTAAATGAGACACAAGAAGGTGATGCTCTTTATATTCACGAGGTTGTGTTCTTAAATGAGGATAAAGTGGATCCTAAGAAGTTCAATATCAACAAAGGCGATGCAAGTGTTTGGTATTTGGACAACGGAGCAAGTAATCATATGACGGGGAACAAAGAGTTCTTTGCAACCTTGGATGAAGGTGTTAAAGGGACAGTGAATTTTAGTGATGGCTCAACAGTTGATATAGAAGGTAAAGGTACTATCTTATTTGAGTGCAAAAGAGGAGAACATAGAGCACTTAAAGATATTTACCTTATACCCCGCTTGAAGCACAATATTTTGAGTCTGGGACAAGCAACAGAGAATGGGTGTGAGGTTATCATGAAGGACAAACTATTGACGTTAAAAGACCCAAGTGGAAGGCTGCTTGTTCAAGTCACAAGATCACCAAATCGTCTCTATATGACGTTGATGAAGATTGGCAACCAGAAGTGTCTCAAAATAGAAGATGATGAGACAATTTGGAGATGGCATGCTCGGCTCGGCCATGTGAGTTTTGGTGTGATGAACAACATGGTTCAGAAGGAGATGGTCATAGGGATGCCAAAGGTCATACATAAGAAAGATGTATGTGGGGTATGTCTGGCCGGAAAACAGACGAGAAGTTCATTCCCGACTAAAGCGAAGTTTCGAGCTACTCAAGCTTTGGAGTTAATCCATGGATACTTATGTGGACCGATTTCGCCGCTAACACCAGCAAACAATCGGTATATATTTGTATTGATTGATGATTTTTCAAGATATATGTGGATTATGCTTCTAAGAGAGAAAAATGAAGCGTTTGAGCGGTTCAAAAGGTTCAAAGAAAATGTTGAACGACACACGGGTTTGGCGATCAAAACGTTTTGCACTGATAGAGGAGGAGAGTTTACCTCAAATGAGTTTAACATGATTTGTGAAAAAAATGGACTCACAAGACACTTGACAGCACCACATACTCCACAACAAAATGGTGTTGTTGAGAGGAGGAACCGAACCTTAATGGAGATGACGAGGAGTTTGCTTAAGGGAATGAGTCTGCCTAATAGCATGTGGGGTGAAGCCGTGCGTCATGCGACTTACCTTATCAACCGAATTCCTACCAAAGCATTGAAGGATCAGACTCTTTATGAATGTTTTACATCCAAGAAACCTAACATTGAGCATTTGAGGGTTTTTGGTTGTGTAGCATATGTGAAAATCACTCGGCCCCATCTTAAGAAGCTAGATGAAAGATCAAAGAGTGTGATTAATCTTGGAACAGAACCGGGGTCCAAGGCTTATAGACTTTATGATCCAGAGACACAGAAGGTGTTAGTTAGTCGAGATGTGGTTTTCGATGAAAAGAAGGCTTGGAATTGGTCTAACAAGGCAAACCAAAGTGTTGGTGAACCTGGGATGTTTAAGTTGTCAAATGGTGGTTTAGTTGAAGACGTAGGTGGATATGGAGATGATCAGAACTTTGATCACCATGAAGCTCCTGACCAAGAGACAATGAACCAACATGAAGAATAAGCTGAAAACACTATCAATGAAGAAAATACAGAAGAAGAACCTCCACAAGTGTTGAGAAGATCTAGCCGTACGATAAAACAACCTAAGTACCTTGAGGATTATGTGTTACTAGCTGATCTAGAAGGAGAGAGATTGTTATTCAAAATTGATGGTGAGCCAGAGAACTTTCATGAAGCAAAAGACTCGAGTGACTGGGTAGAGGCAATGAATGTCGAGTTGGAGTCTATCGAAAGAAACAAGACATGGGAGCTTGTTGAATCCTCTCACCAAGAATCCGGTGTTTCATGGTCGAAGTAAACATATACTTTCTAGATATCATTTCATCCGAGAGTGTGTAGAGGCTGGACATATTGAAGTGGAACATATACCCGGAGTGGAACAGAAGGCGGACATACTCACTAAGCCATTGGGAAGAATCAAGTTCAAGATCATGAGGGATCTAATTGGAGTTCTGGAGATCAAGATTCCTAGAACTCAAGTTGGAATTAAGGGGGAGAATGTTGGGTAATTCCAAATAAATGAGGTATATGAAGAGGTAGATTCATGCAACAAGAGGAAGGATGAATCTACAAGTCAAAGTACCTTTAATCTAACCACATTGGATGGTTCTTTGTCTAATCTTTATTATGATTCATAGAACCTAGATTTTTAAGTCTCTTCATATTCTACTCTACTCAACTATATAAAGCTCTTTTGTAATCTTTGTCATAACACATCATCATAACAACAAAACAGAAGTTTTATAAAGAGTAGTTTTATAAATCTTTCTTTCTCTGAGTTTTAATTTTAGAGATCCATTTTTTATTATATTGTTTCCTGTTCTCTGATGAATTGACTAGCGACTAACTGAGAATCACAATAGACATGGATGTTCTGGATTTTATTCTAAGGGTTAATGTCAATCCAGCGATTAACGTTTTGTTCCTTGCTTTGTTGTTATAAGCATGGAATATTAGTCAAAATAACCGTTCCAAAATTTTATCAATTGCAGAAATCAGACGGATTTCAATCCCAGATCCTTGTTGTGAAGAAGAACTATTAACATGAAGAATCAATATGGAGTTCAGAGTTGATTCTTGTACTCATTTTCTGAAAGCTCAACAAAAAAATCTGCCAACAGTTGATATTTTTCAAAAGTTATATTTCGGTACTCGATGTCGTATTGATTGTGTTATATTTCCCATTTTGCTAGTTTTACGAACTGGCTTGGACTATGCAGGATTGTTCTCACTAGGAAGGTAGTCAGAACTCCGATGGAATGCAATTGAAAATACGGTCGTAATTTTCGAGCATACATTACTACTGCAAGTGCTAGCTTCTAAATTTGCGGATACCAACTTTGTTCATCTATTGACACTTGTCTCACGTAAAATATTGAATCTTGTATGCTGCCTCTTCTCTGTTGACTATGCCGCTTACTGCTGTTACAAAAACTACCGTCTACAATTAGGAGCTCTCCTTCAATGGGGTTTACGAGTACAGGAGGACTTGCTATGTAGCTTTTCAGGTGCTAGAAAGCCTCTTCGCATCTGTCAGTCCATTTAAACTTTTTGTTTCCCATGAAGACATCAGAGAAAGGTAGACACTTCTCAGTTGATCATGAGATGCATCGCTTTGGTTCTGCAACTCATCCTGTAAGTCATTTTACTTCTCGCTTAGTCTTTGGTGGGGCCATCTGGATAAGATTGTGGATCTGATTAAGCTTTGCTTAGATGCTTCATGAGCGACGAGATAGTCAATGAACTCGCTGGATGCAACTGCGAATCTACACTTAGTGGGATTGAGTTTCATGTTGTGCTCATTTAAACATTTAAAATGTTTTCTTAAATGTGCTACATGATTTTCTTATTTGAGAGATCTTACGGGCATGTCTTCATTATACACTTCCATCATTTTCAAGCTGTTCCGCAAACATCTTATTCACCACTTGTTGATAGGTAGCTCCAACGTTTTTGACCAAAAGTCATTTCCTTATAATAGTAAGTTCCTCGATCTATTATGAACAAATTTTTTCTTGACCATCGAGGTTCATCATGAGCTGATTATAAACAGAAAAAGCGTTGATGAAAGAAAGTAGTTTGTTTCCTACTGTTGCTTCCACTAGGTGATCGATGTGAGGTAATGGGAAGCTATCTTCAGACATGTATTGTTCAAATAAGTGAAGCCCATTTTTATATTTGTACCACAACTGGGTTGGCGAGCCAATCAGGATATTTGACATTGGTGATTGATCCTATTTTCAGAAATCGTCATTGACTGCATTGTGTCACAGGCTTAATTTTAGAGGATCAAACCGTGCGGCCCTAGACTGATTTGGGTTTAGACAAATGGTCTAGGCAGCCTAACTCTAAAAAAAAATTTAGAAAAATAAGAGAAAACTCAGGAAACAAGAAGAAAATGCTCTCAATATCTCATATATTGATGAAAATGCTGGATGATTACAAATTAGGGATCTCACCCCTATTTATACAAATACACCTCCATAATGGATGGTGGAGATTAAACTAATCCAACAGCTATTACAAAGATACTCATAAGTATGAGCGGATTCTTAGGGATTCTGGGTGGATTCTCTGGAATCCCGGACAGATCTTTAGGGATTGAGGGCAAATTCTTAGGGATCCTAGATTTCGTGAAGAATCTTCCATACATTGAACCTGGAAAGTATTATCTTGTCACGGGCTGGACGTCCTTGTTACGGCCCAAAGACATCTTGAATGTCAGGCCCGTCACATTCTTCCCCACCTAATTCGGCGACGCCTTCATCGCCGTGAACACTCTTAGTTGCTCCTTGAACTGCCACAAGTCCACTTCAGGTTCCCAAGATGCCTCTGACTCAGGTTGTCGTTTCCATTTGATAAGGAAGTGTGTTTTCCGAGGAACACCGCGCTTCCGGACTATCTTTGATACGAGTACTTCTTCCATTTCCTTGTCGTAAGACTTAGTTATGATCGGTGATGCTCGACTTGACTGTCCACGACTCTCATCTTCTATTTCTTCCTGGATGGCTTTAGCATGCTGACATGGAAGACCGGATGTATTTTCAGTGATTCAGGTAAGTCAAGTTTGTAGGCGACCTTGTCTATCCTCGCTGTCACCTTAAACGGTCTTTCATATCTCCGGAGGAGTCCATTGTGCATCCTCCTTAATACTTTGAACTGTGGGGAAGGAGTTTTACCAACACTTGGTCTTCCTATGCTAAAACCAGAGGATCGTCTTGAAGGAAGGAGGAATGATGATTAAGGAGGTTACTAACACTCCTTTATGGCAGCGGATTGATGATTAAATGAAAGGAGGCTACTAGCTCTCCAATTAGTGTGAATGATGAAGGGGTTTGATTCCACTAGCACAGGTTCACCCTGCAAAGAGCTATGGAATTTCACAGTAGATTACTCTACCCTTAAGTGAATGGAAATCAATGTTCTTAGGCTGAACAGAGAAAGCAAGAAGCAAAAGAGCTCTAAATGTATTTTATAAATTCGATGATGGCTTACAATGGGGGGGTGAATGCCTATTTAAAGGCAGAAAACCCTAACAAGAATTATTCCATAAAAGGAATATTCTAACTAACTTATCTTAAAGATTAAATTCCTAATTTAATTAAATCCTAAATTTATGCCAACAAATTTTATCCTAAACTACTTATCTAAATTTAAATGAAGTAATTATTTACAAACTAATAAATTAAACCAATGGGTTGGTTTAATTTTAATCTCCTCTCCACCCTTGAATTCGAATTCTACTAAGGCTTTAAGGGCCTTCTTTTAGGCTTTGCTTCTTGATCTTGTTTTTGGACCAAGCCATAACTCTTCTTGGGTCTGAACTTGGGTCATACTTTCTTTTCCTTTGTTTGCTAAGTCCTTGGGCCATGGGGATGGTTTGGTCGCGTTTTGGTCAGGGGTGGTCCGTGGGTCGTGGTCCGGGTCCGGATACCTGATGAGGCCCCGGACCGCATCAACCGCATTTTCGACCAAGCGGACGACCCAGCTGGACCGGACCCGGACGAGGCAGTTCATGTTGTACCAGCCGGACCCATGACACGATCGAGGGCTAAGGCATTGGGAACCAAGATCAACCAATATGTCGAACGCCGCATTGAGGTTCTCCCAAGGGAACATGCGCCCTCTCACGGATCAGACCAAGGACAGCACTTCAGTACCACAGCGCCAACTTGGGAGCTGCTTAGTCGTCGGGTTGCCGACTCATGCATCTTTACCATCACCCCGGGCTAAGGATGCCAAAGACGCGATAAGGAATTGTACTTTTTTTCCTACCTTCGGTTTTGTCCCATTGGATTTTTCCGAAGGGGGGTTTAACGAGGCAACACCCTTAGTGTGCAATTCGGATTTGGGCTTCACACAAGCCAGAAGCCCACGACCAAATCAATATTTTTTTGTTTTAGGTCTTATTTTGTCTAAGTATAGAATTTGGGCCTGCGCCCAGCCCTTGTGGCCCGCGGCCGAAGTCATTAGCATGTCTTGTTGTTTTAATTTAAACTTCTTGTTGTTTTTGGTTTAAACTACATGACGTTTTCTGTAAGGGTAAAACCCTAAAGACTTAGGCATTATATAAGCCAAATCATTTCATCAATAATACACAGACTATTACACAAGAAAATTCGAAACCCTATTACACTTATTTCTCTGCGCCATCTAGTCCTAGTCGGTTCCTAGACTCACAGCCGTCGGCTTGAGTCGTCCACTGGTGTATCATGGTCCATCCATAGCCGTTTGGTCCAGATCGTTTTCCCCCGGTTCCAAGCGCTTATTCGGTTGAGCCTCTCCCGTACCTGCGTCCCAGCCCATCTGTGATCGAGTGTCTCTCACGGTGAAGGGACAGCCTCGTCCTGCCTGAACCTCCCTCGGTGGTTCTAGCATCCGCGGCCCACATCAATACGGGTAATGGGCCGGGTCATGGTTTGGGTCAAGTCTAGAACCAGTCGGGTTGTAGATCGGGTTAGGTTTTTGATCCATGGTCAGGTCATGGTCCGGGTTGAATTTTGGGTCATGGGTCATGGCCGGTGATGTGATCCTCACCAGGTCTAAGGAGGTTCAGGTCGACACAAAGCTTATGATGAACGCCCCAGACAATCTAACCGATGACCATGCGAACGACCCAATGGTCGACCCTAAGGAGAACCCGGAAGGACGCTGCACGGACGACCCAACGAACACGCAAACGACCCAGAGGAAATCCCAAACGGACGGACAGACAGCTGTGCATCTGGGCCGCTGGATTTTGACAATTGGTCAAGTGACCCAATTGTGCTCTTTTTTCCTATCTTTGGGCTTTTTCCATTGGGTTTACCAAAGATGGGTTTTTAATGAGGCATTTGGGCCACTTATTCCTAAGGCTTTTGTAAATCCAAGACCAAGCCCAGTCACCATTTATTTTATAATTAAATGAGCATTTATTAGATGGTTGCATGTCCTTGCATGTTCTTGGAGTTTGTTCCAAGCATGCAAACCTTTCCTCTTTTTCAATTTTCTGCATGTTCTTGCATGTTCTTGGAACTAGTGCCGAGCATGCAAGGTATTCCTATTCTCTATTTAAGCTTGGCCTTAGCCATTGTTGTAAGGATCGAATTTTTAATCAAGAAGTTTCTTTCTCTTTAGAAATTTTCGATCATTTGAACAGTGTGTAATATCTGTTCTTCTCTTAGATCTCCTCTTGGTGTGTAATATCCTAGAGCCATCTAAGAAATCCTTGTGCTCTTTGGTGCGTCATATCCAAACGAGCATAAGCTGGTATATCAGAGGTCTTTTCGCAGCCTTTGTGCGACCGCATCACTCCACATCCCTTGGCAACTTGAGCTCACACTCGTTGTGCAAGGCTTATCCAGTTCTTCATCCCCTTGTTGTGCCGATTTTGGGTTTGATCCTTCCTAGGATCACATCAAGTGGTATCAGAGCAACACAACAAGAAGGATGTTCATTCCAGAAAATGTTGGGGATATTATCACAGCCAGAATAGAGCAATTGAAGAACACAAATAAAAAGGTATTTTAAAAATCTTTTGGGTATAAAATGGAAATGAATCTATTGTATATATGAATTGTTATTTTCTTAAGTTATTTGATAGAATGATAAGCATGCGATTTTGAGAGAAAGTTACCAAAAACTTAAAATCAAATAAGACACATTTTCGCTCCATTTTAGACCTTTCTTACCCTAGAGTCATCGATTATTGATTGATTTCCCCTAAGCAAAACTGCATCTTATAAATTGCTAATGAATGTAGAGGATTGTTTTTATTTGATCATGTAAGTTCCATAGAATTGTAAAAAATATGATAGTCATGGTAACAAAAAGTTTTTGTTTGAGATTATAAAAAGATAACCATTTGAGGACGTCACACTTTTTCCTTTGTATAATATTTTTCAGATATACATTTCTTCTCATCCATGGTCAAATCAGTTTTTTCTTGAAGATAAACAAAAGACAAGTTTGGGGGAGTTGATATTCATCTTTTTATAATTTTCTATGATCCATTTTTGCATCTTCTTTCTTTTCCTTTCTTGCATATTAGGATCACTTAGGAATGCATTTGCATAAGCATTGCGTTATCAAGTTCTGATGTGGAGAATTGGAAATCAGACCAAAGGAGAAGCATAACTGAAAAAAGGTGTGCAAACAAAGAAGTAATGGCTCAGGTTGACGATTACGAGTTACTAAACTGGAGCAAGGGAGAGAGAAGAGTGATACACTCCGGGTCTTCACAACAGGTTGCCAACCCAGAGCGAGAAGTTTAAAGCGCACGCGCACATATGATCCACCAGGCCCACAACCGGTTTATTTCAAGGAACTCGGTTCACCCCCTTTTCCCTCAGTGTAAATAATGACCTATAACTAATATGAGATACACCTTTTGTTTTTTTGTCAAAACATTCTTTTGTTCTCCCTGCCCCCCCCCTCTGATTTTGAAATAAGTGCTTGTTTTAATTGATTTATGTCTTAAGCAACTTTAATCTTTTTTATTAACTATTTCTTTATACTTCTTTTGCTTAAAGTCAACATCTACCATAATTAGAGGGTCACGAATCCATGTGACAAACTCTCTCATGGGGATTTATTAGTCACTCATTGGGCACTTGAGTTGTGGGAAGGAATGATTTAAAATAAGAAATGATGCTCAAAATCTTTCTCTCTCCTCAAAGCTATCGCCTAATAATTTTATTGACAAATTCATTCTAGCCATTTAAACTTGATTTCTTAGGTTACATTATTGATATGTATTTGTTTAAAGGCTGGAATCACAAAGCGATGGGTTTAGCTAATTCTATCTAATGGGAGTTAGTCTAGGTTGTCAAATATTTGACAAGAACTAATACTTAAAGCTCAATAGTCACAAAATCGCCAAGTGGAAGTTTGATGCTGGTTTAAGAGCTAATGTAGTGGTTAATATCATAGAAGTGGACCAATCTTGCTTTGCTGTTCTTAATTTATGAGAAGCTTTGGCATAAAAATCTCTCCTTTAAAATATCCGACCAATCACCTAACGCTGTCTTTATCTTACTCTATTTCTGCCAATCTCTTACTTGCTCTCCACATATATTGGCTCTCTAATTTACTTTATTCATGTCTTTTATTTATTTTCTGACCCCTAAACTTGTTGTCGTAATCTGTTTATCTATTATTTTATTTTATTTTATTTTATTTTATGTTTGATCTTAGTTCACTTATTTATTTATCAATTAATCAACCGAATGAAAAAAATTCTCAATCATAATTCGGCTTGAATTAAGTTAACACTCACAAACTCATTGCCTAATATTCTCCTAATTTGGTTTGACACATTAATTACTACAACAAACTTAAGACCAATTTATCAATTCCTTCAGAAATAGATATTCCAGGCGTATGTCGCCAACTCCTACCAGGACAAGAAGGCTTGAATCATTTGATGCTCCTCGAAGAAATAGATATGGTAAAAGAACAGCATGACCAAGCGCTCGAATTCAAAACAATCTACAAACAGCGGCCAATTACTACAACTAATAATTCTGAAGTCAGAGATTCAATGAAGGGGATCTTGTCATTCGAAAAATTTTCCAAAACAAAGTGGAAAAAAATGCACAAAAGATTAGCACAAATTGGGAAAGACCATACAAAATCACTACAGTAGTCCGCCTAAGAACCTACAAACTTGCAAGCATGGCCGATATCAAGATTCCAAGATCTTGGAACGCAATGCACTTTAAAAAGTACTATCACTAATCAACATCCAAACTGAAATACGGAACGGTTTGATCATAAAAAAGGTATATAGGTAACCTATCTTAGGATAGGTTCAGCTGTTCTCCTTCCTAGAAAAGAGGGTGGGTGAGTATATTTATATACTTCTATTTTGGAAATGCAATTGTTCGCACATAATACCCCTCAACAACCTGATAATTCAAAATTTATGCAAGAACAGTTATCTCAACCTCCATACTTATTCACGATCACACCCAGCTGATCATCTCGACATAATCAATCTCAGGTTTTTGATTGTGACAAACAGTCAAAACTGATCTTGATATATTTTTTTTTCTAAGAAATTCATCTTGGCAAGCTTTTCTTAGGAAGTCCTCCGGAAAAACCTCCTTCAAAAATTAAAATAGGCGAGTGTTTTTCTTTGAATTTATCTAGGAAAATAAACTTCCTCGGAAAATCATGTAGGAAAATCATGTAGGAAAATAAACTTCAAGTTTTTACAACTATTTAAACAATCATCATCTCATTTGTTGCTGGCCACAGTGATTCCAAACACCTACATTTTCTGCAACGTACTAGAGGGCCTCAGTATCTACCGCAGGATTGGACGGTTCAAGCATCCATGGAGAGAGTGTGAATTCACCTTCCATCCCAGGCACGATCTTGTCGAACTGCTCGTCATCTATTATGCACTCGTCTATCCATTTTTCAGCCTATCCATTCCAAGGTTGGTTTGTCCGCCCCTCCCAGGATGTCTACGAGCTGAATTTTTGCTTCAGCTTTTATAAGGTCGCTCTTTTTATCTTTGGCATGCGCTAAACCTGGAATATATTACATTATTTACGCTAGACAAGACTATAATTTCTCGGAAAGTGATTGCTATGTCGCTTTCAGCGCTTTCTTCACTCTCTCCTTATGTGAATCTGTCAATTGCAAGTTTTTTCTTTAACAAATACAGTTCAGCTGACTTTTGAGAATTCGACTTCTCCAGTTGGATTGCAAGACTCAAGATATCCTTTTGGTCTTGTTCCAATTCTGCAATCCTAGCCATGGCAGATGACACCTAGCTCTACGCACACCCGGTTCATTGCCACCCACCATCTTGTTGACTGACGCTATAAACAGTGACAAAGGGAAAAAAGTTTGCATGAAAATTAAAACTTAAAATCTGATAAGTTCTAACCACGTTCACACCTTGGTTCTGCGATAAGACATATTAGTATGCAAGTTGCCCTCCACGAGAGTATTATGAGGAGGCAAGAGAGTGTTGGAGCTCATGAACAATAAAAAGAAGGAGGCCAAAGTAGAGGCGTCAAATAGCCTAGGTGCCTCGCTGGATCGGATCTGGTTTGTTGGTCAACATGTTGCAATTTCTACACAGCACTTCCTTCGCTGACGGTTTTTCCTTTCCATGCCATAGAAGAGGGAGGCTTCCAAGTTTACCTTTTCCTGCCTTGAGGCGCCTGTAATGTGATGAGGACATCGATCCAACTTCCAAGCCCAAAAGCCCACCAGAAGATGCAGAGGCCAATCATGGCCCATTTAAGCCGAATAAGAAACATTGGAGGTTCCTTCTTGAAGATTCTTCTACCTCCGGTGTCTTTACCATTACCATTCGGTAAAGACACCAAAAGACATGCTAAGGAATTATACTCTTTTTCCTATCTTCGGTTTTGTCCCACTGGGTTTTCCGAAGAAAGTTTTAACGAGGCAACATCCTTAGTGTGCACGACGAAGAAGACTTGTTCACTCTATTCCATCTTCCACAAGTCTTCAAGACGTTCTATGAAGATCCTACTTAGGTGCCATATTTCATTAAATATAAACTAAATATGGTTTAGAGGCTTTTAAGTCCATTTGATATGTTTTAGTTGTTCTGGCCTTAGCCCAAGTCTTTATGTTTTAGTCTTAGTCTAAGCCCATTTAAATTTCCAGCAACTTAAACTTTATGTTGTTTTTATTTAGACTTCTTGTTGTTTGGGTTACACATCATGATGTTTACCCTAAGTTGTAACCAAGACATTATATAAGTCTAAGTTAAGAGTAATAATATTACAGACTTTTCAGAAAAAATTAAACTTAGACTTGTGTCTTACAAAAATCGGTGCCAGCCTCTTCTACGAGAGTTGTCGTGAGCTTTCAACCTTGGGGTCGAAGCTTTCTTTGGAGTATCACAAGCCATTTCTACAGCTTGTGTGGTCCGTTCGATCCACCCATCGTTTCCCTCTCATCTGTCCAGCAGTCTGAGCTTCTCGGTGAAAGACAGCCCACCAACGTTCTTGCATCATCTGGTATCAGATCTTAAAGCTCCTGCACATCAGGTTGAATCTATCCTATTTTATTTGGCGATTTATTTTGTTGAACTTTTTTTGCTTCTGATTTTGTTTTCCTTCTCTTCTTTCATTGAGGTTCTCGTTTAAGGGTGAAGGAATCAAGTCTCCTAATACAAAAAAAACAAATCAGGTTCTATCAATCTTTGTCTTTGGTTTTAATTTATATATATATATATATAAAAATAAAAAAATTGATTGCTTGTCCTATTGTGTTTGTTTGATTTCCTTTCTAAAAACGAAAACTATAAGAAAAGGGTTAGGTTTTCTTAAAACGAATTAGGGGTAAAAGAAACTCACCTAGAACACTTATTCATCCTGAGAAATCGTGAGTCAAGATCTCTTGAACTCACGCGTGTAGCTAGGGTAGTTGATTGCGCTTCTATTTGCTTGTTAGGGTTCGAGTTTCTCGTTATAGCTAGCGATTTTTAGTCAGTCTAGGTTTGCGAGGTTTGTGCCTGAATCCTAATAGGTTAGTGTTTAGGGATTTTGCGTGTGTTGTTAGCTCATTAGGGTTATTGTTTGATCAATTTGTGCTTAGTGTCTTAGGTTCTCTGTTCGTGAGCGCCGTGTAGCAGTCCTAGGTTTAAGTCAAGTCGTCGCCTTAAAGTTTGTGTGGTTGAGTCCGAGTATAGGATTAGGAATATTTCCTTCCGATAGTTAGGGTAATAAGTCTAATTTTCCTTTTTATTATTCTAGGTATTAGAAGATTTCCATTCTAGTGATTTATGTATTAATTAGTTTTCCTTACTTAGGTTAGGCCAATAACTACTTTTTTCTAGAGTTATAAATATTTGATTTCCTTTAGTGTTATAGGTCTTAAGTTAGATTTCTATAAATTTTTCTAAGTCTTAAAAATTTTCTTTTTTTTTCTAGATATTTGTTTAGTAGATATTTGTTTAGGCACAATTAGAACTTAGGAATTTTTCCTTTTAAGTCCAGATATTTGTTTGTGCACATTTAGAAATTAGCAATTTTGTTTCCATTTATAGATTTTCCTTTTCTTTTTTTGGGATTCTGTAAATTTTCCTTTTCTGTAAGTTTCCATTTTTGGAAACTTTCTATTTTTGAAGATTTCCTTATCTTGGAAAAGGAAACATGGCAGGTAACGAGGAATCATTATCACCGCAGAACAATCAAGCCATCCATGATGCAGCCTGCGCAACCTCAACGTCGACCTGACATCCCAGAGGCAGCCCACCAAAGACTGGGTGAGTAGTTTGCTTTCGAGACCAAAGCATTTCAAGAGGGAGGGAATGATGAGGACATCGATCCAGCTTCCAAGCCCAAAAGCCCACCAGAAGACGCAGAGGCCCATAATGGCCCATTTAAGCCGGATAAGGAACATTGGAAGTCCCTTCTCGAAGATTCTTCCACCTCCGGTGTCTTTACCATTACCATTCGGTAAAGACACTAAAAGACATTCTAACGAATTGTACTCTTTTTCCTATCTTCGGTTTTGTCCCATTGGATTTTCCGAAAAAAGGTTTTAACGAGGCAACATCCTTAGTGTGCACGACGAAGAAGACTTGATCACTATGTTCCATCTTCCACAAGTCTTCAAGGCGTTCTATCAAGCTCTTACTTAGGTGCCATTTTTCAAGAAAAAAACTAAGTATGGTTTAGAAGCTTTTAAACTTATTTGTTATGTTTTAGTTGTTCTGGCCTTAGCTCGAGTTTTTATGTTTTAATCTTGGTGTAAGCCCATTTAGATTTCCAACAACTTATACATTATGTTGTTTTTATTTAGACTTCTTGTTATTTGGGTTAAAAATCACATTGTTTATCCTAAGTTGTAACCAATGCATTATATAAGCCTAAGTTATAAGTAATAATAATACAGACTTTTCAGAAAATTAAACATAGACTTGTGTTTTACAAAATTCGGCGCCACCCTATTCTAATAGAGTTCTCGTGAGCTTTCAACTTGTGGTTGAATCTTTCTATCATAAGTCCTTTTTCACAGCTTGTGTGGTCCCTTCGATCTACATGTCGTTTTCCCACTCTTCTGTCCAGCAGTCTGAATTTCTCGGTGGAAGACAGCCCACCAACGTTCTTGCATCATAATGCCACAAGAACAGAGGAATAAACTAATCCCAGCACAATTGGCTTTGCAGATCGAACATCACCCACAGGAGGTGTTGACTAAGCTATTGCAATGACCTGATCTATCATCTCGTCTTGACTTTCCACCACAGCCAGGCACGCAGATTTGACTTTGCTCGCCATCTCAGAATGACATATCATCTTGGCCTGTCTTGCAGCTTCGGCCTGGCAGGACGCTTTTGCGGCTAATCTCTGCTTGTAGTGCAATGTCATTTTTCTTCCTATTGTTGGACCAGTACGATCTAGTGAGAAGTTGGCAGAATATCACAAGCAGCGGAGATAGCTCATGCTCTCAATTCTCAGCAGCGATAAATGTTTCTCCCAATCAATTTTCCAAGTAGCTAAAGTCTTTCAAACTTCAAACATATCCTGAGGAAACAGAGGGAGAAAGTGACGCATTGCAAAAACAAAAGATAGAAAACCGATAGGAGTCAAATTGCAAAAAAAAAAAAAAGTTGGCCGACCTTTAAAAATACAAGAAATCAGCTACCGATGTTCCCCCATTTAGTCTCTATCAGGAAGAGATAACCACTTAGTCCCAATCAATTTACCCAGTAGCTAAAATCTTGCAACATTTCCTCAAGAAGCAGAGATAGAAAGTGACGCACAGCAAAAACAAAAGAAAGAAAAGCATCAGGAATCAAATTGCGAAAAAAGAAGTTAGTCGACCTTTAAAGAGACAACAAATCGGCTATTGATGTTTCCCCACTTAGTCTCTATCAGGAAAAGACAACCACTTTCGATTGACGCATCATTGATCGGGACAAAGATAAAGAGACACTCAAGATCACAATCCTTGCTACGAAAGCCTTGATGATTATTCGATTATTTTTGGGCGAAAAATAGAAAATACCATCTATCGCAAACTTGCGAAATGTCAACATAATATGCAAGTGATGAACATCGATTTCCACATCATACTCATAACAACGAACCATAATTTTAATCAGGTGATGAATTCCGCGCGGAATAATTTTGTGTAAACGCCAGTCCGTATTTCTTTTATAGTGACAAATCAAAATCAAACTAACAAAACTTGCTTAACTGTAGTATGAATGACTAAATAATTTTATTTTCAGTTCAGTTAATCTAATTAACATGTGTCTAATTTAGTTCAGTCAACCTAAATTTAGAATTTAAAATTAAAGTCAAAAACAACTTTATTTTTAAAATTGTTCACACAAAAATTAGTGTTTTAAATGGCCGAAAATTTAAAAGCTTAGGCTTTTATTCCTATTTTCTTTCTAAACTAAGATAAGTAAAACAATGTTGTTTTATTTAACTGTAATTTTTAAAGACTAATTGTTACGAGCCTTAGTCATCTGGTCGTGTAAGGTCGCCGGAGAGGTTCTGGAATGGTGAGGAACAGGCAGTTCGGTCGTACGGACGAGGGTTAGGTCGCGGTTAACGGACGCAGGACGAGACAGCGGATGAACACACGACCGGTGGGACGAACAAGGAGTGTCCTGCGGGCGAGGACTCGAACGGCAGGACGGCCTTGTGACCGTGGGGTCTGACGAAGGACGACCTGTGGGTGGAAACTCGAACGGCAGGACGAACGGCGGGGCGGTACGGACGGCTGGTCAGCGGCTAGCGAGTGAAATGGTGAAGCGGCTAGAAATGAAAGAAGGGTTTTTACTTGATTTGAAAAGGGGGTTTGAAGGCAACACACCAAGCTATGTCTGGCTTGGATACAGCCTTTCCAAGAAGAGAGACACACTCAATCTTCAAGGAACTCTCACTCTCACTTGGAGACACACTCAACAATGAGAAAGGAGAAAGACCAAAACGGCCGACTTGTGTTTAGGATTCATAATTGTCTGTCTTAGAAAATAGAATAGGTTTGCCTTTTAAAGGCTACATGCTTGTGACCATAAAAACCTAGTTGACCGTGGTCAACATTTCTAAGTAATCCCTCAAAATGACTAAGTCTTAAAAGGAAATGCAAGGTTAAACATTTGCCTAGGATAGAAATCAAGCCTAATTGATTTAAAGGGACATATCCACATTAAACCAATGGGACACTAGGCTTGATGCCTTAGATTTTCAGGTCTCATTAAAAACCTTTCCAAGAACCCATTGTGGTAACCTTGGAAAGGAAAAGAGTACCCTAATCACCTAAGGTCTTTAGAAGTGCCCTTACTCATGGATAGTAAGGACACACAAGACCTTATCCCTAAGGCTGTGTGCATGAGTGCCTTGGTCAGAAACACTCAGCTGAACATGATCAGGAGGCTGGTCTCGGTCTTCCAACTCCCCTTCCTCTCCAAGACCGGCTACATGGGTTGGTGCGGCTTCTGCTTGGTTCCCTTGGGCATGATCTCTTGTGCTATAGTCTTGGACTCCCTGAGCGGCTCTTCTCCTGGTCATAATGCGGTGGGACACATAAGGGGTGGTCTGGCCTTCATCCTCCAAGTATCTGGTCGGTGTAGCTTGGATGACCCCATCATCCCCACCCTCTTCAAGTGCTTTGGTCTCCAAAGAACCAACATCCTGTGCATCAAAAGGAGATAGATCAGAAACATTAAATGAGGAGGACACATTGTACTCACCTGGCAGCTTGAGTCTGTAGGCATTGTCATTGATGCGTTCCACCACTTGGAATGGGTCATCTCCTCTGAAGTCTAGCTTGTGCTTGCGCTTGTTGGGGAAGCGCTCTGGCCTTAGGTGTAGCCACACCCAATCTCCTGGTTGGAACACCAGCTGCTTCCTCTTCTTGTTGATCCTAGATCGGACCTGATCATTCCTCTTCTCAATGTTGCCATGCACTTGTTCAAAAATCTTCTTCATGGCCGCGACTTTGGCCTCTCCCTCAAGGTCCATGGTCTCGGTTGGTGGCAAGGGTGTCAAGGTCAGGGGAGTGTCTGGGTTGCGGCCATACACAGCTTCAAATGGTGACATGCCTGTAGTTGAATGCTTAGCTGAATTATAGGCAAATTCCACCAAGGGCAAGCTCTCCACCCATGTAGTTAAATGTCTTCCCACGGTTGATCTCAGCAATGCTCCTAGGGTGCGGTTGACCACCTCAGTCTGCCCATCGGTTTTAGGATGGCATGTGGTAGAGAACAATAGCTTGGTACCCAGATTCTTCCATAGGGTCCTCCAAAAGTGTGACAGGAACTTTGTGTCATGGTCAGACACAATAGTTTTTGGAATGCCGTGGAGTCTCACTACCTCCCTAAAGAACAATGTGGCGGTTTGAGAGGCATCATTGGTCTTTGAGCAGGGAATGAAATGGGCCATCTTGGAGAAGCGGTCCACCACTACAAACACTGAGTCCTTGTGTTGAATCTTGGGCAATCCCAGAACAAAGTCCATGGAGATGTCTACCCATGGAAGAGTAGGGACAGGCAGGGGCATGAACAGGCCGTGAGGATGGAGTCTTGACTTGGCTCTCCTGCAAGTGATGCACCTATCACAGTGAGTGGCTACCATCTTCTTCATCTTTGGCCAGTAGAAGTGTTCTTTAAGAACACTAAGAGTCTTCTCCACTCCAAAATGTCCCATAAGACCACCTCCATGAGCCTCCTCCACTAGCAACTCCCTCATTGATCCTTGGGGAATGCACAGGCGCCTATCTTTAAAGAGAAACCCATCATGAATGAAGAAACGTGTGTAGGCTCCTGCTCCATGTCCTTCATAGGCTGCCTTGAGGTCTGGGTCTTCTGGGTATAAGGTCTTCAAATGTCCAAACCCCAAAACCTTAGCATCCATGGTAGAGATCAAAGCATGCCTCCTGGAAAAGGCATCCGCTAGTACATTTTCCTTTCCCTTCTTGTATTTGATCACATAGGGAAAAGTCTCTATGAATTCCAACCATCTAGCATGCCTCTTCTTCAACACGGTCTGACCCCTCAAATGCTGCAAAGTCTCATGATCTGTGTGAATCACACACTCCCTAGCCAAGAGGTAGTGCTGCCATGTTTGCATTGCCCTGACCAAGGCATATAACTCCTTGTCATAGGCCGGGTAGTTCAGGGTGGCTCCAGTCAGCTTCTCGCTAAAGTATGCCACTGGTCTTCCTCCTTGAGTTAGCACCGCCCCTATGCCTACTCCTGAGGCATCACACTCCATTTCAAAGGTCTTCTCAAAGTTGGGCAAGGCAAGAATGGGCGCATGGGTCAGCTGATACTTAAGCTCCAAGAAAGCTTGCTCTTGTAACTCTCCCCATTCAAAGCCGGTATTCTTCTTGATCAAGGAGGTCAGGGGTGCAGCCAAGGTGCTGAAGTCCTTCACAAAGCGCCTATAGAAGCTGGCCAGCCCATGGAAGCTTCTGACTTGGCTGATTGAAGTCGGTCTAGGCCAGCTGAGGATGGCCTCTATTTTCTCCACATCTACTCTCAGTCCCTGTGAGCTAACCACAAAACCAAGGAAAACAACCTCATCTGTGCAAAAGATGCATTTAGACAAATTGGCAAACATATGTTCTTTCCTAAGAGTTTATAAGACCTGTTCTAAATGCAGCACATGATCAGTCAAGCAAGAGCTATATATCAGAATATCATCAAAATAAACTACCAAGAACTTTCCCATAAAGGGTCTAAGGATATGGTGCATGAGGCGCATGAAGGTGCTTGGGGCATTGGAGAGGCCGAATGGCATGACTAGCCACTAATACAGACCATGCTTGGTCTTGAAGGCGGTCTTCCACTCATTCCCTTCCCTCATCCTCACTTGATGATACCCACTCTTCAAATCCATCTTAGAGAAGATGGTTGCTCCACTCAACTCATCCAACATGTCATCTAGCCTTGGGATGGGATGGCGGTATTTGATGGTGATATTGTTGATGGCTCTACAATCAACACACATCCTGTAGGAACCATCCTTCTTGGGCACCAGGAGCACAGGCACGGCACAAGGGCTTAGACTCACCCTTACATACCCCTTGGCCATCAGATCCCTGACCTGAGCTTCAAGCTCCTTTGCCTCCGCGGGATTGACTCGGTATGCAGGCCGGTTTGGGAGTTGGGCACCAGGGATGAAGTCTATCTGATGCTCTATGCCTCTCAAGGGCGGCAGGCCTGCTGGTATCTCCTCAGGGAATACATCCTTGTACCTGTCAAGCAAAGCTCGGATTTCTCTTGGCAAGATCACATTAGCATGTCTAGAATTCAACACATCCTTATAAACAACCAAAACAACTTGACAAGTTGGATCAAAGAGAGATCGCCTAACATCACTAGGTGTAATCAAGAAATTGGTTTTAGACATGCATTTCTCCTTAGCTAGCTTAACTTGCATTTCATGAACTTGGGCAGGCAACAATGGTGCTAAACTAATCCGTTTCTTATTAAGCATAAGAGTATATTTATTTGTCCTACCATCATGCACAACTTCCCTATCAAATTGCCAAGGTCTGCCTAGTAATATATGGGTGGCTTGCATAGGTACTACATCACAAAGAACCTCATCAACATACTTGCCTATGCTAAATGAAACCTTAACCTATTCACTAATTCTCAATTCGGTTTTATCATTCAGCCATCTCAATCTATAAGGTCTAGGATGTTTAGTAGCTACCAAGTTCAACTTCTCAACCATATAAGTACTAGCTACATTAGCACAAGATCCACCATCAATTATAAGTGAGCATACTTTACCATTAACCATGCAGCGTGTGTGGAAGATGTTCTCCCTTTGGGCTGTCTCATCCGGCTCTTGGATGGTGCTAAGGACCCTTCTTGAGACCAGGAGATCTCCCACTTCAGGGTAGGCCACATCCTCCTCCTCTTCATCAGCTTCCTCAGGAGGTTCCATCTCATCTTGAGACTCATAGTCACCAGTTGCTGTGATGATCATGGCCCTAGGATTTGGACAATCCCGAGCATAGTGTCCACGGCCGCGGCACTTGAAGCACATAATGTCCCTGGTTTTGGGACCAGTGGAGGCAGGTCTGTTGTCTGGCCGTGGGGCAGGGATGGTCTCCCTTGGTTGGTATGGGGCTCTCACATCCTGAGCTATGGTTTTGCCACGGTCGGATTGCCTAGGGAAGGCAGGCTGGGAGCTTGAAGCCTGCGGATTGGTGTTTTGGGCAGAGGCTCTCCATGGGCTGTGGGCCACGGCTCTGGTTCTAGTCTTCCTCTTAAGCTGGCTCTCAACTTGGGTAGACAAGTGCAATAGCTCATTGAGGTCATTGTAGGAGTACATCTCCACCTTGCTGGCTATCTTCTCTTGAAGACCATCTAGGAATTGTGCCATGAGAATCTCTTCAGTATCTTCCAGGCCAAGCCGGTTTCTCAAGTGTTCAAACTCTCCAAAATACTCCTCTACACTTCTCTGGCCTTGGCTGAGCTTCCTGAACTTCTTCTGTAGCTCTCTGTGGTACATAGGTGGAATGTACCTTCCCTTCATCATGAACTTCATGATCTCCCATGATCTGACCGGTTCTTCTCCTCTTCTCCTTCTCTTGGCGGAGTCTTGATCCCACCAGGACAGGGCATGGTCAGTAAGTTGGGCTGCTGCGTAGGCCACCTTCTTGGGTTCTTCAAACCCATAGACCTCAAAGATATGATCCATTCTTCTCTCCCAATCCAAGTAGGCTTCTGGATCAACCTTACCGGCAAAAGTGGGTGGCGTGAGCTTGAGGTGTGGGGAGTGGGCTCTAGGTGGGTGGTGATGTCCCCTCTCCTCAGGAAACCTCCTCTCCCTGTGTCTTGGCCGTCTGAAATGAGGTGGAAAGGCATCTTCTTCAGACAATCCCTCCATGTCTTGCTCAGGCCATGAGGGTGGCGGCGCTCTTGGTTGTGGAGGTGGAGGCGCCGGTGCTGGTTGGGGTTGAGGCTGCTCTACTCGGCCTAGACGGTCTCCCAGCTGCTGGAGTTGAGCTTGGAGGCCGGTGAGGATCTCTGCTAGAGCTGGATCAGCCATCTAGCTCAAAGGGTACCTGCCAAGGAAAAATCAATAGGTCAAAGTCAAAGTACTTAAGTTAATTAATCTAGATTAATCACTAATGATCTAATTAAACTTTAATTTTAAACTTAAACTAACTTCTAGACTAATTAAACAAGCAACATTCGACTCCTAGGTGCTAGCAACATGAACCGCCAAACCAAATAACAAGGAAACATTCAAATTCAAACTTGGTCAAGGAGTGGACAAAATGACATCAGCCGGTGAGGACCACACGGTGAGTCACCGACCAGATCTGCCAAAAAGCAGCCGTGTCCACCTAACTCCTTCTTCCTCCCCTGGTTCTCAACAATGGCGGATTAAACACAGACATAAACTCAGGCAAATCAGCTAAACAACCTAACACCAGTTACTAAATTTACCTAATAACAAACCCTAATGAACCGTACTACTCACGCTTAGCCAGAAACCCTAACTACCGATCTAGACAAAAAGTTAAAACCCTAAGTACTAAGATGGAAAGACACAACCTTTCTCAGGAAACTTAGGCTCTGATACCAAAATGTTACGAGCCTTAGTCATCTGGTCGTGTAAGGTCGCCGGAGAGATTCTGGAATGGTGAGGAACAGGCAGTTTGGTCGTACGGACGAGGGTTAGGTCGCGGTTAACGGACGCAGGACGAGACAGCGGATGAACACACGACCGGTGGGACGAACAAGGAGTGTCCTGCGGGCGAGGACTCGAACGGCAGGACGGCCTTGTGACCGTGGGGTCTGACGAAGGACGACCTGTGGGTGGAAACTCGAACGGCAGGAAGAACGGCGGGGCGGTACGGACGGCTGGTCAGCGGCTAGCGAGTGAAATGGTGAAGCGGCTAAAAATTAAAGAAGGGTTTTTACTTGATTTGAAAAGGGGGTTTGAAGGCAACACACCAAGCTATGTCTGGCTTGGATACAACCTTTCCAAAAAGAGAGACACACTCAATCTTCAAGGAACTCTCACTCTCACTTGGAGACACACTCAAAATGAGAAAGGAGAAAGACCAAAACGGCCGACTTGTGTTTAGGGTTCATAATTGTCTGTCTTAGAAAATAGAATAGGTTTGCCTTTTAAAGGCTACATGCTTGTGACCATAAAAACCTAGTTAACCGTGGTCAACATTTCTAAGTAATCCCTCAAAATGACTAAGTCTTAAAAGGAAATGCAAGGCTAAACATTTGCCTAGGATAGAAATCAAGCCTAATTGATTTAAAGGGACATATCCACATTAAACCAATGGGACACTAGGCTTGATGCCTTAGATTTTCAGGTCTCATTAAAAACCTTTCCAAGAACCCATTGTGGTAAACTTGGAAAGGAAAAGAGTACCCTAATCACCTAAGGTCTTTAGAAGTGCCCTTACTCATGGATATTAAGGACACACATGACCTTATCCCTAAGGCTGTGTGCATGAGTGCCTTGGTCAGAAACACTCAGCTGAACATGATCAAGAGGCTGGTCTCGGTCTTCCAACTCCCCTTCCTCTTCAAGACCGGCTACATGGGTTGGTGCGGCTTCTGCTTGGTTCCCTTGGGCATGATCTCTTGTGCTCTGGTCTTGGACTCCCTGAGCGGCTCTGCTCCTGGTCATAATGCGGTGGGACACATAAGGGGTGGTCTGGCCTTCATCCTCCAAGTATCTGGTCGGTGTAGCTTGGATGACCCCATCACTAATTAATTCTATTTTTAAGTTATGTTAATTTACTTAAAGGTATGCGTAATTTGGCTTTGATGAGGACATAGGACGCACGCCTGATCCGGTTATAAACTCAACGACCGCGCACGAGCCAGGTGATCTCAGCAAGGAGGTTCCCATTCCAATAGTACTCGAAGGACCAATCACTCATTCCAGGGCCAAGGAAATTGGATAAAAATTCAATCAGTTTGTGAATTGTATTATGGAGGTTGCCCCAACGGCCTACAAACCCCAACCTGAAAATACGACCGGCCAAACAAGATCGTTTGGGAACAATGGGTTTCTGACCGTGACCCACAAACCATGGAGGTTCCTAAGCCATCAGATTGCAGCTTCTGGTGTCATTACCATCACTCTGGAGAAAAAAGCCTAAAGACATGCTAAATAATTGTATTATTTTTCCTATCTTCTGTTTTGTTCCATTGGGTTTTCTGAATAAGGTTTTAATAAAGCAATACTTCTAGTGTGCTAGACGGACCAAGACTTGTTCACGAATCACTATCTTTCACAAGTCTTAGAAATGCCAATCTTTTTTCCTTTTCGGGCCTTGGCACTTAGTCTTTTGGGCCTTAGGCTGTTTTTTTTCTTAGTCACTTAGGCCTGTGGCAATGTCTAAGCCCACGGCCCATGTTTATTTATTTTTAAACTACTTGTTGTTTATTTTAGACGCCTTGTTGTTTGACTTAAGGGTCGAAAACCCCTAGACTTCGGCTTTATATAAGCCAAATCATTCTATCAATAAAAGTAGACAATTCAGAAATTAAAACCTTAGTTTTAAACTTTTTGCGCATGGTAGCCGCCTAAAGCCAGATTCCTTAGTCCAAATTTGAAAGCCTTCTCTTTCAAGTCGGACTCCTTGGTGTATCACGAGACTTCCGCCTCTCATGTTTCCAGTTCAACTCTCCCTCGCCGCACCAGATCTGTATCGAGTTTCTCTCTTGACCCGGTGCAACTTCCATTAAGAGGTACGCAGACGTCCTCACTAACCATGCTTGTATCATTTGGTATATGAGCCTTAAAGCTCCTTGTCCATCAAGTTGTATCAATCCAACCTTCTATCCATTTTTGTGTGTTCATCATTATCTTTTCTTGTTTTTTGTTTAACTTGCTTATATATCGTTAAAAGAAAACCCTAAAAAGTAGTATTTTGAAACTTGTTTTACATTGATTGTTTGTTTAAGTTGATAACCTATAAAAACCATAAAGAAATTGAATCTCATATTGAATCTTGTCATACATCATCCATCTAATTTGCTTGCATCATTTATCACCATCGAATTTTCATTAAGAAATCGTTTAGAGCCCTATTCCTTGTTGCAATTTGCGGCGCCCATACTGTTTAGGATTATTTCCATTTTTCTTGTTAGGGTTTCCATTTAATTTGTTGCTGCGATAAATCGTGTGCATCTAGGTTTAGGCAATTGACTTATTTGTTGCAAAATCGGATTTGACAAACAAAAAAAAGTTTTCCATTTTCGAAAAAAATCCATATTGGCATACTTTCCTTTTTGATTATTTTCTTTTTTGGATTTGGAAAGTTTTTTTATTCTGTTGTATTCATTTTAGCCAATGTAAAAACATGTCCACCGGTTCTGAGGCATCTGATCGGAGCATAGACCAAGGAGCCATGATTCAGATGTTGACAAGGCGTGGGTGCCCATCACAACGCACCACCCGTGTATCACGGTCCATATGTTTGCGACCCACTGGATGACGAGCAACCCGACCGTCCACCACAACGCCATCATTCGCGGGGAGAGAAGACCCCGAGGCATATCTAGATTGGGAGAGACAAATGTATCTCCTTTTCGATTACTACCAGTACGAGGATCCCAGACATGTGGCTCTAGCCACCGCCCAGTTCATGGACCATGCCTTGACTTGGTGGGACTGAGAGGTCGCAGAATGGAGACGAGGTCGATTTGAACCTTTGACTTCATGGGACGAACTCACGCATTTGATGAGAAGACGGTACTTCCCACCTATAGCTCCAGAAATGGTATAGACGCCTAACCCAAGGCACTAAGACCGTTAGTGAGTACTGCAACGAGTTTGATCATTTGAAGAACCGTTTGGAGATCCCAGACTCGACCGAGAGTCTAATGGTCCAATTCCTCGATGGACTACAAGAGAGAATTGCACGGAAGGTCGAAAGGCAACCATACCACAAAATTGGAGAGCTTTTCAATTTAGCCACCCAATTGGAGCAATCCAACAAATGCAAGACCACGAGCCGGTCTCGGCCCAAGCCTAATTGGCGTTAAAGGGCTAAGTCATACGACAAAAGCCTGGGCCCAACCAACGACCCATGGAACAAGAGAAAAGCCCATGAAACGGCCAGAAATTCCAAGACAGGCCCCAAAGGACCGCAAGCCATGACCCAGAACATTGGGAAGTTCATGGCAGTTTGACAAGAAAACCACACACAATGGACAGACTAATCTCTATTCATTCATTCATGATAAGCACATGTATAATTTAGCTCATTTGACGCCATCCCAAGTACATGAGGTGCAGCTCAAGATGGCATAGGACAAGAGCAAACACAAAGAAAACTTCCTCATCAATTCAAATGGCATCTGCAAAGCCATCGGAAAGCTGGATGGTCATGTTGTACTAATGATGTTCAGGGGGCTCTTGAATGCATAGAGGGCAGAGGATTGGCTTCCAACAGAAACGCTTTGCTAGACACATACGCCGACGTGTTTCTCGACGAGTTACTAGCTTAACTATCTTCTTTAAGAGGCATAGAACACAATATCGAGTTCCTCCCCGGTGCTGAATTTCCAAACCTACCTGCCTACCGAGTCAATCCCAAGGAAGCTAAGGAGCTATAACGGCAAGTACAGAAGTTGATGGCACAGGGATACGTCCGGGAGAGTCTTAGCCCGTGCGCAGTTCCAGTCCTATTGGTACATAAGAATGATGGGTCTTGGAGAATGTGCGTGGACTACCGAGCCATCAACAACATAACCATCAAATACCGGCATCCCATGCGCCTAGACGACATGCTAGACAAACTAAGTGGCGCGACTGTCTTCTCCAAAATAAACCTCAAAAGCGGCTACCATCAAATGATAATTTGGGAAGGGGACGAGTGGAAAACCGCATTCAAGAACAAACAGAGGTTGTACGAGTGGCTAGTTATGCCATTCGGGCTGTCCAACGCTCCAAGCGCCTTTATGCGCCTTATGAATCACGTTCAAAGGTCATACATCAGTAAGTTTGTTGTAGTTTAATTTGATGATATTCTCATTTATAGCACATCTTACTCTGACCATGTAGTGCATCCTGAGTTGGTCATACAAACACTCTTTAAGGAGAAGTTGTATGTCGATCTCAGGAAGTGAACATTTTGCACTAACCATATTTTTTCCTAGGCTTTATTTTGAGTTCTCATGGACTATAGGTGCACAAATCCAAGATCAAAGTCATCAAAGAACGGCCTACGCCGACCAATTTCAGCCAAGTCTGAAGCTTCCATGGCTTGACAAGTTTTTACAGACGACTCGTAGAGGATTTTAGCAGCATCTACAGTCCTTGACCTCTACGATAAAGAAGCACCAAGAGTTCAAGTGGGGAAACAAGCAAGAGCAATCCTTTTGAATCTTGAAGGAGTGGCTCACTCACGCCCATATTTGTCGGATTTCAACAAGACGTTTGAAGTCGATGTGATGCATCTGAAGTGGGCATAGGAGCTGATATGATCCTTAGGAGAAAGACCACAATCCAATCACGGCAACAAGCTGGAATGGAATAGAAATGGGTGATGGATGCAGCGGACGGTAAGGAATGATGGAGGTTTCAAGAGTTAAACGTTTAGGTGGGGTTGCGAATATAACACAAAGGAAAGAGAGACAATGGGTTGAATCAGATAAACTAGATAAGAAGGTGAAGATTCTTATCAATACGGCATGTTCCTCAATTGGATATAACACACCAAATGAAGAAGCAGGGATTTCCTAAGCTGCTCAAAGATATTACTCACCAAGAGGAGACTTAGAAGAGAAATCAGATATGACACACTGATTTTATGATCGAAAACTCTTAATATCAAAAGAGAACTTTTATTAAGGAAAATTCGATAAGAGAAAAAGGTACAGGGTTGGCCATGGCCATGCTTAAATAGAAAGGAGTTCTAGACATCTGCATAAGGTCAAAGAATTGCATGTAAGGCACAGAAATCCCACGCCATGCAAGACTTGACCACACGGTCTACAAGGCAATTAATATGAAGTTTGAACAACAAATCGCCAAAGATGACAAGAACAAAAATCTGGACCATAAAATGGGCCAAAATAATTTATTTGCTAAGGGCTTTATGCAATTGGACATGTAAGAATGCATTTGGGCCTCATTAAAAACCTCTCTTGGAAAAAACCATTGGGAAAATCCTCTCTTGGAAAAACCTATTGAGCACAAAAATGCATCCTCTTCCCAATCACATAATTCAGTTAGCATAAATTCTTAATATCATTCCCAAGAGATAAGAATCTGGCTTCGATGCATGGAAGAACGCCCTAATGTGGTCTTGAAGAGCTTTGGATCTGACGCGGGTCAAAGGCCCCACTGGAACGGTCCATGGGTCCACATCCTTAGCTGGGTCAGTCCAAGGTCGAACATAGGTATTGGCCGATGGCAAAGGGAGTCCTTGGTTGTTGACGCGATCTTGACCAGGCTGCTTGAACAGACGAGGCCTGGGTCGCGATCGTGGTCGAGTTGGGTCGATGGCTTGGTCGGGTGCCAGGTCATGATCGTGGTCGAGAGCCGGGTCGCTGGGATGGTCAGGAACTGGGTCGCTGGGACGGTCGAGAACTGGTTCGCTGGGACGATCGAGAGCTGGGTCGGTGGGACGGTCGGGCACGTCCTCATGTTCGTCCGGAACTTCGACCTGGGTCGTTTGTGAGTCATGGCCCCGGTCATTTCATCGTTCGTCCGAACGATCGTCCGTTCCTTTTTCACAGTCGTCTGTATACTTGTTCTCACGCTCGTCCCTCCCGTCCTGGGTCATGTCATTCACTCGCTCTTGAAAAGGATTTGTTCTCAAATCCTGATTATCTGCACAGAAAGGAATAAGATCAGCAACATTGAAACTAGAGCTAATAGGGTACTTACCTTGTAGGTCCACGATGTAGGCATTGTCATTTAGATCTTGGCGATAGTGAATGGACCATCAACTCTTGGAAGCAGCTTTGAACGTCTTTCAACAGGAAACCATTCCTTTCTAAGATGTATTCATACTTGGTCTGCTTGTTGAAAGACAATTTCCTTACAGCATTTATTAGCCGCCTTCTCATACAGTTTTGTTTTGGCCTCTATGTTGGTGCGGGCCTCGACATAAATCTTCTGAACTAACTTGGCCTTTTGTTCACCATATAAACTTATCCTTTCACTCAAAGGTAGAGGTAGTAAATCCATAGGAGATAAAGGGTTAAAGCCATAAACAATTTGGAATGGAGAAAATTTAGATGCAGAATGAACAGCATGATAGCATGATTATATGCAAATTCTACATGTGCTCAGATGACCACCCTTGCGGAAAAAATGGAGCGGCTCGAGCAGCCCATGCCTCCTAGATGATCAGACATTCCGAAAGCGTCTCAAAGATTCGGGGGACAAGGCGTGGGTGCCCATCACAACGCACCACCCGTGTATCACGGTCCATATGTTTGCGACCCACTGGATGACGAGCAACCCGACCGTCCACCACAACGCCATCATTCGCGGGGAGAGAAGACCCCGAGGCATATCTAGATTGGGAGAGACAAATGTATCTCCTTTTCGATTACTACCAGTACGAGGATCCCAGACATGTGGCTCTAGCCACCGCCCAGTTCATGGACCATGCCTTGACTTGGTGGGACTGAGAGGTCGCAGAATGGAGACGAGGTCGATTTGAACCTTTGACTTCATGGGACGAACTCACGCATTTGATGAGAAGACGGTACTTCCCACCTATAGCTCCAGAAATGGTATAGACGCCTAACCCAAGGCACTAAGACCGTTAGTGAGTACTGCAACGAGTTTGATCATTTGAAGAACCGTTTGGAGATCCCAGACTCGACCGAGAGTCTAATGGTCCAATTCCTCGATGGACTACAAGAGAGAATTGCACGGAAGGTCGAAAGGCAACCATACCACAAAATTGGAGAGCTTTTCAATTTAGCCACCCAATTGGAGCAATCCAACAAATGCAAGACCACGAGCCGGTCTCGGCCCAAGCCTAATTGGCGTTAAAGGGCTAAGTCATACGACAAAAGCCTGGGCCCAACCAACGACCCATGGAACAAGAGAAAAGCCCATGAAACGGCCAGAAATTCCAAGACAGGCCCCAAAGGACCGCAAGCCATGACCCAGAACATTGGGAAGTTCATGGCAGTTTGACAAGAAAACCACACACAATGGACAGACTAATCTCTATTCATTCATTCATGATAAGCACATGTATAATTTAGCTCATTTGACGCCATCCCAAGTACATGAGGTGCAGCTCAAGATGGCATAGGACAAGAGCAAACACAAAGAAAACTTCCTCATCAATTCAAATGGCATCTGCAAAGCCATCGGAAAGCTGGATGGTCATGTTGTACTAATGATGTTCAGGGGGCTCTTGAATGCATAGAGGGCAGAGGATTGGCTTCCAACAGAAACGCTTTGCTAGACACATACGCCGACGTGTTTCTCGACGAGTTACTAGCTTAACTATCTTCTTTAAGAGGCATAGAACACAATATCGAGTTCCTCCCCGGTGCTGAATTTCCAAACCTACCTGCCTACCGAGTCAATCCCAAGGAAGCTAAGGAGCTATAACGGCAAGTACAGAAGTTGATGGCACAGGGATACGTCCGGGAGAGTCTTAGCCCGTGCGCAGTTCCAGTCCTATTGGTACATAAGAATGATGGGTCTTGGAGAATGTGCGTGGACTACCGAGCCATCAACAACATAACCATCAAATACCGGCATCCCATGCGCCTAGACGACATGCTAGACAAACTAAGTGGCGCGACTGTCTTCTCCAAAATAAACCTCAAAAGCGGCTACCATCAAATGATAATTTGGGAAGGGGACGAGTGGAAAACCGCATTCAAGAACAAACAGAGGTTGTACGAGTGGCTAGTTATGCCATTCGGGCTGTCCAACGCTCCAAGCGCCTTTATGCGCCTTATGAATCACGTTCAAAGGTCATACATCAGTAAGTTTGTTGTAGTTTAATTTGATGATATTCTCATTTATAGCACATCTTACTCTGACCATGTAGTGCATCCTGAGTTGGTCATACAAACACTCTTTAAGGAGAAGTTGTATGTCGATCTCAGGAAGTGAACATTTTGCACTAACCATATTTTTTCCTAGGCTTTATTTTGAGTTCTCATGGACTATAGGTGCACAAATCCAAGATCAAAGTCATCAAAGAACGGCCTACGCCGACCAATTTCAGCCAAGTCTGAAGCTTCCATGGCTTGACAAGTTTTTACAGACGACTCGTAGAGGATTTTAGCAGCATCTACAGTCCTTGACCTCTACGATAAAGAAGCACCAAGAGTTCAAGTGGGGAAACAAGCAAGAGCAATCCTTTTGAATCTTGAAGGAGTGGCTCACTCACGCCCATATTTGTCGGATTTCAACAAGACGTTTGAAGTCGATGTGATGCATCTGAAGTGGGCATAGGAGCTGATATGATCCTTAGGAGAAAGACCACAATCCAATCACGGCAACAAGCTGGAATGGAATAGAAATGGGTGATGGATGCAGCGGACGGTAAGGAATGATGGAGGTTTCAAGAGTTAAACGTTTAGGTGGGGTTGCGAATATAACACAAAGGAAAGAGAGACAATGGGTTGAATCAGATAAACTAGATAAGAAGGTGAAGATTCTTATCAATACGGCATGTTCCTCAATTGGATATAACACACCAAATGAAGAAGCAGGGATTTCCTAAGCTGCTCAAAGATATTACTCACCAAGAGGAGACTTAGAAGAGAAATCAGATATGACACACTGATTTTATGATCGAAAACTCTTAATATCAAAAGAGAACTTTTATTAAGGAAAATTCGATAAGAGAAAAAGGTACAGGGTTGGCCATGGCCATGCTTAAATAGAAAGGAGTTCTAGACATCTGCATAAGGTCAAAGAATTGCATGTAAGGCACAGAAATCCCACGCCATGCAAGACTTGACCACACGGTCTACAAGGCAATTAATATGAAGTTTGAACAACAAATCGCCAAAGATGACAAGAACAAAAATCTGGACCATAAAATGGGCCAAAATAATTTATTTGCTAAGGGCTTTATGCAATTGGACATGTAAGAATGCATTTGGGCCTCATTAAAAACCTCTCTTGGAAAAAACCATTGGGAAAATCCTCTCTTGGAAAAACCTATTGAGCACAAAAATGCATCCTCTTCCCAATCACATAATTCAGTTAGCATAAATTCTTAATATCATTCCCAAGAGATAAGAATCTGGCTTCGATGCATGGAAGAACGCCCTAATGTGGTCTTGAAGAGCTTTGGATCTGACGCGGGTCAAAGGCCCCACTGGAACGGTCCATGGGTCCACATCCTTAGCTGGGTCAGTCCAAGGTCGAACATAGGTATTGGCCGATGGCAAAGGGAGTCCTTGGTTGTTGACGCGATCTTGACCAGGCTGCTTGAACAGACGAGGCCTGGGTCGCGATCGTGGTCGAGTTGGGTCGATGGCTTGGTCGGGTGCCAGGTCATGATCGTGGTCGAGAGCCGGGTCGCTGGGATGGTCAGGAACTGGGTCGCTGGGACGGTCGAGAACTGGTTCGCTGGGACGATCGAGAGCTGGGTCGGTGGGACGGTCGGGCACGTCCTCATGTTCGTCCGGAACTTCGACCTGGGTCGTTTGTGAGTCATGGCCCCGGTCATTTCATCGTTCGTCCGAACGATCGTCCGTTCCTTTTTCACAGTCGTCTGTATACTTGTTCTCACGCTCGTCCCTCCCGTCCTGGGTCATGTCATTCACTCGCTCTTGAAAAGGATTTGTTCTCAAATCCTGATTATCTGCACAGAAAGGAATAAGATCAGCAACATTGAAACTAGAGCTAATAGGGTACTTACCTTGTAGGTCCACGATGTAGGCATTGTCATTTAGATCTTGGCGATAGTGAATGGACCATCAACTCTTGGAAGCAGCTTTGAACGTCTTTCAACAGGAAACCATTCCTTTCTAAGATGTATTCATACTTGGTCTGCTTGTTGAAAGACAATTTCCTTACAGCATTTATTAGCCGCCTTCTCATACAGTTTTGTTTTGGCCTCTATGTTGGTGCGGGCCTCGACATAAATCTTCTGAACTAACTTGGCCTTTTGTTCACCATATAAACTTATCCTTTCACTCAAAGGTAGAGGTAGTAAATCCATAGGAGATAAAGGGTTAAAGCCATAAACAATTTGGAATGGAGAAAATTTAGATGCAGAATGAACAGCATGATAGCATGATTATATGCAAATTCTACATGTGCTCAGATGACCACCCTTGCGGAAAAAATGGAGCGGCTCGAGCAGCCCATGCCTCCTAGATGATCAGACATTCCGAAAGCGTCTCAAAGATTCGGGGGACAAGGCGTGGGTGCCCATCACAACGCACCACCCGTGTATCACGGTCCATATGTTTGCGACCCACTGGATGACGAGCAACCCGACCGTCCACCACAACGCCATCATTCGCGGGGAGAGAAGACCCCGAGGCATATCTAGATTGGGAGAGACAAATGTATCTCCTTTTCGATTACTACCAGTACGAGGATCCCAGACATGTGGCTCTAGCCACCGCCCAGTTCATGGACCATGCCTTGACTTGGTGGGACTGAGAGGTCGCAGAATGGAGACGAGGTCGATTTGAACCTTTGACTTCATGGGACGAACTCACGCATTTGATGAGAAGACGGTACTTCCCACCTATAGCTCCAGAAATGGTATAGACGCCTAACCCAAGGCACTAAGACCGTTAGTGAGTACTGCAACGAGTTTGAGCATTTGAAGAACCGTTTGGAGATCCCAGACTCGACCGAGAGTCTAATGGTCCAATTCCTCGATGGACTACAAGAGAGAATTGCACGGAAGGTCGAAAGGCAACCATACCACAGAATTGGAGAGCTTTTCAATTTAGCCACCCAATTGGAGCAATCCAACAAATGCAAGACCACGAGCCGGTCTCGGCCCAAGCCTAATTGGCGTTCAAGCGCTAAGTCATACGACAAAAGCATGGGCCCAACCAACGACCCATGGAACAAGAGAAAAGCCCATGAAGCGGCCAGAAATTCCAAGACAGGCCCCAAAGGACCGCAAGCCATGACCCAGAACACATAGCATCAGCGGAGTCACGACAAAACCTGCTTCAAATGTGGAGGACGAGGTCATATGCTATGGGAATTCCCGAACCAGAAGGTAATAGTCTTAACCCCATCCGTGGAATACGACCAACCAACAGGATGATAGTGACGAGATGAAGTTTGCAGATTTAGGAGATCTCCTTATGATTAGGTGTGTCCTCAGCTCCACCATCATACCATAAGAGATTTTTCAAAGGGATAACATCTTATATTTTAAGTGTATCATCCAAGACAAGGTATGCTCTCTAACTATTGGTGGAGGTTATTGTACTAACGTTGCTAGTCAATACATGTTTGATTAGCTTGGTCTCGAGAGAACCAAGCACCCACATCCATAGGGACGTAGGTGGCTCAATGACAAGGCCGAGGCACATATCACCGATCAGGTCAAGGTCCCTTTTAGCATTGGCCAATACTTAGATCAGGTTGTGCGTGACGTGGTCCCATGCAAGTTGGTCATCTCGCATTGGGAAGTTCATGGCAGTTTGACAAGAAAACCACACACAATGGACAGACTAATCTCTATTCATTCATTCATGATAAGCACATGTATAATTTAGCTCATTTGACGCCATCCCAAGTACATGAGGTCCAGCTCAAGATGGCAAAGGACAAGAGCAAACGCAAAGAAAACTTCCTCATCAATTCAAATGGCATCTGCAAAGCCATCGGAAAGCTGGATGGTCATATTGTACTAATGATGTTCAGGGGGCTCTTGAATGCATAAAGGGCAGAGGATTGGCTTCCAACAGAAACGCTTTGCTAGACACGTACGCTGACGTGTTTCTCGACGAGTTACTAGCTAAACTATCTTCTTTAAGAGGCATAGAACACAATATCGAGTTCCTCCCCGGTGCTGAATTTCCAAACCTACCTGCCTACCGAGTCAATCCCAAGGAAGCTAAGGAGCTATAACGGCAAGTACAGAAGTTGATGGCACAGGGATACGTCCGGGAGAGTCTTAGCCCGTGCGCAGTTCCAGTCCTATTGGTACATAAGAATGATGGGTCTTGGAGAATGTGCGTGGACTACCGAGCCATCAACAACATAACCATCAAATACCGGCATCCCATGCGCCTAGACGACATGCTAGACAAACTAAGTGGCGCGACTGTCTTCTCCAAAATAAACCTCAAAAGCGGCTACCATCAAATGATAATTTGGGAAGGGGACGAGTGGAAAACCGCATTCAAGAACAAACAGAGGTTGTACGAGTGGCTAGTTATGCCATTCGGGCTGTCCAACGCTCCAAGCGCCTTTATGCGCCTTATGAATCACGTTCAAAGGTCATACATCAGTAAGTTTGTTGTAGTTTAATTTGATGATATTCTCATTTATAGCACATCTTACTCTGACCATGTAGTGCATCCTGAGTTGGTCATACAAACACTCTTTAAGGAGAAGTTGTATGTCGATCTCAAGAAGTGAACATTTTGCACTAACCATGTTTTTTCCTAGGCTTTATTTTGAGTTCTCATGGACTATAGGTGCACAAATCCAAGATCAAAGTCATCAAAGAATGGCCTACGCCGACCAATTTCAGCCAAGTCTGAAGCTTCCATGGCTTGACGAGTTTTTACAGACGACTCGTAGAGGATTTTAGCAGCATCTCCAGTCCTTGACCTCTACGATAAAGAAGCACCAAGAGTTCAAGTGGGGAAACAAGCAAGAGCAATCCTTTTGAATCTTGAAGGAGTGGCTCACTCACGCCCATATTTGTCGGATTTCAACAAGACGTTTGAAGTCGATGTGATGCATCTGAAGTGGGCATAGGAGCTGATATGATCCTTAGGAGAAAGACCACAATCCAATCACGGCAACAAGCTGGAATGGAATAGAAATGGGTGATGGATGCAGCGGACGGTAAGGAATGATGGAGGTTTCAAGAGTTAAATGTTTAGGTGGGGTTGCGAATATAACACAAAGGAAAGAGAGACAATGGGTTGAATCAGATAAACTAGATAAGAAGGTGAAGATTCTTATCAATACGGCATGTTCCTCAATTGGATATAACACACCAAATGAAGAAGCAGGGATTTCCTAAGCTGCTCAAAGATATTACTCACCAAGAGGAGACTTAGAAGAGAAATCAGATATGACACACTGATTTTATGATCGAAAACTCTTAATATCAAAAGAGAACTTTTATTAAGGAAAATTCGATAAGAGAAAAAGGTACAGGGTTGGCCATGGCCATGCTTAAATAGAAAGGAGTTCTAGACATCTGCATAAGGTCAAAGAATTGCATGTAAGGCACAGAAATCCCACGCCATGCAAGACTTGACCACACGGTCTACAAGGCAATTAATATGAAGTTTGAACAACAAATCGCCAAAGATGACAAGAACAAAAATCTGGACCACAAAATGGGCCAAAATAATTTATTTGCTAAGGGCTTTATGCAATTGGACATGTAAGAATGCATTTGGGCCTCATTAAAAACCTCTCTTGGAAAAAACCATTGGGAAAATCCTCTCTTGGAAAAACCTATTGAGCACAAAAATGCATCCTCTTCCCAATCACATAATTCAGTTAGCATAAATTCTTAATATCATTCCCAAGAGATAAGAATCTGGCTTCGATGCATGGAAGAACGCCCTAATGTGGTCTTGAAGAGCTTTGGATCTGACGCGGGTCAAAGGCCCCACTGGAACGGTCCATGGGTCCACATCCTTAGCTGGGTCAGTCCAAGGTCGAACATAGGTATTGGCCGATGGCAAAGGGGGTCCTTGGTTGTTGACGCGATCTTGACCAGGCTGCTTGAACAGACGAGGCCTGGGTCGCGATCGTGGTCGAGTTGGGTCGATGGCTTGGTCGGGTGCCAGGTCATGATCGTGGTCGAGAGCCGGGTCGCTGGGATGGTCAGGAACTGGGTCGCTGGGACGGTCGAGAACTGGTTCGCTGGGACGATCGAGAGCTGGGTCGGTGGGACGGTCGGGCACGTCCTCATGTTCGTCCGGAACTTCGACCTGGGTCGTTTGTGAGTCATGGCCCCGGTCATTTCATCGTTCGTCCGAACGATCGTCCGTTCCTTTTTCACAGTCATCTGTATACTTGTTCTCACGCTCGTCCCTCCCGTCCTGGGTCATGTCATTCACTCGCTCTTGAAAAGGATTTGTTCTCAAATCCTGATTATCTGCACAGAAAGGAATAAGATCAGCAACATTGAAACTAGAGCTAATAGGGTACTTACCTTGTAGGTCCACGATGTAGGCATTATCATTTAGATCTTGGCGATAGTGAATGGACCATCAACTCTTGGAAGCAGCTTTAAACGTCTTTCAACAGGAAACCATTCCTTTCTAAGATGTATTCATACTTGGTCTGCTTGTTGAAAGACAATTTCCTTACAGCATTTATTAGCCGCCTTCTCATACAGTTTTGTTTTGGCCTCTATGTTGGTGCGGGCCTCGACATAAATCTTCTGAACTAACTTGGCCTTTTGTTCACCATATAAACTTATCCTTTCACTCAAAGGTAGAGGTAGTAAATCCATAGGAGATAAAGGGTTAAAGCCATAAACAATTTGGAATGGAGAAAATTTAGATGCAGAATGAACAGCATGATAGCATGATTATATGCAAATTCTACATGTGCTCAGATGACCACCCTTGCGGAAAAAATGGAGCGGCTCGAGCAGCCCATGCCTCCTAGATGATCAGACATTCCGAAAGCGTCTCAAAGATTCGGGGGACAAGGCGTGGGTGCCCATCACAACGCACCACCCGTGTATCACGGTCCATATGTTTGCGACCCACTGGATGACGAGCAACCCGACCGTCCACCACAACGCCATCATTCGCGGGGAGAGAAGACCCCGAGGCATATCTAGATTGGGAGAGACAAATGTATCTCCTTTTCGATTACTACCAGTACGAGGATCCCAGACATGTGGCTCTAGCCACCGCCCAGTTCATGGACCATGCCTTGACTTGGTGGGACTGAGAGGTCGCAGAATGGAGACGAGGTCGATTTGAACCTTTGACTTCATGGGACGAACTCACGCATTTGATGAGAAGACGGTACTTCCCACCTATAGCTCCAGAAATGGTATAGACGCCTAACCCAAGGCACTAAGACCGTTAGTGAGTACTGCAACGAGTTTGAGCATTTGAAGAACCGTTTGGAGATCCCAGACTCGACCGAGAGTCTAATGGTCCAATTCCTCGATGGACTACAAGAGAGAATTGCACGGAAGGTCGAAAGGCAACCATACCACAGAATTGGAGAGCTTTTCAATTTAGCCACCCAATTGGAGCAATCCAACAAATGCAAGACCACGAGCCGGTCTCGGCCCAAGCCTAATTGGCGTTCAAGCGCTAAGTCATACGACAAAAGCATGGGCCCAACCAACGACCCATGGAACAAGAGAAAAGCCCATGAAACGGCCAGAAATTCCAAGACAGGCCCCAAAGGACCGCAAGCCATGACCCAGAACACATAGCCTCAGCGGAGTCACGACAAAACCTGCTTCAAATGTGGAGGACGAGGTCATATGCTATGGGAATTCCCGAACCAGAAGGTAATAGTCTTAACCCCATCCGTGGAATACGACCAACCAACAGGATGATAGTGACGAGATGAAGTTTGCAGATTTAGGAGATCTCCTTATGATTAGGTGTGTCCTCAGCTCCACTATCATACCATAAGAGATTTTTCAAAGGGATAACATCTTATATTTTAAGTGTATCATCCAAGACAAGGTATGCTCTCTAACTATTGGTGGAGGTTATTGTACTAACGTTGCTAGACAATACATGTTTGATTAGCTTGGTCTCGAGAGAACCAAGCACCCACATCCATAGGGACGTAGGTGGCTCAATGACAAGGCCGAGGCACATATCACCGATCAGGTCAAGGTCCCTTTTAGCATTGGCCAATACTTAGATCAGGTTGTGCGTGACGTGGTCCCATGCAAGCTGGTCATCTCGCATTGGGAAGTTCATGGCAGTTTGACAAGAAAACCACACACAATGGACAGACTAATCTCTATTCATTCATTCATGATAAGCACATGTATAATTTAGCTTATTTGACGCCATCCCAAGTACATGAGGTCCAGCTCAAGATGGCAAAGGACAAGAGCAAACGCAAAGAAAACTTCCTCATCAATTCAAATGGCATCTGCAAAGCCATCGGAAAGCTGGATGGTCATGTTGTACTAATGATGTTCAGGGGGCTCTTGAATGCATAGAGGGCAGAGGATTGGCTTCCAACAGAAACGCTTTGCTAGACACGTACGCTGACGTGTTTCTCGACGAGTTACTAGCTAAACTATCTTCTTTAAGAGGCATAGAACACAATATCGAGTTCCTCCCCGGTGCTGAATTTCTAAACCTACCTGCCTACCGAGTCAATCCCAAGGAAGCTAAGGAGCTATAACGGCAAGTACAGAAGTTGATGGCACAGGGATACGTCCGTGAGAGTCTTAGCCCGTGCGCAGTTCCAGTCCTATTGGTACATAAGAATGATGGGTCTTGGAGAATGTGCGTGGACTACCGAGCCATCAACAACATAACCATCAAATACCGGCATCCCATGCGCCTAGACGACATGCTAGACAAACTAAGTGGCGCGACTGTCTTCTCCAAAATAAACCTCAAAAGCGGCTACCATCAAATGATAATTTGGGAAGGGGACGAGTGGAAAACCGCATTCAAGAACAAACAGAGGTTGTACGAGTGGCTAGTTATGCCATTCGGGCTGTCCAACGCTCCAAGCGCCTTTATGCGCCTTATGAATCACGTTCAAAGGTCATACATCAGTAAGTTTGTTGTAGTTTAATTTGATGATATTCTCATTTATAGCACATCTTACTCTGACCATGTAGTGCATCCTGAGTTGGTCATACAAACACTCTTTAAGGAGAAGTTGTATGTCGATCTCAAGAAGTGAACATTTTGCACTAACCATGTTTTTTCCTAGGCTTTATTTTGAGTTTTCATGGACTATAGGTGCACAAATCCAAGATCAAAGTCATCAAAGAATGGCCTACGCCGACCAATTTCAGCCAAGTCTGAAGCTTCCATGGCTTGACGAGTTTTTACAGACGACTCGTAGAGGATTTTAGCAGCATCTCCAGTCCTTGACCTCTACGATAAAGAAGCACCAAGAGTTCAAGTGGGGAAACAAGCAAGAGCAATCCTTTTGAATCTTGAAGGAGTGGCTCACTCACGCCCATATTTGTCGGATTTCAACAAGACGTTTGAAGTCGATGTGATGCATCTGAAGTGGGCATAGGAGCTGATATGATCCTTAGGAGAAAGACCACAATCCAATCACGGCAACAAGCTGGAATGGAATAGAAATGGGTGATGGATGCAGCGGACGGTAAGGAATGATGGAGGTTTCAAGAGTTAAACGTTTAGGTCGGGTTGCGAATATAACACAAAGGAAAGAGAGACAATGGGTTGAATCAGATAAACTAGATAAGAAGGTGAAGATTCTTATCAATACGGCATGTTCCTCAATTGGATATAACACACCAAATGAAGAAGCAGGGATTTCCTAAGCTGCTCAAAGATATTACTCACCAAAAGGAGACTTAGAAGAAAAATCAGATATGACACACTGATTTTATGATCGAAAACTCTTAATATCAAAAGAGAACTTTTATTAAGGAAAATTCGATAAGAGAAAAAGGTACAAGGTTGGCCATGGCCATGCTTAAATAGAAAGGAGTTCTAGACATCTGCATAAGGTCAAAGAATTGCATGTAAGGCACAGGAATCCCACGCCATGCAAGACTTGACCACATGGTCTACAAGGCAATTAATATGAAGTTTGAACAACAAATTTCCAAAGATGACAAGAACAAAAATCTGGACCATAAAATGGGCCAAAATAATTTATTTGCTAAGGGCTTTATGCAATTGGACATGTAAGAATGCATTTGGACCTCATTAAAAACCTCTCTTGGAAAAAACCATTGGGAAAATCCTCTCTTGGAAAAACCTATTGAGCACAAAAATGCATCCTCTTCCCAATCACATAATTCAGTTAGCATAAATTCTTAATATCATTCCCAAGAGATAAGAATCTGGCTTCGATGCATGGAAGAACGCCCTAATGTGGTCTTGAAGAGCTTTGGATCTGACGCGGGTCAAAGGCCCCACTGGAACGGTCCATGGGTCCACATCCTTAGCTGGGTCAGTCCAAGGTCGAACATAGGTATTGGCCGATGGCAAAGGGGGTCCTTGGTTGTTGACGCGATCTTGACCAGGCTGCTTGAACAGACGAGGCCTGGATCGCGATCGTGGTCGAGTTGGGTCGATGGCTTGGTCGGGTGCCAGGTCATGATCGTGGTCGAGAGCCGGGTCGCTGGGATGGTCAGGAACTGGGTCGCTGGGACGGTCGAGAACTGGTTCGCTGGGACGATCGAGAGCTGGGTCGGTGGGACGGTCGGGCACGTCCTCATGTTCGTCCGGAACTTCGACCTGGGTCGTTTGTGAGTCATGGCCCCGGTCATTTCATCGTTCGTCCGAACGATCGTCCGTTCCTTTTTCACAGTCGTCTGTATACTTGTTCTCACGCTCGTCCCTCCCGTCCTGGGTCATGTCATTCACTCGCTCTTGAAAAGGATTTGTTCTCAAATCCTGATTATCTGCACAGAAAGGAATAAGATCAGCAACATTGAAACTAGAGCTAATAGGGTACTTACCTTGTAGGTCCACGATGTAGGCATTATCATTTAGATCTTGGCGATAGTGAATGGACCATCAACTCTTGGAAGCAGCTTTGAACGTCTTTCAACAGGAAACCATTCCTTTCTAAGATGTATCCATACTTGGTCTGCTTGTTGAAAGATAATTTCCTTACAGCATTTATTAGCCGCCTTCCCATACAGTTTTGTTTTGGCCTCTATGTTGGTGCGGGCCTCGACATAAATCTTCTGAACTAACTTGGCCTTTTGTTCACCATATAAACTTATCCTTTCACTCAAAGGTAGAGGTAGTAAATCCATAGGAGATAAAGGGTTAAAGCCATAAACAATTTGGAATGGAGAAAATTTAGATGCAGAATGAACAGCATGATAGCATGATTATATGCAAATTCTACATGTGGTAGACTATCTTCCCATGTCCTAATGTTTTTCTTAACAAAGGTACGCAAAAGGAATCCTAGAGTCCTATTCACTACTTCAATTTGCCCATCATTAAGGCTTATCTATCTCATTTCTTCATTATTTAGACTAAGTATAAGTTTAAGGCCTTAAACCCAATTTTATTATGTCTAAGTTATTTGGCATTAGGCCCATTTCTATTTTTCATCAAAAAGAACTACATGTTGTTTTTATTTACACTACTTGTTCTTTGGGTTGAACATCATGTTGTTTACCCTAAGTTGTAACTAAAAGGTCTATATAAGCCTCATCACTTGCAAGTAATAAGACAACTCGATTTTTAACAAAATAAACCCTAGACTACTTGCTCTTGACGTCAGCCTCTCTCCCTTGGAGAAGCTTGTCTCATTCTTCTTGTGCCAAGAAGAACAACTCGGTGTATCACAAGTCTTCTGCAGCTTGTGTGGTCCTTTCGATCCATTCTATTCATCCAATTCGCTTCTGGAGGTCTCGAGCTTCTCGACCAATAGTTGCACCACTACTACGCTTGCATCAGCCACCAACCTAGCTTTGTATGTATCTATCTCACCATTGCTTTTATACTTAATAGTGAATATCCATTTAGAACTTCCAGCCTTTTTCCCTTTTGGCAATGTGACTGGCGCATATGTCTTGTTCTTCTCCATAGCTTGGAATTATGCTTGAACAGCTTCTCTCCACTCTTTAATAGTCATTGCTTCCTCATAGCTTCTTGGAATCTGCTCTTTATCAAGATTTAGGGTAAATGCAAGATGAGAAGCAGGTATATAAACTAAATTGCATAATCCCTGATCATAGTGAACTACTGCATTGTGATTGTAGTAGAAATTGGGTGGAAATCTCTATCTCGTGCTTCTTATAAGAGCAACAGTCGATTCTCTTTGAGGTGTGTTGTCCTCTTCATCTAATGCTTGTATAAGGTTGGGTTGAATATCCCTTTGTTTTTTGAAGCTGAAACAAGTCTAGGTTCATCATTTAAGTCTTGTGAATCATATTAATCATATGTAGATGTTTCACCCCCCTCATGATCAAGAGGATGAACCGTGGCATCCAAGGGCCGTGAGTGTGCCTGTGGTGGGGGCGCTTGTGGCACTTGTTGTGGAGCAGGGATGGGGCTTGATGCTTGTTATGGAGATGGCTGGGACTTTGGCGCCTGTTATGGCACTTGTTGGGGATCAGGCCGTGGGCAGAGAAACGGTTGGGAAGTGATACCAAAGCTTTCTAGGATCCTTCTTAGGTTCTCAGTTTGATCAGAAGTGTTGGAGGTGATGTCTTTGAACTGATCTCAGGTTCCTTCTTCATATTAACCTTTTGTTTCATGGAATCTGACATCCCTAGAGACCATGACTCTTCTAGTCTTTGGATTGTAGCATTTGTAGCCTTTTTGAGTTGATGAGTATCCAATGAATATTGATTTGGTACTCTTGGCTTCTAATTTGTTCCTTTGGTCACCTGGTACTAAAACAAAGCAAATACACTCAAATACTCTTAGATGGTCAAGAATAAGCTTTGTGTGATTGAGTACCTCAAATGGAGATAAGTCATCTAGAACTTTAGTAGAAGTCCTATTGATTAAATATCAGACTGTCAAAAGTGCATCTCCCCAAAACCGCTCGGGCACTTTCATGTAGAACATCATGGATCTCACCACCTCCATCAAATGTTTGTTCTTCCTTTCAGCTACTCCATTTTGTTGAGGAGTATATAGACAGCTTGTTTGGTCTGTGATTCTATACTTTGCAAGATGTCCTTGAAACCTGTGGCTAGTGTATTCACCACCATTATCTAATCTAAAACACTTTATCTTGACATTGTAATGGTTAGTCACATAATTTTGAAAATTAATAAAAGCTTCTAACACACTATCTTTAGATTTGATCAAGGTAACCCATGTATACTTAGATTTTTTATCTATAAAAGTAACAAAATACTTATGGTTTTCCCTAGAAAAGATAGGAGATGTCCAAACATCTGAGTGTACTAAATCAAAAAATGCTCATAAATGTGTGTAGAATTTCAAAAAATAGTTTTACAATGCTTACCTAAAATGCAAACTTCACACAATTCATTTTGAAACTTCATGCTAGGCATTAACAATTCTAAAGCTCTAGCATGTGGGTGCCCTAATCTAACATGCCATAGATCAGCTTGCACACTAGTATCTATACTAGCTACACACGATGTATCCCTCCAAAAAAAATCTTCAAGGACATACAAGTCATTCCTAGTAGTTCATATGCCAATAACTCTTCTTGTTTCAATATCCTGAAAGAAGAAATCATTAGAACCAAATATAACATGACAATTCAGATCAGTAGTAGCTTTTTTAACAGATAATAGGTTAGATGTGAATGATTGCATATAGAATGCTTTGGACTCTTTATCAAACAATTTCAACTTTACTATTGCTTTGATATGTACCCTAGTGCAATTAGCAATTAGTACATTTCCTAAGATAGGTTCTAGGTTCTCTATTAAATCTAGATCACTAATCATGTGATGAGAAGTTCTAGAATCTACTATCAAAGGCTTAGAATCATTAGAAGTTTGAAAAGAGGCATGACGAGATTTACCAATCACATTACCAGTGTTTAAAGCCTTGATGAGTGCTTCTAGGTCTGATCTTTTGACATAGTCTGTTGGATTTGGCACAGGAGAGGATGATTGTGCCAAGGGCGGCGCGTGTACAAGACCGGCCCATGAGAAGGAAGAAGCGCCAGCCTGTGGAGCTTGATTGTAACCCCCGGTTTGGTAGGATGGAGATGCGCCAGTAATTTGTACTTGATTAGAGCTTCCGCCTTGGTATGTCTTCATTTTTCTTGGATTGGCATGGATGGAGCTCAGGGTGAAGTATCCAGCACTCCCTCTTTGTGTGACCCATCTTCTTGCAATGATCACATATCACCTTCTTCTTTTCTTCCAGTTTATAGAAGCTCTTGTGAGCAATGGCCAACTCTTCTCTATTCCCAAACAGACCCTGAGAACCTTGTTCCCTTTGAATTTTGGAACACACATCCTTCAGACTTGGTAACTTGTCTTCTCTGAGGAGATGTTTGATCAAATCAGTGTAAGTATAGTTAAGGGTCAAAAGAAACTCAAATACCTTATCTTGCTCTCTTCTTTCATTAAGAGTGATAGGATCAATTGTGGTTGGTCTAAGCATGTCCAACTCAGCCCACAAGGCTCTAAATGTCCCATAGTGTTTAGTGAACTCTGCTTCTTCTTGCTTGAGTTCATTCAAGAATTTCTTAACTTTAAAAATTCTCATTAGATTGGAGGTGTTCCTATAGACATTCTTCAGAGTCTCCCACATATCTTTTGAGTTTTCACAGTGAAATATGCTTCAAAGAGTGATCCTTCAAGAGAGTTCTGTATAATAGAGAAGACAATTTGGTCTTCTTAATACCATTTCCCCAATATATCAGCATCCTCCTGGCTTGATCACCATGAGCGTCTCCTTCAAAGGCTGTTATGGCCGCCTTGCTTTGTTGTATATGTGACCACAAATCCCTGCTGCATAGGGTGGTATTCATAGTTATTGACCATAGGAGATAGTTTACTCCTTTTAAGATCACAGGTGCTGGAATGTGTTTGGTAAGCTCCATGCTCAAAGTGAAAATCCTAAAAAAAAAAATTGGCCAAACCCGGCTAACCTTAACAAACTACCCGACCAGAATCTAAGCCAAACTTAACAAACTAGTTACAACCGTCCCAACAGCTATCCCAACCACCTTTTAACTTCCCAACTAATTATTTAACCTTCTAACTAACTAACCTCTAGGAAGTTTTAAAATATTTTAACTTCCTAACAGATCAGTTACACCTTAATAACTAGTTCTAGCCTTTTTAGAAAAAAATGTAGATTTTCAAGAAAATGATTCTTGAAGACTAAAAATGATCAAATTGATCTAAAAACTTCTAAAAAGATCTTTAAGACCTAAACCTATCCCTTTTGGTGTCAAGAAGAGAATCTTTTAAAGAAGAATACAAAATCTTGAACCTAACAAGAAACACCTTAAATCTTGTGAATAGAGGAAGTGGACTTCTAGAACCGTGATTTATAACCTTTATTGTGAAGGAAGGAAGCACGTTGAGGTAAGAATCACCAGGTATTGGATGTTGTTTGCTCGCGATTTTGAGATATTGAGAAGGACGATGAAACTTAATCCGATGAAGATGACGATCAAGAGGATTATAAATTGGTGTCTTATGTTAGCTTGAGTGAGGCAGGAACGATGATCCAAGGAGTGTAGGTCCCGATTAGAATCTCCAGGTGAAGTAATGATGAACTTTTGCACACGATTTTGTGCAGGATATGAAGAACAAAGAATTTTTAAAGATGAAAGAATGTTTATTTTGAAAAGATTAAGAAATTATGTTTGAGAGTTGCTCTGATACCATGAAAGATTAAGAGAATCTGAGAGAATATGAGAGTAAAGTTCGCAAGAAAATAGAGAGAATAAGAGAGTTTAGAGAATGATAGTTTATTAAATGAGATTATGATCTCTTAAGTTACAAGAGAGGAGAGACAGACTTATTTATACTAACTAAGTTTAGGTATGTTTGGTTACAAGGTTAGACTATTATATGATTGGATACAAGGATAACCTAACTTAAGTGACAAACACTCTCCTTCCTTTTAAGCACATAGGCGCTTTCTCCTTAGTAACTTCATAGGCGCCATTTAATCTCCTCATGTCATATTCATTTCAACAAGACGGACCAAAACTAATTCACGAATCACTATCTTTCACAAGTCCTAGGAACACCTATTTTTTTTCCTTTTCGGGCCTCGGCCCTTAGTCATTTGGGCCTTTGGCTGTTTTTTCTTCTTAGTCACTTAGGCATGTGGCAATGTGTAAGCCCACGGCCCATGTTTATGTATTTTTAAACTACTTGTTGTTTTACTTTAGACGCCTTGTTGTTTGACCTATGGATAGAAAACTCCTATACTTAGGCCTTATATAAGTCAAGTCATTCTATGAATAATGGTAGACAATTCAGAAATTAAAACCCTAGTTTTAAACTCTTTGCGCACGGCAGCCGCCTAAAGCAAGATTCCTTAATCTGAACTTGAAAGCCTTCTCTTTCAAGTCATCCGCCTTGGTGTATCACGAGACTTTCGCCTCTTGTGTGGTCCAGTTCAACTCTCTCTTGTCGGGCCAAATCAGGATCGAGTCTCTCTCTTTACCTGGTGCAACCTCCACTAAGAGGTACTCGGACGTCCTCACCGACCGTGCGTGTATCAGGCTTAATCAACAAAAATTTAAAATTTAAAATAAAATTCAAACACGATTTGAGTTTTTCTCATCGAAATTTGTATAGTGATTATTTTGCTTGATTGAACATATAGCTACTGCATATTAGGTTAATAAATTCATTGAAAATGTTTTTTTGTACCTGAACTAATTTGGATGAGCAAAACATCATAATTTACATAAGTAGTATTGTGAAGCTTTGTGAACAAAAGTCAAACGTGGACTTGTTTAACTACTTATTTACTTGTGTGAGTTGAGTAATAATTTTTGTTTAAACATAGTAATTGTGGAAGTAGATCATTATCATCTTGATTTGAGTTCTAGTACATTATCTATAGAAATTCTCTCATTTAAGTTATGTAATTCAGTTTATCTTTGATACCCTAATTAGATGCCTATTTCTTCCTCCGTGGATTTTACATTTTTTAAGTACATGTTTATTTGTTTTTATTTATTTATTGCTATTTTCGTCACTGTTCACAGTTTATAAATAAAAACTCTTATTTACATCTTAACTTAACTCGACTCCTATATATTTTTAGTGTGATCTTTTGGTGTATATGGATCACACCTATATTTGTTTTGTTATCGTACATCTTGCAGAAAATATGGCTTGATAAAACCTAATTCTCATCTATCTCCCCTTTCCCTTCCCCACACACCTTCTCGCTTAAATAAAATTATTCCAAAAATGGGTCACACACACTTTTCTCATTATTCAAGATGCTATGGTGGAAGATAAGTCGTCATTCATATGACAAGCTATCTGAGATGGTTACATTTGACGTTGAGCGAATTGTTACCTCTGCGTAATTTTCCTCATCGTTTCGTTTTATGCTATGTTTCATCCTTAGAGGGTGTGTACTTTGGACTTAGATGATTATTTAGTTCTTTAATAAAATTAGAAGATAAACAAAAAAAGGTATTCAAGTAGTTCTCAATCAATAAAAACTATTGAATTTTTTTGGACACGACTTGTATATTAATTTCTTAATTGAATTCAGAGATTTATGAATCTATTAATTCTGTTATATAATTCTGTTATATATTTTGGAATTTGGTTCTCCAATTGTGTAATTGGGTATATTGAGAGAAGGCAAATCAAATTGTCACTTTGGTTCTCCAATTATGTAATTAAGTATATTTTTATAAATGTTATAAATAAGTGTGATACGTTTGCCTTTGCCGTTGCTCCAACAAGAAGTAAGAGCATAAAAAGTAAAAATTGAAAGCGAATAGGAAGTCTAAGGAAGCAACCTGTCTTTATTCATTCTTATATTTAATCCATCTCATGTTTTCTTAATCTGCTCACACATTTTCATCACTTGCTTACACCACCTCTCTTAACAATGGAGGAAACAACGACGTTTCAGGGGCTAAGACACCTTTTCATGACGGTTTTCTTGTACGGATTCTCGGCGTTCATTGTAGCTCCGGTAATTACAGACGTCAGCATGGCGGCGTTATGTCCTGGAAAAGACGAGTGTTCCCTCGCCATTTACCTCTCGGGCTTTCAACAAGCTGTACGTATTAAATTCTAATAAGTATCTACCCAATTACGCCTTTTACTTATATTCGTAATCCTTCAATGTTAAATATAAACTTCCACTACGTCATAATAATCTATCCGTATAACATTTTGTTTTCTTTAGTTAATTATTAAACACTAAAAGTAGAAGTGAGCATTTCAATTAACTGTTTAATTTCGGTTAAATTGTTTGGTTTTTCAGTTTAACGATTAAAAAAAACTTAAAATTGTAGGAAGATTATATGATATTTGGTTTTTCCGTTCAGTTTGGATTTATTCTGTTTATCAGTCGATCAGTTTTTTATATAAAAACCAAATACTATCGCTTGATTGGTATTGGATTTCATACAGTTTTTCGGTTGCTTTTTCCAAAATATTCATTCTAAATTTTGCCTTACCACATGTGTTAAGACATCAATTATTGCAAGTCAATGGAGACAAAAATAAATATTCTTCACTTTGTTTCATTGAAACCTAGCTAGCATGTCTACTTAACTTCTAAGGATTTTGATTTATTTATATTCTCTTACAGGCCTGTAAATTTCAGTTTACACAAACTTTTTTTTCTAACACCAACAAATAACTTAATAGTGATATATCATCATGAGTTACATGCACTATAACAAAAAGAATCTATACCATCATTTATAAATTTATTATATGTCTGTAACTAATACTAATTAAAATTGTTATTAACAATGATAGTAAATATATAGTTTAATATCAGTTATAACAAATTATCTAATTACTGATTTATTTGGCATCACTTAACTGAAATTGATACTAATTTATTTTAAATTGTTTTATTTAAAACAAAGGTGATAAAAATAAAATTTTAATGAAAAAATATTATGAAAACCAAAACAAATTTTAAAAATGACATAAATTACAACATCACTTATTTATAATTGATATAATAATAATTTCAACTAATTTAAATGATATAAAAATGTAACATCGATTATTATAACTAGAAATTATCATCATCATTTATATTGATTGATACAAATGTTTATTTCACTTTTTCAATTGATACATATTTACATCAATTATAAAAAATGATAAAAATAGTTGCGTTAGTTCTTTTAGTTGACACAAAGTATTAGAATTACTATTTCCAGGATCAATTATATAAATGATATATATATATATATATCTGTTTGTGTGAATAAAAAATGATGTAAACTAATAAAATAAATGATACAATACATTTTATTTCTTGTAGTGATTAGATATATAAAATATAAATAATTATATATATATATATATATATATATATATTGGGTAAGGCTGCAATTAGGAAAATTTCATAAACTAAATTTATCCAAAACGAATAAAAACGATCAAACATATTCAGAAAATTAAATGAGATTGTGTATACTAAAATACTAACTTTTCATAATTTTCTATCAGAAATTTTAATATGAAAATTTTAGAAAACGCATAATCAGCTGAAAATTTTAATATCTTCGGATTTAAAATCAATAAAAATCCAGACACATAATCCCATAGAAAAAACATACTATGGAAAAAACATACAAAATTGAAATTACAATTAAAAATGTAAAAGTAATTTTTCTTTTTGCTTATTGTTTTCTTACCACTTAATTTTATTTCTGTCATATGTAAATTTATATATTTTGAAACGAACTGGAGTCATATATTCCACAAATTTATTATTTTATATGCGGTTATTAGATTACGGGTGTGGGGGCCTTGATAATGATGCCGTTGGTAGGAAGCTTGTCGGATAAGCATGGAAGAAAAAGTCTACTCACACTTCCAATGACACTCAACATTCTGCCTCTTGGTACGTTTCCTCATGGTCCCCACTTTGGACCTTTCATAAGCTTTTTAATTGACGTCTAGTATGCCTTGCTTCAAAGCAGAAGCAACGTATAATGTTTCACATACTTTGAGGAGACAATTTGGTAAATGGCAAAGGAGAAAAATATTGAATACAAGTGAATCATATTTACTAGGCTTCTAATTAAGTAAATAGCAATGAAATAAAGTAAAGATATAGGAGACTCTATCCTTCATTTCGATAGTGTATTATGGAACAGATGATTTTATCCAAATATACATCTATTTTTCTAAGTAGATTTCCAAATAAAATAAACTAAAAACCCAAAATCCTAAATTTTTATTTTTATTTATATAAATAACAACATATGACCTAGAAAAATCACATATCCCATAATTGTTAGTTTAAAAAGTAAAATCGTTTAAATGAATCAAAAATAGCAAAAGAATATTGTTCTTGCCCCATTGTTTTTTTTTCTTTTTTATCTAACTTCTCACTTTATTATATTGTAAAAGATTGGTACAGGAAATCAATTCACCACATTGTTATTTACTCTCTTTGGAATTTTTTAACGAATGGTCTAATTACTATTTTGCTGAAATTACAGCTATATTAGCGTATAGTAGAGAGACGTCTATCTTCTACATCTACTATGTTCTCAAGACTTTCACGTCCATTTTTTGTGAAGGAAGTGTTCTCTGTCTTGCCCTGGCTTACGTGGTATGTCCCTTCCCTTTCTTTATTCAACTGTCCCTTCCGTTTTTTCTTTTTTTCTTTTTTTTGTCGTCAACATATTTTATTAAGCGGTAAAGAAAATTCCAAGTAAATGGGTAACAAAAGATAAATGCAATCTACTTTAGGGTAACATAAAGCCGTTAAAATGCTAATACAAACATTCTTTTAAACATGAACATGGGTACGAATAGCTCTTACAGTAAGAGTGTTCCGTAAACTGTAAATTCCAATTTTCGGATTTGAAGCCACATAAAAATACACCCCAACAAGAAGAAGGACCATTAAATTTGGTTTGTTACTCTATTTTAAAATTGATTGGCACAATCGGTTATCTGTTTGAGCTTCTTATATTTTTTTATTAAAATCTGTTCTCAAACAGTGTTACTTTGGAATCCGTTAAAATACACAATGTCTTATGTAATGATATATGCAACAGTTATGATGCGGTTTATAGGGTTTTTTCTTGCAAAACACCCATAATCAGGAAAACTATTTCTTTCATCCTAATATTTTTTTTTTAGAATTTCGATTTAAATATTTTTAAAAATCTATTTTTCCAAACTGAAACTATTAAAATGTAAATATATCAATATTGAGAATCCCAATATAGCCGAGCTTGGACGGATCTACCGCATTTTATAGGGAGACACGAAAATAAAAGATAACTCAATAGTGGACAACATCAAATAGCCTCTGATCGCGGAAGGACTCGCCCTCTTCCATGCCCTCCAAAACGTTCGAATCTAGATGTAGGTCTAGACAACCTTTAGTCGAATCTGACTCACAACAGCAGATCAAAGCAATTTACAAGAATATCCAAGCAAAAAAAAACTCCACTGGATTTTCCACAACACCCACAAACTATCTATATCGTTTTCAAATATTTTATTTGTATTTGTTCTGAGAGAAGCAAATCTTGAAGCTGACTTTCTAGGAAACAACATTCTATCGTCATACAATCTGCGCCCGGTTTAGTCTATTTAAATACAACTAGATTTGACAACAACAAAAAGAACAATATTGAGAATCATTTTTTTATTATCTTGATTCTAGATAAATTCACATAATAAATTTTAAAAGATATATATATATATAATAATAGTAAATTTTTTAAACGAATTCCATTAATCTTTCTCAAAATTTTAGGCTGATATTGTATCTGAAGATCAACGAGCTTCTGCGTTTGGAATACTTACTGGAATTGGATCTTGCGCGTTTGTATGTGCAACTTTTTGCGCTCGATTTTTATCCACAGCCGCTACATTTCAGGTTTCCTTTCCACTCATCTATGTAAACATGGGGATATAAAAATTAATAGTGAATATATTTCATTTAAGATCTGATATTCGATTTCTCTTGTTATTAGGTCGCGACAATAATAGCAATATTATCAACAGTGTACATGAGGCTTTTTTTACCAGATTCGATCCGAGAAAATAGCCTGGTTACTTCCATTGTTTCAAGCGAGAAATTGAGTTATACATTACTTGAAGATTATCCTAGACATAGAAATCGAATATCTAGAGTAATTCATACAGTACGTGAAATGGCCTGTCTAATAAGAAACAGGTGTTGTTAGTCTTTCGTTACTCTTGATTAGTGACTAAGGTTGAATTAATTGTTCATATTAGTTTAAGACAATATTCATATGCTTGGTTTAATTTTTCAGTGTTCCACTTTTCCAAGTTGCGATGGTATCGTTCTTCAGTAGTCTTAGTGAGGCAGGTCTACATGCTTCATCTATGGTATGTTTTAAGTATTTAAAAATTTGATAGACATGACTGGTCCTAAGCATAGCCCAATGAAACATAGGCTTTGGTTCCAAAAAATTTAAAATTCTGTTGAAAAGAAAAACTTCTACTATAAAAATCTATTTAGAAAAAAAAATGTTAAATATAAGATTCCAATTTTTTATTTTATCTGACTCCTAATATTTCATGGCATGCAAATAGAGCCAATAAGGTAAACGATATTTGGAGATTAAATATAGTCAATAGCAATAAGGCAAAACAAGTAAATCAGTATATTTTTAACAACAAGAAAACTTAAAAATAATTAAATTCCTAAAATGGTTTGGTTAACATGGAAGAAGATCCATGAACAATTGCTGATAAAAGATTTCCAATACCCTGTGCTATATTGTCCGTCTTTATATTTTATGCACGTTGAACAAAGAAAATAATGAAGTTGTTCAAAAAGTTTTATATTTGTTAAATTTTTTAATATGTGATATGAATGGTGGCCATAACCTTAGAATTGATCAGATTCTTTCCCAACTCCAACACTATAAGTCCTTATGAACCAACTTATCATGCGTAGATAAATTCTCTTGGTTAATTTTACTTTTTTATGTACGTTTTCTCATAAATTTCTCTATGTTTTTGCCATTTTGAAAATATCATGGAAATTTCAATCTATGTTTTTGAAACCATTTCTACTTTCCAATAGATATCAAATTATACAAAAAAATCTCCATTTATACTAACTTTAGAGATTCTCTTCTAATTTCACTTCTCCAATTTTATTATTCATTCAACTGTTCCAAGAAACGTGATTTTCTTTGTTATGTGTAAATTTTTCTATAAAAAATAAACATGTTTTATGTTGACGTCTAATGATATAATTCACTGACAAAATTAAAATCAGAAATCATCATTTCTCTTTAATAAATTGGAGTTACAGATAGACAATAACATGTTACAAAAAAATTCAGATGCCTCGTAACAGTTATAAATAAATGGCAAATTTTTTCCAAAAAGGAAAATTAAAAAGGCAAAAAAACAATGAGACACTCAGTTCTTTTAATTTACACCCAAATTTTTTCATTATGTGCAGTACTCTAATTAATATTTTTTGTTTTGTTTAAGGGTTTCTTTTTCACATGAATAACACCGAAACATTGTTTTAATTTGCAACTTAAAACGCTAGTAAGGGACAATATAATTTGTAGACATTATTGTATGACGTAATTCCATGAAAGTATAATATATGCAAGATGTAATTCTCAAAATAAGGGTATTTGCGTTTTGTCAATTGCTCACGCAGTACTATTTAAAGGCCAAGTTTCACTTTAACAAAGACCAGTTTGCAGACTTGATGATCATATTTGGCGTTGCCGGGTCTGTTTCACAGGTAGAGGACAACTACTATGCTTACTTCTGTAGGACTTGTGGAACCTTAACTTTATCCCCATTATTTAACTTACCAAAAAAATAATCAATTTCACAGTTGCTCTTCATGCCCATTCTAATTCCTGCTTTAAAAGAAGAGAAACTGCTCTCAATTGGTCTTTTCTTCGGTTGTGCCCATGTAAGCAACTTCTCTTATATACCGTCCTTACATTTTTTCCGATCTGTTTTCTAGACTTGTTAGTATCTCAAATTGAAATTAGAAGATTATATATATATATATATATATATAAGGAATATAGACCAATTGGTTCAATGTTAACTGATTTTGTGATATAAATTTATGAGACTTAAGAAGACTTCAATTTTTATTTTCTTTGATTTTGTTATGTCCTTGTTTATCATAACTTTTAATCTTCAATCTGCAGATGTTCCTCCTCAGTGTGGCATGGTCTACGTGGGTATTAAGTCTAAACTTTCAAGAAAATGTTTTTCATTTTTTTTCTCTGGATGGTTCCTCGACTTTATCATATAATTTGGCATTTACGATAAGTGCCTCTATAGTCTGGGTCAGATCAATTTACTGGCTAATGAATTTCAAATTTCGAACTCACAGGTTCCATATATGGCGGCCATGTTTTCACTTGTCTCTGTATTCCATCAGTCATGTGTAAGTTTTTACATATCCTATTCTTTGTGTTTATTATTATTTTTTTGCTAAATAGTAAATATCATATAAATGAAAGTTAGATGTTACAAATTGTGATTACAAATTGCTTGATCTTAATAGATTGGTCTCATAACACAAAAAGAAATAAATAAATTCAATCAATAATTTATTGATATCAACTAATAGTGATAAAGCGTAAAAAAAGCCGTGATAGCGTCAATATGAGAGACATCCAAAGAAAGACAGGAAGTTCTAACAATGTAAATCAGAAGCTGTTTCATCCGACAGCCCGAACAAAAAGCCTTAACCTAAGGAATTAAAAGAGATTCGCTAAAGACTGTCCGCAACGTCTAAGAAATGACGTCTAAGGTCTAACTAACAAATCTAGATCCATAATTAAGACGGGACTACACTGACTAGCGGAACCTAGAAGCACTAGTCCACTCTGCCAAGTTCCTACCCCGATATCGGCCAGCACAAAGACATCCATCCCAATTCAGTAGCCTTACTACCTCCTCCGAGAGAAAAATTAACGAGACCTATAACCAATCTCAAAAAAACCTCCAATAAGCCGCACAATCGGAATTTACTTTAAACCAAAAACATTAAGCCTAGGAACTAAACCCCTAACATTTGCAAAAGAAGACGCGGCTAATGACAAAAAAAGAGTCAGATAAGACTTACCCAGACGAAAAGCTAACTCCCCCGTCCCTCAATAGAAAACACCGAGCCCAGCAACATGCTATCCACAATCTAAGGGGCACAAGAGATCTTTCCAAATTAAGATCCAATCGCCAGAGGAAGAGAGGCTAACCTTGTTTCGGTCAGAAAGAAATTGAAGCACCACAACCATCACTACACCACCTCTATCCGCCGAGACCCTTTATAGGCTCGACATAGAGCCACCGCCACAATAGAGACTAATTGGAGGAGAAAGGCCTCTGCAAAGAGACGGTGGCTAATCAAAGCTGAAGGTGTGGCCGTCTTTGAGCAGGATATTCCCCCTCCCCCCCGTGAAAACTTATTGTCACACCTCCATCACACCGAAAACCACTATTGCTCACCGCTATACGAAAAAAGTTTTCATTTACCACCGAAGACAGATCTAGGAAGTCTCCTCACAAATGAAAAAAACCACCATTGGAAATGATCGAACCATCCCAAATAGAAAGAAAGAAAAGCCTTATCACAGCACCGGATGAACCCGTACACTAGTGAGTGAAAGCAAGACTAATGATTTGTAGTCTGGTTTTCGCGTTTGAGAGAGAAAAATTTTGGGCACTTGGGTCACAATGTGTTAGTTAGTAATCCAAATATTGATCATACACTTCTTGGTTTGGTGTGCTTATAATGTAATCTTTTTAACATCTTTTCTTGTAATTCAACTATATCTTGATTTCTTATTGTTAGTGATTCAACTTTGCAGGTGCGGAGCATTGTCTCCAAACAAGTAGCATCATATGAACAGGTAAATAAACTCCTGTGAGTAAATACTTTTATGCAGATTTCTTTAGCTAACTCTTCCTTTAGAAGAAGATCCATTAGTTTAATAAATGTCAAAAAAAGAAAAAAATCAAAGAAAAATTGAATATATGGCAATCATTAAGCGTCTAATTAGATAAAATGCACTGAATTCTCTAAATTCTCAAAATGAATGTTAATTTATCTGAATGTGTGGTATATGAAGTGGACTCTTTAGCAAATCTAATCATAAACCCAAAATCTTAAGCTCTAATCTCAGTTTAATAAAATTTATGTTCATATTAAAGACAATAGTAAAGAAAAAAATCATTAATGTCGTAATAAGTTAAAATGGGCAAAAACAGATAACCAAAACACTTGTGGAACAAGTATAAGTACTTGTAATTTTATTTTACAATAATCTAAACCATTAGAAGTCCTGGTGTAAGATGAAATGGAATAAATTATTTCTAGACAAAAATAGAATTGGTATTTAAATGAAATCCAACCTTATGTCATTTTGTATGCCTAGTTTGGAGTCAATTTTATATAACGGTCTATTCAAACTCTCTCTCTCTCAGGGTAAGGCCCAAGGTATTATTTCAAGCATATGTTCCCTTGCAAACGTCATTTCTCCGCTGGCATTTTCACCTCTAACAGGTTCAGTTTTAAATGAAAAAATATATATTAAAAATATAGGACATCTTTTATTAAAAAAATAGACAAGACTTGCTACTAACACAAGTGCTTTTTTCTTTGCTTCTTCTAGACTGGTTTCTGTCTGAAAGAGCCCCATTTGATTTCCCAGGGTTCAGTATTATGTTCGCGGGGTTTACTATGGTAATATACTTGTGCCTTTCTGCATTTTAAATTGGAATCTACTAAAGTTGTTACCATGGAATGACAAAAATTAATAACTACCCGATTCAACCAAGCAATGGACATTGTTTTTCTTCTTTTAATTATATTGTTTCAATACTTAGATTTTTTATTAAAGAGAGTTATTTTAGGTTTCTAGACACATATTTCTTATCTAAAATCTCATGAAAAATCACTGATTGTTTGCACATTTCCACAAGAATATATGGTTTTCAGAAATATACACGCACATAATATATAACTAAATTTAGTACTCATATTATACCTTTTACTTTATGTATGTTAAAAAATAGTAATATCGTTAGCTCTCTTTACCTTAAAACCCCTAAATGACTTCCTTGTGATATTAAGTTTTAAGTTGAGTGCTTTGCTTGTGTACTTTTTTTACTAAGAAAACCTTTAAAATCGTGTATATTTATGAAAACAGCTAAATAGTACTTCTTTTTCTTCTTCTTTTTTGTCAAAATTTTTCCTTATTTTTCTATTATAGGATTTATTTTTCCAAAGTACTGTTTTTAATCGATCTCTCAGTATCATATTACACTTGCTTGTTTGATTACAAAACGTGGTAAATTTGCTTCTTTTTTCTGTAGACAATAGCCTTTATCCAAAGCCTCATGATCAGAGCAACAACTCCAATGCCAGATATGTGATCTCCATAATTCCAGTCAGCTCAAAACCATGGTTTTTATAGCGAACCATAATGTACATGTTTTAGATCCATAAGTCAATGCTTATTTATTTTGTTTAATAGCATGTTTAGGCTCGTCATTAACCCCTAGGGGAGACACCATATATTTCAAGGTTAAGGTTTAAGACCGTACCTGTTAATGTATAGGTCTAAATAAACCATATATGGTCTCATATTTGTATTATAATTTTTTTTTTGATTTTTTTGTAAGAAATGTTAGTGAATTTTTTTTTTTAATTTTCAACCAACGAACAAAAAATACGACAAATCGAAATTGAACACCTTTATGGGAATCTTTGCGTTCCATAAATTTCAAGAAAATTGGTAAGAAGAGATCGAGATTCCTTAAATATTTAGTTACCATTATCACATCTTTTTGGTCCGCTCCTTCCACCCTCACCATTGCAAACTCAAACCTAATGACACTTAGACTTGTAACAGTCTCTGCCCACTGTTCTTGTAGGACTGGACAGATAACTCAGCAACCTGAACAAATTTCCAACCCATACTCCAGAAAGAGAACATAAAAGATCGCAAAATATCCATTATAAAGAACTTTTGTGCGCTAAGTTTACCGAGAGCCATCATCCTAAACCGTAAAGACGGGTGTCTAAACCACACTGTAGAACATCCGAAACTCATTTACACATTCCATTTCGCATACAATCAAAATGCCAACTTAAAATCCCTCAAAAACCTTGGAAATAAAAAGTTTTAGTACAACACAATAATGTCTCTTGGTAGTTTATTTAAACCATACGTGAACCAAACCAAAATTTAAAATGGTAAGTTTTACTATCATAAGCCAAACCTCATAAAAAAACTAACTCCCATCGATCTCTCTAGTTGAAAACAGTATCCAGTCAGTCCAATACAAGGAAGCAGTACCGGATCCAAATCTACATCGTGAGAAATTCAGAACATGGACTATATAAATGGCCAATTTATTATCAATGGGAACTGAGATACTTCAGAAGAGAATAAACGTGTTATTCATGCTAAGATGATAGGATAAAACTAGCTAATTACAGATATATGACACTCGTTTGTACAAAGTATTGATCACTAGTCCCAACCTCTTTACAAAGGGAAGAGGCCATTGCTGCCGTCACCGCCATCATCATTATCGTCATCCATTTTGAAGAGATTGAATCCCCCAACATCACACTTTGCATCTTTGTAGTGGGAGCTCGAGCTCACATAATACTTCACCTCATGAAACAAGTTTAGATTATCCACCAGCTTATGGAACACATTGCATCCGCAACACTGCATTACCAAACAATACTATTTCCTCAGATCAGGAAATGACTAATTATTTTCCTTTTATAACCAGGGAGTTCCGGGGCCGGGGACAAGAGTAGGGTTAATCTAGTCTCTCCCTGCCGCTGGTGCTACTTGAGACATTCCCGATTCCAGGTGCTACGTCGGGAGGTACTGACACAGGCTAAAATCGACTAACTATAATTGTAATTTTCTCGACACAAAGCGAAGATTACCTGCACGAAGACGGTGCCGTCAGTGTAAGCATGTGCATTTATGGCTCGTGTAGTTCTCTGGCCACAAACGTTGCAAGTGAAGGCAACTCGCATACGCCTACGAGGGGATTTCGTGAATAGTGACCAAGGAAATGTTGAAACCGTCTCCGTATCAGCCTTGGCCGGAAGAGACGGCCCTTTCATCCCGGAACCGGTTGTCCAGCCTCTGACCGAGGCTGCGCTCAAGACTAATCCCATAGCCTCATCCTACAAATCGAAATTTCAACGAAATTATCTAATATTTTGGAAATCAAAAATTCGAATCCCGAAAAAACAGTAAACGATAATTGAGATCGAACAAGATTAAGCGAGGGAGATTTTACATTCGAGAGAGTTCGATTTTGGAATAGAGGCACGAGGCTCAATGAATCCGATTCGAATTTCGGATCATAATCTTTGTCGTCCTCTGAATCAAAACAAAAAAGAATCAAAATAAGGTTGAAAGACAGTTCCAAAAGAAAAAGATCGAGATATGATCGGAAGCAATGAAATAGCAAATTTTGCACAAGTTTTTTACTCTTCGAAAGCCGGACGATTCTCCGCGAAGATGAGTATGTTCTCTTCTTCAGAGAGAAGATGGAGAGCGACGAAGATGAGGATGAGACGATGGTTGCCGCAGAGCTTAGAGCGGTAGCTTCCATGGTTGATCTTTGAGCTAACAGAGAAGGAAATTTTTTTCTTTTCTCTTTCCTTTGAAATTTATAATTTTTGTTATTTCTCTTTTAATTTTGTCGTTTCTTGTGTGACATTGAAACGGGCTGAAACCCACAGGGATGGGACCGGCCCAGGACTTGTTCATTGTTAATTGGGTTAACTGCATAAAAAAACCCAAACTTAACTAACCATATCTATTTCTCCCTAAACATTTGAACTCATCATCAAATTCCCTAAACTTATAATTTATAATTTGCATTACTAATTCACCCCATTTATCTAACTCCAGAATAATTTCATATCTCCAATTCTAATGCCTTACTATATTTAAAGGAACTTTCAAAAGTTGCTTTGTCCAACCAAATTAAATGCTATGTATGATATGTGAAGAAGACAAATAGATGTTGAATATGGATGGATTAGATATTACAAAAGATAATAAAGTATTTAACAAGAAAAATGTCTACAGCAAACACCTTTTGGATTAAAGAATTTAATGGAATTGAATGTAATTATAATTGGAGGTATTTTAATGGATTTAACTGAATTTTTCAAAATATGTAATGAATTTAATAGATTTGCTTGTAATATATTTTGATTTCCAAATCTATAACAAAAATAAAAATATTATAAGAAATCACAGTAAACACCATCCATAAATAAAACGTTAAACGCGTGTGACTTAGGTTAACCAAAACCGAACTGAGGCGGTTTTTTTTTTTTAGTTAACCAAAGTTTTCAAAAAAATTTATAAAATTAATCTAATTTAATTTTGGTTCAATTTGGTTCGGTTATTGATTAGTTTTGGTTTTGAGTTTAAAACAAAAATTAATCAAATAATGTTTGTTTTAAAAAATTGATAATTTGGTTTGAAACTGTTAAATTCAGGTATTTTCGATTAAATTTAGTTATTATGGTTTGGTTAAATTAATATATTGGTTAAAATCGGTCTAATTTTGATATAATGCGATTTAATTTAGATATAAACCAGTTTGGTTTGAGTGTAATTTAATTAAAAATAAAAATATAAAAATCAATTAACATATCAGTTCGGTCAAACGAACCGACCTGATAACCGAATTAATTTTTTAAATATGCCAAATTAAACTGAACTCCTAACTGAACATAAACCAAAAACTAAAATTTTTGATTCGGTTCGTTTCAAATTCGCAGCCTTAGTTGACCACATCCATTCTTCTATTTTTATTTTATTTCTATTTTTTTTCTCTCACTCTTATCGATTTAAGCGTGAATTTTTAATCCTAAGAAAGCATAGTTAACTTTATCACGTTTTTCATCTTCGTCATCTTTTTAGCCAAAAGTCTCAATTATCATCAATGTTTGATGATGTCAGTTCATAAACTTTTTAATGTTTAGAAAAAAGAAAAATATATATGAAGGATTTCAAAATCCAGTTGAAAAGTCTAATATTTGTTTTACTCTTGTTTTGTATGAAAAATATATTAAAATCCATTAAAATTAAAATTTAATAAAATCCAACGGATATTGATTAACAGAGTATTTTAATTCATTTTGAATTCTATCCAACAAATGTTTAATCCAATAACACTGGATTTTAATTCATTTTAATCAAATCCACAATTGAATAACAATAGATTTCACTTTAAATCTAAAATATATTCAATTCCATTAAATTTCTTTATTCAATAACACAGCCTAAGAAATCAGAAATCCATGGAAACATGACAAAAGAATTAAAGTGTTTTAAATTTGAATATCAAGTGTTTTAATGAACTTTTGAGATTGAATAAGAACAATATTTTTTATTGAGTTTAGAAATTCTCTCCAAAACTAAACTCTCTTCTCTCTTGCTTGCTAGATACAACTCATAAAGAAGCTTATTTATAAGAACATAAATCAACTCATTCGTATTCCTATTAGAATTAAATATCTCATAATCCTATTACACTTTGTCTTTCCTATTCATAAAAGTCTTAGGCTTCTACCTTGAACATGAAGCTTATCCAACAATCTTCCTCTTAAGCTTCATCTTTGGTTTTGACAAGTCTTGAATACCAATTAAGCTTCTCATCTCACTGAACTTAATATGTGCTAATGCTTTAATTAGGATATCTGCCTTTTGATCTTACTTAAAAGATTGTGTAGCCAAATGGCTTGCCTAACTGCTTTTATCGCTGTCATAAACCCTGTTTCACACGTTGATAGAGTAACAATTTCTTGTTTTTGTGAGCACTAAGTGATTGAAGAAGATCCAAAGTAAAAGATGTGGCCTGTGGTGCTTCTTCAATCATCTTGATCAATATTGTGGCTATTGTCGCTGTATCCAACAATCTTCTTTGATCCTTCTCGTTTTTAAATCACTACAAGTGCAGATGTACCTTTCAAGTACCTGAATATGTGCTTCACTATTACTCCATGTGATTCACAGGGACTATGCATATATCTGTTTGCAACACCAACAGCAAATGCCAAGTTTAGTCTCATACACAGTAGATAGCACAAACGTTTGACGTTTCTTCTATGCCATGTAGGATTTATCTCTGTTTTTCTTGTACTTTTGAAACTTTTAATCCAAACTCCATAGGTAAATGTGTGGAGTTGCAGGTTTATAGGCCAATTTCTTTAAGAATTTTACGAGCATAACCTTCTTGTTTTATCTCGATTTCTTCTTTAGTTTGTTGTACTTTTATGCCAAGATAGTATGTGAGCTTGCCAAGATCCGACATCTCAAACTTTGTTGACATTCCATTCTTGAGTTCGTTTATGACCTTGAGCGTGTTTCATGTCATCAACAAGTCATCTACGTTCACAACAACAATGAGAAAAATTTATCCCTTTTCTTTTCTGTACACAAACATCTCTTTTGAGCATTTCTTAAGTCTCATTCCCTTCAAAATTTGGTCTAGTTTCATGTTCCAAGCTCGGAAAGCTTGTCTTAGTCCATAAGGCTTTTGAAATCTTATAAACATTTTGTTTTTTCCTTCTTTTTCAGAATCTTATAGTTGGAACACATACACATCTTCTCTTAATTCTCCGTGTAAGAATGGTGTTTTTACGTCTAAGTGATGGATCTCCCATCAGTGAGAAGCTGCAAACAAAATCAACAATCAAATAGTTTCAAGGCGAGCTACCGGAGCAAAGACTTCATCAAAATCAATACGATTCTTTCACATATCCTTTAGCTACAAGACGCGCCATGTGCTTATGGATAGTATCGTATGCATTCTTCTTGATTTTGAATATCCACTTAAGACCAATCACTTTTGTGTCATGTGGTTTATCAGTTAAGAAGCACATTTTGTTCTTACTGCTTGAGTCTATCTCTTCTCGATATGCTTGTCTCCATTTTCTGAGCTCTTAGCTTCTTCATAGATTCATTGAGGATATGAGTCTTTCACACTCCAGATATGCTAGAATAACATAGTCATCAAGGTAGCTCAGTTCTACTTATATGACAATTTGATATTCTTAGCAGTTGCTCTGTTTCTTGCTCTGCATTTCCTCCATATGCTGTTGTTTGAGGCTGTGCTGAGCTGTCATGAGTGTTTTCTTACTCATTTTCATTCTCATGTTCATTCTCTTGTTGCTCAGAGTCGTTTATGCTGTTATCTACTGTTTCGTTTTGAGCTTGGTCATTGCTAATGACCAAGTGTCCTTCCCCTACATCAACGACTCCTCCCCATTTCATGTGAAACATTCCTGGATCCCTGCTTGGTCTGTTATTTGTTTCACTCCAGTTCCAGCTTCTTTTATCATCAGAGATGACGTCGCGACTTACCAAAATTCTTCTTGTGGAGGGGTTATACAATCTGTACACCTTGTACTCTGGTTAAATCATGAGGTGTACTAAAGACTTTGATCTGTAGTCTAGCTTCTTGAGGTTATGAGGCTCAATCTTGGCATGAGCTAGACAACAAAAAACTCTAAGGTGTTCTTTTCCTGGTTTCACCTGCCATAAGGATTCATATGGAGTTATATTCTTAAGTGCTCTTGTTGGTACTCGACTGATCAACTAGGTAGAGTGTCGTATTGCTTCTCTCCATTGATATTTGGTACATTCATAGCCTTAAGAATACTCCTGGTCATCTCCATTAGTGAGCGATTCTTTCTCTCTACTACACCATTATGTTGGGGTATATAGGGTGCCGTGAGATGTCTCTTTATACCATTATCTTTATACCATTCATGCTGCAGAAGTCGTTGAACTCTCTAGATGTAAATTCACCTCCTATATCGGTTCTTAGAATCAGGATTGATTTTCTGAGTTCTTTCTCCACTAGAATCTTGATATACAGAAATTTTTCAAATGCTTCACTCTTCTCCTTCATCAAGATTGTCAACATATATCTTGAGAAATCATCTATTATAACAACTATGTATTTGTTATGAGCGAGAGTTAAAGGTGCTATCGGTCCACACAAGTAGCCATGTAGCAGTTCTAGTGGTCTAGAGGCTTGAAACATGGTGGCACTTGGAAAAAATTTTTCTTGGTTGTTTTTCAACTAAACAACATTCACACAGTCTTCTTTCTTCTGCAGTTTCTGGCAGTCTACGCACCATTTCTTGTTTGGATATATCGCTTATGGTTTTTTTTCTTATATGTCTTAACAGAATGTATCACTTCCATGATTCATCATCGATTCTAGTATGTAAGCATATCGGTTTTATGATAAACATATTTTGTAAAGTTTTTTTGCAGATTGTATGACTTTTACTAGAAGTCTTATGTTTGGATCATGAAGAGTTAGCTAGCTCTACTTCAATATTCTAACATCCAGCCAGCTTTAATAGCTTTTCCTAAGCGTAAGATGTTACTCTTAGCTCAGATATGTAGTAGATACTGTGTACTTTCCTCCGTTTTGCTCTGAAAAATAATTGGTCATTTACCACCAATATCTACACAAGAACCATCACAAAATTTTACTTTTCCTTTGATGTTCTTGCTAAGTTTTAAGAAGCATAATCGCACGTCGGTCATATGGTTACTCGCTCCATTATCAAAATACCAGACACCTTTTTCTACCTCACTGATTTCATAGTGTTTTGGTATAAGTTTTTTTTTCATTTAAAAACATCACTTCATACATATATAGTGCATCTTCGGCTGTTTTCATTTCCACTTTAATTGCTTCCTGTGGTTTTTGGGTTCTTTCAGGACACGTATAAGAAAAGTGATCGGGCTTATGACAACAATAACAAATTACTTTTTGATGAGGACATCTTCTCAGCTACTGCACCAGTCATCCCACCAGGACCTCTCACACAATCCAAGGGAAAGGCTTTAGGAGACAAGCTCAGCATGCTACTGGAGAGTGGAGCCCTTCAGGAATTCGGACCAACCGCGCCAGAACCCTGACCGACTGACCCTGGTCCATGCGTGGTCAACCCCGATCCCATCAAGCCGGACAAGGAACAATGGAGGTTCCTTCTCGAAGACTCTTCTTTCTCTGGTGTCTTTACCATTTCCATCCGATAAGGACACTAAAAGTCGTGCTAAGAAATTATACTATTTTTCATATCTTCGTTTTTATCCCATTGGGTTTCTGAATAAGGTTTTAATGAGGCAATACTCTTGGTGCACAAGACGGTGAAGATTTGTTCATAATTCTATACCATTTGTTTGGGCTTCTGTCTCTATATTTATGTTTTTATAGAATAAGTATATTACTTGGGATTATGAGTTATGTTAGCTACTTAAGCCCAAGGTACCTTTTAAAAATCGCCATGTTGTTTTTATTTCTTAAGGGGCTAAACATCATGTTGTTTAGCCTAAGATGTAACAAGACATTATATAAGCCTTTGAACCATTCATTAATAAAAATAACAAGCAATTCAAAACTAAAAAAAAACCTAAGACTTTGTCTAAGTCCAAAGGATATGTATGATTCTTGAATACTTGGGAAACATTGCAAAACAGTTTTTGAGAAATCTTTGCATAGCTATGATAATTGTTTTGAGTTGGTGCATTCTGATGTTTGGACATCTCCATTACCATTTAGAGAAAACCACAAGTATTTGTGACATTTATTGATGAAAAGTTCAAATATACTTAGGTCACTTTGCTTAGTTCTAAAGATATAATATTTGATGCATTTCTACATTTTCAAGCATATGTTACTAACCAATACAATGCAAATATCAAATGCTTTAGAACAAATAATGGAGGGGAATACACTAGCACCAGGCTTCAAAAACACTTGGCCAAGCATGACATTGAACATCAAATCAGCTGTCATTACACTCCACAACAAAATGGAGTGTCTGAAAGGAAGAATAGACATTTGATGGAAGTTGTGAGAACAATGATGTTTCACATGAAAGTTCCCAAAAGATTTTGGGGGGGATGCTCTTGTATCTGCATGCTACTTGATAACAGGACTCCTACAAAAGTCCTAGATGACTTGTCTCCATTTGAGGTACTAAACAAAATTAGACCTAACATTGACCACTTAAGAGTTTTTGGTTGTGTTTGTTTTGTATTAGTTCCAAGGGAGCAAAGGAACAAGCTGGAACCAAAGAGTACCAAAGCTATGTTTATTGGGTATTCTCCTACCCAGAAAGGATACAAATGGTATGATCCAGATGCTAGAAGAGTATTAGTATCCAGAGATGTCAAATTCCAAGAATCAAAAGGTTTCTATGAAGAATGAACTTGGGATCAATTCAAAGACATCTCCACAACAAGATCTGACAAAGCTGAGAACTTGAGGAGACTCTTGGAGAGCATTGGCATAGTCTCTCCTCATCCTCAGCCCACAGCCACCTCACCTCAACCTCAGCCTCCTGCACCAGCTGCGTCCAGCCACGACACGGCCACAGCACCGGCACAGCCATCCACTCCAGCCGGTCTGGTTTCTTCTGGTCTTCCCTCCAGCTCTCCTGGTCTTCCTCTTCTTGAACATGGGGGAGGAGAAGCATCTACTCATTTCCAACAAGACTCAGAAGGAGATGAATCAATTCTAGTCTCAGCTTCCAAAAGATCAAGAGATCTGCCCACTCTCATTGAAGCTTTAGGTGAAGAGGAGGAGCCTATCCAAAAAGCTCCACCTACAGTGTTAAGAAGGAGCACAAGACAAAGGAATCCACCAGTCTTCTACAATCAGAATGCTGTGGTTCTTCATGATCAGGGAGTTTGTAACATTGCTTACTTATCTACTAACCATGTTGCATTCACTTTGAGTCTTGATAAGGAACAGATTTTAAAGACATATGAGGAAGCTATGACTATGAAGGAATAGAGGGAAGTTATCTTAGCTGAGAAGCAAGCCATGAAAAGAAATGGTACCTATGCTCCAGCCACTTTACCTAAAAGAAAAAGGTCTGTAAGTTCTAAGTGGATTTTTACCATTAAATACAAAAGCAATGGTGAAATTGATAGATATAAAGCTAGCTTGGTGGCTAGAGGATTTACTCAGACTTATGATGAAGATTATAGGGATACCTTTGCACATGTAGCTAAGCTTCACTCTGTTAATGTTGTTCTTTCACTTGCTACTAACATTGCTTAGGAATTATGGCAAATGGATGTTAAGAATGCATTTTACAAGGTGAATTAGAAGAATACATGTAACCTCCACCAGGTCTAGAGGAAGAGGTAGGGACCGAAAAAATACTCAGACTGAGGAAGGCCATCTATGGCCTTAAACAATCTCCAAGAGCTTGGTACAACAAGCTGAGTGTAACCTTGATGGATAGAGACTTCAAAAGATCTGAAGTTGAACACATTCTTTTTACACTAAAGAGTAAGGAAGGTATTGTGGTAATTCTCATTTATGTAGATGATATAATCATATCTGGTAGTGATAGTGTTGGTATTGCATATACAAAAGAATATTTGAAGAGTGTCTTTGATATTAAGGACTTAGGAGAACTTAAATACTTCTTAGGAATTGAAGTGTGTAAGTTCAAGGAAGGTCTCTTCTTATCTCAAAGAAAATATGTTGTAGATTTACTAACCTCTACAGGTATGATGGAAGCTAAATCAGCCAAAACACCCTTAAAAGAAGACTATAAAATCGGAACTAAAGGGGAGCTAGAGGAGGAAATTGATTTTCATGATCCTAAGCTCTATAGGAAAGTGGTTGGTAAGCTTATTTATCTAACCATCACTAGACCAGATTTATGTTTTGCTGTGAATTATGTATCTCAACACATGGAAGGCCCAAAGATGAGACATTGGGAGATGGCAAATCAAATTTTGAGATATCTAAAAAGCACTCATGAACAAGGTATATGGATGGGTTGCAATAGAAACACAAATGTGGTTGGTTATTGTGATGCAGATTGGGCAGGAGATAGGGAGGATAGAAGATGTACCACAGAATATTGTACTTTCATAGGAGGGAACCTTGTGACTTGGAAAACCAAGAAGCAAAAGGTGGTGTCATGCTCTAGTGCAGAATCAGAATATAGAGCCATGAGGAAGCTTACAACTGAATGCATTTGACTAAAGCAACTTCTTGAGGACTTGGCCGTGAGCTTTGATGATCCTATCACCATTCATTGTGACAATCAGGCTGCTATACACATTGCCTCCAACTTTGTGTTTCATGAAAAGACCAAGCACATAGAGGTAGATTGCCACAAAGTAAGAGAAGCTATTGGAAAAAGAATTATCTTGCCTTGCTATACAAGGAGTGATGATCAACTAGCTGATGTGTTCACCATGGCAACAACTTTGAAGAATGACGCCTCCATCTATCCAAGGTTTGGCCTTATGACCATTCCACAACAATAATCCCAACATGGAGTGTTATACTCCTTTTTCCAAAAAAAGGTTTTGTCCCAATTGGGTTTTCCTTCTTTAGGTTTTTAATGAGGTAATGCTTAATGGTTGAAAGCTTAGGCATTCTCCATGTCTTAAGCTTGAGGGGGAGTGTTGGAATGAAGAAGAAATGATGAAGGAAGAAGACCTCTAACTCTAGCTTAAAGCCGTGTGATCTAAGTCATCTAAGAGGAGTGTCTAAGGCTTATTTGTGTTCTAGTATTATGTTATCCTTGTAGATATTCATGTATAAGGCAATCCTTGTATCCAAACAAGCCTAGACTAGAATAGTATAAATAGCTATTTCTCTATTCATTTGTAACTTAGAAAATATTATTCTCATTTTCTCAATACAATTATTCTTTCTCTCTAATCTCTCTAATCTCTCATTCTCTCATTCTCTAAATCTACAAATCTCTTAATCTCATATTCTTTCACCGTGGTCGGCAACTTAGCCCCTAGAGCCGCCCCAGCTGCCCCAAAACTGGTCACCCCCACGTCCACTCCGACTCAACCTCAGCGAAGCAGCGGGATCGTGTTTTTCAAATGTAAAGGAAGGAGACACATGTCATGAGAATGCCCCACAAAGAGGACGATAGTACTGAACACCTCAGGAGACTATGAATCAGAGGATAACGAGGAGGTTGCCCCTACGACTAACCAACAATCTGACGAAGATATAAAATATACTGATTCCAGAGAAATGCTTATGATTAGATGAAACATCAGCTCGAGATTTGAGTCGGAAGAGGTAGAGCAGCGAGAGAACATTTTCCATTCCAAATGTACCATCCTTGGGAAAGTGTGCTCATTGATTATAGATAGAAGGTCCTGCACCAACGCCGCAAGCAAGTACATGGTTGAAAAGCTCAGACTGCCTGTGACCAAACATCCTACACCTTACAAACTGCGATGGCTGAACAACAAGACGAAGCTGTACTGATGTAAGAACTTGGATGGGCTGTCTTTTCACCGAGAAACTCAGGATAATGGGACAGAATTCGATGGTAGCGAAGGGGTGGATCGAAGGGACCACACAAGCTGTGACAGGGGCTTGTGATACTCCAAGAACTTCAACCAATGGGGTTGAAGTCGACGGCTCCAAGCAAAGGAATTGCTGGCGGCTGTTTTGTCTAAAAGACTTAGTGGTTTTTGTTAAAATTGCTTGTTATTTCATAAAGTGAAACAAGAAGACTTATATAATGCCTTGTTACAATTTTAGGGTAAACTACAAGGCGTTTAACCTTTAGGAGATTAAAACAACATGTAGTTTACTTATTGTCACGTAGAATAAATAAGGGGCCATAATTAGTCAACATGACTTGACCCAACTAAACACTTAGACAAATAAATCGAAATTAAAGAAGGAAAAGCCCAATAACACTTAGGCTGAGAATTCGCCTGAAGACTTGTGAAAGGGATGGAATTGTGAACAAGTCTTCAACGCCTTGCGAACTAGGAGTGTTGCCTCATTAAAACCTTCTTCGGAAAACCCAATGGGACAAAACCAAAGATAGGGAAAAGAGTACAATTTCCTAGAACGACTTTTGGTGTCTCAACCGAATGGTAATGGTAAAGACACCGGAGGAGGAAGAGTCTTCGAGATGGAACCTCCAGGGTTCCTTGTCTAGCTGGAACAGAGCCCCGGTCGTGGGTGCAATGGCCAGAACAGGCTGGTCGGGGGCGTGTGGCTGGCGGGTCGTCTGGCCGGATGCGTGACCCGGGCTGGTCATCTGGCCGGCTGGCCGGGGGCTGGACGTCTGGGTCGCCTCTTGTTCATCTCCTGTCCCACACTCCAACAACAGGCTGAGCTTGTCTCCTAAAGCTTTCCTCTTGGACCGCGTAAGAGGTCCAGGTGGAATGACCGGTGCAGTAGCTGGTTCGATGCCCTCATCATTCCCTCCCTCTTGAAGTGCTTTGGTCTCCAAAGCAAAATCCTCACCTGCATCAAACAACTCTATGTCAGCAACATTAAAAGTACTTGAAACATTATACTCACCTGGGAGTTCGAGCTGGTAGGCGTTGTCGTTGATTCTCCGAAGAACGCGGAATGGGCCATCTCCCCGGGGTGCAAGCTTTCTCTTTCGTCGCTGGGGAAATCTCTCGGGGCGCAGGTGTAGCCAAACCCAATATCCTTCGTTGAAGACCATGTGCCGGCGGCCCTTGTTGGCATTCCTGACGTTCTGGATGTTGCGTTGCTCAAGGTTCGCCTTAGTCTCCTCGTGAAGTTTCTTGATGTAGTCTGCTTTGGCTTCTCCCTCCAAGCTGATGGCGTCGTCTAACGGGATTGGTGTGAACTCAATCGGAGTGGTCGGGTTGAAGCCGTAGACAACTTTAAAAGGTGATCTCTTCGTGCCTGAATGTGCAGCTCGGTTGTAGGCAAACTCGACGTACGGAAGACATTCCAACCAATTCTTCAAATTTCGACCGATGGTCGCTCGCAATGTCTGTGACAAGGTCCGGTTGACTACCTCAGTCTGGCCGTCTATCTGGGGGTGGTACGCGGAAGAGAACAGGAGGTTGGTGCCCAATTTTCGCCAAAGTGCTCGCCAGAAGTGGCTCAGGAACTTGGTATCTCGATCAGAAACGATTGTCCGGGGAATGCCATGAAGTCTGACGATTTCTTTGAATAACAGGTCGGCGATCTGGCTTGCGTCGTTGGTCTTGTTACAAGCGATGAAATGTGTCATCTTAGAGAACCGGTCAACCACGACGAAGATGGAATCCTTATTGTGCAACTTCGGTAGGCCTAGGACGAAATCCATGGATATGTCTGTCCAAGGCGCAGATGGAACTGGCAAGGGCATGTAGGGGCCCTGCGGATGCAGCTTTGACTTAGCCCGCTTGCAGATAAGGCACCGGGCGCAATGTGTCTCGACGTCTCGGTGCTGATGAGGCCAATAAAAGTGCTCCTTAAGCATGCTTGAGGTCTTGTCAATGCCAAAGTGTCCCATGAGACCTCCACCGTGTGCTTCTCTGAGAAGCAGCTCTCGGATTGATCCCCTCGGACTGCAGAGTCGCTTGTCCTTGAAGAGGAATCCGTCGTGCAGGAAGAAGCGGCTGAAGTTCCCTTTGCCGTGCTCTAGGTGGGCCTGGGCGAAGTCGACATCTTCGGCATACAGTTCCTTGATCATCTCGAAGCCGAGAACCTTGGACTCCATGACAGAGATAAGGCTGTAACGACAAGACAATGCGTCAGCGACGATGTTGTCCGTTCCTTTCTTGTACTTGATGACGTACGGAAAGGTCTCGATGAATTCCAGCCAACGGGCATGTCGTTTCTTCAACGTTGACTGTCCACGAAGGTGCTGGAGCGTCTGAAGATCGGTGTGAATGACGCACTCTCGGGCAAGCAGATAATGCTGCCAAGTCTCTAAGGCACGGACAAGGGCATAGAGCTCCTTGTCGTAGGTCGGATAGTTAAGGGCAGCTCCACTTAACTTCTCGCTGAAGTAGGCTACTGGTCGTCCGCCTTGGGTAAGGACGGCTCCAATGCCTATGCCCGAGGCATCGCACTCAACCTCGAATGTCTGCGTGAAGTCTGGTAATACGAGGACTGGTGCGTGTGTAAGGCGTTCCTTGAGTAGCTGGAAGGCCTTGTCTTGTTCGGGACCCCAACGAAAATCCTGGTTCTTCTTGATCGTCGATGTCAAAGGTCCAGCAATCGTGCTGAAGTCGCGGACGAACCGTCGGTAGAAGCTGGCAAGTCCGTGGAAGCTGCGGACCTGGCTGGCGGGCGTCGGTGTGGGCCAATCCTGAATGGCCTTTATCTTCTCGTCGTCTACCCGAAGTCCCTGGGAACTGACGACGAAACCAAGGAATACTACTTGGTCGGTGCAGAATGTACACTTCTTGAGGTTGGCGTACAGTTGCTCTCTCTGTAAGGTAGTGATCACGGCTTCCAAGTGCTCCAGGTGGTCTTGGTAAGTCGTGCTGTAGACGAGAATATCGTCGAAGTAGACCACGACGAATTTTCTGATGAACGGGCGAAGAACCTCGTTCATAAGTCGCATGAAGGTACTGGGCGCATTTGATAAACCGAATGGCATTACGAGCCACTCATATAGGCCTTGCTTTGTCTTGAAGGCGGTCTTCCATTCATCTCCTTCTCGCATCCTTACTTGATGGTATCCACTCTTCAGGTCTATCTTAGAAAAGATGGCGGCTCCGCTGAGCTCGTCAAGCATGTCGTCTAGGCGCGGGATGGGGTGCCGGTACTTGATGGTTATGTTGTTGATGGCGCGGCAGTCGACGCACATCCTCCAACTTCCGTCCTTCTTGGGTACCAGAAGAACCGGAACGGCACAGGGGCTGAGGCTCTCACGAACGTATCCTTGAGCCATGAGGTCTTGGACTTGTCGTTTTAATTCTTTAGCCTCCTCGGGGTTGACTCTGTAGGCTGGACGGTTAGGTAGCTGAGCTCCGGGAATGAAGTCAATGTGGTGCTCGATCCCTCGGATAGGTGGAAGGCCAGCTGGGATTTCGTCTGGGAAGACGTCTGCGTACTTGTCAAGAAGTGCGCGGATCTCGGCAGGCAGAGGGTGCTCCGTACTGGCCGTGTGTAGACTCTCTCTGTAGAGCATGAGCACGACTTGGGTGCCTGCGGTGCATGTGGCCTTTCTCATGTCTGCTACATGAAAATTCTCCTTTCTGGCATGTTGATCCTTGGCCATCTTGGATTGCATTTCTTGGAAGGCGTGTGCAGACATCGGGGCTAAGTTGTAGCGGCGCTTGTCGTGGACGAAAGAGTAGAAGTTGGTCCGTCCGTTGTGCGTGGTCTCACGGTCGAATTGCCAAGGTCGTCCGAGCAGAAGATGTCCAGCTGACATCGGGACAACGTCGCAGGTGACCTGATCTTGATATCTGCCGATGCTGAATGAGACCTTCACTTGGTCTGAGATGTACAGCTCCGTCTTGTTGTTCAGCCACCGAAGTTTATAAGGCTTGGGGTGCTTGGTCACGGGCAAGCCCAATTTCTCCACCATGTACTTACTGGCGGCATTCGTGCAGGATCCTCCGTCAATGATCAACGAACACACTTTCCCAAGTATCGTGCATTTGGAATGGAAAATGTTCTCTCGTTGTTCTTCTTCTTCAGGCTCAATTCGTGAACTAAGGACGCGTCGGATCATAAGCATCTCTCCGGAATCAGCGTATTCAATATCCTCATCGGAATGATGTGTCGGAAGTGTTGGCTCTTCTTGCTCCTCCTCGGATTCATAATCTCCGGACGCAGTAAGGACCATTGTCCTTTGAGTGGGACAATCCCGGGACATGTGTCCTCTGCCCTACACTTGAAGCAGACGATCTCGCTGCTCCGCTGAGGCTGGGATGGGGTCGTGGCATGCGGTGGTCTAGGAGCTGGAGGCGCCGGTCTGGGGGCTGAGCTGGGGGCGACGGCTTTGCCTTTGAGTCGTGGGTCAATAGGCTGAGTTGTCCGCTCAAATGGCTTGGAACCGGTGTTCCAAGTGTTTCTGGGTCGAGAAGGTGCGGCAAGCTTCCGCTTATGGCACTTCTCGATCTGGACTGCTAGGTGGAACAGTTCACCTAGGTCGTGGTAGGGCTGCAGTTCAATCTTTCTGGCGATGGAATCTTGCAAGCCATCGATGAGTTGGGCCATAAGGCTCTCTTCAGATTCATCCACATCGAGTCGGTTACGTAGATGCTCGAACTCGTCAAAGTATTCAGTCACCGTCTTGCTTCCTTGAGCGAGGCGTCGGAAACGTCGCTGAAGCTCGCGGTGGAAGTGGGGCGGTACATAACGTCGCCTCATGATTTGGGTCAGCTCGACCCATGAAGTCACAGAACCCATACGAGCTCGTCTGCGGGTGGTGACTTCGCGATCCCACCATGCTAAGGCATGGTCTGTAAATTGCGCTGTCGCAAAGATGACCTTTCGGGGATCATCATAGTTGTAGTACTCAAAAATGAGCTCCATGCGTCTCTCCCAGTCGAGATACTCTTCGGGGTCTAATTTCCCCGAGAAAAGAGGTGGGCTCATCTTGACCTCCGGGTAGTGGGTGGCTGGACGCGGCGGCGGTGGTGGTGGTAGGTCGTCTTAGTAGGGATGTCGACCCATAGGTGGCCGTTCGTGGTGGTATGGAGGCGCGGCAGGTGCGGCAGGGGGAGGCGGCGTGGCTTGCCTCAACTGCTCAAGCTGAGTGGAGAATGTTGACATTTGTGCCGTCAGGGCTTGAAGAAGCTGTACCATGGTCGGATCAGCTTGCCCCGACGTTGATTCATCCCTTCATGTCATATTTCCTTTTCCGGGAAAAGGAAATTTCTAGAAAAAAGAAAGTTTCCTTTTTGGGAAACTTGCAGAAATTGGAAACTTTTCTTATTTGGAAAGTTCCCGAGAATATATATATTTTTTTTGATTTTATATTTATGCACAGAATTATAAAATAAGGAAAGAAAATATGCTATCTATAAAAGGAATAACCTACAAAAAGGAAAATATCCTATGGATATATTTCCTAAACCTAAAAAGGAAACTAATAACTAGGGAATATCCTAAAGATTTATGTCTAATCTAGAAAAAGGAAACTAAATAAAATCCTAATAAATAATTAGAAAAATTTCCTAAACACTATCTAGAAAATTTCCTAAACTAATTTAATGCCTAGAAAACTTATGGAAACTATCTAGATACTACCTAAATACTATGGAAAACTTCTTAAAACTAGAACTAAGAATCTAGACAACTAAACTAACCTAGCCGCCTAACTACTCGAACCCTAAACGAGCCTAGTGCTCGGACGCCGAACTAGCCTAGAGGTGGCTACGCGGACAGGTGACGGCGAGCGAGTTGGGACGGGTGTGGAACGACTAGGGCGGCCGGCGCGGTACGAGACAGGACCTAACACTCGACTAGGGCTAGACTCGGGACGCTAAGGCTCACGCACGCTAAGACGCGGTATGGCAACAAACGGCTTGGTGCACTAGCGCACACGCGGTAGACCTAGGCTATCTAGAAGCGGGATGCTCACGCATACACGCGGGAGCACACTAAGGGACCTAGACGCGAGTTGATACAACTCGTGGGGCTGCCTAACCTAGACCTAATGCAATGAGACTCAACAAGCGACACAAAGGAGGAGTAGCCTGAACTAGGACGCTAGGGAACCTAGGCTGCTCGCGGTTTGGGTAGGATACTAAAGGGGCCCTAGCAAGCAACACACAAATCCTTATGGATTTTCAAGTATGTGAATGTGTTCTATGTGAGTTTTCTAAGAACCCTAGTTTGATTTTAACAACCCTAACAATATTTTGTTTTCTTTTCTTAAAAAAAAATTTCTAGCAACAAACAAGCAATAAAACAAACAAATTTCTTCTATTTTTTTTTTTTTTTTAAATATGAAAAATAAGAAAAAGATTGATATAACCTGAGAATCTCAGGGGAACGTTTGTGGTATGTGACTTGATTCCTCTCCTTCTTACCGAGAACCTCAGGGGAAAGAGAAAGATACACAATCAAAAGCCAAAACTGTTGAAACAAAACAATGAAAAATCGCCAAAAATAAAAGGATAGAATCAACCTGATATGCAGGAGCTTTAAGCTCTGATACCAGATGATGTAAGAACTTGGATGGACTGTCTTTTCACCGAGAAACTCAGGATACTGGGACAGAATTCGATGGTAGCGAAGGGGTGGATCGAAGGGACCACACAAGCTGTGACAGGGGCTTGTGATACTCCAAGAACTTCAACCAATGGGGTTGAAGTCGACGGCTCCAAGCAAAGGAATTGCTGGCGGCTGTTTTGTCTAAAAGACTTAGGGGTTTTTGTTAAAATTGCTTGTTATTTCATAAAGTGAAACAAGAAGGCTTATATAATGCCTTGTTACAATTTTAGGGTAAACTACAAGGCGTTTAACCTTTAGGAGATTAAAACAACATGTAGTTTTATTGTCACTTAGAATAAATAAGGGGCCATAATTAGTCAACATGACTTGACCCAACTAAACACTTAGACAAATAAATCGAAATTAAAGAAGGAAAAGCCCAATAACACTTAGGCTGAGAATTCGCCTGAAGACTTGTGAAAGGGATGGAATTGTGAACAAGTCTTCAACGCCTTGCGAACTAGGAGTGTTGCCTCATTAAAACCTTCTTCGAAAAACCCAATGGGACAAAACCGAAGATAGGGAAAAGAGTACAATTTCCTAGAACGACTTTTGGTGTCTCTACCGAATGGTAATGGTAAAGACACCGGAGGAGGAAGAGTCTTCGAGAAGGAACCTCCAGGGTTCCTTGTCTAGCTGGAACAGAGCCCGGTCGTGGGTGAAATGGCCAGAACAGGCTGGTCGGGGGCGTGTGGCTGGCGGGTCGTCTGGCCGGATGCGTGACCCGGGCTGGTCATCTAGCCGGCTGGCCGGGGGCTGGACGTCTGGGTCGCCTCTTGTTCATCTCCTGTCCCACACTCCAACAACAGGCTGAGCTTGTCTCCTAAAGCTTACCTCTTGGACCGCGTAAGAGGTCCAGGTGGAATGACCGGTGCAGTAGCTGGTTCGATGCCCTCATCATGTACATTTCTGACCAAGTTTGGGTCGCATTCAGCATAGGTAGATACCAGGACCAGGTAACATGCTATGTATTCCCAATGTCAGCTGGAAATCACCTCTTAGGACAACCTTGGCAATTCGACCGAGAGATTACGTATAATGGACAGACGAACTTCTACTCATTTGTCCACGACAAGCGTAGATACAACCTGGCACCAATGTCTCCACACGTCGTGAAAAAGATGTAATCCAAGATGGAAAAATACCAACATGCCCGCAAGGATAACTTCCTCATTGATGTTGCTGACATGAGGAAAGCAGCTCAGAGGGTACTCAACTCGTCCTAATGCTCTACAGGGAGATTCTGAGCACGTCAGGCACCGAAACCAGCCTACCAGCTGAGGTCCAGGCCCTACTAAAGAGTTACGCAGACGTGTTCCCAGATGAGTTCTCAGCCGGCCTCCCACCCATTCGAGGTATTGAGCACCACATCAACTTTATTCCAGGAGCTCAACTGTCTAACCGGCCGGCATACCGAATTAACCCCGAGGAGGCTAAAAAATTAGAAAGACAAGTCCAGGATCTAATGGCTTAAGGCTACGTCAGAGAGAGCCTTAGTCCATGTGTCATCCCAGTCTTAATTATACAGAAGAATGTCTGGAGTTGGAGAATGTGCTTCGATTATCGCGCCATCAACAACATTACAATCAAGCACTGGCATCCTATTCCACGTTTGGAAGACATGTTAGATGAGTTAAGCGGAGCCGCGGTCTTCTCCAAGATTGATTTAAAAAGTGGACATCATCAAGTTATGATGCGAGAAGGAAATGAATGGAAGACTGCTTTCAAGACCAAGCAAGGTCTTTATGAGTGGCTAGTAATGCCGTTCGGTCTGTCTAACGCCCCAAGCATTTTCATGCGCCTTATGAACCAAGTCCTTCGACCGTTCATTGGTAAATTTGTAGTGGTCTACTTTGACCACATTCTAGTCTACAATACGACTTATTCAGATCATTTGGAGCACCTAGAGACAATCATCGTCCCACTCCAGAAAGAAGAGCTATATGCAAATTCAAAGAAGTGTACGTTCTGCACAGACCAAGTCGTTTTCCTTGGATTCTTCGTGAGCTCACAAGGACTCAGAGTGGATGACGAGAAGATCAAGGCCATTCAGGATTGGCCAATACCGACGAATGCAAGCCAGGTCCGGAGCTTCCATGGGCTCGCCAGTTTCTACCGTCGGTTCGTCCGGGATTTCAGTACCATCACCAGTCCGTTGACATCTACGATTAAAAAGAACCAGGAATTTCGATAGGGACCAGACCAGAACAAGTCATTTAAGCTGTTAAAGGAGCACCTCACCCATGCCCCAGTCCTAGTTCTACCCGACTTTAACCAGAACTTTGAAGAAGAACGTGACGCTTTAGAGATCGGCATAGGAGCAATCCTGACCCAAGGCGGAAGACCTATCGCCTTTTTTAGCGAGAAGTTAAATGAAGCCGCTTTTAACTATCTTACCTACGACTAGGAGCTCTACGCATTGGTCCGAGCCCTAGAGAATTGGTAGCACTACCTACTTGCCAAGGAGTGCGTGATTCACACCGATCATCAGACACTTCAGCATCTTAGAGGGCAATTCACACTTAAGAGGAGGCATACTTATTGGCTTGAGTATATCGAGATCTTTCCCTATATTAAGTACAAAAAGGGAACTGACAATGTCGTGGCTGATGCCTTATCCAGGAGATACAGTCTCATCTCTGTTATAGAATCAAAAGTTATGGATTCGAGATGATCAAAGGGTTATATGCGGAGGACGCCGACTTCACTGAGGCCTACCAGGAGCAAAACAAGGGGGCTTACAGTAACTTCTATTTGTTTGATGGATTCATTTTCAAGGACAAGCATCTCTGCATTTCGAGAGGGTCAATTCGATAATTACTTTTGAGAGAGGCCCACGGAAGAGGTTTAATGGGACACTTCGGAGTCGACAAGACCTTAAACATGCTTAAGGAGCATTTGTACTGGCCTCACCAACGACGGGATGTGGAGGACCATTGTGCTAAATACTTTATCTGCAAACGGGCTAAATCCAAGATGCATCTGCAAGGTCCTTACATGCAGTTACCAGTTCCTTCTGCACCGTGGACAACCATCTCTATAGACTTTGTGCTAGTTCTGCCAAAAATCAATCACAAGGACTCCATCTTCATCGTGGTTGATCGTTTTTCTAAGATGTCGCACTTCGTCGCATGTAATAAGACGAACAACGCCAGCCAGACTGCCGACCTGTTCTTCAAGGAGATAGTACGACTGCACATCATTCGCATGACGATTGTATCAGACAGAGACACCATGTTCCTCAGTCAATTTTGGCGAGCATTGTGGCGCAAGTTAAGAACCAAACTCTTATTTTCTACTGTGTATCATCCATAGACCGATGGACAGACGGAGGTGGTCAACATGACCTTATCACAGATGCTGAGAGCAACGATTGGACGAAATATGAAGAATTGGTTGGAATGTCTCACGTATGTCAAGTTTGCCTACAACCGAGCTACACACTCTGGCACGAAGCGATCTCCATTTGAAGTGGTCTACGGCTTCGACCCTTCCACACCTATTGAGTTCACACCTATTCCTTTGGGGGACGCCATCAGCCTAGAGGGAGAAGCAAAGGCCAAGTATATCAAGCGCCTACATAAAGAGACCAAGGGAAATTTGGAGCAACGTAACATCCAGAACACTAAGAATGCCAACAAGGACTGCCGACATGTAGTGTTCAAAGAGGGTGACTGGGTTTGGCTAAATCTGCGACCAGAGAGGTTTCCCCAGCGCTGAAAGAGCAAGCTTGCACCCCGGGAGACGGCCCATTCCGAGTCCTAAGGAGGATCAATGACAACGTTTACCAGCTTGAGCTTCCAGGTGAGTATAATGTGTCTAGTACGTTTAATGTTTCTGACTTAGATTTGTTTGATGCAGATGAAGAGTTTGCTTTGGAGACCAGATCACTTCAAGAGGGAGGGAATGATGAGGACATCGCCCCAACTACTGCACCGGTCATCCCACCAGGACCTTTCACACGATCTAAGAGAAAGACTTTAGGAGACAAGCTCAGCATGCTACTGGAGAGTGGAGCCCGTCAGGAACTCGGACCGACCACTCCAGAGCCCCGACCGACCGACCCCGGTCCATGCATGGTCAACCCCGATCCCATCAAGCCGGACAAGGAACAATGGAGGTTCTTTCTCGAAGACTGTTCTTCCTCCGGTGTCTTTACCATTTACATCCGGTATGGACACCAAAAGTCGTGCTACGAAATTGTACTCTTTTTCTTATCTTTGGTTTTATCCCATTGGGTTTTCCGAAGAAAGTTTTAATGAGGCAATACTATTGGTGCGCAAGACGGTGAAGACTCGTTCACAATTCTATACCATTCACAAGTCTCAACAAATTTGTCTAAGTGTTTATTTGGGCTTCTATCTTTCTATTTATGTTTTTATAGATTAAGTATATATTACTTGGGCTTATGAGTTATGTTAGCTAGTTAAGCCCAAGGTACCTTTTAAAAGTCTCCATAAGTTAGACTCCTTGTTGTTTTTATTTCTTAAGGGGCTAAACATCATGTTATTCAGCCTAACATGTAACAAAGCATTATATAAGTCTTTGAACCATTCATTAATAAAAATAACAAGCAATTCAAAATTAAAACAAAACCCTAAGACTTTATCTAAGTCCTCATTGGCGCCTCCTCCAATCCTCCTTGATGAGCTTTGTCGTGTTCTTCAGCCTCCTTGGTTGAAGTTCTTGGAGTATCACAAGCTCTTCCAGCTTGTGTGGTTCTTTTGATCCACTCATTCGCTTCCCCTCTCCTCTGTCCAGCCGCCTTAGTTTCCCGATGAAAATACAGTCCACCAACGTTCTTATATCACTTTTGATAAATCTTTCTTCTGTTTTGCTTGATATTGAAGTCATTTTTTGTGTGGTCTTGTGAGTTTTTTCTTCCTCGTCCTCGTCCCTTGTTTCCTCAGCCTCTAAATCCACGTCCATGTCCTCTTTTTTTTGCAAAGTTTTGTTTAGAAGTTATGAACAACAACTTTTCCTATGTTTCACCATGATTGTCCTTTTTCATATCCCTTCAGTCTTCCAACTACATCCTCATAAGATGTTGTATTTAAATCTAAAATTGTTCTAATGAGGCTATAATGTGGATGTATTTGTTTCTTGGCAAACTATTTAAAATTTTTTTAACAAGTTTAGATTCTTCAATGGTTTGTCCAAGAAAGGCTGATTTTGAAGCTAGCTTTGATAGTTTTCCCGTAAAACCATCTACTGTATCCAAATCTTTCATTATTGTTTTCTCAAATTTGGACATGAGTGTTTAGAGTCTTGTTTCTTTCACTAGATCCGCACCTAGATGACGTGACTTGATTGCTTCCCATATTCATTTTGCAGAATCTTGTTCGTTTCCATGTAGTATAAGATTCTCCAAAATATATTGGAAAAACAGCTATATTGCTACATCATTCTTGTCGGAGTCTGTTAAATCGGTTTCAATGGTCTCCCATACTTAATCTTCATCATCAATTTCATTATCAGTTCCCATACCGTGTAGTTTGTTGCAGATAGCATGGGACACTGCAGTGCTGATGTCGATGGTTCCTTTGCACAAACCTGAGGGACAATGTCTCCCATGTCTCGGTGACGTTACTCTCCCTAGGTTTGTAACATGAGATGATCAAAACTTATGGATATCTTTTTCGTGAAGCTCTTATACCAAATAAAGTATTTTAAGTTTGATGATCAAGTGTTTTAATGAACTTTAGTTATTGAATAAGAACAAATTTTGTTATTAAGTTTAGAAACTCTCTCCAAAATAAACTCTCTTCTCTCTTTCTTGATTGATAGAACTCATCAAGAAGCTTATTTATAAGAGAAATATTTCCCATTATAAATGCAATAACATTCAGGTATTTGATGAGCCTAGCAGAATCTAGAAATCTAGATATGTACCTGATGGACGTTGTGATAACATAATTTTATGGATCATTGGATAGTGATATATATATATATATATATATATATATGAAAATCCCTGAAGGATTAAAAGTGCCAGAAGTATTAAGTTCAAAATCCAAGGATATTTGTTCGTTCAAAGTACAGCGATCACATTATGGATTAAAACAATCCGTACGTATGTGATATAATCGCTTAAGTGAATATTTTTTGAGCAAAGACTGTGCCAACAATTCGATATGCCCTTGTATATTTATTAAGAAAGCATCATCTGATTTTGTGATCATTGCTGTATATTTTAATGACATGAACATAATTGAAACTCAAAAGAAAATTGACGATATAAGAAATCATATGATTGAGGAGTTCAAAATGAAAGATCTCGGAGAGACAAAATTTTGTCTTTGACACCATATTGTGCATCTTCGATATGTAATGGTGCATCAGTCAAATTATACAAAAATAATTTTTATGTGTTTTTATATGGATAACACAAATCCTTTGAGTACTCTAATGGTCAATAGATCGCTTGATGTTAACAAAGATTCATTTAGACCCTGTGAATGTAGCAAAAAATATTATGTCCTAAAGTACCTTATATGAACACTATCGGTGGGCTTATGTATCTGATAAATTTTACTAGACCAGACATTGTTTTTGCTACTAATCTTCTTGCTAGATACAACTCATTTTTACATGTAGAAATTGGAACAGAATAAAATATATATTCTGTTATTTTCAAGGTATGATTGACTTTGAATTATTTTATCATAGAAATCTCGAGATCACAATAGTTGGTTTTGCAGATGTGGGATATTTATCTTAGCCACATAAAGCTTGATCGCAAAACTGGATACATTTTCACCATTGGTGGAACTCTGATCTCATGGCGCTCCCAAAAGCAGAATTTGGTTGCAACATCCTTAAATCATGTTGAACTATTGCAGTTCAAGAAGATTGTAGAGAATGTGTAAGGCTCAGATCTATGACTCATCATATACAAAAACCAAGCGGTATAATCACAAAGGAACAGCCAACAAAACTGTTTGAAGATAATGTTGTATGTGTTACCCAGCTTAAAAAAGGTTACATCAAAAGCGATAGAACAAAACATATTCCACCAAAAAAAATTTACACACCAGAACTCGAGAAAAATCAAGAAGTGGACATCCAAAATATTCATTCAAGTGATAATGCAGAAGATCTATTCACTAAAAAGCTTCCCCACCAGAACATTCAGAAAACAAGTTCATGGTATTGGGATGCGATATCTACGAGATTTATGTAGAAAAAATTATATCCATCAATTTCAAAACGAAATTACATTACTTTACTCTTTTTCCCTTGTCATAGTTTTTGTCTAACATGATTTTTTTAGGGAAAACAATCCTGATCCCCATGAAATATGGAACATCGTATCATATGTGGTCCATTTTTGAAACTTAATCTCTATATCCACCGGTGTAAAGTTAAAGATCAAATTACACCCAAATTTATTCATTTCGTTCTAATTCTCCATAATATTGGGTTTGTTTGGATTTGTTGCCAAACCTAATGACGTACCAAATAAAGCCAGTTTTGAATCAAAATCAAAACCAGTTTCACAAACCAAAATTATACCAAATTGGAAAGTGCAACCAGTTTCACAATCCACTAATCGGAGTAGCGAGCTCGATTACAAACGCCGGCGGCTTCACTCCTTCCCAGTTCTCTAATATCACTCCCCGCCTCCGCAACAATCCTCATCTCTCTTCGCTTCTTCCTCTTCACTGGTTGCAACTCTCTCTGCTTTCATGACATCGATTCCTGCGTGACCCACATCCACTTCCTCGCTCAATCTCGTCTCAAAAGCCATGGTCGTGACGTAATCTTTGTCGCTTTCCGTCTTACAGACGATGAAGATCGAGTCTCAAAATTGTTCCATTTGTTGATTAAGAGTTACAATCGACGTGGGTCTGCGCCATTTGTGTTTGATTTGTTGGTAAAATCGTGTCTTGATTCAGGAGATCTGATGGAGCTGTGACGGTAATGATGAAATTGATGTCCAAGAAGAGGAAGAGGAAGAGGAAGAGGAAGAGGATGGATTGTGTTTGAGAATGGGTTTAGTGATCTTCTGGGTTTGTTTTCTCTGAAATCGATTAGAGTTTTTAACTTGAGATTTTTTTTTTTGTAATCGAACCATGTAAATGGTTTAATTTTAGGTTAAAATGGTTTAGATAATTTAGTTATGATTTTAGGTTAAACCATTTTTATAATCTGGGTTATAAAATTTTAAACCATATAGTTAACCAAGTTTGTGGAAAATTAAGTTTAAAACTTTGTTTTTATGCGTAAATAAGTCTGTAACTTTCATCCACATATACATTTTTAACTTTGGACTATTGAGTATAAAAATTAAGTTTCAAAAATGGATTGTATCTGATCTGAATTGTTTTATCATTTTCCATGATAATATTTTTTAACGAAACATTACGTAATAAAATATGGATGGCCAAGGAGAATGTTATAATATTATGTGATTATCTAAAAATAGCTGACGACTCTTTGCTGACATACTATGAGTATAAATAAGCCTTTGTAATGAAAATAATAACAACAATAATAAGAAGTATTATCATAATTGTGTTTTATATACACACCTGTCTATTTTATTGCACACATATATTATAATTATTTTATAATAATGAATTATCTTTCATAGAGCTAGGTATAACCGGAGAAAGAGAATCTCCTTTCAAATATAGGACTATATTTTTCTATTAAATTTTTTGATTTTGAGAGAAAAAATAGAGCTTTGGTTTGGAAAACATATTTCCCGTAGTCATTTCCATCTTGATTTAATCGTGCTTAAAATCTCATAACACAAATATCTTAAATTATATAACACATACGTAAATGGTATTTTACATTTTGAAATTATATCTTCATAAAACTATTTCATATTTTTAATTTTTTAAACCATTTATAGTTAATTTAAATAAAAAATTGTTATAAGATGAAATTCATTATTTTATATAATTTAAAGATATAGTTAATTAATAAATTGTTTGGAAACATGTTTAATTATCATAATAATAATAATGTAATTTTATAACTATTTTTAATGAGATGTTAAAAATATAATTTAAATAAAATCCAAATAAAACTATAATGTGGGAATCATGTGGCATAATGGTAGATAGCTATCTCTGAAATTCATCACTCATGTGTATGGAGTTCGAACCTACCATCCCATAATGTTAAAAGTAAAATTAAAATAACTAGGTTAAATATTAAAAAAAAACTATGTCTAATAATATATGAAATAATATAACACATATCTAAATTCTTCACCTTTTTGCTGAAGACGACTTGATCGAGCTCGCTGATGCTCGACGATGAGGACAAGGTGAGGGTTTTTTCTATCGGTTTCTCAGGAATAATCATCTCAAATACTTTTTTCCAAATAAAAATTCTCTTATACTCCTTTTTAATTTACATACCCCTCGTTTTTAATACAATATGAAAATCCAATTTTATCTATAAGAAAATAATTTTTAAAAAATTGATTCTCCTACTCCTCGTATCTTTCCTCCCGAAGGCAGAAGCAGCGTTCCCGTTGGGACCTGAGCTCGATCTCATTGCAGTTCAAACTCGAGTGATTCCTCCGTCGCTGCATCTCGTCCTCCCTTTCAGTTACTCCTCTTCTCAGCTTGTCCTCCTCATTGATAGTCGGTTGATCTCGTTCCTTGAAACATACATAGGGACTTCAAATCTAGGTTGAAATCAATTTCAAATTCAATTGCATTGAGCTCGATTCAACAAATTTAAAAAGAATTGAAATTTGAGGTTTTGCGATAGGACAACTCGGTAAAATTAGTATAACTGAAAAGCATAGTAAAATTATTAAAGTTAGTACAACTAGTAAAATTAGTAAAACTGTCGGTAACTAGAAAAACTAGTAAAACTGTGGATAACTAGAAAATTAATAAAAATAGTAAAAGTGTGGGTTACTAGAAAAACTATTAAAACTAGTATAACTAATAAACATAGTATTACTGCAAATATCTAGAACTAGTATAATTGTGGACAACTAGTAATACTGCTTGAAATTTTGTATTGTTTGACATGATACAATGAGAAACAATGTCATCATACATTTTAGATTTGGAGGTCGCATATATAGTTTGATGATGAAGTCATCAATGAAGGATATAACTTTATCGATGGTAAAAGATAGGATATACAAGAAGGTTGGGTTAGATGAAAGTGCAGTGAAATTGAAATTAAGTTACATTTCAGTGTTGGTGAGATGTGAGGAACAGTTTAGTATTTAGAACAGAATCATAGATGTACTTTGTATGTGAAAGTTATCACTATCTCAGATGTAATTGAACAACTTTTGAGAGTGTGCAAAGAAAGTTCTTTTGGTATGAACTATGACAAGTTGCATTCAAAAGATGATGAAATCTTAGATAATGCCAAACTCTGTATGTATACAACGAAGAAGCTAAACAACAACATGAGGCTGTGGAGGAGGATGTTGATGAATATGTGGATAACAATATGGATAAGTCGGATATACGTGATGAATATCTTCAGCTTACACTTGCTGTAGAATCTAGTCAGTTTATAGAGGAATCGAAAGACAGTTTGGATGTGGATGTACATTAAGAATTTCCTAATAAAAAGGCAGTGCAAAAATTGGTGGATATAACTGCATTTGCGAAATGCTTTGGATATGTTATAAAAATGTCAGATAAGACTCGATTAGTTCTAAAATGTTGTCAAGAAAGCTGTAAATAGGGTTTACATGCTGAAAAATAAGGAAGACAGAGATAGATTAGAAGGTACACCAAGATGCATACATATTCTCGAGCTAGTCAGAGTGAAAGCAATCATAAGAGGAGAGGCACACCAAAATTAGTTGCAACTCTTTTGAATAACGATTATCCAGGGAAAATAGAAACTCTAACTCCTAAAAGTATTATGGATATTCTTCAAACAAAATTTAGTGTGAAGATATCATACTCCGCTGCATTGAGAGGGAAAAATAAAGCTGTCAGTGATTTGCGTGGTAGTCTAGAAGAAAGCTACAAGATGTTGTATCATTATTTGTACATGTTAGAAAAAGTCAATCCTGGTACAATTACAAATGTGAATGTCGATGAGGACAAAAAATTCAAGTACTTATTTATCACTTTGGGAGCTAGCATTGAAGGGTTTCAAGTCATGAGGAAAGTAATAAAGATGGATGCAATTTTTCTCAAAAAAGGATATGGTGATGTACTTGTGTTTGCCACAGCTCAAGATCATAATTTTCATCATTATCCCAAGCGTTTGGTGTTCTCGATGGTGAAAATAATACAAAATGGTACTGTTTTTTTGAGATGTTGAAAACAATAGTAGACGACTCTTTTGAAATAGTATTTATAAGTGATATAAATCCAAGCCTCATTGGTGTTATAGCTACTTTGTATCAAGCGCTCATCATGCGTATTGTATATGACATTTTTCCTAAAATATGAAAGGTCATGCTACAAATGTCAATAAAGACGTAGTCGCATGTAGATTCATGGAGTGCATTTAATTTTACACAATGGATGAGTTCAACAGTACTTACAGTGCTTTTAAGACGATATCTCATTATGCGGCCAAGTATTTGGAGGAGACCATAATGAAAGAAAAATGGGCAAGAAATTGTTTTCCAGGAGAAAAATACAACATGACACAAGCAATTGTGTGGAATCTTTGAACAATGTTTTTAAACCGCACAGAAGTACTCCTTACTACCTTTGGTTGACACAATCATTAAAAAAAAAATTCTGAATGGTTTAATTATCATTGGAAGGATGCCGGTTATAGATCAATTGAACAAAAACTGGTGTCGTTAGTGGAGAACTATATGCATGACACATGGTCTACTGCTTAGAAATTAATTGTGACAGAGCTAAACAGTTACAGGTTAGAATACAATATCATTGGTAGCGATGAAAAGCCTTATTTGGTGAGCTTACTCTCTAAAATTTGTAGTTGCAGAGTTACGATATTGAAAATTATCTGTGTGTGCACGTGTTAGCCACTTTCACTGAAATAAAAAAGCATGACAATAGAGGTCGTGATATCCAATTACATGATTTGTGGTCAAAATACTATTGGTCGGAGTTGTGGGCATTGACGTATTACAATTCAATTTATGTAATGCCGAATATGTCATAGTGGAATGTCCCATAATACTTCAAATAATTACATATCATACCTCCGGATATCTACGGTAAGAAGGGTAGAAAGAAAGTTAAGAGGTTTCCATCAGCTTGGAAAAGGCATCCGATGTGTGCAAGACAAAGACTCTAATGGTTATTTTTTGGATAACTATGTAAAACTGGTTTTTCGTTATGTAATATTAGTATTTTCATCCTGATTTTAATTTTTATTGTACAACTAATGTTAGTTTTACGTAGTTATACTTTCATTTTGTACAACTAACGTTAGTTTTACGTAATTCTACATTTCTTTTTGTGCAACTAACTTTAGTTTTGTTTAGTTATACATTTTTTTGTACAACTAACCTCGCTAGTTTGACATAGTTTTTAGTAAAAATGGTAAACTAGTAAAACTGGTAAAACTGATAAAACATATGAAGTCAGACTAATTTGATATTAAATGTTATCAAATATTATTGATAAACAAATTGACATTATAAACTTCACAGTTAATGTTGTAAACATAATAACTATAAAATTATAAAATTATTTTTCATCGGTTTGTTATCATGAAAGAATATAGACGACATGTTCTTTACACTTTTGATGTCACATTATAGGTTATAACCAAGTTATGGTAAAAAAAAGTTACATAAATATACTTTCACAATATTTAAATGCATAAAAACTCATAATTCTAGGTCAAACGACTTTAGTCACGTGTAAAACTAGTAAAACAAATTATTTAGTAAGGTAAAACTAATTTAAATGAAAAACTCCAAAAGTACAACTATATGAAATTTTTTGTACAACTACTATCTTCTGTAAAACTAAGTGTAAAATCATTGGCGCATAAATGTGAAAATTTTCCTGCCCAAAATTTCTCTCTCATTCTCTCTTTTTCATTTATCGAAATCTCTCATTTCTCTTCTCATTAGTCTTTTCCTTAAAAGTTCATTTACTCAAAGAAGAATCGACATGCTTCTATCTTTTAGTTTTTTCACTCATTCTATCTTTTCCATTTCAATTTTACTATTTTCACTTTCTATCTTTCCATTTCAATTTCAAATCGCTCATCCCATGGATCCGAACTACAGTTACGAGAAGAGAAAAAAGAGAAGAATCGACATGCTTTATCTTATTACTGATAGTGATGAAGGAATTCCTAACGGTTGTCCATATGGTGGCCAAATCGTAGCTGAGACATCTAAAACCGAAGCCAGCTTAGGAAGGACATACTTCATATGCAATGTATATGAGGCTCGAAGTTCTGGCTCTCTGTCTAACATAGATAGGATATCTAGTTCTACCTAGTTACCTAGTTCTATGTAGTTATCTAGTTCTACCTAGTTATACGTAGTTCTACTAGTTATACTAGTTATAATTCATTGAAATTTTGTTCAGAATGATGGCTTACACCGTCGTAAATGTTGGTTGGATGGTGTCGAGAAAGAGGTGACTAAGTTAAGGAAGGAGGTTGAAGAGAAAAAATGAAATATTCGAAGCTTTGACATTTAGATTAATCAAATGCATGTGGACTTAGGAACATTTATGAGGATATTACAAAGTCAAAGAGGATATGAGATGATAGCTCAAAGATGAATAAGAAAATATAATTTTAGTACTGTTTCATTTTATTAGGAAAATTATGAATTTGTTTGTTTTTGTATAACTATGTAAATCTGGTTAATCTATGTTTATCTTTGTTCTACTAGTATTACGTAGTTATACTATTTTTGTTGTACAACCTACCTTTCTAGTTTTACTTAATTTTACTTTTAGTTGTACAACTAACGTGCCGAGTATTACTAAGTAGTTCAAACATAAATAGCTTAAAACACAAATTAGAAAATTAGTTCAACATAAACATAAAAAAACTAAAACAAGCATGGTGAATCAGTCATCCTTCCTTTTACATTTCGTGCCTCGCTTCCTTCCCTCATCGAATTTATCCTCAAGCTGCTGAACCCATCCTGCCCACATATCAACTTTATGCTCAAGTTCTTGCATTCTTACTTCTATGGAGGTTTTCATTGTGTTTATAATGACTACCAACTCAGCCAATTGCGAAGACTATGGTGGCTGAATGGCTAGTGGTGTCTCTTCCACGTTCACTGCAAGCACGTCTTCCACCGTTACACGGGCAGCCAGATACTCTTCATACATCTATTGAAAGCAAATGTGCTATCCTTCTTTAAGACGCTTCATCCAACTATCGACAACAACATCATGTTTATCATCGTCGTGTTCACGCTCCGTGATGCGATGTAGAAGATCTTCACCGACAATTGGGATGAGGATGCTCCAATGTGTTGTGATGTAAGCCACAAATAAAAATTTAATTGGTATTATGTAGTTGTATATAGTTCTTCATTTACAATTGCATATAATTATACGTAGTTCTACCTATTTATACTTAGTTCTATTGTATTACTAATCTTAGTTGTGTCGAGTTCTTCATATATTTTTAAAAGAGGAAAGCCTTTCATTTTACTTTTCTTGATCTTCGACTTGCACATCATGGGACAAGTCTCGTCCGCGCCTACATAAGGTTCTCAAAAATTCATCTCCAACTCCGGAATGGCCTCATATGCTAACAGCTACACAAAACACGCAATACACATAAAAATTAGAGTTAGCTTTAGTTCTAAAAATTAAGAAAAAATGACTAATACTAGAAAAAAAAATTACCTCCATGGAATTACAGAAACCGAGAATCAGCCATGTCACATTTTCTTTAACCTCTCCTGTGAAATAATCCATCGTGTGCGCAATCTCTCTAAGCATGTGATAAAAAAACAATCTACTCCCAAGGAAATGTCTTAAATGAATGCAGATTATCCACAGCTCTAAGGAAGATTGGCTCCACCAACAGGGCATCATTCCCAGTCTTCGTCTGCCCAATTTTGACTCTGGAAAAGAATTAAATGACCAACATCTTTAGCCTATCCCCAGAAGGTTGCGTTTCTTCAATCTTGGCCTTCACGTTTTTATATCGAATTGTTACTCCTGCTCCGAAATACTTCTCCATAAATTTTAGATTACCCTTTTGCATGAAGTTTAGCGGGTAGTTTCGATAGTTTAAACCTGATATCAATGTGTATTCCCTTATACCATAGCGGATGGGAGGGCCATTCATTGTAAACCTCCTTTTTCTTTTTAACATAGGAATTATGAAGGAGAAGCATCCACATGCCCATAAACTTGTGGTTTTTGTCCTTCGGCATGTGGAATCTGTACTGTGAATGCATTTCGAACCACTTTCTCTCAATATTGTTCATCGTAGGCTCTAATTTATCAAGAGTTTCCAACGTTTCATATATGAAACACCTTCTGAATATCTTAATTTTTTCTTGTATTGGCTCGGCTGGAAGTACATGGCCTCATGTGGTATCGCTACTGTTTCTCCCTGGGAATCCTGCAACAAATAACAAACAGTTCTACCCAGTTATATCAGTTATATAAAATATTATACAATTTTACTAAGTTATACCTATTTCTATCAAAACAATCAAACAGTTGCACTTAATTCGACTAGTTCTACTGAAACAATCTAACACTTTTATCTAGTTCGACTACATAAACAATGTAACAGTTTTACCTAGTTTGATTAGTTCTACATAAATATTAAACATTTTTACTAGTTTGGCTAATACTACATAAACATTTTACTAGTTTTACTTAGTTATACTAATTTTACATAAATATTAAACAATTTTACTAGTTCTACCTAAACAATTAAACAGTTTTACTAATTCTACTTAAATAATGAAACATTTTTACCTCCACTGCACTGCTTATCGTGCGGATGCTTCCTCCATCGTCTTCTTCTTCTACAGGGACTTAATTTTTTACCGGGACTTTATTTTCTGCTTTTTCTTCTTCTCATTTTCTTCTTTTTCTCCTTTTTCTCATTTTTCTTCTTCTCCTTCTTCTCACTTTCTTCTTCTTCTTCTTACTCTTCATCATCATCTAACCCGACCACTCCCCCTCCTTCTTCTTCTTCTTCCAGCATGACTGCTTTTTCTTCTTCTACAACCAGCACTTAATTTGGGTCTTTATAAACAACTATCGCTAAATTTAGGTATTCTTAAACAATCCCCAGAGTCGGGACCCGCACATCCACAGATTGAGCCTCCTCCTTCGCCTGCATTGATGGATAACTATTAGTAGTGATTAAATTTTTGTATTTTTTTGGCAGGATCAAATGAGCAACAACATCATCTTACATTTTATATGCAAAGATCTCATGTATAAGTCATCCTTGGAGGATATAACTTTATCGAATATACAAGCTAGGATATGCTAGAAGGCTGGGTTAGATGAAATTGCAGTCAAATTAAAATTGAGTTACATTCCATTGCTGGTGGAATGTGAAGAACCGTTTAATATTTATGATGATGATGATTTTTGTTTATGTAACCTCTGTTGATAAAGATAATCGGATGTGTATTTTGTATGTGAAAGTTTTGACTATCATGGATGAAATCGAGAAAAGAGTGGGCAAAGAAAGCTCTCTATGTAGACAACGAAGAAGCTAAAAAACAACATGAGTACACCAAAACCCATCAGAAACAAATGCTTTTTACGTGTTTGATTTCGTATAATTATGTAAAAGTAAATTTTCATTATGTAATACTTGTAGTTTTTAGAAATTTTCAAAAAACTGTACAATTGAAAACATAGAAAAAGGAAAAGGACAATTAGATTGATATATGCCAATTGATGAGATACCTCATTGAAGATCTAGTTCAATTATCTACTTAATTGGAAAATTAGTAAAACTAGTAAAACTGATAATTTAAAAATAAAATCTAATCAACTAATATAGATAAATTGACATTCCATTATAAACAACTCAAATAATGTCATAAACATATATTAAAGTATAACAAAAAAATTATAAACATATATTAAAGTATAACAAAAAAATTATACACAATTGGGTTGAAGTATACAAGAATATAGACAATAATCTCATTATACTTTTGATGTCTCTTTATAAAGAATAGTGAAGTTGAAAAAAGTTTTGTAAATCTAGTTCAGAATAAATTAATGCATAAAACACTTTTAATTCTATGTTAATGGATTTTAGAAAATTGTAAAACTACAAAAACAAAATTTTTAGTTATGTAAAACTAATTAATATAAAAACCCCTAAAAGTATAACTATTTGCAGGTTTAGTAAAATTAATATCTTCAGAATAACTATGTTAAATTTGTTTTTTGCGTCTGTCTAAAATTTTTTGGCGTTTCTCCGAATTTCTTGGCAGATCTTTTTTTTTGGTTTTTGCGCACCTCTTTTCTTCTCTCCAAACTTCGATATTATCGAGCCCTCTTTTCTTCTTGAGTCCTCCTTTCTTATATCCAAACTTCAATATTCTCTCTTTTTGCGCCTCCTTCTCTCCAAACTTCGATCTTTGATCTTCTCTCTCTTTCTATCATACTATGGATCCTAGCTACGGAGACGAGAAGAGGTGGAGGATGAAATGTTGTACTATATGGCCGATAGTGACGAGGAGATACCGAAAGTTTGTCCATGTGGTGGATAAATTGCCGTCGTCGATACAACTGAAACCGAATCCGGTTCCGGAAAGAAATCTCTATCTGCAATAAGTTTGAGGTTAGAATCTTTATATTTTAGAAAATTATTAATGCTTTATAACTCATACATTCCAATATTTTTCAGGATGATGAATCACATAGTAAAAAAGATTGGTTTGTTGGTGTCGATCAAGAGATCAGTAAACTAAACAAAGAGGTTGATTCTCAAAAATCAAAGATTAGAAGATTGAAATTTTAGATTGAACAAGTGTTTAAAAAGATCAAAACCAAAAATGAAAAACTGCAGTAGTAAAAACATGTTGTATTTTGCTTCAATAACCGACAATGTAGCTCTTTGAGCATTTAAACCTATATTTGTTTTTATTTGTATTTGCTTTTATTTTCAGATCTACTTCTTTTTGAATAAAACTATGGTAGTTGTACCAAGTTCTACTTCTTATTGGAAAAAACTATTATTAGTTGTACAAAGTTCTACTTCTTTTTTTCTGGGTATAACTATAGATAGTTGTACCAAATTCTACTTCTTTTAAGGTAAATCAGAACTATTATTTTTTGTAAAACCACAATAAAGTAGGATCATTCATTCAATCCGAATCGTCCATTAATTTCTGCAACAAACAACAAACAGTTATTCTCAAATTTTATATATATATATAAATTATCAATAGTTTTACCTAGTTTTACCAGTTCGACGTAAAAAATAAATAGTTTACCTAGTTATACATAAATATCATATAGTTTTACCTAGTTTACCATTTCTTCTTAACAACACATAATTTTACCTAGTTTTACCAGTTCTACGTAAACAACACATAATTTACTTAGTTATATATAAATATCATATAGTTTAACCAAATTTTACATGTTCTAACATAAACAACACATAATTTTTTTTTATGTTTTACCTAGTCATACCTAAATATCATATAGTTTTACTCAGTTTTACCAGTTCTACGCAAACAACACATAATTTTAGTAAGTTTTACCTAGTCATACCTGGGCGCACGGCCTATTTCCACACACCATAAACTATTAGATTTAAACACATCCAAACTTTATACCTCTATTTAAATCGACACTTCAAAAAGTTTAAATGTTTCAATCCACATAATTGAAAATTTTAAACCTATTTACACACAAAAATGAAGTTTAATATTTGATAGAGCATAACCGTATGAAATAAACCGAATTTAATTAAACCGTTACTTAAACCATAAAAAATGAATTAGTATACAAACCGTGGTTAAACCCGATAAAAAACCCGAATTGAGGTTAGGATTTAAATGGATTTTTTATTGGGCTCAGATGTAATCGTCCTCCGGAGGACTACACTACTCTCTCAGCTCTGATTTTATCGTCCTCTGGAAGCTCCCTCTTATGGTGAAACGGTACACCTGCACCTCCGCCTAGGACTCCACTCTCCTTCAAAGCTCTTTGGTTTTCCTTCTCTTCCAGTTTAGGGATTAGTCACATAACCACTGTTTCTCCTCTTTCTTGTTCAGCTGAAACCTCCTTGGATAATGCCCTGGGTCAGAGCCAGCCTGCCCCCGAATTCAGTCATAAGATCTTTATCTCTCTCGATTATGAATAATATTTATGATACAATACTGCTGGTTTTTGCTTTGAAATATGTCTTTGTCTGTGTAATTGTATAGCATGGTCGGAGTTCGTTCATAATGTGTATGGCGAATGGGACGGTTTTGGAGTAGATTTTTCGCGGGAAGGGAAACCGATGGAACTACCTGAGTCAGTGGTTCTAGAACCCTATAGAGAATGGGAAGTGAAGGTGTTCGATCGGCAGATGCAATGTACAACTCTTGCCCAGACCTTTCTTTACAAGTCCATCAAACTCCTCCCCACCGTTGGATGCAAAGCTGATGCAGCCACCCGTTACAACATCGTCTAGAGGAGCATCGGGGCTAGAAAATTGTCTGGATTAGCATTTTCTTATTAAATCCATTTAAATCCATTCTAATTTGTTTTAATAAGCCCGGTTTAATCTATTTTTGGTTCACACTGATTTCAATATGGTTAACTAAGAAAACCGCTTTAAATCAGGATTGTTTGTAAATAAGTTTAAAATTTTCAATTGTGTGGATTGAAACATTGAACTTTTTTAGGTGTGGATTTAAGTAGAGGCCTAAAGTTTGGGTGTATTTGAATCGAATAGTTTCTGGTGCGTGGAAATAGGTTGTGCGCCCGTCATACCTATATAACATATAGTTTACCTAGTTTTACTATTTCTACGTAAACAACTCATAGTTTTACCTAGTTACACATAAATATCATATAGTTTTACCTAATTCTACCTAACAGACCAACAAATTTTACCTCCATGGAGTTGCTCTGGGTGCGGTTGCTGTTTTCTTATCCTTCTGCTCCTTCACGCTTTGCTACCTTCTTCTTCCTCTTCCCCATACATGATTTTTTATCCTTCTCTTCTTTCCAAACCCATGTTCTTTCCTTCTTCAGATTTGTCGGACTATCGAGATGAGCAAGTAAAACTGAGTCGATTTATATATGATATAAAAATGAATCGGTTTTTATATTTCTTTTGGAAACAAACCAAGATTATTTGTTTGTGCACAAAATTCAATTTTATTTTGGCTATAGTAATTTACAAACGGTTGAACCTAGAGGAACAAATAGAGAATTTGTTTACTGTATGACAATTTGTATAAGATTAATATTATTTATTCAAGTAATTGCATAATAAATGTTGAAGCGAAAATTTAAAGGAATAATTTTTTTTGTCATTTGTTTACGAAAATCCAGTTCAAAAAATTAAAAGATCGGGAACGACTGACTCAAATCAGCTTGATAAATACAGATCTGTGAATTGCTATAAGTGATGTAAATGAAACTATCGACAATCAAGAGAATAAGGGGGGAGTATTAAAACATCAAAAAAATTTTTTTAATAATATGATATCAAATTGTGATCATCATGAATTTTTTTCATTGGAGATATTTTATCCTAGAAAGGGTGAGGAGGTGGTCAGATTGTGTGCTGCATACTTGATAGGATCCTAGCTAACGAGAAGTGGTATAATTGGTTCGGATCACAGAAGAATGGTGGCAACCATGAAGAATATGGCTACAAGAAAGCGGAGTATTTTTATTTATAAACGTTGGATTGGTAAGGTGATGTGGGCACGGACGCGGATGGAACCAGGCGGAAGTTCACGGACGCGGGACGCGGGACAGCTACGGGAGAGGCTCGACCGAAGACCGTGAGGAACATGCTGGGATGGGAGAGGCTCGACCGGCTAGCACGAGGAACGGACGCGGGGATTGAACTGGACCACACGGGCTATGGCAAGGCCTGTGATACACCAGGAGACTTCGAACGGCTACGACTGAAGTCGTGGGCAGCGGGGCTGGAGTGAGCAAGGCGGCGCTGTCAAAGAACTAAGGACAAGGGTTTTATAATTTATGTGTAAAGTCTGTCGTTTTATTATGACTTGGCTTATATACGGCCTAAGTCTTAGGGTTTTACCTTACAGAAAACAAAATGTAGTTTAAAATAAAACAACAAGAACTTTAAAACAAAACAACAAGAAGTCTGGACAGCTGACTTGGCCGCGGGCCCTAATGGCTTGGCGCAGGCCCAAGTCCCACACTTAGAAAAAAAAGAAACAAGAGATGGCTGACAGCTGTGGGCTTCTGGAGGTGATCAAGCCCAAGTCCGAGTGCACACTAAGGGTGTTGCCTCGTTAAAACCTCTTTCGAAAAACCCAATGGGACAAAACCGAAGGTAGGAAAAAGAGTACAATTCCTTAGTGCGTCTTTGGCGTCCTTATTCCAGGGTGATGGTAAGGACGCAGGAGTCGGCGATTCGACGACTAAGCAATTCCCATGAATGGGTCAAGGGGTAATGGGACGGGTCTTGGTCTAGTCCTGGCCTGGGCTCGGAAATCCTTTGAAGAACCTCAAGTCTTTGCTCGACAAACTGATTGATCTTGGTTCCTAAAGCTTTGGCGCGAGCTCGGATCACTGGTCCGGCTGCGTCGTCCGGGTCCGGTCCACTTGGGTCGATGGCGCGGTCGACAATTTCCGGGGCCTCATCATAAGGAAAGATTAATAAACTCTATTTCTAAATGATGAGAATCTTTACCACAAAGGGAAGGTTCAAATTTTGTTGACAAAATCTAGAATTGCCGACATGAATTATCAGTGTGGAAAAAAACATAATTTACCCTATGGAAACAAAGGATAAACGACCTTCAACAAGCTTTAAGGAGATTCAAAAGGATGATAACAGCTCATAAGTGTAATTTACCAGAGATTAACTAAACAGAGGAGAGTATAAAATAGAATTATTGGTTTTCATAATGCAACAAGAAAATTAGGTTACCAAAGATACCGAAATTGAGGTGGTGACAGTAAATTACTTTGAGGGCTATTTACATCTACATCATCAACATGGTTTGATGAGTTTGCAAGCGAGGTTCATGTTTCAATTACAAACTAGGAATTAACCTGTGGCTGTACGGCGACATTATGTTTTTTAATTTAAAATTCAATTTTTAGTTTAATAATGTTTCATTTAACTTACCATTTACCCTATTTCATTCAAGATTAAAGATATAATTGACAAACAGACGAAAACTTTGGAAAACAACTATTACTCCTGATGACGTGACAATCATTCAGTCATAGGTATAATGCAACATTGGATTAGAAAGCATATGAACTTTCTTTGCTGATTTATGTAGACTAATTTAACTTTCTTTGCATATAAACTGGTGGTTGGTACATTCCATGCGACATTGGATTTATGCAGACTAAGGTAAAAGGTACGGAAAAAGAAATTTTGGTAGTCGATATATGTATAGCCTTGGATATGGTTGCCAGGAGTTGAAAATGATTTTGTGGTATGGTGATGGATAAATCCTAGGTCTTGGATAGAGCCAATTTTAAGGATTTTGAAGGTGGAGTATAAGATGAGGTTAGGGTTGGTTTTATCGGGATAATGAGTAATTTTGACGGACATAGAGTCAACTAGAATATACTCATAGAAGGTACGATTCTTGTTAAGGTTATCTGTTGGGTAAAGGCTATCATCATAGAAAACTCTCTTGGTAAAGTTCTGGAGTTCTTTTAGTGAAATTGTTTTGGTGTATTGGGTAGTCATGAGGTGTTGCTTTTAAGGTTTAGAATAGTAGGTTGACTTTTTAGTAGTTTGTTGGGAAGGATTTTTGGTAGTTGTGGAAGATTGACCTTTTTTGGTTGTTACTGCTCTTGAATAGGATAGTGGTGGAAATTCAGCAAGAGCTGAGAAATGGTTTTGGATAGTGAGAGGTTTGCCGTGAAGATGTGGCTGAGTCTTGATATAGTCTGATGTAGTCATTAGTTTTTTGCTTGATTCACTCATCTTGAATATTTTGTTGAATATCAGTTTATTTTCCCTGTAAATATTCTCTTGTTAGAAAATCAGGTAAAGAATTATTTTCTCTCCTAATGTATTGAATATCAAAATCGAAAACTGATAAAATAGCTTGCCATCTAGCAAAAATTTGCTTTGAAACTAATTTTTTGACATCTTTTTGTAAAATTTCTTTTGCTGATTTACAATCAACACGTAATAAAAAAATTATTATTAAATCGTCTTGGAATTTTGTAATGCAATTAACTATAGAAAAATTCTTTTTTAATGGTAGAATAATTTTTCTGTGGTCCTGACCAGACACCAGAATGAAATCTAACTACAGACTCTTGTGTGGTTTGTGGAAGTTTTTGCTTTAGTATGTCTCCATAACCTATTTCAGAGGCATCGGTTTCTACCATCATATCAGCTTCAGGGTTTGGGATTGACAAACACAATAAAATTTTGACTTTTTGTTTAATTTGGCGCACTAAATTAGTATGGGTACTTGACCAAGATTTAGATTTTTTTTGTAATCGTTGGAATAAAGGTTGAATAATTTTTCTAAGGGTTTGGTAGAAAATCTGAAACATAGTTGAGATATCCTAAGAACCTTTGTAATTGTGATTTTTCTTTTAATCATTCTGGAAATTTATCAGCAAATTGTATAGATCTTGCTATTGGCGTAATTGTTCCTTGATATATGTTATGACCTAAGAATCAAATTTTAGTCTGGAATAATGACATTTTTTTTAAACAATTGTTAATTTTGAATAGTTATTAAATATATCATTTATTATGTGTTGAAATTCTGATGGTGCATTTTTAAATCCAAATGGCATCACGTTCCATTCATAATGTCTAAATTGGACTGTGAATGCTGTTTTATATCTATCTTGTTCGTCAATTTGGATTTGCCAGAAACCACTCTTCATATCAAATTTTGAGTAGATTTTTGCATCATATAATCTTTTTAATAAATCTTTTTTATTAGGTATCAGATATCTAATCCATTGTAAAACATCATTAAGAGGTTTATAGTTGATTACTAGTCGTGGTACTCCTCGTTCTTTTTCAGCTTGATTATTAACATAAAAAGCAGGACAGCTCCAAGAAGATTTGGAAGGTCTAATGAGTTTTTTCTTTAATAGATCATTTATTTCTTTTCATTAAAAGCATATAACAAATCATTTTCCAAAATGAACACAATATTGTTTTCTTTCCCAAAATGCATTTGGTAAATCTGAACATACTTGATTTAACAAATCATTTTCTATTGATTTATTTTATCTTGTATATGAGATGGTTTAAGTTGTTCTTCTATTTTTGGTAGGTTATTTCATCTTGCAGGTATTGAATATGTTGATATTTGTTGTTTATTAAGTTTTTTATTTTTTTATTGTATTTTGTTGAAGATACAATATTTCTTTTGACTTCATGGGTGATAGGCAGTTAAAATGATAATTTTGTTCCTACTACTTATGTTATAATACCTAACTCAGTTAATTTAAATGTATATATCTGAGTAAGAAAAGGGGTTCCTAATATTACTTATTGAGTTAAGTTTTTGACTAAGAAAATCTGATTTTTAAAGCAAAATCCTTCTCCCGAAGCACAGTCACTGTAGGTGTTCCAGGTAGCAAGTCCTAGAGTCAGGCCGTAAGACCATTGGCAAGCCACAGTAGTGCCAAAGAAGAAAATGGTTAATATATCTAGCTTAAAGTTTAAACATAGTATGAAATCATGGCGTCGTCTTTTAGAAAATTCTTTAAATCTAAACATGCTGCAACTGCATCTTATATTACAATTAATTCAAGAGAAATTATGTCAAAAATAACTTCTTTTAACAATCAAAAAAATAATTTCCCCATATTAATCCATAAAATATATTTTGAATTGGTACTTTTGATTTTAAAACAGCTTATGCAATAAAAGAACATGAACAAACCCTATCGTTACAAAATAAATTTGAAGAAATAAAACTTTTATCTTCAATTTTTCTAGATAAATATAAAAAAGGATTTAATTATATTCACTTTGGACTTGTTCAAATAGCAATTAAACCACTATCAAGAACTGGTATTGATTAACCAATATTAATGCTATTAAGAGATATAACTTTATTAAAATTTGAAGATTCGCTCTTAGGAGCAGTACAATCAAATTTATGTAATGGAGCAATTTACTTTAATTATGCACCTAATTTTCATGTAAGTTTACATGATCCAACAATACTCAACATATTAGTATTAAATGTTCATTTACCAGAAATAAAATTTCAAAATGAAAGACATGGATATTTATTACTTTATCAAATTTACTTTAAACAATCAACATCATAATTTATTCCTAGATGTTTATTACAAGTTTTTAAAGGAGAAACTACAATATTATTGGTTCATAGTAAAAATACACTATGCACCTCAACAATTAAAACATGATCAAATAACTATTCCAGATCAATGGAAAATAGAAATTATACAACCTCCTAGAAATTTTGAACAAAAAACTATTTCAAAAATTACTGAACAAAATAAAGAAAAATATTATTAAGATTTAACTCATTTAGAAAACCTTTACCTCCAAGAATAAGCTCTTATCACTCAAGAGCTTCATTTTTGGAATATCGTACTGGTCAATCTAGTGCTGATTCAGAAACAGAGTGTAAACCAAAATATTAAACAAGACAACTCAATTAAATTTAAAGCACCTATAGCATAACCGGAACAAAATATGTATCCCACATCACCTACACAATCAGATTTTAAATCTATGAATCTAATAAATAAAGACTTCGAAATTAATAAAAAATATATTAAAAAATAGTTTTATTCAATAGAAAATGAAGAAAAAAAGAAAATAGTATTTCAAAACCTTTTCTAAAGAACAAACAACTAATTTTAGAGAAATTTGGTATGAAATTATGATAACAAAATAAATAACTATTCCATTTTTTATATGGTTTGAAACTTACTCCACTGAACATATTATTGATTATCCATTTAAGTCTATAAATACAAGTTCATCTTTAAGTCAAATATGGGAAAAACTAGATGATAACAAAGTTAAATCAATCCATCCATCTTTAAAGGATTTAAAAATAAGCACGTTCAATCGGCAAAATATTGTCATTCCTTTTAAAACATGAGCTAATAGAGAAGATAAAGAACCAATAGTTGTAAATGATATTAAACTCATATACCAACAAAATAATTTTCAAAACCAACTATTATATACAATTTCCAAACAGGTAGATCATATAGATAATAAATTAAACCTCAACGAATCCAAAGGTATAGATCAATATAATCAAAATATTCAGCATGTTTTCAGCTACTTCTACACAAATATTTAAACCTATAACTAGAAAAATTAAATTTCCAGAAAATGAAATTTTAAAATCTATAGCATCAAGATTAGACAAATTAGATAAAGTTAAGGGAATAAACAATATAGACGAAAATGATAACGAATCTATACAATCATCTACACAATCAGAAATTGATGTTCAATAAATAAATATGATTAAAAATAGAATAATAAAATCTAACAAACCCTATTACAAAAGACATTCTCCACCTGATTTATTATTTGAAGAACATCATAATTATTCAAACAACATATATACAAGTGATGGTATATATGGGGAAAACAGCCAAAATCAACCTAAACTTTTTTTGATACGCTTTTTTATACATAAATTATGGAACCATGCATTTTTCAACCTCAACCATCTAAATTTTCAAATTTCAAACATGAACTATATTCAATTTAGCCGATTTATACATTTCCCTTAACGGCGTTATTTATCCGTTTAATGATGCTGAATTATTGCCGACGTGTCAAAACGACGTCGTTTTGAGCATATTCAATGTGTTTTGTGTTAGTAAACTGAATTTGGTTTACAATTAAGGGAAAATTGGAATTAGGTAATTTTTATTTGGTTGGGTTGGTTTGGTTAGGGATTTTCATATCTTCTTCTTCGTTTTTCAATTGTCGACGAAGAGACGACGAAACACAACAACGAGAGAAGAGCCAAAAAAACAGAGGAGTAGCAGCTGCTGCGTTGAGAATAGCAAGAGGAAGCTTCATAGATTCTCGTGAACAGGAGGTTCTTAAGGAAGATTAATCCAATAAAGGAAAGATACTTTGGTGTAAAAACATTTACAGAATCGATGAAAAGAACAACAGCAACAATAATTATTGGGTTTTGTATTATAATAACAATGATAAGAAACTAGGAGTTTTGAAATCGAGATCGCTTTGTAGTTTCAGAATACAAAATAATGAATCTATTCAAGAAATGGGTATGGCTACTATAGTCTATAAAGCTAAAGAAAATACTGATAGACAAGCATGTATATTATTAATAACTGGATTTAATGGAGCAAGAAATATTGGTGGGATAATTCATTAGACTTAATTACACAAGATTCAATTATTAATCACATTGAAATAATAAGAGTAGAAAATGATGATGGCTTTTATGAAGAACAAGAAAAACAAAATGCTGTAGAAGTATTAACTCATACTATAACTATTCATTTTATAAGAAATCCAACAGAAGAATTAGAAAGTAAAAAAATTATACTAACAAATTTAAGATGTCCAATGTTAGGTGATTTTAAATGGTACAAAGATATATTTATAACTAATATATTTCAAAGACAAGACTGTAACCAACGTTTCTGGAAAGAAGATTTATCTCAGGATTATCGTCCTTCTTCACAGAAAGAGTAATCAATAAATTAAAAGATTATTCTGGTGGGCAACCAATCCTCTGGAATACAATTACATATGGTCAATTATTTGCATTTGTAAAAAAGGAAGGATGATCAATATGTCAAGAGCAAAAGGATAAAAAACGAAATGATATATTTAAATTTAAATTAACCATGGGTTCATTCTGTGAACAATAGTAGTTATAATAAACTTAATCCACCTTCTAGAATGAAACAAATACAATTTAGACAAAGAAAATTACATCAAAATATCATAAACATAGATATTATGACCAACAACTAAATAATAAATACTATTCTAAAAATAAAAATTATTAAAAAAAATAAAAAATCATAAACCAAAGCAAAAAATAAAATGCTGGAATTGTAAAAGACCATGTCATACTTCTAAAGAATGTAGAATGAAAAATAAAATAAATGAAATATTCCAAGATCAACCTAATATACAAGAAAAATTAACGAAACTATTAATATCAGAATCAGAATCATCTAGTGAATCTGAAAGTAATTATTCAATAAACGAAGTTGAAAATTCAATTAATTCCTCTACAGAATCACAAGAACTATCTGACAATTTATGCAATTGTAAAACAATTAATGTTATAACTAAAGATAGCGATAAACAATTTTTATTAGACATAATAGATAAAATAGATAATTCAGAAGTCAAAAAGGAATATTTATTAAAATTAAAAAATATAGTATATCAAGAAAATCAGTTACAAAATCCACAACACTTTAGTCTAAATAAAATACTTGAAAAATATCCAACCCAAAGTTTATTCAAACAAGTAACTACATGAAAGCTACAAAATGAAGTTAAATAATTAAAAACACAAATTAAAGAATTACAACTAGTAGTTAACCAACATGAATTAAACCAATTACAAATAGACGCTAGATTAAAACTTGTAGAATCGAAAAATTCTCAAGCCTCAACAAGTAATCAAATATCAGAAGAAGATAATAATTACATTCAAAATATTAATAAGATAAATTATCAGAAATGGTATACTAATATTACATTACATATAGGACACAATTTTTAAATAAACACAATAGCCTTAATAGATTCAGGAGCAGATTATAACTGCATCCAAGAAGGTTTAATACAAACTAAATATTATGAAAAAATAACTGAACGCTTAAGTGGTGCTAACGGAAGTAATTTAAAGTACAATATAAATTACCTAGTGCAAAAATATGTAATAAAAGATATTGCTTTAAAAATCAGTTTATCTTAGTTAAAGACTTAACTTAAGAAGTAATATTAGGAACCTCTTTTCTTACTCAAATATATCCATTTAAAGTAACTGAGTTAGTTATTATAACAGACTAGTAGGAACAAAATTATCATTTAACTTTCTATCACTCATGAAGTCAAAAGAAATATTGTATCTTCAACAAAATACAATAAAAAATGATAAACTTACTAAACAACAAATATCAACATATTCAATACCTGCAAGATGAAAAAACCTATCAAAAATAGAAGAACAACTTAAAACATCTCGTATACAAGATAAAATAAATTTAATAGAAAATGATTTGTTAAATCAAGTATGTTCAGATTTACCAAATGCATTTTGGGAAAGAAAACAATATTGTGTTCAACTCCCATATGAAAAAGATTTTAATGAAAAGCATATAACAACTAAAGCATGATCTATTCAAATAAATAAAGAATTATTAGAACATTGTAAACAAGAAATAAATGATCATTTAAAGAAAAAACTCATTAGACCTTCCAAATCTCCTTGGAGCTGTCCGGCTTTCTATGTTAATAATCAAGCTGAAAAAGAACTAGGAGTACCACGACTAGTAATCAACTATAAACCTAATAAAAGAGATTTATTAAAAAGATTATATGATGCAAAAATCTACTCAAAATTGGATATGAAAAGTGGATTATGGCAAATCCAAATTGATGAATAAGATATATATAAAACAACATTCACCGTCCCATTTGGACATTATGAATTGAACGTGATGCCATTTGAACTTAAAAATTGCACCATCAGAAATTCAGAACTTAAAAAGATGTCATTATTCTATACTAAAATTTGATTCTTAGGTCATAACATATATCAAGGATCAATTACGCTAATAACAAGATCTATAGAATTTGCTGATCAATTCCCAGAAGAATTAAAAGAAAAATGACAATTGCAACGGTTCTTAGGATGTCTCAACTATGTTTCTGATTTTCTACCAAACTTTAGAAAAACTATTCAACCTTTATTCCAACGATTACAAAAAAATCCTAAACCTTGGTCAAATACCCATACTAAAAGATGTCAAAAATTTAGTTTCAAAGCAAATTTTTGCTACATGGCAAGCTATTTTATCAGTTTTCGATTTTGATATTCAATACATTAAAGGATAAAATAATTCTTTACCTAATTTTCTAACAAGAGAATATTTATAGAGAAAATCAACTGATATTTAACAAAATATTCAAGATGAGTGAATCAAGCAAAAAACCAATGACCGCATCAGACTATATCAAGACTCAGCCACATCTTCAAGGCAAACCTCTCACTATCCAAAACCATTTCTCATCTTTTGCTGAATTTCCACCACTATCCTATTCAAGAGCAGTAACAACCGACAAAGATCAATCTTCTACAACTACCAAAAATCCTTCCCAACAAACTACACAAAAGTCAACCTACTATTGTAAGCCACAAAAGCAACACCTAATGACTACCCAATACACCAAAACAATTTCAATAAAAGAACTCCAGACCTTTACCAAGAGATTTTTCTATGATGATAGTCTGTACCCAACAGATAACCTTAACAAGAATCGTATCTTCTATGAGTATATTCTAGTAGACTCTAAGTCAGTTGAAATTACTCATTATCCCGATAAAACCAACCTAACCTCATCTCATACTCCACCTTCAAAATCCATAAAATCGGCTCTATCCAAGATCTATGATTTATCCATCACCATATCACAAAACCATTTTCAACTCCTTGCTATCATATCCAAGGCTATACATATATCTACTACCCAAATGCCTTATTCCGTACCTTTTACCTTAGACCTTATGATCACTCCTGGTTTATATATTTTGACCACAATTACCCAAAATCAGTCCCAGGCTGGTTCAACTAATGGTGGCACTGGTTCGGACCTTTCGACCCAATTTACCCAGATACAGTTCTCAAAAGTTCTCTCCCTTACTACCAAAAACATTTACCCCCACAACCCATTGGTCCATTATCTAAAATCTCTTTCCATATTGACATGGGCATCCTTTGGACTTTTTCATGACATTGTAACCTTGCAATTCATTTACCAGATATGCTATATTCTCTTATCCGAGAATTCCGTGTTAAATGGTGGGATAAGTACAACCTTAACCGGTGTTCTTTAACCAACATTCAACACTTTTTTGAAACCCATAATCAAATACATTCAGCTATAAAAGTCGTTTCAAAATCGATCCCATTGGTCACACCTGACCAACTTACTCAAAAATCAATACTACAACCTTCACCACCAAAAACAGCTAAACACACTCCTCAATCCAGCCCAGCTCATTCAACAACTTCTTCAACTTCCAAACGATCACAAAAAATAAGCTCCAAAAAATCCTCGCATTAATTCAACAACAGATGGACTCTTCTGATGACGAGGATATTATGCAAGATGATCCATTCAGCGGTCCGCTAAGCCAAGATCAATAGAAAAAGGTATTAGTGATGTTTATTTATGTGTTTTAATCAAAGTATATTCTAGTAGACTCTGTATATTATTAATCTTTGTATTAATCTTTGTATTATTTTACTTATTGTACTACTTTCATATTTTACTTGTTTGTATTTTTAAATAATCTACAGAGTATAAATATGTATTATACTTTCTATTATACTTTGTATTATCTACAAAGACTGGAAGCATCAAAACAAGACCCACTCAAATTGACAAGCTTGACATTTTTTGAAGACAAGAAGTATCAAAAGAGGACCTACTCAAAGAGTAAGGCCAAGAACATGTCACAAAACTACAACTCCTACTCAGCAAGTCCAATTAAATTTCATGCAGCAAGTACTCCCTCCTTAGTATAAATACCCCTTTAGGATTCACAACAAGGGGAAGAATAAGTTTTCAGCAAAATATTTTTCTTTTTCCGAAAATACTTCTCTCTCCAAGTTTTAAATTTATAATCCAGTTTTAATATCTTATTTTAATATCTTATTTTGATTAAATCTTATATTTCCATAAATATCAATAAAAATCAATAAAAATCATTTCCACAGTTTATTTTTTATAAAACCTTCAATATTATCAAAATAAGTTTATGTATCAAAATATCCAAAAAAATCCAAAATATAAAGAAATAATGGTATTAGAGCCAAAAAATGTTAACCAACATGAATTAAACCAATTACAAATAGACGCTAGATTAAAACTTGTAGAATAAAAAATTCTCAAGCCTCAACAAGTTATCAAATATCAGAAAAAGATAATAATTACATTCAAAATATTAATAAGATAAATGATCAGAAATGGTACATTAATATTACATTACATATATGACACAATAGCCTTAATAGATTCAGGAGCAGATTATAACTGCATTCGAGAAGGTTTAATACCAACTAAATATGATAAAAAATCAACTGAACGCTTTAGTGGTGCTAACAGAAGTAATTTAAAAGTACAATATAAATTACTTAGTGCAAAAATGTGTAATTAAGGATATTGCTTTAAAAATCAGTTTATCTTAGTTAAAAACTTAACTCAAGAAGTAATATTAGGAACCCCTTTTCTTACTCAAATATATCCATTTAAAGTAACTGAGTTAGGTATTATAACAAAAGTAGTTGGAACAAAATTATCATTTAACTTCCTATCACCCATGAAGTCAAAAGAAATATTGTATCTTCAACAAAATACAATAAAAAAACAATAAACTTAATAAACAAAAAATATCAACATATTCAATACCTGCAAGATAATAACCTACAAAAAATAGAAGAACAACTTAAAACATCTCTTATACAAGATAAAATAAAATCAATAGAAAATGATTTGTTAAATCAAGTATGTTCAGATTTACCAAATGCATTTTGGGAAAGAAAATAATATTGTGTTCAACTCCCTTATGAAAAAGATTTTAATGAAAAACATATAACAACTAAAGAACAACATATTCAAATGAATAAAGAATTATTAGAACATTGTAAACAAGAAATAAGTGATCTATTAAAGAAAAAAACTCATTATACCTTCCTAATCTCCTTGGAGCTGTCCAACTTTTTATGTTAATAATCAAGCTGAAAAAGAACGAGGAGTACCACAACTAGTAATCAACTATAAACCTCTTAACGATGTTTTACAATGGATTAGATATTCGATACCTAATAAAAGAGATTTATTAAAAAGATTATATGATGCAAAATTCTATTCAAAATTTGATATGAAAAGTGGATTCTGGCAAATCCAAATTGAAGAACAAGATAGATATAAAACAGCATTCACCGTCCCATTTGGACATTATGAATGGAACGTGATGTCATTTGGACTTAAAAATGCACTATCAAATTTCAACACATAATGAATTATATATTTAATAACTATTCAAAATTCACAATTGTTTATATTAATGATGTACTTGTATATTCAAACTCAATAGATCAGCACATAAACCATTTATATAAATTTTAAATATAATTAAAAAACATGGATTAGTAATCTCTGCTAAAAAGATGTCATTATTACAGACTAAAATTCGATTCTTAGGTCATAACATATATCAAGGAACAATTACGCCAATAGCAAGATCTATAGAATTGTCTGATAAATTTCCAGGAGAATTAAAAGAAAAATCACAATTGAAAAGGTTCTTAGGATGTCTCAACTATGTTTCTGATTTTCTACCAAACCTTAGAAAAACTATTCAACCTTTATTCCAACGATTACAAAAAAATCCTAAACCTTGGTCAAATACCCATACTAATTTAGTGCGCCAAATTATACAAAAAATCAAAACTTTAATATGTTTGTCAATCCCAAAACCTGAAGCTGATATGTTAGTAGAAACCAATGCCTTTGAATGGGTTATGGAGGCATACTAAAGCAAAAACTTCTACAAACCACTCAAGAGTCTATAGTTAGATTTCCGGTGTCTGGTCAGGACCACAGAAAAATTATTCTACCGTTAAAAAAGAAGTTATTTCTATAGTTAATTGCATTACAAATTCCAAGATGATTTAATAAACAAATTTTTTTTATTATGTGTTGATTGTAAATCATAATAAGAAATTTTACAAAAAGATATCAAAAATTTAGTTTTAAAGCAAATTTTTGCTAGATGGCAAGCTATTTTATCAGTTTTCGATTTTGATATTCAATACATTAAAGGAGAAAATAATTATTTACCTAATTTTCTAACAAGAGAATATTTATAGGGAAAATCAACTGATTTTCGACAAAATATTCAAGATGAGTGAATCAAGCAAAAAACCAATGACCGCATCAGACTATATCAAGACTCAGCCACATCTTCAAGGCAAACCTCTCACTATCCAAAACCATTTCTCAGCTCTTGCTGAATTTCCACCACTATCCTATTCAAGAGCAGTAATAACCGACAAAGGTCAATCTTCCACAACTATCAAAAATCCTTCCCAACAAACTACTCAAAAGTCAACCTACTAAGCCACAAAAGCAACACCTCATGACTACCTAATACGCCAAAACAATTTCACTAAAAGAACTCCAGACCTTTACCAAGAGAGTTTTCTATGATGATAGCCTGTACCCAACAGATAACCTTAACAAGAATCATATTTTCTATGAGTATATTCTAGTAGACTCTAAGTCAGTCGAAATTACTCATTATCCCGATAAAATCATTCCTAACCTCATCTCATACTCCACCTTCAAAATCCTTAAAATCGGCACTATCCAAGACCTAGGATTTATCCATCACCATACCACAAAACCATTTTCAACTTCTGGCTACCATATCCAATGCTATACATATATCAAATACTAAAATACCTTTTTTTGTACCTTTTACATTTGACTTTATGACCACTCCTGGTTTATATCATTTGAACACATTTGCCCAAAATCAGTCCCAGACTGGTTCAACGAATGGCGGCACTGGTTCGGACCTTCCGACCCAGTTTACCAAGATACAGTTCTCAAAAGTTCTCTCCCTTACTACCAAAAACATTTACCCCCACAATCCATTGGTCCATTATCTAAAATCTCTTTCCATATCGACATGAACATCCCTTGGATTTGTTTAAAATTATTTTGATAATATTAAAGGTTTTATAAAAAATAAACTGTGGAAATTAGTAATACTTTGATTTTTATTTATATTTATGGAAATATAAGATTTAATCAAAATAAGATATTAAAATAAGATATTAAAACTAGATTACAGATTTAAAACTTGGAGAGAGAACTGTTTTCGGAAAGAGAGAAATGTTTTGCTGAAATCCAAGGGATGCCCATGTCGATATGGAAAGAGATTTTAGATAATAGACCAATGGGTTGTGGTGGTAAATGTTTTTGGTAGTAAGGGAGAGAACTTTTGAGAACTGTATCTGGGTAAATTGGGTCGAAATGTCCGAACCAGTGCCACCATTCGTTGAACCATCCTGAGACTGATTTTGGGCAATTGTGGTCAAAGAATATAAACCAGGAGTGGTCATAAGGTCTAAGGTAAAAGGTACAGAAAAAGGCATTTTGGTAGTCGATATATGTATAGCCTTGGATATGGTAGCCAAGAGTTGAAAATTGTTTTGTGGTATGGTGATGAAAAAATCCTAGTTCTTTGATAGAGCCGATTTTAAGGATTTTGAAGGTGGAGTATGAGATGAGGTTAGGGTTGGTTTTATCAGGATAATAAGTTATATTGACTGACTTAGAGTCTACTAGAATATAGTCATAGCAGGTACGATTCTTGTTAAGGTTATCTTTTGGATACAAGCTATCATCATAGAAAACTCTCTTGGTAAAAGTCTGGAGTTCTTTTAGTGAAATTGTTTTGGTGTATTGGGTAGTCATGAGGTGTTGCTTTTGTGGCTTAGAAAAGTAGGTTGAGTTTTGAGTAGTTTGATGGGAAGCTTTTTTGGTAGTTGTGGAAGTTGTGGAAGATTGACCTTTGTCGGTTGTTACTGCTCTTGAATAGGATAGTGGTGGAAATTCAGCAAGAGCTGAGAAATAGTTTTGGATAGTGAGAGGTTTGCCTTGAAGATGTGGCTGAGTCTTGATATAGTCTGATGCGGACATTGGTTTTTTTCTTGATTCACTCATCTTGAATATTTTTTTGAATATCACTTGATTTTCCCTGTAAATATTATCTTGTTAGAAAATTAGGTAAAAAATTATTTTCTCCTTTAATGTATTGAATATCAAAATCGAAAACTGATAAAATAGCTTGCCATCTAGCAAAAATTTGCTCTGAAACTAAATTTTTGACATCTTTTTGTTAAATTTCTTTTGCTGATTTACAATCAACACGTAATAAAAAAATTTTGTTTATTAAATTGTCTTGGAATTTTGTAATGCAATTAACTATAGAAAGAACTTCCTTTTTAACGGTAGAATAATTTTTATGTGGTCCTGACCAGACACCAGAATGAAATCTAACTATTGATTCTTGAGTGGTTTGTTGAAGTTTTTGCTTTAGTATGCCTCCATAACCCATTTTAGAGGCATCGGTTTCTACTATCATATCAGCTTCACGGTTTTGGGATTGACAAACACGGTAAAGTTTTGACTTTTTGTTTAATTTGGCGCACTAAATTAGTATGGTTACTTGACCAAGGTTAAAGATTTTTTTTTGTAATCGTTGAAATAAAGGTTGAATAGTTTTTCCAAGGTTTGGTAGAAAATCAGAAACATAGTTGAGACATCCTAAGAACCTTTGTAATTGTGATTTTTTTTTTTAAATTCTTCTGGGAATTTATCAGAAAATTCTATAGATCTTGCTATTGGCGTAATTGTTCCTTGATATATGTTATGACCTAAGAATCGAATTTTAGTCTGGAATAATGACATCTTTTTAGCAGAGATTTCTAATCCATGTTTTTTAATTATATTAAAAACGTATATAAATGATTTATGTGATGATCTATTGAGTTTGAATATAAAAGTACATCATCAATATAAACAAATGTGAATTTTGAATAGTTATTAAATATATCATTCATTATGTGTTGAAATTCTGATGGTGCATTTTTAAGTCTAAATGACATCACGTTTTATTCATAGTGTCCAAATGGGACGGTGAATGCTGTTTTATATCTATCTTGTTCATCAATTTGGATTTGCTATAATCCACTTTCCATATCAAATTTTGAATATATTTTTGCATCATATAATCTTTTTAATAAATCTCTTTTAATTAGGTATCGTATATCTAATCCATTGTAAAACATCGTTAAGAGGTTTATAGTTGATTACTAGTCGTGGTACTCCTCGTTCTTTTTCAGCTTGATTATTAACATAAAAAGCCGGACAGATCCAAGGAGATTTGGAAGGTCTAATGAGTTTTTTCTTTAATAGATCATTTATTTCTTGTTTATAATGTTCTAATAATTATTTATTCATTTGAATAGTTCGTGTTTTAGTTGTTATATGTTTTTCCATAAAATCTTTTTCATATGGGAGTTGAACACAATATTGTTTTCTTTTCCAAAATGCATTTGGTTAATCTGAACATACTTGATTTAACAAATCATTTTTTTATTGATTTTATTTTATCTTGTATACAAGATGTTTTAAGTTGTTCTTCTATTTTTTGGTAAGTTATTTCATCTTGCAGGTGTTGAATATATTGATATATTTTGTTTATTAAGTTTATTGTTTTTTATTGTATTTTGTTGAAGATACAATATTTCTTTTGACTTCATGGGTGATAGGAAGTTAAATGATAATTTTGTTCCTACTACTCATGTTATAATACCTAACTCAGTTACTTTAAATGGTTATATTTGAGTAAGAAAAGGGGTTCCTAATATTACTTCTTGAGTTAAGTTTTTAACTAAGATAAACTGATTTTTAAAGCAATATCCTTGATCACATATTTTTGCACTAGGTAATTTATATTGTACTTTTAAATTACTTCCGTTAGCACCACTTAAGCGTTCAGTTGTTTTTTCATAATATTTAGTTGATATTAAACCTTCTCGGATGCAGTTATAATCTGCGCCTGAATCTATTAAGGCTATTGTGTTTATTTGAAAATTGTGTCATATATGTAATATAATATTAGTGTACCATTTCTGATAATTTATCTTATTAATATTTTGAATGTAATTATTATTTTCTTCTGATATTTGATTACTTGTTGAGGCTTGAGAATTTTTTGATTCTACAAGTTTTAATCTAGCGTCTATTTGTAATTGGTTTAATTCATGTTGGTTAACTACTAGTTGTAATTCTTTAATTTGTGTTTTTAATTGTTTAACTTCATTTTGTAGCTCTCCTGTAGTTACTTGTTTAAATAAACTTTGGGTTGGATATTTTTAAAGTATTTTATTTAGACTAAAGGGTTGTGGATTTTGTAATTTTGATCTACTATATTTTTTAATTTTAATAAATATTCCTTTTTAACTTCTGAATTATCTAATTTATCTATTATGTCTAATAAAATTGTTTATCGCTATCTTTAGTTATAACATTAATTTTTTTACAATTTCATAAATTATCAGATAGTTCTTGTGATTCTGTAGAGGAATTACTTGAATTTTCAACTTCGTTTATTGAATAATTACTTTCAGATTCACTAGATGATTCTAATTCTGATATTAATAGTTTCATTAATTTTTCTTGTATATCAGATTGATCTTGGAATATTTCATTTATTTTCTTTTTCATTCTACATTCTTTAGAAGTATGGCCTGGTCCTTTACAATTCCAGCATATTATTTTCTGTTTTGGTTTATGATTTTGTGTTTTTTTGAATAATTTTTATTTTTTTGATTAATATTTATTATTTGGTTGTTGGTCATAATATCTATGTTTATGATATTTTTTATGTAATTTTCTTTGTCTAAATTGTATTTGTTTCATTCTAGAAGGTGGATTAAGTTTATTATAATCATATTGTTCACAGAATGAACCCATAGTTAATTTAAATTTAAATCTACATTTCGTTTTTTATCCTTTTGCTCTTGACATATTGATAATCCTTCCTTTTTTACAAATGCAAATAATTGACTATATGTAATTGTATTCCAGGGGATTGGTTGCCCACCAGAATAATCTTTTAATTTATTGATTACTTTTTCTGCGAAGAAGGACGGTAATCCTGAGATAAACCGTTCTTTCCAGAAAGGTTGATTACAGTCTTGTCTTTGAAATATATTAGTTATAAATATATATTTATAACATTTAAAATCACCTAACATTCGACATCTGAAATTTGTTAATATAATTTTTTTATTTTCTAATTCTTCTGTTGGATTTCCTATAAAATGCATAGTTATATTATGAATTAATACTTTTACAGCATTTTGTTTTTCTTGTTCTTCATAAAAGCCATCATCATTTTCTACTTTTATTGTTTCAATGTGATTAATAATTGAATCTTATGTAATTAAGTCTAATGAATTATCCCACCAATGTTTTAATGTTCCATTAAATCCAGTTATTAATAATACTCATGCTTGTCTATCAGTATTTCCTTTAGCTGTATAGGCTATAACAGCCATACCCATTTTTTGAATTAGATTCATTATTTTGTATTCTGAACGACTATCAATATTCCATTCATCTATAGCATCACCTGTATATAGGTTGTTTGAATAATTATAGTGTTCTTCAAAAAATAAATCAGGTGGAGAATGTCTTTTGTAATAGGGTTTGTTAGATTTCATTATTCTATTTTTAATCCTATTTATTTCTTGAATATCAATTTCTGATTCTGTAGATGATTGTATAAATTTGTTATCATTTTCGCCTATATTGTTTATTCCCTTATCTTTATCTAATTCGTCTAATCTTGATGCTATTGATTTTAAAATTTCATTTTCTGGAAATTTAACTTGTCTAGTTATAGGTTTAAATATTGGTGTAGAAGTAGCTGAAATCGAATGCTGAATATTTTGATTATATTGATCTATACCTTTGGATTCGTTGAGGCTTAATTTATTATATATATGATCTACCTGTTTGGAAATTGTATATAATAGTTGGCTTTGAAAATTATTTTGTTGGTATATGGGTTTAATATCATTTATAACTATTGGTTTTTTATCTTCTCTATTAGCTCATGTTTTAAAAGGAATGACAATAATTTGCCGATTGAACGTGTTTATTTTTAAATCCTTTAAAGGATGATGTATTGATTTAACTTTGTTACCATATAGTTTTTTCCATATTTGACTTAAAGATGAACTTATATTTATAGACTTAAATGGATAATCAATATTATGTTCAGTGGAGTAAGTTTCAAACCATATTAAAATAGAATAGTTATTTCTTTTATTATCATAATTTCATACCAAATTTCTCTAAAATTAGTTGTTTGTTCTTTAGAAAAGATTTTGAAATACCATTTTCTTTTTTTCTTCATTTTCTTTTGAACAGAAGTCCTTTTTAATATATTTTTTATTAATTTCGAAGTCTTTATTTATTACATTTATAGATTTAAAATCTGATTGTGTAGGTGATGTGGAATACATATTTTTTTTCTGGTTCTGCTATAGGTTCTTTAAATTTAATTGAGTTGTCTTTTTTAATATTTTGGTTTACACTTTCTGTTTCTGAATCTACACTAGATTGACCAGTACGATATTTCGAAAATGAAGCTCTTGAGTGATAAGAGCTTACTCTTGAGGTAAAGGTTCTCTAAATGAGCTAAATCTTAATAAAATTTTCCATCATTTTGTTCAGTAATTCTTGAAATAGTTTTTTGTTCAAAATTTCTAGGAGGTTGTATAATTTCTATTTTCCATTGACCCGGAATAGTTATTTGATCCCATTTTAATTGTTGAGGTGCATAAGTGACTGTTGGTGTATCTTTACTATGAACCGATAATATTGTAGTTTCTCCTTTAGAATCTTATAATAAACATCTAGGATTAAATTCTGATGTTGATTGTTTAAAGTAAATTTGATAAAGTAATAAATATCCATGTCTTTCATTTTGAAATTTTATTTCTGGTAAATGAACATTTAATACTAATGTGTTGAGTATTGTTGGATCACGTAAACTTACTTGAAAATTAGGTGCACAATTAAAGTAAATTACTCCATTACATAAATTTGATTGTATTGCTCCTAAGAGTGAATCTTCAAATTTTAATAAAATTCTATCTCTTAATAGCATTAATATTGGTGAATCAATATCAGTTCTTGATAGTGCTTTAATTGCTATTTGAACAAGTCCAAAGTGAATATAATTAAATCCTTTTTATATTTATCTAGAACAATTGAAGATAATAGTTTTATTTCTTCAAATTCATTTTGTAAAGATAGAGTTTGTTCATGTTTTTTATTGCATAAGCTGTTTTAAAATCAAAAGTACCAATTCGATATATATTTTCTGGATTAAATGGGGTATTTGATTTTTTTGATATTTCATTGTTAAAAGAAGTTATTTTTTGACATAATTTCTCTTGAATTAATTGTATTATAAGATGCAGTTGCTGCATATTTAGATTTAAATTTTTTTCTAAAAGACGACGCCATGATTTCATACTAATTTTAAACTTTAAGCTAGATATACTAACCAGTTTCTTATTTGGCACTATTGTGGCTTGCCAACGGTCTTACAGCCTGACTCTAAGGATTGCTGTCTGGAACACATACAGTGAGTGTGCATCGGGAGAATGGTTGGAACCTAACTGAAGCTAAAACTAGTTTGAAAACAAAACCCTTTTTTTATAAAACTTTTTGTAGAGAACATATCATTTGAAAACAAAATTTGGCTCTGATACCATTATTTCTTTATATTTAGGATTTGTTTTGGATATTTTGATACATAAACTTTATTTTGATAATATTGAAGGTTTTATAAAAAAAAAACTATGGAAATGAGTTACACTTTGATTTTATTGATATTTATGGAAATACAAGATTTAATCAAAATAAGATATTAAAATAAGATATTAAAACTGGATTACAAATTTAAAACTTGGAGAGAGAAGTGTTTTCAGAAAGAGAGAAATGTTTTGCTGAAAACTTATTCTTCCCCTTCTTGTGAATCCTAAAGGGGTATTTATACTAAGGAGGGAGTACTTGCTGCATGAAATTTAATTGGAATTGCTGAGAAGGAGTTATAGTTTTGTGACATGTTCTTGGCCTTAGTCTTTGAGTAGGTCCTGTTTTGATACTTCTTGTCTTCAAAAAATGCCAAGCTTGTCAATTTGAGTGGGTCTTGTCTTGATGCTTCCTGTCTTTGTAGATAATACAAAGTATAATACATATTTATACTCTGTAGTTTTTGAAAGAATATGATTAAAAGATTTATAGTATGAGAGAATGAGAGATTAGAGAGAATAATGATTTTATTAAGAATGAGAATAATAGTTTTCTAAGTTACAAATGAGAAGGGAGATATTTATTTATAATAATCTAGTCTAGGCTTGTTTGGATACAAGGATTGCCTTATACATGAATGGCTACAAAGATAACATAACACTAGAACACAAACAAGCCTTAGACATTCCCCTTTGACCTAGATAACTCACGTCTTTATACAAGGTTTAAAGGCTTTCTCATTTCATCATTTCTTCTTCATTCCAACACTCTCCCTCAAGCTTAAGACCTGGAGAATGCCTAAGCTTGCAACCATGAAGCATTACCTCATTAAAAACCTAAAGAAGGAAAAACCAATTGGGACAAAACCTTTTCTTAGGAAAAAAGAGTATAACACTCCATGTTGGGATCATTGTTATGGAATGGTCATAAGGCCAAGCCTTGGATAGATGGAGGCGCCATTCTTCAGAGTTGTTGCCTTGGTGAACACATCAACTAGTTGATACTCACTCCTTGTATATCAAGGCAAGATGATTCTCTTCCCAATAGCTTCTCTTACTTTCTGGCAGTCTACTTCTATATGCTTGGTCCTTTCATAAAACACAGAGTTGGAAGCAATTTGTATAGCAGCCTGATTTTCACAATGGATGGTGATAGGTTCTTCATACTTCACGGCCAAGTCTTCTAAAATTTGCCTCAGCCAAATGCATTCAGTTGTAAGCTTCCTCATTGCTCTATATTCTGATTCTGCACTAGAGCATGATACCATATTTTGCTTATTGGTTTTCAAAGTCACAAGATTTCCTCCTATGAAAGTACAATAGCCTATTGTACTTCTCATATCCTCCATATCTCCTGCCCAATCTGCATCACAATAACTAACCACATTTGTGTTTTTATTGCAACCCATCCATATACATTGTTCATGAGTGTCTTTTAGGTATCTCAAAATCCGGTTTGCCATATCCCAATGTCTCATCTTTGGACCTTGCATGTGTTGAGATACCTGATTCACAGCAAAACATAAATCTGGTCTAGTGATGGTTAGATAAATAAGTTTACCAACCACTTTTCTATAGAGCTTAGGATCATAAAAATCAATTTCCTCCTCTAGCTCCCCCTTAGATCTGATTTTATAATCTTCTAAGGGTGTTTTGGCTGGTTTAGCTTCCATTATACCTGTAGAAGTTAGTAAATCTACAATATATTTTCTTTGAGATAAAATAGATCTTCCTTGAACCTACACACTTCAATTCCTAAGAAGTATTTAAGTTCTCCTAAATCCTTAATATTAAAGACACTCTTCAAATATTCTTTTGTAGATACTATACCAACACTATCACTACCAGATATGATTATATCATCTACATAAATGAGAATTACCACAACATCTTCCTTACTCTTTAGTGTAAAAAGATTATGTTCAAATTCAGATCTTTTGAAGCCTCTATCCATCAATGTTACATTTAGCTTGTGGTACCAAACTCTTAGAGATTGTTTAAAGCCATAGATGGCCTTCCTCAGCCTAAGTATGTTGGCGCTTCCTACCTCCTCCTCTAGACCTGGTGGAGGTGACATGTATACATCTTCTTCTAGTTCACCTTGCAAGAATGCATTCTTAAGATCCATTTGCCATAACTCCCACTTAAGGTTAGTAGCAAGTGAAAGAACAATATTAAAAGAATGAAGCTTAGTTACAAGAGCAAAGGTATCCTTATAATCTTCAACATGTCTGAGTAAAACCTCCAGCCACCAATCTAGCTTTATATCTATCAATTTGACCATTGCTTTTGTATTTATTGGTAAAAATCTACTTAGAACTTACAGCCTTTTTTCCTTTAGGTAAAGTGGCTGAAGCATAGGTACCATTCCTTTCCATGGCTTGTTTCTCAGCTAGGATAGCTTCCCTCCATTCCTTCTTGGTCATAGCTTCCTCATATATCTTTGGAATTTGTTCCTTATCAAGACTTGAAATAAAAGTAACATGATTAGTAGGTAAGTGAGCAATATTACAAACTCCATGATCATGATGAACCACATCATTCCCATTGTAGAACACTGGTGGTTTCCTTTTTCTTGTGCTCTTTCTTAGGACTGTAGGTGGAGCTTCTTGGATAGAATCCTCCTCTTCACCTAAAACTTCAATAAGAGTGGGCACTTCTCTTTATCTTTTGGAAGCTGAAACTAGAATTGATTCATATCCCCCAAATATTCAAGAGGAGGAAGGCCAAGAGAACTGAAGACACCAGGCTGCGGATGGATGGAAGGGCCGGATGGTGTGGCTGGCCGTGGCTCGACATGATGTGCTGCGGCTGACTGGCTGGGATTGGACACAGCTGGTACAGGCTGAGGAGCCGTGGGCTGCTGAACATGAGGTGAAACTATACCAATGCTCTCCAAGAGCCTCCTCAAATTCTCAGCTTGGTATGATCTTGTTGTGGAGATGTCCTTGAATTGATCCCAAGTTCCTTTTTCATAGAAACGTTTGGATTCTTGGAATTTGACATCTCTGGATACCAAGATTCTTCTAGTCTATGGATCATAACATTTGTATCTTTTATGGGTAGAGGAATACCCAATGAACATAGCTTTGGTATTCTTTGGTTCCAGCTTGTTCCTTTGCTCCCTTGGAACTAATACAAAACAAACACAACCAAAAACTCTTAAGTGGTCAATATTAGGTCTAGTTTTGTTTAGTACCTCAAATGGAGACAAGTCATCTAGGACTTTTGTAGGAGTCCTATTAATCAAGCAGCATGCAGCTACAAGAGCATCCCCCCCCCCAAATCTTTTGGGAACTTTCATGTGGAACATCATTGTTCTCACAACTTCCATCAAATGTCTATTCTTCCTTTCAGCCACTCCATTTTGTTGTGGAGTGTAAGGACAGCTGGTTTGATGTTCAATGCCATGCTTGGCCAAGTGTTGTTGGAGTCTGGTGCTAGTGTATTCTCCTCCATTATCTATTCTAAAGCATTTAATACTTGCATTGTATTGATTAGTAACATATACTTGAAAATTTAAAAATGCATCAAATACTCTATCTTTCGAACTAAACAAAATAACCCTAGTATATTTGGACTTTTCATCAATAAATGTCACAAAATACTTATGGGTTTCTCTAGATGGGAATGGGGATGTCCAAACATCAGATTTCACAAACTCAAAACAATTATCATAAGTATGCAAAGATTTTTCAAAAACTGTTTTGCAATGCTTTCCAAGTATACAAGAATCATACATATTCTTTGACATTATTAAACCAGGAACAATCAGTTCAAGTGCTCTAGGATGAGAATGTCCTAATCTAGCGTACCAAAGATCAGAATCATTACTAAAAGAGCCAGCTTTTAAAGCCGCTTCTAACCCACTAGCTTTAGTCATGTCTTCAAGCACATACAAGTCATCTCTTGTGGTTCCTTGTCCAAATCTTCTACTAGTCTCAATATCCTGAAAGTAGAAATCATTAGAACCAAAGATAGCTTGACAATTTAAATCAGTAGTAGCTCTTTTAACTGAAAGCAAATTAGAAGTAAATGAAAGCATGTAAAAGGCTTTAGATTCTTTATCAAACAACTTAAGTTTTCCTATACCTTTAATTGGTACTTTAATTCCATTATCAATGACAACATTACCTAAGGCAGGTTCTACATTCTCTAGCAATCCTAGATCACTAATCATATTAATCATATGGTGAGAAGCACCAGAATCAACCACCAATGATTTAGAGATATTAGGAGTAAAATAAGTTTGAAAAGAAGCATGAAAGGTTTTACCCAACACATCACCATCCTTTATTGCTTTTATAAGAGTTTCTAAGTCTGATTTTATCATAAATTCAGATGCTGGAGACATGACACTAGTTGAGGCTGAGTGAAGAACTGAGCTGCTACACGCTTTTGAAGAAACTGGTGGTTGGTACATGCCATGGTCCATTATCTAAAATCTCTTTCCATATCGACATGGACATCCCTTGGATTTGTTCATGGCATTTTAACCTTGCACTTCATTTACCAGATATGTCATATTCTCTTATCCGAGAATTCCGTGTTAAATGGTGGGATAAGTACAACCTTAACCGGTGTTTTTTAACCAACATTCAACAATTTTTTGAAACCCATAATCAAATACATTCAACTATAAAGTCATTTCAAAATTGATCCCATTGGTCACACCTGACCAACTTACTCAAAAATCCATATCACAACCTTCACCACCAAAAACAGCTAAACAAACTCCTCAATCCAGTCCAGCTCATTCAACAATTTCTTCAAATTCCAAACGGTCACAAAAAAAAAGATAAGCTCCAAAAAGTCCTCACATTAATTCAACAACTGATGGACTCTTCTGATGACGAGGATATTATGCAAAATGATTCATTCGGCGGTCCGCTAAGCCAAGATCAATAAAAAAGGTATTAGTGATGTTTATTTTTGTGTTTTAATCAAAGTATATTCAAGTAGACTCTGTATATTATTAATCTTTGTATTAATAATATTAGTGTACCATTTCTGATAATTTTATCTTATTAATATTTTGAATATAATTATTATCTTCTTCTGATATTTGATTACTTGTTGAGGCTTGAAATTTTTTTGATTCTACAAGTTTTGATCTAGCGTCTACTTGTAATTGGTTTAATTCATGTTGGTTAACTACTAGTTGTAATTTTTGTAAACATGAAAAAACCCTATCTTTATAAAATGAATTTGAAGAAATAAAACTATTATCTTCAATTGCTCTGGATAAATATTAAAAAAGATTTAATTATATTCACTTTGGACTTGTTCTAATAGAAATTAAACCACTATCAAGAACTGATATTGATTTACTAATATTAATGCTATTAACAGATAAAACTTTATTAAAATTTGAAGATTCGATCTTAGGAGTAGTACAATCAAATTTATGTAAAAGAGCAATTTAGTTTAATTGTGCACCTAATCTTCAAGTAAGTTTACATGATCCAATTTAGTTTAATTGTGCAATTTATGTACCAGAAATAAAATTTCAAAATGGAATACATGGATATTTATTACTTTGTCGAATTTACTTTATACAATCAACATTGTAATTTAATCTTAGATGTTTATTACAAAATTCTAAAGGAGAAACTACAATATTATCGGTTCATAGTAAAGATACACCAACAGCCACTTATGCACCTCAACAATTAAAATATGATCAAATAACTATTCCAGATCAATGGAAAATAGATATTATACAACAAGAAATTTTGAACAGAAAACTATTTCAAGAATTACTGAACAAAATAATAGAAAAAAATTATTAAGATTTAACTAATTTAGATTAAAACTTGCAGAATCAAAAAATTCTCAAGCCTCAACAAGTAATCAAATATCAGAAGAAGATAATAGTTACATTCCAAATATTAATAAGATAAATAATCAGAAATAGTACACTAATATTATATTACATATATGACACAATGTTCAAATAAACACAGTAGCCTTAATAGATTCAAGAGCAGATTATAACGCATCCGAGAAGGTTTAATACCAACTAAATATTATGAAAAAACAACTGAACGCTTAAGTGGTGAAAAATATGTAATCAAGGATATTGCTTTAAAAATCAGTTTATCTTAGTTAAAAACTTAATTCAAGAAGTAATATTAGGAACCCTTTTTTCTTACTCAAATATATCTATTTAAAGTAACTGAGTTAGGTATTATAACAGAAGTAGTAGGAACAAAATTATCATTTAACTTCCTATCATCCATGAAGTCAAAAGAAATATTGTATCTTCAACAAAATACAATAAAAAACAATAAACTTAATAAACAACAAATATCAACATATTCAATATCTGCAAGATGAAATAACATACCAAAAAATAGAAGAACAACTTAAAACATCTCGTATACAAGATAAAATTAAATCAATAGAAAATGATTTGTTAAATCAAGTATGTTCAGATTTACCAAATGCATTTTGGGAAAGAAAACAATATTGTGTTCAACTCCCATATGAAATTTTTTTTAATGAAAAACATATAACAACTAAAGCACGACCTATTCAAATGAATAAAGAATTATTAGAACATTGCAAACAAGAAATAAATGATCTATTAAAGAAAAAAACTCATTAGACCTTCCAAATCTCCTTGGAGCTGTCTAGCTTTTTATGTTAATAATCAAGTTGAAAAAGAACAAGGAGTACCACGACTAGTAATCAACTATAAACCTCTTAACGATGTTTTACAATGGATTACATATTCAATACCTAATAAAAGAGATTTAATAAAAAGATTATATGATGCAAAATTCTACTCAAAATATGAAAAGTGGATTCTGGCAAATCCAAATTGATGAACAAGATAGATATAAAACAACATTAACCGTCCCATTTGGACATTATGAATGGAACTTAATGCCATTTGGACTTAAAAATGCACCATTAGAATTTCAATACATAATGAATGATATATTTAATAACTATTCAAAATTCACAATTGTTTATATTGATGATGTACTTGTATATTCAAACTCAATAGATCAACACATAAACCATTTATATTCATTTTTAAATATAATTAAAAAAACATGGATTAGTAATCTCTGCTAAAAAGTTGTCATTATTCCAGACTAAAATTCAATTCTTAGGTCATAACATATATCAAGGAACAATTACGCCAATAGCAAGATCTATAGAATTTGCTGATAAATTCTCAGAAGACTAAAAGAAAAATCACAATTACAAAGATTCTTAGGATGTCTCAACTATGTTTCTGATTTTCTACCAAACCTTAAAAAACTATTCAACTTTTATTCCAACGATTACAAAAAATGCTAAACCTTGGTCAAGTACCTATACTAATTTAGTGTGCCAAATTAAACAAAAAGTCAAAACTTTACCGTGTTTGTCAATCCCAAACCCTGAAGTTGATATGATAGTAGAAACTGATGCCTCTGTAATAGGTTATGGAGGCATACTAAAGCAAAAACTTCCTCAAGCCACTCAAGAGTCTATTGTTAGATTCCATTCTGGTGTATGGTCAGGACCACAAAAAAATTATTCTACCGTTAAAAAAAATGTTCTTTCCATAGTTAATTGCATTACAAAATTCCAAGAAGATGTCAAAAATTTAGTTTCAAAGCAAATTTTTGCTAGAGATGGACTCTTCTAATGACGAGGATATTATGCAAATTAGTTTCAAAACAAATTTAGTTCCAAAAAATCTTCGCATTAATTCAACAACAGATGTACTCTTCTGATGACGAGGAAATTATGCAAGATGATCCATTCGGCGTTCCGCTAAGCCAAGATCAATAAAAAAAAGTATTAGTGATGTTTATTTTTGTGTTTTAATCAAAGTATATTCTAGTAGACTCTATATATTATTAATCTTTGTATTATTTTACATAATTGTACTACTTTCATATTTTACTTGATTGTATTTTTAAATAATTTACAGAGTATAAATATGTATTATACTTTGTATTATACTTTGTATTATTTACAAAGACAGGAAGCATCAAAACAAGACCCACTCAAATTGACAATCTTGGCATTTTTTGAAGACAAGAAGTATCAAAAGAGGACCTACTCAAACACTAAGGCCAAGAACGTGTCACAAAACTACAACTCCTACTCAGCAATTCCAATTACATTTCATGCAGCTAGTACTCAGGCCAAAGGCCAAGAACGTGTCATAAAACTACAATTCCTACTCAGAAAGTCCAATTAAATATCATGCAGCAAGTACTCCCTCCTTAGTAGAAATACCCCTTTAGGATTCACAAGAAGGGGAAGAATAAGTTTTCAGCAAAACATTTCACTTTTTCCGAGAACACTTCTCTCTCCAAGTTTTAAATTTGTAATCCAGTTTTAATATCTTATTTTAATAACTTATTTTGATTAAATCTTGTATTTCCATAAATATCAATAAAAATCAAAGTATTACTCATTTCTACAGTTTATTTTTTATAAAACCTACAATATTATCAAAATTACTTTATGTATCAAAATATCCAAAACAAATCCAAAATATAAAGAAATAATGGAACGACTGACTTAAATCATCTTGATAAGAACAGATCTGTGAATTGCTATAAGTGATGTAAATAAAACTATCGACAATCAGGAGAATAAGGGGGGGGGAGCATTACATCATCAAAATTTCTTTTTTTAATAATATGATATCAAATTGTGATCATCTGGAATTTTCTTCATTGGAGATATTTTATCCTGGAAGGGGTAAGGAGGTGGTCAAATTGTGTGCTGCATACTTGATAGGATCCTAGCTAACGAGGAGTGGTATAATTTATTTTCTTTTTCTTTTGTTGAATATTTATGTATGGTTGGTTCGGATCATAGAAAATGGTGGCCAGCATGAACAATATGGCTACAAGAAAGCGGAGTATTTTTGTTTTTGATAAACGTTGGATTGGTAAAGAGAGATTAACAAACTCTATTTTAAAGGATAGGATTCTTTACCATGAAGGGATGGTTCAAATTTTGTTGACATGAATTATCAGTGTCGATAGTTTGAGATTGCCGATAGTTTCATTTACATCACTTATAGCAATTCACAGATTTGTTTTTATCAAGCTAATTTGAGTCAGTCGTTCCTGATCTTCTATATGTTCTCTTCTTCCGCTCCACATCTACCAAATTGCATATCACAATTAATTTTCGTGTGACCTGAAATTCTTGGCTACCAAAACACAACTTGTGATCACTTGCCAAATAAAATGTATGTAGCGCTCAAATAAAATGTATATACCAAAATTGAGGTGGTGATGGTAAATTACTTTGAGCGCTATATACATTTTATTTGGCAAATGATCTCAAGTTGTGTTTTAGTAGCCAAGAATTTGAGGTCACATGGAAATTAATTGTGATATGCAATGTGGTAGATGTGGAGCGGAAGAAGAGAACATATAGAAGATCAGGAACAACTGACTCAAATTAGCTTGATAAAAACAAATCTGTGAATTGCTATAAGTGATGTAAATGAAACTATCGGCAATCAAGAGAATAAGGAAGGAGCATTACAACATCAAAATTTCTTTTTTAAATAATATGATATCAAATTGTGATCATTTGGAATTTTCTTCATTGGAGATATTTTATCTTGGAAGGGGTAAGAGGCAAACAAATCTGCATACTTGATAGGATCCTAGCTAATGAGGAGTGGTATAATTTATTTTCTTTTTCATTTGTTGAATATTTATGTATGGTTGGTTTGTGACGTGGTCCTGGTGAAGAGGATCACACGACTCCAAGATCGGCAACAGGTGAGCAAGGTGCGGAAGGTTGGATGCAATGATATGGAGGTTTTGGTCACGGGTTTGGGTAGTCAAAGCGTGGTTGGATTGGTCAGAAGAAGCAGATGGAGGGGAGAAGATGAACAAGAGAGAAAGGGATCGAACTGGCGGATTCTCAAAGGGATGACAAACTTTGAGACACCAACTTGTCTGACCAGGATATGACACACCGGGTCAAGGCAAGGGTTTTGCAAATTAGCAATCTATATATTACACACTAGAAAGAGATTTGCAAGGGGGAAAGAATCGATCAAGAACACTTGTATTCAACAAAGTTTTATTCAAAATCGATTGGAATGATACAATGGCCACGACTTCTAATTATACAACAAAGGAAATTCGAAATGCATGGTCAAAACACATGCATGCTTGGCACAGAAAACCAAGCATGCAAACCTAAGACTAGGCGGATTACAATGTGGTCAAAATGAAGACCATACACACGCTTACAAAGAAATGGGCCGGGCCATGCCATCAATTATAAGTCTAAGGCTTTATGGGCTTGATCTTCTTAAAGGTTCACCAGGCCCCATTAAAAATCCATGTGAGAAAAACCCAATGGGAAAAACCTCACATGGGAACAGGGAACCAAATGGACCCTTAATCCCAATCACATAAGCCCAAAGACATAATCAAATGGACTTAGACAAAATAAGAAGAGAGTGGGTAAGAAATAACCCAATAGTGTCTTGTAGGCCTTAGTCCGGGCGCGGGTCATGGGAACAAGTGGAACGGTCCATGGGTCCGGGACAAGGCTGGTCGAGGCTTCAGATGAAGGCTGGGTCGATGGCCGAGTCGTTCTTCTTGTATCGTCCTGAGTCGGTGCTGGGTCATGCTCCTCGTTCCACTGGTCGACGCCTTGCTTGGTTCCTTGGCCACGTCCCGGGCCAACCTCCACATACTTGTCCGGATGTACAAAGTCCTCGATCGTGTTAGCATCCGGCTGGTCATCCAGGTCTTCGTCCGTTCCATCAACCGGCTGGTTCATCTTATCGATCTGATGGTGCAACCTGTCGACCATGCTCACATCATCCCCTACCACTTGAAGAGGATTTGACCTCAAATTCGGTCCATCTGCACAATAAGGAATTAAGTCAGTAATGTTGAAACTGGAACTCACGGCATACTTACCTTGCAAGTCAAGCTGGTATGCGTTGTCATTTATGCGCTTGACCACGGTGAATTGTCCGTCCACCCTAGGCATCAGCTTGGATCGGCGTTCTTTAGGGAACCTGTCCTTGCGTAGGTAGATCCAGACTTGGTCTCCAGGCTTGAAGGTAAGCTTCCTCCTGTGCTTATCAACCGCTTGGCCATACTTCTTGGTTTTGGCTTCAATATTGGCTCGTGCTTGTTCATGAATCTGTTTAACTAAACGAGCCTTCTGTTCTCCATCAAAACTAGCACACTCACTTAAAGGCAGAGGCATTAGATCCAAAGGTAAGATAGGACTAAAGCCGTAAACAATTTGAAAGGGAGAATGCTTAAATGCTGAATGAACCGAGTGATTGTATGCAAATTCAACATGTGGTAGATGATCTTCCCAAGTCCTAAGGTTCTTTCCAACAAATGCATGCAAGAGTGAGCCTAAAGTCCTATTAACAACTTCAGTTTGGCCGTCACTCTCAGGGTGGCATGTAGTAGAAAACACAATTTGGTACCTAACTTAGACCATAAGGTGCGCCAAAAATGACTCAAAAATTTGGTGTCTCTATCAGACACAATAGTCTTAGGCATGCCATGCGACCTTACTACTTCCTTAAAGAACACGTTTGCTACATGAGATGCATCATCTGTCTTTCTACATGCAATGAAATGGGACATTTTGGAAAAACTATCTACAACCACAAAAATACTATCCTTGCCATTACGAGTTCTAGGCAATCCTAAGATGAAATCCATAGACAGATCAACCCAAGGGTGTTCTGGAATGGGTAAAGGATGATACAAACCGTTGGGCTGAGTCGTGGACTTAGCCTGTTTACATTTAACACACCGGCTGCACACTCTCTCCACGTCCTTCCTCATGTGTGGCCAGTAAAAATGCTCACGCATTACGGCTAGGGTCTTGGACACGCCAAAGTGTCCCATGAGTCCACCAGCATGGGCCTCACGGACAAACAATTCTCTCATGGAGCATGATGGCACGCACAGTCGGTTTTCAAAGAGCAAATGTCCATCTTGTACATGAAAGCGACCTGTAGGATTCTTAAGGCAAGACTTATAGAGTTCTCCATAGTCTGGGTCAGTCATGTACAGTTCTTTCATATGCTCAAATCTCATAAGCTTAACTTCCAAAGTAGATAAGAGTGCATACCTTCGGGACAAGGCATCGGCTACCACATTTTCTTTACCTTGCTTGTATTTGATAACATAAGGAAAGGTTTCTATGAACTCCATCCACTTGGCATGACGTTTGTTGAGCTTATGTTGACTTCTTAGGTGCTTGAGAGACTCATGGTCCGTGTGTATCACAAATTCCTTGGGCCACAAGTAATGTTGCCAAGTTTGTAAGGAACGGATAAGAGCATACAACTCTTTATCATATGTGGGGTAGTTTAGGGTAGCTCCTCCAAGTTTCTCACTGAAGTAGGCTATGGGCTTGCGGTCCTGCATAAGAACAGCTCCTATCCCAACACCTGAGGCATCACATTCAATCTCAAAGGTGTTACAAAAGTTAGGTAATGCCAACAAAGGGGCGTTAGTGAATTTGTCCTTAAGCAGCTGAAATGCCTCCTCCTGCTCCTTCTCCCATTTGAATCCCACGTGTTTCTTGATCACCTCAGTCAAGGGCGCTGCCAAGGTGCTGAAGTCTTTAACAAAACGCATGTAAAACCCTGCTAAACCATGGAAGCTGCGGACTTCCCCCACGGTCTTTGGGCTAGGCCAATCTTGTATAGCACAAACATTTTCCTTATCCACTTGCACACCTGCAGCACTTACTACAAAACCTAGGAAAACAATGTTATCTGTTCCAAAAGTGCACTTCTTTATATTAGCATACAGCCTCTCTTTCCTAAGCACTTCTAAAACAAGTATAAGATGTTGCACATGTTCCTCCAAGGTTTTGCTATATACTAAGATATCATCAAAGAATACAACCACAAAATGGCCTATGAATTCCCTAAGCACATGATTCATGAGTCTCATAAAAGTACTAGGAGCATTCGTTAAACCAAAAGGCATGACTAACCATTCATATAGACCATGCTTAGTTTTAAAAGCGGTTTTCCACTCATCACCTTCTTTCATCCTAATCTGGTGATAACCACTTCTAAGATCTATCTTAGAGAATAACCTAGATCCATGGAGTTCATCAAGCATGTCATCTAACCTAGGAATATGATGTCTATACTTTACCGTTATATTGTTGATTGCCCTACAATCAACACACATGCGCCAAGTCATATCCTTTTTAGGGACAAGAAGGACTGGCACAGCACATGGACTCATGCTTTCACGGATGTGTCCCTTGGCCATGAGCTCATCAACCTGCCTTTGCAATTCTTTGGTTTCCACGGGGTTGGTTCTATAAGCAGGCCGGTTGGGTAAGGAAGCTCCAGGGACCAGATCGATCTGATGCTCTATTCCACGAATGGGTGGTAACCCATCTGGACACTCCTCTGGAAATACGTCCTGGAATCCCTGCAAAAGTTAACTTAGGATGCTCGGGAGAACCGGCTCTGGGTTAGTAGTCACAAGGGCATGCTCTTTATAGATGAGCATAAGAACCGGAGCCTTAAGACTAAGACTTCTTTTAACATCACTAGCCTTTATATAGAAGTTGGTTTTAGCCCTTGGTTCCTTAGCCTTGCTAGCCTCTTTCTTTTGTTTCTTAAGATGCATTTGATCTAGATATACCTCATGGGGTGTCATGGGAACTAAGGTGGTCTTACGGCCTTTAAAGGTGAAGTGGTGGCGGTTGGCGTAGCCATCATGGGTCACCTTCCTGTCTGACTGCCAAGGTCTGTCCAAGAGGATATGGCTTGCTTCCATTGGCAGAATGTCACATAAGACCTCGTCTTTGTATTTGCCTATCTCAATAGGAACCTTGACCTGATGGGTCACTTTCAATTCGCCTGAATCATTCAGCCATTGGAGAGGATATGGATTTGGATGGGGCAGCTCCTCAAGACATAATTTCCTGACCATAGACTCACTAGCAATATTAGTGCAACTACAACCATCAATGATTAAACTGCATACCTTCCCTTGGATCAGACAGCGTGAGTGAAAAAGGTTTTCCCTTTGGTCCTGTTCATCTGTCTGGGCTTGGACATTCAGGGACCTTCTTGCCACAAGGAGTTGTCCTGAGACTGGTAGTTCCTCTTCCCCATCGGTCAATGGGTCAGAACCTTCTTCGTCCTCAGACTGGACTTCTCCATTTTCCATGATGATCATGGCACGCTTGTTGGTACATTCACTTGCATAGTGTCCTATTCCCTGGCACTTGAAGCACCGAATGTCTCTGGTCCTGGCAGGTCGCTCCTCGACCTTGCTCTTGTCTGGCCTTGGTGGAAAGGGATGGGAAGTTGATTTGGACCCGAACGGTTTGGTTTCAAAGGTGCGGTTTGGTTTGAACTCCTTATTGAAAGTTATCTTGGACCCCACGGCACCTGCACCAAAAGACCGAGTGTTAGTTCTTCTCTTAAGCTGTTGCTCAATCAGCAATGTCTTGTGTAACATTTCTTCCAACTCCACATAATGCTGCATCTCCAGCCGGTCTTGGATCTCCTGGTTGAGTCCACTCATGAAGCGGGACATGGTTGCTTCACGATCTTCAGTCACACCGGCTCGGATCAGGAGCATCTCCATTTCCTTGAAGTAGTCATCTACACTCTTGTTGCCTTGCTGTAGATGCTTGAGTCTTTGGTGTAGATCTCTATGGAAATGGTTGGGAACAAACCGCCTTCTCATGATGAGCTTAAGTTCTTCCCATGTTTCAATGGGATACTCTCCATTTCTTCTCCTTGAAGTAACCACCTGATCCCACCAGCTTAGAGCATAGTCATAGAATTCTGTAACAGCCAAATGAACCTTGTTAACCTCACTGTAGAATTGGCAATTAAAAACAAGTTCTATCTTAGTTTCCCAATCAAGGTAAGTGATGGGGTCATTGTGGCCGTGGAAGGGAGGGATTTTTAATTTAAGGTTGTTGAAATTGTCCGGATGAGGGGGCAGATTTGGGATCCTCTGATGGCGCCTAGGCCGGTTGTGTCCACTGTGGTCTGATCCTCCAGAGTTATAGAATCTGGCCGCCCCTTCATCTCCTACAAACGTCCTGCGTCCCAAACTTCCTGCATCCGAGACATGCTCCTGTGGTTCAGGAGTGAGTCCTCTGACACGCCTTGGAGGAATGGGGTTCCTTGGTCGCGGCTGCCTCCCATTTAGAACCGCCCTATTGATTTCCTCTGGAATGCCTTCATGGATTCCAAGTTGGATTGTTTGGAGACGATCTTCTATGGTCCGGTTGAGCCTAGTTGCAAGATCTTCAAACAGGCGATTAAACCGGTTTGCTTCAGACTCCTCTTCCTCATTCCCTGCCATTTAAACACTTAAAACAAGTCAAGTGTTCAAGAGGAAATTAGAAAATACACGGATTTATCACGGCTTAATAGAAGATGAATGGTCACTTTAGGAAGATCAATGGTTTAAACAAAACGAATACAAAAAAATAAGAGAGGGTGAAGTGCTCAGCCTGATGTCTGCTCTGATACCACTTGACGTGGTCCTGGTGAAGAGGATCACACGACTCCAAGATCGACAACAGGTGAGCAAGGTGCGGAAGGTTGGATGCAATGATATGGAGGTTTTGGTCACGGGTTTGGGTAGTCAAGGCGTGGTTGGATTGGTCAGAAGAAGCAGATGGAGGGGAGAAGATGAACAAGAGAGAAAGGGATCGAACTGGCGGATTCTCAAAGGGATGATAAAGTTTGAGACACCAACTTGTCTGACCAGGATATGACACACCGGGTCAAGGCAAGGGTTTTGCAAATTAGCAATCTAGATATTACACACTAGAAAGAGATTTGCAAGGGGGAAAGAATCGATCAAGAACACTTGTATTCAACAAAGTTTTATTCAAAATCGTTTGGAATGATACAATGGCCACGACTTCTAATTATACAACAAAGGAATTTCGAAATGCATGGTCAAAACACATGCATGCTTGGCACAGAAAACCAAGCATGCAAACCTAAGACTAGGCGGATTACAATGTGGTCAAAGTGAAGACCATACACACGCTTACAAAGAAATGGGCTGGGCCATGCCATCAATTATAAGTCTAAGGCCATATGGGCTTGATCATCTTAAAGGTTCACCAGGCCCCATTAAAAACCCATGTGAGAAAAACCCAATGGGAAAAACCTCACATGGGAAAAGGGAACCAAATGGACCCTTAATCCCAATCACATAAGCCCAAAGACATAATCAAATGGACTTAGACAAAATAAGAAGAGAGTGGGTAAGAAATAACCCAATAGTGTCTTGTAGGGCCTTAGTCCGGGCGCGGGTCATGGGAACAAGTGGAACGGTCCATGGGTCCGGGACAAGGCTGGTCGAGGCTTCAGATGAAGGCTGGGTCGATGGTCGAGTCGTTCTTCTTGTATCGTCCTGAGTCGGTGCTGGGTCATGCTCCTCGTTCCACTGGTCGACGCCTTGCTTGGTTCCTTGGCCACGTCCCGGGCCAACCTCCACATACTTGTCCGGGTGTACAAAGTCCTCGATCGTGTTAGCATCCGGCTGGTCATCCAGGTCTTCGTCCGTTCCATCAACCGGCTGGTTCATCTTATCGACCGGATGGTGCAACCTGTCGACCATGCTCACATCAGTTTGGGTCACAGAATAATGGTGGCCAGCATGAACAATATGGCTACAAGAAAGCGGAGTATTTTTGTTTTTGATAAATGTTGGATTGGTAAGGAGAGATTAAGAAACTCTATTTTAAAGGATGAGATTCTTTACCACGAAGGGATGGTTCAAATTTTGGAGACAAAATCTGGAATTGCCGACATGAACTATCAGTGTGGAAAAACATAATTTACCTTATGGAAATAAAGGATAAACGATATTGAAAAAAAATTAAAAGAGGTTCAAAAGGATGATAATAGCTACTAAGTGTAACTTACCAGGCATTAACTAATCAGAGGAGAGTATAAAATAGAATTATTGGTTTCCATAATGCAACAATAAAATTGGGTTACCAAGGATACAAAAATTAAGGTGGCGACGGTAAATTACTTTGAGGGCTATTTACATCTACATCATCAAGATGGTTTGATGACTTTGTAAGCGAGGCTCTTGTTTCAATTACAAACTAGGAATTAACCTGTGGCTGTACGGCGATATTATGTTTTTTAACGTCAAATTCAATTTTTAGTTTGATAATATTTCATTTAACTCACCATTTACCCTATTTCATTCAAGATTAAAGATTTCATTGACAATCAGACAACAACTTTGGAATATGCCACTGTTGAAAATAACTATTACTCCTGAGAACGTGACAATCATTCAGTCAGTGGAAGTAAGATGTTTCAGAAGGTCATACACTAATGGGTGATATTTTACAAAAATGAAAAATATTCGGTTAAATCGGATTACATGATTGAAAAACTCTATACAGACAAAGACATCAAAGGCGTTCTATATGGACCGACAATCACCTAACTTCAGGACTTTGTATGAAAAATTAAGTGTCCTAAAAAACATTTTATTTGGCAAGTGATCTCAAGTTGTGTTTTGGTAGCCAAGAATTTCAGGTCACATGGAAATTAATTGTGATATGCAATGTGGTAGATGTGGAGCGGAAGAAGAGAACATATAGAAGATCGGGAACGACTGAATCAAATCAGATTGATAATAACAAATTTGTGAATTGCTATAAGTGATGTAAATGAAACTATCGACAATCAAGAGAATAAGTGGGGAGCATTACAGCATCAAAATTTCTTTCTATAACAATATGATATCAAATTGTGATCATCTGTAATTTTCTTCATTGGAGATATTTTATCCTGGAAGCGGTATGGAGGTGTGCTGATTGGATCCTAGCTAACGAGGAATGGTATAATTTATTTTCTTTTTTATTTGTCAAGCATTTATGTATGGTTGGTTCGGATCAGAGAAGAATGGTGGCCAGCATGAACAATATGGCTACAAGAAAACAGAGTATCTTGTTTTTGATAAACGTTGGATTGGTAAAGAGATATTAAGAAACTCTACTTTAAAGGATGAGATTCTTTACCATGAAGGGATGGTTCAAATTTTGTTGACAAAATCTAGAATTGCCGATGAATTATCAGTGTGGAAAAAACATAATTTACACTATGGAAACAAAAGATAAACGATCTTCAACAAGTTTTAAAGGAGATTCAAAAGGATGATAATTGCTCCTAAGTGTAACTTATCAGGCATTAACTAAACATAGGAGAGTATAAAATAGAATTATTGGTTGCCATAATGCAACAATAAAATTGGGTTACCAAAGATACCAAAACAGAGGTGGTGACGGTAAATTACTTTGAGGGCTATTTACATCTACATCATCAACATGGTTTGATGACTTTGTAAGCGAGGCTCATGTTTCAATTACAAACTAGGAATTAACCTGCGGCTGTACGGCAATATTATGTTTTTTAACGTAAAATTCAATTTTTAGTTTAATAATATTTCTTTAACTCACCATTTACCCTATTTCATTTAAGATTAAAGATTTCATTGACAATCAGACAATAACTTTGGAATATGCCACTGTTGGAAACAACTATTACTCCTGAGGACGTGACAATCATTCAGTCAGTGGAAGTGAGATGTTTCGGAAGGTCATACACTAATGGGTGATATTTTACAAAAATGAAAAATATTCAGTTAAATCGGATTACATGATTGAAAAACTCTATACAGACAAAGACATCAAAGACGTTATATGGACTGACAATCACCTAACTTCAGGACTTTGTATGAAAAATTAAGTGTCCTAAAAACATTTTATTTGGCAAGTGATCTCAAGTTGTGTTTTGGTAGCCAAGAATTTGAGGTCACATGGAAACTAATTGTGATATGCAACGTGGTAGATGTGGAGCGGAGGAAGAGAACATATAGAAGATCGGGAACGACTGACTCAAATCAGCTTGATAAGAACAAATATGTTAATTGCTATAACTGATGTAAATGAAACTATCGGCAATCAAGAGAATAAGGGGGGAGCATTACAGCATCAAAATTTCTTTCTTTAATAATATGATATCAAATTGTGATCATCTGTAATTTTCTTCATTGGAGATATTTTATCCTTGAAGCGGTAAGGAGGTGTGCTGCATACTTGATTGGATCCTAGCTAACGAGGAATGGAATAATTTATTTTCTTTTTTATTTGTCAAACATTTAGGTATGGTTGGTTCGGATCAGAGAAGAATGGTGGCCAGCATGAACAATATGGCTACAAGAAAACAGAGTATTTTTGTTTTTGATAAACGTTGGATTGGTAAGGAGAGATTAAGAAACTCTATTTTAAAGGATGAGATTCTTACCACGAAGGATTGGTTCAAATTTTGTTGACAAAAACTATAATTGCCGACATGAATTATCAGTGTGGAAAAAATATAATTTACCTCAGGAAATAAAAGATATACGATCTTCAACAAACTTTAAAAGAGATTCAAAAGGATGACAATAGCTCCTAAGTGTATCTTACCAGGCCTTAACTAATCAGAGGAGAGTATGAAATAGAATTATTGGTTTTCATAATGCAACAATAAAATTGGGTTACTAAAGATACCAAAATTGAGGTGGTGACGGTAAATTACTTTGAGGGCTATTTACATCTACATCATCAACATGGTTTGATGACTTTGTAAGCGAGGCTCATGTTTCAATTACAAACTAAGAATTAACCTGCGGCTGTACGGCAATATTATGTTTTTTAACATAAAATTCAATTTTTAGTTTAATAATATTTCTTTAACTCACCATTTACCCTATTTCATTCAAGATTAATGATTTCATTGACAATCAGACAATAACTTTGGAATATGCCACTGTTGGAAACAACTATTACTCCTGAGGACGTGACAATCATTCAGTCAGTGGAAGTGAGATGTTTCGGAAGGTCATACACTAATGGGAGATATTTTACAAAAATGAAAAATATTCGGTTAAATCGGATTACATGATTGAAAAACCCTATACAGACAAGGACATCAAAGACGTTCTATATGGACCGACAATCACCTAACTTCTGGACTTTGTATGAAAAATTAAGTGTCCTAAAAAACATTTTATTTGGCAAGTGATCTCAAGTTGTGTTTTGGTAGCCAAGAATTTCAGGTCACATGAAAATTAATTGTGATATGCAATGTGGTAGATGTGGAGCGGAAAAAGAGAATATATAGAAGATCGGGAACGACTGACTCAAATCAGCTTGATAAGAACAAATCTGTGAATTGCTATAAGTGATGTAAATGAAACTATCGGCAATCAAGAGAATAAGGGGCGAGCATTACAGCATCAAAATTTCTTTCTTTAATAATATGATATCAAATTGTGATCATCTGTAATTTTCTTCATTGGAGATATTTTATCCTGGAAGCGGTAAGGAGGTGTGCTGCATACTTGATTGGATCATAGCTAACGAGGAATGGTATAATTTATTTTCTTTTTTATTTGTCAAACATTTAGGTATCGTAGGTTCGGATCAGAGAAGAATGGTGGCCAGCATGAACAATATGGCTACAAGAAAACAAAGTATTTTTGTTTTTGATAAACGTTGGATTGGTAAGGAGAGATTAAGAAACTCTATTTTAAAGGATGAGATTCTTACCACGAAGGATTGGTTCAAATTTTGTTGACAAAAACTGTAATTGCCGACATGAATTATCAGTGTGGAAAAAACATAATTTACCTCAGGAAATAAAAGATAAACGATCTTCAACAAACTTTAAAAGAGATTCAAAAGGATGATAATAGCTCCTAAGTGTATCTTACAAGGCCTTAACTAAGCAGAGGAGAGTATGAAATAGAATTATTGGTTTTCATAATGCAACAATAAAATTGGGTTACTAAAGATACCAAAATTGAGGTGGTGACGGTAAATTACTTTGAGGGTTATTTACATCTACATCATCAACAGGGTTAGATGAGTTTGTAAGCGAGGTTCATGTTTCAATTACAAACTAGGAACTCACCTGCGGTTGTATGGCGATATTATGTTTTTTAACGTAAAATTTAATTTTTAGTTTAATAATATTTAATTTAACTCACCGTTTACCCTATTCCATTCAAGATTAAAGATTTAATTGACAATCAGACAAAAACTTTGGAATATGCCACTGTTGGGAACAACTATTACTCCTGAAGACGTTACAATCGTTTAGTCAGTGGAAGTGAGTTGTTTCGGAAGTTCATACACTAATGGGTGATATTTTACAAAAATAAAAAATATTCGGTTAAATCGGATTATATGATTGAAAAACTCTATTCAGATAAAGACATCAATGACGTTCTATATGGACCGACAATCACCTAACTTCAGGACTTTGTATGAAAAATTAAGTGTCCTAAAGTTGTGTTTTGGTAGCGAAGAATTTGAGGTCACAAGGAAATTAATTGTGATATGCAATGTGGTAGATATAGAGCGTAAGAAAATTCCATATAGAAGATCGGGAACGACTGACTCAAATCAGCTTGATAAAAACAAATATGTGAATTGCTATAGTTGATGTAAATGAAATTATCGGCAATCAAGAGTATAAGGATGGAGCATTACAACATCAAAATTTCTTTTTTTAATAATATGATATCAAATTGTGATCATCTGGTATTTTCTTCATTGGAGATATTTTATCCTGGAAGTGGTAAGGAGGTGTGCTGCATACTTGATAGGATCCTAGCTAACGAGGAGTGGTATAATTTATTTTCATTTATATTTCTTGAATATTTAGGTATGGTTGGTTCAGATCACAGAAGAATGGTGGCCAGTATGAACAATATGGCTACAAGAAAGCGGAGTATTTTTGTTTTTGATAAACGTTGGATTGGTAAGAAGAGATTAAGAAACTCTATTTTAAAGGATGAGATTCTTTACCACGAATGGATGGTTCAAATTTTGGAGACAAAATCTGGAATTGCCGACATGAATTATCAGTGTGGAAAAACATAATTTACCTTATGGAAATAAAGGATAAACGATATTGAAAAAACTTTAAAGGAGGTTCAAAAGGATGATAATAGCTCCTAAGTGTAACTTACCAGGCATTAACTAATCAGAGGAGAGTATGAAATAGAATTATTGGTTTTCATAATGCAACAATAAGATTGTTTTACCAAAGATACAAAAATTGAGGTGGTGACAGTAAATTACTTTGAGGGCTATTTACATCTACATCATCAACAGGGTTTAATGAGTTTGTAAGCGAGGTTCATGTTTCAATTACAAACTAGGAATTAACATGCGGCTGTACTGCAAATTTATGTTTTTAACGTAAAATTCAAGTTTTAGTTTAATAATATTTTATTTAACTCACCATTTACCCTATCATTCAAGATTAAAGATTTAATTGACAATCATACAAAAGCTTTGGAATATGCCACTGTTGGAAACAACTATTACTCCTGAGGACGTTATAATCATTTAGTCAATGGAAGTGAGTTGTTTCGGAAGGTCGTACACTAATGGGTGATATTTTACAAAAATGAAAAATATTCGGTTAAATCGGATTACATGATTGAAAAACTCTATTCAGAGAAAGACATCAAAGGCATTTTATATGGACCGACAATCACCTAACTTTAGGACTTTGTATGAAAAATTAAGTGTCCTAAAAAACATTTTATTTGGCAACTGATCTCAAGTTGTGTTTTGGTAGCCAAGAATTTGAGGTCACGTGGAAATTAATTTTGTGATATGCAATGTGATAAATGTGGAGCAGAAGAAGAGACCATATAGAAGATCGGGAACGACTGACTCAAATCAGCTTGATAAGAACAAATCTGTGAATTGCTATAAGTGGTGTAAATGAAACTATCGGCAATCAAGAGAATAAGGGGGGAACATTACAGCATCAAAATTTATTTTTTTAATAATATGAAATCAAATTTTGATCATCTGGAATTTTCTTCATTGGAGATATTTTATCCTGGAAGAGGTTATGAGGTGTGTTGCATACTTGATAGGATCCTAGCTGACGAGGAGTGGTATAATTTATTTTCTTTTTCATTTGTTGAATATTTAGGTATGGTTGGTTAGGATCAGAGCATGAACAATATGACTACAAGTAAACGGAGTATTTTTTTTTATAAACGTTGGATTGGTAAAGAGAGATTAAGAAACCCTATTTTAAAGGATGAGATTCTTTACCACGAAGGGATGATTCAAATTTTGTTGACAAAATCTGGAATTGCCGACATGAATTATCAGTGTGGAAAAAACATAATTTACGCTGTGGAAACAAAGGATAAACGATATTCAACAAGCTTTAAAGGAGATTCAAAAGGATGATAACAACTCCTAAGTGTAACTTACCAGGCATTAACTAAACAGAGGAGAGTATAAAATAGAATTATTGGTTTCCATAATGCAACAATAAAATTGGGTTACCAAAGATACCAAAATTGAGGTGGTGACGGTAAATTACTTTGAGGGCTATTTACATCTACATCATCAACAGGGTTTGATGAGTTTGTAAGTGAGGTTCATGTTTCAATTACAAACTAGGAATTAAGCTGCGGCTGTACGGCGACAATATGTTTTTTAACGTAAAATTCAATTTTAGTTTAATAATATTTCATCTAACTCACAATTTACCCCGTTTCATTCAAACAATCAGACAAAAACGTTGGACTATACCACTGTTGGTAACAACTATTACTCCTGATGACGTGACAATCATTCAGTCAGTGTAACTGAGTTGTTTCGGAAGTTCATACAATAATGGGTGATATTTTACAAAAATAAAAATTATTTGGTTAAATCAGATTACATGATTGAAAAACTCTATCCAGATAAAAACATCAAAGACGTTCTATATGGACCGACAATCACCTAACTTCAGGACTTTGTATGAAAAATTAAGTGTCCTAAAAAACATTTTATTTTGTAAGAAATCTCAAGTTGTGTTTTGGTAGCCAAGAATTTGAGGTCACATGGAAATTAATTGTGATATGCAATGTGGTAGATGTGAAGCGGAAGAAAAGACCATAAATCGTGTCTTTTTTTTAATGTCCACCGGCCATTCAGTCTTGGGTTTATCTAGGATTCCCTCACATCCAAATATCTTTCCTACGGTTTCGATCATTTCAAATTTAGACTGTTTTCGGAACTGTCATAGGATGGTCCAAATGGTTACTTTCCATAGATTATTTGGTATTTGTGGAAAACCAGATCTTCAAGAATTTATATAAAAATCCATAAGAAATTTTTATGCTGGCAAATGTTTTTCCTTTTCTTTAGTGGAGATAGTCGCACATAATGACATATGACAGTCATATTATTAAAGCGGTGGAAACTGAAAAAAAGAATGGAAAGAAGCTCAAGTAATTGAGAAAAATCAAAAATGTTACGGCAATAGTTCTTGGAAATGTCTCATTGCAACATGACATATAGTGGTGTCAAGTAGATGAGTCATTGAAGGAGTCAAACATTAGGTCAGGTATGAGTCTGCACTAAAAACATGATAGAGGAGCTATTGATTGGAGCTAGAAACATTTTTTGTAGTATATCCTTGTTGCACGAAAACGCAATCAGCCTTTGCATAAGATCGGTTAAGTTTAGATAATATATTAATAGCTTAAGAAATATTATATGGACTAAGGACAAAACTCTTCACGTCAAAATAACCAACCATACCTAAATATTCAACAAATGAAAAAGAAAATAAAGTAAACGGAGTATTTTTTTTGATAAACGTTGAATTGGTAAAGAGAGATTAAGAAACCCTATTTTAAAGGATGAGATTCTTTACCACGAAGGGATGATTCAAATTTTGTTGACAAAATCTGGAATTGCCGACATGAATTATCAGTGTGGAAAAAACATAATTTACCCTGTGGAAACAAAGGATAAACGATCTTCAACAAGCTTTAAAGGAGATTCAAAAGGATGATAACAACTCCTAAGTGTAACTTACCAGGCATTAACTAAACAGAGGAGAATATAAAATAGAATTATTGGTTTCCATAATGCAACAATAATATTGGGTTACCAAAGATACCAAAATTGAGGTGGTGACGGTAAATTACTTTGAGGGCTATTTATATCTACATTATCAACAGGGTTTGATGAGTTTGTAAGTGAGATTCATGTTTCAATAACAAACTAGGAATTAAGCTGCGGCTGTACGGCGGCAATATGTTTTTTAACGTAAAATTCAATTTTAGTTTAATAATATTTTATCTAACTCACAATTTACCCTGTTTCATTCAGACAATCAGACAAAAACGTTGGACTACACCACTGTTGGAAACAACTATTACTCCTGATGACGTGACAATCATTCAGAGTGAGTTTTTTCGGAAGGTCATACACTAATGGGTGATATTTTACAAAAATAAAAATTATTTGGTTAAATCAGATTACATGATTGAAAAACTCTATCCAGATAAATACATCAAAGACGTTCTATATGGACCGACAATCACCTAACTTCAGGACTTTTTATAAAAATTTCAGTGTCTTAAAAAACATTTTATTTTGTAAGAAATCTCAAGTTGTGTTTTGGTAGCCAAGAATTTGAGGTCACATGGAAATTAATTGTGATATGCAATGTGGTAGATGTGAAGCGGAAGAAAAGACCATAAATCGTGTCTTTTTTTTAATGTCCACTGGCCATTCAGTCTTGGGTTTATCTAGGATTCCCTCACATCCAAATATCTTTCCTACGGTTTCGATCATTTCAAATTTAGACTGTTTTCGGAACTGTCATAGGATGGTCCAAATGGTTACTTTCCATAGATTATTTGGTATTTGTGGAAAACCAGATCTTCAAGAATTTATATAAAAATCCATAAGAAATTTTTATGCTGGCAAATGTTTTTCTTTTTCTTTAGTGGAGATAGTCGCACATAATGACATATGACAGTCATATTATTAAAGCGGTGGAAACTGAAAAAAAAGAATGGAAAGAAGCTCAAGTAATTGAGAAAAATCAAAAATATTACGGCAATAGTTCTTGGAAATGTCTCATTGCAACATGACATATAGTGGTGTCAAGTAGATGAGTCATTGAAGGAGTCAAACATTAGGTCAGGTATGAGTCTGCACTAAAAACATGATAGAGGAGCTATTGATTGGAGCTAGAAACATTTTTTGTAGTCTATCCTTGTTGCACGAAAATGCAATCAGCCTTTGCATAAGATCGGTTAAGTTGAGATAATATATTAATAGTTTAAGAAATATTACATGGACTAAGGACAAAACTCTTCACGTCAAAATAAGCACATGTATTTAAAGACGAACATGATTAAAGCCTGTAATCAAGTATAATAGGTTTTCATTCATAATCTCCTCATGAAAATGGGATTATCACCTACATGGATCACGCGGATGATGAGATATATTTCATCAGTAAAGTACAAAGTTATAATCAATATAATGGTCACCCTTACAGTTGCATTGTTCCAAAAAAGGGTCTTCGAGAGAGAGAGAGAGAGAAATATTGTATCCATATATCTTTTTATTTTTTCTATGGAAGCTTTAATAGCTAATATTAGGAAAGCAGAACATGAAAAAATACTAACAAGACTTAGAATATCAAGATCCAGACCCTCTATATCACATCTTTTGTTTGTGAATAGCAGTCTTTCTTTTAGTTATGCTAATAAAGAAGAATGTATGGGTACTCTACAAATCTTTAAAAATTATGAGAGTTTTTGGACAACAAAATAATATCTGCAGATCCTAATTAAAATTAGGGTATAAGGTGAATGACCAAATTCGAGAGAAAATAAAACAAATTTTAGGCATATCCAATATTAGAAGGATGGAAACCTATTTATGAATCCTATAAAGTTTAGGTGGGGAAAAGCTCAAATTTTTAACTTTTTCCATGAAACACTTAATAATAGGATGAACGGATGGACACTAATAGTCGAAAAGAGGAAAAGAAGTTCTGATTAAGTCAATAGCAATGCCACTACCAGCTCATATAATATCATATTTTCATTTACCTCAGTCAGTAACTAAAAAACTTACAAGTCCGGTAGCAGAGTTTGTGGAGTAACAACAAAAATTCTAAAGTATGTCATAAAAGAAAATGGTGGATTAGGTTTCTGTGCAATCAAGGATTTTGATATCGCTTTATTGGTAAACCAATTTTGGTGCCTAGTGGATTTTACAGATTCTTTATTGTCAATGGTTTTTAAAGCTCATTATTTCAGGATTTTGACCTCGTTAGATCCAGTCAGGTCTTATTCTACATCATATGAATGAAGAAGTATTATTTCAGTTAGATCTTTGGTTAGATCAAAAGAGTTGGAACAGACTTATCCATTTATGTAAGGAATGATCTCTAGATACCAGCTCTTTGCATTAGATTATCAACTTGTAAATTAACCAATTGTGACCTTTCTCTTACTGTCAGGGAATTGATTGATCCTCATACACAAAATTGGAATATGCAGATACTATAATATATTTCTATTCCTGAAGATGTGGCAATAATACAAACTTACCAATTACTCGAGGAAGAAAAGCATATTCCAGTGGCTAGAATTATACTAAAAATGGAAAATATTCAGTTAAATCAGACTATATGGTAGAACAACTGTATCCAGATAAAGGTCAAGCAAAAGTCAATTTTAGACCTAATGTAAAAGCACTTATGGCTCATTCTTGGAAGATTAAATGTCCTATGAAGATTAAACATTTACTTTGGAATATCATCTCAAGATGTATACAGGGATAAAGTATGAAACCCAATATGATCGATGTGGGTCAGATGAATAATCGATAAATCAAGTTTTTTTAGTATTCCCCAGCTATTCAAACATAGGTTCTATCTAATATTCCATCAGATATGTGGTTTTTACTGATTTTCTTAAATATAGGTTATTTGTTTTGTGGACTCCATAAGGATAACATAAATAATATTTTCCATTAGATAATTTGGTACCTATGGAAAAGTAAGAATGAAAAAGTTTTCAAAAATATAGATAAGAATCCCATGATATCCTTAAAATGGTGGAATCAGAGAAGAAACTATGAAAAGCACAAATATCAGAAAAAAACTAACCAATGGACTTTCTCTCTGCAAGATATGTTAGCTCATACGGACTGGTGGTGTTATGTTGATGGAGATTGGAAAGATCAGATCAGTTCTCATGTCAGGGATGGTTGATGAGGATATGGGAGACGCAAGGACATATGACGAGCCGGACTTGGAGGAGCTCACGCCGCAAGTGCCAAGTGGACCAATTACGCGTCAACGAGCAAGGGCAATTGGCTTCAAGTTCAACCGTTTCGTGGAATACTTCCTGGAGCGGGAAGAAGACAGACAAGACACGACCGACTCGACCAGACTCGGACCACTTCCACGCCTCACCGGTGATCTCCTACATGCACGACCAGCTTCACTTGGTGTCTTTACTATCACAAAGTAAATACACCGTAAAATCATGCTAATGAATTGTACTCTTTTTCCTACTTTCGGTTTTGTCCCACTGGATTTTCCGAGAGAGGTTTTAACGAGGCAACACCCTTAGTGTGTTTAGAGTATAAAACTTCTTTTTCTTCTCTATTTTTCGGCTTTCTTTTTGATGAGCCTTTCATTCTTTTTTTTCATATTTTTCTTCTCTTTATTTTGTCCAAAGTTGGCCCAAATTTTTATGACCCATTTTTTATGCATTGTATTTGTTGTTTTTGAGTTTTGGGCCAAATTTATTTTTGAGGCAAGAGGAAATTTGCCCAGAAACATATTGACAGCACTATTTAAACTCTTTAGGTCAATTAATAACAATTAGAACTTTTATGAACAAAAACCTACGTCTAAACCTAGCTAGCCGTCGAGTAGAACTCTTAGAATTTGTGAACTTTCAAACCAGTAACATGTTTGCAGGATCATCCTTGGTGTATCTCGATCAATCCATAGTTCGAGTGGTCCAATTCGCCTCCCCATCTTGTGATTTTCCAGAATAAAAATTCTCTTCTGATTAGACACAACACGATCCTGATCTAGGCTTGTATCATCTTTGGTATCAGAGTTGAAGCTCCTGACGCAGGGTAGTGTATAAACCCTATCCCTTGTTTTCTTTTTGTTATTTTTGATTTGTTGTCAACTGTTTCGGGTTTAAGTCATAATCTGGTCTCTATCATTCGCGATCCATCACTCACCATCCACAATCAGCCTTCATCCACGCGATCTGCACAAGGTAAGAAGAGGTGAAATTCTCCTTTTTCATTATTTGCATACGCTTACATCTTTAAATCACTATTTGCATTCATTTGTTTTTTTATTGATTATTCTAATTAACTGAAGAAAAAAATGTTTGAACCAGCGTGAAGAAGAAGATAAAAGAAACAAAGAAAAAATTTGAACGAGGGTGGGAGAGAGAAAAAAAAAAAATTTTTGAACGTAAGGATAAAAGAGAGAAAGAAAAAAAATAGTTTTTTTGAACATGAGGAAAAAAATAGAGAAATTATTAGACTGATATATTTAGGTTAGATCAGTTGTTTTCTAGAGTTTTAAAAATTTTATGCAATTAAAAACTTAGGATAATTTTATCATATAGTTTTATTTGCATAATTTTATCATATAGTTTTTATTTGCATAATTTTAGGTTTTTTAGGATTTTATTTTAGTTCACTTAAAAAAAACTTAAGGTATTTTTATCATATATATTTTATTTTCATAGTTTTATCATATATATACATTTTTATTTACATAAATTTAGCATATAATTTTTATTTGCATTAATTTATCACATAGTTTTTATTTGTATTAATTTATCACATAGTTTTTATTTGCATTAAACTTAGGCTAAAATTTTTTCATATAGTTTATTTGCATTAAAATCTGTCATATAGAAATTTAGGATTTTCTAGTTTAGGATAATTGCATTAAGAAGTCTTTAGGTTAAAAAAATTGCATTAAATAGTTCTTAGGTCATCTAAATTTAATAAATTGGTCCTAGGTTAAAATTTTATTTGCATACTTGGTCCTTTGGATATTTTTAATTGCATATTGACCCATAGAATGTTTTGAAATTGCACCCTTAGTCCCTATAACTTTTAGAATTTCATATTAGTTTCTAAAACTTATAGAATTGCACATTAGATCCTTAAAATAAATTTAATTGCATATTAGGTCCCTAGGTCAAACTTATTTGCATATTTAGTCCTTAGGTCAAAATTAATTATATATTAGATCCCTAGGTCAAAATTAATTGCATAATTAATCCTTAGAAAAAATAAATTACATAAATAGTCCTTAAGTTCTTTTATATTGCATAAAAGTCCTTAAACTATACATTTTTACATTAATAGTCCTTATTGGACTAGCAATTACAAACAAAGTCCCACTCGGTTTAGTAATTTAGTTAGTTACCCCAAAACAAAGAACAATAAGTTTTGAGTCCTCTCGAATCTTAAGTTCTTTTCTTTATTTTGGATCTCTTTTTAGAGAAACAGAATGTACGACAAAACGGACCCCGCTAACATCAACAGTGTCATGTTGCACATGTTGGTGAATTAGCATAGACCGACTAGGAGAGCTCTTAACGGCAACAAGAGCCGAGATCCCGGAATCCGCTCGTCAAGGAGCAGATCAAGGCTTTGAGCAACCACCACCACCACCTTTTCTGCAGGATGAATTCAACATCCAGACAACACAACACAATGCGACAATTGCATAATTGTACCTTTATACTCTTTTTTTCTTCTAGTTTTACATATACAAGAAAGAGTGACCTTTAAAACTAAGGATTATTTTAGCATTTTTCTTTTAAAGTTTCTTAAATATAATTATAGAGGCCCGACCGAGCTTTATATTATTTTTAGGAAGTCCACAATTAGGCCGAAGACTGGCTCTATATTCGCGGATGCGTCATTTCAGATTTTGAACGTCACTGCTTCTCTCTAGATTATTATTTTCTCTTTTACTCAAATTCCCCAAAATCGTCCTAATTTTCTCCCTTTCAAGCTCTCAAAATCAGCTTTTGTCTCCGAAATTTAATTCTTTTCGTTTCCGAAGGAACTCTCTGGTCGGAGAAATTCCTGCGCCGGCAAATAGGTCCGGCGTTGCTTTCATGGCTTCTTCTTCTTCTGGCTCTGACATATCCTGATTGATCATAGATCGTATCAATTGCTCTGATTAGCCGATTTGTACACCCGTTCTTTGGCTTTCATATTGAATATTTCCATTTTAACTTTTGACGGTGAAATTTTAGTTTCTTCCCGTGACTTGCATTTAGATCTGGATTGTTTGATTTTGTTTTTGTATTGTATTGTTGATTTTGTTCCTTTATGGTAAATAACGGTAAATGTTGTGGTAATGGTACTTATTTGAGTACCCTAAAAATTTTTTAGATCTTTCTTATTTGTTGCTAGCTTCCTTGATTTGATGAAAGTTGGGAACTTTGTGTGTTTTCAAATTTTTAGAGTTCAGATACTGTTAGGGTTCATGGAAGATCAAGCCACTAATCATTGTTCCCTCCAGGGGTTAGCAACAATGCATCGGAAAAACGCCAGAATCAACCGTTGAGATTAACATCAAGACGCTAGAGTCACAGACGTATACTTTCAGGGGTGTCGGTTACTCAGCAGAGGCTCATTTTCCGGGGACGGGTTTTGAAAGATGATCATCCTCTCTCGGAGTATCGTATCCTATTGGTATAATTTTTGTTATAGTGCAGTTGTTGCATCATGACTACAAATGCATATTTTCAAAACCTATTGGTAGTATGTGCATTTCTGTTGTATAATGTATCCCCTTATGATTTTGTATAGGCATAAGAAAGAGAGGCTGTTCCTTTTATTGATACATATTGGAACTATTATCTAAACCCTTTTGCACCTGCATACATACGGTTGATTTGTGTAGTTAAGGGCAGTTCTAAAATAGTTTGCTCATGAAATACCTTGTAATTTTCGCTGCAAAAGAAGCTGTAATCTTGAGAAATATATATGTTAGAGGTTTGTAATCGGTAACTCTGTGATTTTCTGAATAATACGAGTTTCTTCATAAAGAAAACGAAATCACAACGTTTGGAATACAAGACCCCCAAAACTAACAACTTGACATCGTAGTCCCTAAGATCTGACGATGATCTCGGGTAGGCTTATGTCGCCTCACAACTACGATGAACAAGCATGAAAAAGAAAACGGGAATACATTCCCAACTCTTATTTATATTAGCTAATTACTTATACGAGACCCTCTGTTTCTTCCGAAGGCATTGCTTTACTTTCTTTAAACTTCCTTTCCGCCAATATCTCTGTTACTTGTTGATTCAATCTTCACTCCTTACTGTCTCGATCATTTTAATTGTCTGTTCCGCTGGTTTTTTCTTCTTGCGAACATAAGTCTGATAGAACCTATCAATACTCCCCCCAACGAAACCAAGCTTGCCCTCAAGCTTGTAGGAAGGAAAACGTGTGCGGAACTCTTTAGCCAGCAACTAAGAATCTTCCAACGCTGAGGTGTCCTGCCACTGAATCAACAATTCCAAACCGCCAGTAGCATTATAACGAGACGCGATAACATCTTCAAGGACTGGTGCCGAGTGCAAGTTCTCCATATGAATCGGAGGGACAGACTGTACTGCAATACCGGAACCCAACGCCTGTTTCAACTTTGAGATGTGGAACACGGGATGAATGCGGCACTCAGCTGGGAGTTGAAGTTTGTAAGCGGCAAACCCAATGCACTCAATGACATTACAAGGACCGTAAAACTTGGCTGCTAGTTTCTGACAGCCCCTGCGGGTCACATAGTGTTGGTGATAAGGACGGAGCTTCAAATAAACCATATCACCGATAGAAAATTCCAAATGACGACGGTGTTGTCAGCTTAAGTCTTCATCAGATGTTGTGCACGAGCCAATGTTACCATAAGCTGCTCAAGCATGCGATCCCGCAGATGCAAGGACTGCTCCAAATCAAATTTGGTAGTCGAACCCGGCTCAAATGGAATAAAACGAGGAGGCTAGCGACCATAAACAACCTGGAAGGGAGATATCTTTATAGCTGAGTGGTACGAAGTATTGTACCAAAACTCTGCCCAATTCAAAAACTGAGACCATGTGCGTGGATGTTGAGAAGCGAAGCAACGTAAATAAGTTTCTAAGCAACGATTCAGAACCTCGGTTTGCCCATCTGTTTGTGGGAGGTAAGCTGTACTAAATTTCAGCTGAGTGCCAGCCAATCTAAATGACTCCTTCCAGAAAGAACTCAAGAAAATGCGGTCCCTATCCAACACAATACTGCGAGGAAACCCATGTAAATGCACTATCCCCGCAATGAACATCCTAGCAACATCACAAGAAGTAAATGGATGTTTGAGTCCCATAAAATGAGCATACTTACTCAGTCTGTCCACAACCACCAAGATGACATTGATACCAGAAGAAGTGGGGAGACCTTCAATGAAATTCATACTAATATCTTCCCAAATCTGATTTGGTAGAGGTAATGGTTGTAATAAGCCCGCTGGTTAGAGAGTAGAATATTTATGTGTCTGACACACCGCACATTCCGCTACATACTTCTGCACATCACGATGCATACTGTCCCAATAAAACGATCCTTGCACGCGTTTCAGAGTTTTTAAGACACCAGAATGTCCCCCAACGTTGCTGTCATGGCACTCCCAAAGTATTAACAGAATAAATTGAGATGTACGTGGAATAACTAAGCGATTCTTGGACCATAATTTCCCATCTACCACTGTGAACTTCGATGGTGCCATTGTATGTGTTTGCACCAGCCGAATCAGAGATTGAATGCTAGAGTCCTGTGCAATTTCAACATATAAATCCTGCCACTGCAAAGCTGTAGGAGCCGTCAATGTCAACAAGAGAGTAGTAAGGGAAATGCTACGTGATAAACCATCAGCTGCCTTGTTTTCACACACGGGTTTGTAAAAGATCTCAAAATCAAAACCCAAGATTTTGGTAAGCCACTGTTGATACTCAAATGTGACTTCCCGTTGTTCCAAGATATATTTAATGCTGCGTTGATCAGTGTGGACATGGAAACACCTGCTAAGGAGGTAATGACACCACTTTTGCACAGCCATGACCACCGCCATTAACTCTCTCTCATATGCGGATTTGAGCTGCTCGCGGGGTGTGAATGTGTGGCTGAAATAAGCAACCGATTTATTCTCTTGCATGATGACTGCACCTAATCCGAACCCAGAAGCATACGTCTCTACCACAAACAATTTAAGAAAATCTGGCAAGGCCAGGACCGGTGCCTGAACCATAGCTAACAGACTCTCAAACGCTTGTTGTGCAGCTGGAGACCATATGAATTGATCCTTTTGTAGGAGTTGTGTCAATGGTCGAGTTAAGAGTCCGTAATTGCATACTAACCTCTGATAGTACCCAGTCAGACCAAGAAAACCCCTTAGCTGCTTTACATTGGTTGGAGTAGGCCAGTTATTCATGGATTGTGTCTTCATTCCATCAGTTGCTACACCCGCATTCGAGATGATATGCCCCAAGTAGTCAACTTGGAAAACCCCAAAAGAACACTTCTTTTGATTCATAAAAAGTTGTTGCATACGAAGAATGGAAAGCACCTGATGTAAATGATCAACATGCTCTGAAATGGACTTGCTATAGATGAGAATATCATCAAAGAAGACCAAAACGAACTTCCGCAAGAGAGGCTTGAATATTTGATTCATCAATTCTTGGAAGGTAGCTGGAGCATTAGTTAAGCCAAAAGGCATAACCAGAAATTCATAATGACCCTCCACTGTGCGGAAAGCAGTCTTAGAGATGTCTGCCTCGACCATGTGAATTTGATGATACACGAAACGTAAGTCCAATTTCGAGAAGACAACGGCTTCATGCAACTCGTCCAGAAGCTGATCAATCACCGGAATGGGAAATTTATCAGGGACAGTAGCACAGTTCCACGCAGAATCTGATCCCTCGTCTTTCTTCGGGACTAGTAAAACCGGACTAGAAAATGGACTAACACTCGGTCGAATGATCCCTGCCTGAAGCATCTGTGAAACCATATGTTCCATGATGACTTTTCGAGCTTGCGGATATCGGTAAGGATGCACAGAAACTGCAGTTACTCCCTTGCGTGATCAAAGCAGCAACTCCGGGAGCAAAATCTGGAGTCATTGATGTCGCAGCAGTACTAACCAATGGCACTTCCCTTCCTTATTGATTGGTACTGAAGACCGGGCTTAGAGGCTTGAGTGAAGATCGGGGACAGTGCAGTGTGGGATCGCCCAGCAGTGTCACCCGATGTCTGCGTTAGATGAAGGACAACTCCTGTCTCTTAAAATCTACCTCGCATTTACCCAGCGTCTCAAGCCAATGCATACCGAGTATGACATCAACATTACCCAGTTCAAGCGAAATGAAACCAGAGGTGAAGTCAGTATTGTTCAAGAGAAACGTTACTGCTCGGCACACTCCAAAAGCGTGCACCATAAGCCCATTACCCAGAAGAACCTCTAATGTCTTTACTTCCAACAGTGGGAGACGAAGTTGGCGCACAATTTATGGTGAGATGAAGTTATGTGAAGCACCACTTTCCAACATTACAACGACATTGCAATGATTTATGTAACCACGTAGGCGAGTTGTACGAGGAGCATCAATTCCAAGGAACACACTTAAAGATAAAGTGGCAAGAGTTTGAACCTCAGTGTCTTGAGCCTCCGCAGCTTCATTGCATTCGACCCAAGGTTCAAAACCTCCATTTCAAGCCCGTTAATGACCGTCAAAACCCAAAAATCTTTGTTGGGACATTGATGAGAGCGAGACCAGGGAGCTTGACATTTAAAACATAAATGTTCTCGGCGCATCCTGTCCAATTCAGCGTTCGTATATTGTTGACGGGGCCGTGGTCCTCCTCGTGGAGAATGTGAATTGTCGGGTTTTGAGAGATGAAGCGGTCTTGTTCTGTCTGAAAAACGAACCCCTTGCGACTGCAGTGGCGGTTTAATCCATGGTTTAGCGGATGCATAGTGTACCGAACCTCCAGATTCTCCAACCAATTTATAGAATGTGCTAGTTTTCATGCGCAACACACCTGCTATGTATGCAGGGAGTCCTTGTGGATCTTTCATACGTATAACTTCTTTCATCTCTGGAGTTAACCCAGTGTAAAAGATTTTCTCCAGATGAGAATCCTCTAATCCCGCCACTTGAGAAGATAGCTCCTCAAATTCAGAAACATAATCCGTAACAGAACCCACCTGTTTGATAGATTGGTTCAGTGTCAATGGATTCCGCAAAGCGCACAATGATTTATGTTTGAAATCCAACCAATCTCTGAATCCTCCACGTTTCAAAACCCACGCAAACCACTTCTCACCCGACCTTCGACACAGAAAGCGACCAAATCAAGTTTCTCTTCCTCCCTGAACCTGCCAACGGCAAAGAAGTGTTCAATATCAACAATCCACTCATGTGTGTTCCCTCCATCAAACGAAGGCATTTCCACCTTCTTAATCATACTGTCACGGGTAGCCACATTCAAAGCTTCTGCCGGTCGATCAAAATATGAATCTTCACGCCCACGGTCTCTACCATACTCTTGTCCCGAAGAAAAAAAATCAGGCATGGGCTAGGAGAACTGATTCGCCGCTGTGGAAGAAGAAGGAACATGCTGCTTGCCCAACATTGTCATCAAAGAACGGAACTGGTCTTCCATCACCGAAAACCGATGTTTATTTTTTGCAGCTTCCTTTAACAAAATCTGATACCCACCCTTAAGGAACGACACTTCTTTATCAGCCATATCATCTGGTAACGTTGTACTCAACGGAGAGATGTTCGAAGACATGATCGCAAAGATAACACAAATCAACAACAACACCACCTGCACACCCAAAAATCCAGAAATCCCAATACAACACCAGAAGCACAGTGCACAATCACAGCAACAATACACAACCTCAAGAGTGAAATATGGGAAATAACATGAGACGATCAACAGAAAGCCAGAAAAGAAAATGTTACCCAAAAGCTGATGACCAAGAACAATAGGCACCGAATCAGAGAACCAAACAATCCCGACCTCCGTGAGCACAAACTGAATGATGATGAAGCGATCGACAGAGAGCGAACGGTAACGTAAACCCTTTCTCCGTGCAAAAAAAAAACGCAGTGGCGATCGAAACCCACACAGCAACGAACGCAACCCACACAGTCCAAACCACCACACGATTAAAGCAAAAATCCAAAAACCCAGCAAAACCCCACGATCGTAAGGAAACCCAAGACCAAAAGCAAGACCCACGATCGGAAGCAAAACCCACGAACCAAGCAAAACCCACAAGGAAAACCCATGATCAAAAGAAAACCTGATCGACGAATGTACGATCAAGGTGGAGAAAGCCCTGCAACCCGGAGAAAGAGAGCGATCGTACCCGAATGACGCGATGTTGACGAAACGAGCTCACCGCATCAATGTTAGAAGTTTTTAATCGGTAACTCTGTGATTTTCTTAATAATACGAGTTTCTTGATAATGAAAACGAAATCACAACGTTTGGAATACAAGACCCCCAAAACTAATAACTTGACATCGTAGTCCCTAAGATCTCATGACGATCTCAGGTAGGCTCATGTCGCCTCACAACTACGATGAACAAGCATGAAAAAGAAAAGAGGAATACATTCCCAACTCTTATTTATAGTAGCTAATTACTTATATGAGACCCTCCGTTTCTTCTCAAGGCATTGCTTTACTTTCTTTAAACTTCCTTCCCGTCAATATCTCTGTTACTTGTTGATTCGATATTCACTCCTTACTGTCTCGATCATTTTAATTGTCTGTTCCACTGATTTCTTCTTCTTGCGAACATAAGTCTGATGGAACCTATCAATATACCCCTTTGATTACCTTAGATTTAGTTTTTGTCTGTCCTTTCCTTCGATCATTTGCTTACTTCAGTAAAACTTGACATCTTCTAAGATTTGAAAAATGGGCATACTTTACACTTGGTTGCGAGGCAGCCAGCAGAATCACTGCCATCATCTGGTACACCTTCAGAAGGAGCAACTGCAAAAATGATGGTAATTATTTTCATATCCCCTTTTGGGTATGTGCTTTGAATGAGCTGTTAACCAACCTATATTTGGTGTCCAGAAAAGTAATATCAACGTATTGTTTAATTCAACAGGAAACAGTACAGATGGTGGAGCATCTCGAAATCGTGGACACATCTCCCACAGCGAAGTTCTTGGGACTTTTAATGTTGCAGATCAGACTGAAGGCATTGTTCTAGATATCAGTCGGGTAATACTTAAGCATTTGTAATATTAGGTGTCTCTTGGAGAGTATATTTATCTAACCATCCTATGGGATGGTTTGATAAATTTGGAAAAAGACGTGGCTGATCTGCTTTTACTTTTGTGTTACTTAGGTTATTGGAGCAGTTCTAAATTCTTTTGGAGTTGGTGGGCAGCACCTTACAAATAACAGTACTAATGGCATGCAGTCATCTATGCCCGTGAGTTGCTTTCTTTCCACGTTACTTAAAATGTAGTTTATTATGCCATCATGGTCTATTTTCTGCATTCTTTCATCGTTCTTGTGGAAAAGATTTCTGGGAAGTTTATTTACATTATTGATTGTGGAGAATCAGGTGTTGTTACCTTCTGGTGTGTTATGTTTCATAGATGTACTTGATATTGTCAACCACAGTTACATGTTTCTAAACTCAGTGTTGCATGCAATTTTCTTTCCCCTAGTCGAATTTGTCAGATCATGCTCTGCCTCCAAACTCATCTGATGGAACGCCCGCCACTGGGGGGTCAAAGCCAAGCGGCGGATCAGTCTCTACGTAGGCAAGCATTTCCTAAATGCAACATTTCGAGCATCAATGCCTCATGTAGTTCAGATTCCGATTACGACAGCTACAAGAATTCATATTCCTTCATTTCAAACGGTAGTTCTTAGTCATGTAGTAATTTCATCTTAAGTCTAGAGCTTTAATCTTGTTATTTTGCAATCTAACTTTCAAATTATGCAGCTTATCTCGGATTCATTAGACACTCTTTTGGAGTTTATTAATCGGATGGAGCAAGCATTATCACGAAATGGTATTGATCTAAGTTTTACTGTTATGTTGGATAGAAAACACATCAACAATTTAATTGGATGTTCCTCCAGGCTATCAGCCAGACACCTCTTCTGCGACCTCAGGAGGCTGGCCCAGGGAAGAGTTGCCTAGAATTAGACGAGGTCCATCAATGCCTGAAACACTTTCTATTGTCCTGAGGAATGCGCAGCGTTTACTGAGTGGTTTAGCTGTTTCTTCGTTATTGGTAAATACCTCCTTCATACTGCTTATTAATTGGTTCCAATCTTTGTGAGTAGATTAAATGCTATTGTTCTGGCTCTCATTATCGGGAAATTGCCAAGTATATGTTTAGTATGTCTGGTCATCTGCTTATGTGCTGTTTCTAATTTGCAACAATATTGTTGTAGCATATTGCAGGACGTCTAGAGCAGGATGGATCCTTTTCAGATTCTGCTCTCAGGGCACAAATCAAGACAGAGGCAGTGCAGGTAGGTCTTGCTATGCAACATTTAGGGGCCCTCCTACTGGAGCTTGGGTGTACAGTTCTGACATTGAGAATGGAACAATCTCCAGTGCCTTTTGTGTCATTTCCTTTCGCAATTGTTCTTTTTTCCTAACTTGCGACTCACACGCAGTTTGATCGACAGGAGTTATCCTATGTGAATGCTGGGCCTGCTGTTTACATATCTCCATCAGGACCAAATCCTATTATGTTTCAGATAAGTCTTGTCTCATCTATTTTCTAAACTGATTTATACTTTTATTTAATGTTTTACTGTTTGTTGCAGCCTTTTCCTCATCAAACCAGCTCCCTCTTGCGGCTGCCTCATCAAATCCAGTAACTGGACCAGTTGGTTTAGGAACTCCTCCAAGGCACATTAACATTCACATACATGCTGGTGGGTGAAGTTCTCATTTTTTCCATTGGAGCTAGCTTCATAATTCTTATCCGATAAGTTTCATTCTTAATTACCAGGCACATCACGTTCACCTACGATGTCGTCAGTTAAAACCAGCAAAGCATTGGAGGGCAAGGAGACCGTGACAGCAATACAAGTTCAGTCCGGGTAATTCCAGTGAGAAACATCGTTGCTGCTGCTGTTCCATCACACTCTACCGGTGAGAATGTTTCTGCTGGAGTTCAATTTGGTTCGGATGGTTCTGTTTCAATTTCTGAAATTAATGCAAGGATGAGAGAACTGGTAAACAATATGCAAGGAAGAAACCAAATTCCACCTGGTAGGTTTCCTTCGAACTAAATTTTAACATTTTGAATGAAATGTTTTTTCAATCTCTTCTTCACGTTTCAATTACGTACAGAATCTCTCGAGGTAAATACGTCTATGGGCTTTGGTGTTGCCAGTGCTATGCCTGATCAGCCTACAAATAATGCGGCTCTTTCCATACCTGAGGAGTCAAGTTGCTCACTGCCTGACTTACTATATGAGAGAAGTAACTTGATAGTATGTTTATTCTGCAATCTTAGGGTTCCTTATTTCTTGTTCACTATGTCTCTGCCAGTAACTAATCTGCGTTTTTTTAACCAGGGTCAAAATGAAAAAGAACATTGTGAAGATTTAAAGCATCCAGCCAGTATCTCTGCTGCTACAAGACAATCTTCAGCTCCCCTGAGAGAATCTACAAGCAACAGAGAAGATACTACCGTTGATGCCAAACTACCGTTGTTCTTTCACTGTGGAAAGATGCTGTCGTTTTTTTCATTTCATAGCATATCGACAAAAAATATTGGTCTTCTATGGTTCCAAATGCTTACAGTCATTGTATGTTTTTTGGTTAAAGAAACGAACCAAGCAGCCCAAGGCATTAGGTAAGAGATAGTTGGAATTCTGCTTCGATCGAAGGTATGCAACAAAGCAGTGGGGCCAGTAGCCAGCAGCTTTTGCAATCTCTCTTTTCTGGTAGTTCACACTCCGATGAGAGTGGTCTGAGACGTGGAAAAGGCTCAGATGATCGGGTAGATGTATCAAGTGCAATGTCTCAGGTCTTGGAGAGCCCTGTATTGGATGGATTGCTAGCAGGGGTATCTCGACAAGCTGGTGTTGATTCACTAAATATGCTGAGAAATATGTTGCAACAGTTTACCCAGAACCCACAGATCATGAACACGGTCCAACAAATTGCTCGACAGGTGGATGGTCAAAAGATAGAGAATATGATGTGAGGCAGATCTCAGGGGGAAGGCGACGGCTTTGATTTCTCTAGAATGGTTCAGCAAATGATGCCTCTAGTCCTCACGTGCTTTTAGCCAAGGAGGGCCATCATTTGAACCCGCAATACAACAACATGATGATCATCAACCTTTACAGGTAGTACATCTATACAATCTGGCGTTGAGTTTAGTTTGGTTTTGGATTTTCAAAATCAGTAATCGTAGATTTGCAGGAATATGCGGAGTTGTTAAGGCGTACTATCGAAGGTCGGCTACAAGATGATCAAAGTCCATAAGCTATTTGACAGAACTGGTTCCATAATTTTCAGATGTTACATTTTATAAACTTGTTTGAAGGTTCTCTGTTTACAAGCTAAGATCCCCCACTTTGTATCAGGAATTAGGGTTTGGGATGGTCTACTATGCCAAAGATGATCAACAGAAACTTATCTGGTCTCGGAAGGGCCTATTCAATTTAATATTTCCATCTATAACCGCAGACTTTCCAGACAATTAATCCATTGGTTGCAAATCAGGATTACAAACTCTAGTGAAAGAAACTTTGAAATCACAAAAAAATTTATATTTTTTTAAAATACCTCTATACTAAAAAGGTGATTTAAGTTATGAATTATTGTTAAGTTGATAATTTACAGAAATGAATTTTTGAATAAATAGAAAAATAAGTTTGTTAAAAGACGTATGAGAATTTTTTTATGTAACAATAGCGTTTTCAAAGGATTGTTCTTGATCAGTTACATCGGAAAGAGTAAATTTGGTGTTTTGATTTGCTTTGTTAATCAAATCTATACAAGTATTTTCTTAAAACAAATTGGTGAAACTATTTGATCGAAGTTTCACAACCTTATCAATGGCAGATTTACCAAGCGATATGAAAGATCTGTACAATCGGATGAGTGATATATCTAAACAACTGAAGGTTATCCATGGAGGTTTTCCTCTTCTCATCAAAGCCAAAATGGAGCTCACATCAAGCATGGATTCGATTGATTTACAAATCAGTTTGATAACACAAATACTGGTGCGACTTGATTCACACATCATCTCCAATAAAGCTACAGGGAAATCAATTGTTGGTACATTGTGCGCTGAAACACAGGTTAGAATCTTGAACTCCACTCAACATATGGATGAGAATAAACTAGGTTATCTGAGAATTGCAAAAGTGTTAGAGAATAGATCGAGAATGTTGAAAAAATAGAATTACCACAATTCAATGGTTCTCATCCGAATTGGCTCAATAGAGCTGAATGGTTCTTTCGATTAGGCAATTACTCTGATCAAGATAAACTCAACTTGATTTTGGTGAGCTTTGAAGGATCTGTTCCTAATTAGTTCAACATCTCGATGTTCGAAAGTCATTTTCGAGATTGGGACCATTTTAAGAGAAGACTGGTCAATCGGTTTACTTATAGGTTACACGATGATCTGGAAAAATGATTATTTGTAATCTGTCACCGAGGATTAATCACTGAGTACATCAATGAGTTTTAGGAACTCTGCTCAATGGTCACAGATGTGGACGAGATAAACTTAGAACATGTCTTCTTTAATGGCCTCAAACCATAAATGAAGGAAGTGATTAAATTGAAGGAACCTAGGGGTTTACGTTAATACATATTAGAAGTAATGCCCATGGAGGATAGTGCATTCTGTAAATCAGTTGCAGCAATAACTCTCACAAGCTATATTGGTCGTAGCTCATTCCATACTCCATTACGTTCTTCTTCACAATACAACACTTCCCACCAAGGGATAGGACAAAATGGTTAACCTCCATAGGTTATGATGGGTAAATAAGCACAATCTGATAAACCACAAAGGAAGCAACATCGTTTGGGAGCAAGCATTGGTCCAAAAAGATTGACACCTGCATAAGTGGCTGAGCACAAGCGTCTGGGATTATATTACAAATGTAATGCAAAGTGGTCGAAAACACATGCAGTCATATGGAATTACAAGTCATGACAGTGCTGGATGCATTGGAAATCGTAATCACAAATGAAGAGATCAGATACATTTACGGAGGAGAATGGCATCATAATATAACAAAGGGAGTTCTCCTTCTCATCATCTTTGGACTTTCCTCCCCAACTACAATGAAGCAGTGTAGCAGAATAGGGAAAATGAATGTTATAGTCATGTTAGACAGTGGTGTTACTCACAACTTTATGGATCCATCATTGCTGTCCAAACTCAACTTGACTCCTCTCTACAACACCAAGTTGTACATTATGTCGGGCAATGGTATTACAGTTAATGGATCTGGAGTATGTCGTACAATCGTATTCGCTCTTCCGTCATTAGAGGATGTTGTGTATTTCAACATTCTTGAACCGGGCAGAGTGGACATTATAAAAGGTGTTCATTGGTTACGCACTTTAGAAAGATGTGAAGTTGATTTGGAAACTCATAAAATGTCATTCAATTTCAAAGTTAAAAGAGTAACCTTAATTGGAGATCATGCTCTTCACAACAATGACATTCCAGTCAAGGATATAAGATCTTTGGAGCCTACGCCAATTCTGGAGTTTGATGTTGAATTATTTCAAATCAACCTATCCAAATCTAAGCTTGAGATTCGAATTCCGATAGAACATTTACTAGAGAGGCACATGAAAGTTTTTTCAGAGCCTACTCAGCTACCGCCTGTGCATGGCAGAGAGCATGCTATCAGTTTAATAGCATGAGTTGGATCCATAAATGTTTGTCTGTATGGTTATCCACATGCGTATACAGAAGAAATGGAAAAGATGGTTTCTCAAATGCTAGAGGCAGGATGATCTGACCAAATCGTTCTCCATATGTGTATATCAGTTTAATAGCATGAGTTGGATCCATAAATGTTTGTCCATATGGTTATCCACATGCTTATACAGAAGAAATGGATAAGATGGTTTCTCATGCTAGAGGCAGGATGATCCGACCAAATCGTTCTCCACTTTCAAGTCACATACTTTTTATGAAAAAGAAAGATGAGAGTTGGCAATTTTTTATAGACTATCGAGGCTTGAATAAGGTGACCATAGCTAAACGTTTTCGGATCTCTCTCATTGATCAATTATTAGATGAATTATATGAGACTTAAGTATTTTCTAAGCTGGATTTGAGCGCGGGTTATCATCAGATTCAAATGTAAGAGAAAGACATAGAGAAAACAGACTTACCGAACAGATATGGTCACTACGAGTTTGTGGTAATGCTGTTTGGTCTCATGAATGCGCTGGCAATGTTTCAAGCATTGATGAATGAGTTATTTCGGCTTTTCCTCAGGAAATTTGTTTTGTTATTTTTTGATGATATACTGACATATAACAAGAGTGTGGAAGACCATGTTACACCTTTAAACTTTGTTTCGAATCTTTGAAGATCACAAATTATTTGCCAACAGAAAGACGTATTTGTTCGGGCAACGTCAATTTGATTATCTGGATCACTTAATATCCAATGAAAGTGTTACAACTGATCCAGCCAAAACATAAGCAATGAAACAATGGCTGGTTCCATCAACGGTGAAAGATCACAGGGGCTTTCTGGGTTAGACAGGCTATTATTATAAATTTATTAAAGGTGATAAAACAATTGCCCGACCTTAAAATTTTTTCTATAAATATGAAGCATTTGAATAGTTTGAAAGTGCTCAACAAGCTTTAAATCATTAAAACAAGCTATGATTTGCGCTCCAGTCCTGATCTTGCCAGATTTTTATTAAACTCTCATAGTGGAATCAGATGTTTTCGGTTATGGTTTAGGAGCAGTATTGATGCAGAGGCAGAGACCGATAACTTATTTCAGCTCCGGGTTATCAGCCAAGAAACAGATAAAGCCAATTTATGAAAGGGAATTGATGGTCATTATCTTAGCTATTCAAAAGTGGTGTCATTATTAACTGGCAGAAAATTTGTTGTTCACACATCATAAAAGCTTGAAATTTATATTAGAACAAAGAGAAGTCTAGTTCCATTATCAACATTGATTATCAAAATTATTGGGCTATAATTTTGACATCGTGTATAAACCGGGTGTGGAGAATAAAACAGCTGACGGTTTATCTCACATTCATCATATGTCGATACTAGATACTCAGATGTTGTTAGCTTTGGTTACTATTCCTTCCACTATTAATCTTCAGGACATCTTTAATAAAATTGGTGAAGATGAGGGGATTCAAAAGTTGAAGAAGACAGTCAGTGAAGGAAAGTGTCCGCATGAGGGTTATTATGTACTCAATGGGAAATTATTATACTACATACGATTGGTCATTCCTCAAACTTCGGCACACATCTCTGTAACCTCAAAAGAGTTTCATGATGGAGTAATTGGGGTCATTCGAGCGTTTTGAAAACGTAAAAACGCATCAGAACTCATTTTCATTGGCAAAAAATGACAACTGATATTCTGAAGTATATGCTTGTGATGTCTGCCACATCACAAGTTTTCAACTTTGTCACCGACAGGCTTATTGCAATCTCTGCCAATTCCGAATCAAATTTGGGAAGCATTTTCTATGGATTTTATAAAGGGCATACCAGTTTCCAGTGGCTCCAATGTGATTTTAGCTGTGGCCGATCGATTAAGTAAGTTTGCCTATTTCCTACACTTGAAACATCCACTTAGTGTAGTGGATGTAGCTCAGATGTTTCTAAATGAGATTGTGCGCCTTCAACAGTTTTCTAAATCGATTATGTCAGACAGAGACAGAATCTTTCTCAGATCGTTTTTGGAGAGGATTATTCAAATTAGCGGGAACTCAACTAAAATATAGCACAGCTTTCCATCCTTAGTCGGATGAAAAACAGAGGTCATTAATCGTTGTCTTGAAATGTTTCTCAGCTGTTATGCATCATCACATCTGAAAACATGGGATAAGTATCTGTCTTGGACTGAGTTGTGGTACAATACGAATTATCACTACACATCACACATCCGCCTAACTTGTTAAAATTTGAAATAGGTTCAACATCAAACTTTGAGTTGGAGTCGTTGTTGAGAACCACAAATTCAATGTTGAGTACCATAAAGCACCATATTATCTTAGCCCATGATAAAATGAAGAACAATGTCGATAAGCATAGACGAGAGTTGAATTTAGTCTTGGTGATCTGGTCTTTCTTAAGTTACGGCCTTATCGACAACAGTCAGTAGTCAAGCGACCCTATAAAAAATTAGCTGCTCGATACTTTGGCCCTTTTGAATTCATTGAACGAATCGGTGTTGCGGCTCGATACTTCTTCTACAGTAGAAGATGAAATTGTGATAGACCCAGAATCAGTGCTTGATATTCGTTATGATTCAAATGGAAATTTGGAATCTTTGATTGCTTGGTCTGGTTTACCATCTCATGATGCGACTTCGGAAAAATTTGCAGTGTTGATTCAACAATTTCCATCGCTTAAAGACAAGCTTAGTGTCAACAATGAGGGTATTGTTAAGCCGTTGCGAGCTTATATAAGAAAGAAGAACAGTGGAACCTTGCGTAAATGACATGCCAAGTGAGAAAAGATAATAGAAGTATAAATCGCTATATTCTGTTTTAGATTCATTATCGAAAAAATAAGTTCTGCTGAGAGACTTTGTGTGAGAATTCTTAATACAGAGAAATATTGATGGTGCAGAAGACATGTGAAAAGAGGAGATTAGTCTTACTAATCAATCTATTAGCTTGTTAATAAGGTGTTTAACCGTGGTAACAGAAACAGAGCTAATATTAAAGCTCGTAATCAATTGTAACAAATCATTCAGAATATAATAAAAGTTTTTTTCTTTTCTCTCTTCTAAGTCAGATGAATGTTCTTGCCTCAGTATTAGTTTTTTCTACCTTCAAAAATCAATCCCAGTTATAACTTCTACTTGTTTGAGTGAACAATCAGGAGGAATTGCAGAGAATCACATTCCTGCAACAATTCTTCTCTGCAACAATAGCAATTTCAAGAGAGTGTTCTTGATTCCGAAGGATCAACAGAGAGAGTAACTTTGGTGTTTTAATTTTGTATTTTTTGGTTAATCAAATCTATACAAGTATTTTTTTAACAACTATAGAGAGCTCTTCTTGGGTAATGTGTCCCATTCTTAGTTTTTTTTTTCATTTACTTCTGGGTTCTCAAGTTTTTTCCCTTGTTTTGAGACCCTTTCCTTATCTGGTGAGGATCAGGTGCGGTGGCTTGAGGATTTTGAATTTATGGGTGGTGGTTCTTGAAGGAGAGGTATTTCAAGATTTGGCCTTCGGATTCATTTGAGTTAGATGGGTTTGCCGTGGTAGATTTTTCAGATGTAAAATATTGGCCTTTAATTTTGGTTTCAGATTTCAATTGGTCAGTCTTCACATTTGTTCTATTCGATGCTTGCTTGCGTTCAACCCTTAGGAGTTGATGGTGGTTAGAAAGGATTTCTTTCCTTTTAGCCTTGGGTTTCCCAGGTGAAAGCCTTGTCCTCTTTCTCTTTTGGTTCATTTCAAGTGGAAAGAACTTCTTTCAAAATTACGGTTTCATGGAGCTTTTTTGGTCAATTCAGAACTATGTGGTTAGGAATTGGTGTTTATTGTCTCTAGCACTTAGTAAGCTACGGTGAAGGTGTATTGCAGGTGATCAGTGTGTTTGGCAGCTATTTTATTAAGTAATTAATTTATGTTCTCTCCCAGCTGTTGTAAATCTCTTCTTGCCGCTTTGGTTGAAAAATGTCCTCGTTCGTTTGACCCTCACAACACTGATACCCTCAGTGGCTTCTCCATGTTTGGTCGAAGCAATTGAGAAAGATTTTGGATTGAGTTTCACTCTGAAGATGATTCGGTGTTGAATGGGTTAATATCTTGTTCCTTTGTTGGACCTCTCTTCTTCATGGTCCTGCCTAGTCACTGTCAATTACTTTAAGCTTAGCTCCTCCACTTGCCTCAGGGCAAAGTTTTTGTATGTTCTAGTTCTTTTTCTTCTTTGGAAGTTATAAGTGTTATTGTCTTTCTTACATACCCGTTTTTCCAAGTAAAATTTTTATCAATTTTTGTGTTTTGGAATCAAATAACATATTCTTATATTTTTATTTTTATTTTTAACGCAATACTTTTTATTGAAACCAAGTTCAAATGCTTAATATAGAGTCACTAGTTACAATAAGCCTCAGCCAACAGGGGATATTATTTTCTATAACAACATAATAGAAAGGACAAGACCTTACTCTTTTTACTGTTGCATCTGCCACCTGGTTTGCTCCCCTCTTCATTAAATGGAATGTGAAAGATATGTGAAGGGATATCTGTTGAATATCCTGAAGATAAGAGTGAAGGCTTGGCCACTTCTCCGGTTCGTTCACTGCCACAAAGAGATTAGAGCTGTCCATATAAACACACATTGGTGTATCCCAAGTTTTCCAAACAAGTGCAAACCCAAGTTTGAGCCGCTGCCTTTGCATACAATGCAGAAGAGAGCTGCGGACACGCTTTATCCCATAGTTGTCGCATTGTCCCTTCCGATTTCCTGATAATTTATCCCACACCTGCCACTACCGATGATGGGCACAAGATCCATCAATATTACAAATTACCGTACCTGGACTGGGTGGTATCCAATAAGAAGTATTAGGCGGGCGAGCGTGATGAGTCACATTGATGTTTCGAGAGAGAATCTCCCTCTGCTGAGACTGCAAGGTAGAGGAGTCTGCTATTTGTGCTTCTCTCCATTTCTCTGCATCTTGAGTTGCCTTGACACACGTCTCAAATGGAGAGTAGACCTTATTTTGACAAAACAAAGCATTCAGTGACTTCCAAATTCTCTATAGAATCCAGGGCCAAGTGTAGTCCTCTGTTATATGAGTTTTTATAGTATGCAATTTGCCATATTTGCGTAAATAGAGTCCTCTGATGTTGGCACAATCAGAAACGAAGCTCATGATGACGCCAAGGCAGCCCTTGCATATCCGCATTTAAGAATAAGTGATTGGAGTCTTCCTCTTCAAATCCACATCTTGGGCACTCCACCTGCGATGTTAGCTACTGTCTCTTCATGTCTATACTTGTTGACAAGTTATTGGAAAGTATTCACCACATGAAATGTCTGATCTTTGGGGCGGTTTGAATTTACCACAGACCGAGAAACAGGGCATCAAAACTTGGTTGAAGGACATGATCAATACAAGAGTTACACGGTATCTAGATTTGACTGAATATTGGCCATCCGTTTGGTGAATCCAACTGTAATGAGATGTGATACTTATCTTGTTTGGCTTGATCTGACGGATCAGCTTGCATTCTTCTTCCAGTAAAGCTTCCCTTAGATTAGCAATTTTCCATTGATCTGATGCCGGTTCCTTTAAGAAATATAACGCCGCCTCTGAAGGATTGAAATCATCCCTCAGAATGGAGGCATGGGCTGTGCATCCACAACCCATGAATCCTCTAAAATCGAGACTTCATCCCCATTATCAAACATTTTTTGTATGCCCTGTCGAAGTAAATGTTGTGCTTTATGAATAATTCGCCATGTGAAAGATGGGCGATTACCAATGGACACAGAAAGAACGGTCTTGCCCTTAAAATATCGTCCTTTGAATGTTCGAGCTGAAGGCACTTCGGTTGTGTGGCCATGCGCCAAATCTGTTTCCCAAAGAGGGAAATATTGAAGCCTCTAACTTCTCTGAATCCTAAGCCCCCTCGGCCTTTTGCCTTACATAGGTTTTTCCATTCTATCTAATGGATTCCTCGATCTGTATTCTGATTCCTCTACCAGAAACAAGATAAGATGCGGTTCATTTCTGCACACATCTCATTGGGTAGCAAAACGCATGACATCGTGTATGTTGGCAAGGCCAATGCTTCAGATTTTAAAAGGGTTTCTTTACCAAACATCGATAGAAATTTTGATTTTTAGGAGTTAAATATTTGGTTAACCCGTTCCTTCAAGAAGCGGAGTGTGTTGACTTTGGATACAATAAACATCTCAGGCAATCCTAAGTAATTTCCATTTCCTTTTTCATTCGAAATACCTGGTATAATACAGATATCTTCCCGCCTAATCCTTTCCACCTTATGACCATAAGTGATGCTACATTTATTCAGGTTTATCCTCTGGCATGAAGCTTCGCTATAATCAGCTAGAAGTTGAGATACAATATGCACTTCATGACTCCTCGGTTAGCAAAAGAACAACGAGTCATCTGGTAAGAGTAAGTGCGAAATACGAGGGCTGGTTCTAGCAATCTTGATTCCATGAATACTTTCTGCTTGCTCTGCTAGTTTGAAGCATTTGGATAATATCTCAGCACAGAGAATGAACAAGACAGGGAAGAGACGGTCACCTTGTCGGAGACCTCTAGATGGGATAATCTTGCCATGTGGACGTCCGTTTAGCAAGATTTCTTAAGAAGTGATGGTTATGCATGTCATAACCCTACTATTCCAGACTTCACAAAACGCAAGAGCTCGGAGTGTGTCTTCAATGAATTGTCATCCGACCCGGTCAAAAGCTTTTGTCAAATCGCGTTTTATCGCCATATACTCTGAGGCATCTTTTTCTGGTTCGTAAAGTGTACATATGTTAATGGGCTATGAAGACGTTTTCCGTTCTAAGCCGCCCAGCCACAAACGCTGTCTTGACAAAGCAGTTCCAATTTCTTTTCTTTTTTCGTCTCTCTCAGATAGACGACCCCTGGATCTATTTGACCACATAGATCTTTCAAGTGTTGAACTGTTAGGTGCTTCCAATACCCTGACAGTTCCAAGCTGTTGTGATCATATTGAGCGTGGTTGTTTCTGGCTAACCACTAACTATTTTGTAGCTGGTGTTTTTTTGCTCTGAAGTAGAGAGAAGTTGACGCAAGTCCGTAATGAGGGGCTGAGCCTGGCTTGAGCTACTCACAGATGCAAGGCCTTGAGAGTTATCAGATTCTTGATTGAGGCGTGCTTCCTTCCTAGCTTGGTTACGTTCAACAGTTTTATTCCTCTTCTTATGGGAGAGCATCCGGTCTTTAATTCCTTCAGCCACTTTGACACGAATTCCGGAACTGAGAAGCCTTTCAGCGGATTGAGGAGATGGTTGCGAGAGTTGATCCTCCAGTCTTTGTTTAGTCGGGGTCCAGCTCTCTCCCGCTGAGTTCCTTAGTAATGGTATCTCACCTCTTCCATTACAAGGATATATGCCGCATTAACAGCCAGTAGTCTCTTCTCCTTTTAGGTCATCTCTTCATTGAATTCCTTGACATTGGGGTGAGACCTACTTGATGCAATTTTTTCTTGATCCAAATGCCATAAATTGGGCAAATCCTGCTTTAAGCGCCAAGCTGTATTCGTTTTCCTTTCCCTTTGTTTTTTGATATTGCTACTTTATTGCTTTTAAGATTCCAGGACTGTGAGTTAGAAGAGTCTCCAAGTTTTTTGTCCACATTTTTCCGCCCCTTTGTCTGCGGTGCTTATGAGGATTGACAGGATACTTGAGTTTCTTTGAAAACAGCCCTTTTCTCCAGTTGTTTACTTCGCTGCTCAGACCCCTTGGATGGTGGAAGTTAAGGGCAGTGGTCCTGGTCGTGCTTCAACCTCTTGCATCTGAGGCATAATGTTTGAAGCTTTTCATACTTAAACTCATTTACTAGAGGATCCCCAGCATTGAAACTAATTGGGAAATTGAAAGTTATCAGTTTTTCTGCTGGCAGCCAGACTTGGACTCGAACATACTCCATGGAACCTGGTGTTCGAGCGTGTAGAAACAGCTCATCTGTGACATCACCAACAGTATCCCCAACCTTCTTCGCAGAATCCTCGATAATATAGTTAATCAGAATAGTCTTTATATGTACCCATAATAGTATCCTTTTCAGAAAGGTTGGTGCAGAACATGAGGTCCAACGTTCCCCTATCACATCTATCCATTGACAAACCACGAAGCCTTCAGACCTTATTCAAATCATTTTCAAAGTCGAAGTAGAACTGTACTTGATCCTGTCCAATCGGTTGCGCCCGAATAAACTTTTCAATATCATATATCTTCTGTACAGCTGAGGCCAATCCCAATTGTTTGATTGAGAACATATTGAGAATCCTTACTATTATGCTAGAATCGAGCTCTTCTACGATATATGTGTTCTCAGGCGCATGAATGACCAAGGCCTCCTTCAAATCGACCACTTCTTGGTCCTTCAGCTTACGCAGAGCAGTCTCATCCCTCTGTCTCTGAGATTTACTTATTGAATATGAGCTTGCTACCCCGAGATCCTATAAGGTTACCGGTCCCACAACCGATGTCAATCGATTCTATACACACTATTTTCCACTAGAAAAAACAGGCCTAGGACTAGGATCTCTTATAAACCCTGAAGACTATGAGCTCCCTCATAGACAGATCCTAGATTCAGAGAAAGCGGTATAAACTACTGCAGCTCAGGCTATGCTTGGTTATAATACAGTTGCACTTATTCTTGATTACATTAATCTAACAGTAAGAATCCTATTCAGCCAGACTTATGATACAAGCTGAGATGTAAGAGGAATTCTCCAAATTTGGGAGCAAGCATAGGTACTATCGTCATCACGACACAAAAAAGTCGAGTCAGGTTGTATCAAATCCACAGCGAGGAACAGACAAATTCTTTCTCACCAGACTATACTAAGTATTGTGCAGGGAGAGGGTTATTCAGAAGTCTGTCCTCCTGGGTAAAGTGTCTACTGAAACCTATGTAGATCCAGTTAAGGTTCAGCAGAACGAAGGAAGTCGAGCTCCCCAAAGGGATCCAGTTACAGATCTGGAAAACCCCTTCTTGAGAAGAAGAGTTAAGATAAAGAGAGGGTAGATAGCATAGAGCCAAAAGAGCAGAGAGCGAATAAAAATAGGAGGGAGGGATGATTGTAATATTCCTTAAACGAAAAAGAGAGATGGGCACTAGAAGGGAGGTAAGATTCGATGAGATCTGAAAACCTTAATGCCACGGTTCATTCGCCCTTTTGTTTGTTGTTCTTTCGTTTTTTCCAATTTTTGGATGCATATTACCATATTATTATCTAGATAACTTAACCTGTTTTGACTTAGCTTTGTTTCCTTTGCTTCTTTTGTATTCTTTTTGTGCCTGTGTAAGCTTTCTTTTGTTTTGGTTTTGCCTCTCTTGTTTGGGCAATGTGTCTCTGGTCTCATTTTATATGGTAGCTGGTTTTGTATCTCACTAATGTATCATTCTCCGAACAGTAATATTTTCAGTAGATAAAAACTTTAAAATATAAATTATTACATAAATTTAATATGTATGCTATATAACAAGCATGAATCAATAAAAATATAATTTTATAGTAATTTTTATTATTGGATCAAAACTCAATATTTTATAATTTAAGGCTTGGCTGGTTTAAACACAATGGATCAGGTGCGGGTGCAGAAGTTTGTAGAACCAGACGGTTGCGGTTTTAAGCGTTTTTAAGCAATTTATACGATTGATGTAGCGATTGAAAATAAATGTGTTTGCTGAATACTTATGACTAGTTAACTAGCTGATGTAATAACTGTTAAATAATAACTTAACAATATAAATACATTTTATAGTTATCATAAATATCAAAATTCATATTATTATAATATAATATAAAATTCATTTATTCAATATAATTAGTAATAAAAACATGTGTATGATAATTACTTTTATTTTTATTTTTATTTTATTTAGATGAAAGTGATGAATTTAAAAAGATTTTTTTTTCTTTTGGAGATTAATGTTGGATTCAAATATATTTAATTTTATATATATATATATATATATATATATATATTAGTGGTTAAAAATATTTATCAAGATGAATTGGTTCAAAAATATTACATATATATATATATATGATAGATAGTTTGTGATATTTATTAAAAATATCAATGATTTCATATATTTTGCAATTATAATATCCAGATCATAATTTTCTTAAAATGTATTATATATATATATATATATATATTGATTTTTAAATGAAATTTGTCTTTTTATCAAATTTTTTTATTATTAATTATCCATCTGTAACTGCAAATACTTGAAAAATCAACTTTTGATTTTGGGAAATTTGAAATGGTAGTAAACGGTAAATAGTGTTTTTATGATTATTTTAAAGTGCCACTAAACTATTATCACCTGCAAATACTGCGTTTAAGGGTGGTAGTGGATGAACCAATCGATCCCTAAGAAATGTTTAGAGATCAAATGTTGAATAATGTTTTGTTTTAATTATGAAAGAATAGGAGTGTTAAGTATTTAGTTCAGAGTGAAATACAATAAATAATAGTAACAAGTGAGATTTACTTGGCGAAACGATTCATTCCTCCTCCCCTACTATTCTCCGTCCTCTTCCGTGTTTCATCCTCATTTTTTCTGTAACCTCGTCGCGCCTTTTGACTATGTTATTCTCTTAATTTATCATAAGTAATTCCAATTGATTCTTCTTCATCGGTTGATGAAATTTGTTATTCTCGTCATCATCCCATCGATTAAAATAGGTACGTACCTATGCTTCACTTTCACTTGATCTTCCCCTCATAAACTCCTCGAATTCTCTCTCTTTTCAATTGTATTAGGTCCTAGAATTTGGAATTAGTTTATCGGTTTACGAATTGGGAATTAAAAGAGTGAAATTTTCATAGATAATGTTTGTTGATGATAATTGTCGTCGTTGGTATTTGTTTGGTTATTGATTTCATACTTTTTCACATATAATGCATATAATATACTTAAATCATTTATACTAACTTTTATTAAAATCTTAAGATCCAGATTAGATTAGACAATTTTATAATATTAGATAGTTACAATGTTTTTCTATAAATCACTTACAATCTATGGATTGAGAATCTATTACTAATAATATATGATTTTATAGGGTCACACATCTAAGCAAATTAGATCAATAATATATTGAATTTTATGATAGATATAATTCTATGTGATATAATTATATACTCATTCATATGTGTATTTGGACTTAGTCAATTAACTCTAATTAGTTAGGGTCACATGTGATGTGCTGGTAGTATAAAAGAACATTGTGATATGCTTAATTATTAAAGTGAAGAAGAAAGAAAACCAGCCACTATAAGAAAATTATAATATAGAAAGAAGACAAAAGGTTTGTCAAACTTTCTAGAGATTCGATCTCAACGGCACTAGCATACTGTTTGATCCAATTTGTGTGCGTGTGGATACTGGTAAAAGCATTACGCTTGAAGTTCTTAACAATCTCGGTTTCTTTTGTTCATTGTTCCGCTGAAAACTATTCATGTATATTTGAAACTCTAAGATCTATATTTATTTCAGTATTTGCATGAGATATTGACAATATGAATTCATAAGTTAATTTATAAATCGTTTATAAAATAGGTATGAATTTCTACAGTGGTATCAGAACATATTTGTTTAATATTGAAATTGTATCTTGTTTAATATATATTTGATGTAGATAAATAATTTGGTGTTTGATTTTGTTAAAATTATTTAATTGATTGTGTTTGTGTTAATCCTAATTTGATTATTATTGATCAATTCCTAAAATTATGGATTTGTGAACATTGAATATATATTTTTTGGAAAATCTGGAATATATGATAATAGAGAAAATTACGATTGATATGATCATGGTAACTACAATGTATATGTTCCCTTTCATGTTTTTACGTGTTCATGTTGTGACTAAATTATTCATACAAGCTACTTTAATCTAAAATCCATTATGTATTATTGATATTTGAATATCAATGCTTGATTTTGAGATTAATATAATATACACATAATATACGAGTGTGGTTAAACCACTCGGTTCTACTGGCTTAATATTCTATTGATATTTTATTTTAGTTAAAATTTTAATTTTATTATATTTAAAATTAAATTAATATTATTTAATAGATAATTAATTGTTTTAATTAGATTAAAATAAATTCATTTATTACAATTCAATTAAATATATATCAGATATGTATTAATTATATTTATCTTTTATATTAGATATTAATTTTAGATATAAATTAAAATTGAGTTAAATTAATTCCTATATTTTGATGTTTCTACAATCTTATCAAATTTCAAACCTTATTTTGTTATATGATGGACGTAAAGTGTCTATAATTACATTAGTGAAGTGGATGGTAATGGTTACCATGATTGGTTTACTTGACTAAGCTATCAAAACGATTTTAGGCTTAGAAGCATATGTTAGATTTGTCATAAGATGGCTTCTAACGACTAAAAGTTATATTTGATACAATTAACAAAAGTGTTGTTTACCTAAATAACTGAACATCCGGGCAATTAGCCAAAGCTCACTCGGATTCTAGTTAAATATGGATCTTGGATCATAATATTCAATTTGAGGATAATGTTATTTGTATATAATATGAGTTTTCTTAAATTTTAAGATTTCTCTTATTCCTGAACGTCATATTAATGTTTGTTATTCTTCTTATTCAAAAACATCAACTTATCACAGCTCATTTTCATTGGGAACAATGTCTCAAATGCCATAATCTGAGAAAACAATGTCTCAAATGCCATGACCAATATTTAAATGGGTAAAGTTACTATTTTACCCTTATAACATATTATATATTTATGATTGTAAATGATACCAACGAAAACACGCTAGCGCAGATGGTACGACGTGCTCGCGCGACCCAAATAACTTGGATTCGAGTCTCAGATGTGTAGTATAATTGGGAATAATTCGGATATCCAGTTATACTAGTTGTACTCGAGTACAACTGGATATCTAGTTGTGCTAGTTGTGCTAGTTGTACTCGAGTACAACTGGTTATCTAGTTGTACTTGAGTGGTACAACTGTGTATAACTAGGGTATCTAGTTGCACTCAATGGTACAACTGGAGTATAACTATGATATCTAGTTGTACTCGAATAGTACAACTGAGTATAACTAGCGTGTATAGTTGTACTTGAATGGTACAACTGGAGTATTACTAACATCAATTATACCGAAATCAGGGATATTTCCGTCTTTGTACCAAGGCCAGGGGTATATTTTCGTCTTTGTATCAAGACCAGGGGTATTTTTGGGTTTACATTAATTGGAGGGCATTCCAGATTAAAAAATGGTATGTCAGATTAAATTTTCACACTTTGTGGCATCTCAGCCATTTACCCTTTTCATTGTGATCCGTCTTGAGAAGGAAAAACTGAATGGATTTAATTTTCTCGAATGGTATTGAAACTTGAGAAATGTTCTCAAACAAGAGAAAAAAGATTATGTCCTTGAAATAGTTCTTCCTGAAAAACCTAAGACCAATGCTCAGCATGTAAAGAGGAATGCTTTTGACAATCATGTCAGTGATAGGGTAGACATGTGTTGTCTAATGTTGGTGATCATGAACTCTGACTTGCAGAAGCAATATGAGAACGTGGATTCGTCCATTGAGATGATCACTAGCCTGAAAGGAATGTTTCAGGAGCAAGCACAAGCTGAAAGATCTCAAACCGTTAAGGCTCTCATTGAGTGTAAGCTGCCAAAATATAGTTCAGTAAGCTCACATGTCATTAAGATGATGGGTTATATTGATAACTTGGAAAAACTGAATTGCCCTATCAGCCAAGAGTTAGCGGCTGGCCTCATTATGTAGTCATTGCCATCAAGCTTTGATCAGTTTGTTATGAACTACAATATGAATAACTTGACAAAAATATTGATTGAGTTGCGTGGAAAGCTAAAAACTGCTGGATCCAACATCAAGAAGAATGCCCCACATGTTCTTGTGGTACAAAAGGGAAAAGTTTAAGAAATAAGGTAAAAATAAAGGAAATGAAAAGACAAGCTGAATTGTGAATCCAAGAAAGTTTTACATTGCTCCTAAGTTTAAGCCTTGTCCTTATGATGTTGATAAGTGTCATTATTGTAATGGTACTGGACATTGGAAAAGAAACTGCAAGAAATATTGGAAGATCTGAAAAAAAGACTCTCGAGATTTCATCTTCAAGTATTTATGTTATATAAATAAATGTTACTACTTCTTGTTCTATTTCTTGGGTATTGGATATCGGTTGTGGTGCTCATATTTGTACGAATATGCAGGACCTAAGCAACATCAGACCTTTTGAGAAAGGACAAGTGGACCTACGCATGGGAAATGGAGCAAGATTTTCTGCATTAGCTGTAGGAACATTTTATTTGTCTTTGCCTTCAGGCATGGTTTTAGAACTTAAGAATTGCTATTATGTACCTGCTATAAGCAGAAATATTATTTTTATTTCTTATGGATTTGGATGGATTTCAATTTTCGATTATTAACAAATGATGTTTATTTGATCGTTGTGATATCTTTTATGGTAGTGGTCCATTAGAGAATGAACTTTATATTCTAAACCATAGTGTGCATATCTATAACAATAGTACCAAGAGATTCAAGTCAAATGATATGAATCAAACTTTGATTTGGCCTTATCTTTTGGACCACATAAATGAGAAATGCATTCAAACGCTTCATAGTAATGAACTTTTGAGCTCATTTGATTATGTATCATTTGAAAAATGTGAATCTTGTTTATTGGGAAAAATTACTAAGATTCTTTTTTATTGGACACAGTGAAAGAACAAAAGACTTGTTGGTACACATACATACAGATGTATGTGGATCAATGAGCATAAATGCTAGAGGAAACTATCAATATTTCATGACATTTACTAATGACTTTAGTAGATATGATTATGCTTATCTAATAAAACATAAGTCTGAATCTTTTTAAAAATCTAAAAAAATAGAATGTAGTACAAAATCAGTTGTGCAAGATAATCAAAGCCCTTTTATCTGATGAGCGTAGAGAATATTTGAGCTAAACTTTCAATGATCATCTGAGAGAGTGTGGAATTGTTTCACAACTCACTCATCCAGGAACGCCACAATTGAATGGTTAATTCGAAAGGAGAATCGAACTTTATTAGATATAGTTCGGTCTATGATGATTCATGCAGATCTTCCATTTTCCTTTTGGGGATATGCTTTAGAAACATTTAAGCTAAATATATGTCCATCAAAATCAGTTGAAAAGACACCATTGAGATGTAGACCGAAAAAGTTCTGAATTTATCATTTCTGAAAATTTGGGGTTGTGATGCTTATGTTAAATGAATTTTTACTGATCAGCTTAGACCCAAATTTAATAAATGCTACTTTGTTGGTTATCCCAAATAAACCAATTGTTATTATTTTTACAACCCTACCAAGAATAAAGTGTTTGTTGCTTGTAATAGTGTTTTTCTAGAAATGGTGTTTCTCTCTAAGAAAAGCACTGGGAGTAAAGTATTACTCAGAAGAAGTTCGAGAGTCACAGGAGGATGTTTCAACATCTAAGAAAGAACATCAGTTGGATTTACGAAGATTCGTAGTTTCTAAACATGTGGAACCTGTTGAACCTGAGGTGCATAGCCGTAAGGATACGTCACAAATCTGATAGATTTGGGGTTTGGGTGAAGGATCATCATGAATTATTAATCATAGAGAGTGATAAATCTATATTTTTTTGAGGAAGCAATGATGGGCACTGACTCCGATAAATGGCTAGCAGCTGCATAATCTGAAATGGAATCCATGTCGATCAACAAAGTATGGACTTTGGTTGATTTACCTTATTGTTAAAATCATTGAGTCTAAATGAGTTTTCAAGAAGAAAATAGACATGAATGGTAATATAGAGATATATAAAGCTAGATTGGTGACAAAAAGTTACAAGAAAGTTCATGTTATTAACTCTGATGAAACATATTCTCCAGTCGGAATGCTCAAGTCCATTTGTATTCTCCTAGCAACTCTCGTTTATTATGATTATAAGATTTCGCAAATGGATATGAAAACAACTTTCCTTAATAGAAATCTCGAAGAGGATGTATACATGACACAACCCGAAGGTTTCATAATTCTTGGAAGTGTTGGGAAGGTATGTAAACTCCAAAATTCCATTTATGGTTTGAAGCAAGCATCTCAGAGTTAGAATCTATGTTTTAATGAGGCAATCAAAGAAACAAAGAAGAACCATGCGTTTACAAGTAAACTAGTGGGAGTGCAGCTATTTTCTTAGTGTTGTAAACTCCAATATTTCATTTATGGTTTGAAGCAAGCATCTCAGAGTTAGAATCTATGTTTTAATGAGGCAATTAAAGAGTTTGATTTCATTAGAAACAAAGAAGAACCATGCGTTTACAAGTAAACTAGTGGAAGCGCAGCTATTTTCTTAGTGTTGTATATGGATGACATACTTCTCATGGGGTATAATATTCTGATGCTTAATACTTAAAGAATTTTCTAGGAAGTTGTTTCTCAATGAAAGGCATTGGAGAAGCCGCATGTATACTTGAAAAAAGAAACAATAGAGATAGATTAAACAAGATAATTGGATTATATCAAGATACTTACACAGATATGGTATTGTACAGATTCCAAATGCATAATTTCAAGAAAGGTTTTCTACTAATGTCTCATTGCATAACTCTCAGCAAGACTCAGTGTCCTGCAACACATGATGAGCGAGAGCGAATGAGTATAATCTCATATGCTTGTGCTATACGATTTGTTATAAATGCCATGCTCTGTACTCGTTCATATGTTGTACGTGCTTTAAGCATGACAAGTAAAAACCAATATGATCCAGGTGAGAGTCATTGGACAGTAGTCAAGAACATCCTTAAGTATTTGAAAAATGCTAAATATAAGTTCTTGGTCTAGAGAGGAAGTGATGAGCTTGTTGTGAATGGTTACACCGATTTTCCTGCTTTCAGACGGATAAAGATGACTTCTAATCATAATATGGTTTTATCTTTTGTCTTAATGGAGGAACACTGAACAGGAAAAGTTCTAAGTTAAGCACTATAGCAAATTCTACAACTGAAGCTGAATGCATCATCGCTTCTGAAGCAGCAAAAAAGTTGTTTAGATTCAAAATTTTATTACTGAATTGGGTGTGATTCATAGTAGTTCTGCCCCAGTGGATCTCTATTATGATAACAATTGAGTCATCGCACAGGCGAAAAAATCTAAATACCACCAGAAATATAAAGACATTCAAAGGAAATATTATCTCATTCGTGAGATCATCGATAGAGGAGATGTGAAGATTAGCAGAGTCTCAACGGATGCAAATGTTGCTGATCCATTGACCAAGCCCCTTCTACGGCCTAATCATGAGAGTCATATGGCGGCCATGGGCATTAAACTTCTAAGATGTGATCTTAATTCTAGAGAGAATTTTTCTTTTTATGCTATGATGTTCATGTTTATATACATTTAGTTATGATTTAAAATTTAATGAAATTTTTTTCAAATTTATTTAATTATTGGATGATTAAATGATAATCCCAAAATAATTTATATCATTCTTATAGATCATCAAGTATATGAATTGATCATGAAACTCTAAAAGTGAAAAATGGCATAGATTATTGATGTCTCTAGTCAAAATTATTAAAATGGGATGTTGATGAGGCCCCGGACCGTACCGACCGCATTGCAGACCTAGAGACCGACCCAGGTGGACTGGACCCGGATGAAGCCGCTCCAGTCGTGCCGACCAGACCTATGACTCGATCAAGGGCCAAGGCGTTAGGGACCAATATCAACCGCTATGTCGAACGCCGCATTGAGATTCTTCCATGGCACCACGAGCTCATGCCTGGACCGGACCCAGGACCAGGTCTCAACACCGCAGCCCAACCTTGGGAGCTGCTTAGTCGTCGGACTTCCGTCTCATGCGTCCTTATCATCACCCCGGGATAAGGACGCCAAAGACGCACTAAGGAATTGTACTCTTTTTCCTACCTTCGGTTTTGTCCTATTGGATTTTCCGAAGGAGGTTTTAACGAGGCAACACCTTTTAGGTGCACTTTGACTCGAGCTTGACCACTTCCAGAAACCCACGGCTTTAAGCCATTTTTATCTCTTTATTTTTCAAAGTATTGGACTTGGGCCTGCGCCAAGCCCATTAGAGCTCGTGGCCCAAGTCAGCTATCCAGACTTCATGTTGTTTTGTTTTCAGTTCTTGTTGTTTTATTTTAAACTACCTGTTGTTTTCTGTAAGGGTAAAATCCTAAGACTTAGGCCTTATATAAGTCAAGTCATTTCATTAATAAAAATCAGACTTGAAAAGAAATTAAACCTACTCCTAAACTCTCTCTCTCAAAACGCCGCCTAACCCCATAAGCTTGGTAGCCCGCGACTTGAACCTCACCAATGTTCGGAGTCCCACTGGTGTATCGCGGTCCCCATCCATACCCACGTGGTCCAGCACGTCCCACTGTCCCAGCGCCCGTCCGGTCGAGCCTCTCCCGAACCTGCGCTCCCAACCCATCCGTGATCGAGCCTCTCTCGCGGATAATGTCCAGCTCCGAGCCGCGTGAACCTCTGATATGAGCCGCGGATGCAAGTACCCCCAAGGGAGGTTCAGGCTGGGCGCGGAGCAAGGCGACTGAGAGAGAGACTCGATCAACAGCCGCGTGGGTGGGTGCTAGTGTGGGAGAGGCTCGACCAGGCTGGGCACGTGAGATGAAGCGGGGATTGAGATGGACCACACAAGCTGCGGAAGACTTGTGATACACCAAGAACTTCAACCCTAGGCTGAAGAACACGTCAACTCTCTTAGAAGAGGGTGGCACCGATTTTTGTAAGACACATGTCTAGGTTTAATTTTCTGAAAAGTCTATCTTATTATTACTCATAACTTAGGCTTATATAATGCCTTAAGTCTAGGGCTTATAATTATTCATATTACAAATGGGCCAATAACCCAAAAGAATGAAAACATAATTAAATTGGGCTTAAGGCCACAATTAATTAAAACATAACAAATGGGCTTAAAAGCCTCTAAACCATACTTAGTTTATTTTTAATAAAAATGACGCATAAGTTGGAGTTTGATAGAACGCCTTGAAGACTTGTGGAAGATGGGACAGAGTGAACAAGTCTTCTTCGTCGTGCACACTAAGAGTATTGCCTCATTAAAACCTTCTTCGGAAAACCCAGTGGGACAAAACCGAAGATAGGAAAAAGAGTACAATTTCTTAGCATGTCTTTTGGTGTCTTTACCGAATGGTAATTGTAAAGACACCGGGGGTGGAAGAATCTTCAAGAAGGAACCTCCAATGTTCCTTATCTGGCTTAAATGGGCTTTGATGGGCCTCTGCGTCGTCTAGTGGGCTTTTGGGCTTGGAAGCTGGATCGATGTCCTCATCAACCTCCCTTGGTCGTTCTCGCATCCGAGGCTCACATCATTTGGTATCAGAGCTGAAAAGCTCCTGACCCCCGGTTGTGCCTATCCTTGTTTTAGTCCATTGTTTTCTCTACTTGTTACATTAAAATTTTGTTTGCTCTGACTTGTTTTCCTCGCTCTCCCTACAAGGTAACCGCTACCACAACAACCAGAATCAGTCAGGTTCTATCATTCTGTTCTTGTTTACATTCGCTAAAAAGTAAAAAAAAAAGAAAATATATTCTCTTGTAGGTTGTTTAGCTAGCTTGTTTGATTTCTCTTATACAAAAAAAACGAAAAAAGAAAAAGGAAAAGAGATAACCGACAGACTGTTTGCAAACATACTTAGAACTCTGTTAGGCACACACCATCTTTACCTTGTTCCGCTATTGCATTCGTTTTCAGGTTCAGGTTGAGCCGGTTGTTTCCGGTCGAACCCGCGTGGGTTCTGTGTCTCACCCGCTTGTGACCCGTACCGCTTAGGACCCGTGCTAGCCGCGCGAAAGCTTTAGACGGTGTAGCTAGTACTCGAACACCTGTTCTTAGTCTAGCGGCCCGTTTTTGCAACTGCGAGTCGGTTGTTCTTCTCTTGCGGCGCCTAAGGTTAACAGCTGCCTTAGTGTTCTCCCTGCCCCTTTGATGAGGGCATCGAACCAGCTACCGCACCGGTCATTCCACCTGGACCTCTTACGCGGTCCAAGAGGAAAGCTTTAGGAGACAAGCTCAGCCTGTTGTTGGAGTGTGGGACAGGAGATGAACAAGAGGCGACCCAGACGTCCAGCCCCCGGCCAGCCGGCCAGATGACCAACCCGGGTCACGCATCCGGCCAGACGACCCGCCAGCCACACGCCCCCGACCAGCCTGTTCTGGCCATTGCACCCACGACCGGAGCTCTGTTCCAGCTAGACAAGGAACCCTGGAGGTTCCTTCTCGAAGACTCTTCCTCCTCCGGTGTCTTTACCATTACCATTCGGTAGAGACACCAAAAGTCGTTCTAGGAAATTGTACTCTTTTCCCTATCTTCGGTTTTGTCCCATTGGGTTTTCCGAAGAAGGTTTTAATGAGGCAACACTCATAGTTCGCAAGGCGTTGAAGACTTGTTCACAATTCCATCCCATTCACAAGTCTTCAGGCGAATTCTCAGCCTAAGTGTTATTGGGCTTTTCCTTCTTTAATTTCGATTTATTTGTCTAAGTGTTTAGTTAAATTAAGTCATGTTGACTAATCCCCATATTTATTCTAAGTGACAATAAGTAAACTACATGTTGTTTTAATCTCCTAAAGGTTAAACGCCTTGAGGTTTACCCTAAAATTGTAACAAGGCATTATATAAGCCTTCTTGTTTACACATAATAGAACAACAAGTATTTTGACAAAAACCCTAAGTCTCGTTAGACACAAACTGCCGCCAGCAAGCTCCCTTGCAAGCAGCCGTCGACTTCAACCTCCCTAGGTTGAAGTTCTTGGAGTATCACAAGCCCCTTTCACAGCTTGTGTGGTCCCTTCGATCCACCCTTCAACCCCATCGTTTTCTGTCCCATTATCCTGAGCTTCTCGGTGAAAAGACAGCCCACCCAAGTTCTTACATCATCTGGTATCAGAGCTTAAAGCTCCTAAATCATCAGGTTGATTCTATCCTTATTTTTGGCGATTTTTCTATTGTTTTGTTTCAGCAGTTTTTGGCTTTTGATTGTGTTTTCTTTCTCTTTCCCCTGAGGTTCTCGGTAAGAAGGAGAGGAATCAAGTCATATACCACAAACACCCTACAAAAAAAAAAAAAATCAGGTTCTATCATTCTTGTTCTTATTTGTTTCTTAATTCAAAAAAAAAAAATAGAAGAATTTTGTTTGTTTTTATTGCTTGTTTGTGCTAGAAATTTTTTTTTATAAAAGAAAAAAACAAAATATTGTTTAAGTTGTTTAAAATCAAACTAAGGTTCTTAGAAACTCACCTAGAACACCTTTCACCATTCTTGAAAATCCATAAGGATTTGTGTGTTGCTTGTTAGGTCTTCCTTTAGTGTCGAGTTCTAGGTCTAGGTTTCCTAGGTAGCTAGCTTGTGTCCCGCGTCTAGTTGCTAGGTTCTTGTGACCCTGTGTCCTAGCCTTCCCGTCCGTTAGGTCTAGTGTTGGTCCCGTGTCCCTAGCTAGTTAGGTGTCCACCGTGCGTCCGCGTCCTAGGTCCCCTAGTGTTAGTCTCGTCCCGCTTGTGTCACGCGTGTGTGTGTCCCTCGCCCTGCTAGGTCTAGCCTGTTCCGCGTTCTCGTCCTCGACCAGCCTTAGCGTGTGTCCTAGACCTGGGCACGGGTACTTGATACCCGCCCGACCCGCCCGACCTGCCTCGTACCCGGCCCGTCAAGCCAAGTACCCGTTTAAAACGGGTCGGGTATCAAGTCCAACTATTAATTACTCGCAAGTAACGGGTCGGGTATCAAGCCTTCAAAAAAAATTCAATACCCGGCCCGTTACCCGCTCCGTACCCGTTACCCGCAAGTACCCGTTAATTACCAGTTAAATACCCGTTAAATACCCGTAAAAACCCGTAAAAACCCGTAAAAATCTGCAAATACCCGCACGTACCCGCGGGTAACGGGCCGGGTAACGGGTAACGGGTAATGGGTAGCGGGTAACGGGTATTAACTTTTTTTGCGGGTACTTGCTTCTACGGGTACTTGGTTCAACGGGTATCAAGTCCGGGTCAAAAAAATATTACTTGCGGGTAACGGGCCGGGTATCAAGCCCACTAAAAAAAACGGGTACTTGACCTGTGCCCACCCCTAGTGTGTCCTAGCCTTCTTCCCCTGTCCGCGTGCGTAGCTAGTGTATCTTAGGTCTAGGTTTTTGCTTGTTCGTATCGAGTATCCTGTGTCTAGTGTTGCGTAGTTTAGGACCGTGAGCCCTTAGCGTCCCGCGTCTGTGCCGAGTTCACATCCGCACCCTAGGTTAGTCATCCGAGTTAGCATCCTAACCGAGTGAGTCCTAGGATAGCACCTTGTCCCGCGCTTAGTTCGCCTAGGTCGCGTGTACCGCGTGTAGTCACGCCTTAGGCAGTCCCGCGTCCAACCCTAGCTACTGTCCCTGTCTAGCTCCCAGCCGCTTCTAGATAGTCTTAGGTCGCTAGGTGTCCGAGCACTAGGTTCGTTTAGGGTTTCGTGAGTGTAGCTCTTAGGCGGCTAGGTCTAGATCCTCACTTTTAGTTTTAGGATATTTTCCCCATTTATTAGTTTCCTTTAGGTTTAGGAAATATATCTATAGGATATTTTCCTTTTCTAGGTTATTTCCTTTTTATAGATAGCATATTTTATTTCCTTATTTGAAATATTCTGTGAATAAATATTAAATAAAAATCAAAAATATATTCTCGGGAACTTTCCAATTAAGGAAAGTTTCCAAATTCTGCAAGTTTCCGGAAAAGGAAACTTTCCTTTTCTAGAAATTTCCTTTTCCCGGAAAAGGAAATATGACAGGAAGGGATGAATCAACGTCGGGGCAAGCTGATCCGACCATGGTACAGCTTCTTCAAGCCCTGACGGCACAAATGTCAACATTCTCCACTCAGCTTGAGCAGTTGAGGCAAGCCACGCCGCCTCCCCCTGCCGCACCTGCCGCGCCTCCATACCACCACGAACGGCCACCTATGGGTCGACATCCCTACTATGACGACGACCTACCACCACCACCGCCGCCGCGTCCAGCCACCCACTACCCGGAGGTCAAGATGAGCCCACCTCCTTTCTCGGGGAAATTAGACCCCGAAGAGTATCTCGACTGGGAGAGACGCATGAAGCTCATTTTTGAGTACTACAACTATGATGATCCCCGAAAGGTCATCTTTGCGACAGCGCAATTTACAGACCATGCCTTAGCATGGTGGGATCGCGAAGTCACCACCCGCAGACGAGCTCGTATGGGTTCTGTGACTTCATGGGTCGAGCTGACCCAAATCATGAGGCGACGTTATGTACCGCCCCACTTCCACCGCGAGCTTCAGCGACGTTTCCGACGCCTCACTCAAGGAAGCAAGACGGTGACTGAATACTTTGACGAGTTCGAGCATCTACGTAACCGACTCGATGTAGATGAATCTGAAGAGAGCCTTATGGCCCAATTCATCGATGGCTTGCAAGATTCCATCGCCAGAAAGATTGAACTGCAGCCCTACCACGACCTAGGTGAGCTGTTCCACCTAGCAGTCCAGATCGAGAAGTGCTATAAGCGGAAGCTTGCCGCACCTTCTCGACCCAGAAACACTTGGAACACCGGTTCCAAGCCATTTGAGCGGACAACTCAGCCTATTGACCCACGACTCAAAGGCAAAGCCGTCGCCCCCAGCTCAGCCCCCAGACCGGCGCCTCCAGCTCCTAGACCACCGCATGCCACGACCCCATCCCAGCCTCAGCGGAGCAGCGAGATCGTCTGTTTCAAGTGTAAGGTCAGAGGACACATGTCCCGGGATTGTCCCACTCGAAGGACAATGGTCCTTACTGCGTCCGGAGATTATGAATCCTAGGAGGAGCAAGAAGAGCAAACACTTCCGACACATCATTCCGATGAGGATATTGAATACGCTGATTCCGGAGAGATGCTTATGATCCGACGCGTCCTTAGTTCACGAATTGAGCCTGAAGAAGAAGAACAACGAGAGAACATTTTCCATTCCAAATGCACGATACTTGGGAAAGTGTGTTCGTTGATCATTGACGGAGGATCCTGCACGAATGCCGCCAGTAAGTACATGGTGGAGAAATTGGGCTTGCCCGTGACCAAGCACCCCAAGCCTTATAAACTTCGGTGGCTGAACAACAAGACGGAGCTGTACATCTCAGACCAAGTGAAGGTCTCATTCAGCATCGGCAGATATCAAGATCAGGTCACCTGCGACGTTGTCCCGATGTCAGCTGGACATATTCTGCTCGGACGACCTTGGCAATTCGACCGTGAGACCACGCACAACGGACGGACCAACTTCTACTCTTTCGTCCACGACAAGCGCCGCTACAACTTAGCCCCGATGTCTGCACACGCCGTCCAAGAAATGCAATCCAAGATGGCCAAGGATCAACATGCCAGAAAGGAGAATTTTCTGATTAATGTAGCAGACATGAGAAAGGCCACATGCACCGCAGGCACCCAAGTCGTGCTCATGCTCTACAGAGAGAGTCTACACACGGCCAGTACGGAGCACCCTCTGCCTGCCGAGATCCGCGCACTTCTTGACAAGTACGCAGACGTCTTCCCAGACGAAATCCCAGCTGGCCTTCCACCTATCCGAGGGATCGAACACCACATTGACTTCATTCCCGGAGCTCAGCTACCTAACCGTCCAGCCTACAGAGTCAACCCTGAGGAGGCTAAAGAATTAGAACGACAAGTCCAAGACCTCATGGCTCAAAGATAAGTTCGTGAGAGCCTCAGCCCCTGTGCCGTTCCGGTTATTCTGGTACCCAAGAAGGACGGAAGTTGGAGGATGTGCGTCGACTGCCGCGCCATCAACAACATAACCATCAAGTACCGGCACCCCATCCCGCGCCTAGACGACATGCTTGACGAGCTCAGCGGAGCCGCCATCTTTTCTAAGATAAACCTGAAGAGTGGATACCATCAAGTAAGGATGCGAGAAGGGGATGAATGGAAGACCGCCTTCAAGACAAAGCAAGGCCTATATGAGTGGCTCGTAATGCCATTCGGTTTATCAAATGCGCCCAGTACCTTCATGCGACTTATGAACGAGGTTCTTCGCCCGTTCATCGGAAAATTCGTCGTGGTCTACTTCGACGATATTCTCGTCTACAGCACGACTTACCAAGACCACCTGGAGCACTTGGAAGCCGTGATCACTACCTTACAGAGAGAGCAACTGTACGCCAACCTCAAGAAGTGTACATTCTGCACCGACCAAGTAGTATTCCTTGGTTTCGTCGTCAGTTCCCAGGGACTTCGGGTAGACGACGAGAAGATAAAGGCCATTCAGGATTGGCCCACACCGACGACCGCCAGCCAGGTCCGCAGCTTCCACGGACTTGCCAGCGTCTACCGACGGTTCGTCCGCGACTTCAGCACGATTGCTGGACCTTTGACATCGACGATCAAGAAGAACCAGGATTTTCGTTGGGGTCCTGAACAAGACAAGGCCTTCCAGCTACTCAAGGAACGCCTTACACACGCACCAGTCCTCGTCTTACCAGACTTCACGCAGACATTCGAGGTTGAGTGCGATGTCTCGGGCATAGGCATTGGAGCCGTCCTTACCCAAGGCGGACGACCAGTAGCCTACTTCAGCGAGAAGTTAAGTGGAGCTGCCCTTAACTATCCGACCTACGACAAGGAGCTCTATGCCCTTGTCCGTGCCTTAGAGACTTGGCAGCATTATCTGCTTGCCCGAGAGTGCGTCATTCACACCGATCATCAGACGCTCCAGCACCTCCGTGGACAGTCAACGTTGAAGAAACGACATGCCCGTTGGCTGGAATTCATCGAGACCTTCCCGTACGTCATCAAGTACAAGAAAGGAACGGACAACATCGTCGCTGACGCATTGTCTCGTCGTTACAGCCTTATCTCTGTCATGGAGTCCAAGGTTCTCGGCTTCGAGATGATCAAGGAACTGTATGCCGAAGATGTCGACTTCGCCCAGGCCCACCTAGAGCACGGCAAAGGGAACTTCAGCCGCTTCTTCCTGCACGACGGATTCCTCTTCAAGGACAAGCGACTCTGCATTCCGAGGGGATCAATCCGAGAGCTGCTTCTCAGAGAAGCACACGGTGGAGGTCTCATGGGATACTTTGGCATTGACAAGACCTTAAGCATGCTTAAGGAGCACATTTATTGGCCTCATCAGCGCCGAGACGTCGAGACACATTGCGCCCGGTGCCTTATCTGCAAGCGGGCTAAGTCAAAGCTGCATCCGCAGGGACCCTACATGCCCTTGCCAGTTCCATCTGCGCCTTGGACAGACATATCCATGGATTTCGTCCTAGGCCTACCGAAGTTGCACAATAAGGATTCCATCTTCGTCGTGGTCGACCGGTTCTCTAAGATGGCACATTTCATCGCTTGTAACAAGACCAACGACGCAAGCCAGATCGCCGACCTGTTCTTCAAAGAAATTGTCAGACTTCATGGCATTCCCCGGACAATCGTTTCTGACCGAGATACCAAGTTCCTGAGCCACGTCTGGCGAGCACTTTGGCGAAAATTGGGCACCAACCTCCTGTTCTCTTCCGCGTATCACCCCCAGACAGACGGCCAGACTGAGGTAGTCAACCGGACCTTGTCACAGACATTGCGAGCGACCATCGGTCGAAATTTGAAGAATTGGTTGGAATGTCTTCCGTACGTCGAGTTTGCCTACAACCGAGCTGCACATTCAGGCACGAAGAGATCACCTTTTGAAGTTGTCTACGGCTTCAACCCGACCACTCCGATCGAGTTCACACCAATCCCGTTAGACGACGCCATCAGTTTGGAGGGAGAAGCCAAAGCAGACTACATCAAGAAACTTCACGAGGAGACTAAGGCGAACCTTGAGCAACGCAACATCTAGAACGTCAGGAATGCCAACAAGGGCTGCCGGCACATGGTCTTCAAGGAAGGAGATTGGGTTTGGCTACACCTGCGCCCCGAGAGGTTTCCCCAGCGACGAAAGAGCAAGCTTGCACCCCGGGGAGATGGCCCATTCCGCGTTCTTCGGAGAATCAACGACAACGCCTACCAGCTCGAACTCCCAGGTGAGTATAATGTTTCAAGTACTTTCAATGTTGCTGACTTAGAGTTGTTTGATGCAGGTGAGGATTTTGCTTTGGAGACCAAAGCACTTCAACAGGGAGGGAATGATGAGGGCATCGAACCAGCTACCGCACCGGTCATTCCACCTGGACCTCTTACGCGGTCCAAGAGGAAAGCTTTAGGAGACAAGCTCAGCCTGTTGTTGGAGTGTGGGACAGGAGATGAACAAGAGGCGACCCAGACGTCCAGCCCCCGGGCAGCCGGCCAGATGACCAACCCGGGTCACGCATCCGGCCAGACGACCCGCCAGCCACACGCCCCCGACCAGCCTGTTCTGGCCATTGCACCCACGACCGGAGCTCTGTTCCAGCTAGACAAGGAACCCTGGAGGTTCCTTCTCGAAGACTCTTCCTCCTCCGGTGTCTTTACCATTACCATTCGGTAGAGACACCAAAAGTTGTTCTAGGAAATTGTACTCTTTTCCCTATCTTCGGTTTTGTCCCATTGGGTTTTCCGAAGAAGGTTTTAATGAGGCAACACTCCTAGTTCGCAAGGCGTTGAAGACTTGTTCACAATTCCATCCCATTCACAAGTCTTCAGGCGAATTCTCAGCCTAAGTGTTATTGGGCTTTTCCTTCTTTAATTTTGATTTATTTGTCTAAGTGTTTAGTTGGGTTAAGTCATGTTGACTAATTATGGCCCCTTATTTATTCTAAGTGACAATAAGTAAACTACATGTTGTTTTAATCTCCTAAAGGTTAAACGCCTTGTAGTTTACCCTAAAATTGTAACAAGGCATTATATAAGCCTTCTTGTTTACACATAATAGAACAACAAGTATTTTGACAAAAACCCTAAGTCTCTTTAGACACAAACTGCCGCCAGCAAGCTCCCTTGCAAGCAGCCGTCGACTTCAACCTCCCTAGGTTGAAGTTCTTGGAGTATCACAAGCCCCTTTCACAGCTTGTGTGGTCCCTTCGATCCACCCTTCAACCCCATCGTTTTCTGTCCCATTATCCTGAGCTTCTCGGTGAAAAGACAGCCCACCCAAGTTCTTACATCACCCTTGCTAGGCGATTAGGAAAATTCACTTGCTGCACTAATATCCTGTCCAGCAAGATAGGACAGTTTCCACATTCGCCTAGGAAAATTTTCCTTTCCGTGTCACTTCCCATTTTTATAAAAAGAAGTTTTCCCTTAAGCCAGCCGCAGTAGATAGAATAGGAAGGTTTTCCTTTACGGTTTGGGAAGATTGCCTTAGTATTAAATTCGCCTAGAAATATTTGCCAATTGGATTAGGAAAATTCCCTATTCGAGTTTAGACAATAAATTAGGCCTTAGAAAATTTCCAAAACCAAATTAGAAAGTAATATAAGTCTAGAAAACTTCCTTAACCTATTTAGGATTTTTTCTTTTATAGTTTTAGGCAAGTATCCAAGTTAGGATAGTTTCCAATTCTATTTTAGGAAAGTTTCTAATTAGGAAAGTTTCCATTTTAGGAAAGTTTCTATTTTAGAAAGGTTACTATTTTAGGAAAGTTTCTATTTTATGAAGGTTTCTATTTTAGGAAAATCTATTTTAGAAAAAGTTTTCTAGGTACCCATGTCTAGTGGCTCGGACGCATCAGACCGACCCCAAGACTCGAATACAGTCATGCAAATGCTGAGCCAGATCACGGCTCAAATGAACACTCTTGCAAACCGTATGAAACGGTTAAATTCACCCAGTCCTCCCCGACGACCAGACGTCCCGGAGTCCTCCCATGGCGGTGATGGAAGAAATGGAGTCACCACTACGAATGGATGGACCCACTACTTCGGTCCGTACGGCCACAATTCACAAGACGATGACCCACCCGACCTTCCGCCTCGTACAGGTCAGGCCTATCGGTATAACCGCGACCCCGGAGCACCCGACCGACCAGCTCCTTACCAACCACCGGTTGTGAAACTTAACCCCCCATCTTTTGCCGAAAGGTCGATCCAGAGGCTTATCTGGACTGGGAATGACAGATGGAAATCCTGTTCGACTACTATCGATACGAGGACCCGAGACTCGTAGCCTTAGCGACAGCTCAGTTTACGAGCCACGCCCTGACCTGTTGGGACCGTGAAGTTGCTGAACGAAGGAGGAGCCGATTCGGTCCCCTAACCTCATGGGACGAACTTACGCACCTCATGCAGAAACATTACGTTCCGCTCCACTTCCACCGAGTGCTGCAAAGATGTTTTAGACGATTCACCCAAGGCACTAAGACGGTCAGCGAGTACTTCGACGAGTTCGAACACCTAAAGAACCGCCTAGAGATCATGGCCTCCCCAGAGAGTCTTATGGCCCAATTTCTTGATGGGATCCAAGAAAAGATCGTCTGGAAGGTCGAGAAACAACCATACCATGACCTCGGAGAATTATACCACATAGCCAACCAGGTGGAACAAGCTAATAACAGAAAGGCTGCTGGCTACCAACGGCCCAAGACCATCTGGCCCAAGCCGTACAACTGGCCCCCTGGCCCCATCCCCGACCCGCGCGCCACGACCTGACCCCGAGACGCATCCCGACCCGCGTCCGGACCAGGACAGCCGAGCAAGCCCACCGGACCACCCCCAGGAGTCAGGATATTACCTGTTTCAAATGCAATGAGTACAGACACATGGCTCGAGATTGTATAAACCAACGTGTGATGATTCTAACCCCATCCGGTGAGTACGAATCCACAGACGAAGGCGAAGAAGCCTATAGAGGACACCGACCAGGCAGAGGACGATATAAAATACCCCAATTCCGGAGAGCTCCTGATGTTCCGACGAGTCCTCAACACCATATCTGGACCTGAGGAGATCGCCCAGCGTGAGAACATTTTCTATACCAAGTGCACCGTGAAAGGCAAGATATGTTCTCTGATTATCGACGGAGGTTCCTGTACCAACGTCGCTAGTGAATACATGGTTGATAAGCACAGTCTCGAGAGAACCAAGCACCTGCGGGCCTACGGGCTTAGGTGGCTCAATGATAAGACTCAGATACATATTACCGACTAGGTGACGATACCCTTTAGTGTAGGCCGATACACCGATCAGATTTTATGCGACGTAGTTCCGATGAAAGCTGGTCACCTCCTTTTAGGACGTCAATGGCAGTTTGATAGGGAAACTATGCACAATGGGCGGACTAATCTGTATTCTTTTGTCCATAACAAGCACAAATATAATCTAGCACCGCTCGCCCTGCAGCAAGTCCAGGAAATCCAGTTAAGAACGAATCCAGCCAAAGGACCCCTGAAGGAGAATTTCCTCGTGAACTCCAGGGTCATCCGTAAGGCAGTAAGTAAGGGCGATACTAACATCATCCTTATGATCTTTAAGGAATCCTTCCACGCAGACAGCACCGAGCCACCGCCTCCACCCAAAGTCGCCAAGCTCTTAGAGATCTATGCATGCGTTTTTACCGCCGAGATACCACCTGGATTGCCGCCAATTAGAGGAATCGAGCACAACATCGATTTCATCCCTGGAGCCCAATTACCAAACCAACCCGCCTACCGAGTCAACCTAGAGGAAGCTAAAGAGCTCGACGCCAAGTACGAGAACTTTTGGACCAAGGCTATGTCCGAGAGAGCCTCAGTCCCTGCGCCGTTCCCGTACTGCTTTTGCTGAATAAAGATGGATTGTGGAGGATGTGCGTCGACTGCAGAGCTATTAACAACATAACCATCAAATACCGGCATCCCATACCTCGACTAGACGATATGCTGGATAAGCTAAGTGTAGCCGCCATTTTCTCCCAAATTGACCTGAAGAGCGGCTACCACCAAGTCCGAATGAGAGAAGGCGACGGATGAAATACGGCTTTCAAAACAAAGCAAGGCTTATACAAGTGGCTCGTCATGCCATTCGGACTATCCAACGCCCCGAGTACCTTCATGCGGCTAATTAACCATGTTCTTAGACCGTACATCAGTAATTTTGTTGGTGTCTACTTTGACGACATTCTCGTTTAGAGTTGGTTATACGTACGCTTCAAGAGGAGAAGTTGTATGCCAATCTAAAGAAGTGTAAGTTCTGCACTGACCGAGTAGTCTTCCTAGGCTTTGTCGTAAGTTCGCAGGACCTACAGGTAGATGAAGAAACGATTAAGGATATCCGAGATTGGCCTACACTGACGAGTATCAACCAAGTTAGGAGCTTGCACAGATTAGCCAGCTTTTACCGGAGGTTTGTCAAGGACTTCAGCACGATTGCTAGCCCATTGACCTCCGTGATCAAGAAGGATCGGAAATTCAGCTGGAGACCCGAGCAGGAGAAAGCCTTTAACCTGCTTAAAGAACGGCTTACCCATGCCCCGGTTCTATCTCTACCCAACTTCCAGAAGACCTTCAAAGTGGAGTGCGACGCGTCTGGCGTCGGGATCGGAGCCGTTCTGATCCAAGGAGGGAAGCCCGTAGCCTACTTCAGTGAGAAGTTAAGCGGAGCCGCACTCAACTATGCTGCCTACGACAAAGGAGTTATATGCATTGGTTCGAGCGATGGATTTCAGGTAACACTATCTCCTGGCCCAGGAATGCGTCATCAACACCGACCACTAGACGCTGCAGCATTTGAGAGGCCAGACCAAGTTAAAGAGACGACACACACGCTGGCTGGAATTCATCGAGACATTCCCCTACGTGATCAAGTACAAGAAGGGGAAGGAAAACGTCGTCGCAGATGCCTTGTCCCGAATACATTCCTTGATCTCGGTCATGGAAGCCAAAGTCCTCAGATTTGAGCTACTCAACGACCCATACGCAGACGATGACGACTTCAAAGAGGCCATCCAAAACGCAGACACAGGTACCCACTCACGGTTTTATTTGTTTGATGGGTTTCTTTTCAGAGACTGGAGACTATGCATCCCGAAAGGATCGACCCAGGAGCTGCTACTAAGAGAATCTCACGGAAGAGGCTTGATGGGACACCTCAGCGTGGCCAAGACCCTTAGCCTACTCAAGGAGCACTTCTACTGGCCTCATCTTCGAGGAGACGTCGAGGCCCATTGCAGTCGCTGCTTGGTCTGCAAACGGGACAAGTCCAGAATTCATCCCCACGGGTTATATCTTCCCTTACCCATTACTACTACTCCCTGGACTGATATTTCTATGGATTTTGTGCTAGGCTTGCCTAAGATCAACCACAAAGACTCCATTTTCGTTGTAGTAGAGAGGTTTTCGAAGATGACTCATTTTATCCTTGTGCCAAGACCAATGACGCCACACAGACTGCAGGTCTGTTCTTCCGGGAAATTGTACGGCTACACGGGATTCCCATAAATATAGTGTCCGACCAAGATACCAAGTTCCTTAGGCATTTCTGGTGGACCCTGTGGAAGAAGCTCGGCACCAAGTTGGTGTTTTAACGACCTGCCACCTGCAGACTGACGAACAAACCAAAATGGTGAACCGGACGCTGTCCACCCTCCTAAAGGCAACCATCAGACAGAATTTGAATTCATGGCTTGAGTATCTACCGCTGGTAGAATTCCCTTACAACCGAGCCGTCCATTATGCGACAAAAAAATCTCTTTTTGAGATCGTCTACGGCTTCAACCCTTTGTCACCCATGGAATTTACACTGTTGCCACCAGTCGAGATCGTGAGCCTGGAAGGAGAAAGCAAGGCCGAATATGTCAAGACGCTGCACCAGAAGATCATGGAGAATCTATAGAAGAAGACGGAATCGTACACCAAGCAAGCCAACAAAGGGCGTAAGCAAACTACTTTGAAAGAAGGCGATTGAATTTGGTTACACATGCGACTGGAAAGGTTCCCACAAAAGCGCAAGGAAAAATTAGGACCAAGAGGAGACGGTCCATTCCGAGTCCAGAAGAAGATCAACGACAACGCCTACCAACTTGAACTGCCAGGTGAGTTTAACATTTCTCCAACGTTCAATGTTTTTGTCTTAAAGTTGTTTGATGCAGGTGAGGATTCTGCTTTAGAGACTAAACCACTTGAAGAGGGGAGGGATGATGAGGTCTCGGACCGTACTGACCGCATTGCCGACCTAGCGACCGACACAGGTGTACTGGACCCGGACGAAGCCGCTCCAATCGTGCCGACCGGACCTATGACTCGATCAAGGGCCAAGGCATTAGGGACCAATATCAACCGCTATGTCGAACGCCGCATTGAGGTTCTTCCACGGCACCACGAGCCCATGCTTGGGAGCTGCTTAGTCGTTGGACTTCCGACTCATGCGTCCTTACCATCATGCATGGCTGTGCTCAAACGAGGTGAATGCCAGTCATTTGTTTAATCAGTATAAATCAGAGTTTGATAAACATGACCTAACTTAATAAGGATAACACCATTTCTTGCCTTTACGCTGAGATCAAGATATAAGAGACAAAGGAATTGTGAGAATATATGATTCCAGTACAAGTGGGAGATTGTTGGGAATGTCCTGAAATCATTTGTACTAACTTTTATTAAAGTCGTAAGGTCGAGGTTTGATAATCGTATAATATAAAGTGGTTATAATGTTTTGCTAGAAACCGCTTATAATCTATAGATTAAGAATCTATTACTAATAATTATGATCCTATAGGGTCACACACCTAAACAAACTAGATCAATGATATATTGATTTTTATGATAGATATAATTATATGTGATATAATTGTATACTCATTCATATGTGTATTTGGGCTTAGCCCATTAATTCTAATTAATTAGATTGATGTATGATGTGGTGATAGTATAAAAGGATATTGTGATATGCTTAATTAATAAAGTAAAGAAGAAAAAAACAACGAACATAAGAAAACTATAATATAGAAAGAAGAAAAAAGGTTTGTCAAAAGTTATAGAAGTTTGATCTCGACGGCACTAGCATCTTGTTCGATCCAGTTTGTGTGTGTGTGGATACCGGTATAGGCACGATGCTTGGAGTAATTAACAACCTTAGATTCTTTTGTTCATTGTTCCATTGAAAAATATCCAAGCATATTTGAAACTCTAAGATCTATATTTATATCAATATTTGTATGAGATATTTACAATATATATTCATAAATTAATTTATAAATCTTTTATAAAATAGTATGAATTCCTACATATCGATCCATATTTCAATTTTTTTCTCTGTTTCCAAACATTTGAGATTTTGCTAATTTGCATAAAAAACACTAATTACCTATCTTTTAGTACTTTGCAAGTATAATTGTGTATGATCATTGGCATATGAAGAGCTGAAGCTTTGTTTTGGTCTACTCTGTGTTTGCTTACGTTGTGTTTTTGAATCCCTTACATTGGAGTAGTTCAGACACCTTAGTGTTCTCCCTTACCCAAGGGAAATAGCCTTTTTTAAAAAACGTTTATTTGTATTATGCATGTCATGAATTGCTTTGTTGTTCATGTCAACAATCGTTTTATCTTTGTAGTTGCTTTAGTGAAATCTCTTTATCTCTCTTTTGTATAAGAATTGTTAGCTAAGAATAGTAACAAGTGAGACTTGGTTTGTGTTTATTTCAGTTAGAAAAAGAGAACAAACGAGACTTGGTTTGTGTTTGTGCTAATGTATTCACTTAGTTTTTCTCATTTGTAAGTAGATATGGATTTGGAGCTGCCGAAATATATTTTTAGACCAGGGGATCCTCAAGTGTAGAATGACGATTTTGTTCAAATTGGAGAAAGCGCTGCCAGCTGAGTACAACAACGTGAAGAGAGATGCCGTGTTTGCACATATTAGTTCATGACAACTGTTATGTTATTGCACGAGATTGATACAACGCTTCTCATATGCCGTGTTCTCATATTATTGTAGTTCATGACAACTGTTAGGTTATTGCACGAGATGATACAACACTTCATGTGTAGACAGCTAGTTACTGACAAATCAATGGAATCGATTAATTACATGTGCAAATTTTTTTTTAAAAATCACATATTAAACAAGTTAAAAAATAATTGTAATACTCATATTTGGATAAATGAGAGAAAATTATGTGTAAAAAGCAAATATTTGGAAAATGACAGTATGAAAAAGTTTAGATGGATGATTAAAAAAAATCAAATAAAGTAAAATTGAATGAAAACACACAAGAAAAAAAAAATAATTAAAATAAAAGTATAAAATATATTATTTGTCGGAATCATGTGCTATAATAGTGGTCACCTCTGAAATTCATGACAAATGTTTGGAGTTCGAATCCAGCATTCCGCAATATTTAAAGAGATATTAAAGCATATGCTAAGTTGACAAAAAATATATTATTTAAAACACAAACTAAAATAGTATTTATAGAGTTTCTTGAGAAAATTATTAAGGATATTAAAAATAAAAAAATATAAATTTATAAAAAAATATAAAATAATATATTAATACTAAAATTAAATATTTAAAAATATATTAAATTAAAACTGTCAAAGTTCAGAAAGTAAGCGAACAATTAGCTATTTACTAGAAATTTGGTTTAAAAATAAACCGGAATTTTTATTTCTTTGCAAAACAAAACAAGATTACTTGTTTAAGGGAAAATTTCAGAATTATTTTGGATATGAAAATTTTATATACAGTGGAAACAAGAGGTATAAAAGGGAGACTATCATTATTCTATAACAATAATTGGAAGGTTAATATTGTATTTCTAGTAATAGGATTATCGATATTGAAAAAGTTTAGGGTAATCAAAATTTTTCCTATCTTGTGTGATGAGGACATGATGAGATCTTTCAAAGGGATGGATATTCAACCCAAAACCGGCAACAAGCTGACAAGCGGAAGATGGAAAGGTGGGTGGACTAGCACTTGTGAAGTGAAGGGAATGGTGTAAAGAGTGTGGGATATGGTCACGCAGGGATGAGGAGTAGTGGATCGATTGGAATCCAACCAAGGATATGATTTGGCCTTGGTTATTCCACTTGTATCAACTAGGATATAACACACCTAAGTAGGCACAAGGATTTCGCTAATCGCATATAAATATTACACATAGGGAGATTGGCGAGAGTGGATGATCAAACTTTCTAAGTATCAAAAAATTGATATTCAATAAGAAAATTCGATGAAAAGGTACAAATGTGGCATAGGTCAAGTATTTATAGAGATTACAAAGAGGCGGTGGTCAAGGAGTCAAATCCATGCATGTGGAGCATAAGAATTTCGCCAAAGACCACACGGAAAACAAGAATTTAATGCACTTGACCAATTTGAATTCAAAAATCCTTTAAACAAAGAAATGGGACGGGCCCAAATTAACCAATCCAAAATCCAAGTAAATATACCATGGGCCTTAGACAAAGGTCATTAGAATTTAATCCGGGCCTCATCAAAACCTTGGTGAGAAAAACCCAATGGGAAAAACCTTACCAAGGAAAAGAGTATCAAGATAAAAACTCTTCCCTTTTATCTAGGTCAAACGGCTTGGATTAAGATCAGCAAACTTGAGCTGGTCGAAGGTGGTGCAGCCTTGAGGAAAAAAGCTTCAACGGCTTGCTTGAGCTCCTTGGTTCTGGCGTGGGTCAGCGGTCCAGCCGGAATAATCCATGGGTCGATTGTCCGGGTTGGGTCGGTCCATGGTCGAGTGAAAGTCCGGTCGAGATCAATTCTTGGTCGAGTCCGGTCCAGTCGTGGTTGAGTGGTCGAGTCGGGATCTGGTCGTGGTCGAGTGGTCGAGTCAGGATCCGGTTGTGGTCGAGTGGTCGAGTCGGGGTCCGGTCGTGGTCGGGTGGTCGAGTCGGTTGATGGGACGATCGTCTGTTTGGGCTGGGTCGACCATGGGTCAGTTTTCCGTTGGTCCGGCTGTTCAACCGTGCGTCCGTCTGTGTGTCCATCCGTACATCCGTCCGTGCGTCCATCCGTGCGTTCGTTCGTGCGTTCGTCTGTGTGTCCGTCCCAAACCTCAATTCCCGGCCAGATCGTTGGTTCGACCGCACGATCGTCCATGGTCAAACCAGAGCCGTCCCTCAGGGTCACATCATCCCCTCTCTCTTAAAGAGGATTTGACCTCAAATCCTGTTGATCTGCACAATAGGGAAGCAAGTCAGTAACATTAAAACTTGAACTGATTGGGTACTTACCTTGTAGATCCAGCTTGTAGGCATTGTTATTGATACGGCTGACCACAGTGAATGGGCTATCCACCCTTGGTAACAACTTAGACCGTCGCTCAATTGGGAACCGGTCCTTTCTAAGGTAGATCCATACTTGGTCGCCTGGTTTGAAAACAACCTCCTTGCGGTTCTTGTTGGCAGCCTTAGCATACTGTTTGGTCTTTGATTCAATGTTTCTACGGGCTTCCTCATGAATCTTCTTAATCAGCTTTTCCTTTTGTTCACCATCCACACTAGATCTTACACTCAAAGGAAGAGGCATTAAATCCAATGGTGATACCGGGTTAAATCCATAAATAATTTGAAAGGAAGAAAACTTAGAAGTTGAATGAACGGCATGATTATAGGCAAACTCAATGTGGGGTAGGATATATTCCCATGTCCGAATGTTCTTACCCACAAATGCACGCAACAAAGAACCTAAGGTTCTATTCACAACCTCAGTTTGTCCATCACTCTCCGGGTGACAGGTAGTAGAAAAACATAACTTAGTACCTAACCTGGACCAAAGGGTCCTCCAAAAATGACTAAAGAACTTAGTGTCCCTATCTGAAATTATACTCCTAGGCATATCATGCAATCGAACGACTTCCCTAAAGAATAGCCTAGCTACATGTGAGGCATCATCAGTTTGTTACAAGCTATGAAGTGAGACAATTTAGAAAATCGGTCCACAACCACAAAAATAGAATCCTTTTCATTCCTAGTTCTAGGTAATCTAAGACAAAATCCATAGACAAATCTAACCAAGGATGCTCAGAAATAGGAAGTGGGTGATACAAACCATGGGGTTGGATTGTGGACTTAGCCATTTTACAAGTAGAGCATCGGCTACACGTGTTCCACATCCTTTTTCATATTGGGCCACTGGAAATGCCCACGCATGATGGCCAAGGTCTTGGCTACACCAAAATATCCCATGAGTCCACCAGCATGTGCTTCCCTTATGAACAACTCACGCAAAGAACACCGTGGAACACAAAGCCAATTTTCATAGAATAGGAATTCATCCTTCTGGTAATAAGAACCGGTAGGGGACTTGTAACAGCACTTATAGATGTCTCCATAGTCCGGGTCAGTGGCATAAAGAGGTTTAATATGTTCAAATCCCAATAATTTAACTTCCAAGGTAGAGAGTAAGGTATACCTTCGAGACAAGGCATCAGCCACGATGTTGTCCTTTCCTTGTTTATATTTAATAATATATGGGAAGGTTTCAATGAACTCCACCCACTTTGCATGTCGTTTGTTAAGTTTTTGTTGCTCCTTAAGATGCTTCAATGACTCATGGTCCGTGTGGATCACAAACTCTTTGGGCCACAAGTAGTGTTGCCACGTTTGAAGGACACGTACCAAAGCATATAATTCTTTGTCATATGTTGGATAATTGAGAGTGGCACCTCCAAGTTTCTCAGTAAAGTAGGCTATGGGACGTCTTTCCTGCATAAGCACCGCTCATATACCAATCCCTGAGGCATCACATTTTATTTCAAAAGTGTTAGCAAAATTTGGTAAAGACAAAAGAGGAGCGTTAGTTAGCTTATCCTTCAAGGTTTGAAAGGCCTCCTCTTGGGGTTGTTCCCACTTAAACCCAACTTCCTTCTTGACTAATTCAGTAAGTGGGGCAGCCAAAGTGCTGAAATCCCTCATGAACCGCCTATAGAACCCGACAAGACCATGGAAGCTGCGGACCTCCCCCACGGTCTTGGGTGTGGGCCATTCACGGATCGCCTTCACCTTTTCTTCATCCATACTGATTCCATCTGCACTGACCATAAAGCCTAGAAAAACCACTTTATCTGAACAAAAAGTATATTTCCCTAGGTTAGCACACAACTGTTCCTTCCTTAACACGTCTAAGACAGCCTGAACATGTTTAATATGATCATTTAGATTCTTGCTATAAATCAATATATCATCAAAATAAACAACCACAAAATGACCTATGTATTCCCTAGGTACATGATTTGTCAGCCTCATAAAGGTACTTGGTGCGTTTGTAAGCCCAAATGGCATTACAAGCCATTCATAAAGTCCTTGTTTTGTTTTAAATTTTGTTTTCCACTCATCACCCTCTTTCATCCTAATCTGATGATACTCACTTCTAAAATCTATCTTAGAAAACAGCCTAGACCCATGAAGTTCATCAAGCATATCATCAAGTCATGGGATAGGGTGACGATACCTGACCATGATGTTGTTGATTGCTCTACAATCAACACACATCCAGTACTTACCATCCTTCTTTGGAACCAAGAGCACAGGAACCGCACATGGGCTTATACTCTCACGGATATGGCCCTTACGCATCAGCTCCTCAACTTGGTTCTGTATTTCCTTTGTTTCTTCCGGATTAGTTCTGTAGGCAGGCCGGTTTGGTAAAGCCGCTCCAGGCACAAGATCTATCTGATGTTCAATGCCTCGGATGGGAGGCAGTCCTGGTGGGAATTCTTCAGTAAACACATCCTGAAACTCCTGCAAAAGCTTAGACATCTCGCTCGGCAAAGCCGGCCATGGATTAGTAGAATGGGGGCAGACCTCCTTATAGTATAACAAGAATATGGGTCGGTGCTCATCTAAATGTTTACTAACCCCATTAGCTTTAACAAAAAAAATTGGTTTTGCTCTTAGGTTCTAGTAAACTACCTTCTTGTTTCTTTTGTTGTTTAAGGTATAGTTGATCTTTATAAACTTCTTGTGGAGTCATAGGGACAAGGGTTACCTTTTTATTTTGATGAGTGAAATGGTGCTTATTAGTATAACCATCATGAATGACCCTCCGGTCAGACTGCCATGGCCTACCTAGCAAGATGTGCCCTGCTTCCATAGGAAGGACATCGCACATAACCTCATATTTGTAGCTGCCTATCTCCAAGGGAACCTTGACTTGATGGGTCACACGAAGTTCACCAGCTTCAGTGAGCCATTGTAGAGGGTAAGGTCGCGGATGTTTAATAACTTCTAACCCAAGCTTCTTAACCATGGTCTCAATGGCCACATATGTGCAGCTGCCGCCATCAATGATGAGGCTGCACACCTTCCCTTTAACGGAACACCGAGAATGGAACATATTCTCTTTGGTCCGGTTCCTTAACTTTGGACTGGACACTTAAGACACGCCTAGTAACCAAAAGCTGACCTTGAACCGGTGGTTTTTCCACATCCTCCAGGTATTGGTCATAGATCGGCTCTAGGTCTTCCGCCTTATCCTCCGTTTCAACGTCCCCATTCTCCATAAGAACCATGACTTTCTTGTTCACGCATTCATTGGCATAATGCCCTATGCCTTGGCATTTGAAACACCTTAGATCACGTGACCTGACTGTTCTTTCAATGACCTTGTTCTTGTCCACCTTGTTGGCATAGGGATTGGTCTCCAGTCTAGAAGTAAATTGCTTAGAGTCCCCTGGCCTGGTAGGTTTAAAGTCTCGGTGGTACAGCGGCTTGGTTCCATACGTTCCTGCACCAAAGGTAGGTCGGTTAGTAGGTTTACGCTTTAGTTGTTGTTCAATCAGGATAACTTTATGGAGAAGCTCTTCAAGCTCCACATAATGTTGAAGTTCCAAGCGGTCTTGAATGTCCCGGTTGAGGCCGCCTAAGAACCGTGACATTGTAGCTTCACGGTCCTCAGTAACCCCAGCACGGATCAGTATGGTCTCCATTTCTTGAAAGTAGTCCTCCACTCCACGGCTACCCTGGGTTAATTGCCTCAACCTCAGGTGGAGATCACGGTGGAAATGGTAGGGCATAAAACGTCTATGCATGACATGTTTTAGTTCCTGCCATGTCTCAATTGGAGGTTCCCCATTTCGCCGTCTTGATATCACCGTTTGGTCCCATTAGCTGAGAGCATAATCATCAAATTCAATAACTGCCACATTAAATTTATTATAATCAGAAAAGTATTAGCAATTGAAGACTAATTCTATCTTTTGTTCCCATTCAAGGAACGCAGTGGGATCATTTTTGCCATGAAAGGCTGGAATTTTGAGTTTCAGCTATTTTACAAACAAGCATGGCAGCTAATTAAGAATAACATTCTTGAATTGGTGAATGGGTTTATAGATATGGGAAAATTTGACCACTGTCTAAATTGCACAAATATATGTTTAATCCCTAAGATTATACCAAAGGTGTTATGTCAAAGGTTAAGGAGGTATTTACCAGGGTTAATTTCGGAAACACAGTCTGCTTTTGTGTCAAGATGTTTAATATCTGATAATATTCTTATTGCAAAAGAAATATTCCATAGATTAAGGACAAATAAAAGTTGACAGACCAAATATATGGCTATAAAAACAGACATGAATAAAGCATATGATAAGATTGAATAGCTTTTTTCTGGCAACTTCTAGAAAAGATGGGTTTTTTAAGAAAATGGGTGCTCTGGATGATGAATTGCATTACATTTGTCCATTATTAGGTATTGATTAATGATCAACCGAAAGGAATTATTTACCCAAAGAGGGATTTACGGGAAGGGGAGCCTTTTATCCCCTTATCTGTTCATATTGTGTACAAAAGCTTTGATTGTGAACATTCAAAAAGCTGAAAGGAATAAAATATTAACAGGGGTTAAAGTAGCGAGGAATAGTCCGACTATCACTCATTTATTATTTTCGGATGATAGTCTATTTTTCTGTCAGGCGACCACGGAGGAATGTCATGTCATTCTTGAAATTCTCAAAATTATGAGCGAGCTTTGGGACAACAAATAAATTTTGTTAAATCACCACTTCAATTTGGACATAAGATCAAACGGAGAAAAAGGAAGACATAAAAGAAATTTTAGGTATAATACAATCGGAGGAATAAAGACGTATCTAGGAATTCAAGAAAGTCTCGGAGGTTCTAAAGCACATGTTTTTAGATTTATTAACGAGAGGTTAAACAATAAGAAAAATAATTGGACTTTAAAATTTCTGTACAAGGGGGTAAAGAGGTATTAATTAAATCAATATTAACATCATTACCTACCTATGTAATGTTTTGTAATAGACTGCCCAAAACGGCTAAGAAAAAACTTACAGGAGCCATTCTAATATCTGGGGAAGTTCGATTGAAACTGATCGGGGAAGGCATTGGTTGGCTTGGAACAAAATATGTACACATAAGAAAGAGGGAGGCCTGGGTTTTAGGAAGTTAGAGGATTTAAATACGGAAATGTTAGCAAAACAGTTATGGCGTTTGCTGGATACACCAGATTCATTATTTTCAAAGGTTTTCAAGGGTAGGTATTTTCACAACATGGATCCTTTCATCCCATAAAATTATACTTGCCATCATATGGATGGCAGAGTATCATTTCCGCTAAATCTCTGGTTAGAAAATGACTAATCAAAAGGGTTGTGATTGGTTTAAGGATTTCGGTATGGAATGACCCTTGGATCCCAGTCCCTCGCTCGAGACCAGCACTTTGCAATTATAGGGCTTATCCCCATTCGATGAAAGTTACATAACTGATAGATCAGCATACTAAGACGTAGAAGATTCCACTGCTTAGTGTGATTATGGCTCCGGGAGATAGTTAATAAAATCGGTGGCAATTTTTATATTTGAGAGATTAGACAGTATAGGTTGGCACTTCACAAGAAATGAAAAATACTCGGTAAAATTAAGTTATCGGATTGAGCAGTTATTTTCCGATTCGGATAACAAAAAGGTGAGATATGGACCAACGATCACATCGCTTCAATCACGGGTATGGCATATTAAGTGTCCCTCAAAATTGCAACATTTCATTTGGCAGGCGATATCAGGTTGTAACGCAGCGACACAAAATTTGAAAGCACGGAGGATTAACTGTGGTATTCATTGTGTTAGGTGTAGAACAATGGAATAGTCCATAAATCATGTACTGTTTGAGTGCCTTCCAACAGTACAAACATGGACTTTATCTAATATTCCCTCTAATCCAGGCATTTTTTTGGCGAGATCGATCTTTACGAATCTAGAATACCTATTAACAAAGCGGTTTTCCATTGAATCAAAAGAATATTTCTCATGAATTATATGGTGTTAGTGGAAAAGTAGAAAATAAAAGATTTAAAAAAATAGGGATAAAGATCCCAATAAAGTATTAAGACAGACAGAAACAGGAGGGAAACTATGGTACGAAGCCCAATTAGATGACAATAGTACACGGAACAGGGAAACCCACAAAATGGATGCACTGATTTTTGGTGACATGCAACTGCAACATGATATGTGTTATTGTCAGCTGGAGAGATCATGGAAAGAATAAAATATTTTTTCGGGTCAAAATTGGTTCCACAAAAAGAATGGAGTACAACAAAAATTATTTAGAGCATAGAATGTCATCTCCAGTTTGTCACATCTCCATGCTGAGATGAAGACACTTATTTGGACGATGAGATTTATGCTTCAATATCACACGATTAAAACTGTTTTTGCAACAGATTGTTAGGATGTGGTGAAGATGGTGAATATCCCAGAGGAATGGTCAGTATTTGCAATTCATATGGAGGAGTATCTACACTGCAAAGACCTCTTCGAAGAGATTCAGATCATAGTCATATCAAAAATACAAAATACCATAACCAATAAACTCACCTGCAGAACCTGGATGCATGCAACAGTAATGGAAATATTAGTTCAGAATTTCCGATTTAAGTAGATAAATCTCGTAAATTTATTTTTTTTGTTAACAAAAAAAGGACTAAACAAACTAAAATTACACTGGTCCGTTAGCACGAGTTCTCTCTCCTAATTAGATATTATAAATCAAAAATTAAAGAGACTTAAGTAAATCTCATGCACCGAACGCAGATAAACACAAAAACAGAAACATATTAAATATTAAAACGACAAAAATGTTAATAAATCTATACAAGTTTATATACAGATACTGAGACACATAATACAGCAACGTGCTTGCAAACTGTGACTCTAAAAAAATAAGAGAACCAGGAGTTGTGATGGAAAACGGCAAGTCTTCATTGATACCGATCCGTTGCAAAGGTTAGTGAAGAGGAAAGCTCCTCCATAAGTCTCTTTCATCGACCGGCGTTGACTTTGTGTTTCTTTGGCAGCCGCGGTTAGTAGGAAGGCCGGAGAGCCGCTGGTGATGGAAGAAATCATGGTTGCGCCGCCGCAGTCTTACGAGGTTCGGATCCGAATCATTTGCACAGCTCTATGTCACAGTGACATCACCTTCTGGAAACTCCAAGTATACTATTTCTTCTTCTCTTCTTTGATTTTTGATTTTTCTTCCTTAAAATCTATTTGCTATATCACTTTCAAAAAAGGTCTATGCAAAACCATTGAACATAAAGGATAGACATCAAAACAAGGTAGAAAATAAGAATAATTGAATTTACATGATGTTTTTTCTTAAAAAAATTGGCGTTTACCCTATTTGGCGAACTTAGTTTCAATATTATACGATTTTAGGTATATCCAAAATTATTTCTTACCGGCTATATATACCTCAGACTCAAATATTGACCCAATAATAGTTCGGGATGACCGAAAAACTTAACAAATCTTAACTTATGATTTTTTTGCTTTTCACGTTAATTAATTCCGACGTCCAAAATAAACTCCAAAGTTAATTTGGTACGAGAAACTAAACAGATTCCAATGTTCAATATTGCGAGATATCTTTTTTGTTTTCTTGCCAATTACTGAGACGACTTAAAAACGCAGATTTTTATTGAGTATTATTATGTAAAAAGGATTTATATATTGTGGTCGTTGATACTGAACAGTCAGATTTTTAAAATTTTGTCATTTTGGCTCTTTACGCAGGTTCCTCCAGCCTGCTTTCCCAGGATTCTAGGCCACGAAGCAATAGGGTTAGTCTACCTCTATTCAATTTTTGTCATTATCTAATTTTTTTAGATATTTTATTGAATATACAAAATATACTATATAAATGGATGTTTTTTAAGTTTTTTTATAATTATTATTTTAGGTTTTCACACACAAAGTAAAAAAAATATTTTTTTTCTAAATAAAAACATCATTAATTGTATATTTAAACAAAATATAGTCAATAATAAAATAGATTATAAAATACAAATAGTCATAAAATAAATAAAATAATAAATTTAACATTGAAAACTAAAAATGATATTTATAAAAAAATTCTTTAAACCAAAAATTAAATAAAAATGGAAGAAGTATTTATTAGCGTTAGATTTCAATGTACTGCATAAGCAGATATTTTATGAGTGTTAAATTTGAAGATAAACAGCACTTACAAAAAGAAAAACAAACAAAATTTACAATCCTGTTTATTAAAAACAGTTCCTTTTTATTCGTCAAGTTCTCCTCCAACATAAATATTTATTTAACAATACCAAAAAGAATTTTCTCCAATGACAATCCATGCGGAGCTTCATTTCAAATCTCACATGATATAGTTTTTGGACTTTTTAGGGTGCTAACGTTATGAAACTTTCGTTGACTGAGATGCAGATGTATAGAGACATTTATTATCGCTATTCAATTAACGCAGACATAGATATTTATATAGATTCATAATCGTATGCATTAGCCAAATAAGATGTTTTTGTGCATCTAGCAAGAATAGACAGAAGGTTTTGGAAAATCACTGAGAAAACTAGACCCCAAAACCCAGTCAAACCAATTTTATAAACCAATTCACCTCTATTTTTTTTCTCTAAATTCTATTTTAAGACATCTCCAACCAACTTCTATTTTTTCTTCTTTCTAAACTCTATTTTAGAGTAAAATCTTCTCCAACTCACCTCTATATCCACCTCTAAAATAGATATTGCTATTTTTTCTCTATAATTGCATCTATTTTTTCTCTAAAATAGAGTTAAATTTATTATTTGCGAAAAAGTTCTTCAACTTTTAACTTTATTTAATTTATGACTAAATAAATAAAAATAAATATTTCTAATAATTAATAATATAACAAATTCATATATTATAAAATAAAATTGTATATTTTTCTTTATATTTAGAGTAACGCTATGTCTTCTTCTAAAATAGTATCAAACTTATTTATTTAATGATAATTCTTTAAAGTTTAAAATTTTATAATTCTAACTTAAACAACTAAATATTTTTTCTTCTATTTTAAATTCAAAAGTTTTATTTAAAAATAAAAAATTAAACTAAATTGGGTTAATTTGAAATTTTTATAAATAAAAGGTATTATTACTAAATTAAAATAGAATCTATTTAGAATATTATTTTTTAGAAGAAAAATATAGAGAAATACATTGGAGAAAAGCACATATCAATTTTAAAGTTTCTTTATTTTATAGGAAGAAATATAGAAGTACATTGAAGATGGTCTTAGAGTAAAATTTTCTCTAACCCACCTCTATATACATTTATAAAATAGAGATTACTATTTTTATTCTAAATTTAGAGTAACTCTACCTTTTCCTTTAAAATACAGTTAAACTTATTTATTTGCAAAATAGTCAGTCAACTGTTATCTTTATTTAATTTATGATAAAAATATAAATATTTTTTATAATTAAAAATATAAAAGAGTTTATACAATATAAAATATATACATTCAAACATGACTAAAATGAGAAAGAGAGGAAAAAACGGATATTATGGCTACATATTTTGAAAATCCAACCAAAAACAAACATAACAGAACTACATATTTTATCATAAAATGAGGGACAGAAGATTAATTTATCATAAAAGATGGTTATGGGTATTAAAATAATTCAACGCATCTAAATATCTGAATAAAAATAAAAAAGGAAATTGTCCATGTACAAAATTTACTAGTTTTCACTATTACAGGTATTTAGAAATATTATTATCAAATTTTATCTAAATTTTTTTAAAACTATTATAGTTTATCATGTACTTTTATAACATATCCTTCATTGTACACTATATAGAAAACACATTAATATATATATTCAAGAAAACTTAAAATCGTAATTTCTCATGGCAACCTCACATTTTCCATAATTTAGTTGTTAAACGTTTTTAAAAATATCGTGATTCATTGTTGGTATTTGTAATGTTTTGTGTTTTGTCAAAAAGTTTCAGCCTCAAACGTTAAACAATTGATAACCACTCTGATTTTTCTTTATTTTTAGTTTTCTAACTTTTATATCAGTTGACAAAAAAGACTTTTATATCAAAAACTTTTTCTATGCCATTTAGCAAAAAGAAAGTATGAAAAGAAATACTTTTCTAATAAATATTAGAATTATAAAAGGGGAGTAATGGATGTATATGTGCCTCCATGACATTTTGAATATTATTAGTTTTGTAACTTGCGTATAATAAGTGTTGGCCAAAACTTCTTTAGTGTCCCCACTATGTACATAATTACATAGATCTCTATTCTTAGCTCTTGTATGACCAATCTTTTAAATGATAAAAACAAATTAAATTGTGTATATTTGATTATTAATATGGATTTCAGTTTAAAATTATTTGCATTTCTGTGTGCATAACTACATAGATCTCTATTCTTAGCTCTTTTTGGACCAATCTTTTAAATGATAAAAACAAATTAAATTGTGTATATTTGATTATTTTTATTATTAATATGGATAGCGTTTAGAATTATTTGGTAAAAAGTATCTAAATCAATATAAATTTTATTGATTAAGACTTAAATATATGTATTTTAACTATTATTTAGTATTTCATTCAAAATATATGTGATACCCTAAATTTTTAAAAGATCTGAATCTGAATCCGTAAATTTCATATACATATAATTTTTATTATATAAATTTATAATAACAGTTTTTATGAAAATCTAAATTTTCAAAATATATAATTTCTCAGTATTTAAACATATTTTCTGAAACAAAAAGATGAAAAACTTTAAAATTTTATATCAAAATTTTATATAAAAACAAGTATTTAAATTTAAATTCAGATCTCTTGAACCTGAAAACAAAAAAAAAATTTTTTAAAAAATATAAAAACAACACAAATCACTAAATAATAACACTGGCTGTCATAATCATGTAGTACAATGGTATATACCTCTGAAATTCATAACACATGTCTTAGATTCTAACCTAATATCCCTCAATGTTAAAGATATATTAAAAACCACAAAACTATGTTGACAAAAAAATAACACTAGCTAAAATAACAATAGCTAAAAACAACTACAAATTTATAATTTATGACAAAATAAAAATTATATATGAGGCTTATGAGCTATATAAATAAAATGACAGAATATATCATATATCGTGTCGGATCCAAAATTTTAATATGCAAATTCGGATCCATATTCAAGATATCTAAACTTTTGAGTTGAATTAAGTTATATAACGGATTAGATAGGATATCTTGGATAATTTTTCCGCCCCTAGTAAGACCCCCACCCACAACCTAAAACGAGATGAGGTGGTAATGTTGTTTACATGTGAATATACCATCATATTCTTATAAAACATTTGCAGATGAAATCACCAGTTACTCTAAATGTCAAATACCATAAATCATTCAAACCAGCTCTTTGTTATCCAAATTAAAGTTCAAAAAAAAATCTAAATCACATAGGCCCGTAGATTAAAACAGAAACAACGACCAAAAACCCAAACTTAAAACCGAATGAAAATCCTAGTAGAGGTTCCTTGTCATCCCAAATCCAACATCGAACCGATCCTCCTTATTCTCTTGCCACCTAGACTGCAACCCCAAGGCTAAACATTCGCATTTCCCTTATGGATTATATTCCACAATTACTCATCTTTTTCATCATATTTGTCGAAGCAAAACAAGAAATGGCCGAGCCAAGTGCTCTATTGTTACGCACGCAATTCGTTCTAGTTTACACGAATCTACCCAAATCTAATCTGAAATCAAACGTATCATTAAAAAAATATCAACAATATTTTGACATGCATTTTAAGAATCAATGATCTGATGATATAATATTTTGGCTGGATTTCCAAATCGATTAAAATGTTAAACCAGTTACTCCAAAGTTATGCTTCAAAGGGTCTTAAAACATCAACTTTTATTTAAGATATTGATGTAAGTGAAATGTGAATAAGCAGAGTTGTGGAGAGTGTGGGTGAAAACGTGAAGGAAGTAGTAGAAGGAGACACCGTACTGCCAACATTCATGCCAGACTGCGGTGACTGTGTTGACTGCATATCTCACAGAAGCAACTTATGCAGCAGGTTTCCCTTCAAAGTATCACCATGGATGCCAAGATACGAAAACTCCAGTAGATTCACTGACCTCAATGGCAACACTCTGTTCCATTTCTTAAACGTATCCAGCTTCAGCGAATACACTGTTCTTGATGTTGCTAACATCGTTAAGATCGATTCTTCTATTCCTCCTAGCCGTGCTTGTCTCCTCAGCTGCGGAGTCTCCACTGGTAAATCAATAAAATTATAAGAAATATTTGGTACCTTCTTTGATTTCTAATGAAATGCATGGATTTTTCTTTAGGTGTTGGTGCTGCTTGGAAGACTGCCAAAGTTGAACAAGGATCAACTGTTGTGATTTTTGGACTTGGTTCTATCGGTCTAGCGGTAAAAACGCAATTTTTAGTGATGAGTTATTTCGATTTTGTAGTGCTGAGATTGGTTATGGTTTTTACATTTTTAGGTTGCAGAGGGTGCGAGACTTTGTGGTGCCTCTCGAATCATTGGTGTAGATATAAATTCTGCCAAATTCCATGTTGGTTAGAGATTTTCTTTAATCCATAATTATCGTGCTAAAATCTTTAAATCATTATATTTTACATAGTAAATTATCATACATTCCTAAAAACACCATCTTCTTGTAGGCCAAAAATTTGGAATAACTGAGTTTGTAAACTCGATGACATGCGAAAACAAGCGTGTGAGCGAGGTAATGACACTTACCAGTTGCGTCAATGGAAATGGAAATGGATAGACATCTAAATTATATATCTTTGTGTTTAGGTGATCAATGAGATGACTGGTGGGGGAGCAGATTATTGCTTCGAGTGTGTTGGAAGCAGTTCTTTGGTTCAAGAAGCTTATGCTTGCTGCAGAAAGGTATGGTTGCACTGATTTGCGTATAACCAAAGTAGAAGATTCAGAGATTTTAACTTTTTGCTACAATCAACGTTTAGGGATGGGGAAAGACGATAACTTTAGGGGTGGACAAGCCGGGTTCACAAATTTGCTTAAACTCGTCCGATGTTCTTCACAATGGGAAGACTCTAGTGGGTTCGTTGTTTGGTGGTTTAAAGGCTAAGTCACACATTCCTATTCTTCTTAAACGCTACATGAGCAAGGAGCTTGAGTTGGATAAATTTGTGACACACGAGATGAAATTCGAGGACATCAATGATGCGTTCCAGCTACTCCTAGAAGGGAAATGCATCAGGTGTGTGTTGTGGATGGGTTAGGGCTAAGTGAGTTGAATATTTCTATCTCTTCATCTGCTGCAACATTTTCATATATGTTACATGTTCAAGTCTTTTTTCATGGTGAAGGAAAGTCTCAAAGACTGAAAATAAGCGAAGGCCATAAAGCAAGTATAAACAATGTTCTAATGTTTTATAATAAAAGGGGAAAACGATCCAGATCCCCACAAACTATGAGACATCGTATCAGATGCTTCCCATTTAAACTTCTCATGTACTTACCCACCATTAAATAGTTAAAAATCTATATGTACATAGTTTGAAAGTTAAATATTTATTTACCCACCATTTAAAAGTTTCAGACTTAATTAGCCATAATGTTGGTTAATGACACGGTTTAACGAATCGTTAACCTAAATTTCGTGTACGGTTAATATAATGTAAACAGTAAACCAACTTAACCTTTAATTTATATTAAAACTGAATTAAACCCTTATTGAACCAAAATAAACCAATTTAACATTAATTTGTAAAAAAATCAAAGAACCCCTTAATTAAACCCCTAACGAAACTCCCCAGAAATCCCTAAAATTCTAAGAACCCTAAAATAAAAAAACCCCTAATTCGATCGATCCATGGAGATGACTTTGTGGAAAGATATTCCGCCTCACATCGACGAAGCACCTCTGATTTTTGATACAGCTCCTCCTCCTCGTATCTTTGACGATGCTCCTCCCAATTGCGACGACTCAACTCCTAATTTTGACGAAGAAGCAGGCGAAAGAGATGAGTTACATTGCGATCGATTAGCTCGGGAGTTTATGGAGTCAGAATCTCCAATCCGGCATGATGTGTTACCAGACAACAACGACGAGGGAGAACCAACACATGTAAGAGAGGAATTCATGGTTGGTCGGGGGAACGGGATTCTGTATAAAGGGCAGACGTTCTTCAACGGTGTCGCCTTCAAAGAAGCCGTGATTGACTATGCTCTGCACACGGGATACAATATCAAACAATACAGGTATGATAGGGATAAGATCGGGTATAAATGCGTAGGTGGTGAAAATGGGGGTTGTGAATGGCAAGTATATGCATCTTCGTTACCTAAGGATCCGATTTGGACGATTAGAAAGTATAAGACAGAGCATAGGTGCATTCCAAACGGCCATTGTGAATTGTTTAAGGTCCCGGTCATAGCTAGGATATTTTTGGATAAACTTAGAGATGATCCAGACTATTACATGTCTCAGAAGATAAAAGAAATTATAAGAGAGAAGTGGAAGCTTTCTGTTACTCGTCCACAGTGTCAAGCAGCTCGTAACAAAGCTTTGAGGTGGGTAGAGGCTGAATACGATGAGCAATTTGGTAGGCTAAGAGACTATGCAGAAGAAATCTTAGTGTCTAATAAGGATTCTGTTGTTGAGGTTGATACGATTCTTAATGAGGATGGGGAAGATGTTTTCAACAGATTTTATGTCTGTTTTAATGTCCTTAGGAAGAATTGGAAAGAGTCTTGTAGACCTTTAATTGGTGTGGATAGGTGCTTTTTAAAAGCAAAGCTTAAAGGTCAGTTATTGGTAGCAATCGGTAGAGATGCTGACAATGCAATATACCCTATAGCTTGGAGTGTAGTTCAAGTTGAGAACACTGAAAATTGGCGTTGGTTTATCAAGCATTTGAAGGATGATTTAGGTTTAGGTGAAGATGGGGATGGTTACGTGATGGTTTCCGACAGACAGAAGGTTTGTTTAACGTTTGTAGTACTTTTTGTAATGTTGGATTTTGTCTTGCTTTCATTTTACTAACCGGTTGTTATACTTTTTAATAGGGATTGATAAAGGCTGTGGAGTTAGAGTTACCTAAGATTGAGCACCGAAAATGTGTAAGGCACATTTACGGAAATCTTAAAAAGAATCATGCATCTAAATTACAGCTGAAGCCACTCCTTTGGTCATTGGCTTGGAGCTACAATGAAGCTCAATACAAGCAGAGGTTGGACAGGATCAATGCGTACGATTCAAAGTTGTATGAAGATGTGGTAAAGGCGAAACCCGAGACATGGTGCAGAGCATTCTACAAGATTGGATCTTGCTGCGAGGATGTGGAGAATAACTCGACCGAGTCTTTTAACAAGACGATCAATAAGGCTCGGGAGAAGCCCATTGTTGCCATGTTGGAGATGGTAAGACGTTTGGCAATGATAAGGATTGCCAAGCGTTTAGTATTATCGCATTCTCACACAGGTATTATTTGTTTTTAGTACATGTAGTTTTGGATTTTACTTGTAGTTTTTATCTAAATGTTTACATTTTCTTGTTTTTCCAGGTTTGTGTACTCCATATGTGAGCAAATTCCTTACAAGACAACATGAGCTTGCCTCGGCTTGTAAGGTAAGTAGCAGTACCAACGGGATGTATGAAGTCTCACTATCGGACAACACTTTCAGGGTAAGCTTGACCAGATACACGTGTACCTGCAAGAAGTATCAGATTACCGGCATTCCGTGTGAACACGCATACGGTGTTATCATTGCGAAGCGTTTACAGGCTGAAGACTTTGTATGCCATTGGTTTAGAACTTCAACATGGAAGAGGAACTATGAAGAAGGTCTTGTTCCACAGAGAGGCCCTGCGTTCTGGCCTTCTTCTATGGGTAATAACATTAACCCACCACCACAACCTGAAGAAAAAGATAATTCAAGAAAGAAGAATAAGGTAAACAAGGGTGATAAGAAGAGAAAGAGAGGTGTTTGTGAGTCACCAACAAAAAATTCAAAGAAATAAAAAAAGAGGATTATGCATTGTGGTCTCTGTGGATCGGATCAACACAATTGCTGGTTCCATAAGAAGCAAGGAACTCAGGTAATAAGCCTAAGATCTTTGTTTATTCTTGAGATTTCTATGACATTTTTGTTGATTTCTCTAAACCAACTCACTTATTGTAGGCTTCGGAAGCTAGTATTTTTCAGACACAAGAATCTCAAACTTGATGGAGGCGGTTTGATGAAGGTGGATTAGGTCTTATGGAATGAGGATTTGGAGTTGTAGGTTTTTGTTTAAATAGTATGTTTTGTGTCGAATGTGTTGTCCATTAGGTTTAAGTTTATCTTTGTTTTTGTTTTAGTTGAAGACAGCATGTGATGTGGTCCAACTTGTGCTACTTTTGATGATGTTTTTTTGTAATTCAAACAGCTGTGTTTTGTCTTGCTAAAGATGATCTTTTATTATTCATTTGTCTTGCTTTATTTGATTATGTTCTTATTTTGAATGAAATGGAAATAACGATTGTTTAATGGGACTAATGAAGCTGATCTTTTCTCTTGCTAAAGATGATCTTTTGATTCAAACTCTAAAGTGCTGCTAAACATGAGCAAACAGACTAATAAAGCTGTCAAGAAATAAGTTGCAACCATGTTCATTTCCCATTTCATTCAAATCCGTCCAAGCAAACACACAAAACATCCCATAACCGATACATAGTAAACAAATAAAGATCTTACCACAACCGATAACTAAGCCATCTTACGAACACAATACAAGAAACAAATACCAAATACAGCCAAAACACCCCCGAACCCAAACACCATCTTTTTCATCCTATTGTCTCGATCGATTTTGGCTTCCAAAAGAACACATTCAATCTTCTCATACATAGCTTCCATTACCACTTGATTCTCTTTTATATCTTCCTTCAAAGCATCAACATCGCTTTTCAGTTTGTTAATCTCAAACAACATGGCTTCATCGACCCACTTAAACAAGTGGTTATCATTCACCATCTACAAACACATCAAGCCGATTATTGAATTGCCTACATTACATCACAAACACAGCGAAAATCAATCACAAATTACCTTTTTAGCATTTGCGAGCTCACATCGGAAGTACCGACGGCACGGATTTGTTTCCGACTTTGACATCCTCGTCACAGTTTCATTCTCGCACCAACATCTCTCGGGTATCCCATCACACCTATATCGCCCTCCAGAAGACCCGATCGATGCTGCAGAAGAATCAGACATATTTGCAGACGAAAATTCGAACCCAAAATGTTAGGGTTCTTCGGTGTTTTGCAGATAAAAGGGGGCAAATGATTTTGTTATGAATTTCAATTGTTTATATAACCGGGTTTAATTGGTATTTCGCCTGGTTTAAGAATTTTTTTAATTCTTTGTTAACCGGATTTAAAAAACAATATCCGATTCGAAAACTGAACCAAACGATACATCGACAAAACCAGGGAAAAACCAAATTATGGGGAAATAGAATGATAAAACACAATTTGGAACATATAGATCTTTAACTATTTAATGGTGGGTAAGTACATGAGAAGTTTAAATGGGAAGCATCTGATACGATGTCCCATAGTTTGTGGGGATCTGGATCGTTTTAGAAGAGAATGTAATTCTTTTAACGGACTATGAGTTTGGCGGTGTTCTAAAATACGTGTTAAGGGTTAGCAGGACGGCCAACCACTATATAGCACCTTGACGTATATACGGGTGTATGCTTCCACCAATCGAAGTTTGCCGCCTGCGGTTATATACAATACATAGTTTTAGTTTTTTATAAAAAGATATATCTATGTAAATTATATTTTCATATATAACTCAATATTGATTAAAAAATACAAATATAATTAATATAGTTTATGATTTTGTTAACTATGATCATAAGAAACATGAAATATATATAACAAACATAAAGTATGTTAAAACGTAAAATATTGAGAGGAAATATGAATAAGAATTCAAAAAAGTACAGTGAGAGTTTGTAATCCACTACAGGTATACAAGGAAGTTCCGATCGAAATTTCGACGGAGTTAAATCTATCAAAAATTCAGATGAATTTTTTACGAGTGTTTGACGAAATTTTTATTAAAAAACGTTGTTGAATGTCTGTGTGATATTTGAACGTTGGAAAACACCGATAATTTTTGAAAATATCGTAATTATGGAAATATGCGTTTCAACTATCAAAAATCCATCGGAAATTTTTGACGGATTTCAGATGGTTTTTGAATGTTATAAAATACCGACAAATTTTTGAAAAAAATTGCAATCATTAAAAATACATGTTCCAACAAATTTTTGATGGATATTAAGGATGTTAAGACATATCGACGGGTTACCGACCAAATTTTAGCTGTTATGTAGCCATTTTATATTTGTGGTATTTATTTGTCGGAAATCCATAGGGAATAGGTCCACCTCCTCCTTATAAACTCGATTCCATACTCTTCCATTTGCAACAGATCTTCAATTTGCAACAGAACACTTATATAGTAGTGGATTTATGCTGCTTTTCAAGGTTTGGTATTCATATGGAGAAAATAATTCAATAGTCAATTATGGTAGTACTACTATTAGTAAACAGAATACTGATGGAGTAGATGAACCAAACACAACTGCCAATAAAAATGTTGAGACTTTTCAAATGGTTAATGATGTATTTCGTGAAATATTAAAACATTTGATTATGATAGAGTAGAGTAGAGGAACCAAAGACCCGCAAATTCTTCGATATGTTAGGTTCAGGTAAAAATCCGTTATATCAAAGTTGTAGAGAAGGGCATTAGCCTTTATCAACAACAACAAGAATGATGTATATAAAAATGTATTTTAATTTAAGTGAAGATTGTGTGGATGCAATTGCTGATTTTGTGAAAGACATATTGTCGGAAGATAATATTTCACCAGCTTTATATTATAAGATACATAAATTAGTATCTTGTTTTGGTTTGCCTTATCAGATGATAGATGTGTGCATCAAAAAGTGTAAAATTTATTGGAGAAGAGACGTTGATCGTACAAGTTGTCGATTTTTTCAAAATCCTCAGTATCCTAAGAGTAGTGGAAGAGTGAAAATTCTGCTTAAAAGAATGTAGTCTTTGCCGTTAACTGAGAGGTTGAAGAGGTTATATTAATCTGAGTGCACGGTGGCAGCTATGAGATGGTATGGTGAGCATACAACATATGGAGAAATTGCTCATCCACCAGATGCAGAAGCGTGAAATATTTCCAATCAAAATATCATAGTTATGCGTATGAGAGAAAGAATTTCTATTCAGGATTAAGCACTGATGGTTTTAACCCATTTGAAAGGCACGGAAGACAATATTCTTTATGGCCAGTTATTGCGAGACCATATAATTTGTCTCTGCCTTTGTGTCTCCGCCTTTGTGCATGAATCGAGAGTTTTTGTTCCTCACCATTCCTTGTTCCAGGTCCAAAGCATTTGAAAATAGCATTTGATGCATTCTTGCAGCCATTGATTTATGAGTTACAAATATTACGGAAAAATGGAGTTGAAGCGTATGATGTATCTTGTAAGCGGAATTTTTTCATGTATGTGGTGCTTATGTGGACTATCAATGATTTTCCAGCATACGCATGTTATCCGGTTGGAAAGCTCATGGAAGATTATTGTGTCTTTATTGTCAGCATAACACAGATGCGTTTTAACTGACGAATAGACAAAATACATGTTGGTTCGATTGTCACATACATTATCTACAGAGTGGACCATCCATATCGTAGAAGCACTACCTTGTTTACAAAGAAAAAGTATATAAAGGACCAACTGAAGTAAAAGGTGCTAATATGCTAATTTAGCTAAGAGATTTTGGTATAAAGAAGACTATCAAATGTGGTGGTAATGGGCATGAAGCTGTTGAAGGTTGTGGAAAATACCACAATTGACACAAAAAGTATTTTATGGAAAATATCGTATTGTAAAGATTATCTACTGAGACATAATTTGAAATGCATGTAGATAAAATTTATTTGACAACATGATGCATACTGTTCTCAGTGTCCAGGTAAAACAAAGGATAATTTGAAGTCCGGATTGGATATGTGGAAGATTTGTGCTCGTAAGTCACTTCATGACTTTGTGAATGGTTGCATCTTCAAAGCAAGAGTTCTTCAATTGGATTATCCATAACATGAATTTCCAGATGATTATGTATCTAACCTTATAAATTGCATTGAAATCTGAGAGGGAAAAATTATAGAGATGATGAGTCATAATTGTCATATAATAACGCATTGCCTCCTCCCATTTGCCTTTCGCTATCTCGTACTACATAACGTCCATGAAGCAATAGCTGGTACATTTAAATTTTTATTAATTGATTTTTTACTTACTTGCTTTATTCTATTATTGTTCATATGTACGCTGCAGGGATATGAGATTTCTTTCGAGATCTATGCATAAGATCACTGAAGTCATACAATATCCAAAATTTGGGGGAGAAGATTCCGGTGATCCTTTGCAATCCAGAGAAGATTTTTCCACCATCATTTTTGATGTATATAGAACATTTTCTAATTCATCTGCCTCGAGAAGCATCACTTACTGGTCCTATTCAAAAGAAGGTGAAAAACTTAAGTAGAATGGAGGGTTCCATTGTCGCACAAAACATCAATGATGTAGTTTCACACTTTTTGGATACTATTTTCCACCTTAAGTTCAGACAAAGAGCCAAAGACCTGCTCGAAATGAGGACGGAGGCGAACAACCATTTTATCCGATTGATGTTCCTAACATCTTTGTACAAATTGGTCGCCTATGCTGAAAAGAAAAAAAAAGGAGAAAACTAACAGAGAAGGAGCAACTGCATTTGAATACATGTATTCTTACGAATTGCAAAGATGTAGTTAAATATGAAAGGTAATTGATATTTTGTAATTTTTAATATCTTTATATTGAAATTATATATATGTCTAACACTTTTTATTACAGAATTTTCATTGGCTATGACAAGATTTGAATATCCTCATTATACAAAAGATCAGCATCATCAGCTCAAACAAAATGAGTTTGCAAAATGGCTCAAATTCTATGTATTTCTTAATTAATCTATTATGATATTAACGTTACCATTTTCCATACATTGTATTAATATCTTTTTTTTTGATACAGGTCACATCACAATCATATAGAAGATATGTAATTCTAAAATGGTTGGAAGAGTTAGTTTTTGGGTCACGATAAGTTGCAGTTTCATATAGATTGTACACGTAGATATGCTTTCAAGAGTTATCTTGATGGAAGTACACGAAAAACTGTTGATCACGGCATATCTTCTCAATTTGGTGATATGGTGTACTACGGTATTTTACGAGAGATATTAGAGGTTCACTATCGTGGGACGCTCGATCTACGGTATATTGTTTTCATTTGTGATGGGTACAACCCCATAGAGGGATACATTGTTCGAACTGATGATTTTGGAGTTACATCGATACATTCGAGAAAAAAGTGTTGGGCCAAAATATAATAAGCATATTGAGCTTATAATACGTTGTTAAAGTGAATATGAAATGGAGTTACAAATTAGACCTATTAGGAATAAGTGGAACTAAAGAAAGTCCCACATTGCTTAGGAGGAACTTTTTCCACTATTATATATAGTGAAACAAAGTAACTAAGCTTCAAAGTGGTTTATGGGGAGAACCAAGGGATCCACACACCCACACCACCACCATCACCACCGATCGATTCATCCTCGCGAGCATTACCAGGATCGATTGGTCCTCTACTGGATCGATTGGTTGATCGCGACCTACGGATGGTTTCAAGAATCGTCCTTGCGTGCATTTCCAGGATCGATCGATCTAGATGAGATCGATCAATCCCTTACTCCGTGGGATTCCAGGATCGAATGATCCATACCAGATCGACCGATCCCTTACTGCGTGTGATTTCAGGATTGACCGGTACATACCAGATCGACCGATCGCCTACAGGATCGATTGTTCCAATTTTTGGATCAATCGATCGGGTTCAAAATCTGATTGTTATCCACGAAAATTCCAGTCAAATTTGTTGTAACCGCTTGCAAAATTTTCGGGATGACCGCCCAAAGTCGGGATTTTATGCCAAAAACCCCCTTATCCACTACTCCCTATAAATAAAGACTCCAAGCGATCATTTTGGATATCAGAAGCATTCTTACAATCTCTTAAACCCTAAAAATATTGTTCTCTCTAATTTCACTAAAAGGTCCAGCTTTCTCTCATTTTCGTTTCACTCTTTTAGAAACGAATTTCTGTTCTTGAGTATATCGTAGTAACAAGTTCGCAGATTCCTTACTCGAGTGTTGTGAATCGGTCTATCAACGATTGTATCCTGGGACTTGAAAAACGTATAAAAACCGTTGCATTACGCGTGCTTTATTGAGTTAAGGAAAGAGATTAAATCTTGCCTTCGTCTTCATCTAAAAAACGTTTTATTAACTCATTTTTTCTTATCCGGTTTTCACAATCGTATCGGGTTTTATAAAATCGTGTTTTTTTATCCGGTTTTACAGGTCTTACAGACTCAACTTAATAAATCCGCTTCTAGCAAATAGATACTATCGGATTAAAGAAAAATGATTTTTTTTAAAAAATAATTTGTAATCGTTTCTGCGAACGCTGAAAAGCGAGATTGCAAAACGAATATTAATCTCATATTGTTTCTGCAAACGCTCAAAAAGTGAGTCTGCAAAACGATATCGAACGATCTCATATTGGATCGATCGTGATTTTGGGATCGATCGATCTCGAGACCTCCGCGAATGCTATACAGCGAAATTGTGATTCCTTTAACTGTTTTAAATAAACATTTAAATCAAGTTTCTGACTATCGTTTCTTTTGTGAAACAGATGACAACAAACGTTGCGAACACTCTCAACAACAATGAGATTGTAACGATGAAGACAAATCAAGTCACTCCACAAGTGCCACTGGATACCAGTAGACTGCTTCTCGAAAAAATTGATGGGAATGGATTTAAGAATTGCAACAGAAGATGGTCTTTTATCTGACATCTCTGAATCTCAACAAATTCCTCAGAGTGATGGAGTCCTGGATGTGCGCACACTATCCAATATTCATGCATGGAAACATTCAGACTTTCTATGCACAGAATGGATCCTTAGTCGTCTGGTAGACAACTTATACTCAGTCTACAACAACGATAATGAATATCCCACAGCCAAGCATCTATGGATTGCTTTGGAACGAAAGTACAAGTCTGAAAATGTTGGTTTTCAGAGATATGCTGTGGATAAGATTCTGGATTTTAAGATGGTGGACTTAACCCATCATGGATCAAGTTGAACAGTTGCAACTGATCAACAACGAGATTGTATCAGAAGATATGATTCTTCCTAAAGCATTTGTTGTTGACTACACCATTGAGAAGCTTCCACCAAACTGGGTAGATTTTAAAAACTACCTTAAGCACAAACGAAAGCAGATGCCTCTCGAATCACTGATCTCTAGGCTTTACAATGAAGTTGTGATTCGCCTTTCAAAAAATGAGGAAAAGGGTATCAAACATACCTTGACGAACAATTTAAGGCAAAAGACAAAGGCAAAACAGAGGAAAGACTAGCAAGTACAAGAACTTCAAGTCCTCTGGCTCCACAAACTTCAAGAAACAATCTTTTGGTGAAAAGAAGTATCGTGGGAAATGTCATCATTGTGGCAAGATGGGTCACAAGGCAGATGTTTGTCGCAGTAAGCCTAAACAAAAGCGACATCATCATGCAAACCTAATAGAAGAAGATCTCTGTTGTGTTGTCACTGACCAGGTCAAAACAATTGAGAGACATCCTCTGGAATGGTGGTACAGCACAGTCGCCACGACCCACATATGCTTTGATAAGGATATGTTCAACACTTATCAGATATGCAACAATGATGAACATGTACTAATGGACAATACCCAGTCATCCAAAGTCGCAGGACATGGAAAGGTGATCCTGAAGCTGACATCAGGACATCATATTACGCTCATCAACGTGAAACACGTTCCTGACATGAGGAAGAATCTGATCTCTTGCACTCTTCTCAGCAAGGTTGGATTATACACCAATTTTCATTCTGATAAATTGGTACTTAAGAAAAATGGGACTATGTTTACTTGTTACAGAGCAAAAATGAAGTTGTAGATAAATTCAACGAATATAAGCTAGAGGTTGAAAACCAACTAGGAAGAACTATTAAAATAGTTCAGAGTGATAGAGGTGGAGAATATGAAGGAAAATTTGTTGCATTTTGCAGAGAAAATGAAATCATTCATCAAGCAACTGCTCCTTACTCACCTTAACCCAATGAAGTTGCAGAACGTAAAAACCGAACTCTAAAGGAAACGATGAATGCAATTGATGTAAGAATCAGGCGTAACCCAGAACATATGGAGGGAAGCTCTAATGACTTCTAATTATATTCTTAATAAAATTTCTCACAAAGTGACAAGAAAAATGTCATATGAACTGTGAAAAGGTACGGTTCCCTTATACAAGTACTTGAAAGTGTGAGGGTGCTTAGCAAAAGTTACAGTACCACTTCCTAAAAAAGTAATAGTTGGACCTAAAATATTTGATTGTATATTTATTGGATATGCATATAACAGTTGTGCTTATCAGTTCTGGTTCACAAATCAGACATTGTGGATATCCATGTAAATACAATTATGGAATCGTGAAATACGTCTTTCTTTGAAAATATTTTCCTTGTAAGATAAATTAAACCCTAAGCGGAATAGGAAAGAAAGAGACGTAAGCGAAATAAGCGCTCTTACCTTATCTCTAGGAAATGGAGAAAATACTGAAAATGAACCCAGGTGTAGTAAACGGGCTCGAAAGGAAAAAACTTTTGGTGACGATTTTTTAATGATTTACTCACTGAAAATGAACCAAAAACCTTTGCAGAAGCAATGTCTACAACAGACACACCTTAATAGAAGGAAGCCGTCAAAAGTGAATTTGATTCAATAATGCAAAACCATACGTTTTACATAACGGATTTACCTGAAGGGTTCAAAGCTCTCAGTTGTAAATAGATCTTTAAAACCAAATTAAAAATCGATGAAACGATTGATAAATACAAGGCTAAACTTGTAGTTCAAGGTTTTCGCCAAAAAAAAAAAGATTTAGACTTCTTTGATACATAAAGAAATCTGGAAATCCACCAGATGGATATAAAAAGTACATTTCTAATCGGAAATTTTGAAGAAGAAATATATATGAAACAACATGAAGGGTATGTTATACTAGGAAAAGAACACAAGATATGTCGACTGGTGAAATCGTTGTATGAACTGAAACAAGCTCTAAAACAATGACATGAAAAATTCGACAGCGTCATGATGAAAAATGGATTCAGCATAAATGAAAGTGATAAGTACATTTATTTGAAGACTACAAAAAATGCTTATGTCATGCTATGTTTATATGTAGATGATATGATTATCCTTGGAAGCAACAACGATATCATCAATCAGACTAAAATCATGTTACATGGATAGTTTGATATGAAAGATATGCGGTTGGCTGATGTAATTCTAGGGATTAAAATCACTAGACATCTTGGAGGATACATATTATCTCAAGAATATTATGCTGAAAAGGTGCTTGATAAATTTAAAAAATATTCAAATGGAACCGCAAAAACTCTTGTATATATTATTCTTCATCTTACGAAAAATTCAGGTGAACATTTATCACAGAACGAATATGCTAGTGTGATCTGAAGTATGATGTACTTGACAAATTGTACTAGATCAGATTTAGCACACTCAGTAAATGTACTAAATAGGTACACGAACAATCCAAGATATATCCATTGGAAAGCTATAACCAGAGTATTAAATTACATAAGGTTTACCAAAAACTATGGATTGCACTACGGTTCTGAACCGGCAGTTTTGGAAGGTTACAGTGATGTCAACTGGATTTCCAATTCCAAAAACAAAATCAACAAGTGGATATGTATTTACACTTGGTGGTGCCGCAGTATCCTGGAAATCTTCCAAACAAACACTTCTGGCTAGATCAACAATGGAATCAGAATTCATTGCATTAGACAAAGCCTCAGAAGAAGCTGAGCATCTTCGTAACTTCATGGAAGATATCTCGATGTGGGAAAAACCAGTGTCATCAATACGCATACACTGTGATTACCAATCGGCTATAGCTCGAGCAAACAATAATCTGTACAATGGTAAGTCACATCATATACGTAAACGACATAAGACTATTAGACAATTGATCTCAAGTGGTGTAATCTCACTCGATTAAATAAAATCAGTTGATAATATAGTAGATCCTTTCACAAAAGGTCTGACACGAGATCAAGTTTTTAAATCATCAAGAAGAATGAGTTTAAATCCTATGAATTAAAGATGAAATTTGATGGTAACCCTACATCATTTGATAGGTTCAAAGGGACAACTAAATCAAATTAAGTTTATATAAACACTGTGAAACTCTAGTTTCTACCTAGTTCCTAAGATGACAAACAGTGTTTATCTGCATATACAAAGGTTAAGCATTGACTTTTAATGAATTCATATATTCTTACCAATGAATTGAAGCAGATTACTTCGAGAAAAGAATACAAATATGAAAGATCACTTTGTGAATGTGAAATGGGGCCGTTTCTAGGAGAATAAATGAAAGGTTATATTCTTCAAGTTCACTCATGAAAACCAGGCTGTTCAAGGCTAAAACAAACACAAGAAGAGAACAAAAGTTCTACGAGAAACAAACCGCGTTATAACTGTTGTCTCAGTTTACACTAGAAATTCGGGTGGTTCAAGCCATCATGTTCACCTCCTGGCCTTGTAAACTCGACAGATATTAACTATGATTGGTTCAATGCAGAAAAATACAACCAAATCAGATACGGTTTTCTTTTCGTTTATACTCAAGAAAGTTTTTCTTTTAGCTTTCTAGATCCTAAAGAGTCTTTCAAAGTCACCACAAGTTTAGAGTCATTTCTATTCATGGGGGTGATTGTTGGGCCAAAATATTAGTAAGCATATTGGGCTAATAATATGTTGTTAAAGTTGTTGGAATGAAGAACAAATGATGAAGGAAGAAGGCCTGTAACTCTAGTATTAAAGACGTGTGGTCTAAGTCATTTAAGGGGAGTGTCTAAGGCATGTTTGTGTTTTAGTATTATGTTATCCTTATAGTCATTCATGTATAAGACAATCCTTGTATCCAAACAAGCCTAGACTAGATTATTATAAATAGCTATCTCTCTCCTCATTTGTAATTTAGAAACTATTATTCTAATTTTCTTAATACAATCAATTTTCTCTCTAATCTCTCATTCTCTCATTTTTTAATTCTACAAATCTCTTAATCTCATATTTTTTCATGGTATCAGAGCCAGGTTACAAAAATCTGGGTAAAATTCATCATTAAATCTTTGAATCAAGAAGAAATCATCTTCATCACAATCTGTTTTCATTACTATTTTTTCCGTCGACTTTGATCGCGAATTCTGGCCAAACCACGATAACTTTTGACGATCTGTTTTTTTTCTGGATTGTTCTTCTGTGAGTTCTGAAGACACAACAATTCCATTTGCCATCTCCATTCCCATCTAGAGAAAAACACAAGTATTTTATGACATTTATTGATGAAAAGTCCAAATATACTTGGGTCATTTTGCTTAGTTCTAAAGATAGAGTATTTGATGCATTTCTAAATTTTCAAGCATATATTACTAACCAATACAATGCAAGTATTAAATGCCTTAGAACAGATAATGGAGGGGAATACACTAGCACCATGCTTCAACAACACTTGGCCAATGATGGCATTGGACATCAAACTAGCTGTCCTTACAGTCCACAACAAAATGGAGTGGCTGAAAGGAAGAATAGGTGTTTGATGGAAGTTGTGAGAACAATGATGTTCCACATGAAAGTTTCCAAAAGATTTTGGGGGTGGATGCTCTTGTAGCTGCATGCTACTTGATTAATAGGACTCCTACAAAAGTCCTAGATTATTTGTCTCCATTTGAGGTACTAAACAAAATTAGATCTAACATTGACCACTCAAGAGTTTGTGGTTGTGTTTGTTTTGTATTAGTTCCAAAATAGCAAAGAAATAAGCTGGAACCAAAGAGTACCAAAGCTATGTTCATTGGGTTCTCCACCCAGAAAGGATACAAATATTATGATCGAGAGACTAGAAGAGTCTTAGTATCCAGATATGTCAAATTCCAAGAATCAAAAGGTTTCTATGAAGAAGGAACTTGAGATCAATTCAAAGACATCTCCACAACAAGATCAGAACAAGCTGAGAACTTGAGGATGCTCTTGTAGAGCATTGGCATAGTTTCTCCTCATCCTCAGCCCACGGTCACTGCTCCTCATCCTGTACCGTCCAGCCCCAACACGGCCCCAGCTTCGGTATGGCCAGCCGGGCCGCGGCCGTTAACCCCGGCCAGTCCATCTAATCCGTGGTCGTCTTCTGTTTTTCCCTCCAGCTCTCCTGGCCTTCCTCCTCTTGAAAATGGAGGGGGGGGGGGAGAAGCATCTACTCATGTCCAACAAGACTCAGTAGGAGATAAATCAATTCTAGTCTCAGCTTCCAAAAGATCAAGAGATGTACCTACTCTCATTGAAGCTTTAGGTGAAGAAGATGAGCCTATCCAATAATCTCCACCTACAGTGTTAAGAAGGAGCACAAGACAAAGGAATCCACCAGTCTTCTACAATGGAGATGCTGTTGTTCATCATGATCATGGAGTTTGTAACATTGCTCACTTACCTACTAACCATGTTGCTTTCATTTCAAGTCTTGATAAGAAACAGATTCCAAAGACATATGGGGAAGCTATGACAAAGAAATAATGGAAGGAAGCTATCCTAGCTGAGAAACAAGCCATGAAAAGGAATGGTACATATGCTCCTGCCACTTTACCTAAAGGAAAAAGGGCTGTAAGTTCTAAGTGGATTTTTACCATTAAATACAAAAGCAATGGTGAAATTGATAGATATAAAGCTATGTTGGTGGCTAGAGGTTTTACTCAGACCTATGGTGAAGATTATAGGGATACCTTTGCACCTGTAGCTAAGATTCATTTTGTTAATGTTGTTCTTTCACTTGCTACTAACCTTGATTGGGAATTATGGCAAATGGATTTTAAGAATGCATTCTTACAAGGTGAATTAGAAGAAAAGGTATACATGTCACCTCCACCAGGTCTAGAGGAAGAGGTAGGGGCCGACAACATACTTAGACTGAGGAAGGTCATCTGTGGTCTTAAACAATCTCCAAGAGTTTGGTACCACAAGCTAAGTGTAACATTGATGGATAGAGGCTTCAAAAGATCTGAAGTTGAACATACTCTTTTTAAACTAAAGAGTAAAGAAGGTATTATGGTAATTCTCATTTATGTAGATGATTTAATCATATATGGTAGTGATAGTGTTGGTATTGCATCTACAAAAGAATATTTGAAGAGTGTCTTTGATATTAAGGATTTAGGAGAACTTAAATACTTCTTAGGAATTAAAGTGTGTAGGTTCAAGGAAGGTCTCTTCTTATCTCAAAGGAAATATGTTGAAGATTTACTAACCTCTAAAGGTATGATAGAAGTTAAACCAGCTAAAACACCCTTAGAAGAATACTATAAAATTGGAACTAAGGGGGAGCTAGAGGAGGAAACTGATTTTTATGATCCTAAGCTCTATAGGAAAGTGGTTGGTAAGCTTATTTATCTAACCATCACTATACCAGATTTATGTTTTGCTGTGAATCAGGTATCTCAACACATGCAATGTCCAAAGATGAGACATTGGAAGATGACAAATCGAATTTTAAAATATCTAAAAGGCACTCATGAAAAAGGTCTATGGATGGGTTGCAATAAAAACACTAATGTGGTTCGTTATTGTGATGCAGATTGGGCAGGAGATATGAAGGATAGAAGAAGTACCACAGGTTATTGTACTTTCATAGAAGGGAACCTTGTGACTTGGAAAACCAAGAAGCAAAAGGTGGTGTCATGCTCTAGTGCATAATCAAAATATAGAGTTATGAGGAAGCTTACAACTGAATGCATTTGGCTGAAGCAACTTCTTGAAGACTTGGCCGTGAACTTTGATGATCCTATCACCATTCATTGTGACAATCAGACTGCTATACACATTGCCTCCAACTCAGTGTTTCATGAAAGGACCAAGCATATAGAAGTAGACTGCCATAAAGTAAGAGAAGCTATTCGAAAAGGAATCATCTTGCCCTGCTATACAAGGAGTGAAGATCAACTAGTTGATGTGTTCATCAAGACAACAACTTTTAAGAATGGCGTCCATCTATACAAGGCTTGGCCTTATGACCATTCCACAACAATGATCCCAACATGGAGTGTTATACTTTTTTTCCCTAGAAATTTTTTTGTCCCAATTGGGTTTTCCTTTTTTAGGTTTTTAATGAGGTAATGCTTCATGATTGCAAGCTTAGGCATTCTCCATGTCTTAAGCTTGAGGGAGAGTGTTGGAATGAAGAAAAAATGATTAAGGAAGAAGGCCTTTAACTCTAGTATTAAAGGCGTGTGGTCTAAGTCATTTAAAGGTGAGTGTCTAAGGCTTGTTTGTGTTCTAGTATTATATTATCCTTGTAGCCATTCATGTATAAGGCAATCCTTGTATCCAAACAAGCATAGACTAGATTAGTATAAATAGCTATCTCTCTCCTCATTTGTAACTTAGAACTATTATTCTCATTTTCTTAATACAATCATTGTTTTATTTGTTCTCTCATTCTCTAATTCTACAAATCTCTTAATCTCATATTCTTTCAAAAGTGAATATGAATTTGGCTTACAAATTAGACCCATTGGGAATAAATGGAATTTAAGAAAGTTTCACATTGTTTAGTAGGAACTTTTTCCACTAGCATCTATAGTGGAACAAAGTAACTAAACTTCAAAGTGGTTTATGGGGAGAACCAAGGGATCCACACGCGCGCACCACCACCACCACCACCGCTCACGCTCGCGCTCGTGCTCGTGTTTAGGCTTTGGGCTTTGGGTTTTGGACTTTGGGTTTTGGGATTTGGGGAATGTCTCGTCGTCGTGGAGTCCCTATTTATTGGCGAGTGAAAATGAGATCGGTCGATCCTTTATTGGACCGATCGATCCATCCTCGCGAGCATTACCAGGATCGATCGGTCCTCTACTGGATCGATCGATCTCGACCTACATATGGTTTCAAGAACCGTCCTTGTGTGCGTTTCCAGGATCGACCGATCTATATGAGATCGATCGATACCTTACTCTTTGGGATTCCAGGATCGACTGATACCTTACTGCGTGTGATTTCAGGATCGACCGGTACATACCAGATCGACCGATTGCCTACAGGATCGATCAATCCGATTTTTGGATCGATCGATCGGGTTCAAAATCTGGTTTTTATCCACAAAAATTCCAGTCAAAGTTGTTGTAACCGCTTGCGGAATTTTCGGGATGACCACCGAAAGTCGGGATTTTATCCCAAAACCCCCTATCTATTACTCCCTATAAATAAAGACTCCAAGCAATCATTATGGGTATCCTAAGCATTCATGTAATCTCTTAAACCCTAAAAATATCGTTTCACTCTAAATTCACTAAGAGGTCCAGCTTTCTCTCATTTTTGTTTCTCTCTTTCAGAAACGAATTTTTGTTCTTGAGTATATCGTAGTAACGAGTTCGCAGATTCTGAATTCGAGTGTTGCGGATCTGTATATCAACGATTGTATCATGGGACTTAAACAGCATACAAAAACCGTCGCACTATAGACACTTTATTGAGTTAAGGAAAGAGATCAAATCTCGCATTTGTCTTCTTATAAAAAAAGTTTTATTAAATCGTTTTTTTTCCACAAATTAATTTCACTTATATCCGATTTTTACAATTGTATCAGATTTTATAAAATTATATTTTTTTATCCAGTTTTGCAGGTCCTACGAAAAGGAATAAGATCCATTTATTGTAACTTTGCAGGCAGATCAAATAGGTGATATTCGATATCCTCGCTTAAGGAACAAATAACTTGGATCGCAGCTACACCCATTAACCCAATGGATTGGGTGTATGGTGTCTCAGATAATGATCCTATGCATCAAAACTCGAGTGGATTATTAGGTGTTACTGACGATCAATATTTGGAAATTAACCTTGTCATCGACTTCACCAGAAATATGAGGTAATGAAGTGTTAGAGGAATTAGAACAAGAGCTTGGCGAATTAACGAAGATTCAAACGATTATACTTCAGATTACTCATCAGACTCAGATTAGTTGATGTTATTATTGTCTTTTAATGTTAAAATATTTACATTTTAAAAAAGTTAAGATAATAATTCACTACAAGAAACCATAGGCTTAACAATGACCGAATACGTTGTTAAATAGGATTTAGAACCCTTTTTATGACAAACACAAAATCATCAGTAACCTAACGTCGTAATGGACATATCATCGTAATTTTGTCGTTACATTTACAAATGCAACATTCATCATAAATTCATCTTTATAATAATCATCGTAAATTGGATGTATGCTAGTGAGGAAAGATATTTATTGTTAAGTAGTCGTTAAAATTCTACGTTATCTGGCTTAATTATCAATTTTAAATCGTTGATATATTATCGTTGTTATTTTATCGTTAATTTTACGATGGAGTAACGTCTGGTTTTGTACCAAATAGACGTTAATTAGTCGTTAATATTAACGACCAATTAACATGGAATCCTACAAATTCTTCGTTAATTTGTCATACAGTTTTTAATTAAGTTATTATAATTAAATTTGAAAATTAATTTAATTAATATTTCATTTATAAAATAAATTTACAAGTCATATGATAAAATTATAAAACAAATTTGATTATTCCGGATCGGAGCTGTACCGAATCATCACCTCTATAAACATATGTAGAAATGGCTCTCAGAACATCATGGATCGATTTCAGTCCTAAAATCTTTCCTTTCTTTTTTGGAGCAACCTGAAAAATAAATATATAATAAATTAATTAAATAAATTCCAAAAACTAATAATTGAATAATAAAATAAAATCTAAATATTGAAACTATATCAGACCAGACCATCCAATATCGGACAAGCCCATCTCATACTTCTTTGATCAGATAAATAGGTTTTGCATCGTCACCCTTGATCTCTAGTCCGAGACAATATTACCAAGGCGTTTCATCGCCTTTGCGTAGAACTCCTTCTTCACCCTCTCGTTAGTGGCAACCTCCCAATGCCATTTTGGCTGAAGAAAACAACTCAAAATAAATGTGAAAATGATATCCATACCAAGGTGTGGCCTATAGGGAGGTTAACGATGAAGTGAAACGTCTAAACTTAGGCCTTTAGTTATGTGTCTTAAGCCATAAGCTGTGTATGGTAAGTCTTTTCTGAGTCGAAAGAAGTGGCTTCTCTCCTAGTTAATATTTAAGAGGAGTTACTTTGAGTGCCTTAGCTTTTTCTTATTCTTGAGTCTTTGTGTTGATCTTCATGATCTTCATGATCTTCAAATAGCTCTTCTTTAGCTTGAATTGACGAAATGGTTAGCTAGTTGCATTGATCTGTGGTGTTCTCTAGCTTCTTTAAGTTGAGTAGAGCTTCCACACTTTGATTAAAGCTTTCTCTCAAGTCACTTGTTCTGAATCATATCTTTGGTGCTTTTCTTATGGTAGGGATTAGATTGGTCGGTTCTTGAGTAGTCCTTATGTCATCATCATTCCCTCCATCTTGAAAAGATTCTGACATCAGAATTCCTTCATATGCATCAAATGAAGATAAGTCAATACATTGAAAGTGGAGGATATGTTAAACTCACCTAGTAGATCAATTTGATATGCATTATCATTGATATTCTTAATGATTTTGAATATACCATCTCCTCTTGGTGCAAGCTTAGACTTCCTCTGAGTTGGAAACCATTATGTTCTCATGTGGAGGCAAAAACAATTCCATGGCTCAAAGGTTAGTTCCTTCTTTCCTTTATCTACATACTTCTTAGTCTGCTCATTATTTTTCTCCAAATTCTCTATGACCTTCTAGTGTAGCTTCTTGACTACTCCGCTTTTGATTCTCCATCTTTGCTAATCATTTGTTCTTTGTGTGGTATATGTACTATATCCAAGGTCTTAGGTTTAAAATCCTATACAACATTAAAAGGAGAGAGTTTAATAGCAGAGTGAGGTACACAATTATAAAAAAACTCAATTAATGGTAATCAGTCAAGCCAATTCTTTAAATTTTTTACCAACCGTGACCTTTAACAAGGCAGAGAGAGTGCAGTTGACTATTTCAGTTTGCCCATCTGTTTGGGAATGACAAGTTGTTGAGAATGGAAGCTTGGTGTCTAGAATTCTTAACAAGGTCCTCCAAAGTGGCAAAGAAATTTGGTGTCTCTATTAGAAACAATGGTCCTTGAAATGCCACGATACTATACTTCTTTAAAAAACAAGTCAGCAGTTTGTGTAGCATCATTGGTCTTGTTGCTTAGAATGAAATGAGCCATTTTTGAGAACCGATCCACCACAACAGAGATTGGTGTTTCTTATCTTTAGATATCCTAAAAAAAAATCCATGAAAATATCTACCGCAGACATGGTAGGAAAAGACAAGGGAATGTATAAACCATGTGGATGTAACCTGGATTTTGCTCTAAGGCAAACAATGCATTTAGCAAAAAAATACTTCACATCTCCCTTCAAGTGTGGCCATAAGAAGTGTTCAACTAAAATGCTTAGAGTTTTGTCAACTCCAAAGTGTCCCATAATTCCTCCATGTGTCTCTATGAGGATTAGCTTTCGCATAGATCCTTGGGGTATACAAAGTCTCTAATTCCTGAAAAAAATCATCTTGTATGTAGATAAAAACCTATGGCGCCTCTTGGACACTGATTGTAGATTTCTCCAAAGTCAGGGTCCTATCAATGTTAGTCTTTTATATGCTTAAAACCCATGATCTTAGCTTCCATAGTAGCTATTAGGGCATGTCTTCTTGATAAGGCAACAATTACAATGTTGTCTTGTCCTTTCTTGTACTTGATTACACAGGGAAATGTCTCCACAAATTCTAGCCATCTAGCATGTTCTTTCTTGAGTGTAGTTTGGCATCTCAGGTACTTTAGAGTCTTATGGTATGTATGAATAACAAACATTTTAGATAAAAGAGAGTGTTGCCAAGTTTCAAAAGACCTTAACAGGACAAAAACTCTTTGTCATAAGTACGATAGTTTAATGCAGCCCCATTGAGTTTGACACTAAAGAAAGCTACTATTTTGTCTCCCTGACTTAGTACAGCTCCAATTCCTATTCTTGAGGCATCACATTCAATCTCAAAGATTTTAGCAAAGTTAGGTAAAACAAGAACTAGTGCATGAGTAAGGCTATCCTTAAGCCTCTTGAAAGCTTGTTCTTGTTCTTCTCCCCACTTGAAAGAAACGTCTTTCTTAATGACCGAGGTTAGATGGACATCAATGGTGCAAAAATCCTTGACAAACCAACGGTAGAAGCTGGCTAGAACATGGATGCTCCTCACGTGACCAATGGTAGTTGGTGTAGGCCATTCTTGAATGATTAGTGCATAAATTATATTTCTTAAGGTTAGCATAGAGCCCTTCTAGATGCACGATCTCTAGTACTTTTTCTAGGTGCTTAAGATGATCAATAAGACATGAGCTGTATATCATAATACATCAATGTACACAACTACAAACTTATAGATGTATGCCCTTAAGACATGATTCATGAGCCTCATGAGTGTACATGGGACATTGGTGTGTCCAAATGGCATTACAAGCCATTAATATATACCTCTCTTGGTCTTGAATGTGGTTTTTCATTCATCTCCTTCCTTTATTCTGACTTGATTGTATTCCTCAAGAATTTGCTTTAGCCAAATGCATTAAGTTGTAAGCTTCCTCATGGCTCTATATTCTGATTCTTCACTAGAGCATGACACCACCTTTTGCTTCTTGGTTTTCCAAGTCACAAGGTTCACTCCTATAAAAGTACAATAGCTTGTGGTACTTCTTCTGTCCTCCTTATCTCCGGCCCAATCTGCATCACAATAACCAACCATATTTGTGTTTCATCCATATACCTTGTTCATGAGTGCCTTTTAGATATCTCAAAATTTGGTTTGTCATCTCCCAATGTCTCATCTTTGGACCTTGCATATGTTGAGATACCTGATTCACAGCAAAACATAAATATGGTCTAGTGATGGTTAGATAAATAAGCTTACCAACCACTTTCCTATAGAGCTTAGGATCATGAAAATTAATTTCCTCCTCTAGCTCCCCCTTAGTTCCGATTTTATAATCCTCTTCTAAGGGTGTTTTGGTTGGTTTAGCTTCCATCATACCTGTAGAGTTTAGTAAATCTACAACATATTTTCTTTGAGATAAGAAGAGACCTTCCTTGAACCTACACACTTCAATTCCTAAGAAGTATTTAAGTTCTCCTAGATCCTTAATATCAAAGACACTCTTCAAGTATTCTTTTGTAGATGCAATACCAACACTATCACTACCAGATATGATTATATCATCTACAAAAATGAGAAATTACCACAATGCCTTCCTTACTCTTTAGTGTAAAAAGAGTATGTTCAACTTCAGATATTTGAAGCATCTATCCATCAAGGTTACACTTAGCTTGTGGTACCAAGCTCTTGGAGATTGTTTAAGGCCATAGATGGCCTTTCTCAGCCTGAGTATGTTGTCGGCCCCTACCTCTTCCTCTAGACCTGGTGGAGGTGACATGCATACCTCTTCTTCTAATTCACCTTGTAATAATGCATTCTTAACATCCATTTGCCATAACTCTCAATCAAGGTTAGTAGCAAGTGAAAGAACTACATTAACAAAATGAATCTTAGCTACAGGTGCAAAGGTATCCCTATAATCTTCACCATAGGTCTGAGTAAAACCTCTAGCCACCAACCTAGCTTTATATCTATCAATTTTACAATTGCTTTTGTATTTAATGGTAAAAATCCACTTAGAACTTACAACCCTTTTTCCTTAGGTAAGGTGGCTGGAGCATAGGTATCATTCCTTTCCATGACTTGCTTCTCAACTAGGATAGCTTTCCTCCATTCTTTCTTAGTCATAGTTTCCTCATATGTCTTTGAAATTTGTTCCTTATCAAGACTTAAAATGAAAGAAACATGGTTAGTAGGTAAGTGAGCAATATTACAAACTCCCTGATCATGATGCACCACAGCATTTCCATTGTAGAAGACTGGTGGATTACTTTGTCTTGTACCCCTTCTTAACACTGTAGGTGGAGCTTCTTGGATAGAATCATCCTCTTCACCTAAAGCTTCAATGAGAGTGGGAAAATCTCTTGATCTTTTGGAAGCTTAGACTAGAATTGATTCATCTCCTGCTGAGTCTTGTTGGACATGAGTAGATGCTTCTCCCCCCCCCCCATGTTCAAGAGGAGGAAGGCCAGGAGAGCTGAAAGGAAGGTCATGCCGCGGCCTGGATGGTCCGGCTGGGGTGGAAGTCCGCGGTTCAACCGGCTGTGCCGGAGCCGTGACTGAGCTGGGGCCGGGTGCTGCTTGTGCAGGTGGCTGAGATGAGGTGACCGTAGGCTGAGGATGAGGAGAGACTATGCCAATGCTCTCCAAGAGTCTCCTTAAGTTCTCAGCTTGTTCTGATCTTGTTGTGGAGATGTCTTTGAATTGATCCCAAGTTCCTTCTTCATAAAACCCTCTTGATTCTTCGAATTTGACATCTCTGGATACTAAGACTCTTCTAGTCTCTAGATCATAGCATTTGTATCCTTTCTGTACTCTTTGGTATTCTTTGGTTCCAGCTTGTTTCTTTGCTCTCTTGGAACTAATACAAAACAAACACAACCAAAAACTCTTAAGTGGTCAATGTTAGGTCTAGTTTTGTTTAGTACCTCAAATGGAGACAAGTCATCTAGGATTTTTGTAGGAGTCCTATTAATCGAGTAGCATGCAGCTACAAGAGCATCCCCCCCAAAATCTTTTGGGAACTTTCATGTGAAATATCATTGTTCTAACAACTTCCACCAAATGCCTATTATTCCTTTCAGCCACTCCATTTTGTTGTGGAGTGTAAGGACAGCTGGTTTGATGTTCAATGTCATGTTTGGCCAAGTGTTGTTGAAGTCTGGTTCTAGTGTATTCTCCTCCATTATCTGTTCTAAAGCATTTGATACTTGCATTGTATTGATTAGTAACATATGCTTGAAAGTTTAGAAATGCATCAAATACTCTATCTTTAGAACTAAGCAAAGTGACCCAAATATATTTGGATATTTTATCAATAAATGTCACAAAATACTTATGGTTTTCACTAGATGGGAATGGAGATGTCCAAACATCAGAATGCACCAACTCAAAACAATTATCATAAGTATGCAATGATTTCTCAAAAACAGTTTTGCAATGCTTTCCAAGTATACAAGAATCAAACATATCCTTTGGCATTTTAAACCAGGAATAATCAGTTCAAGTGCTCTAGGATGAGGATGTCCTAATCTAGCATGCCAAAGATCAGAATCATTACTAAAAGAACTAGTACTAGCAACCGCTTCTAACCCCCTTGCATTAGACATATCTTCAAGCACATACAAGTCATTTTTTGTCCAAATTTCCTACTAGTCTCAATATCCTGAAAGTATAAATCATTAAGACCAAAGATAGATTGACAATTTAAATCAGTAGTAGCTCTTTTAACTGAAAGCAAATTAAAAGTAAAAGAAGACATGTCAAAAGTCTTTAGATTCTTTATCAAACAACTTAAATTTTCCTATACCTTTAATTGGTACATTAATTCCATTAGCAATGACAACATCACCTAAGGTAGGTTCTATATTCTCTAGCAATCCTAGATCACTAATCATATGATGAGAAGCACCATAATCAACAACCAATGATTTAGAGGAATTAGGAGTAAAAGAAGTTTGAAGAAAGCATGAAAATTTTTACCCAACAACTTACCATCCTTAATTGTTTTGATAAGAGCTTCTAGATCTGATTTTGTCACAAATTCAGATTCTGAAGACATGGAACTAGTTGGGGCTGAGTGAAGAAAGAAGCTGGTACATGCCTTTGAAGAAACCGGAGGCTGGTACACGCCATGGCCGGCTAGCTGAGTGTGGCTGGCTGTGGGCTGTTGTGGCCGAGGAGCCCAGCTTGGCTTCAGCTCAGGGTGAAGTACCCAACACTCCTTCTTTGTATGGCCACTCCTTTTGCATTGGTCACAATTTGGTCTCTTTTTCCTATTTTCATTTGTTGTTAATTTGAAGAAACTCTTGTGTGCGGCCACCAATTAAGCCTTGTTGCCAAATAGTCCATGAGATCCTTGCTCCTTTTGGATTTGAGCACAAACATCTTTCAAGCTAGGAAGTTTATCAGACCTGAGAATATTCTTAATAATATATGAGTAAATTGTGTTAGAGTTAATAGTAACCCAAACACCTTATCTTGTTCTTTCCTTTCTAGAAGAACAATAGGGTCAATTGTGGCTAGCCTTAGCATTTCTAGCTCAGCCCATAATGCTCTGAATGAGCCATAATGTTTTGTGAATTATGCATCCTCCTGCTTCAATTATTTCAAAGCCTTTTTTCACCTCAAAAATTCTTAAGAGGTTAGTGGTGTTTCCATACACCTTTTGCAATGTGTCCCAAAGTTCCTTTGCATTCTCACAAAAAGAATAAGCCTTTAAGAGATCACTAGCAAGAGAGTTTTGAAGTATATAGAGTACCAACTGGTCTTCTTGATACCATTTGGCTTGAGCAGCCACAGCCTCACTAAATTCAGCCACTTCTTTTTTTTCAAGACCATTAGTTGAAATGTGATTCCAAAGGCCTTTACCACCTAATGTGGTTTTCATGGTCCTAGACCATAAGAGATAGTTTGCTCCATGTAGAATAACAAGAGCTCTGAATGTAGCTTGGATTTCCATGCTTTTCAATCGATCTGGGTGAAGCTTACTGGGACAGAACAGGTCGGAAAGCGCTGGTTGGGACGTGGTACTGCTGGTCGGGACGTGGTACAGGCCGTGAGAACGCGATCGTGTGTGCCACGTGAGAGTGCGATTGAAATATGGTCACGGGTGCTTGGATACTAAGGGGCCGTGTGCGGACAAATTACCAGGTCTGGTCTGGAGCAGCACGCAGGAACACGGGATGGCCAGCACGAAATGAAGACACCAGGCGCGTGCTCAATCTAAACACCAAGCGAGTGGCTTCTTCACCAACCAGGCCAACAACCTAACTCCTTTCAACTAACTTTAACCAACCCCTGCAACAGATTTTAACCAACTCCAACCAACAATATCAACTTCTAACAGTCCTTATCTTCACAACCAAGATCAACAACCACAAATTTCGAATTTTTATTAATAAACCAATCCAAAAATTCAAGTTTCCCTCATTTTTCAGAATTTCAAAGTTTGATAAGGAAATCAAGAAAATCAGATTCTTGTGAGTGGTGATTTCTGACGTCTTGAGGAAAAACTTCAAGAACTTCCTTAAAACGTAAAATAATTAAGTTCTTCTTTATTTAAAAAGAACTAGACTCGAAGTGCTTGATATTAGGATTTGGAAAAACACGATTTGGTGAAGATTTGACGAAGGAATGCTCAGAGAAGCACGGAGGTTTGCGGCGGAGGCAATCGCGGCGGAGGCAATTGCGGAGTTCCGATGCAAGAAAATTCGTAAATTTTGATTCCCGTGGTCAAATGATTAAAATCCAATTGGTGTGGCTTCTTAACTCGCCGATGAACATTCCAGAAAAAAAAGATCGTCAAAAGCTGCCGGTTTTTGGCCGAAATTCCCGATCAAAGTTGACGGATGAAATAGGAATGATAAACAGATTATGATGAAGATGATTTCTTCTTGATTCAAAGATTTAATGATGAATTTTAACCAGATTGATGTAACCTGGCTCTGATACTATAAAAGAATATGAGATTAAGAGATTTGTAGAATTAGAGAATAAGAGAATGAGAGATTAGAGAAGAATGATTGTATTATGAAAATGAGAATAAAAGTTTCTATGTTACAAATGAGGAGAGATATAATTATTTATACTAATCTAGTCTAGGCTTGTTTGGATACAAGGATTGCCTTATACATGAATAGCTACAAGGATAACATAATACTAGAACACAAACAAGCCTTAGACACTCCCCTTAGACTTAGACTACACACGCCTTTAATCAAGTGTTAAAGGCCGTCTTCCTTTATCATTTCTTCTTCATTCCAACATTTTTTGTGGTTAAAAATTTTTGATCTTGAATTCTTGTGCTTTCTTTGATCTACTTAGGATCAAGCTCTTTGTTTTGAGGTAAGGTTCGTACATGCCTCCTCTTTTGGAATAGTCGCTTATGAACCATTTAGACCTTCCTTCGTAGAAGGTTTTATCCTTTCTTTAAACATCTCTTCATTACATTTTACATCCTTATTTACCACATGAGATAGTTCACTCCTTTCAGAATCACTGGAGCTTACATGTGTTTATTGAACTCCATGATTAACCTTGTAGAAGACTTAAAACAAAATTGTTAAATCACCTTCTATCAACAAGATTAGTTTACTAGTGACCTCCTGAACTACTTGCAGAACCGAAACAGCCGCCTAGACAACATATTAACCTTGTTCAGACAGCAATAAACAACCGTCCCAAGAGAATGCTACACACGAGCTAGCTTCTTGCTCAGGGGCGAGTGAGCACAAGTTTAATAACTACTCCAAGGGTTTTCAACCACTTGCCAACAAATATACCAGCTCTCTAATTCTCAGAAAAATATGATTCAGCAAGCAAAGGTAGTTTAAACTGTCTAGCCAACTTAAAAACAAATTTTTCCTCCAATTTCTAAGAAAACATATTTTTAACCACTTTCAAGAAAACCTTTCTTGAAGCATAAACTTTTTATATTGATATGAAACTTCTTGGAACCCTCCAAAATGACCCTATATAACTCCTTAACGTCTAATATTTGAAAGAAATCAAGAAGGGATAAGATTTTTGTTACCAATACCCCAAAGAGGTCACAAACGGACATGTCGAGGGAGATTGATCAAGAAAGCTTCAAAACATGAAAAGGGGCGATGCGGACCTCCAAAAACAGCAACACTAGACTTTTTTTACTTGAGTTTAAGCTTTGGAATTGCTCGATTTGATGAATATTTGAGGAAGTTATACATCCTTCAATGGCGGAGACTCGCAATAAACGCGATCGCGATGCTAACGAGGAGAACTTTGGATTCTGACCTTTAAATGAGATGAAACCGGTGCAGGGATGATCAGAAACTCTAACATGATGATCCTTTTGATTAATTATGGAAGAAAGACTAGTGATCTTCGTTGGATTAGATGAGAAAGACGGTGGTTTCCTCGACGGCTCTGGTTTCGGAGGTTGGTGCAATAGTTGTGAAGAATTGATGAACCTAACCAGAATTTTCGTATTAAATGGATGATTCTTGCTCTGATACCATGTTAGAATGAGAGATTTAGATTTAACATTGGCGAATAGAGAGATTTTTAGAGAAAAGAGAATGAGAGAAACGATTAATTATTATTATGAAAGAATGAATCTACATGCTTACAAATGAATAGGTGTTTATATAGAGAGTTTACAATCCTTGTGTCCAAACACATCCTAGGCGCCACTTATTGCTGTTTGGCTACAGGTTTAGAAGCTCCTTCATACTCTCCCTTTGGTTTAGAGGTTTAGAGTATCTACCACACTTTATACTCTCTCTTTGTCTTAGAGTATCTACTTCTTTTCTTCTTCATTTCAACATGAACCAGGTTGGACGAGCTGGTGGCGTTTGCTGGTGAAGGTTTAGGCCTGTCAATGAACCAGCTTGGCTTCAACTCTGGATGAGCATCCAGCAATCCTTCTTAGTGTGACCAGTTCTCTTGCAGTGATCACACACAGCCTTCTTTTTCTTGGATTCAGCTGGAGCAGGTTTGAAGAAGCTCTTGTGGGCAATCACCATGTCTTCCTTGTTTCCAAACAGCTGGTGAGATCCTTGCTACTTCTGAATTTTAGCATAGACATCCTCCAAGCTAGGAAGCTTGTCCTCCCTAAGAATGTGCTTAATCAAGTCAGTGTAGTTAGTGTTTAAAGTTAAGAGCAATCCAAACACCTTATCTTGTTCTCTCCTTTCATGAAGAGTGATAGGATAAATAGTGGTAGGTCTAAGAATCTCTAGCTCTTCCCAAAATGCTCTGAAGGATCCATAATGCTTTGTGAACTCAACATCCTCCTGTCTAAGATCATTCAAAACTTTTTTTACCTCAAAAATTCTCATGAGGTTAGTAGTGATTTCATACACTGTGTTTAAAGTCTCTCAAAGATCTTTGGCATTCTCATAATATGAATAAACGTCTAAGAAAGATCCAAGAAGAGAGTTTTGGAGAACAGAAAGTATCATCTTGTCTTCCTCAAACCACTTGCTATGTTCATCTGATGCAATTCCTTCAATGGCTTGGATGGCCGGGTCAATGACATGGCTCCACAAGCCTTTGCTGCACAATGTAGTCCTCATGGTCCTTGACCAGAGAAGGTAATTTGCACACTGAATCATAACAGGGGCCTTAAGATGCGCTTGGAACTCCATCAGATATGTTCTATAGCCTATAAGAACAAAGACTCCAAGACAACAACACATGCACTACACACTTGTACAAGGGGTGCGTTTAACAACCTGCAACCGTGTGCAACCGTTTTTCAACCACCAACAACTTTCTTCAACAGTCCTAAAATACTCAAGAACAAATGATTCAGCAGTTAAAAGTGGTTACAACAACCAAACCAACTTGACATTCACGTTTTCCGCCCTTTTTTAAAAAACAGAATTTTGCTAACATTCAAGAAAACCTTTCTTGAAGTCTAAAACTCTTTGGATTGCGAAGAAAATTCTTTAGACCCTCTAAAAGATTCTAAATAAGTTATGATCGTCAAAGATTCAAAATTTATTGAGAAAGAATAGGATTTTGAACACCAATACTCCAAAGAGGTCAAATCTGGATACGTCGAGGAAGATTGATCAAAAAAGCTTCGAAACTTGAAAAAAGGAAGAGCAGACCTCCTAAATCATCAGCTATAATCATTCTACTTAAGTTTAGGCTTTGGAATCACGTGATTTTATTAAGATTGGATGAGATTTTCACACTGAAAATCGGGAGACTCACGACGGAGACAATCGCGACACCACCAAAGGAGAACGTTTGGTTCTTTTGACTCAGGCCACCAAATTGGATGGAACCACCAGGTAAATACTCCTAATTCGCCGAAGAACAACCCTTGATGAAGAATATGGCAAGATCTCGATTTCTTGCTGGAAAACTTGGTGAAAAGTCGACGGACCCGCGACGGGTCTGGTTTCGGGGTTGAGAGAATATCGCGTGCAAAGAACAGAGTGTTTGCGAAATTCTTATGCCAGATTGATGTAACCTGGCTCTGATACCATGAAATATTATGATTTTAAGAGATTCAGAGATTTAGAGATTGAGACAGAGCGAGTTTAGAGAAAAAAGTGAAAATGAATATTATTGAGAAAATGAGAAAAAATGAATTTCTTGCTTACAAAGGAAGAGAAAGATAGTTATTTATATTAATCTAGTCTAGGCTTTTTTGGATACTAGGATAGCCTAATACATGTTTGGATACAAGGATAACATATTATTAAACACAAACAAGCCTAAGACACTCCCTTAGTCTACACGCCTTTAACCTTAGAGTGTAAGGCCATATTTCTTCATTTCTTATATTTGTCTTCATCATTCTTCTTCATTCCAATGAAAAATGGCCTCTCATATTGAGGAGTAGCCGATTATTAGAGGAATTTTTGTGAAGGATGATGGTGATTGAACAAGTCTTCAACTTCGTGCACACTAAGGGTGATGCCTCATTAAAACCTCTTCGGAAAACAAAGTGGGATAAAACCGAAGATAGGAAAAAAAGTACAATTCCTTATCACATATTTTGGTGTCTGAAAGAATAATAGATTTAGGTTCACCATTGATCAAGAGAATAGAGAGAGAGTTTTAGTGACAAAAGAATGAGAGAAAGAATATTTTTTTTATTCATAATGATGAGAGAATAATTTCTCTTACTTGGTTACAATATGTGATGGGAGTAAGGTATTTATACTAATCTAGTCTAGGCTTGTTTGGATACAAGGATAGCCTTATACATGAATGACTACAAGGATCACATAATACTAGAACACAAACAAGCCTTAAATACTCCCCTTTGACATATTAAACACACACCTTTATTTATAGAATTAAAGGCTTTCATCTTTCATCATTTCTTCTTCATTCCAACACTCCCCCTCAAGCTTAAGAGATGGAAAATGCCTAAGCTTGCAACCATGAAGCATTACCTCATTAAAAACCTAGAGAAGGAAAACCCAATTGGGACAAAACCTTTTCTAGGGAAAAAGAGTATAACACTCCATGTTGGGATCATTGGTGTGGAATGGACTCCTTTGAAGCTTCTTATAAGTCTGGTCCATTTCTCCCCCTTTCTTTTGACTCCTTGTCTTTAAGAGGTGATTTTGATCCAGCTTTCTCAAAGCTTTCAAGTTTAACCTGTTTCACATACACATATACATGCATGTATCAATTCTCACAAGATAAACCAATGCATTATAATATAAGAATGATTTTTAACTTCCCTTTTTATAAATGTGGATGGCGATTTGGATGATATGATCTAGACCAGTCTGGTTCTCAAAAGACTCCATATTAAGGTCTTTGGATTCATCATGATCACATGGTTCTCTTCCCTTATATGTTTGGATCCACTTTGGCTAGCTTCATTTTGCTTCACTTTTCTACTTTCAATAAGCCTAACTCAAGAGAATAAGATTGTAGAATTAGGCTTGAGTAGAGTGAGCACACTTATCTCCTAATACACTTTCCCACCATGCTTCCACTAAATGATGTAGGGTAAGTCATGCTTATGATTGTTTTCCATCACTTCCTGATCTAAAACATCAAAGCAACTCAAAAATAAAGATTAGTATTCCAGAACTTGAATAAGATCAAGTCTGGTATCAAGTATAATATCTAGCCAAATTCTCAACCTAAAATCATAGAATTAAAGAACTTATCCTAGATAGAACCTTTGATGAGAGAATTTTGTTATGAGGTGATTCATCACTTTCCACCAGCTTACTCTTTCTCCATGAGATTTGGTAGCTTGATGGCCATTGGTTCTATCCTCATTATTGGATGACCTTATTCACACCCTCCATTAGAAAATCAGACTGAGCACACTTCTTGTGCTTACTTTCCAAGGCAAAACATCTTGGAATAATCATGATCCAGACTTAGCACACTTCTTGTGCTTACTTTCCAAGGCAAAACATCTTGGAATAACCATGATCCAGACTTAGTACACTTCTTGTGCTTACTTTCCAAGGCAAAACATCTTGGAATAACCATGATCAAGTATGAAACCTTGTCCATACATGAACTGCATGAACCGCATGAGCACATTAGAGCAACACGGCCAGCCACTTTAGCCAACTTGGAGCCGCCACCTTGTGCTAGATTGGAAGCTCATTTTCTTTCCCCCCCACAAGCTTGACACTAAGGATAAGAGTCAAGTTTGGAAGAATGAGCATACACAGAATTAATGTCTCAAAGTGGTCTTCTTTATCCTTTAAACATAAAGAAGAACATAGTAAGTATCTGTGAAATGTTTTGAGAATTAAGAGATTTGAAGTATTGAAGAATATGAAGAATAAGAGATTTGGAGATTAAAAGTATAAGTGATGAAGAATTATAGAGAATTATGATGAATGTCAAGGTGAATTTTGGATCCATCTAGGTTCTAAATGCAATGCATAGTCTACCTAGGTTCTCTTTCATCCTATGAAAATTTGTAAATGAGAAAATTTAATCAATCAATCAAGGAATAAGTAGAAGGTTTAGAGATAGCCTTTGCAAAGACTTTGATAAGCCTTTGTGAGTTTCCTCCTTTGTGATTGATTATGATCTGAACTTGCAGCATGTGTGCTTTGTTGATATTCTTTTCAAGCACACACCAAAGGTCACCTTACTCCATGGGAGAGCTGATTCATCACATTCCACCAGTCTTTCCTCTCCACTTCTTGTGGTGGCTGTTCTTGGTGGCCATTGGTTCTAACTTCTTCTCCATGTGTTGTGCCTTTTTCACTTGCTCTCTTTTGCCTTTGTTAGACAATGAAGCAAAACATCAACTCCCATCTTAAGTCTTTGAACCTGTTGAGAATAGGCAGATTCTAAACAAAAGATAGTGAGTGAAAGAGATTGATTAAGAGTAACCAAACTTAATTTTAAACACTGCCTAAGGACTTTTGGATTCAACATGCCTTCTTAAACTTATTTTCCTAAGTAAAAGACAAGGTTCTCTTCTCCTAGGATCAATGCAATTCATGAACAAATGATTCATCTAGCTAAACTAGGTTCAAAATATCCCATTCTACCAATTTCTAAATACATGAACAAAATTCAATAAAATTCATGATTTACTAACCACCTAGATACCAGAATTCCTAGAGTTCTAACTCACACAACCATCATTGAAGAAAAAAAAAAAAAAATAGTTGGATAAGAGTTTAGATTAGCCTGAATGCATAAGACTTTGATACTAGGTCTTTGCATTTGAGTTTAGGAACTGATTCTGATCTAGGCACTTCCTTTGATTATGTTGATTTCAAAATGCATTTGGTGGTTCTCTTCCTTGGTGGAACTCATCCGTATCAGCGAGCTGTCTCTATAGATACTCTGACCTTCGCTGTTCAATTGTATGTTCTGAGACTGAGAACAATTGACTCCATTTTGGCTGTAAGAACACCACAAATGTCTCACGGCTTATGTTCTCCAACTTCAGTCTTTTCAGGGCCTTTGATCTCAGTGAAATTGCCCTTTTTTTTTTTTTTTTTTTTTTTTAAAGGCAAAGACTTCTGGTTGTATCACAGACGGGGTAATCACGCAGACAACAATGACGACCATCCTTGCAACATACAGCAGATTCTAGCTCGCAGCATTTCCATGAGAAACATAAACCAAACAAGTTTCTTGCACAGTAACAAGTCTCTCCAGCTGAACAAATTCTTGTGCCGCAAGCAAACTCATTCACGTTCTTAAACCAAGCCAAATCACACACCTGAATCTATCTGCGGTACTTTGATAGAGATGCCAATATAGAGGCACCATCAACAGCTGAGGAGTCTCCAGCTCTTGTCTCAACATGAACCCCTTTCGTACCTCGAGCTTCACAAACATTCACTCGTCACCACCCCGCAGATGAACGAGAGCACTTCCCCGCTTTCGACTTCTCACCATCGGGCACCATTTCACCTGCGATTGTAGGTGACGTCAAGACTTCGACTGCAGGGTTAGCGTCAATTTCAGGAGAGTTCTCCATCACAGGCATATCAGTGATAACAGGCTTCTCCGCAGAATGAAGAAACTATAGCGCAACGGAGAAAGAGTCTCCGTCGAGTGAGCTTCGCCGACAGAGAAATCACTTCCGTCCATATTTTCAAACGGGAAGAAGATTACGAAACACCTCCTCTCCTTATTCAGGTGGTAGCACTATCGGTTCTGCTACTAGTGACGATGAGGATAATTTCTTCGCATTCATAGCTTACGGATCAGAGAATCCCAGCTCTGGCTCTCCAGATTCCGATCCAGGTTCTGAAGCTGGTCCTAGATTTTTGATCGGAACCTCGCTCGCTGACGAAGATCCCGCCGGTTCCGCTGCCGCAGATATAAGAAAAGTAGAGCGACAACAATCTCGACCTAAGATCGTTTGGTAGGCCGTAGAGATGACAATGCTTCAGGGGATGAAGAAGAACAGAAACGCTTCGAAGAGGAAGAGCTAAATCTCGTCTCAACCATATTTTGCAATTTTCACAACCTCACTTTTCATCTTTGTGATAGATTGTCAAGCCTCAGTGTCTCTTTTCTCTTCCCGTATACATCTTAAAACCTCTGATTCTTGAACGAGGAACAATGATTTGATGAATCTGAAACTGTAAAAGTCATCATTATGAAGATTACTCTGTTTTCCATAAACCTTAGAAACTCTGTTCGTATCTTCCAAAGTTGACTTAGGTGGACAAACCAGAGACTCCTTAAACTGATCGAAAGAAACAACAACGTTTCTTCCCAAGCAAGTATTAATCCTCTCAATGTTTATCACTCTATCGTACTGGTAATCAAACCATGGGATTACCAGAACTCGATCCAGCAATGCAGCAAAGAACATATGCTTCTCCAGACAAATCAAGTGGTTGCTCATTTGACCTGAGAGACATATAGCGAAAAGGAACACCAACTGAGCAGCAATGGCCGGGTGTTTCCTTTCTGCGTGACTGACATGTCTACCAAGGCATGTCTACTCAAAGTGGAAGCCACAAGACTTAGCACGTGCTATTCCATCTCTTCCACCACAAGGAATTGACTTCGTCTTTGATTTCTTTTGGATAAGATAGTTTGAAGAACTGGTAGTGAGAAGATTCTTGTCAACCAAGTAACAACCTAACTTCCTTCAATTAACTTCAACCAACTCCTGCAACAGATTTTAAACAACTCCAACCAACAAGATCAAATTCTAACAGTCCTTATCTTCACAACCAAGATCACAGATACAATTTTCGAATTTTATTTCTAAATCTTTCCAAAATTTAAAGTTTTCCCTCCTTTTAGAATTTCAAAATTTGATAAAGAAATCAAGAAAATCAATCTTGAAGACTTAAACCTATTAGATTGGATCCAAATTTCGTAGAGACCCCCAAAAGATACTTATTTAACTTTCCAGATTCAAAGAATTAAAGAAAACTGAGAAATAATTAAAATTATATCACCAGGATCTTGATGAAGGTAATTTTGGACGTCTCTGAGTAAAACTTCAATAAAATCCTTCAAACTCAATGTAATCGAGTTCTTCTTTCTTTAAACAGAAACTAGACTCGAAGGGCTTGAGTTTAGGCTTTTGAAAATCACGATTTGAAGAATAATTGACGTCGGGATGACCTGGGGAATGCAGAGGTTCGAAACGAACGCGATCGCGAACACCTCTTGAAAGAAAATTCGTAACTTGTGATTCCCTGGGCAAAATGATGCGATTCAAACGGCCGTGGATTCAGAATTCGCCGATGCACACTCCAGAGAAAGCCGATCGTCAATTGGAGTCGTGGTTTGATCGCAATTTGATTTACAAGATGACGTTCAAAATTGATCCAGAAACAGATGAAGAACAAGATGGATTTTTGTTGAATCAATGAAACAATGATGAAATTTATCCAGATTTGATGCAACCTGGCTCTGATACCATGAAAGAATAATAGATTTAGGTTCACCATTGATCAAGAGAATAGAGAGAGAGTTTTAGTGACAAAAGAATGAGAGAAAGAATATTTTTTTTATTCATAATGATGAGAGAATAATTTCTCTTACTTGGTTACAATATGTGATGGGAGTAAGGTATTTATACTAATCTAGTCTAGGCTTGTTTGGATACAAGGATAGCCTTATACATGAATGACTACAAGGATCACATAATACTAGAACACAAACAAGCCTTAAATACTCCCCTTTGACATATTAAACACACACCTTTATTTATAGAATTAAAGGCTTTCATCTTTCATCATTTCTTCTTCATTCCAACAGTGTCTTTAGCGAATGGTAATGGTATAGATACCGGAGGAGGAAGTGTCACCAGACAAGAGTGGAAGCTGAGGAATCATCCGTTGTGCGTGCTTTACGTATTGGATGAACTTGAGACCAATAGTTTTGTCCTTGCTCCGCGTTACTGGTCCTTGCACAAACGGCAATGGAACATTATGTTCGTCTGGTGGGTCGATGTCCTCATCATTCCCTCCTTCTTAAACAGCTTTGGTCTCCAAAGCGTCGTCGTCATCATTCCCTCCTTCTTGAAGAGATTCCTTGAAGTATTTGTCGTCTGCATATAGCTCCTTAATCATCTCGAAGCCCATCACTTTAGACTCCATGACAGTGATAAGACTATATCTTTGGGACAAGGCGTCGGCTACTATGTTGTCATATCTTTTCTTGTACTTGATTAATTAAGGAAACATCTTGAAAACTCAAGCCATCTCGCATGTCTTTTGTTCAGCTTAGTCTGGCCCTTCATGTGCTATAGCGTCTGATGATCAGTATGAATGGCACATTCCCTGGCAAGTAGATAGGGCTGCCATGTTTCCATTGCGCAGACTAAGGCGTAGAGTTACTTCTCATAGGTCGGATAGTTCAAGGCTGCTCCACTCCTTGAGTAAGAACGGCGTCTATACCTACCCCAAATGCATCACACTCTACCTCAAACGTCTCTTTGAAGTTCAGTAAGGACAGGACAAGGACATGTGTGTGGCTCTTTTTAATAGCTGGAGTAACTTCTCTTGCTCAGGTCCCCACTTCAACTCCTGGTTCTTCTTGATCGTAGACGTCAAAAGACCCGCGATACTACTGAAATCTTTGACAAAACGACGATGGAAACTGGCTAGACCGTGGAAATTCCTGACTTGACTCGCATTGGTCGGTGTGGGCCAATCCTTGATGGTCCTGATCTTGTCTCCATCCATTCAAAGTCCTTGCGAACTGGCAATGAAACCCAGGAAGACAACATGATCGGTGCAGAAAGTACACTTCTTAAAATTGGCGTATAATTGCTCCTTCCGAAGTGTATGTATGACCATCTCAAAATGCATCATATGCTCAGTGTAAATTGTGCTGTAGATGAGAATGTTGTCGAAGTACACAAAACAAACTTATTGATATATGGCGTTAGAACCTGGTTCATGAGATGCATAAAGGTGCTCGGGGTGTGGTTTTCGATTTGTCACCTTCACGCAGTCTCACTTGATGATAACCACTCTTAAAAACCAGTAGGCTTGGATCCACCCCATTATTTAATCCTGAGAGTGTTAAACAACCAGAAGGCTAGAATATGCTTCGGGTTACCAATCCATATTGCTCATTATCAACTATCACATCACTCATTTTCAACAGGTTCCCAACCCGTTGTGTGTATCACCCTATGCTCACACCTACATGTTCGTCCTTCCGCCGCCCTCGTGAGATTCTTGGTTAGGATCTTACATCATCTAATGCTGTAGTCATTGGGACTACGACCAACACATCCATGACCATCCCAACCATAAGACAAGCAGGAAGGAAAATATCAGGATCAAGAGACATAAGAGAGAGCTTTGACCATAGTGTGGAGGCACTACTCAATATAATAGAGCTAGAAGACACCATGAAACAACAACACCACAAAGATCACAGACAAGTCTCGACATGCGACACACACCCACAAGGAGAGCCACATGATGAGGTTCTGTTCCTTGCAAGACATAAGTAACTTACCATACTTATCACCTCTACCTTAAGTGAAACGATGCACTCCAAAGATTAAAAGGAGCCTCACCAAAACACAACACATCACCAAGACTTAGCCGTTGGAGCACAAAGGTAAGTTAGTTATAATTTCATTTATATGATATCTCCTAACCGATCTTTGTGTTTCTTGTCCAAGTCATTTTTTCCTTTTTAGTTTAGTAGTCAAATCAATTAGTTAGCAACAGCATTGTTTAGCCATTTAATTAGGCATTTATGTATTTCTTTTTTCATGTAATTTGCTTTAAATATCCTAGAATGGCATAGCTGTTTGGACTCCTATATAAAGTCCTCTTACAGCCTTGTATTTCTAAAAACTTTGATGAAATAAAAAGAACTTATTTTTTGCCATTCCAAAATATCCATTTTAAAGCCTTTTAAGTGTTGTGAGAAGTAAGCTTGAGAGCACATATCGACTTATCAAACTCCTCTTCATAGAGTTTGTGGCATTATTTGATCCATCATCACTTTCGTTTCTTAGTCAAGACCTAACAGTGTTGAACAAGCAGTAGTCTTGGATTCACCCCGTTATTTAATTTTCATTGTTTAAGTCCTGAGGATGTTAAACAACCAGCAAGCTATAATTCGCTTCAGGTTACCAATTCATTTTGCTTGTTAGCAACTACCGCATCGGTCATCTGCAATAGGTTCCTAACCTGTTGTGCATATCACTACGCTCACACGTACATGTTCGTCCTTCTGCCGCCCTAGTGAGATTCTCAATCAGGATCTTGCATCATCTAATGATGTATTCATGGGAACTACGATCGACATATCCATGACCATCCCAACCGTGAGACAACCACCAAGGACGAGATCATGATCAACATACATAAGAGATAGCTTGAACCAAAGCATGAAGACACTACTCAACATAATGGAGCTAGAAGACAGCATGGTACAACAACATCACAAAGATCACTGACAAGTCTCAACATGCGACACACACCCACAAGGAGACCTACAAGACGAGATTTTGTTCCTTGCAAGATATAAGTAACTTACCATACTCATCATCTCTACTTTAAGTGAAACTATGCATTCCAAAGATTACAAGGAGCTTCACCAAAACGCAACACATCACCAATACTTAGCCGTTAGAGTGCAAAAGTAAATAAGTTATTAATTCTTTATTTAATATCTCATAGCCGATCTTTGTGTTTCTTGTCCAAGTTATTTTTTTTTTCTTTTTAGTTTGGTAGTCGAATCAATTAGTTAGCAACAACATTGTTTAGCCATTTTTTAATCCATTTATGTATTTCCTTTTTCATGTAATTTGCTTCAAATCCCCTAGAAGAACATAGCTATTTGGACTCCTATATAAAGTTCCCTCACAGCTTTGTATTTTAACAACTTTGATGAAATAATAAGAACTGAATTATTGCCATTGCAAAATACACCCACATTGTTTTAAATGTTGTGAAAATCAAGTTTGAGAGCACCTATCGACTTATCAAACTCCTCTTCATAGAGTTTGTGACGTCATTCGATTCATCATCACTTCCATTTCTTAAGTCCTAAGAGTGTTGAACAACTACTAGGCTTGGATTCACTCCATTATTTAATATTCGTTCGTTTGATTCCTAGGAGTGTTGAACAACTAGCAGCCTAGAATTTGCTTCGGGTTACCAATCTATTTTGCTCGTTATCAACTATCACATCGCTCATCCACAACAGGTTCCCAACCGGTTGTGTGTATTACTCTACGCTCACACCTACACGTTCGTCCTTTTGCTGCCTTCGTGAGATCCTCGGTCAGGATCTTGCATCATCTTGGAATCAAAGACAAAAGGTTCCTATCGAGGTGACTTCTATCTATATCATCTTTTAAGTTTTGCGATATTTTGTTTCATCTATCACATAAAAAATCCAAAGAAATTTTAATGTTTTGCTATTTGATATTCTTTTGTTTTCCTTCATTAGAAACCCGATCAATGAAACTCAACCATCCCATGCACCAGCATCCAAAGAATCGACAAGACCTAAAAGTGTGACATCTTGGAACAAGGGGAGTGATTTGGCTCGGGCATTGCTTGATGGTTCACCAATTCATCTTGGCCATGGTTCACTTTGGCTCGGCCGGGCCACACTTGGTTTGGCATTTGCTTGGTTGAACTGTATTTAGTTTCATCGCGGCTTGGATTAGATTCAACACAAGATTAATAAAGGCTTTAATTTGCCACGGCCGAGCCGATTTTGTTGGATGTGGCTCGGCCATGGCTTTGCCAAGCCAAATTGTATGGTCATGCTTGGTCATGGCATAGCCGAAAAGTTTTTGGGTTAGTATTGATTTGGTTTGATTTGTATATTTTTCTATGGTTTATCTCGTGTCATTGTTATTGGTTGGTTTGAATTGACCCTTTGTCTTTGCGCAAACATGACCTTGCATATTTCTTATATCTAGCCAATTTTAGTCGTTGATATCGAAAGTGTGGGTTTTGACCCTAACATTGGATTTATTCAAGATATGAGATATTTCTTTCATATTGTCATCAAATGACAATTGCCCCACGGAAATGTTCGACACAACTCCAAATCTTTTACAGCTGTGAGAAATAACAGCTTTACATGGGTGCCTCCTTTCCTATCTTTAATTTTCTTATAGTTATGCAGATAAGAAGTAAAGCACAACGATGCTTAGTCTATCTTTACAAGCTCTAATTGACAGTAGTTTTTCTTCGACAGCTTCATAAGTTATTCTTGTTCCTTGCTTAAAATACCACCCATGTAACAAAATCTAAGCTGCTCATTCCTTCTGGATACTTATAGCAGTATAATCCAGACATGATTGCATGTTCTCCAAGAGAATATTAGTGGAAACACCATTCACAAGAAAACTAAAATTCCATAATCTTCTATGTACACGATGTGCAGAGTAGAATTCACATACCCATCGACTTATGGTTCTTATCTTTATGCATGTGGAAGAAGTGACTAAACTGGGAGTGCTCTTTAAACCATTTCATCTTGTCGTCCTTATGTGGTAGACACTCTAATGTCTCCACCGCACTCGCAATATAACATGTGGTTGCAATATTAATTGGCTTGTTATACTCGGCCAGATTGAAATACATATTCTGAGGCTGTAATGGCTAGGTTTCCTTTTCCAAATCAAGCAATCTAAATATAGTTTTACCAAAATATTACCAAGTGATACTATCTTGTTTCACATTTATCGGACTTGCATCAGCTGAATAGTTTTACAAAATTTTACTTAAGCAAGGTTTCGATCAACATGCCATTGAATGCAAGTCATTGTTCCGAGGAGTCTCTTCTTCTTCCTCTTCTTGGTTCCTATATGCTTTGGGTTCTAGAAAGAGTACAGTCATATCTACATAAATTTCTGATGGAACTTCCTGTGTAAGATTCTTATTTTTGACAAACATGTGGTTTTGTGAGCCATTGTACAATTCCTAGGACTATATAAAGAATGGATCGATTAGCACAGATAGAATAGAAAACAGAAGACAGAAATTAAAAAAAATCATAACGAATCCTAGAAAAAAATCTGACAGACAAAATCAATAGAACTTACCTTAAAGCATGTGATTCAAAACGAAAATGAACTATTGCGGCCATAGTTGTCCCATTTCATATAAATTTGAAGACGATAGATCAAATGATATTAAAGAAAAAGACGAAAATTTTGGAGATTTTAACGGTTTATTGGTTTCATCCAATTTATTTGGATTCGATCCAGTATCACTGAATTGGAGATGGATTTGGTGTAGTGTCGTGAGTTTGGTTTATATATCACATGTGAGTTGATTGAGTTGGTAAAAAATTAATTTTTAAGAGGAGTATAAAAAATTAATTTTTAAGAGGAGTACAGTTAAACTTTATTAATTAATTTTTTCACAACCAATAAAGCAATATTTTATAAATTAACAATTATCATAAAATAATAATTTTTCTTAAATTTGAGTCAGACAAATGATAAAACTAACAAAATTTGATAAGATATTAGTTTTTAAATTTTTTTATGTAAATATATGATCTCAACAACATTATTAATTAATAATGATAAATCTTAAATACATATATTTAAAATAATTTAATGAAATGTGATTATAATGTTGTTTGTTTTTTCTAAAAATTGATTTTTTCTGAATTTTATTTCTTATTATTTTTATTATATCAACAACTCATTGTTTCTATGATAACATCTTCAATTTTATTATTGACATTAAAAGTATTAATATAGAATATGTAATTAGTGGATATAAAAATTTGAATAAAGGAAAATTTTAATAAATTTACAATATAATTTTTTATAATTAATAATTATTAATTTATTAATCAATTAACATTTATGTAATATAATAATATTTTTTCTGTCGATGTTTTGGTCACTTTTTTATTTAAAGGAATTTAATAATAACTTTTATTATAATGGAAATAATTGAATATGTTTATTTAGTTGAGGGCATTACAGTAATGCTGTGATCCTTCCGCCTATCCGCTAATATCACGACTGGATATGTGGTAACACACGTAGACGAACCTCAAACAATCACTCGAGCTACTGGCTTCCGTTTAACCCTTCTTCGAAATACCAAATTGCAGAGAAAAATAAACCTCCTTACTTGCTTTTGCCCTACCCATTTTCTTCTTCTAATCGGTTTCAAATCGAATTTTAATTCTCCTGAAGAAGAGGAAGAAGAAGAAGAAAGGGAGCTTCAATGGCGGCCACATCTTCCAACCCGTTACTGCTTTCCTCGAATTTCCTCAGTTACAAGATCATAATTTCAGCTCCTACCCCCAAAACCACGACAAAGCCATCGATTCCTTTCTCTATCTTCTCCCAAAGAAAATTACAGATTTCTCGATCGGGAAACAGAAAGCTCATGAAATCGTTGCCATCTCAAGCTGCGTTAGCGACTCTGCTGTTTTCATCGGTGTCTCCGCCGTCGCTAGCTCTTAACGAGCCGAACACAGTGGCTCAGCCGCCTGCACCGACCATCACCGTCGAAGCTCCGGCGACAACTCCGTCGGCGTTTGGGCAGAACGTACTGAAGACAGCACCGAATCCGCAAACCCAATCATCAGATCTCCCAGATGGAACACAGTGGCGATACAGCGAGTTCCTAAACGCGGTGAAGAAAGGTAAAGTAGAGAGAGTGAAATTCAGCAAAGACGGTTCTGTTCTTCAGCTTACGGCCGTCGATGGCCGTCGCGCCTCCGTCATTGTCCCCAATGATCCTGACCTAATCGACATCTTGGCGATGAACGGAGTCGATATCTCGGTTTCGGAAGGAGAATCCGGTAACGGGTTGTTCGATTTCATTGGTAATTTGATATTCCCTTTGCTAGCCTTTGGAGGATTGTTTTATCTCTTCCGTGGAGGCCAAGGAGGTCCAGGAGGTCCCGGAGGTCTTGGTGGTCCGATGGATTTCGGAAGATCGAAATCCAAGTTCCAGGAAGTGCCTGAAACTGGAGTAACATTTGGGGATGTTGCAGGAGCTGACCAAGCTAAGCTTGAGTTACAAGAAGTGGTTGATTTCCTGAAGAATCCAGATAAGTACACAGCTTTAGGAGCTAAGATACCTAAAGGGTGTTTGTTGGTTGGTCCACCGGGAACGGGGAAGACGCTTTTGGCTAGAGCGGTGGCTGGAGAAGCAGGGGTTCCATTCTTCTCGTGTGCTGCTTCGGAGTTTGTGGAGCTTTTTGTTGGTGTTGGTGCGTCTAGGGTTAGGGATTTGTTTGAGAAGGCGAAATCAAAAGCTCCTTGTATTGTTTTTATAGATGAGATTGATGCTGTTGGTAGGCAAAGAGGAGCAGGTATGGGAGGTGGGAATGATGAGAGAGAACAGACAATCAATCAGCTTTTGACAGAGATGGATGGCTTTTCTGGTAATTCCGGTGTCATTGTGTTGGCTGCGACCAATAGACCGGATGTTCTCGACTCAGCCCTTCTTAGACCGGGAAGATTCGACCGGCAAGTCACTGTGGATAGGCCTGATGTAGCTGGCAGAGTCAAAATCCTTCAGGTTTTTTGTTTGTCTTCTTGTTTTCATCTTCTGCTTTGCAAAAGAATGGAAACATGTGAATAATGTTGAGTGGGTTGTTTTGTTTATTGTAGGTGCATTCTAGAGGGAAGGCGATTGGTAAGGATGTGGACTATGAGAAGGTTGCAAGGAGAACTCCGGGTTTCACGGGTGCAGATTTGCAGAACCTGATGAACGAAGCTGCGATTCTTGCGGCTAGACGTGAGCTTAAGGAGATAAGCAAGGACGAAATATCTGATGCTCTTGAGAGGATTATTGCTGGGCCTGAGAAGAAGAATGCTGTTGTTTCTGATGAGAAGAAAAGACTCGTTGCTTATCATGGTTAGATATTACTGATCCAAGCTTCTCCTTTCTTTTCTTTTTGTATTGACCACTCAGTCTATAATACAATCGGATTTTGCAGAGGCTGGGCATGCTTTAGTTGGTGCACTTATGCCGGAGTATGATCCAGTGGCCAAGATATCGATTATTCCCCGTGGCCAAGCTGGTGGGCTCACCTTTTTTGCCCCCAGCGAAGAGAGACTTGAGTCTGGATTGTATAGCAGAAGCTACCTTGAGAATCAAATGGCTGTTGCACTCGGTGGAAGGTTAGTTTCCAAACAAAAAGGCGCTGGTTTGTTTATTTACAAATTGATTCCAAGGGTTAAACTAACTTTATGATGTTTTGGCTATTGTAGGGTTGCTGAGGAGGTGATCTTTGGGGACGAGAATGTTACGACTGGAGCATCGAATGATTTCATGCAGGTGTCGCGGGTAGCTCGCCAAATGGTTGAGAGATTCGGGTTTAGCAAAAAGATTGGACAAGTTGCAGTTGGTGGTGCAGGAGGAAACCCTTTCTTGGGTCAACAAGTATATATATGATTAAACTCCATACTCGGTTTCATCATTTAGTGTGATGGTTTGCAACTCTAAAACATATTTTTTTGTTTGTGTTTTGCAGATGTCATCGCAGAAGGATTACTCGATGGCAACAGCGGATATTGTGGATGCCGAGGTGAGAGAGCTGGTGGAGAAGGCATACGCGAGGGCCAAGCAGATCATAACAACTCAAATTGATATTCTCCACAAGCTTGCGCAGCTCCTGATTGAGAAAGAAACTGTGGATGGAGAAGAGTTCATGAGTCTTTTCATTGATGGGCAAGCTGAGTTATATGTTTCTTGAGTTCAAGATATTGGCTTGTAATACCATTAATTAGCCTCAATGTATTATACATACCGTGTGTTAATATACGTTTGACTGGTACAGAGATGCTTCAGTAGAGACTTCCGACAGATATGTTTCGTTGTAAAAACGTTATCAACAGCAACCGTCGCAAACTCAAAACTCTTTTGCGATTACTCCTTTCATAGCATAAATCGTCGCAAACTAATAGCTAAAACTTGTGGGATAAAAACAGATAAAGTATACTTTTTGCCCGCTTCATGTTCGCTTCTGGCGGTGGCACGTGGAATGAGAGTGTACGTGTCCGGAAACCAGTTTCAATACAAATAGATCAACCACTCGGTGTGGACTTCATGAATAAGTCATAATGGAAGAAGAGCAGAAGAAAGAGAAAGGGAGCGATATTTACGAGCATCGTCAGTACCAGCCACCGTATATCTCGCCAATGCAGCCGGTGACACACGAAGCTTACGGAGGCGGGCTTTACGGTGAGGACGACGAGAAAGAGAAAGATGTGACGACTATAGACAGAGATGCAAAAAATATAGAGAAAGAGCCTCAGCAGCAAAACCGACCGGCCAGCGAGACACAAAGCGCAGACGGGCCTGACGATGCAAAGACTGCGAAGCCAAAGCACAAGCGACCACCTTCTTCCGGCGATCGAGACATTGACGTTACGGGCCAGTCTTACATTCAGTGATGACTGATGTATAATGAAAGAAGTATTATAGTACTCTATTTGTGTTTTGTAATGCTCTTGGTAGTTTCTTTCATGGTCTTTTATTAGATCGAGTAAGTTGGAAAAGAAGGCACTATCGGAATTATGTACCAAATGTAATCAACATACAAGCACTTCAAAAGATATGGGTAATACATGAAGAAAGAGCACTCAAATACAACAAAAATACCGTTGGTGTGGCGGGTTTCTGAGGCAATTGTTCGCTCGTTTCTACTGTCGATGTTTTGAGCTTGGGATGGTCGTCTATCCGGTTTTAGTTCTGCTTGGGTCTCTTGGCTTTGGCTCAGGTTAGTGTCTTGGTTATTACGGGTAAGGATCGTTTCAGCACTCCAGTTTTAGTACCGATGGTTCAGTAGCTATTATCTGTCTTGTTTTCTAGCATCGTTTAATATAGTGCTTCTCTTTTATGGGTTCCTGCTTAGCTCTTTTGATTTTTGTTTCCAGAGGTTTCTTTATATTCCGCCGTTTTTTTTTAAACTCAACTTGTAATTCACTATCGTATTATTAATCAAATTAGACGGCATGAAAAGAAAAAAGTACCAACTTGGAGACTATACAGTAGAACAAAGTTGTAGTTGCCAAGTATTATTACCACACCTTGATATTAGTTTGCCCAAACACATAATCAGAAACTAATTAGGCAATATTATACCATACTTTTGTGTTTTGTTTTTTTAATGGAAGTGTGCAAATCAACAACATTCCTTCAGCTCCCTCTTGGTCTCCTTTACTCAGCTCCTCCCCTGGACCAGATGAAACAAGCAAATAACGATCAACTCCATTTACCAATATACCAACTGAATACGCTAGAGTCAAAATCATTACAACACTGAGGGAACGAGCATCAATGTCGACATGTCAAGAGGTTCATTGACAAACTAACTATCGTCTACCTCAAGTTACCATGAGTAAATGAGTAATCTATATAATTGAATCGAATCTGTGAGAGCTTTACATTGCCTTAATGAGTTTTAATAGCAAACTACAATGGTCTGAAACAAAAAGCCTCGACTTACTAAAAAGTAGAGAATACTAGAGTTATATTGCATATGGAAAAGCTAAGAGAGGAACACAAGAAACTTATTACAATTATCAATCATATTTCAGTAGAGACCAGGGGTTATCTGCATGAGAGGAAACCGAGGCTCCCTGTTACTCTAAGACCTTCTCATTACACCGACGATTGGCAAAGACCAACAGACATTTCAGTGGAAGAAAAATGATTTAGGAAAATATGAACCCTTCCAAACAATATCATGATATCGACCGACCAGTTAATTTCAGTTCGGTTCAGATCGGTCTATCCGGATTGAGCATCTCTGTGCCTAAGTTTTAATGTACCACTTTCTTCTTTGTACTAAAGAAGCCTAACCATATCTATTTATGATTTGAATGTTGTGGAACAAAAACTAATCCTTAGACAGTTTCGAGTTTCAAATAACAATGCCTAAGACGACGTAATCAGAATCTTTACTTATAGAAATTACAATCTATTGACATTTTTTTCCAAATAATTGATTCAATTCAGTTCGTTTCATTCTTCTTCAACTTTTATAGCTAATAAAACCTATCAAATTGGTGCAGTGAGCATGGACCGAACACAAAACTAACTACAACCTCTGAATTTCGCTAACCAAACAGAAGGATCGAATTCTATAATCGAAAAGGAAAGATAGTAAAACTAATCGTACATCGATGAGCAAAATCAAAGATGAAATCCAAAGAGAGGTAAAGAAGGAAAAACCTAATTATAGTAAAGCTCGAGACCCATCCCGTCGTGGATCTCATAGTCCTTGAGAGTGATATGATCCTTATAAATGTAGTACCACTTCTGAATTCGAATCTTCTCGGCTCGCGTACCGGTCTGCGCTGCGACTAGCTTCTTCAGATCACCGATCGTGTCATCTTCGTTGCACTTAACCCTTACTTTTTTCCCCAGACGATCGTTGAGCACCACTTCGATCATCTTCGCTCTTTGTGGAATTAGAAACCCTAGCCCTTAATTTCGAAGTCGGAAAAAGTAAATATCGTTGGGGATCAACGAGACACTGATATATAATATATATTTATTGACCTACAAAAAAAAGTTATATATTGACATTGATTGTCTGGAAAATTTTAAGAGAATTGTGTGCTTTTAACAAATTTATCAATAAGAGAAATTACTTGGGCCAACAAAGAAAAAATAGATGACAATTTTTTTATTTAGGAAAAAACTCATAAAATTTTCAAATAAGTTTCAAAAAATTATATAATTTTCAACTTTTTTTACTTAATTTAATACACTATCTAATTAATTTATTTAGCATTGGTAACATTCTTAGTTGTAGTGTTCTCATCCTTGATTCTTTTTACCATCGCTTTCATCATCATTGTCTTCATTCTGTTGGCCACCATTCTGAATCAAGTACGCACCTAATCATGAGTGAGCATTCCACATATTTCACAAAATCATCTGAGTCGTTCGTAGTTGAATCTCAAGAGTGTTTACTCTTGGCATGAATTGAAACTACCTTTGAAATCTCAATGACTCCTTCACATTCCACTCCAATCGCACCTTAGAAATCTGGCTTTTAGTCCACAATCAGCATTCCCATAGCACAACCAATGTGAGCGACCACATTTCGACTCAAAATTCGAAATAAGTGTAGGAGCTATAAAACCGGATAGGAAAATACGATTTGATAATTTGTGATATAAGGAGAAATCAATTTGTAAAAACACGATTTATAAAACGATTTTATGAAATCCAGAAAGGAGGCAAGATGTCTCTTTCCTTAACTCAATAAAGGGCCCGTAGTGTGACGGTTTTAATACGCCTTTTGAATCCCAAGATACAACCTTTTATAGACCGATTCGCAACACTCGAATTCGGAATCTGCGAACACAATATCTACGAAATACTCAAGAACAAGAATCATTTCTGAAAGATAGAAACGAATATGGGAGAGAGATGAACCTTTTTCTGTGAATTTATAGAAAGCAAAGAGTTTTAGGGTTTTCGAGAATATAAAATTGCTCAGGATATTCGGGATTACCCAGAATGATTGCTTTAGCTCTCTATTTATAGGGAAGAAGTGATTAGGGGGGTTTCGGGATAAAATCCCGATTTTCAGCAAAATCCCGAAAATTCCGCAAGCGGTTATAACCGTTTTTTACTGGAATATTCGCAGATAACGATGAGATTTTGAACCCGATCGATCGATCTAAAAATCAGATCGATCGATCCTGTAGGCGATCGGTCGATCCAGAACTCACGAGATCGATCGATCTGGTTTAGATCGGTCGATCCCAGAAACTCACGCTAGAAACCATCCGTAGCACGCGATCGATCGATCCAGAAGAGGAACGATCGATCCTGGAAATGTACGTGAGGATTGATCGATCGATCTGGTTTAGATCGGTCGATCTCATTTTCAGTCGCCAAAAAATAGGACTCCTCGACGATGAGACATTCCCAAAGCCCAAAGCCCAAAGCCCAAAGCACGAGCACGAGCGAGCGGCGGTGGTGGTGGTGGTGCGCGCGTGTGGATCCCTTGGTTCTCCCCATAAACCACTTTGTAGCTTAGTGACTTTGTTCCATATATATGCAAGTGGAAAAAGTTCCTCCTAAGCAATGTGAGACTTTCTTAAGTTCCACTTATTCCCTAATGGGTCTAATTTTTAAGCTCATTTCATATTCACATTATCAACATGTTTCAAGCCCAATGTGCTTAATAACATTTTGGTCCAACAATAAGTTGTAGATTTCTATCAATAAGAAAATAAGTTTAGTATCAAAGGGTTGAGAAATGGTGTCCACCTCTCCAAGATTAGCATGCGATCTGCAAAATGTAAATTTATATACATATATATATATATATATATTAATACCTTAAAACTTTTGATTTAACAATTTGACGAATTCAAATGATGAAGACATAATTAGAAGAAGAGGAAATTTATTAACCTTTGTCTACTGACATGTTTTACAGATTTTTCAATGTCTTGCTTGTGCGTGTTTTTTGTAATTAATTTTCTGTCATTTCTTGTGCGTGTTTTTTGTAATTAATTTTCACACCACCAAAATTAACCATATCTTTCATTTAAAATATGATTGGTTGGTGTCTATTATTCACATCCTTTTATATACACTATATATTATACACATTTATATTTTTAAAACCATAATGTATATTCATGTGCATAATATAACCTCATAAGAATGTTATTTAATGTTAATGGAAGAGGGTAATCATTATATCTATTTTAATGTTTTGTAATCAAGACTGATCCATCACAATTTTGTCTATAATATATTGGCACCATAAACCATTCTATGAACTTGAATTGGAATAATGAATCCGTTAATATAATGACCATATTTACTAAATATCCCATTTGGTCATTATGTTAACTTATAAGTCTAATAACTTTATTGTCAACCTTTATATCAAGTTAACTAAGTCATGGCGAGACATTCCCAAAGCCCAAAGCCCAGAGCACAGAGCACAGAGCACGAGCACGAGCGAGCGGCGGTGGTGGTGGTGGTGCGCGCTTGTGGATCCCTTGGTTCTCCCCATAAACCACTTTGTACTTTAGTGACTTTGTTCCATATATATGCAAGTGGAAAAAGTTCCTCCTAAGCAATGTGGGACTTTCTTAAGTTTCCTCCACATGTTCTGGGTTACGCCTGATTCTTGCATCATGGCATTCATCATTTCCTTTAGAGTTTAGTTTTTTCGTCAGATGAAGAGTAGTATCTACAGGAGTTTGCGCGGTTCCACTTGAATAGTCTTTAAATCTATCAAGTACCTTTTCAGCATAATGTTCTTGGGATAATATGTATCCGCCAGGATGTCTAGTGATTTTAATCCCTAGAACTACATCTGCCAACCCCAAATCTTTCATATCAAACTGTCCATGCAACATGGTTTTAGTCTTATTGATGATATCGTTGTTGCTGCCTAGGATAAGCATATCATCTACATATAAACATAGCATGACATAAGCATTTTTCGTAGTTTTTAAATAAATGCATTTATCACTTTTATTTATGCTGAATCCATTGGACATCATTACGCTGTCAAATTTTTCATGCCATTGTTTTGGATCTTGTTTCAGTCCATACAGCGATTTCACCAGTCGACAGACCTTATGTTCTTGTCCTGGTACAATATACCCTTCGGGTTGTTTCATATATATCTCTTCTTCTAAATCTCCGTTTAGAAATGCAGTTTTTACATCCATCTGGTGGAAAATACGATTTGATAATTTGTGATATAAGGAGAAATCAATTTGTAAAAACACGATTTATAAAACGATATTATGAAATCCAGAAAGGAGACGAGATGTCTCTTTCCTTAACTCAATAAAGCGCCCGTAGTGTGACGGTTTTAATACGCCATTTGAATCCCAGGATACAACCTTTTATAGACCGGTTCGCAACACTCGAATTCAGAATCTGCGAACACAGTATCTACGAAATACTCAAGAACAAGAATCGTTTCTGAAAGATATAAACAAATATGGGAGAGAGATGAACCTTTTTCTGTGAATTTATAGAAAGCAAAGAGTTTTAGGGTTTTCGAGAATATAGAATTGCTCAGGATATTCGAGATTACCCAGAATGATTGCTTTAGCTCTCTATTTATAGGGAAGAAGTGATTAGGGGGGTTTCGGGATAAAATCCCATTTTCAGCAAAATCCCGAAAATTCCGCAACCGGTTATAACCATTTTTTACTGGAATATTTGCAGATAACGATGAGATTTTGAACCCGATCGATCGATCTAAAAATCAGATCGGTCGATCCTGTAGGCGATCGGTCGATCCGGAACTCACGAGATCGATCGATCTGGTTTAGATCGGTTGATCCCAGAAACTCACGCTAGAAACCATCCATAGCACGCGATCGATCGATCCAGAAGAGGAACGATCGATCCTGGAAATGTTCGTGAGGATCGATCGATCGATCTGGTTTAGATCGGTCGATCTCATTTTCAGTCGCCAAAAAATAGGACTCCTCGACGATGAGACATTCCCAAAGCCCAAAGCCCAAAGCCCAAAGCACGAGCACGAGAACGAGCACGAGCGAGCGGCGGTGGTGGTGGTGGTGCGCGCGTGTGAATCTCTTGGTTCTCCCCATAAACCACTTTGTAGCTTAGTGACTTTGTTCCATATATATGCAAGTGGAAAAACTTCCTCATAAGCAATGTGGGACTTTCTTAAGTTTCCCCCACATGTTCTGGGTTACGCCTGATTCTTGCATCATGGCATTCATCATTTCCTTTAGAGTTCGGTTTTTTCGTTCCGCAACTCCATTGGATTCAGGTGAGTAAGGAGCAGTTGTTTGATGAATGATTCCATTTTCTCTGCAAAATGCATCAAATTGTCCATCGTATTCTCCACCTCTATCACTCTGAACTATTTTAATAGTTCTTTCCAGTTGATTTTCAACCTCTATCTTATATTCTTTGAATTTGTCTAGAGCCTCATTTTTGCTCTGTAACAAGTAAATATACCTGTATTTTGTGTAGTCATCAATGAAGGTCACAAAATACTTCTTACCACCTCTTGTGGGTAAGTACTTTAAATCGCACAAATCTGTGTGGATTAAACCTAGAGGTTCTGTATTTCTCTGGACTTGTGGTGATGGTCGTTTTGTAAGTTTTGCTTGTACGCAAACTTCACATTTGTCTTTACTTTGTTTGCATTTTGGTATTAGGTTTGAATTCATTAATCGGTTTAATGATTTATAATTCACATGTCCTAACCGTTCATGCCAAATATCAAAAGATTCGACCAAATAAGCAACTGGAGCATTGTTATTAATAGAATTGTTTGTTACAACTTTTGGAACGACTGTCAATACATTCATTTTGATCAGTCCATTCTTAACAAAGCCCTTTCCCAAATACACCCCATTTTTCTTAAGTACTAATTTATCAGAATGAAAATTGGCGCAAAATCCAGCTTTGCTGAGGAGAGTGCCAGAGATCAAATTCTTCCTCATGTCTGGAACATGCTTCACGTTGGTGAGAGTAATTTGATGTCCTGAAGTCAGCTTCAGGATTACTTTACCACGTCCTGCAACCTTGGATGTTTGGGTGTTGCCCATCAGCACTTGTTCATCATTATTGCATATTTGATAAGTGTTGAACATGTCCTTATCAAAGTATATGTGGGTCGTTGCACCTGTGTCGTACCACCAATCCAGAGTATTTCCCTCAATGGTGTTGACTTGATCAATGATAACACAGCAGAGATCTTCCTCTGTCAGGTTTGCATGATGATGTCGCTTTTGTTTAGGCTTACTGCGACAAACATCTGCGTTATGACCCATCTTTCTACAATGATGACACTTTCCACGATACTTCTTTTCACCAGAAAATTGCTTCTTGAAGCTTGTGGAGCCAGAGGGCTTGAAGTTCTTGAACTTGCTAGTCTTTCCCTCTGTTTTGTCTTTGCCTTTTGCCTTAAATTGTTCGGCTAGGTATGCTTGATACCCTTTTTCCTCATTCTTAGAGAGGCGAATCACAGCTTCATTGTGAAGCCTAGAGATCAGCGATTCCAGAGACATCTGCTTTCGCTTGTGCTTAAGGTAGTTTTTAAAATCTACCCAGCTTTGTGGAAGCTTCTCAATGGTGCAGTCAACGACGAATTGTTCAGGAAGAATCATACCTTCTGATGCAATCTCGACGTTGATCAGCTGCAACTGTTCAACTTGTTCCATGATGGGTTTTGAATCCACCATCTTAAAGTCTAGAAGCTTAGCCACAACATATCTCTGAAAACCAGCATTTTCAGACTTGTACTTTCTTTCCAAAGCAATCCATAGATGCTTGGCTGTGGGATATTCCTTGTCATTGTTGTAGACAAAGTATAAGTTGTCTACCAGACGACTAAGGATCCATCCTCTGCACAGAAAGTCTGAATGCTTCCATGCATCAATACAGGATAGCGTACGCACATCCAGATCTCCATCATGAGTGATTGGCTTATCCTCTGTAAGGAATTTAATTAGATTCAGAGATGTCAAATAAAATACCATCTTCTGTTGCCAATTCTTAAATCCATTCCCATCAAACTTTTCAGGAAGGAGTCCACTGGTATCCAGTGCCATTTTCGGAGTGACTTGAGTCGTCTCCATCATTGCAATCTCACTGTTTTTGAGAGTGTTCGCAGCGTTAGTTGCCATCTGTTTCACAGAAGAAACGATAGTCAGAAACTTGATTTAAACGTTTGTTTAAACCAGTCAAACGAATCGCAATCTCGCTGTGTAGCGTTCGCGGAGACGTCACAAGATCGATCAATTCCTAAATCAAGATCGATCAATCCGATACGAAATCGTTTGATATCGTTTTGCAAACTAGCTTTTTGAGCGTCTGCAGAAACGATTCAAAATCGTATAATATTCGTTTTGCAATCTCGCTTTTCAGCGTTCGCAGAAACGATTACAAATTGATTTAATAAAAATGAAAAATCGTTTTTCTTAAATCCGATTGTAGCTATTTGCTAGAAGCGGATTTATTGAGTTAAGACTGTAGGAGCTATAAAACCGGATAGGAAAATACGATTTGATAATTTGTGATATAAGGAGAAATCAATTTGTAAAAACACGATTTATAAAACGATTTTATAAAATCCAGAAAGGAGGCAAGATGTCTCTTTCTCTAACTCAATAAAGCGCCCGTAGTGTGACGGTTTTAATACGCCTTTTGAATCCCAGGATACAACCTTTTATAGACCGATTCACAACACTCGAATTCGGAATCTGCGAACACAGTATCTACGAAATACTCAAGAACAAGAATCGTTTCTGAAAGATAGAAACGAATATGGGAGAGAGATGAACCTTTTTCTGTGAATTTATAGAAAGCAAAGAGTTTTAGGGTTTTTGAGAATATAGAATTGCTCAGGATATTCGGGATTACCCAGAATGATTGCTTTAGCTCTCTATTTATAGGGAAGAAGTGATTAGGGGGGTTTCGGGATAAAATCCCGATTTTCAGCGAAATCCCGAAAATTCCGTAAGCGGTTATAACCGTTTTTTACTGGAATATTCGCAGATAACGATGAGATTTTGAACACGATCGATCGATCCAAAAATCAGATCGATCGATCGATCCTGTCGGAATATACCGGTCGATCCTGGAATTTCACGTAAAACGAGATCGATCGATCTGGTTTAGATCGGTCGATCCCAGAAACTCACGCTAGAAACCATCCGTAGCACGCGATCGATCGATCCAGAAGAGGAACGATCGATCCTGGAAATGTTCGTGTGGATGGATCGATCGATCTGGTTTAGATCGGTCGATCTCATTTTCAGTCGCAAAAAAATAGGACTCCTCGACGACGAGACAGAGCCCAGAGCACGAGCACGAGCACGAGCACGAGCACGAGCATAAGCGAGCGGCGGTGGTGGTGGTGGTGCGCGCGTGTGGATCCCTTGGTTCTCTCCATAAACCACTTTGTAGCTTAGTGACTTTGTTCCATATATATGCAAGTGGAAAACGTTCCTCCTAAGCAATGTGAAACTTTTTTAAGTTCCACTTATTCCCTAATGGGTCTAATTTTTAAGCCCATTTCATATTCACATTATTAACATGTTTCAAGCCCAATGTGCTTAATAACATTTTGATCCAACAATAAGTTGTAGATTTCTATCAATAAGAAAATAAGTTCAGCATCAAAGGGTTGAGAAATGGTGTCTACCTCTCCAAGATTAGCATGCGATCTGCAAAATGAAAATTTATATACATATATATATATATTAATACCTTAAAACTTTTGATTTAACAATTTGACGAATTGAAATGATGAAGACATAATTAGAAAAAGAGGAAATTTATTAACCTTTGTCTATTTTACAGATTTTTCAATGTCTTGCTTGATTGATTTATTATTTTTTTAATCTTCTCTATTATTCTTTAATGGCGGGAATAAAAATTATTTTCTGTCATTTCTTGTGCGTGTTTTTTGTAATTAATTTTCACACCACCAAAATTAACCATATCTTTCATTTAAAATATGATTGGTTGGTGTCTATTATTCACATCCTTTTATATACACTATATATTATACACATTTATATTTTTTAAACCATAATGTATATTCATGTGCATAATATAACCTCATAAGAATGTTATTTAATGTTAATGGAAGAGGGTAATCATTATATCCATTTTAATGTTTTGTAATCAAGACTGATCCATCACAATTTTGTATATAATATATTGGCACCATAAACCATATTTACTAAATATCTCATTTGGTCATTATGTTAACTTATAAGTCTAATAACTTTATTGTCAACCTTTATATCAAGTTAACTGAGTCATGGCGATTGTACATCATTTACTACGATAAGTTTCCTTCCAAGTGCCACAAACTAACTATAATTTTACTACTTATTTAACATTGAGAAAAACCTTACTTCTCAAATTTTAATGTTGATATTAGTTTTAATTCTCAACTATATATATGTTGTCCAATGACCATACCGTATACATAACTTTACAATAACATATATTTAATTTGCAGAAAACACATAATCTTTAATTGATATTAAACTTTGAGTAACACTTTACATTTAAGCATAGTCAATACAACAAGGACTTTTCTATGACACCCATGGGTGGTAAATCCTTAGTCAACAGATCCGCTACCATCATATCCGTTTGTATATGCTAAAAATTCACTCTGCGTTTCTGCACTTTTTCCTTTACATACAATTACTTTAACTCCACATGCTTAACACCTTTCGAGTACTTGTCATTCTTACTGAAGAAAACAACTGAGGAATTATATGAGTAAAGTCTCAGTGGCTTGGCAATGCTGTCAACAATTCCAAGTCCAGAAATAAAGTTTCGCAGCCACAATGTTTTAACTATAGACTCAAAGCAAGACATGAATTCGGTTTCCATAGTGAAAGTAGCAATGACAAACTGCATACCACTTTTCCATGAAACTGCTGGCCCTACTAGGAGGAACATATAGCCAAACGTCGATTTTCTTGTATCGACGCATACAACATAATCTGAATCTAAATATCCAACAACCTCTATAATATCGGATCTCCTGTACGTAGGCATGAAATCTTTGCTTCCTTGCAAGTACATGAGAAATTTTTTGCAGCTTTTCGGTTGTCCATACATGGATTACTTTGATATCGATCCAACATAAAAACCGCAAAGCTGATATCTAACAGAGTACATGTTTGAACATAATTCAAACTCTCAACCACTTATGCATAATGAATTTGTTCCATCTCTTTACGTTCTAATTAATTTTTTGGATATTCCATTTACTGAATCTGTCCGTTTTATGGATTGAAGCCTTTCCAGCGGAACAATTTTCCATCTTATATCTCCAGCGGAACATGTTTGAACAGTTTGTTAATTTAAACTCCAACTTAGATTAGGGTACAATGTACTAATTATATGAGACTTATATTAGATTTAGAGTTATCTTAATGTTGGTTTTAGCAAAGAAGTAAATAAGAAAATTAGGAAAAAGGAAAACATAATAATGTTTTTCCTTTAAGGGTTAGGAGCTGTTTAGCACTATATAAACAATAAAACTAATGAAGAGATGTTTTACAAGTTCAAAGAAAGATCATTATAAAAGTCATAACTATTAATCAAAATGTGATTAAGGTTGAGAGAGCTTTTGAGAGAGTTTTAGGTTTTGTAAAGTTTTCTAAATATTAATATGAAAGAAAGTTTCATATAATCTTTGGCTTATACACATTTAGCAATTTCGCCAAAGATTGCGTATAAGTTGCAGTTTTTCTGAAGATGCGTATTAGTCGCAGTTCTGCAAAAGATTGCGTACAAGTGTAGTTTTGCGCAAGATAGCCTGTAAGTTACAGTTTGCGAGAGATCACAATTTTGATATAAAAGACTGTGATTGATCACATATATGTTGCTGTTTACGAGAAATCCAAAATAAGTCCAAGTTTTCTGAAATATAGCATATAATAAGTTGAATTTGCGAAAGATCGCATTTGTGAGGTGAAGACTTTCTCGTATAAGTCGAAATTTGCAAAAGATCGTGTTTTTGAGGTAAATAATTGTGTGAGATATCCTATAAGTCAAAGTATATGAAAGATCTCACATAAGTTGCAGTTTTGAGAAAGATTGCGTGTAAGTCCAAATACATAAGAGATCATAGTTTTGACATAAAAGACTTCGAGTGATCGCGTATAAGTTGTATTTTTACGAGAGATCGTGTATAAGTTTTACGAAAGATTGCGTATAAGTCTAAGTTTGTGAAAGATTGCATATAAGTTGTAGCTTTTTTTGAAATTTTTGCATGTATGTCACGATTTGCGAGAGATCACAGTTTTGAAATTGAAATTGAAATTGAAATTAGTCACTTATAAGTTGTAGTTTTGCGAGAGATTGCGTATAAATTGAGATATTGCAAAAGATTGTGTGTATGTCTAAGTTTGTAAAAGATCGCGTTTTCGAGGATTGACAAAGTTCTTGTATAAGTCGCAAGTTTTGAACGATTGAATATTCAATGTAAAGGACTATGAGAGATTTCGTATAAATGAAAGTTTCGAATATCGCATTTTCGAGGTAAAGAATTGTGAGAGATCTCGTATAAGTTAAAGTTTGCGTAAGATCGTAAGTCCCCATTTTGTGAAAGGTTATGTAATTGTCGCAGTTTCGCTAAAAATTACGTATTAGTCATAGTTTTGCAAATATAGCGTATTAGTCGTAGTTTTTCGAAAGATTGCGTACAAGTCGTAGTTTTGCGCAAGATATGATGAGAACATCGATCCAGCTTCTAAGTCCAAAAGCCCACCAGACGACGCAGAGATCCATCAAAGCCCATTTAAGCCGGATAAGGAACATTGGAGGTTCATTCTCGAAGATTCTTCTGCCTCCGGTGTCTTTACCATTACCATTCGGTAAAGACACCAAAAGACATGCTAAGGAATTGTACTCTTTTTCATATCTTCGATTTTGTCCCACTGGGTTTTCCGAAGAAGGTTTTAACGAGACAACATCCTTAGTCTGCACGACGAAGAAGACTTGTTCACTCAGTTTCATCTTCCACAAGTCTTTAAGGCGTTCTATCAAGCTCCTACTTAGGCGCCATTTTTCATTAAAAATAAACCAAGTATGGTTTAGAGGCTTTTAAGACCATATGTTATGTTTTAGTTTTTCTTGCCTTAGCCCAAGTCTTTATGTTTTAGTCTTGGTCTAAGCCCATTTACATTTCCAGCAACTTAAACTTTATGTTGTTTTTATTTAGACTTCCTGTTGTTTGGATTAAACATCATGTTGTTTATCCTAAGTTGTAACCAAGACATTATATAAGTCTAAGTTATGAGTAATAATAAGACAAACTTTTCAGAAAATAAAACCTAGTCTTGTGTCTTACAAAAATCGGCGCCACCCTCTTCTAAGAGAGTTTCCGTGAGCTTCCAACCTTGTGGTTGAAGCTTTCTTGGCGTATCACATCCACAGTTTGTGTGGTCCTTTCGATTCACCCATCGTTTCCCCATTCTTCTGTCCAGCAGCCTGAGTTTCTCGGTGAAAGACAGACCACCAACGATCTTACATCAAGATAGCATGTAAATCATAGTTTGCGAGAGATCACATTTTTGAAATAAAAAACTACGACTGATTGCGTATAAGTTGCAGTTCTAAGAGAAATCAGGTATAAGTTGAAGTTTTGCAAAAGATCGCATATAACTTGAAATTTAGGAAAAATCACTTTTTCAAGGTAAAAAACTGAGAGATCTCGTAGAATATCTCATGATTTTACTAGGATTTAGACTCAGAGATCTCATAGATGTTGCATTATCAGGTGATGACGTAGTAGGAATTAGAGCAGAAGAAGATTAAAAGCCGAAGATGTGCTTAAAAGAGTTAGAGAAGAAAAAGAGACATAGAAGGAAGCTGCAAGGAGTGACATTGGATTTCTAACCCATTGCAAAGAGATGACCTGACGTTTTAAGAAATTTGATGTGTCAACGACAATTGTCATAGAGTTGAGCTTGTCTCTCTTCATTTTTACCTATAAAATCTCTAATATTTTATCTAGTTAGGGGCAGCCATTATTTTTCTAGTGAACCTTTTATTCTATATTTTAATTTTAAAGTTGATTTTTATTCTAGTCTTTTTCACAGTTTTTTTTTGCAAGCTTTGATTACTTTTATAAAACTTCATTTAAGGATTTATTTAGTAGTTTTATTTTCATAGTTTGTTCTTTTTATTCACGATTTTCAATTCTTAATTATTCTTGTAATCTAAAGTTTATTGAATCACCTCCATCTTAACTCCCATCGTGTCTAGAGGAGCTTAATGACAGATCTATTATGGCCACTTAGATCTGGTTCACAAGCCCACATATACGCTGACCAGATGTTTAGCTTCTTAGATATAACACGGTCTAAATGTTCATTACATTTCAAATCTCAAAATGGAAGTTTTGTGTTTATTAGATGGCTATTAAGTGGTTTTTAGCATGGAAGTGGACTAACAAGAAAATAGAGTTCTTTCACCAGTGGGCTGTCTTAGTAGGCTTATAAACATGAGTTCATTTTAATCTCTCTAAGACATCCAACCAATTACCTAGGTCCAAAAGTTTAACAATACTGAAAACTCCTAAAACTAATTTCATACTTTAAGTTTCATTCTCGCTCGTCCTATTTGATTTATGGCTTGATCCTAATTTGGTTAGTTTTGTAATGTAGGTCAAATACGACAACTGGTTACTTAACTATTTTCAGCCTGATTTCGCCTGAATTAAGTGAAAACTTGTATTCTTAGTGTTTGAATAAACCCCAGAGTGGATTGATATCTTAAATACTACAATGTCATTTAGGTGTTGAAAATCCTATTTATCAACTGGTGTCGTTGCCGCTTTGGGACTATCTTCCAACATTAGAATTTAGTTTTTATTTGAGGTTAGGCATTGGTTTAATCATATTGTGGTTCTCACATCTTTACTCGGCTTGTCTTTGATTTCAGGAGTATGCACCTTTGTAGTAGAGGCTCAACGAACATTCATCCGCAAGTTGAAGATCTCTGCCACTTTAAAAGAGAAAACACAAGGGCACGTCGAGCACATGAACACCAAACACAAATCGAACGATTGGAGGACCAACCAGAACCTCCACCGGTCTATAACATGGAGCACGATGAATAAGCACACAATTTTTGCGAGCATAACCCACCGCTGGTTCACAGTCCTCTCCAAGCAAGGGTAATTGGTGCCTATGATGAACATAATATTCATGGCCACCGAACTGGGATAAGATCGCTTACAATCGAGAACAACAATTTCGAGATTAAGACGAGTTTTATAAACATGGTCCAGGCAACAAGTTCCACGGTTTATCAATAGAAGATCTTCTTAACCATTTGGACCAGTTCGACATGCTATGTTGCGTAGTTAAGATCAACGGCATCTCTGAGGATGGATTCTAAATTTGCTTGTTTCCATTCTCCCTAGGCGACAAAATTCACATATGGCAGAAAAATCTCTCTCCTAACACTATTACCACAAGGGGAGATTGCAAAAGAATATTCTTGAGCTAATTCTTCTCCATTACTCGGGATTTGCACAGAGATCTACTAAGAGCTTCAGCGAAGCATGGGAACAATTCAAGGGTCACACCTCACAATGTCTCCATCACGGCTTTTCCTGCGAATCACTATTGAACACACTTTACAGAGGCATTATGTCTAAGATTAGGATGCTCTTTGACACCGCCTCCAACAGGAATTTTCTGGGATAAGGTGCTCAACGTGGCTTGTAATTGGTTAGAATTTGCTGCAAGTGATGGGAACTATGGCAAAATATATGACCGTACTTCACCGATGGTGGTTGATGCAGAGGTTTTGCGTATCAAATAAATCAACAATAACCTACAATGTCTATTGAAAGTAATTGAGGTTCGAATCCACAAAGAATCTAGAATAGCACACTAAAATTGTATGATTTCGATGTAATCTAAAGTGACAGTAAATGGTTGTGGTTTTGATTATAACTTGAATTGAAGGCGAATCTAAACTGGCTAACTAAATAAAATAAACTTGACTCACAATGAAACTATACGAATGGCTTCAGGAAAGGCATTGATTACGGAATGATAATAAATTTATTGATCTTGCAGGGTCTTCATTAAGCTCTTCCTAGAACTATGAACAATGACTTAAATCAATACACTCTCATGTCATTGATTACTATGCTAAACAATCATTCTAACTAAACTCTCATTTGGAAGATTAATCATCTGCATTCATTAGTTTATGGTTCAATTGGTTCACTAATCACCCTAACATCATCTCCCAATGGCTAGGAATGAAGAGCTCTTAAATGACTTAGTTCTGGAATTTCATCAACACCTCTCGGGTAACAAATTTCCTAGGTTCTAGATTTGATTCTTTCAAGCCAAACCTAGCATTAATTTCAGTCATCAAGAAGGATCTAATAACCTAAACATCAATCAATTATCATTTCATCCCTAATCTACAATCCCTAAACCATTCAAAGGGAATTACTCACTCATCATCACAGATAAACAAAATGAATTCATAGAAATATTAAACATGAATAAAAAGATAAGGGATTAAGAAATTAGCCAAGATGATTATTTGATTGTCTTAAAGAAGTTCTCCGAAAATCCAAATCTCAAACTCTAGGTCTTCTCAATCACCTGGTGGCTGCAGTCTCTCTCTCTCTAATCTAAAACTTACTAAAAATGACCTAGGGTTGGGTATTTATAGTTTAGAACTAAACCAACCGACTAAATAAACTAAACTGGTTTAATTACAAATTTTCAGCCAGATCATTAAACCGGATTGATCGATCCACATAGGGAACGATCGATCGTACAATGAATCGGATAATTTTGGAGAGTCTTGGTCGATTTTGGATATTCTCGCAAATTCGAGCAGATGAGATCGATCGGTCTTAGAACGGACCGATCGATCTTAGTAATCTTCACTGCTTCTTAGCTCCTTAGCACTTGCTTCATGATTCATTTTCATATATACTTGAGTCCATTGCATGATCTTCATTCGAGAGACTCAAAGCTCCTGAAAAAGACTCAAAACACTCCAAATATGCAAATACATGATCCTAAACACTAAAATGCAAAAATGAGATAAACTACCATAGAATAATGCTATGTGAATGAAAATTTTATACAAAACATATGAAATATGAGATTAAACTAGCCTAGTATGCACCTTTATCAGTGGTGAGCAAGATTCAGCCAAAAACAAGGAAATCCAAGCACTGAATGACAAGCTGGACCAAGTACTCCAAGAAACACAACGTCAAGTCAGCTTTGTCGGTGAACCAGAATACACCCAAGACTCCCAACCAACATATACCACGACGGATTAGAAGAATTCGACTATTTTGGTGGACAAGGATTCAAGAAAGGATACAATCCTAACTACAAGCACCCCAACCTCTCCTACCGAAGCACCAACGTCGAGAATCTGCAAGACCAACATTACTCACCCCCGAAACCATCCACCCAACATTATGGGGTTACTAATCCAATGCGCCAACCTAAAATACTTTCCCACATGTTTACCATCCCAACGCCAAGTACCAAACCAAACTTCACTTCCCAAATACCAAACCGCCCTATTTCAACAACCCACCTCAACAAAAAATGCCTCCTCCAATTAAGAGATGATGAAATAACTTGAATGCTCAAGCAAGTTCTCAAAGGACAGAGCAAAATTGAAAGATTATGAGATTAAGAGTTTCATAGATTGTAGATTGAGAGAGAGAGAGATTGGAGAGTAAAGTAAGAACGTTTATTATTGAGATTTGAGAAAAAAATAAATTTCTCACTTACAAAGGAAGAGAGATTTAACTATTTATACTAAACTAGTCTAGGCTTGTTTGGATACTAAGATAGCCTAATACATGTTTGATTACAAGGATAACATATCATTAATCACAAACAAGCCTAAGCTACTCCCTTTGGACACATGGCGCCTACTTAGACACAAATGCACACATTTTTCATTTTCTCTTGAATTGTCTTCATCATTCTTCTTCATTCCAACACTCCCCCTCAAGCTTAAGTCATGGAGAATGACTAAGCTTGCAACCATGAAGCATTACCTCATTAAAAACCTACAGAAGAAAAACCCAATTGAGACAGAACCTCTTTTAGGGAAAAGGAGTATAACACTTCATGACCAGAATCAGTGTTGAAGAATGGACATGAAACCAAGCCGTGGGTAGATAGAGCCGTCAGTCTTCAAGGTAGTAGCCTTGGTGAACACATCTGCTAATTGGTCTTCACTCCTTGTGTAGCAAGGTAAGATAATCCCATTTACAATAGCTTCCCTCACCTTATGGTAATCCACCTCAATATGCTTGGTTCTTTCATGAAATACAGAGTTAGATGCAATGTGTATAGCTGCTTGATTGTCATAATGGACAGTGATAGGTGACTCCAAGTTCACGCCAAGTATGTCTAGGAGGAGTTGCTTCAGCCAGATGCATTATGTGGTAAGTTTCCTCATGGCCCTATATTCAGCTTCTGCACTAGAGCAAGATACAACCTTCTGCATCTTGGTGTTCCAAGTAACAAGATTTCCTCCTATGAAGGTGCAGTAGCCGGTTGTACTCCTCATGTCTTCTCTATCTCCTGCCCAATCTGCATCACAATAACCTACAACTTCTGTGTTTCTATTACAACCCATCCATATACCTTGTTATTTAGTGCCTTTCAAGTATCTCAATATGCGCATGATCATTTCCCAATGCCTTATCTTTGGGTTTTGCATGTGTTGAGACACCTGATTTACAGCAAAACACAAGTCAAGTCTAGTGATGGTTAAATAAATGAGCTTACCAACCACTTTTCTATATAGTTTTGTATCATGGAACACCCCATCTCCAAGCTCCCCCTCAGGTTATATCTTGTAACCTTCTTCTAGAGGTGTCTTAGCTGGTTTAGCTTCCATCATATCTGTAGAGGTTAGCAAGTCCACAATATATTTTCTCTGAGATAAGAAAAAACCTTCCTTAAACCTACACACTTCAATTCCTAAGAAGTATTTAAGTTCACCTAGATCCTTAATATCAAAGACACTCTTTAAATATGATTTAGTAGAATCAATTCCTACTTTATCACTCCCTGATATGATTATGTCATCAACATAAATGAGTATAAGCACAATACCTTCCTTATTTTGAAGTGTAAAGAAGTGTGTTCAACTTCTGACATTTTGAAGCTTCTGTCTCTTAAGGTCACATTCAACTTATGATACCATGCTCTTGGAGATTGTTTTAAGACATAGATAGCCTTTTTTAACCACAGTGTATTGCCGCCACCTACTTGATCTTCTAGACCTGGTGGTGGTGTCATGTATACTTCCTCTTCTAGCTCACCTTGTAAGAATGCATTCTTAACATCCATTTACCACAACTCCCAATCAAGATTAGCAGAAAGAGACAAAAAAACATTGACTGAATGTAATTTACCACAGGAGTAAAGGTATCCCTATAATCTTCACTATAGGTTTGTGTGAATCCTCTAGCCACAAACCTAGCTTTATACCTATCTATCTCACCATTGCTTTTATATTTAATGGTAAAAATTTATTTAGAACTTACAGTCTTTTTCCCTTTTGGAAGAGTGGTTGGTGCATATGTTTGATTCTTCTCCATGGTTTGTCTTTCAGCTTGAATCGCTTCTCTCCATTCCTTTATCTCTATAGCTTCCTCATAGGTCTTTGGGATCTGATTTTTATCAAGATTAACAGTAAATGCAACATGATAATCAGGTATATGAAATAGATTACACACTCCCTGGTAATGATGAGCTACTGCATTGTTGTTTTAAGTAGAAACTGGTTGGAAATCTTTGCCTTGTACTTCTTCTAAGGACAACAGATGATTCCTCTTTCTCTCCTTCTTCTAAAGCATCCCCAGATTAGGTTGAGTATCCCTTGATCTTTTTGAAGCTGAGACCAAGATATCTGCTTCATCCTCTTGATCATGTCTAGATACCTGGCCTCCCTCATGATCAAAGGGAGGTGCTTGTCTTGATTGAAGAGAAGGCCATTCCATGTCCCAGAGCTGGAGCCGCGCTTGCGACCTGGTCGATGGCCAAGAGACTGAAGATGGAACCTTGGGCGTGCCTGGAACAGATAGACCGAGAGGTTGTGGGAACGTGCCTGAGTCGTGGCTTGGTTAGACCCGAGATGTGCTAGGTCGTGGCTTGGTTGGACCCGAGACGTGCCTAGGTCAGGCCAGTATCGTTCCGCAGTCGGACCTTGGTCGTACCCTGGCAAACATGACGGGGCCTGGGCCAGTCCTTGTTCGATGGTTTCACGAACTGGCCCTGATGTTTGGTGAGCCAGACCTGGCTCTTGATCAGCTGGCCCTGGGACAGAAGCCTGAGGGGAGACTATACCTATGCTTTCCAAGATCCTTCTTAGATTTTCAGCTTGATCATGTCTAGTTGTGGAGATGTCCTTAAATTCTTCTCAAGTTCCTTCTTCATAGAACCCTTTGGTTTCTTGAAATTTTACATCTCTGGATACAAGGACTCTTCTGATCTCTTGATTGTAACATTTATATCCCTTTTGTGTAGGTGATTACCCAATGAACATGGCCTTGATGCTATTTGGTTCCAGCTTGTTCCTAAGTTCTCCTGGTACCAAAACAAAGCAAACACACCCAAAAACTCTTAAGTGTTTAATATTAGGCTTAGTTTTGTTTAATATCTCAAAGGGAGATTGCTTAAGTAGCATGCAGCCACTAGAGCATCTCCCCAAAACCATTTGGGATCTTTCTTGTGGAACATCACTGTTCTTACAACTTCCATCAAATGTCTATTTTTCCTCTCAGCCACTCCATTTTGTTGTGGAGTGTACGGACAACTTGTTTGATGTTCAATGCCATGCTTGGCCAAGTGTTGCTGAAACTTGATACTATATTCTCCTCCATTATCTGTCCTAAAACATTTAATCTTGGCATTGTATTGATTAGTAACAAATGTTTGAAAATTCAGAAATGCATCAAACACCCTATCCTTAGAACCAAGTAATATAACCCAAATATATTTAGATTTTTCATCAATAAAAGTTACAAAATATTTTTGGTTTTCTCTAGAAAGAAAGGGAGATATCCAAACATCAGAATGCACTAAAGCAAAACAATTATCATAGAAATGAAATGATTTTTCAAAGACAGTCTTGCAATGTTTCCCAAGAATACATGATTCACACAAGTCATTTTCCAATTTTAGTAGCTATAGATGTTTGAAAAGAATCATGAAGAGATTTACCCAACACATTACCAGAGCTAAAGGCTTTGAAGAGAGCTTCCAAGTCTGATTTCTTCAAAAACTCAGATGAAGAGACCGGATTGGTTGTCAATGTAGAAGCGCTTATATGTACTAAGTGGGAAGAGCTATGACCGCTTGTAGAAGGGGCTTTGGACCTGTCAATGAACCAGCTTGGCTTCAATTCTGGATGAAGCACCCAGCACTCCTTCCTTGTGTGGCTGGTTCGCTTGCAGTGGTCACACACAGTTCTCTTCTTCTTGAAATCAGCTGGCGCCTTGAAGAAGCTCTTGTGGACAACCACCGGTTCTTCCTTATTGCCAAACAGCTGAAGTGACCCTTGCTCCTTCTGAATCTTGGCACAGACATCCTCCAAACTAGGTAGCTTGTCTTTCCTAGGAATGTGCTTAATCAAATCAACATAGTTAGTGTTCAAAGCCAAAAGTAACTCCAAACACTTTATCTTGTTCTCTCCTTTCATGGAGAGTAATAAGATCAATTGTGGCAGGCCTTAGCATTTCTAGCTCTGCCCATAATGCTCTGAAGGATCCATAATGCATTGTGAACTCAGCGTCCTCCTGTATAAGATCATTCAAAGATTTCTTGACCTCAAAAATTCTCATGAGGTTAGTAGTATTGCCATATACATTTTTCAGAGCTTCCCAAAGATCTTTAGCATTTTCACAATATGAATATGCTTCTAAAAGAGATCCAGCTAGAGAATTTTGTAGAATAGAAAGTACCATCTGGTCTTCCTGGAACCATTTGTTTTGATAATCTTGATTATCTGAGTCATCTCCATCAATGGCTAAGACAAAAGCCTTTGTAACATGAGACCATAACCCCTTGCTACACAATGTTGTCCTTATGGTTCTAGACCATAGGAGGTAATTCGTCTCATGAAGAATCACTGGAGCCTTGATATTAGTCTGATACTCCATTAGAATTCAATCAACACCTACAAAAAGAACAAATGACCAAGACTAGACCAGACCACGCGCCTGTCCAAGGTTAGTGTCCAAGGCGCATTTAACAAGTTCAAACAACTTCTAACCGCCTGTAACAACCTCTAACAATCTAACTGACCTTGACCAAACAAATACTAACAATATTAAAATCCTAACTAGAAAAGAATCTGTTAATAGAATTGTTAAAAAATTAAAATCCATTGTTGCCACAAATGTTTTTTTTTTTAAAAACAGTTTCTTAGTAACAATCAAGAAAACCTTTCCTGAAGACTAAAATTCTTTAGAATGAAGTGAAAATTCTTGAAGCCCTCAATAAGATCCTAAAATAAGTTTTGATCGTCCAAGATTTGAAAAAGATTAAGAAAAATGTAAGGTTTTAACACAAATACTACAAACAGGTCAAAACTGGACATACTTAGAAAGATTGATCAAGAAAGCTTACAAACGTAAAAAGGGGAAAAGAAGACCTCCTGATTCATCAACTAGACTCGTTTTACTTGAGCTTAGGCTTTGGAATCACCTGATTTGATGAATAATTGAAGGATATATGCTTGGTGCAAAATCGTGATCTAGCGGCAAGGCTAACCGCGACACCACCAGACTTGGCCGTGGACAACTTTTGATTCAGGCCACCAAATTGAGCAAAAACACCGTAGAAATCCTCAGAACTCACCGTAGAACAATCATAGAAGAAGAAAATGGCAAGAAAGATCGAATACTTTCTGGAAAGATCGATCAAACTTTGAACCACCCGCGATGGGTCTGGCTTCGAAGGTGCAAAGAGATTATGTGAAGAATGAAGAATGAAGAAGATTTGCGGAATTTTTATGCCAAAATGATGTAACCTGGCTCTGATACCATGAAAGATTATAAGATTCAGAGACTCAGAGATTTGTAGATTGAGAGAGAGAGAGAGAGATTAGAGAGATTAGAGAGAAAAGTAAGAATGATTATTATTGAGATTTTAGAAAAAAATGAATTTCTCACTTACAAAGGAAAAGAGAGTTAACTATTTATACTAAACTAGTCTAGGCTTGTTTGGATACTAAGATAGCCTAATACATGTTTGGTTACAAGGATAATATATCATTAATCACAAACAAGCCTAAGCCACTCCCTTTGGACACATGACGCCTACTTAAACACAAAGGCACACATTTTTCATCTTCTCTTGAATTGTCTTCATCATTCTTCTTCATTCCAACAAAAAGTGTTATTGATATCAACAACTAAATGAAGAAGATCCATACTAAAATGGACAATATGTGTGGGGATATAAACTCTAAAATCGAGCATTTTGCCACACAAGTATGACAATCAAAAGCTTCTTCTTCCAAGCGGCCAATGGAAACTCTTCCTAGCAAACAAGAAACTAACCTACAGGAGCATGTGAATGCTATATCACTAAGATGTAATATAGAGATGATTTCTGTAAACCTTAATAGGGATATCTCAGGTCCAAGTGAGGGGGGGGGGGGGTAATGATAATTATCGATGAAGACAGTAAAGATGATGAAATGAGCAAAGAAAAAGTTGACCAAGGAAAAAGTGCTACTGAGCTGCCAACATTAACCGCCGTCAAAGCTCCTTTTGTTCCACTTCCTTACAAACCAAAACTCCATTTTCCAGGGAGATTCAAGAAATAACTGTTGGAAAAATACACATCCCTATTCGACAAGAAGATATCAGAAATAAAAGTTACTTTGCCATTGATCAAAACATTCTGAAAGGTACCTAAGTTGATCAAGCATCTAAAAGATGCTACCAGGGGAAAAAAGAACTAAAAGGTATGCAAACATATGAGTACAACACAATACCATGCGCTTTAGGACCCCTCACCTTTTCTAGATGCCTTTGCGATTTGGAAGCATCTATCCACCTCATGCCCTTGTCCATTGCCAAGAAGCTGGGCTTTACATGGTACAAAGAGTGCCAGATTTCTCTTGTTTTTGCCGATCGATCAGTAAAGCATCCAGTGGAATTCTACCCATTGTGGTAGGAAATTTTGAGATAGCCAACGACTTTGTGGTACTGGAAATAGACAAAGAGCCTAAAGACCCTCTTATTTTTGGTCGTCCATTACTAGTCACTGCTAGAGCTTATATAGATGTTAAGAAAGGAAAAATAGACCTGCAGATCAAAAATTAGGTATTAAAATTTGACATCAACAAAGTTATGAGGAAGCCAACAATGAAAGGACAAGTCTTCCACATATAAGAATTTGATGTGCGGGATGATGAGCTCATTGAAAAGACAGATGTTGGAGATCCCCTAGAAAGTGCCTTGACACTAAAGCAAAGAGAGTATGTGCTGCTAGATGTCAATAACAAGGGGTATGATAAGCTGCTGGATCCCTACAAGCTTTACAACGGACAAACAAGTTTCTTGGAGCTGAAGCAAAGACTTCACGCCTTGGAAACAGAGGGAATTAAAATAGAGGATATTAGCAATGAAGAAGCTGAGCTAAAAAATCACTGGAGTGAACTTAGAGCTCCAAAGGTAAAACTCATACCTCTCTCAAAAAGGCTATGATCAAAGATAGCAAGGACTAAGAATGCACACCCAGCCCGAGCCCATCCTGCCCTAGAAAGACAACCGCCACGTACAGGCGTTGGAACAAGCAAAGAAGGAAGCAGAACCGACCTGGAGGAAACATGAGCACCAATCAGAACAAAAAAAAAATATCCGATGGCTAAAGAATGATGGTGAAAAATTCATGGTTAATGGACAAAGACTCAAATTGTATTTGGTGAAAGATGTTATGGGAGATGAAACAACAGTGTCTTTTCAAGATCCACCCACCTTCTAAAATGAAAAAGACAACGTCGAGCTTGAGACATTAAGCAAGCGCTCTTGGGAGGCAATCTCATGTTATCCATCTTTATATATTTGCTAAAAATATTTTGTTTGGTTTTACTTTTTTTTTTGGCTTGCAATGAGTTAAAAAACAGGTTGAGTAAAAAGGTGGAGCGAACATATCTTCTAAAAAGGAGAAAAGAAAGGAAAACCTATAGAATGGGTTGCTAACCAGATGCAAGGCCCAGCGAGCCTTTTTTGAGGCAACCAGCCCACAAATGGAAGGCTCTGCGATCTCCAACGTCCAGCAACCCGTCCATATCTCTGTCCTCTGCTGAGTCCACTGACTCGGAGTCCTGGTGTCTTCATTGCGTGCTGGCTATAGCGTGTCCCTGGTGTCCCGTGTCCCTGTGTGCTGCTCCAGACAAGATCAGCATACGGCTCTTTTGTCCTCTTTTACGCTCTTTTGTCCGCACACAGCTCCCGGTATCCAAGCACACATGATCACATTCTGATCGTGCTCTCGCGTGGTATCACGGCCTGTCCCACGTCCCGACCAGCAGTACCACGTCCCGACAAGCTCTTTTCCGACCTGCCATCTCCCATCAAGTTTCATCTAGATCGTTTGACAAGCATGGAAATACAAACCACATTTAGAGCTCCTGTCATTCTACATGGAGCAAACTATCTCTTATGGTTTAGGAACATGAAAACAACATTGGATGGTAAATACCTTTGGAATCATATTTCAACCAATGGTCTTGAAGAAAATGAAGTTGCTGAAGTTAGTGAGGCTGTGGCTGCTCAAGCCAAATGGTACCAAGAAGACCAGTTGTTACTCTCAATACTTCAAAACTCTCAGTCTTGTGATCTCTTAGAGGCTTATTCTTTTTGTGAGTATGCTAAGAAACTTTGTGACACTTTGCAAAAGGTGTATGGAAACACCACTAACCTCTTAAAATATTTTGAGGTGAAAAAGGCTTAATAAATTGAAGCAGGAGGATGCAGAATTCACAAAGCACTATGGCTCATTCAGAGCATTGTGGGCTGAGCTAGAGATGCTAAGGCCAGCCACCATTGACCCAGTTGTTCTCCTTGAAAGAAAATAACAAGATAAGGTGTTTGGGTTACTTTTAACTCTTAACACTACTTACTCAGATCTTATTAAGCATATTCTCATGTCTGATAAGCTTCCTAGCTTGGAAGATGTTTGTGCTCAAATCCAAAAGGAGCAAGGATCCCATGGACTATTTGGCAACAAGGCTGAATTGGTGGCTGCACACAAGAGCTTTTTTCAAATCAGCAAAGACAAATGAATCTAGGAAGAAGAGACAAACTTGTGACCATTGCAAAAGGAGTGGCCATACAAAGAAAGAGTGTTGGGTACTTCACCCTGATCTGAAACCAAGCTGGGCCCTTGAGAGACAACAGCCCACAGCCGAACACACTCAGCTGCAAGCAGGCGGCCTTGGCGTGTACAAGCTCCCGGTTTCTTCAATGGCATGCACCAACTCCCATTGTCACTCAGCCTCAACTAGTGCCATGTCTTCAGCATCTGAATTTGTGACGAAATCAGATCTAGAAGCTCTTCTCAAAGCAATTAGAGATGGTAATGTGTTGGGTAAAACTTTTCATGCTTATTTTCAAACTTCTTTTACTTCTAATCCCACTAAATCATTGGTTGTTGATTTTGGTGCTTCCCATAATATGATTAGTGATCTAGGATTACTAGAGAACATAGAACCTGCCTTAGGTAATGTTGTCATTGATAATGGAATTAAAATACCAATTAAAGGCATAGGAAAGCTTAAGTTGTTTGATAAAGAATCTAAAGCTTTTTACATGCCATCTTTTACTTCTAATTTGCTTTCAGTTAAAAGAGATACTACTGATTTAAATTTTCAAGATATCTTATGTCATAATGATTTCTACTTTCAGGATATTGAGACTAGTAGGAGATTTGGACAAGGAACTACAAAAAATGACTTGTATGTGCTTGAAGATATGATCAATGCAAGAGGGTTAGAACCGGCTGCTAGTACTAGTTCTTTTAGTGATGATTCTGATATTTGGCATGCTAGATTAGGACATTCTCATCCTATAGCACTATAACTGATTGTTCCTGGTTTAAAAATGCCAAAGGATATGTGTGATTCTTGTATACTTGGAAAACATTGCAAAACAGTTTTTGAGAAATTTTTGCATACTTATGATAATTGTTTTGATTTGGTGCATTCTGATGTTTGGACATCTCCATTCCCATCTAGAGAAAACCACAAGTATTTTGTGACATTTATTGATGAAAAGTCCAAATATACTTGGGTCACTTTGCTTAGTTCTAAAGATAGAGTATTTGATGCATTTTTAAAATTTCAAGCATATGTTACTAACCAATACAATGCAAGTATTAAATGCTTTAAAACAGATAATGGAGGAGAATACACTAGCACCAGACTTCAACAACACTTGGCCAAGCATGGCATTGAACATCAAACCAGTTGTCCTTACACTCCACAACCAAATGGAGTGGCTGAAAGGAAGAATATGCATTTGATAGAAGTTGTGAGAACAATGATGTTCTACATGAAAGTTCCCCAAAGATTTTGGGTGTGTTTGTTTTGTATTAGTTCCAAGAGAGCAAAGGAACAAGCTGAAACCAAAGATTACCAAAGCTATGTTCATTGGGTATTCCTCTACCCAGAAAGGATACAAATGCTATGATCCAGATGAGTCTATCTAGAGATGTCAAAATTCCAAGAATCAAAAGGGTTCTATGAAGAAGGAACTTGGGATCAATTCAAAGATATCTCCACAACAAGATCAGACCAAGCTGAGAACTTGAGGAGACTCTTGGAGAACATTGGCATAGTCTCTCCACATCCTCAGCCCACGGTCACCTCATCTCAGCCACCTGCACAGGTAACACCTGGCCCCACCTCAGTTACGACTCCGGTACAGCCAGTCAGGCCGCGACCATCATCCCCGGCCGGCCCTTCCCATCCGCAGCCTGGTCCCTTCAGCTCTCCTGGCATTCCTCCTCTTGAACTTGGGGGGAGAAGCATCTACTCATGTCCAACAAGACTCAGGAGATTCATCAATTCTATTCTCAGCTTCCAAAAGATCAAGAGATGTACCTACTCTCATTGAAGATTTATGTGAAGAAGAAGAGCCTATCCAAGAAGCTCTACCTACAGTGTTAAGAAGGAGCACAAGAAAAAGGAATCCACCAGTCTTCTACAATGGGATTATTGTGGTTCATCATGATCAGGGAATTTGTAACATTGCTCACTTACCTACTAACCATGTTGCTTTCATTACAAGTCTTGATAAGGAACAAATTTCAAAAACATATGAGGAAGCTATGACTAAGAAAGAATGGAGGGAAGCTATCCTAGCTGTGAAACAAGCCATGGAAAGGAATGATACTTATGCTCCAGCCACTTTACCTAAAGGAAAAAGAGTTGTAAGTTCTAAGAGGATTTTTACCATTAAATACAAAAGCAATGGTGAAATTGATAGATATAAAGCTAGGTTGGTGGCTAGAGGTTTTACTCAGACTTATGGTGAAGATTATAGGGATATTTTTTTGCACCTGTAGCTAAGCTTCATTCTGTTAATGTTGTTCTTTCACTTGCTACTAACCTTGATTCGGAATTATGGCAAATTTATGTTAAGAATGCATTCTTAGAAGGTGAATTAGAAGAAGAGGTATACATGTCACCTCCACCAGGTCTAGAGGAAAAGGTAGGGGCCGGCAACATACTAAGTCTGAGGAAGGCTATCTATTTAAACAATCTCCAAGAGCTTGATACCACAAGCTAAATGTAACCTTGATCGATAGAGGCTTCAAAAGATCAGAAGTTGAACATACTCTTTTTACACTAAAGAGTAAGAAAGGTATTGTGGTAATTCTCATTTATGTAGATGATATAATCATATATGGTAGTGATAGTGTTGGTATTGCATCTACAAAAGAATACTTGAAGAGTGTTTTTGATATTAAGAATCTAGGAGAACTTAAATTCTTCTTAGGAATTGAAGTGTGTAGGTTCAAGGAAGGTCTCTTCTTATCTCAAAGAAAATATGTTGTAGATATACTAACCTCTACCGGTATGATGGAAGCTAAACCAGTCAAAACACCTTTAGAAGAAGATTATAAAATCGAAACTAAGGGGGAGTTAGAAGAGGAAATTGATTTTCATGATCCTAAGCTCTATAGAAAAGTGGTTGGTAAGCTTATTTATCTAACCATAACTAGACCAGAATTATGTTTTGCTGTGAATCAGGTATCTCAACACATTCAAGGTCCAAAGATGATACATTGGGAGATGACAAACAAAATTTTGAGATATCTAAAAGGCAGTCATGAACAAGGTATATGGATGGGTTGCAATAAAAACACAAGTGTGGTTGATTGTTGTGATGCAGATTGGGCAAGAGATAGGGAGGATAGAAGAAGTACCACAGACTATTGTACTTTCATAGGAGCGAACCTTGTGACTTGGAAAATCAAGAAGCAAAAGGTGGTGTCATGCTCTAGTGCAGAATCAGAATATAAAGCCATGAGGAAGCTTACAACTAAATGCATTTGGCTGAAGCAAATTCTTGAGGATCTAGCTGTGAGGAGTGATGAACCTATCACCATCCATTGTGACAATCAGGCTGCTATATACATTGTCTCCAACTCTGTGTTTCATGAAAAGACCAAGCATAAAAAAGTAGACTGCCACAAAGTAAGATAAGCAATTGGGAAAAGAATCATCTTGCCTGCTATACAAGGAGTGAGGATCAACTAGTTGATGTGTTCACCAAGGCAACAAATTCAAAGAATGGCGCCTCCATCTATCCAAGGCTTGGCCTTATAATCATTCCACAACAATGATCCCAACATGGAGTGTTATACTCTTTTTCCCTAGAAATGTTTTGTCCCAATTGGGTTTTTCTTCTTTAGGTTTTTAATGAGGTAATGCTTCATGGTTGCAAGCTTAGGCATTCTCCATGTCTTAAGCTTGAGGGGGAGTGTTGGAATGAAGAAGAAATCGTGAAGGAAGAAGGCTTTTAACACTTGATTAAAGGCGTATGTAATCTAAGTCTAAGGGGAGTGTATAAGGCTTGTTTGTGTTCTAGTATTATGTTATCTTTGTAGCCATTCATGTATAAGGTAATCTTTGTATCCAAACAAGCCTAGACTAGATTAGTATAAATAACTATCTCTCTCCTCATTTGTAACCTAGAAACTTTTATTCTCATTTTCTTGATACAATAATTCTTCTCTAATATCTCATTCACACATTCTCTAATTCTACGAATCTCTTAATCTCATATTCTTTCACTTCAGCCTAGTTTGGCTGAAGTTCTTGGAGTATCACAAGCCCCTTTCACAGCTTGTGTGGTCCCTTCGATCCACCCCTCACTTCCATCGTTTTCTGTCCAAAAACCTGAGCTTCTCGGTGAAAGACAGCCCACCCCACGGTTCTTGCATCATATAGTATCAGAGCTTAAAGCTCCTGCTCATCAGGTTGATTCTATCCTTGTTTTTGGTGATTTTTCTTTGTTTTTGGTTGCAATAGTTTTTGGCTTTTGATTGTGTTTCTTTCTCTTTCCCATGAGGTTCTCGTTAAGAAGGAGGAGGAATCAAGTCACATACCACAAACACCAGAAAAAAAATATCATAAAATCAGGTTTATCATTTCTTTTCTTTGTTTTCATAATTTAAAAAAAAAAGTAGAAGAAGTTGTTTGTTTATTTACTTGTTGCTGTTTAAATTTTTGTAAGACAACAAAATATATATATTGTTTAGGTTTTTTAAAATCAAACTTGGGTCCTTAAAAACTTACATAGAACACCTTCATCACCAAACTTGGAATCCATAAGAATCTTGTGTGTTGCTTGTTTGTTGCTTAAGTTCTTTTTGGGTTAGGTTTGTATTTAGCTTCTTGTTGCTTGTGTGTCGCTAGGTAGCTAGGTTTAGCTAGGTTCCCTTCGTGGTCTAGAAACCATCCCACGTTCGTCCCGTGACCTAGTCCCTTAGCGTACCGCGTTTCTGTGTTCCCGTCCCGCGTGTGTTGTGTTCCCGTCTCGCGTGTTTTTGTTTTCCCCCCCCCTTTGTTTGCATAACCACTAGCTAGTTTGCTCACCCCACGTCCTGCATTTAAGCTAGGCTCCTCCCCTTCCCGCGTCCCTGAGTAGCATAGGTCAGTTTCCTTAGTCCACGCCGAGTGTTAGGACCTTAGCACCCGAGCCATTCCTAGTTGCATTAGGCTGATAGGTTAACCTTTACTGTATAGATTCTTGGCTCTTAGTTTTAGGAAATTTTCTCTAGCATTTAGGCAGCAAATTAGTTAGTTTCCATAATTTTCTAGGCTAGGAAATAGTTTAAAAAGTTTTCTAGAATCACTTAGATAGTTTTCCTAATTTTTTATTAGTCCATTAATAGATTTCTTTCTAGTTTTAAGTAGTTTTCCTTTTAGAAAATAGGCTTAATTAGTTTTCCCTTTTTAGTTTAGTTTTCCCTTGACGATCCAGATGTCGACCATAGCGACGCGTCTCGAGCGTCCGGAACATCATCCGCCTCCACCAGGTCCCGCGCCCCCTCCGTACCCACACGACCGACCACCGATAGGTCGACATCAGTACTACGATGAGCCCATATCACCACCTCGACAACCAATGCACTACTCCGAAGTGAAGATGAACCCGCTTCCCTTCTTGGGAAAGATTGACTCCGAGGAGTACTTAGACTGGGAGAAAAGAATGGAGCTCATCTTTAAGTACTATAACTACGACGATTCCCGTAAATTCGCCCTAGCAACGGTGCAATTCACTGACCACGCATTGGCATGGTGGGATCGAGAAGTAATAGCTCGTAGGAGAGCTCGGATGGGTGCTTTGACCTCATGGGTTGAACTCACCCAGATTATGAGGAGACGCTAGGTTCCACCTCACTTCCACCGCTCGTCACACCCATTGGTTTTTCCGTCATTATGTACTTCTAAGCTTTATTATTATCTCTAGAGACGTTTTCGATGCCTTACCCAAGGCAGCAAGACGGTGTCCGAATATTTCGATGAATTCAAGCACCTCCGCAACCGACTCGATGTGGACGAGTCCGAGGATAGCCTAATGGCCAAATTCATCAACGGCTTGCACGAGTCCATCGCCAGAAAGATCGAGTTGCAGCCATATCACAACCTAGGCGAGTTGTTCTACCTAGCAGTCCAGATAGAGAAGTGCCACAAACGAAAACTTGCCGCACCTTCTCGACCCAAGAGCACCTGGAGCACCGGCTCCAAGCCTTTTGAGCGGACGACCCAGTCTATAGACCCGTGTCTCAAGGGCAAAGCCGTGGCCAGCATTTTGGCTCCCAGGCCTGCCCCAACCGCCCAAAAGCAGCCTAGTACCACGACCACTGCAACCCACCCTCAGCGGAGCAGCGAGATCATATGTCCAAGTCAACGGACAATGGTACTCATTTCCTCAGAAGACTACGAATCCGATGACGAGCAAGAGGAGCCAGCATTTCCAACCCATCAGCAATCCGACGAGGAGATTGAGTACGCCGACTCCGGAGAAATGCTCATGATCAGACGAGTTCTCAGCTCGAGATTCGAGCCAGAAGAAGAAGAACAGCGAGAGAACATTTTCCATTTCAAATGTACAATACTTGGGAAAGTTTTCTCATTGATTATAAACGGAGGGTCCTGCACCAACGCCCCTAGCAAATATATGGTGGAGAAACTAGGATTGCCTGTAACCATGCATCCTAAGCCCTATAAACTATGTTGGCTGAACAACAAGACGGAGTTATACATTTCAGACTAAATTAAGGTCTCATTCAGCATCGACAGATACCAGGACCAGGTCACCAGTGATGTCGTCCCTATGTCAGTTGGACATCTTCTTCTCGGACGACCATGGCAATTTGACCGAGAGACTACGCACAACGGACAGACAAACTTCTATTCATTTTTCCACGACAAGCGTAGATACAATCTAGCATCAATGTCTGCACATGCCGTTCAAGAAATACAATCTAAGATGGCGAAATATCAACATGCCTGCAAGGAGAACTTTTAATAAATGTGGCAGACATGCGGAAAGCCACCTGTACCGAGGGTACACAGCTCGTTTTGATGCTTTACAAAGAGAGCCTACACACGTCCAGCACCGAGGCACAATTACCTACCGAGATCTGAGCTTTATTAAATAAATATGCCGACATGTTTCTGGAAGAAATCCCAGCCGACCTTCCACCTATCCAAGGAATTGAGCACCACATCGATTTTGTTCCCGGAGCTCAGCTGCCCAACCGTCCTGCATACAGAGTCAACCCCGAGGAGGCTAAAGAATTAGAACGGAAAGTCTAGGATCTTATGGCTCAAGGATATGTCCGAGAAAGCCTCAATCTCTGTGCCTTTCCGGTCCTACTAGTACCAAAGAAGGACGGAAGCTGGAGGATGTGCGTCGACTGTCGCGCCATCAACAACATTACAATCAAGTACCGGCACTCCATTCCGCGCCTGGACGACATGTTAGACGAATTAAGCTGAGCTGCGGTATTGTCCAAAATTGACCTTAATAGCGGGTATCATCAAGTGAGGATGCGAGAAGGGGACGAATGGAAGATTGCATTCAAGACCAAGCAGGGTCTTAATGAGTGGTTAGTAATGCCATTCGGTCTGTCCAAAGCCCCACGTACATTCATGCGCCTTATGAACCAAGTCCTTTGACCCTTCCTTGGCAAGTTCGTAGAAGTCTACTTCGACGATATTCCCGTCTACAGCATGACCTACACAGACCATCTGGAGCACCTAGTGGCCGTGATTACCACCTTGTAGAGAGAGCAGTTGTAGGAAAATCTCAAAAAATGTACATTCTGCACAGACCAAGTCATTTTTTTATAGATTTGTCGTGAGTTCCCAAGGACTCCGCGTGGACGACGAGAAGATCAAAGCCATACAGGAGTGGCCCACACCAACGACCACCAGCCAGGTCCGAGACTTCAGCACGATAGCTGGTTCATTGACCTCGACGATAAAGAAGAACCAAGACTTTCGTTGGGGACCCGAGCAAGACAAGTCCTTCAAGCTTCTGAAGGAACGCCTCACCCACGCTCCATTCCTCGTCCTTCTATACTTCACTCAGATATTCGAGGTCGAATGTGATGCTTCAGGGATCGGCATCGGAGCCGTCCTCACTTAAGGCGGAAGACCAGTCGCCTACTTCAGCGAGAAGTTAAGTGCAGCCGCAGTTAACTATCCGACTTATGACAAGGAGCTCTATGTCTTAGTCCGCGCCTTAGAGACTTGGCAGCACTATCTCCTTGCCCGAGAGTGCGTGATTTACACCGACGATCAGACACTCCAGCACCTCAGAGGACAATATACGCTGAAGAAGAGACATGCCCGTTGGTTGGAATATATCGAGACCTTTCCCTATGTCACTAATTACAAGAAGGGAACGGATAACGTTGTGACTGACGCCTTATCCCGCAGATACAGCTTAATCTCCATCATGGAATCAAAAGTTATGGGTTTCGAGATGATCAAAGAGTTGTACGCTGACGACGCAGACTTCACTCAGGCCTACCAGGAGCATGTCAAGGGCACCTACGGCCGGTTTTATCTGTTTGACGGGTTCCTTTTTAAGGACAAACGACTCTGCATTCCGAGAGGATCGATTCGAGAGCTGCTTTTGAGAGACCCACGACAGAGGTCTCATCGGTCATTTTTGCATTGACAAGACCTTAAGCATGCTTAAAGAGCACTTTTACTAGCCCCACCAGCGACAAGATGTAGAGGCACACTGCGCTAAGTGCCTTATCTGCAAACGAGCTAAATCCAAGATGCATCCGCAGGGTTCTTAGATGCCATTACCAGTCCCATCTGCGCCCTGGGCGGATATCTCCATGGATTTCGTACTAGACTTGCCGAAAATCAACCACAAGGACTGCATATTCGTAGTGGTCGACGGATTTTCCAAGCTGGCGCATTTCATCTCTTGCAATAAAACCAATGATGCAAGCCAGACTGCCAACCTGTTCTTTAAGGAGATAGTACGACTGCAGGACATTCCCAAGAGGATTGTGTCTGAACGCGAAACCAAGTTCCTCAGCCACTTCTGGCGAGCATTGTGGCAAAAATTGGGAACCAACCTCTTGTTTTCTACCGTATATCATCCGCAGAATGGCGGACATACAGAGGTGGTTAACCAGACATTGTCCCAGACATTGAGGGCGACAATTGGCAGAAACTTGAAAAACTGGTTGGAGTGCCTTCCGTATGTCGAGGTCGCTTACAACAGGGCTACATACTCCGGTACGAAACGTTCTCCATTTGAAGTCGTCTATGGCTTCAAGCCGACCACGCCTATCGAGTTCACACCCATACCGTTAAGAGACACCATCATCTTAGAGGGAGCAGCAAAGGCGGAATACATCAAGCGTCTTCATGCAGAGACTAAGGAAAATCTAGAGCAACAGAACATCCAGAACGTCAAGAACGCCAACAAGGGCCGCCGACACATGGTTTTCAAGGAGGGAGATTGGGTTTGGTTACATCTGCAACCAGAGCGATTTCCCCAACGACGAAAGAGCAAACTTGCCCCCCGGGGAGATGGTCCATTCCGCGTCCTTTGGAGAATCAACGACAACGCCAACCAGCTCGAACTTCCAGGTGAGTATAACGTGTCTAGTATGTTTAATGTTTCTGACTTAGAGTTGTTTGATCCATGTGAGGAGTTCGCTTTGGAGATTATAGCACTTCAAGAGGGAGGGAATGATGAGGACATCGAGCTAGCCACTGCACCAATCATCCCACCAGGACCACTCACACGGTCCAAGAGGAAGGTGTTGGGAGACAAGCTCAGCATCCTATTAGAGACTGGACCGACCTTGCCGATCCAGCCCGACCACAGAGAACCGACCGCATCGACCAAGCTCGACCACGGACCGTCTGACCATGACCCGACCGACCCAAGTACAGCCGACCTGTTCCAGCTTGACAAGGAGCCTTGGAGGTTTCTTCTAGAAGATTCTTCTTCCTCCGGTGTCTTTACCATTACCATCCGGTAAAGACACCAAAAGTCGTGCTAGGGAATTGTACTCTTTTCCTATCTTCGGTTTTGTCCCACTGGGTTTTCCGAAGAAAGTTTTAATGAGGCAATACTCTTAGTGCGGAAGACGGTGAAGACTTGTTCACCATTCCATCTCATTCACAAGTCCTCATCGATTTCTAGCCTAAGTGATATTGGGCTTTTCCTATCTTTATTTTATTTTCTATACTAAGTATTAATTTGGTCTTATAAGTCATGTTGACTATTTGGGGCCCAAAGTCTATTTTAATTGCCAATAAGTGAACTACGTGCTGTTTTAATTTTTTGAGAGGCTAAACATCATTTTGTTTAGTCTAAGTTGTAATAAAGCATTATATAAGCTTTTTGTCTATACATTAATGGAATAACAAGAATTTTGACAAAACCTAAGACTAGTGTCTAAACATACCAGGCGCCGCCAAGCTCCCCCTTGCAGCTGCCTTGTGCTTCAGCCTAGTATGGCTGAAGTTTTGGAGTATCACAAGCCCCTTTCACCCCTTGTGTGGTCCCTTCGATCCACCCCTTCACTTCCATTGTTTTCTGTCCAGCAACCTGAGCTTTTCGGTGAAAGACAGCTCACCCCACGGTTCTTGCATCAGTACATCCATCGGTATTGAATTGGGCCTCCTGATACTGCTTCTCGTGGGAGGTAGATAGGAAGATGTTCCATAACATTAAAAAAAGAAAGCCAAAATATCTTCTAAAGATGACAAAGGATCACCGGTATATTGGCCTCTAAAGTACGGATGCGCTCAATTATAAGTGTTCATGAGCATAAATCTCGAAAGAAAGCACCGACTCCTACAAATAAAAATTAAAAAATTAATAGATATATAGAATGATAATTGAAAAACTTATGAAAGAAGCCGCTATGTCACAACATGACTATCATGACTCTTCATTCTAATAAACCTCCCTTATATTGAATCCACACAATTACGTAAATTAGATACATATCCATTGGTAAATTTTACTTTTTGAATTCAATCCAAAAATGCTTCTTTACTAGCTTTGTCTAACCAGTACGCACACACTATCATTCGGCAAAACATGAAGAGAATCCTGAGAAAAAAATCATTGGCAAGTCTAATGTAGACTTCAAGTTGTCTTTTATCTTCCCTTGAACGTTTAAAACGGCGTTTATGATGTTGTCAAAGAAGTTTTTTTCAACATTCATGACATCTAGACAACGCCTTAATAAATGGTCTTTTCATAAGGTAAATCCCAAAAATATTATTCTTGTGCCAATTATGATGTTCACCAGCACCGTCAACGGGCTCATGACCATTATCTCTATAGTAAGAAGTTCTCTCAGCACCAAAATCTCTTAACTGTTCCAATATACTACTACCATATATCTCAGGAGGTGGACCATCAACTTATTCTTCGTCAATTGTGTTCTAGACCTAGGATAAGGATGATCTGCCGATAAAAACCTTATATGGTAATCAAAACAATATGTCTTGCTTTCGTGCTGCAATTGGAACGCATCAGTGTTTTTTTTGCAATCCGGACACGACAATCTTCCATAAGTTGTCTATCCAGATAACATACCGTAAGCTGGAAAATCGCTTATGGTTCACATAAAAACTGCACACATCTTAAAATTTTGTTGCCATGAAACATCAAATTCTTCAACATCCATGATCCCACAATATTTGTAACTCATAGATTAATGGCTAGAGGAATATATTGAGTGACCACCTCGGATGATGTGGGCCAAAACTAGAATAGAGAGAAACAAAAACTCTACGCATGAACATAGATGACAACATATTATAAGGTGTTACAATTACCGGTCACAACGAATATTGTCCTCCATGCTTTCCAAATGGGTTGAAACCATCTTTACATAACCTGAAACATACATTTCGTCGCTCATATGAAAAATATGGAAAGAGTGTTGAAAATGTTTCCACGCTGCTGCATCTGAAGGATGCGTAATCTCTCCATCTTGACGATACTTTGCATGTCATCTCATTGCCTCAGCTGTGTGCTGAGATTGATATAGCATCTTCAACTCTCTGTTATTGGTAAATACCACATCTGTTTGAGTGGAATTAAAACTCTGCCACTCGTTTCTTGAAATTGTGGTTTACGATAGAATAGACATGTTATGTGGTTTTCATCTCCTCTCCAATATATATGTCGATGTACACATCTATCATCTGGCACGACAAACAAAAACTAGGCACAAGTTTTTGAATTTTGCAGTATAATGTTGGTAAAGATTATATTCCAGAAAAATATATTTCACAAAATAAACAAATGCATAAACCATTCTTCCGAAAATTATAGTATGTCTTAATGTTCATCATCCTGCTAGCAGATGGTAACAATGAATGATCTTTTCTACAACCACTATAAAGAAGTTGCTTCGCTACGTCTAACATATCAAAAAACATTTGCGCTTCTAAATTTGGGTTTTCAACCCTATCTCCATCAAAACCACCCGACTACATATTCTCTCTGAACTCATCATTCACCATCTTAACTGTACCTACACCTACATCTACTTCCGTTCTTATTCTCCTAAGTTGTATGCAACATATGGTTAAATAGTACTGCCTTATTCGTAATTATGTTGTCCATGTAAATATCAAATCATATAATCCGGCATAAATTCACTATTGTATAAGTCATTTTAAATTAACTCAACTTTAAAATGGACATTTTATTATTATTATTCCGGTAAATAGAAAATGCATATTTTATTGTACCATTTTTATTTTGCTTCATGTAGATTTCCGGCCAATTCTTGAACTCGCATATACTGTACCATGTGCATACTCATATTTTAATTAGTTCGACTCCAAATCCATGATAGGTTCGTCAATCTTTGACCAAAAATATCCACTCATCTCTTCAAAATTTTAAGTTTTACTTTATGGATTATTTGTGTTTTGTGATTAAATGAAAAAATGTAGAAACATATATATATATATATATATATGAACGTGGCCATCGGAAAATCTATCGGAATAATGGTCATTTGCAACCGCTACAACACCGGCTGTCTTAACGGTCGTATTTTTTGACAATTTTGAAAATACGTCGGAAATATGTTAGAATAAATCCATCTATCGGAAATCCGTCAGTAATTTTTGATGGATATTTCTCCGTAAAAAATGTGGGAAATTTTCGACGAACTTTTGACGAACTCAAATCATCGAAAAATCAAATCATCAGAAAATCGCCGATAACTCGTCAGATTAAATATCCTTCAGAAATGCTATTGGTTTCCCGGCAATTTTTTGTGTCATGGTAACAGCTCATTATTTCCGGCATCCTTATACCAATTAGCACTATCAACTTCTCTCCCTCCTTTTCACCAAATTCTCCCATTAACTAACACATATAATTAAGGTTCTTCCTGTTGATTTTCCACACATTATGTCAACAATATTTTCCACACGTTTATTGACTTAGGAAGAATATATACTTGGAGGAGTTATCAAGTCGTCCAACTACAAAGTCATTTTTTTCCTTTTTGCTAAGTCTTTTCGTCAAATGTTGATGTTCTCTATGCTGCGGGCCTTTTGCGCTACATGGATACTGCAAAGATGATGATAGTATCTTTTCAGATGCATGGGTATAGGTTGCATCGAGACGGAAAGGAAGGGTTTGTTGGAGCTCAAGGCCTATCTCAACAACTCCGAGATTTCATCTGATTGGCCTATTGACACGAACAGAAACTGTTGCCAATGGAAATCAGTCAACTGTGATCCTACTAGTAGTTGTGTGGTTGGCTCGTCGTGAACTATGGACCCAGACCCTTTGGAGAATTACACACTCTAAATCTCAGTTCTTTCTTCTGTACCCACTGGTTCGATGATATCTATGGTATGACTTTTTTTTTTTTCTCATCGTTGTCGGTTTACTTGGATATACACTAGAAATCTTATTAGGAAAACAAAATTCATATATACATTGGGAATCAAAAAATGGGACAGTCTGTGTTAAAGACTGGTTGTGTTGTTTGGTCTTTTCAAAGTTGGTCTGTTCCAAGCAAATTGAACTAGGTCCCTCCAGTTCGGTTGCAAGGCGAGATGAAATCTTGGTGGGCTAAGCTTTCTCTGTCAGCTCACCTTTGGGATTAGTCGAATGGCTTGGGTCGGCAATGGTTGGACCAAATTCTATCCTGGAGGACCTCGACTTCATTACGATGCTGACCCATATCACCTAAAGAAAAACAAAAAATTGGATGTACGTAATTTACCCGTACTTCTTTATTAACTAAGCTGGCATCATTGGTTTTCTATTTGCAGGCTATTGGGAGACTGAAAAATCTTGAGATCCTGAAAGTTAGTTATAGCGGGGATCAATAACACTATTATCTTTTCTGAATGCGGCTTCATCACTTAAGACTTTGGTTCTTCGGGGATTGAAGGTACTTTTCCGATGAAAGGTATGTTTATTTTTATTTTGGCTTTTAGTCAAGTGTCAGCTATAATTAAAAGCACAAAAACATAAATGTTTGCTATAGCATCCTCGCATGAGATGGGTCAAGGTTTATAACCCACGTATGAGTTCTTTGAAATATAGGACGTTTTCACTGTGATCTAGAATAATCTGGAATTGTTACAAGTCTAACATTTTCAGGTAAAAGTAACAACTGAAAAAATCAGTCTAGAGACTGTAACAAATTAATTATCAGTATATATCAGCAAGGATGATCTATTTCGAAAATTTATGAACCACGGGCCTTTACAGTTGCAGAAGCATCCTCTAAAACCGGGACAAAATCGCCAATTCTTGCATCAATTACGAACACTTGTTAAAATATGTATATGAATATATTCTTTATATACATATATATATATATTAAAACATTTCTTTAATATAATCAAGACACATATATCTAATCACCAAGACGAAAAAATTTGTAAAACATTTTTTAAAACTAGTAAACTTTACCTAAAATAGCATGGAAAAAATATAAAAAGTTCGTGTTCGGGATGAAATAATATAGGTATTTTGCTTTTAGAGTTTTGTGTCAGTTGGGAATGTTGGTTTCAGGTAGAAAATCAATGGCCACATGATAGACGCCGGCTACTGGAAAAATGAAAAATTTGGTAACCCTTTGGACTGAACTAGGTATCAAGTTCAACCTGCACATGAGACTATGGATCTGATGTAGTCCGAGAGAAGAGAAGGATATTTCCTTCCCCAACATTCTCTGATATCTAAGTCAGACATCAATCAATTAGGAGAGATGATTCGAGAAGTTTGTGTGGGAGAGTGGTTTGGATTAGGAGTTTCGTCAGTAGATCGGAGCTCCCATTTACTTATGAGTGTTTTAGATCTTCTGAGGATTCTATAGGAGTGGGGGTGGAGCACCCCTTTCGTAAGTTTTCGGGTGTATTTATTTAGGAAGGTATGGGTAGACAATTGTAGTATTTGAGGATTGAATCCATATAATCTAATTGTAGACTTCAATTTTATAGGATTAATGACTAAGCTAAGATGCAATTGGAAATGAGTTGATCAATCAAGTTCCAATTGATCAATCAAATATTCAAGCAAAGATCAATTCAAGTTTAGTCTCTAGTTAGTTACTCTAGATCTTGCAGTAAACACAAATTTAGATGAACATCACAAAGGTATATGTATTATAGCATTCATATGTTTCTAGCCATGAATTTTCCTAAGAATTAACCCTTAATCCAACAATTCACTACTCACACATGATAGATGAAAATATAGCAAAAGCAATAAGAATCAAAATGAATATCATAAATAGATGAATGAGAGGGTTCATAAGAGCTTCTTTAGAATGCAGAGGATGAGTATGATCTTCTTTTTCTCCCTTACAAAAGCAATGAAATCAATGGAAATTATAGAAATCTAAGAGAACTAAAGAATTTGGCTATGGAGGCGTGTATGAATGGAGGTTCTGCCTTTTCTTTGGGTTTTTTTTGTGTATTATAGGTGCATGAGTTAGCTAGGGAAATTTTTCTGAAGATTTGGGAATAATGTTTTGCATGGATTGGTCGGTCAGTTACCTATGTTTCTTTTGCGTACTCCATTTCAATGCTAGATAGACTATTTTTTAGTATATTAAACATTTGTTAAGATCAAATTATTGGATTGTCTTCAAACCAATTGGAGATGAATGCTAACATCTTTTAACTATTATCAATTTAAGCAAAATCTAATTATAGAAGGTCCTCCATCTGGTGTAAAACTTCTAGTCCTACATAATTATGATCTTCAAAATGCTTGTTTTCAGTTTTTCATTTGTATAATGTCAAAATTTCTTGTAAAAACATTAAAAACTCAACAAAAAACCAAAAACACTTATAATTCACCAAGTCATTATTTTATTTACTAAAAACTTATAAAAACCGGTTGAAAACTGGTAAAATATGATGTATATTACTTGTCGCTCGGCTACACTGGTTACAATCCCACCTATCATTTCATAAGCGGAATGCGTCCTTTATGATCATGGTGATTGAGATCGGAACGTGTTACTTGATTCGATGGACACCGGTATAAGGATCGCGAGGAACACTTTGACAGGAAAAAAAGTTTACCCTCATGAAATTATAAAATGACATTTTTATAAATAATGATGAAATCCCATTCTCAACGACGCAAACGGTAATTGATATGATTTTGATCAAGGCTGCACATATGGACATCCAGCAACCATTCGGTTCCATGATCAATTTCCAAACCAGCAAGTTTGAGGACTTTCCAAGAGGTTACCTGAAGACCATCCGGACCAAAATGCGACCAAGATCAAGGATGGACATGACTGCACCCACCTAAGCCGGTATGCTAAATTTAATCCAAGCTATTTGCATTAAGTAAAGGGGAAAGTTGTATATCTTGTTACTCTTTTTCCTTAGTGAGTTTTTGTCTCATTGGGTTTTTCTCACTAAGGTTTTGATGAGGCTTGGATATACTTCTTGGATGAATTTTTGTTTAAGGCCCATAGCATTTTGTTGGATTAAACTTAGTATTTTCGGCCCAACCCATTTTATCTTTTCTTTCTTCTCTTTTGCATTAAATAAAATAGTTGGCAGTTGAAAGTTTAGGGTTATCTCTTTTACTTCCCTTCTTGCATTGTTTTGCATGTTCTTGGAGTTTGTTCCGAAAATGCAAGCCTTTTAGTTCTTTCCTTTTTGTTCTATATATAAATGGCTTGGCCATTTGTAGTTATCATCGAAAATTTTAATAGGAAGAGTCTTTTCTTTCTTAAGAGATTCGATCACCGAGTAGTGCGTCATATCTACTCTTTCCTAGGCCCTCCCTTGGTGCGTAATATCTACTCTTTCCTAGGCCCTCCCTTGGTGCGTAATATCCTTGGGCCCGTCTAGAAAACCCTTGTTGAACCTTGGTGGGTCATATCCTTGGTTCATCAAGTCCGGTAAATCAAAGGTCTTGCGCAACCTTTATGCGACCTATCGCTCCACATCCCTGGACAACTTGAGCTCACGCTCGTTGTGCAAAGCTTATCCTCCTTACTCCCTTGTTATGCCGATTTTTGGGTTTGTGATCTTGACCAAGATCATATCAAGTGGTATCAGAGCAACACAACAAGCTGAGTAACTCCTATCATTTTCCTTTTAAATTTTCTTTAAGTTTTTTAAGTCATTTGATAAATCTGTGTTGAATTTCGTTTTAGAACATTTGATCTGGCCACATCTTTGTGTTTTCAATGGCAGGTACCGAAGAAGAATCCGAAGAGACGTCACGCCAGACCCGCCTCATAGAACAATTGATAACACGCATGGAACAGATGATGAACGCCCGCCAAACATGCAAGTTGGGTTAAGGACTGGTATGCGTGAGAGTGTGAGTGAGGAACTTCAGCAGCTGCTCCTTGAACATTGACCGGAACGACGACGTGCGCTGTTTCCAGAACAGCCCAGGCAAGATCATCGAGAACTAAGTCCAGGAATGAGCGATCATGTTCCAGGAAGACATGGTGCACCCTCTACAAGAAGAAGCCGTGAACGCCAGACATACTATGGGGATGAAGCCGCTTCCCAATTCTACCAAAGCAGTGATTCAAACCGCAACTATCCTAGGCATCAAAGGCGTGCTAACGAGTCCAGACCACCACCTCACGACCACTTCAGCGGTCTTAATCTCAAGATTCCATCCTTTCATGGGAAGAATGATCCAGCCGCATATCTGGAGTGGGAGCAAAAGATCGAGTTGGTATTTGATTGCCAATTTTATTCTGAGGGCAATAAAGTCAAAGTTGCAACCACCGAGTTCTACGACTACGCATTGAGTTGGTGGGATCAATTAGGCACACCCCGAAGAAGGAATGGAGAATATCCTGTTGAGTCTTGGCAAGAAATAAAGAGGGTCATGAGGAAACGGTTTGTACCAAGCCATTATCATTGTGATCTACACCAGCGTCTAAGATTGTTGCAGCAAGGGAACAGTAGCGTTGAAGAATATTATCAAGAAATGGAGACCCTTCTCATTCGGGCCGATGTCCTTGAAGATAGAGAAGCTACTATGTTCTGATTCCTTGGAGGTCTTAACCGAGATATCCAGGACAGTTTGGAATTGCAGCACTACATTGAGCTAGAGGAAATGCTACACAAGGCCAAACTGATCGAGCAGCAACTCAAGAGGAGATCTTCCACTCGACTCACTTATGGAGCAAGCGCCACCAACGCCAAGTCTGCTTATAACCACGACTTCAAGCCTACTTATCCTCAGGAAACCAAGATATCCACGCCCAAGGTTGAAGTCAATCCTTTTCCAACCACCCAAGACAAAGACAAGACCATTGAGTGCTCCAACCGAACCCGTGACATCAAGTGTTTTAAGTGCCATGGTATGGGACACTATGCCAGTGAATGTTCCAACAAAAAAGAGATGATCCTCATGGGAAATGGTGACGTGGAGACTGAAGATGAGGAACCAAAAGATGACATTCCCTCGGATGAAGGTGAAGAGCGACCAGTCCCTGGTCAATTATTGGTGGCTAGACGATCTCTAAGTGTCCAGCCCAAGATGGATGAACAAGAGCAGCGTGAGAACTTGTTTCATACAAGATGCATGGTGAAAGGCAAGATTTGTAGCCTTATTATTGATGGAGGAAGCTGCACCAACGTTGCTAGTGAAGAAATGGTGAAGAAGCTTGGACTGAGCGTAATGAAACACCCTAAGCCCTATCCGCTTCAATGGCTGAATGATTCTGAAGAAATGAGAGTCACTAATCAAGTGATGGTCCCATTGTCCATTGGAAAATATGAGGATGAAGTTCTTTGTGATGTTCTATCAATGGAAGCTGGTCACATACTTCTTGGAAGACCATGGCAATCAGACCGCAAGGTAACCCATGATGGTTTTACTAATCGCCATTGTTTTGTGTTTAAAGGCAGGAAGATTACCTTGATTCCTATGACGCCTGACCAGTTGCATTTGAACCCACGCAAGCAATAAAATGATAAGGTTAATGGTCAAAAGGGTAAAACAAACTTCTTCATCAAAGCTGGAATTGCGGATTTGAGGTCAAATCCTTTTGAAAAGGGAGGGGATGATATAATCCTGATCAAGTCCCAAACCAGCAAGCTTGAGGACGTTCCAGGAGGTTACCTGAAGACCATCTGGACCAAAATGCGACCAAGATCAAGGATGGACATGACTGCACCCACCTAAGTCGGTATGCTTAATTTAATCCAAGCTATTTGAATTAAGTAAACGGGAAAGTTGTATATCTTGGTACTTTTTTTCCTTAGTGATTTTTTTTGTCCCATTGGGTTTTTCTCACTAAGGTTTTGATGAGGCTTGGATATACATCTTGGATGAAACTTTGTTTAAGGCCCATAGCATTTTGTTGGATTGAACTTAGTATTTTCGGCCAGGCCCATTTTATCTTTTCTTTCTTCTCTTTTGCATTAAATAAAGTAGTTGGGAGTTGGTGGTTATCTCATTTACTTCCCTTCTTGCATGGCTTTGTATGTTCTTGGAGTTTATTCCGAACATGCAATCCTTCTAGTTCCTTCCTTTCTCTTCTATATATAGATAGCTTGGCCATTTGTAGTTATCATCAAAAAATTTAATAAAAAGAGTTTTTTCTTTCTTAAGAGTTTCGATCACCGAGTAGTGCATCATATCTACTCTCTCCTAGGCCCTCCCTTGGTGCGTAATATCCTTGGGCCCGTCTAGGAAACCCTTGTTGAACTTTGGTGCATCATATCCTTGGTTCATCAAATTCGGTAAATCAAAGGTCTTCCGCAACCTTTGTGCTACCTATCTCTCCACATCTCTTGACAACTTGAGCTCACGCTCGTTGTGCAAGGCTTATCCTCCTTATTCCCTTGTTGTGCCGATTTTTGAGTTTGTGATCTTGACCAAGATCATATCAGTAATCCATTAGAAGTGTCAGATAAAAGATGGACCGAGAAGAGAGGAAAGAGTTATATAAGTTTCTAAGAGTCATGTTGATAGAGACGATGTTGATATCAAAATAAAATATCTATATTTTTATCAAACATTGTGTTTGATTTATTTAAAATATGTCATATTTTCATTACACATGTTATTTTAAAAAACTATTGTAATAAGTGAAAATAACATAATCACAAAATACTTATATACCATATTATATATCAAAATATCATAATATATATTCTTAATTTTTATATTTAATATTTATATATTATGTAATATGTAATATGTTATTGATTCTTCATATTTTATTTATTGGATTATAAATTGGTTTTATATTTCTTCTGTTAATTTCATAGGTTAGAAGATATAGACGACGATTCTACAAAGACAACATCAATAATTTTGTTATCATTGTTAGCGCAAAAGATATAGATGCAGATCAATCTTTCGTATTTCCTTTTAGAATGTTGTGATAAACAACTTTGGAATGATAGAGGCTTGCTTGACCAATCTCCTAAGACAGAAATTCGCCCCTACTATGGTGTGAGTAGTTTCACGGACGTCTATCTTGCAGGATACAACTATCGATCTTCGTATTACACACCTTACGAAGATCCTGGCAAACTATACTTTGAGTTTTCTTTAGAAAAAACTGTTTTTGGGGAAGGAGAAGATTAGATCACTTTTTCTTTTTTTTTCCCCAACCTTGTTCTATGTCCTCTTTATATAGAATATGAAGAGATATTTCGAATGGACTCTAATAAATGGTCACAAACGAATGGACACAAGTGAATGGACACCTATGGGAGCTAGATCGATCGATCTAGCTTCCATAGGTCGATCCCTGAAAGTTACGCTTTTGTGGATCGATCGATCTACATACAAAAATTGATCCGGTGACGTTCCGTAAAAATGGATCGATCGATCCGTATACGAGAATCGATCGATCCTCATTAATTTCCCAACAATACCCCACATTTTCTATTCAAATTATCAATACCCCACATTTGAATAGAAAATAAGTAAAACTTATTCCAAGAAAGTAGAATCAATATGCATCTTAAACGGTGTCTTTTGGATTTGAACCTTTCTTAGTAACACTTATCGAATTTACTTTGCGGATAATGAACTATAGTCTTGAATTAACCACTTTTGATAGTAAACCTAGAAAATAAAACACATATATTATCAACTCATTTCTAGTTTATACGGTTGAGTTCATTTTGGTCCTGAACAAATCCTGACTTCGTGAGAGCTCTAGAAAATTTAGCCTTATCAATTTTCATAGGTGCAACCCGACACCACTCTCATATAGGTAATGTTAATTAAAGATACTCCATTATATTCTTCTTTTATAAAAGATATTAACATTATTAAGAATAAAATATTCAACCCTTGTACATCAATGGAAACACATTGTTACTTCATAGGAATGAGAAATGTGTGAACTTCAGTCTTGAGTCTTCCTTAGCCAGTTTGCCTATTGAACCTAGACCATGGGATCTCCAATGTTGCTAGGTTAGGTTTCCACCAAGTAATGACTCATTGTGTTGGCTTGAGACCCATTCTCCTCGAAGTGAATACGATTTGCTCTTTAGGAAGACCTTTAGTCAAAGGATCAGCCAAGTTTTCCTTTGATTTAATGTAATCCAATACGATCACTCCATTAGAAATCAGTTGTATTGAAGCATGTCTTCGTCTAATATGCCTTGATTTCCCATTATAAATTTTATTATTCCCTCTATTTAAGGCAGCCATACTGTCACAATGAATGCATAGTGCAGTTACAGGCTTTGGCCATAATGGAACATCTTCAATAAAATTTCTAAGCCATTCGGCTTCTTCTGCAGATTTATCTAGTGCGATAAACTCGGATTCCATTGTAGAACGTGCAATACACGTTTGTTTAGATGATTTCCAAGACACAGCACCACCACCAAGTGTAAACACATAACCACTTGTAGATTTGTTGTCTGTGCTTCCTGAAATCCAATTTGCATCACTATATCCTTTTAAAACAGGAGGAAATTTTGTGAAGTGCAGACTATAATCAATTGTATTCTTTAAATATCTTAATACTCTAACTAAAGCATTCCAATGTTCTTTATTTGGATTACTCAAGTATCGACTTAACCGACTCAATGAGTAAGCCAAATCTGGTCTTGTACAATTCATAATGTACATGAGACTTCCCACAATTTGAGTGTACTCTAATTGGGATACACTTTTACCTTCATTCTTTGAAAGCTTGCATGTTGGATCAAACTGAGTAAATACTGGTCTATCATTAAAATGTCCAAATTTCTTTAGAACTTTCTCCAAATAATGAGATTGAGTGAGGGAATAACCATTTGGCTCTCGTTTAACTCTTATTCCAAGAATCAAATCAGCCAAATTCATATCTTTCATTTCAAAGTTGTCACTCAACATTCTTTTTGTGGCATTGATAATATTTTTACTTGTTCCCATTAACAATATATCATCCACATATAGACATACAATGATCGTATCGTTTTTAGTTTTCTTAATGTAGACACACTTGTCACATTCATTGATTGTAAACCCATACGACTTCATTGTATTATCAAACATCTCATGCCACTGTTTTAGAGCTTGCTTAAGTCCATACAAGGACTTTTTAAGCTTACAGACTTTATTCTCTTTTCCTTTGACTATAAAGCCTTCAGGTTGTTCCATATATATTTCTTCATCTAATTCACCATTTAAGAATGCAGTTTTAACATCCATTTGGTGAATTTCTAGATTATATATGGCCGAGATTACTATTAACAATCTTATAGAAGTGATTCTTGTGAGAGGAGAATATGTATCAAAGAAGTCAAGACCTTCCTTTTGGCGAAATCCCTTTGCCACTAATCTTGCTTTATATTTCTCAGTGACTCTATCTGGTCTGAGCTTCTTTGTAAATATCCATTTATGTCCAATTAGTTTATTCCGAGGAGGTAAATCAATTAATTCCCATGTATGGTTACTCAAAATGGATTCCACTTCACTTTGAATCGCTTTCTTCCAATAAGGTGCTTCTAAGGATTCCATTGCAGCCTTAAAAGTTTGTGGTTCATACTCACTTAGGTATGTCATAAACTCAACTCTAAAATCCTTGAAAGTTCTTGCCCTTTTACTTCATCTTGGTTCATTTTCTTCTTCTTGAACCTTTGAGGGACTTTTCTTATCATCTCGAGCTCGTTTACTACTCGTGTGTGTTGGCTCTTTGTAAGGAAAAATTTCTTCAAAGAACTCAGCCTCATTTGACTCAATAATTGTATTCACTTTTACCTCAGTATTCTCAGATTTATGAACCAAAAATCTGTATGCTGCACTATTTTCTGCAGGACCGATGTAAACACAATCCACCGTTTTTGGTTCTATTGCAGTTTTCTTTGGTACAGGAATTTGAACCTTTGCAAGACAACCCCACACTTTCACATTTTTATATGAAGGTGTCTTATTCTTCCACATTTCATATAGGGTTTTATCACTCTTTTTATGAGGGATTTTATTTAATATTGAATTTGCCGTAAGAATAGCTTCAGCCCATAAGCTAAGTTGTGCACCAGAGTTGTTTAACATTGAATTCATCATCTCTTTCAGCGTTCTATTTTTCCTTTCAGCAACTCCGTTTTGCATTGGAGTATAAGGTGTTGTGGTTTGATGAATAATTCCATGTTCAAAACAAAACTCTGAGAATTCTTTTGATTTGTATTCTCCACCACGATCTGATCTTAGAATCTTTATTTTCTTATCTAATTGATTTTCAACTTCTGCTTTGAATTTCTTAAACATATTCAAAGCCTCATCTTTAGTATCAATCAAATAGATTTGGCAAAACTTACTGTGGTCATCAATAAAAGAAATATAATAATTCTTTTTCCCACGACTTGGAATTGATTGAAAATCACACAAGTCACTGTGTATTAAACCAAGTAATACATTTGACTTTTCTACAGATTTGTAAGAGTGTCGTGAATATTTTGATTCTACACATATCTCACATTTGCTTCTTTTAATAGTACTTAGATTGTTCTTTGGTAACAATCCTAAACTCATCATTCGGTAAAGAGACCGATAACTGACATGTCTCAATCTTCTATGCCATAAAACACTTGAGTCAATCAAGTGAAAAGAAGCAGAGCTATTGCCTGCATTTTTATTAATGACAGATACAACATTAAGTTTAAAAAGACCATTACAGATATAGCCTTTTCCGACATACATCTCACCTTTAGTGAGTACAAACCTTATCAGATTCAAACACAATTTTAAATCCTTTGTTGCTAAGAAGAGATCCTGAAATCAGATTTTTCCTAATCTCAGGAACATGAAGCACATTTGTAAGAACAAGGTCCTTTCCAGAAGTGAGTTTTAGAATCACTTTGCCTTTTCCTTCAATGGTAGCAGTGCTAGCATTTCCCATATAAAGTTTTTCTCCACCAGAATCTTGTTCATATGTTGAGAACATACTCACATCAGAGCACACATGCTTAGTTGCCCCGGTGTCAACCCACCAATCATTGGAGTTAGTCATCACATTTGCGTTATTTATATCTCCAACGCTTGGTTCATCCTTCTTATGGTGGCAGTCTTTGGCTCTATGTCCAGACTTTTCACACACCCAACAAGCACCTTGGGGCTTCTTCTTAAAGTTACAACCCTTTTGGAAAGTGAGTGGCTTTTTCACCTTCTTGTTGTTCTTAATGCTTTTGAACTTAGAGTTGTTTCCCTCAATTACATTGGCTTTTGCTTCCATAGAAGAGAATTCAGACTTCTCATTCTTTCAGTTTTCTTCTTCTACACGAAGTTTCAGAATGAGTTGTTCGAGACTCATATCTTCATGTATGTGCTTCAGATAGATCTTGAAATCTTTCCACGTTTGAGGCAATTTCTCAATAATTGAAGCAACCAGAAAGGCTTCATTCAGCCCCAAACCTTCATCCCTCAATTCATGAGCAATAATCTGGATTTCTTCCACTTGTTTCACCACAGAAACTGTGTCACTCATCTTGAAATTCAAGAACTTTCCCACAATGAACTTCTTAGCACTTGCAACTTCAGATTTGTATTTCTTCTCTAGTGATTCACCCAACTGCTTTGAAGTTTGTAATATATGATAAACATCATAGAGAGAATCATCCAAATATTGAAAATGTAGTTTTTGCATAAAAACTCATTTTGAGTCCATGCCTCTGATGCTTTCATGATATCATCAGGAATATCACCCTCTACAGGTAACTCAGGTCCTTCAGAAGTCACACATTGTGCCAGGTTCAAAGTTATGATATAAAACATCATCTTTTGTTGCCATCTTTTGAAATCCACTCCTTTGAATACAAAAGGTTTCTCAATGTGATTTTTCACAATTGCAGCAGATTGATTCATCTATCAAAGAAGAAAAAGGAATTTCTGTCTTAGATTGTTAGCGCAAAAGATATAGATGCAGATCAATCTTTAGAATTTCCTTTTAGAATGTTGTGATAAACAACTTTGGAATGATAGAGGCTTGTTTGAGCAATCTCCTAAGACAGAAATTCTCGCCTACTATGGTGTGAGTAGTTTCACGGACGTTTATCTTGCAGGATACAACTATTGATCTTCGTATTACACACCTTACGAAGATCCTGGCAAACTATACTTTGAGTTTTCTTTAGAAAAAAAAACTGTTTTTGGGGAAGGAGAAGATTAGATCACTTTTTTTTCCCAACCTTGTTCTATGTCCTCTTTATATAGAATATGAAGAGATATTTCGAATGGACTCCAATAAATGGTCACAAACGAATGGACACAAGTGAATGGACACCTCTGGGAGCTAGATCGATCGATCTAGCTTCCATAGGTCGATCCATGAAAATTACGCTTTTGTGGATTGATCGATCTACATACATAAATCGATTCGATGACGTTCCATAAAAATGGATCGATCGATCCGTATATGAGAATCGATCGATCCTCATTAATTTCCCAACAATTATTTGGTAGAAAATCCTTTTCCATCAAATATACAATTATTTACAGTGTTATTATATGATAGATCGCAATATGTTATATAAATATATATAGGAGACACACATGCATGTGACGATAATGTATTGCTTGTAATATTATTATATTTTGTTAATTTAACTCATATCATATTACTTTTGTTAACCATCTATAAAATTTATGTACGTAACAAAATATTTTTATGTATTACCATATTATATATATATATATATATTAAAGATATAACATGGTATAAATAAATATAAACAAAATGTTATTAAATCATGTAAATAACATTTAACATGTTATTTATTTTAATAAAGGCTACAATAATAAAATCACATGATATGTTAATATGTAACACGTAATGATTATGACCGATCATAATTTATATATATATATATATATACATATATATATATATTTATATATCAGCATTTGTTTTATTCAAAATGAGTTTTCAGATTAATCAAGAGTATTTTCGTCCAGCTTTTGTTTCTCTTTCTTATTCTGCAACATTTCAAAACTTATATCTACTATCTTAATTATTTTCCAAATATTTGGTATCCTTCTAATTGTCCTTTATTTAGTATTATTTTTATGTGGAGGAAATTTTGCTAATTTTTGTAAGATAATCACTTAAGTTTCTCTTGCATATAATATTAATAGTATTTTCGTATTGTATCATAAATTTAATTAAAATATTTATCTTAAATTTTATTTACATTAGGAGATTTTGTTAATATTTATAAACATATCAAATTACATCTAATATTTTACTTAATTTTTAAAAATATCAAAAATATTTTTTAATGATTCATTTATTTTTTTAATATTTAGTATTTTTGGTTTAATTGAAAATCATAACTGACTATTATTTTACTAATTATAATTAATATTAATTTCAAAATAATAATGATATATAATTTAAAATTACGCATATGAAATTTGATTGAAAGATAATTTTACTTTATGATGTTTAAAAATAAAAATATGGAGTACTTAATTTATATAAAAAACAGACTAACTATTAACAGACATGTGTCATTTGTAAGATTTTTAATAAAAAAATTTAAATCTCTCAAAGGAAAATCATTTTACTTCAAAAATCTAATTTTAGATTTGCTTTTTATTAAAGCAAAAAACCCTAATTTTTTCTCTTCTCTCTCTGTAATAAACCACCACTGTTCTTTATTTGTGTCCTCCTAGAGACCGACACTTGTTGCCGCCATCTGGAGAGACACACCCCTCTTTTTCCTTTTCTCTCCTCCAACAATACTTTCAATGGTGAGGTAGAGTGACTATGGTGACTTGATTCTTTAGAGGCGGCAGCGATCGGGTGGTGTAGCAGTCGCCCTGGGATCTTGCCGATGGCTGATCTTGGTGTTTCAGCGGAGCTGTGGTGGCGATGTCGTGGTATCTCGCAGGTGGCTTTTCCAGATCCAGATATGATGAAGACATGATCTAAGGACCATATCTGCTCCTTGTGTGGAGGCGATTTCAGGTGTTGCATTTTGGTCTTGGCTTTGCAGATGGGCGGTCTCCCGATGGTGGCAGTGGTAACGGCTCTTTGGAGACGGATTCCGCCATAGTGTCTCCATGTCTCATGGTTCTTACTGGATTTCTTACCTCTTTGGCTTGGGATTTTATTGAGGAACTCCAGTGTTGTTTCAATGACTTATTGGTGGATTTCCGGTGATTGCATCTCTGCAAATTCATATATGAAGAGGATAAGGTCTGGTAATGTTTCTTCAAGCGTAACCACGTTGGTTCTCGTGTTTAAGGCTTCATGTATACCAGTTTTATAATCTCAGAATTATCGTGAAACCAGCCTCTCTGCCGTGGCTGAGCCATCAAATCTCTGGCTCTGGCGTAATGAGCGGTTTTCTTCCACTGATTTTGTTTAAGCTGGATTTCTATCTTTGAAAGAGATTTAGAAAGACTATGTTTCTCGTCTTTTAGAATGTCGTTTCTCAACTATTTTTGTTTTTAGTGTCCGTAAAGTGAATCATAGAATAATCTTAAAACTATTCTTTAGTAAAATTTTAATACCATAGATGCCTAAATGGCAAAATTCCATCGTATATACACTATGTTGCATGGTCTCGGTATCCTAGTGAAAACTATTTGAATCCTCATAACTTTATTTAGCCTTAATAATTGACTTTATTAATGTAAAATGATATTATGCGTTAAAAAATTGTTTTTTATTATCTTCTATTTTTTAGTTAGATGTATTGGAAAACTCTCACTCTTGATGCTCTAATAGTTAGATGTAATATGTGTTTTAAACCAAAATATTAGGATGAAATGATTAAACATATAAAAGAAGAAACACTTTTGTTTGTAACCTCTATTTCAACATTATCCAACAATTATCATATATGAACAAGGCGCTATTAACAAGGAAATACCAAAAGATAAATAAAACGAAAAAAAGTGATTCACGTTAATACAATAATCCTCTGCAATCTCACCGTGGACCCGACACTTCCTGTGACGCCACGTAAGATGCAGAATGCCTAGAGCCACCGCTATTAGAGCTCTCTCTCCGGTGAAAAACAATATTTTCACTCTCCCCATTTTGCTCCTCAACCACAGAAGACTCAGCAAATCTCTGTCCATAAAACCTCAAAAACTTTAGCGACTCCATCCTCGGATTTCCCAACGGTATGCTCCCTTCGAACATACCGACAACCGCCGCCATCGTTGGCCTCAAAGTCGGCTCCTCGTGAACACAACACAAAGCTATCCGAATCAACTTCCCAACCTCTTGGTTTGTCACTCGACCCTCTAGCCTCGGATCCGCTAGCTCCATATAACTCCCTTGTTCATGCATATCCAAAGCGTACAATGGGAAATACACCAAACCAGAACTTGTAGTCGTCGTCGACGAGCTGTTTTGATGATTCTCCTCCGTTACGCTGTTGCTCCGAGACCGAAACGAGCAGTTTTTCCGACCACTCACTAGCTCTAACAACACCATTCCGTAGCTGTAAACGTCAGCTTTCTCGGAGATTGCGGTGTTTGTAATCCACTCGGGAGCTAAATAGCCTCGAGTACCTCTCATTGTCGTGAATAAACTCGACTCTTCTTGGCTCAAAAGCTTCGATAACCCAAAATCAGATATCTTTGGCTGGAAATGATCGTGCAATAAGATGTTTTCGGGTTTCACGTCGCAATGTATGATCTTTTGGTCACATCCACTATGGAGATACGCGAGCCCACGAGCCGTTCCAAGCGCTATTTCGAACCTTTCTTGCCATTCAAGCACCGGACCGTTCCCTCCAAACAGGGTCTTTTCTAACGAGCCATGGTTCATGTATTCGTACACTAAGAGTAACTGCCTCCCACGAGCGCAGAAGCCTCGGAGTTTCACTAGATTCGTGTGTCGGATATTTCCAATTACTGCGATTTCCGTGCAAAACTCTTCTCTACCGTGAAGCCCATGATTTGTGATTTTCTTGACGGCGACGAGTGTTTCGTCCGGAAGAGTTCCTTTGTAAACTGCGCCGAATCCGCCTGATCCTATCTGCATCTTAAAATTTTCGGTTGCTTGTTCGAGCTCTTCGAATTCGAATTTCTGAGGTAAACCCGGGATATGGAAAGATCCTAGATCTCCTGATCCAAACGAGCCGAGTCCAGTTGCTTGCTTCTCACGGATGGTGCTGTATCGCATCACTGCACATCTTCGCCACCAGAGAAAACCCAATGCGATAAGTAGGAAGAAACCAGAGCATGATAAGAGCGCAAGTGCGATCAAAGGAAAACTAGATCCTCTGTTTTTTTTTTCAGGAGATTCAGCGTTCGTTTCTTTGACAGACAACTTGACGTATCCGATAATATCATGATAGTCTTGTGACTTCTTTACTAGATACAGAGAGCCAAACGAGTCCTTCACCAAGTAACAAGACCGAGACGTGTTCTCATAGAAAACTCCGAGACATGAGCAGTTATTACTGCAGAGATCATGACAAGCCGATAATTCGATACCGTGTTCCACAGGATCTATGAATTGATTAGAGAAGTAAGAGACGCCGAGACCGAGTTCGAAGTATGAAATATTGCTTCGTTCACAAGAAACAGGTAAACTCAATGATTGGCTAACCGGAACACATGTCATTTTTTCTGCATCTAACCGCATCGACTCCGGACACGAACAACTCTTGTTTTCTGAATCGTTATCATGATGACAAAGCCCGAGCTTGCCGCATACGAACGGAATTTGACATGAATCCATAGGACCAGAGAATTCCGTTACCATATTCTTACCAGAGAATCTACTAATGATGAATTTACCAGACCAATCCATCTTTGCTAGTCGAAAATCAGACGACTGTGGTAACGCCACGCGGATTATCACCGTGGTCCCGTTCCGACCCATAAGAGTCAATCCAGAAGTAGTGACCGTTAAAAATTCAACGGGGAAATTTGAATCGACGTTAGCTTGTGTATGCATCCTTAGGTTCCAATAATTCTGTCCTTTCCACTGCATCAAACCACCAGATTCAGCAACAACGAATTTATAATTTCCCGTCGATATATTGTACCGGGAGTCAGATCCCGACAAGAACATCCCAAGCGGGAGTCGCTGTCCAAGAACAATTGTGTCTGTCGGAAATCTAAAGCTTTCCCAAAGAGAAGCGTTGAAGCGATCAAGCAAAAGGAGATTTCCGGAGTTGGTTAACCAAAGGGAGTGAACCGGAGAGGCTAAAGCCGGCGTTGACCAAACGGGTATTTGACCGTTACCATCTTCAATAACAGAGATTCCTTGAGGGGAAAGACTCATCTTCCCTGAGCTTGAAACAGGAGAATCACGATTTGAAGACCAGATTGTGAAATCGGAAGCGACGTGGATGATTGAGAAGTAGAAATCGGAAGAGGAATCGCCGCGGGGACTGAATAAACCAGATTTGAAGATTGAATTACGGGAGAAGAGGAAAGCTCCATCGGAGCTGTCGACGAATCTAAGGTTAGAAGCTGTGAAATTTGGATAGACAAACTCTGTAAAAGAGGCACATGAAACAGAGACAAAGATAAGATAGAGACAAAGGAACAACAACAGAAACACCGATCTCATAGAGGGCTTCTCTGTTTTGTTGGGTTTTTATTATTTACATGAACTGGATCATCGGAGTTGAGTTCTTGTTTTAATTCTGAATCTTTTTTTGTGTTTTCAAGAAATGGTGGGTTTGCCCAGAAACCTGTCTCTCTCTCTCGCTCGAGGCAAAAACATTATTGGTGTGCTGCCAGTAATAGCTTTTATTTGACTAGATTCATTTATTTATTATTTACAGTACTTTTATAATTCATCACTGACCTTTTCGCTATGATAAGTTATTTTCCGTCTGGTAAAGAAGCTTCCTTACCATTTCTGTGGATTCACCAACGTGATGAAATCTATTCAGTGAAATGCTTTGGTATGACAGAATTCTAAACTCAAATCGACAATCCCAAGTGATAAATCCAAGCTTGAATGTTTATTCTATGAGATATAAAAGTGGAAGCTGTTCCAAAAATAAAATATGTATTATGGAGAATTTTCAGCAACAACTTAGATATTGGCTTCACTCTCAACAGGAAAAAACTGTCTATATCGAATGAATACCCAATATTTTCAAAAAATTGTGGGTTTGACCAGAAACCTGTCTCTCTCTCTTGCTTGAGGCAAAAACATTATTGGTGTCCGGTCAGTAATCGCTTTTATTTGATTAGATTCATTTATTTATTATTTAAAGTAATTTTATAATATAAACAATTTCATTATTGACCTTTTTGCTTTGATAAGTTACTTTCGCTCTGGTAAGAAAGCCTTCATTTCAGTGGATTCACCAACGTGATGGAATCTATTCAGGCTTGAATATGTATTATATGAGATATAGAAGTGGAAGCTGCTCCAAAGATAAAACATGTATTATGGAGAATTTTCAGCAACAACTTACCTATTGGCTCAACTCTCAAAAATAAAAAACTGTCTATATCGAGCGAATATCTAAAATGCGGTTATACGAAAGAAGATGCGAACCATGTTTTCTTTAAATGTAGTTTTGTAAGGGCGGTATAGGCTTGTACTGGAATGGGATACCTCTTCATCCCCTTCTCATAAGAAACAATATTTGCCAATATGGCAAAATACTGGTGTGGTTCGAAACAAAGGAAAGAAATGCTCTTTTGGCTTTGGATATCATGGGGTTGAAAATCGAGAAATGAGTTTCTCTACAAAGGAAATGAGGACCACCCAAGGGTAATAAGCAAGAAAGCAGCAAATGATGCAAACGAATGGGTGCAGGCTCAGATTACGGGACCACATGTTTAGGTATCGAAACCAAATGCAAACAGCAGGACTGCTAATCGTGATGCCTTACCACCACCCAACGCTAAGCAATGGAACACTACCCACTCCATGTATCTATATTTGTAATGTGGATGTGTCTTGGTGCTCTAATGCGGCAAGCTCTGGAACGGGTTAGATCATTAGGGAAAATGTAGGTACGGATAGGCTTTTCGGAAACAAAGTATTCTTGATGCTCCCCTTTGCATTACACGCAAAGCTGTAGTGTTTAGTTGGGCCTGCACATGCCTATCCAACATGGAATTTAAGAACATCATCTTCCAAATAGATTGCAAAACCTTAGTTGAGGCTGTGAAGAATGCAGATAATTGGTCCAGTCTGAATGCTTTCACTCAGGATATCCTTGAACTCCTCTTGAAAAACATGACTTACACAATGTATGTAATAGGAAGAACAACAAACTTATCGCTGATGCTATCGTTAAAACTTTTAGGAATCACCCTTTATGTAAGAATATTACAGAATTAATAAAAAAAAATTATAAGATTTACAGAAGAAGATTGAAGATTATAGGTTTGTATGAAAACAAGAGAGAGATTAAGAAAAGAGATTATGAAGAGAGAACTCTTTCTCCTTGAGTTTATTACAACACTTATTTATAGCTAAGAACTTCTAATGGATAGTCCCAACTACTTATTTATTAGATAGTTCCAACTACTTATTTAATAGATAGCCCCAACTACTCTTTTCCTTTAATGAGGAGATTCAAATTCGAGTAGTAATCTTGGACCTCCGATGCCCTAGATGCATTACAAAGCTGCTTTCTGGTTTATTTATCTCGGATTCCAGTCGTCCAAGATGAGTCCTGAGATTTCTCCCTGGATGTCATAAGTTCAATACTCCCCCTCAAGTTTAATCATAGGGACATGGTTAAGATTGAACCTATGATGTTCACCTCATTAAAACTTTAGTGTAGAAAACTCAATGGGACAAAAATTACACTGAAGGGAAAAAATATGAGCTCCATAGGAAAGGGTCTCCTATGTCAATTTGATGAGATCGAGTTTGTAGTGAGTATGCTCAATCAATTTTGAACTTGCGGCCTTTGTGAAAATGTCTGCAAGTTGATCAACGCTTCTTGTGTAGCATGGTAGAATGATCTAATGCTCTACTGCTTGTCTCATCTTTTGGCAATCAATCTCTATGTGTTTTGTCCTTTCATTGAACACTTAGTTAGATTCAATATGAATTGCTGCTTGATTGTCATAGTGCATTTTCATTGGTCCTTGTTTCTCAATGCCAAGATCCTAGAGAATTGTTCTCATGGCCCAGTACTCAGGTTCAGCACTTCAGCATGATACCACTTTTTGCTTCTTGGTCTTCCAAATAGTAATATTTCCTCCAATGAAAGTGCAATAGCTGGTTGTGGATCTTCTGTCCTTCCTGTCACCAGTCCAATCAGCATCACAATATCCTATAATATCACAGATCTAGTGAAACATCTATCTCTGAGCGTCACACTTATCTTGTGGTACCAAGCCCTTGGTGACTACTTTAACCCGTAGATGGCCTTTCTTAATAGTAGAACTTTTCCTGGAGCCACAGTGTCTTATAACCCCGATGGTTGTGTCATGTATACCTCATCTTCCAGTTCACCTTGTAAGAACACATTTTTAACATCCATCTGACATAGATCCCACTCTAGATTTGTGGCAAAAGAGAGCACTACCCGGATGGTATGATTTTTTGCAACTGGTGCAAAGGTGTCCCTATTATTCTCTCCATATGTCTGAGTGAATCGCCTTGCAACCAGTCTTGCCTTGTACTTCTCAATCTCACCATTAATCTTGTATTTAATAGGGAAGATCCACCTAGAGCTTAATGTCTTTTTCCCTTTGGTAAGTCAGCTTCAACAAATGTGTGGTTGACTTCCGTAGCATTCTTTTCAGCTTGAACTGCATCTTTCCACACCTTGATTTTTTTAGCATCTTCATAGGTCTTTGGAATTTCTTCTTGATCAAGTTGTGTGATGAATGCTTGATGAGCAGCAGGAACAAGAACGAGTGAACATACAGCTTGAATCGGATGAGCAACTGCATTGGCATTGTAGTATACACGTTTAGAGGGAAACCATTGTCTTTGACTTCTCCTCAATGGTTGTACTGTTTGAGGGTTTTGAACTGGTTCCCCACTATTTTCATTATAAGGGTATGATTGCACATCTTCTTGATCATGAACTGTTTGGTCTTCATTGCCTCCCTTCATGGTCAAGATGTATGTCTTTTTCTTATTCAATTGGGTTAGGGGAACTTCCTCCTTCAAGAGGAGTATCATCACCACCAACACCAGTAGTTTATTATTCTATGACCGGTACTTCTGTGATCTCAATTGGTGGTTGTTGAGGACTTCAATTATCCCGTGGCGGTAATTTTAAGTTAAGTGCCTCAATGATTCTTTGGAGATTCATGGCTCGGTCTGAAGGTGCTTGGGAGATATCCTTGATGTCTTCCCAATTATTCTTTTCATATAACCCCTTTGAATCCATGATCTTTACATCACAGGATACAAGAACTCTCTTTTGTCTCTGGATCATAACACTTGTATCCCTTTTGCGTTGGTGAATATCCAATAAACATAGTTTTGTGCTTTTGGCATCAAACTTGTTTCTCAATTCTCCAGGTACAAGGACAAAACAAATGCACCCAAATACGCTTAAGTGATCATATGACGGTTTTGTTTTGTTAAGTACTTCAAATGGTGATGCATCTTGGAAGATCTGAGTAGGTATCCTGTTGATCATGTAGCAGGCTGATGCAATAGCATCTAATTTCTTTGAGACATTTGTGTGAAACATTATTGATCTAGCCACCTCCATCAAGTGCTGGTTCTTTCTTTCCGTCACACCATTTTGTTGTGGAGTGTAAGGGAAACTTGTTTGATGAAGAATCTCATGCTTGTTGAGGTCTTGTGTGAATGCATATCTTGTGTACTCTCCACCATTATCTGATCTCAGAACCTTAATCTTGACATTATAATGGTTAGTCACATAACTTTGAAAAATTATAAATGCATCCAACACTCTATCCTTTGATGGCATTAATGTATGTGTATTTTGATTTTTTATTTATGAAGGTGACAAAGTATTTATGATTGTCCCTAGATACACAGGGAGCTGTCCACACATCAGAGTGAATCAGATCAAAACAATTCTCATATGTAGTCATGGATTTAAGAAAAACATTTCTACAATGTTTGCCTAAAATACATGCTTCACACTCACTGTTTTCATATGAAATAGTTGAGAACATCAACTTTAAAGCTCTAGCATGGGGATGACCTAGTCTAGCATGCCACATTGCATTATTTAACTTAGCTACTACTGAAATACCCTTGATGTCATCCAGTAGATATAAATCATCCATGGTCCTTTCTTTGCCGATAACCTTTCTAGTCTTTATATCCTGAAAAGTCACCTCATCAGGACTGAATATAGCAAGAGCATTTAGATCACTTGTAGCCTTTTTACATATAATAGGTTTGAAGTGAATGTGGATAAGTATAAAGCCTTTGAATTCTTATCAAAGAGATTAAGATTTCCAGTTTTTTTAATTAGTATTTTCCCTCCATTAGCTATAACCACATTCCCTGAGGCTGATTTAATGTCATTTATCAACATAAAATCGCTTATCATATGGTGGGATGCCACATAATCAACTATAAGCAGTTTTAAAGTTGATTTAGATGCATTAAAAGTTTGAATAAAATTACCAGACTCGTTAAGTGCTTTGATAAGATCTTCTAAGTCAGACTTCCTCACAAACTCACTTTGAGATACCTAAGCTTTCATTTCTTTTTCGATGGATGAATTATTCTTGGATGGTTCTCCCTTGGTCTCTTGGGCACTGTGTCCCTTTAGTGTTAGAGTGAATCAAGCTAAGGAGATAAGGAGGCCAAACATGAAATGTCAAACCATAAACTCAGCCTAGAAGAAGCTCATCATATGATTAAAACATCAAGAGGATGATCATATGTGTGTATAAGAAGCAATGAAGGCTTAAGAGTCATGAAGTGTGCTACAAGCAATTATAAGACAAGGCAGGCCAAGACTTGACCACCGGTCAAGAAGAAAAGGAGAGCCAAAGCCGAAGTCTAGAAGACAAGGCAGACCACTTCCAAGCTCAGCATTACAAACACCTAATGCTAAGCTTGAGGGGAGTATTGAGCAGGAAGGAACCTTGGAACACATCTAGGACGAGTGAGGTATTAGATTACGAAGAGTAAACAATCCAGGGATTAACCTCGAAACACATTTTGGACGACAAAGGTTCGAGACATCTACTCGAATTTGAATTTTATAAAAGAGACGTTGATAGCAAGAGGACAACAATGCTGTCAATATCAGAGGAGCCTCTCATCTATTCTAAACGTTACTAATAGCTCTACCCACTTGCCTTTATGATGTCTTAGCCTAAAAATAAGTATTGCAACATGTTCATCAGATCTAAGGAAATATAATCATCCTTCACAAATTCTCTATTCTTGGTTACAACTATTCTTTGGTCCAATCTCTCTTTCTCTTTGTTTTATTCTCTTGTTCTTTATTCTACCCAGAAACTCTACTTAAACTCTTAATCATATTTCGCAAATTCTAACATGGTATCAGAGCAAGGTTTTGAATAAAGCAAAACCATTTCTTACTCTTGTAATAAATCCTTCTAATCTAGAAGAAGATCATCACATGATCAAAAAATTAAGAAGATGATAAGATGTGTGTATAACAAACAATGGAGGCTTAAGAGTCATGAAGTGTGTTACAAGCAATAATAATACAAGGCAGGCCAAGACGACCACCGGTCAAGAAGAAAAGGAGAGCCAAGGCAAAAGTCTATAAGACAAGGCAGACCACTTCCAAGCTCAGCATTACAAACACCTAATGCTAAGCTTGAGGGGGAGTATTGAGCAGGAAGCCACCTTGGAACGCATCTAGGACGAGTGAGGTCCTATATTACAAAGAGTAAACAAACCAGGGATTAACCTCGGAACGCATCTAGGACGACAAAGGTCTGAGACATCTACTCGAATTTGAATTTTATAAAAGTGATGTTGGTAGCAAGAGGACAAGAATGTTGTCACTATCAGAGCAGCCTCTCCTCTACTCTAGACGTTACTAATAGCTCTACCCACTTGCCTTTATGATGTCTTAGCCTAAAAATAAGTATTGCAACATGTTCATCAGATCTAAGGAAATATAATCATCCTTCACAAATTCTCTATTCTTGGTTATAACTATTCTTTGGTCCAATCTCTCTTTCTCTTTGTTTTATTCTCTTGTTCTTTATTCTACCCAGAAACTCTACTTAAACTCTTAATCATATTTCGAAAATTCTAACATGGTATCAGAGCAAAGTTTTGAATAAAGCAAAACCATTTCCTACTCTTGTAATAAATCATTTTCTACGTTCTTTGTTGGATCTTTGTTGATGACGATGAAAGCTTTTGTTGTCATTCATAAGTACCTCCTTTCTTCCAAAGAGACTGTGAGGGCCTTGTTCCTTTTGTACTTGGGAGCAAACTTCTTCAAGTGTTAGAAGTTTTTCAGCCCTAAAAGGATGCTTGATCAGATCATTGTAGATTGGATTGAGAGTCATGAGAAGCCTACACAGCTTGTCTTGCTCTCTCCTTTCATTCAGCACCACATGTTCTATGGTGCTAGGTATGAGCATTTCTAATTCAGCCCATAGTGACCTAAACTTCCCAAAGTGTGGCTTGAATTCATTATCTTCTTGAGATAGATCATTGATAGCCTTTTTCACTTCAAAGATCCTTATCAGATTTGAAGTGTTGCCAAACACATTCTTTAGAGTGTCCCACAACTTGCAGTTTCACAGTAAGAGTAGGCCTCTAAGGGTGTTGCTTCATGTGACTTTTGGATGACAGAGAGAACCACCTGGTCTTTTTGAAACAATGGGGTTTTTTCTTCATGCATTTCTTCTTCATTGCTGTCTCCATCAAGCTTGGCCATGTGGTTTTGAGGAGCTTCATTTGTAATGTGCTTCCAAAGACCACAGCTGCATAGAGCAGTCTTAATGGTCCTTGACCAGAGTAAATAGTTCACACCCTTTAGTGTGACTGAAACAATTACCTTGAGGTATTCTCCATTTTATTTTATCCAGTAAACAAAATTATAAATTGTTGGGAAATAACTTTGAAACAGAGATTTTGAGGTAGATTTGAGCAAGGATGGAGTAATAAAGTTTATAAGAGCTTTGGCTCTGATACCATATAAGAATATTGCAGAATTAAAGAATAAGATTATAAGATTTGCAGAAGATTGAAGATTCTGGATTTGTATGAAGAACAAGAAAGAGATTAAAAACATAGATATAAAAGCCACCGCGTCATCATCACCGGACACCGATATACACCACCGTGAGTCAATCACCACCAGAGACACATCCCACATTTCCGGAGGCCGAGATCTATTACCGCCAGTCTATGCCATGAGGTTTAAGCCCTCTTTTCCTTGTTTCTTGTGTAACATGTTTCCATAAACCCTATATCTAATCATCTCCTATTTCCTCTTCCTTTCTTCCATCACCATTGTATCTCTGATCTTCTTCCTTGTTTCCGATCAGCAGCTGTTTGCCTCCATCCGCAGTTGGTGAGTTGCCAAGTCGTGGAGCCGAGATCTTGGGCGAACCCAGGTTAATTTTTTCCTTTCCCGATCCATTCTCTGACTTTGTCTCAGGTGAGGACTTTGTTGCCACTTCATCACCCGTTATTGTTATGTTGTCATAGGTTTACATTTAGGGTTGAGTGTTTGTGTAGTTATGGATCTGTATATCACTAAAAGAAAACAGGTAGAATCAGATGGCGAAATCTGTTGGAAATCCGTCGGATTCAGCTATTTTCAATAGATTTTTTTATGGATTTTGTCGTCTGATCTATATCGTTGTTGTTCCATTGTAGTCACCCGTTCGATAAGCTCAATATTTTGCCTCAAGATCCGCCCTAACAACAAAATCACCATAAAACTTCAAGGCTGAAACAGAAGAACTGGAAGAATCTTGAAGAAGACCGAAAAAATGACATTGCTCTTCAGATTTTCCTGCGTATATAGAAACACACAAATTTATATAAGTTAAAAAGTATTATAAGAAAAATATATAAAAACTCAAAACGTTACTAACCTCATAGACAAATTCGTTCACCTTCTCGTATAGAACTTCAGTGCACGAAGGAGTTCCTTCAACAATCGGTTAGGATTGGAGAAACTCATCACCAAGCCTCCTCACAGTCTGATAAATCTCACGAGCAACTGGATCTTCAATTTGACCAGTTTGTTTATTGGTGTGAGCATCTTTGAGCAACCTAAGATGTGAAGGACGCACACCTTCCTTCTCAAACTTTTAACAGAGTAAATAATACAAATATGTTAACTGAAGAATTAAAATTAAATCTTAATTATTAAAAAACTTACAAGTTGTTGTACCATGACACCCTTGCTAGTTGTTCACAGATTATGGGTCGCCGGTCATTTCCTCTTTCAGTTGCTCTTGCGGTTTAGTAGAATTACTTGCAGAGGTCACCTTAATTTTTACCGTCATCCATCAGATCATGCCATATGTCGGGATTCTCATTCAGCTCCATAGGCACTTTATATTTCTTCCACTTGTTCTTCCACTTATTCATCTTTTTCGAGTACATTAGTGCAACTTTAGCGTCAAACTCACGTTGAACCCTAGACGTGAGTTCTCTATCCCAAATAAAATATTGTTGTAAAAAATTAGTAATGAATAAAACTACTAAAATAAAAATTTAAACTAAAATAAATAAAGTTGCCGCGAATTGCCAAAGCCAAGCATGACGATCCTACAATGACATTATAGAGTACGTCAAATACAGATGCATTACCAAAGAATTAAGCATTCTGTTTATAGAAATACAGATCCTATTGCCAGAATGTTGAAATCTATTTTTTTTTTTGTAAAATGCGAAAGTTAATATGAACTAATTATAAATTTAATAAATTGAATATATATTTAAATTAATACATTTCATTCTCAAAACATAATCAATTTAAACACACAACTTATTTAATCTAACAAAAAAACCTAAAAATTTTCATTTATAAAACCTAAACAATCTAGATATACCAAATAAAAGTAAAAGAATTACAAATCAAACATGGGCTGGCGAGATACATTGGGTGTGAGGCGGCAAGAGAGAGGCAGCTGATGACAGAGAGAATGGCCGGCGATATAGAGAGCGGCGGTGGAGGTGGCATCGCTTCCCACCACTGCTCTCTCTGTCTCTGGCCGCTCTCTCTGCGCTGGCCACACTCTCTGTTGCTGGCCGCTCTCTTTGTCGCTTGCCGCTCTCTTTGTCGTTGGCCGCTATCTGTTGCTGGACGCTATCTCTGTTGCTTGCCGCCTTCTCTGTCGCTGGCCGCTTCTCTCCCTCTTGCTCGTCGCCTCTCGCCAGCTCATGTTTAATTTGTAACTTTTTTCTTGTATTTGTTATATCTAAGTTGTTTAGGTTTTGTGAATAAAATTGTTTAGGTTTTGTGGTTAGACTGTATGGTTGTGTGGTTATATTGACTAAGTTTTGGATTGATTGATTAGGTTTTGAGAATGAGATCAATTAAATTTGGTGGTTAGATTGATTTGGTTTTAAATTTTCATTAAGATTATAAATTGTTTAAATTTCATATAACATATTTTGTTAAAATTATCATATTTTGAACGTTCCTCAGGGGGCCGTCATTGGCGTCAGCCTAGTGGTTAAAGTCAGTCTCAAATCCTTGAGACTCCTGGTTTGGTGACGCAACAACCGTCTCTTGCTCGTACGATGGCTTGAACTCCTACACAAATAAGCAGAGAAGACTTTGTTTTCCAACCTAGACGTGAGCGGTAGACGGTATTTTATCCAGGCTGCCTACCTAGAACTACTTAGTAAGTTTTATTTAAAAATATATTTATTTATTAGATTCATAATTATTTCCTACTAACTTTCACATGTTACAAAAAAAATTCTAGGTTTCAATATTCTGGCAATTAAATCTCTAAATCTATCAATATAATACTTAATTATTTGGTAATGCATCCATAATCGACATGCTATATAATATCGTTGGAGGATCGTCAAACGTAGTTTTGGCTGCACTAATGTACTTGAAGAAGATGACCGAGTGGAAGGACAAATAAAGTGCCTAGGGAGCTGGATGGAAATCCTGACCTATGGCGTGATCTGATTGCAGATAGGATTATTGCAGAAACTGAGGCGACTTGCACAACTAATTCTACTAACCGCACAAGCGACTGGAAGGGGAAAATACCGATGACCCATAATCTGGGAGCAACGAGCAAGGATACCTTGGCACAACAACTTGTAAATTTTACATAATTAAAATTTAATTTAAATATTTAATTAAAATATTTGTGTTTTACTTTGTTAACAATTTGAGAAAGAAGATGTGCGTCCTTCACATCTTAGATTGTTTAAAGACTGTGAGGAGGCTTGGTGAAAATTTCTCCAATCCTAACCGGTCGTCGAAAGAACTCTTTCGTGCACTGAAGTTTTGTTCGAGAAGGTGAACAAATTCATCTATGAGGTTAGTAACGTTTTATTTATTTTTTAAAAAAACTTTTTCTTATAATAGTTTTTAACTTCTATAAGTTTATGTTTTACTTAATGTTCCAAGAAACTCCGAAGAGAAAATGTCATATTTTTGGTCTTCCTCAATATTTTTCCAATTCTTTTGTTTCATCCTTCAAGTTTTATGGTGATTATGATTTAGGACGGAATCGAGGTAAAAAAATATTAGAGCTCTTGATCGAATGACTGCAATGGAACAACAGTGAGCAGCGGTTATCCAATGGATGAGAGCAATGGAAGAAGAGCGAGCAGCGAATGTCTAGAGATTCAGTGCAATATTGGAAGAAGAGCAAGTAGTGGAATTTTGGAGATTCAGTGCATTGGAAGAACAGCTAGCAACGGATATCCCGAGATTCAGTGCATTGGAAGAAGAGCGTATAACAGATGTCTGAAGATTCATTGCATTGGAAGAAGAGCGAGCAGCATTTTGCCTTTCATATAATAAACCGAAGTCATAATTTTATTTTTTTATTTGCATAGAATAACTTTTAAGTTTTATATTTTAATTACTTTTAATACTTTATGCAATTTTAATTATATCCAATTTTAATTTTAATTTTTATAATTTTAATTTTTTATAATTTTAGTTATAATTTATATAGTACTTTAATTAGTTATTCATAATATTAATTAGTTTAAAACACATTATCTGTCGGATATCTGTTAGTTACTTTGCCGTTGGAAATAAGGCCCGTCAAAATTTTTTCAACAGAAATCTGAGAGATAAATTTCTGATGAATTTCAAAGGTTTTTGTCTGAAAGAAAATTCATCGGGAACCCGTTGAAAATATCAATAGATTTTCAATGCTATATATCAAACGGTAAAATCCGTTGAAAACAGCTGAATCCGACGGATTTTGCCATCTTTTACCTTTTTTGTAGTGGCAAGAGGATGCACTGTGGACTCCAGGTGGCTAAAATAGACCATTGTTTTGCTTCTAAATATAAAATCGATTTTCTTTCACTTTTTCTGTTCTGTTTTTTTATGTCTTTCTGTTTTTATCATCTTAGATCGTTGTTCTTATTTTTTATCAATCATTTTAATCATTGGATTTATTCTTGAATTGTATCACATGAGCAAGTGATATAATTCCATGATCTCTTGTCCTCGTGACTGTTGAGTTTTTTCCGAGTTCCATTTGGAATTCACCTTGAATTCCAATCTGAAGTGGGAAAGAGTTGTCACATCTCAGCAAACCGGGATGTGAGCTTTGTTTTTCCTTTTTGGCTCAGCTGACCCATTTTCCTTTTAATTTATTTTTCTTTCTTTTTCTCCCTTTTTTTTTGTTCTCTCCTCCTCTTTCTTCTCCTCCATGTTGTGCAAACCTAAAATCCAAAAAACCTCTAGCCACCATTATAAGATAGAGAGGAGCTGCCATTTTCTTTCCACCACCCATGACTTCTTCTCCGATTTCTCCCTCTCTCTTAATTCTCTTTCCTTTTCTTCTTCCTTCTAAATCTATTTATTTTCTTCTTCTTTGTTTGGGTTCATGTGTAGAGTTGAGACAAAGCATCCACCTTCGTATCATCGAAGTCACCTCTAACCATCATAAGAGCCGATCATAACCTTCAAAGTCACCACGCATCACCAACTCCTCTTTTTGATATTGTATGTTGGATCCGAGAGGAGGAAAGATGAAACAAGCCAGAGCCACTGAGTCTCATCACCACCGGACACCGATCTACACTACCATGACTCACTCATGACCGGAGACACAGCCCACATCGCCGGAGCCCGAAATCTACCACCGCTAGTCCATTCCATGAGGGTTAAGTGCCTGTTTTCTACCACCGCCTGTTTCTTGTGCAACAAGTGTCCATAAATCTTAGATTAAATTTTCTCATATTTCCTCTTCCTTTGTTCCATCACCATTCTATCCCCAATCTGCTTACGTGTCTCAAATCAGTGGTGAGCTGCCAAGCCATGGAGACAAGATCTAAGATGAACCCTATGCCAAAATCTACATTTTTCCAACCAAGTACAACAAGTCAATACTAGTTATTGCTTACTTAGATACCAGAGAGACATCATCCATCATCAAACCTTATCAAACCAGATATCCTCCCGTCTGCATATTGCAATACATGCTTTATAGCTTTCAAGGCAGCCAATGGTAAAATATTCCACATCACTTTAATCAGCAAGCCAATCTACACCCAACTGTTTATGGGCTACATGATCAAATCTAAAGTATACGGGTCTAACCTATCTAGAAAAGACTTCATACTTGGATTTGACATCCTGCACAATTTCAAGAGAGTATCTTGGCGCCCTAAAGGTCCTACACACAAAACTCATCTTCTACCATGGACTACAGTCTCCCATTTCTACCTGATGAAGATAATGAATCTTATAAAAGAAGACATTATCAAGACTTCTTGTACCACTTCCCACTCTGAGTTCCTCACCAAGTGTTTTTCACCATTATGGACAAATCCAAACTTTTTCATTTCATTACCATTCAAGAAAAATGAATATGTCAATCCAACCAAGGCAAGCCATCCAGGAATGAATCCTGATCACTACAATCTTGTACTAAAAGAAATCGACAAACTTTAGAAAAAGATCCCATCAAGAAGTCCAATTTACCATGGGCATGGGAAGCATTTTATGTCAATGAAACAGGTGAAAAAGTTTGAGGAAATTTGAGACTGGTGATCAATTAGAAACCCCTCAACCAATTCTTTGCTGACGACAAATTTCATCTACCAAAGAGTGAAGTCTTATTCCAAAAATTTCAACAAGCACAATTTTTTTCTAAATTCGACCTAGCAGCAGGTTTCAGACACCGTTAAATTAAAACATAAGACAGGCCAAAAAACATGTTTATGCATCCTATATCATCATTTTCATTGGAAGCCTCATCACTATTCCAAAGGACGATGATTAAGATATTTGAGCCCATCATACAACATATGTTGGTCTATATTGATGACATTGTGCTTAGCTCTCTATATATTGACTAACACACATCGTTGGTGATAAAATTTCACAATATCATGAAACAGTACAGTATCATGCTCTCAAAAAAGAATAATATAATATGAGAAATGTAAATTGACTTCTTTAACATGCACATCTTAAAACGGCAATATCATCTCCAGCCTCACATAGCCACCCAAATTGAAGAATTCCCTGAGAAAAGCTCTCTTCCAAGTAAATTCAGCACTTCCTTGGAATTGTCAATTACATGGCGGATTTCATTCATGATTTGACAAAATATAGATCTGTCCTTCCGGAACTAAAAAAAGATGTTCCTCCATGGAATAACAACTGCACTAGGTGGTAAAAGAATTGAAGAAAATATTGATGACTTTACCATAACTAAAAATCTCCTCAAAAGGAAAGAGAATTCTTAACAGATGCAAGTGATTGCTATTTGGAAGCAGTACTTTTAGAAGAAAATGAGGGAAAAAGACAAGTATGTGGTTACAAGAGCAGTGCTTTCAAAGAATGTAAAAAACATACTCCACCTACAAGGAAATCCTTGCATGCAAAAGAGAAATAGAGAAATTTTCATTCCATCTGGTCCGGCAAAATTTCTCCATAAAATGGACATGTCCTCCTTTTCAAGAATGCTCGAGTTAAAACAGAATGTTCTACCTCAAGCACAATTACTCAGGTGGCCAAGTTGGTTTTCACAATGGTGATTTGAAGTGAAGCGCATCAAAGGAAAAGACACCTTCCTTCCTGACTTCTTATCAACAAGCCAATGAAAAATTCCATCAATCATCCCATTGATCTACACTGAGTCCGAGGGATCTATCTGAAGAATCGCTGAAGAACATGATTGTAATGATGCCACAAAACTTACAAGGGAAGATGTTTGATATTGTTTTAATCTACAGAGAAGTCAACATATTACATGGACGTACATACACCGATATGGACTGGATCAAGGCCCATTTTGTTGGACTACCTTATTATACAGTATTTCCTTTCTTCACTATCTTACACATGAATCCAGTATATTACAAAAAATTTCCATGAGAAGCATACATTCTATTGTGGTACTTAACAGATTTATAGATGATTGAAGTTATTGTTAAAAAAAGCAAGTGATGTGACCCCGTCTGGGATGCACGACCTTGGTTCAACCTTGGACGACCGCATGGTCGAACGCACGACCAACCCGCGAATGGAGGTTCAGGACGGCCGGATGGACAGCCCACAGACAAGCTCGAACGTTCTCTCAAACGAACGACCAGACATACGCTCAGACGAACGACCCACGGACGTCCCGGCATGACCAGACAACCAATCCACGGACGTCCCAACTCGACTAGACGACCAAACCACGAGCAACCCCGGACGTCCCACTGACCTTTGATCAGGTGTTCGACCCAAACCTCGACCTCGACGGGTTAGGCCCGGCCACGACTCGGGCTTGACCAACACTCGACCTCGACCAGACTTTCACTCGACCATGGACCAACCCGAACAGGAACATCGACCCATGGACCATCCCGGCCGGACTCACGTAAATGTCTCTTTGATATCTTGAAAGTTTGATCACTTAACTCTTGTAAAATCCCCTATAGTGTGTAATATATGTAGGCCATTCTACGAAATCCTTGAATTTTGTTTGGTGTGTGATATCCTCTCAAAATTTCAAGTGGAATTTTCAAGGTTTCTCATCACCTTGATCGGCATTTCCATTCAATCCATCGCTCGACTGCTCGACCATCATCTGTCCGACCAACCTCCTTGTACCGCTCAACCATTCGGCCACGTACCGCTCGACCAATCGATCAAAACACCTTCCAGCCAATCTGTTGGAATGAAGAAGAAATGATGAATTTAGAAAGCCCTTGAAGCTTTTTATAAAAGTCGTGTGTTACATAGTCAAGGGAAGTGTCTAAAGCTTGTTTGTGTTCTAGTGTTGTGTTATCCTTGTAGCCATTCATGTATATGGCAATCCTTGTATTCAAACAAGCCTAGAATAGATTATTATAAATAGAGGGAATCTATCCTAGCTGAGAAACAAGCCATGGAAAGGAATGAAACCTATGCTTCAGCTACTTTACCTAAAGGAAAAAGGGCTGTAAGTTCTAAGTGGATTTTTACCATTAAATACAAATGCAATGGTGAAATTGATAGATATAAAGCTAGGTTGCTGGCTAGAGGTTTTACTCAGACATATGGTGAGGATTATAGGGATACCTTTGCACCTGTAGCTAAGCTTCATTCTGTTAATGTTTTTATTTCACTTGCTACTAACCTTGAGTGGGAGTGTTGGCAAACGGATGTTAAGAATGCATTCTTGCAAGGTGAACAAGAAGAAGATGTATACATGTCACCTCTAGCAGGCCTAGAGGAGGAGGTAGGAAGCGGAAACATTCTTAGGCTGAGGAAGTTCATTTATGGCCTTAAACAATCTCCAAGAGCTTGGTACGACAAGCTAAGTGTAACATTGATGCATAGAGGCTTCATGTTGGAATGAATAAAAAATGATGAAATTAGAAATCTCTTGTCGCTTTCTATAAATGGCGTGAGTTACTTAGTCAAAGGGGAGTGTCTAAGGCTTGTTTGTGTTTTAGTGTTATGTTATTCTTGTAGTCATTCATGTATAAGGCAATCCTTGTATCCAAACAATCCTAGACTATATCTATCACCTTTCTCATTTGTAACTTAGAAACTATTATTGTCATTCTCTTAATAAAATCATTCTTTTCTCTAAATCTCTCTTATCTCTCATTCTAAAAATCTCTTAATCTCATAATCTTTCATGGTATCAGAGCCAGGTTGCATCAAATTTGGGTAAATTCATCATTCATTCATTGAATCAAGAAGAAATCATCTTCTTCTCAATCTTCTTCTTGTTCTATTTTGACCGTCATCTTGGCACTTAAATTCCGGCCACACCACGACTCCTTTTGACGATCTGCTTTATTTGGATTGTACATCGGCGAGTTCTGAAGCAGCGCCAATTGGAATGCATCATTTGACCCAGGGAATCAAAAGTTAAGAATTTTCTTACAACAGACCTCCGCGAGTGCCTTCGCCGCAAACCTCCGTGTTTCCCAGGTCATTTCGACGTCGATTCTCCATCAAATCGTATTTTTAAAAATCCTAAACTCAATCCCTTCGAGTCTAGTTTCTGTTTAAAGAAAGAAGAACTCAATTTCATTTAGCTTGAAGGAAGTTCTTGAAGTTTCTTTCAGAGACGTCCAAAATCGCCCCTAGCAAGAACCTGGTGATAAAATTCTAATCCTTTCTCAGTTTTCTTTAAATCTTAGAATCTGGAAAGTTAAATAAGTATCTTGTAAGGGTCTCCACGAAATTTGGTTTCAATCTAATAGGTTTAAGACTTCAAGATTGATTTTCTTGATTTCCTTGTTAATCTTTGAATGTTTTAAAAGATGGAATCATGAAATTTTAGGATTGATATTAAATCACAAATCGAATTTGGATTAATTCTTACTGTTAGTAGAAGATAAGAACTGTGATTAGGTGGTTGTAGTTAGTTAAATCTTGTTGGAAGAGTTGGTTAAAGTTTGTTGCAAGAGTTGGTTAAAGTTTGTTGCAGGTGGTTGAAGTTGGTTATTAGCTGTTGATAGTTACTTGGACTGCAAGTTCTTTGGGAACTCTTTGACACGCGCCTGCAAACCTTAGACAAGTCTTGTTCGAGTCCAGTGCCCAGCTGTACCGATCACAAGCCTTCGCGTGTGCCCCGACCAGTGGTATCCTGACCAGCTTGTCTGTGTCCCTTATCCGTGTGTCCCGATCCTTCAGCATGATCAACACACGTTTTTGTCCCGACCAGCCGTCCTTGTTCGAGTCTTCCGCGCGTGCTGACCAATCATCTGCCACGCATTGGTTAGTCACGAAACACAAGACCAGCTTCGTTTCGATCGCAGGCCACATAACCTTTTTATCGTTCTCGTCCTAACCCGACCAGCCGCAGGCCACAGAACCACGTTCTCGTCCTTATCCTGTCCTGACCAGCCCTACCTATTGCAAGTGAAAACCATCTTCTAACTCATGGAACTTCAAGCTACATTCAGAGCTCCAGTTATTCTTCATGGGGCAAATTACCTCTTGTGGTCTAGGACATGAAAACCACATTGGGTGGTAAAGGCCTTTGGAATCACATTTCTACAAATGGCATTGAAGAAAATGAAGTGGCTGAAATTAATGAGGCTGTGGCTGCTCAAGCCAAATGGTACCAAGAAGACCAGTTGGTACTCTCTATACTTCAAAATTCTCTTGCTAGTGATCTTTTAGAGGCTTATTTCTTTTGTGAAAATGCTAAGGATCTATGGGACACTTTACAAAAGGTGTATGGAAACACTACTAACCTTTTAAGAATTTTTGAAGTGAAAAAGGCCTTGAATGAATTAAGGCAGGAGGATGCTGAATTCACAAAGCATTATGGCTCATTCAGAGCATTGTGAGCTGAGCTAGAGATATTAAGGCCAGCCACCATTGACCCAATTGTTCTCTTTGAAAAGAAAGAACAAGATAAGGTGTTTGGGTTACTACCAACTCTTAATACTACTTACTCAGATCTTATTAAGCATATTCTCAGGTCTGATAAGCTTCCTAGCTTGGAAGATGTTTGAGCTCAAATCCAAAAGGAACAAGGATCTCATGGATTATTTGACAATAAGGCTGAATTGGTGGCTGCACACAAAAGTTTCTTCAAATCAGCATCAACAAATGAATCTATGAAGTGGAGAAAAACATGTGACCATTGCAAGAGGGGTGGCCATACAAAGAAGGAGTGTTGGGTACTCCATCCTCAGTTGAAACCAAACTGGACTTCTCGGCCACAGCAACCCACAACCAGTCTCACTAAAGCCACGTCCTGGTGACTGCTCCTTCAAAGTCGTGTGGTAGCAGCTTAGTTCTTCACTCAGTCCCATCTAGCTCCATGTCTTCAGCATCTGAATTTGTGACAATCAGATTTAGAAGCTTTTATCAAAGCCATTAAGGAGGGTAATGTGATGGGTATAACTTTTCATGCTTCTTTTCATACCTCTTTTACTCCTAATGTCTCTAAATCATTGTGGTTGATTCTGGTGCTTCTCACCATATGATTAGTGATCTAGGATTGCTAGAGAATTTATAACCTGCCTTAGGTAATGTTGTCATTGCTAATGGAATTAAAGTACCAATTAAAGGCATATGAATACTTAAGTTGTTTGATAAAGAATCTAAAGCCTTTTACATATCTTCCTTTACTTCTAATTTGCTTTCAGTTAAAAGAGCTACTACTGATTTAAATTGTCAAGCTATCTTTGGTCCTAATGATTTCTACTTTCAGGATATTGAGACTAGTAGAAGATTTGGACAAGGAACCACAAGAGATGACTTGTATGTGCTTGAAGACATGACAAGAGCTAGTGGGTTAGAAATGGCTTTTAATGCTGGATCTTTTAGTAATGATTCTGATCTTTGGCATGCTAGATTAGGACATCCTCATCCTAGACCACTTGAACTGATTGTTCCTTGTTTAAAAATGTCAAATAATATGTGTGATTCTTGTATACTTGGAAAGCATTGCAAAACAGTTTTTGAAAAATCTTTGCATACTTATGATAATTGTTTGAGTTGGTGCATTCTGATGTTTGGACATCTCCATTTCCATCTAGAGAAAATCATAAGTATTTTGTGACATTTTTTGATGAAAAATCCAAATATACATGGGTTACCTTGCTCAGCTCTAAAGATAGAGTATTTGATGCATTTTTAAATTTTCAAGCATATATTACTAATCAATACAATGCAAGTATTAAATGCTTTAGAACAGATAATGGAGGAGAATACACTAGCACCAGACTCCAATAACACTTGGCCAAACATGGCATTGAACATCAAACCAGCTGTCCTTACACTCCACAACAAAATGGAGTGGCTGAAAGGAAGAATAGACATTTGATGGAAGTTGTGAGAACAATGATGTTCCACATGAAAGTTCCCAAAAAAATTTTGGGGGGGGATGCTCTTGTAGCTGCATGCTACTTGATTAATAGGACTCCTACAAAAGTCCTAGATGACTTTTCTCCATTTGAGGTACTAAACAAAACTAGACCCAATATTGATCACTTGAAAGTTTTTGGTTGTGTTTGTTTTGTTTTAGTTCCAAAAGAGCAAATGAACAAGTTGGATCCAAAGAGTACCAAAGCTATGTTTATTGGATATTCTTCTACTTAGAAAGGATACAAATGATATGATATAGAGACTAGAAAAATCTTGGTATCCAGAGATGTTAAGTTCCAAGAGTCCAAAGGTTTCTATGAAAAAGGAAATGGAAACAATTTAAGGACATCTCAACAACTAGATCAGACCAAGCTGAGAACTTGAGGAGGCTCTTGGAGAGCATTGGTATAGTTTCACCTCATACTCAGCAGCCTACAGCCACGGCTCCTAATGCTCAATAGCCCATGGCCGTGACCAATCCTACCTGGCCAGCCGCGGAAAATCCAGCCGAGCCGCGGCCACCTACACCATCCGGCCATTCACACCAACCGCAGCCTGGTGCCTTCAGTTCTCCTGGCCTTCCTCCTCTTGAACATGGGGGGGAGAGACATCTGCTCATGTCCAACAAGACTCAGCAGGAGAAGAATCAATTCTGGTCTCAGCTTCCAAAAGATCAAGAGAAGTGCCTACTCCTATTGAAGTTTTAGATGAAGAGGATGATCCTATTCAAGAGGCTCCACCTACTGTTCTAAGGAGCACAAGACAAAGGAAACCACCAGTGTTTTACAATGGGAATATTGTTATTCATCATGATCAGGGAGTTTGTAATATTACTCACTTACCTACTAATCATGTTGCTTTCACTTCTATTCTTGATAAGGAATGGAGGGAAGCTATTCTAGCTGAGAGACAAGCCATGAAAAGGAATGATACCTATGCTTCAGCTACTTTACCAAAAGGAAAAAGGGCTGTAAGTTCTAAATGGATCTTTACCATTAAATACAAAAGCAATCGTGAAGTTGATAGATATAAAGCTAGGTTGGTGGCTAGAGGTTTTACTCAGACATATGGTGAGGATTATAGGGATACCTTTGCACCTGTAGCTAAGCTTCATTCTGTTAATGTTGTTCTTTCACTTGCTACTAACCTTGAGTGAGAGTTATGACAAATGGATGTTAAGAATGCTTTCTTGCAAGGTGAGCTAGAAGAAGAGGTATACATGTCACCTCCAGCAGGTCTAGAGGAGAAGGTAGGAAGCGGCAATACTCTTAGGCTAAGGAAGGCTATTTATGGCCTTAAACAATCTCTGAGAGCTTGGTACCACAAGCTAAGTGTAACATTAATGGATGGAGGCTTCAAAAGATCTGAAGTTGAACACTCTTTTTACACTCAAAAGCAAGGAAGGTATTGTGGTAATTATTATTTACGTAGATGATATAATCATATCTGGTAGTGATAGTGTTGGTATTGCATCTACTAAAGATTACTTAAAGAGTGTCTTTGATATTAAGGATCTAGGAGAACATAAATACTTCTTAGGAATTGAAGTGTGTAGGTTCAAGGAAGGTCTTTTTTTATCTCATAGGAAATATGATGTAGATTTACTAACCTCTACATGTATGATGGAAGCTAAACCAGCCAAAACACCCTTAGAAGAAGATTATAAAATCGCAACTAAGGAGGAGCTAGAGGAGGAAATTGATTTTCATGATCCTAAGCTCTATAGGAAAGTGGTTGGTAAGCTTATTTATCTAACCATCACAAGACCAGATTTATGTTTTGTTGTGAATCAAGTATCTCAACACATGCAACGTCCAAAGATGAGACATTGGGAGATGGCTATGCAGATTTTAAGATACCTAAATGGCACACATGAACAAGGCATATCGATGAGTTGCAATAAAAACACAAGTGTGGTTGGTTATTGTGATGCGGATTGGGCAGGAGATAGGAAGGATAAGAGAAGTACCACAGGCTATAGTACTTTCATAGGAGGAAACCTTGTGACTTGGAAAACCAAGAAACAAAAGATGGTATCATGCTCTAGTGCAGAATCAGAATATAGAGCAATGAGGAAGCTCACAACTGGATACATTTGGCTGAGGCGAATTTTGTAGGATCTTCCGTGAAGTATGAGGAACCTATCACCATTCACTATGACAATCAGGCTGCTATACACATTGCCTCCAACTCTATGCATGAAAGGACCAAACATATAGAAGTAGACTGCCACAAAGTAAGAGAAGCTATTGGGAAAGGTATCATCTTGCCTTGCTATACAAGGAGTGAGGATCAATTAGCTGATGTATTCACCAAGGCAACAACTCTGCAGAATGACACCTCCATCTATCCAAGGCTTGGTCTTGACCATTCCACACCAATGATCCCAACATGGAGTGTTATACTCTGTTTCCCTAGAAAAGGTTTTGTCCTAATTGGGTTTTCCTTCTTTAGGTTTTTAATGAGGTAATACTTCATGATTGCAAGCTTAAACATTCTTCATGTCTTAAGCTTGAGGGGAAGTGTTGAAATGAATAAGAAATGATGAATTTAGAAAGCCCTTGAAGCTTTCTATAAAAGTCGTGTGCTACATAGTCAAAAGGGAGTTTCTAAGGCTTGTTTTAGTTATAGTGTTATGTTATCCTTGTAGACATTCATGTATAAGGAAATCCTTGTATCCAAACAAGCCTAGACTAGATTAGTATATATAACTCTCTCCTTTCTCATTTGTAACTTAGAAACTATTATTCTTATTCTCTTAATAAAATCATTATTCTCTCTAAATCTCTCTAGTCTCTCATTCTCTCATTCTACAAATTTCTTAATCTCATAATTTTTCACAATCAACTTTCGCATAGTCATCCTATTGCCGATCTTGGGTTGAGTTCCTTCCCATTGAAGGATCTCGTTATTTTCAAGATGACTTTAATTCATAATCCATACGACAATGGAATCACTATTCAAAAACACTATGAAGCTCACATCCGTACAAATTATGATTATTATTTTTACAGAAAACTGCAAAGATGACAAGACTAAATGGCCTGGAAGAATCAGAGATCAATAATAGGTTGTTTTGTCCACACATGTCGCACTGGCATAAAAGAGATGTTTACCCTTTAGGATTCTCTGATGAAATAAAACAACACCTAGCAGGTTTCCATGATCATTACACATGGACACAAGATGATCTTGACCATTCAATCTATAGAGTAGGAGGACAAAGATACAAAATTAAAAGGTACATCCCAGGACGCAGGCCAAAATATACATCTTCCCAACCAAGTACGACAAGCCAATACTAGTTATTGCTTACTTTGATACCGAAGCGGCATCATCCATCATCAAGCCAGATATCCTCCCTTCCGCATATTGGAATACATGATCTATAGCTTTCAAGGCAGCCAATAGTGTTATAATCCATATCACTTTAATTAGCAAGCCAATCTACATCCAACTGTCTCTGGGCTACATGATCAAATCTAAAGTATATGGGTTTAACCTACCTGTTTAAGATTTCATACTTGGATTTGACATTCTGCGCAGTCTCAAGAGGGTATATTGGCACCCAAAAGGACTTACACAAAAATCATTTTCTACCATGGACTACAGTCTCCCATTTTGTACCTAATGAGATAATGAATCATATCAAAGAAGAGATTATCCTGACTTTTTGTGCCACTTTCCACTATGAGTTTCTAACTTCTTCATATCCTTACCATTCAAGAAAAATGAAGACATCAATCCAACTAAGGAACACCATACGGGAATGAATCCATATAACTACAATCTTGCACTACACGAGATCAACCAACTTCAGAAAAGACCTTATTGAGAAGTCTTATTCACCATGGCATGTGATGCCTTTTATGCAACTTGGTTGGAACGAGCCTACCATAATAGGTACAGGCTCGTTCGCACGAGAATTCACATGTGACCCTGTCAGTGAATCAATAATTGGATCAGATTTGTTTTCATGAATGAGAGGCGTCATGGTGCATTTTCAAAAATTATTCGACTACTAATTTGAACTTAGGTGAGTTTTTTGTTCCACCTATAACGCTTTTTGACAATCTTCTGCAACAGAGCCTGAATCAAATTGATGGAGTATAGTTTGTAACTGCGGACGCAGCCCTGCAGTAAAACAAGCCACCAATTGATCTTCAGAGTCATGAACATCTATACATGTGAGCAGTTTGATTTGTTATCTTTTTACTTTTTCTAGGAATTTTTTTTGCATCTTTATTCATGCATATTTGGAGCATTTAGGAATATTTAGGTCGCATTTGCATGAGCATTGCATATTCAGGTGATAGTGTGACAAATTAGAGGAAGGAGCGAAAAAGTAGAAAAGACGCCAAGGAGATTGACATAATGCGAAAAAGAGGAAGACAAGAAGTGAAGAATAATGATTTGAGTGAACGCAACGAGTTATCAACCCAAAGTGAAAAGTAGCAGAAAAGGAAAATGCATGCAATGAAGTAAATCGAGCCGAATTATAGTCTGAATCAAGTTAACCTAATTTGCTTCCTTTTCTACCACTATAAGAACATTTCTCTATACCTAATTACAGGAAGATTTTTGATCGTTGCTTTTATTTTCTAGTTTTAGAAAAAAGAGACAAAAAAATTATTAGTCTCTGTTTTCTTAGGATTTTTTATTTGCTTTTGTAAGACATTTTTTTTATTTATCTTATGCAATACATTTATTTCCATTTTATGTTCTAGTTATTTCGTCATCGATTTAATATTGTATTTATTTTTCAAACAATCATGAGGAGTGTATCATTTAGCCAGATGTTATCCTTTCTCATGGACTTTAGTGAGTAGTTCTCATTACTGGTCCAATGGTGATAAGTTGGGAGGATGTCGTAAGATAGAATAAAATATGCTCAATGTTCCTTTTTCTTCATGCCCATGCCATGTCTAGTAGTCTTCATGACGGTTTCATTCTGGTCGACTGGATTTGATATCTTTGGCTCAAGAGACTTTAACCGGTTCTTGTTTAAAGGCTAGAATCGCTTGAACATGAGCTTGGCTAAATTTAGCTAATGAGATTTAGTCTAGGTTGCCTTGTGTAAGTACTAAGAACTCGCCCTTAATGCTCGTTAGTTACCTAGATACCCAAAGAACTTTGTAAAGATCTTATAATTCTTCAAGTAGTTTTTATCACGAGAATGGACTAATCGACATTTGTGATTTTTGACCATTGAGATGAGTAGGTGAACCTATCTTCAATCTTTCCTTCTTAGGCGTCCATTCCCAAACCTAACTTAAGGACCCTTTTCAAACTTAAAAAAAACTATTTCATATTCTCTTCCATTTCTTAGATTTGTAGTTTACGCTATATTTCATTTAGATAACTTATTGCTCAAATTAGCGTTAAAGAAAACCAAAATCAAACAAATTTTATTAAATTTGAATTAAACTGAAACTTGCATTCTTTGTGATCGATATAATCCTGAGTTGGATTGAAACCGTAATTACTACAACTAGGGGTTGATACCTGATGAGGACATCGTACCAACGACTGCACCACGAGTCCCACCAGGACCACTGACACGTTCCAAAGCTCGAGCCTTGGGTGACAAGTTCAACCAGCTAATGGAGAAAGCAGATACCACAGATGAAGACACACCAGACGGCTCAGGAGTTCATCAAGACCCGTTTGATTCAGCTAAGGAGCATTGGAGGTTCCTACTCAAAGACTCTTCCACCTCCGGTGTCTTTACCATCACCATTCGGTAAAGACACCAAAAGACGTGCTAAGAAATTGTACTCTTTTTCCTATCTTCGGTTTCGTCCCACTGGGTTTTCCGGATAAGGTTTTGATGAGGCAACCCTCTTAGTGCGCAAGACGACGAAGACTTGTTCACACAATCCGCCATCCTTCACAAGTCTTAGTCGAATTCGGCCTTATCTCATCAACAAGGCTTATCTATCTCATTTCTTCATTATCTAGACTAAGTATAAGTTTAGGGCCTTAAGACCATATTTTTATGTTTAAGTTATTTGGCCTTAAGCCCATTTCTTTCTACAGCAAAAAGAACTTCATGTTGTTTTTATTTACACTACTTGTTGTTTAGGGTAAACATCATGTTGTTTACCCTAGGTTGTAACTAAAAGGCTTATATAAGCCTCATCTCTTACAAGTCATAATACAATTAGAATTTTAAAGAAAAGAAACCCTAGTCTACTTGTTCTTGATGGCTGCCAATCCCCTTTGGAGAGCTTGCCTTCGTTCTTCTTGTTCAAGAAGAACAACTTGGTGTATCACAAGTCTTCCGCAGCTTGTGTGGTCCTTTCCATCCACCCCTTTCATCCAACTCGCTTCTGAAGGTCTCGAGTTTCTCGATCAACAGTTGCACCACCACTACTCTTACATCATCTGGTATCAGAGCCTAAATGCTCTTAAACATCAGGTTGATTCTATCCTCTTGTTTTGCGATTTTTCATCGTCTTTGTTCAACAGTTTTTTTTGGCTTTTGATTGTGTTTCTTTCTCTTTCCCCTGAGGTTCTCGGTAAGAAAGAAAGGAATCAAGTCATCTACCACAAAACATCCTACAAAAAAAATACAAAAAAAAAAAATCAGGTTCTATCAATCCTTTTCTTTGTTTTTCATATTTACAAAAAAAAAAAATTGAAGAGAATTGTTTGTTTCATTGTTTAATTATTGCTAGAATTTTTTTTAAGAAAAGAAAAACAAAATATATATTGTTTAAGTTGTTAAAAACAAATTAGGGCTTTTAGAAAACTCACCTAGAGCACTTGTTTCTCATTAAAAATCGTGAGTCCATAAGGGCTGTGTTGCTTGCTTGTTGCTTAGGACTCAAGGCTAGGGTTCTTGTCTTCAAGCCGCGTCTGAATTTTAGTGTGCCCGAGTCTAGGTGTGTCCCGCGATTAGTTTGCTAGGTTTCCTAGTTGTGTCGCGTCAGTGTCCTAGGTAGCGTGTCGCGCCCTAGCTCTAGGTTCTCTTGTCGCGTCCGAGTGTCCCGCGTCTAGGGTTATTGTTCGCGTCAGTGTGTCCTGCGTCTAGGGTAGCTGCTCGCTTGTGCATAGGCTAAGGTCGAGGTCGCGTTTAGTGTTGTCCGCTCGCTAGCTCGCTCACGTCCCGACTGTTCCACCCTAGTTGTCCGCGTCTTGTAGCTAGCTAGGTTGCACTTGTCATCGGTTTAGTTCCTCGGTCTTGTTTACGAGTCTAGGCGATTAGGTCTATGTGTTTTCTGTGACTAGTCGCTAGGATAGCAAGTCAGCCTTAGCCCCGTACCGCGAGGTCGGCTCGCTAGGTAGGCTACACGTCCCGCACCCGAGTTAGACTATGTCCCCGTTAGCGACTGTTAGGGATTTTTAGTCCTAGCTCCGCGACTAGGATAGTTTAGGTCAAGATTCTTAGTTTTAGTTTTAGGAAGTCTTCCCTAGTATTTAGATAGTTTCCTTAAGTTTTCCTAGTGGAATAAATTAGTTTAGGAAAATTTCTAGATAGTAATAAGAAATTTCCTAGATTTTATTAGGTAATTATTTAGTTTCCATTTAGCAGAAAGTAAATTTAGAAAGTCAGAGGTGGAAGAGAGTCAAAGCGAACAATTGAGCATTCACGCTAAAAGAGCACAAAAGAGAGAGAGAGAGAGAGAGAGAGAGAGAGAGAGAGAGAGAGAGATGGAGAGAGAGAGAGGAGCAGGAACTCGCTGATGCTGCAGAAGGAAAAGGAAAACCAACTGTGACCAAACAAAGCCCGAACAAGGAGGGTAAAGAAGGGGCGAGAGTGAAGATGATCTACCTCAACGCTCACCGCTAGACATGAGAGGCATAGGGCAAAAGATAAATGTTCCAGAAAACCCGACGGTCCTGTAGTAATACCAAGCACAGACAGACATGACTTTGTCTCAACCAAATGCGCTGATCAAGTTTTACTTGAGAACTTGGGTATCTTAGAAGATGTCTGAAGCATCTTCAAGAATATGGGATTCGACACTCTCTCCTTCACGACAAAAGATTGTACCCAGGTTATAACCTGCGAGTTCCTAGCCTTACTCTAGCTGCACCAAAAGGAGAACCCCTATGACAAACACAACTTGGGAAATATAACGTTCATAGCCCATGACGAGACCTTGGAAATCGTTCTGTGCGCTTTGGCCTCTCTCTTCAAACTCTAAGAGGGCAACAAGGTAAATTTTGCAACACCAATTTCACTAACCTGGAGCAAGTGTGGCAGAGTATCACGGGAAAAGACTATCCGACACCCTGTAATCCGATATGTACACAAATACTTGGTGCACACCTTTTACTCGAGCAAGGAAGCCACCACTGTTAAAGAAAGAGAGATGATCCTGCTCGCAATGTGGATAAAACCCCATCTCAAGAGGTACCTCAATAACAACAAAGTCAAAGGGGATGGAGAAAATGCTAACATGGCCATGATCCTTGTCAAGCAGCTGATGCAACTAAAGGAAGAAGCGATACGCCATGGGCAAACCAAGTTTGCTCTGCCCAATGTGGGAGGGATAGTAACCGTCATTTTCAAAGAGCGTGAACTTTCCCTCCCATGCGTCTTTGCCGAGTCACCGCACTTCATCGATGAAATCTCTTTCTCGACCTCCTGGTTTATGGGTGGTATGGTAAACGAGAAGTATGTCTAGCGTTTTTAATTGGAGAGAAAGAAAAACCAGAGGATCCTGCTCCCCAACCAGGCCGTCACGGATATGTCGGAGGAAAAACATCATCTTCACTCCTCCTAGCAAAGAGCTATACACATAAAGGCCTGTACCCACACCCTTCTGGAAGGTTAAGAAAGACAAAATAAGAGGGAAGGACACGAACGAACCTTCAAGTGCAGTGGCAGAGCAGTCCAGAGAACACAAAGACCAAGTCTACAGAGAAGAGAGATACAGATTCTCCCTTTACCGAGACCCGATCGCAATTTATTTTCTACAAGAAGCTCATAAACAAATAGGCATTCTCAAACGCCTCTGCTACTATCAGGAGAAGACCACATAGAAGATGGGCAGCACCATTCGGAATCTGAAGAAGGATTTTGGCAACCTAAAACAGAAAATAGGTTGCCAAACCAGTGTCGGGTCAAGTGTGCACTCACCCAGAAGGGCGTCTCGAAAGCGCAAGGCGTCCCAGTCTTCAGGAACAAGCAGCCCGTCTATTTCAATCAATTCCTCCGGACCATCGAACTCCGACACGTACCACTAGCACCCCTTGTAAGTACATAATCATTATAGCAATTCACTTTTGTTGCCTTTCTTTAGGTCCTTCTATGTTCTTTACACACGCCGAGACAGTGTGAAAATAAGTTTGAGGTAGGGACCTAACTACCAACCATCTTTCTAGCTTTTCTTTGTGCCATGCATATCATCATCTATCTAGTTTAGTTTTACATTATGGCATGCATATCATACAAAAAACATATATCTTGCATTACAATCCAGCTTCATAAGTCATTAAGCTTAGGATCAACTGCTTTGCCTTCTCTTGGTTATTCGCTAAATTCGAAATGTTTTGAAGAAATGAAAACACCATAGTTGAAATTTTAAAGCGGCTGAAAGACCTATTGGTTTTAAAAGTAACGAACTATTTTAAGCAATCACATGAACTTGAACTTAATTGAATCATTATTTCTTTCTTAAGGTCTGAAATGCATTTTTCGTGAATTTAATTCACTCAGTTTTTTTACTCTTTTAACCACCATTTTTCAAAACCAAATCTACCCCTCCTTTTAATCGAAGCCAATTTTTCACTAAACCCCATTATTCTCTTTGAGTGAGGTCTTTTCTTAAAATTTAGTTCATATGTAAAATGGTCTATGACATGGAACGACAAGAGACTCATTTCTATTAGCTTAACTAGGTAAATTTTGGGTGTTTTATCATTAAAAGAAAAAAAGAGAGGATTGAAAACGGGTTAGTGATGGAAACTAACGAGAGTAAAAGAAAGTTCTAGATTTTAGGAAAAGGGCCGGAAACAAAAACGGAAGGATATATTTTTTATCACCTTAGCATAGTGACTTTAATATCCCCAAACATGTGTGATGAATTTCAGAGAATATAAAAAAAGTAATAGGAAGAAATCCACATAAGTCTTTAGGATTTCGTGAAAAAGGCTTTGTCTATTTTGCATAATGACATGCATACGATTTTTGAGAGTTGGTCAGCTAAAATAATTGACCCGTACACGATGTTTCCTTTGATCTAGTCATTTCTTCACCCTTGAAGAAAACAAGAACTTGATTGATTTCCCCTTGGAAAGACTGTGCCTTAATATTTATAAATAAATGTAAAGGATTGTCCTAACTGGATTTTGTTTGTTCCTTCGAATGCTGAAAACCGATGTCAATGGAAAAACCTTGCACTTTTTCCTTGTTTGTGAATTATGGCTGTGCATCATGATCTTTCTGATACAAGCGTGTTGGCGGGGCTACTATCAGTCGAGAATCTCGAGACCTCCAGGAGCGAATGAATGGAAGAGAATGGATCAAGAGGACCACACAAGCTGTGGAAGGCTTGTGATACACCAAGGGGACTTCAACCAAAAAGGGAGAAGTCATGGCTAGCTGACCAAGGGAGAGAGGCGCCGAAATTAGACAGTCTTATGGTTTTATTTTGTGAAAAGTTGTGTTGCTTTCTCATTAATCGAATAAGAGGATTATATAGGTCTTGGTTACAACTTAGGGTAAACAACATGATGCTTATCCCAAATTAAGAACAAGATAGATAAGTCGCTATAAGAAGGGGCCAAAACCGACCTAGAATCATGAAGGGTGGTTGGTTCATATACGAGCATTGGTCGTCATGCGCACTAAGAGTGTATCCTCTTTAAAACCCTCTTCGAAAAACCTAGTGGGACAAAACCAAAGATAGGATAAATAGTACAATATCTTAGCATGGCTTTTGGTGTCTTCACAGACGGATAATGGCAAAGACACCAGAGGTAGAGGAATCTTTGAGCAGGAACCTCCATGCTTCCTTTTCCGGTGTGAATTGGCTTTCATGGACCGGTGTATCGTCTGGTGGGCCTTCATGGGCTGGTGTGTCGTCTGTTGGGCCTCCGGACACGGGATCCTGGTCACTTGCTCGTTCTGCCTGCGGTTGAATTTGTTCCCAAGAGCTCGAGCCTTAGCACGCATTAATGGTACATACAGCACTTTCGGGCTGTAGCTGGTCCGATGGCCTCATCATTCCCTCCTTCCTGAAGTGTTTTGGTATACAAAGCGAACTCCTCAACTGCATCAAACAATTCTAAGTCAGCAACATTGAACGTAGTAGAGATTTTATACTCACCCGGGAGCTCTAGCTGGTAGGCGTTGTCGTTCATTTTTCAGAGGACTCAGAATGGGCCGTATCCTCGAGGTGCGAGCTTGCTCTTCCTCCGTTTTGGAAATCGTTTGGGCCGTAGGTAAAGCTAAACCCATTCGCCTTCTTTAAACAACATATGTCGTCTGCCATTGTTGGCATGTTTGGTGTACTGACTAGTTCTCTTCTACAGATTCTCCATGACCTTCTGGTTAAGGCGCTTAACAAATTCAGCCTTTGCTTCCCCGTCTAAGCTAACAGCATCGCCTGGAGGTATTGGCGCAAACTCCATCGGGGTAGTTGGATTGAATCCATAGACGAACTTCAACGACAACATCTTTGTTGTAGAATGGGATTCTTGGTTGTCATTTCTTCAGCGTGCATGTCATTTCTTCAGCGTCTTCTGTTCCTTAAGATGCTGAAGGGTCTGGTGGTCCGTATGAATAACGCACTCCCTAACAAGTATATAATGTTGCCACGTCTCTAAGGCTAGGACCAATGCGTAGAAATCCTTATCATAAGTAGGGTAATTGAGGATAACTCCACTTACTTTCTCACTGAAATAGGCGACGGGTTTTTATCCCTGAATTAGGACTGCACCTATGCCGACCCCCGATGCGTCAGATTCGACCTCGAAGGTCTTGGAAAAATCCAGTAGGGTGAGCACTGGGGTAGGTTGAACGACTTTTCTTATTCTGGACCCCACCTGAACTCATGGTTGTTTTTGATTGTAGATGTCAAGGGGCTGGCGATTGTACTGAAGTCTCGAACAAATCGACGGTAGAAGCTAACTAATCCATGGAAGCTCCTGACATGGCTGGCGTTAATCGGTGTAAACCATTCTTTGATGGTCACATTGGTGCTAAGTTGTATTGCTGCTTGTCATGGAAAAATGAGTAAAAGTTGGTATGTCCGTTATGTGTGTTCTCTCGATCGAATTGTCAGGGCCATCCCAAAAGAAGATTTACATCGAGACTATGTCACATAATACTTGATCCTGATATCGCCCTATACTAAAAAAAACCTTGACTTGGTCGAAGATGAATAGCTCGATCTTATTGTTGAGCCATCTGAGTCGATAGGGGCATAGGGCCGAGGGTGCTTGGTCACTTGTAGGTCAAGTTTCTCGACCATATACTTGCTGGCAGCGGTCCTGCAGGAGCCTCCGTCGATAATCAAGGAACACACCTTTCTGAGTATAGTGCACTTGGAGTGAAAGATGTTTTCCTGCTGCTCAATATTTTCCGGTACCAGTCTAAAGCTTAGAACTCGTCTGATCATCAGAAGATTTTCGGAGTCAGCATATTCTACCTTGTCGTCAGATTGGTTCACTGCAGGTGCGACTTCTTCTTGCTTGTCTTCTGACTCATAGTCCTCGGACGAGGTCAATACCATGTTCTTTTGGTTTGGGCATTCTCGGAACATATGTCCTCCGCCCTAGGATTTGAAACAAGTAATTTCACTACTCCTCTGCGGCTGGTTTGTTGGAGTAAGTGTGGTGGGTCTCGGTGAGGCTGTGGTGGCTCTAGGTGTGGTTGGTTTACTGATTGTCTTGCTCTTGAACCGATGATCGTTTTTGGTCCCGGTCCAGTCGTATGTCTTGGAACCAGTGCTCCATTTAGCCTTTGGTCTGGATGGTGCGAAGGTTTTGCGTTGATTGCTTTTCTCGATGTGTACTGCAAGATGGAGCAGCTCGCCGAGATCATGATACAGTTAGCGTTTGACCTTGCGCGCAATCGTTTCTTGAAGTCCGTCTAAGAACTGAGCAATGAGGCTCTCCTCTGATTCATCCAACTCCGGTCGGTTCCGAAGATGTTCAAATTCATAGAAATACTCTCCCACTGTCTTGTTCCCTTGAGTAAGGCGACAAAATCTACGCTGAAGCTCGCGGTGGAAATATGGAGGAACATATCGTCTCCTCATTAAATGGGTTAGCTCGTCTCATGAAATTAATGGACCAAACGTCCCCTGCGTCGGGCGGCTACTTCCCGATCCCACTATGCCAGCGCATGAACTGTAAATTGGGTCATTGTTAGGGCCACCTTCCTTGGGTCATCATAGTGGTAGTAGTCGAACAATAACTCCATCCGTCTTTCCTAATCCACATATTCCTCGGGATCCAATTTTCCCGCGAAGGATGGTGGGTTGATCTTAACGTCCTGAAGGGCGAGCGCGTGCCAAAACGACTTTGGGTCCTTGGCTTGTTTATCTAGACCAATTCTCTGATTGTGTGTGTCTGGTATGTCTGGTCGTCCGGGAGGTCGTGCAGGTTGTTTAAGGCGCTCCATGTGTGTAGCCATGGCTGTCATCTGAGCCATCAGATTTTGCAATAGCTGCATCATGGCTTGATTGTCTGGGCCTGACGATGATCCTCTGACATAATTTTCTTTTTCTAGGAAAAGGAAAATTCCAAAAATAGAAACTTACAAAAAAGAAATCTATAAATGGAAACAAAATTTCTATTTTTTAAATGTGCCCAAACAAATATCTAGACTAATAAAAAGAAAAAATTCCTAAGTTTTAATTATGTCTAAACATTATCTAGACTAAAAAGAAAAAATTCATAAGTTCTAATTGTGCCTAAACAATTATTTAGACTAAAAAGGAAAAATTTATAAGTTATAATTGTGCCTAAACAAATATCTAGACAAAAAAAGGAAAAAATCCAAGTTTTAATTGTGCCTAAACAAATATCTATACTAAAAAGGAAAAATTCCTAAGACTTAGAAAGATATATGGAAATCTAACTTAAGACCTAAAACACTAAATGAAATCAGATATCTAGAACTCTAGACAAAAAAAGAAACTAGTTATTGGGCAAGTCTAACGAAGGAAACTGCCGAGTGCAGTCAGGGATAGTGACCTAGACACGGACGCAGAGCTGTCCTAGACCGCAGACACTAGACCAAGGGCAAAAACCACCAAATCTAGACGCGGCTCCCTAAGAAACGACCTATGCCTAGAATCGAAAACGTTTGACTTTCTAACCTAGGACGACTACACGCAAGAAACACCTAGACCTAGCAAGCAATCGCCGTTAATCCGTGACACACACAAATATATGGACGCTGAAAGAATGAGAGAATAAGAGATTTAGAGATTGAAAAAAATGAAAAGATTGGGAAATTAAGAGATAGAGAGTGGACGGTTTTGAGAGAGAATTAGAGAGAATGAGATTTTTATTAGAATGAGATTATTATCTCTTGCTTACAAGTGATGAGAGAGAGTCCTATTTATACTAGTCTAGTCTAAGCTAGTTTGGTTACAAGGATAAACTAATACATGTTTGAATACAAGCCTAACACATTTAGACAAACACTCTCTTGCTTATAAACACTTAGGTGTCATTCTTCTCCCAATGCCTTGTTTTTGGGTCTTGCATATGCTAGGACACTTGATTAACTGCAAAGCACAAATCAAGTCTTGTGATGGTTAAATATGTTAGCTTACCAACTACCTTTCTATACAGCTTTGCTTCTTTAAAGTCGCCATCTTCAAGCTCTCCCTGAGGTTCTACTTTGTAGCCTTCTTCTAATGGGTTTTTTGGCTGGTTTAGCACTAGCATTCATGTAGATGTTAGTAAGTCCAATACATACTTCCTTTGTGAAAGAAATAGACCTTCCTTAAATCTTTACACTTCTGTTCCCAAGAAGTATTTAAGTTCCCTAGGTATTTAATATCAAACACACCTTTTAAATATTCTTAAGTAGATGTTATACCTACTTTATCACTTACATAGATGATTATATCATCAACATAAATGAGAATAACAATGATTCCATCCTTTGAAGTGTAACGACAGTGTGTTATACTTCTGACCTTTTGAAGCTTCTGTCCCTTAGGGTCACATTTAGCTTATGGTACCAAGCTCTAGGAGATTATTTTAAGCCATAGGTAGCTTTCCTTAGCCTCAATATGTTGTCATTTCCAACTTGATCTTCTAGACCTGGTAGTGGTGTCATATACACCTCTTCTTCTAACTCACCATGCAAAATTTCATTCTTAACATCTATTTGCCATAATTCCTGATGGGGTCATCCAAGCCACACCGACCCGGTATTTGGAGGATGAGGTTCAGACCACTCCATATGTGTCCCACCGCATCATGACCAGGAGCAGGGCCGCCCAAAGAACTCAAGACAGGAGCAAGGATGATCAACCCCATGAAGACCAAGCAGAAACCAATCTAGCTCATGCATCCGGTCATGGAGAGGAAGAGGAGATTGAAGACACCAGCCAGCCGCTTGATCATGTTCAGAAGGGTGTTCCTGACCAGGACATCCATGCACACAGCCTTAGGGATAAGGTCTTGTGTGTCCTTACTATCCTTGAGTAAGGGCACCCTTAAAGACCTTAGATGATTAGGGTACTCTTTTCCTTTCTAAGTTTACAATAATGGGTTCTTGGAAAGGTTTTTAATGAGACCTGAAAGTCTAAGGCATCAAGCCTAGTGTCCCATTGATTTTTAAGTTGGATATATCCATTTAAAATCAATTAGGCTTGATCCTATCTTAGGCATGTGTTTAGCCTTTGCATTTTCTTTATGACTTAGTCGTTTTGGGGTTTGATAAGTTTTGTTGACCACGGTCAACTAGGTCACATGTGTGTAGCCTATAAAAGGCAAACTCTTATTCATTTCTAAGGAGACAATTTTCGAACCCAAAACCCTATTACATGGCCTCCTAGGTCTGTTCATTTTCTTCCTTATGTGAGTGTGTCTCCAAGAAGGAAGGAGAGTTTCCTTGAAGATTGAGTGTGTCTCTCTTCTTGGAAAGGCTGTATCCAAGCCAGACATAGCTTGGTGTGTTGCCTTCAATCCATCATTCAAGTCGCATCAAGAAACCCCATTTCATTCCAGCCCGTTCCAACGTTCCGCACCCGCCAGTCGCTTTCCCGTCCTGACTCGCGCGCTCTAGTCCATCCTTCATCGCCCATTTCCTTACCGTTTGCCCGTCCGTATAGCCATTTCAAGGCCGTAACTTCCCGACCAGGAATTCGCAGCCGTCAGTACCACCATTCCATCGTCCGGGCCTCCCTCCTCCGACCGCTTCTCTGACTAGATGGCCTGGCCTGTAACATTTTGGTATCAAGCTAAAGTTCCTGAAGAAAGGTTGCATCTTTCCACTCTTTCGCTTAGGGTTTTGGTTTTGTGCAAGCGAATGTTAGGGTTTTTGTTTGCGTGCTTGTTACTCTTTGTTTAGGGTTTGTTAAGTTGTGAACTTGGAAGTTTGTGTTAGTTGTCTAGTTAGGTTGATAGAACTTGTTCATCTGTTTAGAAACCGCCATTGTTTAGCTCATTGAAGAAGATAGAGTTAGGTAGAGACAGACTTGCTTTTGGACAGGTCTGGTCGGTGAGTCACCGTGTGGTCCTCACCGGATGATGTCACATTGTCTCTAGCCTTTGACCGGTTTGAAATTTGAATTTTTCTTGCTTTTCTTTTGGCGGTTCACAAGGTGTTAATGAGTAGGGATCGGAATGTTGATTAGGCTTAGTAATTAGTTTAAATCTAAAATTAAGATTAATCAAGTCATTAGTATTAAACTTAAGTCATTAATTTAAGCTACTTTGACTCGTTGACTATTTTCTTTTGCAAGGTACACGTGAGCTAAATGGCTGATCCAGCCCTAGCAGAGATACTCACCAGCCTTCAGACTCAGCTTCAGCAGCTGGGAGACCGGCTTGGTCGAGTGGAGCAGCCTCAACCACAACCTACACCAGCGCCTCCACCTCCACAACCGAGGGCGCCACCACCCCTTTGGCCGGAGCAAGACATGGAGGGTTTGTCTGAGGAAGAGGCCTTCCCACCCCATTTCATAAGGCCAAGACACAGAGAGAGGAGGTTTCCTGAGGAGAGGGTACATCACCACCCACCTCGAGCTCACTCTCCACACCTCAAGATCACGCCCCCCACTTTTGTCGGCAAGGTAGACCCGGAAGCATACCTGGACTGGGAAAGAAGGATGGATCACATATTTGATGTCTATGGTTTTGAAGAACCCAAGAAGGTGGCTTATGCAGCAGCTCAACTCACTGATCATGCCCTGTCCTGGTGGGATCAAGACTCGGCTAAAAGGAGAAGGAGAGGAGAGGAGCCGGTTAGATCATGGGAGATCATGAAATTCATGATGAAAGGTAGGTATATTCCACCTATGTACCACAGGGAGCTTCAGAAGAAGTTTAGGAAGCTCAGCCAAGGCCAGAGGAGTGTAGAGGAATATTTTGGAGAGTTTGAACACCTGAGGAACCGGCTTGGCTTAGAAGACACCGAGGAGACTCTCACGGCCCAATTCTTGGATGGTCTTCAAGAGAAGATTGCTAGCAAGGTGGAGATGTATTCATACAACGATCTCAATGAGTTACTACATCTGTCCACCCAAGTAGAGAGCCAGCTCAAGAGGAAGACCAGGACCAGAGCTGTGGTCAATAACCCATGGAGATCCTCTGCCCCAAACCCAAATCCGCAAGCTTCTAGTTCTAATCCTGCCTTCACTAGGCAATCTGACCGAGGCAAAGCCATAGCCCAGGACGTGAGACCTCCATACAAGCCCAGGGAGACCACCCCTGCCCCGCCAGACCTACTCCTACTGGTCCCAAAACCCGGGATATCATGTGCTTCAAATGCCGTGGCCGAGGGCATTATGCAAGGGATTGCCCAAATCCCAGGGCTATGATCATCACCCCATCTAGTGACTATGAATCTCAAGATGAGATGGAGCAGCCTCCTGAGGAAGCTGATGAAGATGAGGATGATGTAGCCTACCCTGAAGTGGGAGACATCCTGGTCTCAAGAAGGGTCCTTAGCACCATCCAAGAGCCGGATGAGACAGCCCAAAGGGAAAACATCTTCCACACCCGTTGCATGGTAAGTGGTAAGGTATGTTCTCTGATAATTGATGGTGGATCTTGTGCTAATGTGGCTAGCATTTACATGGTTGAGAAATTGAATCTGGTAGCTACTAAACATCCTAGGCCTTATAGACTAAGGTGGCTTAATGATAAAACTGAACTGAAGATTAGTGAACAAGTCAAGGTTTCTTTTAGCATAGGCAAGTATGTTGATGAGGTCCTTTGTGATGTAGTTCCTATGCAAGCCACTCATATCTTGTTAGACAGACCTTGGCAATTTGATAGGGAAGTTGTGCATGATGGTAGGACTAATAAGTATACCCTTATGATGAATAAGAAACGGATTAGTTTAGCACCATTGTTGCCTGCCCAAGTTCATGAGATGCAAGTCAAGTTAGCCAAAGAGAAATGCATGTCTAAAACCAATTTCTTGATTACACCTTGTGATGTCAGACGTTCCCTCTTTGATCCAACTTGTCAGGTTGTTTTGATTGTTTACAAGGATCTATTGAATGCTAGGCATACTAACGTGGTCTTGCCAAGGGAAATCCGAGCTTTACTTGACAGGTACAAGGATGTCTTCTCTGAGAAGATACCAGCTGGATTGCCACCTTTGAGAGGCATAGAACACCAGATTGACTTCATTCCTGGAGCCCAACTCCCAAACAGGCCGGCCTACCGAGTCAATCCCGCGGAGGCCAAGGAACTTGAAGCTCAAGTCCGAGACCTCATGGCCAAGGGATATGTGAGGGAGAGCTTAAGCCCATGTGTCGTGCCTGTGCACCTTGTGCCCAAGAAAGATGGCTCTTATAGGATGTGTGTTGATTGTCGAGCCATCAACAACATCACCATCAAATACCGCCACCCAATCCCAAGGCTAGACGACATGTTGGATGAGCTGAGTGGGGCAACCATCTTTTCTAAGGTGGATTTGAAGAGTGGGTATCACCAAGTGAGAATGAGAGAAGGGGATGAGTGGAAGACCGCCTTCAAGACCAAGCATGGCTTGTATGAGTGGCTAGTCATGCCATTCGGCCTCTCCAATGCCCCAAGCACCTTCATGCGCCTCATGCACCATATCCTTAGACCTTTTATGGGCAAGTTCTTAGTTGTCTATTTTGATGATATTTTGATATATAGCTCCTGCTTGTCTTATCATGTGCTGGTGTTCCAACCAGGAGATTGGGTGTGGTTACACCTAAGGCCAGAACGCTTTCCCAACAAGCGCAAGCACAAGCTGGATTTCAGAGGAGATGGGCCATTCCAAGTGGTGGAACGCATCAATGACAATGGGCTCAAGCTACCAGGTGAGTATAATGTGTCTTCATCCTTTAATGTTTCTGATTTATCTCCCTTTGATGCACAGGATGTTGGCTCTTTGGAGACCAAAGCACTTGAAGAAGGTGGGGATGATGGGGTCATCCAAGTCACACCGATCCGATATTTGGTGGATGAGGTTCAGATCACTCCATATGTGTCCCACCGCATCATGACCAGGAGCAGGGCCGCCCAAGGAACTCAAGACAGGAGCAAGGATGATCAACCCCATGAAGACCAAGCAGAAACCAATCTAGCTCATGCATCCGGTCATGGAGAGGAAGAGGAGATTGAAGACACCAACCAGCCGCTTGATCATGTTCAGCTGGGTGTTCCTGACCAGGACATCCATGCACACAGCCTTAGGGATAAGGTCTTGTGTGTCCTTACTATCCTTGAGTAAGGGCACCCTTAAAGACCTTAGATGATTAGGGTACTCTTTTCCTTTCTAAGTTTACCATAATGGGTTCTTGGAAGTCTAAGGCATCAAGCCTAGTGTCCCATTGATTTCTAAGTTGGATATGTCCATTTAAAATCAATTAGGCTTGATCCTATCTTAGACATGTGTTTAGCCTTTGCATTTTCTTTATGACTTAGTCATTTTGGGGTTTGATAAGTTTTGTTGACCACGGTCAACTAGGTCACATGTGTGTAGCCTATAAAAGGCAAACTCTTATTCATTTCTAAGGAGACAATTTTCGAACCCAAAACCCTATTACATGGCCGCCTAGGTCTGTTCATTTTCTTCCTTGTGTGAGTGTGTCTCCAAGAAGGAAGGAGAGTTTCCTTGAAGATTGAGTCTGTCTCTCTTCTTGGAAAGGCTGTATCCAAGCCAGACATAGCTTGGTGTGTTGCCTTCAATCCATCTTTCAAGTCGCATCAAGAAACCCCATTTCATTCCAGCCCGTTCCAACGTTCCGCATCCGCCAGTCGCTTTCCCGTCCTGACTCGCGCGCTCTAGTCCATCCTTCATCGCCCATTTCCTTACCGTTTGCCCGTCCGTATAGCCATTTCAAGGCCGTAACTTCCCGACCAGGAATTCGCAGCCGTCAGTACCACCATTCCATCGTCCGGGCCTCCCTCCTCCGACCCCTTCTCTGACCAGATGGCCTGGCCTGTAACAATTCCCAATCCAAATTAGTAGCAAGAGTTAAAACAACATTCACTGAGTGTAATTTAGCTACAGGGAAAAAATTATCTCTATAGTCTTCACCATAAGTCTGTGTGAAACCTCTAGCCACCAACCTAGCTTTGTACCTATCTATCTCACCATTGCTTTTATATTTAATGGTGAAAATCCATTTAGAACTTACAGCCTTCTTCCCTTTTGGTATTGTGGCTGGCGCATAGGTTTGATTCTTCTCCATAGCTTGTATTTTAGCTTGAATAGCTTCCCTCCACTCCTTTATCTCTATTGCTTCCCATAGCTTTTTGGAATCTGTTTTTTTATCAAGATTTAGAGTAAATGCAACATGAGAAGCATGTATATGGACTAAATTACATACTCTCTGATCATGGTGAACTACTGCATTGTTGTTATAGTAGAAATTGGTGGTAATCTCTTCCTTGTACTTCTTCTAAGGACAACAGCCGGTTCCTCTTGATTTTTATTGTCCTCATATTCTAAGGCATCTAAAAGATTAGGGTTAATATCATTTTGTCTCTTTGAAGCTGAAACTAGTATTTCTTCTTCTGAGTCATCTTGATCATGTGTAGAAACTTGCCCCCCCTCCTGATCAAGAGGATGTCTTTTAGAACACCGGGATAAGAATGGAGCTGGATCTGGATCAGACCGGGACGAGGCTGGAGCGGGTGCTGGATCAGACCAGGACGAGGCTGGCACTGGAGCCGGTTTGTGCCGCGTCTCTGGTTCTTGAGCTGGAGCTGGCACCGAAGGTCGGATTGTGATTGGCATGGGACTGGAACTTCTTGGTTCTAGCTGAGGACACCATGTGGTAGTAGTAGGTGGGATGGCTGAGGGAGTCGTTTCCTGTGTGATTCCAAAGCTTTCTAAAAGTCTTCTTAGGTTCTCAGCTTGGTCAGATGTGTTGGAGGAGATGTCTTTGAATTGATCCCAGGTTCCTTCTTCATAGTATCCATTTGTTTCATCAAACTTGACATCCCTAGACATAAGGACTCTTCTAGTCTCTGGATTATAGCATTTGGAGCCTTTTAGGGTTGATGATTAGCAATGAACACTGCCTTGGTACTTTTAGCTTCTAACTTGTTCGTTTGTTCACATGGTACTAAGACAAAACAAACACACCCAAATACCCTTAGATGTTCAACACTAGGCTTTGTTTGATTTAATACCTGAAATGAAGACAAGTCATTTAGGACTTTAGATGGAGTCATATTAATTAGATAGCATGCAGCCATGAGTGCATCTCCCCAAAATCTCTTAAGAACATATGGAACATCATGGATCTCACCACTTCCATCAAATGTCTGTTCTTCCCTTCAGCTACTCCATTTTTTTGAGGATTATAAGGACAGCTTGTTTGGTGTGTGATTCCATACTTTGTAAGATATTCTTGAAACTTGTGGCTGGTGTACTCATCACTATTGTCTGATCTGAAACACTTAATATTGACATTGTATTGTGATAGAGTTTAGATTGTTATTCTTTGTAAATCTCAAAACCAAACTCTATGCTGAATAATACTTAGATTAATGGATAGAGAAACCTTGTACAAAGTCCAGGAAACGATCAATAGCTCATGTCGCTACGATCGATCCTCACGTTCTCATCACGATCGTCACCAAGCTTATATCGCTGGTTACAACTCAATACAAGGCATAAGAAGAAATGAAAATAACAACGATGAAGTCTTTTTATACTACTCAAGAAAATCTCTGTTTATTTAATAAACTCTCTCTCTCTCTCTTAGTGTATTTGCTTTACTCTTTTCCATCTTCAAATGTCTCATTCTTCATCTCTTTTCCCTCCACAATGTTATCTTCAGCCTCCTTCTCCTCTTTGTGAAAGTAATCTTGATGAAACCTATCAATACTCCCCCCAACGAAACTAAGCTTGCCCTCAAGCTTGTAATCTGTAAATCGGCTGACAAATTCAATGGAAAAAAGCCATGAATCCTCGCCGTAAGAATCCTCGCTAGAAGGACGTCCAAGCCAATGTACCAACAGCTCCAGCTCGCCGGATAAATTTCGACGCACCGCTAGAATATGGTGAATTTGGTAAGGATCGTAGAGAGCTCCAACAGCTCCAGCAGCAAGGTTGCCACATGCAGATACCTGCCCTTGAAAAGGTGATCTTACAATGTCACATATAGGCATGAGTAAAGGCTTAGAAACGTCCCTGGCAGATGACTTGATAGAGTCAACGACATCCCATAAACATGGACTGTGATACCCTGAAAACATACAACTTTCAGAGGGAGTTAAAACGAAGTTTTGATTGTCCATGACACTGAATGAAATCCATGTCAGAGATGATTCTTTGAGATGACAGGAATTCAGAAAAGATCCTACATGTGGCTTAATCAAATCCAATTTGTCCTTCGAATAACCAACAATATCTATGTTGTTAACTGCAACTATGACTTGCTCCACGCCGACACTTCTAAGAACCCGTGCATGCTCCCTTGTCTGGCCTTTCAGATTATCAAAACCAGCCTCAAAAGCACCAATAGAGGCATCTATGACAAGAATCGCAGCATCTGTTTGTGTGACTCCTGTAATCATGTTTGGAACTGAATCATTGTGCCCAGGAGAGTCAAGCAAAACAATATGATGTCTTTTGGAATTGAAATAAACAACAGCCACAAACATTGTTATTCCTAGTTCCTTCTCTTCAGCACTCACATCCAATGTCCATGCATATGCAAAGTACCCTTTGCTCTGCAACTGTTCTTCTTTCTCAAACTTGTGCATTTGTTTTTGAGATATGCTTTCCAATAGATGCAGTAGACTACCCAAAAGTGTTGACTGACCAGAATCAACATGTCCCACCTGGGAAGATAACAGCCTTGTGTCGGGTTCACCAACTAAAATCATTGCATCAGCAGAAAGATAAGTCAACTTTGCAGAAAGATAAGTCAACTTTGCAGACTTCAACTGAGCAACGATGAGGCTGTGATTATCAGAAAATTCAACCATAACGCCTAGCAACTTAAGCTCGTGGTCAAAGCCACTGATCTGAGCTGCATCATAGATATCGCAATCAACAAAAAGAATATCACGTACCAAAGACGTAGCTGTCCACCCTTTACTGAACAGAAAAACTCCATCTGGAGATGGTAGAGTTTTCGAACGACAAATGGAATATCCACAAGAATTGATCCATCCTTTAATCCACTCCAAAAGAATAAAGCATTCTGTTTGTGAAGAGATCTAGAAAACGCAGGTACCGGAGCAAGTGGTGGTGCTAGTCCAGTCGTAGCATAACCCAGATTTCTCTTCCTGTAGTATCTTGGATGGTGACTATCAATACTCTCCACGAAAACAAGCTTATAATACAGAAAACACTGTTTAAACTCCTCGGGCAGCATCCATAAGTCTTCCTCCGCTTGTTTTCCTTTCCACTTAACCAACCAGTCTCGACTTCCAACATAAACGTCATGGGCGCTAACGTTCCGTAAATAGAAGAAGTTGAATGATTCTGCAATGGTTTCCCACCAAATAGTAGCTTTGAATCCGGACTCTGAAGCAGATTTTCTATGTGCTCCAACATTGTCTCATTTGTAGATATGAGGACATGACATCCATGCAACGTACCCATGCATGCAACTTGATCACATACCCATGTAACGTAATCAACCTCCTGAAAATCTGGTCCTAAGACCTGCCAATCAAATCCAGCAGCTTTCAATCTGATCCGACCTGTGAGGTCAAGTGCCAACTTTTTGGCTACTCTAGAACTATCCGTGAATAGGGTCATCCTTGGATTGGCCTCTAACAATATAACTCCTCCAAACTCCTCCAAACTTCTCTTCGTTAGCAGTATGGCTTCAGAACCATCACTAATCTGACTAACATTGCCTGTTGTAGTGGAGCCCTCCGGTTGAAAGACAGTCTTCATCTTAGCGAGATCTGTCATATTTGAGTTTGAACGTACACCATCATCAACAGAGACGACGCCTGACTGCTCTGCTTTAATATCTGGGTCAACAATCTTAGTAACAACATGAGCTATTTCATCCTTGAGTGTACCATATCTGCAGCTGTGGCATGTTTGTGAGCTTCCACCGCAGCCATATCTTGCTCTTCTCTTGTGACACTGTATCTTTCTGCAATGCCCATTGGAATCAAATTGTCACGAGCTATGGGAAAAGCTTGTGTCTTTTCCAAAAGAGTCTGCCAAACCCTCTACTTGACACGACAACTCCAGAAACTCATAAATAGAATCCGAAACAGAGCCCAATTGTTTGATTGGGCTAGGTTTTGCATCGCTAGTTTCGACAAAACGAACAATGAGTTTAACTTTAAAATCCAGCCAGTTTCGAAATCCTCCACCTCTTAAGATCCAGGCAAACCATTTTTTTACCTTGCCCTCAACGCACAATGCAACGATATCCAACTTATCCTCTTCACGGAAAAGTCCAATAGAAAAAAGTGTTCAATATCAACCAACCAATCATGAGTATGAGTATTTGTGCCTTTGAAGATCGGCATTTCAATTTTCTTCAACATACTTTCACGGTTTGCCAAATTTAATTGCCCAGATCGATAACCTAGTGAAACATCATCCTCATGTCGTTCCCAGGAAGAAGATAATACCTGATGACGGAAATTGGAAGACTCATGTTGGCGTGAAGGGATCTCTGAATGATGGGGTGAAAGTAAATCCAAAAGGAGCAAGGATCTGATGGACTATTTGGCAATAAGGCTGAATTGGTGGCTGCACACAAGAGTTTCTTCAAATCAGCAACAACAAATGAATCTAGGAAGACGAGAAAAACTTGTTACCACTGCAAAAGGAGTGGCCATACAAAGAAAGAGTGTTGGGTACTCCATCCTGAAGCCAAGCTGGGCCTCTCGGCCACAACAACCCACGGACAGCCACACACAACTGCAAGCTCACGGCCATGGCATGTACCAACCGCCGGTTCCTTTAAAAGCGTGTAGAAGCTCATTTCTTCACTCAGCCTCAACTAGTGTCATGTCTCCAGCATCTGAATTTGTGACAAAATAAGATTTAGAAGCTTTCCTCAAAGCAATTAAGGATGGTAATGTGTTGGGTAAAACTTTTCATGCTTCTTTTCAAACTTCTTTCAATCCTAATCCCTCTAAATCATTGGTTGTTGATTCTGGTGCTTCACACCATATGATTAGTGATCTAGGATTGCTAGAGAATATAGAAACTGCCTTAGGTAATGTTGTCATAGCTAATGGAATTAAAGTACCAATTAAAGGCATAGGAAAACTTCAGTTGTTTGATAAAGAGTCTAAAGCCTTTTACATACCTTCTTTAACTTCTAATTTGTTTTCAGTTAAACGAGCTACTATTGATTTAAATTGTCAAGATATCTTTGGTCCTAATGATTTCTACTTTCAGGATATTGAGACTAGTAGAAGATTTGGAAAATGAACCACAAAAGATGACTTGTATGTGCTTGAAAACATGACTAAGGCTAGTGGGCTAGAAGCGGCTGTTAATGCTAGCTCTTTTAGTAATGATTCTGATCTTTGGCATGCTAGATTAGAACATCCTCATCCTATAGTACTTGAACTGATTGGTCCTGGTTTAAAAATGTCAAAGGATATGTGTGATTCTTGTATACTTGTAAAGCATTGCAAAACAGTTTTTGAAAAATCTTTGCATACCTACTATAATTGTTTTGAGTTGATGCATTCTGATGTTTGGACATCTCCATTCCCATCTAGAGAAAACCATAAGTATTTTGTGACATTTATTGATGAAAAGTCCAAATATACTTGGGTTACTCCTATAAAAGTCCTAGATGAATTGTCTCCATTTGAGGTACTAAACAAAACTAGACCTAATATTGACCACTTAAGAGTTATGGTTGTGTTTATTTTGTATTAGTTCCAAAAGAGCAAAAGAACAAGCTGGACCCAAAGAGTACCAAAACTATGTTCATTGGATATTCTTCTACTCATAAAGGATACAAATGTTATGATCCAGAGACTAGAAGAGTCTTGGTATCCAGAGATGTCAAATTCCAAGAATCCAATGGTTTCTATGAAGAAGGAACTTAGGATCAATTTAAGGACATCTCAGCAACAAGATCAGACCAAGCTGAGAACTTGAGAAGGCTCTTGGAGAGTATTGGCATAGTTTCACCTCATCAGCCCATGGTGACTGCTCATCAGCCAGAACCAGCCGTGTCCAGCCCCGGCCAGCCAGCCGTGGTACAGCCGACCGGGCCGCGGCCATCAACCCCGGCTGGCCCGTCCATTCCGCATCCTTGTTCCTTCAGTTCTCCTAGCCTTCCTCCTCTTGAACACGGGGGAGGGGGAGAGACATCTACTCATGTCCAACAAGACTCAGCAGGAGATGAATCAATTCTAGTCTCAGATTCCAAAAGATCAAGAGAAGTGCCCACTCTTATTGAAGTTTTAGGTGAAGAGGAGGATCATATCAAGAAGCTCCTCCTACAGTCCTAAGAAAGAGCACAAGACAAAGGAAACCACCAGTGTTCTATAATGGGAATGCTGTGGTTCATCATGATCAGGGAGTTTGTAATATTGATCACTTACCTAATAATCATGTTTCTTTCATTTCAAGTCTTGATAAGTAAAAGATTCCAAAGACACATGAGAAAGCTATAATCAGGAAGGAATGGAGGGAAGCTATAGGATGGAATGTGGGGAAGCTATCCTAGCTGAGAAACAAGCCATGGAAAGGAATGGTACCTATGCTTCAGCCATTTTACCTAAAGGAAAAAGGGTTGTAAGCTCTAAGTGGGTTTTACCATTAAATACAAAAGCAATGGTAAAATTGATAGATATAAAGCTAGGTTGGTGGTTAGAGGTTTTATTCAGACATATGGTGAAGATTATAGGGATACCTTTGCACTTGTAGCTAAGCTTCATTCTGTTAATGTTGTTCTTTTACTTGCTACTAAATTTGAGTGGGAGTTATGGCAAATGGATGTTAAGAACGCATTCTTACAAGGTGAACTAGAAGAAGAGGTATACATGTCACCTCCACCAGGTCTAGAGGAGGTGGTAGGAGGCAGCAACATACTTAGGCTGAGGAAGGCTATCTATGCCCTTAAACAATCTCCAAGAGCTTGGTACCACAAGCTAAGTGTAACATTGACGGATAGAGGCTTCAAAAGATCTGAAGTTGAACATACTTTTTTACACTAAAGAGTAAGGAAGGTATTGTGGTAATTCTCATTTATGTAAATGATATAATCATATCTGGTAGTGATAGTGTTGGTATTGCATCTACAAAAGAATATTTGAAGAGTGTCTTTGATATTAAGGATTTAGAAGAACTTAAATACTTCTTAGGAATTGAAGTGTGTAGGTTCAAGGAAGGTTTATTTTTATCTCAAATAAAATATATTGTAGATTTACTAACTTCTACAGGTATAATGGAATCAAGCCAGCCAAAACACCGTTAGAAGAAGATTATAAAATTGGAACTAAGGGGGAGCTAGAAAAAGAAATTGTTTTTCATGATCCTAAGCTCTATATGAAAGTGGTTGGTAAACTTATTTATCTAACCATCACTAGACCAGATTTATGTTTTGCTGTGAATCAGGTATCTCATCACATGCAAGGTCCAAAAATGAGACATTGGGAGATGGCAAACCGATTTTGAGATACCTAAAAGGCACTCATGAACAAGGTATATGGATGGGTTGCAATAAAAACACAAATGTGGTTGGTTATTGTGATGCAGATAGGACAGGAGATAGGGAGGATAGGAGAAGTACCACAGGCTATTGTACTTTCATAGGAGGGAACCTTGTGACTTAGAAAACCAAGAAGCAAAAGGTGGTATCATGCTCTAGTGCAGAATCAGAATATAGAGCCATGAGGAAGCTTACAACTGTATGCATTTGGCTGAAGCAAATATTAGAAGATTTAGCCGTGAAGTGTGAAGAACCTATCACTATCCATTATGACAATCAGGCTGCTATATACATTGCCTCCAACTTTGTTTTTCATGAAAGGAGGAAGCATATAGAAGTAGACTGCCACAAAGTAAGAGAAGCTATTGGGAAAGGAATCATCTTGCCTTGCTATACAAGGAATGAGGATCAACTAGCTGATGTGTTCACCAAGGCAACAACTCTGAAGAATGGTGCCTCCATCTATCCAAGGCTTTGCCTTATGATCATTCCACATCCCAACATGAAGTGTTACACTCTTTTTCCCTAGAAAAGGTTTTGTCCCAATTGGGTTTTCATTCTTTAGGTTTTTAATGAGGTAATGTTTCATGGTTGCAAGCTTATGCATTTTCCATATCTTAAGCTTGAGGGGGAGTGTTGGAATGGAGAAGAAATGATGAAATAAGAAAGCCTCTAATAGGTGATTAAAGGTGTGAGTGTGTCTAAGTCTAAGGGGAGTGTCTAAGGCTTGTTTGTGTTCTAGTATTATGTTATCCTTGTAGCCATTCATGTATAAGGCAATCCTTGTATCCAAACAAGCCTAGACTAGATTAGTATAAATAACTATCTCTCTCCTCATTTGTAACTTAGAAACTATTATTCTCATTCTCTTAATAAAATCATTTTTCTCTCTAAATCTCTCTAATCTCTCATTCTCTAATTCTACAAATCTCTTAATCTCATATTATTTCAAACAACCACCAGACAACAAATTTAATAACCTTCTACTGCTCAACTTATGATAATCCAGTAATTAAAAGTTGTTGAAATCTTGAAACCAATTCAAAACCAATTTTTCCCGCCAAATACAAAAAAAACAGAACATTTACACTTTTGAAGAAAATCTTTTTTGAAGACTAAAAATCTTTGGATTGCAACCAAACTTCTTGAAGCCCTCCACAAGGTTATTATTTAACTTCTTAACATCCAAGAATCCAAAAATATTGAGAAGAGATAAGATTTTTATCACCAATACCACAAATCCAAAATTGGATGTGTCGAGCAAGATTGATCAAAAAAGTTCAAGACGTGAAAAAGGGTGATGCGGGCCTCTCGAAACATCAACTAGATTCGTTATAAATGATTTTAGGCTTTGGAATTTCTCGATTTTATGAAGTTTTGAAAGTGTTATGCTCGTTGCAAGAACATAGATTGCCGATGAAGCCGATCGCGACTCCGACGAATGTTAATTTGGATTTTGATCACAAAATGAGGTAAAACCGGTGCAGGGATGATCATGAACTTTTTTCTGATGATCCTTTTGATTGAATATGAGAAGAAACCTTGTGATCCCGCCGAAATTCAATGAGGAACGCGGTGATCTTCATCGGTGGCTCTTGTGTGAAGGCTCGGGTGAAGAGTTTGAAGAAAGACCTGTGATTCTGCGGATTTAAAATGGATAATCTATGAATCCAGGCTCTGATACCATGAAATATTAAGAGATATGAGAGACTGAGAGAATTAGAGATTGAGAGAGTGATATTAAAGAGAGATTATAGAGAAAAAATATTTTATTAGAAAGTGAGATTATTCTTCCTTGCTTACAAGTGAGGAGAGAAAATCTTATTTATACTAGTCTAGTCTAGACTTGTTTGGTTACAAGGATAAGCTAATACATGTTTGGATACAAGGATATCCTAACACTTTAGGCAAACACTCTCCTCCTTTTAAACCCTTAGGCGCTTAAACCACTCTAATGGCGCCATTCATCTCTTTGTTTCTTCTTCACTTCAACAAGGATGAACTTGGTCTACTCAAGGATGAACCCAACAAGATAAGAGTTGAGCAGGGCCATATTGGCCCATGAAACTGAAGGATCAACCACTATGGGCTCCTATAGATGGTTGTGGATGTGACTCAAGTAGAAAAAAGATTTAAATTAAATCAGCCTGTTGGTTTAATTAAAATTAGAGATAATTAATAGTAGGATTATAAAATAAACTAATTAACTTAATTTAAACTAATTTTAATTAGAATTAAGATTAACTAAACCATTTTGGTTTAGATTAGGGTTTTCTAGCTTTAGGGTTTTTATTTTTAGGCTATCAAAAGAGGTAGTCACGTTTTGTACTAGCACCCAACTTTGAAACTTCAATAGAAATCGATTTTCGCACAGATTGTGCATTTCTTTGCTTTCTCTGTTCAGCAGATAAACATTAATTTATCAAACTAGGTAGATTGACCTACCGTGATCCATCCTAAGCTATTAAAAGGGTGAACATGTGCCTGAAGGAGTAGCAAAACATCTTGGAGCATTCCACAGCTCTGAAGAGAAGTCCATCGCCATTTCAACATCTGTCTTCCCCTTTTTCCTTCTTTCAAGTGATCCTAGGAGAGACAGCCATTCCAGGGTCGTTCCAATGAGGGATCAGGAATATACGGCGTTGACACAAAATTCATGTCGAGAGAAGAGACGAGAGAGCTACTGGGATCAGGAAGAGGGCTCGATCTGGAAGGAGAGATTCGATTACCGGATGATTTTTCTACGGGTCGAGGTCGTCTCAGTTATATCCTAGTTTTACGAGATAAACGAAAAGGGATCTCTCTCCTCTTTGGTTTCGTTACTAAAGAGGAGTGTGTTTCAAATGTTTTTCTAACTGTTTTCTTGAACCGCTTTTTTCGAACCATTTTTCACATCCGATGGATAGATCCAACAAAATATAGGTGGATGAATTAAATTCAGATCAAATCTGTAATTGTTTACTCATCTTTAAGTTTATTGATAAATTGATTCTTTTTACAATTGAAAAAAAATAATCAAATAACAAATGAAAAAAAAAATATTTCAGAAATCGGATTAAAAACTCTAGATATGGCAATTTTTATGGCGATCTCGACGAGGTGACTCCGCAGCTGCCATGCGTGACTTCTGGGTGGTGGTAGGGTTCAAGGATAGGATTGTCTTGAAGCCATGGAATCTATGGATAGGTTTTTTTCGTTTTTTGGAAGGGTTATTTGGTGTATATCTTGGTCACAACGAGATCTGGATTGCACGGCTCGATTTCGAAGAATTTTACGAGGCGAGCATAAGTTTTGGGATTTCAGGGAGGGAAAAAGTTTTTACTTTGGCTATGCTTTTGGATTCCGAATCTTCCATTTCATGTCTAGGATTTGGGGATTGTGGAAAGGTACGAATTAGGAAAATGAAATTGGTCATGATTTTGCAAAAATATTTGAGGACATTGTCTAGTCATGGTTTTGAACATTGGAGAAATTATGGAGATTTGGATTCCCGTAGTTTACATAATGGAACAATCAATGGGATATGGGAGTATTTGAGGAATATGAGTGATTATATGGTCGATCGAATAGTGATTGAGTGTTTCGGACAATGGGTAGGATTATGGAAGGTAGATTGTGGTGAAAACAGGATTGATGGAAGGTTTCATTTGGGTCCACAGGTATATAAGGAAGGGGGTGGTTGTGGTCCTATCGTTAACACAATCGTCCTCATTCTGAACTGAGTTTGGTTTACGGGAGAACAGAGAAAAGTTCAGTCAGGTTTTTTTGGTTTTCGAGAATTTTGCTAAGATGTCTCAGAGCAATCTCATGGTGTTGGGTAACAAGGGGAAGGGAGGAGTTCTGGATCCTCCTCGGCTGAAGGTGTCTGTCCCACGTTTCGATAATTCGGAGCTCATTAAGGGATATTCAAAAACTCTTATTGGTAGATGTATGAATCCTAGAATGCAAGATATGAAATCCCTGTTGTTTATGCTACCACGGATATGGAAGATGGAAGACCGAGTGGCAGGGGCTGACCTTAGGATGGGAAAGTTCCAATTTTACTTCGATTCCGAAAAAGACATCAAAGAGGTGCTCCAGATGGAACTTTTCCATTTTGACTCCTGGATGTTGTCATTGGTAAGATAGGAGCCGAAGATGGATCGAAATCAACCATCCAAGATCCTGTTTTGGGTTAGAATTGCAGATCTTCCACTTGAGTGGTGGGCTGAGCCAACGTTTAGGAGTATTGGACAAGGGTTAGGTGAAGTGGCAGAGGATGGGATCGATTTGGATAATGGGAGAATCAGGGTGTGGATTGATGGTTTTAGGCCTCTCATATTTGAGACAGATGTTGAATTTTTCACCGGGGATCAGGTAGTGGTATCTTTGCGATATGAAAAACTCTATGGTTTTTGTAGGATATGTGTCCATCCGTTAGAGGGAACCAAGAGAGAATGGAAGCAAGAAGGGAGGAGGATCATCGGAAGTTGGGTTCAGATATGAAGAGTTACAAAGGGGCAGTCTCGTTGGGGAGAAAGGAGAAGGGTTTGGGAAGAAATCGGGAGGATGAGGCAAAAAGAGGTTTTTGGGGGAAAGGTCAGGGGAGAGGAGGCATTAAAGTTTACTACAGACAGAGACACCAGGTAGAGAGTCGGGGAGATAAAAGCAGTGGCAACACAAAGGATTTTGAGGCTAGTAGGGGTCAGAAGGTAAATGGATCCCCAACAATTTCTTCGAAGAGCTTCGCTGTGGTGCCTCAAGGAATGAATAAGTTGGAGACTAATTCTATTGAAAGATCCCTACCAGACCCGACTAGATTGATGATGCAGGCTTTCCACGGGAAGGACTTAAATGGATCGGAGGAATGTAATGATCCAGAAAAGATAATGGAACATACCGGGAACCAAATATTGCGATCAGGTGAGTGCAATCTTATCGATAAGGAACACTCTAACATTAGTCTAGAAGAGGTGTTAGAGGATCTGGATTGTAAAAATGAGGAATTTGTGGATTCGACAATGTTTGAATTTCAAGAGATAGGGGACAGTGTGGAGGTAGTGGAAAAATTGGAGATGAATGTATCCAACGTAACCGACGAGGTAACAGAGTTGGGGAAAGGAATAGAAGATGGAAAACTGGAATCGGATGATGAAAAGGAAGTGAGGAAGCCGAGCGTAAAGAAAAGACTTTTCCAACCACCGGTTATTTACGTGGGACCAATTGCAAAGCAGAGGATGGTGCTAGCTATTGTTTCTCCTCGTAAAGGGGGCATGGGTAATGGTAAGGCTAGGATCGCAAGGGGAAGGATGGTGAGAAGGATACAGGGATGTCAGAAGCTCAGGGAGGTGATCAGGTCCTCCACAGGAAATGAGATGTTAAATTGGTATTGGGGGAGTTTTCAATATTTCAGTATCTCTATTTAATGAATAAGCCAATGAGCTGTGTAAAGGTTTTTGCAATAAAGATTTATGCTTTTGTTTTTGTGATCTCTTGGGGTGTTTTTTGTTGGCGTATATATATGCCGTGGCTATAAGTAATAAAATATATATGATCTTTGTTTTTATCATAGTGATGTATTTTGGTCAGAATTATATAGTCTGTTGTAGGGCAGTAGTAGACTCCCCGGTAAAGGAGATCTACAGTATTATGTGGTTCTTCGTGTGTTTGTCTACGCTTTACCCTGGTGGAAGGAGTAAGACACGTCAAACATTTTTTTACTATGTTTTGAGTTTAAGGTTTCCACAGGTTACTATCAAATCACTGGCGAATATGATGATGCAGGATGTGGGAATGTGTACGGTTGGTAGAAAGGCAACAAGAATTGGTATTTGGGTTATAAGGTTCATTCATGAATTAAGGAAAGAAGGCAAGAAGATAAGTGGAAATTCCTTTCTTTGTCTATATATTTCATCACTATCAAGTGGCATTTTGGTTAGTAGGAATAACTTGGTTTTGGGTTTCTTGAGTAAATCTTTATATATAGGACGATGGGTTGGGTGGGAATATGGTCTTTTTTTATCTCAGATTACGTTACAAAATCAATATGCAGGCGTTCAATGGAGAACATATAGGGGTGGGCTGTATGGTATCACAGTCAAAGGGATGGATGAGAATCTGTATATCCATGGGTGTTTGGGCGTATGGAGTAGAGTAGTGGGGGGCACGATGGATATGTTGTGTACAAGAGAGGAGAGAGGACGACATTGTTTATGTGGGGGAGGCCTTGTGTCTGGGGTGTTGTGGAGCAATATAAGACTAATTATAACATATACATCTACACGAATACCTATTGTTGCTCATTATTCATATTGGTATGGGGGACAGTTTCTCATAGGTACTAGTAAAGTGGTAAAGTCATTTTTTTGGATGAATTAACATCCACACTGTATATAATTATATGGCGCCAAGTTGTACGGAAATACCAAAATTTAAAAGATATTTTTATTGGTATTATTGCATCGGTCCAGTGGAGATGTCGAGATTTTATTTTACCTTTGGGAGTTTTCTTTACGGATTTCACGTTGTTTATAATCACTTATAAAGGAATCTCAAATGCTTTTAAGGAGGTTAATATGGTCGGATATGAGGGTGAGATTTGGGCTACAAGAGAATTATATAAGTTTGTAGAAGGTATATTTATATATCAGGGTTTCGGATGGAATAATGAAAGTGTAGACAAAGGGGAGGCAGAGTTCGTATTTGAATATAGAAAGAATGGCGGAGGAACCAATTATGGTGTCAACTGCACTCAATTATCCCAACAAATACTTCTCAAACCCAAGGATAGAACCGGAAATCAATTATTCATCGGTATTAGATATTGCCTTTGTTATAAATGGCTGTCATTTGAGCCAAGTAGGTTTCACATAGCAAAGCATAAGGTGGAGCAAAGTTTGTCCCAGTTATATGGTGATATTAGGATAAATTCCGAAACAGAAAAAGCCAAATCCTAAAGAGCAATGTAATCAAATAATTATAACTTTATGCGGATCTTGAGTTGGAATTGTCAAGGTATAGGAAGTAAGTGGACTACTAGTTACCTACAGGAGATTTAGTTTAAGAATAAACCCGAATTTATGTTTCTTTCTGAAACAAAACAAACATCCTCCTTTGTGCAACAATACCAATCCCATTTTGGATATCAAAATTTACATAAAGTGGAACCAATCGGCACTAGTGGGGGTCTTGCGCTTTTCTATAATAACACACCAAATGTGGATATTATCTTCTCGAGTAATCGAATTATTGATATTGAGACGACGATTGAAGGACATAGTCTTTTTATCTTTTGTATATGGAGACCCAGTCCATAATCTATGGGACCGGGTGTGGGAACAGTTAACAAGGTTTAGTTTAATTAGGAAGGACCCATGGTTTATAATAGGAGACTTGAATGAAATCACGGGTAACCATGAGAAACAGGGAGGTCCGTTACGACATGCATCGTCATTTACATCATTCAATAACATGATAACCAATTGTGGGTTGATTGATTTTCCGTCAGTAGGGAATACATTTTCATGGAGGGATATACGAAATAAGAAAATTATACGATGTCGTCTTGACAGGGCATTAGCAAATGAGGAATGGCACAATGAGTTTCCATTCTCTTTTGTAGAGTATTTAGGCATGGTGTGTTCTGATCATAGACCAATTGTGGCTTCGATCGAGAAACAAAAAGGAAAGAAAAGGTATCAATTCCGGTTCGACAAGAGATGGATTGAGAAAGAAGGACTAATGGAATCTATCCAAAAGGGATGGGACAATGTCACATCAGATAGGGGGGAAAATGTGGTGGATCGGATTAGAATGTGTAGGCATGAAATATATGTATGGAGAAAACATTACATGCCTTATGGAAAAGAAAAAATAAATGATTTACAGAAAGCATTAGAGGAGGTTCAGGGTGATAATATGTGGAATGAAACAGAGTCAGAGAAGTGGTAGAAAAGCTAAAGGAAGCCTATCGAGATGAAGATTTTTACTGGCAGCAGAAGAGTAGAAATAGATGACACCAAATGGGAGACCGAAATACGAAATTTATCATGCGCTAACAAAACAGTGTAGGGCTCAAAATAGAATTGTAGGATTGTATAACTCGGCTGATGAATGGGTCACTAGGGATAAAGAGGTTGAGGATGTGGCGGTAAATTACTTCTCAGAGATGTTTACCTCTTCATATCCGAAAGATTTTGATGAGTTTTTAAAAGAGGTACCAACCATGATAACAGATCAGATAAATGGACAACTCACGACATTGGCAACAGAAGAAGAGGTCAGAAAGGCCTTATTCATGATTCATTTGGAGAAAGCTCCTGGACCAGATGGTATGACTGCTTTGTTTTATCACACAGCCTGGCCATTAATTAAGGTAGATGTTTTGGATTTCGTTAATGATTTTCTGAGGACATGTAGTTTTGACCAGAGATTAAATCGGACAAATATATGTCTGATCCCCAAGAGGGGACGACCATCTAGAATGACGGATTTGCGACCTATTAGTCTTTGCAATGTGGGATATAAGATTATTTCTAGGGTTCTTTGTCAAAGACTAAAAAGGTTTTTAACGGATCTGATTTCTGAATCTCAGTCTGCATTTGTTTCAGGGAGATTGATCTCGGATAATATTTTAATTGCCCATGAAATATTTTATGGGTTAAGAACAAACAAAAGTTGCAGAGATAAATTTATGGTTATAAAGACTAACATGAGTAAGGCTTATGATAGAGTTGAATGGAATTTCATTCAACAATTACTCCAAAAAATAGGGTTCTCACAACTCTGGATTTCATGGATTATGAAGTGCATAACATCGGTTCATTAAAGGGTGTTATTAAATGGGCAACCAAAAGAGTCTATTATTCCGGAAAGGGGCCTTCGACAAGGAAATCCCTTATCACCATATTTATTTATATTATGTACGGAAGCATTGATTGCAAATATAAGGAAAGCAGAACGGGAAAAGAAATTAACGGGGGTAAAAGTTGCAAGGACAAGTCTGGCTATATCCCATTTTTTGTTTGCGGATGATAGAATACTAAAAGCATATGAGGCAGCATCAGGACAACAAATTAATTTTGATAAATCATCAGTACAATTTGGTCATATGGTTACTGAGAGTGTTAGAGAAGATTTGAAACAAACTTTGGGTATAAATACCAATGGAGGTATGGGAAAATATTTAGGTATTTCTGAAAGTCTAGGATGTTCGAAAAATCAAGTTTTTAGTTTCATTAATGAGCGTCTTCAGAACAGAGTAAATGGTTGGACAATGAAATTTTTATCCAGAGGTGGTAAAGAGGTTGTGATTAAATCGGTTTTGATGGCATTACCGACTTATGTCATGTCTTCTTATAGATTGCCAAAAACACTAACAAAGAAACTATCGAGTGCGATAGCAAATTTTTTGTGGGGCTCGTCGAATGGATCTAGTCGAGGAATGCACTGGATGGCATGGAAGAAACTGTGTAGACACAAAAATGAGGGCGGACTTGGATTTAGGAATATACAGGATTTTAATACAGCAATGTTAGTGAAACAGCTATGGAGATTAATGGATTCACCAGATTCATTATTCGCAAAAGTGTTTAACAATAGGTATTACCGGAATTCGGATCTGTTGGTCCCTATAAGATCATACTCACCATCATACGGATGGAGGAGTATTATATCAGCTAGATCTCTGGTTAATAAAGGACTAATCAAACGGGTTGGAACATGTTCAAGTATCTCCGTATGGAATGATCCTTGGATTCCAGCCCACCGCCCGAGATCAGCAACTTGCAAATTTTCAGTTTACCCACAATCTTTTAAGGTTAAGGGTTTGATAGATAGTGAGACAAATACCTGGAATATGCCTTTACTGGAAGCCACTATTATACAGGAGGATGTTAGTATTATATGGTCATCGACAATTAGTCGTTTTCAACGACCTGATACTAATGGTTGGCATTTTACGAAAAAGGAAAATATACAGTCAAATCGGGTTATCAGACTGAAACATCATATCCCGATAAAGGGGTAAAGCCAGTACCATATGGACCCACAATTACGACGTTGCAGGCTTATGTGTGGAAGCTGAGGTGTCCACCAAAAATTAAACATTTCATCTGGCAAGCACTTTCAGGCTGCGTCCCGGTAGCAAAAAATATAAAGGCTAGGGGTATTAGTTGTGATCCTTTCTGTGGAAGTTGTGGAGTAGATAGCGAAACGATTAACCATGTCTTTTTTGAATGCCCACCGGCTATCCAAACTTGGGCATTATCAAAAATACCTTCACATCCAGATATTTTCCCAACGTCATCAATTTTCTCTAATTTATACTTTTTATTCCACGACATACCCAAGAATAATCCTGAAGGATACTTTCCATGGATTATTTGGTATATGTGAAAAAGAAGAAATGACAAAGTATACATGAATTTAGACAGAAGCCCGTTGAATATTTTAACACTTGTAAAAATGGAAGGACAAATATGGGAAGCTGCCCAGGAATTACAAGTGGTATCTATTCCGGAATTTGTTCCGATTTTAGAACCTTTGTATCAAGATACATGGATGTGTTAAGTTGATGGCTCTTGAAAGGAATCAGAACGTTTCTCGGGTCAAGGATGGGTATCTACCCAAAACGGAGGTGATAATATGATGGTAGGCGTCAGGAATATTAGATGTAGTCTATCGCCTCTACATGTATTTACTCCAGAGATTAGAAGTGATTTTTGCCACAGATTGTCAAGAATTGATAAAGATGGTGTCTTCCCCGGACAGTGGCCAACTTTTGGGGTGCATCTAGAAGAATTCAACATAAGCAAAAGCAGGCTTCACAGTATACGAGTAATCTATATCCCGTGGAATTCGAACACAAGGGCGGACAAACTTGCACGAGAAACACGAAAACTGTCATCAAAGATTGTGCACATCGACACAATTCCTCTTCCTTGGCTAACATATGTTTTTTAATTTTCCGCTTTGAATATGTTAACAAAAAAGAAAAAGAAAAAGAAAAAAAAGAAATCGGATTTATATTTAGGGGCATTTCTGATAACGCCTCGAAAGAAATCGACGGACAAGCTCATCAGTTTCGTCTGTCTTTCTCTACCACGGCGAGCCTAATCCCTTCCTCTCTGCAAGATAAAAAACCCCCACTAGCGAAAAAGCTTTCTCAAATCGATTACAGCGATCGTAGTTGGATCATAGATTAGGGCTTCGAAGATGTGCTCGTTATCGATGCAGTTCTCGCTCTTGCAATCACCATCTCGCCCCACGTCGTCATTTTCACCCAACCATGAACCTAAACTCTCTACTTCCTCTGTGAGCTTCCCATTGAAGATGAAGTCGAGGATTTTCAGTAAAAATTTGGTTTTCAGAGTTAAAGCTTATGGTTCTTCAAATAATCAGCCTTCTGATTCCTCTGCAGAGTCCACACCTCCCAATGGCAATCGGGTAAATACTAATTTTTTAATTATATGCCTTCTGGGTTTTGAAAGTCGTGTAGTTGCAGTTTCTCTGCCGTTCATGAATGTCATTAACCCTAATTTCAATAACTGGTTTTACTTTTGATTAGCCCAAAACCAGGAGGGATATTTTGCTGGAGTATGTTCAGAATGTGAAGCCTGAGTTTATGGAGTTGTTCGTTCAACGTGCGCCTAAACATGTAAGCTTCTGCTTCATTTTGGAGAACACCATTTAAGAGTTAGAGCTTATGATTTTCTTTCTTGTAATGTGATATAAGGTGGTTGATGCAATGCGACAAACTGTGACGAATATGATTGGAACGCTGCCTCCGCAGTTTTTCGCCGTTACGGTCACCTCCGTGAGTGCTTTTTGTAATGGAGTTTAAGTCATACGTTTCACTAGTTGTGTCCTGTGTTTGTATTGATGGAATTATTGGTTTAGGTTGCTGAAAACCTTGCACAGCTGATGATGAGCGTATTGATGACCGGGTACATGTTCAGAAACGCTCAATATCGTCTTGAATTGCAACAAAGTTTGGAGCAGGTTGCTCTTCCTGAACCACGTGATAAAAAGGTGACAATTTTCAGGTTTTGAGTTTTTTTTGTTCCGAGAACTTATTTTTTCTAGAGAATTTTAGTTGGCCTGTAAATGTGTAAAAGCCGATGATAGTTAGATGTTTCAGTCCTGACATTTCTTGCTTGCTGTCTCTAATAAGCCTTGTGTTAAGCTAATGTAGGAGCATTGTAATTACTCCAAGTGATTTGTGGTGAATTGTAGCTGTGTCGACAGCTCAGAAACTATAGTCGAATCTGTTAGCTAGAGATCAAACAGATTGGTCTCGGATATTGGTTTGGGCAGTGGTTGAGAGTTAAGAGCCTTCTTGCGTTAATTTAGTTCTCTTCGATGGTGTATTTCTTTGGTGAATTGAATAAAAAAGGAACTTATCAGTTTGAAACCTATCACATTCTCTCTCTACCTCTATTTACATGCCTGTCTTCGATCTGTGAAATTATATATGATACTGGTTTTCTATTCTGATTAAGCCAGGAGGATGATCAAGACTATGCACCTGGAACTCAAAAGAATGTTTCAGGGGAAGTGATCAGATGGAATAACATTTCTGGTCCTGAGAAAATTGATGCGAAAAAGTATATCGAGCTTCTCGAAGCAGAGATCGAAGAACTCAACCGTCAAGTAGGGAGAAAATCTGCGAATGAGCAGAACGAAATTTTGGAGTATCTACAATCTCTCGAGCCCCAAAATCTTAAGGCATGAGAAGAACTCATATATTATTTTGAATTTGTCTTCATCAAATATGTATCCAATGTTTTTTTTCAATGGGAATGCTTTGAATTTTGTAGGAGCTTACAAGCACTGCAGGCGAAGATGTTGCTGTGGCCATGAATACATTTATCAAGCGGCTTCTAGCTGTTTCAGACTCAGACCCAAAGCAAATGAAGGTTTTTTATCATCAACTTCTTTAGCTGGATCTTGTTTTTCGTTGTGTGTTATATTATGTGACTGATATCAATGTTTTGGTGGCTACACAGATGAATGTGACAGAGACGAGCGCAACGGACCTTGCAAAATTGCTGTATTGGCTAATGGTGGTTGGATATAGCATTCGCAATATTGAGGTCCGGTTTGATATGGAACGGGTGCTTGGTACTCATGCGAAGCTAGCAGAGTTGCCTCCTGGTGAAATTATTTGAGAACCGGGAGCTTTTTTCGCCCAAAGAACTCAGATTCCATGATTCTTATTGTAGAATTGATCAAACTTAATTTGCTGAGAAGAACAATTGGCTGTTTGAGAAAAATAACAGGTTTTTTCTTTGAAAGATCTTCAAATTCACAAATTACAGACAAGCTTCAAACTTCTTATCACTTTTGCACAAGGAAATGTAAAGGATGATCCAGGTAGGTTTGAAGACTGTCGGGTGAAATAATTGTTAGAATGAAGAAGAATTATGAAGATAAAGAGAAGAAATATGGCTTTAGATTCTAAGGTTAAAGGCATGTAGATTAAGGGAGTGTCTTAGGCTTCTTTGTGTTTAATAATATGTTATCTTTGTAGTAAAACATGTATTAGACTATCCTAGTATCCAAACAAGCATAGATTAGATTATTATATATAGTTTTCTCTCTTTTTGTATGCAAGAAATTCATTTTTCTAATTTTCTCAATAATAATCATTCTTATTTTTTCTCTAATCTCTCTCTCTCTTAATCTCCAAATCTTTGAATCTCTCAGTCTCATAATATTTCATAGTATCGGAGCTAGGTTACATCAATTTGATATAAAATTTCCGCAAAATCTCTTCCCTTTCATCACGATTTCTTCGCGTCTCCAAAACAAGAGCAATCGTGGGATCATCGTCTGTTCTTCAAGTTTTCCGGCAAAAACTTGAGATTTCTTGCCATATTCTTCATCAAGGGTTATTCTCCGGCAAATTCTGAGCATTTCCCCGGTGGTTTCATCCAATTTGGTGGCCTGAGTCAAAAGTTACAAACTTTCTCCTCCGGTGGTGTCGCGATCGCCTCCGCCGCGAGTCTCACGATTTGAAAAGGCCATATCTCATTCAATTCTTCATCAAATCACGTGATTCCAAAGCCTAAACTCAATTAGAACGAGTCTAGTTGATGATTTGGAAGGTCCACTCTTCCTTTTTCAAGTTTAGAAGCTTTCTTGATTAATTTTCCTTTACGTGTTCAGATTCAACCTCTTTGGGGTATTGGTGTTCAAAATCCTATTTTTCTCAATCTATTTCGAACCTTGGACGATAAGAAGTTAGTTTAGGATCTTGTTGAGGGTCTCAAGAAGTTCCATCTCAATCCAAAGAGTTTTAGATTTCAAGAAAATTTTTCTTGAAAGTTAGCAAAATTCTGGTTTTTTTTAAAAAAAAAAAATGCGGGAAAGTTGGATTTGAGGTTGGAAAACGGTTGCACACGGTTGAAGGTTGTTAAACGCGCCCCTTGTACAAGTGTGTAGCGCGTGTGTTGTTGTCTTGGTCAAGAACCATGAGGACCCTGTTATACTTCAGTGCGCAAATTACCTTCTTTGGTCAAGAACCATGAGGACTACATTGTGCAGCAAAGGCTTGTGGAGCCATCTCATTGAACCGGCCATCCAAGCCATTGAAGGAACTGCATCAGATGAACATAGCAAATGGTTTCAAGAAGACTAGATTGAAAGATTATGAGATTAAGAGATTCAGAGATTTGTAGATTGAGAGAGAGAGAGAGAGAGAGAGAGAGAGAGAGAGAGAGAGAGAAAAAAAAGTGAGAATGATTATTATTGAGATTTTAGAAAAATGATTTTTTTGCTTACAAAGGAAGAGAGAGTTAATTATTTATACTAAACTAGTTTAGACTTGTTTGAATACTAAGATGGCCTAATACATGTTTGGCTACAAGGATAACATATCATTAATAACAAACAAGCCTAAGCTACTTCCTTAGGACACATGGCGCCTACATAGGTCTAAGGCACACATTCTTCATTTCTTCTTGTTTTGTCTTCATCATTCTTCTTCATTCCAACATTCCCCCTCAAGCTTAAGTCATAGAGAATGGCTAAGCTTGCAAACATGATGTATTACCTCATTAAAAACCTAAAGAAGGAAAACCCAATTGGGACAAAACTTTTTCTAGGGAAAATGAGTATAACACTCCATGATCAGGATCAGTGTTGAGGAATGGACATGAGACCAAGTCTTGGGTAGATAGAGCCGCCAGTCTTTAGTGGAGTAGCCTTGGTGAACACATCTGTTAATTGATTTTCACTCCTTGTGTAACAAGGTATTGGTAATGGGATTATTTTACCTTGCTACATAAGGAGTGATATCAACTAGCTGATGTGTTCACCAAAGCTATAACATTATACTCTTTTTCCCTAGAAAACGTTTTGTCCCAATTCGTTTTCCTTCTTTAGGTTTTTAATGAGGTAATGTTTCATGGTTGCAAGCTTAGACATTCTCCATGACTTAAGTTTGAGGGGGAGTGTTGGAATGAAGAAGAATGATGAAGACAAACAGAAGAAATATGGCTTTAGACTTAAAGGTTAAAGGCGTGTAGACTAAGGAAGTGTCTTAGGCTTGTTTGTAATTAAAAATATGTTATCCTTGTAGCCAAACATGTATTAGACTATCTTAGTATCCAAACAAGCCTAGACTAGATTAGTATAAATAGCTATCTCTCTCTTCTTTTGTATCCAAGAAATTTATTTTTCAAATTTTCTCAATAATAATAATTATCACTTTTTTCTCTAATCTCTCTCTCTCTAAATCTCTAAATCTCATAATCTTTCAATAATTATTATTTTCATCGGTTACTGTCAAAATCCGATTTATAAACTGGTGGTTAAGATGGTAAATAACTTATTTGAAAGGTCGTCATTAGGGCTGGACATAATTACTCGGTTTGTATCCGCTATGTATCTTGTATCCATGAACAACGCCTATGCTTCAATCTTATTTGTGAAATTTGGTATTCTGGATGGTTGAAGCAGCTAAAAACGACACAGATAATCACCTGCATGATTTTTTGTGATTGGATGCGTTTTCAGACTTTGTTTGAAGTCTGAAAACTGAGAATGAAGTCTCTTAGTCAATGAAAAATGTTAGCTTATCAGTTGACCAAACAAAGGAGACTTCATTTGCAGTATGTGAAATCTCCTTAGATAACAAAAAAAATTACGGAGACTTTGTTTGAAGTCTCTCATCTGAGCGAGGTTATTTTTGCAATTGACCAAAATTTTGACTTTTATAGCAGACTTCATTTAAATCTTCCAAAAAGAGACTTCATTTGAAGTCCAAATGATGGTTGACCAAAAATGTACTTCATAGCAGACTTCATTTGAAGTCTCCTCAATTTTCAAAAAAGACTTCATGATGGAGGTTTATTTGTCTCTTCGAGTTTCACCTCATAAATACTAGAGAGTATTCTCAAAAGTTTACATGACTAGTAACCGCAAATGCACAATTAATGCCTCTTGTAGCTAAACGGGATCGATCCACAAGGAAGACTTATAACTCAACATATTTTGAGAATAAAATCTTAGCTAAAGAGATTCAATGTTGGCTTTTGTTGGAACTTGTTTAAGAACAAAACTAAATAAATGTGAAAGCAAATAAGAAAGCAGTGAGATTTAGTTAAGAATGAATAGTGATTAATACAATTCAACCATAAATAAGGTGTTAAAAAATTAAGGGTTGTGACCAGATGATGATTATGAATTATGCATGTGTAAATTGTATCCCTAGATAATGAGATCAAAAGAGGTTTAATACATTCCCATGTAGAAAATCTCTATGCTTAGAATTCAATTCGATCAATCCCATTGCAAACCCTAAAACTAAACAAGCATTAAATTTTATCTCATGTTCTTATCAAATGCCCTAGACAACTACTTCCGCAGACTATGATCATAAGACTCACTAATTAGATTGACCTAAATATCCACTTACCATTTTCCAAAGGGTGTATTCTGTAAACCCTAAATTGACTCTCCCGAAATCAACATTGCATTAAATACATCTGAAAGTGAAGGATTACACTATTGGAAACACATAAATCATCAAAAGATCATCAATCCCCTAATTATCTACCCTATCCATGGCTAAATTTAAGAATCTATTCAGACATAATTGGAATTGTAGAGAAAACAAATATAAAAGAGAAAGACATTTTTAATATGCATAAAGGAAGAGTTTTACATATTACTGTTTATGAAATAAGATTAGGGATGTCTTGTAAACACCATAAACTCTTCATAGAAGACCTAAGGTTCTTTCTCTATTTTTCTCTCTGGGTGGCTGATAAAAACGTCATCCCTAAGTCTGATATAACATAGCCTATGTATAGGCTGTGACAATAACTGTTTTATTTAATAAAAAACGAAATAAAAATAAAACTTATTAGGATCGATCGATCGGATGAAGGGATCGATCGATCGGATGAAGGGATCGATCGATCCTGTAAATACTTGTGAATTTATTCGCCGACGGATCGATCAATCTTCACGAGGATTGATCGATCTTGGTTGAACAATCGGTCTCTTGCTTGATTGGTCGGACTTGGAATTTTTCACAAACTTAGGAGGGCAGACGGTCGATCGATCCCATTCTCCATCGATCGATCGATGTTGTGGAGGACGGATCGAGCGATCCTTATGCAGATCGATCGATCACTTTTCTTTACTCGGGGAAATCATACGAATTTTATCATAGTTTTTAGCTTATTCCCCTAAATGATATGATCTCGATCATCTCTGGATAGGCTCTTGTTCCCATTTGAAAGATTATGAGATTAAGAGATTTGTAAATGAGAGAATGAGAGATTAGAGAGATTTAGAGAGAATAATGATTTTATTAAGAGAATGAGAATAATAGTTTCTAAGTTACAAAAGAGAAAGGAGAGAGATATTTATACTAATCTAGTCTAGGTTTGTTTGGATACAAGGATTACCTTATACATGAATGGCTACAAGGATAACATAACATCAGGACACAAACAAGCCTTAGACACTCCCCTTTGACTATGTAACACATGGCTTCTATAGAAAGCTTTAAGGGCTTTCTAAATTCATCATTTCTTCTTCATTCCAACACTCCCCCTCAAGCTTAAGACATGAAGAATGTATAAGCTTGCAACCATGAAGTATTACCTCATTAAAAACCTAAAGAAGGAAAACCCAATTGGGACAAAAACATTTTATAGGGAAAAAGAGTATAACACTCCATGTTGGGATCATTGGTGTGGAATGGTCATAACGCCAAGCCTTGGATAGATGGAGGCGCCATTCTTCAGAGTTGTTGTCTAAGTGAATACATCAACTAATTGATCCTCACTCCTTGTATAACAAGGCAAGATGATACATTTCCCAATGGCTTCCCTTACTTCGTGGCAGTCAACTTCTATATGATTTGTCCTTTCATGGAACACAGAGTTGGAGGCAATGTGTATGGCAGCCTGATTGTCACAATGGATGGTGATAGGTTCCTCATACTTCACGGCCAGGTCTTCTAAAACTTTCTTCAGCCAAATGCATTCAGTTGTGAGCTTCCTCATTGCTCTATATTCTGATTCTTCACTAGAGCTTGATACTACCTTTTGCTTCTTGGTTTTCCAAGTCACAAGGTTTCCTCCTATGAAGGTACAATAGCCTGTGATACTTCTCATATCCTCCCTATCTCCTGCCTAATCTGCATAACAATAGCCAACCAAATTTGTGTTTTTATTGCAACCCATCCATATACCTTGTTCATGAGTATCTTTTAGGTATCTTAGAATCCGCTTAGTCTTCTCCCAATGTCTCATCTTGGGACCTTGCATGTGATGAGATACCTGATTCACATCAAAACATAAATCTGGTCTTGTGATGGTTAGATAAATAAGCTTACCAACCACTTTCCTATAGAGCTTAGGATCATGAAAATCAATTTCATCCTCTATCTCCCCCTTAGTTGCAATTTTATAATTTTCTTCTACGGGTGTTTTAGCTGGTTTAGCTTCCATCATACATGTAGAGGTTAGTAAATCTACAACATATTTCCTTTGAGATAAAAAGAGACCTTCCTTGAATCTACACACTTCAATTCCCAAGAAGTATTTAAGTTCTCCTAGATTCTTAATATCCAAGACACTCTTCAAGTAATCTTTAGTAGATGTAATACCAACACTATCACTACCAGATATGATTATATCATTTACATAAATAAGAATTACCACAATACCTTCCTTGCTTTTGAGTGTAAAAAGAATATGTTCAACTTTAGATCTTTTGAAGCCTATATCCATTAATGTTACACTTAGCTTGTGGTACAAAGCTCTTGGAGATTGTTTAAGGTCATAGATAGCCTTCCTCAGTCTTAGAGTATTGCCGCTTCCTACCTCCTCCTCTAGACCTGGTGGAGATGACATGTATACCTCTTCTTCTAGCTCACCTTGCAAGAAAGCATTTTTAACATCCATTTGCCATAACTCCCACTCATGGTTAGTAGCAAGTGAAAGAACAACATTAACATAATGAAGCTTAGCTACAGGTGCAAATGCTTTAACCACCAACCTAGCTTTATATCTATCAATTTCACTATTGCTTTTGTATTTAATGGTAAAAATTCATTTAGAACTTATAGCCCTTTTTCCTTTTGGTAAAGTAGCTGAAGCATATGTACAATTTATTTCCATGGCTTCTTTTTCAGCTAGAATAGCTTCCTTCCATTCTTTCTTGGTCATAGCTTCCTCATATGTCTTTGGAATCTGCTCCTTATCAAGACTAGAAATGAAAGCAACATGATTAGTAGGTAAGTGAGCAATATTACAAACTCTCTGATCATGATGAATAACAACATTCCCATTGTAGAACACTGGTGGTTTCCTTTGTCTTGTGCTCCTTCTTAGGACAGTAGGTGAAGCCTCTTTAATAGGATGTTCCTCTTTACCTAAAACTTCAAAAGTGTAGGCACTTCTTTTGATCTTTTGGAAGCTAAGACCAGAATTGATTCTTCTCCTGCTGAGTCTTGTTGGACATGATTAGATGTCTCTCCCCCCATGTTCAAGAGGAGGAAGGCCAGGAGAGCTGAAGACACCAGGCGGCTGACGGATGGAAGGGCCAGTTGGTGTCAAGGGTCACAGATAAGCTGGTGTGGCCGCGGCTGGTTGGCTAGGACCAGTCATGGCCGGAACATGTGGTGCATGAGGAGTCGTGGCTGGGGATTGCTGAGCCTCACGAGATACAATACCAATGCTTTCCAAGAGCCTCTTAAAGTTCTCAGCTTGGTCTGATCTTGTTGTTGAGATGTCCTTAAATTGATCCCAAGTTCCTTCTTCATAGAAACCTTTGGACTCTTGGAACTTAAAATCTCTGGATACTAAGACTCTTCTAGTCTCTGGATGATAACATTTGTATCCTTTCTGAGTAGAAGAATACCCAATGAACATAGCTTTTGTACTCTTTGGGTACATCTTGTTCCTTTGCTCCCTTGGAAATAATACAAAGCAAACACAACCAAAAACTCTTAAGTGGTCAATATTGGGTCTAGTTTTGTTTAGTACCTCAAATGGAGACAAATCATCTAGGACTTTTGTAGGAGTCCTATTAATCAAGTAGCATGCAGCTACAAGAGCATCCCCCCAAAAAACTCTTGGGATTTCATGTGGAACATCATTGTTCTCACAACTTCCATCAAATGCCTATTCTTCTTTTCAGCCACTCCATTTTGTTGTGGAGTGTAAGGACAACTGGTTTGATGTTCAATGCCATGCTTGGCCAAATGTTGTTGGAGTCTGGTGCTAGTGTTTTCTCCTCCATTATCTGTTCTAAAGCATTTAATACTTGCATTGTATTGATTAGTAACATATGCTTGAAAATTTAAAAATGCATCAAATACTCTATCTTTAGAGCTAAGTAAAGTAACCCAAATATATTTAGACTTTTCATCAATAAATGTCATAAAATACTTATGGTTTACTCTAGATGGAAATGGAGATGTCCAAACATCAGAATGCACCAACTCAAAACAATTATTATAAGTATGCATAGATTTTTCAAAAACTGTTTTACAATGCTTTCCAATTATACAAGAATCACACAAATCCTTTGGCATTTTCAAACCAGGAACAATCAATTCAAGTGCTCTAGGATGAGGATGTCCTAATCTAGTATGCCAAAGATCAGAATCAGTACTAAATGAACCAGCTTGAAAGGCCGCCTCTAACTCACTAACACTAGTCATGTTTTCAAGCACATACAAGTCATCTCTAGTGGTTCCTTGTCGAAATCTTCTACTAGTCTCAATATCCTGGAAATAGTACTCATTAGGGCCAAATATAGCTTGACAATTTAAATCAGTAGTAGTTCTTTTAACTAAACGCAAATTAGAAGTAAAGGAAGACATGTAAAAGGCTTTAGATTCATTATCAAATAACTTCAGTTTCCCTATGCCTTTAATTGATACTTTAATTCCATTAACAATGAGAAAATTACCTATGGCAGGTTCTACATTCTCTAGCAATCCTAGATCACTAATCATGTGATGAGAAGCACCAGAATCAACCACCAATGATTTAGTGGCATTAGAGTAAAAGAAGTTTGAAAATAAGCATGAAAAGTTTTACCCATCACATTGCTATCCTTTATTGCCTTGATAAGAGCTTCTAAGTCTGATTTTGTCACAAATTCAGATGCACTAGTGTAGGCTGAGTGAAGAACTGAACTGCTACCACTCGTCTTTGAAGGCGCGGTCGTAAGGCCATGAGCTTGAGTGAGCTGGCCGTGGGTTGCTGTGGCCGAGAAGCCCAGCTTGGCTTCAGCTGAGGATGGAGTACCCATCAATCTTTCTTTGTATGGCCACTCCTCTTGCAATGGTCACATGTTTGTCTCCTCTTCCTAGATTCATTTGTTGGTGCTGATTTGAAGAAGCTTTTGTGTGCAGCCACCAATTCAGCCTTGTTGCCAAATAATCCATGAGATCCTTGCTCCTTTTGGATTTGAGCACAAACATCTTCCAAGCTAGGAAGCTTATCAGACCTGAGAATATGCTTAATAAGATCTGAGTAAGTAGTATTAAGAGTTAATAATAACCCAAACACCTTATCTTGTTATTTCCTTTCAAGGAGGACAATTGGGTCAATGGTGGCTGGCCTTAGCATTTCTAGATCAGCCCACAATGCTATGGATGAGCCATAATGCTTTGTGAATTCTGCATCCTAGTGCCTTAATTCATTCAAAGCCTTTTTCACTTCAAAAATTCTTAAAAGGTTAGTGGTGTTTCCATACAACTTTTGCAAAGTGTCCCAAAAACCTTTTGCATTCTCACAAAAGGAATAAGCCTCAAAAAGATTACTAGCAAGAGAATTTTGAAGTATAGAGAGTACCAACTGGTCTTCTTGATATCATTTGGCTTGGGCAGTCACAGCCTCACTAACTTCAGCCACTTCATTTTCTTCAAGGCCATTTGTAGAAATGTGATTCCAAACACCTTTACCATCCAATGTGGTTTTCATGGTCCTAGACCACAAGAGGTAATTTTCCCTATGAAGAATGACTGGAGCTTTGAATGTAGCTTAAATCTCCATGATTTGCTTGTTTGGTCGAGATGAATAGCCTGACCGGATAGGAATGGGCCGGGAACAGCTTGCCGGTTGGACACTTCTAGATTATCGGGGACAGATTGCCGGTTAATCAAGGAATGATCAGGTTACTAGTTGAGCTTGAACAGGGCCACTGCACAATGAAAGTATCTTGGTTGGTCCCGTCAATGTAGCTAGTGGAAGGATGGTCGGGACACTGGAATGGTTGGTCGGTCGGGACAACCGCTGGTCGAGACAAACGCTGGTCAGGACAACCGCTGGTCGGGTCGAATGCTGGTTGGGTCGAACGCTTGTTGGGACGAATACAGGTTGGATATCGTAATCGGCACGAACAGGAGCTGTCCACTGGTCACGGTGCACTGGATGTCCTAATGCAAGATTGCGTGTACCACGTGATGATGTCCGAGTGTTCCCTTGTTCGCGACTTGATGTAGGTTCAAGACTTGATCACGCAAGACTTGATCACGCAAAGGAAGATAAAGAAAGCCACCAGGTAAAGGTAAGACAAGCAAGGATGTGGAACAGGCGTGTGGTCAGTCTTCCTTGGCCGCGAGTAGTTACTTGTTTTTCAAGATAACTACCTAACTATTTTAACAACTTCATCAACTATATGCAACAGATTGTAACAAACTCCAACCAACAAAAAACTAACTCTAACAGTCCTTATCCAATTCAGCAAGAACAACAAGCAAAAATATTTCGAAATTATATTAAAAAAACAACAATCTAAAAATATTCAAGAATTCTTTATTTTATTAGAATTTTAAAGATTGTTAAGAAAATCAAGAAAATCAATTTTGAAGACTTAAACCTATCAGATTAAAACAAAATTTCGTCTATACCTTCATAAGATACTTATCTAACTTTCCAGATTCAAATATTTAAAGAAAATGAAGAAATGATTAGAATTTTATCACCAGATTCTTGTGAGAGGCAAATTCTGACGACTTGGAGAAAAACTTCAAGAACCTCCTTCAAAAATAAGATAATTGAGTTCTGCTTTATTTAAACAGAAACTAGACTCAAAGGTCTTGAGTTTAGGATTTGGAAAATCGTGATTTGGTGAAGATTTAACGTCCGAATGACCTAGGAAACACGGAGATTTGTGGCAGAGGCACTCGCAAAGGTCCTTTGCAAGTAAATTCGTAACTTTTGATTTCCTTGGTCAAATGATGCAAATCCAACTGGCATGGCTTCATAACTCGCCGAGTTATAATCCAGAAAAAACAGATTGTCAAAAGGTGCCGTGGTTTGGCTGGAAGTTGTGTTTCAAGTTAACGATCAAAATGAAACTGAAAGAAGGCTGTGAAGAAGATGAATTCTTCTTGATTTAAGGATTGAATGATGAATATTACCCAGTTTTGATGCAACCTGGCTCTGATACCATGAAAGATTATGAGATTAAGAGATTTTTAGAATGAGAGAATGAGAGACTAGAGAGATTTAGAGAGAAGAATGATTTTATTAAGAGAATGAGAATAATAGTTTCTAAGTTACAAAAGAGAAAGGAGAGAGATATTTATACTAATATAGTCTAGGCTTGTTTGGATACAAGGATTGCCTTATACATGAATGGCTACAAGGATAACATAACACTAGGACACAAACAAGCCTTAGACACTCCCCATTGACTATGTAACACACAACTTCTATAGAAAGCTTTAAGGGCTTTCTAAATTCATCATTTCTTCTTCATTCCAACACCATTGACGTCATAGACTTCAGAAAACATTTCTATCTTGGTCCAAATAACTGAAAATAAAAAGTGAAAAAGATCATAGGATTCTAATGCATATGAACCTAAATGTGCCCTAAATTATGAAATTTTATGACTAAATGATATGAGATATGTACAAAATGATGAGTTAAAACCACTAAAATGCAGGTTTATCACTTCAGACCAGACTTTATCTGAAGTCTCCTATTTGGCGTAGACTGCACATGAATTCTTCCAATTTTTGCAAAGACTTCATATGAAGTTTCATGATTTTGCGAAATTGAAGAGATTTCAAAAGAATTCTCTTAAGAAAAAGTCAAAATTTTGGTCAAATGCAAAACTAATCAAAGAGGGTGAAGAAGAGTTTATTGAACAGGGTGATGAAAAGTTTGTGGATGAGTGTAAGAAGGAAGATGTAGATGAATCTACAGAAGAATATGCAGATGGTATTGGTAATTTTAGTGACGATGATGACTATAGCATGTATAGGAAAGTTAAAGAGAAGATGAGGATGAAGATGCTATGTGTTACAATGAGGAAGATGTAAAAGGGCAGTGTGTTAGTAAGGGGAGGAACACAGCTCATGTGGTCTGATAATATTCATGTCAAACAAAGTTTCTTTAGCAAGGAGGCGCTAATTTCTGAGTTGTGATTAACGGCTGTAATATCAAAGTTTGCATTCAAGGTATATAAGTTAACAAATAATCTATTTGTTGCCAAATGTTGTGTGAGAGGTTGCAGATGGACGCTATGAGCAGCTGCGAAGAATGTACCATATACTTTTTTGGGTCACAAATTATTTGACAGTTCACACAGGTTTAGTTGCGGTTCGGATGGCTGAAGGTAAAACACTTCCCGAGATATATTGGTAGGCTATTTATAGAGCGTGTTGGTATAATCAATAGAATTACGCCAAAACATATAAAAGATTCCATGAGGGTGATGTTTAGTATGTGTCTGGATTATTCAACTTCATATAAAAAATTGACATTTGCACAACAACTAGTGTGGGGATCCGCAGAAGATGGCTACGAAAATCTGCCTTTTATTTGCATCAAATCGAGAAATAAAATCTGGGGAGTGTCACTAGTTTCGAACTTGATAAGGAGAACATGTTTAAATATTTGTTTATAGCTTTTAGAGCATCGATAGCGGGCATTTGGTATCTTAGGCGAGTTACTGTGGTTGATGGAACTCATCTAACTCGGAAATACAGAGGCGTTCTCTTAGTCGCAGCTGCTCAAGATGGTAATTTCCATGTTTTTCTTTAGGCATTTGGAGTGATAGATTCCAAGAACGATGAATTGGAATTGTTTTTTACCAAGTTCAAGAAATGTGTTACGGATTAATTACCATTGATGATAGTTTCTAACAGGCACAGATCCATAAAAAATGCTTATACGACAGTTTTTCCTAGGGCGACAAGAGAGATATGCTGTTACCATCTCCGGTGTAACATACTCACCAAATTTAAGGGGAGACGTCTTTTATACTTGGTTAAAGGCATTGCATATGCACATACGCTTTTTGATTTGAACCTATACATAAGAAGCATCCAGTGGGAAATATATTAGAGGTAAGGAACATTTATAATTTGAATTCATATTTGTTTATTATTTAAGATAGTATTTATTTAATTTTTAGCTTATATTCAATCAGCATGATAACTCATGGCTAGTTCAACCGCTTTCATTCTCACTTGGCATGACACAGGAGGAACGAGAAGCCTCACCAAGCACTTTTGATGCAGCGGAGCTTGATAATTCGCAAGTAGGCAAAGATTATGGAAATGAGGTTTCAAAACTTTGTAAAAAAAAAGCAAAAGGCAGAAAACTATGCCACCGTCTCTCGTAGGAAACTATCAGTATAACACAAGGATGTTAAACCGTGCAAGAGAATGGTTGTCAACGGGAACAGTGACTACAATTAGAAGTACACTAAACTAGAGGAAAAATGAAGTCTAACCTGTAAGTTTACGGTTTACACGTTATGGTGTCATATTATTTGCTTTGAAGAACACTAGCCAAAAATTTATAATGGTAAAATTTTACTATTTCAGTACAATTAAAGACGATGGAGTACCGGTGGCGCGCAAAGATATCTGAGAAATTGTCGAGAAAATTAAACCGTTGATTGTCAAGGTATGTAATAGGTTTGAATGACTTTATTTATAATCTATGTATTCTGGTAAAACTTTGTAATTTTTTCTTTCATACATATGGTTGATGTTATTACGCGTAATACCCGTATAATGAACAAGAATCAAGTATGGGCAGTTGCGTCTTTGAAGCCAGACTTCTTTGATACAAAGTTTTTCTTACAATTAGCAAAAAATTACCTAATGTTCTTCACACTCCGCATATGTGAATGCATGTTTTCAACAAAGATCTTATGGATTATTTTGTTGGTAGCGACTCCAATGGAATGGATGCATATCGGTTCTACTTTTTTGTCAGCATTGACAAGAAACATTGGGTTCGTATTTTCATTGACTACACCACATGGACGTTACTCATTTGAGATTGCAACACTGCTCCTCGGAATGATAATGTGATGATCAAGGAGCTGAAACCAATTGCAGAGATCTTTCCTTATGTTTTCCGGCAGGCTGGGAGATGTATAACTACAAGAGATCTGAACCCTATGTTGGCACTAATGGCGAAATGAGTTCTCCAGAATGTTAACCAGGAAAACTCAGTTGTAACATCGGTGGTTTTGATGCAAACATATGCATTAGGCAGTGTAGAGACCTTCATATGCATTACAGCGGATGTTGTTCGCATTGAGGCGCAAAGACTTGTTGTTATGTTGTATGAATAAAACTGTGAGCTATTGTAGGATTCTTTGTTTTATGTATCTCAACTAGGACTTATTTTAATTTTCTTACTACATTAGAAAATTATGTGTGACTACAATTGTTTATGTGTCTTTGTACTACAAGGATATTTATGGTAGCAGTATAAAGTTAAACCTCCAACTATAAAGTTAGCAGTCAAGTCTATTACGACGAATCATATATATAAGGTTAAACCTTTAAAACAATTTATTGAGTGATAAGAAAATATGTATTGATATATTACATGTAATAACATCTAGGCACAACGACTATGGGGAGTACTATGTTATTTAACATATAGAAAAAAATTAATTATATACCCAGACACAGCAATACACAATACTAATTTCCCTGTAATTTTAGCTTCTTCATTTACGTAACAAAATAGTTAGCTTTCAACGGTCATAACTTTAACTTGAAAGCCAAAACTTTGCACCAACTTTAAAAGAGGTAAACCATTATTTATTGAAATAGTAACGCGCAATATCATCTAGCCAAAACCATATCATCCAGCCAAAACCACTATCTGGGATACTAACATATTATGCAAATTTGAAACAACAAAATTTTGTTGTCCAGACACATCCATAACCATCAATTTATATAACCTCAAACGCGTTAAACTTTCCATTGTAGCCTTCATTATTTATATTGGCATTTTACAAGTTGCTATCCTTTGCACCGGCTGCACACTGTATGCTTCATCTGTTAGATTTTTTTTTTGGGCAAATTTATAGAATAGTCCACTGAAGAAAATTAAAATGGAGATAGTACCCTCTACAGAAAAAAACCTAGAATAGTCCAACTTTTAGAAGGATAGCACTAGGAATTTTGAAAAATTGGAGTATTCTATGAATTTTGTTTCACATTAGTTTCTAGTGTTGAGGCATTCTACAAAGTTTTCTCTTTTTTGAATGTAAATAATTTTGACTTCAGACATCTACAATAATAATATTGAAACTTACATGAATTTCACCATAGGATAAGAAACACTTTTTACGTGACCTACCAGGTGATCACCTAGTAGATGGTGGATATAATGTCAATGTAGACATTTCGGAATAATGTGGACAAATAATGTGGAGGATTTGAAATTCAGAGCAGCTACAAAAATTATTGGCATCTACATGGAATGACTCACCTTTCTTTGTCTCTAACCTCTACTCAATAGCTATTATTTTGGACTTTTTAAAGATTGAAGTAACAACCTCTAAGATGCGAGGAGACAAAATGTAAGCACCACAGCTTGAAATTTCACGACAGATTGAAAACCACTTCATCAGTTTCTTTCTAATGTATTCAATCAACAACACAATAGGGTACTTCCTTACTTCCCGGAGTACAGATTTCCAAGACTTGGCCATGCTGTATATCATAACATTAAAACAACATCCTGTAAAATATGAGCAAGCACAGTGCTCGAATCCTATTCCCATAAAGTAATTTGCACAATCGGAATCCTTATTTGTAATTGTTGGATCAAAATGTTAAGTAAAATGGGCTTGAAATATGTTGATAATTTAAATATGAAATGGGTTTAAAAATTAGACCCATTAGGAATAAGAAACTTAAGAAAGTCTCACATTGCTTAGGATGAATTTTTCCACTTGAATATATAGTGGGACAAAGTCACTAAGTTTCAAAGTGGTTTATGGGGAGAACCAAGGGATCCACACGCGCGTAACACCACCGCCGCCGCTCGCTCGCGCTCGCGCTCGTGCTAGTGCTCGTGCTCTGGGTTGTCTCGTCGTCGAGGAGTCCTATTTTTTGGCGACTGAAAAATAAGATCGACCGATCCTTACTGGACCGATCGATCCATCCTCGCAAGCATTTCTAGGATCGATCGGTCCTCTACCAGATCGATCAATCGCGTGCTACTGATGGTTTTTAGCGTGAGTTTCTGGGATCGACCGATCTAAACAAGATCGATCGATCTCGTTCTACGTGAGATTCCAGGATTGATCGGTACATTCCGTATCGACCGATCGCCTATAGGATCGATCAATCTGATTTTTGGATCGATCGATCGGGTTCAAAATTTGGTCGTTATCCGCGAATATTCAAGTAAAAACGGTTACAACCGATTGCGGCATTTTTGGCATTACCGCTGAAAGTCGGGATTTTATCCCAAAAATCCTCTAATCACTTCTTCCCTATAAATAGAGACCTAAAGCGATTATCCCGAGTATCCTGAGCATTTCTATAATCTCGAAAACCCTAAAATTCGCTGCTTCTCTAAATTTCGCAGAAAAAGGTTCTACTCTCTCTCATATTCGTTTCTTTCTTTCAGAAACGATTCTTATTCTTGAGTATATCGTAGATATTTTGTTCGCAGATTCCGAATTCGAGTGTTGTGAATCGGTCTATAAAGGTTGTATACTGGGATTCAAAAGGCGTATTAAAACCGTCATACTACGGGCGCTTTATAGAGTTAATGAAAGAGATCATCTCGCCTCGTTTCTGGTTTTCATAAAATTGTTTTATAAATCGTGTTTTTACAAATTGATTTCTCCTTTTGATCACAAATATCAAATCATTTTTTCTTATCCGGTTTTATATCTCATGCATTCTTAACTCAATAAATCCGCTTCTAGCAAATAGCTACAATCGGATTTAAGAAAACGATTTTCATTTTTATTAAATTAATTTGTAATCGTTTCTGCGAACGCTGAAAAGCGAGATTGCAAAACAAATTAATCAATCTCAAATCGTTTCTGCAAATGCTCAAAAGCGAGTCTGCAAAACGATATCGAACGATTTCATATCGGATCGATCGATCGTGAATTTGGGATCTATCGATCTCGTGACGTCTCCGTAAACGTTATACAGCGAGATTGCGATTCGTTTGACTGTTTTAAACAAACGTTTAAATCAAGTTTTTGACTATCGTTTCTTCTCTGAAACAGATGGCAACTAACGTTGCGAACACTCTCAACAACAGTGACATTACAATGATGGAGACGACTCAAGTCACTCCAAAAATGGCATTGGATACCAGTGGACTCCTTCCCGAAAAATTTGATGGGAATGGATTTAAGAATTGGCAACAGAAGATGGTCTTTTATTTGACATCTCTGAATTTGAACAAATTCCTCAAGGAGGATAAGCCAATCACTCCTGATGGAGACCTGGATGTGCGTACACTATCTAGTATTGATGCATGTAAGCATTCAGACTTTCTGTGCAGAAGATGAATCCTTAGTCGCCTGGTAGACAACTTATACTTTGTCTACAAAACGATAAGGAATATCCCACAGCCAAGCATATATGGATTGCTTTGGAACGAAAGTACAAGTCTGAAAATGCTGGTTTTCAGAGATATGTTGTGGCTAAGAGCATTTCGATTGGAGTTATTTAAAAAGATTTTTAGGAGAGTTTTTAACAATAAAATAAATATAAAATATTACAATTTTAAAAATTTCTTAAAAAACTGCTTCTTAAATAAAAATTAAAAAAAATAATTCTTAAAAAATAATCATAAAATATTGATATAAAAACCCTTAAGAGGTTCTACCATTGCATATGATCTAAGCTTCTAGACTTTAAGATGGTGGATTCAAAACCCATCATGGAACAAGTTGAACAGTTGCAGTTGATCAACATCAAGATTGCTTCAGAAGGTATGATTCTTCTGAAGCATTCGTGGTTGACTGCACATTTGAGAATCTTCCACCAAGTTGGGTAGATTTCAAAAACTACCTTAAGCACAAACGAAAGCAGATGTCTCTGGAATCGCTGATCTCTAGGCTTCACAGTGAAGCTGTGATTCGTCTCTCTAAGAATGAGGAAAAAGGGTATCAAACATACCTTGTCGAACAATTTAATGCAAAAGGCAAATGCTAAGCAGAGGAAAAGACTAGCAAGTACAAGAACTTCAAGTCTTCTAGCTCCACAAGCTTCAAGAAGCAAACTTCTAGTGAAAAGAAGTATGTGGAAAATGTCATCATTGTGGCAAAATGTGTCACAAGGCAGATGTTTGTCGCAGCAAGCCTAAACAAAAGCGACATCATCATGCAAACCTGACAGAGAAAGATCTTTGTTGTGTTGTCACTGACCAAGTCAACACCATTGAGGGAAATCCTCTGGATTGGTGGTACGACACAGGTGTTACGATCCACATATGCTTTGACAAGGACATGTTAACACTTATCAAATATGTAATAATTATGAAAATGGGGTGTATTTGTGAAAAGGGCTTTGTTAAGAATGGACTGATCAAAATAAATGTATTGACAGTCATTCCTAAAGTTGTAACAAACAATTCTACTAATAACAATGCTCCAGTTGCTTATTTGGTCGAGTCTTTTGATATTTGGCATGAACGGTTAGGACATGTGAATTATAAATCATTAAACCGATTAATGAATTCAAACCTAATACCAAAATGCAAACAAAGTAAAAACAAATGTGAAGTTTGCATACAAGTGAAACTTACAAAACGATCATCACCACAAGTCTAGAGAAATACAAAATCTCTAGGATTAATACACACATATTTGTGCGATTTAAAGTACTTACCTACAAGAGGTGGTAAAAAGTATTTTGTGACATTCATTGATAACTGCACAAAATACTGCTATATTTAATTGTTACAGAGCAAAAATGAGGCTCTGGATAAATTCGAGGAATATAAGCTAGAGGTTAAAAATCAACTCGAAAGAACTATTAAAATAGTTCAGAGTGATAGAGGTGGAGAATATGAAGGACAGTTTAATGCATTCTGCAGAGAAAATGGAATCATTAATCAAACAACTGCTCCTTACTCACCTGAATCCAATGGAGTTGCGAAAAGTAAAAACCGAACCCTAAAGGAAATGATGAGTGACATGATGCAAGAATCAGGCGTAACCCAGAACATGTGGGGGGGAAGCTTTAATGACTTTTAATTATATTTTTAATAAGATTCCTCACAAATTGACAGGACAAACACCATATAAATTATGGAAAGGTACAGTTCCCTCATACAAATACCTGAAAGTGTGGGGGTGCTTAGCAAAAGTTGCAGTACCGCTTCCTAAAAAGATCATTATCGGACCAAAAACGGTTGATTGTATATTTATTGGATATGCACACAACAATAGTGCTTATCGGTTTCTGGGTCAAAAGTCAGATATACCGGATATCCATGTAAATACAATAATGGAATCGCGAAATGCGTACTTCTTTAAAAATATTTTTCTTTGTAAGGATAAATTAAACCCTAAGCGGAATAGGGAAGAAATAGACGCAAGCAAAGTAAGCACTCCTACCTTAATTCTAGGAAATGGAGAAGTTGTTGAAAATAAACTCAGGCGTAGTAAACGGGATCGGAAGGAAAAAAACATTTAGTGATGATTTTTTAATGATTTTACTCACTGAAAATGAATCAAAGACCTTTGCTGAAGCAATGTCTACACCTGACGCACCTTATTGGAAGAAAACCGTTAAAAGTGAGTTCGATTCCAATATGCAAAACCATACGTTTTACATAACCGATTTACCAGAAGGGTTCAAAGCTCTCGGTTGTAAATGGATTTTTAAAACCAAATTAAAAACCGATGGCATAATTAATAAATACAAGGCTAGACTTGTAGTTCAAGGTTTCCCCTAAAAAAAGGTCTAGACTTCTTTGATACATATTCTTTAGTGTCGAAAATAACTTATATTAGAAATCTCGTAAGCATTGCAGCATTACGAAATCTGGAAATCCATCAGATGGATGTAAAAACTGCATTTCTAAACGGAGATTTAGAAGAAGAGATATATATGAAACAACCCGAAGGGTATGTTGTACCAGGACAAGAACATAAAGTCTGTCGACTGGTGAAAACGCTGTATGAACTGAAGTAAGCTCCAAAACTATGGCATGAAAAATTTGATAGTGTCATGATATCCAATGGATTCAGCATAAATGAAAGTGATAAGTGCATTTATTCGACGACTATGAAAAATGCTTATGTCATGCTATGTTTATATGTAGATGATATTCTTATCCTTGGAAGCAGCAATGATATCATCAATCAGACTAAAACCATGTTATGTGGACAGTTTGATATGAAAGATATGAGCTTGGCTGATGTAATTCTAGGGATTAAAATCACTAGAAATCCTGGAGGATACATATTATTCAAAGAACATTATGCTAAAAAGGTGCTTGATAGATTTAAAAACTACTCAAGTGGGACCGCACAAACTCCTGTAGATACTACTCTTCATCTGACAAAAAAATTCAGGTGAACATGTATCACAAAATGAATATGCTCGAGTGATCGGAAGTCTGATGTACTTGATAAATTGTACTAAGTTGGTACACGAGCAATCCATGACACACCCATTGGAAAGCTATAATCAGAGTATTAAATTACATAAGGTTTACCAAAAATTATGGGTTGCACTATGGTTCCGAACCAGCAGTTTTGGAAGGATATAGTGATGCCAATTGGATATCCGACTCCAAAAACTCAAAATCAACAAGTGGTTATATATTTACACTTGGAAGTGCCGCGGTATCCTGGAAATCTTCCAAATAAACGCTTCTGGCTAGATCAACAATGAAATCAGAATTCATTGCATTAGACAAAGCCGCAGAAGAAGCTGAGCATCTCCGTAACTTCTTGGAAGATATTCTGATGTGGGAAAAACCAGTGTCATTAATACGTATACACTGTGCTAACCAATCGGCTATAGCTCGTGCAAACAATTATTTGTACAATGGCAAGTCAAGTCATATACGTAGACGACATAAGACCATTAGACAATTGATCTTAAGTGGTGTAATCTCGCTCGATTACATAAAATCAGCTGATAATATTGCAGATCCTTTCACAAAAGATCTGATACGAGATCAAGTTTTAAAATCATCAAGAGGAATGAGTTTAAAGCCTATGAACTAAAGATGAGATTTGATGGTAACCCCACCTACATCATTTGATAGGTTCAAAGGGACAACTAAATCAAATTAAGGTTATCTGCATATATTGAGGTTAAGCTTTGGCTTTTAATGAATTATATTCTTTCCAATGAAGTAAAGAAGATTACTTCGGGAAAAGAATACAAATATGAAAGATCACCTTGTGAGTGTGAAATGGGGCCGTTTCTAGGAGAGTAAATGAAAGGTTGTATTCTCCAAGTTCACTCATGAAAAACCAGGTTGTTCAAGGCTAAACCGAACACAACAAGAGAACAAAAAATTATACGAGAAATATAAACGCGTTATAACTGTTGTCTTGGTTTACACTAGAAATCCGGGTGGTTCAAGACATCATGTTCACCCCCTGGCCTTGTAAACTCGACATATATCAACTACGATTGGTTCAATGCTGAAAAATACAACCAAATCAGACACGATTATATTTCGTTTATACTCAAGAAAGTCTTTCTTTTAGCTTTCTCGATCCTAAAGAGTCTTTCAAAATCACCCTCACTTTAGAGTCATTTCTATTCATGTGGGGGATTGTTGGACCAAAATGTTATTAAGAAAATGGGCTTGAAACATGTTGATAATGTAAATATGAAATGGGCTTAAAAATTAGGCCCATTGGAAATAAGTGGAACTTATGAAAGTTCTACATTGCTTAGGAGGAACTTTTTCCACTTGCGCATATAGTGGAACAAAATCACTAAGTTTCAAAGTGGTTTATGCGGAGAACCAAGGGATCCACACTCGCGCACCACCACCACCGCTGCTCGCTCTCGCGCTCGTGCTCGCGCTTGTGCTCTGGGCTTTGGGTTCTTGGGTTTTGGGTTTTGGGCTTTGGGCTTTGGGAATGTCTCGTCGTCGAGGAGTCATATTTTTTGGCGACTGAAAATGAGATCGACCGATCCTTACTGGACCGATCGATCCATCCTCGCGAGCATTTCCAAGATCAATCGGTCCTCTACCAGATCGATCGATATTCTAGGATCGACCAGTACATTCCGGATCGATCGGGTTCAAAATTTGGTCGTTATCCGCGAATATTCCAGTAAAAACGGTTACAACCGATTGCGGAATTTCTGGCATTACCGCTGAAAGTCGGGATTTTATCCCAAAAATCCTCTAATCACTTCTTCCCTATAAATAGAGACCTAAAGCGATTATCCCGAGTATCCTGAGCATTTCTATAATCTCGAAAACCCTAAAATTCGCTGCTTCTCTAAATTTCGCAGAAAAAGGTTTAACTCTCTCTCATATTCGTTTCTTTCTTTCAGAAACGATTCTTATTCTTGAGTATATCGTAGATACTGTGTTCGCAGATTCCTAATTCGAGTGTTGTGAATTGGTCTATAAAGGTTGTATACTGGGATTCAAAAGGCGTATTAAAACCGTCATACTACGGGCGCTTTATAGAGTTAATGAAAGAGATCATCTCGCCTCCTTTCTGGTTTTCATAAAATCGTTTTATAAATCGTGTTTTTACAAATTGATTTCTCCTTTTGATCACAAATACAAATCATATTTTCTTATCCGATTTTAAAGTTCTTCAAGTAATCTCCTAAAATATTGTATAGAACTCGATCATTTTTGAATGCTCTAGCTGCCTTTGCTACCAAGTACCCAAGATGCTTATCCTTAAAATATGTCCTGATATTCCTTTTTAGATATAACAAACAAGCGCAATTCTTAGGATTTGGATATACCTGAAAAAATGGTCCATTAGTGATGTTGGATATGAACATCAACCTTATATATTCATACCATTGAAAAAATATCGGTTAACATATTAGGTTTCCTGTAAAATTTTAAATAAGAAATAACTATTTTAACTCGTATAGAAAGATAGTTGCCCAAACCATGTAATAAACTATTACAAATAACATATATATTATAGGCTAATTAATCTAATTATGGTTATATTGAAAATTAACAGCTAGGTTTGATACCTTGGCCAAACCATAATAGATTGATCTAAGTATATGAAAGATGAACACAACATCGTCTTCATTGGGTACAAATGTAGATAGCTTACGAAAAAATTACTCCCACGTTTCATCATTCTCCTCATCGACTATTCTAAAATTTTATTTGATAATCACCATCTTGCGTTGAAGCTGTTAGCATGAACCCAATATATTTCCTTTTAAATGTGTTTTCATCCACTACTACAACTGTGTGCATGTACTTAAATCCTTTGATTGATGCACCCATGGCCAAGAACATATATTTAAAGCAATGGGCAACATTCTCATTGACCTCGGTGTGTAGTTCTACAATTCTTCATCGGTTTGCAACAACTATTTTTTAGGTAGCTAGAGAGGACCGTGTAAGATGTCCCACAAGATCTTTTTGTGCATTCAAGTGCAACTTCTCTTGAACGTTACACCTTTCAGTATGATATGCGGTCATCATGATCCTCTTGCATCTTTTGCCTTATCTCGTTCGGTCGAGGCCTCCCACCTATTCTAGAAACAACGTTACCCAATGGCATAATGTAGTACATATATCTATGGATAAACCCACATCTAGATGGTAAATTTACAGCTAACATAACAGTTATCATATAACTTTAAAAAGTATAGCTACCGAAACAGTAGCATAATGTTTTTTCTATATAAAATTTGCTCTTCTGTTCTAGCAAATTTTATTTTCATCATCTCACCAACAATAGTAGTGGTTGCTTATCTCTGGTAGCCTCTCCTCTGGTCCACAGTACAGATGTGTGTCAGATTGTTTTACGAATTCTATATGTCTTTGAATCTTTCAATCGGACAGCATAGATGCGCTATGGGCAAGAATAAGCACAACTTTTAAAAACCATTCCGTCTGGGGCCGATCGTGTGTATTTGTAACGAAACTTATTAATGATGGCATACAAGGACATTTGTAACTTACAAGCCTCTCTGTTTTAAAATACCGTTCCAACGGCGATGTCTGTGGAATTGTTACCTACAGTTTGAATTTTGAAGATTCAGCAGATACATATTAAAATTTTAAATATATAAAAACATTAATATGAAACATTATAGTTAATATTAAACATTAACCAAAGTATTATACATCACATATAATAATCGACATTACAGCTAATAAAATCATTTCATATGAAAACACAAAAAGATACCAGTTTTCGAATATCCTTTAAAAAAGAAAATACAATTATTATCCAAAATATTGTTTGGATTTGTAACACTTGACTGAAATACCGTAACTTTTTTTTTATAAGTTCGACATTTTTGGAAACTTAAAACCCACCAACAAATTTGCTTCCATCGGACGAAGTGTCTTCCTCTGAAATGGTAGGTGGTGGTTTCTCAAGGCTCTTAGGTGAATCGTCAGTACCATCACTACGACCACAGGTGGTTAGGTTTCAGAAAGGGTTAACAACAGTAGATGCATCTGCGATATTTGGAAGCTCTTCATTGCGGTACACTGGAGAAAATGGAAATTGGTGGGGTAAGTTTACTCTTGAAACTGAAAACTATTTAAGATGATTATCACACACAGAAATTTTTTTGTTAGATCTACTATAGATAAAAGGATAAACTCACAACTAAAATGCAAAAATCAACGTTTAATCTTCTATGACCATATCATTTAAAACTTAAACAACTAACAGTAAAGTAGCATACCGTTTCTTGAAGATAAAGTTTCATACCTCCTTCATCCCCTGACAATATATCCAGCTCCTTCGATTCGCACTCTACAATCGGTGGGTGTAGTACGGGCTGAGGTGCAAACATGTCTATCCCAATGGTTCCGGATTCTATATACGCACTCAAATAACTCCCAGATCATCAGATGATCTGGTTGATGAATCGTCTCCATTTTCATTGGGGTTAATCTGCATGTTAGCTGCTGGAGGGCAGAGACTCTCCTCCACTAACTTATGCCCTCCTAAGGGTGCTGCTTCAAGCATTTCGATATCAGTCTGGTCATTAGGCATATATTCTTCCCGAGAAGACCTTCCCAAAAACACCAAAAACCAACAGCATCTTCTAGTCCACAACAAGTTGGTGACAAATTAGGAAGTTTGTGCTTCCAAGTAAATGGTCATTAACTCTCGCAATCAAATCAACTGAATTTCCCAAAGTGCTTGTTGTAGGAGGAGCATTTATTACTGGTTGCAACAATGTCTCAACAGTTGGTTCAGAATTTAAAAGTTGGGATTATATTCATAAAAATAGATTTTAACACCATTCATCTACCATACAAGAATATTTTAAAAATCAGATTATATAGATATGCAACTGTAAATATGGTTAACATAACAGATAATATATTTCATATGAATTTAACAAATATGTTATCCGACTTCAATAACAAAATACCTACGGGTATTGTTGGTATTCTCTAGAAGTGGTGCGGTATCTTGCCTCATTATCACTATCAAGATTTATTAATTTTTCTGGTTATTCACTGAGCAGGTGTTGTTTATGGGATCCACAAAATTTGATTTCTCAACCTCGAGACCCACCTTATGCATTACTAGCATTTCTTATTCGTTGAATATTTCATATAGCATTTTTTCGCTTGCAATAAATATTCGTCGTCCGACTAGCTCTGCAAGTAGTTCTTAAGGTTAACAATCCATTTAAATATTTTAAAGATAGTAGCTAATACAAATGAGTTCATCTGTATATACTAGGAGTAATAATGAAATAGAAAATAGCTAATACAATTGTTAACCGCTAATAAAAATAACTATCCACATATTTTTCACATGAACAGAAATACTACTCTCCGTCAAATGCAGCTTACTGTGATGGATCTTGTGCTCTCTCAACAACGTATGATGTTCCTCCAACCAAAAAACTAGATCGACACTGGAACTGATACCGAGAGACTCGTTATGCACTAGAGGTTACGCATAATGTGAGCTCTGGATACTAGATCGTGTACCCATGAGAAGCTGGAAGTCTGCGTTTGAACATACGTTTATCGGTGGTGTTTTCAACTCATACAGCACGAGCATCCACTCCGGGAACTAATAAGTCAGAATCAGTGGATTTTTTTACTTGAGTAAATATCTCTTTCGAACAATACGTAACAAATATTTGTAACTTTCATCATCTCTGACCATAGCGCCAAAACCTAGGTCTCTTTTATCCCATATAAAATTTAACTCGAGAGTAGGTGATTTTACCTAGTTTTCGTTCAGTAGTCGATCTAGCCTCTCCATCTGAAAATAAATAATTAAGTTAGTGATATAAAAGAACAATGAGCAAGCTGGTAAAAAAGTTTCAAAAAGGAACCAACATTTTCAAAACCAATAATCTGCTACTTTTAACATCCTACATATTGCCATAATTGACATGAACTACCCATAGCTATTGTCGTCATTATAACATAAAGCTAAAATTAAGAATGTAGCGTAACATAAATTGATGTATTACTTACTCTTTGTATTTACTACACCGTAGATGAAAATTAATGGTTACTGTAGATACGCTGTTTTTATTTGTAATGGTATTTGCAAAACTGACTACAAAAAGTAAGTTTATATACTGATTCACTCACATCCGACTACAATATTATATAGATAATAAAACTTATGTAAATAAAAACAACAATATGTATAATGTATGTATAACCAACAACATCTAGATCAATATTTCGTCATTAATTGCTAGCCACCTGTAGCAAATCAATTTATTGTAGATAAATATTGTGTTGACAGAGCATAGCTTTTCATATTACTTCTGCAAAGAAAAGTTTTACAAAAATTATGGTATAAGTTTGTAAACGAAAGTTTTGGGTGAAGCGTAATTTCAGATTATACAATAACCAATTTTGCAAATACCAAAAGTTATACCTAATTTTATAAATAAAGTTTTCATTATGTATATTTACCTAATTCATTATATATTATATCATAGTATATCATAAATTTCATAATTATATGTATGCTCAAATTTTTTTTTTTTTGAAATTAGATCTATAATTGATTCTTCGTTACTGCTCAGAACAAATGGCATTATAGGTAGGAATGATAGGATTTTGAAAAGTGATATTGTGTACCCAACACAAATGCATTACCAAGTTGTGCTACATCCCTTTCAATTCTTTTACAGTGTTGGTTAGGTTTGATATTTTATTATAGATGGAAAACCCTCAAATAAAATAACAAATCAAAATTTGATTCATGACATTTTTTTTCAACTTATTTTAGTGGTTTTAGTATCTTTTTTAATATTGTGAGATGTTGGGTTCGAACCCCAAACATGTGTCATGAATTTTAGAGGTAACCATAATTGTGTTGCATGATTCCAATGATCGATGACATTTGTGTTAGATATTTTTTTAGAAAATAGAAAATAAGAACTCAAACGAAGTAATTGATTGAACTGATAATTTTTTTTTTATTAAGAATAAAAAAGTAATTGGCTATTTTTTATCAAAAATCAACAAAAATATCCAATAAGCTAATAGAGTTATTTTGAATTTTTTAGTTTTGGAGGTGATTCAAGGGTGATTTAGAAAAATGTAAAAGGAGGTAATTCTAGAATTTTGATTAAATTTTTTTAGTGAATAATCTTAAAATTTGGTGTGGTTATATTAAAATTTGGTTTGGGTGGTGATGAGTAGTTTAATCAGAACAGTAAAATAAATTTGAGAATTAGAGACGAAGAAGAGATACATTAGGAGCTTACGATGGTGGCGACAAAAAGTGTGACTCTAGAGTTTCTCTTCTCGCTTGAGATCTTAGCCGCCCCTGCTGTCGGAACTTCCTTTTCTTACTAGATCTTTAACCCTCTCACTCCCCTCTAACCACCCATACAATTTTCATTTACATATCTCTTATTCCCCTATTTTCCCCAAACTTGGGGACCGTACCCCTCTTTCGCCACCTATCTCAGCCCTCCAACTTTCTTCTTATCCTCATCTTCTGGAGCCTTTTTGGAAGTCTTTTAACCTCCTTAAGTAATCTATACCCTATCAAACCCTCCTTTCTCATCCCTTGGGGTTCTATCTCTTTGGTATTGGGGATTTTTTTTTATTTGCACTAGAGCTGATCTGGGAGTGTTTCCTCTCTTTCGCTCTGGATTATATCTTGTAGGGGTTTGAATCTTACCCGATAAAGCAACCAAGAACTTCCTTCTGAACAGCATCGCAGTACTGTCTGGAGGAAGGATCTTAACTACTCTTATTGTGGATCTTGTTACAGTTCGACCTGTTTCTAAGCTTCAGCTGGGAATTAACTGAGATAGAAAGATACTGGTTTATATTAGACTATCTAACCAAAATTACTATACTCTTGAACTGAGCCTTAGAAGAAGATTTGTTTTAACAAAGAGGAAAGGTTTTGTTTTGGAAAAGGTGACTGCTAATAGGATCTCTTTCATACTACACAACTTTCCTCCAGTTCTTACGGAGGTCTAACTGTGTTGGAATCATAATATAACTTTTAGTCTATGAGATGGAATCAATTACATTGAGGTAGATTAGATTGCTTGTAACCCTATTGTAATGTGATCTACTGTGTATGGCAGTTAGTTTCCTTGTTGAATAACTTGCTAGACTGCACTAAGTTATCAGCTGCATACTAGATTGTTACTAAAAAGTAGTAAAGATGAGCAAAGGTAGGAAAAGAGACAAGGACGTCCTTCGGAAGCTCAAAGAACATGAAATTGTCGCCGTAAAGAATACTATAGTCATCAATGCACCTGAGAATAATAATATTGTAGAGGAACTCGATACAAGTATCATAGTCAGAATCTTGAATCCATTCTCCATTAAACCATCAGGGCTAGTAGCTACTTTCTTGAAGATTTGAGATCTGGAAAAATATGTCAGGGCAAGACCCAAAGGACAAGATCGAGCCCAATTTTACTTTTACATTGAGTCTGACTTGAAGAAGGTAATCTCTAAGGCTCCGTGGTATTCTAACGGCTGGATAGTTATTGGAGAACGGTGGTCTGCACAGCTTCTCCAAAAAATTTAAACAGGATACTCTTCTGGGTCAATATCCAGAATATCCCAATCAATGTGGTTACTGAAGAGAAAATGAGCAAGGTTGGGGCAGCCATTGGTGAAGTCTCGGATGAACTATTCCTTCATGATAGATCTCTCAATTCTATGGAGTATGTGTGTACTCGAATGTGAACTCCGATTGAGAAGCCGATCGTCTTCAAGTTACCTATCAGTTTTAACGTGGGAGAGCCAACCATTGTAGAGTTTGACTATGAGAAGCTCCAGAAGATTTGCCTCCGGTATAGACGGATAAATCACGACCAATATCCCTGTAGAGAGTCACATTGATGCTGTTTGGGGACTTTAACGAGTTGACCTGCGCAGAGGAAATGCGGGGAGGTCGTGCATGATAGAACAACTCTTTTTACACATTTAGTTCATTTATATCTAAATGTGAATTGCATGAACTATCATAATTTGGGAAGCGTGGTGGTGAATTCATTCATTGTAAGTTGGATAGAGTCCTCTGTAATCAACAGTGGATGCAAAACTTCCCTAACACCACTTCAAAATATCTTCCTATAGGCTCCGACCACAGTCCCATCAGTCTTTATTTTGGTGAGGAGGATCTAAGGAGACCTCGACTTTTCAGGTATGATATCCGGTGGAAGTTTAAGACATGTTTTAAATAAGCAGTTCAACCAGGTTGGGCAACTAGGTGTATAATCAGTTGGAGGAATATGAATTCTCGGACATCAATCTAAAAATTAAAGAGTGTAGATGCAGAATGTCTCAATGGAAGATATGAAACCAACCCAACTCTAAATTACGCATCCTGGAGCTAAATGAGAAAATATATCACATGACTCACCAAGGATTTCATCTAGAGGAACTGAGAAACCTACGGGGTGAGTTATGTTGGAATGAAGAAGAAATGATTAAATAAGAATGCCTTTAAACCTTGTATAAAGGCGTAAGTTATCTAGGTTAAAGGGGAGTGTCTAAGGCTTGTTTCTGTTACAGTGTTATGTTGTCCTTGTAGCCATTCATGTATAAGGCAATCCTTGTATCCAAACAAGCTTAGACTAGATTAGTATAAATAACTATCTCCCTTCTCATTTGTAACTTAGAAACTATTATTCTCATTCTCTTAATAAAATCATTATTTTCTCTAAATATCTCTAATCTCTCATTCTCTCATTCTACAAATCTCTTAATCTCATATTATTTCATGGTATCTGAACCAGTTTACATCAAATCTGGGTAAAATTCATAATTCAATCGTTGAATCAAGAAGAAATCATCTTCTTCACAATCTGTTTTCAGTTCTATTCTGTCCGTCAAATTTGATCACGAATTCCAGAAAAACCACGACAGCTTTTGACGATATGCTTTTTTCTGGATTTTTCTTCGGAAAGTTCTGAAGCCACGCCAATTAGAATTTCATCATTTGACCACGGTAATCAAAAGTTACGAAATTTTCTTGCGTCGGACCTCCGCGAGTTCCTCCGCTGCAAACCTCCGTGTTCCTCTGATCATTCCGTCGTCAAATCTTCATCAAATTGTGTTTTTCTAACTCTTAAAATAAAGAACTTCAAGTCTAGTTTCTGTTTAAAGAAAGCAGAACTCAATTCTCTTATGTTTGAAGGAAGTTCTTGAAGTTTTTCTCAAAGACGTCAGAAATCGCCTTTCACAATAATCTGGTGATAAAATTCATATCCTTTCTCAGTTTTCTTTAAATCTTTGAATCTGAAAAGTTAGATAAGTATCTTTTGAGGGTCTCCACGAAACTTGGTTTCAATCTGATAGGTTTAAGTCTTCAAGATTGATTTTCTTGATTTCCTTATTAATCTTTGAAATTTTGAAAAAAGGAGGGAATCTTGAATTTTTAGGATTGTTTATTAAAAATCAAAATTTGTACTGAATATGTATTGTTGGTAGAGACAAGGATTGTTATTAGTTAATATTGTTGGTTGGATTTGGTTAAATCTAGTTGCAGGAGTTGTTAAAGTTTGGTGAAGTTGTTGAAGTTGGTTACAAGATTGTTGGAACTTTTGTAGCCTGCAAGCATCTTGGAGTGTCCGTGTCACGCGCCTGGCTACCATTACACAGTCGTTCCACATCCCGCGTTCCACATCCAGCACTTTCTTGGTGTGTCCGTGTTCGAGTCCCGCGTCCTGTTCGTGTTTGAGTCCCTCGTCCTGTCCGTAATCACGCCTGACCACATCTCTCGATCACGCGAACAAGCCGACCAGCTGTCCCTCGTTTCGACCAACTTCTCTAAGTCCCGACCGACCCATTCGACAAGATTCACTTCAGCTGGCACATGTGGCTATCCCGTGACTGACATTTCTAGATCAAACGCAAGTCCCGTGACCAGCTTGTGCAGTAACGTGCCGTGTGACCAGCAAGTCTCGACCGGCCTTCCCCGCGTCCCGACCAACTTCCCGACCAGCATTCAGACCATCACATTCCAACCAGCTACATCTCCTATCAGCCTCTAAAGCATGGACACTCAAACTAAATTCAGAGCTCCTTTTATTTTACATAGAGCAAACTATCTCTTATAGTCTAGGACCATGAAAACAACATTAGGTGATAAAGGCCTTTGAAACCACATTTCAACCAATGGTCTTGAAGAAAATGATGTGGCTGAAGTTAGTGAGGCTGTGGCTGCTCAAGCCAAATGGTATCAAGAATACCTTTTGGTACTCTTTATACTTCAAAACTCTCTTGCTTTTGATCTCTTAGAAGCTTATTCCTTTTGTGAAAATGCTAAGGAACTTTGTGACATTTTGCAAAAGGTGTATGGAAACACCACTAACCTTTTAAGAATTTTTAAGTGAAAAAAGCTTTGAATGAATTAAGGCAGGAGGATGCAGAATTCACAAAGCACTATGGCTCATTTAGAGCATTGTGGGCTGAGCTAGAGATGCTAAGCCTAGCCACTATTGACCTAATTGTTCTCCTTGAAAGGAAAGAACAAGATAAGGTGTTTGGGTTACTACTAACTCTTAATACTACTTACTCAAACCTTATTAAGCATATTCTCAGGTCTGATAAGCATCCTAGCTTGGAAGATGTTTGTGCTCAAATCCAAAAGGAGCAAGGATCTCATGGATTATTTGGCAATAAGGCTGAATTGGTGGCTGTACACAAGAGCTTCTTCAAATCAGCAACAACAAATGAATCTAGGAAGAAGAGACAAACTTGTGACCATTGCAAAAGGAGTGGCCATACAAAGGAGTGTTGGGTACTCCATCCTGAGCTGAAGCCAAGCTGGACTCCTCGGCCACAACAACCCACGGCCAGCCACACGCAACTGCAAGCTCACGGCCATGAAGTGTACCAGCCGCGGTTCCTTCAAAGACCTATACCAACTCCTCTCTTCACTCAGCCCCAACTAGTTTCATGTCTTCAGCATATGAATTTGTGACAAAATCAGATTTGGAAGCCCTTATCAAAGCAATTAAGGATGGTGATGTGATGGGTAAAACTTTTCATGCTTCTTTTCAAACTTCTTTCACTCCTAATGCCTCTAAATCATTGGTTGTTGATTATGGTGCTTCTCACCATATGATTAGTGATATAGGATCGCTAGAGAATATAGAACATGCCTTATGTAATGTTATCATTGCTAATGGAATTGAAATACCAATTAAAGGCATAGGAAAACTTAAGTTGTTTGATAAAGAATCTAAACCCTTTTACATGCCTTCTTTTACTTCTAATTTGCTTTCAGTTAAAAGAGATACTACTGATTTAAATTGTCAAGCTATATTTGATCCTAATGATTTCTACTTTCAGGATATTGAGACTAGCAGAAGATTTGGACAAGGAACCACAAGAGATGATTTGTATGTGCTTGAAGATATGACTAAACCTAGTGGACTAGAAGCGGTTGTTGATGCTAGTATTTTTAGTAATGATTCTGACCTTTGGCATGCTAGATTAGGACATCCTCATCCTATAGAACTTGAACTGATTTTTCCTGGTTTAAAAATGCCAAAAGGATATGTGTGATTCTTGTATACTTGGAATGAAGAAGAAATGATGAAATAAGAATGCATTTAAACCATGTATAAAGGCGTGAGTTATCTAGGTCAAAGGGGAATGTCTAAGGCTTGTTTGTGTTCTAGTGTTATGTTATCCTTGTAGCCATTCATGTATAAGGCAATCCTTGTATCCTAACAAACCTAGACTAGATTAGTATAAATAACTATCTCCCTTCTCATTTGTAACTTAGAAACTATTATTCTCATTCTCTTAAAAAATCATTCTTCTCTCTAAATCTCTCTAATCTCTCATTCTCTCATTTTACAAATCTCTTAATCTCATATTCTAGAAGTTAAAATTAGCCTACAATGATGAGGAGACTTTCTTAAAAATCTTGAGTTGGGCGCAATAGCAGAAAATCGGGGATAAAAACACAAAGTTTTTTTTTTCACGCATGTACAAAGGAGAAACGTTCTTTCAATAGAATCACCAGAATGATGGACGACATATCAGGTCATGTAGTGTATTTAGATAAAAAGGATGATTTGGTGGTAAATTATATCATCAATCTTTACTCCTCATAGCAAATCGATGCTAGTGAGGTTATAAACTCCCCCATGTTCACTGCAGTGGAAGCAACCATCAATGAAGCTCAGAATGAGTCTCTCATCTCCACCCTTTCAGACTCAAAAGAAAAGGCATCAGGTTTTGGTATTAACCCACACAAGTCCTCTGGGCAAGACAGGCTTTCAGGAGCTTTCTACCAGGACAACTGGGCTATAGTAGGACCAGACGTCTGTAAGACAGTTCGAACGTTTATGGAGACAAGATATATGAAATATTATGAGATTAAGAGAATCAGAGATTTGGAGATTGAGAGAGATAGAGATTAGAGAGAAAAGTGAGAATGAATATTATTGAGAAATTGAGAAAAATGAATTTTTTGCTGACAAAAGAAGAGAGATATAGCTGTTGGAATGAAGAAGAAATGATGAAATAAGAATGCATTTAAACCTTGTATAAAGGCGTGAGTGATCTAGGTCAAAGGGGAGTGTCTAAGACTTGTTTGTGTTCTAGTGTTATGTTATCTTTGTAGCCATTCATGTATAAGACAATCCTTGTATCTAAACAAGCCTAGACTAGATTAGTATATATATATCTATCTCCCTTCTCATTTGTAACTTAGAAACTATTATTCTCTCATTCTTAATAAAATCATTCTTCTCTCTAAATCTATCTAATCTCTCATTCTCTCATTCTCTAATTCTACAAATCTCTTAATCTCATATTATTTCATGGTATCAGAGCCAGGTTACAACAAATCTGGGTAAAATTCATCATTCAATCCTTGAATCAAGAAGAAATCATCTTCTTCACAATCTTCTTTCAGTTCTATTTCGTCAGTCATCTTGGATCGCGAATTCCGTCAAACCACGTCAGCTTTTGACAATCTGCGTTTTTTGGATTGTTCTTCGGCGAGTTCTGAAGCCACTCCAATTGGAATTGCATCATTTGACCACAGAAATCAAAAGTTACAAATTTTCTTGCATCGGACCTCCGCGAGTGCCTCCGCCGCAAACCTCCGTGTTCCTCTGTTCATTTCGTCGTCATATCCTCATCAAATCGCGATTTTACAAATCCTAATCTCAAGCTCTTCGCGTTTAATTCTGTTTAAAGAAAGCAGACTCAAGTCTCTTATGATTGAAGGAAGTTCTTGAAGTGTTTCTCAAAGACGTCAGAAATCGCCTCTCACAAGAATCTGGTTATAAAATTCTAATATTTTCTCAGTTTTCTTTAAATCTTTGAATCTGAAAAGTTAGATAAGTATCTTTGGAGGGTCTCCATGAAATTTTGTTTCAATCTGACAGGTTTAAGTCTTCAAGATTGATTTTCTTGATTTCATTATTAATCTTTGAAATCTTTTTGAAAAAGGAGAGAATCTTGAATTTTTAGGATTGGTTTTTTAAAATTCGAAATTTGTACTGAATCTTTATTGTTGGTAAAGATAAGGACTGTTATTATTTAATATTGTTGGTTGGAGTTGGTTAAATCTAGTTGCAGGAGTTGTTAAAGTTTGGTGAAGTTGTTAAAGTTGGTTACAAGTTGTTGGAATTTGCTTGGCCTGCAAGCATCTTGGTTTGTCTTTGTCACGCGCCTGAAAGCCGTTCCACGCCCCAGCCAGCACTGTCTCGTGTCCGTGTTTGAGTCCAGTGTCTTGTGGCTAAAGTTCCCTGTCCGTGATACGTAAACACGACTACACGCCAACACGTGATCACGTCCCTCGTCCCGACCGGCCATTCCCACTTCCCGACCAACCGTCTGCTTTAGCACACGCGGCCTGCTTCGAGCAACTTTCATTGTCCCGTGGCCTGCTTCGAGCTGCACAAGTGACCAGCTCAACCACGAGATTCATCAAAAATCTTGGATCACACACATCACGGGTCCATGTCCTACCCGCTCCTTGTCCCGGCAAGCTGTCCTCGTCCTGTCGCGACCAACTCGACCCGACCGGCTGCACATTACAACCACCTTCTAACACATGGAAATTCAAGCTACATTCAGAGCTCTAGTTATTCTACATGGAACAAATTACCTCTTGTGGTCTAGGACCATGAAAACCACATTTGGTGGTAAAGATCTTTAGAATCACATTTCTACAAATGACCTTGAAGAAAATGAAGTGGCTGAAGTTAGTGAGACTGTGGCTGCTCAAGCCAAATGGTACCAAGAAGACCAGTTGGTACTCTCTATACTTCAAAATTCTCTTGCTAGTGATCTCTTAGAGGCTTATTCCTTTTGTGAAAATGCTAAGGAACTTTGGGACACTTTGCAAAAGGTTTATGGAAACACCACTAATATTTTAAGAATTTTTGAAGTGAAAAAGGCATTGAATGAATTAAGGCAGGAGGATGCAGAATTCAAAAAACACTATGGCTCATTCAGAGCATTGTGGGCTGAGCTAGAGATGCTAAGGTCAGCCACCATTGACCCAATTGTTCTCCTTGAAAGGAAAGAACAAGATAAAGTGTTTGAGTTACTATTAACTCTTAATACTACTTACTCAGATCTTATTAAGCATATTCTCAGGTATGGTAAGCTTCCTAGCTTGAAAGATGTTTGTGCTCATATCCAAAAGGAGCAAGGATCTCATGGACTATTTGGCAACAAGGTTGAATTGGTGACTGCACACAAGAGCTTCTTCAAATCAGCAACAACAAATGAATCTAGGAAGAGGAGTCAAACTTGTGATCATTGCAAAATAAGTGGCCATACAAAGAAGGAGTGTTGGGTACTCCATCGAGAGCTGAAACCAAGCTGGGCTCCTCGGCCACAACAACCCACGGCCAGCCACACGCAACTGCAAGCTCACGGCCATGGCAACCAACCGCCGGTTCCTTCCAAGGCATGTACCAGCTCATTTCTTCATTCAGGCTCAACTAGTGCCATGTCTCCAGCATCTGAATTTGTGACAAAATCAGATCTAGAAGCTCTCCTCAAAGCAATTAAGGATGTTAATGTGTTGGATAAAACTTTTCATGCTTCTTTTCAAACTTCTTTCACTCCTAATACCTCTAAATCATTGGTTGTTGATTCTGGTGATTCTCACCATATGATTATTGATCTAGGATTGCTAGAGAATATAGAACATGCCTTAGTTAATGTTGTCATTGCTAATGGAATTAAAGTACCAATTAAAGGCATATGAAAACTTAAGTTGTTTGATAAAGAGTCTAAAGCCTTTTACATGCCTTCTTTTACTTCTAATTTGCTTTCAGTTAAAAGAGCAACTACTGATTTAAATTGTCAAGCTATCTTTGGTCCTAATGATTTCTACTTTCAGGATATCGAGACTAGTAGAAGATGTGGACAAGGAACCACAAAAGATGCCTTGTATGTGCTTGAAGACATGACTAAAACTAGTGGGCTATAAGTGGCTGTTAATGCTAGCTCTTTTAGTGATTCTGATCTTTGGCATGCTAGATTAGGACATCCTCATCATAGAGCACTTAAACTGATTGTTCCTGGTTTAAAAATACCAAAGGATATGTGTGATTCTTTTATACTTAGAAAGCATTGCAAAACAGTTTTTGAAAAATATTTGCATACCCATGATAATTGTTTTGAGTTAGTGTATTCTGATGTTTGGACATCTTCATTCCAATCTTGAGAAAACCATAAGTATTTTGTGACATTCATTGATGAAAAATCCAAATATACTTGGGTTACTTTGCTTAGTTCTAAAGATAGAGTATTTGATGCATTTTTAAATTTTCAAGCATATGTTACTAATCAATATAATGCAAGTATTAAATTTTTAGAACAGATAATGGAGGAGAATACACTAGCAACAGACTCCAACAACACTTGGCCAAACATGACATTGAACATCAAACCAGCTGTCCTTACACTCCACAACATAATGGAGTGGCTGAAAGGAAGAGTAGACATTTGATGGAAGTTGTGAGAACAATGATGTTCCACATGAAAGTTCCCAAAAGATTTTGGGGCATGCTCTTGTAGATGCATGCTACTTGATTAATAGGACTCCTACAAAATTCCTAGATGACTTGTCTCCATTTGAGGTACTAAACAAAACTAGACCTAATATTGACCACTTAAGAGTTTTTGGTTGTGTTTGTTTTGTATTAGTTCCAAGGGAGCAAAGGAACAAGCTGGACCCAAAGAGTACCAAAGCTATGTTCATTGGGTATTCTTCTACCCATAAAAGAAATAAATGTTATGATCCATAGACTAGAAGAGTCTTGGTATCCAGATATGTCAAATTCCAAAAATTCAAAGGTTTCTATGAAGAAGGAACTTGAGATAATTTCAAGGACATCTCCACAACAAGATCAGACCAAGCTGAGAACTTGAAGAGGCTATTGGAGAGCATTGGTATAGTTTCACCTCATGATCAGCAGACCACGGCCATGGCTCCTCAGCCTGTACCAACTGTGTCCAATCCCAGCACAGTCAGCCGCGGCACAGCCAGCCGAGCCGCGGCCGTCCACACCATCCGACCCTTCCATCCATCCGCAGCATGGTGCATTCAGTTCTCCTGGCCTTCCTCCTCTTGAACATGGGTGGGGGGAGAGACATCTACTCATGTCCAACAAGACTCAGCAGGATATGAAACAATTTTTGTCTCTGCTTCCAAAATATCATTAGAAGTTCCCAATCTTATTGAAGTTTTAGGTGAAGAGGAGGATCCTATCCAAGAAGCTCCACCTACAATCCTAAGAAGGAGAACAAGACAAAGGAAACCACCAGTGTTCTACAATGGGAATGCTGTGGTTCTTCATGATCAGGGAGTTTGTAATATTGCTCACTTACCAACTAATCATGTTACTTTCATTTCAAGTCTTGATAAGGAACAGATTCCAAAGACATATGAGGAAGCTATGACCAAGAAGGAATGTAGGAAAGATATCTTAGCTGAGAAACAAGTCATGGAAAGGAATGGTACTTGTGCTTCAGCCACTTTACCAAAAGGAAAAAGGGCTGTAAGTTCTAAGTGGATTTTACCATTAAATACAAAAGCAATGGTGAAATTGATAGATATAAAACTAGGTTGGTGGCTAGAGGTTTTACTCACACATATGGTAAAGATTATAGGGATACCTTTGCACCTGTAGCTAATATTCATTCTGTTATTGTTGTTCTTTCACTTGCTACTAACCTTGAGTGGGAGTTATAGAAAACGGATGTTAAGAATGCATTCTTACAAGGTGAACTAGAAGAAGATGTATACATGTCACCTCCACCAGGTCTATAGGAGGAGGTAGGAAGCGGCAACATACTTAGGCTGAAGAAGGCTATCTATGGCCTTAAAAAATATTTATGAGCTTGATACCACAAGCTAAGTGTAACCTTGATTGATAAATGTTTCAAAATATCTGAAGTTGAACATACTCTTTTTACACTAAAGAGTAAGGAAGGTTTTGTGGTAATTCTCATTCATGTAGATGATATAATCATATCTGGTAGTGATAGTGTTGGTATTGCATATACAAAAGAATACTTGAAAAGTGTCTTTTGATATTAAGGATCTAGGAGAACTTAAGTACTTCTTAAGAATTGAAGTATGTAGGTTCAAGGAAGGTCTTTTTTTATCTCAAAGGAAATATGTTGTAGATTTACTAACCTATACAGGTATGATGGAGGCTAAACCAGCCAAAACACCCTTAGAAGAAGATTATAAAATCGGAACTAAGGGGGAGCTAGAGGAGGAAATTGATTTTCATGATCATAAGCTCTATAGGAAAGTGGTTGGTAAGCTTATTTATCTAACCATCACTAGACCAGATTTATGTTTTGTTGTGAATCAGGTATCTCAACACAAGATGAGACATTGAGCGATGGCAAACCGAATTTTGAGATATCTAAAGGGAACTCATGAACAAGGTATATGGATGGGTTGCAATAGAAACACAAATATGGTTGGTTATTGTGATGCAGATTGGTCAGGAGATAGGGAGGATAGGAGAAGTACCACAGGCTATTGTACTTTCATAGGAGGTATCATGCTCTGGTGCAGAATCATAATATAGAGCAATGAGGAAGCTTATAACTGAATGCATTTGGCTGAGGCAAATTTAGGAAGACTTGGACGTGAAGTATGAAGAACTTATCACCATCCATTGTGACAATCAGGCTGCTATACACATTGCCTCCAACTTTGTGTTTCATGAAAGGACCAAGCATATATAAGTAGACTACCACAAAGTAAGAGAAGCTATTGGGAAGAGAATCATCTTGCCTTGCTATACAAGGAGTGAGGATCAACTAGTTGATGTGTTCACCAAGGTAAAAACTCTGAAGAATGGCGCCTCCATCTATCCAAAGCTTGGCCTTATGACCATTCCACAACAATGATCCCAACATGGAATGTTATACTATTTTTCCCTAGAAAAGGTTTTGTCCCAATTGAGTTTTCCTTCTTTAGGTTTTTAATGAGGTAATGCTTCATGGTTGCAAGGTTAGGCATTCTCCATGTTTTAAGCTTGAGGGGGAGTGTTGGAATGAAAAAGAAATGATGAAATAAGAAAGCCTTTAAACCTTGTATAAAGGCGTGAGTTATCTAGGTCAAAGGGGAGTGTCAAAGGCTTGTTTGTGTTCTAGTGTTATGTTATCCTTGTAGTCATTCATGTATAAGGCAATAATTGTATCCAAACAAGCCTAGACTAGATTAATATAAATATTTATCTCCCTTTTTATTTGTAACTTAGAAACTATTATTCTCTCATTCTTAATAAAATCATTCTTCTCTCTAAATCTATCTAATCTCTCATTCTCTCATTCTCTAATTCTACAAATCTCTTAATCTCATATTCTTTCAATACCTATTTATACTAATCTAGTCTAGGCTTGTTTGGATATTAGGATAACCTAATATATGTTTGGCTACAAGGATAACATATTATTAAATACAAACAAGCCTAACATATTATTAGAATATAAGGCCATATTTCTTCATTTTTTTACTTTGTCTTCATCATTCTTCTTCATTCCAACACTCCTCCTCAAGCTTAAGTCATGGAAAATTTCTAATCTTGCAACCATGAAGCATTACCTCATTAAAAACCTAAAGAAGGAAACCCAATTGGGACAAAACCTTTTTTAGGGAAAAAGAGTATAACACTCCATGATCAGGATCAGTGTTGTGGAATGGACATGAAGCCAAGCCTAGGATAGATAGAGCCGCCTGTCTTCAGTGTTGTAGCCCGGCTCCCTCAAAAGTTCGACCCGGCCCAGACCAGTTAGCAAACAAGACGCTAGATCCTTGGATCATCTCATCCGGTCCCATGACTCGATCAAGGACTAGGGCGCTACAACAGCTTATCAGCGCCGACATGAATCAATCCTTGTCAGACCAAAGTCAAATTAAAATGGTAATTTTGGTCCTAAGTTATCTGAATTAAATTGTTGCGAAAAGTGCTTATCTTAGTGCTCTTTTCCTTCGTGGGTTTTTGTCCCAATATGTTTTTCTGACCAAGGTTTTTAATGAGGCCTGGATAAACACTTGTATGTCCAATAGCTTAAGGTCCATAACTTTTGGATCAGACTGATGAATTACTTTTTCCCAGCCCAATTCTTCATTTTAGGCGTGTGATAGTTAATGCCATTGACCACATAGAATTTTGCCTGGTTTTTGGTCTTGGATGGTTTGGAATTATGTGCCAATTATGCAAGCCATTGACCCATTCGTTTGAATATCTCTGGCGTGTCTATATAAACTAGGCCTTGGCAATTTGTAATCTTTTTATCGAATTTTTGCTAAGTTTCTAATAAGAACTCATCTAAATTTTTGATCATTGCAAGTGGTGTGTCATATCTACAATTTTTGGGTTCCCTTTCTGGTGCGTAATATCCAGATTGCCAAGCCTACAAGATCCCTTAATAGACCGGTGTGTCATATCCATTCTAGGGAGGCCGGGTTGATCAAGGCAGCTCACGGCCTTGGCCTTTTACCCCTTCGTTCCATCCTTTTCCATCATTACTTGCTTCATTCCTTTATGTTTTTCACTTCCCATCCTGTCTCAATCAGTTTGTTCACGGCATCCCATTTCCCTGACTCACTCCGCTCCATCATCCGCACACCCATCCTGTGCTCTTTCCTTTCTCTTGAATTTAAATTTTGTTGTCAAAATTTTAAGATTGTGGTTTTCAAACCTGTTTTGACCTTTAGACTTCCATTTAAATTTTGCTTATAAGTTTGTATAAAACAAGTTTTTGTCAAGCGGATTTTAATTAGATCTTTGTTGATTTTAAAAGTTGTTTGATTGTCTTTTAAGGCGGTTTGTTTCAAATTTTAAAGTTGGTTTGGAAGTTTCTCTTTTGGCCATTTACATTAATAATTGTACTTATCTTCCTTGTGAACATTTGACTGGCTAGTCTTTTTTGGATTTGTTTTAGGTACTATGGGCGACTCAGAAGAAGAAGAGTTTAACTATTTATGCTTGGTGGAATCGCTTATCACCAGGATGAATCAGATGATGGACGCCCGGTTCACTTCCATGCAGGCTGGTTTGCAAGATGGGTTATTAGAGGATATCAGGCGCCTAATACCAGAGCCTAGACCTGACAGACAGCGTGTCTTTTTCCCTGAGGAACCAAGGCAGAACCGACAAATTTCATCTCCTGACCGGCGTGAGCATACACCTGAAAGACATGATGAGGCGTCAGTTGTGGGTAGTCATGGACGTCATAGCTTCTATGGTGATGAAAATGCGGCCAGGTTCTACCAAAGTGGAGGGTCATAACACAATACCCCGGCCAGACCCAGGCTTGTCCGTGACCACCAACCACCACCTTATCAGCAGGAAAACATTAACTATCTCAAACTTAAGATACCGCCGTTCCATGGCAAAAGCGATCCCACTGCCTACTTGGAATGGGAACAAAAGATTGAGCTAATTTTCAATTGCCAATATTGTTCTGAAACTAACAAGGTGAATGTTGCTGTGACAGAGTTTTATGACTATGCCTTAAGTTGGTGGGACCAGATGGTGATCTCAAGACGGCGTAATGGAGAGCACCGTATTGATACTTGGCAAGAGCTTATGGTCATCATGCGAAGACGCTTTGTACCAAACCACTTCCACAGAGACTTACATCAGAAACTAAGACAGTTACAACAAGGTGGAAGAAGCGTGGAGGAGTACTTCCAGGAGATGGAAACCCTCTTGATCCGAGCCAGCGTGACCGAGGATAGAGAGGCCACTATGTCCCGGTTCTTCGGGGATTAAACCGAGACATACAAGACCGGCTGGAGATGCAACATTATGTGGATCTTGAAGAGATGCTACATAAGGCTATATTGATTGAAGAACAGCTTAGAAGAAAATCTTATAATCGTTCTTCTTTTGATGCGGGACCAGCGAACCCAAGGGTCGTCTATCCGCGTGATTACAAGTCGGCCCGTCCTATGGAACATAAACCCATGGCTTCTAAGCATGATGCACATATGACCCGACCTGATAAGACAAAATCCATGGACAGACCTTCATGGATGAGAGACATACGGTGTTTTAAGTGCCAAGTACTTGGCCACTATGCCAATGAATGCACTAACAAGAAGATCATGGTGGTTTTAGAGAATGGTGAGGTTCAATCCGATGAGGAAGAAGAGGACGGTCCATGAATTGAGAATGATCTTGATGAAGGAGTGGAGCCGCCAGTTATAGGACAAATTCTTATGGTCCGCCGATCCTTAAGCGTCCAAACAAGGACAGATGAGCAAGAACAAAGAGAAAACCTATTCCACACACGATTTCTTGTTAAAGGAAAGGTATGCAGTTTAATAATAGATGGTGGTAGCTGTACTAATGTAGCTAGTGAGTCTATGGTTAGGAAACTAGAGCTTGTGGAGAAGGAACACCCTAAGTCGTACCCACTCCATTGGCTTAATGACATGGGAGAACTCCGAGTGACCCACCAAGTGTTGGTTCCTTTGGAGATTGGTAACTGCAAGGATGAGATCATTTGTGATATATTACTGATGGAGGCGGGACATATCTTGCTAGGCCAGCCGTGGAAGTCAGACCGAAAGGTCACCCATGACGGCTTCACCAACCGCCACTATTTCACCTTCAAGGTCCGCAAGACCACCTTGGTTCCCATGACACCACAGGAGGTCTACCTAGACCAGCTTCAGCTTAAGCAACCAAATGCCAAAACCAGTAAGCCTAAACCACCAAAAGGTAAGTCTAACTTCCTCATGAAAGCTAGTGAACTTACTAAAAATATGAATGGTGGGAAGCCGGTTCTAATGATGGTCTATAAGGGAACTGATTTCATGTTATCTAACCATAAGTCGGAGCTTCCGAGTGATTTGGCTAATCTTTTGCAGGAGTACCAGGATGTGTTTCATGAGGAGTGTCCGGATGGCCTACCCCCTGTCCGTGGCATATAACATCAGATAGACTTCATACTCGGGGCGGCCATACCCAACCAGCCATCATACCGTGCTAATCCCATAGAGACTTAGGAACTACAAAGACATGTGGAGGAACTGCTACGTAAAGGCCACATTCATGAGAGCCTAAGCCCCTGTGTGATACTTGTCCTCTTAGTTCCCAAAAAGGACGGTAAGTGGTGAATGTGTGTTGATTGCCTAGCAATCAACAATATTGTGGCAACAACATTACGGTAATGTATTGCCATCCTATACCCTGCTTAGGCCAATCAACAATATTACAGTAAAGTATCACCATCCTATACCTCATTTAGATAATATGTTGGATGAATTGTATGTGCCATGCATGTTTTCTAAGATAGACCTTAGGAATGGTTACCATCAGATACGCATGAAAGAGAGAGATGAGTGGAAAACTGCATTTAAAATTAAACATGGTTTATATGAGTGGCTTGTAATGACATTTGGGCTTACTAATGCAGCTAGTACATTCATGAGGTTGATGAATCACATTCTTAGGGAGTTTATTGGGCAATTTGTTGTATTTTACTTTGATGATATTCTCATATACAGAAATTCATTAAAAGAGCATGTCAAACATGTTCAGGCTGTCTTAGAAATCCTTAGGAAAGAACGGCTATTTGCTAACATAGAGAAGTGTACTTTTTGTATGGCTAATGTTGTTTTCTTAGGATTTGTGGTAAGTACAGATGGTGTACGAGTGGATGAAGAGAAGGTCAGAGCAATCCAAGAATGGCCTACCTCTAAGATCGTGAGTGAGGTCCGGAGTTTCCATGGCCTAGTTTGAATTCTACCGACAATTTGTCCAGAATTTCACCACCATTGCTGCACCATTGACCGAGATCATTAAGAAAGACGTGGGATACAAGTGGGAAGCTGCTCAAGAATAAGCTTTTCAAAAGCTAAGGACAAGCTTACTCACACTCCTTTAATGATGTTATCTAACTTTGCTAACACTTTGAAATTGAGTGTGATTCTTCAGGTATAGGCATTGGTGTTATGCTCATGCAAGAAAGGAAACCAATTGCCTACTTTAGTGGAAAGTTAGGAACCACATTGTATTACCCCACGTATGACAAGGAGTTATACGCCTAGGTGCGAGCTCTCCAAACTTGGCAGCACTACTTGTGGCCGAAAGAGTTTGTAATTCACACTGATCATGAATCACTTAAACACCTTAAGAGCCAACACACGCTAAATAAGCGTCATGCCAAGTGGATGGAGTTCATTGAAACATTCTCATATGTGATTAAATATAAACAAGGGAAAGAGAACGCTGTGGCCGACGCTCTTTCTCGCAGGTATACTTTATTATCCACTTTAGAAGTTAAGCTAATGGGTTTTGATCATATTAAAGAATTGTATAAGACTGACCCTGATTATGGAGAAATCTTGAAGTCATGTTTAAGATTTTTGTAGGTCATTACTTCCAACAAGATGGTTTTCTCTTTTATGAGAATAGGCTATGTGTTCCAAATTGTTCCACACGTGAGTTTTTTGATAGAGAAGTGCATTTAGGAGGACTTATGGGACATTTTGGAAAAGCTAAAACAATGGCCATCTTTAGAGAACACTTCCATTGGCCACACATGAAGAGAGACGTGGAAAGGATATTCCAACGGTGTGCTCAATGTAAAATGGCTAAGTTTACGACTCAGCCTAACGGTTTGTATACTCCTTTGCCAATTCCTTTGCATCTTTGGGTAGATTTTTCAATGGATTTTATTTTAGGGCTGCATAAGACTCATAATGGTAAGGATAATATTTTGGTGGTAGTAGACCGTTTCTCAAAAATCAAATTTTATTGCATGTAATAAATCTGATGATGCTTTGCATGTGGCTAACCTATTCTTTAGAGAAATAGTCCATTTGCATGGTATGCCTAGGTCGATAGTATCTCATAGATATACTAAGTTTTTAAGTCATTTTTTGAGGACTCTTTGGTCTAAGTTAGGAACTAAACTTTGTTTTTCTACAACTTGTCATCCTGAGAGTGACAACCAAACTGAAGTGGTCAATAAGACCTTAGGATCACTCTTACGATCTTTTGTTGGAAAGAATCTTAGGACCTGGAAGGATCATTTGCCACATGTTGAATTTGCATATAATCATGTTGTTCATTCTACATCTAAATTTTCACCATTTGAAATTGTTTATGGATTAAATCATATCTCTCCAATGGATCTAATGCCTTTACCTATGAATGAGCGTGCTAGTATTGATGGAGAACACAAGTCACAGATGGTTAAGAAAATTCATGAAAAGGCTAGACTCAACATTGAGGCTAAGACAAAGCAGTATGCTAAGGTGACTAACAAGCGCCGGAATTAGGTTTGTTCCAGCCTGGTGATCAAGTCTGGATCTATCTGCGCAAGGACAGGTTTCCTGTGGAACGACGTTCTAAGCTGATGCCGAGAGTAGATGGGTCATTCACGGTCTTGAGAGTATCAATGACAATGCCTACGAATTGGACCTTCAAGGTAAGTATTCCGTGAGTTCTAATTTTAACGTTTTTGACTTACTTCCTTATTGTGCATATAATCAGAATTTGAGGACAAATCCTCTTCAACAGGGAGGGGATGATGTGATCCAGGACGCTATCCACGACCTTAGAACGGACGACCAGACGGAAGTTAGAACAGACAGACGTATAATGGAGGTTCCAGAAGGACGACAGGACGACCCGAAGACCAGTCCGTGTTTGTGCCACGATCGTGCTCTCGACCTGTTCCTGACCAGACACGACCCTACCCTCGACCCGTTCCCGACCAGCCCCGGTCTGTGCCTCGACCGCGCCATCAATCCATGTGTGACTGGCCTCGACCAAGACAAAGACCAAGAGCTCATTGGAACTGGACCCGACCCAAGATATGAAGTGTGCTAGCCCGGCTCCCTCAAAAGTTCGACCCGGCCTGGACCAGTTAGCAAACAAGACGCTAGATCCTTGGATCATCTCATCCTGTCCCATGACTCGATCAAGCACTAGGGCGCTACAACAGCTTATCAGCACCTACATGAATCAATCCTTGTCATACCAAAGTCAAATTAATATGGTAATTTTGGTTCTAAATTATCTGAATTAAGTTGTTGGGAAAAGTGCTTATCTTAGTACTCTTTTCCTTGGTTGGTTTTTGTCCCAATAGGTTTTTTCTGACCAAGGTTTTTAATGAGGCCTGGATAAACACTTGTATGTCCAATAGCTTAAGGCCCATAAGTTTTGGATCAGACTGATGAATTACTTTGGCCCAGTCCAATTCTTCATTTTAGGCGTGTGATAGTTAATGTCATTGACCGCATTTAATTTTTCCTGGTCTTTGGTCTTGAATGGCTCGGAATTCTGTGCCAATCATGCAAGCATTGACCCATTTGTTTGAATATCTCTGCGTGTCTATATAAATTAGGCCTTGGTCATTTGTAATCTTTTTATCGAATTTTTGCTAAGTTTCTAATAAGAACTCTTCTAAATTTTCGATCATTGCAAGTGGTGTGTCATATCTACTTGTTTTGTGGGTTCCCTTTCTGGTGCGTAATATCCAGACTGCCAAATCTACAAGATCCCTCAATAGACCGGTGTGTCATATCCAGTCTAGAGAGATCGGGTTGATCAAGGCAGCTCACGGCCTTGGTCTTTTACCCCTTTGTTCCATCGTTTTCCATCATTACCTGCTTCATTCCTTTATCTTTTTCACTTCCCATCCTGTCTTAGTCCGTTTGTTCACGGCGTCCCATTTTTCTAACTCACTTTCGCTCAATCATCTGCACACCCATCCTGTTGTCCGATCTTGGTTGGTGATCCCAGCTATCTAGGGTCACGTCACTTCCTCTTCTAGCTTACCTTGTAAGAATGCATTCTTAACATCCATTTTCCATTATTCCCCAGCAAGGTTAGCAGCAAGAGATAGAACAACATTAACAGAGTGTAATTTAGTTATAGGAGCAAAAGTATCCCTATAATCTTCACCATAAGTCTGTGTGAATCCTCTAGCTACCAACCTAGCTTTATACCTATCTATCTCACCATTATTTTTATACTTAATGGTGAAAATCCATTTAGAACTTACAATTTTTTTTTCCTTTTGGTAGAGTGGCAGGCACATAGGTTTGATTCTTCTCCATAGCTTGCCTTTCAGCTTGAATAGCTTCTCTCCATTCCTTTATCTCTATTGCTTCCTCATAGCTTCTTGGAATCTGCTTTTTATCAAGACTAAGGGTAAATGCAACATGAGAATTAGGTATATAAACTAAATTACATACTCCCTGATCATGATGAATTACTGCATTGTTGTTGTAATAGAAGTTAGGTTGAAATCTTTGCCTTGTACTTCTTCTAAATGCCACTGGTTGTTCTACGCGGACAGTAGGTTCTTCTTTTTCTAAAGCTTTCACAAGATTTGGTTGTTCCCTTGGTATTTTAGAGGCTGAAACTAGAATGGTGTCCTCTCTTTCTGAATCATCCTGAGCATGTATAGATGATTCTCCCCCCCCCCATGATCAAGAGGATGAAGATCATGTTGACTGGAAGAAGCTGGAGCCGGTTCATGCCATGGAGAACTTGGGCCCGATTCGTGTCGAGGTAGACCTGGTTTGTGCATAGGGAGTTCTGGACCGTGCCGAGTAAGAGCTGGTTCGTGCTGAGGAGCTGGTTCGTGCCTGGTCGAGCGCGGTTCATGCTGAGCTTGTCCTGGATTGTGCCAAGCCAAAGCAGGAGCTGGAGGAGCTGGGACAGGTGTTGGCGCCTTAGAAGGAACTATGCCAATGTTTTCTAAGATCCTTCTTAGATTTTCAGCTTGGTCAGATCTTGTTGTTGAGATGTCCTTGAATTCTTCACAAGTTCCTTCTTCATAGAATCCTTTGGATTCTTAGAATTTGACATCTCTGGATACCATGACTCTTCTAGTCTCTGAATTGTAGCATTTGTATCCCTTTTGTGTAGGAGAATACCCAATGAACATGGTCTTGGTGCTCTTTGGTTTCAGCTTGTTCCTAATTTCTACTGGGACTAAAGCAAAACAAACACACCCAAATACTCTTAAGTGTTCAATATTAGGCTTAGTTTTGTTTAATACCTCAAAGGGAGACAGATCATCTAGAACTTTAATTGGAGTTCTATTGATTAAGTAGCATGCAGCTACTAGTGCATCTCCGCAAAATCGTTTGGGAACCTTCTTGTGGAACATCACTGTTCTCACAACTTCCATCAAATGTCTGTTCTTCCTCTCAGCGACTCCATTTTGTTGTGGAGTGTAGGGACAGCTTGTTTGATGTTCAATACCATGCTTGGCCAAGTGTTGCTAAAACTTGGTGCTAGTGTGCTCTCCTTCATTATCTGTTCTAAAGCATTTAATATGGACCAGGTTGGAGAAGCTAGTGGCGTTTGCTGGTGAAGGTTTGGACCTGTCAATGAACTAGCTTGGCTTCAACTCAGGATGAAGCACCCAACAATCCTTTTTGGTGTGACAGTTTCTCTTGCAGTGATCACACACAGCCTTCTTCTTAGGAATCAGCTGGAGCTGGCTTGAAGAAGCTTTTGTGGGAACCACCATGTCTTCCTTGTTTTCAAACTGCTGAAGAGATCCTTGCTCATTCTGAATCTTAGCACAGACATCCTCTAAGCTAGGAAGCTTGTCCTCCCTAAGAATTTGCTTAATCAAGTCTGTGTAGTTAGTGTTTAAAGTCAAAAACAACCCAAACATCTTATCTTGTTCTCTCCTTTCATGAAGAATGATAGGATCAATTGTGGCAAGCCTATGCATCTCTAGCTCTGCCCAAAATGCTCTGAAGGATCCATTATGCTTTGTGAACTCAACATCCTCTTGTCTAAGATCATTCAAAACTTTCTTTACCTTGAAAATTCTCATGAGGTTAGTAGTGTTTTCATACACAGTTTTTAAAGTTTCCCAAAGATCTTTAGCATTTTCACAATATGAATATACTTCTAAGAGAGATCTAGCAAGAAAGTTTTGAAGAATAGAAATTACAATCTGGTCTTCCTGAAACCATTTTTTTATCATCTTGATCATCTTAAGCAGCCCCTTCAATAGCTAGAACTGCCGCCTTTGTTATATGGCTCCATAAGCCTTTGCTGTACAAGGTGGTCCTCATGGTTCTTGACAAGAGGAGGTAGTTCGTCCTTTGAAGCATAACTGGAGCCTTTATGTTCATTTGGTACTCCATCAGACTCGGTTTTAAAGCCTGCAAGAAGATAAGATCAAGAAAGAGACACGCGCTGGACCACTGCAAGGACGGCACATCTAACAACTTTCAACTGAATGCAACAGCCTAACAACCACTGCTCAACAACTTAAACAGCCCTCTAGTTCTTAACTAACAATGATCCAGTCAACAAAATTTGTTAAAAACTCATAACCAAATCGAAAACAACTTTTCCCTCCAAATTTATAAAAAACATAATTTTAACAACTATCAAGAAAACCTTTATTGAAGTAAAAAACTCTTTGGATTGAGATTAAAATTCTTGCTACCCTCCAAAAGATCCTTAAATAACTTCTGATTGTCCAAGATTCATAAAAAAAAAAACAGAAAGAATAGGGTTTGTACAACCAATAGCAAAAAGAGGTCAAATCTGGACACGTCGGAATAGATTGATAAAGAAAGCTTCAAAACTTGTAAAGTCGAAGAGCATACCTCCTGAATCTTCAACTATTCTCGTTCTACTTGAGTTTAGGCTTTGGAATTGCTCGATTTTGATAAGATTTGAAGGAGATATGCTCATTACAAACCCGAAGATTCGCTTGATGAAGAATCTGGCAATAAATCGCGAGTTCTTGCCGGAAAACTCGATGAAACTGCGATGCACCCGCGACGGGTCCGGTTGAAGAGATCATATGAAAACAGAGAAGAGTTTGCGGAATTTTATGCCAGATTGATGTAACCTGACTATGATACATGAAAGATTATGATATTAAGAGAATCAGAGATTTTAAGATTGAGAGAAAAAGAGATTAGAGAGTAAAGTGAGAATGAATATTATTGAGAAAATGAGAAAAATGAATTTCTTGCTTACAAAGGAAGATAAAGATAGCTATTTATACTAATCTAGTCTAGGCTTGTTTGGATACTAGGATAGCCTAATACATGTTTGGATACAAGGATAAGATATTATTAAACACAAATAAGCCTAAGACACTTCCTTAGTCTACACGCCTTTAACCTTATAATCTAAGGCCATATTTCTTCATTTCTTCACTTTGTCTTCATCATTCTTCTTCATTCCAACAGTATATGGAAAATATAATCAACTTCACTAGCATCTTTTTTATTCCAAAGAAACAAAAACCATTAAGGATTGAGGACTTCAGACCCATTAGCCTCTGCAACTTCATTTTCAAGGTCATCTCCTACATGTTATCATCCAGACTGAAGAAGTTATTACCGTCTTTAATCTCCCAAAACCAAGAAGCGTTCGTAGAGGGAAAATTAATTACTGACAATCTGTTGCTTGCCCACGAGATCCTGCATGCCCTATGTACGAATCGTGATGTCTCGGAGAACTACTTAGCTTTAAAAACAAATATTATGAAGGCCTTTGACAAGGTTGAATGACAGTTCATATAGGACTCGGTTAGGGCTGTAGGCTTTTGTGAAACATGGATTAATTGTGTCATGACATGCATAACTTCATCATCCTTTGAGGTGGTACTAAATGGGCGACCTTATGGAAGAATCATTCCTTCTTGGGGTCTAAGGCAGGGCGACCCCCTTATCTCCTTTTTAATTCATCATATGTGTTGAGATGCTCGCATGAAGATTTCAAGTTTCAGAGCAAACCAAGCAAGTAGAAGGGATAAGTATTGCGCTAACAAGTCTAAGAATTTCACACTTATTATTTGCATATGATTATCTGTTTTTCTGTATAGCCCAAAAGAATGAAGTACAAGCAGTGACTAAGTTATTAGCAGATTATAGCGAGGCATCGGGTCAATGAATCAACCTCTCTACATCGATCATTTTGTTTGGGCAGAAAGTAAATGCCACAACGACTTTACAAATTAAAGAGATAACATGCATCTCCAATGATAGTAAAAAAGACATTTACTTAGGTATTCCAGAGATATTCCAGGGCTGTAAGATCTCAACTCTTAGGTTCTTGATAGAGAGGGTTGAGAAGAAAGTTAACTTTCGGAAATTAAAGTTCCTCTCTCTCTGTCTCAGGTAAAGAGATGCTGATCAAGGCATTGGCTTTAGCTCTCCCAACCTACAAGATGTCATGCTTCATGTTGCCTAATGGTAACTCCAAAGCTATTACTAGGATATTGAATAGATTTTGGTGGAGGAATCAAAGTAATGATAGTGGAATTCACTGGAAAAAATAGAAGGATCTGTGCAAGACAAAAGCTGAAGGTGGTCTCGGACTTAAGGAAATGGAGGGTTTTAACCAAGCCTTCCTATGGCACGAAATATGGAGAATTGCATCGCAGCCCCAATCTTATTGTCCCAGACTTTAAAGGGAATATGCTTTAAGTCACAGTCCACTCTAACGGCCCGACGAGGTACAAGGCCTGGAATAGCATTTATAGATCTCAATGATTATTCATACTGGGATGCAGAAGAACTTTGGAAATGGCAGCGATATTAATTTTTTAGAGGACCCATGAGTAGTAGACATACATCTTAGACCTCCATTATTATAGGCTACTTTAGATAAGGAGTTGGTTTCTCTGGAGTACTTCAAAGAACCAGACTCGGATCAATGGAAGTTAGATAGACTTTTAGAGGCAGAAGAGTGGACTAATAAGCAAAATTAAGCCTAGTAGAATTAATTCAGAGATGCCATTTAGTTGGATCTACCAGGTGAAATGAGAATTACACGGTGAAGTCTGGATATAAGGTATGGTACAACAAGGTACAGAGCATTGAAGGTGAGAATATTTCAAGTAATCCAAACATAAACCAGCTTTACTCTGAAATTTTCTACGTTGCCACAACTCCAAAGATAAAGAACCTACTGTTGTGTATCCTCCCAAATATTTTAACCACAAATACCAATCTGTGGAAACGGGGACTTTTAAAGCAAGAAGAATGTTCTAAATATGGGTTTCAAAGCGAGGATTCGAATCATATCTTCTTCAGATATCCATATGAAAGAGCAGTCTGGGCAAGCTATCCTCCTTAATTTTTATTTGCTCCAGAGGCGGGGGAATCAATCTACACAAATGTATTTTCGTGCCTTGAGTAATAAACATCCTCCTAATCTGAAATTTTGGCCATGGATGATCTGGAACTTATGGAAGACGAGAAACAATTTGTTCTACAATAGTATAGAATCTTGCCCACGTGAACTCGGCTAATTAGCGACAGAACATGATGTAAGAACTTGGATGGGCTGTCTTTTCACCGAGAAACTCAGGATAATGGGACAGAATTCGATGGTAGCGAAGGGGTGGATCGAAGGGACCACACAAGCTGTGAAAGGGGCTTGTGATACTCCAAGAACTTCAACCAATGGGGTTGAAGTCGACGGCTCCAAGCAAAGGAATTGCTGGCGGCTGTTTTGTCTAAAAGACTTAAGGGTTTTTGTTAAAATTGCTTGTTATTTCATAAAGTGAAACAAGAAGGCTTATATAATGCCTTGTTACAATTTTAGGGTAAACTACAAGGCGTTTAACCTTTAGGAGATTAAGACAACATGTAGTTTACTTACTGTCACCTAGAATAAATAAGGGGCCATAATTAGTCAACATGACTTAACCCAACTAAACACTTAGACAAATAAATCGAAATTATAGAAGGAAAAGCCCAATAACACTTAGGCTGAGAATTCGCCTGAAGACTTGTGAATGGGATGGAATTGTGAACAAGTCTTCAACGCCTTGCGAAATAGGAGTGTTGCCTCATTAAAACCTTCTTCGGAAAACCCAATGGGACAAAACCGAAGATAGGGAAAAGAGTACAATTTCCTAGAACGACTTTTGGTGTCTCTACCGAATGGTAATGGTAAAGACACCGGAGGAGGAAGAGTCTTCGAGAAAGAACCTCCAGGGTTCCTTGTCTAGCTGGAACAGAGCTCCGGTCGTGGGTGCAATGGCCAGAACAGGCTGGTCGGGGGCGTGTGGCTGGCGGGTCGTCTGGCCGGATGCGTGACCCGGGCTGGTCATCTGGCCGGCTGGCCGGGGGCTGGACGTCTGGGTCGCCTCTTGTTCATCTCCTGTCCCACACTCCAACAACAGGCTGAGCTTGTCTCCTAAAGCTTTCCTCTTGGACCGCGTAAGAGGTCCAGGTGGAATGACCGGTGCAGTAGCTGGTTCGATGCCCTCATCATTCCCTCCCTCTTGAAGTGCTTTGGTCTCCAAAGCAAAATCCTCACCTGCATCAAACAACTCTAAGTCAGCAACATTGAAAGTACTTGAAACATTATACTCACCTGGGAGTTCGAGCTGGTAGGCGTTGTCGTTGATTCTCCGAAGAACGCGAAATGGGCCATCTCCCCGGGTTGCAAGCTTGCTCTTTCGTCGCTGGGGAAATCTCTCGGGGCGCAGGTGTAGCCAAACCCAATCTCCTTCCTTGAAGACCATGTGCCGGCGGCCCTTGTTGGCATTCCTGACGTTCTGGATGTTGCGTTGCTCAAGGTTCGCCTTAGTCTCCTCGTGAAGTTTCTTGATGTAGTCTGCTTTGGCTTCTCCCTCCAAGCTGATGGCGTCGGTCAGAAACGGTTGTCCGGGGAATGCCATGAAGTCTGACGATTTCTTTGAAGAACAGGTCGGCGATCTGGCTTGCGTCGTTGGTCTTGTTACAAGCGATGAAATGTGCCATCTTAGAGAACCGGTCGACCACGACGAAGATGGAATCCTTATTGTGCAACTTCGGTAGGCCTAGGACGAAATCCATGGATATGTCTGTCCAAGGCGCAGATGGAACTGGCAAGGGCATGTAGGGGCCCTGCGGATGCAGCTTTGACTTAGCCCGCTTGCAGATAAGGCACCGGGCGCAATGTGTCTCGACGTCTCGGCGCTGATGAGGCCAATAAAAGTGCTCCTTAAGCATGCTTAAGGTCTTGTCAATGCCAAAGTGTCCCATGAGACCTCCACCGTGTGCTTCTCTGAGAAGCAGCTCTCGGATTGATCCCCTCGGAATGCAGAGTCGCTTGTCCTTGGGTGCTTGGTCACGGGCAAGCCCAATTTCTCCACCATGTACTTACTGGCGGCATTCGTGCAGGATCCTCCGTCAATGATCAACGAACACACTTTCCCAAGTATCGTGCATTTGGAATGGAAAATGTTCTCTCGTTGTTCTTCTTCTTCAGGCTCAATTTGTGAACTAAGGACACGTCGGATCATAAACATCTCTCCGGAATCAGCGTATTCAATATCCTCATCGGAATGATGTGTCGGAAGTATTGGCTCTTCTTGCTCCTCCTCGGATTCATAATCTCCGGACGCAGTAAGGACCATTGTCCTTTGAGTGGGACAATCCCGGTACATGTGTCCTCTGCCCTTACACTTGAAGCAGACGATATCGCTGCTCCGCTGAGGCTGGGATGGGCGGCATGCGGTGGTCTAGGAGCTGGAGGCGCCGGTCTGGGGGCTGAGCTGGGGGCGACGGCTTTGCCTTTGAGTCGTGGGTCAATAGGCTGAGTTGTCCGCTCAAATGGCTTGGAACCGGTGTTCCAAGTGTTTCTGGGTCGAGAAGGTGCGGCAAGCTTCCGCTTATGGCACTTCTCGATCTGGACTGCTAGGTGGAACAGCTCACCTAGGTCGTGGTAGGGCTGCAGTTCAATCTTTCTGGCGATGGAATCTTGCAAGCCATCGATGAATTGGGCCATAAGGCTCTCTTCAGATTCATCTACATCGAGTCGGTTACGTAGATGCTCGAACTCGTCAAAGTATTCAGTCACCGTCTTGCTTCCTTGAGTGAGGCGTCGGAAACGTCGCTGAAGCTCGCGGTGGAAGTGGGGCGGTACATAACGTCGCCTCATGATTTGGGTCAGCTCGACCCATGAAGTCACAGAACCCATACGAGCTCGTCTGCGGGTGGTTACTTCGCGATCCCACCATGCTAAGGCATGGTCTGTAAATTTCGCTGTCGCAAAGATGACCTTTCGGGGATCATCATAGTTGTAGTACTCAAAAATGAGCTCCATGCGTCTCTCCCAGTCGAGATACTCTTCGGGGTCTAATTTCCCCGAGAAAGGAGGTGGGCTCATCTTGACTTCCGGGTAGTGGGTGGCTGGACGCGGCGGCGGTGGTGGTGGTAGGTCGTCGTCATAGTAGGGATGTCGACCCATAGGTGGCCGTTCGTGGTGGTATGGAGGCGCGGCAGGTGCGGCAGGGGGAGGCGGCGTGGCTTGCCTCAACTGCTCAAGCTGAGTGGAGAATGTTGACATTTGTGCCGTCAGGGCTTGAAGAAGCTGTACCATGGTCGGATCAGCTTGCCCCGACGTTGATTCATCCCTTCCTGTCATATATCCTTTTCCAGGAAAAGGAAATTTATAGAAAAAGGAAAGTTTCCTTTTTGGGAAACTTGCAGAAATTGGAAACTTTCCTTATTTGGAAAGTTCCCGAGAATATATATTTTTTTTTGATTTTATATTTATGAACAGAATTATAAAATAAGGAAAGAAAATATGCTATCTATAAAAGGAATAACCTAGAAAAAGGAAAATATCCTATGGATGTATTTCCTAAACCTAAAAAGGAAACTAATAACTAGGGAATATCCTAAAGATTTATGTCTAATCTAGAAAAAGGAAACTAAATAAAATCCTAATAAATAACTAGAAAAATTTCCTAAACACTATCTAGAAAATTTCCTAAACTAATTTAATGCCTAGAAAACTTATGGAAACTATCTAGATACAACCTAAATACTATGGAAAACTTCCTAAAACTAGAACTAAGAATCTAGACAACTAAACTAACCTAGCCGCCTAACTACTCGAACCCTAAACGAGCCTAGTGCTCGGACGCCGAACTAGCCTAGAGGTGGCTACGCGGACAGGTGACGGCTAGCGAGTTGGGACGGGTGTGGAACGACTAGGGCGGCCGGCGCGGTACGAGACAGGACCTAACACTCGACTAGGGCTAGACTCGGGACGCTAAGGCTCACGCACGCTAAGACCTAGACCTAAGACACACTAGCTACGCTCGCGGACAGGAGAAGGGCGAGGACGCACGCTAAGACGCGGTATGGCAACAAACGGCTTGGTGCACTAGTGCACACGCGGTAGACCTAGGCTATCTAGAAGCGGGATGCTCACGCATACACGCGGGAGCACACTAAGAGACCTAGACGCGAGTTGATACAACTCGTGGGGCTGCCTAACCTAGACCTAATGCAATGAGACTCAACAAGCGACACAAAGGAGGAGTAGCCTGAACTAGGACGCTAGGGAACCTAGGCTGCTCGCGTTTTGGGTAGGATACTAAAGGGGCCCTAGCAAGCAACACACAAATCCTTATGGATTTTCAAGTATGTGAATGTGTTCTATGTGAGTTTTCTAAGAACCCTAGTTTGATTTTAACAACCTAAACAATATTTTGTTTTCTTTTCTTAAAAAAAAAATTTCTAGCAACAAACAAGCAATAAAACAAACAAATTTCTTCTATTTTTTTTTTTTTTTAAATATGAAAAATAAGAAAAAGATTGATAGAACCTGAGAACCTCAGGGGAACGTTTGTGGTATGTGACTTGATTCCTCTCCTTCTTACTGAGAACCTCAGGGGAAAGAGAAAGATACACAATCAAAAGCCAAAACTGTTGAAACAAAACAATGAAAAATCGCCAAAAATAAAAGGATAGAATCAACCTGATGTGCAGGAGCTTTAAGCTCTGATACCAGATGATGTAAGAACTTGGATGGGCTGTCTTTTCACCGAGAAACTCAGGATAATGGGACAGAATTCGATGGTAGCGAAGGGGTGGATCGAAGGAACCACACAAGCTGTGAAAGGGGCTTGTGATACTCCAAGAACTTCAACCAATGGGGTTGAAGTCGACGGCTCCAAGCAAAGGAATTGCTGGCGGCTGTTTTGTCTAAAAGACTTAAGGGTTTTTGTTAAAATTGCTTGTTATTTCATAAAGTGAAACAAGAAGGCTTATATAATGCCTTGTTACAATTTTAGGGTAAACTACAAGGCGTTTAACCTTTAGGAGATTAAGACAACATGTAGTTTACTTATTGTCACCTAGAATAAATAAGGGGCCATAATTAGTCAACATGACTTAACCCAACTAAACACTTAGACAAATAAATCGAAATTAAAGAAGGAAAAGCCCAATAACACTTAGGCTGAGAATTCGCCTGAAGACTTGTGAATGGGATGGAATTGTGAACAAGTCTTCAACGCCTTGCGAACTAGGAGTGTTGCCTCATTAAAACCTTCTTCGGAAAACCCAATGGGACAAAACCGAAGATAGGGAAAAGAGTACAATTTCCTAGAACGACTTTTGGTGTCTCTACCGAATGGTAATGGTAAAGACACCGGAGGAGGAAGAGTCTTCGAGAAGGAACCTCCAGGGTTCCTTGTCTAGCTGGAACAGAGCTCCGGTCGTGGGTGCAATGGCCAGAACAGGCTGGTCGGGGGCGTGTGGCTGGCGGGTCGTCTGGCCGGATGCGTGACCCGGGCTGGTCATCTGGCGGGCTGGCCGGGGGCTGGACGTCTGGGTCGCCTCTTGTTCATCTCCTGTCCCACACTCCAACAACAGGCTGAGCTTGTCTCCTAAAGCTTTTCTCTTGGACCGCGTAAGAGGTCCAGGTGGAATGACTGGTGCAGTAGCTGGTTCGATGCCCTCATCAGAACACAAGGGGGAATGGAGGAAGGTGCAGAAGGAGACTCATCCTTCTCAAGAGCAGTTCCCTCTATAGCAGCAATGTATATTTTCCAAATGCCCAATAACTGAGGAATTGAGACTTTCATGGAGCCCTACCATATCATGTCACTTCACATGCAACATTGATGCATCTTTGAGTAAAGATTCGGGGTTAACGAGTATGGGTTGGGTTCTTCGTAACTCAGAGGGAGTAGTTAGACTTTTTGGAGCCAAGGCATTCCCACAACTTTCCTCTGCGCTTCAGCAGAAGCTGCTGCATTGTCTTGGTCTATAACGTGTCTGTGGAACATGAGGTGCAACAATATCTGTTTTCATATGGACTGTTCGAATTTGTATAAGGCAGTCAGAGAACAAGGAAAATGGCCGAGCCTTGATAATTTTCTTCAGAATGTCCACGATAGAGTGTTGATGAATCTGTGTTTCTCTTTTAAATTAGTTGGGAAGAATGCAAATCGTGTGGCAAATGCGATTGCTCGTATTGCGTGGTCATTCTTGTTTATTTTTCCACTATCAATTAAGGATTATCCAATTTGTTAGACAACCTGTCAAGAGTTATCTGATGTAATATTTAGGAGCCATTGTCTGAAATGCTCATTTGGAGAGAAAAAAAAATCTCTTATACCCTTCATTAATCTATCATACACCCCCATTTAACCCTTAAAATTAGAAAAGAAAATAATTTCAAAAATCAAAAAATAAAAAATCAAATTATGGTTGTGGTCGTGCTTAATCGCAGTTCGTATGATTCGTCAGCAGGTCGAGCTTCGTCTCTCTCTCTCCTCTCCACGCGATTCTCAGAGAAGCTCAAACTATCCTCCTGCGTGTACTCCTCATCTTCCCTCTCAGCTACGAGCTACTGGTACTGTTGCTCTTATCTTTTTGTCGCCTCATTCATCTCCATAGACCTCGTGGAGCTCAATTATGATTTCAAATCGACGTTTAACTCGAGCTCAATTTCAATTTCATTGTAATCTCTTGATTGAACTTGTTTTAAGCTTGTTTTATGGGTATATTAGTACTAGGTATCAAAAATCAATGTATTGTAGTTGTAAAATCGCAGTAAACACTCGAGTAGGAAGAAGTGAAATATGGGTTATTGCGATAGCTCAAGTCGGTAAAACTATAAAACTAGTGATTGTAGTAAAACTAATAAAACAAGTTATTGTAGTAAAATCAATAAAATCAGTAAAACTAATAAAAGTGCTAAAACCATTAACACTATTAAAACTAATAAAAATAGGAAAAACAGTAAAACTAGTAAATTAGGGAAATTAGAAAATAGTAAAAATAGTAAAACTAAGCAATATACTGATTAAAATAGTATTACTGTGAATATATTAGAGCTAGTGTAACTGGAGATAACTAGTAATTTTGATTGAAATTTTGTATTGTTTTGGCATGTGACAATGAGCAACAATGTCTTGATACATTTTAGATGTGGAGGTTGCATGTATAGTTTAATAATTAAGTCATCAATGGAGGATATAATTTTACCGATCGTAGAAGACAGGATATACAAGAAGGTTGGGTTAGATGAAAATGTAGTGAATTTGAAATTGAGTTACATTCCATTGCTGGTGGGATGTGAGGAACAATTTATTATTTGTGATGATGAGGATCTTTGCGTTTATCTAAACTCAATTGATAAATAAAATCATAGATGTATGTTGTATGTAGAAGTTATCAGTATATCAGACGTAATTGAGCAACTTTCGAGAGTGGGCAAAAGAATTTCTTTTGGTATGAACTATGAGGATAATGTCATAACTCTGTATGTAGGCAATGGAGAACATAAACAACAACATGAGGCCGTGGAGGATGAAGCCGTGGAGGATGAAGCCGTGGAGGATGAAGCCATGGAGGATGAGGCAGTGGATGATGACCGAGTTAAACAGTTAAGAGTTGGAGTACAAAGTTATCGGTAGCGATAAAAAGCTATATTTGGTGAACTTAATCTCATAAAGCTTGTGTTGCAGGGTGTTCGATATTCAAAAGTATCCATGTGTACATGCATTAGCCGCTTTCATTGATATCAAAAGGCATGGAGATAGAGGTTATGATATCCAGTTACATGATTTGTGCTTGAAATACTACTGGTCGGAACTGTGGGCATTGGCGTATTACAAGACAATTTATATAGTGTCGAATATTACAATGTGGGATGTCTCAGATTACATCAAAGAATTGCAAATCATACATCTGGATATCATCAAAAAGAAGGGTAGAAAGAAAGTTAAAAGGTTTTCATCAGCTGGGGAACGACATCCAAGGACCAAAAATAAAAGGTGTCCAAGACAAGAACTCCAATGGTTGTTATTTGGGGTCATTTGAGATTTGGTGTTTTGTAAAACAATGTAAAATGGTGTTTTTGTTATGTAATATTAGTTTTTGTACACAGTTTTACTAGTTTTACTTGCTTTTTTTGGATAACTTACTTTAGTTTTACTAGTTTTACTTTTTTGGACTAACTATCGTTAGTTTTACTTGTATAACTAGTATAACTAGTAAAAATGGTACAGTTTTATAACTAGTATAAATGATAAGATGTTATGTTAGTAAGGATAATAGGCAAATTGATATTATAAACATGAAAATTATTGGTATAAACATATTAATCAAATTATTAAACAATGTAAAATGGTGTTTTTGTTATGTAATATTAGTTTCTGTACACAGTTTTAGTAGTTCTACTTGCTTTTTTTGGACAACTTACTATAGTTTTACTAGTTTTACTTTTTTGGACTAACTATAAAACTAGTATAACTATAAAACTAGTATAACTAGTATAACTAGTAAAACTAGTAAAAATGGTACAATTTTATAACTGGTATAAATGATAAGATGTTATGTTAGTAAGGATAATAGGCAAATTGATATTATAAACATGAAAATTATTGGTATAAACATATTAAGAATCAAATTATTAAATTGTCTATTTTTCCTTATCGTGAAAGAATATAGACAACATAGTCTTTACACTTTTGATGTCACTATCAATTATAGCCAAGTTATTATGAAAAAATTGCATTCATAGACTTTGACAACATTCAAATGCTTGAAAAACTCATAATTTTAATTCAATTAACATTAATCAACTGTAAAACTGGTAAAACATAAGACTTAGCAAAGTAAAACTAATTAAAATGAGAAACACTTAAAGTACACCTATATGCATTTTTTTGTACAACTACAATTTGGAGTACAACTAAATGCATTTTTTTGGATGCCCAACTGTAAAATGTTTTCCGCCCAAATGCTCAAAATTTTAAGTTTCTCCCCAAACAAAACTTTCTTGTTTCATTTGAACCAAATTCCAAAAACATCTCATTCATTTACGATAATTCCTCTTTCTCTCTCTTTTGCTCTCTCTCTCTCTCTCTCTTGCTCTCTCTCTCTCTCTCTATCTCTCTCTCTCTCTCTCTCTCTCTCTCTCTCTCCCTCTCTTTCGCTTATCCCATGGATCCTAGATACAAGGATGAGAAGAGGAAGAAGAAGTATATCAACATGATTACTTTATGGTCGATCGTGACGAAGGGATTTTGACAGTTTGTCCATGTGGTGGACAACTCGTCACTGAAACCGAAACCAAAACCAGAAAGAAATATTTTATTTGCCAACAGTTTGAGGTTAGAAAATCATTGTTCCTTTGTCTTTTAACTTACTAATATATGTTATAACTCATAGATTTTTAATTTTAGGATGATGAAATGTATCGTAAGAAAAATTGGTTTGATGGTGTCAAAGAAGAGATTGGTAAAATGAATAAGGAGGTTGATTCCCAAAATTCAAAGATCCGAAGTTTGGAACGTCAGCTTGAGCAATCTTTTAAGGAGATAAAACCTTCAAAATGAAAAGCTAGGGAATAATTAGTAAAATCGGTTGTATTAGTAATTTTTTACTTGTTGCATTGTTCTATTATTATTTAGTAATACTTCAGTTCTATTGTAGTTTTACTTTTAAATGAACCAAATTTTATAAAAGAGTTCAAACCAAAACAACAAAAAAGCAGAAACAACCAAAGCACTTAAACTATAATTAACGTCAACAAAAAATTAAAACAAGTCCAACAATTGAGCTGAAAACAACGTCAACTACCATGCTGCTTCACTGCTCCCTAGCGTGTTTCTGCCCCTTCTTTTTTGCATCACTCGGCTTACCTTCAAGCTGGTCAACCCGGGCTGCCAACATATCCACCTTCTCCTCAAAAAGTTGAAGCACTAAATTGACTTTATTCTCCAGTTCTAGCATTCTGTCTTCTATTGAGGACTCTGGTTGATCCTCATTAGTTTGTAGTCGCCGACGGGTTGATTCCTTCCCCCTTTCTTTCATCTATTCTTTGCCCTCGAAACGGGCAGCCAAATCCTCTTTTAACATATTTTCAAAACAGATTTCATGTCCACCGCGAAGACTCATCATCCAACTGTTGACTACAACATCATGTGTGTCGTCGTCATCTTCAAGCTCTGTCATCTCGTGCAGGAGATCTTTTTCACTGATGGTCGGGACAAGCAGGCTCTCAATGCGCTACGCATGTAAACCACAAAAAGTTTTACTTAGTTCTATGTACACATTTTGAACAGTTCTACCTTAGTTATATCAGTTATACTAGTTCTACTTAAACAGTTTTATAGTTCTACTTAAACCATTAAACAGTTGTACTAGTTCTACATACACAGTGATACAATTTTACTAGTTTTACAATTAAAAATTGGATATAGTTCACGTAGTTGTACATTAGTGTTTCCTAGAGCTACATAAATATTTGACAAAGGAAATCCCTTCTTCACGCCTTTCTTTAACTTTTTCTTGCACATCCTTGGACAAGACTCTTCAGCGCCTACAACTTGTTCTCGAAACTCCGAGGCCAACTCCGGGATGGCATCAAATGCTAGCAACTACACCAAAATACGCAATGCACATAAAAAAAATTTACCTTCACTTATATGAATTAAAAACAATAAATAATACCGCAAATTTAAATGTACCTCCATTAGAATAAAAAAATCCGGGAATCGGCCACAAGACATTCTACCTTCACCTCTCCTTCGAAGTAGTCCATTGTATGCGCTATCTCCCAGAGCATGTGATCGAATTACAGTCGCCCTCAAAGAAATGAATGACATAACTGCAGATTATCCACATCTCTGAGAAAGATTGACTCCACCGACAGGGTATCTTTTCCGGTCTTTGTCTGTCCACCCACGATGCTAGACAAGAAATATAGGATCAACATCTTCAGCTGATCTACTAAAACTCTATCTCTATAAGCTTATCCTTCACGTCCATATAACTGACAGTTAATCCGGCTCCAAATTACTTCTCTACAAATATCATGCTCCCTTTTTCCTTCCAGTTCAGCGGGTAGTTTGAGCAGTTGAACCCCGAGATCAGTACGTGTTCCCTTAAACCGTACCGGATGGCAACGCCATTTACAGCAAACCAAGCTTCATTCATATTTTCAATGCAGAAATTTCTGAGGAGAAGTATCCACATGGCTTGAACCTTGTGGCTCTTGTTCTTAAGCATGTGGAAAATATTCTTGAACTTCGAGTGTCTTAGAAACCACATCCGCTATTTTTTGTCATCGGTGGCTGTAAGTTGTCCAGAGTTTCCATTGTTTCATAAAAAAACATCTAATCGAGATCTTGATCTTCTTATGGTACTGGTTTGAATGGAAGTGTATTGCCAAAAGAGGAATTGCCTGACAATCTACAATGGCATCCTGCAACAAACAACAAACAGAAATATCCAGTTATATCAGCTATACAAAAAGTATACAGTTTTACTGAAGTTATGGTAAGTAATTATATAGTTTTACTAGTATTACTATAACAATTATACAATTATACTTATACTAAAATAATTATAACTAACTAGTTCTACTAAAATAATTATACAATTTTACTAACAAACCAGGACACATTGAAACTTTGGTTTAGTTTTACTTAAACAATCACAGTTTTACCAGTTTTACTAAATCAATCTTAGTGTTATTGAAATAATCTCAGTTTCACTAGTTTTACTAAAATAATTATAAAGTTTTACCTCCACTTCTGTCGTGTCGCTAACGGTGCGACTGGAGCTTCCTCCGTTGACAGCTTCTTCTCCTCTGGTGCTGATAACTTCTTCTACTGTCGGGACTTCAACTTCAGCCGGGATGGTTTCTCCTTCTCCTCTGACATCTCTTTCTCTTTCTTTTTTTTTCTCTACTCCATCTACCTTTTATTGTCCCTCTTCCGATTCAACTTCATGTTTTTCGTTTTCTCCTTCTTCTCTCTTTTCCGACCCAGAAACTTCTCCTTCTTTTTCTTCTTTCAACGCCTCTGGTTCTCCTTCATCGCGGAGAGCTCCTCCTTCGTCACTTCGTTCTTTGTTTTCTCTCTCTACAACATGTGGCGGTGCATTTAGGGCTTCATAAACCACAATCGCTAGTGGGTTGTTTTCTACAACCATCTGCGCATCCACCGGTGGCGCCTCCTCCATCTGTATTGCTACCTCACCCTGCCATTGTCTCCTAATTTAATTTTTTCTCTGTCGTACGGTTTCGACGGAGAAGCTCTTTCTCTTTGTTCTTCGATTGCTAGGTGCCATTAGAGGAGAAAATGAAAGATTATGAGATTAAGAGATTTGTAGAATGAGAGATTTAGAGAGAAGAATGATTTTATTAAGAAATGAGAATAATAGTTTCTTAATTACAAATGAGAAGGGAGATAGATATTTATACTAATCTAGTCTAAGCTTGTTTGGATACAAGGATTGTCTTATACATGAATGGCTAAAAGGATAACATAACACTAGAACACAAACAAGCCTTAGACACTCCCCTTTAAACCAAGTAACTCACGCCTATTATATAAACCATTAAAGGCTTTCTAATTTCATCATTTCTTCTGCATTCCAACACTCCCCCTCAAGCTTAAGACATGGAGAATGTCTAAGTTGCAACCATGAAGCATTACCTCATTAAAAACCTAAAGAAGGAAAACCCATTTGGGACAAAACCTTTTCTAGAGAAAAAGAGTATAACACTCCATGTTGGGATCATTGGTGTGGAATGGTCATAAGGTCAAGCCTTGGATAGATGGAGACGCCATTCTTCAGAGTTGTTGCTTTGGTGAACACATCAGCTAGTTGATCCTCACTCCTTGTATAACAAGGCAAGATGATTCCCTTCCCAATGGCTTCTCTTACTTTGTGACAGTCTACTTCTAAATGCTTGGTCCTTTCATGGAACGCAGAGTTGGAGGCTATGTGTATAGCAGCCTGAATGTCACAATGGATGGTGATAGGTTCTTCATACTTCACGGCAAGATCCTCCAAAATTTGCCTCAGCCAAATGCATTCAATTGTGAGCTTCTTCATTGCTCTATATTCTAATTCTGCACTAGAGCATGATATCAATTTTTGCTTCTTGGTTTTCCAAGTCACTAGGCTCCCTATCTCCTGCCCAATCTGCATCACAATAACCAACTACATTTGTGTTTTTATTGCAACCCATCCATATACTTTGTTCATGAGTGCCCTTTAGTTATCTCAAAATTCAGTTTGCCATCTCCCAATGTCTCATCTCTGGTCCTTACATGTGTTGAGATATCTGATTCACAGCAAAATATAAATCTGGTCTAGTGATGGTTAGATAAATAAGCTTACCAACCGCTTTTCTATAGAGCTTAAGATTATGAAAATCAATTTCCTCCTCTAGCTCCCCCTTAGTTCTGTTTTTATAATCTTCTTCTAAGGGTGTTTTGGCTGGTTTAGCTTCCATCATACCTGTAGAGGTTAGTAAATCTACAACATATTTCCTTTGAGAAAAAAAGAGACCTTCCATGAACCTATGCACTTCAATTCCTAAGAAGTATTTAAATTCTCCTAGATCCTTAATATCAAAGACACTCTTCAAGTAATCTTTAGTAGATGCAATACCAACACTATCACTACCAGATATGATTATATCATCTACATAAATAAGAATGACCACAATACCTTCCTTGCTTTTTAGTGTAAAAAGAGTATGTTCAACTTCAGATCTTTTGAATCCTCTATCCATCAATGTTACACTTAGCTTGTGGTACCAAGCTCATGGAGATTGTTTAAGGCCATAGATGGCATTCCTCAGTCTGAGAATGTTGCCGCTCTCTACCTCCTCCTCTAGACCTGGTGGAGGTGACATGTATACCTTTTCTTCTAGTTCACCTTGCAAGAATGCATTCTTAACATCCATTTGCCATAACTCCTACTCAAGGTTAGTAACAAGTGAAATAACAACATTAACAGAACGAAGCTTAGCTACAGGTGCAAAGGTATCCCTATAATCCTCACCATATGTCTGAGTAAAACCTCTAGCCACCAACCTAGCTTTATATCTATCAATTTCACCATTGCTTATGTATTTAATGGTAAAAATCCATTTAGAACTTACAGCCATTTTTCCTTTTCGTAAAGTAGCTGAAGCATAGGTAACATTCCTTTCCATGGCTTGTTTCTCAACTAGAATAGCTTCCCTCCATTCCTTCTTGGTCATAGCTTCCTCATATGTCTTTGGAATCTGCTCCTTATCAAGACTTGAAATGAAAGCAACATGATTAGTAAGTTAGTTAGCAATATTACAAACTCCCTGATCATGATGAACCACAACATTCCCATTGTAGAATACTGGTGGTTTCCTTTGTCTTGTGCTCCTTCTTAGAACTATAGGTGGAGCTTCTTGTATAGGATCCTCCTCTTCACCTAAAACTTCCAAAGGAGTGGGCACTTCTCTTGATCTTTTGGAAGCTGTGACCAAAATTAATTATTCTCCTGCTGACTCTTGTTGGACATGAATAGATGTCCCTCTCCCCCCACGTTGAAGAGGAGGAAGGCCAGGAGAACTGAAGATACTAGGTGGCTGACGGATGGAAGGACCAGTTGGTGTCGAAGGTCGCGGATCGGCTGGTGTAGCCACGGCTGGCTGATCGGATCTGGTCACGGCCGGAACAGGCTGGTCATGAGGAACCGTGGCCAGGGGCTGCTGAGCAGGAGGGTGTTGAAATGAAGAAGAGAAGAAGTAGTTTAAGACAAAGAAGAGAGTATGAAGTGTTAGAAAGAAGAAGTAAGTAAATACTCTAAACCAAATGGAGAGTATTAAGGAGCTTCTAAACCTATAGCCAAACAAGGGCATTAGGCACCTAATAGAGAGTGTTTGGACACAAGGATTATAAACTCACTATATAAATACTTGTACTCCTCATTTGTAAGTAAGAGAAAATAATTCTCTAATTTATTAATAAAAATCCTTTCTCTCATTCTCTTGCTTCTAAAACTCTCTCTCTATTCTCTTGATCAATGGTGAATCTAAATCTATCATTCTTTCATGGTATCAGAACCAGGTTACATCAAATCTGGGTAAATTTCATCATTCATTCATTGATTCAAGAAGAAATCATCTTCTTCTTCATCTTCTTCTTGTTTGATTTTGAACGTCATCTTGTAACTCCAATGCCGGCCAAACCACGACTCCTTTTGACGATCTGCTTTCTCTTGATTGTACATCGGCGAGTTCTGAATCCACGCCACTTTGAATTGCATCATTTTATCCAGGGAATCAAAAGTTACAAATTTTCTTGCAAAGGACCTTCGCGAGTGTCTCCGTCGCGAACCTCCGTGTTTTCCAGATCATTCCGACGTCGATTATTCATCAAATCGAGTTTTTTTAAATGCTAAACTCAAGCGCTTCGAGTCTAGTTTCTGTTTAAAGAAATCAGAACTCAATTCCATATAGTTTGGAGGAGTTTCTTGAAGTGTTTCTCAGAGATGTCCAAAATCGCATCTATCATGAACCTGGTGATAAAATTCTAATTATTTCTTAATTTTTTTTAATTCTTTGAATCTAGAAAGTTATATTAGTATCTTGTGAGTGTCTCTACGAATTTTTAACTTCAATCTGATAGGTTTAAGAATTCAAGATTGATTTTTTTGATTATCTTGTTAATTTCTTAAATTTTTAAAATGAAGGAATCTTGAAAATTTAGGATTAAATCTTTAATCAATTCGAAATTTAGGCTTCATTAATCTTGTTGAATTGGATAAGGTCTGTTAGAAATAGATCTTGTTGGTTGGAGTTGGTTAAAATCTGCTGCAGGAGTTGGTTGAAGTTAGTTGAAGGGAGTTAGGTTGTTGACTTGGTTGACAAGAAACTACTCACTACCAAAGAAAAAGAGGACATTGCTAAGCTGAGGAAATGCTTTGCTGTGAGGGAAACAACCTGAGTTGTTCGTTATGAAGCCTCAGAGAGAAGGCGGAGGAAACAACATCTATGGAGATTATGTGAGGGAAAATCTTCTGAGGTTGCAGAAAGAGGGAGAGGAAGAAATCGCTGTGTATATCCTAATGCAGAGGATATTCCTAAAAGTCTCAAACATGTTCTTGGTGCGAGAAGGCATTTACCATAAAGATCAAGCTCTATCAGAACTGGGAATCTATGGCGCTTACCTCAGGAACAAGGAGAGGTCAATGGACTCTGGAGCTGATCTGACAAGATAAGGAATCTGATAAGCAGATGCAACATGCAGCCATTGAGAAGTCAATGACTTTCGAAAACTCAGTCATTGGCAAATACAGTATATGGAAGAGAGACTATGAGAGCCCAAACGCTGATGCGATCCTGAAGCTTATGAGAGACCAAATAATAATGGCAAAAGCATATGCACATATCGCCAAATCAAAAAAAAAAAAAATGCTACCAATCTCTACGTTTTCTTGATGCAGCAGTGCGGAGAAAATCAACGTGTTATGGGTAAAGCAGCATCTGATGCTGACCTTCCTTCAAGCGCGCTTGAACAAGCAAAAGCCATGGGCCATGCTCTGTCTCTCGCAAAAGACGAGTTATATGACTGCCATGAACTTGCAACGATGTGGTAATATCAGATCCAGATGATGGTGATGATGTTCTCGAGATCTCTATTGCACGCCTTCTTGTGGCTGGTAGTGCTACACGTGTTCATCATGTCGGTGGAGCCATTTTAGAGTCACAAGCACCCTACAGAGAAGTTAAAACTTATCGTCCGCTGCAAGATTGTCCTGGATGTAATAGTCTAGAGGAGGTTGCTGCAGTGCACTACGATCCAGATCTGAAAGATGTGAACATAGTTGCGACATACAGTGACCATCACGGAAATATACGGCTTGGTAGGGTGAAAATGGGGGATCTTTCATCTTCTGGGTTTGATGAAAGTTCTACCGCGGGATTCATTTCAAAATGATACTAGAATGGAAGAGAGTGCGAGTCATTCTACAAGTAATCAGTCTGGTGAAAGCCAGAACCAGTTTACTCACGTAGAGTTTACAAGCCCAGCGAAACTGAAGCGTCAGAGTTTACGTTAGGAAAGGAGAGGTCTTTGAGTTTCAACAGCTGGGAGATTACAACAGAAGTCAAGACTGAACTGATAAACCATGCAGATGATCAGATTCTTGACGTGAAGAAGCCTACACGCAAAAGTTTGAACGGACGAACCTGCGAGAGAATTCAAATAACAAAACCAACGTCATTTCCCAAAGCTTTTTGTGTTCTTCTCCCCAAGACCGGTCTCAGAGCTTGACGCAGCTGCAACTACACTACAGAAGGTGTACAAGAGTTACCAGACAAGAAGGAACCTAGCGGATTGTGCGGTTGTGGTTGAGGAGCTCTGGTGGAAGACTCTGGATGCTGCAGATCTGAAATTGAGCTCAGTTTCCTTCTTTGAAGAGGAGAATCATGAAACCGCTGTTTCGAAGTGGGCACGAGCTAGAACACGGCTGCTAAGGCTGGAAAAGGCTTGTCAAAAGATGGAAAAGCTCAGAAGCTCTCCAGCATTGGCTTGAAGCTATTGACCCACGCCATCGTTATGGCCACAACTTGCACTTTTATTACGATGTCTGGTCAGCAAGCATGAGCGCACAACCATTCTTATACTGGTTGGACGTTGGCGATGGAAAAGATATAAATCTTGAACACCACCCAAGAAGTGTTCTGCAAAAACAGTGCATTAAATATCTTGGACCACCAAAGGCACTTTGAAAGCAACATAATGAAAAGGAGTGCCTAGATCAGAAACAGTTCCTAAACTCAAATGCAAAGACCTAGTATCAAAGGCTTATGCATTTAGACTATTTGTAAACTCTTATCCAACTATTTTATTGATTTCATTGATGGTTGTGTGAGTTAGAACTTCAGGAAATCTGATATCTAGGTGGTTAGTAAATCATGAATTTTATTGAATTTTGTTCATATATTAAGAAATTGGTAGAATGGGACATTTTGAACCTAGTTTAGCTAGATGAATCATTTGTTCATGAATTGCATTGATCATAGAGGAAGAGAACCTTGTCTTTTACTTAGGAAAATAAGTTTGAGAAGGCATGTTGAATCCAAAAGTCTTTAGGCAGTGTTTAAAATTAAGTTTGGTTACTCTTAATCAATCTCTTTCACTCACTATCTTTTGTTTAGAATCTGCCTATTCTCAACAGGTTCAAAAGACTTAAGATGGGAGTTGATGTTTTGCTTCATTGTCTAACAAAGGCAAAAGATAGCAAGTGAAAAAGGCACAGCACATGGAGAAGAAGTTAGAACCAATGGCCACCAAGAACAGCCACCACAAGGAGTGGAGAGGAAAGACTGGTGGAATTTGATGAATCAGCTCTCCTATGGAGTAAGGTGACCTTTGGTGTGTGCTTGAAGAGAAAATCAACAAAGCACACATGCTGCAAGTTCAGATCATAATCAATCACAAAGGAGGAAACTCACAAAGACTTATCAAAGTCTTTGCAAAGGCTATCTCTAAACTTTCTACTTATTCCTTGATTGATTAAAATTTCTCATCTAGAAATGTTCATAGGATGAAAGAGAACCTAGGAAGACTATGCATTGCATTTAGAACCTAGATGGATCCAAAATTCACCATGACATTCATCATAATTAGATATTATTCTTCATTGTTCTCTTAAATCTCATATATTCTACTTAAAATCTTATACTTTTAATCTTCAATACTCTGATTCTCTTATTCTCAAGATACTTACAATCTTCTTTTTTATGTTTAAAGGATAAAGAAGACCAATTTAAGACATTCATTCTGTGTATGCTCATTCTTCCAAACTTGTGGGGGGAAAGAAAATTAGCATTCAATAGACAAAGAAAATTCGCATGATGCTGGCACATGTTGGTGGCTCCAAGTGTGGGCTGTGTGCTCTAAATCTTCTGTCATCAACTGAGGATAGAACCAATGGCCATCAAGCTACCAAATCTCATGGAGAAGGAGTAAGCTGATGGAAAGTGATCAATCACCTCAGAACAAAATTCTCTCATCAAAGGTTCTATCTAGGATAAGTTCTTTAACTCTATGATTTTAGATTGAGAATTTGGCTAAATATTATACTTGATACCAGACTTGATATTACTCAAGTTCTGGAATACTAATCTTTATTTTTGAGTTGCTATGATGTTTTAGATCAGGAAGTGATGAAAACAGTCATAAGCATGACTTACCCTACATCAATTAGTGGAAACATGGTGAAAAGTGTATTAGGAGATAAGTGTGCTCACTCTACTAAAGCTTAACTCTACAATCTTATTCTCTTGAGTTAGGCTTATTGAAAGTAGAAAGTGAAGCAAAATGAAGCTAGCCAAAGTGGATCCTACTCATATAAGGGAAGAGAACCATGTGATCATGATGAATCCAAAGAGAACCATGTGATCATGATGAATCCAAAGACCTTAATATGGAGTCCTTAGAGAACCAGACTGGTCTAGATCATATCATCCAAACCGCCATTCACTCTTATAAAAAGGGAAGTTAAAATCATTCTTATATTATAATGCATTGGTTTATCTTGTGAGAATTGATACATGTATGTATATGTGTATGTGAAACAGGTTTAGATTGAAGACTTTAAGGAAAGCTGGATCAAAATCACCTCTTAAAGACAAGGAGTCAAAAGAAAGGGGAAGAAATGGACCAGACTTAGAAGAAGCTTCAAAGCAGCCACTCACATGAAATTTCAACAATGGCCAATCCCTAGCTAAGAAGACTTCACTCTTTTTCCCTTGGTATTGGTTTTGTCCCAAAGGGTTTTCCATACTAAGGTTTTTAATGAGGAAGTTCTTTAAGGTTACAAGCTGGTTTCTATGAACAATAATCAAGCTTGAAAGGGAGTTAAGAGGAAGAAGGAGGAAATCTTTTCATCTTTGCAAGTTCAACCATTCATCCATGCTTAAACTTGAGGGGGAGTGTTGAAATGAAGAAGAGAAGAAGTAGTTTAAGACAAAGAAGAGACTATGAAGTGTTAGAAAGCAGAAGTGAGTAAATACTCTAAACCAAAGGGAGAGTATTAAGGAGCTTCTAAACCTATAGCCAAACAAGGGAATTAGGCACCTAATAGAGAGTGTTTGGACACAAAGATTGTAAACTCACTATATAAATATTTGTACTCCTCATTTTTAAGTAAGAGAAAATAATTCTCTCATTTATTAATAAAAATCATTTCTCTCATTCTCTTGCTTCTAAAACTCTCTCTCTATTCTCTTGATCAATGGTGAATCTAAATCTATCATTCTTTCAGAGGCGATACTATACCAATGCTTTCCAAAAGCCTCCTTAAGTTCTCAGCTTGGTATGATCTTGTTGATGAGATGTCCTTAAATTGATCCCAAATTCCTTCTTCATAGAAACTTTTGGATTCTTGGAACTTAACATCTCTGGATACCAAGTCTCTTCTAGTCTCTGGATCATAATATTTGTATCCTTTTTTAGTTGAAGAATACCCAATGAACATAGCTTTGGTACTCTTTGGATCCAGCTTGTTCATTTGCTCCCTTGGAACTAATACAAAACAAACACAACCAAAAACTCTCAAGTGGTCAATATTAAGTCTAATTTTGTTTAGTACCTCAAATGGAGACAAGTCATCTAGGACTTTTGTAGGAGTCCTATTAATCAAGTAGCATGCAGCTATAAGAGCATTTCCCCAAAATCTTTTGGGAACTTTCATGTGGAACATCATTGTTCTCACAACTTCCATCAAATGTCTATTCTTTTTTTCAGCCACTCCATTTTGTTGTGGGGTGTAAGGACAGCTGGTTTGATGTTCAATGCCATGCTTGGCCAGGTGTTGTTGGAGTCTGGTGCTAGTGTATTCTCCTTCATTATCTGTTCTAAAGCATTTAATACTTGCATTGTATTGATTAGTAACATATGCTTGAAAATTTAAAAATGCATCAAATACTCTGTCTTTAGAACTAAGCAAAGTAACCCAAGTATATTTGGATTTTTCATCAATAAAGGTCACAAAATACTTATGATTTTCTCTAGATGGGAATGGAGATGTCCAAACATCAGAATGCACCAACCCAAAACAATTATCATAAGTATGCATAGATTTTTCAAAAACTGTTTTGCAATGCTTTCCAAGTATACAAGAATCACACATATCATTTGGCATTTTTAAACCAGGAACAATTAGTTCAAGTGCTCTAGGATGAGGATATCCTAATCTAGCATGACAAAGATCAGAATCAGTACTAAAAGAGCTAGTATGTAAAGCCGCTTCTAACACACTAGCACTAGTCATGTCTTCAAGCACATACAAGTCATCTCTTGTGGTTCTTTGTCCAAATCTTCTACTAGTCTCAATATCCTGAAAGTAGAAATCATTAAGACCAAAGATAGCTTAAAAATTTAAATCAGTAGTAGCTCTTTTAACTGAAAGCAAATTAGAAGTAAAGGAAGGCATGTAAAAGGCTTTAGATTCTTTATCAAACAACTTAAGTTTTCAATGCCTTTAATTGGTACTTTAATTCCATTAGCAATGACAACATTACCTATGGCAGTTTCAACATTCTCTAGTAATCCTAGATCACTAATCATATGATGAGAAGCACCAGAATCAATCCCCAATGGTTTAAAGACATTAAGAGTAAAAGAAGTTTGAAAAGAAGCATGAATAGTTTTACCCAACACATTACCATCCTTGATTGCTTTGATAAGAGCTTCTAAGTCTGATTTTGTTACAAATTCAGATGCTGGAGACATGGCACTAGTTGAGGCTGAGTGAAGAACTGAGCTGCTACACGCTTTTGAAGGAAAAGATGGTTGGCCGTAAGCTTGCAATTGTGTGTGGCTGGCCGTGGGTTATTGTGGCCGAGAAGCCCAACTTGGCTTCAGGTCAGGATGGAGTACCCAACACTCCTTTGTATGGCACTCCTCTTGCAATGGTCACATGTTTACCTCCTCTTGCAATGGTCACATGTTTGTCTCCTCTTCCTAGATTCATTTGTTGTAGCTGATTTGAAGAATCTCTTGTGTGCAGCAACAATTCAGCTTTGTTGCCAAACAGTCCATGAGATCCTTGTTCCTTTTGGATTTGAGCACAAACATCTTCCAAGCTAGGAAGCTTATCAGACCTGAGAATATGCTTAGTAAGAACTGAGTAAGTAGTATTAAGAGTTAGTAGTAACTCAAACACCTTATCTTGTTCTTTCCTTTCAAGGAGAACAATTGGGTCAATGGTGGCTGGCCTTAGCATCTCTAGCTCAGCCCACAATGCTCTGAATGAGCCATAATGCTTTGTGAATTCTGCATCCTCCTGCCTTAATTCATTCAAAGCCTTTTTCACTTCAAAAATTCTTAAAAGGTTAGTGTTGCTTCCATACACCTTTTGTAAAGTATCCCAAAGTTCCTTAGCATTTTCACAAAAAGAATAAGCCTCTAAGAGATCACTAGCAAGGGAGTTTTAAAGTATAGAAAGTACCAACTGGTCTTGTTGGTACCATTTGGCTTGAGCAGCCACAGCCTCACTAACTTCAGCCACTTCATTTTCTTCAAGGCCATTTATAAAAATGAGATTCCAAAGACCTTTACCACCCAATGTGGTTTTCATGGTCCTAGATCACAAGAGGTAATTTGCTCCATGGAGAATGACTGGAGCTCTGAATGTAGCTTGAATATCCATGATTTAGAGGCTGAGTAGACTTGTCGTAATGGGCTGGTTGGGACAAGATTTGATCGTAAAAAGATTTGGTCCACTGGTCGGGACAAGATTCGGTCCACTGGTCGGGAGACAATTCGGATGGATGTGTGTCACACTGAATGCGGTGTGGAATGTGACAAGATCACGGGACAGGAATGGCCGGACAATAGTTGCTTGGTCGGGCGCGAGTGGCTGAACAGTTGGTTGGGGTGCGGAACAGCCGGTCAGTACGACGAACGTGATGATCACGTGTTCGATTGTGTGTTCGCGTATGCTGGACAAGTCACGGACAGGTCTCGAACTCGAACTCAAACTAAAACACGGATGCTGGATACAAGACGCAAGTGGAACGGTTGTGCTCAGTTGGTCGGGGTGCGGAACAGCCGGTCAGTACGACGAATGTGATGATCACGCGTTCGATTGTGTGTTCGCGTGTGTTGTACAGGTCACAGACAGGTCTCGAACTCGAACTCGAACACGGTTGCTGGATACAGGACGCAAGTGGAATGGCTTTGCTGAAGAAGATCAGGCGCGTGACAAAACTCACAAAGATGCTTGCAGCCCAAGCAATTCCAACAACTTGTAACCAACCTCAACAACCTACAACAAATCTTAACCAACTCCTGCAACCAGATTCAACTAACTGCAACAACCTAATAACAATTCTTATATTCACCAACAATTAACAAAATAGTCCAAATTCGAATTTATTATTAAACAATTCCTAAAAATTCAAGATTCCCTCCTTTTTCAACTTCCAAAGATTAACAAGGAAATCAAGAAAATCAATCTTGAATAATTAAACCTATCTGATGTAAGAACAAAGGGTGGGCTGTCTTTCACCGAGAAACTCAGTTTGCTGGACAAAAATCGATGGGAAACGAAGGGTGGATTGAAGGGACCACACAAGCTGTGAAAAGGGCTTGTGATACTCCAAGAACTGCAATCATAGGGTTGAAGAACACGGCTGCAGCAAGGGGACTTGCTTGGAGGCTGTTTAGGGTTAGACAATAGTCTTTAGGTTTTGTCTAAATGCTTTTTATTTCATTAAAGTGTAGACAAAAGGCTTATATAATTTCTTGTTACAACTTAGGCTAAACTACAAGGCGTTTAACTTTACAAGAATTAAAACAACATGTAGTTCAGTTATTGACAATTAAATAGAGAATGGGCCCTAAATAGTCATCATGACTCAAACCCAAATAAACACTTAGTCTTAAAAGAATAGAAATAAGATAGAAATTCCAATAACACTTAGGCATAGAATTCGCAGGATGACTTGTGAATGAAGTGGAATTGTGAATAAGTCTTCACTGCCTTGCGCACTAAGAGTATTGCCTCATTAAAACCTTCTTCGAAAAACCCAGTGGAATAAAACCGAAGATAGGAAAAAGAATACAATTTCCTAGCACTACTTTTGGTGTCTCTACCGAATGGTAATGGTAAAGACACCGGAGAAGGAAGAGTCTTCTAGAAGGAACCTCCATGGTTCCTTGTCTAGCTGGAACGGGTCAGGCCGTTGACTGGTCGTGGACGCGTGGGACGAGCTGGTCGGGTCGTACGTGTGAGTACTGGTCGGCTGGGACGGATCACCTTGACGCAGGCTGGTCGGCATGGTCAGCTCGGGGTCCTCTCCGGTTCTACTCTCCAGGAGCATGTTGAGCTTGTCTCCTAAGGCTTTCCTCTTGGACCGCGTAAAAGGTCCAGGTGGAATGACCAGTGCAATGGCTGACTCGATGTCCTCATCATTCCCTCCCTCTTGAAGTGCTTTGGTCTCCAAAGCGAAGTCCTCACCTGCATCGAACAACTCTAAGTCAGAAACATTGAAAGTACTAGAGACGTTATACTCACCTGGAAGTTTGAGCTGGTAGGCGTTGTCGTTAATTTTCCGAAGGACGCAGAATGGACCATCTCCCCGGGGTGCAAGCTTGCTCTTCTGTCGATGGGGAAATCTCTCCGGTCGCAGATGTAGCCAAACCCAATCTCCCTCCTTGAAAACCATGTGCCTGCGGCCTTTGTTGGCATTCTTGACGTTCTGGATGTTTTGTTGTTCCAGGTTTGCTTTGGTCTCTTCATGAAGCCGCTTGATATAGTCCGTATTGGCTTCTCCCTCCAAGCTAATGGCGTCGCCCATTGGTATAGGTGTGAACTCGATAGGAGTGGTCGGGTTGAAGACGTAGACGAACTCAAATGGAGAACGCTTCGTGCCAGAATGCTAGCCCTGTTATATGCGAACTCAACGTACGGAAGGCAATCCAACCAATTCTTCAAGTTGCGGCCAATTGTTGCCATCAGGGTCTGGGATAATATCCGGTAGACAACCTCGGCCTGTCTGTCAGTCTGCGGATGGTATACGGTGGAGAACATAAGGTTGGTGCTCAATTTTTGCCACAATGCTCGCCAGAAGTGGCTCAGGAACTTGGTGTCACGGTCAGATACGATCGTCCGGGGAATGCCGTGCAGTCATACTATCTCCTTGAAGAACAGATCGGCAGTCTGGCTTGCTTCATTGGTCTTGTTGCAAGCGATGAAGTGTGTCATCTTGGAAAACCGGTCGACCACTACGAAGATGGAGTCTTTGTGGTTGATCTTCGGCAGGCCTAAGACGAAGTCCATGGAAATGTCTGTCCAGGGCGCGGATGGGACTGGAAACGGCATGTAAGGACCCTGCGGATGCATCTTGGATTTAGCCTTTTTACAGATAAGGCACCGTGCGCAGTGTGCCTCTACATCTCGTCGCTGATGGGACCAATAGAAATGTTCCTTAAGCATGCTTAAGGTCTTGTAAATACCAAAGTGACCCATGAGACCTCCGCCGTGGGCCTCTCTGAGAAGTAGCTCTCGAATCGATCCTCTCGGAATGCAAAGTCGTTTGTCTTTAAAGAGGAACCCGTCATGAAGAAAGAAGCGGCTGTAGTTTCCCTTGTCGTGCTCTAGGTAAGCCTGAGAAAAATCTGCATCATCAGCGTACAGCTCCTTGATCATCTCGTAGCCCATAACTTTTGACTCCATGACTGAAATTAGACTGTATCGACGAGATAAGGCATCAGCGACAATGTTGTCTGTTCCTTTCTTATACTTTATGACATATGGAAATGTCTCGATGTACTCCAACCAACGGGCATGTCTCTTTTTCAGCGTAGATTATCCTCTGAGGTGCTGGAGTGTCTGATGATCAGTGTGAATGACGCACTCCCGGGCAAGCAGATAATGCTGCCAAGTCTCTAAGGCGCGGACGAGGGCATAAAGCTCTTTGTCGTATGTCGGATAGTTATGTGCAACTCCACTTAACTTCTCACTGAAGTAGGCGACAGATCGTCCGCCTTGTTTGAGAACGGCTCCAATGTCGATCCCTGAAGCATCACACTCGACGTCAACTTTCTGAATGAAATCCGACGGGACTAGGACTGGGGCGTGGATGAGGTGTTCCTTCAGAAGCTTGAAGGACTTATCCTGCTCCGGTCCCCAACGAAAGTCTTTATTCTTCATGATCGTCGAGGTCAACGGACCAGCTATCGTGCTGAAATCTCGGACGAATCGTCTGTAGAAGCTGACGAGTCCGTGGAAACTACGGACCTGGCTGGCAGTCGTCTGTCTGGGCCAATCCTGTATGGCCTTAATCTTCTCGTCGTCCACCCGAAGTCCCTGGGAACTTACAACGAAACCAAGAAAACCAACTTGGTCAGTGCAGAATGTACCTTTCTTAAGATTTGTGTACAACTGCTCTCTCTGCAGTGTGGTAATCACGGCCTCTAGATGCTCCAGATGGTCTGAGTAGGACGTGTTGTAGACGAGAATATCGTCGAAGTAGACCATTACGAACTTGCCAATGAACGGACGAAGGACCTCGTTCATAAGGCGCATGAAAGTAGTGGGAGCGTTTGACAGGCCGAGTGGCATCACTAGCCACTCATAAAGACCTTGCTTGGTCTTGAATGCAGTCTTCCATTCATCTCCTTCGCGCATCTTTACTTGATGATATCCGCTTTTCAGGTCAATCTTGGAGAAGACTGCAGCTCCGCTGAGCTCATCTAGCATGTCGTCCAGGCGTGGAATGGGGTGTCGGTACTTGATTCTAATGTTTTGATGGTGCGACAGTCGACGCACATCCTCCAGCTCCCTTCCTTCCTTGGTACCAGAAGAACCGGGACGGCGCAAGGACTAAGGCTTTCTCGAATGTAGCCTTGAGCCATGAGATCCTGGACTTGCCGTTCTAACTCTTTAGCCTCCTCGAGGTTGACTCGGTATGCAGGACGGTTGGATAGCTGAGCTCCGGGAATAAAATCGATGTGGTGCTCGATCCCTCGGATAGGTGGAAGGCCGGCTGGAATTTCGTCCGGAAAGACGTCGACATACTTGTTTAGCAGGGCGCGGATCTTGGCATGCAATGATAACTCGGTGCTAGTCGTGTGCAGGCTCTCTCTGTATAGAATTAATACAACCTGAGTGCCCTGGGTGCAAGTAGCTTTTCGCATGTCTGCCATATTTATTAAGAAGTTCTCCTTTCGGGCATGTTGATCTTTCGCCATCTTAGATTGCATCTCTTGAACGGCGTCTGCAGACATTGGTGTGAGGTTGTATATATGCTTCTCGTGGACGAAAGAATAGAAATTTGTTCGTTCGTAGTCTTTCAGTCAAATTGCCAAGGTCGTCCGAGCAGAAGATGTCCAGCTGACATTGGGACGACATCGCAGGTGACCTGGTCCTGGTATCTGCCGATGCTGAAAGAGACCTTAACTTGGTCTGAGATGTAGAACTCCTTCTTGTTGTTCAGCCATCAAAGCTTGTAGGGTTTGGAATGCTTGGTCACAGGCAATCCCAGTTTTTCCACCATGTATTTAGTGGCGGCGTTGGTGCAGGACCCACCGTCGATGATTAACGAGCACACTTTTCCAAGTATTGTGCATTTAGAGTGGAAAATTTTATCTCGCTGTTCTTCTTCTTCTGGCTCGAGTCTTGAGCTGAGAACGCGTCGGATCATGAGCATTTGATACAAAGCTCTGGTTGTCAGAAGAGGATCCAGATCCGATGGGATGGTGTTTGTGCAAACAAGGGAGAATCTTTCCTGGTTAAACATGTAGGAGAAGCGATTTGGACCACACGAGGGATGGATGGGCTTGTGATACACCAATGTTCTTCACGCCTGGATGTTGGATCAAGGCAGAAGAATTTGATTGCTATAGACTAAAGGAAATCTACTAGTGTTCTAAATTTTGGCTGTCAAAAAACGTGTCTGTCATTTCTAGGGGGAGGCTAAGGTTTAAATACCCTAGCCTTAAAAACAACAAGTAGTTCTAAAAGAAAAACAACAAGGCGTTCAAAACTTACACAAAAAACTACAAACAATTTAAAATTTAAAACCCAAAAATTATTCTAAGTGTTGAAGACTGCTGTAGCTTGTCTTCATTGGAGATTCATCATCTTCTGGTAAAAGATGAGTTTTGTAGAACAGGCCCCGACTTGCACACTAGAGGTGTTGTCTCATTTAAAACCCCTTCGGAAAAGCCATTGGGACAAAACCGAAGGTAGGAAAAAGAGTACAATTCCCTAGCATGTCTTTGTGTGTCTCTACTCTATGGTGATAGTACAGACACCAGAAAATGATGTCTGACACTGGAGAAGCTCACTTGAAATGCCTGAAAAGGGGTCTTCTCCCTTGCTGGTGTCGGCGACTGAGAATGGACAAGGGCTGGCTGATCCTTGCTCGAGCACAAATTCTACTAGGTGGTTGAACTTGTTCCCAATGGCTCTGGCTCTCTGGCGAGTTATAAGTCCGCTTGGTACTTGAGGAATTATCTCCACTCCCACTGGTTCAGCTGGCATTGTTGAAGAGCCGATGTCCTCATCATTCCCTCCCTCTTCGGAAGGTTTTGTCCAAAATTGGATCATCTCCGGCATCAAAAGTTTCCAAATCAGAAACTTTAAAAGTAGAAGATACATTAAACTCACCTGGCAACTCCAGCTGATATGCATTGTCGTTGATCTTTTTCAGGATTCTGAATGGTCTGTCTCCTCTCGGGGCAAGCTTGTCTTTTTTTTTGGGGGAACCGCTCTGTCCGCATGTGCAACCAGACCCAATCTCCTTCCTTGTAGCTCACTGATTTGCGGCCCTTATTGGCTTGTCGAGCATAAGCTTCTGTCCTCTTTTCGATATTCTTCTTAACCTTTTGATGAAGCTTCTTTACGAATTCAGCTTTGGTTTCTCCTTCTAAGTTCATAATCCCGGCTGGAGGCAACGGAGTGAGATCCAATGATGACTCTGGATTAAATCCGTAGACTATCTCAAATGGAGACATCTTAGTGGCTGAATGAGTAGTTCGGTTGTAGGCGAACTCCACAAACGGAGTACACTCTAACCAGCTCTTTAGGTTTTGGCCAATAGTAGCTCTGAGTATAGTCGATAGCATCCTATTAACCACCTCTGTCTGCCCATCTGTCTGCGGATGGCAAGTCGTCGAGAAAACTAGTTTGGTTCCTAGTTTCTTCCATAAGGATCTCCAGAAGTGACTCAAGAACTTCATGTCTCGATTAGACACTATGGTTCTTGGAATATCATGAAGCCATACCACTTCCTTAAAGAATAAGTTGGCATTTTGGCTTGCGTCATTTTTCTTGGCGCAAGGTATGAAATACGCCATCTTTGATAACATGTTTACGTGAGGATGGATTCTTGATTTGGCTCGTATGCAGACCAAATAATCAGCACAATGAGCCTTTACGTCTCTCCTCTGATGCGGCCAATAGAAGTGTTCCTTAAGCGTGCTCAACTTCTTATCCACTCCAAAATGACACATTAGTCCTCTTCCATGCGCCTCCCTCAGCACTAAATTCCGGATTTGACGTTCTATTTCTTTGGTTTCTTCCGTTTTAATTCGATACGCATCTCGGTTAGGTAGTTGTGCTCCCGGAATGAAGTCAATGTTGTCATTTATCTTCCTCACTGGCGGCAGTCCAGGTGGTAACTCCTCGGGGTAAACATCCGCAAATGTGACTGTTGTAGTGCTGAAGACTGCTGTAGCTTGTCTTCATTGGAGATTCATCATCTTCTGGTAAAAGATGAGATTTGTAGAACAGGCCCGGACTTGCACACTAGAGGTGTTGCCTCGTTAAAACCCCATTCGAAAAACCCATGGGGACAAAACTGAAGGTAGGAAAAAGAGTACAATTCTCTAACATGTCTTTGTGTGTCTCTACTCTATGGTTATAGTACATACACCAGAAGATGATGTCTGACACTGGAGAAGCTCACTTGAAATGCCTGAAAAGGGGTCTTCTCCCTTGCTGGTGTCGGCGACTGAGAATGGACAAGGGTTGGCTGATCCTTGCTCGAGCACAATGGTTCTGGCTCTCTGGCGAGTTATAGGTCCGCTTGGTACTTGAGGAATTATCTCCATTCCCTCTGGTTCAGCTGGTATTGTTGAAGAGTTCATCAGCATTTCTCCGGAGTAGGCATACTCATTGTCCTCGTCGGACTGATGGTGCGTCGGAAATACTGGTTCCTCTTGTTCGTCTTCGGATTCGTAGTCTCCGGAAGCAGTGAGTACCATTATCCGTTGAGTGGGACATTCTTGGGACATGTGTCCTCTGCCTTTACATTTGAAGCATACGATCTCGCTGCTCCGCTGAGGCTGGGTCGGGGTCGTGGTATTGTACGGTTTTGGGGCGGATGGAGCTGGTCTGGGGGCTGAACTGCTGGCCACGGCTTTTCCCTTTAGGTGTGGGTCAATGGGTTGAGCTGTCCTCTCAAATGGCTTGGAACCAGTGTTTCACGTGCTCTTGGATTGAGAAGGTGCAGCAAGTTTACGCTTATGGCACTTCTCGATCTGGACTGCAAGGTGGAACAACTCGCCTAGGTCGTGATATGGCTGCAATTCTATCTTTCTTGCAATGGACTCGTGCAAGCCGTCGATGAACTGGGCCATAAGACTCTCCTCGGACTCGTCTACATCGAGTGAGTTGCGTAGATGCTTGAATTCATCGAAGTATTCGGACACCGTCTTGCTTCCTTGTGTAAGACGCCGGAAACGCCGCTGAAGCTCGCGGTGGAAGTGGGGCAGGACGTAGAGTCTCCTCATTATCTGGGTGAGTTTAACCTATGAGGTCAAAGGACCGATCAGAGCTCTTCTGTGAGCGGTGACTTCTCGATCCCACCATGCCAGTGCATGGTCAGTGAATTGCGCCGTTGCTAGGGTGACTTTTCGGGGATCGTCGTAGTTGTAGTACTCAAAGAGGAGCTTCATTCGTGTCTCCCAGTCTAAGTACTCTTCATGATCAAGTTTTCCCGAAAAGGGAGGTGGGTTCATCTTAACCTCTGGATAATGTACTGGTGGACGAGGTGGTGGCATAGGTTTGTCGTAGTATTGATGTCGACCCATGGGTTATCGATCGTGGTGGTAGGGTGGTGCGGCAGGTGCTGGCACGGGCTGCTCTAAATGCTTGAGGCGAATCGTGATTGTTGACATCTGGGCAGTCAATGTTTGCAACAGCTGCATCATAATCTGATTGGGCTGCCCAGATGTGGACTCGTCATTCCTTGACATATTTTCTTTATCAAGAAAAGGAATTAAAAAAAAATAGAAAATTTCCCGGAAATGAAACTTGCAGAATATGAAAACTTTCCTTAAATGGAAAATTCCCACAGATTATATTCTTTTTTTTTATTTCGGTTTATAAAATAAAAGAAAACTACTAAATATAAAAAGGAAATACTCAAGAAAAGGAAAATATCCTAAATCTAGAAAAGGAAATCTAATAATGAACAGTATCCCAAAAAATATGGCATAAAGCTAAAAAGAAACTATCTAAATGGAAATATCCTAAATTAATTGTCTAATCTAAGAAAAATGGAAACTATACTAAATAAGAGAAAATCTACTTATTTCCTAATTCCTAAATGGAAAACTAACTTAATGCCTAATAAAAATTGGAAAACTACCTAAGAAAATCTAGAGAACTTCTTAAACTAATTCCTAGCCTAGGAAAATTATGTAAACTATCTAATATGCTGCCTAAATGCTAGGAAAACTTCCTAAAAACTTAGAGCTAAGAACCTAGACACTAAACTAACCTAGCTGCCTAGGGAAGCTACACACGGCAGGGAGACTATGCGGCAACGGGGCTACCGAACGGTGGACTACCTGGGGTTCACACAGATACGACCTAGTAACTAGGTGTGCTGCGCAGGATAAGCGAGAGGTGAGGAAGGTTCCTAGGGACACTAGCGAACGCGGACGCGGGACACACGACTTGGAACCTAAACGCATAAACAACTAGTGACGCGGGACTGGACTCACGATCGGGACGCTAAGGGGGGGGGAAACGCGGTACGGCAGGCTGGACGTTCACGCACACATGTCGGAGCACAAAGCAATCTAGACCTAAACCAACTAACGACTCAAAGGACTCGGGAAACCTAGACCTGACTCGGGAAACCTAGACCTAGACAAGACGCAACACAAGGAAAACCGAAACCAATGATACATATGACTCACGCAAAGGGAAATTCCTAGCAAATAAGCAAGCAATACACAAATTCCTTATGGATTTCAAGTATGGTGAAGGTGTTCTAAGTGAGTTTCTAAGAACCTTAGTTTTTTTAAAACAACCTAAACAATATTTTGGTTTCATTTTTTTTGTCTTAAAAAAAATTTCTAGCAACAAACAAGCAATTAAACAAACAAATTTCTTATATTTTTTTTTTGAATTATGAAAAACAAGAACAAGGAATGATAGAACCTGATTTTTTCTTTTTGTACGATGTTTGTGATATGTGACTTGATTCCTCTCCTTCTTACCGAGAACCTCAGTGGAAAGAGAAATAAACACAATCAAAAGCCAAAAACGGTTGCATAAAACAATGAAAAATCGCCAAAAACAAAAGGATAGAATCAACCTGATGAGCAGGAGCTTTAAGCTCTGATACCAGATGATGTAAGAACCAAGGGTGGGCTGTCTTTCACCGAGAAACTCAGGTTGCTGGACAGAAATCGATGGGAAACGAAGGGTGGATCGAAGGGACCACACAAGCTGTGAAAAGGGCTTGTGATACTCCAAGAACTTCAACCAAAGGGTTGAAGAACACGGCTGCAGCAAGGGGGCTTGCTTGGCGGCTGTTCAGGGTTAGACAATAGTCTTTAGGTTTTGTCAAAATGTGTGTTATTTCATTAAAGTGTAGACAAAAGACTTATATAATTCCTTGTTACAACTTAGGCTAAACTACAAGGCGTTTAACCTTACAAGAATTAAAACAACATGTAGGTTACTTATTGGCAGTTAAATAGAGAATGGGTCCTAAATAGTCAACATGACTCAAACCCAAATAAACACTTAGTCTAAAAAGAATAGAAATAAGATAGAAAGCCCAATAACGCTTGGGCATAGAATTCAAAGGATGACTTGTGAATGAAGTGGAATTGTGAACAAGTCTTCATCGCCTTGCGCACTAAGAGTATTGCCTCATTAAAACCTTCTTTGGAAAACCCAGTGGGATAAAACCAAAGATAGGAAAAAGAGTACAATTTCCTAGCACGACTTTTGGTGTCTCTACCGAATAGTAATGGTAAAGACACCGGAGGAGGAAGAGTCTTCTAGAAGGAACCTCCATGGTTCCTTGTCTAGCTGGAACGGGTCAGGCCTTGGACGCGTGGGACAAGCTGGTCGGGTCGGACGTGTGGGTACTGGTCGGCTGGGACGGATCACCTGGACGCAGGCTGGTCGGCATGGTCAGCTCGGGGTCCTCTTCGGTTCTACTCACCAGGAGCATGGTGAGCTTTTCTCCTAAGGCTTTCCTCTTGAATCTGGCTGGTGCAATGACCGGTGCAATGGTGGAATGACCGGTGCAATGGCTGGCTCGATGTCCTCATCACTATCAGATTGAAACCAAATTTTGTGGAGACCCTCAAAAGATACTTATTTAACTTTCCAGATTTAAATATTTAAAGAAAACTGAGAAAAGATTAGAATTTTATCACCAGATTCTTGTGAAAGGCGATTTTTGATGTCTCTGAGAGAAACTTCCAGAACTTCCTAAAAAAAAATGGAATTGAGTTCTGCTTTCCTTAAACAGAAACTAGACTCGAAGGACTTTAGTTAAGGATTTAGAAAACGCGATTTGATGAAGATTTGATGACGGAATGACCGGGGAAACATGAATGTTTGCGGCGGAGGCACTCGCGGAAGTCCTATGAAATAAAATTCGTAACTTTTGATTCCCTTGGTAAATTGACGCAATTTCAATTGTAGTGGCTTCAGAACTCTCTGAAAAACAATTCAGAAAAAGCAGATCGTCAAAATAAGCCGTGGTTTGGCCGGAATTTTCCTTTCAAAATGACGGTCGAAATATAACTGGAAGGAGGTTGTGAAGAAGATGATTTCTTCTTGATTGAAGCATTGATTGATGAATTTTACCCAGATTTGATGTAACATGGCTCTGATAACATGAAAGATTATGAGATTAAGAGATTTTTAGAATGAGAGATTAGAGAGATTTAGAGAGAAGAATGATTTTATTAAGAAATGAGAATAATAGTTTCTTAGTTACAAATGAGAAGGGAGATATATATTTATACTAATCTAGTCTAAGCTTATTTTTATACAAGGATTTCCTTATACATGAATGGCTACAAGGATAACATAACACTAGAACACAAACAAGCCTTAGACACTCTCCTTTAAACCAAGTAACTCACACCTATTATATAAACCATTAAAGGCTTTCTAATTTCATCATTTCTTCTTCATTCCAACAGAAAATCGGGGGTAGGTTGAGTGGGTATGCGAGAGTTAAGAGAAATTTGAGGATTTGTGGTGTTACCATAGATGAATTGGAAGACAAGCTGGAAAGGGATAGCTTAGGATGCCAGGAAGATGAAGGTTTGGAACCGGACACGTCAGATGAGGACATGGAACGAGCCTTGGAACAGCCCACAGAGGATCTAGCACGATCACGGACCATGGTTGAGGATGAGATAGCACGATCACGGACCATGGACGAGAATGAGGCAGCACGACCGCAGGACGGGGCAGCACGACCGCAGAACGAGGGAATACGACCACCAGACGAGGAATCACGACCGGAATCCACTGATGAGTACGCACTGAATCGACCCATGGACGAGCGGGCACGGACGTGTCCCACGGTAAGCCAAGTTCCGAAACGACCCAAGATGGACTTGGAACGGGCCACAGAGGACTTGCACCGTGTATTCACTGGACCACTCACCAGGTCTCGAGCCAAGGTCTAGAAGGAAGTTCTCCAGGCTTTATTAAACATGATGGACCAAGAAGAATGGAGGGAGAATGGACCAGCTTGTTGGTTCAATTGTTTTAGTCTTGTAAATTAAAGCCCAATAAGATTAATTAGGTCTAATTAAGTATATTACTTAAATTAGACCAAAGTAAACCAAGTAATTATGGTTATGATATTAATTAGGTTTATCACTTAAATTAGACCAAGGTAAACCAAGAAATTGAGGTTAATAAATTAAACCACTATGGTTTATTAGATTAGGGTTAGATTAGGGTTAGCTTGTGTATAAATAAGACATGGTGGCCGAATTCTACAGCCACCAAACAATCGAAATTAAACATATATTTTCAGAGCTTGCAGCCTATTTGTTCTCTCTTTCATTGCTTTCTCTGTTCAGACAAAGAATATTGATATCTCACTTAAGGTAGAAGAATCTACTGTGAATCATCTCTATTAACAAAGCAGGACTGCCTCCTGTAAATAGAGAAGGATAAACAACCTTGAAGCCTCACAGCCTCAAGTGTTGGAATGAAGAAGAAATGATGAATTTATGAAAGCCTTCATTTCTAGATAAATGGCGATTTATATGTATGTAAAAGGGAGAGTCTAAGGCTTGTTTGTATTATAGAATTATGTTATCCTTGTAAGCCATTTGTGTATAAGGCTATCCTTGTATCCAAACAAGCCTAGACTAGATTAGTATAAATACTTTACTCCCTTCACATTTTGTAAGTAAGAATTCATAATTCTCATTCTCTAATAAAATCATTCTTTTCTCTTATTCTCTAATTCTCTCTAATCTCTCAATCTCTCATTCTCTCATTCTAAAAATCTCTAAATCTCATATTCTTTCATGGTATCAGAGCCAGGTTACATCAAATCTGGGAAATTTTCATCATTCTTTCATTAATTCAACAAGAATCCATCTTGTTCTTCATCTGTTTCTGGATAAATTTCGATCGTCATCTTGTAAATCAAATTGCGATCAATCCACGACTCCAATTGACGATCGGCTTTTTCTGGAGTGTTCATCGGCGAATTCCGCATCCATAGACACCAAAATCGCATCATTTGGTTCAGGTAATCAAAAGATACGAATTTTCTTCTAACAGGTGTTCGTGATCGCGTTCGTTTCGTACCCCTACATTCCCCAGGTCATATCTTCGTAAATGTTTCATCAAATCGTGATTTTCAAAAACCTAAACTCAAGCCCCGTGAGTCTAGTTTCTGTTTAAAGAAAGCAGAACTCGTTTTCATTGAGTTTAAAGGGTTTTCTTGAAGTTTTCTTGAGAGTCGCCCGAATTCATCTGTATCAAGATCCTTGTGATATATCTCTAATTCTTTCTTAGTTTTCTTTAAAATTCTTGAACTGGAAAGTTTAATTAGTATCTTGTGAGGATTGTCACGAAATTTCAAGTCAATCAGAATAGTTTTAGTATTCAATATTGATTTTCTTGAATTCCTTGTTCAGTTTAGTTAATCTTGGAATTGTATTAATTGAATTTCTTGAGAAATAAATTGATTCTAAACAATTATTTCGAATTTGATTGATTAAATCTGGTTAAGATTGACTGTTAAGTTGTTTTAATCTGTTCATATCTTGTTGTAAGTGTTGGATAAAATCAGTTAGGTTGTTGGTAGTTACTTGAACTGCAAGTTGTTGGTTTCTTGCTTCACACTTAATTCTGTGGATACACTTAGCTCTTTCCCTTGCCTCCCTTCTTGTATAGTAAGCTGTATCTTGCAGATATAGACTTGTGTGATTAGCGTTGTATCCGAGTGTCCCGACCACAGAGCTATCACGTCTGGTATCAAAACAAGCGAGTGTCCCGACCAAGTCATTAGCAAGTGTGACCACGTCCCGACCAACCAACTTCCAGCTGAACTCTTGACCAAGCAACCTGGTGAACAGAAGCCGTGACCAAGAGACCTGAGCGTGACCAGAAAGAAGCCGTTCACGCCCAACCCAACCCAACTAGCGTGACCAGCATCTTATTCTCGCCTAGCCGGCTCCACTCTGGTATCACGATTTTTTTTTTCTCTGATTTACTGACCTATATTGCCTTTTAAGTATGGAAATTCAGGCATCCCTTAGAGCTCCAGTCATTCTACATGGAGCAAATTATCTCTTATGGTCTAGGACCATGAAAACCACATTGGGTGGTAAAGGTCTTTGGAATCATATTGCCACAAATGGCATTGAAGACAATGAAGTGGCTGAAGTGAGTGATGCAGCTCAAGCCAAATGGTACCAAGAAGATCAGTTGGTACTTTCTATTTTACAAAATTCTCTTGCTAGTGATCTTTTAGAAGCTTATTCTTTTTGTGAAAATGCAAAAGATCGATGGGACACTTTGCTTAAGGTGTATGGAAACACCACTAACCTTTTGAGAATTTTTGAAGTAAAGAAGGCTTTGAATGAATTAAGGCAGGAGGATGCTGAATTCACAAAGCACTATGGCTCATTCAGAGCTTTGTGGGCTGAGCTAGAAATGCTAAGGCCAGCCACTATTGAACCACTTGTACTCCTTGAAAGAAAAGAACAAGATAAGGTGTTTGGGTTACTTTTAACTCTTAATTCTACTTACTCAGATCTTATTAAGCATATTCTCAGGTCTGATAAGTTGCCTAGCTTGGAGGAAGTGTGTGCTCAAGTTCAAAAGGAGCAAGGATCACATGGATTGTTTGGCAACAAAGCTGAACTAGTAGCTGCTCACAAAAGTTTCTTCAAGCCAACAAATGCTTCTAGGAAGAGGAGGCAATTTTGTGATCATTGCAAGAAGGATGGTCATGCAAAGAAGGATTGTTGGGAACTCCACCCTCATCTGAGGCCATCATGGGCTTCACGCCCTGCACTGCATCCGGCCATGCTCTCGGCCAGGCAAGCTCACGGTGTTGGGTCATCAAGGGCAGTTGGAAGCAGCGGTTCACTTCCTGTCTCAGCCTCCACTAATACCATGCCACAAGCATCAGAATTTGTGACAAGATCAGACTTAGAAGCCCTTATCAAGGCACTAAAGGATAGCAATGTGATGGGTAAAACTTTTCATGCTTCTTTTCAAACTCTTTTTACTTCTAATGCTCCTAAATCTTTGGTTGTTGATTCTGGTGCTTCTCATCACATGATTAGTGATTTAGAATTGCTATAAAATGTAGAACCTGCCTTAGGGAATGTTCTTATTGCTAATGGAATCAAAGTACCAATTAAAGGCATAGGAAAATTGAAGTTGTTTGATAAAGAATCTAAAGCATTTTATATGCCATCTTTTACATCTAACTTGCTATCTGTTAAAAGAGCTACTACTGATCTCAATTGTCATGCAATTTTTGGTCCTAATGATTTCTATTTTCAGGATATTGAAACTAGGAGATGTTTTGGACAAGGAACCACAAAAGATGATTTGTATGTTCTTGACAACATGAATAATATTAGTACATTGGAATCGGCTCTTCAGGCTAGGTCATTTAGTTCTGATTCTGATTTGTGGCATACTAGATTAGGACATCCTCATCCAAGAGCACTTGACTTACTTGTTCCTGGTTTACAAATGCCAAAAGAGTTGTGTGATTCTTGTATTCTTGGGAAATATTGTAAAACAGTTTTTGAAAAATCTATGCATACATATGAAAATTGTTTTGAATTGGTGCATTCTGATGTTTGGACATCTCCATTTCCATCTAGAGAAAACCATAAATATTTTGTGACATTTATTGATGAAAAGTCTAAATATACATGGGTCACATTACTTAGTTCTAAAGATAGAGTATATGATGCATTTTTAAACTTTCAAGCATATGTTACTAATCAATACAATGCTAGAATTAAATGCTTTAGAACAGATAATGGAGGAGAATACACTAGTACCAGACTTCAAGAACATCTAGCTAAACATGGCATTGAACATCAGACAAGCTGTCCTTACACTCCACAACAAAATGGAGTAGCTGAAAGGAAGAATAGACATTTAATGGAAGTTGTGAGAACAATGATGTTCCACATGAAAGTACCTAAACGATTTTGGGGAGATGCCCTTGTAGCTGCATGCTACTTGATTAATAGGACTCCTACAAAAGTCCTAGATGACCTGTCTCCATTTGAGGTACTAAACAAAACTAGACCTAATATTGATCACTTAAGAGTTTTTGGTTGTGTTTGTTTTGTATTAGTTCCAAGGGAGCAAAGGAACAAGCTGGAACCAAAGAGTACCAAAGCTATGTTCATTGGATATTCATCCACACAAAAAGGGTACAAATGTTATGACCCAGAGACTAGAAGAGTCTTGGTGTCTAGAGATGTCAAGTTCCAAGAAGAAAAAGGTTTTTTTGAAGAGGGAACTTGGGAACAATTTAAAGACATCTCATCAACAAGAACTGATCAAGCTGAATACTTGAGAAAACTCTTGGAAAGTATTGGAATAAGAGGTGGTCAGCACACAGTCTCATCACCTGCCCCAGTTGCAAGTAGCCGTGGACCCGTGGTTCAGCCTGGTCCACAAGACCGTTCAAGCCCCGCTTACGGTCCATCTTGTCCAGCCGCATCTGATCCTTCCGGTTTGTCTCGGCCATCATCCTTTCCTGGTTATCCTGGGCTTCCTCCTCTTGAACATGGGGGGGGGAGAAACCTCTACTCATGTCCAACAAGACTCAGCAGGAGAGGATTCCATTCTAGCTTCAGCTTCCAAAAGATCTAGACCTACTCTCATTGAAGCTTTGAGTGAAGAAGAGGAGGCTCCACCTACAGTGTTAAGGAGAAGCACAAGACAAAGAAATCCACCAGTTTTCTACAATGGAAATGTTGTAGTTCATCATGACCAGGGAGTTTGTAATATTGCACACCTACCTTCTACTCATGTTGCTTTTATTTCTAGTCTTGACAATGAGCAGATTCCAAAGACATATGAAGAAGCTATGTCTATAAAGGAATGGAGGGAAGCTATCTCAGCTGAGAAACAAGCTATGGAGAGGAATGGTACATATGCTTCAGCCACTTTACCAAAAGGAAAGAAGGCTGTAAGTTCTAAATGGATTTTTACCATTAAATACAAAAGCAATGGTGAAATTGATAGATATAAAGCTAGGTTGGTAGCTAGGGGTTTTACTCAGACATATGGTGAGGATTATAGGGATACATTTTCTCCTGTTGCTAAGCTACATTCTGTCAATGTTGTGCTTACTGTTGCTACTAATCTTGAGTGGGAATTGTGGCAAATGGATGTCAAGAATGCTTTCTTACAAGGTGAACTAGAAGAAGAGGTTTACATGTCACCTCCACCTGGCCTAGAAGATGAGGTTGTAAGCGGTAATATACTGAGGTTAAGGAAGGCTATTTATGGTCTTAAACAATCTCCAAGAGCTTGGTACCACAAGCTAAGTGTAACCTTAATGGATAAAGGTTTTAAAAGATCTGAAGTGGAACATACTCTTTTCACATTAAAAGGTAAGGAAGGTATTGTGGTAATCCTTATCTATGTAGATGATATAATCATATCTGGTAATGATAGTGTTGGTATTGCATCTACTAAAGATTACTTAAAGAGTGTCTTTGATATAAAGGATTTAGGAGAACTTAAATACTTCTTAGGAATTGAAGTATGTAGGTTTAAGGAAGGTCTCTTTCTCTCTCAAAGGAAGTATATTGTAGATTTACTAACATCCACAGGTATGATGGAAGCTAAGCCAGCCAAAACACCCTTAGAGGAAGGCTACAAAATCGCAACTAAGGGGGAGCTAGTTGAAGAAATTGATTTTAATGATCCTAAGCTCTATAGGAAAGTGGTTGGTAAGCTTATTTATTTAACCATCACTAGACCAGATTTATGTTTTGCTGTGAATCAGGTATCACAACACATGCAAGGACCAAAGATGAGACATTGGGAAATGGCCATGCGAATTCTAAGATACTTAAAAGGCACACATGAACAAGGTATATGGATGGGTAACAATAAAAACACAAATGTGGTTGGTTATTGTGATGCAGATTGGGCAGGAGATAGGGAAGATAGGAGAAGTACTACTGGATATTGTACTTTCATAGGTGGAAACCTTGTGACTTGGAAAACCAAGAAGCAAAAGGTGGTTTCATGTTCTAGTGCAGAATCAGAGTATAGAGCAATGAGGAAGCTCACTACTGAATGCATCTGGCTGAAACAAATTTTGGGTGACTTAGCCGTGGAGTGTGAGGAACCTATCACCATTCATTGTGATAATCAAGCTGCCATTCACATAGCCTCCAATTCAGTGTTTCATGAGAGGACCAAGCATATAGAAGTGGACTGCCACAAAGTTAGAGAAGCTATTGGGAAAGGTATCATTTTACCTTGCTATACAAGGAGTGAGGACCAACTAGCTGATGTATTTACCAAGGCAACATCTCTTAAAACTGGCGCCTCAATCTATCCAAGACTTGGCCTCATGACCATTCCACACCAATGATCCCAACATGGAGTGTTATACTCTTTTTCCCTAGAAAAGGTTTTGTCCCAATTGGGTTTTCCTTCTCTAGGTTTTTAATGAGGTAATGCTTCATGGTTGCAAGCTTAAACATCTTATGTCTTAAGCTTGAGGGGGAGTGTTGGAATGAAGAAGAAATGATGAATTTATGAAAGCCTTCATTTCTAGATAAATGGCGATTTATATGTATGTAAAAGGGAGAGTCTAAGGCTTGTTTGTATTATAGAATTATGTTATCCTTGTAAGCCATTTGTGTATAAGGCTATCCTTGTATCCAAACAAGCCTAGACTAGATTAGTATAAATATTTTACTCCCTTCACATTTTGTAAGTAAGAATTCATAATTCTCATTCTCTAATAAAATCATTCTTTTCTCTTATTCTCTAATTCTCTCTAATCTCTCAATCTCTCATTCTCTCATTCTACAAATCTCTAAATCTCATATTCTTTCATCAAGGAGAATCTGCATCACCCTCAGGGGCTAGTAGCCCTGAAATCGTACCCCATCCATCCTTCAACAAATTCCATAGGATTTCAATCTATCCAGGATCTCACCAAGGGTATCAGAGCCAATTGAAGGTTAGAGTTTGTTTAAATCACTTTGATTTCATTTTTTTCTAGTTTCATAAACAATTCTTATCTTTCTATCTTTTGTAAGTCAGCTGAGCCTCTCCTAATTCACAAAAGAAGATAAAGAAAGAATCATTCCAAAAAAAAAAATTTATCAAAAAAAAGGAAAAGGAAGTAGAAGAGAAATCCTGCTAGGAGTTGGTTAATCAGCTGATGAAAAAAATCTTGCAATCTATCTATCTTATTTCACAGTAGGTTATAGCTCTAGATCTTAGGTGATTGGGCTTTGATCTATTCCGAACTTTTGGAATAGCAAGAGGAATTGAACACTGAGTAACCAAAGAGTGAGAGAGAGTTTTGATCTAACAGTTTGTTAAGTTATGTCAGACATTATGGAGAATCTAAATGAAGGAACACCCCAAGCAGAGGGAACCACACGACCCCATAGGTTTGATCAGTTACAGATGGAGGTTATGATGGACGGAATCACCAGGAGACTCCAAACAACCTTTGAAAACAGAGCTAAACAAGCTAATGAATTTTTTATGGAGTTGATCCCCTTGCAGGTAGACCAGCTCGAGGAAGCAGGATAGCCGGAGGAGGGCGCTCAACTAGAGGTGCTAGGATGGGCTCTAGACGCGAGACTAGGCAAGTAGAGGAGGAGGAGCCGTTAGGTATCTCAGAGGATAGTGGTGAGGAAACTCAGACTGGAGGAGCTCAACAGCAATACTAAAGGGAGCCTAGGCTGGATGATAACCTAGGAAGTCTCAAGCTCCGAATCCCACCATTTTCAGGGAATGACCCTGATGCTTACCTGGAATGGGAAAAAAGATTGATTTAGTCTTCATCTACCAAAACTACTCAGAAGAAAAGAAAGTGAAGCTATCATCAACATAATTCAATGGGTATGCTATCAACTGGTGGAAGCAGATTGCTACAATTAGGAGACGCAATGGAGAACCTCAGGTCATCTCTTGGTTTGAGATGAAGACGTTGATGAGAAAAAGATTTGTTCCCATTCACTATGGGAGAGATCTGCACCAAAAGTTAAGGAAACTAACTCAAGGGACAAGAAGTGTGGAGGATTATCACCAAGAAATGGAGAGTCTCATGATCAAAGCTGAAATTGATGAGACTATGGAAGCTAGCATGGCGAGATTTCAAGGAGGACTCAACAGAGACATCTAGGACAGATTTGAATTGCAAGAGTATGAGGATATGGATGAGCTGCTACACAAATTTATCCTAATTGAACAACAAAACAAAAGGAGAAGCAACCCAAGGACCTCATTTTCATCAACCTCCAAACCGCCATATGTCAGGGAGGAAAGGTCCGGGGCATCTGCTTTTCTGCCAACCAAACGACAGAGGGTGCATTTATACCTTTTCCAACTCGTGAAGACAAGGGTAAAGGAATTGCTACCCCAGCTTCCACACTAATGAGAACCAGGAACATCAAATGCTTCAGGTGCCAAGGGTTTGGTCATTATGCTAGTGAATGCACCAATAAAAAAATAATGATCATTCTGGACAATGGTGACATTATTTCGGAAGATGATCAATCAGAAGAAGAACATGTGGTTTATCGTGTTCAAGGACAGCTGATGGTAACTAGAAGAACACTGAATGCAGAACCTAAAGTACAAGAGCAATGGGGGAATTTGTTTCACACCAGATGTCTCATACATGAGAAGTTATGCAGTTTAATCATTGATGGAGGCAGCTGCACGAATGTAGCGAGCCAAATGTTGGTAGACCAATTAAGCCTGCATACTCACAAGCATCCCAAGCCATATCAATTACAATGACTTAATGAGGAAGGAGAGATGAGAGTACAAGAGCAAGTGAGGATACCATTGAGCATTGGTAAATACCAAGATGAGATCACATGTGATGTTTTGCCTATGGAAGTCAGCCACATCTTGTTGGGTCGTCCGTGGCAATATGATAAACGGGCAATCCATGATGTCTACACCAACAAGCATTCCTTTATTCACAATGGGCATCCAATTACTTTAGTGCCCTTAACCCCTCAAGAAGTACAACAAGACCAAATTAGCTTAAAAGGAGAAGAGAGGAGGATGTAAGAGCCATTCCGAGCAAACCGTTAGAAGAAGGGGCTAAGGTAAGTAATCTTTGCTTAATTGCTACTCCTAGTGAATTAATACATGCTATGTTGGACCAACAGCCTATGATCCTACTTTTCTATAACGAATTACTAACCAGTTATGCTAATCTAGATCAGGTTATTCAGAGAAACATAGAGCTTCTTTTACAGAAATATAAAGATGTGTTTCCAGGAGATCAACCAGTGGGATTACCTCCTCTCAGAGGTATTGAACACCAAATTAATTTTGTACCAGGCGCCACCTTTCCCAATCGACCAGCCTATAGGACCATTCCAACGGAGACCAATGAATTTCAGAAACAAGTCCATGAGCTTCTGGAAAAGGGACACATCCATGAGAGCCTCAGCCCATGTGATGTACCGGTTTGGCTAGTGCCTAAAAAGGATGGAAGTTGGCACATGTCTGTGGATTGCAGAGCCATCAATAACATCACAGTTAAGTATAGACATCCTATCCCTCGATTAGATGATATGCTAGATGAATTATATGGGTCATGTATCTTTTCTAAAAAATATTTAAAGAGTGGAAATCACCAGATTACAATGAAAGAAGGAAATGAGTGGAAAACTACCTTTAAAACTAAACTTGGGCTGTATGAATGGTTAGTCATGCCTTTTGGACTCACTAATGCTCCAAGTACATTCATGAGGCTAATTAATCATGTGCTGAGACCTTTTATAGGCTTGTTTGTGGTTGTTTATTTTGATGATATCCTAATCTACAGCAAAAAAAAAATTGACCCAATTGAACACCTTAGAAATGTATTAGAGGTCCTTAGGAGGGGAAAGGAGACCCATAGCTTACTTCAGTGAGAAGCTAGGAGGTGCTGCCTTAAACTACCCTACTTATGACAAGGAATTGTATGCACTTGTGAGAGCTTTACAGACCTGTCAACATTATTTGTGGCCTAAGGAGTTTGTGATCCATACTGATTATGAATCCCTTAAACATCTTAAAGGACAACAAAAGCTAAATAAGAGGCATGGACGATGGGTAGAGTTCATTGAATCATTTCCGTATGTCATTCAACATAAACAAGGTAAGGAGAATGTAGTAGCTGATGCACTCTCAAGACAGTATGCTCTTTTATCTTCCATAGAAACCAAATTACTAGGATTTGAACATCTTAAAACTTGCTATGCTGATGATCCTGATTTTGGTGAGCTGTATAAAGAAACAAACACACAAGCTGCGAGTAAGTACCAGTTTAAAGGTTTCTTATTTTTAGATAACCGTTTTTTTGTTCCTTGTGGTTCTTGTCGAGAGTTGTATGTTATGGAAGCTCATGGTGGAGGATTAATGGTACACCTCGGTATTGCTAAGACCTTGAGCACATTGCAAGAGCATTTTTACTGGCCAAGCATGAAGAGGGACGTGGGAAGAGTGTCTTCTAGGTGTGTAGAATGCAAACAGGCCAAAACCAAGGTTCAACTCACGGGTTTATACACGCCTCTTCCTATTTCAGAACTTCCTTGGGTAGACATTTCTATGGACTTTGTTTTGGGATTACCAAGGACTAAAACGGGAACAGATAGTATATTTGTGGTAGTTGACAGGTTTTCTAAGATGGCATATTTTATTCCTTGTCATAAGGCTGATGATGCAGTGGTAGTTGCTGATATATTCTTTAGAGAGGTTGTTAGATTACATGGTATTCCTAGGACAATAGTTTCAGATAGGAATTCTAAATTCCTTGGCCATTTTTGGAAAACCTTGTGGGGAAAACTAGGAACTAGACTGTTATTTTCAACAACTTGTCACCCTCAGATATATGGTCAAACTGAAGCTGTGAATAGGACCCTTTCTATCCTATTGCGTGCAATTATTAAAAAGAACATTAAAACTTGGGAAGAGTGTTTACCTCATGTTGAATTTTCTTACAACAGGTCAGTACATTCAGCCACAAAGCTAACACCATTATATCTGGTTTACGGTTTTAATCCATTATCACCTTTAGATTTGTTTGTTTTACCTTTGAAAGAACAAGCTAATCTTGATGGTCAACAAAAGGCCGAGTTTGTTAGATATTTACATGACCAGGTAAGGCGAAACATTGAAGAGAAGACTCAGATGTATAAACGGCAGAAGGATAAGGGAAAGAAGGAAATGGTGTTCGAACCAGGCGATTTGGTATGGATACACTTGTGGAAAGAAAAGTTTCCGAATGAACGAAAGTCCAAACTCATGCCAAGAACCGATGGACCTTTCACAGTTTTAAAAAGAATCAACAATAATGCCTACAAGATTAATCTACAAGGTAAGTATACTGTTAGCTCTACTTTTAATATTTCTCAGTTACTTCCTTTTGTGGCAGATGATGCGAATTTGAGGTCAAATCCTTTTAAAGGGGGAGGGGATGGTGTGACCATAGATGAATTGGAAGACAAGCTGGAAAGGGATAGCTTAGGATGCCATGAAGATGAAAGTTTGGAACCGGACACGTCAGATGAGGACATGGAACGAGCCTTGGAACAGCCCACAGAGGACCTAACACGATCACAGACCATGGTCGAGGATGAGAAAGCACAATCACGGACCAAGGATGAGAATGAGGCAGCACGACCGCGGGACGGGGCAGCGCGACCGCGGAACAAGGGAATACGACCGTCGGACGAGGAATCACGATCGGAATCGATGAATACGCACGGAATCGACCCATGAACGAGCAGGCACGGACGTGTTCCACGGTAAGCCTGGTTCCGAAACGACCCAAGGTGGACTTGAAACGGGCCACAGAGGATTTGCACCGTGTATTCACTGGACCACTCACCAAGGCTCGAGCCAAGGTCCAAAAGGTAGTTCTCCAGGCTTTATTAATCATGATGGACCAAAAAGAATGGAGGGAGAATGGACCAGCTTGTTGGTTCAATTGTTTTAGACTTGTAAATTAAAGCCCAATAAGATTAATTATGTCTAATTAAGTATATTACTTAAATTGGACCATAGTAAACTAAGTAATTAAGGTTAGATATTAATTAGGTTTATCACTTAAATTAGACCAAGATAAACCAAGTAATTAAGGTTAATACAATAAACCACTATGGTTTAATTAGATTATGGTTAGATTAGTGTTAGCTTGTGTATAAATAAGACATGGTGGCCGAATTCTACAGCCACCAAACAATCCAAATTAAACACAAATTTTCAGAGCTTGCAGCCTCTTTGTTCTCTCTTTCATTGCTTTCTCTGTTCAGCCCTAGAACATTGATCTCTCACTTAAGGTTGATGAATCTACTATGAATAATCTCTATTAACAAAGCAGGACCGCCTCCTGTAAATATAGAAGGGTAAACCACCTTGAAGCCTCACAGCCTCAAGAAGAATCCGCCTCACCCTCAGGGGCTAGTAGCCCTGAAATCGCACCCCATCCATCCTTCAACAAGATCCATAGGATTTCAATCTATCCAAGACCTCACCAATTTTATTCTCAGTTGTACTAGTTTTACGGAGAAGATCGTGGATGTGAGAAAGTTGAGCGAAGAACAATAAAAGAAAATGCTCAAACTGTTTGTCTTTTTAATGTGAATAGTTTATGAAAAATGTCTTTTTATGAAGTGATTTTAACCGTTTCAAACCGCTTTCACAATGGTTTTATATCCAATTGGATAGTTCCATTTGATTTGGATGTGTGGATATTATCCGAGTTTTTTAAAAATATTTTAAAATCTATTTAGTTTTTTGTCTTTTCATGGTTTTTTTCATTAAAAATAAATCAATGCGAAATTAATGTTGAAATAAAGAAGACAAGAAGAGCATTATTGGCGCCTAGGTGTTCAAAGGAAAGAGTGTTTATCACTTAAAGTTAGGCTATCCTTGTATCCAAACATGTATTAGTCTAACTTTGTAACCAAACATGCCTAGACTAAGTTGTATAAATAGGTCTCTCTATCCTCACTTGTAACCTAAAAGATTATAATCTCATTTTATAATAAACTTTCATTCTCTCTATTCTCTCTTACTCATTCTCTCTTATTCTGGTGATTTGGTCATTCAATCTTTCTAGTTTTCTAATTCTTTCATGCTACCAGAGCATAATCTTCAAATATAATCTCAATTCTCGATTCTTCATCATCTTGTTTATTCATATCTGGCGAGTACAAGAGGGAATATCCACGCTTGAATCATCAAAAGGTGTGTTCTTGTTTCAATATTCACCATTAGAAGCCGCCGATCTTCACTTCTAAACCATTAGGAGTCGCCGATCTTAACCCCTCTTGGTTCTCATCTTCAACCTAAGAAGTTCTTAATCTCTTGTCTCTCCACCATTGTCGTGACCTAGGATCTTCAAATCCTTGTGATTATAGCCCCCAATTTCTTAATTCCTTCACAAGAAATACCTTAATCCTCAATCCAAGAAGTTTATTGCCTTTCTTTCAAGATTCAAGGTGTTTTATTTTTTTTTTAGAAGTTTGAAGTTCCTTACTTGAAAAGAAACTCTTTTTGGAACTTAAAAGGATTAGTTTAATCTCTTAGGAAGGTATTTGGAAGTTTTTAGAATCATCTTTGGTCTTCAAGAACCATTTTCTTAAAAATCTTAAAAAAAGGCTAGAACAGGTTGGTGGAGGTGTAACTGGTTAGTTAGGATGTTTAAATCATTTAAAACTACCTAGAGGTTAATCAGTTGGGAGGTTAGACAATTACTTGGGTGGTTAGAACAAGTGGTTGGGGCAGTTGCTACAAGTTGTTGGGCGGTTGTTGCAAGTTGTTGAACTCTGGTCAAGGCGGTTGTTAGTTGTTATTTTCTGGTACAAGGCAGTTCAGGTAGTTCAAAAAACAGTTAACTTCTGGTTACTGGCTGTGCTAGAGACAGTTACAACAAGAAGATCAGGTGGTTGAAACAAGAAGTCAAGGCGGTTGTTAAAATTTCCTCACTGCCTGGTTAAAATTTCTTACAATCGTGGAGTTTACCAAAAATATTCAAGCTCCAATTATCCTAAAAAGAATGAATTATCTCTTTTGGTCAAAAACCATGAAAACCACCCTATGCAGCAGGGGTTTGTGGTCTCATGTACTACAAAGCAAGGCATCATTAATGGTCTTTCAAAGAGAAGCTCAAGGCAATCAAGACAAGGAGGATGCGGAGACATTGGGAAAATGTTTTAAGAAGACCAGCTTGTAATCTCTATCCTACAGAACTCTCTTGAAGGATCACTTTTAGAAGCTTACTCCTACTGTGAAAATGCTAAGGATCTGTGGGAGACTCTCAACAATGTCTATGGGCAAACCTCCAATCTAATGAAGATTTTTTAAGTCAAGAAATCCTTGAATGAACTCAAGCAAGAAGAAGTGGAGTTCACTAAACACTATAGGATATTTAGAGCTCTGGGAGCTGAGTTAGACATGCTTAGACCTGCTATAATTGATCTTATCACTCTCAATGAAGAAAGAGAGCAAGAGAAGGTTATTGGATTTTTTATGACCCTTAACTCTATCAATACTGATTTGATAACGGACGCTACTCAGAGAAGACAAGCTGCTAAGTCTGGAGGATGTGTGTTCTAAGATTCAAATAGAACAAGGTTCTCATGGGTTGTTTGGGAACAAAGAAGAGCTGGCCATTGCTCACAAGAGTTTCTACAAACCAAAAGAGAAGAAGAAGGTAATTTGTGATCATTGCAAGAAGATTAGTCATACAAAGAAGAGTGTTGGATCTTGCATCCAGTACTCAAGCTATCAAGGAACAAAGTGAGGACCTACCAAGCTGGAAGCTCAAACCAATTTCACATTGTTGGCAGTCCTTCTTCCAACCAAACCAGGAACTTCAACCAAGCTGGGAACTTCTCCTCAACTGGTGCCTCTTCCTCTTCACTGTCTGGCATTGTTCAAGCTCAAATCATGGCACCATCATCCTCCACCATGACTACTCAATCAGAATATGTCAAAAGATCAGACCTAGAAGCCATCATCAAGGCTTTAAATTCTAGTAATGTGATTGGTAAATCTTTTCATGCCTCTTTTCAAACTTCTAATGATTCTAAACCTTTGATAGTAGATTCTGGAGCTTCTCATCACATGATTAGTGATGTAGATTTGATATAAAACCTAGAACCTGCTTTAGGAAATGTGCTAATTTCTAATGGAACTAATGTGCATATCAAATGAATAGGGAAGTTAAAATTGTTTGATAAAGAGTTCAAAGCATTTTATATGCCATCTTTCACATCTAGCTTATTATCTGTTAAAAGAGCTATTATTGATCTAAATTGTTATGCTATATTTGGTCTTAATGATTTTTTCTTTTATGATATTGAAACAAGAATAATTCTAGGAAAAAGAACAACCAGGAACAATTTGTATGTGCTTGAAGATCTCCACTTGAGTGATGCATCAAAATCGTGTGTAGTAGTATAGATAGTAGCGTACAAGCTGATCTATGGCATGCTAGGTTAGGGGAGCCACATGCTAGAGCTTTAGAATTGTTAATGACTAGCATGAAGTTTCAAAATGAATTGTGTGAAGCTTGCATATTAGGTAAGCATTGTAAAACAGTTTTCCAAAAATATACACACACTTATAAGGATTTTTTGATTTGGTTCACTGTGATGTTTAGACTTCTCCTATATTATCTAGGGAAAACCACAAGTATTTTGTTATTTTTATAGATGAAAAATTTAAGTTTACATGGGTTACATTGATTACATCTAAAGATAGTGTGATAGAAGCTTTTATAAACTTTCAAACCTATGAAATCACACACAAAACATGAAATCATACATCTGCAAAATATGAAATCACACACAAAACAAGTTGTCCTTATACTCCTCAACAAAATGAAATAGCTGAAAGGAAGAACAAACATTTGATGGAAGTGGTGAGATCGATGATGTTCTATATGAAAAAGTGCCCAAGCAATTTTGGGAGATGCACTCATGACAACATGCTATCTAATCAATATGACTTCTACTAAAGTCTTAGATGACTTGTCTCCATTTGAGGTATTAAAAGGCACACAAAGCTACCACTTCTAAAGTCCTAGATACCTAGATGACTTATCTTCATTTCTCAAATGGAGACAAGTCATTGTGACAAATCACAGTTCATTTCAACTAGCTGATGTGTTCACCAAAGCTACTACTTCTACGGTTGGTGAGTCCATATACTTAAGGCTTGGACTTCTCTTCCACAACACTGATCATGGAGTGTTATACTCTTTTCCTAAAAAATATTTTGTCCCATTAAGTTTTCCTTCTTTTTATTTTTAATGAGGTAATACTTCATGATCCAAGCTTAACGATTCTCCATGACTTAAGCTTTAGAGGGTGTTTTGAAATAAAGAAGACAAGAAAAGCATTATTGGCGCCTAGGTATTCAAAGGAATAAGAGTGTTTGTCACTTAATTTAAACTATCATCGTATCCAAACATATATTAGTCTAACCTTGTAACCAAATAGACCTAAACTAAGTTGGTATAAATATGTATCTCTCTTCTCACTTGTAGGGAAGAGATTTTAATCTAGTTTTCTAATAATTTTTTATTCTCTCTATTTTCTTTTAATCATTCTTTCTCTTTTAATCATTCGCTGGCGATTTTATGTCTTAGCCTGGGTTGTGTCTTGTATGGCCAATATGCAATTAGAGAACATCACATTCCAAACGGACTGCTTGAACCTATATGTGGCTATCAAAGATCTGGAGAAGTGGCCTAGCTTAAGTGATTTTACTCAGGACTCCATGTTTTTAGATCTTACCTTTCCTTTGCAATTAGCTTGGTAGGGCGCAATGCCAATTCTGTTGAGAATTCTTTATCTAGAAATGTTAAAGAGTGTCCTCTCTATTATGCTTTTATTGATAATAGGATTCCACCTAGTTTGGAACCATATGTACTGGATGATTCAAATTACCAGATTTCAATTTAATCAAGTTTTAGTGTTAAAAAAAAAAATCATTCGCTAGCGATTTGGTCATTCAGTCTTTATAATTCTCTAGATTTTTCAATTAATTAAAAGGCATAAGATCATCGAACGGAGAGATGAACATTTGAGATTTTGTGATGAATAAAATTTATGCACATGAACGATATTTAGACATTGTGAATGAATGAAATGTACTTGTTAAAAAGAAAAAGAAAAAGAAAAAGAAAAAGACGAAGAAGAGACAGAGACGATAGGATACGCGTAGTTGCAGAGACACGTCAAGACTTGCTCGCAACCACAAACCAAAACAGCTCGAGAAAAAAAAAAATCCAAATCCTCTCGCGACGCCATTGGAGAAGGAGTAAGAAGACTATGCTTCTCTTGCAACCTCCACTAGTTTCATCTCGATATCATTCCCTACACTTCATTACTCGCTCCCACTACCGTTTCTTCCTACCGCAGATTTCTGCGTTCTCTGCAACCGCCTCTTGTTCGCCATCATCAAAATCATCATCTGCTTCTTATTATTTCTCTTCGTGGAATGGTTTGGATGCGAGTGAAGAAGACGACGAACACGATGAGTTATCCGCCGTGGTTCGTCGTCGCTATGACTTCTCTCCGCTTCTAAAATTCCTCTCCAGATTCGGACCAGTGGAATTGGTTTTGGAATCGGAAGATCCGGAATCTTCGTCGGATTCGCTTGATCCGGCGGAATTCGAGCTGGCCGAGTCATACAAGGCGGTTCCGGCACCGTACTGGCACTCGTTACTGAAATCGTTATGCTCATCAACGTCATCTCTCGGTTTAGCTTACGCTGTCGTCTCTTGGCTGCAAAAGCACAATCTCTGCTTCTCTTACGAGCTTCTCTTCTCGATTCTAATCCACGCCCTTGGCCGTTCCGAGAAGCTTTACGAGGCGTTTCTTCTTTCTCAGAAACAAACCTTAACTCCTTTGACATACAATGCTTTAATTGGAGCTTGTGCTCGAAACAATGACATTGAAAAGGCTCTTAATCTGATTTATAGGATGCGTCAAGATGGTTACCAATCCGATTTTGTTAACTACAGTTTGGTCATTCAGGCTTTGACCCGTAGCAACAAGATTGATTCAGCTCTTTTGCAGAGATTGTATAGAGAAATTGAACGTGACAAGCTTGAGCTTGATCTGCAGCTAGTTAATGATATCATCATGGGTTTTGCTAAATCTGGTGACCCGTCTCGGGCTTTGCAGCTTCTTGGCATGGCTCAAGCAACGGGATTAAGCGCGAAAACTGCGACTCTTGTCTCGATTATTTCAGCTTTGGCGAATTCAGGGAGGACTTCAGAGGCTGAAGCTTTGTTTGAGGAGCTAAGACAAAGCGGGATAAAACCGAGAACCAAGGCGTACAATGCGTTGCTTAAAGGATATGTGAAGACAGGTCCGTTAAAAGATGCGGAGTCGATGGTTTCGGAGATGGAGAAGAGAGGCGTTTCGCCTGATGAACATACGTACAGTCTCCTCATTGATGCATATGTGAATGCAGGTAGATGGGAAAGCGCGAGAATTGTGTTGAAAGAGATGGAAGCTGGTGATGTACAGCCTAACTCTTTTGTTTTCAGCAGACTCTTAGCAGGTTATCGCGATAGAGGCGAGTGGCAAAAGACATTTCAAGTTCTCAAGGAGATGAAGAGCATCGGAGTTAAGCCCGATAGACAATTCTACAACGTGGTGATCGATACCTTTGGAAAGTTTAATTGTCTTGATCATGCGATGACAACTTTTGATAGAATGTTAAGTGAGGGTATCGAGCCTGATAGGGTGACCTGGAATACGCTTATCGATTGCCATTGTAAGCATGGCCGGCACATAGTAGCAGAAGAGATGTTTGATGCAATGGAGAAGCGAGGGTGCTTGCCTTGCGCTACAACTTATAACATAATGATCAACAGTTATGGAGATCAAGAAAGATGGGATGATATGAATAGACTGTTAGGGAAGATGAAGAGCCAAGGAGTATTGCCTAACGTCGTGACACACACAACACTCGTCGACGTTTATGGCAAATCGGGTAGGTTTAATGATGCGATAGAATGCTTGGAGGAGATGAAGTCACTTGGGCTGAAACCATCATCAACAATGTACAATGCTCTCATCAATGCCTATGCACAAAGGGTATCGTTACTGTTATTAGTATCCGTGAAAGATCCTTAAAAGAATCATCATTCAATGACACTGATAGTTTCCCGACTCTTCTGTGCCAGGGTTTATCAGAGCAAGCTGTGAATGCATTTAGAGTGATGACATCAGATGGACTAAAGCCAAGTTTATTGGCTCTCAATTCCCTCATCAATGCCTTTGGTGAGGATAGAAGAGACGCTGAAGCCTTTGCCGTGTTGCAGTACATGAAAGAAAACGTAATTAACCTTCTCTTTGCCCAAAACCCATCTTGATGAAACTACTTTACTGACCGACCCATCTCTCACAACAATTGCAGGGTGTAATTCCAGACGTGGTGACATACACAACACTCATGAAAGCTCTCATTCGTGTTGATAAGTTCCAAAAGGTAATGAATATTTTGTATTGGTTGATAAGGGAACACGGAAAAGTAAAGCATTGACGTATGGAAATGTGATGCTTTTAACAGGTACCGGGTGTTTACGAGGAGATGATCATGTCAGGCTGCAAACCAGATAGAAAAGCTAGATCCATGTTACGTTCTGCTCTAAGATACATGAAGCAGACGTTAAGAGCCTCATAAAAAACATAGAAGAACGATGTAAAGGTTTTTCGAGCTTGTGTCGTTACATCTCACATGCTCAGGTCAGAGATGTAATGATACAGACCGCACATCACAAGAGGAAGTCTTTCGTACAAATCCTCACATTCTCTGTCTATGTAACTGTACAAAGATATAACTGTTTTGTAAACCAAATTGGATAGGAATACGCTGAAAAATCTAAACCAAATCTCCTTTAATCAATCTGAAATCCAAAGAATAATCTGTCTTTCATGAGACACAACATTCCTAAACTGCAGCAAATAAACTAAGAATACAAAGTTATGCCAACCAAAAGAATTACTTAACTTACAAGGGTTAACTGAATGAGGAAGTTAGTCTCATTGCATGACTGGTATGGAGTTTCTACCATACTTGCTCTTGGCAATTCTGGAACAAAACATGAACATCAGAAGTACCGAGGACAACAAGAAAAGCCTGAAGTAAGTTTTTATCTCCTGCATTCCGACATCGATCACTTCCATGTTCTTCCCATATCTGTTCTTCCTTTCCACCAAATACTCATCTATTGACACCCATTTTTCTGCAGCCTTGGTACTGTTTTCGTCTATCTGGAGCAGTCCCAATTTGAAAATTGTGATGAATGCAGCAGACCAGTCGTTGAGAACTCTCTGAGTAACAACAACAACCGAACTTGTTACTTTTCCAATTTTTTGTTGGTGGTACATAAGATCAATATTGGGTATAAACAATAGTACCTTGAAACTGGGTAGATCAACAGGGTTGAACATTTTAAAGCAATCTCTGGAAGAAGTCTGGTTGTCCCCAAAGATCTGATATTGATGATAGTAATAGTTATAAAAATATGCGACATAGGTTTTCAATGGAAGTGTCAAGTGCATATAACTTCTGTCACGCAAACCTCAAAGGTGAAAGCCATTGGTGTCTTTACAACATCATAGATATAATCTGTAGCTGTACCATGTGCCAGGTACCTAAAGTCGAGAAAACCAATCAAAACGAGCGAAAAAAAAATATCCTGAAGGGGATACGATAACTTTCGAAACGATTCTCAAGTAACACTTAATTTGAAAGGTTAAAGGAATTAGTTTTAAAAGTTTTCTGAAAAACATTCATTTAAGTTTAGGGAAGAGACAAACCCAACAGAGCCTCCGCCAGATCCAATCATGCATCGGTTTTGGCAATGAAATTTATTCACTTGTTCAAGTAAGGTCCTCATCTTCTGCGACGGCAATCCTTCTGGGGTTGTGTTTTTGTGGTCATATGGCATAAATAGAGCCTGAAAACATGAGAAATCAGAATCAAACATCTCAACAGATACATAACAGAGACCAGATCAAGGTTTTATACAAAATGTGAATATCCATGATTAACCTTTATTACTCGTACATTCCAACAGAATTAGTTAACCTTTATTACCATGATGAAAACTTTGAACGTGGACATGATAACACTAAATCAGAAGAGAAGTATCACCTCCATTCCAGAATGAACGTTTATCCATACGTGAGGATCAAATGACATAGCTAGCTTCCGCATTATTTGAGTTTCGGGTTCACTAAACGGAGCAGTTCCTGGATTCTCTTCAGATGGATCATAATCCTGGAACGGCCGGAAGAAAAGGACCAAAGTTCCATAACGCATTAACATGGGATCTTGAAGGAAACGGAATGTGGAGTGAAACGAAAACATTACCTTTTCTTTCTTGCCCCAGTCAACGCCCCAGTTTCGGTTCAGGTCAACTCCTCTTCCTGTGATTTTCATTTATGATAAAGATGAAAAGCTAAACAGATCATGAACTGGAGAGACAAAAGATGGTTACCATTTCTACGTTCACAAAGATCTCCAGCTTCAACACGTTTACGACCATTATAATTTTCTATAGGAACCAGCTGGAAAGTAAAATAAATAAAAAATAGCAGCATCTTGTTAGTTACTGAATCTATCAAATACTAGACAGATAAAATGAGATTGCACTATCAGGCACACTTACCTTTATGACTAGCTTGTCTAGGGTGCTGTTCAGGGTTTCTCCGTTCTTCATTGGTAAGAACTGTTCTTCACTCAAAATCGACAAAATCTGAAAGGCAAGTTCGGAGGTGATAAGCTCTCTCCCATGCTGCCCAAAAGTCTGGAAGAAAAGGAATCATCTGTCAAGAAAACATATGAAGAAACTTCACCTATGAAAAAGTATTTTTAAGTTAAACCAAAGACTAAAGTTTGATATTTCTGGAACAGAGAGAGAGAAACAATGGAACTTACAAGAAGGATTCTAAAGTTTGACCTATCATCACTCTCTCTTCCAACCCGACTATAGGTAACCACGTTGACCTGGGCATTGTAGCCCTTGTTTCCAGATTTAATCATCTCAATCTGTGAAACAAATATTGACAATGGTGTTTACACATTAGTGCTAAAAGTACACACTGGCCCAAAAGACAAAGTTAATGGCACTAACCGAAAGCTTATCTGGATGTCGATGTACCAAAGAATGTATCTGCTCCATTAAATCATCACTGGAATGGACATACAGAATGATAATAGTTTACGGGATGAATCAGCATAAAAATTGTAAATAGCATATGTAGGACTAAATGGGATCAAACGACGAAAACGAAATCTAATCCAACAGATTCTATGAGCAGAAAATCGAAATAACAAAACAGTTGAACAAGCAAACCAAACAAGTAAAAGTAGCATATCTCACATGAAGAACATTGTGAAAGGTGAAACAAATGCAATCACTTGTTACTCACGATTTAGTAAAACTTGAAGAAGCAAAACTAAAACAAAATTAACTAGAAAAGTTCCCAAAACCGAACCTTAATCATTCTCAATCTGTGATAAACTGAAAACTCGATTTCATCGAAAGAAATCTCAATCATGTCTAGAGAGAGAGAGAGAGAGAGAGAGAGAGAGAGAGAGAGAGAGAGAGAGAGAGAGTCACCTGGAGTGGTAGAGATCCCAGTTGATTGGAGTAACGGAAGACAAGTCAGATGGGTTAGTTCCGGCGAGAACGAGCAATAACAATGGTTGGAGGAAGAAGATCGCGTAACATATTAGAGGTCGCAGAAGCATGGCCGGTTCGAGAGAGAAGGGAAGAGAGAAACGGGAAGAAACGAACCTCTTCTTCGAGTTTTGTTTCGTGCTTCGTTGATGTCATCTCATTTCTTCTTCTTCAGGTGTCAAAACAATGAAAGAGAGAAATGGATCTAAACGAGTCGGAGATGTCAGAGTTGGCTAGATCGGCTGGTGTCATCTCGTTGCCTTTTTTTTTAATCTTACTTTTCTTCGCCAATCAAACGATCATAAAAACTTCGACTTTTCTATATGGAAATGGCGAAATCTGCTAGCAAGCATTATATTTTTTTTAAAAAAAAATAATAAATTACACATATGTAACTAAATTCTTATTAATATTTTTATGACTGAAATACAGCTTGGCTTATATATCAATATTTAACATCTTTAGTAATGAAAAGTTTTTCGCTGAACTGTTTTTGATTATTACTCTTGTCATTTTAGTGAGATTTATGGGCTAGAATGTTTAACTGTTTTGTCGAGCTTGATGGTGGCTCGTATTGATGATTACTCTAGCTAGTTAGGCATCATTGTACTTGCATTTGTATATGTAATTTCTTTTTGTATAGTGATTAGTGACTCTTTACCAAATGAAAAAACTCATTTCATATTTGAGATCGCCAAAATCTCAGTCTGGAATCAATTTGTGGTTTGCATTGCCATTTTTCTCAAAAGAATATTGATGAAATGTTAGACGAAAATGTTCACAGAGAACAAGCTCAGGAATCTTGTGTTGCTTCTAGAAAAATGACATCTACTCTAAAGTGTTTTTAAAATCCGTGTGTATAAACATTTGTACGTGAATTGTTTAAAATAAAAAATAAAAAAATCCTTTTTATTAGTTTAGAAATTTCTCTCAAAAACTAATTATTTTCTCCTTTAAGGTTTACTTGATACAAACCATCAAATTTCTTTTATATATGAATTGAATTTATCTTTTAATGATTAAATCTCTTCTAATCCTAGATACAACTAGATTTTTTTTCTAACTGATTCAGAATAATTTCTATCTTTTTTCTCCTTATTGGTTTGTTGGTGAAGCTTATCGTTAACTTCATCTTTATCTCTTTTTATATTTGAAGTTTATCCTTTTGAAGATGATGTTTTACCAACATTTTTCCTCTGAAACTTCATCTTCTCTTTAGACAAGTAATTCAGTATGCCCATTGCTTTTAGAATATTCCTTAACATCTCCATCAAATTTTGTGTGTATAGGTCTTTCGATGGTTAGACTTATTTTATAAAGTCTATTTGCAGGTCATATGATTTTTGTGAGGAGCCTTCCATTTTGATCATGTAGTGTTAGAAGGTTTTGCTTCATTCTAACATCACAACCAACTTCTGTAGCTTGACCTAAGCTAAGAATATTTCTCTTCAAGTCAGTATGTAGTAGATGTTGTGTACCAAGTGCTGCTCATCCGTTTTGCTTTGGAAGATTATTGAGCCTTTGCCACATATATCTACACAAGATCCGTCTCCGAATTTCATCATTTCTTTGATGTTTTCATTGAGTTCAGAGAAATATGATTTAACTCTAGTCATGTGGTTACTTGCACCATTGTCTAAATACCAAATGCCTTCTTCTCTCTAATTTTGTAATGCTTTGGTATTAGTTTTCCTTTTTTTAAGAACACCACTTCATGCATGTAGAGAGCAGCGTTTGCTTCTTCTGTCTCGGTTTTATTTGCTTCTTGTGGCTTTTCGATCTTAACAGGACAATTTGATGCATAATGACCAATTTTCTCACATCGAAAACATGTTATTTTGATATTCTTTCTTCTGCTTTGACTAATCATGAGATCGACTTCCTGAATTTATGTACGAATTTGAAATGACTCGCCCTCGTCCTATGCCTCTACTTCCCCGACCACGACCTCTTGTCCCTTTCGAATTATGTTCTGTATTTGAGAATAGTAGTTTGCTTTGTGTTTCACCGTAGCTTTCTTCATCAATTATTCTCTCCTCTAAGCTTTTAATCTACCAACTATACCTTCGTAAGCGTTGTATTCAAGTCCAAGACTTGCTCCAATGAAGCTATGAGATGGATGTACTTGTTTCTTGGCAGACTGTTGAGAAACTTCTCAACCAATTTCATTTCTGCAATGTTTTGGCCGAGAGAGACTGATTTAGATGCGATTTCTGATAGCTTTCGGCAAAGCTGTCTATTGTGTCTGAGTCTATCATTTTATGTCTTTTAAACTCGGACATCAGGGTTTGAAGTCTTGCTTCTTTTACGCGTTCTGCTCCTTGATGTCGCATCTTAATTGCTTCCCAAATGCTTTTTGCAGATTCGTGCTCTCCAACCTGCATTATTAGGTTTTCTAGGATTGATTGAAAAATCAGTCTTGTTGCAACATTGTTCTTGTCGGGATTAGTTGAACCACCTTCAATGATCTCCCAAACTTTGTGGATTCTCATTACCACCTTCATCCTTAGTGCCCATACTGCATTGTTTGTAGGAGTTAACATGGGACACTGGAGAGAAGTTGACGTTGGTTCCTTCGCTCGAACGTGTGGGACCATGTCTCCCATATGATGATCTTAAAACAGAGGTTGGATCTCTCGCCTAGAAGCTCTGATACCAAATAAAGTGTTTTAAGATCTGTGTATGAACGTTTTTATGTGAATTGCTTAAAAGAAAATATAAGAAATCTTTCTCTTATTAGTTTAGAAATTTCTCTCAAAAACTAAATTTTTTCTCTCTTAAGGCTTACTTGGTATAAACCATCAAGCTTCCTTTATATAGAAATTGAATTTATCCTTTAAGGATTAAATCTCTTCTAATCCTAGATACAACTATATTTCTTTTTCTAACTGATTCAGAATATTCTCTATCATTTTCTCTTTATCGGTTTGTTGGTGAAGCTTATCCTTCAGCTTTATCTTTATCTCTTTGTATATTTGAAGTTTATCCTTTTGAAGATGAAACTTCATCTTCTCTTTAGACAAGTAATTCAGTACGCCCATTGCTTTTAGAATACTCCTTATCATCTCCATCAAGTTTTGTGTGTAGGCATATAGATTTTCCGATGGTTAGACTTATTTCATAAACTCTATTTGCTGTTAGAAGGCTTTGCTTCATTCTAACATCATAATTAACTTTTGTAGCTTGACCTTAGCTAAGAACATTGCTCTTCAAGTTAGGTATGTAGTAGATGTTGTGTACCAAGTGCTGCTCATCCGTTTTGCTTTAGAAGATTATTGAGACTTTGCCACAGATATCTACACAAGATCCGTCTCCAAATTTCACCATTCTTTTGATGTTTTCATTGAGTTCAAAGAAATATGATTTAACTCCAGTCATGTGGTTACTTGCGCCATTGTCTAAATACCAAATGCCTTCTTCTCTCTCCTTAATTTCGTAATGCTTTGGTATTAGTTTTCCTTTTTTGTATATTTGAAGTTTATCCTTTTGAAGATGATGTTTTACCAACAAGATCAAGTTATGATATACTGCTATAAAAAAAGGAACCGGCAGCTCGAAGAGAAGAGGTACAGCCACATTTTATTTAAGATGAAAATGATAGTCCAAAAAGCAATTGTCGGTATTCTTGTTCTTGTATTGAGATCAATTGTGACTCAAAATATTTGGAACAAGTCCTATGAGAAATCATTAAAAGTTGCAAGTTTTGATTACTTTAAAAGAGTGGATCTCCAAAGTTTTTGAACATGTGATAACATTGTAGTCATAGCCTGTGTTTATGATATCGAATTTATGATACTGCTAATGAGCTGCCATTTCTATCATTGAGTGACTAGGGTTTAGGCGATTCTGCAATTATCTTTGTTTTCTATGGCAAATGGAAGAGACAAACCTATATTATTAGTTTGTGATCCATTATCACGGCCGATAGGTTAGCGATCCATCATCTCAGCCTACGAGTTATCTCAGCCCATCAGATCATCACGGCTATAAGCACACTGAGAGCCATTTTGTCAAACGGATCAGATGGTCGGTCAACTAAGCGGATGGATCAGACAGTCAGATTCATCTCGGCTTCGGACACACAACAGGTGGAAGCTATCATTTCGGCACCAGACAAACAATGAGCGGCCACGATCATCTTGACACCGGATGGGAAGACGATCAATTCATCTCGGCATCAGATAGACGACAGTCTTTGGTCAGGAGGATTCATATCGGCAGCCATGCATGGACAGGATGGATCGTGATGGTCAAAACACGGTCATGAGGATTCATCTGGGCAGCCATGCATGGACAGGAAGGATGGTTGAGATGCAGTCTGCCCAGATATGAATGACCAACCAAATCATCTCGATGGTGGTGCACGCGACAGCCAAATTTCCTTGACACCAGTCGACTTGCATGGACGCAGACTAATGTACACGGGGGCCGAGGACATTGGGCTAAGATGAATGGTGGATCGAGCCGTTATGCTTGGACTGTCAAGTTATTCGTTTGCCCAAGATATTTGACATGGTCCATCCTCCATACTTACTCATTTTTTGCTGTGATTTTAAAGGGTAACTTTTGATCCCAACTCGTCAGAATCAAGTTTGATGATGATGATTTGAAAGTAAAAATCTTGTATAGTCGCTTTGTCGTAAGTTTTTGAACTGTTCTAGGAGAAGTGAGACTGAGCCACTTTTTCAAAGAAAAGTTTTGCCTAGATGTCTGTCCGAGGAAAGTTTGCCTAAATGACTTTCCAAAGAAAATTTGCCTAGATGACATTTCAAGGAATGTTTGCCTAGATGACTCCTCAAGAAATGTTTGTCTAGATGATATTTCGAGGTAAGTTTTTTGAGAAATGCTTTTCTTTTTCTTTTAAAAAAAAAAGTGGCCAAGATGATCTTTCAAAGAGGACGAGAATTTTTTTTGATAAGGCTGAGATATTTCTTGGCAGAGAAGTTTCCAAGATAACTTTCAAAGAGAGCAAAATGATTTCTCGATTAAAGCCGAGATGTTTCTTGGGAGAGAAGTTGGTGAGACGATTTGTTAAAAAGTATGTCGAGATAACCTTTCGGAAAGAGGCTTTTTATACCAATTATACTTGTCTTAGGATTAAGGACACATAATCATGCTTATCTTTGGATCAAGGACTTTTAATCCTGATTATACCTATCATGGCATTTGTGAAAGAAGAGCCGGAAGAATTTTTGTTTGACTTAGAGGAAGTAAGACAGTACTGAGGAGGTACATTCAGAAATGAAAAAGCCAATCCTCCAAATAGGAAGAAAGGGATAAAGAAATCCTATGCTGATCCTCTGGGCTTGGCGTTTTGCACAGAAGAATCTTTGGAAATATTAAGGCTTCATTTTTGCATATCTGAGGCTGTCGAGCTTGTTCTTCTGTATTCGTCCGATCAAACCAAAAGTCCTCCTCCAAATTGCTTCACCCATTATGGAAAGCTTTTTCTACTTATGCTTTCTTTGATTCCCAATTCCTGATTAATAATTAAATTTCTCAAGAAACAAAAATTGACGATGGCGCAAATTACGCCGTGCTACATGCATTATTTGATCGGGATCTTGGTTTATTGTTACAAGTACGATATAGAGATTGACGTTCGTGATCTACAGAATATGCTGACATTGTGAAAGTCTGCTAATGGTGATACATAACAAAGATCATGATTAGGAGAATCGTTTTTTTTTTTATTCCGATCAGCGATGCATCAGTCGAAAATGACTGTCTTATTTTAACAGACACTATGTGGGGGACAATTGGTAGCCGACTTGTTGTCTGTTTTAGGGATCATGTTACTTTTCCTTCTCTGTAACTTATTTTCTGATCCTTTTTTTTGGAGTTTGTGATTGTATTCCCTTGTTTCCTAAAGACTTGATCAAGATTTAGGATTCTTTAGCGGCTAGGAAAACTAACTAGAAAACATATTTTTTGCTGAAGAGAATTGAGAGAGCTAAAGCTATCTTTATTGGTTGGAACATTTCTACAAACCTGGACTCATTAGCCTCATCACGAGATCGCACTAGTTTGATACAATAAAGAAGAAGATGATGAAGTTTTGTGAGAAACAACCAGAAAGAGAGAGACTAGCAGTCAAAGCGGTAAGCCAGGCTGAAGTCGCGAGCCAGGCTGAAGTAGCAAATCAGACCAAAATGGCAAGTCTAGTTATTGTTATTGTTGGACCAAAGCTGCATGTGGTGATGTCAGACCCCGTTCATAGAGCTTGTCTGATCAAAAGCATGCGATGGGAGATCGAGAAAAATTGGGCTTGGATTGGCTGCTTTCTCTAGTCTTCTTGCATTGATGCAACCTCACGATAAAAAGGTGCCAACTTGCAAGCCATCTGCGTTTGAAGCTAAAAAGGTAAAGGTTGTTAATGATGAAGATATTGGGAAGAGAATGAGACGTGAGGCGCGCTATGCCAAACTGGAAGAGGCCGAAATGATATATCATGATGCGTCTGCCTTAGTCTCCTTCTTCTCAACATTCAAGATCCCAACATTCACTTGCCTCCCCATGATACTCTAATAATTTCGTAAGCCGAGATATCCCAATGTGGGACTAAAGTATGACTGGCTTAGAGCTTGCCAACTTCTAAGTGTCAATTTCGATGTTGATTGTTTTTTCTTTTATTGCAGTTCATGGCGTCGATCAAAAAGATCATGGGGCAGGGGGGGGGGGTTATGAATCCAGTGTTCACAAAGCCAGACATAGACTAGAAGCAATAGAAAATTGGCTATGTCACTATAGAGGAAGCTTGACGAAGTCGAGAGTAAGTCTTCCTATAAGATGTCATCAGCCGCGACCATGATTTCATAGTTGGAAAAAGACCAAGAACGCATTTTGAGACTTGCAACTCAGTTAGAGAAGTAGAAATCCTAAAAGGCAGCAGAACTAGCTTTGCTAAAGAAGCAACTCGCAGCATATCAGGTGTTGCTTGAAGAAAATATGAAAAGAGCGTAGAAAGCAACAAAGCAATCAATTTCCGAGAAGTTTCAGTCTTGGCTCATGCCGAAAGCAAAGTCTGTTGCGTGTCTGGTGGAGGCCAAAGATAAGGAGTTGACCTTGCCCAAAGTCGAGGCTAACATCCAACTTATAGGCCTTTTGCGACAGCTGAAAGCACCAACTTTGGACTCTGAGATGGAGAAGCAATAAAAATGGAAAGAAGATTAGAGAGGAGATGATGAGCAGTTTGAAAAGATTAATGTCAGGCTATGGAGTGGGTTCACCTTTTTTCCATGGACGTCAGTATCAACAGATCCCACATTTGGAAACGAGGCGCTCGAGTAAGCTGCGACAAACTTAGGTGGTTGGAACTTCTTTGGTTACAATGCTCAAAGTCCGGTCATTGCTGATCTCACCGCTGATCTCACGTCTGTGTTGAAATGAGCAATAATTCGATGTAGATAAAATCTTGGTGACTAAATAAAGTAATTATGATTCATATATAACTAAGAAATTAGTATACACTTAGTTCTATGGTGACAATGTCATTGGGAGTACACATGAGTATGCATGGGGAGCAGGTGTTGAGGACAATGATGTGACTAAGGAAGTGAGAAGCATGCACCGAATAAAGCAAATAGTAGACAGAATAGTACCTACCGAGTTAGGTGTGACTTTTTCCTTTTTTTAAGCTTTTATAATATTTAAGACTATGCATGTATTTTCTAAATGATTCAATTAATTTCTTGAGAATGTCGAACTATCTTTCAATTTTCTCTTAAGGTGTGACTTCTAAAAATTCTAGAAACTTTCTAAAAATTACATGGTATCAGAGCAAGATTATGAGATTTGCTAAAATCTCAAAGAAAATTCTGCTCCTAAAAACGTTTTGTAATCTATTTCGTCACCAACAAGCGTAGAATGGACAAAACAAAGCAAATCGGACAACCGGTAATGATCAAGTTAACAACTCCTTCTGTGGACTAGAACCAGAAAAACAGCCTTTAGGAGCCATAAACTTTGGGAGTATACTGAATCAAGGGCACCAATAGAGAAAAAGACAGTGGGAGGAGAAGGTGAGACTTGGGATGAATAAAAAGTCCGAGGAGGAAGAAAAAATAGGTTGGTGGGAAAGACCTACTGGTCTTAACGGTGTTGCAACGCCTTGGAACCAGAAATCTTGGTGGCATACTCCTACTCTGCAATCGCCATGGAGTTGTGGGATACTCTTCAAGGAGTGTACGGAAATATAAGTAACATTCGCTGCATCTATGAAGTCAACAAGGCTCTAAACTCTCTCCAACTAGAAGGGGTCATTGAGATACTTGTTTGGAGAGTTCATGGCACTTTGGTCCAAAATGAAGATGCTCCAGTCAACTACATCCAATCTTCAAGAGCTGGAGAAGCACCGAGAACAAGATCAAGTCTTCGGATTACTTATGACATTGAATGATATATTCAAGGACCTCATCAAACATATATTTAGATATGACAAGCTGTCGAGTCTTGATGAAGTGTGCATGGCAATTCAAAAAGAAGAATGATCATGAGACTCTTTTAAGGAGTGAGTAAAACTGCACACATGACTAGAAGGCCATCAAACTATAAGGAAAAAAGAGCTTGAGTTGTGACCATTGCAAGAAAAAAAGTCACACTAAGGACAAATGTTGGGTTATCCATCCCCACTTGAAGCCGAGGAAGTGGAGCTCCAATAACAACTCAAGGTCTTATGAAGGAAACCGAGGATGATGTGGTGAGAAATTGGACTTGGAGGCTGAAAGAATGAGAGATTAAGAGATTTAGAGATTGAAATATAGAAAAGATTGAGAGATTGATAGAGAGAGAGGACGAATTTGATAGAGAGAGTTTAGAGAGAATAAGATTTTATTAGAATGAGATTATAATCTCTTGCTTACAAATGTGAAGAGAGACAACTATTTATACTAATCTAGTCTAGACTTGTTTGGATACAAAGATAGCTTAATACATGATTGGCTATAAGGATAACATATCATTAACCACAAACAAGCCTAAGACACCTCATAAGACCACACAGCCACATCCTTTTCCCTTCATTTCTTCTTCATTCCAACACTCCCCTCAAGCTTAAGACATGTGAAATGCCTAAGCTTGCAACCATGAAGCATTACCTTATTAAAAACCTAAGAAAGGAAAACCCAATTGGGACAAAAAAATTTATAGGGAAAAAGAGTATAACACTCCATGATCAGGATCAGTGTTGTGAAATGGACATAAGGCCAAGTCTTGGATAGATAGAGCCACCAGTCTTCATTGTTGTGGCCTTGGTAAACACATCAGCAAGTTTATCTTCACTCCTTGTGTAGCAAGGTAATATGATTTCATTTCCAATAGCTTCTCTTACCTTATGGTAATCCACCCCAATGTGCTTGGTTCTCTCATGAAACACAGAGTTTGAAGCTATGTGTATTGCTGCTTGATTGTCACAATGTACTGTGATTGGCGCCTCAATGCTTACTCCAAGATCTAGTAATAGTTGCTTCAACCAGATGCATTCAGTGGTAAGTTTCTTCATTGCTCTATACAAAGCCTCAACACTTGAACATGAGACCACCTTCTGTTTCTTAGTCTTCCAAGTGACTAGGTTCTGACCTATGAGTGTGCAATAACCAGTTATGAACCTCCTATCCTTTCTATCACCTGCTCAATCTGCATCACAATAGCCAACTACATTGGTGTTTCTATTACTACTTATCCATATAACTTGATCATGTGTTCCTTTCAAGTAATTAAAGATCTTATGAATCATCTCCTAATGCCTTGTTTTTGGGTCTTGCATATGCTGAGACACTTGATTAACATCAAAACACAAATCAGGTCTAGTGATAGTTAAATATATTAGCTTACCAACAACCTTTCTATACAACTTTGCCTCTTTAAAGCCTTCTTCTAATGAGATTTTGGTTGGCTTAGCTTCTAGCATTCTTGTAGATGTTAGTAAGTCCAATACATACTTTCTTTGACAAAAAAATAGACATTCTTTAAACCTATATATTTCAATTCCTAAGAAGTATTTTAGTTCCCCTAGATCTTTAATGTCAAACATACTTTTTAATATTCTTTAGTAGAGGCTATTCCCTCTTTATCACTTCCAAATATGATTATATAATCAACATAAATGAGAATAACAACAATCCCATTCTTACTCTTAAGTGTAAAAAGAGTGTGTTCTACTTCTGACCTTTTGAAGCCTCTGTCCCTTAGAGTCATATTTAGCTTATGGTACCAAGCTCTAGGAGATTGTTTTAAGCCATAGATCGCTTTCCTTAGTCTTAGTGTGTTACCGGTTCCAACATGATCTTCTAGGTCTGATGGTGGTGTCATATATACCTGTTCTTCTAACTCACCTTGAAAAAATGCATTCTTAACATCCATTTGTCATATTTCCCAGTCCAAGTTAGTAACAAGAGTTAAAACAACATTCACTGAGTGTAATTTAGCCACAAGAGCAAAAATATCTCTATAGTCTTCACCATAAGTATGTGTGAAACCTCTAGCCACCAACCTAGCTTTGTACCTATCTATCTCACCATTGCTTTTATATTTAATAGTGAAAATCCATTTAAAACTTACAGCCTTTTTTCCTTTTGGTAGGGTGGCTGGTGCATAGGTTTGATTCTTCTCCATAGCTTTTCTTTCAGCTTGAATTGCTTCCTTCCACTCCTTTATCTTCATTGCTTCCTCATATCCCTTTGGAATCTGATCTTTATCAAGACTTAGAGTAAATGCAATATGAGAATCAGCAATATGAACTAGATTACATATTCCCTGATCATGGTGAATTACTGCATTATTGTTGTAGTAGAAAATGGGTGGAAATCTCTGCCTTGTACTTCTTCTAAGAACAACAGCCGGTTCCCCTTTTCTCCTTCTAGAGCATCAAGATTAGGTTGAATGTCCCTTGGCCTTTTAGAAGCTGAGACTAGATTTTCTCCTTCTGAATCTCTTGATCATGTCTAGATTCTTGGCCTCCCTCATGACCAAGAGGAGAAGGCCCAGTTGAAGTGCAGGCTGGTGTGTGCCGCGCCTGAGCACGAGTTCTGGACCGGGACGAGAATGGAGCATGGGCTGGAACTGGTACTTCCTGCGCCTGAGCTGGACCCTGGGCTGGAGCGGGCCGGGACGAGGCTGAAGCAGGTGCCAGGTCGTGCCACGCTTTTGGTACTTGCGCTGGATCAGACCAGGACAAGACTGAATCAGGTGCCAGGTCGTGCCACGCCTCTGGTACTTGAGCTGGATCAGACCGGGACGAGACTGAAGCGGGTGCCGGTCCTTGCCACGCCCTTGGTATTAGAGCTGGAGCTTTTAGTGGAGGCCTTATTGTTATTGGTGTGGGACTCAGAGTGCTACGGTCAGTCTGAGGATGTCGTTTGGTAGTAGGAGAAGGGCTAGCTGAGGGAGCCGGTTCTTGTGTGATTCCAAAGCTTTCTAGAAGTCTTCTTAGGTTCTCAGCTTGATAATAAGTGTTTGAAGAGATATCCTTGAACTGATCTCAAGTTCCTTCTTCATAGAAACCATTGTTTTATTGAATTTGACATCTCTAGAAACCAGGACTCTTCTAGTCTCTGGATTATAGTATTTGTAGCATTTTTGTGTTGATGAGTATCCAATGAACATTGCCTTAGTACTCTTAGGATCCAACTTGTTTTTCTGTTCACCTGGTACTAAAACAAAGCAAACACACTCAAATACTCTTAGATGTTCAAGACTATGCTTTGTTTGAGTAAGTACCTAAAATAAAGACAAGTCTTCTAGGACTTTAGTAGGAGTCCTATTGATTAGATAGCATGCTGTCATTAGGACTAGTGTATTCACCTTATCTTGGAGTGTTTTTCAATTGAAGATCTTCAAGCACATACATGTCATTCCTAGTAGTTCCTTTTCCAAGAATCCTTCTAGTGTCAATATCCTGGAAAAAGAAGTCATTAGGACCAAATATAGCATGACAATTTATATCAGTGGTAGCTCTTTTAACAGATAATAGATTAGATGTGAAGGAAGGCATGTAGAATGCTTTAGATTCTTTATCAAACAACTTTACCTTCCCTGTGCCTTTGATAGGAACCTTAGTACCATTAGCAATTAACACATTTCCTAAGGCAGGTTCTAGGTTCTCTATCAATTCTAGATCACTAGTCATATGATGAGAAGCTCCAGAATTCACTATCAATGGTTCAACATCATTAGAAGTTTGAAATAAAGCATGTAGAGATTTACCAATCACATTTCCAGAATTTAAAGCCTTGATGAGAGCTTCCAAGTCTGATCTTTTGACATAGTCTGCTTGGATAGTCACAGGAGAGGAGGATTGTGCCGTGATTGGTACTTTAACCAATCTGGCCCGGTGAGGAGGAAGAGGCGCCTGCATGCGGAACTTGCGTGTAGCTCCCGGCTTGGTGGAATGATGAAGCGCCAGCTACTTGCACCTGATTAGAGCTCCTGCCTTGGTATGTCCTTGTTCTGCTCTTGGATTGGCGTGGTTTGAGCTCAGGGTAAAGGATCCAGCACTCCTTTTTTGAATGACCCATCTTCTTGCAATGGTCACAAATTACCTTCTTCTTCTCTTCAAGTTTATAGAAAATCTTGTGAGCTATGACCAGCTCCTCCTTGTTTCCAAACAACCCATGAGAACCTTGTTCTCTTTGAATCTTAGAGCACATATCTTCCAGAATTGGTGGTTTGTCTTCTCTAAGTAGGTGCTTTATCAAATCAGTGTAGGTAGAGTTCAGGGTCATAAGAAGCCCAAATACCTTGCTCTCTTCTTTCATTGAGAGTTATGGGATCAATGGTGATTTGTCTGAGCATGTCTAACTTTGCCCACAAAGCTCTAAATGTCCCATAATGTTTGGTGAATTCTACTTCTTCTTGTTTGAGTTCATTTATGGACTTCTTTACCTCAAAGATTCTCATAAGATTGGAGGTGTTCACATAAACATTTTTAAGTGTCTCCAACAAGTCTTTGGCATTGTCACAGTGGAGTAGGATTCTAACAGGGATCCTTCAAGAGAAATTTGCAAAATGAAGAGAACAAGCTGGTCTTATTGAAACCATTTAGCCAACATATCCTCATCTACTTTGTCTTGATCGCTATCAGCTTCCCCTTCCATAGACATTAATGGCGCCTTGCTTATCAGGACATGGTTCCAGAGACCCCTGCTGCATAAGGTGGTCTTCATTTTCCTTGACCGCATGAGATAGTTCACACCTTTCAATATCACTGGAGCTTGCATGTTTTTGTTAAACTCCATAATGTAACTCGTAGAAGACCTTTTAAAAAAAAACTTAAGAACACGTCTTCCACAAAAATTTAATTCCTTAGGACCTTCTTAGTCCCTTGTCATATCAACCATTCAGACCAAAGTTATTAGTCCACTTTCAGACAACAAGAATCAACCAGCCCCCTTGAGTATAATGCTTGCGCCAAACCAACTGGGCAAGTGCTACACGACCACGTACACCTTGGTCAGTAACGGCTTCAACCACTTTTCTAACCGCCTACAACAGTTATAACATCTTTCTAATTTCCAGATAAAAAAGATTCATTGATCCAAAGTTGTTTAAACTGTCTAACCAGCTCAAAAACAATCTTTCCTTCCAAATTTTCAAAACATTAGATTTTTAACCAATTTCAAGAAAACCTTTTTGAAACCTAAAAAGTTTTGGTTTGAGCTGAAACTTCTTGGAACCTTCTAAAATTATCTTATCTAGCTTCATAATTTCCAAGGTTTGAAATAAATCAAGAAGAGATATGATTCTTGTTACCAAAACCCCAAAGGAGTTGAAAACAGACACGTCGTGGAAAATGGATCAAGAAAGCTTTGAAACTTGTTTAGGTTGAGTGAAGACCTCCTGAAACATCAACTAGGCTCGTTCCTTTTGAGGTTAGGATTTTTAACTACTTGATTTGATGAAGAATTGAACGAGATATCTTCTTTACAACACGAGAGACTCGCGGCTGAGGTGATCGCAACACCGCCAAGGAAGAAACTTGGTAACTTTTGACTCCGACCACCAAATTGAATGAAACCACCTGGAGAATGCTCAGAACTCACCGGAGAACGATCCTAGATGAATAATTTGGCAATATATCTAGAGTTATTTCTGGAAACGTGATGGAACGCCAATTATACCGCGATGGGTCTGAGCAGGTCCGATTTCAGAGATTTCAATCAAAAACGTGAGAAAACTAGATGAGTTTGCAAGATTAATAAAGAATATTTCTCTGATACCATGAAATAATGAGAGATTTAGAGATTGAAACAATGAATAGATTGAGATTAGAGGACGAATTTGATAGAGAGAGTTTAGAGAGAATTAGATTATATTAGAATGAGATTATAATCTCTTGCTTACAAATGTGAAGAGAGACAATAATTTATAATAATCTAGTCTAGGCTTGTTTGGATACAAAGATATCTTAATACATGATTGGCTATAAGGATAACATATTATTAACCACAAACAAGCCTAAGACACTTCCTAAGACCACACACCACATCCTTTTCCCTTCATTTTTTCTTCATTCCAACAGAGGCTCTCATCAAGAATATCTTCAAACTAACGGAATCTGGTAAGTGTTTCATGTTGGAGCAAGGTAGCGATAGCCGGAATAATGATGGAAAAAATAAATATACTCATTGATTCTGGAGCATCACATAACATGATATGTGATACAAGTCTCTTGTCCAACATAAGGCCTTACATGGAAGATTTGTATGTCTTAGATAGAAGAACAAGGGACTGTTATGTTCCCTCAATGATTCAAAATCTTATATATGTCTCCAACATCACTAGAAAAGTCAATTGTAAAGCTATATTCAGATCTAATGGTGTAACATTTCAGGATAATGCAAGTAGAGCATTGATCAATGACAAAACTATGAGTGAAAGAGTTTATGTTTTCGGAAATGACATCGTGACTAGAGTAAAAGAATGGGGTTTTGGCTCCAAGGTTAGCAAATCGTTATGGTATAAACGTTTTGGGCATCCTCACATTAACGTGTTGTGCTTGTGGCTCCGGATACAAGTGAAAAGCAAAAAGAGTGTGAGACATGCATTTTGTGAAAGAATTGTAGAAGAATTCTTTTAGATTCAACAAGTAGTTATGATAATTTTTTTTTATTTAGTCCAGTCCGATGTATGGTCACCAATTTTTTCACGTGATCAATACAAATATCAAGAGATGTCAAGTTCAAAGAGGATATAGGTTATTATAATGAAAAGAAATGGCAAGAACATGATGACTGGTTCTCTTCTTCAAACTCATCTACAAACAATCTTGATTTTATTATTAGAGGACTGATCGATATTTGTGTTTGTTAACCATTAGGATGAGTTAGTGAACATGGTATTGTGTTTCTTTCTTAAGTATCCGACCTATAACCGTACCCCAGGACCCATTTCCAAAAGCTTATTCATTCTTGAAAACTCATAAAACTGATTTCATACTTTTAGTTTATCTCTTGCTTATCTTATTTATTTTAGTCCTCTGATGATACCCTAGGAGTGTCGTTCCATATTTTAGTCATCTGATGATACCCTGGGAGTGCAGCACCATATTTAAAGGAAAATCATCATAAACAAGGTGAAAGATCCAGGCAGATTGACAATATCATGCGCTTTGAGACCCTCATTTATGTCTTTGTAACTTGGGTTCAAGTGTCAACCTTATGCCCTTATCCATTGCCAAGAAGATATGATTTAAAAGGTTCAAAGAATACCGAATCTCTCTTGTTCTTGCTGACCGATCAATAATGAATCTGCTGGGGGTACTTGAAGATATATCCATTATGGAAGAGAATTTTAAGTTGCTACAGAATTTATAGTATTGGAGATGAATGAAAAACCAATGGATCCCCTCATCCTTGGTAGTCCATTCCTAGCCACTGTTTGATGACATCCTCAAGGATTCCACACAGAAAATGGTGTTGGATAAGCTGATCTAGAAGTTGCTAACTTCACAAGATCGTTGATGGATCGATAGTCGTACAAGGGTTGCAAAAAAACCCTTCATATAACGATTCTTAAGAAGTCCTAAAGAGTTACTAATTCTTAGTGTTCGAATAAGAAGATCCTCAAACAGTCCTAACCGTTTCAACACTTAGTATCCGAATATAATGGGTCATTGGTTGGATGAACACACCAAAAAACAGAGATGTTCACGAAGAACAAAAGAGATTCACTTTCTAATTATTTAAAAACAAATTTTGGCAAAAACGTCTTTATTAGAATTTGTTGTCTAGCTTTTATAATAGCAAGTTTGTACAAGTTGAAGCGATTTAATAACTACGGAAAATCAAGCAAGATTTTGATTAAAAACAAGACTGACTCTTAGAATATTCGGACTGATTCTTAAGCTAATTTGAATGACCCTAAAGCTACTCTTGGACTGAATCTTAGTCTCCTTATGGGTGTAAGTAAGGTGGCCTTGAGCTTAGGTCGTGTTTGTACAAACGGCTTGGTCATTCACCTGAACGTGAAATACGTTCATATCCACCTTGATCATGTCTTTATTCAAAGTAATCATTGGATCAAGACTTGGGCTGAGTAAAAGACTGCCTAAGGCTTGAGTGAACCTATGAACTCTGGACAGCGTCATGGATCCCTTTGGGACGTGCAATGCATTGTTCTTATCATAAATGGTCGTCGCTTCTTCATCATCCTGGACGGCTTCTGCGTCTTTTCCAAGCTCAGGTTCAGACCGCTCATCGTCCAAGCTAGTCACAATCACATCTCCGCTAAAGCCTTTATAGACGTGAAAAAAGAAAAGATAGGTTTACAGCTTGGGGGTGAGGTCCTCAAATTCGACATCAACATGACCATAAGGAAGTCAACAATTAAAGAGCAAATCTTCCACATAGAAGAATTTGATGCGCTGGAAGATGAGCTAATTGAAGAGGTAGCTGTTGGAGAGCCCCTAAGAAAAGCCTTGACATCCAAGGAAGAAGAGTATGAGTTGCTAGATGCTGATAGCAAGGGAATGAGAAGCTGTTTGACTCACATAAAGTTTATGCAGGACAGGCGGTTTTCTTGGAGTTGACGAAAGATTTCAATGCCATGGAAAAAGAGAGCATAAAAACAGAGGAAATCAGCAAAGAAAAAGCTAAGCTAAACAACAATTGGAGTGAACTTAGAGTTCCAAATGTCGAACTCATATTTGTGTTTTTTAACCATTAGGACGAGTTAGTGAACATGGCATTGTTCTCTTTCTTAAGCATCCAATTTATGTTCATACCCAAGGACCCATTTCCAAAAGCTTATTCATTCTTGAAAACTCATAAAACCTATTTCATACTTTTGGTTTATCTCTTGTTCATCTTATATATTTTAATCCTCCCTTTTATCACTTATTCATTGCTTTGTTTCGAACTTCGTTTAAATTCTTCAAATTAGGTTAAATAAACAACGGGTTAACAACTCATTAACAACTTGATTTCGCCTAATTTGAACGGAAACTTGCATTCCTAGTGTTATAAAAAACCTCTAGAATGGATTGATATCTTAAGTACTACAAGTGCAATCTCGAAGTTAAAAAACCTATTTATCAACTAGCGCCGTTGCCGCTTTGGGATTATTTTTCATTATTAGGATTTAGTTTAATTTGAGATTATACAATGTTTTCAATAATATAGTGGTTATCACATCTCAATTTCACTTTTCTTTTATTTCAGATATATACACCTTCATAGCAGAGTCTCAACGAACCTTCATCCGCAAATTGAAGACCTATGCCGCTTTGAAAGAGAAAACACAAGGGAACACCGAGCACATGAACACCGTGCAAACATTGAACGTTTGGAGGATCAACCCAAACCTCCTCCGGTCTATCACATGGAACGCGGCGAACAACCACACAACTTTGGTGTGCAGATCGAGCCACCGGTTCACAATCCTTGCCAAGCATGCTTTATTGGTACCTATGATAAACCCAATATTCATGACTATCAAACTGGAATAAGACCACCTCCGACTGAGAACAATAATTTTGAGATCAAGGCGAGCCTTATCAACATGGTATAAAGCAACAAATTTCACGGTTTAGCCATGGAAACCCCTCTTGATCACTTGGACCAGTTTGACATGCTCTGTTCTACAGTGAATATCAATGGCATCTCAGAAGATGAATTCAAACTTCGTATGTTCCCGTTTTCACTTGGTAACAAAACACACATATGGCAGAAGAATCTGCCTCCCAACACCATTACGACATGGAATGATAGCAAGCAAATGTTCCTAAGCATGTTTTCTCAACAACTCGCACTGCAAGGCTGCACAATGATATCTTTGGATTTGCACATAGATCTACTGAGAGCTTTAACAAGGCTTTGGAATGATTCAAAGGTTACAGCTCTCAGTGCACCCATCACGGATTCTCGTGAGAATCCCTCTTGAGCATTCTTTACAGAGGTGTTTGCCTAGGATTCTGAATGCTCTTGGACACCGCCTTTAATAGAATTTTCCAGGGACAAGATGCTGATCAAAGTTTTCAACTGGTGGAAAATGCAACGAGAATTATAGAAAAATCTATGATCGCACATCATGTGATGCTGGCGAGCGCGACACCGCAACTACAAAGGAGATCCAAGCGCTGAACGACAAGCTGGATCGAGTACTCCAAGAAACACAACGTCAAGTTATGTATGTTGGTAAAACATATTACACTCAAGTCTGTTCAACTAACATATACCACAACAAGATAGAGGAGCTCAAATATATCGGTAGACAAGTCTTTAACAAGGGATACAGACCCAACTTCAAGCACCCTAACCTTTCCTACTGAAGCACCAACATTGAAAATCCACAATACCAGCACTACCCATTCCAAAAACAACCCACCCTACCATTTGTCCAAATTATCCCACCCAAACCCCAAAACATCTTCGCAACGGGTTACCAACCCATTGTGCCAATCCAAAATACATATCCGCCTGTTTACCATCCCAACACCACCTACCCAATAAAACTCTAATTCCCAAACACCAACCAATCTTATATCCCTAACCCACCTCCTTCACAAACGCCTCCTCCAACAAGAGATGATGAGATAACTCGAATGCTAAAGTAAATTCTCGAGGGACATAGAAAAAGTACGATTGATGAAGGACATCTATATAAAGTAAATCAACAATAAGATGAAGGAGATCTATACAAAGGTGGATAACATGTTTGGAGATCTCAACCCCAAATTTGATAAAGTTGCTATATAAGTACAATAATCAGAAACTTCTTATTCGAAGCGACCATGGGTACTCGTTCGAGAAAACCAGAAACTAACCCAAAGGAGTATGTCAACGCTATATCATTAAGAAGTAAGAGCGAGCTGCCTTTCGTTAACCTCAATAGGGATATCTCGGATCCAAGTGGGGGGTGCTGATAAATGCCGATGAAGACAGTAAGGAAAATGAAATGAGTAAAAAATATTGACCAAGGAAAAGACGATGCTGAGCTGCCAACAGTAACTGCCATAAAAACTCCTTTCGTTCTACCTCCTTATAAGCCAAAGCTCCCTTTCCAGGGAGATTCAAGAATGAACTGTTGGACAAGTACATAGCCCAATTCGATAAGCAAATGTCAGAAGCAGAGGTCACTCTACCATTGATCGAAGCATTCTGAAAGGTGCCTAAGGGGAACAAGCATCTAAAAGATGCTATCACGGAAAGGAAAAAGAGCTGAAGGAAACAATGATGATACTGTAATGACCGCGATCCAGAATTCTAAAAGGGTAAAAATGGCAAGGGCGGGGAAAAAGAAAATTTTGGGGCATATGGGCGAAGATATCTCGGAGGGAAGGATATATATCCTTGTAATAGATTTCCCAGAAATTCCACAATATCCTAACAACCGAATAAGGGATTATTCCCAGCGGATAAGGGATTATTCCCAGCGGATAAGGGATTACTCCCAGAGGATAAAGAATTATTCCCAGCGAATAAGGGGATTGGTTGGTCGAGATGTTGGTAACAACTTCCGAGATTATCGCGCGAAATCCCAACAGATTTTCGAAATTATGTTGATATCTTAACAAACATATAAGGGATATTCGAAAGGATAAAAGGGGCCGTGGATAAAGGAAATCATAACCGCCTTCTCTTATAAATAAGAAGGCAAGTCGCCTCATAATCCCTGCCTGAGCAAAATGAAAAATTAGAACTCTGAAAGAAAGAAAGATCGAGAAAGCTAAGCGATTATCCTAGAAAGGTTCGAGAGGCGTCCAGTCACCTGAGTAATTATCGATAGCGGCTCGTTCGGTTAAGGAATATCCGAGTAAGCATCGTTAAACTCAGAGTTCTTACCCATTTGGGCTATAAGCATCGAGAGACTTAGTGTTTGGTCGACGTGTTCCGAGTGAATCGCTAGGTTTGTGTGACGCGCATCGGTGCAGCTTGGACAATCTGCGACAAGAGGTGTCAGAACGTGGGATTTTTATCAGTTCATCGAGATCCTAAGGTGAGTGCGTGACTGTGGCTATGGTTTAGGATCGTTGGCTTGAGTGGATTCAATAAGTGCTTGACTGTCTGATCTAATATACTTGTCCTTGTCCTGATATATGTGTTAAGCGTGAATATGAGAGTCGTGTGTGACTCGTCCTGCTGAGAGATCCAACAGTGGTTGGTGAATCACGTTTAGGAAAGTATATCGGCCTGATTTGCATGATTGACTTATTGATTGTATTGCTTGTTTTCGGTTACTTGACCATAGTTGTGTGAGACGGGATGACCGCCTCACTAAGCAATTCGTTGCTTATGCCTCCTTATGGATGCAGGGTTAGACATTGCTTGGGAAGGTAACCGCAGTGGCTAGAACGCGAGACGAAGGCTGGAAAGATTGGATGGTGGCTTAGTAGAATAATTGGGTCTAGTAACTTAAATGATGTATTAGCTTATTAGCAGACTTATCGTTGTACTAAATTTATTGCACGTTTATGCACTGCTCCGCTGAATCGAATTTGAAAATGCTAAGAGAAAAATTAAGTAAAAATCTGAATTAAGAAATTTTTACTAAGTACGGTCGGTTGGTTCGACCGCAGATAGGAAACCTTTAACCTGGGATAATTTTCCCGGGTTAGGGCGCTTCAGTTTGGTATCAGAGCATGGTCGATTCTAGGACAGTGTTAAGCATAAACGGGTTAGTGGGTTAGGCCATCCTTTCCAGCCAGTCTCGCGGTAAGTGGTATTTAGAGAATAAGTTAGTGCTATGCTAACTTAATAAACTGTATGATCATTGCAGGTGGTAAGAAACACTCGATCTCAGATTGGGAATGGTGGTGCGCCTTAGGAACGCACCACAGCTGGGGATGGTGCGAACCCCAACAATGGTCACAAAGGTGACGCGACAAATGTGCATGGGAATGGAGCCGCTGCACCTCAAAGCGAATTGGGCCAGTTGATGGGGATGTTGGGGAAAATTTTAGAAAGATTGACGGTTGCTGTACCTGTTCCTGCGGCACTTGTGCCTGTTGCACCTGCACCGGTGATACCACCGCCTGCGGTAAATGACCGGGTAGCCGCGGCAGCGGATGAGGAGATATTGCCAGAACCGAGGATCACATCGTACCTTATGATGGCTGATCACATGCGTAAGCTCGGTACAAAGTACTTTGCGGGTTGTGCAAAACCGATCGAGGCAGATGAGTGGCAATCGAGACTCGAACAGAACTTTGCAGTTATACGATGTCCAGATCAGTATAAGAAGGACATTGCGGTCCACTATTTGAAAGGGGACGCACACACTTGGTGGACCACTGTTGAGGCAAGGCGCCGTAATTGTTCATGGACTGAGTTCTGTGAGGAATTCCGCACTAAGTACTTTCCAAGGGAAGTGTTTGACCAATGTCAACGTGCATTTCTTGAACTGCGCCAAGGAACAATGAATGTGCCTGAGTATAAGATTGAGTATAACTCTCTCATAAAGTTTGTGGGGCGCAAATTTGAGGATGAACAGACGCGGATAAGTCGGTTTTTGTGGGGGCTTCGAGTCAATCTCCGCAATCGCTGCCAAGTTCGGAGATACAACTCCGTGACCGAGCTGGTAGAGATAGCGGCCCTTATGGAAGTGGGCCTGAAAGAGGAAGCGGAGTTAGTGAACATGGAATGGAAAGAGACCACGGTACTTCCTGCTAGGCTGAGACTCGCTTCGAGTCAAAGGAGGAATTTAGACAAGAGTCTCAGGAGCAACAAGACAATGATGGTGCAAGCTGCATGCCAAAGTTGCAGGAAAGCACACTCTTGTCAGTACAGGACTATTTCTGGTGCGTGTTTCCGGTGTGGCAGTCTGAACCATAAGACTGAGGATTGTACGAAGAGGTACTCTGGGGCATGAGAGTTAGAACGTAATTTTGGGGATCGGGTATTCCATCATTGTCGTGAGCCGGGACACTTCAGGTCTCAGTGTCCGAAGCTGGCGCAGTCATCCGGGAAACGGGCAAAAGAGGGACTGCTGCCACCACCACCAGCTAAGAGACCGGCCAATACAACTGGTGGAACACCGCGAGTCTTCTCGATTGCTGAGGATGAAATAAAAGGAAGCTCTTCTCGTCCGATCACTGGTAAGTTCTTAACACTTACTAAGTAAATAAGATGTATGCTTGTGTCCTTAGCGTTCTATGGGAAATTGTAGGGACCATTCTTATGGGCCGAATACCGATCCACGTTCTATTTGATTCCGGGGCGACACATTGTTTTTTTAGCCCGAAAATGATTAGGGAAGCTGGGTTCCATAAATAACATGGAGACCAACTCGGACTCGTCTGAGCGGCGGGCGGTCAAGCTATGAAAACCTTTGGAAGGGTGCTTGACGTTCAGATAATGGTATGCGGTGTGGACATGCCAGCTGACCTGGTCATATGCGGAGTGAAAACTTACGAGGTGATATTGGGCATGGATTGACTTGGAAAGCACAAGGCCCATTTGGATTGTCACCGAGGAAGAATTCGGTTTGAGAGGGGAAACACGACGCTAGAATACCAGGGAATTTGACCCACTTCAGGAAGCTTGATCATTTCAGCGATTCAAGCAGAACAATTGATCAAAAAAAGGATGCGAGGCGTATTTGGCCATGATCACAACGTCAGAAGTTGGGCCAGATATAAGGCTTAATGAGATTTCAATAGTAAAGGATATTGGCGATGTGTTCCAGGCTTTGGTTGGACCACCACCGGAAAGGTCGGACCCATTCACTATAGAATTGGAACATGGAACTTCACCGTTATCAAGAGCTCCCTATCGGATGGCACCAGCTGAAATGGCCGAACTAAAGAAACAGTTAGGTGAATTAATGGAGAAAGGATTCATCCGTCCGAGCAGTTCACCTTGGGGAGCGCCGGTTCTGTTCGTTAAAAAGAAAGATGAAAGTTTTAGGCTTTGCATCGACTACCGTGGGTTGAACCGAGTTACCGTAAAGAACAAGTATCCGCTCCCACGGATTGACGATTTGTTGGACCAACTCAAATGGGCAACTTGTTTCTCCAAGATCGATCTGGCTTCGGAATATCATCAAATTCCAATAGCCGAGTCAGACATTCGAAAGACGCCTTTTCAGACAAGGTATGGACATTATGAGTTCGTAGTCATGCCTTTCAGATTGACCAATGCACCAGCTGCATTTATGAAGTTGATGAACACTGTTTTCCGAGATTTCTTGGATGAATTTGTGATCATCTTCATAGATGATATTTTGGTTTACTCGAAAAACCAAGAGGAGCATCAATGTCACTTAAGAACGGTTTTGACTAAGTTGCGGGAACAGAAGTTGTTTGCCAAACTCAGCAAGTGTAGCTTTTGGCAGAAGGTAATTGGATTCTTAGGTCATATCGTCTCGGACAAAGGAGTGTTTGTTGACCCAGAAAAGATCAAGGTTGTTGCGGAATGGCCGAGACCCGAGAATGCCTCGGATGTACGGAGCTCTCTGGGTTTGGCCAGCTATTATAGATGGTTTGTTAAGGGCTTTGCAAGCATGGCTCAGCCAATGACCAAGCTGACTGGTAAGGACGTTCGGTTTGTATGGTCACCAGACTGTGAGACGAGTGTTGCTAAGCTAAAGGAAATACTTACGAGTGCTCCAGTTTTGGCGTTACCAGAACCCGATGAACCGTATGTAGTCTACACAGATGCATCCCGATTAGGACTAGGGTGCGTTTTGATGCAAGTGGGTAAGGTCATCGCCTATGCATCGAGACAACTAAAGAAACACGAAACGAATTACCCAACCCATGACTTAGAGATGGCGGCTGTGGAAAAGTTCAGATCTTTACGGATCACAAAAGTTTGAAGTATATCTTTACTCAGTTTGAACTAAACCTTCGCCAAAGGAGATGGATGAAGGTTGTGGCCGATTATGACTTGACCTTTGATTACCATCCTGGAAAGGCCAACTCGGTTGCATATGAACTAAGTTGAAAGAAAGTATTCAAGGACGCTACAAAAGACATAAAAGGTCTGGTCAGTATGATAAGCACCTTGCGCCTTATCGCATTGACGGATGTTGTGGAGCCGTTGGGCTTAGGTCCTGCCGACAATGCAGATTTGTTAACCCGCGTTCGGCTAGCCCAGGATGCTGATGAGAAACTTAATGAAGCAGCAAGAAACGAGAATACTGAGTATCAGATATCGAATAATGGGACGATATTGGTGAATGGTCGGGTGTGTGTCCCAAAAGATCAGCAGTTGCGTGAGGAAGTTCTTAAAGAAGCACATCAATCCAAATTTTCCATTCACCCAGGTAAAATGTACCGAGACTTAAAATGGTACTATCATTGGGTTGGAATGAAATGGGATGTGGCCAAATGGGTGGCCAGTTGTCATACATGCCAAAGAGTCAAGGCTGAACAGCGATTACCTATACCCGAATGGAAGTGGGATTTGATCACGATGGATTTTGTTACCGGACTGCCTATGTGTGATAAGAAAGATGCAATTTGGGTCATTGTGGACCATTTGACCAAATCTGCCCGTTTCCTCGCAGTTAATCGGAAGGATGGTTCAGAGAAACTTGCGGAGTTATACATAAAAGAGATCGTTCGATTACATGGAGTCCCTGCGAGTATAATATCAGATCGGGACTCTAAGTTTGCATCGGCGGTTTGGAAGTCATTCAATAAGCGGCTTGGGACTAAGGTCCATCTGAGCACGGCTTACACCCGCAGACGGATGGACAATCAGAACGGACGATCCAAATACTTGAGGATTTGTTGAGAGCGGCTGTTTTAGACTGGGGCGGTAAGTGGGAACACCATTTGCCATTGGCCGAGTTTGCATATAACAATAGCTATCAGGCTAGCATTGGTATGTCGCCTTATGAGGCATTGTATGGACGGCCTTGCCGAACCCCGCTATGTTGGACCGAAGTGGGGGAGCGGAGCATTTATGGGCCAGACTTGGTCGATAGGACGACTGAAAAAATTAAGATTTTACAGATTAAGATTAAGGAAGCTCAGGACCGACAAAAGAGTTATGCAGACAAACGTCGAAGGGAGTTAGAATTCGAAGTTGGGGAAATGATTTATCTTAAGACGGTCATCTATAAGGGAAAGGAAAGAACAAATCAGACCGCAAAGTTATGTCCGAGATTTATGGGTCCATATAAGATTTTGGAACGGATCGGACCAGTGGCATATAGATTGGAATTACCACCGGTCTTAAGTGCATTCCACAATGTGTTCCACGTTTCTATGCTATGGAAGTGCATAAATGATAGACATAACGTGATAGTGGAACCACCAGCAGATTTACAGGAAAATCTGACCGTGGAAGGAAGGCCAGTTCGAATAGTGGGAACAACAATTAAGACATACCGCAAAAAGAAAACCAAAATGATTCAGGTCGTTTGGGATTGTGATGGAGAAGAAGAAATCACGTGGGAACCTGAAGTCATCATGAAGGAGAAGTTTCCCAAATGGTTCGACAAGCAAGCGGTCGAGACTTCTAAGGCCAAAAAGACTAAGGCTTAGATTCGAGGACGAATCCACCCAAGTGGGAGAGAATTGTAATGACCGCGATCGAGAATTCTAAAAGGGTAAAACTGGCAAGGGCGGGGAAAAAGGAAATTTTGGGGAAAATGGGCGAAGATATCTCGGAGGGAAGGATATATATCCTTGTAACAGATTTCCCGGAAATTCCGCAATATCCTAACAACCGAATAATGGATTACTCCCAGCGGATAAGGGATTATTCCCAGCGGATAAGGGATTATTCCCAGAGGATAAAGAATTATTCCCAGCGGATAAGGGGATTGGTTGGTCGAGTTGTTGGTAACAACTTCCGAGATTATCGCACGAAATCCCAACAGCTTTTCGAAATTATGTTGATATCTTAACAAACATATAATGGATATTCGAAAGGATAAAAAGGGCCGTGGATAAAAGAAATCCTAACCGCCTTCTCTTATAAATAAGAAGACAAGTCGCCTCATAATCCCTGCGTGAGCAAAACGAAAAATTAAAACTCTGAAAGAAAGAAAGATCGAGAAAGCTAAGCGATTATTCTAGAAAGGTTCGAGAGGCGTCCAGTCACCTGAGTAATCATCGATAGCGGCTTGTTCGGTTAAGGAATATCCGGGTAAGCATCGATAAACTCAGAGTTCTTACCCATTTGGGCTATAAGCATCGAGAGACTTAGTGTTTGGTCGACGTGTTCCGAGTGAATCGCTAGGTTTGTGTGACGCGCATCGGTGCAGCTTGGACGATCTGCGACAAGAGGTGTCAGAACGTGGGATTTTCATCAGTTCATCGAGATCCTAAGGTGAGTGTGTGACTGTGGCTATGGTTTAGGGTCGTTGGCTTGAGTGGATTCAATAAGTGCTTGACTGTCTGATCTAATATACTTGTCCTTGTCCTGATATATGTGTTAAGCGTGAATATGAGAGTCGTGTGTGACTCGTCCTGGTGAGAGATCTAACTGTGGTTGGTGAATCACGTTTAGGAAAGTATATCGGTCTGATTTGCATGATTGACTTATTGATTGTATCGCTTTTTTTCGGTTACTTGACCATAGCTGTGTGAGACGGGATGACCGCCTCACTAAGCAATTCGTTGCTTATGCCTCCTTATGGATGCAGGGTTAGATATTGCTCGGGAAGGTAACCGCAGTGGCTAGAACGCGAGACGAAGGCTGGAAAGAAGGGATGGTGGCTTAGTAGAATAATTGGGTCTAGTAACTTAAATGATGTATTAGTTTATTAGCAGACTTATTGTTGTACTAGAACCTCGATTTTAATAATAAGTAATTTATTGCACGTTTATGAACTGCTCCGCTGAATCGAATTTGAAAATTCTAAGAGAAAAATTAAGTAAAAATATGAATTAAGAAATTTTTACTAAGTACGGTCGGTTGGTTCGACCACAGGTAGGAAACCTTTAACATGGGGTAGTTTTCCCGGGTTAGGGCGCTTCAGATACCCTAGGAGTGTAGCACCATATTTAAAGAAAAATCATCATAACCAAGTTGGAAGACCCAGGTAGATTCACAATATCACTTGGGTGCAAGTGTCAACCGTATGCCCTTGTCCATTTCCAAGAAGATGTGATTTAAAAGGTATAAAGAATACCACATCTCTCTTGTTCTTTCTGACAAATCAATAATGAATCTGTTGGAGGTACTTGAAGATATATCCATTATGGTAGGGAATTTTGCTACAAAATTTATAGTATTGGAGATGAATGAAGAACCATTGGATCCCCTCATCCCTGGTAGTCCATTCCTAGCCACTGCTTGATGAGATCCCAAAGGATTCAACACAGAAAATGGTGCTGGATAAGCTGATCTAGAAGTTGCAAAAAAAAACCCTTGATATACCAATTCTTAAGAAGTCCTAAAGAGTTACTAACTCTTAGTGTTCAAATAAGAAGATCCTGAAACAGTCATAAGCGTTTCAACACTTAGTATCCGAATGTATGGGTCATTGGTTAGATGAACGCACCAAACAACGGAGATGTTCACGAAGAACAAAAGAGATTCACTTTCTAAGTATTCAAAAACAAATTTTGGCAAAAACTTCTTTATCAGAATTTGTTGTCTTGCTTTTATAATATAAAATTTGTAAAAGTTGAAGCGATTTAATAACTACGGAAAAAATCAAGCAAGCTTTTGATTAAAACAAGACTGAATCTTAGAATATTCGGACTGATTATTAAGCTAATTTGAATGACCCTTAAGCTACTATTGGACTTAATCTTAGTCTCCTTATGAGCGTAAGGGAGGTGGCCTTGAGCTTAGGTCGTGTTTGTCCAAACGGCTTGGTCATTCACCTGAATGTGAAATATGTTCATGTCACCTTGATCATTTCCTTATTCAAAGTAGTCATTAGCTGAAGACTTGGGCTGAGTAAAAGACTTCCTAAGGCTTAAGTGAACCTCTAGACTCTGGACAGCGTCATGGATCCCTTTGGGACGTGCAATGCATTGTTCTTATCATATATGGTCGTGGTTTCTTCATCATCCTGGACGGCTTCTGCGTCTTTTCCAAGCTCAGGTTTAGACCGCTCATCGTCCAAGCTAGTCACGATCACATCTCTGCTGCAGCCTCAAAAGACGTGAAAAAAGGAAAAGATAGATTTACAGCTTGGGCGTGAGGTCCTCAAATTCGAAATCAACATGATCATAAGGAAGCCAACCATTGAAGAGGAAGTCTTCCACATGGAAGAACTTGATGTTCTGGATGATGAGCTAATTGTAGAGGTAGCTGTTGGAGAGTCCCTAAGAAAAGCTTTGACATCCAAGGAAGGAGAGTATGAGTTACTAGATGCTGATAGCAAGGGAATGAGAAGCTGTTTGGCTCGTGTATGGTTTACACAGGACAAGCGGTTATCTTGGAGTTTACAAAGGATTTCAATGCCATGTAAAAAAGAGCATAAAAACAGAGGACATCAGCAAAGAAAAAGCTAATCTAAACAACAATTGGAGTGAACTTAGAGTTCCAAATGTCAAACTCATATTCCTCCTAAAGTAAATTCTCGAGGGACAGAGCAAAAGTGCGATTGATGAAAGAGATCTATATAAAGTAAATCAACAATAAGATGAAGGAGATCTATACAAAGGTGGATAACATGTTTGGAGATCACAACTCCAAATTTGAGAACGTTGCCACACAAGTACGACAATCAGAAACTTCTTATTCGAAGCGACCAATGGGTACTTTTTCGGGGAAACCAGAAACTAACCCAAAGGATTATGTCAACGCTATATCATTAATAAGTAAGAGCGAGCTGCCTTTCGTTAACCTCAATAGGGACATCTCGGATCCAAGTGGGGGTGCTGATAAATGCCGATAAAAATAGTAAGGACGATGAAATGAGTAAAAAATTTTGATCAAGGAAAAGGCGATGCTGAGCTGCCAACAGTAACCGCCATAAAAACTCATTTTGTTCTACCTCCTTATGAGCCAAAGCTCCCTTTTCCAGGGAGATTCAAGAATGAACTGTTGGAAAAGTACATATCCCAATTTGATAAGCAGATGTCAGAAGTAGAAGTCACTCTACCATTGATCGAAGCATTCTGATAGGTGCCTAAGTGGAACAAGCATCTAAAAGATGCTGTTACAGAAAGGATAAAGAGCTGAAGGAAACAATGATGATACCCTAGGAGTACAACATCATATTTAAAGGAAAATCATCATAAACAAGGTGGAAGACCCAGACAGATTCACAATTTCATGCGCTTTGGGACCCTCATTTTCTGTAAATGTCTTTGTAACTTGGGTGCAAGTGTCAACCTTATTCTCTTGTCCATTGCCAAGAAGATGTGATTTAAAAGGTTCAAAGAATATCGCATCTCTCCTGTTCTTGCTGACCGATCAATAATGAATCCGCTGGGGGTACTTAAAGATATATCCATAATGGTAGGAAATTTTAAGTTGCTACAGAATTTATAGTATTGGAGATGAATGAATAACCAATGGATCCCCTCATCCTTAGTAGTCATTTCTTAGCCACTGTTTGATGAGATCCCCAAGGATTCCACACAGAAAATGGTGTTGGATAAGCTGATTTAGAAGTTACTAACTTCACAAGATCGTAGATGGATTGATAGGTCGTACAAAAGTTGCAAAAAAATCCTTGATATACCGATTCTTAAGAAGTCCTAAAGAGTTACTAACTCTTATTGTTCCGAAAAGAAGTCCTCAAACAGTCTTAGTATTCGAATGAAATGGATCATTGGTTGGATGAATGCACCAAACAACAGAGATGTTCACGAAGAACAAAAGAGATTCACTTTCTAAGTATTCAAAAACAAATTTTGGCAAAAACTTCTTTATTAGAATTTGTTGTCTTGCTTTTATAATAGCAAGTTTGTACAAATTGAAGCGATTTAATAACTACGGAAAATCAAGCAAAATTTTGATTAAAAACAAGACTGATTCTTAGAATATTCGGACTGGTTCTTAAGCTAATTTGAATGACCCTTAAGCTACTCTTGGACTGAATCTTAGTCTCCTTATGGGTGTAAGTAAGGTGGCCTTGACCTTAGGTCGTGTTTGTACAAACGGCTTGGTCATTCACCTGAACGTGAAATACGTTCATATCCACCTTGATCATGTCTTTATTCAAAGTAATCATTGGATCAAGACTTGGGCTGAGTAAAAGACTGCCTAAGGCTACAGTGAACCTATGAACTCTGGACAGCGTCATGGATCCCTTTGGGACGTGCAATGCATTGTTCTTATCATAAATGGTCGTCGCTTCTTCATCATCCTGGACGGCTTCTGCGTCTTTTCCAAGCTCAGGTTCAGACCGCTCATCGTCCAAAATAGCCACGATCACATCTCTGCTGAAGCCTTTATAGACATGAAAAAGGAAAAGATAGATCTACAGCTTGGGGATGAGGTCCTCAAATTCGACATCAACACGATCATAAGGAAGCCAACAATTGAAGAGCAACTCTTCCACATAGAATAACTTGATGCGCTGGATGATGAGCTAATTGAAGAGGTAGCTGTTGAAGAGCCCCTAAGAAAAGCCTTGACATCCAAGGAAGAAGAGTATGAGGTGCTAGATGCTGATAGCAAGGAAATGAGAAGCTGTTTGACTCGCGTAAAATTTACGCATGACATGCGGTTTTTTTGGAGTTGACGAAAGATTTCAATGCCATGGAAAAAGAGAGAATAAAAACAGAGGACATCAGCAAAGAAAAAGCTAAGCTAAACAACAATTGGAGTGAACTTAGAGTTCCAAATGTCGAACCCATATTTGTGTTACTTAACCATTAGGACGAATTAGTTAACATGGCATTGTTCTCTTTCTTAAGCATCCAACTTATAACCATACCCAAGGACCCATTTCCAAAAGCTTATTCATTCTTGAAATCTCATAAAACCAATTTCATACTTTTAGTTTATCTCTTGCTCATCTTATTTATTTTAATCCTCCCTTTTATCACTTATTCATTGCTTTGTTTCGAACTTCGTTTAAATTCTTTATATTAGGTTAAATCAACAACGGGTTAACAACTCATTAACAACTTGATTTCACCTAATTTGAACGGAAACTTGCATTCCTAGTGTTGTAAAGAACTTCCAGAGTGGATTGATATCTTAAGTACTACAATTGCAAACTTCAAGTTGAAAAACCTATTCATCAACTAGTGTCGTTGCCGCTTTTGGGATTATTTTTCATTATTAGTATTTAGTTTAATTTGAGATTATGCAATGTTTTCAATAATATAGTGGTTATCACATCTCAAATTCACTTTTCTTTGATTTCAGATGTTGTTGAATGGATATCATGACAAACGTAATTTTTTCTAACCTTTATTTATTTATTAAAACATCTTTATACTCTTGATTTATTTTATATATATATACACATGATTAAAACTATATTATATGTATTATATACATATCTGAGAACAAATGTAATATTTGTGGTTAGAGGAGATGGCATCAACATACCCATTCTAATACTCTTTTACCGAGATCGACACATCACTGTTTTGCTTCCAACGTAATATATACCGTAGACTTTACAAAGAACTCGAATCTTAATAATTGGACCGTTAATATATCGGCCATTCTACAGGAATTATTCTTACATTCTCTAACTTGGTCGTTGTGTTAACTTAGCTGTTCTATACCCTTTCATGCGCATGTTTACATCAAGTTTAATAAACTATAAGTACCATAAATTCAGAGCTAGCCGAGTCATGGCGGTTGCCCATCATTTACTGCGATGGGGTCCCTTCTAAGCACCACACACCAACTCCAGCTTTACTTCTTCTTTTCTATTGAGATTTCACTTTAATTCTCAAAATCATTTATGTTGACATAAACCATAACTCTCAACTTTATATGTCATCTTAAAAAAAACTTTACCTGCATAACCATTATGATAACATACTTTAATTGCAGAAAAAAATTTTAATGACATCATCTTTAAGTAACAACTTTGCATGAGATCAAACTATCATAGCAAGGTCTTATCTATTATGCCCATTATCTTTACATGACCAATAAATATACTGGGCGGTAATCTTTTCGTCAAAGAATCTGCTAATATCATGTTCGTCTTTATATGCTCAAAAGTCACTCTGCGTTTTTGCACTTCTTCCTTTACAGATAAGTATTTAATTTCATGTGCTTAGCACCTTTCGGATACTTGTCATTCATTGAGAAGAAAACTGCTTCAGAATTATCACAATAAATTCTCAGCTGCTTGGCTATACTATCAACGATTCCAAACCCCAAGATAATGTTCTGCAGCCACAATGCGTGAACCGTGGCTTTAAAGCAAGCCACAAATTCGGCCTCAGTGGTGGAAGTAGCAATGACAGACTGCTTTCCACACTTCTATGAGTCTACTCCCCCAGCTAATTGAAACAGATAGCCAAACGTCGATTTACTATTATCAACGCAACTGACATAGTCTGAATATGAGTATCCGACAACCTCTATACTGTCAGATCTCCTATATGTAAACATGTATTCTTTGTTGCCTTGCAAGTACTTGAGAACTTTCTTTGCAGCTTTCTAGTGATTTATACCGGGATTACTTTGATACCGACCAAACATACCAACAGCAAAACTGATATCTGGTCGAGTACATGTTTGAACATAGTTCAAACTCCTAACCACTGAAGCATATAAAATTCTTTCCATTTTTTACGTTCCAATTTATTTTTCGGACATTGCATTTTGCTGAACTTATCCCTTTTATAAATAAGAACCTTTCCAATGGAACATTTATTCATCATATATCTCTTTAGAACTTTATTTATGTATGCTTTCTGAGACAAACTTAACATTCCTTGTGACCTATGACAAATTATTTCTATTCCAATCACATAAGATGTCTCACCTATATCCTTCATTTCGAAGTTACTAGAGAGATATTTTTTACATCACTTAACATTCTCATGTCATTCACAGATATCAATATGTCATCAATATTACTCCCACTTATCTTCTTGTAGATACATCGATCAACAATGACCTTTACAAAACTGTATGACAATATGGTATCATTAAACCTTTGTATACCATTGTATGGAAGCTTGTTTCAACCATATATTGACTTCCTCAGCCTACAAACGAGATTTTCTTTTCCTGTCGCTACAAAACCTTCAGGTTGGTCCATATAAACTTCTTCCTTAAGCTCTCCATTCAAAAAGGCGGTTTTAACATCCATTTTGGTGAAGATCTAAATCATAATGAGCTACCATTCCCATGAAAATTCTTAAAGAATCCTTATTTGAAATTGGAGAGAAGGTTTTTTTATAGTTAATGTTGTCTTTCTGAGTAACCCTTTAGCAACAAGATGAGCCTTTCTATGTTACCTTTAAAGTCTTGTTTGATTGTAAAAATCCATTACACCCAACGGTTTTGAAACCATCAGGCAACTTTACTAGGTCATACACTAGATTTACATTCATAGAAGAAATTTTGTATTCTGCAGCATTATACCACTTTTTCACTTTCCATTGCTTTTCTGAATGTTTTCGGTTCTTCATCAAGACTAATATCACATTCATCTTCAACATCGCCTCTTCTTGAATGAATGTAATTTGGTCTTTCAATTTCTTTAACCTCACCTCTTCTTTTATGAGCATGACCTTTAATTCTTGAAAGTTTTACTTATCCTTAATGGTGTTGTAATTCACCGGGAACTGGTCATACTCCGGAGGCAAAGAGTTCATTATGAACTAAACCAAAAACGATTTGTGCACTTCCATCCCCATGGACTTTAACTTTGATGCCAATTTTGACATGTGAGTGACATGATCATGGGTTTTCTTAGACCATCAAACTTCTTTGTAGTCAGCTCACTCATGAGACTTGCCTACTATCGATTTTTCGGTCATGTCCGATTGGGATTGTTCTTTTATTTTCATAATGAATTCCCTTGCTTTCTCTGTTTTAAGCATAGATGGTTTCATACTTTTCGTCATCGACATCCTTAGTAAGTTCATGCACAACTAGTTAGAGCGCTTCATAGTCTCATAACAAGACTTGTCCAATTTTGAACTCTCATCCGTAATGATTGCAGTCTCCTCATCAGTGAGTATGGCTTGGTCTAGAGACATTACACCCAAAGAAATATTTATTTGTTCAGACCATTCCTCATAGCTGCGGTCATTAAACTTTACCACAAAATTTGCAGAAGCAAACGAATTTGATGAAGCTACAAATTTTTCAACATGCTTACCATTAGTGCTTTGAGACTTTAATATATTCATCAACCAATAAAATCTAAACACTTTACTTGTATGTATTTAAGCAACATGTGGGCAATACATCAAATACATTTACTTTAATAATTAATCAAGTTATATAAACAACCGATAGCAATGCTACCTGTGGGTATACACAACATCGACGACAACATAAATAATTAATACTTAAGGCATTAATTATTACACCCAATGATCTACTTGTGGATGATCTCCTATGATATATTTAGTAATCGATTGATCAATCGAAACATTTTTATGTCATTTAAACATCTTTTAATCATGATTAATTATGATACTTTATTTTTTGTCATATTAAATATAATCAGACAACTGTGGTAATTAACAAGTTACACACAATATGAATCTTTGTATAATATATATATATATATATATATATATATATGTATCAGTATTTTAAAATAAATTAGATTGATTATTTTACGGTAAGATATAAAAAGAGGATGAAAATGAATTTCAACAAAGTATTCAAATAAAGACTTAGATAGTCAAAGTAAGATGTGTGATCGGAGAACCTCATTAAATGAATTCGGAGCTAGACAATGACGTAAATTATCATTTATGATTTTCATTTCTGAAAAAGTTTATATACAATTTAAAATCCACAAAACTTTTATATTAATGATGAAAAGCTTAAATCTAAAACAATGGAGAATTTAGAACTTACGATTATTAGTTGAGCTGCAAGATAGTCCGATAAAACGGACGAGTTGCAAGATAGTCCAATACAACGAGCGTGCTACGAGATAGTCCGTCAAATGGACGAGCTGCGAGATAGTCCAATACAACAAACGAGCTGCGAGATAGTCTAATAAAACGGACTAGTTGCGAGATAGTCCAATAGAAAGGCCGTGCTACGAGATAGTCCGACAAAACAGACGAGCTGGGAGATAGTTCAATAGAACGGATGAACTGCTAGATAGTCCGATAAAATAGATAAGATGTGATATAGTCCAATAGAATGGATGAGAGCTGTGAGATAGTCCGATAAAACTGACGAACTGCGAGATAATCCGTGAAAATGGACGAGCTATGAGATAGTCCGATAAAACGGACGAACTGCAGGATAGTCCAATCAAAATTGCAAGCTGCTCGATTTTTTATGAGATGAACTTTCTGATGAGCTGGATCTGTACATGAGCTGAAAACCTAAAGACTGTAAATAGATAGAGCAGGGAGAACTTACTAGGTGTATGTTGTGTGAGGTAGTAAATTGGTGACCATGCATTCTTAACGAGCTTGCTATGTGGAGAAGCAATGACCGTCGCTGTCGACCATTTATGGAGCTCTGTCATTGCTGCCGTGGATGTTCTCAGACATTTTTTTAGAAGCGCGGATTATGGCGAAGGTGGAGAGTTTTTAGCGTTAGGTTTTATTTGACCTGGAGATCGTGGAGATTTTTTCTTTTAACCTGGAGATCGTCGTTGAATCTTTGATAAAAAAGGATGTTGTTCGTGGGGCAGAGGTTGTGGTGTGATCCTAGAAAGGCCAGAAGAGGAGATTAAACAACCTATCTCTGACGGGGAGCAATGTCTGCCACTGGAGATGGACAAGGACAAGAATAATGTGAATTTGTAAAATAAGTCTCATCTGGAGCTGGACCAGAAGATGCCCATAGACGTGGAGCTGGACCAGGAAAAAATCATGGACATGGAGGAGATTCAATAAGAAGAGGCCCAAGACGTGTTTAAAAGCCCACTAACTCATTCTAGAGTTAAAACTCATAGAAAACTCATTCTGCAAGTGATTTGGGTCTGGCTAAGAAAAAAAATGAAGTCCAAAGAGAGTAAACCAATTGGGCTGGTTTAATTGTTTTAATTTGTAATTAGTCATTAAAATTATACCAGAGAGTTAGTTAGGATAGATTAGACAAGATATATCATTCTGGTATATTCTTTTAGGATTAGATTAGACTAGATAGAATATTTTATTCTAGGCATAATCTTGTTAGGATTTTCTGTCTATAAAAAGGCATTCACCCTGATTGTAAAAAGAACATACAATTTTAATATTAAAGCGTAGAGAACTTTTCTTGTTTTTCCTCTTTGCTTTCTCTGTTCATCCTAATAACATTGATTCCTAATCACTAAAGGGTAGAGTAATCTACTGTGATCTTCCATAGCTCTAAAGCAGGGTGAACCTATGCTATTGGAATTGTCAGACAACCCTCTAAAAGCCGCCACTAACCCTAATAGCAAACCGCCGCGATCAAGGAGTGCTAGTAGCATCCTCTGTCGTCAAATCCACCTCTTTCAAGCCGATTCTTCGGTTTTAAAACAACCAGGGCTGAACCAAGTGGTATCATAGCCTCTTGAAAGTTAGGGTTTGTTGAAATCCCTTTGATTTCAAACCATATTACCCCACCATCGATTTATTTTCATTTTTTTAGTTTCATAAACAAATATTCTCTTTCTATCTTTTGTTAGTCAGCTGAGTCTCTCCTGAATTACAAAAGGATCCAAAGAAAAAAAAAACTAAAAAAAAAAAGAAACAGAAGAGAATCCTTGCTAGGAGAAGGTTAATCAGCTGACGAAAAAAATCTTGCCATCTTTCTATCTTAATCACATTAGGTTATAGTTCTAGATCTTAGGTGATTTAGATTTGATTTATTCTAAACTTGTTGGAATAACAAGAGGATTGAACACTGAGAGAACCAAAAGAGAGAGAAATATTTTTCTAATATGTTTGCTAAGTTTGTTTCAGGAACTTCATAGCAAAGAAATATTCAGTGGGTCAGATTGTTCATCTTGATCAGTTCCAATGTGAAGCTATGATGGCTGAGATCACTAGGAAGTTGCAACAAGATTTCAATAGGACGAACCATGCTAATGAGTTTTATGACTTTTCAATCCATGCAGGCAGAAAGGCATGAGGAGTTAACTCTTATCACCATTGTCGCCCTAGAGCAGAAGAATATCTTAGTTAATCCAAACTTGGGATTCCATCATTCCATGGAAAGATTGATCTTGAAGCTTATCTGGAATGGGAAGAGAAGATGAAATGGGTGTTCATTTGTTATCACTATACTGAGGCAATGAAGATCAACCTTGCAACAAGTGTATTCAGTGGTCATGCCATCCATTGGTGGGATCCGACTGCATCCACAACGAGGCATAATGGAGAACCTCAGATTGCTTCTTGGTTTGAGATGAAATTTGTTATGAAAAAGAGGTTTGCTTCAAATTATAATCAATTTGGTTATGTGTAGGAAAAATACCATAGGAGTTCTTCACAAGAGAGAACTAATGGGAGTAGATCAGAGAGGTCTAAGGTCGTGAGGAGCAGCCAAGGGAGGAGACCAAGCTCACGTCCACCACCCATCCACTGGACACACCAAGAACATCTATTTTCCAAGGAGAAACCGGCCCTCCAACAACCAGAAATCAATCATTCTAGTCCTATCTGCAAAAGTAAGAAAGAAAATTCAAAGTTTAAAAATTTTCTCTAATGAATCATTATGTACAATCACAAGAAGCAGATTCCTAGAAAGTTGTTTGTGGAGAGTGTTGTGAGAAACAATGAAGAAAAGAAAGAAGTTTTTGAAACTTTATCTTCTCCTAATGAAAGGTTTCCAGGAGTTTGTTTGGGACTGAAAAATTCTCAAATGACTCAATCATAGACTTTGAGGAGGAGATACCATGAGAGATACCCAAGTAAGTACCACCAGCCAGAGGCATGGAAATGTTAGAAGTTGCTAAGGACGCCATTGGAGTTAAAGGAAGAAGAGAGATGTCTGGTCCATTGTCGAATTCGTTTGAAGGTAATGAATCAATAGTTGAACGTGAGTTTAACAAGGATACTTTCTCTGTTCCATCAGTTAGTGTATTAGATGAGAGTTGTCTAGGTTTTACTAATCTCAAATCAGTAAAACCAAGTATCAGAGAGTTTTCTTTGCAGGATCATGAAGACAAGCTACCAGAGAAGACACCAAGGAGATTGTCATTAGACAACAACTTGGCGCTTACAGCTGGCTTGGAGTTCAAATCATTCACTCCTTCTTTCATTGATGAAAGTCGCCTCAAACTCTGTAAGGATATTGGTGTGCCAAATTCTTTACATAGCTTGTTTGTTATTGTTACACCTAAAGAAGAGAAACAATTTGGTTTAAAGAATGTGAAAGAACTTTGTGTTTCTGGGTTTATTTTTGATAAAATGATTCAAACTTTTGAAGCACCTAGGCATGAAATGTTCTCTAGATCAGAATGTTCTTTGATTGCTGAAATTGGGAGTTCTAATTTCGCTTTGAGTCATAAGTTGAATAGGAGAACATTATGACAGAAATCAATTGAAATTGATTTAGATTTGAAGATTGATGAATGTTTCTCTAATAAAGTGTTGCAAAACTCTAATACAATTAGAAAAGACTTTCAAACTTTGTGCTGTGAAGATTTTTGGGTTTTAAAACCTTTTGATATGAACTCAGCCTTGAGAGAAAACGTTTTTGGGAGTTTGTCCAAGTTAGGTTACGAGTTTGCATTGCTAGAATGGTGGTCTAGGAACATGCATGATCTACTTAGAGCTAAGAGAAGTTCTGAATTTGAATATGTTGAGAGAGTTTCTAAGTTAGCACAATTCAATATGTTTGCTAGCAATGATATCTATTTGTTTGGTTTGTGTTCAAAAGAAAATTTTTATTCCAGTGAGTGTTCTAATGCTAGAATGATCTATAATCTTGTCTTAGATGGTGATTCTAGGAACATGAATCTTGTTTTTAAGGTCTTAAACCCAGGGAATTCAGTTGTCTAATTCAGTTGCATATTTTATGTGGTTTTTCTAGTGTTTGAGAAGAAGCAGGATAAACAGGTTATGAAGTTTATTCCATGAACAAGGAGGATTCAGGGTCTGGACAAACAAGTTGACTATGGACCAAAGCAACACTCGAGCAGGGAGTGGTGCCAAAACAAAGCAAGTACAGGATGTCTACACCAATCTTACCAGTTTGGATATTGGATATGGGTTCACACAAGGCAACTGCTTCCAACATTCCAAGTTAAGTACGTCCTTAATCATACCTCCAAAGATTTTAACTTGTTTTCTTGCTTTGCAAATGAATTGGATTTGAGGTCAAATCATTTCAAAGGAAGAAAGGATGGTGTGATCCTATAAAGGCCATAAGAGGAGATTAAGTAACCTATCTTTTATGGGGAGCAATGTCTGCCACTGGAGATGGAAAAGGACAATAATAATATGGATTTGTGCAATAAGTCTCATCTGGAGCTGGACCAGAAGCAGCCCATAGACGTGGAGCTGGACCAGGAGAAGATCATGGACGTGGAGATTCAAGTAGAGGAGGTCCAGGACGTGTTTAAAAGCCCACTAACTCATTCTAGAATTAAAACCCATAGAAAACCTATTTTGCAAGTGATTTGGGCCTGATTAAGAAGGACAAGGAAGCACAAAAAGAGTAAATCAATTGGGCTGGTTTAATTATTTTAATTCGTTATTAGTCATTAAAATTAAAACAGAGAGTTAGTTATGATAGATTAGACAAGATATATTCCTAACTCTCTTGCTATCCGATTAATCGACACACAAATTCTCCATAAGACACTTCTTTTCACAACAAACAGCTGTAACTCTCTTGCTATCTGATTTGAAGTACGAATGTCAAACTCTTTTTTTCACTGCATACTTTGTAATGGATTTTTAAAAAAATTGAATTCATGCATAAGACAGTCCAATTTCGAATGTCTTATATTTGTTCTTATCCACAGATTCACGACTTTCATCACTTGTAATTATAGAATTCAAGTATATAATCACATAAATCTTAAACACAAGAGATTAAAAATAAAAACTTCTCTTCTTATTAGCTATAGAAAAATAACTCAAAAATTAAAGCTCTCACACAATCCCTCAACCTTAAATACATTTTGATTAATGGTTATCTCAAAACTCTCAACTCTCAAGCTCTCAAAACTCATAAGTTCTCTCTCTAATCTCACACTAAAAAACCTCTATTTAGGTCTCTTTTTATACAAGTTATTAACCTCCTTAAATCTTAGAAGATAAACACAAATCTTTTTTTTAAAACTTAATCACTAAGTCAAAACATTATCTATAAGATTATCTCAAACTAACAACTTGTAATTATTTTCTCACATTCCTAAGTCACATAAGAGTTATATTCCTAACTCTCTTAGGAATTCGTCTCAATCCTAAGTTCATGTAGGATTGTACTTGTGCGCTGAATCTTGAGCTTCTAAGAATTCATCACTGAGCTTAATCCAACATTGTCCCCTTAAGCTCAAAAATATATATTCCTCCATATCCTGCAATCCCAAGAGACTTCTCATCTCTACTTCATCTTCATTGCTACCACTTAAGCTTGAGCTTCAACGTTCTTTCACCTCTGCGTTTACTTGTGCTCTAAATACTTTCGCTGCGCTAAGATCCTTTCCTACTTCACCTCTGTTTATTGCAGTTTGAACAGTTGTTCCATAAACAACAGCCTCGTCCGGGTTAATGCTTTTGCAGAGCTCTTCGCCATAGAAGAAGTGTTTCAAAAACTGCAGCACCTTGGGTATTCTGGTCGACCCACCAGCAAAGACAACATCATGGACATTGCTCTTGTCCATCTTGGCGTCTCTCGTACACTTCTCCACTGGCTTCATATACTTCCTGAACATATCCATTTTGAGCTCCTCAAATCTATATTCATTTCCTCATCTATATCTTCTTTCTGATTCCAGTATTGCATAAGCAGCGCTTCCAAACCCGTGATCATATCTAGTGTCTTCATACCTTTGAAGATAACTCGATGAAAGTTCAACACAACTCAACAAAAGTTCAACACCTGGAGGTCTCATTTCACCTCTGTAATGGTGATCGTGATAGTAAACATGCCCTGTGTTTTTTTTTCTGTTGCCACAACCATACATATGTGTTCTTTGGGATAGATGAGTTAACACCAGAAACTCCATTGTCATTTTCGTTTGCGAATCTAAAGGACTTGCAGCTTCCAAGATTTCACCGTCTTCAGCCTTTATTTTTCCTTCCTCCTCCTCACCAAATATACTGATTCCAGAGAAACAATCGTCTTCCACAGCTAAATAGCCCGGTGGATACCCAATCTCTCGTATTCTGTGAAGCCATGGAGGAGGATCGTATGATGGAATGAACCGAGTAAGACCTGTCGCTTGGCCTCTTAGTACCAACGTTACCTTTCGCACAACATCATGTCTTGGAGTGTTCCACACACGGCATGACCAACTTCAGGGTAAGCAACCAAGCTTTTGCTCTTGCTATCAGTCATCACAGTTCCTTCCAAGCCAGCAACGATTATGTAAATGGAGTCATCAATCTCTTTAGATGATATCCTCGTCTTCCCACACCGGCCAGCCAATATAGCAGCCTCATTCAAGAGGTTAGCGAGATATGTTCTGCTAAATACAGGTGTTCTCATTGCTATTTCTTCTAGTGAGACAAAATTTTCAAATCTTTTATTACCAGCATGAATCTTGACAATATCTGTTTTCCTTTTCAAAATCTTCCATCTTCATAAGTAACTGATTGAGAGTCTGGTCTCTTTCGTCATTTCCTCCGCCAATTCCATTTCTTCTATGCCTACCAACAGCATTAATTTCATCAATAAAGACAATGCAATGAGCGTTTTCTTTGGCTTTCTTGAAAAAAATCACAGACTCTCAAGGCACCAACACCGACAAACATCTCAACAAACTCAGAGCCGGAGATATTGAAGAAGGCACACCAGCTTTAGAACTATCTTCCACTTTCACGATTTCAACATTGATATTAACAGCATCTTTAACCTTCGCTGTTGATGTTTCCCCTGAAAATTGGCCAGACACATTTCTGAAATTGTCCTCTGTTAGATCCATGTTTTCCTTCTCCTTAACCTTTTCAGCTTCACATTTACTTTTCTCCAATTGATTAAGAAATAGTTTGTCTTCTTGCTTTGCATCTTTCTTAGTCATCTCTGTACTATTCTTCTGTAACATGTTATCCATGAACGATCGAATATCCACCTTACTCATTATTTTACCAAGCTTTTCAGCAGCTTTGCTCAAATCAGATCTGCACGACTTTTCACTTTCTTCTCTTTGTAACGCAGCTAACATTGCAGAAACTGCTGTAATTCTTTTTTGAATCTTCTTTCGACAAATCCCTCGAACTTTTAGAAATCCACAAGCAGATTTAGACATCATCTTCTGGTCTCTACTCTCCCAGCACCAGAGAGAAAAAATTCAGTATCATCTTGAAACACATTGAAGTCTGTCTTGAAACACCATAACTTACAACCTCTGGCATCACATTCTCCTGCACTATACACAGCAAGAATTGAATTTTTGGCTGCATTGGCTGACCACTCCTTTGCCGCATTTCTTATAGAAATGCAGAGCTCTTACACATTGATCACAACTTCATTTTCCAGTAAAATTCATAGTCCATTTGCCTCCATTTGCACATATAGGATCCTCCCACTTAGGTTCGATATTGTGTTTGAAACTGTAGAAGTCAGCTCTCATGTTATTGTACAAACTCCAAAACTCCTCCAAGATAGAGAAAGTAAAGATAGAGAAAGTAAAAATGGATCGTAATAATCTTCCCACGTAGTCTGCTTTAATTTGACAGAAGGATTATCAAACCAAAAAATCCAAGAGAAGTTCACCGGATGAAATTGAGGAACGTCGGCTACTCCCGATTCAATAACGTCTCCGTCTCCTTTGCCTCCAACGATCTCTCCTTCCTCAGCATCATCGCCTTCTTCATGGTATTGATCAATTTGATGTTCTACAGAATTAAGGTTCGCTTCTTCCGTAGCAAGAACATGCTTGAGACTGTCTTCTACCGCCATTGTTCTCCGTCTTCTTAAAATTGTCTCTTTAGCTTTCTCAGTCTTCTGAACAACAGTAGCAACATCTTACACTCAAAACCCTCACACCCTAAACGATGACTAATCAGCTCCCTTTATACCTCACAGAACTTATACTAAACCGACATCGATTAGATATTAAACCGGGTTCAACTAAACCTAATAACTATTTCAATTAGATCTATTTTACCCACACCTAAACCGGTATAAACCTGAGAACCTAAAACCATTCTAATTTGGCAGCAAAAACCTTCAGATCTCAACTTCATTTTCCAGTACATACTTCTCCTTATAAAAAATCATAGTCCATTTGCCTCCGTTTGCACATATAGGATCCCCCCACTTAGGTTCGATATTGTGTTTGAAACTGTAGAAGTCAGCTCTCATGTTATTGTACAAACTCTAAAACTCCTCCAAGATAGAGAAAGTAAAAACGGATCGTAATAATCTTCCCCACGTAGTCTGCTTTAATTTGACAGAAGGATTATCAAACTAAAAAATCCAAGAGAGGTTCACCGGATGAGATTGAGGAACGTCGGCTACTCCCGATTCGTTAACGTCTCCGTATCCTTTGCCTCCAACGATCTTTCCTTCCTCAGCATCATCGCCTTCTTCATGGTATTGATCAATTTGATGTTCTACATAATTAAGGTTCGCTTCTTCCGTAGCAAGAACATGCTTGAGACTGTCTTCTACCGCCATTGTTCTCCGTCTTCTTAAAATTGTCTCTTTAGCTTTCTCAGTCTTCTGAACAACAGTAGCAACATCTTACACTCAAAACCCTCACACCCTCAACGATGATTAATCAGCTCCCTTTATACCACACAAAACTTATACTAAACCGACATCGATTAGATATTAAACCGGGTTCAACTAAATCTAACAACTATTTCAATTAGATCTATTTTACCCACACCTAAACCGGTATAAACCTGAGAACCTAAAACCATTCTAATTTGGCAGCAAAAACCTTCAGATCTCAACTTCATTTTCCAGTACATACTTCTCCTTATAAAAAATCATAGTCCATTTGCCTCCGCTTGCACATATAGGATCCCCCCACTTAGGTTCGATATTGTGTTTGAAACTGTAGAAGTCAGCTCTCATGTTATTGTACAAACTCCAAAACTCCTCCAAGATAGAGAAAGTAAAAACGGATCGTAATAATCTTCCCCACGTAGTCTGCTTTAATTTGACAGAAGGATTATCAAACCAAAAAATCCAAGAGAGGTTCACCGGATGAGATTGAGGAACGTCGGCTACTCCGGATTCGTTAACGTCTCCGTCTCCTTTGCCTCCAACGATCTCTCCTTCCTCAGCATCATCGCCTTCTTTATGGTATTGATCAATTTGATGTTCTACAGAATTAAGGTTCGCTTATGTTGGAACTGGAAAAATTATTTGGAAGAAGAAAATTATTTGGTAGAAGGTTTTTTTATTATTTGTATACAATTTAAGAGGATAGTTACAAATGATTGTGAAATGAGGTATTTATAGCCTCCAAAATACAAAATATCTAAAATATTTTAATATTAAAATCTAGATTATTTTATTATAATTATCTAGATATTTTTATAGAAATATAAAGATATTTATTTTCTAGAAGTTTTAAGGAGGTGGAGATGAAAGATATTTTTAGAGAGTTTCTAGAATATGGATCAAACATTGGGTTTGGTCCAACAAATATTTATTGGATCATTGGCCCAATTATTAAACTTGATCCAAAATCAAGTTTACTTCTCAACACCCCTCTTAAACTTGATTTTGTTACTCCAAACAAACTTCTCATCTTGATAAAGTCTTCCCGCTTGAGTGGCTTGGTGAAGATGTCGGCTACTTGGTCGTTTGTCTTCACATATTCCAATTTCACATCCATCTTGATAACACATTCTCTAATGTAATGATAACGAGTATCGATGTGCTTACTTCGGTCATGAAAGACAGGATTCTTTGCCATTGCTATTGCTGACTTATTATCAACAAAGATCTTTGTTGGCTTCTCTTGTGGCAAACTCAACACTTTGAGCAGGTTCCGTAACCAAATAGCATGGCAGACACATGAAGTAGCTGATACATACTCTGCTTCACAAGTAAAAAGGGTGACAATAGGTTGTTTCTTTTGACATCCATGTGAAAGCGGTTTCTCCAATGAAGAACACAAATCCACTTGTGTTTTTCCGGTCATCTATGTCTCCACCCCAGTCGCTATCGAACTCCAACCGCATATAAAATGTCTGGTCTTTTGCATGTTAGATAACATAGACTTCCAACCAAGCTCTTAAAGACTGTTGGATCCACATTCTCTCCTTCTTCATGCTTTGATAGCTTGGTTTTACATTCCATTGGCGTGCAAACTGGATTATAATCATCCATCTTGAACTTCCTAAGGATCTCTTTAGCATAGCCTTCTTGAGTGATGAAGATTCCAATTTCTTCTTGTTTCAGTTCAATTCCAAGCTAGTAAGACATCAGTCCGATATTGGTCATCTCAAATTTTGTTGTCATCTCTTTCTTGAAATCTTCGAACATACTTGGATTGTTGCCTGTGAATATCAAGTCATCTACATACAAGCATGCAATTAGTATATCATTGTTTTCAGTTTTGATATAGAGTGCATGCTCATATGGACACTTGATGAAGTTTTTCTCCTTGAAATATTTATCAATCCGATTATTCCATGCTATTGGTGCTTGTTTTAGTCCATAAAGTGTCTTCTTTAACCTCAAGACTTTGTCTTCTTCTCCTTTTATTATGTAGCCTTGTGGTTGCTCAATGTAAACTTCTTCTTTAATATCTCCATTTAAGAAGGCTGATTTGACATCTATTTGATTATCTTTCAATTCTTTTGGGCTGCCAATGAAATGACCAGTCTAACAGTTTCAAGACGAGCAACAGGAGCGAATACCTCATCGTAGTCAATTCCAGCTCTTTGAATGTAGTCTTTCGCCACCAATCTTGCTTTGTATCTTTCAAGTTCTCCTTTAGAGTTCTTCTTTGTTTTGTACACGCACTTAACACCAATTGCTTTGTGTCCTTTAGGAAGTGTATCTAACTCCCATGTCTCGTTCTTCTGTATTAGCTTGATTTCTTCATCCATTGCATTTCTCCATGCTTTTTCCTCCATAGGTTCTTGGAAATTCATAGGTTCACAATCCGTAAATAGACAGAACAAAGTGAGATTTTCTTGATTTTTGGTTACCTCATAAATGTCTTGTAGACTTATAAGTCGTGGTGTTCTTTCACTTGAACTTTCACCTTGTTGAGAGCTTTGTGTTGTCGAAGTTGGTGGGGTAGCCTGCTCCTCACTTTGTCACTCCAATTTTTCTTCTTCGGAATGTGGATAAAGTTATAGTCTTCATTATTTGATCTCCACTCCCATTCTTCTTCTTCATCAAAGATGACATCTCGACTTATGACTGTCTTCTTGGTATTTGGATTGTAGAGCTTGTATCCTTTGAAATTTGCATCATATTCAATGAATATGAACTTCTTGCTTTTGTCATCAAGCTTGCTTTGCTTCTCGTCTGGTACATGTGTGTGAGCGATGCTTCCAAAAACTCTTAAGTGAGAAACACCGGGTTTCCTTCCGCTCCAAGCTTCTTGTGGAGTTTTCCCCAAAACACTTTTTGTCGAGAGATCGGTTTAAAAGATAAACTGCACAAGCAACTGCTTCTGCCCATAATTTCTTTGGTAGCTTCTTACTTTTGAGCATGCTTCTTGCCATCTCAAGGATTGTCATATTCTTCATTTCTGCTACTCCATTTTGTTGAGGGGATCTAGGCACCGTCAATTGTCTTCTAATCCCGTTATCTTCACAATACTTCAAAAATTCTTTGGACATGAACTCTCCTCCACGATCAGATCTCATGGCTTTGATCAGAAGACCACTTTCCTTCTCAACATAGGCTTTGAACTTTTTGAAATTTACAAATACTTCTGATTTTTCTTTCAAAAAGTAAACCCATGTTTTTCTTGAAAAATCATCAATAAAGTGAAGGAAGTAGTTACATTTACCGAGTGATTGTGGCTTGATAGGACCGCATACATCCATATGAATAAGTTACAATGGCTTTTGAGCTCATGTGATTGACTCCTTTGGGAAGCTTATTCTGAATTGCTTTCCAAGTAGACACCCTTCACAAACTTGATTTGGATGGTTGATGCATGGAAATCCTCTCACCATTTTCTTTTTTGAAAGCAACTCCAAACCTCCAAAGTTGAGATGTCCAAACCGAAGATGCCAAAGCCAGGACTCCTCTTTGTAGCACATCTTGAGACATTGTGTGATATCACTTTGAATGTTAAGAATAAACATTCTATGTTTAGACATCGACACTTTTGTGATGAGTTTGTTTTCCTTGTCTCTTAAAGAAATGTTATTATCTTTTAATCGAATATCATAACCTTTCTCTAAGAGTTGTCTAAGGCTCAAGATGTTGGTCTTCATGGTTGGAATGTAATAAACGTTGGAGATGAATTGATGATCTCCATTCTTTAGTCGGATGAGAATGTTTCCTTTACCTTTCACTTCCATCTTTGATTCATCTCCCAAAGCCACATTTCCTTTCACTGATTCATCAAGTTCCACGAACATGCTTTTTCTTCCGCACATGTAATTACTTGCACCACTGTCGAGATACCACTTGTGATTGTCTTCTCCTTCATCTTTCTTATGAGCCATCAATAACATTTCTTCTTCTTTGTTGCTTTCTTCCACATAGTTGACCTTTTCTTCAACTCATTTGCTCTGAGGAGCTTTACATTCAGAGGCATAATGTCCAAACTTCTCACAATTATAGCATTTGACATTTGATTTGTTGTACCTTGGTGGGTTTCCTCTCACATTACCTCTTGATGAGCTTTCTCTTCTTTGCTTAGTGTTGTCTTCATATGATCTCCAACCTCTTCCACTTCCGTATCCACGACCTCTTCCTCGTGATTGAAATCCACCTCGTTTTGGATAACTTCGATCATTTTCTTCCTTAGTATGATCAATCCGCATCTTGAGTACTTGCTCGGTGATGTCTTATTTTTTCTTCTTCTTTTCTTCATAAGCTTGTAAAGAACCGAGAAGTTGCTCCATGGTCATGGCTTCTAGATCCTTTGTCTCTTCAATGATGGTGACAATGTGCTCAAATTTGGGATCCAACGATCTAAGAACCTTCTCCATGATTCTCACATCGTTTAGCTTTTCGCCATTTCTTTTTAGGTTGTTAGTATCCGTCAAAACTCTTGAGAAATAATCAGAGACGAGTTCACATTCCTTCATTTGTAACGTTTCAAATTCTCCTCTTAAAGTTTGAAGACGTACCTTTTTGACTTGATCAACGCCTTTGTAAGATGTCTGAAGCTTTTCCCAAGCTTCTTTGGCTGTTGTAGCTTCTGCCACTTTCTCGAACGTATCTTCATCTAATCCTTGATATATTAGATAGAGAGCTTTCTTGTCTCTCTTGCGTGAATCTCTCAAACTATCCTTTTGGAGTTTGAGAGAGGTTACCTTCATTCTCCGGCACAACGAAACCTTTCGCGAATATCTCCCACACGTCATGTGCTCCTAGGATAGCCGTCATTCGTAGACTCCAATTGTCATAGTTGCTCTTTGTGAGCATCAGAATTTGGAAGGGAACAAAGTTAGTTGTCATCTTCAAAATGATTTTCTAGCTCTGATACCACTTTGTTGGAAGTGGAAAATTATTTGGAAGAGCAAAATTATTTGGAAGAGGTTTTTTTATTATTTGTAGACAACTTGAGAGGATAGTTACAAATGATGGTGAAATGAGGTATTTATAGCCTCCAAAATACAAAATATCTAAAATATTTTAATATTAAAATCTAGATTATTTTATTATAGTTATCTAGATATTTTTATAGAAATATCTAGATATTTATTTTCTAGAAGTTTTAAGGAGGTGAAGATTAAAGATATTTTTAGAGAGTTTCTAGAATATGGATGAAGCATTGGGTTTGGTCCAACAAATATTTATTGGATCATTGGCCCAATTATTAAACTTGATCTAAAATCATGTTTACTTCTAAACAGCTTCTTCCGTAACAACAACATGTTCCGTAACAACAACATGCTTGAGACTGTCTTCTACCGCCATTGTTCTCCGTCTTCTTAAAATTGTCTCTTTAGCTTTTTCAGTCTTCTGAACAACAGTAACAACATTTGAGAATGCCTCAAACTCGTCTATGTTCTTTTGTGCATCCAAGTCTCTAGATTTGTTCAACACATTAAGTCCTTGGTAAAACCGAAATTCGTCTCATCCCATTGCTTCCTAAGCTCACGGGTGTTTGACTAAGATTTGTCCCCTTTTTTCGTCACAGTTTTTAGTTCATTCTCCAGCACCTGAATCTCCTCTTTCGTTGCTTTCAACTTCTCATATGAAGCTCTTCTCAGCACACCTCTTACAGTTAACAATCCAGAAGCTCTCACGACATTAAAGGATGCAACAGCTCCTCTAATACCATAAGATCTCTGCCCAAATCCAAAGTTGTTATGAAGTTTACCAAACCCATATTCCCTTATATCCCCACCAAGAATTTTCTCATTAGTCCTGAGATAAACATCTGGACGAGCAATCCGAAGTGGTTTGCTGCTATGGCTAATCCCATTCCTCACGTCCTCGAGGTTCGAACTACTATCTCATGTTTATTCTCAGTCGCATTCTCGATATCATCCTTCACTGATACCTCTCCTTGGTCTCTCACCACCTACACCGGTATTTTCACAATTCCCACCGATGAATCACAAACGAAAAACTTGATATCAGACTTAAGCGAGCAAGCTCCTTGTGTTCTTCACGAGATATGATGATCGAAGCTGGAGTTTCGTCTTTCTAAACTGTAATAAGAAAACTATGTGAAGACAGAGCAACGGCGAGACAGAGCTTTGGTGTTTTCGTCTTCTTCACAAGGGTTTCGTCTTCTTTACGAGAAATCCGGTGAAGCAGAGCTAGGGTTTTAGATTCACAAGACCTCATGAGTTTTATATGCTTTGATACCAATTTTAGAACTCAATTATGTAATCACATAAAACTTAAACACAAGAGATCAAGAATAATAACTTTTCTTCTTATTAGCTTTAGAAAAATAACTAAAAACTAAAGTTTTCACTCAATCTTTTAACTTTAATCACACTTTGATTAATGGTTTTCTCAAAACTCACAAGTTTTCTCTCTAATCTCACACTAAAAAACCTCTGTTTTGGTCTTTATTTATAGAAGATGAACACAAATCTTTTTTTAAAACTTAATCACTAAATCAAAATATTATCTCTAAAATTATTTCAAATTAATTATTTTCTCATACTTAGTCACGAATTATATTCCTAACTCTCTTATGAATTCATATCAATCCTAAGTCACATAGTGGAACTCAAGCAACTTTATTCAGGTTTTCCTCAGCTAATGCCATGAGGAATTACATTTTTAATGCTCCGCATAGCCAGTCTACCTACGACATGTGATTCGCCACCAAAATATCAGCCATCTCTTTACCAGTAGCCACCAATGCATAAAAAAATCAAACTGACAAATTTGAGATATGATTGTCATTTTCAATCAACAAGCCAAAAGCAAAACTTAATGTCGAAGTGGAAGTCGCAATCGAACAACTTACATCGACATCATATCTTTGCAGTTACCAGAATTAGAAGTCACAATCAAACTTAAAATCCACTCAAACTCGAGCTCGATCTTGAAATCATGATTCTACCCATAAATCCATTTTATATTCTACCCGATAATCGAAACGGAACTACGATTCCAACTCTATACACAATTTCTTCTCTTCATTATCCATTACTCTTCTTTTCCCAACTCGAACCCTATTTTCTAATTTTCCCAATTCGATTTTGTTTTTGGTTTTAAATTAGGACATGAAATACAGGAATGGTGAAATATAGATGGATTTTGTATATTATAGAAAAAGTACAACTGCATATTACATATACAAATGTGTATAATATGTTGACATAATATACAAAGTATAATTGAGTATAACTATGTTACTTGGAGTTGTATAAAAATCATGCGAAAAGTGTGTTGCATGTGGAAATTGTCAATAATCTGAGTTATGATATATTTCAAAGAGATAATGTAGAAAGCCAATTTGGTGCAAGTAATTCAGACGTGGTTTCTAGTACAAGAGAAAATTATCGAGTTGATTATGGTAACATGAATCAAGCTGAAAGTGAACCGTCTGAACATAATGTTATTGTTGACACGATGAAGAAAAATCATACATGAATACTTTGTTTATTAATGAAACCATTGAGATTGCACCTTCTGTATAAGGAGATCAGCCTACAAATCTAAAATGGGAAAATGATATGAATGTGGAAGTAGGCCAATAATTTGAAAGCAAGACACACATGCAAAATTAGTATAAATAGAAGTTAGAGAACATCAGAAAAAAAATAAAAAGTTCTTCCAGGGGAGGTTTGTATTGAAATATCTGGATATTACTCGTATAACTATGTATTATAAAATACAAATGTGTATTATTGGTACAACTACGTTGTAGGATTTAGGGTTTAGGGTTTAGGGTTTAGGGTTTGGGTTTTATGGGTTATAATAATGTATTTGGGATACTAAAACGAGCGTTTACCATATTAATTATGATATCCAATTATTAATCTAGAAAAAATAAAAAATAACATGTTTTAATCTTACAAACCCTAAACATGTATGTGTGTTGTTAACTTGTTTGATCATTATTATGCAAATTGCTGAAAATTAACTGCAAATACCGATATAACTGAAAAAACCATAAATTGACATTTATATAACTATGAGTTATTTATACTAATACGTACAACTATAGTGTGAACGTTTCTAGTGTGAACAAGTGTGAACGCATAATATTTATTATTTTTTTATTGAATAGTAGTGAGAACACAGAATATTTATTATTATTTTATTGAATAGTAGTGTGAACGTGCGGGAGGGCGCGTGTGATTTAGCACCACTCGTATTCAGTTGTATTCGTACTACTAAGTTGTATTCAGTTGTATTATCAAAACTAAGTTGTATTCTCAAAACTTAGTTGTATTCGTTATTTACATAGTTGTATTCAATTGTATTCTCAAAACTCAGTTGTATTATCAAACCTTCTTACCCATCGACCAACCACTGAGAACGTGCAATTGTGAACGCTAACATCCACCTAAAGCCAGAAGTACCTAAAGACATAATCTAAATTCTGCAAACATCCACATAAAACCAAAAGTATCTAAATACATAAACACACAAAAAAGTTCATCATAAATACATTAAAAGCTTGTCGATTCTTAGGTGCGGCAATCTCAGTCGATGTGCTGAAATTTTTACACTTTGATGCAATATTGAGAGAAACAATGAAATACTTTCTTCTACCGATGATCGATGTCATTGTTTCAAAGGTAGCTGAGTAGTTCAACAAGAATCGGCAGAATTCTCTGAACAATGAGAAGTTGGTGCTTTTTATTGAGAAAGAGTTACACTCTTCGTGTTCTGAAGCGGAGAAGTTGAAAGTTGTATTCGTACTACTTAGTTGTATTCAGTTGTATTCGTTATTTACATAGTTGTATTCAATTATATTCTCAAAACTCAGTTGTATTTAAGACATGCTTTCCTTTTATGCCACTTAGATGGACTTGGACTATCTTCATCACTCTCACCACCATCACCACCACCACCATCACCACTACCACCACCAATATAAAGAAACGAAAAAGTTCATCATAAATACTTTAAAAGCTTGTCCATCTTCAAGTGCGACAATCTCAGTCAATGTGCTGAAATTTTTACACTTTGATGTTAGCTTGCAGATTTTAGCATACTCAGTAGTTTTTAAGAATAAAGGCCCCGGTGCAAGTGGCTCAGTATCCTGCAATCTATGCAATCCAAACATATTTTCTGTTAGTAGTTGTATCAATTGATATTGGGTTATACAATAACATATAATAGTATCTATTGATACTCAGTTGTACACAACCACATAGTTTTATCTAACATACACTTCACATTTCCTACAAATCAACTATTAATCAACTAATAATATATGGCTGTTGAGCATGTGGCCATTGAGGATGTCGCAAATGTTGGAGATGCAGCCATTGTTGGAGATGCGGCCATTGTTGGAGATTCCGCCATTGTTGGAGATGAAAGATTTGGAAGAGATGTAGGACTTGGAGAAGATGGAGGAAGAAGCGGTCATCTATATTATCAAATATAAATATAATTTACTTATAATTTAGATAATTTAATTTAATTATAATTTATATAATTTATATATAATTATAATTATAAATAATTATAATTATAAATTATTAACTAATTGAGTTTATTAATACTAATGTGTTTATAATATTTACAAAAAAAAATATATCAGCTTAATTGGTTAATTTTCTACTGTTTCAACTCAAGTAACGAGTTTAACTCTCTTATTTTCTAATTTTCAATAATTTTACATTACATAACTCAGAGGAAAACTATATATGATACATACACAAAACATTGATTTGGTCTAGTGGTTCATGTTACTTGTTGTCTTTTGTGGGAACCTGAGTTCAAGTGTATGTGTGTGCAATTTTTAGAAGAAAAAATTGGTGGACCCCACCTTTAAAAAAAGAAAAAGATTTTTGCTAGAGTTGATTTGAAGAAAAGAAGATTGGTGGGCCCCACCACAATTTTTTTTTAAAAAAAATTAGTTTGATTCGGTTTGAATATGGATCAAGACGGATTACCCAATGGATTGCGGTATGAGCTGTAAATAAATTTAAGTTTAATAGTTTTTTGGTAATTGTATAAATTTTAACTTTAAAAAAAAATCAAAAATAAAATCATAAAGAAGGGGAAGTGTTTGAGAAACATATTTAACTTTTTTGGGCTTTCAAGAAATTGACTCGTTTTTTTACACTATCATAATGCACCGTTTTGTTTCCCGTGTGATTTATGAGCAACATTCATCATGACATGTCATCGATACAGGGACGAACTTTATTATAGATTGACTATAGGCCTGGGCAAAATATTCGGATCCAAATACCCGAACCGGATCCGATCCAAAAATACCCGAATAAATATACTTTTTTAGTATTGAAAATCGCAAATGGATCTTGTCTTCTAATACTTCGGGTATCGGATAATACCCGATCCAAACCGATACCCGAATTAGTATTTTTTAGAATCGAATTCAATTTTACATATATTTATGTTTTAGGGTTAATTATTAATTTATTTGTTTTGTAACTTTAATTGTTTAGTTTCTTAGTGACATATTAGTTAATGAGTACTAATTTGACATGTTTTTCTTGTATCATGTATTATATTAGCAAGTGTAGAGTTCATCTAACATTCACACTTTATCAAATATCCGAAAGAATCGGATCCGAACCGAACCCGATCCGAAGTAAAAAAATATTCGAATGGATCATTTGCCTCACATCCGAAATACCCGAAATCCGAAATACCCGACCCGAACCCGACCCGATTATCCGAATGCCCATGCCTAGTTGACTATGAAGTAAAGAATACCCGCATTTTTCGAGGGTGATTGGTTTCTTTTTTTTTTACAAAGTTAAATTGTGAAAGATTTATTTGTAAAATACATTTATTTTATTGGTTACTTGTTTATTTTTTTAATATATATTCGTATTAATTTTCCTAGATAAAAAAACAATTATAAGAAAAATTAGGCTACAGACCAATCTAAAAACTACAAACAAGATCAACTAGTAAATTTTTTTCAAAAATGAGTTTATGATAACTTTCCAAATGATTGAAAATCAAGTTTGAGTAGTTATCACCGACATGAGTTTAGTTTAAACTTGAAAAACTTGTGGAGTGGCTTGTACTTACTTTACATAATAATTAGATTTTTACATAAGAGGATAATATTTAATACAAAAAAAATAGTATGTGACTAAACTCAAGAACATGTACAAATATACAACACAGGATTGATACATAATCAAATAAGTTTTTTTTTAAATTACAAAACCCAAAAAAATGAGGAAGAAACTGAAATTGCAGTATAAGATGAAATCTAAAGAAGATCTTTAAATTTGTTCAGATTTGCTTATAAGTTGTATAAGTGCATTTGCTTTTCTTTGAGCTCTGTTTGTTCCGGACTTGGCTATTTCTACAAGATATTCATAGACGCCAAATTGAAGCGCAGCCAGAATAAATGATGAATTGTTAGAGCCTAGTTCAAGTAGTACCGACGCCGCGCACTCTTTATTCTTCGGTGAGCCTTCTCTGATGAAATCCACAAGAGTCTCAATGAAGGAGAGTTGTCCAATGGCTTGACGTCCCTCAGGATGTGAGGCAAGAAGCAATAGAATCGAAAGTGCTTCATCGATCATCCCTAAGTTTGTATCTTTCAGAAGTTGTAGCAACGGTTGAACGATACCAGCATCAATAGCTCTCCCTTTATTAGCTGAATTGAGGGATAAGTTAAAGAGTGCAGTGAGAGCATCTTTCTTCCCTCTTAATGTCCCATGCTGCAGTAAATCAACCAATGGTGGGATGCCATTCGATAATCCGATTGTTACTTTGTTCTCGTCGAGCATTGACAAACTAAACAATGCTGCAGCAGAGTTTTCTCTTGCTTCTCTGTTTCCATTTTGAAGTATTTCAATTATGTTTGGAATGGCTCCTTCATTTGAGATAAGTTTCTTGTTGATCTCATCGATAGATAGATTCAACAAAGTCGTCACTGCGTTCTCTTGGATTCCCGAATCAGGGTAAGAAAGGAGTTGAACTAATAAAGGGATCCCACCTGCATTAGCTATTAAAACTCGGTTCTCTGGATTTTCTCTAGCGAGCAAACGCATCTGCTTCACTGATTTTCTTTGTTCTTCTAATTGACTTGACGATAATGCTTCCACAAGCAAAGATACCTCATCTTTCTGATCCTCCAAGTCATTTTCCGAATGCAAAGATACCTCATCTTTCTGATCCTCCAAGTCATTTTCCGAATGCAAAGATATTTCTTTCTCTGGAATCTTGAAATTGTTCTTCTCACACCACTGCAAAATTATGTTTTTCAATGCATAATTGGGAGCAAGAGAGAGATGATCTAGCGTCTGTCTGGTTTTTGGACAAGTCTTATGCCCCGCATCAAACCACTTCTGTATACTGTCCTTTTCATATGTCTATAAAACGTATTGTTTATATTAGCTTCAACATGAGATGTAAATTTAAACGAACCAAGAACCACATCAATATAAATTACCTGTCCAGTGGCGATGATAACCGGGTCTTGCATTATTTCGAGTGTGATTGGACACAAAAACTCGTGCGGTAGTATTAGAGATGTGGATTTGGTAAATGATTTATTGATAACGGGTTCGTAGAGAATGTCGGTAGCTTCAACACCTTGGAGCTTCTTGAACTTGTTAAGAAGCTCAATGATATGTTGTTTAGTCTCTATGCTCAACCCTCCTTTTTCTTGGATTAGGTTTTTTATGGATATGGTTTCCGTCTTCAAATCCTCCATGGTTTGTAGCTCAAGCTTTTTTGCAAGCCTCTCTATAATAGCACTATCTGCATTTCGAGGATCGGTTTTCGAGAAGACTACCATCATGTCTACTGCTAGCTCTATGTCTTGTGTGTCTGTCCTTCTCTTTGCTCTTTTCAATTGTTTACACAATGAATCAATCTAGAAAAAAAAAAAAAAAAAGAACTCATTTTAGAAACTACATGTAGATTAACCTAATGGATTATTTGACAAGAACAATAAAATTTACCTCATCTTTCACTTCATCAGAAATCTTTAATTCGTCAAAAGGAGTTTTAACAAGAACACGACTCAACTTTTCATAAATTGAATGAAATCTCGTCATTATGGACTCGCCATCCAATGCCTATATCACATAACTAGAAATAATAAAAGAATTGCCAGGACAGAGGATTAATTAATCATATCAAAAATAGATTGTCATAAAAAAAAATGAGTTTACCAGAAAAATTTTGCTACCATTGTTGCAAGTTTCCAACAATTTTCGAGCAACCAAAATCACTTTCCTCAAACGATACAGAAAATGCATGCAACTTTCTGGCGAGGGAAATGCAAAACCTCGAATCTCATCCATAAATGGAATAAGAGTCTTTAATCTCCTAACGAGGTTAAAACATTCTTTCTGCTGTGTTCGTCTGTAATCGTTGATCTGATCAAGAAACTCAATAATGCTTATGATCTCGCTCACCAAATCATCCTTCACATCACCGGTTCGTTCTTCTTCCTCCTCATGAATCTCCACGGCCTCATCATCGATCGATTCTTCTGCAGTGACGACTTCTTCAATGTTCTCTCCATCTCCTGTGGCTTCTTCATCTACATCCATTACGACCATCAAAGATTCTCTATTGTCTTCAAATTTATTCCAAAGATGTTGAAGGAGAAAGCGAAGGGGAAGGTAATTGTAAGCTTAATTTTCGCTTGTTTCATTTTGAGAGAGAGAAAAAGATTTGTTTTTTTTTTCTCACCCAAAAATTTGATTGTCTTTCTTGAAAACTTGGCATGCGATATTCCGGGACAGGACTTATATCCTAAAAGAGTGCTTCTCCTTTGGATACCAAAACCTTTTCAATAACTAAAAAATCGTTGATCAAGATCACAACTTATAATTGTTCCTTTTTTTAGAAACTCTTATAAAATAGACAAATTAACAAAGGCTGTGAATATACATACCGAGACAATTGCACCATTAGACGGGCTTATTTGTTGACACCATTTACACAGTTTATGTCATTTTTGTTTTTGATAAAAAAAAAAGAAAAAAAAATCATGTATGAAACCAAAGATGTACATGATTTTATAACAGATGCACTTTTTGGTATATAACAGTTGATCATGAAACAAAAAAATTCATGTATGAAACAAACACACATACAAGAAGAATGAAAACTATTAGCTATGGTTCTATTTGGTATTAACAGTTGACCAACCTTATCATTACGTTTTTATCTTTGATCGGATAATACACAAGCGCAAATTGTTTATTTTTTTTGTGTTAAAAGGCTTTCATTAAAGAAAATATAGTACATTACAAAAATTGCTGAAACTGAAGATGGTACAAAGTAGAAATACGAAGTAAAGGACAATAAACACAAGGATATGAGATAAAAAGTGGGGAAGGAGCAACCCAAGAAACTGGTAAAGGATACAAATGAGAAAAGAGGGATTCACCGACTCAATCACACTCGGCAGACTTGAAACGGCCAGAGCACCATATGAGGAAGCCTGCTGAACCTTAAGTTACACCAGCAGCTCGGGGATAGAAAGAAAGTGGAACCTTAAGATACCAAAAATGGTTTCTCACGAACTTGGATTTTTCAATGGTTTTTCATTGATTCTGACATATCAATAGCTTTTGCGCGAAAGCTATAGCCTTCTCTCAATAGTTTACCAAAAAATAAGTATATTTGAATCACAGCCTCGCTCGAGCAAGTCCTAGACATAAAAAACAGGATTCGAGGAAATCATGCGAAGACTCAAGGCCTACGAAGAACAGATTCTTGAAGAGGAGAATCAAGGAGATACACAAGACGAACTCTTATATGCAAACTCTGAACATAAAGTCTTTGTGGGATCAAATGGCAGAGGACGAGGAAGAGGAAAATATAATTCACAAGAACGATCAGCAAATCAATCTGATCTAAACCCGACAAAAGAAAAGAATGATAGATCAAAAGTAATTTTCTACTGTTGTGACAAACCCAAACACTTTGCCTCCACATTTCCTGAAAGAATACAGAAGACCCAAGAAGCAAACAAATTTGAAAAAAAAAAGAAGCAAACAAAATTGAAACAGAAGAAGCTGACATAGCTTTGTATATGCATGAGATTGTATTCCTGAATAAAAGCAATACCATTCCAAAGATATACAAAAGCAAAAAAAGAAGAATGAGTCTGGTACCTTGATAATGGAGCTAGTAATCATATGACAAACAATAAATCATTCTTCTCATAACTCAACGAAACCATAAGAGGCAAAGTAAAATTCAAAGATGGATCTTTCATTGAAATAGGAGAAAAAGGGTCAATATTATTTCAAAGCAAAACGATGAAGCAGAAACTTATTTCAAATATGTATTACATTCCGGAGCTTAAGAGCAACATTATAAGCTTTGGACAAGCTACGGAAGCCAGGTGGGATGTAAAATAAAACAAGATTAGCTAACACTCGATGATCCAAGAGGAAGACTTTTCATAAAAGTCTTAAGATCACCAAATCGTTTCTACAAAACAACATAAAACATAGGAATGCAGATATGTTTGCATGTGAGTATAGAAGATGATACTTGGAGCAGGTAAGCAAGGATATGTTACATAAGATTTAAAACAATCAATACTATATCTCAACAAAAGATGGTTCTTGGACTGACAAAAATTAGAAAAAAGATAAGACTATATGAGTCGTGTTTAGTTGGAAAACAAACTTGACAATCCTTTCCAAAGATAACAATGTTTAGAGTATCTCAGCAACTTGAGCTCTTGCACGTGGAATTAAGTCGTCCTATTATACTGCCAACTAATGCACATAACAAATACATATTTTTATCAATGATGACTTCTCAAGATACATGTGGACAATCTTGATGAAGGAGAGGAGTGAAACAAGATTTAAAGCAACAAGGGATCTGAGAATGTTTCATATAAGATGGGGAGAATTTGAAGATGTAGGAGAAGGACCTGCAGTAATCAAAAATGATCTACAAAAAAATCACGATAAGACTGATTCTATCGATCAGGAGAACATAAGTAAACTCGAAGACAACAAGAACACGGATCAAATAAACCAACCATTGCGGAAATCAACTAGACAAGTAAGTTAACCTACTTATATCAATGAGTATGTACTCCAAGCTGCACTAGAATGTCAGGAGTTCCTACTTTCAATTGATAATGAACCAAGATGTTATGAAGAAGCAAATAGTTTACTAAAATGGAGATAAATAAGCAAAGAAAAGGTCGATTCAATCAACAAAAACAAGGCTTGGTTTTTAGTTGATAAACCAAGTGGGATTAAAGTAATGGGTCTCAAGGGGTTTTCAAGATCAAAAGAAATATAGATAGTAATATCAACATGTACAAAGCAAGACTGTAGCAAAATGATAAGTACAAGAATCTGGAATATATTTCAATGAAGTTTTTGCACCAATTGCACGATTAAAGACTATAAGGTTACTCACTGCATTAGCAAAGATCAAGTTTATTGAAGTGAGAAACTTGATAAGAGTACAAAGTATGTGCAAAGACATGTTGAAGGTTAAGAGGATAAATGTTGGATAAATTTCAAAAGAGTGTAGTCCAAGATATCATTAACAAGTTTGTTATTATAAAATTTTATTAATGTAATCATAACAGGATTATGAGTTGTCTAATTTAATATGAATAAAAGTACTAAAAGAAATAGAAATATGATTAGCAAAGATGTGCTAAACAATGATATAAGAAGAGCAAGAGAGACTATTAAGAGCTTTTGAATGTTTAGTTTTGAGATAGTTTTTAAACATTAATAAAAAGAGTTGTCTTTATTTACAAGCTAAGGGTGTTATAAAGACTAACCAAACCATGCAACTTAGACGCTAAGATCACAACGATGAGAGACAAAAAACCAAATGATCCTAGATCTCATTCTAACCAAAAACCCATGATTATTTTGCATCAAGTACTAACCACAAACCTGGAACAGCTACTGGTTAGAAGAGGCCGGAAAGTATTGGAATTTTTTTTTGAAATCATTTGTACTTATCTTTGTTAAAGTTGTAATGTCAATATTTGACAATCACATAATAATAGGTAGTTATGATTTTTTGATAAAACCTCTTATAATTTAATAGTTTTTACTAAAAGAGACAAACTGGAAACACATTTTCCCACTTAACCTTAGCTGATTTAAATTAGAAAATTAAGATTTATAGTAATATATGTAAATCTGATTTTACCTTTAGAATATTTCTGTTAACTTTTGTAAACATGAATAAATATTAATTCCAAATTAAAATAAAATTAATTAGATTTTTATAAAATAATTTTTCTACAAACACAAACAATCGTCCCATTTTTCCATCTTCATCTATTTTTCTGCCAACCTCCTTTTCTCCGGTTGTTCCTTCTCCATCTCCTATTTCCTCCTCATAAAATGTCTTTGGCTGATCGTATCAGATCTGTGATCTTCTTATTCAAGAACATCTCCAATGATTCAGTTAAACAACTCAACGATGGCATCCTCCTATTAAAGGTCATATATAATTTTCATTTAATATGTTCTTTTCTGATATTTGAACGATCATAATCTTCTTGGTCCAGATGGATTTGAGTGCTTATGTGGAAAAGCATGAGTTTTTGCTTTGATGATGTTATAGATGAGGATTTTTCAAATTTGGGGTAAACCTACTATGCGTGCTTCATTTTCTTCATTGGTTTTCGTTGTTTGGTTGAAGCCTTGATATAGGAACGAGGTAACAGGGTCTGCCATGTGCTTCATTTATCATTTTCTTAGGTTTCAAGGATTTTAGTCTCTTCTCTGGGTTTAGAAAAAATAAGCGATGTTATTCTTAGCCACTTCTTCAGAGTAAGAAGTATTAAATATGGGGTCTTAAGAATTACTACTTACAAAAGATTTTGGATGAGGTGCAAGAATAGATTTTGAGATGTCAACTCCTATGAATACTTAGAATATGCTAACTGATGTTTCTAAAGAATTTTCGATGCTGGTAGAAATATGCACCTTTAGTTGGTTTGTTGATGTTTTTTTTTAATTGTGTCTTTGTTAAAGAGCGGGAAACCACCTAGTCTTACATATTTGTGTTGTCTTTGTTTTGCAGTTATCTAATATATTGGATTTGGTGCTTTTAGTTTCTATCGCAAATGCACAGCAATTCATAATAGTATAGAATGATTTGATCAAGAGGATCAACATTACATTATAAAGATTGAAACTAAGCTAAGACAAAAAGTGGGGATTTGTAGTTGTCACAGTAACAAAAAAAAGATAAATATAGATGCAAAACAATTAAAAAAAAGCACTAGGTCAAGAGCAATAATCGCAAGGATTAAATCATCAAGAACCAAACAATTATTCATGACATGATTTAGTACAAGTCTCGACTCAAACATAAAAGCAAGACTGGCCCACTAACGTGATATCAACAACTTTGTCTATCAATTTAGCATCCTAAACTGTCGTTTTTACCTAAGTTTGTAGAGAAGCATTATCGATTTGGTTCAATCTGTTCATGGTTGTCTTAGCATAAACTGTTGTTTTCTAAGGAAAAATCGCTCACTTATGTTAATTCAAACAATGTATTACACTTTTGATGAATATATTTAACCTAAGACCAAATAATAAATGATCAATTCAGTCTAGGCAATAAGATTAACAAAAAAATTATTTTGAAACAAAAATCGATAGGTAAAGATTGGTTTTTGGGGAAAATTCTCCATCTCTCAGAGCAGGTGCTCCGTAAAATTTGTAAAAATTGCTCCAACACGTGAGTTAAACTTGGAGCATCGTAAATTACTATGGAGCAGGTATTTCGTTTGGAGTGACTGCTATGTTCTTCTTTTCATGCAATCTTCTGCGAATTCTGCCTAAGTAACACTAAATTTCCTACAATTTCCCTTTTTATTATTATATCTTTTTACCTTAAACACTTAGAACTAAAAACAAAAGTTCAAAATAAAATAAATAAAATTGAAAGTGTATGTACACTTACCAGTACCAGTTGGTTGTATCCCACTAAGCGCTTGGTTAAAGTCACTAGCTTGACTTTGGTGCCATGTATTAGTCAGGTTGAGCAGTAGAACTTGTGGTAAAACAATTTCCACAACCAGATATCTTAAAGTTCATCACCTCTCACAGCATACCATTGACAACATCCAATAGCTATAACTTTAGAGAAATGTTTAGACGTACTTTGGCATTTCACCTTGTACTCAGTTGTGTTTTCATCACATCTTTGAGGAATCAAAGTCATTTTAGAACCTTCCTTGGTCCTTTTAGTTTTTTTCCTTCAGCTTTGTCTTCTCCCTGATTTTCTTGGTGATAGTATGAGGTTCTCCATCCAGGACTTGATATGACTCTTATCACCAAGCTCTTTCACAAAATTAACTGTCAGCTTCTCTCATCTACTGCTAAGATGCGAGAGGCATGTTTGGTGGCTTTTATAGTGGAAATGGTTTTGTAGAAAACATTTTTTGTTGACATTGGAAAAGCAGACAGACTTATAGGCATATCGATAACTGTATCCACTTTAGCCATGAATGGTTTCCCATAAATTAAAGGCATTTTGTAACCCTTTATCATCCCTAAAAATTGAAATTCAGTATGGACTAGAAAATCACTTGGAAAGGTAAATCATGAATGGTAACAAATGGAGTTGTTGTGGAAGAGTTTGCAAATGTAAGTTACTTGAGAAGGTTTAGTCTCAACAATTCTCAACTTTTCTGCAATAGCTTTTGATATGAGATTCACACTAGACCCATAATCACAGAGTGATTCTTCAAATTCAACTCCTACAATGGAGCACGGAACAAAAAACTTTGTAGGATCATCAAGCTTAGACAATATCTTTAGTGGTGGTGGTGTACTCCTTGATTTTATAAAGATTGTATTAATCTCTTTTTGAGTTTCTCTACAGTTCCAAAAGCAATCATGTATGAGGCAATTTTCCAAGGTTTCCTCAAAGGATATTTCTTCAGAAATCTTTCTCACCATCTTGTTAAAGCAAGTAAGCTTCTCTTCACTTATAGGCTTTCTCAGATTTCTTGGTGAAACTAGGTAATGAACCTAAGGAACATACACGCGAGTTGGAGAATTTTCTATAGGTTTTCCTGGAGTCGGTGCTCCATAAAAATTTTCAGGGTGCTCCGTTTCTGAAGTTACGCCTGGAGCAGGCTCTTCTACTGAAAGCAGGTGCTACACTGGTTGCTCCTCAGCCTTTTCTGGGAAAATTTTCACGCTTGTTTTTGCTGTAGGTTGCAGCATTTTTCCACTTTCCAATTTAACTGCATTCACATACTTGTTTCAGGCATTTGTTTCCACTTTCTCTGGTATAATTCCTTGTGGTCTCATGATTGCCTCAGCGGTTTCAGCAATCTGAATGTCAAGCTTTTTCACATGATTAAAAACAGCTTCATACTTGCTATTAAGATTATTGTACATTTTGTCCACCTTGATATTGATCTCATTAGCATATTTATGCTGGCTGAGTAGAAGCAGTTGCATAAGAGTCTAGAGTTCGTCTTGAGAGTTAGTCGCATGAGCTTAGAAATATTAAAAACTCTGATTCTTTATATAGCCTTGACCACTCACATAATTCACCTCATCTTGCTGCTTATCTCTTTTTTCTCACAAAGCTGCACACTTCTCTGATTTTTTTGCAGCAACATGTTCACTTTCGCTCACAGCACATCAAACTTCTGTGACTCAACACTGGTGATTCATCTAGACCAATCATAATCAGGCCAGCGATAACTAGAAGTTGCAGCCAAGTTCTCTATCAACTCCTATGCTCCTTCCTTGGTCTTGGTCATAAATTTTCCATTGCTAGCAGCATTCAAGACATTTTGATAATCCCAATCAACACCATCATGGAAAATAACCAGAATTTATTCATCTGAGTACCCATGATGAGGGCACTCTCTACAATGCTCCTTGTACCTTTCCCAAGCCTCAGAAAATGATTCTCTTGAATGTTGCTGGAATGAGGAGATCTTTTTCTTCAAAAATGCAGTCTTATATTTGGTAAAGAAATTATCCAAAAACGCAAATCTGCATCCATTCCAAGTTATCAACGATGCAGGAGGAAATGACTTAAGCCATCACAGTGATTTATCCGCTAGAGAGAAGGGGAAAGTCTTGCACTTAAGAAAATCATGTGGCATTCCATTTGAACTAGTGGTGCTACAAATTTATTTAAAGTTCACGATGTGATCCATTGGATTTTCTGCAGTCAAACAATGGAACAAATGTTGCCTCACCAATGTGATCAGCTGAGGCTTGGTCTCGAAATCTTTCCCTTCAATGGTTGCTGGACAGATAGCAGCTCTGTTTTGGTAAGAAACATGAAACGTGTGTGCATCCCCAATGCCACGTTGCTGCTGCTGTTGTTGTTGTTGTTATTGTTGCTACTGTTGTAACTGTTGCATTTGTTGTTCTAGCCTTCAAACAGCAGCATCTACTTGACCATCAGCTTGTCCATCGTTATCGCCCATAATGTCTGAATTCAACGTTTTTCCATGTATTTTTCGTTCTGACCTTGCAGACTCTTGGCTGCCTAAAGTTGTAAGATTTTTGGAGCTTTGACTCCTTGTGATCATACACCTGAAACACACATAAGAGAAGAAAGATAAAACAAGTTAGTAAATTTTAGACTAAATTTCAATCTAAGAATCAAAATAACAAATTGGTCTTTGTCGCAACGGCTCCAAATTAATATACTAAATTTAGTGCTTCTAATTTCTACTGCAAGTCCACAACGATTCACAATATTATAGAATATTTTGATCCATAAGATCAGCGTTGCACTATGTTTCTATGAAGATTGAAACTAAGATAAGACAGAAAGTGGAGGTTTGTAAACAAGAAGATAAATATTGATGTAAAATAATTAAACAAAGTACTAGGTCAAGAGAAATTATGATGAGGACATAGATCCAGCTTCCAAGCCCAAAAGCCCACCAGACGACGCAGAGGCCCATCAAGGTCCATTTAAGCCGAATAAGGAACATTGGATATTCCTTCTCGAAGATTTTTCCACCTCCGGTGTCTTTACCATTACCATTCGGTAAAGACACCAAAAGACATACTAAGGAATTGTACTCTTTTTCCTATCTTCGGTTTTGTCCTACTGGTTTTTCCGAAGAAAGTTTTAACGAGGCAACATCCTTAGTGTGCACGACGAAGAAGACTTGTTCACTATGTTCCATCTTCCACAAGTCTTCAAGGCGTTCTATCAAACTCCTACTTAGGCGGCATTTTTCATTAAAAATAAACTAAGTATGGTTTAGAGGCTTTTAAGCCCATTTGTTTTGTTTTAGTTAATTGTGGCCTTAAGCCCAATTTTAATTATGTTTTCATTCTTTTGGGTTATTGGCCCATTTGTAATCTGAATAATTGTAAGCCCTAGACTTAAGGCATTATATAAGCCTAAGTTATGAGTAATAATAAGACAGACTTTTCAGAAAATTAAACATAGACATGTGTCTTACAAAAATCGGCGCCACCCTCTTCTAAGAGAGTTGCCGTGTTCTTCAACCTTTGTGGTTGAAATTTTTGGAGTATCACAAGCCCTTTTCACAGCTTGTGTGGTCCCTTCGATCCACCCTTCGCTTCCATCTCTTTTGTCCATTAACCTGAGTTTCTCGGTGAAAAGACAGCCACCCACGGTGCTTACATCATCTGGTATCAGAGCCTAAAAGCTCTTAAACAACAGGTTGATTCTATCCTCTTATTTTGCGATTTTTCATTGTCTTGTTCAACAGTTTTGGGCTTTTGATTTTGTTCTTTTCTCTTTCCCCTGAGGTTCTCGGTAAGAAGGAGAAGATTCAAGTCATCTACCACAAAACATTCCACAAAAAAAAGAATACAAAAAAAAGAATACAAAAAAAAGAATCAGGTTCTATCATTCTTTGTTCTTGCTTTCCTCTTATATATATATATATATATATATATATATATATATATATGAAAACAAAAAAAATGATTGCTTGTTCTATTGTGTTTGTTTGATTTCCTTTATAAAAAACAAAACTATAAAAAATGGTCAGGTTGTCTTAAAACGAATTAGGGGTAAAAGAAACTCACCTAGAACACTTATTCATCCTGAGAAATCGTGAGTCAATATCTCTTGAACTCACGTGTGTGGCTAGGGTAGTTGATTGCGCTTCTATTTGCTTGTTAGGGCTCGAGTTTCTCGTTCTAGCTAGCGGTTTTAAGTCAGTCTAGGTTCGCGAGTGTCTTAGGTTCTCTGTTCGTGGGCGTCGTGTAGCAGTCCTAGGTTTAAGTCGAGTCGTCACCTTAGGGTTTGCGTGATTGAGTCCGAGTCTAGGATTAGGAAACTTTCCTTCCGATAGTTAGGGTAATAAGTCTGATTTTCCTTTTTTTATATTTTAGGTACTAGAAGATTTCCATTCTATTGATTTATTATTAAGTAGTTTTCCTTACTTAGACTAGGCCAATAACTAATTTTCTTTTTATCTAGAGTTATAGATATCTGATTTCCTTTAGTGTTTTAGGCCTTAAGTTAGATTTCCATAAATTTTTCTAAGTCCTAGAAACTTTCTTTTTTTTAAGTCCATATATTTGTTTGTGCACATTTAGAAATTAAAAATTTTGTTTCAATTTATAGATTTTCCTTCTTTTTTTTTTTTGGTTCTGTAAATTTTTCTTTTCAGTAAGTTTTCATTATTTTTTTTTTTTTGGAAACTTTCCATTTTCGAAAATTTCCTTTTCTTGTGAAAGGAAACATGGCAGGTAGCGAGAAATCATTATCACCGCAGAACAATCAAGTCATGATGCAGCCTGCGCAACCTCGGCGTCGACCTGACATCCTAGAGGCAGCCCACCGAAGACTGGGTGAAGAGTTTGCTTTGGAGACCAAAGCATTTCAAGAGGGAGAGAATGATGAGGACATTGATCCAGCTTCCAAGCCCAAAAGCCCACCAGACGACGCAGAGGCCCATCAAGGTCCATTTAAGCCGAATAAGGAACATTGGATGTTCCTTCTCGAAGATTTTTCCACCTCCGGTGTCTTTACCATTACCATTCGGTAAAGACACCAAAAGACATACTAAAGAATTGTACTCTTTTTCCTATCTTCGGTTTTGTCCTACTGGGTTTTCTGAAGAAGGTTTTAACGAAGCAACATCCTTAGTTTGCACGACGAAGAAGACTTGTTCACTATGTTCCATCTTCCACAAGTCTTCAAGGCGTTCTATCAAACTCCTACTTAGGCGGCATTTTTCATTAAAAATAAACTAAGTATGGTTTAGAGGCTTTTAAGCCCATTTATTTTGTTTTAGTTAATTGTGGCCTTAAGCCCAATTTTAATTATGTTTTCATTCTTTTGGGTTATTGGCCCATTTGTAATCTGAATAATTGTAAGCCCTAGACTTAAGGCATTATATAAGCCTAAGTTATGAGTAATAATAAGACAGACTTTTCAGAAAATTAAACCTAGACATGTGTCTTACAAAATCGGCGCCACCCTCTTCTAAGAGAGTTGCCGTGTTCTTCAACCTTTGTGGTTGAAATTTTTGGAGTATCACAAGCCCTTTTCGCAGCTTGTTTGGTCCCTTCGATCCACCCTTCGCTTCCATCTCTTCTGTCCATTAACCTGAGTTTCTCGGTGAAAAGACAGCCATCCACGGTGCTTACATCAAATTACCTCAGGGATTAGTTCATCAAGAACCAAATAATTATTCAGGGCATAATTTAGCACAAGTTTCAGACTAAAACATAACACTGTGATGACATCAACAACTTTGTCTACCAATTTTAACTATCGTTTGAACCTAATATTGTAGACAAGCATTATCGATTCGATCAATCTTTTCATGGTTTGCCTTAGCATCAACTATCGTTGGCTAATGAAAATTCGCTCACCGATGTTAATTCAAGCAACCTATTGCACTTTTGATGAACAGATTTAACCTAAGGTCAGAGACTAAATGAACAAGTTAGTCTAGGAAATAAGATCAAAAATAAGTGAAGACAATCAATTGAGTAAGCCTTATCTATGTTCATTTTATTGAATCATTAAATCTTTTTGAAACTCTTAACCTAATTGATGAACTATTCAGACATAGAGAAGCAAAACACAAAAGAGATAAATTAAGAATCCATGAATAAATAGATAAATAAAAAAAGGGGATAACAAATCTTCTCAAAATTTGTAAAAATTCTTCTTTTAAATCTCACAAGTGTTCAGCTCTCTCAAAGTCTGTCTCCCCTTAAAAAAATAAAAATTGTGTAGTATTAAAAATAAAAGATAGATAGCAGGTTTGGAGATGGCTAGCATGATTGTTGACTTCTTAGGTCAAAATCAGGTAAACTGAAAAACTTTCTTTTTCTTCTTGCCATAACAGAATGACTGCTCCGAAATTGGAACACCTGCTGCAAACGAGAATTCTTGACATGTAATGACTCAATAAACACTAAATGACTTGATAAAGACTCATAAACAACTATTAAAATGCGTCAAAAACACAACACATCATTATCCTTCAATAGTATCGTGCATATGTATATTTTTTGGAGTGCATACATATTCATTAGTACATATGTTAAAAGAATGGTAACATGTATTAGGCACAAAACTATATGTGATTAAGGGTCTGAATGGTTTAAACACAGTGGATACGGGTGATATGTTTACGGTTTTTAGGTTTCTTAATCAATTTATATGACTGACGCAACACTTAGAGACATGTGTGTTTGTAGGTTACATTCTTTATGACTGGTTGACTATCATATGCAACAACAGTTAAATAATAAATTAACAGTATAAATACATTATATAGCTATAAGAATATAAAAATATATTATTATAATAAAATATAAAATTTATTAATTCAATATAATTAACTTAAATTTATGATTTTTATTTATTTATTTTTATTTTTAGAATTTTAAGTTTATAAAAGTTATGGTTTTAGTGAATTTGTTTTTAGATTACTGTTAAATTTTTAAAAATGAGTATTTAGATTATATATATGAGTGAATAAGGAAACATTTATCGAACTTTTTGGTTTAAATATTTTCTAAACATAAATTATGATATGTGGATAGTGAATATTAATTATAAAATCTAAAATGTATTCATATATTTTGTAATTATAATATACCAATTCTATATTTTTAATTTATTATATATATCATGATTTTTAAACGATTTTTTCTACCTTTAACCATCCATATAAGCTTTTCATTTTGAGAAATGATTGGAGCTGTATGAAACGGTGGAAAGCATTTGGTGATTGTTGTCAAACATTAATAACTGCTTTGAATTATAAATTGCTTCAAACTGAAACATAGATAATATAAACAAACTAAATAAAAAATTTAAAGTAAAATAAGGAAAATGAATGGTTAAACCAGCCATTTAAATAGAAATTAAAAAAATTCAAAGGACCTAAAAAAATAAACATGATTAGAAAATTTATTAATTAAAATAACAACTTATTAAAAAACATTGTAACCATGTCAGAAATTACAAGGATGAGAAAATATGGTAGAGAGAGATAATGTATGAGAAAGAGAGAATATGTGTAAATGAGAACTTGATATTAAAATGTATGAGAAAGAAAGAATATGTGTAAATGAGAACTTGATTTTAACTAAGACTCCTTATATGAGTTTGGCGCAGTAATATATTATAGATTAAATAAACTTATGACATGATATGGATAATATCCTCACATAAGCTGTTTATAATAATAAGTCTTCAGCATTAAAAAGTTTATATCCACCAAGTGGACATTTAGTCTTCATGACTACAGAAAATAGCACTTATTCCTACTTTTTGATTTTGTGGGATATTAAGATAAAAGATCATGAACAAAGATTCATATCAAAAGATAAAAGATCATGACTCAAAAGATTCTTATAACATTGTTTTTGTTAATATTACTCCCTCTGTTTTTATTTAATTGTCGTTTTAGAACTTTTTTCTTGTTTCTAATTATCTGTTGTTCTTTTTTTCAACACAATTTTGGTAAAAAAAATCCAAAAATAACCTTATTTAATATAACACTATTTATAGTAAATAAATATCAAAAACTAATTATATCCAAAAGTTATTATACTAATAATCATTTATGATAAGGTTAAAACAGTCAACTAACAAGATTCCTTAATCTACGAGAATTTTTCTAAAACAACAATTAAAAAAAAACGGAGGGAGTATTACTTTGGTGGAGAGAAGTCATACTCTGTTACTGATTATTTTTCATTGATTTCAGTGACATTAAATTCTGTATCACTTACAAAGTCTGAGATATTTAATATGACATTGAAGGTAGAAATGGTAAGGAGATTGTCTTAATTGTTTTTTCTGATTTTGCTTCAGCCAAATTGACAAAATTATAGATTTTTGAGCTACAAAAAATATTGTAATGGTTTTGTGATATGGATGATTTTGAATTTTGTTCTTAGATCCAGTGAGGATGTTGGATGGATAAAAGTTTGAGGGAAACTTGTATTTATTCCACCATTTGATGTTGTTTTTTATTTAATAATAGAAAATGCATCTAGTAAAAAGTCAAGTATCCAAGAAAAGATCCAAGAAAATTAAAATTTTGGATGGGAGAGTGGTAATTCAGGAAACTTTTTCTCTTCTTGCAACCGAATGAAATTTGTTTTAAAGATTTGGAATGATTTTTAGATGTTAGATTTAAAAATTTATGTGACAAAACCAAAATAGTTATACCGTGACATAAATCAATAAAATGATTTGGAAATATCACATATGGTGTAAAAATGATCAACCATGTCTGTATATGTTTTGGAGATTGTAAAAAAAAAATGTAATAAGCATGAAGATTGCCTCAATAATCAAATGGAAATTATAATGAAAAAAAATGTTTCAAACCTTTTGTTTTAAAAAAATTATCATTAAGATCGTATTCCCGATCATTTGATGCAATGATCTGATGATATGATCCTGGAAAGCACTAAAAACATAGAACTTAGTAGCTGAGAAAGTTTTAGTTACACCAGAAGGGCTTATAACTTGTTTTAAGGCCAAGAAATTCAAAGAAACCATTGAGAGAATACTTAAATCACATTTGGGGCCGACCAAACGACTTGAATAATATGATCCTAGACCACATTATGAAATAGGAGCATGAACCAGAGCTTGCACCAGAGGAAAACAACCTTAAAGCCGAGAATGCTTGGGATGTGCCTGTTGAACCCATGACCCGAGCTAGAGCCCAGAATCTCAAAGAAGCCGTTGGATGACAACTCAAGATCCTACAAGCCACGCTTCACTCAGAGCCAAATCAAACCACACTGCTATTTATTCAAGCACAAGAAAGAAAACAACCTTGAAGCCGCAGATGCTTGGTATGCGCATGTTGGACCCATGACCCGAGCAGAACCTAGAAGCTCAAGAAAGCCGTTGGAGGACTAGTCAATATCCTACAAGCCATAACTCACTCAGAGCCAAATCAGACCACCCTGGTCTTGATTCAAGCCAAGAAGATCAGCAAATGGGCTAGTGATCTATTTGCACTCTTTTCCTTATCTTTGATTTTGTCTGAATCACTCTATCTTACCCATTTGTTGAAAAGAAACCCAAGTCCACTTCCACATTGGTGTCCAGAATGTGTGCAAAGAGTGTTCAGATTCAAACTTAGTTTAGTTTTCAAATTTAAATAAGTGTGTTGCATGTTCTTTGCTCATTTTCAAGGTTAGTCATGAAGAGTGTCCAAAACTAGGCTCCTCCTCATTCCTTTTTTTTATATGGCCAATTTTTCTGCCATAATCTACCTATTTTTTTTTATAAATACTTTTTTATGTTAGATCTTTTGTTGGTGTGTAATATCCAGTAAAAAAATTTGTGTTTTTAGTGTGTAATATTTGAAGAATCCAAAGAGGTGAGTCAAATGCTTTTCCGCAACCTTTGTGTGACCACTGATTCCACATCTCTTGTCAGTGAATTCACTCTCATTGAGAAAATCCTATCCTCTTTCTCAACCTTGTGTGTGCCGATTTTGGGAAGATCTGATCATGTTATGATTTTTACAAGTGGAATAAGCAGCATCATTGTGGTTTTCATTGAGGTAAAAGTGTTTGAAGGATATTGATTATGTTAATTCAAAAATTACAGTTTTATATGTTTTATATGGTTTGAAACATTTATTTTTACCAAAATATTTTTCAATTGTTAAAAATGAATCATTGTTAACCATAAATTATTTTCAGCATTTATAATATTAGTAAATAGATGTTTTAAAAAATTTTAAATACATAATACAATACTTAAAATTTCTTGTTTTTTATTAACAAAGAAAAGACGACCGAACGCGATTCAAACAGCCAAACCAGAGGTACAAATATAACATACACCATTGACGACGGTAAAATTCGAGTACTGCGTGCCAATTTATCTACCCTTCAGTTTTTTACATGTGAAATAAGTTTAATGATGAAAGATTTTGAAGAAATTTTTGCATCTCTAAAATTCCTCTAGGTGAGATGAGAAAACATTTCATTATGTCATGTCAATGTATGCTCTATCTTCACCAAATCATAACAAATTGTCATAAATACCACTTATAATTGTTGAAGAGCGTTCATGTATTCCATGGTCTAGATCAGAGCTTGCTACTTAGCATGCAGGGATGAGGAGATAAAAAATTTCTAACTCCCATCATTGTTTCTTGCACTCTTTCCTTAATACATCACCATTTTTCTCCCAAACTTTTTTTTGAATCCTTCTAGCCTCCATCCAAATGATACCACTAACCGTTCTGGGTGACATTAGTCAACTGTGAGTTATCCACATTTTATCGATAGTAGAAAGGTTTAGTAATAGAATAGCTTTTTCATTATAAGTTCAATGTGAAGATGTAAGTTGTATTATCCTTTCACGACCATTTAAATTATATTCTTTTTCTTAAAAATACCTCCATATCCTACATTTTTAACTGTTTGATTTTATGATTATATGTAAATCTAGATCTGCTATGCAAACATGAGATTTCTATGACCTATTTTTAAAATTTTGAACTATTGTTATCAGACCATGCCATATGTAGTGACCTAGATCAACTTGGTCTTGTGCTGTTGTTATGTAAATAAAATTTCTAAAACTGATAAAAGCACTCCTATATTAATAATTAGTTACAAACCTTTAAACATTGCTTTTAAAATGGATTAGATATCCATTACCAAATAATAAAAAAAGATTTCTTCAAAGATTTTACTAGTCCACATATTTTCCAAATTTGATCTAAAACCAAATTTTTGGCATATTCCAATATATGAAACCAATTGTTATAAAACTAAATTTAGAATCCTTTTTGGTCATTACCAATGGAATAAAATGCATTTTAGTTTTAAAAATACTCGTTCACAACTTCAAAGAATAGACAAATTTCTAGATATTCAAAATTTTATATTGTCTAAATTGATGAAATGCTAATATTTCCAAAAAAAATTTGAAAATTTCTGAGTCATTACATATCACAAGGTATGATAACACTAATAGATGAACTTTGGAATTTGCAAATAAATTTCTGGAAAAACATTTCGATAAACTCCAATTACAAAGGTTCCAAAAAATTCTAAATTATGTATTATATTTCTGTTATAATATAAATAGAATAGCTAAACCATAACAGTCTGCTAAAAAACATCCGGCGCCTTGGACTAAAGAGAATACTGCAATAGTTAAAAATTATTAAAAAATAGATTCTAAAAATCCCATGTCTACATAAAGCAGATCCATATTTAGACAAAATTATAGAAACATATGTTTTGTATATATAATATGGGGGTATTCTTAAGCAAAAACATATAAATTATCATGAGGATATATTATACTTTATGTCATCACATTGGAATGATACCCAAATAAAATTTTCTACTGTTAATAAAAGAAACTTAGAATATAGTATTATGTATCCAAAAAATTTAAAGTGATCTATTAAATAAAATGTTTCTTTAAATTACAAAAGTGCTAAAAAAGTTTTACAAAAAGATGTAAAAAAACCTAGAATTAACACAGATTTTCAGCGATGGTAAAGACTGATAAAGACAAAGGGACATCCCTGTAACCAATCCCAGAATAAAAAACTGAACCTACAAACACAACTTCACACCCAAAAACAGAACTTTGGATCTCAGTTACAAAAAGTGTGAAAAAAGAAAAAAAATATCAAACACTCCTAAGCCTCTTCAATCTTTAGAGCAGGTTATGGATCAATCCTTGCAGTTCCAAAAAGTCTTCGGGCTAAGTTTTTCAAAACAATAGAAGGGTGATCCTTCTAACAAATAACTCTTCTCAAGCCATTTCAGAATAAAACTAGGTCTTTTCAAAAATAAATTTAAGAGAAAACCAGACTTCACAAATTAATTTTAAACCGTCAAATAATTCACAGCTTATTTTGAAGAAATTTTCACAAAACTCTCTCAGAGAATTTTGAATTTTTTTTATCCAAATACTAGAAATGTTGAGAAATGTTTTATGGTTAACAATGATCTGTTTTTAACAATCTAAACATATTCTAAAACTACATAATAGAGCTTATGTTATTTTTTTCAAAGAATTTTGAAATTAACAAATTTAGTTTTTTCAAACACCTTTATCTCAGTAAAAAACCACACAAACCACACTGATGGTGCATATTCTAACCTTTAAATTTCATAAGATCATTGCACCAAGTGAATGGAAATATGATCTTAATGGTAACATAAATTTCCTACAAATTTCGAAAAAACTTTCTTGTTACAATGTCACATTCAATTATTAATTTCAATATTACCAAGCTTGATATAATTTTTTTAATACAATTTTCAAAACACAAACACATGTAGTTGATGTTTTTTTATACTACATGTGACCTTTCTGAATCTCCTTATTGGTTCATACCATGTTAGAACTACTTTGGTTTTGCTACATAAATTTTAATACTAACATCCAAAAATCGTTCCAGTTTTTTTAAAAAAAATATTTCACTCCATCTTAAGAAGAAAAGAAATTTCCTCCATTAACCCTCTTCCATTCAAAATTTTATTTTTTCGGATCTTTTCTTGTACACCTGAGTTTTTACCAGATACAATTTCTATTATTTGAAGAAAAATTAGAGTCAAGTGGTCGGAAAAGTACAAAATCCCCTCAAATCTTTATCCATCTAACATCCTAGATTAGACCAAAGAACAAACTCTAAAACCATTCTAATCTAAACACTTAACCAAACTCTTGAAACAACCTTTTTATTGGCTCACAAAATCCAAAATGTTGTCAATGTTGGGAGTAGCAAAATCATACGAATAAATTAAGATTCATACCAATGTCAGATCAATTATATAAGAATTCAGAAAGTGAAACAGAGTCAAATGTCGCAAAGATCAATGAAGAAATATTCATCAACATTGGAGTACTCGACCAAAATATATACATTTCAAAAAAAAGACATTGGTATGAATCTTTTGAATGTGGTTATTTTGTTATGAATCTTTACTCACTATCTATAACTATTGTCACAATATCTAACAAAATTATACAATAAGAATAAGTTCTATACATGAAGACTAAGGTCCACTTGGTGGATACAAACTTTCACTATTGAAGACTTGAGACAGCTAGTGATGTCAAAACAGGCGAGCCCGGCCGTTTAGGTCCGGTCCGTTTAGAGCCTGTCCATTTAGATTCTGTTTTAAAACCGCCTGTTAAAGCTCTGTCCTTTTAGAACCGTCAAATTTTTAAAAGTCCGTTAAAGCCATTTAGTTTTAACAAAATATTACAATTTTTTGCTATATTAGACATATTGTAATTGTTATTTTAAAATTATTTTCTAAATTGAAAAAAATAATATCTAAAATACTTAAATTGATGTCTAGACATAAACACACAAAAACATAAATTATTTATAATTTTTTATATTTTTCATAACTTTTTATGTTTTTATAAATTTTCATAAATTTGTATAAAATTTAATAATTTTTATATTTTCATAATTTTTATAAATTTTATAAATTTTCCTAATTTTTTTAAAAAATTATATTTTGTAAATTTTTATATTTTCATGATGTTTTATAGGTTTTTATAAATTTTCTTAATTTTTATGAACTTTTTATAAATTTTCATAAATTTCTAATAATTTCCAAATTATTATAATTTCTGTAAATTTTTGTATTTTTCATCATTTTATAAATTTTTTAAATTTCATAATTTATCATAAAACTTTATAAATTTTATAATTTTCACAATTTTTATAAATTTTATAATTTTTATAATATTTTTATTTTGATATAAAAAATTTAATATATATAATTTTTTGAATATTTTTCAATTTTATATATTTGTTCAAATTTTCATATTTTTTTCATAATTTGTAAACGTGCGACCCGTTTATATTCTATCAAAACCCGTTAACAAACGGATCTAAACGGACCTGCCCGTTTATAACTTTATTTTTGACAAAATTCGTTTAATGTTGCCCGTTTAACTTGAACTCGTTTAATAAACGAGTTTGAAACTTATTTTAACATCACTAGAGACAGATCCTCCCAAAATCAACACACACAAGGAGAGTTAAAAGGGATAGGCCTTGCTGCAATGAGGGTGAACTCATTGAAAATGGTTGTAGAAGAAATGGTCACACAAGACTGCGGAATTCTTTTGATTCACCGTGGATCGAATGGTCGGACAAATGATGCAGAAGGTCCTTGATATACCAACCCCAATGTCATAAGATATGATAAATCTAGACCATAAATATGGTTTGATCCTTTGGATATGATGCATAAGACGGATCTATTGAATTCTTTAGATATGATATATTTTAAAGAATCCAAAAATTTCTGTTAGATATAACACACCAATAGAGATTGATCCATAATTTTAACAAAATTTTATTAAAAACATGGATGGGTTACAATGATAGAAAACACCAAATATAAATCGAATGAAATAAATATGACACACCATCAGAGATTGTTCCATAATTTAAAAGAGATTTTATTAAAAATATGGATGGGATACAATGAAAAACAAACACCAAATATAAATAAAATGAAGTAAGAGACAAAACTGCATGTTTTGATTCTTATCAACTATTTTCTTATCTGATTCTTCATTGAATAGACAGTTTGGACTTAGACATGACTTGGACTTGATTTCTCACCTTCAAATTTAGGTTCATACTCTTTTTTTTCAAGAAGATCATCTAGAATCACATCATAGCAAAATCTCTCTCCTCTGTACTTATATTTTAGTGTAATCTTCTATTTGTGATATAAATTTTCTAATTTTTTAAATTTATCTATATAACAAATTATAAATATTATTATAACAAATATCAATATAATCAAAACTAAATTATAGGAATTTTGAACAGGGACAACTATACAAATTTCGAAACCAGATTCAACTGTTACATAGTTTCATAGACGTACATGAAAACCCCCCCCCCCCAATACTCAATGCATGTAATTGGATATTTTTCTAATCAAGCCTTATTTAATTAAAAGATGGCAATTCTAAAAATTGTTTAAGAAGTCTCTAGGTTAAGTTTATTTACATACTAGGTCTTTAAGTTAAATTTATTTACATATTAAGTCTTTATATTAAGTTTATTTGCATACTAGGTTCCTAGGTTAAATTTATTTGCATATTAAATCTTTAGATTAAGTTATTTGCATACTAGGTCCTTAGGTTAAATTTATTTGCATATTAAGTCCCTATATTAAGTTTGTTTATATACTAAGTCCCTAGGTTAAATTTATTTGCATATTAAATCTTTCGATTAAGTTTATTTGCATACTAGGTCCCTAAATTAAAATTATTTGCATAATGAATCTTTAGAAAAAATAAATTACATAAGTAGTCTTTTAGCTCTTTTCTTATTCTGGTACTCCTCAGAGAAACATAATGTCCGACAAGTCGGACCCCGCTGACGTCAATAGTGTCATGTTGCAGATGTTGGCGAATCTGAGTGGCCAAATCAATGTTATGGCCACGGGCATAGACCGACTAGGAGAGCTCTTAACGACAACAAGAGCCAAAATCCCATAATCCGCTCGTCAATGAGCAGATCGAGACTTAGTGGGGTGGTTGAAATGGTGGCGGTGGTGGTGGTTGCTCAAAGCCTCGGAAGTAAAGCTTAACCCTCCCACATTCGATGGTAGAGTGGACCCCGAGGCTTATTTAGATTAGGAGCGTCGGATGGAGTATATCTTTTGACTATTATCCATATGTTGATCCGAGGAAAGTAGCTCTATGGCTCAGTTTACTGACCATGCTCTGACATGGTGGGATCGACAATGTACCGAAAGAAGGAGAAACCGGTACGGAAACATAGTATCGTGGGACGAACTAAAGTACGTCATGAGCCGACGTTACGTTCCACCGCACTTTCACCGAGACTTACAAAAACGTTTTAGACATTTAAGTCAATGAATTAAGAGTGTCGAAGAGTACTATGAGGAATTCGAACATTTCTAGAAGTAGAGGATTCCTTAGAGAGTCTTATGGCGCAACTCATGGACGGATTGCACGAAAAGATTGCTCGGAAAGTCGAGAGACAGACGTACCATAACTTAAGCAAGTTACTCCACCTCGCTATTCAAATCGAGCAACAGAACAAGCGCAAAGCCTCGAGCATTGCTTGGCACTAGTTGGATACCCGTGTCCAGACCTACTGAACAGAGCAGCCAACCGGCTACAGATAACCAGTTTAAGGCTAAGGTGAGTGATTTCACCAAGATTCCACGACTGGGCCCTAGCACGTCTCAGCAGCCGGTTTCTACTACGCCTTCTACACGAAATCGAGACATACAATGCTTTAAGTGTAATGGAAGGGGACATATGGCTCGGGAGTGTCCTAACCAACGAGCCATGATTCTCACTCCAGCTGGAGAATGAATCAGAAGATGAAGCAGAGGATGACCTGGACAAGTCCGGAGAAGACGAACTTGAATACCCAGACACCAGAGAACTCTTGATGATGAGACGAGTTCTCAACACGATGGTTCATCCCAACGAGGTCGTTCAGCGAGAGAACATATTCCACTCTCGATGCATAATTCAAGGAAAAGTGTGATCGCCGATCATAGACGGAGGTTCGTGCGCGAACGTAGCCAGTGCCTACATTGTAGATAAACTCGTCCTAAAGAGGACCAAACATCCGCACCCCTATAAGTTGAGATGACTCAATGACAAGGCCATATTACCCATATCTGATCAATTTAAGTTAACGTTTCATTCAGCGTGAGACGTTACAATAATCAAGTGTTATGTGACGTAGTGCCAATGCAGGCCGGTCATCTATTGCTAGGTCGTCCATGGTAATTCGATAAGGAAACCACACACAACGGACGGACGAACTTGTATACGTTCGAAAATGAACGATGCAAGTATAACTTAGCACCATTGACACCTCGAGAAGTACATGAGATGCAGGTTCAAATGGTCAAGGATGAAAGAAAGCGTTATAAAAACTTTCTTATTAACTCTGGAGACATACGGAAGGTCGTTAGCAGAAAACACACGTCTGCTATCTTGATAATGTACAAAGAGTTTCTAAGCACTCAAAACATAGACCTTAAGCTGCCATCTGAGGTGAATGAACTGCTAAAGAGCTATGCCGATGTATTCCCCGAGGAGATGCCTCCTGGACTGCCCGCCAGTTTTAGGGATTGAGTATAACATTGATTTTGTTCCAGGTCTCCAATTGCCCAACCGAGCCGCTTATCGGGTTAACCCAGAAGAAGTTCAAGAACTTTAGCGCTAAATACGGGAACTGATGTTCCAAGGGTATGTCAGGGAAAGTTTCAGCCCGTACGCGGTTCCGGTCCTTCTAGTTCCAAAGAACGACGGTAGTTGGAGGATGTGTGTTGATTGTCGCGTCATCAACAACATCACCATCAAGTATCATCATCTGATTCCGAGATTGGACGACATGCTAGATGAGCTCAGTGGTGCTACCGTGTTTTCCAAGATAGAATGAAAGACTGCATTTAAGACGAAACAAGGGCTGTACGAATGGTTGGTCATGCCATTTGGACTCTCAAACGCCCTAAGTACATTCATGCGTCTAATGAACCATGTTCTTAGACCATACATTAGTAAGTTTGTTGTCGTTTATTTCGACAACATCCTTATATATAGTGCATCGTAGTCTGACCATGTGTCACATCACGAGATGGTGATCCGTACGCTTCAAAAGGTGAAGTTGTACTGCACTGATCAAGTCGTGTTCCTCGGCTTTGTCGTAAGTTCTCAAGACTTAAAGATCGATGAAGAAAAGATTAAGGCCATAAAGGATTGGCTCACACCGACTAACACCAGTCTAGTGCAGAGTTTCCATGGTTTAGCCAGCTTTTATAGACGTTTTGTCCGTGAATTTAGCACCATCGCGGCCCCGCTAACGTCCGTGATCAAGAAGAACCGTGAGTTCTTTTGGGAAGAGAAACAAGAACAAGCTTTTCAGCTCCTTAAGGACAGATTAACTCTGGCGTCGGGATAGGAGCCGTGCTGACACAAGGTGGTAAACCAGGTTCTTACTTCAGTGAGAAGCTCAGCGGTGCGCCGTTGAACTATCCGACCTACGATAAAGAATTATACGCTTTGGTTAGGGCAATGGAGATATGGCAGCATTACTTGCTCGCCTGAGAGTGTCTTATTCACACCAACCACCAAACCCTTCAGCATCTCAAGGGTCAAATAAAGCTGAAACGTCGTCACGCACGGTGGCTAGAATTCATCGAGACGTTCCCTTACGTCATCAAGTATAAGAAGGGAAAGGAAAATATCATCGCAGATGTCTTGTCTCGGAGATACAAACTTATCTCAATCATGGAATCCAAAGTGCTGGGATTCGAATTGATTAAGGATTTGTAAGAGACATACGATGATTTCAAGGAGATATTCCAAGAACACGGAAAGGGAGCCTACAGCAAGTATTATCTCTTTGACGAATTTCTATTCAAGGAAAAGAGATTGTGCATTCCGAAATGATCCATTCGGGATTTGTTGTTAAGGGAGTCTCATGGAGGAGGAATAATGGGTCACTTCGGAGTAGACAAGACGCTCGCCATGCTAAAGAAGCATTTCTTTTGGCCGCGCCAGAGGCAAGATGTAGAGGCCCAATGCGCCCGATGTTTGATCTGTAAATGGGCCAAGTCAAAGACCCATCCCCACGGCCTATATATGCCACTGCTGATTTCTACTACACCTTGGACCGACATATCCATGGACTTTGTGTTAGGCTTACCAAAGCAAAATCACAAGGACTCCATCTTTGTCGTAGTAGATCGGTTTTCAAAGATGGCACACTTCATTTTGTGTGCCCAGATGAAAGATGTGAGCCAAATCTCTAACATGTTTTTCAAGAAAGTGGTACGACTTCATGGCATCCCGAGGACTATCGTGTCTGATCGAGATACGAACTTCCTGAGCCATTTCTGGAGATCTCTCTGGAAAAAGCTTGGAACTAAATTGATCTTTTCGACGAGTTGCCATCTGCAGACCGATGGTCAAACGGATGTCGTCAACAGAACGCTATCCACCCTGCTTCGAGCCATCATTGGACGAAACTTAAAGAGCTGGCTTGAATGCAAACCGTTCGTTGAATTTGCTTATAACCGAGCTGTCCACTCGACCAGAAAGCTATCTCCGTTTGAGATTGTCTACAGATTTAACCCGCAATCGCCCTTAGACCTAACACCATTGCCTCCAGCCGAAATTGTTAGTTTATAAGGCGAGACCAAAGCCATTTTTATCAAGAAACTGCACCAGAGGGCTAGAGACAACATCGAAAAGAGGACAAAAGCTTACCAAATACAAGCCAACAAGAGCCGCAAGGCCGTAAGCTTCTAGGAAGGAGATTGGGTTTGGCTCCACATGCCTACCGTTCAAGATTATACGAAAGATCAAAGACAGCGCCTACCAACTGGAGCTTCAAGGTGAGTTTAACGTTTCTTCTACATTCAATGTTGTTGACTTATCTTTTTTTGATGCAGGTGATAAATCAGTTTTGAAGTCAAAACCTTCAGAAGAGGGAGGGAATGATAACGATATGGGAGACGCAAGGACATCTGACGAGCCGGACTTGGAGGAGGTCACGCCGCAAGTGCCAAGTGGACCAATTACACGTCAACGGGCAAGAGCAATTGGCTTCAAGTTCAACCATTTTTTGGAGTACTTGCTGGAGCGGGAAGAAGACAGACCAGACACGTTTTTTGACAGCCAAAATTTAGAACCCTAGTAGATTTCCTTTAGTCTGTAGCAATCAAATTCTTCTGCCTTAATCTAACATCCAGGCGTGAAGAACCTTGGTGTATCACGAGTCCGTCTATCCCTCATGTGGTCCAAATCGCTTCCCCTTCGTGTTTAACCAGGAGAGATTCTCCCTTGTTTACACAAACACCATCCCATCAGATCTGGATCATCTTCTGACAACCAAAGCTTGTATCACTGTCCATCCTCATTTCCATTCTAGAAACTCTGGTCGTTTCTTTTTTTCTTTTAACTTCAGCAATTTCAAAAAGGTAATTTAGTTACCTAATTCTTACAATTAGAGCTTGACTGAGGCATTTGTGTAAACCCGTGCAGTCCAAAGAGGTGAGACAACTTCATCATTGGCTTTTCTTTTGGCTTTTCATTTAGCTTAAGTGACTAGGATCTCAAGCAACTTCATAGGCATTTGCATTCTAGCATCAGAAACGTTCTTTTGGCTTTTCATTTTGCTTCAGAGAGTAGGATCTCAAGCATCGGGGAAGTCTTTCTAGCTTTTCATATAGCTTAACTGACTAGGATTTCAAGCAATTCCAGAGGCATTTATGTGCTTAACTCAGGTGACAAGGAACCTAAGTAGCCTAATGAGGCGGGACAACTGTTGGAACAATATATTAATAAGCATGTGGACTTATAATATATAGTTAAAATGTGAATGAGAATTTGCTTAGGGGAGGTCAAAGATTTTTTTGTAACTTACAAATTTTGGTATTAAAAACCAAATAAATTTGGCCATTAAATCTACTTGACCACCAAGCTATTCTTCTCCTATAAATAGCAAGCTACCTAGAAGGGAAATATCATCCATTCATTCTAAAAGCAAGAAAACACCATTAGACACATTTTAGATATTCTTTGAGAAGTTTCTAAGTGTTGAAGCTCTCTTGAAATATCTTCTTGGTTGTTGGTGTTAGGTGCTAGTAGCTAAAGAATTCACAAGGTTTAACAGGTTCTAACTTCCTCTATATTCTACTTTTCTCTTTCAAAAGTAGATTTTATGTTCTTGAGTATATGGTAGAATATTAGCTCGTAGATTCTAACATGAATGAAGCATGTTAGTCTTATATGTTTGGTTGTATCCTGGGATTCAAAGAATGCATATAAACTGTCTCATTGCGGGCATTTTATTGAGTTAAGGAAAGGGATCATCTCGCCTCCAAATTTTGTTTTTGTTCTTTATGATTCTAAAAATCAAATACTTGTTTATGTTCTTATTAAATTGTTAATATCAAAATGATTGTCTTGAAATCATGCTTTGATAATATTATACTAATAATCATGTTCATTAAATTAATTCTTGGTCAAAGAATAATATTAAATAATGATTAATATGGTCTTGCTATTTAATTATATAATTAATATTGTTGAATTACATAAATGTTATAATTATTTTGCTGAAATAAATTATGATTACATAAATGTCAATATTAATGTTTCTACATATTTGTATGCATAAATATTAAAATATATATATATATATATATATATATATTTATATATGAGTTCAATAATTTATTTCAATCCCAAGAAATAAATTGTATTGCAAATTAATATTTCTCAAATCCGGTTTTATAAGGTTCTACAATCTTAACTCAATAAAAATTTGCTTTTTAAACGGATTTGTTGTGTGAAAAAATTGAATTTGCAAAAATCAAATTTTTGTTTTTGATTTTTGAAAAAAAAAAAGAAATATGTCGGTTTCAAGATTTCGTGACCGGATCGATCGACTCGGGTCTCAGATCGATCGTTCCTTATTGGTCGATTGAGAGAAATCAAACAAATTGAACACCGAAACCGGTACCGTGGGTCAAGCGACCCATCGATCGCCAGCCGATCGATTGATCTCGTAAGATCGATGCTGTTAACCAGAAAAAACGTCTTTTAAAAAAATAAGAAAATAAAAACTAATTAAAGACCAATTAATTTTTTTTTGCAAACGTTTTTTCAAACCAAATATTAGTGGTCTATACCATTTAATATATTGGTCAAACTTTATTAATTTCAATACATAAAATATTGAAATATTATTGGTAAAACATCATTAAAAATTAATAAATATTGGTAAGATGTTATTTAATACCAATCAATTTCGGTAAAACGTTATTTAAAACCAATTAATTTTTAAAATTAATTGGAAAAATATTTTAAGAAACGATTAATTTTGGTATAACGTTATTAATTATTAATAATTTCTCCAGACGTTTTAAGCGAGTTTGCGATTCGGTTTTAATTTTTAAAATAAACGCTTAAATCGCTAAAAATAATTAGCGATCATGATTTAAAACGTATATAATAACATATATGTTAATAAATATGTGTTAGTGTTTTTGTTATGAAAACATAATTAAGATAAATCACGGTAATAATCTTTTGATTTATACGATTTAATCATATAAATATGATTTGCTCAATTCAAAAATAATTCAAAGAGTAATTGATGATATTACTTTGTTATTGTGCATTGTTAATCTATAAAATATTTTTTACTTGGTCTGATAATTGTTGAATTTTTCAACAAAATTTCAGAAATAATTAATTTATTTTTCTACGATTTATTGTTGCACTCATTAAAATGATTTTTTTGTTTTATTCTAAGCATAGACAAAACCAGTTTAAAACGTTAGCAAAAGTCACACTTTGACTTTTGTGCTAGAATTTAATATTTCAGAGATTTAATAATATTCTAGAAATTAATTGGATGATTATGCAAATTATCTGAATAATTTAAATAGCTTCATTCTGTCTTTGTATTAAATTAAATTGTTACTTTCTGAATTTAATAATTCTAGAAATTATAATTTAATTATTACGGAGGTGTTATTGGTTACGAGTCTAGTGAGTCGACACATCAAATTCAGTTTGATAGTGGTCTGCCACATATGACTGTGCCAAATTGTGATGTATATCAGAGTGTCATGTGAGTGTCTAATGCTATAAGCATAAGACTAATGATTGACAAAATTGATGGAGCTCAATTCATTATATGGCATGAGAAGATTTATATCTCATTGACCATGTTGAAATTAGAGACGTAACTCAAGGAGGATAGCATATGCTTTCTCTTGAGAATACTAAATAATAAACCTATGGTTTTAATTAACACATATTTATGTGATTTATTTACCTATTAGAGGAGGTAAAAAATATTTTTTGACTCTAATTGATGATAGTACAAAATATTGTTATATTTACTTGTTACAAAGCAAAAATGAGGTTTTGAATAAATGCAAGGAATATAAGCTGGAAGTTGAAAATAAACTAGATAAAACTATAAAAATAGTTCGGAGTGATAGTGGTAGAGAATATGAAGGATAATTCAATGCATTTTGTAGATGACATCATTCATCAAACAACTGCTTCTTACTCACCAGAATCAAATGAAATTGCAGAACGCAAAAGCGAACTTTAAAAGAAATGATGAATGCAATGATGCAAGAATCATGCGTAACCCAGAACATGTGGGGGGAAGCTTTAATGACTTCAAAACAAACAGTGCTGGCTATGTCAACAATGGAATCTGAGTTCATTGCGTTGGACAAAGCAGCAGAAGAAGCAGAGCATCTTCGAAATTTTCTGGAAGATATTCCGATGGCGGAAAAACCAGTGTCATCGATTCAGATACACTGCGACAACCAATCGGCTACAGCTCGTGCTAACAATAGCTTGTACAATGGCAAGTCACGTCACATACGTAGACGACATAAGACCATTAGACAATTGATCTCAAGTGGTGTAATTTCGTTAGATTACATCAAATCAGCTGTTAACTTAGCAGATCCTTTTACGAAAGGTCTGACCCGAGATCAAGTATTAAAATCATCAATAGGAATGGGTTTAAAGCCTATGATTTAACGATGAAATTTGGCGGTAACCCCACCTATACTTTCTAGGTTTAAAGGGACAACTAAGTCAAATTAAGTCTAAGAAAACACTGTGAAACTTATGTTTCTACCCAGTTCCTAATAATGATAAACAGTGTTGTCTGCAAAATTGAGGGTAAGCGTAAGCTTTTAATGATTTTATCATATTTATTTCAAGGAAGTAAAGAAATATACTTCGAAATAGAATACGAGAATCACCTGTTGAGTGTGAAATGGGGCCGTTTCTAGGAGAATAAGGGAATGTTGTATTCTCCAAGTTCACTCAAGAAATACCAGACATGTTCAAGGCCAAAATGAACACAACGAGAGAGCGAATGTTCTACTAGAAAATATAACTGTGTTATATCTATTGTTTCAGTTTACACTAGAAACCCGGATGGTTCAAGACATCGTGTTCACCAACTGGGCTTGTAAACTCGATAGATTATAACAGTGATTGGTTCAATGCTGAAAAATGCAACCTTTTCATATACAGTTATTTTTCGCATATACTCAAGAAAGTCTTCTTTCAGCCTTAAATCTATCCTAAAAAGGTTTTCAAAAATATCCTCAGTGTTTAGAGTCAATTCTATTCATGTGGGGGATTGTTGGAACAATATATTAATAAGCATGTGGACTTATAATATATAGTTAAAATGTGAATGAGAATTTGTTTAGGGGAGGTCAAAGATTTTTTTGTAACTTACAAATTTTGGTATTAAAAACCAAATAAATTTGGCCATTAAATTTACTTGACCACCAAGCTATTATTCTCCTATAAATAGCAAGCTACCTAGAAGGGAAATATCATCCATTCATTCTAAAAGCAAGAAAACACCATTAGACACATTTTAGATATTGTTTGAGAAGTTTCTAAGTGTTGAAGCTCTCTTAAAATATCTTCTTGGTTGTTGGTGTTAGGTGCTAGTAGCTAAAGAATTCACAAGGTTTAATAGGTTCTAACTTTCGCTATATTCTACTTTTCTCTTTCAAAAGTAGATTTTATGTTCTTGAATATATGGTAGAATATTAGCTCGTAGATTCTAACATGAATGAAGCATGTTAGTCTTATATGTTTGGTTGTATCCTTGGATTCAAAGAATGCATATAAACCGTCTCATTGTGGGCATTTTATTGAGTTAAGGAAAGGGATCATCTCGCCTCCAAATGTTTTTTTTTGTTCTTATGATTCTAAAAATAAAATACTGTTTTTGTTCTTATTAAATTGTTAATATCAAAATGATTGTCTTGAAATCATGCTTTTATAATATTATACTAATAATCATGTTCATTAGATTAATTCTTGGTCAAAAAATAATATTAAATAGTGCTTAATATGGTCTTGCTATTTAATTATATAATTAATATTGTTGAATTATGTAAATGTTATAATTATTTTGCTGAAATAAATTATGATTACATAAATGTCAATATTAATGTTTCTACATATATGTATACATATATATATATTAAAATATATATATTTATATGTGAGTTTAATAATTTATTTCAATCTCAAAAAATAAATTATATTACAAATTGATATTTCTCAAATCCAGTTTTATAAGGTTCTACGACAACCTCATTTGCAATCTAGCATTTTTGGAACCTCATTTGCGTTTCGGCATGAGGGACAATTACAAAAAAGTAATTAAGATTACCTCAATCCTATAGTGACTAGGAAACCACAGGACAAGCTCATTTGTGTTTTGTAATTAAGGACATTTCAGAGAGGTAATTCAGATTACCTTGTTTCGAGGCATTTGTTTAAAGCTCGGATGACTCGGAAACCGAGTTATTCAAAGTAGCGCGACAAGCTAATTTGGTTTCTGGCATCAGGGAAATTTTGATTCTACGGTGACTAGGAAACCGCAGGACAAGCTCATTTGACTTCTGTCATCAGGGACATTTCAGAGAGGTAAATAAGATTACCTCGACTCTAGGATAAGATCATCTGTGTTCTGTCTGTCATTGGGGACATATTATAGAGGTAATTACAATTACCTTGTATCATGGCTTTTGATTATAGCTTTGGTAACTAGAAAACCCAATTGTTCAAAGAACCATGAGAAGCTCCTTTGCATTATGGCATTAGGAACATTTCAATTCTACAGCAACTAGGAAACCGCAGGACAAGCTCGTTTGTGTTCTGTCATCAAGAACATTAGAGAGAGGTAATTAACATTACCTTCTTTCAAGGCATTTGATTATAACTCCGAGAGAAACTGAGTTATCCAAAGAGGTAGGACAACCTCATTTGTGCTCTGTCATCACTAATTAAGGACGTTTCAGAGAGGTAATTAAGATTACATACACGCCCAACACAAGATTTCATTCGTGATGTCATCAATGAGCCACTACAGGACGACCAAGATTTTAATAGTCCTCGATGGACTTCTACCATTGATTACATAATCTGGGAAGGTATATATAAATATATAATGCTTTTACCATTACAATAATGTTTAATTTGACAAATACTAACTATATCAATCATAAATGTAGGTTCTTACCACAACAGGAGCACACCATTCTGGACCCATCTTGCCGAAATTCGCTCTCAGTCTTCACCATTTGTGAAAGTCAAAAAGGTTATACATTGTCAAGCATTATTATTTTATTCAATATAAAAATTAATCTAACAATTAAATTGTATATCATGTTTAGGTTGTGGCTATGCTCTCCACTTTGACCTTCAACGACCAGGGAGATCTAAGGTAAATTTTCCATAAGAGATAATTATTTCTGGTAATTAGAAATTGAATTCATTTTTTTAAACAGATAATTGGTGCTAATTCGATGATTGTTGAATATGAACCAACCAAAGTATCTACTATCAAAGAAGAAGATGAAGGAACTACTAGGTACGAATTTGAAACTATTCCAGACTCAGATGATGAATAAACATATAACCCGTGAATGGTTATGAATAAGTTTCGGGTTTTATGGTGGTTTAATGTTTAATATTTCCTATTATCCATTGTATGAGTTTATAATAATATTGTTATGTTTAATATTTCATATTTTCTAAATGATGTAATGTTTCAAATATTTGTAATATTTTGTGAGAAATGTAATATTTATATATGTGTCATGTAATATAAAATATTAGTTTGAAAATTATATTTCATCTTTATAATTAACTTACATTTAAAAAAATAATATTAAATATTGGTTAATAAGTTTTTAACTTATATTATTTTGCTCATTACAAAAATTATTTTGCTCATTACGGAAATTATTTTTTTACTTTCAAATTCTAATTAAAATTTTAAAGTAAAAAATAACTTTTGTAATGAGCAAAATAATATAATAACCTTATAACTTTGTTATACTATTGAAAATAAACTAATACAAGAAATTGTTCGTTTATCAATGGTATAATGATCAACATATCTTTTTAAACAACCCAAGTTCGAACCGTAGGCGAGGCAAAAATATTTTTTTTTACCCACGAAAAATTTAGCGGATTTTTGTAGGTATACGATTATCCACAAAAAACTTAGTGGGTTTTTGTGGGTATATCATTATCCACTAAAAATTTAATGGGTTTTTATGGGTATATCTTTACCCTCCCAAAAATGATCGCCTCCCGAAAATGAGAAAATACAAAAAAAAAGAAAAAAAAAAGGTCGAGAGAATAATTTTGACATAGAAAATGAATAAGGAGTATATTTATAAAAACTCTTTCGTTATAGGTGGCGTTTAAACTACACCGTTTATTCAATTATAACGGTCAATAGTTTGTACAGCTGGCTTTATAATGTGCAGCACCAAAATATCATTGAAATTCCTCAAGTATGCATGTGCGTGACAATGTAGATCAGTTCTACAATTGTTAGATTTCGTTGGGATAAAATTTTTACGAAAACTCATTTCTAGTATTGCTGGATTTTGTTGGGATAATGGTTTTACTAAGAATCACTACTTTATCTAGATTTTTGTAGACAATCTATAGTCTCATAAATTAATTAGATTTTATAAATTTACTTTGTTAAACAAAATATTAAATCACTAATTTAGATTGATAAAAAAAAAATTTAAAGTTTCAAATTATTTGGTAGCATCTCGGAAAATGTGATCTCTACTAACCTGACCCACCCCCTCCAAATTTAAATTTCATTTTTTAACTATTCTAAGTTTTGTTAGATAAGATTTACCAAACAACTGATTTATGGTTTTGGACACAGGTTTTTACCATACTTGCAGTTCTTCGCCATTGATCAGTAGATTCTTGGTTCATCAGTTCAAATGAACCATAATTTAGAGTTAAATACAAAAAAAAAAAAAAATCTCGTTATATTTTGCCATTTTCATCCAGTTAGTTTTCAATAATTTTTTTATTCACAAAAATGGATTATTTTTTATTTTTTACTAAACCTCGCAAAAAACACACAAAAATTCATCCTATTATCACTTAAATAAGAAAATACCATTTTTAATTTTTTTAATTTTTTTAACCATCATTAACAATCAAATTAAAACTCTAAATGCTTCCTAAACCAATTTTTAAACGTTAAAAACTCAATGTTTGATCTCATAAGTTTATAATCTTTCATTTGATTTCCAATTTTATCCAAAAATCTCTATAATTTTTTTTTTTCAAAATTACACATTCATAGATTTTATAAGTTTGTTGATTTTTGCACAAAAAAAACGAATGGGTTTCATTCGAATCTATGAAATTTGGTGTTCTAGACTATTGAAACATCAAAAAATGATCTTATGTAATCATTAGCATAATTTTTGTAAATTTACGATATTGGTTACTTTAGAGAGTCATATGAAGTCTCTTTTTGAGGAGACTTTGTTCGAAGTTTTAAAGAGGTTATTATTTTAGTTGACCAAAAATTTTGACTTAAGAGAAAACTTCATTGAATTCTCTTCGGGTTAGTTTTATGGTTGACCAAAATTTTCAAAATTTCAAAAAAAAAAATTCAATTTGGTCAATACAAAACTAAGTACACTTACGTGAAGTGTCCTTCACAATTTGAAGTCTCCTATTGGTGTTCTAGACTGTTGAAACATCAAAAAATGATCTTATGTAATCATTAGCATGATTTTTGTAAATTTACGATATTGGTTACTTTAGAGAGTCATATGAAGTCTCTTTTTGAGGAGACTTTGTTCGAAGTTTTAAAGAGGTTATTATTGTAGTTGACCAAAAATTTTGACTTAAGACCAATCTTCATTGAAGTCTCTTCGGGTTAGTTTTGTGGTTGACCAAAATTTCCAAAATTTAAAATAAAAAAAAATTCAATTTGGTCAATACAAAACTAAGTACACTCACGTGAAGTGTCCTTCTTAATTTGAAGTCTCCTATTAGGCGCAGACTGCACATGAAATCTCCTGATTTTTGCGGAAATTTCAATTGAAATCTCCTGTTTGACGAGATTGAGGAGACTTCAAAAGAAATCTCCTAAAAAAATTAATTTTTTTGTCAATTGCAAAACTAACATATTTTGTCAGCAGACTGCAAATAAGTATCCTCGACAAAAATTATACTTTTGGTCAATGTAAAAATGACATGAAGATTAACAAAGGGAGATTTCATATGAAGTGTGTGTAGATGAAGTATATGTCGGGTAGACTTCAGATGAAGTATCCCTTCGTTAATTTTCAAATATAAAATGACCTAAAACGCAGACTTTTTTGAAGTCTCCTTAGTAGAAGGAAAGAAAGAGGAGGACCACATGATTTTTTTTCTAGAAAATGCTAGCAAGCTCAGAGTCTTTGAATCTCATTTGATTCAACTGAGGTGAGGACTAGTTATTGAGATAGAGTATGAGACTATAAACACCATCAAAGACTGGAGTGTTTTGGACTTAGAGATTTATAGAATGATTTCCATTAACATATCATTATAGTCTACGATTTTACGGTATTTTGGTATCAGATTTCATTTATAAAGTATGGGTGTTTTCTTTTATATTTTGTTATGTTTACATGAGAATTTTTTTTTTTTTTGATGTTTTAATTAATTTTTTCAGTGGTTTTTATAAGGTTTTTGGATAAAGGTATTCCAAATTGGTATCAAAGCATAATAGGCCAAGCAAATGATGTCCTAGAAGATCATTTTTTGAAAATGAAATTTTGGATTAGAAGATAAAAGAAACTGATGATCTAAAGTGTCGTGCGAAGAAAGTTTAATGTTGTTTTCTGAAGCTTGTTTTATGGTAATGGTTTAGCGGGATTGGCTAAGTGGTAAATCTAAGTCTTGTTCAAAATAGCAAAGTTGTTGAGTATTGGGTGTCTCAAAAAGGATGTGATGAAGAAATCAGAATGGTTAATGCATATATTGAGAAATGCTTCAACTATCCGCAATGTATCAAGATGTGTCCAGTATGGTGAAGGTGTGGGGCATGTTGGGCAATTTGATCATGTTGACGGTGTAAGGGTACACAGCAATACTCACCATAACTGGTTGGCTCATTATCGGGCTAGCTTCAATTGTGAAAAATGTCCAATAAACTTTAATCGAGAAAAATAAATGTTTTTTTCAAAGAAAATAAGAAAGTGTTGGGTACTCCTGTAACATTGGCACTAAGGATGGAGCGAACGATCAACAAATGGTTCATCAGACCAGATATTTCACCATGAGGTTGGTCGGTGCTATTGATTAATGTAGACTGAACCAAACAACAATCAGGGCTACGTATCCGCTGTTGAGGATTGATAAAATATTTGAATCACTAAGGGAGTGTAGTGGTTCTATAAAAGTGTAGAAGAATAAGATAAACACTTAGGTTCTGATAGAATTGTTAAAAGATGACTAAGTTGTTCACCAAATGAAGCAACTGTAATTATTGACAAGGGCATACGGCATATCAGATTCCAAGACCATGTATTATCCAATGAGGAAATCTCAGTATATCGGATTCCAAGACCATGTATATCAAAGGAGGAAATTTCAGGAAGTTAAGAGAGGAGGTATTCAAGGAAGCAAACCAATTCCAATTTATGGTACATTCAGAGACGACTAAAATGTACTACGATCTCAAACGATACTACCATTAATCGGGGCTGAAGAGAGACATTGCATAATGGGTGAAAAAGTGTTCGACTTGACAGTCAATTAAAGTGTAGCATCACTTTCCATGTGGATTACTATAGAGCTTATCGATGCTCGAAAGGAAGTAGAATATGAAAATAATAGATATTGTATGCAGATTATTAATGATGAAAATCTTTGAGATTTGGTATGAGTAAGAGTGAACCTAGAGATGTCAATGTAACTCGTGGCCCACGGGTTCAGCTCATATAGACCCATTACGGGGTGGGCTTGAACCAATAAATACATGTTCATAAAAGAGCGGGTCATGCGGGTCTTACCCATGTGGGTTACGGGTAAACAGATCAAAACCCAGCATGAGTTCGCGTGTATGCGAGTCGTCCGCAAAAATTAGGTTTTCTGATTTCTATGTCACTCACCCACTGTGCGATTTCGAAGCGAAAGTAATGAAGACGAATTCCTTCTTTGTTTGTAATTCTGAGGGTTGGGCTTTGATGCTTAGAGGTGTCTAGTATCTTGCTGATGCAGTTAAAATCACTATGGGACCTAAGGTATAAACTTTTGTTTCTGACAATTTATGTGCGAGATATTAATATTGCAAGTAAATCTAGTTAACGAAGGGTAAATGTGACGCTCTAGTGAGAACTATCATGTTTTTTTACCTCTCCAGTAATTGATTCAAATGTCTGAAACCATTGGATGGTGTAACTGTTGCCAAAATCATTGAGTTTAAGGACAGAGTCAAGAACGTTGGTGCAGTCTAGTCAAACAGGTTGCTAACGCCACAAATGATGTAGCTGGTGATGGTAATGGCTCCTTTCACTGCATTAGAAAGTTTTTTCTCTTTTTGTCTAGTGGGTTGTGTTAGTCTCTTATGATTTTCATATTAATTGTTGTTTTTATATTTGACAAAAACAGGAACAAAGTGTGTTATGGTCCTTACTCGAGCTATCTACATGGAAGGTTGTAAATCAGTTGCTGTTGGAATGAATTCAATGGACCTAATACGTGGTATCAATTTGGCAGTGGATACTGTTGTGTCGAACTTGAAGAGTAGAGCATGCATGATTAGCACTTCTGAAGAAATTTTGCAAGTTGGAACAATATTAGCTAATGGAGATAGAGAGATTGGCGAACTGATAGCAAAGGCTATGGAAAGTGTCGGCAAAGAGGGAGTGACACAATTCAAGTGTTGAATTTGATCCTTAAGTGTTAAAGTTATTTTGCTTATTTCTTATGGTGACTAACTTATGCAATCATCTCTTGATATAGGATGGCAAGACCTTGTTCAAAGATGTGAAAGGATCAGTACTTCGTTACAAACCAGAAAAACCAAAAATGTGTAAAGATCTAGATCCAACCTTGTTGCTTTATCAGTTTTAAGGATCTTCGCATTTGATTTGTTCTGCATGGATATGGTTTACAGGGACTAGAAGATCCTCTCATTCTCATCCACATGGAGAAAATTTTCAATTTAAATTATATAGTGAAAGTCCTAGAACTGGCCCTGAAGGTATAAAAATTTTGGTGATATGTTGAGTGTCAATAATTACTTTGTATCTGAATAGTTCTTTCTCTGCCCTTTTTAGAGTCAAAGGTCGCTGCTAATCGTTTTGGAGGATTTGGAGAGTGATGGTCATGTTGTGCTAATTCTGAACAAGCTTTGTTCTGGAGGCTGAGGTTGCCAATGAATCAGGGGGGCTAAGCCTTCTCGAAAGATAAGGTAACTACCACATAATGTAGTGATTCTCTTTTATCCATTTTTATACTGGTTCTTGGTTATGTTTTGTGCTTCTAGAAGCTTTGGTTTTTATTTCATCTGTTCCATAGACTAAAATATATTGGTAGATTTATTTTTGAAATTTCTGGTTCTAGATTTATATGATGGTATTTTATGGATTAGTTTAGGTTATTTCGAATATGAACTTTTAAGAGCTTCCATGCGTGTCTTTACTAGATTATGTTACCAGTTAGTGAAATGCATAGGCTCTTTTTGATCTTTATCTGTTAGTACAGTGGAACAAGTTCTCTGAATATTATCCAGACACAAGAATGCTTATGCATTTATCAAACTTGAGGTGGATGTTTGATCTTGTCTGAGGGATTTTATGTATGGTTATTCCATTTACAGTTATAGGTACAAGTACAAGAAAGACTGACCCGCAGGCCAACCCTCAAAGCTAATGGACTAGGCGGAGCAGGATTGGACATGTACTTTCTGTCCGTAACTTGCAGCAGGTTAACCCGCACGGTCTGAAAGGTAAATGAGACCACTGCGAGACAGACCGCCTGGACGCGGGCTAGCCCATTTGACATCCCTAAGTAGACCGCTTGACTAAGTTAGTGCATTTCTCAACAATCAAAAGGAGTGATGTGATGGCTAAGTGCGTTGAGCTTTACATAGATAAGATTGTCGAACTTAACAAGATTCCTGTCAGCATCGTGTTTGATAAGATGTGTGAATATCATCATGATTTTTGGAGCATCTTCCAGGAAGTGTTGAACATGAAGGTGTGCATGAGGGAAAGTGTGGTGGGGTAAGAAGTAAGAGAAGAAATTCTCATTAGCGGAGTTTGCGCACAGCCACAATCACGAATCAAATATTGGAATTTCTTCAAATGATGCCTTGTGGCTGACCATGTCGAACCTCCTTGTGTGATCGAAGTGGAAGAGGGATGGAATCTTCAACCTGAAGTGATAAAGGAGACAACAGAAGATATCAAGTTCCTCAAAGAAAAAATAAAACAATCTTAAAAAATGACATAAAAGTTATACGGAACAAAAAAAGGAGTTCTGATTTCCAAATGTATTAGATGATTTATTTTATGAGGATGGCATTTAAGGAGAAAGACATGGTTTCAAAGATGGGTAAGCCACTACCGTGGTACATATAACCATATAGAATCTCTTGCGGTCTGGCGCATTGGCTTATCAATTAGACTTGACCAAAAAACTTTATAAGTTCATGATTTATTCCATGTGTTTCTTTCAACAGATGTGATATGGGATCGAGAGTTGATTGTTCCGCAACTACAAAAGAAATTTAAAGTTGGAGTTACTGGATAAAAGAAAGATTCTTCCCATGGTCTGGATCGTGTGGAAAAGAAATGGGATTCAGGAGACAAATAAGGATAATGCATGATAGATTTTGTGTTGAATATCTGGAAATATTTAATTAAACTGCAGATGCGGGATCGTTTTAAAGAAAACTTAGATCATTTGCGAGAATTTAATAAAGAATTTCTTGCAGAATATGAGTCATGAATTAATGGTTAGATAGGATCATGAAAAATAAGGAAATAGTATTAAGTGTCTGGCTTGGTGAAAAAGCTCGGAAAATCCTATATACAGGCCCCTCTTGATGTGAGCCGCGGAAGCTAGAAAAACAAAGGGAGGTTCAGGCGATTCGAGGCTGGGCTTTAGTCGTGAAAGAGACTCGATCACGGATAGGCAGGAACGCGGGTTTGGAAGAGACTCAACCGGACATGCGCTTGGATCAGTGGGGCAAACTGGACCACGCGGCTATGGATGGACCGCGATACACCAGTAGGACTTCGAACCTTGCAAGGTTCAAGTCGACGGCTACCAAGCTTGTGGCTAGGCAGCGTGTGAGAGAGATTAGGAGTAGGTTTATTTTTCTTGTCAAAAGTCTGAATTTTATTAATGAAAATGACTTGGCTTATATAGGCCTAAGTCATTAGGGTTTTACCCTTACAGAAAACAACAGGTAGTTTAGAAATAAAAACAACAAGAACTTTAAACAAAACAACAAGAAGTTCAAGTAATGGTCCTGGGCCGCGGGCCTTATGGGCTGGCATGGGCCCAGGTTCTACACTTTGAAAATTATTAGACAAAATATAGATGACTTGAAGTCGTGGGCTTCCTGAGAGGATGGAGCCCAAATCTGATTGCACACTAAGGTGTTGCCTCGTTAAACCTCCCTCGGAAAACCCAATGGGACAAAACCGAAGGTAGGAAAAAGAATACAATTCCTTAGTGCGTCTTTGGCGTCCTTATCCCGGGGTGATGGTAAGAACGCATGAGTCAGAAGTCCGTCGACTAAGCAGTTCCCATGAATGGGTCGAGAAATGATGGGCCGGGTCTTGGTCTGGTCTTGGGCTTGGGTTGGACGTCCTTGGAAGAACATCAAGTCTTCGCTCGACAAACCGATTAACCTTGGTCTCTAAGGCTTTGGCGCGGGCTCGGGTCACTGGTCCGACTGGTACAACGGGAGCCGCGTCGTCCAGGTCCGTTCTGCGTGGGTCGTCGGCGTGGTCCGGATGGTCCGGGGCCTCATCATCCCTCCCCTCTTCATGTGGTTTGGTCTCCAAAATAGAATTCTCACATGCATCAAACAATTCTAAGTCAGAAACATTGAATGTCGGAGAAATTTTAAACTCACCTGGCAGTTCGAGTTGGTAGGCGTTGTCGTTGATCTTTTTTAGGACTCGGAAGGGTCCGTCTCCTCTGGGTGCTAGCTTGTCCATGCGTTTTTTTTGGAAACCTTTCGGGTCGCATGTGCAGCCAAACCCAGTCGCCTTCCTTCAAAGCAGTCTGGTTTTGCCCTTTGTTGGCTTGTCGGGCGTATGCCTCCGTTTTCTTTTCTAGGTTCTCCTTGATCACGCAGCTTCTTGACATACTCGGCCTTGTTTTCTCCTTCCAAACTCACGATCTCAGCTGGTGGTAGAGGCGTGAACTCCATCAGCGACAAGGGATTGAACCTGTAGACAATCTCGAACGCAGACTTCTTGGTTGCGGAATAGGCGGCTCGGTTGTAGGCAAACTTGACCAGCGTTATACACTCGAGCCAAGACTTCAAATTTCGTCCGATGGTAGCCCTTAGGAGGGTGGATAGCGTCCGGTTCACCACTTCGGTTTGTCCGTCAGTCTGCAGATGGCAAGTCGTCGAGAACACCAGCTTGGTTCCGAGCTTCTTCCACAGGGTTCACCAGAAATGGCTAAGGAACTTGGTGTCTCTATCGGTAACAATGGTCATGGGGATCCCGCGCAGCCGTACAATCTCCCGGAAGAACAGACTCGCAATCTGTGTGGCGTCATTGGTCTTGGCGCAGGGGATGAAATGAACCATCTTCGAGAACCTTTCTACTACAACGAAAATAAAGTCTTTGTGGTTGATCTTAGGCAAGTCTAACACAAAGTCCTTAGAGATATCAGTCTAAGGAGTAGTAGGAATGGGTAGGGGAAGATATAACCAGTGTGGATGAACTCTGGACTTGGCCTGTTTGCAGACCAAGCAGTGGCTGCAATGGGCCTCGAGTAGGCTAAGGGTCTTGGCCACGCTAAAGTGTCCCATCAAGCCTCCTCCGTGGGCTTCCCTTAATAGCAGCTCTCGGGTCGATCCTTTCGGATTGCATAATCTTCGGTCCCTGAAAAGGAACCCGTCAAAAAATAGAACGGTGAGTGTACCAGTGCTTGCGTTTTGGAAAGCCCTCTTCAAGTCGTCGTCTGCGTATAAGTCCTTAAGTAGCTCGAATCCGAGGACTTTGGCATCCATGACAGAGATCAAGGAATGTCTTCCGCACAGGACATCTGCGACGACGTTTTCCTTCCCCTTTTTGTACTTAATCATGTATGGGAAAGTCTCGATGAACTCCAGCCAGCGGGCATGTCGTCTCTTCAGTTTGGTCTGGCCTCTTAAGTGTTGCAGCGTCTGATGATCGGTGTGGATGATGCATTCCCGGGCTAAAAGATAGTGCTGCCAGACGTCCATTGCTCGAACCAAGGCGTACATCTCCTTGTCGTAGGCGGGATAGTTGATCGCGGCCCCGCTTAACTTCTTGCTGAAGTATGCGACGGGCTTCCCTCCTTAAGTCAGGACGGCTCTGATTCCGACGCCAGATATGTCGCACTCCACTTCGAAAATCTTCTGGAAGTCGGGTAGAGATAGGACCGGGGCGTGAGTGAGCAATTCCTTGACCAGATTAAAGGCCTTCTCCTGCTCGGGTCCCCAGGTGAATGTCCGATCCTTCTTAATCACGGAGGTCAGTGGGCTGGCGATCGAGCTGAAGTCTCTGACGAATCTCCGGTAGAAGCTAGCCAAACCATGGAAGCTCCAGACTTGGCTAATGCTAGTCGGCGTGGGCCATTCTCGGATGGCCTGGATATTTTATTCGACCTATAAGTCCGGTGAACTTACAACAAAGCCTAGGAAGACTATTCGGTCAGTGCAGAACGTACACTTCTTTAGATTGGCATACAACTTCTCCTCTTGAAGCGTGTGTATGACTAACTCTAAGTGGGTGACGTGATCGGCGTATGACGAACTATAGACCAAAATGTCATCAAAATAGACAACCACGAACTTACTGATATACGGTTTAAGAACATGGTTCATTAGCCGCATGAAGGTGTTCAGGGCGTTGGATAGCCCGAATGGCATGACGAGCCACTCGTAGAGGCCCTGCTTGGTCTTGAACGCCGTCTTCCACTCGTCTCCTTCTCGCATACGGACTTGGTGATATCCGCTCTTCAGATCGATCTTGGAGAAGATCAAGGCTCCGCTTAGCTCATCCAGCATGTCGTCTAATCGCGGTATAGGGTGCCGGTACTTGATGGTGATGTTGTTGATGGCTCGGCAGTCAACGTACATCCTCCATGATCTGTCTTTCTTCGGCACGAGCAGGACGGGAACAGCACAGGGACTGAGGCTTTCTCGGACATAGCCTTGGTCCATGAGTTCTTGGACTTGACGTTCGAGCTCCTTAGCTTCCTCCGGATTGACACGGTAGGCGGGGCGGTTGGGCAATTGAGCTCTAAGGATGAAGTCAATGTTGTGCTTGATTCCTCTAAATGGCGGCAGTCCAGGTGGAATCTCGGCAGGAAAGACGCCTGCATAAGTCTCCAAGAGCTTGGCGACGTTAGTATCGTCCCTACTCACTGCCTTAAGAATGACCCTGGAATTCACGAGGAAATTCTCCTTCCGGGGTCCCTTGGTAGAATCCGTCCTAAGATGAATCTCTCGGACTTGCTGCGGGGCGAGAGGTGTTAGATTGAACATGCTCTTGTTGTGAACAAAAGAGTACAGGTTAGTCCGCCCATTGTGTGTGGTTTTCCTGTCAAACCGCTATGGACGTCCATGAAGGAGGTGACTAGCTTGCATCGGGACCACATCGCATAAAACCTTATCGGTGTAACAGCCAACACTAAAGGGTAAAGTTACCTGGTCGGTTATGCGTATCTCGGTCTTGTCATTGAGCCACATAAGTTCGTAGGGCCGCAGGTGCTTAGTTCTCTCGAGACCGAGTTTGTCAACCATATATTCACTAGCGACGTTGGTACAGGAACCTCCGTCGATAATTAGAGAACATACCTTGCCCTTAACAGTACACTTGGTATAGAAGATGTTCTCACGTCGGGTGATTTCGTCGGGGCCAGCTATGGTATCGAGGACTCGTCGGAACAATAAGAGCTCTCCGGAGTCGGGGTATTCAATGTCGTGTTTTGCTTGTTCTGGTTCCTCTTAATGCTCTTCTTCGCCTTCGTCTGCGGATTCGTACTCTGTGGACGGGGTCAGGGTCATCACCCTCTGGTTCGGACAACCTTGCGCCATGTATCCTCGTCCATTGCATTTGAAGCTGGTAATTTCTCGGCTTCAAGGGGCAGCTCCGGTGGACTTTCTTAGCTGTTCGGGTCCAGGTGCGGGTCGGGACGCATCTCCGGGCCTGATCCGCGCGGGTCGGGGTTGGGACCAGGGGGCCGGTTGTATGGCTTGGGCCAGTTGGTCTTGGGTCGTTGGTAGCCAGCTGCCTTCCTTTTGTTAGCTTGCTCCACATGGTTGGCTAGGTGGCATAATTCTCAGAGGTCGTGGTACGGCTGTCTCTCGACCTTCCGGGCGATCTTTTCTTGAAGCCCATCAAGAAACTGGGCCATAAGACTCTCCGAGGAGTCCGTGATCTCGAGACGGTTTCTTAGGTGCTCGAACTCGTCGAAGTATTCACTGACCATCTTAATGCCTTGGGTGAGTCGTCTAAAATGTCTATGTAGCTCTCGGTGGAAGTGGGGCGGAACGTAACGCTTCCGCATAAGATGTGTGAGCTCGTCCCATGAGGTGAGGGGTCTGAATCGGATTCTCCATCGTTCGGTGACTTCACGATCCCACTAGGTCAGGGTGTGGTCCGTGAATTGATCCGTGGCGAGAGGTACTCGTCTGAGGTCCCCGTATCGGTAGTAGTCGAAGATAAGCTCCATACGACGTTTCCAATCTAGGTATGCCTCGGGATCTACCTTTTCGGAAAAAGAGGGCGGATTGAGCTTGACGTATGGGAACGGGTATGGGTGCGGTCGGTCGTGTGCTCCATCGTAGCGTGGGTCGCGGTAGTAGGATGCACGGTATAGCGGTTCATCGGGTGGGTCCTCTTCTCGCGGGTCGCGGGCATACGGACCGAAGTAATGATTCCGTCCATTCGTGGTGGTACCTCCGTTACCGCGATGGGAGGCCTCCGGGATGTCCGGTCGTCGGGGAGGACCGGGTTGTTCCAACCGTTTCATACGGCTTGTAAGCGTGTTCATCTGAACCATGATCTGGCTTAGCATCTGCATTACTGCGGCCGATACTTAGGGACGTTCTTGTACGTCCGAACGACTCGACATGGATATATAGAAAACTTTTTTTAAAATAAACTTTCCTAAATAGGAACTTTCTTAAAATGGAAACTTTCCTAAACTAGAAACTTTCCTAATCTAGAAACTTTGCTAAAATAGAAGCTTTCCTAAAATGTAAACTTTCATAATCTAGAAACTTTCCTAAAAACTAGAATGGAAACTATCCTAATTTGGATACTTACCTAAACAAGAAATGGAAAAGTCCTAATTAGATTAAGGAAATGTCTAGGCTTTAAATTCATTCCTAAATTGGTTTTGGAAATATTCCTAAAAACTTTTTATGGGAATCTAGGACTAGAGTTATTGCCAAAGTTCGGATTTGGAAGATTCTCCTAGAAAAATATTGCTGCCTAAGTCGAAAAAGAAATTGTCTAAAGGGTTTTGGAAAATTAAACCTAGGTGATTTTATGGCCAGAGAAAACTTCATAAACCAAAAAGGAAGATGTTCTAAGGGTTTTCAGAAAACTACCATAAATGACCTAAAGCCACTTCATGTCGCAAACAACTTGCCTAATTTGACTCGAAAGGCAGGCGGGGGGGGGGGGGGGGGGGGTGGCGACTGCTAAACCTAAAATAGAAGCGGCGGCTTACAGGGGAAGCCGCTTGGCAGGTATCAACGCCCAAGGCTAGCTATACGACCTAGGGTGTAAACGACACTAACAGGGACTAGCTACGAAGGTCCTAGCGCGGGGATGGATACGAGCGGGTGCAAAGATGGGCCGCCTAGGCTAGGGTACTTAAGGCGGGGCTATCAGGAACCTAGCGCGGAATCGCCTAAGGCTCTAAGTGGATTATAGCACACAAACGCACACGACAGGCCTAGCTAACACACGCGTGAAGGGGTCTTGCTCACGATTTCTAGAAATGAAGTGTCCTAAGTTGGTTTCTTTAACCTATTTTCGTTTTATTACAACCTAAACTTTTTTTTGTAGTTTTAACAATGAATTCAAGCAATTAAACAACCTAAAAGCAACCAAACAAGCGATTCTATTTTTTTTTTTTTTTTTTTTTTTTGCGGATTGAAACAAGGTAAGAGAGGTAGAACCGGGGTTTGGGTATGAAATTGTTGTAGCGGCTCTATGGTGGTCTTTTTTTTTTACTGGTGCTGCGCCTTCTTAAACTTGCAGGGTAGAAGAGCAAACAAATCAAGCAAGGAATTCAACAAGCGAAAACAAATGGAACAAAACGAAAAGGGGATAGGCACAACCAGGTACTAGGAGCTTGTAGGCTCTGATACCAGATGGTTTGAGCCGCGGATGCTAGAACAACCAAGGGAGGTTCAGGCGATTCGAGGCTGGGCTTTAACCGTGAGAGAGGCTCGATCACGGATGGGCAGGAACGCGGGTTCGGGAGAGACTCAACCGGACGTGCACTTGGATCGGTGGGGCGAGCTGGACCACGCGGCTATTGATGGACCGCGATACTCCAGTAGGACTTCGAACCTGGCAAGGTTCAAGTCGACGGCTACCAAGCTTGTGGCTAGGCGGCGTGTGAGAGAGATTAGGAGTAGGTTTATTTTTCTTGTCAAAAGTCTGAATTTTATTAATGAAAAGGATTTGGCTTATATAGGCCTAGGTCATTAGGGTTTTACCCTTACAGAAAACAACATGTAGTTTAGAAATCAACAAGAACTTTAAACAAAACAACAATAAGTTCAAGTAATGGTCCTGGGCCGCGGGCCTTATAGGCTGGCGTGGGCCCAGGTTCTACACTTAGAAAATTATTAGACAAAATATAGATGACTTGGGGCAGTGGGCTTCCTAAGAGGATTGAGCTAAAATCTGATTGCACACTAAGGATGTTGCCTCGTTAAAACCTCCCTCGGAAAACTCAATGGGACAAAACCGAAAGTAGAAAAAGAGTACAATTCGTTAGTGCGTCTTTGGCGTCATTATCCCGGGGTGATGGTAAGGACGCATGAGTCAGAAGTCCGTCGACTAAGCAGTTCAGATGAATGGGTCGAGAAATGATGGGCCGGTGATGTGGGCACGGGCGCAAGAGGAACCTGTGGAGGTTTGCTGGTGCAGACGCGGGACCAACTCCAGGGAGAGACTCGACCGTGGAGGAGGCTGTGGATGCGGGTTGGGAAAGACTCGACCAATCGAACGTCCGAAACGGGGGGAATTGCGAACTGGACCACACAAGCTATGGGCTTCCTGTAATACACCAAGAAGACTTGAAGCCGGCGGCTTGAAGTCTTGGAACCGACTAGGTTTCTAGGCGGCGCAGAGCAAATAGGGTTTTTAATTTCTTGTAAAGTCTGAATTTTATTGATGCAATGACTTGGCTTTTATAATGCCTAAGTCCTAGGGTTTTACCCTTTACAAAACAACATGTAGTTTATAAACAAAACAACAAGTACTTAAAGAAAAACAACAAGTAGTGCGATTTTAAGGACTTGGGCCGCGGGCCTTATGGGCTGGTGCCGGCCCAGATCAGGCACTCGTCGAATTGCACACTAAGGATGTTGCCTCGTTAAAACCTTCCTCGGAAAACCCAATGGGATAAAACCGAAGATAGAAAAAAAGAGTACAATTCTTTAGCGCGTCTTTGGCATCCTTATCCCGGGGTGACGTTAAGGATGCATGAGTCGGCAGCTCGTCGACTAAGCGACTCCCAAGAAGGGGCCAAGGGGCAATGGGCCGGGTCTTGGTCTGTTCCTGGTCCGGGCGCGGCAACCCGTTGAAGAACCTCAAGTCTATGCTCGACAAACCGGGTTATCTTGGTTCCTAAAGCTTTGGCGCGCGCTCGGGTCACTGGTCCTGTTGATACGCTAGGTAATGCATCGTCCAGGTCCGGTCCTTGTGGGTCGCAGGTAAGGTTGGCTACGTCCGAGGCCTCGTCCTCCCTCCCCTCTTCAAGTGGTTTGGTCTCCAAAACAACATCCTCACCTGCAACAAATAAATCTAAGTCAGAAACGTTGAACGTTGGAGAAATGTTAAACTCACCTGGTAACTCGAGCTGGTAGGCGTTGTCGTTGATCTTCTTAGGACTCGGAATGGTCCGTCTCCTCTTGGTGCCAACTTGTCTTTGCGTTTCGGAGGAAACCTTTCGGGTTGCATGTGCAGCCAGACCCAATCGCCTTCTTTTAAGGGGGTCTGCTTACGCCCCTTATTAGCGTGTCGGGCATAAGACTCCGTCTTCTTTTCTAGGTTCTCCTTGACCTTCTGATGCAGCTTCTTGACGTATTCGGCCTTGCTTTCTCCTTCCAAGCTCACGATCTCGGCTGGTGGTAGGGGCGTGAACTCCATTGGCGACAAAAGGTTGAAACCGTAGACAATCTCAAACGGGGACTTCTTGGTCGTGTATTGGACGGCTCGGTTGTAGGCGAACTCGACCAGCGGTAAGCAGTCGATCCAGGACTTCAAATTCTGTCCGATGGTGGCTCTGAGAAGGGTGGACAGAGTTCGGCTCACCACTTCGGTTTGTCCGTCCGTTTGCGGGTGGCAGGTCGTGGAAAACACCAATTTTGTACCGAGCATCTTCCATAAGGTCCGCCAAAAATGACTGAAGAACTTAGTGTCTCGGTCGGACACTATGGTCCGGGGATTCCATGTAAGCGCACGATCTCCTTAAAGAACAGACTCGCCGTCTGAGTCGCGTCGTTAGTCTTGGCGCATGGAATGAAATGAGCCATCTTTGAAAACCTGTATACTACGACGAAAATGGAATCTTTGTGGTTGAACTTAGGCAAGCCTAGCACAAAATCCATTGAAATGTCAGTCCAGGGAGTAGTATGAATGGGTAAAAGAAGGTATAACCCATGGGGATGAACCCTGGACTTGGCCCGTTTGCAGACTAGGCAGCGACTGCAATGGGCCTCAACGTCTCGCCTCAAATGTGGCCAATAGAAATGTTCCTTGAGTAGGCTCAAGGTCTTGGCCACGCCAAAGTGACCCATCAAGCCTCTTCCGTGGGCTTCTTTCAGCAGCAGCTCCCGGGTCGAACCTTTCAGGATACAAAGCCTCCGGTCTCTGAAAAGGAACCCATCAAACAAATAAAATCGTGAGTGGGTACCAGTACCGGCGTGGTGAAAGGCTTCCTTCAGGTCGTCGTTTTGGGCATATAACTTCTTGAGTAATTCGAACCCGAGGACCTTGGCTTCCATGACCAAAATCAAGGAATGTCTCCAGGATAGTGCATCTGCGACGACATTCTCTTTCCCCTTCTTGTATTTGATCACGTAGGGGAAAGTCTAAATGAACTCCAGCCAGCGTGCGTGTCGCCTTTTCAATTTGGTCTGGCCTCGTAAGTGTTGTAGCGTCTGGTGATCAGTGCGGATGACGCATTCTCGGGGCAGAAGGTAGTGCTGCCAGGTGTCCATTCCTCGAACCAGGGCATACAGCTCCTTGTCGTAGGCGGGGTAGTTGAGGGCGGCTCCGCTTAAATTCTCGCTGAAATAAGCAACGGGTTTGCCTCCTTGGGTCAGGACGGCTCCAATTCTAACGCCAGATGCATCGCACTCCACCTCAAATGTCTTCTGGAAATCTGGTAGGGCTAAGACCGGGGCGTGAGTGAGCCGGTCTTTGAGCAGGTTGAAGGCTTTCTCTTGCTCGGGTTCCCAGATAAATGCCTGGTCCTTCTTGATCACGGAGGTCAAAGGACTGGCGATGGTGCTGAAGTCCCGGACGAACCGTCGGTAGAAGCTTGCGAAGCCGTGGAAGCTCCGGACTTGGCTGATACTCGTGGGCGTGGGCCATTCTCGTATGGCCTTGATCTTCTCCTCGTCTACCTGTAAGCCCTGAGAACTCACGAAAAAACCTAGGAAGACTACCCGGTCAGTGCAGAACGTACACTTCTTCAGATTGGCATACAACTTCTCCTCTTGAAGTGTGGGTATGACCAACTCTAAATGAGTGATGTGGTCGGCGTAAGAGGCACTATAAACAAGGATGTTGTCAAAATAGACTACGGCAAACTTACTGATGTACGGCCTAAGAACATGGTTCATTAGCCGCATTAAAGTGCTCGGGGCGTTGGATAGCCCAAATGGCATGACGAGCCACTCATAGAGACCTTGCTTGGTCTTAAACGCTGTCTTCCACTCGTCTCCTTCTCGCATGCGGACCTGGTGATATCCGCTCTTCAGATCGATCTTTAAGAAGATCGAGGCTCCGCTTAGTTCATCCAGCATATCGTCTAGTTGTGGTATAGGATGTCGGTACTTGATGGTGATGTTGTAGATTGCTCGACAGTCAACACACGTTCTCCAAGATCCGTCTTTCTTTGGCACGAGCAGGACGGATACGGCGCATGGACTGAGGCTTTCTCGGACATAGCCTTGGTCCATGAGTTCTCGAACTTGGCGTTCGAGTTCCTTAGCTTCTTCCGGGTTGACACGGTAGGCGGGTCGGTTAGGCAATTGAGCTCCCGAGATGAAATCGATGTTGTGCTCGATTCCTCTTAGTGGCGGCAGTCCAGGTGGGATCTCTGCCGGAAAGACGCATGTGTAAGTCTCCAAAAGTTTGGCGACTTCAGGTGGGAGCGGTGGATCTGTGCTCTCGGCATGGAAGGACTCCTTAAAAATCATAAGGACGACGTTGGTATCGTCCCTACGTAACGCTTTGCGGATGACCCTGAGTTCACCAGAAAATTTTCCTTCCGGGGTCCTTTGGTGGAATCCATCTGCAACTGTATGTCCCGGTCTTGCTGTGGTGCGAGCGGTGCTAAGTTAAACCTGCGCTTGTTGTAAACAAAGGAATACAGGTTAGTCCGCCCATTGTGCATGGTTTTCCTGTCAAACTGCCATGTACGTCCAAGAAGGAGGTGTCCAGCTTGCATCGGGACCACGTCGCACAAGACCTGATCGGTGTAACGGCATACGATAAAGGGCACCGTCACCTGATCGGATATGCGTATCTCGGTCTTATCATTGAGCCACCTAAACCCGTAGGGCCGCGGGTGCTTAGTCCTCTCAAGACCGAGCTTGTCAGCCATATATTCACTAGCGACGTTGGTACAGGAACCTCTGTCGATAATCAGAGAACATACATTGCCCTTAACAGTGCACTTGGTATAGAAAATGATCTCACGCTGAGCGATCTCGTCAGGGCCAGCTATGGTGTTGAGGACTCGTCGGAACATCAAGAGCTCTCCGGAATCGGGATACTAGATGTCGTCTTCTACTTGCTCTGGTTCTTCTAAAGGCTCCTCGTCGCCTTCGTCTGCAGATTCGTACTCTCCGGACGGGGTGAGGATCATTACCCGTTGATTTGGGCAATCTCGAGCCATGTGTCCTCGCCCGTTGCACTTGAAACTGGTGATGTCTCGGCTCCGGGGTGCTGCTCCGGTGGGTTTGGCCGGCTGGCTTGATCCGGGTGCGGGTCGGGCCGTGTCTCGTGGTCGAATCGTGGTTCGCGGGTCGGGGGTAGGGCCAGGGGGCTGGTTATACGGCTTGGGCCAGTTGGGCTTGGGCCGTTGGTAGCATGCGGCCTTCCTCTTGTTGGCTTGTTCCACCTGGTTGGCTAGGTGGTATAGTTCTCCGAGGTCGTGGTACTGCTGTCTCTCAACCTTCCGGGCAATCTTTTCTTGAAGCCTGTCAAGAAACTGGGACATGAGACTCTGCGGGGAGTCAGTTATCTCAAGACGGTTCCGCAGGTGCTCGAACTCGTCGAAATATTCACTGACCGTCTTAGTGCCCTGGATGAGTCGTATAAACTGTCTCTGCAGTTCTCGGTGGATGAGGGGCAGAACGTAGCGCTTCCGCATTAGATGCGTGAGCTCGTCCCATGAGGTGAGAGGTCTGAATCGACTACTTCGTCGTTCCGCAACTTCACAGTCCCACCAGGTCAGGGCGTGATCCGTGAACTGGGCGGTGGCAAGGGCTACTCGCCGTGGATCTCCGTACTGGTAGTAGTCGAAGATCAGCTCCATACGTCGTTCCCAGTCTAGATAAGCCTCGGGGTCGACCTTTCTGGCAAACGATGGCGGGTTGAGCTTGACGTCTGGGGCTTGGTAGGGAGGCGGTCGGTCGTGTGCTCCGTTGTAGCGTGGGTCGCGGTCATAAGGGGTGCGGTATGGCGGGTCATCGGGTAGATCCTCTTCTCGCGGGTCACGGGTGTATGGCCCGTAGTAGTGGGTCCGTCCATTCGTGGTGGCACCTCCGTTGTCGCGGTGTGACGCCTCGGGGTTGTCCGGTCGTTGGGGAGGACCGGGTTTCTCCAGTCGTTCCATACGACTCGTAAGGGTGTTCATCTGAGCCGTGATCTGGCTCAGCATCTGCATTACTGCAGCTGATCCTTGGGGACGTTCGGAAACGTCCGAATTACTAGACATTTATATTTATAAAAACTTTCTAAAAAAAGAATTATTCCTAAAATAGAAACTTTCCTAAATTGGAACTTCCCTAAAATGGAAACTTTCTTAATCTAGAAACTTTCCTAAAATGGAACTTTCCTAAAATGGAAACTTTCCTAAATTGGAACTTCCCTAAAATGGAAACTTTCCTAATCTAAAAACTTTCCTAAAATAGAACTATCCTAGTTTGGATACTTGCCTAAACTAGAAAAAAGAAATATCCTAAAGGAAATATCCTAGACTTAATTCCTTCTTAGTATTCGATAATAAGAATTCCCTAAACCGATTTTGGAATTTTTCCTAGACAATTTATGATTGGGGAAAACTTCCTAAAGAGTTCTAGCAATATTCCTAAATCGCAATGGCAACTTTCCCACTTAGTAATATCCGGCTATTAGCAAATAAGGAAGCTAGGTTCACGGCTACTAGACCTAATTGCTTCTAGGGTACACGGCTTGGTGCGATCCTAGACAGGTCAAATGAGAATGCTAAGCGACATGGACAAGAAGAGGATTTTGATAAGATGGAGCTAGACCAGAAGCAGCACATAGACGTGGAGCTGTATCAGGAGAAGCTCATGGATGTGGAGATTCAAGAAGATGAGGCCCAAGACGTGTTTAAAAGCCAACTAACTCATTCTAGAGTTAAAGCCAAGAGAAAACCCATTCTGCAAGTGATTTGGGCCTGGTTAAGAAGGAAAAGGAAGCCCAAAGAGAGTAAACCAATTGGACTGGTTTAATTTAATTTAATGGTTTATAATCACTTAAATTAAACCAAAGGAGATTAGGATAGAGTAAGAATATCTTTTGAATTTAAATTATAAATCAATTAAAATCAAAGATATTCTTGCTAGCTAGAATCTAGGAGAAGTAGTTAAGATATGATTTTGTAGATATGACCTAGATAGGATTTTCAGCCTATATAAAGGCTTCAGCCCCCCTTGTACAAAAACATCGAATTTTATAAAATATTTCAAAGCACTTTTGCTTCTTGCTTTCTCTGTTCAGCATAAGAACATTGTTTTCATTCACTTAAGGGTAGAGGAATCTACTGTGAAATTCCATAGCTCTTTGCAGGGTGATCCTGTGCTAGTGGAATCAAATTCATCATCATATACACCTAATTGGAGAGCTAGTAGCCTCCAATCCATTCCCCAATCAATCCGCTGCCAAGAGAAGTGCTAGTAGCCTTCTCCTTAACCAGATCACCTTCCTTCAAGACGATCCTTTGGTTTTAAAACAACCAGGGCCGCACCAAGTGGTATCAGAGCCTCTTGAAGGTTAGGGTTTGTGAAATCACTTTGATTTCAAAACCACCAACAATTTCTTTTCAATTTTTTTTAGTTTTATAAACAAATTCTTTTCTTTCTATCTGTTGTAAATCAGCTGAGTCTTTCCTGAATTACAAAAAAAGATCTAAGAAAAGGATCTACAAAAAAAAAAAAAAAAGCAGAAGAGAAACCCTGTTAGGAATAGGTCAATCAGCTGACGAAAAAAATCTTGCAATCTTTCTATCTTAATCACAGTAGGTTATAGCTCTAGATCTTAGGTGATTGGGCTTTGATCTATTCTGAACTTGTTGGAATAGCAAGAGGATTGAACACTGAGAGTACCAAAAGAGAGAGAGAGATGATTTTCTAATCTGTTTGCTGAGTTTGTTTCAGGAACTTCATGGCAAGGAAAAATTCAGTGGATCAGATTGTTCATCTTAATCAGTTCCAATGTGAAGCTATGATGGCTGAGATCACTAGGAAGCTGCAAAAAGATTTCAATAGGACTAACCATGCTAATGAGTTTCATGACTTTTCAATTTCTGTAGGCAGAAAATCAGGAGTTAACTCTTATCACCATTGTCGCCATACAGCAGAAGAATACCTTAGTCAATCCAAGCTTGGGATTCCATCATTCCATGGGAAGATTGATCATGAAGCTTATTTGGAATGGGAAGAAGAGATGGAATGGGTGTTCAGCTGTTATCACTACACTGAGGCAAAGAAGATCAAACTTGCAACAAGCGGATTCAGTGGTCATGCCATCCATTGGTGGGATCAGATTGCATCCACAAGGAGGCACCATGGAGAACCTCAGATTGCTTCTTGGTTTGAGATGAAATTTGTAATGAAAAAGAGGTTTGCTCCAGATTATAAAAAAATTGGTTATGTGCAGGACAAACACCAAAGAAGATCACATGAGAGACTAACCACACGCCCATCATCAGCCAAGTTGACACGCCAGGAGCATAGGTGTTCTCAGGAAAAACTGGCCTTCCAACAGCCAGAAATAAATCATTTTAGTCCAATCTGCAGCGGTAAGAACCAAAATTCAAATTTAAAAGATTTTTCTAATGAATCTTTTATGTACAACTACAAGAAACAAAGTCCTAGAAGATTGTTTGTGGAGAGTGCTGAGAATAACAATGAGAACTATGAGGAGGAGATACCAGTAGAGGTACCCAAGAAAACACCACCAGCCATAGGCAGGGAGATGCTAGAAGTTGCTAACGATGCCAATGGAGTTAGAGGAAGAAGGAAGATGTCTGATCCATTGCCAAATTCACCTAAGAGTGAGACATCACTAGCTGAAGGTGGACTGTTGGTAAAAAAAAATCCCTGTGAGCTTGACAAATATATTTTCTATGTTCCATCAGCTAGAGTATTAGATGATACTTGTATAAGTGTTATTAATCTTAAACCGGTGCAACCGAGTAGCAATGAGCTTTCCTTGCAGGACCATGAAAAGAAACTATTGAAGGAATCACCAAGGGAATTGTCTTTGGACAATAAATTGGTACCTACAACTAGCTGGGAGTTCAACTCCTTCACTCCTTCTTCATTGATGAAAGTCATCTCAAACTCTGTAAGGATATTGGTGTGACAAATTATTTACCTAGTTTGTTTGTGATTGTTACACCTGAAGAAGAGAAACAATTTAGTTTAGAGAATGTGAAAAAACTTTGTGTTTCTAAGTTTATTTTTGATAAGATGATTCAATCCTTTGAAGCACCTAGACATGAAATGTTTTCTAGATCAAAATGTTCTTTGATTGCTGAAACTAGGAGTTCTGAGTTTGCTTTGAGTCACAAGTTGATTAGGAGAACATTAGGACAGAAATCGATGAGGATTGATGCAGATCTTGTGAATGATGAATGTTTTTCTAATAAAAGGTTGCAGGATTCAAATTTAGTTAGAAAAAGCTGTGAAAATTTGTGCTGTGAAGATTTTTGGATTTTAAAACCTTGTGATAAGAACCCTGCATTGAGTAAAAACGTTTTTGGAAGTTTTTTCAACTTTGAACACGAATTTGCATTGCTAGAATGGTGGTATAGGAACATGCATGATCTTCTTAGAGCTAAGAGAAGTTCTGAATTTGAATATGTTGAAAGAGTTTCTAAGTTAGCACAATCCAATATGTTTGCTAGCAATGATATCTATTTATTTGGTTTGTGTTCAAAAGAAAAGTTTTGTTCCAGTAAGTGTTCTAATGCTAGAATGATATATGATCTTGTTTTAGATGATGATTCTAGGAACCTGAATCTTGTTTTTAAGATCTTAAACCAATGGAATTCAGTTGTCTATCTTTGTCGCACATTTGATGTGGTTTTCCTAGTGTTTAAAAAAAAGCAGGATAGACAGGTTATGGAGTTTGTTCCAAGAACAAAGAGGATTCAGGGTCTGGACAAACAAGTTGATTATGGACCAAAGGAACACTTGTTTGCTCTTACTTGGCAACCGCTTCCAACATTCCAAGGTAAGTACACCCTGAATCATACCTCCAAAGATTCTAATTTGTTTTCTTGTTTTGCAGATGAATTGGATTTGAGGTCAAATCCTTTCAAAGGAGGAGGGGATGGTGCGATCCTAGACAGGTCAAATGAGAATGCTAAGCGACATGGACAAGAAGAGGATCTTGATAAGATGGAGCTAGACCAGAAGCAGCCCATAGACGTGGAGCTGTACCAGGAGAAGCTCATGGACATGGAGATTCAAGAAGATGAGGCCCAAGACGTGTTTAAAAGCCAACTAACTCATTCTAGAGTTAAAGCCAAGAGAAAACCCATTCTGCAAGTGATTTGGGCCTGGTTAAGAAAGAAAAGGAAGCCCAAAGAGAGTAAACCAATTGGACTGGTTTAATTTAATTTAATGGTTTATAATCACTTAAATTAAACCAAAGGAGATTAGGATAGAGTAAGAATATCTTTTGAATTTAAATTATAAATCAATTAAAATCAAAGATATTCTTGCTAGCTAGAATCTAGGAGAAGTAGTTAAGATATGATTTTGTAGATATGACCTAGATAGGATTTTCAGCCTATATAAAGGCTTCACCCCCCTTTGTACAAAAACATCAAATTTTATAAAATATTTCAAAGCACTTTTGCTTCTTGCTTTCTCTGTTCAGCATAAGAACATTGTTTTCATTCACTTAAGGGTAGAGGAATCTACTGTGAAATTCCATAGCTCTTTGCAGGGTGATCCTGTGCTAGTGGAATCAAATCCATCATCATATACACCTAATTGGAGAGCTAGTAGCCTCCAATCCATTCCCCAATCAATCCGCTGCCAAGAGAAGTGCTAGTAGCCTTCTCCTTAACCAGATCACCTTCCTTCAAGACGATCCTTTGGTTTTAAAATAACCAGGGCCGCACCACGGCTACACGCGGCCGCAAACAGGGAATGCCAATAAACCTAACTCGGGCTTGAACGCGAGCGGGTGCAAGTGAGCGGCCTAGGCTAAGGCTGACTACGCGGTTTACCACGTGGAAGGTAACTAGGCGTGCGGGTCTAGGAACCTATCTCGAGAGGTTACAAGGCAGGGCTAGAGGGGACGCTAGCGCAGACTAGGAAGGACACACCGTGATGGTGATAGGGACCTAAGCGGCTAAGACAAGCACATGCACACAACAATCTAGTCCTAAACACGTGCGTGAGGCAAGAGGGTCTTGCTCACAATTTCTCAAACGGCAAGTGTTCTAGGTAGGTATCTGGTCTTAATTCGTTTTAACACAGCCTAATATATATATATATATATATATATATATATATATATTTTTGAATGAATTTCAAACAACCTAAACAAACCTAGCAAGCAAGCAAATTTTTTTTTGACTATTAAACGATAAGAGAATAAAGGGTAAAGGGGATAAAACCGGTTTGAGGTTGGAGTTGTGGTAGCGATTCTATGAGTTCCTTGTACTTTCTTTTTTATTTTTGATTGGCTGCGCCTTCTTATCCTAGCAGGGCAGAAGAGCAAGCGATTCAGAACAAGTAATTGAAACAATCAAACAAGCGGAAATAAAGGAAACAAGCGGTAAAGGATAGACACAACCGGGGTCAGAAGAAACTTCGGCTCTGATACCAGATGATGTGGGCACGGGCAAGAGGAACCTTTGGAGGTTCGCTGGTGCGGACGCCGGACCAACTCTAGGGAGAGACTCGACCGTGGAGGAGGCTGTGGACGCGGGTTGGGAGAGACTCAACCAATCGAACGTCCGGAACGGGGGGAATTGCGAACTGGACCACACAAGCTATGGGCTGCCTGTGATACACCAAGAAGACTTGAAGCCGGCGGCTTGAAGTCTTGGAACCGACTAGGTTGCTAGGCGGCACAGAACAAAGTGTAACAGGGGTTTTAATTTCTTGTAAAGTCTGAATTTTATTGATGCAATGACTTGGCTTTTATAATGTCTAAGTCCTAGGGTTTTACCCTTTACAAAACAACATGTAGTTTAGAAACAAAATAACAAGTACTTAAAGAAAAACAACAAGTAGTGCGATTTTAAGGACGGGCCGCGGGCCTTATGGGCTGGTGCCGGCCCAGATTTCATACTTAGAAAAATAAAGAAACAAAAAGTGACTTAAAACCATGGGCTCTTGTGAATGATCAGGCCCTCGTCGAATTGCACACTAAGGATGTTGACTCGTTAAAACCTTCCTCGAAAAATCCAATGGGACAAAACCGAAGATAGGAAAAAGAGTACAATTCCTTAGCGCGTCTTTGGCATCCTTATCCTGGGGTGATGGTAAGAATGCATGAGTCGGCAGCTCGTCGACTAAGCAACTCCCAAGAAGGGGCCAAGGGGCAATGGGCCGGGTCTTGGTCTGTTCCTGGTCCGGGCGCGGCAACCCGTTGAAGAACCTCAAGTCTTTGCTCGACAAACCGGTTGATCTTGATTCCTAAAGCTTTGGCGCGCGCTCGGGTCACTAGTCTTGTTGGTACGCTAGGTACTGCATCGTCCGGGTCCAGTCCTCGTGGGTCGCAGGTAAGGTTGGCTACGTCTGGGGCCTCATCAGCCGGGTCTTGGTCTGAACCTGGGCCGGGGTCGGACGTTCTTGGAAGAACCTCAAGCCTTCGCTCGACAAACCGTTTAACCTTGGTCCCTAAGGCTTTGGCACGGGCTCGGGTCACTGGTCCGGTTGGTAAACGGGAGCCGCGTTGTCCGGGTCCGTTCCGCGTGGGTCGTCGGCATGGTCTGGACGGTCCGAGGCCTCATCACCTCGAGTTATCAGTTCTCACGAACTCATAACAAGAACGAGTATTTGAGAAGAAAGATCAAGAGAAAAGATTGAACGAGGAGGAACGTATGATTCTTAGTGAGGCTCACAATCTTCAAATCTCTTTATATTCAATCAAGGTGATTGACTAGTTAATAAGATGGAGCACGAGACTATAAAGATCATCGAAGATTGAGGTGTTTCAGACTGATTTATGAGGTAATTACCATCAAATATCGTTGTAGCCTGCAAACATTACGGTATTTTGGTCTCACATTTTGTTTAATAAAGTTTGAGTGTTTTCTTTTATATTAGTTATGTTTACTTTAAAAAATATTTGTACATGTTTTACTTAGAATATTCCTACGTAGTATTCAACTTTTTTTATTTTATGTATTTAATTAATTTTTTATTTAAGCTTATTAATTTTCTTTAAGATATTTTTCAATTAGTTTTGCAAAAGATGATGTATCAAAAGGGTAAATGATGACATGTTAATTACGTTTTTATCTCCATTTTTTAAGCAAAATCGGATCCCTCAAAAAAAAAAATTATGTGTTGAAAGAAAGTGTAATATAGAACACTCCAAAACTGAGACAAGTCCATGTAATTGTAATAGCAAACACTCCAAAGTTTTATTTGAAGGGTTGGATTAAATTCTTTTCTGTAACAGAGAATGGCAGAAAATCAGTTAAAAAAAATACGAACATTACATTTCATTTCAATCTCAAGGGACTGGCACAGTTTTCCTTTTCTTTTCAATACAATCAATTAACAAATTCTGGAAGTTATTACAATGAATAAAATAGAAAAGAAAAGATCAGAGATGAAGCAAGGCAATGGTCTTGTTCATACAATATCGATTAAGTTTCTGACTCCTGTCGTTCCTCGAAACATGTCTCCAAGAGACTTCTTCCGTAGATATATCGCAAACAGTGAAGAAACTTAATACCTGCCCAAAGATCTTGAACTTCTCAACTCCCATTAGTATGTTCTGGTCTGAGACATAGGTGGCGTTCCAATCCATTGGTGCGTCTGGGTGTACGGAAACCTCGGCCCATGTGAGGTAGACAAGATCCAACTCCCACAGCTTTCTCACCGCTTTGTTTCTTCTCCCAATTTGTCCATCTCCTTCATCACACCACGAAACTGAAAGCATGAACAACCGGTGGTTGCAGGAGATGAGTTTTGGGTAGAACTCATGAACCCGAGGAGGGATTGGAGATGTTTGGATTGTAATCCAGAAGCCTCTCTCTATGTCATACCCTGATAGCCTATCATTCTCAGAGTAAGCGTAGAAGATTCCATTGCATATGATCCCGCAACATACAACTCCGAATTCCATCGGGAGTCTCTGGATTTCTGACCATGTGTTTGTTGCTGAGTCGTATAATTCACCTGAATCCAGTGGCTCGCCGAACAATCCAGTGCCTCCGATGGCAATGAGCACAAATCTCTTGGAGTTGTTTTGGTTGAGCCGATCAAGCTTTAGTCTTATTGATCTGTGGGATTTAGTTCCGTTTTGATCAGCCGAGTTTCTGTGCTGGCGTCTGACAGATAACCTGTGAGGATCTTCATAAACATCTGACTCTCCGCTGATTCTTGACCGGTGAAAGAGTCTATCTACGCGATTCTGTTGACTCTGTATGGTCGAGAGTTCTGAAGTAACTTCAGCGGCACCAACAATGGGAAGTGATCTAGCATGTCTCATAGACCCAACTTTACGCCATGATTTGGTTAAAGGGCTGAATACCAAGATCCCTCTGTGGGTCTTGAAAGAATTTCTGTCCACAGAACGACCTCCGATAATATAAACCTCCTCATGGACACTCGTCACTGAGTACATAAACCGCCCTTTAAGCACATCAGATACAACCCTATGCCATTTGTCTTGAGATACATCATACCCGTGAATTTCACCAGAGGAGCAGCCATCTTTAACAGCAGCGAACATAAACAACCATGGGGACTGAAAGGAGCCTTCTCGTCTCAACCGGAGGAACCGCTGCGTGGTGGCCATGTACCGCCATTTCTTGCAAACAAGGTGTGCATTCATTAGGCTGGTCAACGGAAGCCTCATCAAGCACATTTCCAGAATATCATCAGGGAGGAATATGTGCTTTCGGTTGTCCTGGATTAGTTCCAGATACTTTCTGTTATTCTTCTTCCATAATATCTCTTTGACCCCATGAGAAAAGCAATCCAACCTTGTCTCTTCGGTTCCGCAAATGGTTGTAAACCCCTTACCTTCCTCACTTGCCCTTGGCCATCTCTTATTGCTCGGATCCTCAAAATCCTCTCCGGTGTCAGCAACTTTGCAGCCAACACCTCTACCACCAATGTTTAGACAATTCACCGCTCCTCCCCTCGCATCCACTTCATCTTCCACCTCAGTTTTATAAATCTTGTTCTTTAACTTCTGGCTAACACTTTTCACGAGTCGCTTTGAAACGGCTAAAGCCTCCAGATCCTGCTGGATGGACTCCTCTCCCATGGCTTTCTCAGAGATAATCATGCATCATCTAAAAACTTCACAAGTCAAAACACATCCATCATATGCAAAGGAGACCGGTCTTTTCTCCAGATTGGTATCCTGGGTATGGATATGGATACATCACAAGTCAAATTAGCACCAAGGGAAGATCATATGGATACATCACATCACAAGTCAAATAATAGCACCAAGAGCATATGGATACATCACAAATAAATCAATCTATCTAACCAAATTGGTATCCTGCTTAATTTGTGATCAAAAAGCAATCTTATCAGAACACCCACATTGTAGCAAGATCTACCTAGCTACAAATTCCGACCAAACAATCAAGTAACAATCATACCATTACCAGCTCAAGAAACTACAAGACTAACATTCAGACAGTAATGCTTCTGAAAAATCTCTTTTTTCCTTGGAAAATTACCATACATGCACGAAATTCAGCGCAAATCGAAGAACAGTTTCACGAAACACACTTACATTGAGCAAACCCAGAAAATTCGAAACGAGATTCATCCATCTAAAGTTAATCCAAAGCAGATTTTAAGCTTCCCCAGAAATCAAGAAGGAGATATAACTGAGACTTTGAAGACCTAGAAATACCGATTTCCCTTTCCTTTTTTGCAGCAGAGAGGAAGCGAGGAAAAACTGGGAAAAGAGCAGAGTACATTATTGAGTTTTTCATAAATAAATAAAGAAATAAAAATAAACTTTTCGAGTGAAATTTTTATTAGATAAAAAGTAATTTGCTAATTTGATGTCAGCAAAAAATGGGGCTCATTAAAATTTACAATTAAAAGTTTTGACGCATTACTATATTAACTGTAATTATAAATATATAAGTTATGTAATATTCTCATAATTTTAAAAGTTAAAGTTGTCCAAATAGAATTTAAACAATAATAATATCATTTTAAATTAATTTTTGTTGTTGTTGCCACCGTTTTACTTTTGCCATGGCTCCGCTGCCGGAGCCACCGGAATCACCAGATCTCTCTCTCTCTCTCATGCATCTCTACCTTTTGCTCTATAAATTGTTTTATTTTCTATTTACATATTATAGATTGTAAACATTATTACATGTCAATGAAACATGTCAACGTTATTGTGCTGCAAAAGAATCCATTTCTCATCTTCTGTTTTTATGCCCATTGCCCGGTATTACAATCGATCTGGAGGAAAGCAAACCTACCCTTTGATCATCTTCTTCATTCGTTACAAGAATCTGATAAGTAAATGATGAAATTAATGGAATTTCAACAACTATCAGGTCTGTCTTTGCATCAAAAACTACTCCCCTTTTAGCTGGAGTATTTGGAAAGCTCGGAATCACCTGATTTTTAGAAAGAAACGAACATCAATATTTATCATTTTGGATTTTGCGGTCGCTGATATAACTGAATGATCACTTTTGTTATGGACAATATGGACTTGCCGCACCAACCACTTTCTCTTTCGGATTCATCATCAGGAAATGAGTTTCTTTGGATAGGTCGTCCAAGAAACTGCTTCAAATGTAATTTTGATGCTGCTTTCGATTCCAATACAAGACTGTGAGAGTTCTTTGATGAATTCACAAATAACCGCGAACAAACTTACAATCTTAATCGATGAATTCAATTAAAGATTTAACAGAAAACTAAATGAGATAGGAATCGAAGAACAGAGACACCGAATTGTTTACCCGGTGTTCGTTGGACTTCCAAAACGGTAAGCCGATTACGTCACCGGGGCTGGATGATACTAGCTTTCTTTAATCTTGCTCAATCTCGAACTAATTCTTTTACAATACAGAGACTTAGAGTAATCAGCACACAGAGAAAAATACCATCTCTCTCTTAAACGAATACTCTCTCACTCTCAAAACAATTCTCTCACTCTCTAAACAATTCTCTCACTCTCACTAAAGACTCTGTTCTTCATATCTTTTATAACGAACAAGAGAACTTGAACGACGTCGTATATAGAATTTAATCTACTTGGTACAATTAAACAATAACCGAAATAAATCTTGGTTAAACCTGTACCGTCTTGGTTAAGATGAACCGACCGTTGCTTTGATTTGAATGGTCGTTACTCTGTTTCAACAAATCTCCATCTTCACGACTATTCCAAATCAGAGAAACACTTCCCACATGAAATAACCCGATCAAACTTCACAGATCCATTTCAGAAAACTCCATCAGCTTGTTGCAATGATATGATAACCCTAAGTAATCCACTTAGCTTTCTATAACTTATGAAACCACTATGATTAATCTTTCTTTACCCGGAGAAAGTCCATTGCTTCCCGAAACTTTCGCACCGGTAATACCTTGGTTAAAGCATCAGCAGGATTGTACTCTGTTGAAATCTTCAGTACCCGCACATAGCCTAGATAGATTAGATCCCGTATGAAGTGATACTTCACTGCCATGTGCTTTGTTCTTTCGTGAAACATTGCACGATATTGCACTTTGAGAATCACAGTGAATATCCACAGCTTCTTGTTTGAAACCTAGTTCATTCATGAACCCTTTTAACCAGATGGCTTCCTTCGCTGCTTCCGTTAGTGCAATGTACTCGGCTTCAGTAGTAGATAGAGCTACAACTTTCTGCAGATTAGATTTTCAGCTAATCAAAATTCCACCTGCAGTAAACATTAAACCCGAGATAGATCTTTTCCTATCTAGATCAGCTGCGTAATCTGAGTCACAATACCCTTCCACTATGAACTTGCCCTTGTTAGTGTAGCATAGTTTGGTGTCAATCGTTTCTCTGATGTATCTCAAAATCCATTTGACTGCTATCCAGTGAATTTTGAGAGGCGCACTCATGAACCTGCACACCATTCCCACGGCATAAGCTAAATCAGGTCTAGTCTCTATCATAGCGTACATGAGACTACCTACTGAACTTTGATATGGTATAGTTTTCATCTTATCCCTTTGGTCAGCTATCTCCTTCTCAGTTGCAGATCTCAGACTAAAGTGAGCTCCTAATGGTGTCATTACACCTTTTGTTGTGTCAAAACCAAAGTTGCCGAGAACCTTTTGTAGATAACTCGTTTAAGAAATAGTAAGAGTTCCTTTTGTGCGATCCCTTGTGATCTCCATACCAAGGATCTTCTTGGCCTCACCTAGATCCTTCATCTCAAACTCCGAGCTTAATAGACTTTTGAGCTCTTTAACAAGTCCCTTATCCACCGAAGCTATTAGTATATCATCAACATATAGAAGAAGGTATACGAAAATACCGTTGGTCATCTCCTTGTGATATACACACATATCATACTCACTTCTTCTGTACAAGTTCTTTGTCATGAACTCGTGGAAACGAGTATTCCATTGCCTAGGGGATTGTTTTAATCCGTATAGTGACTTTCTCAACCTGCATACTTTATGTGGGTTTTTCTTGTCCACATAGCCCTCCGGCTGCTCCATATAGATTGTCTCATCTAGATAGCCGTGCAAGAAAGCTGTTTTAACATCCATCTTCTCCAGATCCATATTGTGATGAACGACTGCAGACAACAGGAAGCGTATGGAAACATGTTTAGCAACTGGTGAAAAAATTTCTTGGTAATCTACTCCTTCCTTCTGTGAGTAACATTTGGCGACTAGCCTAGCTTTAAACCTTGAAGCTTCAACTCCATTTATGCCTGCTTTCCTTTTGAAAACCCACTTGCATCCGATAGTTTTCTGAGTTTTTACTGGATCAACAAGTGTCCAAGTATGATTTTTCTTCAGAGAAAACATCTCTTCGTCTGTTGCATCAAGCCATAGATCTCTATCCGGATCTTCCATAGCTTCTCTATAGTTTTGAGTTTCAGGTCTACCTCCATCTTCTTGCACGTGATATACATATCCTGCAATGTCTTCATCTTCAGGGTATGTTTTATAGTCTTCTAGTCTTATTGGAGCTTGAATTTCTCTTCTATTTCGATCCCTTGCTAGTTGGTAGTTTTTTAGATCATCTGTAGTATCATCTTCGGATTCACTCCCTTCTTGTTCTGATCCGCTATGAATTTCCTGTCATGTAGATGCTCCACCTTGAAAATCAGTAATTGTAGTTTCCTCACCTTCTGCAAACTCATAGCTTAGAGTTTTCAAAGGTAAAGTCTGATTTTGTATCTCTTCGCTTCTTGTTCCAGCCATAGCGTCTAAGTTCTTATAAAGAACATCTTCTTTAAAATATACATTCCTGCTGACTGTGAACTTGTTTTTCTCTAAAAGCCACACTCGGTATCCTTTAACTCCTTCTGGGTAGCCACAGAAGATAGCCCTTTTAGCTCTTGGACTCAGTTTCCCATCATCAGTATGTATATAGGTTGAGCATCCAAATCTTCTAAGATTACTCAAATCTGGGATAGTAGAGGTCCATCTCTCCTGAGGTATTTCAAAATCTATAGTTGATGATGGTGACCTGTTGATCAGATACACGGCTGTTGAAGCAGCTTCAGCCCAAAACTCTTTTCCAAGTCCGCTTTCACTTAACATGCATCTTACTTTGTTCATTATAGTTTTGTTAAGCCTCTCTGCAATCCCATTTTGTTGAGGCGTATATGTGCAGGTTTTATGTCTTAGAACTCCTTCATGTTTGCAGAATGTATCAAACTTCTGGTTGCAATATTCTATACCATTATCTGTTCTTAACCTTTTCACCTTTCTTTCTGATTGAGTTTCCACTAATATCTTCCATTCCACAAACCTTTCAAAAGCTTCATCCTTTGTTTTTAGAAAATAGACCCAGCATTTCCGAGACCAGTCATCAATGAATGAAATGAAGTATTGGCTCCTTCCAAAACTTTTGGGAACGTTTGGTGAGTCCCAGAGATCGGAGTGTGATGAATGCACGGACGTGTGAGGGAACTAGGGGAGGTTCCTTGGGATGCGGATGCAGGACGGCTCGAGAGAGTCGATCGAAACCATGGGGAAGCAGCGCTGGAACAGGAGAGACTCGACTGGTCTAGGCGCGGGTGATGGAGGGTGGAGCGAATTTGGACCACGCGGCTATGGGAAGGACTGCAATACACCAAGAGACTCGAGCCTGGCAAGGTTCAAGTCGGCGGCTACCAAGCTTAGGGAGCAAGGCGGCGATTTGAAATAACTTAGAAGTAGGTTTCTTTTTCTTGTGTAATATCTGATTTTATTAATGAGAATGACTTGGCTTTTATAATGCCTAAGTCTTAGGGTTTCACCCTTACAGAAAAACAGCATCGAGTTCAAAATAAATACAACAAGAAGTTTTAACTAAAACAACAAGAAAACCTAATGACTTGGGCCGCGGGCCTTAAGGCTGGACGCGGGCCCAAGTCTCACACTTAGCAAAATTAAAGACTAAAAAGTGACTAAGTGACTGCCTCATGCCGTAGACTTCCTAGAGTTTCTAGTCCATGTCCTGAATGCACACTAAGGGTATTACCTCGTTAAAATCTCCCTCGGAAAACCCAATGGGATAAAACCGAAGGTAGGAAAAAGAGTACAATTCTTTAGTGCGTCTTTGACATCCTTATCCCGGGGTGATGGTAAGGATGTAAGAATCGGCAACTTGGCGACTAAGCAGCTCCCAGGGAGGGGTCACGGGCCATTGGGCCGGGTCTTGGTCAGGTCCTGGCCCGGGCTTGGCATCCTTCTGAAGAACCTCAAGCCTCCTCTCGATGAACCGGTTGAACTTGGTTCCCAATGCCTTAGCTCTGGATCGGGTCATGGGTCCGGCTGGCACAACTGGAACTGCTTCGTCCGGATATGGTCCGGCTGGGTCGTCCACTTGGTCGTCAACGCGGTCGGTGCGTTCAGGGGCTTCATCATCCCTCCCCTCTTAAAGTGGTTTGGTCTCTAAAACAACGTCCTCACCTGCATCAAATAACTCTAAGTCAGAAACATTGAATGTCGGAGAAATGTTAAACTCACCTGGTAATTCAAGTTGGTAGGCATTGTCATTGATCTTCTTCAGGACTCGGAATGGTCCGTCTCCTCTCGGTGCCAGCTTGTCCTTGCGCTTCTGGGGAAACCTCTCGGGTCGTATGTGTAGCCAGACCCAGTCGCCTTCCTTCAATGGTGTTTGCTGACGCCCCTTGTTGGCTTGCCGGGCGTACGTCTCCGTATTCTTCTCCAGATTTTCCTTCACCTTCTGGTGCAGCTTCTTGACATATTCGGCCTTACGGTCGCCCTCTAAACAGGTGGCAAGGGAGTGAACTCCATTGGCGACAGGGGGTTGAAACCGTAGACGATCTCAAATAGTGACTTCTTGGTCGCGGAATGGACGGCTCGGTTGTATGCGAACTCGACTAGCGGTAGGCATTCGAGCCAGGACTTTCAATTTCTTCTGATGGTTACCCTTAGTAGGGTGGAGAGCGTCCGGTTCACTACTTCGGTCTGTCCGTCCGTCTGGGGATGACAGGTCGTCGAAAACAGCAATTTGGTGCCGAGCTTCTTCCACAGTGTCCGCCAAAAGTGGCTGAGGAACTTTGTTTCTCGGTCGGACACTATAGTCCTGTGAAGTCTGTGCAGTCGTACAATCTCCCGGAAGAACAAACTCGCGGTCCGGGTGGCATCATTGGTCTTGGTACACGGGATAAAATGAGCCATCTTCGAAAACCTGTCTACCACTACAAAAATAGAGTCTTTGTGGTTGATCTTAGGCAAGCCTAGCACAAAGTCCATAGAGATATCAGTCCAAGGAGTAGTATGAATAGGTAGAGGAAGATATAACCCGTGTGGGTGAACTCTGGACTTGGCCCGTTTGCAGACTAAACAGCGGCTGCAATGGGCCTCAACATCTCGCCTCATGTGGGGCCAGTAGAAATGTTCCTTGAGTAAACTCAAGGTTTTGGCCGCGCCAAAGTGACCCATCAAACCTTCTTCGTGGGCTTCTTTCAGTAGCAGCTCCTGGGTCGAACCCTTTGGGATATAAAGCCTCCGATCTCTGAAAAGGAACCCGTCAAACAAATAGAACCGTGAGTGGGTACCATTTCTGGCGTGGTAGAAGGCTTCCTTCAAGTTGTCGTCTTGGGTGTATTAGTCCTTGAGTAGCTCGAACCCGAGGACCTTGACTTCCATGACCGAAATCAAGGAATGTCTCCGGGACAGAGCATCTGCGACGACATTCTCTTTTCCCTTCTTGTACTTGATTACGTAGGGGAAAGTCTCAATGAACTCCAGCCAGCGGGCGTGTCGTCTCTTCAGTTTCGTCTGACCTCGTAGGTGTTGCAGCGTCTGATGGTCAGTGTGGATGACGCATTCTCGAGCCAGAAGGTAGTGCTGCCAGGTGTCCATTGCTCGAACCAAGGCATACAGCTCCTTGTCGTAGGCGGGATAGTTGAGTGCGGCTCCGCTCAACTTCTCGCTGAAGTAGGCAACGGGTTTGCTGCCTTGGGTCAGTACGGCTCTGATTCCGACACCAGACGCGTCGCACTCCACCTCGAAAGTCTTCTGGAAATCCGGCAGGGCTAAGACCGGGGCGTGGGTGAGCCGGTCTTTGAGCAGGTTGAAGGCTTTCTCCTGCTCGGGTCCCCAGCTGAATGCCCGGTCCTTCTTGATCACGGAGGTCAAAGGACTTGCAATGGTGCTGAAGTCTCGGACGAACCGTCTGTAAAAACTTGCAAAGCCGTGGAAGCTCCGAACTTGGCTGATACTCATGGGCATGGGCCATTCTTGTATGGCGTTTATCTTCTCCTCGTCTACCTGTAAGCCTTGAGAACTCACGACAAAGCCTAGGAAGACTACCTGGTCAGTGCAGAACGTACACTTCTTCAGATTGGCATACAACTTCTCCTCTTGAAGTGTGCGTATAACCAACTCTAAATGGGTGACGTGGTCGGCGTAAGAGGCACTGTAAACAAGGATGTCGTCAAAGTAGACTACGACAAACTTACTGATGTACGGCCTAAGGACATGGTTCATTAGGCGCATGAACGTGCTCGGGGAGTTAGAAAGCCCAAACGACATTACGAGCCACTCGTAGAGACCTTGCTTGATCTTGAATGCCGTCTTCCATTCGTCTCCTTCTCGCATGCGGACTTGGTGATATCCGCTCTTCAGGTCGATCTTCGAAAAGATTGAAGCTCCGCTAAGCTCGTCTAGCATATCGTCGAGCCGTGAAATGGGGTGCCGGTACTTGATGGTGATGTTGTTGATGGCCCGACAATCTACGCACATCCTCCACGAACCATCTTTCTTTGGTACGAGCAGAACAGATACAACACAGGGACTGAGGCTTTCTTGTACATAGCCTTGATCCATGAGCTCCCGAACTTGGCGTTCGAGCTCCTTAGCTTCCTCCGGGTTAACACGGTAGGCGGGTCGGTTGGGCAGTTGAGCTCCCGGGATGAAGTCGATGTTGTGCTCAATCCCTCTAAGTAGCGGTAGTCCGGGTGGGATTTCTGCTGGGAAGACGCCGGCGTAAGTCTCCAAAAGCTTGGCGACTTCAGGCGGGGGCGGCAGATCCGTGCTGTCGGTATGAAGAGACTCCTTAAAGATCATAAGGACGACGCTAGTATCGTCCCTACTTACTGCCTTGCGGATGACTCGGGAGTTCACGAGAAAATTCTCCTTCCGGGATCCTTTGGTGAAATCCATCCTCAGCTGTATGTCCCGGACTTGCTGAGGTGCGAGCGGTGCTAAGTTAAACCTGCGCTTGTTGTGAACAAAGGAGTACAGGTTAGTCCGCCCATTGTGAGTGGTTTCCCTGTCAAACTGCCATGGACGTCCAAGAAGGAGGTGACCAGCTTGCATCAGAACCACATCGCATAAGACCTGATCGGTGTAACGGCCTATGCTAAAAGGCACCGTCACCTGATCGGTTATGCGTATCTCGGTCTTATCATTGAGCCACCTAAGCTCGTAGGGCCGCGGGTTCTTAGTCCTCTCAAGACCGAGCTTGTCAACCATATATTCACTAGCGACGTTGGTACAGGAACCTCCGTCGATAATCAGAGAACATACCTTGCCCTTGACAGTGCACTTGGTATAGAAAATGTTCTCACGCTGGGCGATCTCGTCAGGACCGACTATGGTGTTGAGGACGCGTCTGAACATCAAGAGCTCTCCGGAATCAGGGTACTCGCTGTCGTCATCCGCTTGCTCCGGCTCTTTTAAAGGCTCTTCATCGCCTTCGTCGGCAGATTCATATTCTCCGGACGGGGTGAGGATCATTACTCGCTGGTTCGGACAGTCTCGAGCCATATGTCCTCGTCCGTTGCATTTGAAACAGGTGATGTCTCGGCTCCGGGGTGCAGCTCCGGAGGGTTTGGCCGGTTGGTTTGTACCGGTTGTGGGTCGGGTTGGTTCTCGTGGTCGGGTCGGCACTCGTGGGTCAGGACCCGGACCAGGGGGCCGGTTATAGGGCTTGTTCCAGTTGGGCTTGGGTCGTTGATAGCCTGCTGTTTTTCTTTTGTTTGCTTGTTCCACCTGGTTGGCTAGGTGGTATATTTCTCCGAGGTCGTAGTACGGCTGTCTTTTTCTGGAGTCCGTCAAGGAACTGGGCCATGAGACTCTCCGGGGAGTCAGTTATTTCAAGACGGTTCCGCAGGTGCTCGAACTCGTCGAAATATTCACTGACCGTCTTAGTGCCCTGGGTGAGTCGTCTAAAACGTCTTTGCAGCTCTCGGTGGAAATGGGGCGGAACGTAGCGTTTCCGCATGAGATGCGTAAGCTCGTCCCATGAGCTAAGTGGTCCGAAACGACTCCTTCGTCGTTCAGTGACTTCACGGTCCCACCAGGTCAGGGCGTGGTCCGTGAACTGGGCGGTGGCAAGGGCTACTCGCCTGGGATCTCTGTACCGGTAGTAGTCGAAGATCAGCTCCATACGTCGTTCCCAGTCTAAGTATGCTTCTGGGTCGACTTTTCCGACAAAAGATGGCGGGTTTAGCTTAACGTCTGGGGCTTGGTAAGGGAGTGGTCGGTCAGGTGATCCATCGTAGCGTGGATCGCGGTCAAAAGGGGTGCGGTAAGGCGGGTCGTCGGGTGGTTCTTCCTCTCGGGGATCACGGGTGTATGGACCGTAGTAGTGGGTCCGTCCGTTCGTGGTGGCTCCTCCATTGCGGTGGGACGCCTCGGGGACGTCCGGTCGTTGGGGAGGACCGGGTTGCTCCAGTCGTTCCATGCGACTTGTGAGCGTGTTCATCTGAGCCGTAATCTGGCTCTGCATCTGCATTACTGCAGCTGATCCTTGGGGGCGTTCGGGAACGTCCGAACTACTAGACATTTATTTTATAAACTTTCGAAAAAAATAGAATTATTCCTAAAATAGAAACTCTCCTAAAATGGAACTTTCCTAAAAAAGAAACTTTCCTAATCTAGAAATTTTCCTAAAATGGAACTTTCCTAAAAAGGAAACTTTCCTAATCTATAAGCTTTCCTAAAATGGAACTTTCCTAAATGGAAACTTTCCTAAATTGGAACTCCCTAAAGTGGAAACTTTCCTTAATCTAGAAAGGGGATATTCTAAAAGAAATATTCTAGACTTAAATTCTTCCCCAATAACAGTTTTGGAAAATTTCTAAGTCTAAATATTGTCTAATATTCAAATGATTGTTTTTTTTTTTTTTTAATAAAATCAAGAATGGAAATTTTCCTAAGCAATTTATGGCTGGGGAAAACTTCCTAAAGGGTTCTAGTAATATTCCTAATTCGAAAATGGCAAATTCCTACGTAGGCAAATTCGGCGATCTGCAAGTAAGGAAACTAGGCTCACGGCTGCTAAACCTAGACAAGACTAAGGAGAACAGCTGACTCGCGGATGCACTGGGGATTATGCGGGGTCGCCTAAGGCGCTAAACGGTCGTTTGAAGGCTAAGGACCAGGCACGGCTGCTCGGAAACCTCTAGATGTCCTAATGACCTAAGGCTGCCAGCGGGTTAGTCTCGCGGCTAAGGGTTGCTCACGCCTAGTAATAGCCCTAAGGTGCTAAGGGTACAAGCGACTAGGGGTGGGCTTACCGGGAGATTAAGGAACCTACGGTGACCTTGTCTAGATTCTAAGCGGCTACGACTCACAACAGCCTAACACACGCGTGAGACTAGGGACTTAGCTCACGATTTCTCAAGATGAAGGTGTTCTAGGTTGGTTATCTGGTCCTAGTTCGTTTAGCACAACCTAAAATGCTTCCTTTTTTTTGAATGAATTTCAAGCAGTCCTAGCAAACAATCTAAACAACCTAACAAGCAAGAATTTTTTTTTTTTTTTGTCTTAAGCGAATGTAAAACAGAGGTGAAAAGGATGTAACCGGTTTTAGGGCTGGATTTGGTGTAGCGGTTCTATGGTAGTTGTCTCCTTTCTTCTTTTTTTTTAATCTTTGGAAGTTTGAAACAGGCGCCTTTTCACCTTGCAAAGGAGAAGGTGAAACCAATCAAAGCTATGAATTCAAAATAATCTAAACGAACGAAACAAAGAGGTAAGAATAAGGGATAAATACAACCGGGGTCAGGAGCTTTTGTGCTCTGATACCAGATGATGAATGCACGGACACGTGAGGGAACTAGGGGAGGTTCCTTGGGACGCGGACGCAGGACGGCTCGAGAGAGACTCGATCAAAACCGTGGGGAAGCAGCACTGGAACAGTAGAGACTCGACTGGTCTAGGCGCGGGTGATGGAGGGGTGGAGCGAATTTGGACCACACGGCTATGGGAAGGACCGCGATACACCAAGAGACTCGAGCCTGGCAAGGTTCAACTCGGCGGCTACCAAGCTTAGGGAGCAAGGCGGCGATTTGAAGTAACTTAGAAGTATTATTTTTCTTGTGTAATGTCTGATTTTATTAATGAGAATGACTTGGCTTTTATAATGCCTAAGTCTTAGAGTTTCACCCTTACAGAAAAACAGCATGGAGTTCAAAATAAAAACAACAAGAAGTTTTAACTAAAACAACAAGACAACCTAATGACTTGGGCCGCGGGCCTTAAGGCTGGACGCGGGCCCAAGTTTCACACTTAGAAAAATAAAGACTAAAAAGTGACTAAGTGACTGCCTCATGCCGTAGAATTCCTAGAGTTTCTAGTCCATGTCCTGAATGCACACTAAGGGTATTGCCTCGTTAAAACCCCCCTCGGAAAACCCAATGGGATAAAACCGAAGGTAGGAAAAAGAGTACAATTCCTTAGTGCGTCTTTGACATCCTTATCCCGGGGTGATGGTAAGGATGCAAGAATCGGTAACTTGGCGACTAAGCAGCTCCCAGGGAGGGGTCACGGGCCATTGGGCCGGGTCTTGGTCAGGTCCTGGCCCGGGCTTGGCATCCTTCTGAAGAACCTCAAGCCTCCTCTCGATGAACCGGTTGAACTTGGTTCCCAATGCCTTAGCTCTGGATCGGGTCATGGGTCCGGCTGGCACAACTGGAACTGCTTCGTCCGGATATGGTCCGGCTGGGTCGTCCACTTGGTCGTCAATGCGGTCGGTGCGTTCAGGGGCTTCATCAGAGTGGATATAATCAAGTTTCCCTTTGGTCACATGCTTTGCTTCGCTAAAGTTTAACCTCTGTGTCTTTCGATTCTTGTTGGTATAGCTTAGTTTTTCTGAGCGTCCTCTCACAAAATGACCTTCGGAGCTTGCTTTTACATTAAAGTTATTCTTAGATTCTTTATCCTTGGATTGCTGCGCTCGTTACATCTTCAAGCTTTAAAACGTTTATGCTGTACTTCAGAGTTTCTTTCAAATGATCATACCTATGTGGTAATGCATTCAAGACCAGCACCGCTTGAACCTCATCAGGAACAGTAATACTTAGTGACTTAATTCCCTCACGATCTTGAGGAAGTCATCAATATTCTCGTTAATGGTCCGATGATCATGCATCTTGAACCCATATAGTTCTAATTGAGCATGAACTCTATTTGGCAGAGTTTTCGGCATGTATAGTGTCTCTAGAAGTGTCCAAGTTTCTGCAGCAGTCTCACATTCCTCAATCTTGCGTAACACATGATCCCCTACACTAAGAAAGATTATATTCTTTGCTTTGTCACACCTTTCCAATCTTCCTTCTTCCTCTGCGACCATTTTCTTTATCGTTTCTGGATCCTTTTCCTCTTCATCGCCTTCTGAATCCGACTTTAGAGGTTTTGCAACCAAAACATCTTTTAAACCCGAAACACTTAGATAAGCGAACATCCGTCTTTTCCATAAAGAGAAGTCGCCATCTCCGTCGAATTTTTCAATATTGATCTTGGTGCCCGCCATTACTTAGCTTTTAAACCGATGGTCGATGATCGATGAAGCAAATACTCTTTTGTTCGCTAAACTGGCTCTGGTACCAATTTGTGAGAGTTCTTTGATGAATTCACAAATAACCGCGAACAAACTTACAATCTTAATCGATGAACTCAATTAAAGATTTAACAGAAAACTAAATGAGATAGGGAACAGAGACACCGAATTGTTTACCCGGTGTTCGCCGGACTTCCAAATCGGTAAGCCGACTACGTCACCGGGGCTGGATGATACCAGCTTTCTTTAATCTTGCTCAATCTCAAGCTAATTCTTTTACAAGAGACTTAGAGTAATCAGCACACAAAAAGAAAAATACCCTCTCTCTATCTTAAACGAATACTCTCTCACTCTCAAAACAATTCTCTCACTCTCTAAACAATTCTCTCACTCTCACTCTGTTCTTCATTTCTTTTATAACGAAAAAGAGAATTTGAACGACGTTATATAGAATTTAATCTATTTGGTACAATTAAACAATAACCGAAATAAATCTTGATTAAACCCGTACCATCTTGGTTGAGATGAACCGACCGTTGCTTTGATTTGAATGGTCGTTATTCTGTTTCAACAAAGACAAGTCATTGGTGGTTGGATTTTACGAGACCATTCTTGAGTTCCTAAGATTTGGAGTTCTGCCTTACAAGGCACCGCATCGTCCAGTCTGGAGGCTAAAGGAAAAGCGCTGCTAATGGCTATGCAACATTTGTGGAGTATGGGGATTCACGTTGACATTTTTGAAGGGGATTGCCAAATGTTGATTCAGATATCACAAGGTTCCATGTAGATATATCAGTTTTGAACATTATTAGTGACATCACGGCATGGAGGTCCAAATTCATGCATCTGTTGTTTACTCATATCAGACGAAGTCTTAATAGAGCTGCTCATCTTCTTGCTAAGGAGGGTCCTTTAAAAAATATTTTTTTATTCTGGATGTCTTTATCCGCTAAATTGGTTATTACAAACATTATATATTTTCATCTTAATAAAGTTTTCATTTGGTCGGGAAAAAACATTATTACATGATGATTCTACAACGGGTTTTGAGTGGTTTGTTGTAGGGAGTGATGTGTTGAAGATTACAAAGGATTCAGTTTCTGTTCTGATCAATGGCTCAGCACAATGGTGCTTAATCGCTACTGCTTTTGTAGCCAATTATCTGATTATTAATTGTGCACTAGTTATTGTTTCAATGTGATCTCTAATTCCCAAGCTCATTTCTTAGCTCTATCAATGTGATCTCTAATATTTAAATTCCAGCATTTTTCATTGTCCTGTTAGTTCAAATACTCATTTTACTTGCATACATAATGACAATCAAATTAAACTTCAAATCAAAAGCAAAAGGAAAAAAAACACATGAAAGAATCAAGCTTGCATTTGATATACCCTTTTCTTTCGGTTAAAATGTGGGGTTGATCCAAAAGTCAAACAATTTATAATCAACGAAACTATGATACTGGTAGTCTAAAATTTAATTCATCTTACGAACAATCTTTTCCAAAGAACTAGGCCAACATATCCAATTTCGTATTAAATAAAGAGCTCAAGCTTTAAATTCCCATCTGAGAGTCAGAAGCCAGGGTTCGTACCATCCCACGACTATTAAGTAATCACGAAATAGAGTAAGCTAATACCAACTAAAAGTGATAAAAATGTAAACACTTTGATTGGCATTTACCGGAATAAAATCAAGAATCAGTCCAGCTTGCATTTATAAACGCATGCTGTTATGGTCAGTACAGCTCCAATGATCAGTCCAACTAACGCCATTGCCAAGACTGTGCCCAACAACAAAAACATCACTATTCTGCAACATTATTTCATCCGGACCAACCCCTAAAATTAGCAGGAAGGAAGAATAACATACCAGCAATGACGAAGTAGACGAGAACCGCCAAACGGTATCTGGTTATTCCCGGTAATTCCACTTCGAGGGTACAATATCGTTGGGACTTTCCCTTCGTGGTTGGATCTGTCACGGACTTTGAGCCTCGTGGTTGGAGTTCGGATAGTGAAACATTTGTGCTTAGTGCTGTGAGTCCGTTAACATCTCTGATCTCGAGCCTTATGGTTGCCGGATTTGCATTCCAATCTATGGATATTGCTCCAAAATTCTGTTGTCCTGCAAGTAATTTTGAAGATATTGTCAGCGAAGGAGCATCATTGCTGCTCTGTTAAATGATAGAGATGAGAATACCAAATCTTTGAGAACGCTATTCTTATTCAATTTCACTAAAACCAGAGACACTCAACCAAAAGAGATGGACAGCAATGTAAAAGCATCCAGAGTTTATCAGAAAAGAAAAAAAAATAAGAGGAATCAATTGGGAAGAAATGGAGAGTAATACCGTATGTGCATGATTTATATCTGCAGTTTTCATTGATAACTCTCATCGTGCTTGGAGTATACCAAAAAAGAAGCCTAACGATAAAACGCAAGGGACGAGGGAAAACTTTCTCGACAGATTGTACTAGACCACTGGAGGTGACATCATATAATGGGTACCCAACAGCACAATCGTATCTTGTGATCTCTCCAAAATGAACATCTCCACTGATGAATAAAACTCCATTTCTCTGTAATGTCATAGGAGCGAAGGGTTATGGTAGAAGAAAGCAACCAGAAAGAGGAAGTACGACTTGATTGGATTCGTTTCATATCCCTAATGCTAACTATACCCCATACCTTGGTATCTTCTATCAGTTGGAAAAGACGTTTCCTTTCCTTTGGAAAACGGCCCCATGATTCCATATAAAAGAGCGGTCCAGTGGTAGCCGAAAGGTTTGATATTACCTAGACAATTCAAGATACCGTTTTAACAGATGAGCAATTCCAAATGGAACATGACACTCAGCTTCATCAAGCTTAAGTTTATGGCCAAAATGGAACAGAACATAAAAGACTATTCTAATACTTTTAAGTAAAATGGTTTTGGAATGATAGAAAATAAGATACAAAATACCTGAACAGACGATCCTATGATAGTAATCTCACTGCGTGGACCTCTTAACTCTTCTTCGAGCCATCCCCACTGCGTATCACCCAAGATACTCCCGTCACTTCCCAAAGGGTCTCTATGATATCTAGTATCTAAAACTATAACCTGAAGATACAGAATCGGATAAACAGCTCTTCAGTCAAAATTTCACAAACTAACAAATAAGACAACAACCGTATTTGAGTGTTTTTGGTGCTATTACCTTGACTCTCCGGTTAGATGGACCAAACGTATAAGACGCATAAACTCCAGCTTGCTTTCTCCTGAGATAGTATCAGATTTATTATAGGTTTTGATATCATAGACTCGATATGAACATGGAACAAGGAGCTGACCTTGGGCTATCAAGAGGCTCATCTAAGAAATCAAGCATGAGCCTTTGGTTAATAACTTTACGATCAAACTCCTTTCCAGCATCATTCAATCCGTAATCATGGTCATCCCAAGTGCCAATAACTTTAACTTTTCTCTGGAGACGAGAATACCCAGGATTAGCCTTGGCTTTTGCATATCTTAATTTCATTTCTTCCTCTGAAGAAGGCACAAACCTCGGAGAATTCCTCCATGGTCCAATGGTTCTCTCTTTTCCAATCACTCTACTCGGTTTTCTGATATCTCCATAGATGTTATCACCCAACCAAATGAACACTTGTGGATCAAACTTGTTTATCGCATCCCAAATCGGCTAAAGTTTAACCAAAAACCCATAAAAAATATTAATACCAGATTCACGAAATTGAGAATCCAATTAGGGATTTGTTTTACAATTGATTTTCACCTGTGGAGCGCTTTGATTAGCGCATGATCCAAAAGCGATACGAGTGATCGGGGAATCTTTGGCTGTTTCCGTCGCTATCGCCGTCGTAAAGAGCAATGAAAACCACCAGAAGGAGAAGCACGGTTGAAGCTTCATGACGATGTTGTGGAGATTGGGGATGGCGGAAGGAACCCTAGAAGCAGACATGGAAAGAAGAATCATCAAGCTTTCATTGAGTCTCTCTCTCTCCTTCGTTTTTGGAGAACCGAATCGTTTGCTGCGATTTCCAGTTACCGTTGGGATTTTGATAGAGATACTAACCTGTCACTGTTACGTTCCTCACAACTTTCTGTAGTTCTTTCTTGGAGCTTAAAGCATCAACATCACTATAATTTTCTGAATCTTTAAAAAGTTAATATTTTAACAATTTCAATTTAATATTATCAAATTTTTAAATATTATATTATTAAATAAATATTTAATCAGTACTATTTAGACATAGAGTCTCTAGATAGATCTTTAAAGTTTATTTTTATCCAAACTTTTTTAATCAAAAGTTTTTTAATTATTATTTTTTATTTTTTTAATTAAATAATATTTTTAAAATATTACTAATACACAGATTTTCTTATATTAAAATTCTATTTTCCAGATGAATTTTTATTACCTCGTGATTGTGAATTTTTATTTGGTGAATTGCCCAAATAAGCAAAATAAATAAATAAACAAAATTGATACTATTATTCTTAAAACTAGAGAAATGATAATGGTCATGAAATGTCCATTATATCTTAGACTTGAAACTGCAGTCTTCATACATGCGAACTGTCTATGCAGAACGAATTTCTATTAACACGACTCAGTGACGTTTTCAATAATTAAAACCAAATTTTGTTTCTCTATGGATGTGTAGCTATAGTTGCGTCACGTTTATGTATATTAACGCAGTGTATATAATAGTTATACAGAACGAAATGCTATACAGTCATTTTTTTGGGCCCGTGGGCCTGTAATCTCTTTGAAATGGAAATCAGACCGGGTAAATCACTTCTTTAAGAAGGAGTTCCCTTCCAACACTCAAACCTAAATCTCCATTTTTGGAAGAGCTACTGAAGTCATATACCACTGAGCCAACGAAGTATTGGTTGCTATGCAGTCATCTTAAATTCTTAAAGATTTTAACTAGTTTGAAACGTGATAGTTCGGATATCGTTGATTCAGGTTTCATAATAAATATAGCATTAGACATATATTTAGGATTGTGAGAAAGCAAATAAACAGAACTTATGGTGCTTCTCATAATATGCCAACATAAAAACATGATAATGCAAAGTATATAAACTTCATATATAAACAGAATTACATATATATATAACTAATAAAAGAAACACCAAACTGACAACAAATGTAATCAGTGCATTTGTAACTGAGATGCCACTCTATCTAGTCGATTGGTAGATACCTGAATAGACCAACCAGCCACTCTCTTCCTCAACCCGTGTTACCTGACGGCACATAGTTTTCATGCTTGAAAGATCGACATGGTTTTTAATAGCAATCATATAGTCCCATCTTAAATGGCCAACTAGATCCTGCTGATCATTAAATTACATTTTTAAGTAATGAATTTATTCGATTATTGCTTCATCCCACTATTTGAAAATATGAATATCATTATCATGCATATATACATGTTGTAACTAGATATTCGGGTACTATACATGGAATTATGTGAATTACACAATATATGATTGCTTACATCATTTCAAATATTGTAACATATATGTTTGATATATCGATTCTTAATACAACAATCAACATTTTATAACACAAATGACAATACTATACCCAAAGAAAAATAATAGACATTAAATTGAACATTAAACCATAAGGACAATACTAAACCTAAAAAAAATAGAAAACCCAAAGGAAAATACTAAACCCAAAAGAAAATACTAAACTCAATATAAAATATTAAACCCAAAGCAAATTAGTTAATCTAGAAAATTAGTTAACCCAAAAGAAATTAGTAAACCTAAAAACATAGATTAAGAACAAATTAAAATACTGAAATATAAGGATAATACTAAACAAAATTAAAATACTAAAATATAAAGATAATGAATGGTCTTGCAATTAATTGCAGACTTATAATTAGTGATTCTGCCAATCCATTTTGTATATGAACATGAGCTGTTGGATGTTCTATATCAATCACAAATATCATACACATCATTAAAAGCTTTGGATGTGAATTCACCAGCATTTTTTAGTCTAACTCTTATAGCAGGGTGATCAGGAAACTGAATCTGCAATTTAATTATTTGGATTAAAAATCTCGCAAACGCCAAGTTTTGAGATGATAATAGACATACATGTGACCATTGACTTGACACATCAGTTGATACCACAAAATAGTATAATGGTCCACATGGTGGATATATGGATCGACAAATATTCTCCTTGAACTCGTTCAAGAAATTTTGGTGATTTTTTTATCAATTTTTGTTTGAAATAGCCTTGCAATTAATTTTCCAAGAGAAAACTATGTCATTTTACTCTCGTTATATATATGTTTGATGTTAAGAGAATGACCATGTAAACTCTCTATAATTTTCGAATCATTGTGGTATATGGGTGACCAATGCAATCATGTCACAATGTGATATCTTATGTATTTATCTTCATCACAATATGTGTTTATATATATATATATATATATATATATGATGCAGACCATAAGGAAACATTGGTAGCTTTATTAAGATAATTTTTTTCTCAATTCATCGGAGAATATATGCATATAATTCTATCCATTCTCAGCTAAGACTGAGTATCAAATCCTTGAAGATATATGTCTTTAATGCTCAACAAAGTGTTATCAATAAAAAAATTTGGTCCCGTTCTGGTGCGATCCTAGACAGGTCCAATGAGAATGCTAAGCGACATGGACAAGAAGAGGATCTTGATAAGATGGAGCTAGACCAGAAGCAGCTCATAGACGTGGAGTTGTACCAGGAGAAGCTCATGGACGTGGAGATTCAAGAAGATGAGGCCCAAGACGTGTTTAAAAGCCAACTAACTCATTCTAGAGTTAAAGCCAAGAGAAAACCTATTCTGCAAGTGATTTGGGCTTCGTTAAGAAGGAAAAGGAAACCCAAAGAGTAAACCAATTGGACTGGTTTAATTTAATTTAATGGTTTATAATCACTTAAATTAAACCAAATGAGATTATGATAGAGTAAGAATATCTTTTGAATTTAAATTATAAATCAATTAAAATCAAAGATATTCTTGCTAGCTAGAATCTAGGAGAAGTAGTTAAGATATGATTTTGTAGATATGACCTAGATAGGATTTTCAGCCTATATAAAGGCTTCACCCCCCTTTGTACAAAAACATCAAATTTTATAAACTATTTCAAAGCACTTTTGCTTCTTGCTTTCTCTGTTCAGCCTAAGAACATTGTTTTCATTCACTTAAGGGTAGAGGAATCTACTGTGAAATTCCATAGCTCTTTGCAGGGTGATCTTGTGCTAGTGGAATCAAATCCATCGTCATACACACCTAATTGGAGAGCTAGTAGCCTCCAATCCATCCTCCAACCAATCCGCTGCCAAGAGAAGTGCTAGTAGCCTTCTCCTTAACCAGATCACCTTCCTTCAAGTCGATCCTTTGGTTTTAAAATAACCAGGGCCGCACCAAGTGGTATCAGAGCCTCTTGAAGGTTAGGGTTTGTGAAATCATCTTGATTTCAAAACCACCATCAATTTATTTTTTTATTTTTTTTAAAAAAATAATTTTTTTCTTTCTATCTTTTGTAAGTCAGCTGAGCCTCTCCTGAATTACAAAATGATCTAAGAAAGGATCTGCATTAAAAAAAAAAAAATTGTTCAAAAAAAAAAAAAAAAAAAAAGCAGAAGGGAAACCCTGCTAGGAGAAGGTTAATCAGCTGACGAAAAAAATCTTGCAATCTTTCTATCTTAAAGATTCAGTAGGTTTAGCTCTAGACCTTAGGTGATTGGGCTTTGATCTATTCTGAACTTATGGGAATAGCAAGAGGATTGAACCCTGAGAGAACCTAAAAAGAGAGAGAGGATTTTCTAATCTGTTTGTTTAAGTTTGTTTCAGAGAATCCATTACAAGAAGAAATTCAGTTGATCAGATTTTCCATCTTGATCAGTTCCAATATGAAGCTATGATGGCTGAGATCACTAGGAAGCTGCAACAAGATTTCAATAGGACTAACCATGCTAATGATTTTCATGATTTTTCAATCTCTGCAGGCAGAAAAGTAGGAGAATTTAATTCTTATCACCATCGTCGCCCTAGAGCAGAAGAGTACCTTCGTCAATCCAAACTTGGGATTCCATCATTCCGTGGGAAGATTGATCCTGAAGCTTATAGAGAATGGGAAGAAGAGATGGAATGGGTATTTAGATATCATCACTACACTGAGGCAAAGAAGGTCAAACTTGCTTCATCTGGATTCAGTGATCATGCCATCCATTGGTGGGATCAGATTGCAACAACAAGGAGGCACAATGGAGAACCTCAGATTGCTTCTTGGTTTGAGATGAAATTTGTTATGAAAAAGATGTTTATTCCAGATTATAATAAATTTGGTTATGTTCAGGACAGACACCTAAGGAGGCCACATGAAAGACTAACCACACGAACATCATCAGCCAAGTTGACACGCCATGAGCATAGGTGTTCTCAGGAGAAACCGGCCTTCCAACAACCAGAAATCAATCATTTTAGTCCAATCTGCTAAGGTAAGAAACAAAATTCAAATTTAAAAGATTTCTCTAATGAATCTTTTATGTGTAATCACAGGAAACAGAGTCCTAAAATATTGTTTGTGGAGAGTGCTGAGAATAACAATGAGGAAAGGAAGGAAATTTCAGAAACATCACCTTTTCATAATGAAGCCACGGTTTTTAGGCAGTTGTTTGAGACTGAAGAGCTCTTAAATGACTTAATCCCAACTAAGTGTTTTCTACCATCTTCTCAAATTGATTTTATTCTTAAGGAAAAAAGATTTTTAGAGAAGTAACCATCTGTGAACCGGTGAGTCCGAGTAGCCTTGTTTTCTCTTCATAGGACATTGAGGAGGATATACCAAGAGAGGTACCCAAGAAAGCACCACCAGCCAGCGGCATGGAGATGCTGGAAGTTGCTAAGGACACCAATGGAGTTAGAGGAAGAAGGGAGATGTCTGATCCATTGCCAAATTCTCCTAAGAGTGAGACATCACTAACTGAAGGTGAACTGTTGGTAAAAGAAAATCTCTGTGAGCTTGACAAATATATTTTCTCTGTTCCATCAGCTAGAGTATTAGATGATACTTGTATAAGTGTTACTAATCTTAAACCGGTGCAACCGAGTAGCAATGAGCTTCCCTTGCAGGACCATGAAGAGAAGCTATTGAAGGAATCACCAAGGGGATTATCTTTGGACAGTAAATTGGTGCCTACAACTAGCTGGGAGTTCAAGTCCTTCACTCCTTCTTTGATTGATGAAATTCGTCTCAAACTCTTGTTTGAAAAGAAGCAGGAAAAACATTATATGAAGTTTGTTCCAAGAACAAGGAGGATTCAGGGCCTAGACAAACAAGTTGATTATGGGCCAAAGGAACACTTGTTTGCTTCTACTTGGCAACCGCCTTCAACATTCCAAGGTGAGGACATTTTTGATCACACATCCAATGATTTTAACTTGATTTCTTTTGTTGCAGAAAAAATGGATTTGAGGTCAAATCCTTTCAAAGGAGGAGGGGATGGTGCGATCCTAGACAGGTCCAATGAGAATGCTAAGCGACATGGACAAGAAGAGGATCTTGATAAGATGGAGCTAGACCAGAAGCAGCCCATAGACGTGGAGTTGTACCAGGAGAAGCTCATGGACGTGGAGATTCAAGAAGATGAGGCCCAAGACGTGTTTAAAAGCCAACTAACTCATTCTAGAGTTAAAGCCAAGAGAAAACCCATTCTGCAAGTGATTTGGGCTTCGTTAAGAAGGAAAGGAAACCCAAAGAGAGTAAACCAATTGGACTGGTTTAATTTAATTTAATGGTTTATAATCACTTAAATTAAACCAAAGGAGATTATGATAGAGTAAGAATATCTTTTGAATTTAAATTATAAATCAATTAAAATCAAAGATATTCTTGCTAGCTAGAATTTAGGAGAAGTAGTTAAGATATGATTTTGTAGATATGACCTAGATAGGATTTTCAGCCTATATAAAGGCTTCACCCCCCTTTGTACAAAAACATCGAATTTTATAAACTATTTCAAAGCACTTTTGCTTCTTGCTTTCTCTGTTCAGCCTAAGAACATTGTTTTCATTCACTTAAGGGTAGAGGAATCTACTGTGAAATTCCATAGCTCTTTGCAGGGTGATCCTGTGCTAGTGGAATCAAATCCATCGTCATACACACCTAATTGGAGAGCTAGTAGCCTCCAATCCATCCTCCAACCAATCCGCTGCCAAGAGAAGTGCTAGTAGCCTTCTCCTTAACCAGATCACCTTCCTTCAAGTCGATCCTTTGGTTTTAAAACAACCAGGGCCGCACCACGTTCGACAAAACAAATTTTGCTTTACCAATTCCTTTAATCAAGTCTATAGGACCTGGTATTGTATTGACAACCATTTTACTCTCGTTATATATATGTTTGATGTTAAGAGAATGACATTGTGAACTCTCTATAATTTTTGAATCATTGTGGTATATGGGTGACCAATGCAATCATATCACAATGTGATATCTTATGTATTTATCTTCATCACAATATGTGTTTCTATATATATATATGATGCAGACCATAAGGAAACATTGGTAGCTTTATTAAGATAATTTTTTTCTCAATTCATCAGAGAATATATGCATATAATTCTATCCATTCTCAGCTAAGACTGAGTATCAAATCCTTGAAGAAATGTCTTTAATGCTCAACAAAGTGTTATCAATAAAAATATTTGGTCCCGACAAAACAAATTTTGCTTTACCAATTCCTTTAATCAAGTCTATAGGACATGATATTGTATTGACAACCATTTTTGTTGTTTTCAATTCAGAAAAATATATTTCTTGTTTTAAAATAGTATGCATTGTTCCAATATCAGGTATACAAATTTTCTTTGTTATTTCTTTTTTTGTTGATATCCATATATGTAATAATTATAAATATAAATAAGATGAATTTATTGATTAAAAGAATTTGTATCAAGGTGAGTTGATTGGTCTTATCAAAAGCATCCTAGTTCATAATAAAGTCACTGCAATCAATGGCATAATCAGAAGTATCAAGGTGTGTTGTACCCTCAAAATCGAGGTTCGATGTATCCTCAAAGTGTTCTGTAAAATTCACTTATTTCCCTTTGATATGTGATTCTTTGTACAGAGCACAAAGATGGACGGAAGTTTGACACTGTTTAAAATAATGTCCTTTAGATCCGTATTTATAGCAAATACTTTCTTGTTTATGCGTGTTTTTGCATTTTTTTGGATCTCCTTCCCTTTGAGATTTTCATTAGGTTGTAACCATGTGTACGGTTTTCTTGCTTGTGGATTATGGTACCTTCCATGCCCACGATTAAATCGATGACCACAGCCCGAAGTCATATGAATCCCTCGCTCATGATGTTTGGCATCCACAGCATTCACCTATGGAGCTTTGATTCCAGTAGGTCAAGCATTCTGGTTTTTAATGAGAAGCTCATGAATTTTCTCAGCCAACATGAGTGTCATATTCAACTAAGAAAACTATTTGTACCCAGGTTTTTGTATTGTTCTTGCAGAATCTGGTGGTTTTTGTAGAAAATTATATACGTCTTATCAAACATTTCTGTTTCCATGACGGGCTTTCCACAGTATTTAAGATTACCTACAATCCTCAACATAGGAGAATTGTAGTCTTTGATTTTCTCAAAGTACTGAAATCTCATGGATATGCACTCATCAATAGCATATGGAAGAGTAACAATTTTCTGGTTGTCGAACATTTCTTTTAAAGTGTTCCACAACATAGTCGAATCTTTTATCCATGCATAATCATTCATCAAATTTTCATCTAGATGTCTTCTTAGAAAAATGATCGACTTTACCTTTTCATGAGCGGCAAAAGTATTTTTTTTCTTTAATGGTATCAAATATTTTTTCTGAGTTTAGATAGAGTTCAATATCAGTTATTCATGATATGTAATTTTCTCTAGTAATTTTGAAAGAAGGGAACTGGAGCTTCTCAATTTTAGCAATTTGTTTTATTGTTTATAACAAAATAATTACAATAACATTAGATAAATATTTTTATTAATATGATACCATGCGATGTGTTGGAATTACTAATGTGATTACAAGAAGTACAATAGCATAAAAGAATAACATAAGATTAAAAGCATATTTTTTTAAAGAAAAATCTATGACTAGTAAACCGTACATAGAGCAAAGCATAAAACCAATTATAAAAATAAAAAATGGATGAATCATTTTTGTAAAAGATTTAAAACTTGTTAAAAGAGATTTTTAGAGAAATGAAGATATGTGAGTGAAATGAATGAAATATGAGTATATATATATATGAACACTGTTTATTAATCGTTTATAGGCATTAAATATGTAAAATTTTGAAAATTATATGGTTTAAAAATATATGATACTTAAACTATAATGATAACAATATAAATATATTCACATGCTTAAAGGAAATAATAATTTATTTTAGATATAAATTAAAATAGTATCATAACTATATGCAGATATAATATATTGTCACGTCTGTTTATAACAGAAAATAACTAAATGCAGATATATGCGCGTCTTTGCTGCATCCTTCCTTTTACATCTTTTTATTATATTATTATTAATACATAGAAAATAAAATGAATAATTATGGTGATTAAAATCATCCAAAAATATTTAAATAATTGAAGTGCTTAAAAATAAATATATTAATTATGGTGTGTTAACAACCATATGGTAACGACATTAAATATAGTGTATGCGACAATCTTATTATAAAACCAGTAACTAAAATAGTAATGGTGTATAAAAGAATCATATTATATAAACAGTAAAATAAATAATTAAAGGCGGCCGAACCGCACTCCAGTATATATTAATTTAAATATAGTGATCGTGCTAATAATATGTTATAATATATATGTATATATAATTATTGATATGTGAAGTCCAACTTTAATATATATTTAATATATGTTATTGTATATATATATATATACACATATTATATTATATACGTAAAACTATATAATAGAAATAAGTATATTATAATGATAGAAGAGAAAGAGAATGTAAACTTTTTTATTATATATATATTTTCTTAAATTACAAACACTTATACACATATTTATAGTAAACAGTTTCAGACAACCTAACTATGTACAATAAATAACATATGTTCTTATACAATCTCACACAAAAGTATAAGACGTTTGTGACGTAGATTAGTTTTTATGTTTGGATTTATATTTTGTAGCATATATTAGGAAAGATATATCTAAAACCTTTATTGTAAATATCTGTCTAGGCTCCGCTTATGCATCAGCGTATCGGTAGGTCACATAGACACATAGACACATAGACACATAGACACATAGACACATAGACAACGCATACCGTGTTTTAGAACACTATGATTTATTGTTGTTTTATGATCAGGTCTTAAACATAATGGCAGTAGTTTTAAAGATACAGTATATTTGATTATTATTTTTTGTCAATTTAGCCTAATAAATTTTAATATCTTTTTAATTCTACGGAATACCTCAGACTTATATCATAAATTTCAGAGATAGTCATCATTTTGTTATATGATTTCGACGCAGTATATTTAATTCATTGTTAAAAAAATGAATTAGTTTATTTGTATATAAAATATTTAAAAACAAACTTCTACCTTGGGTCAAAAAAGTATATTAACCTATTTTGATTATAAAAATCATATATATACTTAGCTATTTTTTCTCTATTTAGTCTATCCACATCAACAAAAAAAAATATTAAATCATATTTAAAGTATAATTTGATACATATTAATTTATAGGATTTTTTATTTAATATATATTTTAAAAAAATAAAAATTAATCATGTATATATATAAATAAAATTCAATAAATTATAAAAAAACTTATTAGATAAAAAGTATTTTCAAAGTTTTAGTGCAAAAAAATATATATATAGAGTTAGTTTTAAATCAAAAATTTTATTAGAATTTATTCTATTAAAAATTAGATTGTGTTTATGATTTTAAGTATGTAAAGAGATTATAGTTAATATAAAGATAAATCAGTATCTTACATTATATATTCTTAATTTCAAATTTAAAGATTATCTTTATATTACATTTCAAATTTTCTAATATAGTTTGGAAAATATAGTATTTTCTATTATAAGATGAAATTCTTAATAAATGAATTATTTCAATATATATTATAATTTAAAATATAAATTTTCCCTTTACATATATTTTCTTATTTTCTCACCTAAATTCAGATTCTTAAACATCTTCAAAAGCTTATTTTGGTTCTTTTCCCAATATTCAAACATTCTCCATTAATATTTTTTGAAGTTTGCATTTCATTGACAGCGTAGTTAATGTAGAATTTTTTTTTTCATTTGTATGACTTAGAAAAGTTAAAAAGTTAGTTTTCATGAAACAAGAGAAAAAAAACCTCCAAATCCGATCTGAATAAAACGTCTTAAACGGGTACCCACCCACTTGCTACAAAATCAAATATGATATCTGATTGTAATAAAATCTATAATTAGAATAAATTTTCTATAGGCCCTTCTAAAATTACATCAGGTTGACGGCTCTGCTTACACATGCGAAAAAGCGTCCATTATTCTTTTATATACCATTTTGGCCTAATTAATGGTTTAATTATATATACACATCAAAATTACTCCAGTAAAGTCAAATTTGTATAACAAAAGACAGTTAAATAACGAATTATTTTACAAAACAAGTTTTATTTAAAGTATGTTGAATACAAATGGAGTAGATAACACAAAAAGCTTCGAATTTAGGCGGTGTCGAAAGGTTTTGGTTTGGTGCAAGCGAAATATTAACAAAACTATATAATATATTTATATATGTGTACAAATAATTTTTTGTTTGCACACTTCCCGCACACAAAATAATAATAGAATTAAAAGAATTAATAGAATTTGAAGTAAGCAAATAAAATGGAGGAAAATGTCAGAATCCCATCTTTATCTCATCGCATCATCAGAACAAACTCGTCGAAGCTGAGAACTCCATCACCATTCTGATCAAATCCCCGGATCATCACCTTACAGGCATCAAGGGTATAAGACTCGCCGAGTCGGCTCAGTGTCCTTCGTAAACTCGCCGCCGTGATAACCTCTTCCCCCTCCGTCACATACATCCCAAACGCCTCTTTCAGTTCCTTCCTCTTCCCCTCATCACTACCGTCTTCTCCTTCCATCAGCTTCAGAAACTCCTCAAAATCCATAAACCCGTCTCCATCAACGTCTGATATCTTCACGACCTCCTCCGCCTCGAGTGACGATAACGCGCCGCCCAAGAGGCTAACGCTGCTCTGCAGTTCCGTACCGGAGATCTTACCGTCCGAGTTTGCATCTATATAGTCAAACACGGTTCTTAGCTCGTCAATGTTTAATGAGCTGCTAGTGCTGCTTCTCGGTTCGTCTTCCTCCACAGACGATTCTTTTTTTCTTGAGGAGAATTTCTTGTACAGTTTAGCCATGGGAGATTTCTGGATATTTGCAAGAGTCATTTCTGGAATAGATATTAAATCTCCAAGATCTGAAATGGATTCTTGATGCAAAGTCCTCCAAATATGGTAAGGTTATATATAATATATGTAAATGCGTGTAAGTGGGGAAATTCTTGATTGTTCGTCGGTTTGAACACGGGTTTGAAAAACTGGGAAATAATTTAAAGACAGAGGCGGTTGCGCGGTGGTGGCCGGGAAGTTTCCTCCGTAATGATGAGTGCTACAAAGGTCAAGTTGAGAACGACATAGGGTACTTTTGTAATTTCCATGGTGGAGCATTGACCACGTACATTGTGACGTCATTTGACGAGTTGTTTAAGTAACCTTGTCCTTGACTTTGATTGAATCTATGTTGACGATACGATGTGTGGACAAGTGATTTTTTTTTTTGTCGACCATTTCGTTTCATTAAGCCCAACTGACTAAAACAGAAGTACAAATTCGAAGGCAAAACAAAAATAATATGGACGTAGCCGAAATAGAATTCCAAATAAGATAGGAAAACAAAAGAAACACAACAAAAAAATTAATCGGAAATTATTCCGATACTAATCAGAAAACTTATTGTCGGGAATCACCTTCTCTCTCTCCAAGATAAGAGAGAGAGAGAGAGAGAGTTTAACAAAAACTGCTAAAAACAGAAGAAGGTTGCTAACGTTGTGGTTTTGTAGAAAAAGAAAATGAGGAAGAAAGAGTAGACGGAAAGGGTGAGTAATTTTTTGGAGAATCTGACAAAAATGGACTAATCTATTGTCTTTGTATACTTTCTTAAATTTTTATTTAAATATAATTACACTATCTTTAAATATCTAATAAATTTTTATAAAAATTTATTTTAAAATTTTCAAAAATTAATAAGATACAGAAAATATTCATAAAAATATATTAACTTACTTTTTTTAAAAAAAATCAATATTCAAAAAATTTCTATTATTATACCAACTTCATAAATTATATTTTTTTTTATTACAAGTAAATATAATATGTGTTCTGCTGTTTACTATGTAGTTTATCAACTGTGTAATATAAATCTTAATAGTATTTCAATAATATACAACCACATAATATGAGTTTTAAGGTTTTCTCTATAGTCTACCAACCTTAGAATATAAATTTTACTTTTTGCTCTATGTTCTATATTTCGTTAAAATATATTTTCTAAAGTTTTTTTTCTGTTTTTTTACCAAGTTTAGAATACATATTCTAACACAAGTTCTATATTCTATCTTTTGAATAATAAAATTTTCACAGTTTTCTCTTCTTTCTATGATTTGTAGAATATACCTTTATAGTTGTTTTGTTTATAAACTTGAGAAAATTTAGAATCTATAGTTACTAAATATTCACGATGGCTTTTTCTTTAATCTTTTTTCTTGTCTTTTCTTTTTTTTTATATATATCTTCGTTGTTAAGTTTATATATTTTTCTCTTCTTTTCAGTTAATATGCTCTATATCTAGCAACTTGTAGTATATGAAAATTGTGTGTGCATAAATGGTGGAAGTTAATTGTTGATAAAGAAAAAAAGATAGATTACTTTCTTTGGAATCTTATATTACTTTTGAAGAGTTAAACAACTATGGTTTCAAAGGACTACAAAATCAAACATAGCATTGTCAAGTTTAATTATTTACCTAGCTGTTTGATGAATCAGTGAGGACCAGTCAAACCACTAAAACCTCAATTACGATAAAAAGTTCAAAGTTTTGATCTAGTTCAATTTCATTCTTGTATTAATTAGAGTCGATCCTAACTACACGTCCATATTCCAAAGCTAGTTCTAATAATCACAATCAACTAGTATAACAGATAATGTCTTTGAAAGCAAATGTTTTCCATCTACAAACGTCCTACACAATTTTGTCCAATACATTATATATATATATATATATATATATATATATATATATACAAATGTTATACAAATATACAACCGCTGCTTTAATCAAGAGTTCCACATGAATTTAATCGGCAGTATAAAGAACTTGAATTCACACTTCATTATCAATAAGTTGTATAGTAGACACTGAATACTAATGTTGACAAGGAAATGCAAGAACTGATATGTGGAAAGACATGAATGAGACAATGTTGTGCATACTGATATATCCAGACTAATGTTTAAACTCTCAGTCTGTAGAAGGGATAATCCAGGAACCATGAAGCCCATTTATCTTGGAAGTAGTGAAAACTACAATCCTTATTTTCAAGGTTAAAATTTGTTCCATGAGAAGGTGTAACATATCACATACCCCATGTCATTGTCCATATACTGACTGAACATCTGCATGTACAACAACATCAACATTTGAGGCATAACCAGCTTGAACCTCATCAAATATCACCAGTAGCTGCCAAAGAACATATTGGTTGATAAATCTTCATGAATTATAGGTTATTCATTCCAACTCATTCGATTGACCACAACCAGCACTCGACCACATAGCAAAACAAAGCAACTCTTCCAAGGCCGACTCATTTAGAACAACAAGTTAGACCTTAATATCATCTTGGTCGAGCCACTTTACCTTTGGTCCATTAAGAATCTTGAGATGTTCGATTCAACAAAACAATATAGAAAACCAGCCCGCTCTCGACCATCTAGCGGATCCGACCAGTTCAAGCACGAACAAGGATGGCCAAGCAAAAAAAAGAGCATTAACAATATATTATCCACACCCTCCCAACCCGGGTCCAAGCCATACCAAGAAGTGACTAAAGTTGTACCTTAAAGCTCACCAAAGGTACAACTTTATTTTTGCATTAGGTTTTATTCTTCTTTACCTTCTTTAATCTGTTTTGCTTCTACTGAGATGGTGCAAGTTAAGTATGGAGGGGGAATTTATATTGATTACTAATGAATTTTTTTGTTTTGTGTTATTTTTCTTATAAATCGTTTTTCAAAAACCATATTATTGAGTCAAATTTAGTCAGAGATAAGGACAAAATCTTATTATGAATTTAACCATGATGTGCTTATAATTCAACTTTCTAGTGATAACTTCTACATCTAGACATCTTGCAATTCTCGACTTCCTCAAAATGATTTTAGATTGCAGAGATTTATGTTGAATATGATAATAACTCTACTTTATTTGACACTTTTGACTTCAATTTTGCTCACTGAAGGTATTAGATCAAGGAATAGATACATCATTCATGATTTCTTATCTATTTTTATTTCTCTCTGATCTTGAATTCTCACTTTTAATAGGATCCTACCTTAAACCCTACCTCTTTTCGGGCATCATCATTTGTTTTTGTTTTGTTTTATATGAATATATGTGCAAAAATATCGGAAAAAGAGGAATGACACAATTTTTCGTCACTAAAGATTCATAACATGGACAAATATATAGGAAGATATCAAAGATGATCAGAAACGATTTTCACTTGTTTACACATAAGAAAATATCATTTGCGTGCTTTAAGAGATATCTTGAGCAATAAACAATCTCCAAACAAAAAAACGTGAATTTACAAAAATGATGGAAATTGGTTGTAGTGACAAAAATTTCAAAGGTCAAAATAAGTTCCTGGAGAATAATATAAGTATTGGGGACCTATTTACCAGAATAAGTGGTTGGAAAACTGTGGACATCAATTGGTCTATTTTCTCATGCGTTTTTGCATAATTTCTTACATTTTCTAGAGTTTCTGGTAACGCTTAAACACTTAGCCTCACCACTAAAATAACACTTCAATACCTAGACTCGTTTGCCTTGAATGATGTTTTGATAAAAAAAAATTAATGGAACTTTAAATGAATGTAGAGAGTAAGTTTATTTGAATACAGAGTTTCTGTAGGTTTGAAGTTCACATGACAGACCAAGAAATGAGAGATTGCAAGACTATAGTAACCAAGCTCTAACATAATTTTTTTTATGTCGTAGGTCTTGAATTGATAAGTACGGTCTCTGAAGATTTTCGAATTACTATATTTTGATATCTTTGGTTTTTACATGTTTTATTTAAGGATATTAGTATTTTTAAGTATTTTTAAACAATTTTCTACTATCAGGTGTAATTTTCTCATGTGTTTAAAAAAAGAGGTAATTTTCTCATATGTTGTGGTTTTAAAGTTATCTCAGGTCAAAATAGCAAAACATACACTAAATGGAGTAAAAGAACACCAAATCATGATCCAGCCATAATCTCAAGCCCAATGACTCAACCATTGCCCAAATGACCCAAGAAAAGCGTTTTGCTCAATAGGAAAAATCCGATATATAAGAAGTCTAGCCTTGGACAGAGCTCTTCCAGAAACTTTCTTTCGATTATTTTTTGGTGGCGATGAAACCCTTTGAGTTGGCGTTCAGATTCAAGCGGAATTAGTGGAGACATATTTCTCTGACGCCCAAGCGAAGTCCACTGAGGAATCAAGCCCCAGCCTCGGCCAAGAGACAATCCAGACTGTGGCCAATCCTCTCCAGAGCTAGGGCGTACTCATTCCAATCTGAAGAAGCCCAGCCTCGGCTACTACCATCCCTTGGCCGAGAGATGCACCATCTTTGAAGATTTTTTCATTTTTTTTCTTTTAAACCTAAACCTAATAAAGTTCATACCTCTAGGTATTAATAAATGAATTATTTTTTTTGTGGAGAATAGGGTTTCTGAGAGAGATTGTTTTGGGAAAACATTCAGCTAAAACAAATATATATTTCTAATGCATACACAAATGTGGAGATGAATAGTAACCATTACAATTTTTGTTTTTATGAATTAAAAAGAGGGTCCGATTGGTAACCTGAAGCAATATGAGTGTTTTAACGCTTAGAGAGAGCTAAGCTGAATATAAAGAATGATAAACAAAATACAGTACAAATTGAATATACTATTTTTAATTATGTTTTTTGTACTACAGTTGTGGCTGGTAACTATTAAAGCAATATATATTTGTACTCTAGTGATACAAAGTTACCTAATTAAACCTAGTATATCATCGTTTCACTAGCATATTAAATGGTTGTTTGGGTTTTTGGATAACACAATACATGCAAAGTTTATGGATGATAATGGTTGTTAGTGTTTGAAAAATATTATAGAAAATGTTTTCTACCACTTTATGCTGCTTCATATTGCTCAAAATTAAAAGTTCATTCCCTTGAGAATTAGCGGTTACAGGCAGTTAATTCAAAAATTTAAAAATATATATTTATTTAAAATCAGGATATATATATATATAGTAATAATATTATTTTTTTAAAAAAATATTAAGATTTAGATATTAAAATTATAAAATATATGAACAAATTTATATTTTCTAATTAATACTCACTAATTACTTATCATAATTTTACATTTATAAGACTACAATAGAGGTGTTAAATAAATTATTCATCAGTTGAAGTCATGCAATGCAATGAAGTGTTAGATTTGGCTGTTGCAATGATGTGGACTAATTAGTGTTAAATTGATTCAACCGGTTGGAAAATAAGAATGGAGGGGCCACGATGCCACATATCATTTTGTAATTCGCTATTTCATTTTTTTGTCAAAATTATATTTCTTCCTAGTTATTTGAAATCATGAATTCATAGTATTTACTCTTTTTTAATAAATTTATATCAGTACTTAATAGAGACTTATTTCATTAATTTAAAAACCTAAAACGTTGTTTGCATCGTAAATTTTTCTTTTGAGGAGTTTATTTTTATTAAAAAGCCATTGTAGGGTGTAAAAATTGAATATGTGTTGAAATAATAGGTGGAAAAGAGATAAGATGATGTAAAATGTTAAAAAGTAAAAATTAAGGTGTTGAAAAACAAAATTTTGTACATAGTCGAAAATCTAAACTAAAAAATTCTCTCGATAACATTTTTTCTCGATTACTAATATATATATATATATATATATATTTTTTTAAAATCATAACTTTCATCCAAAATAAAATTTTAGAAATAAATGTAATTATTATACACATATTATTTTAAAAGTTTTTCATTATTAATTATATTGAACTAATTATATTATATTATAATAGTATAATTTTAATATTTTATAATTATATAATGTATTTATATTATTAGTTTATTATTTAACTATTAATACATCCGTTAGTCAACCAATTATAAATATTTAACAAACAAATTAGTTTCCAAACTTTGCACCAATTATATTCATATTAATAATGCTTAAAATCGCTAATCATCTAATTCACATATTTTTGAACCTACATCTCTACTGATGCATCTAAACTAGCTATAGATCCTAAAAAAAAGTTTTATTGTAACTTTTCAATATTTTGTTTAATGAGCTGTTATTGATTTAATTATATTCATACTCACACTCATACTTTTTTTTTATTTATAACTTTCGATTTCATTAAAACTCCGCGAACATGAGTTACAAAAAACCAATTCAACCGATGGTTAGAGAGACTACCTCTATCTCTAATACTGCTAGTTCCATAGGTTACAACATAGCTCTACCTACGCACAAGGCACCTAAATCTACATCTAATCTTAAAAATTAGCTAACCATATACCGATAATTATTTCTCCTGAAGATGAGATGACCTACATTGTTGATAAAGAGTCCAACCGCATGAGTAAGATAAGTCTAATCTCTTCAACCATAGTGTTCCGTTACCGTGCAGAACCAGTATGAAGTCTGTCATTCATTTCTTTACAAATGATGTACACATAAGCTTGAAAGAATAGCTTTGTGATAAGTGCAACATTTTGATCAGCCGTGAGGCTTTTCAGCCATCTTAGTTTTTCTTTAAAGGGGGTAAGAGGAGAGAGTTGAAGTCTATCACAGAAAAATGACAATACCTCATTGCTGAACTGACAGTCTAAGAAAAGATGTTGTCTCGATTACTCTTTTGTATCACACAAAAGACAATTTACAGGAACATTAATACCCCACCGACGAAGACGATCTCGAGCGACAAGCCTATTACGGGCTGCTAGCCATGTTAAAAATGCGTGTTTCGGGACTCGCCTCTTGAACCAAACTTGCTTATGCCAAAAAACCACTGAATTCAGGGGATTTAGCAATTTCCAAGTTTTCAACGCAGTGAATTTTTTTGAGGTTTTCCCAACTTTCGGACTCCACAAGTATATATCGTCTGCATCTGAGGACAATATTAATCTAGGGTCCGGTAAACATTGACGCAACAATGTGATACTAGGATTCATTCTTTGAGTTTGATCGATCCACCATCCACCATTACAAACACCAGCAGCCACTACTGCATTTCCTGGTAAGCCTGAGACTGTAGGTCCTCTCTCTCTCCTGTGAGTTCAATGATTGGTCCTAACTCAGTCCAGTTATCAAAACAGAAGCTAGTAATAATCCCGGAGCCAACCTTATTTACAACCATTGGGTGATCTAGGGGGCGCAGCTTACAAATACTATGCCAAATCCAACTTCCCTTACCATGAAGGTTAAGATCCTAAAAATTATCATGACCAATCAAATTCCTTCTTACCCATGAAACCCAAAGAGAACCACTCACCGCAAAGATCAACCAAATTAATTTCAATCCAAGGACCTTGTTTCACTCCGCTAATCTCCTCCAACCCAGCCCACCAAAGGCTTTAGGAGTGTACACTGAATTTCCAACCGATTTTCGCTCCCTTTGCCGAATCTGGATCTCTAGACCCAAATAAAGATATTACACATCTGTTCTAGAGTTCTTACACATTGATTAGGCATGATTAAAATAAAAGCCCTAAATGAGATAGCGGAGTAGATGACCAACTGAATCAGTTGCAATTTACCTGCAAAGGAAAAATGAAGTGCAGTCCACGAATTAAAGCGAGCTGCTATCTTGTCCAGGAGTGTTTGAAAGTCACAGTTCTTCATCTTCTTTGAGGACAGAGGAACACCTAGGTACCTCACCAGCAGTCCACCTTGTTGTATACTCAGGCTGGTAGCCAATACACGACATCGATCTGAGTTTTCTCCATCTAACATAAGCTCTGTCTTCTCTATACATCTTTAGCCCTAACATAACTCTCAGCTCATCCAAAATTATCCAAATACTCATCAAAGAGTCCTCTGGTCCATAAAAAAAATATTAACATCATCCACAACACTCAAATGTGTAATTAATGGAGCTAAACAACCGGGATGTGGTGTGAATGTCCCATTGGCTGCGCATGAATCTAGCATTTTAGATAGGATATCCATTGCCATTACAAAGAGGAAGAAAGAAATCGGGTCACCTTGCGTCACACCTTTCTTCCCCACAAAATGTCTGTGAAGCTCTCCATTAATTTCAACGCTGAACGAGGTAGTGGTGACACATTCCTTCAACCAATCATGAACCTTGTCGGCAGCTCCAAATCTGTGAGGAGATTAAATAGAAAACTCTAATTCGAGTTATCATATGCTTTGGATAGATCGATCTTTAAGCACCCACGCGTAACTGATCCCAACTTGTAAAAATCGGAAACCAACTCCGAGGCTGGAAAGACATTTTCGCAAAGGAGTATTCCTTGTACAAACCAAACCTGATTCATCTAAACCACATAGCAAACACACAGCTTAACTATCTGTTTTAAAATCTCGCAATTACCTTGTATATTGTAGAACACAGGGAGATGAGGCAGAATAGAGTCAGTCTATCCGCACCCGTGACATTAGGAATCAGAGCAATAGCTGTTTCATCGAATTTCTTTAGCATCATTTCACTCAAGAAAAACTCCTTAACTGCGTCGATCATGTCCTTATGAACGATATTCCAAGTTTCCCAATATAAGTTTATGGGAAAACCATCTGGTCATGGGACTTTGCTTTTGGGCATAGAGTAGAATTTTGCTTTTACTTCTTCCTCATCCGGAATTACTGTTAGTAAAAACGCAACATCTAGCGGACATCTATACGAGAAAATGCTCTGAACGTCATCAACTGAGGCTGCTTTCATATTGTTAGTGTCTGAATCCAACAAGTTATGGAAGTATGTTACCATCATGTCCTTGATCTGAGCCCTGTTCACTATCCGATTACATGAATCATCTCTTAGATATCGTATAGCATTTCTAGCTTGGTGTGCTTGAACTGCCTTGTGATAGAACTTGGTGTTGTCATCTTCGTATTTAAGCCAATGCACCCAAGATTTTGTTTCATAGAAGTTTTGTTGAGTTACTTTAAAGAATTTTCAATGTTTCCTCGCAACAAACTCTGGTCGGAACATAGAATTTGTAGGTGATACAAGCAATTGACTTTGAATCTTCTGTAAATTTACCATTGCATCCCTTGCCTTTTGTTGAATGATACCAAAAACTTATTTATTCAGAGCCCTGCACGACAGGGATAGGATGGTTCCAAACTTCACTTGTGGCTGCCATGTAGCGTGGGTGGGATGAGAAAAAAGGTAATTGAAACTTGGCTTTCTAAAAGAGGCAGGAGCTGACATATCCAACAGAAACGAAGAATGATCTGAATCTCCTGAATGATCAAACACCGCAACTACGTTAGGAAACGATTCCCTCCATTTCTGATTTCCCACTTCTCTATCCAACTTCCTTGAAATAGGGTATTTCGGTCTCCCATTTGACCACGTGAAGAAAGTTCCCCAACTTTTTTAATCCTCCAACAGATTCTCCCTCAAAAGATCCAGAAGCTAATTCATACCACTGATCGAAAGAGTATATGGATGAATCGAAAAATGTTCTGAAGCTAATACAATTAGATTAAAGTCCCCCATAATGAATAAGGGGGTTTCTTTAACCATCCTTGTGTGGACAATCCATTGTAAATCCTCCCATAATTGGCATCTCTGGACTTTAGTATTGAAAGCATATACAAAGGCCACTGTTACCGATATACTGGTCAACAGATCAAATACCCCGTACATTATAAACTGTTCTGATTGAGCATACACGATTACTAATAGGCCATGATCCCATAATACCCAGATTCTTCCACCTTCTGACTTAGAATAATTATTAGCAACCTTCCATCCTGGAACAACACGTTGAATAATTAAATCCGCGTTTGCCTCCTTGACGTGAGTTTCTAGTAGAACGCTGATCTTCACATTATTTTGTTTTGAGCCAACGCCGAAAAACCCACTGACGACAACCACTGTTTAGTCCCCTCACATTCCAACTGAACATTCATCTAGAATTCTTTGGGGGGGGGGGTGTCGAGAAACAGGGATTTTCAGAGGAGAGGTACCTTACCCGAGGGCGTTTCCCAGATAAGCATGTAATGAATTTCTGTAACAAGTTTGAGGTTTAAGACCCTGCACAAAGCCTCCTGTCTTTGAGCTCGTCGTGCCTGTTTGGACTGCTTCACTATCCAAATAGGTGACTCCTCAACTAGTTTTTCTAATATCTTGCATGTCTCCAACCTTAATTCATCCATCCCTCTTTCCCGACCCTCACTCCAGTTTTTCATTACATTATGATCTTGATAAAGCGTAGTTCCCATTGGCACTAGAGATGAGCTTGTATTAATTTCAGACGATTTTCTTGTTGAGAGCTCCCGAGATATCGTAGGAGATGAGTTTTTCGCTCTAGCTCGAGAACGAGAGGAAGCTCGTCTCACTGTCTTTAAACTTGGAACTCGTGTTGTTGTATGGAGGAATTATCCCAAACTGAAGAAACTGGTTTACCTGGTGTCTCACAGCTACCAAAATCATATAAAATCTTTATACTTTTTGAGATATCCTTCTGATCCTTCATATGAGTCTTCTTTTTAACCAGCAATTGAGGACAACGGTTTAAAAGATGGGCAAACCTTCTGCAATTTCAGCATTTCAGAGGAAATATGGGATACTCCACTTTTATCCTTACCGAATTGCCGTTTGAGTCCTTGTCTCCACTATCTTAGGAGAACTGTGTTTTAAGTTGATCTACTCTTTCACCTTAATGTCTCTGAAATGGTATAGAGCGAAATGTGATTTCTCAATGTGAAGAGGTTCGCCGATGGCACTAGCTATTATACTGATGCTTTCCAAAGAGTATAACTAAGGTGGGACATTCTTCAGAATTACCCATGTTGGAGCGGACACCAAATCATGAGCTGCAAGTGTGCCGTCGGGGTTCCAAGGGGACAGCGAGAAAGCACAATGTGCTACTTGCCAGTAACCCACCTGAAGAACCCACTCATGCTTCTGTTCCGATGGGATAAAGATGAGGCAGAAGGAATGCGACATAGGTTGAATGGTTATTCTTCCGGGTTTTCCCCATAAAGGATTGAGATCCGCAAAGATTTTTGTTGGCGAGGAGATTAGTCCATGGAAGTTAGCTACTAGGTTATCTTTCCACAGAGCGGAAGCTTGCAGGAGGACTGACTCTGAAGCTTGGACCACCGGAGTTCCGTTGCCGGAGAAATAGTGTTCTGAAACTTTCTTAAGATTTCGGAGTGAAGATTTGAAGCTTTCAGCATATGACGGAGCACCGGAGGACGAGATCGATAGCAGAGTTGATGTCTTCATCTTCATCGTTTCAGCCAACGTTTCCCTGTTCAACTTATCATTTCAGGAATTTTTCGGATCTTCAATCGGTTCGTTCGGGTTCAAATTCGCGATATTATCGTTATTTGAAAGATTCTGAATCAGCAACTCTGAGACACATGGAGGAATCAGCGGAGTGTGAGACTCCTTCTCTGGCGCTTCATCCATCTGTGCATGGATCTGGTAATCACTTGACATGGTCGATTTCAGAGTTTTCCATGGCTTCCAATCACAATTTGATAAAGGATTCAAAAGAAAATATTAAAGAAAGAAGAGGGGAATAAGACCAACTGACGACATAGATTCAAAACAAAAACCCTAGCCACACAAATTGCCTCATATTGTTTCTCTTTAGAGAAAAATTAGCTTTATTTATACTCATACTCAAAATCTAATTTTTCTATAATCAAATAAGTTAGAGTTTTAGCTAGCTGGACCAGGCAACAACTCCAAATAATAAAAATTAATTTGTGCGCGATAATTATAAAAAAAAATGAAAAATGAAAGAAATAAACGTAGCTAACCGCGAAAGTGGCTGTAGCCTGGTGGTAAGTGGGAGTGGCATTGTCCCTCCCCACCTAGCTTCGAATCCCACCAGTAGCACTTTGGTGACAGGAGCAAGTAATGCAGTTTTCGTATGTAAGTCGTTACCTCTGAGAGTATCCTAGCTGGATCACATACCTGAAGGGATGTGGTGTAAAAACCAGTAAGATATGATGTTAAAAAAAAAAAAAAAAAAAACGTAGCTAACCTCATCTCCCTCTTCTTTTTCTTGTTCCTTTTTTTCTTTTCGGTCTTCTTTCTCCTCCACCTATAGTCATCGATACGCGATGGCCTCATCTTCCTCCTCCATTTTCACCGGCGTTAAATTTTCTCCGATCCTAACTCCTCTTAACTCTCGGGATAGCCGCCGCTCTGGATTTATAAAAGATGGCCGGAATAAACTTAGGTTTAATCCGGCGGCTAATCTTGTTCGCGTGGAAGCTCAGACTTTAGTTCCTCATAATGGTCTTTGGTAGGTCTTCTTAATCACCAGCTTTGTGTTCTATCTATACATAATAAGATTTTGAGATGGAGATGTCTTATGGAAAAGTTAACATCTTTCTGAATTTGTGGAAACTGAATTTAAATTATTGGCTGAAAATATAGCCACTGATTCTTTCTTTTTCCTTCTGTTGGTGAGTTTATTTAATTTTTGGTTGAAAATTTTGTGGTGTTAAAAGGGCGAAACAAACTACGAACAGGGGACGATGGAAGAGGAACATTGTTCTGGGACAGAGAATTACTGAGACATCACTTTCTCAGGGACGTAGTTTCTGTCTTACCTGTAAAAAGACTCAACCAGGGATCAGAAGATCACTACCTGGAGCGTTTGTGGACAGAACTTCATTTTGTTTGTCAAGGTCTCGTTTGACGTCTTCTTTGGTCCGTAAGCTATACACCAGTTCCTTTCTATGCTCTAGTCTTGCTTCTTGTTTGAACTATTGTGTTTATCTGAGTCAAACATGTGTCCAACTTTTCAGAGCAAACATTCTCAGATTGTAAATGCAACAGTTGGACCAGATGAGCCACATGCTGCTGGTACAGCCTGGCCAGATGGGATTGTTGAGGAGAGACAAGATGTGGAGTTATTGCCCCCTGAGATAGATAGGGCAGAGCTAGAAGCGTTTCTTGGTTGTGAACTTCCTACTCATCCGAAGTTGCACCGGGGACAGTTGAAAAATGGGCTTCGGTATCTTATTTTGCCGAACAAAGTTCCACCAAACAGGTAAATTTAGTAGAATGCTTGAAGTTGGTCTACGCATGATACTCTTAATGGTTGTTTCATGCATCAGTGATATTGATATGGTTCCCCTTACATAATATCGATATATTATTTATTTTCTTAGAAAAAATCAACAATAAAATGCTTAGATGATGGTTATTTGTACCCCCATCCTGTTATATCTTAAGCATATGGTGGGATCATTTTAGGTCTTTCCTCTTTTATCTTACGTATTTGGTGAACTTTTTTCAATTGCTAGATTTGAGGCACACATGGAAGTTCATGTAGGATCGATTGATGAGGAAGATGATGAGCAAGGCATTGCTCATATGATAGAACATGTTGCATTTCTTGGGAGCAAGAAACGTGAGAAACTTCTTGGTACAGGTGCCCGCTCTAATGCCTACACCGATTTCCACCATACAGTATTTCATATTCATTCTCCAACCCACACAAAGGTTTGTTATCTTGTACCCCTATTGTCGTATTTTTTTGATGTAGCTTCTTCTGACTAGTCCAACTTTACAAGTTTTTGTTGCCTCAACAAATATAGTGCTTATAGTAGTAGGATTGATTTATGGTGCTTATAGTAATAACATTGGTTTTACTAAATTATTACATTCTTTCACTCTGTTTCTCCTTATCACTCTTTTTCTTCTCTCAACATCCATCCAAAGGCCTCACTATATTTCTATATTTAATGTTGCACCGAAAATAATATTTCTTTTGAGCAAACGTAGTGGGTTTGGCGTTGATTTTCATTTGTTTGTGGACCTTGAAGTCTGTTTTTTTTTGAAACGTCTGTAGATGTTATTGTGATAATTTGCCTTATTTCCTGGCTATTCATGTTGATAGAGTTGGCCAGAGGGAACCCTAGTCTCATATTAATTGAAATGCTGAAACTTTTCAGGACTCTGAGGACGACCTTTTTCCATCTGTGCTTGACGCCTTAAATGAGGTATACAGCATTGAGTTTGCTATCTAAGATGATGTCTTCCCATTGGATATGTCCTGAGATTTTTCTGTACCAAAAATCAGAGTCCCTGTAAAGTTCGTAAATTGTTATTCATCTGGTGGTCAAAATCTTAATTCTCTAGTGATTACAGATAGCTTTTAACCCAAAATTCCTCTCTTCTCGAGTTGAAAAAGAGAGACGGGCCATACTTTCTGAACTTCAGATGATGAATACAATCGAGTATCGTGTTGACTGCCAGGTATTCATGAAGAATAGTTTTCTGTATGTCGTCATAACAGTTCTTTTTCTTGCTCAGTTTTTGGTGAATGATCAGTGACACATTGTGTTTTGTTTCTTGACACTAGTTGTTGCAACATCTACATTCTGAGAACAAGCTAGGCAGAAGGTTCCCTATTGGATTGGAAGAGCAGATTAAGAAGTGGGATGTTGACAAAATCAGGAAATTCCATGAGCGGTGGTACTTCCCAGCGAATGCCACATTATATATTGTGGGAGACATTGACAACATACCGCGGATAGTCCACAATATTGAAGTAGGATATTGTCTATACATTTCTTTTGCATTGTATTTTTTTCTTTAGTAGATAAATATTGAATCTATGCTATGTAGTCTATCTTGACCTATCTTGACCGGACAATCGCTCTTGCGCAGGCTGTGTTTGGAAAAACTGGTTTGGATAATGAGGCAACACCCACTTCTACTCCTGGTGCCTTCGGTGCCATGGCTAATTTTCTTGTCCCCAAGCTGCCAGCTGGTCTTGGTGGAAGCTTTTCCCAAGAGAGAACAAATACTGCTGATCAATCCAAGATCATTAAAAGAGAAAGACATGCAATTCGTCCTCCGGTTGAGCATAATTGGTCGCTTCCTGGAACCAGTGTTGATCTAAAGCCTCCGCAGATATTTAAGCATGAGCTTCTTCAAAATTTTGCAATCAACATGTTCTGCAAGGTTTTTGTTATAATCTTTTGATTTCTCCGTTTACTCTTTTTTTTTTTTTTTTTTTTTTTTTGAGTTTAAGATACAACCAAGTTAGGGTGGTAGTTTTATGAATTTTTTTGGGTCTTCCTGCAGATACCTGTTAACAAGGTTCAGACATTTGGAGACCTGCGAAATGTTTTGATGAAAAGAATATTTCTCTCTGCTCTACATTTTCGAATAAATACGAGATACAAGGTATGAAATTTTTTAAGAGTGGGCAATCTAATGGGATTTTTCAGAATATAAATTTGTATCCCATTATCTTGATGTGCAATATCAAGAGTAAAAAAATCTGTATCAGTTCATGGATGTAGCTACATTATTGACTGAAGTTTTAAGTAATCACGTGCATTGTTTGTAGACTCAGTACTGTTGGTGATGTTAGTTTTGTACCTTTCAGAGTTCAAACCCGCCATTTACGTCAGTTGAACTGGACCATAGTGATTCGGGAAGGGAAGGATGCACTGTTACGACTCTTACTGTCACCGCAGAGCCCAAAAATTGGCAAAATGCAGTAAAAGTTGCTGTCCAAGAGGTTTGTTTATTGTTTGTTATAATTTTCCTCATCGTGAATACTATTGTTTTTGTTTGGTTGGACTGATGATCTGGACTTCATGACAAATGGATTGGTTGAAGAGATAAGCTAAAGAACTGTTATAAGCCATTTGTCATTTTTTATTTGCTTATGATAATTCGTTCAGCTATGTTTAACATGTAATTTTACCTTTAGGTTCGAAGACTCAAAGAATTTGGTGTTACCAAGGGTGAACTTACTCGTTACATGGATGCTCTTTTAAAAGATAGCGAACATCTTGCAGCCATGATTGATAATGTGTCGTCTGTTGATAACCTGGACTTTATAATGGAAAGTGATGCACTTGGTCACACGGTTATGGATCAGACGCAAGGACATGAGACCTTGGTTGCTGTAGCTGGGACTGTTACGCTTGAAGAGGTAGGTTTGATAGTTCCACTTATTCTTATTAGCATTTCTTGTAGAATGTAAAACGAAAGGTGACTGTTGATTTTGAAATTCCTGGTGTTTATTTAACTAGTGGATTTTCTACACTTCCTTCATATCATCCTATTATTTTTTTTTAAAAATTAGTTGCTTTCTTCTGTTTTGATTCTTTCTTGTCCAGGTAAACACTGTTGGCGCCAAGGTTCTAGAATTTATTTCTGATTTTGGAAAGCCCACTACACCGCTTCCTGCAGCAATAGTTGCTTGTGTTCCCACAAAAGTGCATGGTGATGGGGTTGGTGAGAGTGATTTCAATATAACTCCCAGTGAAATATTGGATTCTGTCAAATTAGGATTATTAGCACCCATTGAAGCTGAGCCTGAGGTAATATTTCGTTCGTAACTTCTTCTTTGACTTTTACTTTGCTTTCAATAATAGAACGAAGGCTAGTTGTGAATCAGCTTTTTGCATTCACCATTGCAGCTAGAGGTGCCAACAGAATTGATCTCTCAGTTACAATTGCAAGAGTTAAACTTGCAGCGAAATCCATGTTTTGTCCCTATTCCTGGGTCAGGCGTAACCAAATTGCATGACAAAGAGACTGGGATCACTCAGCTTCGCCTATCCAATGGGATACCTGTAAATTTTAAGGTACGTTTTTCGTCCCTTTCCCATTGCTTGCTATTCTTAGCAACTCATAATTTCCTCTCTACATTATAATACATTTTCTTAAATAATTTATTATCTTGTGCTCGCTGCAAAACAAATTGCCGTTTTAAACATTCTCTTCAAAATATGTTTAATATTTAGCACAAATCCACGTTACTTAGTAAGTAATTATGAGCTCCGTGGAAAAGAAACTATGTAGAAATGTTACAAACTATGGTGTTGATTGATACTACAATTTGTATGTAGAAATTTTGACCCTTCCCTAAAAGGTTTCCCTTTTCAATTCAGATATCAAAGACCGAATCTCGGGCAGGTGTGATGCGGCTTATTGTTAGTGGTGGACGAGCTGCTGAAACTTCAGACTCCAAAGGAGCTGTGGTGGTTGGTGTTCGTACCCTCAGCGAGGGTGGTCGAGTTGGAGACTTTTCAAGGGAGCAGGCAAGTGAAGCTATTGACAACTGCATTGTTATTTTCTTCTTAGTACTGAAAAGGGATATGAACTAAGCTGAAAACCATTTAATAAATCATTTAGGTGGAACTTTTCTGTGTAAATCATTTAATAAACTGCTCGTTGGAGTCAACTGAGGAATTCATTGCCATGGAGTTCCGATTTACTTTGAGGGACAATGGAATGCAAGCAGCTTTTCAACTGCTTCACATGGTGCTTGAGGTATTAGGTTATAACAAATAAGATGTAAAATGCTGTGCAACATTTTTTTAATTCTTGTTTCCTTATTAATTCGCTAGTCAAGAGTGTTTTCTTTTATCCGCTTGTTCTTTATTCTCTTTTTTTCTAATCTTTTGCTGATAAAGGGTGTGATTCTTTGGCATGCAGCATAGTGTCTGGTTGGAAGATGCATTTGATCGAGCACGGCAGCTATATCTTTCGTATTATCGATCAATACCTAAAAGCTTGGAGCGTGCGACTGCTCATAAACTCATGACCGCGATGTTGAACGGTGATGAGCGCTTTATTGAGCCGACACCTAAGTCACTACAGAACTTGAATCTAGAAACTGTGAAAGACGCTGTCATGAGTCATTTTGTTGGGGACAATATGGAGGTGATGTCTCAAACTTGAAAGCTGATAATTGCGTGAGTAATGTTAATTTTATTTGAAGTTCATAATTGTTTCCTTCAGGTTAGTATTGTGGGGGACTTTTCAGAGGAGGAAATTGAGCGTTGCGTCCTTGACTACCTTGGTACCGTTAAAGCTAGCCATGATTTTGCAAATCCACTAGGATCTGAGCCTATTGTGTTTCGCCAACCAACAGCTGGGTTGCAATTTCAACAGGTTAGGAACAAAGCAGTAATGCAGGGACTTTCTAGTTCCTCTCTTTGGTCTTCCCGTATCCTTAGATATGGGATCCAAGCAGGATGTATTGACACATATTTATACCTGGACAGGTATTCTTGAAGGATACTGATGAGAGAGCATGTGCATACATTGCGGGACCAGCCCCAAATCGTTGGGGCTTTACAGTTGACGGGGATGACCTTTTTGAGTCTGTTAGCAAGCTTTCTGTTGCTCCTGGTAAGTTACACCGTAGTGGACAGACATAAAACTAGGAGTCATATAGTGTCGCAATTTTGTGTATAGATCTGGTTCTGAGCTTGTCTCATCACTCTCAGATCCAGAAATGTATCGGTTTAGCGGTTAGCTCTGAGATAAGTAGCTTCCAATATTTTATTTAAGCACAATGAAATTGCAGATGGACTTTTGAAATCGGAGGACCAGTTGCTAGATGGAAGCGACAGGGAGTTGCAAAGAAAGCTTCGTTCCCACCCTCTTTTCTTTGGAATCTCAATGGGTCTACTGGCAGAAATCATAAACTCAAGGTAACTCTTATTGTTGAACGACGCCGTATTATTCGAAAGCTGAGTTTCTTTGCTGCTATTGTACTGTCTGATTTGGTTCATGTCTAGAATTTGCTTAGAATCTAACCGCCAGAATGAAGCACTTTCTATGAGATGAACGCTTTCATCATGTGTCCAAAGAATATTTGGTTAAGAGAATGCATGTTTATACATCTCATTGTTTATGCAGTTCTGACCTAAGCTTGCTCTGCTTCTATGTACCTATTACGTTAGATATATCTTTTCTTCAACCCGTAGCTGAAAGAGAAATCTCTACGTCATTACAGGCTATTCACGACAGTACGAGATTCTCTTGGACTGACTTATGACGTATCATTTGAGCTGAACCTATTTGATAGGTTGAATCTTGGGTGGTATGTGATATCTGTGACTTCAACTCCTGGCAAGGTGCAGTCTTTGTCTTTTGCTTATGATAAATGTGCTGCGCTTTCCTCGACAGTATTTGTTACAAAGTTTCTCAATGTACTTTTCAGGTATACAAAGCGGTTGATGCCTGCAAGAGCGTTCTTAGAGGTTTGCATAGCAACCAAATTGCTCCTAGGGAGTTAGATCGGGTTAGTTGTCTCTTTTGCCTTCTCAGCTAATCTCTTGTTAGTTTATTTTCTTTGTTAATGAAAGTAGTGTTCTTTGTAAATCAACAGGCAAAGCGAACGCTTCTTATGAGACATGAAGCTGAACTCAAGTCTAATGCCTATTGGCTTAATCTATTAGCTCACTTGCAAGCTTCCTCTCTTCCGAGGAAGGTGAGACTGACTTGCATGCTCTTAAAACAAGGAAAATACATTTTTTTTTTTACGATGACTTAAACTTGTTTTGATGTGGTTGTTGTGGCTTTTAGGAACTGTCATGCATTAAAGAACTTAGTTCGTTATACGAAGCTGCTTCAATTGAGGACATATACGTCGCTTATAATCAATTGAAAGTGGACGAAGACTCTTTGTACTCCTGCATCGGGATTGCTGGGGCTCAAGCAGGCGAAGACGCTACTGGTAAGTATGACGTCTCTTGAGCAAAGCAGTTTGAGATCAGTTGTGGTTGAAAACACAAAACTCTGATGTGCAGCTCTTTCAGAAGAGGAAGAACCAGAAGATGCTTTCTCAGGAGTTCTTCCAGTGGGACGAGGCTCGTCTATGACCACAAGACCAACAACCTGATACACAGGTTTGGCTTGTAATGTAATGTGTAGGTGAAGACATGTGCCGTAGATACGGTACGACAGACGGGAAGGCAAAGAAACATCATAAGACTCGTGGGTACGGAAATAAGCTTCATCAGAGGTTGTCCTGAGAGCTTTGACATAAGAGGATTCTATACTTTCTTGTGATCATCATTGCTAATAAATAACCTCATTATCGATACTATTCATCTGTCTCCTTCATATTTATAGAAGAATAAAACAGTACCAAATTAGTTTACCCTTTTTTCTTTTACTGGATCGTTACTACTACGGTGCAAAATTTATGCAGCTGTAAATGTAATTTAAATCATAGTCTCTTGTTCTCGTGTTCTTTTATCCATAAAAACATTGGAGGTGATCATGACTAGTGGGATAGCAATTTGGTGGCTTAAGGGGTTGATCTATTTGGGGTCCATTTATAAACCAAGAAAATGAGTAATGGCGAAAAGTAACAAATAGTTGTGGTTTTAATGGTTTTAAGGTCACTGGAAAATTGATCAAAACATAGGGAAGTTCGTTCTGTTACGTTTTAGCTCAAAGAAGACTTCCAAACTCCAATGAACGCCCTACTAAAACCGTAAAAAAAAAGACGGTTGAATCAGCTTTTCAACGAGCCAAAGTACGCTGTAATCAGAGATATGAGAAGTTACGAAAGACCAAAGACAAAGTGAAGAAGCTGCAAGGCTAAGAGTCTTCCGCTACGGTCCAGGCGACCACTGAGTGAGGAGTTGCTGAGGATACGGCATTTCTTGCACTCCCAACCTTCTCGTTATAATGTTAAATTATTACTACTCATGCATAAATCTCCCTGTGTGTTCATTGCGTGAAGTAGATTGCCAATCAATTAAACGTATTGGGTAACATTAATCCTAGAAAGATGCACGTTATTTGAATTTGTGATAGGGTGAGCTACTGGTTAGGGTGTCTCATGTCCGGTCTGACTGATTGACGACCGTCTTGTTTGGTATGTGAACAAATCGAAACCAAAACCAATTGACAACTGCTTTGAAAATGTTTTCGCCTTAAGACATGTTAAATTTTGTACCAGAGAATATCAAGAGCATTGAAAATTTTAAAGATTAGACTGATTGTTCAGACGTGGTGTTTTCAATAGAAAAGTGGTCAGCATTCTCATTCCTTCTAGAGGAGTTTAGTGGATGGTACTTCGAACAGATAAATATATCACTAAATCCACGGACAACAAACATGAAAACAGATAACTTAACGCACAGTGAAAAGATATTCTAAATAGAAATGATATATATCAATACAACATCACCAATTTGGTTAGATAAGACTTTTTATAATAGTTACAAGTTTGTTGTAAGAACATATAATATCAAAAGCATTTAAAAATGGATGATGCACTAGGAGGATTGTTGACAGGATTTAATATGCTTTGCATAATAACCTCATGGAGATTTGAAAGTATATATGATCAAATATGAATATCAGGATCCCATAATTTCAAGATCCATCCCGCCGCCATTGAAGCAACATAATCTAGATAAACACTCCTTTGACTAGAGCTGTCAAATGGACGGGCAGACCATGGGCTGTCCACGTCCAATACATTATGGATATGTTACGGAAAATCCCATGTATAAAACGGGTTAGTATGAGCTATGTCCAACTTCGCCCATGGACAAAATGGGCTGGACAATTTGGACATTGGACAGTCCAAACTATCTAAAATTTTAGGTCAAAATATATTTAGGAAAAACTATTTATTGTTTCGATATTTCGATCACAATATCTGATAAATCAATATAGAAATTCAAAAAATTCAGGCGATCAAATGTCATACATACATTTTGTTGTTTTGATGTTTGTGTTCATCCCTTGAGCTCTAATATATATAAAAAAATTGAATCAAAATTATTCGCTAGTTTATTGATTTTACGGTTCCTTTTTATTGTTTGAAAATTTGTTTTGGTTTGTTCTTCCACGAATTCTTTTCATATCTCAATACAAGAAAACACACTAATTTTTGACGGAAATAAATCAGTTGAAAATTTCTGAAAAATTTTTGACAGAATTTTGACAGAAAGAATTACAAAAAAATAATTGGTTTGAAAATCCCTCAAAAATTTATGAGAGATTTCCGAGGGAAAAAAATATTTGATTATTATTTTATTTTATTTTCCTCATAAATTTTTGAGGGAAATTAAATTTTAGATTTTTTTTTTTTTTTAAAATTCTACCGAAAATCTCTCGAAAATTTCTGAGCGATTTCTGATGGAAATTAAAGTTTTTTATTTTTTATTTTATTTTTTAAAAAAATTCAGTCAGAAATCTGTCGTAAATTTCCGAGGGATTTTCGACAAAATTTTTAAAATATATATAAATCAAAAAATTTAAATTTCTTCGAAAATTCCTCAGAAATTTCTGAGGGATTTCTGATGAAAATTAAATTCGAAAATTAAAAAAATTCTCTCCTCCTCCTACCAATTTTTTTTTACTGATTTATCTTAATGTGATTTGGAATTTTATGATTTGTGTTTCTAAGTTTCTGGATTGTTACATCTATTTTAAGTGGAGTTTATTTGAAACTTTTAGTTAAAATACGTGTTATTAAAATATTATATGAATCATGATTTCATAAGCATTGATCTAATTTATTGATACATGTTAGAGATTAAAAAGATTATATGTGTTTATAGGTATTTTTGTTTATATTTTTGTTTTGTTTAAGTTAATCATTTGGACGTCCATGGAAATGTCCAACTACATATGTCCAATTGGTTTTGTGTCTAACTGGACATAGTTGTTGTTGGTCATGTCCATGGACGTCCAATAAAAATTCATTTCTAGCTGGACATGTCTAGTTGGACATAGGCCCAACCAATCGACACCTCTACCTTTGACTTTGAGAGATTCCTAAAGACTTTCCTCAAGATACTGAGAACGAATACGCTGATAGCTTGTTAAGCTAGGAAGAGATCATACATGAGAGCTACAATTTTAAATCTTGGACCATACAATAGGGGATGTTAATTGTGTGGTTTTAACTGATGGAGATGATATTAAGAAAGAAGCAGTAATGTTTTTTGAAACATTTATGAATCATGAGCCAGAGGATTAAGAGGGAATGTCTGTTGATCAATTACGTGAGGTGCTAAGCTACAAATGTGTGGATTCAGATTGGGATCAGCTACCAATTAGGTGACTGGTGAAGAAATTATGAAAACAATTTTTGCAATACCAAATGACAAATCACCGGGACCGGATGGATTCACTAGTGCATTCTTCAAAACTTTATGGACTGTTGTGGGCAGTCATATACTAATCGCTATGTTGTAGCTTAGTAGTCACAAAACGTATTAACTAAATATATAGTCGTAATTTGTAATCGTAAAACTTATGTTTTCTTATAATGCTTAATAGTTCCATAACTAGATTGATGGTGATCAATGAATTAATGAATTCTTAGCTTTATTGGTATTAAAAAGGAAAACATATCTATTTATCACATTTAATTGTTTTTATTGCTGTATATTTTTATGATCATCTAGCTTCAGAACGGATAAGTATATCACTAATTCTACAGATAAAACATAAGGGTGGATAACCTAGCGTGTAGTGAACAGAGACTCCCAATAGAAATAGTATATATCAATACAGCACCACCAATTTTGTTAGATAAGACTTTTTTTATAATAGGTACAAGTTTGTTGTAAAAAAATAAATATCAAAAGCATTTAGAAATGGATGACACACTAGGGGGAATGTTAACAGCATTTCATATGCTTTGCATAATAACCTCATGGAGATTTGAAAGTATATATGATCAAATATGAATATCTGGATCCCACAATTTTAAGATCCATCCGGCAGCCATTAAAGCAACATAATCTAGAAATAAACGCTCCTTTGACTTTGAGAGATTCCTGAAGACTCTCCTCAAGATCGTGCTGAGAACGAATACGCTGGTAGCAAGGTAAGCTAGGAAGAGATCATACATGAGAGCTACAATGTTAAATCTTGGACCATATTATAAGGGATGTTAATGGTGTGGTTTTAATTGATTGAGATGATATTAAGAATGAAGCAGTAATGTTTTTTGAAACATTTCTGAATGACTGATTCAAAAAATTAGGAATGAATGTCTGTTGATCAATTACGTGAGGTGCTAAGCTACATATATAGGGATTCAGATTGGGATCAGCTAACCAAGGAGGTCATTGGTGGAGAAATTATGAATTTTGTTTTTGCAATACCAAATGAAAAATCATCGGGATCGGATGGATTCACTAGTGAGTTCTTCAAAGCTTCCGAAAATGTTGTGGGTAATCTTATACTAGTCGTTATGTTGTAGCTTAGTAGTCGCAAAACATAGTCGCCACTTGTAGTCGTAAAATTTATGTTTTTTGTAGTGCTGAGTAGTTTCAAAACTAAATTGATGGTAATCAATAAATTAATAAATTCTTAGCTTTATCGATTTTAAAAGAGATAACATATCTATTTATCATCTTCAATTGTTCTTAATCGCTGTATGCTTTTATGATCATCTAGCTTCAGATATTAGGTTAATATAAATCTCCAAATTCTTGCTATATTTTTTGAACAAGTATTTGGATGAACAATGAGTCATAACTAACGAAAGCTGACTTATGGATTATTCTGAACAATTGAGTCTTGAACTGCTTAATGCATGTCTTCAAACTGTAATAACCAATGAAATTAATTTTATTAGGTTGTTGAGACATAGAGGTTGGAGCCACGTAAGTGGAAAGACTTCTAAAATCGTAACAAACTTTTAAAAACCGATATTTTCTGCATATCTATATATCTAGAATTAAATAATCTTTGTAATTTGCCAATTGACTTAGTGCCTTCCTTGCATCAAATTTTCATTACCTTACTTGCTAATTTTGTGCCTCTTTAGTTATAAAAAATCTCAAAACTAAGTCTCTTTTGTTTTTAGCTTGATTTGACTCCCATAACTTGCAGTACACCTAATTTTATTTTAGATCAATGTGGATACTATATTTTCCTCGTTTTTGTGTGCTTACATGTATAATTGGGTGAAAAATTTCACTACTTCACTTAATGACTATTTGACAAGTTGGTGTTTTTAACACTTAAGTGATGATGGAGTACTTAAGATATCATCCACTCTGGAGGTTTATTCCAACACTAAGAATGTAAGTTTTTACTTAATTTAAGTGAATTCAAGTTGATATTGGGTTGATAACCGTTTTTCGATCTAACCTAATTGCGGAAATCAAACTAAATACAAAATATGTAATGAATAAATGATGAATACCAGAACTAAATAAAATGAGATGAACAAGAAATAAACTTAAGGTACGAAATTGATTTATTGAGATTCATGAATAAATAAGTCTTTGGGCTTAGGTAATTGGTTGAATATTTAAAGAAAATTATATTAACTCATGTTTATAAGTTCACTAAGGTCATCCACTAATGAAAGAACCTTAAGTTAATCTACTTCCATGGTAAAAAAAAACTTCATTTGCCACCCAATCAAATACCAAACTTTCATTTGGAGACTTGATGGGTAATGAACATTAAGACTGTGTTCTTTCTAGGTAGCTAAGCAACCCGAAGTCAACTTACATTGACCAAATTTAGCAAAGCCCGTGTAGAGAGTGTTCAAGCGCCACAAACATCCGGTCATGGATTTTTTTGGGCTAATGAATCAGACTCAAGCGGTCAGAATGAATCTGTCATTAAACACCTCTAAGCACGATGTGAACAAATGTTTTGAGCTTTAAACAATCATCGTTTTCCTTAAAACATTCAAACATACCTAACCTTAAAGACTATAGGGAACTACTCACTAATCTTCATGAATAGGGAAATCATATTGGTTGATGATTCACTAAACATTGTATTGTAAGAAAAGTAAAAAATTAAAATTGTAACTTAATGAATAATAAGAAAGGATTATGAAAATAAACTACTGAATAAATTCTTAAAAAAATTTTACAAAAGTAAATTCAAAACATTGCAAGAAAAAGATAAACTATGAATAACTAGAATAAAAACCGACTAGACAAAAAATAAAGGCTACAAGAAAAAGTTAAAATATTAGAGTTTTTAGAGGTGAATAACAAGAATAAATGGGAAAAATCCTAGATAGCTGGTGCGGACTCGCTAGCTCAATTAAAATAATCAAGTCGGCCATTCCTTCGCAATGGGTTAGTAACCCGTTGTCGCTTCTTGCAGATTTCCTTCCCTCCAATCTGATCTTCTTCGACTCTTAAGCACATCTTCAGCCTTTAATACTCTTTTGCTCCGGTTTCTAATACTTATCACAATATCACTTGATAATGTAGAATGTATGCAAAATGAAAATCTAAGCATACTAATATGCGATAATGAGGTAAACATGATGCAAAACCTAGTCTAAATCCTAGTAAAATTATGAGATATTACTATTTTCCAATAAAGTTAACATCTACACAGAAACCAGACGTATCCTATCTCTATGTTTTTGTGTGTGGGGTTAATGTTCGGATAGCACCACTGCACTTAAAAATGGATCCACAATGGGGATTGAAACTATATGGCAGATATAAGTTACCAAGTATAATTACGTATCTTCAACCGACACTACTGATATGTTTACAACACATTTTGTAGATTACAATTTTAATGAAAGTGAATTTCTAACTTTATGAAGTGAAAATAAACAAGTGCCAAACACTTTTACATGGTGTACATCATCTCTGGCATATCTTGATCCTCACAAGTCAACACAAGTTGGATTTTTAGCAAATTATACATATTTAAAAATTGAAAAAACCATTTACCAGATATGTTCACATATATGAAAAGATGAAAAATCATATATCCTCACTATTAATTTTCCATCAGGAATTAATGTGCGTGAAGAAAATATCAATGGGAGTAGACTAAACAAGCAAGGGGTTCGAATGAAGCGGGAGGTTGATAAGCTCGACAGATAAAAATATCTGAAAGAAAAAAATTGGGAGAAATGTTTTCAGAAAAACCAAATAAAGATATATGTCCAAAATACATATATGAAAAGGCTCCAGAAGAACCATATAAAGAAAAATATCCAAATGACATATATTAATGAGTTTAAGAAAAACCAGATAAAGAGATTCATGTAGAAGACAAACGTGACACAAAAAAAGATATGAGATTTCCATTACCTTTGCCTAAACTGAGATATTATTAGTTAGAAGTCAAATAGGTGATACATATGGAATATTCTCTTTTTCTGTATTCATATAAATAAATCATAATAAAAATAATCTATATCCAAGATCCGTGTCAGAGTGCCATATTAAGAGAAATGGAAAAGGGTCATAAAATATTCATTATTGAGAAAATTGGTGGAATAGGTACTTTATAAAATGATAATTTGAAAATAAGGTATTTTAAGATATATTTGGTAAATAGGTATTTTGTGATGTAAAATACCTGTATTATCTTTAATTAGATATTATTATCACAGACAAAAACCAAAAAATAATACTAAACCAGTTTAGTATATTTTACTAAACCAAAACTTTTTCTATAATAATTATACATGTACAGAAAATTAAAAAATGTTCTATTCTGGATTTTTCCCAATTTTTAAATATTTCATATTACTTGTTGTATCTCATAAAATAAAAATTAAAGCACCAAACTAAAAACACAATTTTCAAAAATCTTATGAAATAAAACACCAAAAATTATGAAAAAGAAAATTTGAAAATATTGTATAAAGGAAAACAATAAGAAACCTCTAACATAAAAACATGTCATTGTTAAAAACTAAAACAACAAAATTCATCAGAATGGTTTTAAGTTCCATAGCTAATTAAGCGGATTATTACAAATTGCTCTGTTGTGTTGAGTTCCATTGCATCTCGAACATCTATGCATTTTTGTCTTCTTGTCTATGAACACAAAATATTTGCTATCAAATATATATATTTTTCAACTAATAAATCAAATATAATAGATGAAATATTACCTTAAATTCACCCTCTGATAATTTTTGCTTTTAAGAGGTTAAAAAAATTATTGATTGTTTCTAAAATAAAATGAGGTAAGTAAAATCTTGGTTTCAATATTATTGTATAAAAGATATTCTGTCATATAATACTTTCTTTGAAAAGAAAGAGAGATTTAGTAAAATAGATAGTTTCTAAATATTTTTCTATAAAAAATATATTATGATACAATATCTACTAATTTTTATAATTTCAAAATCTTATGGTTAAACCAAGTTTTTACATATCAATTAACCCAGCTAACCAATAAGGATAATATAGTCTTAAAATTTTTGACAGAAAATCAAAAGTACCTTATTTTCTAATTACAAAACTAAAACCACCTTTCCACTAAGAAATATTTAGAAACTACCTATTTTACTAAATCTCTATTAATTATTTTCCCTTCGTAAAAGAATTATACCTGTAGACATTACACATGAAGATGTAATATCAGTCGAATACAAATGGGTTTTGTTGAGAAAAATAAATGAAAATGTTAACAAGGTATAAAAGTCTGATTTGTAGCAAGATTTTTTTTTTTTTTTTTTTTTTATCAGAGGCTGAAAACTGATTATGAAAATATATATTCCTTGGTTATAAATACAGTCACATTTAGATATTGAATGAGTCTAACGTCGTCTAGAAATCAAGATATGTATTTTGTGGATGTCATTACTGTATATTTATATGGATTATTGGATAATGATATATTTATGTAATCCCGTAAGGATTAAAGATCCAAGAAGGATCAATGTTGCTGAAAGCATCTACAAAAATATGTTCATTCTAATTACAACAATCATTTTATGGAATAAAATAATACGGATGTATGTGGTGTAACCAATTAAGTGAATATTTATTGAGTAAATGATACATTAATAATGTGATATATATGCCTTTGTATACTATTAAGAAATCATCATCATGATTTGTCATCAATGTTGTATTTGTTGATGATCTGAACAAAATTAAAATTTGAAAAAAATTTATGATGCAAAAACTCATATGAAAAAAGAGTTTGAAATAAAAAAAGTTTTTGGAAAGAATTTCTTTTTGTTTTGGGCTCCGTATAAAGCATTCCCAATATAGAATATTTATACATGAATCCAATTATATCAAATAAGTGTTTAAATGCTTTAATATCAATAAAGTGAATCATCTGAATACTCCAATGCCCAATAGATTGCATGATGTTGACGGGTATTCATTTTGATTATGTGAAGATAGCAAAGAAATATTATATCATGAAGTACCTTATATAAGCATTATTGGTGGGTTTATGTATCTTGTAAATGGTACTCGATCATATATAACTTTTGTTATTAATCTAACTATAAGATACATCTCATGTTATATGCTAAAAAATTGAACTACATACAACATACATTTTTGTTATTTTATGATACAATTATTTCTAGATAATTTTATTTTTGAAACTCCAAAATTAGTTTATGTTGTTTTACAGATATAAGATATTTATCAAATTTGGTGGAACTGAATATGTTCACATAATTGGTGGAACTGCAATCTTATAGCATTCCCTCGAAATTTTAATTGCCTCTTCTTCAAATTATGCGAAGATTAATGTGTTTCACAAAACAGGAAAAAATATGTTATGGCCTAGAGTTATGACACATTAATCAAGTTGATTAATCATGAATAAAAAATTAACACAAGTGTTAAAAAATGATGATGTTTGTGTTGTCCAAACTAAAGCTGGTTTCATAAAAGCGATATGACAAAGCATATTCAGCTGAAGTTTTTTCCTTATACTAAAAATTTGGAAAAAAACAAGTCAACGTCCAATATATTCGTTTAAGCGATAATGCATCAAATTGTTTTGTAAAGAAAATTTCTATTATAACGTTCAAAAAAATATGTTTACGATATTAGAATGTGTTATTTACGAGATTTATGAAAAAAAACATTATATCTATCGTTTTCGAGAACAGATTGCAATACTATATGTTTTCTCTTATAATAAATTTTATCTTACTGAAATTTTGCATGGTAAAAATTTTAACAGACCATACATAATATTTTTTTTTTAGAAACATTTTCTTCTCTTTATTAGATTATGTTAACCGTCTTGCGCTTCTTGGAGTTAATTTTCTTACAAGAACAGAAAAATATTAGAAAATCTAGCTAATCTAACTAGCAGAGATAAATTGGTATACATCATGGCTGATATAAGATTTGGTGCACTGTCATGTCTGTGGAATAAGTGATATTCTTATATTAATAAAATAAATTTTGCATATGATGATTCCTCCAAATAAGCTGAAATGATGGTTACTCCTTCAGTGAGGACACACTACATCAGAACAATAGGTTGCAAAGATGACTTATAATTTTTGAAACCTATTCATATACTTTATTCCCTAAATAAGGATCTTTAGCTCAGCATGCAGCAGAGATAAACTACACCAAATGTTCCTAACTCCAATCAATAGCTCCTTCATCCCGTTCTTAGTGCATATCCATCCCTTAACTGAAAAGTTGTCTAACTTCTTACAAAATTCATCCACTTGAAACCATCATATGTCATGTTGCAATGAGACATTTCGAGGGACTATTGTTATTGTATATTTACTTTACGATATTACTTGAGCTTCTTCTCATACTTTTTCTTTAGTTTATACTATCATAAAAATTTTCTGTGGATTTCTATCTCTATTTTTAAAACTTTTTGATTTTTGCTTTTCCACAAATACCAAATCATTAATGAGAAAATCTATTTGGGCTATGCTTTGGCAGTTACAAAAATAAATATTCTAAATTCAAGAAAATCAAAGTCCTGTGAAAGATATCTAGATATGAGAGAATCCTAGATACAGACTATGTTTGAATGGTCGGTGGACATTCAAAAAAGACATCATATGTAATCTCTTCTTGCGCCTCACATCAACCATATTGCACATCACAATTAATTTTATGTGACCTAAAATTCTTGGCTACCGAAATAAAATCTGAGATCATTTGGCAAAAACATTGTTTCTTTTTGTGTGGAAATTCAATGTTCCATATAAGAGCCTGAGGTGAGGTGATCGTTGGTCCACATAGAATATTTTTGTTGTCTTTATCTCGATAGAGTTGTTCAATCATTTAACCCGATTTAACCGAATATTTTCTATTTTTTTTGTAAAATGTCACCCATTAGTGTCCTACCTTCTGAACCGACTCACTGCCAGTAACTGAATGATCATCGCGTCCTCAAGAATAATAATTTCTTCTAACAGAGACATATTCCAATTCTTTGTCTTATTTTCAATTAAATCTTTGACCTTGAATGAAGTAGGTTAAACAGTGAATTTGTAAGTTGCCGATCTCGGATGAGGGGCTAGGATCCAAAGATTATATCATACATAAGTGCTTGAACGTGATCCAACTCTTTTGATTAGTATTTTTTAACCAAATATCTAGTTGATATAATACTTATCCATCCTGTACAATCGTATAAGATCCAAAGGATCTGAATTCCATAAATATCGACTTTTAAACATCTTTGAAAACAATGAGTATGGTGAATCCACTAACCACCACAGCTGTTTCACTAACATGGTTCTGTTAAAATCGTCAATACTCCTAAATCCAATAATCTCTTCCATTTTATTATGACACAACTTTTATCATTCAATCCAATGCATACCATGATTATTTTTGCTCGTACTCTACCAAAAGTGAGCTACTGCACTTATAAATTTTTTTGTAGCTGTATAACAAAACATTACATAAAAAGGTAATACCGTTAAAACATAGTTAATAAAAACCTCTTTACTTCCTCTAGATAGAAATTTTAGAGTATCCATTCACACTGTTATGAATTTTTTCATTTATAAATTCAAAAACTTGTGTTTTTGGCCCACCCAAACTTTCATGAATCCCTAATTATGTTTCCAAAACGCCAATTGTAGTTATTCCTAATATTTGGTTCATCTCTTCTTTTACAACCTCATTAATTTTATGACCGAATTGCAAAGGTGATTTAGCAAAATTGATTCGTTGACCAGAGACTGCCTTATAGTTTTTGAAGATACTGAGAATGACTTGACACTCTTCTCTTTTAGCTGAACAAAAAGGTGAGATAGAGAAGGGTTTGACCTTTCGATTTTTAAACTTGTTAATTGTTTTTCCCATTCTGCTTTCTTTATATTTGCTATCAACGCTTCTGTGCATAGAATAAAGAGATATGAAGATAATGGATCCTCCTGATGAAGTCCCCGCTCGGGGATAATACAACCCTGCGGTTGCTCGTTAATCAAGATTTATATTTTACTAGTGTTGTATATCTCATCATCCACGATATCCACTGTGAAGAAAATCCCATCTTCTTGAGAAGATTTTGAATAAAAGATCATTCGACTTGATTGTAGGCCTTACTTATATCTGTTTTTATATCCATATATTTAGGTTGACAAGATCTGTTTGTCTGTAATGCATGAAACATTTCATGAGCAATTAAGATATTATCTGAGATAGACCGTCATGAAATAAATGCTGATTGTGTTTTTAAGATTCCCTGATTAATACTCTTTTAACCTTTGACATAATACACCTTTGAAATGATTTTATATCCATATATTTACGTTGACAAGATCTATTTGTCTGTAATGCATGAAACATTTCATGAGCAATTAAGATATTATCTGAGATGAACCATCATGAAATAAATGCTGATTTTGTATCTGAGATTAACCCTGCTAAATACTCTTTTAACCTTTGACATAATACATTTGAAACCATATTATAACCCATATTGCAGAGACTGATTGGCTTTAATTCTGTCGTTCTACTTGGATGTGCCGTCTTAGGAATTAAGCATATATTTTTCCATTTTAACATTTCATCAAAAGAACATGTCCTTAAAAAATCATTTATCAAACCCAGAAGATCGTCCTTTATAATCGACCAAGCTTGATGATAGAATAATACGGTTATACCTTCCAGTCTTGGTTATTTTTTCGAGTGCATTATAAATATAGCTTTCCTTATTTTTTCTTCCATGGCCAATACTGTGAACCTCTAAACTCTCAAACTGTACTGGAGAGGTAAAAAATATGAGAAATAATTAATTATCACTGTCTCCACCTTTTAATCCGTTGGAATCCATTCACCTTGTGTATAATATAACCCAACAATTCTATTTTGTGCTCTCTTTTGCTTTGTTAAAGCATGATAAAACTTCGTATTTTAGTCTCCCATATTATACCACATATTCGTGCTCTTTTGTTGCCAAAATAATTGTTCATCGTTATGTGCTTCTTTTAACTTTATTGCCACATTCCTAACTTCTATTTCAGTTCTAATATTATCATTTTGAAATTCCTCTGGTTTTTCAAAATCATTAATCTTCTCTTTCCCATAAGGCAAATTGTGCTTTCTCCATACAATATTTTTTGTCTGTAATTTCAAAACTTATCAACAATATTTGCCATGTTACCTCTCCATAATGTGTCCAAAACTTTAGATATCGAATCCACTAACCTTCCTTTCTTTTGTATTTTATTTTGGTCGTAGCCAATATTGATCTATGACCGGAACCCACCATCTTAAGATATTCTACTAATGAAAAATATTATGACAATCTTCATTGAAAGTGTTCTATCTAGATGACACCTTATTGTTTGTCTACTTCTGATGCATGTCCATGATAATGAATTTCCTAGGGAGGAAAATTCAATAAAAACACAATTAGCTATCATATTGTTAAATAAGATAAATGTTAAAGCATGTCGTCATAGACCTCCTTCCTTTTTAAGATTTCTAGTTATCTCATTTAATTCTTCTATTATAAACCATAGATCAGTCATGGCCAGAATAACTCTAGTTAATATTTCCCAAACTTAACCTCTTAATTTTTGTATTGAATCCCGTAGAAAAAAGATAAACAAAACTTCTTTCTTCCAAAATTTGCTTCAGTATCAACGATCAGATTACTCGAAAATACAATATTAATATTATATGAATCATTATAGAATAATGCAAGATCTCCGATAGCATCTATAAATTTGACCTTGTGCATATTATCAAACCCAAAATGATATTTAAATTGTTGCATAAAATAAAAGTATTATTTTCTCTAAAAATAATTCGGTTTATTCTTATGCCAAACCTCCCCAAATAACTAATATTCTATTTATTTTATAATAATTGGCAATTCAAACTTAGAGTTCTCATTTTTATTTTGTATTGGTATTTTCCAAAAAAAAAAATTATCGGTTTTATTCTTGAACCAAATTTATGGAAGATAGCTAATTGTTCATTTACTTTCTAAACTTCAACAATTCCTAAAGTCCGAAAATTCCAACTCAATATCCACATATGAAAACAATCTGCATCTGCAAACCTTCTTACGGGTTTAAAGAGACTTCTGAATTTTCAATTTAATCCTATACCAACCAATCTTGTTTTCCACCCATATCTATCATTTATGCATAAAACACTGTTATGGTAGCAGGAAACCAAAATTCCTTGATACGACTGTATAAAAGCCAACAAAAATCCACAACTTGTTAAATAGAAGATCAACCCGAATCCCAAAACCAAATCAGAAATATATAGATAGAGGTTAATAACTGGTTCTTAAAGTTTAGGAAAAGATGAGTTAAGAATTATGGTAGTTATGATTTTAGTTTATCCTTTAAGATTTAGTTTCCTTTTCTCATCTTTCAAATCTATATATATACAAGTTAGAATTGAATGGAAAAGGCAGGCAATTATTCAGTCACAAATTATCTTCTTCTCTTTCTTCCTTTCTCTATGTCTTTCTCTCATTCTCTGTGATTTTCTTCTTCTCTCTTCTCTTTTTCAATCTCAAATTTTGGGACCTATAAATTGGTATCAGAGCGATCTTCTCTCTAAATTTTTTTCTCACAAAATGTCCACAGCACCCGCCAAGTATCATGGTCACCAACAAAGAACGTTTGGATGACTTAGAAACAGGAGTCGCAGCACTCACCGATCGTATGGACCTTCACTCGGCATCTATGGATGAAAAACTCCAGGCGCTCGTTGAGAAGTTTTAACAATCGTTGGCTGATACGGTAGAGCAAATAACAGCTCATATTACAGGACACTTCAATGATCGTCTACCAATCCCGGATAATTTTCCACCAATTTTCCATCCACCATCCGTACCTATCATTCAACAACCACCACCACTACCACTCATCCAACAAAAACACAATCGACTCATCAAACTCGATTTATCACGCTTTAATGGAGGAGATTCAACGGAGTGGATATGTAAAGCCAAATAATACTTTATGTATCAAGACATATCCCTGGATTAACAGGTTTGATTTGCGTCGTACCACCTCACCGAGGAAGCGAATGAATGGTGGCTAGCCACGTCATAAGCAATGAACATCGACCCTAACGATGCAACTTGGCAACAATTCAAAGAGGAATAATGGGTTCGTTTTGGTTCAACCGACGCCGATAATTTCCATGTAGCTTTATGCAAAATCAGACAAACCAGATCGTTTTGACACTATCAACGAGAGTTGAAAAGGCTCATAAAAATGTTCATAATTGGTCAGAAGAAAAAGAGATTAAACTATTCAATTGCAGACGCAGTTCGAATGTTCGCTCCTAAAACGTTGAAAGAGATAATCAATCTAGCACGCTTCAAAGAAGAACAGCTATACAGACAACAACGACAATTCTCTTCACGCAGATCCACAAACAATTGGACGGGATAAACATCTTGGCTTGTGTTTTAGCTGTGATAAAAGATACACTCCGATCACTTATGCAAGACATCGCAGCTACTCTTAATGGAGGAGACGTTAAGAATGATGACAATGATGTGTTTCACGAAGCCGAGGAACTGGAAATCTCACTACAAGCATTAACAGGATGGGACACCCTGGGTACTCTACGTGTTCATATCACCATTAATCATTACTAATGAGTAGCTTTTATCGATAGTGATTTCTTAAGCGAGAACGTTGCTACCCAACTAGCACTGAAACCGCAACCATGCACATCAATTCAAGTAAAGGTGGCAAACAGATACAAACTCCAACATCGAGGGTCATACCATGACACACCGATGCACCTTGACGTATCAACTTTTTGGTTCATTTTTTTGCTCTATCGCTAACGGGTTTGGATGTTGTTCTTGGCACAGCCAGGTTAGCAACGTTGGGATCAACAATTTGCAATTGGCGGCAACATACCCAGAATTTTCAGTAGGATAACAAAACCCACTTGTTGCAAGGAATCTCACATACACCGATCAAGGAGGCGCGTATCTGCGAGATCACTCATGATGCCGATCATGAATATACATGTTTTGCCCTTCATCCCCAGAAAAACGACCCAATCAGGCCATCTGTGCATAACGAACAACTATAAGACTTAGACAAATTCAAATTATACGAAACAAATTCGTATAATTCTTCTCTCACAAGTTTTGTGTGTAACAAGAAAAAAATCAAAACAACACTAATTCTTATTACTTAAATTGTGAAAAGTTTACAGATGTTGTGGTGTTTATATAGAAGATAGACACACCTAATAATCAACCATTGCAACCCAAACACAAAAGTTGTGTTGGTTACTTGTATTACATGAAGAGGCACAAGTTGCATAAATTGCATCTCTTCGATTAATGATTTATTTTCTAGTATTTTTTTTCCTAATTAAATAGTTTATGCAATCCTAAAGTTACATGACTGAAGTATGAATCAGTTTTCAATACTCCCTCTTGAATCATGCTTCATCATCTTCGAAGTCACACCAATCTTCTCACGAAGTTCTTCAAATCTTGATCCAGTTAAGGGCTTGGTTAGTATATCAGCTAGTTGTATTTCTCCTGAACAATGCTCCAATCGAATTAGCCCTTCTTGAACTGCCTCTCTTACAAAGTGATACTTGATGTCGATGTGCTTTGTTCTTTTGTGTTGAACCGGATTTTTCCAATTGCAATTGCTGACATGTTATCACATAGTATGGTCACGCCTTCTTCAGTCTTGAAACCCATTTCTTTAATCAACCTTTGTAGCCAAATCGCTTGATTTGCTGCGAAACATAATGAGATGTACTCGGCTTCCGCTGTTGATTGGGCAACAATCTTCTGCTTGCTTGATTGCCATGAGAACACTGCTGATCCTATGGTGAAGACATATCCTGATGTGCTTTTCTTATCTTCTATGGAGCCGGCCCAATCACTGTCCGAATAGCCAACAAGTTGAGGATCTAAAACATTCTTAAAACGTAAACCAAGTACCTTAGTTCCTTGAATGTATCGCATCACTCTTTTGGCTTCTTTGAAGTGTTTCTTCTTTGGTGATGACATGTATCTTGCTAGATAAGAGCTTGCATAAGTTAGGTCTGGTCTTGAAGCACATAGATACATTAGTCCTCCAACCATGCTTCGATATGTTGTTAAGTCTTCAAAGGGTTCATCATCTTCATCTTCAATGTATTTTCCATGAGGGATGAGTGGCGTCCTTGTACTCTTACAATTGCTCATTCCAAACTTTTCCAAGAGTTTGATGCAATATTTCTCTTGAGATAGAAATATTCCTTCATTGTCTTGAGTGATTTCCAATCCTAAGAAGTAGTTTAGACTTCCTAAATCTGTCATTTCAAACTCATTCTTCATGTCATGTTTGAACTCTTCAATCATCTTTATGTTGTTTCCCGTGATGATCAAGTCATCTACGTATAGACTCACAAGCAACACATCTTCCATCTTTCTCTTCACATATAGAGCCGCATCATTCATACTTCTTGTGAAGTTGTGCTTTACAAAGTAAGCATCAATTCGTCTATACCAGGCACGTGGTGCTTGTTTCAAACCATAAAGTGCTTTGTTCAAGCGAAGCACCTTCTCTTCTTCTCCCTCTCGAATGAAACCTGGTGGTTGTTGAATATAAACCTCTTCTCTCAATTCTCCATTGAGAAATGCGGATTTGACATCCATTTGGTAAAGGGTCCATTTCTTTTGAGCCGCCAATGCCAACAGCATTCTAATGGTATCATGTCGTGAAACCGGTGCAAAAGTTTCAATGTAGTCAATTCCATATTCTTGTGTAAAACCTCTTGCTACAAGCCTTGTCTTGTGTTTCACAACCTCTCCATTTGCATTGGTCTTCACCTTGAATATCCATTTAACACTTATGATATTTTTATCTTTAGGTTTGTTTACTAACCTCCAAGTGTTGTTCTTTTCAATCATTAAAATTTTCTCCTTCATTGCTTTCTTCCAATCTTCAAGTTTGGAAGCCTCTTCAAAAGTTGAAGGTTCCTCTGCAAGCATCATACACGTTTCATGGATAAAGGCTTCTTCACTTAAGTTTGCGGTTTGCTGTATCAACGCATTTATTGATCGTACTCCTCTTGGACCAACTTCTTCTTTGTTATCGGTTTGATTGTCTTCAACATCACTTGTGATTCTTAGTTGAGACAATGAGCCAGTTACATCTTCAATTTGATCATCTAAGTCCAGTTGATGATCCACTGATGTGTTGGAGATGTTCATGATCACTTTGGAAGGAGCTGACATCTTTATATCATTTTTCTCCCAACACCAAGTCTTGTTTTCATCAAACGTTACATCTCTTGATATTTGTACCTTTTCTTCTTCAACCATGTATACCCTATAGCCTTTGGATTCAAGACTATAACCAATCAAGATACCACGACTTGCTTTCTCATCAAGTTTTCTTCTCTTTTCAATGGGAATTTGAACATAGCAAAGACAACCAAACACTCTTAAGTGTTCAATGTTTGGTTTCTTTCCACTCCAAAGTTCAAATGGAGTTACGTCTTCTTTCAAAGCCTTAGAAGGTAATATATTTTGAATGTAAACGGAAGTAGCTACGGCTTCTGCCCAAAAAGAATTAGGCATACCTTGATCAAAAAGCATAGATCGAGCCATTTCCATTATAGTTCGGTTTCTTCTTTAGGCAACTCCTTTTTGTTGAGGGGAGTAAGGTGTGGTCATTTGCTTGTTAATGCCATCATCTTGACATAATTTCTTAAACTCCTTGGACAAGTATTCTCCTCCACCATCAGTTCTTAGTTTCTTGATGTATTTACCGGTTTGCTTTTCAGCAAAAGCTTTGAATGTCTTGAATTTTCCAAGAACTTCATCCTTCCTTTTCATGAAGTATACCCAAGACATTCTAGTAAAATCATCAATGAACAGAAGAAAAATACTTGTTTTAGAGATGGAGTTTGCATTGGTCCACAAACATCCGAATGAACAAGCTCCAATGCTTCCTTAGTAGTGCTAAGCGATTTCTTAGGAAAACTTTTCCTAGATTGCTTCCCTCTTTCACAAGCGTCACACACTTCTTTCGATATAGAAAACATAGGTAAGTTCTCCACTATCTTTAGCCTTTGCATTTCCTTTATTTTGTCGAAGTTGACATGTCCCAATCGCCTATGCCACTTTTTTGATTGATCATCCTCCATTGTGACAAATGCAACTTCCTTTTTCTCATTCCATTTGATTGGAAAACTCTTGTTCTTCATCTTTACTTCCATGATTTCTTTTTTTCGTTGATCTTGAATCATACAGTAGTCATTCTCAAATACCAGACGATATCCATTTGATATCATTTGTGCAACACTAAGCAAGTTTCTTACAAGAGCCGGTACAAATAGCACTTCTCTAATTGTGTGTGTGCCATGTTTTGTTGTAACTTGAATGTCTCCTTTACCTACAGCGATCACATCTTGACCATTTCCCACTTTTACCATGATCGTCTTGCTTTGATCAAGTGAGGTAAAGATACTCAAGTCCCTTGACATATGATTTGAGCAGCCACTATCGATTAACCATGTGTTATCGAAATTTCTTGGTGATGACTCTTCATGAATGGCGCTGAACAACATATGCCTTTCTTCTTCTTCTTGGTCATCATTTTCTTGCTCTAGACTCATATTTGCTCCCTCATGAGCCTTAGTCTTTCAATATTTTGAGAAATGTCCTGGTCTTCCGCAAGTAAATCATCTGATTCCTCTTTTTTCGACTTTAGGAATTTCTCCATTGTTCATTTTTCTCCAACATGATTTCTCATCATGTGATTTCTTCTCACATATGTCACACCACCTCTCAATGCGTTTTGAAGGCTTGGACTTCATTTTGTTTGACATTTTTGAAACATACTTTCCCTTCTTCATTCTTGTATAGAAGGCTCCATCCGAAGTGGATTCATGTCGTACTTCCACTCGCTTTTCATGGGCTTTCAATGTACCAATGAGTTCGGTCATTGACAAGGCTGATAGATCCTTGGTCTGCTCTTGAACGGTTACAATACTATCAAAATGTTCTGGTAAAGAGATCAAGATCTTTTGTACAAGATGATAATCCGGCTTCACTTCACCATGTAGTCTTAGTTGCTTGCTAATTTCCATCAACTTGTTTGTGAAGATGTTTATGCTATCATCCTCTTCCATCTTCAGATATTCATACTCTCTTCTTAAGGTTTGCAATTTGATCATCCTTACTTGATTACTGCCTTGAAATTCGGTTTCCAATAGCATCCATGCTTCTTGTGCACTAGAGGCCGGTGCTATCCTTGGAAATATGGCATCGGAGACTGCACATTGTAGAATGTGTAGTGCCATTTTATCTTTTAAAATCGTGGCCTCACTTGGCCTTGCGGCCGTGATTGGCTCACCATCATCTCCGACATTACTTGTGGTGATTCCATTCTCAACCACATCCCAGAGTTTCTTTGCTTCAAGTATTGTCTTCAATTTGATCTTCCAAAACCCATAAGCTTCCCTTTTAAAAATTGGGATCACATATTGCATTGCTGCATCCATGGCTCTGATACCATATAAGACTTAGACAAATTCAAATTATACGAAACAAATTCGTATAATTCTTCTCTCACAAGTTTTGTGTGTAACAAGAAAAAAATCAAAACAACACTAATTCTTATTACTTAAATTGTGAAAAGTTTACAGATGTTGTGGTGTTTATATAGAAGATAGACACACCTAATAATCAACCATTGCAACTCAAACACAAAAGTTGTGTTGGTTACTTGTATTACATGAAGAGGCACAAGTTGCATAAATTGCATCTCTTCGATTAATGATTTATTTTCTAGTATTTTTTGTTCCTAATTAAATAGTTTATGCAATCCTAAAGTTACATGACTGAAGTATGAATCAATTTTCAATAACAATTCTCAAAAAATATAATGACATTTTTCAGGAGCCAAACAAGCTCCCTCCCTAACGCGTAATTGAACACCAAATTGCCCTTAAAGAGGGCTCCGACCCTGTCAATGTGGACTGTATTGGTATGCTCACTTTCAGAGAGATAAAATTGAAAAGCAAGTACAAAAAATGCTTAACACAGGTCTTATACGTCCTAGTAGCAGCCCCTTCTCCTCACACGTCCTTTTGGTCAAGAAAAAAGATGGTCTTGGCGACTCTGCACAGATTATAGAGCTCTTAATTTGTAACTGTCAAAGATCATTTTTGATTCTTTGGTAGATGACATATTATACGGGAAACGGTTTTTATCAAACTCAATCTCACCACCGGTTACCACCAAGTTTGTGTCTACGCAGGGGATACTCTTAAAACAGCTTTTCACACTCACAACAGCCACTATGAGTATTTCACTTTCCTATCAAGAAAGTACAAGCCGCACACGTAATCAGCTCGTTTGCAAGATTCCTTGGATCACACGCATTGTTGGAGTGGATATCACGCAACCGCGTACAACCTGACCAGCCTTGTCCCGACCAAACATTTCGACTAAGCCGTACTGTGTTCCAGCCTTCTGTCCATTCATCCCAACCAGACAGAGATCAGGCCTGGTATTGCACACTTGCTCTCGTATCTTGCCCATTCGGAACACGCTACCAGCTGTTCCTCGTCCCGACAAGCGTCCTGCGTCATGACCACTTTATCCCGACCGGCTGTACTTCAACAAGACACATTCCGACCAACTTCTAACACATGGAGATCCAAGATACATTCAGAGCTCCAGTGATTCTACATGGAGCAAATTATCTCTTGTGGTCTAGGACCATGAAAACCACATTGGGTGGTAAAGGTCTTTGGAATCACATCTCTACAAATGGCTTTGAAGAAAATGAAGTTGCTGAAGTTAGTGAGGCTGTGGCTACTCAAGCCAAATGGTTTCAATTGGTACTCTCTATACTTCAAAATTCTCTTGCTAGTGATCTCTTAGAAGCTTATCCTTTTGTGAAAATGCTAAGAAACTTTGGGACACTTTGCAAAAGGTGTATGGAAACACTACTAACCTTTTAAGAATTTTTGAAGTGAAAAAGGCTTTGAATGAATTAAGTCAGGAGGATGCAGAATTCACAAAGCACTATGGCTCATTCAGAGCATTGTGGGCTGAGCTAGAGATGCTAAGGCCAGCCACCATTGACCCAATTGTTCTCCTTGAAAGGAAAGAACAAGATAAGGTGTTTAGGTTACTACTAACTCTTAATACTACTTACTCAGATCTTATTAAGCATATTCTCAGGTCTGATAAGCTTCCTAGCTTGGAAGATTTTTGTGCTCAAATCCAAAATGAGCAAGGATCTCATGGATTATTTGGCAACAAGGCTGAATTGGTGGCTGCACACAAGAGCTTCTTCAAATCAGCAACAACAAATGAATCTAGGAAGAGGAGACAAACATGTGACTATTACAAGAGGAGTGGCCATACAAAGAAGGAGTGTTGGGTACTCCATCCTGAGCTGAAGCCAAACTGGACTCCTCGGCCACAACAACCCACAGCCAGCCACACACAATTGCAAGGTCACGGCCAACCACTGGTTCCTTCAAACGCATGTCGCAGTTCAGTTCTTCACTCAGCCTCAACTAGTGCCATGTCTCTAGCACTGAATTTATGACAAAATCAGACTTAAAAGCTCTTATCAAAGCAATAAAGGATGGTAATGTGTTGGGTAAAATTTTTCATGCTTCTTTTCAAACTTTTTATACTCCTAATGTCTCTAAATCATTGGTGGTTGATTCTGGTGCTTCGCATCATATGATTAGTGATCTAGGATTGCTAGAGAATGTAGAACCTGCCTTAGGTAATGTTGTCATTGCTAATGGAATTAAAGTACCAATTAAAGGCATAAAAAAACTTAAGTTGTTTGATAAAGAATCTAAAGCCTTTTACATGCCTTACTTTACTTCTAATTTTCTTTCAATTAAAACTGCTACTACTGATTTAAATTGTCAAGCTATATTTGGTCCTAATGATTTATACTTTAAGGATATTGAGACTAGTAGAAAATTTGGACAAGGAACCACCAGAGATGACTTGTATGTGCTTGAAGACATGACTAAAGCTAGTGGGTTAGAAGCGGCTTTTAATGCTGGTTCTTTTAGTAATGATTCTAATCTTTGGCATACTAGATTATGACATCCTCATCCTAGAGCACTTGAATTGATTGTTCCTGATTTAAAAATGCCAATGAATATGTGTGATTACTGTATACTTGGAAAACATTGCAAAACAGTTTTTGAAAAATCTTTGCTTACTTATGATAATTGTTTTGAGTTGGTGCATTCTGATGTTTGGACATCCCATTCCCATCTAGAAAAAATCATAAGTATTTTGTGACATTTATTGATGAAAAGTCCAAATATACTTGGGTTACTTTGCTTGGTTCTAAAGATAGAGTATTTGATGCATTTTTAAATTTTCAAGCATATGTTACTAATCAATACAATACAAGTATTTAATGCTTTAGAACAAATAATGGAGGAGAATACACTAGCACCCGACTCCAGAAATACTTGGTCAAGCATGACATTGAACATCAAACCAGTTGTCCTTACACTCCACAACAAAATTGAGTGGCTGAAAGGAAGAATAGGCATTTAATGGAAGTTGTGAGAACATGATGTTCCACATGAAAGTTCCCAAAAGATTTTGGGGGGATGCTCTTGTAGCTGCATGCTACTTAATTAATAGGACTCCTACAAAATTCCTAGATGACTTGTCTTAGTTTGAGGTACTAAACAAAACTAGATCTAATATTGACCACTTAAGAGTTTTTTGTTGTGTTTGTTTTGTATTAGTTCCAAGGGAGCAAAGGAACAAGCTGGACCCAAATAGTACCAAAGCTATGTTCATTGAGTATTCTTCTACTCAGAGACCAGAAGATTCTTGGTATCCAGAGATGTCAAATTCCAAGAACCCAAAGGTTTCTATGAAGAAGGAACTTGGGATCAATTCAAGGACATCTCTATAACAAGATCAGCCCAAGCTGAAAACTTGAGGTGGCTTTTCGAGAGCATTGTTATAGTTTCACCTCATGCTCAGCAGCCCATGGCCACAGCTCCTCATGCTCAGCCTGTACCAGCCGTGACCAGTCCCAGCCAGCCAGCCGATCCGCGGCCTTCCACACCGTCCGGTCCTTCCATCCATCAGCCGCCTGGTACCTTCAGTTCTCCTGGCCTTCCTCCTCTTGAACATGGGGGGAAAGACATCTACTCATGTCCAACAAGACTCAGCAGGAGATGAATCAATTCTAGTCTCAGCTTCCAAAAGATCAAGAGTTGTTCCCACTATTATTGAAGTTTTAGGTGAAGAGGAGGATCCTATCCAAGAAGCTCCACCTACAGTCCTAAGAAGGAGCACAAGATAAAGAAAACCACCAGTGTTATACTATGGTAATGCTGTGGTTCATCATGATCAGGAAGTTTGTAATATTGCTTATTTACCTACTAATCATGTTGCTTTCATTTCTAGTCTTGATAAGAAACAGATTCCAAAGACATATGAGGAAGCTATGACTAAGGAAGAATGGAGGGAAGCTATCCTAGCTGAAAACAAGCCATGGAAAGGAATGGTACTTATGCTTCAGCCACTCTACCTAAAAGAAAAAGAGCTGTAAGTTCTAAGTGGATTTTTACCATTAAATACAAAAGCAATGGTGAAATTGATAGATATAAAGCTAGGTTGGTGGCTAGATGTTTTACTCAGACATATGGTGAAGATTATAGGGATACATTTGCATCTGTAGCTAAGATTCATTCTTTTAATGTTTTTCTTTTACTTGCTACTAACCTTGAGTGGGATTTATATCAAATGGATGTTAAGAATGCATTTTTACAAGGTGAACTAGAAGAAAAAGTATACATGTCATCTTCACCAGATCTATAGGATGAGGTAGGAAGCGGCAACATACTTAGGCTGAGGAAGGCTATCTATGGCCTTAAACAATCTCCAAGAGTTTGGTACCTCAACCTAAGTGTAACATTGATGGATAAAGGTTTCAAAAGATCAGAAGATGAACATACTCTTTTTACACTAAAGAGTAAGGAAGGTATTGTGGTAATTCTCATTTATGTAGATGATATAATCATATCTGGTAGTAATAGTGTTGGTATTGCATCTACAAAAGAATACTTGAAGAGTGTCTTTGATATTAAGGATCTAGGAGAACTTAAGTACTTCTTTGGAATTGAAGTTTGTAGGTTCAAAGAAGGTCTCTTTTTATCTCAAAGGAAATATGTTGTAGATTTACTAACCTCTACAGGTATGATGGAGGCTAAACCAACCAAAACACCCTTAGAAGAAGATTATAAAATCGGAACTACGGGGGAGCTAGAGGAGGAAATTGATTTTCATGATCCTAAGCTCTATAGGAAAGTGATTGGTAAGCTTATTTATCTAACCATCACTAGACCAGATTTATGTTTTGCTGTGAATCAGGTATCTCAACACATGCAAGGTACAAACAAGGTATATGGATGGGTTGCAATAAAAACACAAATGTGGTTAGTTGTTGTAATGTAGATTGGGCAGGAGATAGGGAAGATATGAGAAATACCACAGTCTATTGTACTTTCATAGGAGGGAACCTTGTGACTTGGAAAACCAAGAAGCAAAAGGTGGTATCATGCTCTAGTGCAGAATCAGAATATAGAGCAATGAGGAAGCTTACAACTGAATGCATTTGGCTGAGGCAAATTTTGGAAGACTTGGCCGTGAAGCATGAAGAACCTATCACCATCCATTGTGACAATCAGGCTGCTATACACATTTCCTCCAACTCTGTGTTTCATGAAAGGACCAAGCATATAGAAGTAGACTGCCACAAAGTAAGAGAAGCTATTGGGAAGGGAATCATCTTGCCTTGCTATACAAGGAGTGAGGATCAACTAGCTGATGTGTTCACCAAGGCAACAACTCTGAAGAATGGCGCCTCCATCTATCCAAGGCTTGGCCTTATGTCCATTCCACAACAATGATCCCAACATGGAGTGTTATACTCTTTTTCCCAAAAAAAGGTTTTGTCCCATTTGGGTTTTCCTTCTTTAGGTTTTTAATGAGGTAATGCTTCATGGTTGCAAGCTTAGGCATTCTCCATGTCTTAAGCTTGAGAGAAGTGTTGGAATGAAGAAGAATTGATGGAAAAAAGCCTTTAAACTTTGTATAAAGGCGTGAGTTACCTAGGTCAAAGGGGAGTGTCTAAGGCTTGTTTGTGTTCTAGTGTTATGTTATCCTTGTAGCCATTCATGTATAAGGCAATCCTTGTATCCAAACAAGCCTAGACTAGATTAGTATAAACAACTATCTCCCTTCATTTTGTAACTTTGAAACTATTATTCTCATCATTCTTCTCTGTAAATCTCTCTAAGCTCTCATTCTCTCATTCTACAAATCTCTTAATCTCATATTCTTTCAGAAGAATGGCGTCTCCATCTATCCAAGGCTTGGCCTTATGACCATTCCACAACAATGATCCCAACATGGAGTGTTATACTATTTTTCCCTAGAAAAGGTTTTGTCCCAATTGTGTTTTCCTTCTTTAGGTTTTTAATGAGGTAATGCTTCATGGTTGCAAGCTTAGGCATTCTCCATGTCTTAAGCTTGAGAGGGAGTGTTGGAATGAAGAAGAAATGATAAAGGAAGAAGGCCTTTAACTCTAGTATTAAAGTTGTGTGGTCTAAGTCATTTAAAGAGAGTGTCTAAGGCTTGTTTGTGTTCTAGTATTATGTTATCCTTGTAGCCATTCATGTATTAGGCAATCCTTGTATCCAAGCAAGCATAGACTAGATTAGTATAAATAACTACCTCTCTCCTCATTTGTATCTTAGAAACATTTATTCTGATTTTCTTAATACAATCATTCTTCTCTCTAATCTCTCATTCTCTAATTCTACAAATCTCTTAATCTCATATTCTTTCAACCCTCATCTATCTTTCTTCACTAAGCCATTGAAGCTGATATGGCTTGGGGTGTTCTTGAACGGTAAGGTTGAGCTTGTCCACTCTGACTAGCCACGTTTGTGCAGCTCCCTCCATCAATTATCAAGCTACACACATTGTTATGAACTAAACATTTGGAATGAAACAATTTTTCCCTATGGGTCATAGGCCCAATTCTCATATTCAGATACCACCTCCCAATTGTCTGACATGATCATGATCTTCTTGTTGGTGCATTCATTGTAATAATGTCCAAACCCTTGACACTTGAAGCACTAGACATTTCTGGATCGAGTTGGCGTGGGTACTAGTGTTGAAACTCCCTTGCCTTTATCTTCACAGTTGGGAGTTGTGATGGAAGTCCCTTCCTTAGTCCTGAGCCACGACTTCTCACTACACGAAAACATGAAATTAGCGATTGCATATTTAGTTGCATATCAGTCGCTAAATGGTGAATTACGACTATGTTACGACCAATTATAGCTGTCGTAAATCCTTAGTCGCCAAAATATTTTTTCGTAACACAGTCGCCAAAAAGCTACTATTTTACGACTAAACTATTAAGTCGTAAATGTAGTCGTAACATAATCGTAACGTGTTACGACTACGTTACGACCAAGCTACGACGATGTAATTTGTATGAACAGAAGTAGTCGTTATTGTAGTCGTTAACTATAGTGACTAGTTTGCGGCTTTGGAGCAAGGCGACTAGTTTGCGACTCTTTATATAGTGACCTTTTGCGACTATGTTAGAAGGGGACTATTAACCGACTGCGTATACCGGCGTCTATATGACAACCTGTATTTTGTGATTACATTGCGTTCTTTTTATGACTCTTTAGTAACAAGTTAGCGCCTACTTGGGGACTATTAATTTTATAACAATTAAATTTGGTCGTTTGATTGTTGCTACTAATATGTGATTGTTTTACGATTATATAGTCACTAAGTACCTACTGTTTGGCGAAAATAAATATGATAAAAAAAATGGTGTTTTTGGTAATTGGTATGTTTGCATAGGTAGCCTGCGATGCATAAGGACCTTACAACACATTTTTAATGTTGCAGAACATCATAAACCAAATACAACATTTAAACATCCAACATTCATACATAAAATACCAAATCTCTTTTATATTTAAACATCCAACAATAAGTTCAACCACAAACATCATACACATACATAAGACATCAAGTTAAGAGTTCAAGTTCCATAAAGAAAGAGTGATAAGTAACCTAGGGAGCTGGTGGAGATGAAGCTGGTGGAGAAGAAGCTGTTGCGTTGAGCTTCCTTTAGTTGTTCTTGCAAGGTCAAATAGGTGGAAGACTCTTCTTGTTGCTTATGCTTCACCGTGAGATCATTTATAGTATCCTACTCTGTACAAAACACCTCTAGCATCCTTTTCTGTGGACTATGGAACAAAAAAGTGAAAACATAAATAAATCACATTAAAAATGGATGTGAAGCGTGGAATAATTTAATATACCTCAAGAAATATGGCAGTAAATTCATCGGTTGTTAGATGTCGGATTCGTGAAGCACCATATGAAATTGATGAAGTCTCTCCCTCAAGCTGAGACAACTTCTCCTGCAAGTTCTTCTGATAGTTTTGAGCGATCTTCTCTGCCTTTCGATCCACGTAAGTTCCATCAGGCTTGGTATGTGTTTTAATGAAGACTTCACCAAGTGAAACTGGTCTTCCCAATTTCTCTTCCTGCAGTGTTACAACATATAGAATGTATGAAACTTGCATTTGAATGTTACAAAATTAATATATATATATATATGGAAATACTAACCATGTCTTCCTGTACTTGTTGATATGAAGTCGGCCCGGCTAAGTGAATATGGGGACCTAGACCATTACGGTCAGACATACGAGCGTTGGAGTAGGTCACACTCTTCTGTCGTGCTTCTTCAGTGTCCCAATACTCTGTCATTTTTTTCCAAATAGTTTATGCGATCCAAGATGGACGCTCTTGGCTAGTCCTCACATTGCTAACTATGTCTTTCATACGGCGTTGACAAATCTTCTCAAAATAATGTTGAACTGACCCAGTTATCAACGGATTCCAAGTGTGTGTTTTCTACAAAAAAAGAACAACATTAAGAGGTCAGTGATAATAAACAAAGAGAATATGAAAAGTAATCACAAAAACTTGTACCGCGAACTCCAGGAAGTATCTGGCTTGTCTTTCCCGAGGCACACATGTCCAACTATAATATGGACCATCGAACTTGTTTGTAAAAACTTTAGTAATCTTACGAACTATTTGGGATCCTTTATCACGAGTATACCTGCAAACATACATACACACACAAGCATATCATTATTATTACCAAAGCCTAACCAGAGCAGAAACAATAAAAAAGGTGAAGTTGTATTTCATACCAAGTCGTGTTAGGCTTTGGTGTGGGAGAGAGAACAGTTGTAAACTGCTCACGGTCAGGCACCATAAGCAGAGAATTTAGAGCTCTTAGTGTGTCCCCTTGAAGTTATGGCAACATATCTTCTTGGAAGTTGTTACCTTGTGAAGATGGATGACTCTGAGCTTGAGAATTTCGAAGTGGAGACCTTGGACCATCCTGACTCTGAGGTTGAGAGTTCAGAAGTGGATACATTGGAACCTCTGGAATCTGTTCGTCTAGATAGAGTCTCGTTGGAGGTGGATAGTCTCAGACATGTGTTGTTGATGACGTAGACTGTTGCTGCATATTGGGACCTTCAGCTTGCTGCGACTGTGGCGGAGGACTGTTGTTTGGCAGTGTAAAGTTATACTGACTCGGAAAACTACTTGGTCTCTTCCCCGAAGATGTCTGAGGAACGGGAGTCTGAGGAATGTTGCGTCCGGTTGTCCTCTTTCGTCCTCTTCTAAGCTTAGGCATGATGTTCTCTGTGCTGTTAAAACATTTGATATTAGTAAATGATGTAACTGGTAATAGATGCAAACACACACATACATATATGAGACAGGAAGATAACAGACACATAAGAAAAACAGACACAAATAATGATAAAATAAGACACACAGAAGGATGCTTCTCCATTTCGTATTGACCGACTAACTGATATCAATTCCTATCAATCGTAAATAACTAATGATAATCTATTCATATTCCTGAACCTATAAGTGCAACTCCTATCAATGTATGCATGAAACTAGTAATGATAGAATGCAAAATGAGATCTTACGACAATAGAAAAGATAAATGTGTATCAAGAAATCAAAGAAGTGAAAGTGTATCATAACTTTACGGCTAAAAGAAATCAATGTGTATCCTAAAAGAGATAGGTGTTTAACTTTTGCAGCAAAGGTGTATGAAGAAATCAAGAACAAATGCATTTTCTCAGAGAATGAAACAAGTTTCTTTCAAACCAGTGTTCTTGTCATTGTCTTACGTAAGTAAGTTTTAGTTCTTATATACTATAGTTAAAAACTTCAATTATATGGGTATATAGAATGCAAGAAGGTACTGAATTAGTTTTACCCGGATCCAATAAATTTCTCAAATGATTATGTCAAAAATTTGTATGTTTCTATAATTAGAAAACGGATAATCAGAAACTAATAGTATACTAAACTATTAGAAAACGACTCTTCTTACACATGCGATTGAAGATAAATTAAACATACAAAGTTAGGTAGTTGCAGAATATGCATACAATCTCAAAATTACTGGATAATGAAATTATCCTATTATAATTTTTCGAATCACAGTCAATCGTAAACCCATTAACAAAAATAAACCTGTTTACAAATGGTGAAAGAGTGTGAAACCCATAAACCCATTTTTCAATCCAAACAAAGTAAGCACATGTGTAAATTTTCTTATATATTAGGCAGAATCTTTCATTCATTACGCAAATCTAATATCCGCTTCTCGGAATCATATGTTACACTTGAGAAATCGAAAGACATAGATAAGGGAGAAGAGGTGACAACAATGGGTTACCTTGCGAAGATGGAAGAAATCGCCCGATTCAATCGTAAACAGACCAAAATGACCGATGGGTCACTCTTATCCTCTTACCCTACACACCAAAATCAACAAAACAAAACAAAATCAATGATGAACTTGATGCTAAACGTATTAGACACCGCAAAATGGATGTATTACCTTGAGAAGATGGAAGAATCGGCTGAGGCGGAAGGCGGAGAAGACGGAGAAGTCGAGGAACAAGATGTATTTTGAAACTGAAAAATGAAATTAGGGTTATCGCGACAAAACTGGGGTGCATAAAGGGGAATAATGAAAACCGGGTTATTAGAATCGATTTGCTAAACCAAGAAATCGGGTTCGGTTCCTTAAGTAGCGATTGATTTACGATTATTTTAGTTAGTCACAAATTAGTCGCAAAAAAGACCGACTATGTTACGACTATTGGTCCTTATCTTACATATGGTCATATTTCAATCGCATATTAATTGGCTATTTAGCGACTAATTATCAACACCGTTAGATTAGTCGCTATTATACGACTAAACTACCAACTTTATTATATAGTCGTATTATAACGACTTATTGATGACTTTATATAAGAAATTGTAAAGTAGTCACAATGTAGTAGTTAATCGTAAATATTCACGACTACTTCTATAGTCGCTAATGGTAGTCGCTAATTTCATGTTTTCTTGTAGTGTCTCATATATGGCATATGTGGCCTTAGAAACGATTTTAAAGGAGTCTTGGTGGTGTTCTTCCTCTTGTTCTGCTGCTCAATTAGAATAGCTTTAATGTAATAACTCATCCATATCTTCATAGTCCTGAAGCTCCAACCGATCATGGATGTCTATTCAATCCTCCTTAAAACTGTGCCATGGTTGCTTCAGCAGTCTCATTGACCTCAGTCTTAAAAAGAAGTGTTTCCAGCTCTTAGTGGTATTCTTCCACACGTATGGTTCCTTGAGTCAATCTCTTCAGTTTCTAATGTGATTCTCTTATGTATTGTGTAGGAACAAATCTCTTCTTCATCACGGTCTTTATCTCAAACGAAGTGGAAATTTATGGCTCTTCATTACGCCTCCTAGTGGTGGCAATTTGTTCCCACCAGTTGATTGCATATCCACTGAATTCAGTAGCTGCTAACTTGACCTTCTTTTCCTCTGAGTATTGTTGCAATGAATATCATCTCAATCCCACTCCAAATAAGCATATGGATTGTTTTTCCCAAGGAATATTGGGATTCTAAGCTTGAGATTACCTAGATTTTCCTCAGCTCTGGGATGCCTAAGGTGGTCATGATCAGCCTCACCTGCGTGTGCTCCATTGCCACTTTCATCTGATACGTCTGTCTGATCTTCTGTAGCATCTGGTCTCGGTTCTCTTCGAGCTCCTACTCTGGCGCATCTGTTAAATCTCTTCCCCAGCCCATTTGTACTCCCCTTTCAAAACAACCTGCATTGGGATCAAAACTATGAGGTCATTCATCAGTTTGGTTAGTTAATTCAAAATCATGTCTTAAGGTCCGAGAGATCTCAGCCATCATAGCTTCAAATTAAAGCTGGTCAAGTCGAATTTGTTTAATGGTGGGTGCGCTTTCACTTCCTTATCCTTGGTTTGCCATTGCATTCCTAGGATCACTTAGCAAACAATTTATAATAATTACACTCTCTCACTCAGTTTTCTCAGTTTCCAACTCCTCTTGTTGTTCTCAAAAGTTCAGTAAAGATCAAACTCAAACACCTAAAGTCTAGAGCTATTCCTTATTGTGACTTAAGATAGACAGATTGCAAGATTTTTTGCGTCAGCTGATTAACCAAGTCCTAGCAGGATTACTCCTCTGCTGTTTTCCATTTTTTGTAGATTTATTTTATTCGTTTTCTTTTATAATTCAGGAGTGCCTCAGATGACTTACAAAAAATAGAAATATAAAAGTGTTTAAAAGACAAAAATATGAACCCTAGAATTTCATGAATGATACAAATGAGATCTATGTGATTTCTACTAACTCTAATCTTCAAGTGGCTCTGATACCACTTGGTGCAATCCTGGATAGATGATGAAACACTTGGCTCCACTTGAAGGTGATAGGGAAAACGACGATGGAGGCTACTAGCACTCCTTGGTGTGGATGATCTTCTCCTCAAGGTTGTGGATGCCTATAAGGATGTCTTGTGAATTCAATAGCACATGTTCACCCTGCTATAGAGCTATGGATGATCACAGTAGATCACTCTACCTATGTGATTGATTCAATGTTCTTATGCTTAACAGAGAAAGTAAGAACATTGAATCAAAGTAGTTGCTACAGGTATTTAATAACCCTTAAGGGAAATCCTAGCTAAACCAGATTAGTTTAATATCAAATTACTCTAATCTAATCCTAATTTGATATATTAGTTTACTTTCTAATTCTAATTAAATCCTAATTCAGTTTAAGTAATTAATTACAAACCAAAAACACATTAAACCAACATGCTGGTTTCTTTTTGGCTTTTTCTTTCTCTCCCACCATTTTGGCTAAGCCATAAAAGGCTTTCTTTTATTTTTTAATCATTGATCTTGTTAGTGGACCAAGCCACAAATTCTTAACTCCTTGGGCCTGGGCATCTATTCTGAATTTTCTTGGACCTGAGCTTGGGCCATCCAATTTGTTTTTTCTTTTTGAATTGTTGTGTTTTCACAAACTCCTTGTGCTTATTGGGCCACATTCCCTGAGTCTTTTATCTGGGCCGCCTGGTGAACGCTTCCATCTTTGGCATCCTCCTCTTCACTCTCCTTTTCGGTTGACTCTGTGTCTCCTTGCTCCATGCTCGAGCATTGGTCATCCTTGGTCGCACCACTCTATCTCTCTTTTCCCTCTCTCTCCTTCTCTTTATCCTTCTGTGTCTCTCTCTCCCTCTCCCTCTCTCTCTCTCCCTCTCTTTCCCTCTCTCTCCCTCTCTCTCCCTCTCTCTCACTGTCTCTCTCTCCCTCTCCCTCTTTCTCTCCCTCTCTCTCTCTCACCCTCTGTCTCTCCCTCTCTCTCCCTCTCCCTCTCTCTCCCTCTATCTTTCTCTCTCTCTCTCTCTCTCTCTCTCCCTCTCTCTCTCTCACTCTCTCACTCTCTCTCTCTCTCTCTCTCTCTCTCTCTCTCTCTCTTTCTCTCTTTCTCTCTTTCTCCCTCTCTGATGAGGACATCGTATCAACTACTGCACCACGAGTTCCACCAGGACCATTGACACGTTCCAAGGCTCGAGCCTTGGGAGACAAGTTCAACCAGCTAATAGAGAGAGCAGATACCCAGGAGCCCACAGATGAAGGCCCACCCGGCCCACCAGTCGGCTCAGAAGCCCATCAAGGTCTGTTTGATTCAGCTAAGGAACATTGGAGGTTCCTACTCGAAGATTCTTCTACCTCCGGTGTCTTTACCATCACCATTCGGTAAAGACACCAAAAGACGTTCTAAGAAATTGTACTCTTTTTCCTATCTTCAGTTTTGTCCCACGGGATTTTCCGGAGAAGGTTTTAATGAGGCAACACTCATAGTGCGCAAGACGACGAAGACTTGTTCACAGAATTCGCCATCCTTCACAAGTCTTAGTCAAATTTGGCCTGTCTTCTTCATTAAGGCTTATCTATCTTATTTCTTCATTATTTAGACTAAGTATAAGTTTAAGAACTTAAGCCTATTTTTTATTATGTCTAAGTTGTTTGGCCTTAAGCCCATTTCTATTCTGCAGCAAAAAGAACTTCATGTTGTTTACCCTAAATTGTAACTAAGAGGCCTATATAAGCCTCACCACTTGCAAGTAATAAGACAACTCGAAATTTTAACAAAACAAAACTCAAGACTACTTCTAAACTGACGGCTGCCTCTCTCCCTTGGAGAAGCTTGTCTCGTTCTTCTTGTGTCAAGAAGAACAACTTGGTGTATCACAAGTCTTCCGCAGCTTGTGTGGTCCTTTCAATCCATTCCATTCATCTAAACTCGCTTCTGGAGGTCTCGAGCTTCTCGACCAATAGTTTCACCACCAGTACGCTTACATCATCTGGTATCAGAGCTTAAAGATTCTGCTCATCAGGTTGATTATATCCTTTTGTTTTTGGCGATTTTTCCATTGTTTTTGCAACAGTTTTTTTTGGCTTTTGATTGTGTTTTTTTCTCTTTCCCCCGAGGTTCTCGCTAACAAGGAGAGGAATCATGTCACATACCACAAACATCCTACAAAAAAAAATCAGGTTCTATCATTCCTTGTCTTTATTTCATATTTTACACACAAAAAAAAATATAGAAGATGTTTGTGTGCTAAAATTTTTTTGTGTGCTAAAATTTTTTTTTTAATAAAAAAACAAAATTCAAAAAAAAAGAAAACAAAAGTCTTATTTAGGTTGTTAAAAGCAATCTAAGGTTTTTAGAAACTAACCTAGAACACCTTCATCATCAAAGCTTGGAATCCATAAGGATATTGTGTTGCTTGTTTGATTGCTTAGATCTCAAGGCTAGTTTTCTTTTTTTTTGGTTCCTTGTCGCTAGCTAGCTAGGAGCCACCGCGTCCGTGTGTGTGTCCTCAAGGTCTCTCGCTTAGACTCTTGTGTGTCCACTCGTCCGCTAGCCATAGTACCGGAACCCGAGTCCAGTCCTAGTCGCGTCCCACTTCACTAGGCCTAGAACCGTCCCGCGTCCGCTAGTTGTTCATGTGTTTGGGTTCCAAACCGTGAGTAGTTCCTAGCTTCCCGTGTCCTAGCTTTTAGAGTCCTAGGTCGAGTCTTTAGTCGTTAGCCTCCGCTTAGTTGTCCACGTTCCGCGTCTAGCTCAGGGTGGTCACTGTCCGCTCGCTAGTTCACCACGTCCCGCTCGTTCCTCCTAGTGTCTGCGTCCTTGTAGCTAGCTAGGTTGCGTGTGTCATATGTTTAGCTCCTCGGTTTTGTTCGCGTCCTAGTTACCCCGTGTCTTGACGTTTAGGTCTAAGTGCCTCGTGTGTGACTAGTCGCTAGGTTTAGTGAGTCAGTCCCTAGCCCCCGTGCCCGCGTGTTCTGTTCGCTAGGTAGCCTGCATGTCCCGCCCTCGAGCTAGACCCCGTCCCCATTTCAGCGACCGGTCACAACCTAGGTTAGTGGTTCCTCAGTCCTAGTCCGCGAATAGGTTAGGTCTTTCGTGCATTAGGCGGCTAGGTTTGTCTAGGTTAGTTTAGTGTCTATGTTCTTAGTTTTAGTTTAAGAAGTTTTCCTAGATTGTCTTATGTAGTTTCTAAAAATTTTCCTAGACAATATTTAGTTTCCTTTTAGTTTTTAGGAAATTTCCATTTAGGAATTAGAAAATAGGCAGATTTTCCCTTACTTAATATAGTTTCCATATTTCTTAGATTATGCATTTAATTTAGGATCTTTTCATTTAGGAAACTTCCATTTTAGTTTTTAGGCCATATTCTTAGGATATTTTTCCATTCTTAGATTTCCTTTTCTAGATTTAGGATATTTTCCAATTCTTTTTGTTTCTTTTTGTGTTTAATTAGTTTTATTATTGTATGAAAAATAAAAAATAATATCTGTGGAATTTTCTATTTAAGTGAAGTTTCCATATTCTGCAAGTTTTCCTTTTCGGGAAACTTTCCATTTCTAAAATTTCCTTTTCTCGAAAAATGAAATATGTCAAGAAATGACGAGTCCACGTCTGGGCAGCCCAATCAGACAATGATGCAGTTGTTGCAAACATTGACTGCCCAGATGTCAACCGTCACGACTCGTCTCGAGCGTTTGGAGCAGCCGGCGCCAGCACCTGCCGCACATACACATCAGCACCGATATGATCGACCCGAGGCATCCCACCGTGGACTAGGAAGAGATCAATACTATGATGAACCACTAACGCCGTCCAGACAGCCAGTCGTTCATCCGGAAGTCAAGTTGAACCCACCCTCCTTTTCGGGAAAGCTAGACCCCAAAGAATACCTAGACTGTGAGAGGCGAATGGAGCTGCTATTTGAATACTACAACTACGATGATCCCCGTAGAGTTGCGTTGGCAACGGCTAAGTTCACCGACCATGCACTGGCGTGGTGGGATCGCGAGATAGCCACTCGCAGCAGAGCAAGAATGGGAGCTACAACTTCATGGTTTGAGCTGACCCAACTGATGAGGCGACGCTACGTACCCCCTCACTTTCACCGAGAACTCCAAAGACGATTCAGACGCCTTACCCAGTCGGAATACTTTAACGAATTCGAGCACATACCGAACAGGCTCAAGATGGATGACTCAGAAAAAAACTTTATGGCTCAGTTTATCGACGGTTTGCATGAGTCGATAGCACGAAAGATCGAGCTACAACCTTATCACGATCTGGGCAAGCTTTCCATCTGGCGGTTCAGATCGAGAAGAGCAACAGACGAAAGTCTTCAGCGCCAATCAGACCAAAGAGCACTTGGGGTCCTGGCCCCAAGCCATTTGACTGTGCTGCCCCCACTGGTGATCCACGGCAGAGAGGCAAGACCGTGGACGGCAGTGCACCTATCAAGGCACCAACGACGGCACCCAGGCCCAGCCCACCGACTTCTACCACAAATCAACCGCCGAAAAGCAGTGCCATTACATGCTTCAAATGTAAAGGAAGAGGGCACATGTCTCGTGAATGCCCTAACCAAAGGACTATGGTTTTGACTACTTCCGGAGATTACGACTCAGCAGACGAGCAAGAGGAGGATCCTTCCATGGCAGACCCAATGTCTGCAGAAGAAGTAGAATACGTTGATTCGGGAGAAATGTTAATGATCATGAGAGTTCTCAGCTCGAGGTTAGAGCAAGAGGAGATTGAGCAGCGTGAAAACATTTTTCACTCAAAATGCACCATCCTAGGAAAAGTGTGTTCCCTCATCATCGACAGTGGCTCATGCACCAATGCTGCCAGCAAGTATATGGTAGGAAAACTTGGGCTACCAGTGACCAAACATCCGAAACCCTACAGACTTTGGTGGCTTAACAATAAGACAGAGATGTATATCTCCGACCAGGTCCGAGTTTCTTTCAGTATAGGTCGGTATCAGGATCAAGTTTTGTGCGACGTTGTCCCCATGTCAGCCGGACATCTCCTACTGGGACGACCCTGGCAATTCGATAAAGAAACTACGCATAATAGACGCACAAACTTCTACTCATTCATCCATGATAAGCCTAGGTACAATCTAGCACCTATGTCGCCACAAGAAGTGCACGGGATGCAATAAAAAATGGCGAAGGACCAGCATGCCCAGAAAGAAAACTTCCTCGTCAACATCGCAGATATGAGGAAGGTGGTTAGCATCACAGGCACTCAGCTCGTACTCATGCTTTACAGAGAAGTGTTGATCGCATCTGAGGCCATCAGCAGCATTTTGCCCGCGGACGTTCAATCCTTATTGGATAAATACTCGGACGTCTTCCCAGACGAGATTCCTCCAGGGTTGCCACCCCTCAGAGGCATTGAACATCATATCGACCTCATTCCCGGAGCCCATTTGCAGAACAAACCCGCTTACAAGGTTACTCCGGAGGAAGCCAAAAAACAAGAACGACAGGTTCAAGATCTCATGGCTCAAGGCTACGTCAGAAAAAGCCTTAGTCCTTGTGCAGTTCCCGTCCTCCTAGTGCCGAAAAAGGATGGAAGCTGGCGAATGTGCGTCGACTGGCGCGCCATCAACAACATCACTGTCAAGTATCAGCATCCTATTCCGCGACTCGACGACATGTTAGACGAATAGAGTGGAGCTTCTGTCTTCTCCAAAATCGATTTAAAAAGTGGATATCATCAAGTCCGAATGCGCGAAGGAGATGAGTGGAAAACAGCCTTCAAGACTAAGCAGGGTCTCAACGAGTGGTTGGTAATGCCATTCGGCCTGTCCAACGCACCAAGCACCTTCATGCGCCTCATGAACCAAGTCCTCCGGTCATTCATTGGAAAATTTGTTGTAGTCTACTTCGACGACATACTCGTCTACAGTGCGTCCTACTCTGGAGCACTTGAAGACTGTAATTGTGACACTCTAGAAAGAGCAGTTGTACGCGAACCTTAAAAAGTGTACCTTCTGCACGGATCAGGTTGTTTTCCTTGGATTCGTCATGAGCTCGCAGGAATTCGAGTCGACGAAGAAAAGATTAGAGCTATTCAGGAGTGGCCCACACCGACTAATGCCAGCCAAGTTCGGAGTTTTCATGGGCTAGCAAGCTTCTATCGACGGTTTGTATGAGATTTCAGTACGATTGTCAGTCCGTTGACATCGACCATCAAGAAGAATCAAGACTTCAAGTAAGGACCGGAACAAGAGAAGTCATTCCAGTTGTTAAAGGAGCGTCTCACACGCGCACCAGTCCTTACATTGCCAAATTTTGACAAAACTTTTGAAGTCGAGTGCGATGCTTCAGGTGTAAGCATTGGAGCAGTCCTGACACAGGGTGGAAAACCAATTGTCTACTTTAGTGAAAAATTAAGTGGAGCGGCCCTAAATTATCCCACCTACGACAAAGAGCTCTACGCGTTAGTTCGAGCCTTGCAGACCTGGCAACATTATATGCTCTACGGACCACCAGACACTTCAGCACCTTAAGGGTCAGACGACACAAAAGAAAAGACATGCTCGATGGCTGGAGTTTATTGAAACATTTCCTTACGTCATTAAGTACAAGAAGGGCGCAGACAATGTCGTCGCTGATGCATTATCCCGCAGACACAGCCTGATTTCGGTCATGGAGTCAAAAGTTATGGGATTTGAAATGCTCAAGGAGCACTATGCTGAAGATCACGACTTTCAGGAGGCATTCAAGGAACATGGTCAGGGCAAATACAGCCGATTCTATTTGTTTGATGGATTTCTCTTCAAGGACAAGCGTCTTTGCATTCCCGGATGATCAGTTCGAGAAGTTCTACTGAGAGAGGCCCACGGCGGCGGATTGATGGGCCACTTTGGTGTCGATAAAACATTGAGTATGCTCAAGGAACACTTCTACTGGCCACGTCAGCGCAAAGATGTAGATGCCCATTGCAAGAAATGTCTTGTCTGCAAACGATCTAAGTCTAAGATGCATCCCCAAGGCCCATACATGCCACTACCGGTCCCATCATCGCCATGGACGGATATTTCTATGGATTTCGTGCTCGGCTTACCACAAGTTAATCACAAGGACTCCATCCTAGTCGTGGTTGATCGTTTTTCTAAGATGGCACACTTCATACCATGCAACAAGACGAACGATGCAATTCAGACGGCAAATTTATTCTTCCGAGAGATAGTCCGCGTTCGGGTTTTGGTTCGGGTTCGGTTCGGGTATTTCGGGTTTCGGGTATTTTGGGTTTAGAAGTCTAAGACCCATTCGGGTAATTCTCTATTTCGGTTTGGGTTCGGTTCTGTACGTATCGGTTCGGTTCGGTTCTAGTACTATATTTTAAGTCTCATTTTGTATCCTTTTTTTATCGGGTTCGGTTCGGGTTCGGTTCCTAATTGAATTACCCAAACTAAAAAATTCCAATTGAAGAAAACTGCAAGAAAAAAAGAAGAAAAACTATAATAAAATATAATATTTTATTTACTTCGGTTTAGTTCGGGTTACCCAAACCGAACCCGAAACCCGTACTACTTAGATTTAGGAACCGATCGGGTTTTTAGGTGCATCACAACAGAACCGAACCCGAACCCGAAATCCGAACTACCAAAATTCGAGAACTGATCGGGTTTTTGAGAAAAACTGGAACCGAACTGAACTGGTTACTTCGGTTTGGGTTCGGGTTCGGGTTTCGGGTTCGGTTTATTTGCCCAGCCCTATCTGGCGAGTACTTTGGAAGAAGCTCGGCACCAACTTGCTATTCTCCATGACATATCACCCACAGACTGATGGTCAGACGGAGGTCGTCAACAGGACACTTTCCCAGATGCTACGAGCGACAATTGGTCGTAATTTGAAGAATTGGTTAGAATGCCTTCCCTATGTCGAGTTCGCCTAAAACAGAGCAATCCATTCCGGAACGAAGAAGACATCATTCGAGATCGTCTACGGTTTCAACCCAACTACCCCAATCGAATTTGCACCTATACCACTAGGGGATGTTGTCAGCTTGGAAGGAGAAGCAAAAGCAGAGTATGTCAAGTGCCTACACCAGGAAGTCAAGGAGAATCTCGAACGGAAGAACTCTCAAACAGCCAAGCACGCCAACAAGGGCAGGCGACACGTGGTTTTTAAGGAAGGAGATTGGGTTTGGCTACATCTGCGACCCGAACGGTTTCCCCAACGACGAAAGAGCAAGCTGGCACCGCGAGTTGATGGCCCGTTCCGAGTCCTGCGTCGCATCAACGACAATGCCTATCAACTAGAACTCCCAGGTGAGTATAATGTTTCCACTATATTTAATGTTGCTGACTTGGAATTGTTTGATGCAGGGAAAGACTTTATTGTGGAGACCAAAGCACCTGAAGAGGGAGGGAATGATGAGGACATCGTACCAACTACTGCACCACGAGTTCCACCAGTACCACTGACACGTTCCAAGGCTCGAGCCTTGGGAGACAAGTTCAACCAGCTAATGGATAAAGCAGATACTCAGGAGCCCACGGATGAAGGCCCACCCGACCCACCAGTTAGCTCAGAAGCCCATCAAGGTCCGTTTGATTCAGCTAAGGAATATTGGAGGTTCCTACTCGAAGATTCTTCTACCTCCGGTGTCTTTACCATTCGGTAAAGACACCAAAAGACATGCTAACAAATTGTACTCTTTTTTCTATCTTCGGTTTTGTCCCACTAGGTTTTCTGGAGAAGGTTTTAATGAGGCAACACTCTTAGTGCGCAAGACGACGAAGACTTGTTCACAGAATTCGCCATCCTTCACAAGTCTTAGTCAAATTCGGTATGCCTTCTTCATTAAGGCTTATCTATCTCATTTCTTCATTATTTAGACTAAGTATAAGTTTAAGGCCTTAAGCCCATTTTTTATTATGTCTAAGTTATTTGGCCTTAAGCCAATTTCTATTCTACAGCAAAAAGAACTTCATGTTGTTTTTATTTACACTACTTATTGTTTGGGGTAAACATCATGTTGTTTACTCTAAGTTGTAACTAAGAGGCCTATATAAGCCTCATCACTTGCAAGTAATAAGACAACTCGAAATTTTAACAAAACAAAACCCTAGACTACTTCTAAACTGACGGCTGCCTCTCTCCCTTGGAGAAGCTTGCCTCGTTCTTCTTGTGTCAAGAAGAACAACTTGGTGTATCACAAGTCTTCCGCAGCTTGTGTGGTCTTTCAATCCATTCCATTCATCTAAACTCGCTTCTGGAGGTCTCGAGCTTATCGACCAATAGTTGCACCATCACTACGCTTACATCACTCCCTATCTCCCTCTATCTCTCCCCCTGTCTCTCTCTCCCTCTCCCTCTCCCTCTCCAAAACGCTTCAACGAACGAAATGGCTAATCTTGGTACTATTCCACAGCCACCACCGCTGCCACCACGGCAAATATTCAGTGGATTTGGGCTTACCGGTCATCATGTCAAAAACCGATACGACAAAGACAAGTTGACAATGATTCTCCTAGAACGCAAAAGCTAAAACCAAGAATGTGAACTCGAATTCCCCCCTTTACCCAAGATTACCAGACCCTATCAAGACCAAAACAGGCCCTCTCGTAACAAACATGGTACGAACGAGTCGAACTAAGTGAACGGGGCCACATTACAGTATGGGTTGATCTCTATAAAAGACAAGCTCGAGCAAGCATTTAGAGACGAAGACACAACTAGTTGTGGCAAGCTTTGTATCTACAGGGTTCCAAATCACCTTCAAGAAAAGGACAACATCTCGTATTTTCTTCAAACTGTTTCGCTTGATCCATACCATCATGGAAAAGAGCAAACCAAGTTGATGGAGTGGCAAAAATGGCGTGCGGTAAATAAGGCTTTGAACTTTAAGGAGCAAAGCATTAAAGTGTTTATTGACGCCATGACAGCGCTTGAGGAGAAGGCTCGGGCTTGCTACGAAGGTCATATTAGTTTGACCCGTTCTGAGTTCATAGGAATACCGATCATATTGAATTCAACAACGGGTATATCGAAATACGCAGTCTACGTATCCATTACGGTATATTAACTGGTTCTTTTCTTCCCCCACATGTTTATTATCTTCTTTTCCTACTCGCTGCCTTTGAAATCTTACATTTATCTTCTTTTACCACCCACTGCTTTTGAAATCTTTTATTTATTATCTGCTTTATGATTTTTATGGATTGATAGACTAAGTTAGGCATCATATATGTGATATCTCGCTCCAGAAAAGTAAGTATTCTAATTATTTATTTGTCCTCCAACATTAATTTTTTCCAAGTTGAAAAAAAAAGTTATATTTTATATATATTGGTTTTAGTGTCACTTTATCTTCAAATATCTAGTGCTAATTTAGACAATGAAAGACATGCAACTTTTATTCAATAGAATCCAATTACTCCTCCAACTTACAAGCCCATACCCTCTCCATTTTCTTGTAGGTACCAAATATCTCTTCTTAAATCTCATAGCTTTCCAGCAGTGTCATATTGACAGTCATGGTGAACTTAAGGGTTGTGAGAATTAGGAGACTGGTTATAAAGTATCCCACGTTTAACATGTTGCCATATATATTGGTACCAACCTGCCTTATGTTGCATCTTGAATAGAAGATGTTTTATCTTTATATACACCAGGATCAAAACGTGCACTAAGAGCTCTTCTTGTTACCAAAAGCTCCCCCTACTTCAGGGTAATCAACCACATCCTCTTTGGATTCAACTTCTTCTTCTTCTTCTTCCTCATCTTGGGACTCGTTTCTCTATTGGCCTAAAAGATCATCACTATTTGGTTTGGACATTTCCTTGCATAATATCCCTTTCTCTGTCACAAGCTCTTTGATTTTGAACTTTACTATGCTCTGGCTTGGTTGCTATGGATGACTCTGGTTTTGGTTTCTTGAATCTATTCTCCACTTCTACAGAATTTATTTTGTCTATGTATTTTTTGGGTTAAGGAGTCCAAGTGGTCATACTTCTATTGGAAGAGGTGATCCTTATGTGTTGCTCTGCTTGAATCGCTCCAAGATTATCATAAGTTTGTATCTACACCTTTCTAGCAATTTTGTCATGCAAACCACCTAAGAACTTAGCCATTAGAATTTCGTCAGAATTTTCTACATCCAGTATGTACTTAAGGGTTTCAAATTCCTCGAAATACTCTTCCACCTATTTGTTTCCTTGAAATAGCTTTTTGAACCTCTTCTTTAAGTCTCTATGGTACTAGGCTGGTACATATCTTTTCCTTAGATGGAACCGCATGTCTTCCCATATGCTTATTTTCCCATTTCTCTATGGTATAAGGCTGGTACAAGTCTCTCTGGTAGTACTAAACTAAACTGATGTAGGATCAAGACCTTGATCTTACAATGGTGGGAATGGAACAAAGCAATTGGTTGTATAATTCTCCTTGCTTGATCAAGTAGTGGAGTCAAAATGGACAGAGATGGGATTAATCAGCTGGTTGTATAATTCTCTCTGATTAGGCTAAGGGATGGAATGGATTCAGGTGACAATGGTGGTTTGAAGGACGTCACAAATCTTATGGGAGAGACTTTGATATGTCACGAATACAAGGAAGGGCTTCTCTCACAATCTCTCTGACTTCAACAAAGTGTTTATAACACAAAACAAGGTGTTTTTATTAATCAAAAGATCAAAGAATAAAATGCTGCAAGAAGACCTTATATAGTGGTCCTATCAGCTAAAGTTCAAACGAAATCAACAATAATGAAAACAAAATGAAAGGGAGAAATACATGGAAGCAAATTACAAATTAATAACTTACAAATGAATGGAAAAAAGATTACTCAGAAAATTCAAATGCATTACATACCTGTGCCTCTTGCTAGATTACTCTCACCCTCTTATGGTAAGTTGATTCTTTGCTAGTCAAATGCATGTGTGAAGTAGTAAATCTGGTTGTCTCAGAACGGTGTGTTTTCTCCATCTTTCTTACGTTCTCTTTTATAATGGCGAGATGAAAAATATGATAAGCTCTTCGTTGTCTTGGATAAATGATAATCCCTTGGTTAATGCATATGGACCCACTTGTATAGTATAAACTTTCTCTTGATTAGTCTTCATCTTTTTCTTGCTTCCTTTGTCTTCTTCATTCTCTTCATCTGCAGGTTCTTGGTGAGTAATAGTGAGTTGCTTGATCTTTGTAGAGAAGTCTTCTTGTTCTTTGAGTTTGAGAAGTTGCTCCACAGCTTTGTTTGATTGCTCACGCAATATTCTAGTTCGTGATCTTGTCTTTGGTCCTAGCCTCACGGTTGAAATTGGTGTTTACTGGTTTTGAAATGGTTCCATGTCCTCATCATAAATGTGATAGCCAAATCAAACTAGTGCTAAATTATTCTTTTAATATTCCATCAGAGAGATAAGAGGGTATAAAGTTATTATATTATTTTATGGTTTAAATAAGAAAGAAAGAAGGCTAAGTCTTTGTATTGACACTCGGAAGAACCCGATACCCATCAGCAGGCTTCCTATGATGTCATATTCTAAGAGCTCTTATTATCACTACTGGTTTGTTTACATGTTGTATAGATCGGCTGTCAAGTTTTCATGTATGACTTAAGACAACCTAAACAATGACACCCCAAATCTGAGTTCAAATAACATGCATCTTGTTAGGACTAAACTTGAAAATCATATTTCAGTTGAACAAATTATAAGTATAAAGGGTATACGCATGTGTAATATGCATAGTATGTAGATTTTCTTTCTCCACTCTCCTGCCATAGGTTTTTCCATTAAGTTTCTTTACTTGGACATAAACTTCTTAAACACTAATTATGTGATAACTTGGTGCGACACCACCATCATCATCTCATATTTTTCAAGATCTGCGACAAAAAGTGTCATATATCTTCAACCAAACTCTTTGTGACTATTAAACCTTCAACACTCGCAAGATTTCTCGCATCCCTCTTGAGATCGGATAATTTCATACATTTGAACTGTATTGGATAATTTATATAAATGATCAATCCAATAAATTAAGATTTAAAAGGATTTGTACAAATACTAAATCTAATAAACTTGAAATTAGAAAGATTTTTGACAAATACTAGAAAAAATAAGGAGAGATTTGGGAAAATTTATATTTTTGGTTTGGTTTGAATACTCTTAATTTTTAGTTACAATGGTTTTGGTTTATTCAATTTTCGCAAAAATCCGTAAGTATATTTAGTTATTATAAAATTCTGTGAATTTTGAGTTTATATGGTTAAAAATCGGATTTACTAATGCATTCAAAAATAGTAATATTCATGCTCTAGTTTTAAAATAGAATATTTTTCTCTCTTTTATTTTATTATTAAGATGAAAATAATTATTATAACAAAAACAAAAAGATATTAAAAAAGTCGTGATCATTTTTTTAGAACAACAAATAAAAGAAGAACTACTAATATTTTAATTATTACTGAATAAATAAATTGTAGCACAAAATAGTAAATTGTAAGCACAAAAACAAAGAATAATTCTATTTAAAATAAAAAAATTCAAAATAATTCCAAACTTTAAACAATGTAATAAATTAATAAAATTAAAACTACAAATGTTAAGATATTATATTAATAAAATCACTTATATATATATATATATATGTTATCGTTTTATTTTATAGTTTATATGTAAATATACTATTATACATTACTATATTTAAATCAATGTCTTTTCTGTTTATTCTGTTTGATCGGTTATAAACTGAATTAAATCCGTACACTGTAGTTTATTAAAATAATATATGTACAGTTTATACGATATATCAAAACCAAATAATATTTTCTATTTCAGTTCGATTTAGATTGGTTCAGTTTTACCGGATTAAACACTTTGACTCACCAGAAGAAGCCAAAAATATCCTAAGAAATATTTAAAGTTCATATTCACGACCTTATATTAATAGAATAACTTTATCATGAAAAACAAACAAGAACCAAATCTTTGGTGGTCTAAGTAGTACAAAGAGTTTGATTCCCTTATGATGTGGGTTTAAACTTCCATTGGTAGAGAGTGCTTTCTTTAAATTTTTAATAGATTAAACTAGTACAAGAGAAGATTATGGGCCAAAGATATAGAACTCCCACGGTATTAAAACAATAGCAAACAAAAAAAAAACAAAAGGTATATGCTCAAGTTGCAAAAATCCAAGATAGAAATCCATTTTATTTAAAACGATTTAATTTTTTTATGAAATCTTTGACGATCATTAATACATTAGAGAAATAGCAGAAAATTAAATACGGAAGATCGAAACATATGAAGATTTAAATTAATTTGGATGATATATGTAAAATTGCAAAACAAAAAAAAATGCAATCATCACATTATCGGTATGCTGTTTCAAGAATGGAATGACCTCTTTCTTTTAGTAACCAATCTTGTACTTACAAGACTATGTTCCAACTTTAGCCATCCTAAGACATTTTCAGTGGCAAGAAAACCTGAAATTTTTTAAGCTTCGGAATTTCGGGGATTAGTCTGGATTTTGGGTTGAGATTTTTCCGGATAACCATAAAAAGGACTATTTGTTCCACATTAAATTAAGGGATTATTAATTACATGCATGCAGCACCGACATTCAGCACACGCATCACTCCTTTACAAACACACTAATCCACACCTTCTCTTTTGTATTATCAACTTTAGTATTCAAGTTTTAATGATAAAATTATTTTTGATTCACATGATAAATGTAGTTTTCAAACTACAGATTTTTTTTAAAGATAACTTTAAATGAAATTAATGAATGAATTCTACTTTGGCAAACCCAAGACAGCAGGGAAAGAAAGGGAACACATCCCCAACATTGCCTTTTAACTAGAAAGAGCGAAAGTAGAAACCCCAAATTTACCAAATCGTCAAAAAAATCTGCTTAATGTCCTCTAAAATAGGCCTGTGCATTTCGTGTTTGATAAAGCAATCTTGATTTTCTCCGTTAGTGTAAAATTAAAATCAACATGTCAAAGTGTTAAATAAGCTGTAATAGTAAGAAATAGAAAAGTAGGAAGCTAAATACATATATAACACTAGACGTACCATACCAATGACAATGGGGGTTGAGGAAAAGGAATTATGAGATTGCTATTTTTTTTACAATTCCTGCAAAAAAAAAACTTAAATATGAAATAAATAAATAAGAATGCTATATTAACACAACCCAATAAGATTATCAATAAAATGTTAAGCGCTTTAAAAAATAAACCTATTTGCTTTTCATAGAGCCGTACCAATGATAATCTCTTCTCCTTTCTTTCTGCTCAAATGAAACCAATCCAACAAAGATCTAATTTGTATAAAGCTGATATTTTTTTTCAACACAAGAAATAGTTTCATTAATTGATAACATTTTCGAATGATTCAAGAGAATCATCCTGTATAATAGGCTCCAGCCAAAAGAGAATCCTAGAATCCATTGAAGCAAAATATCTATTACAAATTCTAGTCATCTTGCATCAGCTACCTTGTTCGGTTTCTATATACCACCAGAAACAACGATTATGACAACTAAAGAGTGCTCAGTATCTATTGTATAAAGCTGGCATTTATTTTTTCCAATGGACAGCTAGAGTGCTCAGCAATAAATAACCTTTTGTTTTGTTGCACGAAACAAAAATTAAGATTACACCTCCTTTCTTTAAATAAGGAATTAAGTTTCTTCTAATTATAAATAGATTTATTATTAACTTGGCCTTGATTGTATCTCGTTTTGTTGACGACAACAAAAGCAAAAGAAAAATAATAATAATATCAACAGAAGAGAGGAGAAAAAAGCAGCTTTTGTAAGTGTTACTATGTGGGATAAAATAGTTACAGTTTGTATTGAAAGGAAAAGAGACTCATCTGCTGCTGGAGATGCATACTGTGAAAGGTAGATTCGTCTTCTTCACGAACCCGAACACATTCTAAACGAGCCAAATTTTTGCTCATCAAAAAACCGCGCATAGTACACACCTGATTCAGTTTCTTCTACTAACCACATCACTCCTAGTTCAGCGATCCACGGCACCTGCTCACAAAAGCACCACATACTTAAACTAAGGCAATAAAACACTAACAATAATTCAATTAAGAAAATAAACAAATCATCATAATACTGTAGATACAGAACAGGTTGATTTGAGAAGTAATAAAAGCAAGAAAAAATGTAAAAACCAAGTAAATATGAAGACTGATGCAACTTACTTTTGAGATCCACAGTTACAGGGGATTTTGGTGTCCTCTAGCGGGAATTTGTAGTTGTAACTTATTTCTTCACCAGTGTCTACATGCCGTTTCGCATAAATAAATATTTTTTTCCTACCGTCCACGCTTATAATCTTGGTGTAACAATTAGGCTGCAAAAGCACAATGTCTTCTATAAGACCCGGAATCCACAAAACAAGCCAATGATGCAAAATCATGCATACAATTACCTCACATGAATGGTTTATAAACCTCGCTATGCCACCTCGCTTTGTGGCATCAATCTAAAACTCATAGTAAGCAACAAGTGATTCAGAAGTTACATTAAAAATGATAAATATAACTAGATAAGAATTAATGTATTGCATAGGTGACTAACCACATAGCCATCGTCAAGCCTGAAAAGATAACTGCTTCCAATTCCCATCTTTTCATACTGGCGTTCACGTATCTCAGATATCTGTGAGATTGACATGTTGAACTACAATCATGATCAAATTAAAAGAGAGTGCGCATAACAGTCTGTCCTTAAGTAGAACGTCAAGGTTCATCAAAGCTAGATACTGTACAGAACTACTAACCACCCACAAAATAGTTCAAAGGGAACACATGATCAAGCAAGTCATACTTACAGAAGAACGTATCAACTCTCCGACATATTCAATAACAAAGTCCTCTGCATCAATCGGTTCAAGTGCGACAAGACCCCAGTCATGGATATTGCTTTGTTGAAACCGCAAACGCTTTTTCCTAGCCTGTCACCGTCATGACACAAAAAAAGGAAATATATCAACACCACATGTATATGTTACTCAAAGAGAAAACTGGTTTTTGTGTTTATTCACCTTCAACTGAGAAATTTTTAAGAGGTCAGCACCATCCGCAGCAGCTAGAAGATTACGCATTTTTGCCCTATTAGTTCTTGCAGAAAGAACATTCTGAGACGAACTAATTTTGGAACCAAAATGTTGTGTGTTTACGCAAGAATTTCCCCTAACACGGGCTCTCTCTTCAGGACTAGCCTTTAATGACCATGCATGCCAATGCCAGCCATTAATAGATGTGCGTGCACATCCATCTGACTTTGGCATTGACATTAACACCCTTTTATTGCTTGCTTTCGGTCTCAGTTTCGCCGATGGTTTTAGTGCAATCGGCGTAGGGCTGCCATCATCCATTGTCAATTCCTTAACGGGAGAAAGCTCTGTTGTATGTTTTTGTAATAGCTTCCCTCCAAGCTTCAATTTCTTCGAACCTACTACACAAACCAACCAAATACAAGTAGTTTGGGGTAAATAACATATATTAGAGAACTATATAAAACCATGGAACCCAAAAAAGTGAAAAAAAAATTGAAGATAAATGCCTTTCTGCAGAATATTTGATGTATTGCAGGGAAGCTTTTCTTCATTTCCAACAGCACCCTCAGAATCCTTGGAAGAAAATGATAATTTCCGACATGAAGGTACAAAGGGGATTTTTTCATCCAATAAATGCTTCCTATTTAGCGTTGATGATTGCGATGCTTCATGAAACAAAGTACTGAATTGTTAAAATCTGGGGACCGTGCTTTCAAGTAGCCAGATATCTCTTAAAGAAAGTAAAGTCTGTAACAGCAACAAAGTACGACGTTAGAAACTTACACTTATGGGACTTCTGTGACACACTGCACGCAGACTTCTCCACAATCTTTTTGCCTTCAGCAGCATCTTCTGGAGATAGAAAATTAGTAAAACAATTGCAGGAGTCATTCTCAAAACCTGAGACACTAAAAAACAAAGAGACCTTACTTTTCTGTCTCTTGATGAGGCGTTGAGGGTAAACCTTATCCCTGGTTTCAAACCCAAGGCTTTCTGTATCAGTTTCCTTTCCAGAAATCTCAGTAAAACCTCCGACTGCTCCATTGCAAGATTTTGTACCTTCGACTTCTGACATATTCTTTCTCTTTAGCTTTGATAGATGAGCTTTTTCAGAAGGACGAAATTAGTAGGCTCGGGGTGCCCGGTAAAGAAGCTCAAGAGCTCCGACGACAGGAGGTTGAATGAATAGGAAACAAATAAATGATTCTTTTACCTTTTTGCACTTTCTGAGAAGACTTGGTTGACAGATTTTCCTCATGATCTTTGCAGTCAACGGTTTCCATGGATTCCTCCGCAGACAATGAAATCTCCTCACAGGATTTTGCAGCCTTTGTACCTTCTCTGAACTCTTTTGTTTTATTCCTTGATATTCCTAATAGATATACACAGAAAATAACATGAAACGGAAGAAAAGAAGAAAGAGACAAACCCTGATATCAAAATTTAATCACCCCTATATAGTACAAAGAAAACTTACTTCTTAGTCTTGTTATAAGAAGTTCATCATCAAATTCATCTGCCATTCCAACATCTTGGTTTCTCTCACAGATCACCTTGCTAAGAGCATCTTTACCAACCTTTTCTTTCCGAAACTTCGTCACATTCTTTATGATAGCTGCATGATAATTAAAAAATGTAATAAAAATATAAGGCAAAAGTGGAATTTCTCTAATTTGAAAGGAAAAGGTTGAGAATTACATACTTTGATCCCGCTGGACAGCATTCCTTATTTTCTGTTGACTTAGTTTCCGAACTGACAAATCTATACTGGGTGTATCGACTTTAAGGGCTTCTTTCATGGAATGAGAATCTTTACGTTTCTTAGATCGTTTCACCTGAATTTTTTCAGAAGATCTGACACATGGTTTCTTTGGCTTCTCTGCTGTCTGATTTGATACATTAGACTGTACTGGCCTTTTGTTCCGAGTAACAGTTTTCAGCTTCCTTGGGGCCTGTGTTTCTTTGCGAGAAACTTGATGGTTTCCTTTCCTTGAAGCAAGGAATTCGTTAAGAGAACACTCCATGAACAGTGATTTCCAATCTTTTATAACAACATTGTGCAACTTCTGTCTACATAAAGCCGTTGCAAAATATCCTTCAATCTCGGGAACGGATTCCTTCGACGTTACAGGCCGAAATTTACAGCGCAGAGATGGCATGTATTTGCTGGTTTCACATCCAGGTGGTGGCGGCTCATGAATATCCAGAGTATCAAGTTCATCACTGCCAGGACTGTCCGACGATGCCTCTAATGTTGTAATAAAAATATTAGCAACAATATCCTCAGATGTGATTTGCTTAGACGATTCTCCCTCTTGAAACCGTCTCTGAGAGTAACTGAAATCACTTAAGTCATTCTTCTTTTCACCAGACCTTTCCAGATTACCATTGAAAGATGGCAGGTTTTCCTGCAACAATATGAATTCAGCACCCACACGCTAGCATGTCATAAACAAGAACAGAACGAGAAAGGACAGATTAAAAGGAGATTATTTCTTTGGAAAACTTCAAAAATGTCCACACCAGATGATTTTATTTCTCCTTACCTTATGCATTTTGTCATCTTGGACAGTACTAGCAGTGTTATTTGAACCATCTTCAATGAGAATGCCAATATAATCAGTCATGTGAGTTTCCAGAGACAAAAAGAGCTCAATTTCTACATGTTCTGAGATGCTTGCTATTGCCCTTTCTATTCCATCACTATCTGGTAAGGTTAATTTTCTAGATGACGGTTCACTAGAACTGGCTGCGTTGTTACCTAAGTCAAGTTCAGTAGAGTAAAGAGTTTTGCAGGAAGAGGAATCCACCCTACAAGTAAACTGCAAAACATTAAAAACGGCATTCATTTCATTAATGAACAAAGCTAATAAGAAAAAATGACGATCGTTTAGTTGAAGTGGTAGAAAAAGTTAAATAAGCTCACACTCTCAGCTGCTTTAGCTTTGTCTGAACAGTTGGTCCGGGAGCCCTTGCAATAGCTAGAAACGGTTGGGATATCAGGAGAACGAAACCAAAGTTTGTTCTTTCTCCAAGATGAAGAATAAGTTGCCACAGTATCATAAAAGACAGCATTCCACATGATTTGCATGCAATTGTTGTAAAGTGTTCCACATACAGCTGAGCAAGATTTCTGAAAGTCCTCACTTCCAACAGATTTAGTATATTTGAGTGACTCTGAAGCTATTCGACTATGACCCCACTCATTCAATATGTTCTCACAGCCTGTTGCATCAGTGGCTAAGACAGCAGTTTTCTCGGCATTGACAGCCTGCTCAAACAAAACGTTACTTAATTAGCGAACGATTCAATGATACCTGAAGTTTTCTATTTGCATGTATGTGCACAAAAGGTGCGCATGTGTAAATAAATGTGCAAAAAACAAAAAGAATTACCGATACGGATTCAACAACATGGGCAGCAGAACTGGGTGGATCAGACTTGAGATGCTCGTCTCTTTTCTTCGCCTTAATAAAGTCTGAAATTGCACTGCTGATGATTTCATCGAGTAGAGCTCTTCTAGCTATTTTAATTATTCCACTCTGAAGCTGAGAAGAGAGTTCTTCAGATACTTCGGATATGAAGCTCACCCCAGAAACTGACTCGTCACAATTAGCACTACCACATTTCTCCTTCCATACACTAACTAACGATGCTAATGTGATTGGTCTTAACTTATTTTCAACATCCCGTATCTGCAAAAGAGAACTTTTAAGCAAACGTAAAAAAGGGGAGAAAACATATCACCAAGTATTCTAAGGTATTAGGCAAGGAGCTCAGATGTAAATGCAAAACTATAAAGGGGCAGTGAAACTTCAGAACTAGAAATGAAACAAGAAAAAAAATACAAAAATTTCCTTTTCATAAGATGATGCATGATTAAACAAAGCTAGGCAGGTACAAGACTTCAAAGAAGCATCACGATCGACATCATTGTAATTGCATGATACGCAACTAATCATATTCTTTCAGAAATTCTTTTGAAGTCTTATTCTTTACAGCTTACCAGGGCTGCATCTGAAACATATCCATGCTGCTGCCAATTATAGAGCTCCAAAATAGAATGTGGTCCATGATTTCTACCCTCAGAATCCACAAGAAACCAGCAAGCATGTTTGCTTCCCTGACAAAAACACCAACAATTAAATACAATTTACTAAGTTTTTTTATGAGAACACGAGCCATCATGTCTGATGGAATTTTGAAATGAGTTATCACCATGAAAGGAAGTTACCAATGAGATGAATGAAGCTAGCAAATTTGCATCCTCCTGGTTTAACAGTAACTGATCTGAGGGATTAGAATTGGTCTGTGGAGGCAATGCCTGATGAGCAACAGAAGTTGAATGTTCCGTTTGAGTCTCACGTTGATGGACAGTGGCATTATTACTAACAGGAGGGACTACACTCATCACTCCGTTTTGTAGATACGCAAAGCCAGTGGCGACATGTTCAGGAAACTGCTTAAAGTACTTTAGCGGTACAGAATTTGGCATATAACCATTGATAATTGGATATACAAGAAGATCTTCTGGTAGAAAACCAGAAGATAGCCCATCAAATAGCTGCTGTTGCGCATAAGGGCCACACATCTGGCCTTGCTGATTACCGTACATCCAACCACTCGCATACATGGTATATCCTGGAACACTCTTGTCTAGACATGAAGCTGTGCCACTACCACAAGCCTCTTGAACCTCACGGCAGTCTCCATTAGACATGCAGCTCATCTCCAAGGTTGAATCTAGACCACACAGTTCATCGAAATCGCAACAAGCGGAAGATACAGTTGCCAAATCATCGCAGCTAAGAAGAGAAATTTACAATGTTTTTAGATTGACCCTTCAAGTAAACAAATCACAACTATGGGAATACAATAACTACAAAGTGGCACCTGTCACAATAGTAATCTTGAGCTGCTTCCCGTGCGGAGATGGAAGCATCAGAACTGTAGACTCCAGTACACGTCGAATCAAAAAAATTTGGTTCCAAAGCAAAGATTTTTTTCCTTCTACTAGAAGGAGAAAAATCTAATGTAACCATAATCTGGAGATATCTTACCTGCATAAGACATCCCAAAACTATGATCAAGGGATCAACAAAGATACAAGAAGAAAAGGACACTGTTTACATAATCAGTTGAAGAGTAATGTCGATCAAATTGAAATCGTACCCAGTTAGTACAGTGAGAAATACTAACCAAAGACAACAAATTGATACGGAAATTCTTAAATTTGGGAACCCACTTCTAAGCAAAAACAAAACGATCGCCAAATTTGTTCTACAGACCAATAATCCAGTCGAAGGTAAACCTAATTCGTTAAGCGAACGCAACCGAAATCAATTTGGATTCTCCTCGCAAGCTGCGATATTTAATCGAATGGCTAGAATCAGAAACTTGAAGGTAAATACAAGGAAGATCATCATACCTCGCAGCGAAAGAGAAAGAACGCCTAGACTTCCAAAAAAGTCAAGGACGATCAAGGCAGCGATGAATTCACCAAATTAGAGTGAATTTGATAATGAGACCTAGTGGAAGAAGAAGTTTTATCCAGAGAAAAAAAAAGATGAACAAAGAAGAAGACGGAGAGTCAGTTTTGGTATCATCACCAAATAGAAAAGGTAAAAGAAAAGAATAGAATGACAATTAGGGTTGGTTAAGGTGGAAGATTTTAACTTCTATGTTTAAGCCACCTCATCAATTTTAGTACAATTACTTTTCATAGTTTTACTTTTTACTCGGCAGTCACCAGAAGCAGTTAGGCCTGCGAATTTAAACTGAACAAAACCAAACCAAACCAAATCAAAATTTTTGGTTTTTGGTTAGATTCAGTTATGAGATATAAACCGTTTGGTAGATTTATCAAATTAATTTGGTTTTCGATTTGGTTTGGTTTGGTTCGGTTTGGTAATCGATTAGTTTAATTATTTTTTAAAAAAAATTCATAACCAAATTATACCGATTTATACTAAAATATACCGATTTATACAAAACCATATCCAAAATTTTAAACCAAACTAACCAAAATTACCTAAATTTTTGAACTGAATTAACTGAATAATTTAGAACTTAACCGAAAATCACAAAGTTCGATTCATTTCAATAGCAAAATTAAAAAGTCGAATTAACTAACACTGATCCACACCAAATTAAACCAAACCATGATTTTTTGTTTAATTCAGCTGGTTTTTCAATTTCTGAATTAACCGAGAAACTGAACAAACTGAATCAAACTAACCAAACAGAACTAACCAAACCAAACTAACTGATCGAAACGAATTCGCATCCCCAATCGTAAACGTGTGGATTACCAACAAAAGAACTATAAGGAATTGTAGCATAGTTTTCGAAAAAAAAATGTGGAATTAAGAAACTCTAAAAACCAGAGTATCAAATACTTGAAGAAAAACATAATAGATGCTAAACTAGAACCTCTTCATGAAATCGCTAAAACAACTTTTTTTTGGAAAAATCTTTGAAGATATCAAAGCTGGACTGACTAAAACAAGATAAAATTGAAACTATCCATTGTAACACTCTTCTCAATCTCCCGAATAATCATATCTGCTGCATTTTTCAATTCAGTCTCGAAGTAAATTAACTTGTGCACTTAAGGCTCGATATTTAGGCTAAACTTATTTTTTGAAAACATGAGACTAAAAAACGATTTCTAGGTTAATTGTCTAAATTAAGGATGTAAGATTACAAAATAAATATCATCAAATTCTAATATATTACACACACAAAAATTGTGTCTCACAAAAAAATGACACATCAATATCCATCATTTTGTTATATAGTTTTTGAAAAATAACAAAAAAAATAGATTAATAAAAGTAACTGTTAAAAAGAAATCATGTTCTCAAGATGTAAAATAATTTAGAAAATACGATTGTGAAAAATAATACAGAGACGAGATGAAATATCTGTCATAATTTAATAAAGCATACATAGTGTGACGTATTTGACACGCATTTTGAGTTCCATGATGCAATAATTTATGAGACCGATTCGCAACATTCAAATTCGGAATCTAAGAACAAAATATGTATGATATACTCAGAAAATCTAATTGTTTCTAAAAGAGAGAAAACGATAGAGAGAGTTGTATCTTTATGTTTGATTGTGTGACTGCGTTTTTCGTGTATGAGCGAGTATCCAAAATTGTTCGACCCTGAATTTGTTTTATAGTGGAGTTATGGACGCTAATTCTTGGAGATCATGCTCCATAAAATCATACGATCGCGGATTTTGTGGGATTTTCTTTGGTTCTGTTTTTATTCAAAATGTTATACTCAAAAAAATATAATAGTCCAATAACCAAGAACCTAACATTTGTGTATGAAGATAACATTGTTTGTCATCATAGAAACTGAGTAGAGATTTGAGTCTCATAGTGTTTTGCTAGACTTAGTTTGATTTAGTTGTCCCTTTAAACCTAGTTTTTGGGTTCTCCAATTATGTATGTGGGGTTCCATGAAACTATATATTTAGTTCATATGCTGTAAACCCATTCATTTGGATGATTTTATAACTTGATATCGTGTCAAACCTTTCGTAAAGGGATCTACTATATTATCTACGTATTTGATATATTATCAAATGTCTTATGATTTTATGTCGTCTATGTATATGATGATTTGTCATTAAATAATTTATTTTGTGCACAAGCTATCGTCAATTGGCTATCATAGAGTTTTTCCCATATCGGGATACCTTCCTAGAAATTACGAAGCCAATCTGCTTCTTCTCAGGCTTTTTCTAATGCAATAAATTATGGTTCCATTGTTAATCTAGCCATAAGTGTTTGTTTGAAAGATTTACAGGATATTGTTACACCACTATGTGTAAATAAATATCCACTTGTTGACTATGATTTTTTGGAGTCGGATATCCAGTTGGCATCGTTGTATCTTTCCATAACTGTCAGTTCCGAATCATAGTGCAACCCATAGCTTATGGTATAACATATGTAATTTAATACTCTAGTTATAGCTTTCCAATAGTCGTGTCATGAATTGCTTGTGTACTTACTTAGTATATCATACTATCATATTTGTTTTGTGATACCGATGCACATGAGCTTTTACTTAGGTGAAGTGTAATATTTATATAAGTTTTTGAGGATATACACACCATCAACTGTAATATAAATGATTAATATTTTAGGTAATACTTATTATATCCAATTATCTATATGTGTGTGATCTTCTAGGATATAATTAGTAATTAATTGATCAATCGAAACATTTTATGTCACTTAAGCATCCTTTAATCATGATCAATTATGAATTTTTACTTTACTATCATATTAAATATAACAAGATCATTGTGGTGATTAACAAGTTATATGTAATATGAATTCTTTTTGTAATATATATGTATTAATATTTCATAATACAGTAAACTAAATATTTTACGGTAAAATATATATTAATGTATTAACATTTCATAATAGGTTAATCTGATTATTTTACCATAATATATATATAATACTATTTAATAATATATTATTCTAATTATTGCAGCGAAATCTTTAATTTTTTTTTCGAGTTACTGTTCAAGGCGGTTATTGTTCAACGTGACACTGTTCACCATCGCGGTTACTGTTCACGATGACAATGTTCACAGTGGTTACCGTGACACTGTTAACCACTGCGGTTACTGTTCATGGTGACACTATTCTTTACCGCAGTTACTGTTCACGGTGACACTGTTTATGACTGTTACTGTTCACCAACGCGGGTTCAAGGTGACACTGTTCATGGTGGTTACTGTTCACCATCACCATTACTGTTTACAGTGACACTATTCACGGCGGTACTGTTCACAGTGATATTGTTCACCGACGCGGTTACTGTTTACCGATGCGGTTACTGTTCACCGTTAAAATCCATAATTTTTTTTTTTGAAAAATTCATAACTTTTAATCTATTTAATGGATTTGAACATATAATATAATGTTGGAAATATAATCTCACCCTCTACACATTGATATAAATTTTAGCACATTTCAATTTATCAATGTTTTGATGAGATTAAATTAAAACTCGATTTTCTTAACAAAATTTCATCACCAATCCTTAATAGGAGATTAATGGATTCTATATGGCTCTGCTACCACATGTAAATTATCCTTTATGATTTCAATTTCTGAAATCTATCCCAAAACCGTATAGACCATTTAATTTCCACAAAACATTTTATTGATGATGAAAACTTTTAATCTAAAACAATGGCGAATTTAAAACTTACGATTATCCATTGTTTTTGAATTGTTGTATGGAATCATTTGAAGATCACTTGTTGATCTTCTCCTCTACACTTTATTCTTTTCACAATTCCTTTGATGGAGAGAAATTTCTCTTCTGTTTTTTTTATTGTTCTCTATTTTTACTTTTCTAAGAGTTTTGTCTTAATCTCTAGAAACACACACTCTATCACTCACTCTTATGTCCTTTTATTTCTGTCGAATGGGCACGAGGAGAAATGTTGTGTCTTTTAACTTATCTTTATTTATTAAGACATCCTTATATTCTTACTTTATTTCATATATATACACACATAATTAAAATCATATTATATATTTATATACATACCTTTATAAGAACAATATAATGTTTATGGTTAGAGGAGAGGGTCTCAGCGTACTCAATCTAATATTTTTTTATCGAGATCGATCCATCACGGTTTCACTTCTAATGTATTAGATACCGTAGACTTTACAAAGAACTTGAACTTTAATAATCGGACAGTTAATACATTGGTCATTTTACAAAAAAAAATTCTTACATAAATTTCATTCTAAATTATTCTTGTTTTCTTCCTTTTCAAATGAATTATAATCCTGAGTAATCAATTTAGGAAACAAAGAATATATTGTCATTCAAAGTGAGTAATTGATTTGGAGATTTTGAGAGGAATTTATAATGATGTCATTTTTATTGATTATTGGCTAATTCTTTGATTACCTCCATTAGACCTTCAAGATAGGAGAAAGACTGAATGTCTCAAGGTATAAGAGAGAGAGACTTGTATACGGAAAGCAGATTTTGATTTAATTGAAAAGAAATCAGTATGTGTGAAGAAAATCGAAGTTTTCTGTGATATAAAAAGAGAACAAATGTTAACACCATTCAACCATTATGTCAATCAATTAACGATGAGACTGATTTGGCTATGTCAATGTAAATATGAAATTCAAAAGAAAAAATAATATAATTTGGGAATTTATATTTGTCTTATAAAGTTGATGTTTTTTTCTGGCCAAAATTTGACAGATGATTATTTTAGTTATTTTCATTGAGTTTTAGTAAGAAATTAAAATATTATTAAATACAAGATAAGACATTATCATGCATAAAGTGAATCTTTCTACAAGTAATGTTGTAATATTAACATTTTTCATGGTATGTTTACGAAAATTTTGAATATTAACCGAATATGAGTGAGGAAAATTTAATAAATTCTATGACATGGATATAATTATTATATTAGAATACATCTGGTATAAAAAATGGATAAAAAATCTTTGAAAATTACTCTAAAAACATTTTACTAAAACATTTTATATAAAATTTAAAATTATATAAATACCTACATATTATTCAAAAAAAATTAGACATTTTATATCTATAGCTTACATAATATTTTGCTAATTTATAATTTTTCCTTCGTCGATGGTGTCTGTATTCAGTTTGTTTACCAAACTTAGCGATCACTCGTCTGCTAGCTTCTGTTTTCCATCATAGATGGTAACGCTCTAATATCAATTCAAAACTTAGAACTTAAAGATTTTTTTTTTGACAACTTAGAGATTTATAAGAATAAATTTTCTTATTGATTTAAAATTTTTCTGAAAACTAAATCTTTCCTCTTAAAGCTTATTAAACATCTCTTCATTCTTCATTAGTCTTTTGTTTATACATAATTAAATATCTTCTAATCCTATTTATAAAACATAAATCATCTTATTATGTTTTTATTTTTTCTAATTTTCTTATTTCTTTTCTTCTAATTTAATTTTCTTAAAACCAACTTGTTTAGAAAATATTCTCATAGTTAACTTGGAATTAGCCAACAAATGATCTGACCTTTGAATCTTACATGAGTTTTTGAAGGAGATTGCGTTGGAGCTTGGATTACACCGGAGAAACAGGAGGCTCAGATATCATATGCTTTTCTGGATCGCACAAGAGGAGATGAAAAGTTAAGCTATAATATGTAAAAGGTGATTAGTAGTAAATGTAGATATTTAGTTGCATTTAATAGGGTTAAATTGGAATGGGCTTTTGCGTTTGCCAAATCTTAAGCAAATCTTAAGACATATGAGCTTCAAGCAGACCTAGAATTATGTGGGGATTTGGGTTTGGCCATCTCTGCCAAAGCATTTGGGGTTTAAGACATCGCAGAGAAACACAATATAAGGAAGTCTTAAGACAGTCATTTAGAAGATGTTAGGCATACCTTTCGAATTTTTGTTTACTGCTTTTATTAATCTTTATGTCCATCTTTTTTTGTATATGTCTAGTTACATAATTAAAACATTGCTTCTTCCATCTTTATTCCAAATTTTACAATATTTGATGTTGCTGTTATCATAAATTTCGTTGTTTGGCCGATATTGTGTATGCATTTTCTCTCCCCCATCAAAGAAGATGCATACACATTAACCACATTAACCAAATTAAGACTAAACTGGAAACATAATCCATAGGACAATCGATCTTCAACTTTGTGACATGTTTCTTGCCAAACATCTCATGTTTATTCTGAAAGCTATAAAAACCAAAAGAAAAACCATGACCAACTTTAACCAAAGGCGGAACAACTAAGGATAATGTGCTTTCAGTTGACATCCTATCAAATTGAAATTCATTTATAATGGTTTTTTTGGGTTTTGTCATAATGAACCCAGTCCAAATATTCTACTAACCCGTAAATATTATTCCACCTCCATTTTTTTATTTTAATTCTTTTGAAAAAAATAATAATCTCAGTCCATATCAATTTCCAAAATCTCTCTATGTCTACCTAAAACAGCATCAACATCACCACCGATGCATAACCCAACGTCCATCTAGTGCTTTGTTTCCTCTGCTCTATTACTCATGTATTTAACATTATAACATTATTCAACTATTTTGAGAAGTGGATGATTTATTATTCTTAAAAATGGAAAGTGTAAATAAATGGTTGTTCATGTGATAATAAAAAAAAAGCTAACTAGAAAAACGTCAACTATAAACCAAAAAAAAATGGACGACCGCATCAAACCATCCCTACTCATATAATCTTACATATTTTCCCCCATACTACATAACTTATTATAAAACCACTTAAATATTATAATTTCTCTTCCTAAAACCCCCTAATTATTATAAAACCACCTAAACATATAACTTATATTCCTAAAATCTCTTAATCTTTCATAAATATGAAATTTTATTCATTTAAACTAACATCAATTTTTGTATAAAATAAAATGCTACAATAATTAATATTTAAAAACTAAAAATATAGATATATGTATCTCTACATATATTAAAATCATAATGATATCCTTTATTAAATTTTGGAACATTAAAAAAACGTCTCTTAAATAAACTAATAAAATGTTTTTAAAATAATGTAATATCATTACTAGAATATCATGAACTTATAACTAATTACTTGAAAATCTATAATTAATTATAAGTTTATGATATTCTAGTAATATTACATTATTTTAAAAACATTATAATAATTTAATTTAAGAGATAATGTTTTATTTTCAAAAATTTATATACATTAGATGTGTTTATAATGAATTATATAATTTGGAGGAAATATATAAGATTAGATGAATAGGGATGGTTTGATGTAGCCGTCCAAAAAATTTATAAAACAAAAAAATATAAAATGGACAAAGGAACAAAAGAGTCAAACTTTTATTCTTTTTTGTATTAATTTTCAAATTTGCCAACTTCACATATTATTGCAGCTAATTTCCGAAACAATTAACCACTCAACTAAAATAGCATCAACACAGGTGGAACCAAGGAGAAGAATTAAACACTTTAAAATTGGAACTGGCAGAAAAAGTGTAGAGGCCACATGGAAGCGGTGATTGGTCTCTGACACATAATTCATCATCCAAATAAATGCACTTTGTTAATAATTAGTAAGTAGATAGTCCTCGAAATAATATTCTATGAACGAAATTAAAAAAAAAAAAAAAAGAATTGTCCGCGTATGACGCGGTTCTACGTTGACGTACGTATCAAGCATCTCAAACACTCCCATTCTTTTTGGTGATTCTTTAGACACAAGAAGGGGAGATGCATCTGAATCTCTAAGTCCAGCTAGCTTCTTTCTTCACTGTTAATTTCTTAAAATATTTAATATTATACGATCATAATTTCATACCATATTATATTTAAAGTTTAACCCGAAATTTTTACACGAATTTTTTAATTAATTAAATCTTTGCACGTAATGTATTGATTTACATTTTCAAAATTTTTTAAAATCGGATCCGACTACTTTCTTTCATTCATCACACAAGTAAACCAAATACATCTTCAAACACTTCATTCTTTTTCATTACTCTAACGCAACAATAGGGGAGAAACATCCGTTGATAGACTCAGACTTGTGATGCTGGAGAATGTTAGAAAGTTACGTGAATAATCATTTCTTCATCCGCCATTACATACTATATATAGGACAAAATGGATCGAACTGTAGAATGCTTACACTTACATCCAACGGAAAGAATCATATGTCCAGTTAAACGACATATTATAAACTAACCAAGTACCCTAAAGTTGCATACCTTTGATAAAAGCTAGATATTGGTGATTTTTTTCATATGAGACAAAAAAAAAATTTCATTGAATACTATTTGAATTATATAAATAAGATTTATATCGATTTTGTTTCTCAACAAATGAAAAATACAAATTACTTGTTTTCCAATGATAAGAAGACATGATTCAATAGAATTTATTTGCAAACTAAATAAACTCATCGTATAACATAGTGCAATCATTAAGATATAATATATAACTAAAAGCCGATTTATACCCAAAAAAAAAAACTAAAACCCGATATAATACATATATAATTCAGTTGGGACGATACTATAATTTTTTTTATATTTTGTATGAACAAGTTGGATGACAATATAATATAATAGCTATAAACCCATTCCCATTCCAGAGATTGTATTAAAAAATGATAATATGATTAAAAAAATGAAGCATGTCAAGTCATCTCCATTCCTACATGCCAAACCGCTGGCTTCTTCCATTTATGCTCTACTCCGGTCAGCTCAGAAGAAGATCAATTAGTTTGGTTCGAACCGTTTAATCAAAATTTACAATCGAAAAGGTTATGAAATTAATTCTTGGAATTTTGTTATTTCACTATAAATTGAGCCAAGAAGTCGTAATTCTTATCATTTGTATTTTCATCTACTGCTTCGAGGTTTGAATTGTCAAAGTCGGTCTATGCCAATACAAAATCACTGGTTCGGTTTAGTCTATTAAAAGCGGTGCGACATACGTTCCGATTCTCCGCAGCTTCTCCATTAAAACGTTAGACCTTTCTCCCTTTCTTCTTATTCTTGTTCACTACGTAAACCCAACAACACTTGTCAATACAATATATATAAATACATCCATTATATTATTTACGAAACACAACACACACATTAACAACATCTTAGAGAGGAAGAAAACCCAAAAATCCGAATTCTAATTAATTTCATTTTTATCAGAACAGAATGAGAAGCATGGTGAAGAAGCTACTATGTGGCGGATCCAAGAAGTTTGCTTCTTCAAGAACATCAGCATTACCAGAAGAAGGAAAAGTTCGTGTTTACGTAGGTAAGGATAAAGAGAGCCAGTGTAAGGTGGAGGTTGAGGCTAATTTGTTAAACCACCCAATGTTTGAGTATCTATTGAGGCTGTCAGAAGAAGAATTCGGACACTCGTACGTAGGGGCATTGAGGATTGCTTGTGACATTGATGTCTTCTTCAATTTGATCAATCAACTAAAAAACCACCAATCATCATAACCCTTCCCTTTGATGTAACAATAATTCCACAAAATTAACATAGATTATAAACCACTTTTTTTTTTTTTTTTTTCATCATTCTTTACTTTGAAAATAATGGACGAAGTTCATTTCATTTTTTCTTTTGTTCTTGTCTTCTTGATTATTTATTCATTTATGATTGGAGTAGAAAGCCAATGGACATTTGTATTAGTGGCTTCCTCCCATTATTCTTTATTTCCTTCTTTTTTTTTTTTGAATATCAATAAAATATACAATTCAAGTCAATTCTTTGGGTGACTCTTAATTTTCCTCTCTTTTTTTTTTCTTGCGCTGGAGAGATATATGGATCGACATTGGATTACGTAAATGGAAATTTTCGTACCATCAACATCTTTTGGAAGCGAGATCCCGTTATTCATTATGCATGAATTGAAGACATTTAGATTGTAGCTTAACTTTCATAAGCAATGAAATCAAAATGGATGGGCTGATTAGTTATGAAAAAGAAGTTGTAGAATATGTGTTGATATGTTTATTGATAACTTCCAAAGACTACAATGGAATTTAGAATAAGAAAAATATATAATGTAAGGTTTTTTACTAGGAAAGAAGATGCCCTCGCTCGTTGGCCATCCTCTTCTTATTGTCCTCCTTCCCATAATTACCCCGATCTTTGTCACTCATTCTCCATTAAACCTCATATTCATCCTTTTTTATACTCTCACGTTTGACCCATATGGGATTTGCGAGGTGGTCGGTCCCCATTTGAAACGTGCAGATAAGGATTATTCATGGTGATTAATTGTTTTCTAATCCCATGAGGAGTGCCATTATCTTTCTTTTTGAAATGAGTTTTCTTTTTACTATCTTCGGGGCGTTAATGAGGATTTAAAAGACAAGATCCGACATCAATCGTTAGCTCTCATGTTTCTTAATTCATCTCGATTAAGGAGACTTCTTTATCAATTCTCAAGATGCATATTCCTTGAGTTCTAGCTTGCTAAGTGGCTTATCTATTTCGTTGAGAGAAACCCAACAATTTTTCTAGGTTATTGTGCTTGGCGTCTTTTCAAAATTAGAAACTTTCTCGCCTTCCCACCTAATTATTACACCAATATTTACGATTTTCTTCTCTTCTAAAGCTATATGACGTCTCTTCTATTTCCTCTTTACCCATAAAGTTATCTTCTTTCTCTTTGTTCTCCGACCGTTATCTCATATTTAGGTTTTCACAACAACTTCTGTTAGTTGTTGTTTACACATTTACCTTCTTACTCTTATTACCGGTTCTTGCTTGTCTTCTGGTTCTTGAATTCTGATTTCTCTTGCTTGAACTTCCCAGGTTTTCTGAAGAAAAGTTTTTCTTTAATTTTAGATACAATAAAAGTTTCGAAGATCTCTTTTTTTTTTTCGATCCAAAAACCTTACACTTTGTTTTTACAATATGCTTCATAGATTCCAAGACTTTTTGTGATTGACGAGCTAGTTCATCCCGGGAGCTTGCGAGGTGGTATAGTAGGAATATTATTGTATCGATGAAGTTTATGTTTGGAGATGTGGCCTATATTTCTCTCTTCCAAAATTACTAATAAGTTTGAGTTGGAACTCAGGTTACGTCTGTCTCAGATTTGTCCAAACTTTCTCAGACAGTTTTGTGCCGCACACTCACCGAAGAGAAGAACAATTATCTGAGAGACAAGGATTTACGCCGTCTATGTATGGTGTGGTGAGCACGAAGATGTAAGTATATTATGAGATATAGAAATTGTATGATATTTGTGAATATACTTGTTATGAAATACTGTGTTCCTTTTTTATTAGGATTTAGCTTATGTTAATATTTATATAAACACTCTTTAGCCGTTTGGCTTAATCTATACAGAAAACCTTTATCAAAATCTCTGATTACTGACATGTACTAGAGCAATAAAGAGTGTCTTCATCTTGTCTTTGCTCTTCTTGCATAAACAGTGTTACGGTCTAAGGCCATTTATCTCGAGAACGGCCGAGGGAAGGTGAGGTTCGGTCGAAAATCCCAGTTGGTACGGACGGCGTCCCCGGGATGGCGAGATGCTCCTGGGTCGGGGGAGGGGCTAGCGAGCAGGCGTCTGGCTGGCGAACTCTAGGCGGGTTGAGGTGAGGATCGACTAGCGAGCGAGGCCAGGGCTGGCCTCACGGCTGGTGCAAAGTCGACGGAGCAAGAACTCGTCCGCGGGATGGTAAGAGGACGTGATCGTCACGGCTGAGAACGATGGAACGGATGGGTCGTTGGGACTAAGAACAGGGAAGCGATTTAGGAAATGAAAGCAGGGTTTGAAGGCGGTTTGAATAGGGATTGAAGGCAACGCACCAAGCTATGTCTGGCTTGGATATAGCCTTTCCAAGAAGAGAGACACACTCAATCTTCAAGGAAACTCACTCTCTCTTGGAGACACACTCAAACAAGGGAGAAGGAGAGAAAGACCAAGGCGGCCATGACAAGTTTTAGGGTTCTAAATTCTGCTTAGGAAACGAGTAAGAGTATGCCTTTTATAGGCTACATACTTAAGACCACAATGACCTAGTTGACCGTGGTCAACAAAACTAAACAAACCCCAAAATGACTAAGTCTTTTAAAGAAATGCAAGGCTAAACATTTGCCTAAGATAAAATCAAGCCTAATTGATTTAAAGGGACATATCCTCATTAAACCAATGGGACGCTAGGCTTGATGCCTTAGATTTTCAGGTCTCATTAAAAACCTTTCCAAGAACCCATTATGGTAAACTTAGAAAGGAAAAGAGTACCCTAATCACCTAAGGTCTTTAGAAGTGCCCTTACTCATGGATAGTAAGGACACACAAGACCTTATCCCTAAGGCTGTGTGCATGAGTGTCTTGGTCAGAAACACTCAGCTGAAAATGATCAGGAGGCTGGTTCCTGTCTTCAATCTCCTCTTCCTCTCCAAAGCCGGATGCATGAGCTAGGGCGGTTTCTGCTTGGCTTCCTTGGGCATGATCTCCTTTGCTCCTGTCTTGGACTCCTTGGGCGGCTCTGCTCCTGGTCACAATGCGGTGGGACACATAAGGGGTGGTCTGGTCTTCATCCTCCAAGTATCTGGTCGGTGTAGCTTGGATGACCCCATCATCCCCGCCCTCTTCAAGTGCTTTGGTCTCCAAAAAGCCAACATCCTGTGCATCAAAGGGAGATAGATCAGAAACATTAAATGATGAAGACACATTGTACTCACCTGGCAGCTTGAGTCTGTAGGCATTGTCGTTAATGCGTTCCACCACTTGGAATGGGCCATCTCCTCTGAAGTCTAGCTTGTGCTTGCGCTTGTTGGGGAAGCGTTCTGGCCTTAGGTGTAACCACACCCAGTCTCCTGGTTGGAACACCAGCTGCTTCCTCTTCTTGTTGATCCTAGATCGGACCTGGTCATTCCTCCTCTCAATCTTGCCATGCACTTGTTCAAAGACCTTCTTCATGGCTGCGGCTTTGGCCTCTCCCTCAAGGTCCATGGTCTCGGTTGGTGGCAAGGGTGCCAAGGTCAATGGAGTGTCTGGGTTGCGACCATACACAGCCTCAAAAGGTGACATGCCCGTGGTAGAATGCTTGGCTGAGTTGTAGGCAAACTCTACTAATGGCAAACTCTCCACCCATGTTGTTAAGTGTCGTCCCACGGTTGATCTCAAGAGTGCCCCTAAGGTGCGGTTGACCACCTCAGTCTGTCCATCTGTTTGAGGGTGGCAGGTGGTAGAGAAAAGAAGCTTAGTACCCAGCTTCTTCCACAAAGTCCTCCAGAAGTGAGATAAGAACTTGGTGTCACGGTCAGACACAATGGTTCTTGGGATGCCATGAAGTCTCACCACCTCCCTAAAGAACAAGGTCGCGGTCTGAGATGCATCATTGGTCTTGGAGCAGGGGATGAAGTGAGCCATCTTGGAGAAGCGGTCCACCACTACAAACACTGAGTCCTTGTGTTGAATCTTGGGCAATCTCAGAACAAATTCCATGGAGATGTCTACCCATGGAAGGGTAGGTACTGGCAGGGGCATGTACAAACCGTGAGGGTGGAGTCTTGATTTGGCTCTCTTGCAAGTGATGCACCTGTCACAGTGAGTGGCTACCATCTTCTTCATCTTTGGCCAGTAGAAATGTTCCTTAAGAACACTCAGTGTCTTCTCCACTCCAAAGTGTCCCATGAGGCCACCTCCATGAGCTTCCTCTACTAACAATTCCCTCATTGATCCTTGGGGAATGCACAAACGTCTGTCCTTGAAAAGGAACCCATCATGAATGAAGAAGCGCATGTAGGTTCCTGTTCCATGTCCTTCATAGGCTGCCTTGAGGTCTGGGTCTTCTGGGTACAAAGTCTTCAAATGTCCAAACCCCAAAACCTTAGCATCCATGGTAGAAATCAAGGCATGCCTCCTTGACAAAGCATCCGCCACTACATTCTCCTTTCCCTTCTTGTATTTGATCACATAAGAGAAAGTCTCTATAAACTCCAGCCATCTAGCATGCCTCTTCTTCAACACGGTCTGACCCCTCAGATGCTGCAAGGTCTCATGATCTGTGTGGATCACACACTCCCTAGCTAAGAGGTAGTGCTGCCATGTTTGCATTGCCCTGACCAGTGCATACAACTCCTTGTCATAAGCTGGGTAGTTCAAGGTAGCACCGGTCAGCTTCTCACTAAAATAGGCCACTGGTCTTCCTCCTTGAGTTAGCACCGCCCCTATGCCCACTCCTGAGGCATCACACTCCACTTCAAAGGTTTTCTCGAAATTGGGCAGGGCAAGGATTGGCGCATGGGTCAGCTGATACTTAAGCTTCAGGAAGGCTCGCTCTTGCAACTCTCCCCATTCAAAGCCGGTGTTCTTCTTAATCAAGGAGGTCAGTGGTGCAGCCAAGGTGCTGAAGTCCTTCACAAAACGCCTATAGAAACTGGCCAGCCCATGGAAGTTTCTGACTTGGCTGATTGAAGTCGGTCTAGGCCAGCTAAGTATGGCTTCTATCTTCTCCACATCCACTCTTAGTCCCTGTGAGCTAACCACAAAGCCAAGGAAAACAACCTCATCTGTGCAAAAGATACATTTAGACAAATTGGCAAACATGTGTTCTTTCCTAAGAGTCTCTAAGACTTGTTCCAAATGCAACACATGATCAGTCAAACAAGAGCTATATATCAGAATGTCATCAAAATAAACCACTAAAAACTTGCCCATAAAGGGTCTAAGTATATGGTGCATGAGGCGCATGAAAGTACTTGGGGCATTGGAGAGACCGAATGGCATGACTAGCCACTCATACAAGCCATGCTTGATCTTGAAAGCGGTCTTCCACTCATCCCCTTCCCTCATCCTCACTTGATGATACCCACTCTTCAAATCCACCTTAGAGAAGATGGTTGCTCCACTCAGCTCATCCAACATGTCATCTAGCCTTGGGATTGGATGGCGGTATTTGATGGTGATGTTGTTGATGGCTCTACAATCAACACACATCCTGTAGGAACCATCCTTCTTGGGCACTAGGAGCACAGGCACGACACATGGGCTAAGGCTCTCCCTCACATATCCCTTGGCCATGAGATCTCTGACCTGAGCTTCAAGCTCCTTTGCCTCCGCGGGATTGACGCGGTATGCAAGCCGGTTTGGAAGTTGGGCACCAGGGATGAAATCAATCTGATGCTCTATGCTTCTCAAGGGTGGCAGGCCTGCTGGTATATCCTCAGGGAATACATCCTTGTACCTGTCAAGCAAAGCTCGGATTTCTCTTGGCAAGACCACATTAGTATGTCTAGAATTCATCAAATCCTTGTAAACAATCAAAACAACTTGACAAGTAGGATCAAAGAGAGAACGCCTAACATCACTAGGTGTAGTCAAGAAATTGGTTTTAGACATGCATTTCTCCTTAGCTAGCTTAACTTGCATTTCATGAACTTCAGCAGGCAACAGTGGTGCTAAGCTAATCCGTTTCTTATTAAGCATAAGGGTGTACTTATTAGTCCTACCATCATGCACAACTTCCCTATCAAATTGCCAAGGTCTGCCTAACAAGATATGGGTGGCTTGCATAGGTACTACATCACAAAGAACCTCATCAACATACTTGCCTATGCTAAATGAAACCTTAACCTGTTCACTAATCCTCAATTCGGTTTTATCATTCAGCCATCTCAATCTATAGGGTCTAGGATGTTTAGTAGCTACCAAGTTCAACTTCTCAACCATTAAGTACTAGCTACATTAGCACAAGATCCACCATCAATTATCAGAGAGCATACTTTACCATTGACCATGCAGCGAGTGTGGAAGATGTTCTCCCTTTGGACTGTCTCATCTGGCTCTTGGATGGTGCTAAGGACCCTTCTTGAGACCAAGAGGTCTCCCACTTCAGGATAGGCTACATCCTCCTCCTCTTCATCAGCTCCCTCAGGGGGCTCCATCTCATCTTGAGACTCATAATCACCAGATGGTGTGATGATCATAGCTCTAGGATTTGGGCAATCCCGAGCATAGTGTCCACGGCCGCGGCATTTGAAGCACATAATGTCCCTGGTTTTGGGACCAGTAGAGGCAGGTCTGTTGTCTGGCCGTGGGGCAGGGGTGGTCTCCCTGGGTTTGTATGGAGCTCTCACATCCTGAGCTAAAGCTTTGCCACGGTCTGATTGCCTTATGAAGGCTGGTTGAGAACTTGAAGCCTGCGGATTGGCATTTGGGGCAGAGGCTCTTCATGGGTTGTTGACCACTGCTCTGGTCCTGGTCCTCCTCTTGAGCTGACTCTCAACTTGGGTGGATAGATGCAATAACTCATTGAGATCATTATAGGAATACATCTCCACCTTGTTGGCAATCTTCTCTTGAAGGCCATCTAAGAATTGTGCCATGAGAGTCTCTTCAGTGTCTTCTAAACCAAGCCGGTTCCTCAGGTGTTCAAACTATCCAAAGTACTCCTCTACACTTCTCTGGCCTTGGCTGAGCTTCCTGAACTTCTTCTGTAGCTCCCTGTGGTACATAGGTGGAATGTACCTTCCCTTCATCATGAACTTCATGATTTCCCATGATCTGACCGGTTCCTCTCCTCTTCTTCTTCTTTTGGCTGAGTCTTGATCCCACCAGGACAGTGCATGATCAGTGAGTTGGGCTGCTGCATAAGTCACCTTCTTGAGTTCTTCAAACCCATAGACCTCAAAGATGTGATCCATTCTTCTCTCCCAGTCCAAGTATGCTTCTGGGTCAACCTTGCCGGCAAAGGTGGGTGGCGTGAGCTTGAGGTGTGGGGAGTGGGCTCTAGGTGGGTGGTGATGTCCCCTCTCCTCAGGAAACCTCCTTTCTCGGTGCCTTGGCCTTCTGAAATGGGGTGGGAAGACCTCTTCTTCAGACAACCCTTCCATGTCTTGCTTAGGCCATAAGGGTGGTGGCGCCCTTGGCTGTGGAGGTGGAGGTGCCGGTGCTGGCTGTGGGGGAGGATGCTCCACTCGACCCAGACGGTCTCCTAGCTGCTGGAGCTGAGTTTGAAGGCCGGTGAGGATCTCTGCTAGAGCTGGATCAGCCATCTAGCTCACGGGGTTCCTGCAAGAAAGAAAAGTCAACAAGTCAATGTACTTAGGCTAATTAATCTAGATTAATCACTAATGACCTAGTTAATCTTAAATTTAAACTTTAAACTAATCACTAAACTATTTAACCATTCCACATTTTCGAAACTCATGCATTATCCTAGAAACCGCCAAAACAACAACAAGAGAACATTCAAATTTAAACTGGTCAAAGGGGTGGACAAAGTGACATCAGCCGGTGAGGACCACACGGTGAGTCACCGACCAGGACTTCCAAAAAGCAACCGGTCTCACCTAACTCCTTCTTCCTCCTTTGGTGTTCATCAATGGCGATTTGAAACTCAGGAAATAAAGTCACGCAAACCAGCTAAACAACCTATCACCGAAAACCAAATTTACACACTAACAAACCCTAACAAACCGTACTAAGCAAGCTACTAGAAACCCTAACAAACGCCTAGAACAAAGTTAAAACCCTAAGTGCTAAGGTGGAAAGGAACAACCTTTTCTTCAGGACTTGAGCTCTGATACCAAAATGTTACGGTCTAAGGCCATCTATCTCGAGAACGGCCGAGGGAAGGTGAGGTTCGATCGAGAATCCCAGTTGGTACGGACGGCGTCCCCGGGATGGCGAGATGCTCCTGGGTCGGGGGAGGGGCTAGCGAGCAGGCGTCTGGCTGGCGAACTCTAGGCGGGTTGAGGTGAGGATCGACTAGCGAGCGAGGCCAGGGCTGGCCTCACGGCTGGTGCAAGAACTCGTCCGCGAGATGGTAAGAGGACGTGACCGTCACGGCTGAGAACGATGGAACGGATGGGTCGTTGGGACTAAGAACAGGGAAGCGATTTAGGAAATGAAAGCAGGGTTTGAAGGCGGTTTGAATAGGGATTGAAGGCAACGCACCAAGCTATGTCTGGCTTGGATATAGCCTTTCCAAGAAGAGAGACACACTCAATCTTCAAGGAAACTCACTCTCTCTTGGAGACACACTCAAACAAGAGAGAAGGAGAGAAAGACCAAGGCGGCCATGACAAGTTTTAGGGTTCTAAATTCTGCTTAGGAAACGAGTAAGAGTATGCCTTTTATAGGCTACATACTTAAGACCACAATGACCTAGTTGACCGTGGTCAACAAAACTAAACAAACCCCAAAATGACTAAGTCTTTTAAAGAAATGCAAGGCTAAACATTTGCCTAAGATAAAATCAAGCCTAATTGATTTAAAGGGACATATCCTCATTAAACCAATGGGACACTAGGCTTGATGCCTTAGATTTTCAGGTCTCATTAAAAACCTTTCCAAGAACCCATTATGGTAAACTTAGAAAGGAAAAGAGTACCCTAATCACCTAAGGTCTTTAGAAGTGCCCTTACTCATGGATAGTAAGGACACACAAGACCTTATCCCTAAGGCTGTGTGCATGAATGTCTTGGTCAGAAACACTCAGCTTAACATGATCAGGAGGCTGGTTCCTGTCTTCAATCTCCTCTTCGTCTCCAAAGCCGGATGCATGAGCTAGAGCGGTTTCTGCTTGGCTTCCTTGGGCATGATCTCCTTTGCTCCTGTCTTGGACTCCTTGGGCGGCTCTGCTCCTGGTCACAATGCGGTGGGACACATAAGGGGTGGTCTGGTCTTCATCCTCCAAGTATCTGGTCAGTGTAGCTTGGATGATCCCATCAAACAGCCATGGGAGATGATTCTTCAAGATCTGTTGTCGAGTCTTCGAAAACTTTGTCGAGGTTTCTAAGTGTAGACGAACGATCAATTTCTGTGATCTTTCACCAAGTGATAATCGTGGTTGCATGATTTCACAGGTTTCTATTAACACGATCCAAATATAATGAATGGTCACGGGAACTTCGTACATCGCTAAAAGGTGATTCGATCATGGCCGGCTTAGACAACCTGCTCGACCATGATGATCCGAGTCGACCAAAAATGAAGAAAAAGCTGACTTTAACGAAGGCAATGCAAAATTAGAGATTGGAGACCACTTTTGTCGACCAAGCTATCAAGACAAACACTTCAGTTGAGACAAAATGACATGAATGGAGCTTATAAAGAAGATGGTTGAGACTTGTCCTCTATCAACCGAAACGGTCACCTCGTTCTTGACCAGGATCCCGACCAGGAACTCGACCTTTACCCGACCACAAACACGACCAACATAAAGAAGCTGCTTCAAGGGCCAATGACTAGAACAAGAAGAAACCAACTCAAGGCTACACTAAATGGCTTAATTCCACAAGTTTTTGATCAGATGGGCTGACTTGAAGAAGAGACCAAGTCAAGTTTGGTTTTGCTACAAGTAACTTGCAACTAAGGCCAAAAAGAGAAAGTACAAAGCCTTGGCCCATTTTTCAGTCAAAACTATGTGAATCAGCTGAGGCATTAGTCTTCTAGTTATTTATTTAGCCTTTGTTTAGTTTCAAGATTTTTTTTAAGTTTCCACAAATCGTGTTGTTTAAATAAGTATTAGCAAGTTCATTTAGTAACAACAACTTCTTTAAAAATAAAAATTACTTTGCAAGCTTACCTTTTGTTCCTTTGTGAACTTTCGATTTTTGTGAGTGATTTATAAGATCAAATGGTTTATTAAGTTCAGATTTTAGAGTTTGTGTGGCCATTCAATACCTTAGAGTGATATTTTTACGATTGATCATGTGAGGAGTATCATATAGTTCTACACCAAGAATCATTCAACGTATCCACCGCCTTGCATAGTTGGATTGTTTTAGGATAGTTTAAGAGTTGGGTTCCATATACTTAATTTTGGTGTTACCAGAGCCATCCTTTGATAATGAATATCTTTCTCACCACCTTCAAGTGATGATCTTGGAAGGATCTCGGCCAAAAAATCTCTGATTACTGATCATGGCCGGCTTAGACAACCTGCTCGACCATGATAATCCGGGTCGATCAAAAATGAAAGAAAAAGCTGACCTTAAGGAAGGCAGTGCAAAACTAGAGATTGGAGACCACTTTTGTCGACCAAGATATCAAGACAACACTTCAGTCGAGACAAAATGACATGAATCGAGCTTATAAAGAAGATGGTTGAGACTTGTCCTCTATTAACCAAAACGGTCACCTCGTTCTTGACCAGGAACCCGACCAGGAACTCGACCTTTACCCGACCACAAACACCACCAACGTAAAGAAGCTGATTCAAAGGCCAATGACTATACCAAGAAGAAACCAACTCAAGGCTACACTAAATGGCATAATTCCACAAGTTTTTATCAGATGGGCTGACTTGAAGAAGAGACCAAGTCCAGTTTGGTTTTGCTACAAGTAAAATGCGACTAAGGCCAAAAAGAGAGTACAAAACCTTTGCCTATTCTTCAGTCAAAACTATGTTAATCAGCTGAGGAATTAGTCTTCTAGTTATTTATTTAGCCTTTGTTTAGTTTCAAGATTTGTTTAAGTTTCCACAAATCGTGTTGTTTAAATAATTCTTAGCAAGTTCTTTTAGTAACAACAACTTATTTGAAAATAAAAATTACTTTGCAAGCTTATCTCTTGTTCCTTTGTGAACTTTCCATTTTTATGAGTGATTTATAAGATAAAACGGTTTATCAAGTTCAGATCATAGAGCTTGTGTGGCCATTCATGGCCTTAGAGTGATATTTGTGTTTGAAGATTGATCATATGAGGAGTTTTGTATACTTCTTATTCATTCTACACCAAGAATTATTCAACCGTTCCACCACCTTGCATAGTTGGATTGTTTTAGGATAGTTTAGGAGTTGGGTTCCATATACTCAATTTTGGTGCTACACAAGCGATCCTTTGATAATGAAAATATATCTTTCACCACTTTCAAGTGAAGATCTTGGAAGGATCTCGGTTAGGAAATCAAAGACTAGCCAAGATCGTATCAAGTGGTATCAGAACAACAATTTCAAACTCAATATTTTGACTCTCCATCTTTTCATCTCTTCACCTTCTCATCAAAAATCATCTTTTATTCTGAAACACGTTTTTTCTGTTTATCTATTGTAAAGGAAACTGAGTCAACTTAATAGTACAATAAATGAAGATATTCAGACGAGCAAAAAAAAGAAAAAGATCCACAAGTTTGGTCAATCGGTTTCCAAAAAAAATCTTGCAATCTTTTTCTTAAAAATCTACATTTAATATATAATCATTTCACTACGTACTGATTTGATAGTGAAATCTTGAGAGACTGCTTCAAGCTACCAAACCATTTGAGAAAAACACTAGTGAAAATTTCTTAATTCGTTTGCTAAGTGTTTGTAAGAACAACTATGGTAGATAAAAGCAAGGATTTGGAGACGCCTGTCGCTGGATTATCCTACATACAAATGCAAGCTCTAACAAGTGAAATGAATAGACTTTTAAATACAGGACTAGAAACGCTAAACACCAGTATAAATTGAATTCAAGAAGATCAGCAAGGGAGGTTTCAAGATGTACCTGAACGGAAAGCCAGACTGTCTGCTAGACGACTAAGAGAGCGTAGGGCAAGGACTGAGGATAAGACTTACAACAGCCGCGAGGAACCATTCTCTGGAGAAAGTGAGATGGCTTTCAGAAGAACCAGAGGCAATCAGTGGACAAGTGAATGATAAGCTTGGTGGTCTCAAGCTAAAAAAATATCATCTTCTATGCCAAGAATGATCCAGATGCTTACATTGAGCGAGAAAAGAAAATCAAACTAGTTTTTGATTGCCAAAACTATTCTGAACTCAAAAAGTGTAAGACTTGCAGCCACTGAATTTTATGGCTATGCTATTATCTCGTGGGATTAAGTGGTGATAAAGACGAGAAGGACAGGTAACCGGCCCATTTCTACATGGGATGAGATGAAGAACTTGATGCAGATGCGAATTTTTCCAAACCATTACCATAGGAATCTTCACTATAATCTCTGAAGGCTAACATAGGGAACCAAGAGTGTAGAATAATACTGCCAGGAGATGGAGACCTTTATGATCAGAGCAGACACGGACGAAGACCTAGAGACATCCATGGTAAGGTTCTAAAGTGGACTAAGCTGCAAAATCCAAGATAGACCGGAAATGCAAGAATATGAGAGCCTTGAGGAGATGTTGCACAGGTCAATACTTGTTGAACAACAGGTCAAAAGAAGAAGTTATTCTAAATTGACCTATGGAACTAATTATAAGTCAAGCTTTTACAAGGAATATAAGTCCATTTTTTTATTCAAAAACCGACTTCATACCTAAATTTGAATCTAAACCTTAATTTTCTATGATTACAAAAACAAAGAAGAATGAACTAGCACCATGAACCGAGATGTCCAATTCTTCAAGTGTAATGGTAGATGACACTACTCAAACAGATGCATCAACAAGAGATCCATATTACTCCTTGAAAATAGAGATATTGTCACTTATGAGGAAACAAGAAATGGATCTGAGTCTTCTGATGGTGAACAAGAGCAGAACCCAGTCAAGGGAGAACTACTAGTTACTAGACGATCCTTGAGAGTTCATGCCCAAATAATGATATAATGAACTCATGTTTACTAGCTTATTATTCCCAACCATGGTAGAAAAATTTCTCATGTACAGACTAATCCACTTTCGTGACAGAAATCCTTTCAATGACCACCTAGTATCAACAAATGTTTTTGGATACTAGGCAGCCAAAGAGCATTAAGATCGAGTTTTTACTATATGTAGCGCGGTAACCCATCATCAATTGTCGTTGAGGCAGATTTTAAACTTCGCCCGTTCTAAGAGTGTTCAAGTACACAATCATCCAATCAAGGATCGCTCATGTCTTATCATTGGATAAAAGGGGTTATACAGATAGGCAAGGTAAAATGGGTTAACCCTAGATTGGCACCGCTTCATCGGTTATGGTAAGTCATTGTCACTCCACAATGGGTTGGTATACCGTTGCGCTGAACTTTTTTTTCTTTTTTTCTTCTTCTTTTCTTCTCTCCTCTCCTTATTTCTGCTTTCCTTTTTATCAGCTCTTTCATTTTCTATCCCGATTTTCTTCCTTTTTGTTCTCATATGCTTCCTTTCCTCTGAAGATTCTTTTTCCTTTTCTTTCTGCTCTTCCTTTTCTATGAAAATTCTCCTCTTTGTGCGCAAATCTCCTCTGGTTCATGATTTCGCACACAACTTTGCCTTTTTCTCCGTTTTAGCTCTATTTCACAAACACTTCTAAACACCCTATATCCTAAATGGACTAAATCATATCCTAAAAACCATTAAAATCCTAAACACAAAAAGTTAAGACACTAAGATATTAGGATACTAAGACAAAATAAAACTAAAACACTAATACACTATTGCTCATAGATGGCTGTCCTTCGTTAGATAGAACAAATACTCTTTCGTATTTTACCATGATCATCACGTTCTTAGCTATCTATGAAGCTAATATAATCAAGTCAAGAACAATCCGTTATATTCATTAGCGGGTATTTATAATGGGCTCTCGCTTAGAGAAGATCAACCCATTCTCGATCGGTTGGGGTGAAAAGAAAAATGGCTATGTATAGGTGTACCTTTATGGGATTAGTTCTTTTACGGTAGCTATCTCTAAAAAACATAATATGCTTGACATTATGCAAAACAGCTTAAGCAAAAAACAATTGATGCATACAAGAGACTCATCTTCATCCCTATCTCATTGAGTCATTAATCGTATTACTACCCATTTCGTCCTACATTTCTAATCCCAAAGGTCTTTCTAAATTTGGGTATTTAGATCCTATAAGGCTTGTTCTCTTTTTCTTGCTCCCTTCATTATATATATATATATATATATATATTTATTAAAAAATTCTTTTTTTGTAAGGCCTTCTAACTATAGGATCTTTCCTTTCTTTCCTTACTTGTAGGTTCAATTTTCATTTTCTTTTACCTCAGATTACTAACCGTTTCTCAAAATTCTCTTTTTTCACTTCTCTCCCTCTCTTCCCTCTATTTTTTATTTTAATTTTTTATTTCAGGTTACTAACTCATTTTTTTATCTCTCCCCCCTTCTTAGAGCTACAGGTTACTAATCCATTTTTTTTCCCAACCTAAGTGGAATTGCTCCCAAAACTTAATCTCAATGATCACTATCTATGAAGATGAGACCTCTTGTCTTTCCTTGTCTTTGACCATTTTGCACATGTACCACATTTCACAAAAGAAAAAAGGCTTCACTCGAACAAAACCATTTTGGTTTAAAAGAATGATTGGGGTTTACGGTGGGATAGTTATTCGGTTTCAAGAGAGTGGTAAAAAGAGTGCAAAAAAAAACGAATTAAAAAATCAATACAATGAGAAAAGCATATCAAACCCCTAGGTGAGAAAATTAATAATTCAATTATATTCAAGTTCATGAGATTTTTCCTAAAGTAACTAAGTGAGCTCCAAAGCTAATGGATTTGTCAAAATTGAGAATTTCCAAACATGGTGTTTGTTGGAATGAATAAGAATGATGAAGACAAGAGAAGAAATGAAGAAAGATGGCCTTAGACTCTAAGGATGAGGCCGTGTGGACTAAGCTACCAAAGGAAGTGTCTTAAGCTTGCTTGTGGTTAATGATATGTTATCTTTGTAGCCAAACATGTATCAGCTATCTCTCTCCTCATTTGTAAGCAAGTGATAATAATCTCACTTTCTAATAAAAATTCATTTTCTCTCTAATCTTTCTCTAATCTTTGCCTCTCAATCTCCTAATCTCTCAATCTCTTAATATCTTAATATTTCATGGTATCAGATCCAGGTTATATCAATCTGGTATAAAATTCTGCAAAATCTTTTTACTTTTCCCACAATTTCATTGCGACCTTCAAAACTAGACCCGTCATGGTTTCATTGAGTTTTCATCAAGGTATCCAGCAAGAACTCCAGAATTATTGCCATATTCTTCATCAAGTATCATTCTCCGGCGAAATCTGAGCATTTTCCCGGTGGTTCATTCAATTTGGTGGTCGAAGTCAAAAGTTATCAAAACTTTTCTCCGGTGGTGTCGCGATCGCCTCCACCTCGAGTCTCCCGACTTGCAAAGGCAATATCTCATTAAAATCTTCATCAAATCGAGCAATTCCAAAGCCTAAAATCAATTAGAACATTTCTAGTTGATGATTCTGGATTTTCGCTCTTCTTTTCATCACGTTTTGAAGCTTTCTTGATCAATCTGCCTCGACGTGTCCTGATTCAACCTTTTTGGGGTATTGGTGTTAAAAATCCTTTCCTTTTTCAATATTTTTCGAATATTGGACTATAAGTAGTTATTTAAGGATCTTTTGGAGTGTATAAAGAAATTTCATCTGAATCCAAAGAGTTTTAGACTTCAAGAAAAGTTTTCTTGAAAGTGGTTAATATTCTGTTTTAAAAAAAAATGAAGGGAAAGTTTATTTTTCGATATGGTTAGGTTTTAATAATTTTTGATCACTGGAACATTGTTAGTTAAGAAGTAGAAGGCTGTGAAAGTTGTTGGCCAATGGTTGTTAGGCGGTTGCAACCGTTTGAAGTCTGTTGAACGCGCCACTTGAACGTTAGTGTAGCGCGTGCATTGCTCTCTTGGACTCTTCTTTCTTGCAGGCTATAAAACGATTCTGATGGAGATTCAAGCACACATAAAGGCCCATTTCATGCTTCAGGGAGAAAATTACATTCTATGGTTAAGGATCATGAGGACTACCTTGTGCAGAAAAGGCTTGTGGAGCCATGTAACCAAAGCGGCAGTTCCAGCTATTGAAGGGACTGCTTCGGACAGGGATGCTTCAGACGATCATGATGATCAAAGCCAGTGGTTTCAGGAAGACCAGATGGTACTTTCTATAATCCAAAACTCCATTGCTGGTTCTCTCTTAAAAAATTCATATTGTGAGAATGCTAAAGATTTTTGGGAGACTTTAAAAACAGTGAATGGAAACACTACTAACCTCATGAGAATTTTTGAGGTAAAGAAAGCTTTGAATGATCTTAGAGAGGAGGATGTTGAGTTCACAATGCACTATGGATCCTTCAGAGAATTGTTGGCAGAGCTAGAGATGCTTAGGCCTGGTACAATTGATCCAATTACTCTCCATGAAAGGAGGGAACAAGATAAGGTGTTTGGACTGCTCTTGAATTTAAACACCAACTATACTGACTTGATTAAGCACATTCTTAAGGAGGATAAGTTACCTAGCTTAGAGGATGTCTGCGCTAAGATTCAGAAAGAGCAAGACTCTCATGAGTTGTTTGGCCACAAAGAGGACTTGATGGTGGTCCACAAGAGCTTCTTCAAACCGGCTGAACCCAAGAAGAAGCGGTCTATGTGTGATAACTGCAAGAAAACTTTTCACACCAAGAAGGAATGCTGGGTCCTTCATCCTGAGTTGAAGCCAAAATGGTTCATTGACAGGTTCAAACCTTCTTCAGAAAACAACACCGGCCCTTCTCCAGTTGTTTATACAGCCGCCTCTCCTATGCCTTACAATCCGGTTCAAGGACATATGACCACAACCCCTCTTCTTACTCCTCTATCAGAGTTTTTCAAGAAATCAGACTTGGAAGCTCTCTTCAAAGTTGTGTTGGGTAAATCTTTTCATGTTTCTTTTCAAACTTTTATTGCTTATAAACCTTTGATTGTTGATTCTGGGGCTTCTCATCATATGATAAGTGATTTAGGTTTACTAGAAAACTTGAAACCTGCCTTAGGAAGTGTGGTAATAGCTAATGGAATCAATGTGCCAATTAAAGAAATTAAAAAGCTTAAATTGTTTGATAAAGAATCTAAAACCTTTTATATGTCATCCTTCATATCTAACTTGTTGTCTATTAAAAGATCTACAACGATCTTAATTTTCAAGTTATATTTGGTTCTAATGATTTCTACTTTCACAATATTGAAACAAGTAGGAAATTTGGACAATGAACAACAAATAATGATTTGTATGTGCTTGAAGACTTGTCCATGCATTTGGCCTTTGAACCGTGTGCTAATAGTGTAGATATCAATGTCAAAACTGATCTTTGGCATGCTATACTTGGTCATCCTCACCCTAGAGCTTTAGAGTTAAAAAATCTCTGGAATAAAATTGCAAAATGAATATGTGAAGCATGTATTCTAGGAAAACATTTTAAAACTGTGTTTGAGAAATCTAACACATATATGAAAATTGTTTTGATTTAGTGCATTCTGATGTTTGGACCTCTCCCTTTCCTTCTAGAGAAAACCACAACTATTTTGTTTCTTTTATTGATGAAAAGTCTAAATATACTTGGGTCACATTGCTTAGTTCAAAGGATAAAGTGTTAGATGCTTTTATTAATTTTCAAACACATGTGACTAACCAATACAATGTCAAGATTAAATGTTTTAGATCAGATAATGGAGGGGAGTACACTAGCACCAAGTTCCAGCAACACTTACACAAGCATGACATCACACATCAACAAGCTGTCCATACACTCCACAATATGGAGTGACTGAAAGGAAGAACATACATTTGATGGAAGTGCTGAGGTCCATGATGTTTCACAAGAAAGTTCTCAAACATTTGTGGGGAGATGCTTTGGTAGCAGCATGCTACTTAATCAATAGAATTCCAACCAAAATTCTAAATGGTTTGTCTCCATTTGAGGTATTAAACAAAACAAAGTCTAATATTAAACATTTAAGACTATTTGGGTGTGTTTGCTTTGTTTTAGTACCAGATGCACAAAAGAACAAGTTGGAACCAAAAAGTACCAATGCTATGTTCATTGGATACTCTACTACACAAAAGGGATACAAATGCTATAATTCAGAGACTAAAAGAGTCTTGGTATCCAGTGATGTCAAATTTCAAAAGTCAAAAGACTTCTATGAAGAAGAGACTTGGGAAAAATACAAATATATCTCAACAAGCACAATTGACCAAGCTGAAAACCTTAGAAGGATCCTAGAAAACATTGGCTTAGTTCCTCCTACGAAACCAGCTCCTCCTCAACTAAAGACCTTCTCGTGTCCACCATGGCACAAACCGCACCACCTTCCTCGGCACGATCCAAGCTCTCCACAGTCTTATCCAAGCTCTCCACGGCACGAACCAATCTCTCGGCATGAACCGGCTCTAAGCACTTCTGATTCACTTGGTCTTCATCATCTTTATCATGAGGGGGGAGAAACATCTACACATGATCAAGATGATTCACAAGAATAAATACTAGTTTCAGCTTCAAAGAGACAAAGGGATATTCAACATAATCTTGTACAAGCTTTGGAAGAAGAGGATGATTCAACTCAAGGGGAACCGACTGTTGTACTTAGAAGAAGCAGAAGACAGAGATTCCACTTACATTCTACTACAACAACAATGTTGTAGTTCACCATGATCAGGGAGTATGTAATCTAGTTCATATATCTGATTCTCATGTTGCATTTACTCTAAGTCTTGATAAATAGCAGATTCCAAAGAGCTATGAGGAAGCAATGAACATGTGGAGAGAAGAAATTCAAGCTGAAAGACAAGCTATGGAAAAGAACCAAACCTATGTGTCAGCCACTCTACCAAAAGGGAAAAAAGCTGTAAGTTCTAAATGAATATTCACCATTAAGTATAAAATAATGGTAGATAGGTACAAAGCTAGGTTGGTAGCCAGAGGATTCACACAAACTTATGATGAAGATTATAGGGATAATTTTGCACTATATCTAAATTACACTCTGTTAATGTTGTTATATCCCTTGCTACTAACCTTGATTGGGAATTATGGCAAATTGATGTTAAGAATGCATTCTTACAAGGTGAGCTAGAAGAAGAGGTGTACATGACACCACCACCAGGTCTAGAAGATCAAGTAGGTGACGGTAATACACTGAGACTAAGGAAGGTTATCTATGATTTAAAGCAATCCCCTAAATCTTGGTATCAAAAGCTGAATGTAACCTTATGGAACAGAGGCTTCAAAAGGTCAGAAGTTGAACACACTCTCTTTACACTTCAGTGTAAGGAAGATATTGTGGTTATACTCATTTATGTAGATGACATAATCATATCAGTGAGTGATAAAGTAGGCATTGAATCTACTAAAGATTATTTAAAGAGTGTTTTTGATATTAAGGATCTAGGTGAACTTAAATACTTCTTAGGAATTGAAGTGTGTAGGTTCAAAGAAGGTCTCTTCTTATCTCAGAGAAAATTTATTGTGGATTTACTAACATCTACAGGTATGATGGAAGTTAAACCAGCTAAGACACTCTTATAAGAAGGTTACAAGCTAGAACCTAATGGGGAGCTAGGAAATGACAAATTTCATGATGCAAAGCTGTATAGAAGAGTGGTTGGTAAGCTCATATACTTAATCATCACTAGACCTGACTTATATTGAATCAGGTGTCTCAGCATATGCAAGACCCAAAGACAAGGCATTGGGACATAGTCATGCACATTTTGAGATACTTGAAAGGCACTCATGAACAAAGTATATGGATGGGTTGTAATGGAAACATAGAAGTAGTAGGTTATTGTGATGCAGATTAAGCAGGAGACAGAGAAGATAGGAGAAGCACAACCGGCTACTGCACCTTCATAGGATGCAATCTTGTGACTTGGAAGACCAAGAAGCAGAAGGTTGTATCTTGCTCTAGTGCAGAAGCTGAGTACAGGGTCATGATGAAGCTTACCACAAAATGCATCTGGCTAAAGCAACTCCTCCTTGACATACTTGGCGTGAGCTTAGAGTCTCCTATCACTATCCATTATGAAAATCAAGCTGCTATACACATTGCTTATAACTCTGTGTTTCATGAAAGACACAAGCATATTGAGGTAGATTGCCATAAGGTGAGAGAATCTATTGGAAATGGAACCATCTTACCTTGCTACACAAGGAGTGAAGATCAACTAGCTGATGTGTTCACCAAAGCTATAACACTTAAGACTGACGGTTCTATCTACCCAAGGCTTGGTCTCATGTCCATTCCACAACACTGATCCTGATCATGGAATGATATACTCTTTTTCCCTAGAAAAGGTTTTGTCCCAATTGGGTTTTCTTTCTTTAGGTTTTAGGTAATGCCTCATGGTTGTAAGCTTAGGCATTCTCCATGACTTAAGCTTGGAGGGGAGTGTTGGAATGAAGAAGAATGATGAAGACAAGAGAAGAAATGAAGAAAGATGGCCTTAGACTCTAAGGATGAGGCTGTGTGGACTAAGCTACCAAAGAGAGTGTCTTAAGCTTGTTTGTGGTTAATGATATGTTATCCTTGTAGCCAAACATGTATTAGGATATACTTGTATCCAAATAATCCTAGACTAGATTAATATAAATAGTTATCTCTCTCCTCATTTGTAAGCAAGTGATAATAATCTCACTTTCTAATAAAAATTTAATTTCTCTCTATTCTCTCTCTAATCTTTGTCTTTAAATCTCCAAATCTCTCAATCTCGTAATCTCTTAATCTTTCAGTGTTTCCGTTATTTCAACGTTTTCAAAGGTGATGAACAATCATGAAAGAGAAAAGTGTTATCCTATTCTAATCCTAAAGTGTAAAATTCAACTAATGTAATATTTTTTTATGACTCTATTCTAAAACTTAATATAATTCAAACATGACTCAAAAAATAAAAACGAAGTTAGGAATGTGATCCCTCCCCCAAACTTATTTCACATTGTCTCTGTGTGAATGAGAAAATGGTAAAGATCAAAAAGAAAAAAAAAAAGAAAAACTAAATGCAAAAAAGTATGTACAGAGGTGTGTGTGTTTACATAGGAATAGGCATCATCATTGGACAAATCAATGGACAGCTTGTTTGACGACAAGAACGGTGCAGCTTTTTTTTTGGGTATGGTTTTCTTTGGAGAAATTTTACTCGTTCCGACCTTGGAGTGGCAACTCATCTTATGGCTTATGTCCTTGACCACTTTTGTTAGCTCGCAAATTGCTCGTTTGATCTTTGTGATGCTCCATTGTTAATAGCGGCATAAAGACTGAAGTAGGTTGATTTGCTCGTGAGCTTCTTGCACCAGGCAGCTTGTAAACGGGTCGTGGTATGGTGTGAAGTGATATCGTTTGGCTTCGTGTGGAAGCGCCTCTGCTGCTCCGGATGGTTCTCTCTGTTCCTATTCAGCGCTGCTAGCAGCTTCATCAGCCGCATATGTATTATCCATTTGGAATGGCATTGGCGATGGTCCATCAACATGTTATGTCAAGCGAGGTGGAACAAAGGAGATGTTTGGTCTTCGTGTGATGTTTGTGAAGTTGCTCTGCGGGAAGAAGATCCGCCCGGTGGAGGTATTGTTGATACCAAAGCGATAGGGGTACTTGTCGTCCACCATTCCTTCCAAAAAGCTAGAGTTTGAAAAAGCCATCTCGTCAAGTAAGTGGTGGTATATTGGGAGCATCGCGTTTAGAATTCTCATTTCCTGAAGAATAGATGTGATAATCCTCCCAACTTTAAGTTGTATCCTCTAGCAGTTGGATCATATGTTTCACTAGTACATACGCCATACTCACCAAATAGTCATTTCCTACTACTAGTTCATTGTTGATGCACGTTCGAGAAATGGCTGGATCCTGTTAGTCAACAAAATCATCTTTTTGTGACCGTTCAGGCGTCTTTTCGGCAGAAAAGCATGGTTGCAAGAAATTCATGGACATATCTGATTGCTGAATGTTGGATCGCGGAAGATTCATACTCTCATGGCTGATAGTTTTTGCTAGAGATGCTAGCCCAAACAGCTTCCAAGTTTGTTAAGCCCAAATCGTCCAGCGATATCTTTGTTCCTTGTTGCAGTCTGAAGAGAAAAATGAGTTTGTCCAACCCCAGGTGGTAATGTGTACCGTGAACCGAAAAGTGAATGCACCCCTACAGTTGTGTTATTCGGTGGCAGGGCAGGGTAGTGCAGTGTGATAGAGGCGAGGAATTCACAGGTTACCCTTGGGATCCCAACTGTTCCAGGAATGGTAGATGCCTTACTCCCATGGTTGCAAAGATATTATGGACGTTATCATAGATCTCCATGGTCCGGAGGATGGCCTGGTCCACAAATGTTGTTTCTAAGAATAAGAGGCTCATCAGAGTTTCTAAGTAATATTTGGTTGTGGGGTTAGTAGTGTGGGTCGTCCCACCAGTTCCTTTTCGTTATTCTGTTCTCCTTTGTTTATGTGATTGAGCTGCTAATGTCTCCATTTTTAACCTGGAATTACAACCACTTAAATTTTTGTTAGTCTATGGGTTGTGAGGAACATGTTTCCCTCTTCTCTTCGAGGTAAGAGAGAAAGAATTCAACATGCAAGCATGATAAAGTTTATTACGCCTTAATCAAGTGTTCTACGCTTTATGTAAAACCTACTACATATTACTAATTTTGAAAAGAAAACAGCAGCGCCGAGGTTTCTAAGTAAATAATAATCTAACAACACATGAATTTTTCTTTTTGAAGCTGAGTCAAAATTAGGTAAAGAGAGATCGAAAACCACGATAGAAAAAGAGTTTAAAATAGATTTTTTTAGAAGAAGATAAAGAGAGGATTTCGGTTTTGCTCTTTAATTTTTTTTTTAAAATTGAAAAGTATAAACGAGTGAGAGAATTGAAAGGGTTAAAAGAAAGTGAGGAAACCGAGTGTGACTCCGGTTTACCCTAATAGAGTAACAAATTATGTTAAACTGGTTTACACCCGGTTAACTTACCTGGCTTGGGACAGTTATGCTATGGGTTGGTAACCCGTTATCCTAAGCGTTTAATTTTTCTTCTTTTTATTTTCCCTTTTTTATTTGGCCATGGGTATTCTCGCTTTTTCCTTGTCAATCTACATATCTACATGTTGTAAAATAAAAAAGAAAATATAAAAGTCTAAATAAAAATTAAACAAAATAAATAAGAAAAATGGATAGTGATGGGAATGCCTCCCTAGAGCGCATGTTTAATGTCTCAAGCTTGACATTGTCTTATCCTTTTTTATAGGCGGATTGTATCTCAGATGAGGGCATTTGCTCCTTTCTCTAGAATTTTGTATGTGCGGTGTGGTTTAAGCTTTTGTCCAGTAATAGTACATCGTCCACCAAATTTCCTCCATGGTGAAAAATTATAGATTTAGATTCACCATTGATCAAGAGAATAGAGAGAGAGTTTTAGAGGCAAGAGAATGAGAGAAATGAATTTTTATTCAAAATGAGAGAATTATTTCTCTTACTTACAAATGAAGAGTACATGTGTTTATATAAAAAGTTTACAATCCTTGTGTCCAAACACTCTCTATTAAACACCTAATGCCCTTGATTAGCTATAGGTTTAGAAGCTCCTTCATACTCTCCCTTTGGTTTAGATTATTTACTCACTTCTTCTTTCTAACACTTCATACTCTCTTCTTTGTCTAAAACCACTTCTTCTCTTCTTCATTTCAACACTCCCCCTCAAGTTTAAGCATGGGGGAATGGTTGAACTTGCAAGATGAAGAGACTTCCTCCTTCTTCCCCTTAACTCCCTTTCAAGCTTGATTAATGTTCATAGAAACCAAACTTGTAACCTTAAAGAACTTCCTCATTAAAAACCTTAGTATGGAAAACCCTTTGGGACAAAACCAATACTAAGGGAAAAAGAGTGAAGTCTTCTTAGCTAAGGATTGGCCATTGTTGAAATTGCATGTGAGTGGCTGCTTTGAAGCTTCTTTTAAGTCTGGTCCATTTCTCCCCGTTTCTTTTGACGCCTTGTCTTTAAGAGGTGATTTTGATCCAACTTTCCTTAAAGTCTTCAATTAAAGCCTATTTCACATACACATATACATGCATGTATCAATTCTCACAAGATAAATCAATGCATTATAATATAAGAATGATTTTAACCTCCCTTTTATAAGAGTGGATGGTGGTTTGGATGATATGATCTAGATCAGTCTGGTTCTCTAAGGACTTCATATTAAGGTCTTTGGATTCATCATGATCACATGGTTCTCTTCTGGATTCATCATGATCACATGGTTCTCTTTCCTTATATGTGTAGGATCCACTTTGGCTAGCTTCATTTTGCTTCACTTTCTACTTTCAATAAGCATAACTCAAGAAAATAAGATTGTAGAGTTAATCTTGAGTAGAGTGAGCACACTTATCTCCTAATACACTTTTCCACCATGCTTCCACTAATTGATGTAGGGTAAGTCATGCTTATGACTATCTTCATCACTTCCTGATCTAAAACATCATAGCAACTCAAAAATAAAGATTAGTATTCCAGAACTTGAATAATATCAAGTCTGGTATCAAGTATAATATATAGCCAAATTTTCAACCTAAATCATATAGTTAAAGAACTTATCCTAGATAGAACCTTTGATGAGAGAATTTTGTCCTGAGGTGATTCATCACTTTCCACCAGCTTACTCCTTCTCCATGAGATTTGGTAGTTTGATGGCCATTGGTTCTATCCTCAGTTAATGACAAAAGATTTGGATGACCTTATTCACAGCCACCATGAGAGAATCAGACTGAGCACACTTCTTGTGCTTAGACAGTCACAAAAATAAAGCTTGGTATGACCATGATCCAGCTCCAGCTTGGAACCTTGTCCATTTCAAGACCGCTTGGCATGACCTCGTTCGTCCAATCCATGCGCCAACTTGTTCTAGCTTGGATGCTGCCAAGCGCCAACTTTTTATAGCTTGGATGCTCATTTTCTTTCCCCCCCCCCCACAAGCTTGACACTAAGAATAAGAGTCAAGTTTGGAAGAATGAGCATACACAGAATGAATGTCTCAAATTGGTCTTCTTTATCCTTTAAACATAAAGAAGAAGATTGTAAGTATCTGTGGAATGTTTTGAGAATTAAGAGATTTGAAGTATTGAAGAATATGAAGAATAAGAGATTTGGAGATTAAAAATATAAGTGATGAAGAATTATATAGAATTATGATGAATGTCAATATGAATTTTGGATCCATCTAGGTTATAAATGCAATGCATAGTCTTCCTATGTTCTCTTTTATCCTATGAACATTTCTAGATGAGAAATTTTAATCAATCAAGGAATAAGTAGAAGGTTTAGAGATAGCCTTTGCAAAGACTTTGATAAGTCTTTGTGAGTTTCCTCCTTTGTGATTGATTATGATCTGAACTTGCAGCATGTGTGCTTTGTTGATTTTCTCTTCAAGCACACACCAAATGTCACCTTACTCCATGGGAGAGCTGATTCATCACATTCCACCAGTCTTTCCTCTCCACTCCTGGTGGTGGCTGTTCTTGGTGGTCATTGGTTCTAACTTCTTCTCCATGTGTTGTGCCTTTTTCACTTGCTCTCTTTTGCCTTTGTTAGACAATGAAGCAAAACATCAACTCCCATCTTAAGCCTTTGAACCTGTTGAGAATAGGCAGATTCTAAACAAAAGATAGTGAGTGTAAGAGATTGATTAAGAGTAACTAAACTTAATTTTAAATACTGCCTAAGAACTTCTGGATTCAACATGCCTTCTTAATGCAATTCATGAACAAATGATTCATCTAGCTAAACTAGGTTCAAAATGTCTCATTCTACCAATTTCTAAATACATGAACAAAATTCAATAAAATTCATGATTTACTATCCACCTAGAAACCAGATTTCCTAGAGTTCTAACTCACACAACCATCAATGGAATCAATAAAATAGTTGGATAAGAGTTTAGAAATAGCCTGAATGCATAAGACTTTGATAGTAGGTCTTTGCATTGGAGTTTAGGAACTGGTTCTGATCTAGGCACTCCCTTTGATTATGTTGCTTTCAAAGTGCCTTTGGTGGTCCATTAATGTCTCCTCCTTTGGAGCAGCAATTTAGGTAGAATCAATTGAACCTTCCATCTTAGAAGGTTTATCATTTCTTCACAGCTCTCTTCTTTCCATTTTCCATCCTTCATGCCTTGTTGTTCTTGCACCATTCCTTGACTGGTAAGAGAGAATCAGCTCACTGGAATTATTTCACAGTCCTTGAAGAATCCTCTTAATCCCTCCCACATTTTAAGCACGTGGTCACATGCGAAACACTACCACGGAAGAGATCTTGTACTATTGTTTTGGCCTTACAAACTCCAGAATGGCGCATGCAACGCTCAAGCAAGGTCAGAAGCAATGTCAAGAACTCATGTGTATCCTGTTGTATCCCGTTATCCAACTCTAGCGTCTTCACAAAAGCATCAGAATCAACAAAAAGATCTTTTGCTAGCATGCAACTCGTTTTAGCATATGTAGCGTTCAAGAACCATACGAGACAGTTAAGCGAATTCGTTGATCCCATCTTCGAGAAACCCTCTGTTCGACTCAGAGGCAACCAAGAAGAGAGAACAGTCAAGACTTCCTCCAATAGACACATGTTTTCCTCAAGCGTCGTCGTGTTTTCCAATCTTCGACATATCTCAGACGCATCACGTGAGGTCAAAGAGACACTGAAAGTCTCGGAGTTGAACAAAGCAAAATCTGCCTGAGATATTCCTCCTCCATTCTTGGTTTCATCTCTTGAAGTTGCTTCTTTTGTATCCAATAGCATCTTCGTTGATGGATCTTGAACACCCAACGGTGTAGTATAAAACGGAATCTGTTGACCTGTAGGATACATTGCTCCTTAGCTTCAATGTTACTACGGGAGAATCTCTTTCTCGATCTCTGCTCTTCAGCTTTTTTTCTTTGGTTTCACTGAAGGTTTTAATTTAATTTTGCAGAGTCTTCTTCTGGAAACTAAGGAAAGCCAAATCTTTATCCTTTTCTTTTGCCAAAGTTGTACACAACATGATCACGGAGCACTTGTAATCGCTTTATGTCCTCCAGCGTTTTCTCTTTCTTCCATCTCAGCTCTTTCATTTGAAAATTAAAGAGGAGATCGGTGGCGCGTGACCAACAAAGATTGCATTCGTCAGGTGAGAGATCGCTAACGCACTGCAATAAAACGTACATCTTCTGCGGAGGATCTCCGTGTTCGTGAGTCCCAAACTTGACATTTCTCATATCATCTCTGATCTCGTCGAGATTGATCTGATAAGATCTCCGGTAAGCCTCGAGGTCAGAGACGGTGCCGTTGTTGCAACTCCAGCCGAGGACGTCGATTCGAGAGATTTCCGTGGAGATTGACAGAGTTACTAACGTAAACGGCAAGAAAATGGCCAAGGAAGCGATAAACGTCAATGCCATTTTTGATTCATGATGAGAGGAACGATGCCTGCTTTGATGTCTCTCCCTCTCCTCCATAATTGTCCATCGTCCGTGTCTCAGTTGGTTTTGCAAATCTCACTTCTGCCGCTCACGGCTTCAAAGCGTGAAGATCCCGGCTGTTCTGATGTTTCCTACATCCAAAGATACTGCACCATCACTTATGCATGGGAGCGCACTAATCATTTTAACCCTTGTTTGGTAGACCTGTAGACTGTAGAACAAGGTCTCACGAAGACCGTATCCATATGCTGTTAAACAGAGCGAGTACGCTAGATCAATCTGTATCATGTTCACAGCATATCACAGATTCACGTAAAGGCTTAATACTTTCGTAATCCTTGCATACAAGTGCCAACATCGAGAGAGTTTCACTCCTAGTCTTCTCGAGATCAAAATCCATCGATGATGTTGTACAATCTGGTGTTGTTCCTCGCATTGTGACGTTTCTTGCGAGGGAGGATTTTCCAAACTCCAGTTTGAGGCATTTGAGACATTCATTCTGTGTATGCTCATTCTTCCAAAATTGACTCTTATTCTTAGTATCAAGCTTGTGGGGGGGAAAGAAAATGAGCATCCAAGCTAGAAAAAGTTGGTGTGGCTTCAGAACTCGCCGATGTACAATCCGGAGAAAGCATATCGTCAAAAGGAGTCGTGGTTTGGCCGGAATCGGAGTTACAAGATGACGTTCGAAATCAAACAAGAAGAAGATGAAGAAGAAGATGATTTCTTCTTGAATCAATGAATGAATGATGAAATTTACCCAGATTTGATGCAACCTGTCTCTGATACCATGAAAAAATGATAGATTTAGATTCACCATTGATCAAGAGAATAGAGATAGAGTTTTAGAGGCAAGAGAATGAGAGAAAGGAATTTGTATTCATAATGAGAGAATTATTTCTCTTACTTACAAATGAAGAGTACATGCGTTTATATAGAAATTTTATAATCCTTGTGTCCAAACACTCTCTATTAGACACGTAATGCCCTTGATTAGCTATAGGTTTAGAAGCTCCTTCATACTCTCCCTTTGGTTTAGAGTATTTACTCACTTCTTCTTTCTAACACTTCATACTCTCTTCTTTGTCTAAAACCACTTCTTCTCTTCTTCATTTCAACAATCGCTCCATAGAACTTCACTTTCTTTATTCCAAATGTGCTAAGCCATTGGTACTTTTGCTTGTCACGCAAAGTCCTTGTGCTTTTATTTAAAAGTATTTGTCTCCTGGTTTGAGCTTTTGTTTCGGTTTTCTTGGCACATTTTGGTTATTCCACTTATCATCCATATCATCTTGTCATGTATCTACGTCCTTGCTTGTGAGTCTTTAGGTTGCGCGGTAGAGTGAAGCGTTTGTACCGTCTCCAGAAATCTCTCGTTTCCAATGTGGCTTGTAAACACATTCTCCAACTCTGTATAAGATTCATCATTGTTTTCCGTGGGTCCATGATTCTCCTGCTGGAGGGTCTCCAGTGGTTGTTTCTTCAACTGGATCGTCTGTACACGCTTATTTGTTATTGGCGATGAAGCTTTAACCGTTGATTGTCGGCTTTTTAACAAACTTATTGACCTTGAATATTCCGTTCTTGACGTCTTGAGAGCTCCCATGGTGGTGAAGAATGGGCGACCCAGGATGAAGGGATCATCCGATTTTCGTCCATCTCTAGAAATACAAAATCATTGATAATTTTGAATTTTCCAACCACAATGGGTAGATATTCTATCATACCAACTGAATACCTCACTGAGTGGTCAGTGAAGACAAGGGATAGCGGCTCTCTTTGAAATTTTGGAACTCAAGCTTCTTGGCGGTTGATAATGGCATCAAGTTGATACTCGCTCCAAGATCACACAGACATCTGGAAAAGGTGATCGTACTTATAGTGCACGGTACGTGAAGCTTCCCAAGTCGTTTGTCTTGTCTTTAATGATCTCTATCTTTGTGATTGTGCTGTATTATTGGGTTATTTCCTTACTTCTTAGTTCCTTTTTTATATTGTCTTTCAAATATTTTCTCCATGTGAGTACCATCTAAAATGCGTTGATCAATGGTAAGGTGATCTTGGTTTCATACAGTTGCTTTTCGAACAAAGCTTTGTACTTTGCCTACAGTTTCTTCTTGAATCTCCCTGGGAAATATAATATTGGCTCGTAAGGTGATGGAATAAGGTGATTGGACTGCATTCATTGTTGGCGATCTTAGGTTGATTTTACCATTAGCAACTTTTGAATTTTTGTCCTTTGTCTTGTTGTCTTTTTCAAGATTTATTATCATCCCCTAAACTGCACCTAAAATGTCTTGTTTTAGGGTTGGAGATGGCAGTTCTTTTCCACTTTATAAAGAGATTGCGTGTGCGTAATCCTTAGGGTTGGTTTCTGGTTTTCCCGGAAGTGTGTTCACTAGGCTTGTAGATGTAGATGCTTCTGAAGATCAGATATGTGCAGCAAGGTGGTCGATCTTTGAGTTCAGATTCTCATACATCTCTTTTATCTTGATGTTGATGTCGAGGGCACCTTTGGTTTATCCGTATAGAACTTGTTTCAACATCTTTGCGATTTCTTCTTCACGGGTCGTGTTGAGAGGTTGTTGGTGAGGGATTGTTTAATAAGACAGAGTTGTCGCTTGGGTAGTAAGGTTTGGTGTAGTAGCTGCTGGTTGATTGGTATCTAGGTGGAAAATTGTTTTGGGTTGGCGAACCGGGTTGGTAATCTGTTGTGTTTAAATTTTTGGGATTGGAGGAGTTAGGATTGGATTGTTGGGTGGGTTGTTTTTGTGGTGGATAATATTGGTCATGAGGATTCTCGATGTTGGTGCTCCGGTAAGAGAGGTTGTTGTTTTTGTAGTTTGTGTTGTAGTCGGAGTTATAGTCTTTGTTGAATCTATGTCCACCAATATAGTTGAGCTCTATTGTCTAGTTAGATTAGAAATCGGTATTGTCATCAGAGATGTACTCTGGTTCACTGACAAGGCTAACCTCACGTCTTATTATCTAAAGGAATCTATCCAGTTTCTCATTAAGCACTTTGATTTTGTTTTTTGTTGTTGAGTCCCGTTCTGAGTTGTTGTGTGAAGTGTGATCATAGACTTCTCCATAGTTCCCATCACCTGTAGCTAGGTTTTCAACCAGTTGCAGATCTCTGTCTACGTCTTGGCCTAAGAAGTTTCTGTTTAAGCAGTATCAAGGAGCATTCTGATTTTAGGTAGTACTCTTCTGTAGAGTGTGTTGAGTAGTGGTTCACGGGAGAAACCATGATGTGGGCATTGAGTTGTGTACTTTCATGCTTCACAGAAAGTTATAGTTGAGTGTTGGGTGAATCCGGAGATTTCATTGCACAGCCTTGCAGTGCGTGTAGTTGAAAAGAAATTGGTTAAGAAGATTTTCTTGTAGTAGCTCCATGTTGTAGAAAGGTTCTTCTGCCAGATGTGTGCTTTGTCTCCTAAGAAAAAAGGGAATATGCGTAATTTGAATGCATATTCTAAAATTCTGTTGATCTTCACGGTGGCGCATAACATGTCAAACTGGTCCACATGGTCAAGAAGATCTTTCATGGATAAACCGTGAAACTTGTTGCTTTGGACCATGGTGATCAGACTCGCTTTGATTTTAAAATTGTTATTGTTGATCAGCGGTGGTCTTATCCAAGTTCTGGTTCCATGAATGATTGGTTCATCGTAGGCTCCGATCACGTATGCTGGTCAAGGATCTTGAACTTGTTGTGCATGAGAGTTTCTATTGTTGATGGGGTGATCAGCGTACTCCATCGTAGTTGTTAGAGGGTTGGGTTTGTTTGTTGGGTTTGTTTGTTTTCAAGTTTAAAAGCACTTTTCAGAATTGCGTCATTGGTCGGATGTTTTTAGAGAAGATATGTTGAACTCATGTTTACAAGCTTATTATTCTCAACCATAATAGAAGAATCTCTCATGTACATGCTAATCCACTTTCGTGGCAGAAACCCTTTCAATGACCACGTAGTATCTACAAATGTATTTGGGTACTATGCAGCCAATGAGGATTTAGATCGTATTCTTACTATCTGTAGCACGGTAACCCATCATCAATTATCGTTGAGACACATTTTGAACCTCGCCAGTGCTGAGAATGTTCAAGTACACAACCGTCCAATCATCGCTCATGCATTATCATTCAAACTTGAGCCGTAATGACAAGCTGACGTTAATCATCTCAAGATACGATGGAATCATTTGATAAAAGCATTAAACAGTAATTGTTTTTTTCCCTTAAAACAACCTCCATATCCAACCCGAAGGGTTGAAAGAAGCTATTCGCTAATCATTTCAGAAAACAAAATAGTATGTTTGATGTTTTGTTAAATATAAGAATAAAGTTAGGAAGCCTGAACTAAAACTAAAGTGCAGATAAATAAAAGTATTATTTAGTTAAGTTACAAATAAAGTAAAGTGCAAGTGAATTAAAAGACAAAAAATAAATAGTACAAAAATTAAATTATACGAAAAGAGTAAAAACTACTAAAATGAATCTAAAAACTAAAATATAGACTTAGTGGAGTTTTGAATCAAAGTCTTCTCTCTTGAGGTCTCTCTCTTTCTCTTCTCCTCTCCCTTTTTTCCTAAGGTACGACATCGATATTTATACATATAGGTAAGGTAAAATGAGTTAGCCCTAGATTGATGTCGCTTCATCAGTTATGTTAAGTCGTTATCACTCCGCAACGGTTTGGTAAACCGTTGCACCGAATTTCTTTCCTTCATCTTTTAATTTCCTCTTTCCTTTCTTCGGCTCCTTCCTTTTCTCTCCTGATTTTCTTCATTTTTTTCTCATGCTCTTCCTTTCCTCTGAAGATTCTTTTTCCTTTTTTCTCTGCGCTTCCTTTTCTCTAAATATTCTCCCTTTGATACGCAAATCTCCTCTGGTTCATTTCTGATTCTTGACACACGAATACCTGTTTATGATATATGTCACCAAATGCAGTCCTAAACAACTTAAAATGCATCTTAAACGGAATAAATCATATCCTAAAAATCAGTAAAATCCTAAGATATCACTGAACCATCAACAACATCACAGTAAAGTATTGTCATCTCATACCTTGGTTGGATGATATGCTTAATGAATTTTATGGATCTAACATCTCAAAGATTGATCTAAAAACTGGTTATCATTAGATAAATATGAAGGAGGGGGCGAATGAAAAACCGTATGTAAAATAAAATATTGCATATATGAGTGGCTAGTTATGCCTTTTACTAATTCCTCAAGTACTTTGATGCGGTTAATGAATCATGTTTTTAAGTATTTTATAGGATTATTTGGTGTTTTATACTTTGATATTCGTATAAGAGCGGTTGGGTTTGTTTGTTTTCAAGTTTAAAAGCACTTTTCAGAATTGCGTAATTGGTCGGATGTTTTTAGAGAAGATATGTTGACTCATGTTTACAAGCTTATTATTCTCAACCATAATAGAAGAATCGCTCATGTACATGCTAATCCACTTTCGTGGCAGAAACCCTTTCAATGACCACGTAGTATCTACAAATGTATTTGGGTACTATGCAGCCAATGAGCATTTAGATCGTATTCTTACTATCTGTAGCGCGGTAACCCATCATCAACTATCGTTGAGACACATTTTGAACCTCGCAAGTGCTGAGAATGTTCAAGTACACAACCGTCCAATCATCGCTCATGCATTATCATTCAAACTTGAGCCGTAACGATGAGCTGACGTTAATCATCTCAAGATACGATGGAATCATTGAAGCATTAAACAATCATTGTTTTTTCCCTTAAAACATCATCCATATCCAACCCGAAGGGTTGAAAGAGTCTATTCGCTAATCATTACAGAAAACAAAATAGTATGGTAAGATGTTTTGTTAAATATAAGAATAAAGTTAGGAAGCCTGAACTAAAACTAATGTGCAGATAAATAAAAGTGTTATTTAATTAAATTACAAATAAAGTAAAGTGCAAGTGAATTAAAAGACAAAAAATAAATAGTACAAATATTAAATTATACGAAAAGAGTAAAAATTACTAAAACGAATCTAAAAACTAAAATATAAACTTAGTGGAGTTTTGAATCGGAGTCTTCTCTCTTGAGGTCTCTCTCTTTCTCTTATCCTCTCCTTTTTTTTTCCTATGGTACGACATTGATATTTATATATATAGGTAAGGTAAAAGGAGTTAGCCCTAGATTGGTGTCGCTTCATCAGTTATGTTAAGTCGTTGTCACTCCGCAACGGTTTGGTAAACCGTTGCACCGAACTTCTTTCCTTCATCTTTTAATTTTCTCTTTCCTTTCTTCGGCTCCTTCCTTTTCTCTCCTGATTTTCTTCATTTTCTTCTCATGCTATTCCTTTCCTCTGAAGATTCTTTTTCCTTTTCTCTCTGCGCTTCTTTTTCTCTAAATATTCTCCCTTTGATACGCAAATCTCCTCTGGTTCATTTCTGATTCTTGACACACGAATACCTGTTTATGATATATGTACACCAAATGCAGCCCTAAACAGCTTAAAAAGCATCTTAAACGGAATAAATCATATCCTAAAAATCAGTAAAATTCTAAGATATCACTGAACCATCAACAACATCACAGTAAAGTATTGTCATCTCATACCTTGGTTGGATGATATGCTTAATGAATTTTATGGATTTAACATCTCAAAGATTGATCTAAAAACTAGTTATCATTAGATAAATATGAAGGAGGGGGGCGAATAAAAAACCGTATGTAAAATAAAATATTGCCTATATGAGTGGCTAGTTATGCTTTTTTGGGTTGACTAATTCCTCAAGTACTTTGATGCGGTTAATGAATCATGTTCTTAAGTTTATAGGATTATTTGGTGTTTTATACTTTGATATTCGTATAGAGCAAAACTTTAGAGGATCATATAGAACATCTTAAAGTGGTTCTAAGTATCCTTAGAAAGGGAGAAATCTTTCCCAATCTTGTTAGATGCGGTTAATAGGGCATTAGCCACAATATATGCTTTAGTGAGAGCTCTACAAATGTGGCAACACTACTTGTGGCCTAAGGAGTTTGTGATTCACATGGATTATGAGTCACTAAACATCTTGAAGGGCAACAAAATTTGAACAAAAGATATGACAAGTGGATGAAATTCATAGAAATCTTCTCATATGTCATCTGCTGTAAGTAAGATAAAGAAAACATAGTGGCTAATGCCCTATCTCGAAGGTACACTCTGATTTCTCCTCTTGATGCAAGACTGCTTGGATTTGAACAAATAAAATACTTGTACAATAACGACCATGACTTTAAAGTAGTGTTCTGATCTTGTGCCAAGTTCGCAAGTGGAAAGTTTATAAGCAAGGTGGGTTTATGTTCTTTGACAACCATTTGTGTATACCTGATTGTTCTCTACAAAAAAAAAAAATTGTTAGGAAATCACACGGTGGTGGACTAATGGGACACTTTGGTGTTTCTAAAACCTTCAACATTTTGCAAGAGCACTGGTTTGCAGGTGTTTTTGACCGCTGGGTACCAAATCCCTTGATGTTGTAGTACTTAGGGTGTCAATCTAAATCAAGAGTTTTAAAGCACTAAAAATACATGATTTAACTTAATTCAAGCCAAATAAGAGAGGATGGTTGGTAGATTGTTGTCACTAAACCTAAGCCTAAATTTGACCTGATTTCAAAAAGGAAATAAAATAAACTCAGTTAACTAATGATTCTAAATTAAAAAAGTAAGTTTAGCAAAAAGTAAAGAAGTAAAAACTTAAAGATTTGGTTTGAGAATCTTCGGGGTTCAAGTGAAGTTGAATGTTTGAGGAGAATAAATTGTTCTTGAGGTGTTTGACTTGTCTCAATGGTCTGGATGCACTCATATTAAAACTTTCGCGTTAAAAACCATTTGCACATCCACTGAAGTATCTACAAATTTCTTTGGGTACTTTAGTGGTTACGAGCATTATGAACAAATTCTAGGCTCTAACACAAGGCTATATGATCATACTTTTGTCGGCCAGATCCAACTGAGCCCATGTTCTAGTGTTTCTAAATTTTAAATAAACTCCGGTTAAGGTAGTCTGAGCCAAGAAAATCAAGTCTAAGTGGCCAAAATGAACTTGTCATTAAGACTACTAGACATGGCATGGGCGTGTATAATCGTGCACCTTGTGAGCGCTCTTGCTCCTTCCTAGGACATAATCCCAAACTCTCACCCCTTGACCCGAGGGGAAGTCTACTCGCTCGTGTTCATGAGGGAGGATATCATACTGATTGATGAATCCCCTCTCATTACTTAATGGTTTCTTTCAGATCAAAAGATGACTACTGAGATAAGTGAAATAATAGCAAAATTGATGAAAACAAGCACTCTATAAAATATGTAATGTAAATAGTTCAACATAATAACTTTAAAAAAACAATAAAGAAGCTCAGGACCAAAAGCATGTTCTTCGCTCTAGAACCTAAAACGTCAGTAACAAAAGATGATGAATTCTGCCCTCCTCTCTAGTTAGGCCCAGGATAATGTAATTATAATAGAGAGAAAGGAAAGTGGAATAGAATTTTCCAAAATGGATTTTTCTCTCAATCTTTGCTATTTCTTTCTTGATTTCTTCCTTATTCGACTCTCTTCACTCAGGGTTGGTAAACTGATGGTAGCAACCTATAGTCCCTCGCTTTGTTCTCTGTTTCCGCTACGCTTTCCTCTGCAAGCGCCCTTTTTTGCCCTCTTTTCTCGAATTCTCTTTCTTTCTTCTAGTATTCCGTCTCAGCACTTATCAATGCAATGCTTATGAAAATGCACCCTATAAGATCCTAATATGCAAGAATACAAGACAAAATCGCCTTAAAAAATTATTCTAAAACTAAGAAAAGGCCGAGATATCAAGCACTTCTTTTGTCTGCATCTAAGAAGAGATGTAGAAAGAATTTGTAGCCGGTGACTTACTTGTAAACAAGCTAAGTAAAAAACTCAAAACCAAGGTTTGTACATTCCTCTTCCTATTCCCATAGAACCTTGGACCCATATTTGTATGCAATTTTTTCTCGGTTTGTCTAAAACTAAGAAAAGAAAGGAGTCTTTGTTGTGGTAGATAAATTTTCAAAAATTGCTCATTTCATACCGTGCCACAAAACTATGATGCAATTTTGTCAGCCAAATTTTTCTTTAGGAAAATTGTAAGGCTGCATGAGATCCCTAGGACCATTTTTTCTGATAGGGATACCAAGTTTCTAAGTTATTTTTGAAAAATATTATGGTCTAAGCTTGGAGCCAAACTTGTTTTCAACATGTTATCCACAATCTGATGGGCAAACTAAAGTAGTCAATAGATCTCTTTCAACTATTTTGTGTGCTATCATTAAAAAGAACATTAGATATTTAGAAGATTGTTTGCCTCATGTAGATTTTAAATATAATCATGCTGTGCATTCTTCTACAATGTTTTCTCTTTTTCAATCTGTTTATGAATTTATCCATGTGACCCCTTTGGATTTAATGGTTTTACATTTAAGTGAGCGTGCAAGTTTATATGGAAGAAAGAAAGCATAAATGATCAAAGAACTCCTTGAGAATGCGCGAAAGAACATTGAGCTTAGAACGGTTCAGTACCAATAGAAGGCCAACAACGGAAGAAAGGAAAAAATGTTTAGAGTTCTTACAAGATCGACCTTCCAATTATGTATAACGTTAGTTACAGCTTTATCGTATCTGACTTAATCCCTTATATTACAGATGAGCAGGATTTGAAAGCCAATCGTTTTCAAGAAGAGGGGGTTAATTCGAGCATGGCCGGCTTAGACGACCTTGTGCTCGACCATGATGATCCGAGTCGACAACAAGTGAAGGAAGAAGCTGAACTTAAGGAAGGCAATACCAAAATAGAGACTGTAAACCACTTTTGTTGACAAAGGCATCAAGATAAACACTTCAGTCGAGACAAAATGAGCATGGATCGACCTTACAAGGAAGATGGTCGAGACTTGTCTTCTATCAACCAAAATGGTCACCTTGTTCTCGAACATGAACCCGACCAGGAACTCAACCTTTAGCCGACCACAAACACGACCAATGTAAAAAAATCTGATTCCAGGGCCAATGACTAGATCAAGAAGCAAGCAACTTAGGGCTGACTTGAAGAAGAGACCAAGTCCAGTTTGGTTTTGCTACAAGAAACATGCGACTATGCCAAAAAGAAAAATTACAAACCCTTGGCCCATTCTCCAATCAAAACCGCTTGGATAGGAGTCTGTCCTCTAGTTATTTATTTAGCATTTATTTAGTTAAATAATTGTTGCAAGTTGATTTTGTAACAACAACTTCTTTGATAATAAAATTACTTTGAGAGCTTCTCTCTTCTTCTTTTGTAAATTTTTGATCTTTGTGAGTTATTTACAAGATCAAACGGTTTATCTAGTTCAGATTATAGTGATTGTGTGGGCATTCGTTGCCTTTACAGTGACATATGAATATTTAAGATAGATCATGTGAGGAGTTTCATATATTTCTTATTAGTTCTACACCAAGAATCATTCACGGTTCCACCGCCCTGCATAGTTAGAATGTTTTAAGATAGTTCATGAATTGGGTTTCATATACTCAATTTTGGTGCTACACAAACCTTTTTTGGTAAGGATTATCCCTTTCAACACCTTCAAGTGAAGATCTTGGAATGATCTCGGCCAGCAAACTAAAGGCTAACTAAGATCGTTTCAAAAGGTCAAAAGAATATTGACTTTGTTGATGGTCAGATGGTAAGTTCGGATGAAAATTCTGCTGACTTTGAAGATATAGAAACTAAGAACTATCTGATTTTTTTTTTTGGATTCACAATATTATTTCTTCAGACTTTCGTCAAGATTTGTCCTACTTTGAAGTTACAAATGAATTATGAGATGATATCTTCCAAAAATTTAAGTGTGATTTTTTTTATTACAGAAAGGAAAACTATATACATAATTAAATTTTTATATTTTAACTAATTTTGTATTTAATTTCCAAAGATATTTTAACTAATTTTGGTTAGCATAAATTAGAAATTTTAAAAAATGAGAATTTGAATATATATTAGTTACCAAAAGTAAAGTATCTTACAATTTAGTTTACCAAAACTTTTTTTCATAAATTGGGTTTCATATACTCAATTTTGGTGCTACACAAACCCTTTTTGATAAGGATTATTTTTTTCACCACCTTCAAGTGAAAATCTTTGGACCTAAATAGTCAACATGACTCATAAGCCCAAATAACATACTTAGTCTTAGAAGTAGAATTAAAGATAGAAAAAGCCCAATAACACTTAGGCTAGAATTTGGTGGTGACTTGTGAATGGTGGGTTGTGAACAAGTCTTCACCGTCTTGCGCACTAAGAGTATTGTCTCATTAAAATCTTCTTCGGAAAATCCAGTGGGACAAAACCTAAGTTAGGAAAAAGAGTACAACTTCCTAGCACGACTTTTGGTGTCTCTACCGGATGGTAATGGTAAAGGCACCGGAGGAAGAAGAATCTTCAAAAAGGAACCTCTATTGTTCCTTGTCTGGCTTAAATGGGTCGGTTGGTCCAGGCACGGACAGCACGGACGGCTTCGGCATGGACGGCATGGATGACACGTTTGACTCCGGTACGGACGGCACGGTCGGCTCCAGCTGGGTCGGCACGGTCGGTCCCCGTCCAGTTCCACTCTCCAATAGCATGCTGAGCTTGTCTCCTAAAGCTTTCCTCTTGGACCGTGTGAGTGGTCCTAGTGGGATAACTGGTGCAATGGCTGGCTCGATGTCCTCATCATTCCCTTCCTCTTGAAGTTTTTTAGTCTCCAAAGCGAACTCCTCACCTGCATCAAACAACTCTAAGTCAGAAACATTAAACTACTAGACACGTTATACTCACCTGGAAGTTCGAGCTGGTAGGCATTGTTGTTGATTCTCCAAAGGACGCGGTATAGACCAACTCCCCGGGTTCCAAGCTTGCTCTTTCGCCGTTGGTTAAACCTCTCTGGTCGCAGATGTAGCCAAACCCAATCTCTCTCTTTGAAAACCATGTGCTGGCAGCCCTTGTTGGCATTCTTGATGTTCTGGATGTTCCGTTGCTCCAGATTTGCCTTGATCTCTTCATGTAGACGCTTAATGTATTCCTCATTTGCTTCTCCCTCTAAGCTGATGGCGTCTCCTAGAGGAATTGGTGTGAACTCGATTGGCGTGGTCGGGTTGAAGCCGTAGACGACTTCAAATGGAGAACGCTTCATTCCGGAGTGTGTAGCCATGTTGTAAGGGAATTCGGCATACGGAAGGCACTCCAACCAGTTCTTCAAGTTTCTTCCAATCGTCGCTCTCAGTGTTTGGGACAATGTCTGGTTGCCCACATCTGTCTGTCCATCGGTCTTTGGATGATATGCGGTAGAAAACAAGAGGTTGGTCCCTAACTTTCGCCACAAGGCTCTCCAGAAGTGGCTGAAGAATTTGGTGTCGCTGTCAGACACAATCATCCTGGGAATGCCGTGCAGTCGTGCTATCTCCTTGAAGAATAGGTCGGCAGTCTGGCTTGCGTCATTGGTCTTGTTGCAAGCGATGAAATGCGCCATCTTGGAAAATCGGTCGACCACTACAAAGATGGAGTCCTTGTGGTTGATTTTCGGCAGGCGCAGATGAAACTGGTAATGGCATGTAAAGACCCTGCGGATGCATCTTGGATTTAGCCCTTTTGCAGATAAGGCACTTAGCACAGTGAAACTCTACATCTCGTCGCTTGTGGGGCCAGTAGAAATGCTCCTTAAGCATGCTTAATGTCTTGTCAATTCCAAAGTGACCCATTAAACCTCCTCTTTGCGCGTCTCTCAAAAGAAGCTCTCGAATCGATTCTCTCGGAATACAGAGACGCTTGTCCTTAAAAGGAACCCGTTAAACAAGTAGAAACGGCTGTAGGTGCCCTTATCGTGCTCCTGGTAGGCCTGAGTGAAGTCGGTGTTGTAAGCATACATCTTTTTGATCATCTTGAAACCCATAACCTTTGACTCCATCACGGAAATGTGGCTGTATCTGCGGGATAGGGTGTCAGCCACAATATTTTCCGTTCCCTTGTTGTACTTGATGACGTAGGGAAAGGTCTCAATATACCCCAACCAGCTAGCATGTCTCTTTTTAAGCGTAGATTGTCCTCTGAGGTGCTAGAGTGTCTGATGATCGGTGTGAATTACGCACTCCCAGGCAAGTAGATAACGCTGTCAAGTCTCTAAGGCGTGGACCAATGCATAGAGCTCCTTGTCATAGGTTGGATATTTAAGTGCGGCTCCACTTAACTTCTCGCTGAAGTAGGCGACAGGTCTTCCGCCTTGGGTGAGGAATGCTCCGATGCCGATCTCTGAAGCATCACATTCGACCTCGAAGGTCTAGTTAAAGTCTGGCAGGATGAGGACTGGGGCGTGGTTGAGTCGTTCCGTCAGCAGCTTGAAGGACTTGTCCTGGTCGGGTCCCCAACGAAAATATTAGTTCTTCTTTATCGTCGAGGTCAACGGTCCGGCGATCATGCTGAAATTTCGGACGAACCGTCGGTAGAAGCTGGCGAGTCCGTGAAAACTAAGGACATGGCTGGCTGTCGTCGGTGTGGGCCACTTCTGTATGGCCTTGATCTTCTTGTCGTCCACCCGGAGTCCCTGTGAACTCACGAAAAATCCAAGAAAGATGACCTGATCTGTGCAGAATGTACATTTCTTGAGGTTTGCATACAACTTCTCTCTCTGGAGGGTGGTGATGACAGCTTCTAGGTGCTCCAAGTGGTCTGAGTAGGTCATACTATATGCGAGAATGTCGTCGAAGTAGACTACTACAAACTTGCCAATGAACGATCGAATGACTTGGTTCATAAGACGCATGAATGTGCTTGAGGCATTGGATAGGCCGAATGGCATTACTAGCTACTCATAAAGACCCTGCTTGGTCTTGAACGCAGTCTTCCATCCGTCTCCTTTTTGAATCATGACTTGATGATATCCGCTTTTATGGTCAATGTTTTAGAAGACCACGGCTCCGCTTAATTCATCTAACATGTCGTCCAGACGCGGAATGGGGTATCGGTACTTGATCGTGATGTTGTTGATGGTGCGACAGTCGACGAACATCCTCCAGCTACCATCCTCCTTCGGCACTAGTAGGACCGAGACGGCACAGAGGCTAAGGATCTCTATGACGTAACCTTGAGCCATAAGATCCTGAACTTGCCGATCTAATTCTTTAGCCTCCTCGGGGTTTACTCTCTATGCAGGACAGTAAGGTAGCTGAGCTTCGGGAAAAAAATCGATGTGGTGCTCAATCCCTCGGATAGGTGGGAGGCCGGCTGGAATTTCATCTGGGAACACGTCGGCATATCTCTCTAATAGTGCTCGGACCTCTGAAGAACACGGCTGCTACCAAGGGGGCTTGGAGGCGGCGCCTGTGACTTAGACAATAGTCTGAGGGTTTTGTTTTGTTCTAAAATGCTTGTTATTTTATTAATAAGTATACAAAAGGCTTATATAATGTCTTATTACAACTTAGGCTAAACAACATGATGTTTAGCCTCTCAATGAATTAAAACAACAAGAAGCTTACTTAATGGCAATTAAAATAGACTTTGGACCTAAATAGTCAACATGACTCATAAGCCCAAATAACATACTTAGTCTTAGAAATATAATTAAAGAAAGAAAAAGCCCAATAACACTTAGGCTAGAATTCGGTGGTGACTTGTGAATGGTGTGGAGTTGTGAACAAATCTTCACCGTCTTGCGCACTAAGAGTATTGTCTCATTAAAACCTTCTTCGAAAAACCCAGTGGGACAAAACCGAAGTTAGGAAAAAGAGTACAATTCCTAGCACGACTTTTGGTGTCTCTACCGGATGGTAATGGTAAAGACACCGGAGGAAGAAGAATCTTCAAAAAGGAACCTCCATTGTTCCTTGTCTGGCTTAAATGGGTCGGTTGGTCCAGGCACGGACGGCACGGACGGCTTCGGCACGGACGGCATGGACAGCACGTTTAACTCTGGTACAAACGGCACGGTCGGCTCCAGCTGGGTCGGCACAGTCAGTCCCCGTCCAGTTCCACTATCCAATAGCAAGCTGAGCTTGTTTCCTAAAGCCTTTCTCTTGGACCGTGTGAGTGGTCCTAGTGGGATAACTGGTGCAGTGGCTGGCTTGATGTCCTCATCATTAACTAATTTAATATTAACTTTCCAAAGATATTGCAACTAATTTTGGTTAGCATAAATTAGAAAATTTTAAAAATGAATATTAAAATATATATTAGTTACCAATATTAAAATATATTAAAAATTAGTTTACCAAAATATTTTTTCAATGAGTTGAGTTTAATATACTTAATTTTGGTGCTACATAAACCTTTTTGATAAGGATTATCCCTTTCAACGCTTCAAGTGAAGTTTTTGAAAGGATCTCGGCCAGCAAACCAAAGGCTAACCAAGTTCGTATTAGAAGGTCAAATAAATATTGGCTTTGTCGAGGGTCAGATGGTAAGATTGGATGAAAATTCTATTGATTTTAAAAATGAATATTTAAATATATATTAGTTACCAAAATTTAAATATATGAAAAATTAGTTTACCAAAATATTTGTTCATGAGTTGAGTTTCATATACTCATTTATGGTGCTACACAAACCTTTTTGATAAGGATTATCACTTCAACACCTTTAAGTGAAGATCTTGGAAAGATCTCGGCCAGAAAACCAAAGGCTAGCCAAGGTCATATCAAAAGATCAAATGAATATTGGCTTTGTCAAAGGTCAGATGATAAGATTGGATGAAAATTCTGCTGACTTTGAAGATTGAGAGACTAACAACTCTCTGATTTTTTCTTGTATTCACAATATTCTCTTCAGACTTTCGTTGAGATTTATCGTACTTTAAAGTTACAAATGAATTATGGGATGATATCCTGGAAAAATTGAAATGTGATTTGTTTAATAACAAAAAGGAAAACTATATACATAATTTAAAATTTTTTGTTTTTAACTAATTTTGTAACTTTCCAAATATATTGCAACTAATTTTGGTTAGCATAAACTAGAAAATTTAAAAAATGAATATTAAAATATATATTTGTTACCAATATTAAAATATATTAAAAATTAGTTTACCAAAATATTTACTCGTGAGTTGGGTTTCACATACTTAATTTTGATGCTATATAAACCTTTTTTGATAAGGATTATCCCTTTCAACACCTTCAAGTGAAGATATTGGAAGGATCTCGGCCAGCAAACCAAGGGCTAACCAAGATCATATCAAAAGGTCAAAAGAATATTGGCTTTGTCGATGGTCAGATCATAAAATCGGATGAAAATTCTGCTGAGTTTAAAGATCGAGAGGCTAACAACTGTCTGATTTTTTCTTAAATTCACAATAATATATCTTCAGACTTTTGTCGAGATTTTCCGTACTTTGAGTTAAAAATGAATTATGGGATGATATGTTGGAAAACTGATGTGTGATCTTTCAATTATAGAAAAGAAAATTATATACATAGTTTAAAGTTTTCTGTCTTTAACTAATTTTTTATTTTCCAAAGATAATGTAACTAATTTTAGTTAGAATAAATTGCACATTTTAAAAATGATATTTGAATATATATATATATATTTTAAAAGTTAGTTTACCAAAATATTGTTCATCAGTTAAGATTATATATTTTAGTTACCATAATAATAAATTTTAATCAATTTAGACTATAATATATATTTTAAATTTAATACCAAAAATTTTATAATCTCTAGATCCTAGATTGACATCCTCATCTCATTATATAAATTCGTTGAATTCCATTTCATCTCAATCTTTTTTAATTCGATTTTAGTTTTTGATTTTTTAGTTCACATTTTTTCTTTTCATGTTTCTTTAATTTTAGTTCAATTTATATTCATATTTTATGATATAATTGTTTATATTTATGCATGTGCATATCAAAGATGCTAATATAGATGAATGTCCAATTTTTTATCGATATTACATAGTTTTGATGGTATACATATTTTTTATCAATTTTCATTTTATGTATTATCAGTACCTCCAAAAAAAATTAAAATATCCTATATTTCTTTTGATAAGCATTCATTCACAATTCTTACCAATTTTATTATGTTTGAACATTTATATATTATTTTTTAGGTTGCAGATCATGTTTTAATGAACTTTAAAAACCATAATGTTTACAATGTTTATGATATACATTCAAGGTAATATTATAAATAATAAAATATTTTGTTTTTTATATTACTTGATTTTTATGTGATTTTTTCTGCTTTCGATTTTTATCTTAAAATATAACTATATATAATTTAAAATATATATGTGATAAATACATAAAAATTAATTGAATAATATAATTTATATCAAATTATTTAAACAAGTTATTGAAATTGAAATTCCTATTATTGATATTTTAACAATAGTTCTATAAAATTTTAATTTTGATTTATATTTTTCATTACATAAATTATTTTTTGTATGTAAATAAAAATATTATAACATAAAGTTATATAAAATATCTAGATTTAGATAAATTTAAATTTGTTTACAAAAATATCATAAATTATTTAAATTAAAATATTAAATTTTAAATATATACCAGTTTACTTAAATTTTCTCAAACAATATTTTGCTGCAACAACTTCTATAAATGTAACATTCCTTTTATTAAACGTAATATGAATTCACAGATATTACCAAATTAGATCAAAACTGTATTTTTCATTGTTTAAAATTAATTATTTATTTAGTATCTGAATTTTTTTAAAAATATCATCATGGTAAAATATTTTATTTATTTTTATTTAAACCTAACATAATTGGAAATAAAGTATTATTATCTTAAAATATGACTGCCATTATAGATTTTTCAAAATTAATCTGTTAAAAACATTATAGAGATTTGATAGTATTTAACAAAAAAATTGAATACAAAATTGTAATCATGCTAATCAATTAAGATTATAAAAAAAATATTTTAAAATTTTATTCCCAAAATTTTGCAGACATCCTCTTCTCAATATATATGTTTATCTCATTCCATTTTATCTCATTACTTTTTTCAAATATATTTTTGCTTTTTATTTTAATTTTTTATAGTTCATATTTTTTTATCAGATATTTTATTTTTTCATGTCAATTTATATTCATATTTTTCTATTATATATTTTTTTATATATGCAGGTGCATGTCAAAAATACTAATATAGATGAAATTTCATAAATTTTTATTGGGATTCAAAGTTTTTGAAAGTATGTTTTTGCTTTTTTAATAAATTTTCATTTTATATATTTAGAATACCTTCATGGTTTTTAAAATTTTCTATATATCTTTTGATAAGAATTCATTCACAATGTTTATCGATTTATTATTTTTTACAATTTCAGTTTATTTTTCTTTATTAAAATTTAAATATTATTTTTATATTACATATTATATTGTTTGAAATTAAAAACCACAGTGCCACGATATATATTTAAGGTAAATAAAAAAAAGTACAACATGTTTCCATATGAATATTAGCCATGATTGGTAATATGCGGAATGATGGGATCTCGTTTAAAAACGCTCCTGCAACTATTTTGTCAATCAAAAAACTTGTGGAATAGAAAAAACGCAAGATTGCGCTTTTGTTGAAAAAATTACAAAAAAAGTTATTAAGTAGAAAAGTGAGTATGAAATATTTTTTTTGCAGAATCAAATAGATTTACTTTATAATTATTATTTCAATTATAATTTCTAATAATATTTAATAGATTTCGACATTCCGTAAAATCTATCCAATCACATAAACATTTTATTCCGCAGTTTTCATTCCATATGATTCATATTATTCCACAGATTTTTAATTTTCTGAAATTCCACAATTACACAAGTGCTGCCAGTCAAAGCTATTGTGTTTTTCCCTTATATTACTTAATTCTTATGTGATTTTATTTTCGGCATTGAATTTTATCTAAAATATAATTATGTATAATCTAATCATATTTTTTTAAATCATATATCTATGTGATCAGTACCTGAAAATCGTTTAAATATATTTTTCAAATTAATTAAACAATTAATTTTTATATTTATTTTTATTATTAATATTTAATCAGTTGTTCTTGTAAATATATTTTTTTATGTAAATACAAAGTTATAGTAGAAAGATATATAAAGTATCCATATTTATTTAATTATGAATATTCTTTCTAAAAATATAATAGATTATATTAATTTTAATATTTGATTTTCATAATAGACCTGTTTATCGAAACAATTTTAAATAATTATTATCTGCAACAACATTAATAAATACAAAAAATTTGGTTTTTAAAAGTAATTTGCATTAATAAATATTTCAAAATTAAATCAAAAATATATTTAAATTTTCTTAAATTAATTAATTATTTTAGTATCATAGTTTTCTTAAATCATTTCGGAATCTTTTATTTTATTTTTTCATTTAAACCTAACATAAACGGCTGTCATTAAAACTAAATATTTTTTCAAAATGTAATTAAGTTGATAGATTATAAAGATTTGAAAGTATCAAACCAAAAAAATATAATACAAGATTGTTAATATAAATATATGAAAATCAATTGAAAAATATAATTTTATGTTAAATTACTTATTTATTTTATTTTTTAACTAAATTTTACTATTGATACTCTTTCCATAATTATTATAAAATTAATATTTTATATTTATGTTATTTATCACATAAATACTTTTGTTATCTGTAAATAAAATATTTGAAACATAGAAATATATAAAAATATCCAGACATAGTTACCAGTGAATATTTATTTCAGAAAATATCATAGATTAAAATAATTGTAATATTTGATTTTCAAATATATATATATATATATATATCAATTTACCAAAATTTTCTAGAACAATAATTATATGCAACAACGTTTATAAATGAAACATTTCTTTAATAATATAAAATATACATTAATAAATATTATCAAACTAGATTAGAACCGTATGTTGCATTTTTAAAAATAAATAATATTTTAAAATAAATAACATTTTAAAATTATAAATAAAATATTTATTAAATTTCAGTTACAATTAAACTCAATATGTTTTTCAACTTAATCTATTAAAATTATTATAAAAAGGTAAAACTACATAAAAATCTAAAAAAGAATATTAAGAGAGATACAACCAAAAAGGGAGAAAGATTTTTGATGATAAGGAAGAAAATTTTTTGTATTATTTAATTAATTTTTTATATATAAAACATAACAAAGACAAAATTAATTTTTCTTTTTTATTTTATTTTTTCTAATATTTATTTTCTCCAGTATGTTTAAGCATTTTTTACTAATTAATAAATTTATATATTATTGTTTATCCATTTAGCTAAATATTGAATTTTGAAAATATAATTTACACGTATTAAATTTCTACATATATACAAATTTAAAATCTAACATTTCTAAATTCTATTAATCATGCATATATAGTTTATTAAAATTAAGTTATTAAATATAAAATTAATCAGTTTAAACAAAAAAAAATTCACAACCTAAAATCAGATTGTTCACCAAATCTTGAAAATTTTGGTTAAAATAAAATTAAAAATTTTAAAATACGAAATAAAATCTACTCACCTAATTATTGAAACAAATTTTATTTAGATATGATTAAAATTTTAAAACAAAAAATAAGCAGATCAAACAGATAAATATGTGTTCATAAGATCATCATTTGATACATAATATTATTTCATGACTATAACGATTTAGCTTTTCATGACTTCTTTCAGTGAAATAATGTTCATACTCGTCTATAGATTTTATCAGATATAGTTCATAAATTTAATATTATATATGTAATATTTATCAAATGTAAATATTTTTTTGTTTGATAAAAAATTTCCACAATAATTGATATTTAATATTATATTTCTATATACAACATAAATTAAATAATATTCACATATACAACACACAAAAAAAATATTAATAATCTTAATTATTTTAAATTTGACATAAAATATTTAACGGCACATTGGTACAGGAAAATCACCTAGTATATTACATCAATTACATCAATTAAATAGTACCAAAAATTAAATAATATTATATATATCCCAATTAATTGTTTCTAAAGTTTTTCTTTATGCTACAGTAATAAAAAATCAGGATGTTCAATTGAGCTAATACAAACATATAATATTTTTCATCATTTTAACAAAATGAATACAAAATATTAATTTTGATTAATATTACTTAAAAATACATAAATTTACTATCAGTAAAAATTGATGTGACTAAAACAGTTATTTATTATATACCTTTTTAGTTTTTCCCACATCGCTAATTGATGAGACATAAAACATAAAATTTTAATAATTATTAAAATTTACATGCCTAATGTTTATATAAATCAGCCAATAAATGTAGATTTTTGGTTTAATAAAATACTATTGATGTGTTTAGTAGTAAATATTTTTAACTAAATGATATTATTTATAAAAGTATTCATAAAATATATTAACAACATTAAATTAATTTTCAATACATCAGATAGAATCATAATTTTAATTTTTAAGAAAATAATATAAATACTGAACATTAATTATAATAACCGTACCAAATATTAAAATATTTTATACTCATTGATGCAAAAATTCACACTATTTTTTTGCAACCAACACAAATTTACATTGAATTGAATTCAATGATTCGATACAGATATCTGCATTCTTTGCTTGTATCAATGTACAGTATTTACTTTATCACTTTCAAATTTATTTATATAAATATCACTAAAACACTCTTTTTGTAGTGTGGTATATAATGCCATGTTCTCAACTTCTTTAGTGCAAATTTCTATGTGAACATAGTGATGAGGATGGAAACTACCTGATGGCTTTTGGGCATTTGATAAAACCCAGGTCGCGGGAGGACATTCAAGTTATCCATACTTTTATAGTTTTCTCATCAATTCTACAACTTCATTTTGAATTTATTTTTAAAAAAAAAAACCTTTAATTTTCTAAATTTTAGCTTTCAACATTTTATAGTCCGTCTTGTCCTCTAAATTATAATATATCCAAATCAGGGAAAATATATCTTCTTCTCCTATCGCAGATGACCATCTTTATAATATACCACCATTTTAACACCTTTGCTACTAAAGATTATGGACAATTAGAAGTAAAAACAAATTTTAGTTAAAATCAATATATATATATATATGTATCTCTACATTTAAACCAGCCAGATTCTAAGAATGTAGAATTTTATCTTTCATCAATCATAAAGTCACATATTTTACATCGTAATGTTTAATAATATTGGAATCATATGACTGGTGAACACCTTTAAAATTTATAACATATGTCTGGAGTTCGAACCCAGCACCATGTAATATTAATGAAGATATTAAAACTATTAGGTTATCTTGACAAAAAAAAGAGTTTATTAATAGTGGAAATCATGTTATATAATGATAGTAATTTTTGAAATTTATCACATATATCTAAAATTCGAATCTAATAACATATAATGTTAAAATAAATATTAGAATAAATTGACAAAAATAAAATAAAATACAAACTCCTTATAAAATCCTACTTAAGATAGTTTATGTACAGTGACTATGTAAACTCAAGATGCCCTCGATAAAAACTATTTGTGCGATCGTCAAAGGACAAATCCAGATTTATGACTTATTGGCTGCTAAAACAAAAAAAGTTTGACTTTGACTTTGCGTGATGCAAAATTAACGGCAGCAAGGAAATGTGGTTCCCTCGCCCCTCAATCTGCCTAATAAGTAGCCGGTCAACAAGCACTCTATTTGTGTCATTTTCCATATACTATAAACGAAAACCCATAGATGAAAATTGAAATCTACTAAGAATATATTTTTCAATTTTCATATAAAAAATTATGTTTTAATTCGGCATTAAATAAATTTCTTACGCAGTTGGTTTGTTTTAAAAATCAAATATATAATTCATACAAAGTATCGTTGAAGTTTATTTTCTGTTAGAAAAACTTTTAGGAATATTATACAACAAAGTAGAAACATGATTAACAAAAAAAAATAGGAGTATCAGCACATATGATAAATATTTTGAAATTTTATGATATTCATTTAAAAGTATAACATTATTTATAAGTTATATAGTTTTGGAAAGATGATGAATAACTTTTTGTTAAGAGTCTTTGGACTTGGACTAGGTTTACTCTACATGAAACGAAAGAACACAAAAGTTTATAGAAGGAAAAGTAAGGAAATTCTCTTTCGAATACTTTCCAATGCTTAATTTAGATTGGTTGTATTAATAATAGTATGCTCGATAAATATGTAAAAATTTAGTGAGAAACTTTGGTCATGGATTGCAACTCTTATTTGCTACGAGTGTTTGATTGCACAAATGGAAAGAGTGGGGATTGAACTCTCCTTCTAAGTGTACTTGGTATATGAAATGTACTTTATATTCCTTCACACATGAAAGTCTTTTCTCCTCTTTTTCTTCTATTTATAGAAGACACCTCTAACGAGCTAACAGAGACTCTGGATCTGTCTCTTTCTCTCATCTTTGATCCATCTGCAAATCTCTCTATCTTTCTTTATGTTTAATATTACATTGAAGTATATGTTAGTATAAGTAATGAATATATGTCTGAATCAAGACGGCAAACACAATTTTGAAGTCTAAATTAGCTAATTTTTGTCACTAAATATTCCATTTTTTTCGTCACAAAACAAGATGGCAAGACGGCAAAAAAAAAATAGTTATAAGGTTTGCTTTAAATAATATATAATATTAATTTTTATCAATTAAAGCTATTAATCTTAATATTTTATTTAATATCGTAAAATATTAGATTAATTATAAATATGTGTGATAAATTTTAAATTGATCGTTATTATAACACATCATTTTCACTAACTAAATTTTATATAATATATTATTATATTTGTATTTCTTTGCCTCTATTGTCACATATTGTAATGATGGTTTTTCATCCCCTAAATATTAAATCTACTGGAGAATTTCCTTTTGAAGTAATTTTGGGAGAGTCAAATATTAATTTCTCGGACGTGAAGAATCGTAGAAAGAAGAAAGAGGGAGAGAAGAAGGTGAGCGTCCTATAAAGCGTGAATCAACGCCGCTTTTTCTTCTTTCTCTGAGGATCTAAAATCGCATTTGATTTCACCAACGGCGTCTCAAGTCGTGATCAGTCATCGGGATCTGAATCAGTTTGACCAAAGATGGCGGCGGAGAACGAGCGAAAATCTTCTGCGATCTCCGACATGGGAGCTTGGGCAATGAATGTGATCAGCTCCGTTGGAATCATCATGGCGAATAAACAGCTAATGTCTTCTTCTGGTTTCGCTTTTAGTTTCGGTTCGTCTTTCTACCTCCGATCTCTCTCTCTCTCTCTCTCTCTCTATTATTACCATTTGCTTCATCTTCTTCCTTTGAGATCTGATGATGAAACTATTTTCAATTACTCCCAGCAACGACTCTCACCGGATTTCACTTTGCTCTGACTGCATTGGTCGGTCTGGTCTCGAACGCGACGGGATTATCCGCATCCAAACATGTCCCTATGTGGGAGCTAGTTTGGTTCTCCATTGTTGCTAATATCTCTATAGCTGCCATGAATTTCAGTCTCATGCTCAATTCCGTCGGCTTTTACCAGGTTTTTTCACCTTTCTCAGAAGCTAATCGCAATCTCTTGTTTCTGATTTTTGTTTTTTCCTGAATCAATCGGTTCTGTATGTGTCATAGATCTCGAAGCTGAGCATGATTCCTGTCGTCTGTGTCATGGAATGGATCCTCCACAGCAAACGATACTCCAAACAAGTGAAATTATCCGTAGTGGTTGTTGTTGTAGGAGTTGGTATTTGCACTGTCACTGATGTCAAAGTTAATGCCAAAGGTTTCATTTGTGCGTGTGTTGCGATTTTCTCCTCATCTTTGCAGCAAATTGTAAGTTTTCTTGGCACTTTTGATCTTGTTCTTTTATGGATCTTGTAGGTCGGAATCTGATCTATTGTGTCGTTTTACCAGTTAATAGGTTCCCTGCAGAAGAAATATTCAATTGGGTCATTCGAGTTGCTGAGTAAAACAGCACCCATTCAAGCTCTTTCGCTTCTCGTTGTTGGTCCTCTTGTTGATTATCTCCTTAGTGGGAAGTTCATTATGAATTACAATATGTCTTCTGGTTGCTTTGTAAGTATATCTCTGTCTCTCCATGCTCTGCTATTGTATATAGTTCGTTTTATTTTAGTTATCTTTGGTCTAATATTCTATCATCTTGCAGCTATTCATCCTTCTCTCATGTGCCTTAGCTGTGTTCTGCAACATAAGCCAGTACCTTTGCATCGGGCGGTTTTCAGCAGTATCGTTCCAGGTTATAGGTCACATGAAGACTGTGTGTATCTTGACACTGGGTTGGCTCCTATTTGATTCTGCAATGACTTTCAAAAACGTGTCGGGCATGATTGTTGCGATTGTTGGGATGGTAATCTATAGTTGGGCCATGGAATTGGAGAAACAGTCTAATCTTGCAGCAAAGGCTTTAAACAGTGTGAAACACAGCTTAACAGAAGAAGAGTTTGAGCTTTTAAAGGAAGGTGTAGAAACTACACAGTCGAAAGATATTGAATTTGGGCGCACAAAAGCTTAGTCAGAGATACAATTTGTTCTGTTATAATTTGTATTGTTTTATGTTATTTAAACCAAGGAGTTGTGGCCGAGTAACGCAGATATCGAATCCTCCCATATAAGTATCCTCGGAGATTAGCCCGTGCTTCGACCTAGGTCCCTTGGTTATCAAAATAATCTTTTGTGTTATTTATATACTTTCCCAATTCCATTGAAATTACCTTCAATGGTCATATGTTATTATTTTACAAAGCATTCTCAAAGAGTATATTTTTTTTTTCTTTTAAACTTATCTAACAGAATATGACAACACTTTTCCATCTTCTCTCACATATTTGGTCTTGTCCCGTCGAAGTATTTGTTTCTGTTTCTATATGATTATGCGAGACTATATCTCCCCAAATCATATTTAGAATGAACGATTAATCTTCCTCCTTGATCATATATTTGTAGAGTGGAAAGATATCTCTTCCTCAAATTCATAGGCTCTGCCTTATCAACTATAGAGTAGGCGATGTGAAGCGCCCTAACCCGGGAAAACTACCCCAGGTTAAAGGTTTCCTACCCGCGGTCGACCCAAACAACCACACTTAGTAAAAATTTCTTGATTCAAACTTTTACTTAATTTTTTCTTAGCATTTTCAGATTTGATTCAGCGGAACAGTGCATAAACGTGTAATAGATTACTTATTATAAAAACCGAGGTTCTAGTACAACGATAAGTCTACCAATACATCGTCTAAGCTACTAGACCCAATTATTCTACTAAGCCACCATCCCTTCTTTCCAGCCTTCGTCTCGCGTTCTAGCCACTGCTGTTACCTTCCCGAGTATTACCTAACCCTGCATCCATAAGGAGGCATAAGCAACGAATTGCTTAGTGAGGCGGTCATCCCGTCTCACATAGCTATGGTCAAGAAATCGAAAACAAGTAATCCAAACAATAAGTCAATCATGCAAAATCAGGCCGATATACTTTCCTAAACGTAATTCACCAACCACTGTTGGATCATTCACCAGGACGAGTCACACAAGACTCTCTTATTCACGCTTAACACTTAAAACAGGACAGGACAAGTATATTAGATCAGACAGTCAAGCACTTATTGAATCCACACACGCTCACGACCCTAGACCATAGCCACAGTCACGCACTCACCTTAGGATTTCGATGAACCGATGAAAACCCACGTTCTGACACCTCTTGACGCAGATCGTCCAAGCTGCACCGACGCGCGTCACACAAACCTAGCGATTTACTCGGAACACATCGACCAAAACACTAAGTCTCTCGATGCTTATAGCCCAGAAAGGAAAAATTCTAAGTTTATCGATGCTTACCCGGATTTCCTTAACCGAATGATCCGCTCTCGATAAAAACTCAGATAACTGGTCGCTTCTCGAACCTTTCTAGAGAAATCACTTAGTTTCCTCGAACTTTCTTTCTTTCAGTGTTCTGATTTTCGTTTTTGCTCACGCAGGGAATTATGAGGCGACCTGCTCCTTATTTATAAGGGAAGTCGGTTAGGATTTTCCTTAAATCCGCAGTCCCATCTTATCCCTTCGAATATCCATCCGTCAGTTGGGATATCAGCGAGATTTTCGGAAAGCGGTTAGGATTTTCCCTTAATCCGCAGCCTCTCTTATCCCTTCGAATGTCCATCCTGTTTGTTGGGATACTAGCGTGATTTTCGGAAAGTGGTTGGGATTTAGTGCGAAAATCCCGGAAGTTGTTACCAACAACTTCGATCAACCCAATCCCCTTATCCGCTAGGAATAATCCCTTATCCTTTGGGGATAATTCCTTATCCTTCGGATATAATTCCCCATCCTCTGGGAATAATCCCTTATCCTTCGAGGATAATTCCTTATCGACTGGGAATAATCCTTTCTCCTTTGGGATTATTCCTTTCGGGTCGATAGGATATCGCGGAAATCCCGGGAAATCTGTTACAAGGATAATATATATTCTCCTTTCCCGGATGTCTTCGCCCATAATCCCAAAATCCCCTTTTTCCCCGACCTTGCCCGTTTTGCCCTCGATCGCGGTCATTACAATTCTCCCCCACTTAGGTAGATTCGTCCTCGAATCTAGGACTTAGTCTTTTTGGACTTAGAAGTCTCGACCGCTTGTTTGTCGAACCATTTGGGAAACTTTTCCTTCATAATGATTTCAGGTTCCCATGTGATTTCTTCTTCTCCATCACAATCCCAAACGACTTGAATCATTTTGGTTTTCTTCCTGCGATCTGTCTTAACTCTCCTTCCCACGATTCGAACTGGCCTTCCTTCCACAGTCAGATTTTCCTGTAAATCTGTTGGTGGTTCCACTATCACGTTATGTCTATCACTTATGCACTTCCTTAGCATAGAAACGTGGAACACATTGTGGAATGCACTTAAGACTTGTGGTAATTCCAATCTATATGCTACTGGTCCGATCCGTTCCAGAATCTTATACGGACCCATATATCTCGGACTTAATTTTGCGGTCTGATTCGTTCTTTCCTTTCCCTTATAGGTGACCGTCTTAAGATAGACCATTTCCCCAACTTCGAATTCTAATTCCCTTCGATGTTTGTCTGCATAACTCTTTTGTCGATCCTGAGCTTCCTTAATCTTAATCTGTAAAATCCTGATTTTCTCAGTCGTCCTATCGACTAAGTCTGGTCCATAAATGCTTCGCTCCCCCACTTCGGTCCAACATAGCGGGGTTCGGCAAGGCCGTCCATACAATGCCTCATACGGAGACATTCCAATGCTAGTCTGATAGCTATTGTTGTATGCAAACTCGGCCAGTGGTAAGTACTGCTCCCACTTACCGCCCCAGTCTAAGATAGCCGCTCTCAACAAATCCTCAAGTGTCTGGATCGTTCGTTCCGATTGTCCGTCCGTCTGCGGGTGATAAGCCGTGCTCAGGTTGACCTTCGTCCCAAGCCGCTTATGCAATGACTTCCAAACCGCCGACGCAAACTTAGAGTCCCGATCTGATATTATACTCGCAGGAACTCCATGTAATCGGACAATTTCTTTTACATACAACTCCGCAAGTTTCTCCGAACCATCTTTCCGATTAACTGCGAGGAAATGAGCAGATTTGGTCAAACGGTCCACAATGACCCAAATCGCATCTTTTTTATCACACATAGGCAGTCCGGTAACAAAGTCCATCGTGATCAAATCCCACTTCCATTCGGGGATGGGTAATCTCTGCATTAACCCAGCCGGAACTTGATGTTCGGCTTTGACCCTTTGGCATGTATGACAACCAGCCACCCATTTGGCTACATCCCGTTTCATTCCAACTCAGTGATAGTATCGCTTTAAGTCTCGATACATTTTAGTCGCTCCTGGGTGAATGGAGAATTTGGACTGATGTGCCTCTTTAAGAATTTCCTCACGCAACTGCTGATCTTTGGGAACACACACCCGACCATTCACCAATATCGTACCATTATTCGATATCTGATACTCAGTGTTCTCGTTCTTTGCTGCCTCTTAAAGTTTCTCGTCGGTATCCTGGGCTAGCCGAACGCGGGTTAACAGATCCGCATGGTCGGCAGCACCTAAGCCCAACGGTTCCACATCATCCGTCAATGCGGTAAGGCGCAAAGTGCTTGTCATACTGACCAGACTTTCCATGTCTCTTACAACATCCTTGACCACTTTCTTTCGACTTAGTGCATCTGCAACCGAGTTGGCCTTTCCCGGATGATAGTCAATGGTCAAGTCATAATCGGCCACAAGTTCCATCCATCTCCTTTGCCGAAGGTTTAGTTCAGACTGAGTGAAGATATACTTCAAACTCTTGTGATCCGTAAAGATCTGAACTTTACCACCGTAAAGATAGGATCTCCAGATCTTTAAAGCAAATACCACAGCCGCCATCTCTAAGTCGTGGGTTGGGTAATTCGCTTCATGCTTCCTTAGTTGTCTCGATGCATAGGCAATGACCTTACCCACTTGCATCAGAACGCAACCAAGTTCCAATCGGGATGCATCTGTGTAGACAACATATGATGCATCGGGTTCTGGTAACGCCAAAACTGGAGCACTCGTAAGCATTTCCTTCAGCTTAACGAAACTAGTCTCACAGTCTGCTGACCATACAAACCGAACGTCCTTACCGGTCAGCTTGGTCATTGGCTGAGCCATGCTTGCAACCCTTAACAAACCGTCTATAATAGCTAGCCAATCCCAGAAAGCTCCGCACCTCTGAGGCATTCTCGGGTCTCGGCCATTCTGCCACAACCCTGATCTTTTCTGGGTCAACAGACACTCCTTGATCCGAGACTATATGACCCAAGAACCCAATTTCACTTTGCCAAAAGCTACACTTGCTGAGCTTAGCAAACAACTTCTGTTCTCGCAACTTATCCAAAACCGTTCTTAAGTGACCTTGATGCTCATCTTGGTTTTTCGAGTAAACCAGAATATCATCTATGAAAATGATCACAAATTCATCCAAGAAATCTCGGAAAACAGTGTTCATCAGCTTCATAAATGCAGCCGGTGCATTGGTCAATCCGAAAGGCATGACTACGAATTCGTAATGTCCATACCTTGTCCGAAAAGCCGTCTTTCGAACGTCTGACTCGGCTATCGGAATTTGATGATATCCCGAAGCCAGATCAATCTTGGAGAAACAAGTCGCTCCTTTGAGTTGGTCCAATAACTCGTCAATCCTTGGGAGCGGATACTTGTTCTTTACCGTAACTCGGTTCAATCCCCGATAGTCGATGCAAAGCCTAAAGCTTCCATCTTTCTTTTTAACGAACAGGACCGGTGCTCCCCAAGGTGAACTGCTCGGACGGATGAACCCTTTCTCCATCAATTCCCCTAATTGTTTCTTTAGTTCGGACATTTCAGCTGGTGCCATTCGATAGGGGGCTTTTGATATCGGAGCGGTTCCAGGTTCCAATTCAATAGTGAATGGATCCGACCTTTTCGGTGGTGGTCCAACCAAGGCCTGGAACACATCACCGAAATCTTTAACTACCGGAATATCAATAAGCCCTATGTCTGGTCCAACTTCTGATGTTGTGATCGTGGCCAAATACGCCTCACATCCTTTCTGGATCAATTGTTCTGCTTGAATCGCTGAAATGATCAAGCTTCCTGAAGTGGGTCGAATTCCCTGGTATTCCAGCGTTGAGTTCCCTCTCTCAAACCGGATTCTCCCTCGATGACAATCCAAATGGGCCTTATGCTTTCCAAGCCAATCCATGCCCAATATCACCTCATAAGTTTTCACTCCGCATATGACTAGGTCAGCTGGCATGTCCACACCGCATACCATTATCGGAACGTCAAGCACTTTTCCAAAGGTTTTCATAGCTTGACCACCCGCCGCTCGGACAAGTCCGAGTTGATCTCCAAGTTCCTTATGGAACCCGGATTTCCCAATCACTTCAGGGCTAACAAAACAATGTGTCGCCCCGGAATCAAACAGAACATGGGTCGGTATTCCGCCCATAAGGATGGTCCCTACAATATCCCCTAAATTGCTAAGGACACAAGCAGACATCGAATTTACTTAGTAAGTGTTAGGAACTTACCAGTGATCGGACGAGAAGAGCTGCCTTCTATCGCCTCCTCAGAAATCGAGAAGACCCGTGGTGTTCCACCAGTTGTATGGGCCGTTCTCTTAGCTGGTGGTGGTGGCGGCAGTCCCTCATTTGCCCGTTTCCCGGATGACTGCGCCAGCTTCGGACACTGAGACCTGAAGTGTCCCGGCTCACGGCAATGGTAGCATATCTGCTCCCCAAAATTTCGTACCGACTCTCGCGCCCCAGGGTACCTTTCCGGACAGTCCCCAATCTTGTGGCTCAGACTGCCACACCGGAAACACGCACCCGAACTGGTCCTGCACTGACCCGAGTGCGTTTTCCCGCAACTTTGACATGCAGTTTGCACCGTCAATGTCTTGTTGCTCCTAAGACTCTTGTCTGAGTTCCTCCTTTGGCTCGAACCGAGTCTTAGTCTAGCAGAAGGTACCGTGGACGCTTTCCACTCCATGTTTGCCAACTCTGCTTCCTCCTTCAAGCCCATTTCCATAAGAGCCGCTACCTCTACCAGCTCAGACATCGAGTCGTATCTCCGCACTTGGCACCGATTGCGGAGATTGACCCGAAGTCCCCACAAGAACCGACTTATCCTTGTCTGTTCATCCTCAAATTCGCGCCCAGCAAACTTCATGAGAGAGTTATACTCAATCTCATATTCGCGCACATTCATATTTCCTTGACGCAACTCAAGGAACGCACGTTGGCATTGGTCAAATACTTCCCTTGGAAAGTACTTGGCGCGGAATTCCTCACGGAACACGGTCCATGAGCAATTTCGGCGCCTTGCCTCGACCGTGGTCCACCAAGTATGCGCGTCACCTTCCAAGTAGTGAACCGCGATGTCCTTCTTATACTGATCCGGACAGCGTATTGATGCAAAGTTCCGCTCGAGTCTCGATTGCCACTCATCGGCCTCGATCGGTTTTGCACCACCCGCGAAGTACTTTGTACCCAGCTTCCGCATATGATCAGCCATCGTAAGGTACGATGCAATCCTCGGCTCTGGCAATACCTCCTCAACCACTGCCTCAGCGACCCGGTCGTTTACCGCGGGTGGTGGTACCACCGGCGCGGGCGCAACAGGTGCGGGTGCAGCAGGAGCAGGTACCGCAGCCGTCAATCTTTCCAGAATCTGCCCCAACATCCCCATCAACTGACCCAATTCGGTCTGGGGTGCAGCGGCTCCATTCGCAGGCACATTTGCCGCGTCACCTTCCAGACCGTTGGTGGGGTTCGCACCATTCCCATCGGTGCGTTCCTCAGGCGCACCACCATTCCAAACCTGCGATCGAGTGTTCCTTACCATCTGCATCAATCATACAGTTTATTAAGTTAGCATGAGACTAACTTATTCTCTAAAATATCACTTACCGCGAGACTGGCTGGAAAGGATGGCTTAACCCACTAACCCGTTTATGCTTAACACTGTCCTAGAATCGACCATGCTCTGATACCAAACTGAAGCGCCCTAACCCGGGAAAACTACCCCAGGTTAAAGGTTTCCTACCCGCGGTCGACCCAAACAACCACACTTAGTAAAAATTTCTTGATTCAAACTTTTACTTAACTTTTTCTTAGCATTTTCAGATTTGATTCAGCGGAACAGTGCATAAACGTGTAATAGATTACTTATTATAAAAACCGAGGTTCTAGTACAACGATAAGTCTACCAATACATCGTCTAAGCTACTAGACCCAATTATTCTACTAAGCCACCATCCCTTCTTTCCAGCCTTCGTCTCGCGTTCTAGCCACTGCTGTTACCTTCCCGAGTATTACCTAACCCTGCATCCATAAGGAGGCATAAGCAACGAATTGCTTAGTGAGGCGGTCATCCCGTCTCACATAGCTATGGTCAAGAAATCGAAAACAAGTAATCCAAACAATAAGTCAATCATGCAAAATCAGGCCGATATACTTTCCTAAACGTAATTCACCAACCACTGTTGGATCATTCACCAGGACGAGTCACACAAGACTCTCTTATTCACGCTTAACACTTAAAACAGGACAGGACAAGTATATTAGATCAGACAGTCAAGCACTTATTGAATCCACACACGCTCACGACCCTAGACCATAGCCACAGTCACGCACTCACCTTAGGGTTTCGATGAACCGATGAAAACCCACGTTCTGACACCTCTTGACGCAGATCGTCCAAGCTGCACCGACGCGCGTCACACAAACCTAGCGATTTACTCGGAACACATCGACCAAAACACTAAGTCTCTCGATGCTTATAGCCCAGAAAGGAAAAATTCTAAGTTTATCGATGCTTACCCGGATTTCCTTAACTGAATGATCCGCTCTCGATAAAAACTCAGATAACTGGTCGCTTCTCGAACCTTTCTAGAGAAATCACTTAGTTTCCTCGAACTTTCTTTCTTTCAGTGTTCTGATTTTCGTTTTTGCTCACGCAGGGAATTATGAGGCGACCTGCTCCTTATTTATAAGGGAAGTCGGTTAGGATTTTCCTTAAATCCGCAGTCCCATCTTATCCCTTCGAATATCCATCCGTCAGTTGGGATATCAGCGAGATTTTCGGAAAGCGGTTAGGATTTTCCCTTAATCCGCAGCCTCTCTTATCCCTTCGAATGTCCATCCTGTTTGTTGGGATACTAGCGTGATTTTCGGAAAGTTGTTGGGATTTAGTGCGAAAATCCCGGAAGTTGTTACCAACAACTTCGATCAACCCAATCCCCTTATCCGCTAGGAATAATCCCTTATCCTTTGGGGATAATTCCTTATCCTTCGGATATAATTCCCCATCCTCTGGGAATAATCCCTTATCCTTCGAGGATAATTCCTTATCGACTGGGAATAATCCTTTCTCCTTTGGGATTATTCCTTTCGGGTCGATAGGATATCGCGGAAATCCCGGGAAATTTGTTACAAGGATAATATATATTCTCCTTTCCCGGATGTCTTCGCCCATAATCCCAAAATCCCCTTTTTCCCCGACCTTGCCCGTTTTGCCCTCGATCGCGGTCATTACACGATGCCTCCTTGATTGTTTTGTATTATTGACTTTAAATTCTTTCTTTAAATACCATTGATAAGTCTGATATGATACAAGATTAGAAAGAAAAAAAACACTTTGGTATTTATACGCCATTACATCGATGATGATTTGGAAAATAAATAAATCATGAGAAAAGATTCTGAAAATCTATGGCATTGACATAAAACCATAAATGAATGGTTGAATCCCTAGGAGAGAGGATTCACCCAGTACTTGGGGTTGATGTAAATCCTTTTAGTGGCTCAAAAAATAATGAATTCGTAATAATGAACCATAAAACTCGTCCAATTCAATAAGCTCTATTCTAAGTAGAGAATACTGAGTCATCCATTTAAAATAATTGTCGAACGCCAATATATTAAGTGGATTTGTAAAAAAAAAAAAAAAAAAAAAAAAAAAAAATCACAAAGCAAAAGGATAGGATTTTAAAATTCAATTTTATCTCGGATGAACATGGATCTTTTTTTAAAGGATTACGGATTTTATACAGATCTCGATGTCAAATATTTATTTGTTGATCCAGAATTATCGACATGAAGTATATAAAAAAAAGATTAATGTGATATGATATTTTCTTTAAAAAGACAAAAAGAACAGAAGTATAATATTTGGTTTTTAATGTTCAATTGTGAAGTGATATGTTTATCATTTAAAATTTATTTATATTTGGTTCATTAAAGTGATATGTCACAACTTAAGATTCACGATGGAAATACATGTCTAACAGATAGTACTACGATATATACAATTTATAAAGATAACAAATTTCTCATGTCTCAAAAGGATTACCTCTTGAAGCATGAGTATCCTATCTGGTAATACATTTATTATATTGAACTCCATAAGAGCCAATTTCTGAAGATAAATAGTATCAAAAACAGAGTTTAGAGATCAATGAAACTTGCAGGAATAATTAAACACAACTCTTTTTAGTATTAGAAACTTCTTGAAACTAATACAACTCACTCAAGCAAAAACTCTCACAACTCACAAGCTTAAACTCATAAGCTTTTACATAAAAACTCTCTCTTTCTCTCTGTGTTAAAACCCACACAAAATACTTTCATCAAGACTCTGTATATATACAAGTTTAGATAATCTTTATCTTCTAAGATTTTATCTTCCTAAAATATAGGAGATACACACAAATCTTATAACTAACTCTAAGAATAAGCCTTATCTCAAACTTGTACATATCTTGATAGCTTCTTGCTCATCTAGAAGCTCTCTTTGACGTGAGTCACACTCCGAGTTTTCAGGCTGAGGCTGCTTGATCGCTTGGTCTTGTACTTCGTCGTTTTGAGCTTATTTCAACAATGTCTCTCTTAAGCTCAAAACCATCCATGCCTTGATTATTTCCTTCTTCCTTTATGCGGATACTCTCGCTGTGTACTCCCGCCTTGCTCTGTTTCTCACACAACATGCTTATGTCTTGTGTTCCCAAACGTCCTCTAAGTTCAACAAACTTAATTCTCCCAAGTGGTTTCGTTAAAATGTCTGCTTTCTGATCATTTCCTGGAACAAACTCGACTTCTACACGATCATTCTCCACACACTCTCGAATAAAATGAAAACGTGTATGTATGTGTTTATTTCGGCCATGAAACACAGGATTTTTCGCCAATGATATGGCTGATTTGTTATCCACTCGTATAGTTACTTTGCAACACTTTGGTCCCATTACTTCACTTAACAGATCCTGCAGCCAAATCGCTTGTTTAGCTGCCTCTGTAGCAGCCATATATTCGACTTCACATGAAGACAATGCAACCGTCTCTTGCTTCTGTGAACACCAAGTTATTAGACTCTCCCCAAGATAAAATAAATGTCCTGTAGTACTTCTTCCGTCGTCTGGATCTGTATTATGGGAACTGTCGCTATAGCCCACTAAATGTGTCATGTTTCCTTCTTCTTTGTTGTAAGTATCACATCCTTGCGAAAGTTGCTTCTTACGCCGGAATACCAATCCTATATTTTTTGTTCCTTGTATATATCTTAACACTTTCTTCAGAGCATTTCCATGACTCTCTTTAGGATTTTGCATATATCTGCTTAAGACTCCTACTGCATAAGATAAGTCCGGTCTTGTGTGTATCAGATAACGAAGACAACCAATTATCCTTCTATATTCTGTTGCATCAATCGCTGTCTCTCCTTCTGCCTTAGATAATTTCAAATTTGCTTCCATTGGTGTTTGAGTAGGATTGCAATCCTCCATGCCAGCAAGTTTGAGAATTCTCTTCGCATATCGTTCTTGTTTAAGAACAATCCCTTCACTTTCTTGATGCACTTCGATACCGAGATAATGAGTTAACAATCCAAGATCACTCATCTCAAATTTTGTTGCCATCTCTTCTTTGTACTTTTGTATCTCGTTTATCTCTGACCCCGTGACAAGCAAATCATCAACGTATACTGCTACAAGTAGAATTGATTCTTTTCCTTGTCTGCAATATAATGATGGTTCCTTAGTGCACCTCTTAAAATTTAAGTCTTTAAGAGTTTGGTTTAGCTTCATATTCCAGGCTCTTGGTGCATGTTTTAACCCGTAGAGTGCTTTTTTGAGCTTGTAGACCTTGTCCTCTTGTCCCTTACACTCGAAACCTTCAGGTTGCTTTACATAGACTGTCTCCTTCAAGTCACCGTTTAGAAAAGCTGTTTTAACATCAAGGTGATGTACCTTCCATCCCTCTTCAGCTGCTAGCACAAGTATGAAACGAATCATTTCTATTCGTGCTACAGGAGCGAACACCTCATCGTAGTCTATTCCATGCTTCTGAACATATCCTTTTGCTACCAGTCTGGCTTTATAGCGGTTGATACTTCCATCAGCGTTTCTTTTTAGTTTGAACACCCATTTTAGACCAATCGCTTTTGCTCCTTTTGGGAGATCAACGAGAAACCATGTTTCATTCTTGTTTATCGAGATAATTTCGTCAGTACATGCATCACACCATTCCTTATCATCTTTGGCTTCCTCATAACTCCATGGTTCTTCATTAAGTAGTAGAAGAATCTGTTCGATCTCGTCTGCCTCGTCTGTCTCTGAGAACATCGCATAATCACTTAAATAGCTTGGTGATTTTCTTTCTCTTGTAGATCTTCTAGGCGGTTTAGTTTGTGTTGGAGAAAGGTTCGTACTACTATGTGGTGAAGGATTTATATGATCATTTATTTCCTCGTGTTCATAGACATGATTGCGTCCCGTTTCTTCTCCTTCAGCATGATATTCCTCTGTTCTTTCTTCCTCTATTGAATTTTGAATATTAGCAACACCGTGATTCCAAAATTCACCAAGTGTAATCAGAAACTCTCCTGACCTCTCTTGAGCTTCAGACGATAGAAAATAGTTCCAACCTTTTGTCTCATCGAACTTGACATCTCGGCTCACCACAATCTTTCTCTGAATGGGATCATAAATACGGTATGCTTTAGAACCGGGTTCTGTCCCAAGGTGTATGAGTGCTCTGGACCTGTCTTCCAATTTCTTTAAATGTGGATTCTCAGCTTTTGCAAAGGCTACACACCCAAAAGTACGTAAGTGCTCGATGTTTGGTCTTCTTCCCTTAAACAGTTCGTAAGGAGTGTGATCCTTCAAAGCTCGTGTTGCGACCCGGTTAATTAAGTATGTGGCATGTCTAAGAGCTTCTCCCCACATATAGTCTGGTATGTTCATGTCCTTTAAAATGCATCGAGTCATTCCCATGAGAGTCCTGTTTCGTCTCTCCACAACACCATTTTGTTGTGGTGTATAGGGTGCTGTGAGTTACCTTTTTATTCCTGAATTTTGGCAGAACATATCAAAGTCCTGAGAAGTAAATTCTCCTCCTCTATCTATGCGAAACACTTTAATCCTTTCCCCTGTTTCTTGTTCCACCACAGCCTTATACTTTTGAAACCTCGAGAATGCTTCGCTTTTCTCTTTTAGCAATAACGTCCACATGTACCTTGAGCAATCATCTATTAGAACGAAAATATATCTGTTTTGAGACGGTGTCACCGGAGTGATAGGACCACACAAATCTCCATGAATGAGCTCCAATATATTGCTTGCTCGAAATGTTGTAGCTGCAGGAAATTGAGTTCGTGTTTGCTTTCCTAATAGACATGCTCTGCAAACTTCTTTCTTGATTCTCAGACTTGGTAACCCTGTGACCAATTTCTTTTCCATCATGGATTTCATACTTTCCGAGTTAATGTGTCCCAAACGCGAATGCCACAGAGTGAAAGTGCTTGTTGCTTCAAGTTGCAGACATGTTGCTTTACTCAAACCCATACGAACTTTATAAAGCCGATTTCTTGATCGTTGTGCTCTCACCAAAAGTTTTCCATTACAGTCATGTAATGTTAAATAATCACCTTTCATTCTGATGTTGCAACCAGCCTCCGTTGTATGTCCCAGACTGATGATATTGTTTCTTAGAGCAGGTATGTAGTATACATTAGTCATTGTTCGGTTTTCACCATTACGATCAGTGAATGCGATCGATCATTTTCCTTTAATATCAATCCGAGAATCATCGTCAAATCTTACTTTTCCTGTAACTTCTTTATCCAAGCTGATAAAGTATTTTGAATCTCCGGTCATATGGTTACTCGCACCATTGTCTAGATACCACATGTCTTCTTCTGCATTTGTTTCGTAGTCATTTGGCGATATGTTTTTCTCGTTTAGAAACACTATCTCGTGCATCATTAACTCGTCTGCATCTTGTGTTTCTTCTTCCTTATCCTCTTGTGCCTCCTGTAACTTGAGCAAGCGATCTGGACAATCGGCAGCATAATGACCAGTCTTGTCGCAGCAATAACATACCACTTTACTCGTATCACGTGTTGATCTCCAATTCGTTCTTCCTCGACCTCGTCCACCATTGAACCTTCCTCTGCGTCTCCTTCCTCTGTTTGGTTCATATGAGGATCCGGTTTGTGTGTCTGCATTCGTATACATGAGTTTATTATGAGTCTCATGTACTTCTTCCTCCTCTGAAATTCTCTCTTCATATGCTTTTAGGCGTCCAACAATATCCTCAAAACTAGTAGTTTTAAGGTCCAATACTTGTTCTAAAGATGCTACAATCTGTATGTATTTGTGTCTCGGAACACAACTTAGGATCTTCTTGACGAGTTTGATTTCGTCAATGGTTTCTCCCAGAGATAGAGACTTTGATGCAATCTCTGTCAATTTCCCTGAGAAATCATCAATCGTTTCTTCATCTTTCATTTTAAGGCGATCAAACTCGTTTATAAGAGTTTGAAGTCGTGCTTCACGTACCCGATCATCCCCAACATATCGCATTCGTATTGCTTCCCACACGTTTTTTGCTTTGTCAAGTGCTCCAATTTGTAATAGTAATGACTCGGGAATAGATTGAAACAATAAAGCAATTGCCATATTGTTCTTGTCTACATCATCCGTTCCAGGTTCAATAGTTTCCCATACTTTGTGAACCTTCAAAGCCATCCTCATCTTGATTTCCCATACCGTGTAGTTAGTAGGTTTGAGCATTGGGCAATGAATCGAAGATGGGCTACTCTCTGCAGGTTTAACTGCAACTATGTCTCCCATAACTCAGTTTGTAAGGCTCTGATACCAAATGAAAATAAATAGTATCAAAAACAGAGTTTAGAGATCAATGAAACTTGCAGGAATAATTAAACACAACTCTCTTTAGTATTAGAAACTTCTTGAAACTAATACAACTCACTCAAGCAAAAACTCTCACAACTCACAAGCTTAAACTCATAAGCTTTTACATGAAAACTCTCTCTTTCTCTCTGTGTTAAAACCCACGCAAAATACCTTCATCAAGACTCTGTATATATACAAGTTTAGCTAACCTTATCTTCTAAGATTCTATCTTCCTAAAATATAGGAGATACACACAAATCTTATAACTAACTCTAAGAATAAGCCTTATCTCAAACTTGTACATATCTTGATAGCTTCTTGCTCATCTAGAAGCTCTCTTTGACGTGAGTCACACTCCGAGTTTTCAGGCTGAGGCTGCTTGATCGCTTGGTCTTGTACTTCGTCGTTTTGAGCTTATTTCAACAATTTCTCAATGCCAAGATAGATAAAATTTGAAGTGCAGGATGCATTTTATTTTTCCAAATCTCATAGAAACTTGTTAAAATTGAACGTCATATAGAAATTGAATAAGAATCGTATTGAATTTTACATTACAATGAAGAGAAAACATATATTGGAAGAATTATCAATGTTATATTCTCCATTATATTGCACAAAGATAAATATATGTGAATCAAACCTGAAATTTACTAGGACAGTGAAAGTGTGATCTGACTTCGTTATCCTGGTTCAATAATGATGAAAACAATTATGCAAATTCAAATGACCATCCATTAAGAAACTAAAAGATTTTTCAATCGGAAAGTCTTTTATGTTCTCATGAAAGACTCGTAAGTAGATCCTCACTAGGCAAAGTTAAGAATGAATCAAAATATTCTCAGAGAGAATGCGTAGTGATATATATTGACAAAAACTTCTTAAAGAAAATAAAATAAAAATGAGGCCATCATGAATAATGAATTATCATTTTTTCAATGAATTATGTTTTTGATTTCTTTAAGGAGGCCCCAAATCACACCTCAAATGTAATTGATTTACATTTGAAAGTCGAATGGGCAAAATGAAACCATCATCTTGAGAGGGTATGTTAAATGTCCCATATTAAAAGGATTTGAGGCAATATATGACCCGAAATGAGTAATTGGATATGTATTGGTCATAAAGTAGGATATAATTCGTGATGAATAGACATGAAATATCATCATCTGAGAGAATTAAAAAAATTTAAGAGAAGATTATATTCACACTCAAATTGAATTTAATAAACTAAATCAAAACCAACTATGGTGAAATAGTATCTCCATGATCTGCTATAAAACATGTAGATATACATTTAGTAATGATAGATGACTGTATGAAGTAATGCTAGATAAAATATACCAAGTGTAACGTTAATATCAAGATTTTGGACAGTAATATTAACTACTAGCGGTATTTTTGTTGTAATGATCTATCACTGACTATAATATATAATAAACAATTAACCTTTCTTTAGCCGATTTATAATTCGCATGTTTACTACCACATACATAAATGCAATTCAGCAAAATATTATACATTCTTTTGAGCTAATATAATATGTGCATGAATATACACAGATGTATATATATAAATTTGGCCAAATATAAACTTTTTTGGGCCGATTTAATATTTAATAAACAAATCAAATTTATTTATTGATTTAAAACTGATTTTTTGCATAGACATATAAAAATAAATATCATATTCATAATACAAGAATTCGAAAGTGGTAGATTCGTCAAAAGCATCATAAGGGCCGTTAACTTTTACCACGTGACATGGGTTTAATTACCAACTGCATCACTTTAAACCTGTTTTATTGTTTTGTCTGAAAGCTGGCCCAACTGACTTTAGATTGGGCATGAACAAGTTCGCAAGCCCAAAACATATTTAAATCAGAAAACTAAATTTGGACCATAATTCAAAACATGCCCACCCGAGTTTGTCTTCAATCTACGGTTTACAAGAAACCTAAAAAGGTTGACGCCATTTTCCACCTTTACTTACGTCGTTCTTCATGTATTACCCTAAACTTTTGACCTCTTTTTTGTATCATACAAAATTGAAACTTTTTTATCAAACAACACAAACTTTTAATTTTTCTAAAATTAGCCATATTCAATTAATTTAGTGGTTAGCGTTCATTAAACCAATAATTCGTTTTTACCGTTTTATGTTTGGAATAAATCTAAAAAATTAAATGATTTAATCAGAAAAATAGAATAAAACCATTATATGAAAGATAATATCTCTTTTTAGTCAATCGAGAAGGTCTCTCTAAACCCACATTTTTTTCAAAAATCTGTAAATCAAATTGATTTCGGATAAATTTTAGGTTTTAAAACAAAAAGATCTTTGACTGATTCCAAAAAAAAGAAGATCTTTTTACAGGAAAACGAGATAGAATAAAGGACGGTGTTTGTTGTTTGATTTAAATGGGTTTGATTGGTTGCTTGATTGGGCTTTTAGAATGGATTTTTTATATTGATTTTTTAATTTGATTTTTTTAATTTGATTTTTCAATTGGTTTTTTTAGTAGCTTTTCAATGTTCTTCTCTTGAAGTGACGTTGTCAATTTTTGAATGATTCCCAAAACCAAAACTCGATTGGTCTTTCTTATTAACAGACCATGTCAATTGTTTATGTGTTTCTTCGAGATAGAGTGATGAGGATCAAACACTTGTAATGGATAAGATTTATTGTAGAATCTTATAAAATCGGATTTTAGAAATATCAATTTACATTATATTTTATTTTTTGAAATTAAAATAAACTATCAAACATATATATATATATATATTTTAATATCTACATATATATATATATATATATTTACATACATTAATATTGACATTTATGTGTCAAAACTTATTTTAGCAAAATTATTATAACATTTACATAATTCAACAATATTAAATTACATACTTAAGTATAACATTTTGACCATGAATAATATATTCAAGAATAACAAACATAATTATTAGCAAGAATATAAAAGCTAACAATATTTAATTTTATTTTTTGACCAAAAATTATAGTTTCATATTTCAATATTAAAAATTTAATAATAAATAAGATTAATATTACTTAATAACAAATATAAACAATAAAACCTTAAAACCAAATTTTGTTTTTAGAATCATAAGAGAAAAAAAAAAAATATTAGACGGGATGATCTATTTCCTTAACTCAATAAAATGCCCGCAATGAGACGGTTTTCATGCATTCTTTGAATCCCATGATACAACAAAATATTAAGCCAAACATGTTTCATTAATGTTTGAATCTACGAGCTAATTATCTACTATATACTCAAGAACAAAGATCTACTTCTAAAAGAGAAAAGTAAAAGAGGGAGAAAGTAGGAACATGTTAATCCTTGTGAATTTCTTAGCTACTAGCAACTAGCACCAACAACCAAGAAAATATTTCAAGAGAACTTCAATACTTGGAAACTTCTCAAAGAATATCTAAAATGTGTCTAATGGTGTTTTCTTCCTTAGAATGAAGGGATCATTTTTTTTCCTTCTAGGTAGCTTGGTATTTAGAGGAGAATAATAACTTGGTGGTCAAGTAGATTTTATTGACAAATTTATTTTGGTTTTTAATACCAAAATTTGTAAGTTACAAAAAATATTTGACCTCCCTCTAAGCAAATTCTCATTCACATTTTAACTATATATTATAAATCCACATGCTTATTAATATATTGTTCCAACAATTCCTCACATAAATAGAATTGACTCTAAAACACTGAGGATATTTTGAAAAACCTTTTTAGGATAGATTTAAGCTGAAAGAAGACTTTCTTGAGTATATGCGAAAAATAATTGTATATGAAAAGCTTGCATTTTTCAGTGTTGAACCAATTACTGTTATAATCTATCGAGTTTACAAGCCCAGTTGGTGAACACGATGTCTTGAACCATCCAGATTTCTAGTAGAACTTTCGCTCTCTCGTTGTGTTCATTTTGGCCTTGAACATGCCTGGTATTTCTTAAGTAAATTTGGAGAATACAGTCTTCCTCTCTTCTCCTAGAAACGGCCCAATTTCACACTCAACAGGTGATTCTCGTATTCTATTTTGAAGTAATCTGTTGTACTTCCTTGAAGTAAATATGATGAAATCATTAAAAGCTTACGCTTACCCTCTATTATGCAGACAACACTGTTTATCATTATTAGGAACTGGGTAGAAACATAAGTTTCACACTGTTTTCTTTGATTTAGTTTGACTTAGTTATCCCTTTGAACTTAGATAGTATAGGTGGGGTTACCGCCAAATTTTATCGTTAAATTATGGGTTTTAAACCCATTCCTATTGATGATTTCAATACTTGATCTCGGGTCAGACCTTTAGTAAAATGATCTGCTAAGTTATCAGCTGATTTGATGTAATATAGCGAAATTACACCACTTGAGATCAATTGTCTAATGGTCTTATGTCGTCTAAGTATATGACGTGACTTGCCATTTTACAAGCTATAGTTAGCACGAGCTATAGCCGATTGGTTTTCTCAGTGTATCCGAATCGATGACACTGGTTTTTCCCACATCGGAATATCTTCTAGAAAATTTCGAAGATGCTTTGTCTCTTCTGCTGCTTTGTCCAATGCAATGAACTCAGATTCCATTGTTAACATAGCCAGCACTGTTTGTTTCGAAGATTTTCAGACTACTGCAGCACCCCCAAGTGTAAACACTTAACCACTTGTGGACTTCGAGTTTTTGGAATCTGATATCCAATTAATACTCTCGTTATCGCTTTCCAATGGGTGTGTTCTGGATTGCTCGTGTACCTACTTAGTACATTAATCGAATAAGCTAAATTTAGTCTAGTACAATTAGTCAAGTACAATAGGCTTCCGATTACTCGAGCATACTCATTCTGTGATACCGTTGCACCTGAATTTTTTGGTGAAGCGTGGTATCCACATGTATTGTGGATGTTCCAGTCGAATAATTCTTGAATCTATCCAGTACTTTTTCAGCGTAATACTGTTGGGATAAGATATATCATCCAGGATATCTAATGATTTTAATTCCGAGAATTACATCAGCTAGTCCTATATCCTTCATTTCAAACTGACTATGTGACATGGTTTTAGTCTGATTTATAATGTCGTTGTCACTTCCAATGATAAGCATATCATCTACGTATACGCATAACATAACATATGCATATTTCATAGTTTTGAAGTACAAACATTTATCACATTCATTTATGCGGAACCCAATTGACATCATAACTTTATCAAATTTCTCATGTCGCTGCTTTGGAGCTTGTTTATGTCCCTACAACGATTTTGACAAGTCTACAGACCTTTTCTTCTTGTCCATGAATAACAAACCCTTCAGGTTGTTTCATATATATTTATTCTTCAAGATCTCTATTAAGAAAAGCAGTTTTTACATCCATCTCGTGAATTTTCAGATTTCGTAATGCTGCGATGCATATGATAATTCTTATAGAAGTTATTCTCTTCACGGAAGAATACATGTCAAATAAGTCTATACCTTCTTTATGACAAAATACTTGGACCACAAGTCTGGTTTTATACTTGTCAATAGTCCCATCGGTTTTTAGTTTGATCTAAAAGATCAATTTACAACTGAGAGCTTTGAACCCTTCTGGTAAATCCGTTATGTAAAACGTATGGTTTTGCATAGTTGAATCGAATTCACTTTTAAATGCTTCCTTCCAATAAGGAGCATCAGGTGTATACATTGCTTCCGTAAAGGTATTTGGTTCATTTTATGTAAGTAAAATCATTAGAAAATCATCACCAAAATTTTTCTCCTTTCGAGCATTTTTGCTATGTCTGAGTTCATTTTCAGCGTTTTTTTCCATTGTCTAAACCAATGGCATAAGTGCTTGCTTCACCTACATCTCTTTCTTCTCTAGTCCGTTTATGGTGTATTTTATCCTTACACGGAAAAATATCATCAAAGAAGGATGCATTTCACAATTCTATAATTGTATTTACATGGATATTTAGAATATCTGATTTGTGAACCAGAAATCGATAAGCACTACTATGGTGCACATATCCAATAAAAATACAATCAACTATTTTCGGTCCAATTGTGACCTTTTTCGGAATAGATACTGCCACTTTTGCTAGGCACCCCCACATTTTCATGTATTTGTATGAAGGGACTATACATTTCCACAGTTCATATGGCGTTTTTCCCGTCACTTTGTGTGAGATTTTATTTAGAATATAATTCGAAGTCATTATAGCTTTCCCCCACATGTTCTGGGTTACGCCAGATTCTTGCATCATTGCATTCATTATTTCTTTCAGAGTTCAGTTTTTGCTTTCTGCAATTCCATTTGATTCTGGTGAGTAAGGAGCAGTTGTTTGATAAATGATTTTATTTTCTCTACAAAATGCATTGAACTGTTCTTCATATTCTCCACCTCTATCACTCTGAACTATTTTTATAGTTTTGTCTAGTTGATTTTCAACTTTCAACTTATATTCTTTGAATTTATCCAAAGTCTCATTTTTACTTTGTAACAAGTAAATATATCAATATTTTGTACTATCATCAATGAAAGTCATAAAATACTTTTTACCTCATCTAATGGTAAGTATTTTAAATCTCACAAATCAGTGTGGATTAAACCTAGATGTTCAGTTGTTTTCTCTACTTTTGGAGATGGTCGTTTTGTGAGTTTTGCTTGTACTCATACTTCACATTTATTATTACTTAATTTGCATTTCAAAATTAGGTTTAAATCCATTAAATGAGTTAATGATTTATAGTTCACATGTCATAATCTTTCATGGTAAATAGTAGAAGACTCGACCAAATAAACACTGGATTATTCTTATTAATTTCAGAGTGTGTTACTTGTGTTTCATCTGTTAACACTGTTAAATTTTGAGTTAGATTCTCACTTTTAACATGTTTCAGATGCATTTTTAACACATGTAGATACATCACAATATCAGAAAAATTTTTCCTTTTCTCATGCATTTACTCTCACGATCGATCTTAAAGGGGATTTATCGGAGTTGTATGCTGACATCAATCAATATCACGTGGATCGAGTGATCTAGATCATTGCGTTGACTTGCGACCCGGTTAACAGCATCGATCTTGCGAGATCGATCGATCGGATCGATCGGATCGATCGGATAGCGATCGATCGGTCACTTGACCCGCGGTACCAGTTTTGGTTACAATTTAGTTGATATCTCTCGAACGACCGACAGTGATCGATCGATCTGAGACCAGAATCGATCGATCCGGTCATGAAATATTGAACCGATTTCTTTATTTATTTATTTTCAATATTCAAAATAGTTACACTTATTTTTGCAAATTCGATTTTTCACATAACAAATCCGTTTAAAAAGCGAATTGTTTATTGAGTTAAAATTGTAGAACCTTATAAAACCGGATTTTAGAAATATCAATTTGCATCATATTTTATTTTTTGAAATTGAAATAAACAATCAAACACATATATATATATTAATATATATATATACATTAATATTGACATTTATGTGTCATAACTTATTTTAGCAAAATTATTATAGCATTTACATAATTCAACAATATTAAATTACATACTTAAATATAACATTTTGACAATGAATAATAAATTCAAGAATGACCAACATAATTATTAGCAAGAACATAAAAGCTAACAATATTTAATTTTTTTTTTTGACCAAAAATTATAGTTTCATATTTCACATATTAATCTTTATGATCATGGTTACTATATGATAAACCCACATTTTAGCAGTTCCACTAGGCCATTCTGTACATAATTTACATGAAACAACCATTAGACTTCACATTTTAGGGTACATTTAGGCTCATATGCATTAGAACTCTAGGATGTTTTCTAGTTTTTGATTTTTCAGGAAATGTCAAGCAAGAAAGGAACGTTTTGGAATCTTGAAGTCAAGGGCAATCGATTCAGAAATTTGAAGACGATCAGGATGCATCAGAAGAAGGTCAAGTTCGAAAGCGATCAAACTCACCCTTTATCTACACAAAAGGATCGATCGATCTCCTCCTAAAACGATCGATCGATCGCTCATATGACAACAATTTGCGTGAATCTCCAAGATCGATCAAGGAGTATAAAGAACGATCGAACAAGTTTAGATCGATCGATACCCGTCAGATTGATCGATCTACCAGTTCAAAATTTCCTACGACAGATTTTGGATCGATCGATCCCTTCGTCCGATCGATCGATCCCGTAAATTTCTCAATCTTTATCTTCTCGTTTTAATTGAACAAATTAGGTTTTTGAAAACCTATAAATAGGTTTTGAGGAGAAGAACACAGGGACGATTTTTTTATTCAGCCTCCAGGGAGAAAAAGTGACTAAGAACCCTAATATTTCTTTCAGAAATCTATGGTGTTTAGTAAGACAATTTCAGTTTTATTTCATCAAGAATTCTTGTATTAATCAGTTTATGCAATTTAATTATGTCTTTTTCATCCTTCATTATCTTCTCTGCAATCTCTGTTATGTCTGAGTAGATTCTCAAATTCAGCCATGGATAGGAATAGATGAATAGGGGGATTGAGATTATGAGATGATGTTTAAGTCTAAGATTATGCAATCTATCACTATTAGACGAGTTTACTGCTAAATTGATTTCAGAAGAGTTGATTTAGGATTTATCGAATTCATACCTCGGAAGAGGAATAGTGGATCCAGAGAATAATCTAATTAGTGAATCTTATGATTCTAGCCTGCGGAAGCAGTTGTCTAGGTTGTTTGATAGTCAATGAGATAGATGCCAAATGCATGTTAGTTTTAGGGTTTGCAATGGGAATTGATCAAATCTAATTCTAAACATAGGGATTTTTACATGGGAATGTATTGATCTGTTCATAGACTCATTGTTTAGGATTGAAACCTGCACATTTAGGATTTTGATTCATGTCTTGATCTCACCTCTGTTCATTCTAAAACATAATCTATGGTTGAATTACCCTTCTTAATTGATTTATTTCCTGTTCATTATTCATTAATTACTGAATTTGCTTTATTCCAACTTAGTCACGACATCTATTAATTCGTTCTCACCAAATCATTAAATCGCTTAGCTTAGAATAGAATTCATACAATCTATTGTGTTATAGACCTTCCCTGAGGATCGATCCCGCTTATACTACAAGAAGCATACTGTGCACTTGCAGTAATAAAATCGGGTAAACTCCTGAGATACTATAAGTATTCTCAGGTGAAACTCGTGGAGATAAATAAATCTCTATCAAGTTTTTGGCGCCGTTGCCGGGGAAGCTATTTAGCCAATAGATTCACGAAATTATCTAAGACTAAGTCAATTACACTTGTTACATATTTCCTCGTGTCACTGATTTAGACTCGAGAATCTTCTTGTTTTGCAGGTTCATGAATTTGAGAAGCAAAGGTCAACAAAACTTGCAACCACTGATTCAAGAGATAAGACACTTTGAGAGAGAAAATCGTCTGAGAAGTTTAAGGGAGAGACTGGAACAATCTCCTAACCCGAGTATGGAAGATCACAGAGGAGAAGCTCAACACTTTCATCAGGAAGAACACCAAAGGCATGGAATAGGGGCATTGCCTATTCCACAAGTTGATGCGAGAGCTCCTCGCAAGCGTATTGGAGCTTTCGATGAGCCTGGTGAAAGAACAATAAGTCTTGGCATTCCTACACCAACAGTTGCCAACAATAACTATGAACTCAAGACGAGCTTAATCAACATGGTGCAGGGGTCCAAATTTTATGGGCTACCCAGTGAAAACCCGCTTCATCATTTGGATGATTTTGAGAGACTTTGCAGAACAGTAAAGATCAATGGTGTCCCTCAAGATGCAATCAAGATGATGCTGTTTCCATTCTCTCTGGGAGACAGAGCTGCTCAGTGGGAACATAATATGCCATCAGAACTGGTCTCCACATGGGCTCTGTGCAAGAAAGAATTCACTAACAAGTTCTTTCCTAAGCAGAAGACAGCTAAGATCAGGAATGACATTACTACCTTCCGACAGGGATACAATGAGTCATTCTATGAAGCTTGGGACAGACTGAAAGGATACACAAGAGCATGCCCTCATCATGGAGTTGAAAAAGATGCACTCCTCGGAATCTTCCATGGAGGAGTTCATGAGAAATACAGAATAGCTCTTGACACAGCAAGCTACGGAAGCTTCGCTAATCTGGATGTTGATCAAGGAGAACAACTGATTGAAAACTTAGCTCAGAGCAACCAATGCTACAGTGAAGATTATGATCGATCATCAAGAGGGGTGAAACTGGAAGACCAGAAGCTCAAGGAGATCAACGAGAAGCTTGATAAGTTGGATAAGGTGTTGAACTTGAACCAGAGACAAGTCCACTTTTTAGATCAACAAGACACTTACCAACAAGACTATCAAAATCTCATGAATGATGCAGCAGAAGGGAATCCTGAGGAAGTGAGCTATGTAGGAAATCAAGGAAACTACAGACCATTCAACAACAACCTCTCCTACAGAAGCCAAAATGTGGAAAATCCACAGGATCAAGTCTACCCACCGATTCTGAAACAACCAGGACAAGTATACCAAAACCAGAATCAAGGTTACCAATCGAAACAATCAGCTCAGCAAGGTCAAAACAACTACCAGCCTAGGCCTTTCAATCAACAAAGTCAAGGGAACTTCCAGAGGAACAATTATGTGAACCAAGGGAGCTATCAAGGGCAAGCGAACAACCAAACCAGAGGATATTCGAGCTTCGGCAATCAAGCCTCCTCCAGCAGCAGCTATCTGCCAAGACCACAGTTCAGCAACTTCCAGCAGAGGGGTAGCAACTCAAATCAACCCCCTCAGGATGATGAAGTGAAAAACATGCTAAAGCAGTTGTTAGAGGGGCAATGAGGGACAAAGAAAGAGATTGCCGAGATGAAAGCTTGCTACAAACATCTGAACTCCAAGTTCGAGGGACTCTCAACTCATGTGAAAGGACTAGAGAACCAGATTGCTCAAGTAGCTTCATCTTCAAGGAGCAATGGAAAAGGAATCCTACCGGGACACCCAGAACCTAATCCTAAAGAATACTGCAAAGCTGTAACCTTGAGAAGTGGAAAGGAACTGCAGAATGAGAGAATGACAACAAGGAAACCTGACCCAGACAACATGTTTACTGAAACAGCAGGAGAGGAAGCAGTCAGTGAAAAGGATGCAAAAGCATCTACTGGTGACGAAGACATCACTGAGGGTGTCAAAACTGATAAGGGCACAACTACAGGAGACAAAATCGACATTGCATTGCCATCTTATGAGCTTAAACTTCCATTTCCTGGGCGTTTCAAGAAGCAGATACTAGACAAGCAGTTTGAGAAGTTCAAGAAGCTATTGGGAACAGTTCAAGTTACTATGCCATTGATGGACCTTGTTTTAGACTGTCCAATCTACAACAAGCTCCTAAAAGACATAGTAACTAAAAAGAAAGCCCTAGAGGAAGCCATGGTTCTGATCAACCATGAATGCAGCGCCATAATTCAGAACAATCTGCCTAGGAAACTCAAGGATCCTGGAAGTTTCACACTTCCTTGTTCTATTGGACCTCTGAGTTTCGAAAAATGTCTTGTTGACTTGGGAGCTAGTGTCAGTCTGATGCCACTAACAGTGTCAAAGAAGTTAGGGTTGACAGACTTCAAGAAGACCAGGATTTCTTTGGTACTTGCAGACAGATCCGTCAGGTACCCGATTGGTATACTCGAAGATCTGCCTCTGAAAGTAGGGGATTGCATAATTCCTACTGATTTTGTAGTATTGGAAATGGATGACGAACCAACAGACCCAATCATTCTTGGGCGTCCATTCCTAGCTACAGCTGGAGCAATAATCGATGTGAAGAAGGGAATTATCGATCTAAACCTGGGATCCTCAGTGCTAAAATTTGACATACTTGAAGTCATGAAGAAACCTACAATGGAAAAGAAGGTATTCTACATTGAGAGGCTGGAAGACATGGTTGAAGAATATCTAGAAGAGTTCGCTGTTGAAGACCCTCTTCAATTAGCTCTCACAAAGGAGTCTGCAAAGTCAGTAAACATCAATCAAGAAGCCAACCAGTATGAGCGAATCTTGGACTCACACAAACCGATGAAAGGAGACAGCAAATCTCCATTGGATGAACCAGAAGCTAGCAATGGTAAGTCTAGCAGCGAAAATGATTGGAGTGAAGAAAGTGCACCAAAACTAGAACTAAAACCACTACCACCAGGGCTAAGGTATGTTTTTCTTGGAACAAACTCAACTTACCCGGTGATTGTTAATGCCTCACTATCTGATAATGAAATATCTATGTTAATGCATGAACTGAAAAAGTATAGGAAAGCCCTAGGTTACTCATTATGGGATATCAAAGGAATTTCCCCATCATTGTGCATGCATAGGATTTACTTAGAAGACGATTCTAAATCGTCAATAGAACATCAGAGAAGATTAAACCCAAATTTGCAAGAAGTAGTGAAAAAAGAAATTTTGAAATTGCTAGGTGCAGGGATCATTTATCCGATTTCAGACAGTAATTGGGTTTCACCTGTACATGTAGTCCCAAAGAAAGGAGGAATCACAGTAATCAAGAATGAAAAGGATGAATTAATCTCAACAAGAACTGTAACTGGTCATAGGATGTGCATAGATTATAGGAAGTTGAATGCATCAACTAGGAAAGACCATTTCCCATTGCCATTCATTGATCAAATGTTAGAAAGATTAGCTAACCATTCATACTATTGCTTCCTAGATGGATACTCTGGTTTCTTTCAAATACCCATTCATCCTCAGGTTCAGGAAAAAACGACATTCACCTGTCCTTATGGCACATTCGCTTACAGACGAATGCCATTTGGACTGTGTAACGCTCCTGCGACTTTCCAGAGATGCGTAATGTCTATTTTCTCTGAGATGATTGAGGAAATAATGGAAGTATTTATGGATGACTTTTCTGTATACGGTTCTTCGTTTTCTGCTTGTCTTTCGAATCTATGCAGGGTGCTTAAGCGATGCGAAGAGACGAATCTAGTTCTCAACTGGGAGAAGTGTCACTTCATGGTGAAGGAAGGAATTGTGCTTGGGCACAAAATTTCAGAAGCCGGAATAGAGGTAGACAAAGCTAAGATTGATGTCATGACTAGACTCACGCCTCCGAAATCTGTCAAAGAAATCAGGAGCTTCCTAGGACATGCTGGATTCTATAGAAGGTTCATCAAAGATTTCTCCAGCATTGCGAGGCCACTCACAAGACTTCTGTGCAAGGATACAGAATTCACTTTTGATGAGGAGTGCATGGCAGCCTTCTTAACACTCAAGGAAGCTCTAACAAGTGCCCCAATAGTACAACCACCGAATTGGGACCTACCTTTCGAAGTAATGTGTGATGCAAGTGATTATGCTGTAGGAGCAGTTTTGGGACAAAAAGTAGACAAGAAGTTGAATGTCATCTACTATGCAAGCAGGACGCTTGATGATGCACAGACCAAGTATGCAACCACAAAAAAAGAGCTGCTGGCAATTGTGTATGCGTTTGAGAAGTTCAGAACATATCTGGTTGGGTCTAAAGTAGTAGTGCACACAGATCATGCAGCCATGAGACACCTACTAGCTAAAAAAGATGCAAAACCAAGGCTGCTGAGATGGATATTGCTTTTGCAGGAGTTTGATTTGGAGATCAAAGACAAGAAGGGAATCGAAAATGGAGTTGCTGATCATCTATCTAGGATGAAAATTCCAAGTGTTCTGCCTATCAATGATTCACTGCCAGAGGAGCAGATTCACACAATTCAGATGCTCCAAATTGTAGACAATGAGCTGAATAGTCTTCTTGAAACAAATGCTGTGGAACTGAGTCTTCCATGGTATGCAGACTTGGTGAACTATTTGTCATGCGGAATTCCACCTCCTGACCTGCAAGGCTACAGCAAAAAGAAATTTTTCCGAGATGTTCAACAATACTTTTGGGATGAACCTTATCTTTATAGGCAATGCAGAGATCATCTTTTTCGAAGATGCATTCCAGAGGAAGAGATAGGAGGAATTCTAACACATTGTCACAGTTCTGAATATGGAGGACATTTTGCTACCTTCAAGACAGTCCAAAAGATACTGCAGGCAGGATTCTGGTGGCCTACGATGTTCAAAGATGCTCATGAACATATAACCAAATGTGATGCATGTCAGCGAAAAGGCAATATGAGCAGAAGGAATGAGATGCCACAAAATCCCATTCTTGAAGTGGAGATATTTGATGTATGGGAAATTGACATCATGGGACCATTCTCATCATCCTACAACAACAAATACATCTTGGTAGCAGTCGATTATGTCTCCAAGTGGGTAGAGGCTATTGCAAGCCCTACGAATGATGCGAAAGTTGTCATCAAACTTTTCAAGAACATCATATTCCCTAGATTTGGAGTTCCACGAGTGGTGATCAGTGATGGAGGCAGTCATTTCATTAACAAGATTTTTGAGAATTTGTTAAAGAAACATGGAGTTAAGCACAAAGTAGCAACACCTTACCATCCGCAGACATCAGGGCAAGTGGAAGTTTCAAACAGACAAATTAAGGAAATACTTGAGAAGACTGTGGGTAAATCAAGAAAAGATTGGTCAACCAAGCTTGATGATGCTCTGTGGGCATACAAAACTGCTTATAAAACTCCTATCGGCACCACTCCATTCAATTTGCTATATGGAAAAAGCTGTCACCTACCGGTAGAGTTGGAATACAAAGCACTATGGGCCATCAAGTTACTCAATTTCGACATCAAGTCAGCTTCAGACAAACGTCTAGTGGATTTGGAGGAACTTGAAGAAACAAGACAGTCAGCATATCAGAGCTCTAAAATCTACAAAGAGAAGACGAAAGCTTTCCACGATAAAAGAATCCTGCGAAGAGAATTCAAGGAGGGAGATCAGGTCCTACTTTTCAACTCCAGGCTGAGACTTTTCCCAGGAAAACTTAAATCAAGATGGTATGGACCCTTCATTATCAAGGAAGTCAGGTCCTATGGAGCAGTGGTTCTTTGGAATAAGTCTGGGGGAGAATTCACGGTCAATGGGCAGAGATGCAAACCTTACCTAGCAGCGGACGACAAAAGCGAGAACCTACAAGTTTCTCTCTCAGAACCTTCCACTGCATAATCACAGACATCAGGTCGTCAAGCTTAGTGACGTTAAACAAGCGCTCTTGGGAGGCAACCCAAGTTTCATTTTGTATATACTTCTACTTTAGTCATTTTTGTTTTATATAACTCAGGAATCAACCCGCTGACAGATCGATCGATCTGCCCGTCGATCGATCGATCCTGAAAAGGAATAATCAAGCGGACATTTAATGGATCAACCATGTAAACCAGACCGATCGATCGCTGCATTGATGCGATCGTCCGAGCGAAGCCGATCGACCAGTCCAAATCCGATCGATCGATCTGCCCAAATGCAAAATCCCGTAGGCTTCATCGATCGACCTGAACAAAGAAGAATGATCGATCGCACGATCGATCGGAATATGCCGAGAAGAATGTCGATCGATCGATCCACACCCGAACGATCGATCTTACTTTTGCCGAACATTTTCACGATCGACCGATCGAGTAATCGATCGATCGATCGCAGATCCAGGTAAGTAAACCGATTTCGAATTCACTCAAATTAAACCAACCATAACAATCAAAAACCCTATTTTTCATCCTCTTCACTCCCTAAAACAACCAAAACACATCTTTCTTTCAATCCATCTTAACTTTGCCAAATCAACACCGATTTAAGCGTTTCTTGAGCTTAATCCGATCGGATTTACATCCTCTACTTGATTCTGTAAACGTTTCTTTCGATCTACAAAGGTATGACTCTAAATCTTCAACTTTTCAATTCGGTACATATGTAGAATTTGCAAAGAAATCGATGGATTTAATTAGTTTTAGAGCGAATGGGATGTGAATGATAGTTAATTAGGTTGTTTAGAGCATTTCCCATACAAGTTTTAGGGGATTTAGATCGAAATTTGAGAATCTGAGATTTAGGTTTCGCGATCGAGGTCCGGATCGATCGATCCCATTTGGGATCGATCGATCGCTGTTTATTACGTATGATTACCCGTATAGTTAGGCGATCGACCGATACTCTCACGACCGATCGATCTATAATTTCACATTTTTGCCGTGACATCTTTGGATCGACCGATCCATTATGTGGATCGATCGATCGAGACAGCGATCGCCCAATGCAAGGTTGGATCGATCGATCATGAATGTGCTATCTAATGCGTGTTTTGATTTTTGCAGTAATGGCCCGAGGAGATCAGACGAGGAAGAAGCACGGTAAATCAGCAGCATCTACTTCAGCGCAGCCAACTGAGACGGAGGTTCCAGCGACCACATCATATCTGTGGCCTCGCCAGGATAACACACCTTTCTACCCTGATGACGAACAGCACTGGCGGATGGAGGTTGTCCCGCACACGACTATGCGAGAGATACAGCGGGATCTGCGATTCCAGAACTACCGCTATGGAGAGGCGTGGACGCATCACCATTGTACCTTTTACAATGGACTCCTCAGGATTGAGATGGCGCCTACTCGGTTCGTCTGCGAGAGGACGTTGGAGAGGATGGGCATCCGAGAGGAAGTCCGAGCTATGCTGCAGAGGCTCGGACTGGACACCATCGCGTACCAAACTTACCCACTATTCCCGGAGTTGGTGCGCCAGTTCCTTGCCTCAGCCGAGCTACGTTACCAGGACGGAGCCATTCCCACTGCCAGTGAGGGGACCCTATCATTTTTCTCCAGTGGAGTCCTCTACGAGACCTCACTCCGAGATCTCTGCGACATATATGGGTTTGATAGGTCCCAGGAGCTCTGTTGCTGGCCCTCCGACTTCCCACAGGCTGTTGAGCTGTGGAACCTGATAGGCCCAGGAGGCTATGAGTCTAGGTCAGCTAAGCTGACCCACATCCGGAACCCAGTAGTAAGAGTGGTGGCGAAGATCCTTGGCAACATCTTGTTCGCCAAGGAGGAGTCTGGAGCAGTGCGGAAGGACGAGCTCATGCTGCTGCACTTTGGCCTACCTGCCTCAGCCCACACCATCTACACCAGCCCACCTCCGACATCGCTGCGCACCAACCTCGGTGCTATCTTCGCAGAAAATCTGGTCTCCAAGAAAGCTCGCGGCCTCAACACTGTCAACAAGAAGGTAGAGCGGATTGGGAGCCTCCTGACACCCCTGTTCATGCGCTACGGCATCGATCTTAGCTCCACACCCAGCGAGCAGAAGATCGCCTTATTTGACGAGCAGTACTTCCGGAACAGTGGGATACTAAAGCCGGGATACATCTACCAGTTCCAGGATCGCACTGGCGCTACACAGCTCTGCAAGCTGCCGCTGCGTGACTTCACTGCCTTGAGCTCAAGGGTGAATCTGGAGTTCACCATTCCTCCTGAGCGACTACATCAGCCTAGCTCAGGATTGCGCAGACGGGGCAGCTCGTTCAGAGCATATGCCTCACAACCTCAGCAGGAGGACGACCGAGTCCCTGACTTCTCCCAGAGTCAGACACAGGAGGCACCGGAGGAGTCGTATGCACTACCGCCCTACTCAGGGGAATACGACCTCCCACCATACTCTTCCGGCGCTACAGAGGCAGAGTTTCGCGATTGGATGGTGGAGTCCCAGAGGAGGTCCCACTCGATGATGCGCAGGATATGGGACGCGCTAGCTCGTACGAGATGCCCACTGCCACCATCATGCTTTCGAGGACCACGCACCAGTGAGACAGGGGAGGCTTCTAGAGCTGCAGGCATTCCTGATGTTGCTGGACACAGGACAGGAGCAGACACTGAGGACACAGAGTCCGAGGAGGAGGCTAGACTTCCGAGGAGAAGGCGCAGACCTTGACAGAGCCGCAGTGTGAGCCCTGAAGATCATTGACTTTGTAACTTTTCTTTCTTTTGCTTTTCTCTTATTTTTATTTTTCTGTACTTTTCTCTATTTTCTTTTTCCTCCTTATTTTCGTTTTATGTATCTTCCTTTAGTTTTGTTTTTACACCGGGACAGTGTAAAATAAGTCTGGGGGAAGATATTTGTGTTGCACTAACCTCTGTTTTTATTGCATGTCTTTCATCATTCATTTAGTCTTGCATTCACACTTGCATAAAGAACCATGATGAAACTGCCTTAATATAGTCTATTGCTCATTTTATTAGTTTAGTTGATAGGTTGGAATAATCTGATGCATTATATACTAGTTGAAACATAAGATTTATCCATGCCTGGAACTTTAGGTTTTAGATTACTCTTAGTTGAAGCATGTTTTATTTGAAACCATCTCTTACTTATTGGAATTTATATTGGATTTAGAATTATCAGGTTAGACTTCCGGATGTGAACTCATGGATTTCATATATAAATACTTGGATTCCTTTCACCTATTTATCACTCTTTGTTATCCAAGTAGATTCCCCACCCTAAGCCTAAACGTCTGTTCAAACCATCCTATATTAGCGAGTGTTTTAGGCCTTTTTTTTTCAGGAATGAACTTGGTAGAACGTGTTAGGTAGGAACCGACAAGATTAGCTTCTCAAGTAGCTTTGGTTCGTACTTTTGGAAGGTATTTAAAAGAGAACATTAGATAGTTATCAATGGAATCATAGACAGAAAAGCCAATGGAATGAAAAGTTATGAAAAAAAAAAAAAAAAAAAAAAAAAAAAAAAATCCAAACCCGCTAGGCATATTAGAATTAACCCTTCTCCTAGACTTAAGATTTAAGAAAGCTTTTGTGTCTGACCTACAAGGTAAATATCCGGGTTAGTGATTTTTTTAGGGTAAAATTAAAAAGTATGATAGAGAAATGAGATTTGTTTGGGTTTGAATTTTCAATAAATAGTGTACTTCGGGTAGATGAGAATCTGGTCTTGTATGCATCTATTGGAGCTTACCTTTAGCATTCTTCTAAAGTTCATTCCATTTTTTTTTTTTAGAGATCCCTACTTCTGGCGTTTATAACCCTATGGAAGAAGAGATTATTTTCATCTCTTAACCTTACCCTTAGCCAAATGAGTTCATTGAAGCTGTCTAACATGATTCACGAGTTTTTATTTAATGAATGTTAAAAGAGTTGGTTGATCTTAGCACATTGTGTAGACTAAGCATTATCTAAAGCGAACTGTGATGGGCATGGCTAAAATTTTTGAGTAAACTGGTACACTTTGCATTCGATAATTCTTGACTTTGATATTGAACATAATATTTGACCGATATGACTTGGCTCTGAGTTCCAGTAGGTCTACCACTTTCCACATCCTAGTTATTTGCTTGAGGACAAGCAAAAAGACAAGTCTGGGGGAGTTGATAAACCCACATTTTAGCAGTTCCACTAGGTCATTCTGTACATAATTTACATGAAACAACCATTAGACTTCACATTTTAGGGTACATTTAGGCTCATATGCATTAGAACTCTAGGATGTTTTCTAGTTTTTGATTTTTCAGGAAATGTCAAGCAAGAAAGGAACGTTTTGGAATCTTGAAGTCAAGGGCAATCGATTCAGAAATTTGAAGACGATCAGGATGCATCAGAAGAAGGTCAAGTTCGAAAGCGATCAAACTCACCCTTTATCTACACAAAAGGATCGATCGATCTCCTCCTAAAACGATCGATCGATCGCTCATATGACAACAATTTGCGTGAATCTCCAAGATCGATCAAGGAGTATAAAGAACGATCGAACAAGTTTAGATCGATCGATACCCGTCAGATCGATCGATCTACCAGTTCAGAATTTCCTACGACAGATTTTGGATCGATCGATCCCTTCGTCCGATCGATCGATCCCGTAAATTTCTCAATCTTTATCTTCTCGTTTTAATTGAACAAATTAGGTTTTTGAAAACCTATAAATAGGTTTTGAGGAGAAGAACACAGGGACGATTTTTTTATTCAGCCTCCAGGGAGAAAAAGTGACTAAGAACCCTAATATTTCTTTCAGAAATCTATGGTGTTTAGTAAGACAATTTCAGTTTTATTTCATCAAGAATTCTTGTATTAATCAGTTTATGCAATTTAATTATGTCTTCTTCATCCTTCATTATCTTCTCTGCAATCTCTGTTATGTCTGAGTAGATTCTCAAATTCAGCCATGGATAGGAATAGATGAATAGGGGGATTGAGATTATGAGATGATGTTTAAGTCTAAGATTGTGCAATCTATCACTATTAGACGAGTTTACTGCTAAATTGATTTCAGAAGAGTTGATTTAGGATTTATCGAATTCATACCTCGGAAGAGGAATAGTGGATCCAGAGAATAATCTAATTAGTGAATCTTATGATTCTAGCCTGCGGAAGCAGTTGTCTAGGTTGTTTGATAGTCAATGAGATAGATGCCAAATGCATGTTAGTTTTAGGGTTTGCAATGGGAATTGATCAAATCTAATTCTAAACATAGGGATTTTTACATGGGAATGTATTGATCTGTTCATAGACTCATTGTTTAGGATTGAAACCTGCACATTTAGGATTTTGATTCATGTCTTGATCTCACCTCTGTTCATTCTAAAACATAATCTATGGTTGAATTACCCTTCTTAATTGATTTATTTCCTGTTCATTATTCATTAATTACTGAATTTGCTTTATTCCAACTTAGTCACGACATCTATTAATTCGTTCTCACCAAATCATTAAATCGCTTAGCTTAGAATAGAATTCATACAATCTATTGTGTTATAGACCTTCCCTGAGGATCGATCCCGCTTATACTACAAGAAGCATACTGTGCACTTGCAGTAATAAAATCGGGTAAACTCCTGAGATACTATAAGTATTCTCAGGTGAAACTCGTGGAGATAAATAAATCTCTATCAAGTTTTTGGCGCCGTTGCCGGGGAAGCTATTTAGCCAATAGATTCACGAAATTATCTAAGACTAAGTCAATTACACTTGTTACATATTTCCTCGTGTCACTGATTTAGACTCGAGAATCTTCTTGTTTTGCAGGTTCATGAATTTGAGAAGCAAAGGTCAACAAAACTTGCAACCACTAATTCAAGAGATAAGACACTTTGAGAGAGAAAATCGTCTGAGAAGTTTAAGGGAGAGACTGGAACAATCTCCTAACCCGAGTATGGAAGATCACAGAGGAGAAGCTCAACACTTTCATCAGGAAGAACACCAAAGGCATGGAATAGGGGCATTGCCTATTCCACAAGTTGATGCGAGAGCTCCTCGCAAGCGTATTGGAGCTTTCGATGAGCCTGGTGAAAGAACAATAAGTCTTGGCATTCCTACACCAACAGTTGCCAACAATAACTATGAACTCAAGACGAGCTTAATCAACATGGTGCAGGGGTTCAAATTTGATTCATGTCTTGGTCTCACCTCTGTTCATTCTAAAACATAATCTATGGTTGAATTACCCTTCTTAATTGATTTATTTCCTGTTCATTATTCATTAATTACTGAATTTGCTTTATTCCAACTTAGTCACGACATCTATTAATTCGTTCTCACCAAATCATTAAATCGCTTAGCTTAGAAAAGAATTCATACAATCTATTGTGTTATAGACCTTCCCTGAGGATCGATCCCGCTTATACTACAAGAAGCATACTGTGCACTTGCAGTAATAAAATCGGGTAAACTCCTGAGATACTATAAGTATTCTCAGGTGAAACTCGTGGAGATAAATAAATCTCTATCACTATATTCAATATTAACAACACATGATTCATTGACAAAAATTTTAATATTGACAATTTAATAATAAATAAGATTAACATGACTTAATAACAAATATAAACTATAAAACTTTAAAAACAAAAACATTTGGAGGCGGGATGATCCCTTTCCTTAACTCAATAAAATGCACGCAATTAGACGGTTTTAATGCATTCTTTGAATCTCATGATACAACTAAATATTAAGACAAACATGTTTCATTCATGTTTTAATCTACAAGCTAATTATATACTATATACTCAAGAACAAAGATCTACTTCTAAAAGAGAGAATTAGAAGAGGGAGAAAGTAGGAATCTGTTAATCCTTGTGAATTCCTTAGCTACTAGCACCTAACACCAACAAACAAGAAGATTCACTTGAAAATTTCTCAAAAAATATCTAAAATGTGTCTAATGGTGTTTTATTGCTTTAGAATGAAGGGATCATTTTTTTCCTTCTATGTAGCTTGGTATTTATAGGAGAGAAATAGCTTGGTGGTCAAGTAGATTTAATGGACAAATTTATTTTGGTTTTTAATACCAAAATTTGTAAGTAACAAAAAATCTTTAACCTCCCTCTAAGCAAATTCTCATTCATATTTTAATTATATATTATAAGTCAACATGCTTATTAATATATTGTTCCAACACTTGTGAGATATAGCGTGATCAGAGTGATCCGGATGATGTAGATTACAATATGAGTGATGAAAAAGATGGAAGCGAGACTAATAATAAAAAAACACAGTTTTTTAGAACCCTAAATTGTATAACCTTAAAATTTCCCCAAATCGTTTTGATAGAATTGATAACATAAAAACAATATGATTGATGGTTTAATTTTAAAGAAATTGATTAGATATGGTTAATTTTAAAGAAATTAAAAGTTTGTGTAGTTTGGTAAAAAGATACAACTTTTATGATGAAAAATAAAAAGGTCAAAAATTCATAAGGTGATAACGGAGGAATGAGATAACTAGATGGTGGAATATGGGGTAATCGAACCTAAAATTTCTCTGACAATGTTGAAACAGATCGAAAAACATAGCTGATGAAAAAAAAACACAAATTTTCCCATAAAAGTTTAAAAATTTTCAACAAAATTTCTAGAAAGCTTGAACCTTATGAACAATAATTTTCAACCTAAATACCTAGAAAATTTATTTAGACCTAAATGTAAACATGATTTTCTCTACATATCAATCAAAGAACTAGATCTAAATATGCAAATATCTTAGATCTGACAAACTTTGATCCACATATTCCATAATACTTAATCTACACACAAACAAAGCTGAACATTATGCTCTATTCCAGTTGTTGGATTTATACTATAATAAACCTCTAAAACATGACAATCTCTAAATGATTATGCACAAGCATACTTGATGAATCCTTAGTTTAATGTCTAAAGTTAGAGAAATAAATCTTACAAAGCAAACCCTATATGACTTTTGATCTCTCATGTGATGGGATGCAGAGAGTTTATGTATCTTCGGCTAGGGTTGTCTTGGAGATCATAACCATATATTTATAAGATTTTAATTTTGAGCTTAGCCATTCATCAAACTAGAAACTACTAAAGGTATCCACACATAAATATTTAATAATACTTATGTCCACAACCTTTTATCTTATCACAAAGTGACCACTATAAATAGGCTAACTAATTAATGCTTCTAGCACATTTAATCTTAACATATGTATCCCAACCAAATGATCTTACAAGGCTCTCTTCTAATTTTTTTTATCTCCCATTGATTTTATCGAGTTTAGCCAGTTCTTCATATTTTTGTCGATAAGCTTGATTAGTTGCATATGCGTGGAAGGAGCTTCTCCATGTCATCAACAATTCTTTCTCTCAAGATGCTATGTACTGTGGTATGAAACACATATTTTAATATAAAATCCAACATCTTATTTTGCATAGATAATCAATTTGGTGAATAATGATATTTTGGAATCCTTATGTAAGTACATCCCATGTATGCGTTGAGTATAAGCATGTGAAAAAAAGTTGTTCTCTCATTTCAAAGGAGTCTTAACACTGATTTCACATTTGATTTTCATTTCAGCATACAATCTGATATGGATAGTTGGTTGTGCATTGCTACCCATAGGAGAAAGAAGAATTTTTGTATAGCATAACAGAACCAAACTCATATACTCCAACTATACATTGATTTCTTCTCTCAGATAAGTTTCAATTTTTTTGTGGATGAGAATTTTTTCTTAATTTGTCTTTATTGTGCTTCCGCAATGCAATCTTTCTTCTTGCGATGCATTACCTCTGAGTTTTGCAAATTTTCTTCTATCGTATTTAACAAGGCCACTCGGTGTTGCCTTCTTTTTATGCTTTTTCACGACCTCTTCCATTGTTGCATTTGTTGTGATCCTATATCAATATAAACCTGTTCTCAAAGAGTGTCCAATAGATAACGCAAAGAAGACCATAAATCATATCAAAAAGAGGTTGTTCTATCGTTTCTTACTTCTACCTAATGAAATTTATATTGCTAATTCCGATGTTTTAGAATCTTTCCTCACATGAAAAGCCAACTTTTGAGTATTCATTTACCGACCATATTTTAAATCAAGTACATTTTTGTCTATCATACTCAACACTATAATAACACAAGTGTCTTTCTATGAGAAGTTGACAATTTTGAAAAGCCAATCAAAATATTTTAGTTTAACACATTAGATTTTTATAATGTGATCTTTAAAGTTTTAAAAACTAATAAATAGATAAAATTCAAAAAAAATAAAAACAAAACATGTATACACATCAGATTTTTAATATGATTTATATTATGGATTTAGGTCAGGTTTGGGTACCATTCAGATTCGGTTTGTGTATTTTGGATTTTTGGAATGAGGGGTGTAAGTCCCATATGAATATTTCTAAATTTTGAATCAGGGTTGGTTTGGATCCTCTAGAGCTTGCGAAGGGTTCAAGTACCCTTATGGATTTGCAATTTGTAGGTCTCTCAGGCTTTTTGGGGTTTTTAGACAGATTCACATATTTTTTCGAAATACTCATTAACAATATGAAGTTACCTAAAACTATTGAAAAAATAAAAATAAATAATAAACGACGTATAAACTTGAATAATGTAGATCAAATACCAAAAATAAACATGAAATTAAGTTACTTATTTAGAATTAAAATACTCAATTTGATATTTATTTGAATCTTTGGGTACTTGTTCGGATTTGGGTTGGATTCGTACAACATGATCAGTTCGAGTATTTTTATAGATCGAATTGGATTCAGATTTGGGTTTTTCGAGTTGGGTTCAGGTTTGGATTGCGGATTAAATTATAAACACTCACCCCCAATTCTTAAGCTTTAAAAAGAATGTTGGTTAATTTTAGCCGTTTGTCCACTCAGTAATACATATTTTCTAATTTAATTGATGTTTTAGAACTTAGTTTCTGTTTTAATATTTTTAATGTTTTTTTTAAAAAAATTTATGTAAAATTATTGAAAAATTGATTGAAAGCTCCTTAAATGCAAATACTACATTAAATGATACCATTTTTTTCGAAATAATTTTTTTTTAATAAACTATATGCTTAATTAAAATAATAAAATAATATTTTTAATATATGTGTTTGGAACTAAAACATCGAACAAATTGATACAGATGAAGTATATCATTTGTCGGTTAACGCAATTACACTACCATGTAACAAAATGTTTAAATAACATGACGTTATAAAAGTAATCCAACGAATAAAAAGAAATGTTCCATAATACGAATAATCATAACATATTAAACAAATATAGTATTTGTATAAAATTTTGGAAAAACAAACTTTAAAAAAAAAAATTTTATATACAAGATAATATATTATCATGCATAGCATGAATCTTTCTACATGTAATATAAGAAAACAATAAAGTTTAATATTTTTCATGATAAGATTGTAGAAGATTTTGAATATAAATACCGAATATGAATCATAAAAATTAAATGAATTCAATAATATGAATAATTCTTATATTAGAATCATCATATTCTAGTACAAGAAACTGGATTAAAATAGTTTTAAAAATTACTCTAAAAAAATATGTTTATATACAAGATAATATATTATCATGCATAGCATAGGTCTGTTTATAAGTAATGCAAGAAAACAATAAATTTTAATATTTTTAATGATTAGATTGTCAAAGATTTTGAATATAAACACCAAATATGGATCGTAAAAATTAAATGAAATCAATACTATAGCTTACATATATTTTAAAATATTTTAAAATATTTTACATGCATAATTTACATATTATTCTAAAAACAATTAGACATTTTATATGTAGATCTTACATATTGTTCTGCTAATTTGTATTTATTTTAGGGATGTCCCCATACAAAATTTGATATTTTTGGATTACTAACTCTTTTATTTTTTAACAAGTAAAAAAACATCCTATAAAAGCATAGGAAGTTTGCAAAATCGATTTTTCACACAACAAATCCGTTTAAAAAGCGAATTGTTTATTGAGTTAAAATTGTAGAACCTTATAAAATCGGATTTTAGAAATATCAATTTTCATCATATTTTATTTTTGAAGTTGAAATAAACAATCAAACATATATATATATATATATTAATATTTATATATATATGTACATACATCAATATTGACATTTACGTGTCATAACTTATTTTAGCAAAATTATTATAGCATTTACATAATTCAAAAATATTAAATTATATACTTAAATATAATATTTTGACCATGAATAATAAATTCAAAAATGACCAACATAATTATTAGCAAGAACATAAAAGCTAACAATATTTAATTTTATTTTTTGACCAAAAATTATAGTTTCATATTTCACATATTAATCTTTATGATCATGGTTACTATATTCAATATTAACAATGCATGATTCATTGACAAAAATTTTAATATTGATAATTTAATAATAAATAAGATTAACATGACTTAATAACAAATATAAACTATAAAAACAAAAACATTTGGAGGCGGGATGATCCCTTTTCTTAACTCAATAAAATGCACGCAATGAGACGGTTTTAATGCATTATTTGAATTTCATGATACAACAAAATATTAAGACAAACATGTTTCATTCATGTTTTAATCTACAAGCTAATTATATACTATATACTCAAGAACAAATATCTACTTCTAAAAGAGAGAATTATAAGAGGGAGAAAGTAGGAATCTGTTAATCCTTGTGAATTCCTTAGCTACTAGCACCTAACACCAACAACCAAGAAGATACACTTGAAAATTTCTCAAAGAATATCTAAAATATGTCTAATAGTGTTTTCTTGCTTTAGAATGAAGGGATCATTTTTTTCTTTCTATGTAGCGTGGTATTTATAGGAGAGGAATATCTTGGTGGTCAAGTAGATTTAATGGACAAATTTATTTTGGTTTTTAATACCAAAATTTGTAAGTAACAAAAAATCTTTAACCTCCTTCTAAGCAAATTCTCATTCATATTTTAATTATATATTATAAGTCCACATGCTTATTAATATATTGTTCCAACACTTGTGAGATATAGCGTGATCAGAGTGATCCGGATGATGTAGATTACAATATGAGTGATGAAAAAGATGGAAGCGAGACTAGTAATAAAGAAACACAGTTTTTTAGAACCCTAAATTGTATAACCTTAAAATTTCCCCAAATCGTTTTGATAGAATTGATAACATAAAGACAATATGATTGATGGTTTAATTTTAAAGAAATTGATTAGATATGGTTAATTTTAAAGAAATTAAAAGTTTGTGTAGTTTGGTAAAGAGATACAATTTTTATGATGAAAAATAAAAAGGTCAAAAATTCATAAGGTGATAACGGAGGAATGAGATAACTAGATGGTGGAATATGGGGTAATCGAACCTAAAATTTCTCCGACAATGTTGAAACAGATCGAAAAACATAGGTGATGAAAAAAACACAAAAATTCTTCCCATAAAAGTTTAAAAATTTTCAACAAAATTTCTAGAAAACTTGAACCTTATGAACAATAATTTTCAACCTAAATACCTAGAAACTTTATTTAGACCTAAATGTAAACATGATTTTCTCTACATATCAATCAAAGAACAAGATCTAAATATGCAAATATCTTAGATCTGACAAACTTTGATCCACATATTCCAGAATACTTAATCTACACACAAACAAAGCTGAACATTATGCTCTATTCCAATTGTTGGATTTATCCTATAATAAACCTCTAAAACATGACAATCTCTAAATGATTATGCACAAGCATACTTGATGAATCCTTAGTATAATGTCTAAAGTTAGAGAAATAAATCTTCCAAAGCAAACCCTATATGACTTTTGATCTCTCCTGTGATGGGATGCAAAGAGTTTATGTATCTTCGGTTAGGGTTGTCTTGGAGATCATAACCATATATTTATAAGATTTTAATTTTGAGCTTGGCCATTCATCAAACTAGAAACTACTAAAGGTATCCCACACATAAATATTTAATAATACTTATGTCCACAACCTTTTATCTTGTCACAAAGTGACCACTATAAATAGGCTAACTAATTAATGTTTCTAGCACATTTAATCTTAACATATGTAACCCAACCAAATGATCTTACAAGGCTCTCTTCTAATTTTTTTTATCTCCCATTGATCTTATCGAGTTTAGCCACTTCTTCATATTTTTGTCGATAAGCTTGATTAGTTGCATATGCGTGGAAGGAGCTTCTCCATGTCATCAACAATTCTTTCTCTCAAGATGCTATGTACTGTGGTATGAAACACATATTTTAATATAAAATCCAACATCTTATTTTGCGTAGATAATCAATTTGGTGAATAATGATATTTTGGAATCCCTACGTAAGTACTTCCCATGTATGCGCTGAGTATAAGCATGTGAAAAATAGTTGTTCTCTCATTTCAAAGGAGTCTTAACACTGATTTCACATTTGATTTTCATTTCAGCATACAATCTGATATGGATAGTTGGTTGTGCATTGCTACCCATAGGAGAAAGAAGAATTTTTGTATTGCATAACAAAACCAAACTCATATACTCCAACTATACATTGATTTCTTCTCTCAGATAAGTTTCAATTTTTTTGTGGATGATATTTTTTTCTTAATTTGTCTTTATTGTGCTTCCACAATGCAATGTTTTCTTCTTGCGATGCATTACCTCTGAGTTTTGCAAATTTTCTTCTATCGTATTTAACAAGGCCACTCGGTGTTGCCTTCTTTTTATGCTTTTTCACAACCTCTTCCATTGTTGCATTTGTTGTGACCCTATATCAATATAAACCTGTTCTCAAAGAGTGTCCAATAGACAACACAAAGAAGACCATAAATCATATCAAAAAGTGGTTGTTCTATCGTTTCTTACTTCTACCTAATGAAATTTATTTTGCTTATTCTGATGTTTTAGAATCTTTCCTCACATGAAAAGCCAATTTTTGAGTATTCATTTACCGACCATATTTTAAATCAAGTACATTTTTATCTATCATACTCAACACTATAATAACACAAGTGTCTTTCTATGAGAAGTTGACAATTTTGAAAAGCCAATCAAAATATTTTAGTTTAACACATTAGATGTTTATAATGTGATCTTTAAAGTTTTAAAAACTAATAAATAGATAAAATTCAAAAAACAATAAAAACAAAACATGTATACACATCAGATTTTTAATATGGTTTATATTATGGATTTATGTCAGGTTTGGGTACCATTCAGATTCGGTTTGTGTATTTTGGATTTTTGGAATGAGGGGTGTAAGTCCCATTTGAATATTTCTAAATTTTGAATCAGGGTTGGTTTGGATCCTCTAGAGCTTGCGAAGGGTTCAAGTACCCTTATGGATTTGCAATTTTTAGGTCTCTCAGGCTTTTTGGGGTTTTTTAGACAGATTCACATATTTTTTCGAAATATTCATTAACAATATGAAGTTACCTAAAAATATTGGAAAAATAAAAAAAATAATAAACGACGTATAAATTTGAATAATGTAGATCAAATACCAAAAATAAACATGAAATTAAGTTACTTATTTAGAATTAAAATACTCAATTTGATATTTATTAGAATCTTTGGGTACTTGTTCGGATTTGGGTTGGATTCGTACAACATGATCAGTTCGAGTATTTTTACAGATCGAATTGGATTCAGATTTGGGTTTTTCGAGTTGGGTTCAGGTTTGGATTGTGGATTAAATTATAAACACTCACCCCCAATTTTAGCCGTTTGTCCACTCAGTAATACATATTTTCTAATTTAATTGATGTTTTAGAACTTAGTTTCTGTTTTAATATATTTGATGTTTTTTTAAAAAACTTTTATGTAAAATTATTGAAAAATTGATTGAAAGCTCCTTAAATGCAAATACTACATTAAATGATACCATTCTTTTTTCGAAATATTTTTTTTTTAATAAACTATATGCTTAATTAAAATAATAAAATAATATTTTTAATATATGTGTTTGGAACTAAAACATCGAACAAATTGATACAGATGAAGTATATCATTTGTCGGTTAACGCAATTACACTACCATGTAACAAAATGTTTAAATAACATGACGTTATAAAAGTAATCCAACGAATAAAAAGAAATGTTCCATAATACGAATAATCATAACATATTAAACAAATATAGTATTTGTATAAAATTTTGGAAAAACAAACTTTAAAAAAAAATTTTATATACAAGATAATATATTATCATGCATAGCATGAATCTTTCTACATGTAATATAAGAAAACAATAAAGTTTAATATTTTTCATGATAAGATTGTAGAAGATTTTGAATATAAATACCGAATATGAATCATAAAAATTAAATGAATTCAATAATATGAATAATTCTTATATTAGAATCATCATATTCTAGTACAAGAAACTGGATTAAAATAGTTTTAAAAATTACTCTAAAAAAATATGTTTATATACAAGATAATATATTATCATGCATAGCATAGGTCTGTTTACAAGTAATGCAAGAAAACAATAAATTTTAATAGTTTTAATGATTAGATTGTCAAAGATTTTGAATATAAACACCAAATATGGATCGTAAAAATTAAATAAAATCAACTTACATATATTTTAAAATATTTCTAAATATTTTACATGCATAATTTACATATTTTCTAAAAACAATTAGACATTTTATATGTAGAGCTTACATATTGTTCTGCTAATTTGTATTTATTTTAGGGATGTCCCCATACAAAATTTGATATTTTTGGATTACTAACTCTTTTATTTTTTAACAAGTAAAAAAACATCCTATAAAAGCATAGAAGTTTGTTAATTGAATAATTTCTTCTGGGTCTTTTCTGGTTAATTATAGACTTTTGTTTTATACTTAGGTTATGTAAAATTCAAAAAGTACAGGACAAAAGTATTTGAAAAGAGAAACGCGAAATCAATTTGGAAGCTGATCTTTTTAATGGTATGTTTGGTGCAAAATATATATATATTTATATAAAGTATAAAACCTTGGAAAAATATGTAAACACTATAACAGGTACATAACTTTAGAAAATCTATTTTTATCTCATGAGTTTAATTAGATTTATACAATTAAAAACATAATTTTGTATATTAGTGAGATGAAGACAATTCACAAAAACATCTTATAACTTCAAAAACATCACAAATGTTAGCTATCAAATTCCAGATAAACAAATCTATTTTCAACTTAAAAAACAAAAGCAAAAATATTTCTTTAAATATTATTAAATTTGTACTGAAAAAACAAAATTAACAAGACAAACCACAAAACATATTTAATGCTAATGTTAGAAATTCGGAGACAAATGTGAAATCATTAGTAGTTGTATCATAAACATAATTTTAAAAATATTTAGTAAATTCAAATACTCTTTTGCTTAACGCGAGTATTTACCTAATTAGTTATAAATATTTGTTACAACTTATAATCACCATAATTTTTCATAATTATATCTATCAATATTTGTAGTGATGAATCCATCAATCAATTCAGTATGAATTTTGTTTTTAATTTTTGGTAACAAATAATAGATCTGTATTTCATTTTGAAAATTCTGAGAAAAAGAAAATGATTATTTATTTTATAAAAACTCTTGAATACAAATTTTAATTTATCGTTATAAAATACTAAATAAAAACACTGATGGTAAGTAAGTGATAACTGTTAACAAAAAAAAAAAAAAGGTGATAACTAATGCTGCCTGATGAATTCATCTGAGATTTTAGAAAACAAAAATCATCTGCGATCTTGTTTGAAATAATTAACATAAAATATAAATATTAGATTATATTAAATAATAAATATAGATATTAAATTATAAATATAGATATTAAATTATATAATTTGGGAGTTAATAAATCCAACTGTGATATTACGAGTCCAATCATAAGCTTATTCACCTAGCCATAGTTTTTTCACTGATATTTTTTCTTCTATTCTTCATAATTCATCTTTTCAGACAATTCTGTGTAACCATTTGCACTTTGAATCGGTGATGTCGACCATCCTAGTTTTTTTTTTATTGAATTTTTTCATATTGAAATGAAAATGGCAATACTACAACTTGGTAAAATAAGAAGAAGAAGAACAACAATAACTAAGGTTCTAAATTAGCGAATTGACCATTCTAGTTCCTTACTATTGTTATTAATATTTTTTTTTTCTAATTTCCCAAATACCTTAATTATATATGCAAAAAGGGTAAAATAAAATCGAAATGAACAAACGTAACGATAATATACATAAACGGAGAAAGTATACAACACCAACGTTGGGCTAATAGCATCTAATGTTATCGCAAATAAGTTCGTTCATTGGATTACTCAAATTCCAAAATAACCTGATGCCCGAGCCCAAACATGAACCCTCAAGAAACAACTTTTATATGAAAAAAAACAAAAATCAAATGTAAAAAAAAATTAATGAAGAGTCAGAAATCTCGTGTGGAAAATCGACGCTCATCGCGCCTATAAGACGCTTGCTTACGATATAGTTTTGATTTCATCAATCTCCTCGAAAAACTTTGAAAGTAATAATTCAAAAGAAAAAACAAGACCAGAGACAAGACATCAGATTAGAACAGGTTTAGAGGCAGAAAGATGAAGATGAGTGTATATATAGTAGACCAATTATTTGCCCTAGTTTCGGTGGTGTTGGGCTTTTAAGGCCCAACTAAAAAACTGGGTTTCACATTTTTCAAATGTCCAAAACGTTTAGGGTTATATATAAAACGATATTAGGGTTTCTTTATCTCACCTCTCGTCTCAGTGAGCTTTAGCCGCAGGACTCATCGGAGTTTCAGGTTCTTCCTCATTCTTCGTCACTTTCTCTCCAATGATTGTTAATGTTTCCTCTTGTTCGTCGTTTCGATTCATAGATCTACGATTCATAGATAGAGTCTACAATTTGTCTCTCTAAATCTTTTGTCGAATCCAGATGAGTAAAATCAACTGTGAGTTTGGTTTCTTATCTATTGTGTGTTTAAACGACGTAGGAGGAGAAGCATGTCTCACAGGAAGTTTGAGCACCCAAGGCACGGGTCACTTGGTTTCCTACCAAGGAAGAGAGCTAACCGTCACAGAGGAAAAGGTGAGTTTTTTAAAATTCGGATTCTGTCTCATGGGTATCTTCAAAATGTAATATATTATATGTTTTGTAATCATACGTTTGATTTTCGTGATATTTAGAGTCAGTGTTATTGAAATGCTTTTTTATCTTCATATTGAAACACATGCTGCAATTGTGTTTTCAAAATAGAATACATTCTCAGTATTAATATAGGTTTTATTATCTTTAAATTTAGATTCAGTTTTATTGAAATGCTTACTTGGGTATCTTCAAGACGGAACACATGCTATGTTTTCGCTTTAAGATTGTGTTTTCGTCAAATTGAGATTCAGTCTTATTGAAATGCCCATTTGGGATCTTCAAAATTGACCATTGGTTCTGGTTTTTAGTGTTGCGATTAAGATTTCTTCAAATTTGGATTCTTTGTTATTGAGATGCTCACTTGGTTAATGAACACTTGCCCTGTTGTCTAAAGTTATGATTTGAGTTTATATTCTCATTAGATACTGTTCAAGCCCATAGTGTTATTGGAATGTTTACTTGGTTATCTTGTGAACCAAATATTGTTTTGTTTTCTAGAGTTACGATTTAGTTTTCTCTCTTTTTTATTAACACAAATGTTGAATTTGAACAACAGTGAAGGCCTTCCCGAAGGATGACCAAACCAAGCCTTGCAAGTTCACAGCCTTCATGGGTTACAAGGCTGGTATGACCCACATTGTTAGAGATGTGGAGAAGCCCGGATCCAGTAAGTAGCTCTCATTCATTTTTATTCAGTTTTTAATTCTGTTATTCATAATTCTGCAATAATATTTTCAAGATTGATAATCAAATTGTCATGTTTGCTTCTATTCTCGTATAGAGCTTCACAAAAAGGAGACCTGTGAGGCTGTTACCATCATTGAGACACCTGCTATGGTGGTTGTTGGAGTTGTTGCCTATGTCAAGACTCCCCGTGGCCTGAGATCCTTGAACACTGTCTGGGCACAGCACTTGAGTGAGGAGGTCAGGAGAAGGTTCTACAAGAACTGGGCCAAGTCTAAGAAGAAGGCTTTCACCGGGTACGCAAAGCAGTACGAAACTGAGGATGGCAAGAAGAGCATCCAGACTCAGCTTGAGAAGATGAAGAAATATGGAACTGTCATACGTGTTTTGGCCCACACTCAGGTAAAACAATTTTGCTTTTCGAATGTCTACATAGATGTTTAATATATTATGCATTTTATTTTTGCTGACATTTCTATGTTTGCTCTGTCTGTCTGCAGATCAGGAAGATGAAGGGATTGAAGCAGAAGAAAGCTCACATGATGGAGATTCAGATTAACGGTGGTACCATTGCCCAGAAGGTTGACTTTGCCTACAGTTTCTTTGAGAAGCAGATCCCGATCGATGCTGTTTTCCAAAAGGATGAAATGATTGATGTGATCGGTGTTACCAAGGGTAAAGGTTACGAAGGTGTTGTTACCCGTTGGGGTGTGACAAGGCTTCCACGTAAGACTCACAGGGGTCTACGTAAGGTTGCTTGTATTGGTGCGTGGCATCCAGCTAGGGTCTCCTACACTGTAGCCAGAGCTGGTCAGAACGGTTACCATCACCGTACCGAGCTGAACAAGAAGATTTACAGGTTGGGCAAGGTTGGTCAGGAGACACACACAGCCATGACTGAATACGACAGGTCAGTAGAAAATTCTCATTTACTGGCTCTTTCTCTTGTTCGGTTATGTAACTGATGATGGTGATGTTGTGGCTATGATAGGACCGAGAAGGACGTTACTCCGATGGGAGGATTTGCACACTATGGTGTTGTGAAGGATGACTACTTGATGATTAAGGGATGCTGCATGGGTCCAAAGAAGAGGGTTGTAACTCTCAGACAGTCACTGCTCACTCAGACTTCCCGTCTTGCCCTCGAGCAAATCAATCTCAAGTTCATCGACACTTCCTCCAAGATGGGACATGGTAAATTCCAGACCACCCAGGAAAAGAACAAGTTTTACGGTCGTGTCCCTACCAAGGCTTGAACAAGTTTTTTTTTCTCTCGTATTAGCTCTTTCCTCAAAAAAGTCTTGAAAGATACTCGCTTGAACAATTCGCTGCAATTTTGTGTTTTAGTTATTTGGAGATTTTGAACATCATGCTTCTTCCCCTTTTTATTATTCTGATATTGCGTATTTATTAGATAAATTCGCTTCTGCAAACTTTTAAGATATGAATTAGGCAATGTAATTCGTAAACCCAAGAGTTACTGTTCTAACCAAAAGCAACTAAAAAACTGGTATTTATTAAGTTTATCTTCGATAAAAGATGCGAACGGGGCGAGAATCTAAGTGGGTTGAGAATGGGTATTGAACTCTCTGAGATCCAAAGATCCAATTGCGGAGTTTTCTCATGTAATCCATTATAAATTGACTATCATTTCGGAGTACCACTGATGTTACCTGAATTTTCAACCAATTCTTACCTCGACATTTTCTGCGATTTTAATCCACACATGTGTGCTAAAACCACTTCCACACTTTCATACTATTCATGTTTTTTTGGGGTGTAATTCGGATCTGAGAAATCCATTAAAATCATGCTCTCTCTTATAGATAGAAAAATATCATAAATCTCTAGTTAAAAAATAACTAATCAAAAATGTTATAATGTGTCCAAATATTTCGGTATAGAATAATTTTTATATCCTAACCCCTTATATCCTAACCCCTTATCCGAAATCAACAATATACAAATTCAACAATTATCCTTCTAATTTAAGAGTCAATGATTTCATAAACACTTAGACCAATACTTAGAATATGACATTGCTTGAAGCAACTATTATCCCAAAGGATATGACATTTATTCAATCTGTAGTGGTAAGTATGGCAGAATATCCATATGGTTGACATTTTATAAAACATGGAAAATATACAGTAAAAATCGAATTACAAGATATTTTAAAATTATCCAAATAGAGGTAATAATGACATTTTATTTGGACCAGATGTTACCTCACATGAAAATTCAACTTGGAAGATTGAGTGTCCTCCAAAAATTGAACATTATATTTGGCAAGTACTATCAGGATGTGTATTGGTTATGCGGAACTTGATATCACAAGGAATAAACTTTGATGTACAATTTGGCAAATGTAAGGCAGAAGAAGAAACAATAAACCATTTTTTTAGTGTCCACTAATCTTGGACATTATCTACGATTTTCTCTAGTCCAAAGATCTTCTCAGCGATATCGATTTTCATGAATATAGATTATTTGTTCTCACGAAACCCTAAAAACAGCTCAAATAGGTATTTTACTTGGATTATTTGGTATTTATGAAAAAGTCAGAATAATAAAATTTTCAAAAATTTAGATCGAAACCCTAGAGAAATTCTCTTACTAGCGGATACAGAAGAGAAAGTATGGAAAGGGGCGCAAACATGAGAGGTGCATAAGAAATTATCCGTTTTACCAATTCAACAAGCCCCACAACATATCATGTTTGGTGGTGTCAAGTAGATGAGACTTGGAAGAAGAAAGATATATTTTCTGGTCAGGGGTGGGTTAGTAGCAAGAATGGAGTAGTAGAATTATTGCTTGGAACTCGAAATCTTAGGTGCAATCTTTCCCCTCTTTACACTGAGTTAGAGGTCATGACTTAGGCAATATAGTGTATGCATGCGTTTCATAGATTAGATGTGATTTTTGCAACCGACTGCTCGGAGTGGTGAAGATGGATTTTTTCACCGGAGGAGTGGCCAACATTCACATCAGCTATAGAGGAGTTTCAACGATAGAGAGTTCTCTTTACTACCTTCAGGATCTCATTTATTCCAGTAATAACAAACATGAAAGAGAACAATTTAAAACGAAATGCATGGAGCATTCCATCAGCCATGGTTTATGTGAATTCAGTTCTACTCGTTTGGTTAGCTAAACCTTTAAAGAAATTTATTTGTCTAGTATTCTTGTAAAAAAAACTCAAAAAACTGTCAAAACATATATTGACCATAACTCTATTAGTGAGCCATATCGGGATATATCAGTTGAATATTAAAATTTGCAAAAAGGTAATGTGCCTACTGAAATTTTTAAAATTATATTATATTCGGCCTGTTCGTTTACTAGTCGCTGCGACCTGCGACTGCGATCAGCGACCAGCGACTGCGATATGCGATTGTTATGATGTTCGTTTGACAGTCGCTGGTCGCAGTCGCAGGTCGCAGTCGCAGTGTTGTTCGTTTGACAGTCGCTGGTTTTTAGTTATTAATTGTTAGTCGCAGTCACTGGTCGCTGGTCGCAGAAAAAACCAACGACTGAAACATCATTCAAAACCTGCGACCAGCGACTGGTCGCAAGTCGCTGATTACAGGTTCTGCGACCAACAAATGAACAGTCGTTGGTCGCAGTCGCTGGTCGCAATCGCAGCGACTAGTAAACGAACAGCCCCATTATTATAGATAAAAATGTGAAGTGACATTATTTTACAAAAATATAAGTAATGTTTTCTATCATGATTGATTTTATTGATTTGATAAATAAACTTATATTTTTAATCATTTCAAATTGAATTTAATAATATAATATAAACATATAAGAAAGATAAAAACAATAAATATGTTCAATTTTTTTTTTGTTAATTAGAAGTATAATAAAAAATAATTGAATATTAACTTTTAAAATTTTTATATGTGGCACTTGCTAAATCTAGTTTCTTTCTAGGTATTGTTGAGAAAGCATATACATATAGTAAATATGATATATATATATATATGCATTATTTTTATATAGATTGATTGTTATGTGATGATTATTATTTTGGGTTTGCAGGAGATTGATTATCTGGTGTAAAGGAACCTAACTCACTAAGAAAATTAATTGGTCATGACTCTACTTGTTTTGCAGGTGACCGCTAGTGAGAAATTACATGGGCAGAAAGAGATTAGGCAAAGATGGTGTAGTATTGTGCCTTTGGCAAATGCAAGTAGGTGTTTAGTATGTATGCTAATGTTTTGAGCGTTGAGGTCCCCTCTAAATCTATATGTATTTTTCGGTTACTTATGAAACTTAAGTATTATATGAATAAAACAAATTAGTTAAAATATTTGGGTTTCCATATGATACTTATTTTTTGTCGAGGACAAACTAACTATTGGATGTATCTCAGGTTGGAAAGCCTTGAGTTATGTTCAATAGGAGCCATGTGCTTGGATGTCTGATTTAGGATTCTTGAATGTGTTTCAGGAATCTCGGATTAGATGTCTTGGTACACATCAGTAGCATTTCTTGTCTGGTCCGGATTCTATGTGGTTAGTCATGCATGTTTTTGTTTGATTGTTACACGACTGATCAAGTCAACATTGACCTAGACCAGATCGGGGGTGTTACGTATGATATTCTCTCTTTTTCTATGAAGGAGGAGCCTTTTGTGTCAAAGATACAACCATAAAGCAGTGAAGCTCTACCAGAATCTTGATGGTTGCTGATGCCACTGCTAAGCCTTTGTGGAGGAGCCATCGAACCCATAACCCAAGCCCTTACCTTTGCAAGGCCATCGTGTGCTACTGTCTCTTATCTGCATTTTTGCGAGGTAAGTCACTGTCTTTCTCCTCTTCATTTCCTCTTTCAACGCCATTAGTAATCGTGGGTGGTAGATCTGGACCTTAACTTCCTTATATATTCCTCTTGTTATGTTGCCTTGTGGTCTTTCCCTTTTCACTTTCTTCCAGATCATATATGTTTCGTTAAGATAAACCATAGTGAGGATTGGTGGTGGGCTCTCTCTCTCTCTCTATCTCTCTCTTTCTATTTTGTAATACATTTGGATGATTTTTTTTTAATGTCAGCTGAGTTTAATAGAGTCATTGTACTTGTTGTTGATTTGTGTTGGTGCGAGAAAGCACCTAGGATTCAGGCTGTTTAAAACTAAATAGGGTCATTTGATGTTTAAATGGTGATTGCCGATGTTTATGTTATGAATGAGAGTAATTGATATCTTGTGTGTTTTAAGTGTTGTAGGTTCATATTTTTAAGTTATTTTAACCATTTTAGTTGCATACATGCACCATTTAGGTTGCATACATGTATATTTGTGCATAGCAGGTATTGGAGTGTTCACTTTGACATTTGACAATTGACAGTATTTGGGAGGATTAAGACAAAAAAAGCATAGAGAATGCATGAAAGGAGTGAATGAGACAAGTAAGAGAGATTTTCAGAAAATATAGCGGTCTGATGCAGCGGTTTGTGTCGATACAACAAAAAATTTCCTAAGGGATGTAGCGGTCATATGTAGCGGCCAAGTTTAACCGCTGCGAATTTAAAAAGCACAGCGGCCAAATGCAGCAGTTTGTAGACCACTACCATTTTAAAAACTAAGATGTTGACCAAGCGTTGACCAATATTTTTACCCAAATTTTCTTGGATTGACCCAGGGTTGTTGGGTCGATCTAGTCCGTTCTACTTCACCTATAACTACCTTTTAGACCTAGTTGCAAGGATCTATCTTCTATCTTGTGAAAAACTAACCTCTATGGTGAAAAGAACATCACTCTTTAGATCTTTATTATTTTAAGCAAACTATCTTGAATCAGTTTATATCTTCTGGAGTATCTACTTTCCTAATCATGTTTATACAATTTTTCATAGCTTCATGGGGATTAGTGAGTTTCTAAGCTCATGTGTTAGGTAGATAGAGAATGATTATGTGTTGATTTATGATGCTTAGGACTTAATATGAAGAATCCTTACATGCTTGATGTGTGTTAATGCTAGATTTGACCTTGTTAATCACAATCTAGATCTTAGGCATTTTATTGTATTGAAAGTGTTTAATGAAATGTTTGACTGAATCATTTATGTGCTTTACATACCTATTTAATGGAGTTTGATGGTTTGGGTGTTTAGTAGTCATTCTTAAAATTAATACATACTCATCTTATGATTATCAATATAAATTGATGTTAATTGTTTGAGTAGTATAGGATCAGTCTAGGAAATGGATTAGCATAAATCAGTGATTCCAGACCTGAGGGTTAGTATTGTCGATTGAAATAACATCTTAGATTAGCATTTGATCACCTTAGTCAAAAACTTTTACTCAATGGCTTGCTTTTAATATGATTTCAGTGATTTAACTTTTTTTGTTGACTTCTGTAAATTGCTAGTTTATTGTTAGTAAATGTAGTAATTATTAGCTTATATTAAGCAATTATTTTGCATTCTTAGTGCATTATCATTTGCTCTTTGAGGTTTGACTTTCACTACTATAATGACTCTGATATTTTTGCGGATAGTGTAGTGAGATTTATTATTGATATAACAAAATGTCCTGTAAAACATGTATAGAGATCATAACGAATATGATAGGAATCCCGGGTGTGGGTGTGTAATGTTTGTTTTGACAAGTGGTGTGTCCTGGTCTTGATCATCGTCGTAATGGTGTGACAGACCCTGCGCTTTGATGGCAAATAGTGGCGGGGCCTCTTAGGGCATGTGGTGTGTGTGCAGTGGATGACAATGTGACACCAGTGGAGATACTAGGACGACTAGGGAGTCTAGGAACCATTTTCTGGTATTTAAGTGTTCACAGGTCTTAAAGACCTACTCATAACAGAAAATTTAATTACTCATTTCTTTTTTGTAGGTACGTTCAAGACATAGAAAAATTAGACGTTTGGTGTGGTGCTAGTTTTGGGGTAATAGAGTTTCTTTCATGCATTTAATTTGTTTAGAATTTTGAGTTGATTATGTTCTGTTTTTTTTCTTAGTTTAAGACAGTTTGTTAAATTGTTTATATTTTAAAGAATTAAAAAAGTATTAATGTAGAAATGATTGTAAACGATAAGAATAGTAGGAATAGTAAGAGGTGGATGTCACAAATTTGTCGATGCTGGTGAAAAGATTCAGAGCATCAACAACAGTGATACTCTTAGAGTCTCTAAAAATAATAATATTTTAATGATTTTTATTTATTTTTATTAATTTTATTGTTAGTTAAATATTGAACCAATAATATTATGACACTTATGAGAGAGTCTCTTAACAGAGTTTCTAAAGTCTCTTTCAACTGATACTTTTTTAATGAAAAGTTTCTTAACTTTTATTTTTTATTTATTATTAATTAGATGATACTCATAAAGTTTCACCAATGCACATGCTCTCAGTCTTCAAAATCTTTCGTTGATCTGCCAAAAGTGGAAAAACAATCTAAACTAAAAGAATGACTAAAAATTTATTGTCAAAAAGTAATCTCTTCCTCGAGACGATAATGCAAGTCATTCTGCTTTGGGCAGACATATACACGAGTCTTTAACAATCCGATCACTGAGGTTCGTGAGACCAAACATTAATAATATGTTCCTCCTAAAAACTTATCTTTTAATTCTTAGGAACAAAAAACTTCATATCCGGTAAGATCTTGATCATAGGTAATGTCTGGACAGCACCAAACTCTAAAGAATGTGAACGGTAAAAGATCGTATATTATAAACTTAATAAAACTATCATTTCGATCATTTCTTTATTTATTGTTAAATAATGTTTTTTCTGGAAAAAAAATAGTTCCGATAAAGTCCATGATTGAATATGATCAGAAGTTTAGACCTAAAAAATCGCAATGGGCTTTCCGTTACTGATGCGAAGCATATTATTGATCCTATTATTATCTCTCATCCAATCACGTTCGTACACGTCATCACCGAGCATCCAACTTCCCGGCGATTCATTGACCCTCTCAGTCATCGATTTCGGCGCTACCGGTGATAGTATCCACTACGACACCTCCGCAATACAGTCGGCCATTAACGCCTGCAATCGTCACTACACCTCATCTTCCTCCATCTGCCGCGTCACGTTTCCTCCCGGCACATATTTGACCGCCAAGCTCCATCTCCGATCCGGCGTCCTCCTCGATGTGACGGAGAACGCCGTGCTTCTCGGGGGACCGAGGATTGAAGATTATCCGGCGGAGACTTCGTCGGGATGGTACGTGGTGGTGGCGAACAACGTGACGGATGTTGGAATCACCGGCGGAGGAGCAATAGACGGGCAGGGATCGAGATTCGTTGTGAGATTCGATGAGAAGAAGAACGTGATGGTGAGCTGGAATCAAACTGGGGCTTGCTTGGGTGATGAGTGTAGACCTAGGCTTGTTGGATTCGTTGATTGCACTAATGTTCAAATCTGGAACATCACGCTACGAGAGCCTGCGTATTGGTGGTTAGTATTACTTTTACTTGTTGATTGTTTAGCGGCACTCTTTGGAAACAAAGATTCCAACAAAATGTAGACCAGTGAGTGTATTATGTGTATCTTCACGATGCATAAACCTCTGGTTTGGTTTGCAGTTTGCATATCGTGAGGTGCGAGAAGACATCAGTCCACGACGTATCAATCCTAGGGGATTTCAACACTCCAAATAACGATGGCATCGACATAGAAGATTCCAACAATACTGTCATAACTCGGTGTCACATCGACACAGGAGATGACGCAATATGTCCTAAGACTTATGCTGGTCCACTATACAACTTGACCGTTACAGACTGTTGGATCCGGACCAAATCCTCGGCCATAAAACTTGGCAGTGCGAGCTGGTTCGAATTCAAAGGTCTTGTCTTTGATAACATCACGATTTTTCAATCTCACAGAGGCCTTGGCATGCAAATACGCGATGGAGGTAAAAAGCATTTGGCTGCATATAACACAGAGATCCATGTAACTTAACCCAAATATGTGCCCTTTTGCAGGAAATGTGAGTGGCATTACGTTTTCGAACATAAACATCAGTACCAGATACTACGATCCATCCTGGTGGGGAAGAGCAGAGCCAATCTATATAACAACTTGCCCGCGCAATTCATCTTCTGAGGAAGGCTCAATCTCGAATCTCCTTTTTGTAAATATAACAATCGATTCCGAAAACGGTGTCTTTTTATCTGGTTCTCCAAACGGGTTACTCACAGACATAAAATTCAAGAACATGAACATTACTTTCAGGAGATGGAGTAATTACACCGCAGGGCTTGTGGATTATAGACCTGGATGTCAAGGTCTAGTGAACCATAGTTCCACATCTGGGATCATTATGGAACATGTGAATGGCTTTAGCATTGAGAATGTTGACTTGAAATGGTCAGATGATAATCTTAATGCTTGGAATGTTCCTCTGGAATTTAGACCTTCCACTGTGAATAATGTCTCCTTTGTTGGTTTCAGTTCTGGTCTCTTGCACGAAATTGTTTGAGTTTGATTCTGTTTTTGTTGGTGAACACAAGATTGCTTGAATTATTATGTTTGGTTTAATGGAAACTTGGACTCTGATTTCTTCTTAGTTCTAAACGAAAACCAAACCGAATGCTAATATATTATCTCCTGAACCAAACCGAATGCTAATATATTATCTCCTGAACCAAACCGATCCGACTACCAAAAATGCAAACCCGAAACCCTACTCGATATTCGCACGGGTCAACGAATAAGAAGAAATGCAAATAAAATCGAACCAATTGAATCAAAGAACTAAGTTACTAACACAGCTATAAGAAACCAAACTTACCAAAAGTGAATTAAATGCCTGCGACAGGAATGGCATCTAACTCTGGTGTGGTTACATTGATAAAGATTATTTGAAATCCAAGGTTGTGTCTTAAGTGAATTGTGGTTCTTTCAGATTCGTTTGCTTATTTCTGTTTTTCTCAATTCCTAGGAGATGCCGTGGTGAAGACAGGAGGATAGTTGATAGCTGCATATATGGTTTCATCTCAAAGACTACGTCTCTCGCGAATCGTTACAAGAAAATTTCACTGTTTCGCAAGTGCCCTTGGTACCAAATCACATGATTATATCCCCAACTCAGCTGGATGTTTGGATTCGGATGTGATCTGTAATGCACACCAAGTGTTCGACGAAATTCAGGACTTGAATGTCGTTTCGGGTACAGCAGTGATTGGCCGCTTTGTGAAGCAAAACAGACATGTAGAAGCAAGCCATGCTTTCAAAAGGTTGCTGTATTTGGGAATCAGACCAAACGAGTTCACGTTTGGCACGGTCATTGGGTCCTCGACATCTTCGAGAGATGTCGAATTAGGCAAGCAGCTACATGGTTATGCCTTAAAGATGGGACTCGCGTCGAATGTGTTTGTGGGTAGTGCGGTTTTGAACTGTTATGTGAAGCTGAGCACGTTGATAGATGCTCGTAGAAGCTTTGATGATACTAGAGATCCAAACGTAGTTTCTATTACCAATTTGATAAGTGGGTACCTTAAGAAACATGAGTTTGAGGAAGCCCTCTCCTTGTTCAGAACAATGCCCGAGAGAAGTGTTGTTACTTGGAACGCAGTGATTGGTGGGTTTAGCCAGACAGGACGGAATGAAGAAGCTGTGAACACTTTTGTGGATATGTTAAGGGAAGGTGTAGTGATGCCTAATGAATCAACCTTCCCTTGTACTATAACAGCCATATCCAATATAGCTTCTCATTGTGCGGGTAAAAGTATCCACGCCTGCGTGATCAAGTTCTTGGGTCAGCAATATAATGTCTTTGTTTGGAATTCTCTCATTAGTTTTTACTCAAAATGTGGAAACATGGAAGATAGTCTTTTGGCTTTCAACAAGCTCCATGAACAAGAACGGAACATTGTATCTTGGAACTCTATGATATGGGGTTACGCGCACAACGGAAGAGGAGAAGAAGCTATAGCTATGTTTGAGAAAATGATCAAAGACACAAACCTGAAACCAAACAATGTGACACTTCTTGGACTATTGTTTGCGTGTAACCACGCGGGCCTAATCCAGGAAGGGTACTCATATTTTAACAAAGCAGTGAATGATTATGATAATCCAAACCTGCTACAACCTGAGCACTATGCTTGTATGGTGGATATGCTCTCTAGGTCAGGTCATTTCGAAGAAGCAGAGGAGCTTATCAAAAGTATGCCTCTTGACCCGGGAATCGGGTTTTGGAAGGCATTGCTTGGGGGATGCCAGATTCACTCAAACAAGAGTCTCTCTAAATTAGCGGCGTCTAAGATCTTGGAGATGGATCCCAGAGATGTTTCGTCATACGTTATGCTTTCAAATGCTTACTCTGCTGTGGAAAGGTGGCAGAATGTGTCGGAGATACGGAGGAAGATTAAGGAAATGGGTTTAAAGCGTATCTCGGGATGTAGTTGGATTGAAGTTAGAGGCCAAGTTCGTGTCTTTGTCAATGCTGACAAGAACAACAAACAGAAGGATGAAGTCTATAGGATGTTGTCACTTATTACGCAACATCTTAAGGAAGACTTGTTAAGACTCCTCTGAATCCGACTGTAATGTTTAATATAACATAAAATAACAATCTCCTTGGGCTCCTATGCCAAACGCCAATCTCGCAATGGTTGTATCATTGCAGCAATCAAGCAATATCGAAACGACACCACCACTATTTTGCTGTTATTAGATACTACAAAACAGAACCATGTTTGAAGGCAATTTAAAATTTTCAATAACACTAATAAAATGCATATACTTTGACATTCACCCAAAAATCACCGTGAAATGAAATTTGTTTTAGATAATGGTACACATTTTAATCAAGAACAATACCAAATAAAGATTAACCGAAGATTAGATAACAGTCGATTTGGTGCAAATAATATCATGTGATGAAAATAGAGTTCAAAGTGTTGGACCAAAATATTAATAAATATATTAGATTTATAATATGTTGGTAAATGTGAATAAGAAATGAACATAAATTAAGATTCTTTAAATTCACTAAAAAGATCTAACTTTTTCTCATTCTTGTTTCTCTCTTTCAGTAAAATTTTTTATTTTTGAGTATATCATAGATATTGTGTTTGTGAATTCCAAATTCGAGTGTTGCGAATCGGTCAATAAAAAGTTGTATCATGGGATTCAAAAGGCGTGTGAAAACCGTTGGCGCTTTATTGAGTTAAGCAAAGAGATCATCTCGCCACCTTCTGGTTTTTATTAAATCGTTTTATAAATCGTAATTTTACAAATTGATTTATTATTCTCATTTTCTTATCCGGTTGTATAGCTCCTATAGACTTAACTCAATAAATCCGTTTTAGCAAATAGCTACAATCGGATTTAAGAAAAAACGATTTTTATTAAATCAATTTGTAATTGTTTCTACGAATGCTGAAAAGCGAGATTGCAAAATGAATACGACATGTAATCGTTTATGCGAAGGCTTAAAAGCAAGTTTTCAAAACGATATAAAACGATAACTTAGTGGATCGACCGATCTGAATTTTAAATCGATCGATCTCGAATCGTCTCCGCGAACGCTATACAGCGAGATTGCGATTTGTTTAAATGTTTTAAACAAACGTTTAAATCAAGTTTTTGACTATCGTTTATTTTGTGAAACAAATGACAACAAACGCTGCGAACACTCTCGACAACAGTGAGATTGCAACGATGGAGACGACTCAAGTCACTCCACAAGTGCCACTAGATAACAGTGGACTGCTTCCCAAAAAATTGATGGGAATGAATTTAAGAATTGACAACAGAAGACGATCTTTTATTTGATATCTCTGAATTTGAACAAATACCTCAAGGATGATAAGCCAATCACTCCCGATGGAGTCCTGGATGTGCACATGCTATCCAGTATTGATGCATGGAAGCATTCAGACTTTCTGTGCAGATGATAGATCCTTAGTCATCTGGTATACAACTTATACTCAGTCTACAACAATGATAAAGAATATCCCACAACCAATCATCTATGAATTGCTTTGAAAAGAAAGTACAAGTCTTTTTCAAAGATATGATGTGGCAAAGCTTCTGGACTTTAAGATGGTGGACTTAAAACCCATCATGGATCAAGTTGAACAGTTGCAGCTGATCAACAACGAGATTGCATAGGTATGATTCTTCCTGAATTTTTTGTCCTTGACTGCAACATTGAGAAGCTTCCACCAAGCTGGATAGATTTTAAAAACTACCTTAACCACAAGCAAAAGCAGATGTCTCTGGAATCGATGATCTCTAGGCTTCACATGAAGCTATTATTTGCCTCTCAAAGAATGAGGAGAGAGAGAGTATCAAGCATACCTTGCCTAACAATTTAAGGTAAATGGCAAAGGCAAAACAGAGAAAAAGACTAGCAAATACAAGAACTTCAAGTCCTCTGGCTCCACAAGCTTCAAGAAGCAAACTTCTAGTGATAAAAAGTATCGTGGAAAATGTCATCATTGTGGCAAGATGGATCACAAGTCAGATGTTTGTCGTAGTAAGCCTAAACAAAAGCGACATCATCATGCAAACCTAACCGAAGAAGATCTTTGTTGTGTTGTCACTGACATTGTCAACACAATTGAAGGAAATCCTCTGGAATGGTGGTACAACACAGGTGTTACGACCCACATATGATTTGATAAGGATATGTGCAACACTTATTAGATATACAACAATGATGAACAAGTTCTAATGGGCAACACCCAATCATCCAAAGTCGCAGGACGTGGAAAAGTGATCCTGAAGCTGACATCAGAACATCATATTACGCTCACCAATGTGAAACACGTTCCTGACATGAGGAAAAAATTCATCTCTGGCACTCTCTTCAGCAAGGCTGGATTCTGCGCCAACTTTCATTCTGATAAGTTGGTACTTAAGAAAAATGGGGTGTATTTGAGAAAAGGCTTTGTTGAGAATGGACTGATTAAAATGAATGTATTGACACTCGTTCCAAAAGTTGTAACCAACAATTCAATTAATAACAATGCTCTAGTTGTTTATTTGGTCGAGTCTTTTGATATTTGGCATGAAAACTAGGACATATGAATTATAAATCATTAAATAGGTTAATGAATTCAAACCTAATACCAAAATTCAAACTAAGTAAAGACAAATGTGAAGTTTGCGTACAAGCAAAACTTACAAAACGACCATCACAACAAGTCTAGAGAAATACAAAACCTCTAGGATTAATCTACACATATTTATGCGATTTAAAATATTTACCTACAAGAGGTGGTACAAATTATTTTGTGATTTTCATTGATGATTGTATAAAATACTGTTATATTTACTTGTTATAAAACAAAAATGAAGATTTGGATAAATTCAAGGAATATAAACTAGAAGTTGAAAATCAACTCGGAATAACTATTAAAATAGTGTGAAGTGATAGAGGTGGAGAATATGAAGGACAATTTGATGATCTATGCAGAGAAAATGGAATCATTCATCAAATAACTGCTCTTTACTCACTGGAATCCAATGGAGTTGTGGAACGTAAAAACCGAACTCTAAAAAAAATGATGAATGCAATAATGCAAGAATCAGGCGTAATCCAGAACATGTGGGGGGGAAGCTCTAATGACCTAAACCAGTTGATTGTATATTTTATTGGATATGCACATAGCAGTAGTACTTATCGGTTCCTGGTTCACAAATCAGACATATCATATATCCATGTAAATACAATCATGGAATCGTGAAATGCGTTTTTCTTTGAAAACATATTTTCTTGTAAGGATAAATTAAATCCTAAGCGGGATAGAGAAGAAAGAGACGCAAGCGAAACAAGCACTCCTACCTTAACTTTAAGAAATTGAGAAAACGCTGAAAATGAACCCATACGTAGTAAAAGGTGTCAGAAGGAAAAAAAATTTGGTGACAATTTTTAATGATTTTACTCACTGAAAATGAACCAAAAACCTTTGCATAAGCAATGTCTACGCTAGACACACCTTATTGGAACGTAGCCGTCAAAAGTGAATTCGGTTCAATTATGCAAAACCATACGCTTTACATAATTGATTTACATGAAGGGTTCAAAAAAAATTTGGTGACAATTTTTAATGATTTTACTCACTGAAAATGAACCAAAAACCTTTGCATAAGCAATGTCTACGCTAGACACACCTTATTGGAACGTAGCCGTCAAAAGTGAATTCGGTTCAATTATGCAAAACCATACGTTTTACATAATTGATTTACCTGAAGGGTTCAAAGCTCTCGGTTGTAAATGGATCTTTAAAACTAAATTAAAAAACTGATGGCACAATTGATAAATACAAGGCTAGACTTGTAGTTCAAGGTTTCCGCCAAAAAGAAGGTTTAAACTTCTTTGATACATATTATCCAGTATTAAGAATAACTTCTATCAGAAATCTCGTAAGCATTGCAGCATTACGAAATTTGAAAATCCACCAGATGGATGTAAAAAATGCATTTCTAAACGGAGATTTAGAAGAAAAAAATATATATGAAACAATCTGAAGGGTATGTTGTACCAGGACAAGAACACAAAGTTTGTCGACTTGTTAAATCGCTGTGTGGACTTAAGCAAGCTCCAAAACAATGACATAAAAAATTTGACTGCATCATGATGACAAATGGATTCAGCATAAATGAAAGTGATAAGTGCATTTATTCGAAGACTACAATAAATGTTTATTTATGCTATGTTTATATGTAGATGATATGATTATCCTTAGAAGTAACAACGATATCATCAAATCAGACTAAAACCATGTTGTGTGGACAATTTGATATGAATGATATGAGATTGGCTAATGTAATTCTAGGGATTAAAATCACTAGACATCTTGGAGGATACATATTATCCGAAGAATATTATGCTGAAAAAATGCTTAATAAATTTAAAAATAATCAAGTGGAACTGCAAAAACCCCTATAGATACTACTCTTCATCTGATAAAAAATTCAGGTGAACCTGTATCACAGAACAAATATGCTAGTGTGATCGGAAGTCTGATGTACTTGATAAATTGTACTAAACCAGATTTAGCACACTTACTAAGTAAATACACGAGCAATCCAAGACACACCCATTGAAAAGCTATAACCAGAGTACTAAATTACATAAGGTTTACCAAAAACTATGGGTTGCACTATTATTCCGAACCGACAGTTTTGGAAGGGTACAGTGATGCCAACTGGATTTCCGACTCTAAAAACTCAAAATCAACAAGTGGATATGTATTTACACTTGGTGGTGGCGCATTATCCTGAAAATCTTCCAAACGAACACTTCTGGCTATATCAAAAATGGAATCATAATTCATTGCATTAGAAAAAGCCGCAGAAGAAGCTGATCATCTTCATAATTTCTTGGAAGATATCCCGATGTGGGAAAAACAAGTGTCATCAATATGTTATAGCTCGTGCAAACAATAATCTATACAATGACAAATCACGTCATATACGTAGACGATATAATACTATTAGACAATTGATCTCAAGTGGTGTAATCTCGCTCGATTACATAAAATCAGCTAATAATATAGCAGCTCCAATCAAATGTTTAATGATTTCAAAAATTTGGAGACTTTATGCATGTTTTATGTGCAGGCCAAACATTTAATGTTATAATAATAATAATAATAATAATAATAATAATAATAATAATAATAATAATAATAATAAAATATCACTTTGTATAGGAGCAATAAAACCGAATAAAAAATACGATTTGATATTAGAAATGAGAAAAAATCAATTTGTAAAATTACGATTTATAAAAAGATTTAATGAAAACCAGAAGGAGACAAGATGATCTCTTTCTTTAACTCAATAAAGCGCCCGTAGTGTGACGACACGCCTTTTTAATCCTACGATATAACTTTTTATAGACCGATTCACAACACTCGAATTCAGAATCCACGAACACAGTATCTACGATATACTCAAGAATAAAAATCGTTTTTGAAAGAGAGAAACAAGAATGAGAGAAAACTAGACCTTTTTAGTGAATTTAGAGAGACGAGATGATTTTTAGGGTTTCAGGGATTTTAGGAATATTCAGGACATCCAGATTGTTCGCCTGAGGTCTCTATTTATAAGGAGTAGTGGATAGGGGATTTTCGGAGAAATGCGCCAAACATTTACAACAACTTTGACTGGATTTTCGGTGCAGCTTTTGAGAAATCTGCCAAATAGTTACAATAACTTTAGTTGGATTTTCGGTGCAGTTCCCAAGAAATCCGCTAAGCAGTTACAACAACTTTGACTGGATTTTTGGTGCAGGTCCCGAGAAATCCTTCAAGTAGTTACAACAACTTTAGCTGGATTTTCGTGAATAACAACCAAATTTTGAACCCATTCTTTGATTTTAAAAAAATAAAAAATTCCACTTATTTTAATGAGTCTTAATTTTATGCTAATTTCTCATTCACATTTACCAACATATTATAAGCTCAATATGCTTATTAATATTTTAGTCCAACAATCCCTCATATGAATAGAAATGACTATAAACTGATGATTACTTTGAAAGACTCTATAAGATTGAGAAAGCTAAAAGAAAGACTTTTTTAGTATAAACGAAAAATAACTGTATCTGATCTGGTTGTATTTTTTAGCATTGAAACAATCATAGTTAATATATGTCGGGTTTACAAGGCCAGAGGGTGAAACAACCCCATTTCACACTCACAAAGTGATCATTCATATTTGTATTATTTTTACGAAACAATATGTTTCACTTCATTGGTAAGAATATATGAAATCAATAAAATATAATGCTTAATCTTTGTATATGCAGATAACACTGTTGTCATCTTTAGGAACTAAGTAGAAACAAATGTTTCACAGTGTTTATTTTAGATTTAATTTGATTTAATTGTCTGTTTGAACATATCAAATCATGTAGGTGGAGTTACCATCAAATCTCATCTTTAGTTTATAGGCTTTAAACCCATTATTTTTGATGATTTTAAAATATGATCTTGTGTTAGGCCTTTCGTGAAACATTGAACATTTAATTATGAAAACGAAAAATACCAAAACATCTAAATTATGATCATAAATTCATTGGTAATAATGGAAGTTAGTGATCAAAATAAACAACACCAAAACAAAACTAAATGTAACTCAGTGAAAAAATAATAAGAAGAATTTAGACCAAATTATACTTTTGATTAAAAATAATTAATTTTTCAACAGTAATACATTTCTAAAAAGATTTAGTTAATCAAACCAGTGGAATATTCACATATACCATAATTGATGGAAGACTGCACATTTTTTGCTCTAAATTATCCGTTTTTGTGTTAATTATTCGTGGAATAATTGAGAGCCTCAAGATAGTGAAGAAAATTTTTACATCGCTGAAACTCTTCTATGTGGTGTGAATGCTGGTCACTCCTCCGGAGAAAACACTATTTTCACTAAATCTGAACAGTTAGTTGCGAAGTTCACGTATAATCTTTGCAGCGCTTGCATACAATCTATTTCCTAAATTAAGACCTCTAAATTAACATGAAGCATAGAAAGACTACACCAAATATTATGAGCTCAATTATCAACTGCCGCTCCATTCTTGTTACTAATCCACCCTTGGCCAGAAAATTTGTCGACTCCTTTCAATCCTCATCAATATGACACCACCAAACATCAAGTTGAAGCGAGAAATGTTGAACTGGTAATTCCAATATTTCCTTCTTCACCTATAATGTTTGAGTTTCTTTATAATATTTTCCTTACGTTTTTGCGATATAATCTCATATGGAATTCAATATATACTTTTGAATATTTTGTCGTTTCGACTTTTTCTTAACTACCATATCTATGGGAAAAACTCATTTGGACTATCTTTCAGTATCTGCGAGAACAGATAATCGATATTTCCGAAGACCGATGCCATTGAAAAACATTTCGGGTGTGAAAGAATTTTAGATAAAACTCAAGTTTGAATCGCCCGTAGACATTCAAAAATGACATAGTTTATTGTTTGTTCCTTCGCCCCACATCTACCACATTATAAATCATAACTTATTATTTGTGATCGCAAGTGCTGCGTTACCGAGATACATCCTGACAACACTTATCACATAAAATGTTTCATTTTTGGAGGACATACAACATTCCATGCTAAAGCCTTAAGTAAGATAATATCAGGTCCATAAAGAATGGCATCATTACCTCTATCCAGATAAAGTTTCTGTATCATGTACCTCAATTTAATCTTATTCTCATTCTTTGTAAAATTACAAATGTTTCTGTTTGCGTTTCTGAACGACTCACTGCTAGAGGTTGAATAAGATTCACATCTTCATGAACAATAATAGCTTCAAGCAATGACATAATAGATTCAACTGACACACATTGTTGACCTGCTTGCCTCATACGTCTGGAAAAACACTCTGATGGACCTGGAGGGTCCTCATCGTGGCTCGATTATCCAGCGGATTTCGCTTCAGTGCTGTGACAATATTATTGAGAAACCATGCTCAATTTCCATCACATTAGGCTGTTGTTCTTCCACTGACTTCTGATCATCCACCGTTGATACTCTTCTATGTCTGTTTCATCAGATATGGGCAGGAGATCAAACTCAGTACAATAGATAGCGTTACGGAAGGGAAACAAAGCCGGCGTCTCAGTTATCACTTTGTCTTCTAATGGGATCTGTGAAGCGCGTGAAGATCAGGCACAAGAGCGCGCATCGATCCTCTCATAAGGATCTTGGCGTAAAAAATCATATGATATATGAAAACGTATGATGTAAAAATCAAGTTACCACCACTCAAAGAGCTTAGAGAAGACACTAAGAAGCTGATCAAAACTCTTGAAGAAAATCAATTCGGGCGGACCAAAGACATGTTTCTTTATTGGAGCATATCTATCCAACCAGAAGGAATTAATTTGTGAATCGACTTGTTCCCGAAATCTAACTCATCAAGAAATCACAGAGAGTTGGATTCACACCAAACAGAGTTCTGAATTGGATGTTATTGAGGTTACAAGTTGGAAAACCGGTTTCCAGACACCATCTGCGAATGGACCAGAGATCAAGATGCACAGACCAACTCACTTACAATATAAAACTACGACCACTTGGAGAATGTTAATGGATCTCTCATGGTTTAATCAAGCCCAAGAAACAAAAAAACATCCAAAAGAGGCCCAAGTTATCACTAAATTTCCACAACATGTCTACACGGTTCCATTTAAGGGAAATGATAAACTAGATCAGTTTAGTATCCTTCAGACCTACACTTGACGACCAAGAGAAGTAATTAAGCACTCAGGAGAGCCACCTATCATCTTACCATGTACCAGCATTCAGAGAATCAGGCGGATTCTTTCTAGTTTACACTTACCCTATGCGGAGCCATCTGCATTCTTAACTTTTCTACATACACAAGACTTGGAGGCAGTCTCAACATTCAATAAAGTTCCAAGACAACACTTATTCATGCCCAAGCTTTCCAGGTACAAAGAATCTCGGGCAAACCTTGATTAAGAACACCTAAAGACGTGCTAAGAAATTGTACTTTTTTCCTATCTTTGTTTTTGTCCCACTGGGTTTTCCGAAGAAGGTTTTAATGAGGCAGTACTCTTTGTATACTTGAAGAAGAAGACTTCTTCTTCTTCAAATTAGGCTATCATTCCTTTGATGGGCCTTTCTTTTATTTCTTTCTTCTTTTATTTATATATTTATTTTCTTCTCTTTTTAGACTAAGTAAGAAAACCAGGCTTTAAGACCCAATTGTTTAAGGCATTAAGTCTCATTGTTTTATGTTTTAATTAGGCCAATTTTTTACCAAAATTTTGTAAAGAATTTGTGGCCCATGATGTAATTATATTAGGGTTTTTATTTCTTTGTAACTTAGGCTATTTAAGCCTCTCTAAGTTAATGAAAGAAAGACATAACTTTTTACATAAAATCTAAAACCCTAGCTATAACCGTCAGCCTTAAAACTCTTATTTTCCCACTTTTTTGACTTCTTATTTCTTGATCATCATCAAGCTTTGAAGTTATTGGTGTATCACGAGTCCTCAATCCCTCGTGTGGTCCAAATCGCTTCCCTTCGTGTTTAACCAGGAGAGGTTCTCCCTTGTTGACACAAACACCATCCCATCGAATCTGGATCCTCTTCTTGATCCTCTTCTTGTTGACAACCAGAGCTTGTATCAACGTAGGTCTTCCTCAGTGTCCATGTGAGTGAAAGGAAGCTATGGAGCTTTAAAAAAAGCAATATGCGCTTCACATCATGAAACCGATAGGTAGTTGTGTTCCACAGAATGTCGCAGTGGATGAGGTAATTGTGTCCATCCAATCAAACCGTTGGAGGAAAGTAATGGAGGTGAGATTGATCAGAAATATCAAAAGAGAGGTGTAAGGATGATCCTAGTCTGCTATATATTTCCCACAATAGATTGGGTGCCCGTTAATTATTTTTTAAACATTATTACCTGTGCCAATTGGATGCTAAGGTTAGCTTCATTCTCAACCAAGTAACCTGCACCATAGATTTCTGCAACCAAATTCTCACACCTTTTAATACAGTATCAACAACTTATCTTGATAACCCTTTTTTGCCCCGTCATTAGCGAACATCATGTTGCTAAAGATCTTTGCTAAGATCCACAACACCGGATGGCGAAAAAACGACTGATTCACAGACTGACTCATAAATCCCAAAAGAAATACCCAAAATTGACCTGTTATCAAGAAATACTTGGGAAGTCGAGCTCTGTGTTGCCATTTCAGAAACAGTAAAGGCAGCAGAATTTGGACGTGCATATGTCATATTTCTTTCTTCCAACAAAGAAAGAAACTGTGGCTTCTTTGATGGTTGGTTTTCTTGGGTTTTCATAAGAGCTTGTAGACCCGACACTGTTACGCAATGTCCAGATAAAGGATGTTGATTCTTGACAAAAAGCTCCATAAGCGGCTATTGAACATCACTGATTCGATGTCCTTGTAGAGCCCGAGTCGTTTCAGGGTGTCATCACACTTGTATCTTGTAAGCTTCATAACGACATCGAGCAACCCGTTATAGTAGTAAGAATCGGTCTGATCCAACTGCTCGTCGAAGTTCATCGACGAGTCCTTTTTTAGGTCCTATTAGCTGGAAGACCTTCAAAAGAATTGGAAATTTTCATGTGTCGTCAAAGCAGTTTCCATGAGTTAAAGTGATTTCTCCATCGAGAAAATTTCGTATGGAGTGACTTAAGCTAAATATGGAGCACTATCTCCATCGAGCGAGATACCCGGAGAATGACCTGTTTCTCACCCAAAGCAGTTGCTCCATCCTTCTTCTCATTCATTTCATCGTATAACACCTTCCTGCCTGTTTTTTTTATATACAAGTGAAAATTAAAAATAAAAGTTAATAGCAAAAAGAGAAAAATAATTAAAAGTATATACATTTACCAGTGGATTGTCTAGCAGTAAACACTTGATTTAAGTCACTACCTTGACTTGGTTAACCATTTACAATTGAGGAACGTCACCTAAAGGGAAAGCTCCACCAGCTGAAATGTCTGAAGTAGCAAAATATGATTTGAGCGGTGACCATTAACAACAAATTCTTCTCTTGTAGTGTCCAAAAACACCACATCTCCATATGGACGAACCTCTCTGATGGTTAAAGATCCAGACCATCTCGATCTAAACTTTTTAGGAAACAAATTTAGTCGAGAGTTGAACTACATCACCTGATCTTTTGGTGCAAAATTCCTTGCGAGAATTCTTTTGTCATGATAAGACTTAGTTCTCTCCTTGTAGATTCTCGAGTTGTCATAGGTTAGATGGTTAATATTTCCAGTTCATGCAGCTGAAATGATTGCCTCTAAGAAAGTTTAATGTCAAAATTTAATATCTTCACTGCCTTTGATGCCTTGTATCCAAGCTCTACAGGGAGATGGCATGACTTCTCATATACTAAATGAAATTGTATTGTTCGCAAAGGTGTCTTGTAAGCAGTTTTAAATGTCCAAAGACCATCATCTAGTTTTACAGCCCAATATTTTCTTGTTGTACTCATAGTCTTTTTCAAGATGCATTTGATTTCCCTGTTGGAAATTTCGGCATGTCCATTTATTTGGGGATGGTATAAAGTTGCAACATTGTGCTTTACACCATTCTTCTTCAACAGATTATCAAAAATTATGTTGATGAAGTGAGAACCACCATCACTTATCACCACTATAGGTACACCAAATCTTCATAATTAACTAATTTGAACATCTTCACCACTACTTTTGCATTATTTGTGGGGCTAATAAAACTTCAATCCACTTAGAGACATAGTTGATAACCACCAAGATGTATTAGTTCCCAAAGGAAAATGGAAAAGGACCTATAAAATTGGACTCCCACATAAAAAATCATCTACTTCCAAAAGCTATGTGGCATCTCACTTTTTTTTTGTTAATGTTTCTTTGTTTTTGGCATGATTTACACTTAGAACTATATCTCCGTGGATTTTTGAACATTATAGATCACCAAAAACTTGCTTATAGAGCTTTGGACACTGTTTTGAAATTAGCAAAGTGAACATAATTCGATATATGACAGTACAAAATGCCTGAAATTTCTTCCTCATATACATATTTTATGAATACTAGCAGTGCTTGTATAAGTATGGTTCATCCTAGAAAAAATGTCTAACGTCTCTCATAAACTTTTTATTCTTCAGGGTTTTTTTCTGCAGCCAAATAGTTTGCTCTCTCCAAACTAGGGAAAATCTGGGTCTTTTCTTTGGCAAATTGAATTACATAAATCTTCTAGAGAGAGTGCTCCGATTCAAAGCGAGTGGTCCACAAATTCACAAAAATTTATTTTATAAATGTGTTCATCAGGGAAATTGTCTCCAAAAATACATCATCTTTAACCTTCATTCTATATTGATGATATTAAACACCATTTTTGATACCTTATCTTTTATACTTTTGCATTTGAAAGATCCATCATAAAAATCTTAGTTTGACATCTTTTTTTAATAAAAATTTCAAAATTGTATGGATAATCACTTTTGAATGATCAAAACTAAAATTTTGGAACTACTTAAATTTCAAATGTCGAAAACATGTGACATAATGGTGACCACCTCTGAAATTTATAATACATGTCTGAAATTCGAATCTAGCACCCCATAATATTAAAAGATATATTAAAACCACTAGACTATCTTAAAAAAAAATTAGACTTATCTATCTATCTTTCTACGTAGCTTTTGTTGCAGTTGAAATTTTGGAAGATACAATTTATTTGGCATGTTGTTTTGTGATGAATTTAAGACTTGTATTTTAAGTTATCTTAGTGGCTTGTAATATCTCTTTAGCTTATGTTTTAATCCCAAAACTATGTCATGAATTTTAGAGATAACCATACCACATGATTCCAACGATGAGATTTGATTTATTTTCTTTATTGAATTAATTCAGTTTCATTAGAATTTTGGATAGGCTTCAATTTTATATTTTAATTTGGATTAAAAACCCGGAACTGACCTGCTGAAACAGTTACTTCGGATACAAATTAACCGGTCCAAACCAGACCATGATCTAAGTGCTAATCCAACTCAAATTTGTTCTTAGTGCTAAGATGGACGAGTCGGTAACTTAGTTCCCTAGTAGATATAAATGCATGATCAATGATTCTATGTTGTGAATTGTGAGAGCTCTTCTCCATCTCTTTTGCAACCTACCGATCTTCGCGAAAATTTCCAGTTTCCACCACTCGCCGCGTGAAGATTACCCGACGACACTTCACTGTCTCGGAAACAAAGATTCATCCCATGGCCTTCGAAAGATTTCCTCCTCTAATCGCCGACCAGCTCCACTACTTACTCAATCACTCTCCTGATTCCATCAAGGTAACACCGTCACTAATTTCACGAGAATCAAATTTCAATCCTCCCTTAACGCCTCTCTACAGCCTTGTTCATCCTTCTGAATCCAGAAATTAGGGTTCTTAGGGCGTAATAGACTGAGTTTTTTTTTTTGTTTTTATGTTTTCTATGGTGGTATAACGATTTGTAGATCGAAAATGTCCGGTCGGGTAACAATTTGAATCCCAGAATCGTCGATCGGTTTACTTTGGTGATACCTTACTGTCTGGACACGATAAAATGTCAGTGATCTCTTCTTCTCAATTACAAGTCTTTGGTAATTCCGACAACGTTTTTGTTTAAGCAGGTCGTGAATTTTTTTTGTTCCTGTTGTGGCAGGGGATGTTGTATACAATTCAGAGTATGCAGTAGCTCCTCCAGATTTTATATTTGGGCCAGACGATAAAGGTTTTATGCCATGTAGTAGCATTATTGCTCCTGATGGTGGTCAGACATCATTACTAGAAAAGGCTTTGGCCGCGTGGAACAACAAGGACTCGACAGTGTTACTTGTTCTCATTCAAGGATTGAGGTTGTTTCCTCTAAAACTTTATCTCCATGGTTTGTTGTAAAAAACAATTTATACCAATGATTCAATGACCTTAGAGTAGAACTGTCATGATTTATGCGTTGCAGTTATCTGGCAATCTGACCAATTGGATTTTCTATAAATTTTTGAACATTCTCGGCATCGCTAACCATCCAAGGTACTTCCCTAGCTCGCCAACAGGACATGTTCTCAAGTAATGAAACATCTGTTTGAATGATTAGAAGCTACAGAAGATATTAGATGGGCATACTTCTTAGCGTTTGATTGTAATGGAAAGGTTAGCAGATCCGGAGAACGTTCGGAAATTTATAGAGGAGAATCCAATTGGTGCCAGACTGCCATAACTGAGACACACGAACCATGAGAGTTCTACTCTCGGGTCATCGAATCACTCACGGAATAATATAACATCATTTAAGGATTAATGTTATTTTTAGATTTGTACCTGACTCAGTTGAAGTTTCTCTCTGATAAATTTACTGTTTAGGGATCAATATGTGGCCTACCAACGAAAGCGCGTGGGTCAAGTTGATGATGATCGCGTAAAGTTTGAGATTAGCACCGTTACTCGCAAGGTATTATGCAAGCCATTAGTTTTACGTTAGGTATCATAATCCGTTTTTTCCTGTCTTCGGCTGCATTTACACCTTCAGAACAGCAACCATTTGGTGTTATATTGTTTAAGTAGGTAAGGCCTCTTCAAGCATATAGATTCTGTTGCTCACGTCATGTGAAATACTAGGCTTCGATCAATTATGTCACTAATGGTGGTTGAAAAGTTATTTTATTTTTAGTTTAAAACCTTTAGTTTTTTTTGTGCAAAACCATTTTAGTTAGAACATCTCATAGTTCTCAATATTAAAGTTCTTCTTGTTTTCCCATTCTCAGGGAATTGAAATGCAAATGACTTCAGGAATTGACAAGGTATTTTATTGCTGTCAAGATTCTTGATCATTTCTTTGTGAAGTCAGCGCATTGTTTGCATTTGACTTTCCGTTACCTCTAATTTTTAGTGTAGCCAGAGGAGGTCAAGTTTGCAGTTCCTCTTGTGATGCATATGACCATGAAAAAACTTGTGGTTGGGTGCCCGTGGAAGCACGAGCAGAAAATTTATCTACAGGTTTTCTCTTCGTTCTCTACAAGTCTCTTTGATCCCATTCTTCACTCTTTTTTAATTGCTAGCATCTTGTTGATAAGTTGGTTACGAACGCAGGTAGTATACCCGATACTTCGAAACTATGAATCAGCACCTTCATCACCTCGTCGGAGAATAGTATCATCTTCTGATTTAAAAGCGATATTCTCTGTTGAGGATGTTAAACTTCCTCCATGGATGGATGGGATGTAAGTTACATCTGCACAAACAATTCAGTCTATCTGCATGTATTAATCTCTATTTTGAAAACCCCATAACTTTCTATTTTAAAGGTGTTTGGCTGAATATCTTCCTCATCTCGAAGAAACCTTGAGAGACAAGTAAGTTAAACTAAATCTAATGACACATACAACTATGTATTTAATTTTTTGGTGTGAAGGTCTTATCAGCTTACTTTCTAGATCATGGAAGCTGTTTCCGCAATTGTTTTAAGGAGTTTTGTTGAGGCATTGACTATTTTTCTTGGAAGACCTCTTGAAGCTGATCCTGTAAGTAATTCTTGACATGACTTGGCATATGTTTAAACAGATTTCCGAGCTTCTCAACTTTTCTTATTTCTGTTTATCTTGCTAGACCTTTTGCCGTAAGGCTTCCTTCCTTGCTGCCTCGGGACCATTTCCTTTTGTGGTAAATCTATCACTCGTCAGGGCTTCAATACAAATTATTATACCCAACTTGCGTCAAAGGGGATTTTGACTCAATTGAATTGATTAATCATGTTTCAAAGATTGTCTTCTAGAGAATGCTCAGTTTCACAGTAAAAATGTAGCAGTGGAGTAATTGGTTTTTGGCTTTTGATATAGGTTCACTTCTTCTTTCCAACTCAATTTCCGAAGCAGCAACCAGCTCTAATGCTTCAGAGTTGCCAGGTATTATAACTATTTGTAAACAAGGTAAACAAAAGTCTTTGGTTTTCCTTTTCTTAGGTATAAAGAATGGATAAGATTTTAATATGCAGCATTTACATCAATTGAGCGAGCCGGTAAAATTAAACCTACTCACCGACTACCCATGGAGTCCAAGATGGGAAGTAGGGTGCATGGCTGAGCGATTGTGGTGAGTCTCTTTGCACTCTTACTTAGATATCTCATTAATTAATTCTCCTTGTTTAACATTCAGTTTTTACCTTCTGCAGTGACTTCCTGACCGATGAGGCTGTAACTTCAGAGGTGGCATAATGGTAGCCACCTCTGAGATTCATAACACATGTCTGGGGTTCCAACACAACATTCCTCAATGTTATGAGGGATGTTAAAGTTCTTCGTATTAAAATCTTAGGTTCGTCAACCCTATAACTATCATCGCCCGACAGATGAATATTCTCTCTGAACGCATCATTCACCATTTGAACCGTACCAACAATTACATCTTCATCCGTTCTATGTTCTCCTACACAATCCACAACATATTGTGCACTACTACTACCATATTCGTAATTTTGTTCTCCATGTAAATATCAAATCTTATAATCCGGGATAAATCAATTTTGGTATAAATGATTTCAAACTAACTCAACATTAACATTTATATTATTCTCACAAATAGAAAATGGATATTTGATCTTACCACTTTTTTCCAGATAATTCCTCCAGACCAATTCCATGAACTCACATATACCTCGTGCTTATTCATCTTTCAATAGGTTGAATTTCTCGTCCATCATTGGCTCGTCCATCAAAGACCAAAAGTATCTACTCATCTTTACACAATATTTCGATTTTTCATTATAAAATATAATTGATCTCTCGGAGGTCGCAAATATATTTATAATGAAAACATTCATCAGAAATTACTTAATGATCCCACCAACTGGTCGGATCATCTAATGGTTTTTTTATAGGTATATCTACTTGAATGTTAGAGACGGTCGGAAATCCGTCGGAATATTCTGAAATCCGTTAGTATATTCCGACGAATTTTTGACAAAAAAACAAAAAAATGGTCATCCGTCGGAAATCCGTCTAAATATTCCGACGGACTTCTGACAAATATGTCGGAACCAGATTTCCGACAAAGAGCCGTCATAAAGCCATCAGAAGTGGCCAACGGATTTTCGTCGGTTTTCTAGCAACAGTTATCCGTTAGTTTTCGACGACCTGTCTTTTGTCGAAATTTTTTGTCAGAATATTTCGTTGTATTGGCCACGTGGCCTTTGGGGGTCATTTCGATTTTGAGCCGTATGTGATTCAGGAGATTGTAAGGTGGTCTTTCAGGTAGTTTGGCTTTTGGAGCCGTATGTGATCTTCGGAGTCATTTGGCTTTCAGAACCGTATGTGATCTTTGGGATTGAAAGGTGGTCATCGGGCTGAGATTGTGAAAATTGGAAAAGTATTATGGATAAGGTTAGAAAAGAGTTTAAGTAAAAAATGTTTAATCAATGAGAAGATAAAAAGAACAGATTGCTAGTAAGGAACGAATAGCTTGTTGGTTTTTTTTTGGTTATAGTATGTTTGCATGTGGGCGAATATGATGGTCTTCATTGGATAATTAACTCATGCATCGTTTATGATGTAGGTAGGGATTAATAGTTCGACTTGGAGCACGAGACTATAGGGACCATAGTGGATCTGGATATTTGGGGCTTTGGGGATTTGTTAATTTATTTCAATAAATTGGTATTGTAGCTTTTGAGTATTATGGTATGTTAGTCTTGGACTTATTAAAAAGGTCTTGGCTATATGGCTATGTTTTAACTTGATGGAATGTTTTATTTGTGACGTATTTATAAGAATTTGAAATAGTTGTATAATATTTCTAAGATGAAGTATTTCAAATTGGTATCAAAGCGCAGTTTACAAAGCCAGTTATGTTTCACAAGGTCGCTTTTTCACTAATGAGATTTTTCGGTAGGGTGAAGAGGAACTGATGGCCTAAGGTCTTGCGCTAAATTATTAAAGAACTAACTTTATGTCTAGTTTGAGATAATGGCTCAAATTAGAGAGAATGAACTAAGGAATGATGGGACGGCTAGAATGAGAGTCCGCCACCAGTTTCTGTGGAGAACGTTAAAGTTGATGGAGCAGCCGCTACTGCTGCTACTGGGATGGTACCGCCGCCACCACTACTACTGCTAGTCCCAGGTGTGGTTGCTACCACTGGAATGGCTAACATGATGCTGGTAAAGCCAGCGTTCAAGGTGCAATTGCTTTGATAAAGTGCGCTTTTGGGGCCGGAGTTGGTGCAAGACACAAATATGGGGCTGCCACCGCCACCACCGCCTTGTGTATCAAGCTATTGGGACATGATAAATCATCTGATCAGTTTCAATATGGAGAATGATCATGGTTGATGAAAAACTATGTAAGTGGATGAGTAAGAAGTCAGTTGGAACGTAACTTTGACTCTTTGTGTTGTCCATGACAGCATAGAAAATAACTTGTGGTCTTTTTCTTGGAGGGTGATGCGTTCCTATCGTGGCAAGGTGTGATCTGTAGGAATCCGACAAAGCACATAACTGGAACTCGTTTAAGGAAGTTTTCATGACCGAGGCTGTGTTTCAAGTTGGAGACAGCATTCTTTGAACTCCGCCATGGATCAAGGTCAATGCTGGATTATGAGAATGAGTTTAACAAACTCAAGGGGAAGGAACTTGGAGGATGAATAAGGGCAAATCCAAAGATTCATGTGTGGGATTGAGTAAGAGTCAATCTCACCCCTCATGTTGTGATAAAAGATTTCAAGGCATCACTTGTGGAGAGTATGTTGGAAGAAAAGGCTAAGCTTGACCATTCGCAAAAAAGTCATTGCTCGTCTAAGCCTAAATGGGCCAAAAATGAGGCGGGCAATGTTGCGCCAATGTGTGCGACGTGTGGACATGTACATCATGGAGTGTGCTATTAAGATATTGGTGCATGTTTCAAATTTGAGAGTGTGGAACACCATGTTTGGGATTAACCTCAAGGTGGTGCAGGAATCTATTACCACTGCGGAGGTGTTAGGCACTTTGCTTGAGAATGTCGGTCACCGAAAAACGGGAGACCTGCTCAAGGTGACCTGCGTGATTGAGACTTACCATCCCCACCCAAAAACCAGAACATGGTACCGACGGAGCGAACCTGATTACTGGTAAACTTTGATTCCTATCATGTTGATCTTTTATTGCTTAATAAATGTTGGTTGCTTAGCATACAAGATGAATGAATGACCGTGTAGGGATTTTCAATGTTAGAGATAATGATATTCATACTTTGTTTGACTCTAAAGTGACGCACTGTTTTTGTTTGACTCTAAAGTGACGCACTGTTTCGTGCAGATTAAAGTTGTTGAGCGTTTGTTAATTCAAAATGGACTAAAAAAAGAATCAAACTGGTTCACGCAGCTGGTAGAAATTAAGATATGTTTATTATAGTCAGAGGCGTAGACATGAAATGGCATATAACAAAATTCATTTTCACAAAGAACATATAACGCAATTGATACATTATAAACACATTATGCCAATTTTCATTGACCATGATGTATGTAGTATAAAAAATTAAGATAACATAATTTATTAATGGGAATGATATGACATAATGATGGTCATTTATGAAATTTATGTTTGAGATTCGAATTCAACACTCCGCAATATTAAAAAAATATTAAATCTATTAAATTAAATTGACAAAAACATAATTTATTATGAAAATTTGGTTAAAAAGATAAAAGATAATGATTTCACATTTATTAATTATTACAACAAACTAAAATTATAGTAATATATTTTATTCAATTAGATATTATTCTTCTTCTTATTCTTTTTGATATGATGAAGCCTCGAGCTCCATACGTTTATGCTTTACATTCTCTCGTAGAACTTCAAGACTATCTTTGAAAGCGACCGATTCATCCAATTTCAAATTGTTGATCTCCTTCATTTGGTAATTTCGAAGAAACTCTTGTAACTTTTTCTTCAGAACCTAATATTTAACAAATCAATATTTAAAAGACAATCAGATATTAAAAATTTAAAAGATATATTAAATAATAGGTTTTATCTTTATTTATTGATCTTTCATGATTTGACAATGAATATCCAGGTTAGCTCTGGTTAAAAAGTCTACTACTAGGGTTCAATTGTGTTGCACAATTAATACTTTTTTAAAATTCTAAACGCTGTTTTGTTAATCAAATAATATTTTAGTTTAAAAAGATATAACCAATATAAAAAATGAAAAATTTACCTGTTTCCGTTCTTTTTCATATCTCAATTCTTTCAAGAGATTATCTAGTGTTTCTTGACTTTTGAGAATCCTAACTTGTTTCAACAAGGATGAAGATATTTCTCTCCTCTGATTAAAGTTAGAGAAACGTCCAACCGCAGAGTTGAAGTATGGATTTTTGAACATGTATGGTTTTCCAGCACGAGTGACAATCAAGACATCCGCTTGAACATTACATAGCCTCGTAAGTTCATCAGACTCCTTGAAAATACCAGCTAGGCATTTGGAGAAAGTGTCATCCTTTAGAATGCTATTTTCAGTGAATGTCTCCTTATTTTTTCTACCACCCATTTCGTTTTTTAGATATCTCTTTTTGTTATTGTTGATCTAATTTTTGTTAACACCTTACATCTTTTATAGATAAATTGGGTCAATTAGGTTTAACGCATTACTATAAAGTTTTAATATGCTGATATATTTTTAACAAAATATTTGACATTTTCTATTTTGTACTTAACATTTTTATCAAAAACTTTAGTCAATATATGTTATGTTATGGGAAAATATTTATGAAATATTTTATTCAACATGTATTTTTAGATAATTAATAATTTATGACGAATCAACATTAAAATCGATTATGATAAAATAATTAATGTTTAGTACTTATCTTGAATTTTGATTCGAGTTAAAAAATATAAACATTCTTTTGTTAGATTTTTTTTATTATCTCTAGATTTTATTCCTTATATATGAATATATATATCTTTAAATGAGAACCAAAGCGCGTTGAACATCCATATTAACCATATAATATCAATGCATTATTTTAAACATTAATTGGTATTATACAATTTTTTTATCAACAAATGTGTTAAAAATTTAAATCAAATCGGTTAATCAAATTGGTGGTTCGTTGTACACAAAGACAAAAAAACATCAACTGCACTTGAGTTCTCCGTGCTAGCTTATCTTTCCTTGTATTGGTTGGTAAGAGAAACTTATTTGGTAGCAAAAATGTTGAATGATTTTTTGCAGTTTTAATCTTCTCCAGATAAATGGTGAAAACAGAACAATTTGTTGGTTTAGAAACTATTTCTTTAAGATTCGAATAGTCTACTACAAAAAATAATTTCTAGATTAACAATTTTTTTTTTGTAAAAAAATTAATTTTCTATAAAATGTAAACAAAATATCAAACTTGTCTAAGAGGTGTACATCACTTAACGATTGTTAGTGTTAGATTTTTCTTTACGACGTTTGTTTCTTTTAATCTTTTCATTCAAAAAATATTTCAATCATATATCCAACATTTAATTACCAAAAATATAATTTATGTATATATTTTGTTAGATGAAAATATGCCAAAACTTTTCAAAGATTTTCTCATTTTTTCTTGTCAAGAATAAATTATACACATTTAGATTTAGTGACTGTAAACCATTAAAATACAGAATTTCATCATCAGTTATTTTACATATAATTTTTCAATTATTATTAGTTGTTTCATACTTATTTATTAAAAATACTCTTTTAAACGTTGCACATATCAAATGTTCAAACCTAACATATCGTAATATTTAAAAGAAATATTAAAATCACTATACTAAATTGACAAAATTGACAAAAAAACATTGTACTTTTTTTTAATACATAAAGTTTCATTCATTCAAGCAATGCTCATTCAGAGCCACATTTCATATCCCCTCGAACAACGGGTGCTAACCAAGGAAGAGATTCATTAGAAATTTCAACAAAATAAAATTGAAAAGAACTAACATATTTAGCGATGCAATCAGCTGTTCTGTTTGCATCCCTACTTATTACAAATAAGGAAAATGTAGTATTGGCCTTGAAAAGGCAACTGATATCCGCTGAATAACCTGATAACGAGGGCCAATGTTGAGGCTCCTTGTAAATCAGAAGTAGAACAAGACAGTCTATCTGAAAACAGAAATTTTTCATTCACATATTGGCTACGCATTGGCTGGTCCAAGCTAGGGCTGCAGCCTCAGCATGAAGCGAAGAGGATAACAAAGGATACTTCTTAGCCCCTTAGAGTCTAACAGTTCCCATATCATTCCAAAGTATCCAACCGGTTCCACAACCTAGATCTTCAATCCAAGAAGCATCTACATCACAACAGAGCGTACTTGAAGGGGGCGGGTCCAATGTCGGTTCCTTCTTTGAATTCCCCTTGAGTTGACGATCTGATTCTGATTGTGGTGTACTGATGGTAAAACAGGAACATTTTCCAACATGTTTCAGGAATCAGAATCTCCTACATTCAGTTGGAGCCATTCCAAAGCATTGTCCTTGGCAATCCTGTTTTCTTTATTTGGATCCATCGTTCTTCCCTAAAAAAGAAATTCATTTCTTGCTTTCCGTAGATGCCAAATGATCCAGGGCCAAAGAGCATGTTTATTGTGGTGTCGCTTCCCCCATAAGCAATTTGCAAGGTTTGCGAATATAGAGTCTTGGACAGAAGGTGCAGTGAGATACCATTCTTTAGATGCTTCACATGTCGCTCTTGCATAAGGACAAGAGAAGAAAATATGGTTGCGATCTTCAAGCTTTTAGCCGCATCTAAGGCAGTCTGCATCTTTTTTCTAAAGTCCTTTTCCTCATGTTTTCACTTGTTGCTAGATTGTTGGTAGCGATTCTCCAACAAATGCTTGATATTCGGGAATGTTTTCAAATTCCATATACCTTTGTAAATAGGATGATTCGGAGAAGTAGGTACTTCTTGTGTCTCTGAATTGAAGACCATATTGTACTAGAGCTTGATCGAACTGAGTATTGCCATCAGTTTGGTGAATCCAATTCCAAAGGTTGGATGGTTCTGTCTTGCTCGGTCTTTCTTTACAAATCAGACTAAATTGCTGGTCATGAAACAATTCCTTAAGATTCTCGATAGGCCTGGGCAAAATATCCGGAACCGAATACCCGAACCGAACCCGAATCAAAAATATATGAACCATACCCGAACCAAAATTTAAAAATACCCAAATGGATCTTGTCTTCTAATAATTTGGATATCGGGTAATACCCAAACCGAATCGATACCCGAATTAGTATTTATAGGAACTGAATATAACATTTTTTTGTTTATGGATTTTAGAGTTATGTAACATATGATGGTGATTCTCTATATTAATGTGTTTTAGATTGTTTTGATTTAGATAATTTTAGTATTTTGAGTAAATTTAGGTAATTTTATTATTTCAGATACTTTAATATCCGGATGAATTCAGGTAATTTTAGTATTTCAGATAGACTTGGGTACTATAATACTAAAAACAAAAATATTTAAACTAGTATTGGATCCAATTCGGTTCTTTAAGTAAATATCTGAAAGAACCGGATCCGAACCGAACCCGAACCGAATTCTAAAATGTACTTGAATGGATTTTAACCTTAAGAACCAAAAGAACCGATACCCGAAAGAACCGACCCAAACCCGAACGGGTACCCGAATGCCCAGACCTAATTTCCGATATTCTATTCTTCTGATTGATGATTTATAATAAGCTCCTTTCTAACTCAGCCTGAAAGCACTGCATCTTTCTTTACTGGAGGTCTGGGTTGTAGATGCATATCAACAATCCAGGGGTACTCTAACAATCAAATTTCTTCACCGTTCCCAAAAATCTTTCTGCATTCCTTCCTCATCAGCTTTTGAGAGCTCCAGATACTTCTCCAAGCCAAGGAGGGTCTTGATCCTAATGGTGCCGAGATAATAGATCTCCCCGAATGTATCTTCCTTCCAAAACCTTTGCTAAAAGACTCTGGGGATTAGAGGCGATTCTCCACAATTGTTTTCCCAATATAGCTTTGTTGAAACCTTCAAAATCTCGAAATCCTAAGCCTCCCTATGATTTTGATTTGCATAGTTCCGGCCATTGACGCCAGTGAAGAATCTTGTCTGTAGACTGGTTTCTCCACCAGAACCTTGTAATCATGGAGTTAATCGCACGACATACTCCTTTTGGGAGAAGAAAGCAGGACATGACATAAGTGGGAAGAGCCTGAATTACAGATTTTATAAGAATTTTCTTTCCAGAGAGGGATAAATATATAGCTTTCCCAGAGTTGAGCCTCTTATCAATATTTTCTCCAAGAATTTGAGTTTCTCAATTTTAGAGCCCATGAATGATTCAGGGATGCCTACATAGGTTCCTTTCCCACCGTCATTCACTATACCTGTAAGATCATAGAGCATCCTTGCCTTGGTGTTATCAACTTTAGTACCAAAACTGATGCTGGATTTGGATACATTGACGATTTGACCCAATGTTGCACTGTACTCCCGCAGGATTATGGTGATAGTGTTGACCTGCTCTGGCGTTGCCTTGCAGAAGAAGAGTGAATCATCCACAAAGAATAGATGTGATATCCTAGGGCTATGAGGCGCAATTCTACTTCCAACTTTTATTGCTATTCTGCTAACTGGATTCTCCTGCCCAACAACTCTGCTCCTATTATGAATAAGAAGGGCGAGAGAGGGTCGCCCTGCCTTAGCCCTCGCGATGGAGAGATTCGTCCATAGGCCTTCCCATTTAAAAGGACTTCAAAGCTTGCTGACATAATGCAAGTCATTACCATGCTTCGCTGAAGTCCAGTCTCATCATTGCATCTTCAATGAACTGCCACTCCATGCGATCAAAAGCTTTTGCAATATCAATTTTAATCGCCATGTAGTTCTCAGCAGTTTCCTTCCTTGTTCTTAGTGCGTGAAGCATCTCGTGGGCAAGGATGATATTGTCACTTATCAGTCTCCCCTTGACAAAAGCCGCTTGGTTTTCTGATATTATCTCAGGAAAAACTCTCTTTAGTCTTGATGCCAAGAGTTTAGAGACAACTTTATATAGGAAGTTGCATAAACTGATTAGCCGGAAATCACCAATACGCTGAGGACTGTGAATTTTGGGGATCACACAAATGCTTGTGAAGTTCATCCTGCTATCCATACAACCTGTTTCCATAAAGTCATCAACCATTCTGCATACGTCTTTCGCCACTATCTCCCAGTTATCTTGGAAGAAACAGGCGATAGACTATCCAAACTCGTGCATTTGGTGGGGTTAAGCCCAAAAACAGCCGCTTTGACTTCAGAGCATGGAACCGGAGCCGTTAACATAGTATTATGGTCTTCTGTCACCAATGATTGGACATTTAAAAACATTGGAGATGCACATACATCAGATGTATTGAGTAGAACCGAGGTGTAGATTTTGGTGAAATGTGTTATGAACAAATTTCCCATATGTTGATCCGTATATAACTGCTTTCCAATTCCTTCCTCAATTAGCATGTTGATTATGTTCCAAGCTCGTCTCTCTTTAGTCTGAGCATGAAAGGACCTTGTATTTTTATCTCCAGCTCTCAGCCATTGAATTCTACTGAGCACTTTCTAATACATTTCTCATCTTGATATGCCTTCTGGAGTTCGAGTCTTAGACCTTGAAGTTCTTCCGGAGAGAAATGATTCTGATGAGAAAGTTCATCAATCTGGATTTTCAGATCTTGAATTCTTAGATGAGAGTTGCTCTGATATTCTTTTTTTCCCGGATGCTATACTTCGTCGGCAATCCCTGATCTTTTGAATGAGATCTGGAAGTTTGAAATTATCCAGTCATTCTTGAGGTTCTGCATTCCATCCCTCCTTAACAGCTGAAATGAGCCCCTCTTTCTCTTTGAATATTATATCATATCTAAAACGATGATTGCTCTTTGAACCCCCCATCGAAAAAGCAGCATATAAGGCTATGGTCCGAGCCAACCCTAGACATGTATTGTGAGATAGTCTTCAAAAGAAGGTTCATCCATTCAGGGTTGCATAACACACGATCGATTTTGCAATGAATAAGTTCAGAGCCTCTTCGTCCAAACCATGATAATGGATTCCCGGAGAAATTTAGCTCAATTAATCCACATTTGCCTATAAAGAAGGAAAAAGAGAAGTATGAGGATTCAAGTCTAGATCTTCCACCTCTTTTCTCATCAAAACATATATTTCATTGAAATCACCCATAAGAAGCCAGGGGCCTTTCCTTCTCATCCCCAATTCTAGGAGGTAATTCCAAAATCTTGGTCTTTCTCGCTGGATAGGATTACCATACATTCCTGATACAAAAAACTTATGACCTTTCCATACTACATTTACATTAATGATCATCTCATTCAATGTCAAAGGGGTAATCGATACATCACTCCTCCAGAGTATTGCCATACCACCATTCAATCCATTTGGCTTAACCGTGAGAATGTCATGGAAAACCAAATAATGACAGAGTTCCTTAATTTTAAACCTACGATTCTTACTCTCACACAGGAAAATTAGACCTAGATCTTGCTGACTAGACAAGTCTTTGAGGTGTCGAACTGCCAGCCATTTTTCTATTCCCTGGCAGTTCCAAGAGAGTGTCTTCATATGGATTTTGGTGGTTTCTGGATAACCACTAACCTTCTAGAAGCTGGAGTTCTATGTGTGGAAGGAGCTTGCAAGCCTGGAGAAGATAAGACTTGTCGTAAATCGGTAATCAGGGCCATTATCTGGCTTGAACTGCCAACGGAAGCTGGTTCTTGCGATTCCTGTGTGTTAGAGTCCTTTTTCCTGAGGCTCATGAGTTGTCTTTGCCCTTTTCTAGCTATATTGCGTTCAGCACTGGTTTTCCTCTTCTAATGGGACGGAGCCGAGTCCTCTCCAATTGCATGATCTTCAACTACAGCTCAGCATTCACTCAGATGGTTGAAGCATTGGCTCAGAAAGCCTCTGCTGAGCTGGAATTCTCACATCAGACATCCTTGATGTGATTACACGTTCACCTTTTTCAACCTCAACTGAGGCAGCAGAATTACTGCTCGAGATCTTAGATGATTGAAAACAAGGTCTCTCTATCAAGGCTGGGGACTCCGTCACTTGAAGATCAGAGAGAGTTAAAGGCTTCCTTCGACTTCCTCTCACTTTATCTGTTGCAAGTTGCTCCATAGTCGGATGTTCCCGTTTTTCTCTCCATACCTCAGATTGTTTGCCTTTGCTTTTTTTGTTTTGCATCGAAGATACTTTTTCCTTGTCTTTCCGGTCCTTAGAATGGCTTATTTGTGATCCCTTTTGTGGCCTCTCAGCCTCACTTGGATCCTTTATCGTGAGTCCCTTCTCTTTGAGACTTCCACATACCATTTTATGGGGAATAGACAAGGCCTCTGAGCGTGCAATAGTTACAAAAGGGCAATGGTACTGGACATGCATCATATGCTTGCATTTCATACAAAGTTTCTGAAGTTTTTCATATTCAAACTCTATCACCGTGACCTCTTCTTTATTGAAACTGACTCTATATCAACTTCGCCACAAAGTTGAAAAAAAGAAAATAATGCAACTGGCGAAGTTGAAATTAACATTGCACTTGTTCATTTTCTTTGCAATTTACATTATTTTCTTTTTGTCACTTTTGTTCTTCTAAACTTAGAGAGGAGTAACATCAAGGAATCTATCTTTTCTTTAGTTTTTGACTATTTTTTTTTTGTTCTCGCGAAACCTTTTTCTCACAAAGATCCTATTGGTTAATCCAACTTTTTTATTCAAAATAATCTCATAAAACCGAACAATAAAATCTTGCAAATTTATCCTAATGTAATTTCTTGATTTTGTAGTTTACAAAGGAAAGTGTACGATGTTGATGATAATGAATCAAATCTTGGCAAGTGCCAAAAAAATTCTGAGTTAGCCTTGTAAAATTTTGAAGAGAAAAGTAAACTGGCAACTTGAGAAAACTCTCAATCGAGAAGCCACCAAAATCAGCGAACTATGAACATCACTAATCGAACCAGCCGCAATGAACACCGACGCTTCATTTGAGGAATATGAGCATTGAGTAAACTATCTCATCTTTGACAAAAAATCTCCTCCAAGCACTCACCACGTCAAAGACGATCAACATAAAGGAAGGTTGTGTGGACAGAACTTGAGATAAATCTCCATTTGTACTTTTGTACGATATGATGACAATGCCACAGTTCTTAGGGGTGATCCCACAAAAATTTAGATAATTAAATTTTACTAAAATAGTTTCTTTAGCTCTAGAGATATTATAAGACATAAGTATCGAGACTTAGTATTATATAGAATTAAAAATGGTATTGAAATCAAATTGAACCTTACTAATTTCATATATTAATATGTAATTTGTCTCTATCTGTAAATAAATAACATATTGATTGTATCAAAATTATACAACACTAATTGATTTTAACTTGTGAAAGACACAAATATGGTTCAAATATTTTTTTATTTTAACCAGAAGAAAAATACGAAATAAAAAGAAATCCAATAAAATGATTTTAAATTTAAAGAGAATAAACTGACTAGGGATATGAATTTATTCTAACTCCGTGAATTTCATGAATTTTAAGCGGAACAGGAATTGTAATACTTTGGACTTTCCAAAGTATAATGACAGATTGAGAAGCTAGACTAAAAAGAATTTTTGAAAAGATTTTGTGTTATATATGGTAATCCCTCTAATATATAATTTGTGTAATACCACCCCCTCCCCCCAAAAACTAATTTAGAATATTTTATTCTAAATGAAACTAAATAAAAAATGAATGGATGGAAGTTTTTTTTTCTGAATCACTTCCGAACGACATGGTTCAATATTTTTAGATACTAAAGATTTCTTTAATTTAGATCATGCCTTTAAAAGAATTCGTGTATTATTGTATAGGTATACCTATAGAAGAAAAAGATAAAAGTCTAATTTAGTAAGTTCTTAGCTATAAGATAACTGGGGGCCCACTTTCAAGACTCCATGACATGGATTAAAAAAAAGAAGTGGTTTTGTTTTTCAAATTCACTATTCCTTTCACCTAGGTACAATTCAAGATTAAAAAATAATAAGAATTTTTTTTCATCCAAAAAAAGTATATTCAAAAAATTAATGAACAACAGCTACAAAAATAATTGCTTTTGTTAATAAAATTTGTGAAAAATATCGGCTAATCTGTATAAAAGGAAATATTATAGTAATTTTTTTTCTAACCTGAGGCATACATAAAAACAAGGGTAATCTTACTAATAAAATAAAGAAAAGCACACTTCCAAAGAACTAGAAAAAGTTTGTTTTGACATAAAATGAATAAATTCATATATTTCTTGTGAAATAAAAAATATGACAAAACCTATATTAAAAATTGGTTTAGGTAAAAATACACATAGAGGTTCCAGTTGGCAAAATCAAAATAAAATATTGACTGGAATTATAATAACTTTTTGATTTAAAAAACATAATTCTTATTAAAAATTAAATAAAAATATCACAATTCACTCAAATTCAAAGATGTTATGTCTACTCGTATTTTAAAATCATTTTATCATTATTTGATTTGTCAATGTGTCAAGCATTTGTCATTCAATAAATCAAACTAGACAATCACTTAAAAATTCATCATCAATATTGTTATGCAAGATCGTCTTCACAATATTTATTGCAGAGACACACATTTCAACACTTGCAGTCACAACATGAAAAATCAAACAGTTTCAAAATATGGTAAATCGAATAATGAGAAAGATGTTTCCTTCTCTCGACCAATATGCCAAAAAGATCGACAAAACTTTATAGATAAGTAAATCTTTCATATTTTTGCACATTATAAAAGTATATATCAAGTTAATGATCAAGAGATCTTTGCTCCACAAAGCTGAAATCATATGGATAAAGCTCAGTCAATCTCACCAACAGTGACTTGTGAAAATGACAAAAAGAATCTATCAAACTTAAGATGTCATACAAACAAATAGTTCAGAATTTACATTGTCAAAATGATCATTAAACTCTTGAAGTATATCTAAGACAGTGTAGAAATAATCTACTTTATAATGATGCAAGTTGATGATGCCAATTTTTTCCATTGGTCTTCTTGAATCAACAAATTCTTCCTCCATATTAGACACTTTGGTTTTTATTCTTCTCACTAAAAGAATAAACTTTAGTCACAAAATTATCCCATGCTTCATCTCTAAGCTTATGTAACTGTCCTTTAGTTGATTCAACCAATGAAACAACATTTAACATTTAAGATCTCTTATACTCTTTTCTATAAAGGTATTGATAAATTATTAGTGAGTCTCAAATTGTTGTTTTTCGATGCTATCTATGCTTTCAGTATGGCTACACAATCAAGTCTTGTAATGTGAACCCCAACGAGTATTTTCAGGTCTTTTAAGAAAATGTCTTGATTCTGCTCAGTTCCAGTCTTAATTTTATCTTTACTGGTCCCCTCTTTCATTCTCGTCTGATTACTATCAATGAGCATAACCTTTCTCTTGCAAGAAGCTCCAACCACAATCAACAAAATATGAACCATATCAAAAAGTTCTCCAATTTCAAAATATTTCTTTGCAGCCGCCATCAACAACCAACTGCAGTTGATCAGTAAAGCAGTGAACATTATATGCTGATCTACTTTGTTTCAAAATAAATGATCTTAAACCATTAAATTCTCCATTTCATATAGCTAGCTTCAACATAACATTGTCATCTCACCTTTTTGAAATTCAATCCATGTTTCGCAAAAAAAAAATCAAAAACATACCTTAGAGTTAAAGATATCTCTTTCATGTGACTAATGCCAATAAATCTTCTTTTACCAACCTAAATCTATCAACAAAACAAAAAAAACACACATCCATTTGCTCTTTATCTTAAAAATCAGCAGATTCATCTACCAACAAGCCAAAAACATCATTTTTGATTTATTCAATAACAGACTTAGTTACTTCTTCTGAAAAGCAATGAACAATATTTTTTTGAAATGGAGGAGATGTCATCTGATTATTTTTAGGAGCATTTTTCATCACAACTTTTTTTTATAGCCTCATTCTAACTAGCCATATATTTCAGAAACTCTAAAAAATTACCTTTTTTGTTGACTCTTCTTTCTCATCATGAACACGAAAAGATAAGTCTGGGTGTAACAAATTTACAATATCAGCTTGATTATGTAAAGCATGTTTGATAGACTGATCTTGTCTCATCAATTATTCACATTTATTTTTAGCATTATTGTGAAAATTAGCATGATCTTCCACATGCTTACTGAATTTATTAGCCTTATTTCTGCTAGAAAACCTTGTTAATACAAAATCATCACTCCCACTTTGTTTTTCAGCTTGAACTCTGAACAAGTATGAAATAAGCAAAAATAAATTTTTTTGTTCCACACTATACACTAACCAATCAGGATACTAATAAATTCAATATGAATTTAAGACGTTGTTATACATTTTCTATTGATTTTTGTTAAAAAGTAAGACCACGAGGTTGACAAGTCCTCTACTCAAATATTTGGGGTGTACCTCATCTATTTGATTAGAATGATAGTCTTAAATACTTTTTTGATTAACTGGATCACATGGCAAAAATCATCCAAATCGATATTAGATGGTCACAAATTTTTTTAAATACTTTTCCATTACTTTTGTTGCTATCTGCATAAATAAAACAAAATAACAATATTTATCAGAATAACAATATATATAATATTAATATAATAACTACATCAAACTATTAAAGTAATTCTAATTTAAAATCTAAAATGTGGATTAAATTTTTTATATTTTTTTGTGCAAAGCTTTTTCTATATGTATGATACATAACTATGTAATTTATATTGCTTAATAACATTATCTGCAAATCCTGATTCACCAATCAGAAAAGCTGGAAAAGATTATTTCCTATAACTTTTTGTCTTCCAAATTTTGTTGAAACAAGTGATTATAAAATCTCAATTAAAACAAAATTGGGAGAGAAAAATTCAAAACATGAACCATTTTAAAAATCCTTTCTGAATGTATAATAATATATTTATCGATAAAAGAAGAAATCATAAAGTTATTTATAGAATAAAAAAGCATAAAATAATTACCTCAATTTTCAAATCAAATTTGATTTCAATGGACATTTGAAAGAAAACAAAAGAAAACGAATGAGAAAGTAAACTAAACAAATAATGATTATTATAATATTTTGTATAAGAATAATAAAGATAATTGGGTTTAGTTTATCTTAATGGGATTAGTTTTATTTTATAATTTTTTGTGCTGAATTTTATTGGAGTAATAATTAATTACTATAGTTATTGGGCTATACTAGTTTCATTTAATTTTGATGGTGTCAGTTATTATTTTGGAATAGACTCAATTGGAACTATTTAATAATAATTACATTGTTTTTCAAAATTTCATATGGGTCATTTGACCATCATGCTAATAAACTGCCTCTGCCACTAGTTCACATAAAAAATGTATTTAGAATACACAAAAGGGGTTATTCATGTTAAAAACAAGTTTCAACAATACCATTGTGACATTACAGATATACAAGATGTACAGGGTCGAGTGATTTCTTGGTCCTCTGCGGGTGGATTCAAGGGTACAATAAGAGAAACATTGTTTGCTAGTAGATCAAGATATGCAACAAGCTGAAGTTATTATAAAAGACCAGACTAGGAAGATATGCATCATTATAAGATAATCAAAAAACAGGTATACTTTTAAGTTTCCCACGAGATGTAACCCTTATGCCACATAATGATTGTAGATCCCTCAAACAAGATGTATAAAACTAAATAAAGGCAGAAAGGATTTCAAGAGAAATAATGATATGATCAAATAAAAATTTTATGGTTCGAGAGAAACTCAAAGTATCTACACTAGATTGGAAGTGTGTTGAATCAAGAATATACTGTAAGGATGGATGTTTTATTCTGTTTCCACTTATGAAAGGTCAAGCCGCACAATATGCATTGCAATGCTAAGAGTTTTACTTGGAGAAATAAAAGGAACATGTATTACATTTGCAAAATCTGAGATATTCAAGAATCAGTACATGAAATTTTAATGAACTTCAACAAAGTGGTATTAAGAAGTAATCTATATGAAATGCTCAACAAGCTTAATTTTTTCCAAGGTCCTCAATATATAACGGTTCGAGACATAATATTACTGCCCTTTGTGAAAATTGTTGATAATATACAACATATAACTATCTTAAACGAACACAATAGATTTGTGTATTGGATTAAAAACAGAGAGGAATCATAGATGCATGTTTAAAATTTGAATAATAGCATTCATTCTTATAGAATAAAAATAAAAAACAAAAGATTTGTTTTTCTACAAATATGCACAAATGAAAGTTTAACTCCTAAAGAAGCACTTCATGAAGCCTAACAAAATTTGATTAATTTATGTATAAGAAGAAACATTCGTCTTAGAAAACAATCAATATTAAACTACTTAATATATTTTTCCTTTTCATTATAATAGATTAATTAACCTAAGCAAAAAAAGAACTAGCGTTTCAATACAATTTTATTGACCAATTAGAATTGCTTCCCAAAATATCTAGTTTAGGACTGGGAAAATATGCGGAACCAAAATCCATACCCAATCCCGATCCGAAGTAGCCCGTTTGATTCGACTTCAGTTCTTCTCAAAAACCTAAATGAGATTATGTCGTGTTACTTTGAATATCGGTTTGGTTCATATAAAATCAGAGAAACCGAACATAACCGAATGTATAAAATCTTGTGTATTTATGTATATCGTGTATAGACTATATTCCGTATTAAACATATTGATATCTGAACAATATCAAACTTGTTGATGCCGGTTTTAATTCCTTCTAAGATCAACAAATCCATAAATCCCTAATTAATTAAATCCTTAATTTAACAAACTAGAAGTACTAAATTGCAACTTCTCACCCTCTCCTCCATCTGAGAATTGGAAGAATCGATCGCAGGTACATTCCTTCTTCATGTCTTCTTCTAGAGCTATATTTTAGAATTATTTGTCTCTTATCTTTTGATTTGATTCTTAGACATAGATAATTGATTATTTAGTATTTTATTAACATATTTCTGACCAGAATCCAGAAATTCACTAAGAACTTGCTCTCACTCTCTACACTTCTCTCTCTCTGATTTTCTTTTCACACACTTACAAGATACATATATGTATGTTCTGTATTTATAGTAACTAAACGACTTCGGAATCAAGCCAAAATGCTCTCTAATCATGATTTTAATTCTGGTTCCTTTTGTCTATGCTCTGTGTTTTCTTTTATTGCATCTCTATTCATATATATTTTGTCTTTAGTTTATTATATATTTTTGTTCTTAGTAAGGTTCAGTATCTTATTTCTTCTTCTTGTTTTTTTGGTTGGTTTTAGCTCGCGCTTCTGTTAGAAATCGTAAATTATCCTTTGAAATGTGGTAAAATGTTGAATCGCACCAAAAGTTTCATTTAAAATGTCATCAATTATACTTAGGATTTCGTTTCGATGTTTTGGAATTTGAAATCAACATAAAAACACAACCATTGGCACAAAAGACATCCCTCGTAAAGACAAATATGCTCTGTTTTCCTTTTTTTAGTTTTTCTTTGTGTTCTATTTGTATTTAGTTAGTTGTTTTTTTGTTAATAGTAAGGTCTGTCTTTTGTTTGAACATGTTAACTATGCTCTTTGTTGCTTTATTTCTTTTTGTATATGTACTCATCTATGCTCTGTGTTTCTTTTTTTCTCTTTGTTGTATCTCAATTCATATATGTTCTTGTCATTAAAAATATTCATCATCATTGCCAAATCGAAGAAAAGATAAATATGCACAAGTACTGATTGTGAAAGACGGACTGGCTGAAGTAGATGACAACATATATGGGATCCGTAATACTGTGGCATGTAAGATCTTCTACAATAGATTGAATTAGTTTGAATTGAATGTATAATCTGGTAAGCTAACAAAGGGTAGCTTCCCTTTCGATGTCAAGAAAAGATGAAATTGAACATATTTGATATTGACAACAACACATAAGTTTAAAGTTGCATTTGATAAATTAGAGGTAGAGGACAAATTACACAAAACTACGTTTTGGAGGTTGACAACAAATCAAAAAAAGTTGGACCTCCTCAGTTTAGTGATTGAAAAAAGATTGAAAAGTTAGCACGGCTCCTTCTCATCTTTTGTAACTCAACATTAGTAGTCTCAACTTATTCTTCTTTCAATTCATACAAATGTTATGGTGAGATGTTTATGAAGTTTGTTAAGTATTGTGATGACTTGAAGCACATCAAAAATTGATTGTAGTGACTGTGTTTACCTACAAAGAAGATCGAACTTACAAATATGTGTTTTGAAAAGTTTTATGGGAAAGATATTGTAAAAGCTAAGGAGATGTACGACTCGGTGATTAATATTTTTGCAGTATATTTAATGAGTACAATGGATTATATGGTAAAATTTCAGATGTGCAACAGTTTCATAAGCAATCTACTCAAAGTCAATCATCTCAATCTAGCTGGGGGAAGTCAATTGAAATAATGGATTTGGTAAATGATAGTGGGGTTATAAGAGAATCGATCGCATGTACAAAGAAATGCTATATGAGATATGTGTTCAAGACAAAAGGGATGAATTAGAAATAAATTTGAAATAAAATGTTGAAAATCCTGAAATGATAACTTGAGTAGAATATGATATAATCTTTTGGTGGAGAAAAAATAGTTTATGATATCCAATTTTATCAGAGATTGTTCATGATGCTTGCAATCCAAGTGTCATATGTTACATCTGAACGTGCTTTTAGCATTATTGGTATGATCATAAACCCTTATTGGAGCTTTTCAGCTCACTATGGTTGAGGTTTTAATGTGTACATAACAATGGATAAAACAAGACATTAGGTGATGAGGACATCGACTCTTCAACAACACCAGCTAAACCAGAGTGAGTGGAGATCATTCCTCAAGTACATGGCAGACTTATAACTCGTCAGAGAGCCAGAGCCATTGGGTACAAGTTCAACCATCTAGTAGAATTTGTGCTCGAGCAAGGATCAGCCAGCCTTTGTCCATCCTCACCAGGCGACAACAGCAAGGGAGAAGACCCATTTGCAAGCATTTCATGTGAGCTTCTCCAGTGTCAGACATCATCTTCTGGTGTCTTTACTATCACCATAGAGTAAAGACACACAAAGACATGCTAGGGAATTGTACTCTTTTTCCTATCTTCGGTTTTATCTCAATGGGTTCTCCGAATGGGGTTTTAACGAGGCAACACCTCTAGTGTGCAAGTCAGGGTCTGTTCTACGATAATGATATTTTACAAGCCCCTGGAATAATCATAAGATAAGGACTCTCCAATGAAGACAAGCTCCAGCAGTTTTCTATACTGCTTGTTGTTTTTGTGTAAGTTCTGAACTTATTGTTGTTTCTCTTTTAGAACTACTTGTTATTTATTTTTAAGGCTAGGGTAATTAAAACCTTAGTTTCCTCCTGGAAATGACAGACACATTTTTGACAGCAAAAATAGAACCCTAGTCGATTTCTCTAGCTTTAGCATTCAATCTCTTCATGCTTTGATCTAGCTTCCATGCAGAAGAATCTTGGTGTATCACGAGTCCATTCATCCCTCATGTGGTCCAATTTGCTTCTCCTTTATGTTTAACCATGAGAGGTTCTCCCTTGTTTGCACAAACACCATCCTATCAGATTTTGGATTTTCTTCTTACAACTAGAGCTTGTATCATCTTTGGTATCAGAGCTGAAGATTCTACCTTCTTAGGGAGTGTTTAAAACTATCTATGTTTATCTTTTGTTTGCAATTTCCATTCAAATCAAAAAAAAATTGACAGAATCCTAGGTCTGCAAAATTAAGAGTATAAGGTTTTTTGATTGAGAGTTTGATTGTTAGTAAGATTGAGTTTGGAGTAGTTAAATACCATAAGCTGCTCGAATTCTAAAGTCTACAGACAAAACTAGAGAAAAACGGCTAGGATTTTTGTATTTCACTTTGGTTTTGATTTTTCTGCAGTTGGCAGGAACCCTGGGCGAGGAGGAAATCCGATCCCGGATCGATTGAACCCCCTTTGGATCGATTGATCTCCTTCTGAAAGCGGCTACGGGAAAGACACTAATTACTGGAAAACCCTAGGCGAGAAGGATCAGGAACGATCGATCATTTTTGGATCGACTGATCTACCTTGGTGAGCAACTACAGGATCGACCGATCGGGGCTAGATTGATCGCTCGCACCTCCGTCGTGAACCACACTTCTGTGGATAAATACAAGATCGACCGGCCATCCAACAGATCGATCGATCACACATTAGATCGATCGATCACTCAACAGACCGACCGATCCAACCCTCTAGTGGCGAACCCCAGATTGACTGCTAGACCAACCGATCGGCCGATCATACTTCAGATCGACTGACATTCTATCGGATCGACCACTCCTCAACTGGATTGATTCCCCCCCTTCAAGACAATGTCTGACATCTCGGAACAAGGAGATTTCTCTTATGCCATGGTTCAGATACTAACAGCCATCAATGCGCAACTCAACAACATGGCAGATGGTATAGATCGTTTATGGCAACTCTTGCAGCCGGGGAGACAAGATATACCCAAAATAGCTAGGCAAGGAGAGGCTCGTGGCTTTGGAGAACAACCAGCTAAAGCGCCACAATTCCATGCCCATACACAACCTTTCCATGCACCACCATTCCATGCCCAAACGCCACCATTCCATGCACTACCATTTCATGCCCAAACACCAACATTCCATGCACCACCACAGCCACCTTCGTACCAAGTTCCTGATGTGAAGTATAAGACCCAGAAGATTATCTTGATTGGAAGAGAAGATGGAGCATATCTTTGAATATTATACATATGCCGATCCAAGGAGAGTAGCTCTAGCTACAGCCTAATTCACTGAACATGCTCTTACTTGGTGGGACAGAGAAGTGAATGAGAGGAAGAGAAACTGGTATGGGAACATATTGACATGGGAAGAGCTCAAAGACATTATGAGAAGACTCTTTGTACCACCATATTTCCACCGAGACATGCAGAAGCGTTTTAGACGTTTGAAACAAGGCAGTGTTGGAATGAAGAAGAAATGATGAATGAATAAGGCCTTTAACTTTAGGAAAAAGGCGTGTGGTCTAAGTCATCTAAGGGGAGTGTCTAAGGCTTGTTTGTATTCTAGTATTATGTTATCCTTGTAGCCATTCATGTATAAGACAATCCTTGTATCCAAACAAGCCTAGACTAGATTAGTAGAAATAGCTATCTCTCTTCATTTGTAACTTAGAAACATTATTCTCATTTTCTCAATACAATCATTCTTCTCTCTAATCTCTCATTCTCTCATTCTCTAAATCTACAAATCTTTTAATCTCATATTCTTTCATAGTATCAGAGTCAGGTTACAACAATCTGGGATAAAATTCATCATTAAATCATTGAATCAAGGCAAGATTATCTTCATCCATCATTCCGATTTCGTCCGTCAAATTTGATCGCGAATTCTGGATAAACCACCACAGTTTTCAACAATCTGTTTTTTCTGAATTGTTCTCCGGCGAGTCCTGAAGCTACGTCAATTTGATTTGAATCATTTGAATACGGGAATCAAAAGATACGAATTTTCTTGCATTGGACCTCCGTGATTGCTTCCGCCGCGAATCTTCGTGTTTCTCTAAGTGTTCCGTCGTCAAATCTTCACCAAATTGTGATTTTCCAAATCCTAAAATCAAGAACATCGAGTCTAGCTGCTTTTTAAAGAAATCAGAACTCAATTCTTCTTTTGAAGGAGGTTCTTGAAGTTTTTCCCTCAAGAGGTCTAAAATTGCCCCTCACAAGATTCTGGTGATAAAACTCTTATCCTTTCTCAGTTTTTTTCAAATATTTGAATCTGTAAAGTTAGATAAGTATATTTTGAGGATATCCACAAAGTTTGGTTGCAATCAGAAGGGTTTAAATCTTCAAGATAGATTTTTTTGATTTTTCATCAATCTTTGATATTCTAAAAAAATGAGGGAAACTTGATTTTTGGATTGATACATTAGTAAAATTTGATATTTGTTGCTGGATCATCATTAGTTTTGAAGATAAGAACTGTTAGAAGTTGTTATTGTTGGTTGGAGTTGGTTGAATTCTGTTGCAGGAGTTAGTTGAAGTTGGTTAAGTTATTCTTGGCCAGGCCTTGTTCCACGCGGCTTCCACGTGCCCGCGTTCCTGTCCCGTGTCCAAGCTGCTCCCGACCAAGCTTTGTCCCGAACAGCTACCATATTCCAACCATTCTAATAATCAAGCAGGGACGCGCCCACGTACACACCCTTGCCCACACCCGAGCGTGTTCCGCAGCCTCCTCCCGACCAGCTTTGTCCCGACCGGCTACATCCCGACCATTCCAACAAACAAGCTGGCCTTGGTAGCTTGTGAAGCATGGAAATTTCAACCACATTCAGAGCTCGTGTCATTCTAAATGGAGCAAATTATCTCTTATGGTCTAGGACCATAAAAACCACATTGGATGGTAAAGGCCTTTGGAATCATATTTCAACTAATGGTCTTGAAGAAAATGAAATTGCTGAAGTTAATGAGGATGTGGCTACTCAAGCTAAATGGTATCAAGAAGATCGATTGGTACTCTCTATACTTTAAAACTCTCTTGCTATTGATCTTTTAGAAGATTATTCTTTTTGTGAGAATGCTAAGGAAATTTGGGACACTTTACAAAAGGTGTATGGAAACACCACTAACTTCTTAAGAATTTTAGAGATGAAAAAGTATTTGAATGAATTAAAGCAGGAGTATGCTGAATTCACAAAGCATTATGGCTCATTCAGAGAATTGTGGGCTGAGCTAGAGATGCTAATGCCAGCCACAATTGATCCAATTGTTCTCCTAGAAAGGAAAGAACAAGACAAGGTGTTTAGGTTACTATTAACTCTTAACACAACTTACTCAGATTTTATTAAGTATATTCTCAGGTCTGATAAGCTTCCTAGCTTGGAAAATATTTATGTTCAAATCCAAAAGGAGCAAGGATCCCATAGAATTTTTGGCAACAAGGCTGAATTAGTGGCTGCATACAAGAGTTTCTTCAAACCAACAACAACAAATGAAAGAAGGAAGAAGAGACCAATATGTGACCATTGCAAAAGGAGTGGCCATACAAAAAATGAGTGTTGGGTACTTCATCCTGAGCTGAAGCCAAGCTGGGCTCTTGAGAGACAACAGAACACAACTGGCCACACTCAGCTGCAAACTGCCGGCCATGGCATGTACAAGCTCACGGCTCCTTCTATGGTGTGTACCAGCTCCCATTGTCACTCAGCCTCAACCAGTTCCATGTCTTCAGCATCTGAATTTGTGACAAAATCAGATCTAGAAGCTCTTCTCAAAGCAATTAAGGATGGTAATGTGTTGGATAAAACTTTCCATGCTTCTTTTCAAACTTCTTTTACTCCTAATGCCTCTAAATCATTGGTTGTTGATTATGGTTTTTTTCATCATATGATTAGTGATCTAGGATTGCTAGAGAATTTAGAACCTGTCTTAGGTAATGTTGTCATTGCTAATGGAATCAAAGTACCAATTAAAGGCATATGAAAGCTTAAGTTGTTTGATAAAGAATCTAAAGCCTTTTACATGTCATCTTTTACATCAAATTTTCTTTCAGTTAAAAGAGTCACTACTGATTTAAATTGTCAAGCTATCTTTGGTCCTAATGATTTTTACTTCCAGGATAATGAGACTATTAGGAGATTTGGAATGGGAACTACAAGAAATGACTTGTATGTGCTTGAAGATATGACCAATGCAAGAGGGGTAGAACCGGTTGCTAGTACTAGCTCTTTTAGTGATGATTATGATCTTTGGCATTCTAGATTAGGACATCCTCATCCTAGAGCAGTAGAACTAATTGTTCCTGGTTTAAAAATGTCAAATGATATGTGTGATTCTTGTACACTTGGGAAACATTGCAAAACAGTTTTTGATAAATCTTTGCATACTTGTGATAATTATTTTGAGTTGGTGCATTCTGATGTTTGGACATCTTCATTCTCATCTAGAGAAAAACACAAGTATTTTGTGACATTTATTGATGAAAAGTCCAAATATAATTGGGTCACTTTGCTTAGTTCTAAAGATAGAGTATTTGATGCATTTCTAAATTTTCAAGCATATGTTACTAACCAATACAATGCAATTATTAAATGCTTTGGAACAGATAATGGAAGGGAATACACTAGCACCAGGCTTCAACAACACTTGGCCAAACATAGAATTGAACATCAACCCAGCTGTCCTTACACTCCACAACAAAATGGAGTGGCTGAAAGGAAAAATAGGCATTTGATGGAAGTTGTGACAACAATGATGTTCCACATGAAAGTTCCCAAAAGATTTTGGGGGAATGCTCTGGTAGCTGCATGCTACTTGATTAATAGGACTCCTACAAAAGTCCTAGATGACTTGTCTCCATTTGAGGTACTAAAAAAAATTAGACCTAACATTGACCACTTAAGAGTTTTTGGTTGTGTTTGTTTTGTATTAGTTCCAATAGAGCAAAAGAACAAGCTGGAACCAAAGAGTTCCAAAGCTATGTTCATTGGGTATTCATTTACCCAGAAAAAATACAAATGCTATGATCCAGAGACTAGAAGAGTCTTAGTATCCAAAGATGTCAAATTCTAAGAATCAAAGGGTTTCTATGAATAAGGAACTTGTGATCAATTCAAACACATCTCCACAACAAGATCAGATCAAGCTGAGAACTTGAGAAGGCTCTTGGAGAGCATTAACATAGTTTCTCCTCATCCTCAGCCCACGGTCACCACACCTCAGCCTCCTGCACCAGCAGCGTCCAGTCCCAGCATAACCACAACACTGGCACGGCCAGCTGGACCGCGGCCATCCACTCCAGCCGGTCCATCCAATCTGCGGCCATCTTCTGGTCTTCCCTCTAGCTCTCATGATCTTCCTCCTCTTGAACATGGGGGGGGGAGAAGCATCTACTCATGTCCAACAAAAATCAGAAGGAGATGAATCAATTCTAGTCTCAGCTTCCAAAAGATCAAGAGATGTAGATGTGCCCAATCTCATTGAAGCTTTAGGTGAATAGGAGGAGCCTATCCAAGAAGCTCCACCTACAGTGTTAAGAAGGAACACAAGACAAAGGAATTCACCAGTCTTCTAAAATGGGAATTCTGTGGTTCATCATGATCAGGGAGTTTGTAACATTGCTTACTTACCTACTAACCATGTTGCATTCACTTCAAGTCTTGATAAGGAACAGATTTCAAAGACATACGAGGAAGCTATGAATAAGAAGGAATGGAGGAAAGCTATCATAGCTGAGAAACAAGCTATGGAAAGGAATGGTACCTATGCTCCAGCCACTTTATCTAAAGGAAAAAGGGCTGTAAGTTCTAAATGGATTTTTACCATTAAATACAAAAGCAATGGTGAAATTGATAGATATAAAGCTAGATTGATGGCTAGAGGATTTACTCAGACTTATGGTGAAGATTATAGAGATACCTTTGCACCTGTAGCTAAGCTTCACTCTGTTAATGTTGTTCTTTAACTTGCTACTAACCTTGATTGTGAATTATGGCAAATGGATGTTAAGAATACATTCTTACAAGGTGAATTAGAAGAAGATGTATACATGTCACCTCCACCAGGTCTAGAGGAAGAGGTAGGGGCCGGGAATATACTCAGGCTGAGGAAGGCCATCTATGGCCGTAAACAATCTCCAAGAGCTTGGTACCACAAACTAAGTGTAACCTTGATGGATAGAGGCTTGAAAAGATCTGAAGTTGAACATACTATTTTTACACTAAAGAATAAGGAAGGTATTGTTGTAATTCTCATTTATGTAGATGATATAATCATGTATGGCGATGATAGTGTCGGTATTGCATCTACAAAAGAATATTTTAAGAGTGTCTTTGATATTAAGGATTAAGGAGAACTTAAATACTTCTTAGGAATTGAAGTGTGTAGGTTCAAGGAAGGTCTCTTATTATCTCAAAGGAAATATGTTGTAGATTTACTAACCTCTACAGGTATGATGGAAGCTAATTAATCCAAAACACTCTTAGAAGAAGACTATAAAATCGGAACTAAGGGGAAGCTATGATTTTCATGATCCTAAGCTTTATAGGAAAGTGGTTGGTAGACCAGATTTATTTTTTGCTGTGAATCAGGTATCTTAGCACATGCAGGGTCCAAAGATGAGATATTGGAAGATGTCAAATCGAATTTTAAGATATCTAAAAGGCACTCATGAACAAGGTATATGGATGGGTTGCAATAGAAACACAAATGTGGTTGGTTATTGTAATGCAGATTGGGCAGGAGATAGGGAGGATAGAAGAAGTACCACAGGCTATTGTACTTTCAAAGGAGGGAACCTTGTGACTTGGAAAACCAAGAAGCAAAAGGTGATGTCATGCTGTACTGCATAATCAGAATATACATCCATGAGGAAGCTTACAACTGAATGCATTTGGCTGAAGGAACTCCTTGAGGACTTGGCCGTGAGCTTTGATGATCCTATCATCATTCATTGTGACAATCAGACTGCTATACACATTGCCTCCAACTATGTGTTTCATGAAAGGACCAAGCATATAGAAGTAGATTGCCACAAAGTAAGAGAAGCTATTGGAAAAAGGAATAATCTTGCCTTGCTATACAAGGAGTGAGGATCAACTAGCTGATGTGTTCACCAAGGCAACAACTTTGAAGAATGGCGCCTCCATCTATCCAAGGCTTGGCCTTATGACCATTCCACAACATAGAGTGTTATACTCTTTTTCCCTAGAAAAAGTTTTGTCCCAATTGAATTTTCCTTCTTTTGGTTTTTAATGAGGTAATGCTTCATGGTTGCAAGCTTAGGCATTTTTCATGTCTTAAGCTTGAGGGAGAGTGTTGAAATGAAGAAGAAATGATGAAGGAAAAAGACCTTTAACTCTAGGAAAAAGGCGTGTGGTCTAAGTCATCTAAGGGGAGTGTCTAAGGCTTGTTTGTATTCTAGTATTATGTTATCCTTGTAGCCATTCATGTATAAGGCAATCCTTGTATCCAAATAAGCCTAGACTAGATTAGTATAAATAGCTATTTCTCTCCTCATTTGTAATTTAGAAACATTATTCTCATTTTCTCAATAAAATCATTCTTCTTTCTAATCTCTTTAATCTCTCATTCTCTCATTCTCTAAATCTACAAATATCTTAATCTCATATTCTTTCAGGCAGTACGAGTGTGGAAGAGTACTGTGAGGATTTTGAGCACCTAGAAATCGGTTGGAAGTAGAAGACTCTCTAGAGAGTCTAATGGCATAATTTGTGGGTGTTTTGCAAGAAAGGATTGCTAGGAAGGTTGAGAGACAGACATACCATGAGTTAGGAGAGTTGCTACATCTTGCCAACCAGATTGAACAACAGAATAAACGCAAGGCAGTAAACAACACTCGGCCTAAGACTATCTGGAACCCCACGTTTAATCCAACAGAGAGGAGCACTAGTACACCAGGAGATAGCCGGTTCAAGAGCAAAGTGAGTGAGCTCACCAAGGCGATCAAATCTGACCCTAGTGCACCTCAACATGCCATGGCAACTGCTCCCCCCCAACGGAGCCGAGACATCTTGTGTTTCAAATGTAATGGAAGAGAACACATGGCGAGAAAGTGTCCTAATCAAAGAGCCATGATCCTCACACCATCTGGAGACTACGAGTCTCAAGATGAAAAAGAAGAAAAATCCCACAACTTCTGTGAACCAGAGGACATAAAGTATCCAGACTCAGGAGAGCTCCTTATGATGAGGAGTCCTAAATGCAATGGTAGGTCTTGAAAAGGTTGCACAAAGAAAAAATATCTTCCATACTCGGTGCACTATTCAGGGAAATGTATGTTCTCTAATCATTGATAGAGGTTATTGTACTAATGTAGCTAGTTCCTATATGGTAGACAAACTTGGCCTCAAGAGAACTAAACACCATCATCCTTATAAGTTGAGGTGGCACAATGATAAGGCTGAGTTAAATATATCAGATCAAGTTAAGGTTCCATTTAGTGTGGTGTGATACCATGATCAGGTGATATGTGATGTGGTCCCAATGCAAGCTGGTCATCTCTTATTGGGACGTCCATGGCAGTTTGACAGAAAAACCACACATAAATGAGAATTACCACAATGCAAGCTGGGATGGACTAATCTCTACTCTTTTGAGCATGAAAAGCGAATGTACAAACTGGCGCCATTATCACCTCAACAAGTGAGGGACATGCATGCAAAAATGGCTAAGGATGGGAGTAAACACAAGGAGAATTTCTTAATTAAATCCAGTGACATCCGAAAGGCCATTGGTAAGCAAGATGAACATGTTATCGTACTGATGTTTAAATAGCTTTTGAGTGCAGAAAAAGCAAACATCAAGTTACCATCAGAGGTGAATACATTGCTGGAAACATATGCTGATATGTTTTCTGAAGAACTACCACCTGGATTGCCGCCAGTAAGAGGCATATAACACAACATTGACTTCATTCCATGAGCCCAACTACCTAATAGGGCTGCCTACAAAGTCAATCTAGAAGAAGCGAACGAATTTGAACTCCAAATAAGGGAGTTAATGGCTCAAGGATATGTGAGAGAGAGCCTCAACCCCTGTGTAGTTGTGGTTCTAATTGTGTCAAAAAAAGATGGCAGCTGGAGGATGTGTGTGGATTGCCGAGCTATCAATAACATAACCATCAAATATAGGCATCCATGAAAGATTATGAGATTAAGAAATTTGTAAAATGAGAGAATGAGAGATGATAGAGATTTAGAGAGAATGATGATTTTATTAAGAGAGAGATATATATACTAATCTAGTCTAGGCTTGTTTGGATACAAGGATTGCCTTATACATAAATGGCTACAAGGATAACATAACTCTAGGACACAAACAAGCCTTAGACACTCTCCTTTGACTATGTAACACACGACTTCTATAAAAAGCTTTAAGGACTTTCTAAATTCATCATTTCTTCTTCATTCCAACACTCCCCCTCAAGCTTAAGACATGAAGAATGTCTAAGCTTACAACCATGAAGTATACCTCATTAAAAATCTAAAGAAGGAAAACCAAATTGGGACAAAACCTTTTCTAGGGAAAAAAAGTATAACACTCTATGTTGGGATCATTGGTGTGGAATGATCATAAGGCCAAGCCTTGGATAGATGGAGGCGCCATTCTTCAGAGTTGTTGCCATGGTGAATACATCAGCTAATTGATCTTCACTCCTTGTATATCAAGGCAAGTTGATACCTTTCCCTGGCTTTCCTTACTTTGTGGCAGTCAACTTCTATATGCTTGGTTCTTTCATGGAACACAGAGTTGGAGGCAATGTGTATGGCAGCCTGATTGTCACAATGGATGGTGATAGGTTCCTCATACTTCACGGCCAGGTCTTCTGAAATTTGCTTCAGCCAAATGCATTCAGTTGTGAGCTTCCTCATTGCTCTATATTCTGATTCTGTACTAGAGCATGATACCACCTTTTGCTTATTGGTTTTCCAAGTCACAAGGTTTCCTCCTATGAAGGTACAATAGCCTGTGGTACTTCTCCTATCCTCCCTATCTCCTGCCCAATTTGCATCACAATAACCAACCACATTTGTGTTTTTATTGCAATCCATCCATATACCTTGTTCATGAGTGCCTTTTAGGTATCTTAGAATCCGCTTAGCCATCTTCCAATGTCTCATCTTGGGACCTTGCATGTGTTGAGATACCTGATTCACAGTAAAACATAAATCTGGTCTTTTGATGGTTAGATAAATAAGCTTACCAACCACTTTCCTATAGAGTTTAGGATCATGAAAATCAATTTCATCCTCTAGCTCCCCCTTAGTTGCGATTTTATAATCTTCCTCTAAGGATGTTTTAGCTGGTTTAGCTTCCATCATACCTGTAGAGGTTAGTAAATCTGCAACATATTTCGTTTGAGATAAATGAGACCTTCCTTGAACCTACACACTTCAATTCCCAAGAAGTATTTAAGTTCTCCTAGATCCTTAATATCAAAGACACTCTTCAAGTAATCTTTAGTAGATGCAATACCAACACTATCACTACCAGATATGATTATATCATCTACATAAATAAGAATTAATACAATAGCTTCCTTGCTTTTGAGTGTAAAAAGAGTATGTTCAACTTCAGATCTTTTGAAGCCTCTATCCATTAAGGTTACAGTTAGCTTGTCGTACCAAGCTATTGGAGATTGTTTAAGGCCATAGATAGCCTTCCTCAGTCTAAGAGTATTGCCGCTTCCTACCTCCTCCTCTAGACCTGGTGGAGGTGACATGTATACATCTTCTTCTAGCTCACCTTGCAAGAAAGCATTCTTAACATCCATTTGCCATAACTCCCACTCAAGGTTAGTAGCAAGTGAAAGAACAACATTAACAGAATGAAGCTTAGCTACAGGTGCAAAGGTATCCCTATAATCCTCACCATATGTTTGAGTAAAACCCCTAGCCACCAACCTAGCTTTATATCTATCAATTTCACCATTGCTTTTGTATTTAATGGTAAAAATCCATTTAGAACTTACAGCCCTTTTTCCTTTTGGTAAAGTAGCTGAAGCATAGGTACTATTCCTTTCTATGGCTTGTTTCTCAACTAGAATAGCTTCCCTCCATTTCTTCTTGGTCATAGCTTCCTCACATGTCTTTGGAATCTGCTCTTTATCAAAACTATAAATGAAAGCAACATGATTAGTAGGTAAATGAGCAATATTACAAACTCCCTGATCTATTGAATAACAAAATTCCCATTGTAGAACACTGGTGGTTTTCTTTGTCTTATGCTCCTTCTTATGACAGTAGGTGGAGCCTCTTGAATAGGATCCTCCTCTTCACCTAAAACATCAATAGGTGTAGACACTTCTCTTGATCTTTTGGAAGCTGAGACCAGAATTGATTCTTCTCCTGCTGAGTCTTGTTGGACATGAGTAGATGTCTCTCCCCCCCCCCATGTTCAAGAGGAGGAAGTCCAGGAGAGCTGAAGACACCAGGCGACTGACGGATGGAAGGGCCAGTTGGTGTAAAGGGTCGCGGATCAGCTGGTGTGGCCGCGGCTGGTTGGCTAGGACCGGTCATGGCCGGAACAAGTGGTGCATGAAGAGCCGTGGCTGGGGATTGATGAGCCTGAGGATATACAATACCAATGCTTTCCAAGAGCCTCCTCAAGTTCTCATCTTGGTCTGATCTTGTTGTTGAGATGTCCTTAAATTGATCCCAAATTCCTTCTTCATATAAACCTTTGGACTCTTGGAACTTAGCATCTCTGGATAACAAGACTCTTCCTAGTATCTGGATTATAACATTTGTATCCTTTCTGAGTAGAAGAATACCCAATGAACATAGCTTTGGTATTCTTTGGGTCCAGCTTGTTCCTTTGCTCCCTTGGAACTAATACAAAACAAACACAACCAAAAACTCTTAAATGGTCAATGTTGGGTCTAGTTTTTTTTAGTACCTCAAATAGAGACAAGTCATCTAGGACTTTTGTAGGAGTCCTATTAATCAAGTAGCATGCAGCTACAAGAGCACCCCCCCAAAATCTCTTGAGAACTTTCATGTGGAACATCATTGTTCTCACAACTTCCATCAAATGTCTATTCTTCCTTTCAGCCACTCCATTTTGTTGTGGAGTGTAAGGACAGCTGGTTTGATGTTCAATGACATGCTTGGCCAAATTTTGTTGGAGTTTGGTGCTAGTGTATTCTCCTCCATTATCTATTCTAAAGCATTTAATACTTGCATAGTATTGATTAGTAACATATGCTTGAAAATTTAAAAATGCATCAAATACTTTATCTTTAAAGCTAAGTAAAGTAAACCAAGTATATTTGGACTTTTCATCAATAAATGTCACAAAATACTTATGGTTTTGTCTAGATGTAAATGGAGATGTCCAAACATCAGAATGCACCAACTCAAAACTGTTTTATAATGCTTTCTAAGTATACAAGAATCACACAAATCCTTTGGCATTTTCAAACCAAGAACAATAAATTCAAGTGCTCTAGGATAAGGATGTCATAATCTAGCATGCCAAAGATCAGAATCAGTACTAAATGAACCTGCTTGAAAGGCCGCCTCTAACTCACTAACACTAGTCATGTTTTCAAGCACATACAAGTCATCTCTAGTGGTTCCTTGTTCAAATCTTCTACTAGTCTCAATATCCTGAAAATAGAAATCATTAGGGCCAAATATAGCTTGAAAATTTAAATAAGTAGTAGCTCTTTTAACTGAAAGCAAATTAGAAGTAAAGGAAGGCATGTAAAAGGCTTTAGATTCTTTATCAAATAACTTTAGTTTTTCTATGCCTTTAATTGGTACTTTAATTCCATTAGCAATGAGACAATTATCTAGGGGAGGTTCTACATTCTCTAGCAATCCTAGATCACTAATCATGTGATGAGAAGCACCAGAATCAACCACCAATGATTTAGTGGCATTAGAAGTAAAAAGAGTTTGAAAAGAAGCATGAAAAGTTTTACCCATCACATTGTTATCCTTTATTGCATTGATAAGAGCTTCTAAGTCTGATTTTGTCACAAATTCAGATGCTGGAGACATGGCACTAGATAGATTTAGAGAGATTTGTAGAATGAGAGAATGAGAGATTAGATAGATTTAAAGAGAAGAATGATTTTATTAAGAGAATGAGAATAATAGTTTCTAAGTTACAAAAGAGAAAGGAGAGATATATTTATACTAATCTAGTCTAAGCTTGTTTGGATACAAATATTGCTTTATACATGAATGACTACAAGGATAACATAACTGTAGGACACAAACAAGCCTTAGACACTACCCTTTGACTATGTAACACACGACTTCTATAGAAAGCTTTAAGGGCTTTCTAAATCCATCATTTCTTCTTCATTCGAACAATCCCATTCTCATATTAGATGACATGCTTGATGAGCTCAGTGGTACCACCATCTTCTCCAAATTTGATCTTAAAAGTGGCTACCATCAAGTCAAAATGCGAGAGAGAATTGAGTGAAAAACTGTCTTCAAGACTAAGCAGGGGTTATACGAGTGGCTGGTCATGCCATTCGGTTTATTAAACGCCCCCAGTACATTTATACGTCTAATGAATCATGTTCTTAGACCATACATCAGTAAGTTTGTGGTTGTATATTTTGATGATATACTTATTTACAGTTCATCTTATTTTGACCATGTGACACATCTTAAGACAGTAATACGAATACTTCAGAAAGAGAAGTTGTATGCTAATCTCAAGAAGTGCACATTCTGCACTGATCAAGTTGTCTTTTTAGGTTTTGCTGTGAGTTTGCATGATTTATAGGTTGACAAAGACAATCAAAGCCATTAAGGAGTGGCCAGCCAACCAGTATCAGCTTAGTGCAAAGTTTCCACGGCCTATCTAGCTCTTATAGGCGTTTTGTTAAAGACTTGAGCACCATTGCAGCTCCTATGACTTCGGTGATCAAAAGAACCAAAATTTTAAGTGGGGAGAGGAACAAGAACCGGCTTTCCAACTCCTCAAGGAGAGACACATGCACCTGTTCTAGCACTTGTAGACTTCAACAAAACATTCAAAGTAGAATGTGATGCATCTGGCATTGGAATATGAGCATTGCTAATCCCAGGAAGAAAATCAGTAGCATACTTCAGTGAGAAGTTCAGTGGCGCCTCAATTAATTATCCCACCTATGATAAAAAGCTTTATGCACTGGTGAGGACAATGGAAGCTTGGCAACACTACTTGCTTGCCAGGGAGTGTGTTAGTCACACAGACCATCAGACCCTACAACATCTCAAAGGCCAAACTAAGTTTAAAAGGAGACATGCAAGATGGTTGGAATACATTGAAACGTTTCCCTACGTCACCAAATATAAGAAGGGAAAGAAGAATGTTGTAGCTGATGCATACAACCTTATTTCAATCATGGAATCCAAAGTGCTGGAATTTGAATTGATTAAGGATCTGTATGCTGAAGATGATGATTTTAAGGAGAGCTACAAAGAGCTTAGAAAACGCGCCTACAGCAATTTCTATTTTTTCGATGGTTTCTTGTTCAAAAGAAAGAGATTTTGCATTCCAGGGGGATCCATCAGAGAGTTACTGCTAAGAGAGGCGCATGGAGGTGGATTAATGGGTCATTTTGGCGTGGACAATACATTGAACATGCTGAAGGAACATTTCTTCTGGCACCATCAGAAAAGAGATGTGGAAGCCCATTGTGCTCGCTGCTTGCTCTGCAATAGAGCCAAGTCCATGCCACTTCCTATTCCTACTACTCCTTGGACTGACATATCTATGGATTTTGTGTTAGGCTTGCCTAAGATAAACCACAAAGACTCCATCTTTGTTGTAGTAGACATGTTTTCTAAGATGGAACATTTCATACCATGTGCTAAGACGAATGATGCTAATCAAATCACAAATTTGTTCTTCAAGAAAGTAGTGAGGCTTCATGGAATTTTAAGAACAATAGTGTTAGATTGAGACAAAGTTTCTGAGTCACTTCTGAATATCAATGTGGAAGAAACTAGGAACTAAACTGGTGTTCTCAATGACATACCATCCAAAAACTGATGGGCAAACAGAGGTGGTTAACAGGACGTTGTCAACATTGCTTAGGGCAACCATTGGGCGAAATTTGAAGACCTGGCTTGAATGCATACCTTTTGTGGAGTTCGCTTACAACCGAGCTTCTCACTCAGCCACAAGGATGTCACCATTCGAGATTGTCTATGGATTCAACCCCCAGTCGCCAATAGAACTCACCTCACTGCGTCCAGCCGAAATTGTTAGCCTAGAAGGGGAGACAAAAGCAGAGTTCATCAAAAAGCTACACCAGAAAGCTAAGGAGAACATAGAAAGAGAATAGAAGCATATGCAAGGCAAGCCAACAAAGGGAGGAAACAAGTTACTTTTAAAGAATGAGATTGGCTTTGCTTGCATATGAGTACAGAAAGGTTTCCCCAAAAGAGGAAAGATAAGCTTGCACCAAGAGGAGATGGTCCATGCAGAGTTCTTAAGAAGATCAACGACAATGCATACCAATTGGAGATTCTAGGTGAGTTTAATGTATCTTCTACTTTTATTGTTTCTAATTTAGAAATTTTTGATGCATGAGATGATCCAGTTTTGAGGACAAAATCTTCTGAAGAGGGAGGGAATGATGAGGACATCGGCTCTTCAACAACGCTAGCTGAACCAGAGGGAGTGGAGATAATTCCTCAAGTACCAAGCAGACCTATAACTCGCAAGAGAATCAGAGTCATTGGGTACAAGTTCAACCATCTAGTAGAATTTGTGCTCAAGCAAGGATCAGTCAGCCTTTGGCATCCTCACCAGCAGACAACAACAAGGGAGAATTTGCAAGTATTTCATGTGAGCTTCTTCAGTGTTAGGCATCATCTTTTGGGGTCTTTACTATCACCATAGAGTAAAGACACACAAAGACATGCTAGGGAATTGTACTCTTTTTCATATCTTCGATTTTGTCTCAATGGGTTTTTAGAAGGGGGTTTTAACGAGGCAACACCTCAATTGTGCAAGTCAAGGTCTGTTCTACGACAATCATCTCTTACAAGCCCCTGGAATAATCAGAAGATGAGGACTCTTTAATGAAGACAAGCTCCAGCAATTTTCTATACTGCTTGTTGTTTTTTGTGTAAGATATGAACTTCTTGTTGTTTCTGTTTTAGAACTACTTGTTGTTTATTTTTAAGGCTAGGGTAATTAAAACATTAGCCTCTCCTGGAAATGACAGACACATTTTTGACAGCGGAAATAGAACCCTAGTCGATTTCTCTAGCTTTAGCATTTGATTTCTTCCTGCCTTGATCTAGCTTCCAGGCGCGATCTTGGTGTATCACGAGCCCATCCATCCCTCGTGTAGTCCAATTCATTTCCCCTTCGTATTTAACCAGGAGAGATTCTCCCTTATTTGCACAAACACCATCCCATCTGATTTTGGATCCTATTCTGAAAACCATAACTTATATCATTAGGTGTGAAACAAAAATGCTTATAAGTGCAATTGCTGATGTTGAAGTGTAAGAAAAGCTTAAGAGATATAACTTTTCTTCTCCAAAATTCTCTCTTTATCCTTACTTATTGTTTAACAGTTGGTTTTTTACAGCATTTGAAACCCCATTGATACAAAAATATTAAATCACTTGGCTTCTCTCGGTTACAGGTCTGTTGGTTTTCTATTTCATATTTGTCACTTAGTTTTGATATTACTTTGTTTCTTTTTAATACCATTTTTATTTTACGTCACAAGAAACTCACATTTCCTACTGTTTTTATTTTATTTACTTCGTACCTAGCCATTTCAATTACATTCGAGAGTTGTTTTGGATTTTTTAATTTTTTTCTTACTTTAAACTTGGAAAATTGGCTGCTGCTCTTTTTTGAATGAATAAAATTATTTTAAGTTATCTTTTTATACTTGTTACATTGTTTCAGTTCGGGTTTAGTAAGTATTTTGAATTAGAACCAAACCCAAAAAGGATTCGGTTAAAATTTGGGGTCTAAGATGTGTTACCAAAACTGAACCGAACATAAAATATCCCAAACTAAATCGGATCCAAAAGAAATATCCAAATAAGACCTAGATCCCTCATTCCAAAATTCAGAAAACCGAAAAAAACCGAACTCTCACCCCTAAATGGAATATTATATTGAATACACCTCTTAAGTGCTTTATTAAACTCATTCTAAACTGCGGGAACCTTCGTCTCTTCGACAAGGTTAATCATACTCTGACAACTTTACGTAAGGCAAAGTTTGTTTTTTTGAGGGTGATAGTGAATCTTTTCATACCTTATCAATTCATCCTTAATCTTGAATATTATATTGAGTTTTTTAAAAAAAATACAAAGAATTCTTGTTACTATTGAAGTCTACTCTATACTCTTCATTAGATCCTATATTCACTCCGATAGTATGATAATACGAGTTGATGCAAAAGAAATGAATGCATTTACATACTTTTTTTTTAAAAAAAAATAGTAAAAATAGATATAAAATAATCAAGATTATGTTTCATCCCTTAATTACTAGATTTTACAAAGCCCACTCATCCATGACATCGTCAGGTCATAAAAAAATATTTTTTCAAATGAACCAGCCTATCCAATGTAATAGATAAGATCACCTCCAATGGTGAGAAATTTAAAATTGAGTATCTCACTAATTTAATATTTTTATATTTAATATAATTAAATTATTTATTTAAATAAAAAGATTGAATCAATACAAAATGGACAAGTGGAATGAGAGTTTCTAAACCCGGTTTCTAAATTTTTTAACAAAGATAGATTTTCTTTTTTTTTCTATTTCTTCATGTTTTGTATTAAAATATTAATAAAAAATAGTTAAAAAACTTTGTTGGAAGTGATCTAACGTCATATTTCTGCACGATCGATCAATAGTTCAATTCGTATATTCTCATAATCCATCTTCTCTTTACACACTACAAGAAAACATGAATTTCCGACTACAAAAGGCGACTAAATACTTAGTCGCCAATACTTGCAACTAGTTACCTACAATATGACGACTAAATTATGACTACAGCGACTTAGTTGTCACTTAATCGCTACTTTATTACTAAGCTATATTGACGGTAGGTAGTCGTAAATTACCAATTAATATACTACTAATATACCACACATAAATTATTTGCAATTTAACCATCTATGAACCGACATCAAACCGTGTAAACCAAACCTTTTTTGTTTAATTTTAGTCACGACATAGCGAATATTTGACGACTACGAAAAAAATAAAAACTTCATATAAAAGTTGGGAGAATCACCAATTCCTAACCCTAATTTTTCTTTGCCTCTTCGGGCGATTCTTTGCCTCTTCGAGCGATTCTTCGTCTCTCATCTCTTCCGTATAAATAATTTTGTTCTTCTTTAAATCTTGTACGCCATCTTTTTTCTCCTTCAAATTGTTTTATCATCGATTCAATCTTCGTCTCTTATCTCGCATCTGAATCAAAGAGGAGAAGGAAAATCTTAGCCTTAAATATGTAAGTTTTTCATCGTTGAAATTTGTTTTTGTTTTAGGGTTTGATAATTTATTAATTGTTTTGATGTTTTTGTTTCTCATTAAGGTGAGTAGTCCACAATCAAGCAATGCCTAAAGCTAACCGAGGGAGAAAGAGAAGACTCGTTGCCAATGTTTCTAAAAAATGTGGAGGGTGTAGCCGAGTTGGTTTGGGGAGTCGAGTGAGTCCTCTTTCGATTCAATACAATTTCACGCCCGCGGCGGAAATTTCTCCAACTCATTCGACCGAAGAGCCTGTTCATCCTTTATCCCAAGGATTAACAGGCTCACATGACCGCGACTTTCCACCACCACAGTCACTTTTTTAGGGCTCTGGTAATGTACATCGTGAAGACACTGTGCCTGTTTCTTCACACGAAGTACAGAATGATCAATCGGCGCCGCCTCCACACTGTAACTCTCATACTCGAAGTGGTCCATCTTCACAAGGTAAAAATTACAGGGGGATTCTGATTATGTGTTACCAAAATTCCAGGAGGAAACACAGAGGGCTCTTAATGCTCTGATAATGGTACCAGAACGTAATAAGTTTACCACTGTTCTTTCTCCCATACCGACGCCAAACTCAACATTATATACGTTTTGATGTTTATCATATTTTTTCTTGTTTTACACTTATACATTTTCTCAAGTGTGCAGGTTTACTTGAGACAAAAGATTAAAGTTGGTTCGGTCTAACACCAAAGTGTTTACGAATAAATTTGATGCTGCATATTATAGTTGGATATGTGTGCCTCAGGAGAGACAAGAGAGATACTTCATCGAGTTTGCGGTAATATATTTTAGTTATGAGTTAGAATTATTTGATTTTTAGAATTCGGTAATGTTTTTTAGTTAGTAGTTAGAGTTATGTGATTCTTAGAATTTGGTTGTTAGTAGTTAGAGTTATGTTTATAATTTTGTGTCATTGAAACACTTTACTTCATCATAATTTGTTTGTAGTTAGAGTTATGTTACAACAAACTGGGTCATTTAAATACTTGTGTACTTCATCATAATCTGTTTGTTTTGTAGATAACTGATAGGTTTCATAATGCTTACTATAGGAAGAAGAAGAGAGAAGACATTGGAGAGAAGAGAGTTGCACTTCTTGCAGACGATTCGAAGAAGGAAAGAAGAACAAAGACTGTTATGCTTAACAAAGGAGAATGAAGCAAATACTCTGGTAGAGAAAGAGACTTAATAATAATTAACTTTGCTTTAGATTATAAATAAGAGAGAGTGTTGTATTTGCTACTCATGGAGAAAGTAGTAGAATCAGAGTATAGAGAGGGATCGTCATGAGATCTTCTTCTCGAGTCAATCTCGTTATGAGGGATTGATTTATGTTTCTGGTTTTATAAACTCTAGATCATAATCTACGTACAATTCAGTATTCTTGTGTTACGGAGATAGTTAAAACCTATCATTGGTGCGGCGACACTCGATCGAGCTCTAACGTTTCCCTCGTTCTGGGTTTTTGTTGCAGCTTGGGTTTCTATCGTCACAGATCGGGTTTTTGGCTGGTGTTGGGTTCACGATCGGTACGTTGCGTCTTTCTCTTTCATACGATCCAGCTTGCGTGGGTATTTTTCCGATCGATTCTTCTTCTGTGGGTTGTCTTACGATCATCGGATCGTTGATCGGAGTTTTCTGCGACTGGTTCTCCAAGGTTTGCTTTCCTTGTGTCTGATCGGTTTACCCCATTTCCTCTGTTTTTCACCATTCGTACTCTGTTTCTTCTGGGTTTTGGAGGATTTTTCTGCTTCTTTGTTTCTGGGTTTGCTTTCGGGGACTGTGCTTGGTTTTGGACGTTCACAATGACATCACCTACTTCTCCTGTTTGTGATTCTCATTTGGCTGATTCTCCAACGGTTGAGGTGGCTTTACATACGGAAGTATCCTTTCTCAAAGGAGGTTATCAGCTTTTGTTGCAGGAAGCAGCAGCTAATAAACAGCGATTTTCGGCTATCGAGGAGCAATTTCGCTCTCTTTTGAAAATTTTGGGTAAGCAGCCAGTGGATTCCTGTCCGGAGCCTGACTTACCGTCTCGCCAGGCTTGTGACTCCCCGTTTGGATTCTCAGACTCGTCTGCACTCCATTCTCAGGTACATCCTTCATCTTTGGAACGAAACCGGGTTGATCCGTCACTAGGTTATCGATCTGGGAATGTGAATGTTGCAACCCGTGATAGTATGCTAAAAAAGGTTGAGATGCCATGTTTTGATGGAGTGAATACCCATGATTGGTTGGTGGATATTGAGCATTTTTTCAGGATTGGTCAATTTCGAGATTCCGAGAAATTGGATGTGGTTGCTCTCTGTGTCGAAGGAAAGGTTAAGAAGTGGTTTTCTTGGGTTCTCCGGCGTGGAGGGTTTCGTAGTTGGTCGGATTTCAAGCAACGCCTGGTTCTTCGTTTTGCGGAATCAATTGATGATGAGCCTTCTACTCGGTTGTTCTCTATTAAGCAAGTGGGGTCGGTTTCTGATTATATCTCTGAATTTGAGGAACTCTCTTCTCAAGTATCTGGTTTGGAAGACTCACATTTGGAGAAGATTTTTTATAATGGACTGAACCCAGAGATGAAAGAGGTTATTCGTTTGAAAGATCCTCACGGTCTTCAAGAGTATATTGCGGCCGTATTGCGTATAGAGTCTAGCGCTTTCTGTCGGGTTGTTAGTGACTGTCCACCTTTGGGTCAGCGTATGGTTCCACGCCAACAAAATTTTGTGAGGCCTGCGCCGCCTGCCACTCATGTTCGTGTGCCAGATCGCTCACGTGATCACCAGGCGACTGCAAGGGACATTCCTTCTGGTTCTCGTCCTCCTCCACGGCCAAGGCAGCAATATACCGATGCAGAGCTGGATAGATTACGGAGAGATAAGCTTTGCTTCCGTTGTAAGGCACCGTGGTCGCGTGCCCATGAGTGTCCCAATAAGGATTTGCGGGTTCTTACGGTCATTAATGGTTTGGAGATGGAAGTTTTTGATCCTTATCCGGAGTTTCCCTTGTATGTTGATTCCGATATTCAGACTTCGCAATCCTTAATGACTCTCTCTTTGAATGCGTTTTTGGGGATTGACTCTCCTAAGACAACCAAATTGCGTGGTCAGATTCACCAGAAGGAGGTAACAATCATGCTTGATAGTGGAGCATCTCACAACTTCATCTCTCCTGCAGTTGTGAACAAGCTACGGTTAAAGGTTTCTCCTACGAATAGCTTGGATGTCTTGTTGGGTAATGGTGTTACTGTGCACGCCATGGGTGTCTGCCGTGCAGTGACATTCCATCTCGATCATACTGACTTTACATCTGATTTTATCTCCTTAGAACTGGGAAGTGTAGATGTGATACTTGGTGTACAATGGCTTGAAACGTTAGGCAGGTGTGAGGTTGATTGGAAGCGGCAAGAGCTTTCCTTCGTCTATCGTGGAACCCGAGTGACTTTGTTTGGCGATCCTACGCTACATTGCACTCGTCTTTCCCTCAAGTCATTGTTCCCAGTCTCCAGTGCGTGTCCACAGGGCCAGGGGTTGCCTTTGACGCCCACAGGTGTAACATCTACTTTACCAGATTATGATACAGCTCTCTCCGGCTTGTTAGCAACCTTTGAGGATGTTTTTGCTACTCCCACTTCCTTACCTCCCATCAGAGGTAATGAGCATGCTATTGTCCTTAAGCCAGGAGTGTCTGCTGTGTCGGTGCATCCATATCGCTACCCTCATGCTAGAAAAGTAGTGATGGAAACCATGGTTTCTGACATGCTTCAAGCGGGTATTATTCGGCCAAGCACCAGTCCCTTCTCTAGCCCGGTCCTCTTAGTTACAAAAAAAGATGGAGGGTTTCGGTTTTGTGTGGATTACCGTGCTCTTAATCGTTCCACAGTGCCGGATAAGTACCCGATTCCTGTCATTGACCAACTGTTGGATGAATTGCATGGAGATTCCGTTTTTTCTAAGCTGGATTTACGGTCTGGGTATCACCAGATTCGCATGGTCGAGCAGGATATCCCCAAGACGGCTTTTCGTACCATTGAAGGACATTATGAGTTTCTTGTGATGCCTTTTGGGCTAATGAACGCTCCTGCCACATTTCAGGCCCTCATGAACCAAATTTTTAAGCCGTTTCTTCGGGATTTCATTCTGGTATTCTTTGATGATATCTTGGTTTACAGCTAGAACATGGCAGCTCATGTGGTTCATTTGGAACGGGTTTTCTCGATTTTACGTTCTCAGCAACTCTTTGCCAATCGAAAAAAATGCTCCTTTGGTGTTGCTCAAGTGGAGTATCTCGGTCATATAGTCTCTTTGGGTGGTGTTGCGACAGACTCCGTTAAGACTGCAGCTATGCGTGAGTGGCCGGTTCCATCAACAGTCAAGCAATTGCGGGGATTTTTGGGTCTCACGGGCTACTACCGGCGTTTTGTTCGTAATTATGGATTGCTGGCTCGCCCTCTCACAGCTTTACTAAAGAAAGATCAGTTCTCTTGGTCGGCTGCATCTCAAGATGCTTTTGACTCACTCAAATCTGCTATGAGTAATGCTCCTGTTTTGGCTCTTCCAGATTTTCAACGCTTGTTTGTTGTTGAAACCGATGCTTCGGGTTTTGGCGTGGGAGCCGTATTAATGCAAGATAGCAAACCAATTGCTTACTTCAGTCTTGCTTTAACTGTGCGGGAGCAGTTAAAATCAGCTTATGAACGAGAATTGATGGCTATTGTTATGGCTGTTCGTAAATGGAAACATTATCTGGTGGGCAGGAAATTTCATGTGCATACCGATCAGCGCAGCATTAAGTACTTGCTTGAGCAACGTGAAGTGAACATGGAATATCAGCGTTGGTTAACTCGGTTATTGGGTTTCGATTTTGATATATTCTATAAACCAGGCTGTGAGAACAAGGCAGCAGATGGACTTTCTCGCAGTTTCTCATTAAGTACTCTGAGTTTGTCTCTTACTGTTCCCACGGTGTTAGAGTGGCAAGACTTGTATTTGGAGATTGCAGCAGATGTAGGTATTCAGCGCATTATTTCGCAGCTTCAATCTAATGAGCTCACGTCTTCACATTTGCGAGTGATTGATGGTCGTTTGTGGTCTAAACATCGGTTGGTTTTACCCCCCACATCTCGCTTCATCCCTTTAATTTTACATGAATGTCATGATAGTCAGGTGGGTGGACATTCTGGGGTGCTTAAAACTCTTAAACGGGTTCAACAATCTTTCTACTGGGAGGGTATCTTTAAACGAGTGCAGCAGTATGTGGCAGAGTGTACGGTCTGTCAAACTCACAAGAATTCGATGTTATCACCAGCAGGATTGCTACAGCCACTCCCACTACCTGATCGTGTGTGGGAAGATATCAATATGGACTTCATTGAAGGTTTACCGACTTCAGGGGGAGTTAACGTCATTTGGGTTATCATTGATCGTTTAAGTAAGTATGCCCATTTTATCAGTCTCAAGCATCCTTTTACTTCCAGTGATTTGGCAAAACGTTTCATATCGGATGTTGTTCGTTTACATGGCTTTCCTCAGAGTATTGTTTCAGATAGAGATCGGATCTTCTTGAGTTCTTTTTGGAAAGAGGCATTCCGCTTAGCAGGTACTCACCTTAAGTACATCACAGCGTTCCATCCACAAACTGATGGCCAGTCGGAAGTCTTGAATCGTTGCTTGGAGTCTTATTTACGATGCTTTGCTTCCCACCACCCGCGTACTTGGTCGCAATATTTGTGCTGGGCAGAGTTCTGGTATAACACGTCCTATCATACGTCTTTAAAAGCCACTCCTTTCTTGGTGGTCTATGGCAGAGAACCTCCTTGTCTTCTTCCTTATGAGCCTGGTTCCACTTCGAATTTCGACTTGGATGAGTCTTTGCACCAGCGGGATGCGATGCTCGCTCAGTTGAAAGTCTTTCTCCATCAAGCTCAGCAACGGATGAAAGAGCAAGCCGACAAGCATCGGCGAGAAGTTGAGTTTGCAGTGGGTGACTTGGTGTATTTGAAGCTTCGTCCGTATAGGCAGCAATCGGTGGTTCGACGGGTTTGCCACAAACTGGCAGCAAAGTTCTTTGGTCCTTATCCCATATTAGAACGTATCGGGACAGTTGCTTACAAGCTGCGTTTACCCCCAGATTCTCGCATCCACCCGGTGTTCCACATTTCTCAACTCAAACGGGCTTTCGGTGCGGGTAAGACTGTCCAGCCTCTTCCACCGCTTTCCATGGATAATTTGGATCCACCATTACAGCCCAAGGCAATCTTGGCATCCCGTAGGAACGCTACCGGTGGACTTGAACTTCTTGTTTCTTGGATTGGTCAAGCTGGCGACGCGGATTCATGGCTTTCGTCCAAGGAGTTTCGGACGCGTTTTCCTTCCTTCGAGCTTGAGGGCAAGCTCGGTTTCGATGGGCGAGTTATTGATAGGTTTCATAATGCTTACTATAGGAAGAAGAAGAGAGAAGACATTGGAGAGAAGAGAGTTGCACTTCTTGCAGACGATTCGAAGAAGGAAAGAAGAACAAAGACTGTTATGCTTAACAAAGGAGAATGAAGCAAATACTCTGGTAGAGAAAGAGACTTAATAATAATTAACTTTGCTTTAGATTATAAATAAGAGAGTGTTGTATTTGCTACTCATGGAGAAAGTAGTAGAATCAGAGTATAGAGAGGGATCGTCATGAGATCTTCTTCTCGAGTCAATCTCGTTATGAGGGATTGATTTATGTTTCTGGTTTTACAAACTCTAGATCATAATCTACGTACAATTCAGTATTCTTGTGTTACGGACATAGTTAAAACCTATCAAAAACACACACTAGGGATCCCTTGATAACAGGGACAGTTCAATATCAGTTCGAGAAGATATGTCAACGTCGGATGAAGGACATGGTTAGTAGCGCCAGACAAGTAGAGAGACCAATGAAACAATCTAGAAAACCATGATTCAATACTGGAACACTGCCGAAGCACATGAAAGGAGTAAAATATATGTCAAAGCTCTTATATCTGACCGTAATGGTCTCGGTCCTCATATCCACTTGGCAGGGCCGAGGTCGTTTCAACAAGTCCAAGAACAAATGGTCAGTTTTCCTAATTTTTTCTTACACTTATATTATTACATAACAACTTTTTACTTTGTGACATTGCAGGAAGAGGAATTAGGAAGACCTGTTAGTCTAGGTGAGGTTTTTGTGGTGACTTATACAAAGAAAGATGATTCGTATGATGATGGGAAGGCAGTGAGAATTGCTGAAAATTATAAGGGTAAGTTGCATAATAAGTTGGCTGAGAAGGACGTAGACACTTTATCGATTTCAGATGGTGCTTTGCGATATCCGGAGCTCACACCAGAAGAGTGTACAACCACTTCCTTCAGGTAAAATACATTATTTGTTTAAGTTAAGAAACCAGCTTAAGTTGATAATTTTACTTACTTCTTTCTCTTTCTTTTTTGCATAGGCTACTGAGAAGCATTCACGAGGTGTTCTTTACAGACTTGGAAGCCTGATGAACAGAATTCCGAATGATGTCAATTGCAACCGCAAGGAACCAGGAGATTCTTCATCATCTTTTTTAACTTTGCAAGAGAAGCTGCAGGATGCTGAATGTAGAATCAAAGAACAAAAGGAGAAGTTCCACCAATTGTCCTTGGTAGAAGAATATATGCGCCAAACTGATCCTGCTTTTCAGGCTTTCATCTCAACCCATGCAGCTGCATGATAAACCTGCATTTTAGTAGTTTTAATCAATCATTTTGCAGATAACTCACATGACTTAACCATTAGATTTCATATTTTAGGACACATATAGCTTCATATGCATTAGAGTCCTAGGATGTTATTCATTTTTTTTTTCAGAGGATACGAAACAAGATAGAAGCGTTTTTTGGAGTCCATGAGGATATCAGTGACTAGTGCAACGATTCAAGACTGATTGAGGATATGTCATTTGGAGGAATTAGTTAAAAAGATGATCAATTTCGTATGACTTCTTGAAGTGAAGGGATCGATCGATCGAATCATACTGAGATCGATCGATCGAGTACATGTCCAATTCTGCTTCAACTTCCAAGACCGACCAAACGAGCGAGAGAACGATCAATCAAGTTTAGATCGATCGATTACAATCTGGATCGATCGGTCTATCAACCCAAAATTTCTACGACGGATCACATGATCGATCGATCCCTTCGTCTGATCGATTTATCCCAGTAAATATTTCGTTTTTTGTCAAATAAAGCAGTTTTTCTAGAACCTATAAATATGTTTTTTTAGGAGACCTAAGGGTATCACATTTTCTATCAGCCACCCAGAGAGAAAAAAGAGAATTAGAGCCCTAGGTCTTCCTTCAACAATCTATAGTGTTTAGTAAGATAATTTTAGAATTATTGCATTAAGGATTCTTGTTTCTCTTCATCTCTGCAATCTAATAATGCTTTTCTCATTTATTATTTTTTTCTCTGCAAATTCAATCATGTCTGAGTATATATCTTAGATTCAGCCATGGACATGATAGATGATTAGGGGAATTAAGATCATGTGATGATATATAAGTCTAGAATTATGCAATTCATCACTTTTAGATGTGTTTTATGCTAGGTTGATCTCGGGAGAGTCAATTTTGGGTTTACAGAATTTACCCCTTGGAAAAGGGAAAGTGAATTTATAAGATAGTCTAATTAGTGAGTCTTATGATCCTAGCCTGCAGAAGTAGTTGTTTAGGGCATTTGATGAAAATTGAGATAGATGTTAAAGCATGTTTAGTTTTAGGGTTTGCAATGGAAATTGATCAAATCGAATTCTAAGCATAGGGGTTCTTACATGGGAATGTATTAATCTACTTATAAATTACACATTCATGATTTATAGTCTTACTTTGATCTTAACTTTTAGTCATTCTAACGCCTAATCCATGGTTGAATTATTTCGTTTATAATTCATTCTTAGTTAAGTTAAATTGTTATTTTATTTGTTTTGCCATAAATTAATTTAGTCAAGATCAATCCCAACATAACCAATTCAAAATCTCTTAACTTAGATAAACTTCTCATAATTTATTGAGTTATAAGCCTTCCCTGAGGATCGATCCCGTTTATACTACAAGATATATTAACTGTGCACTTGCAGCTACTATTCAGGTAAACTTTTGAAGATACTGTTTAGTATTCTCAGGTGAAAATCGAGGAGACAAATAAATCTATATCAAGTTTTTGGCGCCTTTTCCAGGGAAGCAATTTAGCCAATAGATTTAAGAGTCATCTAAGACTAAGATTATTACTTTTATTGCATTCTTCTCGTCGCTGACTTAAACTCAAGAAGTTTTATGTTTTGCTGGTTCATGAATTTAAGAAGTCAAGGACAACAAAACCTACAACAGTTGATTCACGAGATAGGGCACTTTGAGAGAGGAAACCGCTTAAAGATTTTAAGAGAAAGATTAGAACAATCTCCCAATATGGACATGGAGGATCAGAGAGGAGAAGCTCAACATTTTTCACCGAAAGAACACCAAGGTCGTGGAGTCGGTGCGCTGCCTATCCCACAGGTGGATGCGAGAGCTCCTCGCAAGCGCATTGGAGCTTTCGATGAGCCTGGTGAAAGGACAATAAGCCTTGGCATTCCGACACCAACTGTTGCCAACAACAACTATGAACTCAAAATGAGCCTAATCAACATGGTTCAAGGTTCAAAGTTCTGTGGTCTTCCTAGTGAGAACCCACTTCACCACCTTGATCAGTTTGAGAGGCTCTGCAGGACAGTCAAGATAAATGGCTTTCCTCAGGACACAATTAAGATGATGTTATTCTCATTCTCTTTGAGAGACATAGCCGATCAATGGGAACACAATGTGCCTTCAGAATCGGTCTCTACATGGATTTTATGTAAAAAAAAATCACCAAGAGATTCTTTCAAGCAGAAGACAGATAAAATCAGGAATGACATCACAACTTTCCGACAAGGACCAAATGAGTCATTCTATGAAGCTTGGGATCGTCTGAAAGGATACACATGAGCATGTCCTCACCATGGAGTGGAGAAAGATGCACTGCTGGGAATATTCCATGGAGGAGTTCATAAGAAGTTCAGAATAACTCTAGACACAACAAGCTATGGGAGTTTTGCTAACCTGGATGTTGACCAAGGGGAGCAGCTGATTGAGAATCTGGCTCAAACCAACAAGTGCTACAGTGAATACTATGACAGGTCATCAAGGGGAGTGAAGCAGGAAGACCAGAAGCTTAAGAAAATAAATAAAAAGCTTGATAGTCTGGACAAGGTACTGAACTTAAACCAGAGACAAGTCCACTTTGTGGATCAACATGATGCATACCAACCAGACTATCAGGACCCTACGATGGAGAACTTGGAAGGAAATCCTGAAAAAGTTAGTTATGTGGGGAATCAAGGGAGCTTTCAGTACAAACCCTACAACAACAACTTGTCTTACAAAAGCCAGAATGTAGAGAACCCACAAGACCAAGTTTACCCACCTATCTTGAAGCACCAAGGACAAGGGTACCAGAATCAAGGTCAAAGCTATCAGTCCAAGCAATCAAACCAGAAAGGATAAAGCAGCTTCCAACCTAGACTTTTCACCCAACAAGGTCAAGGGAACTTCCAAAGGAACAACTTCAACAACCAAGGAGGCTATCAAGGGCAAATGAACAACCAACCCAAAAGTTACACAAACTTTGGCAACCAAGCTCCTTCAAACAACAGTTATGTGTCAAGACCACAACTCAGCAACTTCCAACAGAGAGGAGGTAATTCAAATCAACCTCCTCGGTATGATGAAGTGAAGAACATGCTGAAACAGCTGCTAGAGGGACAAGGGGGAACAAAGAAAAAAAAAGCTGAGATGAAAACCTACTACAATGATCTGAACTCTAAGTTTGAAGGACTGGCAACACATGTGAAAGGGCTGGAAAATCAAATTGCTCAAGTGGCTTCATCCTCCAGAAACAATAGAAAAGGAATTCTACCTGGACATCCTGAACCAAATCCTAAAGAATACTTCAAAGCCATCACACTGAGAAGTGGTAAGGAATTGTTAACTGGAGGAGTAAATGGAAAGAAGCCTGGATTGGAAGATACACCAATAGAGACAGTATCTGAGGAGTTGTCAGATACAGAGGAAGCTGAAGATGAACCTCCTGCGGAATAAGGCATCGTTGTGAATGCCAAAGCTGATAAGGCGAAGCTACATGGGAGACAGCTGACTTTGTACTCCCATCTTACGACCAAAACTTCCATTCCCTGGAAGGTTCAAAAAGTAAATCCTAGACAAGCAGTTTGAGAAGTTCAAGAAGCTTTTGGGGACAGTTCAAGTCACAATGCCACACATGGATCTTGTTCTAGACTGTCCAATCTACAATAAGCTTCTTAAAGACATAGTGACCAAGAAGAAAGCACTAGAGGAAGCTATGGTACAAATTAATCATGAGTGCAACGCGATAATTCAGAACAATCTGCCTACAAAGCTCAAAGATCCTGGAAATTTTACATTCTCTTGTTCTATTGGACCTCTAAGCTTTGGGAAATGTCTGGTTGATATGGGAGCAAGTGTCAGTCTGATGTCATTGACTGTATCAAAGAAATTAGGGCTGACAGATTTCAAGAAGACCAGGATCTCACTGGTGCTCGTAGACAGGTCTATTCAGTATCCCACTGGTATTCTGGAAGACTTTTCTCTGAAAGTATGAGACTGCATAATCCCTACTGATTTTGTGGTGTTAGAAATGTATGATGAACCTACAGACCCAATCATCCTTGGACGTCTATTCCTAGCCACAACAGGAGCAATAATCGATGTGAAGAAGGGATTATTGACCTGAACTTAGGATCTTCTGTTCTCAAGTTTGACATACTAGAGGTCATGAAGAAATCCACAATAGAGAAAAAGGTTTTCTACATTGAGATGCTGGAAGACATGGTTGATTAATATCTAGAGGAATTAGCTGTTGAAGACTCCCTACAATTAGCTCTCACCAAGGAGTCTGTAGAATCCATCATGATGAACAATGAAACAGAGCAGTATGAGCGGATTTTGGATTTCCACAAGCCATTGAAGGGAGAGACTAAATCGGAGTTTGAAGTTCCAGAAGCTAGCGATGGTAAGACTAGCAGCAATGATGACTGGAGTGAGCAGAATACACCTAAGCTGGAACTCAAACCACTACCACCTGGGCTAAGGTACGCTTTTCTTGGAACAAACTCTACTTATCCGGTGATATTAAGTGCTTCTTTGTCTGATGATGAAACTTCTGTGCTATTGCATGAGCTTAAAAAGTATAGGAAAGCCTTAGGTTACTCTTTAGAAGATATCAAAGGAATTTCCCCATCATTATGCATGCATAGAATTTATTTAGAAGATGATTACAAGTCATCAATTGAGCATCAAAGGAGATTAAATCCAAACATATAAGAAGTAGTCAAAAGGAAATTTTGAAATTGCTAGGGTCAGGAATCATCTATCCTATTTCAGACAGCAATTGGGTCTCACCTGTTCATGTAGTTCCAAAAAAAGAGGTATTACTTTGATTAGAAATGAACATAATGAATTGATCTCTACAAGAACCATTACTGGTTATAGGATGTGCATAGATTATAGGAAGCTAAATGCATCAACTAGGAAAGATAATTTTCCATTGCAATTCATTGATCAGATGTTAGAGAGGTTAGCAAATCATTCATACTCTGCTTTCTAGATGGGTACTTTGGATTCTTTTAAATACCCATCCACCCTCAGGATCAAGAAAAGACGACATTTACTTGTCCTTATGGTACTTTTTCTTACAGGAGAATGCCATTTGGACTATGTAATGCACCTGCGACTTTTCAAAGATGCGTGATGTCTATTTCCTCTGTCATGATTGAGGAAATAATGGAAGTATTCATGGATGATTTCTCTGTGTATGGTTCTTCTTTTGTTGTGTGTCTTTTGAACTTATGCAGGATACTAAAAAGATGTGAGGAGATAAAGCTAAGATCGATGTTATGACTAGACTTACACCACCGAAATCTGTCAAGGAAATAAGGAGTTTTCTCAGGCATGATTGTTCCTACAGGAGGTTTATCAAAGATTTTTCGAGCATTGTCAGACCACTCACAAGACTTCTTTGCAAGGATACAAAGTTTCTTTTTGATGAAGAGTGCATGATTCCTGAAGCTGAAAGAAGCCTTGACAAGTGTTCTGATAGTGCAACCACCAGACTGGGATCTCCCTTTTGAAGTGATGTGTGATGCCAATGACTATGCTGTAGGAACAGTCTTGGGACAGAGGAAAGATTAGAAGCTCAATGTGATCTATTACGCCAACAGAACAATATACGACACACACAAAAAGTATGCTACAACTGAGAAAGAGCTACTAGCGATTGTAAATGCGTTCGAGAAATTTCGATCATACCTGGTTAGCTCTAAGGTGATAGTACACACAGATCATGCTGCTAAATAATTATTCTTAATAAAATAATTCTCTGCAACCCAGAGCGCTTCATCACTTTCCACCAGCTTACTCCTTCTCCATGAGATTTGGTAGCTTGATGGTCATTGGTTCTATCCTCAGTTGATGACGGAAGATTTGGATGACCTTTATTCACGGCCTCCAGGAGAGAATCAGACTGAGCACACTTCTTGTGCTTAGACAGTCACAGAAATAAGCTTGGCATGATCATAATCCAGCTCCAGCTTGGAACCTTGTCCATTTCAAGACCGCTTGGCATGACCTCATTCGTCTAATCCATGCGCCAACTTGTTCTAGATTGGATGCTGCCAAGCGCCAACTTGTTCTAGCTTGGATGCTCATTTTCTTTCCCCCCCCCACAAGCTTGACACTAAGAATAAGAGTCAAGTTTGTAAGAATGAGCATACACAGAATGAATGTCTCAAATTGATCTTCTTTATCCTTTAAACATAAAGAAGAAGATTGTAAGTATCTGTGGAATGTTTTGAGAATTAAGAGATTTGAAGTATTGAAGAATATGAAGAATAAGAGATTTGGAGATTAAAAGTATAAGTGATGAAGAATTATAGAGAAGTATGATGAATGTCAAGGTGAATTTTGGATCCATCTAGGTTCTAAATGCAATGCATATTCTTCCTAGGTTCTCTTTCATCCTATGAACATTTCTAAATGAGAAATTTTAATCAATCAAGGAATAAGTAGAAGGTTTAGAGATAGCCTTTGCAAAGACTTTGATATTAAGTCTTTGTGAGTATTCCTCCTTTGTGATTGATTATGATCTGAACTTGCAGCATGTGTGCTATGTTGATTTTCACTTCAAGCACACACCAAAGGACATCTTACTCCATGAGAGAGCTGATTCATCACATTCCACTAGTCTTTCCTCTCCACTCCTTGTGGTGGCTGTTCTTGGTGGCCATTGGTTCTAACTTCTTCTCCATGTGCTGTGTCTTTTTCACTTGCTCTCTTTTGCCTTTGTTAGACAATGAAGCAAAACATCAACTCCCATCTTAAGCCTTTGAACCTGTTGAGAATATGCAGATTCTAAACAAAAGATAGTGAGTGAAAGAGATTGATTAAGAGTAATCAAACTTAATTTTAAACACTGCCTAAGGACTTTTGGATTCAAAATGCCTTCTTAAACTTATTTTTCTAAGTAAAAGACAAGGTTCTCTTCCTTTAGGATCAATGCAATCCATGAACAAATGATTCATCTAGCTAAACTAGGTTCAAAATGTCCCATTCTACCAATTTCTAAATACATGAACAAAATTCAATAAAAATTCATGATTTACTATCCACCTAGAAACCAGATTTCCTAGAGTTATAACTCACATAACCATCAATGAAATCAACAAAATAGTTGGATAAGAGTTTAGAAATAGCCTGAATGCATAAGACTTTGATACTAGGTCTTTGCATTTGAGTTTAGGAACTGGTTCTGGTCTAGGCACTACTTTTCATTATGTTGCTTTCAAAGTGCCTTTGGTAGTCCAGTAATGTCTCCTATGCAACTTTCTCGGCCTTAGTTCCTGAGCTTGATGAGCTGCTTGTTAAGCTCATACACAGCCTGCACACAACTTCAAAATTTCCTGCTCCCTGAGGTTCGAAGGAGGGACATCGTAGACATCTGAGAACATATCCTTCAAATTCGGTTTCTCAGTCTTCTCTGCAACCCGGAGCGCTTCATCACTCCACCAGCCATTACGTCCAACCCAAGTCCTAAACCTAGACAGCGGGTTTCTTGCTTTGTTCCGCTACTCTAACTCATACTTGCATATCTCAGCCAAGAACTTTCACACGTGCTTGAAACCATTATTAGGGGACAGCAAGACGTCTACGGTTAATACACATGTGAAAACGTTCTATTCTCTTCTTTCTCGAGATTTCACTGCTACCACGAGTTTTATCATTTGGTTTCGTCGGCTTACTTCTATACAAAAGATCTGCTGTGTTTGGTTCATACTTAACTTTGGACGAACCGCAAGCTATCTTACATTCGACCTCGTTGATAATTTTCAATCCTTCCATTGCACGCGACATCCTCGAAGACTCATCTGCACCGCTCATTTTCGCCTTGTTCCTCTTCAGAAATAGACCAGGCTTCTCTTCATCAGGTACAAGCGAAAGAAATTCATTTTGCAAATCATTTGCAAAACATGGTTCCACTGTTACAGCTGTAACTTCAAGATGGGATTGTGCAGATGAATATTCAATCCGGTTTATGTTTTGCTCATGGAGAAGGGCTTGCGCATTCTCAGGGTACACTATATCAAGGAATCTTCCAGATTTTTTGTAGTTCTCGTAAGTGTATGGTTGCAGTATCTTGGTGTCTCTCCACCATGGGCTTAATGGGACAAGGCATCTCCATTCCCTTCCCTAAAACGATCTCCTCAAAAGTGAATTGTGATGTTACAGGCTGCACATCTCCTTGACTCTTCTGATGCTGCACATATCCTTGACTGAAACTGATACTTAGGCTTCTGACTCTCAGTATCTTCATCATCAGAATCAAGATAACAATCTCATTCGAAGGAACCAGACAAATAGCTTTCTTTTAAGCATCAGTATCATCAACATCATCATCATCATCCAAGTCGATGACACCTTCCGCAACCTGTTGAGTTTCCAAACTCACATGTTCCATCGTTTGACCATTGTCTCCTCCAAACACGGTTCTCGCTAGTGATGTGTATAACCAGATACAACGCTTCACCAACCCCATTCTTAGCTCAGCTATTTCTTCCAATTCTTTCGTCACACTCCCAAACTTACCACCATCTAAAGCTTCAAGCATGTTGCTGATGGCAAACGGTAGAGAAAATTCAATAACTTTCGATGAGATCCTTAGCCGCTTAACTCCAGGTGTAACAGAACCGAGATAGACTCCATCATCACGCTTTCTTTTGTGGTAACTGTTTGACGTAGTTTGATCGAGATGGAGAATCTCCATGAAAACCAGTAAAAGGTGAGTTGAAGATCAACGAAGGAAGCAACGAACAATCCAAAAGCTGGAATCTTGATTTTCTTCACCTCGTGCTTTGAAGCTGAGTCAGTGAGACGAGACTCTCTTTACTCCGGGAAATTTCTAGCGATTTGAGTGTCATTCCGATTATAGCAAGAGGAACAAAACGGAGGCGAATAGATGAAATTGCAACAGCGTAGATGAGGAAAATGAACCAAGAAACTGAAGCACTCAGAGAAGTCATTTTGTGAGAGCCACCATCACGTATTTGAAACGCAGCTACAGTGTGCTGTGTTAATGCATATAAGCTTTCAACAATAGCAGCCTTCGAAGTAAGCTGTCCTTCCTGCTTAAACACGTGGCTACTGCTTCAAATGCCTTATACACGTGGCTACTGCTTCAAATGCATATGAATTAGTAACGTGTAAACAAATGTGTAACAGCAATATCAACGTTCGAGTTCCAAGACCCATCAAAGCAATGCTTGAGTAGATTTCGTGGACCCTCATATTTTTGGATAAGATAGTTTGAGGAGCTGGTAGTGAGTAGTTTCTTGCCAACCAAGTCAACAACCTAACTTTCTTCAACTAACTTCAACCAACTCCTGCAACAGATTTTAACCAACTCCAACCAACAAGATCAACTTCTAACAGTCCTTATCTTCAAAACCAAGATCAAAAAATATAATTTTCGAATTTTATTATTCAACAAATCCAAAAATTTCAAGTTTCCTTCATTTTTCAGAAATTCAAAGTTTGATAAAGAAATCAAGAAAATTAATCTTGAAGACTTAAACTCTTCTGATTGAAACCAAACTTCGTGGAGATGCTCACAAGAAACTTATCTAACTTTCCAGATTCAAAGATTTGAAGAAAACTAAGAAAGGATAAGAATTGTATCACCAGATTCTTGTGAGAGGCAATTTCTGACATCTTTCAGAAATAATTCAAGAACATCCTTCAAACGTAAGGTAATTAAGTTATGCTTTCTTGAAAAGAAACTATACTCGAAGGTCTTGAGTTTAGGATTTGGAAAATAGCGATTTTATAAAGATTCGACGACGGAATGACCTGGTAAACACGGAGGTTCGATGCAGAGGCACTCGCGGAGGTCCGTTGCAAGAAAATTCATAACTTTTAATTCCCTGGGTCAAATGATGCAATTCAAACATTCCTGGCTTCAGAACTCGCCGATGTATAATCCAGAGAAAGAAGATTGTTAAAATAAGTCGTGGTTTGGCCGGAATTTGCGTTACAAGATGACGTTGGAATTTGACTAAGAAGAAGATGAAGAAGAAGATGATTTCTTCTTGAATCAATGAATGAATGAATGATGAAATTTACCCAGATTTGATTTAACCTGGCTCTGATACCATGAAAGAATGATAGATTTAGATTCACCATTGATCAAGAGAATAGAGAGAGAGTTTTAGAGGCAAGAGAATGAGAGAAATGATATTTTATTAAGAATGAGAGAATTATTTTCTCTTACTTACAAATAAGGAGTACAAGTGTTTATATAGTGAGTTTACAATCCTTGTGTCCAAACAGTCTCTATTAGGTGCCTAATGTCCTTGTTTGGCTATAGGTTTAGAAGCTCCTTCATATTCTTCCTTTGGTTTAGAGTATTTACTCGCTTCTTCTTTCTAACACTTCATACTCTCTTCTTTGTCTTAAACTACTTCTTCTCTTCTTCATTTCAACAGATAGTACACACAGATCATGCTGCACTGAGTAGGGCTGGGCAAAATAACCGGACCAGAAGAACCTAACCGAACCCTTCCCAAAAAAGTAGTACTGAACCGAATTTAGAACTGACAAATAACCGAAGGGGTCCTAAATTATTATATCCGAAAAACCGAACACAAATCCGAACCGAACCGAGAATCAAATGGTACCCAAAATATCTGAAATATAATAATATATTCAAATATATTAATTATATTTAGGCTTATAATAATTTAAATACCCAAATTATAATAATAAATTTAAATATATTAGTTAATTTAAGAATAAAATAATCAAAACATTAAAAAAAATTGAAATATCTAAACAATTTAAGTTATATTTGTCAAAGTTTAAACAATTTTTATTTAAATTTAATTAATTTTTATTTTTTAAATATATTATGGTTACCCTGACCCGACCCGAATTTGGGTGGAATCGAACCGAACCCGTACCAAAAATAAAAAATACCCGAACGGTTCCTATTCTCTAAACCTGAAAAACAAAAAAAATCAAATTACCCGAACCGAAACCGAACGGGTACTCGAACGCCCATGCCTAGCATTGAGGCACCTACTGGCTAAGAATGATGCAAAACCGAGAATGTTGAGATGAATATTGCTCCGGCAAGAATTCGACTTGGAAATCAAGGACAAGAGAGGAATTGAAAATGGGGTTGCTAACCACTTATCTAGGATGAGGATTCCAGAAGTTCTGCCTATCAATGACTCGTTACCTGAAGAGCAGATTCATACAATTCAAATGCTTCAGATTGTAGACAGCGAGCTGGACAGACTTTTGGAGACTAACGCGGTTGAGCTGAGTCTACCGTGTTATGCAGATTTTGTAAACTATATGTCCTGCGGAATTCCACCTCCAGAACTTCAAGGTTATAAAAAGAAGAAATTCTTCAGAGATGTTCAATAGTACTACTGGGATGAATCATGCCTCTACAAACAGTGAAAAGACCACCTCTTTTGAAGATGTATTCCAGAGAAAGAAGTGGCAGAAATCTTGACACACTGTCATGGTTCTGAATATGGTGGACATTTTGCTACATTCAAAACCGTCCAGAAAATACTGCAAGCTGGTTTCTGGTGGCCAACAATGTTTAAAGATACTCATGACTACATAATAAGATGTGATGCATGCCAGCGAAAAGGTAGCATGAGCAGGAGAAATGAGATGCCACAGAACCCCATCCTTGAGGTAGAAATATTTGATGTTTGGGGAATTGACTTCATGGGACCATTTCCATCTTCCTACAACAACCAATACATCATAGTAGCCTTTGACTATGTCTCTAAGTGGGTGGAAGCTGTTGCCAGTCCGACTAACGATGCAAAAGTGGTCATAAAGCTGTTTAAATGCATCATCTTTCCTAGATATGGAGTCCCAAGGGTTGTGATTAGTGATGGAGGAAGTCACTTCATCAAAAAAGTTTTCGAAAACCTGCTAAAGAAACATGGAGTGAAACATAAAGTGGTGACACCTTATCACCCTCAGAAATCGGGACAGTCTGAAGTTTCGAATAGGCAGATTAAAGAGATTCTATAGAAGACAGTCGGTAAATCCAGGAATAATTTGGCAGCTAAGCTTGATGATGCTTTATGGGCATACCAGACAGTCTACAAGACCCCAATTGGTACAAATCCATTCAATTTGTTGTATGAAAAAAGTTGTCATCTTCCGGTAGAGCAAGAATACAAGGCATTTTGGGCTACACAGTTGTTTAACTTCGACATCAAGACAGCTTCGAAAAATGACTGATTGATTTGGAGGAACTTGAAAAGATAAGACAAACAGTGTACCATTGCTCAAAAATCTATAAGGAGAAGACAAAGGCCTTTCATGACAGAAGGATCCTGAGACGAGATTTCAAAGAAGGAGATCAAGTTCTACTTTTCAACTCCAGACTGAAACTCTTTCCGGAAAAGCTAAAATCAAGATGGTTTGGCCCATTCACAATCAATGAAGTCAGAAATTATGGAACAATAGTCCTCTGAAACAAGTTTGGGGGAGAGTTCACTGTCAATGGGCAAAGATACAAATCATACTTGGAAACTGAAGATAAGAGCGAGAAAATCCAAATTTCTCTCTCGGAACCCCTCACTGCATAAGCTCGAATTTCAGGTCGTCAAGCTTAGCGACGTTAAACAAGCGCTCTTGTGAGGCAACCCACGTATCTTCACGTAAATATTTCTGCTTTTTTGTAGTTTAGGATTTAGTTGTGCTAATCTAGTTTTCATTTTTGTGATGTACATATGAAAGAGTCCACGATTGATCGTTTGCTTATCCGCAATCGATCGAACGCATATATTAGGAATTTTGCGTTCACAAACACGATCAACTGAGGCGACACAGATCGATCGGTCAATCCAGGAGGAAATTGCTCAAGAGAAAAGGATCGATCGGTTTCTCCTGGATCGATCGATCACTTGAGAAGTGAAAATCTTGTGATTCGACAGGATCGATCTGCACACACGGGATCGATCGATCGATCGATGGAGAAAAAGCCGTGAACATCTTCGATCGATCTGTCCAACTCAGGATCGATCGATCGCCTACCAGGTAAGTAAACCGGGTTCACTTAAAATAAACCAGACAAACAGATTTTTAAACCCCAATTTCGCCCACACGAGATCAAAATCATACTTCACTCTATTCCTCTCATCTCTCTCGCGACAAACATAAACTCCACACCAAAAATTTCATAACCCATTCATTCCTCAAATTTCCACAGTTTAAAATGATATTATCAAATTTTAAACAAGTTCTTTATCAGTTTTTGGGTGCCGCTTTAAGTGGTTTTTTTACCATCTCTTGATTTTATTCAAATCAAGGGTGAAATGGCTCGACCCAAATCCTTTTTAAGTGTCATTGGTAGGATAATATCCAATCTCATAGCCTGAATTACTTCAGTGTGTTCTATAGTCGAGTATAAGCCAAATAGATGACTTGAAAATGGATTCTTTGAGTACAACTCAAACTATATAGAATCTCTTAATCATATTAAAATTTCACCAACCAACATAATTTTTGATGTAAGATGGTGAAGTTTCATCTTCTTCGAAGTGTCCGGGATAGTCGAGATATGAAAAGTAAACACTCTTTAATCTTTAAAAATTCCTATATGTGTATTGAGAATACAAGTCAATCCACTGGTGTAATCATGTTCACCAACTCAAAAAATTTGTGAAGTCTATCTTTGTCTTATGTTGTATGATCATACTATATGACCTTCACCGGTTCACAGATGGTTAGTTCTCTACAAATCTTTTTTTCCTTAAAAATAGAATCAATTTGGGAAGATGGTAGAAAAAACTTAGTTGGGATTGAGTCATTTAAGAGCTGCTTTTAATTCTAAATGTATTAGAGAGAGACTTCTGCATAAATTTGTATATCCCATATTTGATCTTTCGACATTGTCTTACAAAAACAAACCAACTTAAGCTGGTACGGCCCTACAATGGCTGTTTCTCCTGTGATCACTTGATGGAGGCGTGTGTGGAAGATTGATGATGAAGATGGGCTCCTCCTTGGAGCTATGAATGTTTCGCTACTCTTGAGACACAGGATCACCCTACTTAGTGTCTAGGATGGATCATAGAAGATCACTCTTCCCTTGGGATATAGAACAGTTCACCAATGTGAACAAAGAGTCTCCAAAGGATCTGGTTTGCACCAAAAATTAATTTGTATAAAAAGATTAAAGGTTCAACTTACAAAAAACGTGGCTGGCTTTTGTATAGCCTAAAATTGAAAACTCTAAAGCTAGAAAATCTTAATCTTAAACCATAATAGTTTAGTTAATTTTAATCCCAATTAAAATTGGTTTAATTTAAGTTCTTTGGTTTAAGAACCTAAAAATATTGCTAATGGGTTAATAAATCTCATATATTGATCCTACTTGGTTTATAAATCACCTAGCATAATCCTAATAGAATTACACAACAGAAAGCCCAAATAAACAAATATAGCTCATGGTGGTCGATCCTTTCGCTTTATGGACCAGTAAGGTCTCTTTTCAGCCAACACCTTTTTGGACTCATCCACATTGAACTCTAACTAGTCCATGATGAAGCCTAGCTCGTCCATAATGTTTTTCTGGTCCAGGTTGCACATTGAATGTGGTCCAATGTCTGTATAAATCCAACAAAGGCCACACTAAGAGTTGGCCTTGTCTTCTCTCTGTATACTATCAGACTATCAAACCTTCCAAACAGCCCAATAGATTGTGCAGTTACAACTCCCCTAGTTGATTCATAGTTGATCTCAAATCCCTGAAGTTGAGGCTGATCAATATTACAACATCTCCTCCTCCTTTAAATGATTTATCCTCAAATATAAGTCTTATAAGATGATTAATGACCCTCCTGGATTTTAAAACGTGTCTCCTGAATGTTTATATGCCTCTCCTGGTCGCCATACTCTTTTTTGGAAGTGATTGATCTGTGAGCTCCCAGATAAGACAAGACATGTATTTCCTGGTTTACAAATGGAATAACTTTTAAACCATAATTTATTTTGACCTGAATCAAATTCGTCGTGCGTCCCTGATGAGTGAAGTTTTCAAAACAATTTGATTTACAACTTGGTTCATCTTGGTTCGATCGAAATTCTTCACTAGGTAGTCGTTGGTATCCTTTGGATTCATTGAAAGTACGCCAACTTGGGAGTTGAATATCTTCTTTATATGAAAAGATTTTGATCCAATTCTTCTTCTTCATACTTCCGAGTTTTTGGAAAAATTCAAATCGTTGATTAACGCCTTTTGGTTGGGTAGATATGTTCCAAGAAATACATCTATGTATTTTGTACCCTTGGGTTGGTTCTCTCCAAGGGCCTTAGTGAATCACCTAGCATGCATCTCTTGATCAGGAGGTCGTGTACAATGATCTCCATACACACTCTTGAGTCTTGGGTCGTCCCTCACCTTAGCTGTATCAACTCCATATGTCCTTGCTTGGATTATTGAAGGTTGTTCATCCAAGCTCTTCCTAGACTTTTTATCGACATGAATCACAAGGTGTCTTGGCCTAGGATGATAAAGCCACGTTTGCAAGTCTTTGATTAACACTAGTAGCTCGGACTTGCTCTTTTTATGCTTGCCTTAGCTGCTGATTTGAGTTACACTATCCCCACCTCTTTTAAAAAGATTTGACCTCAAATCATGTTCTTCAAGGATGAATGAGTTGTGTAAATGCAACTCCAAAGTTTATGCCTTTTGGACCATGATGTTGTTACTGCCTTTTAACTCATATTTTCTTCCTCCTGGTTCAAATACAAGGTTGTGCAACTCCTTGAAAATTCTTAAGTGGTCCATGAGATTGAATTAGAAACAAAGAAAGGCCTCATATGTGAATAAGAAAAAAAAATATAATGAATTCTACTTGTCCAATCAAAGTCTCATGTGGCTCCTTATGAACTACAAACGCCTCATCAAGCTTTCCTTCTTCTTTAGCCTTGGTTTGGTCGTGGTTTTGACCATACAAGACTTGGGTACGTGCTCCTTTTGCATCAGCTGACTGGATGAAAGTTCTCATTGAGATTGAGTGGCCAGTATTGGTTCAATCACAAGTTTCTTCTCAGGCTACTTCTCAATCGTTTGTGAAGGTGACCAATAAGGGGGTATTCCTCTTTTTCATACTGTGTTTGATTATGGTTCAGGAACCAACTGGATGTTTTCTTTTGCTCTTGGTGGATCTCTAGTCCAGCACCCAAGCTTTTCTACACCAGGTAGCTTTTCTTCCATGGATGGTTTTGGATCTGGCGATTTCCACTTATGTTTGTAACCAAGATTTCTCATGATCTGATTGTAGGTATTAGCTGTTAGATCATCCAATTTTTGTTGACTAAGGATCACGGTCTGGATGAGTGTAACTATTTTTCTTGTTGCTTATTGTTTAGTCTTCTCTCCATGGTTTCTTTTGTTTCCAAAATAATACATAGCAGATCTACTTGATATATGATGAATTGTTGTGAAACCAGAATAAGATCTCAAACCATAACTTTCAATTGGCTATAATACCATTTGGTACGACCCTGTGATGGTTGTCTCTCCTAGAATCATTTGAAGAGCCGTAGGTGGAGGATGGATGATAAAAATAGAATTCTCCTTGGAGCTATGAATTCTCTAGGATGTTTTGCTACTTCAGAGACACATGATTACCATGCTTAGTGTCTAGGATGGATCACAGAAGATTATTATTTCCTTGTGATATAGAACAGTTCACCAGTGAACTAAGAGACAAGAGTTTCCAAAAGTTCTGGTTTACACCAAAATGAATTTGTATAAAAAGATTAAAGGTTCATCTTACAAAAAAAATGTAACTGACTTCTTTTATAGTCTAAAATTAAACACCCTAAAGATAGAAAACTTTAATTCTAAACTAAAATGGTTGTCGGAATCATGTAGCACAATGGTGTTCACTTCTGAAATTCATGACACATGTCTGGAGTTCGAACCAAGCACCACTCAATATTATGAGAGATATTAAATCCACTAAACTATGTTGACAAAAAAAAACTAAAATGGTTTAAATTCTAATTATCTTTAAGGATTTTCAAATTATATTTTTTAAAAATATTTTATACAAGAATAAACTAATATCATCGAAAGAAACTTTAAGTAAACTGGTTATTAAAAAAGTGTCCAAATTTATAATGATGGAAGACATTAAAAAAACATGACTAAATGTTTCTTGTTTTGACCATACTGTGCATATTATGTTACATAATTAATAATTTATGTCTTTGTTTCTCACATTTGATGTAACCCATACACAACATGTTTGAATTTGCCATATAATATATTGTATTTTTGAAGAACACTTTAATTCGTATACATGTGGTTTGAGAGCCCATCATGAATTTGAGAAGTCTGTTTTAATTTATTGCAAAAACGTTAATTATTTTATAAAAAAAAATTACAGGTTTAAGATTTGAATTTGTGACATCTAAGAGGATAAACCACTGAAATTTACTACTAGACTAAGAAGTTATTTTAAAATTAAAGACCGAAATGTTACTTATAAAAACAAAGACCGCAGGCATGGGTCCGCTCTACTTGGATTCAAGATCGGGCGCTGTGTGGTTATAATGACCTAATATTTGGTCCATAAACTTGCTGTTTAGTACCACGAAATGTACTGAAGACCATTTCGAACAGAAATTGAAACCTTCAGACCAATTTTTTTAAGTAATTATTTTTAACCAATAATTAATAGAGATAATATTTTTCTTATATATAATGAAAAATAAATATTTATTATATTTAAAAGATTATATTTATAGAAATCATGTGACATAATGGTGGTCACTTATAAAATTCATCACATATATGATATTTAAATCCAATATATTACCATATTAAAAATATTAAAATCATTAGAATAAATTGACAACAAAAATTAAATTTTTTAAAAAACTGAATTTTGAAAAAATATAAAAGTAAAATAAATAAAAAATTTAATGACATTGCAAAGCCACAAATCTGACCTCACATAACTTAATCTAATTTGTGAAGACTCTAAACTCACATTGCTTTTTTTTTTTTTTTTCGAGAGATCCATCCATCACAAATCCATCACACTTTTTTTCTCTGTATCATTGTCTAATTGATTATTCTTCTTTTTATACAAATTGGTGGGTTTTTCACCAAGTCGATATATAATACATATTTTTTTTAGCTATTTTCTACTGCCGTATGGTAATTTTTTCTAGTTCAAAATATATAATGAATGTTATTTGTTATTGGATTTTAAAAGATTTATAAATTTAATCAACATTTTTTTGTTATTGGATTAGTAATTTAAAATATTTTTTAAAATCATCCAATATTTTTTGCTTTTTAATAGCAAATAATATGAATCATCCGTTATTTATTTAATGATTTTTAAATATTAATTAAAATTCAATATTATTCAATCATATAAATTTATTTATGAATTTGATTTTTTTGCTTAACAACAATACTGACTTTCTAGTACATTTTAATAGATTTGAATAATTTCTATGTTATAAATAAAGACATAAATCCAAAAAAAATCTACAAATTTATAAATACTAATTAAATTTATTTAAATCTAAAAATTATTAAATTTTGTAAAGATATGCAAATCAATTAAAATACATAAACAAATAATCCTATCTTTCATATTTTACGTTTTTGGTTTATCAAAATCATTCTTCAAAATAGTTTCAAATTATGTGGTTTAAACCGTTAGTCTAAAAATCCATTATTTTTATGTTGAAATTCCGAGTAACGACCCCCAACATCTTTTAACTAGATCGAATCCTGACCGTTACTTTGATCCCAAAAAAAAGTTTAATCACTTCAAAAATAGATTATTTTTTTCTTACAAAATCAACAGTTCCTACAGTAAACTTATTTTTACCACTCAAAATCAAAACACCATAAACCCTAAGACGACCATGCTTTATTGGATATATGAACAAAAAGAGAATGAAACCATTTCGAAGTTTGTATGTACTTTCCCCTCCTTAGAGCTAAAACAAAACTCCAATGGAAGCTCTAGGTCACGTCGGCATCGGCCTCTTCCCGTTCCAGATTTGTCGATTACCACCGACGACGAAGCTCCGGCGTAGCCAAACCTACTCTCCGGCGACCACTGTATGTTCCGCCAGCAGATGGGCCGATCGTCTTCTCTCCGACTTCAATTTCACTATGGATTCCTCTTCCTCCACCGCCACCGCAACCGCCACTTTGGTTTCTCCGCCACCATCTATTGACCGTCCCGAACGCCACGTTCCCATTCCCATCGATTTCTACCAGGTTTTGCTCAGTCCTTAACCAATCTTTTCTCAGTTGTTTATCATCACGTAATCCGATTCGTGCCATTTTCTGAAATCCAAAAGGTTTTGGGAGCCGAGACGCATTTCTTAACTGATGGAATCAGAAGAGCATTTGAAGCTAGGGTATCAAAACCGCCCCAATTCGGTTTCAGTGACGACGCTTTAATCAGCAGAAGACAGATCCTTCAAGCTGCTTGTGAGACTCTGTCGAATCCTCGGTCTAGGAGAGAGTACAACGAAGGCCTTCTTAATGACGAGGAAGCTACAGTCATCACAGATGTACCTTGGGAGAAGGTGATTTGAATTTGGAATTGTTTTCTTCGTTTCATTCTCAAAATGGAGTAAAGTAAAGATTCTTATCATCTAAACATGAAGGTTCCTGGTGCTCTCTGTGTATTGCAAGAAGCTGGTGAGACTGAGGTCGTCCTTCGTGTAGGAGAAGCCTTGCTAAAGGAGAGATTGCCTAAGACGTTCAAGCAAGATGTGGTTTTAGTTATGGCGCTTGCGTTTGTTGACATCTCGAGGGATGCAATGGCATTGGATCCACCTGATTTTATCACCGGTTATGAGTTTGTTGAGGAAGCTCTGAAGCTTTTGCAGGTAATCTCGATTCGACTTGTTTTTTTTTCCGGGGATAGTTCGCTGAACTTCACGCAGGTAATCTGAAGGTCGCGTGTTCGATCCACGCTCACCGCACCAATGTTAGGTTTTAGATATCCTAACTCAGTCCTTAACCAATGGATATTCGAGGAATATGATTCTGAATAATACGAAATGATTATTAGAAAATACTTATTAGCAAGTTCGATCTGAATCTCTACCCAGCATGATAGATGATTCAAGATCACGATCGCAGTGATCGCCTAAGACTCATACGTCTAAACCCACCAAATAAGCATGAAAAACATAATTCCACAACCCACTGTATATATAGTAGCGATTATTTAGCGAATAGAATATAAGTAGAGAACCCTCCATTTCATTCCGAAGCTTTATTTCCCTCCTCTTCTTCCATACGAATTCCCTTATTCATTTCCGTCTCTGTTTCGTCTTTGTCACTTGCACCCTTCTTCCTCCTACGGTAGTATGATTGGTGAAACCTATCAGATTCTTGAGTCTTGTGCAGGAGGAAGGAGCGAGCAGCCTTGCACCGGATTTACGTGCGCAAATTGATGAGACCTTGGAAGAGATCACTCCGCGTTATATCTTGGAGCTTCTTGGTTTACCGCTCGGCGATGATTACGCAGGGAAAAGACAAGACGGTTTAAGCGGTGTACGCAATATCTTATGGTCTGTTGGAGGAGGTGGAGCATCAGCTGTTGTTGGGGCTTTAACACGTGAGAAATTTATGAATGAGGCGTTTTTACGAATGACAGCAGCTGAGCAGGTGTGAAATCCATATGCTTTTCTTATTTCATTGATCATGAATTTACTTTGGTTTCCTCACTCTAATTTTATGCCCTTGTGTCTTAGGTTGATCTTTTTGTAGCTACCCCAAGTAATATACCAGCAGAGTCATTTGAAGTTTACGAAGTTGCGCTTGCGCTTGTGGCTCAAGCTTTTATAGGTAAGAAGCCTCACCTTTTACAAGATGCTGATAAGCAATTCCAGCAACTTCAGCAGGCTAAGGTAACGGCTGTGGAGATTTCGGCAATGTTGTATGACCCACGAAATAATTGGGAGGTAGACTTTGGTCTGGAAAGGGGACTCTGTGCACTGCTTATAGGCAAAGTTGACGAATGCCGTATGTGGTTGGGGTTAGACAGTGAGGATTCACAATACCGGAATCCAGCTATTGTGGAGTTTGTCTTAGAGAATTCAAATCGTGATGACCACCACGATCTCCCTGGGCTCTGCAAACTATTGGAAACCTGGTTGGCAGGCGTTGTCTTTCCTAGATTCAGAGACACCAAAGATAAACATTTTAAACTTGGGGATTATTATGATGATCCCATGGTTTTGAGTTACTTGGAAAGAGTAGAGGTAGTTCAGGGCTCTCCTTTAGCAGCTGCTGCAGCTATGGCAAGGATGGGCGCTGAGCATGTGAAGGCTAGTGCTATGCAGGCACTGCAGAAAGTTTTACCTTCTCGCTATTCAGATGGAATCGCGACTGAACCCAAGGATGCACAAGAGACTGAGTTTACTGTCGAGCCTGGTGGTAACAGGGTAGGAGATGATGATGAGGCTGCTGTCGTTAGTGCAGAAACTGAAAGACCCCCTGAGAACTTCGATGCAAATGATTATGTGATTCCAGCTGGGGTCTCAAAGAGTAGCACTGATGCAACACCTGTAGAAAAGTCAATTGCAGATAAGGTAAAGGAGGCAAGTGTGAAGATTTTTTCTGCTGGTGTTGTGATTGGAATGATTTCGCTGGTCAGCCTAAGGTATTTGCCTCTTCAAAGAAGCTCATCTTTTCAACGCAAGGATATGGCTTCTTCTACGGCGTCTGACACTGCTACCATAGGTATGATTGATTGATGCAATTTTTATACAAGTTCATTGCTCAAAATAAGCATGCTTTGTGAGCTTAGAACATAGTTTTGGTAAATTCCCACTCGAGTTCCTAAAACTGTTCTAATTCCTTAACAGGAGGAAAAGTATATCATTTACTTTATACATGTCCCAAAAGTTATCCTGAATATTTAGAAGTGAGGTTAACAAGTTGCTGAGTAGATTTTACTCTCAACATGTACATATGCTGCTTGAATTTTTTTAGCAAACTGTACACAGAAAGTTGAAGATGTACTGCCCTGTGTTTGACATTTCTTTTGAGGATAACTATGATTAAAATTGTCCTATCGTGCTTTATCCAACTTCTCCTCCGTTGGATTACTTTTTTATTTATATTTTGAATCAGAGTCAGTGAAAGCTGAGGATTCAGAAGCACTTCCCAGAATGGATGCTAGGACTGCAGAGAATCTAGTCAGCAAGTGGCAGAAGATCAAGTCTCAGGCTTTTGGACGTGATCACTGCATAGAAATATTGCCCGAGGTAAGTGATAAAGTTACAATTCAATCAATTGTGTTAAAACTGTGGACCTGGTTATATCGATTGGAACGATGTCTGGTGTCTTCATGATTTTGGTAATTTATAGGTTTTGGATGGGCGAATGCTGAAGATATGGACTGACAGAGCAGCTGAAACTAAGCAGCTCGGTTTGGTCTATGATTATACACTGTTGAAACTATCCGTTGACAGTGTGACTGTCTCAGCGGATGGAACCCGTGCTCTGGTGGAAGCAACTTTGGAGGAGTCTGCTTGCCTATCTGATTTGGTTCATCCAGAAAACAATGCTACAGATGTAAGAACCTACACAACAAGATACGAAGCTTACTGGTCCAAGTCAGGATGGAAAATCACTGAAGGCTCTGTTCTAACGTCATAATATGTCCTCGTATGTAGCATGCCTGAGCTTGCGATTCTCTCTTTGTTTTGTAAATTCTGCCTCTAAGGTAGTGTTAATAAATGAACACGAAAAAATCAGGTTCTTGTCACTCCCTCATCCTTGGTCTTATGTTATCATATAAGTGCTGCATCAAGATTCTTTGACAGTGTGGTACAAGCAGTTACAAAATTATGTCTAAAACTTTACTTGTCTTACATGCAAGCCTTACACAACTTTATGAGCAGGAACTGTCTGTATGTGCTCTTGTTATAATCCGGTCAAGCGTATACCCGAGAAAGATTTGGTAAATCTCCAGCCAGATGGTTTTACGTTCTCGGTTCTAGGTAACAAGCTGAGGCCAAACATTTCCTTTGGCATTCGACTTGGCTCAACAAATCCAAGCAGCTTAGCCACAAGAGAAGCACTCTCTTTTATGTGTTCCATGTCTTGTGTGTTAGCCCACACTTTGTACGCCACCTGCAGGCTTCTCTGCTTTGAGTTCACCTCCACGCCCCATTTTTGGTAAAGTTCTATTCTCTGGTTCCATGGGAATTTCTTCGATATTTTTTTGGAGAGCCAATCCTTCTCGCGTTTGAGTGCCTTCATCGTTTGTATCCTGATTAGACAACATAGGAACTGGTTAGCATAATACTTACTGGTATATGATTGATATTTGATGGGACTCGTTGAAAGAGTATTATTGAAAAAAACCTTGATGTTTCCGGGTCATTAGTTATCGTCTGCTTCAGAAAAGTTAGCCTTCTGAGTTCAACTTCCATATAAACATAGTCAGATGGATCACCTTTGAAGAGCAAGAAGAAGTAGGTTCTGTGAACCAACGGTACATTGCATACCGCCCAAAGCTCAATTATTTGCCTTCGCTGTCTCTCGAAGTCTGAAGAATTGCTTGAATACTGTCCATTAGCTACCTGTAGTTTCTCTAGGCAAGCCTCTTTGGAATCTATTTCCCTAGGTACTGCGTCTTCCACCTGCAATTTGTGATCATCTAAACTGTTGAGAAAGGATACAATTTTTTTGTCTATCCAAGAAAGAATTCAAAAGAAAGAAAAGATTTCATTTACCAAATCATCGGCCTGCTCTTTCTCTAATTGATCACTAGTGGGATGTATGGTTTCTTCATTTATATTATGAGGATTTGGCAATGCATTCGTGTTTCCTCTGATGCTATTTGCAGGGTTTTCTGGCTTGATCTCAATTCTTTCGGTTCTTGTGGGGGCATATGAAATCCCATAATCTAGCTCAGGTGTCGAGTCAATTGAGTGGTGCCGTACCATTCTCTCGAGCCCTGCTACAAATTCATGGAAGCTACTACCCGTTTCCGGATCACAGTCTTTCAGGCTTTGCACATCAATGGAAGTAGAACTCGTAGAGCTCCCTGAATCAAAGGAAATGCTCGAAGTGTTGCAAGTCTTGTTCATGGGTCTTCCAGGAGATGCTTTTAACTCCATAACCCTCCAAGAAGGTGACGTATTGTTATTAGTTTCCAAATTCTCGAACCAATGAGGAGATCTAACACTCAAGAGATTCTCTCTGCAACTTCGGCTTCTTTTGGTAGTGAAAAAATCTGGACTCTTGTAGTCTCTTCTGAAGGAGGGTGATTGTTGTTGTTCTGCTGTGTGCATACTCATAAGGTATTCAATTTTCTTCTGCATCTCCTTAACCTTCTCTTTCAAAGCCTCATAAGTATTGTTGTTGTCAGTATCATCTGTCATAATATTTTTGCAGACGGATGGTTCGCCGTGATATTTATCAGCGTCTTGAAGCAGTTTGTTGTCACACTTGTCTTCAGATGTCGCATCCTCATCTAGCTTAGCACCATCTGGGATTATTAACTCCACTTTGACTGTCTCTTCAGATTGCTTCTTTGTAGGGAGTGAATGCAATTTCCAGTCTTCCTTTGATTGCCGCTCTTGCTGAGCATCTTCTTCTTTCTTTGAGCATTGTTCAGCTTGCTTCGTGGAAGGACTTGTTTTCCTTTCTTCTTTCTTGACCTGTTCGTCTTCCTTCACTGACTCCTGAGTTTCTTGAGCTTCAGCTGATGGGTTTATCTCCGAGTCCGAGTTCTTGAAAGTTAGCTCATAGGTCTCAGGCTTAGCATTTAGACAGGACTCTACATCTATTGTTTTCAAGGATAAGTCAATATTTTCCTTTTCTGCAGGCGTGCTAATCTCCACCTCGTCATTTTCGGCTTTTTCATAACCCATAAAGGACTCATAGCTTTGCTCGTATACCGGAGCTGATAAAGTTTCTTCCTTTCTGGGTGAGAGAACCTCAGACACAGCTTTCTTATCAACAATGTCGTCTACTAAGTCACGGCTTTCAACTATTCCTGCTTGTCCACAACTCTGCTCATCTTCAGTCTCGATGCATCGAACTTCTTTGCATGCGTCTTCCAGTTTTTGGTCGGTTATTTGAACCATCTCCTCCCAGCCATGGTACAGGTTGTACCTCGAAAACTGAGGGGTATTATCATCCAGCAGAAAATCATCTTCTTCAGAGTTTTCCAAAAACTCGAAGTTCCTCTCGGTTAAGTTATTAATGATACTAGTTTCACCAAGATCTATTGAATCATAGCTTGTTCTTCGGAGATCTGCATTAAAATCCATGGAGCTTAACATTGAATGTTCATCCATCCTAGAAGACCGCTCTTCTGCTGTTGCTTTAAGCAAAGTCTCCACCCGAGATTGAGCTACATCACGCTGCCATTTTAGTTCTTTCATTTGTTCCTCCAGCTGCAATTTTGTTGTTGGAAGTTTCAAGAATTTGAGTAGACTTCATAGTTAGAAAAAGAAGAGCAGTGTAATAAGAAGCATTGAAGAGAGAGGAATTACTTTTGCAATCACTTCCTCTTTCTGTTTCAGCAATAAATAGAAGTCAGAGCTTGTCGAAGAACCAGATCCTAAATTCTTCAACTCATTCTCCATTCGAGCCAGTTCCTGTTGCAGTTGCTTCACCAAAGCCTTCTCAGACACAACTAGATTGACTTGAGCATTTGTTGTCACCTCTTTAGCACATGTTGCAAAGAGAAGTGTGTTTCTCGATTGTTCAACATGACTACGGGCAGGGCTCATTGTGCATATGATAGCTGTTCTCGCATTTCCTCCCAAAGAGTTCTGAAGTATTCGAGTTAGCTTCGAGTCTCTATACGGTATGTGCCCGTTTTTACCTTTACTGCGCTTCAGAATACATTACACTGCCTGTTAAAAAAAACATTCTTTGGTAGAAAAGAATTTTATTAAGCCACGAAGACCGAACCTTAGTTTGCGGATGACAGTTCCAAGAGTAAGTAAACTCCGGTTTATATGACAACCTTCTTTCAATCTTGTACCAGCAGATAAAGTCTGAGAAGCACGCTCACTTCCAGCCAGATCAACGAAGCACTTGAGAGGCAGAGAATCAAAAACACTAACTCATCAGAGAAAAAGAAAGATGACGAAAACTCAATAATTCAAAAACATTTCTCATCATAGTTGTATCATACCACAGATGCTGCAAGTGTGCTGGAGTTTTCCGGAGAATATTCTCGACCAGAGCTTTCAATTGTCTGCAGGATATGCAGTTGTTAGCATAGCTCCAGCTTTCAAGAGAATCAAAGAAAATATATTGCTTAGTTAAGCTTACCAGCCGGAGAATCTGATGTGATCTGGAGCTAGTTTCATTCAAAGATGTTTCTCCAATCTTCCTTTGAGCTGCAAAAACATATTACATTAGTTAAAATTAAACTTAATCATCAAACAAAAAATTTATAATCCCGGAATGTTACTTACTCTCACAAATTAAAAGAAGTTCCTCTAGATGGGTTCTGTCTCGGAGGGTCTCCTCAATAAGTTTCTCAACGACGGTTCCTCTCTGGTGTAGCAAGCGGATGGAATTGAGTGGGTCTAAAACACAATATGAGAAAGTGTATCGAAGTAAATCCGAAAGCAAGTGATGTGACTAACCTCTGGATCATCTAGAAGCCTCAATGGATTATTATCACCACTAAGGAGATCCCTCACAGCTTCATTGTAGATCTCGATTGCAGAGAATTTGAGAGTGAATTGGCGTTCTTTATGCTGAATAAACCAAACAAGAAGAGTGTTGGTTTGGTACTCATGAAGGAAAAAAACGAGGGAGAGATGTCAATGCTCAGGGTTGGTTTCAAACCTCTTGAATGTAACAAAAAATGTCATTCATTGCAAATTCAGTGATGCCACTCATCGTGTACGTCTTCCCACTGCTTGTCTGTCCATACGCAAAAATGCTTGCTGCAAAACCAAATGTGTCAAAACCAAACTCATTGGGACAAGGACAAAACAGATCATAATAAGGATGTTCGTCGTTACAATTGATTCCCTCGAGTACACAAAGAGCAACCTTCTTGGCTCCATCTTCATAGACTTGTTTTGTGGGGCTATCGAATCCAAACACTTTGTCTGTAAAAGAAATTCAAAACTTGTTTTCTTAGCATCATTAATTATACAATGTTTAAGTTAGCATTGAATATTTTATAACATCTTACCAAATGTATAGGTAGATGGGAAGAGAGATCTCTCAGGCAAATTATTGTTGCAGATTATTGTTGTGTTGTTGACACATTCCCAATCGCAGATATCGTTCCTCGTCTTCTCCTTCTCGTTCCGTGGCCTTACCCTTACCGATACCAATATCTTCTCTCCCTTCCCATGACCATTCGCCATTTTGTAACCCTCTTTTATTTTTGTTGACACAAACACACTTTTTTTTATTGATTATAGGAGTACATTTTCGGCATCAGTCGACCAATTCCTAATGCTCTCTTTCTTCAAAACATTCTTACGGGAAATGCAGAAATTGGAATCGTTTTCTTGAAGGAGAGAGAGAGAAAGAGAAATGGTTAGATTGTGAACAAAAAAAGATTCAAGAAAATAAATAGAAGATGATAGAGTTGGATGGCAACAGCAAAATGAATCTGTAATTAGAAGAAGAACGAGTCAGGTGAAATGCCAAAATGGGTGAAGGGTTATTAGAGGGTTTCTTCTTCCTCAAACAAACATCTATATATTTTCTAAAAACCTAAAATAAGAATGTGGACAGATGTACTTGTTTACTTATTGGTTAACGATACAAATCTATGACCTGTTACAAGTTCTAACAGATAGGGCCAAGAAGATCAAGATACAGAAAAGCCAAATTGGTATGCGATCACCAAAACGTTGTTGTTATTCTGGTGGTGGCTGGCTCCGTTACTTAAAAGATGTTAAACATTGCATCCTCCGTTCAATTTCATGCTTGGCAAAGATGTTTTACGTCCAAATAGGTATTTTCAAGGAACTTCTAATCAAAAATATTAAAGACAAATTAATTGTAGAGAATTCTATCGATGAGGCAATCCTGTATTAAGTACAAGAAGAGTATCCTCTTAATATAGTTTTACATATTTGATATTATCTAAAGTAAAATTAAATAAAAAATTATATATTCATATATTCTAACACTTTCCATTAGTTAGAGCAGAAAAAGTCGGATGCTCAGATTGAAAGTAAAAACTTGATATGTCTCTTGATCTAGATTTATAATCTCATATATTCTTATTATAAATTTAACTGATAAAATTATTATTTTACATCTATTATATATTTGTAAATGTATATGATACTAAAAAAACACACTAGCACTAATGGTAAGACTCTCTTTGCGCGACCCAAGTAACCTGGGTTCAAGCCTCAAATCTATGGTATAACTTGGGTACCTGGTACAAATAGACCTAGTTGTACTCTAGTTGTACAACTAGGTATAACTCGGGTACTTAGTTGTACTCCAGTATCTAGTTGTATAACTTGAGTACTACTAACATCAGTTGTACCTAGATCAATGATATTTTTGTCTTTGTACTAAAGTTACAGGTATTTTCAGATTAATTGAGAGGCATTCAAGATTAATGAAGGCATAAGAGATTAATTTTCCCTCAATAGAAGTATATGAGACTATAACTCAGACTGGACCAAATCGGACGTAGAAAGATCATTGGTAAAGATATGTAGAGATGAAGGCACACGTAAAACCTTGATTTGGCCGAGAGGAACCCGTTCGCAAATAAAATGTATGTCAACCCTGACCAAAAGACTCCTCACACTCGATGCCTCCTTATTAAGATTTCCTATTCGCCAAGAGACAAGTTTAGTGTCGAATTAGCTTTCCATCTGCATTAAAATTGTGCATGAATAACCATATAATGAACTACATTAGTATTCTTGGGCTGTGGTGGAAGTGACCACGTCCAATTTTAATAAGAGCATCATATTCAACATCCATTCTCTCAATCCAGTTAGGAACTTTTGCCACACGTACATGGGAATATGGTAATGGGAAAATTTTGGTGATGTGGAGACATAAGAATTAAATAGGTTTATAAAGGTCACTTTTGTTACGAATAGTCGTCAGATGCATTAGAGCTGGTCGTGTTTGTGTAGGTATTGGTTGCGCTTGTGGCGGTGCTGGTGGCACATGTAGTAATTGTGGTGGTGTTCGTGGCTAATTGATTTAAATCCTAAGTTATACATTGAAAGGTTTAGACAAATATTATCTAGTATATAAATAATGTTTAATTCTGATTAGTATGTAGCTTTTTTGGAAGGAGCCCAAAAACAAATTTTTGCAAGCTTTGCTATTTGATTTCAACGTGGATAATATTATACTAATTGTAAGAGTTGAACATAGGTTCAAATGGTATTAGAGCCAATATGGGAAATTCTTACAAGGTGACCAGAAGATCCCTGAAATTAGTGTTCTTCGGTTTGAGGGGAAGGGAAAACTTTGGCTTGTGAAAGAGGCTAGTCAAGGATCCTGCATGTTCTATACTTAAAGGAGAGCCCTCAACGTGACCTTGCGATGAAGGGTGCCAATTCCTTGTGTCGAAAGTCTTCCTAATGGTTTCCCAAGTTTCGCTGGAGGTTTGAGGCCAAAGGTTTGTATGGTCCTTGGTTTGAAAGGGGTCTCTGCCCCAGGATCGGTGATGATGGCAAGGGCATAATCTCTAGCCATTACTGTCGTGTCTTTTGCCCGCAGCATTTGTGGGATCCTTCCACCATAGGAATGGCAACCGCAAAGTTGCCTCCGAACTCCCATGATGGGTTGAATCAATAGCCATTCTGCTGACGGGATGCTTCCCAAGGGGCGCTCTACTAACCTGCAAGTTGAGCTTCTCTAGCGCTTTAATCATGATGGCCCTGGGGGTTGCGTCTGATACCAATGTTGTTTGAATGATGGTTGTGGCTAAGGGTGAAGCTTCCGGTCCCTCGGACCACCTTTGCCGCCAGGTTTCCCTTTGCCCCCCCCCTAGATTCTTCTAGAGTGAGAGCTTTGATGCCACCTACCATTTTGAATTTCATGGCGGCCGGCCATACTGGAGTGGCTTGTAAGCTCCCGTTGTGGCTTAGCGGGATTTCCAAAAATAGTGGCAACATGTCCATCCATGAACGATTGGTATATTTGTGGAGTTCGTTCACCATTTGTTCACTATGAATTGGGCGTGATAAATTTGACCCCAACAACTGTAGTAAAAGTATTTAAGAAAATAAAGAAAATTCATTAGAATATATCACAATTTTCTTTTTATGAGTATAACAACTCATTTTTGAAACATGAAATGTTTTTTTTTAAAAAACATCTTAAATCTCATTGTTTCATCTCCAAATTATATTATATGCCATATTGATTTAATTTTCAGAAATTAGTAAAATATATAATTAAAATAATTATATTATTAGGTTATTACTTTTTTATAATTGTGATTTTTTATCTTTTTCTCTGTTGTTTTTTTAATGTTTAACTAAACGATCAAAATCAGCGGAAAAATATCATTGTTTAAATCTGAGTCAGTAATTCTCAAAATCGCAAGTTTTTTTTTTCGAACTTAATCAACCATTTTTGTTTTTTTTTTTTCCATTTTATCTCACGGTGAGGATTTTATCTTCATATTTTTGTTCTTGCAACCACATCGAACAAATGTTTTGAAGATAACATGAATAAAAAAAATATTTTAATAAAATTTTGAAAATAAGATATTACTAAAGAGATCATTTGTATATTATAGTTATTATGCCCAAAAAAATATAATTTAATGTAAAATTTGCAGTTATACCGAAGAAATTGTTGCACCAAATTTTAGAGTTGGTTTTAGTGTTCCATTTTAACTGATGTCTATAAACGAAAGCAGAATTACGAAAACAAAAATTTTCCAAACAAATTTATGATTTTATTAGTCATAAAAAAGTAAATGATTTTAAAACACATATATGAAAAATATACAAATTAAGTATGATGATATAACATAAGGAAAAAATCAATACTTAGCTTCTGATGGTGTGCTAGAATACAGTAAATTAAGAATTAAATTAAATATTTTATTTGGCCAAAATTGCTTTTCAAGGGGACTCAAAATCCATAATTTCAACGAGGCGTGATTTAAAAAATCTCTCTCGAGAGAGAGAGAGAGAGAGAGAGAGAGAAATTAGATAACGCCGATTTTTCACTGTCTGATTATTTTATCCGCCGGAGTTTCTCCTCCCACCGTCTCTGCTTGTCGCCGGAGTTTTCAGTTTTTCTTCACAACTACAATTTCCACCGCCGGTAACTTAAGCTTCTATTTTTGATCTCTCGAATCGGTGTTCTTCGTGTTTTAGGTTTTTGTTCTCTTATACTGAAAATCGACGAGTTTTTAGTTTATCTAATTTAATTTTTGCTACTAAATCAATATCTAGCTCGATCGTTTTGCCCTAGTTTTTAATGGCGATCTCCAACTTCTCAATCTACTTCTGTTCGTGTGTTGTGATTCGAGTTTTAGTTTTACTTTACTGATTCTCTGTAAAATATCTCTTTGTCGATTTCCTCTTGATCTGGTTAGCAACTCATAAACCATTTCTTCTCAGTCATGTGCTTGTTATCTGAATGGATTATGAAAAATCAGAATTGGTCATCCATTGTCTTCAATTCTCAATTTCTTGATTTCGGATCATACACAGCTAAGCTCCTTAAATGGAAAAAAAGAATGATTGTTAAAGGTTTTACTCAATAGTTAGCATCTCAGGAAAGAAAATAGTATAGGCATATCAATTTTCAGATTGTACTGAAGAATAAGCTCGTTAAATCATATTATTTGACTTATTTACTAACCACTGAATATTCTCATATCAATGGATGCTTTCTTGTTTTCAGGTATTCAAGATGATTGGATCGTTTCTTACAAGAGGATTGGTGTACGACTCATACGACCCGTACATTTGTTCGCTAAAATGATATTGCATATGTCAATTACTGTTGATTAGCTCTCAAATTTCTTACATTTGCAGAATGGTGTTGGGTTATGCCTACCCTGCGTATGAATGCTACAAGACTGTTGAAAAGAATAGGCCAGAAATTGAGCAGCTTCGCTTTTGGTGCAAGTACTGGTATATGTTGTTTATGGCCTTTCCTTCGTCTCCCATTGATGAGGTTGAAGATTGTATGTGTCAGAAATGGCTTACTTACTTCAAATAACTATCAATTACAGGATATTGGTTGCTTGCTTGACAGTTTTCGAGAGAGTTGGTGATGCTTTTGTTTCATGGTGGGCATTCTAAGCCAGATTCCGCTTGATTTCTCCAACTATGACAATGCTTTATACTCTGTTTTATGATTGTTTTTTCTTCAAGGGTTCCAATGTACAGTGAAGCTAAGTTAGCATTCTTCATATACCTGTGGTATCCTAAAACCAGGGTAAGTGTATATTTGATTGAATCAGAAACACGAGCCTTTCTATGTGTACATGATCCTTTGTCTTTGATTGTTCAGGGCACTACATATGTCTACGAGTCCTTCTTTAGGCCATATCTCTCGCAGCATGAGAATGACATAGACCATAGTTTGTTGGAGCTAAGGACAAGAGCTGGGGATATGGCAGTTATATACTGGCAACGAGTTGCAAGCTATGGTCAGACCAGAATCTTGGAGATTCTGCAGTATGTTTCTGCACAATCAACTCCGATGTCGCAGCCACCTCAGGTACGAATAAAAAGTCCGCGACAAGTATCACCACTTGCTACATTCTTCTAGAGAATCTGTCAATGCATCTATGATACAATAACTAATTAAATTCGCATTTTATGTTCTGTGATATTCGTTTGTGATTCAGAAACGTGGAGTTAGAGCTAATCAAGCTCCTGCTAAGCCTAAGAAAGCCCCTAAAGCCCAACCAGAACCTGAAGAAGCAGCGTTGCCCTCGTCATCTAGCTCATCTTCAAGTGACAGTGAAGGTAATGATGCTACCGGTAAAGCAACAGGCTCTTCAAAACCTACTTCTGCACCAGCCACAGATACCAAAAGCGCAGGTACCACACAGATAGTACAAAAATTATTCTCTTCCCCAATTGCGAACCCAACCCAATCAACCACCCAAGTAGAAGCAGAACCGATGCAGATGGAAGAAGTGGAAGGAGAAGCAGAAGCGGAATCCGTGAACGAAAACTCGAACCTGGGAGGTCCAAAGGAGACGGTAATGGAACAGACAATCAGGATGACTCGTGGGAGGTTGAGGAAGACGCGGTCAGAGGAAAGTCGTTGAACAAATGGTACAAAAATTGTTAATTAGTTTCATAACATTTGTCTCTCTATCTCTCTTCTCTCTCTTCTGCTTCTAGAATTACGTTGACAGGAACTAACATTAGTGGGAATGCTTGTATGAAAAGTATATTTGCTTGTTTCTTTCTTATATTCAATTCGTTGCGTTAAGTGTAGAGATGACACTCTTTGTCCTGATTTGTTAGAGTAATTCGGTTAAAAAGGTACAACAACTTGAGAGTATAAATGAAGCAAAGATAAGCTTTAAATCAAGAAGTAGTTAGGAATCAGTTAAAAGTTCGATTGCACCTAATCATGTGATCAAATGACATTATAAATCGAAACTGGAATCTATATTATATAAAATAGTGGAGTAGCATCCACATCATCAGCACACTTTTGATTTTCAGATAAAATCGGATTCTTCCTAATCTACACGAAATGTTTCATTTGCCTATCTAATAACCTTTCCAAAAAATAAAAATTAACCTCACACTTAGGTCCATCCTACAAAACCCTTATTCTCCATACCCAAGCCCAATAGCTACTAATTGATCGTAGGGCTCTACTCCAACTGCAACTCTGAGCGCCCATTTGCTATATAAAAAAATATCTTATATTTCTATTTATTCTCAATACCCCTGATTCGTTAATCAAAAATAGTCTCAAAATGTTCTTAAACAAAATAATAATAAAAAAAATTTTAAAAAATTTTAAAAAAATCGCGATTCTTTTCATGCCTCTTGTTCGCCTCTTCTCCTCCTTCTCAGGTTCCTCTCCTCTCATTCATCTTCAATAACCATTTTTCTAACGTGGACCTATAACTAGGATCAGATCGATTTCAAATTCAACTTTATTTGGTTTTATATTGAATTGGATTGAACTAGATTAAAAATTTTATACTATGTTGTTATGGGTTGATTAGGACTATGCATTGGAAATAAATGTATTGAAATGGTAGAATCGTAGTAAACTGTAAGTAGAGGCGAAATTGCAATTTGAATTTTTACGACATGACAACTCGATAAAAACTAATAAAACTAATAAAATTAAGAAAACTAATAAAATTTGAAAAACTAATAAAACTAGTAACTAAGTATTATTGCAAATATAGTAAAACTATTATAACAGTGAATAACATAATTTTGTATTTTTTTTGGCATGATACAATGAGCAACAACGTCATCATACATTTTAGATGTGAAGGTCACATGTATATTTTAATGTTGAAGTCATCAACGAAAGATATAACTTTATTTATGGTAGAAGATATGATATGCAAGAAGGTTAGGTTCGATGAAAGTGCAGTGAAATTGAAATTGAGTTACATTCCATTGCTGATGGGATGTACGGAACAATTTAGTATTTCTAATGATGAGAATCTTTGTGATTATCTAACCTCCTTTGACAAAGAAAATCGTAGATGTATTGTGTATGTGGAAGTTATCACTATCTCATATATAACCGAGCAACTTTCTAGAGTTGACAAATGAAGTTCTTTTGGTATGAACTATGACGAGTTGCATTCAAAGGATGATGAAATCTTAGGTAATGTTATAACTCTTTACGTAGACAATAAAGAAGCTAAACAACAACGTGAAGCCATGGAGGAAGATGCTGATGAATATGTGGATAACAGTATGGATAGGTCGGATATGCGTGATGAATATCTTCATCTTACACCTGCTAAAGAATCTAATCAGTTAATAGAAGAATGGGAAGACGGTTTGGGTGTGGATGTACATCAAGAATTTCCAAATAAGAAGGCAATGCAAGAATTGTTGGATAGAACTGCATTTGTAAACTGTTTAGGGTATGTCATATAAAACTTAGATAAGACCCGATTAATACTAAAATATCGTTAAGAAAGTTCTAAGTGGGGGTTTACGAGCTGAAAAATAGGAAAGACATATATTTTCTCGATTATAATGTATATCAAGATGCATACATGCTCTCGGACTAGTCAAAGTGAAAGCAATCGGAAGAGAAAATGTACACCACAATTAGTTGCAACTCTTTTGAATGACGATTGTCCAGGACAAATAGAAACTCCAATTCCTAAAAGTATCATAGATCTTGTTCATACAAAATTGGGTGTGAAGATATCATATTCCATTGCATTGAGAAAGACAAATAAAGTTGTATGTGATTTGCATGGTAGTCCATAAAAAAGATACAAGATGTTGTATCGTTATTTTTACATTTTAGAGAAGGTCAATCCCGGTACAATTACAAATTTGAAAGTGGATGAGGAAAACAAATTCAAGTACTGATTAATTGTTTTGGGAGCTAGCATTGAAGGGTTTCAAGTAATGAGGAAAGTGATAACTATAGATACAACTTTTCTCAAAAAATGATACAGTGATATACTAGTGTTTACCACAACTCAAAATCCTAATTGTCATTATTATCCCATAGTGTTTGGTGTACTCGATGGTAAAAATAATGCAAGTTGGTACTGGTTTTTCGAGATGTTGAAAACAATGTTAGATGACTTTTCCAAAATAATATTTATTAGTGACAGAAATCCAAGCCTCATCGGTGTCATAGGTATTGTGTATCCGAGCGCTCATCATGCGTATTGTATAAGAAATTTATCCCAAAATGTGAAAGGTCATGCAACAAACGTCAATAAATATGTAGTCGCATGGAGATTCATAGAGTGCACTATCTTTTACACAGTGGCTGAGTTGAATTGTGTTTATAGTGCTTTTAAGACAAAATTTCTTTACGCGGCCAAGTATATGGAGGAGACCACAGTTAGAACAAAATTGATAAAGTGTTGTTTTCCAAGAGAAAAGTATAATGGGTTAAGTACTTTGGTTTCTGTTTGTTGTTTGTTGCAGAGGTCCATGGGAGATTATGAGGCGATGCCTCCTTTGGCAATGTAATTCGATCCAAACCAGTACCTTAAAAAGATTAAGATATCGACGAGGCGTTTCATTCATGAAACACTGGAACGCTAGACCACGTACAGTCACCGTTGACAAATAAAGAGCGGATGTGGTTCGTAAGGCACCCGCAGTTTAGGCATATTTTTCACATGCCTACGGACAAGAATCACAAGGTTCAAGGCATGTGGATGCTTCTGGTAAAGAATGTCTGCATTGAGAAGATACATGAAGCTTGGTTTGCTGTAAATGGCGTACCCATCCGATACGCTTTAAGGGAACACACACTGATCTCTGTGTTTAATTGTAGGAACTACCCATTGCACTGGAAGCAAAAGGGGAGCATAAGATTTGTGGAGAAGTATTTTGGAGCGGGGGTAACTGTCCGATATGTGGACGTGAAGGACAAGCTTCTAGAAATGGAGCCTTCAATTGATCGGCTGATGATATTGGTCTTATATTTCCTGTCAGGCATCGTGGATGGGTAGACAAAGACAAGGAAAGATGCCCCATCAGTGGAGCCATTTTTTCCCGGATTTGTTATTTCGTTGGAGGTACAATTACATTTTCGGTATTATTTATAAGTTTTTTATTTTGTAATTGTATAACCGTTGTAACTGTAATTCTTATAAGTTTTTTTATTTATTGTGTGTTTTGGTGTAGTTGCTAGCATTTGAGGCAATCCCGGAGTTGGGGTCAGTGTTTCGTGAACAAGTTGTAGGCGCAAAAGAGTCTTGTCCAAGGATGTGCAAGACAAAGTTTAAGAAATGTGCGATGAAGGGATTTCCACTGTCTAATATTTATGAAGCTCTTGGAAACACTAAGGTACAACTACGTCAACTATATCTAATTTTTAGTATAACTAGTAGAACTGTTTACATGTATACGTAAAACTAAGTAAAACTGTATAATTGTGTATGTAGAACTAGTAGAACTGTTTACATGTGTACGTAAAAATAAGTAAAATTGTTTTGTGGTTTACATGCGTAGGGCATGGAGAGCCTGCTTGTCCCGTCGGTGAAGAAAATCTCCTTGCTGAGATGATGGAGCTTGAATATGATGACGACAAACATGATGTTGTAGTGGACAGTTAGATGAGGAGTCTTCGCGGTGGACATGAAATCTGTTTTGAAAATATGTTTAAAGAGGATTTGGTTGCACGTTTGGTGAGCAGAGACGAGGTGAAAGAAAGGGAGAAGGAATCGACCAGTCGGCGACTACCAACTAATCAAGAGCCACCATAGTTCTCCATAGAAGACATAATGCTGGAACTGGAGCATAAAGTTGATTTGGTGCTCCAGCATTTTGAGGAGCAGGTGGATATGTTGGCAGCCCGGGTTGACAAGATTGAAGGTAGGCCGAGTGAGGCAAAGAAGAAGGGGAAGGGGAAGAAACGCGCCAGGGAGCAGTGAGACAGCATGGTAGTTGGACTTGTTTTAATTATGGGTTAAGTACTTTGGTTTCTGTTTTTTGTTTGTTTGTTGTTTTGGTGTTTGAACTCTTTTATAAACTTTGGTTCATTTTAAAGTAAAACTAGAAAACAAAAAGTAGAACTGAAATCTTACTAAGTTAAAATACAACATAACAATAGAACATAACAAGTAGCAAATTACTAATACAACTGGTTTTACTAGTTCTCCCTTAGTTTTTCATTTAAGGCTTTTATCTCCTTAAAAACTTGCTCAAGCTGGCTTTCCAAGGTCGGAATCTTTGAATTTTGCAAGTCAACCTCCTTCATCATCTTACCAATCTCTTCTTGGACACCATCAAACCAATTCTTCTTACGATGTATTTCATCATCCTAAAATTAAAAATGTATGAGTTATAACATATATTAAGAAGTTACAAGACAAACAAACAATTATTTTCTACCTCAAACTGATTGCAAATGAAATACTTATTTCCGGTTTCGGTTCCGGTTTCAGTGACGATTTGTCCACCACATGGGCAAACTGTCGGAATCCCATCGTCACTATCCGCCATAAAGTAAAGCATGTCGATATATTTCTTCCTCCTTTTCTCATCCTTGTAGCTAGGATCCATTGGATGAAGAAGAGAGAGAGAGAGAGAGAGATCAAAAGATGAGAGAGTAAGAGCACAAGAGGAGAGAGAGAGAGAGAGAGCAAAATAGGACGGGTATAACTTCTATAATCGCGACCGAGATGATATAACTGTCGAATTAGGTTCAACATGAAACAATGAAATTTTGTTTTGGGTGGAAAATTGAAATTTTTAACATTTGGGCAGGAAACATTTTACAGTTGTAGTTTTACAAAAATTGCATATAGTTGTAATTTAGGGGGTTTTTCATTTTAATTAGTTTTATCTTACTAAATTTTATGTATTACCATTTTTACAATTGATTTATGTCATTTACATTACAATAATGAGTTTTTCATCTATTCAAATATTCTGAAAGGCTATGAATGCAATGTTTTTACAATAACTTGGCTATAATTCATAGAGTGATATCATAAGTGTAAGGACTATGTTGTCTATATTATTCCATAATAATGAACCAATGGAAAATATTTTTTTTTTTTTTTTAAAATATCTTTATAACAGCAATTTTATGTTCATAATATCAATTTGTCTATACACTTTACTAAAATAACATAATATCATTTATACCAGTTATATCAATTGTAACAGTTATATCAGTTTTACTAGTTTTACCGTTTATACCAGTTGTAACAGTTTTACTAGTTTTACGGTTTATATTATTTGTACCAGTTTTACTAGTTTTACGGTCTATACTAGTTTTACCAGTAAAACTAAAGATAATTGTCCTAAAAAAAGTAAAACTAGTAAAACTAAACATAGTTGTCCAAAAAAAAGGAGAACTAGTAAAACTAAAGTTAGTTGTTCAAAAAAAATACCATAAAACTAGTAAAACTATAAGTACAAAAACTAATATTAAATAACACAAACACAGTTTTACATAGTTTTACAGAACACAAAATTTCAAATGCCCACAAATAACAAACATTGGAGTCCTTGTCTTGGACACCTTTTATTTTTGGTCATTGGACGTCGTTCCCCAGCTGATGGAAACCTCTTAACTTTCTTTTTACACTTCTTTTTGATCATATCCGGAGGTATGATTTGCAATTCGTTGATGCAATCTGGGATTTCCCACTCTCTCATATCTGGTACTACATAAATTGTCTTGTAATATGCCAATGCCCACAGCTCCGACCAATAGTATTTCGAGCACAAGTCATGTAACTGGATATCACAACCTCTACCTTCGTGCCTTTTGTTATCAATGAAAGCGGCTAATGTGTGCACACATGGATATTTTTTAATGTCAAACACCCTGCAACTGCAGATTTTTGAGATTAAGTTCATCAAATTTGGCTTTCCATCACTACCGATGATATTGTACTCCAAATCATAACTGTTTAGCTCGGTCGTAATCAATTTCTTAGCAATAGACCATATGTCGTGCATATAGTTCTCCACTAACTGCACAAGTTTTTGTTCTATTGATCCAGAAGCGGCATCTTTCTATGATCATTAAACCATTCATAAAACTTTTTAATGATCGTGTCAACCATAGGGAGTAAGGAGTACTTCCGTGCGGTTTTGAAAACACTGTTCAAAGACTCCACACAATTGCTTATGTCTATGTTGTATTTATCTTTAGGAAAACAACATCTTGCCCATTTTTCTGCACTGTGGTCTCCTCCAGATACTTGGCCGTAGAAGGAAATCTTGTCTTAAAAGCGCTATAAGCACAGTTGAACTCAGTCACAGTGTAAAGCCTACTACACTCCATGAATCTCCATGCGACTACGTCTTTGTTGACGTTTGTAGCATGACCTTTCATATTTTGTGACAAATGCCATATACAATAAGCATGATGAGCGTTCGGATACACAGTAGATATGGCACCAATGAGGCTTGAATTTTTTGTCAGTTATAAAAACTATTTCAGACGAGTCCGGTACTATCGTTTTCAACTTCTCAAAAAACCAGTACCAACTAGCATTATTTTCGCCGTCAAGAACACCAAACGCTATAGGATAATGATGAGGATTAGGATTTTGAGCTGTGGCAAACACAAGTACACCACCATATCCTTTTTTGAGGAAAGTTGCATCCCAAAGCGATGAATAAGTATTTAATTTTTTTGTGCTCATCAATTTTCACACTTGTAATTGTACCAGGATTAACCTTCTCCAACATGTACAGATAACTATACAACATCTTGTAGCTTTCTTCTGGACTACCACGCAAATCATTGATAGTTTTGTTTTTCCCTCGCAAAGCAGTATAGTAAGATATCTTCACATCCAATTTTGTCTTAACAAGATCCATAATACTTTTAGGACCTGGAGTTTCCATTTGCCCTGGATAATCTTCACTCAAAAGCGTTGCAACTAATTCGGGTGTGTCTTTTCTCTTTTGGTTGCTATCACTCTGACTAGCTCGAGAGCATGCATGCATCTTGGTATACCTTCTAATCGAAAAAACTCTCTGTTTTTCCTATTCTTGTAGCTCGTAAACTCCATTTACAGCTTTCTTGATGACATTTTAGCACTAATCTGCTCTTATCTGACTTCTTAACAACATACCCAAAACAATTTATAAATGCAGCTCTATCCACCAATTCTTGGACTGCCTTTTTATTTGGAAATTCTTGATGAATATCCACACCCACACCGTCTTTCCATTCCTATAAAAAATGACTTGATTCTATAGTACGTGTAAGCTGAAGATATTCATCATGCATAACCGACCTATCTATACTATCATCCACGTATTCATCCACCTCATCCTCCACTGCCTCATCCTCTTCAGCTTTATCCTCCATGGCCTCATCTTGTTGTTTATCTTCTTCATTGGCTACATACAGAGTTATGGCGTTAACCTCATAGTTCGTACCAAAAGAACTTCCTTTGCCCACTCTCGAAAGTTGCTCAGTTACATCTGATATACTGATAACTTCCACAAACAGCATACATCTACGATTTTCTTTATCAATTGAGTTTAGATAAACGCAAAGATCCTCATCATCACAAATACTCAATTGTGATTCACATCCCACCACCAATGGAATGTAACTGAATTTCAATTTCACTACATTTTCATCTAATCCAACCTTCTTGTATATCCTATTTTTTATCATCTGTAAAGTTATATCCTCCAATGCTAACTTAAACATTAAACTAGACATGCGACCTCCACATGTAAAATGTATCATAACCTTGTTGCTCATTGTCACCTGCGAAAACAATACAAAATTTAAATCATTATTACTAGTTGTCCCCAGTTATACTAGTTTTAATATATTCGCAGAAATATAATTTCAATTAGTATATTGCTCATTGTAATACAATGTTACTATTTTAATTATTGTCCGAATTTCCATCAAGGTTTACTATTTTTACTACACTAGTTGTATTAGTTTGACTACTTTTACTAGTTATACTACTTGAACTATTTTTACTTGTTTAATCAATTTTATCAGTTATACTAGTTATACTAATAATACTAGTTTTACGATTTTTACAAGTTTACTAGTTTTACTAATCCTCGCGGTTTTACAAGTTTTACTAGTTTTACTACAGATTTCATTTCTGCATATTTCAGTTTACTACGATTTTACCACATCGATTTACAATGCCTAGTACTAATAACCTTATAAAACATTGATAAAAGTTGTTCAATCGAAAGATTACAATTGAAAGTGAAATTGAAGACGAGTTGTTGATTTCAAATTTACACAGACGGAGGGAGGTCGACAGAGAAGCGAAGCTGAAGCTGGGGAGGAGAAGCGAAGCTGAAGCTGAGGAGGAGAAGATGAGTTCGGAGAAGAGGGGGAGAAGCTCGGAGAAGAAGGAGAAGCTCACTAGCAATTAATAATCTGGGAATCGAGCTTGAACTCGAGCTTGCTGTGTGAATACGAGGAGGAGAGAGAAATAGTGGACAGGAGAGAGAGTGATGACAAAACGCGGAGATCTTTGAACGCGAACTGGGAGGAAAGACCGCGAGCTGGTTGTTGTGCAATTTATTTTTTTTTTAAAATTATTATTTTGTTTTTATTAAGTGTAAAATAAGTTTTGTACATATTAAAGATATAACAGATTAAAAGGGATATAAAAGTAATGCAAAAATGGTATAGTGGACGATGTCTTTAAGATTTTGTCTCAGTTAGTATCCTGATAATAAAATGAAAATTATGTTACCTTTCATTAAATTTATCTATGATTTTTGTTTCTCAGAACCGCAATAATTCATCTCCACTCTTAATTTTTTTCAAAACTTTGGGTATACAGCTAACTGTCCCTTAATTTAATTTGGCGAACGCACGAAGCCGATAGTCTTTTGACGGCAAGAAAAACTTTGGATGTGTTTCTTCTTGTGTTGTGATATCGAGAATAATGGTATATACTTTCAAGATTCTTCTCCACTTTTCTTCGAATTTGATATATGAAATCTCATTTTTGATCGAGTTTCTCTTCCAGATCCGTTTCATATTATTGCAGAACAGACAGGGCAAGACTCGTCTTGCTAAGTACTATGTTCCTCTTGAGGAGTCCGAGAAACACAAAGTTGAATACGAGGTAACTCAATTCTCCCTTTCTATTCTCTCGCTTTATGCTTCTGATCTCATGTTTTTCTGATTCTCAATTTGCTCTCAGGTTCATAGATTGGTGGTCAATCGCGACTCAAAGTTCACAAATTTTGTTGAGGTTTGTGAGTTTTTGTTGAACGAGATGAGAGTTAAAACTTCCGTGTTGATTTTGCCGAGATAGTTGTCGAAAACAATCAAGTAGTTGGCTTTGAGATATGTTTGTATAAGATCTTACTATGGTTTTGAATCATGCTTATAGATATGCATCACCCTGGTCTATGTCTCTAATTTTGACATCATTTTATGTATAAGTGAGTGAATCTTTGTTTAATCGTTAGCTTAGAATCTGGCGTAGTTGGAAAACAAAAAAAACAATAAGTAGGCATTGAGATATGCTTATGTAAGATAAACACCAAGAAATGAAGCTGATTAAGGTTTTGACTCATGCTTATATATGTTTTGCATTACATTGGTCTCACTCTTTAATTTTGTCACCATTTTCATGTATAAGTAAGTCACTTTTTGTTTCATTGTTTTTTTTCAGTTTAGAACACATAAGGTTATATATCGGCGCTATGCTGGGTTGTTTTTCTCGTTGTGCGTTGACATAACGGACAATGAGTTGGCTTACCTTGAATGTATCCACTTGTTTGTCGAAATTTTGGACCATTTCTTCAGCAATGTCTGTGAGCTTGATTTGGTTTTTAATTTCCACAAGGTACCATAACATCATTCTTTCTTTTGTTTATCCTTTATGTTAGTTCTCAAAAAAATTCAATCTCCTGATTCCCTGTGGACCGTGAGTTTAAATAATCATATAGAATAATTGTGTATTGTTTCTTCTTTACCTATGATTGCCAAATTCTTCTTTATACTTAACTAAGGGCTTACTGGAAATACTCAGTGATGATTCTTGGTTCGATTTATCATATCAAGCTTGTGCCTCTCTAAAGAAAAAAGACTGATGAATAGATGTTTTAGTTCCGAAATTACTGTGTTCGTTGTTCATTTTATATGCTTATTAATTCACAATGGTTAGTGATGATTCTTCTTTGGCATTGCCATATCAAGCTTGCGCTTCGTGCTTTGTATATGTTAAATGTTTACTAATTTACAATGGCTGTTTCATTTAAGGTGTACTTAATACTCGATGAATTCATTCTTGCTGGAGAGCTTCAAGAAACAAGCAAGCGGGTGTGTAGAAGACTTTTGTTTTCTTCTTTTCTCGAGTTTTGCTTATTGTTGGCACTAAACTGAAAAATTCACCATAAACTCTTTGTTGCAGGCGATCATTGAGAGGATGTCAGAACTGGAGAAGCTAGAGTGATGAGATTGGGAGATTATATAATAGTTAAGAAGGAGAATGAGCAGTAGCAGTCTTCTGTTTTGCTCTCTTCTTTTATGTTGTCTACCTTAAACACAGTTTCTTTCATTTTGATTTAATAAACCCCAAATGGTAACAAAACATATATTTGGACTATGTTATGAGATGTTTTATTTATGTACTCTTCAGGCAAAAACTATCGATTATGCACTGGCATTTCTCTATGTACATTCGTACAATTGTCATGTGAATTCTTAAAAATCTTTTATAGTTTACAAGCCATTTATACCGCAAAACATCATCCATGTCTACTAGGTATCAAAATACATTAAAGTATTTTCAAAGATGCGAAGATATAGCATAATACATGAAAGCCAAAATCAGAAAGTCCACATTTTCTAAAGTTAAATTGTGCTCTACGAAACAGAATATTACATTTTACCATTGTATTTTTGATTCATCTATTTCACATACTCTTCTTTCCCTCTGGGCTTTGGTCAATAGACTCCAACTGATTCCTGAGATTCTGATTATCCTCAAGAAGCCTATCATACTCCATAAGAAACCCATCAGCTTGTTTTCTCAGAGCCTCTGTTTCAGCTTGAGCACTTTTTAGTTCTTGGCCTTTGCTTTCACTTTCAGATTCTAATTTTTTGATCTTCACCTTTAATGCTGCGATTTCTTCCCCGAGAGCTTTAACTTCTTCCCCACTCGTGTTTTTCCCATCCTCAAAACCTCTGTTCTGTTTCTTTGCAGTCTCCATTGTCTTCCTCAGTAACCGAAGCTCTCTTATGTAATGGTGTAGTCGATCAATCATTAGTGACAGAAATAGCACAAATCCTGAAATACAAAATGATCAGTAACCAAGAAAGAGAGTAGCCCCAAAGCAAACCAGACTCGTATTATAATGGTAATGATCAGATCTAATCCTTTTGAAATCTGCTATCAACTGGTCATTGAAAACTATTTACTCATACAGAGTTCTTTGATGTAGTGGTGTAGTCGAGCAATCATGAGCGAAAGAAATAGCACAAATCCTGATCGATAAAACGTTCAGTAACAAAAGAAGAGTAACCAAAAGCAAAGAATGGTAATATGATCAGAAGTATGTGAATGTGAATGTTAAGGATCACAATTTTCTCTAATTACAGTCCTTAATTACCAAGCAGGTCCTCGTAGATCAATAAACAATACTTCATCATCGAATAGAACTTCCAATTGTTGATTTAGCGCACAGAGATAACTTAGAACCAATACTTCATCAAAGAATAGATTTTTCCGTGTTCTAAGTGATCACGATTAGTCAAATCAGTTCCTATCTAATAAAGTCAACAATCATTCCCACGAAAGAACTGTTACTGATGTAAGAGATCGAACGTAATTTATTACCCATTAGAGAAGCTTCGAGAAGATGCTTCGAGGCGAGGACCTGATCAGTAGGATTGAGAACGGCACCATCCTCGGATCGACGCTGGATACTGAGCAAACTGTAGACGCTCGACATTAGAACGACGAAGACGGTGGTGCCGATGGTTTTGACGACGACGGGGCCACGGCCGCGTTTGATGCGATCGAATGTTAAGATGATGAGCTTTCGGAGAGGCGTCTTGAAGAGGAGAAGGAGGATTAACGCCATTTCGGCGAAGATCACCGCGTAAAGGAGCTGGATCATCGTTGTCGGTGAGCAAACCCTAGATCGGAGAGGAAACAGAGAACGTGTTGTTGGTGGTCAATGAATAGAGAAAGAAAACCTTTTAGTTCAAAAGCGTTACTAATTAATAGCTTCAAATTTTTTTGTTGGGGCAATAAATGCCACCATGTTCTTATTGTATTAATCTTTCTTCTTTCTAAAAGTTAATAAATGTGTGCTACATGTACATTTTAAATCATTAGTCTAGTATGTATCCCGCGTCGAACATATGAATTTATATGAAATTATGCATTTAAATTTTATATTATGTATATTTATATGTTTATGATTTTTTTCATTTTAGTCATTTTGTATTTATGTCTTATTAATTTTTTAAATAGTTGAATTTAAATTTAATAATTTAAATTAAATAGTTAATTGTTGACACACATTAAATTTTTATTGATGTAATAATGTTGATGTCTCAGAAGTGCTTTTTAACTATTAAATATTAAATTTATCATTTTGATGTAAATGTATAAATGTTTTAAAAATTCAAATTTTTTCAATTATAAATAATTTAAGTATATTGGTGAAAATAAATAGGTAGTTAGATATATATTATATAATTGAATGAATCATCTATTACTATTTTATTATATTTTCATCATTTACTGAATGATATTTAATGAACAATTTGCTTATTTCACAAAAAAGTTAACAAACTTCAAAGAGATAATTCACTTAGTTATTATTCAAACGAATAAAATGAATAAGTGAAGAACATGTATTCAACAAGAAACAAGAGAAACAAGAAGTAAGATGTTTTCAAAACAATAAATGAAGCAAGATGAGCCAAAATACATGTGTTTAACATAACCAAAGAAGCAAAAGAAACAACTTGTTCCGGTCAAGTGTTTTAAATTCCAAACAAAGAAACAAGCAAAAGAACAAGAGTCTCAAACAACCAAATTTAGATAGATCACCTTCTTTAGATAAACAAGCTAAAAACATACTAATCCAAAGCACATTTCACCAATTTCCCTATAACATCGAGAACAAATTGACATTAGAAATTGAAGACAAAATAGAAAGTAAAAAACTAAAAGCAATGAGAAAATGATGTAAATTGTTTACCTTATAATCAATTAGCAAAGTGATTCATTTTTCTTGTATTGTTGGATTATCATAGTTTAAAAGCAAGTTATTATAAATAGATAGTTAATAAATAATAAGAAAGGTTAACATATAAGATAGGAAGAAAAGTATGTTTCCTAAGCTTATCTTCATTTTCAAATTCACTAAAAACTTGTTCCATTGTCACCACTCTACCTTCAGTGTACACATCAAAATTCTAATCATGTCGTGAGTTAGACAACTTCTATATGATTTTATGATCCGGCCGCTACTGCTTAAAGCACTTTCAAAAACGACAAATGAGATTTGCATTGCAAATAAATCACAAGCAATTTTTACAAGAACATATAATTTTGAACAGTTGAGATTTCACTAAGACAGCACATCGTACTCTTTTCCGATAGTGTTTTTAAATTCATAACAATCTCTTAAAGATATGTATCCAATTCATATTTCTCTTCGCATCGCGAATTTATATTTCATCAACCAACTCCTCATACATGAAATCTATTCTTTCATACCCCAAATCATCAACTATCAAATCGATTCTTTCAAATAATGGCTGCTCTTGGCTACCCAAAGATGCAGCTAGAATAATTAAGATGATTGCATGCCTGACCCTCTATCAAACTGAGCCCTATAATCCTTAAAAAAGCTACACAAAACATTAATGACTCACTGATAAATATCTATAGCATCTATAGTATCTTTCCATAGAGTTTCTCAGAACACATCTTATCAAACTGCATCTTTTTCTGGTTTAAATACCATAGCTACAATCAAATTATTGTTGATGTTCTTCATACCATCTTAGTATAAATCATTTTTTTTAACATTTCATCAGCCTTTGTCTTCCATTTTGAATCTAAACTGTTACTCTACCCTATTAGATTATATTGTTAATATAGACCTTAGCACTTAATCGAATTCAGAGAATTAGAAGCTCACACAACCAATATCGAATTGTAGATGATTATCAAGAACCTTACTAACTTCGAGATCACATTCCAATCATACATAGCAAAAGGTCTAACCCATTTTTCCCACTTTCAATCTCCAAGTAGTCATTGTACAACATGTCCAATGCTTCCATCTTGTCGAAGGCAATTGATATGCTCAAATATAGTCCCTAATGAGCTATTTTGAAACTTCAGAGGTGTAGTCGTAGTATTTGGGGTGGAATTTATAGAGACTCAAGATTACTCAATAAATGTCGGTTTTTGAATTAAGCCAAATAAAAATGATTGTAATGAAATAAGGAATGCAATAAAAGAATTATCGGTTTTATATTCAATGGAAGAAAAGATATGCTTAGACAAATTCTCAGGTAATTCAAAATTGCAGATTAAAAAAGACCGTAGGACTTAGTTAAGAACTTCTTGTAGAACTCAAATCAAAATTATAAAACCAATCAACTTTTGCTGCAGAGATTATCAATATATAAACTTATAATTCCAAATTTCTTTGTAAATTCAACAATTCAGATAAACATTAATGATCAGGTTTGAATAGTTCACAAAATCTATAAACCAAATTTTTTTCTAATAGATATTTTGCTCATCTAAGGTAGTTCAAAAAATCTATAACACTTTTGTGTCTACCAATTAACCTAAGATCAGATTCTATGTAGTTAAGCTACAATAAGCAATAAACACAATCGAGATAAAGAATTCTACGAGTTATCTTAACAAATCATTTCAACCTAACAGTTAATCTTCTACCTTTGAATAATCCTAACTCTAACAAAAAAAACTACTCAGAGATGATTAATGATACATAAATAATTAGATTTCATAAGAGAAATTGATAAAGAAATAAAGGAGTTTTAAATCTTCTCTCAAGGAGTCTGAATTTTTCTCTCCCAAAACTATATTACAAATCTCTCATAATAAAATTAATCATATATAAAGCCTAAAACTTGTAAAGAGACTTAATTGCAAATAAAGAAAACTTTCGGAAATTTTCATTTTCTTCAAAAGTCTTGATCGGCACCAATGGTAGCGTCGGTCGATACCCATCTCTTAATTTGTCTATGACTTCAATTTTTCCGCATCTTCTCTACATTAGCTATTGCCCTCAAGAAAAAAATATGACTAAACCTTTGAAAGAAGTTTGAAACTACATAAACTCACCTTCTCATTAGAACATCACATTGACCATTAAATCCTAAAATCCACATGCTGCAAAATTAATCCAAAATCAAACCACCATGTACTTCTCTATAGACATTCACAATCTCCCAGATTTTATCCACAATTTGACAACTCTGTCCATAAGTCTTCATTACTGGTCTCATCAATGATCTCATTGTCAATAATCGTCTAGACTCATTCCCGTACAATATCATGACAAAGCAACCAAATAAAATTTCCAGTACTTTTTCTTTCCCAAACTTATTTTTTTATACTTTCTTTTCTTTTGTTTTTTTTTTGGAAATGTGTAGGCGAATAGTAGGGTCACGGGAAATGTTCTTATCCCTTGTTTCTATCTTTTGTGTGATCATTCCATCCGAAATAAAATAATAGGATCATGAAAAAATTTCCTACCCCATTGCTTCATAATAAATCATCTCATCTTTTATTTATTATTATTCTTATTTTAGAATAAGAGAGAGGAATACCATTACTTTCACAAAAGTTGCAATTGTCATATATGAACAAAAAGTCAAGCCCTATAAACATCAATCACACCAATGATTACAATAAAAATACACTCACTTAAACAAAACAAAGCAAAATACATCAGTATTTTTTCATCCAGACTTAAGTAACACTGTCCAAAGTGTATTTAAGCCATATGACTGGAATGACCTGGTAGAAAATATTTACCTGAAGGGGTGTCGATCGAAACTCAAGATGGTGTTGATTGACACCAAGGTCATTTCCTTGTTTCTTAATTCATTGCAAAATATATATTATTTTTAATAGAAAACCAAACCAAAAGTTAGTGAAAACAAAACAAAATTTAAAGAAACTTCTATGTACCAATGGGTTGCTTCCCACTAAGCGTTTTTTCAGTCATTAGCTTGACTGTATCGGGGCTCAGGCATTTGGTGGGTCAGACAGTGGAAATGAATGCCTCCGGGAAGAATGTCTCATCATCCATGGTGGGGTATAGGAAGTTGGTGCATGAGAATGACCAAGGAACTGAAGAACAACAACAATGCGAGACTGATGTTTGGGTGGGACATTGCTTTTTCATGTGGGATTATCAAAAGAAACATCAAGCACTCTACTAGAATCTCATGGCGTGCATAAGTGTGAAGCAAATGAAAGTGTATGATTGATGATATCAGGTGGTTTAGAATTGTGAACAGGAAGTGTGTATTTTTGCTTTCTCCCATGTGTGCAGAGTGTGAAATGTGGAGCTTTCTGTTTAACAACAGTTGACGGGCCTGCAACATTGAGATCATCTTGAAAACTATCTGTTTTGGTCGCTTCTGGGGTGGTCCATGGAGGGTAACGGCCGACATTGAACATGCAACTCAAATTTCTGCACTTTTTTATGGTTCAGTTCTGCAATCCTTGCCTCTATTACAAAAACGTCTTCCGCCAGCAACTTTTCATTATTTAGAACCTCATATTCGAGTAAAATCCTGAAAACATGATCATTACTCCAATCCTCAAACTTAGCAGCTTTCTTAAAGTTTTAGACAATGTTTCTTGAACAACCAGTTTGTTCACTTTCCCACTAGTATCCAATACTTTGACACACCCAACAGTAATGTCATTTGAATGCTCTTTGAGTGGATCCTCATCTATGGGAGTCTGTACAGAGAAGGCATGATCATCAATTGGTAGATTTCTCTTAGCTTATCCATTTCAAAATTCATGATCACATCACTTAAATAAAGCTCTAACTTCCTTTTTCACATCAATGATGACACCAACTGTAGCAAAAAAAGATCTTCTATAATAAAAACGTATTTAGGTTGTTCACCATAATAAAAAACCACAAAATCTGTGGGAATCATTGAACCTTCATTCTTGAGTAGAACATACTCTAAGACACCTTTTGGGATCTTTTTGGAACGATCAGCTAGGATAAGAGAGATCGTAGTTGGCTTAAAATAAGTCATCCCAAGGTTTACATCAACATAGTAAGGCATCAAATTAATGCTTGAACCAAGATCGTACAAGGAATGAGGGAAATTTCTTGTTTAGATTGAACATTCTAGCATAAAATTTCCTGGGTTAGGTAGCTTCTCTGGAATCCTACTCTGAATCATGGTGCTGAATTTTTCAGAGACCATCACCTTTTTATCATTAGAAATGTGCAAGAAAATTGCACTAATGTCTATGGTAAGCAGTGCTCCTTCTTCAGAACTCACACCATTTGTAACCATCTTCTTAACATACTTTCTTAGGGCATGTGAAGATTTGACTATATCAACTAGAGGTATCTCTACCATCAGATTGTATATCATTTCTTTGCCTCTGGCCTCCTCCATCTCTTATTTAAAATTTATATGACCCTTTCGATATGGAATCATAAGTTTGTAGAGTCTCTCTGTGCTCAAATCCAAAAGGAGCAAGGATCTCATGAATTATTTGACAACAAGGCTGAATTAGTGGCTGCACACAAGAGCTTCTTCAAATCAGCAACAACAAATGAATCTAGGAAGAGGAGACAAACATGTGACCATTGCAAGAGGAGTGGCCATACGAAGAAGGAGTGTTAGGTATTCCATCCTGAACTGAAGCCAAGCTAGGCTCCTCGGCCACAATAACCCACGGCCAGCCACACACAATTGCAAGCTCACGGCCACCCACTGTTTCCTTCAAAGCGTGTAGCAGTTCTGTTTTCCACCATGTCTCCAGCATCTGAATTTGTAACAAAATCAGACTTAGAAGCTCTTATCAAAGCACTAAAGGATGATAATGTGTTGGATAAAACTTTTCATGCATGAGCACTAAAGGATGATAATGTGTTGGATAAAACTTTTCATGCATGTTTTCAAACTTCTTTCACTCCTAATGCCTCTAAATCATTGGTTGTTGATTCTGGTGCTTCTCATCATATGATTAGTGATCTAGGATTGCTAGAGAATGTAGAACCTGTCTTGCGTAATGTTGTCATTGCTAATGTAATTAAAGTATCAACTAAATGCATAGAAAAACTTAAGTTGTTTAATAAAAAATCTAAAGCCTTTTACATGCCTTCCTTTACTTCTAATTTGCTTTCAGTTTAAAGAGCTACTACTGATTTAAATTGTCAAGCTATCTTTGGTCCTAATGATTTTTTACTTTCAGGATATTGAGATTAGTAAAAGATTTGGACAAGGAACCACAACAGATGACTTGTATGTGCTTGAAGACATGACTAGAGCTAGTGGGTTAGAAGCGGTTTTTAATGCTGAATCTTTTAGTAATGATTCTGATCTTTGACATGCTAGATTAGGACATCCTCATCCTAGAGCACTTAAACTGATTGTTCCTGGTTTAAAAATGCTAAAGGATATGTGTGATTCTTTTATACTTGGAAAGTATTGCAAAACAGTTTTTGAAAAATCTTTGCATACTTATGATAATTGTTTTGAGTTGGTGCATTCTGATGTTTGTACATCCCCATTCTCATCTAGAGAAAACCATAAGTATTTTGTGACATTTATTGATGAAAAGTTCAAATATACTTAGGTTACTCTGCTTAGTTCTAAAGATAGAGTATTTGATGCATTTTTAAATTTTCAAGCATATTTTACTAATCAATACAAAGCAAGTATTAAATGCTTTAGAACAAATAATGGAGGAGAATACACTAGCAACATATTCCAACAACACTTGGCCAAGCATGGCATTGAACATCAAACCATCTGACCTTACACCCCACAACAAAATGGAGTGGCTGAAAGGAAGAATAGGCATTTGATGGAAGTTGTGAGAACAATGATGTTCCACAAGAGAGTTTTGAAGTATAGAGAGTACCAATTGATCTTCTTGGTACTATTTAGCTTGAACAGCCACATCCTCATTAACTTCAGCAATTTCATTTTCTTCAAGACCATTGGTTGAAATATATTTCCAAAGGCATTTACCACCCAATGTGGTTTTGATTGTCCTAGACCATAAAAGATAATTTGCTCCATGTAAAACGACAGGAACTCTGAATGTGGTTGAAATTTCCATGCTTCACAATTGGTCTGGATGAAGGTTTTCGGGACAAAGCTGGTCGGGATGAGCTGGTCGGGACGCATGCTCTCGGCACTGGAACAGCTGGTCGGGACACGAGACTCAAGCATGAGTGAAGGGGTGTACGTGGGCCATGTTCGGATAAGGTAGCAGCTTGGACGCGTGGTCTTGGACAAGGTACGTGGGCCGTGTTTGGACGTGGAATGCTGATCGGGAGCAGGGACACAGTACACGGGACACGGGACAACCAGCAGAGATGCCAAAGATTTCGGCGCGTGGAACTACTTACCAACCAAGCCAAAACAACCTAACCACCTTCAACCAACTCCAACCAACTCCTGCAACAGAATTTAACCAACTCCAACCAACAAGATCAACTTCTAACAGTCCTTATCTTCACAACTTCACAACAAATATTGATTTTTAACAATATACAAATCCAAAAATCAAGTTTCCCTCCAATTTCCAAAATTTCCAAGTTTAATGAAAAATCAAGAAAATCTATTTTGAAGACTTAAACCCTTCTGATTGCAACTAAATTTCGTGGAGACCCTCCCAAGATACTTATCTAAATTTCCAGATTCAAAAATTTGAAGAAAACTGAGAAAGGATAAGAGTTTTACCACCAGATTCTTGTGAGAGGCGATTTCAAACGGCTTGAGAGAAAAACTTCAAGAACTTCCTTCAAACTTAGGAGAATTGAGTTCTGCTTTCTTTAAAAACCAACTAGACTCGTTGGGATTGATATTAGGATTTGGAAAATCACGATTTGGAGAATATTTGATGACAGAATGTTCAGAGAAACATTGAGCTATGCGGTGAAGTCAATCGTGGAGGTCCGATGCAAGACAAATCGTATCTTTTGATTCCCATGGTCAAATGATGCAAATCCAATTGGCGTAGCTTCAGGACTCTCTGTAGAACAATCCAAAAAACGCAAATTGACAAAATCTGCCGTGGAGAGGCCGGAATTTTCGATCAAAGTTGACGGAAGAAATAAGAATAAAAACAGATTGTGATGAAGATGGTTTCTTCTCGATTCAAAGATTTAATGATGAATTTTATCCCAGATTATTACACCCTGGTTCTGATACCAAGAAGTAATATGAGATAACGAGATTTGTAGAATTAGAGAATGAGAGAATGAGAGATTAGAGAGAAAGAATGATTGTATTAAGATAATGAGAATAATAGTTTCTAAGTTACAAATGAGAAGAGAGATAGCTATTTATACTATTCTAGTCTAGGCTTGTTTGGATACAAGGATTGCCTTATACATGAATGGCTACAAGGATAGCATAATACTAAAACACAAACAAGCCTTAGACACTCCCTTAAATGACTTAGACCACATGCCTTTAATATAGAATTAAAGGCCTTCTTCCTTCATCATTTCTTCTTCATTCCAACACTAAGGCCATATATCAGTAAGTTTGTTGTTGTGTACTTCGACGACATTCTCATATACAGCATGACTTATACTGAGCATATGACACATCATGAGATGGTCATACAGATACTTCAGAAGGAGCATTTATACGCCAATTTTAAGAAGTGTACCTTCTGCACTGATCATGTTGTCTTCCTGGGATTTGTTGTCAGTTCGCAAGGACTTCGAATAGATGAAGACAAGATCAGGGCCATCCATGATTGGCATACACCGACCAATTCGAGTCAAGTCAGGAGCTTCCATGGTTTAGCCAGTTTCTATCGTCGGTTTGTCAAGGATTTCATTAGTATCGCGGGTCCCTTGACGTCAACGATCAAGAAGAACCAGGAGTTCAAGTGGGGACCCGAGCAAGAGAACTCCTTCCAGATCTTAAATGAGTGCCTCACACATGCCCCATTCCTGTCCTTACCGTACTTCAACGGGACGTTTGAGATAGAGTGTGATGCATCTGGAGTAGGCATAGGCGCCGTTCTTACTCAAGGAGGCAAGCCTGTGTCTTATTTCAGCGAGAAGTTGAGTGGAGCAGCCTTGAACTATCCGACCTATGACAAGGAACTCTACGCCTTAGTCTGTGCAATGGAAACATGGCAGCACTAGCTACTTGCTAGAGAATGTGTCATTCATACGGATCATCAGATGTTACAACACATGAAGGGCCAGACTAAGCTGAACAAGAGACATGCTAGATGACTTGAGTTTATTGAGAGATTTCCTTACGTGATCAAGTACAAGAAAGGCACTGAAAACATTGTAGTTGATGCCCTGTCCCGGAGATACATCCTTATCACTGTCATGGAGTCTAAAGTGATGGGGTTCGAGATGATTAAAGAGCTATATGTAGACGACCAGGACTTCGACAAAAGCTTTAAAGAACACAGAAAGGGAGCATATATCAAGTTCTACCTATTTGATGGATTCTTGTTCAAGTAAAAGAGACTTTGCATTCCACAAGGATCTATTCGTGAGTTGTTGTTACGAGAAGCACATGAAGGTTGTTTAATGGGACACTTTGGTGTCGATAAAAAGCTTGGGATATTAAAGGAGCACTTTTATTAGCCATATCAGCGCAGAGACGTCAAGACACATTGTGCCAAATGTTTGGTTTGTAAGAAGGCATGGTTACACCTGCACCCACACGAATTGTACATGCCCCTGCCGATTCTGACTACACAGTGGATTAATATCTCCATTGATTTCATGCTTGGTCTACCTAAGATCAACCACAAGGACTCTATCTTCGTAGTGGTTGACTGATTTTCAAAGATGGCTCACTCATCCCGTGCATTAAGGCAAATGATGCATCTCAGACAGCCGATCTGTTCTTTATCAACATAGTCCGACTAGACGGTATTCCGCGGATGATTGTTTCAGATCAAGACGCTAAGTTTCTCAGCCATTCCTGGAGATCATTATGGCGAAAATTGGGGACCAACCTGCTATTTTCGAAGACACGCCATCCAGAGACTGATGGACAGACTAAGATGGTCAACTGCACGCTTTCTACCTTACTCCAGGCTACCACTGGCTGCAACTTGAAGCACTGGCTGGAGTGCGTTCCCTACGTAGAGTTTGCCTACAACAGAGCCATCCACTCTGCTACGAAGCTTCACCTTTCGAGATTGTGTATGGTTTCAACCCCGACACACCAATAGACTTTACACCACTGCCACTCGGAGATGCTGTCAGCCTAGTAGGAGAAGACAAAGCTAAATTCTTAAAGCGTCTTCATCAGAAAGTCAAGGAGAACCTGGAATGAAAACGGATAAGTATGCTAAGCACGCAAACAAGGGTCAAAAACACATGGTTTTTAAGGAAGAAGATTGGGTTTGGCTGCACCTGCGTCTTGAACAGTTCACCCAAAGGCGGAAGAACAAGTTTTCCTCACGAGGTGATGGAACTTCCATGTGAGTTTAATGTATCTACTACATTTAATGTTGCTGACTTAAAATTTTTTAATGCATGTGAAGACGATGCTTTGGAGACCAAAGCTCTTCAAGAGGGAGGGAATGATGAGGACATCAACCCACAAGACAACCTGAAGGTTCCAGTGCTGTTTGTGCAAATACAAATAACGCGGAGCAAGGCCAAAACCATTGGTCTCAAGTTCATCCAATACGTGGAGCATGCACAACATATGATTCCTCAGCTTCCACCTAAAGGCTCACCAGACAAGCCTCAAGGCCCATTCCAGCCCGATCAGACACTATGGAGACTCTTGTATGATGGCACTTCCTCCTCCAGTGTCTTTATCATTACCATTTAGTAGAGACACCAAAGACATGCTAAGGAATTATACTCTTTTTCCTATATTCGGTTTTGTCCCACTGGGTTTTTTGAAGAAGGTTTTAATGAGGCAACATCCTTATTGTGAACGAAGATGAAGACTTGTTCACTCACCATCATCCTTCACAAGACTTCATCTAAAAATCGTCCAGTCCTCAATATGAGAGCTCATTTCTATCTTTTTATTCTTTTAGACTAAGTATTAAAAGGCCTTAAGCCCATTTGCATTTATTTGTTTAAGTTATTGGCCTTGGTTCATTTTGTTTCCAGCAGCCCAAACTTCATGTGGTTTTATTTTAAACACTTTGTAGTTTGGGTTAAACAACTTATTGTTTAACCTAGTAAAGCTGTATAAGCCTAAGCTTTACATTAATGGAAAAATATAACTTTTATGCAAACAACCCTAAGTCTTTGACATAACGGCTGCCACTTTCTCTCTTGTGGTTGGCGAATTCTTCCCTCAAGGAAGAACACTTCTGGTGTATCACGAGTCTTCTGCAACTAAGGACTAAGGACGTGGCACGTGGACAACTAGGCAGAGGCTAGCAAACTAAGGACTCGACCTAAGACACTAAATGGCTGCGAGTGAGCTAAACGGACACACGGGGACTTGGCACAAACGGCACAAGGAGGAACAAGAAGGACCAAAACCTAGCACACAAACCCTAAACTAGACTCGCACAAGACCTCAGAAAGGAACTAAGGGAGCTAAGGGGGCACAAAGACGAACCTAGCTACAAACAACACCTGCTTGTGTACCAAGCAATTGGACACACGATTTATGCAAAAATTGGAACTGGTGTTCTAGATGAGTTTCAAAAGATCAAGAGATATGCCCACTCTCATTAAAGCTTTAGGTGAAGAGGAGGAGTCTATCCAAGAAGCTCAACCTACAGTGTTAAGAAGAAGCACAAGACAAAGGAATCCACCAGTCTTCTACAATGAAAATGCTGTGGTTCATCAATATCAGGGAGTTTGTAACATTGCTTACTTACCTACTAAACATGTTGTATTCACTTCAAGTCTTGATAAGGAACAGATTCCAAAGACATATGAGGCAGCTATGACTAAGAAGGAATGGAGGGAAGCTATCCTAGCTGAGAAACAAGCCATGGAAAGGAATGATACCTATGCTCCAACCACTTTACCTAAAAGAAAAATGACTGTAAGTTCTAAGTGGATTTTTACCATTAAATACAAAAACAATGGTGAAATTGATAGATATAAAGCTAGGTTGGTAGCTAGAGGAATTACTCAGACTTATGATGAAGATTATAGGGATACCTCTGCACCTGTAGCTAAGCTTCACTCTGTTAATGTTGTTCTTTCACTTGCTATTAACCTTGATTGAGAATTATGGCAAATGAATGTTAATAATGCATTCTTACAAGGTGAATTAGAAGAAGAGGTATACATGTCACCTCCACCAGGTCAAGAGGAAGAGGTAGGGGCCGACAACATACTCAGGCCGAGGAAGGCCATCTATGGCCTTAAAAAATCTCCAAGAGCTTGGTACCACAAGTTAAGTGTAACATTGATGGATAGAGCCTTCAAAAGATCTGAAGTTGAACATACTCTTTTTACACTAAAGAGTAAGGAAGGTATTGTGATAATTCTCATTTATGTAGATGATATAATCATATCTGGTAGTGATAGTGTTGGTATTGCATCTACAAAAGAATATTTGAAGAGTTTCTTTGATATTAAAGATTTAGGAGAACTTAAATACTTCTTAGGAATTGAAGTGTGTAGGTTCAAGGAAGGTCTCTTCTTATCTCAAAGGAAATATGTTGTAGATTAACTAACCTCTACAGGTATGATGAAAGCTAAACCAGCCAAAACACCCTTAGAAGAAGACTATAAAATCTGAACTAAGGGGGAGCTAGAGGAGGAAATTGATTTTTATGATCCTAAGCTTTATAAGAAAGTGGTTGGTAAGCTTATTTACCTAACAATCACTAGACCAGATTTATTTTTTGCTGTGAATCAGGTATCTCAACATATGCAAGGTCCAAAGATGAGACATTGGGAGATGGCAAATCGAATTTTGAGATATCTAAAAGGCACTCATGAACAAGGTATATGGATGAGTTGCAATAGAAACACAAATGTGGTTGTTTATTGTGATGCAGATTGGGCAGGAGATAGGGAGGATAGGAGAAGTACCACAGGCTATTGTACTTTCATAGGAGGGAACGTTGTGACATGGAAAACCAATAAGTAAAAGGTGGTGTCATGCTCTAGTGCAGAATCAAAATATAGAGCCATAAAAAAGCTTACAACTGAATGCATTTGGCTGAAGCAACTCCTTGAAGACTTTGCTGTGAGCTTTGATAATTCTATCACCATTCATCGTGACAATCAGGCTGCTATACACATTTCCTCTAACTATGTGTTTCATGAAAGGACTAAGCATATAAAAGTAGACTGCCACAAAGTAAGAGAAGCTATTGGAAAAGGAATAATCTTGCTTTGCTATACAAGGAGTGAAGATCAACTAGCTAATGTGTTCAACAAGGCAACATCTTTGAAGAATGGCGCCTCCATCTATCCAAGGCTTGGCCTTATGACCATTCCACAACAATGATCCCATCGTGTAGTGTTATATTCTTTTTCCCTAGAAAACGTTTTGTCCCAATTGGGTTTTCCTTCTTTAGGTTTTTAATAAGGTAATGCTTCATGGTTGCAAGCTTAGGCATTCTCCATGTCTTAAGCTTGAGGGGGAGTGTTAGAATGAAGTAGAAATGATGAAGCAAGAAGACTTTTAATTCTAGATTAAAGGCGTGTGATCTAATTCATCTAAGGGGAGTGTCTAAGGCTTGTTTGTGTTTTAATATTATGTTATCCTTGTAGCCATTCATGTATAAGGCAATCCTTGTATCCAAATAAGCCCAGACTAGAATAGTATAAATAGCTATCTCTCTCCTCATTTGTAACTTAGAAATTATTATTTTCATTTTCTTAATACAATCATTCTTCTGTCTAATCTATCTAATATTTCATTCTCTCATTCTCTAATTCTACAAATCTCTTAATCTCATATTCTTTCATTAACTGCTATACCGTTTTCATCAACAAAGCCATATTGGAATCTTATATTACATGGAACCCAAGTCCGCAATTACGTTTATCCAGATACAACTCGTTCCATCACATTCAGTGCATTCCTTTATTATTATAACTATCACTTCACCAAAATTGAGTTTTGTTTAAAACATCTTTTTCACCTTTTGATATAAACTTTAACCTCCACCGATTAACTCGATTATGGCGTCGTTCACGAAAAAAACTAAAAACTTGTGTTTTTATCCCACCTAAACTTACTGAAATTTCAAATATGATTTCATTCCTTCGAGATTGGAAATTCCTAAAATTTGTTTCATTTTCATCTCGAACAGATTCATCCACCTTGTGTACAAATTTTAGTGATGATTTGGAAAATTTTATTTACTGTCTGGATACCACCTCATATTTTAAAAGGATTTGTAGGATAACTTGGCATCCATCCTTATTTGCTTGACATAACAAAAAACTATCAACCGCAAAAACAAGATGTGAAACAGAAGTGCTTTCCTTTGCTATCTTCAGTCCTGTTAATAATTTTTAGCACTCTGTTTTTGTATATTTGCTATTATGGCTTATGTACATATGATAAAAATATATGTAGATAAAGGATTTTCTTGATGTAGACATTTCCTTAGAACAATATGACCTCGAGATTGACCATTAATGAGTACTTCATACTGAACTGATATAACACACTGGATCATCCACGTAATCTACAATTATGAAAAAGTCAGTTACCAGAGAAGGTGTTCAGTAAATGATCAATCCACACGACCATATTCCTTACTCATATCCTTTTCGATGGCTATATAAGTGTCCTTACAAACAGTGATGAGAACATTAGCCACCCACATAACCCACATACCACGGACGACCCATGCGTGAAGGTTCCTATTCTGCATGTAATGATATCTTTCGATTTCAATGATTTTTAGGATAGAATATAGTCTGTTTAGGATGAATTCTAGGGTGTTTACCATAGTTTTGAATAATAAGTTTATAAACATGAATTCAACTTATCTTCCCTAGAAACATCCAACCAACTTGCCAATTTCGAATGGTGCTTTTTAACTTGATAAACAAACAAACCCAACTGCTGTTATTTCCTTTTGCTTTAGTCCGATTAAGTTATTTTTGTTTATTGCCTTTTAGTTTAGTGACACCAGATAAGCAACCCATAATCACTTAGTAGACTAAATAAGATAAAACTTGCATCAACGGTGCTTGAAATACCCCAGGTTTGGATTTTCAACGACAATGGGATTTGGTATTCCGCGGTCGAAAAGACCCCCTTACCAAATATGCGCCGTTTCCAAATCAGGGATTTCTTTCAACACCGATGACATGAGCGCAAGAAGCGCACGAAGATGAGCAAGATTCTCCAACATTAGAGCATGGGTACCAATACATGGACACTACTGTAGAGAACTCAGCAGAAGTAGAAAGCCCGAGAGTTGGGACGAAATATGAGCTGCCAGACTGGTGCTGGCGCAGCACACGCAAACGTCGTGCACAGCCGTCAGACGATGAGTCTCCATATTACGCCTCTTCCTATGTAAAGACACAGACACTGTAATGACCAGTATCTTAAGAGAAATCAGAACGTTTGGACAGTACAGTCGCAAGCCGGCAATCATCGGACAATTAGGAAATGGTTTACGAGTAGTCGCGGAAGGAAACATACCGCTGGTATCCGAACTATGTATCGCGATCGGAAGCCTTTATCGGGAAGCATCAGTACGTACGGACCGACTACGGATAGGAAGTACTGATCGGATGCATACCGCCATCGAGAACCCCCATTTGGTAATAACCAATGTATTGTGATCGAACTGTATACGAGGGTAGGCGTGTATCGGGTGCAGCACGTACGGACTGCCGATAGCTTGGTATGCCGATAGCCGATAGCTCGGTATGCCGATAGCCGATAGCTCGGTATGCCGTTAGCCAATAGCTCAGTCTGCCGATAGTTCGGTATGCCAAAAGCCGAGTATACTGATACCGAGCGATGATCCGATCATCAGGCAATGCGGACATGGACTGTCGATGCCGAGCGATCCGATCAGTCTGAGCGTGCAGGAGACTATCCCGCATCGCATAGCGAGTATCCCGGTACCAAGCAACGACCCGATAGCGATCGGCACATCCAAACGCCGAGCGATAGAAATATCCGAATAACGGATGATTGAGCGATAACAGGATCCAAATGCGGTAATGACGGACTGGCAGAAGCGATAAGAGTTCTGAATGATGACTATGCATACCTATAAGCCGATAGTCCGGGATAGTAGATTTTTGGCCGAGGAATTTAGATTTTCCAAAAGTTTTTGCAGAGTCTGACGTGGATCCTACTCAGCGCCAAGTTGTACACAAGAGCCATGGTGTAATCCATTTCTGCATGGATTTATCTCTGGCGGAACTAAGTGGGACAGCTGTCTAAATTCTAAGATACCAAGTCAGGGACAAGTGGCAGGATTAAGAGATGTTTAAAGAGTTAGTGGGACAGGTGTTTAGACTAATCCATGCAAAGCCTGCCTATAAATACCCTTAACCTCACTTCATTATAAGTTTTAGACAGAAAATTTACCTAAGAAAGCTAGAGAAAACGTGAGACAAAGAAAGAGAAAGGGAAGAAGCCTTAGTTGCCGAATCTGTGATCTAAGCTTAGAAGCAGGATAAATCCATTAGTAGAATCCAAAATCAGTGAGTTGGTTTAGTTTTACTAAGCAAGAACGCGGTTTCCAGTTCTGATAGGCTGGATATGGGTTTTCGATTTAGTGCATGTCTTTGTCTATATGCTTTCTTGTTGTTTTTATGTTGTGCGCATGTTGATCATGATTTAAGGCGATGAATGACTAGCATGCTTGGGTATGATAGTGTGTTTGGTATTGTTGCTTGTTGTCATCTTTGAGTATGGTTAATGTTGGTGCATGTTCGAATAAGTAAATACACCGGTGCTTGAATATGGGATATTGGCTGTGTACATGCGGGGTAGCATGTAGATTGGGGTAACTTATTCCGTAAGCATGCGAGGGATGGGTTTGCCATCATCCTGTGGGCGACTTGCTTGGCACAGGTTCATCTTCGTGAACTTCTTGTAGCCTATATAGCAAGGGATTCACCGGAACGGTTTGGCTGTTCGTCTTCATGAATGCCTTGGAGCCTGTGTGGCTAAGGATTCATCGGAACAGTCGGGAGGTAAGCTAAGTTACCAGCGCGCATGGGTAGAAATAGTATCATTACATGGAGTGAATGTTACGGTTGAGTTCTAGATGTTATAATACTTTGGTGAATATTGCATGTTGATATGTGACCGTATGCTTGTTTATTATTTTCGGGGATGGGGTAGTTATTCATTGTTACCAGCTCACTCAGCATTGTGTGCTGACCGAACTCGTTCTTTCTAGCCGGAGTAAGTCCGCGGAAGGAAGACGTGACCGACCAGTGTAGTTTGCTGTTTCCCCTTGCATAATATGCTCCGGTTCCATCTTTTATTTTATGACTTAGTATCGTTTTGTAACATGTTTATAACTTGTCAACGGGTATTAGAACTGGAGTATGTTTTCTGTCTAAAGTTGTAAACAATGGTTTTATGTATAATTATCATGTTTTGGTAATTTCAAAGGCTGTCGTTTTCTTTTAAACCTATGCATGATAAGCCAGCCGACAATGTAACGAGGATCTCACTACTTGGTTCTGAGAACCTCAAAGTGAAGGAGTTAACCTTTGGGGTACGGATTTTGATCCTTCAGACTTCCGTAAGCATATTCGGAAGAACGGATGGTCGGAATTCGGACCTATCATGGCAGCTTCGGTCTAGTAAGAACGGGGGTGTTACAGACACCTCTGTACATACTTTATTGGATTAGTTTTTATATTTTTGTTCTTTTTGATCATTACCACTTTCTCATTCACACCAAGGCAGTGTGGAATAAGTCTGTGCGAGGGAGCACATTCCTAATTTTATTTTTATTTCTGAAGTCATGTTTGAGTTTTATTATGTTTTAGAATAGAGTCAATAAGTAAAAGAATTACATTATTAGAATTTGACACATTAGGTTTGGAATATGATAACACTTTGCTCTTTCATGACTGTTCATCACCTTTGAAAACGTTGAAATAACGAAAACACTATGTTCGGAAATTCTAACTTTTGAAAAAGCCATTAGCTTTCGAGCTCATTAAGTCATTTTAGGAATAATCTCATGAACTTGAACCTAATTGAATCATTAGTTTTCTTGCCTAGGGGATTGTTATGCTTTTCTTGTGGTTTTGTTTCTTTCAATTCAGTATTTTCCACCTTTTTTACCACTTTTGAAACCAAATAACTATTCCACCCTAAACCCCAAACATTCTTTCAAACCAAAACATTTTTCTTTGAGTGAGGCCTTTTTGTGAAATGTGGTACATATGCAAAATGGTCAAAGACAAGGAACGACAAGAGATCTCATCTTCATAGATAGTTAGATCATTGAGATAAAATTTTGGGGAGCAATTCCACTTAGGTAGGGGAACAAAAATGGGTTACCAAACCGTTGTTCTAAAAAGGGAGGAGAGATTGGAAACGGGCTGGTAACCCGAAGTAAAAAAAAAGAGAGAGAAGTGAGAAAAGAAAAGTTTGGGAATGGGTTAGTAACTCGCGGTAAAAGAAAAGGGAATAGGAACCAACGAGTAAGGAAAGAACGGAAAAATCGTAGTGTTAGAAAGTTTTAGGAAATATATACTTAAGTATCTCCCAATAAAAAAAAAATGATATATATATGGAAAGGAGGAAGCAAATGAAAATGAGCCTTATAGGATATAAATACCCAAGTTTAGAAAGACCTTTGGGATTATAAAAGTATGACGAAATAGGTAGTACTAGGATTCATGACTCAATGAGAGAGAAATGAAGATGAGTCTCCTGTTTGCATCAATTTTATTTTTTCATAAGCTATTTTGCATAGTGTCAAGCATACTATTTTTGTACAGATAGTCATCGCAAAATAACTAACCCCAGAAAGTTACACCTATAGATAGCCCTTTTCTTTTCACACTCAACCAATCGATAATGGATTGATCTCTCCTAAGGAAGAGTGAACTCTAAATATTCTAAATATCTGCTAATGAATGTAAGGGGTTGTTCTTGACATATTCTGTTGGCTCCATATATAGCTGAGAACTTGATGACTCTTGTAAAGTACAAAAGAATATTTATTCTATTTAACGAAGAACAGTCGTTTATGAGCAATAATGCAATAGTGTATTAGTATTTTAATTTTTTATAGTCTTAGTGTCCTAGTATTTTAGTGCCTTAACTTTTTTATGCGTAGCCAGTCAATGTCTTTCCATTCTAGGTTTGCTTGAGGACAACCAAAAGAAAAGTCTGGGGCAATTTTTATCTTAGGATTTCACTCTTTTTAAAGATAGGATTTAGTCTGTTTAAGATGCATTTTATGTTGTTTAGGACTGCATTTTGGGTATATATTGCATAAACAAGTGTTTGTGTGTTGAGAACCGGAAATGGAGCTAAACCGGACCAAAAAGGGAAAGTTGTGTGTGAAATCATGAACTAGAAGAGATTTATGCATCAAAGGGAGGATCTTCAGATAAAAGAAAACACAGAAAGAAAAGAGAAAAAGATCATCAGATCAAAAGAAGGACAAGATAAGAAAAGGAAGAACATCGGGAGCGAAAAGGGAGAAGCGAAGAAAGGAAAGAGGAAATCGAGAGAGAAGAAAAGAATAAGGAAAGAAGTTTGGCGTAACAGTTTACCAACCCGTTGCGGAGTGACAACGACTTACCATAAATAATAAAGCGGCGCCAAACTATGGCTAACCCCTTACCTTGCCTATCTGTGTAAATATCACCGCTGTACGTAAGAAAAGGAAATTTGAAGAGAGAGAAATCTAGAGAGAGAAGACTCCTATACAAAAAAAACTCAACTTAGTTTAGATCTTAGGTTCGTTTTAGTAGTTTTAGTCTTTTCTTTTAATTTAATACTTGCACTTCTTTACTTGCACTTTAGTTCTAGTTCACGTTTGTCTACTTCATTCTTATGTTCAACAAATCATCAAACCCTATGATTATATTGTTCGTAATGATTAGCCAGTACACTCTCTCAACCATTCGGGTTGGGTAGGGAGTATGTTTTAAGGGAAAGAAACAGTGATTGCTTAAAGGTTTTATTCAATGATTTCATCGGGTCTTGAGATGCTTAATGTGGGCTCGTGGTTACAGCCCAATTTTGAATGATAAGGCATGAGCAATCTTTGATTGGACAGTTGTATACTTGAATACTATCAGCACAAGTAAGGTTCAAAACCTGCCTCAGTGACAGTTGATGATGGGTTACCACGCAACAGAGAGTAATATTACGATCTTAATGCTCATTGACTGCCTAGTACCCAAAGACATTTGTAGATACTAGGTTGTCATTGAAGAAGTTTCTATCATGAAGTGGATTTGCCTGTACATGAACAATATTTTTTTCTACCATGGTTGAGAACAATAAGTTTGTATACATGAACTCAACATATCTTCCCTAGAAACATGCGACAAATATCCGAATTCCAAATGGTGCTTTTAATCTTGAAAACAAACAAACCCAACGGTTTTTATTTCATCTTTTTCTTTTTTTTTTGTCAGATTTAGTTATTTTCCTTTAATGTCTTTTAGTTTAGTGACACCAGGTTACCAACCCATAATCACTGATTAGCCTAAATTTGATAGAAACTTGCATCCTAGGTTTTGAAAGATAACAAGTTTGGATCGACACTCCAGGTACTACAACAACAAGGAGATTTGGTATCCGTGGTATAAAAGATCTCCTTACCATGTACCACAAGGACTGCTGACACATCCCATAACAATGAGTTTTTGACTTCGGCCCAACCATGGAGGTTTCTAAGCTAACATACCACAGTGTTTGGTGTCTTTACCATCATCCTGGGGTAAGACACATAAAGCCATGATAGAGAACTGTACTCTTTTTTCTACCTTCGGTTTTGTCCCAGTGGATTTTATGAATGAGGTTTTAATGAGGCAACAGGACTAAGACTTGTTTACAAATCCATCTTTCACAAGTTCTAATAAAATCGGCCCTATCCTTGTTCTTTTTGGCTTCGTCCCTTAAAATGATTTTTATTGGGCTTAGGCCCGTTTGTACTTATTACTATTTAGACCCACAGCGCTGGGTCATAAACTCTTGTTGTTTAATTTTTAAATGCCTTGATGTTTGACCTAATGGTCGATTGCTATAAGACTTAATTCTGTCTTTTGTGCCGACTGTTATTTGTTTAATTCTTATTTGACGAGGTACTTACAATGTCAGGCTCGGAAGCATCATCATAGAACCACAATGCCATTATGCAGATGTGTCTAACATTACGACCCAAGTCACCAAGAATGTAATAACTGGAACAACCGATACTGCCAACAAGACCAGACGTCCCCGAGGCATCTCAAAGAGGAGCGGTTTGAGTTTTCGACGAGAATCTTGACCCTCCCCCCTTGTATCGCAAACCGCGAGTACAAGAGGACCGAGACAATGACCAACCAGATGTGAAGTTAAATACATCCACGTTCGACGGAAGAGTAGATATGGAAGCCTACCTTGATTCAAAGAGGCAAATGGACCTTATATTCGAATACTACCGTTATGAAGATCCAAGGAAAGTGGCCCTAGCCACAGCCCAGTTCATAGACCACACTTTAACATGGTGGGATTGAGAGGTAGCCAAGAGGAGAAAGGGTAGATTCGGACCTCTCACGTCTTGTGAAGAACTCACACACCTTATGAGGAGACAATATGTTCCTCCACACTTTCACTAAGAGCTGCATAGGCGTTTTAGACGCCTAACCCAATGCAACAAGAGTGTGAGCAAATATTTCGATGAGTTCGATCATCTTAGGAACCGGCTGGAAGTTGAAGACTCAAAGGAGAGCATAATGGCTCAATTCTTGGACGAAGTAAAAGAGAAGATCTTGCGGAAGGTCAAAATGTAACCATATTATAAGCTCAGGGAGCTATTTCACTTAGCCACCTAAGTTGAGCAAGCCAACAAGCGCAAGAACAAAGGCTACACCCGGACCAAATCCAACTGGATCCCTAACCCTAAGCCATACGAGAAAGATCCGGAAACGAGTTAGGACCAATTGCTCAAAGGCAAAGTCAACAAACGGTCCAAAACCCTAAGACCAGCACTGGTAGACCGCAAGCCATGACCCGGACCATCCAGCCTCAACGGAGCTGCGATATCACATGCTTTAAAGGGCGCTGTCACATGGCAAGAGAGTGCTCGATCCAAAGAGTGATGGTCATAACTCCATCCGATAAAAACGAGTCTCACGCTGATGACGATGACGAATCCGACCAACCAGAAAATGGAGACGAGATTGATTATACTGATTCCGAAGAACTTATGATGGTAAGGCGCGTTCTCAACTTAATGGCTGGACCAAAAGAGATTGACCAAAGGGAGAACATCTTTTACTCAAAATGTATCATACAAGGTGGATCTTGTACCATTGTTGCAAGTTTGTACATGGTCGAGAAACTCGGACTTGAGAGAACCAAACACTCACATCTCTATGAGTGAGATGGCTCAATGACATGTTTGAAATACACATAATCGATCAGGTGAAGGTACCCTTTAGTATAGGCCTTTACAATGATCATGTGATATGTGACATTGTCCTGATGCAAGCTGGTCACGTCTTACTGGGACGTCCATGACAGTTTGACATGAAAACCATGCACAATGGATGGACTAATTTCTACTCTTTTTTCCATGATAAGCGTAGGTACAATTTGATACCCTTAATGCTGCAAAAAGTGGGGGAAAGACAGCAAAGGACGGATAAGGACATTGGCCCACACAAGGAGAACTTCCTCATGAACTTTAGGGCCATCCGCAAAATTTTTAAATACATTTTTAGTGCAGGGGACGCCGAACCCCAACCACTATCCGAAGTATCCCAGCTATGCGGACATATTTCTCGTAGAAACACAACTTCAACTTCATCCTAGGTGCTCCGCTACCAAACTGTCATGTATATCTTGTTAACCCCGAGGAGGCGAAAGAGCTAGAACGGCAAGTAAGGAAACTAATGGCACAAGGATACGTTCGGGAAAGCCTCAGCGTATGCGCGTTTCCTGTTATGCTCTTGCCAAAGAAGGACGAGAGTTGGAGAATGTGTGTTGACTGTCGAGTCATCAAAAATATCACCATCAAGTATAGGCATCCCATTCCACGACTGGATTACAATCTTGATGAGCTTAGTGGCGTCTCTATCTTCTCAAAATCGACCTGAAAAGTGGCTACCACAACATGAGGATGCATGAGAGAGATGAATGAAAGACCATATTCAAGACCAAACAAGGTCTATATGAATGGCTGGTCATATCGTTTGGGTCCAATGCCCCTAGTACCTTTATGCGTCTAATGAACCATGTTCTTAGACCATACATCAATAAGTTTGTACATGTTTATTAAGATAATATTATCGTTTATAACTCGTCTTATTCCAATGATTTTAGTAGTTTGTCACTTGTTTCTGGATTTGATGATGATGATGCTCTAGATCAGCATGATGACGTGACTATCCAGCCACAGCAGCACAAAAACTGAGCAAGCTCATTAAAATACCCATCTGAGGAGTTTGATGAGGATTCACAGGACAAAGAGATGATTATAGACGATTCTGAGGATGAAGATTCTAAAACTTTTGTTGAGTTCTGATTCAAGTCCCTTCACTCCATTTTATTTATATTATTTTCCTTTCATTTGAGTCTTGTTTACATATATTTTAGTTTACTTTTAAACCGGAATGGTTCATGGTAAGTTTGGGGTGGAGTTTTATCGGTTATGAATACTAATTTTTAAAAATTTTTGTGAGTCATTTTAATGATTTTTATTGAGTCAGTTTTATTTGTTGGAATGAAGAAAAAATAATGAAGGAAGAAGGCCTTTAACTCTGGTATTGAAAGGCGTGTGGTCTAAGTCTAAGGGGAGTATCTAAGACTTGTTTGTGTTTTAGTATTATGTTATCCTTGTATCCATTCATGTGTAAGGCAATCCTTGTATTCAAACAAGCTTAGACTAGATTAGTATAAATAGCTATCTCTCTCCTCATTTGTAACTTAGAAACTATTATTCTCATTTTCTTAATACAATCGTTCTTCTCTAATCACTCATTCTCTCATTTTCTAATTTTACAAATCTCTTAATCTTATATTATTTCATAGTATCAGAGCCAGGTTACAAAAATCTGGGTAAAATTCATCATTAAATCTTTGAATCAAGAAGAAATCATCTTCATCACAATCTGTTTTCATTCCTATTTTGTCCGTCAACTTTAATCGCGAATTCCTGCCAAAACACGGTAGGTTTTGACTATATGCTTTTTCTGGAATGTTCTTCGGCGAGTTTTGAAGTCACGCCAATTGGATTTGCATCATTTTACCACGGGAATCAAAAGTTATGAGTTTTCTTGCATTGGACCTCTGCGATTGCCTCCGCTGCGAACCTCCGTGTTTCTCTGATCATTCTGTCGTCAAATCTTCACCAAATCATGATTTTCCAAATCATAAAATTAAGCCTATAGAGTCTAGTTTATTTTTAAAGAAAGAATAACTCAATTCCCTTACGAGTATAGGAAGTTCTTGAAGTTTTTCCTCAAGATGTTAGAAATCGCCTCTAACAAGAATCTGGTGATAAAATTCTTATCATTTCTCACATTTATTTGATTCTTTGAATCTGGAAAGTTAGATAAGCATCTTTTGAGAGTCTCCACGAAGTTTGGTTTCAATCAGATGGGTTTAAGTCTTCAAGATTGATTTTCTTTATTCTTTTATCAAACTTTCAAAATTCTGAAAAATGAGGAAAACTTGAATTTTTGGATTGGTTTTTTGTAAAATTCGATTTTAGTTGGTGGATCATCTTTGGTTGAGAAGATAAGGACTGTTAGAAATTGATCTTGTTGGTTGGAGTTAGTTAAATTCTGTTGCAGGAATTGGTTGAGTTGGTTGAAGGTTGTTGAAGAGGTTCTTGTTCCATGCGGCCGGGTTGTTCCACACGCGCCCAAGATCTAAGCTCGTGTCCACGCGGCCTGCACTGTCCCGTGTCCGACCGGCCCCTGTTTCTGTGTCCTGTGTCCCGTGTTCCTGCTCCGAATGTGGTCCACATACGCGCCCAAGACCCTTAGTACACGCGATCAAGACGTCCCACGTTCCACGGCTCACGTATGCGAACATGTCCTGACCAACCGTCTAGCGTCCCGACCAGCTCATCCCGACCAGCCACAAGCTTCATCCAGATCAATTGTGAAGCATGATTGAAGTGCAAACCACATTCAGATCTCCTGTCATTCTACATGCAGGAAACTATCTCTTATGGTCTAGGACCACGAAAACCACATTGGATGGTAAAGGCCTTTGAAATCATATTTTAATCAATGGTCTTGAAGAAAATGAAGTTGCTGAAGTTAGTGAGGCTGTGGCTGCTCAAGCCAAATCGTACCAAGAAGACCAGTTGGTACTCTCTATACTTCAAAACTCTCTTGCTAGTGATCTCTTAGAGGCTTATTCATCTTGTGAGAATGCTAAGGAACTTTGGGACACTTTGCAAAAGGTGTATGGAAACACCACTGACCTCTTAAGAATTTTTGAGGTGAAAAATTCTTTGAATGAATTGAAACAGAAGGATGTAGAATTCACAAATCACTATGACTCATTTAGAGCATTGTGAGCTGAGGTAGAGATGCTAAGGCCAGCCACCATTGACCCAATTGTTCTCTTTGAAAGCAAAGAACAAGACATAGTGTTCGGGTTATTATTAACTATTAACACTACTTACTCATATCTTATTAAACATATTCTCAGGTCTGATAAGCTTTCTAGCTTGGAAGATGTTTGTGCTAAAATCCTAAAGGAGCAAGGATCCCATAGACTATTTGACAACAAGGCTGAATTGGTGGCTGAATTGGTGGCTGTACACAAGAGTTTCTTCAAACCAACAACAACAAATGAACCTAGGAAGAAGAGACAAACTTGTTATCATTGCAAAAGGAGTGACCATACGAAGAAGGAAAGTTGGGTACTACACCCTGAGTTAAAGCCAAGCAGGGCTCTTGAGAGACAACATCACACAGCCGGCCACACTCAGCTACAAGCTGCCGGCCATGGCGTGTACCAGCTCCCTGCTTCTTCAAAGGCGTGTACCAGCTCCCATTGTCACTAAGTCCCAACTAGTTCCATGTCTCCAGCATCTGAATTTGTGACAAAATCAGATCTAGAAGCTCTTCTCAAAGCAATTAAGGATGGTAATGTGTTGGGTAAAACTTTTCATGCTTCTTTTCAAACTTCTTTTACTCCTAATGCCTCCAAATCATTAGTTGTTGATTCTGGTGCTTCTCATCATATGATTAGTGATCTAGGATTGCTAGAGAATATAGAACCTTCCTTAGGTAATGTTGTCATTGCTAATAGAATTAAAGTAGCAATTAAAGGCATAGGAAAACTTAAGTTGTTTGATAAAAATTCTAAAGCCTTTGACATGCCATCTTTGACTTCTAATTTACTTTCAGTTAAAAGAGCAACTACTGATTAAATTGTCAAGCTATCTTTGGTCCTGATGATTTCTACTTTCAGGATATTGAGACTAGTACGAGATTTGGACAAGGAACTACAAGAAATGACTTGTATGTGCTTGAAGATATAACTAATGCAAGGGGGTTAGAGCCGGTTGCTAGTACTAGTTCTTTTAGTAATGATTCCTGAAAGTCTAAGGCATGAAGCCTAGTGTTCCATTTGTTTTAATGTGGATATGTCCATTTAAAATCAATTAGGCTTGATCCTATCTTTAGGCACTTGTTTAGCCTTTGTCATATTTTAGTCTTGTCGCTTGTTAAAAGACTTAGTATATTTTGGGTTTGAGTTTTTTTTGTTGACCACGGTTTGTATGGTCAACTAGGTCTTTAGGGTGTAGCCTATAAAAGGCAGAACACTCCTTCTTTTTATGGTAGACAACTTTTATAACCATTCACCCTAAACGGCCGCCTATGTCTATCTTTTCTTCCTTTGCATTTGTGATTTTGTCTCCAAGAATGTAAGTGATTCCTTTGAAGATTGAGTGTGTCTCTCTTCAAAGAAGGCTGTATCCAAGTCACTCATAACTTGGTGTGTTGCCATCGATCCACTAGAACCTTCGCTCCAACCCTTAATTGCAAAACAGTTTTTGAGAAATCTTTGCATACTTATGATAATTGTTTTGAGTTGGTGCATTCTGATGTTTGGACATCTCCATTCCCATCTAGAAAAAACCACAAGTATTTTGTGACATATAGTAATGAAAAGTCCAAATATACTTGGGTCACTTTGCTTAGTTCTAAAGATAGAGTATTTAATGCATTTCTAAATTTTTAAGCAAATGTTACTAACCAATACAATGCAAGTATTAAATGCTTTAGAACAGATAATGGAGGAGAATACACTAGCACCAGACTACAACAACACTTGGCCAAGCATGACATTGAACATCAAACCAGCTGTCCTTACACTCCACAACAAAATGGAGTGGCTGAAAGGAAGAATATGCATTTGATGGAAATTGTGAGAACAATGATGTTCCACATGAATGTTCCCAAAAGATTTTTGGGGGATGCTCTTGTAGCTGAATGCTACCTGATTAATAGGACTCCTACAAAAGTCCTAGATAACTTGTCTCCATTTGAGGTACTAAACAAAACTAGACCTAACATTGACCACTTAAGAGTTTTTGGTTGTGTTTGTTTTGTATTAGTTCCAAAAGAGCAAAGGAACAAGCTGGAACCAAAGAGTACCAAAGCTATGTTCATTGGATATTCCTCTAGCAAGAAAGGATACAAATGCTATGATACAGAGACTAGAAGAGTTTTAGTATCCAGAAAATGTCAAATTCCAAGAATCAAAAGGGTTCTGTGAAGAAGGAACTTGGGATCAATTCAAAGACATCTCCACAAAAAGATCAGACCAAGCTGAGAACTTGATGAGACTCTTGGAGAGCATTGGCATAGTCTCTCCTCATCCTCAGCCCACGGTCACCATGTCTCAGCCACCTGCACAAGCGGCGCCCAGACCCAGCACAGCCAAGGCACCGGCACAGCCGGATGGGCCGCGGCCATCCACCCCAACCGGATCATCCTATACGCGGCCTGATCTTCCCTTCAGCTCTCCTGGCCTTCCTCCTCTTGAACATGGGGGGGGGAGGGGAGAAGCATCTACTCATGTCCAACAAGACTCAGCAGGAGATGAATCAATTCTTGTCTCAGCTTCCAAAAGATCAAAAGATGTGCCTACTCTTATTGAAATTTTAGGTGGAGTCTATTCAAGAAGCTCCACCTACAGTATTAAAAAGGAGCACAAGACAAAAGAATCCACCAGTATTCTACAATGGGAATGCTGTGGTTCATCATGATCAGAGAGTTTGTAACATTGCTCACTTACCTACTAACCATGTTGCATTCATTTGAAGTCTTGATAAGGAACAGATTCCAAAGACATATGAGGAAGCTATGACTAAGAAGGAATGGAGGAAGCTATCCTAGCCGGAAACAAGCCATGGAAATGAATGATACCTATGCCCCAACCACTTTACCTAAAGGAAAAAGGGCTGTACGTTCAAAGTGGATTTTTACCATTAAATACAAAAGCAATGGTGAAATTGATAGATATAAAGCTAGGTTGGTGGCTAGAGGATTTACTCAGACTTATGGTGAAGATTATAGGGATACCTTTGCACCTGTAGCTAAGCTTCACTCTGTTAATGTTGTTCTTTCATTTGCTACTAACCTTGATTGGGAATTATGGCAAATGGATGTTAAGAATGCATTCTTACAAGGTGAAATAGAAGAAGAGGTATACATGTCACCTCCACCAGGTCCAGAGGAAGAGGTTAGGGTCGGCAACATACTCAGGCTGAGGAAGGCCATCTATGGCCTTAAACAATCTCCAAGAGCTTGGTACCACAAGCTAAGTGTAACCTTGATGGATAGATGTTTCAAAAGATCTGAAGTTGAACATACTCTTTTTACACTAACGAGTAAGGAAGGTATTGTGGTAAGTCTAATTTATGTAGATGAAATAATTATATCTGGTAGTGATAGTGTTCGCATTGCATCTACAAAAGAATATTTGAAGAGTGTCTTTGATATAAGGACATAGGAAAATTTAAATACTTTTTAGGAATTGAAGTGGGTAGGTTCAAGAAAGGTATCTTCTTATCTCAAAGGAAATATGTTGTAGATTTACTAACCTCTACAGGTATGATGGAAGCTAAACCAGCCAAAACACCCTTAGAAGAAGATTATAAAATCGCAACTAAAGGGGAGCTAGAGGAGAAAATTGATTTTCATGATCCTAAGCTCTATAGGAAAGTGGTTGGTAAGCTTATTTATCTTACCATCACTAGATCAGATTTATGTTTTGCTTTGAATCAGGTATCTCAACACACGCAAGGTCCAAAAATGAGACATTGGGAGATGGGAAACCGAATTTTGAGATATCTAAAAGGCACTCATGAATAAGGTATATGGATGGGTTGCAATAGAAACACAAATGTGGTTGGTTATTGTGATGCAGATTGGGCAGGAGATAGGGAGGATAGAAGAAGTACCACAGGCTATTGTACTTTCATAGGAGGGAACCTTGTGACTTGGAAAACCAAGAAGCAAAAGGTAGTGTCATGATTTAGTGCAGAATCAGAATATAGAGCCATGAGGAAGCTTACAACTGAATGCATTTGGCTGAAGCAACTCCTTGAAGACTTAGCCGTGAGGTTTGATGATCCTATCACCATACATTGTGACAATAAGGCTGCTATACACATTGCCTCCAACTCTGTGTTTCATGAAATGACCAAGCATATATTATGAGGACATTGAGCCAACAATTGCACCGGTCATTCCACCTGGACCTCTTACGCGGTCCAAGAGAAAAGCCTTAGGAGACAAGCTCAACATGCTCCTGGAGAGTAGCACAAGAAGAGGACCCTGAGCTGAGCATGCCAACCAGCCTGCGTCCAGGTGATCAGTCCCAGCCGACCGGTACCCACGCGTCCAACCCGACCAGCTTGTCCCACGCGAGCACGACCAGTCCCAGCCCCGACCCGTTCCAGCTAGACAAGAAACCATGAAGGTTCCTTCTAGAAGACTCTTCCTCCTCCGGTGTCTTTAGCATTACCATTTGGTAGAGACACCAAAAGTCATGCTAGGAAATTGTACTCTTTTTTTCTATCTTCGGTTTTATCCCACTGGGTTTTCCAAATAAGGTTTTAATGAGGCAATAATCTTAGTACGCAAAGCGGTGAAGACTTGTTCACAATTTCACTTCATTCACAAGTCATCCTGTGAATTCTATGTCTAAGTGTTACTGGGATTTCTATCTTATTTCTATTATTTTTTTAGACTAAGTGTTTAATTGGGTTAAGTCATATTGACTAATTAGGGCCCATTTCTATTTTATTGCCAATAAGTGAACTACATGTTGTTTTAATTCTTGTAAGGCTAAACGCCTTGTAGTTTAGCCTAAGTTGTAACAAGGCATTATATAAGCCTTTTGTCTATACTTTAATGAGATAACAAGCATTTTTGACAAAACCTAAAGACTAGTGTATATCCCTAAAACAGCCGCCAACAAGCTCCCCCTTTGCTGCAGCCGTGTTCTTCAACCCCTTGGTTGAAGTACTTGGAGTATCACAAGCCCCTTTCACAACTTGTGTGGTCCTTTCAATCCATCATTCGCTTCCATCGATTTCTGTCCAGCAACCTGAGCTTCTCGGTGAAAGACAGCCCACCCTTGGTTCTTACATCATCTGGTATCAGAGCTTAAAACTCCTGTTCATCAGGTTGATTATATCCATTTGTTCTATCCATATTCTGCAAGTTTCCTTTTCGGGAAACTTTCAATTTAAAAATTTCCTTTTCTCGGAAAGGAAATATGTCAGGAATGACGAGTCCACGTCTAGGCATCCCAATCAGATAATGATGCAGCTGTTGCAAACATTGACTGCCCAGATGTCAACCTTCACGACTCGCCTCTAGCGTTTAGAGCAGCCCGCGCCAGCACCTGCCGCACCACCCTATCACCACGACCGATCACCCATGGGTCGACATCATTACTACGACGAGCCTCCACCACTACCTCGTCCACCAGTACACTATCCAGAGGTTAAGATAAACCCACCTCCTTTTTCGGGAAAACTTGATCCAAAAGAGTACTTAGACTGGGAGAGACAAATGAAGCTCCTTTTTGAGTACTACAACTATGACGATCCCGCAAAGTCGCCCTAGCAACGGCGCAATTTACTGACCATGCACTGGCGTGGTGGGATCGAGAAGTCACCGCTCGCAGGAGAGCCCGGATGGGTCCTTTGACCTCATGGGTCGAACTCACACAGATCATGAGACGACGCTACATCCCGCCCAACTTCCACCGTGAGCTTCAGCGACGTTTCCTGTGTCTTACACAAGGAAACAAGACGGTGACCGAATACTTCGATGAATTCGAGCATCTATGCAACCGACACGATGTAGACGAGTTCAAGGAGAGTCTTATGGCCCAGTTCATCGACGGCTTGCGCAAGTCCATTTCAAGAAATATAGAACTGCAGCCATATCACGATCTAGGCGAGTTGTTCCACTTACCAGTCCAAATCGAGAAGTACCATAAGTGTAAACTTGCCGCACCTTCTCCACCCAAGAACACATGGAACACTGGTTCCAAGCCATTCGAGAGGACGAATCATCCCATTGACCCATGACTTAAAAGCAAAGCCGTGGCCAACAGCTCAGCCCCCAGACCGGCTCCATCAGCCCCAAAACCAACCAGTACCATGACCCCTACCCAGCCTCAGCGGAGCAGCGAGATCGTGTGCTTCAAATGTAAAGGCAGAGGACACATGTCCCGAGAATGTCCCATTCAATAGACAATGGTACTCACTGCTTCCGGAGACTATGAATTTAAAGACGAACAAGAGGAGCCAGCATTTCCGACACACCACCAGTCCGACGAGGACATTGAGTATGCCGATTCTGGAGAAATGCTCATGATCCGACGTGTTCTCAGCTCGAGATTTGAGTCAGAAGAAGAAGAGCAGCGAGAGAACATTTTTCACTATAAAAGCACAATACTTGGAAAAGTGTGCTCGTTGATCTTCGACGGAGGGTCCTGCACCAACGCTGCCAGTAAATACATGGTGGAGAAGCTGAGATTGCCTGTGACCAAGCATCCCAAACCCTACAAGCTCCGATGGCTGAACAACAAGACAGAATTGTACATCTCATACCAAGTTAAGGTCTCTTTCAGCATCGGAAGATACCAGGACAAGGTCACCTGTGATTTCGTCCCGATGTCAGCTGGACATCTTCTGCTTGGACGACCTTGGCAATTTGACCGAGAGACTACGCATAACAGACGAACAAATTTCTACTCTTTCGTCCACGACAAGCGTATATACAACCTGACACCAATGTCTGCACACGCCGTTCAAGAGATGCAATCAAAGAGCGAAAGATCAACACGCCGGAAAGGAGAACTTCTTAATAAATATGGCAGACATGCGGAAAATCACTTGCACTCAGGGCACTCAGGTTAAATTAATGCTCTACAGAGAGAGCCTGCACACGACTAGCACCAAGTCATCATTGCCTGCCAAGATCCGCGCCCTGCTAGACAAGTATGCCGACGTCTTTCCGGACGAAATTACAGCCGGCCTCCCACCTATTCGAGGGATCGAGCACCACATCGACTTTGTTCCGGGAGCTCAATTACCCAACCGCTCTGCATACAGAGTAAACCCTGAGGAGGCTAAAGAGTTAGAACGGCAAGTCCAGGACCTCATAGCTCAAGGCTACTTTAGAGAAAGCCTTAGTCCCTGTGCTGTCCCTGTTCTTCTAGTACCAAAGAAGAACGGGAGTTGGAGGATGTGCGTCAACTATTGCGCCATCAACAACATTACGATCAAGTACCGACACCCCATTCCGCGCCTGGACGACATGCTAGACGAGCTCAGCGGAGCCGCAGTCTTTTCCAAGATTGACCTGAAAAGCGTATATCATCAAGTAAGGATGCGCGAAGGAGATAAATGGAAAACTACATTCAAGACTAAGCAAGGTCTTTTATGAGTGGCTAGTGATGCCATTCGGCCTGTCAAATGCTCCCAGTATTTTTATGCGCCTTATGAACGAGGTCCTTCGTCTGTTCATTGGCAAGTTTGTAGTGGTCTACTTCGACGATATTCTCGTCCACAGCACGACCTACTCATACCATCTGGAGCACCTACAGGCCGTGATCACCACCATGCAAAGAGAGCAGTTGTACGCAAATCTCAAGAAATGTACATTCTGCACCGACCAAGTTATTTTCCTTGGTTTCATCGTAAGTTCTCAGGGACTTCGGGTGGACGAAGAGAAGATAAAGGCCATACAGGAGTTGCAATAAACAAGGTATATGGATGGGTTGCAATAAAAACACAAATGTGGTTGGTTATTGTGATACAGATTGGGCAGGAGATAGGGAGGATAGGAGAAGTACCACATGCTATTGTACTTTCATTAGAAGGAACCTTGTGACTTGGAAAACCAAGAAGCAAAAGGTGGTATCATGCTCTAGTGCAGAATCAGAATATAAACCAATGAAGAAGCTTACAACTGAATGCATTTGGTTGAAGCAACTTTTGGAAGACCTGGCCGTGAAGTATGAAGAACCTATCACCATCCATTGTGACAATCAGGCTGCCAAACACATAGCTTCCAGCTCTGTGTTCCATGAAACGACCAAGCATATAGAAGTAGACTGCCACAAAGTAAGAGAAGCTATTGGGAAAGGTATCATCTTGCCTTGCTATACAAGGAGTGAGGATCAATTAGCTGATGTATTCACCAAGGCAACAACTATGAAGAATGGCACCTCCATCTATCCAAAGCTTGGCCTTATGACCCTTCCACACCAATGATCCCAACATGGAGTGTTATACTCTTTTTCCCTAGAAAATGTTTTGTCCCAATTGGGTTTTCCTTCTTTAGGTTTTTAATGAGGTAATACTTCATGGTTGCAAGCTTATACATTCTTCATGTCTTAAGCTTGACAGGGAGTATTGGAATGAAGAAGAAATGATGAATTTAGAAAGCCCTTCATGCTTTCCTATAATAGTCGTGTGTTACATAGTCAAAGGGGGAGTGTTTAATGCTTGTTTGTGTTCTAGTGTTATGTTATCCTTGTAGCCATTCATGTATAAGGCAATCCTTGTATCTAAACAAACCTAGACTAGATTAGTATAAATATCTCTCTCCTATCTCATTTGTAACTTAGAAATTATTATTCTCATTCTCTTAATAAAATCATTCTTCTCTCTAAATCTCTCTAATCTCTCATTTTCTCATTCTACCAATCTCTTAATCTCATAATCTTTCAGGAGTTACTCTTCGATTACTACAACTATCCTCCAAAAGTCGCCCTAGCAACGGCACAGTTCACTGACCACGCACTGGCGTGGTGGGATCAAGAAGTAACAGCTCGCATGAGAGCTCGGATGGGTACTTTGATATCATGGGTCGAACTTACCCAGATCATGAGGAGACGCTACGTCTCACCTCATTTCCACCGTGACCTTCAGAGACAATTCAGACGCCTTAACCAAGGCAGGAAGACGGTGTCAGAATATTTCGATGAATTCGAGCATCTACGCAACCGACTTGACGTAGATAAATCCGAAGAGAGCTTAATGACCCAATTCATCGAAGGATAACAAGAGTTCATCGCCCAGAAGATGGAGCTAAAGCTCTACCATGATGTAGGCGAGTTGTTCCACCTAGCAGTCCTAATTGAAAACTGCCATAAACAAAAGCTAGTCGCACCTTCTCGACCTAAGAGCACCTGGAGCACTGGCACCAAGCCTTTTGAGCGGGCAACCTAGTCCATCGACCCGCGCCTCAAGGGAAAAGACGTGATCAGCAACTTGGTTCCCAGGGCCGCCCCAGCTGCCCCAAAGCCAACCAGTTCCACGACCACCCCGACCCAGCCCCAGCGGAGCAGCGAGATTGTATGCTTCAAGTGCAAAGGAAGAGGATACATGTCCCGAGAATGTCCCACTCAACGGATAATGGTACTAACTGCCTCAGGAGACTACGAGTCTGAGGACGAGCACGAGGAGCCAGCCCCTACAACCCACCAGAAATCCGACGAAGTAATATAGTACGCCGATTCCGGAGAGATGCTCACGATCAGATGAGTTTTCAGCTCAAGATTTGAGCCGGAAGAGGTTGAGCAGTGAGAGAACATTTTCCACTCCAAATGTACAATACTTGGAAAAGTGTGCTCATTGATTATAGACGGAGGGTCCTGCACCAACTCCGCGAGCAAATATATGGTGGAGAAGCTGGGATTTTCTGTGACCAAGCATCATAAGCCTTATAAATTACGATGGCTGAACAACAAGACAAAGTTATACATCTCGAATCAGGTCAAAGTCTCATTCAGCATAGGCATATACAAGGAACAGGTCACTTGCGATGTCGTCCAGATGTCAGATGGAAATCGCCTCCTAAGACGATCGTGGAAATTTACCAAGAGATTACGCACAACAGACGGACCAACTTCTACTCATTTGTCCAGGACAAGCGTAGATACAATTTGGCACCAATGGCTGCACATGCCGTCCAAGAAATGCAATCTAAGATGGCGAAAGTCCAACATGCCCACAAGGAGAATTTTCTAATCAATGTGGCATACATGAGGAAAGTCACCCGTACCAAGGGCACCTAAATCGTCCTGATGCTCTACAGAGAGAGCCTACAGACGTCTAGCTCCAAGACCACCCTACCTGCAGAGGTCCGAGCACTGTTGGAAAGATATGCCGACGTGTTCCCAGATGAGACTCCAGCCGGCCTACCACCTATCAGAGGGATTGAGCATCAAATCGACTTCATTCATGGAACTCAACTACCCAACCGTCATGCATACATAGTCAACCCCGAGGAGGCTAAGGAGCTAAAATAGCAAGTCCAGGACCTTATGGCTCAAGGTTACGTCAGAGAGAGCCTTATTCCCTGTGTCGTCCCGGTCCTACTTGTGCAGAAGAAGGACGGGAGCTGGAGGATGTGCGTCGACTGTACACCCTATTCTGCGCCTGGACAACATGCTAGATGAATTAAGCGCAGCCGCGGTCTTCTCCAAAATTGACCTTAATAGCGGATACCATCAAGTCAGGATGAGAGAGGGAGATAAATGGAAGACTGAGTTCAAGACCAAACAGGGTCTTTATGAATGGCTAGTGAAGCCATTCGACTTATCTAATGCCCCAAGCACATTCATGCGCCTTATGAACTAATTCCTTCGACCGTTCATTGGCAAGTTCGTAATAGTCTACTTCGATGATATTCTCGTCTATAGTACGACCTACTCAGACAATTTGGAGCATCTAGAGGCCGTTAGCACCACACTCCATAGAGAACAGTTTTACGCAAACCTGAAGAAATGTACATTCTGCACAGACCAAGTCGTCTTCCTTGGATTCGTTGTGAGTTCACAGGGACTCCGAGTGGACGACGAGAAGATCAAGGCCATACAGGAGTGGCCGACACCGACGACTGCCAGCCAGGTTTTTAGCTTCCACGGACTCGCCAGTTTCTACCAACGGATCGTCCTAGACTTCAGCACGATCGCTGATCTCGTCCGAGACTTTAGCTTCAGACCTCTACAATCAAGAAGAACCAAGACTTTCGTTGGGTACCCGACAAAGACAAGTCCTTTAAGCTGTTAAAGGAACACCTCACCCACACCCCAGTCTTAGTCCTGCCCGGCTTCAACCAGATATTCGAGGTTGAATGTGATGCTTCAGAAATCTGCATAGGAGCAGTCCTGACCCAAGGCAGAAGACCTGTCGCCTACTTCAGCGAGAAGTTAAGTGGATCTGCTCTTAATTATCCGACCTACGATAGGGAGCTCTATGCACTGGTCCGCGCCTTAGAGATTTCGGAATACTACCTACTTGCCAGAGAGTGCATGATTCACACCGACCATCAGACACTCCAACATCTTAGAGGTCAATCAACACTTAAGAAGAGGCATGCTCGTTGGTTGGAGTATATCGAGACCTTTTTCTACGTCATCAAGTACAAAAAGGGAACATACAACGCTTGTTGGAATGAAGAAGAATTATTAAGACAAAGAGAAAAAAATGAAGAAAATGTGCTTTAGACACTAAGTAGGCGCCATGTGTCCAAAGGGAGTGGCTTAGGCTTGTTTTTGATTAATGATAAATTATCTTTGTAGCCAAACATGTATTAGGCTATCTTAGTATCCAAACAAGCCTGGACTAGTTTAGTATAAATAGTAGTCTCTCTTTTCCTTTGTAAGCAAGAAATTCATTTTTCTAAAAATCTCAATAATAATCATTCTCTATAATCTCTCTCTCTCAATCTACAAATCTCTGAATCTCTTAATCTCAAAATCTTTCAAGGTACCAAAGCCAGGTTACATCAATCTGGCATAAGAATTCTGCAATTTTCCTTCATTCTTAATGCAAACTCCTTCACACCTTCGAAATTTCTTGTCATTTTCTTCATCAGGGATTGTTTTCCGGCGATTTATGAGGATTTTCACGGTGGTTTCATTCAATTTGGTGGCCTGAGTCAAAAGTTATCCAATTCCAAGTCCGGTGGTGTCGCATTCGTCATCGCCGCGAGACTACAGGTTTGCAACGAGTATATCTCCTTCAATTCTTCACCAAATCAGGTGATTCCAAAGACTAATCTAAAGTACAACGAGTATAGATGATGAATCAGGAGGTCTACGTTGCCCCTTTTTACGTTTAGAAGCTTTATTGATCATTCTTCCTCAACGTGTCCGTGTCCAGTTTTGACTTGTTTTGTGGTATTTGTGTTAAAATCCTCAATTTTTCTTAATTTTTGAAAATCTTGGATGATCAAAACTTATTTTAGGTTCTGTTGGAGGGTCTCAAGAAGTTTCATTTCATTACAAAGAGTTTTAGTCTTCAAGAAAGGTTTCTTAATTGTTACTAAGATTTTTTTTTTTTTTTAGTTTTTGGAGGCAAAAATGGATTAGATATTTTTAACAATTCTATTAACTGAATCTTTTCTAGTTAGGTTGTTAGTATTGTTATAATTTGTTGATCAAGGGCTGTTAGGCTGTTGGAAGTCGTTACAGGCGGTTGCAGGTTGTTGGAGGCTGTTGACGCGTCCTGGTTACTAACCTTTTGGACAGGCTCGTGTGGTTCTTGCAGGTTTTCGATATAGCCTTATGGAGTATCAGAAAAACATAAAGGCTCCAGTCATGCTGCATGGGACAAATTATCTCCTATGATCCAAAACCATGAGGGGAACCTTGTACAGCATAGGGTTATGGACTCATGTTACAAAGGCGCCTGTTATAGCCATTGAAGGGGATGACTCAGATGATCAAGATGATCAAAATAAATGGTTTCAGGAAGACCAGATGGTACTTTCTATACTTCAAAATTCCCTAACTGGATCTCTGTTAGAAGCATATTTATATTGTGAAAATGCTAAAGATCTTTGGGAAACTTTAAAAATGTATATGGCAATACTACTAACCTCATGAGAATTTTTGAGGTTAAGAAAGCTTTGAATGACCTTAGACAGGAGGATGCTAAGTTCACAAAGCATTATGGATCCTTCAGAGCATTATGGGCAGAGCTAGAAATGCTAAGGCCTGCCACAATTGATATCTTTACTCTCCATGAAAGGAGAGAACAAGATAAGGTGTTTGTGTTACTTTTGACTTTGAACACTAACTATATTGATTTGATTAAAAACATTCTTAGGGAGGACAATCTCCCTAGTTTATAGGATGTCTGTGCCAAGATTCAGAAGGAGCAAGGGTCTCTCCAGTTATTTGGAAACAAGGAAGAACAAAAGCTTCTTCAAGGCGCCAGCTGAATCCAAGAAAAGGAGAACTGTGTGTGATCACTGCAAGAGAACCGGTCACACCAAGAAGGAGTGTTGGGTGCTTCATCATGAGTTGAAGCCAAGCTGGTTCATTGACAGGTCCAAAGCTTCATCTACAAGCGGCCCTAGCTCCTCCAACCTGGTACACACAACCGTATCTTCTTTGGCCAACAATCCGGCCCATGACCCTTCATCTGAGTTTTTGAAGAAATTACACTTGGAAGCTGTCTTCAAAGCCTTTAGCTCTTGTAATGTATTGAGTAAATCACTTCATGCTTTTTTTCAAACTTCTATAGTTTCTAAACATATGATTGTTGATTATGGAGCTTCTCATCACATGATAAGTGATTTAGATTTGCTAGAAAACTTGGAACCTGCCTTAGGTAGTGTGGTAATAGCTAGTGGAATCAATGTGCCAATTAAATGAATTTTGAAGCTTAAATTGTTTGATAAAAAATCTAAAGCCTTTTATTTACCATCTTTCGCATCTAACTTGTTGTCTATTAGAGAGCTACTACAGATCTTAATTGGCAAGATATATTTAGTCCTAATGATTTATACTTTCAGGATATTGAAACAAGTAAGAAATTTGGACAATGAACAACAAATAATGACTTGTATGTGCTTGAAGATTTGTCCATGCATCCCTTACAAGAACCGTTTGCTAATAGTGTTAATGTTAATGCTATAGCTTAACTTTGGCATGCTAGATTATGCCATTCTCATCCTAGAGCTTTAGAATTGATCATCCTTGAAATTAAATTACAAAATGACTTGTGTGAATCATGTATTCTTAGGAAACATTGTAAAACTGTTTTTTAGAAATCAATTCGTTCATATGATAATTGTTTTGATTTATTGCATTTTGATGTTTGGACATCTCCCTTTTCTTCTAGAGAAAACTAAAAATACTTTGTGACCTTTATTGATGAAAAATATAAATATACTTGGGTTACATTACTTAGTTCTAAGGATCAGGTGTTCGATGCAGTTCTTAATTTTCAAACATTTGTAACTAATCAACACAATGCCAAAATTAAATACTTTAGAACAGATAATGGAGAGGAATATACTAGCACCAAGTTTCAGTAACATTTGGCCAAACATGGCATTGAACATCAAACAAGCTGTCCCTACAACACTCCACAACAAAATGGAGAAACTGAGAGTTAAAACAGATATCTGATGGAAGTTGTGAGAACAATGATATTTCACACAAAGGTCCCCAAACGTTTTTGAGGAGATGCTCTAGTAGTTGCATGCTACTTAATCAATAGAACTCCAACAAAAGTCTAGATGATTTGTCTCCCTTGATGTATTAAACAAAATTAAGTTTAATATTACACACTTAAGAGTATTTGGGTGTGTTTGTTTTGTTTTAGTACCAGGAGAACTTAGGAACAAGCTGGAACCAAAGAGCACCAAGGCCATGTTCATTGGATATTCTCCTACACAAAAGGGATACAAATTCTACAATCCAGATACTAGAAGAGTCCTGGTATCCAGAGATGTTAAATTTCAAGAATTCAAAGGATTCTATGAAGAAGGAACTTGGGAAGAATTCAAGGACATCTAAACAGCAAGACATGACCAAACTTAGAATCTAAGAAGGATCTTGGAAAGCATTGGTATAGTCCCTCCAAAGGCACCAGCACCTGGCCCGGGACCAGCTCACCAGGCGCCATGACCAGCTCCAAAACAAGTGGAGTTTGTATTGGCACCACCCGAACCAGGAACAGCCCAGCCCTAGTCGTGTTCACCCAGGTGTGGCCCATGTCCGATACAGGCGCAACCTAGCCACGACCCAGGCACGACCCAGGTATATTCCAGTCACGACCCAAGCATGTCCCAGCCTTCTACAGCTCTTGAACCATATGATCATGGCCCGTCCATGGCTCCATCTGATCCAGGCACGTCCAGGGTTCCATCCCCGGCTTCCCGGCCTCGCACCAGGTCACAGGCACGACTTCATTCTCGGGAAGTGGCACAATTTTCTCTTCAACTAGGCCACATATCTCCCCTTGGTCATGAGGGGGGCCAGGAACCTAGACATGATCAAGAGGAGGATTCAGAAAGAAAAATATCTTAGTCTCAGCTTCAAAAAAGGTCAAAGAACATTCAACCTAATCTTGTGGATACAAGGTAGAGATTACCACCCAACTTCTACTACAACAACAATGCAGTAGTTCATCATGTCCAGGGAGTGTGTAATCTAGTTCATATACCTGATTCTCATGTTGTATTCATTGTTAGCCTTGATAAAAAGCAGATTTCAAAGACCTATGAGGAAGCTATGGAGATAAAGGAGTGGAGAGAAGCAATTCATGCTGAAAGACAAGCTATGGAGAAGAATCAAACCTATGCACCAGCCACTCTTCCAAAAAGGAAAAAAACTGTAAGTTCTAAATGGATTTTCACCATTAAATATAAAATCAATGGTGAGATAGATAGGTATAAAGCTAGGTTGGTGGCTAGAGGATTCACACAAACCTATGGTAAAGATTATAGGGATACCTTTGCTCTTGTGGATAAATTACATATAGTTAATGTTGTTTTGTCTCCTTCTGTTAACCTTGATTGGGAGTTGTGGCAAATGGATGTTAAGAATGTATTCTTACAAGGTGAGCTAGAAGAGGAAGTGTACATGACATCACCACCAGGTCTAGAAGATCAAGTAGGTGGCGGCAATACACTGAGGTTAAGAAAGGCTATCTATGGCTTAAAACAATCTCCAAGAGCTTGGTATCATAAGCTGAATGTGACCTTAAAGGACAGAGGTTTCAAAAGGTCAGAAGTTGAACACACTATCTTTATACTTCAGAGTAAGGAAGATATTGTGATTATAATAATTTATTTGGATGACATAATCATATCAGGGAGTGATAAAGTAGGCATTGATTCTAATAAAGCTTATTTAAAAAGAGTCTTTGATATTAAGGATCTAGGTGAACTTAAATACTTCTTAGGAATTGAAGTATGTAGGTTCAAAGAAGGTCTTTTCTTATCTCTGAGAAAATATATGGTAGACTTACAAACCTCTACAGGTATGATGGAAGCTAAACCAGCTAAGACACCCTTAGAAGAAGGTTAAAAGATAGAACCTGAGGGTGAGCTAGGAAATGACGAGTTTCATGATACAAAGCTGTATAGAAAAGTGGTTGGTAAGCTCATATACTTAACCATCACTAGACCTGACTTATGTTTTGCTGTGAATCAGATTTCTCAACATATGCAAGACCCAAAGATAAGACATTGGGACATGATCATGTGTATACTTAGATACTTGAAAGGCACTAAAGAACAAGGTATATGGATGGGTTGTAATGGAACACACAGAAGTTGTAGGTTATTGTGATGCAGATTGTGGCAGGGGACAGAGAAGATAAGAGAAGCATAACCAGCTACTGCACCTTCATAGGAGGTAATTTTGTGACATGGAAGACTAAGAATTAGAAGGTTGTATCTTGCTCTTGTGCAGAAGCTGAATACAGAGCTATGTTGAAGCTTACCACATAATGCATCTGGCTGAAACAATTTCTCCTTGACATTCTTGGCGTGACCTTGAAGTCTCATATCATTGTCCATTAACAAACATGCAGCCATACATATTGCCTTAAACTCAGTGTTCCATGAAAGAACCAAACACATTGATGTGGATTGCCATAAGATGAGAAAAGCTATTGAAAATGGAATCATCTTACCTTGCTATACAAGGAGTGAGGACCAACTAGCAGATGTGTTCACCAAGGCTACCACACTGAAGATAGGCGGCTCGAGCTAACCAAAGCTTGACCTCATGTCCATTCCACAGCACTGATCATGATCATGCATTGTTATACTTTTTCTCTAAGAAAGGTTTTGTGCCAAATGGGGTTTCCTTATTTAGGTTTTTAATGAGGTAATGGTTCATGGTTGCAAGCTTAACCATTCTTCATGACTTAAGCTTGAGGGGGAGTGTTGGAATGAAAAAGAATGATGAAGACAAAGAGAAGAAATAGAGAAAGTGAGCCTTAGATACTAAGTAGGCGCCATGTGTCCAAAGGAAGTGACTTACGCTTGTTTGTGATTAATGATATGTTATCCTTGTAGCCAAACATGTATTAGGCTATCTTAATATCTAAACAAGCCTAGACTAGTTTAGTATAAATAGTTGTCTCTCTCTTCCTTTGTAAGCAAGAAATTTATTTTTCTGATCATGCATTGTTATACTTTTTTCCCTAAGAAAGGTTTTGTGCCAAATGGATTTTCCTTATTTAGGTTTTTAATGAGGTAATGCTTCATGGTTGCAAGCTTAGCCATTCTTCATGACTTAAGCTTGAGGGTGAGTGTTGGGAAGATAAAGAATGCTGAAGACAAAGAGAAGAAATAAAGAAAGTGAGCCTTAGACACTAAGTAGGCGCCATGTGTTCAAAGGGAGTGACTTAGGCTTGTTTGTGATTAATGATATGTTATCCTTGTAACCAAACATGTATTAGGCTATCTTAGTATCCAAACAAGCCTAAATTTGTTTAGTATAAATAGTTGTCTCTCTCTTCCTATGTAAGCAAGAAATTCATTTTTCTAAAATCTCAATAATAATCATTCTCTCTAATCTCTCTAATCTCTCTCTCTCAATCTACAAATCTTTGAATCTCTTAATCTCATAATCTTTCGACGTTGTGGCTGATTCCTTATCCCGAAGATACAGTCTCATCTCCGTGATGGAATCTAAGGTTATGAGATTCAAAATGATCAAAGAGCTGTATGCTGAAGACACCGACTTCACTCAAGCCTACCAGGAGCACAACAAGGGCACCTATAACCGCTTCTACTTGTTTGATGGATTCCTTTTTAAGGACAGGCGTTTGTGCATTCCGAAAAGATCAATTCGATAGCTGCTTTTGAGAGAGGCTCACAGAGGAGGTTTAATGGGTCATTTCGGAATCGACAAGACATTAAGCATGTTTAAGGAGCATTTCTACTAGCCCCACCAGCAACGAGATGTAGAGCCTCACTGTGCTAAGTGCCTTATCTGCAAACGGGCTAAATCAAAGATGCACCCGCAAGGTCCTTACAACCACACCAAGCCTGCAGAAAAACAACCACAAGAACTCCATCTTCGTAGTGGTCGACTGATTTTCCAAGATGGCGCATTTCATCGCTTGCAACAAGACCAATGACGCAAGCCAGACTGCCGACCTATTCTTCAAGGAGATAGTATGACTGCACAGTATTCCCAGGATTATTGTTTCCGACCGCGACACCAAGTTCCTCAGCTACTTCTGGCGAGCCTTGTGGCGCAAGTTAGGGATCAACCTCTTGTTTTCTACAGCGTACCATCCACAGACCGACAGACAGACATAGGTGGTCAACCGGACATTGTCCCAGATACTGAGAGCGACGATTGGAAGAAACTTGAAGAACTGGTTGGCGTGCCTTCCATATGTCGAGTTCGCTTACAACAGGCTACACACTCCGGAATGAAGTGTTCTCCATTTGAAGTCGTCTACGGCTTCAACCCAACCACACCAATCGATTTCACACCCATTCCTCTAGGAGAAGCCATCAGCTTAGAGGGAGAAGCAAAGGCGGAATACATCAAACGTCTACATGAAGAGACCATGGCAAATCTGGAGCAAGGAAACAACCAGAACACAAAGAATGCCAACAAGGGCCGCCGACACATGGTAATCAAGGAGGAAGATTGGGTTTGGCTACATCTGCGACCTGAGAGGTTTAACCAACGACGAAAGAGCAAGCTTGCACCCCGAGGAGATGGTCCATTCTGCGTCCTTCGGAGTATCAACGACAATGCCTACTAGCTCGAACATCCATGTGAGTATAACGTGTCTAGTACGTTTAATATTTCTGACTTAGAGTTGTTTGATGCATGTGAGAAGTTGTCTTTGGAGACCAAAGCATTTCAAGAGGGAGGGAATGATGAGGACATCGAGCCAGCCACTGCACCAGTCATCCCACCAGGACCTCTCACACGGTCCATGAGGAAAGCTTTAGGAGATAAGCTCAGCATGCTATTGGAGAGTGGAATCGGAGAGGAACTCGGACCGACCAGACCCAGGCCCGGACCGACCGAGCAAACACCGACCGTGACCGTACCAGAGTCGTCCATTGCAGGAGTATCCGACCAGACCGTGCCATCTGAACATACCGTGCCAGGAACAGCCCAGCCCTTCCAACCAGACAAGGAACAATGGAGGTTCGTTCTCGAAGATTCTTCTTCCTCCGGTGTATTTACTATTACCATCCAGTAGAAACACCAAAAGTCGTGCTAGGAAATTGTACTCTTTTTCCTATCTTCGGTTTTGTCCCACTGGGTTTTCCGAAGAATGTTTTAATGAGGCAATACTCTTAGTGCGCAAGACGGTGAATACTTGTTCACAATTCTACTTCATTCACAAGTCCTCATCTATTTCTTGCCTAAGTGTTATTTGACTTTTTCTATCTTTAATTCTATTTCTAGACTAAGTATGTTATTTGGGCTTATGAGTCATGTTGACTACTTAGGACCAAAGTCTATTTTTAATTTCTTGAGAGGTTAAACATCATGTTGTTTAGCCTAAGTTATAATAAGACATTATATAAGCCTTTTGTTTATTCATTAATAATAACAAACAATTTAGAACAAAAACAAAACCTAAGACTTCTTTGTCTAAGACCCTAGGCGCCGCCAAGCTTCCTTGGAGAAGCAGTGTTCTTCAACCAACTTCTGTTTGAAGTTCTTGGAGCTTCTCGATGTAAGATAACCCACCCCACGGTTCTTGCATCACATTGGGAAATGATTCATAAAATTTTGAGATATTTGAAAGGAACATATGATCAAGGTATATGGATGGGCAATAATAGAAACACAAATGTAGTTGGCTATTGTGATGCAGATTGGACAGGTGATAGAAAGGACAGGAGGTCCACAACTGGTTATAGCACATTTATAGGTGGGAATTTAGTCACTTGGAGAAATGAAGCTAAGTATAGAGAAATGAGGAAGCTTACCACTGAATGCATATTGTTGAAGCTGAGTATACTAGCTTTCTACACTAAGATCTCAGATCAACTAGCTGATTTGTTCACCAAGGCTACTACTTCGAAGGTTGGCGAGTCCATATATCCAAGGCTTGGACTTACTGTTGGAATGAAGAAGAAGTGATGAATTTATGAAAGTCTTTAAATCCTAGTTAAATGGCGATTTATATGTGTATAAAAGGGAGAATCTAAGGTTTGTTTGTATTACAGAATTATGTTATCCTTGTAAGCCATGTATGTATAAGGCTATCCTTGTATCCAAACAAGCCTAGACTAGAATAGTATAAATACCTTACTCCCTTCACATTTTGTAACTAAGATTTCATAATTCTCATTCTCTAATAAAATCATTCTTTTCTCTTATTCTCTAATTCTCTCTAATCTCTCGTTCTCTCATTCTACAATTCTCTAAATCTCATATTCTTTCATGGTATCAGAGCCAGGTTACATCAAATCTGGGTAAATTTCATCATTCTTTCATTGATTCAACAAGAATCCATCTTGTTCTTCATCTGTTTCTCGATCAATTTTGAACGTCATCTTGTAAATAAAATTGCTATCAATCCACGACTCCAATTGACGATCAGCTTTTTCTGGAGTGTACATCGGCGAATTCCGAATCCACAGCCACCTGAATCGCATCATTTGGCCCAGGGAATCAAAAGATACAAATTTTCTTTCAAGAGGTGTTCGCAATCGCGTTCGTTTTGAACCTCCACATTCCCCAGGTCATCTCGACGTTAACTTTTCTTCAAATCATGATTTTCAAATGCCTAAACTCAAGCCCCTTGAGTCTAGTTTCTTTTTAAATAAAGCCGAACTCGATTCCATTGAGTTTAAAGGGTTTTCTTGAAGTTTTCCTCAAAGACGTCCGAAATCACCTTTATCAAAATCCTGGTGATATAACTCTAATTCTTTCTCAGTTTTCTTTATTTCTTTGAATCTGGAAAGTTTAATCAGTGTCTTGAGAGGGTTCTACGAATTTTTAGATCAATCCAATAGATTTAAGGCTTCAAGATTGATTTTCTTGAATTCCTTGTTCAGATTTTGTTAATCTTTAAAAAAAAAAAAGGGTCTTGATTTCTTGATAACTAAAATTGATTCAAATAAATAAATTCGAATTTGGGTGATTAAATCTGGATACGGTTGTCTGTTAGGCTGTTTTTAATCTGTTCATATCTTGTTGCAAGTGTTGGTTAATGTCAGTTCAAGTAGTTATAGGTAGTTACTTGAACTGCAAGTTACTTGACTTCTTTGGATATACACTTGTATAGCATACTGTAACGTGCAGGTACAGGTTCGTGTGATCAGTGGTGATCAAGACAAGTTCGAGTGTTGTCCCGACGAAGTCTCGCAGTCTCGCATTCCAGCAGATCCCGTGACCAGTGTGACCAAGCCGATCAAGATCGTGACCAAGCGACCGGGTGACAAGCAGTTTTTTGCGTGACCAGCTGATCCTGTGTTCTTCTGGAGGACCAAGCCGTGTCTCAACCACTTGACCAAGCCGTGTTTATATTCACCTTGCAACCGGCTAGCTAAGGTATAAGTGGTATCAGATTGACTACATCCGCTTGTTTTGTAGGTACCAGGTCCTGTTTGTTCCGACCAGCCGGCTTCATATGCATCTCGACCAAGGTTGATGAGGGCATCGAACCAGCTACCGCACCGGTCATTCCACCTGGACCTCTTACGCGGTCCAAGAGGAAAGCTTTAGGAGACAAGCTCAGCCTGTTGTTGGAGTGTGGGACAGGAGATGAACAAAGGCGACCCAGACGTCCAGCCCCCGGCCAGCCGGCCAGATGACCAACCCGGGTCACGCATCCGGCCAGACGACCCGCCAGACACACACCCCCGACCAGCCTGTTCTGGCCATTGCACCCACGACCGGAGCTCTGTTCCAGCTAGACAAGGAACCCTGGAGGTTCCTTCTCGAAGACTCTTCCTCCTCCGGTGTCTTTACCATTACCATTCGGTAGAGACACCAAAAGTCGTTCTAGGAAATTGTACTCTTTTCCCTATCTTCGGTTTTGTCCCATTGGGTTTTCCGAAGAAGGTTTTAATGAGGCAACACTCCTAGTTCGCAAGGCGTTGAAGACTTGTTCACAATTCCATCCCATTCACAAGTCTTCAGGCTAATTTTCAGCCTAAGTGTTATTGGGCTTTTCCTTCTTTAATTTCGATTTATTTGTCTAAGTGTTTAGTTGGGTTAAGTCATGTTGACTAATTATGGCCCCTTATTTATTCTAAGTGACAATAAGTAAACTACATGTTGTTTTAATCTCCTAAAGGTTAAACGCCTTGTAGTTTACCCTAAAATTGTAACAAGGCATTATATAAGCCTTCTTGTTTACACATAATAGAATAACAAGTATTTTTGACAAAAACCCTAAGTCTCTTTAGACACAAACTGCCGCCAGCAAGCTCCCTTGCAAGCAGCCGTCGACTTCAACCTCCCTAGGTTGAAGTTCTTGGAGTATCACAAGCCCCTTTCACAGCTTGTGTGGTCCCTTCGATCCACCCTTCAACCCCATCGTTTTCTGTCCCATTAACCTGAGCTTCTCGGTGAAAAGACAGCCCACCCAAGTTCTTACATCATCTGGTATCAGAGCTTAAAGCTCCTAAATCATCAGGTTGATTCTATCCTTGTTTTTGGCGATTTTTCTATTGTTTTGTTTCAGCAGTTTTTGGCTTTTGATTGTGTTTTCTTTCTCTTTCCCCTGAGGTTCTCGGTAAGAAGGAGAGGAATCAAGTCATATACCACAAACACCCTACAAAAAAAAAAAAAAAATCAGGTTCTATCATTCTTGTTCTTATTTGTTTCTTAATTCAAAAAAAAAAAAAAGATAGAAGAATTTTGTTTGTTTTTATTGCTTGTTTGTGCTAGAAATTTTTTTTTATAAAAGAAAAAAAACAAAATATTGTTTAAGTTGTTTAAAATCAAACTAAGGTTCTTAGAAACTCACCTAGAACACCTTTCACCATACTTGAAAATCCATAAGGATTTGTGTGTTGCTTGTTAGGTCTTCTTTTAGTGTCGAGTTCTAGGTCTAGGTTTCCTAGGTAGCTAGCTTGTGTCCCGCGTCTAGTTGCTAGGTTCTTGTGACCCTGTGTCCTAGCCTTCACGTCCGTTAGGTCTAGTGTTGGTCCCGTGTCCCTAGCTAGTTAGGTGTCCACCGTGCGTCCGCGTCCTAGGTCCCCTAGTGTTAGTCTCGTCCCGCTTGTGTCACGCGTGTGTGTGTCCCTCGCCCTGCTAGGTCTAGCCTGTTCCGCGTTCTCGTCCTCGACCAGCCTTAGCGTGTGTCCTAGCCTTCTTCCCCTGTCCGCGTGCGTAGCTAGTGTATCTTAGGTCTAGGTTTTTGCTTGTTCGTATCGAGTATCCTGTGTCTAGTGTTGCGTAGTTTAGGACCCGTGAGCCCTTAGCGTCCCGCGTCTGTGCCGAGTTCACATCCGCACCCTAGGTTAGTCATCCGAGTTAGCATCCTAACCGAGTGAGTCCTAGGATAGCACCTTGTCCCGCGCTTAGTTCGCCTAGGTCGCGTGTACCGCGTGTAGTCACGCCTTAGGCAGTCCCGCGTCCAACCCTAGCTACCGTCCCTGTCTAGCTTCCAGCCGCTTCTAGATAGTCTTAGGTCGCTAGGCGTCCGAGCACTAGGTTCGTTTAGGGTTTCGTGAGTGTAGCTCTTAGGCGGCTAGGTCTAGATCCTCACTTTTAGTTTTAGGAAATTTTCCTAGGTTTAGGTAGTATTCTAGATAGTGATTAGGAAATTTTCTAGATCTTTATTAGGATTTTATTTAGTTACCATTTAGGATTAGGAAGTAAGTTGATATTTCTCCTAGACATAGTTAGTTTCCTTTTTCTAGATTAGACATTAATTTTAGGATATTTTCCCCATTTATTAGTTTCCTTTAGGTTTAGGAAATATATCTATAAGATATTTTCCTTTTCTAGGTTATTTCCTTTTTTTATAGATAGCATATTTTATTTCCTTATTTGAAATATTCTGTGAATAAATATTAAATAAAAATCAAAAATATATTCTCGGGAACTTTCCAATTAAGGAAAGTTTCCAAATTCTGCAAGTTTCCCGAAAAGGAAACTTTCCTTTTCTAGAAATTTCCTTTTCCCGGAAAAGGAAATATGACAGGAAGGGATGAATCAACGTCAGGGCAAGCTGATCCGACCATGGTACAGCTTCTTCAAGCCCTGACGGCACAAATGTCAACATTCTCCACTCAGCTTGAGCAGTTGAGGCAAGCCACGCCGCCTCCCCCTGCCGCACCTGCCGCGCCTCCATACCACCACGAACGGCCACCTATGGGTCGACATCCCTATTATGACAATGACCTACCACCACCACCGCCGCCGCGTCCAGCCACCCACTACCCGGAGGTCAAGATGAGCCCACCTCCTTTCTCGGGGAAATTAGACCCCGAAGAGTATCTCGACTGGGAGAGACGCATGGAGCTCATTTTTGAGTACTACAACTATGATGATCCCCGAAAGGTCATCTTTGCGACAGCGCAATTTACAGACCATGCCTTAGCATGGTGGGATCGCGAAGTCACCACCCGCAGACGAGCTCGTATGGGTTCTGTGACTTCATGGGTCGAGCTGACCCAAATCATGAGGCAACGTTATGTACCGCCCCACTTCCACCGCGAGCTTCAGCGACGTTTCCGATGCCTAACTCAAGGAAGCAAGACAGTGACTGAATACTTTGACGAGTTCGAGCATCTACGTAACCGACTCGATGTAGATGAATCTGAAGAGAGCCTTATGGCCCAATTCATCGATGGCTTGCAAGATTCCATCGCCAGAAAGATTGAACTGCAGCCCTACCACAACCTACGTGAGCTGTTCCACCGAGCAGTCCAGATCGAGAAGTGCCATAAGCGGAAGCTTGCCGCATCTTCTCGACCCAGAAACACTTGGAACACCGGTTCCAAGCCATTTGAGCGGACAACTCAGCCTATTGACCCACGACTCAAAGGCAAAGCCGTCGCCCCCAGCTCAGCCCCCAGACCGGCGCCTCCAGCTCCTAGACCACCGCATGCCACGACCCCATCCCAGCCTCAGCGGAGCAGCGAGATCGTCTGTTTCAAGTGTAAGGGCAGAGGACACATGTCCCGGGATTGTCCCACTCAAAGGACAATGGTCCTTACTGCGTCCGGAGATTATGAATCCGAGGAGGAGCAAGAAGAGCAAACACTTCCGACACATCATTCCGATGAGGATATTGAATACGCTGATTCCGGAGAGATGCTTATGATCCGACGCGTCCTTAGTTCACGAATTGAGCCTGAAGAAGAAGAACAACGAGAGAACATTTTCCATTCCAAATGCACGATACTTGGGAAAGTGTGTTCGTTGATCATTGACGGAGGATCCTGCACGAATGCCGCCAGTAAGTACATGGTGGAGAAATTGGGCTTGCCCGTGACCAAGCACCCCAAGCCTTATAAACTTCGGTGGCTGAACAACAAGACGGAGCTGTACATCTCAGACCAAGTGAAGGTCTCATTCAGCATCGGCAGATATCAAGATCAGGTCACCTGCGACGTTGTCCCGATGTCAGCTGGACATCTTCTGCTCGGACGACCTTGGCAATTCGACCGTGAGACCACGCACAACGGACGGACCAACTTCTACTCTTTCGTCCACGAAAAGCGCCGCTACAACTTAGCCCCGATGTCTGCACACGCCGTCCAAGAAATGCAATCCAAGATGGCCAAGGATCAACATGCCAGAAAGGAAAATTTTCTGATTAATGTAGCAGACATGAGAAAGGCCACATGCACCGCAGGCACCCAAGTCGTGCTCATGCTCTACAGAGAGAGTCTACACACGGCCAGTACGGAGCACCCTCTGCCTGCCGAGATCCGCACACTTCTTGACAAGTACGCAGACGTCTTCCCATACGAAATCCCAGCTGGCCTTCCACCTATCCGAGGGATCGAACACCACATTGACTTCATTCCCGGAGCTCAGCTACCTAACCGTCCAGCCTACAGAGTCAACCCCGAGGAGGCTAAAGAATTAGAACGACAAGTCCAAGACCTCATGGCTCAAGGATACGTTCGTGAGAGCCTCAGCCCCTGTGCCGTTCCGGTTCTTCTGGTACCCAAGAAGGACGGAAGTTGGAGGATGTGCGTCGACTGCCGCGCCATCAACAACATAACCATCAAGTACCGGCACCCCATCCCGCGCCTAGACGACATGCTTGACGAGCTCAGCGGAGCCGCCATCTTTTCTAAGATAGACCTGAAGAGTGGATACCATCAAGTAAGGATGCGAGAAGGGGATGAATGGAAGACCGCCTTCAAGACAAAGCAAGGCCTATATGAGTGGCTCGTAATGCCATTCGGTTTATCAAATGCGCCCAGTACCTTCATGCGACTTATGAACGAGGTTCTTCGCCCGTTCATCGGAAAATTCGTCGTGGTCTACTTCGACGATATTCTCGTCTACAGCACGACTTACCAAGACCACCTGGAGCACTTGGAAGCCGTGATCACTACCTTACAGAGAGAGCAACTGTACGCCAACCTCAAGAAGTGTACATTCTGCACCGACCAAGTAGTATTCCTTGGTTTCGTCGTCAGTTCCCAGGGACTTCGGGTAGACGACGAGAAGATAAAGGCCATTCAGGATTGGCCCACACCGACGACCGCCAGCCAGGTCCGCAGCTTCCACGGACTTGCCAGCTTCTACCGACGGTTCGTCCGCGACTTCAGCACGATTGCTGGACCTTTGACATCGACGATCAAGAAGAACCAGGATTTTCGTTGGGGTCCCGAACAAGACAAGGCCTTCCAGCTACTCAAGGAACGCCTTACACACGCACCAGTCCTCGTATTACCAGACTTCACGCAGACATTCGAGGTTGAGTGTGATGCCTCGGGCATAGGCATTGGAGCCGTCCTTACCCAAGGCGGACGACCAGTAGCCTACTTCAGCGAGAAGTTAAGTGGAGCTGCCCTTAACTATCCGACCTACGACAAGGAGCTCTATGCCCTTGTCCGTGCCTTAGAGACTTGGCAGCATTATCTGCTTGCCCGAGAGTGCGTCATTCACACCGATCATCAGACGCTCCAGCACCTCCGTGGACAGTCAACATTGAAGAAACGACATGCCCGTTGGCTGGAATTCATCGAGACCTTTCCGTACGTCATCAAGTACAAGAAAGGAACGGACAACATCGTCGCTGACGCATTGTCTCGTCGTTACAGCCTTATCTCTGTCATGGAGTCCAAGGTTCTTGGCTTCGAGATGATCAAGGAACTGTATGCCGAAGATGTCGACTTCGCCCAGGCCCACCTAGAGCACGGCAAAGGGAACTTCAGCCGCTTCTTCCTGCACGACGGATTCCTCTTCAAGGACAAGCGACTCTGCATTCCGAGGGGATCAATCCGAGAGCTGCTTCTCAGAGAAGCACACGGTGGAGGTCTCATGGGACACTTTGGCATTGACAAGACCTTATGCATGCTTAAGGAGCACTTTTATTGGCCTCATCAGCGCCGAGACGTCGAGACACATTGCGCCCGGTGCCTTATCTGCAAGCGGGCTAAGTCAAAGCTGCATCCGCAGGGCCCCTACATGCCCTTGCCAGTTCCATCTGCGCCTTGGACAGACATATCCATGGATTTCGTCCTAGGCCTACCGAAGTTGCACAATAAGGATTCCATCTTCGTCGTGGTCGACCGGTTCTCTAAGATGGCACATTTCATCGCTTGTAACAAGACCAACGACGCAAGCCAGATCGCCGACCTGTTCTTCAAAGAAATCGTCAGACTTCATGGCATTCCCCGGACAATCGTTTCTGACCGAGATACCAAGTTCCTGAGCCACTTCTGGCGAGCACTTTGGCGAAAATTGGGCACCAACCTCCTGTTCTCTTCTGCGTATCACCCCCAGAAAGACGGCCAGACTGAGGTAGTCAACCGGACCTTGTCACAGACATTGCGAGCGACCATTGGTCGAAATTTGAAGAATTGGTTGGATTGTCTTCCGTACGTCGAGTTTGCCTACAACCGAGCTGCACATTCAGGCACGAAGAGATCACCTTTTGAAGTTGTCTACGGCTTCAACCCGACCACTCCGATTGAGTTCACACCAATCCCGTTAGACGACGCCATCAGCTTGGAGGGAGAAGCCAAAGCAGACTACATCAAGAAACTTCACGAGGAGACTAAGGCGAACCTTGAGCAACGCAACATCAAGAACGTCAGGAATGCCAACAAGGGCCGCCTGCACATGGTCTTCAAGGAAGGAGATTGGGTTTGGCTACACCTGCGCCCCGAGAGATTTCCCCAGCGACGAAAGAGCAAGCTTGCACCCCAGGGAGATGGCCCATTCCGCGTTCTTCGGAGAATCAACGACAACGCCTACCAGCTCGAACTCGCAGGTGAGTATAATGTTTCAAGTACTTTCAATGTTGCTGATTTAGAGTTGTTTGATGCAGGTGAGGATTTTGCTTTGGAGCCAAAGCACTTCAACAGGGAGGGAATGATGAGGGCATCGAACCAGCTACCACACCGGTCATTCCACCTGGACCTCTTACGCGGTCCAAGAGGAAAGCTTTAGGAGACAAGCTCAGCCTGTTGTTGGAGTGTGGGACAGGAGATGAACAAGAGGCGACCCAGACGTCCAGCCCCCGGCCAGCCGGCCAGATGACCAACCCGGGTCACGCATCCGGCCAGACGACCCGCCAGCCACGCCCCCCCGACCAGCCTGTTCTGGCCATTGCACCCACGACCGGAGCTCTGTTCCAGCTAGACAAGGAACCCTGGAGGTTCCTTCTCGAAGACTCTTCCTCCTCCGGTGTCTTTACCATTACCATTCGGTAGAGACACCAAAAGTCGTTCTAGGAAATTGTACTCTTTTCCCTATCTTCGGTTTTGTCCCATTGAGTTTTCCGAAGAAGGTTTTAATGAGGCAACACTCCTAGTTCGCAAGGCGTTGAAGACTTGTTCACAATTCCATCCCATTCACAAGTCTTCAGGCGAATTCTCAGCCTAAGTGTTATTGGGCTTTTCCTTCTTTAAGGTGTCTAAGTGTTTAGTTGGGTTAAGTCATGTTGACTAATTATGGCCCCTTATTTATTCTAAGTGACAATAAGTAAACTACATGTTGTTTTAATCTCCTAAAGGTTAAACGCCTTGTAGTTTACCCTAAAATTGTAACAAGGCATTATATAAGCCTTCTTGTTTACACATAATAGAATAACAAGTATTTTTGACAAAAACCCTAAGTCTCTTTAGACACAAACTGCCGCCAGCAAGCTCCCTTGCAAGCAGCCGTCGACTTCAACCTCCCTAGGTTAAAGTTCTTGGAGTATCACAAGCCCCTTTCACAGCTTGTGTGGTCCCTTCGATCCACCCTTCAACCCCATCGTTTTCTGTCCCATTATCCTGAGCTTCTCGGTGAAAAGACAGCCCACCCAAGTTCTTACATCAAAGGTTCTGTCTGGTATCATGACTTCTTGCCCTGGCATACTGACCTATTTTGCCTATCAAGCATGGAGATTCAGACATCCCTTAGAGCTCCAGTCATTCTACATGGAGCAAATTATCTCTTATGGTCTAGGACCATGAAAACCACATTAGGTGGTAAAGGTCTTTGGAACCACATTGCCACAAATGGCATTGAAGACAAAGAAGTGGCTGAAGTGAGTGATGCAGCTCAAGCCAAATGGTACCAAGAAGATCAGTTGGTACATCTTTATTACAAAATTCTCTTGCTAGTGATCTATTAGAAGCTTATTCTTTTTGTGAAAATGCAAAAGATCTTTGGGACACTTTGCTTAAGGTGTATGGAAACACCACTAACCTTTTGAGAATTTTTGAAGTGAAGAAAGCTTTGAATGAATTAAGGCAGGAGGATGTTGAATTCACAAAGCACTATGGCACATTCAGAGCTTTGTGGGCTAAGCTAGAAATGCTAAGGCCAGCCACTATTAAACCACTTGTACTCCTTGAAAGAAAGGAACAAGATAAGGTGTTTGGGTTACTTTTAACTCTTAATTCTACTTACTCAGATCTTATTAAGCATATTCTTAGGTCTGATAAGTTGCCTAGCTTGGAGGAAGTGTGTGCTCAAATTCAAAAGGAGCAAGGATCACATGGATTGTTTGGCAATAAAGCTGAACTAGTAGCTGCTCACAAAAGTTTCTTCAGGCCAGCAAGTGATTCTAGGAAGAGGAGGCCATTTTGTGATCATTGCAAGAAGGAGGGCCATGCAAAGAAGGATTGCTGGGTACTTCACCCTCACCTGAAACCATCATGGGCATCACACCCTCACCAACAGCCGGCCATGCCCTCGGCCAGACAAGCTCACAGCATGGTGTCTTCTAAGGCGGTTGTAAGTAATGGTCCTTCTTCACATTCAGGCGCCACCAACATACTGTCACAAGCATCAGATTTTGTGACAAAATCAGACTTGGAAGCTCTCATTAAGGCAATAAAGGAGAGCAATGTGATGGGTAAAACTTTTCATGCTTCTTTTCCAACTTCTTATACATCAAATGCTCCTAAATCTTTGGTTGTTGATTCTGGTGCTTCTCATCACATGATAAGTGATATAGATTTGCTAGAGAATGTAGAACCTGCCCTAGAGAATGTTCTTATTGTAAATGGAATTAAAGTACCAATCAAAGGCATAGGAAAATTGAAATTGTTTGATAAAGAATTTAAGGCATTTTATATGCCTTCTTTTACCTCAAACTTGCTCTCAGTTAAAAGAGCTACTACTGACTTGAATTGTCATGCTATATTTGGTCCTAATGATTTTTATTTTCAGGATATTGAAACTAGAAGATGCTTTGGACAAGGAACTACAAAAGATGACTTGTATGTGCTTGATAATATGCCTAGTTGTAGTACATTAGAATCGGTTTTTCATGCTAATGTATTTAGTACTGATTCTGATTTGTGGCATGCTAGACTAGGACATCCTCATCCAAGAGCTCTTTAGTTAATAGTGTCTGGTTTAAAAATGCCTAAAGAATTGTGTGATTCATGTATTCTTGGAAAACATTGTAAAACAGTTTTTGAAAAATCCTAGTTAAATGGCGATTTATATGTGTATAAAAGGGAGAGTCTAAGGCTTGTTTGTATTATAGAATTATGTTATCCTTGTAAGCCATGTATGTATAAGGCTATCCTTGTATCCAAACAAGCCTAGACTAGAATAGTATAAATACCTTACTCCCTTCACATTTTGTAACTAAGATTTCATAATTCTCATTCTCTAATAAAATTATTCTTTTCTCTTATTCTCTAATTCTCTCTAATCTCTCATTCTCTCATTCTACAAATCTCTAAATCTCATTCTTCTTTAGGTTTCTAATGAGGTAATGCTACATGAAATAAGTTTAGCTATTCTTCATGACTTAAGCTTGACGGGAAGTGTTGAAATGAAGAAGTGACAAGGACAAGCATATGCAATATCAGGTGACTATGTTTAAAAGAGAAGGAGTGTATTTGTATCTTAAGTTAGGCTATCCTTGTAACCAAACATGTATTAGTCTATTCTTATAGCCAAACAGGCCTAGACTAAGTTACTATAAATAGGTCTCTCTCCCCTCACTTGTAACCTAAGAAAGCATATTCTCACTTTCAAATAAAATAAAATTCTTTTAATTCTCTTTAATCTCTCTCATTCTTTCTCTAATCTGGCGATTATTGTTCTTATTTTGCTCTCAAATTATATCAATCTTTCACTTATTTTTACTGCTTCCACTCTAAGTCCCTGCGAACTAACGACGAAGCCTAGAAAGACGACTTGGTCGGTGCAGAAGCTACACTTCTTTAGGTTAGCGCAGAGCTGTTTCTTCTGAAGTGTCAGGATCACAGTCTCCAAATGCTCCAGAAGAGCTGCGTACGTTGTGCTGTGGACGAGGATGTCATCAAAGTAAACCACCACGAAATTGCCGATGAACGGCCTGAAGACGTGGTTCATCAGTCACATGAAGGTACTAGGGACGTTAGACAGCCCGAATGGCATCACCAGCCATTCATACAGACCCTGATTGGTCTTCAACGCAGTCTTCCATTCATCGCCTTCTCGCATCCTAACTTGATGTTATCCTTTCTTAAGGTCGATCTTGGAAAAGATGACCGCTCCACTAAGCTCATCAAACATGTTGTCCAGGCGCGGAATGGGGTGTTGGTACTTAATGGTGATGTTGTTGATGGTGCGGCAGTCGACGCAAATCCTCCTGCTTCTGTTCTTCTTGGCCACGAGGAGGACTGGAACGGCGCATGGGCTAAGGCTCTCTGATGTAAGAACCATGGGGTAGGTTGTCTTTCACCGAGAAGCTCAGGCTGCTGGACAGAAGAGATGGAAGTGAAGGGTGGATCAATGTGACCACACAAGCTGTGAAAGGGCTTGTGATACTCTAACTTCAACCAATGGATGGTTAAAGATCACAACTTCTCCAAGGAAACTTGGTGGCGACGCCTAGGTCTTTGACAAAGAGTCTTAGGTTTTATTTTGTTATAAATTGCTTGTTATTTTATTAAAGATTAGACCAAAGTCTTATCTAATGCCTTGTTACAACTTAGGCTAAACAACATGAGGTTTATCCTCTCAAGGAATAAAAACAGCAAGAAGTTTACTTAATGGCGAAATAAAAATAGACTTTGGGCCTAAGTAGCCAACATGACTCATAAGCCCAAATAACATATTTGTCTAGAAATATAATTAAAGATAGAAAAAGCCCAATAACACTTAGGCCAGAAACCGATGAGGACTTGTGAATGAAGTGGGATTGTGAACAAGTCTTTACCGGCTTGCGCACTAAGAGTATTGCCTCATTAAAACCTTTTTCGGAAAACCCAGTGGGACAAAACCGAAGGTAGGATTAATAGTACAATTTCCTAGCAAGACATTTGGTGTTTCTACCGGATGGTAATGGTAAAGACACCGGAGGAAGAAAAATCTTTGAGAAGGAACCTCCATTGTTCCTTGTCCGGTTAGAAAGCGTCGGGGTCGGATGGACCTGGTCCTGGCGTGGTCTGTGCGGTCAGACCTGTTCCTGGTGCGGTCGGTCTGGTCGATCTGGAGCTAGGCGCAGTCGGTCTGGTCGGTCTGAGTTCCTCACTGATTTTACTCTTCAGAAGCATGCTGAGCTTGTCTCTTAAAGCCTTCCTCTTGGACCGTGTGAGAGGTCATGGTGGGATGACCGTTGCAGTGGTAAACTCGATGTCCTCATCATTCTCTCCCTCTTGAAGAGCTTTGGTCTCCAAAGCGAAATCCTCACCTGCATCAAACAAATCTAAGTCAGAAACATTAAACGTACTATACACGTTATACTCACCTGGAAGTTCGAGCTGGTAGGCATTATCGTTTATTATCCATAGGACGCGGAATGGACCATCTCCCTGGGGTGAAATCTTGCTCTTTTGTTGTTGGGGAAACTTCATTGGTCGCAGATGTAGCGAAACCAAATCTCCCTCCTTGAATACCATGTCTCGGCGACCCTTGTTGGCTTTCCTTGTGTTCTGGATGTTCCGCTGCTCCAGAGTTTCCTTGGTCTCTTCATGTAGACGATTGATGTATTCTGCTTTTGCTTCTCCCTCTAAACTGATGGCATCTCCCAGAGGAATGGGTGTGAACTCAATCGGCGTGGTAGGGTTGAAGCCGTAGACGACTTCAAATGGAGAACACTTTGTTTCAGAGTGTGTAGCCCTGTTGTAGGCAAACTCGACATACAGAAGGCACTCCAACCAGTTCTTCAGGTTCCTTCCAATCGTCGCTCTCAGTGTCTGGGATAATGTCATGTTGACAACCTTTGTCTGTCCGTCGGTCTGTGGATGATACGCGGTAGAAAACAACAGGTTGGTCCCTAACTTGCGCCACAAGGCTCTCCAAAAGTGGCTGAGGAACTTGGTGCCGCGGTCGGACACAATCATCATGGGAATGTCGTACAGTCGTACAATCTCCTTGAAGAATAGGTCGGCAGTCTAGCTTGCGTCATTGGTCTTCTTGCAAACGATGATATGAGCCATCTTGGAAAATCGGTCAAACACAACGAAGATAGAGTCCTTGTTGTTGATTTTCGGCAGTCATAGCACGAAGTCCATGGAGATATCTGCCCAGGTCGCAGAAGGAACTGGTAATGGCATGTAAGGTCCTTGCGGATACATCTTGGATTTAGCCAGTTTGCAGATAAGGCACTTAGAACAATGTGCCTCTACATCTCGTCTCTGCTGGGGCCAGTAGAAATGCTCATTAAGCATGCTCAATGTCTTATCGATTCTGAAATGACCCATTAAACCTATGACGTGGGCCTCTCTCAATAGTAGCTCTCGAATCGATCCTCTCGGAATGCAGAGACGCTTGTCCTTAAAAAGGAATCCATCAAACAGATAGAAGTTGTTGTAGGTGCCCTTGTCGTTCTCCTGGTAGGCCTGACAGAAGTCGGCGTCTTCAGCATACAGCTATTTGATCATTTTGAATCCCATAACCTTTGATTCCATCACGGAGATGAGACTGTATCGTCGGGATAAGGTGTCAGCTACAACGTTGTCCGTTCCCTTTTTGTACTTGATGACGTAGGGAAAGGTCTCAATATACTCTAGCCTACGAGCATGCCTCTTCTTAAGTATAATTGTCCTCTAAGGTGTTGCAGTGTCTGATGGTCGGTGTGAATCACGCACTCCCTGGCAAGTAGATAGTGCTGCCAAGTCTCTAAGGCGCGGACCAATGCATAGAGCTCCTTGTCGTAGATCGGATTGTTAAGAGCGGCTCTACTTAACTTCTAGCTGAAGTAGGCGACAGGTCTTCCGCCTTGGGTCAGGACTGCTCCTATGCTGATCCATGAAGCGTCACATTCGACCTCGAAGGTCTGGTTAAAGTCGGGCAGGACTAGGACTGGGGCTTGGATGAGGAGTTCCTTCAGCAGCTTGAAGGACTTGTCATGGTCGGATCTCCAACAAAACTCTTGGTTCTTCTTGATTGTAGAAGTTAATGGTCCAGCGATCGTACTGAAGTCTCGGACAAACCGTCAGTAGAAGCTGGCGAGTCCGTGGAATTTATGGACCTGGATGACAGTCCTCGGTGTGGGCCACTCCTGTATGGCCTTGATCTTCTAGTTTTCCACTCGGAGTCCCTGTGAACTCACGACGAATCCAAGGAAGACGACTTGGTCTGTGCAGAATGTATATTTCTTGAGGTTTGCATACAATTGCTCTCTCTGAAGGGTGGTGATAACGGCCTCTAGGTGCTCCAGATGGGCTGAATATGTTGTACTATAGACGAGAATGTCGTCGAAGTAGACTACTACAAACTTGCCAATGAACGGTCGAAGGACTTGGTTCATAAGGCGCATGAATGTGCTTAAGGCGTTGGATAGACCAAACGGCATAAGTAGCCACTCATAAAGACCCTGCTTGGTCATGAACGCAGTCTTCCATTCGTTTCCTTCTCACATCTGACTTGATAATATCCTCTTTTTAGGTCAATCTTAGAGAAGACCGCGGCTCCGCTTAATTCTTCTAGCATGTTGTACAAGAGCGGAATGGCGTGCCGGTACTTGATCGTGATGTTGTTGATAGCGCAACAGCATACGCACATCCTCAAGTTCCCGTCCTTCTTTGGTACAAGTAGGACCGTGATGGCACAGGGACTAAGGCTCTCTCTGACGTAACCTTGAGCCATAAGGTCTTGGACTTGCCATTCTAACTCTTTAGCCTCGTCGGGGTTGACTTGGTATGAGGGGCGGTTAGGTAGTTGAGCTTCGGGAATGAAGTTGATGTGGTGCTCAATGCCTCGAATGGGTGGAAGGCCGGCTGGGATATCGTCTGGAAACACGTCGGTATATCTCTCTAACAAGGCTCAGACCTCGGCGGGTAAGGAGGTGATGTGGACATCAAGCCAGCCACCGCACCAGTCATCCCACCAGGACCACTCACACGGTCCAAGAGGAAAGCGTTAGGAGACAAGCTCGACATGCTACTGGAGAGTGGAACCGGACCAGACTTCGAGCCGCCCATGACCAGCTCCGGATCGACCATGGCGACCTGGACCATGCTGACCCATACGAGCCTCATAACGTCCAGTCCCGGACAGAGATACTCGTCCCGGTCGTCCCGACCACCTGACCACGGACGAGGCCACCAGCCAGCGACCGGACCAGCATGCCAAGACCCGAGCAGCCCGAGAACGTCCGACCTGTTCCAGCTAGACAAGGAGCCATTGAGGTTCCTTCTAGAAGACTCTTCTTCCTCCAGTATCTTCACCATTACCATCCAGTAGAGACACCAAAAGTCTTGCTAGGAAATTGTACTCTTTTTCCTTTCTTTGGTTTTATCCCACTTAGTTTTCCGAAGAAGCTTTCAATGAAGCAATACTTTTAGTCTGCAAGACGGTGAAGTTTTGTTCACAATTCCATCTCATTCATAAGTCTTCAGTTGATTTTTAGCCTAAGTGTTATTGGACTTTTCCTATCTTATTTTATTTTCTAGACTAAGTATTTATTTGGGCTTATAAGTCATGTTGACTATTTGGGGCCCAAAGTCTATTTTTTAATTGCCAATAAGTAAACTTCGTGTTGTTTTTATTCTTGTAAGACTAAATATCATGTAGTTTAGCCTAAGTTGTAATAAGGCATTATATAAGCCTTTTGTCTACAAATTAATGAAATAACAAGCATTTTGACAAAACATAAAGACTAGTCTGTAAGACCAGCGCCGCCACCAAGCTTGGTAGCAGCCGTGTTCTTCAGCCTTTGGTTGAAGTTCTTGGAGTATCACAAGCCCCTTTCACAGCTTGTGTGGTCCCTTCGATCCACCCCTTCATTTCCATCGATTTCTGTCCAGCAACCTGAGCTTTTGGGTGAAAGACAGCCCACCCCACGGTTCTTGCATCATCTGGTATCAGAGCTTAAAACTCCTAAATCATCAGGTTGATTTTATCCTTGTTAGTTATCGATTTTTCTTTGTTTTTGCTTCAATAGTTTTTGGCTTTTGATTGTTTTCTTTCTCTTTCCCATGAGGTTCTCGGTAAGAAGGAGAGGAATCAAGTCACATACCACAAACACCAAAAAAAATATACAAAAAAATCAGGTTCTATCATTCCTTGTCTTTGTTTTCTTAATTTCAAAAAAAAAATAGAAGAAATTTGCTTGTTTATTTGCTTGTTTTGTGTTATAATCAAACGAGGGTTCTTAGAAACTCACCTAGAATGAAAAAAATATGAGATTAAGATATTTGTAGAATTAGAGAATGAGAGATTAGAGAGATTTAGAGAGAATAATGATTTTATTAAGAGAATGAGAATTATAGTTTCAAAGTAACAAATGAGGAGAGAGATAGTTATTTATACTAATCTAGTCTAGGCTTGTTATGATACAAGAATTGCCTTATACATGAATGGCAACAAGGATATCATAATACTAAAATACAAACAAGCCTTAGACACTCCCCTTAGACTTAGTCACACACACGCCTTTACACTAATATTAAAGGCTTTCTTACTTCATCATTTCTTCTTCATTCCAACACTCCCCCTCAAGCTTAAGACATGGAGATTGCCTAAGCTTGCAACCATGAAGCATTAACTCATTAAAAACCTAAATAAGGAAAACCCAATTGAGACAAAACCTTTTCTAGGAAAAAAGAGTATAACACTCCATGTTGGGATCATTGTTGTGGAATAGTCATAAAGCCAAGCCTTGGATAGATGGAGGCGCCATTCTTCAGAGTTGTTGCCTTGGTGAACACATCAGCTAGTTAATCCTCACTACTTTTATAGCAAGACAAGATGATTCCTTTCCTAATAGCTTCTTTTACTCTGTGGCAGTATACTTCTATATGCTTGGTCCTTTCATGAAACACAGAGTTGGAGGTAATGTGTATAGCAGCCTGATTGTCACAATGGATGGTGATAGGTTCTTCATTGCTCTATATTCTGATTATGCACTAGAACATGATATCACCTTTTGCTTCTTTGTTTTCCTATCCTCCCTATCTTCGATGAAAGTACAATTGTGTGTGGTACTTCTCCTATCCTCCCTATCTCCTGCCAAATCTGCATCACAATAACCAACCACATTTTTGTTTGATTGCAACCCATCCATATACTATGTTCATGAGTGCCTCTTAGATATCTCAAAATTCGGTTTGCCATCTCCCAATGTCTCATCTTAAGACCTTGCATGTGTTGAGATACCTGATTCACAGCAAAACAAAAATCTGGTCTAGTAATGGTTAGATAAATAAGCTTACCCACCACTTTCTTTTAGAGCTTAGGATAATAAAAATCAATTTCCTCCTCTAGCTCCCCCTTAGTTCCAATCTTATAATCTTCTTCTAAGGGTGTTTTGGCTGGTTTAGCTTCCAGCATACCTGTAGAGGTTAGTAAATCTACAACATATTTTCTTCGAGATAAGAAAAGACCTTCCTTGAACCTACACACCTCAATTCCTAAGAAGTATTTAAGTTCTCCTAGATCCTTAATATCAAAGACACTCTTCAAGTATTTTTTTTGTAGATGCAATACCAACATTATCACTACCAGATATGATTATATCATCTACATAATTGAGAATTAACACAATACCTTCCTTACTCTTTAGAGTAAAAAAGTATGTTTAACTTCAGATCTTTTGAAACCTCTATCCATCAAGGTTACACTTAGCTTGGGGTACCAAACTCTTGGACATTGTTTAAGGCCATAGATGGCCTTCCTCATCCTGAGTATGTTGCTGGCTCTTACCTCTTCCTCTACAACTGGTGGGGGTGACATGTATACATTTTCTTCTAGTTCACCATATGTCTAAGTAAAAACTCTAGCAACCAACCAAGCTTTATATCTATTTAATGGTAAAAATCCACTAAGAACTTACAGCCCTTTTTCTTTTAGGTAAGTCGGCTGAAGTATAGGTACCATTCCTTTCTATGGTTTGTTTCTCAGCTAGCACAGCTTCCCTCCATTCTTTCTTAGTCATAGCTTCCTCATATGTCTTTGGAATCTGTTCCTTATTAAGACTAGAAATGAAAGCAATATGATTAGTAGGTAAGTGAACAATATTATAAACTCCCTGGTCATGATGAACCACAGCATTCCCATTGTAGTATACTGGTGGTTTTCTTTGTCTTGTGCTCCTTCTTAGGACTGTACATGGAGCTTCTTAGATAAGATCCTCCTCTTCAACTAAAACTTTAATAAGAGTGGGTACATCTCTTGATCTTTTGGAAGCTGAGACTAGAATTGATTCATTTCATTCTAAGTCTTGTTGGACATGAGTAGATGCCTCTCCCCTTCCCCTATGTTTAAAAGGAGGAAGGCCAGGAGAACTGAAGGTACCAAGCTGCGGAATGGAAGGGCCGGTTGGGGTGGATGGCCGCAGCCCGGCTGGCTGTACCGCGGCTGGCTGGCTGGGGATGGACACGACTGGTACAGGCTGAGGAGCAGTTACCATGAGCTGATGAGGTGAAAATATGCCAATACTCTCCAATAGCCTCCTCAAGTTCTCAGCTTGGTCTGATTTTGTTGTGGAGATGACCTTGAATTGATCCCAAGTTCCTTCTTCATAGAAACCTTTGGATTCTTGGAATTTGACATCTCTGGATACCAAGACTATTCTAGTCTCTGTATCATTACATTTGTATCCTTTCTGGGTAGAAGAATACCCAATGAACATAGATTTGGTACTCTATGGGTCCAGCTTGTTACTGTGCTCATTTGGAACTAATACAAAAATAACACAACAAAACAATCTTAAGTGGTCAATATTAGGTCTAGTTTTTTTTAGTACTCAAATGGAGACAAGTTATCTAGGACTTTTATAGGAGTCCTATTAATCAAGTAACATGCAGCTACAAGAGCATCCCTACCAAAATCTTTTGGGAATTTTCATGTGGAACATCATTGTTCTCATAACTTCCATCAAATGCCTATTCTTCCTTTCAGCCACTCCATTTTGTTGTGGAGTGTAAGGACAGCTGGTTTGATGTTCAATGCCATGCTTGGACAAGTTTTGTTGAAGTCTGGTTCTAGTGTATTCTCCTCCAACATATGCTTGAAAATTTATAAATGCATCAAATACTCTATCTTTAGAACTAAGCAAAGTGACCCAAGTATATTTGGACTTTTCATCAATAAATGTAACAAAATACTTATGGTTTTCTCTAGATGCGAATGGAGATGTCCAAACATCAGAATGCACCAACTCAAAACAATTATCATAAGTATGCAAAGATTTCTCAAAAACAGTTTTGCAATGCTTTCCAAGTATACAAGAATCACACATATCCTTTATCATTTTTAAACCAGGAACAATCAGTTCAAGTGCTCTAAGATGAGGATGTCCTAATCTAGCATGCCAAATATCAGAATTATTACAAAAAGAAGTAGCATTAACAGCTGCTTCTAGCACACTAGCTTTAGTCATATCTTCAAGCACATACAAGTCATCTTTTGTGGTGCCTTGTCCAAATCTTCTACTAGTCTCAATATCCTGAAAGTAGAAATCATTAGGACCAAAGATAGCTTGACAATTTAAATCAGTAGTAGCTCTTTTAACTGAAAGCAAATTATAAGTAAAAGAAGGCATGTAAAAAGCTTTAGATTTTTTATCAAACAACTTAAGTTTTCCTATGCCTTTAATTGGTACTTTAATTTCATTAGCCATGACAACATTACCTAAGGCAGGTTCTATATTCTCTAGCAATACTAGATCACTAATCATATGAGGAGAAGCACCAAAATCAACAACCAATGATTTAGAGGCATTAGGAGTGAAAAGAAGTTTGAAAAGAAGCAAGGAAAGTTTTACCAACAATATTACCATCCTTAATTGCTTTGATAAGAGCTTATAAATCTGATTTTGTCACAAATTCAGATGCTGAAGACATGAAACTAGTTGGGGCTGAGTGAAGAAATGAGCTGGTACAAGCCTTTGAAGGAACCGGCGGCTGGTACACGGCATGGCCGTGAGCTTGCAGTTGTGTGTGGCTGGCTGTGGGCTGTTCTGGCCGAGGAGCCCAGCTTGGCTTCAGCTAAGGATGGAGTACCCAACACTACTTCTTTGTATGGCCACTCCTTTTGCAATGGTCACAAGTTGGTCTTCTCTTCCTAGATTCATTTGTTGTTGCTGATTTGAAGAGGCTCTTGTGTGCAGCCACCAATTCTGCCTTGTTGCCAAAAATTCCATGGGATCCTTGCTCCTTTTGGATTTGAGCACAAACATCTTCCAAGTTAGGGAGCTTATCAGACCTGAGAATATGCTTAATAAGATCTGAGTAAGTAGTGTTAAGAGTTAAAAGTATCCCAAACACCTTATCTTGTTCTTTCCTTTCAAGGAGAACAATTTAGTCAATGGTGACTGGCCTTAGCATCTCTAGCTCAGCCCACAATGCTCTAAATGAGCCATAATGCTTTATGAATTCTGCATCCTCCTGCATTAATTCATTCAAAGCCGTTTTCACCTCAAAAATTCTTAAGAGGTTCGTGGTGTTTCCATACACCTTTTGCAAAGTGTCCCAAAGTTCCTTAGCATTCTCACAAAAAAAAATAAGCCTCTAAGAGATCACTAGCAAGAAAGTTTTGAAGTATAGAGAGTACCAACTGGTCTTCTTGATACCATTTGGCTTGAGCTGCCACAGCCTCACTAACTTTAGCCACTTCATTTTATTCAAGAAAATTTGTAGAAATGTGATTCCAAAGACCTTTACCACCCAATGTTGTTTTCATGGTTCTAGACCATATGAGATAATTTGCTCCATGTAGAATAACTCGAGCTCTGAATGTAGTTTGAATTTCCATGTTTTAGAGGCTTGAGTTGGTCGGATGAACTGGTAGGATGAGCTGGTCGGAACGGGAATGGCTGGTCGTGCTTGTTTGCGTGCGGGAGTTGGGACAGACGATCACGTGTTCTCGTTCGCGTGCGGGAGTTGGGACAGAAGATCACGTGTACTCGTGGTCAGGAGGGCGTGCTTGCGTACCGTGGAAGGGTGTGGTCACGGACAAGGGACACAGAACAAGGAACACAGTGTCTTGGAACGCCTGGTCGGACACGGGTTCGAACGTGGACGCGGGCGCGTGGTCGTGTGGGACAATGAGGAATGCTGGTCTGGTCTGGTCTGGAGCAGCACGCAGGGACACCAGGGACACGCTATGGCCAGCACACAATGAAGACCAGGAAACAGCCAGGGGCGTGCTCAATCCTTTATCCAGGCCGCGTGTATTTACTTGCCAACCAAGTCAACTACCTAACTTCCTTCAACTAACTTCAACCATATTCTGCAACAGATTTTAACCAACTCCAACCAACAAGATCAAATTCTAACAGCCCTTATCTTCACAACCAATATCCACAAGCACAAATTCAAATTTTATTAATAAACCAATCCAAAAATTCAAGTTTCCCTTTCTTTTTTTAGAATTTTAAATAAAATATGGAAATCAAGAAAATCAATCTTGAAGACTCAAACCTCTCAGACTGAAACCAAACTTCGTGGAGACCCTCACAAGATACTTAAATTACTTTCCAGATTCAAAGATTTGGAGAAAACTGAGAAAGTATAAGAATTTTATCACTGGATTCTTGTGAGAGGATATTTTTGACGTCTTGAAGAAAAACTTCAAGAACTTCCTTTAAACGTAATATAATTGAATTCTGCTTTCTTTAATCAGAAACTAGACTCGAGTGACTTGATTTTAGAATTTGAAAAATCACGATTTGATGAATATTTGATGACGGAATGAATAGACGAAAATGGAGGTTTGCGGCGGAGGCACTCGCACAGGTCCAATACAAGAAAATTCGTATCTTTCGATTCTTGTGGCTAAATGATGCAAATCCAATTGACGTGGATTCAGAACTCGCCGAGGACCAATCCAGAAAAATCAGATTGTCAATAGCTGCCGCGGTTTGGCCGGAATACGCGATCAAATTTGACGGACAAAATAGAACTGAAAGCAGATTTGATGTAACCTGGCTCTGATACTATGAAAGAATATAACATTAAGAGATTTATAGAATTAGAGAATGAGAGATTAGAGAGATTTAGAGAGAATAATGATTTTATTAAGAGAATAAGAATAATAGTTTCTAAGTTACAAATGAGGAGAGTGATAGTTATTTATACTAATCTAGTCTAGACTTGTTTGGATACAAGGATTGCCTTATACATGATTGGCTACAAGAATATCATAATACTAAAATACAAACAAGCCTTAGACACTCCCCTTAGACTTAAACACACACACGCGTTTACACTAATATTAAAAGCTTTCTTACTTTATCATTTCTTCTTCATTCCAGCACAGAACACCTGTCCCAATTTTTGAAGAAATCGTGATCCAAGGTTTCTTGAACTACACTTGTTTGGTAGTTAGGGTTTGCGTGTGTTGTGTGTACTTCTTGCTTAGGGTTCGCATCTTAGCTCCTAAGGTTAGAACTTAGTCTTTGCATCCTTGCCCAAGTCGAGTACTAGGTAGACTTGTGCATGGTGTGTTCTTGCGTACATTAGGTCTAGGTTAGGTCTAGGACCCGCATGTGTTTCCATCGTCCCGCGTTCACCCCCATCGTCCCAACCCTAGACCGTCTGCGTGTAGTGTTCCCTTCCCGCTGTGCTCCCTTCCCGCTGTGCTCCCTTCCCGCATGTTGTGTGAACTAGGTTCCTATCCCTTCTAGTTTAGCCCCACGTACCACCTTAGTTCCTGAGTTCCTTAGGTCTGTATCGCGTCCTGTCCCCTAGCGTACCGCATAGCCATCGTAGCCGTTCCACTGTACCGCGCATAGCTCCCCTCTAACATTCCCATCGAGCCGCGACTAGGAATGATACCCGTAAACTTACTGTTGAAAGGTTGATCCCGAGGAGTACTTACTAAAACTACAACGATCCCTGTAAAGTCGCCCTAGAAACGACGCAATTCACTGACCACGCACTGGCATGGTGGGATCGAGAATTAACAGGTCACAGGAGAGCTCGGATGGGTGCTTTGACCTCCTGGGTCAAATTCACCCAGATTATGAGAAGACGCTACATTCCACCTCACGTCCACCGCGAGCTTCAGCGACGTATCCAACGCCTTACCCAAGGAAGCAAAACGTAGACGAGTCCGAGGAGAGACTAATGGCCCAGTTCATCGACGGCTTGCATGAGTCAATCGCAAGAAAGATCAAGTTTCAGCCATAACACGACGTAGGCAAGTTTTTCCACCTAGCAGTCCAGATAGAGAAGTGCCATAAACATAAACTTACTGTTGGAATGAAGAGGAAATTGTGAAAGAAGGAAGCCTTTGATAGTTGCTAAAAGGCGTGAGTTGACTAAGTTTAAGGGGAGTGTCTAAGGCTTGTTTGTATTCTAGTATTATGTTATCCTTGTAGCCATTCATGTATAAGGCAATCTTTGTATCCAAACAAGCCTAGACTAGATTAGTATAAATATCTCTCTCCTTTCTCTTTTGTAACTTAGAAACTATTATTCTCATTCTCTTAATAAAATCATTCTTCTCTCTAAATCTCTCTAATCTCTCATTCTATTATTTTTCAAATCTCTTATTCACATATTCTTTCATGATATCAGAGTCAGGTTACATCAAATCTGGGTAAAATTCATCATTCAATCCTTGAATCAAGAAGAAATCATCTTCTTCACAATCTGTTTTCAGTTCTATTTCGTCCATCAACTTTGATCGTAAATTCCAGCCAAACCACGGCAGCTTTTCACGATCTGTTTTTCTCGTTTGTTTGTCGGCGAGTTCTGAAGCCACACCAATTAAATTTGCATCATTTGGCCACGGGAATTGAAAGATACAAATTTTCTTTCATCGGACCTTCGCGAGTGCCTCCGCCCCAAACCTCCTTGTTCTTCTATTCATTCTGTCATCAAATCTTCTCAAAATCGTGATTTTCCAAATCCTAAACTCAAGTTACTCGAGTCTAGTTTCTGTTTAAAGAAAGCAGAACTCAATTCTCTTATGTTTGAAGGAAGTTATTGAAGTTTTTCTTCAAGACGTCAGAAATCTCCTCTCACAAGAATCTGGTGATAAAATTCCTATCCTTTCTTAGTTTTCTTAAAATCTTTGAATCAGGAAAGTTAGATAAATATCTTGTGAGGGTCTCCACGAATTTTGGTTTCAATCTAAGAGGTTTAAGTTTTCAAGATTGATTTTCTTGAATTCCTTATAAAACGTTTTTTTAAAAAAAAGGAGGGAAACTTGAATGTTTTAGATTGATATATTAATAAATTCAAAATTTGTGCATGTTGATCTTGTTGAATTGGATAAGGACTGTTAGAAGTAGATCTTGGTTGTTGGAGTTTGTTAAAATTTGTTACAGGAGTTGGTTGAAGTTAGTTGAAGGAAGTTAGGTAGTTGTCTTGGTTGGCAAGAAACTACACGCAGCCTGCAGGAAGGATTGAGCACGCGCCTTGGCGTTCCTGTGTGCTGCTCGAGTCCCTGGTCTTCTTTATGTGTCCCTGGTGTCCCTGTGTGCTAGACCAGCAAGATCAGATCAGCATTCCTCATCGTCCCACGTGACCTCGTGCCCGCGTCCTCTTCTTGTATGTGTCCTCTTCTTGCCCGCGTGACCTTTTTTTACTTCTAATTTGCTTTCAGTTAAAAGAGCTACTACTGATTTAAATTGTCAAGCTATCTTTGGTCCTAATGATTTCTACTTTTAGGATATTGAGACTAGTAGAAGATTTGGACAAGGAACCACAAGAGATGACTTTTATGTGCTTGAAGACATGACTAAAACTAGTGGGCTAGAAGCGGCTGTTAATGCTAGTTCTTTTAGTAATGATTCTGATCTTTTGCATGCTAGATTAGGACATCCTCATCCTATAGCACTTGAACTGATTGTTCCTGGTTTAAAAATGTAAAAGGATATGTGTGATTCTTGTATACTTGGAAAGCATTGCAAAACAGTTTTTGAAAAATCTTTGCATACTTATGATAATTGTTTTGAGTTGGTGCATTCTGATGTTTGGAAATCTCCATTTCCATCAAGAGAAAACCATAAGTATTTGTGACATTTATTGATGAAAAAACCAAATATACTTGGGTTACTTTGCTTAGTTCTAAAGATAGAGTATTTGATGTATTTTTAAATTTTCAAGCATATGTTACTAATCAATACAATGCAAGTATTAAATGCTTTAGAACAGATAATGGAAGAGAATACACTAGCACCAGACTCCAACAACACTTGGCCAAGCATGGCATTGAACATCAAACCAGCTGTCCTTACACTCCACAACAAAATGGAGTGGCTGAAAGGAAGAATAGGTATTTGATGGAAGTTGTGAGAACAATGATGTTTCACATGAAAGTTTCCAAAAGGTTTTGGAGGGATGTTCTTGTAGCTGCATGCTCATGATTAATAGAACTCCTACAAAAGTCCTAGATGACTTGTCTCCATTTGAGGTACTAAACAAAACCACTTAAGAGTTTTTGGTTGTGTTTGTTTTGTATTAGTTCCAAGGGAGCAAAGGAACAAGCTGGACCCAAAGAGTACCAAAGCTATGTTCGTTGGGTATTCCTCTACCCAGAAAACATACAAATGTTATGATCCAAAGACTAGAAGAGTCTTGGTATTCAAAGATGTCATATTCCAAGAATCCAAAGGTTTTTATGAAGAAAGAACTTGGGATCAATTCAAGGACATCTCCACAACAAGATGAGACCAAGCTGATAATTTGAGGAGGCTCTTGGCGAGCATCGGTATAGTTTGACCTCATGATCAGCAGGCCACGGCCACGGCTCCTCGGAATGTACCAGCCGTGTCCAGTCCCAGTCAGTCAGCCGCAGCACAGCCAACCGAGCCACGGCCATCCACCCCGTCCGGTCCTTCCATCCATCCGCAGCATCAGTTCTCCTGACATTCCTCCTATTGAACATGGGGGGGAGAGACATCTACTCATGTCCAACAAGACTCAGCAGGAGATGAATCAATTCTAGTCTCAGCTTCCAAAAGATAAAGAGTTGTACCCACTATTATTGAAGTTTTAGGTGAAGAGGAGGATCCTATCCAAGAAGCTCCACCAACAGTCCTAAGAAGGAGCACAAGACAAAGAAAACCTACAGTGTTCTACAATGGGAATGTTGTGGTTCATCATGATCAGGGAGTTTGTAATATTGCTTACTTACCTACTAATCATGTTGCTTTCATTTCTAGTCTTAATAAATAACGGATTCCAAAGACATGAGAAAGGTATGAATAAGATACAATGGAGGGAATCTATCCTAGCTGAGAAACAAGCTATGGAAAGGAATGATACCCATGCTCCAGCCACCTTACCTAAAGGAAAAAGGGTTGTAAGTTCTAAGTAGATTTTTACCATTAAATACAAAAGCAATGGTGAGATTGATAGATATAAAGCTAGGTTGGTGGCTAGAGGTTTTACTCAGACATATGGTGAAGATTATAGTGATACCTTTGCACCTGTAGCTAAGCTTCATTCTATTAATGTTGTTCTTTCACTTGCTACTAACCTTGATTGGGAGTTATGGCAAATGGATGTTAAGAATGCATGCTTACAAGGTGAACTAGAAGAAGAGGTATACATGACACCTCCACAATGTCTAGAGGAGGAAGTAGGAGGCGGCAACATACTTAGGCTGAAGAAGGCCATCTATGGCCTTAAACAATCTCCAAGAGCTTGGTACCACAAGCTAAGTGTAACCTTGATGGATAAAGGTTTCAAAACATCTGATATAATCATATCTGGTAGTGATTGTGTGTGTATTGCATTTACAAAAAAATATTTGAAGAATGTCTTTGATATTAAGGATCTAAGAGAACTTAAATACTTCTTAGGAATTGAAGAGTGTAGGTTCAAGGAAGGTTTCTTTTTATGTCAAAGGAAATATGTTGTAGATTTACTAACCTCTACAGGTATGATGGAAGCTAAACCAGCCAAAACACCATTATAAGAAGATTATAAAATCGGAACTATGGGGGAGCTAGAGAAAGAAATTGATTTTCATGATCCTAAGCTCTATAGGAAAGTGGTTGGTAAGCTTATTTATCTAACCATCACTAGACCAGATTTACGTTTTGCTGTGAATCAGGTATCTCAACACATGCAATGTCCAAATTTGAGACATTAGGAGATGACAAACCAATTTTTGAGATATTTAAAAGGCACTCATGAACAAGGTATATGGATGGATTGCAATAGAAACACAAATGTGGTTGGTTATTGTGTTGCAGATTGGGCAGGAGATAGGGAGGATAGGAAAAGTACCACAGGCTATTGTACCTTTATAGGAGGGAACATTGTGACTTGTAAAACCAAGAAGTCAAAGGTGATATCATGCTCTAGTGCATAATCAGAATATAGAGCCATGAGAAAGCTTACAATTGAATGCATTTGGCTGAAGCAAATTTTGGAAGACTTGGCCGTGAAGTATGAAGAACCTATCACCATCCATCGTGACAATCAGGCTGCTATACACATTGCCTTCAACTCTGTGTTCCCTGAAAAGACCAAACATATAGAAGTAGACTGCCACAAAGTAAGAGAAGCAATTGGGAAAGGAATCAACTTGCCTTGCTATACAAGGAGTGAGGATCAACTAGCTGATGTGTTCACCAAGGCAACAACTCTGAAGAATGGCACCTCCATCTATCCAAGGCTTGGCCTTATGATCATTCTACAACAATGATCCCAACATGGATTGTTATACTCTTTTTCCCTAGAAAAGGTGTTGTCCCAATTGGGTTTTCCTTCTATAGGTTTTTAATGAGGTAATTCTTCATGGTTGCAACCTTAGGCTTTCTTCATGTCTTAAGCTTGAGGGGGAGTATTGGAATGAAGAAGAAATGTTGAAAGAAGGAAGCCTTTAATAGTTGCTAAAAGGCATGAGTTGACTAAGTTTAACGGAAGTGTCTAAGGGTTGTTTGTGTTCTAGTATTATGTTATCCTGTAGTCATTTTTGTATAAGGCAATTCTTGTATCCAAACTAGCCTAAACTAGATTAGTATAAATAACTATCTCTCTCCTCATTTGTAACTTAGATACTATTGTTCTCATTCTCTAAATAAAATCATTCTTCTCTCTAAATCTCTAAATCTCTATAATCTCTCATTCTCTTATTCTACAAATCTCTTATTCTACAAATCTCTTAATCTCATATTCTTTCACTTACCGCACCTTCTCGACCCAAGAGCACCGTCTCCAAGCCATTCGAGCGGACGGCCCAGGCCATTGACCCACGACAAAGGGGCAAAGCCGTGGCCAGCAGTTCATCTCCCAGACCTGCCCCAGCCGCCCCAAAGCAGCCTAGTGCCACAACCACGACCCAGCCTCAGCGAAGCAGCAAGATCGTATGCTTCAAGTGTAAAGGCAGAAGACATATGTCCCGAGAATGTCTCAGTCAACGAACAATGGTACTCACTGCTTCCGGAGACTACGAATTTGAAAACGAGCAAGAGGAACCAGTATTTCCGACACACCTGCAATCTGACGAGGAGTTGAGTACGCCGACTCCGGGGAGATGCTCATGATCAGATGAGTTCTCAGCTCGAGATTCAAGCCAGAAAAAGAAGAACAGTGAGAGAACATTTTCCATTCCAAATGTACAATACTTGGAAAAATGTGCTCGTTGATTATCGATGGAGGATCCTGCACCAATGCCGCCAGCAAATATATGGTGGAGAAACTAGGATTGTATGTGACCAAGCATCTTAAACCCTATAAACTACGATGGCTGAACAACAAGACAGAGTTGTATATTTCGGACCAAGTTAAGATCACATTCAACATCGGCAGATACCAGGACCAGACACCTATGATGTCGTCCCAATGTCAGCTGGACATCTTCTTCTCGGATGACCATGTCAAGCTGACCTAGAGACCATGCACAATGGACAGACCAACTTCTACTTATTCGTCCACGACAAGCATAGATACAATCTAGCACCAATCTCTGCCCACGCCGTTCAAGAAATACAATCTAAGATGGCGAAATATCAACATGCCCGTAAGGAGAACTTTTTAATAAACGTGGCAGACATGCGGAAAGCCACCCGTACCAAAGATACCCAGCTCGTTTTGATTCTCTACAGAGAGAGCCTCCACACGTCCAGCACTGAGGCACCATTACCTGCCGAGATCCGAGCCTTACTAAATAAATATGCTGACGTGTTTTCGAAAGAAATCCCAGCCGGCCTCTCACCAATCTGAGGGATCGAGCACCACATCGACTTTGTTCCTGGAGCTCAGTTACCCAACATACCTGCATACAGAGTCAACCCCGGGAAACTAAGGAATTAGACCGGCAAACCCAGAACCTTATGGCTCAAGGTTACGTCCAAGAGTGCCTCAGTCCCTGTGCCATCCCGGTCATACTTGTATCAAAGAAGGATGTGCGTCGACTGTCGCGCTATCAACAACATTACAATCAAGTAATGGTACCCTATTCCGTGCCTGGACGACTTGTTAGACGAGTTTAGCGGAGCTGCGGTCTTCTCCAAACCAAGCAGGGTCTTTATGAGTGGCTAGTAATGCCATTCAGCCTGTCAAACGCTCCAAGTACATTCTGGCGCCTTATGAACGAAGTCCTTCGAGCGTTCATTTGCAAGTTCATAGTAATCTACTTCGACGATATTCTCGTCTACAGCACGACCTACACAAACCATCTGGAGCACCTAGAGACCGTGGTTACCACCTTACAGAGAGAGCAGTTGTACGCAAATATTAAGAAATGTACATTCTGCACAGACCAAGTTGTTTTTCTTGGATTCATCGTGAGTTCTCAGGGACTCTAGGTGGACGACAAGAAGATCAAGGTCATACAGGAGTCGCCCACACCGATGACCGCCAGCCAGGTCCGTAGCTTCCACGAACTCGCCAGCTTCTACCGATGGTTTGTCTGAGATTTCAGAATGATAGCTGGTTCTTTGACCTTGATAATAAATAAGAACCAAGACTTTTGTTGGGGACCCGAGCAGGATAAGTCCTTCAACCTTCTGAAGGAACGCCTCACCCACGCCCCAGTCCTAGTCCTGCCGGACTTCACTCAGACATTCGAGGTCGAGTTTGATGCTTCAGGGATGGGCATCGGAGCCGTCCTCACCCAAGGTGGTCGCCTACTTCAGTGAGAAGTTAAGTGGAGCTGCACTTAACTATCCGACGTACGACAAGGAGATATATGCCCTAGTCTACACCTTAGAGACTTGACAGCACTATCTCCTTGCCTGGGAGTGCGTACTGACATTCAGACACTCCAGCACCTCAGAGGAAAATCCACGCTAAAGAAGAGGCATGCTCGTTGGTTGGAGTATATCGAGACCTTCCCCTACGTTATCAAGAACAAGAAGGGCACGGACAAGGTTGTAGCTGACGCCTTATCCCGCTGATACAGTTTGATTTCCGTCATTGAGTCAAAAGTAACAGATTTCGAGATGATCAAAGAGCTGTATCGGACCCCGGGGAGATGGTCCATTCCTCGTCCTTCGGAGAATCAACGACAACGCCTACCAGCTCAAACTTCCAGGTGAGTATAACGTGTCTAGTACTTTTAATGTTTCTGACTTAGAGTTGTTTGATGAAGGTGAGGAGTTCGCTTTGGAGACCAAAGCACTTCAAGAGGGAGGGAATGATGAGGACATTGAGCCAGCCACCACACCAGTCATCCCACCAGGACCACTGACACGGTCCAAAAGAAAGGCGTTAGGAGACATGCTACTGGAAAGTGGAACCGAACCAGACTTCGAGCCACCCATGACCAGCTCTTGATCGACCATGGCGACCTGGACAATGCTGACCCGTACCAGCCTCATCATGACCAGTCCCTGACCGAGAGACTCGTCCCGGTCATTCTGACCACCCGACCATGGACGAGTCGACCAGCCAGCGACCGGACTAGCATGCCTAGACCCGACCAGCCAGAGAATGTCCGACCTGTTCCAGCTAGACAAGGAGCCATTGAGGTTCCTTCTAGATTACTCTTCTTTCTCCGGTGTCTTTATAATTACCATTCGGTAGAGACACCAAAAGTCGTGCTAGGAAATTGTACTCTTTTTCCTATCTTTGGTTTTATCCCACTGGGTTTTCCGAAGAAGGTTTTAATGAGGCAATACTCTTAGTGCGCAAGATGGTGAAGACTTGTTCACAATTCCATCTCATTCACAAGTCTTCAGTTGATTTTTAGCCTAAGTGTTTGGGCTTTTCCTATCTTATTCTATTTTCTAGACTAAGTATTTATTTGGGCTTATAAGTCATGTTGACTATTTGGGGCCCAAAGTCTATTTTTTAATTGCCAATAAGTAAACTTCGTGTTGTTTTAATTTTTGTAAGGCTAAATATCATGTAGTTTAGCCTAAGTTGTAATAAGGCACTATATAAGCCTTTTGTCTATACATTAATGAAATAACAAGCATTTTGACAAAACCTAAAGACTAGTGTGTAAAACCAGCGCCGCCACCAAGCTTGGTAGCAGCCGTGTTCTTCAGCCTTTGTTTGAAGTTCTTGGAGTATCACAAGTCCCTTTCACAGCTTGTGTGGTCCCTTCGATCCATCCCTTCACTTCTATCGATTTCTGTCCAGCCCACGGTTCTTGCATCAGGTGGTCTCAGTGGTAGACGTGTATAGGCTCTCTTTTTAGAGCATCAGGATGAGTTGGGTTCCCTCGGTACGGGTGGATTTCCTCATGTCTGCCACATTGATTAGAAAATTTTCTTTGCGGGCATGTTGGTCTTTTACCATCTTGGACTGCATTTCTTGAACGACGTGTGGAGACATTGGTGCCAAGTTGTAACTATGCTTGTCGTGGACAAATGAGAAGAAGTTGGTTCGTCCGTTGTGCGTAGTCTCTCGGTCAAATTACCACGGTCGTCCTAGAAGGAGATGTCCAGCTGACATCGGGACAACATCGGAGGTGACCAGGTCCTGTTATCTGTCGATGTTGAATGAGACATTAACTTTATCCAAAATGTTTAGCTCCATCTTGTTGTTCAGCCATCGCAATTTATTGGGCTTAGGATGTTTGGTTACAGGCAATCCTAGCTTCTCCACCATATACTTGCTTGCGGCTTTGGTGCAGGACCATCCATCTATAATCAACGAGCACACTTTCCCAAGGATTGTACATTTATAGTGAAAAATATTTTCTCGCTGTTCTACCTCTTTCGGCTCAAATCTTGAGTTGAGAACTCGTCTGATCATGAGCATATCTCCGGAATCGGCGTACTCTATTTCTTCATCAGACTGTTGATAGGTCGTAGGGGCTGGCTCCTCGTGCTCGTCCTCGGACTCGTAGTCTCCTGAGGCAGTCAATACCATTGTCCATTGAGTGAGACATTATCGGAACATGTGTCCTCTTCATTTGCACTTTAAGTATACGATCTTCCTGCTACGCTGGGGCTGTGACGCGGTCCTAGTGAGAAGGAACACACGAACCCAAGATCTCCAACAGGTAAGTCAAGCGCGGAAGGAAAGAGACAAGGAATGGAGGCGAAGCCACGGCTCCAATGGACAATAAGGGCGGTTCTGGCTAGATGGAACGGTTTGCAAGGGAAGGAATTGAAAGGTTTGTAAGCGGATTCAAGACAGAAATAGATGAGAGTGAAGAGATATGAAACGGTTTGGCATGGACAATGAACGAGAACTCAATGGATCGAATTGATATCCTTTCAAAGGATGATGAACTTTGAGATATCAAACTTGCCAGATTTGGATATGACACACCAAATCTAAACAAGGATTTTTGCACACACACTAGATATGACACACTAGAATGAAATGCAAGAGATGAACCGAATTTGATCACTTGTTTTCACAACAAAGTTTTCAAAATACAAAATCGATTAAGGAGATGAATGGCCACGGCATTACACTTATACACACCAAAATTTCGAAATGCATGGTCAAAGGTTGGTGCATGCTTGGCACAGAAAACCAAGCAGTCAACCTAAGACTACACAAGTGCAAGAAGCCACACGTTTACAAGGAGATGGGCCGGGCCATGCCAAAGATTGTAAGTTCATAACCTTATGGGCTTGATCATTTTAAGAGTCCATCAGGCCCCATCAAAAACCCATGTGAGAAAAACCCAATGGGAAAAACCTCACATGGGAAAAGGGAACCAAATGAGCCCCTAATCCCAAACTCATAAGCCCATGAACCAAATCAATGGACTTATACATTATTAGACAAAGAATGGGTCAGAAATAACCCAATGGTTTGTTGTAGAGCCTTGGTCCGAGCGCGGGTCATGGGACCGAGTGGGATAGTCCATGGGTCCGGGACAAGGCTGGTTGAATCATTAGGTGAAGGCTGGGTTGGGTCATGTCCTGATGCCTTGGTCGTGGTTGAGGTTGGTGACCGGGTCATCCTCCTTGTTCCATCCTTGGTCGATGCTTCAGCTGAAACATGCCTTGGTGTTGAAGTCATGGACGTAGGCGGGTCATGTGCTGACGGCTTGTCATGTTGGCCACGCCCCGGGCCAACCTCCATGTCGCAGTCCAGCTGCACAAGTCCCTCGTCCGCATCTTCATCCGGCTGGTCGTTTTGTCCAATGTCCGGGCGATGACTATGGTCGGTCATGCTTACATCATCCCCTCCCTCTTGAAGAGGATTTGACCCCAAATCCGGACCATCTGCACAAAAAGGAATAAGATCAGTAATATTGAAGCTAGGACTCACATTATACTTACCTTGCAAGTCAAGCCGGTAGGCGTTGTCATTGATGCGCTTGACAATAGTGAATGGGCCATCCACCCTAGGCATTAGCTTGGACCGTCTTTCTTCAGGGAACCGGTCCTTGCGTAGGTAGATCCAAACCTGGTCTCCAGGCTTAAAGGTAAGCTTCTTTCTATGCCTATCAACCGCTTGGCCATATTTCTTGGTTTTGGCCTCAATGTTGGCTCGAGCCTGCTCATGAATCTGCTTAATCAAACGAGCCTTCTGTTCCCCATCAGGGCTAGCACACTCACTCAAAGGTAAAGGCATTAGATCCAAAGGTGAGAGTGGACTAAAGCCATAAACAATATAAAAAGGTGAATGCTTAGATGCTGAATGAACCGAGTGATTATATGCAAATTCTACATGTGGAAGATGGTCTTCCCAAGTCCTAAGGTTTTTCCCAACAAAGGCACGCAAGAGTGATCCTAAGGTCCTATTAACTACTTCAGTTTGACCGTCACTCTCAGGATGGCATGTAGTAGAAAAACATAACTTAGTACCTAACCTAGACCATAAGGTGCGCCAGAAATGACTTAGAAATTTGGTGTCTCTATCAGACACTATAGTCCTAGGCATGCCATGCAATCTCACTACCTCCTTAAAGAACAAATCTGCTACATGAGATGCATCATCAGTCTTCCTACATGCAATGAAATGAGACATCTTGGAAAACCTATCCACAACTACAAATATGCTATCCTTACCACTACGAGTTCTAGGCAATCCTAGAATAAAGTCCATGGACAAATCAACCCAAGGGTGTTCTGGAATGGGTAAAGGGTGATACAAACCGTTGGGCTGAGTCGTGGACTTAGCCTGTTTACACTTAACACATCGGTTGCACACTCTCTCCACGTCCTTTCTCATGTGTGGCCAATAGAAATGCTCACGCATTACAGCCAATGTCTTGGACACTCCAAAGTGTCCCATGAGTCCACCAGCGTGGGCTTCACGGACAAACAACTCCCTCATGGAGCATGAAGGCACACACAACCGGTTCTCATAAAGCAAGTAACCGTCCTGGATATGGAAGCGACCTGTAGGATTCTTAAGGCAAGACTTATAGATTTCTCCATAGTCTGGGTCAGACAAGTACAATTCCTTCATATGCTCAAAACCCATAATTTTAACTTCCAAGGTAGATAAAAGTGCATACCTGCGGGACAAGGCATCAGCTACCACATTCTCCTTGCCTTGTTTGTATTTAATGACATAAGGGAAGGTTTCTATGAACTCCATCCACTTGGCATGGCGTTTATTGAGCTTGTGTTGACTTCTCAAATGCTTGAGTGATTCATGGTCCGTGTGGATCACAAACTCCTTGGGCCACAAATAATGTTGCCAAGTTTGTAATGACCGGACCAAAGCATAGAGTTCCTTATCATATGTGGGGTAATTCAAGGTAGCGCCTCCAAGCTTCTCACTGAAATATGCAATGGGCTTGCGGTCCTGCATCAGAACAGCTCCTATTCCAACACCTGATGCATCACATTCAATCTCAAAGGTGTTAGAAAAGTTAGGCAAAGCCAACAAAGGCGCATTAGTGAGCTTGTCCTTAAGAAGCTGGAATGCCTCCTCCTGCTCCTTTTCCCATCTGAATCCCACATCTTTCTTGATTACTTCAGTCAGGGGTGCTGCTATGGTGCTAAAGTCCTTGACAAAGCGTCTGTAAAACCCGGCCAACCCATGGAAGCTACGAACTTCCCCCACGGTCTTTGGGCTAGGCCAATCCCTAATGGCGCGGACCTTCTCATCATCAACCTGTACTCCTGCAGCACTTACAACAAATCCTAAAAAGACAATGTTATCTGAACCAAAGGTGCATTTCTTCATGTTAGCATATAGTCTCTCTTTCCTAAGCACATCTAATACAAGCCTAAGATGATGCACATGATCGTCCAAAGTCTTACTATATACTAAAATGTCATCAAAATATACTACCACAAAATGTCCTATAAACTCCCTAAGCACATGATTCATAAGCCTCATAAAGGTACTAGGGGCATTGGTTAAACCAAAGGGCATGACTAACCACTCATATAATCCATGCTTAGTCTTAAATGCGGTTTTCCACTCATCCCCTTCCTTCATCCTAATCTGATGATACCCACTTCTAAGATCTATCTTAGAAAATACCTTAGAACCATGAAGCTCATCTAACATATCATCTAACCTAGGAATGGGATGCCTATACTTAACCGTAATATTATTAATTGCCCTACAATCTACACACATCCGCCAAGTCCCATCCTTTTTAGGGACTAGAAGGACTGGCACAGCACACGGGCTCATGCTATCACGGATATGGCCCTTGGCCATGAGCTCATCAACCTGCCGTTGTAGCTCTTTGGTCTCCACGGGGTTGGTTCTATAAGCGGGCCGGTTTGGTAGAGAAGCTCCTGGCACCAAGTCTATTTGGTGTTCTATCCCACGAATGGGTGGTAACCCATCTGGACACTCCTCTGGAAATACGTCCTGGAAGCCCTGCAAAAGATCACTAAAGATGCTCGGGACGACCGGCTCAGAGTTAGTAGTCACAAGGGCATGCCCCTTGTATACAAGCATAAGTACTGGCGCCTTAAGACTAAGACTCCTTTTAACCTCACTAGCCTTAATATAGAAGTTTGTTTTAGACTTAGGTTCCTTATCCTTACTAACTTCTTTCTTTTGCTTCTGTAGGTGTAATTGATCAAGATATACCTCGTGTGGGGTCATTGGTACCAAGGTGGTCTTACGGCCTTGGAAGATGAAATGGTGGCGGTTGGTGTAGCCATCATAGGTCACCTTCCTGTCAGACTGCCATGGTCTCCCTAGAAGGATATGGCTTGCCTCCATAGGTAGAATGTGGCACATGATCTCATCCTTGTATGTGCCTATCTCAACCGGTACCTTGACTTGGTGAGTCACCTTCAATTCGCCTGAGTCATTCAGCCATTGGAGTGGGTATGGCTTTGGGTGGGGCAGCTCCTCAAGTCCTAGTTTCCTGACCATAGACTCACTAGCAACATTAGTACAGCTCCCACCGTCTATAATCATACTACATACCTTTCCTTTAACAAGGCATCGGGAATGGAATAGGTTTTCTCTTTGATCAGGCTCTTTGGTCTTGGTCTGGACACTTAGGGCACATCTAGTGACCAACAACTGTCCCTGAACTGGCGGCTCTTCCACCTCATCATCATATAGGTCACTAGCCGGCTCCTGATCATCCGCTTCATCTTCGGTTTGAACGTCTCCATTCTCCAAAAGGACCATCACTTTCTTGTTAACACACTCGTTGGCATAATGGCCAAGTCCCTGGCACTTAAAGCACCTAACGTCCCTGGCACGCGTGGGCTTTTCAAGCGCCTTGCCCTTGTCCCATTTGGTGTGAGTTGTAGATGACTCGGGTCTGGTTGGAACCGCCTTTGGTTCCCCATATCTAGTGTGTTTGAAGTCCCGTCCCATTCCGGTTTTGCTGCCATAAGCACCTGCATTATAAGGGGAACGGTTAGTGCCTCTCCTCTTAAGCTGTTGTTCAATCAAGATGGCCTTATGTAGGAGCTCCTCAAGCTCCACATAATGCTGAAGTTCCAGGCGGTCCTGGATGTCCCTGTTGAGGCCGCCCAAGAACCGGGACATAGTAGCCTCACGGTCCTCAGTCACGCCTGCCCTGATCAACAAGGTTTCCATCTCCTGGAAATACTCTTCTACTCCACGGCTGCCCTGGGTTAGCTGCCTCAACCTCAAGTGTAGATCACGGTGGAAATGGGAAGGAACAAAACGCCTTCTCATGACCATCTTAAGCTCCTGCCAATTGTCAATGGGCGGCTCCCCATTGCGTCTCCTGGAGATCACCATCTGGTCCCACCAGCTAAGAGCATAGTCATAAAATTCAGTCACTGCCACATTTACTTTGTTAAGTTCAGAGAAGTATTGGCAGTTGAAAACTAGCTCCATCTTCTGCTCCCATTCAAGGAAGACAGTGGGATCATTCTTCCCATGGAAGGCTGGTATCTTCAACTTCAAGTTATTGACGCTATCTTGAAGGGGTGGTAGTCTAGGCTCACGCATGCGCCTAGATCTCCTTAGGCTGTGCCCTGAATAGTCACTAGGGTAGAAGTGTGCATCCGCCTCATCCCCAAGGAAGCTTTGGTCAGCCGGATTCCTAATGGAAGACACCTCTTCCCTTAGGCCAGGCGTCCTGATGTGCTGTCTTTGTGAACCGGAATGATGGTTGGATGCTCTAGGAGGTGGATCAGGTTGTGGAAGACCCGGCTCCTGAAACAAGGCACGCCTTCTGTCTGGCCTTGGCTCTGGAAGGATCTGCCTGATATCATCACGCAGGCTATCTCTCAGCCCAGCCTGCATGGATGCAAAGCGCTCTTCCATCATGTTGTGCATCCGCTGAGTAAGTTCATCTAGTAGCCGTGTGTGAGAGGACTCCCCATCAGATTCTGACTCCTCACCTGCCATTGAAACAACTGAACAAGTCAAATGTTCAAGGGAAGATCACAAAAATAATAGATCTCACACGGTCTAATGAAATATGAATGGACACAAGTGAAGTTCAAGAGATGTATGATGAAATAACACAAAAACGTGAAGGTTAAGGAAAGACTCAACCTGATGGATGCTCTGATACCACTTGACGCGGTCCTAGTGAGAAGGAACACACGAACCCAAGATCTCCAACAGGTAAGTCAAGCGCGGAAGGAAAGAGACAAGGAATGGAGGCGAAGCCACGGCTCCAATGGACAATAAGGGCGGTTCTGGCTAGATGGAACGGTTTGCAAGGGAAGGAATTGAAAGGTTTGTAAGCGGATTCAAGACAGAAATAGATGAGAGTGAAGAGATATGAAACGGTTTGGCATGGACAATGAACGAGAACTCAATGGATCGAATTGATATCCTTTCAAAGGATGATGAACTTTGAGATATCAAACTTGCCAGATTTGGATATGACACACCAAATCTAAACAAGGATTTTTGCACACACACTAGATATGACACACTAGAATGAAATGCAAGAGATGAACCGAATTTGATCACTTGTTTTCACAACAAAGTTTTCAAAATACAAAATCGATTAAGGAGATGAATGGCCACGGCATTACACTTATACACACCAAAATTTCGAAATGCATGGTCAAAGGTTGGTGCATGCTTGGCACAGAAAACCAAGCAGTCAACCTAAGACTACACAAGTGCAAGAAGCCACACGTTTACAAGGAGATGGGCCGGGCCATGCCAAAGATTGTAAGTTCATAACCTTATGGGCTTGATCATTTTAAGAGTCCATCAGGCCCCATCAAAAACCCATGTGAGAAAAACCCAATGGGAAAAACCTCACATGGGAAAAGGGAACCAAATGAGCCCCTAATCCCAAACTCATAAGCCCATGAACCAAATCAATGGACTTATACATTATTAGACAAAGAATGGGTCAGAAATAACCCAATGGTTTGTTGTAGAGCCTTGGTCCGAGCGCGGGTCATGGGACCGAGTGGGATAGTCCATGGGTCCGGGACAAGGCTGGTTGAATCATTAGGTGAAGGCTGGGTTGGGTCATGTCCTGATGCCTTGGTCGTGGTTGAGGTTGGTGACCGGGTCATCCTCCTTGTTCCATCCTTGGTCGATGCTTCAGCTGGAACATGCCTTGGTGTTGAAGTCATGGACGTAGGCGGGTCATGTGCTGACGGCTTGTCATGTTGGCCACGCCCCGGGCCAACCTCCATGTCGTAGTCCAGCTGCACAAGTCCCTCGTCCGCATCTTCATCCGGCTGGTCGTTTTGTCCAATGTCCGGGCGATGACTATGGTCGGTCATGCTTACATCAGGCTGGGTCGGAGCGGTCGTGGAATATTTGAATGAAGAAGAATGATGAAGACAAAACAAGAAGAGATGAAGAATGTGTGCTTTAGACCTATGTAGGTGCCATGTATCCTAAGGAAGTAGCTTAGGCTTTTTGTGATTAATGATATGTTATCCTTGTAGTCAAATATGTATTAGGTTATCTTAGTATCCAAACAAACCTATATTAGTTTAGTATAAATAATTAACTCCCTTTGTAAGCATGAAATTAATTTTTCTAAAGTCTCAATAATAATCATTCTCTGTAATCTCTCTCTCTCTCTCAATATACAAATCTCTGAATCTCTTAATCTCATAATCTTGCATGGTATCAGAGCCAGGTTACATCAGTCTGGCATAAGAATTCCGCAATTCTCATTCAATCTTCACGCAAAATCCTTCACACCATTGAAACCAGACCTGTCGTGGTAGTTCGTGGTTTGATCGAGTCTTTCCGGCAAGAACTCCAATATTCTTGCCATTTTATTCATCAGGGATTGTTCTAAGGTGAGTTTGAGGATATCCCCGGTGGTTTCATTCAATTTGGTGGTCTGAGTCAAAAGTTATCCAAGTCCAAGTCTGGTGGTATCGCGTTCGTCTTCGCTGCAAGATCACGAGTTTGCAACGAGCATATCTCCTTCATTTCTTCATCAAATCAGGTGATTCCAAAGCCTAATATTAAGTAAACCGGGTCTAGTTGATGAATCAGGAGGTCATATTAGCCCCTTTTTACGTTTAGAAATTTTATTGATCAATCATCTGCAATGGGTTCACATTTGACCTATTTATGGTATTTGTGTTAAAACCTTCAATTTTTATTAATTTTTGCAAATCTTGGACAATCAAAACTTATTTTATGATCTTGTGTAGGGTCTCAAGAAGTTTCATATCATTCCAAAGAGTTTTAGTCTTCAAGAAAGGTTTTCTTGATTGTTACTAAGAAACTGTTTTTTAATTTTTGGAGGCAAAAGTGGATTATATATTTTTTAACAATTCTATTAACAGAATATTTGCTAGTGAGTCTGTTAATATTGTTAGAAGTTGTTGATCAAGGACTGTTAGGCTGTTGAAGGTTGTTACAGGCGGTGGCAAGTTGTTGGAGGCTGTTGATGTGCCTTGGTCACTAACCATTTGGACAGGCGCGTGTGTGGTCTGGTCTAGTCTCTTTGATTTTATTTTCTTGCAGGTTTTAGGTAAATTATAATGGAGTACCAGACAAACATAAAGGCTCCAGTCATGTTTCATGGGAAGAATTATCTCCTACGGTCTAGACCCATGAGGACAACCCTGTGTAGCAAAGGATTATGGACTCATGTTACAAAGGCGCCTGTTATAGCCTTTGAAGGGGTGACTCAGATGATCAAGATGATCACAACAAATGGTTTCAGGACGACCAGATGATAGTTTCTATACTTCAAAACTCCCTTGCTGGATCTCTTTTAGAAGCATATTCATATTGTGAAAATGTTAAAGATCTTTGGGAAACTTTGAAAAATGTATATGGTAATACTACTAACCTCATGAGAATATTTAAGGTCAAGAAAACTTTGAATGATATTAGACGCCTTCTTTGCGCCGCCTTCCTCATAGAAGCTGCCGGGTTGCCGAATGCTAAGTTCACAAAGCATTATGGATCCTTCAGAGCATTTTGGACAAAGCTAGAGATGCTAAGGCCTGCCAAAATTGATCAAATTACTCTCCATGAAAGGAGAGAACAAGATAAGGTGTTTGAGTTACTTTTGACTTTGAACACTAAATATGTTGATTTGATTAAGCACATTCTTAGGGAAGACAAGCTTCCTAGTTTGGAGGATGTTTGTGCCAAGATTTATAAGGAGCAAGGGTCTCTTCAGCTGTTTGGAAATAAAGAAGAACCAGTAGTTGCCCACAAGAACTTCTTTAATGTGTCAGCTGAGTCCAAGATGAAGAGAACCGTATGTGACCACTGCAAGAGAACCGGCCACACAAAGAAGTAGTGTTGGGTGCTTCATCCAGAGTTGAAGCCAAGCTGGTTCATTGACAGGTCCAAAGCTTCTTCTAAAAACGACCATAGCTCCTCCAACCTAGTATACACAAGCGCAACCACTCTGACCACCAATCCGTTCCTTGCCTCTTCATCTGAGTTTGTGAAGAAATCAGACTTGGAAGCTCTCTTCAAAGCCTTTAGCTCTGGTAATGTGTTGGGTAAATCACTTCATGCTTCTCTTCAAACATTTATAGCTTCTAAACCTTTGATTGTTTATTCTGGAGCTTCTCACCACATGATAAGTGATTTAAGTTTGCTAGAAAACTTAGAACCTGCCTTAGATAGTGTGGTAATAGCTAATGGAATCAATGTGCCAATTAAAGGAATTATGAAGCTTAAATTATTTGATAAAGAATCTAAAGCCTTTTATTTGCCATCTTTCACATTTAACTTGTTGTCTACTAAGAGAGCTACTACAGATCTTAATTGTCAAGCTATATTTGGTCCTAATGATTTCTACTTTCAGGATATTGAAACAATTATGAAATTTGGGCAAAGAACAACAAAGAATGACTTGTATGTGCTTGAAGATTTGTCCATACATCCCATACAAGAACAGTGTGCTAATAGTGTTAATTTTAACGGAATAACTGAGCTTTGGCATACTAGATTAGGTCATCCTTATCCTAGAGCTTTAAAATTGATTATCCCTGGAATAAAGTTGCAAAATGACTTGTGTGAATCATGTATTCTTGGAAAACATTATAAGACTGTTTTTGAAAAATCAATTCATTCATATGATAATTGTTTTGATTTGGTACATTCTGATGTTTGGATATCTCCCTTTCCTTCTAGAGAAAACCAAAAATACTTTGTGACCTTTATTGATGAAAAATCTAAATATACTTAGGTTATATTGCTTAGTCCAAAGGATAGGGTGTTTGATGCATTTCTAAATTTTCAACAAAACTAAGGTATTAAACAAAACTTAGCCTAATATTGAACACTTAAGAGTATTTGGGTGTGTTTGTTTTGTTTTAGTACCAGGAGAACTTAGGAACAAGCTGGAACCAAAGAGCACCAAGGCCATGTTCATTGGGTATTCTCTTACACAAAAGGAATATAAATGCTACAATCTAGATACTAGAAGAATCCTGGTATCCATAGATGTTCAATTCCAAGAATCCAAAGGATTCTATGAAGAAGGAACTTGGGAAGAATTCAAGGACATCTCAACAACAAGATGTCCTGACCCTGGCACAATCCAGGTCCATTCCAGGTGCAACCCAAGCATGTCCCATCCTACTCCGGCTCTTGGACCATCTGATCATGGTCCGTCTGTGGCCACATCTGATCCAGGCACGTCCATGGTTCCATCTCCGGCATCCCGGCCGCGAACCAGGTCGCAAGTACGGCTTCATTCTAGGGACGTGGCACGGCTTCCTCTTTGATGAGGACATCGAACCAGCTACTGCACCTGTCATCCCACCTGGACCACTTACGCGGTCCAAGCGGAAAGCCTTAGGAGACAAGCTCAGCATGCTCTTGGAAAATGGAACCAGAGAAGACCCCGAGCTGCCCACCCAGACGACCAGCCCACGACCAGCCGCCCGGGCAAGCCGTCCGGAGCCAGCAGCCGACCAGTCAGACCCAGTTCAGGCACTCACGACCAGACCACCCTTCCAGCTAGACAAGGAACCATGGAGGTTCCTTCTCGAAGATTCTTCCTTCTCCGGTGTCTTTACCATTACTATTCGGTAGAGACACCAAAAGTCGTTCTAGGAAATTGTACTCTTTTTCCTATCTTCGGTTTTGTCCCATTGGGTTTTCCGAAGAAGGTTTTAATGAGGCAACACTCCTAGTGCGCAAGGCGTTGAAGACTTGTTCACAATTCCATCCCATTCACAAGTCTTCAGGCGAATTCTCAGCCTAAGTGTTGTTGGGCTTCTCCTTCTTAAAATTCGATTTATTTGTCTAAGTGTTTTAGTTGGGTTAAGTCATGTTGACTAATTATGGCCCATTATTTATTCTAAGTGACAAATAAGTAAACTACATGTTGTTTTAATCTCCAAAAGGTTAAACGCCTTGTAGTTTACCCTAAAATTGTAACAAGACATTATATAAGCCTTCTTGTTTTCACTTTATGAAATAACAAGTATTTTGACAAAAACCCTAAGTCTTTTAGACACAAACTGCCGCCAGCAATTCCTCTGCTTGCAGCCGTCGACTTCAACCTTGCTGGTTGAAGTTCTTGGAGTATCACAAGCCCCTTTCACAGCTTGTGTGGTCCCTTCGATCCACCCTTCAAATCCATCGATTTCTGTCCCATTATCCTGAGCTTCTCGGTGAAAAGACAGCCCACCCAAGTTCTTACATCACTCTTCAACCAGGCCACATACCTCCTCTTGGTCATGAGGGGGGCAGGAACCTATACATTATCAAGAGGAGGATTCAGAAGGAAATATCTTAGTCTCAGCTTCAAAATGGCCAAGGGACATTCAACCTAATCTTGTGGATGCTCTAGAAGAAGAAGAAAAATGGGAATCATATGTTGTTCTTTAAAGAAGTATAAGGCAGAGGTTCCCACCCAACTTCTACTACTACAACAATGCAGTAGTTCATCATGACCAGGGAGTGTGTAATATAGTTCATATACATGATTCTCATGTTGCATTCACTGTTAGCCTTGATAAAGAGCAGATTCCAAAGAACTATGAGGAAGCTATGGAGATAAAGGAGTGAAGAGAAGCATTTTGAGCTGAAAGACAAGCTCTGGAGAAGAATCAAACCTATGCACCAGCCACTCTTCCAAAAGGGGAAAAGGCTGTAAGTTCTAAATGGATTTTCACCATTAAATATAAAAGCAATGGTAAGATAGATAGATATAAAGCTAGGTTGGTGGTTAGAGGATTCACACAAACCTATGGTGAAGATTATAGGGATACCTTTGCTCCTGTGGCTAAATTACATTCAGTTAATGTTGTTTTGTCTCTTTCTGCTAACCTTGATTGCGAGTTTTGGCAAATGGATGTTAAGAATGCATTCTTACATGGTGAGCTAGAAGAGGATGTGTGCATGAAACCACCACCAGGTCTAGAAGATCAAGTAGGTAGCGACAATACACTGAGGTTAAGAAAGGCTATCTATGGCTTAAAATAATCTCCAAGAGCTTGGTATCATAAGATTGGTATCATAAGCTGAATGTGACCATAAGGGACAGAGGTTTCAAATGGTCATAAGTTGAACACACTCTCTTTACACTTCAGAGTAAAGAAGGTATTGTGGTTATACTCATTTATGTGGCTGACATAATCCTATCAGGGAGTAATAAAGTAGGCATTGATTCTACTAAAGCTTATTTAAAAATTGTCTTTGATATTAAGGATCTAGGTGAACTTAAATACTTCTTAAGAATTGAAGTGTCTAGGTTCAAGGAAGCTCTCTTCTTATCTCAGAGAAAATATATTGTTGACTTAATAACTTCTATAGGTATGATGGAAGTTAAACCAGCTAAGATACCCTTAGAAGAAGGTTACAAGATAAAATCTGAGGGATAGCTAGGAAATGACGAGTTTCATGATACAAGGATGTATAGAAAAGTTGTTGGTAAGCTTATATACTTAACCATCACTAGACCCGACTTATGTTTTGCGGTGAATCAGGTTTCTCAACATATGCAAAATCCAAAGATAAGGCATTGGGACATGATCATGCGCATATTGAAATACTTGAAAGGAACCAAAGAACTAGGTATATGGATGAGTTGTAATGGAAACACAGAAGTTGTAGGTTATTGTGATGCAGATTGGACAGGGGACAGATAAGATAGGAGAAGCAAAACCGGCTGCTGCACCTTCATAGGAGGTAATCTTGTGATCTGGAAGACTAAGAAACAGAAGGTTGTATATTGTTCTTGTGCAGAAGCTAAATACAGGGCTATGAGGAAGTTTACCACAGAATGCATCTGGTTGAAGCAACTCCTCCTTGACATACTTGGCATGATTATTTTATTATAAATAATTAGGCTATCTTAGTATCCAAACAAGCTTATATTATTTAGTATAAATAATTAACTCTCTCTTTCTTTTTAATCAAGAAATTCATTTTTCTAAAATCTCAATAATAATAATTCTCTATAAAATCTATAATCTCTCTTTCTCTCTCAATCTACAAATCTCTGAATATCTTAATCTCATAATCTTTCATGGAAGTGGTCGGCTTTGGGGCAGCTGGGGTGGCCCTGGGAACAGAGCTTCTGACCACGGCTTTGCCCTTGAGGCGCGGGTCAAGCGGCTGGGTCGTCCGCTCAAATAACTTAGAGCCGGTGCTCCAGGTACTCTTAGGTCGGGAAGGTGCAGTTAATTTTCGTTTATTGCACTTTTCTATCTGGACCGCTAAGTGGAATAACTCGCGTAGATCATGGTAAGGCTGTAGCTCAATCTTTTGTGCGAAAGATTCTTGCAATCTGTCGATGAATTGTGCCATTAAACTTTCCTCAGACTAGTCTACGTCAAGTCGGTTGCGGAGGTGCTCGAATTCATCAAAATATTTTGATACCGTTTTACTACCTTGGGTCAGGCGTCTGAAACATCTCTGTAGTTCATGGTGGAAATAAGGTGGGACATAGCATTTCCTAATGATCTCGGTGAGCTCGACCCAAGAGGTCAAGGTACCCATCCGAGCTCTCCTGCGAGCTGTCACTTCTCGATCCCACCACGCCAGTGCGTGATCAGTGAACTGAGCGGTTGCTAAGGCGACTCTACCGGGATCGTCGTAGTTATAGTAATTGAAGAGTAACTCCATCCTCTTCTCCCAATCTAAGTACTCCTCAGGATCAACCTTTCTTGAAAAGGGGGACGGGTTCATCTTTACTTCGGAGTGGTGAATGGTATGTCGAGGTGGTGGCATGGGCTCGTCATAGTACTGGTGTCGGCCTAAAAAGAAAATCAGTTAATGCCTAATTCCTAAAAGGAAAGCTATCTTAAACTAAAAGAAAAATCTATTTAATGCCTAAAATGTTGTGGGAAAAATTTCCTAAATCTATATACTAAGAACCTAGACACTAAGAATGTTTTGCAGACCTAGCCGCCTAATGCAGAACTATGGAACTCAATTTGTAGGTTGGCTCGGGGCTAGAGATGAGGCGCTAAGGCTCGGAGCGGTCCTAAAGAACCTACGCAGGACAGAGTTGATGAGTACAATTTCCTAGCACGACTTTTGGTGTCTCTACCGTGTTGGAATGAAGAAGAATGATGAAGACAAAACAAGAAGAAATGAAGAATGTGTGCCTTAGACAATAAGTAGGTGCCATGTGTCCAAAGGGAGTGGCTTAGGCTTGTCTGTGATTCTTACTTTTCTCTCTAATCTCTCTTTCTCTCTCTCAATCTACAAATCTATGAATCTCTTAAACTCATAATATTTCATGGTATCAGAGCCAGGTTACATCAATCTGGCATAAGAATTCCGCAATTTTCCTTTATTCTTCACGCAAACTCCTTCTCACCTTTGAAACTGGACCCGTCGTGGTGGTTCGTGGTTTGATCGAGTCTTTCCGGCAACAACTTAAAATTTCTTGCCATTTTATTCAACAAGAATTGTTTTCTGGTGAATTCTGAGGATTTCCCCGGTGGTTTCATTCAATTTGGTGGCCTGAGTCAAAAGTTACCCAAGTCCGAGTCCGGTGGTGTTGCGTTCGTCTGCGCCACGAGACTACGGTTTTGCAACGAGCATATCTCCTTTAATTCTTCATCAAATCAGGTGATTCTAAAGCGTAAATTAAATTATAACGAGTCAATTTGATGAATCAGGAGGTCCACTTTGCCCCTTTTCACGTTTAGAAGCTTTCTTGATAAATCTTCCTCAATGTGTCCAGTTTTGACCTGTTTGTGGTATTTGTGTTAAAACCTTCAATGTTTCTTAATCTTTAGCAAATCTTGGACAATCAAAACTTATTTTAGGATCTTGTGTTGGGTCTCAAGATTTTTTATTTCATTCCAAAAGTTTTAGTCTTCAATAAAGGTTTTCTTGATTGTAACTAAGATTTTGTTTTTTTTTTAATTTATGGAGGCAAAAGTGGATTAGATATTTTTAACAGTTCTATTAACTGAATATTTTCTAGTTAGGCTGTTAGTATTGTTAGAAGTTGTTAATCAAGGGCTGTGAGGCTGTTGGAGGTTGTTATAGGCGGTTGCAGGTTGTTGGAGGCTGTTGACGCGCCTTGGTTACTAACCGTTTGGACAGGCGCAGAAATTTCCACCCAACTTCTACTACAACAACAATGCATTAGTTCATCATGACCAGGGAGTGTATAATTAAGGTCATATACCTGATTCTCATGTTGCATTCACTGTTAGCCTTGATAAAGAGGAGACTCCAAAGATCTATGAGGAATCTATGTAGATAAAGGAGTGGAGAGAAGAAATTCAAGCTGAAAGACAAGCTATGGGGAAGAATCAAACCTATGCACCAGCCACTATTACAAAAGTGAAAAAGGCTGTAAGTTCTAAATGGATTTTCACCATTAAATATAAACGCAATGGTGAGATAGATAAGCTAGGTTGGTGGCTAGAGGGTTCACACAAACCTTTGCTCCTGTGGCTAAATTACATTCAGTTAATGTTGTTTTGTCTCTTTCTGCTAACCTTGATTGGGAGTTGTGGCAAATGAATATTAAGAATGCATTCTTACAAGGTGAGCTAGAAGAGGAAGTGTACATGACACCACCACCATGTCTAGAAGATCAAGTAGGTGGCGGCAATACACTGAGGTTAAGAAAGGCTATCTATGGGTTAAAACAATCTCCAAGAGCTTGATATCATAAGCTGAATGTGACCTTAAGGGACAGATGTTTCAAAAGGTCAGAAGTTGAACGCACTCTCTTTACACTTCAGAGTAAGGAAGGTATTGTGATTATACTCATTTATGTGGATGACATAATCATATCAGGGTGTGATAAAGTAGGCATTGATTCTACTAAAGCTTATTTAAAAAGTGTCTTTGATATTAAGGATCTAGGTGAACTTAAATACTTTTTTGGAATTGAAATATGTAGGTTCAAAGAAGGTCTCTTCTTATCTCAAAGAAAATATATTGTGGACTTACTAACCTCTACAGGTATGATGGAAGCTTAACCAGGTAAGATACCTTTAGAAGAAGATTACAAGATAGAACCTGAGGGGGAGCTAGGAAATGACGAGTTTCATGATACAAAGTTGTATAGAAAAGTGGTTGGTAAGCTCATATACTTTACCATCATGAATCAGGTTTCTCAACATATGTAAGACCCAAAGATAAGGCATTGGGACATGATCATGCGCATATTGAGATACTTAAAAGGCACTAAAGAACAAGGTATATGGATGGGTTGTAATGGAAACACAGAAGTTGTAGGTTATTGTGATGCAGATTGGGCAGGAGACGGAGAAGATTGGAGAAGCACAACCGGCTACTGCACCTTCATAGGAGGTAATCTTGTGACCTGAAAGAGTAAGAAGCAGAAGTTTTTATCTTGCTCTAGTGCAGAATCTGAATACAAACCTATGAGGAAGCTTACCATACAATGCATATGGCTGAAGTAACTTCTCTTTGACATTCTTGGCGTGAGCTTGAAGTATCTTATCACTGTCCATTGTGACAATAAAGCAGATGGAGAACGAAAGAACGAAACACATTGATGTGGATTACTATAAGGGGAGAGAAGCTATTGGAAATAGAATCATCTTACCTTGCTACACAAGGAGTGATGATCAACTCGCAGATGTGTTCACCAGGCTACCACACTGAAGACTGGCGGCACTATCTACCCAAGGCTTGGCCTCATGTCCATTCCACAAGACTTATCCATTCCACACGTAATGCTTCATGGTTACATGCTTAGCCATTCTTCATGACTTAAGCTTGAAGGGGAGTGTTGGAATGAAGAACAATGATGAAGACAAAGAGAAAAAATAAAGAAAGAGTGCCTTATACACTAAGTAGGCACCATGTGTTCAAAGGGAGTGACTTAGGCTTGTTTGTGATTAATGATATGTTATCTTTGTAGCCAAACATGTATTAGGTTATCTTATTATCCAAATAAGCTTAGACTAATTTAGTATAAATAGTTGTCTCTCTCTTCCTTTGTTGCAAGAAATTTATTTTTCTAAAATCTCAATAATAATCATTCTCACTTTTCTCTCTAATCCCTCTTTTTCTCAATCTACAAATCTCTGAATCTCATAATCTTTCATACCGGATGGTAATGGTAAAGACACCGGAGAAAGAAGAATCTTCGAGAAGGAACCTTCATTGTTCCTTGTCCGGTTGGAAGGGGTTGGTTGGTCCAGGTACGGTCACAGTCGGCACGGCCGGTCAGGGGCTGGTCCCGATCGGTCTGACCGTTCCAGTTGGTCCGAGACTGTTCCTGGTCAGTCCGAGGTCCTGTACGGTTCCACTCTCGAACAGCATGCTGAACTTGTCTCCTAGAGCTTTCCTCTTGGACCATGTGAAAAGGTCCTGGTCGAATGACTGGTGCAGTGGCTGGGTCGATGTCCTCATTATTCCCTCTCTCTTGAAGTGATTTGGTCTCCAAAGCGAACTCCTCACCTGCGTCAAAAAACTCTAAGTAAGAAACATTAAACATACTAGACACATTATACTCACCTGAAAGTTCGAGCTGGTAGGCGTTGTCGTTGATTCTCCGTAGGACGCGGAATGGACCATCTCCCCGGGGTGCAAACATGTTCTTCCTTCGCTGGGGAAACTTCTCTGGTCGCAGATGTAGCCAAACCCAATCTTCCTCCTTGAATACCATGTGTCGGAGGCCCTTGTTGGCGTTCTTGGTGTTCTGGATGTTTCGTTGCTCCAGATTTGCCGTGATCTCTTCATGTAGACGCTTGATGTACTCTGATTTTGCTTCTCCCTCTAAACTGATGGCGTCTCCCAGAGGAATTGGTGTAAACTCAATTGGCGTGGTAGGGCTGAAACCGTCGACAACTTCAAATGGAGAACGCTTCGTTACGGAGTGTATAACCCTGTTGTAACCGAACTAAACGTATGGAAGGCACTCCAACCAGTTCTTCAAGTTCCTTCTAATCATCGCTCTCAGTGTCTGGGACAATGTTCTGTTGACCACCTATGTATGTCTGTCGGTCTGTGGATGATACAAGGTAGAAAACAAGAGGTTGGTCCCTAACTTGCGCCACAAGGCTCGCTAGAAGTGGCTGAGGAACTTGGTGTTGCGCTCAGACAAAATCGTCCTGGGAGTGTCGTGCAGTCGTACTATCTCCTTGAAGAATAGGTCGGCATTCTGGCTTGCGTCGTTAATCTTGTTGCAAGCGATGAAATGCATCATCTTGGAAAATCGGTCGACCACTACGAAGATGGAGTCCTTGTGGTTGATTTTCGGCAGGCCTAGTACGAAGTCCGTAGAGATGTCTGTCCACGGCGCAGAAGGAACTGGTAGTGGCATGTAAGGACCTTGCGGATGCATTTTGGATTTAGCCCGTTTGCAGATTAGGCACTTAGCACAGTGAGCCTCTACATCTAATCGCTGGTAGAGCCAGTAGAAATCCTCCTTAAGCATGCTTAATGTATTGTTGATTCCCAAATGGCCCATAAAACCTCCTCTGTGGTCCTCTCTCAAAAGCAGCTCCCGAATCGATCTTCTCGGAATGCAGAGACGCTTGTCCTTACAAAGGAATCCATCAAACAAATATAAGTTGTTGTAGGTGCCTTTGTCGTATTCCTGGTAGGCCAGAGTGAAGTCGGCGTCTTCAGCATACAGCTCCTTGATCATTTCAAATCCCATAACCTTTGATTCCATCATGGATATGAGACTATGTGTTCGGGACAAGACATCAACGACAACGCTGTCCATTCCTTTTTTGTACTTGATGACATAGGGAAAGGTCTTGATATATTCTAACCAACGAGCACGCCTCTTCTTAAGTGTTGATTGACCTCTAAGATGCTAGAGTGTCTGATGGTCGGTGTGAATCACGCACTCTCTGACAAGTAGGTAGTGCTGCCATGTCTCTAAGGCGTGGACCAATGCATTGAGCTCCTTGTCGTAGGTCGGATAGTTAAGAGCGGCTCCATTTAACTTCTCCCTGAAATAGGCAACTGGTCGACTACCTCGGGTCAGGACTGCTCCTATGCCGATCGGTGAAGCGTTACATTCAACCTCGAAGGTTTGATTAAAGTCGGGCAGGACTAGGACTGAGGCGTGGGTGAGGCGTTCATTCAGCAGCTTGACGGACATGTCTTGGTCGGGTCCCCAAAAAAATCTTGGTTCTTTTTGATTGTAGAGGTCAACGGACCAGCGATCGTGCTGAAGTCTCGGACGAACCATCGGTAGAAACTGGCGAGTCCGTGAAAGCTACGGATCTGGCTAGCGGCCGTCGGAGTGGGCCACTCCTGTATGTCCCTGTGAACTCACGATGAATCCAAGAAAGACGACTTGGTCTGTGCAGTATGTACATTTCTTGAGGTTTGCGTACAACTACTCTATCTGGAGGGTGGTAATAAAGGTCTCTAGGTGCTCCAAATGGTCTGAGTAAGTTGTACTATAGACGAGAATGTCGTCGAAGTAGACTACGGCAAACTTGCCAATGAACGGTCGAAGGACATGGTTCATAAGGCGCATGAATGTGCTTGGTGCTTTGGATAGGCTGAATTGCATTACTAGCCACTCATAAAGACCCTGCTTGGTCTTGAACGCGGTCTTCCATTTGTCTCCCTCTCGCATTCTGACTTGATGGTATCCGCTTTTAAGGTCAATTTTGGAGAAGACCGCGGCTCCGCTTAATTCATCTAGCATGTCGTCCAGGCGCAGAATGGGGTACCGATACTTGATCGTGATGTTTTTGATGGCGCGACAGTCGAAGCACATCCTCCAGCTCCCGTCCTTGATTAGAAAATTCTCCTTGATTAGAAAATCGTGATGTTGTTGGTACAGGTGGCTTTCCTCATATCTGCCAAATTGATTAGAAAATTCTCCTTGCGGGCATGTTAGTCTTTCGCCATCTTATACATCATTTCTTGGACGGGTGTGCAGACATTGGTGCCATGTTGTATCTACGCTTTTCGTGGAAAATGAGTAGAAGTTGGTCCGTCCGTTGTGCGTAGTCTCTCCGTCAAATTGCCACAGTCATCCTAGGAGGAGATGTTCAGCTGACATCGGAACGACATCGCAGATGACCTGATCTTGGTATCTGCTGATGCTGAATGAGACTTTAACTTGATCTGAGATGTATAACTTCGTCTTGTTATTCAGCCATCTTAATTTATAAGGCTTAGGATGCTTGGTCACAGGCAATCCTAGCTTTTCCACCATATTTTTGCTCGCGGCGTTGGTGCAGGACCCTCCGTCTATAATCAACGAGCACACTTTCCCAAGGATTGTACATTTATAGTGGAAAATATTCTCTCGCTGCTCTACCTCTTCCGGCTCAAATCTCAAGCTGAGAACTCGTTCGATCATGTGCCTCTCTCCGGAATCGGTGTACTCTATTTCTTCGTTGCTGGTGGGTCGTAGGGGCTGACTCCTCGTGCTCGTCCTCGGACTCGTAGTCTCCCGAGGCAGTCAGTACTATGGTCCGCTGAGTGGTACATTCTCGGGACATGTGTCCTCTTCCTTTGCACTTGAATCATACGATCTCGGTGCTCCGTTGGGGCTGGGTCGGCCTGGTCGCAGAAGTGTTTGGCTTTGGGGCAGCTGGGGCGGCCCTGGGAGCTGAGCTGTTGACCACGACTTTTCCCTTGAGGTGCGGGTTAATGTGAAGGGTCGTCCGCTCAAATGGCTTGGAGCCGGTGCTATAGGTGCTCTTAGGTCGAGAAGGTGCGGCTAGCATTCGTTTTTGGCACTTCTCTATCTGGACTGCTACGTGGAACAACTCGCGTAGATCATGGTAGGGCTGTAGGTCGATCTTTCAGGCGATAAAATTGTGTAACCCATCGATGAATTGGGCCATTAAACTTTCTTCAAATTCTTCTACGTCAATCCGGTTGCATAGATGCTCAAATTCATCAAAATATTCTGCCGTCTTGCTGCCTTGGGTAAGGTTTCGGAATCGTCTCTGAAGTTCACGGTGGAAATGAGATGGGACGTAGCGTCTCTTCATGATCTAGGTGAGTTCGACCCTTGAGGTCAAAGTACCCATCCGAGCTCTCTTGCGAGCTGTTACTTCTCGATCTGACCACGCCAGTGCGTGGCCAGTGAACTGTGCCGTTGCTAGGGCGACTTTACAAGGATCGTCATAGTTGTAGTACTAAAAGAGTAACTCCATCCTCCTCTCCCAATCTAAGTACTCCTCGGGATCAACCTTTCCCAGAAAGCGAGGCGGGTTCATCTTGACTTTGGGATGGTGTCTAGGCTATCAAGGTAATGTCATGGGCTCGTCGTAGTACTGATGTTGGCTCATTCCTTGGTGGACCGCCTGACGTGACCCTTGGTGGCTGGGAACACATACCCAGATCAGCCAACAGGATAGGTGTGCGGATGAATGAGCGGAAGTGAGTCAAGGATATGGGAAACCGTGAACAAACGGATTGAGACCGGATGGGAAGTGAAAGAGATAAAAGGAATGAAGCAGGTAATGATGGAAAAAGATGGAACGAAGGGTAAAAGGCCAAGGCCGTTAGTGGCCTTGATCAACCCAACCTCCCAAGACTGGATATGACACACCAGTCTATTGAGGGATCTTGTAGGCTTGGCAATCTGGATATTACGCACCAGAAAGGGAACTCACAAACAAGTAGTTATGACACACCACTTGCAATGAACAAAAATTCAGAAGAATTCTTATTAGAAACTTAGATAAAATTTGATAAAAATATTACAAATGGGCAAGGCATAGTTTATATAGACACACCACAGACACTCAAACAGGTTGGTCAATGGCTTGCATGATTGGCACAGAAATCCAAGTCATTCAAGACCAAATACCAGAAAAATACCTAGGCAGTCAAAGACAATAAAGAACACACGCCTAAAAGAAATGGGCCGGGCCAAACTTAGACAATAACAGGTTTAAAACAAAGTTATTGGCCTTAAATTAATGGACATGCATATATTTATCTAGGCCTCATTAAAAACCTTGGTTAGAAAAACCCATCAAAAACCCACTAAGGAAAAGAGCACCAAGATAAACACTTTTGCCATTAATTTAATTAAAATAACTTTGAATCAGAATTACCAAGTTTGGCTGAATTGGCCTTGTAGGATTCTGGATGAAATGTGCTCTAATAGCTTGTTGTAAAGATTTAGTCTTGGATCGGGTAATTGGGCCGGTTGAGAAAGCCCAAGGATCTTGCATCTTGGTCGACAGCTGGTCTGGGCCGGTTTTATCACTTGAGGAAGCCGGGCTAGCACACTCCTTGTCTTGGGAAGTGTCTTGGTCCTTGATGAGTTCTTGGTCTTTGTCTTGGTCGGGGCCGGTCATATGCGGGTTGATGGCACGGTCGAGGCATGGACCGGGGCTGGTCGAGAACGGGTCGAGTGTAAGGTCGTGGTTGGTCGGGAACGAGTCGAGATTACGGTCGTGGCTGGTCGGGAACGTGTCGAGATTACGGTCATGGCATGAACGCGGACCGTTCTTCGGGTCGTCCTGTCGTTTGTCTAGACCTCCATTGTACATATGTCCATTTTCTCATCCGTTCGGTCGTCCTCGTCCGTTCCAAGGTCGTGGATAGCGTCATGGGTCACATTATCCCCTCCCTATTGAAGAGGATTTGTCCTCAAATCCTGATTATCTGTACAATAAGGAAGTAAGTCTGAAACGTTAAAACTAGAACTCATGGAATACTTACCTTATAGGTCCAATTCGTAGGCATTGCCATTGATGCATCTCAAGATTGTGAATGGTCCATCGACTCTCGACATCAGCTTGGAACGTCGTTCCACCGGAAACCTGTCCTTGGGCAGATAGTTCTAGACTTGATCACCAGGCTGGAACACAACCTTCTTCCGGCGCTTGTTATTCACCTTAGCACACTGGTTTGTCTTAGCCTCAATGTTGAGTCTAGCCTTTCAATGATTTGTTTTGACCATCTGTGCCTTGTGTTCTCCATCAATACTAGCACGCTCATTCATAGTTAAAGGCATTAGATCCATTGGAGACATAAGATTAAATCCATAAACAATTGAAATAGTGAAAATTTAGATGCAGAATGAACAGCATGATTATATCCAAATTCAACATGTGGCAAATGATCCTCCCAGGTCCTAAGATCGTAAAAGTGATCCTAAGGTCTTATGACCATTTCAGTTTGGCCGTCACTTTTAGGATGACAAGTTGTAGAAAAACAAAGTTTAGTTTCTAACTTAGACCAAAGAGTCCTCCAAAAATGACTTAATAACTTAGTATCTCTATCAGATACTATGGTCCTAGAAAGACCATGCAAGCGTACTATTTCTCTAAAGAAAAGGTTAGCCACATGAAAAGCATCATCAGACTTGTTACATGCAATAAAATGTGAAATTTTTGAGAAACGGTCTACTACCACAAAAATGCTATCCTTACCATTACGAGTCCTAGGCAGCCCTAAAATGAAATCCATTGACAAATCTACCCAAAGATGCAAAGGAATTGGCAAATGAGTATACAAACTGTTTGGCTGAGTCGTAGACTTAGCCATTTTACTGAAAAAATATGAGATTAAGAGATTTGTAGAATGAGAGAATGAGAGATAGAGAGAATTAGAGAATTAGAGAAAAGAATGATTTATTAATAAATGAGAATTATGAATTCTTATTTACAAAATATGAAGGGAGTAAGGTATTTATACTATTCTAGTCTATGCTTGTTTGGATACAAGGATAGCCTTATACATAAATGGCTTATAAGGATAACATAATTTTATAATACAAACAAGCCTTAGACTCTCCCTTTTACACACATATAATTCGCCATTTAATTAGAATTAAAGGCTTTCATAAATTCATCACTTCTTCTTCATTCCAACACTCCCCCTCAAGCTTAAGACATAAAATGTTTAAGCTTGCAACCATGAAGTATTACCTCATTAAAAACCTAGAGAAGGAAAACCCAATTGGGACAAAACCTTTTCTAGGGAAAAAGAGTATAATACTCCATGTTGGGATCATGGGTATAGAATGGACATGAGACCAAGTCTTGGGTAGATTGATGTACCAACTTTCAGAGATGCTGCCTTGGTGAATATATAAGCTAGTTGATCCTCACTTCTTGTATTGCAAGGTAAAATAATACCTTTCCCAATAGCTTCTCTTACTTTGTGGCAGTCCACTTCTATGTGCTTGGTCCTTTCATGAAACACTGAATTGGAGGCTATGTGAATGGCGGCTTGATTGTCACAATGAATGGTGATAGGCTCCTCACACTTCACGGCTAAGTCTTCCAATATTTGTGTCAGCCAGATGCATTCAGTAGTGAGCTTTCTCATTACTCTATACTCTGATTCTGCACTAGAGCATGAAACCACCTTTTGCTTCTTGGTTTTCCAAGTCACAAGGTTTCCACCAATGAAAGTACAATAACCAGTAGTACTTCTCCTATCTTCCCTATCTCCTGCCCAATCTGCATCACAATAACCAACTACATTTGTGTTCTTATTATTACCCATTCAAATACCTTGTTCATGTGTGCCTTTGAGATATCTTAGAATTCGCATGGCCATGTCCCAATGCCTCATCTTTGGCCCTTGCATGTGTTGAGATACCTGATTCACAGCAAAACATAAATCTGGTCTTGTGATGGTTAAATAAATAAGCTTACCAACCACTTTCCTATAGAGCTTAGGATCATGAAAATCAATTTCTTCCTCTAACTCCCCCTTAGTTGCGATTTTATAGTCTTCTTCTAAGGGTGTTTTGGCTGGTTTAGCTTCCATCATACCTTTGGATGTTAGTAAATCTACAACATACTTCCTTTGAGAAAGAAAAAGACCTTCCTTAAACCTACATACTTCAATTCCTAAGAAGTATTTAAGTTCTCCTAAATCATTTATATCAAAAACACTCTTTAAGTAATCTTTAGTAGAAGCAATACCAACACTATCACTACCAGATATGATTATATCATCTACATAGATAAGAATTACCACCATACCTTCCTTACTCTTTAATGTGAAAAGAGTATGTTCCACTTCAGATCTTTTAAAACCTTTATCCATTAAGGTTACACTTAGTTTGTGGTACCAAGCTCTTGGAGATTGTTTAAGGCCATAAATAGCCTTCCTTAGTCTTAGGATATTACCGCTTCCAACCTCATCTTCTAGGCCAGGTGGCGGTGACATGTAAACCTCTTCTTCTAGTTCACCTTGCAAGAAAGCATTCTTGACATCCATTTGCCACAATTCCCACTCAAGATTAGTAGCAATAGTAAGCACAACATTGACAGAATGAAGCTTAGCTACAGGAGCAAATGTATCCCTATAATCCTCACCATATGTCTGAGTAAAACCCCTAGCTACCAACCTAGCTTTATATCTATCAATTTCACCATTGCTTTTTTATTTAATAGAAAAAATCCATTTAGAACTTACAGCCTTCTTTCCTTTTGGTAAAGTGGCTGAAGCATATGTACCATTCCTCTCCATAGCTTGTTTCTCAGCTGAGATAGCTTCCCTCCATTCCTTTTTAGACATAGCTTCTTCATATGTCTTTGGAATCTGCTTATTATCAAGAATAGAAATAAAAGCAACATGATTAGAAGGTAAATGTGCAATATTACAAACTCCCTGATCATGATGAACTACAACATTTCCATTGTAGAAAACTGGTGGATTTTTTTGTCTTGTGCTCCTTCTTAAAACTGTATGTGGAGCTTCTTCTTCTTCACTCAAAACTTCAATGAGAGTAGGTCTTGATCTTTTTGGTGCTGAAGCTAGAATGGAATCATCTCCTGCTGAGTCTTGTTGAACATGAGTAGAAGCTTCTCCCCCCCCCTTTTTTCAAGAGGAGGAAGACCAGGAGAATCAAGAGATGAGGAAGAATGTGAATCGGATGTAGCAGGGCCGGATGGACCAGATGAGCCGGAAGGGCCGGGTCCGGTACAAGAGTGTGGATCGGCCGGACCTGAGTTGCCGCGGCTGTTTGCTACTGGGACAGGTGACTGTGGTGAAGAGGCTGTGTGTTGGCCACTTCCTATTCCAATACTCTCCAAGAGTTTCCTCAAGTATTCTGCTTGATCAGTTCTAGTTGATGAGATATCTTTAAATTGCTCCCAATTTCCTTCTTCATAGAAACCTTTTTCTTCTTGGAACTTTACATCTCTAGACACCAAGACTCTTCTAGTCACTGGGTCATAACATTTGTATCCTTTTTGAGTAGATGAATATCCAGTGAACATAGCCTTAACACTCTTTGGTTCAAGCTTGTTCCTTTGCTCCCTAGGTATTAACACAAAACAAACACACCCAAAAACTTTCAAATGATCAATAGTGGGCTTAGTGTTGTTTAATACCTCAAATGGGGATAGATCATCAAGGACTTTTGTAGGTGTCCTGTTGATTAAGTAGCATGCTGCTACAAGTGCATCCCCCCAAAATCGTTTAGGCACCTTCATGTGGAACATGATAGTTCTCACAACCTCCATTAGGTGCCTGTTCTTCTTTCAGGAACTCCATTTTGCTGTGGATTGTAAGGGCAGCTTGTCTGGTGCTCAATGCCATGTTTAGCTAGATGTTCCTGAAGTCTGGTACTAGTGTATTCCCCTCCATTATCTGTTTTAAAGCATTTAATTCTTGCATTGTATTGGTTAGTAACATATGCTTGAAAGTTTAAAAATGCATCAGAAACCCTATCTTTAGAACTAAGAAGAGTAACCCATGTATATTTGGACTTTTCATCAATAAATGTCACAAAATATTTATGGTTTTCTCTAGATGGAAATGGGGATGTCCAAACATCAGAATGCACCAATTCAAAACAATTTTCATATTTATGCATTGATTTTTCAAAAACTGTTTTACAATGTTTTCCAAGAATACATGAATCACACAACTCTTTAGGCATTTTTAAACCAGGCACAATTAATTCAAGAGCTCTTGGATGAGGATGTACTAGTCTAGCATGCCACAAATCAGAATCAGTACTTAATGTATTAGCATGAAAAGCCGATTCTAATTCACTACAACTAGCCATATTATATAGCACATACAAGTCATCTTTTGTAGTTCCTTGTCCAAAGCATCTTCTGGTTTCAATATCCTGAAAATAGAAATCATTAGGACCAAATATAGCATGAAAATTCAGGTCAGTAGTAGCTCTTTTAACTGAGAGCAAGTTTGAGGTAAATGAGGGCATATAAAATGCCTTAGATTCTTTATCAAACAATTTCAATTTTCCTATACCTTTAATTGGTACTTTAAATCCATTAGCAATCAGAACATTCCCTAGGGCAGGTTCTACATTCTCTAGCAAATCTAGATCACTTATCATGTGATAAGAAGCACCAGAATCAACCACCAAAGATTTAGGAGCATTTGATGTATAAGAAGTTTGAAAAGAAGCATGAAAAGTTTTACCCATCACATTGCTCTCCTTTATTGCCTTAATGAGAGCTTCCAAGTCTGATTTTGTCACAAAATCTGATGATTGTGACATGATGTTGGTTGCGGCTGAATGTGAAGAAGAACCACTGCTTACAACCGCCTTAGATGACACCATGCCGTGAGGTTGTCTGGCCGAGGGCATGACCAGCTGTTGTGGAGGGCGTGATGCCCAAGATGGCTTCAGGTGAGGGTGAAGTACCCAGCAATCCTTCTTTGCATGACCATCCCTCTTGCAATGATCACAAAATTGCCTCCTCTTCCTAGAATCATGATGAGGACATTGTACCAAAGGCTGTACCACGAGTTCCACCAGGACCTTTGACACGTTCCAAGGCTCGAGCTTTAAAAGACAAGTTCAACCAGCTAATGGAGCAAGCAGGCGTCCAGGAACTCACAGATGAAGAGCCACCAGACGGTTCAGGATATCAGCAGCACCCGTTCGTCTCAGCTAAGGAGCATTGGAGGTTCCTGCTCGAAGACTCTTCCACCTCCGGTGTCTTTACCATTACCATTCGGTAAAGACACCAAAAAACGTGCTAGGAAATTGTACTCTTTTTCCTACCTTCGGTTTTGTCCCACTGGGTTTTCCGGAGAAGGTTTTAATGAGGCAACACTCTTAGTGCGCATGACGACGAAGACTTGTTCACACAATCCGACTCCTTCACAAGTCTTAGTCAATTCGGCCTTAGTCATCTACAAGGCTTATCTATCCCATTTCTTTCTTATTTAGACTAAGTATAAGTTTAAGGCCTTCAGCCCATGTTTTTATGTTTAAGTCATTAGGACTTAAGCCCATTGTTTTTCTACAGCAAAAAGAACTACATGCTGTTTTTATTTAGACTACTTGTTGTTTTGGGTAAAAATCATGTTGTTTACCCTAAGTTGTAACCACAAGGCCTATATAAGCCTCATTACTTACAAGTCATAAAACAACTCGAATTTTAAAGAACAAAAACCCTAGACTACTTTGTCTTTGACGGCTACAACCTCCCTTGGAGAGTTGCCCACGATTTCTTCTTGTTCCAAGAAGAATCACCTGGTGTATCACAAGTCTTCCGCAGCTTGTGTGGTCCCTTCAATCCACCCCTTTTCACCCAATTCGCTTCTGAAGGTCTCGAGCTTCTCGATCAACAGTTGCATCACCACCTTAGCTCACATCATCTGGTATCAGAGCCTAAAAGCTCTTAAACATCAGGTTGATTCTATCCTTGTTCATTTTTTTTTTGCGATTTGTTATTGTTTGTCCAACAGTTTTTGGCTTTTGATTTTTGTTCCTTTCTCTTTCCCCTTGAGGTTCTCGGCAAGAAGGAGAAGATTCAAGTCATCTAGCACAAACAATCCACAAAAAAATACAAAAAATCAGGTTCTATCATTCCATTGTTTTTGTTTCATCTTATTAAAAAAATATATATATATTAGAAAATTTGCTTGTTTTATTGTTTGATATTGCTAGAATTTTTTTTTTTTCTTAAGAAAAGAAAAACAAAATATATCTTGTTTAGGTTGTTTAAAATCAACTAGGAAAATTTTAGAAACTCAAATAGAACACCATTCACATACCTGGTCCTTAAGGATTTGTGTGTTGTTTGTTCTTTGTTAGGTTTCTTAGTTGTCAAGTCATAGGACAGTTGGTTGTGTTGGCCGCTTTGTGTTCGAGGTCTAAGGTGTTTATGCTCGCGACTTGTGCTCCAAGCCGTGAGCCGCCTCTCAGTCTAGTGCCCCCAGGTCGCGTCTAGGTTTCAGTTGTCCTCCCTGTCCCGCATCCTTAGGTCCAAGCCGCGTAGGCTTAAGTCCTTAGCGTGTGTCTAGGGTTAGGTCGTCGTGTGCCTCGCTAGGTCTTAGCTAGTTCTTGTTACTTGTGTCGTGTCTAGGGCTGCTTAGTTAGTTGGTCAACAGGTCGCGTCCAGCCCTTAGCGTCCGCGTCTATAGCTCTCTAGGGCTTCCGCATCCTAGGCTAGTCTTGCCGTGTAGCCGAGTCTTGTCCTAGTCGCGTCCAGTCTTCGCGTCCTAGGTAGCTAGCAGTGTCCGGTGTTTGGGTCACTAGTCTGGTGCTCCTGTCCTGCGTAGTGTCTTAGACCATCCCTAGGTTAAGTCGCATCCACTTAGCAGCTACCCGTCCCGCGCCCCCCCAGGTGTAGCCGCGTCCGCGTCCTAGTTCGACTAGTTAGGCGGCTAGGTTTCTGGTAGGTTTAGGCATTGTAGTTTTAGTTTAGGAAGTTTCCCTTAGTGATCTAGATTCATTAGATAGTTTCCCTAAAGGTTTTAGGCAATAAAATTAGTTTAGGAAATCTCTCTAGCTAGTTTTAGGAAAATTCCTAGAATTAATAGATAGATAGTTAGTTTCCTTTTAGGAATTAGGAAATACTTAGATTTTTATTCTCTTAGATATTTAGTATTTAATATATTTCCATATCTTAGTTTAGGGAAATATATCCTTAGGATATTTTCCATAATCTAGGTTGCCATTTCTAGACTTAGGAAATTTTTCCTTTTATTTTTATTTCCTTTGTGTATCTTAGGAAATTTTCTTTAATTCTGATTTCTTTGTGATATCTTTGGAACCTTTCCACATAAGGAAAGTTTCCAATATTTGCAAGTTTCCCGAAAAGGAAACTTTCCTTTTCTGAAAATTCCTTTTCCTCGGAAAAGGAAATATGTCAAGTCGAGACGAGTCTCCGCCTGGGCTGTCCGACCCAACGGTGATGCAGATGCTGCAAGCAATCACTGCCCAGATGACCACCTTCACGACTCGTCCTGAGCGTTTGGAGGAGGTGGTACGCGCACCAGCCGCGAATACACACCACCATCACCGGCAAGATCCACATCAGTACCAGTATGATCGACCCGAGGCGTCCTATAGAGGTCTAGGGAGAGACCCCTACTACGACGAGCCACTGCCGGCACCCAGGCAACCAGCCGGCCACCATGATATTAAGCTCAACCCACCCCCTTTCTCGGGAAAGCTAGACCCCGAAGAATACCTAGACTGGGAACGTCGAATGGAGTTAATCTTCGAATATTACCACTACGACGAAGACCGTAAGGTAACCCTAGCGACAGCCCAGTTTACCGACCACGCACTGGCATGGTGGGACCGCGAGTTAGCCACTCGCAGAAGAGCAAGAATGGGTGCTCTCACATCCTGGTACGAGTTGACTCAGATAATGAGGCGACACTATGTCCCACCTCATTTTTACCGAGAGCTACAGAGACGATTCAGACGCCTTACCCAAGGCAGCAAATCGGTGTCTGAGTATTTCGACGAGTTCGAGCAAATGGAAGACTCCGAAGAAAGCCTCATGGCTCAGTTTATCGACGGATTACATGAGTCGATAGCTCGAAAAATAGATCTGCAACCCTACCACGACCTTGGAGAGATCTTCCATCTGGCCGTTCAGATCAAGAAGAGCAACCGGCGCAAGTCCTAAGCGCCCATCCGACCTAAGAGTACTTGGGGTACTGGCCCCAAGGCATTTGACCGCACTGCCTCCACCAGTGACCCACGACAGCGAGGAAGAGCCGTGGATAGCAATGTGCACACCAAGGCACCCGTGACCACTTCTAGACCAGCCCCACCGGCGTCTAACTTAGGTCAACCCCAGAAGAGCAGTGTCATTACATGCTTTAAATGCAAGGGTAGAGGGCACATGTCTCGTGAATGCCCCAACCAAAGAACATTGATTTTGACTGCTTCCGGAGATTACGACTCAGCAGACGAGCATGAAGAAGACCCATCCACGACAGACCCCATGTCTGAAGGGGAAGTCGAGTACGCTGATTCAGGCGAGATGTTGATGATCAGGAGAGTTCTCAGCTCACGCCTAGATCAAGAGGAAATCGAGCAGCGTGAGAACATTTTCCATTCAAAGTGTACCATCCTCGGAAAACTCTATTCTCTGATCATTGATGGCGGCTCCTGCACTAATGCCGCTAGCAAGTACATGGTAGAGAAGCTTGGGTTACCTGTGACGAAACATCCAAAGCCCTACAGACTTCGTTGGCTTAACAACAAGACGGAGCTGTACATTTCCGACCAGGTTCGAGTTTTTTTCAGCATCGGACGATATCAGGACCAAGTTTTGTGCGACGTCGTTCCCATGTAAGCTGGAGATCTCCTATTGGGACGAACCTGGCAGTTCGATAAGGAGACCACTCATAATGGACGCACAAACTTCTAATCCTTCGTCCACGATAAACGTAGGTACAACCTGGCCCCTGTGTCCCCTCAAGAAGTGCACGGCATGCAATCAAAGATGGCAAAAGATCAGCATGCCAGAAAAGAGAACTTCCTCGTCAACGTAGCAGACATGAGGAAGGCGGCAAGTACCACAGGCACTCAGCTCGTCGTCATGCTCTATCAGGAGGTCTTGAGCGCATCCGAGGCCACCAGCAGCGCCTTGCCTGCGGATGTCCAGGCACTCCTGGACAATTATTCGGACGTCTTCCCAGACGAGATTCCACCTGGGCTGCCACCTCTCAGAGGTATTGAGCATTACATCGATCTCATTCCCGGAGCCCAGCTGCCAAACAAACCAGCCTACAAGGTTACCCCGGAGGAAGCAAAGGAACTCGAGCGTCAAGTTCAGGATCTCATGGCTCAAGGCTACGTCCGAGAAAGCCTTAGCCCCTGTGCCGTCCCCGTCCTCCTTGTGCCGAAGAAGGATGGAAGTTGGCGAATGTGCGTCGACAGTCGTACCATAAACAACATCACTGTTAAATATCGGCATCCCATTCCGCGACTTGACGACATGTTAGATGAATTGAGCGGAGCATCTATCTTCTCCAAAATTGATCTTAAGAGTGGATATCATCAAGTTCGCATGCGAGAAGGTGATGAATGGAAGACGGCTTTCAAGACCAAGCAAGGTCTCTACGAGTGGTTGGTGATGCCCTTCGGCCTGTCCAACGCACCAAGCACCCTCATGCGTCTCATGAACCAAGTCCTTCGGCCATTCATAGGCAAATTCGTCATGGTCTATTTTGAGGACATACTCGTCTACAGTGTGTCTTATTCCGACCACTTGGAGCATTTGGAGACAGTGATCACGACACTTTAAAAGGAGCAGCTCTATGCCAACCTTAAGAAGTGTACTTTCTGCACGGATCATGTCGTCTTCCTTGGATTCTTCGTGAGCTCGCAAGGGCTTCGAGTTGACGAAGAAAAGATTCGTGCCATTCAGGAGTGGCCCATGCCAACTAATGCCAGCCAATCCAGAGTTTTCATGGCTTGGCAAGCTTCTATCGCCGATTTGTACGAGACTTCAGTACGATCGCAGCCCGTTGACAGCAACCATCAAGAAGAACCAAGACTTCAGGTGGGGCCCTGAACAAAAAAATTCGTTTCAGCTGTTAAAGGAGCGCCTCACACAAGCACCTATCCTGACATTACCGAATTTCGACAAGACATTCGAGGTAGAATGCGACGCTTCAGGTGTAGGCATTGGAGCAGTCCTGATACAGGATGGAAAACCAATTGCCTACTTTAGTGAGAAATTAAGCGGCGCAACCCTAAACTACCCCACGTACGACAAAGAACTCTACGCATTGGTCCGAGCCTTGCAGACCTGGCAGCATTACTTGCTCTCACGAGAATGCGTTATACACATGGACCACCAGACCCTCCAACACCTCAAGGGACAAACGACCCTCAAGAAAAGGCACGCTCGGTGGTTGGAGTTTATCGAGACATTTCCGTATGTCATCAAGTACAAGAAGGATACAGATAATGTCGTTGCTGATGCACTATCCCGCAGACATAGCTTGATCTCGGTCATGGAGTCGAAAGTTATGGGATTTGAAATGCTCAAGGACCTTTACGCTAAAGACCACAATTTCAAGGAGGCTTTCAAGGAACATGGACAGGACAAGTACACCCGCTTCTACTTGTTTGATGGATTCCTCTTTAATGACAAGCGTCTTTGCATTCCCGGCGCGCGAACTCCTTCTCAGAGAGGCTCATGGTGGCGGATTGATGGGGCATTTTGGTGTCGCCAAAACCTTGAGTATGCTCAAGGAGCACTTCTAGTGGCCACGTCAACGCCGAGATGTGGAAGCCCATTGCGAGAAATGCCTTGTCTGCAAACGGTCTAAGTCTAAGATGCATCCTCAAGGCCCTTACACACAACTTCCAGTTCCGTCATCTCCTTGGATGTATATCTCCATGGATTTCGTCCTTGGCGTACCCCAAGTCCATCACAAGGACTCCATCCTTGTCGTCGTCGACCGTTTCTCGAAGATGGCACACTTCATACCCTGCAACAAGACGAACGATGCAATTCAGACAGCGAATTTGTTCTTCCGAGAGATCATTCGTCTACACGGCATTCCGCGGAACATTGTGTCCGACAGGGACACTAAGTTCCTCAGTCATTTCTGGCGGGTTCTGTGCAAGAAACTTGGCACCAAACTACTTTTCTCTACGGCATATCACCCACAGACGGATGGTCAGACTGAGGTCGTCAACCGAACACTCTCTCAGATGTTGCGTGCTACAATTGGTCGTAACCTGAAGAATTGGCTCGAGTGTCTTTCATATGTCGAGTTCGCCTACAACAGAGCAGTCCACTCCGGCACCAAGAAGACACCGTTCGAGATCGTCTACGGCTTCAACCCCACTACACCAATTGAATTCGCCCCTATTCCACTTGGAGAGGTTGTCAGCTTGGAGGGAGAAGAAAAAGCAGAATATGTCAAGCGCCTACACCAGGAAGTCAAAGAAAATCTGGAGCCGAGAAATACCCAGACAGCAAAACACGCCAACAAGGGCAGGAGGCACGTGGTTTTCAAGGAAGGAGACTGGGTCTGGTTACATCTACGACCCGAACGTTTTCCCCAACGACGCAAGAGCAAGCTGGCACCACGTGGAGATGGTCCATTCCGAGCCCTACGGCGAATCAGCGACAATGCCTACCAACTGGAGCTTCCAGGTGAGTATAATGTTTCCACTACTTTTAATGTTGCTGACTTGGAGTTATTTGATGCAGGTGAAGACTTTGCTTTGGAGACCAAAGCACCTGAAGAGGGAGGGAATGATGAGGACATCGTACCAAAGGCTGTACCACGAGTTCCACCAGGACCTTTGACACGTTCCAAGGCTCGAGCTTTAGAAGACAAGTTCAACCACCTAATAGAGCAAGCAGGCGTCCAGGAACTCACAGATGAAGAGCCACCAGACGGTTCAGGAGATCAGCAGGACCCGTTCGTCTCAGCTAAGGAGCATTGGAGGTTCCTGCTCGAAGATTCTTCCACCTCCGGTGTCTTTACCATTATCATTCGGTAAAGACACCAAAAGACGTGCTAGGAAATTGTACTCTTTTTCCTAGCTACGGTTTTGTCCCACTGGGTTTTCCGGAGAAGGTTTTAATGAGGCAACACTCTTAGTGCGCATGACGACGAAGACTTGTTCACACAATCCGACTCTTTCACAAGTCTTAGTCAATTCGGCCTTAGTCATCTACAAGGCTTATCAATCCCATTTCTTTCTTATTTAGACTAAGTATAAGTTTAGGGCCTTCAGCCCATGTTTTTATGTTTAAGTCATTAGGACTTAAGTCCATTGTTTTTCTACAGCAAAAAGAACTACATGCTGTTTTTATTTACACTACTTGTTGTTTTGGGTAAACATCATGTTGTTGACCCTAAGTTGTAACCACAAGGCTTATATAAGCCTCATTACTTACAAGTCATAAAACAACTCGAATTTTAAAGAACAAAAACCTTAGACTACTTTGTCTTTGACGGCTACTACCTCCCTTGGAGAGTTGCCCATGATTTCTTCTTGTTCCAAGAAGAATCACCTGGTGTATCACAAGTCTTCCGCAGCTTGTGTGGTCCCTTCAATCCACCTCTTTTCACCCAATTCGCTTCTGAAGGTCTCGAGCTTCTCGATCAACAGTTGCATCACCACCTTAGCTCACATCAAATCACTTGCTGGCCTGAAGAAACTTTTGTGAGCAGCTACTAGTTCAGCTTTGTTGCCAAACAATCCATGTGATCCTTGCTCCTTTTGAATTTGAGCACACACTTCCTCCAAGCTAGGCAACTTATCAGACCTGAGAATATGCTTAATAAGATCTGAGTAAGTAGAATTAAGAGTTAAAAGTAACCCAAATACCTTATCTTGTTCCTTTCTTTCAAGGAGTACAAGGGGTTCAATAGTGGCTGGCCTTAGCATTTCTAGCTCAGCCCATAAAGCTCTGAATGAGCCATAGTGCTTTGTGAATTCAGCATCCTCCTGCCTTAATTCATTCAAAGCTTTCTTCACTTCAAAAATTCTCAAAAGGTTAGTGGTGTTTCCATACACCTTAAGCAAAGTGTTCCAAAGATCTTTTGCATTTTCACAAAAAGAATAAGCTTCTAAAAGATCACTAGCAAGAGAATTTTGTAATATAGAAAGTACCAACTGATCTTCTTGGTACCATTTGGCTTGAACTGCATCACTCACTTCAGCCACTTCATTGTCTTCAATGCCATTTGTGGCAATGTGGTTCCAAAGACCTTTACCACCTAATGTGGTTTTCATGGTCCTGGACCACAAGAGATAGTTTGCTCCATGTAGAATGACTGGAGCTCTAAGAGATGTTTGAATCTCCATTGTAGGCAGCCTTGGTTACAAAGATCAAGTGGTTGCTTGGTTACTTGATCCCCTGTTTACTCGGTCGCTTGATCACGGACAAGATACTAGGCTGTTTGTGGTTGGTCACGGCTGGTCGGAAGGCTGCTGGTCGGTACAAACTAAACACACGCGGCCTGTCCCAATCCGATTGCTTCTTGGTCGGAACAGAGTGCCTTGATTCCTGCACAGGTAAGCAATACAACTTGGAAGAACAAGAGATTATATGCCACACAGAGATGAAATCAACCAAGAACAATTAAAAATTGCTTAGTAAAAATCTTCACCAGCAAAAAAAAAAAAAAAAAAATTGGCGCCAAAAAAAGAACAACCACTAACTACCTAAAACAACCTGTAACTTTTCCTAACAACTCAAATAACAAGAATTGTAACAGTTTTACCAAATTCGATCTTATCAAGATTCAACAACCAAAATTTGAATTTAATCAACTAAAACAATTTATGAATTCAAGAAATCAATTTAAAAGCTTTTCAAAACTGAATAAGGAATTCAAAAAAATCAATCTTGAAACCTTAAACCTATTGGATTGAACTGAATTTTCGTAGAAACCCTCACAAGACACTAATTAAACTTTCCAGATTCAAAGAATTAAAGAAAACTGAGAAAGAGTTAGAATTATATCACCAGGATCTTGATACAGGTGATTTCGGACATCTCTGAGGAAAACTTCAAGAAAACCCTTTAAAAACCATGGAATCTAGTTCTGCTTTCTTTGAACAGAAATTAGACTCAAGGGGCTTGAGTTTAGGCTTTTGCAAATCACGATTTGAAGAAAAATTAACGTCGAGATGACCTTGGGAATGTAGAGGTTCGAAACGAACGCATACCTCTTGAAAGAAAATTCGTAACTTTTGATTCCCTGGGCCAAATGATGCGATTAAAACGGCCGTGGATTCAGAATTCGCCGATGCACAATCCAGAGAAAGAAGATCAACAAACGTAGTTGTGGTTTGGCCGGAATATGAATTACAAGATAACGTTCAAAATTGATCCAAAAACAGATGAAGAACAAGATGGATTCTTGTTGAATCAATGAAAGAATGATGAAATTTGCCAAGATTTGATGTAACCTGGCTCTGATACCATGAAAAAATTTGAGATTAAGAGATTTGTAGAATGAGAGAATTAGAGATTAGAGAGAATTAGAGAATTAGAGAAAAGAATGATTTATTAGAAAATGAGAATTATGAATTCTTATTTACAAAATGTGAAGGGAGTAAGGAATTTATACTATTCTAGTCTAGGCTTGTTTGGATACAAGGATAGTCTTATACATAAATGGCTTATAAGGATAACATAATTTTATAATACAAACAAGCCTTAGACTCTCCCTTTTACACACATATAATTCGCCATTTAATTAGAATTAAAGGCTTTCATAAATTCATCACTTCTTCTTCATTCCAACATTTACATTGAGCACACTGTTGACATATCCTTTCTATGTGTCTCTTCATGTGTGGCCAATGGAAGTGTTCTCTCAAGATGGCCATTGTTTTAGCTATTCAAACATGCCCCATAATCCTCCTGAATGTGCTTCTCTAACAAATAACTCTCGCATGGAACAATTTGGAACACATAGCCTATTCCCATAAAAGAGAAAACCATCTTCTTGGAAGTAATGATCTACATAAATCTTAAAACATGACTTATAGATTTCTACATAGTCAAGGTCAGTCTTATAAAATTCCTTAATATGATCAAAACCCATAAGCTTAGCTTCCAGAGTGGATAACAAAGTATACCTGCGAGAGAGAGCGTCGGCCACAACGTTCTCTTTCCCTTGTTAATATTTAATCATGTATGGAGTGTTTCAATGAACTCCATCCACTTGGCATGACGCTTATTTAGCTTGTGTTGGCTCTTAAGGTGTTTAAGTGATTCATAATCAGTGTTAATCACAAACTCTTTCGGCCAAAAGTAGTGCTGCCAAGTTTGGAGAGCTCGTACCAAGCCGAATAACTCCTTGTCATACGTAGGGTAATTCAATGTGGCTCCTCCTATATTTTCACTAAAGTAGGCAATCAGCCTCATTTCTTGCATGAGCACAGCTCCAATCCCTATACCTGAAGCATCACACTCAATTTCGAAATTGTTAGCATAGTTAGGTAACATCAATAAACGACCAAGAGTAAGCTTTGTCCTTAAGCTTTTGAAAAGGTTGTTCTTGAGCAGCTTCCCACTTGTATCCCATGTCTTTCTTGATGATCTTGGTCAATATTACAGCAATGGTGCTGAAATTCTGAACAAACCATTGGTAGAATCCGGTTAGGCCATGAAAACTCCGGACCTCACTCACGGTCTTAGAGGTAGACCATTATTGGATTGCTCTGACCTTCTCTTCATCCACTCGTATGTCATCCTAGGAAAACCACATTATCCGTACAAAAAGTACATTTCTCTATGTTAGCAAATAGCCGTTCTTTCCTAAGGATTTCTAAAACAGCCTAAACATGTTTAACATGCTCTTTTAATGAATTGTTGTATATGAGAATATCATCAGAGTATACTACAAGAAATTTCCCAATAAACTCCCTAAGAATGTGATTCATCAAACTCATGAATCTACTAGGTGCATTAGTAAGCCCAAATGGCATTACAAGCCACTCATATAAACCATGCTTAGTTTTAAATGCAGATTTCCACTCATCTCCCTCTTTCATGCGTATCTGATGGTAACCACTCCTATGGTCTATCTTAGAAAACATACATGCCCCATACAATTCATCCAACATATCATCTAAACGGGGTATAGGATGGCGATACTTTACCGTAATGTTGTTGATTTCCCGGCAATCAACACACATTCGCCACTTACCGTCCTTTTTGGGAACTAAGAGGACAGGTACCGCACAGGGGCTTAGGCTCTCACGAATGTGGCCCTTACGTAGCAGTTCCTCCACCTGTATTTGTAGTTCCTTAGTCTCTACGGGATTAGTACGGTATACTGGCCGGTTGGGTAAGGCAGCCAGGATATAAAGTCTATCTGATTTTCTATGCCATGGACAGGGGGTAGGCCGTCCGAACTCTCCTCAGGAAACACATCCTAGTATTCCTTCATGAGGAAATTAGACTTAACTTTTGGTGTTTTGGGCTTACTGGTTTTGGCATTTTTTTTGCTTAAGCTAAAGCTGGTCTAGGTAGACTTCTGTGGTGTCATGGTAATCAAGGTGTTCTTGCAGCCCTTGAAGGTCAAATAGTGGTGGTTGGTGACGCCGTCATGGGTGACCTTTCGGTCTGACTGCCACAGCCTGCCTAGCAAGATATGTCCCGTCTCCATTGGTAATATATCACAAAGGATCTCATACTTGTATCTCCAAAGGAACCAACACTTGGTGGTTCACTCGGAGTTCTCCCGTGTCATTAAGCCATTGGAGTGGGTACGGCTTAGGGTGTTCCTTCTCCACAAACTCTAGTTTTCGGACCATAGACTCACTAGATACATTAGTACAGGTACCACCATCAATTATTAAACTGCATACATTTCCTTTAACAAGACAACGTCTGTGGAATAGGTTCTCTCTTTGTTCTTGTTCATCTGTCCTTGTTTGGACGCTTAAGGATCGGCGGGCCACAAGAAGTTGTCCAGTAACTGGCGGCTCCAATCCTTTATCAAGATCATTCTCAATTCCTGGACCGTCCTCTTCTTCCTCATCGAATTGAACATCACCTTCTCTAGAACCACCATGATCTTCTTGTTAGTGCATTCATTGGCATAGTGGCCAAGTCCTTGACACTTAAAATACCTTATGTCTCGCTTTCGTGCTGGTCTGTCCACGGCTTTTGCCTTGTCAGGTCGAGTCATATGAGCATCATGCTTGGAAGCCATGGGTTTATGTTCCATAGGACGGGCCGGCTTGTAATCACGCGGGTAAACAACCCTTGGGTTTGCTGGAACTGCACCAAAAGGAGAACAGTTATAAGGTTTTCTTCTAAGCTCTTGTTCAATCAATATAGCCTTATGTACCATCTCTTCAAGATCCACATAATGCTGCATCTCCAGCCGGTCTTGTATGTCTCGGTTTAATCCCTCCAAGAACTGGGACATAGTGGCCTCTCTATCCTTGGTCACGCTGGCTCGGATTAAGAGGGTTTCCATCTACTGGAAATACTCCTCCATGCTTCTGCCAAGTATTAATAGGGTGCTCTCCATTACGCTGTATTGAGGTCACCATCTTTTCCCACCAGCTTAAGGCATAGTCATAAAACTCTGTCACAAGAACATTCACCTTGTTAGTTTTAAAATAATATTGGCAATTGAAAATTAGCTCAATCTTTTGTTCCCATTCCAAGTAGGCAGTAGGATCGCTTTTGCCATGGAACAGTGGTATCTTGAGTTGAGATGGTTAATATTGTCCTGGTGATAAGGTGGTGGTCGGTGGTCACGAACACGCCTGGGTCTGGCCGGGGTATTGTGTTCTGACCCCCCACTTTGGTAGAACCTGGCCGCATCTTCATCACCATAGAAGCTATGGCATCCAAGACTACCCACAACTGACGCCTCATCATGTCTTTCAGGTGTATGCTCACGCCGGTCAGGGGATGAAATTTGCCGGTTCTGCCTTGCTTCTTCAGGGAAAAGGAGACTCCGTCTGTCAGGTCTAGGCTCTGGTATTAGGCGCCTGATGTCCTCTAATAACCAATCTCGCAAACCAGTCTGCATGGAAGTGAATCGGGCAACCATCATCAGATTCATCCTGGTGGTAAGTGTTTCCACCAAGCGTGAATGATTATATTCTTCTTCTTCCGAGTTGCCAATAGAACCTGAAACAAATCCGAAGAAGACTAGCCAGTCAAATGTTCACAAGGAAGATAAGTACAATTATTAAAGTGAACGGTCAAAAGAGAAACTTCCAAACCAACATTAAAATTTTGAAACAAACCGCCTCAAATGACAATCACATAGATTTTCAAATCAACAAAGATCTAATTAAAATCCGCTTAACAAAAAATTGTTTTAAACAAACTTATAGGCAATAATTAAATGAAAGTCTGAAGGTCAAAACAGGTTTGAAAACTACAATCTTAAAATTTCGACAACAAAATTTAAGTTCAAGATAAAAGGGAAGAGCATATCATGTTGGTCGCTCTGATATCATTTGACGTGACCCTTGGTGGCTGGGAACACAAACCAAGATCGGCCAACATGATAGGTGTGCGGATAAATGAGCAGAAGTGAGTCAAAGATTTGGGAAACCATGAACAAACGGATTGAGACCGGATCGGAAGTGAAAGAGATAAAAGGAATGAAGCAGGTAATGATGGAAAAAGATGGAACGAAGGGGTAAAAGGCCAAGGCCGTGAGCTGCCTTGATCAAACCAACCTCCATAGACTGGATATGACACACTGGTCTATTGAGATATCTTCTAGGCTTGGCAATCTGGATATTACGCACCAGAAAGGTAACCCACATACAAGATATGACACACCACTTGTAATGATCGAAAATTTAGAAGAGTTCTTATTAGAAACTTAGCAAAAATTCGATAAAAAGATTACAAATTGCCAAGGCCTAGTTTATATAGACACACTAGAGAGATTCAAACAGGTTGGTCATTGGCTTGCATGATTGGCACATAAATCCAAGTCATTCAAGACCAAAGACTAGACAAATACCTAGGCGATCAAAGACAATAAAGAACACATGCCTAAAAGAAATGAGCCGGGCCAAACTTAGACAATAATTGGTCCAAAAAAGTAATAGGCCTTAAATTAATGGACATGCAAATATTTATCCAGGCCTCATTAAAAACTTTGGTGAGAAAAACCTATTGGGACAATAACTCACCAAGAAAAATAGAACCAAGATAAACACTTTTTCCATTAATTTAATTCAAATAACTTTGAATCACAATTACCAAGTTTGGCTGAATTGTCCTTGTAGGATTCTGGATGAAATTTGCTCCATTAGCTTGTTGTAAAACTTTAGTCTTGGATTGGGTCATTGGGCCGGTTGAGAAAGCCCAAGGATCTTGCATCTTGGTCGACAGCTGGTAAGGGCCGGTTCTATCACTTGAGGAAGCCGGGCTAGGACACTCCTTGTCTTGGGCCGAGTCCTGGTCCTTGATGAGTTCTTGGTCTTTGTCTTGGTCGGGGCCGGTCACACGCGGGTAGACGGCAAGGTCGAGGCACGAACCAGGGCTGGTTGAGAACGGGTCGAGGGTACGGTCGTGGCTGGTCGAGAACGGGTCGAGATTACGGTCGTGGCTGGTCGAGAACGGTTTGAGAGTACGGTCGTGGCACAAACGTGCACCGTTCTTCGGGTTGTCCTGTCGTCCGTCTGGAACCTCTATTGTACGTCTGTCCGTTTTCTCATCCATTTGGTCGTCCTCGTCCGTTCCAAGGTCATGGATAGCGTCTGGGTCACATCACCGCCTCTGGTCTGGTGTGTTGGTACGGTGGAGCTGGGGGTGGCGTGGGGGCTGGTGCAGGCGCAAGCAGCTCTAATCGTTCGAGACGCGTTGCTATGGTCGACATCTGGGCAGTCAATGATTGCAGTAGCTGCATCTTGGCTTGACTGTTCTGTCCCGATGTCGACTCGTCACTCCCTGACATACTTCCTTTTCCGCAAAAAGGAAATTTTGAAAATTGGAAAGTCCCCGAAAAGGAAACTTACAGAAATGGAAACTTTCCTTTTATAAAAAATATCCACATATATTACTTTTATTATTTATTATTTATAAAATAAAAGAAACTAACTATTTTCAAAAAGGAAATAAAAGAAAAGGAAACTTGTCCTAGAGGGAAATATGGCCTAAGGCCAAAAACGAAACTACTTAAATGGCAATTATCCTAAAATTTAATGCCTATATACTAAAAAGAAAACTATCTTATACTAAAGAAAAAATATTAATGCCTAATTCCCTAAAAGGAAACTATCCTATACAAAAAGGATAATCTAATTATGCATATTTCCTAAAAGGAAAACTATCCTAAACTAAAAGTAAAATCTATTAACTGCCTAAAAGTTTTAGGAAAATTTCCTAAAAAGTTTTGGCAAACTTCCCAAATGCTCTGGGAAAAAAATGAAAACTAATTACTTCTATGCCTAAATGCTATGGGAAAAATTTCCTAAAACTAGATAATATGAACATGACACTAAGAAAGATTGCTGACCTAGCCATCTAACGGACAAAACCTATGATACACCGGAAATAGACTACATGCAAGGAACCTAGTCACTAACTGGTGTGATCCAGACTGAAACAGGATCACGTCCAGGTTCGACCAGCAGGCGCGTTGGAAAAATGGCCGATGATTGGATGTGGAAGCGGCGACCGGGCGGGTGTTGAGCTCGTAGTCGGATGAGGGACCGAAACGCGGTTTGCTCGACTGGCGGTAGGTTGGATAGCGATAGGGAGTGGAAGGTCGAGCGGACAATGGACGGTACGATAGCGAGTACTCGAGGGAGCGTTAGCGGAACGACAGGGTGGATGGATACTCGTTCGAACACGTTCCGTGGTCAAGCGATGGCGTGCTCGATAGCAGTACGGGGGAGACGCGATACTTCGGGACTAGTGGCTCGATGATTTGTTCGAACGGTTCTGAACGATCGAAAGGAGAGCGAAGCGTTAGTGACAAAGAGCGGTCAAGAAGGCGAATGGACAAGAACAGGATACGATACACCGATCCTTGACCAAGAAATCGTAAAGCTCCGTAGATATTACACACTAAGGATTTGACGAAAGGGAGGACCAAATACTTGAGAGATTTCACTTAGAAATTTTGCTTCAAATATTCGATGGTTACATAAACTTAAGTCTTATCCTTTTATAAATCAAGGAAAGACGCGTTGGCATAAGTTAAGAGGCATTATGCATGAACTTCACATGCGAAGCCATGCACGAATTCCCCTTTAAATTTAAATCTAGACCTAATCTCTAAGCGCCTAATTTCAAAAGTATTAATGGACTTAGTTGGGCTTGATCATGGATTTAACTCCAACAGCTAGAAGCCTTAGGTTTTCGGACCCTTAAGACCCAATCTAAGCCTCATCAAAACCTTAGATAGCAAAACCCAGTGGGACAAAAACTATCTAAGGGAAAAGAGTACTCAGATTGAATCTCTTCCCGCAAACCTAATTCAGTTAGCTTGGGAATTACTCAACTCATACCTTGCGGGGCAAGGCTGAGTCAAATAGCTGATCACGGCCTGTTGAAGTGCTTTAGTGCGAGCTCGGGTAATGGGACCCTTGGTCATGACCAGAGGATCAGTTTGTTGGTCCTTAAGTAGAGTGGGTTCGGTAAACGTCCGGGGGCCAACCTCATGAGTTTTACTTGGGTCTAGGTCGGAGCTATCTTCCTTGAACGTCCACGGCATGTCCACCTGGTCAGGGACCTTTTCACTCTTGGTTGATGGATCGGTCACGGCCTTGCTCTGAACCTCCACCAGCCGTTTGGTATCTCGGTTATCTTTATGGTCAGACCCTTCGTCCGATTCCTTATCTGGAGTCACATCATCCCCTCCCTCTAAGAGAGGATTTGTCCTCAAATCCGGCTCATCTGCACAATAAGGAATCAAATCAGAAACATTAAAACTAGAGCTAACCATATACTTACCTTGGAGATCCAGCTCGTATGCATTGTCGTTTATGCGAGTGATAACAGTAAAAGGTCCGTCAACCCGGGGCATGAGCTTAGATCTTCTTTCGGATGGGAATCTATCTTTGCGAAGATAAATCCAGACTTGATCTCCAGGCTTGAAGACAATCTGTTTCTTATGCCTTTTCTTGAACTTAGCGTATTGTTGGGTCTTGATTTCTATGTTGTTTCTTGCCTTTTCATGAAGCTTTTTGATCATTTTAGCCTTTTGCTCTCCGTCCTGGCTTTCTCTTTCACTTAATGGTAAAGGAATCAAATCTAAAGGGGTTAGGGGGTTAAATCCATAAACCAATTGAAAAGGAGAAAACCTGGTAGCTGAGTGTGGAGCATAATTGTATGCGAATTCTAAGTAGGGCAAATGCTCTTCCCATGTCCTAATGTTCTTTCCTACAAATGATCTTAGCAATGATCCTAGAGTCCGATTGACAACCTCTGTTTGTCCATCACTTTCAGGGTGACAAGTGGTGGAAAAACAAAGCTTAGTGCCTAATCTTGCCCACAGAGTTTTCCAAAAATGGCTAAGAAACTTAGTATCTCTATCACATACTATACTCTTAGGCACACCATGCATCCTTACTACTTCTTTAAAAAAAAGACTAGCTACATGGGAAGCATCATCAGTCTTATGGTAGGGAATAAAATGCGACATTTTAGAAAATCTATCTACCACCACATAAATAGAATCTTTCCCATTTCTAGTTCTAGGAAGACCTAAAACAAAATCCATAGACACATGTTCCCAAGGATGACTAGGAATGGGAAGTGGTTGATACAAACCGTGCGGTTGGATAGTAGCTTTGGCTTGCTTGCAGATGGGGCATCGGCTACAAATCCGTTCCACGTCCTTCTTCATTTGCGGTCATTGAAAGTGTTCCCGTACAATAGCCAAAGTTTTGGCTACCCCAAAATGGCCCATGAGACCCCCAGCATGAGCTTCCCTTACAAACATCTCTCGGTGAGAACACCTTGGTACACAAAGACGGTTCTCATAAAATAGGAAGCCTTCTTGTTAATAGTATGATCCTGCATAAATCTTAGAACAGGACTTATAGATTTCTCCATAGTCCGGGTCAGTCTCATACAAGTTTTTGATACTTTCAAATCCAAGCAACTTAACTTCTAAAGTGGATAAGAGTGCATACCGTCTAGACAAGGCGTCGACAACAACATTATCCTTGCCTTGTTTAACTTTTGCTGGCCCTTTAGATGTTTTAATGACTCGTGGTCAGTATGGATGACAAACTCCTTGGGCCACAGATAGTGTTGCCATGTTTTAAGTGCACGCACAAGAGCATAAGGCTCCTTATCATATGTTGGGTAGTTAAGGGTAGCTCCTCCCAACTTTTCAGTAAAGTAGGCTATGGGGCGCCTTTCCTGCATTAGCACAGCTCCTATGCCTACCCCTGAGGCATCACATTCTATTTCGAAAGTGTTAGAGAAATTTGGTAAAGAAAGCAAGGGAGCATGGGTTAACTTATCCTTTAGATTTTGGAATGCTTGTTCCTGTTCAAGACCCCATTTAAACCCTACTTCCTTTTTGATAACTTCAGTCAGAGGTGCGGCCACTGTGCTGAAATCCTGGACAAATTTTCTGTAAAAACCCGCAAAACCATGGAAACTTCTGATTTCTCCCACGGTCTTAGGTGTCGGCCATTCTTTAATGGCTTAAAACAAATCCTAAAAACACAACATGGTCAGAGCAAAAGGTGCATTTATCAAGGTTAGCAAATAGCCGTTCCTTCCTTAGGACATCTAGTACCAATTGAACATGCTTAGCGTGATCCTCAAGGCACTTGCTATATATTAGTATATCATCAAAGTATACCACAACAAATTGTCCTATATACTCTCTAATAACATGATTCATGAGTCTCATGAATGTGCTAGGAGCATTAGTCAAACCAAAAGGCATGACAAGCCATTCATAAAGTCCATGTTTCGTTTTGAAAGCGGTTTTCCACTCATCACCTTCTTTCATTCTTATTTGGTGATAGCCGCTCCTAAGGTCAATTTTAGAGAATAATCTAGAGCCATACAACTCATCTAACATATCATCAAGCCTGGGAATTAGACGCCTATACCTGACCGTAATGTTGTTGATTGCCCGGCAATCAACACACATCTGGTACTTACCATCCTTCTTTGGGACTAATAGAACTGGCACCGCACATGGGCTGAGGCTCTCTCGGATATGTCCCTTCTTGAGCAGCTCCTCAACTTGGTTCTGTATCTCCTTAGTTTCCAGGGGGTTAGTCCTATATGTGGGTCGATTTGGTAAGGCAGCTCCCGGCACTAAATCGATTTGGTGCTCTATTCCTCGCCCAGGAGGTAGACCAGGGGGACAATCTTCGGGAAATACGTCCTGGTACCCTTTGAGCAATTTAGAAATTATGCTCGGCATAGCTGGCAGAGGGTTAGCAGCGTGGAGGTAAGCCTCCTTATAATATAATAGTAGAATTGGTCGCTCAGTGTCCAACCCCTTATAAACTTTGCTAGCTTTTATAAAGAAATTAGTTCTTGCTTTCGTTACCTTTGGATCAGGCTCGCTCTTCCTCTGTTGCTTAAGATATAGCTGATCTTTGTATACCTCTTGGGGTGTCATGGGAATGAGAGTGACCTTCTTGTTCTGATGGGTAAAGTGATGCTTATTAGTATATCCATCATGGTTCACTTTGCGGTCTGATTGCCAGGGTCGGCCTAAAAGTATGTGACCGGCTTCCATGGTAAGGATGTCACATAAGACTTCATCTCTATAGCTTCCAATTTCCAAAGGGACTTTGACTTGGTGAGTAACACGAAGTTCCCCAGCCTCAGTAAGCCATTGAAGTGGGTATGGACGCGGATGCTTAAGCGGTTCTAACTCCAACTTCTGAACCATGCTTTCGCTTGCCACATTAGTGCAGCTTCCCCCGTCAATGATAAGGCTGCAAACCTTTCCTTTCACCAAGCACCGGGAGTGAAAGAGGTTCTCCCTTTGGTCCGGCTCCTTGGGTCTTATTTGCATGTTCAAAGAACGCCTAGTAACCATGAGTTGACCTTGTACAGGTGGCTCCTCAACCTCATCCCCATATTGGTCGTCCACTGGGTCTCCCTCCTCCGCTTCATCTTCAGTGTGGATTTCTCCATTATCCAGGACAACCATGATTTTCTTGTTGACGCATTCGTTAGCGTAATGGCCAAGGCCTTGGCACTTGAAGCACTTCACATCTCTGGCGCGGGCAGTCTTGTTCAGGACCTTGCCATTTGTTGGATTGCTTGTCTCAGCTTTAAACGGACTAGGCCGAGTTTCATTGGTCCGGGGTGCTCGGTAGTCGCGTGATCATAGAACTCCGTGATGGCAACCTTAACTTTACTAGACTCGGAGAAGTATTGGCAGGCAAAGACAAGCTCCATCTTCTGTTCCCACTCAAGGAAGGCAGTAGGGTCGTTCTTCCCATGAAAGGCAGGAATCTTTAGCTTGAGATTGGAGATTCCATCTTGTTGAACATGTTGCCTTTGAAAAGGTCTTCCTTGCCTTTGACTAGGATGGGAATGATCACTCTGATAGAATTGGGCGGCGGCTTCATCTCCCAAGAAGCTTTGATCGGCCGGATTCCGGATGGAAAAAATTTCCTCCCTAGGTTCAGGCATCATAGGGTGGCCGGGTGTCCGGGCATGAGAAGTGGACACACGGGCGGGTTGATCAGGCCGGTGCTGATCCTGGAATAGAGCACGACGCCTGTCAGGTCTTGGTTCAGGAAAGATGTGGCGAATATCTTCCCTCAATCCATCTCTTAGACCAGCTTGCATTGACATAAACCGTTCCTCCATCATGTTGTTCATCCGGATAGTTAACTCTTCCAAAAGGCGAGTGTGAGTGGATTCAGCTTCTTCAGAATCTCCCATGTCTTGATCCTGAAATATGTTAAAGTGCCAATTAGCCAGCAATTTGATTAAAAAAAAAAAAGACAATGGACTAGGGTTAGAACACAGCCTGATGGTTTGCTCTGATACCACTTGGTGTGATCCAGACTGAAACAGGATCACGTCCAGGCTCGACCAGCAGGCGCGTTGGAAAATTGGCCGATTATTGGATGCGGAAGCGGCAACCGGGCGGGTGTTGAGCTCGTAGTCAGATGAGGGACCGAAACGCGGTTTGCTCGACTGGCGGTAGGTTGGATAGCGATAGGGAGTGGAAGGTCGAGCGGACAATGGACGGTACGATAGCGAGTACTCGAGGGAGCGTTAGCGGAACGACAGGGTGGATGGATACTCGTTCGAACACGTTCCGTGATCAAGCGATGGCGTGCTCGATAACAGTACGGGGGAGACGCAATACTTCGGGACTGGTGGCTCGATGATTTGTTCGAACGATTGCTTCGAACCCGACGGTTCTGAACGATCGAAACGAGAGCGAAGCGTTAGTGACAAAGAGCGGTCAAGAAGGCGAATGGACAAGAACAGGATACGATACACCGATCCTTGACCAAGAAATCGTAAAGCTCCTTAGATATTACACACTAAGGATTTGACGAAAGGGAGGACCAAATACTTGAGAGATTTCACTTAGAAATTTTGCTTCAAATATTCGATGGTTACATAAACTTAAGTCTTATCCTTTTATAGATCAAGGAAAGACGCGTTGGCACAAGTTAAGAGGCATTATGCATGAACTTCACATGCGAAGCCATGCACGAATTCCCCTTCAAATTTAAATCTAGACCTAATCTATAAGCACCTAATTTGAAAAGTATTAATGGACTTAGTTGGGCTTGATCATGGATTTAACTCCAACAGCTAGAAGCCTTAGGTTTTCGGACCCTTAAGACCCAATCTAAGCCTCATCAAAACCTTAGATAGCAAAACCCAGTGGGACAAAAACTATATAAGGGAAAAGAGTACTCAGATTGAATCTCTTCCCGCAAACCTAATTCAGTTAGCTTGGGAATTACTCAACTCATACCTTGCGGGGCAAGGCTGAGTCAAATAGCTGATCATGGCCTGTTGAAGTGCTTTAGTGCGAGCTCGGGTCATGGGACCCTTGGTCATGACCAGAGGATCAGTTTGTTGGTCCTTAAGTAGAGTGGGTTCGGTAAACGTCCGGGGGCCAACCTCATGAGTTTTACTTGGGTCTAGGTTGGAGCTATCTTCCTTGAACGTCCACGGCATGTCCATCTGGTCAGGGACCTTTTCACTCTTGGTCGATGGATCGGTCACGGCCTTGCTCTGAACATCCACCAGCCGTTTGGTATCTCGGTTATCCTTATGGTCAGACCCTTCGTCCGATTCCTTATCTGGAGTCACATCACTAACAGGCTCGATAAGGGAACAGGCTGGCGCGGGTCACAAGGTTCGGGTGCTAGGGGAAAGAGACGCTAGGCGCGGTGCGGGTTCGAGTTCTAGAGAAACGCTAAACTGGACTCGGCTAGGGCTTATTATGCTACGCGAGGGAACAAGGTTCTGGGGGAACTAAAGACCTAGCTCGGTACTTGGAGAACTTGTCTAGCAGGCGCCAAAGGAGAACCTAGAACTAGCGGTTGGTGGAACCTAGGGGATGACACTTGCGGATGGACCCAACTTGATGTAAGCGTAGTGGTGGTGCAACTATTGGTCGAGAAGCTCAAGACCTCCAGAAGTGAGTTTAGATGAATGGAATGGATTGAAAGGACCACACAAGCTGCGGAAGACTTGTGATACACCAAGTTGTTCTTCTTGACACAAGAAGAAAGATACAAGATTCTTCAAGGGAGAGAGGCAGCCATCAGTTTAGAAGTAGTCTAGGGTTTTGTTTTTTGTTAAAATTTCGAGTTCCATTATTACTTGCAAGTGATGAAGCTTATATAGGCCTCTTAGTTACAACTTAGGGTAAACAACATGATGTTTACCCCAAACAACAAGTAGTGTAAGTAAAAACAACATGAAGTTCTTTTTGCTGCAGAACAGAAATGGGCTTAAGGCCAAATAACTTAGACATAATAAAAAATGGGCTTAAGACCTTAAACTTATATTTAGTCTAAATAATAAATAAATAAGATAGATAAGCCTTAATAAAGAAGGCAGGCCGAATTTCACTAAGACTTGTGAAGGATGGCGAATTCTGTGAACAAGTCTTCATTGTCTTGCGCACTAAGAGTGTTGCCTCATTAAAACTTTCTCCGGAAAACCTAGTGGGACAAAACCGAAGATAGGAAAAAGAGTACAATTTCTTAGCACGTCTTTTGGTGTTTTTACCGAATGGTGATGGTAAAGACACCGGAGGTAGAAGAATCTTCGAGTAAGAACTTCCAATGTTCCTTAGATGAATCAAACGAACCTTGATGGGCTTCTGAGCTAACTGGTGGGCCGGGTGGGCCTTCATCCGTGGACTCCTGGGTATATGCTCTTTCCATTAGCTGGTTGAACTTGTTTCCCAAGGCCTGAGCCTTGGAACGTGTCAGTGGTCCTGGTGGAACTCGTGGTGCAGTAGTTGGTACGATGTCCTCATCATTCCCTCCCTCTTCAGGTGCTTTGGTCTCCAAAGCAAAGTTTTCCCCTGCATCAAACAATTCCAAGTCAGCAACATTAAATGTAGTGGAAACATTATACTCACCTGGGAGTTCTAATTGATAGGCATTGTCGTTGATGCGACTCAGGAATCGGAACGGGCCATCTCCTCGTGGTGCCAGCTTGCTCTTTCGTCGTTGGGGAAACTGTTCGGGTCGCAGATGTAGGCAAAACTAATCTCCTTCCGTAAAAACCATGTGTCGCATACCCTTGTTGGTGTGCTTGGCTGTTTGACAGTTCTTCCGTTCGAGATTCTCCTTGACTTAATGGTGTAGGCGCTTGACATATTCTGCTTTTGTTTCTCCTTCCAAAAGACAACATCCCCTAGTGGTATAGGTGCAAATTTGATTGGGGTAGTTGGGTTGAAACCGTATACGATCTCGAATGGTGTCTTCTTCGTTCCGGAATGGATTGCTCTGTTGTAGGCGTACTCGACATAGGGAAGGTATTCTAACCAATTCTTCAAATTACGACCAATTGTCGCTCGTAGCATCTGGGAAAGTGTCCTGTTGACGACCTCGGTCTGACCATCAGTCTGTGGGTGATATGCCGTGGAGAATAGCAAGTTAGTGCCGAGCTTCTTCCAAAGTACTCGCAAGAAATGGCTAAGGAACTTAGTGTCCCTGTTGGACACAATTATCCTCGGAATGCCGTGCAGGCGGACTATCTCTCGGAAGAATAAATTCGCCATCTGAATTGCATCGTTCATCTTGTTGCATGGTATGAAGTGTGCCATCTTAGAAAAACGATCAACCACGACTAACTTGTGGTAAGCCGATGGGCCTTGGGGATGCATCTTAGACTTAGATCGTTTGCAGACAAGACATTTATCGTAATGGGTTTCTACATCTCTGCACTGACGTGGCCAGTAGAAGTGTTCCTTGAGCATACTCAATGTTTAATCGACACCAAAGTGGCCCATCAATCCATCGCCGTGGGCCTCTCTCAGTAAAAGTTCTCAAACTGTTCCTCCGGGAATGCAAAGACGCTTGTCCTTGAAGAGAAATCCATCAAACAAATAGAATCGACTGTATTTGCCCTGACCATGTTCCTTGAATGCCTCCTGAAAGTCGTGATATTCAGCATAGTGCTCCTTGAGCATTTCAAATCCCATAACTTTTGACTCCATGACCGAGATCAGGCTGTGTCTGCGGGATAATGCATCAGCGACGACATTGTATGCGCCCTTCTTGTACTTAATGACGTAAGGGAATGTTTCAATAAACTCCAGCCATCGAGCATGTCTTTTCTTTAGTGTTGGCTGACCCTTAAGGTGCTGAAGTGTCTGGTGGTCCGTATGAATGACGCATTCTATCGAGAGCAGATAATGTTGCCAGGTCTGCAAGGCTCAAACTAACGCATAGAGCTCTTTGTCGTAAGTGGGATAATTTAGGGCCGCTCCACTTAATTTTTCACTAAAGTAGGCAATTGGTTTTCCACCCTGTGTCAGGACTGCTCCAATGCCTACACCTGAAGCGTCGCACTCGACTTCAAAAGTTTTGTCAAAATTTGGCAATGTAAGGACTGGTGCGCGTGTGAGACACTCCTTTAACAACTGGAATGACTTTTCTTGTTCCGGTCCCCACTTGAAGTCTTGATTCTTCTTGATGGTCGATGTCAATGGACTGGCAATCGTACTGAAATCTAGTACAAACCGTCGGTAGAAGCTTGCTAGTCCATGAAAACTCCGAACTTGGCTGGCATTAGTCGGTGTGGGCCACTCCTGAATAGCTCTAATCTTTTCTTCGTCGACTCGAAGTCCGTGCGAGCTCACGACGAATCCAAGGAAAACAACCCGATCCGTGCAGAAGGTACACTTTTTAAGGTTCGCGTACAACTGCTCTTTCTGGAGTGTCACAATTACATTCTCCAAGTGCTCCAAATGATCTGATTAGGACGCACTGTATACGATTATGTCGTCAAAGTAGACTACAACAAATTTTGCAATGAATGGCCGGAGGACTTGGTTCTTGAGGCGCATGAAGGTGCTTGGTGCGTTGGACAGGCCGAATAGCATTACCAACCACTCGTAGAGACCCTACTTAGTCTTGAAGGCTGTCTTCCACTCATCTCCTTCACGTTTTCGGACTTGATGATATCCATTTTGTAAATCGATTTTGGAAAAGACAGAAGCTCCAATCAATTCGTCTAACATGTCGTCGAGTCACGGAATAGGATGCCGATACTTGACAGTGATGTTGTTGATGGCGCGACAGTCGACGCACATTCGCCATCTTCCATCATTTTTCAGCACTAGGAGGACGGGAACTGCACAAGGACTAAGGATTTCTATGAAGTAGCCTTGAGCAATGAGATCTTGAACCTGTCGTTCTAGTTCTTTGGCTTCCTCCGGAGTAACCTTGTAACCGGGTTTGTTCGGCTATTGGGCTTCGGGAATGAGGTCAATATGATGTTCAATGCCTCTGAGGGGTGGCAACCCTGGAGGAATCTCGTCTGGGAAGACGTCCGAGTATTTATCCAATAAAGATCGAACGTCCGCGGGCAGAATGCTGCTGACGGCTTCAGATGCGCTCAACACCTCTAAGTAAAGCATGAATACGAGCTAAGTGCCTGTGATTCTAACCGCCTTCATCATATCGGCAATTTTGACGAGGAAGTTTTCTTTAGGGGAATGCTGGTCCTTCGCCATTTTTGATTGCATCCCGTGCATTTCTTGTGGCGGCATAGGTGCTAAATTGTACCTACGCTTATCATGAATGAATGAGTAGAAGTTTGTGTGTCCATTATGCGTAGTTTCTTTATCGAATTGTCAGGGTCGTCCCAGTAGGAGATGTCCTCCTGACATGGGGACGACGTCGCACAGAACTTGATCCTTATACCGTCCTATACTGAAAGAAACTCGGACCTGGTCGGAGATATACAGCTCTGTCTTATTGTTAAGCCACCTAAGTCTGTAGGGTTTCGGATGTTTGGTCACTGGTAGCCCAAGTTTTTCTACCATATACTTGCTGGTAGCATTGGTGCAGGAGCCAGCGTCGATGATGAGAGAACACACTTTTCCTAGGATGGTGCATTTTGAGTGAAAAATGTTTTCACGCTGCTCAATCTCCTCTTGCTCTAACCTCGAGCTGAGAACTCTCCTGATCATTAACATTTCTCCCGAATCAGCGTATTCTACTTCTCCTTCAGACAGTGGGTCTGCCGTGGAAGGATCCTCCTCTTGCTCGTCTGCTGAGTCGTAATCTCTGGAAGCAGTCAAAACTATAGTCCTTTGGTAAGGCATTCACGAGACATGTGCCCTCTTTCTTTACATTTGAAGCATGTAATGACACTGCTTTTTTGCGGTTGATTTGTTGTAGAAGTCGGTGGGCTGGGCCTGGGTGCCGTCATTGGTGCCTTGATAGGTGCACTGCCGTCCATGGTTTTGCCTCTCTGCTGTGGATCACCAGTGGGGGCAGCGCGGTCAAATGGCTTGGGGCCAGGACCCCAAGTGTTCTTTGGTCTGATTGGCACTGAAGACTTTCTTCTGTTGCTCTTCTAGATCTGAACCGCCAGATGGAAAAGCTCGCCCTGATCGTGATAAGGCTGTAGCTCGATCTTTCGTGCAATCGACTAATGCAAACCGTCAATAAACTGAGCCATAAGGCTTTCTTCTGAGTTATCCATCTCGAGCCTGTTCCGTAGGTGCTCGAATTTGTCAAAGTATTTCGACACCGTTTTGCTGCCTTGTGTAAGGCGTCTGAATCGTCTTTGGAGTTCTCGGTGAAAGTGAGGGGGTATGTAGCGTCGCCTCATTAGTTGGTTCAGCTCGAACCATGAAGTTATAGCTCCCATTCTTGCTCTTTTGGGAGTGGCTATCTGGCGATCCCACCACGCTAGTGCATGGTCGGTGAACTGAGCCGTTGCAAACGCAACTCTACGGGGATCGTCGTAGTTGTAGTATTCAAATAGCAGATCCATTCGCCTCTCCCAGTCTAGGTATTCTTTGGGGTCTAGCTTTCCCGAAAAAGTGGGTGGGTTCAACTTGACGTCCGGATGAACGACTGGCTGCCTGGGCGGCGTTAGTGGTTCATCATAGTATTGATCTCTTCTTAGTCCACGGTGGGATGCAACGGGTCGATCATATCGGTGCTGATGTGTATGTGCGGCAGGTGCTGGCGCCGGCTGCTCCAAACACTCGAGACGAGTCGTGACGGTTGACATCTGGGCAGTCAATGTTTGCAACAGTTGCATCATTGTCTTATTGGGCTGCCCAGACATGGACTAGTCATTTCCTGACATATTTCCTTTTTCGAGAAAATTAAATTTTAGAAATGGAAAAATTTCCCAAAAAGGAAAACTTGCAGAAAAAGGCTTTGAATGAATTAAGGCAGGAAGATGCAGAATTCAGAAAGCATTATGGCTCATTCAGAGCATTGTGGGCTGAGCTAGAGATGCTAAGGCCAGCCACCATTGACCTAATTGTTCTCCTTGAAAGGAAAAAACAATATAAGGTGTTTGGGTTACTATTAACTCTTAATATTACTTACTCAGATCTTATTAAGCAAATTCTCAGATCTGATAAGCTTCCTAGCTTGGAAAATGTTTGTGCTCAAATCCAAAAGGAGCAAGGATCTCATAGACTATTTGGCAACAAAGCTGAATTGGTGGCTGCACACAAGAGCTTCTTCAAATCAGCAACAACAATTGAATCTAGGAAGAGGAGACAAACTTGTGACCATTGAAAAAAGAGTGGCCATACAAAGAAGGAGTGTTGGGTACTCCATCCTGAGCTGAAGCCAAGCTGGGATCCTCGGCCACAACAACCCACGACCAGCCACACGCAACTGCAAGCTCATGGCCATGGCATGTACCAACCGTCGGTTCCTTCAAAAGCGTGTGGCATTTCATTTCTTCACTCAACCTCAACTAGTGCCATGTCTCCAGCATCTGAATTTGTGACAAAATCAGATCTATAAGCTCTCCTCAAAGCAATTAAGGATGGTAATGTGTTGGGTAAAACTTTTCATGCTTTTTTTCAAACTTCTTTCACTCCTAATGCCTCTAAATCATTGGTTGTTGATTCTGGTGCTTCTCACCATATAATTAGTGATCTAGGATTGCTAGAGAATATAGAACCTGCCTTAGGTAATGTTGTCATTGCTAATGGAATTAAAATACCAATTACATGCCTTTTTTTACTTCTAATTTGCTTTCAGTTAAAAGAGCTACTACTGATTTAAATTGTCAAGCTATCTTTGGTCCTAATGATTTCTACTTTCAGGATATTGAGACTAGTAGAAGATTTGGACAAGGAACCACAAGAGATGACTTGTATGTGCTTGAAGACATGACTAAAACTAGTGGGCTAGAAGCGGCTGTTAATGCTAGTTCTTTTAGTAATGATTCTGATCTTTTGCATGCTAGATTAGGACATCCTCATCCTAGAGCACTTGAACTGATTGTTCCTGGTTTAAAAATGTAAAAGGATATGTGTGATTCTTGTATACTTGGAAAGCATTGCAAAACAGTTATTGAAAAATCTTTGCATATTTATGATTATTGTTTTGAGTTGGTGCATTCTGATGTTTGGAAATATCCATTTCCATCAAGAGAAAACCATAAGTATTTGTGACATTTATTGATGAAAAAACCAAATATACTTGGGTTACTTTGCTTAGTTCTAAAGATAGAGTATTTGATGTATTTTTAAATTTTCAAGCATATGTTACTAATCAATACAATGCAAGTATTAAATGCTTTAGAACATATAATGGAAGAGAATACACTAGCACCAGACTCCAACAACACTTGGCCAAGATGACATTGAACATTAAACCAGCTGTCCTTACACTCCACAACAAAATAGAGTGGCTGAAAGGAAGAATAGGTATTTGTAGCTGCATGCTCATGATTAATAGGACTCCTAAAAAAGTCCTAGATGACTTGTCTCCATTTGAGGTACTAAACAAAACCACTTAAAAGTTTTTGGTTGTGTTTGTTTTGTATTAGTTCCAAGGGAGCAAAGGAACAAGTTGGACCCAAAGAGTACCAAAGCTATGTTCGTTGGGTATTCCTCTACCCAGAAAGCATACAATGTTATGATCCAGAGACTAGAAGAGTCTTGGTATTCATAGATGTCACATTCCAAGAATCCAAAGGTTTCTATGAATAAAGAACTTGGGATCAATTCAAGGACATCTCCACAACAAGATGAGACCAAGCTGATAATTTGAGGAGGCTCTTGGTGAGCATCGGTATAGTTGGACCTCATGATCAGCAGGCCACGGCCACGGCTCCTCGGAATGTACCAGCCGTGTCCAGTCCCAGTCAGTCAGCCGCAGCACAGCCAACCGAGCCGCGGCCATCCACCCCGTCCGGTCCTTCCATCCATCCGCAGCATCAGTTCTCCTGACATTCCTCCTATTGAACATGGGGGGAGAGACATCTACTCATGTCCAACAAGACTCAGCAGGAGATGAATCAATTCTAGTCTCAGCTTCCAAAAGATAAAGAGTTGTACCCACTATTATTGAACTTTTAGGTGAAGAGGAGGATCCTATCCAAGAAGCTCCACAAACAGTCCTAAGAAGGAGCACAAGACAAAGAAAACCTACAGTGTTCTACAATGGGAATGTTGTGGTTCATCATGATCAGGGAGTTTGTAATATTGCTTACTTACCTACTAATCATGTTGCTTTCATTTCTAGTCTTAATAAATAACAGATTCCAAAGACATGAGAAAGCTATGAATAAGAAACAATGGAGGGAATCTATCCTAGCTGAGAAACAAGCTATGAAAAGGAATGGTACCCATGCTCCAGCCACCTTACCTAAAGGAAAAAGGGTTGTAAGTTCTAAGTAGATTTTTACCATTAAATACAAAAGCAATGGTGAGATTGATAGATATAAAGCTAGGTTGGTGGCTAGAGGTTTCACTCAGACATATGGTGAAGATTATAGGGATACCTTTGCACCTGTAGCTAAGCTTCATTCTGTTAATGTTGTTCTTTCACTTGCTACTAACCTTGATTGGGAGTTATGGCAAATGGATGTTAAGAATGCATGTTTACAAGGTGAACTAGAAGAAGAGGTATACATGACACCTCCACAAGGTCTAGAGGAGGAAGTAGGAGGCGGGAACATACTTAGGCTGAAGAAGGCCATCTATGGCCTTAAACAATCTCCAAGACCTTGGTACCACAAGCTAAGTGTAACCTTGATGGATAAAGGTTTCAAAACATCTGAAGTTGAACATACTCTTTTTACACTAAAAAGTAAGAAATATATTGTGGTAATTCTCATTTATGTATATGATATAATCATATCAGGTAGTGATAATGTGTGTATTGCATCTACAAAAGAATATTTGAAGAGTGTCTTTGATATTAAGGATCTAAGAGAACTTAAATACTTATTAGGAATTGAAGAGTGTAGGTTCAAAGAAGGTTTCTTTTTATGTCAAAGGAAATATGTTGTAGATTTACTAACCTCTACAGGTATGATGGAAGCTAAACCAGCCAAAACACCCTTATAAGAAGATTATAAAATCGGAACTATGGGGGAGCTTGAGAAGGAAATTTATTTTCATGATCCTAAGCTCTATAGGAAAGTGGTTGGTAAACTTATTTATCTAACCATCAGTAGACCAGACTTACGTTTTGCTGTGAATCAGGTATCTCAACACATGCAATGTCCAAATTTGAGAGATTAGGAGATGACAAACCAATTTTTGAGATATTTAAAAGGCACTCATGAACAAGGTATATGGATGGATTGCAATAGAAACACAAATGTGGTTGGTTATTGTGATGCAAATTGGGCAGGAGATAGGGAGGATAGGAGAAGTACCATAGGCTATTGTACTTTTATAGGAGGGAACATTGTGACTTGGAAAACCAAGAAGCAAAAGGTGATATCATGCTCTAGTGCATAATCAGAATATAGAGCCATGAGGAAGCTTACAATTGAATGCATTTGGCTGAAGCAAATTTTGGAAGACTTGGCCGTGAAGTATGAAGAACCTATCATCATCCATTGTGACAATCAGGCTGCTATACACATTGCCTTCAAATCTGTGTTCCATGAAAAGACCAAACATATAGAAGTAGACTGCCACAAAGTAATAGAAGCAATTGGGAAAGGAATCAACTTGCCTTGCTATACAAGGAGTGAGGATCAACTAGCTGATGTGTTCACCAAGGCAACAACTCTGAAGAATGGCACCTCCATCTATCCAAGGCTTGGCCTTATGATCATTCCACAACAATGATCCCAACATGGATTGTTATACTCTTTTTCCCTAGAAAAGGTGTTGTCCCAATTGGGTTTTCCTTCTATAGGTTTTTAATGAGGTAATTATTCATGGTTGCAACCTTAGGCTTTCTCCATGTCTTAAGCTTGAGGGAGAGTATTGGAATGAAGAAGAAATGTTGAAAGAATCAAGCCTTTAATAGTTCCTAAAAGGCATGAGTTGACTAAGTTTAAGGGAAGTGTCTAAGGGTTGTTTGTGTTCTAGTATTATGTTATTCTGTAGTCATTCTTGTTTAAGACAATTCTTGTATCCAAACTAGCCTATAATAGATTAATATAAATAACTATCTATCTCCTCATTTGTAACTTAGATAATATTGTTCTCATTCTCTAAATAAAATCATTCTTCTCTCTAAATCTCTCTAATCTCTCATTCTCTCATTCTACAAATCTCTTAATCTCATATTCTTTCACTTACCGCACCTTCTCGACCCAAGAGCACCGTCTCCAAGCCATTCGAGCGGACGGCCCAGGCCATTGACCCACGACAAAGGGGCAAAGCCGTGGCCATCAGTTCATCTCCCATACCTGCCCCAGCCGCCCCAAAGCAGCCTAGTGCCACAACCACGACCCAGCCTCAGCGAAGCAGCAAGACCGTATGCTTCAAGTGTAAAGGCAGAGGACATATGTCCCGAGAATGTCCCAGTCAACGAACAATGGTACTCACTGCTTCCGGAGACTACGAATCCGAAAACGAGCAAGAGGAGCCAGAATTTCCGACACACCTGCAATCTGACGAGGAGTTGAGTACGCCGACTCCGGGGAGATGCTCATGATCAGACGAGTTCTCAGCTCGAGATTCAAGCCAGAAAAAGAAGAACAGCGAGAGAACATTTTCCATTCCAAATGTACAATACTTGGAAAAGTGTGCTCATAGATTATCGATGGAGGATCCTGCACCAATGCCGCCAGCAAATATATGGTGGAGAAGCTAGGATTGTATGTGACCAAGCATCTTAAACTCTATAAACTACGATGGCTGAACAACAAGACAGAGTTGTATATTTCGGACCGAGTTAAGATCACATTCAACATCGGCAGATACCAGGACCAGACACCTATGATGTCGTCTCAATGTCAGCTGGACATCTTCTGCTCGGATGACCATGTCAATCTGACCTAGAGACCATGCACAATGGACATACCAACTTCTACTTATTCGTCCACGACAAGCATAGATACAATCTAGCACCAATGTCTGCCCACGCCATTCAAAAACTACAATCTAAGATGCCGAAATATCAACATGCTCGTAAGGAGAACTTTTTAATAAACGTGGCAGACATGCGGAAAGCCACCCGTAACAAAGATACCCACCTCGTTTTGATTCTCTACAAAGAGAGCCTCCACACGTCCAGCACTGAGGCACCATTACATGCCGAGATCCGAGCCTTACTAGATAAATATGCCGACGTGTTTTCGGAAGAAATCCCAGCCGGCCTCTCACCAATCCGAGGGATCGTGCACCACATCGACTTTGTTCCTGGAGCTCAGTTACCCAACATACCTGCATACAGAGTCAACCCCGGCAAACCCAGAACCTTATGGCTCAAGGTTACGTCCAAGAGTGCCTCAGTCCCTGTGCCGTCCCGGTCATACATGTACCAAAGAAGGACGGGAGCTGGAGGATGTGCGTCGACTGTCGCACTATCAACAACATTACAATCAAGTAATGGTACCCTATTCCGTGCCTGGACGACTTGTTAGACGAGTTAAGCGGAGCTGCGGTCTTCTCCACAATTGACCTTTAAAGCGGATATCATCAAGTGAGGATGCGAGTAGGAGACAAGTGGAAGACTGCATTCAAAACCAAGCAGGGTCTTTATGAGTGGCTAGTAATGCCATTCAGCCTGTCAAATGCTCCAAGTACATTCTGGCGCCTTATGAACGAAGTCCTTCGAGCGTTCATTTACAATTCATAGTAATCTACTTCGACGATATTCTCGTCTACAGCACGACCTACACAAACCATCTGGAGCACCTAGAGACCGTGGTTACCACCTTACAGAGAGAGCAGTTGTACGCAAATCTTAAGAAATGTACATTCTGCACAGACCAAGTTGTTTTTCTTGGATTCATCGTGAGTTCTCAGGGACTCTAGGTGGACGACAAGAAGATCAAGGCCATACAGGAGTCGCCCACACCGATGACCGCCAGCCAAATCCGTAGCTACCACGAACTCGCCAGCTTCTACCGATGGTTTGTCTGAGACTTCAGCATGATAGCTGGTTCTTTGACCTTGATAATAAATAAGAACCAAGACTCTTGTTGGGGACCCGAGCAGGATAAGTCCTTCAACCTTCTGAAGGAACGCCTCACCCACGCCCCAGTCCTAGTTCTGCCGGACTTCACTCAGACATTCGAGGTCGAGTGTGATGCTTCAGGGACGGGCATCGGAGCCGTCCTCACCCAAGGTGGTCGCCTACTTCAGCGAGAAGTTAAGTGGAGCTGCACATAACTATCTGACCTACGACAAGGAGATATATGCCCTAGTCTACACCTTAGAGACTTGGCAGCACTATCTCCTTGCCTGGGAGTGCGTACTGACCATCAGACACTCCAGCACCTCAGAGGAAAATCCACGCTAAAGAAGAGGCATGCTCGTTGGTTGGAGTATATCGAGACCTTCTCCTATGTTATCAAGAACAAGAAGGGCACGAACAAGGTTGTAGCTGACGCCTTATCCCGCTGATACAGTTTGGTTTCCGTCATTGAGTCAAAAGTAACCGATTTCGAGATGATCAAAGAGCTGTACACGGACCCCGGGGAGATGGTCCATTCCTCGTCATTCGGAGAATCAACGACAACGCCTGCCAGATCAAACTTCCATGTGAGTATAACGTGTCTAGTACTTTTAATGTTTCTGACTTAGAGTTGTTTGATGAAGGTGAGAAGTTCGCTTTGGAGACCAAAGCACTTCAAGAGGGAGGGAATGATGAGGACATAGAGCCAGTCACCGCACCAGTCATCCCACCAGGACGACTGACACGGTCCAAGAGGAAGGCGTTAGGAGACATGCTACTGGAGAGTGGAACCGGACCAGACTTCGAGCCACCCATGACCAGCTCTTGATCGACCATGGCGACCTGGACCATGCTGACCCGTACCAGCCTCATCACGAGCAGTCCCTGACCGAGAGACTCGTCCCGGTCATTCCAACCACCCGACCACGGACGAGTCGACCAGCCAGCGACCGGACTAGCATGCCTAGACCCGACCAGCCAGAGAATGTCCGACCTGTTCCAGCTAGACAAGGAGCCATGGAGGTTCCTTCTAGATTACTCTTCTTCCTCCGGTGTCTTTACCATTACCATTCGGTAGAGACACCAAAAGTCGTGCTAGAAAATTGTACTCTTTTTCCTATCTTTGGTTTTATCCCACTGGATTTTACGAAGAAGGTTTTAATGAGGAAATACTCTTAGTGCGCAAGATGGTGAAGACTTGTTCACTATTCCATCTCATTCACAAGTCTTCAGTTGATTTTTAGCCTAAGTGTTTGGGCTTTTCCTATCTTATTCTATTTTCTAGACTAAGTATTTATTTAGGCTTATAAGTCATGTTGACTATTTGGGGCCCAAAGTCTATTTTTTAATTGCCAATAAGTAAACTTCGTGTTGTTTTAGTTCTTGTAAGGGTAAATATCATGTAGTTTAGCCTAAGTTGTAATAAGGCATTATATAAGCCTTTTGTCTACACATTAATGAAATAACAAGCATTTTGACAAAACCTAAAGACTAGTGTGTAAAACCAGCGCCGCCACCAAGCTTGGTAGCAGCCGTGTTCTTCAGCCTTTGGTTGAAGTTCTTGGAGGATCACAAGCCCCTTTCACAGCTTGTGTGGTCCCCTCGATTCATCCCTTCACTTCTATCGATTTCTGTCCAGCCCACGGTTCTTGCATCAGGTGGTCTCAGTGGTAGACGTGTATAGGCTCTCTTTTTAGAGCATCAGGATGAGTTGGGTTCCCTTGGTACGGGTGGCTTTCCTCATGTCTGCCACATTGATTAGAAAATTTTCTTTGCGGGCATGTTGGTCTTTTACCATCTTGGACTGTATTTCTTAAACGACGTGTGGAGACATTGGTGCCAAGTTGTAACTATGCTTGTCGTGGACAAATGAGAAGATGTCCAGCTGACATCGGGACAACATCGGAGGTGACCAGGTCCTGTTATCTGTCGATACTGAATGAGACATTAACTTGATCCAAAATGTTTAACTCCATCTTGTTGTTCAGCCATCGCAATTTATTGGGCTTAGGATGCTTGGTTACAGGCAATCCTAGCTTCTCCACCATATACTTGCTCGCGGCGTTGGTGCAGGACCATCCATCTATAATCAACGAGCACACTTTCCCAAGGATTGTACATTTATAGTGAAAAATATTTTCTCGCTGTTCTACCTCTTTCGGCTCAAACCTTGAGCTGAGAACTCGTCTGATCATGAGCAGCTCTCCGGAATCGGCGTACACTATTTCTTCATCAGACTGCTGATAGGTCGTAGGGGCTGGCTCCTCGTGCTCGTCCTCGGACTCGTAGTCTCTTAAGGCAGTCAATACCATTGTCCATTGAGTGAGACATTATCGGAACATGTGTCCTCTTCATTTGCACTTGAAGTATACGATCTTCCTGCTACGCTGGGGCTGGGTTGGAGCGGTCGTGGAATATTTGAATGAAGAAGAATGATGAAGACAAAACAAGAAGAGATGAAGAATGTGTGCTTTAGACCTATGTAGGCGCCATGTATCTTAAGGAAGTAGCTTAGGCTTTTTGTGATTAATGATATGTTATCCTTGTAGTCAAATATGTATTAGGTTATCTTAGTATACAAACAAACCTATATTAGTTTAGTATAAATAATTAACTCCCTTTGTAAGCATGAAATTAATTTTTCTAAAATCTCATTAATAATCATTCTCTGTAATATCTCTCTCTCTCTCTCAATTTACAAATCTCTGAATCTCTTATCTCATAATCTTGCATGGTATCAGAGCCAGGTTACATCAGTATGGCATAATAATTCCGCAATTCTCATTCAATCTTCACGCAAAATCCTTCACACCATTGAAACCAGACCTGTCGTGGTAGTTTGTGGTTTGATCGAGTCTTTCCGGCAATAACTCCAATATTCTTGCCATTTTATTCATCAGGGATTGTTCTAAGGTGAGTTTGAGGATATCCCCGGTGGTTTCATTCAATTTGGTGGTCTGAGTCAAAAGTTATCCAAGTCCAAGTCTGGTGGTATCGCGTTCGTCTTCGCTGCGAGATCACGAGTTTGCAACGAGCATATCTCCTTCATTTCTTCATCAAATCAGGTGATTCCAAAGCCTAATCTTAAGTAAACCGGGTCTAGTGGATGAATCAGGAGGTCATATTTGCCCCGTTTTACGTTTAGAAGTTTTATTGATCAATCTTCTGCAATGGGTCCAGATTTGACCTATTTATGGTATTTGTGTTAAAACATTCGATTTTTATTAATTTTTGCAAATCTTGGACAATCAAAACTTATGTTATGATCTTGTGTAGGGTCTCAAGAAGTTTCATATCATTCCAAAGAGTTTTAGTCTTCAAGAAAGGTTTTCTTGATTGTTACTAAGAAACTGTTTTTTAATTTTTGGAGGCAAAAGTGGATTATATATTTTTTAACAATTCTATTAACAGAATCTTTGCTAGTGAGGCTGTTAATATTGTTAGAAGTTGTTGATCAAGGACAGTTAGGCTGTTGAAGGTTGTTACAGGAGGTTGCAAGTTGTTGGAGGCTGTTGATGTGCCTTGGTCACTAACCATTTGGACAGGCGCGTGTGTGGTCTGGTCTAGTCTCTTTGGTTTTATTTTCTTGCAGGTTTTAGGTAAATTATAATGGAGTACCAGACAAACATAAAGGCTTCAGTCATGTTTCATGGGACGAATTATCTCTTACGGTCTAGACCCATGAGGACAACCTTATGTAGCAAAGGATTATGGACTCATGTTACAAAGGCACCTGTTATAGCCTTTGAACGGGATGACTCAGATGATCAAGATGATCACAACAAATGGTTTCAGGACGACCTGATGATACTTTCTATACTTCAAAACTCCCTTGCTGGATCTCTTTTAGAAGCATATTCATATTGTGAAAATGTTAAAGATCTTTGGGAAACTTTGAAAAATGTATATGGCAATACTACTAACCTCATGAGAATTTTTAAGGTCAAGAAAGCTTTGAAAGATATTAGACGCCTTCTTTGCGCCGCCTTCCTCATAGAAGCTGCCGGGTTGCCGAATGCTAAGTTCACAAAGCATTATGGATCCTTCAGAGCATTATGGACAGAGCTAGAGATGCTAAGGCCTGCCAAAATTGATCAAATTACTCTCCATGAAAGGAGAGAACAAGATAAGGTGTTTGAGTTACTTTTGACTTTGAACACTAACTATGTTGATTTGATTAAGCACATTCTTAGGGAAGACAAGCTTCCTAGTTTGGAGGATGTTTGTGCCAAGATTTAGAAGGAGCAAGGGTCTCTTCAGCTGTTTGGAAGTAAAGAAGAACCAGTAGTTGCCCACAAGAACTTCTTTAATGTGTCAGCTGAGTCCAAGAAGAAGAGAACCGTGTGTGACCACTGCAAGAGAACCGGCCACACAAAGAAGTAGTGTTGGGTGCTTCATCCAGAGTTGAAGCCAAGCTGGTTCATTGACAGGTCCAAAGCTTCTTCTAAAAACGGCCATAGCTCCTCCAACCTAGTATACACAAGCGCAACCACTCTGACCACCAATCCGTTCCTTGCCTCTTCATCTGAGTATGTAAAGAAATCAGACTTGAAAGCTCTCTTCAAAGCCTTTAGCTCTGGTAATGTGTTGGGTAAATCACTTCATGCTTCTCTTCAAACATTTATAGCTTCTAAACCTTTGATTGTTTATTCTGGAGCTTCTCACCACATGATAAGTGATTTAAGTTTGCTAGAAAACTTAGAACCTGCCTTAGATAGTGTGGTAATAGCTAATGGAATCAATGTGCCAATTAAAGGATTTATGAAGCTTAAATTATTTGATAAAGAATCCAAAGCCTTTTATTTGCCATCTTTCACATCTAACTTATTGTCTACTAAGAGAGCTACTACAGATATTAATTGTCAAGCTATATTTGGTCCTAATGATTTCTACTTTCAGGATATTGAAACAAGTATGAAATTTGGGCAAAGAACAACAAAGAATGACTTGTATGTGCTTGAAGATTTGTCCATACATCCCATACAAGAACAGTGTGCTAATAGTGTTAATATTAACGGTATAACTGAGCTTTGGCATACTAGATTAGGTCATCCTTATCCTAGAGCTTTAAAATTGATTATCCCTGGAATAAAGTTGCAAAATGACTTGTGTGAATCATGTATTCTTGGAAAACATTATAAGACTGTTTTTGAGAAATCAATTCATTCATATGATAATTGTTTTGATTTGGTACATTCTGATGTTTGGATATCTCCCTTTCCTTCTAGAGAAAACCAAAAATACTTTGTGACCTTTATTGATGAAAAATCTAAATATACTCGGGTTACATTGCTTAGTCCTAAGGATAGGGTGTTTGATGCATTTCTAAATTTTCAACAAAACTAAGGTATTAAACAAAACTTAGCCTAATATTGAACACTTAAGAGTATTTCAGTGTGTTTGTTTTGTTTTAGTACCAGGAGAACTTAGGAACAAGCTGGAACCAAAGAGCACTAAGGCCATGTTCATTGGGTATTCTCTTACACAAAAGGAATATAAATGCTACAATCTAGATACTAGAAGAGTCCTGGTATCCATAGATGTTCAATTCCAAGAATCCAAAGGATTCTATGAAGAAGGAACTTGGGAAGAATTCAAGGACATCTCAACAACAAGATGTCCTGACCCAGGCACAATCCAGGTCCATTCCAGGTGCAACCCAAGCATGTCCCAGCCTACTCCGGCTCTTGGACCATCTGATCATGGTCCGTCTGTGGCCACATCTGATCCTGGCACGTCCATGGTTCCATCGCCGGCATCCCGGCCGCGAACCAGGTCGCAAGTACGGCTTCATTCTAGGGACGTGGCACGACTTCCTCTTCAACCAGGCCACGTACCTCCTCTTGGTCACGAGGGGGGCCAGGAACCTATACATTATCAAGAGGAGGATTCAGAAGGAAATATCTTAGTCTCAGCTTCGAAATGGCCAAGGGACAATTCAACCTAATCTTGTGGATGCTCTAGAAGAAGAAGAAAAAGGGGAATCATATGTTGTTCTTTGAAGAAGTACAAGGCAGAGGTTCCCACCCAACTTCTACTACAACAACAATGCAGTAGTTCATCATGACCAGGGAGTGTGTAATATAGTTCATATACATGATTCTCATGTTGCATTCACTGTTAGCCTTGATAAAGAGCAGATTCCAAAGACATATGAGGAAGCTATGGAGATAAAGGAGTGGAGAGAAGCATTTTGAGCTGAAAGACAAGCTCTGGAGAAGAATCAAACCTATGCACCAGCCACTCTTCCAAAAGGGAAAAAGGCTGTAAGTTCTAAATAGATTTTCACCATTAAATATAAAAGCAATGGTAAGATAGATAGGTATAAAGATAGGTTGGTGGCTAGAGGATTCACACAAACCTATGGTGAAGATTATAGGGATACCTTTGCTCCTGTGGCTAAATTACATTCAGTTAATGTTGTTTTGTCTCTTTCTGCTAACCTTGATTGCGAGTTGTGGCAAATGGATGTTAAGAATGCATTCTTACAAGGTGAGCTAGAAGAGGATGTGTGCATGACACCACCACCAGGTCTAGAAGATCAAGTAGGTAGCGACAATACACTGAGGTTAAGAAAGGCTATCTATGGCTTAAAATAATCTCCAAGAGCTTGGTATCATAAGATTGGTATCATAAGCTGAATGTGACCATAAGGGACAGAGGTTTCAAATCGTCATAAGTTGAACACACTCTCTTTACACTTCAGAGTAAGGAAGGTATTGTGGTTATACTCATTTATGTGGCTGACATAATCCTATCAGGGAGTGATAAAGTATGCATTGATTCTACTAAAGCTTATTTAAAAATTGTCTTTGATATTAAGGATCTAGGTGAACTTAAATACTTCTTAGGAATTGAAGTGTCTAGGTTCAAGGAAGCTCTCTTCTTATCTCAGAGAAAATATATTGTGGACTTAATAACTTCTACAGGTATGATGGAAGCTAAACCAGCTAAGATACCCTTAGAAGAAGGTTACAAGATAAAATCTGAGGGAGAGCTAGGAAATGACGAGTTTCATGATACAAGGATGTATAGAAACGTTGTTGGTAAGCTCATATACTTAACCATCACTACACCCGACTTATGTTTTGCGGTGAATCAGGTTTCTCAACATATGCAAAACCCAAAGATAAGGCATTGGGACATGATCATGTGCATATTGAAATACTTGAAAGAAACCAAAGAACTAGGTATATGGATGAGTTGTAATGGAAACACAAAAGTTGTAGGTTACTGTGATGCAGATTGGACAGGGGACAGATAAGATAGGAGAAGCACAACCGGCTACTGCACCTTCATAGGAGGTAATCTTGTGATCTGGAAGACTAAGAAGCAGAAGGTTGTATATTGTTCTTGTGCAGAAGCTAAATACAGGGCTATGAGGAAGTTTACCAGAGAATGCATCTGGTTGAAGCAACTCCTCCTTGACATACTTGGCATGATTATTTTATTATAAATAATTAGGCTATCTTAGTATCCAAATAAGCTTATATTAGTTTAGTATAAATAATTAACTCTCTCTTTCTTTTTAAGCAAGAAATTCATTTTTCTAAAATCTCAATAATAATAATTCTCTCTAATCTCTATAATCTCTCTTTCTCTCTGAATCTACAAATCTCTGAATATCTTAATCTCATAATCTTTCATGGAAGTGGTCAGCTTTGGGGCAGCTGAGGTGGCCCTGGGAACAGAGCTTCTGACCACGGCTTTGCCCTTGAGGCGCGGGTCAGGCGTCTGAAACATCTCTGAAGTTCATGGTGGAAATAAGGTGGGACATAGCGTTTCCTAATGATCTCGGTGAGCTCGACCCAAGAGGTCAAGGTACCCATCCGAGCTCTCCTGCGAGCTGTCACTTCTCGATCCCACCACGCCAGTGCGTAATCAGTGAACTGAGCGGTTGCTAAGGCGACTCTACCGGGATCGTCGTAGTTATAGTAATTGAAGAGTAACTCCATCCTCCTCTCCCAATCTAAGTACTCCTCAGGATCAACCTTTCTTGAAAAGGGGGGCGGGTTCATCTTTACTTCGGAGTGGTGAATGGTATGTCGAGGTGGTGGCATGGGCTCGTCGTAGTACTGGTGTCGGCCCATTCCCTGGTGGGCCGCCTTTGGTCTGGCAGGTTGGAACGGTGGTGCTGGGGCTGGCACAAGGGCTGGTGCAGGCGCAGGTTGCTCTAATCTCTCGAGACGCGTCGCTATGATCGACATATGGGCAGTTAGAATATTGCTTGACTGTTCTGTCGCGACGTGGACTCATAACTCCCTAACATATTTTTTTTTCCGAGAAAAGGAAATTTTCAAAAATTAAAAGTTTTCCGAAAAGGAAACTAAAAAGGAAACTAATTAAATAGGGAATATCATAAAATTTAATGCCTAAATACTAAAAGGAAAACTATCTTAAACTAAAATGAAAATCAGTTAATGCCTAATTCCTAAAAGGAAAGCTATCCTAAACTAAAAAAAAAATCTATTTAATGCCTAAAATATTGTGGGAAAAATTTTCTAAATCTATATACTAAGAACCTAGACACTAAGAATGTTTTGCAGACCTAGCCGCCTAATGTAGAACTATGGAACTCGATTTGTAGGTTGGCTCGGGGCTAGAGATGAGGCGCTAAGGCTCGGAGCGGTCCTAAAGAACCTCCGCAGGACAGAGTTGATGAGTACAATTTCCTAGCACGACTTTTGGTGTCTCTACCGTGTTGGAATGAAGAAGAATGATGAAGACAAAACAAGAAAAAATGAAGAATGTGTGCCTTAGAAAATAAGTAGGCGCCATGTGTCCAAAGGGAGTGGCTTAAGCTTGTCTGTGATTCTTACTTTTCTCTCTAATCTCTCTTTCTCTCTCTCAATCTACAAATCTCTGAATCTCTTAATCTCATAATATTTCATGGTATCAGATCCAGGTTACATCAATCTGGCATAAGAATTCCGCAATTTTCCTTTATTCTTCACGCAAACTCCTTCTCACCTTTGAAACTGGACCCGTCGTGGTGGTTCGTGGTTTGATCGAGTCTTTCCGGCAACAACTTAACATTTCTTGCCATTTTATTCATCAAGAATTGTTTTCCGGTGAATTCTGAGGATTTTCCTGGTGGTGGCCTGAGTCAAAAGTTACCCAAGTCCAAGTCTGGTGGTGTTGCGTTCGTCTGCGCCACGAGACTACGGTTTTGCAACGAGCATATCACCTTCAATTCTTCATAAAATCAAGTGATTCTAAGCGTAAAGTAAATTATAATGAGTCAATTTGATGAATCAGGAGGTCCACTTTGCCCCTTTTCACGTTTAGAAGCTTTCTTGATAAATCTTCCTCAATGTGTCCAGTTTTGACCTGTTTGTGGTATTTGTGTTAAAATCTTCAATGTTTCTTAATCTTTAGCAAATCTTGGACAATCAAAACTTATTTTAGGATCTTGTGTTGGGTATCAAGATTTTTTATTTCATTCCAAAAGTTTTAGTCTTCAATAAAGGTTTTCTTGATTGTAACTAAGATTTTGTTTTTTTTTAATTTATGGAGGCAAAAGTGGATTAGATATTTTTAACAGTTCTATTAATTGAATCTTTGCTAGTTAGGCTGTTAGTATTGTTAGAAGTTGTTAATCAAGGGCTGTGAGGCTGTTGGAGGTTGTTATAGGCGGTTGCAGGTTGTTGGAGGCTGTTGACGTGCCTTGGTTACTAACCGTTTGGACAGGCGCAGAAATTTCCACCCAACTTCTACTACAACAATAATGCAGTAGTTCATCATGACCAGGGAGTGTATAATTAAGGTCATATACCTGATTCTCATGTTGCATTCACTGTTAGCCTTGATAAAGAGGAGACTCCAAAGACCTATGAGGAATCTATGGAGATAAAGGAGTGGAGAGAAGAAATTCAAGCTGAAAGACAAACTATGGGGAAGAATCAAACCTATGCACCAGCCACTATTCCAAAAGTGAAAAAGGCTGTAAGTTCTAAATGGATTTTCACCATTAAATATAAAAGCAATGGTGAGATATATAGGTATAAAGCTAGGTTGGTGGCTAGAGCGTTCACACAAACCTTTGCTCTTGTGGCTAAATTACATTCAGTTAATGTTGTTTTGTCTCTTTATGCTAACCTTGATTGGGAGTTGTGGCAAATGAATATTAAGAATGCATTCTTACAAGGTGAGCTAGAAGAGGAAGTGTACATGACACCACCACCATGTCTAGAAGATCAAGTAGGTGGCAGCAATACACTGAGGTTAAGAAAGGCTATCTATGGGTTAAAACAATCTCCAAGAGCTTGATATCATAAGCTGAATGTGACCTTAAGGACTGATGTTTCAAAAGGTCAGAAGTTGAACGCACTCTCTTTACACTTCAGAGTAAGGAAGGTATTGTGCTCATTTATGTGGATGACATAATCATATCAGGGTGTGATAAAGTAGGCATTGATTCTACTAAAGCTTATTTAAAAAGTGTATTTGATATTAAGGATCTAGGTGAACTTAAATACTTTTTAGGAATTGAAATATGTAGGTTCAAGGAATGTCTCTTCTTATCTCAGAGAAAATATATTATGTACTTACTAACCTCTACAGGTATGATGGAAGCTTAACCAGCTAAGATACCCTTAGAAGAAGATTACAAGATAGAACCTGAGGGGGAGCTAGGAAATGACGAGTTTCATGATACAAAGCTGTATAGAAAAGTGGTTGGTAAGCTCATATACTTTACCATCACTAGACCTGACTTATGTTTTGCTGTGAATCAGGTTTCTCAACATATGTAAGACCCAAAGATAAGGCACTGGGACATGATCATGCACATATGGAGATACTTAAAAGGTACTAAAGAACAAGGTATATGGATGGGTTGTAATGGAAACACAGAAGTTGTAGGTTATTGTGATGCAGATTGGGCAGGAGACAGAGAAGATTGGAGAAGCACAACCGGCTACTGCACCTTCATAAGAGGTAATCTTGTTACCTGAAAGACTAAGAAGCAGAAGTTTGTATCTTGCTCTAGTGCAGAAGCTGAATACAAAGCTATGAGGAAGGTTACCATACAATGCATATGGCTGAAGCAACTTCTCTTTGACATTCTTGGCGTGAGCATGAAGTATCTTATCACTGTCCATTGTGACAATAAAGCAGCCATACATATTGCCTCCAACTCAGTGTAACGAAACACATTGATGTGGATTAACATAAGGGGAGAGAATCTATTGGAAATGGAATCATCTTACCTTGCTACACAAGGAGTGAGGATCAACTCACAGATGTGTTCACCAGGCTACCACACTGAAGACTGGCGGCTCTATCTACCCAAGGCTTGGCCTCATGTCCATTCCACAACACTTATCCTTATCAAGGAGTGTTATACTCTTTTTCCCTAAGAAAGGTTTTGTCCCAAACTGGTTTTCCTTTTTTAGGTTTTTAATTACGTAATGCTTCATGGTTACAAGCTTAGCCATTCTTCATGACTTAAGCTTGAAGGAGAGTGTTGGAATGAAGAAGAATGATGAAGACAAAGAGAAAAAATGAAGAAAGAGTGCCTTATACACTAAGTAGGCGCCATGTGTCCAAAGGGAGTGACTTAGGCTTGTTTGTGATTAATGATATGTTATCTTTGTACCCAAACATATATTAGGTTATCTTATTATCCAAATAAGCTTAGACTAATTTAGTATAAATAATTGTTTCTCTCTTCCTTTGTTGCAAGAAATTTATTTTTTTAAAATCTCAATAATAATCATTCTCACTTTTCTCTCTAATCCCTCTTTCTCTCAATCTACAAATCTCTGAATCTCATAATCTTTCATACCGGATGGTAATGGTAAAGACACCGGAGGAAGAAGAATCTTCGAGAAGGAACCTTCATTGTTCCTTGTCCGGTTGGAAGGGGTTGGTTGGTCCAGGTACGGTCACAGTCGGCACGGCCGATCAGGGGCTGGTCCCGATCGGTCTGACCATTCCAGTTGGTCCGAGACTGGTCCTGGTCAGTCCGAGGTCATGTACGGTTGCACTCTCGAACAGCATGCTGAGCTTCTCTCATAGAGCTTTCCTCTTGGACCGTGTGAAAAGGTCATGGTGGAATGACTGGTGCAGTGGCTGGCTCGATGTCCTCATTATTCCCTCTCTCTTGAAGTGCTTTGGTCTCCAAAGCGAACTCCTCACCTGGGTCAAAAAACTCTAAGTAAGAAACATTAAACATACTAGACACATTATACTCACCTTGAAGTTCGAGCTGGTAGGCGTTGTCGTTGATTCTCCGTAGGACGCGGAATGGACCATCTCCCCGGGGTGCAAGCTTGTTCTTCCTTCGCTGGGGAAACTTCTCTGGTCGCAGATGTAGCCAAACCCAATCTCCCTCCTTGAATACCATGTGCCGGAGGCCCTTGTTGGCTTTCTTGGTGTTCTGGATATTTCGTTGCTCCAGATTTGCCGTGGTCTCTTCATGTAGACGCTTGATGTACTCGGATTTTGCTTCTCCCTCTAAACTGATGGCGTCTCCCAGAGGAATTGGTGTAAACTCAATTGGCGTGGTCGGACTGAAACCGTCGACAACTTCAAATGGAGAACGCTTCGTTACGGAGTGTATAACCCTGTTGTAACCGAACTAAACATATGGAAGGCACTCCAACCAGTTCTTCAAGTTCCTTCTAATCATCGCTCTCAGAGTCTGGGACAATGTCCTGTTGACCACCTATGTCTGTCCGTCGGTCTGTGGATGATACAAGGTAGAAAACAAGAGGTTGGTCCCTAACTTGCGCCACAAGGCTCGCTAGAAGTGGCTGAGGAACTTGGTGTTGCGCTCAGACAAAATCGTCCTGGGAGTGTCGTACTATCTCCTTGAAGAATAGGTCGGCATTCTGGCTTGCGTCGTTAATCTTGTTGCAAGCGATGAAATGTATCATCTTGGAAAATCGGTCAACCACTACGAAGATGGAGTCCTTGTGGTTGATTTTCGGCAGGCCTAGTATGAAGTCCATAGAGATGTCTGTCCACGGCGCAGAAGGAACTGGTAGTGGCATGTAAGGACCTTGCGGATGCATTTTGGATTTAGCCCGTTTGCAGATTAGGCACTTAGCACAGTGAGCCTCTACATCTAATCGCTGGTAGAGCCAGTAGAAATCCTCCTTAAGCATGCTTAATGTATTGTTGATTCCCAAATGGCCCATAAAACCTCCTCTGTGGTCCTCTCTCAAAAGCAGCTCCCGAATCGATCTTCTCGGAATGCAGAGACGCTTGTCCTTACAAAGGAATCCATCAAACAAATATAAGTTGTTGTAGGTGCCTTTGTCGTACTCCTGGTAGGCCAGAGTGAAGTCGGCGTCTTCAGCATACAGCTCCTTGATCATTTCAAATCCCATAACCTTTGATTCCATCATGGATATGAGACTATGTGTTCGGGACAAGACATCAACGACAACGCTGTCCATTCCTTTTTTGTACTTGAGCTAGAATTTTTTTTTTTTTTTTTCTTAAGAAAAGAAAAACAAAATATATCATGTTTAGGTTGTTTAAAATCAACTAGGAAAATTTTAGAAACTCAGATAGAACACCATTCACATACCTGGACCTTAAGGATTTGTGTGTTGTTTGTTCTTTGTTAGGTTTCTTAGTTGTCAAGTCATAGGACAGTTGGTTATGTTGGCCGCTTTGTGTTCTAGGTCTAAGGTGTTTGTGCTCGCGACTTGTGCTCCAAGCCGTGAGCCGCCTCTCAGTCTAGTTCCCCCAGGTCGCGTCTAGGTTTCAGTTGTCCTCCCTGTCCCGCATCCTTAGGTCCAAGCCGTGTAGGCTTAAGTCCTTAGCGTGTGTCTAGGGTTAGGTCGTCGTGTGCCTCGCTAGGTCTTAGCTAGGTCTTGTTACTTGTGTCGTGTCTAGGGCTGCTTAGTTAGTTGGTCCCCAGGTCGCGTCCAGCCTTAGCGTCCGCGTCTATAGCTCTCTAGGGCTTCCGCATTGATGTAGGCTCGGACACAACCAGAACCGTGTGGAGGTTCAGGCAGGACACGGAACCAAGGACGGCTACGAGAGAGACTCGATCGGAACCGCGGAGTGGGGTGCTAGCTCAGGAGAGACTCGACCAAGCTGAACACGTGAAGTGGGACGGGGAGCTAAGTGGACCACACGGCCTGCGGAAGGGCCATGATACACCATGATGACTTGAACCAGTCTTGGTTCAAGTCGGCGGCTACCAAGCTTTGAGAGGGCTAGGCGGCTAGGATTGTAACAAGTAGTACTAGTTTTTTAATTTCTTGTAATGTCTGTCTATTATTGACGTAATGACTTGGCTAGGGTTTTAACCTTATAGAAAAACAACATGTAGTCTAAATAAAAACAACATGAGTTCTAAAACAAAACAACATGACGTTTTAAAGACTTGGGTCGTGGGCCATAAGGTGATGCGAACCAAGGATGCCGGGTCGACCAGGTGAACACACGGTCAAGTAGAAGAGCATCCGGACGAGGAGCTGGTCGGACTATCGACCTTGGCTGCGACCAAGGCGTGAACCAGGGTGAGGTTCTACCCGACCAAGCCGCCATGAGTGAAGACACTGGCTTGGGTGAACATGGCCTCGACCAGACGTGTGCCGATGCCTCCGGGCCGTTCCATGATCAAGCCTCCGAGCCTGACCAAGACCAAGCGACCGTTCCTCCTCTTGACCAGATGACCGGATCAGCACCTCTTCAGCAACAATCTCAACATGGCCTTGACCGCATCTACACTCGGTCGTGGACTGACTCGACCGGGTCCATTGACCCATGGGTCATTCCAGAAGGGCCCTTGACCCGTGCTAGGACCAGAGCGCTTCAAGACCAGATTGGTGCGTTCATCAGCACATCCAGGCCGCCTGAACATCACATAGGAATGGTGCTTAGGCTTTGTGCAAATTGACTTATGCGAATGGGAAGAGATTGCATTTGTGTGCTCTTTTTCCCTCTTTTGGGTTTTTCCCATTGGGTTTTTCCAAAAGGGGTTTTTAATGAGGCCCAAATGTTATCTCCCATGTCCATTTGCATAAGGCTCTTTGCTAGTGGGTTTAAGCCCAATTTGTGATCCTGCCCATACATGTTTTCAGCCTTGTTTCGAAATGATTTTCAAACTCCCCTTTGTCTATGTTGTAATCCGCGTAGTAGCATGGGAATTTGTGCCTTCCATGCAGGCTTGACCGTTGTAACTTAGGCTATATCTTCTCTGGGTCTGTCACTTGTAGAATCATCGAGTTTTTATGAAAGGTTTCTTTGCAAACTAAAGAATTCGATCTCCCTCTTTTTGGTTACTTCTTGGTGTGTCATATCCTTGAAGTGCCTCTGTCTTCCTTTGTTTTCTTCATTGGTGTGTCATATCCTTTAAGAAACAAAGCCGGATTCACAAGATCTCATCACCATCTTGTTTGAATTCGCTGGATTCCTCCCATTCTTCTTAACCCATGTTCACTCCCATCCATTCCTGTGAACCCCATCCGCTGCAAGTCCATCGTCTAGACGTTCTCAGCTTGGTGCCGTGACTGGGTTATGATCCTGCCTTTCCAGGATCATATCAAGTGGTATCAGAGCAAACATCAGGCTGAGTCCCCTCTATCTCTCGTTTTTTTTCGTTCTTTTCTAAAGTGACCATTAACCTTCTATCCATCCGTGTTAGATCTAACAATTCTGTGTGTTTTCCTTGAACATTTGACTTGTTCTTAGTGTGTCCATGGCAGGTGAAGAGTCAGAATCAGAAGGGGAGTCAAACCACACTCGCCTGTTGGATGAACTCACCATGCGGATGAACAATATGATGGAAGAGCGGTTTATCTCCATGCAGGCTGGACTGAGAGATGGCCTGCGTGAGGATATCAGACACATCTTCCCAGAGCCGAGACCAGACAGACGGCGTGCCTTGTTCCAGGAGCCGGATCTTCCACGACCTGATCCGCCTCTCAGAGAATCCCCTCAACGAGCCGGTTCACAAGGACAACGCACCAGGACGCCGGGGCTTAGGGAAGAGGTGTCTTCCATTAGGAATCCGGCCGACCAAAGTTTCCTTGGTGATGAAGCGGACGCCCATCTCTACCCTAGTGACTACTCAGATCGCAGCCAAAGGAGACCTAGGCGTGCCCATAGACAACCACCACCCCAAGACAGCATTCACAACTTGAGGCTGAAGATTCCAGCCTTCCATGGCAAAAATGATCCCACGGCTTTTCTTGAATGGGAGCAAAAGATGGAATTAGTCTTTAACTGTCAATATTTTTCAGAATATAATAAGGTTAATGTGGCAGTGACTGAATTTTATGACTATGCTCTCAGTTGGTGGGACCAGATGGTGATTTCCAGAAGACGCAATGGGGAACCTCCCATTGATACATGGCAGGAGCTGAAGTTGGTCATGAGGAAGCGCTTTGTGCCTTCACACTTTCACCGTGACTTGCACTTAAGACTGAGGCAACTGAGTCAGGGCAGCCGTGGGGTAGAAGACTATTTCCAGAAGATGGAAACCTTGTTAATAAGAGCAGGAGTAACTGAAGATCGTGAGGCTTCTATGTCACGGTTCCTAGGCGGTCTCAACAGGGACATACAGGACCGCTTAGAGCTTCAGCACTATGTGGAGCTTGAGGAGCTACTTCACAAGGCCATCTTGATAGAACAACAGCTTAAAAGAAGAAGTACTAACCGCACTTCTTTTGGCACAGGTACTTATGGAAACAAGCCTAGCGTTGGACGAGACTTCAAAACCACACGGGCCGCGGAATCAAGGGTGGCACCCACTAGACCCGAACCCCAACCAACCGTCAACAAATGGGACAAGGGAAAGGCGCAGGAGAAGGCCACGCGATCTAGGGATGTTAAATGCTTTAAGTGTCAAGGCTTGGGCCACTATGCCAATGAGTGCGTAAACAAAAAGGTGATGGTGCTCTTGGAGAATGGAGAAGTCCTATCTGATGATGAGGCGGAGGACCAGGAGCCACTCTATGATCCGTGTGAAGATGAGATAGAAGAGCCTCCGGTTCAGGGCCAGTTGCTGGTTACTCGGCGTGCACTCAGTGTACAAACCAAACCCAACGACCCGGACCAGAGAGAGAACCTGTTCCACACGCGGTGTTTCGTCAAAGGCAAGGTGTGCAGTCTCATTGTGGATGGAGGCAGCTGCACCAATGTGGCTAGCGAGAGTATGGTCAAGAAGCTTGGCTTAGAAGTCACTAAGCATCCGCGACCCTATCCCTTGCAATGGCTCACTGAGGCTGGGGAACTCCACGTAACACAGCAGGTCAAGGTGCCCCTAGAGATTGGCAGCTACAAGGATGAGGTGCTTTGTGACGTGCTACCCATGGAAGCTGGTCACATTCTGCTGGTGGGAGACCTTGGCAGTCTGACCGTAGGGTCGTTCATGATGGATACACAAATAAACACCACTTCACCCATCAGAACCGCAAGGTTACTCTCATTCCCATGACACCCCAAGAGGTATATAAGGACCAACTCTATCTTAAACAGCAAAAGAAACAAGATAGCAGTACGATAGAACCTAAGTGTAAAACCAATTTCTTTATCAAAACAAGTGGAGCTTATAAGAACTTGGATAGACACAGACCTGTTTTCTTGTTATACTATAAGGAGGCATGCCTCCATGCTACTAACCCCAAGCCGGCATTGCCGAGCAAGTTGTCTGATCTTCTACAGGATTACCTAGATGTGTTTCCTGAGGAGTGTCCTCCAGGTCTGCCTCCCATCCGTGGCATTGAACACCAGATAGACCTTGTGCCTGGAGCGGCTCTTCCTAACCGTCCTGCCTATAGGACTAACCCGGTTGAAACTAAGGAGATTCAGGCACAAGTGGAAGAACTCCTAAGGAAAGGGCACATCCGGGAGAGCCTAAGCCCATGTGCTGTCCCAGTCCTGTTGGTTCCTAAAAAGGATGGTAAGTACCGTATGTGTGTTGATTGTAGAGCAATCAACAACATCACGGTCAGGTATCGTCACCCTATCCCTAGACTGGATGATATGCTTGATGAATTGCATGGGTCTAAGATGTTTTCTAAGATTGATCTTAGGAGTGGTTACCACCAGATTAGAATGAAGGAGGGTGATGAATGGAAAACAGCCTTTAAAACTAAGCAAGGATTGTATGAATGGCTTGTAATGCCATTTGGGCTTACGAATGCACCTAGCACTTTTATGAGATTGATGAATCATATACTTAGGCAATTCTTAGGACATTTTGTTGTCGTTTATTTCGACGATATCTTAATCTATAGCAAGAGTCTAAGTGATCATGTTGAACATGTTCAAGCTGTCCTAGAAGTGCTTAGGAAAGAACGGTTGTTTGCTAATATGGACAAGTGCATTTTTGGTTCGGATACTGTGGTCTTTCTTGGTTTTGTGGTTAGTGCAGGTGGAGTTAGTGTGGATCAGGAGAAGGTCAAAGCCATTCAGGAATGGCCTACACCGAGGAGTGTGAGTGAAGTCAGGAGCTTTCATGGCTTGGCTGGATTTTACAGACGGTTTGTCAGGGATTTTAGTACCCTTGCCGCCCCATTAACTGAAATCATCAAGAAGGAAGTGGGGTTCAAGTGGGAACATCCTCAGGAACAGGCCTTCCAGACGCTCAAGGATAAGCTTACTCACGCCCCATTACTTGCTTTACCTGATTTTACTAACACTTTTGAAATAGAATGTGATGCATCAGGATTAGGGATTGGAGCCGTACTGATGCAAGAACACCGTCCTATAGCTTACTTTAGTGAAAAGTTGGGTGGTGCAACTTTAAACTACCCTACTTATGATAAAGAGCTGTATGCTCTGGTGAGGGCGCTTCAGACGTGGCAGCACTACTTGTGGCCCAAGGAGTTTGTTATCCATACCGACCATGAATCCTTGAAACACCTCAAAGGGCAACAGAAACTTAACAAGCGCCATGCCAAGTGGGTGGAGTTCATAGAAACTTTTCCCTATGTTATTAAATACAAGCAGGGCAAAGAAAACATTGTGGCTGACGCATTGTCCAGGAGGTACACTCTACTCTCTACTCTTGAAGTTAAATTGTTGGGATTTGAGTATATTAAGACTCTTTATGAAACTGACCCTGACTATGGAGAGATCTATAAGTCGTGTGCTAAGAGTGCCACAGGAAGTTACTTTCAACAAGATGGATTCCTATTCTATGAGAATAGGCTTTGTGTGCCCAGATGTTCCCTCAGGGAATTGTTCATACGTGAGGCTCATGCTGGTGGGCTTATGGGGCATTTTGGAATAGCTAAGACCCTGGCCACTCTGAGGCAACATTTCTTTTGGCCACACATGAAAAAGGAGGTTGAGCGGATTTGTAGCCGGTGTGCCACTTGTAAAATGGCCAAGGCCACATCCCAACCTCATGGTTTCTATCAACCTCTTCCTATCCCTACGCATCCGTGGACTGACTTGTCTATGGACTTTATTTTAGGCTTGTCTAGGACTAGACATGGGAAGGATTCTATCTTTGTCATAGTTGATAGGTTTTCTAAGATGTCTCACTTTGTGGCTTGTAGTAAAACCGATGACGCTAATCATATAGCTAGCCTTTTCTTTAAGGAAGTAGTGAGATTGCATGGGATGCCTAGGTCCATTGTATCTGATAGAGATACCAAGTTTTTAAGTCACTTTTGGAGAACTTTGTGGGCAAAACTAGGAACTAAGCTTTGTTTCTCCACTACATGTCATCCAGAGAGTGATGGGCAGACTGAGGTAGTGAATAGAACCTTAGGATCCTTGCTAAGAACCTTTGTTAGAAAGAATATTAGAACATGGGAAGATGCATTACCACATGTAGAATTTGCATACAACCATGCTGTACATTCTGCTTCTAAGTTTTCACCTTTCCAAATTGTTTATGGTTTTAATCCTTTATCACCAATGGACTTACTACCTTTGCCTTTGAGTGAAAGAAAGAGTTTGAGTGTGCCGATGCCTCCGGGCCGTTCCATGATCAAGCCTCCGAGCCTGACCAAGACCAAGCGACCGTTCCTCCTCTTGACCAGATGACCGGATCAGCACCTCTTCAGCAACAATCTCAACATGGCCTTGACCGCATCTACACTCGGTCGTGGACTGACTCGACCGGGTCCATTGACCCATGGGTCATTCCAGAAGGGCCCTTGACCCGTGCTAGGACCAGAGCGCTTCAAGACCAGATTGGTGCGTTCATCAGCACATCCAGGCCGCCTGAACATCACATAGGAATGGTGCTTAGGCTTTGTGCAAATTGACTTATGCGAATGGGAAGAGATTGCATTTGTGTGCTCTTTTTCCCTCTTTTGGGTTTTTCCCATTGGGTTTTTCCAAAAGGGGTTTTTAATGAGGCCCAAATGTTATCTCCCATGTCCATTTGCATAAGGCTCTTTGCTAGTGGGTTTAAGCCCAATTTGTGATCCTGCCCATACATGTTTTCAGCCTTGTTTCGAAATGATTTTCAAACTCCCCTTTGTCTATGTTGTAATCCGCGTAGTAGCATGGGAATTTGTGCCTTCCATACAGGCTTGACCGTTGTAACTTAGGCTATATCTTCTCTGGGTCTGTCACTTGTAGAATCATCGAGTTTTTATGAAAGGTTTCTTTGCAAACTAAAGAATTCGATCTCCATCTTTTTGGTTACTTCTTGGTGTGTCATATCCTTGAAGTGCCTCTGTCTTCCTTTGTTTTCTTCATTGGTGTGTCATATCCTTTGAGAAACAAAGCCGGATTCACAAGATCTCATCACCATCTTGTTTGAATTCGCTGGATTCCTCCCATTCTTCTTAACCCCTGTTCACTCCCATCCATTCCTGTGAACCCCATCCGCTGCAAGTCCATCGTCTAGCCGTTCTCAGCTTGGTGCCGTGACTGGGTTATGATCCTGCCTTTCCAGGATCATATCATAAGGCCTGGTCGCGAGCCCAAATCCCATACTTAGAAAAATTAGACTAAAATAAAAAGAAACAACTAAAACGTGGACTTGGTCATGGACTTGGTGATGTCCACTTCCGGATTGCACACTAAGGGTATTGCCTCGTTAAAACCTCCCTCGGAAAACCCAATGGGACAAAACCGAAGGTAGGAAAAAGAGTACAATTCCTTAGCGCGTCTTTGGACATCCTTACCCCGGGGTGATGGTAAGGATGCATGAATCGGCAACTTGGCGACTTAGCAATTCCCAGGCGGTGGTCGACGAGCAATGGGCCTGATCTTGGGACGGGCCTGGTCCAGGCTCGGTATTCTTCTGCAGAACCTCAAGCCTCCCCTCGATGAACCGGTTGAACTTGGTTCCCAATGCCTTAGCTCTGGATCGGGTCATGGGACCTGCTGGCACGACTGGGGCTGCGTCATCCGGACAAGGTCCGGATGGGTCGTCCTCTAGGCCGTAAATGGGGTCGGTGCGTTCCGGGGCTCCATCATCCCTCCCCTCTTCAAGTGGTTTGGTCTCCAAATCAATGTCCTCACCTGCATCAAACAACTCTAAGTCAGAAACATTGAATGTCGGAGAGATGTTAAACTCACCTGGTAATTCAAGTTGGTAGGCATTGTCGTTGATCTTCTTCAGGACTCGGAATGGTCCGTCTCCTCTCGGTGCCAACTTGTCCTTGCGTTTCTGGGGAAACCTTTCGGGTCGCATGTGCAGCCAAACCCAGTCGCCTTCCTTCAATGCCGTTTGCTTACGCCCTTTGTTGGCTTGCCGGGCATAAGTTTCCGTCTTCTTTTCCAGATTTTCCTTGACCTTCTGGTGCAGCTTCTTGACGTATTCAGCCTTGCTGTCTCCCTCTAAACTCACGATCTCAGCAGGTGGCAATGGCGTGAACTCCATTGGTGACAACGGGTTGAAGCCATAAACGATCTCGAAGGGTGACTTCTTGGTTGCGGAATGGACGGCTCGGTTGTACGCGAACTCGACCAGCGGTAGGCATTCGAGCCAGGACTGCAGACCAGGCAGCGACTGCAATGGGCCTCGACATCTCGTCTCATATGGGGCCAGTAAAAGTGTTCCTTGAGTAAACTCAAGGTTTTGGCCGCGCCAAAATGACCCATCAAGCCTCCTCCGTGGACTTCTCTTAGTAGCAGCTCTCGGGTCGAACCCTTTGGGATGCAAAGTCTCCAATCCCTGAAAAGGAACCCATCAAACAAATAAAATCGTGAGTGGGTACCAGTTCTAGCGTGGGTGAAGTGAAAGATTATGAGATTAAGAGATTTGTAGAATGAGAGAATGAGAGATTAGAGAGAATTAGAGACTTAGAGAAAAGAATGATTTATTAGAAAATGAGAATTATGAATTCTTACTTACAAAATGTGAAGGGAGTAAGGTATTTATACTAACCTAGTCTAGGCTTGTTTGGATACAAGGATAGCCTTATACATAAATGGCTTACAAGGATAACATAATTCTATAATACAAACAAGCCTTAGACTCTCCCTTTTATTTACAAATAATCGCCATTTAACTAGGAATAAAGGCTTTCATAAATTCATCACTTCTTCTTCATTCCAACACTCCCCCTCAAGCTTAAGACATAAGAAGTTTTAAGCTTGCAACCATGAAGTATTACCTCATTAAAAACCTAAAGAAGGAAAACCCAATTGGGACAAAACCTTTTCTAGGGAAAAAGAGTATAACACTCCAGTTTTAAGAGATGTTGCCTTGGTAAATACATCAGCTAGTTGGTCCTCACTCCTTGTATAGCAAGGTAAAATAATACCTTTCCCAATAGCTTCTCTTACTTTGTGGCAGTCCACTTCTATATGCTTGGTCCTTTCATGAAACACTGAATTGGAGGCTATGTGAATGGCGGCTTGATTGTCACAATGAATGGTGATAGGCTCCTCACACTCCACGGCTAAGTCACTCAAAATTTGTTTCAGCCAGATGCATTCAGTAGTGAGCTTCCTCATTGCTCTATACTCTGATTCTGCACTAGAGCATGAAACCACCTTTTGTTTCTTGGTTTTCCAAGTCACAAGGTTTCCTCCTATGAAAGTACAATAGCCTGTGGTACTTCTCCTATCTTCCCTATCTCCTGCCCAATCTGCATCACAATAACCAACCACATTTGTGTTTTTATTATTACCCATCCAAATACCTTGTTCATGTGTGCCTTTGAGATATCTTAGAATCCGCATGGCCATGTCCCAATGCCTCATCTTTGGCCCTTGCATGTGTTGAGATACCTGATTCACAGCAAAACATAAATCTGGTCTTGTGATGGTTAAATAAATAAGCTTACCAACCACTTTCCTATAGAGCTTAGGATCATGAAAATCAATTTCCTTCTCTAACTCCCCCTTAGTTGCGATTTTATAATCTTCTTCTAAGGGTGTTTTGGCTGGCTTAGCTTCCATCATACCTGTGGATGTTAGTAGATCTACAACATATTTTCTTTGAGAAAGAAAGAGACCTTCCTTAAACCTACATACTTCAATTCCTAAGAAGTATTTAAGTTCTCCTAAATCCTTTATGTCAAAGACACTTTTTAAGTAATTTTTAGTAGATGCAATACCAATACTATCACTACCAGTTATGATTATATCATCAACATAGATAAGAATTACTATGATACCTTCCTTACTCTTTAATGTAAAAAGGGTATGTTCCACTTCAGACCTTTTGAAGCCTTTATCCATTAAAGTAACACTTAATTTGTGGTACCATGCTCTTGGAGATTGCTTAAGGCCATAAATAGCCTTCCTTAGCCTTAGGATATTGCCGCTTCCTATCTCATCTTCTAGGCCAGGTGGAGGTGACATGTAAACCTCTTCTTCTAGTTCACCTTGCAAGAAAGCATTCTTGACATCCATTTGCCACAATTCCCACTCAAGATTAGTAGCAACAGTAAGCACAACATTGACAGAATGTAGCTTAGCAACAGGAGCAAATGTATCCCTATAATCCTCACCATAAGTCTGAGTAAAACCCCTAGCTACCAACCTAGCTTTATATCTATCAATTTCACCATTGCTTTTGTATTTAATGGTAAAAATCCACTTAGAACTTACAGCCTTCTTCCCTTTTGGTAGAGTGGCTGAAGCATATGTACCATTCCTCTCCATGGCTTGTTTCTCAGCTAAGATAGCTTCCCTCCATTCCTTTATAGACATAGCTTCTTCATATGTCTTTGGGATCTGCTCATTGTCAAGACTAGAAATAAAAGCAACATGAGTAGAAGGTAAGTGTGCAATATTACAAACTCCCTGGTCATGATGAACTACAGCATTTCCATTGTAGAAGACTGGTGGATTTCTTTGTCTTGTGCTCCTCCTTAAAACAGTAGGTTGAGCCTCCTCTTCTTCTTCACTCAAAACTTCAATGAGAGTAGGTGTTGTTCTTTTGGAAGCTGAAGCTAGAATGGAATCATCTCCTGCTGAGTCTTGTTGGACATGAGTAGATGCTTCTCCCCCCCCATGTTCAAGAGGAGGAAGCCCAGGAGAATCAAGGGATGTTGGGCGAGACAGAGGCCAAGAAGCCGCAGCTGGTCTGGGTGCATCCGCCGAACCGGAAGGGCCAGGATCTGAGCAGGCCTGTGGATTGGCCGGGTCTGACGAGCCACGGCTTTGGGCTGCTGGAGCAGGTGGCTGGAGTGATGAAGCTGTGTGCTGGCCACCCCCTATTCCAATACTTTCCAAGAGCTGCCTCAAGTATTCAGCTTGATCTGTTCTTGTTGATGAGATGTTTTTAAAATCCTCCCAAGTTCCTTCTCCAAAAAAACCTTTTTCTTCTTGGAACTTTACATCTCTAGACACCAAGACTCTTCTAGTCTCTGGGTCATAACATTTGTACCCTTTTTGAGTAGATGAATATCCAATGAACATAGCTTTGGTACTCTTTGGTTCCAGCTTGTTCCTTTGCTCCCTTGGAACTAATACAAAACAAACACAACCAAAAACTCTTAAGTGATCAATAGTAGGTCTAGTTTTGTTTAGTACCTCAAATGGAGACAGGTCATCTAGGACTTTTGTTGGAGTCCTATTAATCAAGTAGCATGCAGCTACAAGGGCATCTCCCCAAAATCGTTTGGGTACTTTCATGTGGAACATCATTGTTCTCACAACTTCCATTAGATGTCTATTCTTCCTTTCAGCTACTCCATTTTGTTGTGGAGTGTAAGGACAGCTTGTCTGATGTTCAATGCCATGTTTAGCTAGATGTTCTTGAAGTTTTGTACTAGTGTATTCTCCTCCATTATCTGTTCTAAAGCATTTAATTCTTGCATTGTATTGGTTAGTAACATATGCTTGAAAGTTTAAAAATGCATCATAAACCCTATCTTTAGAACTAAGTAATGTAACCCATGTATATTTGGACTTTTCATCAATAAATGTCACAAAATATTTATGGTTTTCTCTAGATGGAAATGGAGATGTCCAGACATCAGAATGCACCAATTCAAAACAATTTTCATATTTATGCATAGATTTTTCAAAAACTGTTTTACAATGTTTCCCAAGGATGCAAGCATCACACAACTCTTTAGGCAATTTTAAACCAGGTACAATTAACTCAAGTGCTCTTGGATGAGGATGTCCTAGTCTAGCATGCCACAAATCAGAATCAGAACTAAATGCATTGGCTTGAAAAACCGATTCTAATTTGCCAATACTAGCCATATTATCAAGTACATACAAGTCATCCTTTGTTGTTCCTTGTCCAAAACATCTTCTAGTTTCAATATCCTGAAAATAGAAATCATTAGGACCAAATATTGCATGACAATTCAAATCAGTAGTAGCTCTTTTGACTGAAAGCAAATTAGAGGTAAAAGAAGGCATATAAAATGCTTTAGATTCTTTATCAAACAACTTCAATTTTCCTATGCCTTTGATTGGTACTTTAACTCCATTAGCAATAAGCACATTACCTAAGGCAGGTTCTACATTCTTTAGCAATTCTAAATCACTAATCATGTGATGAGAAGCACCAGAATCAACCACCAAAGATTTAGGAGCATTAGAAGTAAAACAAGTTTGAAAAGAAGCATGAAAAGTTTTACCCATCACATTGCTCTCTTTGATTGCCTTAATGAGAGCTTCCAAGTCTGATTTTGTCACAAAATCTGATGCTTGTGACATGATATTAGTGGAGGCTGAATGAGAGGAAGAACCGCTACAGACACCCGCCTTGGATGACACCAGGCCGTGAGGGTGGCTAGCCGGGGATATGGCCGGTTGCTGTGGAGGGCGTGATGCCCAGGATGGCTTCAGGTGAGGGTGAAGTACCCAGCAACCCTTCCTTGCATGGCCCTCCTTCTTGCAATGGTCACAGAATTGCCTCCTCTTCCTAGAATCACTTGCTGGCCTGAAGAGACTTTTGTGAGCAGCTACTAGTTCAGCCTTGTTCCCAAACAATCCATGTGATCCTTGCTCCTTTTGAATTTGAGCACACACTTCTTCCAAGCTAGGCAACTTATCAGACCTGAGAATATGCTTAATAAGATCTGAGTAAGTAGAATTAAGAGTTAAAAATAACCCAAACACCTTATCTTGTTCCTTTCTTTCAAGGAGTACAAGTGGTTCAATAGTGGCTGGCCTTAGCATTTCTAGCTCAGCCCACAAAGCTCTGAATGAGCCATAGTGCTTTGTGAATTCAGCATCCTCCTGTCTTAATTCATTCAAAGCTTTCTTCACTTCAAAAATTCTCAAAAGGTTAGTGGTGTTTCCATACACCTTAAGCAAAGTGTCCCATAGATCTTTTGCATTTTCACAAAAGGAATAAGCTTCTAAAAGATCACTAGCAAGAGAATTTTGTAAAATAGAAAGTACCAACTGATCTTCTTGGTACCATTTGGCTTGAGCTGCATCACTCACTTCAGCCACTTCATTATCTTCAATGCCATTTGTGGCAATGTGGTTCCAAAGACCTTTACCACCTAATGTGGTTTTCATGGTCCTAGACCATAAGAGATAATTTGCTCCATGTAGAATGACTGGAGCTCTAAGGGATGCCTGAATTTCCATACTTAAGAGGCAAAATAGGTCAGTAAATCAGAGTAAGAAATCAGATAGAACCTTTGGTCGAGGTATGTGTGAAGCCGGCTAGTCGCAACTTGGTCGGAACAACACACTGGTCACGACTTGGTCGGGGTGGGCGATAAGATCACGAGATCAGCTGGTCACACACAAGGCTGCTGGTCACAAGGTTGCTTGGTCACGCGTGGTCACAATCTTAGGTACGCTTCTCACGAGTAGCTGGTGGTACACAAGCAAGCGTGATCAGGTGTGCTGGTCGAGACAACAAACGCGGCCTGGACTGCTGGTCGGAATGAACACACTCAGCCTGTCCGAATAATATTTTCTTCTTGGTTGGAATCGAGTATTTTAATTCCTGCACAGATAAGTAATACAACTTGGAAGAACAAGAACTTATATGCTGGGCAGGGATGATCAACCAAGTAAAAAAAAATTGTAACAATTTAAAAAAAAATGGCGCCAACAACTCAAGTGTAACAACCACTAACTACCTAAAACCACCTGTAACTAATCCTAACAACTCAAGTAACAAGAATTGTAGCAATTTGAGACTACTAAATTCGATTTTATCAAGATTTAATAACCAAAATTCGAATCTAATCACCTAGAACATTTTATGAATCCAAGAAATCAAATTTAAAGCCTTTCAAAACTGAACAAAGAATTCAAGAAAATCAATCTTGAAACCCTAAACCTATTGGATTAACTTGAAATTTCGTAGAAACCCTCACAAGACACTAATTAAACTTTCCAGATTCAAAAAAGTAAAGAAAACTGAGAAAGAATAAGAATTATATCACCAGGATCTTGATACAGGTGATTTTGGACGTATCTGAGGAAATTTTCAAGAAAATCCTTCACCCTCAACGGAATTGAGTTCTGCTTTCTTTAAACAGAAACTAGACTCGAAGAGCTTGAGTTTAGGCTTTTGAAATTCACGATTTGATGAAAAATTGACGTCGATATGATCTAGAGAATGCAGAGGTTTGAAACAAACGAGATCGCGAACACCTCTTGAAAGAAAATGTGTATCTTTTGATTCCCTGGGCCAAATGATGCGATTCAGGTGGCTATGGATTCGGAATTCGCCGATGCACACTCCAGAGGAAGCCGATCGTCAATTGGAGTTGTGGATTGATCGCAATTTGATTTACAAGATGACGTTCGAAATTGATCCAGAAACAGATGAAGAACAAGATGGATTCTTGTTGAATCAATGAAAGAATGATGAAATTTACCCAGATTTGATGTAACCTGGCTCTGATACCATGAAAGATTATGAGATTAAGAGATTTGTAGAATGAGAGAATGAGAGATTAGAGAGAATTAGAGACTTAGAGAAAAGAATGATTTATTAGAAAATGAGAATTATGAATTCTTACTTACAAAATGTGAAGGGAGTAAGGTATTTATACTAACCTAGTCTAGGCTTGTTTGGATACAAGGATAGCCTTATACATAAATGGCTTACAAGGATAACATAATTCTATAATACAAACAAGCCTTAGACTCTCCCTTTTATTTACAAATAATCGCCATTTAACTAGGAATAAAGGCTTTCATAAATTCATCACTTCTTCTTCATTCCAACATGAAGGCTTCCTTCAGGTCGTCGTCTTAGGCGTATAGCTCCTTGAGTAGATGGAACCCGAGGACCTTGGCTTCCATGACCGAAATCAAGGAATGTCTCCGGGACAGGGCATCTGTGATGACATTCTCTTTCCCTTTCTTGTATTTGATTACGTAGGGGAAAGTCTCGATGAACTCCAGCCAGCGTGCGTGTCGTCTCTTCAATTTTGTCTGACCTCGTAAGTGTTGCAGCGTCTGATGGTCCGTGTGGATGACGCATTCTTGGGCTAGAAGGTAGTGCTGCCAGGTGTCCATTGCCCGAGCTAAAGCATACAGCTCTTTGTCGTAGGCGGGATAGTTGAGCGCGGCTCCGCTCAACTTTTCGCTGAAGTAGGCAACGGGTTTGCCGCCTTGGGTCAGTACGGCTCCGATTCCGACGCCAGATGCGTCGCACTCCACCTCGAAAGTCTTCTGGAAGTCCGGTAATGTTAAAACCGGGGCGTGAGTGAGCCGTTCTTTGAGCAGGTTGAAGGCTTTCTCCTGCTTGGGTCCCCAGCTTAATTCCCGGTCCTTCTTGATCACGGAGTTCAAGGGACTGGCAATGGTGCTGAAGTCTCGAACGAACCGTCGGTAAAAGCTTGCCAAGCCGTGGAAGCTCCAGACTTGGCTGACACTCGTGGGCGTGGGCCATTCTTGTATGGCCTTAATCTTTTCCTCGTCTACCTGTAGGCCCTGTGGACTCACGACAAAGCCTAGGAAGACTACCCGGTCAGTGCAGAACGTACACTTCTTTAGATTGGCATACAACTTCTCCTCTTGAAGTGTTCGTATAACCAACTCCAAATGGGTGACGTGGTCGGCATAAGAGGAACTATAGACCAATATGTCATCAAAATAGACAACCACGAACTTACTGATATACGGTCTAAGAACGTGGTTCATTAGCCGCATGAAGATGCTAGGGGCGTTGGAGAGCCCAAACGGCATTACGAGCCACTCGTAAAGACCCTGTTTGGTCTTTAATGCCGTCTTCCACTCGTCTCCCTCTCGCATGCGGACCTGGTGATATCCGCTCTTCAGGTCGATCTTTGAGAAGATCGAGGCTCCGCTCAGCTCGTCAAGCATATCGTCAAGGCGCGGTATAGGGTGCCGGTACTTGATGGTGATGTTGTTGATGGCTCGGCAGTCAACACACATTCTCCAGGATCTGTCTTTCTTGGGCACGAGCAGGACGGGAACGGCACATGGACTGAGGCTTTCTCGGACATAGCCTTAGTCCATGAGTTCTCGGACTTGGCGTTCGAGCTCCTTAGCTTCCTCCGGGTTGACGCGGTAGGGGGGTCGGTTGGGCAATTGAGCTCTCGGAATGAAATCGATGTTGTGCTCGATTTCTCTGAGTGGCGGCAGTCCAGGCGGAATCTCTGCCGGAAAGACGCCTGCGTAAGTCTCCAAAAGCTTGGCGACTTCAGGCGGGACCGGTGGATCAGTGTTGTTGGCGTGAAGGGACTCCTTAAAGATCATAAGGACGACGTTAGTATCGTCCCTACTCACTGCCTTGCGAACGACTCGGGAGTTCACGAGGAAGTTCTCCTTCCGTGGTCCTTTAGTGGAATCCGTTCTCAGCTGGATTTCCCCGACTTGCTGTGGCGCGAGTGGTGCCATGTTGAACCTGCGCTTGTTAGTCCAGGTTAGTCCGCCCATTGTGCGTGGTTTCCCTGTCAAACTGCCATGGACGTCCTAATAATAGGTGGCCAGCTTGCATCGAGACCACGTCGCACAGGACCTGATCAGAGTAACAGCCTATACTAAAAGGGACCATCACTTGATCGAATATGCGTATCTCGGTCTTGTCATTGAGCCATCGCAACCCGTATGAGCGTGGGTGCTTGGTTAGAGAACATACCTTGCCCTTTACAGTGCACTTGGTATAGAAGATGTTCTCTCTCTGCTCGGTCTCTTCGGGTCCGGCTATCGAGTTCAGAACGCGTCGGAACATCAAAAGTTCTCCGGAATCCGGGTATTCAATCTCGTCCTCGGGCTGGTCGATCTGGACGTCTTGATGCTCGTCTTCTTCTTCATCAGCGGACTCGTACTTGCCGGACGGTGTTAAGATCATGACTCGCTGGTTCGGACAGTCGCGAGCCATGTGGCCTCGCCCATTGCACTTGAAACAAGTGATGTCTCGGTTCCGAGGTGCAGCTCCGGTGGGTTTGGCCGGCTGGTGTGGGCCGGTCGTGGGTCGAGTTGGGTCTCGGGGTCGGGTCGGCACGCGCGGGTCATGGACTGGGCCAGTGGGCCAGTTATAGGGCTTGGTCCAGTTGGGCTTGGGTCGTTGGTAGCCTGCGGCCTTTCTCTTGTTGGCTTGCTCCACTTGGTTGGCTAGGTGATATAACTCGCCGAGGTCGTGGTATTGATGCCTCTCGACCTTGCGGGCGATCTTTTCCTGTAACCCGTCGAGGAACTGGGCCATGAGACTCTCCGGGGAGTCAGCTATCTCGAGACGGTTCCGCAGGTGCTCGAACTCGTCGAAATATTCACTGACCGTCTTAGTGCCCTGGGTGAGTCGTCTAAAACGCCTTTGTAGTTCGCGGTGGAAGTGAGGCGGAACGTAGCGTTTCCGCATTAGATGCGTAAGCTCGTCCCATGATGTAAGTGGTCTGAAACGACTCCTTCGTCGTTCAGCGACTTCACGATCCCACCAGGTCAAGGCGTGGTCCGTCAACTGGGCAGTGGCAAGGGCTACTCGCCGGGGATCTCCGTATCGGTAGTAATCGAAGATTAATTCCATACGGCGTTCCCAGTCTAGGTAGGCTTTGGGGTCGACCTTGCCGGCAAATGATGGAGGGTTAAGCTTGACGTCGGGGGCTTGGTATGGGGGCGGTCGGTCATCGTACCGTGGGTCGCGGTCATAAGGGGTGCGGTATGGCGGATCGTCGGGTGGATCCTCTTCTCGTGGATCGCGAGTGTAGGGTCCGAAGTAATGAGTCTGTCCATTGGTGGTGGCGCCTCCGTTGCCGCGGTGGGACGCCTCGAGGATGTCCGGTCGTTGGAGAGGACCGGGTTGCTTCAGTCGTTCCATACGACTTGTGAGTGTGTTCATCTGAGCCGTAATCTGGCTCAGCATTTGCATTACTGCAGCTGATCCTTGGGGACGTTCGGGATTGTCCGAGCTACTAGACATTTATTTTAATAGAAATTTCCAAAAATAGCAACTTTCCAAAAATGGAAACTTCCCTAATCTAGAAACTTTCCTAAAATGAAACCTTCCTAAAAATGGAAACTTTCCTAAGATGGAACTTTCCTAATCTAGAACTTTTCTGAACTAGAATTGGTAACTATCCTAATTTGGATACTTGCTTAAACTAGGAATGGAAAAAGATTCTAGGGAAATATTCTAGTCCTAGATTCTTTCCTAAAACCGTTTTTGGAAAATTTCTAAGTCCAAGATTCACCTAATATTCGAATTCGGGGTTTCCTAAATGGTTTTGGGAAATATTCCTAGGCGAGTTAATGCTATGGGAAACTTCCTAAACCGAGAAAGGAAAACTACCCCAAGTGTTCTGGAAACTTTCCTAAACGGGCTAGGGTATCTACTGGTCGCGGATTTGGCCTCGGGTTTCGGCTTTTGAGCAAATAAGGGAACTAGGTCTGCGGCTGCTAAACCTATTCGCTCCTAGAGCACACAGCTACACACGGCTGCTAACAGGGAACACTAGGGAACTTGTCTCGGGCGGATGCGAGCGGGTGCAGGGTGAACGGGCTAGCCTACACGGGGGGACGCGCGGTTCTAAGACCCTATACGAGCGTTACCAGGCAGGGCTAGAGGGAATGCTAGTGCGGTCTTTGCCTAAGTTCTAAACGGCGGTAGCTAGCAGACACAGCTTAGTGGAGATAGCGAGCAAACGCGTGAAAGCAAGGGAGCTTGATTCACGATTTCTCAAGTGATGTGTTCTAGGTTGGTTCCTGATCCTAAGTCGTTTTAACACAACCTAATACAAACAAGCAATCTAACAAACCTAGTAGACAAACAAGACTCCTCTTTTTTTTTTTTTTTTGATTTAAACGAATATAAAACAAGTGTGAAAGGGATGTAACCGGTTTTAGTTCTGGAGTTGTGGTAGCGGTTCTATGGTGGTTTCTTACACTTTCTTTTTCTTCCTTTTTTTCGTGACTTGAATCCGGCTTCTCTAAACCTTGCAGGTTAGACAAGCAAACGAATCAAAGCAAGGTGTTTTTCAATGAACAAAACGAATATAAAGATAAAACAAAGGGAATAGAAACAACCGGGGTCAGGAGCTTTTGAGATCTGATACCAGATGATGTAGGCTCGGACACAACCAGAACCGTGTGGAGGTTCAGGCAGGACGCAGACCCAATGACGGCTACGAGAGAGACTCGATCGGAACCACGGAGTGGGGTGCTGGCTCAGGAGAGACTCGACCAAGCTGAACACGTGAAGTGGGACGGGGAGCGAAGTGGACCACACGGCCTGCAGAAGGGCCGTGATACACCAGGATGACTTTAACCAGTCTTGGTTCAAGTCGGCGGCTACCAAGCTTTGAGAGGGCTAGGCGGCTAGGATTGTAACAAGTAGTACTAGGTTTTTAATTTCTTGTAATGTCTGTCTATTATTGACGTAATGACTTGGCTTTTATAGTGCCTAAGTCTTAGGGTTTTACCCTTACAGAAAAACAACATGTAGTCTAAATAAAAACAACATGAGTTCTAAAACAAAACAACATGACGTTTTAATGACTTGGGTCGCGGGCCATAAGGCCTGGTCGCGAGCCCAAGTCCCATACTTAGAAAAATTAGACTAAAATAAAAAGAAACAACTAAAACGTGGACTTGGTCGTGGACTTGGTGATGTCCACTTCCGGATTGCACACTAAGGGTATTGCCTCGTTAAAACCTCCCTCGGAAAACCCAATGGGACAAAACCGAAGGTAGGAAAAAGAGTATAATTATTTAGCGCGTCTTTGGACATCCTTACCCCGGTGTGATGGTAAGGATGCATGAATCGGCAACTTGGCGACTTAGCAATTCCCAGGCGGTGGTCGACGAGCAATGGGCCTGATCTTGGGACGGGCCTGGTCCGGTGATGCGGATCAGGACGACCAGGTCGACCAGGCGAATGCGCGGACGAGTGGACAAGCAACCGGACGAGGAGTTGGTTGGGCAATCGACCATGGCCACGACGTTGGCATGAACCCGGCTGAGGTTCAACAAGACTTGGCAACCGAACGGGAGGACATTGGACCGCTCCATGACCATGCACCCGCCCAGGACAAGGACCATGTCTCACCTCTCGCCCAGGAGACCGGACCAGCTCGTCTTCTGCCACAACCTCAACATGACCGCGTCTACATTCGGCCATGGACCAACTCGTCCGGGCCCATTGATCCATGGGTTATTCCAGAAGGCCCTTTGACCCGTGCAAGGACCAAGGCGCTTCAAGACCAGATTGGAGCCTTCATCAGCACATCCAGGCCGTCTGAACACCACATAGGTATGGTCCTTAGGCTTTGTGCAAATTGAGTTATATAGATGGGAAGAGATTGCATTTTTGTGCTCTTTTTCTCTCTTTTGGGTTTTTCCCATTGGGTTTTTCCAAAAGGGGTTTTTGATGAGGCCCAAATGCAATCTCCCATGTCCATTTATATAAAACCTTTTGCTAATGAGCCTTAGGTCCATTTGAATTCGGCCCATACATGAATTTAGCTTTGTTTTCGAAATGTCTTTCAATCTTCTTTGACCTTGATGTAATCCGTGTGCATGCCTTGGAATTTGTGCCTTCCATGCATGCATTGACCGTTGTAATTGTGGCTATTTCATGTATGGCTCAGGCACTTGAACCTTCATCGAGTTTTATGAAAAGTTTCCTTTGAGAACAACTTTGAATTCGATCACTTTCTCTCTGGCTATTCCGGGTGTGTTATATCCTTGAACCGGCCATTGAAACCCTTGTCTTCCTCACTGGTGTGTCATATCCTTTGAGCAGACGAGCCGGCTTGACAAGATCCCTCCACCTTCTTGTCCTTTACGTCGGATTCATCTCATTTCCCTTTGCATCTCTTCATCTTCTCTTCAATCCGCTAACCTCATATCCGCTGCATCCATCTGCCTAGCTTGGTGCCGTGACTGGGTTATGATCCTGCCTTCCCAGGATCATATCAAGTGGTATCAGAGCACACATCAGGCTGAGCACTTCTCTAACCCTTGTTGTGTTTCGAGTTTTCATTAAAATCACTTTTGATCTACCAAGTGGCCATTCATCTACTTTGAACCGTGATTAGATCTGTCCTTTTGGCGTGTTTTGTTTTGAACATTTGACTTGTACAAAGTGTTGTTATGGCAGGAGAGGAGTCAGAGACTGAAGGGGAGTCCACGCATACACGCCTGGTTGATGAGCTCACCCTTAGGATGAATAACATGATGGAGGAACGTTTTCTCTCCATGCAGGCCGTGCTGAGAGATAGCCTGCGTGATGACATCAGGCAAATTCTTCCAGAGCCAAGGCCAGAGAGGAGGCGTGCCTTGTTCCAAGAACCAGAAATGCCGCGACCTGATCTGCCTCCTAGGGCATCCACTCCACAAGGCGGTTCACAAGGGCAACACATCAGGACGCCTGGTCTAAGGGAAGAGGTGTCTTCCATTAGACATCCAGCCGATCAGAGTTTCCTTGGTGATGAAGCGGATGCACATATATACCCTGGTGACTACTCAGATCACAGCCCAGGGAGACACAGGCGGATGCATAGGCCGCCACCAGTCCAAGACAGCATACACAATCTTAAGCTGAAGATTCCAGCATTCCATGGCAAAAATGATCCCACAGCCTTCCTTGAATGGGAACAAAAGATGGAATTAGTGTTTAATTGCCAATATTTTTTTGAATTTAATAAAGTTAATGTGGCAGTAACTGAGTTCTATGATTATGTTCTCAGTTGGTGGGATCAGATGGTGATATCAAGAAGAAGGAATGGAGAGCCGCCCATTGATACTTGGCAGGAGTTGAAGCTGGTCATGAGAAGGCGTTTTGTCCCTTCACACTTCCACAGGGATCTACACCTAAGGCTGAGGCAGTTGACACAGGGCAGCCGTTGTAATGCCCCGTACCTTAGGTCGGATAAAACGACCATTCCGTTACGAACGCTCGTACATCCGCAGCCCGTACTACATGGTCGACCAGCCGACCGTCCGCTTGACAGCCGTACGCCCGTCCTGCACCCGTCCGTTCACCGCGGCTGATGTGGATTCCACTTAGAGAAATTTATTAATTAATCTGCATGCATGCATAAGTGGAGTATACAGTTGTCAAAATCCACTAAGTATGGATTAATTAAACTATAAAGTTGCATGGGTGGAGGCAGACAGCTGGCGGTTTTATGTTGCATGCAAAGTGAGTGGATTTCATGCATTGGTCCATTCAGCATGAAGAACACTTGGCAAAATCCACTAACTTCACCTCCTGGCTATAAATACCACCCCTGGCCACACTTAACCCATTTTTCCCATTCCTTTGCAACCTGTAGAAAGTTAGAGAGAAGTTAGAGAGTTTAGAAAGAGAGAGAGAGGGAGAGTTTTAGCCGTGAGCTAGGAGAGAGAGGAGCTTGGCCGTGAGCTAGGGAGGAAGAGGAGAGGCTGTCCGTGAGCTGCCTAGTCCATTCCTTAGGAGCATTGCCCTGTGAGTTGGATTTTTCTCCTTTGCAAGAATGTGGTTAATGAGTTCGGTTTTATTTTAAAAAGGTTTTCAAATCGTTTTCAAAGGTTTTCAAATTCGTTTTCAAAAGGTTTTCAAATCGGTTTTCAAAAGTTTTTAAAAATTGGTTTTCAAAGGCTGCATGCATGGTTTTCAATCAGTTTGGATTTTAAAATCCAAGCTTAATATTTTTATAAAATTATTATGGGTATTATTATGTATGTTTTCAAAGTATTTTCTTAAAAAGTTCATGCATGCAAGTTTTCAAAGGTTTTTCATTTATGTTTAAGTTTTTGGTTTAAGAAGGATTTTAGAAGTTTCATGAAAGTATTATGCATGTTAAAATGGAGGTTTACGTTTCATGATGCATGATTATTTATTGTGAAGTATTGTATGGTATTGTGTTTAAGTATGATTTTATGAGCTTGGATTGATGAGTTACCAATTAAGTTGCATGTTTGATCATTGTTCTATATTAATGGTTTGAATTGATGTTTGCATGTTCTTGTTTGATTGAGTTGTTGCGTTAGGTCCAAGGATGCCATTAGTAGAACCTTAGGTTGGTTTAGGTCTTATTTGATTGGCTGTACATGTTCTTGTTTGATTGTTGTGCAGTTGGTCAAATAATAGGCCTAGACTCGACCGAGGGCAATACGAAGTGGTGTCTGGTTTAGGTTGTTGTTTGTGGTTATGTTGTGTTGGTCTATTCGAGAAGAGGTGACTCGAATATGACATGTCTTGTTAGTCGTTGGGTTGTTGTCCATGCGAGAGACGGTGACTCGTATGTGACTTGAGTTATGGGTTTTGAGTTGTGGGGATTTGTGACTTAGCTATTCCGTGTGCATGCGAGGGATGGCTTGCCACCATCCTGTGAGCGACTTGCCAGGCTAAAGCCCATCTTCGTAGGTGCCTTATAGCATGTAGCGACTAAGGACCTGACCGGGGCAGTGAGTACCGTCCATCTTCGTAGGTGCCTTGTAGCATGTGTGGCTAAGGACCTGACCGGGACGGGAAGGAATAGGCTAAGGTCACGGCGCGCATGGGTAGTTTAGAGTAAGCTTGGTTAAGCTGTCTGTTGAGTATAGACTTGTGTTTGGTCTATGAGTTGTTGAGTCCTAGTGTTGAGTAGGACTATGTGTGGTTGCTTCCATCTGATCGTTATGTTTATTGTTTTTGTGTGTGCTTGCTCATCGGGTTGGGGTTAAGTTTTTATTATGTATTTTACATCCGCTCACTCAGCATATAGCTGACCGAACTCATTCTTGCAGATCCCGCAAGTTGGTTGGAAGAAAGGCGTGACGGTTCCGGTGTAGATTTCTCCCCCATTTCCCTTGTCTTAAAGTATGTATCCGGTTGTAAAATTTTTCAACACTTATGTGTACTTACAACCGTTATATCGGTTTTAGATAGGGTTGTTGTTTTCGGATTTAGTTATGCGTCGGATCTTGGTTGTAGAACCTTTGAATTTTTAATTTAAGTATTTATTTCGGTTTTATCGTGAGCTTGTTTCCTTTCCTTTAAGATTTTATGTTCTGAAGTCTCGGCCGAGCATACCCGACCATGATATCCGGTCTTGGTTCAGAAATCTCGACCGTGAAGGAGTCTTACTTGGGGTTCGGATCTTGTGAGTTCGGGCTTTCGGACTATGTTCGGAAGAACGGACGAGCGGGATTCGGACCTATCGTAGCATCTCCGGTCTACTAGGGACGGGGGTGTTACAAGGTGGTATCAGAGCATGGTTTTCGAGTCACTAGGACTTAAGCGCTTTTCGAAAAAGAAAATTTTTTGGGAATGGGGTTTAGGAAACTGGAACGTCCGTCTTTCATTAATGAGTTCATAACAGGTTTCTGTTTTGCAGATGGATCCATACAGGGTAGGGACGAGGCAAGGTTTGAGACGGTTGTATCGTGGCCCAAGACCAGTACCAAGAAAAGAGCCAGAGCTGATTGTGATATCATCTGATACGGATCCTGCCCTAGCAGAGACAGACTCAATTGAGATAGACCCTGAGGGAGACCCAGTAGAAGAGGATCCCGTAGAAGAAAATCCAGAGGAAAGATCATCTGATGAACCTCGACGAGAATCAGTTGGGGAAATCCGCAATACTCCCAGACAGGTTACCTCACAGGACCAACGGAAGGAGATGATGCTTCCACAAACCAAGAAGGAAGGACTGGACCAAGCTACTATGAGATTCTGCTCCGGATGCGGATATTAGAGATGGACAGATTCGCAGGTAGTACAGATCCCTTGGAAGCAGACGGATGGCTACAGAGACTGGAGCTGAACCTGCAAGCAGTGCAGTGCCCGGACGAATACCGCAGAGACGTCGCGATATATTACTTGGAGAAAGACGCGGAAGACTGGTGGTATAGAGTAGAGAAGGAAAACGAGATAAGTAACCACCCTGAAGCCTCCTGGGTACAGTTCTGCAGCGAGTTTCACCATGAGTTTTTCCCTCTTCAAGCCAGGGAAAGACTAATGGAGCAGTACCATTCGTTGGCCCAGCTGGGACGCACCATGAGGGAGTATGAGGCGGAGTTTAACCGACTTCGACAGATCACCCGCTACGAACCGAACGATGAAAATCGGGCGGTACAGCTATTCTTGAGTGGTTTGAGGCCTGAGCTGCGAATCCGTCTAGAGAGGGTACCGATTATGGATCTGCCGACCTTAGTACGTGTAGCGGAGAATGTGGAGCGAACACTAGCCGCGGAGCAGGTTGAGAGGGCGCAGCAAGGCATGAGGTCCCTGAACACTTTGGAACAAGCCCGGACGTACACTCATGACCAACCCATGGGGCGATCGAAGGAGCCGGTCCTGATATGCGAGAGGTGCGGATTTGAGGGCCATCAGATTGGCACATGTAGGACTCTCATGATGGATCACACCATCATTATGTGTACTACTTGCGGGGAGATGGGTCACCATTATGGGATTTGTCCGAGGGGTCAGAGCTCGCGTCCGCCACGGCCACCGAGAGGAAGAAAGCGCCATTAGATACAACCGGTCTGCATCCTTCTGTCCTTTACCCCAAATTCTGGTATGTTGGGCTTAACTTTTGGGAGTGCATATGTTTGGATGATTGGCTCATGTTATACTAATCAAGTCAGGTTTGAGTTGTGGAAGGTCAATCGTGCATGTTCTTGTTTGATTGTTGCACGGTTGATTGACCTTGACTTGGGCTGAGGCTGGTTGGTATAATTGAGTCAGTGTTTGCTTGTGCATGATCATGACTCATTGTGTGTGTTAATTGCATTTTTGTGGGATTGGTTTGTGGTAAGTAAGTTTGAGTGGTTTAGTGTATAGACTTCTAGGTTGTTTTAGGCCCTGCTTTAAGTTTTCATGTTGGGTAGCTAGGCTTGGGTATTTTGATTCATATCAATAGCATTCAAGTCGGGTTTGAGTTTTAGGAGATGGATCGTGCATGTTCTTGTTTGATTGTTGCACGATCTATCGAATTTAACTCGGACTTAGAATTGGGTGTCATGATAGAGTCAATAGTCGGTCGTGCATGTTCTTGTTTGATTGTTGCACGACAGATCGGATTACCCTCGCCATGAACCTGAATTGCATGAATATAGCTCAGTCGGGTCTGTTGCTGTTAGAGTTGTTGCTTTAGGCGTGCCTAGCCTATAGCCTTGTTGCCTTAGTTTATAAGTTAAATGTAGGGTGTTCTCAGATTCTTTAGTCATGGTGAAGTGTGCTGCCCTTCCATTAAGTTAGTAGCCTCAAGTTATAGAGAATCCTTTGTTGGAGCCTTCGGTGAGTAGCTGCCTAATTAGGGTTCCGAAAAGCCAAACCATTTAAACCTTCCCGGGTTGTTGCCAAGTGTGCTGAGGAAGCTGTGTGAATGATGTCGTCATAAGTGACCAAGTTCGGTAGGGGAAGCATTGTGATGGTTAAGATCGAAGTGAGCTATGGCCTGAAGAAAAAGATGAAGGAAGTTAAGAAAATGGGTGCAAGCGAGCAAGACTAGACCAGGAGATGACCAAGATGGACAATCAATCATGATGAAGTTGATGTGAGCATCGGGGTGCCCAGACAAGGAGACCAGACGGATGAACGATCAGGACGAACGCATGGATAATTGCCAGACGTTCCGGAAATACCCATCACGGACATCCCAGACGTATAGCATGAATAAACCACGGATGATCACTAGAGGCTGACCAAGGCCATTGGAGTCTGATAACCAATCTAGGCGGAGCAAGCAGGAAGAAGTGTATGAAGTTATGGTTGAATCTCTAATTAGTGGAACCATTAGCATACCCTAGATCTAGCTTGGGTTCTATTTGGTCAGCTGTGCATGTTCTTGTTTGATTGTTGCACAGTTGGTCAAATAAATGGACCTTGGCTGGATTAAAGGTATTGCAAAGTGGTAACACGGTTAGTGATGATGGTAATGAAAATATTTATGAAGCTGTTGCCAAGAAGAATCAGTCCACGCAGATGGAGTTCCAAGTCTACCGAAGGACGGAAAAACTTAAGGAGTGAAGGATTGATTTAAGAGTTGGAAGAACCAAGGAAGGTTCCGAATTCAAGATTTCGGAACATAAATCATCGAGTAACAAACCTTTGGAAGGCATTCCGAGCTATGCACCAAGGAAGTAAGAGTTGAGTTAGTGAATTCGGGGACGAATTCCTATAAGGAGGGGAGAATGTAATGCCCCGTACCTTAGGTCAGATAAAACGACCATTCCGTTACGAACGCTCGTACATCCGCAGCCCGTACTACATGGTCGACCAGCCGACCGTCCGCTTGACAGCCGTACGCCCGTCCTGCACCCGTCCGTTCACCGCGGCTGATGTGGATTCCACTTAGAGAAATTTATTAATTAATCTGCATGCATGCATCAGTGGAGTATACAGCTGTCAAAATCCACTAAGTATGGATTAATTAAACTATAAAGTTGCATGGGTGGAGGCAGACAGCTGGCGGTTTTATGTTGCATGCAAAGTGAGTGGATTTCATGCATTGGTACATTCAGCATGAAGAACACTTGGCAAAATCCACTAACTTCACCTCCTGGCTATAAATACCACCCCTGGCCACACTTAACCCATTTTTCCCATTCCTTTGCAACCTGTAGAAAGTTAGAGAGAAGTTAGAGAGTTTAGAAAGAGAGAGAGAGGGAGAGTTTTAGCCGTGAGCTAGGAGAGAGAGGAGCTTGGCCGTGAGCTAGGGAGGAAGAGGAGAGGCTGTCCGTGAGCTGCCTAGTCCATTCCTTAGGAGCATTGCCCTGTGAGTTGGATTTTTCTCCTTTGCAAGAATGTGGTTAATGAGTTCGGTTTTATTTTAAAAAGGTTTTCAAATCGTTTTCAAAGGTTTTCAAATTCGTTTTCAAAAGGTTTTCAAATCGGTTTTCAAAGGTTTTTAAAAATTGGTTTTCAAAGGCTGCATGCATGGTTTTCAATCAGTTTGGATTTTAAAATCCAAGCTTAATATTTTTATAAAATTATTATGGGTATTATTATGTATGTTTTCAAAGTATTTTCTTAAAAAGTTCATGCATGCAAGTTTTCAAAGGTTTTTCATTTATGTTTAAGTTTTTGGTTTAAGAAGGATTTTAGAAGTTTCATGAAAGTATTATGCATGTTAAAATGGAGGTTTACGTTTCATGATGCATGATTATTTATTGTGAAGTATTGTATGGTATTGTGTTTAAGTATGATTTTATGAGCTTGGATTGATGAGTTACCAATTAAGTTGCATGTTTGATCATTGTTCTATATTAATGGTTTGAATTGATGTTTGCATGTTCTTGTTTGATTGAGTTGTTGCGTTAGGTCCAAGGATGCCATTAGTAGAACCTTAGGTTGGTTTAGGTCTTATTTGATTGGCTGTACATGTTCTTGTTTGATTGTTGTGCAGTTGGTCAAATAATAGGCCTAGACTCGACCGAGGGCAATACGAAGTGGTGTCTGGTTTAGGTTGTTGTTTGTGGTTATGTTGTGTTGGTCTATTCGAGAAGAGGTGACTCGAATATGACATGTCTTGTTAGTCGTTGGGTTGTTGTCCATGCGAGAGACGGTGACTCGTATGTGACTTGAGTTATGGGTTTTGAGTTGTGGGGATTTGTGACTTAGCTATTCCGTGTGCATGCGAGGGATGGCTTGCCACCATCCTGTGAGCGACTTGCCAGGCTAAAGCCCATCTTCGTAGGTGCCTTATAGCATGTAGCGACTAAGGACCTGACCGGGGCAGTGAGTACCGTCCATCTTCGTAGGTGCCTTGTAGCATGTGTGGCTAAGGACCTGACCGGGACGGGAAGGAATAGGCTAAGGTCACGGCGCGCATGGGTAGTTTAGAGTAAGCTTGGTTAAGCTGTCTGTTGAGTATAGACTTGTGTTTGGTCTATGAGTTGTTGAGTCCTAGTGTTGAGTAGGACTATGTGTGGTTGCTTCCATCTGATCGTTATGTTTATTGTTTTTGTGTGTGCTTGCTCATCGGGTTGGGGTTAAGTTTTTATTATGTATTTTACATCCGCTCACTCAGCATATAGCTGACCGAACTCATTCTTGCAGATCCCGCAAGTTGGTTGGAAGAAAGGCGTGACGGTTCCGGTGTAGATTTCTCCCCCATTTCCCTTGTCTTAAAGTATGTATCCGGTTGTAAAATTTTTCAACACTTATGTGTACTTACAACCGTTATATCGGTTTTAGATAGGGTTGTTGTTTTCGGATTTAGTTATGCGTCGGATCTTGGTTGTAGAACCTTTGAATTTTTAATTTAAGTATTTATTTCGGTTTTATCGTGAGCTTGTTTCCTTTCCTTTAAGATTTTATGTTCTGAAGTCTCGGCCGAGCATACCCGACCATGATATCCGGTCTTGGTTCAGAAATCTCGACCGTGAAGGAGTCTTACTTGGGGTTCGGATCTTGTGAGTTCGGGCTTTCGGACTATGTTCGGAAGAACGGACGAGCGGGATTCGGACCTATCGTAGCATCTCCGGTCTACTAGGGACGGGGGTGTTACAAGGTGGTATCAGAGCATGGTTTTCGAGTCACTAGGACTTAAGCGCTTTTCGAAAAAGAAAATTTTTTGGGAATGGGGTTTAGGAAACTGGAACGTCCGTCTTTCATTAATGAGTTCATAACAGGTTTCTGTTTTGCAGATGGATCCATACAGGGTAGGGACGAGGCAAGGTTTGAGACGGTTGTATCGTGGCCCAAGACCAGTACCAAGAGAAGAGCCAGAGCTGATTGTGATATCATCTGATACGGATCCTGCCCTAGCAGAGACAGACTCAATTGAGATAGACCCTGAGGGAGACCCAGTAGAAGAGGATCCCGTAGAAGAAAATCCAGAGGAAAGATCATCTGATGAACCTCGACGAGAATCAGTTGGGGAAATCCGCAATACTCCCAGACAGGTTACCTCACAGGACCAACGGAAGGAGATGATGCTTCCACAAACCAAGAAGGAAGGACTGGACCAAGCTACTATGAGATTCTGCTCCGGATGCGGATATTAGAGATGGACAGATTCGCAGGTAGTACAGATCCCTTGGAAGCAGACGGATGGCTACAGAGACTGGAGCTGAACCTGCAAGCAGTGCAGTGCCCGGACGAATACCGCAGAGACGTCGCGATATATTACTTGGAGAAAGACGCGGAAGACTGGTGGTATAGAGTAGAGAAGGAAAACGAGATAAGTAACCACCCTGAAGCCTCCTGGGTACAGTTCTGCAGCGAGTTTCACCATGAGTTTTTCCCTCTTCAAGCCAGGGAAAGACTAATGGAGCAGTACCATTCGTTGGCCCAGCTGGGACGCACCATGAGGGAGTATGAGGCGGAGTTTAACCGACTTCGACAGATCACCCGCTACGAACCGAACGATGAAAATCGGGCGGTACAGCTATTCTTGAGTGGTTTGAGGCCTGAGCTGCGAATCCGTCTAGAGAGGGTACCGATTATGGATCTGCCGACCTTAGTACGTGTAGCGGAGAATGTGGAGCGAACACTAGCCGCGGAGCAGGTTGAGAGGGCGCAGCAAGGCATGAGGTCCCTGAACACTTTGGAACAAGCCCGGACGTACACTCATGACCAACCCATGGGGCGATCGAAGGAGCCGGTCCTGATATGCGAGAGGTGCGGATTTGAGGGCCATCAGATTGGCACATGTAGGACTCTCATGATGGATCACACCATCATTATGTGTACTACTTGCGGGGAGATGGGTCACCATTATGGGATTTGTCCGAGGGGTCAGAGCTCGCGTCCGCCACGGCCACCGAGAGGAAGAAAGCGCCATTAGATACAACCGGTCTGCATCCTTCTGTCCTTTACCCCAAATTCTGGTATGTTGGGCTTAACTTTTGGGAGTGCATATGTTTGGATGATTGGCTCATGTTATACTAATCAAGTCAGGTTTGAGTTGTGGAAGGTCAATCGTGCATGTTCTTGTTTGATTGTTGCACGGTTGATTGACCTTGACTTGGGCTGAGGCTGGTTGGTATAATTGAGTCAGTGTTTGCTTGTGCATGATCATGACTCATTGTGTGTGTTAATTGCATTTTTGTGGGATTGGTTTGTGGTAAGTAAGTTTGAGTGGTTTAGTGTATAGACTTCTAGGTTGTTTTAGGCCCTGCTTTAAGTTTTCATGTTGGGTAGCTAGGCTTGGGTATTTTGATTCATATCAATAGCATTCAAGTCGGGTTTGAGTTTTAGGAGATGGATCGTGCATGTTCTTGTTTGATTGTTGCACGATCTATCGAATTTAACTCGGACTTAGAATTGGGTGTCATGATAGAGTCAATAGTCGGTCGTGCATGTTCTTGTTTGATTGTTGCACGACAGATCGGATTACCCTCGCCATGAACCTGAATTGCATGAATATAGCTCAGTCGGGTCTGTTGCTGTTAGAGTTGTTGCTTTAGGCGTGCCTAGCCTATAGCCTTGTTGCCTTAGTTTATAAGTTAAATGTAGGGTGTTCTCAGATTCTTTAGTCATGGTGAAGTGTGCTGCCCTTCCATTAAGTTAGTAGCCTCAAGTTATAGAGAATCCTTTGTTGGAGCCTTCGGTGAGTAGCTGCCTAATTAGGGTTCCGAAAAGCCAAACCATTTAAACCTTCCCGGGTTGTTGCCAAGTGTGCTGAGGAAGCTGTGTGAATGATGTCGTCATAAGTGACCAAGTTCGGTAGGGGAAGCATTGTGATGGTTAAGATCGAAGTGAGCTATGGCCTGAAGAAAAAGATGAAGGAAGTTAAGAAAATGGGTGCAAGCGAGCAAGACTAGACCAGGAGATGACCAAGATGGACAATCAATCATGATGAAGTTGATGTGAGCATCGGGGTGCCCAGACAAGGAGACCAGACGGATGAACGATCAGGACGAACGCATGGATAATTGCCAGACGTTCCGGAAATACCCATCACGGACATCCCAGACGTATAGCATGAATAAACCACGGATGATCACTAGAGGCTGACCAAGGCCATTGGAGTCTGATAACCAATCTAGGCGGAGCAAGCAGGAAGAAGTGTATGAAGTTATGGTTGAATCTCTAATTAGTGGAACCATTAGCATACCCTAGATCTAGCTTGGGTTCTATTTGGTCAGCTGTGCATGTTCTTGTTTGATTGTTGCACAGTTGGTCAAATAAATGGACCTTGGCTGGATTAAAGGTATTGCAAAGTGGTAACACGGTTAGTGATGATGGTAATGAAAATATTTATGAAGCTGTTGCCAAGAAGAATCAGTCCACGCAGATGGAGTTCCAAGTCTACCGAAGGACGGAAAAACTTAAGGAGTGAAGGATTGATTTAAGAGTTGGAAGAACCAAGGAAGGTTCCGAATTCAAGATTTCGGAACATAAATCATCGAGTAACAAACCTTTGGAAGGCATTCCGAGCTATGCACCAAGGAAGTAAGAGTTGAGTTAGTGAATTCGGGGACGAATTCCTATAAGGAGGGGAGAATGTAATGCCCCGTACCTTAGGTCAGATAAAACGACCATTCCGTTACGAACGCTCGTACATCCGCAGCCCGTACTACATGGTCGACCAGCCGACCGTCCGCTTGACAGCCGTACGCCCGTCCTGCACCCGTCCGTTCACCGCGGCTGATGTGGATTCCACTTAGAGAAATTTATTAATTAATCTGCATGCATGCATCAGTGGAGTATACAGCTGTCAAAATCCACTAAGTATGGATTAATTAAACTATAAAGTTGCATGGGTGGAGGCAGACAGCTGGCGGTTTTATGTTGCATGCAAAGTGAGTGGATTTCATGCATTGGTCCATTCAGCATGAAGAACACTTGGCAAAATCCACTAACTTCACCTCCTGGCTATAAATACCACCCCTGGCCACACTTAACCCATTTTTCCCATTCCTCTGCAACCTGTAGAAAGTTAGAGAGTTTAGAAAGAGAGAGAGAGGGAGAGTTTTAGCCGTGAGCTAGGAGAGAGAGGAGCTTGGCCGTGAGCTAGGGAGGAAGAGGAGAGGCTGTCCGTGAGCTGCCTAGTCCATTCCTTAGGAGCATTGCCCTGTGAGTTGGATTTTTCTCCTTTGCAAGAATGTGGTTAATGAGTTCGGTTTTATTTTAAAAAGGTTTTCAAATCGTTTTCAAAGGTTTTCAAATTCGTTTTCAAAAGGTTTTCAAATCGGTTTTCAAAGGTTTTTAAAAATTGGTTTTCAAAGGCTGCATGCATGGTTTTCAATCAGTTTGGATTTTAAAATCCAAGCTTAATATTTTTATAAAATTATTATGGGTATTATTATGTATGTTTTCAAAGTATTTTCTTAAAAAGTTCATGCATGCAAGTTTTCAAAGGTTTTTCATTTATGTTTAAGTGTTTGGTTTAAGAAGGATTTTAGAAGTTTCATGAAAGTATTATGCATGTTAAAATGGAGGTTTACGTTTCATGATGCATGATTATTTATTGTGAAGTATTGTATGGTATTGTGTTTAAGTATGATTTTATGAGCTTGGATTGATGAGTTACCAATTAAGTTGCATGCTTGATCATTGTTCTATATTAATGGTTTGATTTGATGTTTGCATGTTCTTGTTTGATTGAGTTGTTGCGTTAGGTCCAAGGATGCCATTAGTAGAACCTTAGGTTGGTTTAGGTCTTATTTGATTGGCTGTACATGTTCTTGTTTGATTGTTGTGCAGTTGGTCAAATAATAGGCCTAGACTCGACCGAGGGCAATACGAAGTGGTGTCTGGTTTAGGTTGTTGTTTGTGGTTATGTTGTGTTGGTCTATTCGAGAAGAGGTGACTCGAATATGACATGTCTTGTTAGTCGTTGGGTTGTTGTCCATGCGAGAGACGGTGACTCGTATGTGACTTGAGTTATGGGTTTTGAGTTGTGGGGATTTGTGACTTAGCTATTCCGTGTGCATGCGAGGGATGGCTTGCCACCATCCTGTGAGCGACTTGCCAGGCTAAAGCCCATCTTCGTAGGTGCTTTATAGCATGTAGCGACTAAGGACCTGACCGGGGCAGTGAGTACCGTCCATCTTCGTAGGTGCCTTGTAGCATGTGTGGCTAAGGACCTGACCGGGACAGGAAGGAATAGGCTAAGGTCACGGCGCGCATGGGTAGTTTAGAGTAAGCTTGGTTAAGCTGTCTGTTGAGTATAGACTTGTGTTTGGTCTATGAGTTGTTGAGTCCTAGTGTTGAGTAGGACTATGTGTGGTTGCTTCCATCTGATCGTTATGTTTATTGTTTTTGTGTGTGCTTGCTCATCGGGTTGGGGTTAAGTTTTTATTATGTATTTTACATCCGCTCACTCAGCATATAGCTGACCGAACTCATTCTTGCAGATCCCGCAAGTTGGTTGAAAGAAAGGCGTGACGGTTCCGGTGTAGATTTCTCCCCCATTTCCCTTGTCTTAGAGTATGTATCCGGTTGTAAGATTTTTCGACACTTATGTGTACTTACAACCGTTATATCGGTTTTAGATAGGGTTGTTGTTTTCGGATTTAGTTATGCGTCGGATCTTGGTTGTAGAACCTTTGAATTTTTAATTTAAGTATTTATTTCGGTTTTATCGTGAGCTTGTTTCCTTTCCTTTAAGATTTTATGTTCTGAAGTCTCGGCCGAGCATACCCGACCATGATATCCGGTCTTGGTTCAGAAATCTCGACCGTGAAGGAGTCTTACTTGGGGTTCGGATCTTGTGAGTTCGGGCTTTCGGACTATGTTCGGAAGAACGGACGAGCGGGATTCGGACCTATCGTAGCATCTCCGGTCTACTAGGGACGGGGGTGTTACAGCCGTGGTGTTGAAGATTACTTCCAGGAGATGGAAACTTTACTGATCAGGGCAGGAGTGACTGAGGACCGTGAGGCTACCATGTCACGGTTCTTGGGCGGCCTTAATAGAGATATCCAGGACCGCTTGGAACTCCAACATTATGTGGAGCTTGAAGAGCTCTTACACAAAGCTATATTGATAGAGCAGCAGCTTAAAAGAAGAAGCACTAACCGCTCTCCTTTTGGTGCAGGTTCATATGGCAGCAAACCTGGTATTGGGCGTCACTTCAAACCCACACGGCCCGTGGAACCAAGGACCGTGTCTACTAGACCAGAACCTCAACCAACCCTCAGCAAGTGGGACAGAGGCAAAGCGCATGAGAAGCCCACACGGTCAAGGGATGTCAAGTGCTTCAAGTGTCAAGGCTTAGGACACTATGCCAATGAGTGTGTAAACAAGAAGGTTATGGTGCTTATGGAGAATGGTGAGGTCTTGACCGATGATGAGGAAGAGGAACCGAATCCAGCCCATGACCATTATGAGGATGAAGTGGAAGAACCCCCGGTCCAAGGCCAGCTGATGGTCACACGGCGTGCTTTGAATGTGCAAACCAGGGCCAAAGACCCGGACCAAAGGGAGAATCTCTTCCATACTCGGTGCCTTGTTAAAGGGAAGGTGTGTAGCCTCATTGTGGACGGGGGCAGCTGTACCAACGTGGCCAGTGAGAGGATGGTCCAGAAACTTGGCCTGGAAGTTACCAAACACCCGCGGCCATATCCTTTGCAATGGCTTACTGAGACAGGGGAACTCCGCGTGACCCAACAGGTCAAGGTACCCTTGGAGATTGGTAGCTACAAGGACGAGGTGTTGTGTGATGTTTTACCCATGGAAGCAGGGCACATCCTGCTTGGGAGACCGTGGCAGTCTGACCGTAGGGTCACCCACGATGGGTACACAAACAAGCATCATTTCACCCATCAGAACCGAAAGGTGACACTCATTCCTATGACCCCTCAAGAGGTATACAAAGACCAACTCTTCCTTAAGCAACAAAAGAAGCAGGAGAACACTTCCTTAGAGTCTAAAGTAAAGACTAATTTCTTTATTAAAGCTAGTAGAGTCTCTAAGAATCTAGATAGCCATAAACCGGTGTTGCTATTATATTTTAAGGAGGCTTGCCTCCATGCTACTGACCCCAAGCCGGCATTGCCGAGCAAGTTGTCTGATCTTCTACAGGATTACCTAGATGTGTTTCCTGAGGAGTGTCCTCCAGGTCTTCCTCCCATCCGTGGCATTGAACACCAGATTGACTTTGTGCCTGGAGCGGCCCTTCCAAATCGTCCTGCCTATAGGACCAACCCGGTTGAAACTAAGGAGATTCAGGCGCAGGTAGAGGAACTCATGAGGAAAGGGCACATCAGGGAGAGTCTAAGCCCATGTGCCGTTCCAGTTTTGTTAGTGCCTAAGAAAGATGGTAAGTACCGTATGTGTGTTGATTGTAGAGCAATCAACAACATCACGGTCAGGTATCGTCACCCTATCCCTAGACTTGATGATATGCTTGATGAGTTGCATGGGTTTAGACTGTTTACTAAGATTGATCTTAGGAGTGGTTACCACCAAATTAGGATAAAGGAGGGTGATGAATGGAAAAAAGCATTTAAAACTAAGCAAGGATTGTATGAATGGCTTGTAATGCCATTTGGGCTTACAAATGCTCCTAGTACTTTCATGAGATTGATGAATCACATACTTAGGCAATTCATTGGACATTTTGTGGTTGTTTACTTTGATGACATCCTGATTTACAGTAAGAGTCTAAAGGAGCATGTTGAACATGTTCAGGCTGTCTTAGATATACTTAGGAAAGAAAGATTATTTGCTAACATGGACAAGTGCGTTTTTGGCTCGGATACTGTGGTTTTTCTTGGCTTTGTGGTCAGTGCAGATGGCGTGAGTGTGGACCAGGAGAAGGTCAAAGCCATCCAAGAATGGCCTACACCAACAAGCGTGAGTGAAGTGAGAAGCTTCCATGGTTTGGCTGGATTCTACAGGCGGTTTGTCAAGGATTTTAGTACCCTTGCCGCCCCATTGACCGAGATCATCAAGAAAGAAGTGGGGTTCAAGTGGGAACAACCTCAGGAACAGGCCTTCCAGACACTCAAGGATAAGCTTACTCATGCCCCATTACTTGCTTTACCTGATTTCACTAACACGTTTGAAATAGAATGTGATGCATCAGGCTTAGGTATTGGAGCTGTGCTCATGCAAGAACGCCGACCCATTGCCTATTTTAGTGAAAAGCTGGGTGGTGCCACATTAAACTACCCTACTTATGATAAAGAGCTGTATGCTCTGGTGAGGGCGCTTCAGACTTGGCAGCACTATTTGTGGCCCAAGGAGTTTGTTATCCATACCGACCATGAATCCTTGAAGCACCTCAAAGGGCAACAGAAGCTAAACAAACGCCATGCCAAGTGGGTAGAGTTTATTGAAACCTTTCCCTATATTATTAAGTACAAGCAGGGAAAAGAAAACATTGTGGCTGATGCACTATCCAGGAAGTACACTTTACTTTCAACCCTTGAAGTTAAGTTATTGGGATTTGAACATATTAAACCTCTGTATGAAATTGACCCGGACTATGGAGACATCTATAAGTCCTGCTCTAAGTCTTCTACAGGTTCTTATTATCAGAAGGATGGTTTTCTTTTTCATGAAAACCGGCTTTGTGTACCAAGGTGTTCCCTGCGTGAGCTGTTCATAAGGGAAGCCCATTCTGGTGGGCTTATGGGACATTTTGGTATAACTAAGACATTATGCGTGAGCACTTCCAGTGGCCTCATATGAAAAAGGACGTGGAACGCTTGTGTAATAGATGTCCTACTTGCAAAATGGCCAAAGCGACCACCCAACCCCACGGTTTGTATCAACCGCTTCCTATCCCTGAACATCCTTGGCTAGACTTATCAATGGATTTTATCTTAGGCTTGCCTAGGACTAGGAATGGGAAGGATTCGATTTTTGTTGTTGTAGACCGGTTCTCTAAAATGTCTCATTTCCTAGCTTGTCATAAGACTGATGAGGCATCGCATGTTGCCAATCTATTCTTTAGAGAGATAGTTAGATTGCATGGTATGCCTAGGAGTATTGTATCTGATAGAGACACTCGGTTTCTTAGCCATTTTTGGAGAACACTCTGGTCAAAACTAGGAACTAAGTTATGTTTCTCTACTACTTGTCATCCGGAGAGTGATGGTCAGACTGAGGTAGTGAATAGGACCTTAGGATCCTTGTTACGTGCCTTTGTTGGGAAAAATCTTAGGACATGGGAGGATAGCCTACCTTACCTTGAGTTTGCTTATAATCATTCTGTACATTCAGCGTCTAAGTTCTCACCATTCCAAATTGTTTATGGTTTTAACCCTATGTCACCATTGGATTTAATGCCTCTTCCTTTAAGTGTGAGATCTAGTGTGGATGGTGAGCAAAAGGCCAAAATGGTTCAGAGGATTCATGCAGAAGCCCGCAAGAACATTGAGGCCAAGACCAAGCAATATGCCAAGAATGCTAACAAGAACCGAAAGAAGGTGGTATTTCAACCAGGAGACCAAGTGTGGATACACTTAAGAAAGGAACGCTTCCCTGTTGAAAGGCGCTCCAAACTCCTCCCTAGGGTTGATGGCCCCTTCACCATCACCAAACGCTTGAATGACAACGCCTATGTTTTGGATCTACAATGTAAGTATGCTATCAGCTCAAGCTTTAATGTTGCTGACCTTATTCCCTTTTGTGCAGATAATCAGGATTTGAGGACAAATCCTTTTCAAGATAGGGGGAATGATGTGGATCAGGACGACCAGGTCGACCAGGCGAATGCGCGGACGAGTGGACAAGCAACCGGACGAGGAGTTGGTTGGGCAATCGACCATGGCCACGACCTTGGCATGAACCCGGCTGAGGTTCAAAAAGACTTGGCAACCGAACGGGAGGACATTGGACCGCTCCATGACCATGCACCCGCCCAGGACAAGGACCATGTCTCACCTCTCGCCCAGGAGACCGGACCAGCTCGTCTTCTGCCACAACCTCAACATGACCGCGTCTACATTCGGCCATGGACCAACTCGTCCGGGCCCATTGATCCATGGGTTATTCCAGAAGGCCCTTTGACCCGTGCAAGGACCAAGGCGCTTCAAGACCAGATTGGAGCCTTCATCAGCACATCCAGGCCGTCTGAACACCACATAGGTATGGTCCTTAGGCTTTGTGCAAATTGAGTTATATAGATGGGAAGAGATTGCATTTTTGTGCTCTTTTTCCCTCTTTTGGGTTTTTCCCATTGGGTTTTTCCAAAAGGGGTTTTTGATGAGGCCCAAATGCAATCTCCCATGTCCATTTATATAAAACCTTTTGCTAATGAGCCTTAGGTCCATTTGAATTCGGCCCATACATGAATTTAGCTTTGTTTTCGAAATGTCTTTCAATCTTCTTTGACCTTGATGTAATCCGTGTGCATGCCTTGGAATTTGTGCCTTCCATGCATGCATTGACCGTTGTAATTGTGGCTATTTCATGTATGGCTCAGGCACTTGAACCTTCATCGAGTTTTATGAAAAGTTTCTTTTGAGAACAACTTTGAATTCGATCACTTTCTCTCTGGCTATTCCGGGTGTGTTATATCCTTGAACCGGCCATTGAAACCCTTGTCTTCCTCACTGGTGTGTCATATCCTTTGAGCAGACGAGTCGGCTTGACAAGATCCCTCCACCTTCTTGTCCTTTACGCCGGATTCATCTCATTTCCCTTTGCATCTCTTCATCTTCTCTTCGATCCGCTAACCTCATATCCGCTGCATCCATCTGCCTAGCTTGGTGCCGTGACTGGGTTATGATCCTGCCTTCCCAGGATCATATCATCCGGGCTCGGTATTCTTCTGCAGAACATCAAGCCTCCCCTCGATGAACCGGTTGAACTTGGTTCCCAATGCCTTAGCTCTGGATCGGGTCATGGGACCTGCTGGCACGACTGGGGCTGCGTCATCCGGACAAGGTCCGGATGGGTCGTCCGCTAGGCCGTCAATGGGGTCGGTGCGTTCCGGGGCTCCATCACGCATCCTAGGGTACTCTTGCCGTGTAGCCGAGTCTTGTCCTATTCGCGTCCAGTATTCGCGTCCTAGGTAGCTAGCAGTGTCCGGTGTTTGGGTCGCTAGTCTGGTGCTCCTGTCCTGCGTAGTGTCTTAGACCATCCCTAGGTTAAGTCGCATCCACTTAGCAGACACCCGTCCTGCGCCCCCCCAGGTGTAGCCGCGTCCGCGTCTTAGTTCGACTACTTAGGCGGCTAGGTTTCTGGTAGGTTTAGGCATTGTAGTTTTAGTTTAGGAAGTTTCCCTTAGTGATCTAGATTCATTAGATAGTTTCCCTAAAGGTTTTAGGCAATAAAATTAGTTTAGGAAATCTGTCTAGCTAGTTTTAGGAAAATTCCTATAATTAATAGATAGATAGTTAGTTTCCTTTTAGGAATTAGAAAATACTTAGATTTTTATTCTCTTACATATTTAGTATTTAATATATTTCTATATCTTAGTTTAGGGAAATATATCCTTATGATATTTTCCATAATCTAGGTTGCCATTTCTAGACTTAGGAAATTTTTCCTTTTATTTTTATTTCCTTTGTGTATCTTAGGAAATTTTCTTTAATTCTGATTTCTTTGTGATATCTGTGGAACCTTTCCACATAAGGAAAGTTTCCAAAATCTGCAAGTTTCCCGAAAAGGAAACTTTCCTTTTCTGAAAATTTCTTTTCCTCGGAAAAGGAAATATGTCAAGTCGAGACGAGTCTCCGCCTGGGCAGTCCGACCCAACGGTGATGCAGATGCTGCAAGCAATCACTGCCCAGATGACTACCTTCACGACTCGTCTTGAGCGTTTGGAGGAGCCGGTCACCAGCCGCGAATACACTCCACCATCACCGGCAAGATCCACATCAGTACCAGTATGATCGACCCGAGGCGTCCTATCGAGGTCTAGGGAAAGTCCTCTACTACGACGAGCCACCGCCGGCACCTAGGCAACCAGCCGGCCACCATGATATTAAGCTCAACCCACCCCCTTTCTCGGGAAAGCTAGACCCCGAAGAATACCTAGACTGGGAACGTCGAATGGAGTTAATCTTCGACTATTACCACTACGACGAAGAACGTAAGGTAACCCTAGCGACAGCCCAGTTTACCGACCACGCACTGGCATGGTGGGACCGCGAGTTAGCCACTCGCAGAAGAGCAAGAATGGGTGCTCTCACATCATGGTACGAGTTGACTCAGATAATGAGGCGACGCTATGTCCCACCTCACTTTCACCGAGAGCTACAGAGACGATTCAGACACCTTACCCAAGGCAGCAAATCGGTGTCTGAGTATTTCGACGAGTTCGAGCACTTACGGAACAGGCTCGAAATGGAAGACTCCGAACAAAGCCTCATGGCTCAGTATATCTACGGATTACATGAGTCGATAGCTCGAAAAATAGAGCTGCAACCCTACCACTACCTTGGAGAGCTCTTCCATCTGGCCGTTCAGATCGAGAAGAGCAACCGGCGCAAGTCCTCAGCGCCCATCCGACCTAAGAGTACTTGGGGTACTGGCCCCAAGGCATTTGACCGCACTGCCTCCACCAGTGACCCACGACAGCGAGGAAGAGCCGTGAATAGCAATGTGCCTACCAAGGCACCCGTGACCACTTCTATACCTGCCCCACCGGCGTCTAACGCAGGTCAACCCCAGAAGAGCAGTGCCATTACATGTTTTAAATGCAAGGGTAGAGGGCACATGTCTCGTGAATGACCCAACCAAAGAACCATGATTTTGACTGCTTCCGGAGATTACGACTCAGCAGATGAGCAAGAAGAAGACCCATCCACGACAGACCCCATGTCTGAAGGGGAAGTCGAGTACGCTGATTCAGGCGAGATGTTGATGATCAGGAGAGTTCTCAGCTCACGCCTAGATCAAGAGGAAATCGAGCAGCGTGAGAACATTTTCCATTCAAAGTGTACCATCCTCAGAAAAGTCTGTTCTCTGAACATTGATGGCGGCTCCTGCACTAATGCCGCTAGCAAGTACATGGTAGAGAAGCTTTGGTTACCTGTGACGAAACATCCAAAGCCCTACAGACTTCGTTGGCTTAACAACAAGACGGAGCTGTACATTTCCGACTAGGTCTGAGTTTCTTTCAGCATCGGACGATATCAAGACCAAGTTTTGTGCGACGTCGTTCCCATGTCAGCTGGACATCTCCTATTGGGACAACCCTGGCAGTTCAATAAGGAGACCACTCATAAGGGACGCACAAACTTCTACTCCTTCGTCCACGATAAACGTAGGTACAACCTGGCCCCTATGTCCCCTCAAGAAGTGCACAGCATGCAATCAAAGATGGCAAAAGATCAGCATGCCAGAAAAGAGAACTTCCTCGTCAACGTAGCAGACATGAGGAAGGCGGCAAGTACCACATGCACTCAGCTCGTCCTCATGCTCTATCAGGAGGTCTTGAGCGCACCCGAGGCCACCAGCAGCGCCTTGCCTGCGGATGTCCAGGCACTCCTGGACAAGTATTCGGACGTCTTCCCATACGAGATTCCACCTGGGCTGCCACCTCTCAGAGGTATTGAGCATCACATCGATCTCATTTCGGAGCCCAGCTGCCAAACAAACCAGCCTACAAGGTTACCCCGAAGGAAGCAAAGGAACTCGAGCGTCAAGTTCAGGATCTCATGGCTCAAGGTTACGTCCGAGAAAGCCTTAGCCCCTGTGTCGTCCCAGTCCTCCTTGTGCCGAAGAAGGATGGAAGTTGGCGAATGTGTGTCGACTGTCGTGCCATAAACAACATCACTGTTAAATATCGCTATCCCATTCCGCGACTTGACGACATGTTATATGAATTAAGCAGAGCATCTATCTTCTCCAAAATTGATCTCAAGAGTGGATATCATCAAGTTCACATGCGAGAAGGTGATGAATGGAATACGACTTTCAAGACCAAGCAAGGTCTCTACGAGTGTTTGGTGATGCCCTTCGGCCTGTCCAACGCACCAAGCACCTTCATGTGTCTAATGAACCAAGTCCTTCGGCCATTCATAGGCAAGTTCGTCGTGGTCTATTTTGACGACATACTCGTCTACAGTGCGTCTTATTCCGACCACTTGGAACATTTGGAGACAGTGATCACGACACTTCAAAAGGAGCAGCTCTACGCCAACCTTAAGAAGTGTACTTTCTGCATGGATCAGGTCGTCTTCCTTGGATTTGTCGTGAGCTCGCAAGGGTTTCGAGTTGACGAAGAAAAGATCCGTGCCATTCAGGAGTGGCCCATGCCAACTAATGCCCGCCAACCCTGGAGTTTTCATGGCTTGGCAAGCTTCTATTGCCGATTTGTACGAGACTTCAGTACGATCTCCAGCCCGTTAACAGCAACCATCAAGAAGAACCAAGACTTCAGGTGCGGCCCTGAACAAGAAAAGTCGTTTCAGCTGTTAAAGGAGTGCCTCACACAAGCACCTGTCCTGACATTGCCGAATTTCGACAAGACTTTCGAGGTAGAATGCGACGCTTCAGGTGTAGGCATTGGAGCAGTCCTGACACAGGGTGGAAAACCAATTGCCTACTTTAGTGAGAAATTAAGCGGCGCCGCACTAAACTACCCCACGTACGATAAAGAACTCTACGCATTGGTCCAAGCCTTGCAGACCTGGCAGCATTACTTGCTCTCACGAGAATGTGTTATACACACGGACCACCAGATCCTCCAACAGCTCAAGGGACAAACGACCCTCAACAAAAGGCACGCTCGGTGTTTGGAGCTTATCGAGACATTTCCGTATGTCATCAGGTACAAGAAGGGTACAGATAGTGTCGTCGCTGATGCACAATCCCGCAGACATAGCTTGATCTCGGTCATGGAGTCGAAAGTTATGGGATTTGAAATGCTTAAGGACCTTTACGCTAAAGACCACAATTTCAAGGAGGCTTTCAAGGAACATGGACAGGGCAAGTACACCCGCTTCTACTTGTTTGATGGATTCCTCTTTAAGGACAAGCGTCATTGCATTCCCGGTGGATCAGTTCGCAAACTCCTTCTCAGAGAGGCTCATGGTGGCGGATTGATGAGACATTTTGGTGTCGCCAAGACCTTGAGTATGCTCAAGGAGCACTTCTACTGGCCACGTCAACGCCGAGATGTGGAAGCCCATTGCGAGAAATGCCTTGTCTGCAAACGGTCTAAGTTTAAGATGCATCCTCAAGGCCCTTACACACCACTTCCAGTTCCGTCATCTCCTTGGACGGATATCTCCATGGATTTCGTCCTTGGCGTACCCCAAGTCCATACCCTGCAACAAGACGAACGATGCAATTCAGACAGCGATTTGTTCTTCCGAGAGATCGTTCGTCTACACGGCATTCCGCGGACCATTGTGTCCGACAGGGACAATAAGTTCCTCAGTCATTTCTGGCGGGTTCTGTGGAAGAAACTTGGCACCAAACTACTTTTCTCTACGGCATATCACCCACAGACGGATGGTCAGACTGAGGTCGTCAACCGAACACTCTCTCAGATGTTGCGTGCTACAATTGGTCGTAACCTAAAGAATTGGCTCGAGTGTCTTCCATATGTCGAGTTCGCCTACAACAGAGCAGTCCACTCCGGCACCAAGAAGACACCGTTCGAGATCGTCTACGGCTTCAACCCCACTACACCAATTGAATTCGCCCATATTCCACTTGGAGGGAGAAGAAAAAGCAGGATATGTCAAGCGCCTGCACCAGGAAGTCAAAGAAAATCTGGAGCCGAGAAATACCCAGACAGCAAAACACGCCAATAAGGGCAGGAGGCACGTGGTTTTCAAGGACGGAGACTGGGTCTGGTTACATCTACGACCCGAACGTTTTCCCCAACGACGCAAGAGCAAGCTGGCACCACGTGGAGATGGTCCATTCCGAGTCCTACAGCGAATCAACAACAATGCCTACAAACTGGAGCTTCCAGGTGAGTATAATGTTTCCACTACGTTTAATGTTGCTGACTTGGAGTTATTTGATGCAGGTGAAGACTTTGCTTTGGAGACCAAAGCACCTGAAGAGGGAGGGAATGATGAGGACATCGTACCAAAGGCTGTACCACGAGTTCCACCAGGACCTTTGACACGTTCCAAGGCTCGAGCTCTAGAAGACAAGTTCAACCAGCTAATGGAGCAAGCAGGCGTCCAGGAACTCACAGATGAAGAGCCACCAGACGGTTCAGGAGATCAGCAGGACCCGTTCGTCTCAGATAAAGAGCATTGGAGGTTCCTGCTCGAAGACTCTTCCACCTCCGGTGTCTTTACCATTACCATTCGGTAAAGACACCAAAAGACGTGCTAGGAAATTGTACTCTTTTTCCTACCTTCGGTTTTGTCCCACTGGGTTTTCCGGAGAAGATTTTAATGAGGCAACACTCTTAGTGCGCATGACGACGAAGACTTGTTCACACAATCCGACTCCTTCACAAGTCTTAGTCAATTCGGCCTTAGTCATCTACAAGGCTTATCTATCCCATTTCTTTCTTATTTAGACTAAGTATAAGTTTAGGGCCTTCAGCCCATGTTTTTATATTTAAGTCATTAGGACTTAAGCCCATTGTTTTTCTACAGCAAAAAGAACTACATGCTGTTTTTACTTAGACTACTTGTTGTTTTGGGTAAACATCATGTTGTTTACCCTAAGTTGTAACCACAAGGCCTATATAAGCCTTATTACTTACAAGTCATAAAACAACTCGAATTTTAAAGAACAAAAACCCTAGACTACTTTGTCTTTGACGGCTACTACCTCCCTTGGAGAGTTGCCCACGATTTCTTCTTGTTCCAAGAAGAATCACCTGGTGTATCACAAGTCTTCCGCAACTTGTGTGGTCCCTTCAATCCACCCTTTTTTACCCAATTCACTTCTGAAGTTCTCGAACTTCTCGATCAACAGTTGCATCACCACCTTAGCTCACATCAAATCACTTGCTGGCATGAAGAAACTTTTGTGAACAGCTACTAGTTTAGCTTTGTTGCCAAACAATCCATGTGATCCTTGCTCCTTTTGAATTTGAGCACACACTTCCTCCAAGCTAGGCAACTTATCAGACCTGAGAATATGCTTAATAAGATCTGAGTAAGTATAATTAAGAGTTAAAAGTAACTCAAACACCTTATCTTGTTCCTTTCTTTCAAGGAGTACAAGGGGTTCAATAGTGGCTGGCCTTAGCATTTCTAGCTCAGCCCATAAAGCTCTGAATGAGCCATAGTGCTTTGTGAATTCAGCATCCACCTGCCTTAATTCATTCAAAGCTTTCTTCACTTCAAAAATTCTCAAAAGGTTAGTGGTGTTTCCATACACCTTAAGCAAAGTGTCCCAAAGATCTTTTGCATTTTCACAAAAAGAATAAGCTTCTAAAAGATCACTAGCAAGAGAATTTTGTAATATAGAAAGTACCAACTGATCTTCTTGGTACCATTTGGCTTGAGCTGCATCACTCACTTCAGCCACTTCATTGTCTTCAATGCCATTTGTGGCAATGTGGTTCCAAAGACCTTTACGACCTAATGTGGTTTTCATGGTCCTGGACCACAAGAGATAGTTTGCTCCATGTAGAATCACTGGAGCTCTAAGAGATGTTTGAATCTCCATTGTAGGCAGCCTTGGTTACAAAGATCAAGTGGTCGCTTGGTTACTTGATCCCCTGTTTGCTCGGTCGCTTGATCTCGGACAAGATACTAGGCTGTTTGTGGTTGGTCACGGCTGGTCGGAAGGCTGCTGGTCGGGACAAACTAAACACACGCGGCCTGTCCCAATCCGATTGCTTCTTGGTCGGAACAGAGTGCCTTGATTCCTGCACAGGTAAGCAATACAACTTGGAAGAACAAGAGATTATATGCCAGGCAGGGATGAAATCAACCAAGAACAATTAAAAATTGCTTAGTAAAAATCTTCACCAGCAAAAAAAAAAAAAAAAAAAAATTGGCGCCAAAAAAAGAACAACCACTAACTACCTAAAACAACATGTAACATTTCCTAACAACTCAAATAACAAGAATTGTAACAGATTAAAAACTACCAAAATTTGAATTTAATTAACTAAAACAATTTATGAATTCAAGAAATCAATTTAAAAGCTTTTCAAAACTGAACAAGGAATTCAAGAAAATCAATCTTGAAACCTTAAACCTATTGGATTGAACTTAATTTTCGTAGAAACCCTCAAAAGACACTAATTAAACTTTCCAGATTCAAAGAATTAAAGAAAACTGAGAAAGAATTAGAACTATATCACCAGGATCTTGATACAGGTGATTCCGGACCTCACTCACGGTCTTAGGGGTAGACCATTCTTGGATTGCTCTGACCTTCTCTTCATCCACTCGTATGCCATCCTAGGAAAACCACATTATCCGTACAAAAAGTACATTTCTCTATGTTAGCAAATAGCCGTTCTTTCCTAAAGATTTCTAAAACAGCCTAAACATGTTTAACATGCTCTTTTAATGAATTGTTGTATATGAGAATATCATCAGAGTATACTACAAGAAATTTCCCAATAAACTCCCTAAGTATGTGATTCATCAAACTCATGAATCTACTAGGTAGATTAGTAAGCCCAAATGGCATTACAAGCCACTCATATAAACCATGCTTAGTTTTAAATGCAGCTTTCCACTCATCTCCCTCTTTTATGCGTATCTGATGATAACCACTCCTATGGTCTATCTTAGAAATCATACATGCCCCATACAATTCATCCAACATATCATCTAAACGGGGTATAGGATGGCGATACTTTACCGTAATGTTGTTGATTTCCCGGCAATCAACACACATTCGCCACTTACCGTCCTTTTTGGGAACTAAGAGGACAGGTACCACACAGGGGCTTAGGCTCTCACGAATGTGGCTCTTACGTAGCTTTTCCTCCACCTGTATTTGTAGTTCCTTAGTCTATACGGGATTAGTACGGTATACTGGCCGGTTGGGTAAGGCCGCCAGGATATAAAGTCTATCTGATTTTCTATGCCATGGACAGGGGGTAGGCCGTCCGAACTCTCCTCAGGAAACACATCCTAGTATTCCTTCATGAGGAAATTAGACTTAACTTTTGGTGTTTTGGGCTTACTGGTTTTGGCATTTTTTTGCTTAAGCTGAAGCTGGTCTAGGTAGACTTCTGTGGTGTCATGGTAATCAAGGTGTTCTTGTGGCCCTTGAAGGTCAAATAATGATGGTTGGTGACGCCGTCATGGGTGACCTTTCGGTCTCACTGCCACAGCCTGCCTAGCAAGATATGTCCCGCCTCCATTGATAATATATCACAAAGGATCTCATACTTGTATCTCCAAAGGAACCAACACTTGGTGGTTCGCTCGGAGTTCTCCCGTGTCATTAAACCATTGGAGTGGGTACGGCTTAGGGTGTTCCTTCTCCACAAACTCTAGTTTCCGGACCATAGCCTCACTAGATATATTAGTACAGCTACCACCATCAATTATTAAACTGCATACATTTCCTTTAACAAGACAACGTCTGTGGAATAGGTTCTCTCTTTGTTCTTGTTCATCTGTCCTTGTTTGGACGCTTAAGGATCGGCGGGCCACAAGAAGTTGTCCAGTAACTGGCGGCTCCAATCCTTCATCAAGATCATTCTCAATTCCTGGACCGTCCTCTTCTTCCTCATCGAATTGAACATCACCTTCTCTAGAACCACCATGATCTTCTTGTTAGTGCATTCATTGGCATAGTGGCCAAGTCCTTGACACTTAAAATACCTTATGTCCCGCTTTCGTGCTGGTCTGTCCACGGCTTTAGCCTTGTCAGGTCGAGTCATATGTGCATCATGCTTGGAAGCCATGGGTTTATGTTCCATAGGACGGGCCGGCTTGTAATCACGCGGGTAAACAACCCTTAGGTTCGCTGGAACTGCACCAAAAGGAGAACAGTTATAAGGTTTTCTTGTAAGCTCTTGTTCAATCAATATAGCCTTATGTACCATCTCTTCAAGATCCACATAATGCTGCATTTCAAGCCGGTCTTGTATGTCTCGGTTTAATCCCTCCAAGAACTGGGACATAGTGGCCTTTCTATCCTTGGTCACGCTGGCTCGGATTAAGAGGGTTTCCATCTACTGGAAATACTCCTCCATGCTTCTGCCAAGTATTAATAGGGTGCTCTCCATTACGCTGAATTGAGGTCACCATCTTTTCCCACCAGCTTAAGGCATAGTCATAAACCTCTGTCACAAGAACATTCACCTTGTTAGTTTTAAAATAATATTGGCAATTGAAAATTAGCTCAATCTTTTGTTCCCATTCCAAGTAGGCAGTGGGATCGCTTTTGCCATGGAACAGTGGTATCTTAAGTTTGAGATGGTTAATATTGTCCTGCTGATAAGGTGGTGGTCGGTGGTCACGAACACGCCTGGGTCTGGCCGGGGTATTGTGTTCTGACCCTCCACTTTGGTAGAACCTGGCCGCATCTTCATCACCATAGAAGCTATGGCGTCCAAGACTACCCACAACTGACGCCTCATCATGTCTTTCAGGTGTATGCTCACGCCGGTCAGGGGATGAAATTTGCCGGTTCTGCCTTGCTTCTTCAGGGAAAAGGAGACGCCGTCTGTCAGGTCTAGGCTCTGGTATTAGGCGCCTGATGTCCTCTAATAACCTATCTCCCAAACCAGTCTGCATGGAAGTGAATTGGGCAACCATCATCAGATTCATCCTGGTGGTAAGTGTTTCCACCAAGCGTGAATGATTATATTTTTCTTCTTCCGAGTTGCCAATAGTACCTGAAACAAATCCGAAGAAGACTAGCCAGTCAAATGTTCACAAGGAAGATAAGTACAATTATTAAAGTGAACTGTGAAAAGAGAAACTTCCAAACGAACATTAAAATTTTGAAACAAACCGCCTCAAATAACAATCACATAGATTTTCAAATCAACAAAGATCTAATTAAAATCCGCTTAACAAAAATTGTTTTAAACAAACTTATAGGCAATATTTTAATGAAAGTCTGAAGGTCAAAACAGGTTTGAAAACTACAATCTTAAAATTTCGACAACAAAATTTAAGTTCAAGATAAAAGGGAAGAGCATATCATGTTGGTCGCTCTGATATCATTTGACGTGACCCTTGGTGGCTGGGAACACTAACCAAGATCGGCCAACATGATAGGTGTGCGGATAAATGAGCAGAAGTGAGTCAAAGATTTGGGAAACCATGAACAAACGGATTGAGACCGGATGGGAAGTAAAAGAGATAAAAGGAATGAAGCAGGTAATGATGGAAAAAGATGGAACGAAGGGGTAAAAGGCCAAGGCCGTGAGCTGCCTTGATCAAACCAACCTCCATAGACTGGATATGACACACTGGTCTATTGAGATATCTTCTAGGCTTGGCAATCTGGATATTACGCACCAGAAAGGTAACCCACATACAAGTAGATATGACACACCACTTGTAATGATCGAAAATTTAGAAGAGTTCTTATTAGAAACTTAGCAAAAATTTGATAAAAAGATTACAAATTGCCAAGGCCTAGTTTATATAGACACACTAGAGAGATTCAAACAGGTTGGTCATTGGCTTGCATGATTGGCACATAAATCCAAGTCATTCAAGACCAAAGACTAGACAAATACCAAGTTTGGCTGAATTGTCCTTGTAGGATTCTGGATGAAATGTGCTCCATTAGCTTGTTGTAAAACTTTAGTCTTGGATTGGGTCATTGGGCCGGTTGAGAAAGCCCAAGGATCTTGCATCTTGGTCGACAGCTGGTAAGGGCCGGTTCTATCACTTGAGGAAGCCGGGCTAGGACACTCCTTGTCTTGGGCCGAGTCCTGGTCCTTGATGAGTTCTTGGTATTTTTCTTGGTCGGGGCCGGTCACACGCGGGTAGACGGCGCGGTCGAGGCACGAACCAAGGCTGGTTGAGAATGGGTTGAGGGTACGGTCGTGGCTGGTCAAGAACGGGTCGAGATTACGGTCGTGGCTGGTCGAGAACGGTTTGAGAGTACGGTCGTGGCACAAACGTGCACCGTTCTTCGGGTTGTCCTGTCGTCCGTCTGGAACCTCCATTGTACGTCCGTCCGTTTTCTCATCCATTTGGTCGTCCTCGTCCGTTCCAAGGTCATGGATAGCGTCTGGGTCACATCACCGCCTCTGTTCTGGCGTGTTGGTACGGTGGAGCTGGGGGTGGCGTGGGGGCTGGTGCAGGCGCAAGCTGCTCTAATCGTTCGAGACGCGTTGCTATGGTCGACATCTGGGCAGTCAATGATTGCAGTAGCTGCATCTTGGCTTGTCTGTTCTGTCCCGATGTCGACTCGTCACTCCCTGACATACTTCCTTTTCCGCAAAAAGGAAATTTTGAAAATTGGAAAGTCCCCGAGAAGGAAACTTACAGAAATGGAAACTTTTATTTTATGAAAAATATCCACATATATTACTTTTATTATTTATTATTTATAAAATAAAAAGAAACTAACTATTTGCAAAAAGGAAATAAAAGAAAAGGAAACTTGTCCTAGAGGGAAATATGGCCTAAGGCCAAAAACGAAACTACTTAAATGGCAATTATCCTAAAATTTAATGTCTATATACTAAAAAGAAAACTATCTTATACTAAAGAAAAAATATTAATGCCTAATTCCCTAAAAAGAAACTATCCTATACAAAAAGGATAATCTAATTATGCATATTTCCTAAAAAGAAAACTATCCTAAACTAAAAGTAAAATCTATTAACTGCCTAAAAATTTTAGGAAAACTTCCTAAAAGGTTTTGGCAAACTTCCCAAATGCTCTGGGAAAAAAATGAAAACTAATTACTTCTATGCCTAAATGCTATGGGAAAAATTTCCTAAACCTAGATAATATGAAGCTGACACTAAGAAAGATTGCTGACCTAGCCATCTAACGGACAAAACCTATGATACACCGGAACTAGACTACATGCAAGGAACCTAGTCACTAACAGGCTCGATAAGGGAACAGGCTGGCGCGGGTCACAAGGTTCGGGTGCTAGGGGAAAGAGACGCTAGGCGCGGTGCGGGTTCGAGTTCTAGAGAAACGCTAGACTGGACTCGGCTAGGGCTTATTATGCTACGCGAGGGAACAAGGTTCTGGGGGAACTAAAGACCTAGCTCGGTACTTGGAGAACTTGTCTAGCAGGCGCTAAAGGAGAACCTAGAACTAGCGGTTGGTGGAACCTAGGGGATGACACTTGCGGATGGACCTAACTGGATGTAAGCATAGTGGTGGTGCAACTATTGGTCGAGAAGCTCAAGACCTCCAGAAGTGAGTTTAGATGAATGGAATGGATTGAAAGGACTACACAAGCTGCGGAAGACTTGTGATACACCAAGTTGTTCTTCTTGACACAAGAAAAACGATACAAGCTTCTCCAAGGGAGAGAGGCAGTCATCAGTTTAGAAGTAGTCTAGGGTTTTGTTTTTTGTTAAAATTTCGAGTTCCATTATTACTTCCAAGTGATGAGGCTTATATAGGCCTCTTAGTTACAACTTAGGGTAAACAACATGATGTTTACCCCAAACAACAAGTAGTGTAAATAAAAACAACATGAAGTTCTTTTTGCTGCAGAATAGAAATGGGCTTAAGGCCAAATAACTTAGACATAATAAAAAATGGGCTTAAGGCGTTAAACTTATACTTAGATAAGCCTTAATAAAGAAGGCAGGCCGAATTTGACAAAGACTTGTGAAGGATGGCGAATTCTGTGAACAAGTCTTCATTGTCTTGCGTACTAAGATTGTTGCCTCATTAAAACCTTCTCCGGAAAACCTAGTGGGACAAAACCGAAGATAGGAAAAAGAGTACAATTTCTTAGCACGTCTTTTGATGTCTTTATCGAATGGTGATGGTAAAGACACCGGAGGTAGAAGAATTTTCGAGTAAGAACTTCCAATGTTCCTTAGATGAATCAAACGAACCTTGATGGGCTTCTGAGCTAACTGGTGGGCTGGGTGGGCCTTCATCCGTGGACTCCTGGGTATATGCTCTTTCCATTAGCTGGTTGAACTTGTTTCCCAAGGCTTGAGCCTTGGAACGTGTCAGTGGTCCTGGTGGAACTCGTGGTGCAATAGTTGGTACGATGTCCTCATCATTCCCTCCCTCTTCAGGTGCTTTGGTCTCCAAAGCAAAGTTTTCCCCTGCATCAAACAATTCCAAGTCAGCAACATTAAATGTAGTGGAAACATTATACTCACCTGGGAGTTCTAATTGATAGGCATTGTCGTTGATGCGACTCAGGAATCGGAACAGGCCATCTCCTCGTGGTGCCAGCTTGCTCTTTCGTCGTTGGGGAAACCGTTCGGGTCGCAGATGTAGGCAAACCCAATCTCCTTCCTTAAAAACCATGTGTCGCATACCCTTGTTGGTGTGCTTGGCTGTTTGAGAGTTCTTCCGTTCGAGATTTTTCCTTGACTTAATGGTGTAGGCGCTTGACATACTCTGCTTTTGTTTCTCCTTCCAAGAGACAACATCCCCTATTGGTATAGTGATGAGGACATCGAGCCAGCTACTGCACCTGTCATTCCACCTGGACCACTCACGCGGTCCAAGCGGAAAGTCTTAGGAATCAAGCTCAGCATGCTATTGGAAAGTGGAACCAGAGAAGACCCTGAGCTGACCGTCCAGGCAACCAGTCCACGACCAGCCGTCCAGGCAAGCCGTCCTGATCCAGCAGCCGACCAGACCGACCCGGTTCATGCACACACGACCAGACCACCCTTCCAGCTAGACAAGGAACCCTGGAGGTTCCTTCTCGAAGACTCTTCCTCCTCCGGTGTCTTTACCATTACCATTCGGTAGAGACACCAAAAGTCGTTCTAGGAAATTGTACTCTTTTTCCTATCTTCGGTTTTGTCCCATTGGGTTTTCCGAAGAAGGTTTTAATGAGGCAATACTCCTAGTGCGCAAGGCGTTGAAGACTTGTTCACAATTCCATTTCATTCACAAGTCTTCAGGCGAATTCTCAGCCTAAGTGTTGTTGGGCTTTTCCTCTTTAATTTGGAATTATTAGTCTAAGTATTTAGTTGGGTTTAAGTCATGTTGACTAATTATGGCCCATTATTTATTCTAAGTGACAATAAGTAAACTACATATTGTTTTAATCTCCTAAAGGTTAAACGCCTTGTAGTTTACCCAAAAATTGTAACAAGGCATTATATAAGCCTTCTTGTTTACACATAATAGAATAACAAGTATTTTGACAAAAAAAACCTAAGTCTCTTAGACACAAAACTGCCGCCAGCTCCCTAGCTTGCAGCCGTGACCTTCAGCCAAGTTTGGTTGAAGTTCTTGGAGTATCACAAACCCCTTTCACAGCTTGTGTGGTCCCTTCGATCCACCCTTCAATTCCCATCGATTTCTGTCCTATTATCCTGAGTTTCTCGGTGAAAAGACAGCCCACCCAAGTTCATACATCATCTGGTATCAGAGCTTAAAGCTCCTGCACATCAGGTTGATTCTATCCTTTTATTTTTGGCGATTTTTATTGTTTTGTTTCAATGGTTTTTGGCTTTTGATTGTGTTTCTTTCTCTTTCCCCTGAGGTTCTCCGTAAGAAGGAGAGGAATCAAGTCACATACCACAAACATCCAACAAAAAAAAAAAAAAATCAGGTTCTATCTATCCTTTTTTTTTTTTCTTGTTTTCATTCAAAAAAAAGAAGAGAAGAATTTTGTTTGTTTTATTGCTTGTTTGTTGCTAGAAATTTTTTTTTAAGAAAAGAAAACAAAAATATTGTTTAGGTTGCTAAAATCAAACTAGGGTTCTTAGAAAACTCACCTAGAACACCTTCACATACCTGAAAGTCCATAAGGACTTGTGTGTTGTTTGTCTTTGCTAGTTTTCTTCATTGGACAAGTCCTAGGCCTAGGTTTGTTTTGTGTTGCATCCGCGTCCAGCTTAGTCTAGGGTCTTCCTCGCGTCTGCGACTTAGGATAGGTCGAGTCCCTCATACGCTAGCGTCCGTGTCTGGTTAGATAGCTAGCTTGGTCTTGTTGCGTCCTAGAGCCAGCCCGTGTCCAAACCGTGCACCACTACCCGTCCTGTCTACCAGCCGCGTTAGGGTTTAACTCCTAAGCGTGTGTTCTTAGGCGATTAGGTTAGATAGTGTGTCCGTGTGTTGTGAATCACACACGTCCGTGTGTTAGCTAGTGCACCAAGCCGTGAGTAGCGTACCCGCGTCTAGTCTAGGTTCAGACAGTCCGCGTGCCGCGTTTTAGGTTTCCCGTGTAGCTAGCTAGATCGAGTCTTAGCTTAGTCCTTGGTTGTGATTTGTGTCTCTAGTACCAAGCCGTGTGTTACCATACCCACGCCCGCTCACCGATTAGGCTTAGTGAGAGTCCTAGGTTAGTCCTCGTTCCGTGTGTGTGTGTGTCCTAGCCTCGTCCGCGTGTGTCTTCATCCTAGTTAGGCAGCTGCGTCCCGCACCCCATAGTCCAACCCTTAGTCGGCTAGTCCTAGGGTGTCCGTGTGTAGCTCCTTAGGCGACTAGGTTTGCTAGGTTCATCCCAGTGTCTAGATTCTTAGTTCTAGTTTTTAGGAAGTTTCCATAGTATTTAGGTGGTATTCTAGTAAGTTTCCATAAGTTTTCTAGGATATAAATTAGTTTAGGAAATTTTCTAGATAGTATTAGGAAGTTTTCTAGATTTTTATTAGGAATTAATTTAGTTTCCTTTAGTTTTTAGGAAATTTCCATTTAAGCATTATGAAGTTTTCTAGATATTTATTAGGTAAAATATTTAGTTTTCCTTTTTAGATTAGGCTCTAATTTTAGGATATTTTCCATTTTTCTAGATTTCCTTTTTTTTTATAGATTTAGGATATTATTTTCTTTCCTTTTATTTTCTTTTAATATAAAAAAAATTATCTCTGGAAATTTTCCAAATAAGGAAAGTTTCCAATTCTGCAAGTTTCCCGAAAAGGAAACTTTCCATTTCTAGAATTTCCTTTTTTTTCTCGGAAAAGGAAATATGTCAGGGCAGGATGAATCTACGTCAGGGCAAGCTAACCAGACCATGGTACAGCTTCTGCAAGCCCTGACGGCTCAAATGTCGACATTCTCCACCCAACTCGAGCAGTTAAGGCAACCTGCGCCGCCTCCCCCTGCAGCACCTGCCGCGCCTCCATATCACCATGATCGACCACCTATGGGCCGATACCACTACTACGACGACGAGCCACCACCACCCCCGCCTCGACCAGCAGCTCATTATCCGGAGGTCAAAATGAACCCACCTCCCTTCTCGGGCAAATTAGACCCCGAAGAGTACCTCGACTGGGAGAGACGCATGGAGCTCATCTTCGAATACTATAACTACGACGATCCGCGGAAGGTCATTTTTGCGACAGCGCAATTCACAGACCATGCTCAAGCATGGTGGGATCGAGAAGTCACCACCCGTAGACGAGCTCGTATGGGTTCTGTGACTTCATGGGTCGAGCTGACCCAGATCATGAGGCGACGTTACGTACCGCCCCACTTCTACCGCGAGCTTCAGCGATGTTTCCGACGCCTTACTCAAGGAAGCAAGACGGTGACTGAATACTTTGACGAGTTCGAGCATTTTCGTAACCGACTCGATGTAGATGAATCCGAGGAGAGCCTTATGGCCCAATTCATCGACGGCTTGCAAGAATCCATCGCCAGGAAGATTAAACTGCAGCCCTACCACGACCTAGGTGAGCTGTTCCACCTAGCAGTCCAGATCGAGAAGTGCCATAAGCGGAAGCTTGCCGCACCTTTTCGGCCCAGAAACACTTGGAACACTGGTTCCAAGCCTTTTGAGCGGACGACTCAGCCTATTGACCCACGGCTCAAAGGCAAAGCCGTCGCCTCCAGCTCAGCCCCCAGACCGGCGCCTCCAGCCTCTAGACCACCGAGTGCCACAACCCCTTCCCAGCCTCAGCGGAGAAGCGAGATCGTCTGCTTCAAATGTAAAGGCAAAGGACACATGTCCCAGGATTGTCCCACTCAAAGGAAAATGGTACTCACTGCTTCCGGAGACTATGAATCCGAGGAGGAACAAGAGGAGCCAGCATTTCCGACACATCAGTCCGACGAGGACATTGAATATGCCGATTCCGGAGAAATGCTTATGATCCGACGCGTTCTTAGCTCACGATTCGAACCTGAAGAAGAAGAACAGCGAGAAAACATTTTCCACTCTAAATGCACCATACTTGGGAAAGTGTGCTCATTGATCATTGACGGAGGATCCTGTTGGAATGAAGAAGAAGTGATGAATTTATGAAAGCCTTTATTCCTAGTTAAATGGCGATTATTTGTAAATAAAAGGGAGAGTCTAAGGCTTGTTTGTATTATAGAATTATATTATCCTTGTAAGCCATTTATGTATAAGGCTATCCTTGTATCCAAACAAGCCTAGACTAGGTTAGTATAAATACCTTACTCCCTTCACATTTTGTAAGTAAGAATTCATAATTCTCATTTTCTAATAAATCATTCTTTTCTCTAAGTCTCTAATTCTCTCTAATCTCTCATTCTCTCATTCTACAAATCTCTTAATCTCATAATCTTTCATGGTATCAGAGCCAGGTTACATCAAATCTGGGTAAATTTCATCATTCTTTCATTGATTCAACAAGAATCCATCTTGTTCTTCATCTGTTTCTGGATCAATTTCGAACGTCATCTTGTAAATCAAATTGCGATCAATCCACGACTCCAATTGACGATCGGCTTCCTCTGGAGTGTGCATCGGCGAATTCCGAATCCATAGCCACCTGAATCGCATCATTTGGCCCAGGGAATCAAAAGATACACATTTTCTTTCAAGAGGTGTTCGCGATCTCGTTTGTTTCAAACCTCTGCATTCTCTAGATCATATCGACGTCAATTTTTCATCAAATCGTGAATTTCAAAAGCCTAAACTCAAGCTCTTCGAGTCTAGTTTCTGTTTAAAGAAAGCAGAACTCAATTCCGTTGAGGGTGAAGGATTTTCTTGAAAATTTCCTCAGATACGTCCAAAATCACCTGTATCAAGATCCTGGTGATATAATTCTTATTCTTTCTCAGTTTTCTTTACTTTTTTGAATCTGGAAAGTTTAATTAGTGTCTTGTGAGGGTTTCTACGAAATTTCAAGTTAATCCAATAGGTTTAGGGTTTCAAGATTGATTTTCTTGAATTCTTTGTTCAGTTTTGAAAGGCTTTAAATTTGATTTCTTGGATTCATAAAATGTTCTAGGTGATTAGATTCGAATTTTGGTTATTAAATCTTGATAAAATCGAATTTAGTAGTCTCAAATTGCTACAATTCTTGTTACTTGAGTTGTTAGGATTAGTTACAGGTGGTTTTAGGTAGTTAGTGGTTGTTACACTTGAGTTGTTGGCGCCATTTTTTTTTAAATTGTTACAATTTTTTTTTACTTGGTTGATCATCCCTGCCCAGCATATAAGTTCTTGTTCTTCCAAGTTGTATTACTTATCTGTGCAGGAATTAAAATACTCGATTCCAACCAAGAAGAAAATATTATTCGGACAGGCTGAGTGTGTTCATTCCGACCAGCAGTCCAGGCCGCGTTTGTTGTCTCGACCAGCACACATGATCACGCTTGCTTGTGTACCACCAGCTACTCGTGAGAAGCGTACCTAAGATTGTGACCACGCGTGACCAAGCAACCTTGTGACCAGCAGCCTTGTGTGTGACCAGCTGATCTCGTGATCTTATCGCCCACCCCGACCAAGTCGTGACCAGTGTGTTGTTCCGACCAAGTTGCGACTAGCCGGCTTCACACATACCTCGACCAAAGGTTCTATCTGATTTCTTACTCTGATTTACTGACCTATTTTGCCTCTTAAGTATGGAAATTCAGGCATCCCTTAGAGCTCCAGTCATTCTACATGGAGCAAATTATCTCTTATGGTCTAGGACCATGAAAACCACATTAGGTGGTAAAGGTCTTTGGAACCACATTGCCACAAATGGCATTGAAGATAATGAAGTGGCTGAAGTGAGTGATGCAGCTCAAGCCAAATGGTACCAAGAAGATCAGTTGGTACTTTCTATTTTACAAAATTCTCTTGCTAGTGATCTTTTAGAAGCTTATTCCTTTTGTGAAAATGCAAAAGATCTATGGGACACTTTGCTTAAGGTGTATGGAAACACCACTAACCTTTTGAGAATTTTTGAAGTGAAGAAAGCTTTGAATGAATTAAGACAGGAGGATGCTGAATTCACAAAGCACTATGGCTCATTCAGAGCTTTGTGGGCTGAGCTAGAAATGCTAAGGCCAGCCACTATTGAACCACTTGTACTCCTTGAAAGAAAGGAACAAGATAAGGTGTTTGGGTTATTTTTAACTCTTAATTCTACTTACTCAGATCTTATTAAGCATATTCTCAGGTCTGATAAGTTGCCTAGCTTGGAAGAAGTGTGTGCTCAAATTCAAAAGGAGCAAGGATCACATGGATTGTTTGGGAACAAGGCTGAACTAGTAGCTGCTCACAAAAGTCTCTTCAGGCCAGCAAGTGATTCTAGGAAGAGGAGGCAATTCTGTGACCATTGCAAGAAGGAGGGCCATGCAAGGAAGGGTTGCTGGGTACTTCACCCTCACCTGAAGCCATCCTGGGCATCACGCCCTCCACAGCAACCGGCCATATCCCCGGCTAGCCACCCTCACGGCCTGGTGTCATCCAAGGCGGGTGTCTGTAGCGGTTCTTCCTCTCATTCAGCCTCCACTAATATCATGTCACAAGCATCAGATTTTGTGACAAAATCAGACTTGGAAGCTCTCATTAAGGCAATCAAAGAGAGCAATGTGATGGGTAAAACATTTCATGCTTCTTTTCAAACTTGTTTTACTTCTAATGCTCCTAAATCTTTGGTGGTTGATTCTGGTGCTTCTCATCACATGATTAGTGATTTAGAATTGCTAGAGAATGTAGAACCTGCCTTAGGTAATGTGCTTATTGCTAATGGAGTTAAAGTACCAATCAAAGGCATAGGAAAATTGAAGTTGTTTGATAAAGAATCTAAAGCATTTTATATGCCTTCTTTTACCTCTAATTTGCTTTCAGTCAAAAGAGCTACTACTGATTTGAATTGTCATGCAATATTTGGTCCTAATGATTTCTATTTTCAGGATATTGAAACTAGAAGATGTTTTGGACAAGGAACAACAAAGGATGACTTGTATGTACTTGATAATATGGCTAGTATTGGCGAATTAGAATCGGTTTTTCAAGCCAATGCATTTAGTTCTGATTCTGATTTGTGGCATGCTAGACTAGGACATCCTCATCCAAGAGCACTTGAGTTAATTGTACCTGGTTTAAAATTGCCTAAAGAGTTGTGTGATGCTTGCATCCTTGGGAAACATTGTAAAACAGTTTTTGAAAAATCTATGCATAAATATGAAAATTGTTTTGAATTGGTGCATTCTGATGTCTGGACATCTCCATTTCCATCTAGAGAAAACCATAAATATTTTGTGACATTTATTGATGAAAAGTCCAAATATACATGGGTTACATTACTTAGTTCTAAAGATAGGGTTTATGATGCATTTTTAAACTTTCAAGCATATGTTACTAACCAATACAATGCAAGAATTAAATGCTTTAGAACAGATAATGGAGGAGAATACACTAGTACAAAACTTCAAGAACATCTAGCTAAACATGGCATTGAACATCAGACAAGCTGTCCTTACACTCCACAACAAAATGGAGTAGCTGAAAGGAAGAATAGACATCTAATGGAAGTTGTGAGAACAATGATGTTCCACATGAAAGTACCCAAACGATTTTGGGGAGATGCCCTTGTAGCTGCATGCTACTTGATTAATAGGACTCCAACAAAAGTCCTAGATGACCTGTCTCCATTTGAGGTACTAAACAAAACTAGACCTACTATTGATCACTTAAGAGTTTTTGGTTGTGTTTGTTTTGTATTAGTTCCAAGGGAGCAAAGGAACAAGCTGGAACCAAAGAGTACCAAAGCTATGTTCATTGGATATTCATCTACTCAAAAAGGGTACAAATGTTATGACCCAGAGACTAGAAGAGTCTTGGTGTCTAGAGATGTAAAGTTCCAAGAAGAAAAAGGTTTTTTTGGAGAAGGAACTTGGGAGGATTTTAAAAACATCTCATCAACAAGAACAGATCAAGCTGAATACTTGAGGCAGCTCTTGGAAAGTATTGGAATAGGGGGTGGCCAGCACACAGCTTCATCACTCCAGCCACCTGCTCCAGCAGCCCAAAGCCGTGGCTCGTCAGACCCGGCCAATCCACAGGCCTGCTCAGATCCTGGCCCTTCCGGTTCGGCGGATGCACCCAGACCAGCCGCGGCTTCTTGGCCTCTGTCTCGCCCAACATCCCTTGATTCTCCTGGGCTTCCTCCTCTTGAACATGGGGGGGGAGAAGCATCTACTCATGTCCAACAAGACTCAGCAGGAGATGATTCCATTCTAGCTTCAGCTTCCAAAAGAACAACACCTACTCTCATTGAAGTTTTGAGTGAAGAAGAAGAGGAGGCTCAACCTACTGTTTTAAGGAGGAGCACAAGACAAAGAAATCCACCAGTCTTCTACAATGGAAATGCTGTAGTTCATCATGACCAGGGAGTTTGTAATATTGCACACTTACCTTCTACTCATGTTGCTTTTATTTCTAGTCTTGACAATGAGCAGATCCCAAAGACATATGAAGAAGCTATGTCTATAAAGGAATGGAGGGAAGCTATCTTAGCTGAGAAACAAGCCATGGAGAGGAATGGTACATATGCTTCAGCCACTCTACCAAAAGGGAAGAAGGCTGTAAGTTCTAAGTGGATTTTTACCATTAAATACAAAAGCAATGGTGAAATTGATAGATATAAAGCTAGGTTGGTAGCTAGGGGTTTTACTCAGACTTATGGTGAGGATTATAGGGATACATTTGCTCCTGTTGCTAAGCTACATTCTGTCAATGTTGTGCTTACTGTTGCTACTAATCTTGAGTGGGAATTGTGGCAAATGGATGTCAAGAATGCTTTCTTGCAAGGTGAACTAGAAGAAGAGGTTTACATGTCACCTCCACCTGGCCTAGAAGATGAGATAGGAAGCGGCAATATCCTAAGGCTAAGGAAGGCTATTTATGGCCTTAAGCAATCTCCAAGAGCATGGTACCACAAATTAAGTGTTACTTTAATGGATAAAGGCTTCAAAAGGTCTGAAGTGGAACATACCCTTTTTACATTAAAGAGTAAGGAAGGTATCATAGTAATTCTTATCTATGTTGATGATATAATCATAACTGGTAGTGATAGTATTGGTATTGCATCTACTAAAAATTACTTAAAAAGTGTCTTTGACATAAAGGATTTAGGAGAACTTAAATACTTCTTAGGAATTGAAGTATGTAGGTTTAAGGAAGGTCTCTTTCTTTCTCAAAGAAAATATGTTGTAGATCTACTAACATCCACAGGTATGATGGAAGCTAAGCCAGCCAAAACACCCTTAGAAGAAGATTATAAAATCGCAACTAAGGGGGAGTTAGAGAAGGAAATTGATTTTCATGATCCTAAGCTCTATAGGAAAGTGGTTGATTGGGCAGGAGATAGGGAAGATAGGAGAAGTACCACAGGCTATTGTACTTTCATAGGAGGAAACCTTGTGACTTGGAAAACCAAGAAACAAAAGGTGGTTTCATGCTCTAGTGCAGAATCAGAGTATAGAGCAATGAGGAAGCTCACTACTGAATGCATCTGGCTGAAACAAATTTTGAGTGACTTAGCCGTGGAGTGTGAGGAGCCTATCACCATTCATTGTGACAATCAAGCCGCCATTCACATAGCCTCCAATTCAGTGTTTCATGAAAGGACCAAGCATATAGAAGTGGACTGCCACAAAGTAAGAGAAGCTATTGGGAAAGGTATTATTTTACCTTGCTATACAAGGAGTGAGGACCAACTAGCTGATGTATTTACCAAGGCAACATCTCTTAAAACTGGCGCCTCTATCTACCCTAGACTTGGCCTCATGACCATTCCACACCAATGATCCCAACATGGAGTGTTATACTCTTTTTCCCTAGAAAAGGTTTTGTCCCAATTGGGTTTTCCTTCTTTAGGTTTTTAATGAGGTAATACTTCATGGTTGCAAGCTTAAAACTTCTTATGTCTTAAGCTTGAGGGGGAGTGTTGGAATGAAGAAGAAGTGATGAATTTATGAAAGCCTTTATTCCTAGTTAAATGGCGATTATTTGTAAATAAAAGGGAGAGTCTAAGGCTTGTTTGTATTATAGAATTATGTTATCCTTGTAAGCCATTTATGTATAAGGCTATCCTTGTATCCAAACAAGCCTAGACTAGGTTAGTATAAATACCTTACTCCCTTCACATTTTGTAAGTAAGAATTCATAATTCTCATTTTCTAATAAATCATTCTTTTCTCTAAGTCTCTAATTCTCTCTAATCTCTCATTCTCTCATTCTACAAATCTCTTAATCTCATAATCTTTCAGATCCTGCACGAATGCCGCCAGTAAGTATATGGTGGAGAAACTAGGCTTGCCCGTGACCAAGCACCCCAAGCCCTACAAGCTCCGATGGCTGAACAACATGACGGAGTTGTACATCTCAGACCAAGTGAAGGTCTCATTCAGCATCGGCAGATATCAAGATCAGGTCATCTACGACGTCGTCCCGATGTCAGCTGGACATCTTCTGCTCGGACGACCTTGGCAGTTCGACCGCGAGACTACGCACAACGGACGAACCAACTTCTACTCCTTCGTCCACGACAAGCGTCGATACAATCTAGCCCCAATGTCTGCACACGCCGTCCAAGAAATGCAGTCAAAGATGGCAAAAGATCAACATGCCAGAAAGGAGAATTTTCTGATAAATGTGGCAGACATGCGGAAAGCCACATGCACGGCAGGCACTCAAGTCGTCTTAATGCTCTACAGAGAGAGCCTACACACGGCTAGCACCGAGCACCCCCTACCTGCCGAGATCCGCGCACTCCTCGACAAGTACGCGGACGTCTTCCCAGACGAAATCCCAGCAGGCCTCCCACCTATCCGAGGGATCGAGCACCACATTGACTTCGTTCCCGGAGCTCAGTTACCTAACCGTCCAGCTTACAGAGTCAACCCCGAGGAGGCTAAAGAATTAGAACGACATGTCCAAGACCTCATGGCTCAAGGATACGTTCGTGAAAGTCTCAGCCCATGTGCCGTTCCGGTTCTTCTGGTACCCAAGAAGGACGGAAGTTGGAGGATGTGCGTCGACTGCCGCGCCATCAACAACATAACCATCAAGTACCGGCACCCCATTCCACGCCTAGACGGCATGCTTGACGAACTCATCGGAGCCGCCATCTTCTCTAAGATAGACCTGAAGAGTAGATACCATCAAGTGAGGATGCGCGAAGGAGATGAATGGAAGACCGCCTTCAAGACTAAGCAAGGCCTTTATGAGTGGCTAGTTATGTCGTTCGGTCTATCAAATCGCCCAGTACCTTCATGCGACTTATGAACGAGGTTCTTCGCCCGTTCATCGGCAAGTTCGTCGTGGTCTACTTTGACGATATTCTCGTCTACAGCACGACCTACCGAGACCACCTGAAGCACTTGGAAGCCGTGATCACCACCTTACAGAGAGAGAGGCTGTACGCCAACCTCAAGAAGTGTACATTCTGCACCGATCAAGTAGTATTCCTTGGTTTCGTCGTAAGTTCCCAGGGACTTCGGGTAGACGACGAGAAGATAAAGGCCATTCAGGATTGGCCCACACCGACGACCGCCAGCCAGGTCCGCAGCTTTCACGGACTTGCTAGCTTCTACCGACGGTTCGTCCGCGACTTCAGCACGATTGCTGGACCTTTGACCTCGATGATCAAGAAGAACCAGGATTTTCGTTGGGGTCCCGAGCAAGACAAGGCCTTCCAGCTGCTCAAGGAACGCCTTACACACGCAGTAGTCCTCGTATTACCAGACTTCACGCAGACATTCGAGGTTGAGTGCGATGCCTCAGGCATAGGCATTGGAGCCGTCCTTACCCAAGGCGGACGACCAGTAGCCTACTTTAGCGAGAAGTTAAGTGGAGCTGCACTTAACTATCCGACCTACGACAAGGAACTCTATGCCCTTGTCCGTGCCTTAGAGACTTGGCAGCATTATCTGCTTGCCCAAGAGTGCGTCATTCACACCGATCATCAGACGCTCCAGCACCTCCGTAGACAGTCCACGTTGAAGAAACGTCATGCCCGTTGGTTGGAATTCATCGAGACATTTCCGTACGTCATCAAGTACAAAAAAGGAACGGAAAACATTGTCGCTGATGCGTTATCTCGTCGATACAGCCTTATATCCGTCATGGAGTCCAAGGTTCTCGGCTTCGAGATGATCAAGGAGCTCTACGCCGACGATGTCGACTTCGCCCAGGCTCACCTAGAGCACGGCAAAGGCAACTTCAGCCGCTTCTTCCTGCATGACGGATTCCTCTTCAAAGATAAGCGACTCTGCATTCCGCGAGGATCGATCCGAGAGCTGCTTCTTAGAGAGGCACACGGTGGAGGCCTCATGGGCCACTTCGGCATTGACAAGACCTTAAGCATGCTTAAGGAGCAATTCTATTGGCCTCATCAGCGCCGAGACGTCGAGACGCACTGCGCCCGGTGCCTTATCTGCAAGCGGGCTAAGTCAAAGCTGCATCCGCAGGGCCCCTACATGCCCTTGCCAGTTTCATCCGCGCCTTGGACAGACATATCCATGGATTTCGTCCTAGGTCTACCGAAATTGCACAACAAGGATTCCATCTTCGTTGTGGTCGACAGGTTCTCTAAGAGGGCACATTTCATCACTTGCAACAAGACTAACGACGCAAGCCAGATCGCCGACCTGTTCTTCAAAGAAATCGTCAGACTTCACGACATTCCCCGGACGATCGTTTCTGACCGTGACACCAAGTTCCTGAGCCAGTTCTGGCGAGCACTTTGGCGAAAATTGGGCACCAACCTCCTGCTCTCTTCAACATATCATCCCCAGACGGACGGACAGACTGAGGTTGTCAACCGGACCTTGTCACAGACCTTGAGGGCAACAATCGGTCGAAATTTGAAGAATTGGCTGGAATGTCTCCCGTACGTCGAGTTTTCCTACAACCGAGCTACACATTCAGGCACGAAGCGATCATCTTTTGAAGTTGTCTATGGCTTCAACCCGATCACTCCGATCGAGTTCACACCCATTCCGTTAGACGATGCCATCAGCTTGGAGGGAGAAGCCAAAGCAGACTACATTAAGAAACTTCATGAGGAGACCAAGACAAACCTTGAACAACGGAACATCCAGAACGTCAAGAATGCCAACAAGGGCCGCCGGCACATGGTCTTCAAGGAGGGAGATTGGGTTTGGCTACACCTGCGCCAAGAGAGATTTCCCCAGCGACGGAAGAGCAAGCTTGCACCCCGGGGAGATGGTCCATTCCGCGTCCTTCGGAGAATCAACGACAATGCCTACCAGCTCGAACTTCCAGGTGAGTATAACGTCTCTAGTACTTTCAATGTTGCTGACTTAGAGTTGTTTGATGCAGGTGAGGATTTTGCTTTGGAGACCAAAGCACTTCAAGAGGGAGGGAATGATGAGGACATCGAGCCAGCTACTGCACCTGTCATTCCACCTGGACCACTCACGCGGTCCAAGCGGAAAGCCTTAGGAGACAAGTTCAGCATGCTATTGGAAAGTGGAACCAGAGAAGACCCTGAGCTGACCGTCCAGGCGACCAGTCCACGACCAGCCGTCCAGGCAAGCCGTCCGGATCCAGCAGCCGACCAGACCGACCCGGTTCATGAACCCTGGAGGTTCCTTCTCGAAGACTCTTCCTCCTCCGGTGTCTTTACCATTACCATTCGGTAGAGACACCAAAAGTCGTTCTAGGAAATTGTACTCTTTTTCCTATCTTCGGTTTTGTCCCATTGGGTTTTCCGAAGAAGGTTTTAATGAGGCAATACTCCTAGTGCGCAAGGCGTTGAAGACTTGTTCACAATTCCATTTCATTCATAAGTCTTCAGGCGAATTATCAGCCTAAGTGTTGTTGGGCTTTTCCTCTTTAATTTCGAATTATTAGTCTAAGTATTTAGTTGGGTTTAAGTCATGTTGACTAATTATGGCCCATTATTTATTCTAAGTGATAATAAGTAAACTACATATTGTTTTAATCTCCTAAAGGTTAAACGCCTTGTAGTTTACCCTAAAATTGTAACAAGGCATTATATAAATCTTCTTGTTTACACATAATAGAATAACAAGTATTTTGACAAAAAAAACCTAAGTCTCTTAGACACAAAACTGCCGCCAGCTCCCTAGCTTGCAGCCGTGACCTTCAGCCAAGTTTGGTTGAAGTTCTTGGAGTATCACAAGCCCCTTTCACAGCTTGTGTGGTCCCTTCGATCCACCCTTCAATACCCATCGATTTCTATCCTATTATCCTGAGTTTCTCGGTGAAAAGACAGCCCACCCAAGTTCATACATCATATAGGTGCGAATTTGATTGGGGTAGTTGGGTTGAAACCGTAGACGATCTCGAATGGTGTCTTCTTCGTTCCGGAGTGGATTGCTCTGTTGTAGGCGTACTCGACATAGGGAAGGCATTCTAACCAATTCTTCAAATTACGACCAATTGTCGCTCGTATCATCTGGGAAAGTGTCCTGTTGACGACCTCGGTCTGACCATCAGTCTGTGGGTGATATGCCGTGGAGAATAGCAAGTTAGTGTCGAGCTTCTTCCAAAGTACTCGCAAGAAATGGCTAAGGAACTTAGTGTCCCTGTTGGACACAATTGTCCTCGGAATGCCGTGCAGGCGGACTATCTTTTGGAAGAATAAATTCGCCATCTGAATTGCATCGTTCATCTTGTTGCATGGTATGAAGTGTGCCATCTTAGAAAAACGATCAACCACGACTAACTTGTGGTAAGCCGAGCACGAAATCCATCGAAATATCCGTCCATGGCGACGATGGGACCGGTAGTGGCATGTATGGGCCTTGGGGATGCATCTTAGACTTAGATCGTTTGCAGACAAGACATTTATTGTAATGGGCTTCTACATCTCTGCGCTGACGTGGACAGTAGAAGTGTTCCTTGAGCATGCTCAATGTTTTATCGACACCAAAGTGGCCCATCAATCTGTCGCCGTGGGCCTCTCTCAGTAAAAGTTCTCGAACTGTTCCTCCGGGAATGCAAAGACGCTTGTCCTTGAAGAGAAATCCATCAAACAAATAGAATCGACTGTATTTGCCCTGACCATATTCCTTGAATGCCTCCTGAAAGTCGTGATATTCAGCATAGTGCTCCTTGAGCATTTCAAATTCCATAACTCTTGACTCCATGACCGAAATCAGGCTGTGTCTGCGGGATAATGCATCGGCGACGACATTGTATGCGCCCTTCTTGTACTTAATGACGTAAGGGAATGTTTCAATAAACTCCAGCCATCGAGCATGTCTTTTCTTTAGTGTCGTCTGACCCTTAAGGTTCTTTAGATAATGTTGCCAGGTCTGCAAGGCTCAAACTAATGCGTAGAGCTCTTTGTCGTAAGTGGGATAATTTAGGGCCGCTCCACTTAATTTTTCACTAAAGTAGGCAATTGGTATTCCACCCTATGTCAGGACTGCTCCAATGCCTACACCTGAAGCGTCGCACTCGACTTCAAAAGTCTTGTCAAAATTTGGCAATGTAAGGACTGGTGCGCGTGTGAGACACTCCTTTAACAACTGGAATGACTTTTCTTGTTCCGGTCCCCACTTGAAGTCTTGATTCTTCTTGATGGTCGATGTCAATGGACTGGCAATCGTACTGAAATCTAGTACAAACCGTCGGTAGAAGCTTGCTAGTCCATGAAAACTCCGAACTTGGCTGGCATTAGTCGGCGTGGGCCACTCCTGAATAGCTCTAATCTTTTCTTCGTCGACTCGAAGTCTGATGCGAACAAAGGATGCCGGGTCGACCAGGTGAACACACGGTCAAGCAGAAGAGCATCCGGACGAGGAGTTGGTCGGACTATCGACCGTGGCTGCGACCAAGGCGTGAACCAGGGTGAGGTTCTACCCGACCAAGCGGCCATGAGTGAAGACACTGGCTTGGGTGAACATGGCCTCGACCAGACGTGTGCCGATGCATCCGGCCCGTTCCATGATCAAGCCTCCGAGCCTGACCAAGACCAAGAGACCGTTCCTCCCCTTGACCAGATGACCGGATCAGCACCTCTTCAGCAACAATCTCAACATGGCCTTGACCGCATCTACACTCGGCCGTGGACTGACTCGACCGGGACCATCGACCCATGGGTCATTCCAGAAGGGCCCTTGACCCATGCTAGGACCAGAGCGCTTCAAGACCAGATTGGTGCGTTCATCAGCACATCCAGGCCGCCTGAACATCACATAGGAATGGTGCTTAGGCTTTGTGCAAATTGACTTATGCGAATGGGAAGATATTGCATTTGTGTGCTCTTTTTCCCTCTTTTGGGTTTTTCCCATTGGATTTTTCCAAAAGGGGTTTTTAATGAGGCCCAAATGTTATCTCCCATGTCCATTTGCATAAGGCCCTTTGCTAGTGGGTTTAAGCCCAATTTGTGATCCTGCCCATACATGTTTTCAGCCTTGTTTCGAAATGATTTTCAAACTTCCCTTTGTCTATGTTGTAATCCACGTAGAAGCATGGGAATTTGTGCCTTCCATGCAGGCTTTGACCGTTGTAACTTAGGCTATATCTTCTCTGGGTCTGTCACTTGTAGAATCATCGAGTTTTTTATGAAAAGTTTCTTTGCAAACTAAAGAATTCGATCTCCCTCTTTTTGGTATCTTCTTGGTGTGTCATATCCTTGAAGTGCCTCTGTTTTCCTTTGTTTTTCATTGGTGTGTCATATCCTTTGAGAAACAAAGCCGGTTTCACAAGATCTCATCACCATCTTGTTTGAATTCGCTGGTTTCCTTCCATTCTTCATAACCTCTGTTCACTCCCATCCTTTCCCGTGAACCCCATCCGCTGCAAGTCCATTGTCTTGCCCTTTCTCAGCTTGGTTCCGTGACTGGGTTATGATCCTGTTTTTCCAGGATCATATCAAGTTGTATCAGAGCAAACATCAGGCTGAGTCCCCTCTATCTCTCGTTTACTTCGTTCTTTTCTAAAGTGACCATTAACCTTCTATCCATCCGTGTTAGATCTAACATTTCTGTGTGTTTTCCTTGAACATTTGACTTGTTCTTAGTGTGTCCATGGCAGGTGAAGAGTCAGAATCAGAAGGGGAGTCAAACCACACTCGCCTGTTGGATGAACTCACCATGCGGATGAACAATATGATGGAAGAGCGGTTTATCTCCATGCAGGCTGGACTGAGAGATGGCCTGCGTGAGGATATCAGACACATCTTCCCAGAGCCGAGACCAGACAGACGGCGTGCCTTGTTCCAGGAGCCGGATCTTCCACGACCTGATCCGCCTCTCAGAGAATCCCCTCAACGTGCCGGTTCACAAGGACAACGCACCAGGACGCCGGGGCTTAGGGAAGAGGTGTCTTCCATTAGGAATCCGGCCGACCAAAGTTTCCTTGGTGATGAAGCGGACGCCCATCTCTACCCTAGTGACTACTCAGATCGCAGCCAAAGGAGACCTAGGCGTGCGCATAGACAACCACCACCCCAAGACAGCATTCACAACTTGAGGCTGAAGATTCCAGCCTTCCATGGCAAAAATGATCCCACGGCTTTTCTTGAATGGTAGCAAAAGATGGAATTAGTCTTTAACTGTCAATATTTTTCAGAATATAATAAGGTTAATGTGGCAGTGACTGAATTTTATGACTATGCTCTCAGTTGGTGGGACCAGATGGTGATTTCCAGAAGACGCAATGGGGAACCTCCCATTGATACATGGCAGGAGCTGAAGTTGGTCATGAGAAAGCGCTTTGTGCCTTCAAACTTCTACCGTGACTTGCACTTAAGACTGAGGCAACTGAGTCAGGGCAGCCGTGGGGTAGAAGACTATTTCCAGGAGATGGAAACCTTGTTGATAAGAGCAGGAGTAACTGAAGATCGTGAGGCTACTATGTCACGGTTCCTAGGCGTTCTCAACAGGGACATACAGGACCGCTTAGAGCTTCAGCACTATGTGGAGCTTGAGGAGCTACGTCACAAGGCCATCTTGATAGAACAACAGCTTAAAAGAAGAAGTACTAACCGCACTTCTTTTGGCACAGGTACTTATGGAAACAAGCCTAGCTTTGGACGAGACTTCAAAACCACACGGCCCGCGGAATCAAAGGTGGCACCCACTAGACCCGAACCCCAACCAACCGTCAACAAATGGGACAAGGGCAAGGCGCAGGAGAAGGCCACGCGGTCTAGGGATGTTAAATGCTTTAAGTGTCAAGGCTTGGGCCACTATGCCAATGAGTGCGTGAATAAAAAGGTGATGGTGCTCTTGGAGAATGGAGAAGTCCTATCTGATGATGAGGCAGAGGACCAGGAGCCAATCTATGATCCGTGTGAAGATGAGATAGAAGAGCCTCCGGTTCAGGGCCAGTTGCTGGTTACTCGGCGTGCACTCAGTGTACAAACCAAACCCAAAGACCCGGACCAGAGAGAGAACCTGTTCCACACGCGGTGTTTCGTCAAAGGCAAGGTGTGCAGTCTCATTGTGGATGGAGGCAGCTGCACCAATGTGGCTAGCGAGAGTATGGTCAAGAAGCTTGGCTTAGAAGTCACTAAGCATCCGCGACCCTATCCCTTGCAATGGCTCACTGAGGCTGGGGAACTCCGCGTAACACAGCAGGTCAAGGTGCCCCTAGAGATTGGCAGCTACAAGGATGAGGTGCTTTGTGACGTGCTACCCTTGGAAGCTGGTCACATTCTGCTGGGGAGACCTTGGCAGTCTGACCGTAGGGTCGTCCATGATGGGTACACAAATAAACACCACTTCACCCATCAGAACCGCAAGGTAACTCTCATTCCCATGACACCTCAAGAGGTATATAAGGACCAACTCTATCTTAAACAGCAAAAGAAGCAAGATAGCAGCACGATAGAACCTAAGTGTAAAACCAATTTCTTTATCAAAGCAAGTGGAGCTTATAAGAACTTGGATAGCCATAGACCTGTTTTCTTGTTATACTATAAGGAGGCATGCCTCCATGCTACTAACCCCAAGCCGGCTTTGCCGAGCATGTTGTTTGATCTTCTACAGGATTACCTAGATGTGTTTCCTGAGGAGTGTCCTCCAGGTCTTCCTCCCATCCGGGGCATTGAACACCAGATAGACCTTGTGCCTGGAGCGGCTCTTCCTAACCGTCCTGCCTATAGGACTAACCCGGTTGAAACTAAGGAGATTCAGGCACAAGTGGAAGAACTCCTAAGGAAAGGGCACATCCGGGAGAGCCTAAGCCCATGTGCTGTCCCAGTCCTGTTGGTTCCTAAAAAGGATGGTAAGTACCGTATGTGTGTTGATTGTAGAGCAATCAACAACATCACGGTCAGGTATCGTCACCCTATCCCTAGACTGGATGATATGCTTGATGAATTGCATGGGTCTAAGATATTTTCTAAGATTGATCTTAGGAGTGGTTACCATCAGATTAGGATGAAGGAGGGTGATGAATGGAAAACAGCCTTTAAAACTAAGCAAGGATTGTATGAATGGCTTGTAATGCCATTTGGGCTTACGAATGCACCTAGCACTTTTATGAGATTGATGAATCATATACTTAGGCAATTCTTAGGACATTTTGTTGTCGTTTATTTCGACGATATCTTAATCTATAGCAAGAGTCTAAGTGATCATGTTGAACATGTTCAAGCTGTCCTAGAAGTGCTTAGGAAAGAACGGTTGTTTGCTAACATGGACAAGTGCATTTTTGGTTCGGATACTGTGGTCTTTCTTGGTTTTGTGGTTAGTGCAGGTGGAGTTAGTGTGGATCAGGAGAAGGTCAAAGCCATTCAGGAATGGCCTACACCGAGGAGCGTGAGTGAAGTCAGGAGCTTTCATGGCTTGGCTGGATTTTACAGACGGTTTGTCAGGGATTTTAGTACCCTTGCCGCCCCATTAACTGAAATCATCAAGAAGGAAGTGGGGTTCAAGTGGGAACAACCTCAGGAACAGGCCTTCCAGACACTCAAGGATAAGCTCACTCACGCCCCATTACTTGCTTTACCTGATTTTACTAACACTTTTGAAACAGAATGTGATGCATCAGGATTAGGGATTGGAGCTGTACTGATGCAAGAACACCGTCCTATAGCTTACTTTAGTGAAAAGTTGGGTGGTGCAACTTTAAACTACCCTACTTATGATAAAGAGCTGTATGCTCTGGTGAGGGCGCTTCAGACGTGGCAACACTACTTGTGGCCCAAGGAGTTTGTTATCCATACCGACCATGAATCCTTGAAACACCTCAAAGGGCAACAGAAACTTAACAAGCGCCATGCCAAGTGGGTGGAGTTCATAGAAACTTTTCCCTATGTTATTAAATACAAGCAGGGAAAAGAAAACATTGTGGCTGACGCATTGTCCAGGAGGTACACTCTACTCTCTACTCTTGAAGTTAAATTGTTGTGATTTGAGTATATTAAGACTCTTTATGAAACTGACCCTGACTATGGAGAGATCTATAAGTCGTGTGCTAAGAGTGCCACAGGAAGTTACTTTCAACAAGATGGATTCCTATTCTATGAGAATAGGCTTTGTGTGCCCAGATGTTCCCTCAGGGAATTGTTCATACGTGAGGCTCATGCTGGTGGGCTTATGGGGCATTTTGGAATAGCTAAGACCCTGGCCACTCTGAGGCAACATTTCTTTTGGCCACACATGAAAAAGGAGGTTGAGCGGATTTGTAACCGGTGTGCCACTTGTAAAATGGCCAAGGCCACATCCCAACCTCATGGTTTGTATCAACCTCTTCCTATCCCTACGCATCCGTGGACTGACTTGTCTATGGACTTCATTTTAGGTTTGCCTAGGACTAGACATGGGAAGGATTCTATCTTTTTCATTGTTGATAGGTTTTCTAAGATGTCTCACTTTGTGGTTTGTAGTAAAACCGATGATGCTAATCATATAGCTAGCCTTTTCTTTAAGGAAGTAGTGAGATTGCATGGAATGCCTAGGCCATTGTATCTGATAGAGATACCAAGTTTTTAAGTCACTTTTGGAGAACTTTGTGGGCAAAACTAGGAACTAAGCTTTGTTTCTCCACTACATGTCATCCAGAGAGTGATGGGCAGACTGAGGTAGTGAATAGAACCTTAGGATCCTTGCTGAGAACCTTTGTTAGAAAGAATATTAGAACATGGGAAGATGCATTACCACATGTAGAATTTGCATATAACCATGCTGTACATTCTGCTTCTAAGTTTTCACCTTTCCAAATTGTTTATGGTTTTAATCCTTTATCACCAATGGACTTACTACCTTTTCCTTTGAGTGAAAGAAAGAGTTTGGATGGTGAACAAAAGGCCCAGTTGGTACAGAAGATACATGCGGACGCTCGGGCCAATATTGAAGCTAAGACCAAGAAGTATGAAGAAGCAGCCAACAAAGGCCGCAAGAAGGTGGTTTTTCAACCAGGAGACCAAGTGTGGATACACTTAAGGAAGGAACGCTTCCCTGTTGAACGGCGCTCCAAACTCCTCCCTAGAGTTGATGGCCCCTTCACCATCATCAAACGCTTGAATGACAACGCCTATGTCTTGGACCTACAAGGTAAGTATGCCATCAGCTCAAGCTTTAATGTTGCTGACCTCATTCCTTTTTGTGTAGACAATTCGGATTTGAGGACAAATCCTTTTCAAGATGGGGGGAATGATGCGAACCAAGGATGTCGGGTCGACCAGGTGAACACACGGTCAAGCAGAAGAGCATCCGGACGAGGAGTTGGTCGGACTATCGACCGTGGCTGCGACCAAGGCGTGAACCAGGGTGAGGTTCTACCCGACAAAGCGGCCATGAGTGAAGACACTGGCTTGGGTGAACATGGCCTCGACCAGACGTGTGCCGATGCATCCGGCCCGTTCCATGATCAAGCCTCTGAGCCTGACCAAGACCAAGCGACCGTTCCTCCCCTTGACCAGATGACCGGATCAGCACCTCTTCAGCAACAATCTCAACATGGCCTTGACCGCATCTACACTCGGCCGTGGACTGACTCGACCGGGTCCATCGACCCATGGGTCATTCCAGAAGGGCCCTTGACCCGTGCTAGGACCAGAGCGCTTCAAGACCAGATTGGTGCGTTCATCAGCACATCCAGGCCGCCTGAACATCACATAGGAATGGTGCTTAGGCTTTGTGCAAATTGACTTATGCGAATGGGAAGAGATTGCATTTGTGTGCTCTTTTTCCCTCTTTTGGGTTTTTCCCATTGAGTTTTTCCAAAAGGGGTTTTTAATGAGGCCCAAATGTTATCTCCCATGTCCATTTGCATAAGGCCCTTTGCTAGTGGGTTTAAGCCCAATTTGTGATCCTGCCCATACATGTTTTCAGCCTTGTTTCGAAATGATTTTCAAACTTCCCTTTGTCTATGTTGTAATCCGCGTAGAAGCATGGGAATTTGTGCCTTCCATGCAGGCTTTGACCGTTGTAACTTAGGCTATATCTTCTCTGGGTCTGTCACTTGTAGAATCATCGAGTTTTTTATGAAAAGTTTCTTTGCAAACTAAAGAATTCGATCTCCCTCTTTTTGGTATCTTCTTGGTGTGTCATATCCTTGAAGTGCCTCTGTTTTCCTTTGTTTTTCATTGGTGTGTCATATCCTTTGAGAAACAAAGCCGGTTTCACAAGATCTCATCACCATCTTGTTTGAATTCGCTGGTTTCCTTCCATTCTTCATAACCTCTGTTCACTCCCATCCTTTCCCGTGAACCCCATCCGCTGCAAGTCCATTGTCTTGCCCTTTCTCAGCTTGGTGCCGTGACTGGGTTATGATCCTGTTTTTCCAGGATCATATCAAAGTCCCTGCGAGCTCACGACGAATCTAAGGAAAACAACCCGATCCGTGCAGAAGGTACACTTTTTAAGGTTCGCGTACAACTGCTCTTTCTGGAGTGTCACAATTACATTCTCTAAGTGCTCCAAATGATCTGATAGGACGCACTGTAGACGAGTATGTCGTCGAAGTAGACTACAACAAATTTTCCAATGAATGGCCAGAGGACTTGGTTCTTGAGGCGCATGAAGGTGCTTGGTGCGTTGGACAGGCCGAATAGCATTACCAACCACTCGTAGAGACCCTGCTTAGTCTTGAAGGCTGTCTTCCACTCATCTCCTTCACGCATTCGGACTTGATGATATCCATTTTGTAAATCGATTTTCGAAAAGACAGAAGCTCCAATCAATTTGTCTAACATGTCGTCGAGTCGCGGAATAGGATGCCGATACTTGACAGAGATGTTGTTGATGGCGCGACAGTCGACGCACATTTGCCATCTTCCATCATGTTTCAGCACTAGGAGGACGGGAACTGCACAAGGACTAAGGATTTCTATGACGTAGCCTTGAGCAATGAGATCTTGAACCTGTCGTTCTAGTTCTTTGGCTTCCTCCGGAGTAACCTTGTAACCGGGTTTGTTCGGCTATTGGGCTCCTGGAATGAGGTCAATATGATGTTCAATGCCTCTGAGGGGTGGCAACCCTGGAGGAATCTCGTCTGGGAAGACGTCCGAGTATTTATCCAATTAAGATTGAACGTCCGCGGGCAGAATGCTGCTGACGGCTTCAGATGCGCTCAACACCTCTAAGTAACGCATGAGTACGAGCTAAGTGCCTGTGATGCTAACCGCCTTCATCATATTGGCAATTTTGACGAGGAAGTTTTCTTTCAGGGCATGCTGGTCCTTCACCATTTTTTATTGCATCCCGTGCATTTCTTGTGGCGACATAGGTGCTAGATTGTACCTACGCTTATCATGGATGAATGAGTAGTAGTTTGTGCGTCCATTATGTGTAGTTTCTTTATCGAATTGCCAGGGTCGTCCCAGTAGGAGATGTCCTCCTGACATGGGGACGACGTCGCACAGAACTTGATCCTTATACCGTCCTATACTGAAAGAAACTCGGACCTGGTCGGAGATATACAGCTCTGTCTTATTGTTAAGCCACCTAAGTCTGTAGGGTTTCGGATGTTTGGTCACTGGTAGCCCAAGTTTTTCTACATTATACTTGCTGGCAGCATTGGTGCAGGAGCCACTGTCGATGATGAGAGAACACACTTTTCCTAGGATGGTGCATTTTGAGTGAAAAATGTTTTCACGCTGCTCAATCTCCTCTTGCTCTAACCTCGAGCTGAGAACTCTCCTGATCATTAACATTTCTCCCGAATCAGCGTATTCTACTTCTCCTTCAGACAGTGGGTCTGCCGTGGAAGGATCCTCCTCTTGATCGTCTGCTGAGTCGTAATCTCTGGAAGCAGTCAAAACCATAGTCCTTTGGTAAGGCATTCACGAGACATGTGCCCTCTTCCTTTACATTTGAAGCATGTAATGGCACTGCTTTTTTGCGGTTGATTTGTTGTATAAGTCCGTGGGCTGGGCCTGGGTGCCGTCATTGGTGCCTTGATAGGTGCACTGCCATCCATGGTCTTGCCTCTCTGCTGTGGATCACCAGTGGGGTCAGCGCGGTCAAATGGCTTGGGGCCAGGATCCCAAGTGTTCTTTGGTCTGATTGGCACTGAAGACTTTCTTCTGTTGCTCTTCTAGATCTGAACCGCCAGATGGAAAAGCTCGCCCTGATCGTGATAAGGCTGTAGCTCGATCTTTCGTGCTATCGACTAATGCAAACCGTCAATAAACTGAACCATAAGGCTTTCTTCTGAGTTATCCATCTCGAGCCTGTTCCGTAGGTGCTCGAATTCGTCAAAGTATTCCGACACCGTTTTGCTGCCTTGTGTAAGGCGTCTGAATCGTCTTTGGAGTTCTCAGTGAAAGTGAGGGGGTATGTAGCGTCGCCTCATTAGGTTGGTCAACTCGAACCATGAAGTTATAGCTCCCATTCTTGCTCTTCTGCGAGTGGCTATCTCGCGATCCCACCATGCTAGTGCATGGTCGGCGAACTGAGCCGTTGCAAACGCAACTCTACGGGGATCGTCATAGTTGTAGTATTCAAATAGCAGCTCCATTCGCCTCTCCCAGTCTAGGTATTCTTCGGGGTCTAGCTTTCCCGAAAAGGTGGGTGGGTTCAACTTGACGTCCGGATGAACGACTGGCTGCCTGGGCGGCGTTAGTGGTTCATCATAGTATTGATCTCTTCCTAGTCCACGGTGGGATGCAACGGGTCGATCATATCGGTGCTGATGTGTATGTGCGGCAGGTGCTGGCGACGGCTGCTCCAAACGCTCGAGACGAGTCGTGACGGTTGACATCTGGGCAGTCAATGTTTGCAACAGTTGCATCATTGTCTGATTGGGCTGCCCAGACATGGACTAGTCATTTCCTGACATATTTCCTTTTTCGAGAAAATTAAATTTTAGAAATGGAAAGAATTCCCAAAAAGGAAAACTTGCAGAATATGGAAACTTCCCTTGAATGGAAAATTTCACAGATATTATTTTTTTTATTTTTTTATACAATAATAAAATAAATTAAACACAAAAAGAAACAAAAAGAAAAGGAAAATATCCTAAATCTAGAAAAGGAAACCTAAGAATGGAAAATATCCTAAAAATATGGCCTAAAACTAAAATGGAAGTTTCCTAAATGACAAGATCCTAAATTAAATACCTAAATATTGTCTAGGAAAATTTTTAAAAACTACCTAAGACAATCTAGAAAAACTTCCTAAACTAATTTCTAGCCTAGGATAAATATGGAAATATCTAAATTGCTATCTAGATACTATGTAAAACTTCCTAAAAACTGAAACTAATAACCTAGACACTAAACTAACCTAGACAAACCTAGCCGCCTAATGCACGAAAGACCTAACCTATTCGCGGACTAGGACTGAGGAACCACTAACCTAGGTTGTGACCGGTCGCTGAAATGGGGACGGGGTCTAGCTCGAGCGCGGGACGTGCAGGCTACCTAGCGAACAGAACACGCAGGTACGGGGGCTAAAGACTGGCTCGCTAAACCTAGCAACTAGTCACACATGAGGCACTTAGACCAAAACGCCAAGACACAGGGTAACTAGGACGCGAACAAAACCGAGGAGCTACACCTATGACACACGCAATCTAGCTAGCTACAAGGACACAGACAATAGGAGGAAAGAGCGGGACGTGGTAAACTAGCAAGCGGACAGTGACCACCGTAAGCTATACGCGGAACGTGGACAACTAAGAGAAGGCTAACGACTAAAGACTCGACCTAGGACTCTAAACCCTAGGAAACGGGAAGCTAGCGACAAGGAACCAAAAAAAAAAGACACCTAGCCTTGAGACATAAGCAATCAAACAAGCAACACAATATACTTATGGATTCTAAGCTTTGATGATGAAGGTGTTCTAGTTGAATTTCTACAAACCTAAGATTGCTTTTAACAACCTAAACAAGACTTTTGTTTTCTTTCTTTTTTTTGAATTTTTGTTTCTTTTTTAAAAAAAAACAATTTTAGCACACAAACAAGCAAACAACAAGAAAATTTCTTCTATATATTTTTTTTTTGTAAAATATGAAATAAAGACAAGGAATGATAAAACCTGATTTTTTTTTTGTAGGATGTTTGTGGTAAGTGACTTGATTCCTCTCCTTCTTACCGAGAACCTCAGGGGAAAGAGAAAGAAGCACAATCAAAAGCCAAAAACTGTTGCAAAAACAATGGAAAAATTGCCAAAAACAAAAGGGATAGATTCAACCTGATGTTCAGGAGCTTTTAAGCTTTGATACCATATGATGTAAGCGTAGTAGTGGTGCAACTATTGGTCGAGAAGCTCGAGACCTCCAGAAGCGAGTTTAGATGAATGGAATGGATTGAAAGAACCACACAAGCTGCGGAAGACTTGTCATAGACCAAGTTGTTCTTCTTGACACAAGAAGAACGAGACAAGCTTCTCCAAGGGAGAGAGGCAGCCGTCAGTTTAGAAGTAGTCTAGGGTTTTGTTTTTTGGTTAAAATTTTGAGTTCCATTATTACTTCCAAGTGATGAGGCTTATATAGGCCTCTTAGTTACAACTTAGGGTAAACAACATGATGTTTACCCCAAACAACAAGTAGTGTAAATAAAAACAACATGAAGTTCTTTTTGCTGCAGAATAGAAATGGGCTTAAGTCCAAATAACTTAGACATAATAAAAAATAGGCTTAAGGCCTTAAACTTATACTTAGTCTAAATAATGAATAAATAAGATAGATAAGCCTTAATGAAGAAGGCAGGCCGAATTGTGAAGGATGGCAAATTCTGTGAACAAGTCTTTGTCGTCTTGCGCACTAAGAGTGTTGCCTCATTAAAACCGTCTCCGGAAAATCCAGTGGGACAAAACCGAAGATAGGAAAAAGAGTACAATTTCTTAGCACGTCTTGTAGTGTCTTTACCGAATGGTTATGGTAAAGACACCGGAGGTAGAAGAACCTTCGAGTAGGAACCTCCAATGTTCCTTAGCTGAATCAAACGGACCTTGATGGGCTTGTGAGCCAACTGGTGGGCCGGGTGGGCGTTCATCCGTGGGCTCCTGGGTATCTGCTCTCTCCATTAGCTGGTTGAACTTGTCTCCCAAGGCTCGAGCCTTGGAACGTGTCAGTGGTCCTGGTGGAACTCGTGGTGCAGTAGTTGGTACGATGTCCTCATCACAACTCGACACAGGTACACACGCAACAAACAAGCTACCTAGAAACCTAACAAAAGAGGAACCTAAGAGAGGGAACCTAGCAAGCAGCACTAGTGTGTGGTCCAAGCACTTGGAAACGCAATTTCACAAGGTGAACCTAGTGTTGTAGGTGAGTTTCTAAAAACCCTAATTTGTTTTAAAACAACCTAAACAACTCTTTTCTGTCTTAAAAAAAAAATTAAACAACAAAAAAGCAAACAAATTTCTTCTTTTTTAAAAAAAAAAAAATATGAAACAAAGTGCAAGGATTGATAGAACTTGAAATTTTTTTTTGTGTTTGTGGTATGAGACCTGTTTTCTTCACCTTCTTAAGGAGAACCTCAGGGAAAAAGAGAAAGAAAAAAAAATCAAAAGTAAAAACAAGTTCAACAAAACAAAAGAAAAAAAATTGCCAAATACAAAGGATTGAATCAACCTGATGAGCAGGAGCTTTAAGCTCTGATACCAGATGATGCAAGAACTGTGGGGTGGACTGTCTTTCACCGAGAAGCTCAGGTTACTGGACATAAAGGATGTAAGTGAAGGGAGGATCGAAGGTACCACATAAGCTGTGAAAGGGGCTTGTGATACTTAAAGAACTTCAACCAGAATTTGGTTAAAGAACACGGCTGCTCCAAGTGTGCTTGGCGGCGCCTGCAACCTAGACAAAGAGTCTTAGGTTTTTTTTTGGTTTTAAATTGTTTGTTATTTTATTAAGCTTATATAATGCCTTATTACAATTAGGCTTAACAAGTATAAAGGCAAAAGGCTAATTTGCTTGTGAACAAGTCTTCACCGTCTTGCGCACTAAGAGTATTGCCTCATTAAAACCTTCTTCAGAAAACCTAACAGGATAAAACCAAAGATATGAAAACGAGTACAATTTCCTAGCACGAATTTTGGTGTCTCTACCGGATGGTAATGGTAAAGACACTGGAGGAAGAAGAATCTTCGAGAAGGAACCTCCATTGTTCGTTGTCTGTTTGGAAGGGGTCGGTTGGTCCAGGCACAGTCACGGGCTGCTCTGGCACGGTCGGTCCAGGGCTGATCCTGGTCGGTCTGGTCGGCTCAGTTAGTCGAGGACTGGTGCTGGTCGGTCCGAGGTCCTGTCCGATTCCACTCTTTAACAACATGCTGAGCTTGTATCCTAGAGCTTTCTTCTTAGATTGGGTGAGAGGTCCTGGTGAAACGACTGGTTGATAGAGATTTATTTATCTCCACGAGTTTCACCAGAGAATATTAAAAAATATCCTCAAGAGTTTACCCGAGTTAGTGACTGCAAGTGCACAATTAGTGCCTCTTGTAGTATAAACGAGATTGATCCTCAGGGAAGGCTTATATCTCAATAGATTATAAGAATTTTTATCTAAGCTAAGAAATTTAGAATTGATTATGTTGAAACCGATAGAAAGTTAAACTAATTAATAGCAAAGTAAATAAAGTAGCGATTGAATTAAACTAGGAATGAACTAATAAACGAAGCAATTCCACCATGGATTAGGCATTAGAATGACTAAGGGTAAGATCAGGACGATACTATGAATCATGAATGTGTAATTTATATTTCCTGACAATGAGATAATGAATAGATTATTACATTCCCATATATAAACCCCTATGCTTATAACTAGATTTGATCAATTCCCATTGAAAACCTTAAACTAAACATGCTTTAACATTTATCTCAATTTTCATCAAATGTCCTAAACAACTACTTCCGCAGGCTAGAATCATAAGACTCACTAGTTAGACTATCGTATGAATTCACTATCCCTTTTCCAAGGGGTGAATACTATAAACCCTAAATTGACTCTCCCGAGATCAGCCTAGCAATAAACACATCTAATAGTGATGGATTACATAATTCTAGACCTAAATATCATCTCATGATATTAATTCCCCTAATCATCTATCCTATCCATGGCTAAATTTATAAATCTACTCAGACATAATAGAGATTGCAGAGAAAACAATAATAGATGAGAAAAACATAATTAGATTGTAGAGATGAAAGAATACAAGAATCACTAATAAAATAATTCTAGAAATGTCTTACTAAACACCATGGATTGTTCAAGGAAGACCTAGGGTTCTTGTCAAAGTTTTCTCTCTGGGTGGCTGAATAAAAAGTCATCCCTTGGTTTTCCTTAAACAACCTATTTATAGGTTTTCAAAACCTGATTTATTTGATAGAAAAGACATAAAAATAGAATATTTACAAGGATTGATCGATCTTGTAATCCGTCGTAGACATTTTGGGCTGGTATATCGATCGATATTGATGGATATCGATCGATCTAAACTTTTTTGATCGTTCGCTTGCTCCTCTAGTCGGTATTGGAAGTTGACGCAGAATTGGACGGATAGACGATCGATCGATCGCTGAATGCAAAGATCGATCGATCTCTTCACTTAAAAGAATCATACGGATTTGATCTTGCTTTAAACTCATTGCTCCAAGTGATATGTCCTGATCATTCCCGAATCGTTGCACTAGCCACCAGTGTCTTCATAAAGTCCATAAAATGTTTCTATCTTGCTTGTATCCTCTGAAAAAACAAAAAGTAAAAAACATCCTAGTATTCTAATGCATATAAATCTAAATGTGTCCTAAAATATGAAATGTAATGGTTAATTCATGTGAGTTATGCACAAAATAATAGATTAACACTACTAAAATATGGGTTTGTCACTGGTGTAGTGGCTGGCTCGATGTCCTCATCACACGGGGTCGTACGAGTCGAGAGCAGCGAAGCTGACCCATATTTGGAACCCTGTGGTTTGAGTGGTCACTAAGATTATCGGCAACATCTTGCTTGTGAAGGAGGAGTCCGAAGCTATTAGGATGGATGAGCTGATGTTATTAAATTTTGGTTTTCCATCTTTTGTGAGGGACATCTACACCAGTCCACCTCCTTCTGAGCTGCGCATCAACTTGGGTGTGATATTTGTGGAGAACTTAGTCTCCAAAAAGTGTCGCTGACTCAACACATGGAACAGGAAGGTTGAGAGGATTGAGAGTTTATTGACTCCACTATTCATACATCACAGGATCGATCTTGGCTCCACACCTACTGAGAGCAAGATCGTCCTCTTTGACAAGCAGTAGTTTCATAACAGCGGCATCCTTAAGCCGGGCTATATTTATCAGTTCCAAGACCACGCGGGAGTCACTCAGTACTGCAAGCTCCCTCTTCGAGACTTCACTGCCCTCACATCTAGGGTCAACCTGGACTTCTCTATTTCGTTAGAGCGCTTACATCAGCCCACCACCGCATTTAGACGTCAAGCCAGCTCTTCTATAGCTTCCACATCTCAGCCTCATCTGGCAGATGACAGGGTCCCGCGCCACCACTCACAGCAGACACAGCAGACTGATGGGTGGAAGCATACTCTACCTCCTTATACCGGAGTGTACGATCTCCGAGCCCTGCCTATAGATGCCATTGATGGCAATTTCCAAGCTTGGTTTGTGGAGGCCCACGCGAAGAACAACACCATGTTGCAGCGGATATGGGGAGCACTAGCTTGGATCAGATGTCCTTCACCACCTTCCTGTCTCTGGGCCCCACAGACTGGAGAGACCGATGCAGCTACCGTGGCCACATATGGTATTCCTGATGTTACTGGACACAGGACACACGCTGCCGCTGATGATACCGAGTCAGACCCAGACACCCAACTTCCCCGACGCAGACATCGCCTCGGACAGAGCCACAGCGTCAGCCCGAGGACCACTGATATAGTACTTTTTCTTTCTTTTATTTCCCTTTATTAAATCTACATTTGTTGTATCTTCCTTTAGTCTTATTTTAACATCGGGACGGTGTAAAGTAAGTCTGGGGGAGGATATTTGTTTGTATTTTGTTTTTCTGGACTTATTTTATGTTAGTTGTGCATGTAGGACTGCATTGAATTTGCATAAGGAACTATGATAAAAATGACTTTATTAAGTCTATTGGTCAATTCAGTAGATTCAATACTCGAGTAACTGGCTCTATAATACATAAACTGCTAGTTGAAATATAAGATTGATCCATATATGAAATCTTTGATATTAGTTTGACTATGAATAAAACATGTTTTGATTTGATACCATCTCTTATCCATTAGAACTTAATTTGAATTTAGAATTATCATACTTTTCGTAGGATGTGAAATCATGGATACTATATATACATATTTGGATCTTTTTTATCATTTTTACCACCCTTTGTGATCCAAATAGTTTTTCTCTCCCCTTAGCCTACCTTTTTATTCAGACCATATCATTAATTTGTGAGAGTTTTATGCCTTATTCTCGGAATGAACTTGGTAGAACATGAAAGAATATGAGATTAAGAGATTTGTAGCGTTAGAGAATGAGAGAATGAGAGATTAGAGAGATTAGAAAGAAATTATGATTGTATTAAGAAACTGAGAATAATGTTTTCTAAGTTACAAATGAGGAGAGAGATAGCTATTTATACTATTCTAGTCTAGGCTTGTTTGGGTACAAGAATTTCCTTATACATGAATGGCTACAAGGATAACATAATACTAAAACACAAACAAGCCTTAAACACTCCCCTTAGATGACTTAGACCACACGCCTTTAAGCTAGAATTAAAGGCCTTCTTTCTTCATCATTTCTTCTTCATTCCAACACTCCCCCTCAAGCTTAAGACATGGAGAGTGTCTAAGCTTGCAACCATGAAGCATTACCTCATTAAAAATCTAAAGAAAGAAAACCCAATTGGGACAAAACCTTTTCTAAGGAAAAAGAGTATAACACTCCATGTTGGGATCATTGTTGTCGAATGGTCATAAGACCAAGCATTGGATAGATGGAGGCGCCATTTTTCAAAGTTGTTGCTTTGGTGAACACATCAGCTAGTTGATCTTCACTCCTTGTATAGCAAGGCAAGATGATTCCTTTTCCAATAGCTTTTCTTAATTTGTGGCAGTCTACTTCTATATGCTAGGTCCTTTCATGAAACACAGAGTTGGAGGAAATGTGTATAGCAGTCTGATTGTCACAATGGATGGTGATAGGTTCCTCCTACTTCACGGAAATATTCTCCAAAATTTGCCTCAGCCAAATGCATTCAGTTGTAAGCTTACTCATTGCTCTATATTATGATTCGACACTAGAGCACGATACCACCTTTTGCTTTTTGGTTTTCCAAGTCACAAGATTCCCTCCTGTGAAAGTAAAATAGCCTGTGGTACTTCTCCTGATCTTTTGGAAGCTGAGACCAAAATTAATCCTTCTCCTGCTGAATCTTGTTTGACATGAGTAGATGTCTCTCCCCCATGTTCAAGAGGAGGAAAGCTGATGAGGACATCGATCCAGCTTCCAAGCCCAAAAGCCCACTAGACGACGCAGAGGCCCATCAAAGCCCATTTAAGCCAGATAAGGAACATTGGAGGTTCCTTCTTGAAGATTCTTCCACCTCCGGTGTCTTTACAATTACCATTCGGTAAAGACACCAGAAGACATGCTAAGAAATTGTACTCTTTTTCCTATCTTCGGTTTTGTCCCACTGGGTTTTCCGAAGAAGGTTTTAATGAGGCAATACTCTTAGTGTGCACGACGAAGAAGACTTGTTCACTCTGTTCCATCTTCCACAAGTCTTCAAGGCGTTCTATCAAACTCCAACTTATGCGTCATTTTTATTAAAAATAAACTAAGTATGGTTTAGAGGCTTTTAAGCCCATTTGTTATGTTTTAATTAATTGTGGCCTTAAGCCTAATTTAATTATGTTTTCATTCTTTTGGGTTATTGGCCAATTTGTAATCTGAATAATTATAAGCCCTAGACTTAAGGCATTATATAAGCCTAAGTTATGAGTAATAATAAGATAGACTTTTCAGAAAATTAAACCTAGACATGTGTTTTACAAAAATCGGTGTCACCCTCTTCTAAGAGAGTTGCCGTGTTCTTCAGCCTAGGGTTGAAGTTCTTGGTGTATCACAAGTCTTCCGCAGCTTGTGTGGTCCTTTCGATCCATTCTATTCATCCAACTCGCTTCTGGAGGTCTCGAGCTTCTCGACCAATAGTTGCACCACCACTATGCTCACATCATCTGGTATCAGAGCTTAAAGCTCCTAAATCATCAGGTTGATTCTATCCTTGTTTTGTTTGGCGATTTTTTTTTTTTTTTTTTATTTGAAAATATTTTTGCTCCTGATTTGTTCTCTTTCTCTCTTTTCTTCCTGAGGTTCTCGGAAAAAGGTGAAGAAATCAAGTCTCCCCTACAAAAAAAAAAAAATCAGGTTCTATCAATCTTTGTTTTTGTTTTCATTTATATATATATAAAAAAAAGGAAATTTTATTGCTTGTTCTATTGTGTTTGTTTGATTTCCTTTATAAAAACCAAAACTATAAGAAAAGGGTTAGGTTGTCTTAAAACGAATTAGGGGTAAAAGAAACTCACCTAGAACACTTATTCATCCTGAGAAATCGTGAGTCAATATCTCTTGAACTCACGCGTGTGGCTAGGGTAGTTGATTGCGCTTCTATTTGCTTGTTAGGGCTCGAGTTTCTCGTTCTAGCTAGCGGTTTTTAGTCAGTCTAGGTTCGCGAGTGTCTTAGGTTCTCTGTTCATGGGCGTCGTGTAGCAGTCCTAGGTTTAAGTCTAGTCGTCGCATTAGGGTTTGCGTGGTTGAGTCCGAGTCTAGGATTAGGAAACTTTCCTTCTGATAGTTAGGGTAAAGAGTCTGATTTTCTTTTTTTTTCTCTATTCTAGGTACTAGAAGATTTCCATTCTAGTGATTAATATATTAAGTAGTTTTCCTTACTTAGACTAGGCCAATAACTAATTTCCATTTTGTCTAGAGTTATAGATATCTGATTTCCTTTAGTGTTTTAGGCCTTAAGTTAGATTTTCATAAATTTTTCTAAGTCATATGAATTTTTCCTTTTTAGTCTAGATATTTGTTTAGGCATAATTAGAACTTAGGAATTTTTCCTTTTAAGTCTAGATATTTTTTTTGCGCACATTTAAAAATTAGAAATTTTGTTTCCATTTATAGATTTTCCTTTTTTTTGGACATTTTCCATTTTCGAAGACTTTTTTTTTTTTTTTTTTTTTTGGAAAAGAAAACATGGCAGGTAGCGAGGAATCATTATCACCGCATAACAATCAAGTCATGATGCAACCTGCACAACCTCAGCGTCGACCTGACATCCCAGAGGCAGCCCACCGAAGACTAGGTGAGGAGTTTGCTTTGGAGACCAAAGCATTTCAAGAGGGAGGGAATGATGAGGACATCGATCCAGCTTCCAAGCCCAAAAGCCCACTAGACGACGCAGAGGCCCATCAAAGCCCATTTAAGCCAGATAAGGAACATTGGAGGTTCCTTCTTCAAGATTCTTCCACCTCCGGTGTCTTTACAATTACCATTCGGTAAAGACACCAAAAGACATGCTAAGAAATTGTACTCTTTTTCCTATCTTCGGTTTTGTCCCACTGGGTTTTCCGAAGAAGGTTTTAATGAGGCAATACTCTTAGTGTGCACGACGAAGAAGACTTGTTCACTCTGTTCCATCTTCCACAAGTCTTCAAGGCGTTCTATCAAACTCCAACTTATGCGTCATTTTTATTAAAAATAAACTAAGTATGGTTTAGAGGCTTTTAAGCCCATTTGTTATGTTTTAATTAATTGTGGCCTTAAGCCCAATTTAATTATGTTTTCATTCTTTTGGGTTATTGGCCCATTTGTAATCTGAATAATTATAAGCCCTAGACTTAAGGCATTATATAAGCCTAAGTTATGAGTAATAATAAGATAGACTTTTCAGAAAATTAAACCTAGACATGTGTCTTACAAAAATCGTGTCACCCTCTTCTAAGAGAGTTGTCGTGTTCTTCAGCCTAGGGTTGAAGTTCTTGGTGTATCACAAGTCTTCCGCAGCTTGTGTGGTCCTTTCGATCCATTCTATTCATCCAACTCGCTTCTGGAGGTCTCGAGCTTCTCGACCAATAGTTGCACCACCACTATGCTCACATCAAAAGCCAGGAGAACTGAAGATACCAAGCGGCTGACGGATGGAAGGACAGGTTGATGTAGAAGGCCGTGGATCGGCTGGTGTGGCCGCAGCTGGCTGGCTGGGACTGGTCACGGCCGGAACCGGCTGAGCATAAGGACCCGTGGCCGTGGGCTGCTGAGCATGAGGGGATACTATACCAATGCTTTCCAAGAGCCTATTCAAGTTGTCAGCTTGATCTGATCTTGTCGTTGCGATGTCCTTAAAATGATCATAAGTTCCTTCTTCATATAAACCTTTGGATTCTTGGAACTTAACATCTCTGGATACCAAGACTTTTCTAGTCTCTGGGTAATAACATTTGTATCATTTCTGAGTAGAAGAATACCCAATGAACATAGCTTTGGTACTCTTTGGGTCTTGCTTGTTCCTTTGCTCCCTTGGAACTAATACAAAACAAACACAACCAAAAACTCTCAAGTGGTCAATATTGGGTCTAGTTTTATTTAGTACCTCAAATGGAGACAAGTCATCTAGGAATTTTGTAGGAGTCCTATTAATCAAGTAGCATGCAGCTACAAGAGCATCCCCCCCAAAATCTTTTGGGAACTTTCATGTGGAACATCATTGTTCTCACAACTTCCATCAAATGCCTATTCTTCCTTTCAGCCACTCTATTTTGTTGTGGGGTGTAAGGACAGCTGGTTTGATGTTCAATGCCATGCTTGGCCAGATGTTGTTGGATTCTGGTGCTAGTGTATTCTCCTCCATTATCTGTTCTAATGCATTTAATACTTGCATTGTATTGATTAGTAATATATTTTTGAAAATTTAAAGATGCATCAAATACTCTATCTTTAGAAGTAAGTAAAGTAACCCAAGTATATTTAGATTTTTCATCAATAAAGGTCACAAAATACTTATGGTTTTCTCTAGATGGAAATAGAGATGTCCAAACATTAGAATGCACCAACTCAAAATAGTTATCATAAGTATGCATAGATTTTTCAAAAACTGTTTTGCAATGCTTTCCAAGTATACAAGAATCACACATATCCTTTGACATTTTTAAACCAGGAACAATCAGTTCAAGTGCTCTAGGATGAGGATGTCCTAATCTAGCATTCCAATGATCAGAATCAATACTAAAGGAACTAGCATGAAAAGCCACTTCTAACCCACTACCACTAGACATGTCTTAAAGCACATACAAGTCATCTCTTGTGGTTCCTTGTCCAAATCTTCTACTAGTCTCAATATCCTGAAATTAGAAATCATTAGGACCAAAGATAGCTTGAAAATTTAAATAAGTAGTAACTGTTTTAAGTGAAAGCAAATTAGAAGTAAAGGAATGCATGTAAAAGGCTTTAGATTTTTTATCAAACAACTTAAGTTTTCTTATGCCTTTAATTGGTACTTTAATTCCATTAGCAATGACAACATTACCTAAGGCAGGTTCTACATTCTCTAGCAATCCTATATTACTAATCATATGATGAGAAGCACCAGAATCAACGACCAATGACTTAGAGACATTATGAGTAAAAGAAGTTTGAAAAGAAGCATGAAAAGTTTTACCCAACACATTACCATCCTTGATTGCTTTAATAAGAGCTAATAACTCTAATTTTGTTAAAAATTCAGATGCGGGAGACATGGCACTAGTTGAGGCTGAGTGAAGAACTGAGCTGCTACACGCCTTTGAAGGAACCGTCACTAGGCCGTGAGCTTGAAATTTTGTATGGCTGGCCGTGATTTTTTGTGGTTGAGAAGCCCAGCTTGGCTTCAGCTCAGGATGGAGTACCCAACACTCCTTCCTTTTATGGCCACTCCTCTTGCAATGGTCACATGTTTGTCTCCTTTTCCTAAATTCATTTGTTGTTGCTGATTTGAAGAAGCTCTTGTGTGCAGCCATCAATTCAGCTTTGTTGCCAAATAATCTATGAGATCCTTGCTCCTTTTGGATTTGAGCACAAACATCTTCCAAGCCAGGAAGCTTATCAGACCTGAGAATATACTTAATAAGATATGAGTAATTAGTATTAAGACTTAGTATTAACCCAAACACCTTATCTTGTTTTTTCCTTTCAAGGAGAACAATTGGGTCAATGGTGGCTGGCCTTAGCATCTCTAGCTCAGCCCACAATTCTCTGAATGAGCCATAATGCTTTTTGAATTCTGCATCCTCCTGCCTTAATTCATTCAAAGCCTTTTTCACTTCAAAAATTCTTAAAAGGTTAGTGGTATTTCCATATACCTTTTGTAAAGTGTCCCAAAGTTCCTTAGCATTTTCACAAAATGAATAAGCCTCTAAGAGATCATTAGCAAGAGAATTTTGAAGTATAGAGAGTATCAACTGGTCTTCTTGGTACCATTTGGATTGAGCAGCCACAGCCTCACTAAATTCAGCCACTTCATTTTTTTCAAAGCCATTTGTAGAAATGTGATTCCAATGGCCTTTACCATCCAATCTGGATTTTATGGTCCTAGACCACAAAAGGTAATTTGCTCCTTGGAGAATGACTGGAGCTCTGAATTTAGCTTGAATATCCATGAGTTAGAAGATGGTCGGAATGTGCAGCTGGTCAGAATGTGCAGCTGGTCGGGTTGAGTTGGTCGAGACGGGAAGAGGAATGCGTGTTGGGAAGAGGAATGGCTGGGACACTGCATGGCTATTTGATGTTGGACGGCACGAAACGGCACGACACGATTGAACGCTTGGTCGGGAATCTGGACGCTTTGTCGGCTTTCTTAGCACTAGACGGCTTGGTCGGGGCGCGAGAACAGCCGGTCGGGACAACTTCAGGATGAGGGACATGATGATCACGTGTTCGGTGTTGTGTTCGCGTATCACAGACAGGACGCTGCTACCAGACGCTGGACTCGTACTCGAACACGGACGCTTGACACAGGAAGCTGCTACCAGACACTGGACTCGCACACCGACACAAGTGGAAAGACTGTGCAGTGGATGATCAGGTACGTGACAAAGACTGACCAAGATGCTTGCAGTCCAAGCAAATTCCAACAACTTGTAACCAACCTCAACAACCTACAACAAACTTTGACCTACTCCTGCAACAAGATTCAACTAACTCCAACCACCTAATAACAGTTCTTATCTTTTAACAACAATTAAAACAATAAGTCCAAATTCAAATTTTATTAGTAAACCAATCCTAAAAATTCAAGTTTCCCTCCTTTTTTGACTTTCAAAGATTAACAAGGAAATCAAGAAAATCAATCTTGAAGACTTAAACCTATCAGATTGAAACCAAATTTTGTGGAGACCCTCACAAGATACCTATTTAACTGTCCAGATTCAAAGATTTAAAGAAAACTGAGAAAATATTAGAATTTTATCACCAGATTCTTGTGAGGGGCAATGTTTGACGTCTCTGAGAAAAACCTCACGAACTTCCTTCACAAAAAAGGGAACTGAGTTCTGCTTTCTTTAAAAAGAAACTAGACTCAAAGGGCTTGAGTTTAGGATTTGGAAAAACGTAATTTGATGAATATTAGACGACGGAATGGCCTGGGAAACATGGAGGTTTGCGGCTGAGGCATTCACGGAGGTCCGATGCAAGAAAATTCGTAACTTTTAATTCCCTTGGCCAAAGATGCAAATACAATTGGTGTGGCTTCAGAACTTGCTGAAGAATACCCCAGAAAAAGAAGATCGTCAAAAGCTGCCGTGTTTTGGCCGGAATTTGCGATCAAAGTTGATGGACAGGATAAAACTGAAAACAGATTATGAAGAAGATGATTTCTTCTTGTTTCAAGGATTGAATGATGAATTTTACCCAGATTTGATGCAACCTGGCTCTGATACCATGAAAGATTATGAGATTAAGAGATTTGAAGAATGAGAGAATGAGAGATTTAGAGAGAAGAATGATTTTATTAAAAGAATGAGAATAATAGTTTTCTAATTACAAATGAAAAGGAAGATAGATATTTGTATTAATCTAGTTTAAGCTTGTTTGGATACAAGGATTGTCTTATACATGAATGGCTACAAGGATAACATAACACTAGAACACAAACAAACCTTAGACACTCCCCCTTTTACAAAGTAACTCACGCCTTTTATATAAAATATTTAAAAGCTTTCTAATTTCATCATTTCCTCTTCATTCCAACACTCTTTACATTCATTTATAGTTCCAGTGATTCCTAATCAAAACTATCATCCAGGATAGACAATCTAGGTGTTAAACGGCTATTTCAGTGGTGAGATTTAAGAATGTTTAGGTGTTACCAAAAACCTCCGTGAATATATATTATGCCAAACCGCAAGACAAAATGAATCAATTGATGTTCACCGTTCCCTAGTCATTTGTAAATAGCTCCCCCAAACTTAGATTTATCTCTGGAAAATACTCAGAATTTTTTTTACATATTTCCTTGAACTTCTTGGTTCATATGTTGGCCTTAAGATTTTATTTTTGCAACAAATTCCCATTCTTTTGTGGTGGTTTTTTTTGTTTATTTTAAACTGTTTTTTTTTTTGCTTTAGATATCTCTTAAGAAACGAAAATTATACACTTTTTTAACTGTGGAGTTTTGTGGAATTGTCTTTGCCCTTGTTGGATATATTTCCTCTTGTTTTTCCATCATCTGAATCTTCAGTGACAGGAAAACTGTGTATTTCCTCTCTCCGATGTTTTTGCACATCTCGGCATATGAAACAAAAAAAATGATGTCATGAGGTTTGAAAATAGGTAAGTTTTAAGGTGGAATCCAACAAAAATAGTTGGTCATTCAGGATCAAAGAGCGGTAAAACATATATGAAATCCCGAATGATTGTCTGTTGTTTCCTTGATCTAATACCTTAAATGAGAAAATTTAATAGCCAATATTAAGTTCAAATAATGTACATGAATCCTCTGGAGAAAAGTCGAGAATATCAATATATTGCTTGCTTAACTTAGATCGTGTAGTAGTTGTCACAAGAAAAGTGAAGTGTAAGCAGATTGGTCGAAATCATCATAAAGATTTGGGGAAAAGTGAAAAAAAGACATAAGGAATCTTTATTTCACATATAAAATTTAGATTTTTTTTTATCAATTTAGCCTAATGACTTTTAATATCTCCTAAATTATGTGGGGGTGCTGGATTCGAATGTGAAACATGTGTCATGAATTTCATAAATGACCATAAAGAGAAATAAAGAGAAAAAAGCTTTCTTACCATCTGAATTTTTGGTTTTTTTACTATGTTTTGGCTTCTCTTTCCATGATTCACATATGCGTTATATTATCAAATGGAGGTAATACCTTTACGTCTTTGGTTCTTGTTCACATATTAATCCCATTAATAGGTGTTAAAGTCTTTCCATAGCAGTCATTCCATTTAGAAACCATGAACCTGTCACTAACAATTGAACCTGGTTTATTTATTTTATTATCTTCCCAAAATGCTTTGATGATGTGAGCACATGGAATTCCACTTAACTTATTTTGCCTGCAACTCATTGTAATTGATGAAAATAGCCATAAAAGCGATAAAATTCAATAAGAATCAATAAAATCTGAGAAATCATACATGCAAGCACATTAAAGAGTACCCTTGACAGTAACTCGGTAATTTCTCTTTCCGTGGTCTAATTCATACGAACCTTTTCTATTTGGACAAATCTAACAGTCATAAGTGACGCGCTTCCGAAGCTTAAGTTCAGATTTCACAAGAGGTGTTAAGTAACCTTTACACTTTGATATCCCAGCCCTTTTCCTTTCGTTTTAAGGGTTCTAGATATCATATCCTTGAACTCCATATTCAGAATGGAGTATTCATATTTCAAATTAATAAACCTTATTTATCTTAATTATGAGATTCATAAATTTAAAACCAAAAAAAATACTTGGAACAGACTGTTTTAAAATTAAATTGATTTAAAACTTTAGAAAACTCTTCATTGAAAAACATTTTTGGCAAGTAAATTGATGAAATTTAATATAAATTGATTTTCATCACAGACTTTGTCTCTCTTTGTTTTCTTTTTTCAGCAAATGAACATTTGCCTTTCAGAAGAGTAGAATTATCTACTGCGACCATCTTTAGCTCTTTACAGGGTGAAATTGTGCTATAGGAGTAATGACGCATCCTTAAGGCAATTCATAGCCTCTGGAAGAAGATCATCACGATTTCAAGGTGTAGTAGCCCCTGATCCCATCGCCCTTTCTCTTCAAGAGGATCCTTGTGTGTCAACCTATTCAGGATTTCACCAAGTGATATCAGAGCCACTTGAAGCTCAAGGTTTGAGATTTATCCTATATTCACAATCAATTCATCATATATCCATAAATCTATCTTGTATTCTTTTAAGAACAAAATAAACTATGGAAAGGAGGTGAAACAGCAAGCAACAAGGGAGAGAGTTGCACCCACTCAGACCATGATCCCAAGTGAGCAGCAATCGGAGGATCTAACAGATATGATCTACAATCAGATGATAAGCAATCTCTGGAACAAGCAAAGGTGGAAATCACCAGAACAAAGATGGTCCACGAAAGCAGGGCTGATCGTTATGGATCCACTTGGATGCTGGACTACAGTTTCACCAGGAGCAAAGGGAAACGTCCCATTTTTCCCTCATCCATAATAAACAAGGTCGGGAAAAACAAGAAAATAACCTTTTAGGTCACCTTCACAAACAACTGAGAAGAAACCTGAGATTGAACCAGTGAAGACCACTCCTTGTCAAGGAGACATTTCTTCCAATCAGTTTAAACAAGAGGATAACATACAAGAAGCCTTGTGTGGTCAGAACCACGACTAAACCAAGGCTAAAGAGGAAGGAAAGCTTGATGAGGCACTTGTAATTCATAAGGAGTCACCTGAGACTTTGATTGAACAAGGTTAATTCATTAGATTTGTTTCTTCTTATTCATGGATCAGGCCTCTTGTTTGATTCCAGTTCAATCTCATGGAATACTTAAGACTTGTCAAGGGGATGCAGAACATTGTATTTGAAACAGGAGGAAGAACATATGAGTTTAAAGGCATGAATAACATCCTGGTCCAAAAGACAAAAACTTTGGAACTGAACTTACAACTCATTAATCATTGAAGAATAAGATTTGAGGTCAAAACCTTTTAAAGGAGGTGGAGGTAGTTTAATTAGAAGCAGTTCCAAAGAAACGATACATAGAGAAATTCCAAGCTACTGGTGTTAATTAAAGACTTGCTAACATGGCCTCATCATCCTAGACCAAGACATGTTGTGATTCATGAAGATTTTGGGTCTATTAAGAGCTTGGATGAACCACCTCCAACATTCAAAGCAAGGGATCTGGAGTTGATACAGCTAAGACCAAATAAGACCCAAGATCCAAGAGTGAGAATGAACATCATTGCACACGACCTCCTGATCAAGAGTTGTATGTTAGTCTGTTCACTAAGACCTTTGGAGAGAACCAAACCGAGCGCATCAAAGACATAGGTGTATTCTTTGGAGCATATATATCCAACCAGAAAGATCTAAGCTACAAAATAAATTTTCCCATAAACTTAACTTAACAAAGAATCATGGAGAAGAATAATTGGTTCAAAATATCTCCATATGAAGAAGATTCAACATACAAGTTGGTGGACTTCTAATGAATCCGAGAAATACCAACAGCTATCTATTGAAAATTTTCAATCAAACCAGAATGAAACAAGTTGTAAACCAAATTATATTGGAAACTAAATTCATCATAGACGCATGTCAAATTGCATTCAGGTTAATATTATTTTTTTAAAAAGTTATTCAAATTTTAAACCAGGAGATATACGGCTTGCCTTATTTGGTAGCTCAAGGATGCAATCACTTTCGAACTAGAGTGTGACGACCAGGAGAGGCATACAGTCATTCCGAAGACACATCAAGAAATCCAGGGGGGTCATTCATCAGCTTATAAGGCTTGGATTTGAGGACAAGTCTTTTCAAAAGAGGAGGGGATGGTGTGATCTTGATCAGCCCCAATTTCAATATTTTGAAGATCAACTCTTAACCTGATCCAACCATGTGAGATTATAAGATTTCAAAGATTTCACAGCTGAGCCCAATTCATCCAAGATCTCCATCCCATTAAGAGTGACATCTACAACACAAGAAGGGTTTTCTCTAACCAGACCATCCCATCATTATCTTCTCTGACCAGACCATCCCATAATAGACTCATGGATGGGAAGGTGAAACTGGCTTAGGTTGTGGTTGAATGAGCACAACCACAATTAGGAAGCTGATCGTGACCAATAGGTGTGAAACTGGACCGAGGGGAGAGTATGCATACCTTAGGTTTATGGAACGGACTAAGGTACTAGAAGGATAAGCGGAAAATACCTCGGGTCGAGTATTGCATGTGGACAAAGGTTGGAACAGTGGGTGGTTGAGATTCTGGGCATACATCTGATACAAGCCTTGGCGATAAAAAAAGATCCAAAACTTCAAGAGGTGTTGTGAAATAAACAAGAGAGAATCTCTTCAAGATGGAAAGGATGTTGGACCAGACGAGGGTGATGAGCTCGTGATACACCAAGGGAGTTTCTTCAGGCTTGAGGAATGGATCTTCATGCCAAGAAGAAGAGGATAAGTCTCAAGATGGAGGCCACTGAGAGAGAGGGAACTAGCTAGGGTTTTCTTTTAGGTTAAAACTTATCTGTCTTATTCATTAGGAGACTTGGTTTATATAATAGCTTAAGTCTAAAAAACAACGTTTAGTTTAATGGAAAATGACAAGTAGTCCAAAATAAAACAAGTAATTAAATTTAAAACAACAAGAAGTCTCGAATAGTTATTAAGGTCTTCTTGCAGTTCCCTTTGCTTCTGAATTTCTAGGACTTGTGACTAATGGATAAGTAGTGAACAAATCCTATATTTCACATTAGAGGTGTTGCCTCATTAAACCTCCATCGAAAAACCCATTGGACAAAACTAAAAGTAGAAAAAAGTGTACAATTCTCTATCATGTCTTTGTGTGTATTTATCTAAGGTTGATGGTAAAGACAACATAAGCTGATGTCGCTGATGAGTCTCCATGGTTCATGAGATGATGATAGCAAGCCATAATTTCTTGGTAGCTCTTCCCCCTTCATGTACTCCTCCTTCTGATGAAGACATGAGACTTAACTTAGACCCCACGGTCACGGTCCCCGTCCTTAGGAGATCACCTAGGACACGGTCTGGTTCTAGAGATTTGAGAGAAGGTTTCAACCAACCTGTGGAGGCCCTACTCTTCCAGATAGCGCTGGAGACGAGCCAAGACTCCAAACCCGAATGTAGGAAGGAACGGCTAACCAAGGACCCAAGCGCGAGCCAGGCACAACCAGATCCCGGCCCAAGTCCTTCCCGAGCACAACCCGACACGATCCAGGCATGACTGGCCCCTGACACAGGCCCAGCCCAAGAACAAGTCGGCACGACCCAGGAACGAATAGGCGCAGTCCAAGAACAATTCGGCATGACCCAGACTCGACCAGGTCCAGCCCAAGAAATCTATCTAAAGGAGTTCCCATTCATTTCAAGCAACATGCAGTTTACCATATTCAGCATCTTCCCCATTAATGAAATGGTTCACTCTGATTCTTAAGGGGAACCGCCAAGGTAAGCATTAATTTCCTTTTTGATTTGATTATTGGACTAATCTTTTGTTTCTTTTTTCTCTATCTGTCTTGTTTCCTTTTAGTCCTTCCATTAAGTAGAATAAGGCATTTGTCTCGCCACCCCATTTAATAGGCAATTAGGTTTTCATTTATTGTAATCAGTTTCAAAGACCCCTAGAAGGGTATAGCTGATGGACTCCTTATAAAGTCCCACTGCAGCCTTGTTATTTTTATTCAAACATGAAATAAAGAACACCGAGTTTTGCCCTAGCAAACCAAAGACACTAGCCTCCGAGTTTGTGAGAAGCAACCTCAGAACATCCGACTTATCAAGCTCCGTTCCATAGAGGCTTGTGGCGTCATACGATCCATCCTCCCATCTAGACCCTGTCTCGTATTCCTTAAGACAAGATACTCGTGTGTTCAAGAAGAGAGCGTTGAACAACCAGCTTCCCTCAACGTGTGACTTGCCGTGAGGCTTGGCGCACCCGAGTCTTACATAATCTTGGTATCAGAGCCAAAGGTTCCTAATCCAGGTTATATCAATCCACTCTTTTTAGTTTCTAATTTGGTTAGCTCATATAGTATAACAACTTACATAAAAACCCATAAAAAGTTATTTCTCGTTGTAGTCTAGCTGCTCTTACCGTCAAATTGCATCTTAAATCCATTTTTTTTTTGTTTAGTCTTCTAGCCTGCGACTTCTCAACCTGAATCCATAAAAAAGAAAGAGATTAGTTGTTAGGGCCGTCTAGTAGCTGCCAACCTATAGAAATTACAAAAAGAAAAAGAAGTTAAGTTTCCTTTTCTTGTTTAGGTAGTTTTCCTAAAAGCATAAAGGAAGAATAGCCTTGAGAAATAGTGTGCCAAGAAACCCAAAAAGGAAAAATCCCATTAATCAAATAGCAACTGCCCCTTCCATATCTCTTCTTTGCCTTTTTGTGTTAGGACTCATTAAACACTTGGTCTTCAAGGATTGATACAGGATACGTTTACCATGAAAGATTATCAGATTAAGAGATTAGTAGAATGAGAGAATGAGAGATTAGAGAGATTTAGAGAGAAGAATGATTTTATTAAGAAATGAGAATAATAGTTTCTAAGTTACTAATGAGAAGGGTGATAGATATTTATACTATTCTAGTCTAGGCTTGTTTGGATAAAAGGAATTCCTTATATATGAAATACATGAATGGCTACAAGGATAACATAACACTAGAACATAAATAAGCCTTAAACACTCCCATTTAAACCAAGTAACTCACGCCTATTATATAACCATTAAAGACTTTCTATTTTCATCATTTCTTCTTCATTCCAACACTCCCCCTCAAGCTTAAGACATGGAGAATGTCTAAGCTTGCAACCATGAAACATTACCTCATTAAAAACCTAAAGAAGGAAAACCCATTTGGGACAAAACCTTTTCTAGGAAAAAGAATATAACACTCCATGTTGGGATCATTGGTGTGGAATGGTCATAAGGCCAAACCTTGGATAGATGGAGGCGCCATTCTTCAGAGTTGTTGCCTTGGTGAACACATCAGCTAGTTGATCCTCACTTCTTGTATAATAAGGCAAGATGATTCTCTTCCTAATGGCTTCCCTTACTTTGTGGCAGACTACTTCTATATGCTTGTTCCTTTCATGTAACACAGAGTTGGAGGCTATGTGTATAGCTGCCTGATTGTCACAATTGATGGTGATAGGTTCTTCATACTTCACGGCAAGATCCTCCAAAATTTGCCTCAGCCAAATGCATTCAGTTGTGAGCTGCCTCATTGCTCTATATTCTGGTTCTGCACTAGATCATGATACCACCTTTTGCTTCTTGGTTTTCCAAGTCACTAGGTTCCCTCCTATGAAAATACAATAGCCTGTGGTACTTCTCTTGATGTTTTGGAAGCTGAAACCAAAATTGATTCTTCTCCTGCTGAGTCTTGTTGGACATGAATAGATATCTCTCCCCCTCATTTTCAAGAGGAGGAAGGCCAGGAGAACTGAAGATACTAGGTGGCTGACGGATGGAAGGACCAGTTGGTGTTGAAGGCCGCGGATCGGGTGGTGTGGCTGCTGGCTGGTCAGAACTGGTCACGACTGGAACAGGCTGGTCATGAGGAGCCGTGGCCAGGGGCTGCTGAGAAAGAGGGGATACTATACCAATGCTTTCCAAGAACCTCCTTAAGTTCTCAGCTTGGTCTGATCTTGTTGATGAGATGTCCTTAAATTGATCCCAAGTTCCTTCTTCATAGAAACCTTTGGATTCTTGGAACTTAAGATCTCTGGATACCAATACTCTCCTAGTCTCTGGATCATAACATTTGTATCCTTTCTGAGTAGAAGAATACCCAATGAACATAGCTTTGGTACTCTTTGGGTCCAGCTTGTTCCTTTTCTCCCTTGGATCTAATACAAAACAAACACAACCAAAAACTCTCAAGTGGTCAATATTAGGTCTAGTTTTGTTTAGTACCTCAAATGGAGACAATTCATCTAAGATTTTTTTCGGATGCAGCTACAAGAGCATCCCCCCCCAAAATCTTTTGGGAACTTTTATGTGGAACATCATTATTCTCACAACTTCCATCAAATGTATATTCTTCCTTTCAGCCACTCCATTTTGTTGTGGAGTGTAAGGACAGCTGGTTTGATGTTCAATGCCATGTTTGGCCAGGTGTTGTTGGAGTCTGGCGCTTGTGTATTCTCCTCCATTATTTGTTCGAAAGCATTTAATACTTGCATTGTATTGATTAGTAACATATGCTTGAAAATTTAAAAATGCATCAAATACACTATCTTTAGAACTAAGCAAAGTAACCCAAGTATATTTGGATTTTTCATCAATAAAACTCACAAAATACTTATGGTTTTCTCAAGATTGGAATGGAGATGTTCAAACATCAGAATGCACCAACTCAAAACAATTATCATAAGTATGCATAGATTTTTTAAAAACTGTTTTGCAATGCTTTCCAAGTATACAAGAATCACACATATCCTTTGGCATTTTAAACCAGGAACAATTAGTTCAAGTGCTCTAGGATGAGGATGTCCTAATCTAGCATGCCAAATATCATAATCAGTACTAAAAGAGCTAGTATGTAAAGCCGCTTCTAACACACTATCACTAGTCATGTCTTCAAGCACATACAAGGCATCTCTTGTGGTTCCTTGTCTAAATCTTCTACTAGTCTCAATATCCTGAAAGTAGAAATCATTAGGACCAAAGATAGCTTGACAATTTAAATCAGTAGTGGCTTTTATAACTGAAAGCAAATTAGAAGTAAATGAAAGCATGTAAAGACTTTATATTCTTTATCAAACAACTTAAGTTTTCCTATGCCTTTAATTGGAACTTTAATTCAATTAGCAATGAAAATATTACCTATGGCATGTTCTACATTCTCTAGTAATCCTAGATCACTAATCATATGATGAGAAGCACCAGAATCCACCACCAATGATTTAGAGATATTAGGAGTAAAAGAAGTTTGAAAAGAAGCATGAAACGTTTTACCCAATACATTACCATCCTTGATTGCTTTGATAAGAACTCCTAAGTCTGATTTTGTTATAAATTCAGATGCTGTAGACATGGCACTATCTGAGTGATGAACTGAGCTGCTACACGCTTTTGAAGGAAAAGATGGTTGGACGTGAGCTTGCAATTGTGTGTGGCTCGCCGTAGGTTATTGTGGCCGAGAAGCCCAACTTGGCTTCAGCTCAGGATGGAGTACCCAACACTCCTTCTTTGTATGGCCACTCCTCTTGCAATGGTCACATGTTTTATCCTCTTCCTAGATTCATTTGTTGTAGCTGATTTGAAGAAGCTCTTGTGTGCAGCCACCAATTAAGCCTTGTTGCCAAATAGTCCATGAGATCGTTGCTCCTTTTGGATTAGAGCAAAAACATCTTCCAATCTAGGAAGCTTATCAGACCTGAGAATATGCTTCATAAGATCTGAGTAAGTAGTATTAAAAGTTAGTAGTAACCCAAACACCTTATCTTATTCTTTCCTTTCAAGGACAACAATTGAGTCAATGGTGGCTGGCCTTAGCATCTCTAGCTCAGCCGAGAATGCTCTGAATGAGCCATAGTGCTTTGTGAATTCTGCATCCTCCTTCCTTAATTCATTCAAAGGTTTTTTCACTTCAAAAATTCTTAAAAGCTTAGTGGTGTTTCCATACACCTTTTGTAAAGTGTTCCAAAGTTCCTTAGCATTTTTACCAAAAGAATAAGCCTCTAAGAGATCACTAGCAAGTGAATTTTGAAGTATAGAAAGTACCAACTGGTCTTCTTGGTACCATTTGGCTTGAGCAGCCACAGCCTCACTAACTTCAACCACTTCATTTTCTTCAAGGCCATTTGTAGAAATGTGATTCCAAAGACCTTTACCACCCAATGTGGTTCTTATGGTCCTAAACTACAAAAGGTAATTTTCTCCATGGAGAATGACTGGAGCTCTGAATGTAGCTTGAATATCCATGATTTAGAGGCTGAGTAGACTTGTCGGAATGGGCTGGTTGGGACAAGATTTGGTCGGGACAAGATTAGGTCGGGACAAGATTTGGTCAACTGGTCGCGACACAATTCGGATGGATGTGTGTCACACTGAATGTGGTATGTGGAACGTGACAAAATCATGGGACAGGAATGGCCGGAGAATAGTTTCTTCGTCGGGCGTGAGTGGCTGAACAGTTGGTTGGGATGCGGAACAGCCGGTCAGTACGAAGAACGTGATGATCACGCGTTCGATTGTGTGTTCTCGTATGCTGGACAGGTCACAGACAGGTCTCGAACTTGAACTCGAACACGGACGCTGGACATATCTCGAACTCGAACACGGATGCTGGACACAGGACGCAAGTGGAACGGCTGTGCTGAAGAAATCAGGAGGGTGACAAAACTCATCCAGATGCTTGCAGTCCAAGCAATTCCAACAACTTGTAACCAACTTCGACAACCTACAACAAATCTTAACCAACTCCTGCAACAAGATTCAACTAACTCCAACCACCTAATAACAGTTATTATCTTCACCAACAATTAAAAAAATAGTCAAAATTCGAATTAATTATTAAACCAATCCTAAAAATACAAGATTCCAACCTTTTTCAACTTCGAAAGATTAACAAGGAAATCAAGAAAATCAATCTTGAATAATTAAACCTATCAGATTGAAACCAAATTTCGTGGAGATCCTCAAAAGATACTTATTTAACTTTCCAGATTCATTTATTTAAAGAAAACGGAGAAAATATAAGAATTTTATCACAAGATTCTTGTGAGGGGCGATTTTTGACGTCTTTGAGAAAAACTTCAAGAACTTCTTTCAAAAAAAATTGAATTGAGTTTTTCTTTCTTTAAACAGAAACTAGACTCGAAGTGCTTGAGCTTAGGGTTTACAAAATCACAATTTGATGAAGATTCGACGACGGAATGACCTGGGAAACATGGAGGTTCGCAGCGGAGGCACTCGCAGAGGTCCTATACAAGAAAATTTGTAAATTTTGATTCCCTTAGTCAAATGATGAAACTTCAATTCAAGTGGCTTCATAACTTGCAGGAAAACAATCCTTAAAAAGCAGATTGTCAAAAGAAGCCATGGTTTGACCGGAATTTGTGTTTCAAGATGACGGTCAAAATAGAACTGAATGGAGGTTCTGAAGAAGATGATTTCTTCTTGATTCAAGGATTGACTGATGAATTTCACCCAAATTTGATGTAACCTGGCTCTGATTCCATGAAATATTATGAGATTAAGAGATTTTTAGAATGATAGAATGAGAGATTAGAGAGATTTAGAGAGAATAATGATTTTATTAAGAAATGAGAATAATAGTTTCTAAGTTACAAATGAGAAGGGTGATAGATATTTATACTAATCTAGTCTAGGCTTGTTTGGATACAAGAATTGCCTTATACATGAATGACTACAAGGATAACATAACACTAGAACACAAACAAGCGTTAGACACTCCCCTTTAAAACAAGTAACTCACGCCTATTATATAAACCATTAAAGGCTTTCTAATTTCATCATTTCTTCTTCATTCCAACATACCATGGGTGATGCTAAACCCCCAAGTAACCATGCAAACCCTATTGGACGCATTGACCGGACTCAGAGACCGCATGAACTAGATTGAGCAGCGCTTACCCGGAGCTGGCCCCCCGACCCACCGGGAGGAGTATCTAGGAGGCAGTTGTCTCAGATACACCAGGACCAACCCCTTCAGCCTCCAAGAGAAGATCCGCCAACGACGACAAGCCTAGTGTTGAAGAGGACGGCGAGCTACCCCCTCCTACCCTCTCCCTGAAACATAGTAGACGTGAGAGGCAAGGAGGTCGAGACAGAGGTAGAGAAGATGATTACCCACACCCTCTGGGCCGAGACCTCAAACTACTGGCTCCAACCTTTGCTGGGAAGGTAGACCCGGACGCTCATATCGAATAAGAGTTGAGGATGGAGTACATCTTTGAGCACTATCATTACACTGATGAGCGGAAGGTATCACTAGCTGCTGCCAAACTCACGGAGAATGGGCTTGAGTGGTGGGACAGAGAAGTAGCCGAAAGGAGTAGGCTGAAACGCGGTCAGATCCACCTTTTGAACAACATGAAAGCCCAGCTCCAAAAGAAGTTCGTTCAAATATATTACTATAGTAATGTAAGAAATTAGGTGGACTGTCTTTTTACCGAAAATCTCATGTTAATGGACAGAATTCGATGGAAGTGAAAGGGTGGATCGAAGGGACCACACAAGCTGTAAAAGGGGCTTGTGATACTCCAAGAACTCCAACCAAAAGGCTGAAGAAAACACGGCTGCAGCAAAGGTTGCTGGCGGCTGTTTTTAGACTAAGGGTCTTTAGGTTTTTGTCAAAATGCTTGTTATTTCATTAAGTGTAAACTAGAAGGCTTATATAATGTCTTGTTACAACTTTTAGGGTAAACTACAAGGCGTTTAACCTTTCAGAGATTAAAACAACATGTAGTTCACTTATTGGCAATTAAAATAAATACTGGGCCCTAATTAATCAACATGACTTAAACCTAATTTAAACACTTAATCTAAAAGAAAAAGAAATAAGATAGAAAGCCCAATAATACTTAGGCTCAGAATTCGCCTGAAGACTTGTGAATGAAATGGATTTGTGAACAAGTCTTCAACGCCTTGCGCACTAAGAGTATTGCCTCATTAAAACCTTCTTCGGAGAACCCAATGGGACAAAACCGAAGATAGGAAAAAGAGTACAATTACCAAGAACGACTTTTGGTGTCTTTACGGAATGGTAATGGTAAAGACACCGGAGGAGGAAGAGTCTTCTAGAAGGAACCTCCATGGTGCATGCTGGAATGGAGGTCCGGACGTGGGTGCAAGGACCGACCGGTCTGGTCGGATGCGTGAGCCGGGCTGGACGTCTGGACGGCTGGTCGTGGGCTGGTCGTCTGGGTCAGCTCAGGGTCTTCTCCGGTTCCACTCTCCAAATATCATGTTGAGCTTGTCTCCTAAAGCTTTCTTCTTGGACCGTGTTAGGGGTCCAGGTGGAATGACCGGTGCAATGGCTGGCTCGATGTCTGTGGATGATATGCTATAGAGAACAGAAGGTTGGTGCCCAATTTTCGCCACAAAGCTCGCCAGAAGTGGCTCAAGAACTTGGTGTCACGGTCTGAAACGATCGTCTGGGGAATGCCGTGAAGTCGGACTATCTCCTTGAAGAACAGGTCGGCGATCTGGCTTGCGTCATTGGTCTTGTTGCAAGCGATGAAGTGTGCCATCTTGGAAAATATGTCGACCACGACGAAGATGGAGTCCTTGTTGTGTAATTTCAGCAGGCCTAGGACGAATTCCATGGAGATATCAGTCCAAGGTGCGGATGGGACTGGCAGTGGCATGTAAGGACCCTGCGGATGCATCTTTGACTTAGCCCTTTTGCAGATAAGGCACCGGGCACAGTGCGTCTCGACATCTCGGCGCTGATGAGGCCAATAGAAGTGCTCCTTAAGCATGCTTAAGGTCTTGTCAATGCCGAAGTGGCCCATAAAGCCTCCGCCGTGTGCCTCCCTGAGAAGCAGCTCTCGGATCGATCCTCTTGGAATGCAGAGTCACTTGTCTTTGAAGAGGAATCCGTCGTGTAGAAAGAAACGGCTGTAGTTGCCTTTAGCGTGCTCTAGGTGAGCCTGGGCGAAGTCGATATCGTCGGCGTACAGCTCCTTGATCATCTCGAAGTCCATAACTTTGGACTCCATGACGGATATGAGGATGTATCGACGAGATAAAGCGTCAGCGACAACGTTGTCCGTTCCTTTCTTGTACTTGATGACGTACGGAAAGGTCTCGATGAATTCCAACCAACGGGCATGTCGTTTCTTCAGCGTGGACTGTCCACGGAGGTGCTGGAGCTTCTGATGATCGGTGTGAATGACGCACTCTCGGGCAAGCAGATAATGCTGCCAAGTCTCTAAGGCACGGACAAGGCATAGAGTTCCTTGTCGTAGGTCGGATAGTTAAGTGCAGCTCCACTTAACTTCTCACTGAAGTAGGCGACTGGTCGTCCGCCTTGTGTAAGGACGGCTCCAATGCCAACGCCTGAAGCATCACACTCGACCTCGAATGTCTGCGTGAAGTCTGGTAGCACGAGGACTGGGGCGTGTGTAAGGCGTTCCTTGAGGAGCTGGAAGGCCTTGTCTTGTTTGGGTCCCCAACTGAAGTCCCGGTTCTTCTTGATCGTCGAGGTCAACGGACCAGCTATCATGCTGAAGTCTCGGACGAAACGTCGATAGAAGCTGGCTAGTCCATGAAAGCTGCGGACCTGACTGGCGGTCGTCGGTGTGGCCCAATCCTGGATGGCCTTTATCTTCTCGTCGTCCACTCGAAGTCCCTGGGAACTTACGACGAAACCAAGGAAAACAACTTGGTCGGTGCAGAATGTACATTTCTTGAGGTTGGCGTACAGCTGCTCTCTCTGCAGGGTGGTGATCACGGCTTCTAAGTGCTCCAGGTGGTCTCGGTAGGTCGTGCTGTAGACGAGAATGTCGTCGAAGTAGACCACTACGAACTTGCCGATGAACGGGCGAAGAACCTCGTTCATAAGTCGCATGAAGGTACTGAGCGCATTTGATAGGCCAAATGGTATTACTAGCCACGCATAAAGACCTTGCTTTGTCTTGAATGCAGTCTTCCATTCATCTCTCTCTCGCATCCTCACTTGATGGTATCCACTTTTCAGATCGATTTTGGAGAAGACTGCGGCTCCGCTGAGCTCGTCTAGCATGTCGTCCAGTCGTGGGATTGGTGCTGGTACTTAATAGTGATGTTGTTGATGGCGCGGCAGTCGACGCACATCCTCCAACTTCCGTCCTTCTTGGGTACCAGAAGAACCAGAACGGCACAAGGGCTGAGGCTCTCACGAACGTATCCTTGAGCCATGAGGTCCTGGACTTGTCGTTTTAATTCTTTAGCCTCCTTGGGGTTTACTCTGTAGGTCAGACGATTAGGTAATTGAGCCTCGGGGATGAAGTCAATGTGGTGCTCGATCCCCCGGATAGGTGGGAAGCCAGCTGGGATCTCGTCCGAGAAGATGTCCGCATACTTTTCTAATAGGGTGCGGATCTCGGCAGGTAAGGGAGGCTCAGTTCCAGCCGTGTGTAAACTCTCTCAGTAGAGCATCAAGACGACCTGAGTGCCTGCGGCGCAAGTGGCTTTCCACATGTCTGCCACATTTATCAGAAAATTCTCCTTTTTGGCGTGTTGATCTTTTGCCATCTTTGACTGCATCTCCTGGACAGCGTGTGCAGACATTGGGGCTAAGTTGTATCTACGATTGTCATGGATGAACGAGTAGAAGTTGGTTCGTCCGTTGTGCGTAGTCTCTGGGTCGAATTGTCAAGGTCGTCCGAGCAGCAGATGTTCGGCTGACATCGAGACGACATCGCAGGTGACCTGGTCCTGGTATCTACCGATGCTGAAAGAGACCTTTACTTGGTCCGAGATGTATAACTCCATCTTGTTGTTCAGCCATCGGAGCTTGTAGGACTTGGATGCTTGGTCACGGGCAATCCCAGTTTCTCCACCATGTATTTACTGGCGGCATTTGTACAGGATCCTCCGTCGATGATCAACGAGCACATTTTCCCAAGAATGGTGCATTTGGAATGGAAAATGTTTTCTCGTTGTTCTTCTTCCTCTGGCTCGAATCTCGAGCTAAGAACGCGTCAGATCATGAGCATTTCTCCGGAATCGGCATACTCAATGTGCTCGTTGGTCTGATGGGTCGGAAATGCTTGCTCCTCTTGTTTGTCTTCAGATTCATAATCTCCGGAAGCAGTGAGTACCATTGTCCGTTGAGTGGGACAATCCCGGGACATGTATACTCTGCCTTTACATTTGAAGCAGACGATCTCGCTGCTCCGCTGAGGCTGGGAAGGGGTCGTGGTGCTGGGTGGTCTAGAGGCTGAAGGGGCCGGTCTGGGGGCTGAGCTGGAGGCGACGGCTTTGCCTTTGAGCCATGGGTCAATGGGCTGAGTCGTCCTCTCGAAAGGCTTGGAACCAGTGTTCCACATGTTCTTGGGTCGAGAAGGTGCGGCAAGCTTCCGCTTATGGCACTTCTCGATCTGGACTGCTAGGTGGAACAGCTAACCTAGGTCGTGGTAAGGCTGCAACTCAATCTTTCTGGCAATTGACTCCTGCAAGACGTCAATGAATTGGGCCATAAGGCTCTCCTCAGACTCGTCTACATCGAGTCGGTTCCGGAGGTGCTCGAATTCATCGAAGTATTCGGACACCGTCTTGCTTCCTTAAGTGAGACGTCGGAAACGTCGCTGAAGCTCGCGGTGGAAGTGGGGCGACACGTATTGTCGCCTCATGATCTGGGTCAGCTCGACCCATGAAGTCACGGAACCCATACGAGCTCGTTTACGGGCGGTGACTTCTCGATCCCACCATGCTAGTGCATGGTCTGTGAATTGCGCTGTCGCAAAGATGACCTTTCGGGGATCGTCGTAGATGTAGTACTCGAAGGTAAGCTCCATGCGTCTCTCCCAGTCTAGGTATTCTTCGGGATCAAATTTGCCCGAGAAGGGAGGTGGGTTCATCTTGACCTCTGGATAGTGAGCTGCTGGACGAGGTGGGGGTGGTGGTGGCTCGTCGTCGTAGTATTGATATCGACCCATGGGTGGTCGATCCTGATGATAGGGAGGCGCGCCAGGTGCTGCAGTGGGTGCCGGTGCGGGTTGTCCTAAACGCTCGAGGTCGGTCGAGAAGGTAGACATCTGGGCAGTCAAAGCTTGCAATAGTTGAATCATTGTTTGGTTGGCTTGCCCTGACGTAGACTCGTCTTGCCCTGACATATTTCCTTTTCCGAGAAAAGGAAATTTCTAAAAATGGAAAGTTTCTCGAAAAGAAAACTTGCAGATTATGGAAAATTTCTTTAATTGGAAAATTTCCACAGATTTTATTTTTATTTATATAATACTTAAACTACTTACACACAAAAGGAAACAATCAATAAAGGAAAATATCCTATATCTAGAAAAAGAAACCTAAAAAGATGGAAAATATCCTAAAAAAAAATATATTACCTAAAAACTAAAATGGAAACTAATAAATGAGAAGATATTCTAAATTTTAATGCCTAATCTAAAAAAAAGGAAACTATATATTATCTAAAGAGAAAATTCTATTTATTGCCTAATCCTAAATGGAAATTTCCTAAAAATTAAGGAAAATAAATTAATACCTAATAAAAATCTAGAAAACATCCTAATACTATCTAGAAAAAATATTCCTAAACTAATTAATATGCTATCTAGATATTAGGGAAAACTTCCTAAAAACTAAAACTAAGAATCTAGGCACTGGAATGAACCTAGCCAAACCTAGCCGCCTAATGGAAACTATGCTCGCGGTGGACAGGCGGCTGCTATGTGGATGGCTCGACAAGGCGTAGTACGGGACAGACTAAGCTAGCTGGACGCGGTACGGCTAAGCGAGCGGTACGGTAAGGAACGCGGAACGGCCGGGTAGGGCTTCTTGGACCTAGAAGCGGATTGGTTTCTCACGGCTTGGACACTGGTTGCAGACACAACAAGCGGGACGGGCAAGCCACACACACACACAGATACAAAGCAACCTAGGACTAACGCGTGACCACTAAAACCTAGCTAGCGCTCAAGGGTAAGCGGCTTGGTACACAGGCTGACAGCTAAGGACTAAGGACGCGGGACGGTGAGCTTGTATGGTGCGAGGGAAGGATTCGGTAATGGTAACTAGGGACGGGCACTTACCTAGACCTAGCCTACACGGTACAAGACACAAGACTACTTAGCGGCTAGACACAACACTCAACCTATGGTGGGACGCGGCAAGGTACTTGATGGAACCTACACGCGTGAACACTAGTGACGCGGGACGGTACTAGGGACAAGGCCAAGACTCGCGCGTCCTAAACCTAAACCTAGACACGGACACAAACGCGGATGGGGACAGGAACACGACCTGGAACTAAACCTAAGACTCGATGATAGCTACCTAGCTAGCTACACGGACACAACACACAAATAGGTGGGCTGCTCACGGCTTGGACCTAAGGATAGACAATCTAGGGTGACTTAGGGAACCTAGAAAAGAGCAAGCAACACACAACTCCTTATGGATTTCAAGTATGGTGAAGGTGTTCTAGGTGAGTTTCGAAAAAGTCCTATATTGTTTTTAAATAACCTAAACAACATTTTTGGTTTATTTTTCTTTTAAAAAAAAAATTCTAGTAACAACAAGCAATGCAGCAAACAAAACTTTCCTATATATTTTTTTATTGAATTATGAAAAGCAAGAAAAAAGAATGATAGAACCTGATTTTTTTTTTTGTAGGATGTTTGTGGTATGTGACTTGATTCCTCTTCTTCTTACCGAGAACCTCATGGGAAAGAGAAAGAAACACAATCAAAAGCCAAAAACTATTGCACAAAATAAATGAAAAATCGCCAAAAACAAAAGGATATAATAAACCTGATATGCAGGAGCTTTAAGCTCTGATACCAGATGATGTAAGAACTTAGGTGGGCTGTCTTTTCACCGAGAATCTCAGGTTAATGGACAAAATTCGATGGAAGTGAAGGGGTGGATTGAAGGGACCACACAAGCTGTGAAAGGAGCTTGTGATACTCCAAGAACTCCAACCAAAAGGCTGAAGAACACACGGCTGCAGCAAGGCTTGCTGGCGGCTGTTTTTAGACTAAGGGTCTTTAGGTTTTTGTCAAAATGCTTGTTATTTCATTAAGTGTAAACTAGAAGGCTTATATAATGCCTTGTTACAACTTTTAGGGTAAACTACAAGGCGTTAAACTTTTCAGAGATTAAAACAACATGTAGTTCACTTATTGGCAATTAAAATAAATACTGGGCCCTAATTAGTCAACATGACTTAAACCCAATTTAAACACTTAGTCTAAAAGAAACAGAAATAAGATAGAAAGCCCAATAATACTTAAGCTCAGAATTCGTCTGAAGACTTGTGAATGAAATGGATTTGTGAACAAGTCTTCAACGCCTTGCGCACTAAGAGTATTGCCTCATTAAAACCTTCTTCGGAAAACCCAATGGGACAAAACCGAAGATAGGAAAAAGAGTACAATTTCCTAGAACGACTTTTGGTGTCTTTACCGAATGGTAATGGTAAAGACACCGTAGGAGGAAGAGTCTTCTAGAAGGAACCTCCATGGTGCAAGCTGGAATGGAGGTCCGGACGTGGGTGCAAGGACCGGACCGGTCTAGTCGGATGCGTGAGCCGGGCTGGACGTCTGGACGGATGGTCGTGGGCTGGTCGTCTGGGTCAGCTCAGGGTCTTCTCCGGTTCCACTCTCCAATAGCATTCTGAGCTTGTCACCTAAAGCTTTCCTCTTAGACCGTGTAAGGGGTCCAGGTGGAATGACCGGTGCAATGGCTGGCTCGATGTCCTCATCATATAGGGACTTAATGGTTGAAGACTATTTTGAGGAGTTTGAGAAGATCAAGAATCGCCTTGAAGTCCAAAATTCAGAGGTGACCTTAATGGCTCAGTTCCTGGATGGGCTCCAGGACGGCATAGCTAGGAAAGTGGAGAGGCAGAACTATGTCCACTTTGACGACTTGCTGCACTATGCCATCCAGGCGGAACAACACATCAAAAGGAAGTTATCCAGCACCGTATGAGGAAAGACTTCCTGGAACCCACTCCCTCTTAAGGATCTAGACAAAGGCAAAGGACCTGAAGGGAGCTCTCGGTTCCCCAAGTTCACAGCCAAGACCGCCAAGAACCGTAAGCTCGAACCCGGTAGGCCTCAACCCTAGAGGAACCGTGACATTACTTGCTATAAATGTTTGGGGAGGGCACTACGCACGGTAATACCCCAACCAAAGGGTCATGCTAATCAATGATCAAGGATAATACGAGACCGAGGAGGAAGCTGAGGAGGAACAGGCTAGTTCCGAAGAAGAAGTGACCAACTATCCAGAGGTGTGAGAGATCCTGGTCACCAAGCGAGCCCTCAGCGCAATGTTTTACCCAGAGACCGTACAAAGAGAGAATTTCTTTCACACCCGGTGCAGCATTGAATCCAAGGTGTGCAGTTTGATCATTGATGGTGGTTCTTGCACTAACGTGGCTAGCAAGTATCATGTTGATAAGCTAGGCCTCAAGAGGACCAAGCACCCACACCCTTACAAACTTAAATGGCTCAATGATGAGATTGAGCTCAAGATTGCGGAACAAGTCATGATGCCATTCAACATAGGCAAGTACTCAGATCTAGTGAAGTGTGACTTAGTACCAATGCAAGCAGAGCACCTCCTCTTACTAGTTTATACATTCCTGCATGAGAACCGTAAGCACCACCTAGCCCCTCTCACGCCACAAGAGGTAAACGAGATGCATAGCGCCATGTTCAAGGGCGCCAAGGTAAGTATGGCCAATCTATACGCTACGACAAGCCATGTAATTAAGGCTAATAGTTCCAAAACACAGGTCCTACTAATGGTCTTTAGAGAAAGTTTGTTCTCAGGTATGGAAGAAACCGTGTTGCCCAAGGAAGTACAACAGCTGTTATACAGGTTCAAGGACGTCTTTCCAGATGAGATTTCAGCTGGTTTTACCCCCCATTAGAGGCATTGAACACCAGATCAATCTCATCCAGGGAGCGCCCCTACCCATCCGACCTGCCTATACAGTCAATCCAAGGGAGGCCTAGGAACTCAAGTTCAAGTACAAGACCTAATGTCCAAGGGGTACATCCAAGAGATTCTGAGCTTGTGTGCTGTCCCAGTCTTACTGGTGCCCAAGAAAGATGGGACATGGAGGATGTGTGTGGATTGTAGAGCTATCAACAATATCACTATCAATTACAGACACCCCATTCCAAGGCTAGACGATATGTTAGATGAGCTAAGTGGGGCTACTATTTTCTCCAAGATAGACCTGAAGAGTGGATACCACCAAGTTAGTATGAAGGAAGGTGATCAGTGGAAGACTGCCTTTAAACCAAGAAAGGCCTTTATGAGTTTCTTGTGATGCCTTTTGGACTCACCAACGCACCTAGCACGTTCATGCGCCTCATGAACCATGTCTGAAGGGCATTCATCTGTAAGTTTGTAGAAGTTTACTTCGGTGATATCCTGGTTTATAGCACATGTCTTAATGACCACATGGTTCATCTAGAAAAGGTCCTGGAACTATTGTGTTTAGAAGGCCTGTATGCAAACCTAAAAATGTGTGTTTTGCACTAACCAATTGGTGTTTTTATGATTTGTTGTAAGTTCTAAGGGATTAAAGGTAGACGAAGAGAAGATCAAAGCCATCCAGAAGTGGCCCACGCCTACTACCATTGGGCAAGTGAGGATTTTCATGGCCTTGCTAGTTTTTACCGACGCTTTGTCAAGGATTTCAGCATAATAGCCGCCCCTCCCACCTCAGCCGTAAAGAAGGATGTTGCATTCAAGTGGGGAGAAGCGCAAGAACAGGCCTTCATGGAACTCAAAGACCGCCTCACCCATGCCCCTGTACTTGTTTTACCTAACTTTGATAAAACGTTTGAGGTTGAATGTGATGCCTCAGGAACAGGAGTCAGTGATGTACTAATCCAAAGAGGGTGTCCCGTAGCATTCTTTAGTGAGAAGTTTCATGGGGCCTCACTAAACTATCCTACCTATGATAAGGAGTTGTATGCCTTGGTAAGGTCCCTAGAAACTTGGCAACACTACCTTATATCTAAAGAGTTTGTCATCCATATAGATCATGAGACCCTGAAGTACCTAAAAAGACAAACCATGCTAAAGAAGTGTCATGCTAGATGGTTAGAATTCGTGGATACTTCCCCCTATGTCATCAAATACAAGAAGTGAAAGGACAATATAGTAGCAGATGCCTTCTCTAGAATACACACCTTAATCACTACTATGGAGGCCAAAATCATGGGGTTTGAGCACCTCAAGGGACAGTACCAAGAGGACCCAGACTTTGGAGACATTTATATCCAGTGTGATAGAGGCGCGACAGGGTCCTTCTTCAAGCATGAAGACTTTCTTTTCAAGGTTAAGAGGCTTTGCATTCCCCAAGGCTCCATGAGAGAGCTAATCCTTAGGGAAGCACATGGAGGAGGGCTCATGGGACACTTTGGAATTGAAAAAACCCTCAGCATCGTAGCAGAGCATTTCTTCTGGCGTCACCTTAAAGAGATGTAGAAGTGCATCACTTGCCTTAAGGCAAAATTCAGGTCACATCCACATGGACTATGCATTACTTTATTATTCCTAACATGCCCTGGGTAGATATTTCCATGTATTTTGTATTAGGGCTGCCAAAGATAAGGAACAAGGATTCCATCTTTGTTGTTGTGGACTGGTTCTCTAAGATGGTCCATTTCATCCCATGCAACAAGACTAATGACTCTACCCAAACCACAGACCTCTTCTTTTGGGAGTTGGTAAAGCATTATGGCTTGCCAAGGACAATTGTGTTGGACAGGACACTAAATTCCTCAGCCATTTTTGGAGGACCTTGTGGAGGAAGCTGGGAACCAAGCTCCTCTTCTCAACCACTTTTCATCAACAAACTGGTGGACAGACCTAAGTTGTCAACCACAATCTCTCCACCCTGTTAAGGGTAACAGTGGGTAACAATCTTAAGAATTGGGTTGACTGTCTTCCATTTATTGAATTTTCTTATAATCCTGTACCACACTCTACTACTAAGCTCTCTCCTTTTGAAGTTATCTATGGGTTTAAACCCCTAACCCCCCTAGATTTACAGCCAATACCTCACAAGGAATAGATGGTGAGTCAAGATGACGAGACAAAAGCTGAGCAGGTTAAGAAAATCCATCAGAAGGTTAAGGAGAATATAGAGAAGACGAACGAGTAGACCAAGAAATATTTTGACCAGGGACGCAAGGAGCTCGCCTTTGAGCCCGACGATTGGGTGTGGCTACACATGAGGACTGAGTGATTCCCAAATGAAAGGAAGTCTAAACTCTCACCAAGAGGAGACGGTCCATTAAAGGTCGTCAAGAAAATCAATGATAATTCCTACCAAAACGAGTTACCAAGTGAGTTCAACATCTCTTCCACATTCAATGTCGTTGACTAGTCTCCATTTGATGTAAGTGATACAATTCTCAGGTCAGAATCTTCTCAAGTGAGAGGGGATTATGAGGACATGAGACTTAACTTAGACCCCACAGTCACGGTCCCCACCCTTAGGAGATCACCCATGATACAGTCTAGTTCTAGAGATTTGGGAGAAGGTTTCAACCAGGCTTTGGAGGCCCTACTCTTCCAGATAGCGCTGGAGACAAGCCAAGACTCCTTACCCAAATGCCGGAAGGAACTACTAACCAAGGACCCAAGCGCGAGCTAGGCACGACCGGATCCCGGCCCAAGTCCTTCCTGAGCACGACCCGGCACGATCTAGGCACGACCGGCCCCCAACCCAAGCCCAGCCCAAGAAAAAGTCGGCATGACCCAGACACGAACAGGCCCAGCCCAAGAACAAGTCAGCTCGACCCAGAATCGACCAGGCCCAGCCCAAGAAATATATCTAAAAAAGTTCCCACTCCTTTCAAGCAACAGGTAGCATACCATATTCAGCATCTTCCCCATTAATGAAATGGTGCACTCTGATTCTTAAGAGGAGCCGAGCCACCAAAGTAAGCATTAACTTCCTTTTTAATTCAATTATTGGACTAATCTTTTGTTTCCTTTTCTGTGTCTGTCTTGTTTCCTTTTAGTCCTTTCATTAAGTAGAATAAGGCATTTGTCACGCCACCCCATTTAATAGGCAATTAGGTTTACATTTATTGTAATCTGTTTCAATGACACCTAGAAGGGAATAGCTGACAGACTCCTTATAAAGTCCCACTGCAGCCTTGTTATTTTTATTCACACATGAAATAAAGAACACCGAGTTTTCCCAAGCAAACCAAAGACCCTAGCCTCCGAGTTTGTGAGAAGCAATCTCAGAGCATCCGACTTATCAAGCGTCAATTCCATTGGGGCTTGTGGGGTCATACTATCCATCCTCCCATCTAGACCACGTCCCGTGTTCGTTGATGCAAGATACTCGTGTGTTCAAGAAGAGAGTCTTGAACAACCAACTTCCCTCACCGAGTCTTACATCACCTTCTGTGTGCTTTGGTGATGGTGTAGGTGTCATTGTGAAGGGATCTTGATCAACTATGTGATCAACGAGCTGGCTGAACTTGTGGCCGATTGCTCTTGATCAAGCCACGTCTTCAAGTTTCTTCCAGTGGTAGCTCTCAACAACGTTGGTAAGATTATGTTCCCCACATTGGTCTATCCATCCGTATGGGGATGAAAAGTGGCAGAGCATATAAGCTTTGTTTATAGCTTCTTATACTATAGTCTCCAAAAGTGACTTAAGAACTTAGTATCACAATCTGATACTATTGTCCTAGGTATTCCATGAAATTAGTATCACCACTTCTTTAAGAACTTAGTATCACCACTTCTTTAAAAAATAGGCTTGCTATTAGTGATACGTCAATTGTCTTACCACAAGGTATGAAATGTGTCATCTAACAGAAGCTATCAACAACAATAAAAATAGTATTTGTGGTTTATCGTATGTAAACCTAACACAAAGTCCATAGATATGTCAGTTCAAGGTGTTAGGAATAGGCAAAGGCATGTATAACCCGCGGGGATGTGCTATGGACATGGCTTTCGTACACACCAAACACCGAGCACAATGGGCTTCAGCATCTCTCCTTTGGTAAGGGCAATAGAAGTGTTCCTTCAGCATGCTCAAAGTTCTGTCAATGCCAAATTGTCCTATCAGGCCGCCTTCATGTGCTTCCCTTAGCAATAATTCTTAAATGGATCCCCTTGGAACACATAATCTCTTCTCCTTGAACATAAATCCATCAACGAGGTAGAATTTTTTTTAAACTCCATTTCCATAATCTCTAAATTTTTCTTTAAAATCCTCATCTTCAACATATAAGTCCTTCATCATTTCAAATCCCATCATTTTAACCTCCATGACCAAGATAAGGGTGTATCTCCTTCACAAAGCATCTGCTACAATATTATCCTTTTTCTTATTGTACTTGATTACATAAAGAAAATTTTCAAAGAAATCCAGCCATCTAGCATGTCTCCTTTTCAGCTTTGTCCGCCCTTCAAGTGCTGCAAGTTTTGGTGATCCGTGTGTATAACACATACCCTAGTAAGCAAGTAATGTTACCATACATCCATTGATCTCACTAATGCATACAACTTCTTATCATAAATGGGATAATTTTGAGCTGATCCACTTAACTTCTCACTAAGTATGCCACGGGTCTGCCCTCTTGTGTAGGAAAACTCTTCCCAACGCCAGAAGCATCACACTCCACCTCAAATGTCTTGTTAAAATCAGGCAAAGACAAGAACCGGTGCATGTGTGAGCTTTTCCTTTAAAATTTAAAAGGATTGTTCTTGTTCATGTTCTTCTTCCCATTTGAACACCTCATTCTTCTTGATTATTGATGTTAAGGGACTACCAATGCTATTGATATCCTTCACGAAACGGTGATAGAAAATTTTCAAGCTGTGGAAGCTCCGGACTTGACTGATCCTCGTTAGTGTTGGAGAATCCTTGATGGCCTTGATCTTGTCTTCATTGACTTTTAGGTCATGTGATCAGATAACAATACCTAGGAAGACAACTTTATCAATGCATAATGTGCACTTCTTGAGATTAGAATACAACTTCTCCCTACGAAGTGTTTGCATAACTAGCTCAAGATTTGTCAAATTATCTGAGTAAGATGAGCTATATATGAGTATATCATCAAAAGAAATAACAACAAACTTACTGATGTATGGTCTAAGTACATGGTTCTTTAGACACATAAAGGTGTTGGAGGTGTTCGACAACCCAAATAGCATGACCAGCCATTCATATGGCCCTTGTTTGTCTTGAATGCCATTTTCCACTTTTATCTTCTCGCTTTCTTATTGTTGGTAACCACTCTTCCGGTCAATATTTGAAAAGATTATTGCTCCACTCAACTCATCAAGCATGTCATCTAATCTAGGAATGGGACGCTGGTACTTAATGTTTATGTTGTTAATGGCTCGGCAGTCCATACACATTCTCCAACTACTATCTTTCTTTTGCATGAGTAGCACAACAACCGTGAATGGGCTGAGGCTTTCTCAAACAAACCCTTGTGCCATTAGGTCCCTTACTTGCCATTCAAGCTCTTTAACCTCCTTGGGGTTGACACGGTATGCAGGCTTTTTTGGTATCTAATCACCCGAAATGAAGTTTATGTTTTGCTTTATGCCCCTTACAGGAGGTAATCCTTCCGACAACTCTTTGGGAAACACATCATCATATGTCTCCAGACATGCACTCACCTCTGATGGTAGCTTAGTATCGGTATTATCTACACTCAAAATCTCTTTAAACACCATTAGAAGAATGTTAGTGCTATTTTTACCAATATCCTTGCAGATATTGCTAGAATTCACTAGGAAGTTCAACCTGTGCATGCTCTTATCCCTAGCCGTTTGTAGTTGCATCCCTCACACTTGTTGTGGTTACAATGGTGCTAAGTAGTACCTGCGCTTATCATGGACAAAGGGATAAAGATTAGTTTGCCCATTGTATGTGATTTCCCTATCAAACTGCCATGGACATCCCCATACGATATGACCAGCTTGTATTAGAACCACATCACACAATACTTGATCATTGTATCGGCCTATTCCAAAGGGGACCGTTACAAAATCAGATATGTGTAACTCAGCCTTGTCATTAAGCCACCTAAGCTTATAAGGGCAAGGATTCTTGGTTCTCTTTAAGCCAAGACTTTCTACCATGTATAGGCTCTTGACATTGGTACAAGATCCACCATCAATTGTGAGAGAACATACCTTTCCCTTTATGGTAGACCGAGAATTGAATACGTTTTATCTTTGTGCTACCTCCTCAAGCCCTGTCATGGAGTTGAGAACACGCCTCACCATGAATAGCTCTCAAAAATCAGAATGCTCCATCTCCTCAGTGTAATTGAGTTGGACTGGCTTGTCTTCTTATTTTTCATCTTGTGACTCATAGCCACCAGATGATGTTAAGATCATTACTCTCTGGTTTGGGCAATCCCTAGTCATGTGTCCTCTCTCACTGCATTTAAAACAAGTACTTTCTCAGCTATTTTTTGGTTCAGAGGACTGGAATGTTGTTTTGCGGCATACTAGGACCGGACTTAGGGTGCTTGGCAACGTCATTAATTTTCCACTTGAACCGCTTGTCTCCTTGTAATCCATTGTCTTTTTCAAACTGTTTAGGAATATAGTTATAATTAGGCTTAGTCCGGGTGGTAGTAACTGAGGTCTTGCACTTGTTCTGCTGTTCTATTTGAGTGGCAAGATGTAGTAATTCCCTAAGGTCATGGTAGGTTTTCCTTTCAACCTTGCGTGCAATCCTCTATTGTAAACCATCCAAGAATTGAGCCATTAGACTCTCTAGTGGGTCTTAAATATCCAAACGGTTCCTTAGATGCTCAAACTCTTCAAAGTATTCCTCCACACTCTTTTTGCCTCCTCATGATGTGTTTGAGTTCTTCCCAAGCCACTATGCCTCCATATCTATTCCTTCTCTTCTTAGACACTTCTTGGTCTCACCATGTAAGAGCATTTTCCGTGAACTGATCTGTAGCTAAGACCACTCTCCTTAGGTCTACATAGTGGTAATACTCGAATATGTGCTCCATTCTCCTTTCCCAATCGAGGTAAGCTTCAGGATTAAATCTCCCTTGATTGTTGTAGGGTTCAACTTCACGTCAGGTTGGTGGTGTTGGTGGTCAGACTGGTAACTCTTCTTCCCTCTGATTCGATCCACAAGGAATACACTCTAAAAAATTGGCGAAAGATAGATTTTTAAGCAGTCCTCAAGAGTTACTAACTCTTAGTATCCGTATAAGAAGATCCTCAAGCAGTCATAAGTGAATCACTCACTTAGTGTTCAAATAAGTGGGTCGTTGATTGGATGAACGTACCAAGCAACTGAGATGTTCACAATGAACAAAAGAGGTTCACTTTCTAAGTAACCCAAATGTATTTTGACAAAAACTGATTTATTAGAATCGGTGGCTTGTTTTTATAATAGCAAGTTTGTACAAGTCAAAACAATTTAATGACTACGGAAAATCAAACAAGTCTTTGAGTAAAAACCAGACTGACTATTCGAATACTTGGACTGACTCTTAAATTACTTTGAATGACCCTTAAGGTACTCCAAGAATGACTTTTAATCTGCTAATGGGCGTGAGTGATGTGGCCTTGAGCTTAGGTTGTGTTCGTCCAAACGGCTTGGTCATTCACCTGAACGTGAAGTATGTTCACATTCACCTTGATCACGTCCTGCTTCAAGACATTGGGTCGAGACTTGGGCTGATCAGAAGATTGCCTAAAGCTTGAATGAAACTCTGAACTCTGTACCGCGTCATTCATTTATTTAGGACGTGCAATGCATTATCCAGATCATCAGTGGTCGCGGCTTCTTCATTCATCTGAACGGCTTCAACATCTTGTCCGAGCTCAGGTTAAGGCCACTTATCGTCCAAGCTGGTCATGATCTCATCATTCTGTTCCTTTAAAAAGGGATTTGCCCTCAAATCCGGATCATCTGAAAGGAAAAGAATTTAATCCGATACATTAAAACTATAACTGAAAGATTATGAGATTAAGAGATTTGTAAAATGAGAGAATGAGAGATTAGAGAGATTTAGAGAGAAGAATGATTTTATTAAGAGAATGAGAATAATAGATTCTAAGTTACAAATGAGAAGGGAGATAGATATTTATACTAATCTAGTCTAGTCTTGTTTGGATACAAGGATTGCCTTATACATGAATGGCTACTAGGATAACATAACACTATAACACAAACAAGCCTTAGACACTCCCTTCCTATCCAAGTAATTTACGCCTACTATAGCAACCTTTAGAGGCTTTCTTATTTCATCATCTCTTCTTCATTCCAACACTCCCCTTCAAGCTTAAGACATGGAGAATGTCTAAGCTTGCAACCATGAAGCATTACCTCATTAAAAAACTAAAGAAGAAAAACCCAATTGGGAGAAAACCTTTTCTAGGGAAAAAAGTATAACACTCCATGTTGGGATCATTGGTGTGGAATGGTCATAAGGCCCAGCCTTGGATAGATGGAGGCACCATTCTTCAGGGTTGTTGCCTTGTTGAACACATCAGCTAGTTGATCCTCACTCCTTGTATAACAAGGCAAGATGATTCCCTTTCCAATGGCTTCCCGTACTTTATGGCAGTCTACTTCTATATGCTTGGTCCTTTCATGGAACACAGAGTTGGAGGCTATGTGTATAGCAGCCTGATTGTCACAATGGATAATTATAGGTTCTTCATACTTCACGGCAAGATCCCCCAAAATTTGCCTCAGCCAAATGCAATCAGTTGTAAACTTCCTCATTGTTCTATATATTCTGATTCTGCACTAGAGCATGATACCACCTTTTGCTTCTTGGTTTTCCAAGTCACAAGGTTCTCTCCTATGAAAGTACAATAGCCTGTGGTACTTCTCCTATCCTCCCTATCTCCTGCCCAATTTGCATCACAATAACCAACCACATTTGTGTTTTTATTGCAACTCATTCATATACCTTGTTCATGAGTTCCCTTTAGATATCTCAAAATTCGGTTTGCCATGTCCCAATGTCTCATCTTTGGAACTTGCATGTGTTGAGATACCTGATTCACAACAAAACATAAATCTGGTCTAGTGATGGTTAGATAAATAAGCTTACCAACCACTTTTCTATAGAACTTAGGATCACGAAAATCAATTTCCTCCTCTAGCTCCCCCTTAGTTCTGATTTTATAATCTTCTTCTAAGGGTATTTTGGCTGGTTTAGCTTCCATCATACCTGTATAGGTTATTAAATCCACAACATATTTCCTTTGAGATAAAAAGAGACCTTCCTTGAACCTAAACACTTCAATTCCTAAGAAATATTTAAGTTATCCTAAATCCTTAATATCAAAGACACTCTTCAAGTAATCTTTAGTAGATACAATACCAACACTATCACTACCAGATATGATTATATCATCTACATAAATAAGGATTACCACAATACATTTCTTACATTTTAGTGTAAAAGAGTATGTTCACCTTCAGATCTTTTGAATCCTTTATCCATCAATGTTACACTTAGCTTGTGGTACCAAGCTCTTGGAGATTTTTTAAGGCCATAGATGGCCTTCCTCAGTCTGAGAATCTTGCACTTAAAACTTCCATAGGAGTGGGCACTTTTCGTGATCTTTTGGAAGCTGAGACCAAAATTGATTCTTCTCCTGCTGAGTCTGGTTGGACATGAATAGATGTCTATCCACCCCCCATGTTCAAGAGGAGGAAGACCAGGAGAACTGAAGATACTAGGTAGCTGACGGATGGAAGGACCAGTTGGTGTTGAAGGCCGCGGATCGGTTGTGTGGCCGCGGCTGGCTGGTCGGAACTGGTCACGGCCAGAATAGGCTGGTCATGAGCTGTCGTGGCCAGGGGCTGATGAGCAGGATGGGATACTATACCAATCCTTTCCAAGAGCCTCCTTAAGTTCTCAGCTTGGTCTGATCTTGTAGATGAGATGTCCTTAAATTGATCTTAAGTTTCTTCTTCATAGAAACCTTTGGATTCTTGAAACTTAACATCTCTAGATACCAAGACTCTCCTAGTCTCTGGATCATAACATTTGTATCCTTTCTGAGTAGAAGAATACCCAATGAACATAGCTTTGGTACTCTATGGGTCCAGCTTGTTCCACTGCTCCCTTGGAACTAATACAAAACAAACAGAACCAAAAAATCTCAAGTGGTCAATATTAGGTCTAGTTTTGTTTAGTACTTCAAATGGAGACAAGTCATCTAGGACTTTTGTAGGAGTCCTATTAATCAAGTAGCATGCAGCTACAAGAGCATCCCCCAAAATCTTTTGGGAACTTTCATGTGGAACATCATTGTTCTCACAACTTCCATCAAATACCTATTCTTTCTTTCAGCCACTCCTTTTTGTTGTGGAGTGTAAGGACAGCTGGTTTGATGTTCAATGCCATGCTTGGACAAGTTTTGTTGAAGTCTGGTTCTAGTGTATTCTCCTCCAATATAAGTTCTAAAGCATTTTAATACTTGCATTGTATTGATTAGTAACATATGCTTGAAAATTTAAAAATGCATCAAATACTCTATCTTTAGAACTACGCAAAGTAATCTTTAGAACTATGCAAAGTAACCCAAGTATATTTGGTTTTCATCAATGAAGGTCACAAAATACTTACGGTTTTCTCTAGATGGGAATGGAGATGTCCAAACATTAGAATGCACCAACTCAAAATAATTATCATAAGTATGCATAGATTTTTCAAAAATTGTTTTGCAATGCTTTCCAAGTATACAAGAATCACACACATCCTTTGGCATTTCTAAACCAGGAACAATTAGTTCAAGTGCTTTAGGATGAGGATGTCCTAATCTTGCATGCCAAAGATCAAAATCAGTACTAAAAGAGCTAGTATGTAAAGCCACTTCTAACACACTAGCACTAGTCATGTCTTCAAGCACATACAAGTCATCTCTTGTGGTTCCTTGTCCAAAATCATCTACTAGTCTCAATATTCTGAAAGTAGAAATCATTAGGACCAAAAATAGCTTGACAATTTAAATCAGTAGTAGCTCTTTTAACTGAAAGCAAATTAAACAAATTAAGTTTTTAAAGGCATGTAAAGGCTTTAGATTCTTTATCAAACAACTTAAGTTTTCCTATGCCTTTAATTGGTACTTTAATTCCATTAGCAATGACAACATTACCTAAGGCAGGTTCAACATTCTCTATTTATCCTAGATCAGTAATCATATGATGAGAAGCACCAGAATCAACTACCAATGATTTAGAGATATTAGGAGTAAAAGAAGTTTGAAAAGAAGCATGAAAAGTTTTACCCAACACATTACCATCCTTGATTCCTTTGATAAGAGCTTATTAATCTGATTTTGTTACAAATTCAGATGCTGGAGACATGGCACTAGTTGAGGCTGAGTGAAGAACTGAGCTGCTACATGCTTTTGAAGGAAAAGATGGTTGGCCGTGAGCTTGCAATTGTGTGTGGCTGGCCGTGGGTTGCTGTGGCCGAGAAGTCCAGCTTGGCTTCAGCTGAGGATGGAGTACCCAACACTCCTTCTTTGTATGACCACTCCTCTTACAATGGTCACATGTTTGTCTCCTCTTCCTAGATTCATTTGTTGGTGCTGATTTGAAGAAGCTCTTGTGTGCAGCCACCAATTCAGCTTTATTACCAAATAATCCATGAGATCCTTGCTCCTTTTGGATTTGAGCACAAACATCTTCCAAGCTAGGAAGCTTATCAGACCTGAGAATATGCTTAATAAGATCTGAGTAAGTAGTATTAAGAGTTTGTAGTAATCCAAACACCTTATCTTGTTCTTTCCTTTCAAGGACAACAATTGAGTCAATAGTGGCTGGCCTTTGCATCTCTAGCTCAGCCCACAATGCTCTGAATGAGCCATAGTGCTTTGTGAATTCTGCATCCCCCTGCCTTAATTCATTCAAAGCTTTTTTCACTTCAAAAATTCTTAAAAGGTTTGTGGTGTTTCCATACACCTTTTATAAAGTGTCCCAAAGTTCCTTATCATTTTTACAAAAAGAATAAGCCTCTAAGAGATCACTAGCAAGTAGATTTTGAAATATAGAAAGTACCAACTGGTCTTCTTGGTACCATTTGGCTTGAGCAGCCACAGCCTCACTAACTTCAACCACTTCATTTTCTTCAAGACCATTTGTAGAAATGTGATTCCAAAGGTCTTTACCACCCAATGTGGTTTTCATGGTCCTAGACCACAAGACGTAATTTATTCCATGGAGAATGAGTGGAGCTCTGAATATAGCTTGAATATCCATGATTAAGAGGCAGAGTCAGTTGATTTAGATGGGACGTGGACAGCTTGCCGGGACGGCTGGCGCGGCTAGTAGAGATGCCGTGTGATCCAAGTAAATGGATGATTCTTGTGGTCGAGCTGGCCACGTGTGCGGCTCAAATCGATCAGTCAGGCTGTGCCAGCCGAAGTATGTCTTTTCGAATCGATCAGTCAGGCTGGTCGGAACGTTGAGGTTGGTCGGAACGTGAGACGGCTGGTCGGGCTGTTTGCGTGATCGAGAGACTCGCGTGATCGATCGGTCGTGGAGACTCGAACACGGACAGGATGTGGGACTCGAATCACGGAAAGTGCAGACTGGGACATGGAACGACTGTGTAACAGCAGCAGGCAGGCGCGTGACACGGACAGTCCAATGCTTGCAGGTCACGCAAGTTACAACAGTTTTGTAACTAACTTCAACAGTTTTGTAACTAACTTCAACAGCTTCACCTAACTTTAACAACTCCTGCAACTAGATTTAATCCAACTTCAACCAACAAGATTAAATAATAACAGACCTAGTCTCTATCAAAAATACAGATTCAGTTCAAAAATTCGATTTTTAATAAACAAATCCTAAAATATCAAGATTCCTATCTTTTTCAAAATTTCAAAAATTCATAAGGAAATCAAGAAAATCAATCTTGAAGACTTTAACCTATTATATTGAAACCAAATTTCGTGGAGACCCTAACAAGACACTTATTTAACTTTCCAGATTCAAATATTTAGAGAAAACTGAGAAAGGATTGGAATTTTATCACCAGATTCTTGTGAGAGGTGATTTCTAATGTCTTTAAGAAACACTTCAAAAACATCCTTCAAACGTGAGATAATTGTGTTCTTCTTTCTTTAAACAGAAACTAGACTCGAAGGGCTTGAGTTTAGGATTTATAAAATTGCGATTTGGTGAAGATTTGACAACGGAATGACCTGGGATACACGGAGGTTCGCGGCGGAGGCAATCACGGAGGTCTGATGCAAGAAACTTTGTAACTTTTGATTCCCTTGGTAAAATGATGCAATTCTAATTAGCGTGGCTTCAAAACACGCCAAAGAACAATTCAGAAAAAGTAGATCGTCAAAAGCCGTCATGGTTTGGCCGGAATTTTCAATCACAGTCGACGGTCGAAATAGAACTGAAAGAAGATTGTGAAGAAGATGTTTTCTTCTTGATTCAATGAATGAATGATGAATTTTACCCAGATTTGATGTAACTGAAAGAATGAATGATTTAGGTTCACCATTGATCAAGAGAATATAGAGAGAGTTTTAGAGACATGAAAATGAGAGAAAGGATATTTTATTCATAATAATGAGAGAATCATTTCTCTTAGTGATAAATTTGAAGGGAGATAGTTATTTATACTATTCTAGTCTAGGCTTGTTTGGATACAAGGATTGCCTTATACATGAATGGCTACAAGGATAACATAACACTAGAACACAAACAAGCCTTAGACACTCCCTTTTGACATTAACACTTCCCGCCTTTATATATGAATTAAAGGTTTTCATCTTTCATCATTTCTTCTTCATTCCAACACTCCCCCTCAAGCTTAAGACATGGAAAATGCCTAAGCTTGCAACCATGAAGCATTACCTCATTAAAAACCTAGAAAAGGAAAACCCAATTGGGACAAAACCTTTTCTAGGGAAAAAGAGTATAACATTCCATGGTTGGATCATTGGTGTGGAATGGACTGCTTTGAAGCTTCTTATAAGTCTGGTCCATTTCTCCCCCTTTCTTTTGACTCTTTATCTTTAAGAGATGATTTTGATCCAGCTTTCTCAAAGCTTTCAAGTTTAACCTGTTTCACATACACATATACATGCATGTATCAATTCTCACAATATAAGCCAATGCATTATAATATAAGAATGATTTTTAACTTCCCTTTTTATAAATGTGGATGGCGATTTGGATGATATGATCTAGACCAGTCTGGTTTTCAAAAGACTCCATATTAAGGTATTTGGATTCATCATGATCACATGGTTCTGTTTTGGATGCATCATGATCACATGGTTCTCTTCCCTTATATGTTTTGGATCCACTTTGGCTAGCTTCATTTTGGCTTCACTTTCTACTTTCAATAAACCTAACTCAAGAGAGTAATATTGTAGAACTAGACTTGAGTAGAGTGAGCACACTTATCTCCTAATACACTTTCCCACCATGCTTCCACTAAATGAAGTAGGGTAAGTCATGCTTATGATTGTTTTCCATCACTTCCTGATCTAAAACATCATAGCAACTCAAAAATAAAGATTAGTATTCCAGAACTTGAATAAGATCAAGTCTGGTATCAAGTGTAATATCTAGCCAAATTCTCAACCTAAAATCATAGAATTAAAGAACTTATCCTAGATAGAACCTTCAATGAGAGAATTTTGTCATGAGGTGATTCATCACTTTCCACCAGCTTACTCTTTCTCCATGAGATTTGATAGCTTGATGGCCATTGGTTCTATCCTCATTTGATGACAGAAGAATTGGATGACCTTATTCACAGCCTCCATTAGAAAATCAGACTGAGCACACTTCTTGTGCTTACTTTCCAAGGCAAAACATCTTGGAATAACCATGATACAGTATGAAACCTTGTCCATACATGAACTGCATGAACCGCATGAAAACATTAGAACATCATGGCCATGTACCATGTACCAGCAAGGCCTGACCAGCATCATGCGCCAACTTGTTAACTTGGGCCAGCTTCATGTACCTCCTTGTCACAGCCAGCTTTTTCTAGATTAGATGCTCATTTTCTTTCCCCCCCACAAGCTTGACACTAAGAATAAGAGTCAAGTTTGGAAGAATGAGCATACACAGAATGAATGTCTCAAAGTGGTCTTCTTTATCCTCTAAACATAAAGAAGAACATTGTAAGTATCTGTGAAATGTTTAGAGAATTAAAAGATTTGAAGTATTGAAGAATATGAAGAATAAGAGATTTGGAGATTAAAAGTATAAGTGATGAAGAATTATAGAGAATTATGATGAATGTCAAGGTGAATTTTGGATCCATCTAGGTTCTAAATGCAATGCATAGTCTTCCTAGGTTCTCTTTCATCCTATGAACATTTCTAGATGAGAAATTTTAATCAATCAAGGAATAAGTAGAAAGTTTAGAGATAGCCTTTGCAAAGACTTTGATAAGTCTTTGTGAGTTTCCTCCTTTGTGATTGATTATGATCTGAACTTGTAGCATGTGTGCTTTGTTGATTTTCTCTACAAGCACACACCAAAGGTCACCTTACTCCATGGGAGAGCTGATTCATCACATTCCACCAGTGTTTCCTCTCCACTCCTTGTGGTGGCTGTTCTTGGTGGCCATTGGTTCTAGCTTCTTCTCCATGTGTTGTGCCTTTTTCACTTACTCTCTTTTGTCTTTGTTAGACAATGAAGCAAAACATCAACTCCCATCTTAAGTCTTTGAACCTGTTGAGAATAGGCAGATTCTAAACAAAAAATAGTGAGTGAAAGAGATTGATTAAGAGTAACCAAACTTAATTTTAAACACTGCCTAAGGACTTTTGGATTCAACATGACTTCTTCAACTTATTTTCCTAAGTAAAAGACAAGGTTCTCTTCCTCTAGGATCAATGCAATTCATGAACAAATGATTCATCTAGCTAAACTAGGTTCAAAATGTTCCATTCTATCAATTTGTAAATACATTAACAAAATTCAATAAAAAAAAAAAAAAAAAACATGATTTGCTATCCACCTAGAAACCAGACTTCCTAGAGTTCTAACTCACACAACCATCAATGAAATCAACAAAATAGTTGGATAAGAGTTTAGAAATAGCCTGAATGTATAAGACTTTGATACTAGGTCTTTGCATTTGAGTTTAGGAACTGGTTCTGATCCAGGCACTCCCTTTCATTATGTTGCTTTCAAAGTGCCTTTGGTGGAACTCTTTATAGAAAGAGTACATATCATCAAAGTACTCCACAAACTCATCTTTACTCCTAGGACAGAGAACTGATGAGTAGATCACGATCTTCTTCTTAGCTAAGACTGCCGCTGCCGTTCTCTTACTGACTTCCTCAAATTCAACTTCAAACTTGTAACCACAGCTTGCGACACATGCGTGAAAGCACTTCATTGTCGGTCTTTTAGCACAGGGTTTTTTTTTTTTTTTTTTTTAGCATATGTCACTGCAATCTGAGACACAATTTTATCTCAGCCTGTGACCTCTCCTCCTGTTTCAAACTCAAGAAGCTCATGCTTCCTGATTTAGGTAAAGGAAAACCCGTCAGATCATCAAGGAAAGACGATTCTTCTTCTTTCATCCGAACCACCACAATGACATTGTCACCATCATCGTCTTTACCGTTTTAAGGACCGTCTCCGTCAGAGAAACCACCACAACCACCACAGTGATGTCAGCTCGAGCTTCAATAGACGTCCGGTGGTGGAGCAATCTGACAATTCTCAAAGTAAGACCACAGTGGTATCATCGTTCACGTAAGACACTTCTTAGTCGTAGTAGAGATCGTTTCTGTAAGGAATCACGTCTTCACCGATCATAACATTTTGCACATGACCAAATTCATGTGATCAAACTCAAACAGATTGAGCCAATCATCCAAGAGAAGAGCACGTAATGCAATTTGCGCATTACGTTTCTTGTATCTGAAGCAACCAGTGCTCTCATGTTTTAAGTTGAGATTCCAAGCGCTGAAACTTTTCATCCTTTTCCTGAACCCCCTTCTTCTCCCTTTCTTCCATCAGATCTCTCTCCCCTCAAGCTCTAACTCTGGCAAACTGATAGGACCAGATGATTTGATATGTGTGCATCGTCATAGGTTATTATCAATGAAGGAAGATAAGGTTAAGATAAGTTCTCAAGAACTCAGTTCCTTCGTTCATCAGAAACCAATAGTAATGCATCCATGTGAATGTCACCCTAACGTACTCCTTAGATTTGAAACTCTGCATGAACTTGATAACTTGCAGGATGGATACTGATTCAATCAATTGATGCTTTACGAGATTGAAATCCTTCTTCGCGAACAATGGATTCTTGAAGAACAATGGATGGAGCTTCAGAAAAACTCAGTCGCAGTCGTTGATGGAGCTCACACCATCTTCATCGTTTTCAGAAATGCCGACTGCTCTGTTTCTCAGCTTCATCTCCACATTCATTTTTGTATTTCCATCTTTACCCTTATCACCTTCATCGTCGTCCCATACAGCATCACATATAGAACCACACCTAACGACCACTAATCGACGGCAAAATCATGACTTCCTCCGGTGAAAAACCTCTGGCACCACGTACTCCTCTGAGTTGCAGAAACTAGTAAACCGGAAGAGACGATTCTTTCTCATCCTCGACGGCGACGGAGTTGTTGTTGTTGATGGTGCTGGTGACGGTTGTAGCGTTCTTGGAGCGAGATTCGTTGAGAGATCGAAATCCACGAGCATTAAATGTCCATTTTCTTGGATCATAGCTTCTTCCAAATCATCAGTCTCCAGATCTGTGAGAAGAAGCTTCCACTCAACTGGAGCTAAGAAGATGAGCGGGGGATATGGCGAAGATTACGAGTCCTACCTCCACGCAAAGCACCTTAACAATTTTGAACCGCATGAAGTACCTAGGTCTCAAGATGTATCTTGCTGTCTTCACCGCTTTCAGCATCAGTGTTGGAGTTCCCATCTTTGCAGTTTTCTTCCAGCAGAGGAAGACCGCATCTGGTTGAGTCTCTCATGCCACTTTTGTTCTCAACTTGAATAAATTTGTATGATGAATTCTCAAACTTTGCTTGCGCTTGAAGAAACTCCAGTCCTTACTCTTCCATGAGCCTTGAAACAGGTTCATCACTATGCTGATTTTCTTGTCGGCAGCATTTTTGTTGTTAGGGTTCTTATCTGGATGCCACTCCATGGCGAGTTTACGGTAAGCTTTCTTTAGCTCGTCATCATTCGCACTCCAATCAAAGCTTCTTCTTCTTCTCCCTCAATGAGTAGTTTCTTGCCAACCAAGCCAACAACCTAACTCCCTTCAACTAACTTCAACCAACTCCTGCACCAAATTTAACAAACTCCAACCAACAATATCTATTTCTAACATACCTTATCCAATTCAACAAGATTACTCAAGCCTAAATTTTGATTTTATTAAAGATTTAATCAAATTTTCAAAATTCATTTATTAAAGAAATTCAAGAAATTAACAAGGTAAACAAGAAAATCAATCTTGAATTCTTTAACCTATTAGATTGAAGTCAAAATTCGTGGAGACCTTCAAAAGATACTTATTTAATTTTCCAGAATCAAAGAATCAAAGAAAATTAAGAAAGAATTAGAGTTATATCACCAGGATCTTCATAAGGTCGATTTTGGACACCTCTGAGGAAAACTTCAACAAAATCCTTCTATCTTAACAGAATTGAGATCTGTTTTCTTTACACGGAACCTAGACTCGAAGTTCTTGAGTTTAGAATTGAGAAAAACACGATTTGATGAAGAACCAACGTCGGAATGACCTGGGAAACACGGATGTTCGCGGCAGAGGCACTTGCGTAGGTCCTTTGCAAGAAAATTCGTAACTTTTGATTGCTTGGGTCAAATGATGCGATTCAAATTGGCGAGTCTTAAGAACTCGCCGATATACAATCCAGTGAAAGCAGATTGTCAAAAGGATTCGTGGTTTTGCCGATATTTGAGTTACAAAATGACGTTCGAAATTGATCCAGAAGAAGTTGAAGAACAAGATGAATTCTTCTTGAATCAATGGATGAATAATGAAATTTACCCAGATTTGATGCAACCTGGCTCTGATACCATGAAAGAATGAATGATTTAGATTCACCATTGATCAAGAGAATAGAGAGAGAGTTTTAGAGACATGAAAATGAGAGAAAGGATATTTTATTCATAATAATGAGAGAATCATTTCTCTTAGTGACAAATGTGAAGGGAGATAGTTATTTATACTATTCTAGTCTAGGCTTGTTTGGATACAAGGATTGCCTTATACATGACTGGCTACAAGGATAACATAACACTAGAACACAAACAAGCCTTAGACACTCCCTTTTGACATTAACACTTCACGCCTTTATATATGAATTAAAGGCTTTCATCTTTCATCATTTCTTCTTCATTCCAACAGTAACCTGGCTCAGAAACCATGAAAGATTATGAGATTAAGAGATTTGTATAATAAGAGAATGAGAGATTAGAGAGATTTAGAGAGAAGAATAATTTTATTAAGAGAATGAGAATAATAGTTTCTAAGTTACAAATGAGAAGGGAGATAGATATTTATACTAAATTGTGCCTGTTCTTGTTAGCTCTCTTAGCATACTGCTTAGTATTTGTTTCAATGTTCTGATGTGCCTTCTTATGAAGATTTTTAATCAGTTTGGTCTTCTTTTCTCCATTTAAACTAGTTCGTTCACTTAAAGATAAAGAGATTAAATCCAATGGTGACAAAGGGTTAAATCCATAAAGAATTTGAAATAGAGAAAACTTAGTAGCTGAATATACTGACTGATTATAAGCAAACTCAGCATGAGGCAAACATTCTTCCCAAGTCCTAAGATTCTTTCTGACCACGGCCCTAAGCATGGTAGACAGAAAGCTATTAACTATTTCGGTTTATCTATCAGTTTGCGGATGACAAGTAGTTGAAAATAACAACTTAGTTTCTAACTTAGACCATAGGGTTTTCCAAAAATAATTTAAGAACTTAGAATCTCTATCTGACACGATGGTTTTAGTGATTTCATGCAATTGAACAATCTCCTTGAAGAACAAATCGACTACATGCACAACATCATTGGATTTGTGACATAATAAAATGTGCCATTTTTTAAAACCTATATACCACAACAAAGATAGAATGTCGTCCAGCCTTAGACATGGGTAATCCTAAACCAAAGTCCATTGAGATATCACACCAAGGATGAGTAGGGATGGGTAAAGGCGAGTACAAACCAGTGCTTTTGGTCGTGGCCTTAGCTCGTTTACAAGAAAGGCAGCATCCACTTATCTTCTCAACGTCCTTCTCTGCGGCCAAAAGAAATGTTCTTGGACCATCTTGCTGAAATGTCCCATCAGGCCTCCTCCATGTGCTTCCTTAACAAGCAACAACCTTAAAGAGCAATTAGGCACACACAAACGGTTTGCATAGAACAAATAATCATCGAGCCTATAATACCCAAAGACGGCCTTAACACAAGCAACATATGGCTCTTTGAACTTGGCATCAGTTTCACAGAGTTGTTTTATTTGGTCAAATCCAAGCAACCTAGAATCTACAATGGTGATAAGAATATACCTTCAAGATAGTGCATCAGCAACTATGTTTTCATTACCTTTCTTATAATTAATGACATAAGGAAAGGTTTCGATGAACTCTATCCATCTTGCATGCCGTTTGTTGAGCTTGTGCTGTCCTTTAAGGTGTATTAGATTCAGATGGTCTGTGTGCACCACAAATCCCTTTAGCCAAAGATAGTGTTGCCACGTTTACAAGGCCCTAACCAAGGCATAAAACTTCTTGTCTTAAGTTAGTAATTGAGTGTGGTGCCTTCAAGCTTCTCACTGAATTAAGCAATGTGTTTTCCTTCCTGCATCAAAAAAGCGCAAATACCAACACCTTAGGCATCACTCTCTATTTCAAAAGTCTTAAGAAAATCAAGCAAAACAAGAAGAGGGATGTGAGTCAACTTTTCTTTCAAGGCTTGAAAGGCATTTAGCTTGTTCCCACATGAACCCAACATTCTTCTTGATTACTTCGATCAAGGGGGCAGCCAATGTACTAAAATCCTTGGTAAATATCCTATAAAAACTAGCTAGGCCAAGAAAGCTCCTGACCTCTCCCACGTTCGTTGGGCTTGGCTAATCTCGGATGGCCTTGATCTTTTCCTTATCGACTTGAATGCCATCAGACCCTACAATAAAGCCAAGAACAAGATTATATGTTGCAAAGGTACATTTCATAAGATTGGCATAGAGTTTTTCTTTTCGAAGGACTTCTAAAACTGACTTAAGATGTGCAACATGTTCTTTAAAACTCTTGTTGTAAACTAATATGTCATCAAAGTAAACTACAACACATTCGCCTATGAAAGTCCTAAGAACATGGTTTATCAGCCTCATAAACTTTCTAGGTGCGTATGCTAAGCCAAATGGCATGACTAACCATTCATACAAACCTAACTTAGTCTTAAAAGTCGTTTTCCATTCGATCCCCTCTTTTATCCTTATTTTATGATTACCACTCTTGAGATCTATCTTAGAAATTATTATTGCCCATATAACTCATCAAGCATATCATCAAGTCAAGGGATAGGATACATATACTTAACTGTTATATTATTTACCGCTCTGCAATCTACACACAACCTCCTACTCCTATCCTACTCTGGCACCAATAGAACTGGAACTACACATGGGCTCATGGTTTCTTTGATGATTCCTTTGTAACAGCTCCCCAATCTGCCTTTGAAGTTCTTTGGTCTCAGTTGGATTGGTTTGTTAGGCTGGCCAGTTAAGTAGAGAAACTTTGGGAACGAAATCGATTTGTTGTTCAATACCTCTCAAAGGCGGCAGTTCAGATGGACTTTCTCCAGGGAACACGTCTTCAAAGTCCTGCAAAACACACTTTATCTCACCTGGCATCTCCAGTGTAAGGTCATAAAAAGACATTAGTGATTACTTAAAAACATGTAAGATCAAAGATTGCTTGGTATACAAAGCATTTTAAATTTCTCCTGCCTCAGCATAGAAACTGGATTGTTTAACTTAGTCAATCAAGTTGTTGGAGCTTGTGTTTGTGTCCTGTTTTCCTTTTTCTTACGTCATCATTTTCATGAGTAACATCTGATCTTCGTCTACCTCTTGGGGTAAGTGGCGCCAGGGTAACATTCTTTCCTTGGTGAGTGAACGTGTGTCTAATGGTGCTTCCATCATGGATCACCTTCTTATCATATTGCCAAGGTTGTCCAAGCAGGATGTGACCGGCCTCCATTGGAAAGACGTCACACAAGCCTCGTCCTCATACTTACCAATTGCAGGAGGTACCACCACTTGTTTGCTTACACTCATGTTGCCTCCCTCATTAGGTCATTGTAGAGAGTAAGACGTGGATGTTTTTGAACCCGAAGTCAAGATTATGTACCAAAATCTCACTAGCCATGTTAATATAACTTCCTCCATCCACAATCAGACTGCCAACTTTCCCTTGAACCACACATCGGGAAAATAGGTTCTCTCTTTGGTCATGCTCTTTTGGTTTTGTTTGAACACCCAAAGTCTTTCTGGTTATGAGCAACTCACCAAGGGCCGCAAATTTTTGCTGCTCCTCCTCAATGTCCAAGTCTGGATTGTGATATAGCATTTCCTCTTTGATGCAAGAACCGTGGGGTGGGCTGTCTTTTCACAGAGAAGCTATACAATAGTCTTAGGTTTTTGTTTCTAAAATGTTTGTTGTCTTATTAATGAGTAAACAAAAGGCTTATACAATTCCTTATTAGAACTTAGGCTAAACAACAAGATGTTTAGCCTCTCAAAGATTTTAAACAGCAAGTAGTTTACTTTATGGCAATTGAAATAGACCTTTGGCCCAAATAGTCAACATGACTCATAATCCCAAATAACATTTAGGCCAGAAATCGATGAGGACTTGTGAATGAAATAGAATTGTGAACAAATCTTCACCGTCTTGCGCACTAAGAGTATTGCCTCATTAAAACCTTCTTTGGAAAACCCAGTGGATGGTAATGGTAAAGACACTAGAAGAAGAAGAATCTTTGAGAAGGAACCTCCATGGTTCTTTGTCCGGTCCAAATGGGTCAGATGGTCCTGGCACGGTCACCGGCGGCACTGTCGGTCCTCCACTAGTCCTGGTCGGCACGGATGGTCATCCGCTGGTCCTAGTCGGCACAGATGGTCAGGGGCTTGTCCTGGTCGGTCTGGTCGGTTGGATGTCCTGTTCGGTTTCACTCTCCAATAGTATGTTGAGCTTGTCTCCTAGAGCTTTCCTCTTGGACCGTGTGAGAGGTCATGGTGGGATGAATGGTGCAGTGGCTGGTTCGATGTCCTCATCATTCCCTCCCTCTTTAAGTGCTTTGGCCTCCAAAGCGAACTCCTCACCTACATCAAACAACTCTAAGTCAGCAACATTAAACGTACTAGACACGTTATACTCACCGGGGTGCAAGCTTTCTCTTTCTTCGTTGGGGAAATCTCTGTGGTCGCAGATGTACCCATACCCAATCTCCCTCCTTGAAAACCATGTGCCTGCGGCCCTTTTGGGAATTTTTGACGTTTTGGATGTTCTATTGCTCCAGATTTGCCTTGGTCTCTTCAAGTAGACACTTGATGTATTCCGCATTTGCTTCTCCGTCTAGGCTGATGGCGTCTCCCAGTGGAATGGGTGTGAACTCAATTGGTGTGGTCGGGTTGAAGCCGTAGACGAGTTCAAATGGAGAATGCTTGCTGTAAGCGAACTCGGCGTATGGGAGGCACTCTAACCAATTTTTGAGGTTCCATCTAATCGTTGCTCTCAGCGTCTGGGATAATGTCTTGTTGACCACCTCTGTCTGTCCGTCGGTCTGTGGATGATACACGGTAGAAAACAAGAGGGTTGTCCCTAACTTGCACCACAAGGTTCGCCATAAGTGGCTTAGGAACTTGGTGTCGCGGTCGGACACAATCGTCCTAGGAATGTCGTGCAGTCGTACTATTTCCTTGAAGAATAGGTCGGCAGTCTGGCTTGCGTCATAGATCTTGTTGCAAGCGATGAAATGCGCCATCTAAGAAAATTGGTCGACCACTACGAAGATGGAGTCCTTGTGGTTGATTTTCGGCAGGCCTAGTACGAAGTCCATGAAGATGTCTGTCCAGGGAGCTGAAGAAACTGGTAGGGGCATGTAAGGACCCTGCTGATGCATCTTGGATTTAGCCCGTTTGCAGATAAGGCACTTAGCACAGTGAGCCTCTACATCTCGTCGCTGGTGGGGCCAGTAGAAATGTTACTTACGCATGCTTAATGTCTTGTCAATGCCGAAATGACCCATTAGACCTCCTCCGTGGGCCTCTCTCAAAAGCAGCTCTCGAATCGATCCTCTCAGAATGCAAAGACACTTTTCCTTAAAAAGGAACTCGTCAACCAAGTAGAACTGGTTGTAGGTGCCCTTTCTGTGCTCCTGGTTGGCCTGACTTAAGTTGGCTTCATCAGCATACAGCTCTTTGATCATCTAGAAACCCATAACCTTTGACTCCGTCATGGAAATGAGGCTGTATCTGCGGGATAGGGCGTCAGCCACAACGTTGTCCGTTCCCTTTTTGAACTTGATGACGTAGGGAAAGGTCTCCATATACACCAACCAACGAGCATGTCTCTTCTTAAGCGTAGATTATCCTCTGAGGTGCTGGAGTGTCTGATGGTCGGTGTGAATCATGCACTCTCGGGAAAGAAGATAGTGCTGCAAGTTACTAAGGCGCGGACCAATGCATAGAGCTCCTTGTCGTAGGTCGGGTAGTTAAGTGTGGCTCCACATAAATTCTTGCTGAAGTAGGCGACAGGTCTTCCGCCTTGGGTGAGGAATGCTCTTATGTCGATCCCTGTAGCGTCACATTTGACCTCAAAGATCTGATTGAAATCTGGCAGGACGAGTACTTGGGCGTGGGTGAGGCGTTCCTTCAGCAGCTTGAAGGACTTGTCCTGGTCGGGTCCCCAACGAAAGTCTTGGTTCTTCTTAATCGTCGAGGTCAACGGACCAGCCATCAAATTGAAGTCTCGGAACAAACGTCTTTAGAAGCTGGCGAGTCCGTGGAAGCTACGGACCTGGCTGGCGGTCGTTGGTGTGGGCCACTCCTGTATGGCCTTGATCTTCTCGTCGTCCACCCGGAGTCCCTGGGAACTCACGACGAATCCAAGAAAGACGACTTGGTCTGTGCAGAAGGTACATTTCTTGAGGTTTGTGTACAACTGCTCTCTCTGAATGGTGGTGATAACGGCCTTTAGGTGCTCCAAGTGGTCTGAGTAGGTCATACTATAGATGAGAATGTCGTCGAAGTAGACTACTACGAACTTCCCAATGAACGGTCGAAGAACTTGGTTCATAAGACGCACAAATGTGCTTGGGGCATTGGATAGGCCAAATGGCATTACTAGCCACTCATAAAGACCCTGTTTGGTCTTGAACGCTGGCTTCCATTAGTCTCCTTCTCGCATCCTGACATAATGATATCCGCTTTTAAGATCAATTTTAGAGAAGACCGCAGCTCCGCTTAATTCATCTAGCATGTCGTCCAGGCGCGGAATGGGGTGTTGGTACTTGATCGTGATGTTATTGATGGTGCGACAGTCTACACACATCCTCTAGCTCCTGTCCTTCTTCATCACAAGTAGGACCGGGACGACACATGGACTAAGGCTCTCTCTAACGTAACCTTGGGCCATAAGATCCTGGACTTGTTGTTCTAATTCTTTAGCCTCCTCGGGGTTGACTCAATATGCGGGTCAGTTAGGTAGTTGAGCTCCGGGAAGGAAATCGATGTGGTGCTCAATGCCTCGTATAGGTGGTAGGCCAGCTAGAATTTCATCTGGGAACACGTCAGCATATCTCTCTAACAATGCTCGGACCTCTGCAGGTAAGGTGGTCTCAGTGCTGGACGTGTGTAGGCTCTCTCTGTAGAGCATCAAGACGAGTTGGGTACCTTTGGTACGGGTGGCTTTCCTCGTGTCTGCTACATTGATTAAAAAGTTCTCATTGCGGGCATGTTGGTCTTTCACCATCTTAGACTGCATTTCTTGAACGCCGTGTACAGACATCGGTGCTTATCTACGTTTATCGTGGATAAATGAGTAGAAGTTGGTCCATCCATTGTGTGTAGTATTTCGGTCAAATTGCCATGGTCATCCTACGAGTAGATGTCTAGCTGACATCGGGACGACATCATAGGTGACCTGGTCCTGGTATCTGCCGATGCTGAATGAGACTTTAACATGGTCCAAAATATATAGCTCTATCTTGTTGTTCAGCCATCGTAGTTTATAAGGCTTAGGATTTTGGTCACAGGCAATCCTAGTTTCTCCACCATGTATTTGCTCTCGGCATTAGTGCAGGACCCTCCGTCTATAATCAACGAGTACACTTTCCCAAGTATTCTATATTTTGAATGGAAAATGTTCTCTCGATGTTCTTCCTCTTCCAGCTCAATTCTCGAGCTGAAAACTCATTTGATCATTAGCATCTCTCCAGAATCGGCGTACTCGATCTCATCGTCAGACTGCTGATGGGTCGTAGGGGCTGGCTCCTCGTGCTAGTCCTCGGACTCGTAGTCTCCTGAAGCAGTCAGTACCATAGTCCGTTGAGTGGGACATTCTCGGGACATGTGTCCACTTCCTTTGCACATGAAACAGACGATCTCGCTGCTCCGCTGAGGCTGGGTCGTGGTGGTCGTGGAACTGGTCCGCTTTGGGACAGCTAGGGCAGCCCTGGGACCCGAGCTTCTGACCACGGCTTTGCCCTTGCGACGCGGGTCAATGGGCTGGGTTGTCCGGCTTGGAGCGGGTGCTCCAGGTGCTCTTAGGTCAAGAAGGTGCGGCTAGTTTTTGTTTATGGCACTTCTCTATCTGGACTACTAGGTGAAACAACTCCCCTAGATCATGGTATAGCTGTAGCTCGATCTTTCGGGTGATGGACTCATGCAAACCGTCGATGAATTGGGCCATTAGACTCTCCCCGGACATGTCTATGTCGAGTCGGTTGCGGAAGTGCTCAAATTCATCGAAATATTTAGATACCGTCTTGCTACCTACGTGTTAGATCAGACTTGAGAGAGACGAGACTAAGTCTTACAAAATTCGGCAACGGAAAAATTCTATTTTTGAGGATGAAGAAGAAAACTCTATTGATGGTGTGGACAAGACTTCTACATCAACAACACATGATCAATGCAACATGAAAAAGAGCAGAGTCAAATCTGGCATGCTTTTTGGGAAGCAATTATGCCTCATCAGTAAGAAGAAGCTCAATAAATTCACAACTTACGTGAAAACTCTGCCTTTTGTTATCTTTTTTTGGGAAGCTTGTAATCTCTATCCTTAAGAGTGTTTTCCTCAAAGCTATGAAACAAGGATTAAAATCAAAGCACTTTTTGATCAAGCAATGGATTCACTTCAAAAGCTTAGGACTTTGCACAAGATTGAAGATACAATTTTCTTCTTAATTCCTTGTTCAATTCATGATTGATATAATGAAGATAATATGTATGATTAAGGAGCGGACATCAACATTATGGCTGAAGAAGTTGTAGATTGTCTAGGATTGAAGAAGACAATGAACTCTTCTCTGCTCCAGATCGGACTTTCTGATGGATCATTCACCACTCTAATTAGTGAATTAAAAAACGTCCCCCTTGTGTTTGGGAGCTGCAAAATTCTAGTTGATTTTTAGGTTTTGAAAATTGAGAATCCACATGAAAATCCAATACTACTTGGAATATATTTTCTAGCTACAACAGGGCCACTAATGGATTGGCCTAATAGAATACCCTAAAGACAATTCTAGGAGGCCTACAACATGATGTAGGAGAGATTTAATATCTCCTAGTTCTTTTAACTCCTAAAAATACAAGGAGTCAAGCTAAAGACTTAAAATAAGTGTTTTGTGGGAGGCAAGCCACAAATTCTATTTCATTTTCTTTCTTTGAAAAAGAGTTTTTATAAATCTAACTATCTTACTTTCATATTTCAGGATTTCTAGAGATTCAAAATTTGGGTCGATTGACTGACCTCGTTCAGGTGACGTGACGGATCGTGTCCAGCCAAGGGATCTGTCCCTTGCTTGTTCGTCCAGACCACACATCATCTCGACCCTCAGTCAAAATCAATGTTCCCTTGGAAGAGAAAGATGCACACCCGAGGATCGATCACAAGCCATGCCTCTTGACCATGCCTAGTCCTGGGGTAAAAAAATGAAGCATACCGCAAACTATCTTCACCCAACCGAGGCTTCGTGAATCCTTCCCTCAACCAGATACACCATCCATCGACCGCATAACCGTCTCTCCCAAGGATATTTTTGACCGCATCACCATATCAACTAGCTGCTTGACGGTGTGTCCCATCTAGACCCAAGGCTCACCTATCTGTCCTGTATCCCTCAACCGTATGACTCGTCCAGCCTGAGGATCGCTCCTGATGGATGTTAATGAGGATATATTCCATTCAATGACTGTGAAAGAGAAAGACTTGGATGACATCGTTTCTAAAGTATCAAGAGGGACACTGACATGCTGGCTACAAGTTCAGTCAGCTCGTGGATCACATATTTGATCAAGAGCCCATCACAATGAAACCTACACAATCACCAAAGCAGACACAAGAAGGAGAGCATGAAGGGGAAGAGCTACAAAGAAATTATGGCTTTCTATCATAATCCCATGAACCTTGGAGACTACTCAGCCATCAGAAATCAGCTTCTAGTGTATTTACATCATTCTTGGGTAATGACACACAAAGACATGCTAGAGAATTATACTTTTTCTCTATCATCGGTTTTCACGACTTACCCACTATTTACAATTCCTTGAACTTCATAAGCCAAGGAACCACAAGAAGACCTTAATAACTATTCTAGACTTCTTTTTTGTTTTAGCTTTAATTACTTGTTCTTTTATTTTAGAATACTTGTAATTTTTCATTGAACTACTTGTTGTTTTTGAGACTTATGGTATTACATAAACTTAAGTTTCCTAATGAATAAGACATATCATTTTAAGCTAAAATAAAACCATAGCTAGTTCCCTCTCTCTCAACGGTCTCCACCTTGAGACCTGTCCTTTTCTTCTTACCGTGTAGATCCATTCCTAACCCCCCCGGTGTATCATGAGCTCATCAACCTCATGTGGTCCAACATCTTTTCCATCAAACCGTGTAGCCACAAGAAGAAATTCTCTTTTGTTCCTTGCACAACACCTCTTGATGTCTCGGATATTCTTTGTCGCCAAGGCTTGTATCATATTTGGTGTCATAGCTTAAAATTTACATCTTAGAGAGTGTCTATACTTTCTCTTGTTTTTTTTGAGTATGATATTTTATCTCAATCATTCATTCACATCATCGATTTAAAAATTAAAAACAAACATAAACTATAAGAATCTTGCATTTGATTGTGTAGTGTTTTGATTAGATTATTAGGTTCTCTTGCATAAGTTTTCGGCATCCATAAGAAAAGGAAATACCACCATTCTTGCATTATTTTCTTTACCAAAAAAATATAAGAAGGAAAAAGGAAATCTTGCCTTGTACACAATTTCTTCGTATATTTCTTTCTATTGCCTAAACTCATATTTGTACAATTTACTTATTTGTGTTCTCCTTTTATTTTTGGCAAGGTATTATCATGTCAGAAGACTCGGACAGAGGGGACGCCAAAAATGCCATGATTCAAATGTTAGTCAACATCAATCTCCAGCTAACCACCTTTACGCCGACGATAGACCAAATGAAGGTACCTTTGCCTCCTAGGAGACCAAACATACCTGAGACATCACGAAGGCTGTCTATGAATACTACCCGCACCAGCACTTGTGTACCATGGGCCAAGAATGAAAGAGACGAGGGTGATGCAATTGTGACCAGCTTGTACGATAAGCGGCCTAGACCACTGATGATGTGGACGATGCATTGTGTCTCCCGAAGGGATCCATGACGCGGTTCAGAGTTCAGAGGTTCAGTCAAACCTTAAGCAATCCCAAGTCTCAACCCAATGGCCACTTTGAAGCAGGACATGATCAAGGTGAACATGAACGTATTTCGCATTCAGGTGAAGGACCGAGCTTTTTGGACGAACATGACCTAAGCTTAAGGCCACGTCACTCAAGCCCATTAGTAGACTAAGAGTCAGTCCTGTAGTAGCTTAAGGGTCATTCAAAGTATTGTAAGAGTCAGTCCAAGTATTCTAACAGTCATTCTTGTTTTTAGTCAAAATCTTGCTTGATTTTCCGTAGTCATTAAATTTCTTTGACTTGTACATACTTGCTATTATAAAAGCAAGCCATCGATTCTAATAAATCAGTTTTTGCAATAATTGTTTGAATTACTTAGAGAGTGAATTTCTTTTGTTATTCATGAACATCCCAATTGCTTATTTAGTTCATCCAATCAACAACCCAATCATTCAGACACTAAGTGAGTGATGCACTTAGAACTGCTTGAGGATCTTCTTATTAGGATACTAAGAGTTATTTAACTTTTTAGGACTGATTGATAATATATCATTCGCCAATTTTTCAGAGTGCATTCATTGGGGATCACATCATTTGGTATCAGAGCACCCTCTGAAAAGAATTTGACTTGTACAAACTTGCTATTATAAAAGCAAGTAATCGATTCTAATAAATAAGTTTTTGCAATAATTTGTTTGAATTACTTAGAGAGTGAATCTCTTTTGTTATTCGTGAACATCCCAATTGTTTGGTGCGTTCATCTAATCAACGACCCACTCATTCGGACACTAAGTGAGTGATTCACTTAGGACTGCTTAAAGATCTTCTTATTAGGATACTAAGCGTTAGTAACTTTTTAGGACTGCTGAAAAATATATCATTCGCCAATTTTCAGAGTGCATTCCTTGGGGATCACATCATTTGGTATCAGAGCACACTCTGAAAAAAAATTTGGTATCGATTTCCGATTCATCTTCTCGCATTTTCATTTTTTAATCACCTCTCTTTTTGAAAACACTTTCTTTTTTGTTTATCTGTTTGCTAGTTGAGCCGACTTCAATCCTAGATTAAAAAAAGAAAAGAAAAAATACAAAAAAACGTTTATAAAAAAAATTTGTAAATTTTTTGTGGTTAATCAACTAGCTACAAAAGTCTTGTAAAAATTTTATCTTTCTCTTCTTTATCAAAAGGACAACTCACTGAACTAGAAAGGGTTTGTTCACATAGAACTTTTGAGAAATTCACTGAGTGACCACCAAAGAAATCAAACACTTGAGGGAAACATGTGTGAGGACTTATGTTACTTGATCTATTTTCTTTGAGTTCAGGGCAATGGAAAGATTAGATGATGAACAAGAGAATAACGTGGGAGCAGGTTTGTCCAGCATCCAAATGAAAGCCATAATTGGTGAGATGAGGCGTTTGTTGGCTACACAAGTGGAGGAGTTAAACACACACATGGACCGAATCAGCCACTGCACCAGTCACTGCACCAGTCATCCCACCAGCCACTGCACCAATCATTCCATCATGACCTCTCACACGGTCCAAGAGCAAAGCTCTAGGAGACAACCTCAGCATGCTATTGGAGAGTGAAACCGGACAGTACCTCGAACCAACCAGACCGACCATGACAAGCCCCAGACCGTCCGTGCCGACCAGGACCAGCGAAGGACCGTCCGTGCCAACCAGGACCAGCGGAGGACCGACCGTGCCGCCCGTGACCGTGCCAGGACCATCTCACCCATTTTGACTGGAAAAGGAACCATGGAGGTTCCTTCTTGAAGATTCTTCTTCCTCTGGTGTCGTTACCATTACCATCCGGTAGAGACACCAAAAGTCGTGCTAAGAAATTGTACTATTTTTCCTATCTTCGGTTTTGTCCCACTGGGTTTTCCGAAGAAGGTTTTAATGAGGCAATACTCATAGTGCACAAGACGGTGAAGACTTGTTAACAATTTCATTTCATTCACAAGTCCTCATCGATTTATGGCCTAAGTGTTATTGGACTTTTCTATCTTTAATTCTATTTCTAGACTAAGTATTTTTATTTGGGCTTATGAGTCATGTTGACTATTTGAGCCTAATGTGTATTTCAATTGCCATTAAGTTAACTACTTGCTGTTTTAATTCCTTGAGAGGCTAAATATCATGTTGTTTAGCCTAAGTTGTAATAAGGCATTATATAAGCCTCTTGTCTACTCATTAATAAGCCAACAAGCATTTTAGAAACAAAAACCTAAGACTATTGTCTAGCCACCAGCGCCGCTTCCAAGTCCTTGGTAGCAGTCGTGTTCTTCAGCCTATTTTGGTTGAAGTTCTTGGAGTATCACAAGCCCCTTTCACAGCTTGTGTGGTCCCTTCGATCCACCCTTCACTTCCATCCTTTCTGTCTAGCAACCTGAGCTTCTCGGTTAAAAGACAGCCCACCCCACAGTTTTTGCATCATCTGGTATCAGAGCTTAAAGCTCATGCTCATCAGGTTGATTCTATCCTTGTTATTTAACGATTTCCTTTGTTTTTGTTGCAATAGTTTTTGGCTTTTGATTGTGTTTCTTTCTCTTTCCCCTGAGGTTCTCGGTAAGAAGGAAGAGGAATCAAGTCACATACCACAAACAACAGAAAAAAAATACAAAAAAAAATCAGGTTCTATCAATCATTTTCTTTGTTTTCATATTTTTTTGAAAAATATAGAAGAAATTTTCTTGCTTGTTTGTTGTTTAAATTTTTTTAAGACAAAAAAAAGTGTTTAGGTTGTTTAAAAGCAACTTAGGTATTTAGAAACTTACCTAGAGCACTCATTCATCTTGATAAATCGAGTGACCAAGGTTACTTGGACTGCACATAAAGCTAGGGTTGTTTCTTTGATAGCTTGCATATGATAGGGTTAGACAGATTGAGGTCTTAGTAGGCTTCCCTGTCCTGATCAAGTTATAGTCCCTAGCCTCCTGTTGCTAGTTGGTTCCACATTGTCCCATTCTTAGCTCTAGGTTACTTAGCAGTCGGAGTCTAAGTTCCAACCGCTAGTTTAGGTCCGCGCTTGTCCGAGTTGTCTTGTCCTGCGTTTAGGACTCGTCCCGTGTAGCTAGGTTCCTTCGCGTTTAGCTAGCTGGGTCCTGCGTTCGCTTAACACCTCGGTCCAGTCAGCTCCCGTGTAGAGCCGCGTTCCTTCCCCTAGCATCCCGCGTATCTGTACCGCGCCCTAGCACCCTCGATAGCATTCCCATGAACCAGCCTGCAACTCGAAGTTCCCTAGTTTTCATTAGGCGGCTAAGTTCATCCTTAGTGTCTAGGTTCTTAGTCTTCAGTTTAAGAAATTTTCCCATAGCATTTAGGCATAGGATTAATTAGTTTCCATAATTTTTCTAGGCTATGAATTAGTTTAGGAAATTTCCTAAAAGCTCTTAGATAGTTTTCCTAAAATTTTAGGTAAATAATAGATTTTTCCTTTTTAGTTTAGGATAGTTTTCCTTCTAGGAAATAGGCATAATTAGATTTTTCTTTTTCTTTAGGATAGTTTCCTTTTAGGAAATTAGGAATTAATTAGCTTTTCTTTATTTTCATATAATTTCCTTTTAGTTAATTAGGCAATAAATTTTAGGATATATTTTATATCTTAGTTTTCCTTTTTAGATTTAGGCAATAATTGTCTTTTAGGATAGTTTCCATTTCTTTTATTTCCTCTTTCGCAAATAGTTAGTTTCATTTTATTTTATAAATAATAAAAATAAAATAAAAATTATATCTGTGGAAATTTTCAATTTAAGGAAAGTTTCCATTCTTGCAAGTTTCCTTTTTGGGAAACTTTCCATTTTTAAAATTTTTTTTTCTCAAAAAATGAAATATGTCAGGAAATGATGAGACGACATCGGGACAGAACAGTCAAGCAATGCTGCAGCTTCTGCAAGCTTTGACGACTCAGATGTCGACCTTAGCGACGCGTCTTCAGCGTTTGGATCAGCATGCACCTACACCAGGCCCCATGCCACCCCCAGCACCCCCATACCCACACGACCGACCAGAGATGGCCCACCAAGGAATGGGTTGACATCCGTACTACGACGAGCCCATGTCACCACCTCGACAGCCAATGCACTACCCCGAAGTAAAGATGAACCCGCCTCCCTTCTCGGAAAAGGTTGACCCTGAGGAGTACTTAGACTGGGAGAGGAGAATGGAGCTACTCTTCGAGTACTATAACTACGACGATCCCCGTAAAGTCACCCTAGAAAAGGCGCAGTTCACTGACCACGCACTGGCGTGGTGAGATCGAGAAGTAACAGCTCGCAGGAGAGCTCGAATGGGTGCCTTGACCTTATGGGTCGAACTCACCCAGATCATGAGGAGACGCTACGTACCACCTCATTTTCACCGTGAACTTCAGAGACGTTTCAGACTCCTTACCCAGATCTCTGATTTTAAGAAAAAACAGTTCTGTATATTATGTTCAATGTTTTGCTCATCATTGGTTGTCGTGGCACATTCAAAAAAATATTTTGTATATTATGTTAATTTCTTTAGTATGGTTTCTTTTTGTAATGGTAATGAAATCAAGTGCAGCTTTTATCTGTTTTTGTGCCTACATTAAGACTTAGACAGCTGAGGAGGCTTGTCTTGTTTGAAATACGACCTTCGTAAGCTCTTTTCTGGTCTTGGAGCTATCATTGTAATGGTGCTGACATGTTTCGTAGTGTTGGTGAGATTCTCATCCATGCATGTAATGAATTCACCTTTCATATTATTAGTTCGATGGTAACCCTGTCCTCTTGACTTTTATATACTTAATCCACGTTTTGCAAACAAATGAATCAATATTACATTTCAGAGATGCATAAGATGTTTCATGAATATATACAAGCATATAATTGATGCATTCAATCTGATCTTATATTCATTTTTGGCACGTCGTCATGCTTACAAATGCATGTGCTATTGATTGATCTTAGTTCATCAAATTCACCAATCCCACATAATATCCTAACCTCTTTGGAGTTTTAAAGTATCAAAGCCTTTTGTTACAAATTCATCAATTCCCAATTTTATTTTCATTGTAATCTCTAAACAAGTAGCAAACAAACAAACAGCTTTGTCTTATATCACACTATCTTCTAATCAACAGTCACAAAGATTAAATCCAGCTGGATTGAATTGTCTAAATTTATTTCTTACCAGTGTTTTAGGAAAATCAAGACCATGAGGTTGAAAAGGATCTTTAGTAAGATATTTGCATCTTATCTCATCTATTTTGTTAGGATGATAGTCCAAGCAATCAATCCAATCAGGTGGTCGTCCCATCTCACCCGGTCATGGTCAATATTTGAAACAAGCAATCAATACAATCAGGTCAATCGTGCAAGTCAAGCGAAATATACTTTCTAAGTGTGATTTCACCAAACAAAATTGGATCTTTCACTAAATGAATCAAGCGAATTAAGGCAATTACAAGCAAATATGAATTCACGTCAAGTGAACAAGTATATAAGGTCAAGCAATCAATTACTCAATGAATATATGCTAGCAAATAACTCTAGACCACATTCACAAACACACACTCACCTCAGAGTGTATGTTAACTGGTGAAAACTCAAGTCTGACACCTCTTATCGCAATTCGTCTGAGCCAAACACGGTCGTCGTTACCTAGACTTAACAGATTCTCGCAAAACATCAGATAAACACTAAGTCTCTCAACATCTTACGGATACATATTAATAAAACACGAATTCCCTCGACGATTACTAGAAATTCCTTGATGCTTACATGAGTTCTTACTTTTGCTCGATAAAAGTTTCGTGAAATAGATTTGGAGACGGTTAGGGTTTGTATTTATACAATAATTCTTGACTAGGGTTTATTTCCTCATCCTAAATCCAGTTGGCCCATCTTCCCAGTCGGCAGATACACGTGAATCCGTGAGTTACCGATATCTGATCGTATTTTCCCTGTAATTCAAATTTGCCTTACCCATTTATGAAAAATTTTCATATTCCTTGGAAAACTTCCCATTTTCCCAAGTTTTGCCATTTCTCGGGATTATTTCCATATTCCTCGGGTCACTTTTTTTTTCCATGATCCTTGTCATATTTAATAATATTTTCTTATTCCACAAGTAACTTTATTTTTCCTGATCCTTGCAATAATCCCAAAAGTAATTTTTAAGAAACGAGACCATTACAATTCTCCCCCACTTATAATGGATTCATCCTTGAATCTATGCCTTATCCTTCTTGGCTCTAACTGATACCACCATTTCATGGCAAAAACGACCCAACCGCTTATATAGAATGTGAACAGAAAATAGAATTAGTTTTTAATTGCCAATATTATTATGAAGTTAATAAGGTTAATGTGGCAGTGACTGAGTTTTATGATTATGCTCTCAGTTGGTGGGACCAGATGGTGACATCTAGGAGATGCAATGGCGAATACCCTATTGAGACATGGAATGAGGTAAATATAGTCATGAGAAGGCGTTTTGTTCCAAGCCATTTCCACCGTGACTTGCACCAGAGATTAAGGCAATTACAACAGGTTGGTCGAAGTGTGGAAGAGTATTTCCAGAAATTAGAAACACTCTTGATCCGTGCCAGTTTGACCGAGGATAGGGAAGCCACCATGTCCCGGTTCTTGGGGTCTAAACAGTGACATCCAAGACCGGCTTGAAATGCAACACTATGTGGATCTAGAAGAAATGTTACATAAGGCTATTATAATTGAACAACAACTTAAAAGAAAGCCTTACATTCGATATTCTTTTGGTGCAGGAGACGTGAATCACAAGCGCGCTTATCCGCGGGACTACAAACCGTCTAGACCCATGGATTTCAAACCAATGACATCTAATGTTGAAGCGAACGTGCCACGGCCAGACAAGAGCAAAGCCGTGGAATGGCAAATAAGACGCGAGATATACGATGTTTTAAATGCCAAGGACTTGGCCATTACGCTAATGAGTGCACTGATAAGAAGATCATGGTTGTCTTAGAGAATGGTGAAGTTCATTCTGGGGATGAAGAAGAGGGCGATCCAGGGAATGAAACAGACTTTGATGAAGTCCTGGATCCGCCTGTATCTGATCAACTCCTAGTGACCCGTCGATCCCTGAGTGTTCAATCTAAAACATATGAAAAAGAACAACGGGAGAATCTGTTCCTTTCACGATGTCTTGTTAATGGCAAGGTATGTAGTTTAATTATTGATGGTGGTATTTGTACTAATGTAGCTAGTGAGTCTATGGTCAGGAAGCTAGGACTTTTGGAGAAAGAGCATCCAAAGCCGTACCCACTCCAATAGCTTAATGATACTGGGTAACTTCGTGTGACCCATCTAGTGTAAGTACCTTTGGAGATTGGTAAATACAAAGATGAGGTTCTTTGTGACGTTTTACCAATGGAGGCGGGAGACATTATACTTGGGCGGCCGTGGCAGTCAGGTCGAAAGGTCACCCTTGACGGCTTCACCAACCGCCACTATTTTAGCTTCAAAGGCCGCAAGACTACATTGATACCTATGACTCCTCAAGAAGTATACCTTGACCAGTTACAGCTCAAACAGCAAAGAACCAAACCTAGTAAGCCAAAAGCCCCAAGAGGTAAGTCCAATTTTCTTATGAAAGCTAGTGAACTGAATAAAGGCTTGGATTGTGGGAAACCAGTTCTGATGATGGTTTATAAGGAAACTAGTTCCTATCTATTAATCAAATGTCGGAGCTTCCGAGCACTTTGGCTAAACTTTTACAGGAATATCAGGACGTCTTTCCTGAGGAGTGTCTGGATGGTCTACCCCCTGTCCGTCGAATAGAACACCAAATAGACTTCGTACCAGGGGGCAGCCTTGCCTAATCGTACAGCATACCGGACAAACCCAGATGAGACTAAGAAGTTACAAAGGCAGGTTGAAGAATTGTTACGCGAGGACCACATCCGTGAAAGCCTCATCTTTTGTGTTGTGCATGTCCTATTGGTCCCAAAGAAGGATGGTAAGTAGATAATGTGTGAAAACCAACAACATAACGGTAAAATATTGACATCATATACCACTATTAGATGATATGCTTGATGAATTGTATGGAGCATGCATGTTTTCTAAAATTGATATTAGAAGTGGATATCATCAGATACGCATGAAAGAAGAGGATGAATGGAAAACTGCATTTAAAACTAAGCATGGACTATATGAGTGGCTTGTAATGCCATTTGGGCTTACTAAAGCACCTAGTACATTTATGAGGCATATGAGTCATATTCTTAGGGATTTTATTGGGCATTTTGTTGTAGTTTATTTTGATGACATTCTCATCTATAGTAATTAATTAAAAGAGCATGTTAAACATGTTATAGGCTGTTTTAGAAATCCTTAGGAAGGAGTGTTTATTTGCCAACTTGGAAAAGTGCACGTTTAGCACGGATAATGTGGTTTTCCTAGGATTTGGTGTTAGTGCAGATGGAATGCGAGTGGACGTAGAAAAACTCAAGGAAATCAGTGATTGGCCTACTCTTAAAACCGTGAGTTAAGTCTGAAGCATTCATGGCTTAGCTGGTTTTTATAGGAAGTTCGTCCAAGACTTCAGTATTAAAGCAGCACCACTGACCGAAATCATCAAGAAAGATATAAATGTTGGAATGAAGAAGAAGTGATGAATTTATGAAAGCCATGAATTCTAGTTATATGGCGATTTGTATGTTTGTGAAAGAGAGAGTCTAACGCTTGTTTGTATTATAGAATTATGTTATCCTTGTAAGCCATTTATGTATAAAGTTATCCTTGTATCCAAACAAGCCTAGACTAGAATAGTATAAATACCTTACTCCCTTCACATTTTGTAACTAAGAATTTATAATTCTCATTCTCTAATAAAATCATTCTTTTCTCTTATTCTCTAATTCTCTCTAATCTCTCATTCTCTCGTTCTACAAATCTCTAAATCTCATATTGTTTCAATAAATGGGAAGCTGCTCAGAACAAGCGTTTCAAATGCTTAAGGATAAGCTTACCCACACTCCCTTGTTAATGTTGCCTAATTTTGCTAACACTTTTAAAATAGAGTGTGATGCTTCAGGGATAGGAATTGGCGCTGTGCTTATGCAGGAGAGGAGGCCAATTGCTTATTTTAGTGAGAATTTAGGAGGAGCTACATTGAATTACCCCACATATGACAACGAGTTATATGCGTTGGTGTGAGGTCTCCAAACTTGGCAACATTATTTATGGCCAAAAGAGTTTGTGATTCACACTGATCACGAATCTCTTAAGCACCTTAAGAGCCAACACAAGTTGAACAAGTGTCATGCAAAATGTATGGAGTTCATTGAAACATTCCCATATGTAATCAAATATAAACAAGGTAAGGAAAATATTGTGGCCGACGCATTATCCCGCATGTATACTCTATTGTCTACTTTGAAAGTTAAGCTTATGGGTTTTGATCATATTAAGGAATTGTATGAGACTGACCCTGACAATGAAACAATCTATAAGTTATGTTCTAAGGTTCCTGTAGGGCATTACTTCCAACAAGATGGATTTTTTTTTATGAGAATAGGTTATGTGTTCCAAATAGTTCCTTGCGTGAGTTATTTGTCAGAGAGGCTCATTCATGAGGACTCAGGGGCATTCTGGAATAGCAAAGACGACGGCCATCATGAGAGAGCATTTTCATTGGCCGCACATGAAAAGGGACGTTGAGAGGATCTGCCAACGATGTGCTAAGTGTAAAATGGCTAAGTCTACGACTCAGCCTAACGGTTTGTATACTCCTTTGCCAATTCCTTTGCATCCTTGGGTAGATTTGTCGATGGATTTCATATTAGGGCTGCCTAGGACTCGTAGTGGTAAGGATAGTATTTTTGTGGTGGTAAATCTCTTTTCCAAAATGTCACATTTTATTGCATGTAACACGACTGATGATACTTTGCATATTGCTAATCTTTTTTTTAAAGAGATTGTTCGTCTACATGCCATGCCTAGGTCAATAGTATCAGATAGAGATACTAAGTTATTAAGTCATTTTTGAAGAACACATTGGTCTAAACTAGGTACTAAACTTTGTTTTTTGACGACCTGTCATCCGGAAAGTGACGGTCAGACTGAAGTGGTCAATAGGACCTTAGGATCCCTCTTGCGATCTTTTGTTGGTAAGAACCTTAGGACTTGAGAGGATCATTTGCCACATGTTGAGTTTGCATACAATCATGTTGTACATTCTTCATCTAAGTATTCACCATTTCAGATTGTTTATGGATTTAATCATATTTCTCCGATGATTGAAATTCCTTTACCATTGAGTAAGCATGCTAGTGTTGATGGTGAGCAAAAGGCGCAGTTGGTCAAGCATATTCATGAAAAGGCTCGAGTTAATATTGAAGCCAAGACAATGTAGTACGCTAAGTTGTCTGATAAACATCAGAAGAAGGTTGTGTTCAAACCTGGTGATCAAGTCTGGATCTATTTGCACAAAGATAGATTTCTCACAGAACGTCGTTCCAAGTTGATGCCAAAAGTTGATATACCATTCACGGTCGTGAAACGCATCAACGACAATGCCTATGAATTGGATCTCCAAGGTATGTATTCAGTAATGACAGCTGAAAATTATTTCAATCTTTTTCTCCCATTTTAGGTAAGCATCAGGATCATTCTTTCCTGAGAATGATGGAGTTCTAAGTTTGAGCCCTCCAAGGTTATTATCTGGTCTATGATCCTGATGTTATTGGCGTTGTTTTCCGCTATCATTTGAATAGTCCTGCGGCTCTTCTTCATCTCCTCCGAGCCTGACGCCTTGCCTAGCTCTCAGTCTGGCGCCTCTCCCAAAGCGCCCTCCTCCTCTGGTTGGTCTCCCTCCGTGAGCTGGTAGACCTGCAAGGGGATCAACTCCACAGAAAAAATCATTAGCTTGGTTAGCTCTGTTTTCAAAGGTAGCTTGAAGCCTTCTGGTAATCTCGTCCATCATGACCTCCATCTGTAATTGGTCAAATCTATGGGGTCGTGTGGATCCCTCTCCTCTATGGGTTTCTTCATTTGGATTCTCCATTTTTTCCTGAAACAACTTAACAAACTGTTAGTTAAAATCTCTCTCTCTCACTTTTTGTGGTCTCTCATTAGTTATTCCTCTTGTTATTCCCAACAAGTTCAAAATAGATCAAAGACCAATCACCTAAGATTATGTCAAGAATCAACCGCAACTACAAAGAAAACAACTATTCACCAGTACTCAAATATTTTGCATTAGCAGAATTTTCTTTACTATCATATGCCAAAGATGTAATCCAATATCACAAAAAATAGCCTTCACACCTTCTTTACAAAAACCCTCCAACCAAAAATCAACCTATTTCCTTAAACAACAAATTTGACTCCTAATTACCACATTATTTTGTCAAACATTTATCTCTCAAAGACTTAAATCTTTTTACCAACTGACTCTTCAAGAAAGATAACCAATACCTCATATACAAACTCACAAAAAAATCATACTTTCTATGAATTTATCCTCATTAGTTATTCCTCTTGTTATTTCCAACAAGTTCAAAATAGATCAAAGCCCAATCACCTAAGATTATGTCAAGAATCAACCGCAACTACAAAGAAAACAACTATTCACCAGTACTCAAATATTTTGCATTAGCAGAATTTCCTTTACTATCATATGCCAAAGATGTAATCCAATATCACAAAAATAGCCTTCACACCTTCCTTACAAAAACCCTCCAACCAAAAATCAACCTATTTCCTTAAACCACAAATTTGACTCCTAATTACCACATTATTTATCAAACCTTTATCTCTCAAAGACTTAAATCTTTTTACCAACCGACTCTTCTAGAAAGATAACCAATACCTCATATACAACCTCACAACAAAATCATACTTTCTATGAATTTATCCTTTTGGACACCAAATCAGTTGACATTACTCATCAATTGATTGAACAAACCTAAAAATTATTTCATACTCCAATTGCAAAATCCTAAGGATATGTACTGCTTCATACCTCGAGTTTATAAACCTCCATACCACCGAAGACTTCTCCATCCCCGGGTATCATATCCCAGGATTTTCTTACCTAGATTATCAAAAACCCCTTCTCCATGCCTTTTACCTACGAACTTATGACCATTCTTGGTTTGTATATCTTTACTTCCATTGTAATAAGTACTTAATACCAGGATAAGGATTGGTGGCACTGGTTTGAACCATCTGATCAGTTCTGTCAAAAATATCCAGATAACAAACACGAAAAACACTCACCTATAGGCCCATTACCAAGCTTCTTTACCTTTCTCATAATCAACTCGATGGCCAAATTCTTGAATCTACATATGAATTTCTAAATCTAGGATATATTGATCTTAGTAACAACAATTTCATTGAGCCAATCACCAGATCTATATCAAAGCTAGTCAGACTCCAGTCGCTTGATGTTTCCAACAATAAGTTGAAGGCCAAGTACCAGGATGCTTACTGAGATTACTGGAACTGCAGCTTTCTCACAATGCTTTCAACAGGTTTGGAAGATCATTGGACTCTATGATGATTCACAAATCCAGATCCTGAAGTTTAGTTCAAATTCATTATGAGGACCGTTTCCCCCATTGGATATGCAAGCTTAGAATTCTAATGCTGTTAGAGTTGTCCAACAATCGCTTCAGTGGCTCAATTCCTTCATGTCTAAGGTATTCCACTAATTCTCTTAAAGTACTGATTCTGCGTAACAACAGTTCTAGCGGTGTTCTGCCAGATATATTTGGCAATTCTTATCTCTTTAAACGCACTTAACATTAGCTGCGACAAGTTGGAGAGAAAACTTCCAGAATCATTGATCAATTGCAGCACTATGCAATTTTTGAATGTAGTAAACAACAGAATTAAGGACAAGTTTCCTGAGTTCTCTGCCGTTAAACGTCCTCATCCTTCGATCAAATTGTCTATGTACATGGACGATTATGCATTTTTCAGTTTAAATAATTCAATGGAAAATGGTAAATAAAGGAGTAGAGATGGAGTTTGAGCGGATCCACAGAGACTACAAAGCCATTGATTTTTCTCGAAACAGATTCTCTAAAAATATCCCTGAATCCATTGCTTTGTTGAAGGGGCTTTATTTCTCAATTTGTCGTATAACGCATTCTAAAGAAACATGCCTCAATCATTGGCAAATTTGACAAGTTTTGAGGCATTAGACCTATCCGGGAACCAGTTATAAAGTCAAATTCCACGAGATCTTGGCACCCTTTCCTCTTTGTCCTACATGAACTTTCCCACAATCTTTTTGAAGGTCCAGTACCACGAGGCATGCAGTTTCAAAGCCAAAATTTTTTTTTGTGCATGGACAACCCTCCACTCTACGGGCTCGACGAATTATGTAACATCCCAACCCAAGGTCCGTGCGAAATTGAGGCTCAATTATCTAACCCTAAGGCATCTCCTTTTCCCAAAGTTTATAAAAAGAGAGGGGCCCCTTCTGCCACACACACTCAATTCCCAGCGAAGTTTTGCTAAATTTCGGATTCGTAGCCGCCGCTACAGTCCCCGCTGTCGTCAGAAACACCGCAACTCGCCGGAGTCGTGAGGTGAGTTTTTTCAAATTTGGTTATTCGATCATATCTTCTTCATACGGTCTCAGATTTTAGCGATCTACATATCAAACTGTAGATCTCTCCAATACGAAGCCACACATTGGACGCTTCTTATTTGGTCGCCGGACGCGCCGTCAATCGACGCCGGAAGGTTCACTGGAAAATTCAAACGTCTCTGATCTGTGTAATTTTTGGTATGTGATAGTTCATGTTGTTTTATATCCGAATCTACCTTCAGTTTATTGTGAATCGTTGTGGTTTGAAAGTTATGGCTGTATGAAGTTATGATGGTATTTTAGTAATTTTGTCTAGGAGTCGTTCTAATCTGGAATCTGGTCTCGAGTGGTTACTGATATCATTTTTGAGCAGTCTGATATCAGTAGGCCTCACTTTGTTTTAAACTTCCAGTTAAGGAAGTTTTCCCTTTTTGGCAGTTTACAGAAAATGAAAGTTTGTTCTTCTGTTGCTAAGGTGAGGAATTTTTCGAATGTTTCCATTAGCTCATTCTTATAGCCGTTAATCTCTGGTTTGAGTTTTTGTTTAAAATGTGTATGTAACGTGTCTAATTAATAATAGATGCGTTATTGTTTGTGATTGTATAAATTATATATATTATGTAAATAAATATATATATGTATATATATGTATCACATAGAATCCATAGGAATAAATGATTAAAAATTTTGTGTGATGATTTGTTGTTTGAGAATGCTAAGTTGTATTGACGTGTTGTGTTAGATGCGAGCGTTAGGAGTTTGCGATATGTTGGTATGAGAGTGGTGTTGTGGCATTTTGACCCATACTTTTGAATCATGTGGGATTGAGATATGGTATGATGATGGTCTGTCATGTATGGTGTGACCTGCATGAGGACGTGCATGTTTTCTTGTGTTTATGAAGGGAAAGAGTTTTTGTCATGTATGGTGTGCCCTGCATGAAGATTCGTCTGGCCGTTTGTCATGTATGGTGTGCCCTTCATGAAAATGTGTCCCCTGGTTTGTGTATGTGGCACTATGTGGTCATATGTTTGAGTATTCTAGACACTATGATTCTTTACATGTTTTAGCCTTGTACTTGCTTTAGATTATTGTTATAAGTTGTTCTAGTGGATTCATGAGTCATTAGACTCATTTCTCACTGGGTAATCCAATTACTCATCCCCCTCCCCAATCTTTCAGGTGAGCATGTCGTCTTGCCCAAATAGCGTTGAAGTCGATGAAGCTGTTGTACATCTAAATAATATTTTTCGGATTTTATTTATTATTTTTTTAAGACAGATTTCGATTGATTATTTGACATTAAATTATTTTTTGGTTATTATTTTATAAAACATTTTGTATTATTTTGAGAATATTATTTTAATTATTATTTTTGGAGGATTTGGGTCGTTTTAACTTGGTATCAGAGCCCAGGTTTGTCAAACCAGTGCTGACTCGGATAGGCAGTCATGAGGAATGTTTTTAATTGGTTTTCGAAAATTTATTTTTTTTAAAAAAAACAAAGGGAACAGTTCATCGACATGCTTATCTATTCTTCTGTTGTGCTTTTAGAATTTGTCCTAAGCCGAAAAGAGTTCAGACGGCTGATATACAAGTTATGGAAACCTCAGGTGTTTACATCGATGTTTCGGTGGTAATTAATGAAGTTGAGTTGACTGGAGAGTTGGTCGAGATGAAGCTAAACCATTATTAAGTTATTCTTCGGGATTAATTGGTTATCTAAGAATATGGTGTCTTTGGATTGCCATTGCACTAGTGTGTTAATTCCGAGAAATTGTGGGAGGTTGGTCTTTTCAAAGTGTTGGAGCTAGCATCAGTATTCCATTTATATCGATGATTCATGCAGAGGACTTACTTGCTAAGGGTAATGAAGCTTATCTGGCGAATATCTCTATATTAGGAGAAGGATCGGAGTTGAAGCTCAACACGATTCCAGTAGTGTTAGATTATGCAGATGTTTTCGAGCCTTTGCAAGGACCGCCACCACCAAGAAGCAATCCGTTCACAATTGAGTTAGAGCCTGGTACCACTCCTATATCGAGAACGCCTTATCGTTTAGCTCCCGCGGAAATGGAGGAGTTGAACAAGCATTTGGAGGATCTAACGGATAAGGGGTTTATTCGACCCAGTAGCTCGCCTTGGGGAGCACCAGTTTTGTTCGTCAAGAAAAATGATGGCAGTTTTAGGTTGTGCATCGATTTTCAGGGTTTGAACAAGGTGACTATCAAGAATAAGTATCATCTTCCTCGAATTGACGAGTTGCTAGATCAGTTGCAGGGGGCTACTTGGTTTTTCAAGATCGATTTGGCTTCAGGTTACAATCAGATACCTGTTGCAGAGGGGGATATTCTAAAGACAGTTTTTCGTACTCGTTACGGGCATTACGAGTTTGTAGTCATGTCATTTGGATTGACGAATGCGCCCGCAGCATTTATGAAGTTGATTAATGATGTTTTAAGGCTGTACTTGGATAAGTGTGTCATAGTGTTTATCGATAATATTTTGATATACTCCAAGAGTGAAAAGGAGCATGTTTGACATCTTCGGTTAGTATTGGATAAGTTTCTTAAGCATCGTTTATTTGCAAAGCTGAGCAAGTGCAGTTTCTGGCAGAGAGAGATCGGAATTCTGGTTCATGTTGTTTCTGAGGCAGGCGTATCAGTTGATCCTCCGAAGATAGTAGCAATTTTGGAGTGTTATACACCGTTTAGTCCTACTGAGGTTCGCAGTTTCCTTGGTTTGGCGGGTTACTACAGAAAGTTTCTGGAATGTTTTGCTAGTATTGCCAAGCCCATGAGCACATTAACAGGGAAGAGGGTAAAGTTCGAGTGGTCAGAAGAGTGTGAGCAGAGTTTTGAGAAGTTGAAGGATTGTTTGACTAAGACTCATGTATTTGTTCTACCGCGAATGGGTGTTCCATATGATGTCTATACAGATGTTTCTAGGATGGGGTTTGGTTGTGTGTTGATGCAAGAGGGCCTTGTAATAGCATATGCTTCCAGGCAGCTCTGAAGTCATGAAGTTAATTACCCGACGCATGATCTTGAGTTAGCTGCAGTGGTCTTTGCGCTTAAGATATGGAGAGCTTATCTCTATGGAGAGAAAGTCAAGGTCTTGACAGATCATAAGAGTTTGAAATACATCTTCTCGCAGAGCGACTTGAAATTTAAGGCAGAGGCGTTGGATTGAATTATTGGCAGATTACGACTTAGACATCGCTTATCACCCAGGAAAGGTTAATCAGGTGATAGATGCTCTAAGCCGTCGAATGGCAGATGTTTCAGGCACTAAGGAAGTGCAAGAGTTGGCTAATATATTGGCAAGTATGAGGTTGTGTGTGACATCGGTTGAGGATAACCTGACCGGATTGACGATGTGGGAGCGAGTTAATCTTCTTAATAGGTGATTTGGAACTTAAGAGGATGATCGAGAAAGTAGTAGGTTGGTATCACACTGTAAATGATGGTACTATCTTGTATAAGAACCGGGTTTCTGTTCTTCCAGTTGAGGCATTGCGGAGAGAGATCCTATGTCAGCCTCATCAGTCTCGTTTTTCTATACATCCTAGCAACAACAAGATGTATGCTGATTTGAAGCGTTATTACCATTGGGAAGGCATGAAACGGGAGATTGTGACTTGGGTATCTGAGTGTCAGAACTGTCAGTTAGTTAAAGCTGAACGTCAAGTCCCGAGTTGGTTACTTCAGGATTTACCATTACCAGAATGGAAGTGGGATATGGTAACCATGGATTTTGTGACCCGACTTCCAAGGACAACAAGCATTAATGATGCTATTTGGATAGTAGTGGATAGACTCACCAAGTCGTCACACTTTATAGCTATCAAGAAGACGGTTAAAATTGATGTTTTGGATCAGATTTATCTGGATAAGACTGTTAGACTGCATGGTGTTCCAGTAAGCATTGTATCGAATCGTGATCCAAAGTTCACTTCGATTTTCTAGCAGGCTTTTCAGAAAGCTTTGGGTACTAAGCTGCATCTCAGTACAGCAAACCATCCTCAGACAGATGGACAGTCAGAGTGAACCATTAGGACTCTTGAGGATTTGCTTCGGGCTTGTGTTCTTGATTGGGGTGACAGTTGGGGAAAATTTATGCCTCTAGCAGAGTTTTCATATAATAATAGTTACCATGCGAGTATTAAGATGACGCCTTATGAGGCTTTGAACGGTAGAACTTGTCGAACTCCGCTTTGTGGACTGAAGTTGGAGAACAAAGGGATTTGGATCCAGATATGGTTCGAGAGACAGAGAAACAAGTTGAGTTGTTGCGCAGTAAACCTAAAGAAGCTCATGATCGTCAAAAGAATTGTGCTGATAAAAGAAGGAAGAATTTGGTTTTCACAGTTGGAGAGTCAGTATGTTTGAAGATGAGAATCTTTAGAGGAGATGACAGATATAGGAAGCTGAAGAAGCTTAAGCCGAGGTTCATGGGACCATATGTTATCACAAAAAGGACTGGGGAAGTTGCTTACAAGCTTAAGCTCCCGTCAGAGTTGGTTGATTTCCACGATGTGTTCCATGTTTCAGTTCTCCGAAAAGTAGTTCGAGAACCTGAGTTGATTTTATCACAGCCACCGACGGATTTGAATCGGGATCTAACAGCCCCGAGTTTACCGCGAGAGATCTTACAGCCTTGTGAAAAAGAAGATCAGGGGAAAAATGGGTGGAAAGTTTTAGTCCGCTGGAAAAGAGATATGATTAGTGAAGAGAATTGGGAACCTGAGCAGTTCATGCGGAGGATTATCCGTAATTGTTTGTTGAGTGTGCTGAAGAGGGAAAAGATTTGGGCTGACTAATTTTCCTATAGTGGGGGAGAATTGTAACATCTCAGCCCAAGGCCCATGCAAAATTGAGGCCCAATTGCATAACCCTAGGACATATCCTATTCCCAAAGTCTATAAAAGGAGAGACACGACCCCTTCTGCCTCACACACTCAATTCCCAGCGAAGCTCTGCCCAATTTTGGATTCGTCGCCGCCGCTACAGTCTCCGCCGTCTTCAGAAGCAGCACAACTCGCCGGAGTTGTGAGGTGAGTTTTTCCAGATTTGGTTATTCGATCATAACTTCTTCATATGGTCTCCGATTTTAGCGATCTACATATCAAACTGTAGATCTCTTCGAGACGAGACGAAGCCAGACACACCGGACACTTCAGATTTGGTCTCCGGACGCACCGTCAATCGCCGCTGGAAGGTTCGCCGGAAAATTCAAACGTCTCTGATCTGTGTAGTTTTCGGTATGTGATAGTTCATGCTGTTATTAATCTGAATCTACCTTCAGTTTATCGTGAATCGTTGTGGTTTGAAAGTTATGGCTGTCTAAAGTTGTGAAGGTATTTTAGTAATTTTATCTAGGAGTCGTTCTGATATGGGATCTGGTCCCGAGTGGTTACTGATATCATTTTTGAGCAGTCTTATATCAGTAGTCCTCACTTTGTTTCAAATTTCCATTTATGGCTGATTTCCATATAAAGAAATTTTCCCTTTTTGGCAGTTTACAGAAAAGGAAAGTTTGTTCTTCTGTTGTTAAGGTGAGGAATTCGTTGAGTGTTTCCATTAGCTCATTCTTATAGCTGTTAATCTCTAGTTTGAGTCTTTGTTTAAAACATGTATGTAACGTGTCTAATTAATAATAGATAAGTTATTGTTTGTGATTGTATTAACTATATATATTATGTAAATAAATAAATATATATGTATCACATAGAATCTATAGGATTAAATGATTAAAACTTTTGTGTGATGATTCTTTGTTGGAGCATGCTAAGCTGTATTGACGTGTTGTGTTCGAATCGAAATGTTGGTTCGAGAGTGGTGTTGTGGCATTTAGACTCATACTTTCGAATCATGTGGGATTGAGATATAGTGTGATGATGGTCTGTCATGTATGGTGTGTCCTGCATGAAGATTAGCATGATCATTTGTCATATATGGTGTGCCCTTCATGAGGACGTGCATGTTTGTTTGTGTTTGTGAAGGGAAGGATTCTATGTCATGTATGGTGTACCCTGCATGAAGATTCGTCTGGCTGTTTTGTCATGTATAGTGTGTCCTGCATGAAAACGTGTCCTCTGGTTTGTGTGTGCGACACTGAATGGTCATATGTTTGAGTGTTCTAGACATTATGATTGTTTACATGTTTTAGCCTTGGACTTGCTTTAGATTATTGTTATAAGTTGTTCTGGTGGATTCATGAGTCATTAGACTCATTTTTCACTGGGTAATCTAATTACTCATCCCCCTCCCCAATCTTTCAGGTGAGCCTGTCATCGTGCCCGAGAAGCGTTGAAGTTGATGAAGCTGTTGTACCTCTGAATAATATTTTTCGGATTTTATTTATTATTTATTTAAGAAGGATTTCGATTAATTATTTGACATTAAATTATTTTTGGGTTATTATTTTATAAAACATTTTGAATTATTTTGAGAATATTATTTTAATTATTATTTTTGGAGAATTCGGGTCGTTTCAAATTATGTTGGAAAGTTCATGACCCGAATCCTGTGCAACTATAGACGGAGGAATTGTTAGAGCCAGAATGATGAGGACCACGAGTACCACCAGGACCTCTGACGCGTTACAAGGCTTGAGCATTAGGGACAAGTTCAACCAACTAATAGAGAGAGAAGACGTCCAGGAGATCAAGGAGGACGGCCCATCCGCCCCACTAGTTGGTCTAGAAGCCCATCAAGATCCGTTTGTGTCAGCTAAGGAACATTGGAGTTTCCTACTCGAAGATTCTTCTACCTCCGGTGTCTTTACCATCACCATTCGGTAAAGACACCAAAAGACGTACTAAGAAATTGTACTCTTTTTTCCATCTTTGGTTTTGTCTCACTGGGTTTTCCCAAAAGGGTTTTAATGAGGCAACACTCTTAGTGCGCAAGAAGACGAAAACTTGTTCACAAATACGCAATCCTTCACAAGTCTTAGTGAATTCGGCCTGCCTTCATCATTAAGTCTTATCTGTCTTATTTCTTTATTATTTAGACGAAGTATAATTTTAAGGCCTTAAGCCCATTACTATTTTTCAGCAAAAAGAACTACATGTTGTTTTTATTTACACTACTTGTTTGGATTAAACATCATGTTGTTTATCCTAAGTTGTAACTAAAAGGCCTATATAAGCCTCATCACTTCCAAGTAATAATACAACTCGAATTTTTAAGCGAATAACCTTAGACTACTTGTCAAGTGACAGCTGCCTCTCTCCCTTGGAGAAGCTTGTCTCGTTCTTCTTGTGCCAAGAAGAACAACTCGGTGTATGACAAGTCTTCCGCAGCTTGTGTGATCCTTTGGATCCATTCTATTCATCCAACTTGCTTCTGGAGGTCTCGAGCTTCTCGACCAATAGTTGCACCACCACTACGCTTGCATCATCTGGTATCAGAGTTTAAAATATCCTGCCATCAGGTTGATTCTATCCCTAGTATTTGGCGAATTTTTTTCTTTGTTTTGTTGCACTTGCTTTGCTTTTGATTTTGTTTCTTTCTCTTTTTCCCTGAGGTTCTCGGTAAGAAGGTGAAGGAAAACATGCCTCCTACCACATAAATACATTAAAAAATCAGGTTATATCATTCCTTGTCTTTGTTTTCTTAATTCAAAAAAAAAAGAGTCTAAGTATCTAGGTTTATTGTTATTTGCTTAATCTTGTCCAAAAAAAATATAATATTGTTTAGGTTGTTTAAAATCGGACTAGGAATTCTTAGAAACTCACCTAGAACATTTTTCACCACTAAACTTGGTATCCATAAGGGTTTGTGTGTTGTTTGTGTGTGTGTTAAGTTCCTTGTGTCCCCTTTACCAAGCGCTAGCTAGTTAGGTTCCAAGCTAGGCCTTTGACCGTGAGTAGTGCCTAGCTTCAAGCCGCATTTTGTCCACCTTATCTAGTCCTAGGTTTAGGTCCTAGGACCTTCCTTTGTGAACCTTGAGTAGTTGTTATCCCACTTAACGTCTTGTCCCTAGCTAGTTCATGTCGTCCCGCATAGCCCACCTAGCGTACGACCCAAGCATCCTGCTCTGGTATTCCCAGCATCCGGTCACTTAGCCATTGTCCCGCGTTTCCCCTTAGACCATTCGGTGTTTGAGCCCCAGTTGTTAAGGTAGTTTTGCGTTTGCTAGCGTCTGTGCCGTAGCCTAGGTTCCCCCACGTTTTTAGGTCTGTCCCTCGACCCGCGTACCAGTCCACCAGTCGCAGCCTACCGAACCGCGCAACCCTTGTGAACCCGCGTCCTAGCCTCGCACCGTCCCGCAGCATCCTTAGCACCTAGTCCACGTGCTGACCCCCTAGCATCCGTGTGAATTCACCGTCCCTGGCGACCCGCGTACCCGTGCCGCGCCTTAGCAACCCACCCTGCCGTATGTAGAAAGCCTTATGGCTCAGTTTATTGTTTGCATGAATCGATCGCACGAAAAATCAAACTACAGCTTTATCACGATCTTGGCGAGTTATTCATATAGCAGCTCAGATAGAGAAGAGTAACAGGAGGAAGTCCTCAGCGCCATCCAGACCAAAGAACACTCGGAGTACTGGCTCCAGGCCGTTTGACAAAGCTGCCCCTACTAGTGATCCACGGCTTAGAAGCAAAGCAGTGGACAATAATTCAGCCTCTAAGGCACCGACGACGGCATCCAAGCCCAGCCCATCGGCTTCTACTTCGAACCAGCCGCAAAAGAGCAGTGTCATTACTTGCTTCAAATGTAAAGGAAGAGGGCACATGTCTCGTGAATGCCCTAACCAAAGGACTATGGTTTTGACTGCTTCCGGAGATTATGACCCAGAGGACGAGCAAGAAGAGGTTCCACCCACGGCTGATCAAATGTCTGATGGAGAAGTGGAATATGCTGATTCGGGAGAAATGTTAATGATCAGGAGAGTTCTCAGCTCGAGGTTAGAGCAAGAGGAGATTGAGCAGCGTGAAAAAAATTTCCATTCAAAATGCACCATTCTAGGAAAGTTGTGTTTCCTCATCATAGAGGGTGGCTCCTGCACCAATGCTGCTAGCAAGTACATGGTAGAAAAACTTGGGCTACTAGTGACCAAACATCTGAAACCATACAGACTCAAGTGGCTTAACAACAAGACAAAACTATACATCTCTGACCAGGTCCGAGTTTCATTCAGCATAGGGCGATATCAGGATCAAGTCTTGTGTGACGTCGTCCCCATGTCAGCTGGACATCTTCTATTAGGACAACCTTGGCAATTCGATAAAGAGACTACGCATAATGGACGCACTAACTTCTACTCGTTCATCCATGATAAGCGTCAATATAATCTAGCACCTATGTCGCCAAAAGAAGTGCACGAGATGCAATAAAAAATGGGGAAGGACCAGCATGTCCGGAAAGAAAAATTTATCGTCAACATCGCAGATATGAGAAAGGCGGTTAGCAACAAGGGACCTCAGATCGTTCTCATGCTTTACAGAGAGGTGTTGAGTGAATATGAGGCCGTCAGAGACAGCCTACTCGCGGAAGTTCAGTCCTTGTTAGATAAATATTCGGATGTATTCCCAGACGAGATCCCCCCAGGGCTGCCACCCATCAGAAGCATTGAGCATCATATCGACCTTATTCCCAAAGCACAATTGCCGAATAAACCTGCCTACAAAGTTACTCCGGAGGAAGCCAAAGAACTATAATGGCAGGTTCAAGATCTCATGGCTCAAGACTACGTCAGAGAAAGCCTTAGTTAGCCCTTGTGCAGTTCCAGTCCTGCCGAAAAAGGACGGAAGCTAGCGAATGTGCGTCGATTATCGCGCCATCAACAATATAACTGTCAAGTATCGGCATCATATTCCGCGACTAGATGACATGTTAGACGAACTAAGCGGAGCTTCTGTTTTCTCCAAGATCGATTTGAAGAGTGGTTATCATCAAGTCAGAATGCGAGAAGGAGATGAGTGGAAGACGATATTAAAGACTAAGCAGGGTCTCTACGAGTGGTTGGTAATGCCATTCGGCATGTCCAATGCACCAAGTACCTTCATGCGCCTCACAAATCAAGTTCTCCGGCCTTTCATTGGAAAATTTGTTGTTGTCTACTTCGACGACATCCTTGTCTACAGTGCGTCTTACTCATATCATTTGGAGCACCTGGAAACCCTAATCGTGACACTCCAGAAAGAGCAGTTGTATGTGAACCTTAAAAAGTGTACTTTCTGCACATATCAGGTTATCTTCCTTGGAATCATTGTGAGCTCGCAGGGACTTCGAGTTGATGATAAAAAGATTAAAGTTATTCAGGAGTGGCTCACGCCGACTAATGCCAGCCAAGTTCAGAGTTTTCATGGGCTGGCGAGTTTCTACCGACGATTTGTAATAGATTTCAGTACGATTGCTAGTCCGTTGATATCGACCATCAAGGAGAACCAGGAGTTCAAGTGGGGACCAGAACAAGAAAAGTCATTTCAGCTGTTGAAAGAGCGCCTCACACGCACACCAGTCCTCACATCGCCGAATTTTGATAAGACTTTTGAAATCGAGTGTGACGCCTCAGGCGTAGGCATTGGAGCAGTTAACACAGGGTGAAAAACCAATCGCCTATTTTAGTGAAAATTAAGTGGAGCGGCTTTAAATTATCCTACTTACGACAAAGAGCTCTACGCGTTGGTCCGAGCTTTGCAGACCTGGCAACACTATATGCTCTCGAGAGAATACGTCATACATACGGACCACCAGACACTTCAGCACCTTAAGGGTCAGACGACGCTGAAGAAAAGACATGCCCGATGGCTGGAGTTTATTGAAACATTTCCTTACGTCATCAACTACAAAAAAGGCGCAGACAATGTCGTAGCTGACGCAATTTCCCGCAGACATAGCCTGATTTCGGTCATGGAGTCAAAGGTTATGGAATTTGAAATGCTTAAGGAACTCTATGCTGAAGATCACGACTTTAAGGAGGCATTCAAGGAACATGGTCAAGGAAAATACAGTTGATTCTACTTGTTCGATGGATTTCTCTTCAAGGACAAGCGCCTTTGCATTCCCGGATGATCAGTTCGAGAACTTTTGTTGAGGGAGGCCCACGGCGGAGGATTAATGGGACACTTTGGTGTCGACAAAACACTGTGTATGCTCAAAGATCACTTCTATTGGCCTCGTCAACGTCGAGATGTAGAAGCCCATTGTGAGAAATGTCTTGTCTGCAAGAGGGCTAAGTCTAAGATGCATCCCCAAGGTCCATACATGCCATTACTGGTTCCATCATCGCCATGGACAGACATTCAATGGATTTTGTGCTTGGACTACCGCATGTTAATCACAAAGACTTCATCCTAGTCGTGGTTGATCGTTTCTCTAAGATGGCACATTGCATACCATGCAACAAGACGAATGATGCAATTCAGACGGTGAACTTATTCTTCTGAGAGATAGTCCGCCTGCACGGCATTCCGAGGAAGATTGTGTCTGACAGGTACACTAAATTTCTTAGTCATTTTGGCGTGTTCTATGGAAGAAGTTAGGCACCAATCTACTCTTCTCTACGGCATATCATCCACAGACTGATGGTCAGACAGAGGTCGTCAATAGGACCTTTTCACAGATGCTGCGAGCGACAATTGGTCATAATTTGAAGAATTAATTAGAATGTCTTCCCTATGTCGAGTTCGCCTACAACAGAGCGACACATTCCGGAACGAAGAAGACACCCTTTGAGATAGTCTATGGTTTCAACCCAACTACTCCGATCGAGTTCGCATCTATACCACTAGGGGATGTTGTCAGCTTGGAGGGAGGGCAAAAGCAGAGTATGTGAAGCGCCTACACCAGGAATTCAAGGAGAATCTCGAACGGAAGAATTCTCAGACAGCCAAGCACGCCTACAAGGGCAGAAGACACGTGATTTTTAAGGAAGGAGATTGGGTTTGGCTATATCTGCAACCAGAACGGTTTCCCCAACGACGAAAGAGCAAGCTGGCACCGCGAGGAGATAGCCCAATCCGAGTCCTGCGTCAAATCAACAACAATATCTATCAAGTAGAACTCCCAGGTGAGTATAATGTTTACACTACATTTAATGTTGCTGACTTAGAATTGTTTGATGCAGGGGAAGACTTTACTTTGGAGACCAAAGCACCTGAAGAGGGAGAGAATGATGAGGACATCGTACCAGCTACTGCACCACGAGTACCACCAGGACCTCTGACGCATTCCAAGGCTCGAGCATTGAGAGACAAGTTCAATCAGCTAATGGAGAGAGCAGACGTCCAGGAGATCAAGGAGGACGGCCCATCCGGCCCACTAGTTGGTTAAGAAGCCCATCAAGATCAGTTCGTATCAGCTAAGGAACATTGGAGGTTCCTACTCGAAGATTCTTCTACCTCCGGTGTCTTTACCATCACCATTCGGTAAAGACACCAAAAGACGTACTAAAAAATTGTATTCTTTTTTCCATCTTCGGTTTTGTCCCACTGGATTTTCCGAAGAGGGTTTTAATGAGACAACACTCAGTGCACAAGAAGACGAAAACTTGTTGACAAATCCGCAATCCTTTACAAGTCTTAGTCAATTCGGCCTGCTTTCATCATTAAGGCTTATCTGTCTCATTTCTTTATTATTTAGACTAAGTATAAGTTTAAGGCCTTAAGCCCATTACTATTTTTCAGCAAAAAGAATTACATGTTGTTTTTATTTACACTATTTGTTGTTTGGGTTAAACATCATGTTGTTTACCCTAAGTTGTAACTAAAAGGCCTATATAAGCCTCATCACTTGCAAGTAATAATACAACTCGAATTATTAAGCAAATAACCCTAGACTACTTGTCAATTAACGGCTGCCTCTTTCCCTTGGAGAAGCTTGTTTCGTTCTTCTTGTGCCAAGAAGAACAACTCGGTGTATCACAAGTCTTTCACAGCTTGTGTGGTTCTTTCGATCCATTATATTCATCCAACTCGCTTCTGGAAGTCTCGAGCTTCTCGACCAATAGTTGCACCACCACTACACTTGCATCACACAACAAAAAATGATTTGTTGGATTGCATCGGCAATAGCCTATGGGCCTGGTATGTTTTGCGAATTGGTGATTGGACATATCTTTGCTTCATACAAACGAGTGGTTCATGAAGAAATTTCGAGGAAACAAGCCGAGACTAATCACCATAAGTACTCGTTCACCACCATCATAATGTAGTTTCTCGAGGTGTTAGTGGAAGCATGTGTGTTTTGTAATAAATTTGTCAGGTGTATTCTCCAAAATCTAGTTTGTGTTGTAAATTTCTATTTATTTTATGGTTTTGTGGTAAATATCTTTAGTGGTATTTGATCATTATATATTTTGGCTTAAATATGTATTCATAAACTTATTTCTACTCAATTCTCACATGTCCAACCTAAAACAAATATCCAGTGGTAAGTCGAACAGATAGATAAATTTAAGATAATAATAGCAACAAAAAAGGTAGCGTATATATATATATATGATAAAAAGTTCTAATAAATACAAGACAGTATGCAAATTTGAAAAGAATAAAATACTTTCTCTTCAGGAAGCCACAAAAAATATAATAAAGTTAAACACTTACATTGTTATACATTGAAGGAGCATTTGTATTACTTATTCATTCTCAAGCCATCACTGCTCTTTTCCCTTTGCTGCTTTCGGTACTATCTTTTTTCCTTCTCGAAATGCCAGTAATGGGATGACCCAAAGGACCTGACCAGGTCTGGACTTGTGTCGGTGGTTCGTCTTTCAAAAAATTGAAGGAAGTGGAAGTGAAGGATGAGACCATGTCTGGTGGGACGAATGTCGGGTCTATGTGCTGCGAGGCTCCTAATGGTAGTCCCATTGCTCCGCCATCTTGGTGCGGTGGTGGAAACTTCTCGCTCTTGCTCTTTGCGTTTGCGTGTGTGATTAACCTCCTTCTCTGTTAGACAAAGATAACAAGGCTAAAGATGTTGATAATCACCTATGATGCATGTACGCCGAAATCAGCGTCTAAATTTATGTATCGGTCTTTTTGTGTGTATGCCGATATGCCAGAAGCAGAAGAGCATAAGCATCGGTGAATTAAAATCAGCTCACTTCCTAACATAGAGATCAACCTATATTCACAAGTATATACGGCAAGACCAATCTATAACGACAATACTAACCGAGAAACAACCTATTTGAATCACAGGAGTACATGTAGAAAAGAAAAGAAGTTATTGAAAAGAAAACAGTTGAGAGGGACATACATCGAGATTCGTCTGAAGTTCTGCATTAGCTTCTGGAGCTGGAAGTGCTCGATTTGAACGATCTCTGTGCCGAGTCTTCCTAGCACCATCGCCTTGGGCTTTACTAGCTGATCTTTGTCTGCACAGGAAAAGAGTGTTAGTCTATGCATGCTGACAGATACATTATAAAAATAGCTACAAGTAATGGTGGACCCAGCGATAATATCTGAATTTCCAAAATAAATGTGTTACACTCCTCTCTGTCTGGATGGTAATAACTTATATCCAGCCAAAGTCAAAACCTAAATTCAGTATGTCAAACATGATTGGAGTAAAGTACACAACAGTCCGACCATTTGTATCATCAGCAATTCAAAAACTCATGTTCAGATTCATATATGCTGAGCATGAATATTTATATTGGATTGGCTTTCTTGAACACTAGGAAAGAATTGCAAATATATTTCGAGAGTCATGAGAAACAGAGGCTATTAGAGATAGTTAGCCATAGTCAAAAGACTACAGAGGAAACGTTATTAACCTCCGAGTTTCTTCATCTCGTCGCTTTGCATCCATTTCTTTGCTCGGTGGATACTTCGGGAGATCAGCAGGTTCACAGGCATATGGTTCGCTTGTAAAGAACTGTACAGGAAAAATAGCAGAGTAAACTAATACAATCCTGCTCAGCAACATCAAACCAGTTCACGTAAAGCAGCAGCAAAATCAAACCAAAGAACTTACTTCACTTTTTAAAGCGGCAGTTGCAGTTTGGCGGTCTTCTGGTTCAATTGAAAGAAGGGAGTCAATGAGAGGAAGAGATGATAGTGGAAAGTCTTTATATGTCTCTCTTATGCATCTTTTGTATGGTTCACGGGGTTTGTATATCGCTCCGTGTGTGAATTTTCCTTTTTTCCAGTAGTCCTCTGATGGTGAACCACAGAGCTTGTAAATCTTATGGAGTTGCTCCACCTAATTCATGATGACCATAAGCATGAAGGGCCACTAAGTATGAGTATACAAATATCGAATAATAAAATAGGACAAAGATTCTACCAGTTACCTCTGTCCGACCGGGCATAATAGGTCTTCCCGCTAATAGCTCAGCTAAAATACAGCCGGCGCTCCACAGATCAATGCCTACACCATAATCAGTAGCCCCAAGAAGAAGCTCTGGAGCTCGATACCATAGTGTTACTACTCGACTTGTCATCGGCCGCTTGTGATTAGGATCAAAAATTGTTGCCAGTCCAAAATCAGCAATTTTGAGAACCCCACCATCATCGATAAGAAGATTTGATCCTTTGATGTCACGATGAAGCACACCACGACTATTACAATGCTCCATACCAGACAGCAATTGGCGCATTAAACATTTAACCTGCAATACGTAAGAGTAATCTGATATTAGAAAGAAAGCAAGTTGGCCTTATTAGAATGTGAGATAGTGTACGCCTAGCCAAACCTCTGGTTCTGAGAACTTAACAACAGGGCTTGAAGCAAGACCAGCCAAATCATGATCCATGTACTGAAACACAAGGTACAAGCTACAAGACATCCTTGACGTGACCAAACCTTCCAACTTTACGACATTAGGGTGATCGAGTCTCCGCAAAACGAGAATCTCTCTTGCCATAAACTTGACGCTTTCCGGCTCCAAGTTGTCAAACCGAACCTTTTTAAGTGCTACGATTCTACCGGTTAACATATCCTTTGCTTTGTAGACATTACTGTACGTTCCTTGTCCAATCTACCAAGGAATCCAAAAGAGAGATGTCAAAAAACACCAAAAAGAAAAACTTTAATAGCAGATAGGCAACAAACGCAACCTAACAACAAAACCCACAATTTAAATGTATCCATCACCTTATCGATTTTCTCGAAAGTGTCAGCTTTTCTTGGAATCCAACCATTTAGGGCTTCACCACAAGCATCAGAAAGCCAAGAAGGCCAACCAGCAGCGACCTGTTCACCGCGCCAATGCTTTGATGGATTACTCAGCCGTGGGTTAGGCTTTGACCTTCTCCGATCTTTTGATTTCCTATCTTTCTCAGTATTGTTTTCCTTCGAGGTCTCTTCATGCTTCTTCTTTATATCCACAACAGCACCGTTGGTCTTACTCACTTGCACAGATTCTCCTGCTGCGATAGTTTTGGAGATTTTTGCTAGTTCAGGTTCAGATGTTGTTGTCCCAGAAAAAGCCTCTCGGCCAAACACACAACCCATTTTATCAATCTATGCTTCATTTCTCACCATATTCAACTCCGAAACCTACAAATTAGAATGTATAAACTTTCAAACTACATGAGATACGAAGGATAACTATAAAATCGGAAAACTTGAGTGAATTCGATCTGAGGTTACTTGGGTCAAATCGAGGAAAATCCCTATCCCTAATCAAATGATTCCGAACTCGATAAAAGCTCGAATTTGCGCTGAGAAAAAAAGTAGGTAGAAGACACCTAGATACAGAATCTGACGGGAGGTTTTAGGAGCAGAGATCGAATCTTCGGAGCTCGAAACTGTGCTTGAGAGAGACTGACAGAGAGAAGACGAGCTAGCGGGTGAGCGAGATGAGAAGTAGGCGAGCGTTTTTTTTATTTTTGGTTGAGACAACTCTCAATTTAGTTTCCTATTTTTTCTTGTAAATGAACATGAGACCAAGAAAAAGGAACGCAGATCTCTTCAAGGGTCAACCCAGATAATCTACATTAATAATAATAAAAAATGGTGGATAGAAGTGTCTTTAAAAAGCTAAAATAATAAGTAGATTGTAATTTATACTCAACATACAAAATATGTTCAGAACTAGGTGAGGCAAGAGTCCATTTATAAAATTAATTAATTACGTTCTTATTTAAAAATGTAGAAAAAAATAATAGTTTTTATTTTATATGATGTTTGGATGAAATTTAGTATGCCCAATGTGCACTAAACACATGGTGTAAGAATTCTGCCAATTCACCAATCCGTCATAAGCTGTTCCTGAAAATTATACTAAACCATGATGGAGGAGCCCACAAACCACTTGATTTATGCGACACAAAATCTAGGAATGTCAAGCACAGAGGTACTGAGAAAATTATTCAATCAAACTTTTAAATTATAAAATGGAAAATTATTCAATCAAACTTTTTTAATTATAAAAAGAAGAAAATAAGTTGTAAAAGAGGTAAGTTAATTCTCACCCTAAAATAACACTTGAAAAACCGAAGATGAGAGTTTCAACCTCATTCATCTCGTGTGCATCAATCATCTAAACACATATAATTACCTGGAAGCTTTGATCCACAGACAAAATTCCTCATTCGAAATCATACACACTTCCCGAACTACACTAGAGAATCTTCGAGAGAGAAACCCTTTTTTACCCTCTTATTAGAATCATGGCCATCTCTTCATGTGCGTGTTGGATTACGCCTAGATCAGTATACAAAAGCCAGACCTTAGGCTCTCATACGAGGTGACTCCTAATCCCCCATAGGACGAATTCCTACCTTATGCTCGCTGACTATTTTATCCAAGCACACATCTCCTGATGACGCATAAACCCTATGAACGAGATAGCCACATTATTTAGTCTCAAATAATTTGGTCTTAGAAAGAGAAGAGAAGAGGAGTACCTCTTATGAGAAAATAAGATGAGCAAAGAATCGAAATTTTATCGTGACAAAACACGAAGCAAGGTGATTTATGCACCACAAGTTGCTGGAACCCTAGAAGGAAGCCACCTCCAGAAGAAACCAAACCTTAACGGAAGGGTGAAAATTACATCATCTTCAAAGGTGTCTATCCGAACTCGGGGTAGGGAGCATCAAGGTCCTCTTCCTTGAGAGGTCTGTGGGGGTCGAAACAAAAAAAAACAGCCATAGTGAGACTCCGTGGTGCGGCCCTGGTTATGAATAAACCAGAGGATCGGCTTGAAGGTAGGTTGAATGATGAAGAAGGAGGTTACTAACTCTCCTTTGAAGGTGGCTTGATATGATTAGATTGAGAAGGCTACTAGCACTTCTCTTGGCAGCGGATTGATGGAAGAGTGAATGGAGGCTACTAGCTCTCCAAGTTGGCGTGGATGAAAAGGATGGATTTGAAGGCTACTAGCTCTTCAATTGATGTGAATGATGAAGGGGTTTTGATTCCACTAGCACAGGATCACCCTGCAAAGAGCTATGGAATTTCACAGTAGATTACTCTACCCTTAAGTGAATGAAATTCAATGTTCTTAGGCTGAACAGAGAAAGCAAGAAGCAAAAGAGCTTTGATATTAATTAAATTAGGATATAATAGATTAGATATATTATTCTGATATATTCTTTTAGGATTAGATTAGTTAGTTAGGATATTATTTAGATAGGAATAAAGTAGTTAGGATATTATTCTGCAGATTAATTTAGATAGGATTATCTGCCTATAAAAAGGCTTCACTTCCCCATTGTAAACACACACATCGAATTTTATAATTAATATCAAAGCTCTTTTGCTTCTTGCTTTCTCTGTTCAGCCTAAGAACATTGAATTTCATTCACTTAAGGGTAGAGTAATCTACCGTGAAGTTCCATAGCTCTTTGCAGGGTGATCTTGTGCTAGTGGAATCAAAACCCCTTCATCATTCACATCAATTGAAGAGCTAGTAGCCTTCATTCACTATTCCATCAATCCGCTGCCAAGAGAAGTGCTAGTAGCCTTCTCAATCTAATCCTATCAAGCCACCTTCAAAGGAGAGTTAGTAACCTCCTCCCCTTCATCCTTCAAGTTGATCCTTAGGTTGTAAAACAACCAGGGGCGCACCAAGTGGTATCAGAGCCTCTTGAAGGTTAGGGTTTGTGAAATCATCTTGATTTCAAAACCACCATCAAATTTTTTAAATTTTAGTTTCAAATTCTTTTCTTTCTATCTGTTGTAAGTCAGCTGAGCCTTTCCTGAATTACAAAAGATCTAAGAAAAGATCTATATTTAAAAAAAAAAAAAAAAAAAATCGAAAACTTTTATTTAAAAAAAAAAAAAAAAAAAAAAAAAAAAAAAAAAGTAAAGAGCAGAAGAGGAACCCTGCTAGGAATTGGTTAATCAGCTGACGAAAAAAATCTTGCAATCTTTCTATCTAAAAAATTCAGTAGGTTTAGCTCTATGTCTTAAGTGATTGAGCTTTGATCCAATCTGAACTTTTGGGAATAGCAAGAGAAGGAGCTAGTGAGTGATTACCAAGAAAAGTGAGAGAGAGAGAGTTTAATTAACCAGTTTGCTAAGTTGTTTCAGGAAAAATGGAGAATCCAAATGAAGAAACCCCTAGAGGAGAAGGAAACACACGACCTCATAGGCTTGACCCATTACAGATGGAAGCAATGATGGATGAAATAACTAGGAGACTTCAGACTATTTTTGAAAACAGAACTAACCAAGCTAATGAGTTTCTTTATGGAGTTGATCCTCTTGCAGGTAGATCAGCTCGTGGAGACAGGTCAAACCGAGGAGGAGGGCGCTTAGGAAGAGGCGCAAGGGTGAGAGTTAGATCAGGAGTTAGGCGTAATGAAGAGGAAGCTCAGGGATACTCGGATGAGAGTGGAGACCAATACCAAACTCAAGAACCGAGACCAGATAACAACTTAGGAGGACTCAAGCTTCGAATTCCCCCTTTCTCAGGAAAGAATGATCCAGATGCCTATTTGGAATGGGAAAAGAAGATTGAAATAGTCTTCAGCTGCCAAAACTATTCTGAGGAAAAGAAGGTCAAGATAGCAGCCACAGAATTCGATGGATATGCTATCAACTGGTGGGAGCAGATTGCCACCACAAGACGTCGCAATGGAGAGCCCCAGATCACATCTTGGTATGAGATGAAAACCATGATGAGAAAAAGATTTGTACCAGTCCATTATGGGAGAGATTTACACCAGAAACTGAGGAGATTAAATCAAGGTACAAGGAGTGTAGAAGATTATCATCAAGAAATGGAGAGTCTTATGATCAAAGCTGAAATAGATGAGACTATGGAAGCTACCATGGCACGGTTTCAAGGAGGACTTAACAGAGATATTCAGGATCGATTAGAGTTACAGGAGTATGAAGACATGGATGAATTACTCCATAAAGCCATTCTTATTGAACAACAAAACAAAAGGAGGAGTGATACAAGGAACCCCTATATGACCAACTCTAAACCGCCTTACAACCGCAATGATAGGCAAGGAGAGTCATCTTTCAAGACGTCTGCTAAGACTAAGGAGGGATTACCTATGCCACCTTCACGTGAAGACAAGGGTAAAGGACCATCAACTCCAACGCCTCCAACAAGGACCAGAAACATCAAGTGTTTCAGATGCCAAGGCTATGGACATTATGCCAATGAATGTTCAAACAAAAGGGTGATGCTTATCCTAGAGAATGGAGAGTTAACATCAGAGGATGACCAGTCAGAAACCGAAAGTGAAGCTTATCCTGTCCAAGGGCAACTATTGGTAACTAGGAGAACCTTAAGTGCACAACCTAAGATACAAGAACAAAGGGAGAACTTGTTCCACACTCGATGCTTCATTCAGGAAAAGGTGTGTAGCTTGATCATAGATGGAGGAAGCTGCACCAATGTGGCCAGCCAAACACTTGTGGACCGGCTCAACCTGGTCACTCACAAACATCCTAGACCATACCAACTACAATGGCTCAATGAAGAAGGCGAAATGAAAGTTACAGAACAAGTGGAAGTACCTTTAAGCATTGGGAAGTACCAGGATCAGATCATATGTGATGTGTTGCCCATGGAAGCAAGTCACATTCTTTTGGGAAGACCCTGGCAATATGACAAACGAGCCATACATGATGGGACACCAACCGGCATTCATTCAAACACAAAGGAAAACAGATCACATTAGTGCCACTCACGCCCCAGGAGGTTCACCAAGATCAGATGCAGCTAAAACAAAGAAGAGAAGAAGCCAAAGCTTTAACACCAACAACTCACGGCTATGAACACCCTAAGGTAAGTCATCATAGTCTCTTTGCTACTCCTAGTGAAGTTAAACATGCCCTAAATGAACAACAATTCATGATGTTACTAGTTTGCAAGGAATTGCTAGCTAGTAGTACTAACCTGACTCCGGAAATACCGAGAGAGATTGAGTTTCTTTTGCAAGAGTACAAGGATGTGTTTCCAGAAGATCAACCAGTGGGATTACCTCCTTTCAGAGGTATAGAACATCAGATTGACTTTGTACCAGGCGCCACTCTTCCGAACAGACCAGCTTACAGGACCAATCCTGTAGAGACAAAGGAGCTACAAAGACAGGTCAATGAGCTCTTGGAGAAAGGACATATCCGCGAGAGCTTAAGCCCTTGTGCAGTACCTGTTTTACTTGTACGTAAGAAAGATGGTAGCTGGCGCATGTGTGTAGATTGCAGAGCCATTAATAACATAACAGTTAAGTACAAACATCCTATTCCTCGCTTAGATGATATGCTTGATGAGTTATATGGATCTTGCATTTTTTCTAAGATAGATTTGAAAAGTGGTTATCACCAAATTAGAATGAAAGAGGGAGATGAATGGAAAACTGCTTTTAAAACAAAGTTAGGATTGTATGAATGGTTAGTTATGCCTTTTGGACTTACTAATGCACCTAGTACCTTTATGAGATTAATGAACCATGTATTAAGGGCATTCATAGGGCGATTTGTAGTAGTCTATTTTGATGATATCCTAATTTACAGTAAAAACATGGCAGAACATCTTGATCACCTTAGACATGTCTTAGATGTTTTAAGGAAGGAAAACTTATATGCAAATCGAAAGAAATGCTCTTTTAGAACAGATAACTTGGTCTTTTTAGGTTTTGTTGTTACTTCTCAGGGTATTCAGGTAGATGAAGAAAAGGTGAAGGCAATCAGGGAATGGCCCACGCCTAAAACTGTAGGAGAAGTGAGGAGCTTCCATGGACTTGCTGGATTCTATAGAAGATTTGTGAAAGACTTTAGCACCATTGCAGCTCCACTCACAGAAGTCATCAAGAAAACCGTGGGATTTACTTGGGGACCAGCCCAGTCTGAGGCATTCGAATTGCTAAAAGGGAAGTTGACTAATGCACCTTTACTTGTGTTACCAGATTTTTCGAAAACTTTTGAAATAGAATGTGATGCCTCAGGAATTGGAATTGGTGCTGTATTGATGCAGGAAAGGAGACCTATAGCTTACTTCAGTGAGAAGTTAGGAGGAGCTACTTTTAATTATCCTACTTATGACAAAGAGCTTTATGCTCTAGTTAGAGCCCTACAAATATGGCAACATTACTTATGGCCTAAGGAGTTTGTGATTCACACAGATCATGAATCTCTTAAACACCTCAAGGGACAACAAAAGTTAAATAAAAGACATGCAAGGTGGATGGAATTCATTGAAACTTTTCCTTATGTCATTCACTATAAACAAGGTAAGGAGAACATTGTGGCAGATGCTCTCTCAAGAAGGTATGCTCTTTTATCATCTATGGAAACCAAATTACTAGGTTTTGAACATCTTAAAACTTGTTACACTAATGACCCTGATTTTGGAGAGTTGTATAAGGAAACTAGTTCTCATGCTCAAGGACGATTTTATCAGTTCAAAGGATTCCTATTTCGTGACAGTCAGTTGTGTGTACCATGTGGAACCATCAGAGAACTTTATGTTAGGGAAGCCCATGGAGGAGGTCTAATGGGGCATTTTGGTGTTGCTAAGACCTTAGCCACGATACAAGAACACTTGTACTGGCCCAACATGAAACGAGATGTGGAAAGAATCTGCTCAAAATGTGTTGAGTGTAAACAAGCCAAATCTAAGGTACAGCCCACAGGTTTGTATACTCCATTACCTATTCCTGATCATCCTTGGGTAGACATTTCTATGGACTTTGTTTTAGGACTGCCTAGAACTAGGAAAGGAACTGACAGCATCTTTGTAGTAGTTGATAGATTTTCAAAAATGGCTCATTTTATTCCATGTCATAAAACAGATGATGCAGTTTTAGTGGCTGATTTATTCTTTAGGGAAGTTGTTAGGTTACATGGAATGCCTAGAACAATTGTGTCAGATAGGGATTCTAAATTCCTTAGTCATTTCTGGAGGACCCTTTGGGGAAAGTTAGGCACTAAAATATTATTTTCCACAACTTGTCATCCACAAACTGATGGTCAAACAGAATCAGTCAATAGAACCCTTTCTACTATTTTAAGAGCTATTATTAAAAAGAACATTAAAACTTGGGAGGATTGCTTACCTCATGTTGAATTTGCATATAATAGATCAGTCCACTCAGCAACAAAAATGACACCTTTTCAAGTTGTATATGGGTTTAATCCATTGTCTCCTTTAGATTTGCTTGCTTTACCTTTAAAGGAACAGACTAACCTTGATGGCCAAAAGAAAGCCGAGTTTGTTAAATCTTTGCATGAACAGGTTAAGAAGAATATTGGTGAAAGGACTAAAATGTATACTAAAAAGAAAAACAAGGGTCGAAAAGAACTAGTTCTAGAACCTGGAGATCTTGTGTGGATCCATCTAAGGAAAGAAAGGTTTCCAAATGAGAGAAAATCGAAATTAATGCCAAGAGTGGATGGACCTTTTTCAGTAATACGCAGAATCAACAATAATGCATACCAAATAGACCTCCAAGGTAAGTATTCTATAAGTTCCACTTTTAATGTTTCTGACTTAATTCCTTTTATTGCAGATGAAGTGGATTTGAGGTCAAATCCTTTTAAAGGAGGAGGGGATGGTACGATCCGGAATGCACCTGATTTAATTGCAACTCTAGAGGTCTTGGATTCAACCGAAGAAGAGGAAGACATGGCCCAAGATCAGACCCAAGGAGAATTATGGTTTGGTCCAATGACAAGATCAAGAAGTGAAGCCCAAAGGGAGGCCCTACAGACCTTAACCAAATTCGACCACCAAGAGGAAATAAGAAGGATCAAACCAATCCAATGGTTTAATTTACTGGTTTGTAATCACTTAAATTAAACCAAAGGAATTAGGATAAAGTAAGATATCTTTTGAAATTAAATCCATTAAATTAAAAGATATTCTTGTTAGCTTAACATTAGGATAAGAGTATAATATATTTTGATATTAATTAATTAAATCAAGGATGTTCTTGTTGTATAGAAATTAGGAAGGTAGTTAGGATATGATTTAGATAGGATTTTCAGCCTATAAAAAGGCTTCACCCCCTCTTGTAAAAATCATCGAATTTTATAATTAATATCAAAGCTCTTTTGCTTCTTGTTTTCTCTGTTCAACCTAAGAACATTGAATTTCATTCACTTAAGGGTAGAGTAATCTACTGTGAAATTCCATAGCTCTTTGCAGGGTGATCCTGTGCTAGTGGAATCAAAACCCCTTCATCATTCACATCAATTGAAGAGCTAGTAGCCTTCAAATCCATCCTTTTCATCCACGCCAACTTGGAGAGCTAGTAGCCTCCATTCACTCTTCCATCAATCCGCTGCCAAGAGAAGTGCTAGTAGCCTTCTCAATCTAATCCTATCAAGCCACCTTCAAAAGAGAGTTAGTAACCTCCTTCTTCATCATTCAACCTACCTTCAAGCCGATCCTCTGGTTTATTCATAACCAGGGCCGCACCACTCCGACAAGATCAAAAGCTTCATCCATATCCACATTTGTCATTCAGACCGTCAGGCGCAGCCTAAAGGGTTGTCCGGAGATAAATGTCAAAGAGGTCTGGAAATAAATGCCAAAAAGGTCTTACGTACAAACCAGCAACACCCCCACCCCCTAGAGCGCCCAATGGTGAAATGGCCACTGATTCTACCCACCACAAGAAAGCAGAAGCAACTCTGTATTTGCCGCCCCCAAAATGGAAAGATCTCGCACAGTACATACATACAGCATGACAGTGATCGCCAGACACCAAAAATGCACCCATACCACCAGTAGGGGACCGTATGGCACCCCGCAACAAACTTGTCGGTCGCAGAGACACCGATAGGGAATGAGTAGAAGTCATAAAGTGACTAGTCTAGGATGTACCAGTCGGAGGAATAAAATAAAACATGAAACTGGGAGTCAAAGAGTGGCTTCCCATAACTATTTGGATCCGGAAAAATCTTCGGAGCTCTAAAACAAGAAGGTTTGCGAGAGACATAGTCGTTCGAAAAATGCAATGGATAACCTATGATGTATACCGGTGAAGGTCAAGAAAACATTATGATATCATAACCCTTGCTCGTACTAAATATTAATATATTGGCGCAAGTTTTCCTCCTAGATGAGCATGGTGCAAGAAGTAGCGGGATAATAAAGATGAAAAGAAGCTAAAGAATGAAAATTCTTTTTATTCATGCAAAGACTACAAGTAAAATTTCTGATATGGGTACAAGATTACAAGCAATTTTTCCTACCCGGACTGCTCCTAAGTATTTACTAAAGAAGCAAAAAGGAAAGGAGCAGGTATAACAAAGGATAAAAGAAAAAGGAGGAAGATGGGGGTGGATTTCTTATAGACACCACATGAGAGTCGGAAGAAGACAAGACATCATTCTTTTAGCCGCTAACATGCCGCAAGAGGAATCATGATGACGATGACACGATCAAAGTCCCTGTTGCGCCAACTGCATATGAATGATTTTTTGAAGAAGAATCTAGGCCGAACCTCTGGAGCTGTGACATAAAGGCGAAGGATATATTCGTCGTGGTAATAATTGCTCCCGCGACCTCCACCGCCTCGCCATGGCCAATGAACTCTATGGAATAGCCATATTTACTTGCGGAGCCATATCGTGACTCCCACTGGACCTTTGTTTCAGATCCCGGCTCTGTATCCAGATTTCAGGTTGCTTGACCTGCAGTTCGTCCTAAGCAGTCTGAAGATACTCTACCGGCAAAATGCTCTCCAGTAGGTTTTCATCATATCGTGCATGATGCCCTTATTTTTGTATGTATCATCAATCATTATCTCGCAAAGGCTGCCCACACAAACCAAGCATTCAACCCGAGCAGCCGGGCCTAGTGATGTGGTGAGAAAATTAAATCAAATAGAAAAACCTATGAGTGCATAACAATGATGTAGTATTTAGGGTATTGATCCACTAAAGAATGCAAAAATACACTTTGAACCTATGGACTTGTGTTAAGCTATATCAAAATAAAGACATTGTGAGCTTTTGATGCAAGAAAAAGTAAACAAAAGAAACGAAAATTGAATTTTGAATGCAGTGGGAAATATGTGCTAAGCCATGAAAAATTCAAAGAGATACACAACATGCAAAGAACTATAACTAAAAATCTTTGATTAAATTCTTAAACTCAAAACATGATTTTCTAATCATTCCACTTTCATCGCTCCGATCACTATACTTTACAAATCAATAGACTTAATTTTTGTTGGTTATTGTAAGATGTAGATATGCATCAATCGATAAGTTTAAAGTTGTTAGCTATACTTAACAACTCACATTTTGTTTATTGTGACGCATGTCTAACCAAATAATATTTCAGGTTATTAGATGGAGCATTGTCGTGTTTCTAAAGACCTTAGATAAGTTTGTTAGTTAGCAATTCTAAAATCATACAATAAGAACAATCAAATGTGAAGAACTTAAGTAATAAATCCTATTAGAATTGCTATAAATATAACATGTTACGCACTCATTGAAATACCAACAACCTAACAATGAATCTAATCAAACATGATAAAGAAGAAAGCACAAAGAATTATAAAAAAAAATTCATACCTTTTATTGAAAAGAGAAGTGTGTCATTTGATATGAGGTGTTCTGTCCCTAATAAAAGGCTAACACAAATTTTTTTATAGAATTAGTGGGATCATAGGTGATGAGGACATCGAGCCAGCCACTGCACCAGTCATTCCATCAGGACCTCTCACACGGTCCAAGAGAAAAGCTCTAGGAGATAAGCTCAGCATGCTACTGGAGAGTGGAACCGGAGAGGACCCCGAGATGACCATGTTGTTTAGCCTAAGTTGTAATAAGGCATTATATAAGCCTTTTGTCTACACATTAATGAAATAACAAGCATTTTGACAAAAATCCTAAGACTAATGTCTCAATCCGCGCCGCCTCCTACCTAGGTTGCAGCCGTGTTTTTAAGCCTCTTTGGTTGAAGTTCTTGGAGTATCACAAGCTCCTTTCACAGCTTGTGTGGTCCCCTCTATTCACCCCTTCACTTCCATCGATTTCTGTCCATCAACCTGAGCTTCTCAGTGAAAGATAGTCCACCCTCGGCTCTTGCATCATTTGGTATCAGAGCTTAAAGCCCCTGCTCATTAGGTTGATTATATCCTTGTTTTTGGCAATTTTTCTTTGTTTTTGCTTTAATAGTTTTTGGCTTTGATTGTGTTTCTTTCTCTTTCCCCTGAGGTTCTCGGTAAGAAAGAGGAGGAATCAAGCTACATACCACAAACATCAGAAAAAAATACAAAAAAACAGGTTCTATCATTCTTTGTCTTTGTTTTCTTATTTTCAAAAAAAAAATAGAAGAAATTTGCTTGTTTATTTGCTTGTTGGTGTTTAAAAACTTTTTTTTTAGACAAAAAAAATATTGTTTAGTGAAAGAATAGTGATTAAGAGATTTGTAAAATTACAGAATGAGAGAATGTGAGATTAGAAAGATTAGAGAAGAATGATTGTATTAAGAAAATGAGAATAATATTTTCTAAGTTACAAATGAGGAGAGAGATACTTATTTATACTAATCTAGTCTAGGTTTGTTTGGACACAAGAATTGCCTTATACATGAATGGCTACAATGATAACATAATATTAAAACACAAACAAGCCTTAGACACTACCCTTAGACTTAGACACACATGCCTTTAATTACAAATATTAAAGGCCTTTTTCCTTCATCATTTCTTCTTCATTCCAACACTCCCCCTCAAACTTAAGACATTAAGAATGCCTAAAATTGCAACTATGAAGCATTACCTCATTAAAAATCTAAAGAAGGAAAACTCAATTGGGACAAAACTTTTTATAGGGAAAAAGTGTATAACACTCCATGTTGGGATCATTGTTGTGGAATGGTCATAAGGCCAAGCCTTGGATAGATAGAGGCGCCATTATTCAAATTTGTTGCCTTGGTGAACACATAGCTAGTTGATCATCACTCCTTGTATAGCAAGGCAAGATGATACCTTTCCCAATAGCTTCTTTTACTTATTGGCAGTCTACTTCTGTATGCTTGGTCCTTTCATGAAACACAGAGTTGGAAGCAATGTGTATATCAGCATGATCATCACAACTCACGGCTAAATTCTCAAGGAGTTGCTTCATCCAAATGCATTCAGTTGTAAGCTTCCTCATGGCTCTATATTCTGATTCTGCACTATAGCATGACACCACCTTTTGCTTCTTGATTTTCCAAGTCACAAGGTTCCCTCCTATGAAAGTACAATACGGTTTGCCATCTCCCAATGTCTCATCTTTGGACCTTGCATGTGTTGAGATACCTGATTCACATCAAAACATAAATCTGGTCTAGTGAAGGTTAGATAAAAAAGCTTACCAACCACTTTCCTATAAAGCTTATGATAATGAAAATCAATTTCCTCCTCTAGCTCCCCCTTAGTTCCGATTTTATAATCTTCTTCTAAGGGTGTTTTAGGTTGTTTATCTTCCATCATACCTGTAGAGGTTAGCAAACTACAATATATTTTCTTTGAGATAAGAAGAGACCTTCTTTGAACCTACACACTTCAATTCCTAAGAAGTATTTAAGTTCTCGTAGATCCTTAATATCAAAGACACTCTTCAAGTATTCTTTTGTAGATGCAATACCAACAATATCACTACCAGATATGATTATATCATCTACATAAATGAGAATTACCACAATCCCTTTCTTACTTTTTAGTAACATATGCTTGAAAATTTAGAAATGCATCAAATACTCTGATGAGATCCTTCAATGAGAAGGAAGCTCAACGCAAGACCAGCAATGGAAGGAATGGAACGGTTGATGGATGTAATGACCAAGCGAATGAGTGTATAGACTGATGGATCGAATGGAATCTAATCAAGGGGGTTAACTAGCCTTGATTATTCTGGCTTGAACTTGATAAGATATGACACACCTCACAAATCCAAGGATTTCGCAGAATGGCCTATAGATATTACACACTATAGGGAGATTTGCGAGAAGGAGGATGACCAAACTTTCAAGATATCAAAGATGACAAAAAATCAATAAAATTCGATGAAATTATCAAGTGTGGCCAAGGCCGAGTACATATAGATCTTACAAATGGCGGTGGTCAACAAGTGTCAAAGCCATGCATGAGAAGCATGGTTTTTCCAGTCTTGACCACACAGAAAACAAGCTATTAAATGCAATGAGTACATGCTTGAATTCGAAACACATAAACAAAATGGGCCGGCCCAAGTTACTAATCCAAAATCCAAAAACTCGCCATGGGCCTTAGACAAAGATCCTTAGAGTTTCATCCAGGCCTCATCAAAACCTTGGTGAAAAAAATCCAATGGGAAAAACCTCACAAAAGGAAAAGAGTACCAAGATGAGCACTCTTCCCTTTCATCTAATTCAAATGGCTTGGATAAGGACCAGCAAACTTAAGCTGGAAGAAGGTGGAGAAGCCCTGAGGAAAAGAGTTTCAATCGCTTGCTTAAGCTCCTTGGTTCTGGCACGAGTCAACGGTCCAGCCAGAATGGTCCATAGGTCGATGGTCCTGGTCGGGTCGGTCCATGGTCGAGTGAAGGTCCGGTCGAGGTCGAGTCTTTGTTGAGGCCTGGTCGATGGCAGGCCAACCTCATGGTCTATGTCGGGGCTGGTCGATGGGACATGGTCAAGGCCGGAGCTGGTCGATGGGACGTGGTCGAGGTCGATCGATGGGACGTCCGTCTGGTCGGGCTGGGCCGTTCGTGGGTTGTTTGTCCGTTTGTCTGGCTGCTCGTCCTGATACACGTTCGGCTGGTCGTTCGGGTGATTGTCCAGATGGTCGTCCGGGTGTGCGTCCGTGGGTCCGTCCGAGTGTTTGTCCAAGGGTCCGTCCGAGTGTTCGTCTGAGGGTTTGTCTGAGGGTCCGTCCGTCCAAGGGTCCGTCCGTCTGAACCTCCATACACGGACTGATCGCATGTTTGACCACGCGGTCGTCCGTGGTCAAACCAAGGTCGTCCTTCCTGGTCAGGGTCACATAATACTCCCTCTTGAAGATGATTTGACCTTAAATCCTATTTATCTGCACAATAAGGAAGTAAGTCAGTAACATTAAAACTTGAACTGATTGGATACTTACCTTGAAGATCCAGCTTGTAGGCATTATTGTTGATTCGGTCGACCACAGTAAATGGGCCATCCATCCTTGGCAACAATTTAGACCGTTGCTCAACTGGAAACCTGTCATTTCTAAGGTAGATCCACACTTAGTCACCTGGTTCAAATATGAATTCTTCGCGGTTCTTGTTGGCAGCTTTAGCATACTGCTTAGTCCTTGATTTAATGTTCTTGCGGGCTTCTTCATGAATCTTTTTAACCAGCTTTGCCTTCTGTCACCGTCCACACTAGATCTCACACTCAAAGGAAGAGGCATCAAATCCAATGGTGATACAGGGTTAAATCCATAAACTATTTGGAATAGAGAAAACTTAGAAGCTGAATGAGCGGCATGATTATAGGCAAACTCAATGTGAGGTAAGCTATTCTCTCATGTCCTAATGTTCTTACCCATAAATGCACGCAACAAATAACCTAAGGTTCTATTTACAACCTCAGTCTGTCCATCACTCTCCGGATGACAAGTAGTAGAAAAGCATAACTTAGTCCCTAACTTAGCCCAAAGAAACCTCCAAAATGACTAAGAAACTTAGTGTCCCTATCAGAAACAATAATTCTAGGCATACCATGCAATCGGACTACTTCCCTAAAGAATAGACTAGCAACATGTGAGGCATCATCAGTTTTGTTAAAAGCTATGAAGTGAGACATTTTAGAAAACCGGTTCACAACTACGAAAATAAAATCTTTTCCATTCCTAGTCTTAGGCAAACCTAAGACAAAATCCATAGAGTAATCTAACTGGGGATGCTCAGGGATAGGAAGTGGGTGATACAAACTGTGGGGTTGGATTGTGGACTTAGCTATTTTGCAAGTGAGACATCGGCTACACAAGCGTTCCACATCCTTTTTCATATTAGGCCACTGGAAATGCTCACGCATGATAGCCAAAGTCTTGGCTACGCCAAAATGGCCCATGAGCCCACCAGCATGTGCTTCCCTTATGAACAAATCACGAAGGGAACACCTTGGGACACAAATCCGGTTTTCATAGAATAAGAACTCATCCTTCTGGTAGTACGAACCTGTAGGGGAATTGTAACAGGACTTATAGATATTTCCATAGTCCGGGTCAGTGGCATAAAAAGGTTTAATATGTTCAAAACCTAATAACTTAACTTCTAAAGTAGATAGTAGCGCATACCTGCGGGCCAACGCATCAGCCACGATGTTGTCCTTCCCTTGCTTGTATTTGATTACATACGGAAAAGTTTCTATAAATTTCACCCACTTGGCATGACGCTTGTTAAGTTTTTGTTGGCCCTTAAGATGCTTTAATGACTCATGGTCTGTGTGTATAACGAACTTCTTAGGCCACAAATAATGTTCCTAAGTTTGAAGGACGCGTACCAAGGCATATAGTTCCTTGTCATACGTTGAATAATTGAGAGTGGCCCCACCAGTTTTCTCACTAAAGTAGGCTATAGGACGCCTTTCCTGCATAAGAACAGCTCCTATACCAATCCCTGAGGCATCACACTCAATTTCAAACGTGTTAGCAAAGTTTGGTAAAGACAAAAGAGGGGCATTAGTTAGCTTATCCTTTATGATCTGAAAAGCCTCCTCTTGAGGTTATTCCCACTTAAATCCAACTTCCTTTTTAATTACTTCCGTAAGTGGGGCGGCAAATGTGTTGAAATCCTTCCCCCACGGTCTTGGGTGTGGGCCATACACGAATTGCTTTCACTTTTTCTTCATCCACACTGATTCCATCTGAACTAACCACAAAGCCTAGAAAAACCATATTATCTGAACAAAATGTATATTTGTCTAGGATAGCAAATAATTCTTCCTTCCTAAGCACTTCTAAGACAGCCTGAACATATTTAACATGATCATTTAGACTCTTACTATAGATCAAGATATCATCAAAATAGACAACCACAAAATGACTTATATATTCTCCAAGCACATGATTCATCAGCCTCATAAAAATGCTAGGTGCGTTTGTAAGCCCAAATGGCATTACAAGCCATTCATAAAGTCCTTGTTTTGTCTTAAACGTCGTTTTCCACTCATCACCCTCATTCATCCTAATATGATGATACCCACTTCTAAGATCTATCTTAAAAAACAGCCTAGAACTGTGAAGTTCATCAAGCATGTCATCAAGTCTAGGGATAGGGTGACGATACCTGACCCTGATGTTGTTGATTGCTCGACAATCAACACACATTCGGTACTTACAATCCTTTTTGGGAACCAAGAGCACAAGAACCACACATGGACTTAGACTCTCACGGATATGGCCATTGCGCATTAGTTCCTCAACATGGTTTTGAATTTATTTTGTTTTCACTGGATTAGTTCGGTAGGAAGGTAAGTTTGGTAGAGCCGCTCCAGGAACAAGATCAATTTGATGTTCAATGCCTCTGATGGGAGGCAGTCCCAGAGGGCATTCTTCAGGGAACACATCATGAAACTCCTGCAAAAGCTTAGACATCTCGCTTGGCAGAACCGGCTGTGGGTTAGTAGTATGGAGGAAAACCTCCTTATAATATAGTACGGATATGGGCCTGTGTTTATCTAGATTTTTACTAACCCCACTAGCTTTAATGAAAAAGTTAGTTTTACTTTTAGATTTAGGAAAACTACCTTCATGTTTCTTTTGCTGTTTAAGGTAGAGTTGATCTTTATAAACCTCTTGTGGAGTCATTGGGACAAGGGTTACCTTTCGGTTCTGATGGGTGAAGTGATGCTTGTTGGTATAGCCATCATGAATGACCCTTCGGTCAAACTGCCATGTCCTACCAAGCAAAATGTGTCCGACTTCCATAGGAAGGACATCACACATGACCTCATCCTTATAGCTTTCTATTTTCAAAGTAACTTTGACTTGATGGGTCACACGAAGTTCGCCAGCCTCGGTAATCCATTGTAGAGGGTAGGGTCGCGGATGTTTCACGGCTTCTAGTCCTAGCTTCTTGACCATGGTTTCACTGGCCACATTTGTGCAGCTGCTTCCATCAATGATTAGGCTGCATACTCTCCCTTTGACAGAACACCGTGAATGAAACAAGTTTTCTCTTTGGTCGGGTTCCTTAGCCTTGGACTGGACACTTATAGCGCGCCTAGTAACCATCAGCTGACCTTGGACCGGAGGCTCCTCCACTTCGACCAAGTATTGGTCATAGATTGGCTCTATGTCCTCTGCCTCATACTCCTTTGGACGTCACCATTCTCCATAAGAACCATGACTTTGTTGTTCACGTACTCGTTGGCATAATGGCATATGCCTTGACACTTGAAACACCTTAGATCCCGTGACAGGTCTTTCGCCAGCCTTGCCCTTGTCTGACTTATTGGCAAATGGGTTGATCTCCTGTCTAGAGGTATTTGGCTTATAGTCCCCGGGCCGTGTGGATTTAAAATCTCGGTGGAAAGGTGGTTTTTCTCCATATGTTCTTGCACCAAAAGTAGGTCGGTTAGTAGGTTTACGATTCAATTGCTGCTCAATCAAAATGGCTTTATGGAGAAGCTCTTCAAGCTCCACATAATGCTGAAGTTCTACTCGGTCTTGAATGTCTCGGTTGAGACCGCTCAAGAAACGTGACATGGTGGCCTCACAATCCTCAGTAACCCCAGCACGGATCAGCAAGGTTTCCATTTCTTGAAAGTAGTCCTCCACTCCACGGCTACCCTAGTTCAGTTGTCTCAACCTCAAGTGGAGGTCACGGTGGAAATGGGATGCCACAAAAAGCCTACGCATAACATGCTTAAGCTCTTACCATGTCTTAATTGGAAGCTCTCCATTGCGCCTTTTTGATATCACCGTTTGATCCCACCAACTGAGAGCATAATAATAAAACTCAGTTACTGCCACATTAACTTTAATAAATTCAAAAAAGTATTGGCAATTAAAAGCTAATTCCATATTTTGTTCTTATTTAAGGAACGCAGTAGGATCATTTTTTTCCGTGAAAGACTGGAATCTTGGGCTTTAGATTGTGGATGTTATCTTGTTGAGGTGGTGGTCTTGGTTCACGCATGTATCTAGGACCTCTATGACTGCAGTTTGAATAGTCACTTTGGTAGAATTGGACCGCGGCTTCATCCCCATGGAAGCTTTGATCTGCCTGGTTTCTTATGGAAGAAACCTCATCCCTTGGTTCAGGAGTCCTAGTGTGTTGTTCAGGGGTCCTAGTGTGTGGTGCAGAAGCCCCGGTGTGTCGTTCTGAAATCATGATGTGTGGTCCGGATCTCGGTTGGTCTTGGAACAAGGCACGCCTTCGATCTGGTCGTAGTTCTGGGAAGATATGCCTTATGTCCTCACGTAGGCCATCTCTCAGACTGGCTTACATGGAGATGAACCATTCCTCCATCATATGGTTCATACGTATAGTGAGTTCATCAAGGAGACGGGAGTGGCGTGATTCTCCATCTGAATTCGACTCTTCCCCTGCCATAATTCACAAAAGACAGTGGCTAGATTAAAAGTTCCAAGTCTAAACACGTAAAGTCACTTAATAAAATCTATGGATTCAAAGAATATCAAACGTTCAAATCCAAGCGAATGATTTAAGAAAACAAAAATGAGAATGTCAAGAGTACAGCCTATTGGTGCTCTGATACCACTTGATGAGATCCTTCAATGAAAAGGAAGCTCAACCCAAGACCGGCGACAGGTTGACTAAGCGGAAGATAAAGGGGTGGAAGGTGATCACTCGTGGAATGGAAGGAATGGTACGGTTGATGGATGTAATGACTAAGCGGATGAGGGTATAGACTGATGGATCGAATGGAATCCAATCAAGGGGATGAACTAGCCTTGATTATTCCGGCTTGAACTTGATAGGATATGACACACCTAACAAATCCAAGGATTTCGCAGAATGGCTTATAAATATTACACACTATAGGGAGATTTTCGAGAAAGAGAATGACCAAACTTTCAAGATATCAAAGATGACAAAAACTTAAGAAAATTTGATGAAATTATCAAGTGTGGCCAAGGCCGAGTACATATAGATCTTACAAATGGCGGTGGTCAACAAGGGTCAAAGCCATGCATGAGAAGCATGGTTTTTCCAATCTTGACCACACGGAAAACAAGCTAATAAATGCACATGAGTACACGTTTGAATTCGAAAACACATAAACAAAATGGGCCGGCCCAAGTTACTAATCCAAAATCCAAAAACTCGTCATGGGCATTAGACAAAGATCCTTAGAGTTTCATCCAGGCCTCATCACAACCTTGGTGAGAAAAATCCAATGGGAAAAACCTCACCAAGGGAAAAGAGTATCATGACAAGCACCCTTCCCTTTCATCTAATTCAAATTGCTTGGATAAGGACCAGCAAACCTAAGCTGGAAGAAGGTGGAGAAGCCCTGAGGAAAAGAGCTTCAACCGCTAGCTTAAGCTCATAGGTTTTGGCGCGAGTCAATGGTCCAGCCAAAATGGTCCATGGGTGGATGGTCCTAGTCGGGTCGGTCCATGGTGGAGTGAAGGTCCGGTCGAGGTCGAGCCTTTGTCGAGGCCAGGTCGAGGGCAGGCCAACCTCATGGTCGAGGTCGGGGCTGGTCGATGGGACGTTGTCAAGGTCGGAGCTAGTCGATGGGACGTGGTTGAGGTCGGTCGATGGGACATTCGTCTGGTTGGGCTGGGCCGTCTGTGGGTCGTTCGTCCGTTCGTCTGGCTGCTCGTCCTGATACATGTTCGGATGGTCATCCTGGTGATTGTCCGGATGGTCGTCCGGGTGTGCATCCGTGGGTCCATCTGAGTGTTCGTCCGAGGGTCCGTCCGGGTATTCGTTTGAGGGTCTGTCCGGTCGCTCGTCCGTACGTACGTTTGATCCGATCTGTGGGTTGTTCTTCCAGACGTTCTGAACCTCCATACGCAGACTGATCGCATGTTCGACCACGCGGTCGTCCGTGGTCGAACCAAGGTCGTCCTTCCTGGTCAGGGTCACATCATACTCTATCTTTAGAAGTAAGCAAAGTCACCCAAATATATTTGAACTTTTCATCAATATGGGAATGAAGATGTCCAAACATCAGAATGCACCAACTAAAAACAATTATCATTAGTATGCAAAGATTTCTCAAAAAATATTTTGCAATGTTTTCCAAGTATACAAGAATCACACATATTCTTTTGCACACACAAGTATACAAAAAACCATTTGAGGTATTTAATAAAAGTAAACCATCTACCTCATCAATTCCTTCATCATTTATTCTTCATTTCAACATTTATGTTGTTTAAAATTAAACTAGGGTTCTTAGAAACTCACCTAGAACACCTTCATCACCAAACTTGGAATCTTTAAGGATCGTGTGTGTTTCTTGTTTGTTGCTTAAGTTCTATTGGGTTAGGTTTCTGTTAGTTTCTTGTTGCTTGTGTGCCGCTAGGAAGCTAGGTAGTTTGCTTAGTCTTGCGTGAGTCCTAGGTTTAGGTCCGTTTTTGTCCCTGTTAGTCAAGACGGTCCTAGGTCCCTCCTTGTGTACTGCGAGTAGTTTCCCGTCCCAAGCAACCATAGTAGCCATCCCGCAACCATCTAGGCTCCATCCCGTCCCGCACTTAGTTCAGCCTAAGGAACTATCCCGCGTACCACCTTAGCTCCTGAGTTCCTTAGGTCCGTATCGCGTCCTGACCCCTAGCATCCCGCATAGCCCACTCGCTAGCCTTCCCGTACTGAGCAGCCCTCCCTAGCCCGTCCCACCCTAACTTCTCTCTAGCAACCCGTGCACCAACCTGCAGTCCGAGTCATTGGCGGCTAGGTTTGTATAGTTCCCCTAGTGTCTAGATTCTTAGTTCTGAGTTTTAGGAATTTTTCCCCTAGAAATTAGGCAGTAGATTACTTAGTTTCAATAATTTTATAGGCTAGGAAATAATTTAGGAAGTTTCCTAAAATAACTTAGGTAGTTTTCCTAATTTTTTTAGGTCATTAATAGATTTCTTTTTAGTTTTAGGTAGTTTTTCTTTTAAAAAATTATCATTAACTAATTTTCCTTTAATTTTAGTATAGTTTCCTTTTTGTTAGATAGACAATTTTTTTTTTTTTAGTATTTTTCTCATTTATTTGTTTCCTCTCTAATTTTAGGCAATAACCTTTTTAGGATATTCCCATTAATCTAGATTTTCTTTTTTTAGATTTAGGTCATAATTATTCTTAGAAAATTTTTCATTTTTTTCTTTGTTTTCTTTTTCGCAAAATATTTAGTTCCCTAATATTTTATAAATCATAAAAAGAAAATAAAATTCATATCTGTGGAAATTTTCCATTTAATGAAAGTTTTCATATTTGCAAGTTTCTCGGAAAAGGAAATATATCAGGAAGTGACGAGTCGGCATCAGGGCAAAACGGTCAAGCAATATTGCATCTCCTGCAAGCTTTGACGACCCATATGTCGACCATAGCGATGCATTCGTCCAGATCATCATACACCTACACCCGGACCCAGGCCTCCCCCTTATCCACACGGTCGACATCAGTACTATGACGAGACCATGCCACCGCCTCAACAACCAATGCACTATCCCGAAGTGAAGATGAACCCGCCTCTTTTTTCGGGAAAGGTTGATCCCGAGGAGTACTTAGACTGGGAGAGACGAAAGAAGCTTATCTTTGAGTACTACAAGTACGACGACCCCGTAAAGTCACCCTAGCAGCGATGCAATTCACTTACCACGCACTGGCGTGGTGGGATCGAGAATTAACAGCTCGCAGGAGAGCTCGGATGGGTGCCTTGACTTTATGGGTCGAACTCACCCAGATTATGAGGAGACGCTACGTTCCACCTCACTTCCACTGCGAGCTTCAGAGACATTTAAACGCCTTACCCAAGGCGGCAAGACGGTGTCCGAATATTTCGATGAATTCGAGCATCTCCGCAACCGACTCGACATGGACGGTCCGAAGAGAGCCTAATGGCCCAATTCATCGACGGCTTGCACGAGTCCATCGCCAGAAAGATCGAACCACAGCCATACCACGACCTAGGCGAGTTGTTCCACCTAGCAGTCCAGATAGAGAAGTGCCATAAACGTAAACTTGCCGCACCTTCTCGATCCAAGAGCACCTGGAGCACCGACTCCAAGCCATTCGAGCGGACGAACCAGCCCATTGACACACAACTCAAGGGCAAAGCCGTGGCCAGCAGTTCAGCTCCCAAACCTGCCCCAGATGCCCCAAAGCAGCCTAGTACCACGACCACGACCCAGCCTCAGCGGAGCAGCGAGATCGTATGATTCAAGTTTAAAGACAGATGACACATGTCCCGAGAATGTCCCACTCAACGGACAATGGTACTCACTGCTTCCGGAGACTACGAATCCGATGACGAGCAAGAGGAGCCAGCATTTCCGACACATCAGCAATCCGATGAGGAAATTGAGTACGCCGACTCCGGAGAGATACTCATGATCAGACGGGTTCTCAGCTCAAGATTTGAGCCAGAAGAAGGAGAACAGCGAGAGAGCATTTTCTATTCCAAATGTACAATATTGGGAAAGTGTGCTCGTTGATTATCGACGGAGGGTCCTGCACGAACACCGCCAGCAAATACATGGTGAAGAAACTAAGATTGCCTGTGACCAAACATCCTAAGCCCTATAAACTACGATGGCTGAACAACAAGACGGAGTTTTACATTTCGGACCAAGTTAAGGTCTCATTCAGCATCGGCAAATACCAGGACCAGGTCACATGTGATGTCGTCCCGATGTCAGCTGGACGTCTTCTGCTCGGACGACCATGACAATTTGACCGAGAGACTACACACAACGGATGGACCAACTTCAATTCATTTGTCCACGAAAAGCGTAGATACAATCTAGCACCAATGTCTGCACACGCTGTTCAAGAAATGCAATCTAAGATGGCGAAAGATTAACATGCCCGTAAGGAGAAATTTTTAATAAACGTGGCAGACATGTGGAAAGCCACCCGTACCAAGGGTACCCAGATTTTTTTGATGCTCTACACAGAGAGCCTCCACACGTCCAGCACCGAGGCACCATTACCTGCCGAGATCTGAGCCTTACTAGATAATTATGCCGACGTGTTTCCGGAAGAAATCCCAGCCGGCCTCCCACCTATCAGAGTGATGGAGCACCTCATCGACTAAGTTCCTGGAGCATAGCTGTCCAACCGTCCTGCATACAGAGTCAACCCCGACGAGGCAAAAGAATTAGAACGACAAGTCCAGGACCTCATGGCTCAAGGTTACGTCCAGGAGAGCCTCAGTCCTTGTGGCGTCTCGGTCATACTCGTACCAAAGAAGGACGGGACCTTGAGGATATGCGTCGACTGTCGCGCCATCAACAACATTACAATCAAGTACCGGAACCCCATTCCACGCCTGGACGACATGCTAGACGAGTTAAGTAAAGCCGCGTTTTTCTCAAAAATGACCTTAAAAGTGGATATTATCAAGTGAGGATGCAAGAAGGAGATGAATAGAAGACTGCATTCAAGACCATGCCGGGTCTTTATGAGTGGCTAGTAATGCCATTCGGCCTGTCAAACGCTCCAAGTACATTCATGCGCCTTATGAACGAAGTCCTTCGACCGTTCATTGGCAAATTCGTAGTAGTCTACTTCGACGATATTCTCATCTACAGCATGACCTACACAGACCATCTGGAGCATCTAGAGGCCGTGATTACCACCTTGCAGAGAAAATTGTTGTACGCAAATCTCAAGAAATATACATTTTGCACATACCAAGTCATTTTTCTTGTTTTTGTCGTGAGTTCCCAGGGACTCCGGGTGGACGATGAGAAGATCAAGGCCATACAGGAGTGGCCCACACCGACGACCGCCAGCCAGGTCTGTTGCTTCCATGGACTCGCCAGCTTCTACCGACGGTTCGTCTGAGACTTCAGCACGATAGCTGGTCCATTGACCTTGACAATAAAGAAGAACCAAGACTTTCGATGGGGGCCCGAGCAAGATAAGTCCTTTAACACCTCACCCACGCCCCAGTCCTAGTCCTGCCGGACTTCACTCAGATATTCGAGGTCGAGTGTGATGCTTCAGGGATCGGCATAGATACCTTGGTTGATATGCTCTAAGAAATATACATTTGTCTTTGATACGCCCATATTGGTTCTCTCCAATGATCTTGGTTCTCTGTTTCTCTTGTGGCCTTGTGGGCTTGTGGATAATGAGAGATTGTGAAAAAAACTTATTCGCCGTGGAAAATATAGGTGTTGCCTCGTTAAAACCTCTTTCAAAAAATCCATTGGGACAAAATCGCGAGTAGGAAAAAGAGTACAATTCTCTAGCATGTCTTTTATGAATCTTAGTTAACCTTTTGGTGGAATCTCCATGCTCCTTGGTTGGTCTTAACTTGATGTCCTCATCATACTCTCTCTCTTGAAAATGTTTCGACCTCAAAACTTTATAATCTGCACCAAGATAAAGCAATTTAGCTTTTATTCTCCTTTGAGAGTTTAGAGTCTTACCTTGGTTTGTGGCTTGGTGGCATGTAATAGCTGATACTGGTGATATTCCAATCCCTGGTTCCTTTGTTGGATCAGATATGGCAAGGGCGTGTACCTTCTCTTCCTTGTCTTCTCTTTGGTCCATTTCCACATTGATCTTCAATACATCTGACTCTGGTCTTTGATTATTTGGATTGCAATAGTTTGTAACTTTTCTTCTTTGTCCATCTCTTCTAGCTCTTGGGTGGGTGTGCCTTGTGACTTTGGTAAGGCATTAGAACTAGATGCGGCTTCTTGGAATGCAACTTTATATTCTTCTTTTATCATAGGCTTAACATTAGGACATAACTTTTGCTTTGTTGTTTCCTCCATCAGTCGTAGAGTCTTCTTAATATGTAGCCACGTCTCTTGTTGTTCTAGTGTAAGTATGAATGCAGATGATGTAGACGTCACTATCTTGGGTGTGCCTTGGTACTTCTCTACAAATTCTTTCTGCACCCGTGCCTTAAGGTCTCTCCAATCTAGCACTGACTTCTTGTAGTTGGTTAGATCTATTTCCTTTAGCCACCATTCATAAGCCATTTTTGTGAAGGCTGAGATACCTTGTACTAGCTTCTTCTCCTCTGTGATTTTGTTGATTTGTAACCACTCCTCCATATTTTCTTTCCATTGTAAGCATACTTTAGGGTCTTTACTAGTTCCTGAAAATACAAGGGACCTACTCCTTTTCTTGACTTGCTTCTTTGGACTGATTGGCTTCGAGAATGCTTGTACTTTGTATAGAACAAATCCATAGTTGTTGGACTTTTCTGCCTTCTTGGGAGGCATTTCTTCCCTTCCAGAACTTGGGTAGTACTCTCTAACCCACAACTCTCTTCCATACTCAGACTCATTGGTGCTTGGTTCATGCGCCTCACGGTATTGATCTTCTTCATAGACTCCGTGGGAGTCGTCATCTTTGTACTCTTGTTGTCCCCATTCTTTTTCTTCTTCATACCACTTCTTGTAGATTGAAATGTGTTGAACAAGGTCTGGTGGTTCAGGCTCGGGTTCTTCTATGCCTGGTTCATAGCCATAATCTTCTTCATTCTCAGACCTTGAGTCATCCATGTAGGTATTGTACTCCTCATTAAAACTCTGCTCATATTCATTCTCTTGATCCCAAGTGTCTTCTTCATATAAAACTTGATTTTCTTGCTCCCAATTGTCTTCAAATGAAATAAATTCTTCTTCTATGTCTTCCATGGTCGTGTCTTGCAAATAATATTGAAAAAAATGATTTAATTATGTAAAAAACCTAAAGTAAACAAGAATTTTTGAGAAAGACAAAAAGGAAACCAATTTTTGGGAAAGATTTTTAAGCAAGCAATTTATTTTTTTGACTATAAACTTTTAAGGAAATTTAGACAAAAATAATTAATATAAAACTTTGCAACTAGCAAATTAACAATTCTTATAACTTTTTCTTTTTATTTATTTAATATCTAGACAATAATTAAGGAAAACTACTTTTTGTAACTATAAACTTTAAAGAAACTTGACAAATAATTAATGGAAATTTTCAAACAGTGGAAACAATTTTAACAACTTAACACTTTTTATTTTATTTAAGGAAATAATTAAGAAAATAAAATAAAAGACAATTGAATTCAAGCAAATATTGATGGATTTTTTTTTCTGGTTTATAATGAAGACAAAAAAGAACAAATAATGAAACCAACTAGAAAAACCTAAACACAAATTTTTATGGCTTTTCTTAGTATGAAAACAAATAAACAAGATGCAAAGACAAATCAACTAGCAAAGAAACAAAACAATTTTTATGACTATTTTTTTTGGTTTTATGGAATGAAACAAGATAAATCAAACTAACAAGTAAACATGAATGATTATTAAGGTTTTTTTTTTAAAAAAAAAATTATAGAATGAAACAATCAAGGCATAAATTAACAGATAAATGTTGGATGAACAAAACCTGGAAGATAGGTGTTTTAAGCTCTGATATTAGATGATGTAAGATTGAAATCACTCCAGTCCTAAGATCACTTGATGATCAGAAGATTTCAAGCTTGTGCTTGCGGAAGATGGAAGATGGTGGAAGGGCAATTGACTCTCTTAATCGGTGGACTGATTGACTCTCTCAATCCTTGGAGAACTAGACTTGCTTGAATCAAACAAAAAATCCTCTCTTAATCGGTGGACTGATTGACTCTCTCAATCCTTGGAGAACTAGACTTGCTTGAATCAAACAAAAAACCCTAACTCTATAATCTAAAGAATAAAAAAATCACTCAAATGAAACTAAAGACACATGAATTCAAAGACACACTTTGAAGAAGAAAAAATTATCTTTTGTTTATAAATTTAGTTGATTGAAAGGTGATTTGTACAATGGATGAAATGAGCTTTATATAAAGCTCTTACATGGATACAAGGACGTCCTAGAAGGTGTAAAATAAGACAGAAATCAAAGAATTGAATACAGCTGTTTTGGATAATATTGAGCAAATCAATCATTAATATGAAAAGTGAAGCTTCTATTGTATATGGACCACTACAAGAAAACATGAATTTGACAACTATATTTGGCGACTAAATTTATAGTCGCATAATTTTACGACTACTTTGATACTACAGGGCGACTACTTTATGACTATGCAGTTGTAGTCGTATATAAATCGTTATTTTGCGACTATATGCAAAGGTGGTAATGTAGTTATAGATTAGCGTCAAATATACGACTAATATGCAACTAATTAGCAAAAAGGATAAATAGTCGGTCATTAGTCGCTAAATTACTGACTAATAAGTGACTAATATTCAAACTAGTAAAACAGTCGGCCAGTAGTCGCTAAATTAGCGACTAATATGCGACTAATTATCATATGGGTCCAACAGTTGGCTATTAGTCGCTAAATTGGCGACTAATATAGTTAGTCATAAATTAGCGACTATTTTACCACAATATATCAGACAAAGAGTAACGGTTGGCTATTTGTACCTAATATAGCGATTATATTGCGACGAACTAGCGACTATTGTTTATGTTGTTTGGTTAGATTATATATTTATAAGTTGCTTTGGCGTAAACCACCATACTGTATTAACAGTTTAGAAGAATGAGAGAGATTTTGATTTTCTTTCTGTTAAATCCTATCTTCGATCTTTCGTGAATGAAAGATCTTACCAATCAATGACAGAAAGAAATAACGAAACGAATAAGAATGAAAAGAACGAATGACACAGAGAGATTTTACCCGGTGTTCGCCGGACTTCCTAAGACGGTAAGCCGACTACGTCACCGGGGCTTGACGGTGCAAGCAATTCACTATAATGGACTTAGTTCAAACTCGAGCTCCGATCAACAACACACTCTCTTTCTATTTCTAACAAACTGTTGATCGAAAGAATAGAAAACACATTTTCACCCTCACACTCCCGGCTCTGTTTCGTCCTCTGTTCTTTATATATTGAAGAAGAAGATCGAAACGACAACCACAGTGGGCGTTTTATATTAAATGACATAACCGGTTGAACTATAAGAAAAAACCGGGTACGATTTAGATGAACCGAAAAGAAAAACGTTAAACCTTCCTCTCACTCTGGATTTGAATTTGGCGCACTTAGTGTTACAAAACTCCCCCTTGAGCCAAACTTCAGATCAGCATTCCGCAATCCACTCAGTCTCGCCTCCTTCCCCTGAGAAACTCCTCAGATCTTGGACTAACGTCCCCTAAGTAAACCCACTTAGCTTTCTTTATCCCCGAAGAGCTCATTCCTTCTTTATGCGGAGAAATTGAAGTGCATCATTGAATTTTCTGATAGGTAAGACTTTTGTAAAGATATCCGCTGGGTTGTACTCAGTAGAGATCTTTAGAACTTGAACATACCCTTCTCTGATTAGGTCCCGAATGAAGTGGTATTTGACTGCCATGTGTTTTGTCCTCTCATGAAAGACAGCATTTTTGGCTAGAGAAATTGCGCTTTGTGAGTCACAGTGAACTTTGACTGCACCTTGCTTGAATCCTAGTTCATTCATGAAGCCTCTTAACCAAACAGCCTCCTTTGCAGCTTCTGTTAATGCTATATACTCAGCCTCAGTTGTAGAAAGCGCAACCACCTTTTGTAAGTTTGACCTCCAACTTATGACATTCCCGCCTGCAGTGAAAACTATGCCTGAGGTTGAACGTCTTCTATCAAGGTCTGCAGCATAATCTGAATCACAGTAGCCCTCAATTTCAAACTCCCCTTGATTTGTGTAGCATAGCTTTACTTCTGTAGTTTGCTTCAAGTATCTCATAATCCATTTAGCTGCAAGCCAATGGTTTTTAAGAGGTTTACTCATAAACCTGCAAACCATACCTACCGCATATGCAAGGTCTGGCCTAGTTCCAATCATGGCATACATGAGGCTCCCCACTGCACTCTGGTATGGTATGATCTTCATTCTGTCCTTTTGTTCTGAGAATTCTCTTTCGGTTGCAGACCGTAGACTAAAATGAGCACCAAGAGGTGTTGAAGTTCCTCTTGCACTATCTAGTCCAAAGTTTCCTAGAACCTTCTGAACATAACTTGACTGAGATATAGTGAGTGAGCCCTTCATTTCATACCCAGAATCCTTTTGGCTTCTCCCAAGTCTTTCATTTCAAATTCAGAACTGAGTAGCTTCTTTAGATGTTTAACCTGTTCTTTGTTCACAGATGCAATTAAGATATCATCGACGTATAGGAGTAGATATACGTATGACTCATCTTCCATCTTCTTGATGTATACACATACATCATACTCGCTCCGTTTGTAACCACTTTGTTCCATGAAATCATGAAACCTTGCATTCCATTGCCTTGGCGATTGTTTTAAGCCGTATAAGGATCTTTTTAAGAGACATACCTTCTCGGGATACTTCTCATCAATGTATCCCTCGGGTTGATCCATATATATCGTTTCTTCCAAGTAGCCGTGAAGAAAGGCTGTCTTTACATCCATTTGCTCAAGTTCCATATAATGGTGGACCACAGATGAGAGCAGGAATCGAATGGATACATGTTTTGCCACTGGCAAGAAGATCTCCTGGTAATCAACTCCCTCCTTCTGAGAATAGCCCTTAGCTACCAGCCGAGCCTTGAACCTTGGTGCCTCAACTCCACTGATCCCAGCCTTGCGTTTGAAGATCCATTTGCATCCAATGGGTTTTTGAGACTTAACTGGATCCACTAAGACCCATGTTCTGTTTCTCTTCAACGAGTCCATTTCTTCATCTGAGGCTCCCAACCACAGATCTCTATCAGGGTCAACTAAGGCTTCTTGATAGCTTTGAGGTTCCGGTCTGCCTCCATCCTTTAATATCAGATAAGCATACCCTGCAATGTCCTCATTTTCTCGATATACCTGATAATCTTCAATCGAACAGAGGTTATTGTCTCTCTCCTTGTTCTGTCTCTAGCCAGTTGATAGTTGTTTAAGTCTTCAGCATTTTCCTGTGTGACTGGTTCTTCATCTTCTAGTTCTGTGCTTGGTATGGGTTCGTTCTGGATTTCTTCATCTTTGATTGTATCGGATCTTTCTCTATGTATATCTGCCAGATCAAAACTTAAAAACTTTATTAGTGAGCTTCGAACTTAGAGTTTGATCACTACCTGTAGCTTGGTCTGAGTTTGAATCCTTGAATAGGATATCTTCTTTGAACGTAACATTTCTACTGATAGTACACTTGTTTTCTTCTATGATCCACACCCTGTAACCTTTCACACCATCTGGATAGCCGGTGAAAATCGCTTTCTTTGCCCTTGGATTTAGCTTCCCATCATCAGAGTGTACGTATACTACACATCCAAATCTTATTAGGTTACTTATGTTTGGAGTTGCAGATGACCATCGTTCTTCCGGAATTTCAAAGTTTATGGCCGAAGATGGAGATCGGTTTATCAGATACACAGCTGTTGCAGCAGCTTCAGCCCAAAAACTTTTGCTTAGACCACATTCACTCAACATGCTTCTCACTTTGTTCATAATGGATCTGTTCAGTCTTTCAGCAGTCCCATTCTGCTGCGGTGTATATGAGCAAGTCTTGTGTCTGACAATTCCTTCAGCTTTGCAGAAGTTATCAAACCTGTGGTTACAATACTCTAACCTGTTGTCCATACTAAGCTTCTTAACCCTTCTTTCTGATTGAACCTCTACCATTCGTTTCCATTCAACGAATTTTTCGAATGCTTCATCCTTTGTTCTCAGAAAATATATCCATGACTTTCTTGACCAATCATCTACAAAGGTAATGAAGTATTGGTAGTTTCCTAGGCTTAGAGGAACATTTGGTGATCCCCAAAGGTCAGAGTGTATGTAGTCAAGCTTAGCTTTAGTCACGTGTTTTCCTTCCCCAAAGCTTAGTTTCTGAGCTTTTCCAAAAATGCAGCTTTCGCAGAAATCTATATCCTGAATTCTATCTTTATCTAAACTACCTTTCTGAGCCAAGATTTTGAGTACCTTTTGACCGGCATGACCCAAGCGACTGTGCCAAAGTTTGGTATACTCATTTGCTGTGTCGTTCCCCTGAGGCTCAGAGACTAGATTGCATGTTTCATTTACCCGTGCTTGTCCTTGTAAGAAGTATAGAGTATCTTTGTTTCTGCGAATCCCTTTCATGATCACAGTGCAACCTTTCACGATTTTTAAAACTCCGTTAGCTCCTTTAAACTCACAACGTTTTTCTTCCAAAGTTCCAAGAGATATGAGATTTCTACTTATCTCAGGCATATATCTCACATCATGGAGGACAAATGTTGTTCCATCTGGATTCTCAAACCTTACGGACCCAACCCCCTTTACATCAGTGTTAGTATTGTTAGCCACTCTGACTTTGCCGAAGCTAACTTCCTTTAGCTATAAGAATATGTCTCTGCATGGAGTCATATAGAAAGAACATCCGGAGTCCATGATCCATTCTTCCTTCTCTGACATTTTTTGGAGATGTGTTAGCTTCAAATGCTAAAAGCATGCCAAATCTTGTGCATCATCTCGAACCATTGAAGATTCTCCTTTATTTGGCTGAGATTTATACTTGTTTCTTTCAAGCCACTTGTAGCACTGCTTCTTGTAGTGCCCTTCTCTTCCGCATATCCAACATATCTTCTTGCGCTCCACAGACTTTGATCTGGACCTGTTGTTATTCCGATTCTTTCCATTGTAGCTTCTGGTTTCTGACCTTCCTCTAACATAATATCCCTCAGCCCTTGATCTTGTGTTTATGCTAGCCTTTACTTCCTTTTCTTTTGATCTTGCAGCACTCGCAACATCCTCAAGTTTAAGTACCGTTCTACTATACTTGAGTGTTTCCTTTAAGTGATCATACCTTGGTGGTAAAGCGTTGAGTACCAGTACAGCTTGAACTTCTTCAGGGACTGTTATGCTTAGATGACTGAGTTCTCTCACAATTTTTAAGAAATCATCGATGTTTCCATTGATTGTGCGGTGATCTTGCATCTTGAAGCCGTATAACTCCAATTGAGCATGAACTCTATTCGGCAAGGTTTTGGGCATGTAGAGTGCTTCCAATAGTGCCCAAGTATCTGCAGCTGTTTCGAATTCTTCGATCTTGCGGAGAACATGATCCCCAACACTGAGAAATATGGTGTTCTTGGCTTTGTCACATCTCTCTAATCGAGCTTCTTCTTCTGCGATCTTTTTCTTAATCCTTTCTGGATCTTTTTCTTCTTCTTCTTCATCTTCTGAAGCCGGCGAAGTCACTTTCGGTACGAGAACATCTTTAAGTCCCAACACACTGAGGTATGCGAACATCCTCCTCTTCCACATTGAGAAATCTCCATCTCCATCGAATTTCTCAATGTCTATCTTTGAACCTGTCATCGAATGCTTTGATCTTTTGATTCTATGATCTTGATATTCCGTTTTTTCTTTTCCGAGCTCTGATACCAATTTGTTAAATCCTATCTTCGATCTTTCGTGAATGAAAGATCTTACCGATCAATGACAGAAAGAAATAACGAAACGAATAAGAATGAAAAGAACGAATGACACAGAGAGATTTTACCCGGTGTTCGCCGGACTTCCTAAGACGGTAAGCCGACTACGTCACCGGGGCTTGACGGTGCAAGCAATTCACTATAATGGACTTAGCTCAAACTCGAGCTCCGATCAACAACACTCTCTCTTTCTATTTCTAACAAACTGTTGATCGAAAGAATAGAAAACACTTTTTCACCCTCACACTCCCGGCTCTGTTTCGTCCTCTGTTCTTTATATATTGAAGAAGAAGATCGAAACGACAACCACAGTGGGCGTTTTATATTAAATGACATAACCGGTTGAACTATAAGAAAAAACCGGGTACGATTTAGATGAACCGAAAAGAAAAACGTTAAACCTTCCTCTCACTCTGGATTTGAATTTGGCGCACTTAGTGTTACACTTTCGTAATAATCTCCTTCACCGTAGAGTTAGTTAACTTGAAATTTCAGTGTATATTACCCCCTCCCCACATTGTCGCCGTCGATCGATTCCAAGGTATTGTTTGAGCTGGTGGTTTTAGCAAGTTAAGATCGTTGAAATGGGAATTTAGGATTTCTTTTGCCTCTGCTAATCGCATTTCTTGTTCACCCAGATTGCTATTTGAAGTATCATGATCTCTCTGTAAACATGATGTCTCAAGTTTCGATTTTTAACTTCTGGGTCTTGATTGCTTAGCTCAATTGAAATTTCCATGTGGGTGATTGGGGATTCTTGGCTCAACTATCAATTTTTGATTTTAGGGTTTATGTTTGGTTTTTGGAATCTGATTCAGGGATTAAACGAAATGGGTAAGCACAGGAAGAGAGATACTGATTCGGATGATGAAACTCCATCTTCAGCATCGTTATCGTCTTGTTCCTCTTACAGCTCCGATGACTCCAATTAGTCTTCTAGAAAGCGTCGGAAGAAGCGAAATAAGCGGCGGAAAAGTAGTGAAGAAAGTTACGAGAAAGAGAAGCGAAGGAAGAGAGAGAAGGAAAACGAAGAGAAAGAAGATGGAAAGAAGGGAGAGAAAGAGGAAAGATAGGAAGAAGAGGACGAAGAAGAAGCGTGATTACGAGTCTGATATCGAGTCTCAGTCTGGTTCTGATTCCATGTATGATCAAGAGAGTTCACAGGGTGAGCCTGAAACTGTTGTAAAGGAGATGCTAATGGAGTTTCCTAACGTTGGTAATGATTTGAAACAGGTAATGAAGTATTTCATTGCTAGTGTTATACGTCCCATCATTCCTTAAAGTTTTGATCTTTTATCTCTTTTCCTGTAGCTTTTGAAAATGGTAGATGATGGGCAAGCGGTTGATATAAAGGGTATTTCGGAGAGCTCTTTGAAGAAGAGGTTGAAGAAGTTGTTTCTATCTTTGAAGTTGAATGAACGTGGAGATAGAGTCTTTTTTGTTACGACCAGGTGTTTTTCCTTCTTTAGATATGGTGGGACATCTTATTAAAGGCGGCGAAGAAGAAACTGAGAAAAACCTTGATGATTCTGCCCCATTGAATAACAGTGAAGCAGCTACTACTGTGAATGATGGGGCAAAAAAGGGTTTGGCAGATGAGAACACTCTTGGAGTTGATGTTGATGTTGCTGGTCCAAAGGAAAGGTGATTCACGCTCTGAAGTATGTAGTCGTCAAATAGTCGTTAAATGTTACGACTACATAGAAACTAGTCGTAGTATAGTCGTAAATATGTTACAACTAAGTTACGACTGCAGTTACAATTACGTCAATTAGTCATAATATAGTCTTTAATCGATGACTATATTTACGACTACATAATTTAGCGACTAAGGATTTACGACTACAACTATTAGTCGTAACGCAGTCATTACACATCATTTAGCGACTATTTAGTATTTAGGGACTAATTTTGCAGTCGCCAAATCTCTGCTTTCTTGTAATGGACGGCTTAAGGGGATAGGTGAGTTTCTCTGGAATATTCTGGTCTTCATAGAAGTTTCCCGAAAAGCAGAAATAAAGAATATCTAACCGTTGGAAAGTTATAGTAGCACCTAGTGTGAACGCCGCCATATAAGGAAAGTGTGAGCACAAAAAGATTCGCTTGATCTTTTGTATGCTGGTGCATGATAAGATGGTAGAAGAATCTTCTGGATGGTTAGATGTGTCTCCTGAATACTTAAATATCTCTCCTGGTCGCCAAGTATAGGTTTGAAGCTTCTTAAACTCGTGAGCTTCCAAATGAGACAAGTCGAAGATCTCCTGGTTTAAAAGTTGAATAACTTTTAAACCATAAATGATTTTGGCATGAATCCAACTCTCCATGCACCTATAATGGGATAATTTCCATAACAAGTTGGTTTACAACTTGGTTCTTTCTGGTTAAATTGGAATGCTTCAGTTAGTAACCACTGGTCTCCATCAGTCCATCCGGTTTATTGGAAATTCTCTGTATTGAAAGTTGAATATCTTCTTCATGCGCCAAGATTTTGAACCAATTCTTCTTCTCCATGATTCTTTCATGAGTTGAGTTTCTGAAAAAGGTTGATTCGTAGCTTAACTCCTCCTGGTTTGGTTGATATGCTCTAAAAAGATACCTATGTGATACGCCTAGATTGGTTCTCTCCAATTATCTTGGTTCTCTGCTTCTTTTGTGGCCTTGTGGGCTTCTGGATAATGAGAGATTGTGAAAAAGCCTTATTCTCCATGCACATTAGAGGTGTTGACTCGTTAAAACCTCTTTTGAAAAACCCATTGGCACAAAACCGAGAGTAGAAAAAAGAGTACAATTCTCTAACATGTCTTTTATGAATCTTAGTAAACCTTTTAGTGCAATCTCCATACTCCTTGGTTGGTCTTAACTTCATGTACTCATCAATAACACAGTCTTTAAGGTTTTTTTAAAATTCTTTATTGATGGATAATTTATTCATGAATAGTTCAAAGCTTATATAATGCCTTGTTACAAACTTAGGCAAAACAACATGATATTTTAACCCTTTTAAGAAATAAAAAAACATGTTGTCCACTTATTGGTGGCAATTATTAAATGAATATGGGCTTAAGTAATTAACAATATTCATAAGCCCAAGTAACATACTTAGTCTATAAAACATAAATAAGAAAGATAGAAAGCCCAAATAAAGACTTAGGCAAATTTGGTAAAGGCTTATGAATGGTGTAGAGTCGTGAACAAGTCTTCACTGTCTTGTGCACTAAGAGTGTTGCCTCGTTGAAACCTTCTTTGAAAAATTCAATGGGACAAAACCGAAGATAGGAAAAAGAGTAAAATTTTTTAGCACGACTTTTGGTGTCTTTACTGGATGGTAATGGTAAAGACACCGGAGGAAGAAGAGTCTTCGACAAGGAACCTCCATTGTTCCTTGTCCGTCTTGAGGGGTCAGGATCGACCGTGCATGGACCAGGATCGGTCGGTCGAGGCTCTGGTGTGGTCGGTTTGAGTTCCTGACGGGCTCCACTCTCCATCAGCATACCAAGCTTGTCTTCTGAGGACTTTCTCGTTGATCGAGTTAGAGGTCTTGGTGGTATGATCGGTGCAATAGGTGGGACGATGTCTTCATCAGAAGGTTTTCTGGAAGTCTGGTCGAGATAGGACCGTGGCATTGTGAGCCGTTCTTTGAGCAGGTTGAAGGCGTTCTCTTGCTTGACACCCCATCTGAAATCCCGATCCTTCTTGATCACGGTGGTGAGTGGACTGGCAATCGTACTGAAGTCCCTCACGAACCTTTGGTAGAAACTGGCTAAGCCGTGGAAGCTCCAGACGTGGCTGATACTTGTACGAGTGGGACAATCTCGGATGGCTTTGATCTTTTCCTCGTCCACCAGTAAGCCCTGCAAACTTACGACAAAACCTAAGAAGATTATCCAGTTAGTGCAAAACGTACACTTTTTTAGATTGACATACAGTTTCTCCTCTTGAAGCGTATATATAACCAACTCTAAGTGGGTGATGTGGTCGGAATAAGATGCAATATAAACGAGAATATTGTCAAAGTATACAACCAAAAACTTATTGATATACGGTTTAAGAATATGGTTCATTAGCCGCATAAAAGTGCTTGGAGCATTGGAGAGTCCGAACGGCATGACGAGCCACTCGTATAGGCTTTGTTTTGTCTTGAACGCCGTCTTCCACTCATCTCCTTCTCGCATACGGACCTGGTGGTAACCACTCTTCAGGTCGATCTTGGAAAAGATAGCGGCTTCACTTAGCTCGTCCAACATGTCATCGTGTCGGGGTATGGGATGCCGGTACTTAATGGTGATGTTGTTGATGGCTTGATAGTCTACGCATATTCTCCAAGATCCGTCCTTTTTAGGCACGAGTAACACTGGGACGGCGCAGGGACTGAGGCTTTCTTGGACATAGCATTGGTCCATAAGTTCGCGGACCTGGCGTTCGAGCTCCTTAGCTTCCTCAGGGTTAACTCTGTAGGCGGGTTGGATAGGTAGCTGGGCTCCTAGGAAGAATTCTATGCTGTGCCTGATCCCACATAGGGGAGGCAGACCAGGTGGTATCTCCGGTGGAAAGACGCCAACGAAGGTCTCCAAGAGCTTGGCGACCTCGGATGGTGGATGTGGTCTCGTGCTCTTTGCAACATATAAGTCCTTAAAAATCATAAGGACGACGTTAGTATCACCCTTATTTACTGCCTTGCGGATGACCCTATAATTCACAAAGAAGTTCTCCTTCCGTAGACCTTTCTCTGGATCCTTTCTGAGTTGGATCTCGCGTACTTATTGAGGGGCAAGGGGCGCCAAGTTGTACTTGGCTTTTCATGGAAAAAAAGAATACAAGTTGGTCCGCCCATTGTGTGTGGTCTCCTTCTCAAACTGCCATGGACGTCATAAAAGGAGATGACAAAGTCAGGGTGTGGTATGTGAATTGGGCAGTGGCTAAAGCTACTCGCGTTGGATCTTCATATCGGTAGTAGTCAAATAAAAGTTCCATCCGTCTCTCCCATTCTAAATAAGCCTCTGGGTCGACCCCTCTGGCGAAAGACAGCGGGTTGACTTTGATGTCTGGAGCCTGATAAGGAGCCGGTCGGCTGCTACGGGGTAGCGCTCGTACCGGTACGCGGGGCTGGTATGGGTCGGGTGGTCGGGCGGTTCTTCGTCCCGTGGGTCGCGTGCGTACGACCCATAATAATGGGTCCGTCCATTTGTGGTGGCGCCCTCACTTCTCCCATCTCCGTGTTGGGATGCCACAGGTAGGTTTGGACGTCTAAGAGGGTCGGTTTGCTCTAACCGCTCTATGCGGTTGGCGAGGATGTTCATCTGAGCCGTGATTTGGCTCATCATTTTTATCACGGTGTTGGAATCTTGGGGGCGGTCTGATGGCGGTCTGATGTCTCTGATCCGCTTAACATGATATATTTTCTAAAAGAAATTTAGACGAGAAATACCGCGAATTGCCGAAAAAGGAAACTATCCTAAACTGGGTATATGAGCTTTCCTAATATGGAAACTTTCCTAAACCAGAAATGGGAACTTTCCTAGACTGGTTATAGAAATTATCCTGAATTGAAAACCTACCTAAACAGAGATGGGAATCGACCTAATTGTTTATGAAAAACCTTCTTGGTCTGAAAAACTTCCTTAAACAGGAAAATGAAAACTTCCTAGGGCAGGTTTGGAAAACTATCCTAATCGGCAAACCGATTTAATGCCGAGGGGAAAACCGCTTGAACCTACGACGCACCCCAAAGGAAACTTTGCTAAACTAGTCACGACAGTGCAATAAACGGGAAAGCTTCCTAAACTTAAAGGCACAACTATGAAAATCTGCCTAAACTATTGAAACCGGGTTCTATGGCTACAAGGGCGGGTGTGGTTCCTTCTAGCAATCAAACCAGTGATCCAACAACGCGGATTCAAGGCACGCAGGCGATTTGAAGTAATAACAGTCACGCAAACAGGAATGAGAACATTTGAGGCGTGTGTTACTGGTTATTCAAACCCTATGTCGTTTTCAGCAAACTCTAGTATATTGTTTTTTTTGTTTAATCAAGCAATGAAAAACAAACAAGCAAGAAATAAAACAAATACAAACGGTTTCTTTTTCTTTTTTTTTGATTAAGCTGATTGAAGTAAAAGATTAAGGAGACAATATAACCTGGTTGAAGGAGCTTTTTAGGTTCTGATACCAGATGAAGTAACCACAGGTGCCGAAGGAACCGATGGAGGTTCGCTGGCTAGGTGGTGGAACCGGTTCCTCCGAGAAAGGCTTGATCGAAGAACTGGTTGGGAACAGGAAGCGCATGCCGAGAGAGACTCGATCGAACAGGCGCTTGAATGGGGAAGTGAACTGGACCACACAGGTAGTGGAAGACCCATGATATACTAAGGAGACTCCGACTTTCTTCAAGGCAGAAGTCACAGTCAGCCATGCTAAAGGTGGTGCCGTTAGAGAGAATAAGAAACAAGTATAGGATTTTAATTTCTTGTAAATTCTGTCTTTATTAATGAAAAGAGACTTGACTTATATAATGCATATGTCTAGAGTTTCTGCCCTTAAAGTAAACAACAGGTAGTCTAAAAATAAAAATAACAAGAGGTCTAAAATAAAACAGCAAAAAGTTTGAAAGAAAAGGGTTGGGCGACGGGCCTTAATGGCTTGCCGCGGGCCCAATTACACATAATGAAGAGAAATAGGCCTAAGGCCATTGGGCTTGTAAAGAAGGCTAAGTGGTAAACAAGCCCAAGTCCGAGTGCACATTAAGGGTGTAACCTTTTTCGGAAAACCCAATGGGATAAAATCGAAGATAAAAAAAAAATACAATTCCTTAGTGCATCTTTGGTGTCCTTATCTGAGGGTAATGGTAAGGACGTCATAGCCGTGATCCGACGACTGAGCAACTCCCATGGATGGGCCACGCTGTGGAGGCCTGACCCTTTGTCCGGTTCTGGTGACGGCTTGGGGTTCTTTGGGAGAACCTCAATCTTGCGTTCGACGTATCGGTTGATTTTGGTCCCTAACGCCTTAGCTCTTGTTCGGGTCACAGGTCCAGTGGGTATGATTGGGACGGGCTCGTCTTGATTCGGCACGTCTAGGTCGGTGGCGCGGCCTGGGTCCTCATCAAAAAGTTGTTTTTTGTATGTCTTATTACAATGCTTTTTTATATAAGAATACAATAATATGGTTTAATTTAAACTCGAAGACTAAGTCAAACTTGAAAAAAAGTAAAGCTTGAATTCAGTGAAGATATATTTTGATAATATACATACATATTTAAATATTTATTATACTCTTTTTTGAATGTACACTATGAAAAATGGTTGGTAATGCGCTGAAGATACTACTTCACTAAAAAACTTATCAGAAAAACCTAATGAAAAACCATGGTTAAGAGATAAAGAGTATAACACATACATTACTTCTCTTCACAAGGATATCACTTGAGATCCTTCAAACGACGCAATTTGATAAGATGAACTAACTTCTTGAAAGTAGTAATTGGAAATGCCTTTGTGAATAGGTCTTCAAATTTTCACTTGAACTAATCTGTATGACACAAACATCGTCATTCTTCTCTAGTTTATGAGTGAAAAAAAAATTTGATAGAATATACTGTCCTATCTCATTTCACATATCTGTTTTTGAACAGTGTGATGCATGTAGCATTGTCTTTATACAAAACTGTTGGAGCATATTCCCTGCAGATCTTAGCCATACACACACACGCCTAACTTTGTAGATAGCTAATATATTTGCATGGTTAGAAGAAGTGGCTGCAATGGTTTGCTTCATCAAAGACCACTAAATAGCGGTACAAACACATGTGATCACATATCTTGTTTGTGATATAGCCTTGTGGTGATCAAACAAGTATCCAACGGAAAACCAATCAATCTTATGTGGATGGGTTATGAAATAATTGACTCATTTCTTTTGTACCTTGGAGGTAATTAAGTATATGTTTAATACATCCAGTGTCTACGAGTTCGACATGATCTAAATTTTGCTAACAAATTTACTGTAAATGATATGCCATGTCTTGTATGACTAGCAAAATACATAAATGCCTTTAACACACTTAAGTATGCTACTTCAAAACCAAAAACTTCTTTTTTTTCTTGGGATGGAAGGGATCTTTATTTACTTAAAGTGATCTTACAACCATTGGACTACTTATATGATGTGCTTGATCCATATAAAATGTTTTAGCACATGTTCTGTGTACGATTTTGATGTACAAGGATTCCATTCTTTAGGTGCTCAATTTGTAATCCCAAACAAAATTTTATTTTTTCAAAATCCTTCATCTTAATTTTTTTTAATATGTGAAATTTCTTTAGGACTTTCAATAATGTTTAAATCATCAACAAACACTGCAATTATGGTAAATCCTTACCTGAATCTCTTTATAAAGGTGCATGGACTGATAGGATCATTTTATAGTCTTATTTCAACAAGTACTCACTAAGGCAATTATACCACATATGCTCTGATTGTTTCAGTCCATGAAAAGATCAATATAACTTTATGAAATACTGTTCTTAAGAACTACAATTTACTCCTTCTGGCAGTTTAAATCCTTATGGGGCACTTTTTTTTTTTTTTTTATAAATTCCAGTTTCCAGTGGACGATATAAGTAGGTTGTACTATATCTATCAAGCGTAAATCAAGTCTCTTCACCATTGGAGCCTGAACGTAGTTGCATCCATCATAGGAGAATATGTCTCTTCATAATCAATTTCATGTATTGTCAAAACCCTTGTGTAACTAAACGTGCTTTTTATCTCACAGTTTAACCATTTTATCTTTAGGTATACAAACTACTGGGCTAAACACTTCTCTCTGCAAGAAATTTTAACTCTGGATCTATTGCTTCATTATGTTTTGGCCAATCAATTCTTTGTGTACACTCTGCAATAGATTTTGGTTTACTAGCTTCATCCATAACATCAACTGCTACATTGCATGCAAGATCATCGACGTTGATTTGCTTTCGGTTCCACATTATTCCAAACATGGTATAATTAGATGTCATGTCTAAGTCTTTGCTGGAGATCTTACATTCCTAATTATAATCTCGATTTCATCACTGCCAATTTCTACTCTCTTTTTTAAGGATTTTTATCTTTCAAACAATAGGTCTACTACACTTCAGCGTGTTACATACTCATTAGCAGTTTAACTTTATCTTTCTTGGACTTTCATTTAATTGCAGCATTCATAGTTAGATATGTGACTTAGTCAGTCCTTTTGGAATAAATGCATATGGCAACTAATTTGTAAAGCTTTGTAAATGAATTATCATTTGGATTTCTAAGTCACATTCTTTAGTCTAACGATTAAAAGATAATATAATGATAATTCATTCCAATTAATATCTTTTCCAGCTGTTTATTCATCTCCCTCATCTAATATTGGAAAACATACTCATTAAAATGACAGTACCACGAATTGAGCTTTAAATAAGCTCCTCGTGGATAGCTCTACATACTTCGATAGGAAATCATATCCTACATATATTCTTAACCTCCTTTGATGTCCCATCTTAAATTGATGTGGTGGAGCAATTTGAACATATACAACACATCCACATATCTTAAGATGAAAAATATTTGGTTCTTGACCCATCATTAATTGTGAGGAGGATAATTGATGATTACTTGTTGATCTGATTCGAATCAATGTCGTTCCATGCAATATAGCATGTCCTCATTCAGAGATTGGGAATTTTGATTTCATGAGTAATGGTATAGCAATCAATTGGAGACATTTGATTAATGATTTAACTATACCGTTTTGTGTGTGAACATGTGATATAGGATGTTCAACATTTATCCAATGGACATGCAGTAGTCATTAAAAGTCTGAGATGTATATTTCTTGAGAGGAAAATCTGGAAAATGTGCTTGTAGTTTAATCAACTGAGTAAGCATTCTCTGAAACACCAAGTTATGAGTCAATAACAAGGAAACATGTGACGATCTCGTCGATGCATTAATTAGAACCATGAAAATATCAAAAGGTTCTACATGGTGGATGAATCAGTCAACATATATCTCCTTGCTATGTTCCATAAAGCTTTATTGATTCATAATTTATCTTGCGTGGTGAAGGCTGTATGATAAAATTTCCTTATGAACAAGTACCACATGAAAAATCATTCAGAAGAATCTTTTGCTTCTCAATGGATGTTCACATGAACTATTGACTATATTTGCATCATTATTAAACCAGGGTTGTCTAACTGGTCATGCTAAACGTTGATGATACAATCTTATTATAGGCTTTACCTCAATCGTATTAATCTTAGTATAGACAATCCAATGGAGAATGTTGGTAGTCTTTCCGTAATATTTTTAGAGGTTTGAGTAATACTTGTAATTTGAAGATATTGAACATTTTCCTTCACTAATAGTTTGATATGTATCTATTTCTGCGGATATCCTTCAAGCTCACTAAAAACTTTGGAGACTTAAGAAAATATAACACATAATTTATTTTGAATTGCATTTCCACATACAGTATTATATTTGCTCTTCCATAACCCTTAAATATCTTTTACCCGTTACAATACCTACACTACTTTCTTTCTTTCTCAGATGAGAGTATTATCTCTATCTATTATTTTTCATAATAGTATGACTGTCTTCCAAGCATAGATCTCCACCATCCATTATTCTTCAAATAAATAAAGTAAATGACAGTTCCATAAAAATAACTTAATAATTTTTTTAATGATGTCTAAAACAATGCAAAAACATCAATTCATATAATGATAATAAAAGCTAAAAACCAAAAATTGATAAAATCAAGAAATAAAGTTCTTTAAACAAGTAAACTAAATCACTTTTCTCTTCATTAAAAATACAATCAGCAAATTCTCCATCAATGATGAGTGGTATCACCATGATCAAAGTCATCTTCTCCAACTTCGTACACCAAATTTGTTTTCACTTTCTTTCTCTTTGTTTCACTAATTGTTGATAAGGTTCAACAAAGTGGTTAAGTGTATGGCACTTATGAGACCAATGGTCTTTTCCTCTATATTGGTAACATACATTCATATGTGTTGATTTCTCTTGTTTATTACAATCTATGTTTACCACTTCTGGTGAGAGTAAGAGTTCTTAAAAGAAACTCTTTGGCCTCAAAGTTGACCATATTCGTATCCATGTCCATGTACATGTCCACCACGTTCATGACCACAACCACGACCAGGACTGTGAGTGTAGCCACTGTTATTGGTGTTGTTTTGTTCAGTCACATTTGCTTTAGGAAATGGAGCAGAACCAGTTGGGCGTAGTTCATGATTTATTTATCAAAAGCTCATTGTTTTGCTTAGTTACAAAAAGACAAAATATAAGTTGAGAATACGGCTAGAATCCTCTTTCATGGTATTGTGTATGTAGGACAACATTGTTTGCATGATTTTCTAATTTATGCTGTGATTTTCTCTCCACATAACTCCAACTTTGAAGTTATTTTGAACAAATCTGAGTTATAATCACTTACAGACTTAAAGTCTTGTAATCTAATAATGTCCAATGATTAACAAACTTTAGGTAAAATTATAGTTTTCTGGTGGTCATACCTTTCCTTTATATATTTCAAAAAGTTTTGTGGATCTTTTACAGTTAAGTCCTCATTTTTAGACTACAATGGAGATGATAGCAAAGGAATATCATAGCCTTTGCTTTATCTTGATTTTGAGCTTGATTCCATCAAATCCCTTTGCACTTAGAGAAAATTCAGCATCCTGGGTACGAAGGAAAATGCAACAGTATGGGTGGGAAGTACTGTAAAACCGCAGAAGCAGGCGGCATCATGTTGAGCTGCTCAACAAAGTGGAAGATGATATTGAAAAAACTAGAGTAGTTCTGCGACGAAGATGGCAATCTTTGGAAGTGGAGAACAAGCAACAAATAGAAATTTTCATCTAAAGAAACGTGGATGCTCATTCGGGAAGAACAAGTCCAATGCGAATGGGTAAAGGGTATGTGGTTTTCGCAAGCTACCCCAAAAGATTTGTTCATTACTTGGTTGGCAACGGTCAACTGTCTTTTCACTAGGGATCGTATGTTAAATTGGAGCCAAAACACCAACACAAGGTGTACTCTCTGTACGCAAACAAGGGAAACGAGGAATCATATCTTCTCTTCTTTTATATAATCGGTGCAAATCTGGCATGTATTAACCCGAGACTTGTTCAAAAGGAGACTCACCACAGACTAGTAGCGACTTAGTGATCTAATCAAGGGATCAGACCTGGATCACCAATCTATCTTCCTTCTAACGTATGTCTTCCAAGCTACTATCTATACTCTCCAGAAGGAGAGAAATGATCAACGACATTGTTGGAAATGTCCTAAAATAATTCTTACTTAACAATCTTATGTGGTTATAATGTTTTGCTATAAACCACTTATAATCTATAAAATGAGAATCTATTACTAATATTATATGAATCTATAATGTCATACACCTAAACAAACTAAATCAATGATATTTTGGGTTTTGTAAGTGATATAATATATAATATATTGTATTTACAAATACACATATATTATATGCAATAAGATTGGGCTTAGCCCATTAATCCTAATAAATTAGGGATCACATGTAGTGTTATATAAAAATATAATGATGTGCTTGATTATTCTGGCCCAATTCTAAATATAACAAGGAGAAGCATAGTTTGTTATCACGGAACTAGTATCCTGTCTCGATCTAGTTTGTGTGCGTGTGGATACGGTAGAGGTACGCCGTAAACAATCTCGGTTTTTTATTCATTGTTTCGCTGCAAAATATACAGGTATAGTTGTAACCCTAAGATATAGATTTATTTCAGTATTTACATGAGATCTTAGCATATGAATTCATAAGTTGATTCATAAATCATTTATAAACTGATACGAGTTCCTACAATGGTACTATAACCTAATTGTTTAATATTAAACTGGATCTTGTTTAATCTATATTTTATTTCGATAAATAATTTGATTTGTTGATCATGTTAAAATATTTTAGTTGATTATGTTTGTGTTTACCCTAATTTGATTGTGGTGTTGATCAAGGATCTACGGATATTGGATATGCATGTTTTTTGAAAGTTTAAATTTTTTGTGTTGGTGGCATATATTTAGTTATGCTAACTTACTTGCATTAACATATTAATTACATATTTATGAAAGAATAATCATGTATGAATGATATTCATCGCATGTAAATATGGAATGAATATAATTAAAAGTTAGCATATATTATAGTAATGTTTTATTGTTGATCTTTAATGTGTATATGTGATTAGAATGAATCTTAGACACAAGTGTTGATTATGATTCAATCAAAATAAATTTATATGTATATTAAAATTAAAATTCAATTAGATTTTAATATTAAAATTAATTTATTTAAAAGAAAAATTATTATTTTAATTAGATTAGAATTAAATGATTTGTAATTCAATTAAAATACAAATAAGATAAGTATTAATTATATTTATCTTTTATATAAGATATAACTATTTAAATATAAATTAAATTAAGATTAAAATATTTTCTCAATAAATATCAAGTATTTTGATACTTACTAACCTTATAAACTATCAAGGTTTATTTTGTAGTATGATAGGTTTGCTAAGCAATGTGTCTATAACTATATAACTAAGGTAGATGGTAATGATTACTATTCGAAATAAGATTGATTTACTTGACTAAACTTTCAAAACGGTTTTGGGCTTAGAAACATAGGTTGAATTTTACATAAGATATCTGGGCGATGAGCCAAAGCTCACTCAGATTCCAGTGAAATATGAATTTTGGATCATTATATTCAATTTGGGTATATTGTTGTTTGAATATAATGTTAGTTTTCTTTAATATTAAGTTTTCTCTTATTCCTTAACATCATATTAATTTTTACTATTCTCCTATCTAAAAATGTCAACTCCTCACAGTTAGTTTTAATTGCGATCCATCCTTGAAAAGGAAAAATTGAATGGATCAAATTTCCTCGAATGGTATCAAAACTTGAGAATTATTCTCAAACAGGAGAAAAATGATTATATCCTAGAAAATGCTCTTCCTGAAAAACTGAAGTCTAATGCTCAGCATGCAGAGAGGAATGCTTTTGACAAGCATGTCAGTGATAGAATTGACCTGTGTTGTCTAATGTTGGCAACCATGAACTCTGACTTGCAGAAGCAATATGAGAACGTGAACTCATCTGTTGTGATAATCACTAGCTTGGAAGGAATGTTTGAGGAGCAAATATGAACTGAGAGACACCAAACCGTCAAGGCTCTCATTGAGTGTATGTTGTCAAAGATAGTACAGTTAGCCCACATGTCAATAAGATGATACTTGGCAAAGCTGGATTGTCCTATCAGACAAGAGTTGGCAATTGACCTCATTTTTCAGTCATTGCCGTTAAGTTTTGATCAGTTTGTTATAAACTCCAACATGAACAACTTTACAAAGACCTTGACTGAGTTGCATGGAATGCTAAAAACTACTAAACCCAACATCAAGAAGAATGCCTCACATGTTCTTATGGTACAAAATGGCAAAAAGTTTGAGAAACAAGGTAAGAACAATGGAAATGAAAAAACAAGCTGGATTGCGAATCCAAGCAAGTCCATATGTAATACTAAGTTCAAGGCTGGTTCTTTGTGATATTGATAGGTGCCATTATTGTAATGGTATTGGGCACTGGAAAAGAAACTGCAACAAATACTTGGATATCTAAAAACAAAGAGCACTATTGAGATTTCATCTTTAGATATTTATATTATAGAAGTAAATGTTATTATTTCTGGTTCTACTTTTTGGGTATTGGATATAAGTTGTGGTGTTCATATTTGTACGAATATGCAGGGCCTAAGCAGCAGTATATTTTTGCATAAAGGACAAGTGGACCTGCGCATGGGAAATGAAGCAAGAGTTGCTGCATTGGCTGTAGGAACATTTCATTTGTCTTTGATTTCAGACATGGTTTTAGAACTTGAAAATTGCTACTATATACCTGTTATAAGCAGAAATTTATTTTTATTTCTTTTTTTGGATTTGGAAGGTTTTTTTTTATTTTTTGATTAAAACAAATGCTGTTCATTTGATCATTGTGATAATTTTTATGGTATCGGCTGGTATGGCGGGTGGTTTTTTCGACCGTGAGATACCAATTCCCCTTATTAGTTGTAGTCCATTGTGGAGTGACAATGAATTACCATAACCGATGAAACAGCGCCATTCTATGGCTAACCCCTTTTACCTTGCATATCCATATAAATATCACTATTGTACCTTAGGAGATAAAGGAGAGGAGAAAAGAGAGAGATCTCTACAGAGAAGACTTTTATTCAAAGCTCCACCTAGTTTAGATCTTAGTTATTAGTTATTAGTTTTTAGTTTATTTTAGTAGTTTTTACTATTTTTTTAATTTAACAATAGCACTTCTTTACTTTTTGTCTTTTAATTTATTTGTATTTTAATTTTAGTTCACGCTTCTCTACTTTATTTTCATGTTCAACAAATCATCAAACCATGATTATGTTGTTTGTAATGATTAACGAGTAGACTCCCTTAACCTTTCGGATTAGGTAGTGAAGATTTTTTAAAAAGGAGATAAAATGATTTTTAAAGCTTTTATCAATGATTTTATTGTGTCTTGAGATGCTTAATGTCGGTTTGTGGTTACAGTCCAACTTTTAATGATAAGGCACGAGTGATCCTTGATTGAACGGTTGTGTACTTGAACACTCTCATCACAGACTAGTTAAAAATCTATCTCAACGACCATGATGATGGGTTACCTACCTACAGAAAGATTTTGGATTAGTACAATTATTAACAATGAATAATACGAAAAGAGCTTCTTTTTTTTGGCAATAAAAATTTGGATTAGTACAATCCGATGCTTGTATTGCTTTTATTTACTTTGTTTATTGGAGCCATAGGAATTCCTTTCAATATATTCTTAATGATCATTAGCTGCCAAGTACCCACAGCTCAGAGACCTTCATAGATACTTGGTGGCTATTGAAGGAGTTTTACCACGAAGGTGGATTAACCCATATGTGAGTGATTCTACTCTTCTATGGATTGAACATAATAAGCTTAAAACATGAGTTCAACATATTTTCTCTAGAAACATCCGACCAATTATCCAATTCTGAATAATGCTTTTAAACTTGAAAACAAACAAACCAATTCGCTATTATTTCCTTTTGCTTTTGATTTAGTTATTTTCATTTACTGCTCTTAGTTTGGTGAAATCAGTTTACTAACCTATAATCAATAATCACTTTTTAGCCTAAATTAGATAGAAATTTGCATCCTAAGTTTTTGAAAGATACCAAGTTTGAATTGACATCCCAAGTATTATAACAACAAGGTGTTTTTGTATCCCACGGTCGAAGAAACTCACCAACCATTTCCAAACCTGGGATTTTCTTTTAATATTTAGTTTTAGTTTTTATTTGAGATTAGCACTGTTCTTAATAACTCCCTATTTTCAGGTGAATGCAAACACGAAGCAGAGGTTCAACAAACCTTCATCCACAAGTTAACAATCCTCACCGACTTGGAAGATAAACCACAAGAGTACACCAAGTATGTGCCAACGATCCTCCAACAGTTACGATGGAAAATGCGGATCACCCCATTAACAAACCCTCATGCGCAACAAGCTCAAGACCCTCGACCAGCACACATGATCGGAGTCTATGACAAACCAATCACTCATAGAACCATAACTGGGATAAGACCACCACCAATCGACAAAACCGACTTCAAAATGAAAGCGAGTCTCATCAGCATGGTCATATGCAATAAATTTAATGGATTATGCATGGAAGGTCCTCTTGACCATCTGTACCAGTTTGACATGTTATGCTCCACTGTGAAGATCAACAGAATTTTAGAAGACACATTTAAATTGCGCATTTTTCCCTTTTCCTTAGGAGATAAGGCACATATCTTGCAGAAGAACCTTCCTCCGAACACCATTATAACATAGAATGACTGCAAAAAGATGTTCTTAACCAAGTTCTTCTCAACTATACGCACTGCAAAGCTGCGCAGTGAAATCTCAGGATTCATCGAGCACTCAACTGAAAATTTTTGTGAAGCATAGGAACGCTTTAAAGGGTACACAGCTCAATACCCACATCATGGTTTCTCGCGTCAATCACTACTAACCACACTTTACAGAGGAGTACTACATAAAATCAGAATGCTCCCTAATACTGTTTCAAACGGGAACTTAGTAGGACAAGACGCAGACAAAGGAATACAATTGTTTAAAAACATAGCTACAAGTGGTGGGAACTATGGAGAAGTGTATGATCGCACTCCAGGTGATAACTCAGAGCAGGGCGCAACAAAAAAAAGCAAAATCAAAGTGCTCAATGACAAATAGGATAGAGTCATCCAGACCACAAGACGTCAGATTAGCTTTTAGTGAACTAGAGTACATCTCCTATGAAAACACCGACTTCTAATCTAACAGGACAACAGAGCTCAACTATATTGGTATACAAGGAATCAACAAAGGCTACAGCTCCGGCTACAACATAAACTACAGAAACAACAACCTCTCTTACCGGAGCACCAACGTCCAGAATCCTCAGGACCAATACTACCACCACAAAAACAGTCAACCCAACAATGCAACACCAGCACCTTCAATCCCAAAAATCCAAACACAAGGGGTTACAAACCCGGTGCGCCAATCCAAAACACATTTCTACCAAGATAGCAATCACCTAGTTGTTGTTATACCAAATCCTACTACCCAAGAAACAACTCATCGTCTTATCAAACTAAACATCACAAACAACATCTCAACACCACCCGTGAAGAAGAAATCACAAAGTTGCTGAAACAAGTGATAGTCGGACAAACCAAGAGTGCCTCGACATCTCAAGATAAAGGAGATCCAAACGAAAGTTGACAACATGTATGGAGATCATAACTCAAAGATCGACCACCTTACTGCACAAATCTGATCTTCAAAAGCATCTGCACCTACCAGGCCAATGGGCACACTTCCGAGAAAATCAGAAACAAACCCTAAAGAGTACACGCATGCTATCTCTTTACAAGGAACTAGAGCAATCATAAGAAGGGGAAACAACCCTATAAACTGAACGCTTCACTTTCGTGCTGTACACTGACCCAATCGTTAGAATGCCCATGCGCACAGCTCACAAACATATCAACCTCCTTCAGATGTTCTGCAAGTATCAACAATGCAGAATCAACAACATTACCCACACAGTTCAGCAGATTAAGGACGATATCTGGGAGTTGGGACGAAAGATGAGCTGCACCGCCGACAGATGATGAGTCTCTAGATGATGCTTCTTCCTAGGTAAATACACACTCCTCTGTACATACTTTATTGCATTTAGTTTTTTGTTTTTGTCCTTTTTAATCCTTATCAGTTTTTTATTCACACAGAGACAGTGTGAAATAAGTATGGGAGAGGGATCACGTTCCTAAATTCTTTTTTTATTTCTTGAGTCATGTTTGAATTTTATTAAGTTTTAGAATAGAGTCCTAGTTGTAAAACAGAGTCATAAAAATTACATTATTAGAATTTTACGCATTAGGTTTAGAATATGATAACACTTTGCTCTTTCAAGACTGTTTATCATCTTTGAAAACATTGAAATAACGAAAACACCATATTTGGAAATTCTTACTTTTGAAAAAGTGATTAGCTCTGGAGCTCACTTAGTCACTTTATGAATTAACTCATGAACTTGAACCTAATTGAATCATTAGTTTTCTCGTCTAGAGTTTTGATATGCTTTTCTCGTGGTTTTAATTTTTTTCGATTTGTTTTTTTTTCACCCTTTTTACCACTCTCTTCAAACCGAATAACTATCCCACCATAAAATCCAACCATTCTTTTAAACCAAAAAGCTTTTTTTTGAGTGAGGCATTTTTTGAAATGTGGTAGATGTGCAAAATGGTCATAGACAAGGAACAACATGAGTTTTCATTTTCATAGATAGTTAGATCATTGAGATGAAGTTTAGATTTTAGCTTTTAGTTTTGTTTTAGTAGTTTTTACTATTTTCGTTTTACTCTTTTTTATTAATTTAATACTTGTAATTTTTTTTACTTTTCTTGGTTTAATATACTTGCAATTTAATTTTAGTTCACGCTTCTCTAGTTCATTTTTATGTTCAACAAATCATCAAACCATATGATTATGTTGTTCGTAATGATTAGAGAGTAGACTTCCTCAACCTTTCAGGTTAGGTAGGGAGGATGTTTTAAAAAGGAGAAACGATGATTGCTTAAAGCTTTTATTCAATGATCCCAATGGTCTTGAGATGCTCAATGTCGGTTCATGGTTATGGTCCGAGTTTGAATGATAAGACACGAGCAATCCTTGATTGGATGGTTGTGTACTTGAACACTCTCAGCACGTGCTAGGTTAAAAATCTGCGTCAACGACCATGATGATGGGTTATCTTGTTACATAAAGAGAGATATAGTTTTAATGCTCATTAGCTGTCAAGTACCCAAAACTCGGAAACCTGCACTGATACTTGGTGGCTAATGAAGGGATTTTTACCATGACGGTGGATTAACCGTACATGAGCGATTTTACTCTTCAATGGGTTGATCATAATAAGCTTACCAACATGTGTTTAACATATCTTCTCTAGAAACATCTGACCAATTATCCAATTCTGAATGGTGACCTTAAACTTGAAAATAAACAAACCAAATCGCTTTTATTTTCTTTTGCTTGATATGTAGTTATTTTCCTTTACTGCACTTAGTTTAGTGAAACCTGATTACTAACCTATAATCACTTATTAGCCTATATTAGATAGAAATTTGTATCCTTGGTGCTTGAAAGATATCATGTTTGGATTGACACCCCAAATACTACAACAACAAGTTCATTTGGTATCTCACGGTTAAAAAAGCCCACCTACTAGTCAATGATCCTTGTGGTACGTGCGGGACGATGTTTCTCTCATCTAGATCGTCTGTTGGATCGTCTGCAGTGTTAAGGTGGCCGATGTCCTCATCACAAGGGGTAAAATATTCGAGCAGCACGCTCACCATTGTTGTATTCACCGGTTTGAACCAATGTCAATTGGGAGGAACCAAATCTGAGGAACACCATGTATCAGTTTAGACTGGTATGTGTTGGAGACAACGGTATAGAGAACCAAATGTGCGGAGCAATCGAACTTGACCGCGGTGTCACTAGGATCAAATCGATACATGCCTCCCGATAGAGAAAGATTCGAGATGCCAAAATCGGTACGGTAGAACATTATGACCATGCCGTTTCAGAAGACTTGAATGTGTATGGTGGATATACTCTCGGTAGCAATATTTCCCAACGATCGAGGTGCATCAGAAAGGGGATAGGTTCACCTTCGGATAATATGACAATGGAGAAGCATAAGATAAATGTTGTGAGGATGAATGCTTTCTCGGAGTTGATCATAGTGCTGCCTTTGTTCTTGGTTTGATGGTAAATTTTAAGTTAGAAGTTGGTATTATAATTTCCTGTTGAAGAATTTGGTTGGAGTATATCCAGTTATATATTGTCGTAGATTCTTTTATATTAAATCTATTTTTTTTTTGTTAAATTGGCGATTCTTGTATATATGTATTTATATAAAATCGACTATATTCATACCAAGGCTTTAGATAATGTAGTAGAAACCTACTATACAAATCCAGAGATTTTTTTTTTTGTTAACATAGTATAGTGGCTTTAATGTTCCCAATAACATGCGGGGTGCTGGGTTCGAACCCCAGACCTGGTGTAATGAATGCAGAAGTGGCTACCATTATGCCACATGATTCTTACACAAATCCAGAGATTACCATGTCATTTTTTCAAAAGGACACGTGTCCATGACTAAAAGCAATCTTAAGCATAGTCGCTTTCTTCACATTCTGATCACCGGTTCATATCGTCGTTAACTATTATGAACCACAATTAAGAAAGGCCACGAAACAGTTTTCGGAATACGATGATTTGGAACAGAAAACTTTCATACACTGTCTATTTATTCCCCTTCGTCTTTCTCCCTCAGAGTGGATGAATCGTTCACTGGTATTAATTTTAAAATCACGTCATAAAATTCTTTAACCAACCTTGAATTGCTTTGAAAAAATCATTAATTTTTTTTTTTTGTCTTCACCTGATTCGTCAGCTTTTCAATTCAATCAAGGCTTCAAGAGGAGACAACCAGACCCAACAACGGAGGAATCGTTTCGATGACGAAACAACATGATTTGAAACGAGGCCTGCGCGTTTGAAAATTGCAGTATGGTTGTAGTTTTATACTTGACGAGTGATAGGAATTAAAACTGTTAGAATTTGCTGATTATAAAAGTGTATTGTAAAAGAGTATTTATGGGTTTTTATGAAGAATAAGAGAAATTAAGAGAGAGAGTATGGAAAGATGATTACATTTCCTTAACATGTTATAATATTTAGTTATAGGCGAAGAATCAGAAGGCAAATTGGTAAAATTATTAGTTAAAACTAAAACAGAGGTGAGATTCTTTTGATAGTGACAACATTTTTGTCCTCTTGCTACCAACGTCTCTTTTACAAAATTTAAATTCGAGTAATTATTTCGAACCTCTGTCGTCCTAGATGCGTTCTGAGGTTATTCTCTGGTTTGTTTAATCTTTGTCATCTAGGACCTCAGTCGTCCTAGATGCGTTCCAAGGTTGCTTCCTGCTCAATACTCCCCCTCAAACTTAGCATTAGTTGTTTGTAATGCTGAGTTTGGAAGTGGCTTGCCTTGTCTTCTAAACTTCAGCAATGGCTCTCCTTTTCATCTTGCACCGGTGGTTAAGTCTTGGTCGCCAGCTTCAACCGCTGGCTCCTACGGTGGTTCATACTTGACCATTTCTCTTATTATTGCTTGTAACACATTTCATGACTTTTAAACCTCCATTGCTTCTTATACACACATCTGATCATTATCTTGATGTTTTGATCATGTGATGAGCTTCTTCTTTGCTGAGTTCTACTTGATACTTTTTTTCTTTTTTTTTTATTTTGATAAAGAGATGGTCGGCTCTTCACTTTATTTTTAGCCTCCTCATTTCCCTAGCTTGATTCACTTTGATAAAAACCCTGTGACGTCTGAATTCTAATGTTAATATCGTAGTTCATTAACCAAAAGTTGATTCATATTAACTTCTAGTCGTTGTTTTTATGTGCATTGCACTAGCATCTGAGTTACTCTTGGTGATCCCAAATTCTGATTCTTTTTTATCACAAAACAAACTTTCATTAAAGAGAACATTATGTCAATTACATCCGCTTAGGTCACCAATTAAAATCCAATTTAACCCTAGAAGTGGACTATGAATTATCGTTGTGTGACATAAGGCACAGAGCAGCAATTCTAGCAACAGCGTCAGCTGCTTTGTTGACTTGGTGCCAGATAAAAGTAACCAAGAACGTCGGATGTCGCCTCTGAGACAATATGATATCCTGCAAATATGAATCCAAATTTGGTCATGCTTTCGGTTCTAACACTGCCTTATGAAGGAAAACACAGTCTGTTTGAAAAACCACATTCGAGCAGCCAATATTTCCCAAGCAAGTTTTAGCCCATACTAAACGGCAGCTTCAGTGTACATGGTAAACTGCATTTGAGGGTAAGATTTGGCACCAAATAATCGAATATCCCATAAAGAATTCCTAAGAATCCATCTTACCCGAGATAACAGCACCCTTACTCCAAGACCCATGATTTTTGCAAATGAAAGTACCTGAAGAGAAAAATCTCTATATAACTGGCGCAGTATTTGGGATTTGCCGACTATCATCCGAAGGTGTGATCCCAAATACATGAGAGTTATCATCTTGAGCCTTCCATTTCTTTTCTTCCTGTCACTCGGGGCAACACTCCCTCCTTTCAAACCATAATTGATTCCTTCCCTTCCACAATTATGTGATCAAGGTCGAGTCAAATGACCATGGTTCAGACACAGACGACTGAATGGGCGAACGTACGAATGAACTGACAAACGAACCCAAGATGGAGGTTCAAGACAACCTGAAGAATGATCCACATTGGTACCACATGACCAGTTCCGACCGTGCCCCGACCGCGCTACTGACCCGTTCCCAATCAGCCTTGACCAACGTTCGTTCCAGGAACCCGTCACGGACCAAGCCTCGACCTAAACATTAGAGCGCACCGATCCAGCCTCACCAAGACATTGTCCCGGTCCTGACCAACCGGCGACCAAGAACCAAGATACATGGACCTATACAACCGGTCCAATGCACAATCAAGGACTAAGGCACTTCAACAAGCTGTTGACGCTTACATAACCCAACCTTCTCCAGAAATGGATCAACCCATAATGGTAATTATGATTCAAAGTTAGTTGAATTAAGTTTATGGGAATAGTGTTTGTCTTGGTGCTCCTTTTCATGGTGGGTTTTTGTCCTAATGGGTTTTTCTCACCAAGGTTTTTAATGAGGCTTGGAAGAACAATTGCATGTCAATTTACTTAAGGCCTATTACAGATTTTGGATCAGAATATTGCCTATTTTGGCCCGGCCCATTTCTTTTTCTTTGTCCTTTGGCGTGTGCATTGATTACATGTTTGATTGATTTGTATTTTTTAAGTCTTGGTCTTACATATCTTGGAATTTGTGCCAAACATGCAAGCCTAGCTTTGACCACTTAGTTCTCTTTCTCTCTCACTCCCATCTCTATTTAAACACGGCTTTGGCCATGTTGTAAGCTTTTTATCAAATTTTTTATCAAAGTTTCTTATAAGAACTATAAAATTTTTGGTCATTTCAAGTAGTGTGTCATATCTACTTGTTCTTGTGAATCCCTTACTAGTGTGTCATATCCCGTTAGCTAATTCAAAAAATCGTTGTTCTTGGCCGGTGTGTCATATCGAGCCGAGATAAACTGGGTTGTTCAAGGTTATTCTGCAGCCTTGTTTTTGTCCCTTTTGGTCCCTCCTTCATCTCGCTTGATCATTCAACCGCCTGTCATTCTTTCCCGTTCTATCCCCACTTTGATCTTTTACAAAAACTTCAAAACTGACCGTTCATCTTCTGCTCCTTCCAATCCGCATCCTTACTCTGTTGGTCGATCTTGGATGAGTGGTTCCTTCTCCCAAAGATCACGTCAAGTGGTATCAGAGAGACCAACATGCTGTGTTCTATCCCTTTGCTTTTTCTCTTTTTTTATTAAAATTTTGTGTTGAAGTCGCATCTTTTGATTATTTTGGTTTGAATTTGTTTGTGACCATTAATCTTCCTCTTAAAATTTCTTAAAAGCATCTTGTTGTTTAAACCGGTTTAGTTTAATTTTCTTTTGGTTTGTCCAACAATTTGTTCTAGAAGTTAGCTGTGTTTTTAATACAATTAGGAGGGTATTTTGTTTTTTTAAGTTATAGCTGCTTGTTTTTAAATTCTGATCCAACCGTTCCAAAGAACACTTAACTTGCTGGTTGGTATTTTAACATTTTTCAGGGTTCAATGGGCGATTCATAAGATGAAGAATCCAACCATACTCGCCTAGTGGAGACACTGGCGAAAAGGATGAACCAGATGATGAACACTTGGTTCAACTCCATGCAGGTCGGATTGTGTGATTGTCTGATTGAGGATCTAAGGCACCTTATACCGGAACCCAGGCCTGAACGTGGACGCGTCTTGTTTCTCGAGCATCCTAGGCAGGAAAGGCACATTTCATCATCAAACCAACGTGATTACACACCTGAAAGGCGTGATGAAGCTTTGGTCATTGGGAGTTAGGATGCCATAACTTTTATGGTGATGAGGCTGCGGCTCGGTTCTACCAGAGTGGAGGATCCGAAAATAACACCCAGGCCCGACCCAGGCGTGACCATGACTACCGACCATAACCATTCCTACAAGACAACATCAATCACCTTTAGCTCAAAATTCTTCCATTCCATGGAAAAAGCGATCCAACTGCTTATTTAGAATGGGAATATAAAATAGAATTAGTTTTTAATTGCCAATATTATTCTGAAATAATAAGGTTAATGTGGCAGTGACTGAGTTTTATGATTATGCTCTCAGTTGGTGGGACCAGATGGTGACATCTAGGAGGTACAATGGTGAATACCCCATAGAGACCTGGAATAAGCTAAAGATGGTCATGCGTAGGCGTTTTTTCCCGAGCCATTTCCACCGTGACTTGCAACAGCGGTTAAGGCAATTACAACAGGGTGGCCATAGTGTGAAAGAATATTTTCAGGAAATAGAAATACTCTTGATCTGAGCAAGCGTGACTGAGGATCGTGAAGCCACCATATCCCGGTTCTTGGGTGGTCTCAACCGTGACATCCAACACTGGCTTGAAATACAACACTATGTGGAATTAAAAGAATGTTACATAAGGCTATTTTAATTGAACAGAAACTTCAACGAAACCATTACATTTGATCTTCTTTTGGTGCAGGAACCGTGAACCATAAACCAGCCTATCATCGGGACTACAACTCGTCTAGACCTGTGGTGATGTAAAAACCGAGGGGTGGGCTGTCTTTCACCGAAAAGCTCAGGTTGCTGGACAGAAATCGATGGAAGCGAAGGGTGGATCGAAGGGACCACACAAGCTGTGAAAGGCGCTTGTGATACTCCAAGAACTTCAGCCAAACAAGGCTGAAGGACACGGCAGCTGCAAGGGGAGCTTGGCGGCGCCAGTTTTGGTTTAGACACTAGTCTTAGGTTTTGTCAAAATGCTTGTTATTTCATTAATGTGTAAACAAAAGGCTTATATTATACCTTATTACAACTTAGGCTAAACTACATGATGTTTAGCCTTACAAGAATTAAAACAACATGTAGTTTACTTATTGGCAATTAAAATAGAATATGGGCCCAAATAGTCAACATAACATAAACCTAAATAATTATTTAGTCTAGAAAATAGAATAAAGATAGGAAAAGCCCAATAATACTTAGGCTGAAAATCGAATGAAGACTTGTGAATGAGATGGGATTGTGATCAAGTCTTCACCGTCTTGCGCATTAAGAGTATTGCCTCATTAAAACCCTTTTCGGAAAACCCAGTGGGATAAAACCGAAGATAGGAAAAAGAGTACAATTTCCTAGTATGACTTTTGGTGTCTCTACCGGATGGTAATGGGAAAGATACCGGAGGAGGAAGAGTCTTCTAAAAGGAACCTCCATGGCTCCTTATCTAGCTGGAACGGGTCGGCAGTGCATGGGATGGTTGAGGGGTTGTCTGGTGGACGGTCGGATGTGGTCGAGTGGGATGGCTGGAACGGTGCACTTGGATGCGGGCTGGTCGGGTCTTGGCATGATGGTCCGGTCCCTGGCTGGTCACCTAGTCCGTGGTCGTGTGGTTGGGACGTCCAGGATGAGGCATGAGCTCCGGGACTGGTCGAGATGTTGCTGGTACGGGTCAGCATGGTCCAGGTCGCCATGGTCGGTCGGAGCTGGTCATGGGCGGCTCGAAGTCTTGTCCGGTTCCACTCTCCAGTAGCATGCCAAGCTTGTCTCCTAACGCCTTCCTCTTGGACCGTGTGAGTGGTCGTGGGGGGATGACTGGTGCAGTAGCTGGCTTGATGTACTCATCATTCCCTCCCTCTTGAAGTGTTTTGGTCTCCAAAGCAAATACCTCTCCTGCATCAAATAACTCTATGTCAGAAAGATTGAATGTACTAGACACGTTAGACTCACCTTGAAGTTCGAGCTGGTAAGCATTGTCGTTGATTTTCCGAAGGACGCGGAATGGACCATCTCCCCGAGGTGCAAGCTTGCTCTTCTGTTGTTGGAAAAATCTTTCTGGTCGCAGAAGTAGCCAAACCCAATCTCCCTCCTTGAAAACCATGTTCCTGCGACCTTTGTTGGCGTTCTTGACGTTATGGATGTTCCGTTGCTCTAGATTTGCCCTGGTCTCTGCATGAAGTCGCTTGATGTAGTCTTGTTTTGCTTCTCCCTCTAAGCTAATGGCGTCTCCCAATGGTATGGGTGTGAACTCGATAGGTGTGGTTGGGTTAAAGCCGTAGACGACTTCAAATGGAGAACGCTTCGTGCCGGAGTGTGTAGCTCTGTTGTAAGCTAATTCGACATACGGAAGGCATTCCATCCAATTCTTCAGGTTTCTGCCGATTGTCGCTCTCACTGTCTGGGGAAAACTCTGGTTGACAACCTCTGTCTGTCCGTCAGTCTGCGGATGGTATGCGGTGGAAAACAAAAGGTTGGTGCATATTTTGCGCCACAATGTTCGCCATAAGTTGATACGATCATCTTGAGAATGCGGTGCAAACGTATGATCTCCTTGAAGAACAGGTTGACAGTCTGGCTTGCGTCATTGGTCTGTTGCAAGCAATGAAGTGTGCCATCTTGGAAAATCGGTTGACCACTACGAAGATGGAGTCCTTGTGGTTAATTTTTGGTAGGCCTAATACGAAATCCATGGAAATATATGTCTAGGGCACAAATGAGACTGGTAATGGCATGTAAAGACCCTGCGGATACATCTTGGATTAAGAATGTTTACAGATAAGACACTTAGCACAGTGTGCCTCTACATCTCGTCGCTGGTGCAGCCAGTAAGTGTGCTCCTTAAGCATGCTTAATATCTTGCCAATGCCGAAATGACCCATTAGACATCCGTCGTGGGCCTATCTGAGAAGCAGCTCTCGAATTGATCCTCTCGGAATGAAAAGTCGCTTGTTCTTAAAGAGGAACCCATCGTGAAAGAAGAACCGGCTGTAGTTTCCCTTGCCATGCTCCAGGTAGGCCTGAGTGAAGTCTGCGTCGTAAGCGTTTTCGAAGCCTATAACTTTTGACTCCATGACGGAAATCAAATTGTTTCTGCAGGATAAGGCGTCGGCGACAACGTTGTTCGTTCCCTTCTTATACTTAATAACGTAGGTGAAGGTCTTGATATACTCCAAGCAACGAGCATGCCTCTTCTTCAGCGTGGATTGTCCTCAGAGGTGCTGGAGTGTCTGATGGTCGGTGTGAATGACGCACTCCCGGGCAAGGAGGTACTGCTGCCAAGTCTGTAAGGCGTGGACTAGGGCATAGTTAAGTGCAGCTCCACTTAACTTCTCAGTGAAGTAGGCGACAGGTCTTCCGCCTTGGATGAGGACGGCTCCGATGCAGATCCCTGAAGCATCACTCTCGACCTCGAATGTCTAAGTGAAGTCCGGCAGAACTAGTACGGGAACGTGGCTGAGGCGTTCTTTCAGAAGCTTGAAGGAATTATCCTGCTCGGGTCCCTAACGAAAGTCTTGGTTCTTCTTTATTGTCGAGGTCAATGGTCCAGCTATCGTGCTGAAGTCTCGGAGGAACCTTCGGTAGTAGCTGACGAGGTCGTGAAAGCTACAGACCTGGCTGGCGGTCATCGGTGTGGGCCACTCCTGTATGGCCCTAATATTCTCGTCGTCCATCCGAAGTTCCTGGGAAATCATGACGAAACCAAGAAAAACAACTTGGTCGGTGCATAATGTACATTTCTTGAGGTTTGCGTACAACTGCTCTCACTGCAAAGTGGTAATCACGGCTTCTAGGTGCTCCAGATGGTCTGTGTAGGTCGTGCTGTAGACGAGAATATCGTCAAAATAGACTATTACGAACTTGCCAATGAACGGGCGAAGGACCTCGTTCTTTAGCAATAAAACACATTTCAACAGTATCAATACCATCACATGAATTGTAAATGCATGAATATGATGTACCAAAAAATCGGCCGTTCCTAATGGAATAGGTAGCAAAGCTACTTTGCCACCCACTACTACTAATTCACCGCCCCCACCCATGAATGTACTTGGAGCATTAGACAGGCTGAATGGCATTACTAGCCACTCATGAAGACCCTGCTTGGTCTTGAACGCAGTCTTTCATTTGTGTCCTTCGTTCATCCTCACTTGATGATATCCGCTTTTCAAATCAATTTTCGAGAAGACCGCGGCTCCACTTAAGTCGTTAAGTATGTTGTCCAGGAATGGAATGGGGTGCCGTTACTTGATTGTAATGTTGTTGATGGCGCAACGGTCGACGCACATCCTCCAGCTCCCATCCGTCTTTGGTACAAGTAGGACTGGGACGACACAGGGGTTGAGGCTCTCTCGGACGTAACCTTGAGCTATGAGGTCCTGGACTTGACGTTCTAATTCTTTAGCCTCCTCGGGGTTTACTCTGTATGCAGGACGGTTGGGTCGCTGAGCTCCGAGAACAAAGTCGATGTGGTGCTCGATCCCTCTGATAGGTGGGAGGCCCGCTGGAATATCTTCTGGAAACACGTCGCCATATTTGTCTTGCAAGGCTCAGATCTCGGCAGGTAATGGTGCCTCGGTGCTGGTCGTGTAGAGGCTCTCTCTGTAGAGCATCAAAACCAGCTGGGTACCCTTGGTACGGGTGGCTTTCCGCATGTCTGCCACGTTTATTAAAAGTTCTCCTTCCGGGCATGTTGATCTTTCGCCATCTTAGATTGCATCTCTTGAACGCCGTGTGCAGACATTGGTGCTAGATTGTATCTACGCTTGTTGTGGACGAATGAGTAGAAGTTGATTCGTCCATTGTGCGTAGTCTCTCGGTCAAATTGCCATGGTCGTCCAAGCAGAAGATGTCCAGCTGACATCGGGACGACATCAGAGGTTTCCTGGTCCTGGTATCTATCGATGCTGAATGAGACCTTAACTTGGTCTGAGATGTAAAACTCCGTCTTGTTGTTCAGCCATTGTAGTTTATAGGGCTTAGGATACTTGGTAACAGGCAATCCTAGTTTATCCACCATGTATTTGCTGGCGGCGTTGGTGCAAGACCCTCCGTCGATAATCAATGAGCATATTTTCTCAAGTATTGTACATTTGGAATGGAAATGTTCTCTCGCAGTTCTTCTTCTTCTGGCTCGAATCTCGAGCTCAATGTCCTCGTCGGACTGCTGATGGTTCGGAAAAGCTGGCTTCTCTTGCTCTTCCTCGGATTCGTAGTCTGCGGAAGTAGTGAGTGTTAGAATGAGAGATTATGATTCTCCATTGGAGAAGAGAGAGTTTTAGAGAGAGAAAGGATTTATTTTATTAATATGAAGAGAATGATTCAACATGTTTACAAATGAAGAGTACATGTGCTTATATAGAGAGTTTTTAATGCTTGTGTCCAAACACCCTTATTAGTCGCCTAATACTCATGTTTGGCTATAGGATTAGTGACTTCTTCATACTCTCCCTTTGGTTTAGAGTATCTATTCTCTTCTTCTTTCTAACACTTCATACTTTCTTCTTTGTCTTAAACCACCTCTTTTCTTCTTTATTTCAACACTCCCCCTCAAGTTTAAGCATGAGTGAATGGTTGAACTTGCAAAGATGAAGAGACTTCCTCCTTCTTCCTCTTTTGCTCCCTTTTAAGCTTGATTAATGTTCATAGAAACCAAGCTTGTAGCCTTAAGGAACATTCTCATTAAAAACCTTAGTATGGAAAACCCTTTGGGACAAAACCAATACTAAGGGAAAAAGAGTGAATTCTTCTTAGCTTAGGGATTGGCCATTGAATCTATGAGCTTTAAATTCACCAGAGAGCTCCATAGATCCTTGGATAAAGGCCTTGATGAATTCGCTTGAGAATGGTTAACTTGAAGCTCTTTTTAAGTCTGGTCCATTTCTCCCCCTTTCTTTTGACTCCTTGTCTTTAAGAGGTGATTTTGATCCAGCTTTCCTTAAAATCGTCAACTTAAACCTGTTTCACATACACATACATGCATGTATCAATTCTCACAAGATAAACCAATGCATTATAATATAAGAATGATTTTAACTTCCCTTTTATAAGAGTGGATGGCGGTTTGGATGATATGATCTAGACCAATCTGGTTCTCTAAGGACTCCACATTAAGGTATTTGGATTCATCATGATCACATGGTTCTCTTCTGGATTCATCATGATCACATGGTTCTCTTCCCTTATATGTTTTAGATCTCCTTTGACCAGCTTCATTTTGCTTCACTTTCTACTTTCAATAAGCCTAACTCAAGAGAATAAGATTGTAGAGTTAAGCTAGAGTAGAGTGAGCACACTTATCTCCTAATACACTTCTCCACCATGCTTCCACTAATTGATGTAGGGTAAGTCATGCTTATGACTGTTTTCATCACTTCCTGATCTAAAAACATCATAGCAACTCAAAAATAAAGATTAGTATTCCAGAACTCGAGTAATATCAAGTCTGGTATCAAGTATAATATCTAGCCAAATTCTCAACCTAAAAACACAGAGTTAGAGAACTTATCCTAGATAAAACCTGTGATGAGAGAATTTTGATGTCCTGAGGTGATTCATCACTTTCCATCAGCTTACTCCTTCTTCATGAGACTTGGTAGCTTGATGGCCATTGGTTCTATCTTTAGTTGATGAGAGATGATTTGGATGACCTTACTTGCGGCCTCTATGAGAGAATCAGATTAAGCACACTTCTTGTGCTCACTTGGTTTTGGCAGATAGCTTGGAAGCCATTGAGTGTGCCAGACTAATCTTTGAATGTCCTTACTTGTGCCTTGAAAGCCTTTATATACACCAGACATCTCCTTCTTGGAATATCTTTCTTTGTGCCTTAAAGCTTTTGTATGCACCAGACACCTTCAATGCCCTTGATTGCACCAGATCCACTTCTTGTGTTGTCCTTGTTTGTGCCAGACACTCCCTGAATATGATTGTCCTTGTTTACACCTCCAGATTTAGCTCCAGCTCTGTTTGCTCCATCAAATCCAACTCCAGCTTGACAGGAACCAGGTCTAGTGTAGAATGAATAGCATGGGATGAACTGTGCCCAGTCAGGTACATGCATGGCTTGTCCTTGCATGATCAGCCACAAAGCGCACAACCATGATCTAGCGCTAACTTGTTCTACCTCCATTCCATGCATCAACTTTGTTTAGCTTGGAACCACAAGTTCACGATCCAGCACCTGGCCAGGTCGAAGAATCTGTCCCATGGAACAACCACGATCCAGCACTTTCGAAGCCTGCCCACGTATCTGCATGACCACGTACCACGATCCAGCATCCAGCAAGGCCCGACCATGTACCGCCATGAACCGCTCCTCCTTGGCACGACCAGAATCCATCAGCGAAGCCTGACCAGCTCCTTCGCCAGTTTGGAACGACCAGCACCTTTGGCCAGTCTCAATCCAGCGAACATACCACTTTGGTTCTCGCAAGAACCGCATGAACCGCACTTGGAACCTTGAATGCTCATTCCTTTCCCCCCCCACAAACTTGACACTAAAAATGAAAGTCAAGTTTGGAAGAATGAGCATACAAAAATTGTATATCTTGAGAATTAAGAGTTTTGAAGTATTGGAGAATATGAAGAATATGAGATTTGAAGATTTAAAAGTATATGATTTTAAGTAAAATATATGAGACTTATGTGAGAATTAAGAGAATGATGAAGAATAATAGAGAATTATGATGAATGTCAAGGTGAATTTTGGATCCATCTAGGTTCTAAATGCAATGCATAGTCTTCCTAGGTTCTCTTTCATCCTATGAACATTTCTAAATGAGAAACATAATCAATCAAGGAATAAGAAAAAAGGGTTAGAGATAGCCTTTGCAAAGACTTTGATACTAAGTCTTTGTGAGTATTCCTCTTTTGTGATTGATTATGATCTGATATTGCAGCATGTGTGCTCAGTTGAATTTTCTCTTCAAGCACACACCAGAGGTCACCTTACTACATGGGAGAGCTGATTCATTGTATTCCACCAGTCTTTCCTCTCCAATCCTTGTGGTGACTGTTCTTGGTGGCCATTGGTTCTAACTTCTTCTCCATGTGATGTGCCTTTTTCACTTGCTCTCTTTTGCCTTTGTTAGACAAAGAAGCAAAACATCAACTCCTATCTTAAGCTTTTGAACCTGTTGAGAATAGGCAGATTCTAAACAAAAGATAGTGAGTGAAAGAGATTGATTAAGAGTAACCAAACTTAATTATAAACACTGCCTAAGGACTTTTGGATTCAACATGCCATTTTAAACTTTTTTGTTCTAGGCAAAATACAAGGTTCTCTTCCCTTAGGATCAATGCAATGCATGAACAAATGATTCAGCTAGATAAACTAGGTTCTAAATGTTCCATTCTACCAATTTCTAAATACATGAACAAAATTCAATAAAATTCATGATTTACTAACCACCTAGATACCAGATTTCCAAGAGTTCTAACTCACACAACCATCAATGAAATTAACAAAATAGTTGGATAAGAGTTTAGAAATAGCATGAATGCATAAGAATTTGATACTAGGTCTTTGCATTTGAGTTTAGGAACTGGTTCTGACTTGAGACACTTCTTGTCATGATGTTCTTTGAAAGCGCCTTTGGTGGTTAGGCAATGCCTCCTCCTTTGGAGCAGCACATAGACAGAATCATTTGAGCCTTCCTTCTTAGAAGGTTTATCATTTCTTTAAACCTCTCTTCTTTTCATTTTATATCCCCTCTTGACCACAAGGAGGTAATTCACTCCTTTTGCAAACTCCATGAGTCCATGCATGTGAAACCTAGAACAAAACTTAAAATTCGCCTTCCAAACACTGATTAGTCCATTATCTACTAGACTAAGCACCTTCTCATGAAGATTCAGACCAGAACCACGAGTTTAGACACTTCAAATCAAGCAGCAATAGCCGCTACACACAGACCTACCTCACGCGCCCACTACTTGTTAAGGGCGAGTGAGCAACTGTTCCTAACAACTCCAACCGCCTTCTAACCACTTTCCAACAGCCAAAACAACTCTAAAATTATCACACAATGATGATTCAGCAAGAATTAATTGTTTAAACCGTTTAACCAAACTAAAACTAACTTTCCCTCCAAAAAATCAAGAATCTAGATTTTAAACCTCTTTCAAGAAAACCTTTCTTGAAACCTAAAACTATTTAGATTGAGCTGAAACTTCTTGGAACTCTCTATTAGAACCTTATCTAACTTCTGAACGTCCAATATTTGAAAATAATCAAGAAGAGATAAGATATCTGTTACCAAAACCACAGAGGATTCGAAACTGGACACGTCGAGGGATTTCGTTCAGGAAAGCATCAAAAAGTAAAAACGAGCAAAGCGGACCTCCCGATTCATCAACTAGACTCATTATAATTGAGTTTAGGCTTTGGAATTTCTCGATTTGATGAAGTTTTGAAGAAGTTATGCTCGTTTCAAAGGCGGACAAAGGCGGAGAATACCGATGGAGCCGATCGCGACGCCGTCGAGAAGAACTGATCAAGAAACCTTTTAATATCATCTTAGAATAAGACGGATCTCTTGATTCTTCAACAGGACTCTTTCTTCTACATTTTAGGCGGTGGATTGATTGAAATTGATGAAGATCTGGAGCTTTTATGGTCGCTTCAATGGAGACCTTCACGGATGAAGCCAATCGCGGATATCTTGTGCACGAAAACTCATATCTTTTGATTCCCGTGACCAAATGATGCGATTCAAATTGTCGTGTCTTCAGAATTCGCCGGAGAACAATCCAGGAAACACAGCTTGTGAAAATCTGTCGTGGTTTGATCGGAATTTTCGATCAAAGATGGTGGATTTCTAAGCAGCCTTGGTTTTGAAGGTAGCGCCAGAATCGAAGGTTTCATGTGAAGAATCGAATGAAACCTGCTCTGATACCATGTTAGAATGAGAGATTTTGATTCTCCATTGGAGAAGAGAGAGTTTTAGAGAGAGAAAAGATTTATTTTATTAATATGAAGAGAATGATTTAACATGTTTACAAATGAAGAGTACATGTGCTTATATAGAGAGTTTTTAATGCTTGTGTCCAAACACCCTTATTAGTCGCCTAATACTCATGTTTGGCTATAGGATTAGTGACTTCTTCATACTCTCCCTTTGGTTTAGAGTATCTACTATCTTCTTCTTTCTAACACTTCATACTTTCTTCTTTGTCTTAAACCACTTCTTTTCTTCTTCTTTTCAACAGTGAGTACCACTGTCCGTTGAGTGGGACATTCTCGGGACATGTGTCCTCTGCCTTTATACTTGAAGCATACAATCTCGCTGCTCCGCTGAGGCTCGGTCGTGGTACTAGACTGCTTTGGGGCGGCTGGAGCTGGTCTGGTAGCTGAGCTGCTGGCCACGGCTTTGCCCTTGAGTTATGGGCCAATGGGCTGATTCGTCCGCTCAAATGGCTTGGAGCCAGTGCTCCATGTGTTCTTGGATCGAGAAGGTGTAGCAAGTTTACGTTTATGGCACTTCTCTATTTGGACTGCTAGGTGGAACAACTCGCCTAGGTTGTAGTATGGCTGCAACTCTATGTTTCTGGCGATCGATTCGTGCAAGCCGTCGATGAACTAGGCCATTAGGCTCTCCTCGGACTCGTCTACATCGAGTCGGTTACAAAGGTGCTTGAATTCATCGAAATATTAAGACACCGTCTTGCTTCGTTGGGTAAGACGTTGAAAACATCGCTGAAGCTCGCGATGGAAGTGAGGTGGAACGTAGCGTCTCCTCATGATCTGGGTGAGTTCGACCCATGAGGTCAAAGCACCCATCCGAGCTCTCTTGCGAGCTGTTACTTCTCGATCCCACCACGCCAGTTTGTGGTCAGTGAATTGCGTGGTTGCTAAGGTTACTTTGCGAGGATCATCGTAGTTGTAGTAGTAGAAGATGAGCTCCATTCGTCTATCCCAATCTAAGTACTTTTCGGGATCAAGCTTTTCCAAAAAGGGAGGTGGTTTCATCTTCACCTCGGGGTAATGCATGGGTTGGCGGGGTGGTGGCATTGTCTTGTTGTAGTATTGATGTCGACCCATAGGTGGTTGATCGTGTGGATAAGGTGGAGGTGCGGGTCCTGGTGGAGTATGAGGTGTATGATGTTCCGGACGCTCGAGACACATCACTAGAGTCGTCATCTGGGTCGTCGAAGCTTGCAGGAGCTGCAAGATTGCTTGACCATGTTGCCCTGATGTTAACTCGTCGCTTCCTGACATATTTCCTTTTATGAGAAAAGGAAATCTTGAAAAAAAGAAAGTTTCCCGAAAAGGAAACTTACAATATGGAAAATTACAATATGGAAACTTTCCTTGAATTGAAAATTTCCACATAAATAATTTTTATTTGCTTTTTATTATTTATGAAATAAAAAGGAAACTAGCTAAATGCAAAAATGAAACAATCAAATAAAGGAAAATATCCTAAATCTAGAAAGGAAATATAGAAAAAATGGAAGATGTCCTAAAAAACTTATTGCCTAACTAAAGAAAAGAAAACTATATTAAACTAGGAGAAAAATCTAATTATTGCCTAGTTCTTAAATAGAAACTAGCTAAAAATAAAAGGAAAACTAATTAATGTCCTAAAAATATTAGAAAACTACCTAGCCTAGAAAAAGTAAGGAAATTAATTAATCTACTGCCTAAATTCTAAGAAATTTCCTAAAACTAAGAGCTAAGAATCTAGACACTAATGGAAGCTAACAAACCTAGCCGCAAAGGGGGTGGGGGGGAAACTATGCTCACGGGACCTAAGCTACTCACGGTAGGGTGGGCTGCTAAGGAGCGGCACAGGTACGCTGGTTGCTAGGGACGGGCGCGGTACGGGACAGGCTGCGGGATGGGAACACACGCGGACGGCCTAGGGAAAGGTCGGGGTGGACACTCAAACACACACGCAGGAGCAAACTAAGGAACCTAAACGCGGCTACTGTAGGGAAAACACGTGGGGCTGCCTAACCTAGACCTAACGCAAACAAGACCCGACAAACGATAAAAGGAGGAGCCTAGCCTAAACGACACACAAACGAGGGCTCGCGCTACACGGACCCAAAGGAAACCAAACTAAGCGCTAATGGGGAGGAGCTAGAGCTAGCGGCTTGGTACACATGCGCAACACACGCGGGACACTTAACCTAATATGGGACCTTGGTTGGACACTCACGAGAGTAAGCAAAAGACCTAGTAGCTTGACTAACAAGAACAAGAAAGGACCTAAACCTAGCAAACAAAACAAACAAACCCTAGTTGCCACACACGTGGAGTCCAAGGTTCCTTGGGCACAGGATTTCTTCAAAATTTGGACTGGTGTTCTAGGTGAGTTTCTAGGGATCCTAGATTGCTTTTAAACAACCTATATTTTTTTGTCTTAAAAAAAATTAAACAGCAAACAAGCAATAAACAAACAAATTTCATCAATTTTTTTCTGGAAAATAAGAAAGCAAAGACAAGGAATGATAGAACCTGATTTTTTTTTGTATTTTTTTTCTGGTGCTTGTATTATGTGCCCTGATTCCTCCTCCTTCTTACCGAGAACCTCAGGGGAAAGAGAAAGAAACACAATCAAAAGCCAAAAACTATTGCAACAAAACAAATGAAAAATTGCCAAAAAATAAAAGGATATATTCAACAGATGAGCAAGAGATTTAAGTTCTGATACTAGATGATGTAAGAACCGAGGGGTGGGCTGTCTTTCACCGAGAAGCTCAGGTTGCTAAACAAAAATTGATGGAATTAAAGGGTAGATCGAAGGGACTACACAAGCTGTGAAAGGGGGTTGTGATACTCCAAGAACTTCAGCAAAACTAGGCTGAAGGACACGGCAGCTGCAAGGGGAGCTTGGTGGCGCCTGTTTTGGTTTTGTCAAAATGCTTGTTATTTCATTAATGTGTAGAAAAATGCTTATATAATGCCTTATTACAACTTAGGCTAAACTACATGATGTTTAGTCTTACAAGAATTAAAACAACATGTAGTTTACTTATTGGCAATTAAAATAGAATATGGGCCCCAAATAGTCAACATAACTTAAACCCAAATAAATACTTAGTCTAGAATATAGAATAAAGCTAGGAAAAGCCCAATAATACTTAGGCTGAAAATCGAATGAAGACTTGTGAATGAGATGGGATTGTGAACAAGTCTTCACCGTCTTGCACACTAAGACTATTGCCTCATTAAAACCCTCTTCGGAAAACCCAATGGGATAAAACTAAAGATAAGAAAAAGAGTACAATTTCCTAGCATGACTTTTGGTGTCTCTACCGGATGGTAATGGTAAAGACACCGGAGGAGGAAGAGTCTTCTAAAAGGAACCTCCATGGCTCCTTATCTACCTGGAACGGGTCGGCAGTGCATGGGACAGTCGAGGTGTGGTCTGGTGGACGGTCAGACGTGGTCGAGTGGGACGGCTGGAACGTTGCACTCGGACACGGGCTGGTCGGGTCTTGGCATGACGGTCCGGTCGCTGGCTGGTCGTCTAGTCCGTGATCGGGTGGTCGGGATGTCCGGGACAAGGCATGAGCTCCGGAACTGGTCGAGATGTGGCTGGTACAGGGCTGCATTGTCCAGGTCGCCATGGTCGGTATAGAGCTGGTCATGGGCGGCTGGAAGTCTGGTCCGGCTTCACTCTCCAGTAGCATGCCGAGCTTGTCTCATAACGCCTTCATCTTCGACCGTGTGAGTGGTCCTGGGGGGATGACTGGTGCAGTAGCTGGCTCGATGTCCTTATCATGTGGACTTTAAACCATTTACCTCCAAGGTCGAAACAATTGTGCCAAAGCCAGGTAAGGTCAAAGTTGTGGAACGACCAACAAGGACATGAGACATACGCTGTTTTAAATGTCAAGGACTCAGAAATTATGCTAATGAGTGTACTAATAAAAAGATTATGGTGCTCCTAGAAAATGGTGAAGTTCATACTGAGGAAGAAGAAGAAGACAACCTAAGGACCGATCTGGACTTTGATGAAGGCTTCGAGCTGCCTGTGTCTGGACAAATTTTGGTGGCCCGTCGATCCCTCAGTGTTCAATTTAAGACTGATGAACAAGAACAACGGGAGAACTTTGTTGAAATGAAGAAGAGAAGAAGTAGTTTAAGACAAAGAAGAGAGTATGAAGTGTTAGAAAGAAGAAGTGAGTAAATACTCTAAACCAAAGGGAGAGTATGAAGGAGCTTCTAAACCTATATCCAAACAAGGGCATTACGCACATAATAGAGAGTGTTTGGACACAAGGATTGTAAACTCTCTATATAAACACTTGTAGTCCTTATTTGTAAGCAAGAGAAAATAATTCTCTCATTATTAAAAATCCTTTCTCTCATTCTTTTGCCTCTAAAACTCTTTCTCTATTCTCTTGATCAATGGTGAATCTAAATCTATCATTCTTTCATGGTATCAGAGCCAGATTTCATCAAATCTGGGTAAAATTCATCATTCGTTCATTGAGTCAAGAAGAAAACATCTTCTTCTCAATCTTCTTCTAGTTCAATTTCGACCGTCATCTTGAATCTCTAATTCCGGCCAAACCACGACTCTTTTTGATGATATGTTTTTCTGAATTGTAAATAGACGAAGTTGAGAAGCCACGCCAATTGGAATTGCATCATTTGACCCAGGAAATCAAAAGTTACAAATTTTCTTGCATAGGACCTCCGCGAGTGCCTCTGCCGCGAACCTCCGTGTTTCCTAGGTCATTCTGTCATTGTATGTTTATCAAATCGCGATTTTCCAAATCCTAAAATCAATTCCTTCAAGTCTAGTTTCTGTAAAAAGAAAGCAGAACTCATTTCCCTTACATATGAAAGAAGTTCTTGAAGTTGTTCTGCAAGACGTCAGAAATCGCCTCTCACAAGAATCTGGTGATAAAATTCTTATCCTTTCTCAGTTTTTTAAAAATATTTGAATCTGGAAAGTTAGATAAGTATCTTGTGAGGGTCTCCACGAAGTTTGGTTTCAATCAGAAGGGTTTAAGTCTTCATGATTGATTCTCTTGATATCTTTATCAAACTTTGAAATTCTAAAAATAGGAGGAAAACTTGAAATTTTGGATTGATTTAGTAATAAAATTCGAAAAATTGTATTTGTTGATCTTGGTTGTGAAGATAAGGACTGTTAGAAGTTGATCTAGTTGGTTGGAGTTGGTTAAAATCTGTTGCAGGAGTTGGTTGAAGTTAGTTGAAGGGAGTTAAGTTGTTGACTTGGTTGGCAAGAAACTACTCATTACCAAAGAAGAAGCGGACAAGCTTAAGGAGCTTAAAGAAGATCAAAGGCGTCGATATTGGATTTAGCTCCTGAAGTTCTGATTGAGATAATCGGTTTATTGCCCTTCAAGCAAGCTGCACGAACGAGGGTTGTCTTGAAGTCTTGGAGGAATCTCAATCGTGAAATGAAGAACATCGTCTTCAGAGAATCTGAGTTTGTGAATCTCCCTGCTTCAGATGTTGATGGAAAAACGCAGAAGAGAGCATAACCTTATGCACCAATGGTTCTCGAGATTCCCTGACCCTGCTTCTGATATAGAAGATTTTGGCTTCGTGGTTCGTTTTCCCCATTGCGTTTACAATCAAACAACAATCGAATCATTAAAGCTAAGTGCGTGCTACATCAATCGGTCAGTGTTCAAGAAATCAATAGCGCTAAAAAGCCTCACCATTGGTCAGCTCGATCTCACAGATCTCTCAGCCTTTCTTTCAAAATTTCCTTCACTTGAGAGTCTGAGATTCACAAAATGTGTGAGCCTTGACACTGTAGTTAACAAGAGGATGCAAGAAGCGTACTTGAATTTTGGGTTAGAAACAGAGCATGAAGATGGAACCAGAATAATTCTGGGTACTCTCCTCAATGAAATCTCGCACCCTGCGGCATGGTTACTTGACGGTGCTGTGCGAGAGAGAGGAGAAGGTGGGAGAGTGCTGTTCATAAGCACTCCACCATGGCTCAGAAGTCTCTGGATATCAAGGGAAAATGATTGCGAAGAAAAACTATGCTGAGAAAGCTCAAATGAAAATGCACGAGGAGAGTTCATCAATGCGTAAAGCTGATGAGAATGTTCAGTAAGGAGCTGTTCCTACTTATCTCCTTGATCGTGAGGATACCACTCGGGCCAAGGTTCTTAGCAACACCATTAAGCAAAAGAGGAAAGAGAAAGCTGGGAAATGGAAGGTCCCACTACCAAAGGTCACTCCCATGGCTGAAGATGAAATGTTCCGAGTGATCCGATCTGGGAAGAGAAAAAAACAAAACAGTGGTAGAGAATGGTAACGAAAGCTACATTAGTCAGATCTGGTTTCACAAGGAAGCCACCAAAGTATGAGCGATTCATCCGCTCGTCTGGACTGCGTTTCACCAAGGCCCACGTCACTCACCCTAAACTAAAATGCACTTTCTGTCTTGAAATCATTGGGATCAAGAAGAATTCAAACGGTCCAATGTATACATCACTTGGTGTCATGACCAGAGGAACAATCATTGAGGTCAATGTGAGTGAGCTTGGTCTTGTTACACCAGCTGGAAAAGTTGTCTGGGGGAAATACGCCCAAGTGACGAACAACCCAGAGAATGACGGATGTATAAACGCTGTTTTGCTTGTGTAATCATAATTTCCAGCATTGTCAGAGAGATTTGGACAGAGACAAGAGGAAGATTTGGGTTATGGAGGAGTATAGGCTCGTTGATAAATGTAAGCAAGATCAAATGCTGGTGGATGCTCATGATTGGCCTAGCCATTTCCTCCAAAGAAAACAAGTGTACGTTGTAGTGCCATGGAGTATTGTGGATGCTCGTCAGAGTTCAAGTGCAAAGAGTTCACAACAAATCACCCACAAGATTACCCATCAGGAGACCTTGTAGAAGATGTGTGCAAAAAGGATAAACCTTCTAAGATGGAAAGTTCAATTGATTCTTCCTAAGTTGCTGCTCCAAAGGAGGAGACATTACTGGACCACCAAAGGCACTTGAAAGCAACATAATGAAAGGCAGTGCCTAGATCAGAACCAGTTCCTAAACTCAAATGCAAAGACCTAGTATTAAAGTCTTATGCATTCAGGTTTTTTCTAAACTCTTATCTAACTATTTTGTTTATTTAATTGATGGTTGTGTGAGTTAGAGCTTTAGGAAATCTGATATCTAGGTGGTTAGTAAATCATGAATTTTATTGAATTTTGTTCATGTATTTAGAAATTGGTAGAATGAGACATTTTGAACCTTGTTTAGCTAGATGAATCATTTGTTCATGAATTGCATTGAACCTAGAGGAATAGAACCTTGTCTTTTACTTAGAACAATAAGTTTAAGAAGGCATGTTGAATCCAAAAGTCCTTAGGCAGTGTTTAAATTTAAGTTTGGTTACTCTTAATCAATTTATTTCACTCACTATCTTTTGTTTAGAATATGCTTATTCTCAACAGGCTCAAAGGCTTAAGATGGGAGTTGATGTTTTGCTCCATTGTCTAACAAAGGCAAAAGAGAGCAAGTGACTTGGAGAAGAAGTTAGAACCAATGGCCACCAAGAACAGCCACCACAAGGAGTGGAGAGGAAAAACTGGTGGAATGTGATGAATCAGCTCTCCCATGGAGTAAGGTGTCTTTTGGTGTGTGCTTGATGTGAAAATCAATAGAGCACACATGCTGCAAGTTCAGATCATAATCAATCACAACGGAGGAATACTCACAAAGACTTGATATCAAAGTCTTTGCAAAGGCTATCTCTAAACCTTCTACTTATTCTTTGATTGATTATAATTTCTAATCTAGAAATGTTCATAGGATGAAAGAGAACCTATGAAGACTATGCATTGCATTTAGAACCTAGATGGATCCAAAATTCACCTTGACATTCATCATAATTCTCTATTATTCTTCATTATTCTCTTAAATCTCATCTATTCTACTTAAAATCTTATACTTTTAATCTCCAACACTCTGATTCTCTTATTCTCAAGATACTTACAATGTTCTTCTTTATGTTTAAAGGATAAAGATGACCAATTTAAGACATTCATTCTGTGTATGCTCATTCTTCCAAACTTGACTTTTATTCTTAGTGTTAAGCTTGTTGGGGGAAATAAAATGAGCATTCAATGGACACAAGTTGGCGCATTCACTGTACCAAGTTGAGATTCCAAGCTGGCCGTGACATGGCCTGATGTGGTTGCGGTTCTGGCTGTGCCAAGGAGCATGGCCGTGAGGCTTGCAAGCCCAGACAGGACTATGACCGTGAGGATTGCAAGTGTATGTATCAGACTTGTACCTTGTCATGCTTAGCTTGATTGCAAGCTTTATTTCCGTGATGGTCTGAGCACAAGAAGAGTGCTCAGTCAGTATCTTTCATGGAGGCTGTGAATAAGGTCATCCAAATCTTCTGTCATAAACTGAGGATAGAACCAATGGCCATCAAACTACCAAGTCTCATGGAGAAGGAGTAAGCTGGTAGAAAGTGATGAATCACCTCAGGACAAAATTCTCTCATCAAAGGTTCTATCTAGGATAAGTTCTTTAACTCTATGATTTAGATTGAGAATTTTGCTAGATATTATACTTGATACCAGACTTGATATTACTCAAGTTTTGGAATACTAATCTTTATTTTTGAGTTGCTATGATGTTTTAGATCAGGAAGTGATGAAAACAGTCATAAGCATGACTTACCCTACATCAATTAGGGGAAGCATGGTGGGAAAGTGTATTAGGAGATAAGTGTGCTCACTCTACTAAAGCTTAACTCTACAATCTTATTCTCTTAAGTTAGGCTTATTGAAAGTAGAAAGTAAAGCAAAATGAAGCTAGCCAAAGTGGATCCTACACATATAAGGGAAGAGAACCATGTGATCATGATGAATCCAGAAGAGAACCATGTGATCATGATGAATCCAAAGACCTTAATATGGAGTCCTTAGAGAACCAGACTGGTCTAGATCATATCATCCAAACCGCCATCCACTCTTATGAAAAGGAAGTTAAAATCATTCTTATATTATAATGCATTGGTTTATCTTGTGAGAATTGATAAATGCATGTATATGTGTATGTGAAACAGGTTTAAATTGAATTCTTTAAGGAAAGCTGGAACAAAATCACCTCTTAAAGACAAGAAGTCAAAAGAAAGAGGGAGAAATGGACAAGACTAAGAAGAAGTTTCAAAGCAGCCACTCACATGCAATTTCAACAATGGCAAATCCCTAGCTAAAAAGACTTCACTCTTTTCCCCTTAGTATTGGTTTTGTTCCAAAGGGTTTTCCATACTAAGGTTTTCAATGAGGAAGTTTTTTAAGGTACCAAGCTTGGTTTCTATGAATATTAAAAATAAAGCTTGAAAGGGAGTGAAGAGAAAAAGAGGAAAATCTCTTCATCTTTGCAAGTTCAACCATTCACTCATGCTTAAACTTGAGGGGGAGTGTTGAAATGAAGAAGAGAAGAAGTAGTTTAAGACAAAGAAGAGAGTATGAAGTGTTAGAAAGAAGAAGTGAGTAAATACTCTAAACGAAAGGGAGAGTATGAAAGAGCTTCTAAAACTATAGCCAAACAAGGGCATTAGGCACATAATAGAGAGTGTTTGGAGACAAGGATTGTAAACTCTCTATATAAACACTTATAATCCTCATTTGTAAGCAAGAGAAAATAATTCTCTCATTATTAATAAAATCCTTTCTCTCATCCTCTTGCCTCTATAACTCTTTTTCTATTCTCTTGATCAATGGTGAATCTAAATCTATCATTCTTTCAAACTTGTTCCATTCACGCTGCCTTGTTAATGGCAAGGTATGTAGTTTGATTATAGATGGTGATAGTTTTACTAATGTGGCTAGTGATTATATGGTGAGGAAGTCAGGACTTGTGGAGAAAGAGCACCCAAAGCCATACCCACAACAATGGCTTAACGATACTGGAGAACTTTGTGTGACTCATCAAATTAGTATCTTTGGAGATAGGAAAATACAAAGATGAAGTTCTTTGTGACGTTTTATCAATGGAGGCTGGACACATTTTTCTAACGCTGCTATGGCAATCAGATCATAAAGTCACTCATGATGGTTTCACAAACCGCCATTATTTTACTTTCAATGGCCGGAACACCACATTGATACCTATAACTACCTCTTTTCAAACCATAATTGATTCCTTGCTTTCCACAATTATGTGATCCAGGTCGAGCCCAATGGCCATGGTTCGCACGCAGATGACCGAATGGACGACCATATGGACGAACAGACTTACAAACCCATGATGGATGTTCTAGATGACCCGAAGGATGATCCGCGTTTGTACCACACAACCAGTTCCCAACCGTGCCTTGACCGTGCTACCGACCAGTTCCCAACCAGCCTCGACTAGCGTTCGTTCCAAGAACCAGTCACGGACCAAGCCTCGACCCAAACATTAGAGCCCACCAATCTGGCCTCACCAAGACATGGACCCGACCCTGACCAACGAGCAACCAAGGACCAAGATCCATGGACAAATACAACCGGTCCAATGACGCAATCAAAGACTATGGCACTTCAATAAGCTGTTGGCACCTACATAGCTCAAACTTCTCCAGAACCGGATCAACCCAGATTATCCGAAGGGTTGGAGAGCTAGCCTACCAGTTAGAGCTACTATCAGACATGGCATTACACCCGGTGTTTCATGTCGCAATGCTCCGAAAGAATATTAGGGATCCAACTGAGGTGAAACCACAAAGGATCGAAGAGTTATGGTCAAACCTCACATATCCAGAAGGTCTGATCTGAATAGGAGAAAGACGTATCAATAAATTGAAAAGCCGAGAAATCTCTCAACTACAAATCTTACGGGGAAAGCAGCACAGAATTGTTGTCACTTGGGAGGACAAAGATCGGTTCCGAAGGGAATATCCCGAGCTGTTCACTGAAGATACGACAGATTGAGCTTGTGAGTTCGGGGACAAATTCTTATAAAGAGGGGAGAATATAATGACCCGTACCTTAAATCAACCAGAAGGACTCGACAGTACAGTCGCAAGCTGTTAATGATCAGGGACAGTCCAATACCAAGTATATTGGTCCGCGGAAAGTAAAAATTAGTCAAGAAAAGTAGTTTTCGTAAAGGAAAGAACTAGTCTGATCTGGAGTCCGCCTAAGACTGATGAGTGAAGGGAGGCGCCAGTGTGTAACCATTAAGCATGAAATAGAATATGGGCCCCAAATAGTCAACATAACTTAAACCCAAATAAATACTTAGTCTAGAATATAGAATAAAGCTAGGAAAAGCCCAATAATACTTAGGCTGAAAATCGAATGAAGACTTGTGAATGAGATGGGATTGTGAACAAGTCTTCACCGTCTTGCACACTAAGAGTATTGCCTCATTAAAACCCTCTTCAGAAAACCCAGTGGGATAAAACCGAAGATAGGAAAAAGAGTACAATTTCCTAGCATGACTTTTGGTGTCTCTACCGGATGGTAATGGTAAAGACACCGGAGGAGGAAGAGTCTTCCAAAAGGAACCTCCATGGCTCCTTATCTAGCTGGAACGGGTCGGCAGTGCATGGGACGGTCGAGGTGTGGTCTGGTGGACGGTCAGACGTGGTCGAGTGGGACGGCTGGAACGTTGCACTCGGACACGGGCTGGTCGGGTCTTGGCATGACGGTCCGGTCGCTGGCTGGTTGTCTAGTCCGTGATCGGGTGGTTGGGATGTCCGGGACAGGCATGAGCTCCAGAACTGGTCAAGATGTGGCTGGTACAGGGCTGCATTGTCCAGGTCGCCATGGTCGGTATAGAGCTGGTCATGGGCGGCTGGAAGTCTGGTCCGGCTCCACTCTCCAGTAGCATGCCGAGCTTGTCTCATAACGCCTTCCTCTTCGACCGTGTGAGTGGTCCTGGAGGGATGACTGGTGCAGTAGCTGGCTCGATGTCCTCATCATGTGGACTTTAAACCAATTACCTCCAAGGTCGAAACAATTGTGCCAAGGCCAGGTAAGGTCAAAGTTGTGGAAGGACCAACAAAGACACGAGACATACGCTGTTTTAAATGTCAAGGACTCAGCAATTATGCTAATGAGTGTACTAATAAAAAGATTATGGTGCTCCTAGAAAATGGTGAAGTTCATACTGAGGAAGAAGAAGAAGACAACCTAAGGACCGATCTGGACTTTGATGAAGGCTTCGAGCTGCCTGTGTCTGGACAAATTTTGGTGGCCCGTCGATCCCTCAGTGTTCAATTTAAGACTGATGAACAAGAACAACGGGAGAACTTTGTTGAAATGAAGAAGAGAAGAAGTAGTTTAAGACAAAGAAGAGAGTATGAAGTGTTAGAAAGAAGAAGTGAGTAAATAATCTAAACCAAAGGGAGAGTATGAAGGAGCTTCTAAACCTATATCCAAACAAGAGCATTAGGCACATAATAGAGAGTGTTTGGACACAAGGATTGTAAACTCTCTATATAAACACTTGTACTCCTCATTTGTAAGCAAGAGAAAATAATTCTCTCATTATTAAAAATCCTTTCTCTCATTCTCTTGCCTCTAAAACTCTTTCTCTATTCTCTTGATCAATGGTGAATCTAAATCTATCAATCTTTCATGGTATCAGAGTTAGATTGCATCAAATCTAGGTAAAATTCGTCATTCGTTTATTGAGTCAAGAAGAAAACATCTTCTTCTCAATCTTCTTCTAGTTCAATTTCGACCGTCATCTTGAAACTCTAATTCCAGCCAAACCACGACTCTTTTTGATGATATGTTTTTTCTGGATTGTAAATAGGCGAAGTTGTGAAGCCACGCCAATTGGAATTGCATCATTTGACCCAGGGAATCAAAAGTTACAAATTATGTTGCATAGGACCTCCGCGAGTGCCTCTGCCGCGAACCTCCGTGTTTCCTAGGTCATTCTGTCATTTTATGTTTATCAAATCGCGATTTTCCAAATCCTAAAATCAATCCCTTGAAGTCTAGTTTCTGTATAAAGAAAGCAGAACTCATTTCACTTACATATGAAAGAAGTTCTTGAAGTTGTTCTGCAAGACGTCAGAAATCGCCTCTCACAAGAATCTGGTGATAAAATTCTTATCCTTTCTCAGTTTTTTAAAAATATTTGAATCTGGAAAGTTAGATAAGTATCTTGTGAGGGTCTCCACGAAGTTTGGTTTCAATCAGAAGGGTTTAAGTCTTCATGATTGATTCTTTTGATATCTTTATCAAACTTTGAAATTCTAAAAATAGAAGGAAAACTTGAAATTTTGGATTGATTTAGTAATAAAATTCGAAAAATTGTATTTGTTGATCTTGGTTGTGAAGATAAGGACTGTTAGAAGTTGATCTAGTTGGTTGGAGTTGGTTAAAATCTGTTGCAGGAGTTGGTTGAAGTTAGTTGAAGGGAGTTAAGTTGTTGACTTGGTTGGCAAGAAACTACTCATTACCAAAGAAGAAGCGGACAAGCTTAAGGAGCTTAAAGAAGATCAAAGGCGTCGATATTGGATTTAGCTCCTGAAGTTCTGATTGAGATAATCGGTTTATTGCCCTTCAAGCAAGCTGCACGAACGAGGGTTGTCTTGAAGTCTTGGAGGAATCTCAATCGTGAAATGAAGAACATCGTCTTCAGAGAATCTGAGTTTGTGAATCTCCCTGCTTCAGATGTTGATGGAAAAACGCCGAAGAGAGCATAACCTTATGCACCAATGGTTCTCGAGATTCCCTGACCCTGCTTCTGATATAGAAGATTTTGGCTTCGTGGTTCGTTTTCCCCATTGCGTTTACAATCAAACAACAATCGAATCATTAAAGCTAAGTGCGTGCTACATCAATCGGTCAGTGTTCAAGAAATCAATAGCGCTAAAAAGCCTCACCATTGGTCAGCTCGATCTCACAGATCTCTCAGCCTTTCTTTCAAAATTTCCTTCGCTTGAGAGTCTGAGATTCTTAAAATTTGTGAGCCTTGACACTGTAGTTAACAAGAGGATGCAAGAAGCGTACTTGAATTTTGGGTTAGAAACAGAGCATGAAGATGGAACCAGAATAATTCTGGGTACTCTCCTCAATGAAATCTCGCACCCTGCGGCATGGTTACTTGACGGTGCTGTGCGAGAGAGAGTAGAAGGTGGGAGAGTGCTGTTCATAAGCACTCCACCATGGCTCAGAAGTCTCTGGATATCAAGGGAAAATGATTGCGAAGAAAAACTATGCTGAGAAAGCTCAAATGAAAATGCACGAGGAGAGTTCATCAAGGCGTAAAGCTGATGAGAATGTTCAGTAAGGAGCTGTTCCTACTTATCTCCTTGATCGTGAGGATACCACTCGGGCCAAGGTTCTTAGCAACACCATTAAGCAAAAGAGGAAAGAGAAAGCTGGGAAATGGAAGGTCCCACTACCAAAGGTCACTCCCATGGCTGAAGATGAAATGTTCCGAGTGATCCGATCTGGGAAGAGAAAAAAACAAAACAGTGGTAAAGAATGGTAACGAAAGCTACATTACTCAGATCTGGTTTCACAAGGAAGCCACCAAAGTATGAGCGATTCATCCGCTCGTCTGGACTGCGTTTCACCAAGGCCCACGTCACTCACCCTAAACTAAAATGCACTTTCTGTCTTGAAATCATTGGGATCAAGAAGAATTCAAACGGTCCAATGTATACATCACTTGGTGTCATGACCAGAGGAACAATCATTGAGGTCAATGTGAGTGAGCTTGGTCTTGTTACACCAGCTGGAAAAGTTGTCTGGGGGAAATACGCCCAAGTGACGAACAACCCAGAGAATGACGGATGTATAAACGCTGTTTTGCTTGTGTAATCATAATTTCCAGCATTGTCAGAGAGATTTGGACAGAGACAAGAGGAAGATTTGGGTTATGGAGGAGTATAGGCTCGTTGATAAATGTAAGCAAGATCAAATGCTGGTGGATGCTCATGATTGGCCTAGCCATTTCCTCCAAAGAAAACAAGTGTACGTTGTAGTGCCATGGAGTATTGTGGATGCTCGTCAGAGTTCAAGTGCAAAGAGTTCACAACAAATCACCCACAAGATTACCCATCAGGAGACCTTGTAGAAGATGTGTGCAAAAAGGATAAACCTTCTAAGATGGAAAGTTCAATTGATTCTTCCTAAGTTGCTGCTCCAAAGGAGGAAACATTACTGGACCACCAAAGGCACTTGAAAGCAACATAATGAAAGGGACTGCCTAGATCAGAACCTGTTCCTAAACTCAAATGCAAAGACCTAGTATTAAAGTCTTATGCATTCAATTTATTTCTAAACTCTTATCTAACTATTTTGTTTATTTCATTGATGATTGTGTGAGTTAGAGCTTTAGGAAATCTGGTATCTAGGTGGTTAGTAAATCATGAATTTTATTGAATTTTGTTCATGTATTTAGAAATTGGTAGAATGAGACATTTTGAACCTTGTTTAGCTAGATGAATCATTTGTTCATGAATTGCATTGAACCTAGAGGAAGAGAACCTTGTCTTTTACTTAGAACAATACGTTTAAGAAGGCATGTTGAATCCAAAAGTCCTTAGGCAGTGTTTAAATTTAAGTTTGGTTACTCTTAATCAATTTATTTCACTCACTATCTTTTGTTTAGAATATGCTTATTCTCAACAGGTTCAAAGGCTTAAGATGGGAGTTGATGTTTTGCTCCATTGTCTAACAAAGGCAAAAGAGAGCAAGTGGCTTGGAGAAGAAGTTAGAACCAATGACCACCAAGAACAGCCACCACAAGGAGTGGAGAGGAAAAACTGGTGGAATGTGATGAATCAGCTCTTGCATGGAGTAAGGTGTCTTTTGGTGTGTGCTTGATGTGAAAATCAATAGAGCACAATGCTGCAAGTTCAGATCATAATCAATCACAACAGAGGAATACTCACAAAGACTTAATATCAAAGTCTTTGCAAAGGCAATCTCTAAACCTTCTACTTATTCCTTGATTGATTAAAATTTCTAATCTAGAAATGTTCATAGGATGAAAGAGAACCTATGAAGACTATGCATTTCATTTAGAACCTAGATGGATCCAAAATTCACCTTGACATTCATCATAATTCTCTATTATTCTTCATTATTCTCTTAAATCTCATCTATTCTACTTAAAATCTTATACTTTTAATCTCCAATTATCTGATTCTCTTATTCTCAAGATACTTACAATCTTCTTCTTTATGTTTAAAGGATAAAGATGACCAATTTAAGACATTCATTCTGTATATGCTCATTCTTCCAAACTTGACTTTTATTCTTAGTGTTAAGCTTGTTGGGGGAAATAAAATGAGCATTCAATGGACACAAGTTGGCGCATTCACTGTACCAAGTTGAGATTCCAAGCTGGCCGTGACATGGCCTGATGTGGTTGCGGTTCTGGCTGTGCCAAGGAGCATGGCCGTGAGGCTTGCAAGCCCAGACAGGACTATGACCGTGAGGATTGCAAGTGTATGTATCAGACTTGTACCTTGTCATGCTTTGCTTGATTCCAAGCTTTATTTCCGTGATGGTCTGAGCACAAGAAGAGTGCTCAGTCAGTATCTTTCATGGAGGCTGTGAATAAGGTCATCCAAATCTTCTGTCATAAACTGAGGATAGAACCAATGGCCATCAAACTACCAAGTCTCATGGAGAAGGAGTAAGCTGGTAGAAAGTGATGAATCACCTCAGAACAAAATTCTCTCATCAAAGGTTCTATCTAGGATAAGTTCTTTAACTCTATGATTTAGATTGAGAATTTTGCTAGATATTATACTTGATACCAGACTTGATATTACTCAAGTTCTGGAATACTAATCTTTATTTTTGAGTTGCTATGATGTTTTAGATCAGGAAGTGATGAAAACAGTCATAAGCATGACTTACCCTACATCAATTAGTGGAAGCATGGTGGGAAAGTGTATTAGGAGATAAGTGTGCTCACTCTACTAAAGCTTAACTCTACAATCTTATTCTCTTAAGTTAGGTTATTGAAAGTAGAAAGTAAAGCAAAATGAAGCTAGCCAAAGTGGATCCTACACATATAAGGGAAGAGAACCATGTGATCATGATGAATCCAGAAGAGAACCATGTGATCATGATGAATCCAAAGACCTTAATATGGAGTCTTTAGAGAACCAGACTGGTCTAGATCATATCATCCAAACCGCCATCCAGTCTTATGAAAAGGAAGTTAAAATCATTCTTATATTATAATGCATTGGTTTATCTTGTGAGAATTGATAAATGCATGTATATGTGTATGTGAAACAGGTTTAAATTGAATTCTTTAAGGAAAGCTGGAACAAAATCACCTCTTAAAGACAAGGAGTTAAAAGAAAGAGGAAGAAATGGACCAGAATTAGAAGAAGCTTCAAAGCAGCCACTCACATGCAATTTCAACAATGGCAAATCCCTAGCTAAAAAGACTTCACTCTTTTCCCCTTAGTATTGGTTTTGTTCCAAAGAGTTTTCCATACTAAGGTTTTCAATGAGGAAGTTCTTTAAGGTACCAAGCTTGGTTTCTATGAATATTAAAAATAAAGCTTGAAAGGGAGTGAAGAGAAAAAGAGGAAAATCTCTTCATCTTTGCAAGTTCAACCATTCACCCATGCTTAAACTTGAGGGGGAGTGTTGAAATGAAGAAGAGAAGAAGTAGTTTAAGACAAAGAAGAGAGTATGAAGTGTTAGAAAGAAGAAGTGAGTAAATACTCTAAACGAAAGGGAGAGTATGAAAGAGCTTCTAAAACTATAGCCAAACAAGGGCATTAGGCACATAATAGAGAGTGTTTGGACACAAGGATTGTAAACTCTCTATATAAACACTTATACTCCTCATTTGTAAGCAAGAGAAAATAATTCTCTCATTATTAATAAAATCCTTTCTCTCATCCTCTTGCCTCTATAATTCTTTTTCTATTTTCTTGATCAATGGTGAATCTAAATCTATCATTCTTTCAAACTTGTTCCATTCACGCTGCCTTGTTAATGGCAAGGTATGTAGTTTGATTATAGATGGTGATAGTTTTACTAATGTGGCTAGTGATTATATGGTGAGGAAGTCAGGACTTGTGGAGAAAGAGCACCCAAAGCCATACCCACAACAATGGCTTAACGATACTGGAGAACTTTGTGTGACTCATCAAATTAGTATCTTTGGAGATAGGAAAATACAAAGATGAAGTTCTTTGTGACGTTTTATCAATGGAGGCTGGACACATTTTTCTAACGCTGCTATGGCAATCAGATCATAAAGTCACTCATGATGGTTTCACAAACCGCCATTATTTTATTTTCAATGGCCGGAACACCACATTGATACCTATAACTACCTCCTTTCAAACCATAATTGATTCCTTGCTTTCCACAATTAGGTGATCCAGGTCGAGCCCAATGGCCATGGTTCGCACGCAGATGACCGAATGGACGACCATATGGACGAACAGACTTACAAACCCATGATGGATGTTCTAGATGACCCGAAGGATGATCCATGTTTGTACCACACAACCAGTTCCCAACCGTGCCTTGACCGTGCTACCGACCAGTTCCCAACCAGCCTCGACTAGCGTTCGTTCCAAGAACCAGTCACGGACCAAGCCTCGACCCAAACATTAGATCCCACCAATCTGGCCTCACCAAGACATGGACCCGACCCTGACCAACGAGCAACCAAGGACCAAGATCCATGGACAAATACAACCGGTCCAATGACGCAATCAAAGACTATGGCACTTCAATAAGCTGTTGGCACCTACATAGCTCAAACTTCTCCAGAACCGGATCAACCCAGATTATCCGAAGGGTTGGAGAGCTAGCCTACCAGTTAGAGCTACTATCAGACATGGCATTACACCCGGTGTTTCATTTCGCAATGCTCCGAAAGAATATTAGGGATCCAACTGAGGTGGAACCACAAAGGATCGAAGAGTTATGGTCAAACCTCACATATCCAGAAAGTCTGATCCGAATAGGAGAAAGACGTATCAATAAATTGAAAAGCCGAGAAATCTCTCAATTACAAATCTTATGGGGAAAGCAGCACAGAATTGTTGTCACTTGGGAGGACAAAGATCGGTTCCGAAGAGAATATCCCGAGCTGTTCACTGAAGATACGACAGATTGAGCTCGTGAATTCGGGGACAAATTCTTATAAAGAGAGGAGAATATAATGACCCGTACCTTAAATCAACCAGAAGGACTCGACAGTACAGTCGCAAGCCGTTAATGATCAGGAACAGTCCAATACCAAGTATATTGGTCCGCGGAAAGTAAAAATAAGTCTAGAAAAGTAGTTGTCGTAAAGGAAAGAACCAGTCTGATCTGGAGTCTGCCTAAGACTGATGAGTGAAGGGAGGCGCCAGTGTGTAACCATTAAGCATGAAGTTTACTTTTGGTTATTAAAAGGGACAGGTGCCTTGCCTTTAAGAAACCAGGTCAGGGACAGGTGGCATTCTCTTAAGCTAACATCTCAGGGAACATGTGTTTTCTGTCTAAATTGCCATGGCCAGGACAGGTGTCCATTTTCTAAACTAACCAGATCAAGAACAGATGGCTGTGGCTTAAGCTGGTGATTAAGCATAAGTGGACAGGTGGCTGCGGTTTAAAGTATTGAGTAAACATTAGTGTACAGGTGTTTAACCTTAATCATGCAGAAGTTACTTATAAATACTTCCCCTTAACCTATTTGTTTACCTTAGAAAAAAGAAAAGAAACACCCAGAGAGTGTGAGACCAAAACCGTAAAGAAAGGAAAAGGGAAGAGAGAAAGAACCTGCGGCCGTGAGCAAAGCCTAGGAAGGAGGAGGAGACCACTAAGCCAAACCTGTGTTCTAGGACCGATTTTAAAATCCGTGAGTTGGTTTAGTTTAAGCAAGAACGTGGTCGAATTTGGTTAGGCTAGGAAGTGAATTTAATATGGTGCATGTTCATGAATTTATGCCCACTGGATCTTTTATATGTGCATGGTTTAGTTTGTTTTCTGCTTGATATTATGTTGGCAACATGATTGTTATACATGCGATTATTGCCTATGGTTGTTGCGGTTGATTTTAATGCTTGATTGTTTAAGTTGTGGATGAGGAATATGCATGTTTTCTAGTCACGGTCATGCATGTGGGTTGCGGGATAAATGTCTGTTTAACATGCGGGTTAGCATGTGGTGTTTAAGTGACTTAGGGATTCCATTATTATGCGAGGGATGGCTTGCCACCATCCTGTGGGCGACTTGCTAGGCATATGTTCGTCTTCGTGAAGTCCTTGTAGCCATAGTAGCTAAGGATTCACCGGAACGGGAAGGAAGTGAGCTAAGTCACATTGCGCGCATGGGTAGACTTAAGGCCTTAGCTCAGGTAGAGTTTACGGATGGGTCTTGCATATTAAGGAAGATTGTACATGTTTGATCTTCGCTTATACTAGTTTGTGAATGTTTGTTTGTATGTGGATTGTAATTGTGGGATTGGGTACCTAGTCTTACTTACGAGCTCACTCAGCATTATGTGCTGACCGAACTGGTTCTTGTAAATCGGAGCAAGCCTGCAGTAGGAAGGCGTGACCAGCCAGTATAGATTTCCCGTCCCCTTTTGTATTAAGTATGCTTTCGGCTTATCTTATCACGCTTCTATATTTTTTATGGTTTTGTTTTTGCGTAATATGTTGTATAGCAGCTTATAGATTTTGTAAATGGTTTTTGGATAGTAATATATAAATGATGTTTTGCTGTAAAGTCTTTATAAGTAATCTGCATGTTATAAGTTTAATGTGGTTTTAAGTTTTAGTATGTTTAAGCCCCGGCCGGGCAAGTTAACGAGGATTTCAATTCTTGGTTTGAAAACCTCGAACTGAAGGAGTTAAACTTGAGGTACGGATCTTGGTTCTTTGGACTTTCGAAATGTATTCGGAAGAACGAATGATCTAGATTCGGATCTATCGTAACACCTTTGGTCTAGGAGGAACGGGGGGTGTTACAAGGTGGACAGTTTACCGACCTTTCCGAACCGATCCTTCCCTTTTTTAGTTTCAACCTTTAAATATACCCAATCTCCTACTCCAAAGACTAATTCCTGTATATGCTGGTCCGCGTACTTCTTCTGGCGGTCTTGGGTCTTTTTCATGTTTTTTCTGACCGTCCTAATCTTTTCCGTGATCTCGTCCTCAATACTTTGTCCGAACATTCTTCTTTCTCCTACTTCGACCCAGCACATGGGGTGCGACAAGGACGACCATATAAAGCTTCATAAGGTGACATACCTATACTTGAATAATAGATGTTGTTATAGGAGAATTCTACCAAAGGTAGATGTTGCTCCCATTTTCTGGCCCAGTCGAGGATGCACATCCGAAGCATGTCCTCGATTGTTCGAATTGTCCTTTCCGTCTGGCAGTCGGTCTTGGGGTGGAATGTCGTACTTATATGTAATTCTGTTCCAAGGGCATTTTGAAAAGCTCTCCATAACCGTGCGGTAAATCTCGGATCACTATCCGACACTATGTTGGCTGGTACCCCGTTCAATCTTACTATCACGTTCAAATAAAGCTTGGCCAACGTATCAAACCGATCTCCTAACTTAATTGGGAGAAAATGAGCGGATTTAGTCAGACGATCCACGATTACCCAAATAGCATCGTGTCCTCGACCTGGTGCTATCGGTAATCCCTTAATGAAGTCCATGACCACTGCTTCCCACACACTATGTTGGCTTGATACCACCTTGCTACTGCCTTTTTAATCCTGGGCCAATGGTAATAACGTCGGATGTCCCAATACATCTTGGTGGATTTTTGTCTCAAAGGGTTTTCTCACCAAGGTTTTCAATAAGGCTTGGATGAACATTTATATGTCCATTTACGTAGGGCCTATAACAGATTTTGGATCAGAATCTTGTCTATTTTGGCCCGGCCCATTTCTTTTTGTTTTCCCTTTGGCATGTGCATTGATTACATGTTTGACTTCTTTGTATTTTGTTAAGTCTTGTTCTTCTATGTCTTGGAATTTTTGTCAAACATACAAGCTAAGCTTTGACCACCGAGTTCTCTCTCTCTCTCTCTCAAACCCATCTCTATTTAAACTCGGCCTTGCCCATATTGTAAGCTTTTTATCGAATTTTTTATTTATAAAGTTTCTTATAAGAGCAATAAAATTTTCAGTCATTTCAAGTAGTGTGTTATATCTACTTGTTCTTGTGAATCCCTTCCTGGTGTGTCATATCCAGTTATCCAATTCAAAAAATCCTTCTTTTTGGCCGGTGTGTCATATCCAGCTGACAGAAGCCGGGTTGTTCAAGGTTATTCCGCAGGATTGTTCTTGTCCCTTTTGATCCCTCCTTCATCTCGCTTGATCATTCGACAGCCCGTCATTCTATCCCGTTCTATCCCCACTTTGATCATTCACAAACATTTCAAAACTGACCGTACATCTTCTGCCGCTTCCAATAAAATCCTCACTCTATTGGCCGATCTTGGATGAGTGGTTCCTTCTGAAAGATTATAAGATTAAGAGATTTGTAAAATCAGAGAATGAGAGATTAGAGAGATTTAGAGAGAAAATGATTTTATTAAGAGAATGAGAATAATAGTTTCTTAGTTACAAATGAGAATGAAGAGAGATATTTATACTAATCTAGTCTGTGATTGTTTGGATACAAGGACTGTCTTATAAATGAATGGCTACAAGGATAACATAACACTAGAACACAAACAAGACGTAGACACTCCCTCTTTAACTATGTAACACACGACTATTATAAGAAAGCATGAAGGGCTTTCTAAATTCATCATTTCTTCTTCATTCCAACACTCCCCCTCAAGCTTAAGACATGAAGAATGTCTAACCTTGCAACCATGAAGTATTACCTCATTAAAAACCTAAAGAAGGAAAACCCAATTGGGACAAAACCTTTTCTAGAGAAAAAGAGTATAACACTCCATGTTGGGATCATTGGTGTGGAATGGTCATAAAGCCAAGTCTTGGATAGATGGAGGCGCCATTCTTCAGAGATGTTGCCTTGGTGAATACATCAACTAATTGGTCATCACTCCTTGTATAGCAAGGCAAGATGATACATTTCCCAATAACGTCTCTTACTTTGTGGCAGTCTACTTCTATATGCTTGGTCCTTTCATGGAACACACAGTTGGAGGATATGTGTATGGCAGCCTGATTGTCACAATGGATGGTGATAGGGTCTTCATACTTCACGGCCAGGTCTTCCAAAAGTTGCTTTAGCCAAATGCATTCAGTTGTAAGCTTCCTCATTGCTCTATTTTCTGATTCTGCACTAGAGCATGATACCACCTTTTGCTTCTTGATTTTCCAAGTCACAAGGTTTTCTCCTATGAAAGTACAATAGCCAGTGGTACTTCTCCTATCCTCCCTATCTCCTGCCCAATCTGCATCACAATAACCAACCACATTTGTGTTTTTATTGCAACCCATCCATATACCTTGTTCATGTGTGCCCTTTAGATATCTCAAAATCCGCATAGCCATCTCCCAATGTCTCATCTTTGGACCTTGCATGTGTTGTGATACCTGATTCACAGCAAAACATAAATTTGGTCTTGTGATGGTTAGATAAATAAGCTTACCAACCACTTTCCTATGGAACTTAGGATCATGAAAATCAATTTCCTACTCTAGCTCCCCCTTAGTTGTGATTTTATAACCTTCTTCTAAGGATGTTTTGGCTGGTTTAGCTTTCATCATACCTGTAGAGGTTAGTAAATCTACAACATACTTCCTTTGAGATAAAAAGAGACCTTCCTTGAACCTACACACTTCAATTCCTAAGAAGTATTTAAGTTCTCCTAGATCCTTAATATCAAAGACACTCTTTAAGTAATCTTTAGTAGATGCAATACCAACACTATCACTACCAGATATGATTATATCATCTACATAAATAAGAGTTACCACAATACCTTCCTTGCTTTTTAGTGTAAAAAGAGTATGTTCAACTTCAAATCTTTTGAAGCCTTTATCCATTAATGTTACACTTAGCTTGTGGTACCAAGTTCTTGGAGATTTTTTAAGGCCATAGATAGCCTTCCTCAGCCTAAGAATATTGCCGCTTCCAACCTCCTATAGACCTGGTGGTGGTGACATGTATACCTCTTCTTCTAGCTCACCTTGCAAGAAAGCATTCTTAACATCCATTTTTCAAACTCTCACTCAAGGTTAGTAGCAAGTGAAAGAACTACATTAACAGAATGAAGCTTAGCTACAGGTGCAAAGGTATCCCTATAATCCTCACCATATGTCTGAGTGAAACCCCTAGCCACCAACCTAGCTTTATATCTATCAATTTCACCATTACTTTTGTATTTAATGGTAAAAATCCATTTAGAACTTACAGCCCTTTTTCCTGTTGGTAGAGTAGCTGAAGCATAAGTACCATTCATTTCCATGGCTTGTTTCTCAGCTAGAATAGCATCCCTCCATTGCATCTTGGTCATAGCTTCTTCATATGTCTTTGGAATCTGCTCCTTATCAAGAATAGAAATGAAGGCAACATGATTAGAAGGTAAGTGAGCAATATTACGAACTCCCTGATCATGATGAGTAACAACATTCACATTGTAGAACACTGGTGGTTTCCTTTGTCTTGTGCTCCTTCTTAGGACAGTAGGTGGAGCCTCTTGAATAGGATCCTCCTCTTCACATATAAAACTTCAATAGGAGTAGGCACTTCTGTTGATCTTTTGGAAACTGAGACTTGATTCTTCTCCTGCTGAGTCTTGTTGGACATGAGTAGATGTCTCTCCCCCCCCCCCATGGTCAAAAGGAGGAAGGCCAGGAGAACTGAAGGCACCAGGCTGCGGTTGGTGGGAATGGCCGGATGGTGTAGATGGTCGTGGATCAGATGGTGTGGTCGCGGCTGGTTGGCTAGGACCAGTCATGGCTGGACCAGGTGGTGCATGAGGAGCCGTGGCTGGGGACTGCTGAGCCTGAGGAGATACAATACCAAGGCTTTCCAAGAGCCTCCTCAAGTTCTAAGTTTGGTCTGATCTTGTTGATGAGATGTCTTAAAATTGATCCCAAGTTCCTTTTTCATAGAAACGTTTTGCTTCTTGGAACTTAACATCTCTGGATACCAAGACTCTTTTAGTCTCTGGGTCATAACATTTGTATACTTTCTGAGTAGAAGAATACCTAATGAACATAGCTTTGGTACTCTTTGGGTCCAGCTTGTTCCTTTGCTTCCTTGGAACTAATACAAAACAAACACAACCAAAAACTCTCAAATTATCAATATTGGGTATAGTTTTGCTTAGTACCTCTAGGACTTTTGTAGGAGTCCTATTAATCAAGTAGCATGCAACTACAAGAGCATCCCCCCAAAATCTCTTGGGAACTTTCATGTGGAACATCATTGTTCTCACTACTTCCATCAAATGTATATTCTTCCTTTCAGCCACTCCATTTTGTTGTGGAGTGTAGGACAGCTGGTTTGATGTTCAATGCCATGTTTGGCTAAATTTTTTTGAAGTCTGGTGCTAGTGTATTCTTCTCCATTATCTGTTATAAAGCATTTAATACTTGCATTATATTGAATAGTAACATATGCTTGAAAATTTAAAAATGTATCAAATACTCTATCTTTAGAGCTAAGTAAAGTAACCCAAGTATATTTGGACTTTTCATCAATAAATATCACAAAATACTTATGGTTTTCTCTAGATGGGAATGGAGATGTCCAAACATCATAATGCACCAACTCAAAACAATTATCATAAGTATGCATAGATTTTTCAAAAACTGCTTTACAATGCTTTCCAAGTATACAAGAATCACACAAATCCTTTGGCATTTTCAAACCATGAACAATCAATTCAAGTGCTCTAGGATGAGGATGTCCTAATCTAGCATGCCAAAGATCATAATCAGTATTAAATGAACTAGATTGAAAGGCCGCCTCTAACTCACTAACACTAGTCATGTTTTCAAGCACATACAAGTCATCTCTTGTGGTTCCTTAACCAAATTTTCTACTAGTCTCAATAACCTGAAAATAGAAATCATTAGGACCAAATATAGCTTGACAACTTAAATCAGTAGTAGTTCTTTTAACTGAAAGCAAATTAGAAGTAAAGGAAGACATGTAAAAGGCTTTAGATTCTTTATCAAACAACTTCAATTTTCCTATGCTTTTGATTGGTACTTTAATTACATTAGCAATGAGAACATTACATAGGGCAGGTTCTACATTCTCTAGCAATCCTAAATCACTAATCATGTGATGAGAAGCACCAGAATAAACCACCAATGATTTAGGAGCATTAGGAGTAAAAGAAGTTCGGAAAGAAGCATGAAAAGTTTTACCCATCACATTGCTATCTTTTATTTCCTTGATAAAAGCTTCTAAGTATGATTTTGTCACAAATGCAGATGCTGGAGGCATGGCACTAGTAGAGGCAGAGTGAAGAACTGAGCTGCTACCACACGCCTTTGAGGATGCGGTCACAAGGCTGTGAGCTTGAGTGAGGCTAGCCGTGGGTTGCTGTGGCCGAGAGGCCCAGGTTGGCTTCAGCTGAGGATGGAGTACCCAGTACTCCTTCTTTGTATGGCAATTCCTCTTGCAATGGTCACATATTTGTCTCATCTTCCTAGATTCATTTTCTGGTTTGAAGAAGCTTTTGTGTGCAGTTACTAATTCAGCCTTGTTGCCAAATAATCCATGAGATCCTTGGTCCTTTTGGATTTGAGCACAAACATCTTCCAAACTAGGAAGCTTATCAGACCTGAGAATATGCTTAATAAGATCTGAGTAAGAAGTATTAAGTGTTAATAGTAACCCAAACACCTTATCTTGTTCTTTTCTTTCAAAGAGAATATTTGGGTCAATGGAGGCTGGCCTTAGCATTTCTAGCTCAGCCCACAATGCTCTAAAAGAGCCATAATGCTTTGTGAATTATGCATCCTCCTGCCTTAATTTATTTATAGCCTTATTCACTTCAAAAATTCTTAAAAAGGTTAGTGGTGTTTCCATACACCTTTTGCAAAGTGTCCCAAAGATCCTTTGCATTTTCACAAAATGAATAAGCCTCCAAAAGATCACTAGCAAGAGAATTTTGAAGTATATAAAGTACCAACTGGTCTTCTTGATACCATTTGGCTTGAGCAGCCACAGCCTCACTAACTTCAGCCACTTCTGAAAGTGGCTTGAATTTCCATATTTTATAGGCTGAGCAGACTTGAAACACTGGCCGGGTGACTGGACAGATGGTCGGGACAGGTCTGGTCGGGTGTGACAGCTGGTCGGGCGCCTGGTCGGAATGAGTGTGTATCACGCGAACACGAAGAGAACTCGGGCATGCGGTCACGTTGGTCTGGTCTGGTCTGGTATTGTCCTTGGTCCTTGCGTTCCGTGTTCCAGACAGATGGTCGAGCGCCTGGTCCTTCGTATGATCTAACGAACTAGCCAACGAACCGCTCACGAACTGATCAAGCGATTGTGGATTCGTTGAACCGGTCACGAACTGATCAAGCGATTGGATTTGTGTCTCACAGGGCGTGTCACGAACAGGTCACGTGAGCAACTCGTGTACTGGGCTCACGTACTGGAACAAGAAGACTTGCCGGCGTGTACTGGACTTGAACAGAGCTGAAGGGGCGTGATAATCCAAAACAACAAAGCTTGCAGTCCAAGTAACAATTAACAACCTATAACCAACTTCAACTACCTGCAACAACCTTAACCAATTCTTGCAACAAGATTTAACAAAATACAACCACCTAATAACAGAACTTATCTTCTATTAACAGTAAAAAAAATTGATTTATGATTTATGATTTAATATCAATCCTAAAATTTCAAGATTCCATCTATAAAGTATTCAAAGATTAACAAGGAAATCAAGAAAATCAATCTTGAAGTCTTAAACCTATTAGATTGAACCCAAATTTCGTGGAGACCCTCAAAAGATACTTATTTAACTTTCCAGATTCAAATAATTAAAGAAAACTGAGAAAGGATTAGAATTTTATCACCAGGATCTTGTTATGGGCGACTTTGGACGTCTCTGAGGAAAAATTCAAGAAAATTCTTCAAATAAATGGAATTGAGTTCTGATTTATTTAAACAGAAACTAGACTCGAAGATCTTGTGTTTAGGATTTATAAAAAGGCGATTTGATGAAGAATCAACGTCGAAATGACCTGGGAAACACAAAGGTTCCCGACGGAGGCACTCGTGGAGATCCGTTGCAAGAAAATTCGTAACTTTTGATTCCCTGGGTCAAATGATGCAATTCAAATTGGTGTGGCTTCAAAAATCTCCTATATATAATCTAGAGAAAGCAGATCGTCAAAAGGAGTCATGGTTTGCAGGAATTTGAGTTACAAGATGACGGTCGAGATAGAACAAGAAGACGATTGAGAAGAAGATGATTTCTTCTTGATTCAATGAATGAATGATGAATTTTACCCATATTTGATGCAACCTGGCTCTGATACTATGAAAGATTATGAGATTAAGAGATTTTTAGAATGAGAGAATGAGAGATTAGAGATATTTAGAGAGAAGAATGATTTTATTGAGAGAATGAGAATAATAGTTTCTTAGTTACAAATGAGAAGGAAGAGAGATATTTATACTAATCTAGTATAGGCTTGTTTGGATACAAGGATTGCCTTATACTTGAATGGCTACAAGGATAACATAACACTAGAACACAAACAAGCCTTAGACACTCCCTCTTTAACTATGTAACACACGGCTATTATAAGAAAGCATGAAAGACTTTCTAAATTCATCATTTCTTCTTCATTCCAACACCTTCTCCCAAGGATCACGTCACAGAACATCCACACTATCCACGGCCAAAAAGATATCTTCTCCACTATCTCAAAATCGCAAATAATGTGTCCATTTTTTAATGGAAGTGTTTTTGATTCCGGAGCAAGGAGATACGAGGCTGGTGTTCTTATCCATGTTGCTCTCGCAAAAGGGCAGGAAAAATATGTGGTTTCAATCATCCTCACTATAGCCGCAGCGAAGCAGTCAGCTATCGTGGATATTCTCTTTTGCTTTAGCTTTATCCAAATTCTGATTAGAAAGAGAAAAACTATTGGTTTAAAGAAACCGTTAAAGCTGATGATAATACCGAGTCGGTTTAGTTAACCGATAAATATAGAAGTTATTGCTATTAAATGAATAGTTGTGTCCTTTCATATAATTGTGTCTTTTCATAGAGTTTTGTCTCTTGGATATGTCTGTCTACATAATATATAAGACATACTTTAGACACAGAAGTGACTAGAATGAAATTCATGAGAATTCGAAAAGGAAAGACAAAAAACGATACAAAACGTAAGGACAACTCGAAAAGGGCACTTGGAAGGTGATAAGTGGTTGATATCTGTTTGTGATATCTTTCCTGACTTCTTCTGTTTCCAAAATCACATCCAAGTCATTCTATCAAAAGATGCTTTTGGTTTAAACGCTTCCGCATCATTACAAACTCTAACATTGGTATCAGAGCACTTTGTCATGGGATTGATTTTAGACGATCAAACCGTGTGGCCCTAGACTGGTTTGGGTTTAGACAAACGGTCTAGGCAGCCTAACTCTCAAAGAAAACTTAGAACAATAAGAGAAAACTCAGGAAACAAGAAGGAAATGCTCTCAATATCTCATATATTGATGAAAATGGTGGATAATTATAAATGAGGGATCTCACCCCTATTTATACAAAAACACCTCCATAATGGATGGTTGAGATAAAACTAATCCAACGGCTATTACAAAGATATTCATAATTATGGGCGGGTTCTTAGGGATCTTGAACGGATCTTCAGGGATTGAGGGCGGATTCTTAGGGATCCTGGATTTGGTAAAGAATCTTCTTTACATTGAACCTGGACAGTCTGCTCTTGTTGCGGATTGGACGTCCTTGTTATGACCCAAGAACATCTTGATTGTCCAGCCCAAGACATTCTCCCCCACTTAATTCGGCGACGCCCTCGTCGCCATGAACGCTCTTAGTTGCTCCTTGAACTGCCACAAGTCCACTTCAGGTTCCCATGATTCCTCAGACTTAGGTAGTCCTTTCCATTTGATAATGAAGTGTGTTTGCCGAGGAACACCGCGCATCCGGACTATCTTTGATGTGAGTACTTCTTCCATTTCCTTTTCGTAAGAATTGGTTATGATCAGTGGTGCACGACTGGACTGTCCACGACTCTCATCTTCTATGTATTCCTGGAATGGCTTTAGCATGCTGACATGTAAGATCGGATGTGTTTTCAGTACTTCAGGTAGGTCAAGTTTGTAGGCGACCTTGCATCTCCTCGCTGTCACCTTAAACGGTCTTTTATATCTCCGGAGGAGTTCATTGTGCATACTCCTAAATACTTTGAACTATTGGGGTAGGATTTTTAGCAGCACTTGGTCCCCCACCTTAATGTCCAATGGTTGTCTCTTCTCATCGGCCCACTTCTTCATCCATTTACGGGACTTCTCCAAACAGACCCGAACAATAGTTGCTTGATCTTCACATGTTTGAACCATCTTATGCGCACCTGGAATTTGTATTTCGTTGTTTGATGTGGTCAGTTCATGAGGAGTTGTTGGCTGATGGCCCGTGGCTAGTTCGAACGGACTCTTTCCGGTTGCCTCGATCCGCTGCAGATTGTAAGAAAATTGGGCTATATCAAGCAACTTTGCCCAATCTTCCTGGTTTGCACTAAAAAAATGCTGAAGATGGCATTCCAGCAGGGAATTTGCACGCTCTGTATGGCCGTCTATATGGGGATGGAAGCTTGTTGAGAAATTATGCCCCGTTCCAAGAATTTTGAACAACTCTGTCCAAATTTTCCCAATAAAGCGAGGATCACGATCACTTACAATGTTGTTCGGCAATCCCAAAAATTTGACCACATTCTTGAAGAAAGCCCGAGCTGCACCCTCTGTTGTGCAGTCCCTTGGACAAGCTATGAATGTGCCATACTTGGAAAACCGGTCGATGATCACCATAATTGACCCAAACCCATTAGATGTTGGCACTGCACTGATGAAGTCCAAGAAAACTGATTCCCAAGGTCGGGCTGGTATGGGCAAGGGTTCCAGCACCCCTGCTGTTTGCATAAAGCTCTATGGTGTCTCGCATCTGTGGCCAACAATAGGCCGCTTCTACAAGAGCCAATGTTCGTTCTGTCTCGGATATCCCGTCCAAAGTGTGTCATGACTTTTCCGGATAATGTCGCATTATAGACTCCCATAGTTTGGGATATATACTCGTTTACCCTTGGTGTAGAGTATATCATCTTCTACCCAAAACCAGACAGTCTTTCCCTCCAAAGCCATATTCACCAACTTTTTGGCAGTAGGATCGTGGGCAAGTCCTTCTCGGATCCGTTCCCTGATAGCAATTTCCACTAGGCTAATCGCCGTAAGTTCAACCTTCCGACTTAGTGCATCGGCCACTACGTTTCCCTTCCCTGATTTGTACTCCAAGGAAAAGTCATATTCAGCTAGAAAGTCTTTCCATCTGGTTTGTTTTGGCGAAAACTTCTTTTGAGTCTGGAAATAACTCGTTGCCACATTGTCCGTCTTCACAGAGAAAGACAATCCCAAGAGGTAATGTCGCCATACCCGCAAGCAATGAACAATCGTTGTCATCTCCTTTTCTTGCACAGTGTACCACCTTTCAGCATCGTTCAGCTTGCGACTTTCAAAAGCTACAGGGTGTCCTTCCTGCATAAGAACTCCTCCAATTGTAAAGTCTGAAGCATCGGATTGCACCTCAAAGGGGACACTGAAGTCGGGAAGGGCGAGAACCGGTTCTTGGACAATTGTCGCCTTAAGTGCTTCAAATGCCTCCTTGCATTGATCTGACCATTCCCAAGTTTTGGGTTTCTTGAGAAGGTCGGTCAATGGTGCTGCTTTCTTAGAGTACCCCTTAATGAATCGCCGATAATAGTTAACCAGACCAAGGAATGAACGTAGTTCAGGTACCTTGGTTGGTGCTTCTCATTCGGTGATTGCAGATATTTTGGCATTGTCCATTTTAAGCTTCCCTCGTCCAATGACATGTCCTAGGAACTGGAATTCCTCTGTCACAAACGTGCACTTCTCCCGCTTCACATATAGTTTGTTCTTCCGTAGATCATGGAACACTGTTTGAAGATGTCTCACGTGTTCCTCCAGCGATTGGGAGTATATGAAGATGTCATCCAGATAGGCCATCACAAACTGGTCCATGTAAGGCTGGAAGGTCTGGTTCATGAGAGTGCAGAATGTGGACGGAGCGTTGGTGAGTCCAAACGGCATGACCGTCCACTCGTAAGACCCATACCGAGTGACACATGCAGTCTTGGGCTCATCACCTTCTGCAATTCAAACCTGGTAATACCCTTTCTGCAGGTCCATTTTGGTGTATACTTTGGCACTACCCAACATATCAAACAGGTCTGTGATCAACGGGATAGGGTAGCGATTTTTGATGGTTACCTTATTCAGGGCTCGATTGTCAATGCACATCCTCAAGGACCCATCGTGTTTCTTCAGAAATAGAACCAGGGCACCATATGGGGCCTTCGATGGTCTCAACATTCCCGTTGAAAGCAACTCGTCAAGTTGCTTCCTCAGCTCCGCCAATTCAGAGGCACCCATCCGATATAGGGCCATCACAGGTGGTTTGGCTCCAACTTCCAGCTCGATCTGATGATCCACTTATCTTCTAAGCTGTAATTCCATGGGTAATTTAGCCGACATCATGTCCTTATTCTGCTCAAAGACCTTCTCGATCATGGGAGGGATGACAGAAACTTCTCCAAACTCGACGTCCATCTTCAACATGGCTAGATATGTTGAATCACATTTCTTGATTCCTTTGGACAGTTGCATGGCCGAAAGTTTCCTAACTTCTCCGTCACTTGCAATGTCCACAGTAAGAATCATGCACGTTGAACCATTCTCAAAGATTGCTAAAGGCAGGCATTGGTATTACCGATACTTGCCTCTGAAATTCAAGGCCTAGTACTACCTTGAAATCATCCATAGGTAGGACAGAAAACTTCACCGTACCTGTCCACGCTCCAACTCTCAGCTCAACACCATGTGCAACACCATGAAGTGGCTTGGCTGGTGAATTCACAGCCTTAATCCAACCGTCCCCCTTGGTTTATCTTAGCCCGAGTCTCTTCACCTCCTCCTCGGAGATGAAATTTTGAGTTGCACCAGTATCAACCATCGCTTGGGCCTCCTGCCCATTGATGTTTACATCCACATACATCAAGCCCTTGCTTGTACTCTTGGATGTTACTGACGCCTTTAGAGCATTGAGCCGCTGCAATGACCCAAGCACGCTTGTCTCCTCGTGGGTACGAGCCTCTTCCTGCTCAATGAGGGCCGATAGTGACCCCAGTTTGGGGCAATCCCTCGCAGGATGTGGCCCCATACACACATAACAACCACTCCTTGGAACAAAAGAGCGTTTTTTCGTTTTATAGTCTTCTTGCTCCGAGCTCTTCTTTTGGTTCTGAGTATAAGTCGGTGGTGCTTGGTCCTTCCTTTCTCCATCTCCCCTTGACACCACCCTCTTCTTGTAAGGTTTTGGTTGGTTAGGGTGTAGAAATCCGAAAGGGATTATGCCGTTGCAATGGCTTCATCTACAGACTTACACCTGCGGCGCTGCAACTCTTGCTTCGCCCACCCTTGGAGTCTATCAAAAAAATGGAACACCAAGTCTTAGTTAGACAGGTTGGGAAGTTGTAGTGTAAGGGTTGTAAATTCCCTTACATAGTTTCGAATATTACCTCTTTGCTTGAGTTTCCTCAGCTTCCTCTTAGCCTCGTAGACCATATTCTCTGGGTAGAACTGACGCTTCAGTTCTTTCTTAAACTCATCCCATGTGTCCATCTGACACACCCCTCATTCAATGTCCCATGACATCTTCGTCATCATAGCATGGTGGTATCTGTATGGTAGGATGTGGCCACCTTGATCTTTGCCATCTCGTCTCCTAGACCGAGATTATCAAAGTATTACTCCATTTGCCACAGGAAATTCTCAACTTCCTTGGCATCCCGATCCCCATTAAAACGTGAGGGCCTTGGGTAATCCACTATACCCACGCCCGCATTGCTAGTACCTGCATTGGCAACCGCCTTTTTGCACAACACAAGGTTTTCTTGCATCTCCTCGATGCTCACCTGCAACGCATGGACTGATCCCAACACGTTTTCTTCAAATTGGTGGAATCTTGTCTCCACTCCACCAACTTCCTCCTTAATTCCTCCGATCGCATAGAAAACCATACTCTCAAGCTCGGTAGTGGAGTGTACACATTATATACAGATTTGTTTGTTTCGTCCATAACATTCTGAAGAGATATAAGAATTAGATTATTTTGGTGGCCATGCGTAGATAATCATCTTTCTATCTATATGTTAATCGAATAATTTAGCTTTATACTCCGAGAGTTATGGCAGTCGAAAGTTTCTGGTGAACATATGCAAACATATTTACATACATATATATATATATATATATGTAAAATCCTGAATTGTTGTTTTGCTCATAAATTTATATAAAAAATTCAGATTTTTCTTTATTTTGATATTCATGGATATATAATGAAATTAGTTTTCAAATTATATATATTGCATGAATGATTTGGTTAATCATATATCATATATAATATATGATAATTGATTCAAAGTCATCATGTATAAAATAATGCTTCATTTATGATTCATTTTTATACAATGACATAGTGGGAGTTATGATTATGATCATAACTAGAAATTTTACATGAAACAAATTAATTTAATATAATGAGATTATACCATGGGTGATGATTGGGAACATAGTGAATTGTCGATCTTATGTTATGAATTGAGGTTACTATGATTTAGTTTATGTTCATATTAAGATTATGTGTTGTGTATTGGAAATATAGAAAAGGAACTAATGTCTCAACTTGTTAAAAGCAGGGATGTCTTCGGCTTGTAAGAACATCATTGTTGAACTCAATAGAGGAGATAAACTAGAAGGTGACAATGACGAAATTTGGTATTGTAATGTTCAGTATGTCATTGAAGAGCAAGAGGTAAAAGACACTTTATCTCTTATCATGGAAGAACCTGAGCAGGGTACTACGGCTCAACACAACAGAGACCAAGATGCATATAATGCTTGGAAAAGAAATAACAACATCGCTCGCATTACATTGTTGAGTTGTATGCAAGATGATCTCATGTGTAAGTTTGACGAGTATGAAATTTGCAAAAGGAACTTCCGCCCCAGAAGTTCCACCCAGACCATTGATGCGAGCCAAGGCCCAAGCCTTGGAGCACAAGTTCAACCAACTGGCAAAACGAGCAAGCGAACAAGCACCAGAGTCGAGGAGCCCACCAGCCAACAACCCAGCCCACAAACCGGTCAATAAAGGCCGATCTATGCTGGCCCACGAACCGGTCCATCAAGGCCCATTTGCACCATATAGGGAACCATGGAGGTTCCTTCTTGAAGATTCTTCCAGCTCGGGTGTGTTCACCATTACCATCCCCTGAAGGCACAAAAAGTCGTGCTAAGACATTGTACTCTTTTTCCTATCTTCAATTTAGTCCCACTGGGTTTTCCGAATAAGTTTTTAATGAGGCAACACACTTAGTGCGTATGACAACCAAGGCCCGTTCTTGAACCCAACATCTTCCATGTGCCCAAGTTGAATTTGGCCATGTCCTTATGGGGCTTACCTATCATATTTCTTTTATTTAGAATAAGTGTAGAGTTAAAGCCTTATGCCCAATACCTTAGTTTTTGGTGATTTGTCCTAGGCCCAAGCATTTGTGTAGTCTTGGCCTAGGCCAATTTCTCTATTTTCCAGCCATTAAAACTATATGTTGTTTTTATTTAGACTTCTTGCTGTTTTGGGTAAACATCATGTTGTTTATCCTAAGTTGTAAACCAAATGCCCATATAAGTCTTATTACTTGCAAATGAATAAGACAACTTGAATTTGAAAACAAAAACCCTAAGATTCTTGTCTAAATTTTTTGTGCCTCTCTCCTTGGTGAGCTAGCCGTGACTTCACCTCCCTAAGGTTGAAGTCTCCCTGGTGTATCACAAGTCTTCCGCAGCTTGTGTGGTCCTTTCGCTCCACCCTTTCACTATCCTACCGTGGTATTAAACTTGAGCTTCTCGGTTGAATACCATACCACCACTATGCTTGTATCATCTGGTATCAGAGCTGAAAAGTTCCTAAGTACTAGGTTGAAGCTATCACTTTTATTATTCCTTTTTTTTCTTTTCATTGTTCTTGAATTTTTCTACTTTTGAGTTGTTATCTTCTTCTTCTCTGCAAGGTTGAGAGGCGCAGAAAAGGTCACAAATAAAAAACATCATAGAACCGCCACCACAAAGTCAAAGCTAATCAGGTTCTATCTTTCCTTGTCATTTATTTTCTTAAGAACAAAATATATATATATATATATATATACAAAATTGTTATCTGCTTATTTGTTTTGTTTGATTTTCTTCACAAAAAATTATAAAAAGAGTTAGGTTGTGAAAACGAAATTTAGAGTCAATAGAAACCCACCTAGAACACTTGTTTCACTTGAGAAATCGTGGACCTAGGTCACCTAGCCCACGCATGTGTTGTTGAGGAGCTGTTGAATTCCTGTTTGCTTGATTTGCTTGTTAGGATTCAAGCTTATCATCCTACGAAGTGTTGAGTGGTGTCTTAGTCCAGTGTGGGCAAGCCGTAAATTGATTGGTAGGTCTAGGCTCCCCGGCCCCGCGCTATAACCTTTACCCCGTTAGGACTAGCCTCTCCGACCCGCGCTTAGCCTTCCCTGTCCCGTGCCCGAGTTCCGCACCGGTCCTGCACCAGACCTGCGCTGTTCCGCGCTATGTCTAGTTCTAGTGAGTGTATGTGGCTTAGCTAGATCAGCCACCGGGGGGTTAGAACACCTAACTGTATAGGATCAGCATACACGGTACTAGGTAGTTTTCCTTTTTCCTGATTGTATGTATAAGTAACTTCCCTAATAATCTAGACAAGAATTTCTTCTAGGAAACTTTCTAAAACCCTTTTGGAAACAAATTAGTTAGACTTGTTAGGAAGTTTTCGCCTTAGATTTACTTTCTCTTTTGATTTATAGGACTAGGATATTTTTCATTCTAGGGACTAGTGATTTAGGAAGTTTGCTTTAAGTGTCTTAGGTCAATAAGTTAGGTTTCAATAAGTTTCCCTGAGACTTAGGAAATTTTCCTTTTAATTGGCTAGTTGTTTAGATCCAAAAAACAAAAAAATTGTGAGCCTTAAGGTAACTTAGCAAATTAGTGCAATTGTAGATTTTCCTTTTTTAGAAGAGGTTTTTTCATTTTTCTCTTTTTAAAATTATCCTTTTCTGAAAGTTTTCATTTATTTCTGGAAACTTTCCGTTCCAAAAGTTTCTATTTTTGGAAACTTTCTTTTTTGCATATTTCCTTTTCCAGAAATTTCCATTTTTAGAAACTTTCCTTTTTCGAAAACTTGACTTTTCCTAGAAAAGAAAATTTATGTCAAGGAGTGAAGGATCATCATCGAAGACAGACAACTAAGCCATGATGCAATTATTGCAGAATTTGACGGCTTAGATGACAACCATGGCTACACGCACGGAGCACCTCGAACAGCCTGCACGACCACCCGAACGGCCTGACACACCAGAGGTACCCAACCATGGGCTCAAACAAGAACTACGGGCCAAGGAGCCACAACCGTTAAGGCACCCACCCAACCATCCAGATGTCAAGCTTAATCTGCCTTCCTTTGCGGGGAAATTGGATCCCTAGGAGTACCTCGACTGGGAGAGACAAATGGAGTTGCATTTTGAATACTACCATTATGACGACCCAAGACGAGTGGCCCTATCAACGGCCCAGTTCAGGGATCATGCTTTGGCATGGTGGGACCGAGAGGTAGCATCCCGACGCCGAGGACGTTTTGGTCCTTTAACTTTGTGGGACGAATTGACCCATCTAATGAGGAGACGATACATCCCTCCACATTTTCACCGAGAACTTCAAAGGAGATTCTGATGCCTGACCCAAGGGAGCAAAACGGTGGCCAAGTACTTCGACGAATTCGAACATCTACAGAACTGGCTGGAGCTGGAAGAATCAGAGGAGAGCCTCATGGCACAATTCTTAGACCTTATGCAGGAGCCCATCGTCTGTAAGGTCGAGCGTCAGCCATATCACGACCTAAGCGAGTTGTTCCACCTTGAGGTCCAGATAAAAAAGAGTAACCAACACAAAACCACAGTACCGCCAAGACCAAGGACCACGCGGGGCACCGGACCCAAGCCATATGAACGGGACACAACTAGCAACAACCCACAATTCAAGGCAAAATCCCTTATTAAACTGGCCCCTAAGGCCACTCCAGTTGCGCCGAGACCAACCGCACCTACCTCCACGAAACAACCATAACGGAGTAGCGAGATCACCTGTTTCAAATGCAAAAGACAATGAAACATGTCCCGGGAATGTCCAAACCAGCGGACATTGGTCCTGACAGCATCAGGGTATTATGAATCAGAGGACAAACCCAAGGAGGCACGCCCACGACCGACCAGTTCAACAAAGAGGTCGAGTACGCCGACTCTAGCAACCTCCTGATGATCAGACGGGTTCTTAGTTCTAGACTAGAACCAGAGGAGATCGAGCAATGGGAAAACATCTTCCATTCCAAGTGCACCATCCTCGGAAAGGTGTGTTCCCTAATCATAGACGACAGATCCTGCACCAAGGCCGCTAGCAAGTACATGGTCAAGAAGCTTGGGCTAACCAAGACCAAGCACCCCCGACCCTACCACTTCAGATTGCTTAACAATAAGACCGAGTTCTTCATTTCTGAACAAGTTAAGGTGTCTTTCAGCATAGGGCGATAACAAGATCAAGTGTTGTGCAACGTAGTCCCGATGTCAGCTAGACATCTTCTCTTGGGACTCCCTGGCAGTTCGACCAGGATGCAACACGTAACAGTCGGACCAATTTCTATTCCTTCATCCATGACAAGAGCCGGTTAAAATTAGCCCCGATGTCACCACAAGAGGTCTGAGACATGCAAACTAAAATGGTAAAGGATCAGCATGCTCGGAAGGAGAACTTCCTTATCAATGTCACAGACGTCCGCAAAGCCGTCCAGACCGATGAGACGCAAGTAGTCCTGATGCTATACCGAGACTTACTAAGCACAGATGGGGCAGAGGACAATGTTCCCGAGGAAGTCAAGACGCTATTAGAGAAGTACGCTGACGTCTTCCCATATGAGATTCCACCGGGACTGCCGCCGATCAGAGGGATTGAGCACCACATTGACTTCATCCCTGGAGCCCAACTACCAAACCGACCTGCCTACCATGTGAACCCCGAGGAAACCAAATAACTAGATAAGCAGGTTCAAGACCTAATGGCGCAAGGATACGTGAGAGGGAGCCTTAGCCCATGTGTCGTTCCAGTCCTCCTCGTGCCCAAGAAAGACGTAAGCTATAGAATGTGTGTCGAATGCTGCGCCATCAACAACATCACCATTAAGAATTGACACTCCATTCCACGCTTGGACGACATGTTATATGAGCTTAGTGAAGCGGTCATCTTTTCTAAGATCGACCTCAAAAGCGGATACCATGAAGTTTGGATGCGGGAAGGCGATGAATGGAAGACCCTATTTAAAACCAAGCATTGTCTATATGGATGGCTCGTGATGCCATTCGGGTTGTCTAATGCCTCGAACACCTTCATGCGACTATTAAACCACGTCTTCAAGCCGTTCATCAGTAAATTTGTGATGGTCTATTTCGATGACATACTTGTCTACACCTCGACGTATTCAGCTCATCTGGACCATTTGGAGACCGTGATCCTGACACTTCAGAAGGAATAGCTCTACGCCAACCCCAAGAAGTCTACCTTCTGCACCGACCAAGTCATCTTTCTAGGCTTTGTCGTGAGTTCGTGAGGACTTAAAATAGACGAAGAGAAAATACGACCGATTCAGGAGTGGCCTACACCAGTGAATACCAGCCAGGTCCGGAGCTTCCACGAATTGGCTAGTTTCTACCGCCGGTTTGTGCACGACTTCCGCACAATTGCCAGCCCCTTGACATCTACGATCAAGAAGAACCAAGAGTTCAGATGGGCCCAGAGCAATAGAAGTCATTCAAGCAAAGGAAAGCCTCATACACGCCCCGGTTCTTACATTACCGGACTTTACTAAGACCTTCAATGTCAAGTTTGATGCTTAGGGAGTCGGCATCGGCGCCGTCTTGACACAAGGAGGCAAGTCGGTCGCATATTTCAGCGAAAAGTTAAACGAAGCCGCCATCAACTACCCAAGTTACGACAAGGATCTCTATGCTTTGATCCGTGTCTTAGAAACATTGCAGCATTACTTGCTTGCAATGGAGTGCATCATTCACACAGACCACCAGACCCTTCAGCACCTCAATGGACAGACAACACTGAAGAAGAGACATGCACGTTGGCTTGAGTTCATCGAGACGTTTCTTTACTTCATTAAGTACAAAAAGGGATACGATAATGTTGTTGTCGACGCATTGTCCCAGCGACACAGCCTCATCTCGGTTATGGAGTCCAAGGTTATGAGTTTTGAGTTGATCAAGGAACTGTATCCGGACGACAAGGATTTCAAGGAAGTCTTCCAAGAACATGGGAAACGCATCTACGGACAGTTCTATCTGTTTGACGATTCCTCTTCAAGGAGAAGAGACTCTGCATTCCCCGAGGATCCGTTTGCGAGTCACTGCTACGAGAAGCCCATGGAGGCGGCCTAATGGGACACTTTGGTGTCGATAAAACATTAGCCATGCTTAAGGAATACTTCTACTGGCCTCATCAACGCCGAGATGTGGAGACCCACTGTGCCAGGTGTCTAGTTTATAAATGGGCCACGTGCAAGATGCATCCGCAAGGTTTCCACATGCCTCTGCCAATCCTTTCTGCCCCCTGGACAGATATCTCGATGGATTTTTTATTGGGACTGCCGAAAATCAACCACAAAGACTTTATCCTCATCGTGGTCGACTGTTTCGCTAAGATGTTACACTTTGTCCCATGCAACAAGACCAACAATGCGAGCAACACAGCCGACCTATTCTTCCGGGAGGTAGTCAGATTGCACCGCATCCTAAGAACGATTATCTCGGACCAAGAGTTCTTCAGTCATTTCTGACAAGCACTATGGAGGAAGTTGGGGACGAACTTGTTTTTCTTGATCGCGTACCTTCCCCAGACCAATGGGCAGACCAAGGTTGTCAACCAGACCTTATGCACTCTGTTACGAGCAACAATCGGACACAACCTAAATAATAAGCTCGAGTGTCTATCTTACGTGGAGTTCGCTTACAACCGTTCCGTCCATTCCGCGACTCAAATGACCCTGTCTGAGGTCGTGTATGGTTTCAGTCCACCAACGCCCATGGAGTTCACACCACTACCCCTAGGAGACGCCATTAGCATGGATGGAGAAGCCAATGCAGAATACGTGAAGAGACTGCATCAGAAGGTCAAAGCGCACAGAACAATATACCAAGCACACCAACAAGGGACGCAGGAACGTGGTCTTTGAAGAAAGCGACTGGGTTTGGCTTCATCTACGGCCTGAACGGTTTCCCCAGAAACAGAAGAGCAAGCTTGCACCTCCCGTTCAGAGTCCTTCGACGAATCAAAGACAACGCTTACCAGCTGGAACTTTCTGGTGAGTTCAATGTGTGTACTACTTTCAATGTTGTTGATTTAGAGTTTTTTGATGCAGGTGAGGAGTTTGCTTTGGAGACCGAAGCTCATCAAGAGGGAGGAATGATGAGGACATCAGACCAACTGTCGCCCCAAAAGTTCCACCCGGACCATTGACCCGAGCCAAGGCCCGAGCCTTGGAGCAAAAGTTCAACCAACTAGCGAAACGAGCAAGCCAACAAGCACCAGAGTCGAGGAGCCCACAAGCCAACAACCCAGCCCACGAACCTGTCCATCAAGGCCCACCGAGCCGGCTCACGAACCGTTCCATCAATGCCCGTTCGCACCAGATCGGGAACCATGGAGGTTCCTGCTTGAAGATTCTTCCAGCTCGGGTGTCTTCACCACTACCATGCGGTGAAGGAACCAAATTCCGTCTAAGACACTGTATTCTTTTTCTTATCTTCAGTTTTGTCCCACTGGGTTTTCCGAAGAAGGTTTTAATGAGGCAACACTCTTAGTGCGCATGACGACCAAGACACGTTCTCGAACCCAACATCTCCCATGGGCCCAAGTTGAATTCGGCTCTATCCTTATGGGGCTTACCTATCATATTTCTTTTATTTAGACTAAGTGTGGAATTAAGGCCTTAAGCCAAATTCCTTAGATTTTGGCAATTTTTCCTAGGCCCAAGCATTTGTGTTTAAGTCTTGGCCTAGGCCCATTTCTCTATTTTCCATCCATTAAAACTTTATGTTATTTTTATTTAGACTATTTGCTGTTTGGGGTAAACATCATGTTGTTTACCCTAAGTTGTAAACAAATGCCTATATAAGCCTTATTACTTGCAATGAATCAGATATCTTGAATTTGAAAACAAAAACCCTAAGACTCTTGTCTAAATTTTTGGCACCTCTCTCCTTGGTGAGCTAGCCGTGACTTCATCTTCCTAAGGTTGAAGTCTTCCTGGTATATCATAAGTGTTCTGCAGCTTGTGTGGTCCTTTCGCTCCACCCCTTCACAATCCTATCGTGGTCCTAAACCTCGAGCTTCTTGGTTGTATACCACACCACCACTACGCTTGTATCAAACATCCGACAACAAAAGTTAGAAGACTGAATCAAAAGTTTAATGACTACAAGAAGCGCTCAAATCAGTCAATGAGGCGCATCTTAGAGTCATGTATAACATTATTAGAGAGCTTAAAATCGCTGGTCAAATCATGTCTGACAAACAGCAACTGCAAGCCGTTCTCTGTTCATTCCCAGAAAGTTGGGATCATATGAATATTTAGATGACGCACAATAAAAATGTTAAGACCTTTGAAGATATTCAATGTCATATGTAATTAGAGGATGAGTGCTTAGACGCTGCTAGACGTTTTAATGAAGCCAACTTTGCGAGTTCAAACCTGAGTATGAAACGCAAGAGAAGAAAATTTAGTAATAAAGCTTCCAAACAACTTAATCCTAAAAATCAAAAGAGACACGCCAAACGTGGGAAGAAAATAGGGAGAAAAGATAAACCAAAATAAAATGCTACAACTGTAACACATTGTCTAACTTTGCTCGTGAATGCACTGAGGTAAAGAATGTTTATCCTTGAATATATCTCGTAAACATGGTTATGTTTTTAGTTGTGTCATGCTTGCTGAATCTAATCCTTTGTGGATTCTAGACTCAGGTGCCACATACCACGTAGCTAGAAGTCGTGAGGCCTTTATGGAATACTGGCGCATCCTTAAAGATACAAGATGGTTATATGTAGAAAATAACACCAAAGCTGCAGTGATAGGTATTGGTACCCGTCAATTACATATGAGTGGCGGCAAAACTCTCATTCTACATGATGTCTTGTATGCTCATGAAATTCGTAGGGACCTCGTCTCTGTTTCAGCTTTTCTTAAATAAGGTTTTAGTTTAAACTTCTATGACATGAGTTTGCGCATTTCTTTAGGATCTGTGTTTTATGGTTATGGATACACATTTGACGGTTTTATAGTACTTGATTGTAATACAACTACTGCAAGTCTTAATAAAGATTATAGGAGGTTATCGAATAAAAAGATTGGCAAAAAAACCTTCATGGGCTCACTAGCCCAAATCGATCTAAAACCATGTGAATCATGTCGTGCAGGATAATCAATAAGAACACCATTTGGAAAGGCAACCAGAGCCGAATATCCATTGCAATTAATTTATTCAGACATATGTGGTCCGATGAATTTGAAGGCACTACATGAAGCTTCATATTTCGTCACTTTTACAGATGATTCTGAAAGAATGAGAAAATAAGAGATTTAAAGATTGAAACAATGAAAAGATTGAGAGATTAAGAGAGAGAGAGGACGATTTTGAGAGAGAATTTATTAAGAATGAGATTTTTATTAGAATGAGATGTTTATTAGAATGAGATTATAATCTCTTGCTAACAAGTGAGAGAGAGTCCTATTTATACTAGTCTAGTCTAAGCTTGTTTGGCTACAAGAATAAACTAATACATGTTTGGATACAAGGATAGTTTAACACATTTAGACAAACACTCTCTTACTTTTAAACACTTAGGCGCCTAAACCACTTTTTTTACACCATTCTTCTCTTTGTTTCTTTTTCACTTCAACACTCCCCCTCAAAATTAAGTCATGAAGAATGGCTAAGCTTAGATCATGAAGCATTACCTCATTAAAAACCTAAAGAAGGAAAACCCAATGGGACAAAACATTTTCTAGGAAAATAGTATAACACTCCATTATCAGGATCGATGTTGTGGAATGGATGTGAGGCCAAGTCTTGGGTATATGGACTCACCAACTTTGAGAGTAGTAGCTTCGGTGAACACACCAGCTAGTTGATCTGAGCTCTTTGTGTAACAAGGTAGAATCACTCCTTTCTCAATAGCTTTCCTCACTTTATGGCAATCCATCTTAATATGCTTGGTTCTCTCATGAAATACAGAGTTTGAAGCTATATGTATTGCTGCTTGATTGTCAGAATGCACTGTGATTGGCGCCTCAATTCTTACTCCAAGGTCTAGTAATAGTTGCTTCAACCAGATGCATTCAGTGTTAAGCTTCCTCATTGCTTTATACTCAACTTCAACACTTGAGCATGAAACAACCTTCTGCTTCTTAGTCTTCCAAGTGACTAAGTTCTCACCTATAAATGTGCAATAACCGGTTGTAGATCTCATATCCTTCTTATCACCTGTCCAATCTGTATCACAATAGCCAACTACATTTGTGTTTCCATTATTGCCCATCCATATACCTTGATCATGTGTTCCTTTTAAGTATCTCGAAATCCTATGAATCATCTCCCAATGCCTTGTTTTTGGATCTTGCATATGCTGAGACACTTGATTAACTGCAAAACACAAATCAGGTCTAGTGATAGTTAAATATATTAGCTTACCAACTACCTTTCTATACAGCTTTGCTTCTTTAAAGTCGTCATCTTCAAGCTCCCTCTGAGGTTCTACTTTGTAGCCTTCTTCTAATGGAGTTTTGGCTGGTTTAGCTTCTAGCATTCCTGTAGATGTTAGTAAATCCAATACATACTTCCTTTGTGAAAGAAATAGACCTTCCTTAATTCTGCACACTAGGTCTTTAATATCAAAAACACCTTTTAAATATTCTTTAGTAGATCTTATACCTACTTTATCACTTCCATAGATGATTATATCATCAACATAAATGAGAATAACAATGATTTCATCCTTATGTTCAAGTGTAAAGAGAGTGTGTTCTACTTCTGACCTTTTGAAGCCTTTTTCCCTTAGGGTCACGTTTAGCTTATGGTACCAAGCTCTAGGATTAAACCATAGATAGCTTTCCTTACCTCAGTGTATTGTCGGTTCCAACTTGATCTTCTAGACCTGGTGGTGGTGTCATATACACTTCTTCTTCTAAATCACCTTGCAAAAATGCATTCTTAACATCCATTTGCCATAATTCCCAATCCAAGTTAGTAGCAAGAGTTAAAACAACATTCACTGAGTGCAATTTAGTTATAGGGGCAAAAGTATCTCTATAGTCTTCACCATAAGTCTGTGTGAAACCTCTAGCCATCAACCTAGCTTTGTACCTATCTATCTCACTATTGCTTTTATATTTAATGGTGAAAATCCATTTAGAACTTACAGTCTTCTTCCCTTTTGGTATTGTGGCTGGTGCATAGGTTTAATTCTTCTCCATAGCTTGTCTTTCAGCTTGAATAGATTCTCTCCACTCCTTTATCTCCATTGCTTTCTCATAGCTTTTTGGAATCTGGTCTTTATCAAGACTTAGAGTAAATGCAACATGAGATGCAGGTATATGGACTAAAGTACATACTCCCTGATCATGGTGAACTACTGCATTGTTGTTAGTAGAAATTGGGTAAAAATCTCTGCCTTGTACTTTTTTTAAGAACAACAGCCGGTTCCCCTGGAGTTGTATTGTCCTCTTCTTCTAAAGCATCTACAAGATTAGGTTGAATATCTTTTTGTCTCTTTGAATCTGAAGCTAGTATTTCTTCTTCTGAGTCATCTTGATCATATGTAGAAGCTTGCCCCACCTCATGATCAAGAGGATGTGTTCTAGAACGCATTAGAGCTGGATCTGGTTCACGCCGGGACAAGGCTGGAGCAGGAGCTGGAACAGATCGGGACGAGGCTGGAGCGGGTGCTGGATCAGACTGGGACAAGGCTGGAACTGGAGCCGGTTTGTGCCGCGCCTCTGGTTCTTGAGCTGGAGCCTGGAACTGGAGGCTGGATTTTCATTGGTGTGGGACTGGAACTTCTTGGTTCTAGTTGAGTATGTCGTGTGGTAGTAGTAGGTGGGATAGCTGAGGGAGTTGGTTCCTATGTGATTCCAAAGCTTTCTAAAAGTCTTCTAAGGTTCTCAGCTTAGTCAGATGTGTTTGAGGAGATGTCTTTAAATTGCTCTCAAGTTCCTTCTTCATAGTACCGTTTTGTTTCATCAAACTTGACATCCCTAGACATCAGGATTCTTCTAGTCTCTGGATTATAGCATTTGTAACCTTTTTGAATTGATGAGTAGCCAATGAACATTGCCTTGGTACGCTTAGCTTCTAACTTGTTCCTTTGTTCACCTGGTACTAAGACAAAGCAAACACACCCAAATACCCTTAGATGTTCAACACTAGGCTTTGTTTGATTTAGTACCTCAAATGGAGACAAGTCATCTAGGACTTTAGTTGGAGTCCTATTAATTAGATAGCATTCAGCAACGAGTGCATCTCCCTAAAATCTCTTGGAAACTTTCATATGGAACATCATGGATCCCACCACTTCCATCAAATGTTTGTTCTTCCTTTCAGCTACTCCATTTTTTTGAGGAATATAAGGACAGCTTGTTTGGTGTGTGATTCCATACTTTGCAAGATGTTCTTGAAACTTGTGGCTGGTGTACTCACCACCATTATCTGATCTGAAATACTTAATTTTGGCATTTTATTGGTTAGTCACATATGTCTAAAAGTTTAGAAATGCTTCTAGCACCCTATCTTAAGATTTAATCAAGTTGATCCAAATATACTTAGACTTTCATCAATGAAAATAACAAAATACTTATGATTTTCTCTAGATAAAATAGGAAAAGTCCAAACATCAGAGTGAACAAGATCAAAGCAATCCTCATAAGTGTGTATAGATTTTTGAAAAACTGTTTTACAATGTTTACATAATATGCAATGCTTACATAATATGCAAGCTTCACACATTTCATTTGGAAATTTTATGTCAGGCATTATCAGTTATAAAGGTCTAGGATGTGGATGTCCTAATATAGCATGTCAAATATCAGCTAGCACACTACTATCTACCCTAGCTACACACGACTTTGAAGCATCATTGACAAAGAGGTCTTCAGGCACATACAAATCATTCCTAGTAATTCCTTGTCTTAGAACTTTCTTGTGTCAGTATCTTGAAAGAAAAATTCATTAGGACCAAATATAACATAACAATGTAAATCAGTAGCAGCTCTTTTAACAGATAATATGTTAGATGTAAAATATGACATATAAAATGCTTTACACTCTTTATCAAACAACTTTAGCTTTCCTATTCCTTGGATAGGTACTTTAGTGTCATTGACAATTAGCATATTTCCTAAGGCATGTTCTATGTTCTCAATCAAGTCTAGATCACTAATCACGTGATGAGAAGGCTCAGAATCTACTATCAAAGGATTATATTCATTAGAAGTTTGAAAAGAGGCATGAAGAGATTTACCAATCACATTACCAGAGTTTAAAGCCTTGATGATGGCTTCTAGATCTGCTCTTTTGATGAATTCTAATTGAGTTGCCACTGTTTCTGCTGGGATAAACTGATGGTTCATCATCTGAGCTGGATTGTATTGAACTAAAGAGGAGGAAGCGCCACTTGAAGAAGAAGCGCTGGCAGCTTGGAACTGATTAGAGCTGACGTTTTGATTGCTCCTTGGCTTGTCTTTGAAATGGTGTGGCTTGAGGTGAAGATATAAGATCCAACATTCCTTCTTTGAGTGACAAGTCTTCTTACAATGCTCACACAGTTTCCTCTTCTTATCTTCAGATTTGTAGAAGACCTTATGTGCAAGAGGTAGAACTTCTTTGTTCCCAAACAGTCCATGATGGCCTTGTTCCCTTTGAATTTTAGAACACACATCCTCCAGACTTGGCAGCTTATCCACCCTAAGTAGATGCTTTATCAAATCAGTGTATGTAGAATTAAGAGTCATTAGAAGCCCAAATACCTTATCTTGCTCTCTTCTTTCATTGAGAGTAATAGGATCAATGGTGGCTGGTCTAAGCATGTCTAACTCAGCCCACAAGGCTTTAAATGTTCCATAGTGTTTAGTGAATTCCACTTCTTCTTGTTTGAGGTCATTCAAAGACTTCTTAACTTCAAAGATCCTCATAAAGTTGAAAGTATTCCCATAGACATTCTTGAGAGTCTCCCACAGATCCTTGGCATTGTCACACTATGAGTACACTTCTAACAGAGATCCTTCAAGAGAGTTCTGTAAAATGAAGAGAACAATCTGGTCTTCTTGAAACCATTTCGCTAACATGTCCTCGTCCTCCTTGTTTTGATCGCTTTTAGCTTCCCCTTCCATAGCCATTAATGGCGCCTTGCTTTTCAGGACATGGTTCCAGAGACCCCTGCTGCATAATGTGGTCTTCATTATCCTTCACCACAGGAAATAGTTCACTCCTTTCAAAATCACTGGAGATTGCATGTTTTTATTAAACTCCATGATTTTTCTTGTAGAAGACCTAAAAAAAACTTTAAAAACACGCCTTTTCACAAAAGATTAATTCCTTTGCAACCTCTTAGTCACCTTTCAGACCAAGAACCAACCCCTGCAAGAGAATAGTGCACACGCGCCAACTGCTTACTTAGGGCGAGTTGAGCCTTGGTCAATAACTACTCCAAACGCTTTCTAACCATTTGCCAACATGATGAGGACATCGAGCCAGCTACTGCACCTGTCATTCCACATGGACCACTCACGCGGTCCAAGCGGAAAGCCTTAGGAGACAAGCTCAGCATGCTATTGGAAAGTGGAACCAGAGAAGACCCTGAGCTGACCGTCCAGACGACCAGTCCACGACCAGCCGTTCGGATCCAGCAGCTGACCAGACCGACCCGGTTCATGCACCCACGACCAGACCACCCTTCCAGCTAGACAAGGAACCCTGGAGGTTCCTTCTCGAAGACTCTTCCTCCTCCGGTGTCTTTACCATTACCATTCGGTAGAGACACCAAAAGTCGTTCTAGGAAATTGTACTCTTTTTCCTATCTTCGGTTTTGTCCCATTGGGTTTTCCGAAGAAGGTTTTAATGAGGCAATACTCCTAGTGCGCAAGGCGTTGAAGACTTGTTCACAATTCCATTTCATTCACAAGTCTTCAGGCGAATTCTCAGCCTAAGTGTTGTTGGGCTTTTCCTCTTTAATTTCGAATTATTAGTCTAAGTATTTAGTTGGGTTTAAGTCATGTTGACTAATTATGGCCCATTATTTATTCTAAGTGACAATAAGTAAACTACATGTTGTTTTAATCTCCTAAAGGTTAAACGCCTTGTAGTTTACCCTAAAATTGTAACAAGGCATTATATAAGCCTTCTTGTTTACACATAATAGAAAAACAAGTATTTTTTTGACAAAACCCTAAGTCTCTTAGACACAAAACTGCCGCCAGCTCCCTAGCTTGCAGCCGTGACCTTCAGCCAAGTTTGGTTGAAGTTCTTGGAGTATCACAAGCCCCTTTCACAGCTTGTGTGGTCCCTTCGATCCACCCTTCAATTCTCATCGATTTCTGTCCTATTATCCTGAGTTTCTCGGTGAAAAGACAGCCCACCCAAGTTCATACATCATCTGGTATCAGAGCCAAAAGCTCCTGCACATCAGGTTGATTCTATCCTTTTATTTTTGGCGATTTTTTTTTTTTTTATTATTGTTTTGTTTCAACAGCTTTTGGCTTTTGATTGTGTTTCTTTCTCTTTCCCCTGAGTTTCTCGGTAAGAAGGAGAGGAATCAAGTCACATACCACAAACATCCTACAAAAAAAAAAATATCAGGTTCTATCAATCCTTTTTCTTGTTTTCATAATTCAAAACAAAAAGAAGAATTTTGTTTGTTTTATTGCTTGTTGTTGCTAGAAATTTTTTTTTTTTTTTTTATGAAAAGAAAACAAAAATATTGTTTAGGTTGTTAAAATCAAACTAGGGTTCTTAGAAAACTCACCTAGAACACCTTCACATACTTGAACCATAAAAAGATGTGTGTTGTTTGTTAGTTTTCTTGTTGTGTCCGCGTCTAGGGTCTAGGGTTCTTGTGTGCATTCGAGTGTCCCGCGCCTTTAGTTTCTCTCCCTAGCATGTCCTCATTTTGTCTAGGGTCCTAGGTTTTGTTTCTGTCGCCTAGTTACTTGCCTTGCGTGTGTTTATCTAGTGTTCTTAGTCGCGTCCTTGTTAGTTCTTGGGCTAGGGTTTTTTAGTTGCATCGCGCCTAGTCTTGCTCCTAGTACCCGCGTTCGTCCGACCTTGTTCGCGTCTCGCTAGGTTAGTTCGCGTCTCGCAAGGGTTAGCCAGTGCCCCGCGTGTTTGAGTCCCACTACCCGTCCCATAGCCGCGTATGCCCTGTTCTGCTCAGCTGCGTTAGGGTTTAGTGCTCTAGGTGCGTCCTTTGCTAGTTTTAGGGTTAGGTTATCCTTAGTGTCCTAGTTTAGGCTAGACTCCTCCTTTGTGTCGCTTGTTGGGTCTCGTTGCATTAGGTCTAGGTTAGGCAGCCCCACGAGTTGTATCATCTCGCGTCTAGGTCCCTTAGTGTGCTCCCGCGTATATGCGTGAGCATCCATAGCCTGCCCCGACCTTTTTCCCTAGACAGACCGTCCGCAAGTGTTCCCGTCCCGCAGAACCTGACCGTACCGCGTCCGTCCCTAGCAGCTAGCCCTGCAGTGAGTAACTTAGGTTCCGTGAGCATAGCCTTTTCCCCTTCGCGACTAGGTTTGTTAGGTTAACTTTGGTGTCTAGGTTCTTAGTTCTAGTTTTTAGGAAGTTTTCCATAGTCTTTAGGTAGTATTCTAGTAAGTTTCCTTAAGTTTTCTAGGCATTAAATTAGTTTAGGAAATTTGTCTAGATAGTTTTAGGAAAATTTCTAGTTTTATTAAGCAGATTAATTAGTTTCCATCTAGGAATAGGAAATAAGTAGATTTTTATTTTTCTCCTAGATATTTACTTTCCCTTTTATTTTCTTTAATATAAAAAAAAAAAATATTATCTTTGGAAATTTTCCAAATAAGGAAAGTTTCCAAATCTGCAAGTTTCCCGAAAAGGAAACTTTCCATTTTTAGAATTTCCTTTTTCTCGGAAAAGGAAATATGTCGGGGCAGGACGAATCTACGTCAGGGCAAGCTCCATCCAACTCGAGCAATTAAGGCAACCTGCGCCGCCTCCCCCTGCAGCACCTGTCGCGCCTCCATATCACCATGATCGACCTTCGATACCACTACTACGACGACGAGCCACCACCACCACCGCCTCGACCAGCAGCTCATTATCCGGAGGTCAAGATGAACCCACCTCCCTTCTCAGGCAAATTAGACCCCGAAGAGTACCTCGACTGGGAGAGACGCATGGAGCTCATCTTCGAATACTATAACTACGACGATCCCCGGAAGGTCATCTTTGCGACAGCGCAATTCACAGACCATGCTCTAGCATGGTGGGATCGAGAAGTCAACACCTGTAGACAAGCTCGTATGGGTTCCGTGACTTCATGGGTCGAGCTGACCCAAATCATGAGGCGACGTTACGTACCTCCCCACTTCCACCGCGAGCTTCAGCGACGTTTCCGAGGCCTTACTCAAGGAAGCAAGATGGTGACTGAATACTTTGACGAGTTCGAGCATCTCCGTAACCGACTCGATGTAGATGAATCCGAAGAGAGCCTTATGGCCCAATTCATCGACGGCTTGCAAGAATCCATCGCCATGAAGATTGAACTGCAGCCCTACCACGACCTAGGTGAGCTGTTCCACCTAGCAGTCCAGATCGAGAAGTGCCATAAGCGGAAGCTTGCCGCACCTTCTGATGGTGTCATCCAAGCTACACCGACCAGATACTTGGAGGATGAAGACCAGACCACCCCTTATGTGTCCCACCGCATTATGACCAGGAGCAGAACCGCCCAAGGAGTCCAAGACAGGAGCAAAGGAGATCATGCCCAAGGAAGCCAAGTAGAAGCCGCCCTAGCCCATGCATCCGGCCTTGGATAGGAAGAGGAGATTGAAGACAGGAACCAGCCTCTTGATCATGTTCAGCTGAGTGTTTCTGACCAAGACACTCATGCACACAGCCTTAGGGATAAGGTCTTGTGTGTCCTTACTATCCAAGAGTAAGGGCACTTCTAAAGACCTTAGGTGATTAGGGTACTCTTTTCCTTTCTAAGTTTACCATAATGGGTTCTTGGTAAGGTTTTTAATGAGACCTGAAAATCTAAGGCATCAAGCCTAGTGTCCCATTGGTTTAATGTGGATATGTCCCTTTAAATCAATTAGGCTTGATTTTTATCCTAGGCAAATGTTTAGCCTTGCATTTCTTTAAAAGACTTAGTCATTTTGGGGTTGTTTAGTTTTGTTGACCACGGTCAACTAGGTCTTATGTGGTCTCAAGGTGTAGCCTATAAAAGGCAGACTCATTCTATTTTCTAAGGCAGACACTTATGAACCTAAACCCAAACTAGGCCACTTTGGTCTCTTCTCTCTTTCTCATTGTTGAGTGTGTCTCCAAGTGAGAGTGAGTGTTCCTTGAAGATTGAGTGTGTCTCTCTTCTTTGAAAGGTTGTATCCAAGCCAGACATAGCTTGGTGTGTTGCCCTCAAACCCCTTTTCAAATCGAGTAATAAAACCCCATCTTTCATCCTAGCCGCTCCACCGTTCCACATCGCTAGTCGCTGACCGAGCCCGTCCGTACCATCCAGCCGTTCGTCCGTTCAGTCGCAAAGGTCGTCCTGCTGTTCGAGTCCTCATCCGCGGACCACCCTTCGTTCGTCCTACCGGTGGCTTGTTCACCCGCCATTCTCGCCCTTCGGCCGTAAGCCGCACCCTCACTCTTGCTCGTCCGACCGAGCCGCCCTTTTCATCACCGCTTCTGCACCCTTCCGGCTACCCTACACGACCAGATGGCTATGTGTAGTAACATTTTGGTATCAGAGCCCAAGTTTCCTGAAGAAAGGTTGTTTCTTTCCACCTTAGCACTTAGGGTTTTAACCTTGTTCTAGGCGTTTGTTAGGGTTTCTAGTAGCTTGCTTAGAACGGTTTGTTAGGGATTGATAGTGTGTGAATTTGGTTTTCGGTGATAGGTTGTTTAGCTGGTTTTCGTGAATTTGTTTCCTGAGTTTCAAATCGCCATTGATGAACACCAAAGGAGGAAGAAGGAGTTAGGTGAGACCGGTTGCTTCTTTTTTGGCAGTCCTGGTCGGTGACTCACCGTGTGGTCCTCACCGGCTGATGTCACTTTGTCCACCCCTTTGACCAGTTTAAATTTGAATGTTCCCTTGTTGTTGTTTTGGCGGTTTCTAGGATAATGCATGAGTTTCGAAAATGTGGAATGGTTAAGTAGTTTAGTGATTAGTTTAAAGTTTAAATTTAAGATTAACTAGGTCATTAGTGATTAATTTAGATTAATTAGCCTAAGTACTTTGACTTGTTGACTTTTTTTTTCTTGCACGAACCCCGTGAGCTAGATGGCTGATCCAGCTCTAGCAGAGATCCTCACCAGCCTTCAAACTCAGCTCCAGCAGCTAGGAGACCGTCTGGGTCGAGTGGAGCATCCTCCCCCACAGCCAGCACCGGCACCTCCACCTCCACAACCAAGGGCGCCACCACCCTTATGGCCTGAGCAAGACATGGAAGGGTTGTCTGAAGAAGAGGCCTTCCCACCCCATTTCAGAAGGCCAAGGCACCGAGAAATGAGGTTTCCTGAGGAGAGGGGACATCACCACCCACCTAGAGCCCACTCCCCACACCTCAAGCTCACGCCACCCACCTTTGCCGGCAAGGTTGACCCAGAAGCATACTTGGACTGGGAGAGAAGAATGGATCACATCTTTGAGGTCTATGGGTTTGAAGAACCCAAGAAGATGGCTTATGCAGCAGCCCAACTCACTGATCATGCCCTGTCCTGGTGGGATCAAAACTCAGCCAAAAGAAGAAGAAGAGGAGAGGAACCGGTCAGATCATGCGAAATCCTGAAGTTCATGATGAAGGGAAGGTACATTCCACCTATGTACCACAGGGAGCTACAGAAGAAGTTCAGGAAGCTCAGCCAAGACCAGAGGAGTGTAGAGGAGTACTTTGGAGAGTTTGAACACCTGAGGAACCGGCTTGGTTTAGAAGACACTGAAGAGACTCTCATGGCACAATTCTTATATGGTCTTCAAGAGAAGATTGCCAACAAGGTGGAGATGTATTCCTATAATGATCTCAATGAGTTATTGCATCTGTCCACCCAAGTTGAGAGTCAGCTCAAGAGGAAGACCAGGACCAGAGCAGTGGTCAACAACCCATGGAGAGCCTCTGCCCCAAACGCCAATCCGCAGGCTTCAAGTTCTCAACCAGCCTTCATGAGGCAATCAGACCGTGACAAAGCTATAGCTCAGGATGTGAGAGCTCCATACAAACCCAGGGAGACCACCCCTTCCCCACGGCCAGACAACAGACCTGCCTCTACTGGTCCCAAAACCAGGGACATTATGTGCTTTAAATGCCGTGACCGTGGACACTATGCTCGGGATTGCCCAAATCCTAGAGCTATGATCATCACACCATCTGGTGATTATGAGTCTCAAGATGAGATGGAGCCCCCTGAGGAAGCTGATGAAGAGGAGGAGGATGTAGCCTATCCTGAAGTGGGAGATCTCCTGGTCTCAAGAAGGGTCCTTAGCACCATCCAAGAGTCGGATGAGACAGCCCAAAGGGAGAACATCTTCCCCACACGCTGCATGGTCAATGGTAAAGTATGCTCTCTGATACTTGATGGTGGATCTTGTGCTAATGTAGCTAGTGCTTACATGGTTGAGAAATTGAACTTGGTAGCTACTAAACATCCTAGACCCTATAGATTGAGATGGTTGAATGATAAAACCGAATTGAGGATTAGTGAACAGGTTAAGGTTTCATTTAGCATAGGCAAGTATGTTGATGAAGTTCTTTGTGATGTAGTACCTATGCAAGCCACCCATATCTTGTTAGGCAGACCTTGGCAATTTGATAGGGAAATTGTGAATGATGGTAGGACTAATAAGTACACCCTTATGCTTAATAAGAAACGGATTAGCTTAGCACCACTGTTGCCTGCTCAAGTTCATGAAATGCAAGTTAAGCTAGCTAAGGAGAAATGCATGTCTAAAACCAATTTCTTGATTACACCTAGCGATGTTAGGCGTTCTCTCTTTGATCCTACTTGTCAAATTGTTTTGATTGTTTACAAGGATTTGATGAATTCTAGACATACTAATGTGGTCTTGCCAAGAGAAATCCGAGCTTTGCTTGACAGGTACAAGGATGTATTCCCTGAGGAGATACCAGCAGGCCTGCCACCCTTGAGAGGCATAGAGCATCAGATTGATTTCATCCCTGGTGCCCAACTTCCAAACCGGCCTGCATACCGAGTCAATCCCGCGGAAGCAAAGGAGCTTGAAGCTCAGGTCAGAGATCTCCTGGCCAAGGGATATGTGAGGGAGAGCCTTAGCCCATATTCCGTGCCTGTGCTCCTAGTGCCCAAGAAGGATGGTTCTACAGGATGTGTGTTGATTGTAGAGCCATCAACAACATCACCATCAAATACCGCCATCCAATCCCAAGGCTAGATGACATGTTGGATGAGCTGAGTGGAACAACCATCTTCTCTAAGGTGGATTTGAAGAGTGGGTATCATCAAGTGAGGATGAGGGAAGGGGATGAGTGGAAGACCGCTTTCAAGACCAAGCATGGCTTGTATGAGTGGCTAGTCATGCCATTCGGTCTCTCCAATGCCCCAAGTACCTTCATGCGCCTCATGCACCATATCCTTAGACCCTTTATGGGCAAGTTTTTAGTGGTTTATTTTGATGACATTCTGATATATAGCTCTTGTTTGACTGATCATGTGTTGCATTTAGAACAAGTCTTAGAGACTCTTAGGAAAGAACACATGTTTGCCAATTTGTCTAAATGCATCTTTTGCACAGATGAGGTTGTTTTCCTTGGCTTTGTGGTTAGCTCACAGGGACTAAGAGTGGATGTGGAGAAGATAGAAGCCATACTTAGCTGGCCTAGACCGACTTCAATCAGCCAAGTCAGAAGCTTTCATGGGCTGGCCAGTTTCTATAGGCGTTTTGTGAAGGACTTCAGCACCTTGGCTGCACCACTGACCTCCTTGATTAAGAAGAACACCGGCTTTGAATGGGGAGAATTGCAAGAGCGAGCCTTCCTGGAGCTTAAGTATCAGCTGACCCATGCGCCAATCCTTGCCCTGCCCAATTTCGAGAAAACCTTTGAAGTGGAGTGTGATGCCTCAGGAGTGGGCATAGGGGCGGTGCTAACTCAAGGAGGAAGACCAGTGGCCTATTTTAGTGAGAAGCTGACCGGTGCTACCTTGAACTACCCAGCTTATGACAAGGAGTTGTATGCACTGGTCAGGGCAATGCAAACATGGCAGCACTACCTCTTAGCTAGGGAGTGTGTGATCCACACAGATCATGAGACCTTGCAGCATCTGAGGGGTCAGACCGTGTTGAAAAAGAGGCATGCTAGATGGCTGGAGTTGATAGAGACTTTCCCTTATGTGATCAAATACAAGAAGGGAAAGGAGAATGTAGTGGCGGATGCTTTGTCAAGGAGGCATGCCTTGATTTCTACCATGGATGCTAAGGTTTTGGGGTTTGGACATTTGAAGACTTTGTACCCAGAAGACCCAGACCTCAAGGCAGCCTATGAAGGACATGGAACAGGAACCTACATGCGCTTCTTCATTCATGATGGGTTCCTTTTCAAGGACAGACGTTTATGCATTCCCCAAGGATTAATGAGGGAATTGTTAGTAGAGGAAGCTCATGGAGGTGGCCTTATGGAACATTTTGGAGTGGAGAAGACCCTGAGTGTTCTTAAGGAACATTTCTACTGGCCAAAGATGAAGAATATGGTAGCCACTCACTGTGACAGGTGCATCACTTGCAAGAGAGCCAAATCAAGACTCCCCCCTCACGGCTTGTACATGCCCCTGCCAGTACCTACTCTTCCATGGGTAGACATTTCCATGGATTTTGTTCTGGGATTGCCCAAGATTCAACACAAGGACTCAGTGTTTGTAGTGGTGGACCGCTTCTCCAAGATGGCTCACTTCATCCCCTGCTCCAAGACCAATGATGCATCTCAGACCCCGACCTTGTTCTTTAGGGAGGTGGTGAGACTTCATGGCATCCCAAGAACCATTGTGTCTGACCGTGACACCAAGTTCTTATCTCACTTCTGGAGGACTTTGTGGAAGAAGCTGGGTACGAAGCTTCTATTCTCTACCACCTGTCACCCTCAAACAGATGGACAGACTAAGGTGGTCAACCGCACCTTAGGAGCACTCTTGAGATCAACCGTGGGACGACACTTAACAACATGGGTGGAGAGCTTACCCTTGGTGGAGTTTTCCTACAATTCAGCCAAGCATTCTACCACAGGCATGTCACCCTTTGAAGCCATGTATGGTCGCAATCCAGACACCCCTCTGACCTTGACACCCTTGCCACCAACCGAGACCATGGACCTTGAAGGAGAGGCCAAAGCCGCGGCCATGAAGAAGATATTTGAGCAAGTGCACGGCAACATTGAGAAGAGGAATGACCAGGTCCGCACAAGGATCAACAAGAAGAGGAAGCAGCTGGTGTTCCAACCAGGAGACTGGGTGTGGTTACACCTAAGGCCAGAACGCTTCCCCAACAAGCGCAAGCACAAGCTAGACTTCAGAGGAGACGGCCCATTCCAAGTGGTGGAACGCATCAACGACAATGCCTACAGACTCAAGCTGCCAGGTGAGTACAATGTATCTTCATCATTTAATGTTTCTGATCTATCTCCCTTTGATGCACAGGATGTTGGCTCTTTGGAGACCAAAGCACTTGAAGAGGGTGGGGATGATGGGGTCATCCAAGCTACACCGACCAGATACTTGGAGGATGAAGACCAGACCACCCATTATGTGTCCCACCGCATTATGACCAGGAGCAGAACCGCCCAAGGAGTCCAAGACAGGAGCAAAGGAGATCATGCCCAAGGAAGCCAAGTAGAAGCCGCCCTAGCCCATGCATCCGGCCTTGGAGAGGAAGAGGAGATTGAAGACAGGAACCAGCCTCTTGATCATGTTCAGCTGAGTGTTTCTGACCAAGACACTCATGCACACAGCCTTAGGGATAAGGTCTTGTGTGTCCTTACTATCCAAGAGTAAGGGCACTTCTAAAGACCTTAGGTGATTAGGGTACTCTTTTCCTTTCTAAGTTTACCATAATGGGTTCTTGGAAAGGTTCTTAATGAGACCTGAAAATCTAAGGCATCAAGCCTAGTGTCCCATTGGTTTAATGTGGATATGTCCCTTTAAATCAATTAGGCTTGATTTTTATCCTAGGCAAATGTTTAGCCTTGCATTTCTTTAAAAGACTTAGTCATTTTGGGGTTGTTTAGTTTTGTTGACCACGGTCAACTAGGTCTTATGTGGTCTCAAGGTGTAGCCTATAAAAGGCAGACTCATTCTATTTTCTAAGGCAGACACTTATGAACCCTAAACCCAAACTCGGCCACTTTGGTCTCTTCTCTCTTTCTCATTGTTGAGTGTGTCTCCAAGTGAGAGTGAGTGTTCCTTGAAGATTGAGTGTGTCTCTCTTCTTGGAAAGGCTGTATCCAAGCCAGACATAGCTTGGTGTGTTGCCCTCAAACCCCTTTTTAAATCGAGTAAAAAAACCCCATCTTTCATCCTAGCCGCTCCACCGTTCCACATCGCTAGTCGCTGACCGAGCCCGTCCGTACCATCCAGCCGTTCGTCCGTTCAGTCGCAAAGGTCGTCCTGCCGTTCGAGTCCTCACTCGCGGACCACCCTTCGTTCGTCCTACCGGTGGCATGTTCACCAGCCATTCTCGCCCTTCGGCCGTAAGCCGCACCCTCACTCTCGCTCGTCCGACCGAGCCGCCCTTTTCATCACCGCTTCTGCACCCTTCCGGCTACCCTACACGACCAGATGGCTATGTGTCGTAACATTTTGGTATCAGAGCCCAAGTTTCCTGAAGAAAGGTTGTTTCTTTCCACCTTAGCACTTAGGGTTTTAACCTTGTTCTAGGCGTTTGTTAGGGTTTCTAGTAGCTTGCTTAGTACGGTTTGTTAGGGATTGATAGTGTGTGAATTTGGTTTTCGGTGATAGGTTGTTTAGCTGGTTTGCGTGAATTTGTTTCCTGAGTTTCAAATCGCCATTGATGAACACCAAAGGAGGAAGAAGGAGTTAGGTGAGACCGGTTGCTTCTTTTTTGGCAGTCCTGGTCGGTGACTCACCGTGTGGTCCTCACCGGCTGATGTCTCTTTGTAAACCCCTTTGACCAGTTTAAATTTGAATGTTCTCTTGTTGTTGTTTTGGCGGTTTCTAGGATAATGCATGAGTTTCGAAAATGTGGAATGGTTAAGTAGTTTAGTGATTAGTTTAAAGTTTAAATTTAAGATTAACTAGGTCATTAGTGATTAATCTAAATTAATTAGCCTAAGTACTTTGACTTGTTGACTTTTTTTTTCTTGCAGGAACCCCATGAGCTAGATGGCTGATCCAGCTCTAGCAGAGATCCTCACCAGCCTTCAAACTCAGCTCCAGCAGCTAGGAGACCGTCTGGGTCGAGTGGAGCATCCTCCACCACAGCCAGCACCGGCACCTCCACCTCCACAACCAAGGGCGCCACCACCCTTATGGCCTGAGCAAGACATGGAAGGGTTGTCTGAAGAAGAGGCCTTCCCACCCCATTTCAGAAGGCCAAGGCACCGAGAAAGGACGTTTCCTGAGGAGAGAGGACATCACCACCCACCTAGAGCCCACTCCCCATACCTCAAGCTCACGCCACCCACCTTTGCCGGCAAGGTTAACCCCGAAGCATACTTGGACTGGGAGAGAAGAATGGATCACATCTTTGAGGTCTATGGGTTTGAAGAATCCAAGAAGGTGGCTTATGCAGCAACCTCTTAGTCACCTTTCAGACCAAGAACAATCTCCTAATCAACATATTAACCCCTTTCAGACAACAAGAACCAACCCCTGCAAGAGAATAGTGCACACGCGCCAACTGCTTACTTAGGGCGAGTTGAGCCCTGGTCAATAACTACTCCAAACGCTTTCTAACCATTTGCCAACATGATGAGGACATCGAGCCAGCTACTGCACCTGTCATTCCACCTGGACCACTCACGCGGTCCAAGCGGAAAGCCTTAGGAGACAAGCTCAGCATGCTATTGGAAAGTGGAACCAGAGAAGACCCTGAGCTGACCTTCCAGACGACCAGTCCACGACCAGCCGTCCGGATCCAGCAGCCGACCAGACCTACCCGGTTCATGCACCCACGACCAGACCACCCTTCCAGCTAGACAAGGAACCCTGGAGGTTTCTTCCCGAAGACTCTTCCTCCTCCGGTGTCTTTACCATTACCATTCGGTAGAGACACCAAAAGTCGTTCTAGGAAATTGTACTTTTTTTCCTATCTTCGGTTTTGTCCCATTGGGTTTTCTGAAGAAGGTTTTAATGAGGCACTACTCCTAGTGCGCAAGGCGTTGAAGACTTGTTCACAATTCCATTTCATTCACAAGTCTTCAGGCGAATTCTCAGCCTAAGTGTTGTTGGGCTTTTCCTCTTTAATTTCGAATTATTAGTCTAAGTATTTAGTTGGGTTTAAGTTATGTTGACTAATTATGGCCCATTATTTATTCTAAGTGACAATAAGTAAACTACATGTTGTTTTAATCTCCTAAAGGTTAAATGTCTTGTAGTTTACCCTAAAATTGTAACAAGGCATTATATAAGCCTTCTTGTTTACACATAATAGAAAAACAAGTATTTTTTTGACAAAACCCTAAGTCTCTTAGACACAAAACTGCCGCCATCTCCCTAGCTTGCAGCCGTGACCTTCAGCCAAGTTTGGTTGAAGTTCTTGGAGTATCGCAAGCCCCTTTCACAGCTTGTGTGGTGCCTTCGATCCACCCATCAATTCCCATCGATTTCTGTCCTATTATCCTGAGTTTCTCGGTGAAAAGACAGCCCACCCAAGTTCATACATCATCTGGTATCAGAGCCAAAAGCTCCTGCACATCAGGTTGATTCTATCCTTTTATTTTTGGCGATTTTTTTTTTTTATTGTTTTGTTTCAACAGCTTTTGGCTTTTGATTGTGTTTCTTTCTCTTTCCCCTGAGTTTCTCGGTAAGAAGGAGAGGAATCAAGTCACATACCACAAACATCCTACAAAAAAAAAAATATCAGGTTCTATCAATCCTTTTTCTTGTTTTCATAATTCAAAAAAAAAAAGAATTTTGTTTGTTTTATTGCATGTTGTTGCTAGAAATTTTTTTTTTTTTTTTTATGAAAAGAAAACAAAAATATTGTTTAGGTTGTTAAAATCAAACTAGGGTTCTTAGAAAACTCACCTAGAACACCTTCACATACTTGAACCATAAAAAGTTGTGTGTTGTTTGTTAGTTTTCTTGTTGTGTCCGCGTCTAGGGTCTAGGGTTCTTGTGTGCATTCGAGTGTCCCCCGCCTTTAGATTCTCCCTAGCGTGTCCTCATTTTGTCTAGGGTCCTAGGTTTTGTTTCTGTCGCCTAGTTACTTGCCTTGCGTGTGTTTATCTAGTGTTCTTAGTCGCGTCCTTGTTAGTTCTTGGGCTAGGGTTTTTTAGCTGCATCGCGCCTAATCTTGCTCCTACTACCCGCGTTCGTCCGACCTTGTTCGCGTCTTGCTAGGTTAGTTCGCGCCTCGCTAGGGTTAGCCAGTGCCCCGCGTGTTTGAGTCCCACTACCCGTCCCATAGCCGCGTATGCCCTGTTCTGCTCAGCTGCGTTAGGGTTTTGTGCTCTAGGTGCGTCCTTTGCTAGTTTTAGGGTTAGGTTATCCTTAGCGTCCTAGTTTAGGCTAGACTCCTCCTTTGTGTCGCTTGTTGGGTCTCGTTGCATTAGGTCTAGGTTAGGCAGCCCCACGAGTTGTATCATCTCGCGTCTAGGTCCCTTAGTGTGCTTCCACGTGTATGCGTGAGCATCCATAGCCTGCCCCGACCTTTTTCCCTAGACAGACCGTCTGCAAGTGTTCCCGTCCCGCACAACCTGACCGTACCGCGTCCGTCCCTAGCAGCTAGCCCTGCAGTGAGTAACTTAGGTTCCATGAGCATAGTCTTTTCCCCTTGGCGACTAGGTTTGTTAGGTTAACTTTGGTGTCTAGATTCTTAGTTCTAGTTTTTAGGAAGTTTTCCATAGTCTATAGGTAGTATTCTAGTAAGTTTCCTTAAGTTTTCTAGGCATTAAATTAGATTAGGAAATTTGTCTAGATAGTTTTAGGAAAATTTATAGTTTTATTAAGCAGATTAATTAGTTTCCATCTAGGAATAGGAAATAAGTAGATTTTTATTTTTCTCCTAGATATTTACTTTCCTTTTTAGATTTAGGAAATATATCCTTAGGATATTTCCATTTTTTTTTTCTAGTTTTTCTTTTTGTAGATTTAGAATATTATTTTTTTTCTTTCCCTTTTATTTTCTTTAATATAAAAAAAAAAAATATTATCTCTGGAAATTTTCCAAATAAGGAAAGTTTCCAAATCTGCAAGTTTCCCGAAAAGGAAACTTTCCATTTTTAGAATTTCCTTTTTCTCAGGAAAGGAAATATGTCAGGGCAGGACGAATCTACGTCAGGGCAAGCTAACCAGACCATTGTTATGAGTCTTGGTCATCTGGACGAAAAAGGTCGCCGGAGAGGCTCTGGAACGGGGAGGAACAGGCCGCTCGGTTGTGCGGACGAAGTCTGGGTCGCAGCTACGGTCGCAGGACGAGGCAGCGGACGGACACTCGACCGAAAGGACGAACAAGGAATGGACTTGGTGACGGACGGACGGACGGAAGGCGAGTGGTACGGGCGGCTGGTCACGGCTAGCGAATGGGGTGGTAAGCGGCTGGGAATGAAAGATGGGTTTGAAGCGATTTGAACAGGGGATTGAGGGCAACTCACTAAGCTATGACAGGCTTAGATATAGCCTTTCCAAGAAGGGAGACACACTCAACCTTTCTAGGAAGCTCACTCTCTCTTGGAGACACACTCAACAAGGAAAGAAGAGAAAGACCAAGGCGGCCATTGGAGTTTAGGGTTCTTAATTTTTTTCTCCCTTAGAAATGAAAATGAGTTTGCCTTTTATAGGCTACAACTAAGGACACACCAGACCTAGTTGACCGTGGTCAACAAACTAAACAAACCCAAAATAAAGACTAAGTTTTAATGAAAAATACAAGGGCTAACATGTGCCTAAGGATAGAAATCAAGCCTAATTGATTTAAGGGACATATCCACAATAACTCAATGGGACATTAGGCTTGATGCCTTAGATTTTCAGGTCTCATTAAAAACCTTTCCAAGAACCCATTATGGTAAACTTAGAAAGGAAAAGAGTACCCTAATCACCTAAGGTCTTTAGAAGTGCCCTTACTCATGGATAGTAAGGACACACAAGACCTTATCCCTAAGGCTGTGTGCATGAGTGTCTTGGTCAGAAACACTCAGCTGAACATGATCAGGAGGCCGGTTCCTATCTTCAATCTCCTCTTCCTCTCCAAGGCCGGTTGCATGAGCTAAAGCGGCTTCCACTTGGTTTCCTTGGGCATGATCTCCTTTGCTCCTGTCTTGGACTCCTTGGGCGGCTCTGCTCCGGGTCATAATACGGTGGGACACATAAGGGGCGGTCTGGTCTTCATCCTCCAAGTATCTGGTCGGTGTAGCTTGGATGACCCCATCATCCCCACCCTCTTCAAGTGCTTTGGTCTCCAAAGAACCAACATCCACTTGGAAGGGGCCGTCTCCTCTGAAGTCTAGCTTGTGCTTGCGCTTGTTGGGGAAGCGTTCTGGCCTTAGGTGCAGCCACACCCAATCTCCTGGTTGGAACACCAACTGCTTCCTCTTCTTGTTGATCCTAGATCGGACCTGATCATTCCTCTTCTCAATGTTGCCATGCACTTGTTCAAAAATCTTCTTCATGGCCGCGGCTTTGGCCTCTCCCTCAAGGTCCATGGTCTCGGTTGGTGGCAATGGTGTCTAGGTCAGTGGAGTGTCTGGGTTGCGACCATACACAGCTTCAAATGGTGACATGCCTGTAGTTGAATGCTTGGCTGAATTGTAAGCAAACTCCACTAAGGGTAAGCTCTCCACCCATGTAGTCAAATGTCTTCCCACGGTTGATCTTAGCAAGGCTCCTAGGGTGCGGTTGACCACCTCAGTCTGTCCATCTGTCTGAGGGTGGCAGGTGGTAGAGAACAGAAGCTTAGTGCCCAGCTTCTTCCACAAGGTCCTCCAGAAGTGTGACAGGAACTTTGTGTCACGGTCAGACACAATAGTCCTTGGAATGCCATGGAGTCTCACCACCTCCCTAAAGAACAATGTGGTGGTTTGAGAAGCATCATTGGTCTTTGAACAGGGAATGAAATGGGCCATCTTGGAGAAGCGGTCCACCACTACAAACACCGAATCCTTGTGTTGAATCTTGGGCAATCCCAGAACAAAGTCCATGGAGATGTCTACCCATGGAAGAGTTGGAACAGGCAGGGGCATGAAAAGGCCGTGAGGATGGAGTCTTGATTTGGCTCTTCTGCAAGTGATGCACCTATCACAGTGAGTGGCTACCATCTTCTTCATCTTTGGCCAGTAGAAGTGTTCTTTAAGAACACTAAGAGTCTTCTCCACTCCAAAATGTCCCATAAGACCGCCTCCATGAGCTTCCTCCACTAGCAACTCCCTCATTGACCCCTGGGGAATACACAGACGCCTATCTTTAAAAAGAAATCCATCATGAATGAAGAAACGCGTATAGGCTCCTGCTCCATGTCCTTCATAGGCTGCCTTGAGGTCTGGGTCTTCTGGGTATAAAGTCTTCAAATGTCCAAACCCCAAAACCTTAGCATCCATGGTAGAAATCAAGGCATGCCTCCTTGACAAGGCATCCGCCACTACATTCTCCTTTCCCTTCTTGTATTTGATCACATAAGGGAAAGTCTCTATAAACTCCAACCATCTAGCATGCCTCTTCTTCAACACGGTCTGGCCCCTCAGATGCTGCAAGGTCTCATGATCAGTGTGGATTACACACTCCCTAGCCAAGAGTTAGTGCTGCCATGTTTGCATAGCCCGGACCAGTGCATATAACTCCTTGTCATAGGCTGGGTAGTTCAGGGTGGCTCCAGTCAGCTTCTCACTAAAGTATGCCACGGGTCTTCCTCCTTGAGTTAGCACTGCCCCTATGCCTACTCCTGAGGCATCACACTCTACTTCAAAGGTCTTCTCAAAGTTGGGCAGGGCAAGGATGGGCGCATGGGTCAGCTGGTACTTGAGGTTCAAGAAGGCTTGCTCTTGCAACTCTCCCCATTCAAACCCGGTATTCTTCTTGATCAAGGAGGTCAGTGGTGCAGCCAGGGTGCTGAAATCCTTCACAAAACGTCTGTAGAAGCTAGCCAGCCCATGGAAGCTTCTGACTTGGCTGATTGAAGTCGGTTTAGGCCAGCTAAGGATGGCCTCTATCTTCTCCACATCTACTCTCAGTCCCTGTGAGCTAACCACAAAGCCAAGGAAAACAACCTCATCTGTGCAAAAGATGCATTTAGACAAATTGGCAAACATGTGTTCTTTCCTAAGAGTTTCTAAGACCTGTTCTAAATGCAGCACATGATCAGTCAAGCAAGAGCTATATATCAAGATATCATCAAAATAAACTACCAAGAACTTGCCCATAAAGGGTCTAAGGATATGGTGCATGAGGCGCATGAAAATGCTTGGGGCATTGGAGAGGTCGAATGGCATGACTAGCCACTCATACAAGCCATGCTTGGTCTTGAAAGCGGTCTTCCACTCATCCCCCTCCCTCATCTTTACTTGATGATACCCACTCTTCAGATCCACCTTAGAGAAGATGGTTGCTCCACTCAACTCATCCAACATGTCATCTAGCCTTGGGATTGGGTGGCGGTATTTGATGGTGATGTTGTTGATGGCTCTACAATCAACACACATCCTGTAGGAACCGTCCTTCTTGGGCACTAGGAGCACAGGTACAGCACATGGGCTAAGGCTCTCCCTCACATATCCCTTGGCCATGAGGTCTCGGACCTGAGCTTCAAGCTCCTTTGCCTCCGTGGGATTGACGCGGTATGCAGGCCGGTTTGGGAGTTGGGCACCAGGGATGAAGTCTATCTGATGCTCTATGCCTCTCAAGGGCGGCAGGCCTGCTGGTATCTCCTCAGGGAACACGTCCTTGTACCTGTCAAGTAAAGCTCGGATTTCTCTTGGCAAGATCACATTAGTAGGTCTAGAAGTCATTAAATCCTTGTAAACAACCAAAACAACTTGACAAGTTGGATCAAAGAGAGAACGCCTAACATCACTAGATGTAATCAAGAAATTGGTTTTAGACATGCATTTCTCCTTAGCTAGCTTAACTTGCATTTCATGAACTTGGGCAGGCAACAATGGTGCTAAGCTAATCCGTTTCTCATTAAGCATAAGGGTGTATTTGTTAGTTCTACCATCATGCACAACTTCCCTATCAAATTGCTAAGGTCGGCCTAACAAGATATGGGTGGCTTGCATAGGTACTACATCACAAAGAACCTCATCAACATACTTACCTATGCTAAATGAAACCTTAACTTGTTCACTAATCCTCAATTCAGTTTTATCATTCAGCCATCTCAATCTATAAGGTCTAGGATGTTTAGTAGCTACCAAGTTCAATTTTTCAACCATATAAGTACTAGCTACATTAGCACAAGATCCACCATCAATGATCAGAGAGCACACTTTACCATTAACCATGCAGCGTGTGTGGAAGATGTTCTCCCTTTGGGCTGTTTCATCCGGCTCTTGGATGGTGCTAAGGACCCTTCTTGAAACCAAGAGATCTCCCACTTCAGGGTAAGCCACATCCTCCTCCTCTTCTTCAGCTTCCTCAGGAGATTCCATTTCATCTTGAGACTCATAATCACCAGTTGCTGTAATGATCATGGCCCTAGGATTTGGACAATCCCGAGCATAGTGTCCACGGCCGCGGCACTTGAAACACATAATGTCCCTGGTTTTGGATCCAGTGGGGACAGGTCTGTTGTCTGGCCGTGGGACAGGGGTGGTCTCCCGGGGTTTGTATGGGGCTCTCACATCCTGAGCTATGGCTTTGCCACGGTCGGATTGCCTAGGGAAGGCAGGCTGGGAGCTTGAAGCCTGCGGATTGATGTTTGGGGCTGAGGCTCTCCATGGGTTGTGGACCACGGCTCTGGTTCTAGTCTTCCTCTTAAGCTGGCTCTCAACTTGGGTAGACAGGTGAAATAACTCATTGAGGTCATTGTAGGAGTACATCTCCACCTTTCTGGCTATCTTCTCTTGAAGACCATCTAGGAATTGTGCCATGAGAGTCTCTTCAGCATCTTCCAGACCAAGCCGGTTTCTCACGTGTTCAAACTCTCCAAAATACTCTTCTACACTCCTCTGGCCTTGGGTGAGCTTTCTGAACTTCTTTTGTAGCTCTCTGTGGTACATAGGTGGAATGTACCTTCCCTTCATCATGAATTTCATGATCTCCCATGATCTGACCGGTTCTTCTCCTCTTCTTCTTCTTTTGGCTGAATCTTGATCCCACCAGGACAGAGCATGATCAGTAAGTTGGGCTGCTGCATAGGCCACCTTCTTGGGTTCTTCAAACCCATAGACCTCAAAGATATGATCCATTCTTCTTTCCCAGTCCAAGTAAGCTTCCGGATCAACCTTGCCGGCAAAAGTGGGTGGCGTGAGCTTGAGGTGTGGGGAGTGGGCTCTAGGTGGATTGTGATGTCCCCTCTCCTCAGGAAACCTCCTCTCCCTCTGCCTTGGCCGTCGGTAATGAGGTGGAAAGGCATCTTCTTCTGAAAATCCCTCCATGTCTTGTTCAGGCCATATGGGTGGTGGCGCTCTTGGTTGTGGAGGTGGAGGCGCCGGTGCTGGATGGGGTTGAGGCTGCTCTACTCTGCCTAGACGGTCTCCCAGCTGCTGGAGTTGAGCTTGGATGCTGGTGAGGATCTCTGCTAGAGCTGGATCAGCCATCTAGCTCACGGGGTACCTGGCCAAGAAAAGTCAACAGGTCAAAGTCAAAGTGATTAAGCTAATTAATCTAGATTAACTACTAATGACCTAATTAAACTTAAACTAATTAATAAACAACTTAAGCATGCAATATTTCTAAACCTAGTAGCTAGCTTCCAGAACCGCCTAACTTTTAAACGGAATTCGAATTCAAATTTTAAAGGCCAGGGGACAGGATGACATCAGCCGGGAGGACCACTTTGGGTGAGTCACCGACCGCAGGACAGTACGGCCTGGTCAAAAAGTGGTCTGGTCCGCGCCTAACTTCATCTTCCTCACAAGTTCTAACAATGGCGGTTTTAAACACAAACAAACTCAGGCAAATCAGCTAAACATCCTAACACAGCAAACCCAAATCCAAATTCTAACAAACCCTAGCTAGCCGTTCTAAACAAGTAACTACAAACCCTAACAGTCGCCTAGAACAAGATAAAACCCTAAGTGCTAAGATGGAAAGACACAACCTTTCTCAGGAAACTTGGGCTCTCATACCAAAATGTTATGAGTCTTGGTCATCTGGACGAAAAAGGTCGCCGGAGAGGCTCTGGAACGGGGAGGAACAGGCCGCTCGGTTGTGCGGACGAAGTCTGGGTCGCGGCTACGGTCGCAGGACGAGGCAGCGGACGGACACTCGACCGAAAGGACGAACAAGGAATGGACTTGGTGACGGACGGACGGACGGAAGGCGAGTGGTACGGGCGGCTGGTCACGGCTAGCGAATGGGGTGGTAAGCGGCTGGGAATGAAAGATGGGTTTGAAGCGATTTGAACAGGGGATTGAGGGCAACTCACTAAGCTATGACAGGCTTAGATATAGCCTTTCCAAGAAGGGAGACACACTCAACCTTTCTAGGAAGCTCACTCTCTCTTGGAGACACACTCAACAAGGAAAGAAGAGAAAGACCAAGGCGGCCATTGGAGTTTAGGGTTCTTAATTTTTTTCTCCCTTAGAAATGAAAATGAGTTTGCCTTTTATAGGCTACAACTAAGGACACACCAGACCTAGTTGACCGTGGTCAACAAACTAAACAAACCCAAAATAAAGACTAAGTTTTAATGAAAAATACAAGGGCTAACATGTGCCTAAGGATAGAAATCAAGCCTAATTGATTTAAGGGACATATCCACAATAACTCAATGGGACATTAGGCTTGATGCCTTAGATTTTCAGGTCTCATTAAAAACCTTTCCAAGAACCCATTATGGTAAACTTAGAAAGGAAAAGAGTACCCTAATCACCTAAGGTCTTTAGAAGTGCCCTTACTCATGGATAGTAAGGACACACAAGACCTTATCCCTAAGGCTGTGTGCATGAGTGTCTTGGTCAGAAACACTCAGCTGAACATGATCAGGAGGCCGGTTCCTATCTTCAATCTCCTCTTCCTCTCCAAGGCCGGTTGCATGAGCTAAAGCGGCTTCCACTTGGTTTCCTTGGGCATGATCTCCTTTGCTCCTGTCTTGGACTCCTTGGGTGGCTCTGCTCCGGGTCATAATACGGTGGGACACATAAGGGGCGGTCTGGTCTTCATCCTCCAAGTATCTGGTCGGTGTAGCTTGGATGACCCCATCAACCATGGTACAGCTTCTGCAAGCCCTGACGGCTCAAATGTCGACATTCTCCACCCAACTCGAGCAGTTAAAGTAACCTGCGCCGCCTCCCCCTGCAGCACCTGTCGCGCCTCCATATCACCATGATCGACCACCTATGGGTCGATACCACTACTACGACGACGAGCCACCACCACCACTGCCTCGACCAGCAGCTCATTATCCGGAGGTCAAGATGAACCCACCTCTCTTCTCAGGCAAATTAGACCCCGAAGAGTACCTCGACTGGGAGAGACGCATGGAGCTCATCTTCGAATACTATAACTACGACGATCCCCGGAAGGTCATCTTTGCGACAGCGCAATTCACAGACCATGCTCTAGCATGGTGGGATCAAGAAGTCACCACCCGTAGACGAGCTCGTATGGGTTCCGTGACTTCATGGGTCGAGCTGACCCAAATCATGAGGCGACGTTACGTACCTCCCCACTTCCACCGCGAGCTTCAGCGACGTTTCCGACGCCTTACTCAAGGAAGCAAGATGGTGACTGAATACTTTGACGAGTTCGAGCATCTCTGTAACCGACTCGATGTAGATGAAATTCCAAAATGAAATGTGTGAAGCTTGCATTTTAGGTAAACATTGTAAAACTGTTTTTCAGCAATCTACACACACTTATGAGCATTGTTTTGATCTTGTTCACTCTGATGTTTGGATTTTTCCTGTCTTATCTAGGGAAAATCACAAGTATTTTGTTATTTATATTGATGATAAGTCTAATTATACTCGGGTTACCTTGATTTAATCTAAGGATAAGGTGTTAGAAGCTTTTATAAATGATCAAACCTATGTGACTAATCAATACAATGCCAAAGTAAAGTGTTTTATAATTTTTGTGACTATAAAGTCTTTTGGACTAATTTTTGAGGAACTTTCTTTTGGACTAATTTTTGTGGAAATAAAGTCTTCTGAGATAGATTTCATATGCCGGTGGAATCCAATCATATGGAGGCATGGCTTGAGAGTTTCAAACAATTTAGTCATGAAATGTCTGTCAGGCCCATCAGAAAAATACAGAGAGATAGGTTATTGATTTAGCGCATATCACTTGGGATTTGTCCGATCTCACTTTGTACTTCGAAACACAGATGAATTATTTTCTCTTACTCTTTCCATTCCAACGTTTTATTGATGACTTCCAGTCAGATTTGTTGTGTTCTCTGCATCATGTCTGAGTAGATTAATTTGTCAAGTTGAAGTAAATCAATGGTTGCCTAACCATATAACTTGTTCTTATTGCACAAGTCTAGACTAATAAACTAGATATTTGATTTAAGGGTTTTAGACCCACGACAGTGCTTTCATCAAAAACCCAACTAGTATTTGAATAGGCCAAGGTACCGTAACAAACAAAAGCTGAGTTACTGAGTTTTAGTGAACTCTATCAGAATTTAATCCATTAATGCATATCTACATATTCCAATAACGAACAAAAACTAAATCTATTAATTTTTTAGGTATAGTGTATGGAACCACCATAGTGAAAAATATATAGAATCTTGTTCTGAGTTCTAGATCATAAAGACCATAGACTATTCATATCGAACTTTTTGCATGTTTGTTGTGATTGTCATGAATGCCTTACGTCTTTCCCAATTGCTTACACAACTGATTTCTCTACTGCTTTCTTCACTCTCTTTGCTTTTGATATTCACCAAACAACATCTTTTTATGCCAATTATAACTTGAGGAAATATCAATAATTTGCAAAGTTACAATTTAATTACCTGAGGAACAATCACTCTAAATTTTCTGTGCGCTTGGAGCCAAGTCTTGTTGGATGAAAACTCTGACCATATGATGTAAGATCTGTACCAAGAATATCACGAGGGTTGCGGAAGTGAGTGAAATGGGTTGGCATCGCACGGAGAGTTCTAGCCTGCTGGTTTTTCAACAATCTTAGGACTCTAAAGAATAAGGGTTAAGTGATGGGGTGGATCCAAGCCTATTAGTTGTTCAGCACTCTTAGGACTTAAATATAGGGATGGTAAGTAACAAATGAAATGAATGATGCAACAAACTCATTGGGAAGGAGTTTTATAAGTCGATAGTTGCTCTCAAGCTTGATTCTCACAACACTTAAAAATTTTGGGTAGTTTTGCTTAGGAAAACTCATTTTTCTTTATTTCCTCAAAATATTAATTTTAACAAGTTTGCAGGGGGACTTTATATAAGAGTCCGTCAGTTACGCCCTTCTAGGGGACTTGAAGAAAATTGCATTCAAAAAATAAAATAAAAAATATAAATAGATAATTAAATAGTGAAACAATGTCATTAACTAATTGATTTGGCTACAAAACTTTAGGAAATAAAATAACTTGGACAAGAAGCACATTAGTTAGGATATCAAATAAATAAGTAATTAAATTACATACATTGGCGTCTCCAACGGTTAGGTCTAGACGAACTGTAGTGTTTTGATGAAGACTTTAATCCTTGGAGTTCACCGTTTCATCTAAGGTTGAGGTTCTGAGTATAGTAAGTTGCTTGTCTCGTGCAAGGAACGATATCTCGTCATTCGGATGTACTGGTCGACGCCTTTGCATGTCATGACTTATCTGTGTTCTTGAAGAAGTCTGTGATGTTATTGCTCCGTATCGTCTTCGAACTCCATAGTGTTGAGTAGTGCTTTCACGCTTTGGTTGAAGCTTTCTCTTAGGTCTCTAGATCCTGATCTTATCCATGGTGATTGTCTCACTGTTGGAATGGTAAGAGTTGTCTTGGGTGTGGTTCCTATGTCACCATCATTCCCTCCCCCTTGAGAAGATTATGTCCTCAAAATTGTTTCTCCTGCATCAAACGGGGATAAATTAGAAATATTAAACATAGGTGATATGTTAAACTCACCTGGTAGCTCGATTTGGTAGACATTTTCATGTCGTGACTTATCTGTGTTCTTGAAGAAGTCTGTGATGTTATTCTTCCGTGTCGTCTTCGAACTCCATAGTGTTGAGTAGTGCTTCCACGCTTTGGTTGAAGCTTTCTCTTAGGTCTCTAGATCCTGATCTTATCCATGGTGATTGTCTCACTGTTGGAATGGTAAGAGTTATCTTGGGTGTGGTTCCTATGTCACCATCATTCCCTCCCCCTTGAGAAGATTATGTCTTCAAAATTGTTTCTCCTACATCAAACGGGGATAAATCAGCAATATTAAACATAGGTGATATGTTAAACTCACCTGGTAGCTCGATTTGGTAGACATTTTCATTGATATACTTGATAACTTTGAAAGGGCCATCTCCTCTTGGTGCGAACTTGGACTTTCTCTGTTGTCAAAACCGTTTCGTCCTCATATGAAGCAAAACCCAGTCTCCTGGTTCAAATGTTAGCTATTTCCTCCATTTGTCTGCGTACTTCTTGTTGTGCTCATTCTTCTTGTCTAAGTTCTTCTTGACCGTTTGGTGTAGCTTCTTGACTAGCTCCACCTTGCTTTCTCTATCTTGACTAATCATTTGTTCTTTGTGAGGAATAACTTGTAGATATAACGGTGTAAGTGGCTTAAAACCATAGACAACTTCAAAAAGAAGGAGTTTAGTAGCAGAGTGGGATACACAATTATAAGAAAATTCAAAAAAGAAAGAAAATCAACCCAACTCCGGATATTTTTACACAAAATAGCTCTTAGCATGGTTGAAAAATACAGTTGACAACTTTGGTTTGCTCATCTGTCTGTGGTTTTTCTTTTCAGGTATTTCAAGTCTCTAAATCTATATGAATATCAAACTCTTTTAGACAAAAAATAATGTTTCTACGTTTCAAAAGATCTTACCAGGAAAAAACAGTTCTTTGTCATAAGTGGAATAATTCAGTGATGCTCCGTGGATATTTTCACTAAAGAACGCCACTGGTTTGCCTTTTGACTTAGTAAAGCTCTAATTCATGTTCCTAATGCATCACATTTAATCTTAAATGTTTTATCAAATTTAGACAAAACAAGAACCGGTGTATGAGTAAGGCTGTCCTTAAGCTTCTTAAAAGCGCATTCTTGCTCTGCCCCCAACTTGAAAGCAATCTTTTTTTATGACAGAGGGGCAGCAATGGTGCTGAAATTTTTTGACAAACCAACGGTAGATGCTAAACCATGAAAACTTCTCAAGTATCCAATGGTTGTAGGTGTGGGCCACTCTTGAATGGCTTTGATCTTCTCCTCATCTACTTCTAGTCCGTGAGAACTCATAACAAATCTTAAAAATACGAATTGATCAGTGCAAAAAGTACATTTCTTAAAATTGGCATATAACCCTTTTAAACGAAAAATCTCTAGTACTTTTTCTAAGTGTATAAGATGATCAGGAAGTTATGAACTATAGATTATGATGTCATCAAAGTAAAGAACAATAAAGTTACAGATATATGCCCTTAAGACATGATTCATGAGCTTCATTTATGTACTTGGTGCATTGTTTGAGTTTAAATGGCATGACTAGCCATTCACACAAACCTTGTTTGGTTTTGAATGCGGTTTTCCACTCATCTTTTTCTTTCATTCGGACTTGGTAGTATCCACTCTTCAATTCTATTTTAGAAAATATTGTGGCTCCACTTAACTCATCTAGCATGTCATCTAACCTTGGGATGGGATGCCGATACACTTAACTCATCTAGCATGTTATTTAACCTTAGGAGAGGATGCATATACTTGGTGGTTATGCTGTTAATAGCTCAACATTCAACACACATTCTTCATGTTCCATCTTTCTTACGTACCAATAGCACAGGTACTGTGCATGGACTTAAAATCTCGTGGATACAACCTTTAGACATTAGGTCTTGGACTTTCTTTTCTAGTTCTTTAGCCTCTTCTGGGTTGATCTTATAAGCGGGTCGGTTGGGTAAGGCTGCTCCTGGATGATGCTTAATGCCTCTAATAGGTGGTAAACCTTGTCGCCGGGGAAAACGTCTTTAACCGCCCTATGAGCCTATGCACTTCATCGGGTATGGTCGATTCTTTTTGACCTTTTAACAAGCTTTCTCTAAAGACCATTAGTAGCACATATTTCTTGGAATCAATAGCTTTAACGACGGTATTAGATTACATACAGGTTGGTCTTACTTATGTTAGTTCCTTTAGCCATATCTATTTGCATCTCATTAACTTATTGTTGAGTGAGAGGTGTTAAACTGTGCTTACATTTGTCGTGAGTGAAAGTGTAGAAATTGATGCAACCATTGTAGTTGGTCTCTTTGTTAAATTGCCAGGGTCTCCCTAAGAGAAGGTATTCTGCTTGAATTGGCACTACATCACAATGCACTTGGTCCGAGTACCTTCCAATGTTGAACGGTACTAAGACTTGTTCCGCAGTTCTCAATTCAGTCTCATCATTGAGCCATTTGAGTTTGTAGGGATGTTGATGTCTTGTTGTCTTGAGCCTTAGCTTATCAACAAGATACTTGCTAGCCATGTTAGTTCAAGAACCTCCATCTCTAACTAAGCTAATACCTTAGATTCAATGTTACATCGAGTGTGAAAGATACTTTCTCTCTGAACAGTCTCGGGGTCGAATAATGTACTGGGAGCTCGCCTTGTGACCAAGATTTCCCCCACTTCAGGGTAATAATCACTTCTTCATCAGAACCAACCGGCTCTTTATGAGCTTCATCCTCAGTCTCATACTCGCCTCTATCGTTAAGTATCATCCCTCTTTGGTTTAGGTAGTCCCTTGCATAATGTTCTTTACCATGACACTTAAAACATGTTATATCACGATTTTTTTGAAGTTGCGACCTACCTTGCTCAGGTTTATTGACTTTAGAAGCCTCAGGTATGGCCTTCTTAATCTGTGGGTCAACTTCTATAGCCTTGCCCTTGTCTAAGCTCCTTTTTAGAGGTGGATTCCAAACAGCTTTGCTGCGGGTGGTGTTGGAGATCTTCCTCTTGATGTGTTGATTGGCTTGGATGGCGTAGTGCAACAGATCTTTGAAGTGTTCAAAGTTATGTGTTTCAAACTTTCTAGTGATATCATATTGGAGTCCATCTTTGAACTAAGACATCAAAGTCTCTTTGGATTCTTGTACCTCAAGTTGGTTCTTCATGTTTTCATATCCCTCAAATTAGTCTTCTACGATACTGGTTCCCTGAGATAATTTCCTAAAACATTTATGTAAGTCTCGATATAATAAGTGGAAACAAACCTCTTTCGGAGCTGAGATCTCATGTCATCCCAAAGGTAAAATTTTCTGCATCTCAATCTCCTTCTCTCAGCCACTTCTCTATCCCACCAAGTGAGGGCGTTGTCAGTAAGTTAAGCAGCTGCCAAGGACAATTTCCTTTCCTCGCAATACTGATAGTATTCGAAGATATGTTACATTTTTTTCTCCTAATTAATGTAAGCGTCGGAATTGACCTTCCCATCCAAGGTTGGGGCTACAAGCTTGACGTCTCTCTGGGCTGTGGATTGTTTTCTTCCACTTCTCTTTCCCATCTCCTATCTCTGTTCCTAGGTTGTTCTCACCTCCTAGGTCTTGGGTCAGGGTCATGAGGGGGTTTATCTTCAAGGCTTGGCTTGTCGTCGTTGGTATCATCTTCCGCACCAAAGTGTTGCTGCTAAAGATGATGAAGTTGCCTTCTTGGTACGTCGCCTTCTGGTTGAGGAATCCTCGGTACGGGTAGCCTTTGCTCCAATTGGTTCATGCGGTCATTGATGTCTCACAGGGCGTCTAAGAGTTGCTGCCTGGCAGTTTATGGATCGTTATCTCCCATGGTGTGAATATCCTGCGCACAAGACAACAAACGATCAAGTGCAAAAAGAAAATCATGAATTCAAAGCAAGAGACTCGAAAGAAAGGGAAAGGATTTGATTCGATGTGTAAATATTTTTTTTTTGTTTTTGTAAAAGGAGACAAAATCTTAAAATAAGAAACTAACTCTCTTTTTTTGTAAAACTTCGATTAATAAGCACAACTTTTATAGTTTTTAGGTTTTAAGGTAAACAAATCAAAATGGTAATAAAGACAAACCAATTCAAGCAAATATTTAAGGATTTTATGTTTTATAATTAAGAACAAAATGAATAAAAAAATTAATTTTATGGGTTTTTGTTTATGAATGTTAATGAATTAACGAAAACAGAAAATATAAAGGTTGAAGAGGTACAACATAATGGATAAGAGCATTTGAAGCTCTGATGCCTAGATAATATAATATATGGACCGTAAATCTCACAAGGGTGGCGGAAAGGTGATTGTGAAGGGCGTGTGATGGGCGATGTACACAACAAGTTGGGATTCCATTACTGGGTGAATGGTGTGATATGCGGAAGTGAGCGAAATGGGTTGGTAACCCGTGGCGAGTTCTTGCCTGCTAGGTTTTAAACACTCTCAAGACACGAACAAACTGTTGTTTTTGCGGAAGTTAGAAAGGAGAAGTGTGGAGATTATGTGAGCTTCATGGTGAAACTCAACAAGATGAATAAAGAGGAAGACAAAGAGAATGTTATTGCTAAAAGTGTATGTATTACAATGTGGGAAGTAGCCTTAATATAGGCAGAGGATTACACAGAGAAATTCAAATGGGACAGTGACATGGGAGCAAGCCCAAGGCGTGATATGACCGCTCAGCAACGGCCTTGTCCACCCGTGACTCTTCTAGCGCCCCCTCTCTCCTTCTAGAAGCTCTCCCTTGTTGACACAACTCTTACTTAGCAGGCCAAGGCCTTATTGGACCAAAACTAAACTGGATTTCTCTCATGGGCTGCACATATTTGGACTTGGCCATACTTGAGCTACAAGGTGGCCTAAGGTAAGCCGTGATGCCCAAGTCAGTGCCTTTCTTAATTCTCCCCCTCAAGCTTAGCATTGGAGAGGCTAAGCTTGGAAACCCCTAGAGCAACACCTCATTAAAAACCTTATCATAGAAAACCACTTGGGATAAAAACTATGATGAGGGAAAAAGAGTGTGTTGTCTATGGGTTAGGGAAGCACGGCTTATGGTTGTGGAAGTTCTATCAGCCCAAGTTTGCTATAGATGTGGGAGCAAACCTTGGAGCTAGCAGCTTTGGTGAATATGTCAGCCAACTGGTATTCACTTCTTGTGTAGCATGGAAGAATTACTCCTTCTTCAATCTTTTCCCTGACCTTGTGGCAGGCCACCTCCATATGTTTGGTTCTCTCATGGAAGACTGAGTTTGTTTCAATATGGATTGCTACTTGGTTGTCACAGTGCATAGTGATTGGAATGTCCTGATCAATGTTAAGATCCTTGAGGAGTGCCTTCAACCAAGTTAATAACTTTCTCATTGCACGGTATTCTGCTTCAGCTATTGAGAATGCCACCATTTTCTGCTTCTTGGTCTTCCAAGTGACCAAGTTGCCTGCTATGAAGGTACAACAGCCAGTTGTGGACTTCCTATCAGTTCTATCTCCAGCCCAATCTGCATCACAATACCCAACGATTTCGGTGTCCTGGTTCTTGCCCATCCAAATACCGCTATCCAAGCTTCCTTTAAGGTACCTCAAGATCCTTTCAACCATGCTCCAGTCATGCCTTGTGGGGGCCTTCATGTTTTGACTGACCTGATTCACAGCAAAGCAGAGATCAGGTCGAGTGATAGTAAGGTATATGAGCTTACCCACAAGTCGTCCGTATTGTGCAACATCTTCATAGAGTTCATCTGCATTCTCCCCCTCTCTAATAACCTTGTAGCCATCTTCCAATGGTGACTTGGCTGGTTTGGCATCCAGATAACCTGTCTCAGTGAGAATATCAGTAACATATTTTCTTTGGGAAAGAAAGAGGCCTGTCAAGGAACGACATACTTCAATCCTAAGAAAATATTTGATTTCCCCCAAATCTTTGATATCAAATGTAGATTTGAGAAAGGATTTAGTAGTTTGAATACCAACCTGGTTGTCCCCTGAGATGATAAGATCATCTACATCAATGAGGACAACAACTATACCTTGGTCATTTTGAAGGGTGAACAATGTGTGGTCAGCTTCTGAACGTTGGAAGCCATGATCCCTAAGGGTGAAGCTAAGCTTGTGGTACCAGGCCCGGGGAGACTGTTTAAGGTCATAGATGGCCTTTCTTAACCGAAGAACCTTTCCTGGTGCAACAATGTCATCAAGGCCCGGGGGTGGTATCATATAAACTTCATCTTCAAGCTCCCCCTGAATAAAGGCATTCCGGACATCCATTTGCCATAAAGCCCATGAGAGATTGGTGTCTAGAGAGAGGACGACTCTCACGGTTGGTAGCTTAGCCACTGGGGCAAATGTGTTACCATAGTCCTGGCCATATGTTTGGGTGAACCCTCGAGCGACTAGCCTTGCCTTATAGCGTTCAATATCTCCATTACTCTGGTACTTGATGGTGAACACCCACTTGGAGCTGACCGCACGTTTTCCTTTAGGAAGGAGGGCTTCATCCCATGTGTGGTTTTGTTCCATGGCCCCTACTTCATCAGCCACAGCATCTCGCCAAACCTTCAGTTGCTTAGATTTTTCATAGGACAAAGGAATGGTGTCTTCTCAATCTTACCAAGGAAGGCCTGGTGGTCAGATGGGACAAGGGCAAGAGAGCATGTCACCTGAACAGGATGGGCCACGAGATGAGCGTTGTAGTATACTCTGGTATTGACCCAGTTGGATGGATCCCTTCTTAGTGTAGTACTTCGCCTAAGGACTTGTGTAGGACAGACTTCTTCATCTACCACCACAGCCTGTCTTGGTCTAGGCGAGGAGCTTTCTTCTTGGGAAGGGTCAGGGTGAGTCTCTTCATGTGTAGTTGGTGGATCAGAGACCGCAGGAGTGTGGTCTGATGGAGGGGAAGGCTGCGGTTGTTGTCCTGATGGAGGGGAAGGCTGTGGTTGTTGTCCTGATGGTGGAGAAGGCCTATAGTGATCCAAGTGATCTAGGAGGAACCGAAGACTGGCTGCTTGTTCTGAGGGCTTGGCAAGATCTTTCAGGCTGGCCCAATCCTGTTTGTCATGATGTCCCTGTTCTTCTAAGAACTTCACATCCCTGGAGACCATGGTTCTATTGGTAGTTGGATCAAAACACATGTATCCCTTTTGACTGGATGAATACCCAATGAAGATACACCGTGTGTTCTTGGCCTCCAACTTGTTCATTATTTCTCCTGGAATCAACACAAAACACAAGCATCCAAATACCATAAGGTGATTAACCACTGGTGAAGTTTTGTTAAGTACCTAAAATGGTGATTGATCATCCAAGATTCTGGTGGGTATTCGGTTTAGCAAGCGGTCATGACCGCATCTCCCCAAAAACGTTTGGGTACATTAGTGTGGAACATCATGGAACAGGACACCTCCATGAGATGCTTATTCTTTCTCTCGGCTACACCATTCTGCTGTGGGTTGTATGGACAGAAAGTCTGGTGTAATATCTCATGTTTTGTGAGGTGTTCCTTAAACTGATGACTAATGTATTCACCTCCATTATATGTTCTCAAAATTTTAATGTTAGCTTGATAATGGTTAGTAACATAGTTTTGAAATTTTGTAAATGCTTCAAACACACGGTCCTTAGATGGTAGTAAAGTGAGCCATGTGTATTTGGAATTCTCATCTATAAAGATTACAAAGTATTTGTTGTTATCTCTAGATGTGCAAGGTGAAGTCCAAACATATGAGTGGATTAAATCAAAGCATTTTTCATAGATGCTGGTAGATTAAGGAAAAACGGATTTGCAATGTTTCCCTAGAATACAAGCTTCACAACTTGAATTCTCAAAAGAAACATTGGGTAGCATAAGGTTTAGTGCACGAAAATGAGGGTGGCCTAGCCTAGCATGCCACATTGCATCAAGCTTAACCGAAAAACATGAATTAAAGGAAACAGGTTGTGAACTACTAAGAGAAGTGTCTTCCAAAACATATAGATCATCTTTAGCTACTCTTTTTCCAAGCAGCTTCATGCTCTCAATATCCTGAAAGTGAACATTATTAGGACCGAATATGGCATAGCAGTTTAAATCAGTTGTGGCCTTCTTGACAGATAATATGTTAGATGAAAAGCTAGGCATAAAGAGAGCTTTATATTCTTTATCAAATAGCTTAAGGTTGCCTATTCCTTTTACTGGTATTCTTGTTCCGTTTGCTATCTCTATATTACCTAGAGCCGGTTCTAGATTATTTAATAGGTCAGGATTACTAATCATGTGGTGTGAAGCTCCTGAGTCAACAACTAAAGCCTTACTTGGTCTATGAGAGTAGAGAGAGATACCAGACTCCTTTAGGGAAGCAATGGATTGTAGAATGACCTCCAAGTCTGATCTTCTCATTACATCATTTGGTGATGGTGCATGAGATTTTGTGGCATTTGCAGCCATAGCCGCTCCATCTTCATGCCTTTTTGATGGACCAGCTTGTCCTTGTTCGCTTGGAGTTATCTGGCTGAAGTTTGCCTTGGAGCTTCCTTGAAAGCGGCTCATTAGTGGTCTTGGTGTGCTTGGTCTGAGATGAGGGTGAATGATCCAGCACTGCACCTTGTTGTGTCCCTTTCTTTTGAAATGGTCACATATCCATGTTTTCTTATCCTCATTCCTGAACATGACTTTGTTGGCTGTAGGGAGTTCTCCTCTTCCCCCAAAGAGACCGTGCGAACCTTGCTCTTTTTGAATCTGAGCACACACTTCATCAAAGCTTGGAAGCTTGTCTGACCTTAGTAGATGCTTGATTAGGCCATTTTACATTGTGTTCAAGGTGAGCAGAAGTCTAAACACATGATCTTGTTCCTTCCTTTCAAGTAGAACTGCCTGGTCTAAAGAGTTGGGTCTTAGTGCTTCTAGCTCTGCCCATAACGCTTGGTACTTGCTAAGATATTTGGTGAAGTCTCCATCTTCTTGGCTGAGTGTAGTGAGTGATCTCTTAATCTCAAACACCCTGGTTAGGTTGGATACATTGCCATACACGTTCTTGAGAGTTTCCCAAAGGTCCTTGGCAGTTTCACAATAGGAATATGCTTCAAGGATGGAAACCTCAAAAGAGCTTTGAAGTATGGCTAGCACGGTCTGGTCTTCTTGAAACCATTTGGTTTCTTCATCCAGAGCCATCGTTTCTTCCTTCTTTGTGGAGTCTTCCTTTGAGGCATAAGTTTTGTAAGTATGCTCCCAAAGTCCGCGGCTACACAACGCGGTCCTTGATGTCCTGAACCACAGCAAGTAGTTCTGTCCCTTAAGGATGATGGGAATGACATTTTGTTTGTTGCTGTCCATGGCGGCTACTTATGAATTTCAAATTTCAAATGTATGGACCACTGGTTAATGTTATTGTCCAGCGGTTAAAGAGAATTGGCTGAGAGTTCAAGAACACGGTTTGTGGGAGGATATAGCTGGTGATTTGAATTTGACAATGGGATGATTAATCTTAAGAAATAACCAATCGTACCTTCTCAAAACTCAGAACCAAATGGACGTTTGAGGATTTTTACAATCTCAGAGTGAGTAAGATAGGAGAGTTTATTTGATGAGTTGGTATGTTATACACACCTAAAGGGAGTTCAAGCGTGAGTTTGGATTAAGTTGAAGAGAAATTTCGCTATTACACAATGGTTAATAGCGGATGAACCCAGTTTTTAGGTGTTCTTGAGTGGAGAGATTAATGGAATGGGGTGAGAGATGAGTGAAGCCGTGAGAGTTTAAAGTGTATTAGAGAGTATAAGTGAGTATTAAACAGAGATTTATGGATCAAATTGCTCTGATACCATGTTTTTTTGCGAAAATTAGAAAGGAGAAGTGTGGAGATTATGTGAGCTCCATGGTGAAACTCGACAAGATGAATAAAGAGATAGACAAAGAGAATGTTATTGCTAAAAGTGTATGTATTACAATGTGGGAAGTAGCCTTAATATAGGCAGAGGATTATACAGAGAAATTCAAATGGGACAGTGACATGGGAGCAAGCCCGAGGCGTGATAGTGACCGCTCAACAACGGCCTTGTCCACCCGTGACTCTTCTGGCGCCTCCTCTCTCCTTCTAGAATCTTACCTTGTTGACACAACTCTTCCTTAGCAGGCCAAGGCCTTATTGGACCTAAACTAAATTGGATTTCTCTCACTGCACATATTTGGACTTGGCCATACTTGAGCTACAAGGCAGCCTAAGGTAAGCTGTGATGCCCAAATCAGTGTCTTGCTTAATACAAAAAGGGTTAAGTGACAGGGTGTACCCAAGCCTACTGGTTGTTTAACACTCTTAGGACTTGAATATAGGGATGGTAAGTAACAGATGGATCAAATGATGCCACAAACTCTATGGGAGGAAGTTTGATAAGTCGATAGTTTCTCTCAAGTTTGCTTCTCATAACACTTAAAAGATATTAGGTAATTTTTGTTTAGATTTGCTTGGCAAAAACTCAATTTTCTTTATTTCCTCAAAATCTTAATTTTAACAAGTCTGCAAGGGATTTATAAGATTCTGACAGCTATACCCTTCTATGAGACTTGAAGAAAATTACATTGTAAAAGTAAAATACCTAAATGCCTAATTAAATGGCGAAACAATGTCGTTAATTAACTGATTTGGCAACAAACTTTAGGAAAAAAAATAACTTGGACAAGAAGCACAAATATTAGTTAGGATATTTAATAAATAAGTAATTAAATTACATTCTTTGGCTTCTCCAACGGTTAGGTCTAGACGAAGTGTAGCGTTTTGATGAAGACTCTTTCATCCTTGGAGTGAACTGTTTCATTTAAGGTTGAAGTGTTGAGTATGGTAAGTTGGTTGTATCGTGCAAGGAATGGTATCTCGTCATGTGGATGTTCTGGTCGACGTCCTTTGCATGTCGTGACTTGTCCGTGTTTTCAAGAAGTTTGTGATGTTGTTATTCCATGTGATCTTCGAACTCTATATTGTTGAGTAGTGATTCCACGCTTTGGTTGAAACTTTCTTTTATGTCTCTAAATCCTAATATTATTTTTGGTGTTTGTCTCACGGTTGGAATGGTAAAAATTGTTTCGTATGTGGTTCCTATGTCCTCATCACCATACCATGCCCTTGGTTAATTTACTTCTTTATTTAGGTTACTAATTTTCTGATTTTTGTAAGTTATACTCTTGTAAACTTCACGTGTTTTTGCTCTGCAATTTTGAAGATGTATAAATGTCAACTTCACTTTTGTTGCAGTCGTTTACCGTAATGTTCTCACCTGTAGTATTTTCTCTTGTAAACAATTTTGTATTTATCAGTGTAATTGATTTCCCGGCAACATCGTTTCGTAGTCTTTACATGTAACCATCAGCATCATTAATTGTATAAGATATATAATGATTTCTATGCTTCATCAGATGTTATAAAATAATTTATCGGTTTTTTATATAGAACAATCCAATATAAACTTTTTGTATAATAAAATCATATTAGACCTTTTCAAGTATTCATAATTTTTTATTGTTAAAAAAACATTTTTATATCATCTTTACCATTTGTTATTTCTATATACCAATGTCTTTTTGAAAATGAAATTCCAAGATCCATGTAGCAAGATGGGATATCTTACTTTGGATTCAGTACGATAAAATCAACTTTTATAGAATTACAATAAATATACTAAAGCCAATTATTATATTTGATATTCAAGTTTATAACAATTATTTTTCAATGGTCATAATCATTGTGAGTGGCAGAATTAAAAATATGATTACTGGAGTCAAATTAATTATTTAATATAAATTATATATATATGCATCGATAAAAAACTAGCATATCATTTTATATAAATATAATCAACAATTATAATTTATAATCACTCTTGTTGAATTCGACAACACAAAATAATGTATTTAAATAACTAAAAATCAGAAATAAAATTCATATATAATAAAAATGTATATTTTTACTCAAACTAAAATTTAGATCAATATAAATCTTTTAGAGTTTATAGATTGTTGTTGATGTTTAAAAAACATCATGTTTTTTTGTATAAATTTATAAACCAACTGTTATAAACTAACAATATAAGTACCTATGATAATGATATTATTAAAGGTTTTCAAATCTTATATCATGGATATTGGAATATATTACTTTTTGTGTGTGCCTAGTTGTTTTTCATTATAGTCAAAAAAAAAAAATTTATAGTAGGGTTACTTGGAGTCAATTGACCCATATATTTTAAGTACCTTATCTCTTGATTATCTTTTTGGATAATAAATCATTGTATCACTACAAAAAAAACAAAGATTTAGCGATTATAATAATAGTCACTAAATATTTGTCAAATTGTGATTTACGACTATGTTACGATTAATTATTGTAATCATTAATCTTTAGTCGTTAATACATATAGTCATAGTCATAAATTGGCGACTACATTACGAGTATAGTCATAATAACTAGGCGACTAATATGCGACTGCAATACAATTATATTACGACTATTTGACCACTATTATTTTAGCGAATACTGGACGACTATTATTTTAACGACTATTGGACGACTATTATTATTTAGAACACAAACTTTGGTATGTTTTTGATTTGTATTGGTAAGTTTTCGATTTGTATTTGAAATTCATTTCAAATGTTTTCATTAGAAATTTTACAACAACAAAAAAAAAACTAAAGCAAAAATCCTTTTATAATATCAACACATATACATCAAACATCAAACTATGTTCAAACATCAAACATCAAACTAAGTTGAATTTCCCTGTCAGGGGCTCTTCAAAAGCACAACTGCCATTTGTGTTTGAATACAATTGTTGAGCTTACGTGACATGAATGTGGAAAGTCACAGCCTTTTTTGCGAAAGATGGCTGCAGAAGACAGTTTCCTTTCTTCTCCCCCCTACGACAAATTGCTAAATTCCAAAAACAGAAGTTGAATGTAACATTTCTTTAAGCAGTAGAAAAGACCATCAACCAAACCAATTCTCCAACTAAACATGAATCAGACTCCACAACAAGCTTCCATAGTTTAAGTCTGAATGATAGGAACAAGCAACCAAACATTACTGATTACTAGTACTGCATGTTAGCAAACAAAATTGTTCATAATAAAAAAAAACACAAATATAATTTCAGAGTCACACAAGTAGTGTTATCAAGGATTTGTATGACATTAGAAGAAAGAGGGATGATATATACTATTATATACCTATTTTCGATATGTTTGGTTGCTCTTGTGCTTCTGATCTTATAAATATTCTTAATGGCAGTCAGTGTATTCTCTTTTACGTTCCTGTCATATCTCTCAGGTCTGTTTCTCTTATTCTCAAACTCAATTTTTTATCTTTTTGAGGAAAAGTAAACAGAAGATGGTGAGCATCATCTAGATAGCCCAAAGGGACACAAAAGAAAAACTTAGGTGCAAATCAACATGTACCTGAGTCACTTTCCACAAATTAACACAAACATAAGCAAATAAAAGTTAAACAAATGTGAGTTACCTTATACTTAAATCTCAAGTAACTAGAATTTCCTGACTTATAACAACAGGGGGAAGAAGATTAATTAAGGTGCATCTCTCATTACCAGTGACGCAAGTCCCTTGTTGTATCACTGAGTCATCAATGTTAAGAATGAAAGAATCTCGTCTGGTAGACTACTAACGTGATCCATCTTCTCTGAATGAAAGAACAAGTAGAGGGAAACCCAATTAACAACGCAAGTATAATTTTTAAAACAGAAGAAATTAAGAAACCCAATTAACATCCTTTCTTGCCCTTGATGTGTAATACCCATCCACCATCTTTGTTCTCAAATAAGGAGAGGGGGAAAACATGGAGAAGAGGAATCGAAGAACAATTGTGATATAAGCCGCGGATGCAAGTACCACCAAAGGAGGTTCAGGCAGGATGTGGCAGGGGCTTCACCGAGAGAGAGACTCGATCACGGATGGGCTGGGCGCTTGAAGGGGGAGAGACTCGACCACTCCAAGCGTGAAGGACTCGGGGGAATGAGCTGGACCACGTGGCTATGGAAGGACCACGATACACCAAGGTGACTTTAACCTTGTTCAAGTCGGCGGCAACCAAGCAAAGGGAGCTAGGCGGCTTAGAGTTCGAAAATTGTACTAGGGTTTGATTTCTTGTAAAGTCTGTCTTATTATTGATGTAATGACTTAGCTTTTATAGTGCTAAGTCTTAGGGTTTTCACCCTTACAATAAACAGCATACAGTTTAATGTAAAACAACATGAAGTGTAAAACAAAATGGCAAGGTGTTTTAATGACTTGGGCCGCGGGCCACAAGGCCTGGTCGCGGGCCCAAGTCCTATACTTAGAAAAATTTAGACAAAAATAAAAAGAAACAACTAAGGTAGACTTGGTCGTGGGCTTGGTGATGTCCACTTACGGATTGCACACTAAGGGTATTGCCTCGTTAAAACCTCCCTCGGAAAACCCAATGGGACAAAACCGAAGGTAGGAAAAAGAGTACAATTCCTTAGCGCGTCTTTGGGCATCCTTATCCCGGGGTGATGGTAAGGATGCATGAATCGGCGACTCGGCGGCTAAGAAGCTCCAAAGAAGGGGTCATGGGCCAATGGGTCGGGTCTTGGTCAGGTCCTGGTACGGGCTTGGCATGCCGCTGGAGAACCTCAAGTCTATGCTCGACAAACCGGTTGACCTTGGTTCCTAAAGCCTTGGCCCTTGATCGTGTCATGGGCCCTGCTGGTATAACCGGGACTGCTTCCTCCGGATCTGGTCCTGCCGGGTCGTCCACTCGGTCCACAAGGTGGTCGGTGCGTACCGGGGCCTCATCATCCCTCCCCTCTTCAAGTGGTTTGGTCTCCAAAACAACGTCCTCACCTGCATCGAATAATTCTAAGTCAGAAACATTGAACGTCGGAGAAATATTAAACTCACCTGGTAACTCAAGTTGGTAGGCATTGTCGTTGATCTTCTTCAGGACTCGGAATGGTCCGTCTCCTCGTGGTGCCAACTTGTCCTTGCATTTCTGGGGGAACCTCTCGGGTCGCATGTGTAGCCAAACCCAGTCGCCTTCCTTCAATGTCGTCTGCTTACGCCCCTTATTGGCTTGCCGGGCATAAGTCTCTGTCTTCTTCTCCAGATTTTCCTTGACCTTCTGGTGCAGCTTCTTGACATATTCGGCCTTGCTATCTCCTTCTAAACTCACGATCTCAGCGGGCGGCAAGGGCGTGAATTCCATGGGCGACAGTGGGTTGAAACCGTAGACGATCTCAAACGGTGATTTCTTGGTCGCGGAATGGGCAGCTCGGTTGTATGCGAACTCGACCAGCGGCAGGCACTCGAGCCAGGACTTCAAATTTCGCCCAATGGTAGCCCTTAGTAGGGTGGAGAGCGTCCGGTTCACGACTTCGGTCTGTCCGTCCGTCTGGGGATGACAGGTCGTTGAAAACAACAATTTGGTGCCGAGCTTCTTCCATAGGGTCCGCCAGAAGTGGCTGAGGAACTTAGTGTCTCGGTCGGACACTGTAGTCCGGGGAATCCCATGCAGTCGCACAATCTCCTGGAAGAACAAACTCGCCGTTTGGGTGGCGTCATTGGTTTTGGAACACGGGATGAAATGCGCCATCTTTGAGAACCTGTCTACTACTACAAAAATGGAGTCTTTGTGGTTGATCTTAGGCAAGCCTAGCACAAAGTCCATAGAAATATCAGTCCAAGGAGTAGTGGGAATAGGGAGTGGTAGGTATAACCCGTGGGGGTGAACTCTTGACTTGGCCCGTTTGCAGACCAGGCAGCGGCTGCAATGGGCCTCAACATCTCGCCTCATGTGGGGCCAGTAGAAGTGTTCCTTGAGTAAACTCAAGGTTTTGGCTGCGCCAAAATGACCCATTAAGCCTCCTCCGTGGGCTTCTCTCAGTAGTAGCTCCCGGGTCGAACCCTTTGGGATGCAAAGCCTCCGATCCCTGAAAAGGAACCCATCAAACAAATAAAACCGTGAGTGGGTACCCGTTCCAGCGTGAGTGAAGGCGTCCTTGAGGTCGTCGTCTTGGGCATACAGCTCCTTGAGTAGTTCGAATCCGAGGACCTTAGCTTCCATGACCGAAATCAAGGAATGTCTCCGGGACAAGGCATCTGCGACGACATTCTCCTTTCCCTTCTTGTACTTGATTACGTAAGGGAATGTCTCGATCAACTCCAGCCAGCGTGTGTGTCGTCTCTTCAGCTTCGTCTGTCCTCGTAGGTGTTGCAGCGTCTGATGGTCCGTGTGGATGACGCATTCCCGGGCCAACAGGTAGTGCTGCCAGGTGTCCATTTCCCAAACTAAGGCATACAGCTCCTTGTCATAGGCGGGGTAGTTGAGTGCTGCTCCGCTCAACTTCTCGCTGAAATAGGCAACGGGTTTGCCGCCTTGTGTCAGTACGGCTCCGAGTGAGTCGTTCCTTGAGCATGTTGAAAGCTTTCTCCTGCTCGGGTCCCCAGCTGAATGTACGGTCCTTCTTGATCACGGAGGTCAGAGGACTGGCGATGGTGCTGAAGTCCCGGACGAACCGTCGGTAGAAGCTTGCCAAGCCGTGGAAGCTCCGGACTTGGCTGACACTCGTGGGCGTGGGCCATTCTCGTATGGCCTTGATCTTGTCTTCGTCCACCTGTAAACCCTGTGGACTCACGACAAAGCCTAGGAAGACTACCCGGTCAGTGCAGAACGTACACTTCTTCAGATTGGCATACAACTTCTCCTCTCGAAGTGTGCGTATTACCAACTCCAAATGAGTGACGTGGTCGGCATAAGAGGCACTGTAAACAAGGATGTCGTCAAAATAGACTACGACAAACTTACTGATGTACGGCCTGAGGACTTTGTTCATTAAGCGCATGAACGTGCTCGGGGCATTGGATAGCCCAAACGGCATTACTAGCCATTCGTAGAGACCCTGCTTGGTCTTGAATGCCGTCTTCCATTCGTCTCCTTCGCGCATGCGGACCTGGTGATATCCGCTCTTCAGGTCGATCTTTGAGAAGATCGAGGCTCCGCTCAGCTCGTCAAGCATATCGTCAAGGCGCGGTATCGGGTGACGGTACTTGATGGTGATGTTGTTGATAGCTCGGCAATCAACACACATTCTCCAGGATCCGTCCTTCTTGGGCACGAGCAGGACGGGTACGGCACATGGACTAAGGCTTTCTCGAACATAGCCCTGGTCCATCAGTTCTCGAACTTGGCGTTCGAGCTCCTTGGCTTCCTCCGGGTTGACACGGTAGGCGGGTCGGTTGGGCAGTTGTGCACCCGGGATGAAATCGATGTTGTGTTCGATTCCTCTTAGTGGCGGCAGTCCGGGCGGAATCTCTGCCGGGAAGACGCCTGCGTAATCCTCTAGAAGCTTGGCGACTTCAGGCGGGAATGGTGATTCGGTGCTGTTGGTGTGAAGAGACTCCTTAAAGATCATAAGGACGACGTTAGTATCGTCCCTACTCACTGCTTTGCGGACGACTCAGGAGTTCACTAGGAAGTTCTCCTTCCGGGAGCCCTTTGTTGAATCCGTTTTCAGCTGGATCTCCCGGACTTGTTGTGGCGCGAGTGGTGCCAAGTTGAACCTGCGCTTGTTGTGAACAAAAGAGTACAGGTTAGTCCGCCCATTGTGCGTGGTTTCCCTGTCAAACTGCCATGGTCGTCCTAGTAATAGGTGGCCAGCCTGCATCGGGACCACGTCGCACAAGACCTGATCAGAGTAACGGCCTATACTGAAGGGTATCATCACCTGATCAGATATGCGGATCTTGGTCTTGTCATTGAGCCAGCGCAACCCGTATGGACGTGGGTGCTTGGTCCTCTCAAGACCGAGCTTGTCAACCATATATTGACTGGCGACGTTGGTGCAAGAACCACCGTCTATGATCAGAGAACATACCTTGCCCTTCACGGTGCACTTGGTATAGAAGATGTTCTCTCGCTGTTCCGTCTCTTCGGGTCCGGCTATTGAGTTCAGGACACGTCGGAACATCAGAAGTTCTCCGGAATCCGGATATTCAATCTCGTACTCGGGCTGGTCGATCTGGGCGTCTAGATGCTCGTCTTTCTCATCAGCGGATTCGTACTCGCCGGATGGAGTCAAGATCATGACTCGCTGGTTCGGACAGTCGCGAGCCATGTGACCTCGCCCGTTGCACTTGAAACAAGTGATGTCTCGGCTCCGGGGTGCAGCTCCGGTGGGCTTGGTCGGCTGGGGTTGTCCAGCCGTGGGTCGGGTCAAGTCGCGGGGACGGGTCGGCGCGCGCGGGTCAGGGACAGGGCCAGGAGGCCGGTTGTATGGCTTGGTCCAGTTTGGTTTGGGCCTTTGATAGCCTGCGGCCTTCCTTTTGTTGGCTTGCTCCACTTGGTTGGCTAAGTGATATAATTCGCCAAGGTCGTGGTACTGCTGCCTCTCGACTTTGCGGGCGATCTTTTCCTGAAGCCCATCGAGGAACTGGGCCATGAGACTCTCCGGGGAGTCAGTTATCTCAAGACGGTTCCGCAGGTGCTCGAACTCGTCGAAATATTCACTGACCGTCTTAGTGCCCTGGGTGAGTCGTCTAAAACGTCTTTGTAATTCGCGGTGGAAGTGGGGCGGAACGTAGCGTTTCCGCATTAGATGCGTAAGCTCGTCCCAAGAGGTCAGTGGTCCGAAACGACTCCTTCGTCGTTCAGCGACCTCACGGTCCCACCAGGTCAGGGCATGGTCCGTGAATTGGGCGGTGGCAAGAGCTACTCGCCGGGGATCTCCGTAGCGGTAGTAATCGAAGATCAGCTCCATACGACGTTCCCAGTCGAGGTAAGCCTCGGGGTCGACCTTGCCGGCAAATGACGGTGGGTTAAGCTTGACGTCGGGGGCTTGGTATGGGGGCGGTCGGTCGTCGTACCGGGGGTCTCGGTCGTAAGGGGTACGGTATGGGCGCTCGTCGGGCGGATCTTCTTCTCGTGGGTCGCGAGTGTAGGGTCCGAAGTAGTGAGTCCGTCCGTTGGTAGTGGCACCTCCGTTGCCGCGGTGGGACGCCTCGGGGATGTCCGGTCGTTGGGAAGGACCGGGTTGCTCCAGTCGTTCCATACGACTTGCGAGCGTGTTCATCTGAGCCGTAATCTGGCTCAGCATCTGCATTACTGCAGTGGATCCTTGGGGTCGTTCGGGATTATCCGAACTACTAGACATTTATAGATATTTCCAAATATAGCACTTTCTAAAAATAGAACTTTCCTAAAATAGAAACTTTCCTAAAATAGAAACTTTCTAAAAATAGAAACTTTCCTAAAATAGAAACTTTCCTAATCTAGTGACTTTCCTAAAATAGAACTTTCCTAAAATGGAAACTTTCCTACTCTAGAAACTTTCCTAAATTGGAACTCTCCTAAAATGGAAACTTTCCTACTCTAGAAACTTTCCTAAATTGGAACTCTCCTAAATGGAGACTTTCCTAATCTAGAAAAGGAATATCCTAGGGAAATATTCTCGACTTAAATTTCCTTCCTAAAATGGTTCGGGAAGTTTTCTAATTCCTAGAATTCGAATTTGGGGTTTCCTAATTGGTTTTGGGAAATGTTCCTAAGTGAATATACTAGGGGATATCACCTAATCCGAAGAAGGAAGATTGCCCTAAGGATTTTTTTGGAAATTGTCCTAAACGGGGCTGACGGTTACTTATTGCTAAAGGAACCTTTCCTAAATTCAGCCTAGAACTCGGGAATGGGATGAATTGGATGCGGCTGCTAAACCTAATCGACTAGGGTAGGCGGTGGCTGTCGGGTCGCGCTAGAGCTGCTAGCCTAAGTCGCGACTACTAACCCTAATGGTCGCGGCTTGCTCCTAGGGTGCGCGGCTACGCGCAGCTGCCTAGGGTGCTAATCGCGGGCGGATATGAGAACGAGTCCTAGTGTTTAAGCGCTATCGACCTTAGCTGGTTCTACGGAGCTAAGCGGCTAGCCCTAAGCGTGAGAGTATGACCGGCAAGCGATGGACAACTAGGGCGGCTACAAGCACACAAACACAATCAAACCCTAGCTAGCAACCGCGTGAAGCAAATGAGACTTGCTTCACGATTTCTCAAGTGAAAATATCCTAGGTTGGTTTTCTTTGAGCCTAATCCAATTTAAACAACCTAGACTCTCTTCTTCTTTTTTTTGAATGAATAAACACAAGCAATCTATCAACCTAGCAACAATCAAACAATCTCTTCTTTTTTTTTTTTTAAACGAAGGTAAAAGATAAAAGTGGAAGGGTGTAACCGGTTTGCTGGATGGATTAGTCGCGGTTCTAATGAAACTTCTCCTTTTCTCTTTTTTTTTTGTATATGGAATCCGGCTCCTCTTCACCTCACACAGGTTCAAAGGGAAATTGGATCAAGCAAGTGGTGATAATAGACAAACAAATGAAACAACAAATAGCAAAAGGGATAGGACACAACCGGGGGTCAGGAGCTTTTGTGCTCTGATACCAGATGATGTAAGCCGCGGATGCAAGTACCACCAAAGGAGGTTCAGGCAGGACGTGGCAGGGGCTTCACCGAGAGAGAGACTCGATCACGGATGGGCTGGGCGCTTGAAGGGGGAGAGACTCGACCACTCCAAGCGTGAAGGACTCGGGGGAATGAGCTGGACCACGTGGCTATGGAAGGACCACGATACACCAAGGTGACTTTAACCTTGTTCAAGTCGGCGGCAACCAAGCAAAGGGAGCTAGGCGGCTTAGAGTTCGAAAATTGTACTAGGGTTTGATTTCTTGTAAAGTCTGTCTTATTATTGATGTAATGACTTAGCTTTTATAGTGCTAAGTCTTAGGGTTTTCACCCTTACAATAAACAGCATACAGTTTAATGTAAAACAACATGAAGTGTAAAACAAAATGGCAAGGTGTTTTAATGACTTGGGCCGCGGGCCACAAGGCCTGGTCGCGGGCTCAAGTCCTATACTTAGAAAAATTTAGACAAAAATAAAAAGAAACAACTAAGGTAGACTTGGTCGTGGGCTTGGTGATGTCCACTTACGGATTGCACACTAAGGGTATTGCCTCGTTAAAACCTCCCTCGGAAAACCCAATGGGACAAAACCGAATGTAGGAAAAAGAGTACAATTCCTTAGCGCGTCTTTGGGCATCCTTATCCCGGGGTGATGGTAAGGATGCATGAATCGGCGACTCGGCGGCTAAGAAGCTCCAAAGAAGGGGTCATGGGCCAATGGGCCGGGTCTTGGTCAGGTCCTGGTCCGGGCTTGGCATGCCGCTGGAGAACCTTAAGTCTATGCTCGACAAACCGGTTGACCTTGGCCCTTGATCGTGTCATGGGCCCTGCTGGTATAACCGGGACTGCTTCCTCCGGATCTGGTCCTGCCGGGTCGTCCACTCGGTCCACAAGGTGGTCGGTGCGTACCGGGGCCTCATCAAATTGAAGGAGGAATACTTCAAAGAAGATCTATGCAACCGAAGTGTTTGATAGATCTGGGTTACTTCTGTTGCTAACCGACCTTAGAGAATCAGCCGCCTGCAACGAACAAAATCTGCTGTCTTATTGATAGGATTCGCCTTTGGGTTAGCCTTTGAGCTTTGAAGCCGAATCGATGGAGGAGAATCGAATAGTAAATGATGGATGAAAGGTACAAGTGAAAACAGCCATGGCTAAGAGATAGAGAAAGATCGACGAACTGTAACCAGAAGAGCAGAGAATATGAAAATAAGTGAGAGAAGTAAATATGTCGGTTGATTGTTTTTTATCAATGACCTATGCTAAATTAGGTGTGATTCTCATACTTGAGAATGAGCCAATCAAAACAAGTTTGTTTATATATAATGTACAATTTTAAATTTATGTTATTGTTTTTATTAATTATTAGATTAATTTGTAACATATGATAAATTGATAAAAGATAAAATTGACTATGTTAAAAAATATTTAAAAATAATTTGATAACATATTTCACAACAAAATTCATTTAAAAATAATTATATTTTGATTTATTGTATTATTTTTATTAATATTCATTTTTTTTTTTTGCTAAATCTTGCAATTTTTACAAATTTAGGTTTAAATATTAAATTTTAGATTTCATAACTTAAGATTTAGAATTTAATTTTTTGTATTGAAAAAGGATTTGATTTTATTTATATTATAAATTAATTAGATTTAAAATTTAATTGTTGGATTTCATTATTGAATATGTATAATAATCTAATTATTTTTCTAAAGATTTAAATTATATTTTAAGATAAAAATGATTACATTCCAATTTTTAATCACAAAATATTTTTAATTTAATTTCATGTAAAATATATTTGATATGAAATATTGGTTTAATGTATATACAATTAATGGTTATATTTTTATTTTATGGTTTATGATTTAATTAATTTTTCTGATAAAAGGTTTAATGAATAAGATAAAGTTTATATTTTACGATTTAAAATTTGGGTATAGTATTTGCGGTATAGGGTTTATGATATAGGATTTGGGGTTTGAGTTTGAGGTATAGAGTTTGAGGTTTAGGTTTAGGGTTTAGGTTATGGTTTTAAAATTATCAGATTTGGAAAATATAATTTTTGTTTTAGGATTAGAGTTTGAGTATATATTTAGGATATAGGGTTTGGGGTTTAGATGTGAGGTTTAGGGTTAAGGTTTGAAAAATATTAGTTATGGAAAATAGATTTTTTGTTAAAAGTGTTGAATTTTAGTTTAAAGTTTATATTTTAGGGTTATATGTTTTAATTTATCCAATTGTTTTGAATATAGTTGCTAGTTTATCGTTACCTATTCACTAATTAACAATTTTTTAAATATAGTGGCTAATTAGTTGACAAATTAGCTACTATGTTACGACTTTCAAATTAGTCATAAATTAGTCGTTAATTAGCGACTATTATTTGTCCATTGTTCACTATCTGATATATAGTCGTAAATTAGTTTCTATTTACGACTAATAACCGACTATTATCTTTGGTCGCAATATTTTGCGACTAAATATATAATCGTCATTTGTAGTCTCTAAATCCGTATTTTTTTGTATTGTATAACACCCACACTTCCAACATTATCACAATATATTTTGATTTTTTTTTTTTGTTTTTCCTTTGTATATATTTCATTATGATAATATTTATATTCTGGTCTTTGTGATTTAAAAAAAAAAAATACTACTACAGTTAAAATACATATTTTCTACAACCTTATTAATTAGTAAGTTTTCAGAACTAAAATGATAATAATAAAAAAATATATTATGAAGAACTATAGATTTTAGATAAGTTTTCTTTAAAATTTTGGTTTTATTTTAAATTTAAATTTGCTTTTAATATTTTTTTTTCCGAAAGCAATATATTCATTTCCTATAAGATATAAGATATTATACATGAACTCTCAATAAATGTTAGGGAAAAACTGTAATAGCTCAAAAATTGACTGTAAGTACTAGATTAGCTCTAGTTTTATTTTAGTTACTGACTAAAATTATATGCTCTTATCTGTCTATAATATCCTTCTAGGTTTTGACAGGAAAAAAAACTAATTATAGATATGTCATTCTTTTTTTCACATCAACAAAATATCGATACTTGCGAAACTGCCCTAACTTTTTTTTTTTTTTTAAACCTGGAGGGATGACAGAGTTGTCAAGTTTTGACAAATTACTTTAAATGACATATTTGTCATACAGATTTATTTTGAATGACAAGACTTTTAAAAAAAAAACTTCAGAAAAAGATACCAGTTTCTTCTTTTTTGACAGACTTACTAAAATTTTGTGGATTAACGTCAGACTTATTTTTTCTGTGACAATTTTATTAAAAGTCTGCTGTGAGGTTGCCACAGATTTATAGATTTGGGACATACTGTCATGTGACAGATTTACTGCACATACTTAGTTTTTTTCTTACAGATTTTAATTTTTACTACATAACAGATTTACTTATACTGACAGTTTTATTATTAATATGTCATCTTCAGCTAGTTTTCGTATGGGGTAGTCATTAGATTTAAAAACCCAAAGCAAACATGTTTAAGTCAACCGTTTATCAATAATGATTTACTAACATGTTGTTTGGATAAAAAATTAAATTTGTTAGAATTTTAAAAAAGATTATAAGAACATTTTTTTATTGATTATTTATAAATTTTCTCAAAACTAAACAAAAGTTTTCATGTCTAGTTTTTTAATGATTCATCTCATCATTAAAGCTTAGGCGATATTGAATCTTAAGAAATAGAAAACATTCTTTTCATATTTTACATCAATCTATAAAACTTTTTTTTTCTAATTCTAGAAAACTTTCTATTTTCTAATTTATCTTTTTCTCCAATCTTATAGAATTTCTATAATGAGGTTTATCCAGCAATCTTTCTCTTAATCTTGATTACAGACAATTCTTGAACTCCTATCAAGTTTCTCATCTCTGTATACTTGATCCGTGCTAATGCCTTGGTGAGAATGTCAACTTATGCTCATCTCCCAGTACATGCTCAAAGTCGATGACTTTCCTCTCAATAAATTCACGTATGAAGTGATAACGCTTGTGAATGTGTTTGCTTCTGCCATAAAATACCGAGTTTTTCGTGAGAGCGATTGCAGACTTGTTATCAATCTTGATTACTACCTTCTAATATCTCTCCGGTGATCTCGCTCAGCAGTTCTTGCAGCCAAATAGCCTGTTTTGTTGCTTCTGTAGCCGCCATGAACTTTGTTTCACATGTTGACACAGCAACATTGTCCTGCTTCTGTGAATACCATGTGATCGGAGAAAATCCATTGTAGAATATGTGACATGTGGTGCTTCTTCCATCGTCTTGATCTATGTTGTGACTGTTGTCACTGAATCATACTATCTTCTTTGATCCTTCCTGTTTGTAGATCACACCAAGTGCAGTTAATCCTTTTAATTAACTTAGAATCTGCTTCATCATTAGTCCATGTGATTCCCAGGGACTCTGTATGTATCTGCTTGCAACTCCAACAGGTAATGCTAGATCCAGATGAGTATGCAATAGATAACGCAGACAGCCAACACATCTTCTGGTATGTAGGGTCTATCTCTGTTTCTTCTTGCGCCTTTGAGACTTTTAGACGGAACTCCATTGGTATTCTAACAGGATTGCAGGTTTTTAATCCAACTTCTTTAAGAATCTTCTGAGCATAGCTTTTTTGCTTTATCTTGATCCCCTCTGCACTTTTTTCACTTCAATGTCGATGTTAAGACAAAGCAAACATACCCAAATATCTTAGATGTTCAACACTAGGCTTTGTTTGATTAAGTACATCAAAAGGAGATAAGTCATCTAGGACTTTAGTTGGAGTCCTAATAATTAGATAGCATCTTTCCAAAATCTCTTGGGAACTTTCATATGGAACATCATGGATCCCACCACTTCCTCAAATGTCTGTTCTTCCTTTCAGCTACTCCATTTTGTTGAGGAGTATAAGGACAGCTTGTTTGGTGTATGATTCCATACTTTGTAAGATGTTCTTGAAACTTGTGGCTAGTGTACTCACAACCATTGTCTGATCTGAAACACTTAATCTTGGCATTGTATTGGTTAGTCACATAAGTTTGAAAGTTTATAAATCCTTCTAGCACCCTATCTTTAGATTTAATCAAGGTGGCACACGTATATTTAGCCTTTTCATCAATGAAAGTAACAAAATAATTATGGTTTTCTCTAGATAAGATAGGAGAAGTCCAAACATCAGAGTGAACAAGATCAAAACAATGTTCATAAGTGTGTATTGATTTTTGAAAAATTGTTTTACAATGCTTACCTAATATGCAAGCTTCACATAATTCATTTGGAAATTTTATGATAGGTATTATTAGTTCTAAATCTCTAGCATGTGGATGTCCTAATCTAGCATGCCAAAGATCAGCTAGCACACTACTATCTACCCTAGCTACACACGATTTTGAAGCATCATTGACAAGGAGGTCTTCAAACACATACAAATCATTCCTAGTAGTTCCTTGTCCTAGAATTCTTCTTGTGTCAATATCCTGAAAGAAAAATTCATTAGGACCATATATAACATGACAGTTCAAATCAGTAGCAGCTCTTTTAACATATATATATTAGATGTGAAAGATGGCATATAAAATGCTTTAAACTCTTTATCAAACAACTTTAGCTTTCCTATTCCTTGGATAGGAACTTTAGTGCCATTGGCAAGTAGCACATTTCCTAAGGCAGGTTCTAGATTCTCAATCAAGTCTAAATCACTAATCATGTGATGAGAAGCTCCAAAATCTACTATAAAAGGTTTAGATTCATTGGAAGTTTGAAAAGAGGCATGAAGAGATTTACCAATCACATTACCAGAGTTTAAGCCTTGATGATGGCTTCTAGGTCTACTCTTTTGATGAATTCTGACTGAGTTGCCACTGTTGCTGCTGGTGTAGACTTATGGTTCATCATCTGAGCCGGATTGTATTGAACTAAAGAGGAGGAAGCGCCACCTGAAGAAGAAGCGCTGGCAGCTTGGAACTGATTAGAGCTCACGCTTTGATTGTTCTTTGGTTTGTCCTTGAAATGGTGTGGCTTGAGGTGAGGGTATAAGATCCATCAGCCCTTCTTTGAGTGACCAATCTTCTTACAATGCTCACACACTTGCCTCTTCTTATCATCAGATTTGTAGAAGACCTTATGTGCAAGTGGTAGAACTTCTTTGTTTTTAAACAGTCCTTGAGAGCCTTGTTCCCTTTGAATTTTAGAACAAACATCCTCCAGACTTGGCAGCTTATCCTCCCTAATTAGATGCTTTATCAAATCAGTGTATGTAGAATTAAGAGTCATCAGAAGTCCAAATACCTTATCTTGCTTTTCTTTCATTGAGAGTGATAGAGTCAATGGTGGCTGGCCTAAGCATGTCTAACTCAGCCTAGAAGGCTCTAAACGTTCCATAGTGTTTGGTAAACTCCAATTCTTCTTGCTTGAGGTCATTCAAAGACTTCTTAACTTCAAAGATCCTCATAAGGTTGGAAGTATTCCCATAGAAATTCTTGAGAGTCTCTCACAGATCCTTGGTATTGTCACAATATGATTAAGCTTCTAACATAGATCCTTCAAGGGAGTTCTGCTAAATGAAGAGAACAAGCTGGTCTTCGTGAAACTATTTCGATAACATGTCCCCCTCCTCCTTGTCTTGGTCACTGTCAGCTTCCCCTTCCATAGCCATTAATGACGCCTTGCTTATCAGGAAATAGTTCCAGAGACCCCTGCTGCATAAGGTGGTCTTTATTGTCCTTGACCACAGGAGATAGTTCACTCCTTTCAAAATCACTGGAGCTTGCATGTTTTTGTTAAACTCCATGGTGTATCTTGTAGAAGACCTGGAAAAAAACTTTAAAACACGCCTTCCACAACAGATTAATTCCTTTGGAAACTCTTAGAAACCTTTCATATCAACCCTTCAGACCAAGACAATTGCCTAAAGATTAACCCCTTTCAGACAACAAGAACCAACCTCTCCAAGAGACTAGAGTACACGCACCAACTTCTTACTAAGGGCGAGTGAGCCTTGGTCAGTAACTACTCCAACCGCTTTCTAACCACTTGCCAACAGTTATACAAGATTTCTACTTCTCAGATAAGAACGATTCAGTAAGTCAAAGTTGTTTAAACTGCCTAACCAACTCAAAAACAAACTTTTCCTCCAATTTTTCAAGAAACCAGATTTTTAACCATTTCCAAGAAAACCTTTCTTGAAGCCTAAAACGTTTTGGATTGAGCTGAAATTTCTTGGAAACCTCAACAAGAACCTTATCCAACTTTTTAACGTCCAATATTTGAAAAAAAAATCAAGAAGAGATACAATTTGTGTTACCAAAACCCCAAAGAAGTCAAAAACAGACACGTCAATGTAGATTGATTAAGAAAGCTTCAAAAAATGTTTAGGGTGAGTGCGGACCTTCAGAAACATCAACTAGAATTTTTCTTATTGAGGTTAGGTTTTGGAATTACTTTATTTGATGAAATGTGGAAGGAGATATGCTTGCTTTAATGGTGGAGCTGCCGTGAAGAGTTTTGGATTCTGATATCCAAATGAGATGAAACCGGTGCAGGGATGATCAGAAACTCTATTCTGATGATCATTTTGTTATAATGTGGAAGAAAAACTCGTGATCTCGTCAAAATTGGTGAAGTAACACCCAGTTCCTCTTGACGGGTCCGGTTTGAAGGATATGGTAAAGAAATCAAAGAAAACTCGAATTTCTGGAGAATTAAGATGAAAGATGATGAATTATTTCTTTGATACCATGAAAGAATGAGATAATAAGAGATCTAGAGATTGAAAGTGTGAAAAGATTAAGATATTAGGAGATATAGTGGACGATTTTGAGAGAGAATTAGAGATAATTAGATTTTTATTAGAATGAGATTATAATCTCTTGCTTATAAGTGAGGAGAGAGAGTCCTACTTATAATAGTCTAGTCTAGGCTAGTTTGGCTATAAGAATAAACTAATACATGTTTGGATACAAAGACAGCCTAACACATTTAAACAAACACTGTCTTCCTTTTAAACACTTAGGCGCCATTTTTCTCTTTTGTTTCTTCTTTAATTCAACACCATGTAGTAATATGTTCTTTTCATCTAGGTGATGTATCTCCCAATCTTTTGATGCTGCTAAGGAGATCATCAACCTTATTGTTTCCAAACGAGCTACAGGTGCAAAGACTTCATCAAAGTCAATACCTTATTCTTGTATGTATCTTTTAGCTACAAACTGCGCCTTGTACTTGTTGATAGTACCATCTGCATTTTTCTTGACTTTGAATATCTACTTGAGTCCAATAACCTTTGTATCAAGAGGTTTATCGACCAAAAACCATGTTTTGTTTTTGTTGATCGAGTCTATCGCCTCTGTGCAGGCCAATCTCCCACTTCTTTGAACTCTTGGCTTCTGCGTAGTTTCCTGGATAATCATTCATAGGCAGTAGGAGTCTTTCACACTCTAGATATGCTAGAAGAACATAATCGTTAAGATAACTTGGTTTTATTTTATGACGATGTGATCTTCTCAGTGGTAGCTCTTTTTCTTGAAGTTATGCATTCTCTGCAGTTTCTTCTTCTGCTGCAGTTTGAGATTGAGCATCTTTCTCTTTGCCATTAGAGTGATGCTCAGGTTTGTCTGTGTCATAATCTTCGGTTTCTTGATTTCAAATGACTACTGGTCCTTCTCCTTCATCTATGACATTTCCCCTCTTTGGTCTTTTGTTTGTTTCAGTCCATTTTCAATTTCTCTTTTCCTCAAAGATCACATCACGACTTACAACAACACGCCTTGTCATTGGATTATAAAGTCTGTATTCCTTGGATGCTTGCTCAATCCCAAGGTGTACAATTGAGTGTGATCTGTCATCTAACTTTATGAGATTGCTTGCTTCAATCTTGGCATGAGATAAATAACCAAAGACTCTTAGATGTTCTATGCTTGGTTTCACTTGTCGTAAGGTTTCATATGGAGTCATAATCATAAGTGCTCTCGTCATTACTCGGTTAATCAGATAGGTGGACTGTCGCACTGCTTCACCCCATAGATAATTCGGTACATTCATATCCTTAAGTATGCTCCTTGTTATCTCCATCAGTGTGCGATTTCCCCTCTCCACTATGCCATTATGTTGTGGTATATAAGGTGCAGTGACATGTCTCTTTGTGCTACTCTTGTTCCAGAAATCGTTGAACTCTACTAATGTAAACTCTCCTCCTCTGTCAGTTCTTAGAATTTGAATCGATCCTCCGAGTTATTTCTCCACTAGATTCTTGAAAGATTGAAACTTCTTGAATACTTCGCTATTCTCCTTCATCATAATGGTCCACATATATGTTGAGTAATCATCAATTATAACAAATACCTATTTTTTTATGTGAGACAGTTGCAGGTGTTATTGGCCCACAGAGATCCCCATGCAGCAGTTATAAAGGCCTTGTAGCTCGGAACATTGCAGCATTTGGGAAAGCTTGCCTTGTTTGTTTGTTAACTAAACAGGACCCACACAACCTTTTTGTAATATCTGGTATACCGCGTACCATCTCTTGCTTGGACATAACCTTTAAGATTTTGAATTTTATATGTATGAACCTCGCATGTCACTTCTATGAATACTCATCTAGACTCATATGTAGACAAATTGGTTTTCTGATTGTGAGACTGATCTTGTGAATTTTATCAGTAACCTTCCACTCGGATCGTGCATCGTCAAGTAGTTCTGTTTCATTCTAACGTCAAAGCCTGCTTCAGTAGCTTGTCCCAAGTTTAAGATGTTACTCTTTTGCTGCGGAATGTAGTAGACATCTTGCACTGGCTGTTGTTCACCGGGTTTACTTTGAAAGATTACTGTTTCTTTGCCACCGATGTTAACACACGATCCATCTCTGAATTTCACCTTTTTTTTGATGTTTTCATTCATTTCTGAAAAATATGATCGCACTCTGGTCATATGATTACTCGCACTATTGTCAAGATACCAAACACCTCCTTCTCCCTCCTTGATCTCAAAGTGTTTTGGTATGATAGTCTCTTCATTCATAAAAACTACTTCATGCATAAAAAGTGCAGGGTCTGCTTCCTCTATTTTAACTTTATTTGCTTCTTGCAGCTTTTGAATTTTCTTCGGACATGATGAGGCTAATGACTGGGCTTATCAGATAACCTTTGATAAATCCTTCTTTGGCTTCTTTTGGTATTGTGAGTCACTCGCATGACCTTGCTAGTATGCTTTCTCTCTACCTTGTCCCCTGTTACTCTGCCCCTTTGGCTACGTCCTCGTCCTCTGCCTGCTGAATTTTGTTCAGCATTTTCGTTAACAGCAATTGACTTTGTGTTTCACCATAATTCTCTGCATCGAGAATTCTCTCTTCATACGCCTTAAGTTTCCCGATTATATCCTCATAAAAAGTTGTGTTTAGATCTAGAAACTGTTCTGGTGAAGGTATAACTTGGATGTAGTTCTGCCTTGGTAAACTATTGAGAAAATTCTTCACAAGCTTCAAATTCTTCAATAATTTTTTCAAGTGAGGCTGATTTTGAAGCTACTTCTCATAGTTTTCCCGTAAAACTATCTATAGTATCTGAGTATTTCTAACTTTGTGGAAACATAGAGCTTGATCGATATTAAGAATACGGTCCAAGTCAAAGAAGTGAGACTCAGATGGGACGGGAAGGTGTCTTACCATTCACAAAGCTGCTGAATGGTAAAAAAACCTTTTGAACTGGTATACAAACACCCACCTCCAATGAATCATTTACGGGGTTTGGGGTGTATATATGTTCATAATCAGAAGCATGGAGGTGTTGCTCCTCGTAGTACTCCATCGATATTTCTTTGATATCTGTTTGTAAACAAATAATGGCAAGTTTATAACCTTGAAACAAGAATTTTTTTTGTTTGATGCGATGTCATTTTTTTTAAGACGTTTTTCCATGCTTTACCTCACCGTCGTCTTCCTCAGTGACTCCCTTGGCTATGCCTGCATTAGTTTGATTCAACAATTATGTTGCGGAAGAGTTTTGGAATGATGATAGAGATGAATTTTTTTATGCATTTTTCTTGCCCTTACCTTTGGATATTTTGCCATCGCAAACAGTTGGTCCTTCGACTGCTAATGCTTCGATTGCACTCTCTGATTACAGCTTTTCCTCTAACGGTCAGTTTTCCCATCTATTTTGGTTTGGTGAATCTCAATACCGAGCAGCGTTCTCATTTCCCATCACCATTGTTGTCTTCTCCGACCTCGACTGCTTCCTCTTTGTCACCGCCGTCGGAGACTGATTCTGCTCCAGCAAAAACTCTGGATATGTCCACTGCTTGGTCGCGGTTATCGCACAAATAAACCTCTGACTAAGCTTGCTGACTATGTTGCCACTCTTCTGCACAGTCCTCCGCCATCGGTTACTCCTTATCCATTATCAGATTTTTGTCTAATTCCAAGTTTTCGAAAAATCAGCTGACATTTTGGCGATTACCACAAAATTTCAACCTCGTTTTTATAAATATGGTGTTGAGATTGAAGTTTGGTGTGATGTGATGACTGACAAAATTATGGCCCTTAAAGATAATGACACTTTCAGCGTTGTCGATCTTCCTCCTCGAAAGAAAGCTCTGAGGTGTAAGTGGGTCTACCATATAAAGTTCAAATCTGACGGTACAACTGAAAGATTCAAAGCTCCTCTTGTTATATTTCGCAACAACCAGACGGAGGGCATTGACTACAACAAAACATTCACTCCCGTTGCAAACATGGAAACTATACGGACTTTCCTTATAGTTGCTGCTTCCAACGATTGGGAAGTTCATCAGATGGATGTACATAATGTGTTTCTAAATGGTGATCTTGACGAAGAGGTGTATGTTAGAATGAAGAAAAATGATGAAAACAAAGAGAAGAAATGAAGAAGGTGTGCCTTAGACTCTAAGCTGGCGCCATGTGTCTAAAGGGAGTGGCTTAGGCTTGTTTGTGATTAATGATATGTTATCCTTGTAGCCAAACATATATTAGACTATCTTAGTATATAAACTAGCCTAGACTAGATTAGTATAAATAGCTATCTCTCTCTTCCTTTGTAAGCAAGAAATTCATTTTTCTAAAATCTCAATAGTAATCATTATCACTTTTCTTTCTAATCTCTCTCTCAATCTAAAAATCTCTAAATCTCTTAATCTCATAATCTTTCATGGTATCAGAGCTAGGTTACATCAATCTGGCATAAAAATTCTGCAGAATCTCTAACCTTTACTCGCGATTTCTTATTACCTTCAAAACAAGCATTGTCAGGGCTCTTTACGGGGTTTGATCAATTTTTCTGGCAAGAACTCGGGATTTCTTGCCATTTTCTTCATTAATGGTTGTTCTCCAGTGATTTTCTGAGTATTTCTCCGGTGATTTAATCAAATTTGGTGGCCTGAATCGAAAGTTACAAACGATCTCCTCTGGTGGTGTTGCGATCGCATCCGCCGCGAGTCTCCGAGTTTGCAACGAGCATATCTTCTTCAATTCTTCAAAAAATCAAGTGATTTCAAATCCTAAAATCAATTACAACAATTCTATTATATGATCCAGGGGGTCTGGTTTGCCCCTTTTCACGTTTAGAAGCTTTCTTGATCAAGTTTCTTCAACATGTCCAGATTCAACCTATTCGGGGTTTTTGTGTTAAAAACCTCATTTTTTCATAATCTTTTGTGAATATTGGACGTTCAAAACTTATTTAAGGATCTTCTGGAGGTTCTCAAGAAGTTTCATCTTAATCCTAAGAAAGGTTTTCTTGAAAGTTACTAGAATTCTGTTTTTTTTTTAATTTTGGAGGCAAAGTTGGTTGTTAATTGGATTAGGCAGTTTTAATAATTTTTATTACTGAATCTTTGTTAGTTAGACTGTTAAACCTGTTTGAATTTGTTTGACCAAGGGTTGTTAGGCTGTTGGAGGTTGTTGCTCATGGTTGCAGGCTGTTAGACGCGCCACCTTGTGCTGGTCAAGCGTGTGTGTCCTGTTTTGGTTCCTTCTTGTTTTTATTTTCTTACAGGTTTTAAAACAAAGCCTGATGGAATACCAGACAAATATAAAGGCTCCAGTTATGCTTCATGGGACGAATTATCTCCTCTGGTTAATGACCATGAGGACGAAGGGGCTGACTCAGATGATCAAGATGATCGAAACAAATTGTTTCAGGAAGACCAGATGGTACTTTCTATACTTCAAACCTCCCTTGTTGGATCTCTTTTAGAAGCATATTCATATTGTGAAAATGCTAAAGACCTTTGGGAAATTTTAAAAACTGTATATGAAAATACTACTAACCTCATGAGAATTTTTGAGGTAAATAAATCTTTGAAAGATCTTAGACAGGAGGATGTTGAGTTCACCAAGCATTATGGATCCTTTAGAGCATTATGGGCAGAGCTAGAGATGCTAAGGTCTGCCACAATTGATCTCATTACTCTTCATGAAAGGAGAGAACAAGATAAGGCGTTTGGGTTACTTTTGACTTTGAACATTAACTATATTGATTTGATTAAGCACATTCTTATGGAGGACAAGCTTCCTAGTTTAGAGGATGTTTGTGATAAAATTCAGAAAGACCAAGGGTCTCTTCAGCTGTTTGGAAACAAGGAAGAACCTGTGGTTGCCCACAAGAGCTTCTTCAAGACGCCAGCTGAAGCCAAGAAGAAGAGAACCGTGTGTGATCACTGCAAGAGAACCGGTCACACCAAGAAGGAGTGTTGGGTGCTTCATCCTGAGTTAAAGCCAAGTTGGTTCATTGACAGGTCCAAAACTTCATCAACAGGCGCCACTAGCTCCTCCAACCTGGTGCACACAACCACCTCTACATTGGTCAACAATCCGCCACTAGCTTCCCCATCTGAGTTTGTGAAGAAATCAGATTTGGAAGCTCTCTTCAAAGCCTTTAGCTCTGGTAATGTATTGGGTAAATCACTTCATGCTTCTTTTCAAACATCTATTGCTTTTAAACCTTTGATTGTTGATTATGGAGCTTCTCATCATATGATAAGTGAATTAGGTTTGCTAAAAACTTAGTACCTGCCTTAGGTAGTATGGTAATAGCTAATGGAATCAATGTGCCAATTAAAGGCAAAGGAAAGCTTAAATTGTTTGATAAAGAATCTAAAGCCTTTTATTTGTCATCATTCACATCTAACTTGTTGTTTATTAAGAGAGCTACTACAGATCTTAATTGTCAAGCTATATTTTGTCCTAGTGATTTCTACTTTAAGGATATTGAAAGAAGTAGAAAATTTGGACAAGGAACAATAAAGAATGACTTGTATATGCTTGAAGATTTGTCCATGCATCCCTTACAAGAACCGTGTGCTAATAGTGTAAATGTCAATGTTACAGCTGAGCTGTGGCATGCTAGATAAGGTCATCCTCATCCTAGAGCTTTAGAACTGATAATACATGGAATTAAATTACAAAATGATTTGTGTGAATCATGCATTCGTGGGAAAAATTGTAAGACTGTTTTTGAGTAATCAATTCATTCATATAATAATTATTTTGATTTGATACATTCTGATTTTTCGACATCTCCCTTTCCATCTAGAGAAAACCAAAAATATTTAGTGACCTTTATTGATGAAAAATCAAAGTATACTTGGGTTACTTTGCTTAGTTCCAAGGATATGGTGTTTGATGCATTTCTTAATTTTCAGACACCTAACCAATACAATGCCAAGATTAAATGTTTTACAACAGATAATGGAGGGGAATACACTAGCACCAAATTCCAGCAACATTTGGCCAAGCATGGCATTGAACATCAAACAAGTTGTCCCTACACTCCACAACAGAATGGAGTAGCTGAAAGGAAGAACATACATTTGATGGAAGTTATGATAACAATGATGTTTCACAAGAAGGTCCCAAACGTTTTTGGGGAGATGCTCTAGTAGCTTTATGCTACTTAATCAATAGAACTCCAACTAAAGTTCTAGATAATTTGTCTTCCTTTGAGGTATTACACAAAACTAAGCCTAATATTGAACACTGACAAGTATTTGGGTGTGTTTGTTTTGTTTTAGTACCAGGAGAACTTATGAATAAGCTGAAACCAAAGAGCACCAAGACCATGTTCATTGGGTATTCTCCTACAAAAAAGGGATACAAATGCTACAACCCAGAGACTAGAAGAGTCCTAGTATCCAGATATGTCAAATTCCAAGAGTCCAAAGGATTCTATAAAGAAGAAACTTGGGAAGAATTCAAAGACATCTCAATAACAAGACATGTCCAAGCTGAGAATCTAAGAAGGACCTTGGAAAGCATTGGTATAGTCCCTCCTAAGGCACCAGCACCTGGCACAGGACCAGCTCACCAAGCACCAGGACCAGCTCCAGAACAATCAGATTCTATATTGGCATGGCCTGAACCAGTACCAGCCCAGCCCAAGCCGTGTTCACCCAGTCACGACCCAGGTTCAACCCAGGCACAACCCAGGCACGACCCAGGCCCAACCCAGGTCCAACCCAGGCGCGACCCAGGCACATCCCAGCCTGCTTTAGCTCATGGACCATCTGACCCAGGCACGTCCATGGCCCCATCCTCCTCCTGGCCTCAAAAAGGTCACAGGTGCGACATCAACCCCGGGACGTGCCGACATCACCCCCGGCGCGGCCTTCTCTCCAACCAGGCTAATTACCTCCCTTTGGTCATGAGGGGGGCCAGGAACCTAGACATGATCAAGAGGAGAATTCAGAAGAAGATATTATAGTCTCAGCTTCTAAAAGGCCAAGGGACATTCAACATAATCTTGTGGATGCTCCAGAAGGAGAAGAAAAAGGAGAACCAACTGTTGTTATTAGAAGAAGTATAAGGCATAGATTTTCACCCAACTTCTACTACAACAACAATGCAGTAGTTCATCATGATCAGGGAGTGTGTAATCTAGTTCATATACATGATTCTCATGTTGCATTTACTGTTAGCCTTGATAAAGAGCATATTTCAAAGACCTATGAGGAAGCAATGGAGATAAAGGAGTGGAGATAAGCAAGTCAAGCTGAAAGACAAGCTATGGAAAAGAATCAAACCTATGCTCCAGCCACTCTTCCAAAAGGGAAAAAGGCTGTAAGTTCTAAATGGATTTTCATCATTAACATAAAAGTAATGGTGAGATAAATAGGTATAAAACTAGGTTGGTGGCTAGATGATTCACACAAACTTATGGTGAAGATTATAGGGATAATTTTGCTCCTGTAGCTAAATTACACTCAGTTAATGTTTTTTGTCTCTTGCTGCTAACCTTGATTGGGAGTTATTGCAAATGGATGTTAAGAATGCATTCTTACAAAGTGAGCTAGAAGAGGAAGTGTACATGACACCACCACCAGGTTAAGAAGATCAAGTAGGTGGCGGCAATACACTGAAATTAATAAAGGCTATCTATGACTTAAAACAATATCCAATGGCTTGGTACCATAAGCTGAATGTGACCTTAAAGGACAGAGGCTTCAAAACGTCAGAAGTTGAACACACTCTCTTTACACTTCATAGTAACTCTCTTTACACTTCAGAGTAAGGAAGGTATTGTGGTTATACTCATTTATTTGGATGATATAATCATATCAGGGAGTGATAAAGTAGACATTGGTTATACTAAAGTTTATTTAAAGAGTTTATTTGATATTAAAGATCTAGGTGAACTTAAATACTTCTTAGGAATTAAAGTGTGTAGGTTCAAGGAATGTCTCTTCTTATCTCAGAGAAAGTATATTGCGGACTTACTAACCTCTACAGGAATGATGGAAGCTAAATTAGCTAAGACACCCTTAGAAGAAGGTTACAAGATAAAACCTGAGAGGGAGCTAGGGAATGACGAGTTTCATGAAACCAATCTATATAGAAAAGTGGTTGGTAAGCTCATATAGTTAACCATCACTAGACCTGACTTATTGATGAGGACATCAAGTCACTAACAACCCAGGAGCGTAGAGAAGTCACCAAGGAGCTGACCAAAACTCTTGAAGAGAACCAATCTGAGCAGACCAAAGACATAGGTGTCTTCCTTGGATCATATTGGCCCAACCAGGAGGATTTAAGCCACAAAACAACCTGTACCAGAATCTTAACTCATCAAGGAGTCACAGGCAATTTGAATCACTTCAAACCAGATTCTGAATTGGAAGTTAAAGAGGATGCAAGTCGGCAACTGGTTTTGGAGTACCATCCGCGAGTGGGCCAAAGATCGAGCTGCACAGTCCAACTCACTCACAATCTAGACCTCCGACCACTTGGAGAATGTTAATGGATCCCTCATGGTTTCATAAAGTCAAAGAAACCAAGAAGAATCCAAAGGAGGCCCAATTTATCACTAAAATTCAACAACATGTCTACTTGGTTCTATTTAAGGGAAATGCTAGACCATATCGGTTTAGTAGCCTTCAGACCTACACTTGGAGACCAGGAGAGGCATCTAAGAATTCAGGAGAGACATCTATCATATTACCATGCACCAGAATCCAGAGAATCAGGCGAATTCTACCTTGATTTCACTTACCATATTTGGAGCCATCTGCATTCTTACCATTTCTACTTGTGCGTGATTTGGATGCATTCTCAAAATTCAAGAAGGTTTCAAGGCAACACTTAATCATGCCCAAGCTTTCCAGATATAAGGAATCACATATTCCTAAAGACATGATAGAGAATTGTACTCTTTTTCCTTATTTCCGGTTTTGTCCCACTGGGTTTTTCGAAGAAAGTTTTATCGAGGCAACACCTCTAGTGTGCATGAAGACGAGGACTTGTTCACCAACTACTATGCTTCACAAGTCCTCTAACTCAGCCAGAAATATCATTATGGTTGTGACCCTACCTATCCTTATTTTAAGTCTTATTTACTTAAGCTTTAAACCCATCTTTTATATGTTATTTTATGTTTTAGTTAATTGTGACCTTTTAAGCCCAATTTTAATTATGCTTTCATTCTTTTTGTTTATTGGCCCATTTGTAATTTGAATAATTATAAGACCTAGACTTAAGGCATTATATAAGCCTAAGTTATGAGTAATAATAAGATAGACTTTTCAGAAAATTAAACCTAGATATGTGTCTTACAAAAATCGGCACCACCCTCTTCTAAGAGAGTTGTCGTGTTCTTCAGCCTCGGGTTGAAGTTCTTGGAGTATCACAAGCTCTTTCACAGCTTGTGTGGTTCCATCGATCCACCCTTCGCTTTCATCTCTTCTGTCCAACAACCTGATCTTCTCGGTGAAAGGACAGCCACCACACGGTTCTTGCATCATATGGTATCAGAGCTTAAAGCTCCTGCTCATCAGGTTGAATCTATCCTTTTTATTTGGTGATTTATTTTGTTTTTTTTTGCAATTGTTTTTGCTTTTGATTTTTTTTTTTTCTCTTTTTCTCTGAGGTTCTCTGTAAAAAGGTGAAGGAAACAAGTCTCCTATCACAGAAATACAAAAAAATATATTAGGTTCTATCAATCCATAAACTTTTTTTTCATTTTTCTATATCAAAAAAAAAAAATAATAACCCACCTGCTTGCTTACTTGTTGTTACTTGCATTCACGTGTTTACAGTCTCTTAATTAATTAGTGCAGCTTCTCAAACATTTGCGTGTGTTTGTGTCTGCATTGGTACTTTTATTGCTGGCGTGTCTTAGGTCTTGTTGTGTCATTTGATTGTGTGCATCCGAGTCCTAGGTTTAGGTTTGCATGTCGAGTTGAGTCTTAGTTAATTATAATTACGTGGGGGTTCTACACTAGGTTACTTACTTGCATTATATTAATGTTAGTAGTAATCATGCTTGCATGCACTTTTTCTGCATCTTCACGTTGCATGAATTTGTCTTGTTAATTAATTATGCCATCTTCATTCACACTATGTAACATTGTTAAGTCACGTTTGCATGCTGCCCTTCCCTCTTGTTGTTCAAAGTTTGCAATTAGTTCCTGTGTCTCACATTAGTTTAGGTTAGTTCTGCATCTTAGTATCTAGGTTTATAACATATATGTTTATAGTTTTCCTTTTAGGAAATAGGCTTAATTAATTTTCCCAAAATATTTTAGTCATAGTCTTAATTAGTTGCCCATTTTCTTTAGGTTAGGAATTACTTTAAGAAGTTTCCAAAAACCTCCTATGAATTTTTCCAAAACCTTTAGGCAATTTGCCATTAATTATGATTATTTTTCATTTTTAAAAATTAGGTATTAAATAGTTTTCTTTTTGATTTAAGATAGTTTTCCTTATTTAACTTAGGGAATATTGTTTTTTTATTTAGAAAGTTTCTTTTTTTGTTAATAATTTTCATTTTGCATTTAGTTAGTTTCTTTTAATAAAATACAATAAATAAAAATAATATCTCTAGAACTTTTTCATAAAAGGAAAGTTTCCACTTCTGCAAGTTTCTTTTTTGGGAAATTTTCCATTTTTGTTTTTTGAAAATTTCATTTTATCAAAAAAGGAAATATGTCAGGAAGAGATGAGGAGTCACCGAGCGAAAACAACATAATGATGCAAATGCTGCAGAACTTCTTAACGCAGTTTATGACATTGGTCGATCGTTTGGAACGTCTTGAGCAAAAGCCACCAAAAGCACTATGCCAAGAAACTAAGGCTACCAAAGAAGATGATGTTCCAACAACTTATCAGTTCAAAGAGAACGAAATCAACACCATCCCACCAGACCAAAAAGGAGGTGTCAACTTATCTTATCTGCTCAAAGGTTATACAGTTTCGAGGTCGAAACTTTTTTAAGAGGGAGAGAATGATGAGGACATCAAGTCACTAACAACCCAGGAGCGTAGAGAAGTCACCAAGGAGTTGACCAAAACTCTTGAAGAGAACCAATCTGAGCAGACCAAAGACATAGGTGTCTTCCTTGGATCATATCGGGCCAACCAGGAGGATTTAAGCCACAAAACGACATGTACCAGAATCTTAACTCATCAAGGAGTCACAGACAATTTGAATCACTTCAAACCGGATTCTGAATTGGAAGTTAAAGAGGATGCAAGTCGGCAACTGGTTTTGGAGTACCATCCGCGAGTGGGCCAAAGATCGAGCTGCACAGTCCAACTCACTCACAATCTAGACCTCCGACCACTTGGAGAATGTTAATGGATCCCTCATGGTTTTATCAAGCCAAAGCAAACAAGAAGAATACAAAGGAGGCCCAATTTATCACTAGAATTCCAAAACATGTCTACTTGGTTCCATTTAAGAGAAATGCTAGACCATATTGGTTTAGTAGTCTTCAGACTGTTGGAATGAAGAAGAAATGGTGAAAGATGAAAGCCTTCACTTACAAGTATAAAGGCGTGAGCTATCTAGGTCAAAGGAGAGTGTCTAAGGCTTGTTTGTGTTCTAGTGTTATGTTATCCTTGTAGCCATTCAAGTATAAGGCTATCCTTGTATCCAAACAAACCTAGAATAGATTAGTATAAATACCTTACTCTCTTCACATTTGTAAGTAAGATTCATTATTCTCTCTAAAACTCTCTCTTCTCCAATGGTGAATCATAATCCTCAATTCTAATATGGTATCAGAGCAAGTTTCATTCGATTCTTCACATGAAACCTTCGAAATCATCAAGTTTCTGGCGCTACCTTCAAAACCAAGGCTGCTGAGAAGTCCACAATCTTTGATTGCGAATTCCGATCAAACCACGACAGTTTTTCACGATCTGTTTTTTCTGGATTGTTCTCCGGCGAGTTCTGAAGACACGCCAATTTGAATCGCATCATTTGACCATGGGAATCAAAAGATATGAGTTTTCTTGCACCAGACCTCCGCGATTGGCTTCATCCGCGAAGGTCTCCATTGAAGCGACCATAAAAGCTCGAGATCTTCATCAATTTCAATCAATCCACCGCCTAAAATGTAGAAGAAAGAGTCCTGTTGAAGAATCAAGTGGTCCGTTCTTATTCTAAGATGATATTAAAAGGTTTCTTGATCAGTTCTTTTCGACGGCGTCGCGATCGGCTCCGTCGGTATTCTCCGCCTTTGTCCGCCTTTGAAACGAGCATAACTTCTTCAAAACTTCATCAAATCGAGCAATTCCAAAGCCTAAACTCAAGTATATTGAGTCTAGTTGATGAATCGGGAGGTCCGCTTTGCCCCGTTTCAAGTTTTGTAGCTTCCTTGATCTGTTTCTTGAAATCGGTCCTGTTTCGTCCTCTTCTGGTTTTGTTTTAGGTTTCACATGCATACACTCATGGAGTGTGCAAAAGGAATGAACTATCTTCTTGTGATCAAGAATGGATGGAAAATGCAAGGAAGAGAGGTTTAAAGAAAGGATAAATCTTCTAAGATGGAAGTTTCAAATGATTCTACATAAGTTGCTGCTCCAAAGGAGGCATGGCTTCACCACCAAAGGCGCTTTCAAAGAGAGGGAGTGCCTACATCAGAACCAGTTCCTAAACTCAAATGCAAAGACCTAGTATCAAAGTCTTATGCATTCAGGCTATTTCTAAACTCTTATCCAACTATTTTATTGATTTCATTGATGGTTGTGTGAGTTAGAACTCTAGGAAATCTGGTATCTAGGTGGTTAGTAAATCATGAATTCTATTGAATTGTTTTCATGTATTTAGAAATTGTTAAAATGGGATATTTTGAACCTAGTTTAGCTAGCTGAATCATTTGTTCATGAATTGCATTGATCTTAAGGGAAGAGAACCTTGTCTTTGACTTAGAACAATAAGTTTAAGAAGGCATGTTGAATCCAAAAGTCCTTAGGCAGTGTTTAAAATTAAGTTTGGTTACTCTTAATCACTCTCTTTCACTCACTACCTTTTGTTTAGAATCTGTTTATTATCAACAGGTTAAAAGGCTTAAGGTGGGAGTTGATGTTTAGCTTGATTGTCTAACAAAGGCAAAAGAAATCAAGTGGAAAAGACACAGCACATGGAGAATGAGTTAGAACCGATTGCCACCAAGAACAGCCACCACAAGGAGTGGAGAGGAAAGACTGGTGGAATGTGATGAATCAGCTCTCCCATGGAGTCATGTGTCATTTGGCGTGTGCTTGTAGTGAAAAATAACTAAGCACTCATGCTGCAAGATAAGATCATAATCAATCAGAAAGGAGGAATACTCACAAAGACTTAGTATCAAAGTCTTTGCAAAGGCTATTTCTAAACCTTTTACTTATTCCTTGATTGATTACATTCTCATTTAGAAATATTCATAGGATGAAAGAGAACCTAGGAAGACTTTGCATTGCATTTAGAACCTAGATGGATCCAAAATTCACCTCATAGAATGAAAGAGAACCAAGGAAGACTTTGCATTGCATTTAGAACCTAGATGGATCCAAAATTCACCTTGACATTCATCATCATCATTCTCTATTATTCTCCATCATTCTCTTAAATCTCATCTATTCTACTTAACATCATATACTTTTTAATCTCCAAATCTTATATTCTTCATATTCTTTGATACTTTAAATCTTCTATTCTCTAGACATTGTCTATTCTACTAGATACTTATAATCATTCTCTATACCAATTTAAGACATTCATTATATGTATGCTCATTCTTCCAAACTTGACTCTTGTTCTTGTTTTTAGTGTCAAGCTTGTGGGGGGAAAGGAAATGAGCATTCAATGGACAAAGAAAGGGCGGTTCATGGTTGAGCGTGGTACGTGACTGGACTTCGCTGGATCGTGGCTGGTCGATGCTGGTACAAGTGGCGCATGAAGCTGGATTGTGGCTGGTCGAAGGTGAGGTGCTGGCCGTGCTAAGGTGTCTGGTTCAAGTAATCTCATGCCAAGGACGAGCTTGGTACATGATCGGGCTTCTCGACCCGTGGCTGACTTCGCTGGTACATATACGTGGACCTGCTGGATCCTGATCGTTCTGCGGGACAGTATCTTCGACCTGGCCAGGTACTTGATCATGGACGTGCCTATGTCTGTGCTGAGTTTGGAATGGAAAAGCTGGAGCTGGAGGTGCAAACAAGGACAATCACATTCAGGGAGTGTCTGGCACAAGCAAGGACAACACAAGAAGTGGGTCTGGTGCAAACAAGGACATTGAAGGTGTCTGGTGCATTCAAAATCTTTCAAGGCACAAAGAAGGATATTCCAAGAAGGAGATATCTGGTGCATAAAAAGGCTATCAAGTCACAAACAAGGACATTCAAAGATTAGTCTGGCACACTCAAGGGCTTCCAAGCTGTCTGCCAAAACTAAGTGAGCATAAGAAGTGTGCTCAGTCTGTTTCTCTCATGGAGGGCGCAAGTAAGGTCATCCAAATCATCTGTTATCAACTGAGGATTGAACCAATGGTCATCAAGCTACCAAGTCTCATGGAGAAGGAGTAAGCTGATGGAAAGTGATGAATCACCTCAGGACCAAATTCTTTCATCAAAGGTTCTATCTAGGATAAGTTCTTTAACTCTATGATTTTTAGGTTGTGAATTTGGCTAGATATTATACTTGATACCAGACTTGATATTACTCAAGTTCTGGAATACTAATCTTTATTTGTGAGTTGCTATGATGTTTTAGATCAGGAAGTGATGGAAAATAATCATAAGCATGACTTACCCTACATCATTTAGTGGAAGCATGGTGGAAAAGTGTATTAGGAGATAAGTGTGCTCACTCTACTTAAGCTTAATTTTACAATCTTATTCTCTTGAGTTAGGCTTATTGAAAGTAGAAGGTGAAGCAAAATGAAGCTGGTCAAAGGGGATCAAAAACATATAAGGGAAGAGAACCATGTGATCATGATGAATCCAGAAGAGAACCATGTGATCATGATGAATCCAAAGACCTTAATGTGGAGTCCTTAGAGAACCAGACTGGTCTAGAACATATCATTCAAATCGCCATCTACTCTTATAAAAGAGAAGTTAAAATCATTCTTACATTATAATGCATTTGTTTAGCTTGTGAGAATTGATACATGCATGTATATGTATGTGAAACAGGTTAAAATTGAAGGCTTTAAGGAAAGCTGGATCATAATCACCTCTTAAAGACAAGGAGTCAAAAGAAAGGGGGAGAAATGGACCAGACTTAAAAGGAGCTTCAAGACAACCATTCACAAACGTTTGTCACTAAGGCCTTTATCCAAGGATCTATGGAGCTCTATGGTGAATTTAAAGCTCATAGATTCAATGGCCAATCCCTAAGCTAAGAAGACTTCACTCTTTTTCCCTTAGTATTGGTTTTGTCCCAAAGGGTTTTCCATACTAAGGTTTTTAATGAGGAAGTTCTTTAAGGTTAAAAGCTTGGTTTCTATGAACATTAATCAAGCTTGAAAGGGAGTAAAAGAGGAAGAAGGAGGAATTCTCTTCATCTTTGCAAGTTCAACCATTCACCCATGCTTAAACTTGAGGGGGAGTGTTGGAATGAAGAAGAAATGGTGAAAGATGAAAGCCTTCACTTACAAGTATAAAGGCGTGAGCTATCTAGGTCAAAGGAGAGTGTCTAAGGCTTGTTTGTGTTCTAGTGTTATGTTATCCTTGTAGCCATTCAAGTATAAGGCTATCCTTGTATCCAAACAAACCTAGACTAGATTAGTATAAATACTTTACTCTCTTCACATTTGTAAGTAAGATTCATTATTCTCTTCATATTAATAAAATAAATCATTTCTCTCTCTAAAACTCTCTCTTCTCCAATGGTGAATCATAATCCTCAATTCTAATACAGACCTACACTTGGCGACCAGGAGAGGCATCTAAGAATTCAGGAGAGCCATCTATCATAGTACCATGCACCAAAATCCAGAGAATCAGGCTAATTCTCCCTTGTTTTCACTTACCATATTTGGAGTCATCTGCATTATTACCATTTCTACTTGTGCGCGATTTGGAGGCATTCACAAAATTCAAGAAGGTTTCAAGGCAACACTTATTCATGCCCAAGCTTTCCAGATATAAGGAATCACATATTCCTAAAGACATGTTATAGAATTGTACTCTTTTTCCTTATCTTCGGTTTTTTCTCACTGGGTTTTTTCGAAGAAGGTTTTAACGAGACAACACCTCTAGTGTGCATGAAGACGACGATTTTTTCACCAACTACTATGCGTCACAAGTCCTGTAACTCAGCCAGAAATGTCATTCTGGTCGTGACCCTACCTATCCTTATTCTAAGTCTTATTTACTTAAGCCTTAAACTCATCTTTTATATGTTATTTTATGTTTTAGTTGATTGTGGCCTTAAGCCCAATTTTAATTATGTTTTCATTCTTTTTGGTTATTGGCCCATTTGTAATTTGAATAATTATAAGCCCTATGCTTAAGACATTATATAAGCCTAAGTTATGAGTAATAATAAGACAGACTTTTCAGAAAATTAAACCTAGATATGTGTCTTACAAAAATCGGCACCACCCTCTTCTAAGAGAGTTGTCGTGTTCTTCAGCCTCGGGTTGAAGTTATTGGAGTATCACAAGCCCTTTCACAGCTTGTGTATTCCCATCGATCTACTCTTCGCTTTTATCTCTTCTGTCCAGCAACCTGAGCTTCTCGGTGAAAGGACAGCCACCACACGATTCTTGCATCACTTATGTTTTACTATGAATCAGGTTTCTCAACATATGAAAGACCCAAAGATAAGGCATTGGGACATGATCATGCACATATTAAGATACTTGAAAGGCACTAAAGAACAAGGCATATGGATAGGTTGTAATGGAAACACAGAAGTTGTAAGTTATTGTGATGCAGAATGGGCAGGAGACAGAGAAGATAGGAGAAGCACAACCGGCTATTGTACATTTATAGGAGGTAATCTTGTGACTTGGGAGACTAAGAAGCAGAAGGTTGTATCTTGCTCTAGTGCAGAAGATGAATACAGGGCTATGAGGAAGCTTACTACAGAATGCATCTGGCTGAAGCAACTTCTACTTGACATTCTTGGCGTGAGCTTGAAGTCGTCTGTCACTGTCCATTGTGACAATCAAGCAGTCATACATATTGCCTCTAACTCAGTGTTCCATGAAAGAACCAAGAATATTGAGGTGGATTGCCATAAGGTGAGAGAAGCTATTGGAAATGGAATCATCTTACCTTGCTACACAAGGAGTGAGGATCAACTAGCAGATGTGTTCACCATGGCTACTATACTGAAGACTGACGGCTCTATCTACCCAAAGTTTGGCCTCATGTCCATTCCACAACACTGATTCTGATCATGGAGTGTTATACTATTTTTCCCTAGAAAAGGTTTTGTCCCAATTGGGTTTTCTTTCTTTAGGTATTTAATGAGGTAATGCTTCATGGTTGCAAGCTTAGTCATTCTCCATGATTTAAGCTTGAGGGGGAGTGTTAGAATGAATAAGAATGATGAAGACAAAGAGAAGAAATGAAGAAGGTGTGCCTTAGACTCTAAGTAGGCACCATGTGTCCAAAGGGAGGGGTTTAGGCTTGTTTGTGATTAATGATATGTTATCCTTGTAGCCAAACATGTATTAGGCTATCTTAGTATCCAAACAAGTCTAGACTAGATTAGTATAAATAGTTATCTCTCTCTTCCTTTGTAAACAAGAAATTCATTTTTCTAAAATCTTTCTCACTTTTGTCTCTAATCTCTTTCTCTCTCAATTTACAAATCTCTAAATCTCTTAATTTCATAATCTTTCAGCATACATGCAATTACCCCCTGGTTTTAGATCTGAAATTGGGAAAAACAAGGTTTGTCTTCTTCATAAATCTCTTTATGGTCTTAAGTAGGCACCTCGATGTTGGTTTTAGAAATTGGCCACCACGTTAAAGGACTATGGCTTTGAGTCTAATTACTCAGACTATTCCCTATTCATTCTCGCAAAGGAAGACGTTTGATTACAAGTTCTTGTTTACTTCTACGAATTGATTATCTCGGGCAGTTTGGTTTCTCATATCAATGACTTCAAAGACTACATGAGTTTGTGTTTCCATATGAAGGATTTAGGTATTCTCAAGTACTTCCTGGGTATCGAGGTTGCTCACAATCTTACGGGAATCTATCTGTGTCAACGTAAGTATACGTTGGACATCATCTCTGAGACTGGTCTTCTAGGTTTTGAAACCATTTCTTTCCCATTGGAACAGAATCACAAGCTCACCTTAGAAAAAGATACTCTTCTGTCTGATTTTTCAAGCTATAATCGTTTGGTGGATAAGCTAATTTATTTAAGTATAAAACAGACATGAACTCTCGTATGTCATCTATATTCTTTCTCATTTTATGGCTGTGTAGTTTGGTATCTGAAAAATGATCCTGGCCAGGGTATTTTCCCTAGTGCTACCCCTGACCTGACTGTTACGGTTTGGTGCGACTCTGATTGGGCTGGATGTCCAATTACTTGGTGTTCTCTTACTGGCTGGTTTATATAATTAGGTGGTTCCCATTTGTCGTGGAAAACTCAGAAACATGAATGACGTCGTCTCTTGCTCATCGGCAGAAGTGGAATATCGAGCTATGTGTGAAACAGTTTGCAATCTACTTTGGTTACGAGGTCTACTCTCAGTTTATTGATTGCTCCTTTGCTATTACTTTGTATTCTGAAAGTCTATCCGCTATTCAACTAGCTGCAAACCTGGTTTTTCACGCACGGACAAAACATATTGAGAAGGAATGTCATTTCATTCGGGATGAGATTTTACGCGATAAAATTGCCACCAAGCATGTATCGACAAAGAATCAGTTTGCGGAACATCATGACTAAGGCATTGGGTCGTAAGGAATTTGAAGCTTTTCTCTCCAAGCTGGGTTTTCGTCATCTCCACACTCCATCTTGAGGGGGATATTGGGCCATATTGGGCATTTGTAGTTATAATTTTGCCCAGGTAAATTAGGTTAATGATGTACCTATCTCTTTGTATATATGACATTGTCTTCCCATTGAATACAACAAGACAACTCTATATAACTTTTAAGGTTTGTTGACATAAAGATTATAAGAACACATTTTTTATTTATTGTTTAGAAAGTCTCTCAAAACCAAACTACTTTTTTTGTGTTGTTTTTTAATGATTTATCTTATGATAAAACTTGTATATATATGCGATACTGAATCTTAAAAAATAGAAAACTTTTTTTTCTAGTTTGTCTTTTTTCAAGCTTCTATAATGAAGCTTATCAAACATGAATTGCGTCGTAGGCGGGAGTGGAGCCGCCGGTGGTGAATGAGTGTCGAGGGAGAAAAAAGAATTGTGAAATCGATTTAAGTTTTTACCTATTTGTAAAAATTAAATATATATATATATATATATATATATAAGCCTCCTGTGGATATAATTACTATTACTATTCTCCATAGGATATTAAAATTTTACATTACAGTTTTTCATTACTTGCATTACTTTTTTTGACAACAAATAAACTTTAAAAAAATAATAGTCAAAATATCTAGTTAACCATTTTGAAAGCACTGTATCAATGTAGACCGTTTCTGTTGGAAGATTTTGTAGGCTTCGTGCTAGGATGTCTGCATTTATGTTCGATGTCTTTGGACTAAACTGATCCTTATAGCACTAAAATGACATTACTTTCATTACCGTTTTTAAAACCAATATTTAACGAAAATGGCATGCAAGTAATTCTTAGATATTTAGTTGGGTGTTTTGTCTTTTGGCTAAAAATGTGTGCTGCTCTAGTTCATTATTAATCGAAAGTGTGATTCTAGTATTAAACGAATGAATTAGTGCTATTCTAGGTAAATTTCACTAAATATTACAGAATTGAGAAAGGAAAATGCACATGTTGTTATAGTACATAGAGTTCCCCCTTTCTAAATGTAGTAGACTGTTTTTTGGAAAACAAATAGCTCAGAAAAAAGTCTAATCACCTAAATATGTAGAAGAGAGGTGCTAGAGCGTGTTTAACCAGTTTGGAGTGGAGCTGGAACTGATGTATCTTTCACTTAGATCCGACAATACTGGGGTAAGACCGTAAGAGCAATCCAAAATAAGATGATTCATGTTTTCATCACGTTTCGTACACAACACAAAACTTTTCTAAATTCTATAATTCCGTATTTTCACACCGGTCGAGAAAAGATTATCAGCAGAAAATCATATGATCATATCAAATTATCACAATAATGAAAAAGTCATGTGAAGTTAATTTTTTAACAAAAAAATAAATGTTTTGTGGGTGGAAGCATCATATTTTTATACAATTTTACATGTAAATATTTTTTTAAATACAATAATAAATATAATATATTACCATCTCCGATAATATTTTTAGAAAATCGATAATATTTTTAGAAACATTTAAAAAAAGAAATTAAATTGAAAGTCGTAGTTCAGTAAATTTATTATTGGTGTTTTAGTCATTTTTTACCATAAAAGTAGATGTGAGTACAACATATTAATTTTTAAAAATAATATTATAAATTTTCTGAATTATTCTTTAACCTAATTTATATTTTTTTTTTAAAAATTAAGATATTTTAAATATTTGAAATTTGAAATTTAATTTAATATCTTACCAAAGTGATGATGCTAATGATAAAATAAAACTTTATTATGATCATAATTTATAAAACCAAAAAATTTAGTTTTGGTACGAAATTTGAAAAACATTATAACAAAATATCTTCAAACAGAAACCAATAATTATATTTAAAATTTATTAATTATAAGATTAACTTTTCCGCACTTCAACGATGAGACTGAAAGTTTAAAAAGCCTTCTTAGCTAAAATAGTTGTGTCTCTAACAAAAGTCGCTTTCTCTCCTTGAATTTTTCTACAGTTGCATCTCCTTTGAGAATGATTATAATAAGCCTAATGAAGTTGATCAAATAAACTCTATACCATTTCTAAGACACTCTATTTCCATCAATTAATATTCTTACACCATTCTGTTATATCAATCTTTCTTTCGTATTTTCTGGTTAAGAAGTATTTTGTACTTGAAAAAGTCTTTATAGCCCATAATCTCACTTTTTAGCGGTTTTAAAGTTATTATCGATCTCTTTTTGTTTATCATTCCGAAGTCCATTCATCAAAAATTCTTTTAATTTTTATTTATTTTACCAATCGAAGTTTTGCGCATTTCAAATGGTGGTAAAGTGAAAATAAATATGTTTACAAAGGATTTATTATGTTTTTTTTTGTCAACGATATATTATGTTCTAAACCCCATTTTTAGTTTTACCCCATTTTTGGTTTTGGTTTTGAACTGGATTCCTACATCTTTACTTGTTTTGTTTTGCTTTTTGTTATCTACCGTTGCTAATACAAATTCTAAATAATTCATATTGATATTTTTTGTATGTATATGATATACCTCACAAAACTTATATAAAATTAAAAAAAAATTAATTTTTTTCTTAAAAAAAATTAAATTTTTTTCTTAAAAAAAATATAAGAATGTGAATCATATGACAAAATATTAGTCATTTATGAAATTATCATATATTTTTGGTATTCGAATCTAACACCTTAAAATAATAAAAATATAAAATTAATATGTTAAATTGACAAAAAATAAAAAAAAATATGAGTTGAATTAAAAGAATTTTTTTTGAATAACCAAGATTAATTATAAATATTTAGTTTATGCATTTTATTAATATTCTTAAAAATGTTGTAGTAAAAAAAATTAATTATTCATGCTTTGAGGCGCGGATTTGTTTCCTAATTTGTATATTATCAATTTACTGGAAAAAAAAACATTTATACGCAAGGATATCCCATCTTTTTATTTTATTTTTTTTGTGAGGCAGGTGACAGATGAAAGACGGTAACGGCGTACTAATATACTAACAAAGATAAGCAAAGAGTTTTTCTTCAGGAAAAAGGAGTAGATAACTTTCGTAAGGCGACTTCTGGAATCTGGAGGAAGTAACTAGAAAGTTTAAGAAGAAAGAGAAGTCAAATACAAAGCGTTGTAATAATTTGCCCAAAATAGCATGAAAAATCTCAACAAACACAATTGGTCTCTAGCTAACCAAACAATAACAAGATACCGGGTTGGATCCTCTTATGCTTTTCCATTTTGGTTATGTAATAATGATTTCTACTTAAGCTTTTTCCACCAATAGCTCCTCAATGAGCTCAGCTGCTTGCTCAACTGTCGTGATCAGCTGTGCTTTCTCCTCCACCATTTCGATCCCAAACGCTTCCTCTAGACCCATCACAATCTCTACCTGAAACGCAGCCGCATGACTCATGAGTATGTGCAATAGCATAGTATAAACACACAATCTGTGGTAAACATATAAGAGCCTTGTAATCTAAATATTATGGTGAGAGACTATGTGAACAAACGGATCTAACAGTGGATGAATGTTAAACAATGAGAAGGTTGTAAGTTACCGTGTCAAGAGAATCAGCACCAAGGTCAACAAATTTGGTCGCAGCCGTAACTTTATCACCTTCTTTAAGTGAGAGTTGCTTTTTGACAACTTCACACACTTTGTCTACCGTCTCAGGTTTTGCCTGTTTACCAACAACCAAAAAGACAATTCAAGCAATCAACCAAATTCTTTCGAGTCTACCATATAACAAATGATGAATTGGCTCGGGAGGTTTAATTAGATTCGCAAAACAATACCTCTAATACACTTTTCTATAATTACGTTTCTTTTATACAGTAAAAATAAAATGGAAACATCTTTCGAAGAAGACAAAGGCTTACAGCGCAAGAAACACTCAAGCGGCTAGGAAGCGGGCGAAGCGTAAAAGAAAGATTGCTTCTTCTTCCATGGCTAAAGCATTTAACTGGATTAACAGCAATTGCCTGCCATCATATTCAAAAAACATTCCATCAGCAGAAGTTAAAACTCCAAATATAAAGCAACCATTTGCATTTCAACAAACGAGAGAGGTTTTGTGATGCAATAACATAACCAAAATAGCGACCAATCTACAAGAATGAGCTTTCGTTTCTTGAATACCAGAGAACTTATACAGAAACTATAAAAGAATTGATCCGATCTATGTTAACAATGTTCAATCTTATAGAAGTAATAAGATATAAGTAAGATCAACAAATTATTTCGGTGCATATTCATCAGATCCACGAGATTAAAAAGATCCTGCAGACCCAAACACCTAGAAGATGTAAATAGAAGAGATTTAAGCAATAAGATCTGAGCAAACGACTCTGTAATAAGATCTAACCATTGAAGAGAAAAACTAGATCGAGATCAGAATCACACAGGATAAGGAAAGAAACATAAGAAAAGAATCAGATCTACAGCAGTATGGGGACAATCATCGAAAAAAAAACTAGTTTAAATTCGAAAATAACGTTGGAGATTCGAGATTTCAGGTGAAAGAGAGAAATAGAGAGATACCACTTGGCGAGGACGAGCCTGCAGGGAATTAGATGCAGCAGCAAAGGAAGCCATGGATCCCAAAGAGAGAGAGAAAGAGAGATCAGAGTGAGACGGAGAGAGGCGGAGAAGACGAAGAGATGGAGAGTGAAGAAGTGAGAGAGATTTTATAGTACGCCTTTTCTGAGATTCCAATGCAGACAAGTCAAGTGGAGTCGGTAGGTGTGCTTTGCAGATCGAAGTAGGAAAAAAAGAAACAAATTAGGAGAATTTGCAAAAATGAAAAAAAAAAAAATATATATATATATATAGTTTATATTATGTTTTCTAACAAAATAGATTCGATGTTTAAACGGAACAATGCGTAAGCATCTGACTGAATCCTATATAAATACAAGATAGTAAGGTGTTTTAAGCATAATTTTAATTTTGTCATTTTACTTAATTATTTAAAGTTTTTTAGATAAAAACATCAAAAAAATTAAAAAAATAAAATATGACTACATTATTATCTAAAGTTGATTTCAAAACAATCAATCAAGATTTCAAATTTTTAAAAAGTGTAATTTTTAGTAACATAACAAATTTGATGTACCAAAAGTTTTTATACTACACATTTTCTGAAATTCTAATGAGAAAAAGTTTCATAACAAATTCTTGTTTTAATGATCTAGTTTTTTTTTTAAAACAGATGATCTGGTTAAAAAGAGTTAAAGAAAGCTACGCAGAATATCAGGGGTTAAAACTAGATCTGGGCAAAATATCCGGATCCGATCCGAAAATACCCGAATGGATATACTTTTTAGTATTGAAAACCAGAATGGATCTTGTCTTCCAATACTTCGGGTATCGGGTAATATCCGATCCAAACCGATACCCGAATTAGTATTTTTTAGAACTGAATTCAATTTTACATATATTTATGTTTCAAGTTAATTACTAATTTATTTGTTTTGTAACTTTAATTGGTTGGTTTTCACTGACTTATTAGTTAATAAGTACTAATTTGATCTATTTTTCTTAGTATCATATTTTATATTAGTAAGTGTAGAGTTCATCTAATATTCATAGTTTAAAGACGGCCATTCATATTTGTTTTTTTGTAGTTTTGAATTCTAAATACATTATCGAATGTAAACTATGTCATATTTGCTTTCCTTTGTCATATTTGTTTCTTGTTTATTACATTTACTTTTTGTTCGATGAATATTACAATGTTTTAATGTTTCAAATTTGATATATATTATATTTGATTGTTATCATTTAAAAATATATGTTAGTATTTCAGATAAAATTCATATATTTTTGATACTTCGGATAATATAATAGTCGGGTATTTCGGGTACTTAGGGTATTTCGGATATTACGGGTTTTACGAGTACTAAAATACTAGAACCGAAATCATACAACTTAGTATTGGATAAATTTCGGATATTTTATCAAATATCCAAAAGAACCGGATCCGAACCAAACCCGATCCAAAATAAAAAATACCTGAATGGATCTTTAACCTCAGATCCGAAATACCCGAAACCCGAAATACCCGAACCGAACCCGACCCGATTATCCGAATGCCCAGGCCTAGTTAAAACTAAATTAAAAATCATTTGGACGAAGACTAGAGAAAAAGCATACAAAAAGGATTTGGGAAGAATCTCTTTTAGAGTATTTCAAATTTTATATACTTTTGAGGATGTATAGTATTAGCGGCAAGATCTGAATGGAATACAAGATAAGTTGTTTTCAGATCAAAATGAGGAACTCTTAAAGGGAAGTAACCAAAACAGAGGTACAAAGAGCCAATATTAACCCAACTAAATATCATCGGCAATTTGGCATGATAGGATGACTGGGTTATCTAAACCAACAGTTATGAGAAGCAATAGGAAATGTCACGGTCCAATTGTTTCAGTACGTTTTTGGGCCAAAAGAGTGGTAGGGTTAGAATACCATGTAGAAAAATTTTCAGAAGTGGTCGATTATGAAAAGTTTTCTTTACCAAATCGGTATTAATGGAAGTCCACCCTTGATCTCTAAATATCCACTCTTGACGTTTAATAATCCGTCTTTGACCCCTAAAAATCCGTCTTATTTATAAAATATTTTAGTCTTAGTCATTGTATTAGATTAATCTTCACTTTTCATTCCGGATGTGTTTTTGTATAAATAGGAATGAGATCTCTCATTTGTAATCATCTAACATTTTTATCAATATAAGAGATATTGAAAGTAATTCCATCTTGTTTCCCGTGTTTCTCATTCTTTCTAAGTTCTTCTCTATCGAGTGTTCAGTTTTCCTTTGAGGGTTAGACTGTCTTTCTGCCGAGAAAAAATAATGCTAGGACCGTACGGATTGATCATTTATGATCAAACCCGTGACAATTGGAATCAGAGCCAGGTTCGATCATAGGTGATGATGACATAGGACCGACCCAAAAATTGGTCCAAATATTCCCACCATGAGGTGATCACCAAGGACAAGATGCGGCACCCAAGAATTAAGAGAAAGTTTCAACCAAAGCATAGAGACCTTACTCGGGACTTTGGAACGAGACCATGGGCTGGAATGACATGAAAGACGAGACATGATTCAAGGACCCAAAGAAGTCACTGCTTGCACCGAGAGTCGCCCAGCATCCACCGAGAGTAATCCAAAGGTTCAAGAGTGGCTGCTTCTCTAGACCCACGAGCGACTCACCATAGTTAGCACTTTGGCCCTGAGTGACGGTGCACACATGGGCTAGGCCTCACTCGAACAGCCCACTTCAAGCAAATATATGAATTTAGTTTCAATATTATTTGAATATCTTGCCTAATCCTTTTGTGTCTTGTCCAGATTTTATTTCTTTGTTTTTAGATTTGAATTTTCTAGTTTAATAGTTGTATCGTCAACTAATGTAGGCAATCTAGGTTTTTCTTTTTGTAATTTCCTTCAAGCCCCCTAAAAAAACATAGCTGATGGACTCCTTACAAAGTCTCCCATCAGCCTATTTTAATTTTTACCCTTGATGAAATAAAGAAACCGATTTTTTTTCCTTAGCTAAAAACTGTCTAAGTCTTTAAGTGTTTGTGAGAAGCAAAACTTAAAGCAAGTCTGACTTATCAAAGCCCTTTTCATAGGGCTTTGTGGCATCCTCGTCCCCCGTGTTCCATACGTTCCATCACTTTGTCCGAGTTCTATTGGTGTTGCACGACCCATAGGCTTGGTGCACGTCGGCCCATTGGTCATTACTTAGGATTGTGAAAAAGAAAGCTGAAAAGCCAACTTTCATCAACCTTGCCCGGACATTGTTATAATTCAGCTTGGATCTTATATCATATGGTATCAGAGCTTCGAAAGCTCTTATCCATCAGGTTGTGTTCATCCAACCTTTAGCTTTTAATTTATATCTTGTTTTTTTGTTTTATTCAATAAAACCCTAAGAAAATATTTGCTTAATTCACTTTCCTTATAAAAAATTATTTACAACTTCAGAAAATTTCATTTTTGAAATTTTTTTCTATTCGGTGATATTTTTTGCTTAAATCCCTAAGGCCCCATGATACGCTTGATCCAACACTTTCCTTGTGTACGCATGATCTAAGCCATAGGAGACACTTACCAGCAAACCAACATGCAATGGCTACTGGACGCCATGAAGGTCTTACCGAGTGCCTGGACCAGATGGAGCAATGGCTTCCCTACCTAGAAATTTTTGCCCAGATGGTGATGCCCCGAGGAGGCCGCCTCACCCCCTTCTACACCCGCACTACTCAGATGAAGACGACACTCACATCGACATGCAAGTTTTAAAGACAACAGAAACTTACCCCCTCATGACCCTGATCCTCGACCCAAAAGGCAAAAGAGGTTTAGAGACCGGCAGAGAGGGAGGGATAGGCGAGCCGAGAAGGCTATACCCTAACAAGGCGGTTGAGACGTCAAGCTCATGACACCTTCGCGGGCAAGGTCAATCCCGAGGCTTACATTGATTGGGAAAAGAGGATGGAACACATCTTCGACTACTACCAATACTCCGATGAATACAAGGTTTCCTTGGCAGCTGATATGCTCACGGACAACACCCTCACTTGGTGGGACCGAGAAGGATTATAGAAGAGGAGACTAAGGCGTGGGCAATTCTAGGCATGGGATGACATGCAAGCCCAACTCCGGAAGAGGTTTGTTCCATCTTACTATTATAAAGACTTACAAAAATGATTTAAGAAACTGTCCCAGGGAACTCAGACGGTAGAAGACTATTTCGAAGAGTTCGAAACCATCAAGAGCCGCCTAGAGGTGCACAACTCTGAGGAGACCTTAATGGCTCAGTTTTTTGGATGGATCCAAGACCGCATAGCCTGAAAGGTGGAGAGGCAGAATTACGAGCACTTTAAGGACTTATTGCACTATGCTACTTAGGCCAAGCAACACATCAAGAGGAAACACTCCAGCACCACTTGTGGCAAGGCCGCTTGGACCCCACCTCCCCAAATGAGCCTAAACAAGGGAAAGGCCTTAAAAGTATACTCACGCTTTAAGAAAACCCTACCCGAAATAGTTAGAGGCCACAACCCAGAGCAAGGTAAGTCCCAATCTCAAAGAAATTGTGACATAACCTACTTTAATTGTCAAGGTAAAGGCTATTACACATGAGACTGCTCGAACCAACGAGTGATGCTACTCAACGATAAGGATGAGTACAAGACCGAGGCGGAGGCCTGAAGATGACGTGGTCGAATATGATGAGGACATTACCAACTACCTGGAAGTGGGAGAGATCTTAGTCACTTGGCGAGCTCTCAACACGTTCTTGGTCCCAGAGACGTTGCAACGGCATAACCTTCAACACAAGATGCAACATCTAGTATAAGGTATGTATCTTGATCATAAATGGTGGTTCTTGCACTAACGTGACTAGAAAATACCTTATTGACAAGTTAGGACTCAAGACGACCAAGCATCCACACCCGTACAAGAACAAATGGGTCAAGGACAAAACAAAATTGAGGATTTTGGATTACGTCTTGGTATCATTCATCATAAAGGGGAATGGAACCAAGTGAAGTGCGACGTGGTGCCCATGCAAGTGGATCATCTTATCTTAGGACGACCATGACAATTCGAGAAAGAAACAATACACAACGACCACACCAAATTCTACACCTTCACTCATGAAAAAGTAAGCACACTCTAGTGCCTCTTACCCAACAGGAAATGAACGAGAGGCAGCGGGATATAGCCATGGGCGCCAAGGTATATAAAACCAACCTGTTGGTAAATTCTCATACTGTAGATAAGACCATTGAATCCAAAACACAGGTGCTGTTAATGGTGAACATTGTGGAGAAAGCTAGAAACCAAACTTCTCTTTTCAACGACCTATCACCCACAGAAAATGGCAAACCAGAGTTGTCAACCGTATATTTTCCACCTTGCTAAGGGCCACCGTTAGTAAAAACCTTAAGAATTGGGTTGATTGTCTTATTTTCATTTAATTTGCTTATAATCGTGTGTCAAACTCATCTACTAAATTTCTACTTTTGAAGTTGTCTAAGCCTAACACCCCATGGGACCTAGAAGTTATACCCCATAAAAAAAAGATGGTTAGCCAAGATGGGGAATCAAAGGCCGAGCTAATCAAGAAGCTGCACCAGACGATCAAAGAGAACTTAGAGAAGAAGAACTAGCATATTAAAAAGTACAAAGATTAAGGAAGAAATGAGCTAAACTTTAAACTGAGCGACTGAGATTCGTCCAGATGTCAAGAGTGACCACTCTCTCGGCCCACAAACCACTCACCATAGTTATCACTTTGGCCCTAAGTGACACGATGCACACCATGAGTAGGCCTCACTCGAACGGCCCACTTTAAGCCAATGTATAAATTTAATATCAATATTTTTAATATTTTGACTAATATTTATGTGACTTGTCTAGATTTTATTTTCCTGTTTTTAAATTCAAATTTTATAGTTTAATGGCATGATATCGCCAATTAACGAGAATAATAGTTTCTAAGTCACAAATGAGGAGAGATAGATAATTATTTATATTAATCTAGTCTAGGCTTGTTTGGATACAAGGATTGTCTTATACATGAATGGCTACAATGATACTAGAACACAAACAAGCCTTAGTCACTTCCCTTAGACTTAGATTACACACTCCTTTAATTAAGTATTAAAGGCCTTCTTCTTTCATCATTTCTTATTCATTCCAACACTCCCCCTCAAGCTTAAGACATGGAGAATGCATAAGTTTGCAACCATGAAGCATTACCTCATTTAAAACCTAAAGAAGGAAAACTCAATTTGGACAAAACCTTTTCTAAGGAAAAATAGTATAACACTCCATGTTGGGAACATTGTTGTGGAATGGTTATAAGGCCAAGCCTTGGATAGATGGAGGTGCCATTCTTCAAAGTTGTTGCCTTGGTGAACACATCAGCTAGTTGATCCTCACTCCTTGTATAGCAAGGCAAAATGGTTCATTTCCGAATAGCTTTTCTTACTTTGTGGCAGTCTACTTCTATATGCTTGGTCCTTTCATGAAACACAGAGTTGGAGACAATGTGTATAGCAGCTTGGTTGTCACAATGGATGGTGATAGGTTCATCACACCTCACAGCTAGATCCTCAAGAATTTGCTTCAGCCAAATGCATTCAGTTGTAAGCTTCCTCATGGCTCTATATTCTGATTCTGCACTAGAGCATGACACCACCTTTTGCTTCTTGGTTTTTCAAGTCACAAGGTTCCCTCCTATGAAAGTACAATAGCCTGTGGTACTTATTCTATCCTCCATATCTCTTCCCCAATCTGCATCACAATAACCAACCACATTTGTGTTTCTATTGCAACCCATCCATATACCTTGTTCACGAGTGCCTTTTAGATATCTCATTTTTGGACCTTGCATGTGTTGAAATACCTGATTCAGAGCAAAACATAAATCTGGTATAGTGATGGTTAGATAAATAAGCTTACCAACCACTTTCCTATAGAGCTTAGGATCATGAAAATCAATTCCCTCCTCTAGCTCCCCCTTAGTTCCGATTTTATAATCTTCTTGTAAGGGTATTTTGGCTGGTTTAGATTCCATCATACATGTAGAGGTTAGTAAATCTACAACATATTTTCTTTGAGATAAGAAGGGACCTTTCTTAAACCTACACACTTCAATTCCTAAGAAGTATTTAAGTTCTCCTAGATCCTTAATATCAAAGACACTCTTCAAGTATTCTTTTGTAGATGCAATACCAACACTAACACTACCAGATATGATTATATCATTTACATAAATGAGAATTACCACAATACCTTCATTACTCTTTAGTGTAAAAAGAGTATGTTCAACTTCAGATCTTTTAAAGCCTCTATCCATCAAGGTTACACTTAGTTTGTGGTACCAAGCTCTTGGAGATTGTTTAAGGCCATAGATGACCTTCTTCAGCCTGAGTATGTTGTCGGCCCCTATCTCTTCCTCTAGACCTGGTGGAGGTGATATGTATACCTCTTCTTCTAATTCACCTTGTTATAATGCATTATTAACATTCATTTGCCATAACTCCCAATCAAGGTTAGTAGCAAGTGAAAGAACAACATTAACAGAATGAAGCTTAGCTACAAGTGCAAAGGTATCCCTATAATCTTCACCATATGTCTGAGTAAAACCTCTAGCCACCAACCTAGATTTATATCTATCAATTTCACCACTGCTTTTGTATTTAATGGTAAAAATCCACTTAGAACTTACAGCCCTTTTTCCTTTAGGTAAGGTGGCTGGAGCATATGTACCATTCCTTTCCATGGCTTGTTTCTCAGCTAGGATAGCTTTCCTCCATTCTTTCTTAGTCATAGCTTCCTCATATGTCTTTGTAATCTGTTCCTTATCAAGACTTGAAATAAAAGCGACATGGTTAGTAGGTAAGTAAGCAATATTACAAACTCCCTGATCATGATGAACCACAACATTCCCATTGTAGAAGACTGGTGGATTCCTTTGTCTTGTGCTCCTTCTTAACACTGTAGGCGGAGCTTCTTGAATAGGCTCTTCTTCTTCACCTAAAGCTTCAATAAGGATAGGCACATCTCTTGATCTTTTGGAAGCTGAGACTAGAATTAATTCATCTCCTGTTGAGTCTTGTTGGACATGAGTAGATGCTTCTCCCCCCATGTTCAAGAGGAGGAAGGCCAGGAGAGCTGAAGGGAAGATCAGGCCGCAGATAGGATGGTCTGGCTGGGGTGGAAGGCCGCAGCCTAACCGGCTGTGCTGGAGCCGTGACTGAGCTGGGGCTGGGTGCTGCTTGTGCAGGTGGATGGGATGAGGTGACCGTGGGCTGAGGATAAGGAGAGAATATGCCAATGCTCTCCAAGAGTCTCCTCAAGTTCTAAGTTTGGTCTGATTTTGTTGTGGAGATGTCTCCCCAAGTTCTTTCTTCATAGAACCCTTTTGATTCTTGGAATTTGACATCTCTGGATACTAAGATTCTTCTAGTATCTGGATCATAACATTTGTATCCTTTCTGGGTAGAGGAATACCCAATGAACATAGCTTTTGTACTCTTTGGTTCCAGCTTATTCCTTTGCTCTCTTGGAACTAATACAAAACAAACACAACAAAAAACTCTTAAGTGGTCAATGTTAGGTCTAGTTTTGTTTAGTACCTCAAATGGAGACAAGTCATCTAGGACTTTTGTAGGAGTCCTATTAATCAAGTAGCATGCAGCTACAAGAGCATCCCCCCAAAATCTTTTGGGAACTTTCATATGGAACATCATTGTTCTCACAACTTCCATCAAATTCATATTCTTCCTTTCAGCCATTCCATTTTGTTGTGGAGTGTAAGGACAGCTTGTTTGATGTTTCAATGCCATGCTTGGCCAAGTTTTGTTGAAGTCTGGTGCTAGTGTATTCTCTTCCATTATCTGTTCTAAAGCATTTAATACTTGCATTGTATTGATTATTAACATATGCTCAAAAGTTTAGAAATGCATCAAATACTCTATCTTTAGAACTAAGCAAAGTGACCCAAGTATATTTGGACTTTTCATCAAGAAATGTCACAAAATACTTATGGTTTTCTCAAAAAAAGTTTTACAATGCTTTCCAAGTATACAAGAATCACATATACCCTTTGGCATTTTGAAACCAGGAACAATCAGTTCAAGTGCTCTAGGATGAGGATGTCCTAATCTATCATGTCAAACATCAGAATCATTACTAAAAAAAACTAGTACTAGCAACCACTTCTAACTCCCTTGCATTAGTCATATCTTCAAGCACATACAAGTCATCTCTTTTAGTTCCTTGTCCAAATCTTCTACTAGTCTCAATATCCTGAAAGTAGAAATCATTAGGACCAAATATAGCATGATAATTTAAATCAGTAGTAGCTCTTTTAACTGAAATCAAATTAGAAGTAAAAGAAGTAATGTACAATGCTTTAGATTCTTTATCAAACAACTTAAGTTTTTCTATGCCTTTAATTGGTACCTTAATTACATTAGCAATGAAAACATTACATAAGGCAGGTTTTATATTCTCTAGCAATCCTAGATCACTAATCATATGATGAGAAGCACCAGAATCAATAACCAATGGTTTAGAGGCATTAGAAGTAAAAGAAGTTTGAAAAGAAGCATGAAAAGTTTTACCTAACACATTACCATCATTAATTGCTTTGATAAGAGCTTCTAGATATTATTTTGTCACAAATTCAGATGCTCAAGACATGGAACTAGTTGGGGCTGAGTGAAGAAAGGATCTGGTACACGCCTTTGAAGAAGTCGGAGGCTGGTACACGCCATGGCCGGGAGCTTGTAGCTGAGTGTGGCCGGCTGTGGGCTGTTGTGGCTGAGGAGCCCAGCTTGGCTTCAGCTCAGGGTGAAGTACCCAACACTCCTTATTTGTATGGCCACTCCTTTTGCAATGGTCACAAGTTTGTCTCTTCTTCATAGGTTCATTTGTTGTTGTTGGTTTGAAGAAGCTCTTGTGTGCAGCCACCAATCCAGCCTTGTTGCCAAAAAGTCGAGGCATTATCTCAAATGCCACTCTAGCAGAAAATTTTATCTCTTATACCATTTTTTTATTTATACACTCCCTTCCTCTTTAATGATATGTTAATTTACGATATTGCCCTTGGAAAAAATTAACAAACAATTAAAAAAAATTAACAAAAATCTAAGCCTCGCATCAAACTCTTCTCCATCGACCTTCTCCATCGACCGTACACTCCACTGACGAGACCCTCTCCTCCTTCTCGCCTCCACCCGGTCAATCTCTCTCCTCCTTGATCGAATCAAATCGAGCTCTCTCCTCCTCTTAGCTTCTCATCCTCTTCATTCGATTCAACCGCCACTCCATTTCAACGATTTAGGGATTTCGATCCTATTTTAAATCCAAGTATTAGGGTTTTTGATAATCAAATTGGATTAAACGAACTCAATTCAAATAGTTTTGACATTTTTAGGTCGATTAGGATTATGCATATAATTGAATCATAGTAATATGTAAATCGGCGCAATCGACAGCCATTTTTCCCGGTTATCTGTTTTCGCGATAGGAGAACTTGGTATAACTGGTGAAACTTGTAAAACTGGTAAAACTAGTAAAACTGGTAAAATTAGTAAAACTGTAGATAACTCATAAAACTAGTAAAACTGTAGATAACTCGTAAAACTAGTAAAACTGTGGATAACTATTTGTAGTGATTTAATTTTTTATATTGTTTTGGCTGGATAAAATGAGCAACAACATCATATTACATTTTAAATGCAAATGTCGCATGTATAGTTTAATGTTGAAGTCATCAATGGAGGATATAACTTTATCAAATGTTGAAGCTAGGATATGCAAGAAGGTTGGGTTATATGAAAGTGCAGTCAAATTAAAATTGAGTTACATTCCATTGCTGGTGGAATGTGAGGAACCGTTTAATATTTCTGATGAGGATCTTTGTGTTTATCTAACATCCGTTGATAAAGATAATCATAGGTGTATTTTGTATGTGGAAGCTTTGGCTATCATGGATGAAACCGAGCAAGCTTCGAAAGTAAGCAAACGAATAAGCTAAAGAACAATATGAGTACACAAAAATGTATCAGAAACAAATGCTTTCCTGCAATGCTTGTCATTCAATCCAGTGATCATGTATTCCTGGTTTGAGTTGCTGACTTTAATTTAAAAGTCCGCCCCTCAAACCAGGAATATATGATCACTGGTTTAAGTGACAAGCGTTGCATGAAACGTTTTTCTGATGCATTTTGGTTTGTGATTTTATTTTATTTTATTTAGACTTTTTTAGTGTGTTTGTTTTTGTATAACTATATAAAGTGATTTTTCATTATGTAATACTAGTAGTTTCTGAAATTTTTCAAAAAAAATGTACAATTGGTAACATATAAAAAGGAAAACGGCAATTAGATTGGCAAAAACCAATTGAGGATGAGACATCATTGAAAATCTACTTAATTGGTAGAATTGGTAAAACTAGCAAAATTGATAATTTTAAATAAAATATAATCAACGAATATAGACAAATTGACATTTCATTATAAACAACTCAAATAATGTCATAAACATATATTAAGTATAACAAAAAAAATTATAAACAATTGGTTTAAAGTATACAAGAATATAGACAATAATCTCCTAATATTTTTGATGTCTTTTTATAAAGAAAAGTGAAGCTATGTTGAAAAAAGTTTTCTAAATCTATTTTCAGAAAAATAAATGCATAAAAAACACTTTTAATTCTATGTTAATGAACTTTAGTCAACTGTAAAACTATAAAAACAAAATTTTAGTTAGGTAAAACTAATTAATATGAAAACTCTCAAAAGTATAACTATTTGCAGTTTTAGTAAAACTAATATCTTCAGTATAACTATGTTAAAAAAATTTGGCGCCTCTCTGAACTTTTTTGCGTATTTACACAGTTTTTAGCGGGCCTTTACATTTTTTTTTTGCTTTTCGCTCCATGCCTCTTTTCTTCTCTCCAAACTTCGATATTCTCGAACCCATCGGCGCCTCCTTCAAGTCCTTTCTTCTCTACAAACTTCTTCTCTCTCCTTTCGCACATATTTCACTCTTTCCAAACTTCGAACTTTGATCTTCTCTCTCATTCTATCATACTATGGACCCTAGCTACGAAGATGAGAAGAGGTGGAGGAAGCATTATGAAATGTTGTACAATATGGCCGATAGTGACGATGGGATACCGAAAGTTTGTCCATGTGGTGGACAAATACTTTATCTGCAATAAGTTTGATGTTAGAATCTTTGTCTTTTAGAAAATTATTAATGTTTGATCACTCATATATTCCAATATTTTCAGGATGATGAATCACATCGTAAGAAAGATTGGTTTGATGGTGTCGAACAAGAGATCTATAAACTAAAAAAGGAGGTTTATTTCCAAAAATCGAAGATTAGAAGATTGAAACTTCAGATTGAACAAGTGTTTAAGGAGATTAAAACCTTAAATGAAAAGATGCAGTAGTAAAAAATGTTGTATTTTGCTTTCTATAAACTACAATGTAGCTCTTTTAAGCATTTAAACCTTATATTTGCTTTTATTTGTGTTTGCTTTTATTTGAAGTTATACTTCTTTTTGGATAAAACTATTGTAGTTGTACCAAGTTATATTTCTTATTTTGTAAAACTAGCATTAGTTATACCAAGTTCTACTTCTTTTTTTAGGTAAAACTGTTGGTAGTTGTACCAAGTTCTACTTCTTTTAAGGTAAATTAGAATTATTATTTTTTGTAAAACCACAGTAAATAAGGATTGTTCATTCATTCCGGATCGTCCATTAATTCCTGCAACAAACAACAAACAGTTATTCCCAAGTTTTATTTGATACTTAAAAATTATTAATAATTTTACTTAGTTTTACTTTGTTTTAACCAGTTTTACTGGTTCTACGTAAACAACACATTATATCATATAGTTTTACCTAGTTTTACCAGTTTTAATAAGTTATACATATTATCATATAGTTTTACCTATTTTTATCAGTTCTACGTAATCAACATAGTTTTACTAAGCTATACATATATACCATATAGTTTTACCTAGTTTTACGAGTTCTACGTAAACAACACATAGTTTTACTTCCATGAAGTTGCTCTGGGTGCGGATGTTGCGCGCTCTGTTTATCTTCTTCTTTCTCTTTTCCATACGTGAATTGTTCCCCTTTTCCTCTTTTCGGACCCACGTTCTTTCCTTCTTTGGATTTGTCGTACCATCGAGATGAGCGAGTAGAACTGAGTCGAATTTGGATCGGGAAGGAAGAGCTCATCGGAAACTAGGAGGCAAAGCAGGAGAGTCAGGACAAGGAGAGTTCTGTCGACAAGAGGAAAAAATATATTTTTTTAATCTTTTTTATGTTTTTTTATGACCCGGTGGATAATCCACCAAATTTGGATGGGTGGATAAAATCCAGGTTTAACTTGTAAATATGTAAAACTTAGGTGGGTTTTAAGTCATTTACTACTTTTTTGATTAAAAAAATAATTCTTTATAAAAATAAATTATGTTAGAGGATATTTCAGAAATTATTTTTAGTTTTAGGGGTATTCTAGATAATGATTCCAAATAATCCATGGGATCTTTGCTCCCTTTGGATTTGAGCACAAACATCTTCCAAGCTAGGAAGCTTATCAGACCTGAGAATATGCTTAATAAGATCTGAGTAAGTAGTGTTAAGAGTTAAAAGTAACACAAGCACCTTATCTTGTTCTTTCCTTTCAAGGAGAACAATTGGGTCAATGGTGGCTGGCCTTAGCATCTCTAGCTCAGCCCACAATGCTCTAAATGAGCCATAATGCTTTGTGAATTATACATCATCCTGTTTCAATTCATTCAAAGACTTTTTCATCTCAAAAATTCTTAATAGGTTAGTTGTGTTTCCATACAAATTTTGCAAAGTGTCCCAAAGTTCCTTAGCATTCTCACAAAAAGAATAAGCCTCTAAGAGATCACTAGCAAAAGAGTTTCGAAGTATAGAGAGTACCAACTGGTCTTCTTGGTACCATTTGGCTTGAATAGCCACAGCCTCACTAACTTCAGCAACTTCATTTTCTTCAAGACCATTGGTTGAAATATGATTCCAAAGGCCTTTACTACCCAATGTGGTTTTCATGGTCCTAGACCATAAGAGATAGTTTGCTCCATGTAAAATGAAGCAAACTATCTCTTATGGTCTAGGACCATGAAAAATGAAGCAAACTATCTCTGAATGTGGTTTGTATTTCTATACTTTTCAAATGGTCTGGATGAAGCTACCCAACTGGTCTTCTTGGTACCATTTGGCTTGAATAGCCACAGCCTCACTAACTTCAGCAACTTCATTTTCTTCAAGACCATTGGTTGAAATATGATTCCAAAGGCCTTTACTACCCAATGTGGTTTTCATGGTCCTAGACCATAAGAGATAGTTTGCTCCATGTAAAATGAAGCAAACTATCTCTTATGGTCTAGGACCATGTAAAATGAAGCAAACTATCTCTGAATGTGGTTTGTATTTCTATACTTTTCAAATGGTCTGGATGAAGCTTGATGGGACAAGAATGGTCGAGATAAGCTGGCCGAGACGCTGGACAGTTGGTCGGGACGCGTGAAGGCTGGTCGGGACGCGTTCTTGTACGTGAACCGTTGACAGTTGGCCAAGTATGTAGCTTGATCTCGTGAACTCGTGGTCGTGTGTATGTGTGAATGTGAACACAGGACACGGGACTTGTTCACCTTACGGATGCGTAAAGGAACTCGGCAGGCAGACAGGAGCGTGGCCGTGTGGCCGCGTGACCGTGTGGTACCACACTTCAACCAACTTGTAACCGCCTTCAACCAAACAACTTCCTCCAACAGAATTCAACCAACTACAACCAACAATATCAACTACTAACAGTCCTTATCTTCACCAGCAATAATGATCCAGCACATATTTTGAATTTTTATTAATAAACCAATCCAAAAATCAAGTTTCCCTCATTTTTCAGAATTTCAAAGTTTGATAAGGAAATCAAGAAAATCAATATTGAAGACTTAAACCTCTCTGATTGAAGCCAAACTTTGTGGAGACGCTCACAAGATGCTTATCTAACTTTCAAGTTTCAAAGATTTGAAGAAAACTGAGAAAGGATAAGAATTTTATCACCAGATTCTAGTGAGAGGCGATTTCTGATGTCTTGAGGAAAAACTTCAAGAACTTCCAGAAAACGTAATAGAATTCAGTTCTGCTTTCTTTAACCAGAAACTAGACTCAAAGATCTTGATTTTAGGATTTGAAAAAAACACGATTTGGTGAAGATTTGACGACGGAATTCTCTGAGAAACACGGAGGTTTGCGGTGGAGGTAATCACGGAGGTCCGATGCAAGAAAATTCGTAACTTTTGATTACCATGGTCAAATGATGCAAATCAAATTTGCGTGGCTTCAGAACTCGCCTAAGAACATACCAAAAAAGCAGATTGTCAAACACTGCCGTGGTTTGCCCGGAATTCGCGATCAAATTTGGTAGACGAAATAGAAATAAAAAACAGATTGTGATGAAGATGATTTCTTCTTAATTCAAACATTTATTGATGAATTTTACCCAGATTGTTGTAACCTGGATCTGATACCATGAAAGAATATGAGATTAAGAGATTTGTAGAATTAGAGAATAAGAGAATGAGAGATTAGAGAAGAATGATTGTATTAAGAAAATGAGAATAATAGTTTCTAAGTCACAAATGAGGAGAGAGAGATAGTTATTTATACTAATCTAGTCTAAGCTTTTTGGATACAAGGATTGTCTTATACATGAATGGCTACAAGGATAACATAATACTAGAACACAAACAAGCCTTAGACACTCCCCTTAGACTTAGATTACACAGGCCTTTAATCAAGTATTAAAGACCTTCTTCTTTCATCATTTCTTCTTCATTCCAACATAACCAACAATGCTGGTGCAGATAGAGTGGATTACCCAAGACCTTTTTATAGGGCTTGTGATGCCAAGGAAGTTGAATTTTTTTTGGTAGTAACTGGAGCAATACTTTAACAATCTTGGTATGGGAGACGAGAGGTCAAAGATCAAGGCAGCCACATCCTACTTCACAGATACGACCATGCTTTAGTGGCAAAAACATCATGTAGATATTGAACGGGGGGCGTCTCAGGTGGACACTTGGGAAATGTTCAAGAAGGAACTGAAGCATCAGTTATACTCGGAGAATGTTGTCTATTAGACAAAGAAGAAGCTAAGGGAACTTTGACACAAGGTTAACTTTGACAAAAGGGTAATACTGGACACTATGTTAAGGAATTTACAACCCGCCCTAATTTTTTTAATCAAGACTTGGCATTTTATTTCATTGATAGACTCTAAGAGTGGGCAAAGCATGAGTTATAGAGCTGCAGATTCAACTCGATAGATGAAGCTAATACAATGGCTGAATCTCTTTCAGACTTCCACACACAAAATTAATTGGAACCCTAATGTGGTAACAAGGGGGGGTACAGAGAAATGAGAGATCGACCACCACCAACTTATACTCGGAACCAATAAAAGAGCTCACTACAAGAAGAGTATGAAACCAAAAGACGCTATTTTGTTAAAAGAGGCGGTTGCTGTGTATGTAAAGGACCATATCCAGCAAGGGATTATCTGAAGCATGGGTCATTATCGTCTCTCATTGAGCAGGAAGAAGCCAGTACCCATGAAGAGATAAGCATGCTTGGGTCATTACAACGACTTAATTTAGACACCAACATCTAAGAGTACAAGTAAGGTATTAATGTACGTGGATATTAACATCAAAGGGAATGGGACTCAAGCGATGGTTGATACCGGTGAAACCCATAATTTCATTTCTGAGGAAGAGGTGGGGAGACTCAGACTAAATGGACTAAGAGAGATGGTTGGCTCAAGACCATGAATATACCCACCCAACCACTTCATGGTGTTGCACATGGAGTCATGCTGAGAGTCGGTGTTTGGAAAGGTACGATGAAGTTTTGTATTGTGCCTATGGATCATTTCAAGGTTGTTTTAGGCCTTGATTTTCATAGGCAAGTATCAGCGATACCAATGTCTGCTCTTAGCATTGTGTGCATCCTTGAAAAGGGTTCAATGTTGGTTTGACCATGGATACACAGAAAGATAATCTGGAAAGGGATAGCTTAGGAAGTCATGAAGAAAAGGATTTGGAGCTGGATATATCGGGTGAGGAGATGGAACCAAACACACCTGAAGTTGAGGAGAGCCTAGAATGGGCCTTGGAACGGACCACAGAAGATCTGACACTACCATAAACCACGGACATGGAGGCACGACCGCAAAACACAGATGAGAACGCACGACCGCGAACCATAGACATGGAGGCACGACCACGAACCATGGACGAGGACGCACGAACGCAACCCATAGACGAGGAGGCAAGAACGCAGACCGCGGAAGACTCGGCATGGACGCGAACCACAGAGGGCCTGGAACGGACCACAGGGGACCTGTCCAACATATTCAATGGACCGTTGACTCGTTCACAGGCCAATGTCCAAAAGGAAGCTCTCCAAGCCTTATTAAACATGATGGCCCAGGGAGAAAGGGAGAAAAATGGACCAGCTTGTTGGATCAATTATTTTAGCCTTTGTAAATTAGGGCCTAATCTGATTAATTAGACCTAATTAGACTTCTTACTTAAATTAGACTAAAGTAAACCAAGTAATTAGGATTATGAAATTAATTAGATTTTTCACTTAAATTAGACCAAGGAAAACCAAGGAATTAGGATTAGGACATTAAAAAATTATGGTTTAATTAGATTAGAGTTAGATTAAGGCTAGTTTGTGTAAAATAGGACTCATGGCCGAATTCTAAAGGGGCAACGAATCAAACACATATTTTCAGAGCTTTGCAGCCTCTTTTTTTTCTCTCTTTCAATACCTTTTATGTTCAGCCTAAAAACATTGATCTTTCACTTAAAGTAGAGGAATCTACTGTGAATCATCTCTATTAAACAAAGCAGGGCCGCCTCTTGTAATAGAGAAGGGTAAACCAACCTTGAAGCCTCTCAGCTTCAAGGAAAAGTCGTTGCACACTTTCTGGAGCTAGTTGCCCTGAAACTCGCCCCTTTCATCCTTCAAAAAGATCCTTAGGATTTCAACCTATCTAGGATCTCAACAAGTGGTATCAGAGCCAATTGAAGATTAGGGTTTGTAAGAAATCCCTTTGGTTTCACTCTTATTAATCGAATTCATCCCATCATTGATTTATTTTAATTATTTTTATAACAACTTTTATTCTTTCTATATTTTTTATGTCAGCTGAGCCTCTCCTGAATCACAAAATAAAACAAAGAAAGAATCTATCAAAAAAAAAGAAGCAGAAGAGAAACCCTTCTAGGATTAGGTTAATCAGTTGACAACATTTGTTTTTGCAATCTCTCTATCTTATTTCACAGTAGGTTATAGCTCTAGATCTTAGGTGATTGGGCTTTGATCTATTCTGAACTTTTGGGAATAGCAAGAGGAATTGAACACTGAGTGACCAAAAAGTGAGAGAGAGAGTTTTTGATCTAATAGTTTGTTAAGTTATTTCAAGTACGATTGAGAATCTAAATGAAGAAACACCCCAAGCAGAAGGAGCCACACGACCCCATAGATTTTATCAGCTACAGATGGAAGTTATGATGGATGAAATTACTAGGAGGCTCCAAACAATTTTTAAAACTGAGCTAACCAAGCTAATGAGTTTTTCTATGGAGTTGATCCACTTGCTGGTAGGCTAGCTCGAGGGGGAAGATTAGCCAGAGGAGGACATTTTACTAGAAGTGCTAGATTAGGGGCCAGGCGCAAAGCTAGACAAGAAGAATAGGAGGAGTCCCTACGTTTCTCTGATGACAGTGGTGTGGGATCTCAAGCTATAGGACCTCAACGCCAACACCACATGATGCCTAGACTGGATGATAATCTAGGAAGTCTTAAACTCAGGATCCCACCATTGTCAGGAAATAATGATCCTGCTTCTTACTTAGAATGGGAAAAGAAGATTGAATTAGTCTTCAACTGCCAAAATTACTCAGAAAAAAAGGTGAAGCTAGCAGCAACTGAATTCAATGGGTATGCTATCAACTGGTGAGAGCAGATTGCTACAACGAGGAGACGCAATGGAGAACCTCAAGTCACCTCTTGGTTTGAGTTGAGGACAATGATGAGAAAAAGATTTGTTCCCATTTACTATGGAATAGATCTGCACCAGAAGTTGAGAAGACTAACTCAAGGAACAAGGAGTATGGAGGATTACCATCAGGAGATGGATAGCCTCATGATCAATACTGAGATTGACGAGACCATGGAAGCTAGTATGCTCAACAGGGATATTCAGGATAGATTGGAATTGGAAGAATATGAGGATATGGATGAGTTGTTACACAAAGCTATTCTCATTGAACAACAAAAGAAAAGGAGAAGCAATCCAAGAACCCCATTTTCATCAACCTCCAAACCGCCATATGTCAGGGAGGATAGGTCCGGAGCATCTGCTTTCAAATCACCATCCAATACCACAGTGGGCGCACCTATGCCTTTCTAGCTCGCGAGGACAAAGGCATAGGAATTGAAACTCCAACCTCCACACCAACGAGAACTAGGAATATCAAATGCTTCAGGTGTCAAAGGTTTGATCATTATGCTAGTGAAAGCACCAATAAGAAAATAGTGCTCATTCTGGACAATGTAGACATTATATCAGAAGACGATCAATCAGAAGAAGAAGGTGTGGTTTACCCTGTCCAAGGACAGATGATTGTAATTAGAAGGACTCTAAATGCACAGCCTAAACTTCAGGAACAAAAGGAGAATTTGTTTCACACCAGATGTCTTATACATGAGAAGGTATGCAGCTTAATCATTGATGGAGCCAGTTGCACAAATGTGGAAAGTCAAAATTTGGTAGATCGATTAAAACTACCCACTTACAAGCACCCCAAACCATATTAATTGCAATGGCTTAATGAAGGAGAAATGAGAATCCAAGAACAAGTGAGAATACCATTAAGGATTGGCAAGTACCAAGATGAGATCACTTGTGATGTTTTGCCCATGGAAGCCAGCCACATCCTGTTAGGAAGAACATGACAATATGACAAAAGGGCAATCCATGATGGTTTCACCAACAGACACTCATTTACTCATAATGGGTGATCGATCACTTTAGCACCCTTGACCCCCACGACCAGGTCCAGCTTAAAAGGAGAAGAGAAGAGTAAGCCGGTCGAAGGAAGTGCTAAAGTAAGTAACCCTTGTCTATTTGCTACTTCTAGTGAGTTAAAACATGCTATGTTGGACCAAAAATCTATGATCTTACTCTTCTTTAAGGAGCTACTAACCATTTCTGCTAATCTAGATTCGGTTATTTCGATAAACATATAGCTTCTTTTACAGAAATACAAGGATGTGTTTCCAGGAGATCAACCAGTGGGGTTACCTCCTCTCAGAGGTATTGAACATCAAATTGATTTTGTACCAGGCGCCACTACTCCCAATTAACCAGCCTATAGGACTAACCCAACAGAGACCAAGGAACTCCATAAACAATTCCACGAGCTCCTGGAGAAGGGACACATCCGTGAGAGCCTCAGCCCATGTGTTGTACCGGTTTTGCTAGTGCCTAAAAAGTATGGGAGTTGGCGCATGTGTGTAGATTGCAGAGCCATCAATAATATCACAATTAAGTATAGGCATCCTATCCCTCGATTAGATGATATGTTAGATGAGTTACATGGGTCATGTATCTTCTCTAAAATAGATTTAAAGAGTGGGTATCATCAGATTAGAATGAAAGAAGGGGATGAGCGGAAAACTGCCTTTAAAACTAAACTTGGATTCTATGAATGGTTAGTTATGCCTTTTGGACTCACTAATGCCTCTAATACATTCATGAGTTTGTGATCCATACATATCATGAATCCCTTAAGCATATTAAAGGACAACAAAAGCTAAACATGGACGATGGGTAGAGTTTAGAGATGTTTCCTTATGTCATTCAACATAAACAAAGTAAGGAGAATGTAGTTGTTGATGCACTTTCAAGGCGGTATGTTCTTTTATCTTCCATGGAAACCAAATTACTAGGATTTGAACATCTTAAAACTAGTTATGCTGATGATCTTGACTTTGGTGAACTATATAGGGAAACAAACACACAAGCCGCAAGTAAGTACTATCAGTTTAAGGGTTTCTTAATTTTAGATAATCGTTTGTGTGTTCCTTGTGGCTCTTTGCGGGAGTTATATGTTAGGGAAGCTCATGGTGGGGGATTAATGGGACATGTCAGTATTGCTAAGACTTTGAGTACAGTGCAAGAGCATTTTTACTGGACAAAAGTTTGTTCTAGATGCATAGAATGTAAACAGGCTAAAACCAAGGTTCAACCCACAGATTTGTACACGCCTCTTCCTATTCCAGAACATCTCTGGGTAGACATTTCTATGGACTTTGTTTTATGATTACCAAAGATTAAAAGGGGAAGAGATATCATCTTTGTGGTAGTTGATAGGTTCTCTAAGATGGCACATTTCATTCCTTGTCATAAGGCTGATGATGCAGTGGTAGTAGCTGATCTATTCTTTAGAGAGGTTGTTGTATGCCTATGACAATAGTTTCAGATAGGGATTCTATGTTCCTTAGCCATTTTGGAAAACTTTGTGGGGAAAACTATAGACTAGACTTTTATTATTAACAACTTGTCACCCTCAAACAAATGATCAAACTGAAGCTGTGAATAAGACCCTTTCTGCCCTATTTTGTGCTATTATTAAAAAGAATATTAAAACTTGGGAAGATTGTTTACCTCATGTTGAATTTGCTTACAATAAGTCAGTACACTCAGCCACAAAACTAACACCCTTCTATGTGGTCTACAGTTTTAATCCATTATCACCTTTAGATTTGTTTGCTTCACCTTTGAAAGAACAAACTAATCTTGATGGTCAATAAAACGCCGAGTTTGTCATATCCTTACATGAACAGGTAAGATTAAACATTGAGGAGAAAACTCAGGTCTATAAACGACAGAAAAATAAGGGAAAGAAGGAAATAGTATTTGAACCAGGCGTTCTGGTGTGAATACACTTGAGGAAAGAAAGGTTCCGAAGTGAACGAAAATCCAAACGTATGCCAAGAACCGATGGACCTTTCAAAATGTTAAAAAGAATCAACAATAATGCCTATCAAATTGATTTACAAGGTAAGTACACTGTTAGTTCAACTTTTAATGTTTGTGACTTATTCCATTTTGTGGCAGATGACGCGGATTTGAGATCAAATCCTTTCAAAGAAGGAGGGGATGGTGTGACCATGGATACACAGGAAGATAATCTGGAAAGGGATAGCTTAGGAAGTCATGAAGAAGAGGATATGGAGCTGGATACATTGGGTGAGGAAATAGAACCAAACACACCTGAAGTTGAAGAGGGCCTGGAACGGGCCTTGGAACGGACCAAAGAAGATATGACACGACTGTAAACCACAGACAAGGAGGCACAACCGTGAACCACGGACGAAAACACATGACCGTGAACCACAGACGAGGAGGCACGACCACAAACCACGAACGAGGACGCACGAACGTTACCCATGGACGAGGAGGCACGAACGCAGACCACGGAAGACTCGGCATGGATGTGAACCACTGAGAACCTGGAACTGACCACAGGGGACCTGTCCAACATATTCACTGGACCACTGACTCTGTCACAGGCCAATGTCCAAAAGGAAGCTTTCCAAGCTGTATTAAACATGATGGCCTAGGGAGAAGGGGAGAAGAATGGACCAGCTTGTTGGATAAATTGTTTTAGCCTTTGTAAATTAGGGCCTAATCAGATTAATTACGCCTAATTAGACTTATCATTTAAATTAGACCAAAGTAAACCAAGTAATTATGATTAAGAAATTAATTAGATTTTTCACTTAAATTAGACCAAGGAAAACCAATGAATTAGGATTAGGACATTAAACCATTATGGTTTAATTAGATTAGGATTAGAGTAAGGTTATTTTTTGTATAAATAGGCCTCATGGCCGAATTCTAAAGGGGCATCAAATCAGACACATATTTTCAGAGCTTTGCAGCCTCTTTGTTCTCTCTTTCATTGCTTTCTCTGTTCAGCCTAAGAACATTGATCATTCTCTTAAGGTAGAAGAATCTATTGTGAATCATCTCTATTAAACAAAGCAGGACCGCCTCCTGTAATAGAGAAGGGTAAACCAACCTTGAAGCCTCTGAGCTTCAAGGAGAAGCCGTTGCAGACTTTCAGGAGCTAGTAGCCCTGAAACTTGCCCTTTTCATCCTTCAAAAAGATCCTTAAGATTCTAACCTATCCAGGACCTCACCAAACTTGCATGATTCCCACTGTGGATGTTCCAAATGATGGAAAAGTTAGAGAACTTTTAGCCATGCAAATTTCAAAGGAATAAAGAAAGGCAAGCCAACATATTTCGCCTAGTTGAAGTTGGATGATGAGTTTGGAGAAGCATCTGTCATCCCTCCTATGATCGAGAAAATCATTGAGCAGAAAAAAGAAGTGATGCTGGCTAAGCTACCCAAAAAATTACCATCTAAGAGGTGTATCATCGGATCGAGCTGGGAGTATGAGCCAAACAACCCGTAAAAGCCCCATATGGTGACCCGATATTATTCCAAAAGAAACATGATGGGTCTTTGAGAATGGACATGGACTATAGGACGCTAAATAAGGTAACTATCATGAACCGGATCCGAGAGGGGCTTAACCTTGATCCTACAACCAAAGAGTTGGTGAAGTTAGCTTTAGAGGGAAAAACTATTCGGTTTTGGGTAGAAGATGACGTACTCTACACCAAAGGTAGACGAATATATGTCCCAAACCATGAAAGTTTACAGCGGGATATTATCCATAATGCCATGACACTACTTAGGGGGGCATCCTGGACAGAAGCAAACATTGACTCTAGTGGAAACAGTGTATTTTTGGCCACAGATGCAAAATACCATAAAGTTCTATGTGAAAACGTGTATAGTGTAACAACAAAATAAAAACGAGAATAAACAACCATCGGACTGTTGGATACATTACCAATACCTGATCGACCTTGGGAATTGATATTCTTAGACTTCATCAGTGCACTACAACACAACAATACACAAAGTCCGGGTGCACGTCATGCAGATTTTTCTTGGGTTTGTTTGGAGTGCACAGAAAAACGCATTAAAAAGTTGGCCGATGGGAAGATGGTACCATTAGACTTAAAGGTGGGTGACTAAACGTTGGTAAAACTCATTCCCCAATAGTTTAAAGTTTTTAAGAGCATGCATAATGGACTCCGACAAAGATTTGAAGGGCCATTTAGAGTAATGACAAAGATAGGCAATATTTCCTACAAACTTGACCTACCTAATCTTTGAGGATTCATCTAATATTCCATGTCAGCATGCTGAAACCATTTCATGAAGACAAGGAAGATGAAATTCTTGGATACTCCAATTAAGCACCACCACTCATAACCAAGTTTTATGACAAAGAAATAGAATATGTGCTTGCATCAAAGGTAGTTCGGAAGCGTGATGTTCCTCGTCAAACACACTTTCTCATCAAATGGAAGGGACTACCCGAGTCTTAGGCCTCATGGAAACCTGGTGAATTTGTGGAATTTCAAAGAGCAGGTATAGGCGTTCATGGAGACGAGGGCGTTACTAAATTAGATGGGGGAGAATGACACGCCCAGTTCTTTCACTATGTCCTTGGGCTGGACCAAGAGCGGATGGGCCATATCCACCATCTAGAAGATTCTTCACAAGTGGGCAAGTATGAAAGATCTTCCTCACCATGTCGACATTAATGGGAGTACATCCTTGATCCTTAAAGATCCACACAACCTAAGAATCTGTTCTTGACCCCTAAGAGTCCTTATTTATGAGTATCTTAGTCTTGTCAATATAAAAAATATTAAGAGTAATTCCTTCATGTTTTCCAAGTTTCTCATTCTTTCTAATTTTTTTTTCTACCGAGAGTTTTGTTTTCCCTTAAGAATTATGTTGCCTAGCCATTGATCGAGAAAAAATAAGGCTAGGACAGAAATTGATCTTTTCAAGATCAAACCCATGACACTAAGCTACTGAAATTATAGACTTTCTTCCCAATGGGAGACTTGGATGTATCAATACGACTGACTAACATATATGTAACATCCCAGATATAGATGCCTGGCCCGTTTTTTTTCGGTGGGCCAGCCCCATTGCTTACCTCCTCTCTCGGGCCAAATCGAAAAATAATAAAATAATAATTTGAAATAACAAATTTTAATACGATTTTAAGTAAGATGATAACAAAAACTTTGATAAAACGTACCGATATGAACGCATAGTAGAAATGATAATATTTTTCTTTATTCTAAGAAACGCTCACGACAACTGCGATTTAAAAAATTCTAGGATGCAACCATGGTGAAATTGTATTCGCACCACCCGAATAATAGAATCTACGATTAAACTATCTACAATATACTTTGAGAAGACTTAGAAAATATGAGAGAGAGTTGGAAATATTTATTCGTTTTCAGAAAATGCACGAGCGTATGTTATGTGTGTGTAAAATGATAAATAATTCACTTATTTTTATAGCCGTCATCGGTTTTGTCAATTAAGAGAGGCACTAATGGCTAAGGTAGATCTGGGCATTCAAATAATCGGATCGGGTTCGGTTCGAGTATTTCGGGTTTCAGGTATTTTGGATCTGAGGTTAAAATTCCATTCGGATATTTTTTTACTTCGGATCGGGTTCAGTTCGGATCCGGTTCTTTCGAATATTTGATAAAAGATCCGAAATTTATCTGATACTAAGTTGTATAATTTCGGCTCTAGTATTTTAGTACTCGTAAAACCTGTAATATCCGAAATATACGAAGTACCCGAAATATCTGACTATTATATTATCCAAAATATTAAAAATATATGAATTTTATCCAAAATACTAATATTTATTTATAAATGACAATATAAATCAAATTTGAAACATTAAAACTTTGTAATATTCATCAAACAAGAAGCAAATGTGACAAAATAAATAAATATGAATGACTGTCTTTAAAGTGTGAATGTTAGATGAACTCTACACTTGTTAATATAAGACATGATACAAGAAAAACATGCCAAATTAGTACTCATTAACTAATACGTCACTAAGAAACCAAACAATTAAGGTTACAAAACAAATAAATTAGTAATTAACCCTAAAACATAAAAAATGTAAAATTGAATTCGTTCTAAAAAATACTAATTCGGATATCGGTTTGGATCGGGTATTACCCGATACCCGAAGTATTAGAAGACAAAATCTATTCGGATTTTTCATTACTAGAAAAGTATATCCATTTGGATATTTTTGGATCGGATCCAGTTCAAGTATTCGGATCCGAATATTTTGCCCAGACCTAGACAAATGGGTGAGACCCGCTCTCACTTATAACCCCATTAAGAGGCGCAAAATTAGGGAAAAATATTGACTTGGTTTATTGCAATTTCGTTTTCAAATTAAAAAATGTAACAAAAACAATTTTGAGTCTTGGTTTGGCAAAAAATTAATTTAATTTAACCCTATTTTCACCAAAATAACATATTCAAGTGGATGCTAAGTATGAGATTCATCTAACTTCCATTTCATGAGATATGAATATATATATGCAAATATATATATATATATATAAAGATATGACTAGTATAAGTATACAAATATATATATATATATATATGTATATATTTAGGCGCTGGTAGATGTGTATGTAATGTGTTCTTGTGATAAAAGCTAGATTGTTAGGTATATTGTGTGTGAATGATTGATGCATAAGAATTATAATGAAATGTGTTAACGGATAAATGAACGTAATTGTTTGTCGTGATGTTTGTGTGAGTCAAAACTCACTCAACAAGATTTGTCAAGAATTTAAGAGGATTTGAAAATTTTGAATAAAAAATCACACATGCAAAGATCAAAGAGTTTGGTTTATTATAGAACTTTCTCGTATAAGCTTTTGAACTGTTTCAATTAGCTATTAAAGAAAGTATCAAGAAGTAAATGCCAAGTATTTGTGTAGTATTTTGCAAAGATAAAAAGTTGTCTCTTCGGTCGAATGCATTTCTTCCTTAAAATAGGCATATTCTTGGCATCTCGGCGAGAATATTCTTCGATATTCTTACATATTTATTTCTATCTTTATCTCATTTTCCGCTGTCTCTTCAATTGCTTTACTTTGTCTCCTAGGGCAAATAGAAGAAAAAAGTCTACCCCATTAACTCTAGATCCATCATCTCGGCCCCATGGCTAAGAATCAACTATCTCAGCCCACAAACTCACTATTTGTTATCTCGGTCCATTGGTCATCTCAGCGAACTGGACCACAATGGTCGAATTCATGTCAGCATATAAAGTGAAGATTGTCGGATCAGTTCATTGTGGCAAGTATAAAAATGAATTTCATCTCAGCGGTTGTACGAATGAATGGGTGACTTCTTTGCCGATATGTTTTACCATGACAATCCGATTAGCTGGTTGATGGTAAGTGGCCAATTGGTTAGATCGACATTCATCTTGACGGTTGGGCGTTCGAGAGAGTTTTGGCCGCAATGATTTATCTCGGTATACGAACAGACTGATTTGCAAACAAACGCACAAACAGACTTTATCTTGGCTGCAAGACTAGAGACGCAGTCTAGACGAGTCTATCATCTCAGCAATCTGTACAGCTGATCGAGAAACGGATGTTTTGCAGATTGTCTTGGCACGTCCATGGTCGATTGGGTGAGTGGTTGAGATGACTGGCTCGGTTTGACTACGATTGGTCCGTTAATCTAGCACTATAAATTCATATAGGCACACATTTTATACTTAGTCATGTTTGGTCATCGATCTTTATAGTGAAGATTTTTTTCGCAACACTTAGCCCCAAAGCTCGCCAGACTCCAGTTCGATGATGACGAGGTGAAAGTGATATCTCGCTTTTTTCTTAGTGATTAATTTGTTTTTACATCGTTTTGCTTAGCATTCTTGCATATTAGAATCATATAGGGTGCATGTGCATAAACAATGCATATAAGTGCTGAGATGGGAACTAGAAAAAAGGTGGAAAATCCGAGCGAAAGAGAAAAAATGGTTGTGTACAGAACTACAGAAGGAAAGTAAAGCGAGGGGCAACAGGTTGCCTCCACCAGGAGTGGAAGGATTTGAAGAATTGAAGGATTTGAGAAAAGGAAGGATCAAGAAAGGAAGTAAGATCGGGTCGTGGGAGAATTAGTTTGAAAACCCTAATTTGCTTTCCTTCTTACTAATATAAGTACATTGTCTTAGGTCCGATTGACTAAGACTGCTTTTAGGTTTAAAGGCGAGGGACATGCTTTTAGTCCCAAACCTCTTCTATAGCTTTTAAGTTATCTTGTTTAACAATTTTATGTTAAGTTTTTTATGCATAACTTGTTTTCATTGATCTGAGCTTTATTTTATTCACTTTATTAATTGTCTTTTAATGCGAGAAAACCTCAAGTAATGAAGGGAGATTCATCTATCAATTTGATGTTTTCCTTCATGAACATTAAGCGAGTAAACTTTTTTGAGATTAAGGATAATTTTGGGAGGATATTATAGAATGAAACAAGAATATCCAAAGGTGCGCGACTTTACACGCCCATGTGATGTCTAGTAGTCTTAGTGACAAGTTCATTCTGGCCACTTGGATTGATTTTCTTGGCTCAAACTACCTTATCGAAATTTGTTTAAAAGCTAAAAACACTAAAACATAGGCTTTGATGGATCTAGTTGACGAAAGTTACATCTAGGTAGTCTTGTGTTAAAGCTAAGAACACTCTTAGTGGTTGTCTCCACCAAAGTATCCAAAGAACTTTGTAGATATTGGGGTGGTTGTATAAGTGGTTTCTGTTACAAAAGTGGATTAATCAATATTTGTGCTTCTTAAACCATTGCGAAGAGTCGAGTACCCTAAAAGCACTCTCTTCTCCATGAACTTCTGACCTTACTTGAACCCAAGAACCGACTTTTATGCATTTTACTCAATCTATTTTACAAATTTTTACTTCTTATTTTTTATTAGATTCACTTTCTTTAAATTGTTTAGTAGCATTTAGTTAAATTTACATTTACATTTATTTCCTTTTATTGTGTTAGGATTAGATTTAGGTTTTGATTTAGTGATAACGATTTCCCAACATAACCTACGATTCACGCTTGAATTAGGTTACACTCTGCATTCTTAATGTTAGAAAACATCCTGATTTGGATTGACACCCTAAGTACCACAAGACTAGGGGTTGATAACCTGAACCCACACAAAAGCGTGTATTATTAACTGGGGTCACTGCTAATTCAGGAAAAACTTTCAACATTAGGATTTGGTTCTAACTTGAGATCAAACACAACTCTAATTGATATATTACATCCACATTTCAGGATCATGGAGCAGTGACATCAAACCAACGAAGAAGTTGCAAACCAGCACCATACAAAACACATTGGGGGATATAATGAGCCACACATACATTGCGATAGATCCGGAATAAGATCACTCCAATCGAGAACAACATCTTTGAAATTAAAGCATGCTTGATACAAATGGTACAGAGTAACAAGTTCCATGGACTACCTATCGAAGATCCGCTAGATCATATAGATCTCTTTGACATGTTATGCTCAACAGTCAATATCAAAGAGATATCAGAAGACGCTTATAAGCCACACCTATTTCCATTTCCCTCGTTGATAAAGATCATATATGGCAAAAGAACCTACCATCAAATACAATCACAACTTGGGTTAAAGGATTTTCCTAACAAAGTTCTTCTCAACAACAGAAACAGTCCGCCTAAGGACTGAAACATGTGAAAGACTCAAAAGCTATCTCTCTCAATGTCCTCACCATGGATTTTCACAAGAGTCAATCCTTAGCACACTATACTGAGGTGTTCACCCAAGAATCCGAATGCTACTAGACACAACATCAAACGACAATTTTTAGTACAAGTGGCAGATCAAAGTATGCAACTAGTAGAGAATCTAGCAACCAATGATATCAACTATAGACAAGAATATGATCGCATGTAATCTGAGCATGGAGACCGTAACAAAGACAATTTAAAGGAAATTAAAACTTTGAACGATAAACTAGATATAGTCCTCCAAGCAACCCTGTGACATATCAACTAAATTAGTCTACATGGCTACAAAGAAAACACTGTAGCATAGGTGTGCGCTGAAGACTACAAAGATCTACATAACATTGGATACAATCAACCATTCACATATAAACTTCACAAGAACCCCTATACCAGAGAGCAACTCGCTACAGGCTACTAACATAAAGCCCAACACCAAACACCACTACACCGTCCAATCGCTAAAGGATACCAACCCCAAACATCACAACAACACCTAAAAACAACACATGATGACCTTACATCGTTATTGAGGCAACTCCTTAAAGGACAAAGAAAGAATGAAATGGAGCTAAACGGGAGAATGAAGGATATCATCGAAAGGATGGAAAACATGTACAATGATCTACAATCTAAATTCAAAGGAATCTCCGCACATGTTCACTCAATAGACGCTCCTTCTTCACATCAAGCACCTTCCACACCACCTTCTCAATAGAGGAACACTCCTGAAGAGTTCGTCAATAAGGATATTTTGGGAGCAAGAGAGGAGGAGGCGCAAAACACCCAAAATGATAGTGAAAGAAGAAAGGATGAAACAGAGAAAATCACCAATAATACACCAAACATCAGGACACCAATACCACTACCCATGAAAGATCTATTCAACCCACCTCCCTATGAGCCAAAAATCCCAATATCTAGAAGATTCAAGAAAAAACAGAGGAATAAGTACAAATCACTTTTCGATGAGCAGATGAGTAAGGTTATTCTGACTATACCCCTACTTGAAGCATTATGGATGGTACCAAAATGGTCAAAATATCTGAAGGATGCCGTGCGAGAGAAGACTAAGAAGATGGAATGGATGGTAGTTTAACCCATGAATGCAGCGCCATCATCCAAAGGAAGGTTATCAATAAGAAAGTCGCAGACCCATATAGCTTTACGTTACCATGAACACTAGGATCATTAACCTTCATGTGATGTCTATGCGACTTGGGAGCTAGTGTTGACTTAATATTTTTATCAATTGCAACCAAGTTGGGTTTCCAAATGTTCAAATAAAGCCGCATATCACTAGTCCTAGCTGATTGTTTAATAAGACATCCATTATGCCTGCTTGAAGATCTGCATGTTATGGTAGGATATTTTAAAATTGCCAAGGACTTCGTAGTGTTGGAAATGGACAAAGAACCAAAAGACCCTCTCATCTTTGGTAGACCATTCTTAGCAACGACAGGAGCGTCCACTGACGTTAAAGAAGGGAAAATCAAGTTGCAACTGGGAGGTGAAATCTTGAAGTTTGATAATAACAAAGTGATGAGCAAGCCAACGATGAAAAGCAGATCATTCAGCGTGCAAAAGCTTGATAAATTATCTGGAGAACACCTACAAGAGATAACCACAAGATATCCCTTACAGAATGCACTGTCAATTAAGCAAGACAAATTTAGGTTGTTGGACCCAATGAGAAGGGAATATGAGAAAATACCCGACTCAAGAAAGATACACACATATGAGTTCAAGGTATTCAGACTCAAGGAGGATGCCCATGTTGTTGAAGCAAAGGAAGAGAAAAAAGCAGAAACGGACGAAGAGAATGAGCGGAATGAACTTAGAGCCCCAAAGATTGAGCTAAAGACTCTCCCACAAAAGCTCAGGTACGAATTGTTGGGCAAAAACTCCACCTATCCTGTGATAGACGAAATGGGAACTACCATTCAAGATCATGTGCGATGCAAGTGATTATGCTGTAGAAGCAGTACTAGGAAAAAGTAAAGACAAAAAACTGCACGTTATATATTATGCTAGCCGCATGCTAGATGAAACCCAAGTGAAGTACGCAACCACAGAGGAAGAGTTTCTAGCCATAGTATTACTCTTCGAGAAGTTCAGATCGTACCAGGTAGGGTCAAAAGTAATTGTCCACATAGACCACACAGATATAAGACACATCCCCGCCAAGAAGGATGCTAAACCAAGACTCTATGGTAGATCTTTCTACTCCAAGAATTCGATCTAGAAATCAAGGAAAATAAAGGAATTGAGAATGGAGTATCAAGACAACCTCTCCAGGCTGCAGGTAGAAGATAAGGTACCCATAGATGATACATCGCCCGAAGAGCACCTAGTGAACTTGGAGCTCCTCGAGAATTGCGATGGAATTGGCACCGCCATCAAAGAAGTGGATGCGATATAAAATAGACTATCTTGGTATGCAAACATTGTGAATTATTTTTCCTGTGAAAAGGAAACACCTTACCTTAACCAATACCAACAGAATAAATTCTTCAAAGATGTCAACAAATATTATTGGGATGAGTCGTTCCTCTACAAGCTATACAAAGATAACATCTATCGGAAGCGCGCTTCAAAAGACAAAGTTAATGGGTTGATAACTGACGGAACTTTGCAATGTTCAAAACCATAAGCAAGGGTCTGCAGGCTAGTTTTTGGTTGCTAACCATGTGCAAATACGCCCATGATTTCATCATTAAGTGTCATGCATGCCAAAGGAAGGGGAACATCAGAAGAAGGAACGAGATGCCAAAAAACCCGATATTTGAAGTTGAAGTTCTCCATGTTTAGGGGATTGCCTTCATATGGAAACTGATACATTATAGTGGCAGCAGATTATGTCTCAAAGTGGATAGAAGCCATAGCAAGCCCGATAAACAATTCAAAAGTAGTGTTGAAGTTATTCAAATCAGTGATATTCCCAAATTTTAGACTACCAAGAGCAGTTATAAGTGATGGTGGGAGCCAATTTGTCAATAAGGTTTTGAATGCCTTTTGCGGAAACATGGAGTGAGAAACAAGGTAGCTACACCTTACCACCCTCAGACAAACAGACAAGTCAAAGTTTCAAACAGAAAAATCAAGGCCATCTTAGACCTATAGAACCTTGTTCAAAACACCAATTTAAACAACACCTTTCACGATACTCTACGGAAAAGCATACCATTTACCAGTTGAAATAGAGTACAAGGCGATAAGAGAAACAATTAATACAACTAGATGACCTTGATGAGATAAGGATAAAAGCCTATGAGAACTCACGAATATACAAAGAAAAGACGAAGGTGTTTCACGACAAGAGAATCATCCCAAAGAGAGTTCAAAACGGGTGACCAGGTCGTACTATTGAATTCATGCCTCAAAGTCTTTCCAGGGAAGCTCAAATCTCGATGATCCAGACCATTTTTATCATCAAAACAATTGAAGCCATATGGTGTAATAGTTCTCCTTAGCAAGGAAGGAGAGCAGTTCACGGTTAACAGTCAAAGAGTGAAACCATACATCACAAATGAAGCTATTGGAGTGGAGATGGTTGCATACCTCCACGACCCTCAACAAGCCTGAAAAACAATGTCATGTCGAGCTTGAGGCATCAAACAAGCACAATTGGGAGGCATATCCATGACTATCCTTATATATATATACTTATTAGATTTATGTTTTGTTTATTTAAAGACCCATTTTCTTTGAGGCCTAAGTGAAAAACATGAGCTTAATCGAAGGACATCAGAGAGGGAAATGTTGAGTGTTGGAATGAAGAAGAAATGATGAATTTAGAATGTCCCTTATGGCTATTAATAAGCCGTGAGATATGTGTTAGGGAGGAGTGTTTTAGGTTTGTTTGTGTTCTAGTATTATGTTATCCTTGTAGCCATTCATGTATAAGGATATACTTGTATCCAAACAATCCTAGATTAGATTAGTATAAATACCTTATTCCCTTCATATTTTGTAACTAAGAATTCATAATTCTCATTCTCTTAATAAAATCATTATTTTCTCTAATTTTCTCTAATCTCTCATTCTACATATCTCATAATCTCATAATCTTTCATGGTATCAGAACCAGGTTGCATAAAATCTGGGTAAATTTCATCATTCTTTCATTAATTCAAGAAAAATTCATCTTGATCTTCATCTTCTTATGGATCAATTTCGAACGTCATCTTGTAACTCAAATTCCAGCAAAACCACGACTCTTTTTGACTATATGCTTGCACTGGATTGTTTATCGGCGAGTTCCGAAGACACGCCAATTTGAATCTCATCATTTGACCCAGGGAATAAAAAGTTACGAATTTTCTTGCAAAGGACCTTCGCAAGTGCCTCCGCCGCGAACCTCCGTGTTTCCCAGGTCATTCCGACTTCGATTCTTCATCAAATCGTGTTTTTCTAAATTCTAAACTCAAGCCCTTCGAGTCTGAATTCTGTTTAAAGAAAGAATAACTCAATTCTATTAATATTGAAGGATTTTCTTGAAGTTTTCCTCAGAGATGTCCAAAATCATCCTTATCAAGATCCTGGTGATATAACTCTAATTCTTTCTTAGTTTTATTTAATTCTTTGATTCTGGAAAATTAAGTAAGTATCTTGTGAGGGTCTCCACGAAATTTGGGTTCAATATAATAGGTTTAAGTCTTCAAGATTGTTTTTCTTGATTTTATTATTAATCTTTGGGAAGTTTAAACTTGAAATCTTGAAATTTAGGATTTGTTAAATCTTTAAATCGAATTTTGATTGTTGTTAATAGATATAATCTGTTTTAGGTGGTTATAGGTTGTTAAAATCTGATTGCAAGAGTTGGTTAAGGGTTGTTGCAAGTAGTTAGAAGTTGTTGAGAGTTACTTGAACTACAAGATATTTTTTTTATATATTTTTCTTGCATATCTCGCCTACTTCTTGGCATGTACACGAGGTATTGTGTTGTTTTTCTTGTGGTGCTTGCAAGTACACACGCTTGTGGTGCTTACAAGTTGCTCTTGTGATTGCAGGTGATATTCGTGATTGGTGTACAAGTTGATCGGGTGTTCTTCTCGTCCCGACCAGCTTCTTTCAATTTCGACGAGCACACGCAAGTTCTAGTCACTGCCTTTATCACGCGTGCACTCACATTTGTCCGTGTACAGCCTCACGTGAAGAAACGAGATCACGCTTGTCCCGACCAAGTCTGAGTCAAACCCCGACCCGCCGTGACCTTGTCTTGGCGTGTACCCGTGATCGTTCCGACCAACCCGACCAGTTCCCTCACGGTTCGCTTTCTATTCTAAAAGGCATGGAGATTTAAACTTCATTCAGAGCTCCAATCATTCTCCATGGAGCAAATTATCTCTTGTGGTCTGGGACCATGAAAACCACATTAGGTGGTAAAGGTCTTTGGGACCACATTTCTACAAATGATATTGAAGAAAATGAAGTGCCTGAAGTTAGTGAGGTTGTAGCTACTCAAGCCAAATGGATCCAAGAAGACCAGTTGGTACTTTCTATACTCCAAAATTCTCTTGCTAGTGATCTTTTAGAAGCTTATTCTTTTTGTGAGAATGCAAAAGATCTTTAGGACACTTTGCAAAAGGTGTATGGAAACACCACTAACTTTTTAAGAATTTTTGAAGTGAAGAAGGCTTTGAATGAATTAAGGCAGGAGGATGCTTAATTCACAAAGCACTATGGCTCATTCAGAGCTTCGTGGGCTGAGCTAGAAATGCTAAGGCCAGCCACCATTGACCCACTTGTTCTCCTTGAAAGGAAAGATCAAGATAAGGTGTTTGAGTTATTTTTAACACTTAATCCTACTTACTAAGATCTTATTAAACATATTCTCAGGTCTGATAAGTTGCATAGCTTGGAGGATGTTTGACTCAAATTCTAAAGGAGCAAGGATCCCATGGATTGTTTGGCAACAAGGCTGAACTAATAACTGCACACAAAATCTTTTTCAAACCAGCAAATGATTATAGAAAGATGAGACAAATTTGTGACCATTGCAAGAGGAATGACCATACAAAAAAAGATTGCTGGGTGCTTCATCCTCATCTGAAGCAAACTTGGGCTTCACGGCCTCAGCAATCCACGGCCATGGCCAGGCAAGCTCACAGCCCTTCAAAAGCGTGTGGAAGCGGTTCCCTTTCTCACTCAGCCTCCACCAGCACCATGTCATGAGCATCTGAATTTGTGACAAAATCAGACTTAGAAGCTCTTATCAAGGCTATAAAGGATAGCAATGTGATGGGTAAAATTTTTCATGCTTCTTTTCAAATTTTTTTTTACTCCTAATGCTCATAAATCTTTGGTGGTTGATTCTGGTGCTTCTCATCACATGATTAGTGATTTAGGTTTGCTAGAAAATATAAAACCTGCCCTAGGTAATGTTCTCATTGCTAATGGAATTAAAGTACCAATCAAAGGCATAGGAAAATTGAAGTTGTTTGATAAAGAATCTAAGGCATTTTACATGCCTTGTTTTACTTCTAACTTGCTTTCAGTTAAAAGAGCTACTACTGATTTGAATTGTCATGTTATATTTGGTCCTAATGATTTCTACTTTCAGGATATTGAAACTAGTAGAAGATTTGGACAAGAAACAACAAGAGATGACTTGTATGTGCTTGAAAACATGACTAGTACTAGTGAGTTAGACACGGTTTTTCAAGCAAGTGCATTTATTACTGATTCTGATCTTTGGCATGCTAGACTAGGACATCCTCATCCTAGAGTTGTTCCTGGATTGAAAATGTCAAAGGAGTTGTGTGATTCTTATATTCTTGGGAAGCATTGTAAAACAGTTTTTGAAAAATCTATGCATAATTATGATAATTGTTTTGTGAATTGGTGCATTCTGATGTTTGGCCATCTCCATTTCTATCTAGAGAAAATCATAAGTATTTTGTGACATTTATTGATGAAAAGTCCAAATATACTTGGGTTACTTTACTTGGTTCTAAAGATAGAGTATTTGATGCATTTTTAAATTTTCAAGCATATGTTACTAATCAATACAATACAAGTATTAAATGCTTTAGAACAGATAATGGTGGAGAATACAATAGCACCAGACTTCAAGAACATTTAGCTAAACATGACATTTAGCATCAAACAAGCTGTCCTTACACTCCACAACAAAATGGAGTAGCTGAAAGGAAGAATAGGCATTTTATGGAAGTTGTGAGAACAATGATGTTCCACATGAAAGTACCCAAACGATTTTGGGGGATGCACTTGTAGCTGCATGCTACTTGATTAATAGGACTCCTACAAAAGTCCTAGATGACCTGTCTCCATTTGAGGTACTAACAAAACTAGACCCAATATTGATCATTTGAGAGATTTTGGTTGTGTTTGTTTTGTATTAATTCCAAGGGAGCAAAGGAACAAGCTGGATCCAAAGAGTACCAAAGCTATGTTCATTGGGTATTATTCTAACCAGAAAGGATACAAATGTTATGACCCAGAGACTAGAAGAGTCTTGATATATAGAGATGTTAAGTTCCAAGAAGAAAAATATTTCTATGAAGAAAGAACTTGGGACCAATTTAAGGACATCTCATCAACAATATCAGACCAAGCTGAATACTTAAGGAAGCTCTTGGAAAGCATTGGCATAGTAGGCGGCCCTCTTCATTCTCAGCACACGGTCACCTCACCAATGCCACCTGCACAAGAACCAGGCGGCCCTAGCTCAGTCGGACCTCCGGTGGAACCGTGGCCTTACACCCCAGCTGGTCAATCCTGCTCACGGCAAACCCCTTCTTTCAGCTCTCCTGGTCTTCCTTCTCTTGAACATGGGGGGGGGGAGAAGCATCAACTCATGTCTAACAAGACTCAGCAGGAGACGAATCAATCCTAGTCTCAGCTTCCAAAAAAAGAGATGTGCCTACTCTTGTTGAAGTCTTAGGTGAAAAAGAGGAACCTAATCAAGAAGCTCCACCTACAGTTTTAAGAAGGAGCACAAGACAAAGGAATCCACCAGTGTTCTACAATGGGAATGTTGTGGTTCATCATGATCAGGGAGTTTGTAATATTGCTCACTTACCTTCTAATCATGTTGCTTTTATTTCTAGTCTTGATAATTAGTAGATTCCAAAGACATATGAAGAAGCTATGTCCAAAAATGAATGGAGGGAAGCTATTTTAGCTGAGAAACAAGCCATGGAAAGGAATGGTACTTATGCTTCAGCTACTCTACCAAAAGGAAAAAGGACTGTAAGTTCTAAATGGATTTTTACCATTAAATACAAAAGCAATTATGAAATTGATAGACATAAAGCTAGGTTGGTGGCTATGGGTTTTACTCAGACATATGGTGAGGATTATATGGATACCTTTGCACCTGTAGCTAAGCTTCATTCTGTTAATGTTGTTCTTTCACTTGCTACTAACCTTGAGTGGGAGTTGTGGCAAATGAATGTCAAGAATGCTTTCTTACAAGGTGAGCTAGAAGAAGAGGTTTACATGTCACCACCACCTGGTCTAGGAGAAGAGTTTGGAAGCGGCAATACACTCAGACTAAGGAACACTATTTATGGCCTTATACAATCTCCAAGAGCTTGGTACCACAAGCTAAGTGTAATCTTAATGGATAGAGGCTTCAAAAAATCTGAAGTTGAACATACTCTTTTTACACTAAAAAACAAGGAAAGTATTGTGGTAATTCTTATCTATGTAGATGATATAGTCATATCTGGTAGTGATAGTGTTGGTATTGCATCTACTAAAGATTACTTAAAGAGTGTCTTTGATATTAAGGATTTAGGAGAACTTAAATACTTCTTGGGAATTGAAGTGTGTAGGTTCAAGGAATGTCGCTTTTTATCCCAAAAGAAGTATGTTGTAGATTTACTAACCTCTACATGTATGATGGAAGCTAGACCAGCCAAAACACCCTTAGAAAAAGATTATAAAATCGCAACTAAGGGGGAAATAGAGGAGGAAATTGATTTTCATGATCCTAAGCTCTATAGGAAAGTGGTTGGTAAGCTTATTTATCTAACCATCACAAGACCAAATTTATGTTTTTCTGTGAATCAGGTATCTCAACACATGCAAGGACCAAATATGAGACATTGGGAGATGGCCATGCGAATTCTAAGATACCTAAAGGGCACACATGAACAAGGTATATGGATGGGTAACAATAAAAACACAAATGTGGTTGGTTATTGTGATGCAGATTGGGCAGGAGATAGGGAAGATAGGAGACGTACCACATGCTATTGTATTTTCATGGGAGGAAACCTTGTGACTTGGAAAACCAAGAAGCAAAAGGTGGTATAATGCTCTAGTGCATAATCAGAATATAAAGCATTAAGGAAGCTTACAACTGAATGCATATGGCTGAAGCAACTCTTGGAAGATTTAGCCGTGAAGTGTGAGGATCCTATCACCATCCACTGTGACAATCAGGCTGCCATACACAGCCTCCAACTCAGTGTTCCATGAAAGGACCAAGCATATAGAAGTGGACTGCCATAAAGTAAGAGAGGCTATTGGGAAAGGTATCATCTTGCCTTGCTACACAAGGAGTGAGGACCAACTAGCTCATGTATTCACCAAGGTAACATCTCAGAAAAATGGCGCCTTATGACCATTCCACACCAATGATCCCAACATGGAATGTTATACTCTCTTTCCCTAGAAAAGGTTTTGTCCCAATTGGGTTTTCCTTCTTTAGGTTTTTAATGAGGTAATACTTCATGGTTGCAAGCTTAGACATTCTTCATGTCTTAAGCTTGAGGGGGAGTGTTGGAATGAAGAAGAAATGATGAATTTAGAATGTCCCTTATGGCTATTAATAAGCCATGAGATATGTGTTAGGGAGGAGTGTCTTAGGCTTGTTTGTGTTCTAGTATTATGTTATCCTTGTAGCCATTCATGTATAAGGCTATCCTTGTATCCAAACAAGCCTAGATTAGATTAGTATAAATACCTTACTCCCTTCACATTTTGTAACTAAGAATTCATAATTCTCATTCTCTTAATAAAATCATTCTTATCTCTAATTATCTCTAATCTCTCATTCTCTCATTCTACATATCTCTTAATCTCATAATCTTTCATTGAGAAGCGCTAAACAGCTGAATCCACTCGCTTTGACCAGTTTAGAAAAAAGAAATTTCACCACTAGGGCGAACCGGTCAACCGTGAGCTCTCTTTAAAAATAGAATATTCTTACACCACTTTCTCCACTTGCGCCAAATATTAACAAACTTGAGAAAATCACAGGTAACTCTTGAAATCGCTTCTATTTGCTGAATCCTTTCGAAGTGCTTCCATTTAAAAAAAATCAACTTCTGATTCCACCTTATTTAACCATATACAACTTCTTCTACCTCACTCATCAACACGAATCGGTGAAATTAAGGTAACAATTCTTCCTCAGTTTGCATGCAGATTTGTTAACTCCTCCAGATCAAAACGAGTTTGTAGCCTTTAGTTGGTAGCCAATAGAGCTTAAGAAGGGCTAGGGAATGATATATCAATGCCTCTGTTTACTCTCTTATCATAGACTCAATTTGTGCTGCTCTTGGCGATGATAGTTAATATAATTTGTAAACTAATTTGGTCTTGAGTTGTTGATGTGCAAGTGTAAATATGGTGAAAACTAAGAGAATGGCTTCCCGACGCCAAGCCCAACCCACTGAAGGAAAAATTGAAGGATCCAGGGCGGTCCATGAGCTCAGTGATTCAAGCCATAAATCTGACGAAACAGTACGAGAGACCATTAGCAGCCATTCAAGAAGAGCGGAAAAGCAGAGTAAAAAGAAGAAGATAGGGAACTCTCTGAAAAGAAAAGAAAAGAAAAGGCAAGGCAGTGGCTGTCCAAGAGGACCTTATGGATAACGATGCAGAGGAAAGAGAGGAAGCAAATGCTGAGCGGGAAAATGAATAAGAGCTGCCTCAGATGACCCCGAAGGAACAGATGAGCAAAGCCGTGTGAGCACCAATTATCAAACCAATCCTGGGGGAGTACAAGTATGCACTAACCGAGATTGACTTCATGGCGACCAAGTGTGCTGACATGATGCTATTGGCGAACCTGGGAATCCTAGAGGATGTGCGCCGGATCATTCAGAACATGGGACAGGAAAAACTATCATTCCTATCCCGCATAAGTGTACATAGCACTACATGCGATTTCCTCGCATCACTGGAGCTCCATTTGAACAAAGAAACCGGATATGAGCATGATATAGGTAAAATCACGTTCAATGCGCATCGAGAGATAGTAGAAATGAACCTACAAGACCCCGCTGACCTGTTCCAGCTTCAAGAGGGAACGAATGTGGATTTTGAAAATGCAGGGTATAATCATCCGGAGGACGTTTAGCAAAGCATTTCTGATAAAGAGTATGCACCAAGAATAAGCAAATCATCCACCATTCAGCACTCGACAATACGTTATGTCAACAAGTATCTTGACCACTCGTTTTATTTGTTGAAGGAGGCCACCACCGTGAAAGAATGGAGATGACGCTTCTCACAATGGGAATCAAAAACGTTGACGAATAAATGCCTAAAAAATAAGAGGGTAGAGGGGATGGCTCTAACGTCAATATGGCGGTAATCCTGATTAAGTAGCTGATGCAGTTGCAGGAGGAGGCAATTCGCCCTGGCGAGAAAGCTAGCTCAACTAAGCGTTGGAGTTATTGTAACTGCCATCTTCAAAGAGCACAACCTAAACGTCCATGAACACTTGGCCATCAAACCTCAGTTCATTGACGAATTCAGCCTCTGAAATGCCTGGTTCCTCAGTGGGATGGTCCAAAATAAGTATGTGTACAGTTTCCAGATCGGAAGAGATAGCTACCAGACAAAGAAATCACCAGAATGACTACTCGAAAGAAGGTAATGTTCATCCCTCCAAGCTAGGAACTATACCAGAAGGAGTCCGTTCTGACTCCCTTATGGAAGGTGAAGAAAGACAAGGAAATGAATAAGTACACCCCGAGATCGTTGTCTGCACCGATGGAACAACTAGAGTAAGAAGAAGAGCAAGTTACAGAGTGCAAGATACAAATTGTCCCTCTACCATGAACCAATCACTAGCCACCCTCTCCAGGAAGCACATTGACACATAGGACTTCTTTAGCGTCTATACAAATTATCAGGAGAGAAGCATGGAGAAGATGGGCAGTGTCATCAGCGCCCTCAAACAAGAAGTCAAGGAAATCAAGCAGAAAATGGGTTGCCAATATGTTTCTGGACAGAGCGCGCAACCGCCAAAGAAAACTCTGCAGAAGCGTAGAGCGTCTAAGTCCCCTGGCTTAAGAAAACCTCAATCTCATTCTACTCCACTGATCAGTCACAGTCCGACACAATATAGGTACCCCTTTGCATCACCTGTGATTACATAGTCATGTTAGATTTGCATATTCATTATTTTCTTTTTATTTCAGTTACTTTTCTTTCACTTATTCCCACCGAGACGGTGTGAACCAAGTCTGGAGGAGGGAACTAGTCAATAACATTTTTTTGGAGTTCTTTAGTGCATTTATTTATTAAAAACCGCATTTTGCATTTGTCTAGGTTGCATAGCACTCAGCCCGTAGGATGTATAGTTTAAGTTTTAGTGTATCACCTTTTTTGGTTATTCACAGTTTTTGAAGAAGTTTTGAAAAAATAGAAACACCATAGCTGGACTTTTTACAATTGCAAGACCTATCAGTTTTTAGGACTAACTCATTTTTCAAATCAATCTCATGAATATGATATTAAAATAAATCGTTAGATTTTCTCCCTTAGAGGTAAACATCTCTCGTGGATTTCAGTTCACTCGGTTTTTCCCAAACACTTTTTACCACTCTTTTTTAAACCGGATATCTACCCTATCTTGCAACCCTAACCAATCTTTCAAAAACTATTTTTCCTAAGTGAGGCCTCTTTATGAAATGTAGCTCATGCACAAAATGGTTTAACGACAAGAGAATCTATCCTTTGTTATTTGGCGATAGATTTTTTTGAATTTGTTTTTGCTTCTGATTTTATTTTTTTTTCTCTCTTTTACCTGAGGTTTTCGGTTAAAGGTGAAGAATCAAGTCACAAAATACAAAAAAAAAAATCAGGTTCTATCAATCCTTTTTTGTTTTCATTTATATATATATATATATATATAAAAAATTGATTGCTTGTTCAATTGTGTTTGTTTGATTTCCTTTATAAAAACAAAAACTATAAGAAAAGGGTTAGGTTGGCTTAAAACGAATTAGGGAAAACGAAACTCACCTAGAATACTTATTCATCCTGAGAAATCGTGAGTCAATATCTCTTGAACTCACACGTGTGGCTAGGGTAGTTGATTGCCCTTCTATTTGCTTGTTAGGGCTCGAGTTTCTCGTTCTAGCTAGCAGTTTTTAGTCAGTCTAGGTTTGCGAGGTTTGTTCCTGAATCCCAACAGGTTAGTGTTTAGGGATTTTTCGTGTGTTGTTAGCTCATTAGGGTTATTGTTTAGTCAGTCTAGGTTCGCGAGGTTTGTTCCGTAATCTGTGAGTTGGTTTATATGTTTTAAGCAAGAACATGGCTTCAATTTGGGATAGGTTAAATGATACATGCGGTTGGTTAAACTAGGAATTGGAACCTAGGGTATGAATGGTATATGGTTTATGATCGTTATATGAATGTTTAATGTTCGGACTTACCTATGCATGCATGATTTCTTGTGATGAACTGCCATGGTTGATAGTCCGTTTAGTCTAAGTGCTTTTATACTCGTTAATGAATTATGGACTGAGTATTCGCTCTTAAGATGCATATGGTTTATATGCGGATTGGTATTATGGGCTAGTTATGTATTAGGTGATTTAGCTATTCCCGGTAAAAGCATGCGAGGATGGTTAGCTCCCATCTGTACGACTTGCTACGCGTTATGGCATGCAAGGGTTTGGCTCGCCACCAACCTGTGGCGCATTTGCGAGGGCAAACCGTTTCAGGTTATTGAGTAGTACAACTGTTTTGTTGTTCTAGCCTTGGTGGTTAATGATCAATAGTACAAAAAGGGGAAGAAAGCTAAGGTCACGACCTCATTGCTTGGGTAGAAGCATGATGTGTGCGCACTAGTTAGAGTTATGACGTTCATTGCTCAGGTATGAGCATGCAGATGGTTTGTGTGGTTAATCGTTATAAGAATGCATGATTTTTTACTTGGTTTATGTTTGTGGATTACATGATGATACTATGTTTATGTGTGAGTGGGGATTGGGTTGGTCAGTATTGTTCCAATTCACTCATCAAACTTACTTCTGACCAAACTCATTCTTGCAGATAAAGGCAAGCAGATAGAGGGGAGACACGAAGTCTAAACCAGTGTAGATTGTTAACGGCTCTTTGGTAAAAATATATGTTTTGAAATACTTATTGTTTACACAATATTTTGGTAATGTTTTATTAAACGACTAAGGATATAGTTTGAAATCCTTGTAAACGGTTTTTGGATGAATATGTTTATGAAGGATGTTTCTTTTGTAAAAAAGTTTTGAGTTTATGAGTGTTTGTTTAGATAGGTTAAGTAAAGCATGATAAATCTTGGCCGGGCCAAACCAACGATGAATCTTGTTCTGAGTCGAGAAACCTCGAACATGGATGAGTGGATCAATACGTGATTTTATTACTCGGACTCTCGAAAAGTTTTTCAGAAGTTCAGATGGACAATGATCGTGCCAAAAGTAGCGTCTCCCAGTCTAGACGGATCAGGGGCATTACAAGGTGTTATCAGAGCATGGTTAATATGCATGTAGGGAATTAATGATTTTTAAGAAAATGTTTAGCAAAGGGCATTAGGAAACTGGTTTTTCATCTTCCCTATGAGTTTGGTAATCGTGTTTTGTTTCGCAGATACCTCCGAGAAGGGAAACGAGGGGCAACGATTGTCCATATCTAAATTCGGGACATGATCCGCAGCCAGATCTGATACCAGAAAGAATATCTGATAAAGAGTCAGTTGGACAGACCTTGGGATGTGAGGAGTATGTTTTATGAAATGGACAAGGTCGTGAGTTAAACAATCCAGAGTGGATGGAGGATGATGCAAAATCTAAAAATCAGGAAAGGGGTAATCCTCAGGACCCTTTTGAAAGGATGTGTGAAAGAATACTAGAGAGATTTGGCCATTCTAGGAAGGCAGAACCATCTACGCCGAGTTTTCTGGAAATTGTGGCAATAATGAAACAGTTGGGAACCGAAAGGTACACTGGGGGAACTGACCCATTTGGATAATAGGGAGGATGCTTGGCTGATGCTTAGCGCCACCAGATGTCCTGAAGAATATAAGAAGGATGTTGCAGCCTTCTATTTGGATATGGATGCATCCAATCGGTTGGAAACGATGGAGAATCAATTTTAGCAGCACTCGCCTGAATATGCATGGGTTGCTAACATATTGTACACAAGCAACGACTTATCTAAACCGACGAAGCTGCGTTACTCCTCCTAGGGCAAACTCTTCGCCTCTATCTACTTGTATAAATACTCCATATTCGAGAGCAGAAGACGGAGAGCCGAGCAGAGCCAAAAAAGAAGAACCTTAAGTTCTAGTTTAGTTTTAGCTTGGTTATAATTTCTTGCAAGACTCTATTAACTTATTTAAGCATTCATATTTATTTACTGTTTGTATTTAATTTACTTGTACTTTAGTTAGTTTCTCATTCTCTATTCCAATCTTATGGTTAACAGATCATCAACAAATATAATTTTGTTGGTTGGATAATAGGGAGGATGTTTTAAAAGAAAAAACGATGATTGTTTAATGCTTTGATGCACAGCTCCCATCGTGTCCCTGAGTAGCTTAATGTCATGCTCCATAGCGAATGCACGTGCCTGAATCATAAGCTGTAAGTGATCTTGAGCGGGATGTTTTTTCGTGCTTGAACACTCTAGACGCGGGCCTGGTTAAATCTGTTCAACGAACGTTAACTTCGAATTACCTTGCTACAGAAGGAGAGAACATGCTCCTAATGCTTGTCGCTTGTTGAACCACATGACGAACATCTAGTAATTAGTCGATGATTGACAAAGTGGTTTTTGTCACAAAAGTGATCAACTATACATTATAGTTTCTCTCTAGCGTAGGCCAAATGTAATAAGCTTATAAACATGAGCTCAAATAAATCTTCCTTACAAACATCCGACCAACTTATCCAATATCGAGGGGTCTTTTAATTATATTTCTTTTAGCTTTAATTAGATTCCTTACATATAGCTATTTATATTACTGTTTTATAGTAGTTTTTAGTTTCAGTTTAGTGACACAGAATACCAAAAAATAACATTTTTATCCGCCTAAATTTAGTAGAAATATATATTATATGTGCTTAAAAGAACCCTCAATTTGGATTGAGACCCTAATTACTACAACTAAGGATTGATACCCTGTAACTCGCTATCACACCGGAGATTGAGTATTATCAATTGACTCTGTTGCCAATTCAAGATCTTTTTTAACATTAAGATTTAGTTTTTATTTGATCTTAGACATTGTACTCGCATACTTCGGCTCTCACACCAATAATCTGCGATTTCAGGTGTAACACAAAGTAGGGGCTCTACAAATCTTCATCAATAATTTTTTGACCCCCACCGGCTTGGATGATCCAATACAAGACCCTTCCAGGCACAAAAACAACAACAACACCTCCACCAGAAACATACAAACACTGATCATCCTCTAAATACCAACATGGAGCAAGCAGAACAACCACTCAACAATTGCAACAAAATGCACAACCAGCTCACATCCCTCGTCCAACACAAGTATTAGGTACCTATGACAAACCAACAACGCATGGCCCACAAAATGGAATAAGACCACTGCTAATAGATAACAACAACTTCGAAATCAATGCGAATCTTATCAACATGGTCTAAATCTATAAATTGTATGGCTTACCAATGGAAGATCTTCTGGACTATCTAGATCAGTTTGATATGCTCTGCTTCACAGTGAAGATCAACAGAATCTCAGAAGATGCATTCAAACTGCGTGTATTGCCCTTTTCCTTAAGAGGCAAGGCACACATATAGCCGAAGAACTTACCTCGTAACACAATAACAACATGGAAAGAATGCAAGAATATATTTTTAATCATGTTCTTATCAACTACTCGCACTACAATGCTGCACAACGATATCTCCAGATTCACATAACACTAACCTGAGAGTTTTAAAGAGGTATGGGAACAATTTAAAGGATACACACCGCAATGCCAACATCATGGTTTTTCAAGAGAATCCCTCTTAAGCACACTATGCTGAGGCATACTACCAAAGATCAAGATGCTCCTTGAAACTAATTCAAAAGGAAACTTTCTAGGCCAAGACGCCGAAAGAGGACTCCACACTATAACTCTGAGCAAGACTCAACACCAAAAAGGGAAATCCAAGTGATTAACGACAAGCCATATAGGATACTCCAAGCCACCAGACGTCACATCAACTTTGTAAGCGAGCCAAAATATATCCCAGAAGACTCAACAAAGCTTTAGTCAGATGGCACAATAGAAATCAATAACATTTGCGAGCAAAGGTTCAACAAGGGTTAGAACTCTAACCTCATAAACTCAAACTTATCATATAGGAGCACAAACATTGAAAACCTGTAAGACCAACACTACCCACCCCTGAAACAATCCACCCAACGTGGCACCACCAACACCTTTTAGCCAAGGTACCTTGCCGCAATGGGTTACCAACCTAGTGGGACAACTCACACCACTTATCCCACAACACAATACATCAAACTATCAACACCACCCACCTGCTACCCGTGAAGAAGATATCACAAAGATGCTCAAGCAAGTACTAGAAGGATAAAGCAAGAGTGTTATCGACATCAACAACAAGATGAAGGAAATCTACACAAAAGTTAATAACATGTAAAGAGACCTGAATTCCAAGATAGAGAACCTTGCTGCTCAAATACGATCATCAAAAGCATCTACATCTAAATGACCAATGGAAACATTTCCCAGAAACCATAAACAGACTCCAAGGAATATGTGCAGGTTATCTCATTGAGAAGCATGAGGGAGATCCAAACTCAAATTCAAAAAAGGACGTTTCAAAACCAGGTGAGGAGGAGGCGATAAATCCAGAAGCTAACAAGAATAAAAAGAAGGAAACACAACAAAGGGCTGACCAGGTCAAAGTGAAGCAATCAACCAACACCAGCGTCAACTCACCATTCGCTACATCCCCTTACGAGCCAAAACTCCCCTTTCCAGGATGATTAAAGAAGGAACTACTAGCCAAGTAAAAAGCCTTGTTAGACAAGCAACTATTTGAGGCCAAGATCACACTACCGCTGATTGAAGCCTTCTGGATGGTACCCAATCGTATAAAGTACTTGAAAGACGCTATTAGGAAAAAAGACTAAGGAGTACAGCAACGCTGACACAATAATGTAATGGCAAAGTCAAAACACAACCTATCAAGAAAAAGATAGTTGATTCGAGAAGCTTCACATTACCGTGCACTATATGCCAAGTCACTTTCTCCAGATGCTTTTGCGACCTTGGAGCAAGCTTCAATCTGATGCCGTTATCCATAGCCAAAAATCTAGGCTTGCAGAGCTTCAAGGAAAGCAGGATCTCTCTTGTCCTCGCTGATCGCTCCATAAGGGAACTTGCCGGAATGACAGAATACTTACCAATCGTGGTAGGTAACCAAAAACCCTATAATCTTGGATCATCCATTCTTAGCCATCGCGGGAACACTTATTGATGTAAAGAAACAAATGATAGATCTGCAAATCGGCAGAAAAAAACCCTATAATTTGACACTGACACGGTCACGAAGAAACCAACAATAGGCGGCCAAATCTTCTTCACCGATCGACGAGATGTACTCGCAGACTATCTCCCTGAAGAAGAAACCATTGGAGAACATCTGCATGATACCCTGACTGCAAAGCAAGGGGAGTGCGGACTATTGAGTGCCGAGAGCAAAGCCAATGAAGAGCTGTTGAAAGCAAAAAAGGGGCATGAAGAAAACATAAAATTTCTGAAACTAGAGCATGAGCCGGTAGCTATTAGAGTCAAGGAAGACCCAGGGGATGTTAACAGAGAACCAAAGAAGCAATGGATGTTGGAACAAGCACTCAAACCAGGAGACAGAGGCATACCTAAAAAGATAAGCACTAAGACACTTGCGAGAAAGCAGATAACTCGTTGGTTCGACCATTTTGGAAGAAATAAAGTGAAAACTTCAAGAACAAAACCATAATTCTTTCTCTATTTGCATTTTCCCAAAAATATTTTCAATCTCTATTAACAATCTTGACTTCTTGGTCTCTCTTTGCGAATCTATGATTCAAACACTGTCACACAACATAAAATCATGTGCTTTTAAACTGTTCTTACTTTAAAAACTTTGGAACTGCTATTTTTGGGAGTTTGTAATTCGCAGTAAGTTATTCGTAGGGCAGAGAATCAATTGGTCTATGCAAATCCAAGTATTGATTAGAACATCGGACCAGCTACCGCCCCGCAAGTGCCGTCCGGACCATTAACGCGTTCTAAGGCCCGAGCTCTTGGAAACAAATTCAACCAGCTGGCAGAAAGAGTAAGCGACCAGGAGTCCGAGACCGAAGGCCCATCAGACGACACACCGGCCCATGAAGGTCCATTCACGCCAGACAAGGAACCATGGAGGTTCTTCCATGAAGATTGCTCTACCTCCGATGTCTTTACCATTACCCATTGGTGAAGACACCAAAAGTCGTACTAAGACATTGTACTCTTTTTCCTATCTTTGGTTTTATCCCACTGGGTTGTCCAAAGAAGGTTTTAACGAGACAACACTCTTAGTGTGCATGATGAAGAATACTCGTTCACAAACCAACCACCCTTAACGAGTCTAAGTCAGTTTCGGCTCCGTCTTTATGGTTGCTTATCCATCTTGTTCTTTATTTCTTTTATTTAGACTAAGTATGAAATTAAGGCCTTAAGCCCAAGTCTTTTATTTCTTTTATTTTTAGGCAAATTTGCCTTGGCCCAAGTCTTCATGTTGTTTTATTTTACACTTCTTGTTGTTTTGGGTTAAACATCATGTTGTTTACCCTAAGTTGTAACCAAGGGCTATATAAGTTTTTTATTCGATTAATGAAAGACAACACGATTTTACACAAAAGAAAACCCTAATAATCTGTCTAATTTTGGTGCCTCTCTCCCTTGGTGAGCTAGCAGTGAGCTTGATCCTTCTAGGCTGAAGTTTTATTGGTGTATAACAAGTCTTCCGCAACTTGTGTGGTCCTCTCGATCCATTCTCTTCCATTCATTCGCTCCTGGAGATCTCGAGATTCTTGACTGATAGTAGCCTCGCCAACATGCTTGTATCATCTGGTATCAGATCTCAAAAGCTCCTAAGTATCAGGTTGAGTCTATCCCTTTTACTGTTTTTCAATTTTTTTTGTTGTTCTTTGAATTTTCTGCTTTTTGATTTGTTTTCTCCTTCTTCTTCTCTATAAGGTGAAGAGACGCAAACTCAAGTCATATCAGACAAAAAATACCAAAAACAAATCAGGTTCTATCAATGTTTGTCTTTGTCTTCATTAGCAAATTAAAATATAAAAAGAGAAAAATTTGATTGTTAGTTTGATTTCTTCCTTAAAAAACAAAAACAAATAAGATTGGTTGTTTCAAAACCAACTTATGATTAATAGAAAACTCACCTAGAACACTTGTTTCCCGTTTGAGAAATCATGGATTAAGGCTTGTTTATGCTCCACTTGTGTGAATTGTTCAGTGTTTCGTTGTTCTTCATTTAAGTAGCTAGTCGATCTCGTTGATGCGAGTCACGTGCATATACTTGTGTGTGTCGCGGCTTAACCTCGATTGCTTGCTAGGTCTATGAGTGTCTTGCTAGTAGTCATCCTAGGTTAGAAAGTCAAGCATTTGCGAGTCTAGGCTTAGGTCATTTCTTAGGGAGCCGCGTCTAGGTTTTGTGGATAGCCCCCTTGGTCTAGTGTCCACGGTCTAGGACAGCTCTGCGTCCGCGTCTAGGACACCATCCACGACTGCACTCAGCAGTTTCCGTCCTTGGACTAACCTAATAACTAGTTTTCCTTTTGCTAGAATTATAGATATCTAATTTCATTTAGTGTTTTAGGCCTGAAGTTAGTTTTCCATAAATCTTTCTAAGTCTTTGGAAATTTTCTTTTACTCTAGATATTTATTTAGGCACAATTAGAACTTATGAATTTTTCCTTTAAATCTAGATATTTATTTAGGCATAAATAGAAATTAATAATTTTGATTCCATTTATAGATTTTTCAATTTCTTTTTTTGGAACTTTCCAACTTCGGAAATTTCTTTTTCATGTAAGTTTCCAATTTCTCCAATTTTGGAAACTTTCCATTTCTGAAAATTTCTTTTTCCTGGAAGTTTCTATTTTTGGAATTTTCCTTTTCCTATAAGTTTTCATTTTTGAAAACTTTCCATTTTCAGAATTTTACTTTTCTTGGGAAAGAAAAATTATGTCAGGGAGCGATGGATCACCGTCAGGCCCGGACAATCAAGCCATGATGCAGCTGCTACAAAATCTAACGCCTCAGATGACAGCCATGACTACACGCATGGAGCGCCTCGAACAACCTGCACTACCACTACGACGATCCGAGAAAGGTGCCCCTGGCAACGGCCTAATTTACAGATCATACACTTGCATGGTGGGATCTAGAGGTAGCCGCTCGACGCCGGGAACGTTTTGGTCCATTAACTTCATGGGACGTGCTAACCCATTTGATGAGGAGACGATACGTCCCTCTACATTTCCACCGCGAGCTCCAGCGTATAGCCTTATGGCTCAGTTTTTAGACGGACTTCAAGAACCGATATGGTATTGACCGTGTCTGGAGACCACGAGTCAGAAGACGAGCCAGAAGAAGTTGCGCCTGCAAGGAGCAAATCTGACGACGAAGTAGAGTATGCTGACTCCGGAGATCATTTGATGATCAGACGAGTAAGAAGTTCCCGACTAGAACCGAAAGAGATTGAGCAGTGGGAAAACATCTTTCACTCCAAGTGCACTATACTCGGAAAGGTGTGTTCCTTGATTATCGACAGCGACTCCTGCACCAACGGTGCCAGGATCAAGTGTTATGTGACATAGTCCTGATATCAGCTGGATATCTTCTGGTTGGATGGCTTTGGCTATTCGACCAAGAGACCACACATAAAGGACACACCAACTTCTACTCATTCGTCAATGACAAGCGGCGATACAACTTAACACCAATGTCACACAGGATGTTCACGAAATGTAATTTAAGATGGCAAAGGATCAGCATACCTGGAAAGACAACTTCCTCGTTAATGTCGCAGACGTCTGCAAGGCCGTTCGTACTGAGGAGACGCAAGTAGTCCTAATGATCTACCGAGAGTTATTAAGCGCATCCGGCGCAGATGACACATTACCCGAGGAGGTCAAGTCTCTGCTAAAAAAATACACTGATATATTCCCCGACAAGATCCCAGCCGGCCTACCGCCGATCAGAGGGATTGAACACAACATTGATTTCATTCCGACAGTCCAATTGCCAAACCTAACTGCTTACCGAGTAAATCCCAAGGAAGCTAAAGAATTAGAGAAGCAGGTTCAAGACCTAATGGCGCAGGGATACATAAGAGAGAGCCTTAGCCCATGTGTTGTTCCAGTCCTCAATGTGCTGAATAGGGATGGTAGCTTGAGAGTGTGCGTCGACTGTCGCGCCATCAACAACATCACCATCAAGTATTGGCACCCTATTCCGCGACTGGACCACATGTTAGATGAGCTTAGTGGAGCGGTCATCTTCTCCAAGATCGATTTAAAGAGCGGTTACCATAAAGTTCGGATGCGAGAAGGCGATGAGTGGAAGACCGCATTTAAGACCAAGCAGGATCTGTATGAGTGGCTCGTGATGCCATTTGAGCTATCTAACGCCCCAAGCATATTTATGCTTCCGATGAATCACGTTCTCAGGCCGTTCATTGGACAGTTCGTGGTAGTATACTTAGACATCATCCTCGTCTACAACACAACTTACGTAGCTCATCTGGAGCATCTGGAGACCGTTATCTTAACACTTAAGAAAGAACAGCTATATGCCAATCTCAAGAAGCTTACCTTCTACACTGATCAAGTCGTCTTTCTAGGCTTTGTCTTTAGTTCTCAGGGACTTCGAATAGACGAAGACGAGATATGCGCCATCCATGAATGGCCTACACTGATTAACGCCAGCCAAGTCAGGAGCTTCCACAGATTGGCTAGTTTCTACCGCCGTTTGTGAGAAACTTCAGTACGATCGCCAGCCCTTTGAAATCTACAATAAAAAAGAACCAGGAATTCAGATGGGGGCCAGAATAAGAAAATTCGTTCAACCTACTGAAACAGCACCTAACACACTCCCCATTGAAAGATTATAAGATTAAGAGATTTAGAGATATGTAGATTGAGAGAAAGAGAGATTAGAGAGAAAAATAAGAATGATTATTATTACGATTTTAGAAAAATGAATTTCTTGCTTAGAAAGGAAGAGAGAGATAACATGTTTGGATACTAAGATAGTCTAATACATGTTTGGCTACAAGGATAACATATCATTAATCACAAACAAGCCTAAGTCACTCCCTTTGGACAAATGGCGCCTACTTAGAGTCTAAGGCACACTTTCTTCATTTCTTCTCTTTGTCTTCATCATTGTTCTTCATTCCAACACTCCCCCTCAAGCTTAAGTCATGAATAATAGTTAAGCTTGCAACCATGAAGCATTACCTCGTTAAAAACCTAAAGAAGAAAAACCCAATTGGGACAAAACCTTTTTTAGGGAAAAAGAGTATAACACTCCATGATCAGGATCAGTGTTGTGGAATGGACATGAGGCCAAGTCTTGGGTAGATAGAGCCGCCAGTCTTCAGTGTTGTAGCCTTGGTGAACACATCTGTTAGTTAATCCTCACTCCTTGTGTAGTAAGGTAAGATGATTCCATTTCCAATAGCATCTCTCACCTTATGGCAATCCACCTCAATATGTTTGGTTCTTTCATGGAACACTGAATTGGAGGCAATATGTATGGCTACTTGATTGTCACAATGGACAGAGATAGGAGACTTCAAGCTCACGTCAAGAATGTCAAGGAGAAGTTGCATCAGCCAGATGCATTCTGTGATAAGCTTCCTCATAGCCGTGTATTCAGCTTCTGCACTAGAGCAAGATACAACCTTCGGCTTCTTAGTCATCCATGTCACAAGAATACCTCCTATGAAGGTGCAATAGCCGGTTGTGCTTCTCCTATCTTCTCTGTCTTCTGCCCAATATGCATCACAATAATCTACAACTTATGTATTTCCATTACAATCCATCCATATACCTTTTTCTTTAGTGCCTTTCAAGTATCTCAATATGCGCATGATCATGTCCCAATGCCTTATCTTTGGGTCTTGCATATGTTGAAAAACCTGATTCACAACAAAACATAAGTCAGGTCTAGTGATGGTAAAGTATATGAGCTTATCAACCACTTTTCTATACAGGTTTGTATCATGAAACTCGTTATTTCCTAGCTCCCCCTCAGGTTCTATCTTGTAACCTTCTTCCAAGGATGTCTTAGCTGGTTTAGCTTCCATCATACCTGTAGAGGTTAGTAAGTCCACAATATATTTTCTCTGACATAAGAAGAGATCTTCCTTGAACCTACACACTTCAATTCCTAAGAAGTATTTAAGTTCACATAGATCCTTAATATCAAAGACAATTTTTAAATAAGCTTTTGTAGAAACAAAGCCTACTTTTTCACTTTCTGATATGATTTTGTCATCCACATAAATGAGTATAACCATAATACCTTCCTTACTCTGAAGTGTAAAGAGAGTGTGTTCAACTTCTGACCTTTTGAAACCTTTGTCCCTTAAGGTTACATTCAGCTTATGATATTAGGCTCTTGGAAATTGTTTTAAGACATAGATAGCCTTTCTTAACCTCAGTGTATTGCCGCCACCTACTTGATCTTCTAGATCTGGTGGTGGTGTCATGTACACTTCCTCTTCTAGCTCACCTTGTAAGAATGCATTCTTAACATCCATTTGCCACAACTCCCAATCAAGGTTAGCAGAAAGAGACAAAACAACATTAACTGAATGTAATTTAGCCACATGAGCAAAGGTATCTCTATAATCTTCACAATAGGTTTGTTTGAATCCTCTAGCCACCAACCTAACTTTATACTTATCTATCTCACCATTGTTTTTATATTTAATTGTAAAAATCCATTTAGAACTTACAGCCTTTTTCCCTTTTGGAAGAGTGGCTGGTGCATAGGTTTGATTCTTCTCCATAGCTTGTCTTTCAGCTTGAATTGCTTCTATTCACTCTTTTATCTCCATATCTTCCTCATAGGTCTTTGGAATCTGCTCTTTATCAAGGCTAACAGTGAATGAACCATGAGAATTATGTACATAAACTAGATTACAATCTCACTGGTCATGATGAACTACTGCATTGTTGTTGTAGTAGAAGTTGGGTGGGAATCTCTATCTTGTACTTCTTCTAAGAACAACAGGTGATTCCCCTTTTTCTTCTTCTTCTAGAACATCCACAAGATTAGGTTGAATGTCCCTTGGCCTATTTGAAGCTGAGGCTAAGATATCTTTTTTTGAATCCTGGCCCCCTTCTTGACCAAGGGGAGGTAATTGGCCTGGTTGATGAGAAGGCCGCACCACATCTCGGGGTTGAAGCCACACTTGTGACCTGGTTCAAGGCCAGGAGGCCGGGGATGGGACTATGGACGTGCCTGGATCAGATGGAGCCATGGACGTGCCATTATCAGATGGTCCAAGAGCAGGAGCAGGCTGGGACATGCTTGGGTCGCACTTGGGATGGACCTGGGTCGTGCCGGGGTCGTGGCTAGGTTGCGCCTGGATCGGAAGTGGGCCGCACCTTGGTGAACACGGGTCGGGCTGGGCTGGTCCTGGTTCGGGCCGTGCCAATACAAAATCTGATTGTTCTGGAGCTGGTCCTGGCGCCTGGTCAGCTGGTCCTGGCGCCTGGTCAGCTGGTCCTTGGCCAGGTGCTGGTATCTTTGGAGAACCTATACCAATGTTTTCCAAGATCTTTCTTAAATTTTCAGCTTGGTCATGTCTTGTTGTTAAGATGTCCTTGAATTCTTCCCAAGTTTCTTCTTCATAGAATCCTTTGGATTCTTTGAATTTAACAACTCTGGATACCAGGACTCTTCTAGTATCTGGATTGTAGCATTTGTATCTCTTTTGTGTAGGAGAATTTCCAATGAACATGACCTTGGTGTTCTTTAGTTTCAGCTTGTTCATAAGTTCTCCTGGTACTAAAACAAAACAAACACACCAAAATACTCTTAAGTGTTCAATATTAGACTTAGTTTTATTTAATACCTCAAAGGGAGATAAATCATCTAGAACTTTTGTTTGAGTTCTACTGATTAAGTGGCATGCAGCTACTACAACATCTCCCCAAAACCATTTGGGGACCTTTGTGTGAAACATCATTGTTCTCACAAATTTCATCAAATGTCTGTTTTTCCTCTCAGCTACTCCATTTTGTTGTGGAATGTAGGGACAACTTGTTTGATGTTCAATGTCATGCTTGCCCAAGTGTTGCTGAAACTTGGTGCTAGTATATTTCCCTCCATTATATGTTCTAAAACATTTAATCTTGGCATTGTATTAATTAGTAACAAATGTTTGAAAATTAAGAATGCATCAAACACACTATCCTTAGGACTAAGCAATGTAATCCAAGTATATTTATATTTTTCATCAATAAAAGTCACAAAGTAATTTTGGTTTTCTCTAAAAGGAAAGGGAGATGTCCAAACATCAGAATGCACTAAATCAAAACAATTATCATATGAATGAATTGATTTCTCAAAACAGTCTTACAATGTTTCCCAAGAATACATAATTCACACAAGTCATTTTGCAATTTAATTCCAGGGATGATCAATTCTAAAGCTCTAGGATGAGGATGGCCTAATCTAGCATGCCAAAGCTCAGCTGTAATATTAACATTAACACTATTAGCACACGGTTCTTGTAAGGGATGTATGGACAAATCTTCAAGCACATACAAGTCATTCTTTGTTGTTCTTTGTCCAAATTTCCTACTTGTTTCAATATCCTGAAAGTAGAAATCATTACGACCAAATATAGCTTGACAATTAAGATCTGTAGTAGCTCTCTTAATAGACAACAAGATAGATGTTAAAGATGGCAAATAAAAGGCGTTAGATTCTTTATCAAACAATTTAAGCTTCCCAATTCCTTTAATTGGCACATTGATAACATTAGTTATTACCACACTACCTAAGGCATATTCTAAGTTTTCTAGCAAACCTAAATCACATATCATGTGATGAGAAGCTCCAGAATCAACAATCAAAGGTTTAGAAGCTATAAATGTTTGAAAAAAAGCATGAAATGATTTACCCAACACATTACCAGAGCTAAAAGCTTTGAAGAGAGCTTCCAAGTCTGATTTCTTCACAAACTCAGATGAAGAGGCATGGACCGGATTGTTGGCCAAAGTAGATGCGGTTGTGTGTACCAGGTTGGAGAAGCTAGGGCCGTTTGTAGATGAAGCTTTGGACCTGTCAATGAACCAGCTTGGCTTCAACTCAGGATGAATCACCCAGCACTCCTTCTTGGTGTGACCGGTTCTCTTGCAGTGATCACACACTCTTCTTCTTGGAATCAGTTGGCACCTTGAAGAAGCTCTTGTGGCCAACCACCGGTTTTTCCTTTTTTCCAAACAATTGGAGAGACCCTTGCTCCTTCTGAGTCTTGGCACAAACATCCTCTAAACAAGGAAGTTTATCCTCCTTAAGAATATGCTTAATCAAATAAACATAGTTAGTGTTTAAATTCAACGTAACCCAAACACGTTACCTTGTTCTCTCCTTTCATGGAGAGTAATGGGATCAATTGTGGCAGGCCTTAGCATCTCTAGCTCTGCCCATAATGCTCTGAAGGATCCATAATTGATGTGAGATAGTGTGGTAGATGTGATCTTTGACAGAGAGTCTCGGTGCCTTGGATCACTTAAAGAGAAGGAGGTGGATTGAACAGGACCACAAAGGCTGCGGAAGAGCTTTGATACACCAGAGAGTTGTTATTCTTGGAGAAGAAGAACAGAAGCTCCACAGACTCAAGGGTGAGAGGTGGCGGCTGTTTAGGTCTAAAGAGACTTAGGGGTTTTTTTCATCAAAAGAGTTATGTTTTATTCATAGATCAATAGGCTTATAAATATACCTAAGTGTCATATAAAACTTAAAACAAATGGCTGGAAAAATCATCAGGCCCAATCAAAAATTACATAGCAAAATAAAAGCTTAGGCTTAGACTTAAACATAATAGTTTGGGCCAAACCTTTTAATACTTAGTCTATAAAAATAAGAATTAAGAAAATATAGAGAAACTTTATAATGTGAAGGCCAAATTTGGATGGGCCTTGTGATGTGTAGAAGGTCGTGAACAAGTCTCATCTCCATGCACACTAGGAGTATTGCCTCATTATAACCTTCTTCGGAAAACCCATTGGGAAAAAACCGAAGATAGGGAAAAGAGTACAATTTCCAAGCACGTCTTTTGGTGTCTTCACCGGATGGTAATGGTGAAGACACCTGAGGAAGAGGTGTCGTCTAGAAGGAGCCTACATTGCTCCTTATTTGGCGTGAAGGGTGAAGAGGTTGAACCGTGATCGATCGATCGTGAATCTTGAGCCGCTTCCTTTGCTTGACTTTCCACCAGCATGGTTAACTTGGTTCCGAGTGCTTTCTTCTTTGAACGTGTCAGAGGTCCTGGTGGTATGATCGGTGCAGCAGCCGGGACGATGTCCTCATCATTCCCTCCCTCTTCAATAGCTTTGATCTCCAAAGCTTCTTCTTCAACACCTGCATCAAATAACTTCAAGTCAGAAACATTAAAAGTAGTAGATACATTATACTCACCTGGAAGTTCGTGCTGGTAGGCATTGTCGTTGATCTTCCGGAGAACTTTGAAGGGTCCATCTCCTCTTGGCGCCAGCTTGTTTTTCCTCTTTTGGGGAAATCTCTCTGGTCTGAAGTGAAGCCAGCCCCAGTCGCCTTCATTGAAAACCACGTGCTTCCTCCCTTTGTTGGCGTGCTTCTCGGTCTGTCTTGTACTCTTCTCCAGATTTTCTCTTGCCTTCTGGTGTAGGCGCTTGACGAACTTTGCCTTGACTTCTCCCTCTAAGCTTACATCTTCACCCGGTGGTATCGGTAAGAAGGTAATTGGCGTGTTTGGGTGGAAGCCATATACTATCTCGAACGGCGTCATGCGGGTGGCTGAATGCTTAGCTCGGTTGTATGCGAACTCCACGTACGGTAGACAATCCAGCCAGTTCTTCAAATTGCGACCAATCGTTGCTCGCAGCAGGGTGGACAAGGTCCGGTTGACCACCTCAGTTTGGCCATCGGTATGAGGATTGTACGCAGTTGAGAACAGCAGCTTTGTTCCCATCTTCGTACATAAGGCGCGCCAAAAATGACTAAGGAACTTGGTGTCTCGGTGAGAGACAATGGTCCTCGGAATCCCATGCAGACGAACAATCTCCTTGAAAAACAAGTCTGCGGTCTGACTGGCGTCGTTGGACTTGTTGCACGGAATAAAATGCGCTATTTTAGAGAACCGGTCGACCATCACGAAAATGGAATCTTTGTTTTTGAGTTTGGGAAGTCCCAACACAAAGTCCATGGAGATGTCGATCCAGGGTGCGGTCGGAATCGGCAATGGCATGTACAAACCATGTGGATGACGCTTCGATTTTGCCTTATTGCAGATCAAACATCTAGCACAATGCGCTTCCACATCTCAACGTTGGTGCGGCCAGTAGAAATGCTCTTTGAGCATGCTCAACGTTTTGTCGACACCGAAGTGTCCCATGAGACCACCTCTGTGGGCCTCTGTCAGCAGCAACTCTCGAATAGAACCTCGGCGAATGCAGAGCCTCATTTCCTTAAAAAGGAATCCGGTCAAATACGTATAACCGATGATATGGTCCTTTACCATGCTCCTTAAATTCTTCCTTGAAATCGTCATCTTAATGATACAGATCCTTGACCATTTCAAATCCCATAACCTTGGATTCCATAACCGAAATCAGACAGTGGCGCCTTGACAGTGCATCGGCAACAACATTATCTGCGCCTTTCTTGTATTTGACGACATAAGGGAATGTCTCGATAAAATCCAGGCAACGAGCATGTCTCTTGTTCAATTTTGTCTGTCCCTTGAGATGTTGCAAAGTCTGGTGATCCGTATGAATAAGTACTCTCTAGCAAGCAGATAATGCTGCCATGTCTCCATAGCACGGATCAAAGAGTAGAGCTCCTTATCGTATGTAGGATAATTAAGAGCTGCTCCACTCAACTTCTTGCTAAAGTAGGCTACAGGTTTTCCTCCTTGTGTAAGGACTGCGCCTATTCCCACTCCTGAAGCATCACACTCTACCTCAAACATCTTGGAGAAGTCTGGTATTGTTAGAACGGGTGCGCGTGTGAGGCTGTCTTTTAGTAACTGGAAAGATTTCTCTTGTTCTGGACCCCTCTTAAACTCTTGATTTTTCTTTATTTTGGCGGTGAGTGGGCTAGCAATCGTGCTGAAATCTTTAACAAACCTACGGTATAAGCTTGCTAATCCGTGGAAACTGCGAACTTGGCTTGCATTTGTCGGAACTGGCCAATCCTGAATGGCCCTAATCTTTTCTTCGTCCACCTGAAGTCCCCGCGAACTCACAACAAATCCTAGGAAAACCACTTGGTCAGTGCAGAAGGTACACTTCTGAAGGCTGGCGAAGAGCTGTTCCTGTTGAAGAGTCTGAATAACTGCCTCAAGATGCAGCAGATGATCGGCAAAAGTCAAACTTAGATCAGAATATTGTCGAAGTAGACCACAACAAATTTGCCGATGAATGGCCTGAGAATGTGATTCATTAAGAGCATGAAAGTACTCGGGGCGTTAGACAGCCCAAATGGCATCACAAGCCATTCGTAAAATCTTTGTTTGGTCTTGAATGCGGTTTTCCACTCATCACCTTCTCGCATTCGAACTTGATGATATCCACTCTTGAGGTTTATCTTGGAGAATATGGATGCTCCACTGAGTTCGTCCAGCATGTCATCAAGGCTCGAGATAGGATGCCGGTACTTGATGGTGATATTGTTTATGGTGCGGCAATCTACGCACATTCTCCACTTTCTGTCTTCTTAGGAACCAATAGGACGGGTACAGCACATGGACTAAGGCTTTCTCTGACATAGCCTTGTGCCATCAAATCCTGAACCTGCTTCTCCAACTCTTTGGATTCTTCTGGATTAACTCTGTAGGCAGGTTGGTTGGGAAATTGTGCTCCTGGGATGAAGTCAATATTATGCTCAATACCCCTCAGTGGCGGCAGACCAGCTGGCAATTCCTCCGGAAAAACATTAGTATATTTCTCTAGCAGGGCCTTAACCTCCATTGGTAGCAATTCTTCTGCACCTGATGCGTACAAAATTTCCTTGTATACCATGAGGACAACCTGTGAACTCTATGTACGCATTTCTTTGCGGATGTCTGCGACATTTACTAAGAAGTTCTCTTTTCGCGCATGCTGATCATTAGCCATCTTAGATTGCATCTCGCGTACATGTTGTGGTGACATTGGCGCAAGACTGAACCGTCGCTTTTCATAAACGAACGAATAGAAGTTGGTTCGTCCGTTGTGTGTGGTCTCTCGGTCAAACTGCCAAGAACGTCCCAAAATAAGATGTCCAGCTGACATCGGGACTACGTCACATATCACACCATCCTGGTATCTCCCTATACTGAATGATACTTTCATTTGATCGGAGATGTAGAGCTCAGTCTTGTTGTTGAGCCATCTTAGTCTGTAGGGCCGTGGATGATTGTTTACTGCCATACCAAGTTTTTCCACCATGAATTTGCTGGCACCGTTGATGCAGGATCCACCAACGATAATCAGAGAACATACTTTTCCTTCGGTAGTGCACTTAGAATGGAATATGTTCTCACGCTGCTTGATCTTCTCTAATTCGAATCTGGAGTTCAAAACCCGTCTGATCATTAACATTTGTCCATAATCCGCGTAGGCAATCTCCTCATCGGATTGAATACTCTCGACTGCAGTTTCAGCTTCTTCTCTTTCTTCTTCAGATTCGTACTCTCCAAATGCGTTTATAAACATCACCCGTTGGTTAGGGCAATCCCGTGAAATGTGTCATCGCCCACTACAATTGAAGCATGTAATATCACGGCTGCGCTGAGGTTTGGCGGTCGGGGGTGCGGTCCTTGGTGCGGTTGGGCCGACTTTGGGAGCTGGTACCGGCGCTGATGTGACATTTCCCTTAACTTTCTGGTCGACAGGGGTTGCAGTCCGTTCAAATGGCCTGGAACCAGCATTCCAGTTCGTTCTTTGTCTAGGCGGTGCAGTAGACTTGCGCTTGTTACTTTGCTCGATCTGATTGCTAGATGATACATCTCGCCTAAGTCATGATAAGCCTGATGCTATATCTCTCTCGCAATAGGCTCTTGAAGTCCCTCTAAGAACTGTGCCATTAAACTCTCCTCCGAATCATCTATTTCCAGACGGTTTCTTAGATGTTCGAATTCGTCGAAGTATTATGTCACCGATTTACTCCCTTGAGTAAGACGTCTGAATCGCCGCTGTAATTCTCGGTGAAAGTGAGGAGGGACATAACGCCTCCTCATTATCTGCGTCAGTTCTTCCCAGGACGTCAGTAAACTGAATCGGCCTCTACGTCGAACTTCGACTTCTCTGTCCCACCATGCCAGTGCATGGTCCGTGAATTGTGCCGTTGCAAGGGCGACTCGTTTTGGATCTTCATAACCGTAATAGTCAAATAGGAGCTCCATTCGCCGTTCCTAGTCTATGTATTCCTCCGGTTGAGTCTCCCAGCAAACGATGGTGGGCTAAGTTTGACCTCGTGCTGAACTGCTCGGTGATGAGGTTGATCCTCATGTCGATATCCTCAGCCATGCCCCTGATTGGCGGCCTCTGGCATTTCCTGGCATACAGATTGTGCCGGCTGATCGGATCGACGGTCTTGTTCTAGAGCGGCCATGCGAGCTTCCATTCACTCCAGCATGCGCATCATTGCCGTGAAGTCTTGACCTCCTGATTCTCCACTTGTCGACATCCTGGCCCTGCTTAAGGCAAAAGGCTAGGGACCTTTCCTGATATGATCCTGGGAAGGCAGGACCAAAACCCAGTCACGGCACCAAGCTAGGCAAAGGAATGCAGCGGATTTGAGGTTGATGGATTGAAGGAACGATGGTGGGAGGCGAGAGAAATGGAATGAATCCGACAAGAAAGACAAGAAAAGGGGATGGATCTCGTCAAGGCCGGCTTGCCAACTCAAGGGATATGACACACCCGTGAGGAAGACAAGGGTTTCTATGGTTGATTCAAGGATATAACACACCAGGATAACCAGAGAGAAAAGTGATCGAATTCAAAAGGTTTGCAAAAGAAACTCTCATAAAAATTCGATGAAGGTACAAGTGTCTGAGCCATACATGAAATAGCCACAATTACAACGGTTAAGGCATGCATGGAAGGCACAAATTCCAAGGCATGCACACGGATTACATCAAGGTCAAAGAAGATTGAAAGACATTTCGAAAACAAAGCTAAATTCATGCATGGGCCGAATTCAAATGGCCTAAGGCTCATTAGCAAAAGGATTTATACAAATGGACATGGGAGATTGCATTTGGGCCTCATCAAAAACCCCTTTTGGAAAAACCCAATGGGAAAAACCCAAAAGAGGGAAAAAGAGCACAAAAATGCAATCTCTTCCCATCTATATAACTCAATTTGCACAAAGCCTAAGGACCATACCTATGTGGTGTTCAGACGGCCTGGATGTGCTGAAGAAGGCTCCAATCTGGTCTTGAAGCGCCTTGGTCCTTGCTCGGGTCAAAGGGCCTTCTGGAATGACCCAGGGATCAATGGGCCCGGTCGAGTTGGTCCATGGCCGAATGTAGACACGGTCATGTTGAGGTTGTGGTAGAAGACGAGCTGGTCCGGTCTTCTGATCGAGAGGTGAGACATGGTCCTTGTCTTGGGCGGGTGCTTGGTCATGGAGCGGTCCAATGTCCTCCCGTTTGGTTGCCAAGTCTTGTTGAACCTCAGCCGGGTTCATGCCAAGGTCGTGGCAATGGTCGATTGTCCAGCCAACTCCTCGTCCGGATGCTCGTCCACTCGTCCGCGTGTTCGCCTGGTCGACCCGGTCGTCCTGATCCGCATCATTCCCCCCATCTTGAAAAGGATTTGCCCTCAAATCCTGATTGTCTGCACAAAAGGGAATAAGGTCAGCAACATTAAAACTTGAGCTGATAGCATACTTACCTTGTAAATCCAGAACATAGGCGTTGTCATTCAGGCGTTTGGTGACGGTGAAGGGGCCATCAACCCTAGGGAGGAGTTTGGAGCGCCTTTTAACAGGGAAGCGTTCCTTTCTTAAGTGTATCCACACTTGGTCTCCTGGTTGAAATACCACCTTCTTGCGGTTCTTGTTAGCATTCTTGGCATACTGCTTGGTCTTGGCCTCAATGTTCTTGCGGGCTTCTGCATGAATCCTCTGAACCATTTTGGCCTTCTGCTCACCAACCACACTAGATCTCACACTTAAAGGCAGAGGCATTAAATTCAATGGTGACATAGGGTTAAAGCCATAAACAATTTGGAATGGTGAGAACTTAGACGCTGAATGTACGGAATGATTATAAGCAAACTCAAGGTGAGGTAGGCTATCCTCCCACGTCCTAAGATTTTTCCCAACAAAGGCACGTAACAAGGATCCTAAGGTCCTATTCACTACCTCAGTCTGACCATCACTCTCCGGATGACAAGTAGTGGAGAAACATAACTTAGTTCCTAGTTTTGACCAGAGTGTTCTCCAAAAATGACTAAGAAACCGAGTGTCTCTATCAGATACAATACTCCTAGGCATACCATGCAATCTAAATATCTCTCTAAAGAATAGATTGGCAACATGAGATGCATCATCAGTCTTATGACAAGCTAGGAAATGAGACATTTTAGAGAACCGGTCTACAACAACAAAAATCGAATCCTTCCCATTCCTAGTCCTAGGCAGGCCTAAGATAAAATCCATTGATATGTCTAGCCAAGGATGTTCAGGGATAGGAAGCGGTTGATACAAACCGTGGGGTTGGGTGGTCGCTTTGGCCATTTTGCAAGTAGGACATCTATTACACAAGCGTTCCACGTCCTTTTTCATATGAGGCCACTGGAAGTGCTCACGCATAATGGCCAATGTCTTAGCTATACCAAAATGTCCCATAAGCCCACCCGAATGGGCTTCCCTTATGAACAGCTCACGCAGGGAACACCTTGGTACACAAAGCCGGTTTTCATGAAAAAGAAAACCATCCTTCTGATAATAAGAACCTGTAGAAGACTTAGAGCAGGACTTATAGATGTCTCCATAGTCCGGGTCAGTTTCATACAAAGGTTTAATATGTTCAAATCCCAATAACTTAACTTCAAGGGTTGAAAGTAAAGTGTACCTCCTGGATAGTGCATCTGCCACAATGTTTTCTTTTCCCTGCTTGTACTTAATAACATAGGGAAAGGTTTCAATAAACTCTACCCACTTGGCATGGCGTTTGTTTAGCTTCTGTTGCCCTTTGAGGTGCTTCAAGGATTCATGGTCGGTATGGATAACGAACTCCTTGGGCCACAAATAGTGCTGCCAAGTCTGAAGCGCCCTCACCAGAGCATACAGCTCTTTATCATAAGTAGGGTAGTTTAATGTGGCACCACCCAGCTTTTCACTAAAATAGGCAATGGGTCGGCGTTCTTGCATGAGCACAGCTCCAATACCTAAGCCTGATGCATCACATTCTATTTCAAACGTGTTAGTGAAATCAGGTAAAGCAAGTAATGGGGCATGAGTAAGCTTATCCTTGAGTGTCTGGAAGGCCTGTTCCTGAGGTTGTTCCCACTTGAACACCACTTCTTTCTTGATGATCTCGGTCAATGGGGCGGCAAGGGTACTAAAATCCTTAACAAACCGCCTGTAGAATCCAGCCAAACCATGGAAGCTTCTCACTTCACTCACGCTTGTTGGTGTAGGCCATTCTTGGATGGCTTTGACCTTCTCCTGGTCCACACTCACGCCATCATCTTTTTTAGGCACTAACAAGACTGGAACGGCACATGGGCTTAGACTCTCCCTGATGTGTCCTTTCCTCATGAGTTCCTCTACCTGCGCCTGAATCTCCTTAGTTTCAACCGGGTTGGTCCTATAGGCAGGACGATTTGGAAGGGCCGCTCCAGGCACAAGGTCAATTTGGTGTTCAATGCCTCGGATGGGAGGGAGACCTGGAGGGCATTCTTCAGGGAAAACGTCTTGGTAACCCTTCAAAAGATCAAATAACTTGCTCGGCATATCCGGCTTAGGGTTAGTAGCATGGAGGCAAGCCTCCTTAAAATATAATAGCAACACCGGTTTATGGCTATCTAGATTCTTAGAGACTCTACTAGCTTTAATAAAGAAATTAGTCTTTACTTTAGACTCTAAGGAAGTGTTCTCCTGCTTTCTTTGTTGCTTAAGGAAGAGTTGGTCTTTGTATACCTCTTGAGGGGTCATAGGAATGAGTGTCACCTTTCGGTTCTGATGGGTGAAGTGATGCTTGTTCGTGTACCCATCGTGGGTGACCCTACGGTCAGACTGCCACGGTCTCCCAAGCAGGATGTGCCCTGCTTCCATGGGTAAGACATCACACAACACCTCGTCCTTGTAGCTACCAATCTCCAAGGGTACCTTGACCTGTTGGGTCACGCGGAGTTCTCCTGTCTCAGTAAGCCATTGCAAAGGATATGGCCGCGGGTGTTTGGTAACTTCTAGGCCAAGTTTCTGGACCATCCTCTCACTGGCCACGTTGGTACAGCTGCCCCCGTCCACAATGAGGCTACACACCTTCCCTTTAACAAGGCACCGAGTATGGAAGAGATTCTCCCTTTGGTCCGGGTCTTGGGCCTTGGTTTGCACATTCAAAGCACGCCGTGTGACCATCAGCTGGCCTTGGACCGGGGGCTCTTCCACTTCATCCTCGTAATGGTCATGGGCTGGATCCGGTTCCTCTTCCTCATCATCGGTCAAGACCTCTCCATTCTCCATAAGCACCATAACCTTCTTGTTTACACACTCGTTGGCATAGTGTCCTAAGCCTTGACACTTGAAGCACTTGACATCCCTTGACCGTGTGGGCTTCTCATGCGCTTTGCCTCTGTCCCACTTGCTGAGGGTTGGTTGAGGTTCTGGTCTAGTTGACACGGTCCTTGGCTCCACGGGCCGTGTGGGTTTGAAGTCACGCCCAATACCAGGTTTGCTGCCATATGAACCTGCACCAAAAGGAGAGCGGTTAGTGCTTCTTCTTTTAAGCTGCTGCTCTATCAATATAGCTTTGTGTAAGAGCTCTTCAAGCTCCACATAATGTTGGAGTTCCAAGCGGTCCTGGATATCTCTATTAAGGCCGCCTAAGAACCGTGACATGGTAGCCTCACGGTCCTCAGTCACTCCTGCCCTGATCAGTAAAGTTTCCATCTCCTGGAAGTAATCTTCAACACCGCGGCTGCCCTGTGTCAACTGCCTCAGCCTCAGGTGTAGATCCCTGTGGAAGTGTGAAGGGACAAAACGCCTTCTCATGACCAGCTTCAACTCCTGCCAAGTATCAATGGGCGGCTCTCCATTCCTTCTTCTTGATATCACCATCTGATCCCACCAACTGAGAGCATAATCATAGAACTCAGTTACTGCCACATTAACTTTATTAAATTCAGAAAAATATTGACAATTAAACACTAATTCCATCTTCTGTTCCCATTCAAGGAAGGCTGTGGGATCATTTTTGCCATGGAATGCTGGAATCTTCAGCTTAAGATTGTGTATGCTGTCTTGGACTGGTGGCGGCCTATGCATCCGCCTGTGTCTCCTTTGGCTGTGATCTGAGTAGTCACTAGGGTATAGATGTGCGTCCGCTTCATCACCAAGGAAACTTTGGTCGGCCGGATTCCTAATGGAAGACACCTCTTCCCTAAGCCCCGGCGTCCTGGTGCGTTGTCCTTGTGAACCGGCCCGTTGAGGGGATTCTCTGAGAGGCGGATCAGGCCGTGGAAGATCCGGCTCCTGGAACAAGGCACGCCGTCTGTCTGGTCTCGGCTCTGGGAAGATATGTCTGATATCCTCACGCAGGCCATCTCTCAGTCCAGCCTGCATGGAGATAAACCGCTCTTCCATCATATTGTTCATCCGCATGGTCCCTTCTGATTCTGACTCTTCACCTGCCATGGACACACACTAAGAGCAAGTCAAATGTTCAAAAAAACACACACAAATGACAGATCTTAATCACGGTTCAAAGTAGATGAATGGTCACTTAAAAGTTTTCCAATGAAAAATCGAAATACAACAAAGGTTAGAGAAGTGCTCAGCCTGATGTGTGCTCTGATACCACTTGATATGATCCTGGGAAGGCAGGACCAAAACCCAGTCACGGCACCAAGCTAGGCAAAGGAATGCAGCGGATTTGAGGTTGATGGATTGAAGGAACGATGGTGGGAGGCGAGAGAAATGGAATGAATCCGACAAGAAAGACAAGAAAAGGGGATGGATCTCGTCAAGGCCGGCTTGCCAACTCAAGGGATATGACACACCCGTGAGGAAGACAAGGGTTTATATGGTTGATTCAAGGATATAACACACCAGGATAACCAGAGAGAAAAGTGATCGAATTCAAAAGGTTTGCAAAATAAACTCTCATAAAAATTCGATGAAGGTACAAGTGTCTGAGCCATACATGAAATAGCCACAATTACAACGGTTAAGGCATGCATGGAAGGCACAAATTCCAAGGCATGCACACGGATTACATCAAGGTCAAAGAAGATTGAAAGACATTTCGAAAACAAAGCTAAATTCATGCATGGGCCGAATTCAAATGGCCTAAGGCTCATTAGCAAAAGGATTTATACAAATGGACATGGGAGATTGCATTTGGGCCTCATCAAAAACCCCTTTTGGAAAAACCCAATGGGAAAAACCCAAAAGAGGGAAAAAGAGCACAAAAATGCAATCTCTTCCCATCTATATAACTCAATTTGCACAAAGCCTAAGGACCATACCTATGTGGTGTTCAGACGGCCTGGATGTGCTGATGAAGGCTCCAATATTGTCTTGAAGCGCCTTGGTCCTTGCTCGGGTCAAAGGGCCTTCTGGAATGACCCAGGGATCAATGGGCCCGGTCGAGTTGGTCCATGGCCGAATGTAGACACGGTCATGTTGAGGTTGTGGTAGAAGACGAGCTGGTCCGGTCTTCTGGTCGAGAGGTGAGACATGGTCCTTGTCTTGGGCGGGTGCTTGGTCATGGAGCGGTCCAATGTCCTCCCGTTTGGTTGCCAAGTCTTGTTGAACCTCAGCCGGGTTCATGCCAAGGTCGTGGCAATGGTCGATTGTCCAGCCAACTCCTCGTCCCGATGCTCGTCCACTCGTCCGCGTGTTCGCCTGGTCGACCCGGTCGTCCTGATCCGCATCATTTCCCGAGAAAGGAAAGCTTCCCGAATAATTCTTGAAACAAAAGGCAGCAAGAATGGAAAGTTTCTAAGGATAGATACTTTCCTTATCAGGGAACACACAAGATGCAATTAATTCTAACATGATATCTAAAAAAATTTAAATGTTAATCTAAAATTTCATATTCTATATGATCCTAAATTTAAATTCAACAATAAATAAGGAAATAAATAGATAATCTAAACTTTCCTAATCTATATGATCCTAAATTTAAATGCAACAATAAATAAAAAAATGAATAGGTTATATAAACTTTCCTAATCTATATGATCCTAAATTTAAATGCAACAATAAATAAGAAAATAAATAGATAATATAAACTTTCCTAATCTGTATGATCCTACATTTAAATGCAACAATAAATAAAAAAAACAAAAGATAATCTAATCCTAGCAAGAAAATATCAAAAAAAAGAAAAAAAATCGCCTAAAACTAGAATAGGAAAATATCCTGGTCAAATAAATCTAACTTAATGCTAAGTCTAAGAAAATGGAAAACTACCTAAAATTTATGAAAACTTCCTAAACTACCTAGATGCAAATTAGTTACTAAATTTAATGTTGAATCTTCGACTAAGGAAAATCTCCTAAAATAAAAAGGAAAATCTAACTAACAAAGGAAATTTCCTAATTTTTTCTAGATGCAAAATTTAATTGTTAAGAACCTAGACTAAAACGCAATACTATAATAAACCTAGCTAAGAAATCGACTAAACCTAGGCTAGTTCAAATGACCCTAAACACTAATGACTCGGCTAGGACCTAGGAACAGGGACGCGACCTAACGTGAACCACTACCCCGACTCGCGAACAAGGCAAACAAGGAACTAACCTAGACGCGACCAGCGGACTGAGCTAGACCTAGAAAACAACTAAATCTTGAACCTAACTCGATAAGACTCGGCACACGAGAAAGCTATGCAAACCCTAAGTTGTCTTAGACACCTAAAACCTGCTAACAAGGGACCTAGCAACCTAGGCAACACATACAAGCATAACCTAACAAGCAAACTAGCCTAGAACTCGATGGAACAACTAGACACTCACGCGAACACACACACACAAAGCTAGATCGACTAAAAACACTTCTTAGGGTGAGAGACTTGAACCCTAAGCAGCTAAGAACACAAAGAACAATGAACACACAAGAAAAAACACTCACGTGAATCACAAGCAAAACTTGTGACTTACGATTTCTCAAGACAAAGTAGGTGTTCTAGGCCCTTTCCGAGTCATCAGAAAAATCTACGACAACGCCTACCAGCTAGAGCTCCCAGGTGAGTATAACATTTCTACTACGTTCAATGTTGCTAACTTAGAGTTGTTTGATGCAGGTGAGGCGTTCGCTTTGCATACCAAAGCACTTCAAGAGGGGGGGAATGATGAGGACATCGGACCATCTACCGCATCGAAAGTGCCATCCGGACCATTAACGCATGCTAAAGCCCGAGCTCTTGGGAACAAATTCAACAAGCTTGCAGAACGAGCAAGTGACTGGCAGTCCGAGCCCGAAGGCCCACCAGACGATACACTGGCCCATGAAGGCCCATTCAAGCCGAACAAGGAACCATGGAGGTTCCTGCTTGAAGATTCCTCTACCTTCGGTGTCTTAACCATTATTCGTCGATGAAGACACCAAAAGCCGTTGTAAGACATTGTACTCTTTTTCCTATCTTCGATTTTATCCCACTGGATTTCCCGAATAAGATTTTAACGAGACAACACTCTTAGTGCGCATGACTACCAATACTCGTTCATGAACCAACCACCCTACACGAGTCTAAGTCGGTTTCGCCCCCCTCCTTATGGTTGCTTATCCATCTTGTTCTTTATTTCTTTTATTTAGACTAATTATGAAATTAATATCTTAAGCCCAATTTCTTACATTTTTAGGCGAATCGGCCTTGGCCCAAGTCTTCATGTTTTAAGCCTTGGCCTAGGCCAATTTTATTTCCAGCCATTTAGACTTCATGTTGTTTTATTTTACACTGCTTGTTATTTTTGGTTAAACATCATGTTGTTTACCCTAAGTTGTAATCAAAGCCTATATAAGCATTTTTATTAGATTAATGAAAGACAACACAATTTTACACAAAAGAAATCCCAAAGACGCTGTATAATCTTGGCGCCTCTCTCCTTTACTGAGCTAGCCGTGAGCTTCATACTTCTAGGCTGAATTTTCTTGGTGTATCACAAGTCTTCCGCAATTTTTATGGTCTTCTCGATCCATTCTCTTCCATTCATTCGCTCCTAGAGGTCTCGAGATTCTCGACTGATAGTAGTCCTGCCAACACGCTTGTATCAAGTATACATGTTGATTTTTTTCTCTTTCTTAGGATTGAAGAGGGAAATCTCTTTCTCAAAATCTAAAAACTAATGAATATCTAATATTTTTGTGATTCCAGGTTAAGAATGGGAACCCGATGCCATGGGCGCGTGGAGTGACCTCAATCAGCCTCAATTTCAAGGATTTTAAGATCAACAATGAATCAAGAAACCACGACCATTTCTCTCAATCAACTAGCTATAATGGACATTCTGGTAGTGCCAAAACTCACTTGGTTCATGCTGAATCAATAGATGGTCGAATTTCCCTTCTGTCGGACCATAGCCATCTAGTTCGACCACCCGAGAAACTTCAAGAGGATACAATTGTTTCTATAGATCCAATGAACGTCTCAGCTCATTCAATGACAAGAACCAAAGCCCAAGATTCCCAAGAAGATATAAGAGACGAGCTAGGATTGATTATAAACAATTCCAGTGAGGTATGGGCTGAACAGATTCCTTACTGGCCCCGAAAGCTGAAGGATAGACCTCCATGGGCTATATTTATTTATTTGGGCTTTTATTTTTGTAAATATATTGTAATTGGGCTTAGTGAAGTATAAACCAAGTATGATTAGTATTTGGGCTTTATAAACCCATTAGGAATATATTAGACTTTTAAACCAAATAACTTAAATTAAACAAGTAGAATTAGAATTAGGAATAAACCTGGTGCATTAAAATTAAACTAGGAAGTTAGTTAGGATAAATTAGATAAAATATATCATTCTGGTATATTTTTTTAGGATTAGAATAGAATAGATAGAATATTCTATTCTAAGCATAATATTGTTAGGATTTTCTGCCTTTAAAAAGGCATTCATCCCCCATTGTGACACACACAAATTTTAATATTAAAAACTAGAGAACTTTTCTTGTTCTTCCTTTTTGCCTTCTCTGTTCTGCAGATGAACATTGATCATTTTTCACACCAAGGGTAGAGTGATCTACTGTAATCTTCCGTGGCTCTATAACTGGATGAACCTGTGCCATAGGATTTGTTAAACATCTTTGGAGCAGCCCATAGCCTTGAAAAGAAGCCCATCGCCATCTCATCATTTAGTTCCCCTTTTCCTTCCTTTAAGTGATCTTAGGAGAGTCAGCCAATCCAGGGCCGTTCCATTTGGTATCAGAGCCACTTGGAGGTTATAGTTTGAAGTCTCATTCTGTTTCACCATCAATTCATCATACATCTAGCAAATCTGCCATGGATTCTTTTGAAAACAAAAGAAGCTATGGAGAGAAGGTGAAACAACAAGCAACAATGGAGAGAGTTGCACCCATCCAGACAGTGAACCTAAGTGAATTGGAGGATCTAACAGATCTGATTTACAATCAGATGAGGGACAAAATTTTCCACAAGCCAAGGTGGGAAGCGCCTGATCTTAGACCAGTAAGTCCAAAGAGCAAGTCAACAACAGATGTCAATCCCTACTATTTTCAGGAAATATAAAAGACCCTGAAGTATACTTGCAGTGGGAAAGCGATATGGAAATGTGGCTACAATCCAACAAAGTTCTCAAGGAAGTGGAGTTATCGCAAGTGGTCTCAGCATTCACAAGAAAAGCTCATGAATGGTGGTTAAAGGAAAACCTTTCATCCATCTACAAGAAGCCAGCGCCAGATTGGAGATGTCTCAACATGCATGAAGAATTTGTAGGGAAGGACCAAACCACCCCAACCAGAGTGACGTCTATATCACCATCAGCTAAGGAGCTCGAAATCAAGAGACATGAAGAAGATACATAAGATTTCATCCTGCAGACTATCAACAAACCCAAAGAAGACATACGACCAATCAAGGGATCATACAAACTGGACCTAGAGGAATTAAGCAACAAATCTACTTGTTCCAGAATCTCAACTCATTAAGGAATCACTGAGAAAAATAATTGGGTCACAATCGTTCCACATGAAGGAGATATTCAACTTTCAAGTCAGCAGACTTCCATTGAAACTGAACGAGACCAGCGGGTAGCTATTAGGGATTCCAATTGAACCAGGATGAACCAAGTTGTAAACCAACTTGTTTTTGAATGCTAACCCATCAGAGGTGTGCGGAGACGTGGTTTCATTATAAAATTTCTTATGGTTTAAAAGTTATACAACATCTAAACTAGAAGATGCTCGACTTGCCTTATTTGGAAGCTCACGGATTCAACCACTTCCAACCAAGACTTTGGCGACCAGGAAAGGAATATAATAATTTAGGAGGCATATATAATCATCCAGGGTCATATATCATATTAGAGAGCTCGGATTTGAAAGCAAATCCTTTTAAAGGAAAATGGGATGGAGTGATCTCGATCAGCCTCAATTTCAAGGATTTGAAGATCAACAATGAAACAAGAAACCACGACCATTTATCTCAATCAACTAGCTATAATGGATATTCTGGTCGTGCCAAAAATCAATTGGTTCATGCTGAATCAAGAGATGGTCGAATTTCCCTTTTGTCGGACCATAGCTAGCTAATTTGACCACCCGAGGAACTTCAAGAGGACACACTTGTTTCTATAGATCTAATGAACGTCTCATCTCATTAAATGACAAGAACCAAAGCCCAAGATGCCCAAGAAGATATAAGAGACGAGCTAGGATTGATTATAAACAAGCCCAATGCAGTATAGGCTGAACAGAGTCCTTATTGGCCCCGAACGCTGAAGGATATTCATGGGCTATATTTATTTATTTGGGATTTTATTTATGTAAATATATTGTATTTGGGCTTGGTGAAGTATAAACTAAGTATGATTAGTATTTGAGCTTTATAAACCCATTAGGAATAGATTAGACTTTTAAACCAAATAACTTAAATTAAACCAGTAGTATTAGAATTAGGAATAAACCTGGTTTATTAAAATTAAACCAGGAAATTATTTAGATTAGATTAGATAAGATATATCATTCTGGTATATTTTTTTAGGATTATATTAGACTAGATAAAATATTTTATTCTAGGGATAATATTGTTAGGATTTTTTGCATTTAAAAAGGCATTCACCCCCATTATGACACACAAATTTTAATATTAAAACCTAGAGAACTTTTCTTGTTCTTCTTTTTTGCCTTCTCTGTTCAGCACATGAACATTGATCCTTTTTCACACCAAGGGTAGAGTGATCTACTGTGATCTTCCGTGGCTCTATAGTGTGGTGAACTGTGCCATAGGATTTGTTAAACATCTTTGGAGCAGCATATAGCTCTGAAGAGAAGTTCATCACTATCTCATCATTTATTTCCCCCTTTTCCTTCCTTCAAGTGATCCTAGGAGAGTCAGCTAATCCAAGGCCGTTCCATTTGGTATAAGAGCCACTTGGAGTTTAGGGTTTGAAGTCTCATTCTGTTTCACCATCAATTCATCAGACATCTAAAAAATCTGCCATGTATTCTTTTGAAAACAAAACAAGCTTATGGAGAGAAGGCGAAACAACAAGCAACAAGGGAGAGAGTTGTACCCATCCAGACAGTGAACCTAAGTGATAAGCAATTGGAGGATCTAACAGATCTGATCTACAATCAGATGAGGAACAAAATTTTCCACTAGCCAAGGTGGGAAGCACCTGATCTAAGACCAATAAGTCCAAAGAAGCAAGTCAACAACAGAGGTCGATCCCTACTATTTTCAGGAAATAGAAAAAACCCTAAAGTATACTTACAGTGAGAAAGCGATATGGAAAAGTGGCTACAATCCAACAACATTACCAAGGAAATGGAGTTATCTCAAGTCGTTTCAGCATTCAATGGAAAAGCTCATGAATGGTGGTTAAAGGAAAACCTTCCAACCATCTACAAGAAGCCAGTGCTAGATTGGAGAGTTCTCAAGGCACGAATGCATGAATAATTTGTAGGGAAGTATCAAGCCACCCCAACCAGAGTGACGTCTCTATCACCATCAGCTAAAGAGCTCAAAATCAAGAGACATGAAGAAGATACAGAAGATTCCATCCTGCAGACTATCAATAAACCCAAAGAAGACATACGACCAATCAACGAATCATACAAACTGGACCCAGAGGAATTAAGCAACAAATCGACTTGTTCCAGAAACTTAACTCATCAATGAACGTCTCAGCTCATTCAATGACAAGAACCAAAGCCCAAGATTCCCAAGAAGATATAAACTTAGCTAGGATTGATTATAAACAAGCCCAGTGAGGTATGGGCTGAACAGAGTCATTACTGGCCCCAAAAGCTGAAGGATATACCTCCATGGGATATATTTATTTATTTAGGCTTTTATTTATGTAAAATATATTGTAATTGGGCTTGGTGACGTATAAACCAAGTATGATTAGTATTTGGGCTTTATAAACCAATTAGGAATAGATTAGACTTTTAAACCAAATAACGTAAATTAAACCAGTAGGATTAGATTTAAGAATAAACATGCTTCAGTAATATTAAAATAGGAAGTTAGTTAGGATAGATTAGATAAGATATATCATTCTGGTTTATTCTTTTAGGATTAGATTAGACTAGATAGAATATTATATTCTAGGCATAATATTGTTAGGATTTTCTGTCTTTAAAAAAGCATTCACCCCCCCCCCCCCCATTGTGACACACACGAATTTTAATATTAAAACCTAGAGAAATTTTCTTGTTCTTCCTTTTTGCCTTCTCTGTTTAGCAGATGAACATTGATCCTTTTTCACACCAAGGGTAGAGTGATCTACTGTGATCTTCCATGGCTCTATAGCGGGGTGAACCTGTGCCATTGAATTTGTTAAACATCTTTGGAGCAGCTCATAGGTCTGAAGAGAAGTCCATCGCCATCTCATCATTTATTTCCCCATTTTTCTTCTTTCAAGTTATCCTAGGAGAGTCAGCCAATCCAGGGCCGTTTCAGCGCGATAAGAGCACAAAGAGGAGGAAGAATCCCCTCAACATCATGACGATGAATACATGCGAGACAGCGACGAGGGACATGAATGAGAAACAAAGGACAATAACGAAGAAAGCAGAGGCGAAATGGAGCGCACATCACATATCCTTCCAATACTACGCCACAAGTCAGAGTTGCTACCGACTACATTGAATTCTTTATGAAAGGAAAACCTTATCGTGTAACGATAAGCGAAATCAGCAATATCTTTGGACTCCAGCAAGGGTTTGACCTCTCATTCAACGGTCTAGGATTAAGTGACTTGGGACACGTATTGTGCTGTATCTCCAATGAGAGTTATGAAGCAGACGCATGCAAAACATCATGCATATGGCATCCAGCCATCAGGTACATTAACAAGACCCTAGTTAAAACGGTATTCTCCCGAACTGAAACTGAAACGATAAAGTAATAGGAGATGGTATGGCTGAAAAAGGTATTCAAACCTATCTGAGGGTTTGCTTGGACTACTCACCGATGGAAGGAAACAGCGACCACAAGTTTATGGCACCGGCGCTAATACACAGATTTATGAAGATGCGAGAGAAAGTGATGTTACAGCACCGAGGTAGGTCAAGATAACTAAGCATAGGAGGAATCGTCACCTTCATACTCTTGCAAGCATGCGTCCTAATTGCAGACAAGCCCACTTTCCACCAATTACTAGATGAATCAAAATTAAAAAACTCATAGCTTTTGGGAGGAAGAATAGTAAGCATCCTCATCTATCGATTCCACGTTGAAGGGGCAATAGACAGAAAGAATCTTAATTCCACACCGGCCTCTCACGAACATACTCAAGAGGGTGAACATCATCTTCTTCCCTCCTCTCTCGGCATTCCATGCAGACGCTCTGCCAACAATAAGCCCGTTCCAGAAAAGAGCCACTACAATCAGAACAAGGCAGGAGCACGGTGGACCATTAGCAGCAGGGGAAACAACGCAAGGAGCTGAGCGTTATAGTTTTGTACCATACACTGAGCCAATCGTAAGCAGGCCCGTGCGATCAGCCCATGAGCACATCAGCCTCCTGTAATCTTTCTGCCAATACCAACCACGAAGCATCAACAAGGTCACTCGTGCGGTTCAAGAGATAAAGAAATATTTTCAGGAGTTGAGTGGGAAGATGAGTTACCAAACCGGAGCTGGAATGAGCAGAAAATTCTCGAGGACATGACCGACCAAACGCCAAACCCCACTGTCAGGTGATGAATCCACGAACAAGGATTCTTTCTCAGTATTACACATACACCTTTGTTTATACATGCATCTGTTTTCTTTTCTTTTAGTTAGTTTAATCCTTTCCAATTTTTTACTCACATCGAGACTGTATGCATTAAGTCTGAGGAAAGGATCATGTTGCTAACTTTATTTTTTTATTCTTTGATGACTTTGAAAGACTCTTTTTGGATCGAGAAAAAAAAAAAAGACTTTCTTGAGTATAAACGAAAAGATAACTGTATCTAATTTTGTTGTATTTTTCAGCACTGAACCAATCATTGTTAATATATATTGAGTTTACAAGGCCAGGGCGTTAACATGATGTCTTGAACCACCCAGATTTCTAGTGTAAACTAAGATAACAGTTATAACGCGATTATATTTTATCGTAGAACTTTGTTCTCTTGTTGTGTTCGTTTTGGCTTTGAACAGCCTGGTTTTTCATGAGTGAACTTGGAGAATATAGCTTTTCATTTATTATCCTTATAATCTTCACCATAAGTTTGTGTGAATCCTCTAGCCATCAACCTAGCTTTATACCTATTTATCTCACAATTGCTTTTATATTTAATGGTGAAGATCCATTTAGAATTTACAGCCTTTTTACCTTTTGGAAGAGTAGCTGGTGCATAGGTGTGATTCTTCTCCATAGTTTGTCCTTCAGCTTGAATTGCTTCTCTCTACTCCTTTATCTCCATAGCTTCCTCATTGGTCTTTGGAATCTTCTCTTTATCAAAGCTAACAGTAAATGCAACATGAGAATCAGGTATATGAACTAGATTACACACTTCCTGGTCATGATGAACTACTGCATTGTTATTGTAGTAGAAGTTGGGTGGGAATCTCTGCCTTGTACTTCTTCTAAGAACAACAATTGATTCCCCTTTTTCTTCTTCTTCTAGAGCATCCACAAGATTAGGTTGAATGTCCATTGGTCTTTTAGAAGCTGAGACTAAGATATCTCCTTCTGAATCCTCCTCTTGATCATGTCTAGGTTTCTGGTCCCCCTCATGACCAAGGGGAGGTAATTGGCCTTGTTGAAGAGAAAGCTGCGCCAGGGGTGATCTCGGCACATCCCGGGGTTGAAGTCGCGCCTGTGACCTTGTTCGAGGCCAGGAGGAGGATGGGACCATGGACGTGCGTAGATCAGATGGAGCCATGGAAGTGGCTGGATCATATGGAGCCATGGACGTGCCTGATTCAGATGGAGCCATAGACGTGCCTGGATCAGATGGAGTCATGGACGTGCCAGGATCAGCTGGTCCAAGAGCTGAAGCAGGCTGGGACGTGCCTAGGTTGCGCCTGGGATGGACCTGGGTCACGCCTGGATCGGACGTGGGTCGAGCTTGGGTGAACACGGCTCAGGCTAGGCTGGTCCTAGTTCGGGCCGTGCCAATACAAAATCTGATTGTTCTAAAGCTGATCCTGGCGCTTGGTGAGTTGGTCCTGGGCCAGGTGCTGGTGCCTTTGGAGGGACTATATGAATGCTTTCCAAGATCATTCTTAGATTTTCAGCTTGGTCATGTCTTGTTGTTGAGATGTCCTTGAATTTTTCTCAAGTTTCTTCTTCATAGAATCCTTTGGATTCTTGGAATTTAACATCTCTGGATACTAGGACTCTTCTAGTCTCTAGATTGTAGCATTTGTATCCCTTTTGTGTAGGAGAAAACCCAATGAACATTGCCTTGGTGCGCTTTGATTCCAGTTTGTTCCTAAGTTCTCCTGGTACTAAAACAAAACAATCACACCCAAATACTCTTAAGTGTTCAATATTAGGCTTTGTTTTGTTTAATACCTCAAAGGGAGACAAAACATTTAGAACTTTTGTTGGAGTTCTATTAATTAAGTAGCATGCAGCTACTAAAGCATCTCCCCAAAACCATTTGGGGACCTTTGTGTGAAACATCATTGTTCTCACAACTTCCATCAAGTGTCTGTTTATCTCTCAGCTACTCAATTTTGTTGTGGAGTGTAGGGACAGTTTGTTTGATGTTTAATGTCATGTTTGGCCAAGTGTTGCTGGAACTTGGTGCTAGTATATTCCCCTCCATTATCTGTTCTAAAGCATTTAATTTTGGCATTGTATTGATTAGTGATAAATGACTAAAAATTAAGAAATGCATCAAACACCCTATCCTTAGAACTAAGCAATGTATCCCAAGTATATTTAGATTTTTCATCAATAAAGGTCACAAAATATTTTTGATTTTCTCTAGAAGGAAACGGAGATGTCCAAATATCATAATGCACTAAATCAAAACAATTATTATATGAATGAATTGATTTTCCAAAACAGTCTTACAATGTTTCTCAAGAATGCATGATTCAGACAAATCATTTTGTAATTTAATTTCAGGGATTATCAATTCTAAAGATCTAGGATGATGATATCCTAATCTAGCATGCCAAAGATCAGCTAAAACATTGAAATTTACACTATCAGCATACGGTTCTTGTAAGGGATGCATGGACAAATCTTCAAGCACATATACGTCATTATTTGTTGTTCTTTGTCCAAATTTCCTGCTTGTTTCAATATCCTGAAAGTAGAAATCATTAGGACCAAATATGGCTTGACAATTAAGATTTGTAATATCTCTCTTAATAGACAACAAGTTAGATGTGAAGGATGGCAAATAAAAGGCTTTAGATTCTTTATCAAACAATTTAAGCTTCTGAATTCCTTTAATTGGCACATTGATTCCATTAGTAATTACCATACTACCTAAGGCAGGTTCTAAGTTTTCTAGCAAACCTAAATCACTTATCATGTGATGAGAAGCTCCAGAATCAACAATCAAAGGTTAGAAGCAATAGATGTTTTGATGTAAGCATCATGGGTGGCTATCTTTTCACCGAGAAACTCAGGTTGCTGGACAGAAGAGATGGAAACGAAGGGTGGATCGAAGGGACCACACAAGCTGTGAAAAGGGCTTGTGATACTCCAAAAATTTCAACCACAAAGGTTGAAGAACACGGCAACTCTCTTAGAAGAGGGTGGCGCTGATTTTTGTAAGACACATGTCTAGGTTTAATTTTCTGAAAAGTCTATCTTATTATTACTCATAACTTAGGCTTATATAATGCCTTAAGTCTAGGGCTTATAATTATTCAGATTACAAATGAGCCAATAACCCAAAAGAATGAAAACATAATTAAAATTGGGCTTAAGGCCACAATTAACTAAAACAAAACAAATGGGCTTAAAAGCCTCTAAACTATACTTAGTTTATTTTTAATCAAAAATGCCGCCTAAGTAGGAGTTTGATAGAACGCCTTGAAGAATTGTGGAAGATGAAACATAGTGAACAAGTCTTCTTCGTCGTGCACAATAAGGATGTTGCCTCGTTAAAACCTTCTTCGGAAAACCCAGTGGGACAAAACCGAAGATAGGAAAAAGAGTACAATTCTTTAGTATGTATTTTGGTATCTTTATCGAATGGTAATGTTAAAGACACCGGAGGTGGAAAAATCTTTGAAAAGAAACCTCCAATGTTCCTTATTTGGCTTAAATGGACCTTGATGGGCCTCTGCGTCGTCTGGTGGGCTTTTGGGCTTGGAAGCTGGATCGATGTCCTCATCATTCTCTCCCTCTTGAAATGCTTTGGTCTCCAAAGCAAACTCTTCACCCAGTCTTCGGTGGGCTGCCTCTGGGATGTCAGGTCGACGCCGAGGTTGCGCAGGCTGCATCATGGCTTGATTGTTCTACGGTGATAATGATTTCTCGCTACCTGCCATGTTTCCTTTCACAAGAAAAGAAAATTTTCGAAAATGAAAAGTTTCCAAAAAAAAAAAAATGAAAACTTACATAAATGGAAAATTTACAAAACCAAAAAAAAAAAAAATCTATAAATGGAAACAAAATTTTTAATTTCTAAATGTGCACAAACAAATATATGGACTTCAAAAAAAAGAAAAAAAATTCTAGGACTTAGAAAATTTTATGGAAATCTAACTTAAGGCCTAAAACACTAAAGGAAATCAGATATCTATAACTCTAGATAAAAAGAAAATTAGTTATTGGCCTAGTCTAAGTAAGGAAAACTACTTAATACATAAATCAATAGAATGGAAATCTTCTAGTACCTAAAATATAAAAAAGGAAAATCAGACTTATTACCCTAACTATCGGAAGGAAAGTTACCTAATCCTAGACTTGGACTCAATCACACAAACCCTAAGGTGACGACTCGACTTAAACCTAGGACTGCTACACGACGCCCACAAACAGAGAACCTAAGACACTCGCGAACCTAGACTGACTTAAAACCGCTAGCTAGAACGAGAAACTCGAGCCCTAGTAAGCAAATAGAAGCGCAATCAACTACCCTAGCCACACATGTGAGTTCAAGAGATATTGACACACGATTTCTCAGGATGAATAAGTGTTCTAGGTGAGTTTCTTTTACCCCTAATTTGTTTTAAGACAACCTAACCATTTTTTATAGTTTTGTTTTTATAAAGGAAATCAAACAAACACAATAGAATAAGCAATCAATTTATATATATATATATATATATATAAATGAAAACAAAAACATGGATTGATAAAACCTGATTTTTTTTTCTTTTTTATAGGGGGAGACTTGATTCCTTCACCTTTTTCCGAGAACCTCAGGAAGAAAAGAGAAAGAAACACAATCAAAACCCAAAAACTATTGCAACACAAAACAAAGAAAAATCGCCAAAAACAAAAGGATATAATCAACATGATGAGCAGGAGCTTTAAGCTCTGATACCAGATGATGTAAGCACCATGGGTGGCTGTCTTTTCACCGAGAAACTCAGGTTGCTGGACAGAAGAGATGGAAACGAAGGGTGGATCGAAGGGACCACACAAGCTGTCAAAAGGGCTTGTGATACTCCAAAAATTTCAACCAGAAAGGTTGAAGAACACGGCAACTCTCTTAGAAGAGGGTGGCGCCGATTTTTGTAAGATACATGTCTAGGTTTAATTTTCTGAAAAGTCTGTCTTATTATTACTCATAACTTATGCTTATATAATGCCTTAAGTCTAGGGCTTATAATTATTTAGATTACAAATGAGCCAATAACCCAAAAGAATGAAAACATAATTAAAATTGGGCTTAAGGCCACAATTAACTAAAACAAAATAAATGGGCTTAAAAGCCTCTAAACTATACTTAGTTTATTTTTAATGAAAAATGCCGCATAAGTAGGAGTTTGATAGAACGCCTTGAAGACTTATGGAAGATGGAACATAGTGAACAAGTCTTCTTCGTCGTGCACACTAAGGATGTTGCCTCGTTAAAACCTTCTTCGGAAAAACCAGTGGGACAAAACCGAAGATAGGAAAAAGAGTACAATTCCTTAGTATGTCTTTTGGTATCTTTACCGAATGGTAATGGTAAAGACACCGGAGGTGGAAAAATCTTCGAGAAGGAACCTCCAATGTTCCTTATTCGGCTTAAATGGACCTTGATGGGCCTCTGCGTTGTCTGGTTGGCTTTTGGGCTTGGAAGCTTGATCGATGTTCTCATCATGTTTGAAAAGAAGCATGAAGTGATTTACCCAACACATTACCAGAGCTAAAGGCTTTGAAGAGAGCTTCCAAGTATGATTTCTTCTCAAACTCAGATGAAGAGGCATGGAACGGATTGTTGGCCAAAGTATATGTGGTTGTGTGTACCAGGTTGGAGGAGCTAGGACCGCTTGTAGATGGAGCTTTGGACCTGTCAATGAACCAGCTTGGCTTCAACTCAAGATGAAGCACCCAGCACTCCTTCTTGGTGTGACCGGTTCTCTTGCAGTGGTCACACACGGTTCTCTTCTGCTTGGATTCAGTTGGCGCCTTGAAGAAGCTTTTGTGGGCAATCACCGATTCTTCCTTGTTTCCAAACAGCTGGAGAGACCCTTGCTCCTTCTGAATCTTAGCACATACATTCTCTAAACTAGGAAGCTCTTCCTCCCTAAGAATGTGCTTAATCAAATCAACATAGTTAGTGTTCAAAGTCAAAAGTAACCCAAACACCTTATTTTGTTCTCTCCTTTCATGGAGAGTAATGGGATCAATTATGGCAGGTCTTAGCATCTCCAGTTATATCCATAATCCTCTAAAGGATCCATAATTCTCTAAAGGATCCATAATGCTTTGTGAACTCAGCATCCTCCTGTCTAAGATCATTCAAATCTTTTTTTACCTCAAAAATTCTCATGAGGTTTGTAGTATTGCCATATTCTTTTTTTTTAAGCTCCCAAAGATCTTTAGCATTTTCACAATATGAATATTCTTATAAGAGAGATCCAGCTAGGAAGTTTTGGAGTATAGAAAATACCATCTGGTCTTCCTGAAACCATTTATTTTGATCATCTTGATCATCTGAGTCATCCCCTTCAATGGCTAGAACAGGCGCCATTGTTATATGACTCCATAAGCCTTTGTTACACAGGGTGGTCCTTATGGTTCTTGACAAGAGTAAATAATTCATCCCTTGAAGCAAAACAGGGTCTTTCAAATGCGCTTGGTCAAAGAATAATACATGTTCTATAACCTGCAATACAGAAAACCTCAAGACACTACACACGCGCTACACTACTTACACTAGTGGCGCGTCCAACAGAACTGAAAGAAGGTGTAACCACTAAACAACCACTGGTCAACAACTTAAACCTACTTCTACTGCTTAAATAACAAAGATCCAGTGAATAACAGATGCTAAAACTACCTAACCAAGTCAAAAACAACCTTTCCTACCTTTTTAAAAAAAAAATATTTTAACATTATTAAAGAAAACCTTTCTTGAAGTGTAAAACTCTTTGGAATGAAATAAAACTTCTTGAGACCCTCCACAAGATCCTAAAATAAGTTTTGATCGTCCAAGATTTGCAAAATATTAAGAAAAATTAAAGGGCAAATCGGACCTCCTGAATCATCAACTAGGCTCGTTTTAATTGAGTTTAGGCTTTGGAATCACTTGATTTGATGAAGAATTGAGGGAGATATGCACGTTGCAAACCCGTAGTCTCCCGGCGAAGGAAATCGCGACACCACCTTATGAGGACTTGGATAACTTTTGACTCAGGCCACCAAATTAGATGAAACCACCGGGGAAATACTCAGAACTCAACAAATAACAATACTTGATGAAGAAAATGGCAAGAAATTTCATGTTCTTGCCCGATAACCTGATGAACACACGATGGTCTCGCGGTAAACCTGGTTTGTACAAGAAGATAAGATTCTGCGGAATTTTATGCCAGATTAATGTAACATGACTCTGATACCATGAAAGTTTTTGAGTTTAAGAGATTTAGAGATTTTTAGATTGAGAGAGAGAGAGATTAAAGAGAAAAGTAAGAATGATTATTATTGAGATTTTAGAAAAATGAATTTCTTGCTTACAAAGGAAGAGAGAGATAACTATTTATACTAAACTAGTCTAGGCTTGTTTGGATACTAAGATAGCCTAATACATGTTTGGCTACAAGGATAACATATCATTAATCACAAACAAGCCTAAGCCACTCCCTTTGGACACATGGCTCCTACTTAGAGTCTAAGGCACACTTTCTTCATTTCTTCTCTTTGTCTTCATCATTCTTCTTCATTCAAAAATATACCACTTGAGATCAATTTTCTAATGGTCTTATGTCGTCAATGTATATGACGTGATTTACCATTGTACAAATTATTGTTTGCACGAGCTATAGTCAATTGGTTATCACAGTGTATTTGTTTTGATGATACTGGTTTTTCCCACATCTGGATATCGGCTTTGTCTAATACAATGAATTCTGATTTCATTGTTGGTCTAGCCAGAAGTGTTTGTTTGGAAGATTTCTAGGATATTGCGGCATCACCAAGTGTACATACATATCCATTTGTTGATATTGAGTTTTTGGAGTCATTTATCCAATTAGCATCAGTGTGACCTTCCAAAACTGTTGGTTATGAACCATAGTGCAACCCATAGTTTTTAGTAAACCTTATGTAATTTAATACTCTGGTTATAGCTTTCCAATAGGTGTGTCATGGATTGCTCGTGTACCTACTTAGTATATGAACTGAGTGTGCTAAATCTGGTGTAGTACAATTTTTCAAGTACATCAGATTTTCAATCACACTAGCATATTTGTTTTGTGATACAGGTTCACTTGAATTTTTTATCATATGAAGAGTAGTATCTATAAGAGTTTTTGAGGTTCCACTTGAATATTTTTTAAAATTTATCAAGACCTTTTCAGCATAATGTTCTTGGGATAATATGTATCTGAAAGATTAATAGTTTAAAAGATTTATAGATTTGGAGATTGAGAGAGAGAGAAATTAGAGAGAAAAGTGAGAATGAATATTATTGAGATTTTAGAAAAATGAATTTCTTGCTTACAAAGAAAGAAAGATAAATCTATTTATACTATTCTAGTCTAGGCTTGTTGGATACTAGAATAGCCTAATACATGTTTGATTACAAGAATAACATAACATTAATTCCAAACAAGCCTTCTCTTAAGAGTCTAAGGCACTCTTTCTTCATATTTTCTTCATTCCAACACTCCCCCTAAAGTTAAGTCATGGAGAATGCCTAAGCTTGTAACCATGAAGCATTACCTCATTAAAAACCTAAAGAAGGAAAACCCAATTTGACAAAACTTTTTCTATGGAAAAAGAGTATAACACTACATGATCAGGATCAGTGATGTGGAATGGACATGAGGCCAAGCCTTACGTAGATAGAGCCGCCAGTCTTCAGTGTAGTAGCCTTGGTGAACACATCTGCTAGTTGATCCTCACTCCTTGTGTAGCAAGGTAAGATGATTCTATTTCCAGTAGCTTCTCTCACCTTATGGCAATCCACCTCAATATGCATGGTTCATTCATGAAACACATAGTTAGATGCAATGTGTATAGCTGCTTGATTATCGCAATGGACAGTGATAGGAGACTGTAAGATCACGCCAAGAATATCAAGGAGAAGTTGCTTCAGCCAGATGTATTCTGTAGTAAGCTTCCTCATAGCCATGTGTTCAGCTTCTGCACTAGAGCAAAATACAACCTTCTGCTAGTCTTCCAAGTCACAAGATTACTTCCTACGAAGGTACAGTAGCCGGTTGTGCTTCTCATATCTTCTTTGTCTCCTGCCCAATATGTATCACAAAAACCTACAACTTATGTGCTTCCATTACAACCCATCCATATACCTTGTTCTTTAGTGTCTTTCAAGTATCTCAAGATGCGCATAATCATGTCCCAATGTCTTATCTTTGGGTCTTGCATATGTTGAGAAACCAAACATAAGTCAGGTCTAGTGATGGTTAAGTATATGAGCTTACCAACCACTTTTCTATACAGCTTTGCATCATAGAACTCGTCATTTCCTAGCTCCCCCTCAGGTTCTATCTTGTAACCTTCTCTAGAGGTGTCTTAGCTGGTTTAGCTTCCATCATACCTGTAGAGGTTAGTAAGTCAACAATATATTTTCTCTGAGATAAGAAGAGACCTTTCTTGAACCTATACACTTAAATTCCTAAGAAGTATTTAAGTTCACCTAGATCCTTAATATCAAAGACACTCTTTAAAAAAGCTTTAGTAGAATCAATGCCTACTATATCAATCCCTGATATGATTATTTCATCCACATAAATGAGTATAACTACAATACATTTCTTACTCTGAAGTGTAAAGAGAGTGTGTTCAACTTTTGACCTTTTGAAGCCTTTGTCCCTTAAGGTCACATTCAGCTTATGGTACCAAGCTCTTGGAGAATATTTTAAGCCATAGATAGCCTTTCTTAATCTCAGTGTATTGCCGCCACCTACTTTGTTACAGGCCAGGCCATCTGGTCAGAGAGGCGGTCGGAGGAGGGAGGCCCGGACGATGGAATGGTGGTACTGACGGCTGTGAATTCCTGGTCGAGAAGTTACGGCCTTGAAATGGCTATACGGACGGGCAAACGGTAAGGAAATGAGCGATGAAGGATGTATTAAAGCGCGCGAGTCAGGACGGGAAAGCGACTGGCGGGTGCGGAACGTTGGAACGGGCTGGAATGAAATGGGGTTTCTTGATGCGACTTGAAAGATGGATTGAAGGCAACACACCAAGCTATGTCTGGCTTGGATACAGCCTTTCCAAGAAGAGAGACACACTCAATCTTCAAGGAAACTCTCCTTCCTTCTTGGAGACACACTCACACAAGGAAGAAAATGAACAGACCTATGCGGCCATGTAATAGGGTTTTGGGTTCGAAAATTGTCTGCTTAGAAATGAATAAGAGTTTGCCTTTTATAGGCTACACACATGTGACCTAGTTGACCGTGGTCAACAAAACTTATCAAACCCCAAAACGACTAAGTCATAAAGAAAATGCAAAGGCTAAACACATGCCTAAGATAGGATCAAGCCTAATTGATTTTAAATGGACATATCCAACTTAGAAATCAATGGGACACTAGGCTTGATGCCTTAGACTTTCAGGTCTCATTAAAAACCTTTCCAAGAACCCATTATGGTAAACTTAGAAAGGAAAAGAGTACCCTAATCATCTAAGGTCTTTAAAGGTGCCCTTACTCAAGGATAGTAAGGACACACAAGACCTTATCCCTAAGGCTGTGTGCATGGATGTCCTGGTCAGGAACACCCAGCTGAACATGATCAAGCGGCTGGCTGGTGTCTTCAATCTCCTCTTCCTCTACCATTACCGGATGCATGAGCTAGATTGGTTTCTGCTTGGTCTTCATGGGGTTGATCATCCTTGCTCCTGTATTGAGTTCCTTGGGCGGCCCTGCTCCTGGTCATGATGCGGTGGGACACATATGGAGTGGTCTGAACCTCATCCTCCAAATACCGGGTCGGTGTGGCTTGGATGACCCCATCATCCCCACCCTCTTCAAGTGCTTTGGTCTCCAAAGAGCCAACGTCCTGTGCATCAAAGGGAGATAAATCAGAAACATTAAAGGATGAAGACACATTATACTCACCTGGTAGCTTGAGTCTGTAGACATTGTCATTGATGCGTTCCACCACTTGGAATGGCCCATCTCCTCTGAAATCCAGCTTGTGCTTGCGCTTGTTGGGAAAGCATTCTGGCCTTAGGTGTAACCACACCCAATCTCCTGGTTGGAACACCAGCTGCTTCCTCTTCATGTTGATCCTAGATCGGACTTGGTCGTTCCTCTTCTCAATCTTGTCGTGCACTTGCTCAAATATCCTCTTCATGGCTGCGGCTTTAGCTTCTCCTTCAAGATCCATGGTCTCGGTCGGTGGCAGGGGTGCCTGTGGTAGAATGCTTGGCCGAATTGTAGGCAAACTCCAACAAGGGAAGGCTCTCCACCCAAGTTGTTAGATGGCCTCCAATTGTTGACCTCAAGAGTGCTCCTAAGGTGCGGTTAACCACCTCGGTCTGCCCATCTGTTTGAGGATGGCGTGGTAGAGAACAAGAGATTGGTACCAAGATTCTTCCACAAAGTCCTCCAGAAGTGGGACAAGAACTTTGTGTCCCTATCCGATACAATGGTCCTTGGAATGCCATGAAGTCTCACCACCTCTCTGAAGAATAGGGTCGCGGTCTGAGAGGCATCATTGGTCTTTGAACAGGGTATGAATTGAGCCATTTTGGAGAAACGGTCCACCACCACAAACACCGAGTCCTTGTGTTGAATCTTGGGCAACCCCAAAACGAAATCCATGGAGATGTCTACCCATGGTAGAGTGGGGACTGGCAGGGGCATGTACAAGCCGTGGGGGTGGAGTCTGGACTTTGCTCTCTTGCAGGTGATGCACCGGTCACAGTGGGTGGCTACCATCTTCTTCATCTTTGGCCAGTAGAAATGCTCCTTAAGAACACTGAGGGTCTTCTCAACTCCAAAATGACCCATAAGGCCACCACCATGAGCTTCCTCTACAAGCAACTCCCTCATTGAGCATTGAGGAATGCACAACCGTTTGTCCTTAAAAAGGAACCCATCATGGAGAAAGAACCGCGTATATGCTCCTGTTCCATGCTCTTCATAGGCTGTCTTAAGGTCTGGGTCTTCAGGGTACATGGTCTTCAAGTGTCCAAATCCCAAGACTTTAGCATCCATTGTAGATATCAAAGCATGCCTCCTTGACAAAGCATCCGCCACCACATTTTCCTTTCCCTTCTTGTATTTGATCACATAGGGAAAGGTCTCTATATACTCCAGCCATCTAGCATGCCTCTTCTTCAATACAGTTTGGCCTCTAAGATGTTGCAAAGTCTCATGGTCTGTATGGATCACACACTCTCTAGCCAAGAGGTAATGCTGCCACGTTTGCATTGCCCTGACCAATGCATACAATTCCTTGTCATAGGCTGGGTAGTTCAGGGTAGCACCGGTTAGCTTCTCACTAAAGTAGGCCACTGGTCTTCCCCCTTGAGTCAGAACCGCCCCTATGCCTACTCCTGAGACATCACACTCCACTTCAAAAGTCTTCTCAAAGTTGGGTAAGGCAAGGATAGGTGCATGGGTCAGCTGGTACTTGAGCTCCAAGAAGGCTTGTTCTTGCGTTTCTCCCCATTCAAAACTCGTGTTCTTCTTGATCAGGGAGGTTAACGGTGCAGCCAAGGTGCTAAAGTCCTTCACAAAGCGCCGGTAGAAACTGGCCAATCCATGGAAACTTCTAACTTGACTGATGGAGGTCGGTCTAGGCCAGCCAAGTATGGCTTCTATCTTCTCCACATCCACTCTGAGTCCCTGTGAGCTGACCACAAAGCCAAGGAAAACAACCTCATCTGTGCAAAAGATGCATTTAGACAAATTGGCAAACATGTGTTCCTTCCTAAGAGTCTCTAAGACTTGTTCTAAATGCAGCACATGATCAGACAAGCAGGAGCTATATATCAAAATATCATCAAAATAGACAACTAAGAACTTGCCCATAAAAGGTCTAAGGATATGGTGCATGAGGCGCATGAAGGTACTTGGGGCATTGGAGGCCGAATGGCATGACTAGCCACTCATACAAGCCATGTTTGGTCTTGAAGGCGGTCTTCCACTCATCCCCTTCTCTCATTCTCACTTGGTGATACCCACTCTTCAAATCCATCTTAGAAAAGATGGTTGCCCCACTCAGCTCATCCAACATGTCGTCTAGCCTTGGGATTGGGTGGCGGTATTTAATGGTGATGTCGTTGATGGCTTGGCAATCAACACACATCCTATAAGAGCCATATTTCTTGGGCACAAGGAGCACAGGCACGGCACATGGGCTTAAGCTCTCCCTCACATATCCCTTGGCCATGAGGTCTCGGACCTGAGCTTCAAGTTCCTTGGCCTCCGCGGGATTGACTCAGTAGGCCGGCCTGTTTGGGAGTTGGGCTCCAGGAATGAAGTCAATCTGGTGTTCTATGCCTCTCAAAGGTGGCAATCTAGCTAGTATCTCTTCAGGGAAGACATCCTTGTACCTGTCAAGTAAAGCTCAGATTTCCCTTGGCAAGACCATGTTAGTATGCCTAGCATTCAATAGATCCTTGTAAACAATCAAAACAACCTGCAAGTTGGATCAAAGAGGGAACGTCTGACATCACTAGGTGTAATCAAGAAATTGGTTTTAGACATGCATTTCTCTTTGGCTAACTTGACTTGCATCTCATGAACTTTGGCAGGCAACAATGGTGCTAAACTAATCCGTTTCTTATTCATCATAAGGGTATACTTATTAGTCCTACCATCATGCACAACTTCCCTATCAAATTGCCAAGGTCTGCCTAACAAGATATGAGTGGCTTGCATAGGAACTACATCACAAAGGACCTCATCAACATACTTGCCTATGCTAAAAGAAACCTTGACTTGTTCACTAATCTTCAATTCGGTTTTATCATTAAGCCACCTTAATCTATAAGGTCTAGGATGTTTAGTAGCTACCAGATTCAATTTCTCAACCATGTAAGTGCTAGCCACGTTAGCACAAGATCCACCATCAATTATCAGAGAACATACCTTACCACTTACCATGCAACGGGTGTGGAAGATGTTTTCCCTTTGGGCTGTCTCATCCGGCTCTTTGATGGTGCTAAGGACCCTTCTTGAGACCAGGAGGTCTCCCACTTCAGGGTAGGCTACATCATCCTCCTCTTCATCAGCTTCCTCAGGAGGCTGCTCCATCTCATCTTGAGATTCATAGTCACCAGATGGGGTGATGATCATAGCCCTGGGATTTGGGCAATCCCTTGCATAATGCCCTCGGCCACGGCATTTGAAGCACATGATATCCCGGGTTTTGGGACCAGTAGGAGTAAGTCTGGCGTCTGGTCTTGGGGCAGGGGTGGTCTCCCTGGGCTTGTATGGAGGTCTCACGTCCTGGGCTATGGCTTTGCCTCGGTCAGATTGCCTAGTGAAGGCAGGATTCGAACTAGAAGCTTGCGGATTTGGGTTTGGGGCAGAGGATCTCCATGGGTTATTGACCACAGCTCTGGTCCTGGTCTTCCTCTTGAGCTGGCTCTCTACTTGGGTGGACAGATGTAGTAACTCATTGATATCGTTGTATGAATACATCTCCACCTTGCTAGCAATCTTCTCTTAAAGACCATCCAAGAATTGGGCCATGAGAGTCTCTTCGGTGTCTTCTAAGCCAAGCCGGTTCCTCAGGTGTTCAAACTCTCCAAAATATTCCTCTACACTCCTCTGGCCTTGGCTGAGCTTCCTAAATTTCTTCTGAATCTCCCTGTGGTACATAGGTGGAATGTAATTTCTTTTCATCATGAATTTCATGATCTCCCATGATCTAACCGGCTCCTCTCCTCTCCTTCTCCTTTTAGCCGAGTCTTGATCCCACCAGGACAGGGAATGATCAGTGAGTTGAGCTGCTGCATAAGCCACCTTCTTGGGTTCTTCAAACCCATAGACATCAAATATGTGATCCATCCTTCTTTCCCAGTCCAGGTATGCTTCCGGGTCTACCTTGCCGGCAAAGATGGGGGGCGTGATCTTGAGGTGTGGGGAGTGAACTCTAGGTGGGTGGTGATGTACCCTCTCCTCAGGAAACCTCCTCTCTCTGTGTCTTGGCCTTCTGAAATGGGGTGGGAAGGCCTCTTCCTCAGACAAACCCTCCATGTCTTACTCCGGCCAAAGGGGTGGTGGCGCCCTCGATTGTGGAGGTGGAGGCGCTGGTGTAGGTTGTGGTTGAGGCTGCTCCACTCGACCAAGCCGGTCTCCCAGCTGCTGAAGCTGAGTCTGAAGTCTGGTGAGTATCTCTGCTAGGGCTGGATCAGCCATTTAGCTCACGGGTACCTTGCAAAAGAAAATAGTCAACGAGTCAAAGTAGCTTAAATTAATGACTTAAGTTTAATATTAATGACTTGATTAATGTTAAGTTTAGATTTAAACTAATTACTAAGCCTAATCAACATTCCGATCCCTACTCATTAACACCTTGTGAACCTCCAAAAGAAAAGCAAGAAAAATTCAAATTTCAAACCGGTCAAAGGCTAGAGACAATGTGACATCATCCGGTGAGGACCGCAAGGTGACTCACCGACCAGACCTGTCCAAAAGCAAGTCTGTCTCTACCTAACTCTATCTTCTTCAATGAGCTCAACAATGGCGGTTTCTAAACAGATGAACAAGTTCTATCAACCTAACTAGACAACTAACACAAACTTCCAAGTTCACAACTTAGCAAACCCTAAACAAAGAGTAACAAGCACGCAAACAAAAACCCTAACATTTGCTTGCACAAAACCAAAACCCTAAGTGAAAGAGTGGAAAGATGCAACCTTTCTTCAGGAACTTGAGCTCTGATACCAAAAAATGTTACAGGCCAGGCCATCTGGTCATAGAGGCGGTCGGAGGAGGGAGGCCCGAACGATGGAATGGTGGTACTGACGGCTGTGAATTCATGGTCGAGAAGTTACGGCCTTGAAATGGCTATACGGATGGGCAAACGGTAAGTAAATGAGCGATGAAGGATGGACTAGAGCGCGCGAGTCAGGACGGGAAAGCGACTGGCAGGTGCGGAACGTTGGAACGGGCTGGAATGAAATGGGGTTTCTTGATGCGACTTGAAAGATGGATTGAAGGCAGCACACCAAGCTATGTCTGGCTTGGATACAGCCTTTCCAAGAAGAGAGACACACTCAATCTTCAAGGAAACTCTCCTTCCTTCTTGGAGACACACTCACACAAGGAAGAAAATGAACAGACCTAGGCGGCCATGTAATAGGGTTTTGGGTTCGAAAATTGTCTGCTTAGAAATGAATAAGAGTTTGCCTTTTATAAGCTACACACATGTGACCTAGTTGACTGTGGTCAACAAAACTTATCAAACCCCAAAACGACTAAGTCATAAAGAAAATGCAAAGGCTAAACACATGTCTAAGATATGATCAAGCCTAATTGATTTTAAATGGACATATCCAACTTAGAAATCAATGGGACACTAGGCTTGATGCCTTAGACTTTCAGGTCTCATTAAAAACCTTTCCAATAACCTATTATGGTAAAATTAGAAAGGAAAAGAGTACCCTAATCATCTAAGGTCTTTAAGGGTGCCCTTACTCAAGGATAGTAAGGACACACAAGACCTTATCCCTAAGGCTGTGTGCATGGATGTCCTGGTCAGGAACACCCAGCTGAACATGATCAAGCGGCTGGCTGGTGTCTTCAATCTCCTCTTCCTCTCCATGACCGGATGCATGAGCTAGATTGGTTTCTGCTTGGTCTTCATGGGGTTGATCATCCTTGCTCCTGTCTTGAGTTCCTTGGGCGGCCCTGCTCCTGGTCATGATGCGGTGGGACACATATGGAGTGGTCTGAACCTCATCCTCCAAATACCGGGTCGGTGTGGCTTGGATGACCCCATCATACTTGATCTTCTAGACCTGATGGTGGTGTCAACATTAACTGAGTGTAATTTAGCTACAGGAACAAAATTATCCTTATAATCTTCACCATAAGTTTGTGTGAATCCTCTAGCCATCAACCTAGCTTTATACCTATTTATCTCACCATTGCTTTTATATTTAATGGTGAAGATCCATTTAGAATTTACAGCCTTTTTACCTTTTGGAAGAGTAGCTGGTGCATAGGTGTGATTCTTCTCCATAGTTTGTCCTTCAGCTTGAATTGCTTCTCTCCACTCATTTATCTCCATTGCTTCCTCATAGGTCTTTGGAATCTGCTCTTTACAAATACTAACAGTAAATGCAACATGAGAATCAGGTATATGAACTAGATTACACACTCCCTGATCATGGTGAACTACTGCATTGTTATTGTAGTAGAAGTTGGGTGGAAATCTCTGCATTGTACTTTTTCTAAGAACAACAGCTGGTTCCCCTTTTTCTTCACCTTCTAGAGCATCTGCAAGATTAGGTTGAATGTCTCTTGGCCTTTTAGAAGCTTAGACTAGAATTTCTCCTTCTGAATCCTCCTCTTGATCATGTCTAGATTTCTGGCCCCCCTCATGACCAAGAGGAGATGTTTGGCCCGGTTGGAGAGAAGGCCTGGTCGAAGGCGCCAAAGTTGGACTTGGTGCCGGCAGTACCCGCGCCTGATCCTGTGTTCTAGGCCGGGATGATGATGGAGCCATGGATGGAGCATCAGCTGAGACCGGTACTTCCTGTATCTTAACTGGATCATGGGCTGGAGCGGGCTGGGACGAGCCTGAGACCTATTCTTGCCGAGAGAACGATGGTGTTGGGTCGTGCTTGGGCAAACGCGGCTCGGGCTGGGCTGGTCCTGGTTCAGGCCATGCCAGTACAGGAACTGAAGCTTGTCCTAGAGCTGGTTCTGGAGCTTGATGAGGAGGATCTGGGCCAGGTGTTGGCGCCTTAAGAGGGACTATGCCAATGTTTTCTAAAATCCTTCTTAGATTCTCAGTTTGGTAATGTCTTCTTGTTGAAATGTCCTTGAATTCTTCCAAAATTCCTTCTTTATAGAATCCTTTGGACTCTTGGAATTTTACATCTCTGGATACCATAACTCTTCTAGTTTCTGGGTTGTAGCATTTGTATCATTTTTGTGTAGGAGAATACCCAATGAACATGGCCTAGTCTTTGGTTCCAGCTTATCCATGAAACTAAGCAAATTAACCCAACTATACTATTTTTCATCAATAAAGGTCACAAAATATTTTTGGTTTTCTTTTGAATGAAAAGGAGATGTCCAAACATCATAATGGACCAAATCAAAGCAATTATTATATGAATGAATTGATTTCTCAAAAACAGTCTTACAATGTTTCCTAAGAATGCATGATTCACACAAATCATTTTGCAATTTAATTCCAGGGATTATAATTCTAAAGCTCTAGGATGAGGATGACCTAATCTAGCATGCCAAAGTTCAGCTGTGACATTGACATCTACACTAGTAGCACATGTTTCTTGTAAGGGATGCATGGACAAGTCTTCAAGCAAATTCATTATTTGTTGTTCTTTGTCCAAATTTCCTACTTGTTTCAATATCCTGAAAGTAGAAATTATTAGGACCAAATATAGCTTGACAATTAAGATCTGTAGTAGCTCTCTTAATAGACAACAAGTTATATGTGAAAGATGACATATAAAATGCTTTAGATTCTTTATCAAATAATTTAACATTTTCAATTCCTTTAATTAGCATATTGATTCCATTAACTATTACCACACTACCTAAGGCAGGTTCTAAGTTTTCTAACAAACCTAAATCACTTATCATGTGATGAGAAACTCCAGAATCAACAATCAAAGTTTTAGAAGCAATGGATGTTTGAAAAGAAGCATGAAGAGATTTACCCAACACATTAACAGTGCTAAAGGCTTTTACGATAGCTTCCAACTCTGATTTCTTCACAACTCAGATGGAGGAGCTTGGACCGGATTGTAGGTCAATGAAGGGGTGGTTGTTTGCACCAGGTTGGAAGAGCTAGTGGTGCTTGTTGATGAAGTTTTAGACCTGTCAATGAACCAGCTTGGCTTCAACTCAGGATGAAGCACCCAGCACTCCTTCTTGGTGTGACCGGTTCTCTTGCAGTGATCACACACGGTTCTCTTCTTCTTGGATTCAGCTGGAGCCGGCTTAAAGAAACTTTTGTGGGTAACCACCGGGTCTTCCTTGTTTCCAAACAGCTGAACAGACCCTTGTTCCTTCTGAATCTTAGCACAGACATCCTCTAAGCTAGGAACCTTGTTCTCCCTAAGAATTTGCTTAATCAAATCAGTGTAGTTGGTGTTTAAAGTCAATAGTAACCCAAACACCTTATATTGTTCTCTCCTTTCATGGAGAGTAATGGGATCAATTGTGGCAGGTCTTAGCATCTCTAGCTCTGCCCATAATGCTCTAAAGGATCCATAATGCTTTGTGAACTCAAAATCCTCCTGTCTAAGATCATTCAAAGCTTTTTTACTTTAAAAATCCTCATGAGGTTAGTAGTATTTTCATATACAGTTCCCAAAGTTTTTTTACCTTTAGCATTTTTACAATATGAATATACTTTTAAGAGAGATCCAACAAGAGATTTTTGGAGTATAGAAAGTACCATCTGGTTTTCCTGTAACCATTTGTTTTGATCATCTTGATCATCTGAGTCAGCCCATTCAATGGCTAGAACAGACGCCTTTGTAACATGATTCCATAGGCCTTTGCTACATAGGATAGTCCTTATGGTTCTTGAATAGAGGAGGTAGTTCGTCCCTTGAAGCATAAGTGGAGATTTTAGGTTCATTTGATACTCCATCAGACTTGGTTTAAGACCAGCAAGAGGATAATAACAAAACAGTAACCAAACGCACATGCGCTAGACCACAGGAGCAAGAATGCGCGTTCAAAAAACTTCAGCCGTGAGAAACAACTTCCAACAGCCCAACAACCCTTGACCAACAACTTTAACAGCCTGCTAATGTTTAACTAATAATGATCCAGTGATCAAAAAGTGATAAAACTGCCTAATTAAAGTAAGAACCAATTATCTCTTCACTTTAAAAAAATAGAATTTTGACAATTTTCAAGAAAACATTTATTGAAGTTTAAAATTCTTTGGAATGAGATAAAATTTCTTGAAACACTCCAAAAAATCCTTAACTATCTTCTGATCATTCAATATTTGAAAAAGATTGTGAAAATTTGGGTTTTTACCACCAAAACCCCAAAGAGGTCAAATCTGGATACGTCGGATTAAATCGATCAAAAAAACTCCAAAACTTGATAAAGGGAAAATCGGACCTCCTGAATCATTAAAAAACTCGTTCTACTTGAGATTAGGCTTTGTAATTGCTTGATTTGATAAAGAATTGAGGAAGATATGCTTGTTACAAACTCAGACACTTGCGGTGGGTGTGATTGTGAAGCCACCGGAGGAAAACTTGGATATCTTTTGACTCAGGGCACCAAATTGGACGAAACCACCGGGAAAATGCTCAGAGATTGCCGGATAACAACCCTAGATGATGAATATGGCAAGACAACTCGAGTTCTTTGTCGAAAAACTTGATGATCATACGATGATCTCGCGGCATCCTTGGATTTTGATCCTGCGTGATGATTGTATGCAAGAAAGGAAGTATCTACGGAATTTTTATGTCAGATTGATGTAACCTGTTTCTGATACCATGAAATATTAAGAGTTTAAGAGATTTAGAGATTTGGAGACTGAGAGAGAGAGAGAGAGATTAGAGAGAAAAGTGAGAATGAATATTATTGAGATTTTAGAAAAATGAATTTCTTGCTTACAAAGGAAGAAAGAGAAATCTATTTATACTAATCTATTCTAGGTTTGTTTTGATACTATAATAACCTAATATATTTTTATTATAATAATAACATAACATTAATTCCAAACAAGCATAAGTCACTCCCTTTGGAGCTTGTTTCAGTCCATACAACAATTTAACCAGTCGACAGACCTTGTGTTATTGTCATGGTACAACATACCCTTCATGTTGTTTCATATATATTTCTTCTTTTAAATCTCCGTTTAGAAATGCAGTTTTTACATCCATATGGTGGATTTCCAGATTTCGTAATGCTGCAATGCTTACGAGATTTCTGATAGAAGTTACTCTCGATACTGGAGAATATGTATCAAAGAAGTCTAAACCTTCTTTTTGGCGGAAACCTTGAACTACAAGTCTAGCCTCGTATTTGTCGATTATGCCATCCGTTTTTAATTATTTTGAAATATTCATTTACAACCAAAAGCTTTGAACCCTTCAGGTAAATCCGTTATGTAAAACATATGGTTTAGCATAATTAAATCGAATTTACTTTTGGCGGCTTCCTTTCTGGTGTAGACATTGCTTCAGCGAAGATTTTTGGTTCATTTTCAGTGAGTAAAATCATTAAAAATTGTCACCAAAGGTTTTTTCCTTCCGAGCTCTTTTACTACGCCTGGGTTCATTTTCAGCGTCTTCTCCATTCTCTAAAGATAAGGGAGGAGCGCTTGTTTCGCTTGCGTCTCTTTCTTTCCTATTCCGCTTAAGGTTTAATTTATCCTTACAAAGAAATATGTTTTCAAAGAAAGACGCATTTCGCGATTTCATTATTGTATTTACATGGATATCCAGTATGTCTGATTTGTGAACCAGGAACCGATAAGTACTACTTTTGTGTGCATATCCAATAAATATACAATCTACTGTTTTAGGTCCAACTGTGACCTTTTTAGGAAGACTACTGCAACTTTTGCTAAGCACCCCCACACTTTCAAGTATTTGTATGATGAAATTGTACCTTTCCACAGTTCATATGACATTTTTTTTGTTACTTTGTGAGGAATCTTATTAAGAATATAATTAAAAGTCATTAGAGCTTCCCCCACATGTTCTGGGTTACGCATGATTATTGCATCATTGCTTTCATTATTTCATTTAGAGTTCGATTTTTACGTTCTACAACTCCATTGGTTTCATGTGAATAAGGAGCAGTTGTCAAATGAATGATTTCATTTTCTCTGCAGAATACATCAAATTTTCCTTCATATTCTCCACTTCTATCACTTCTAACTATTTTAATAGTTCTTCCGAGTTGATTTTCGACCTCTAATTTATATTCCTTAAATTTATCTAGAGCCTCATTTTTGCTATGTAACAAGTAAATATAGCAGTATTTTGTGCAGTCATCAATGAAAGTCACAAAATATTTTTTACCTTCTCTTTTAGGTAAATACTTTAAATCGCACAAATATTTGTGGATTAGCCTTAGAGGTTTTATAGTTAGTATTCTAAAAAAAAAACATATGTTATCATCTTTGAGTTAGTTCTCTAATTTCAGTATGGTCAATGAGATATAAATCTTCTCATACAATATAATGAATTGAGCTCCATCAATTATGTCAATCTTTAGTCCTATGTGTATCGCACTAGGCACTCATATGAATCTGGCCCAGTCATATGTGACAGACCACTATTAAATTGAATTTGATGTGTCGATTCACTAGACTCGTAACCAATAACACATCCACCATAATCGGTGTCGAAGTCATTATTTATTACAACAATTAAATTTTTAACTTCTAGAAATTTTAAATTCAGAAAAAAGCAATTTAATTTGATATTAAGATAAGATGAAACAATTTAAATTATTCAGATAATTTTTATAAGTCATCCAATTAATTTCCAGAATCCAATGATGTAAAAATGTTTATATAAATTAACTACAAAAATTAATTGTTTTAAACCGCTTTTAATATGGTTTTTTAAAAAGTTTTTACCAAAATTAATGGATATTAATAACGTTGTACCAAAAATTAATTGGTTTTCAAAAAATTATTTTACCAAAAGTAATTGGTATTAATAATGTTTTTCTGGAGTTATCAAAACCTTTTTTGCAAACTCGCTAAAGATAGCGTTTGCAGAAAACGGTTTTGTGTATGCACATAGTATTGATTTTTAAAAATGGTTTACAACAAATCGTTTAAACAAATTTTTGTAATCGTTTTTCTAAATTTTTTTATAAAGTTTCGCAAACTCGCTATAGAGCGTTCACGAAAAGCGTTTGTTTTTAAACATGTCGTAAACTCGCTGTAGAGTGTTCGCAGAAACTGTTTATATAAGAATTCAAAATGAATCGCAAACTCGCTGAATCGCGTTCGCGTAGACGTTTCGAGATCGATCGATTCAAAATTCAGATCGATTGATCCGGTATGAAATCATTAGATATCGTTTTGCATATTCGCTTTTTGAGCGTTTGCAGAAATGATTCATGATCGTTTAAATTCGTTTTGCAATCTCGTTTTTCAGCGTTCGCAGAAACGATTACAAATTGATTAAAAATCATTTTTCTTAAATCCGATTGTAGCTATTTGCTAGAAGCTGATTTATTGAGTTAAGACTGTAGGACATGTAAAACCGGATAAGAAAATACGATTTGATAAAATCCGATACAATGGTGAAAAATCGGTTATAAGTGAAATCAATTTGTGAAATACGATTTAACAAAACAAAAAATCTGATATTTTTTCTTAATTCAATAAAGCGCTCGTTGTGCGACGATTTCTGTACGTTTTTTTAAGTCCCATGATACAATCGTTTATAGACCAATTCGCAACACTCGAATTCGGAATCTGCGAACTAGTTAGTACGATATACTCAACAATAAAAATTCGTTTCTGAAAGAAAGAAACGAGAATGAGAGCAAAATAAATATACTAAAATTATGAAATATTAATTAACACTAGTTTGTTAAATATATATATATATATATATATATATATATATATATATATATATATATACTCTAGTTTTTCTCTCCAAAACACAAGTGAATTATTGACCGAAAAACACACAAGTGAATCTGAATCCAAACTGAGACCGAACCAAGCCAAAATACAACTCGAGTGCACATAACATATTTTTTTTTATAATCCGAAAACCCAACATCTTAAAAACCCAAACTAAAACAAACCAAATGATTGCATAAACTGAACTTATTTTATATGATGCAACCGGCACTCGATTTTTAGGTTTACAGGGCGTTAGAAAATGTTTTCACCTTTACAAATTGAATTGGAAGCGTTGTTATGAACTATAAAATGTGTCACTGAAACAGAATGCATATTACATATATGACTGCTCAGAAAAAATAAAAGTTAGATAATTCAAAAAAATTGGCCAGCGTTTTTTTCATGTTGAAAAAGTTTTTGTGTTTGAATAAGTCTTTCTTTTCTTTTTATATTTCTTTGATTCTTTGCTGTAATATGTCTTTGCAGTTTTCCTTGCAAAATGAACAAAAAAAAGTGGTTTAGTTTTCTCTCAAAATATTATTCCTAAGTGGCTTCTTTTCAGGAAAATGTATTTAATGTAAATGTTTTTTAAAAAAAAAAAAAATTCATAAATAATGAAATTGGTTATGATTTTTATTAAAGTACTATATAATCTGATCTAAAACTATGAGATTTAGATTTTTAAAATTTTTAAGAATAAACCCCATTAAAATATTTTAAAATAAAAAATCTAAAATTTTTGTTTATAATATTTCCAATAACAGCAATATTAGATTTAAAAAAAACTTTAAAATTCATGTTTGAATAACATAAAATCTGTCATTTTAACACAATATATTGCAAATTCCTGACTGAATACACGTGAAATAAAAACAAAAGAAGAAAAACCAAACTAACTAAAGAAATACCCATTCCTAAACAAAAATTATGTGTGAGGTTTGTGTGGGATTAAGTTATAATAATTGTGACTTCCGGAGTCCGGAGTATGTAACTAAAACGTTTAAGAAGAAAGAGAAGTCAAATACAAAGCGTTGTAATAAATTGCCGAAAATAGCATAAAAGATCTCAACAAACACAATCGGTCTCTAGCTAACCAAACAATAACAAGATACCGGCTTGGGTTTTGTTTTCCCATTCTTGGTTTTGTAATAAAGATTTCTACTTAAGCCTTTTCCAACAAGAGCTCCTCAATGAGCTCAGCTGCTTGCTCAACTGTGGTGATTAACTGTGCTTTCTCCTCCTTCATTTCAATCTCAAACGCTTCCTCTAGACCCATCACAATCTCCACCTGAAACGCAACCGCATGCGTCATATGCAATAGAATAGTATGAACACGTAAACTGTGGCTTATATATAAGAGACTCGTAATTTAAAAGTGGATCAAACGGATCTTAAAGAGGATGAATGCTAAGCCATGAGAAGGTTGTAAGTTACCGTGTCAAGAGAATCAGCGCCAAGGTCAACAAATTTGGTCGCAGCCGTAACTTTATCACCTTCTTTAAGTGAGAGTTGCTTTTTGACAACTTCACACACCTTGTCCACTGTCTCAGGTTTTGCCTGTTTACAAACAATCAAAACATTAAATCAATCTTGCTGCCTGCGCCAAATCAACCAATCAACTAAATTCTTTTAAGTCTATTACAAACAAAATCCATTGTTGCGACTGTTGAACTGGCTCGAGAGGTCAAAATAGAGAAATGGTACATCTAATACCATTTTATGTACTACATTCTGAGTGTGGAATCAAAATGTAAATTAGAAACATCATAAGAAAGAAGACAAATCAACTTGTTTACAAAATCAATACTTCTAATATCATTTCCTGTAAAAGTAAAATGGAATCATAATAAGAAAGAAGAAAAAGGCTTACAGCGCAAGAAACACTCAAGCGGGTAGGAAGCGGGCGAAGTGTAAAAGAAAGATTGCTTCTTCCATGGATAAAGCATTTAACTGGATTAACAGCAATTGCCTGCCATCATATCCGAAAAACATTGATCAGCAGAAGTTAAAACTCCAAATGTAAAGCAACCATTTGCAATGCAACAAACGAAAGAGGTTTTGTGAACAATCTACAAGAATAAGCTTGTCGTTTCTTGAATACCAGAGAACTTGTACAGAAGCTATAGAAGAATTGATCCGATGTATGTTAATAATGTTCAATCTAATAGAAGTAATAAGATATAAGATCAACAAATTATTTCGGTTCATATTCATCAGATCCACGAGATTAAAAAGTTCCTGCAGACCAAACACCTAAAAGATGTAAATAGAAGAGATTTAAACAATAAGATCTGAGCAAATGACTTTGTAATAAGATCTAACCATTGAAGAGAAGAACTAGATCGAGATCAGAATCACACAGGGTAAGGAAAGAAACGCAAGAAAAGAACCAGATCTACAGTAGGATGGGAACAATCCTCGGAAAAAAAAAACTAGTTTAGATTCCCAAGTAACGTTGGAGATTCAAGATTTCAGGTGAAGGAGAGAAATGGAGAGATACCATTTGGCGAGGACGAGGCTGCAGGGAAGTAGATGCAACAGCAAAGGAAGCCATGGATCCCAAAGAGAGAGAGAAAGAGAGATCAGAGTGAAACGGAGAGAGGCGGAGAAGACGAAGAGATGGAGAGTGAAGAAGTGAGAGAGATTTTATAGTACGCCTTTTCTGAGATTCCAATGCAGAGTGGAGTAGGTAGGTGTGCTTTGCAGATCGAAGTAGGAAAAAAAGAAACAAATTAGGAGAATTTGCAAAAATGAAAAGAAAATAATAATAATAATATATATACACAGTTTATATTATGTTTTTAAACAAAATAGATTCGATGTAAAACAGAACAATGAGTAAGCATCCGAGTGATCCTATATAAATATAAGATAGTAAGCTCTTTTAAGCATAATTTTTATTTTGTCATTTTACTCAGTTATTTTAAAGGTTTTTAGATAAAAACATCGAAAAGATCTTTAAAAAAAACAAAATATGACTATATTATGATCTAAACGTAATTTCAAAACAATCAACCAAAATTTTAATTTTTTAAAAAGTATAATTTTCAGTAACATAACAAATTTAATGTACCAGAAATCCTTTTAAAAAATTTCTTTATATGAATTTTAGTGAAAATAAAATCATTTAAATTAGTTTTTATATATAAATGGAATGAAATCATTTTAGTTTGTTATTAGAGAGATATGTCCGATTTATGTTTTTATAATCTATACTTTATATATGCCTTAGATATATTGTTAACACGTCTTATGTCTCCTTTTATAGAAATGCTTTACTCTTTCTCGAATATTATGTCTTTTATTAACCGTTAATTTGTTTTATGTTTATTTTTTATATTTACGTTAAATCAGTTTAAATCTACATATAAAAAGATAACGCCAATAATTTAAAATTATTGAACTATATTTAATATTTTTGTGAGGATACTTCCTTCACATAAATTTCTTGTTTTGGAATATTTTAGATAATATTTTCTTCAATAAACTGAAGTTTGTCTCTATTATTAACAAAATGCTTTCATGTTAATCTTTACCGTGAAACACCTATAACTAAGATGGGAATGAACAAGAGGGAATGAGTTTGATAGAAAAAGCTCTTTTCACAAATTATATATATATATATATATATTATTAATGTTGTTAAGGTGAATGCAATGTTATTGATGTTGTATTATTCTATAGCAGAAATTATAATTCTCAAATTTTATAAATAAAAATAGGTTGTTAATCATATTTGTTTTATACGAAATTTTTGGTAATGCAAAAATTTAGTTAAAGAAAAAAAGAATGAAATAAACAAAAAATTAGAGAAAAATTAAAGGCAAATAGTTTTTAGTATTAACAACTGATGAGGACATCAAATCATCACCCATCAATGAACATGGAGAAGACACCAATAAACTGACTAAAACCTTTAGAGAGAACCAACCCGAACGTACTAAGGACATATGCGTCTTCCTTGGAGCATATCTCCCCAACCACGAGGATTTAAGCTACAAATCAACTTGTTCTAGGAAATTAACTCATCAAAGAACCATAAAGAAGAAGAATCAGATCAAAAGCTTGCCGCATGAAGAAGATATTCAACTTACAAGTTGGCTGCCCTCCAATGCACTCGTTTCGGACTTCATGAGAGATTTTGCATTTCTGAGCATCAAGGAAGCTCATCCTCGAACCAACAAAGGTAATACTATTTATTTGGATGGAAATGGGGTTCAGATCATCAAAAATCTCACGGAGATCACATCAGAGCTTCAAGATACCATCAAAACAAGCTGCTTAGCCAATAAAAAACAAATAGAGCAGAAGAGGATTCTGGACCGAAGATTGTGAGAACACTTGAAGATCTCAACATTTTAGACATCAAGAAGCTTCAAGAGGAAGGATTCATCAAGGACTTTAAGCTGAACAGACCAAAACCATCTCAGACCACTCTAGCCTCAAAACCAGCCCATTTTAGGCCCGATCAGGTATCTTTAATTATGAGTTTGTGCAGGTAATACAGAGTATCTCAGTGGTCTTCAGAGTTTCAAGGGACCATGTTTCAAACCCCAGCAAAGACGTGGTTATCATATAATGTTTTATTTTTATTTTGGCAAACTTTCATTTTCTTGTATTTTGAATGTCTTGTAGTTTTCTTTTAAAAGTCATGTTGTTTTAGAGTCTTTTCCTGTTGTTTTGTGTCGACCTAAATTAGGTCATTAGCTGAAGAACCTCTATAGAAGGTTCTCCTGCAGCCTTGTAAACTTTTTAGACCTTTTTGATTAATAAAACTGACGAAGTTTCTTCTCTGCTAAAACCGTCGCCTTGTGCATCTCTTGCTCTGTTCCTTGCGTGTGTGAATCACCTAAGTAAGAGTGTTGCTGTATCAGAAACCCTTCCATAGTCTATGTGGTGCCTTCAATCCATCCTGGTTCTAGCAGATTGTGGATTCAAGTCTTCTTGACAAAATCGTTGTTTGTGGAACCAAACAACAACCATTCATCCTAATCTCTACCAACACCCATCTTCCACTCCAGCCTTAGTCCCTGAATCTGTGTATTTAAGACTTGGTGGATTCCAGTCTTGCATCATCTGGTATCAGAGTTTAAAGCTCATATCTCCCAGGTTGTGTCTATCCAACCTTTATCTTCTAATTTCCCTCATGTTTATGTTTCTATGAAATTGAAGAACTATAAAAAAGATATCGTTTATGTTCATTGTTCTTGTTTTGTTCTTGATTATAAACCAGAAAATGCATAAATATTTGTTTGAATTCATTGTCTTTATTGTTATTTTAATTGTTTCCTTAAAACCTAAAACCATAAGAAAAAAAAATTGTTTGCTTTGACTTAGTTACCATAGTATTTGTCGTCCAATCGAAAAATCACAAAAGAGTTAAGTTGTTAGAATTATTTTCTTTGAATTAAATTTATAGAAGAGTCAGTCCTTGTTTATTGCATTTGTTCATTCCATTAAGCATTGTCAATTTCTGTCTTGCCTGTTCTAGTTGTCTGCGTGTGTTGTGCAAGTCTTGGTCCTAGTCCTTCTAGTGTTGAACCGCACCAGCCCGTGTAGTCTAGGTTCCACCTGATTAGTTTAGGTTCTCGTCCTTGTGTGTCAAGCCGCACCTGTTCCGAATTAGCCTAGAGACCCTCTAGCACTTAGGTGTCTGCAACTAGGGTTAAGGCAAGTTTAGCTCACCCGTGTGCCAGCCTAGTTCCATCTAGGCCCAACCAAGTCATATCCTAGTCCTAGCGAGCCGAGACCAGCCCCGCATCTAGCTTTAGGGTCGCCCGTGTCCCTAGCTCAAGCCCCGCCCAGGAACCCAACATAGTATCTTAGAACCAAGCCTAGCGCCAGCCCTGTATTGCGTAGCCCGCGCCAGACTCCTGCACCGCGCTTAGCGTTTCATGACTAGCGCCACCCCTGACCCGTGTAGCTACACCTGCAGTTTAGGTTAGGTCTTGTTCCTTAGGCGGCTAGGTCTGCATCTTTGTGTCTAGGTTCATAACATATAGTTTTCCTTAGGCTGTGGACTGTTGTGGCCTAGGAGCCCAGCTTGGCTTCAACTCAGGGTGAAGTACCCAACACTCCTACTTTGTATGGCCACTCTTTTTGTAATGGTCACAAGTTGGTATCTTCTTCCTATTTTCATTTTTTGTAGTTGATTTGAAGAAATTCTTGTGTGCAGCCACCAATTCAGCCTTGTTGCCAAATAGTCCATGAGATCCTTGCTCCTTTTGGATTTGAGCACAAACATCTTCCAAGCTAGGAAGTTTATCAGATCTGAGAATATGCTTAATAAGATCTGAGTAAGTTGTGTTAAGAATTAATAGTACCCAAACACTTTATCTTGTTCTTTCCTTTCTAGAAGAACAATAGGGTCAATTGTGGCTGACCTTAGCATTTCTAGCTCAGCCCACAATGCTATGAATGAGCCATAGTGCTTTGTGAATTCTGCATCCTCCTGCTTCAATTCATTCAAAGCCTTTTTCACCTTAAAAATTCTTAAGAGGTTAATGGTGTTTCCATACACCTTTTGCAAAGTGTCCCAAAGTTCTTTAGAATTCTCACAAAAAGAATAAGCCTCTAAGAGATCACTAGTAAGAGAGTTCTGAAGTATAGAGAGTATCAACTGGTCTTCTTGATACCATTTGGTTTGAGCAGCCACAACCTCACTAACTTCAGCCACTTCATTTTCTTCAAGACCATTAGTTGAAATGTGATTCCAAAGGCTTTTACCACCTAATGTGGTTTTCATGGTCCTATACCATAAGAGATAGTTTGCTCCATGTAGAATAACATGAACTCTGAATGTAGCTTGAATTTCCATGCTTTTCAATCGATCTGGGTGAAGCTTGCTGGGACAGAACAGGTCGGAGGTCGGGACGTGGTACTGCTTGTCGGGACGTGGGACAGGCTGTGAGAACGCGATCAGGTGTGCCACGCGAGAGCGTGATTGAAATATGGTCATGGATGCTTGGATACTAAGGGGCCGTGTGCGGACAAATTACCAGGTCTGGTCTGGAGCAGCACACAGGGACACAGGATGGCCAGCACGCAATGAAGACATCAGGCGCGTGCTCAATCTTAACACCAGGCGAGTGACTTCTTTACCAACCAAGCTAACAACCTAACTCTCTTCAACTAACTTTAACCAACTCCTGGAATAGATTTTAACCAACTCTAACCAAATCAACTTCTAACAGTCATTATCTTCACAACCTTGATCAACAAGCACAAATTTTGAATTTTTATTAATAAATCAATCCAAAAATTCAAGTTTCCCTCTTTTTCAGAATTTCAAAGTTTGATAAGGAAATCAAGAAAATCAATCTTGAAGACTTAAACTCCTATGATTGAAACCAAACTTCGTGGAGGCCCTCACAAGATACTTATCTAACTTTCCAGATTCAAAGATTTGAAGAAAACTGAGAAAGGATAAGAATTCTATCACCAGATTCTTGTGAGAGGCTATTTCTAACGTCTTGAGTAAAAACTTCAAAAACTTCCTTCAAACGTAAGAGAATTGAGTTTGGCTTTCTTTAAACAGAAATTAGACTCGAAGGAATTGATTTTAGGATTTGGAAAAACACGATTTGGTGAAGATTTGACGAAGGAATTCACAAAAGAGTTAAGTTGTTAGAATTATTTTCTTTGAATTAAATTTATAAGAGTCAGTCCTTGTTTATTGCATTTGTTCATTCCATTAAGCTTTATCGATTTCTGTCTTGCCTGTTCTAGTTGTCTGCGTGTGTTGTGCAAGTCTTGGTCCTAGTCCTTCTAGTGTTGAACCGCGCCTGCCCATGTAGTCTAGGTTCCACCTGAGTAGTTTAGGTTCTCGTCCTTGTGTGTCAAGCCGCGCCTGTTCCGAGGTAGGCTAGGGACCCTCTAGCACTTAGGTGTCTGCAACTAGGGTTAAGGCAAGTTTAGCTCACCCGCGTGCCAGACTAGTTCCATCTAGGCCCAACCAAGTCATATCCTCGTCCTAGCGAGTCGAGACCAGCCCCGCGTCTAGCATTAGGGTCGCCTGTGTCCCTAGCTCAAGCCCCGCCCAGGAACCCAGCGTAGTATCTTAGAACCAAGCCTAGTGCCAGCCTTGTCATGCGTAGCCCGCACCAGACTCCCGCACTGTGCCTAGCGTTTCATGACTAGCGCCAGCCCTATCCCGTGTAGCTACACCTGCAGTTTAGGTTAGGTCTTGTTCATTAGGCGGCTAGGTCTGCATCTTAGTGTCTAGGTTCATAACATATAGTTTTAGGAAGTTTTCCAAAATATTTTAGGCATAGTCATAATTAGTTGAAGTTTTTCCTTAGGCTAAGAATTACTTTAGGAAGTTTCTCAAAAACCTCCTAGGAAGTTTTCCAAAATGAATGAATATGAGATTAAAAGATTTGTAGATTTAGAGAATGAGAGAATGAGAGATTAGAGAGAAAGAATGATTGTATTAAGAAAATGAGAATTATTTTTCTAAGTTACAAATGAGAAGAGAGATAGCTATTTATACTAATCTAGTATAGGCTTGTTTGGATACAAGAATTGCCTTATAAATGAATGGCTACAAGGATAACATAATACTAGAACACAAACAAGCCTTAGACACTCCCATTAGATGACTTAGACCACACACTTTTAAGCTAGAGTTAAAAGCCTTATTCCTTCATCATTTCTTCTTCATTCCAACACTCCCCCTCAAGCTTAAGACATAGAAAATGCAAAAGCTTGCAACCATGAAGAATTACATCATTAAAAACCTAAAGAAGTAAAAACCAACTAGGTGAAAGAATATGAGATTAAGAGATTTGTAGAATTAGAGAATGAGAGAATGAGAGATTAGAGAAGAATGATTGTATTAAGAAAATGAGAATAAAAGTTTCTAAGTTACAAATAAGGAAAGAGATAGTTGTTTATACTAATCTAGTATAGGCTTATTTGGATACAAGGATTGCCTTATACATGAATGGCTACAAGGATAACATAATACTAGAACACAAACAAGCCTTAGACACTCCCCTTAGACTTAGACTACACACGCCTTTATTCAAGTGTTAAAGGCATTCTTTAAATGCATTCTTTCTTCATCATTTTTTCTTCATTCCAACATTGGGACAAAACCTTTTCTAGGGAAAAAGAGTCTAACACTCCATGTTAGGATCATTGTCGTGTAATGGTCATAAGGCTAAGCCTTGTATAGATGGAGGCGCCATTCTTCAAATTGTTACCTTGGTGAACACATCAGCTAGTTGATCCTCATTCCTTGTATAGTAAGGCCAGATAATTCATTTACTAATAGCTTATCTTACTTTGTAGCAATTTACTTCTATATGCTTGGTCCTTTCATGAAGCACAGAGTTGGAGACAATGTGTATAGCAGCCTGATTTTCACAATGAATGGTGATATGATCATCAAAGCTCACGGCCAAGTCCTCAAGAAGTTGCTTCAGCCAAATGCATTCAGTTGTAAGCTTCCTCATGGCTCTATATTCTGATTCTGTACTAGAGCATGACACCACCTTTTGCTTCTTGGTTTTCCAAGTCACAAGGTTCCCTCCTATGAAAATACAATAGCCTGTAGTACTTCTTCTATCATCCCTATCTCCTGCCCAATCTGCATCACAATAAACAACCACATTTTTGTTTCTATTGCAACCCATCCATATACCTTGTTCATGAGTGTCTTTTAGATATCTCGAAATTCGATTTGCCATCTCCCAATGTCTCATCTTTGGACCTTGCATGTGTTGAGATACTTGATTCACCGCAAAACATAAATCTGGTCTAGTGATGGTTAGATAAATAAGCTTACCAACCACTTTTCTATAGAGCTTAGGATCATGAAAATCAATTTCCTCCTCTAGCTCTCCCTTAGTTCCGATTTTATAGTCTTCTTCTAACGGATTACGGATGTGATGAATTGTTGTTGCATGCTTGATGCTTGATCTATGATATTACATGCATGTGAATTGGTTCTTTATTTAGTAAGCAAGAAACGTTGCATTTGAGTTCGATGTAGAATCGGGTTTTATATGCATGCTAGCGTTTATCTAAGTTTGCTTGCATGATCGTGAGTTGATTTCTTTATCCTTAAAGAAACAACGTTTCTTGAGTTTAGTAATTCTATATGATTGGTTAAACTAGGTATTGAACCTAGTTATGATTGATGCATATTGGATGATCATTATGTGTGATTAATGTTCTGATTTGCTTGTTCTTGTGTGATTCTTATGATGAACTATCTGGTTTGATGGTTCGTTTGGTTTATGCTCGGTAATGAGCTAGGGACTGAGTATTAGTCCTAGAGATGCACATGGGTTTGCGCGGTTTAGTGTTATGGGCTAGATAAGGGTTTGTTACGTGACTGAGCTATTCCCGGTAAAAGCCGATGAGGTGCGGGTAGCGACCCGCCTCAGCTACGCGTTTTATGCATGCGAGGGTTGGCTTGCCACCAACCTGGGCGTACTTGCAAGGGGCACCCCGCGTCAGTTTACTTAGTAGTACAACGGTTGATCCTTATAGCCTATGTGGCTAAGGATCTTTGGTACGAAAAGGGGAAGTGAGCTAGTCACGGCATCATGCTTGTGCGATGGCTGATGCGTGCGCACTGGGTAGATGTTATAGTGCATGGCTTTATGCTTGTGTGATGGCATGATGCGTATGCACTAGTTAGGTGTTATGTAGTGTATGGCTTTATGCTTGTGTGATAGCATGATACGTACGCATTGGTTAGCAATTACGTAGTGCACGACATCATGCTTGTGTGATAGCATGATACTTATGAACTGGGTAGTTATAGATGGTGCAGTGCTTGTGTAAAAGCATGCGCTTAGTCTTTGATTGCTTATTGTTTCAAATATGCATGTTTGGTTTTATTGATGTGTGATCCATACGTGAGTGCGATTGTGATGTTTGATATGTTGATTGTTGCGGGATCGGGGTAGTTAGTTATTTCCAACTCACTCAGCAAATTCGTTGCTGACCCGAACTCATTCTTGCAGGCAAGGGAAAGTGTGGAGGGAAGACAGGACGTGTGACCAGTGTAGATTTATAGTCCGCCCTTTTGTAAAAACGTATATTTTAGTATACTTATGGAATGTTTTATAAAACGGTTAAGGATGTAGTTTGAAATCCTTGTAAACTGTTTTTGGATCGATATGTTTATAAAAGAAGTTCTTTTGAAAAAGAGCTTTGAGCTTATGCATGTTTTCTTAGTTTAGTTAAGTAAGCATGTTAAGCCCCGGCCGGGCAAGCCAACGATGAGTCCTGTTCCGGGTTAAGGAACCTCGGACGCGGATGAGTGGGATGATACTTCAGGTTACTTCTGGTACGGTTCTCGTTCGCTAGGACTTTCGGAATATCTTCGGAAGTTTGGATGGACGGGGATCGTGCCATCGTAGCGTTTTCCGGTCTAGGAGGATCGGGGGCGTTTTCCCATATACCTTGTAACGCCCCCGATCCTACTAGACCGAAGGTGTTACGATAGGCCCGAATCCTGTCCGACCGTTCTTCCGAATATAGTCCGAAAGCCCGAACAGACACGATCCGAACCCCGATTAAATCAACTCCATCTCATTCAAGGTTCCGTGACCAAGAACGGACATCCTTGTTGAGGTTAGCCCGGCCGGGACTTAGGTATTCAGAACTTAAAATTTAACTAAGACTTTAATAAGATATACGGAAAACCTCCATTTTATATATTAAACATACTTCTAAAGGTTCTTACAAAACCCGATTACAATACTTAGCGAAAGCGTCATACTTCCTATGAAATTTACACAAGTCCAAAAGAAACATACTTTCTACTAAGGGATCTTCAAATCTACACTGGACTGTTCCGCCCTCCTTCCACAACCTTGCCTTTATCTGCAAGAACGAGTTCGGTCAGCTAATGCTGAGTGAGCTGGTTGAAAAATACTATCTAACCCATCCCGCAATAATGCAAGTGAACTCAAACAAGATCAATCACGTTTAAGACCAATGTACTTATAACTCAACAGACGGCTTAACCAATCTTGACTCTAAACTACCCATGCGCGCCGTGACCTTAGCCTATTCCTTCCCGTCCCGGTCAGGTCCTTAGCCACACATGCTACAAGGCACCTACGAAGATGGACGGTACTCACTGCCCCGGTCAGGTCCTTAGTCGCTACATGCTATAAGGCAACTACGAAGATGGGCTTTAGCCTGGCAAGTCGCTCACAGGATGGTGGCAAGCCATCCCTCGCATGCACACGGAATAGCTAAGTCACAAATCCCACAACTCAAACCCATAACTCAAGTCACATACGAGTCACCGTCTCTCGCATGGACAACACACCACGACTAACAAGACATGTCATATTCGAGTCACCTCTTCTCGAATAGACCAACACAACATAACCACAAACGACTTCCTAAACCAGACACCACTTCGTATCGCCCTCGGTCCAGTCTAGGCCTATTATTTGACCAACTGCACAACAATCAAACAAGAACATGTACAGCCAATCAAATAAGACCTAAACCAACCTAAGGTTCTACTAATGGCATCCTTGGACCTAACGCAACAACTTAATCATAATTTATCATGCATGCGACTGATCATGAAACATAACCGCAAAATTCAACTGTAATTCAACATGCATGCAATCCACTAAATCACAACACAACATTAAAATAGAAATTATTAATGCACCGCAAAGCATCATGCAAACAATCCCAACGTCCTAACCGAACTCGGATCAACTGTCTTGCTTTAAGAGAAAATAAAAGACCAACTCACAGAACACGGATGAACAGCCTAAACACTCGGACAGGCCTGAGAACACTCGCGGATGGCCTCCTCTCTTCACGGTTGCACAGCCTCTCACCAGGCGCCTATTTCTCTCTCTAACTCTCTTAGTATACAGCTTTTAAACTTCAGATTTCTAAACATGGATTAAGGTAACAAGGGGGGTATTTATAAGGTGAAAATGCATGGCTTTACCTTGACACCTGTCCCACTAATTAGTTTAATTCCACTAAAACCAGACAGCTGTCCCACTAAACAAATTAACAGCCTTAAATCACCACACCTGTCCCACTTAATCTCTTAATACCCTTAAATCTCTACACCTGTCCCACTTAATTAAAATTCCACTTACTTAATTAAAAATGATTAAAAAGGACTAAGTGGAAATCCCCATCATCACGCCATGCCACATCATCACCATGTCATCGCCACATCATTTCTAACCTGAGTTTTTCTGCGGATGAACGACCACACATCCCTCGGATCGACCACACGTCCCAACACAACTGCCCGTTCTCGACCGCGGCTGTACCGTACGGTCGTCCTACGGAACGGGGCATTACATTCTCTCCTCCTTATGAGAATTCGTCCCCGAATTCTTACATCAACCTTCCGTACCAGAAGTGAATAGCTCAGGATATCTCTCCCGAAAATGGTCTTCATCTTCCCAAGTGGTAATTATACGGTGTTGCTTTCCCCAGAAAACCTGGACTTGGAAAATCTCACGGTTCTTCAACTTCTTGATCCGTCTCTCTCCTACTCTGATTGGACCTTCCGTATATGTGAGGTTTGGCCGTAGCTCCTCGATTCTTTGCGTCTCTATCTCAGTTGGATCTCTGACATGTTTCCGCAGCATTGAAATGTGAAAGACCGGGTGTAATGCCATGTCTGTGGGTAGATCTAGCCGATAAGCTACCTCTCCAATTCTCCCAACGATTCGGTATGGTCCTATAAACCGTGTAGCTAGCTTTCCAACTTTCCCAAACCGATTTTTTCCTTTCTGTGCTTCTACCTTCAAGTAGACCCAATTGCCAACTGAATATGTCAAATCCCTTCGATGCTGATCTGCGTATTTCTTTTGCCGATCTTGAGCTTTCTTCATGTTCTGCTTAACTGTTCGGATCTTCTCCGTGGTCTCGTCTACAATCTCCTGACCGAACATTCTTCTTTTGAGATTAGTAAATCTACAACATATTTCTTTTGAGATAAGAAGGGACCTTCTTTGAACATACACACTTTAATTCCTAAGAAGTATTTAAGTTCTCTTAAGTTCTTAATATCAAAGACACTCTTCAAATATTATTTTGTAGATGCAATACCAACACTATCACTATTAGATATGATTATATCATCTACATAAACTAGAATTACCACAATATCTTCCTCACTCTTTAGTGTAAAAAAAATGTGTTCAACTTCAGATCTTTTGAAGCCTCTATCCATCAAGGTTACACTCAGCTTGTGGTACCAAGTTCTTGGAGATTGTTTAAGACCATAGATGGCCTTCCTCAGCCTGAGTATGTTGTCGGCTCCTACCTCTTCCTCTAGACCTAGTGGAGGTGACATGTATACCTCTTCTTCTAATTCACCTTGTAAAAATGCAATCTTAACATCCATTTGCCATAATTCCCAATCAAGGTTAGTAGCAAGTGAAAAAACAACATTAACAGAGTGAAGCTTAGCTACATGTCACGGGCCGGACATTCAAGATGTCCTTGGGCCATAACAAGGACGTCCAGCCCGCAACAAGAGAAGACTGTCCAGGTTCAATGTATGAAAGATTCTTCACCAAATCCGTGATCACTAAGAATCTGCCCCCAATCGCTAAAGATCTGTCTAGGATCCCTTAAAATCTGCACGGGATCCCTAAGAATCCGCCCATACTTATGAGTAGCTTTGTAATAGCCGATGGATTAGTTTGATCTCCACCATCCATGTTGGAGGAGTTTTTGTATAAATAGGGGTGAGATCTCTCATTTGTAATCATCCAACATTTTCATCAATATATGAGATATTGAGAGCATTGCCTTCTTGTTTTCTGAGTTTTCTCTTATTTTTCTTAGTTTTTCTTGAGAGTTAGGCTGTCTAGACCGTTTTCTAAACTCAAACCAGTCTAGAGCCGCACGGTTTGATCCCCTAAAATCAAGCTCGTGACAAGTGGTATCAGAGCCAGGTTCGATTTAAATCGAAGAAGTAATCAAGAGATGGCGGGACACAATGAAGAAGGTGTTAACATGGGAAATGATGGTGTGAACAAGAGGGGATGAGAGGTCTTCGCTCCTGATGTTCCAAAGAAGAAGCGTGACAAGAGCAGGGTCCGAGATGAGCTTGGAGTCCTGGGCGCCACAGTGACAGAAATGGGGGAAAGACTCGAAAAAGTTGAGTACTCCACCACCGATCTTGAGAGTACGATTTTCAATGCGATTGGAGGAATTAAGGAGGACGTTGGTGGAGTGGAGACAAGGTTCCACCAATTTGAAAAAAAACGTGTTGGCAGCAGTCCATGCGTTGCGAATGAGCATCGAGGCGATGCAAGAAGACCTTGTGTTGTGCAAAAAGGCGGTTGCCAACGCAGGTACTAGAAATGCGAGTGCAGGTATAGTGGATTATGCAAGGCCCTCACGTTTTGATGGGGCTCGAGATGCCAACGAAGTTGAGAATTTCCTGTGGGAAATTGAGCAATACTTTGATAATCTCGGTCTAGGAGACGAGATGGCAAAGATCAAGGCGGCCACATCCTACCTTACGGATACGGCCATGCTATGGTGGCGAAGGCGTCACAGTGACATTGAACGAGGAGTGTGTCGGATGGACACATGGGACGAGTTCAAGAAAGAACTGAAGCATCAATACTACCCATAGAATGTGATCTATGAGGCCAGGAGGAAGCTGAGAGAACTCCAGCAAAGAGGTAATATCCGAGACTATGTTAAGTAATTTTACAACTCTTACGCTACAGATTCCCAACCTGTCCGACCAACACTTGGTGTTCCATTTTGTTGATGGACTCCAAGGGTGGGCAAAGCAAGAGTTGCAGCGCTGCGGGTGTAAGTCCGTAGATGAAGCCTTTGCGACAGCAGAATCCCTTTCATACTTCTACGTCCATAACCAACCAGAACCCTACAAGAAAAAAGTGGGGTCATTATCGGCCCTCATCGAGCAGGAAGAGGCTCGTACCCACGAAGAGACATACGTGCTTAGGTCCTTACAGCGGCTCAATGCTCTAAAGGCAACAGCCACATCCAAGAGTACCACCAAAGGCTTGATGGACCAAGGGAGACGGTTGGATTAAGGCCGTGAGTGCACCCGCCAAGCCCCTTCATGGTGTTGCACATGGAGTTGAGCTGAAAGTTGGAGCATGGAAAGGTACGGTGAAGTTTTCCGTCGTACCTATGGATGATTTCAAAGTAGTACCAGGTCTTGAATTTCAGAGGCAAGTATCGGCGATCCCAATACCTGCCTTTAGCACGGTGTGCATCCTTGAGAAGGGTTCGACGTGCATGATTCCCACTGTGGACATTGCAAGTGATGGAGAAGTTAGGCAACTTTCGCCCATGCAACTGTCCAAAGAAATCAAGAAAGGCAAGCCAACATATCTCGCCATGTTGAAGATGGATGACGAGTGTGAAGGAGTGTTTCTTATCCCTCCCATGATCGAGAAAGTCCTTGAACAGAATAAGGATATGATGCCAGCTAAGTTGCCCAAGGAATTACCGTCTAAAAGAGAGGTGGATCATCAGATTGAGCTGGAAGTTGGGGCCAAACCACCTGCGATGGCCCCATACTGAATTTGCCCCTCTGACTTGGTGGAGCTGAAGAAGCAACTCGACGAGTTACTTTCAACAGGAATGTTGAGACCATCAAAGGCCCCATATGGCGCCCCAGTGTTATTTCAGAAGAAACACGATGGATCCTTGAGGATGTGTGTGGACTATGGAGCACTGAATAAGGTAACCATCAAAAATCGTTACCCTATCCCATTGATCGCAGATCTATTTGATAGGTTGGATAGTGCCAAGGTCTACACCAAAATGGACCTGCTGAAAGGATACTACCAGGTTCGGAATGCAGAAAGGATGAGCCCAAGACTGCATGTGTCACTCTGTATGGGTCTTACGAGTGGATGGTCATGCCGTTGGACTCACCAGCACTCTGGCCACATTCTGCACTCTCATGAACCAGATCTTTCAGCCTTACTTGAACCAGTACGTGGTGGCCTATCTGGATAACATCGTCATATACTCCCAATCGCTGGAAGAACACGTGAGACATCTTCAGACAGTGTTCCAAGTTCTTCGGGAGAACAAGTTATACGTGAAGCGGGAGAAATGCACGTTTGCGACAGAGGAAGTCCAGTTCCTAGGACAGGTCATTGGACGAGGGAAGCTTAAAATGGACAATGCCAATATATTTGCAATCACTGAATGGGAAGCACCAACCAAGGTAACTGAACTACGGTCATTCCTTGGTCTGGTTAACTATTATCAGCGATTCATTGAGGGGTACTCTAAGAAGGCAGCACCATTGACCGACTTTCTCAAGAAAGCCAAAACTTAGGAATGGTCAGATCAATGCAATGAGGCATTTGAAGCTCTTAAGAAGCCCATGTCCAAGAACCGGTCCTCGCCTTTCCCGACTTCAATGTTCCCTTTGAAGTACAATCTGATGCTTCAGACTTTGCAATTAGAGGAGTTCTGATGCGAAAGGACACCCTATAGCTTTCAAAAGTCGCAAGCTGAACGATGGTGAAAGACGGTACACTGTGCAAAAAAAGGAGATGACAGAAATTGTTCATTGCTTGCGGGTTTGGTGACATTACCTCTTAGGAGTGTATTTCTCCGTGAAGACGGATAATGTGGCAACGAGTTATTTCCAAACTCAAAGAAGCTGTCGCCAAAACAAGCCAGATGGCAAGACTTTCTAGCCGAATTCGACTTTTCCTTGGAGTACAAACCAGAGAAGGGAAACGTAGTGGCTGATGCACTAAGTCGGAAGGTCAAACTTGCGGCGATCAGCCAAGTGGAAAGTGCCCTCAGGGAAGGATCCGAGTAGGGCTTGACCACGATCCTACCGCCAAAGAATTGGTGAAGATGGCTTTAGAGGGAAAGATTATCCGATTTTGGGTAGAAGATGGTATACTCTACACCAAGGGTAGACGAGTATACGTTCCAAACTATGGGAGACTACAGCGCGACATTATCCGGGAATGTTATGACACACTTTGGGCGGGATATCCGAGACAGAAACGGACATTGGCCCTTGTAGAAGCGGCCTATTTTTGGCCACAGATGCAAGATACCATAAAACTCTATGTGAAGACGTGTCTAGTATGCCAGCAGGATAAGACCGAGAATAGGCAACCAGCGGGGCTGCTGGAACGCTTGCCTATACCAGCCCGACCATGGGAATCAGTTTCCTTGGACTTCATCAGTGCGCTGCCAACATCTGATGACTTTGGGTCAATTATGGTGATCATCGATCGGTTTTCCAAGTATGGGACATTCATAGCTTTTCCAAGGGACTGCACAGCAAAGGGTGCAGCTCGGGCATTCTTCAAGAATGTGGTCAAATTTTGGGGATTACCGAACAACATTATAAGTGATTGCGATCCTCGCTTTACCGGGAAACTTTGGAGAGAGTTGTTCAAAACTATTGGAACGGGGCTTAGTTTCTCAACCAGCTTCCATCCCTAAATAGACGGCCAAACAGAGCGTGAAAATTCCCTGCTAGAATGCTACCTTCGGCAATTTGTGAGTGCAAACCAGGAAGACTGGGCAAAGTTGCTGGATATAGCCCAATTTTCTTACAATCTGCAGCAGAGCGAGGCAACCGGAAAGAGTCCGTTCGAACTGGCCACCGGCCAGCAGCCAACAACTCCTCATGCACTGACCACATCAAGCAACGAGACACGAAGTCCAGGTGCGCATAAGATGGTTCAAACATGGGAAGATCACGCGGATTTTGCTTGAGTCTGTTTGTAGAAATCCCGTAAACAAATGAATAAGTGAGCCGATGAGAAGAGACAGCCATTGGACTTTAAGGTTGGGGACCAAGTGTTGGTAAAACTCCTTCTCCAACAGTTCAAAGTACTTAGGAGTATGCACAATAGAATCCTCCGAAGATATGAAAGATCGTTTACGGTGACAGCGAGGATAGGCAAGATCGCCTACAAACTTAACCTACCTGCATCACTGAAAATTCATTTGGTCTTTCATGTCAGCATGCTAAAGCCATTCCAGGAAGACATAGAATATGAGAGTCGTGGACAGTCCAATAGAGTACCACCGATCATAACCAAGTCTTATGACAAGGACATGGAAGAAGTACTCGCATTAAAGATAGTCCGGAAGCGCAGTGTTCCTCGGCAATACACTTCCTTATCAAATAGAAATGGCTACCTGAGTCTGAGACATCTTGGGAACCTGCAGTGGACTTTTGGCAATTCAAAGAGCAACTAAAAGCGTTCACGGCGACGAGGGCGTCGCCGAATTAGGTGGGGGAGAATGTCACGGGCCGGACATGCAAGATGTCCTTAGGCCGTAACAAGGACGTCCAGCCCGCAACAAGAGAAGACTGTCCAGGTTCAATGTATGGAAGATTCTTCAATAAATCTGGGATCCCTAAGAATCCGCCCTCAATCCCTAAATATCTGTCCGGGATCCCTTAAAATCTGCACGAGATCCCTTAAAATCTGCCCGGGATCCCTAAAAATCTGTCCATACTTATGAGTATCTTTGTAATAGTCGTTGAATTAGTTTAATCTCTACCATCCATTATGGAGGTATTTTTGTATAAATAAGGGTGAAATCCATCATTTGTAATCATCCAACATTTTCATCAATATATGAGATATTGAGAGCATTTCTTTCTTGTTTCCTGAGTTTTCTCTTATTTTTCTATGTTTTCTTTGAAAGTTAGGCTGCCTAGACCGTTTGTCTAAACTCAAACCAGTCTAGCGCAGCACGATTTGATCCCCTAAAATCAAGCCCGTGACATACAGGTGCAAAGGTATCCCTATAATCTTCACCACAAGTCTGAGTAAATCCTCTAGCCACCAACCTAGCTTTACATCTATCAATTTCACCATTGCTTTTGTATATAATGGTAAAAATCCACTTAGAACTTACAACCCTTTTTCCTTTAGGTAAAGTGGCTCGAGTATAGGTACCATTCCTTTCCATGGCTTGCTTCTCAGCTAGGATAGCTTCCTCATATGTCTTTGGAATCTATTTTTTATCAAGTCTTAAAGTGAATGCAACATGGTTAGTAGCTAAGTAATCAATGTTACAAACTCCCTGATCATGATGAACCACAACATTTCCATTGTAGAAGACTGGTGGATTTCTTTGTCTTGTGCTCCTTCTTAACACTGTAGGTGGAGCTTCTTGGATAGGCTCCTCCTCTTCACTTAAAGCTTCAATGAGAGTGGGCACATCTCTTGATCTTTTGGAAGCTGAGACTAGATGCTTCTCCCCCCCCCCCCATCTCCTTCTGAATTCATCTCCTTCTGAATTCATCTCCTTCTGAGTCTTGTTGAACATGAGTAGATGCTTCTCCCCCCCCATGTTCAAGAGGAAGAAGGCCAGGAGAGCTGGAGGAAAGAACAGAAGATGGCCGCGGATTGGATGGACCGGCTAGAGTGGTCGTGCTAGGGCTGGACGCCGCTGGTGCAGGAGGCTGAGATGAGGTGACCGTAGGGTGAGGATGAGGAGAGACTATGCCAATGCTCTCCAAGAGTCTCCTCAAGTTCTTAGCTTGGTCTGATCTTGTTGTAGATGTCTTTGAATTGATCCCAAATTTCTTCTTCGTAGAAACATTTTGATTCTTGGAAGACATCTCTGGATACTAAGACTCTTCTAGTCTCTGGATCATAGCATTTGTATCCTTTATGGGTCGAAAAATATCCAATGAACATAGCTTTGGTACTCTTTGGTTCCAGCTTGTTCCTTTGCTCTCTTGGAACTAATACAAAACAAACAGAACCAAAAACTCTTAAGTGGTCAATGTTAGGTCTAATTTTGTTTAGTACCTCAAATGAAGACAAGTCATTTAGGACTTTTGTAAGAGTCCTATTAATCAAGTAGCATGCAGCTACCAGAGCATCCCCCCCCCCAAAATCTTTTTGGAACTTTCATGTGGAACATCATTGTTCTCACAACTTCCATCAAATGCTTATTCTTCCTTTCAGCCAGTCCATTTTGTTGTAGAGTGTAAGGACAGCTGGTTTGATGTTCAATGCCATGCTTGGCCAAGTGTTGTTGAAGCCTGGTGCTAGTGTATTCCCCTCCATTATCTGTTCTAAAACATTTAATACTTGCATTGTATTGGTTAATAACATATGCTTGAAAATTTAGAAATGCATCAAATACTCTATCTTTAGAACAAAACAATGTGATCCAAGTATATTTAGACTTTTCATCAATAAATATCACAAAATACTTGTGGTTTTCTCTAGATGGGAATGAAGATGTCCAAACATCAGAATGCACCAAATCAAAATAATTATCATAGGTATGCAAAGATTTCTCAAAAACTGTTTTGCATTGTTTCCCAAGTATACAAGAATCACACATATCCTTTGGCATTTTTAAACCAGGAACAATTAGTTCTAGTGCTCTAGGATGAGGATGCCATAATATAGCATGTCAAAGATCAGAATTATCACTAAAAGAGCTAGTACTAGCAACCGGTTCCACTCCTCTTGCATTGGCCATATCTTCAAGCACATAGAAGTCATTCCTTGTAGTCCCTTGGCCAAATTTCCTACTAGTCTCAATATCCTGAAAGTATAAATCATTAGGACCAAAGATAGCTTGAAAATTCAAATCAGTAGTGGCTCTTTTAACTGAAAGCAAATTTGATGTAAAAGATGGCATGTAAAAAGCTTTAGATTCTCTACCAAACAAATTCAGCTTTCCAATGCCTTTGATTCCATTAGCAATGACAACATTACCTAAGACAGGTTCTAAATTCTCTAGCAATCATAGATTACTAATCATATGATGAGAAGCACCAGAATCAACAACCAATGATTTAGAGGCATTAGGAGCAAAAGAAGTTTGAAAAGAAGCATTAAGAGTTTTACCCAACATATTACCATCCTTAATTTCTTTTAGAAGAGCTTCTAGATATGATTTTGTCACAAATTCAGATGCTGAAGACATGGAACTGGTTGGGGCCGAGTGACAATGGGAGCTGGTACACGCCATAGAAGGGGCCGGAGCTTGTACAGGCCATGGCCGACAGCTTGAAGCTGAGTGTGGTCGGCTGTGTGCTGTTGTTTCTCAAGAGACCACCTTGGCTTCAGCTCAGGATAGAGTACCCAACACTCTTTATTTGTATGGCCACTCCTTTTGCAATGGTCACATATTGGTCTCTTCTTCCCTGTTTCATTTGTTGTTGTTGGTGTGAAGAAACTCTTGTGTACAACCACCAATTCAGCCTTGTTGCCAAAGATTTCATGGGATCCTTGCTCCTTTTGGATTTGAGCACAAACATTTTCCAAGCTAGAAAGCTTATCATACTTGAGAATATGCTTAATAAGATCTGAGTAAGTTGTGTTAAGAGTTAATAGTAACCCAAACACCTTGTCTTGTTCTTTCCTTTCTAGGAGACAATTGGATCAATTGTGGCTGACTTTAGCATCTCTAGCTCAGCCCACAATTCTCTGAATGAGCCATAGTGATCTGTGAATTCTGCATCCTCCTGCTTCAATTCATTCAAAGACTTTTTCACCTCAAAAATTCTTAAGAGGTTAGTGGTGTTTCCATACACATTTTGCAAAGTGTTCAAAAGTTTCTTAGCATTCTCACAAAATGAATAAGCTTCTAAGAGATCACTAGCAAGAGAGTTTTGAAATATAGAGAGTACCAATTGATCTTCTTGGTACCATTTAGCTTGAGCAGCCACAACCTCATCAACTTCAGCAATTTCATAATCTTCAAGACCATTGGTTGAAATATCATTCCAAAGGCCTTCACCACCCAATGTGGTTTTCTTGGTCCTAGACCAAAGAGTGATACAAAAAGAACCTCTTAAGAGTTCTCACCTTTAAGTTCTAGTTTAGTTTAGTTTAGTTTTAATTTTCTTGCAAGACTTTTTTATTTTAATTTAAGCATTCGTAATTCTTTATTTTTTTGTCTTTACTTATACTCGCAATTAGTTAGTTTAATTTTCATTCTCTATTCCAATCTTATGGTTAATGTTTCATCAATGATTTTGTTACCATCAATGACTAGCAAGTAAACTTTCATACCCTTTTGGGTCGAGTAGGAAGGATGTTTTGAAAGGAAGCAAAACAAGGATTTACAGTTTTTTCCCCCGTTGTCCCCATCTTATTTTGAGATACTTAATGACAGACTTAGAATGCTAACGCATGGGTCTGGATTATAAGGCTCAAACAATCCTTGGCGGGACGGTTGAATACTTGAACACTCTCTACACGGGCATGGTTGAATTTGGTCAAAGACCATATTGATTTCAGGTTACTAAAGAAAGAATTTAACCTTAATGCTCCTTGACTATCTAGTACCCAAAACCCGAAGAACTTTGTAGATACTAAGTAGTCTTTGAATGGATCTCTGCCACGAGAGTGGATTGATCATACATGATCAATGTTGGAATGAAGAAGAAATGAGGAATTTATGGAAGCCTTTTATTATAAATAAATGGCGATTTGTTTTTATGTGAATGGGAGAGTCTAAGGCTTGTTTGTATTATAGAATTATATTATCTTTGTAAGCCATTTAAGTATAAGGCTATCCTTGTATCCAAACAAGCCTAGACTAAGTGTAGTATAAATACCTTACTCTCTTCACATTTTGTAAGTAAGATTTCATAATTCTCATTCTCTAATAAAATCATTCTTTTCTCTAATTCTCTAATTCTCTCTAATCTCTCATTCTATCATTCTACAAATCTCTAAAACTCATATTCTTTCATGGTAACAGAGCCAGGTTACATCAAATCTGAGAAATTTTCATCATTCTTTCATTGATTTAACAAGAATTCTTCTTGTTCTTCATCTGTTTCTGGATCAATTTCAAACGTCATCTTGCAAATCAAATTTCGATCAATCCACGACTCCAATTGACGATCGGCTTTCTCTGGAGTGTGCATCGGCGAATTCCGCATCCATAGCCACCAAAATCGCATCATTTGGCCCAGGGAATCAAAAGATACGAATTTTCTTCCAAAAAGGTGTTCGTGATCGCGTTCGTTTCGAACCTCTACATTCCCCAGGTCATCTCGACGTTAATATTTCGTCAAATCGTGAATTTCAAAAGCCTAAACTCAAGCCCCTTGAGTCTAGTTTCTGTTTAAAGAAAGAAGAACTTGATTCCATTGCGTTTTAAAGATTTTCTTGAAGTTTTACTGAAAGTCGTTCGAAAATACCTGTATCAAGATTCTGGTGATATAATTCTAATTCTTTCTCTGTTTTCTGTAATTCTTTGAATCTGGAAAGTTTTATTAGTATCTTGTGAGGGTTTCTACGAAATTTCAAGTCAATCCAATAGGTTTAGGGTTTCAAGATTGATTTTCTTGAATTGCTTATTCAGTTTTGGAAGTCTTAAAATTTGATTTCTTGAATTCATCAAATGTTCTAGGGATTAAATTCGAATTTTCTTTATTGAATCTTGATAAAGTCAAAATTAATATTCTCAAATTGTTACAATTCTTGTTAATTGAGTTGTTAGGATCAGTTACAGGTGGTTTTAGGTAGTTAGTGGTGATTACACTTGAATTGAGTAATTGGCGCCAATTTTTTTTTTAAAAGGGGAGGACATATATTCTTCTTCTTGCTTAATAATTCCTGTTCTTGCAAGTTGTATTGAGTAATTGTACAGGAATTAAATCGTGTCCAGAACAAGCTGAGTGTTTACATACCTGATCACGAGTGGGAGCTGAAGCTTGCGTGTGTTCCACGGTTGCTTGTGGGAGCGCTTGTGGGAGACCTGAAACTTGTGAGCAGTTTAACCGAGAGTGTGACCAAGGATTCTGGTGCGTGACCAAGGATTCAAGTGCGTGACCACGCCCACCACGATACCAAGTCGCGATCAGCGGGTGGTTTTGTCCACACCAAGCCGGCTTACTGACCAATTCAGACCTCGCCAAAGGTTTTTTTGTATCACAATTTGTGACCTGAATTACTGACCATTTTTACCTTTTAAACATGGAAATTCAGACATCTCTTAGAGCTCCAGTCATTCTACATGGAGCAAATTATCTCTTATGGTCTAGGACCATGAAAACCACATTAGGTGGTAAAGGTCTTTGGAACCACATTGCCACAAATGGCATTGAAGACAATGAAGTGGCTGAAGTGACTGATGCAGCACAAGCCAAATGGTACCAAGAAGATCAGTTGGTACTTTCTATATTACAAAATTCTCTTGCTAGTGATCTTTTAGAAGCTTATTCTTTTTGTGAAAATGCAAAAGATCTTTGGGACACTTTGCTTAAAGTGTATGGTAACACTACTAACCTTTTGAGAATTTTTGAAGTGAAGAAAGCTTTGAATGAATTAAGGCAGGAGGATGCTGAATTCACAAAGCACTATGGCTCATTCAGAGTGTGGGCTGAGCTAGACATGCTAAGGCCAGCCACTATTGAACCACTTGTACTCCTTGAAAGAAAGGAACAAGATAAGGTGTTTGGGTTACTTTTAACTCTTAATTCTACTTACTCAGATCTTATTAAGCATATTCTCAGGTCTGATAAGTTGCCTAGCTTGGAGGAAGTGTGTGCTCAAATTCAAAAGGAGCAAGGATCACATGGATTGTTTGGCAACAAAGCTGAACTAGTAGCTGCTCACAAAAGTTTCTTCAGGCCAACAAATGCATCTAAGAAGAGGAGGCCATTTTGTGATCATTGCAAGAAGGAGGGACATGCAAAGAAGGATTGCTGGGAACTTCACCCTCATCTTAAGCCTTCTTGGGCTTCACGCCCACCACAGCAGCCGGTCATCTCCTCAGCCAGGCAAGCTCACGGTTTGGTGTCCTCAAAGGCAGCCTTATGTAGCCATTCTCCTTCTCAACCAGGCGCAAACAACACCATGTCACAAGCATCAGACTTTGTGACAAAATCATATTTGGAAGCCCTCATTAAGGCAATAAAGGAGAGCAATGTGATGGGTAAAACTTTTCATGCTTCTTTTCAAACATCTTATACATCTAATACTCCTAAATCCTTGGTTGTTGATTCTGGTGCTTCTCATCACATGATTAGTGATCTAGATTTGCTAGAAAATGTAGAACCTGCCCTAGGGAATGTTCTTATTGCAAATGGAATTAAAGTACCAATCAAAGACATAGGAAAATTGAAATTGTTTGATAAAGAATCTAAGGCATTTTATATGCCTTCATTTACCTCCAACTTGCTCTCAGTTAAAAGAGCTACTACTGATTTGAATTGTCATGCTATATTTGGCCCTAATGATTTTTATTTTCAGGATATTGAAACTAGAAGGTGTTTTGGACAAGGAACCACAAAAGATGACTTGTATGTGCTTGATAATATGGCTGGTTGTAATGCATTAGAATCAGTGTTTCAGGCGCATGGTTTTAGTACTGATTCAGATTTGTGGCATGCTAGACTAGGACATCCTCATCCAAGAGCTCTTGAATTAATTGTGCCTGGTTTAAAAATGTCAAAAGAATTGTGTGATTCATGTATTCTTGGAAAGCATTGTAAAACAGTTTTTGAAAAATCAATACATAAATATGAAAATTGTTTTGAATTGGTGCATTCTGATGTGTGGACATCCCCATTTCCATCTAGAGAAAATCATAAATATTTTGTGACATTTATTGATGAAAAGTCCAAATATACATGGGTTACTCTCCTTAGTTCTAAAGATAGAGTGTATGATGCATTCATAAATTTTCAAGCATATGTGACTAATCAATACAATGCAAGAATTAAGTGCTTTAGAACAGATAATGGTGGGGAGTACACAAGTACCAGACTTCAGGAACATCTAGCTAAGCATGGCATTGAGCATCAGACAAGCTGCCCTTATACTCCACAGCAAAATGGAGTTGCTGAAAGAAAGAACAGGCACCTAATGGAGGTTGTGAGAACTATAATGTTCCACATGAAGGTGCCTAAGCGATTTTGGGGGGATGCACTTGTAGCAGCCTGCTACTTAATCAACAGGACACCTACAAAAGTCCTTGATGATCTATCCCCATTTGAGGTATTAAACAACACTAAACCCACCATTGATCATTTAAAAGTTTTTGGGTGTGTTTGCTTTGTGTTAATTCCTAGGGAACAAAGGAACAAGCTTGAACCAAAAAGTGTAAAGGCTATGTTCATTGGATATTCCTCCACTCAAAAAGGATACAAATGTTATGACCCTGAGACTAGAAGGGTCATGGTGTCTAGAGATGTGAAGTTCCAAGAAGACAAAAGTTTTTATGAAGAAGGAACTTGGGAACAATTTAAAGACATCTCATCAACAAGAACAGACCAAGCTGAATACTTGAGGAAACTTTTGGAGAGAATTGGAATAGGAGGTAGTCAGCATACACCTCAGTCAAATGTCCCAGCAGCAGGTAATCCAAGCCCCTCAGTCACGGCTCCTCAGAATCACCCTCACGGCTTTGCAGATCCGGGTCCATCCGGCATGGCGGATACCTCTGGCCCAGCCGCTTCCTCACAACCTCTGTCACGGCCAACTCTTGGTTCACCTGGGCTTCCACCTCTTGAACATGGGGGGGAGAAGCATCTACTCATGTCCAACAAGACTCAGCAGGAGATGATTCTATTCTAGCTTCAGCTTCCAAAAGATCAAGACCTACTCTCATTGAGATCTTGAGTGAAGAGGAAAAGGAGGCTCCACCTACTGTTCTAAGAAGAAGTACAAGACAAAGAAATCCACCAGTCTTCTACAATGGAAATGTTGTAGTACATCATGATCAGGGAGTTTGTAATATTGCACACTTACCCTCTACTCATGTTGCTTTTATTTCTAGTCTTGACAATGAGCAGATTCCAAAGACATATGAAGAAGCTATGTCTATAAAGGAATGGAGGGAAGCTATCTCAGCTGAGAAACAAGCTATGGAGAAGAATGGTACATATGCCCCAGCCACATTACCAAAAGGAAAGAAGGCTGTAAGCTTTAAATAGATTTTTACCATTAAATACAAAAGCAATGGTGAAATTGATAGATATAAAGCTAGGTTGGTAGCTAGGGGTTTTACTCAAACATATGGTGAGGATTATAGGGATACATTTGCTCCTGTAGCTAAGCTTCATTCTGTCAATGTTGTGCTTACTGTTGCTACTAATCTTGAGTGGGAATTGTGGCAAATGGATGTCAAGAATGCTTTCTTGCAAGGTGAACTAGAAGAAGAGGTTTACATGTCACATCCACCTGGCCTAGAGGATGAGGTAGGAACCGGTAATATACTGAGACTAAGGAAGGCTATTTATGGCCTTAAACAATCTCCAAGAGCATGGTACCACAAGTTAAGTGTTACTTTAATGGATAAAGGCTTTAAAAGGTCTGAAGTGGAACATACTCTTTTTACATTAAAGAGTAAGGAAGGTATTATAGTAATTCTTATCTATGTAGATGATATAATCATATCTGGTAGTGATAGTGTTGGTATTGCATCTACTAAAGATTACTTAAAGAGTGTCTTTGACATAAAGGATTTAGGTGAACTTAAATACTTTCTAGGAATTGAAGTATGTAGGTTTAAGGAAGGTCTCTTTCTTTCTCAAAGGAAATATGTTGTTGATCTTCTAACATCCACAGGTATGATGGAAGCTAAGCCAGCCAAAACACCCTTAGAGGAAGATTATAAAATTGCCACTAAGGGGGAGCTAGAGGAGGAAATTGATTTTCATGATCTTAAGCTCTATAGGAAAGTGGTTGGTAAGCTTATTTATCTAACCATTACAAGACCAGATTTATGTTTTGCTGTGAATCAGGTATCTCAACATATGCAAGGGCCAAAAATGAGGCATTGGGACATGGCCATGCGGATTCTAAGATATCTCAAAGGCACACATGTACTTTCATAGGTGGTAACCTTGTGACTTGGAAAACCAAGAAGCAAAAGGTTGTTTCATGCTCTAGTGCAGAATCAGAATATAGAGCAATGAAGAAGCTCACTACTGAATGCATCTGGCTGAAACAAATTTTGGGAGATTTAGCTGTGAAGTGTGAGGAGCCTATCACCATTCATTGTGACAACCAATCCGCCATTCACATAGCCTCAAATTCAGTGTTTCATGAAAGGACTAAGCACATAGAAGTGGACTGCCACAAAGTAAGGGAAGCTATTGTGAAAGGTATCATCTTACCTTGCTATACAAGGAGTGATGATCAATTGGCTGATATATTCACCAAGGCAGCATCTTTGAAAGTTGGTACATCAATCTATCCAAGACTTGGTCTCATGTCCATTTCATACCCATGATCCCAACATAAAGTATTATACTCTTTTTCCCTAAGAAAAGGTTTTGTCCCAATTGGGTTTTCCTTTTCTAGGTTTTTAATGAGGTAATACTTCATGGTTACAAGCTTAAACATTTTATGTCTTAAGCTTGAGGGGGAGTGTTGGAATGAAGAAGAAATGAGGAATTTATGGAAGCCTTTTATTATAAATAAATGGCGATTTGTTTTTATGTGAATGGGAGAGTCTAAGGCTTGTTTGTATTATAGAATTATGTTATCTTTGTAAGCCATTTAAGTATAAGGCTATCCTTGTATCCAAACAAGCCTAGACTAAGTGTAGTATAAATACCTTACTCTCTTCACATTTTGTAAGTAAGATTTCATAATTCTCATTCTTTAATAAAATCATTATTTTCTCTAATTCTCTAATTCTCTCTAATCTCTCATTCTCTCATTCTACAAATTTCTAAAACTCATATTCTTTCAATCAATTCTTTCTATCATGGGTTTATTTAAGAAACCTACGAACATGAGTTCATGTAATTTTCCTTCAGAAACATCCAACCAATTACTCGACCCTGATGGTTTTTTTAACTTGAAAACAACCAACCTCTTTTTACTTTCTTAGTTTTAATTATATGCTTACTTTACTGTTTTAATTTTAGTCTTTAGTTTAGTGATATAAGGTTACCAACCCATAACTTCTTTATTAACCTAGATTAAGTAAAAATATGTATTTTAGGTGCTTAAAAGACCTATTGATTTGAATTGACACCCTAAATACAACAACTAGGGATTGATATTCCCCAAGCCAAAAGTGTGTCTATCAATTGGCGCTGTTGCCAATTCAGGACCTTTCTTTTGACATTAATATTTGATTTTTATTTATTATTAGATATTGCTACTAACTTACTTCGGTTTTCAAACTTTTAATATCTGATTTTAGACCAGGCTCTGCTCCGAGATATGGAAACGTACGATAATGTCTACAACATCTTCATCACTATAGGACTCAGATACCTTCCCTTTCAAGCGCAGCCGGGATTCCAGAGGCTAACCTGTGAATTCCTCTCCTCCCTTACATTGTACTTCCCAGATCTACCGACAGATAACATTGCTGCCCAAGGCTACATACGATTTCTGGCATATGGTACACCCTATTACATTGCATTAGACGAACTGAGTTATATTTTCAGACTGCAACAGGGCACAAAAACATCGCTGGACGGTCTGGGTTTTACTAATTTAGCAGATGACTGGGCTAACATCTTGAGTGAAACCTACCAAGCGGGTGATTATAAGTACTCAACAATCTGACACCCAACAATCAGATATGCTCACGAGTTTCTCGCCACTACGTTTTTCTCCTAAAAAGATGCACGAACGTTCACATAACATGAGATGATTTTACTGACAACATGGATCTAGCCATTCCTCTGAACCTACATCAATAATGAACCGATAGCAGGAGATGTATACTCAGTAAGCATGGTGTCTGTACTGATGCAACATCTAATCCAACTAAGGGATGATACATTGTGGAGCAAGATGATACAACTCAGTGTTAGAGGAATCATTACCTCCATCTTATTGAAACATCACATTTTTCTGTCACCATATCTCCAACATACCACCAGCTCTTTAACGAGACTGCTCTTACCAAATCTTTGTCTTTGGAGAAAAAGATAGATGGCAAGTATCTATATCGCTTCCACATTGACTATTCCACAACATGACATATCCTCCTCCCGCATAGCGATTTCACAAACATAAGAAAGAGACAAAATGTCTCCTTCCTTCCACCCCGACACGCCTACCACATTGACACGCCATCATCGATGCCATTTAGAAAGGAGGACAAAGAAAAGGCTGAAGAGGCTGCAGGTAGAGCCAGGCAGGAGAAGGGTGAGCCATCTCGGGCTGCAGAGGAGCACTCACGCATAGCAAAGCACTTTCACTTCACACCCTATAACAAACAGCGAGCCGCCCAATGCAAGAAGCTCATGAGCAAATTGGCCTACTCTAATCCTTCTTCTGATACCACCAACAGAGCATCAAGAAGATCAAAGAAGCAGTTCATGAGCTCACGAAAGAAGTCAAGGAGTTACACTAGAAGATGGATTGTCAATCCACTTTTGGGAGTAGCAAACCTTCTTGGAGGAAAACCCAATTGAGAGATACTCTTTTTAGAGATATCAACCACAAAAGAACTAACCCCAAAAATGTACACCTCTACTTAACCCATTTTGTTTTCACCCTTAGCTGATCGAGAATTGATTGATTTCTCTTAAGCAAGACCGCACTTTAATACCCGCTAATGAATGTAAGTAATTGTTCTTGACCTGACTTTGTTGGTTCCATAGATAGCTGAGAATGTGATGATAATGGTAAAGTACAAAAGAGTAAACTGTTCTATCTAACGAATGACAGACATTAACATGCTTAGTGTCTTAGAGTCTTAGTTTTTTGTTTTTAACAGGGTCGATGTCTTTCCACGTTAGGTTTGCTTGAGGACAAGCAAAAAGCAAGTCTAGAGGAATTGATATCCTAGGATTTTACTAGTATTTAGATTAGGATTTTAGCTACTTAGGATGCATTTTAGAATGTTTTATGTCTGCATTTTGCACACATATTGCATAAACATGTGTTCTTGTGTCAAAATCGGAATTGTAGCTAAACCGGAGCAAAAAAGTAAATTTGTGTGTTCCCACCTTTAAGTTTTAGTTTATTTAGTTTAGTTTTAATTTTTTGCAAGACCCTTTTATTTTAATTTAATTATTCATACTTATTTATTTATCGTCATTAGTTTTACTTACACTTAGTTAGTTTAATTGTTATTCATTATTCCAATAATATGATTAACGTTTCATCAATCAATATATTTTCTTCACCATTAATGATTAGCGAGTAGACTTTCATAATCGTTTGGGTCAAGTAGGAATGATGTTTTGAAAGGGAGCAAAACAAGGATTATTTACAGTTTCTTTCCCCCATTGTCCCCATCGTGTTTTGAAATGCTTAATGACAGGCTTAGAATACTAACGCATGGGTCTGAATCATAAGGCTCAAACAATCCTTGGCGGGATGGTTGAGTACTTGAACATTCTCTACACGAGCATGGTTGAATCTGGTCAACGATCATATTTATTTCAGATTATCGTGTTACTAAAGAAAGAATTCGATCTTAAAGCTCCTTGCCTATCTAGTACCAAAAACCCGAAGAAATTTGTAGAAACTACGTAGTCATTGAATGGGTCTCTGCCACGAGAGTCGATTGATCGTACATGAGCGATTCTTTATATCATGAGTTGATTTAAGAAACCTACGAACATGGGTTCATGTAGTCTTCCTTGAGAAACATCCAACCAATTACTCAACCCTGAGGGATCTTTTAACTTGAAAACAACCAACCGCTTTTTACTTTTTTAGTTTTAATTAGCTGTTAATTTTATTGTTTTAGTTTTAATCTTTAGTTTAACCCATAACTTCTTTATTAATCTAAATTAAATAAAAAACTTGCATTCTAGATGTTTAAAAAACCTCATGATTTGGATTGAGACCATAAATAATACAACTAAGGATTGATATTCTCCATGCCAATAGCGTGTCTATCACATCTCTATTGTGGGATCAAGTATAGATAAATTTAATTAAATAACTAAAAATTGAATAATATGAGAAAAACGGATTAGATATTTTTCCTAAATTACTTATGTCTCTAATTTAGAACCCCTCAATACACTTGTTTTTGGAATGAAGAAGAAATGAAGAAAGAGTATCTTAGACTCTTAAGAGATTGCGCCATTTATCTAAGCTACCAAAGGGAGTGGCTTAGGATTGTTTGGAATTAATGTTATGTTATTCTTGTAACCAAACATGTATTAGGCTATTCTAGTATCCAAACAAGTCTAGACTAGATTAGTATAAATACCTTTATCTCTATTCCTTTGTATGCAAGAAATTCATTTTTCTAAAATTCTCAATAATAATCATTCTCACTTTTTCTCTCAAATATCTCTCTCTCAATCTACAAATTTCTAAATCTCTTAATCTCATAATCTTTCATGGTATCAGAGTCAGTTTACATCAATCTGGCATAAGAATTCTACAATTTCTTTTTTACACGCATTTCTTCTTCAACCTTCGAACCAGACCCATCGCGGGTGGATCAAGGTTTCTTCAAGTTTTCCAGCAATAAATCGGGATTTCTTGCCATATTCTTCATCAAGGGTGGTTCTCCGGTAAATTCTGTGCATTTCCCGGTGGTTTCATCCAATTTGGTGGCCTGAATCGAAAGTTATCCAAGTCTTCTTTCGGTGGTGTCGCGATCGTCTTCGCCGCGAGACTATGAGTTTGCAACGAGCATATCTCCCTCAATTCTTCATCAAATCACGTGATTCCAAAGCCTAAGCTCAAGTAAAACGAGTCTAGTTTATGAATCGGGAGGTCCTCTTTTCCCCTTTTCACGTTTAGAAGCTGTTTTGATCAATCTTATTCAACAGATCCAGATTCGACCTATTTTGAGTATTTGTGTTAAAAACCTTAATATTTCTTAATATTTTGTGAATCTTGGAAGATAAAAACTTAGTTTAGAATCTTTTGGAGGGTCGCAAGAAGTTTCATCTCAATCCAAGAGTTTTAGATTTCAAACAAGGTTTTTTTGAAAGTTGTTAAAAATCTGTTTTTTTAAAAAGGCGGGAAAAGTTGTTGTTGACTTGGTTAGGCGGTTTTAACAATTTTTGTTCATTGGATCATTGTTAGTTAAGAAGTAGAAGTCTTTTTAAGTTGTTGACCAGTGGTTTTTTGGCGGTTACACTTACTTGGAATCTGTTGAATGCGCCACTAGTGCAAGGAATGTACCGCGTGTGTTGTGTTCTTGGAGTCTTCTTTCTTGCAGGCTATAGAACAGGTCTGATGGAGTTCCAAGCGCATTTGAAGGCCCATGTTATGCTTCAGGGGGAAAGTTACTTACTTTGGTCAAGGACCATCAGAATTACATTGTGCAGCAAATTCTTGTGGAGTCAGGTTATAGAACCAGCTATCCAAGCAATTGAAGGAGCTGCATCAGATGAACATAGCAAGTGGTTTAAAGAAGACCAGATGGTACTTTATATTCTCCAAAACTCTCTTTTTGGATCTCTCTTAGAAGATTATTCTTATTGTGAGAATGCTAAAGATCTTTGGGAGACTTTAAAAACAGAGTATGAAAACACTACTAACCTCATGAGAATTTTTGAGGTAAAGAAAGCTTTGAATGATCTTAGACATGAGGATGTTGAGTTCACAAAGCATTATGGATCCTTCAAAGCATTTTGGGCAGAGCTAGAGATACTCATACCAGCCACAATTGATCCTATTACTCTCCAAGAAAGGAGAGAGCAAGATAAGGTGTTTGGGTTACTCTTGACTTTAAACACTAACTACACTGATTTGATTAAGCACATCCTTAGGGAGGACAAGCTTCCTAGCTTAGAAGATGTATGTGCTAATATTCAGAAGGAGCAAGGGTCTCTTCAGCTGTTTGGAAATAAAGAAGAACCGATGGTTGCCCACAAAAGCTTCTTCAAGCCGGCTCTAGCTGAATCCAAAAAGAAGAAAACCGTGTGTGATCACTGCAAGAGAATCGGTCACACCAAGAAGGATTGCTGGGTGCTTCATCCTGAGTTTAAGCCAAGCTGGTTCATTGACAGATCCAATCTATCATCAACTAATGCCACTAGCTCCTCCAACTTGGTGCAAACAACTGCCTCTTCATTGGCCTATAATCCGGTCCAAGCTCTTCCATCTGAGTTTGTTAAGAAATCAGACTTAGAAGCTCTCTTCAAAGCCTTTTGCTCTGGTAATGTGTTAGGTAAATCTCTTCATGCTTCTTTTCAAACATCCATTGCTTTTAAACCTTTGATTGTTGACTCTGGAGCTTCTTATCACATGATAAGTGATTTAGTTTTACTAAAAAACATAGAATCTGCCTTATGTAGTGTGGTAATAGCTATGGAATCAATGTGTCAATTAAAGGAATTGGAAAGCTTAAATTGTTTGATAAAGAATCTAAAGCCTTTTATATGCCATCTTTCACATCTAACTTGTTGTCTATTAAGAAAGCTACTACAGATCTTAATTGTCTAGCTATATTTGGTCCTAATGATTTCTACTTTCAGGATATTGAAACAAGTAGGAAATTTGGACAGGAAACAACAAAGAATGACTTGTATGTGCTTGAAGACTTGTCCATGCATTCCTTACTAGAACCATGTGCTAATAGTGTAGATGTCAATGTCGCAACTGAACTTTGGCATGCTAGATTAGGTCATCCTCATCCTAGAACTTTAGAGTTGATAATCCTTGGAATTCAATTGCAAAATGATTTCTGTGAATCATGTATTCTTGGGAAACATTGTAAGACTGTTTTTGAGAAATCAATTCATTCATATAATAATTGTTCTGATTTGGTGCATTCTGATGTTTGGACATCTCCCTTTCCTTCAAAAGAAAACCAAAAATATTTTGTGACCTTTATTGATGAAAAGTCTAAGTATACTTGGGTTACATTGCTTAGTTCCAAGGATAGGGTGTTTGTTGCATTTCTTAATTTTCAGATATTTGTTACTAACCAATACAATGCCAAGATTAAATGCTTTAGAACAGATATTTGAGGGGAATACACTAGCAATAAGTTTCAGCAACACTTGGCCAAGCATGACATTGAACATCAAACAAGCTGTCCCTATACTCCACAACAAATGGAGTAGCTGAAAAGAAGAACAAACATTTGATGGAAGTTGTAAGAACAATGATGTTCCACAAGAAGGTCCCCAAACGATTGTGGGGAGACGCACTAGTAGCTGCATGCTACTTAATCAATAAAGCTCCAACTAAAGTTCTAGATGATTGTTTCCTTTTGAGGTATTAAACAAAACTAAATTTAATATTGAACTTAGGAACAAGCTGGAACCAAAGAACATTAAGGCCATGTTTATTGGGTATTCTCCTACACAAAAGGGATACAAATGCTATAATCTAGAGACTATAAGAGTCCTAGTATCCAGAGATGTCAAATTTCAAGAATCCAAAGGATTTTATGAAGAAGGAACTTGGGAGGAGTTCAAAGACATATCAACAACAAGATCTGACCAAGCTGAAAACCTAAGGAGGATCTTAGAAACCATTTGCACAGTTTCTTCTAAAGTGCCAACACCTGGGCCAGCTCCTCCTCATCAAGATCCAGAACCAGCTCCAGGACAAGCTTCAGTTCTTGTACTGGCACGGCCCAAACCAGGACCAGCCCAGCCCGAGCCGCATTCACCCAGGCACAGCCCAGCACCATCGTTCTCTCGGCAAGAACATGTCTCAGGCTCGTCTCGGCCCGCTCCAGCCCATGGTCCAGCTACGACACAGGAAGTACCGGTCTCAGCTGATGCTTCATCCATGGCTCCATCATCATCCCGCCCTATAACATGGGCTCATGCGCGGGTAGTGCCAACACCAACTCCAACTATGGCACCTTCGACCAGGTCTTTTCTCTAACCGGGCCAAACACCTACTCTTGGTCATGAGGGGGGGGGGCAGGAATCGAAACATGATCAAGAGAAGGATTCATAGGGAGAAATTCTAGTCTCAGCTTCTAAAAGGCCAAGGGATATTCAACCTAATCTTGTAGATGCTCTAGAAGGTGATAATGCAGTAGTTCCCCATGATCAGGGAGTGTGTGATCTAGTTCATATACCTGATTCTCATGTTGCATTTACTGTTAGTCTTGATAAAGAACAGATTCAAAAGACCTATGAGAAAAAATGGAGATAAAGGAGTGGAGAGAAGCAATTCAAGCTGAAAGACAAGATATGGAGAAGAATCAAACCTATGCGCCAACTACTCTTCCGAAAGGGAAAAAGCTGTAAGTTCTAAATGGATCTTCACCATTAAATATAAAAGCAATGGTGAGATACATAGGTATAATGCTAGGTTGGTGGCTAAAGGATTCACACAAACTTATGGTGAAGATTATAGGGATACTTTTGCTCCTGTAGCTAAATTACACTCAGTTAATGTTGTTTTGTCTCTTGCTGTTAACCTTGATTGGGAATTATGGCAAATGGATGTTAAGAATGCATTCTTACAAGGTGAGCTAGAAGAGGAAGTGTACATGAAACCACTACCAGGTCTGATGAGTACATCAGTCACTAACAACCCAGGAGCATAGAGAAGTCACTAAGAAGCTGATCTAAACCCTTGGAGAGAACCAATCAGAGCAGACCAAAGACATATGTGTCTTCCATGGATCATATCGGCCCAAACAGGAGGAGTTAAGCACGAAACAATCTTTCCCAGAATCTTAACTCATCAAGAAGTCACAGAAAATTTAAATCACTTCAAACCGGATTCTGAATTAGAAGTTCTAGAGGATACAAATCGGCAAACCAGTTTCGGAGTACCATCCGTGATTGGGCCAAAGATCGAGCTGCACAGCCCAACTCACTCATAATCTAGGCCTCAGACCACTTGTAGAATGTTAATGGATCCCTCATGGTTTCATCAAACCAAAGAAACCAAGAAGAATCCAAAGGAGGCCCAATTTAAAATTCAACATGTCTACATGGTTCCGTTTAAGAGAAATGCTAGACCAGATCGGTTTAGTAGCCTTCAGACCTACACTTGGCGACCAAGAGAGGTATCTAAGAATTCAAGAGAACCATCTATCATATTACCATGCATCATAAACCAGAGAATCATGCGAATTCTCTCTTGTTTACACTTACCATATTTGGAGCCATCTGCGTTATTACCATTCTACTTATGCACGATTTGGAGGCATGCTCAACATTCAAGAAGGTTTCAAGGCAACACCTATTCTTGCAAAATCTTTCCAGATATAAGGAATCACATATTCCTAAAGATATGCTCGAGAATTGTACACTTTTTCCTTATCTTCGGTTTTGTCCCACTGGATTTTCCGAAGAATGTTTTAACGAGGCACCACCTCTAGTGTGCATAAAGACGAGGACTTGTTCACCAACTACCATGCTTCACAAGTCCTCTAACTTAGTCAGCAATGCCATTCTGGTCGTGGCCCTTACCTATCTTTATTTTAAGTCTTATTTACTTAAGCCTTAAACCCATCTTTTATATGTTATTTTATGTTTTAGTTAATTGTGGCTTTAAGCCCAATTTTAATTATGTTTTCATTCTCTTTAGTTATTGGCCCATTTGTAATCTGAATAATTATAAGTCCTAGACTTAATGCATTATATAATACTAAGTTAGGAGTAAAAATAAAACAAGCAATTTAAAATCAAAACAAAAACTTAAGACTTCTTATCTAAAGTTCTAGGCGCCGCCACCAAGCATCCTTGGAGAGCAGCCGTGTTCTTCAACCAACTTCTGGTTGAAGTTCTTGGAGTATCACAAGCTCTTTCACAGCTTGTGTGGTCCCATCGATCCACCCTTCGCTTCATGTCTTCTGTCCAGCAACCTGAGCTTGTCGGTGGAAGACAGCCCACCCCATGATTCTTGCATCAAGGTCTACAAGATCAAGTAGGTGGCGACAATACACTGAGATTAAGAAAGGCTATCTATGGCTTAAAACAATCTTCAAGAGCTTGATACCATAAGCTGAATGTGACCTTAAGGGACAGAGGTTTCAAAAGGTCATAAGTTGAACACACTCTCTTTACACTTCAGAGTAAGGAAGGTATTGTGGTTATACTCATTTATGTGGATGACATAATCATATCAGGGAGTGATAAAGTAGGCATTGATTCTACTAAAGCTTATTTAAAAAGTGTTTTTGATATTAATGATCTAGGTGAACTTAAATATTTCTTAGGAATTAAAGTGTGTAGGTTCAAGAAAGATCTCTTCTTATCACAGAGAAAATATATTGTGGATTTACTAACCTCTACAGATATGATGGAAACTAAACCAGCTAAGACACCACTAGAAGAAGGTTACAAGATAGAACCTGAGGGGGAGCTAGGGAATGATGAGTTCCATGATGCAAAGTTGTATAGAAAAGTGGTTGGTAAGCTCATATACTTAACCATCACTAGACATGACTTATGTTTTGTTGTGAATCAGGTTTCTCAACATATGAAAGACCCAAAGATAAAGCATTGGGACATGATTATGCGCATCTTGAGATACTTGAAAGACACTAAAGAACAAGGTATATGGATGGGTTGTAATGGAAGCACATAAGTTGTAGGATATTGTGATGCAGATTGGGTAGGTGACAGAGAAGATAGGAGAAGCACAACCGGCTACTGCACCTTCATAGGAGGTAATCTTATGACTTGGAAGACTAAGAAGTAGAAGGTTGTATCTTGCTCTTGTGCAGAAGCTGAATACAGGGCTGTGAGGAAGATTACTACAGAATACATCTGGCTGAAGCAACTTCTCCTTGACATTCTTGGCGTGAGCTTGGAGTTTCCTATCACTGTCCATTATGACAATCAAGCAGCTATACACATTGCATCTAACTCTGTGTTTCATGAAAGAATCAAGCATATTGAGGTGGATTGCCATAAGGTGAGAGAAGCTATTGGAAATGGAATCATCTTACCTTGCTACACAAGGAGTGAAGATCAACTAGCAGATGTGTTCACCAAGGCTACTACACTGAAGACTGGCGGCTCTATCTACCCAAGACTTGGCCTCATGTCCATTCCACAACAATGATCCTGATCATGGAGTGTTATGCTCTTTTTCTCTAGAAAAAGTTTTGTCCCAATTGAATTTTCCTTCTTTAGGTTTTTAATGAGGTAATGATGCTTCATGGTTGCAAGCTTAGGCATTCTCCATGACTTAAGCTTGAGGGGGAGTGTTGGAATGAAGAAAAATGAAGAAAAAGTGCCTTAGACTCTTAAGAGAATGCGTCATTTATCTAAGCTACCAAAGGGAGTGACTTAGGCTTGTTCGGAATTAATGTTATGTTATTCTTATAACAAAACATGTATTAGGCTATTCGAGTATCCAAACAAGCCTATACTAGATTAGTATAAATAGCTTTCTCTCTCTTTCTTTGTATGCAAGAAATTCATTTTTTCTAAAATTCTCAATAATAATCATCCTCACTTTTCTCTCTAATTTTTCTCTCTCTCAATCTACAAATCTCTAAATTTCTTAATCTCATAATCGAATTGTTAACTTATTATAGATTTAATTTTTATTATAAAATTAAAACTAAAATATCCAATTAAACTATATTTAAATTTATATTAATTTTTGATACATATATGAATATGTAAACCAAAACCATCATAGATCTGTTGAGGCAGAGGCCTATACTTTCATTCCTGTGGAGATTTTCTTACTCAGTTGGTCGTGGATAATTGGGAATCATGGAAAGTATGCTCACAGAATGGTAATTCACATATGGGAGGTAAGACAACTGTGTTGTTTAGAGGGTCATTTAGGAGGCTATCTGAGTTTTTTGGAAACGAATCAGTGATTAAAAAGGTGGATCCTAATGTCTTTAATCATGGATTCGAGGATACTAGAGGTTGGGGCGATCTTCGGCTTTCCCAACTATGGTTTAATAGGAAAAAGAGCTTACGTAAAAGGTGGATTTGGAATATCAGTGTGATTGTCACAAATATGAATGAGGTTAGTGTCGGAATTATAGGATCTTTGATAAGGAATAATTATGGTCAATCAATCTAGACCATATCATAGATTGGACGATTAGAGAGATCATCATACGGCTTAAGTGGAGGTGGATTGGAAAGAGCCGAAGAGGAAGTGCACGAAATGGAAAGTAAAGGTTATACTTTGCCTAGGTGGATTTGTATTGATTTGGAAAGCAGATTTACAGGTTTCAATGCTAGGGATTTGACAATCATGCAAAGATTGATTTATGATCAATCAGACACATACAAGTGGGAAGGTTGGTCAAGGTTAGGGAGTTTGAATAAGGAAGGTCGACTCGCTAGACTGAGACGACGGGGAAGGAATTTAGAATTACATATTCTAATTAGCGGGATTCTGGTTTTAAGGGGGGAAGGTTATGTGAAAATCAAGGGTCATATAAAGGAAAGGTTGGGAAGGAGGTTTTGTCATCAATTTCTTACGCAGATAAGAGTCCGGCAAAGTTGTGTGAGAAATAAAACTAAGGTAGAGAGAGTGCAATGCTTTAGTAAAGAAATATGGATTACTATGTCTCAAAGCACAATAGCGTCCAAGGGATACAAGGTGGAACCAGTGGTAACTCCTTAGAGAATGATGATCACGGTGCCTCGGTTTGACAATTCGGAGCTCATCAAAGGCTACTCCAAAACACTGATTGGAAGGTGTATGAATCGCCGGTTGCAAGACATGAAAGCTTTGTTATTCATGCTTCCAAGGATTTGGAAAGTTGAAGATCGTGTGGCTGGTGCAGACCTTGGTATGGGGAAATTCCAGTTCGACTTCGATCAGGAAGAGGACATCAGGGAGGTCCTCCAGATAAAACCGTTCCATTTTGACTCTTGGATGCTTTCATTAGTTCGATGGGAACCGGTGATGGACTGAAATTATCCGTCAGCTATTCTGTTTTGGGTTAGAATTCTTGGCGTCCCTCTTCAAGTGGGCAGACCCAACATTCAGAAGTATAGGTGAGGGTCTTTGAATGGTTCAAGATGATGTTGTTGACCTAGATAATGGTCGAGTCAGAGTTCTAATTGATGGTTTCAAACCACTGGTGTTTGAGACAAAGGTGGTATTCTGCACAGGAGAAGAAACGGTGGTCCTTCTGCGGTATGAAAAGTTGTATGGATATTGTCACAGATGTTTTAGTCTCTGATATGAGACCGAGGTGTGTTCTCTAATTAAGGGGTCACAACAAATGAGAGAAAATAGAGGTAAAAATGATAACATGAAAGCAAGCTCGACCATGAAGAGCTATAAGGGAGCTGTGGTTATAGGGCATACAGAGGAGCAGAAGGGGGGACATAGAGACATTGTGTACCAACGGGAGATAGATAACACAGGTAAAAGAATTGTGTTTGGAAATAAGACATACTACAGAGTAAAAGCATCCTTAATGGAGCAAGGTGTTAAGCGAGAAGGGAGGGATCAAGAGGAGGGCTCAAAATCTGTGACCAACAGAGTGGGAGAGGATCTTCCAAAACAGGTTGAAGAAAGCTTTGCAGTAACTTCAGGGGTCAATGAACTGAGATTATCCTTTGAGGAAAATTCCATTCCTGATCCAACCAAGCTGATATTGGAGGCGTACCATGGTAAGATTGATGACAAGCTAGCTAAGAAGCATCTATCTCCCTTGACGGAAACAAAGCCAACTAGTAACACAACACTGGTTGGGGTGTCACACACGGCTCAACTGGTTTTAAATTTCACGGAGGAATCTCATAAGGTATTGCAAGAAGAAGAATGTATACGATCACCTAATTTAGAAATGGAAGATGTTTTCCACAACGTTGAGCAAGATGGGAATGGTGAAGAGGGGGTGATAGTACAAGCACAGGGTTTTGACGAAATCTTTGCTTTGGGGGAGATAAAAGAGGCTTTGAGGGAGGAGGAAGAGGAGAAAGAAGATGGTGACGTAGAGGAGTTGCTTGTCAACAAGAAAGGGGACAAAAAACAAGGAGTGAAGCAGAAGGTATTCAATAATACATGTATTTTTGTGGGTCTCAATACAAAGAAAAGGCTATTCCAGGCGTTAGTCTCTCCTCGCAAAGAAGGTCAGGGTAAGGTGAAAGGGAAAGAAGTTAAAGACCATAGAGAGGGAGATGGGAAGCCTTCATATAGGGTAAGGAAGGACAGAGGAAAAAAAGTTGCCCCAATATGAGTAATATCATAGCAGGTGTTAAAAGATTGAATTTGGATATGGGAATAAGGGAGACCTACAAGAAAAGATATTGTTCTCTACAAGCTTCAGGTTCTAATTTGTTTTATGAATTTGTTTTCTTATTAAACCCAGGAGATCTGGGATGTTCATGTTGCAATAAAGCAAAGGAGAATGTGCTCTCTTTTGATTTAATAAGAGTTTCATTGTTGGTTTCTTATGGTTAAACAAGGAATACTTTAACAGGAGATGGTAGGATACATGTTGGGATCTATAGTCTCCACGATTGTGGACATTGGTGTTATTGTAGGATACAGCTACATGGAAGTTATGCATATTTAAATTATAGTTGCATCCTAGCTAGTCTAGGTGTGAGTAACATGGAAGTTTTGAGTCATGGTGTGCTTGATGAAGTTTCTCATTTTATTATGTTTTATTATTTATATCTCTTGATTCTTTTCACAAATGCACGTGGGTCTCAATGGTATGCGGTACGGATAGCTAGTAGGAGAGGGAGAGGAGATTTACTAAACCGTTTGTTACTATGCCAAAATGGAGTTGAGTTTAAACGTTGACAAAAAGTATATGGTAAAGCCCATGGGTTTGGAATATTCAAAGTATGAAATTTTATTTAAGAGGCAAGATGGTAATTTGGGAACGAATTACAAAAATATTGTTACGGCAAGAACCCACAGACAATAAAGAAATTACGAAGGAGAGATTATCCCGATAAACGTTATGTTGTTGGAAATATTGTTGGTTTGAAGAATTGTCATGTTTTATTGTCACTAACCGGACGTTTTGGCGAGACATTTCAATCACAACTAAGCCGGAACATATGTTTTTATCTGAAACAAAACAAGATGTTTTCTTTGATCACATGTATAATATGCACTCGCAATGGGTCAATGAATATAAATACGGAATGGGATGTCTACACCAAGATGGGGATAAAATGTATGGCTGACTGGTTACTTTATGTTTTCCTCATGAATATCTTCGGAAACTAAAATATTAGACATTATGAGGATTTTGAGTTGAAATTGTCAAGGACTGGGAAGTAAATGGACCATTAGTTACTTACGAGAAATATGGTTTAAACATAAGCCAGAATTTATGCATGTGCTTGCATGTTCTTGGAAGTTGTTTCAAGCTTGCAAGCCTTGTCTCTTTTCTCTTCTATAAGTAGTACCCCATTTTCTCATTTGTAATCATCGAACATTTTAATGAAAGTTTCTACTACTTCTAAATTTTCGATTACTTGTTGGTGTGTAGTATCCAACTTATCTTAAGCCCCCTTGGTGTGTAATATATCTAAGGCTAGTTTAAGAGATCTTTGTTTTTCTTTGGTGCGTCATATCCTTAGGAATTCAAGCCGGTAAATCAAAGGCCTTCCGCAACCTTTGTGTGACATATCGCTCCACATCCCTTGACAACTTGAGCTCACGCTCGTTGTGCAAGGCTTATCCCTTTTCGAAACTTCCATGTGTGCCGATTTTGGGCTTGAGTCCTTCCCAGGATCTCATCAAATTATATGGCTATAAAAATGGATATTAGCAAAGCCTATGATAGGGTATAATTGACTTTTATTCAGAAGCTTCTACAAAAGATGGGCTTCTCCCATACATGGACCTCATGGATGATGAGCTGTATTACATCAGTCCAATATAAGGTGTTGATTAACGGTCAACCACATGGAAACATCATCCAAAAGCGGGGTTTAAGGCAGGGAGATCCCATATCCTTGTACCTCTTCATTTTGTGTACGGAAGCATTGATTGCGAATATTAGAAAGGCAGAAAAATGGTGTTTTATCGAGTATTAAGATAACGAGAAATAGTCCATCAATCACTCACCTACTGTTTGCGGATGATAGTCTTTTTTTCTGTCGAGCTAAAAAGGAAGAGTGCCAAGGCATACTCGGACTTCTCAAGAATTATGGAGCAGCTTCGGGATAACAAATCAATTTTGATAAATCATTGGTACAATTTGATCATAATGTTACTGCAGAGAGAAAGGAGGAGTTAAAACAAGTATTAGGTATTAACATAAATGGCAGTATGGAAACATATTTAGGAGTACCAGAAAATCTTGGAGGTCCTAAGTCACAGATTTTTGGCTTTATAAACGAAAGATTACAGAATAGAATAAATGGTTGGACAATGAAATTTCTTTCAAAGGGAGGAAAAGAGGTATTAATAAAATCAGTTTTAACAACACTACCTACCTATGTAATGTCCTGCTACAGATTGCCTACAACAGTCACGAAAAAACTCATGGGTGCAATAGCTAATTTCTGGTGGAGTACCACAAGAACTGATCGCGGAATGCATTGGATGGCATGGAAAAAGATGTGTAAACATAAGAAAGATGAGGGTCTTAGATTTAGGAATATAGAGGATTTTAATACGGCTTTATTAGCGAATTGATGATACACCAGATTCACTTTTCACAAAGGTTTTTAAGGGTATATATTTTCGTAATACGGATCCGCTGGATCCCATAAAATCATACTCTCCATCATATGGATGGCAGAGTATCATTTCAGCTAGATCTCTGGTTCGCAAATGACTAATCAAAAAGGTTGGTACTGGTTCAACCATCTCAGTATGGAATGATCCTTGGACCCCAGCCCCACGCCCGAGACCAGCAACATGCAAATTAAAGGTATACCCCCCTTCCTTCAAGGTTACAGACTTATTTGATCATCGGACAGAGACATGGAATATTCTACTACTCAACGCGGTTATTATTCCGGAGGATGTGACAGTTATACGTTCACCAGCAATTAGTAGATTTAAGAGATCAGATTCTACTGGCTGGCATTTTACCAAACACGGAAAATACACGGTCAGATCAGGGTACATGATTCAACAGCTATATCTAGATAAAGATTCTGAGGTGATTAACTGTGGCCCAACAATTACATCCTTACAAGTCAGAGTACGGTAAATAAGATGTCCCCCAAAGATTCAACACTTCATCTGGCAAGCATTATCGGGATGTGTTACAGTCACACAGAACCTGAGAGCTCGCAAAATAAATTGTGATATAATTTGTGGCAAATGTGGTATAGAAGAAGAGTCAATAAATCATGCTTTGTTTGAATGTCCACCAGCACTTCAAACTTGGGTATTATCCAATGTACCTTCCAATCCAGGAATTTTTCCAATAAAATTGATCCTCTCGAATGTAGATTATCTACTATCAAAACGGCTAAATGATAACCCGAACGATTATTAATCATGGATAATGTGGTATTTATGTAAAATTTTGTAATAAATGTAACACTTAGAATTTTTATTAATCGAAAAAGAGTGTGTCAATCCACTGCATGGTGCACCCCTTTTTAAATGCAAAGCTTACAATGCATGCATGAGTAGTTGACATACAAGTTCAGCTTTACACTGTTCTTGCGGCCATGCATGTTATTATACCTCAGTCTCATAGGAGACTTTTCAACATAACTAAACCTTCTTACAACTACTACCAAACTTACTTATTACAACTTAAACACAAGAGATTCTAGTTAAGTTTAATTACTTGGTTGTGGCCCATCACCCTCAGTTGGGCCATTCTCTTCACTTGGGTTGTTGCTCATTTCAACATCCCCCCTCAAGATAGGCTGGTGAAGATTCTTGAGGCCTATCTTATCATGAAGATATGAGCAAACATGTGAAGAGGTCGCCTTTGTGAAGATGTCTGCGCATTGATCTTCACTTCTCACATACGCAGGGACTATGCTTCCATCTTCTATCTTTTCTCGAACAAAATGACAATCTACCTCTATGTGTTTTGTTCTTTCATGAAACACTGGATTAGAGGAGATATGAAGAGCAGCTTGATTGTCACAAAACAGGGTAGTAGCATTGTTTACTTCAATTCCAAGTTCTCTCATAAGTCCTCTTAACCACATGATCTCTTTGGTGGCATCCTTCATGGCTCTATACTCTGCTTCTGCGCTAGAAAGTGACACTACCTTCTGTTTCTTGCTTCTCCAAGTCACAATGTTCCCCCCAATCATCATGCAGTATCCAGTGGTTGATTTTCGATCCTCCCTATCACCAGTCCAATCCGCATCACAGTATCCCACTAACTCATTGTTTCCATTCTTTTGAAACCAAACTCCTTTGCCTGGACTAGCTTTAAGATAGCGTAGGATCCTTTCCACCATGTACCAGTGGTGAATCATGGGTCTTTGCATATGTTTACTCACTTGATTAACCGCAAAAAAAATATCAGGTCTTGTAATAGTTAGATAGATGAGTTTACCAACTAACCTCTGATATTGTTTGACATCTTCCCATGGTTCATCACTGCCTCTCTCCTTGTATCCATCTTCTATAGGTGTCCTTGCTGGTCTACTGCCGAGTTTTCCAGTTTCACTTAGCAGTTCCAGCACATACTTCCTCTGGGATATAAACATTCCTTCTGAGGAGCGAATCATTTCTATCCCTAAGAAGTACCTCAATTCCCCCAAGTCCTTGATCTCAAACGTGTCAGTCAAGCATCTTTTAGCTTTCAAGATTCCTTCATCATTATTGCCTGTAATGATGATATCATCAATATAGATCAGGATTGCTACTGTCCCTTGTTCTCCATGGTGTGTGAATAAGGAGTGATCGGCATTGGACCTTTTAAAGCCTTCCTTCACAAGGCATCCACTCAACTTGTGGTACCATGCTCATGGTGATTGCTTCAGACCGTAAATAGCCTTGTGTAGTTTGCACACTTGATTGTCACCGCTGTTGGAGTCTACTCCTTCAGGGATCTCCATGAAGACTTCTTCCTCAAGGTCTCCTTGGAGGAAGGCGTTTTTTACATCCATCTGCCACAAGCTCCAATCATTATTAATAGCAATTGAGAGTAAGGTTCTTACTGAGTGTAGCTTAGCAACGGGGGCAAATGTGTCCGTGTAGTCTTTACCATACACTTGAGTGTATCCCTTAGCAACGAGTCTAGCTTTGCGCCTTTCTAGTTCCCCTGTACTAGTAAGCTTATTTGTGAACACCCATCGACATCCCACGGTTTTCTTGCCCATAGGGAGTTCTTCCAGACTCCAAGTGCCCATCTTGATCATCGATGAGAGTTCCTCCTCAATGGCCTTTCTCCATTCTGGATCAGCAAAAGCTTCTTCAAAAGAACGTGGCACATCATATCCATACACATTAGCAATGAAGGCCTGCAGCTCTTTTGGAAGATGTTTGGTAGAGTAGACTTCTTCTAGCGGGTATTTAGTGTTACTTTCTGCCATTTGCCCCGGCTCTGCTTTGTTCTCAAGCGGTTCTCCTTCTTCTGTAATGATTGCCATGTTATTGGAGAATGGACTCTTCCAAAACCAATCTGGAGACACTCTTGTTCTGGTGCTTCTTCTAAGACTGGATGTGTCTTCTGTTCCTTCTTCTTCAGTATCATCACTTTGGTTCACAGAGTTTTCCACCAATTCTTCCATCTCATTACCCTCTTGACCTTCGTCCATATCTGTAGGGTTCTCTACTCGATCTTGTAATCCAGTGATCATCATGTCAAGATCAGAATCATTGTGATCATTACCCCTGAACCATTCCTCATCTTCTTCCCATTTGTTATCATCATAGAGGCTCTTCTCCTCCTTGAACTCAACGTCTCTAGAGACATATACTCGCTTGTCATCTGGACTATAGCACTTGTACCCTTTCTGTGTAGTGGAGTATCCTACCATTACACACTTAATGCTTTTAGGCTCTAGTTTGTGCCTTCTTTCTTCTGGGACAAACACATAGCACACGCTACCAAATACTCTGAGGTGGTCTATCTTGCGCTTACATTGATTTAGAATCTCATAAGGTGATTTGTCCTTCAGTCCTTTTGTAGGCAGTCTGTTGATCAGGTAAGCAGCGGTCATCACAGCATCTCCCCAAAAGGTTTTCGGCATTCTTCTCCCAAAGAGCATTGTTCTTGCCTTTTCTAGTAGATGTCGATTTTTTCTCTCTGCCACTCCATTCTGTTGTGGAGTATATGGGCATGTGGTTTGATGTTGGATTCCATTCTCTTCCAAGAACTCCTTAAACTTGTGGTTCACATACTCTCCACCATTGTCACTTCTTAGAGTTTTGATCTTGGAGTTGTATTGTGTTGACACATAGCTTTGAAACCGCTTAAAGGCTTCAGATGCCTGACTCTTATTCTTCAAGAGTGTGACCCAAGTATACTTGCTCTTTTCATCGATAAATGAGATAAAGTATTTGTATTGATCTCGTGAAGGAATAGGTGAGGACCATACATCTGAATGGATCAAATCAAAAACATGCTCATAACTACTAGTAGATTCTGGAAACATTTTCCTACAATGTTTCCCCAAAACACACACTTCACAATCATCTTCTTCTCCTCCAGCATCCGGAGCTACCAGCTTCAAAGTGTTCACGTGTGGGTGTCCAAAATGCTCATGCCACGGTGGTTTGTTCACTATTGTGGCGCCAAAACCCCATTCATTTCCTCTTGTCACAATGCCGTTTCCTACTGAATAAAGCCCCTCACTCATAATTCCTTCACCGATCAATTCATCACTTTCATTGTCCTGAAACACCACATCATTAGCACCAAAAATAGCCTTACAATTGAGCTTTCTAGTGAGTTTTGAGACAGATAGGAGGTTGTGAATAAAGGTAGGTGCATAATATCCCTTTGTCCTTCTACCAAAGACATACAGATCTCCCCTTCCACAAATGCGGGAGTTAGCACCATTTGCAACATTAATGTTCCCATAGTACAGTCGAATATTTGATAACAGATTAGAATCACAAATCATGTTGTGAGTTGCACCAGAGTCAACTATAATATGTCTATCAGTTCCTCTATCTTGACTAGAACTACTTCTTTCCATCATGAGACACTTACCAGTTTCAGAAAGTTTGGAGATGCTCTTGATTAGAGCCTCCAAGTCTGACTTCCTTACAAAGTCGTCCGATCCTCTGTTTCCCCATTGAGGTCGGGAGGTGTGTCCTGAGGTCCACTTCTTGGGTTTGAGGTGAGGATGTAGTACCCAACACTTCTCCTTGGTGTGACCCTTTTGTTTACAGTGGTCACAGTTTAAGGCTCGCCTTTCTTCAAAGGATGATGGGCCTCTGACCATGTGAGCTGTCTCGCTTATTCCATGGAACAGGCCTCTTGATCCCTCTTCTTTCTGGATATCCATACACACTTCTTCAAAGGTAGGAAGCTTTTCATATCTCAAGATATGTTTGATGAGGTCCTTGAAGGTGTCGTCTAGGGCCATAAGCAATCCGAACACTTGGTCTTGTTCCTTTCTTTTCTCAAGTTCTTGAACGTTGAGGGTTGGTGGCCTTAGCATTTCCATCTCAGACCAGAGTGCCATGAAGTCTCCAAACAAGTCTTTGAATGTTCGTCCTTCTTGTTGGAGTGAGTTCAGCGCCTTCTTAACCTCATAGATGCGGCTAATGTTGCTCAAATTTCCATACACGTTTTGGAGTGTATCCCATAATTCCTTTGCGGTTTCTGAGTAGGAGCATGCCGCAAGGATAGATGGTTCAAGGGAGCTTTGCAACACAGCTAAGACCAGTTGGTCTTCTTGTTCCCACCGGGCAAGTCGTTCTCCTTCCTCAGCTTCTTTTGGCTCTGTTTGAGCTCCACTTTCTCCTTCTACCATTATTCTTTCTTTAGGTCCATCTGTTTCAATGTGGTCCCAAAGTCCGCGGCTTCGAAGGGCTGTTTTTGTGGTTCTTGTCCACAGAAGATAGTTACTTCCTTTCAGCATCACAGGGAGTGCGGTAAGCTTTAAATTCTCCATTCTTTCTTCTCTTCCTTTTTTTTTTTTTTTGATTGTTGGTTAAGAAGGGATGAAAGAAAAAAAAAACGATGTAGAATTTTAAGAAAATAGGCAAGTCTTTAATGATCTTGCTCTGATACCATGTAAAATTTTGTAATAAATGTAACACTTAGAATTTTTATTAATCGAAAAAGAGTGTGTCAATCCACTGCATGGTGCACCCCTTTTTAAATGCAAAGCTTACAATGCATGCATGAGTAGTTGACATACAAGTTCAGCTTTACACTGTTCTTGCGGCCATGCATGTTATTATACCTCAGTCTCATAGGAGACTTTTCAACATAACTAAACCTTCTTACAACTACTACCAAACTTACTTATTACAACTTAAACACAAGAGATTCTAGTTAAGTTTAATTACTTGGTTGTGGCCCATCACCCTCACTTGGGTCATTCTCTTCACTTGGGTTGTTGCTCATTTCAACAATTTATGGAAAAGCAGAAACGAAAAGGTCTTCAAAATAGAGATAGAGATCCTCGGGATATTCAAAGGCAAGTAGTAATAGAAGGGACACTGTGGCAAGAAGCACAATTAGTGGAGAAGGATATACATGACTCGGAGATACGAAATATGGAAACACGATTTGATACTAACCAGCTGATGCATGGGATTTGGTATTGTCAGATAGATGAATCATGGAAAAAAACAAAAAAAAAATTCAGGACAAGGCTGGTTTTGTAAGAACATTGAAGCAGAAGGGAAATTATTTGGAGCTCGGAATATCATCCTCACTCTGTCCTCTCTACATGCTGAGATGGAAACACTTATATGGACAATGAAGTGTATGCTCGAAAATCTCATGCTAAGGATTACCTTTGCAATGGATTGCCACGACGTGGTAAAGATGGTCAACTCTCCAAACGAATGGCCAGCATTTGGAAACCACCTAGATGAGTTTAGACATTGTAAAGACCTATTCGAGAAATACGAGTCATAACTATTCCGAGACCACAAAACACTATGGCGGACAAGCTTGCTCGTGACACTCGAAGATTGTGATCAGTTATGGAGCATATTAGTCCAGAAACACCAACCTGGATGGATTGTAATCTTTAAATTTTTCCTTATCCGTTTGTTGACAAAAAAAAAACTAATAGAGATCCTCTAAACCCTAAACAGTATATCATAGATACTAAACATATAATTGTAGTTTTGTCACTAAATTTTTTACATTAAATTATAGGTGATATGATACACATCATGGTAAAGTACACAAATTAAAAACAACTTTAACAAAAAAAAGAGGCCCAGAGAAGAGCTCAAGCAGTGACGAGAGAGAAGTTTTGCTGAGTCTAAAAACCGCAACTAAGAGAAGCAAAGCCTCAACCGATTTAAATCCTCCGATCACCAAAAGAGAAGCTTACCGCATCACAAAACCAAAGACAAACAACTGTATCAAACCGAACCAGAATAAGTCAAGATCAAACTAGTGAATCCACAAACTCATCGAACAACCAACACCGGTTCCAGAACCACAAATCAACTAAAGCCCAAGAAAAACCCGAACCAAGAAACAAACATTGTGGGACCCTCTTGCGGTGGCGGAGAGGAAGACATTCCACCAGAGAGGGAGATTGAAAATAGATGAAGGCTAAAGCGAAGGGGTCGTTGTTGACAAAAATGCCTCTTAAAGGTAAAGAAAATTAAGAACATAACTGTTAGGATCAATTTCAGAAACACTCTCCAATGTTGGAACTGTTTCTAAAATACCACTCATTTCTTACTTAATTTTTTATATTTATTTCAAAAACAAAAAAAAAGAAAACTACAAAATAACTATATTTTTTTAATTTAATTACTACCCATACTAAAGATCCAATGGGTTAATGGGTAAATTAGATCTGAACTGGGTCAACTATTTTTTTAACAAAAAAATTGACTAAAAAATATTTTAACCAAAAAAAATGATAAAAAATAGCAACAAAAATTGTCAAAAAAAAATAACACAGAAAAAATTTAAAACTAAAAAAATTGACAAAAATGACAAAAAAAAATAAAAACAAATTGATAAAATTTGACAAAATTGACAAAAAACAAATTAAAAAATAAATCCAAAAATTAAAATTAGCAAAAATAAAATTAAAAAAGACTAAAATTATATTGAGAGGTAATAGTAATATCAAATTACACATAGTTGTAAAATTTTCATTTTAAAGTATTTATATTTGTATCAATATTTTTAAACATTTTTCTAGTTGTACCGATTACAATAGATAAATTAACTAAGGTTATTAAACTAAGTGGTGTTATAAGATAAAAAAAAATTAATGAAATTGAATGTGTTTTAGATTAAAGTGAAATCAATTGTTATTTAATTATGAATTTAACGAGAATCAATTAAAATCCAATATTATTGGATTAAATATTTTTTAACGCAAATATCATTTTTCATTAATGATATCGGAACCTATAAATATGCTATTATAACCTAAGATTAGGCTAATACAACCTTAAAAAGGCTAATACAACCTAAAGAATTAGGCTAAGAACAACCCAAAAATAGGCTCAAACAACGCCAGAGCCACTGCCAGAAAGCATAAGATCGTGAGTTGAATGTATAATTCAGTCAACTCTCCTAGGAATTAGACCATCTAAACTTCCCAAAAAAAGTTTAAACTTAACCTAGATGACTCTATCACGTTACAGATTATTCAAAGAAAAAAAAACAGATTAAATGACCCTCCAAAAGGCGATGGTCAAATTCATCGAGAATCCAAAAGAACTATTATCACTAGCAAATAACCAGTTGATAATAGTGAAAACCCCGAATATTCACCTTGTTTACGATTAAACATTTTGAAATCTTGTCCTCGTCAGATTCTAATCCGCCTAATCGCAAACGTTGCAGATGTCCAAAGTATTGGATGCCGCCTAAAATTAGCACCGCTTTCTCGCTACCACCGGGGATGGAACCCAAACAAAACCCCAATTACTATCCAATCATTCAAGGTGCGTCGATTCTAGGAGAATCACCAGTATAAGAACATCATCTTCATAATCCCGTCCTCAAGGATCCGAAAGATTGGAGTCCAAAACAGATGGAACTCTAAAACCGCTTGCCAAACGCTCAGACGCAAAACGCTCAATCGCCAAACGCAGTCGCCAATCGCAGTCGCCAAACGCAAACGCAGCCGCAAATGCAGATGCCAAACGCAGTCGCCAAACGCAAACGCAGGGGCAAACGCAGGGGCAAACGCAGACGCCAAACGCAGTCGCCAAACGCAGACGCCAATCGCAGTCGCCAAACGCAACCGCAAATGCACGAACTGAACGTTGTCGCCTAACGCAAAGTTTCGGAACGCCAAACGCACGAAAACGGCCGCCACCGCACGAAAATGGCCACCACCGCACCGAAACGCACCAAAATAGTCGTCAAACGCACCGGAACGCGTGAATGGCCAGGATAGACGAGAAGCTTCGAGGGTTCCTCCACAGAGCGACCCACCGCCGTACGCCGCTGCTTCGCATCGTCGCTGAACACCGCTGCACGGGATGACTCCACCCCCTCCGAGAAGTGCAAGGCTTGGACAAACGGAAAGAGGAACCGGTAACAGAGAGATTTAGAGGGTCAAGGAGGGGGAGAAGAAGAGAGGAAGCCCTCTCGCGGTGACGGACGGAGCCGACCACCGGAGAAGCGAACGAATTTTGTCTGCGGCGCTGTTAGTTGGAAGGAATATGGGAGAGAGACGCTTGTTGATTGATAGTTTATTTGAATAAAATTTGATTAATAGTTGATTTTAGTAATTCTAAACGAATTAGGCGTAATTAAACCGTAGAATAGTAGTTGATTTGAAAGATCAATATATATATATAATTATACGTTATGATACAATTAAGTATCAATCGATACTACTACACGTTATTGTACAACCTAATATCAAGTGATACAACTACTAACTAAAAATGCATTTGAGTTGTTACCTTTGAGTTAAGTTGAGATTTAACCAATTGAGCTGATGTGTTCTCTTGCAAGTATTACAACATATTAATATTTATAAACTCAACTATTAATAATTTAGATAATTAATTTTATAATTATAATTGTTAAAAAATTATATTTATAATTAGCTATATAAATAATAATTAAAGTATACTTGTATTAGATAATATTAAATAATACAATATTTATAATTATCTTACTATAGTATATTTATAATTATCTTTATCTAATTATCTTAAAATAATTAAATTATACTAAATTTATAATAATCTATAGGTATTTTTGGTTTTTGTTTTTGGCTTTATGTGGATTTTGAATAATTTTGGTTATGTATTTACATACTTTTGGCTCTATTTTAGTTTTATGCGGATACAACTGAGTTTTGATAATACAAATGAATACAACTGAGTTTTGAGAATATAATTTATAATTAAATTAAATTATTTATAATTATATTTATAATTATCTATATAAATCATAATTATATTAGTTAATATTATATTATACAATATAACTATCTTGTTATAATATATTTATAATTATCTTTAGGTAATTATCTTAAGATAATTAAATTATACTATATTTATAATTATACTATATTATAAATATAATTATATTATATTTATAATTATCTTTAGTTACTTTTTGTTTTTTCTGGTTTTATATGGATTTTTGCAGAATTTTGGTTATATTTTTACGTATTTTTGGCTCTATTTTAGTTTTATTTGGTTTTATGTAATTGTTCGTGTAACTATTTTTCACAAATACAATTATGTAGTACAAATATAACTGAGTACAATTATGTTTAAATTATACAATTGAGAAGTATGAATACAATTTAGTACAACTATGTGTATTGTATTGAAATATTATTAAATTAAACATTTTCACAACTATGTAAATAACAAATACAACTGAGTTCTAAAAATACAATTGAATATAACTATGTAAATAACGTATACAACTGAGTTTTGAGAATACAACTGAATAGTACAAATACAACTGAGTACGACTGGGGCTAAATCACATGCGTTCTCCTGCACGTTCACGCATTCTCTCCTGATCATTCACACTGATGTGCAATAAAATAATAATAAATATTATGCGTTTACACTTGTTCACACTAGAAACGTTCACACTATAGATGTACATAGTAGTATCAATAACACATAATTATATAAATGTCAATTTATGGTTTTTTCAGTTATATCGATATTTGAAGTCAATTTTCTGAGTTGTATCGACTACATTATGTTACTAAATTAGGATTATAAAACTTTCATAGTAATAAATTTTCAAAATTACAAATTTTGAGCAATTTGCATACTAATGATCAAACATGTTAACAACACACATATATGTTTAGGGTTTGTTAAGATTAAAACATGTTATTTTCATTTTTTCTAGATTAATAATTAGTTATCATAATTAATAGGGTAAACGATGGTTTTAGTATACCAAATATATGATTATAACTCATAAAACCCAAATCCTAAACTCAAACCCTAATCCCTAAACCCTAAACCCTAAACCCTACAACATAGTTGTACCAGTAATATACAGTTGTATTTCATAGTACATAGTTATACGATTAATACCTTGATATTTCAATTTATGAACTCTTTAATACCATGTAATACACATGAGTTTTAATATCTGATACTACTACCACCACTACTATAATCAAAATACGAATACAAACCTCCTCTGGGAGTATTTCTTTTTCTTGGTCGATGTTATCCAACTGATGAAAATCCTATATCCTAAAACCCTAAAACCTATACCTTAAACCCTAAACCCCAAAACCCTAAACATTAAATCGTAAACACTTGTTCGCATTACATGCTTTCACACTGAAGTTGTAGTGAGTTGTAATAGTAGTATCAGATTACACATAGTCGTAAAATTATCATTTTAAGGTTTTTCTAGTTGTATTATTATCTTTAGGCACTTTTCTAATTTGTACCGATTATAATAGATAAATAAATTAAGATTAATAAATTCATAGAAAAATATTTTCAAAATTATAGTTTTTTTATGATTTACATAAATATCTAAGTTATATTAGTAGTATCCAGTTGTACACAAAATCTTAATTATACCAGTAATACTCAATTGTATATAATATCTTAGTTATATCAGTAATATCTAGTTATACATAACATCTTAGTGTGGGTCCCATTCGAAATTTGTCTAATTATTTTTTTAATAAAAAAATTTAGTGTGATCGTGAATTGGGTGGATCTCATTTTTTATTTTTTCAATAAAATAGGTGGTGAGAAAAAATTGGATGGGTTTTATTTTTCCTTATTTAATTAAAAAAATATTGGTGTGATTGTACATGGTGAGAAAAAAATTGGGTGGGTCATATTTTTGTCGGTTTGATATTTTTGTCACTTTATGGGTGGGTCCCATTTGAATTTAAAATTTAAATTAATTTATCAAAAATAAAAAAAGAAGGGTAGTTAATAGTATTTTAGTTGATTAATTTGATTTGGGTCCCACAGAGATTGTCTGAGAAATAAGGAGAGTATAAAAGAAACACTATAAACAAAAGAGAGTATTTTAGAAATTGATCCTAACTGTTAAACTATTTGATTAAATCGTTCTCTTAAATCACAATATAAAAATATTTCATTTTTTTTTGTTTAGTGATTAGTCTTGAGATCAAATCTTAATCTTTGGATTTGTGATAAAATCGTAATCTTAAATCACAAATCCAAACCCAAAGATTAAGATTTGATTTCAAGATTAAGCTCAAAAAAAAAAATATTTATGTGTTATGTATATAGTATATATTACTATAGAGACCAATGTGTTTTAACTCAACATTTTGAAAAAACCTTAAATTTTTAAATCAATACTAAACCCTAAAAAAAAAAAAGGAAACCCAAAAATACTACACTTAGAAGACAACACTAAACCCTATAAATAATACCAAAAATGAATGCAAAATCTAATCAATCAATATTGTGTATATGTTAAATTTCTTATTCAGATCATTGCTCGACAACCATTTTATTCACAACTTTTAACAATTTATTTTAAATTTTAACTCAAAATAGTGTATTTCATACTATGTAGTCTATATAGATAAATGTGTTATACTTAACATTAAAAAACTAACATAAAAACTAAACCTTAACCCCTAAAAGATAAATTCTAAACCCTAAATATCATATCATAAATACTAGTAGTTTTAAATCACAAAACCAAACCAAAAAATTTAGAATCTAATCTGTTATTATGCTATATTGAACAAAGTCAAAATCCATTAACCATAGCAATGTCAACCTCTTTAATTGAGAGACGTGTGAGGTATTGGCTATGGAAGTACTGTGAATTAACCGGCGACAAAAACCAAATTTAAAATGTTTTATGATGATTGATCTACATAGAAACTGTTTACCAAAATGTGAATCAGCAAAAGTGTGGATTAGCTATCAGCAAAAGTATGAGTCGGGACAAATAACTATACATTTTATTTCAAGTTTTTTTTTTTACTGTCAGACTCCTAATTTCCCAATAACAAATAATAATATATATTTTTTACATATTAGTAAATCAACAAATACAAAATAAGGCTCGAAGCAGGGATCCACCAAATATATTAGATATATATTGAGGGATAACAACAAGATGTATTTTGGATTTCTCTCCAATTTCCTTTTTTTTTTCTTTATATATCTGACCCCCCCCCCATCTCCTTCCGTCAAAAGAAGCAAAAAATGTCTATCGCCAAAATTATAAAGCCCTAGCTTTCCGATTCTCAATTGCTATCACAATTCTGAAGGTTTCAGGTATGCTTCAATTCTTGCTCGATCCTTGTATGATTTGATCTTTAAATGGATCGTTACTTCTCTTTTGGAATTTTCTGTTACACATATACAAAAATTGGTATTTTCAATGCCATATGAAGAATAGTAATCGTTTGTCTCAGGGAAGCTTGTGAAGTTTAATTCCACTTGTCTTATAAGGCAATTGAATCTTATAAGCACTAGTACAAATCGATACTTTCGGTTCCATTTGATTTTTGTGGGGTTGACAAGTTTGTATTTGATAGATTAGAATTGAGTGTTCGTGATTTTTACTTGCGAAGTTTGTGCCTTTTTTTTGGGTTTTGAAAAGAGTGTTGCGTTGCAATTTCAAGCTGTGCCGTAATCTAAAGCTTAGTTGTATGTGATGGGTCCATAAGTTTTTGGCAGGATGGGTTTAGACTTAGACAATACGATTTACTTTTACCGTGATTCAAGATCTCTCTTTGTTTTTTTTTTCATTTTATGCTCCTTGGTAGCTTAATTTGAACCATATTTGCAGCGATTACGCATTGAAATCTCCTTGTTTTTTGATAATGGAGCTACGTAATGCTATGAAAGGTGAGAATGAGAAAACCCTTGAGGCCTCGGTTGTTGAGAATGAGAAAGACCTTGAGGCCTCGGTAGTTTCCAGGAAGGATGGGGAAGTGGTGGTTGAATATGAAGGTGAAAAGAATGAGAACGAGGTTGGAAAACCCTCTGCTGGAGATGATGAGGAGTTTGTAGAAACTTCCACTGATGCGAAACTGGAGGAGGCAGTCTCAAAAGTACCATCTGTTCTTGCTTCTGTTGAGGAGAAGAGAACAGAGAATGGGACTGTTGAAGAACCTTCTGTTCTTGCTTCAGTGGAAGCAAGTTCTTCTGGAATGAAAAAGCCAAAGGGATTACTGGCGAAGAAGAAAATTGTTAAGAAAGTAAAGAAGCTAGTAAAAAAGAAAGTTTTGAAAGGCACTGCTGTTCAGGTGGCTGGTGAGGAGAATGTCACTGTAGAACATGCTATCAAAAAGGACGAACAAAGTGCAGAGCTTTCCCTTGGTGCAAGCGAAAAGGATACAGAGAAGGCTGCAGATTCCCGTCAATGTTCTTCTGGAAAAGAAAAAGATTCTGAAACTTCTCTTGGAGAAGATGATTTGGAATCTAAGAAAGAACTTGAAGGATTTGCTGAAGCTCCTGCAGATGATGATGAAAAAGTCTCTGGAGCCGAACCTTCTGGCGAAGAAACACTAAAAGAGGTGAAGGGAAAAGCTACCGTTCTCAAGAGTGTTGGGAAGAGATTACTAGAGGGGAAGAAAACTACTAGTTTGCAGGTAGGAGACGCTGGAGCTTCTCTAGGAGGAAACGTGATGAAAGCAAAGAAAGCTATTGAGGGCTCTGTAGAAGCCTCTGTAAATTCCTTGTCAGTGCAGAAGAAACAACCAAGAAAACTGAGGGCGAACACCAAGAAGACTCCAGCAGCACTGTTAGCTAAAACCGAAGCTGATAAAGGAACTCCTCAGATGGAGCAGAATGACCCTAGCAATGGCGTTGAAGAATTGAAATCGCTGGAGGTGAATACTAGTGAAGGAGTCCAACAAAAGACTGAAGCCAAAACTGTAATGGCTGAGAATAAGAGACGCAAAAGGAAGAGAGGTGGAAAACAGGTTTTGGACTCGAACAAGAAACAAATGAAAGAGGTTGTAGCTGCTGCTGATGCAAAACAGCAAAGTATGGAAGAGGAGAAAAAGCAGATTGTTAACCCTGAGAAAAGGGAAATGGATGGGCTTGAGAATGTAATGCCTGCTGGATTGATCTTCATGTGCAATGCGAAAACTAGACCTGATTGTTTCCGGTTCAGTGTAATGGGCGTACAAGAGAAAAGGAAGGGTTATGTCATGAGTATCAAGCCCGGGATTAAGCTTTTTCTCTATGACTATGATCTCAAACTCCTCTATGGAATTTTTCAAGCATCCTCTGCGGGAGGGATGAAACTTGAGCGCAATGCTTTTGGTGGATCCTTTCCCGCTCAGGTAACATTGTGTTTCACCCATGTTTGTTAGACATTTCATTGACACCTCCTTTCACAAATGACAAACTTCATGTAGACAACTAGTATCGGCAGAGTGATATGACTTTCGTTCATTCTTTTGTTGGAATTTTATCTATCTTATGGATCAGTCTTATGATATTCTGTGCATTTTCAGGTGCGCTTCAAGGTCGTTAGTGATTGCATACCTTTGCCTGAGAGCCAATTCAAGAAAGCAATCAAGGAGAACTACAACAACAGAAACAAGTTCAAAACAGAACTGACTCGTAAGCAGGTAAACCACATATTCTCTTTCATTTTCTCAAATTCGTATCATACTACCAACAGATATTCATCTCTCTATTCTTGTCTTTTCTTATGGTGTTCGTAAAAGGTATTCAAGCTTACAAAGCTTTTCCGGCCAGTTGCTCTCCCTGCACAACTCGCATACACTCCGCCAATCCCTGTTCCTCGTCCCACTGACAGGAAAAGATCGGAGAATGACCGTTATGCTCCTGGCAGCAGCAGAACTCAGCAGACTCGCCCTCATGAATGGAGTCACAATGCCGTACATGCTGCACCTCCACGCAGAGAAGAACCACCGCGTGATTTATATCTCAGTGAAAGGGAGTACCGAATCTACGGCTTGAGAAGAGAAGAACCAACGCAGCATTATCCAGTTCCGCAACCTGATTCGTCTTACCGAGACCGTGTTCCTTTGGATTCCTACCGTCCATCTGTGGACCATGATCGTCTTTTGAGACAAGCAGAAATTGAGAGTCATGACCGTAGAGAAGTTCATCTTCTTCGCTTGCCTGAGAGAGACTACCACCCGTATGATCATCTAAGCTCTAGGCGAGAAATCCTGACTCGAAACTCACCCGAGCCACTACCATTAGCGGTTAATCTGGACCCTTACAGGAGAGACCCATATCACAGATACGAGTACCGTAGTCCCGAAAGACCACCAAGGACGTACCTGGCTTCTTCAGGAAGAGAAGACGATGACTTGTATTCCCGATATGTTACACCGGACTCGTTGGCTGAGTATTACCGATCATCATCGCGTAGATACCCAAGCATTGCTGAACCTGAGTTTCTGCCTTCATCAATTACATCCCGGTATGCTTATTCAGGTTCTTTACCTTATTCTCACCGCTGATTTCAGAATGTGTACTTTATCTCTCTCTATCTTCTTGAATGTATTTGCTGTTTAATGTATGTTGGATTGGACATGCATGGTTGGTTTAACCGAACTTGGAGGGTTCGTGGAAAAGGAATCGGTTGTAATTTGGTTTATTAATTGGCCGTTGTACCAATCCGCTTAGGCAAATAATATTTTATTTTCTTTCTTAGATAGTGCCAGAACCAAGAGAACAGCTACATAAAAGTTTTTTTTTTTTATTTATATTATCTTATCACTTCGATTCACTCTGGCAAATAATATATGACTATGTATATATTCTCTCTATGAGATTGTGCCAACTTTTTCGTATTCGTCCATCTTTTTGGTCATGTTTGTATTTGTCTATCAAAAATCAGCATTAAAAACCAACACCAACAAACTAAACACGTTGAGATAAACATTTACTTTGTTTAAATTTTGGGTTGAAAACCCTCCACACTTACCCAAAGCTATCTATTTCCCTATAAACTATTGAACTTACTATATATTTTCTTTTGTCAACTTTTTTTTTTGTCAACGAACTTATTATTTAACTCCTCAAACTTATAATATGCATTACTAGCCCACTTAAACTATATAACTTCAAATAAATACCATATCTCTAATTAAAAACACAAAAGAGAGAGGAGAGTCCATGGTCATGTGTTTATCTGTGCGGGGAATATGGCAAAGCCATCAGAGAACGAGTTTAGAAACTTCACTGCTCCAAAGTTCTTGGAGACGTTTAGAACTTCAGTTGGTGCTGGAATCGTCTCACTAACTTTTTTTCTTCCGCTGGAAGTTTTGGTTCTCATCACTACTCTTTTTTCTGTATATTTTATCGAATGAAAGTTAGATGATAAACACCAAAACTATCCATTTTATGTTTTGTTTTTGTTATGTGACATTAATTATTGTCATATATTGAAGAAACAAGAACACGATCGCACGAAATCTAGGGTTTTCTGACATTCTCGGCCTAGTCCTGAGAAATGTTATATGAAGAAGGTGCTCAATATGACATGACCTTTTTTTTTTTTTTGTTTACGTAAGCCGTGCCGAAATGTCTTGCAAAATCTTTGGTTTCAGACATCTGATTTCACTGTTGAATCTGAGATTTTTTTTAAAAAATAGTTGATTCTTTTGTCATATCTGAATGAATATATGATATTTTAGATTGATTGAGAATAAAATAAAAATAAAAAGAAGAGTTCGCCGTAGATATTTTTCTTGGTAAGATACTTTAGTTATCTTTTGTAATAGCCAATCTATCTACATTCAACATCTATTTGTCTTCTTCACATACAGTACATATAATTTAATTTGGTTGGACAAACCAACTTTTGAAAGTTTCCGTAAATAAAGTAGGGCATTAAAATTGGAAATGTAAAGAAAGGTAACCAATCAAGCTGATATTCTGCCAGGAACTGATGCCAACCTCATTGCCGCTTTAGTAGTTATGAAAGCAGAGGTTGGGAAGATTGATCGTAAGGTTAACAGCTCAATTTTAGCGGTTGAAGAACTTAGTAGGACATTCACACTGTTCTAGACCAGACTAATACAGGACATAACTATCAAATTTGATAAAATGCAAGAGGCTGTTATTGACAGTATAACTCAGTCAAGCCTGGGAAAAGCGATGCAGAATACTGGAAAAATCAATGATTCTTCTTTACATCGTTCCCCGGTAGTTAATGCAAACTTCTACACCAGCAGACCACACATTTGACACGGAAGTGACCGATGACGAGGGCATTTGCACACAACCAGTCTTCCATGAATGATCAGGTAAACAAATTAAAATATCCGCTAATACTTCTGTTATTTGCTTTTTCATATGTTAGCAGATTTGTAGATAATATACCCGGCTAATACAATGTATATCCCAACTAGCTCATTATAACTGTCTATTCGTTATGCATATTATACCCCCAGAAGTTGTCATCGGTGTCAATGCACAGAACGCTTGAACATCAATTGGCTCTACCTTTGTCCCAATTATACTGTTGATAAGAATGTATCTTTACGTCCATCTCAAGCAGCCTTCAATATTTCGATGGTAAGCTTTATTTGTACCTCATATCACTAGTACAATCAAACATACTGCTTATTTTTAGATTGCATCGGTTGAATAAAATATTGCAACGGTTTTATGTTACTGCTACATGTTGATGTAAGAAACAACCCCCTCAACGGCGACAGTTAATGCTGACGTACAACACACATGAACTTTAATCGCCTCTCCTTCACTCCTATTAACGATGGAGGGCACATACAGCGACAGTTAATGCTGACGTACAACACAAATGAACTTTAGGCGCCTCTCCTTCACTCCTTATTAACGATGGAGGGCACATACTAACAAGTTACCCACATTGGTTCCCGATATAATGAAGGTGAGTATTAGTATTAATGATAGATAGTTTCTACTACAATTACATATACTTATATTATATTAGGTGCTTAATGACATGTTCATTTTACCCACTTGAGTCTGGATCATAAGCCCAAACAGTCTCTAACCGGATGTTTGCCTAGCTTGAATGCAATAAGCACGGGCTACGTTGAATCTCCTCAACGAGAGTTGTTTTCAGGTTCTCTAGTTACAAACAGAGAAAGCACAGTCTTAATGCTCGTTAGCTGCCAAGGTACCCAAAGAATTTTGTAGATACCTACGCGGCTGATGAAGTGGTTTTTATCACGAGAATGGATTAATCATACACTAGGTTTGTTTCTCCCGTAGACTGAACACAATAAACTTACAAACATGAGTTTAAGTGAATTTTCTTAAAAATATCTGACCGACTACCTAAATCCAAGGGGTTTTTTTAACTTGAAAACAAAAAAAATCAATTCTGCATCTTTACTTTAATCTTGCTAAATTTTATTTAACATATTGCTATTGATTTCTTTTCTTGCATTAGAATTCCGCTTTTAGATTTAATCAATAATAGTTCACCACCCCATTATAACCTTGATTTGCCTAAATTAAGTAAGAACTAGTATTATAAGTGCTTAAAAAAACCCTCTGAAGTGGATTGAAACCATAATTACTACACAACTAGGGATTGATAACCTGAAAATCCACGCCAAATACGTACTTATCAATTGGCGCCGTTCTCACTTTGGGGATCATTCTTTTTAACATTTCACTTAAATTTTACTTGTGCTAAGGTACTGCTTTTCACATACCCTGGTTTCTTACAATCAATCGATATGTGATTTCAGGTTTATGCAAACACGAAGTAGGAGATATACAAACCTTCATCCGTAACTCGCAGACCCCCACCGACTAGGACGATCCAACACATGAACACGCCAAACTCATGACTGAAGTACTCCAATTGCTAACATGGAGCAAGCTGAGCAGCCACTCAACAATGGTGACCACAACATACTACAGGTCAAAAACCCTTGCAAGGCACGCATAATCGAAGCCTGTGACGAACCAACTACTCACGGCAACCAATCTGGAATAAGACCACCACCAATCGAGAACAACAACTTTGAAATCAAAGCAAGTCTTATAAACATGGTCCAAAGCAACAAGTTCCATGGAGTAGCAATGTAAGATCCTCTTGACCATTTGGACCAGTTCGACATGCTATGTTCTACAGTAAAGATCAATGGAATCTCCAAAGATGCATTCAATATCTGCTTATTCCCTTCTCCTTAGGAGACAAGACACCTATCTGGTAGAAGAACCTCCCTTTCAACAACATTAAAACTTGGGACGATTGCAAGAGACTGTTCGTAAGCAGGTTTTTCTTCAAAACTCGCATCGTACAGCTACGCAATGACATCTCTGGACTCATACAACACTCATATGAGAATTTTAGTGAATCATGGGAACAATTCAAAGTCCACACATCTCAGTGCCCACATCACGGCTTATCTTGTGAATAACTCTTATGCACACTATACATAGGCATTTTTCCTAAATTCAGAATGCTCCTAGATACCGCTTCAAACATAAATTTCTTTGGCCAAGACGTTGACAGGGGATTGCAACTAGAAAACCTAGCCACAAGTAACAAAAATTATGGAGAAATCTATTATCGCACTTTACGTGACAACTTTGAGCGCGATACCACTTAATGAAATGCTGGATAGGGTACTCCAAGCGACAAGATGACAATTCAGTTCGTCAGGGAACCATAATACATATAGACGACATAACTGACCTACAATCTGAAGGAACGACAGAACTCAACTACATTGGTGGACAAGGGTTCCACAAAGAATACAACACCAAAATCGAGAACCCACAAGACCAATATTACCCACCCCAAAAACTACCCACCCAACAACCAAATACCAACTCATTCCATACCAAACACCCAAACACAAACACACCAGGCTACCAATCCAGTGCGACAACCCAAACCACCTACTCACTCGTTTACCATTCAACCACAGCTATTATACAACCCCACCTACTTCCAACCTACACCTCACCAACAACCTCCTCATGCAAACCGCGACGAAGTTATAACAATGATGCTCAAACAAGTACTAGATGGAAAAATCAAGAGTGACATTGACATCAACAACAAGATGAAAGAGATCCACATAAAAGTTGATGATGAGGAAGAGCCACCCATGATCATGGATGGCCCAACGGATGGCCCAACAAGCAACCCAACGGACGGCCCAAGCAAGGACATCACACCGCAAGTACTACAATGGCCCCTGACACGTTCAAGAGTCATAGCAATCGAACAAAGGTTCAGCCAGCTTGAGGATTGCATTAACGGCCAGGAACCAGCTCTTGTGAAGCCTGGCCCAAGGCCTGTTCCAAGAAAGCCTAACTCACGGCCCGAAGAAGAACCGGTCCAAGGACATGGTCTGCTTGCCACGACCCATGAACCATGGAGGTTGCTCAATCAGGAGACCACGACCTCAAGTGTATTTACCATCACTCTTGGCTAAGACACTTAAAGACATGTTATAGAATTATACTTTTTTCCTACTTTTAGTTATGTTCCAATGGGTTTTCCGAAATAGGTTTTAACGAGGCAACACCTATAATGTGCAAGGCAAATAAGGGCTTGTTCATAACCCACAACATTTACAAGCCCAAGACCATAAGAGAAACAATCCATTGTCTCCGCTATGCCCGGTTTTCTTCAGCTCTCTCTAGCGCATCCAATTTTCTGTTTTTTGTTTTTGTCAAATTTCTATTTTTCTAGTTTAGTAAAATTTCAGTTTTCTTGTTTTGTTAAACTTACTTTTTGGTCTAACCTAAGGCACTATAAAAGCCTAGGTCATCCTATGAATAAAAATCATCCAAGTTTAAAGCAAAACACAACTAAGTCTCTTAAGTAGTTCTTACGGCCTTAAGCCTTAGGTTTTCTGTTGTGTCTTCCTTCGATAATTATTTCTCATGTAAGAACATTTTTGGTATATCACGAACTATTCACTCTCGTGTGGTCCAACCTTACTTCCGTCCCTAAAACCGTGCTGAACCCAAGATGATATTCTCTCTTGACCAAGCACAACATGACGACGAATCGTTGAACCTCCTATGCCGCCAAGCGTGTATCAGTTGATAACATGTATGGCGATCTGAACACTAAGACAGAAAATTTGCTGCAAAAGTTTGATCCTCGGAAGCATCCACCTCTAAACGGCCAATGGGAACAATTCTCGGAAAACAGAAACCAATCCTAAGGAGTATATGCACGCTATCTCTTTAAAAAGTGAGAATGAGTTACCAACTACAACCCTAAAATGGGACGTTTCAGGACCAGGCGAGGAGGTAGTGCTAAATCCTAAAGCAGACAAAAGAAAAAGGAAGAAAGACTACTAAAAGCTGCTAAATGTGAAAGTAACCTAAAGCTACCAACCAAAACCACTGTCCGATTGCCATTTACTCAGTCCCCTTACGAATCTAAACTCCACTTTCCATGGAGATTTAAGAAGGAATTTCTGGCAAAATACAAAGCTTTATTTGACAAGCAAATGTCCAAAGAAAAAATAACGCTACCACTAATCGAATCATTCTAGGTATCTAAATGGACCAAGTACTTGAAGGACGCTATCAAAGAGAAAGAAAAAGATCTAAAGAGCATGGTGATGCTAAACCAATAATGCAACACGATAAACAAAATGCAAACAATTAAGGAAAAGATAGATGATCCGAGAAGCTTCACGTTACCATGTACTATCGAGATGCTCAGCTTTTCCAGATGCCTTTGTGACCTAGGGGCAAGTGTCAACATGATGCCATTATCCATCGCCAAAAATCTAGGATTACAAACCTTCAAGGAAAGTTGAGTTTCCCTTGTCTTCACTAACCACTCAGTAATGCATCCTGTACAAATGTTAGAAGATCTGCCCATCATGGTTGGGAACTTCAAAATTGCAACTGATTTTGTAGTACTGGAGATGGATGAAGAACAAAAGGATCCCCTCATCCTTGGTCGTCCATTCTTAGCCACTTCAGGAGCCCTTATCAATATTAAAAAGGGGAAGATAAACTTAGTAAGACCCTCAAATTCAGCATCAACAAGCTAATGAAGAAACAAAAAATACACGGCTAAATCTTTCACACTAATGTACTTGATGCACTTTTGGATGAATTCTTCGAACCATAGAAGATCCTCTGCGTAACACCTTGAATGTCAAGAAAAGGGGGAAGGGGGGTATGGACTATTGAGTGCTGAGAGTGAGACTTATGAAAATCTGTTAAATGCACAAAAAAATCAGGATGGAAATACGAGCTTTCTGGCATTAGAGCATGAACTGCGCATGATGGACATCCAAGACGAGTGAGCCAAGGGTATAAACGAAAGAAACAATGATCCGGGTGATGACTGGAGTAAAAAAGGGTATCAGGTGTTAGATTCACCATTGGAGAATAGATAGAGTTTTAGAGGTGAGAGAAATGATTAATTATCATTATAAAAGAATAATATCTTCTTGCTTACAAATGAAGAGAACAAGTGTTTATATATAGAGTTACAATCCTTGTGTCCAAACACATCCTAGATGCCACTTATGGCTGTTTGAATACAGGTTTAGAAGCTCTTTCATACTCTCTCTTTGGTTTAGACTATCTACCACACTTCATACTCTCTCTTCGTCTTAGAGTATCTACTTATTTTCTTCTTCATTTCAACACTAGGGATACTATAACAACAACTCAAACCAAAAGAGCGAAATCTGCATTCAAAAAACGCTTGAGGGCACTCACTGATAAATGGAGGAACTGACGGTTTGATCCATTTGTAATTAAGAAGGAGAAGCCTTATAGAGCAAATATGCTATGAAAGAAGATTGGTGGGATATGCACTAATAAAATCTAAAGGCTACGCTCATACTGCACAAACGAGGATAATGGAGAAGAAGCATATGCCCTTCTCCACAATCAGACACACATTTATAAGGATAAGGCAATGTCGCATTTGAGACGGTAAAAAGCGTTCTTGGAAAGTATTCCCATGACTATCTTTTTATTATATTTTACTGCTTTGGTTTTATTTGATTTTAGCTAGGCTTTACTATTTTCCTCTAGGTTAATGACATGTAAATATGTGGATTGGGCAAAGCAAGAGGCGAAAGTATCCTTTGAAAACCAAACCGTATCATACCTGTACCAAGCTCATGTAAGTTAACCACGCTTGATCCGGTTTACTCTAAGTTGTTACGCTATTAAGGCAAACAGAAGTCACACGCGGTTCCTCTTGCTCTTTTAACCTTCCCTATTTTTAAGTCGTTTCTACCATTCCACCCAGAGTGAATTTTAAAGATTTTTTTCTCTTTTCTCTCTTCCATAAAAACATTTCTTTAAAATCAAACATGAATTTTGATTTCTATTTTACCAACTTGCTGAATTTTAACTCAGATAAAGCCGAACAAGGTGAAATTCTTTCTTTTGAATTCTCACTTAAATAGAAACAACGAAGTAACTGTTTCGTGGTTATTAATCGGGAGTCAAAGATGTAGGGAAGACTACTTAAAATTTTAGGCATAGAAAACACATACTTATTATACATGTTGAATTTTATCTCTTGCTTAGGTTAGGAGAGGAAATCCTCTTTTTCATCCTAGTCGCTAATGAATATCTAAGATTATTGTGAAACTAGGTTGAGAATGGTGAAATCAATAAATCATGCAACAAATTAGCAACCCATAGATGGAGTCTTAATGCCATGGACAAGAGAAGATGAGGAATTCCGCCAACACCACAATGAAGAGTACATGCAAGAAAGCAAAGAAGACTCTCAGGATGAAGCAAGGGACAGACAAAGCAGAGGCAAAACATAGCAACCATATCGCGCCTCCTCCCGAGACTACTACAATACCCTAATGCAACTCTTGTTTGTCCCCACCACATTCGCTGATGAGGTAGTGCTTTGCAACATGGAGATCCACGATGACGTGCACAGAATTCACGAGCATGGGGATCGGTTTGCTTCCTTTCATGGTACAACTGGGATTTCAAGAACTGACATACGACTTTCTAGCATTCCTTTAACTGTTTGTCCACCACCGGATGCCAAACGACACAGCTGCCAAAGGCTATGTCCATTTCCAAGCGAAAGAGAAACACTATCACATCTCACAGAGCGAGCTAAGCTCTAACAAAAAACATTGAGTTCATTAGAGGGTCTAGGACTCAGGAACCTGAGAGACGTGTTGTGGTGCATTTCAAATGAAGACTATTGAGCAGGTGCATGCAAATCAGTCACAATCTGGAATCCCGCTATAAAATATGTCCACAAGATCCTAGCCGTAACAATCTTCTCCCACACGAAAGCTGAGACAATCAGATGAGAGGAGATGGTGTGGCTGACAAAGGGAATCCAACCCTACTTATAACTCACCAGTGGAAGGAAACAGAAATTACGCGTGTATGGAAGCTGTACTGATGCAGAGGTTCATGAAAATATAAGAGGAAGCAATGTTACATCGCCAGAGAAATCCAATGCAACTAAGCATATGAGGAATTATCACCTCTGTCCTCTTGGAAGCCTGTGTCCCAATCACAGATAAGACAACCTTCCATCAGCTCCTAGCTGAGACGTCCTTGAACAACTCGTGGTTCTTAGGAGGAAAGGTAGGAGACAAATAAATATACCACTTCCATGTCAAAGGGACTCAAACAGAACGTATCCTGCTTCCCCACCGACCGGTCACATACGTACTCTTGAGTCAGAACGTTCTCTTCTTTCCTCAATCAGCATGCCACCCAAAGGCACCCCCACCAATGCCATTTCAAAACAGAGCAAAAGCACGGTGGACCATCTACAGCAGCAGAAATACCAACCCATGAAGCTGAGCACTACCACTTTACTCCATATAGTGAGCCAGTTGCAAGCACACCTTTTCGAGCTGCTCATCAGCACATTAGCCTCCTACAATCGTTCTGCCAATACCAACAAAAGAGCATTTTCAAGATCAGACGAGCAGTTCGAGAGATAAAGGAAGATGTTCTGGGGCTGAGCAGGAAAATTGGTTGCTAAACTGAAGTAGGAACCAACAGACCATTCCTAATAACAGATCCTACCAAGCGTTAAACATCACCATCGATCGATGAATCCACCAACACGGATTCTTTCTAGGTACCACACACACCTTTGTAAATACCTGCATTCATTTTTATTTTTCTTATTTTGATTCTTTCCACTCTCTTAATCACACCGAGACGGTGTGAACTAAGTACTGGGGAGAGATCTCATTGCTAATCTTTCGTTTTTGATTGAGTCATATTTGAGTTTGATTAAGTCGTTTTCTAAAAAACATTAGACTTGCATTATAATAGGTTCGCTAGAGTCAGCATATGATCGAACACTTGCTTTTTTGGTTGTTCATCACTTTTGAGAACACTGAAAAAATGGAAATACTAGGGTTGGAAATCTTCACTCTCTGAAAAACCATCTAGCTTTGGAACTCACATTGTTATTTTAGAAGCAAATTTCATGAACTTGAACTTAATTTGAATCATTAGTTTCCTAGCCTAGGGGTCTGTAATGCATTTCTCATGGTTTAAATTTTCCATACGGTTTTCTTGCCTTTTTACTACTCTCTTACAACCGAATGACTACCTTAACCGAACCCTTAACCATTCTTTTCAAAATCAATGTGTTTCTCTTTGAGTGAGGGCTTTTTCAAATGTGGTGCATGTGTAAAATGGTCGACGAAGACAAGAAACAACAAGGGTTTGAATCCCATTGGGTAGCTAGGATCATCATGGCCTAACATAATTAGGAAGAAGAATTTGGGTACAACACCATTGGGATAGGGAAGGTGAAACAAAAAAGGTAAAGCGAAGGGAGTCTGAAAACTGGTTAGTAACCCAATGTAAAGAGAAAGAGAAAAAAGGGGAAGAGTGAAGAGAGTCTGAAAACGGGTTAGTAATCCGTAGTGGAGATAAAAGGGAATCCAAATCCACGGGTTATAGAGAAAAGAAAGATTCCAATATTAAAACGTTCTAAGAAAAGCAAGTACACTTTCAAATTTCCCACTATGAGATAAAATCTAAAAGAAGAAGAAAATGAGCGTATAAAAATTTAGAGCCTTATGATAGGAAGGTCCTAAATGTCCAAATATTTCATCAAATTATTTGGTTAAGGAAGACCTTTGGGATTGAGAGCAAAAACAGAAAACGGATAGTAATAGGATATGTAACTTAGTGGGTTAGGAATGGGAATGAACCCCTTGTACATAAGTTTTTATTTGCTTGAGCTATTTTACATAATGTCAAGCACATGATTTTGATAGATAGCCACCCAAAGAACCAGCCCCAAGAATGTACACTTCTACTCAGCCCTTTTTCTCACCCTTCAGCCGATCGAGAATTGATTGATTTATCTTAAGCGGTATTTCACCTTAATAACTCCTGCTGAATGTAGGGAATTTCTTTTACTTTGATTATGTTAGTTCCATAGACTGTTAAAGACATGATGACCATGGTAAGTAAGAGAGGGTATTTGTTTACGAGGGACAGCCACTTTGAGCATATTGTTTTTTCTTTGTTTAGGTACTTTGTTTTTTATTTTTTAGTTTTAGAAGTCTTTTCCTTCTGTGTTTGCTTGGGGACAAGCAAAGGAAAAATCTGGAGGAGCTGATATCTTAGGAATTTACTAGGGTTTAGAATAGGTTTTTCATCGCTAAGGTCGTATATTAGGGTGTTTCGAGTTTGCATTTGCATACATGTTTGCATAAACAGGTGATCGTGTAGGCAAAAAGGCAGGAATGTGCAGCTGAAGAGGATCAAGAAGCAAAAAGGAATCGAAAAAGATTAGAGAAGAAAGGAAGAAATCAAAGAAGGAAAAAGAGAATCAGAAAAGAATCGGAGAAGAAATAAAGTAGTCTGACGCGATATACACAACAGATTTTTGACCTGTTGTGGAGAGAGAACAACTTGCCAAAAAAGCTAAATCAACAAGGGCTAACTCCATGCTTTTGTCTATCTATAAAAACCCCATTGTTGCACCTAAGAGACGGAGACAAGTTTTTACTTTAGCTATAATAGTTCATTTTCTTGCAAGACTATTTTCTAGTTTAATTTTAAATATTTGTTTTCTTTTAGAATTTGTTCTTACTTCACTTTCACGCAAGTTAGTTCAATTTAATCTCTTACTTCAGTCCTATGTTTAATGGATCATCATCTCATATGAATTTGTTGCTCGGTAGTAGACTCCTATAACCTTTTGGGTTGGATAGGAAGGATGTTTTTAAAGAAAAACTATTATTGTTAAAGCTTCTATCTGTTGTTCCCATCGTTTTCTGAAGTGCTTATGATAGGTTTATTTTAGCCACTTGAGTCTGGATCATAAGCCCAAACAGTCTCTAATCGGATTTTTGTCGAGCTTGAACATTCTTAGAACAGGCTAGGTTGGATCTACTCTACAAGAATTGATTTTAGGTGGTCTAGTTACAAACCAAGAGAACACAGTCTTAATGCTCGTTAGCTGCCAAGTTACCCAAAGAACTTTGTTACTTGGACGGATGATGAAGTGGTTTCTTTCAAGAGAGTGGATTAATCATACATTAAGGTTATCTACCATGGACTAAACACAATAAGCCCATACATTAGCTAAGTTTCTTTAGAAACATCCGATCAATTACCTAAACCCAAGGGGTTCCTTTAACTTCAAAAAAAAGAATCAATTCCACATCTTTACTTTAATCTTGCTAAATCTTATTTAACCTATTGCCATTGATTTCTATTCTTCCATGAGAAGTCCGTTCTTAGATTTAATCAATAATATTTTACTAACCCGTTCTGAACTTGATTTGCCTAAATTAAGTAAAGGTTATATTCTAAGTGCTTAAAAAACTTTTAGAAGTGGATTGACACCCTAAGCACTACACAACTAGAGATTGATAACCTGAAAATTCAGGCCAAAAACTTACTTATTAACACCTCAAAATAGTATTATATCATACTGACCCTAATATATTGGATGTTATACTAACATAGGAAACAATCTAAGCAGAATATGCACTTGGTGTAGGTGCACATAATGCAGTGAGGTCAAGCATCCCTTCTACGGTAGGAGATCATATCTGTACATAGCCAACCACTGCTGATGAGCATATATCAGTGGTAAAACATCAGAATAATTCTTTATATCAGATATGCAACTTATTTTGTAATATCACTTACTCCTTTTTGACATTCTCAGAACGATCTGCATGGTTATTCCCTTCCCTCCATCTTTTCCGCTTGGCTCCACACAAGAAGAGTTACAAACAAATCCCATCAATGCTGTAGCTGTACAAATAGAAACTGTGGACATGGAAATTGCAGAGGAGCTAACAGATGACAACCCAGGCAAAATTTTGAAGTTGGTCCACAATGCAGGAAAAGGAAAAGGCGGAAGACTGTTCCTTCGACCCTTGTAGGAGAATTCCGGTGTGACACAGGAACACTAAACCGTGCTAGGGAGGCCCAAATCTTCGTATATGGGAATCCTAACCGTGCAGAATACTATCATAAGTATGTTAAACTTTCTGAGAAGATGAAGTCAAGCTTATAAGTCTACCCCATTATTTATCTTTTTAGCCAAATATTATGCAACATTGCCGGTTATATATTTATATTACGGTAAGTGTACGTTTATCATCGGATATTATCAAACTGCCTGTCACTATCGATTAATGTTATTTCTATTTTACGCAGCTCCTTAAAGGTTGGAGGGATATCGCTGACAAGTAAAGATATCATTGTCATTGTTGAGAGAAGTAAACCTCTCACGGTCAAGGTATGTATTTTTGTATAATATATATAAAGTTGGTGTATAAATAGAAATATAGCCGACTAACAAATATATGCAGATTTTTGATGCTCTGATGTGTCATATCCTATTAATGTACACCATCCAAAGATCTGTGTTTGCTTCCAAGAAGGCTGATTTCTTTGACACCAAATTTGTCTCATTGCTGTCAAGAAACTACCCCAAATTCATGAAGCTTTCGAGGAGTGAAGATTTTGTATTCCAAAAAAACATCATGGAGTATTTTTGCGTGGTCGTGATATCAATACAACTGACGCATATCGATTCTACTTCCCTTTCAACTTTGATAAAAAGCATTGGGTTGTATTTGTGTTTGACTGCACAAAGTGGACTACTGTTGTGTTATGATTGTTAAACAGGACTTGGCAGTAACTCTGCCATGGCGAAAGAGCTTAAGTCGATTGTAGACATATTCCCTTACCTCCTGAAGCAAGCTGGCAGCTACTTAACCGGTAGAGACTTCGAACCCATGGAGATTGAAAGGGCCATAGACGTTCCTCAGAATGGTAACCTTTTAGATTCCGCTGTGACGTCTATCATTTTGATGTAAACCCATTCCATATTTGGTGCTCAGACTTGCAGATGTATCACACCGTATGCCATTAGCATGGAGGCCGAAAGACTTGCTGTAACGTTATATGAGGAACAATACGAGATGTTGTAGGCACTATTAATGTATCCACAATCATGTGTTGTTGTAATTTAGTAAATTGACATTAACACCTAATAATTGTTTAACTTATTGTATGCTGATTGACCACTATGTCCAGAACGTTTTAATCTCGAACATTTCTTATTTAATTTTCTAGATTTTTATAACCGTTTAATGTTTTTCTTGTTTGGCTACTATCTACCTTAACCGGATAAAACGTTTTGATATCTTAAGATTTTATTGGCTTTTTATATATGATTTAGTCCGCTAAAGATGCATTTTAGAGTGTTTAAGACTGTATTTAGTGTACATATTACATAAACATGTGTTCATGTGTCGAGACCAGAATAAAGCTAAACTGAAGCAAAAAGGTAAAACTGTGTGAACCAAAAGAGATTTGTGTATCAAAGGGAGAATCTACAGAGAAAAGGAAGTGCAGCAAGAAAAGAGGAAAAAATCTATAGAGTAAAGGAATCACATGAGAATAAAAGAAAGAAAATCAAGAGAGAAAAAGGAGCAAAGAATGGAAAGAGGAAATCAGGAGAGAAAAAGAAAGAAAAAAAAAGAAGTTCGGTGCAACGGTCTACCAACCTGTTGCAGAGTGTCAATGACTTATCATAACTGATGAAGCGGCGCAAAACTAGGGCTAGCCCCTTTTACCTTACTCATCTGTATAAATATCACCGTTGTACTTTAGAAAAAGAGATGGGAGAAGAGAGAGAGAGAGAGAGAGAGATCTCGAAAGCGAAGACTCCGATACAAAAGAAATCTCCACTCAACTTAGATTTTAGTTTTTACTTTTCCTTTAGTAGTTTTTACACTTTTCGTTTAATTTATTACTTGCATATCTTTACTTTTGGTCTTTTAATTTACTTGCACTTTATTTTATTTGCATTTTAACTACTTGCACTTTAATTTTACTTCATGTTTCTGAACTTCATTTTATGTTCAACAAATCATCAAAGCATATGATTATGTTGTTTGTAATAATTAGCGATGATTCTCTAACCTTTCGGGTTAGGTAGGGATGATGTTTTAAGGGAAAGAAGCAAGGATTGTTTAAAGCTTTTATCCAATGATTTCATCGTGTCTTGAGATGCTTAATATCGTCTCATGGTTACAGTCCGATTTTGAATGATAAAACAAGAGCGATCCTTGAATGGATGGTTGTGTACTTGAACACTCTCAGCATGTGCGAGGTTTAAAACCTGCCTCAACGATGATTGGTTATCGCACTACACATATTAATAATACGATCTTAATGCTCATTGGCTACATAGTACTCAAAGATATTTGTAGATATTATGTGGTCAATGAAGGGGTTTTTGTCATGAATGTCAATTAGCTTGTACATGAGAGATTCTTCTACCATGGTTGAGAACAATAAGCTTATGATCATGAGTTCAACATATTTTTTCTAGAAGCATCTGACCAATTATTTAATTCCGAATGGTGCTTTTAAACTTGAAACAAACAAACCAAACCGCTTTTATTTCCTTTTGTTTTAATTAGATTTATTTATTTTTTATTACTGTCTTTAGTTTAGTGACACCAAGTTACCAACCCATAATCACTTATTTGGTATTACAACAAGGGGATTTGGTATCGTGTGGTCAAAAAGACCCAGCTACCATATTGGTGTCGTTGCCAAATCTAGAATTTCTCTTTTAATATTTAGTTTTAGTTTTGTTTGAGATCATACACTGTTCTTAACAACTCTTTGTTTTCATGTGTATGCAAACATAAAGCCAAGGTTCCACAAACCTTCATATCCAATTTGATAACCCTCACTGACTAGGAGATCAACCAGAAGAGTACGCCAAGTATGTAACAACGCCCTCCAACATCTAAGATGGAGAACACTGATCACCCCATCAACAATGGAAACCCTCATGTGCAACAAGCTCAACACCCTCGACCAACACGCGTGGAGTGATCCAGAACAACTCCAGTCATACTATGGATAATCTGGACGAGGAAGATTCAAGCATGAATTAAGAAAGCACGGATAGAGATGAACCCGGCCCGTTCCACGACCCCGGCACGTCCCCGTTCCACAACCCCGACACGTCCCCGTTCAATGACCCCAGCCCGTTCCGAGCACCAGGACCGTCAGGTCCGACCCTGGAACTCGACTAGAAACCCAAGGAACTCTCGCCGGCCCACAAAGAAGGAGAACCAAGCCCGACCATCCAAGCAGAAGGGCGAGTGATCAAGTTGTGGCAAGGCCCAATAACTAGCTCCAGGACCAAGGCCCAGCAAGAGGTCCTTCTACAATTGGCACAAAGATTGGCCCAACAAGAATAAAAAGGGGACCAAGGGCCAGCTTGTTGGTTTAATTATTTTGGGATTCTGTAATTATAAGTAATTTAGGCCCAAACTAGATTATAATTAAATTGAACGAAGTAAACCAGGCTAATTAGTAATTAGAACATTAAATCATTCTGGTCTAATTAGATTATGGTTTTTATGAGACTAGGATTTCATTTTTGTATATAAGTAAACCTTGTGGCCGATTAAGAGGCAGCCACCATCGAATCTTAAAGCTTTTCAGATCAATATCTTGAGTTTCAATTGCTTTTCTTGTTCTGTACAAGAACAAAAATCTTCATTAAGTTTAGAGTGATCTAAAGTGACTTTCTTCAATATCATACAGGGTGAACCTGTGTTAAGGAGAATCTAATACTTGTTTAGGTCAAACCCCATCCCCTGAAAGGAGATCACAAGCGATTGCAGAGCTAGTAGCTTCCGATCTCCTTAACGCCGCAGGATCCCATCCACCCTAGAGAGCTAGTTTTCTTTAGGGGTCATCACGCCCTGACTTGAAGTGATCCAAGGGTTGATTCATAACCTAGACCGTTCCAAGTGGTATTAGAGCCTCTTGAAGGTTAGGGTTTAAGAAATCACATCGATTTCATTTTTCATTCTTGCGATTTTCATCCTTTTTATATTTTAAACACTTTCTTCTCTATCTATCTGCTGTACGTCAACTGAGTTTTTCCTGACTTACAAAAGGAACCAAAAAAATAAACCATAAAAAGATAAAACAAAAGAAGTAGAGGAGAATTTCTGTTGGGAATAGGTTAATCAGTTGACAAAGAAAATCTTGTAATCTTTCTATCTCAAGTCACATTTTAGGTTAATATTATAGATCTTAGGTGATTGAGTTTTGATCTTCCCTGAGCTTGTGGGAATATCAAGAGGAATTGGGAGCTGAAAACTGAGTGAGAGAGAAACTTTTTTTATTTCTTTTTTGCTAAGTAATTTTCAGGAAAAACAAATGGCACACCAGGAGGAAGAAGGGGAGAGATCCCTTGTAGTTCAACAAACCTGACTTGATCAGTTTCAATTTGAGGCCATGATGGCCGAGATAACTCGTACCTTAAGAAAATATTTTGAATTAGCTAACCAAGCTAACAAAAGACTTCAAGGCTCTGATCCTTTTGCAGGTAGACCTATGCGTGGGAGAGGAGTGGCACGAGGAGGCTGGCCTGAGAGAGGAGCAGGACGAGGAGCTAGACGTGATAAGAACACACCAGTCGACTTCTCTGATGGAAGTAGTATCGGATCCCAAGCAGGGAGGAATAACCGCCATCGTCCCAGACCTCAGAGGGATGAAGACAACCTAGGCAACCTTAAACTCAGAATTCCACCATTTTCTGGAAAGGATGATCCTGATGCTTACCTAGAATGGGAAAAGAAGATGAAACTGGTATTCAATTTTCAAAACTATTCTGAAGGCAATAAGTGAAATTGGCAGCTACTGAATTCAGTGCGTGTACTGTTAATTGGTAGGAACAACTTACCATCTTCAGGAGGCGCAATGGAGAACCTCAGGTTGCTTCATGGTTTGAAATGAAAGCCATGATGAGAAAAAGATTTTCACCCACTCACTATTGTCGATAACTACATCAGAAGTTAAGGAGACTGTCTCAGGAAACTAGGAGTGTGGAAGACTATCATCAAGAGATGAAAAATCTCCTCATCAAAGCCAATATTGAGGAGACCATGGAGGCCACAATGGCGCGGTTCCAAGGAGGTCTCAATTGAGATATCCATGATCGATTGGAACTTCAAGAGTATAAGGACATGGATGAACTGTTGCAAAAGGCCATCCTAATTGAACAGCAAAACAAAAGGAGGGGTAATTGACGGACTGCACACACGCCCGCCCCCAGACCGCTTTATGTTAGAGGTGACAAAGACGAAGGAATAGCTTTAAAGACGCCATCAAAAATCAAGGAGCGACTACCACTCCCTCAACCCGTGAGGATAAGGGAAAGGCTATTGAAACTTCATCCTCTACACCAAATAGGACCAGAAACATCAAGTATTTTAGATGCCAAGGATTTGGGCATTATGCTAATGAGTGCCCCAATAAGAAGGTCATGCTTATATTAGACAATAGAGAACTGATTTCTGAAGATGACCAGTCAGAAGAGGAAGAAGAAGGCGTGGTATATCCTGTCCAAGGAGAGTTGTTGGTCGCTATAAGGACCTTAATTACCCAGTCCAAAGTGCAGGAACAGTGGAAAAACATGTTCCACACTAGGTGCCTGATTCAGGAGAGGGTTTGATGTTTGATCATCGATGGAGAAAGCTGTACAAATGTGGCCAGCAAAAATCTAGTCAACAAACTCAACCTCGCTACCTACAAGCACACAAGGCATTATTAACTACAATGTCTCAATGATGAAGGAGAAATGAGAGTAGATGAGCAGGTAACCATACCTATCATGATTGGAAGGTACTAGGATGAAATCATTAGTGATGTATTGCCCATGGAAGCTAGTCATATCCTACTTGGTAGACCATGACAATATGACAAGAGGGTGATGCATGATGGGTACACAAACAAGAATACCTTCACTCACAGAGGGAAACAAATCACGCTAATACCCATGACTCCTCAGGAAGTTCATCGCGACCAAATGGAACTAAAGCAAAGGAAAAGAGAGAACAAGGAGGCGCCAATAACTTCCAATTAAGAGGGGCCATCAAAGGTAAGTAACTTCAATCTCTTTGATTCTTCAAGTGATGTAAAGAATGCTATAAATGATCGTCAAGATATGATATTGATGTTATGCAAGGAGATACTGACCAATTCCTCTAACCTTGGTCCGGAAATCCCGAGAGAAATTGAGTTCCTTTTGCAGAGTTATCAGCATGTGATTCCAGGAGATCAACCCATGGGATTACCTCCCATACGCGGTATAGAACATCAGATAGACTTTGTACCAGGCGCCATCCTTCCAAACCACCCAGCATACTGAACCAATCCTGTAGAGACAAAAGAGCTTAAGAGACAAGTCACTAAACTCATGGAGAAGGGTCACATCAGGGAGAGTCTAAGTCCCTATGCAGTGCCAGTTTTATTAGTACATAAGAAGGATGGGAGTTGGCGTATGTGTGTGGACTACAGAGCCAACAACAACATCATTGTTAAGTATAGACATCCTATACCTCAATTAGATGATATGCTAGATGAACTGCATGGCTCATGCATCTTTTCGAAAATTGATTTAAAAGTGGATACCATCAAATTAGGATAAAAGAAGGAGATGAGTTGAAAACAACGTTCAAAACTAAACTAGGATTATATGAATGGCTAGTAATGCATTTTGGCTTAACCAATGCTCCAAGTACTTTCATGAGGTTAATGAATCATGTCATTAGAGCTTATATAGGCTTATTTGTGGTTGTTTACTTTGATGACATTCTGATATATAGTAAAACCATGGAAGAACACCTAGACCACCTTAAGCGAGTCTTAGATATCCTGAGAAAGGAGAGTTTATATGCTAACCGAAAAAGTGTTCATTTGGAACAGATAATCTGGTATTTTTAGGTTTTGTTGTCAACTCTCAGGGTATACAGGTTGATGAAAAAACGGTGAAAGCCATCAGAGAATAGCCCACGCCTAAGACCATTGGAGAAGTCCGAAGATTGATGGGCTTGCCAGATTCTATAAGAGGTTTGTGAAAGATTTTAGCACTATTGCAGCACCCCTAACTGAGGTGGTGTAGAAAAACGTGTGGTTCATCTGGGAATCAGCTCAGCAAGAGGCGTTTGACAAGCTTAAAGTGGAGTTAACTAATGCATCTTTACTTGTACTTCCCAATTTTAATAAAACCTTTGAAATAGAATTTGATGCATCTGGAATTGGTATTGGTGCTGGCTTAATGCAGGACAGAAAACCTATATCATACGCTAGTGAAAAACTTGGAGGAGCTACCTTGAAATATTCAACCTATTACAAGGAGTTGTATGCTTTGGTGAGAGCTCTCCAAACTTGGCAACATTACCTGTGGACTAAAGAGTTTATAATCCACACAGATCATCAATCTTTCAAGCATCTTAAGGGCCAACAAAAATTAAACAAGAGGCATGCTAGGTGGTTTGAGTTTATAGAGACCTTTCCATATGTGATTTACTACAAACAAGGTAAGGAGAATGTGGTTGCAGATGCACTCTCCAGAAGGTATACTTTTTTATCTACTATGGAAACCAAAATTCTGGGATTTCAAAATCTTAAATCTTGATATTGCCAACGATCCAGACTTTGGAGAAGTCTATAAGGTAACAGAAACTCACACCTCTTGTAAGTTCTATCAATTTCAGGATTTCTTGTTTATGAATCACTTATGCTTGCCTTGTGGTACTTTGAGAAAAATGTTTGTGAGAGAAGCTCATGGAGAAAGTCTAATGGGAAATTTTGGTTTCGCCAAGGCTCTGAATACCTTGCAGGAACATTTTTATTGGCCTAGCATGAAGAAGGACGTGGCTAAGGTATATTCTAGATGCGTGGAGTACAAGAAAGAAAAATCAGGAGTACAAGCTAAAAATGATCTGGATTTGAGGTTAAATCCTTTTAAAGGAGAAGGGGATGGAGTGATCCTGAACAACTCAAGTCAGGCTATGGATAATTTGGACGATTCAAGCATGGATGGAGAAAGCACGGATAGAGATGAACCCGACCCGTTCCACGACCCCGACACGTACCCACGATCCCGGCACATCCCCGTTCCACAACCCCAACACGTCCCCATTCAATGACCCTGGCCCGTTACAAGTACCAGGCCCGTCAGGCCCGACCCTGGAACTCGACCATGAATCCATGGAACTCTCGCCAGCCCACGAAGAAGGAGAACCAAGCCCGACCATCCAAGCATAAGGTGGAGTGATCAAGCTGTGGCAAGGCCCAATAACTAGATCCAGGACTAAGGTCCAGGATGTTGAAATGAAGAAAAGACAAGAGGAGGTTGAGCATACTTGGCGCCTAGAATGAACAAGAGAAGGAGAGTGTTTGTCTCCTAAGTTAGGCTATCCTTGTAACCAAACATGTATTCGTCTATTCATGTAGCCAAACAGGCATAGACTAAGTTAGTATAAATAGGCTTCTCTCTCCTTACTTGTAATCCAAGAGAACATATTATCATTCTCTAATAAAATTATTTTCTCTCAATCTCTCTCATTCTCTCTCAATCTGGCTCCACTATTCTATTTAAAACTTTCATTCTTTTAATCTCTAAATCTCTTAATCTAACATTCTTTCATGGTATCAGAGCACTGATCATCCTTATAATCTGCATAATCATCATTGTCTTCATCTTTTTCATAAAATCGTCATTATCTGGCTATTAAACTACAAGAACACGAAGCAGTAAGCACTCTTGGATTCAAACGAGTCTCAGAAAGAAGGTTCAAATCCTCATTGCACAGGTCTTTCATTTCTTTATTGCTGAATTCAACTCTTCCTTCTTATCATTGGCGATCGACATCATTCGCCGTGACCACCATTGAAACGACCACCAAAGCTTAAGTTCTTCATCAAATCAATTTTTTCTACCGCCTAAACTGTAGAGGAAGGAGTCCTGGTGAATAATCAGGAGGTCCGATCTTGCTCTAACACGTCTCTATATCTTTCTTGATCAATTTCTTTCAAGAGCTCTCTTTCGATCATTCACCTGGTGTTTGGTGAGAAATCTCTTCTCTCCACTGGTTTAAAATAGAGTTTTGGATTCTAAGGATCTAGGTTAGAGTCTTAAGAAGGGCATTACCAAGTTTTAGCTCGATCAGATTATTTTTAACCTTCAAGATTCAGTTTCTTGATAATTAGGTGAAGATTTTTTTAAAAGGGTTAATTCTTGTTAATTTGGTCACTAATTTGTTACAAACAAAACGGGTTTTGGTTAGTGGTTTAGAGGCAGTTTAACAGTTTAGTGGTTAGTAGTTATTTAACAGTTCAGGTAGTTAAAAACGTTAGCTGTTACATCTTGTTAGTGGTTAGTTGTTGGTCGGTTTTGTGGGCAGGCGGTTTGTTCTGTTCGGTAGGAGGCGGTCTAGTAAAAAGGCGGTCTGGTCTCTCATCTAAGGAGACGGTTGTTGGTTAGTAATCTGGTAAAAAGGAGGTTGTTAAGAGGCAATCTGGTATCAATCTTGAACTGTTGGCTAGGAGGTGGTTTACTTGAGAAAAAAGAGGGATACAATCTTGAACTCATGGAGTATAACAAGCAGATTCAAGCTCCAGTCATCTTGAAAGGAATGAATTACCTTTTATGGTCAAGAACAATTAAAACCACATTGTGTAGCAGACGACTATGGTATCATGTTTTAATCAGCAAGACACCAATGGTTGTCTTTGAAGTGGAGCTAAGCAAGATCAAGACAAGGAAGACAAGGAGAAAGCGGACATGTTGGGAAAATGGTTTCAAAAAGACCAACTTATCCTTTCCATCTTACATAACTCACTTAAGGGTTCTCTATTAGAAGCTTACTCCTATTGTGACACTGCTAAAGACCTGTGGGAAACACTCAAGAATGTTTATGGGAACACTTCCAAACTGATGAGAATATTTGAAGTGAAGAAATCCTTAACTAAACTTAAATAAGAAGAAGTGGAGTTCACCAAACACTATGGGACATTCAGAGCACTGTGGGCTGAGTTAGACATGCTTAGACCAACTACAATTGATCCCATCACTCTCAATGAAAGAAGAGAGCAGAACAAAGTATTTGGGTTACTTATAACCCTTAACTCTAGCTACACTGACTTGATAAAACACTTTCTAAGAGAAAACAAACTACCAAGACTGGAAAATATGTGTGCTAAGATACAAAGAGAACAAGATTCTCATGGTCTATTTGGACACAGAGAAGAAATAGCTATTGCCCACAAGAGTTTCTACAAACCTGAAGAGAAGAAAAAGATCATCTTTGACTATTGCAAGAAGATGGGCCATTCAAAAAGGGAGTGTTGGATCCTTCACCCAGAGCTGAACCCACGCCAGTTCAGGAACAGACCAAAGGCTCATCAAGGCAGCCTCTCTAATCAAGTACAAGCAGCTGGCGGCACCTCCTCCAACAAAGCCGGGAGCTCTAACTACTTTTCCTCAGATGGCGCTTCCTCTTCTACACTCTTTGGTCCAGTTCAAGCTCAAGTGCTGACACCATCAACCACGACCATGACTAATCATTTAGAATTTGTTAAGAAAACAGATTTAAATGCAATCATCAAGGCACTTAACTCTGATAATGTGATTGGTAAATCTCTTCATGTCTCTTTTCAAAATTTTAATGAAACAAAACCTTTGATAGTATTGGAATGAAGAAGAAATGATGAAAGAAGAAAGCCTTTAATACTTGAATAAAGGTGTGTGTTGTCTAAGTCTAAGGGGAGTGTCTAAGGCTTGTTTGCGTTCTAGTATTATGTTATTTTTGTCGTCATTCATGTATAAGGTAATCCTTGTATCCAAATAAGCCTAGACTAGATTAGTATAAATAACTATCTCTCTTCTCATTTGTAACTTAGAAAACTATTATTCTCATTCTCTTAATAAAATCATTATTCTCTAATCTCTCATTCTCTAATTCTGCAAATCTCTTAATCTCATATTCTTTCATGGTATCAGAGACAGTTTACATGAATCCGGGCAAAATTCATCATTAAAATCTTTGAATCGAGAAGAAATTATCTTCTTCACAATCTCCTTTCAGTTCTATTTCGTCCGTCAACTTTGATCGCGAATTTCGGCCAAACCACGACAGTTTTGAAAATTTGTTTTTTCTGAATTGTTTTTCGGCGAGTTCTGAAGCCTTGCCAATTGGATTTGCATAATTTGGCGACGGGAATCGAAAGATTCAAATTTTCTTGCATCGGACATCCACGATTGCCTCCGCCTCGATCCTCCGTGTTTCTCTGATCATTCCGTCGTCAAAATTTCATCAAATCGTGATTTTCCAAATCCTAAAATCAAGTCCTTTGAGTCTAGTTTCTATTTAAGAAAATAGAACTCAATTATATTACGTTTGAAGTAAGTTCTTGAAGTTATTCTCAAAGACTTCAGAAATCTCCTCTCACAAACATCTGGTGATAAAATTCTTATCCTTTATCAGTTTTCTTTAAATCTTTGAATCTGTAAAGTTAGATAAGTATCTTGTGAGGGTCTCCCCGAAGTTTGGTTTTAATCTGAGGGGTTTAAGTCTTCAAGATTGATTTTCTTGATTTATTTATCAAACTTTGAAATTCTGAAAAATGAGGGAATCTTGAATTTTTGGATTGGTTTATCAATAAAAATTCGAAATTTGTGCTTGTTGATCTTGGTCGTGAAGATAAGGACCGTTAGAAGTTAATCTTGTTGGTCGTAGTTGGTTAAAATCTGTTGCAGGAGTTGGTTAAATTTAGTTGAAAGGAGTTAGGTTGTTGATTTGGTTGACAAGAAACTACTTGCGGCCTGTGGTATCGGATTGTGCTCGCGCGTGGCCTTGGTATCCCTTGCTGGCTATAGTGTGTCCCTGGTGTCCCGTGTCCTTGCTTGCTGCTCCAGACCAGACCAGACTACGCTCGTTGTCCGCACACTTCTTGTCCGCACACGACTCCCTGTACCCGAGTACACGTGATCCATTCCGATCAGACTCTCGCGCGGTGTCACGGCCTGTTCCGCGTCGTGACCAAGTTCCGCATCCCGACCAGCAGTACCTCGTCCATCCCTTGTCATGACCGTGTACTTGCTTCAGCTCGGCGTTGCTTGATCAAACGCAGCCCACATTCACGGCCCGTGTGACCAGCATTCCTCGTCCTGACCAACAGCTCACGTCCCGACCGGCTGTCCCTGTGTCCCGACCAACAACAAATACAATCTTTTAACGATTTTTGTTTTTAATGCATGGAAATTTAAACTACATTCAGAGCTCCTGTCATTCTATATGGAGCAAACTATCTCTTATGATCTAGGACCATGAAAACCACATTAGGTGGTAAAGGCATTTGGAATAACATTTCAACAAATGGTCTTGAAGAAAATAAAGTGGCTGAAGTTAGTGAGGCTGTGGCTGCTCAAGCCAAATGGTATCAAGAAGACCAGATGGTACTCTCTATACTTCAAAACTCTCTTGCTAGTGATCTCTTAGAGGCTTATCCTTTTTGTGAGAATGCTAAGGAACTTTGGGACACTTTGCAAAAGGTGTATGGAAACACCACTAACCTCTTAAGAATTTTTGAGGTGAAAAAGGCTTTGAATGAATTGAAGCAGGAGGATGCAGAATTCACAATGCACTATGGCTCATTTAGAGCATTGTGGGCTGAGCTAGAGATGCTAAGGCCAGCCACCATTGACCCAATTTTTTTCCTTGAAAGGAAAGAACAAATATAAGGTGTTTGTGTTACTTTTAACTCTTAACACTACTTACTCAGATCTTATTAAGCATATTGTCAGGTCTGATAAGCTTCCTAGCTTGGAGGCCAGCACTAACCTCTTAAGAATTTTTGAGGTGAAAAAGGCTTTGAATGAATTGAAGCAGGAGGATGCAGAATTCACAAAGCACTATGGCTCATTTAGAGCATTGTGGGCTGAGCTAGAGATGCTAAGATCAGCCACCATTGACCCAATTTTTCTCCTTGAAAGGAAAGAACAAAGATAAGGTGTTTGGGTTACTTTTAACTCTTAACACTACTTACTCAGATCTTATTAAACATATTCTCAGGTCTGATAAGCTTCCTAGCTTGGAAGATGTTAGTGGTCAAATACAAAAGGAGCAAGGATCCCATGGACTATTTGGCAACAAGGCTGAATTGGTGGCTGCACACAAGAGCTTCTTCAAACCAGCAACAACAAATGAATCTAGGAAGAGGAGACAAACTTGTGACCATTGTAAAAGGAATGGCCATACAAAGAAGGAGTGTTGGGTACTCCATCCTGAGCTGAAGCCAAGCTGGACTCCTCGACCACAACAGCCCACAGCCGGCCACACACAGCTACAAGCTCACGGCAATGGTGTGTACCAGCCTACAGCTTCTTCAAAGGCGTGTACCAGCTCCTTTATTCACTCAGCCCCAACTAGTTTCATGTCTTCAGCATCTGAATTTGTAAAAAAATCAGATCTATAAGCTCTTATCAAAGCAATTAAGGATGGTAATGTGTTGGGTAAAACTTTTCATGCCTCTTTTCAAACTTCTTTCAATACTCATGCCTAATTGGTTGTTGATTCTGGTGCTTCTCACCATATGATTAGTGATCTAGGGTTGCTAGAGAATATAGAATCTGCCTTAGGTAATGTTTTCATTGCTAATGGAATTAAAGTACCAATTAAAGTCATAGGAAAATTTAAGTTGTTTGATAAAGAATCTAAAACCTTTTACATGCCTTCTTTTACTTCTAATTTTCTTTCAGTTAAAAGAGCCACTACTGATTTAAATTTTCAAGCTATCTTTGGTCCTAATGATTTATACTTTCAGGATATTGAAACTAGTAGGAGATTTGGAGAAGAAACTACAAGAAATGACTTGTATGTGCTTGAAGATATGACTAATGCTAGTGGGTTAGAAGCGTCTGCTAGTACCATTTCTTTTAGTGATGATTCTGATCTTTGGAATGCTAGATTAGGACATCCTCATACTAGAGCATTTGAACTGATTGTTCCTGGTTTAAAAATGCCAAAGGATATGTGTGATTCTTGTATACTTGGAAAGCATTGCAAAACTGTTTTTGAGAAATCTTTGCATACTTATGATAATTGTTTTGAGTTGGTGCATTCTGATGTTTGGACATCTCAATTCCCATCTAGAGAAAACCATAAGTATTTTATGAAATTTATTGATGATAAGTCTAAATATACTTGGGTCACTTTGCTTAGTTCTAAAGATCAAGTATTTGATGCATTTCTAAACTTTCAAGCATATGTTACTAACCAATACAATGTAAGTATTAAATGCTTTAGAACAGATAATGGAGGAGAATACACTAGCACCAGACTTCAAAAACACTTGGCCAAGCATGGCATTGAACATCAAACCAACTGCCCTTACACTCCACAACAAAATTAAGTGGCTGAAAGGAAGAATAGGCATTTGATGGAAGTTGTGAGAACAATGATGTTCCACATGAAAGTTCCCAAAAAGATTTTGGGGAGATTGATGAGGACATCGAGCCATGCTCTTGTAGCTGCATGTTACTTGATTAATAGGATTCCTAAAAAAATCCTAGATGACTTGTCTCCATTTTAGGTACTAAACAAAACTATACCTAATATTGACCACTTAAGAGTTTTTGGTTGTGTTTTTTTTGTATTAGTTCCAAAGGAGCAAAGGATCAAACTGGAACCAAAGAGTACCAAAGCTATATTCATTGGGTATTCTTCTACCCAGAAAGATACAAATGTTACGATCCAGAGACGAGAAGAGTCTTGGTTTCCAGAGATGTCAAATACCAATAATCCAAAGGCTTATATGAAGAAGAAACTTGGGATCAATTCAAGGAGATCTCCACAACAAGATCAGATCAAGCTGAGAACTTGAGGAGACTCTTGGAGAGCATTGGCATAGTCTCTCCTCATTCTCAGCCCACGGCTGGCTCACCTCAGTCATCTGCACAAGCAGCAGGCGGCCCCAGCTCAGTCGCGCCTCTGGTACAACCGGTTGAACCGCGGCCTTCCACTCCAGCCGGACCATCCAGGCCGCGGCATGATCCTCCTTTCAGCTCTCTTGGCCTTCCTCCTCTTGAACATGGGGGGGAGAAGCATTTACTCATGTTCAACAAGACTCAGCAGGAGATGAATCAATCCTAGTCTCAACTTCCAAAAGATCAAGAAATGTGCCCACTCTTATTGAAGTTTTAAGTGAAGAAGAGGGGCCTAATCAAGAAGCCTCACCTATAGTGTTAAGAAGGAGCACACGACAAAGTAATCCACTTGTGTTCTACAATGGGAATGTTGTGGTTCATCATGATCAGGGAGTTTGTAATATTGCTCACTTACCTACTAACCATGTTGTTTTCATTTCTAGTCTTGATAATGAACATATACCAAAGACATATGAGGAAACTATGACTAAGAAAAAATGGAGGGAAGCTATCCTAGCTGAGAAATAAGCCATGGAAAGGAATGGTACCTATGCTTAAACCATCTTACCTAAAGGAAAAATGGCTGTAAGTTCTAAGTGGATTTTTACCAATAAATACAAAAGCAATGGTGAAATTGATAGATATAAAGCTAGGTTGGTGGCTAGAGGTTTTACTCAGACATATGGTAAAGATTATAGGGATACCTTTGCACCTGTAGCTAACCCTCATTCTGTTAATGGTGTTCTTTCACTTGCTACTAACCTTGATTGAGAGTTATGGAAAATGGATGTTAAGAATGCATTCTTACAAGGTAAACTAGAAGAAGAGGTATAAATATCACCTCCACCAGGTCTATAGGAAGAGGTAGGGGCCGACAACATACTCAGGCTGAGGAAGACCATCTATGGCCTTAAACAATCTCCAAGAGCTTGGTACCATAAGCTGAGTGTAACCTTGATGGATAGAGGCTTCTAAAGATCTGAAGTTGAACACACTCATTTTACACTAACGAGTAAGGAAGGTATTGTGGTAATTCTCATTTATGTGGATGATATAATCATATGTGGTAGTGATAGTGTTGGTATTGCATCTGCAAAAGAATATTTGAAGAGTATCTTTGATATTAAGGACTTAGGAGAACTTAAATACTTCTTAGGAATTGAAGTGTGTAGGTTTAAGGAAGGTCTCTTCTTATCTCAAAGGAAATATGTTGTAGATTAACTAACCTCTACAGGTATGATGGAAGCTAAACCAGCCAAAACATCCTTAGAAGAATATTATGGAACTAAGGCGGAGCTAGAGGAGGAAATTGATTTTCATGATCCTAAGCTCTATAGGAAAGTGGTTGGTAAGCTTATTTATCTAACCATCACTAGACCAGATTTATGTTTTGTTGTGAATCAGGTATCTCAACACATTGAAGGTCCTAAGATGAGACATTGGGAGATGGCAAACCAAATTCTGAGATATCTAAAAGGCACTCATGAACAAGGTATATGGATGGGTTGCAATAAAAACACAAATGTGGTTGGTTATTATGATGCAGATTGGGCAGGAGATAGGGAGGATAGGAGAAGTACCACAGGCTATTGTACTTTCATAGGAGGGAACCTTGTGACTTGTAAAACCAAGAAGCAAAAGGTGGTATCATGCTCTAGTGCAGAATCAGAATATAGAGCCATGAGGAAGCTTACAACTGAATGAATTTGGCTGAAGCAAATTTTTGAAGACTTAGCCGTGAGGTGTGAAGAACCTATCACCATCCATTGTGACAATCAGGCTGCTATACACATTGCTTCCAACTCTGTGTTTCATGAAAGGACCAAGCATATAGAAGTAGACTGCCACAAAGTAAGAGAAACTATTGGGAATGGAATCATCTTGCCTTGCTATATAAAGAGTGAGGATCAACTAGTTGATGTGTTCACCAAGGAAACAACTTTGAAGAATGGCGCCTCCATCTATCCAAGGCTTGGCCTTATGATCATTCCACAACAATGATCTCAACATGGAGTGTTATACTCTTTTTCCCTAGAAAAGGTTTTGTCCCAATTGGGTTTTCCTTCTTTAGGTTTTTAATTAGGTAATGCTTCATGGTTGCAAGCTTAGGCATTCTCCATGTCTGAAGCTTGAGGGGGAGTGTTGGAATGAAGAAAAAATGATCAAAGAAGAAAGCCTTTAATACTTGAATAAAGGCGTGTGTTGTCTAAGTCTAAGGGGAGTGTCTAAGGCTTGTTTGTGTTCTAGTATTATGTTATCCTTGTAGCCATTCATGTATCAGGCAATCCTTGTATCCAAACAAATCTAAACTAGATTAGTATAAATAACTATCTCTCTTCTCATTTGTAACTTAGAAAACTATTATTCTCATTCTCTTAATAAAATCATTCTTCTCTAATCTCACATTCTCTCATTCTCTAATTCTACAAATCTTTTAACCTCATATTCTTTCAGATAGTAGATTCTGGAGATTTTCATCACATGATTAGTGATCTAGATTTGATAGATAACCTAGAACCTGCCTTAGGAAATGTGCTAATTGCTAATAGAACTAAGGTTCCTAACAAAGGAATATGAAAGTTAAAATTATTTGATAAAGAGTCTAAATCATTTTATATGTCATCCTTCAAATCTAACCTATTATCTGTTAAAGAGCTACTACTGATTTGAATTGTCATGCTATATTTGGTCCTAATGATTTATTTTTCAGGATATTGAAACTAGAAGAGTTTTTGGAAAAGGAATCACTAGAAATGACTTGTATGTGCTTGAAGATCTTCACTTAGGAAACACAACAAGATCGTGTGTAGCTAGTATTGATAGTAGTGTTCACGCTGATCTATGGCATGCTAGATTAGGGCACCCACATGCTAGATTCTTAGAATTGTTAATGCATAGTACTAAATTTGCTAATGATTTGTGTGAAGCTTGCATATTAGGTAAACATTGTAAAACAATTTTTCAAAAATTTAATCACACTTATGAGCATTGTTTTGATTTAGTGCACTCAGATGTTTGGACCTCACCTATCTTATCTAGGGAAAACCACAAGTATTTTGTTACTTTCATAGATGAAAAGTGTAAATATACATGGGTTACATTGATTAAAACTAAAGATAGGGTATTAGAAGCCTTTATAAATTTTCAAACTTTTGTGACTAACCAATATAATGCCAAGATCAAGTTTTTAAATCAGATAATAGTGGTGAATACACCAGCCATAAGTTTCAAGGACATCTTGCAAAGTATAGAATCACACATCAAACAAGTTGTCAACATACTCCTCAACAAAATAAAGTAGCTGAAAGAAAGAACAAACATTTGATAGAAGTGGTGAGGTCCATGATGTTCTACATGAGATTGCCCAAGCGTTTTTGGGGAGATGCACTCATGACAGCATGCTACTTAATCAATAGGACTCCTACTAAAGTCCTAGATGATTTGTCTCCATTTAAGGTACTTAATCAAACCAAACCTAGTCTTGAACATCTAAGAGTATTTGGGTGTGTTTGCTTTGTTTTAGTACCAGGTGAACAGAGAAACAAGTTTGATCCTAAGAGTACCAAGATAATGTTTATTGGTTACTCATCAACTCAAAAAGGCTACAAATGCTATAATCCAGAGACTAGAAGAGTCTTGGTATTTAAGGATATCAAGTTTGATGAAACAAAAGAATACCATGAAGAAAGAACCTGGGATCAATTCAAAGAGATCTCCTCAAACACATCTGACCTAGCTGAGAACCTAAGAAGACTTTTAGAAAGCTTGGAAATCACAAAATAATCGGCTTCCTCACCCAATCAACCTAATACTACCACACAGCGGCCGCGCTTCGAACCAAGAATTTCCAGTCCCACAGTTATCACTATCCGGCCTCCGATACTAGCTTCAGCTCAAGAACTAGAAGTGCAGAACGAACCGGCTCCAGTTCCAGCATCATTCTGAACTGATCCAGCACACTCTTCAGCCTCGTTTCAGCCTGGTCTAGCTCCCGCTCCAGTTTTTGTTACAGATCCTGCTCCAGCCTCATCCCGGCCTAGAACAAGTCCTCTTGATCCTGAGGGGGGGCAACCTTCTACACATAATCAAGATGACTCAGAAGAAGAAATACTAGTTTCAGCTTCAAAAAGACAAAAGGATATTCAACCTAATCTTGTAGATTTCTTGCAAGGAGAGGACAATACAACACAAGGGGAACCGACTGTTGTCCTCAGAAGAAGTACAAGGCAGAGATTTCCTCCAACCTTCTACTACAACAACAATGCAGTAGTTCACCATGATCATTGAGTATGCATTTTAGTTCATATACATGAATCTCATGTTGCATTTACCCTTAGTCTTAATAAAGAGCAGATTCCAAGAAGTTATGAGGAATCAATGGAGATAAAACAGTGGATAGAAGCTATTCAAGTTGAAAGACAAGCTATGGAGAAGAACCAAACCTATGCGCCAGCCACTCTACCAAAAGGAAAAAAGGCTGTAAGTTCTAAATGGATTTTCACCATTAAATATAAAAGTAATGGTGAGATATATATGTACAAATTTAGGTTGGTAACTAGAGGTTTCACACAAACTTATGGTGAAGACTATAGAGATACTTTTGCCCCAGTAGCTATATTGCACTCAGTGAATGTTGTTTTAACTCTTGCTACTAGCTTGGATTGGGAATTATGGCAAATGGATGTTAAGAATTCATTTTTGCAAGGTGAATTAGAAGAAGAGGTGTATATGACACCACCACCAAGTCTAGAATGAAAGTATATGAGATTAAGAGATTTGTAGATTTATAGAATGAGAGAATGAAAGATTAGAGAGAAATAATGATTGTATTGAGAAAATGAGAATAATATTTTCTAAGTTACAAATGAGGAGAGAGATAGCTATTTATATTAATCTAATCTAGGCTTGTTTGGATACAAGAATTCCCTTATACACGAATAGCTACAAGGATAAGATAATACTATAACAAAAACAAGCCTTAGACACTCCCCTTAGATGACTTAGATCACACGGCCTTATCCTAGAATTAGAGGCCTTCTTCCTTTATTATTTCTTCTTCATTCCAACACTCCCCTCAAGTTTAATACATGGAGAATGCCTAAGCTTGCAACCGTGAAGCATTACCTCATTAAAAACCTAAAGAAGAAAAACTTAATTGGGACAAAACATTTTCTAGGGAAAAAGAGTATAACACTCCATGTTGCGATCATTGTTGTGGAATGGTCATAAGGCCAAGCCTTGGATAGATGGAGGAACCCTTCTTCAAAGTTGTTGCCTTGGTGAACACATCAGCTAGTTGAACCTCACTCCTTGTATAGCAAAGCAAGATGATTCATTTTCCAATAGCTTCTCTTACTTTGTGGCAATCTACAATTATATGCTTGGTCCATTCATGAAACACAGAGTCGGAGGCAATGTGTATAGCAGCCTGATTGTCACAATGAATGGTGATAGGATCATCAAAGCTCACAACCAAGTCCTTAAGAAGTTGCTTCAGCCAAATGCATTCAGTTGTAAGCTTCCTCATGGCTCTATATTCTGATTATGCACTAAAGCATGACAACACCTTTTGCTTCTTGGTTTTCCAAGTTACAAGGTTCCCTCCTATGAAAGTACAATAGCCTGTGGTACTTCTTATATCCTCCCTATCTCTTGCTCAATCTGCATCACAATAACCAACCACATTTGTGTTTCTATTGCAACCCATTCATATACTTTGTTCATGAGTGCCTTTTAGATATCTAAAAATTTGCTATCTCCCAATGTCTCATCTTTGGGCCTTGCATGTGTTAAGATACTTGATTCACAGCAAAACATAAATCTGGTATAGTGATGGTTAGATAAATAAGCTTACCAACCACTTTTCTATAGAGCTTAGGATCATGAAAATCAATTTCCTACTCTAGCTCCCCCTTAGTTCTGATTTTATAGTCTTCTTCTAATGGTGTTTTGGATGGTTTAGCTTTCATCATACCTATAGAGGTTAGTAAATCTACAACATATTTCCTTTGAGTTAAGAAAAGACCTTCCTTGAACCTAAACACTTCAATTCCTAAGAAGTATTAAAGTTCTCCTAAGTCCTTAATATCAATGAAACTTTTCAAATATTCTCTTGTAGATGCAATACCAACACTATCACTACCAGATATGATTATATCATCTAAATAAAAGAGAATTACCACAATACCTTCCTTACTCTTTAGTGTAAAAAGGGTGTGTTCAACTTCAGATCTTTTGAAGCCTCTATCCATCAAGGTTACATTCAGCTTGTGGTACCAAGCTCTTGGAGATTGTTTAAGGCCATAGATGGCCTTCCTCAGCCTGAGTATGTTGCCGGCCCCTACCTCTTCCTCTAGACCTGGTGGAGGTGACATGTATACCTCTTCTTCTAATTCACCTTGTAAAAATACATTCTTAACATCCATTTTCTTAATTCCAAATCAAGGTTAGTAGCAAGTGAAAGAACAACATTAACAGAGTGAAGCTCAGCTACAGGTGCAAAGTATCCCTATAATCTTCACCATAAGTCTGAGTAAATCCTCTAGCCACCAACCTAGCTTTATATCTATCAATTTCATCATTGCTTTTATATTTAATGGTAAAGATCCACTTAGAACTTGCAACCATTTTTTATTTAGGTAAAGTGGCTGGAGCATAAGTACTATTCCTTTCCATGGTTTGCTTCTCAGCTAGAATAGCTTCCCTCCGTTCCTTCTTAGTTATAGCTTCCTCATATGTCTTTGGAATATGTTCCTTATCAAGACTCAAAGTGAATGCAACATGGTTAGTAGGTAAGTAAGCAATGTTACAAACTCCCTGATCATGATGAACAACAGCATTCTGATTGTAGAAGACTGGTGGATTCCTTTGTCTTGTGCTCCTTCTTAACACTGTAGGTGGAGCTTCTTGGATAGGCTCCTCCTCTTCGACTAAAGCTTCAATGAGAGTGGGCACATCTCTTGATCTCTTGGAAGCTGAGACTAGAATTGATTCATCTCCTTCTGAGTCTTGTTGTACATGAGTATATGCTTTCCCCCCCCTCCATGTTCAAGAGGAGGAAGGCCAGGAGAGCTGGAGGGAAGACCAGAAGAAACTGGACCGCCTGGAGGGGATGGCTTCGGCCCGGCTGGCCGTGTCGTTGCTGTGATCGTGCCGTGGCTGGACGTAGCTGGTGGAGGAGGCTGAGGTTTTGGTGAGGTGGCTGTGGGCTGAGGATGAGGAGAGACTATGCCAATGCTCTCCAAGAGTCTCCTCAAGTTCTTAGCTTGGTCAGATCTTGTTGTGGAGATGTCTTTAAATTGATCCCAAGTTCCTTCTTCATAGAAACCTTTTGATTCTTGGATCATAGCATTTGTATCCTTTATGGGTAGGAGGATACCCAATAAACATAGCTTTGGTACTCTTTGGTTCCAGCTTGTTCTTTTGCTCCCTTAGAACTAATACAAAACAAACACAACCAAAAACTCTTAAGTGGTCAATGTTAGGTCTAATTTTGTTTAGTACCTCAAATGGAGACAAGTCATCTAGGACTTTTGTAGGAGTCATATTAATCAAGTAGCATGCAGCTATCATCCTCCCCCCCAAAATCTTTTGGGAACTTTCATATGGAACATCATTGTTCTCACAACTTCCATCAAATGTCTATTCTTCCTTTCAGCCACTCTGTTTTGTTGTGGAGTGTAATGACAGCTGGTTTGATGTTCAATGCCATGCTTGGCCAAGTGTTGTTGAAGCCTGGTGCTAGTGTATTCCTCTCCATTATCTGTTCTAAATCATTTGATACTTGCATTGTATTGGTTAGTAGCATATACTTGAAAATTTAGAAATGCATCAAATACTCTATCTTTAGAACTAAGCAAAGTAACCCAAGTATATTTGGACTTTTCATCAATTAATGTCACAAAATACTTGTGGTTTTCTCTAGATGGGAACGGAGATGTCCAAACATCAGAGTGCACCAACTCAAAACAATTATCATAGGTATGCAAAGATTTCTCAAAAATTGTTTTGCAATATTTCCCAAGTATACAAGAATCACACATATCCTTTGGCATTTTTAAACCAGGAATAATTAGTTCTAGTGCTCTAGGATAAGGATGTCCTAATCTAGCATGCCAAAGATCAGAATCATCACTAAAAGAGCTAGTACTAGCAACCGGTTCCACCCCTCTTGCATTGGCCATATCTTCAAGCACATACAAGTCATTCCTTGTAGTCCCTTGGCCAAATTTCCTACTAATCTCAATATCCTGAAAGTAGAAATCATTAGGAACAAAGATAGCTTGACAATTCAAATCAGTAGTGGCTCTTTTAACTGAAAGCAGATTTGATGTAAAAGATGGCTTGGCAATTCAAATCAGTAGTGGACCAAAGATACTATGCCTATGATTGATACTTTGATTCCATTAGCAATGACAACATTACCTAAGGCAGGTTCTAAATTCTCTAGCAATCCTAGATCACTAATCATATCATGAGAAGCACCAGAATCAACAACCAATGATTTAGAGGCATTAGAAGCAAAAGAAGTTTGAAAAGAAGCATGAAGAGTTTTACTCAATACATTACCATCCTTAATTGCTTTGAGAAGAGCTTCTAGATCTGATTTTGTCACAAATTCAGATGCTGAGGACATGCTTGTTGGGGCCGAGAGACAATGGGAGCTGGTACAAGACATAGAAGGGGCCGGGAGCATGTACTGGCCATGGCCGGCAGCTTGAAGCTGAGTGTGGCCGGCTGTGTGCTGTTGTTTCTCAAGGAACCAGCTTGGTTTCAGCTCAGGATGGAGTACCCAACACTCCTTCTTTGTATGACCACTCCTTTTGCAATGGTCACATATTGGTCTCTTTTTCCTTGTATCATTTGTTGTTGTTGGTTTGAAGAAACTCTTGTGTGCAGCCACCAATTCAGCCTTGTTGCCAAAGAGTCCATGGGATCCTTGCTCCTTTTGTATTTGAGCACAAATATTTTCCAAGCTAGAAAGCTTATCAGACCTAAGAATATGCTTAATAAGATCTGAGTAAGTTGTGCTAAGAGTTAATAGTAACTCAAACACCTTGTCTTGTTCTTTCCTTTCCAGAAGAACAATTGGATCAATTGTGGCTGGCCTTAGCATCTCTAGCTCAGCCCACAATTCTCTGAATGAGTCATAGTGCTTTGTGAATTCTGCATCCTCCTGCTTCAATTCATTCAAAGACTTTTTCAACTAAAAAATTCTTAGGAGGTTAGTGGTGTTTCCATACACCTTTTGCAAAGTGTCATAAAGTTCCTTAGCATTCTCACAAAATGAATAAGCTTCTAAGAGATCACTAGCAAGAGATTTGTAAAGTATAGAGAGTACCAATTGATCTTCTTGGTACCATTTAGCTTGAACAGCCACAGCCACATTAACTTCAGCAACTTCATCTTCATCATGACCATTGGTTGAAATATGATTCCAAAGGCCTTTACCACCCAATGTGGTTTTCATGGTCCTAGACCATAAGAGATAATTTGCTCCATGTAGAATGACAGGAGCTCTGATAGTAGTTTGAATCTCCATGCTTCAGAAGATGGAAACTCGACTGGCTTGTTTATTGGGATGGTCAGTAAGCCTGGGCACGGGTCAGGTACTCGGCTTTTAAGCCATACTTGATACTCGAACCGTTTTTAAACGGGTATTTCATTTTGGACTTGTACTTGTTACCCGGCTATACAAGTACCCGGACTTTCAAGTACCCGTATAAAAATTGATTACCCGCGGGTTACTTGATCCGTAACTTATACCCGTTTTTCAGGTACCCGTTTGTACAGGTACTTGAAATTGCAAGTATCCGTTTGAAGTATTCGTAAATATACCTGCATGTAGTACCTGCAAATGACATTAACCTGTTTTCAAATGTAAATCTAAAGTAAACCTAAAGCAATAAGCATGCATGATTGCATGCAACGTGAAGATGTTAATGTCTTCATCAATAGAACTTGTATCAAATCTTACAAACTTACACATCTAAGTTTCTAACAACACACAATTTCATAATCGACAAATGTCAATGACTCAATGTCATGTAACAACTAACAAGGGCCACAACCGTGAACGTGAAGACTGAAACCTACAAACATGTGAAACAAACAATCAAGTAATGTCACAAAGTCACACTCACAGACACAAACAATCATTCAAATAACTAAAGTTAGAATGATTACCTATCAGGCTATCACTCTTCTTTCTCCATACTTAAGCTGACTCCTTTTCCCAAAGCTCCATACTCATTTGAAGTGGCAAACTCTAGCAAAACAGATGAAACCGTTAGTGTGTAAAGTGTAAACAATCAAAAGACATATCACAAAGACAAAAACAAAACTTACCGTCTTCTAAAATCTCTAACTGGCGGAATTGATCCTCCAAAGACACTTGTTCATAATTACTTCTAATCCAATCTTTAACACAAATTAAAGCCTCAACCATTCTTGGAGTAAGCGAGCTACGGTATGGATCAATAACCCGTCCACCCGTGGAGAAAGCAGACTCAGAAGCAACAGAAGACACGGGTATAGCGAGCAAATCTCTAGCAATTAGAGAAAGAATCCTATACTTTTATTCCATCCTCTTCCACCATGACAAAATATCAAAGCTAGGGTCTACTCTAGAAACACAACTGTCAGCTAAGTAATTCTTTAACTCTGATTGATACACTGAGTGTTCTTCACTTGTTTCATGTTGTTCAATCAATGAATCCAAGTCATAAATTTCAACATCCCCTCTACAGCCTTTAGCAGTCATTGGAGTAGGCGAGCGTTCGTTTGAACTACCAAACTTGTCGTTATAGTAGTCAAACATCCTATCTAGAGCCGAAGTTACTTTGACAATCAAACTTTCAGCTATGCTATCGGGTACTGAACCATAACTCTCATGGATTAACCAGCTCACATACTTCAGCTTATAACGAGGATCAATAGCACAAGCAATAAAGATAACTAAGTTCATAGCATCCACATCTCCCCAATACTTATCAAACTTAACTTTCATCTTAACAGCCATCTCCTTCTAATTTGGATCAGTCCTATTCAAACTCATCTTCCTAATCATAAGACCCACTCCAAAAACCTCTTTCAAATACGAATTCCCAGTGACATGTTTTGTTGATGAAACTTTAAGAGTCGCATCATAGAAAAACTTCAAAATAAGTAAATAAGTTTTCGCATACTCCCAATCTGATTCAGTTGGTAAGCCATCTATTCTGCCAAGCTATACCATGTAATTCTCATCCTCTAACTCAAGCATTTGAAAAGTTTTTCTCTGTTTCAAAGCAGATTCTAACATCAAGTAGGTGGAATTCCATCTAGTCTCAACATCTAGACATAAATCAACTGTGTCTCATAGCTTTAGATGACTAAGACACTCTTTTAGCTTATTTAACCTAGTTGGAGATGACCTAACATACCTAACAGCACTTCGAATGCGGCTAATTGAGGCTTTGTTTTCTGTCAACCCATCTTTTACAACCAAATTCAAGATGTGTGCACCACATCTCATATGGAGAAATTCCCCATTGACTACACTAGTTTCCCATGATTGAAGTCTTCTGCTTAAGAACTGAATTCCAACATCATTCGAACTTGCATTTTCTATTGTTATCGTAAAAACCCTACTGATTCCCCAAGCCACCAAACACCTCTCAATCATATTCCCAATCGCCTCACCCTTATGACTGAGAATCTGATAGAAATTGATAAAAAAAAATTTGACGATTCTAATTTTCATCTATGAAATGTGCTGTTAGACACATATAGTTAATGTTCTAAACAGATGTCCAAGTATCTGTTGTAAGAGAAACACTCCCTTTGTGTTTCTCAAATAACATTTTAAGTTTTTTCTTTTCCTCTAGAAATAAACTGAAACAATCTCTAGTGATTGTCCTGCGTGAAGGTATAAAATCGTGGCTGAACCGTGTACATAAACTCTTTAAACCCTTTCTTCTCAACAATCCTAAAAAGCAACTCATCTTTAATTATGAACCTTACTAGAGATTTTCGGCATTCATCTTTATCAAACTTCAAATATGATGCAACATTATCATATTTTGAATGCTGATTCATTAAAGTAGTTTGCTTAAATATTTTACCAGCAACAACATCTTCTTCATGTTCAGGATGAAGTTTTTTACCCTTACTGATATGTTTAAGCATGGTACTAGTGTTCACTCCAGTTCGTGTCCTAATCGAAACTAACAAACCACAATGATTACATTTTGCTCTGTTATTATCTTCAGTTCTCTTAAAATGTTCTCATGCAGAGGATCGTTGTCGAGAATTTACCTTAGACTCAACAGATTCTATGGTTGGATCCTGAGATTGAGCTTGACCACCACAATTTGACTGTGATGGTCTCTCGGTGGTCTGTGGTTCATCTTCCATCTACATATGTAACACACAAAAAAACAAAGAATTTGTTAGTATATGAAAGCATAAACGATTAACCGTGAGATAGAAAAACACAAACGATCATATAGAATCAAAAACCCCAAATTAAAAATTCGAAAATCAAAATTAGGGTTTCAAAAAAAAAGGCAGAAATCAAATATTCCAAGCAAAATCGAACACAAATCGATCATATATTCATGTAGAATCAAAACCCCCAAATTAAAAATTCGAAAATTGAAATTAAGGTTTCAAAATAATTATGCAGAAATCAAAATTAGGGTTTCATAACTTACGATTTCAAAAAATTCAATGCCTAAAAAATTCAAAACCCCCCCCCCCCAAAAAATATCAAAATCAAAATTAGGGTTTCATAACTTACGATTTCAAAAGTTATGAGATACGGCGAATCTCGAAATGCAATAGTCGAGCGTCGAGGAAGAGGAAAAATGAGAGGAATCAGACAGATTTAAGAAGGAGAGGAAGGAGAACGAACGATTGAAGGGAAAACTTCAAATCGGCAAAAATATCGCCCGAGAGAACGATGAAAAAGAAAAAGAAGAAATGAGGGAATAGCAATGAACCAAGGCCGAGAGTTTAGGCTATTCGCATATTATTCGGTCCAAATTCCAAAACCAAACCGAATAACCGATTTATGTATCGGTTTAATGTTGGTTAATTTTTTAAAAACAGGTAACGGGATTTACGGGCCGGGTAGCGTTTTTTTTTGTTATACCTGATACTTGATTCGGACTTACGGGTCAGTCTAAAATGATACCTTTTATTTGCCCCGTCAATACCAAGTACCTGCTTATACGGGCCGGGTATGGGCCGGGTCACGGGTACGGGCCGGGTAGCGGGTACCCGCGCCCAGGCTTAATGGTCGGGGCCGGCTTGTTCGGACAGAGACACGCTGGTCGGGCCAGTTTAAGCCCACGGTCGGGCAGTGTACTGCACTTCGGGGCGGGCGCTTGGCAGAGCTGAACAAAAACAACTTCAACCAACTCCTGCAACAGAATTCAACCAACTCCAACCAACACGAACAACTTTTAACATTCTTTAGCTTCACAACCAATGATGATCCAACAACAAAAATCGAATTTACTAATGTACCAATTCAAAAATCAAGTTTCCCTCCATTTTGCAGATTTTAAAGTTTGATGAAAAAATCAAAAAATCTATCTTGAAGACTTAAACCCTTCTGACTGCAACCAAACATCATGGAGACCCTCACAATATACTTATCTAACCTTCCAGATTCAAATATTTGTAGAAAACTGAGAAAGGATAAGAGTTTTATCACCAGATTCTTGTGAAGAGTGATTTTAGACGTCTTGAGGGAAACCTTCAAGAAATTTCTTCAAAGTTAAGAGAATCAAGTTCTTCTTTCTTTAACCAGAAACTAGACTCGTTAAGCTTGATATTAGGATTTTAAAAATGACAATTTGGTGAAGATTTGACGACAGAATGCTCAGAGAAACACATAGGTTTGCGGCGGAGGCAATCGCAAAGGTCTGATGCAAGAAAAATCGTATCTTTTGATTCCCGTGGTCAAATGATGCAAATCCAATTGGCGTGACTTCAGGAATCGCCTTAGAACAATCCAAGAAAAAACAGATTGTCAAAAACTACCGTGTTTTATCCAGAATTTGCGATCAATGTTGACGGACAAAATTGGAATGGAAAAAGGATTCGGGATGAAGTTGATCTCGACTTGATTCAATGATTCAATGATGAATTTTATCTCAGATTGTTGTAACCTGGCTCTGATACCATGAAAAAATATGATATTAAGAGATTTGTAGATTTAGAGAATGAGAGAATGAGAGATTAGAGAGAAAGAATGATTGTATTGAGAAAATGAGAATAATATTTTATAAGTTACAAATGAGGAGAGAGATAACTATTTATACTAATCTAGACTAGGATTGTTTGGATACAAGGATTTCCTTATACATGAATGGCTACAAGGATAACATAATACTAGAACACAAACAAATCTTAGACACTCCCCTTATATGACTTAGATCACACGGCCTTAAACTAGAATTAGAGGTCTTTTTCCTTCATCATTTCTTCTTCATTCCAACATAGAATATCAAGTTGGAACCGGCTATACACTGAGGCTAAGGAAAGCTATCTATGGCTTAAAACAATCTCCTAGAGCTTGGTACCATAAGCTAAATGTAACCCAAAGGGACAGAGGCTTCAAAAGGTCAGAAGTATAACACACTCTCTTTACACTTAAGAGTAAGGATGGAATTATTGTTATTTTCATTTATGTTGATGATATAATCATATATGGAAGTGATAAAGTGGGAATAGCCTCTACTAAAGAGTATTTAAAAAGTGTGTTTGATATTAAATACCTAGGAGAACTAAAATACTTCTTAGGAATTGAAGTATGTAGGTTTAAGGAAGACTTATTTCTTTCACAAAGGAAGTATGTATTGGACTTACTAACCTCTACAGGAATGCTAGAAGCTAAGCCAGCCAAAACCCCATTAGAAGAAGGCTACAAAGTAGAACCTCAGGGAGAGCTTGAAGATGGCGATTTTAAAGAAGCAAAGCTGTATAGAAAAGTTATTGGTAAGCTAATATATTTAACCATCACTAGACCTGATTTGTGTTTTGCAGTTAACCAAGTGTCTCAGCATATGCAAGACCAAAAACAAGACACTGGGAGATGATTCATAGGATTTTGAGATACTTGAAAGGAACACATGATCAAGGTATATGGATGGATAATAATGGAAACACAAATGTTGTTGGTTATTGTGATGCAGATTGGGCAGGTGATAGAAAGGACAGGAGGACCACAATTGGTTATTGCACACTCTAGGTGAGAACCTAGTCACTTAGAAGACTAAGAAACAGAAGGTTGTGTCATGCTCAAGTGTTGAGGCTGAGTATAGAGCAATGAGAGAACTTACCACGAAATACATATGGTTGAAGCAACTATTACAAGACCTTGGAGTAAGCATTGAGGCGCCAATCACAGTACATTGTGACAATCAAGAAGCAATACACAGCTTCAAACTATGTGTTTCATGAAAGAACTAAGCATATTAAGGTGGATTGCCATAAAGTGAGGGAAGCTATTGAGAAGGGAGTTATTCTACTTTGTTACACAAAGAGCTCAGATCAACTAGCTGATGTGTTCACCAAGGCTACTGCTTCTAAGGTTGGCGAGTCAATATACGTAAGGCTTGGACTTACATCTTTTCCACAACACTAATCCTGATCATGGAGTGTTATACTCCTTTCCTAGAAAAGGTTTTGTCCCACTGGGTTTTCCTTCTTTAGGTTTTTAATGAGGTAATGCTTCATGATCCAAGCTTAGCCATTCTTAAATGACTTAAGCTTGAGGGGGAGTGTTGAAATGAAGAAAAGACAAGAGGAGCTTAAGCATACTTGGCGCCTAGGTTCGACAAGAGAAGGAGAGTGTTTGTCTCATAAGTTAGGTTATCCTTGTAACCAAACATGTATTAGTCTATTCATATAGCCAAACATGCCTAGACTAAGTTAGTATAAATAGACTTCTCTCTCCTTACTTGTAATCCAAGAGAACATATTCTCATTCTCTAATAAAATTATTTTCTCTCAATCTCTCTCATTCTTTCTCAATCTGGCGCCACTATTCTCTTTAAAACTTTCATTCTTTTAATCTCTAAATCTTTTAATCTCACATTCTTTCACAGCAAGAGGTCCTTCTACAATTGGCCCAATAGGAAGAACAAGGGGACCAAGGACCAGCTTGATGGTTTATTTAATTTGGACTTCTATAATTATAAGTAATTTAGGCTCAAATTAGATTATACTTAAATTGAACCAAGTAAACTAGACTAATTTGTTATTAGGACATTAAAATATTTTGGTTTAATTAGATTAGGGTTTTTATTAGATTAAGCTTTCATTTTTGTAGATAAGTAACCCTTGTGGCCGATTGAGAGGCAGACACCATCGAATCTTAAAGCTTTTCCCAGCAATTTCTTGAGTTTCAATTTCTTTCTTTGTTCAGTACAAGAACAGAAATCTTCATCAACTTTAAAGTGATCTAAAGTGACTTTCCTCAACATCATACAGGGTGAACCTGTGTTAAGGAAAATCCAATACATGTTTATGTCAAACCCCAACCCGAGAAAGGAGATCACAGGCGATTGGAGAGCTAGTAGCCTCCGATTTCCTCAACGCCGCTGGATCACTTCCACCCTAGAGAGCTAGTAGCCTTTAGTGGTCATCACGCCCTGACTTCAAGTTATCAAAGGGTTGATTCATAACCTGGACCGTTCCAACGCGTGATTGGCGCCTATGACAAACCAATCACTTCATGGAACCATAACTGGGATAAGATCACCACCGATCGACAACATCAAATTTGAAATAAAAGCAAGTCTCATCAACATGGTCCAAAGCAACAAGTTTCACGGTTCATCCATGGAAGATCCTCTTGACTATGTAGACCAGTTCGACATGTTATGCTCCAACGTGAAGATCAATGGAATTTCATAAGACCCATTCAAATTATCTTTTCCCCTTTTCCTTATGAGACAAGACACATATCTGGCAGAAGAACCTTCCTCCAAACACCATTACAATATGGAGTGACTGCAAGAAGATGTTCTTAGCCAAGTTTTTCTCAACTACACACACTGCAAGGATGCACAATGAAATCACCAGATTTACCCAACACTCAACTGAAACTTTTAGTGAAGCATGGGAAAGCTTTAAAGGGTAAACAGCTCAATGCCCGCATCATAGTTTCTCGTGTGAATCATAAATCATCACACTATACAAAGGAGTAATACCTAAAATCATAATACTCTTTAAATGGGAACTTCTTTGGCCAAGACGCAGACAGAGCACGACAACTGGTTGAAAACCTAGCGACAAGTGATGGGAACTATAGAAAAGTCTATGATCGCACTCCACGTGACAACACAGAGCAGGACTCAAAAACAAAAACAAAATCAAAAAGCTCAATGAGAAACTGGATAGAGTCCTCCAGGCCACAAGAGTCAGGTTAGCTTTGTCAGTGAACTATAGCAAATCCCCGATGACAAAACCGACTTCCAATCTAGGAGACAGCAGAAACTCAACCATATTGGTCGACAAGGATTCAAAAAAATGCTACAACTCCGACTACAACACAAATTACAGAAACAACAACCTCTTTTACCAAAGCACCAACATCGATAATCCACAAGACCAATACTATATACCACAAGAATAGAGCATCCAATAATCAAACACCAACACCTTCAATCCCAAAAATCTGAACACAACAGGTTACCAATCCGATGTGCCAACCAAACAGATAAACCAAGATTGTCATCGACATCAACATCAAGATAAAGGAGATTCACACAAATTTGACAACATGTATGGAGATCTGAACTCAAAGATCGACTACCTTGCGGCAGAAATCCGATCTTCAGAAACATCTATATTATGGCACACGTCCAGAAAAACTAGAAACTAACCTAAGGAGTATGCACACGCTATCTCTTTATGAAGTGGAAAAGAATTATGAACTTAAACCCTAAAATAGGACGTTTTAGGAGCAGGTCAAAGGATGGTAATAATTCTTGAAAATACAACAAGACAGAGGACAAATGTTCATAAGTTGCTAACGGTGAGATTATTCTAAGGTCGTCAACCAATAATGCAGCCCAATCACCACTCACTCCATCACTACGAGCCAAAATTACCCTTTTTAGGGAGATTCAAAAAGTAACTGCAAGCTAAGTACAAACCTCTATTTGAAAAGCAAATATATGAAGACAAGATCACCTTACCTTTGATCGACACATTCTTATTGGTATCCAAATGGAGCAAGTATTTAAAGAACGCTATTAAAGAAAAAGAAAAGGAACTAAGAAGCAAGGAAACAACCAAAGAATGCAGCGCAATTACCAAGATAGAAATCATCAAAGATAAGGTAGACGATCCGGGGAGCTTCACACTACAGTGCACTATCAGGACGATCACCTTTTCCAGATGCCTATGTGATCTTGGAGTGAGTATCAACATGATGTCGTTATCCACCGCCAAGAAGTTAGGGTTCCAAAACTTCAGAGAGAGCCGCATATCCCTTTTCCTCGCTGACCATTCGGTGAGGCATCATATTGGTATGATAGAAGACGTATCCACTATAGTATGAAAATTCAAAATTGCCACTGATTTCGTAGTACTAAAGAAGGAAAAAGAACCGTAAGATTTCTTCATCTTGGGTCACCCATTATTAGCCAGGGAGACCTCATCGACGTCAAGAACAAGAAGATAGACTTAAGATCGGCAGTAACACCCTAACATTCAACGTCAATAAGTTTGTCAAAAAGCCTACAAAGAGGCGTGTGCAGACGATCCAGTTGAAGAACAACCAATGGAGACCCTCCACCTAGCGCCTTGAACATCAAGCAAGAGAAGCATGGATCCACGGAGAATAATGATGAAGCTTATACGGAGTTGGAGAATGCGTGTACAAGCCACATTGGAAACGAGAGATTCCTGGAGACGGGACAGACGTTTCGCGCTACTACGTAACCCAAAGACTCACAATCAAAGGACGTGGATACAAGACAGGATGATTTGGGTGATAAATGGAATAAGCAAAAAGTGCCAGGGGAAACGAAACAAAAGCTAAAACCAGGAGAGGAACGAATACTATCAAATAATAGCACAAGGACTTTGCCTGACAAGCGAAAGTACCAATGGTTTGGCCCATTTGGAATAAAAAAAGTGCAGTTATATAGAGCAATTTCATCATGGAGGAAAATATGTGGACGAAGTACTAATATTGGACAAAAGCTAGAACAACACCGCACAGGCCAAGTTATGGGAAAAGGAGAAAATGTTTTCCTCCAGAATACAATCTGCCTTTAAAAAGGATAATAAAATGTCGAGCTTGAGACATTAAACAAGAGCTTTTTTGAGACATTCCCATGACTATCCATGGGAATATTTTTATTTTTATTTAGGCTTTAATATTTTTTTTAGTTCATAACATGTAAATATGCAGATTGACAAGGAAAAGCGCAATTACTCATGGCTAAATAAAAAAAGGGAAAAAAATCAAACAATTGGGACAACAGATTACCAATCTGTAGCATAACTGTCCAAAGCTTGGGTAAGATAACTAGGTGCAAACCAATTTAACCTTATTTGTTACTCTATTAAGGTAAATTGGACTCAAACACGGTTCCCTCACTTTCTTTTTAACTCCTTCACATCTCTCAGCTATTTATACTTTTCAATTCAATAAAAAAAATTCAAAGAGCAAAACCAAAATCCTCTTTGTCTTCTCCTTCTTAAAAATCTATTTTATACTTTTTCACTATCATGATTTTTTTATCTCTCTTTGCCTAATTTTGACTCAACTTCAAGCGGTAAATTCATGTGTTGTTAAACTGTTCTTAATTTAGAAACCTCGGTGCTACTGTTTTCTTTTCAAAATTGGTAATCTGTAGTAGGTTGTCCATAGAGCAAAGAATCACTTGATTAAGACGTAATAAACCTCTATCATGCTTGGATGTTGAATTCTTTCTCTCTTACCTCAGATATAATATGGAAACCTCTTCCACAAAACCTGGTGACTAATGTAAATTTAAGTGGTTATGATTCCAGGTTACGATATGGTGAAACCAAGCTGCACAAATAGTTCACAAAACAGAGTAGGAAACCCAATGACATGGGCGCAAGAATCGCGAAGAGGAGGAATATTTTCCAGCATCGGAGCCTGGGTACCAATACATGGACACTAGTAAAGAGAACTCAGCAGAAGTAGAAAGCTTGGGAAAATACGGAGAGGAGATCTCTACTGAAGGGAAAAGAGGCACAACAGAGCGCATGCATCACGCCTCCCACAAAGACTACTATTGCGCCTGATGCATCTTCGGTTTGTCCCCACGACATTCTCTGATTAAACTGTGCTGCTAGAGATGGAGCTCCACAATGATGTGCATTTTATATTCTCAAGCATATGACTCGGGAACTTGCCATTCCGGGCACAGCCTGGATTTCGAGAACTCATTTGTGAGTTCCTTATCTCCGTACAGTTGCACCCCCACCAACCAGCGGTACCAGAACGAGTTCTTAGCGAGAGGAAGAACTTATCGGATGTCGATAAGCTAAATCAGCAACGTATTTAGGCTTCAACAAGGAAAAGACCTATCATTTTCAGGTCTCGGGTTCAGAAACTTAGGTTATGCATGGCATAGCATCTCTAACAAAGGCTACTACCCAGGTATATGCCTATCCTCGCGCATCAGGCTCACTGCCATACGATATGTCCTCCATATTTTGGTGGCAACAATTTTTTCAGGGACGGGCGATGAGAGGTCACGGGAGACGAAATGTTGTGGCTATCAAAAGGGATTCAGTCCTGTCTTAGGGTCTGCTCAAACGACTTGCCAGTGGAAGGACACGGCGACAATCTGTGTATGGCAGCAATGCTAATATGCAGTTTCATGAATATGCGAGAAAGAGTGCTACTACAGCACCAGAATGCACCAAAAAACTAAGCATAGGAGGTATCATCACTTCCATACTTCTTCAAGTGCACGTCCCGATTACTGAGCAACCTACCTTCCACCAAATATTGGACGAAGCCGAATTACACGAATCATAATTTTTTGGTCAAAGAGCTATGAAAAATTTTGTCTACCGCTTTTGCGTCGAAGAGATCAGGATATAGAGGATCCTTCTCCCACAATAACATCTCACAGACATATCAAGAAGAGAGAACATCATCTTTTTTTCCTCCTCAATTATCATGCCACAAAGAAGCCCCACCACCAACATATCCTTCTCTGAACAGATACGCAGCAGCACCGCATGAAAGACAAGAGCCACTATGACCTGACCGGCGCCGGAATATCAACCACCAGACCGGTGCTGTCTCCAGCATACGCAAACGCCGTGCACCGCCGTCAGACGATGAATCTCCGGACGACGCCTCTTCCTACGTAAACACACACGCCTCTGTACATACTTCATTACATTTAGTTTTTTTGTCCTTTTTAATCCTTACCACTTTCTCATTCACACCGAGACGGTGTGAAGTAAGTCTGGAGGAGGGATCACGTTTCCAACTTTTTTTATTTCTTGAGTCATGTTTAAATTTTATAAGTTTTAGAATAGAGTCATAGTTTTTTGAATAAAGTCATATAAAAGAAATTACATTATTAGAATTTACGCATTTGGTTTATAATAGGATAATTTGCTCTTTTTGACTATTCATCACCTTTGAAAACGTTGAAATAATGGAAACGCCATGTTTGGAAATTCTTAGTTTTGAAAATGAAAAACCAATTAATTTTGTAGTTCACTTAGTCACTTTAGGAATAATCTCGTGAACTTGAACCCAATTGAATAATTAGTTTTCATGGCTAGAGGTTTGAAATAATTTTCTCGTGGTTTTAATTTTTTCAATTAGGCTTTTTCCATCATTTTTACCACTCTCTTAAAACCAAATAACTATCCCACCCTAAACCCCAATCATTCTTTTAAACCAAAACGCTTTTATTTGAGTGTGGTTTTTTTATGAAATGTGGTACATGTGAAAAATGTTCAAAGACAAGGAATCACAAGAGGTCTTCTCTTCATAGATAGTTAGATCATTGAGATGAAATTTTGGGAACAATACCACTTAGGTAGGAGAACAAAAACAGGTTAGTAACCCGTTGTTCTAAGAAGAGGGGCGAGATTGAAAACAGAAAGATCCTAGTTTTAAAAGGCTTTAGGATAAGTATAATAAAGAATCTCCTAATAAAAAATTATATATATAAGGAAGGGAGCAAGCAAAAGAAAACAAGCCTTATAGGATCTAAATACCCAAGTTTATAAAGACCTTTGGGATTAGAAAAGTAGGACAAAATAAATAGTGTTAGGATTCAGGATTCAATGATATAGGAATGAAGATGAGTCTCCTCTATGCATCAATTATTTTTTGCTTAGGTTATTTTGCATAATGTCAAGCATACTATTTTTTAGAGATAACCACCGCAAAAAGAATCAACCCAGAAAGGTACATCTATACATAGTTTTTTTTCTTTTCACCCTCAACCGATCGAGATTAGATTTATCTCTCCTAAGCGAGAGCACATTCTAAATACCTGCTAATGAATGTAAAGGATTGTTCTTGACTTGATTATGTTGTCTCCATAGATAGCTAAGAATGTGATGACCATGATAAAGTACAAAAGAGTATTCGTTATATCTAAAGAAAGATAACTGTTTATGAGCAATAATGCAATTGTATATTAGTATTTTAATTTTCCTTTGTCTTAGAGTCCTAGTAACTTAGTGTCTTAACTTTTTTGTGCTTAGCGAGTCGATGTCTTTCCATTCTAGGTTTGCTTGAGGACAAACAAATCGCAAGCCTGGAGGAATGGATATCTTAGGATTTCACTCGTTTTTATGATATGATTTAGTCCATTTAGGATGCATTTTAGGGTGTTTAGGATTGCATTTGGTGTACATATTGCATAAACAGGTGTTTGTGTGTCGAGAACCAGAAATGGAATTAAACCGGAGCAAAAATGCAAAGTTGTGTGTTGTGTGCGAAATCATGAACCAGAGGAGATTTATACATCAAGGGGAGAATCTTCAGAGTAAAAGAAGCGCAAAAAGAAAATAAGAAAATATCTTTAGAGAAAAATGCGCAGGAGAAGAAAATGAAAAAAATCGGGAGAGAAAAAAAACGAGCGGTGAAAGGACAGAGGAAATTGGAAGAAAATATAAAAAAAAAAGGAAGAAGTTTGGCGCTTCGGTTTACCATAACTGATGAAGCGACGCCAAACTAGGGCTAACCCCTTTTGCCTTTCCTATCTGTATAAATATCACTTGTACCTTAGAAAAAGAGATGAGAGAATAGAGAGAATCCTCGAATGAAAAGACTCTAATACAAAAGAAAACTCCACTTAGTTTAGATTTTAGTTTTTAGTTTTGCCTTAGTAGTTTTTACTTTTTTCGTTTAATCTAATACTTGAACTTCTTTACTTATCATCTTTTGATTTACTTGGAATTTACTTTATTTACACTTTAATATACTTGCACTTTAGTTTTAGTTCACGCTTCTCTACTTCATTCTTATGTTCAACAAATCATCAAACCATATGATTATTTTTTTCGTAATGATTAACGTGTAGACTCCATCGACCCTTCGGGTTAGATAGGGAGGGTGTTTTAAGGGAAAGAAACAAGCTTTGTTTAAAGATTTTATCCAATGATTACATCGTGTCTTTAGATGCTTAATGTTGTCTCGTGGTTACGGCCCGAGTTTGAATGATAAAGCACGAGTGATCCTTGATTGGACAGTTGTACTTGAACACTCTCAGCGCGAATGAGGTTTAAAACCTGCCTAAACAACAGTTGATGATGGGTTACCATGCTACAAATAGTAAGAATACGATCTTGATGCTCATTGGCTGCCTAGTACCCAAAGACATTTGTAGATACTCCAGTGAAGGGGTTTCTGTTACGAAAATATATTAGTTTGTACATGAGCGATAAGCTTGTAAACATGAGTTCAACATATCTTCCCTAGAAACATCTGACCAATTATCTAATTCTGAATGGTGCTGTTAAATTTGAAAACAAACCAAACCATTTTTATTTACTTTTTCATTAATTAGATTTAGTTATTTTCATTTACTGCCCTTAGTTTAGTGACATCATATTATCAATTCATAATTACTTATTAGCCTAAATTAGATAGAAATTTGCATTTTATATGCTTGAAAGATACCAGATTTGGATTGATATTTCAAGTACGATTACAACGGCAATTTGGTATCCCGCTGACAATTAAATTATGTAACTGTCTACAGTGACCATTAGCCGTATATAATATCTAGAACCATGACACTAATTTGCTAACTTGAAAGGGGTAATCTTTATTTATCCACATATGTACGGTTTATAACATTCCAACCACAATCTCTTGGTATAATGTTAATAATACACATATCACACAAAAGAATTTGCTGCCTAATTGCAGCAACATCCATTCGATAAAATACATACACCTTCTTCTCCATAATGCCCTTATTTTAGTTAATATATATTATATTGGTATCTTACAAGTTGCTTTGTTGTGCCCAAAACCCTTGCAGCGACTGGACACTGTTCACCTCCTTTGTGTTTTCATTTGTTAAGAAAAATAATAAGACATATACCATTTGCTAGATTCCACAAGTCATTAAAAAATATAAAGTCTTACACAAATTTTTCCACGAGAGAGGAAAAGCTTTTTACACGGCCTAGTCAGGATACGCCTTGAAGATGGTGGATATAATTATAATTTGGACAATTGCGTAGCTAGATCCGATTATCGATCTCAGTAGCTGGAGCAATTTGGCCCAGCCATCATATTTGCTGCACTGTATTCATTTGCAACTAGTGAATCCACTCTTACTTTTCCTCCAATTGCTACAGCCACTGCATGAGAACTCGGAAATAGCAGCATTTGAAATCAAAACACCTACATGCCCTGTTGGCTAAATCGACGTTGAAGGACACACAATCCTTGTTTTGGTTTTCGTATTCTATTGCATACTAATGTTGTTCACATCAAAAACGCATGACATTTAAAAGTTTGATGCAACAGTCTCTAAAACGCAGGGAGACAATGTATCAGAACTACATTTTAAAAAATCTCGACGGATTAAGAACCAGCTCATTATTTTGCTTCGATTGTACGGTACTATTGTGTACTCTTTTGCTTCGTGCAGCACAACATTCCAAGACTCTGCGATGTTACTTGTCATGATATTATAACTGCATCCACTGGTATGAGATCGAGTCCAATGCTCGAACCCAGTTCCAGCCAGGTATTTTGCACAAGCTGCATCCATATTATGGATCTAGTTAAAAAAAACAAATATAAATCACATTTTCGGAAATATCGGACTGTCTTTGTTACTAGATATCCGAGATGCCTATTCTTGAAGTAGATGGATATATTCCTTTTGAGATGTAGTATACATACACAATGTTTAGCGTTTGAATATACCTGCAAGAGAAATATGTCATTCATTTTATGCATATAATTATAGTTGTAAAGGTTTACAAACATATCAATCCCTACTGTTAAGATTAGGTGTTTATATAAAATAATGGCTAATGAAAATCATGCTCGGTTGTAGTTTTTATTAGCAAGTTATATTAGATGTCAACTATAATTACCTTGGCCAGACCGTAGTATATTGATGCATGTTTGTATGAGACAAATTCAACATTTTAATCATTGCATACGAACGTACAACTTTCAGAAAAACTATTCCCATGATTTGTTACTCTCTGCATCAATTATTCCAAACGCTAGTGGAAATATTTGGTAGTTTTCGTCCTGGACTGATGCAGTAGGCAGACAACCAGCATATTTTCCCTTCAAATGTGTTCCATTAACCACAACAACCTTGTGCATGTACTTGTACCCTTTAATTGATGCCCCCATTGCTAAGAACATGTAATTAAAATGTTCCTCAACATTTTCATGATACTCTGAATGAAGCTCAGCAAGCGTACCAGGATTGGCGGCAATCAAGTTACTTAGGTGGCCTGGGAAGAGATTGTATGATGATCCGCATGATCCTTTTGCATTTTCAAGTGCAATTTCTCTAGACCGCCATGCCTTCCAATACGATATGCGAACGTCATGATCTCCATTCATCATCTGATTTCATCACTTGATAACTGGCTCGCTCGGCAACTATGCAAGTGTGATAAACAACAATCCTATGTACTTCGTACACTTAAGTGTCTCAATTTTACTGCATAAACCCGTCATGGACAATAATTTTCACAACATTTAAGTACCATAACATCTAGAGCTGTTGCGATATCGGAACTTATTATTGATTGCATACATGGCCATGTGATGCTTAAAAGATTCCCAATTTTTAAAGACCATCCCAAAATGTGTCGGTTGCGTTGTCATCGACCTTTACTAAATTTCTAATTTTATATTATCGCTCTGGATTCAAGTGTTAAATTGTATGAGATGTTGGCTAATATTAAATATGATCGATAATATTAAAAAGTTACGCTATTTTACAATCTGATAGAAATAATAATATACATTATAAATAATCAGCTTTGTAGCTACCAGTTAGTATAAACATTACTGACAACAGAACATACTTGCATATGTCTACAGAAAATAAAGTTGTACGTAAAGACCACCGACGAGTGTAATCAAATACTCACCAAATATTACGGCGGAATATGTTAAAGGTTTTTAATTTCACCAATATTATAGATATAATTATATATTGTTCATATTAAATCTTAGAATCTATCACCTATTCCACTTTCCTCGGAAGAAGTCTCTGGTATCCCACCGATAGGAGGAGCGTCTCCTGCATTGCTTATGTTGCCACATCGTAAGGTGAGGTCAAGTGAAGGATATGCTGCATCAGACATTAGGGAGATATTGTTTGTCATATGTGTATAAGAACCGCATAGGTTCAAACCTTCATCAAATAACAAATAAATATATTTATATGTTGTGACCTTTAATTTCTATGATTATATAGTAAATAGCTTATATTAAGCATTTTACCTTCTCTTTTCGACAGACGACAAAACATGTTCATCATTTTCCATTGTTTGTGTCTCCATAATTGGTGGATGCACCATCAATATTCGTGGATTATATATCTGCCCCCAAACCACCATCCACATCATCAAAAGATCCTGTTGAAGATCCGTCCACATCACCATTATTGAGATCCTGAAGTATGGTAATTGCTGATGATGGAATATTATCAACCATTTGGCTGGCATTACCAATGGCTCTATCTTCAGGTTTCATTGATACCAATCAATCCTATATTGTCAAATGGCATATATTATTCTGCCAAAAATCATTCCATAAACCCATAGCATCGTCCATTCCACCAAAGGTTGGAGGAATTTTGGAAGATTAACGTCTGCGAAGACATTAATATTAGCAATCCCCCCCCCACACCGTTCACTGGTTGATAAAGGAGTAGCAGAGACTACTGGAAGGAAATTATCAGCAGCTAACTTAGATACATATGAAAATTAAAAATAGTTAACATCAGTTCATTATTTTTATTTTATCAGATGTTCATTAGTTTTAATTTCCTCATCATTAAATATCTCGTTCAGAACCCGTTCGCTTGCAATCACTGTCCTCCGTTTTAGTAGCTCTGCATATATTTCAAACCATTGATTAATGAATTTTATAACTATGTAGAGATTAATATTGAATATTGGAAACATGTACCACTTACCTTCAAAAGCTGTTTGTTGAACTTCATCTTGCCTGGGTCCAATGACATGATGTTCCTTCCACAGTGAAATTAGCCTTGCACTGGAATTGATAGTAGGATACACGCTCTGCACCAGAGGTAGCAAACACAGTAAGCTCAATATACATGGATCGCCCATTCATGAGAAGCTCTACATCTCCAATAGATAGAATATTTATCAGAGGAAACTTCTTTCCATTAGTCACCGACATCCACTCTAAGAACTGATAAGTCAGAACAACATGGGTTATCTCCTCTAGTACTATCTTTTTATTTACAATTGACAGCAACGAGTCGAAAGTTTCATTACCACAGATTATAGCGCCAAATCCAATATCTGTTTGATCCCCAATAAAATTCCACTCACCACTCGTTGACTCTATCCAGTCTTCATGATGGAGCCGGACAAGCCTTCCCATCTGAAAAAAACATAATTTCATGGTTCAGAGATCTAGGTTAGCAGATGCAATATAATATGGTGATTCTTTTTAAAACACACAGCTATTTATAGTTAACTACACGACATCATAATGACTCTCACCAATCCAAATTGACTGATCATATAAAGACAAACAAGAGAAAGGGTGTAATTAAATAGAGTAGTCATACATCTGACATTTACACTCTTTATTAGGAAGAAGATTCCGAATGCTCGATTTCTCGGTAAACTTGTTCTAGAGCTGTGTTTTCTGCAAAACTGATAGAGAAATCTAAGATGGAATGTGTTGTATCTACACTCGGTTATACATTTATACAGAGGTAAGGGGAATTGGAGAAGGAAACATATATATATAGTATAATGTTATATGTATAATGTTTATACAGGCGATAAAATCATAGTTTTTTCTTATTAAAAGCCCGCCAGCTGGCAAAGTATTTGTGTGGCTAAAATTAAAAGGTATGATGGCAATAATATTTTGTTAAATATTTGCATAAACGTATAAGTAATTTTAGCTAGACTATATATAATGTTGATCGAGGGTCATTTGGTAATAGCTGGAAAATGATCTTATCCACTTTCCTAAATCTTTGAAATATTTACCACATACCTAAATACCGACTTTGTTATATATTTACTTAATTAACCCTATAAAATTTACAGTACCATTTGAAAATCATTTATATGGGGTTGAAATATGCTCTTTATATATTTATTTCCGCATAAATTAACGGTTGACTAATATTTTATTAGTCAAAGTTAGATTTGGTATTACGGTGTTTTAGGATAAAAAATTCAAAAATTTGGGTGGTTTAGATATGAAAAAGCATTTAACATTGGTTTAGGTGAAAAAAACATGATGAATTTTGTACGAGTTCAAATAGGCCATTTGTATATATATTTTCAAAGATTCCCAACTTGGGATTCTATAATCTACACAGAGTATTAATTTATATGACAATTACATTCAAATTCTCCATCCAAATTTGCCATCTGAATAATAACATTCATTTCCAACTTTTTATTGTACATATGGATAATACATTTAAATGAAATTGTTTTGGTTAGTTTTTTTTTTTTCAAATTTACATCTCTATCTTGATACATGTAATAAGAAAATGACCAAAACAACCATGTTTTAAGCTAACCATATTTTTATTTTATTTTGACCATACTAATCTTTGATTTAAAGTATATTTACAACAAATAACGTTTAGTTATTATCTTTGACATTTTCAAATTGATTTTGGTCGCATAAATTCATATATATTTATAAGTTGAAATCCAAAATTTACGGTTATATATAAATTGATTTTGATTGTGGAGAAAAAATGATTTCGAACAGAAATTTATAGGGGAAAAAAAGAATTTCATACGGAAATGCAGATTTTGTGATTTTAACGGAAAACAAGATATTGTGGTTTTGAAAATGTGATTTAGAGTTTTTGGCCATAAAACAAGGTATTAATGCAGTTTGTAGTGTTGGCTAGAAAAAAGAGGCTTTGCAGTTTTGACGAAAAATATGATTTTGCAGTTTTGATGGTAAAAAACAATTTTGCTGTTTGGCGATAAAATACAATTTATGGTTTTGACAATAAATCTGTAATTTTGCAATTTTGGTGAAAAAATGCGATTTCACTGTTTTTGGCGGGAAAATATGATTTTTTTTTAGTTTTTGCTAGAAAACATACTTTTACGGTTTTAGTGAAAAAATGTGATTTTGTAAATTTTCAGAAAAAAAATTATTAATCTTTTCAGAAATAATTGTAAATTATCATTTTGCTCATGTTCGTTTGTTCATGTGGAATTTGCATTCAAATGCTACATATGAATAAGTATTTGATATTAGTTATTTCGACTGAACCATCTTCATCTAAATATTCAAATTCAGTTTAGTCATGTTTTTGAATTATTAAAAACTTATTTGCTCATTTTTTATATTAAACATCAATTCTCAATTTCATCCAAATGAAGCATCTGAATGAACAAAGTAACATGACATACCATATTTATTGTTTTTGTGTGTAAGCATGATTATGGTTGATACTCTTGCAGTATCTTAACTATTTTTTAATATTAAATTTATTATTAATTTATTTGTTGAGATTCAGTTAGATACTTTCAAAATTTAGTGGTGCAATAGTGAGACTCCTCATTATAGTCTCCTCTTTCAATTTTACGGAAATATAATAAACACTCTCTTCCATAACACAAATTTGTTGTCAATGTTCTATATGACATAAATTGTTGTTATTTGCTATATGTATGTTGTACTATTATCATCAGAGATAAGCACTTAATTGTTCTTTGTTCTCTTTGAAAGAGTCCTCACAACTCTTCTGAATTCCTCGTCACGACCAATAACAGGATCAAGTTTCCCAGCTTTCTCAACCAGATCTCTTCCATTAAGTCTTCCATGCAACAATTTTTGCATAGTTTATCAGCAGGGTCGGCTCATGGTCCAAGCAACCAAAGTTTAGGTCTAAGACAGCACAAATTTTTTTTTTTTATGGACATCAAATGGGCATAAAAAATCTAAAAAAAAATATTTATAAAGTATTAAAAGCATAAAAACAAATTTGGTATAGGGCATTAAAATTTATTAGACCGGTGCTGCCCACCAGCACCAAACGAGTGTGAGGCCGACTACTAATTCCTTCACAAAATTTGGACCTTTTAAAGATGCGTGTACAATTTTGTGTCCAGCTATATCTTCCACACTCTCCTGCTCATTAAGCCAATCAGTATAGAAAAACATTAAAATTTAACAAAAAATACATAGCACTACACATAATAAACATTCACAAGCCAACATATTAGAGACAGAGACACTAGATAAAAACTCAATCATCAACACTCAAATAGCTAACAGAATTGTCAGTAATCAATCACAAACATACAAATACGAAAAGAGATTGAAGTTCCGAGAGAGGTTTTATGTCGCAGTTTCTCCTAAAGGATTCTGAAGCTGTACCGAAAAAGGGTAATCGCTTTTTAACACATTTTCTTTTACATTTCTTACAAACAACAATGTTGGAACATAACATCAAACAAAAGCCAACAAGCCTTTGTCAAAAGCTTCAACCATCAACACATCAAGACAAGAGAACCTATCGCTAGTCTTATAAAAAGAAAATACTAATAACACGGTCAGTAAGAATAATCTGAGAGAAACATGTTTAATGGAGTTTAGCAAAGCTGAGAAATGTGAAATCTAGAAGAAACTACTTGATGTGGTTTTATATGTATAGGTCCTTGGTCCCCAAATTCAATGCTATGTCACAAGTTCTAAGCATAGCAACCGCTTATATCAGATAAGAAGAATCAAAGAGAAGAATAAATCCAAGGTGGAAACAAACACAATTCTATGGCGAAATCAAGCTAACAATGACTGAAACTAACAAAGACAACAACGCCATGTAACACCTTTGCCATTTAAATCATGAAAATAAGTTCCTCACATAGAGCAAATACCAAACCATGCAACTGTGAAACAGACAAATAATAATGAGGTAACAAGATCAAGTATAGCTACACAAACACAAATCTATACAAGTGTAAATTAGACTATAGACTTGGAAAAAGAGGAGACATGCCTTTCTCCAACAGTAGATCAAGATATGAATTATCTAAAATGAGTCAAAAACAGAAATTTGCAATTATAATTTGCAATTGTCTGCAATTTCACTTTCAACCAAGAACACAAATCAATCTTTGGACGAAATGACCTTCTCCCTCCAAGAGTGTCTCTTCCTCCTCTTCCCATTTCATTTTTGTTGCTTCTGCTGCGAGTCTGACCACAGCTCCAACCTCCATCGTGTCCACAATTGGAGGTGGCGGAAGCGAGGAGGCAGAGGCGGAAGCAAGGAAACGGCCATCGAAGGAGAATTTCACGGAGGAAGCGGCGCGAAGGTGCTGCAATCGGATCAAAAGAGACAGGAGAAAGGAGAGGAGAAGAAAAGAGAGAATCACAGGTCGACCAATTGATCGATTCATGGGTTGAAGAAAAAAGAAAAATAAGAGAAAAAGGAAAAGAGACCACGGGTGAGACGTCTCACCGTTATTTTAATTTTTTTTCATTTTTTAAAAGATGTTTTAAGAGACGTTTAAAATATTATCGATGTGCATGGTCTAATGCCTTTTATTTCTTTGACATCATATACAATTTCAGTGTTTGGAAACCTTCTAGTCTGCTATGAAAGTGTTAGATTATAAACATTTACTATACCGTTAGATAAGTATATGTATATATGTATTTTCAAATATTCTTAACTTGGGATTCCACAATCTTCAAAAGATTTTTTCTTCAATTTTTTTATGGGAAAACGGTCAAACAAACTATAAACTTACAAAAAAAAACCTTCAACATTCAATTAAACCATTTAAACTTTTAATTTTTTTTTAAAATGACCAGTTTAAATATATATTTAAGTTGACAACATCATCTTAACCCTAAAAAAAGTCAATCACTAAAAATGGTAAATGGCCGTTAAAACTGAAACGACGTCATTTATTAATCTAGTTCATTTGAAATAATCAACATAAATATATGTTTAAATTGGATATTTATAATAAAATTATGATTTAAATGGCGCAAACTAAAACTTGGTAAAAATTTTACGGAAAATATGTGATTTCTTGTCAATTTGGTTCATATTAAAACAATTTTGTTAATAAGAATTTCGAATAAAAAGCTGGAAAACATATTTAAAAAGGTAAAAGCCCAATAAGGCTAAAGCCCTATGATTATTTTAAATTGTGCACACCTCACGAAACCTGGATACAATACAATCAACTGAACCGGAAAAATAAAGAAGAGTCACTGATCGTAATTACTTGAGCAATTAGCAGCAGATCGAGTAATCGTGTTTCAATTACTCGTGTCGGAGGTTTTATATGCACCAATTATTAGTATAATATACAATATATATATATACTTAAAACGATTTGGTAAAACCCTAATACCCTTTTTCGAGTTACATCGTTTTGCACTGCTCTCTCCCTCTCTCTCTATCTCATATTCTTCTGAGAAATTGTGGGTTCTCATTCAGGTCTGTGTCTAATTTCTAATATACATCTGTTTTAGGAGGATTTCAGATTTTTCCAAACCCTAAATTTTTTCGTGTTTTGTTTCGCAGTCTGGTTCGTGTTTGATTTCTAATCGCAAAGTCTTTATTTAGATTTGGAATCAGAATTTCGAATTGTGGAATCGCTGCCTCGTAGATAGGACCAACATTCGCTAATAAAACTCAATTTTAATATCTTTTCTGTTTCCGAAAAAGTGGAAAACCAAAAAAAAATGTATAATCGCAAGCCAATGGTGAAGAAAAAGGAAGACATGGCTGTCGTTGATCCTAACCTGAGCTTTAGCAAGATTATGAAAGATGTTGAGCTCTTTGGTAACACACTTTCTCCTTTCTCTCTTGATCGCACATAAGTTAGTTATGAAATTTTTTGTAGCCTTCTGCGAATTTTCTATTTGCCTTTTAACACTATGATATAAAGGGAAAGTGAGGACCTTTGTGTAGCCTTTGACTAAATTTTCTAGGATCCTATGAAATGCTGGATTGTGTTTTTCGTACTTTAAAGACATTGTTAACAAGTTTAGCACTCGACATGATGATACGCTTTTTTATATTCACCGTACCTCTGATCTTAAAGTGTTGTTTAAAACTTCCTCACATATGACATGGAAAGATAAAAAAACCGTTCGACAAATAGAAAGTGGCTGAACTTGGTAGAAAGGTAAAGATTTACAATACCATTAGGAAAGCATTTGTATATATGTATTTTCAAAGATTCCCAACTTGGGATTCCACAAACTATAAAAAGTGTTTATTTGCTAATATGACAATTACATTCACATGCTCCATCCAAATGTGCCATCTGAATAATACATCTGAATGTTGTTTGTTTTCATTTTTTATTGTACATATGGATAATTTATTTTTATATTCACTTAATTAACCCTATAAAGATTTATCATACAATTTTTTTTGTCAACGATTTATAATACAATTAGAAAAGCATTTGTTTATATATATTTTCAAAGATATCTAACTCGGGATTCCACAATCACAAAGAGTGTTCATTTGCTAATATGGCAAGTACATTCAAATGCTCCATCCAAATGTGCCATCTCAATAATACATGTGAATTTTGTTTGTTTCCATTTTTTATTGTACATATGAATAATACATTTAAATGCAATTTGTTTGGTTTTGGTTAGTTTTCTTTTCAAATTTACATCTCTATATAGATGCATGTAATAAGAAATGACTAAAACACCCATGTGAAATCCAAATTTTGCAGTTATATATTGATTTTGGTTGTTGAGAAAAAACAAAGATTTTGGTCAGCAATTTATAGGGGAAAAATAATTTCATAGGAAAATGCAGATTTTGTGATTTTAATCGAAAACAAGATATCATGGCTTTGAAAATGCAATTTAGAGTTTTTGGCCATAAAACAAGGTTTAGTGCATTTTTTTATAGTTTTAGCTAGAAATTGCAGCTTTCCGGTTTTGGCAAAAAAATATGATTTTGCAGTTTTGAAGGTAAAACACAATTTTGTGGTTGTCTACGAAATACGATTTGTAGTTTTGGTTGAAAGTTTGTAATTTTGCGGTTTTACTGGGAAAATGTGATTTGTAGTTTTTGCTAGAAAACATGATTTTAAAGTTTTGGCAAAAAATATGATTTTACAGTATTTTTAAAAAAAAACATAATTTTACTGTTTTGGCGAAAAAATATGATTTTGTGGTTTTGCAAAAAAATATATTTGATTTTTTTTTTGTGAAATAATTGTAATGTATCATTTTGCTCATGTTCGTTTGAATCATCTTCATCTAAATGCTCAAATTTAGTTTAGTCATATGTTTTTTTAAAAAGTTGTCTGATTTTTAAAAACTCATTCAAATATTTCATAGAATGTTGTTCATTTTTTACATTAAACAACATCAATTCTCAGTTTCATCCAAATGAAGCATCTGAATGAACAAACCAACATGACGTACCATATTTACTGTTTTTTGTGTGTGTATAATGCCTATTATTTCTTTGATATCATACACGATTTGAGTGTTTGGAAACCTTCCAATCCGTTACGAAAATGTTAGATTATAAACATTTACAATACCATTAAATATATATATATATATATATATATATATATATTTTCAAGATTCACAACTTGGGATTCTATAATCTTCAAATAGTTTTTTTCTTCATTTTTAATTAATTTCTTGGCAATTTTGTTCAGAAATCCTGAGTTTTCTTCCAATCATGCAAATAATATTATACCTTTCTCATAAGGTTATCATGTCTTTCTGTATCTACACCTTTGACATGTTCAACATTCTCTACACCATAAGCTACGAGATTATGTTTTTTTAGCTGCACTTTCGGAATATTTAAGTTCTCTCTTAATAGACTCTCCACAATATTTTTTTGTAGAATGATGGTATGAAGGAATCTAATCTCAAACCTAATTGATCTCGCAAACGATTCTCAATAATAGAATGAATCTTTCTATCGTAGTTTTTGAAACAAAAAAATAATAAAGCAGAAAAGTAAAGAACACACAACGATTTGACAGCTCTAAGTTCACCTTTGATGTGGAGAGCCAAGTCCCAGGGACAAGATCTCAGTCCCTAACTTCTCAAGATAAAGATATTTGTGAGGAAAATGCTTAAATCTATGTGTTATAAGAACATGTCAACTGGATGCCTATAACAACATATCCAACCAAGACACTCATTTTAAGGGTGATTTTATCCTCAAAATGAATATTTAAGGTCCATTACTCCAATGCTTAAACCTCAAATTTATTCTTAAAAGTTTTGCATTTTGTATTATAATTCCCAAAATTATCAATAATTAATTATAATGATAAAATATTTATAAATAAACATACATTAAAAAATATTACATAAAATACTAATAAATATTGTAAAATGATAAAATTTATATTTAAATTAAAATAAAACACAATTTAAATCATAATTATATAAAAAATATCAAATTATTCATTGATATTGTTTCCTCACATATGTGATCAATTAAAGCATTTCCAAGTGATAAATGAGCTTTTTATTTTTTTATATGTAAATTACGAGTAAAAGATTATCAAAATAGGATATTTTTATTTATTGCCATTTTGATTGCCGGTGACACTGGGTTTGCATCTTTACTCGGTGCATTAATATCAAAGAAAACACTGTGACACTTATGTTTCTACCCAGTTCTTAACAATGATAAACAATATTGTCTGCATAATAGAGGGTAAGCGTATGGTTTTAGTGATTTCATCATATTTATTTCAAGGAATTACAAAAGATTACTTCAAAATAGAATACGAAAATCACCTGTTGAGTGTGAAATGGGGTCATTTCTAGGAGAATAAGGGAATGATGTATTCCCCAAATTCACTAAAAAAATATCAAGCATGTTCAAGGCCAAAATGAACACAACGAGAGAGAGAAAGTTCTACTAGAAAATATAACTGTGTTATATATATTGTCTTAGTTTAAACTAGAAACCCGGATGGTTCAAGACATCGTGTTCACCAACTGGGCTTGTAAACTCGATAGATTATAACAGTGATTGGTTCAACGCTGAAAAATGTAACATTTTCATATACAATTATGTTTCGCATATACTCAAGAACGTCTTTTTCGGCTTAAATTTATCCTTAAAAGATTTTTCAAAACATCCTCAGTGTTTTAGAGTCAATTATATTCATATGAGGGATTGTTGGAATAATATATTAATAAACATGTGGACTTATAATATATAGTTAAAATGTGAATGATAATTTGCTTAGAGGGAGGTCAAAGATTTTTTGTAACTTAAAAATTTTGGTATTAAAAACCAAAATAAATTTGTTCATTAAATCTACTTGACCACCAAGCTATTCCTCTCCTATAAATACCAAGCTACTTATAAAGAAAAAAATTATCCCTTCATTCTAAAGCAAAAAAACACCATTAGACACATTTTAGATATTTTTTTAGAAGTTTGCAAGTGTTGAAGCTCTCTTGAAATATCTTCTTGGTTGTTGGTGTTAGGTGCTAGTAACTAAGGAATTCACAAGAATTATTAGGTTCCTTCATCTCTTCTACTTCTCTCTTTCAGAAGTAGATTTATGTTCTTGGGTATATAGTAAAAATTAGCTCGTAGATTCAAACATGAATGAAGCATGTTTGTCTTAATATTTGGTTGTATCCTGAGATTCAAAGAATGCATGAAAACCGTCTCATTGCGGACATTTTATTGAGTTAAGGAAATGGATCATCCCGTCTTCAAATGTTTTTGTTTTTTGTCTATGATTCTAAAAATAAAATTATGTTTAATGTTTTATAGTTTATAATTGTTATTAAGTCATGTTAATCTTTATTTATTATTTAATTGTCAATATTAAAATGTTTGTCAAGAAATCATGCATTGTTAATATTGAATGTAATAACCACGATCGTAAAGATTAATATGTGATATATAAAACTATATTTCTTGGTCAAGAAATAAAATTAAATATTGTTAGCTTTTATGTTCTTGCCAATAATTATGTTGGTCATTCTTGAATTTATTATTCATGGTCAAAATGTTATACTTAAGTATGTAATTTAATATTTTTGAATTATGTAAATGCTATAATTATTTTGCTAAAATAAGTTATGGCATATAAATGTCAATATTAATGCTTGTATATATATATAGATATTAATATATATATATGTGTGTTTGATAGTTTACTTCAAATTCAAGAAATAAAAAATGAAGCAAATTGATATGTCTAAAATCAAGTTTTATAAGGTTATACAATCTTAACTCAATAAAAATCCGTTTTAAATGGATTTGTTGGGTGAAAAATCGAATTTGCAAAAATCAATGTGATTGTGTTTTGAATCTTGAAAAAAGAAATAAATCGGTTTTAAGATTTCTTGACTAGATCGATAGATCCGGGTCTCAGATCGATCAATCCTTATCAGTCGGTTAGAGAGAAATCAACAAACTTGAAAACCGAAACCGGTACCGCAGGTCAAACGACTGATTGATCGCAAGCCAATCGATCGATTCGCAAGATCGATGCTGTTAACCGGGTAGGCGACCGATCAGTCAAATGTCTGATCGAACTGGGTCACAAGACACACAATAGTTAAGATCGATCGATCCACGTGAGGTCGATCGCTCGCAGCGTAACAAACTCTAAAATTAATAAGAATAATCCAGTTATTTATTTGGTTGAGTCATCTACTATTTGACATGAAAGATTAGGACATGTGAACTATAAATCATTAAATTAGTTAATGGATTTAAACATAATTCCGAAATGCAAATTAAGTAAAGATAAATGTGAGGTTCGTATAAGCAAAACTCACAAAATGACCATCTCCAAAAGTTGAGAGAACAACCGAACCTCGAGGTTTAATCTACACTGATTTGTGCGATTTAAAATACTTACCCACTAGATGAGGTAAAAAGTATTTTGTGACTTTCATTGATGATAGTATAAAATATTAAATATTTACTTGTTAAGAAACAAAAATGAGGCTTTTGATAAAATCAAGGAATATAAGCTGGAAGTTGAAAATCAACTAGACAAAACTTTAAAAATAGTTCTGAGTGATAGAGGTGGAGAATATGAAGGACAGTTCGATGCATTTTGTAGAAAAAATGACATCATTCATCAAACAACTGCTCCTTACTCACCATAATCAAATGGAATTGCAGAATGCAAAAACCGAACTCTAAAAAAAATAATGAATGCAATGATGCAAGAATCTGGCATAACCCAGAACATGTGAGGGGAAGCTTTAATGACTTTGAACTATATTCTAAATTAAATATCACACAAAGTGACGAGAAAAACACCATATGAATTGTGGAAAGGTATAGTCCATTCATACAAATACATGAAAGTGTGGGGATGTCTAGCAAAAGTGGCAGTACCTATTCCGAAAAAGGTAACCATTAGACCGAAAACAGTTAATTGTATTTTTATCGGATATGCGCACCATAGTAGTGCTTATCGATTTCTGGTTCATAAATCAAATATTTCATATATCCATGTAAATACAATTATAGAATCACAAATTGCATCCTTTTTTGAAGATATTTTTTCGTATAAGGATAAAATACACCATAAACGAACTAGGGAAGAAAGAGATGTAGGTAAAGCAAGCACTTCTGCCATTGATCTACACAATGGAGAAAACGCTGAAATTGAACTCATACGTAGCAAAAGAGCTTGAAAGGAGAAAAATTTTGGTAATGATTTTCTAATGATTTTACTCACAGAGAATGAACCAAATACTTTTTCGGAAGCAATGTCTACACCTGATGCTCCTTATTGGAAGGAAGCTGTCAACAGTGAATTAGATTCAATTATGCAAAACCATACGTTTTACATAACGAATTTACCAGAAGGGTTCAAAGCTCTCGGTTGTAAATGGATCTTTTTGACCAAACTAAAAACCGATGGGATTATTGACAAGTATAAAGCCAGAATTGTGGTCCAAAGGTTTCGTCAGAAAGAAGGTCTAGACTTCTTTGACACGTATTCTCCCGTGATAAGAATAAGAACTATCATATGCATCGCAGCATTACAAAATCTTGAAATTCACCAAATGGATGTAAAAACTGCATTTCTTAATGGAGATCTTGAAGAAGAAATATACATGAAATAACCTGAAAGGTTTGTTATTCCTGGACAAGAAGACAAGGTCTGTAGACTTGTAAAATCATTGTACGGACTTAAACCAGTTCCAAAGCAGTAGCATGAGAAATTTGACAAAGTTATGATGTCAAATGGGTTCCGCATAAATGAATGCGATGTTTGTACTTCAAAACTATGAAATATGCATACATTATGATATGCTTATATGTAGATGATATGCTTATCATTGGAAGTGACAACGACATTATAAATCAGACTAAAATCATGTTACATGGACAGTTTAAAATGAAGGATATGAGACTAGCTAATGTAATTCTCGGCATTAAAATCACTAGACATCCTGGAGGATATATATTATCCCAGCAGCATTACGTTGAAAAGGTACTTGATAGATTCAAGAATTATTCAACTAGAACCTCCACAACACCAGTGGATACCACACTTCACCTGACAAAAAATTCAGGTGCAACGGTATCACAAAATGAGTATGCTCGAGTAATCGGAAGTCTAATGTACTTGACTAATTGTACTAGACCAGATTTAGCTTACTCGGTTAATGTACTAAGTAGGTACACAAGCAATCCATGGCACACCCATTGGAAAGCGATAATGAGAGTATTAAATTACTTACGCATTACCAAAAACTATCAGATTCCAAAAACTCGGTCCACAAGTGGTTATGTGTTTACACTTGAGGGTGCTGCAGTATCCTGTAAATCTTCGAAACAAACAGTGCTGGCTAGGTTAACAAAGGAATATGAATTCATTGCGTTGGACAAAGCAGCAGAAGAAGCAAAGCATCTTCGAAATTTTCTGGAAGATATTCTGATATGGGAAAAACCAGTATCATTGATTCAGATACACTGCAACAACCAATCAGCTATAGCTCATGCTAACAATAGCTTGGCAGGTCACGTCACATACACAAACGACATAAGACTATTAAACAATTGATCTCAAGTGGTGTAATTTCGCTAGATTATATCAAATCAGCTGATAACTTAGCAGATCCTTTTACGAAAGGTCTGACCCGAGATCAAGTATTGAAATCATCAATAGGAATGTGTTTAAAGCCTATGATTTAACGATAAAATTTGGCGGTAACCCCACCTATACTATCTAGGTTCAAATGGACAACTAAGTTAAATTTATTCAATGAAAACACTGTGAAACTTATGTTTCTACCTAGTTCCTAATAATAATTAACAGTGTTTTCTGCATAATAGAGGGTAAGCGTAAGCTTTTCATGATTTTATCATATTTATTTCAAGGAAGTACAGCAGATTACTTCGAAATAAAATACGAGAATCACATGTTGAGTGTGAAATGGGGCTGTTTCTAGGAGAATAAGGGAATGATGTATTCTCCAAATTCACTCAAGAAATACAGGCATGTTCAAGGCCAAAATGAACACAACGAGAGAGCGAAAGTTCTACTAGAAAATATAATTATGTTATATATATTATCTTAGTTTACACTAGAAATCTGGATGGTTCAGACATCGCGCTTATCAACTGGGCTTGTAAACTCGATAGATTATAACAGTGATTGGTTCAACGCTGAAAAAATACTACATTTTCATATACAGTTATTTTTCGTATATACTCAAGGATGTTTTTTTCAGCTTAAATATATCCTAAAAGGTTTTTCAAAGCATCCTCAGTGTTTTATAGTCAATTATATTCATGTGGGAGATTGTTGGAACAATATATTAATAAGCATGTGGACTTATAATATATAGTTAAATTGTGAATGAGAATTTGCTTAGAGAGAGGTCAAAGATTTTTTGTAACTTACAAATTTTGGTATTAAAAACCAAAATAAATTTGTCCATTAAATCTACTGGACCACCAAGCTATTCTTCTCCTATAAATATCAAGCTACCTAGAAGGAAAAAAACCATCCCTTCATTCTAAAGCAAGAAAACACCATTAGACACATTTTAGATATTCTTTGAGAAGTTTCAATTGTTGAAGCTCTCTTGAAATATATTCTTGGTTGTTGTTGTTAGTTGATAGTAGCTAAGGAATTCACAATAATTAACATGTTCCTTCATTCTCCCTCTTCTACTTCTTTCTTTCAGAAGTAGATTTATGTTATTGAGTATATTGTAGAAATTAGCTCGTAGATTCAAACATGAATGTAGCATCTTGGGATTCAAAGAATGCATGAAAACCGTCTCATTGCGGGCATTTTATTGAGTTAAGGAAATGGATCATTCCGCCTTCAAATGTTTTTGTTTTTTGTTCTAATGATTCTAAAAACAAAATTCTGTTTAAGATTTTATAGTTTATAATTGTTATTAAGTCATGTTAATCTTATTTATTATTAAATTGTCAATATTAAAATGTTTGTCAAAGAATCATGCATTGTTAATATTGAATATAATAACCATGATCATAAAGATTAATATGTGAAATATAAAACTATATTTCTTGGTCAATGAATAAAATTAAATATTATTAGCTTTTATGTTCTTGCTAATAATTATTTTTGTCATTCTTGAATTTATTATTCATGGTCAAATTGTTATACTTAAGTATGTAATTTAATATTGTTGAATTATTTAAATGTTATAATTATTTTGCTAAAATAAGTTATGACACATAAATGCCAATATTAATTCTTGTATATATATATATATATATATGTATAGATATTAAAATATATATATATATATATATATGTGTTTGATAGTTTATTTCAATTTCAAAAAATAAAATATGAAACAAATTGATATGTCTAAAATCCGATTTTATAAGGTTTTACAATAGATTGTGAATTGTTTGAACAAGAATGGACCATTATGGATAAAAACAGTCAACTAGATAATAAGCCATTTTATGTTTTCGCTGTTTATTTCATCTTCAATATATATTTGAATCTTAATCAATTTTCATATTAATTTTTATATTTCATATTATTAAAAATTAAAATTCTGAAAATATATATGGTATATTTATTTTTTAGTTACATATATGGTAAAAAAATATTAATTACTATTAAAAATTCATATTATTAAATGAAATAAAAAAAATTAATATTTTAGTATTTAATGATATGAACAGTGTCACATTATATTTGGTGTAATACTGTTCATAAAATACTATACCAAACATGTCGTTGATTTTACCATTCTATTGAAAGATGTCTTACACCATAGTTGGTGTTAAAATGTCTTCTTGAAAACGCCCTAAGTGAGTATCATATTAAAAAAAGAGAGAGAATGAAAACTTTTTTTTGAAGAAACTTAAAAAACTCATTAAAGATCCATGTCTACACATGATTAATTTATTTTTTTCATAATTTACAATCAATTTAAACTATATTAAAAAATACTTGTCTATTTTATCGAATATTCCGATTATGTGTTTGAACTGTCAAGTTCTTAGAAATCAATGGATAAGAAATATGGTTTAAGTATAAACCATGTTTTTTGTTTCTCTACATGACAAACAAGATTTTAAGTATCTTCATAAATTAAAATATTATTTTATTTATGGTAAATTAAATATAGTAAAACTTCGAGAAACAAGTAGTTGTTTTGTTTTGTTTTATGATAACTCATATAATATTAATATCATTTATTCAAACAATTGGATAATAGATATGATAGCGGAATTTCAAGGTTATATGGTGATCTGGTTCAAAAATTATGGAAACAAGTGTGAAAAACTGGCACAAATATGCTTAATTAGATCAGACCCGTGATTTATTATAGGTGATTTGAATAAAGTAACTGGAAATCATAAAAAAAAAGATGGGTCCATGCGATATGCATCTACCTTTATACACTTCAACATCATTTTTCAACATTAAATTTTGTATTTGAGGAGGTAATCCTGGAACTTGTCCTCATCATATATGGGACCCCAAAGCACCAAAGAGGAAGAGTCGCCGCCTAGCCACCATAGCTTTGATGCAGGAGAAAAATCCGATACCGACTTTGTTGAAGAGAAGCACCATACCACAGATGAAAAGCTGGCTGGAGAATGAAAAGAAAAAAAAAAAGAAAAAGATGAAAAATCTCCACAGCGGAAGAAGCCGATCACCAGAGAGGCCGAAAAAAATATTTAACGGATTTTTCTAGAGAGAAGGGAAAGAGATGAGATAAAGAATGATTCTTTTTCAAAATAAAACATATATATATATATATCTTATATTTTGTAATATATAAATCGATACATACACATTTATTTAATAATTGCATATAAGTTTTAGAAAATGATCAACACTATACTCAAATTAGAGGTTTTCATGAGCATGATAAACACATCAATTTCAAATCTAATTGAGACTACCATAATTATTTATCTATACAAGTTTACATATTAAACAAGATCTAGTTTTAGTATTGAACAAGTACGTTATGATACTATTGTAGAAAGATATACCGATTTATAATGATTTATATATCTATTAATTCAATTATCATGATTTTATGCAAATACTGAAATAAATTAGATCTTAGGATTTTGAATATACTTAGGTGTTCTGTAATGGAACAATGAACAAAATTAGTCGAGGTTGTTTAACACTCCAAATGTAATGCCTCTATCAATATCCACATGCACACTAACTAATTAAAATGGGATATTAGTGCCTTAAGATCGTGAAAACAAACTGTTTGTCTCTTTACTATATTTAGATTTCGGCTGGTGTGTGTTATTATAATTAAGCACATCATTATGTCTTTATTACATACATGTACTTTAACACATGTATGTGTATATACAATATGCTATATATATTACTTTTACAACTCAAAAGTATCATTGCTATAGTTTGTTTATGTGGGTGATCCTATAAAATCATATTATATAATAATGGATTCTTAATTCATATATTATTAGCAGTTTGTAGCAAAATAATTATATTAATGTTACAACTTAAATAAGAATAAATACAAATAATTTCAGAAAATTTATAGTCTTGGATTAGCTTCCTCATTTTATTTCAGTGAATCTTTGAATACTTCCTTTCACTGTTTTTTAATTTAGTTGAATAAGCAGTTTTCTGCTGTGGCTTTTATAGTTAGTTATTGTAAGGTTAACCTTTTGTGGAGGTGCAAAGTTATAGGTTTAGACTCTTTGGCTTGAAGATTAGGTGATTAGGAGATAGATTCTCGATAGTGGTTATTTGATATGGTTAATCATCGTATTTGGGTCTTTTCTTCGCGTTTCCCCTTTGCCTTGATTATCTCTCATCTCCAATTTTAGTTCCATTACGCAGCAACTTGTGAACGTTATAGTTGTTGAAACAATATATTAATAAGTATGTGGACATATAATATATAGTTAAAATGTGAATGAGAATTTGTTTAGAGGGAGGTCAAAATTTTTTTGTAATTTACAAATTTTGGTATTAAAAACCAAATAAATTGTCCATTAAATCTACTTGACCACCAAGCTATTCCTCTCCTATAAATACCAAGCTACCTAGAAGGAACAAATTATCCCTTCTTTATATATCAAGAAACACCATTACATACATTTTAGATATTCTTTGTAGAGTTTTCAAGTGTTGAAGCTCTCTTGAAATATCTTCTTGGTTGTTGGTGTTAAGTGCTAGTAGCTAAAGAATTCACAAGAATTAACAGGTTCCTTAATTCTCCCTCATCTACTTCTTTTTTTCAGAAGTAGCTTTTTGTTCTTGAGTGTATAGTAGATAATTAGCTCGTAGATTCAAACATGAATAAAACATGTTTGTCTTAATATTTGGTTGTATCCTCAAAGAAGGCATAAAAACCGTCTCATTGCGGGCATTTTATTGAGTTAAGGAAATGGATCACCCTGCCTCCAAATGTTTTTTTTTGTTTTTTTGTCCTTATGATTCTAAAAACAAAATTATGTTTAAGGTTTTATAGTTTATATTTGTTATTAAGTAATGTTAATTTTATTTATTATTAAGTTGTCAATATTAAAATGATTGTAAAAGAATCATGTATTACTAATATTAAATATAATAATCATGTTCATAAAGATTAATATGTGAAATATGAAATTATAATTCTTGGTCATATAATAATTTAAATATTGTTAGCTTTTATGCTCTTACTAATCATTATGATGGTCAATCCTATAATTGATAATCTGAGTAACTGCATGATCAATATTGATAATCTGAATTTATTATTCATAGTCCAAAAAAATATATATTATATTTAATTATATAATTTAATATTGTTGAATTATATATATGCTATAATTATTTTGAAATAAGTTATGACACATAAATGTCAATATTAATGTTTGTATATATATGTATATGTTTAATAGTTTATTTCAATTTCAAAAAATAAAATATGATGCAAATTGATATTTTTACAATCCGGTTTTATAAGGATCTACAATCTTAACTCAATAAAAATTTGCAATTTAAACAGATTTTTTGTGTGAAAAATCGAATTTGCAAAATAAATGTAACTATTTCGAATGTTGAAAATAAATAAATAAATTGGCTCAAGATTTTGTGATCGGATCGATCTATTCGTGTCTCAGATCGATCGATCTTTGTCGGTCGTTCGAGAGAAATCATCTAAATTGTAATCAAAACCGGTACCGCGGGTCATGCGACCGATCGATCGCAAGTCGATCGATCGATCTCGCAAGATCGATGTTGTTAACCGGTAGATGACCGATCGATCAAATGTTTGATCGTACCGGGTCGCAAAAAAACACAATAATTAAGATCAATCGATCCACATGAGGTCGATCGATCGCAACATACAAAATCCGATCAATTTCTTTTTAAATCGATCGGGAGTGTAAATGCATGAAAAACTTGTTTTTTGATATTGCAATGTGTTTATATGTGTTAAAAAAGCATCTAAAAACATGTTAAAAATGAGATTCTAACTCACGATTTAACAGTGTTAACAGATGGCAAACGCTAGTAACAATGCTGAGGTTGCACCAATGGTGGCAGCTCAAACCACCTTTGTGCCGGTCAAAACAAATGGGCTACTTCCTGAGAATTTTAACGGGAAATGCTTCAAGAACTGACAACAGAAGATGTACTTCTAATTGACATCTCTAAACCTGACCAAGTTCCTAAAAGAGGACAAGCCTGAAACTCTCGAAGAAGGAGAGACTGATACGCGCAAGTTAGCCACACTAGAGGCTTGGAAGCACTCAGACTTCCTGTGCAGATGTTGGATTCTAAGCCGACTGGTGGACAACCTTTACTTTGTCTACAACAATGACAATAGTACTCCACAGCCAAACATCTTTGGATAGCTTTGGAAAGGAAGTACAAGTCTGAAAATACTGGTTTTCAGAGATATGATGTGGCAAAGCTTCTCGACTTCAAAATGGTGGACTCAAGATCTATAATGGATCAATTTGAGCAATTGCAGTTGATCAATAACGAAATCACAGATGAAGGAATGATCCTTCTTGAAGCTTTCATCGTTGACTGCACCATTGAGAAGTTACCGCCAAGCTGATTGGATTTCAAGAATTACTTGAAACACAAGCGAAAGCAAATATCGCTTGAATCGCTGATCTCAAGACTTTACAATGAAGCAATGATTCACCTCTCCAAGAATGAAGAGAGAGGGTATCAGACTTACCTTGCTGAACAGCTTAAGGCAAAAGGTAAGAGCAAAATGGGAGAAAAGAACTACAAGTTCAGGAACTCCAGAGCCGCTAGCTCCACGAGCTTCAAGAAGCATACTTCTGGTGCAAAGAAGTTCAGTGGAAAGTGTTACAAGTGTGGCAAGATGGGTCATAAGGCAGACATGTGTCGCACCAAAACCATACAGAAGTGACCACATAAAATGCTAACCTCACTGAAGCAGATCTCTGCTGTGTTATGACTGATGAAGTCAGTTCAGTGGAGGGAAACCCATTGGACTGGTGTTATGATACCGGTGCAAAGACCCACATCTGCAAAGATAAGACAATGTTCAACACATATCAACAATGCCACACATATGAGGAAATCATGATGGGCGACATACATTCATCCAGGTCGCTGGACATGAAAAGATGATACTGAAGCTGACTTTAGGACATGATATCACCCTCACAAATGTGAGACATGTGCCCAACATAAGGAAGAACCTAATTTCTGGTACTCTCCTGAGCAAGGCTGAATTTAGCATCGACTTTCATGCTGATAAGTTGGTATTTAAGAAAAATGAGGTGTATCTGGGAAAGAGGTTTGCTAAGAATGGACTGATCAAAAATGAATGTAATGACAGTCACTTCCAAAGATGTAACAAAATTTGAAATTAATAAGAATAATCCAGTTGTTTATTTGGTCGAGTCTTCTACTATTTAGCATAAAAGATTAGGACATGTGAACTATAAATCATTAACTCGGTTAATGAATCTAAACCTAATTCTGAAATGCAAATTAAGTAAAGATAAATGTGAAATATGCCTACAAGCGAAACTCACAAAACAACCATCTCCAAAAGTTGAGAGAACAACCAAACCTCTGGGTAAAATCCACACTGATTTTGGTGATTTAAAATACTTACCCACTAGAGGAGGTAAAAATTATTTTGTGACTTTCATTGATGATAGTACAAAATATTGTTATATTTACTTGTTAAAAAGCAAAAATGAGGTTTTTGATAAATTCAAAGAATATAAGCTGTAAGTTGAAAATCAACTGGATAAAACTATAAAAATATTTCAGAGTGATAGAGGTGGAGAATATGAAGAACAGTTCGATGCATTTTGTAGAGAAAATGACATCATTCATCAAACAGAAGAGTTCAAAGCTCTCGGTTGTAAATTGATATTTAAGATCAAACTAAAAACCGATAGGACTATTGATAAGTATAAAACCAGACTTGTGGTCTAAGGATTTTGTTAGATATAAGGTCTAGACTTCTTTGACACGTATTCTCCCGAGGCGAGAATAACTTCTATAAGAAATATCATATGCATCGCAGCATTACAAAATCTTGAAATTCACCAGATGAATGTAAAAACTGCTTTTCTTAATGGAGATCTTGAGGAAGAAATATATAAGAAACAACCTGAAGGGTTTGTTAATCCTGGACAAGAAGACAAGGTCTGTATACTTGTAAAATCGCTGTACGGACTTAAACAAGCTCCAAAGCAGTGGCATGAGAAATTTGACAAAGTTATGATGTCGAATGGATTCCACATAAATGAATGCGATAAATGTTTGTACTTCAAAACTAAGAAATATGCATACGTTATGTTATGCTTATATGTAGATGATATGCTTATCATTGGAAGTGACAACGACATTATAAATCAGACTAAAACCATGTTACATGGACATTTTGAAATGAATGATATGGGACTAGATAATGTAATTCTCAGAATTAAAAATAATTAGATATCCTGGAGGATATATAATATCGCGACAGCATTATGCTGAAAAGGTACTTGATAGATTCAAAAACTATTCAACTGGAACCTCCACAACACATGTGGATACCACACTTCATAGAATGAGTATGCTCGAGTAATCGGAAGTCTAATGTACTTGACTAATTGTACTAGATCAGATTTAGCTCACTCGATTAATGTACTAAGTAGGTACACAAGCAATCCAGGGCACACCCATTGGAAAGCGATAACGAGAGTATTAAATTACTTACGCATTACCAAAAACTATGGACTGCATTACGGTTCAGAACGTGCCGTGTTAGAAGGATATACCGATGCTAATTGGATATCAGATTCCAAAAACTCGAAGTCCACAAGTGGTTATGTGTTTATATTTGGGGGTGCTGCAGTATCCTGAAAATCTTCAAACCAAAAAGTGCTGGCTAGGTCAACAATAGAATCTGAGTTCAGTTCGTTGGACAAAGTAGCAGAAGAGGCAGAGCATCTTCGAAATTTTGTAGAAGATATTCCGATGTGGGAAAAATTAGTGTTATCAATTCGTATACACTGCAATAACCAATCGGCTATAGCTCGTGCTAACAATAGCTTATACAATGGCAAGTCACGTCACATACATAGACGACATAAGACCATTAGACAATTGATCTCAAGTGGTGTAATTTCGCTAGATTACATCAAATCATCGGATAACTTAGCATATCCTATTACGAAAGGTCTGACCCGAGATCAAGTATTGAAATAATTAATATGAATGGATTTAAAGCTTATGATTTAACGATAAAATTAGGCGGTAACCCCACCTACACTTTCTAGGTTCAAATGGTCAACTAAGTCAAATTAAGTATGTTACGAGCCTTAGTCATCTGGTCGTGTAAGGTCACCGGAGAGGTTCTGGAACGGTGAAGAACAGGCGGTTCGGTCGTACGGACGAGGGTCAGGTCGCGGCTAACGAATGCGGAACGAGACAGCGGATGAGCTCACGACCGGTAGGTCGAACAAGGGGTGTCCGGTGGGTGAGGACGCGAACGGCAGGACGACCTTGTGACCGTGGGGTCTGATGACGGACGACCTGGGGCGGAAACTCGAACGGCTGGCGAACGGCGGGGCGGTACGGACGGCTGGACGAACGACGGAGCGGTACGAACGGCTGGTCAAGGCTAGCGATTAAAATGGTGAAGCGGCTAGGAATGAAGAAAGGATTTGGACTCGCTTTTAAAAGGGGTTTGATGGCAACACACCAAGCTATGTCTGGCTTGGATACAGCCTTTCCAAGAAGAGAGACACACTCAATCTTCAAGGAACTCTCACTCTCACTTGGAGACACACTCAACAATGAGAAATGAGAAAGACCAAAGCGGCCGACTTGTGTTTAGGGTTCATAAAATGTCTGATTCGAAATGAGAGTGAGTTTGCCTTTTTATAGGCTACATGCTTAAGTCATAAACATAGTTGACCGTGGTCAACAAAACATTCAAAACCCCAAAATAAAGACTAAGTCTTAAAAAAAATACAAAGGCTAACATGTGCCTAAGGATAGAAATCAAGCCTAATTGATTTAAGGGACATATCCACAATAAATCAATGGGATACTAGGCTTGATGCCTTAGATTTTCAGGTCTCATTAAAAACCTTTCCAAGAACCCATTATGGTAAACTTAGAAAGGAAAAGAGTACCCTAATCACCTAAGGTCTTTAGAAGTGCCCTTACTCATGGATAGTAAGGACACACAAGACCTTATCCCTAAGGCTGTGTGCATGAGTGTCTTGGTGAGAAACACTCAGCTGAACATGATCAGGAGGCCGGTTCCTGCCTTCAACCTCCTCTTCCTCTCCAAGGCCGGATGCATGAGCTAGAGCGGCTTCCACTTGGCTTCCTTGGGCATGATCTCCTGTGCTCTGGTTTTGGACTCCCTGAGCGGCTCTGCTCCTGGTCATAATGCGGTGGGACACATAAGGGGTGGTCTGGCCTTCATCCTCCAAGTATCTGGTCGGTGTAGCTTGGATGACCCCATCAAAGTATAAGAACACGTTGTGAAACTTATGTTTCTACCCAGTTCCTAATAATGAGAAACAGTGTTTTTTCTGCATAATAGAGGGTAAGGGTAAGCTTTTAATGATTTCATCATATTTATTTCAAAGAAGTAAAGCAGATTACTTCGAAATATAATACGAGAATCACATGTTGAGTGTTAAATGGGGTCGTTTCTAGGAGAATAAAGGAAGATTGTATTCTCCAAATTCACTCAAGAAATACCATGCATGTTCAAGGCCAAAATGAACACAACGAGAGAGCGAAAGTTCTACTAGAAAAAATAACTGTGTTATATCTATTGTCTTAGTTTACACTAGAAATCCAGATTGTTCAAGACATTGTGTTCACCAACTGGGCTTGTAAACTCGATAGAATATAACATTGATTAGTTCAACACTGAAAAATGCAACATTTTCAAATACAATTATTTTTTGCATATACTCAAGAAAATCTTCTTTCAGCTTAAATCTATCATAAAAAGGTTTTTCAAAACATCCTCAGTGTTTTAGAGTCAATTCTATTCATGTGGAGAATTGTTGGAACAATATATTAATAAGCATGTGGACTTACAATATATAATTAAAATGTGAATGAGAATTTGCTTAGAGGGAGGCCAAAGATTTTTTGTAACTCACAAATTTTGGTATTAAAACCAAATAAATTTCTCCATTAAATCTATTTGACCACCAAGTTATTCCTCTTCTATAAATACCAAGCTACCTAGAAGTAAAAAATTATCCCTTCATTATAAAGCAAGAAAAGACCATTAGACACATTTTAGATATTCTTTGATAAGTTTTCAAGTGTTGAAGCTCTATTGAAATATCTTCTTGGTTGTTGGTGTTAAGTGCTAGTAGCTAAAGAATTCACAATAATTAATAGGTTCCTTCATTCTCCCTCTTCTACTTTTCTCTTTCAGAAGTAGATTTTTATTCTTGAGTATATAGTAGATAATTAGCTCGTAGATTCAAACATGAATGAAACATGTTTGTCTTAATATTTGGTTGTATCCTGGAATTCAAAAGATGCATGAAAATCGTCTCATTGCGGGTACTTTATTGAGTTAAGGAAAGGGATCATCCCGCCTCCAAATGTTTTTATTGTTTTTTGTTCTTATGATTCTAAAAACAAAATTATGTTTAAGGTTTTATAGTTTATATTTGTTATTAAATCATGTTAATTTTATTTATTATTAAGTTGTCAATATTGAAATGATTGTGAAAGAGTCATGCTTTGTTAATATTGAATATAATAACCATGTTCGTAAAGATTAATATGTGAAATATGAAATTATAATTCTTGGTCATATAATAATTTAAATATTATTAGCTTTTATGCTCTTATTAATAATTATGATGGTCAATCCTAGAATTGTTAATCTGAGTAATTGCATAGTCAATATTAAATTTATTATTTATGGTCCAAAAAATATATATATTATATTTAATTATGTAATTTAATATTATTGAATTATATATATGGTGTAATTATTTTGTTGAAATAAGTTATGACATATAAATGTCAATATTAATGTTTGTATATATATATATATATATGTTCAATAATTTATTTCAATTTCAAAAAATAAAATGTGATACAAATTGATATTTCTACAATCCAGTAAATAAGGTTCTACAATAGTTCCGATGCTCGTGAGTTTTCTGTTGATCGCGAGTGTTTCTTTCAATTGTCTAAGTTTAGTTGTAGATTGTTTATAATTTTTGGTGCTTAAGTCTTGTTGTGGGCTATGGCTTCTAATATTGTTTAGTTCTAGAGTAGATCCAACCAATTTCGGATTTATAAAATTTTTTTAGGACTTTGGTTTCCAGTAAAACTCTCGGATTCTATTTATGGTTTATCTGACTTTGTAATCCTACTTTGTTTCCTTTCATATTTAATATAAAAAATCTTCCACTGAAAAAAAAAGAACGAGTCCCCTTTGGTTGAACACGATAAAAAAATGGTGGATAAGGGTTCAGCTAATTTTTCCATCGCCATCTTTCATTGCTATAGATTACAATTATTCTAAAGTCATTTCACATATCTGCAGCCTGCAGGACTTTAACCATTCTGACACAGTTTCTTCCTTTGTACAGTTTAAAACAAGGGACAACAGTATACGAGTATTTTTATTGCAAGAAATAGTTTGACATCAACATCCAATTGTGCCAACTGGACAAAGACACCGTACAAAAATGTCTACAAACTAATGAAATCTGGACAAGTTTCTCTTTTTCATATGTTACAAGCTACATATAACTCTTTGATTATATCCAACTACAATCAACATTCAATCTTTTTTTAATATTTGATAAAGGTGCAAAATACCTCCTTAAAAATAAATTTACTTCCCATAGCCATTCCATACTGGACCAGCACTTACCTTTCAATCTTAGTTTAGAAAAGGCTTTTGGAACTTCCCATGAACCCAAATTCGGTACATGTTCTTATTCTTTCTCCGATTTACTGCTTTGACACAACAATTTTCAACCTCGACCTGCACACAAGATCGAAAGATTAATATAAATTGTGATCCAATTCACATGTTTTGTCCCTTTTTTCTTATTTTTGAGGCCACTATTCACAGGATTACATGATATAAACACCATGTGAATACAAAGAATAGGAACAAGAAGGTTTACCTCGATGAATCCGGCATCTGTAAATAGTCTCCTAACAGTGTCGAGACAAAAGAAATAGGAAAGGGTTCCATCTGACCGAACATATTCCCTAAATCCAATACATTTCTCTGGCTCAAACCGAAGCATTGTCATGTCATATAAGCCTGAATTTTAATTCCAAGTGTTAGTTTCTTTTTATTTGTATAGCATATGTGATAAAAACTCTTAATGGTGACCTTTCATGATGAGTCCACAATTACCGTAATCTCTGAACAAGAGCAGACCACCAGGTTTCAGCACAGTAAAGCATTCCTTGATAGCTCTCGGCATCCTTTCTTTAGGCACTGCCGACAATGTGAAAATCTGACATAACATAACATGCCGAGTTAAAATGAGCTATGTTCGCATATAACCCATCTGGAAAGAGCCTAATCGTTAAGGATCAGATAATAGAACATGAGCGACATATATTTTTGCCACAAACTTTAGTTTAAACTTAATATTTTCACTAGAATAAACAATCATAAGAAGACCCACAAATCTAGATCCACTGCATAAATATGGCATTAAACGCATTGTTTGATCTTTAACTAAATAAGCAATGTTAACATACCAGAGTGACAAAATCCACCCCGCCGATGCAATTATCATTCAAACAACATCTATCGCTCAAGTGCATGCCTTCACTCTCTCCTATTAATGAAGAAAGCATAAGACGTACAAGATTAGCATACGAGAGATCAACGTGTATCTTATGTTGAAGATACCGTAACCTGAATGGTAGCAATGTTGCTTACGCATAAAGTTGTCTCGACAATGATCACATGCCACCCAATTGGGGAAATCAGACGTTGAAAAGTCACAACAGAACGAATGGAATTTATCAACTGTAGCAATAGCGCGATTAATGTTCTCTTTAGTCCTAACAAGAGCCTCACTGCTACAATCGCAAGCGTATACGGCAATGTTCTTGCTTCCACTGCACAAAAGAATCAAATATAAACAGATACAGGTACATAAGAATAAGATAAGCAGTGAATTGGTTAAGGAATTAGCCAATAAGAAAACATATATCACCATAAATTTATACAGCCTAATCTAGCTTATCACTCACTACAAAGGCTCTATACCAGATCTGAATAGCTAAAAGATTAAGTTTGTGAAAATAGAAACAAGCGAACAAAACTGCAAGTGAAGATTTAAATAAGTTACCGTAAAATCGGAAGCACTGTACTCCCATTACCGCAACCGACTTCCAAGAGTTTTGAGTTTTCCTCACATGAAACTAACTCAGGAAATTCCTTCAACAGATACCTTCTTTCCTACATGCATTTGCAGAAAATTTTGAGTCAAGACCAAGAACAAAACATTCTGCCCAAAATCTAAGATCAATTGATGAACATGCATTGAATCACAGAGCTGGTTAAGTCTCAAATTTCGGTTTAATGCATATATTTTTTTGCATTTCTGCTTTAGCTTGGTTTAGTGAGTTTTGTAGAAATATCATGTAACAAACTCTTGTCCATTCATAGAAGAATAACAGAAACTTTGCATGATTCTCTAATTTTACTTCGATTCTCGTCTATTTTATCTTTTTTGATTCATTTTGAACCGTCTAATTGTGAAATCAAGCCCTAATTTCGCATTCATAGCGACATTGGAAGCTTCAATAGTGCATCGATCTATTACAAATTACTAGACATATGACAAATCATTCAAACTAGACACGATCCAAACTGTCTGATTACTAACAAGAACTCTCTCTACATGTCAGAAAATTGCAGCAAGTTTCTAGTCCTATTCAGACATAAGCTTTCGTCAACAGTAATTGATACTACTGATTTCAAACCGAGTAAAAACAAAAAAAAACCTAGAGGATTACGTAATCGAAACAGATGGATTTGATCGATGAATTTAATGTTGTGTGTACCTTGAAAAACTTTCCGGAGGAGTGACGGGAGTGAAAATCTTGCCATGGTTCCGAATTTGGTGAAGCAGAGGAGGAATCTCGACGTTCTTCTTGGTGGTGGAGATGGTGGGAGAGAGAAGGATCCTTCTCTACCAAATTCTTTACAAACTCCCATTCGAAATCCTTGGAATGATACTCTCCTGCTTCCACTTTGTTCTCCATCCTTTTGATCCAAGCTTTTGAATGTTTTGCTCTCTCTTCTCTCTCTCTTTCTCATTCTCTTTCTCTTTCTCTTTCTCTCTGGGTTTCTGTTTTTTGAGCAACACGGACCGGCCAAAACTGAACCGGACGTTTCAGAAAATACGGTTTTATTAAGGGTTAATTTGATTATAATTTCCTACATAATCAAAATACGGAACAAACTTCTAAATAGTTTTAGTGACAAAAATGTAGACAAATAAAGAGAAAAGTGACAAATAAATATGCATATAAAGTTGTATAGTTTTAATCTTCAATTAAAAAAGTGTCAAGTAAACATATATTTTTATTAGGGAAATAATGTGGCATTGACAATATCTTAGATTCATCACACTTATTTAGAATTCGAATGCAACATCCTACGATATAAAATAGGATATTAAAACAACAATACTGAATTGATAAACAAAAAATATATATTTTTATTATTATTTTTTCAAAAAAGTTCAAACTTGTATTAATTTTTATTTTTTAAACACTTTAATTGGTCAACTAAAAGTCTTGCTTAAGGAGTTAAACGGAGTTGATTGCAGGGTTAATTTGCTTAAAAGATTCGTTTAATCAAAATGTGGTGCGGTCCTGGTTGTTTTAAAACCAAATGATTGACTTGAAGGGGGTGGTTTTGATGGCAAAGGAGGCTACTAGCTCTCCTTAGTGGCGGCGGTTGGTAAGTAGGTGAAATGGCGGCTTGAATGGATGAAGAATTGGAGACTACTAGCTCTCCAATCAGGCTCAGGTGAAGGGGTTTTGAATTCCAATAGCACAGGTTCACCCTGCTTTAGAGCTATGAAAATTCACATTAGATTACTCTACTCTTTAGTGATTAAAAGTCAATATTCTTAGGCTGAACAGATAAAAAAAAAGAGGAATAACCAAAGTTCTCGAAGTCTTTTTTTTATGATTAAAATTGTGGGTTATTACAATGGGACGGGTAGATGTCTTTTAAATGCAAAAAACTCTAACAAGATTTATAACACAAAAGGAATATGCTAACTAATCTATCATAATCCTAAAAAATATACCAAAAAGATACTTATGGCCTAATATATTCTAATTAACCTCTGGTTTAATTTTAATGACTAATTACAAACCAATAAACAAATTAAATCAATTTGTTGGTTTAATTTCATTCTCTCATTCCCTTGATATGGCGACTTTGGTAAGGCATAAAGAGCCTTTCTTTGGGTCTTGCTCCTAGATCTTGTTAATGGATCAAGCCATAGTTCCTTATCTTCCTGGGCTTGAGTCATATTGTCTATTTCTCCTCTTGGCCTTACACTGACCCCTTGTTCTTCATGGACTAATACTTCCTTGTTTTGCAGATCCTTGGGTCGATCTTTGGTCGTGTTGTCCATGGGGCCATGAACCGAGCCGGTCAGGCCTCCGTGATTGGTGGCGGGTCCCATGGTGGTTCTTCGTCTAAGGCCGGATTCCTTGCAAAGATCGGGGTCAAGGCCAAGTTTCATGCCGTCTTCCACGCCGGGTCAAGGTCGTATTCCACGGTCGTGCCGCGTTCTGCTCCAGGGTCGAGGCCGGGTGCTTAGGTCGTGTCGCGTTCTGCGTCGGGATCAAAGCCGGGTGCTTGGGTCGTGCCGCATTCTGCGCCGGGTTCTTCGTGAGGGTTGTGGTCGAGGCCAAGGTCGAGGTTGTGTTCCATGTCGAGGCCGGGTTTTGCGCCGGCCAGTCTGGGTCCATGTCCCGGTCTTGCGCCGGTCGGTCCGGTCCAGTCCTCCTTCTCTTCTCCACTCTCTTTCTCAGTTGAATTAAAGTCTTCTGATGTCTCATGAAGGTCTTGTTCATTCCGGGTCGCACCATCCCCTCCTCCTTTAAAAGGATTTGACCTCAAATCCAATTTATCTGCCACAAAATGAATTAAATGAAAAATATTAAAGGTAGAACTTATATCATATTTAACTTGGAGATCTATTTGATAAGCATTGTTGTTGATTCTTTTCAGAACTGGAAAGGGTCCATCCACTCTTGGCATCAACTTTGATTTTCTCTCATTTGAAAATATGTCCTTCCTTAAATGAATCCATACGAGGTCTCCAGGTTCCAGTACCAGTTCTTTTCGACATTTGTTCTTTTTTCTTGTATACATCTTAGTCCTTTCTTCAATATTTTTCTTAACATGTTCATGCAAAGACTTAAAAAACTCGGCATTCTTTTGACCATCAAGGTTAGTCTGTTCTTTCAAAGGCAAAGCAAGTAAATCTAAGGAGGATAATGGATTAAAACCGTACACAACTTGAAAAGGAGTTAGTTTTGTAGCCGAGTGTACTGATCTATTGTAAGCAAATTCAACATGAGGTAAACAATCTTCCCAAATCCTAATGTTTTCTTTTAATTATGGCTCTTAGAAGGGTAGATAGGGTTCTATTTACGGATTCTGTTTGACCATCAATTTGTGGGTGACAAATTGTGAAAAATAATAATCTAGTACCTAACTTTCCCCAAAGGGTCCTCCAAAAATGGCTAAGAAACTTAGAATTCCTGTCTGATACAATTGTCCTAGGCATGTCATGTAGTCTAACAACCTCCCTAAAAAACAAGTCAGCCATTAAAACAACATCATCTATTTTATGACAAGGTATGAAATGGGCCATTTTAGAAAACATATCAGCCACCACAAAAATACTGTCCAATCCTTTCTTAGTTCGAGGTAGTACTAATAAAAAGTCCATGGAAATATCTATCCAAGGTGGATCAGGTATAGACAATGGAGTATACAAACATGTGGGTTGTACCTTGGACTTAGCTTGCTTGCACTCGACACACTTGGAGCACACCTTTTCCACGTCCTTCTTCATGTTGGGCCAGTAGAAGTGCTCTTGTAAAGTAGATAAAGTTTTGGCAACACCGAAGTGTCCCATTAAACCGCCTCCATGAGCTTCCCTAACATACAATTCTCTAATCGTTCCACATGGTACACAAAGACGGCTATCACAAAACAAGAATCCTTTGAATTGATAAAATCGTCCTGGACATGGTTGCTAGTATCCTTGTACAATTCTCCAAAGTCATGATCATTAGTATAACAAGATTTAAGATGCTCAAAACCTAGTAATTTTGTTTCCATAGATAATAAGAGAGCATACCACATTGAGATAGCATCTGCCACAATGTTCTCCCTACATTGTTTGTAATGAATGACATAGGGAAAAATCTCAATGGATTCCATCCATCGTGCATGCCTTTTATTCAGCTTTTGTTTTCCTTTGAGATGTTTGAGAGATTCATGGTCTGTATGAATTACAAACTCCTTAAGCTAAAAATAATGTTGCCACATCTGTAGGACTCTCACCAGAGCATAAAGCTCTTTGTCATAAGTAGGGTAATTAAGAGTTGCTCCTCATAATTTCTCACTAAAAAGGCTATATGTCTCCTTTCATACATTAACACAGCACTAATTCCAACTCCAGATGCATCACATTTAATTTCAAAAGTTTTAGAAAAGTATGGTAGTACAATTAAAGGAGCATTAGTCAACTTCCCTTTCAGCAGCTCAAATGCCTCTACTTGGGCCGGTCCCCAAGTGAATCCAACGGATTTCTTAAGCACTTCTATAAGTGGTGCTGCAATAGTATTGAAGTCCTTCACAAATCTTCGATAGAATCCAGCAAGTCCATGGAAACTTCTCACCTCTCAAATATTTTTAGGTATGTGCCACTCCCTGATTGCCTTCACTTTCTCCTCGTCTAACTGGATACCTTGAGAAGTAACAACAAAGCCTAAAAAGACTAGTTTATCTGTTCCAAAAGAGCATTTCTTTATGTTCGCATATAAGTTTTCCTTTCTCAAAATATCTAAGACATGTCTAAGGTGATCAAGGTGTTCAGTCATGTTCTTACTGTAAATTAAAATATCATCAAAGTATACCACCACAAATCGTCCTATGTATGCTCTTAAGACATGATTCATTAATCTCATGAAAGTGCTAGGTGCATTAGTAAGTCCAAAAAGCATAACTAGCCATTCATACAATCCTAATTTTGTCTTAAAAGCAGTTTTTCATTCATCTCCTTCTTTCATTATAATCTGGTGGTAACCAATTTTCAAATCAATCTTAGAGAAGATGCAAGATCCATATAACTCATCAAGTATATCATCCAAGCAAGGGATAGGGTGTCTATACTTAACTGTGATGTTGTTTATGGCTCTGCAATCTACACACATGCGCCAGCTACCATCTTTCTTAGGCACAAGCAAGACTGAGACTGCACATGGGCTTAAGCTCTCACAAATGTTTCCCTTCTCCAAAAGCTCATTGACTTGTCTTTGAAGTTCCTTTGTTTCAACAAGATTGATCCTGTATATCGGCCTATTTGGAAGAGTGGCGCCTGGTACAAAATCAATTTGATGTTCTATAACTCTGAAGGGAGGTAATCCCACTGGTTGGTCTTCTGGAAAAACATCCCTATAATCTTGCAAAAGAATTTTGATCTCTCTCGGTATTTTCGAAGTCAAGTTAGTACTACTAGCTAATAATTCTTTGCAAACTAGCAACATCATTAATTGTTGATCATTGAGAGCATGCTTAACATCACTAGGAGTATCAAAAAGGCTAAAGTGACTTACCTTGGCATGATTCTCGGCGTGAGTCTCCTTGTGTATTGACTTGGCTTCTTCCCTCCTTTGTTTTAGCTGCATCTGGTCATGGTGGACCTCCTGGGGCATAAGGGATACCAGTGTAAGTTATTTTCCTTTGTGGATGAAAGAGTGTCTATTGGTAAAAGCGTCATGCATGGCTCGCTTATCATATTGCCAGGGTCTTCCCAATAGGATATGACTGGCTTCCATGGGCAACACGTCACATGTAATCTTATCTTGGTACTTGCCAATGCTTAAAGGTATTTCCACTTGTTCTGTCACTTTCATTTATCCTTTCTCATTAAGCCATTGCAGTTGATATGGTTTAGGATGCTTGTGAGTGTCTAAATTGAGCCGGTCCACAAGGGTTTGACTAGCCACGTTGGTACAACTTCCTTCGTCTATGATCAAGCTGCATAATTTCTCCTGAATGAGGCATCGAGTATAAAATAGATTCTCCCTTTGCTCTTGCACCTTAGGTTGTGCACTCAAGGTTCACCTAGTCACCAATAGTTGTCCTTGGACAGAGTAAGCTTCACTTTATGTGTCCTCTGATGTCATCTCTCCATTTTCTAAAATGAGCATAACCTTTTGTTGGAACATTCATTTGCATAATGTCCAAATCCTTGGAACCTGAAGCATTTGATGTTCCTGGTTCTTGTTGGTGTGGTCGTTTGGGTCGCAATCCCTTTGCCATTGTCATCACGTGGAAGAGGAACAAAAGTATCCTCCCTGGCTTTTACTGATGTTTAAAAGGCTAATCCTCCCACCATGTCGTCTCTGTTGTAGGGCGGCTTGGAGGTTGGGACATAGGGGTTCCTTTGTTGCTCCTTCTTTTTTTTTGTTGCTCAATAAGAATAGCTTTGTGTAGCAATTCGTCTATGTCCTCATACTCTTGCAACTCCAATCAATCTTGGATGTCTCTATTAAGTCCTCCTTGGAACCAAGCCATACTAGCTTCCATGGTCTCATCAATTTTAGCTTTGATCATGAGACTCTCCATTCTTGGTGATAGTCCTCAACACTCTTTGTTTCTTGGGTTAGCCTCCTTAATTTCTGATGTAGGTCTCTCCTATAGTGAATAGGAAAAACCTTTTCCTCATCATGGTTTTCATTTCATACCAAGATGTAATTTGGGGTTCACCATTGCGTCTTCTAGTAGTGGCAAGCTCCCACCATTTGATGGTATATCCATCAAATTATGTTGCTGATACCTTCACCTTCTTTTCCTCTGAATAGTTTTGACAGCTGAAAACTATCTCAATCTTGTTTTCCCATTCTAGGTAAGCATCAGGATCATTCTTTCCTGAAAATGAAAGGATAATAAGCTTGAGTCCTCCAAGGTTGTTATATGGTCTAGGGTCCTGGTGGTTTTGGCGTTGGTCTCCGCTTTCATCTGAGTAGTCATGCGGCTCCTCTTCATCTCCTCCGAGCCTTACGCCTTGTCTAGCTCTCACCCTGGCGCTTTTCCCAAAGCGCCCTCCTCCTCGGATTGGTCTTCCTCCGTGAGTTGGTTGACCTGCAAGGGGATCAACTCCATAGAAAAATTCATTAGCTTGGTTAGCTCTGTTTTCAAATACAGTATGAAGCCTTCTGGTAATCTTGTCCATCGTGACCTCCTTCTACAATTGGTAAAATCTATGGGGTCGTGTGGATCCTTCTCCTCTAGGGGTTTCTTCATTTGGATTCTCCATTTTTTCTGAAATAACTTAACAATCTATTAGTTAAAATCTCTCTCTAACTTTTTGGTGATCCTTCTCCTTTAACTCTTGTATTAAAGGCTTGTGATCTAAATCTAAGGGGAGTGTCTAAGGCTTGTTTGTGTTTTAGTATTATGTTATCCTTGTAGCCATTCATGTATAAGGCAATTCTTGTATCCAAACAAGCATAGACTAGATTAATATAAATAGCTATTTCTCTTCTCATTTGTAACTTACAAACTATTATTCTCATTTTTTAATACAATCATTCTTCTCCAATCTCTCATTCTCTAATTCTAAAGCCAGGTTACAACAATCTGGGTAAAATTCATCATCAAATCTTTGAATCAAGAAGAAATTATCTTCATCACAATCTTTTTGCATTCCTATTTTTGTCCATCAATTTTGATCGCAAATTTTGGCCAAACAACAACAGCTTTTGACAATCTGATTTTTCTGGAATGTTCTTCGGCGATTTCTGAAGTCACTCCTATTAGATTTGCATCATTTGACCATGGGAATCAAAAGTTACAATTTTCTTGCATCGGACCTCCGCGATTGCCTCCGCCGTGAACCTCTGTGTTTCTCTGATCATTCTGTCGTCAAATCTTCACCAAATCATGATTTTCCAAATCCTAAAATCAAGCCCATTGAGTCTAGTTTCCGTTTAAAAGAAAGCAGAACTCAATGCCCTTATTTTTGAAGGAAATTCTTGAAGTTTTTCCTCAAGACGTCAGAAATCGCATCTCACAAGAATCTGGTGATAAAGTTCTTATCTTTTCTCAGTTTTCTTCAAATATTTGAATCTGGTAAGTTAGATAAGCATCTTGTGAGGGTCTCCACGAAGTTTGGTTTCAATCAGAAGGGTTTAAGTCTTCAAGATTGATTTTCTTGATTCTTTTATCAAACTTTGAAATTCTAAAAAGGAGGGAAACTTGATTTTCTTGTATTGGTATATTGGTAAATCTAGAAATGTGTCCTGGATCATTATTGGTGGTGAAGATAAGGACTGTTAGTAGTTGATCTTGTTGGTTGGATTTGGTTGAATTCTGTTGCAGGAAGTTATAGAAGTTGGTTGGTTGAAGTCGGTTATAAGTGCACCACACCACGCGCCTGCAAGTACTTGACACGGCCTTTGGGTCTCACGGCTTTGGGTCACTCGGTCACACTCCTGCCTGTATCACGCTCTTGCCTGATCTCACACTCCTGCCTGTATCACGCTCTTGCCTGATCTCACACTCCTGCCTGATATCACGCTCTTGCCTGGTGTCACGCTCTTGCCTGTTGCTGAGTGCCTACACAACCCAGCTCCTGTCAGCCTCTAAAGCATGGAGATTCAAGTTAGTTATTCTATATGGAGAAAATTATCTCTTATGGTCTATGACCATGAAAACCACATTGGGTAGTAAAGGTCTTTGGAATCATATTTCAACAAATGGCCTTGAAGAAAATGAAGTTGCTGAAGTTAATGAGGCTGTGGCTGCTCAAGCTAAGTGGTACCAAAAAGACCAGTTGGTACTCTCTATACTTCAAAACTTTCTTGCTAGTGATCTCTTAGAGGCTTATTTATTTTGTGAAAATGCTAAGGAGCTTTTGGACACTTTTCAAAAGGTGTATGGAAACACCACTAACCTCTTAAGAATTTTTGAGGTGAAAAAGTCTTTGAATGAATTGAAGTAGGAGGATGCAGAATTCACAAAGCACTATGGCTCATTCAGAGCATTGTGGGCTGAGCTAGAGATGCTAAGCCCAACCACAATTGACCCAATTGTTCTCCTAGAAAGGAAAGAACAAGATAAGGTGTTTGGGTTACTATTAACTCTTAACACAACTTACTCAGATCTTATTAAGCATATTCTCTGGTCTGATAAGCTTCCTAGCTTGGAAGATGTTTGTGCTCAAATCCAAAAGGAACAGGATCCCATGGACTCTTTGGGAACAAGGCTGAATTGGTGGCTGCACACAAGAGTTTCTTCAAATCAACAACAACAAATGAACCTAGGAAGAAGAGACCAACTTGTGACAATTGCAAAAGGAGTGGCCATACAAAGGAGTGTTGGGTACTCCATCCTGAGCTGAAGCCAAGCTGGGCTCTTGAGAGACAACAGCCCACAGCCGGCCACACTCAGCTACAAGCAGCCGGCCATGGCATGTACAAGCTCCCGGCTTCTTCTTCAAAAGCGTGTACCAGCTCCCATTGTCACTCAGCCCCAATCAGTTCCATGTCTTCAGCATCTGAATTTGTAACAAAATCATATCTAGAAGCTCTTCTCAAAGCAATTAAGGATGGTAATGTGTTTGGTAAAACTTTTCATGCTTCTTTTCAAACTTTTTTTACTGTTAATGCCTCTAAATCATTGGTTGTTGATTCTGATGCTTCTCATCATATGATTAGTGATCTAGGATTGCTAGAGAATATAGAACCTGCCTTAGGTAATTTTTTCACAGCTAATGGAATTAAAGTACCAATTAAAGGTATAGGAAAGCTTAAGTTGTTTGAAAGAATCTAAAGCCTTTTACATGCCATCTTTTACTTCTAATTTGCTTTCAGTTAAAAGAGCTACTACTGATTTAAATTGTCAAGCTATCTTTGGTCCTAATGATTTTTACTTTCAGGATATTGAGACTAGTAGAAGATTTGGACAAGGAACTACAAGAAATGACTTGTATGTGCTTGAAGATATGACCAATGCAAGGGGGTTAGAACCGGTTGCTAGTACTAGTTCTTTTAGTGATGATTCTGATCTTTGGCATGCTAGATTATGACATCCTCATCCTAGAGCACTAGAACTAATTGTTCCTGGTTTAAAAATACCAAAGAATATGTGTGATTCTTGTATACTTGGAAAACATTGCAAAACAGTTTTTGAGAAATCTTTGCATACTTATTATAATTGTTTTGAGTTGGTGCATTATGATGTTTGGACATCTTCATTCCCATCTAGATTCAAAAGTATTTTATGACATTTATTGATGAAAAGTCCAAATATACTTGGGTCACTTTGCTTAGTTATAAAGATAGAGTATTTGATGAATTTCTAAATTTTCAATCATATGTTACTAACCAATACAATGCAAGTATTAAATGCTTTAGAACATATAATGGAAGAGAATACACTAGCACCAGACATCAACAACACTTGGCCAAGCATGACATTGAACATCAAACCAGTTGTCCTTACACTCCACAACAAAATAGAGTGACTGAAATGATGAATAGGCATTTGATGGAAATTTTGAGAACAATGATGTTCCACATGAAAGTTCCCAAAAGATTTTGGGGGGATGCTCTTGTAGTTGCATGCTACTTGATTAATAGGACTCCTATAAAAGTCCTAGATGACTTTTCTCTATTTGAGGTACTAAACAAAATTAGACCTAACATTGACCACTTCAGAGTTTTTGGTTTGTTTTGTTTTAATTCCAAAAGAGCAAAGGAACAAGCTGGAACCATAGAGTACCAAAACTATGTTCATTGGGTATTCCTCCACCCAGAAAAGATAAAAATGTTATGATCCAGAGACTAGAAGAATCTTAGTATCCAGAGATGTCAAATTCCAAGAATCAAAACGGTTCTATGAAGAAGGGACTTTTGATCAATTCAAAGACATCTCTACAACAAGATCAGACCAAGCTGAGAATTTGAGGAGGATCTTGGAGAGCATTGGAATAGTTTCTCCTCCTTCTCAGCCCACGGTCACTGCTCCTCAGCCTGTACCAGCGGTAACCAGCCCCAGCCCAGCCCCTGCTCCGGTACGGCCAGCCGGGCCGTGGCCATCAACCCCGGCTGGTCCTTTCAATCCGCGGCCTGGTATTCCCTTCATCTCTCTTGGCCTTACTCCTCTTGAACATGGGGGAGAAGCATCTACTCATGTTTAACAAGACTCAGCAGGAGATGAATCAATTCTAGTCTCAGCTTCCAAAAAGATCAAGAGATGTGCCCACTCTTATTGAAGTTTTAGGTGAAGAGGAGGAGCCTATCCAAGAAGTTCCACCTACAGTGTTAAGAAGGAGCACAAGACAAAGGAATCCACCAGTGTTCTACAATGGGAATGCTGTGGTTCATCATGATCATGGAGTTTGTAATATTGATCACTTACCTACTAACCATGTTGCTTTCATTTCAAATCTTGATAAGAAACAGATTCCAAAGACATATGAGGAAGCTATGACTAAGAACGAATGGAGGGAAGCTATCTAGCTGAGAAACAAGTCATGGAAAGGAATGGTACCTATGCTCAGCCACTTTACCTAAAGTAAAAAGGGCTATAAGTTTTAAGTGTATTTTTACCATTAAATACAAAAGCAATGGTGAAATTAATAGATATAAAGCTAGGTTGGTGGCTAGAGAATTTACTCAGACTTATGGTGAAGATTATAGGGATACCTTTGCACCTGTAGCTAAGATTCATTTTGTTAATGTTTTTCTTTCACTTGCTACTAACCTTGATTGAGAATTATGGCAAATGGATGTTAAGAATGCATTCTTACAAGGTGAATTAGAAGAAGATGTATACATGTCAACTCCACCAGGTCTAGAGGATGAGGTAGGAGCCGGCAACATACTTAGACTGAGGAAGGCCATCTATGGACTTAAACAATCTCCAAGAGCTTGGTACCACAAACTAAGTGTAACCTTGATGGATAGAGGCTTCAAAAGATATGAAGTTGAACATACTCTTTTTACACTAAAGATTAAGGAAGGTATCGTGGTAATTCTCATTTATGTAGATGATATAATCATATATGGTAGTGATAGTGTTGGTATTGCATCTACAAAATAATATTTGAAGAATGTCTTTGATATTAAGGATTTATGAGAACTTAAATACTTCTTAGGAATTGAAGTGTGTAGGTTCAAAGAAGGTCTCTTCTTATATCAAAGAAAATATGTTGTAGATTTACTAACGTCTATAGGTATTATGGAAGCTAAACCAGCCAAAACACCCTTAGAAGAAGATTATAAAATCGGAACTAAGGGGGAGCTAGATGATGAAATTGATTTTCATGATCATAAGTTCTATAGGAAAGTGGTTGATAAACTTATTTATCTAACCATCACTGATCAGATTTATGTTTTGCCGTGAATCAGGTATCTCAACACATGCAAGGTCCAAATATGAGACATTGGGAGATGGCAAACCGAATTTAAAGATATTTAAACATGAACAGGTATATGGATGGGTTGCAATAGAAACACAAATGTGGTTGGTTATTGTGATGCAGATTGGGCAGGAGATAGGGAGGATAAAAGAAGTACCACAGACTATTGTACTTTCATAGGAGGGAACCTTGTGACTTGAAAAACCAAGAAGCAAAAGGTGGTGTCATGCTCTAGTGTAAAATCAGAATATAGAGCCATGAAGAAGCTTACAACTGAATGCATTTGGCTGAAGCAACTCCTTAAGGACTTAGCTGTGTGCTTTGATGATCCTATCACCATCATTATGACAATCAGGCTGCTATACACATTGCCTCCAACTCTGTGTTTCATGAAAGGACCAAGCATATATAAGTAGACTAGCACAAAGTAAGAGAAGCAATTTGGAAAGGAATCATCTTGCCTTGCTATATAAGGAGTGAGGATCAACTAGCTGATGTGTTCACCAAGGCAACAAATTTGAAGAATGGCGCCTCCATCTATCCAAGGCATGGCCTTATGACCATTCCACAACAATGATCCCAACATGGAGTGTTATACTCTTTTTTCCTAGAAAAGGTTTTATCCCAATTGGGTTTTCCTTCTTTAGTTTTTTTTAATGAGATAATGCTTCATGGTTGCAAGCTTAGGCATTCTCCATGTCTTAAACTTGAGGGGGAGTGTTGGAATGAAGAAAAAATGATGAAGGAAGACCTTTAACTCTTGTATTAAAGGTGTGTGGTCTAAGTCTAAGGGGAGTGTCTAAGACTTGTTTGTATTTTAGTATTATGTTATCCTTGTAGTCATTCATGTATAAAGCAATCCTTGTATCCAAACAAGTCTAGACTAGATTAGTATAAATAGCAAGCTCTCTCCTCATTTGTAACTTAGAAACTATTACTCTCATTTTCTTAATACAATCATTCTTCTCTAATCTCTCATTCTCTCATTCTCTAATTCTACAAATCTCTTAATCTCATATTTTTATACAAAATAGATCAAAGCCAAGTCACCTAAGATCTAGAGCTAAAACCTACTATAACTTTAAGATAGAAAGATTGCAAGATTGCAAGATTTTTTTTTCGTCAGATGGCAAAATAGATCAAAGTTCCTCTTCTGCTTTTTTCGGTTTTTTTTTAATGATAGATCCTTTCCTTTGGATCCTTTTGTAATTCAGGAGAGGTTCAACTGACTTACAAAAGATAGAAAGTGAAGAATTGTTTATGAAATCAATGTGATTTCACAAACCCTAACCTTCAAGAGGCTCTGATACCACCTTGTGCGGCCCTGGCTGTTTTAAAACCAAAGGATCAACTTGAAGGGGTGGTTTTGATGGCAGAGAAGGCTACTAGCTCTCCTTAGTGGCGGCGGTTTGTAAGTAGGTGAAGTGGCGGCTTGAATGGATGAGGAATTAGAGGCTACTAGCTCTTCAATCAGGCGCAATTGAAGGGGTTTTGAATTCCAATAGCACAAGTTCACCCTTCTTTAGAGCTATGGAAAATCACAGTATATTACTCTACTCTTTAATGATTAAAAGTAAATGTTCTTAGGCTGAACAGAGAAAGCAAAGAGGTAGAACCGTGGATTATTTTTTTTTAAGATTAAAACTGTGGATCATTACAATGGGAGGGGTAGATGCCTTTTAAAGACAGAAAATCCTAACAAGATTTATGCCACAAAAGAAATATGCTAACTAATCTATCATAATCCTAAAGAATATACCAAAAAAAATACTTATGGCGTAATCTATTCTAATTAATCCATGATTTAATTTTAATTACTAATTACATACCAATAAACAAATTAAGCCAAATGTTTGTTTTAATTTCATTCTCTCCTTTCCTTTATATGGCGATTTTGGTTAAGGAATAAAGGGCCTTTCTTTGGGCCTTACTCCTGGATCTTGTTAATGGACCAAACCATAGTTCCTTATCTTCCTGTGCTTCAGTCATATTGTCTATTTCTCCTCTTGGCCTTACTAAGATAACATATGAAACTAAAATATATCATTAACTGAAACCATACAAACTAACCTTGTTTTCAAACAAGCCAAAAGAAGGTCAAATAATAAAGCAAATCATGTTCTAAAACACATAATCCGAATACTAAATCTAAGAAGAAAGACAATATACATAATATAAACAAGTCAAAATACATGTTCTTAAACATGAATTGCAGGTTCTCAAACAAGATAACATACATGTTCTGATCCGATCATAAAACAACAAACCATGTCAACTACAACTCAGTTTAAAAATTCAAACCATGAATCCCAGCCTTCTAATCCTTATCCATGCGGCCTTAGCCCTTCTCCTTGTGATCCTTGAGATGCTTGCCCTTGCCTAACTTCTTGTGATAATATATGTGAAACTGCCTCTAAAAGTCAACCCGATCAATGAGAGCCTTGTCCTTGTTCAAACAAGATAATCTTTGGTTCTTGGTTTCATTTAAGTAGATCAATATTCATTAAAACTTGTTAAACATCAAAATTGATTGAGAACACAAACTTGAGATTTCCTTGGACGATTCATTCGTCTTTTTGTGGACTCTCAACCCTCTGATTCTTACATCCTTATTTATTTTACCCTTTTTCCTTGCAATTTGAATATGTCATGATTCGGTTCTTGCTTGATAATGTAGTGATACTTGAGGAAGAAGCAGTTTCATTTCTTCATTTCCTCCAAGCATAGTTGCTTGGTCTCCCATGGTTTACTTTTCTCCATGGTGTTGGAATGAATAAGAAATGATCAAAGAAGAAAGACTTTAATAGTTGATTATAGGCGTGGGTTGACTAAGTCTAAGGGGAGTGTCTAAGGCTTGTTTGTATTATGTTATCATTGTAGCCATTCATGTATAAGACAATCCTTGTATCCAAACAAGCCTAGACTAGATTAGTATAAATAACTATCTCTCTCCTCATTTGTAACTAAGAAACTATAATTCTCATTCTCTTAATAAAATCATTTTTCTTTCTAAATCTCTCTAATCTCTCATTCTCTCATTCTACAAATCTCTTAATCTCATATTCTTTCACATGGAAGGGGAAAAACACAATATGTTCACTCTTGACCATAAAAGTGAACCTTAGACAGGCTCAATACCATCTTTATAAGATAGGACCAATATTCTTGTTGTGTACCAGTAGCTGACATAATCTTCTACTTTTTGTTTCTTTCCTATGATATAAGATGCTGCATGAACACACAAGATTCTAGGCACTTGTCACTTACTGTAACCACATGTATTGTCATTCATATCTATAAAGATTTGTTCATCTCCTAGTACGGCCCTGGAATTGCTTTCTCTCCCAAGCTCACTTGAAGGGGTTTGGGTGGAAGATAAGTGATGAAGATGGACTACTCCTTGGAGCTATGGGTCACTCTAAGGATGTTTTGCTGCTCTAGACATAGGATAACCCTGCTTAGTGTCTAGATAGGATCACAAAAGATCATTATTCCTTAGTGTGATATAAAAGTGTTATCAATGTGAAAAAAGAGACAAAGTCTCTAATGGCTCTCTGGTTTGCACCAAAAGAGGAATTTTATTCAAAGATTAACGGTTGTTCTTTACAAAAGCATGGGGTGCTTCTTTTAAAGCCTAAAACTGAAAATTATAATCTTAAAACTTAATTATATTCTAATTGGTTTAAGAAACTTAAATCTATTTTTAATGAGTTTAGAAAGTCCAAACACTAATACTAATTGGTTTATAGTTCACCAATCCTAATTGTAGTAGGTTTACATAAAATAAAGCTTAAATAAACAAGTATAGCCCATAGAGGTTAATCTTTAAGTTTTATGGGCCAATAAGGGCTATGTTCAGCCAACACCTTCTTGGGCTTGTCCATAATCAAAACTAAATCGTCCCTGATGTCCTCTGGTCCTTTTGGGATATGGTTCTTGTATGTGGCTGAGCTGAGACGTGCATTGGATCATTAAAAACAAGTATAACTTCATACGGTCCCGTAGAAGGGAGTTTCGACTATCTCTTGATTCATCATGAACCAAGTGAGTTTTGGCACGACCAGAATATCCATCAAAGCTAACTGTTAATTTAATTATTTTTGGTTGAAGCGATCCATGGTGGGTGTGTTCGTTTGGTGGTCGCTGGCGACTGCGACCAAACGTTGTTCGTTTGGTGGTCGCAGGTTCTGCGACTGGTCGTAGGTTGTGGTCACAGCGACCAGCGATTGTGTTTTATTTTTCTGTGACTAATCGCTACTGTTTTTGCAACTGATTTTACTTTTTCTTTCGACCAAAAAACATTTGGTTCTTCTCTTCCCAGCTACGATTTGACAATTCTCTTCTTTCCTCTTTGGCATAGCTTCCTGGTAAGTTTGCTCGCTCTTCTTCTCTTTCTTTCCTCTTCTCTCTTCTGCCGCTCTCTCTCTTAGTCTTGATCTGTGTGTTCGCGATCTGGATCTGTCTTATTTCCAGATATGTGATTTTTCTTATGTATATGAAATGATTTTTTTGTAAATTCTTTTAGATTCACATGGTCGTGTTTAGTGATTTTTTTAGTCGTAGGTTTACGTTTTTTGGGTTTACGTTTTCTGGGTTAATTCACAGAGACCCATGATTCGATTTATCACAGAAAACTGGGTTTTATAGTTTTTCCATAGTTCGAACAGCAAAACTTACATTTTCTGGATTTTTGTTTTTTCAAATCTCTTAAACAAAAGATAGAGTTCTTCAGTATACATCTATCTCTTCATCTAGTGACAAAAGAAACTATTTATGTATATCCAATCTTCTATCAACTGATTATGGTGACTTCAAAACTGCTACCATTTTACAGAGTCACTTGATGGTACGTCTCTTCGAGATATAGTCTGAAACACTTGTAGGCCTGTTGATCATATATTCATGCACTCTGAGTCATATTCTTCTTGTATGATATAAAGTGTTTCACCCTCGTTTATAACTATTGGATCATTATGAAAAGCAAATTTGAAATTTCTCAGCATTTCTCTTTTGTCTGTTTGGTAAAAACAACTATTTGGGGATTATATATATTACCAATTTTTATTATTGTTATCCATTTGATTGGACTATATAATTTTGTGTTGATAGATCTTGTGTTTAGTGATTTTGTGTTGTTTTTTCAAAGTTTAATGGGATCTTTTCTCAGCTTGTGAGTATCTGCCTTTTATGATTTTTCTAGTGTTTCTTTTGTTCGTTTATAAATATCATTCATCATTGTGGTATTTTGTTGATTAATTGGACATTTATGCTTTGATTTCTGGTCATTTTCTTAGTCATTTCTGCAGCTGCAGTTTATTTCTTTTGGTTGTATTAAGTTTGTACACATATTGGCTTTCTTGGTTGTACTAAATTATTTTCACTGTCAGTTTGAGTTCTATGGTTATGTTGTTTTCTATCATTGGGGTTTTTGTTTTGTTTAAAACAGAGATTTTTTATTCTTCTTTTTATCATCCTTATTACTAAATATTTGTATACATATATATAACGTTCAGAGGTTACTTTTGAGTTTTATATATGGTTGATAAAATATATGGTTGTTATAATCTTAATTTTTTGAGCTTGTGTTGTTTGATCATTGTGAGCCGGTTACTTTTACTTACTGTTACGTCTCTTGGTTTGGTATAACTTCAAATACTAGCATTTTTGATACTTAAGTATCTATATGTTTGTTGCTAAAGCAGGTTGCAACAAGCACGACAAGCACAAAAAAATGAAAAATGAAAATGTAAGTGATTTTTTAATCTGATTTATACAATTTGTGTGACTGATTATGTCTGGTTTTTTACTGAATTTAAAACTGAACGGATGAGGAATGTCGTTATTTGTTTGAACTTATTATCGCTAAAAAAGAAAAGAAAACACAACAAAACAGGGATTGAATAACACTGCTAAAGAGAACTTTTCAAAGATGTTTGAAGAGAGATTTGGGAGGAAGTATACATGGATCAGCCAGTTTAGGAACAAGTATCATAAATGAAGAACATACAAAAATGGGTTAGGAACAAGTATGATGTATGTAAAAGAACATACAAAATGGGTGAAGGTAGTTCATAACAGAACATGACTTGGGTTTGATTCTCTTGGAAAAGTAGATATGAGTCATGATTGATGTGAGGCACAATTTAAGGTTAATTCTCTATCTCTTCTCTGTTTTAAGATTTTTAAAATTCTCTTTTTCAAAAACACATTCTTTTCTGTCATTTTTGTTTTGTTTTGTTTTAAGATTAAAGCTTTTTGTATTTATTACAACTTTCTGGTTTTGTTTTTGGTCCGTGAGTCTGTGAGTATAATATGTTGAATTAATATGTTTCTGGTTTTGATACCAGAATAATATTATATCTTAGTTTTATAAAATTAAAAACCACTAAACTATGAAAATAATCATGATAGTAAGTATTATAGAGATGGATTTAGAATATATATGTTTGCTCATAATTTTTCTTAAGAGAAAGGGTTTCAAACCATGCACATGGTTATAAAAATGCATGAAAAAAAATTGGATAATAATCATATTGTGGCGCCTAAAGCGAGTGCTTTTTCAGCTTCACCTTAGGAACGCATACTTACGTTTGAATCTGTATTTTAGGGATATATACTACATAATATGATAATGTATTTGTTTACTCATCAGCGAGTTCATGATTAGTTAGCTTTTTCTCTAACATAATTCTTGAATTTATGATGTTTACAAGAATGGTCTGGAGCTAGAATCTTGAAAAACAAATTGAATGTTTGTGTAGATTTTTTTTAGGAAGAGTTTGGTGTTGTTCTGGTCTTTGGAGCAGAAGGGTGGAGTGTTCAACATGGGAAAAATAGCTTAGATTCTAGAGTAGATGGAGATCTCATTGAGGAGGCTGATTCCGTTAATACAGAGATGGCACCACCAGCTGTGGAAAAAAAATCTGGAAGTTCAGGTTCAAAAAGAAAGCATGGAGAAATAGATTCGATGAAAGATACTTGTTCTTCACAGAATGCAATTCTTGCTCGGAAGAATGAGTTAGTGGAACAAATGATGCACCATGGTGAGATTTCTAGTGTAGAACGAGTATTAGACATTCTTAACGGTTTGACTGGAGTTAGAAAGTGGTCAGCATTTCACAAGATGATCATCTATTAGCGGATGTTACGTACCGGCATGGGTTTATGACATTTTCTAGCAATGAAGACAAGATTAGTTACTTGGAGCATAGGACAAAAACAATGCTAGATGAATAAATTAGTTCTTTTTTCCTACTTAGTTTCTTCTGGTTGTGAATTGATCATTTTGGCTGTCATATGTTTTAGTTCCTCTGTTGTTTTTGAGTAAACGTTTATGTTGATTGTATCACAAACCATTAATTTTTAAATTAATATGTTTAATTCTCTAAACGTTGATTATCATAATTTATGTCATATGATTTTTTATGCTATTTATATGTGTGGCATTGTTAATTGTTATTTGCTCAAGCGTGATTATATGTATGATTTTTTATTAGGTAATTTATGTCGTATGATTTTTGTTTTGCAGATGATTACATGGATGTTAGAGGATGATGAGGAGGATAATAATGATGATATTGAGTTGTTAAAAACGCTTAATACTGAGAGGTTAATCCACAAAACAGATCTTGGTGCATGATGGCGTCATGTTCAACAGCTCATGCATGGCTCAGATCAACAATGTTATGACATTATGTGAATGAACCATAGAACATTTGAAGCTTTGTGTAAGATTCTTAGTAGACGAAATGGTCTACAGGAGACTTGCAATGTCTATACTGAAGAAGGGGTGATAATGTTTCTTGAAGTGGTTGGCCATGACAAGACTGTCTGGAGCATTGCAGAAAGATATTATAAATCAGTGGATACAGTGAAAAAAAAGCTTGACGAAATTTCAAGTGTTATTCTGAAGTTTTCAGCGGATACACTAAAACCTGGAGAAATCGAGTTCACAAGAGTAAGCTCGGTTTAAGGAAAAATAATCAGTATTGGCCATATTTTTATGATTGTACTGGAGTGCCTGATAGAACTCATATTCCGGTTCACCCTCCTAGTACAAATGCAGACGCATACAGAGGAAAGAAAATGGAGCCTACGATGAACGTTCTTGCTATATGTAACTTCGATATGAAGTTCATATATGCATATGTTGGTGTACCGGGTAGGACACATGATACAAAGGTCTTGACTTATTGTGCAAAAAATGAAGCTTCTTTTCCACATCCGCCAAATGGAAAATATTATTTGGTTGATTCTGGATATCCTACAAGAACATGTTATCTTGGTCTGCATCAAAGGATCCAATATCATCATGGTCAGTTTGTTAGGGAAGGGCCACCAACAAACATGCAAGAGTTGTTTAACCGGAAGCACTCAGGCATAAGAGCATTGATTGAGAGGACATTCAGACTATGCCAAACAAAATGGAGAATTTTAGACCGTAAGCATCTAAAGTACATATTACCTAAGTGGATTAAGATCGTAACAGCGACGATGACAGTACATAACTTCATTCGACATCGAAAGGATTTAGATTTTGTGCATTGGCAAATCAATGAAGAATATCTTGCTCATGGTGATAATGAAAAAGACGAAGATGATGATGACGATATTGATGATGATTATGGTGTTGGTCCTAGTGGATATATTCCATATGAGCTGACTTGTGATAGAGCGATGGAAGAATTGCGTGATAACATTACGAGTCAGATGGCTCGAGGACATCAATTACTTTATTAAAAACTTTTATTTTATGAACATTTAATATATTTTATTGATTATCTTATTAAACACTTTTATTTTATAAACTTTTAATATGTTTTTATTGATTATTTTATTAAACATTTTTATTTTCTGAACTTTTAATATGTTGTTAATAATTATTTTATTAAACACTTTTATTTTCTGAAATTTTTATATATTTTTGTCGGTTATCTTATTAAAAACTTTTATTTTCTAAAATTTTAATATATTGTTATCGATTACCTCATTAAAAAAATTTCTTTTCAGAAATTTTAATATGTTGTTAATGGTTAATTTATAATGTTGTTACATCATAATTTTCTAATTATATATTTAAAATTAAATCTTTTTTATTTAAAATTAAATAAAATAAATCAATTGCAAAGATTGTCAAACAAACAAACTAGCGACTGCGACCAGCGATTATTAAACGAACAACTTTAGCGTTTGCGACCAGCAACCTGCAATTATTAGACGAACAAATTTAGCGTTTACGACTAGCGACCAGTGACTTGTGACTAGCGACTGTCAAACAAATAAACCAACGACTGCAACTGCGACTGAAACTGACGAATATCAAACAAATGTCATAATAGTCACAAGTTGCAGTCGCTGGTCACGAATCATAGTCATTATTATAAGCATGAGTCGCAGTCAGAGCGATTGATAAACAAACAGAGTCAATGTGGATGAAAACAAGGAAGATGCATAACTGTTCACTTATTCTTTCTCAATCTGATATTTGACTTTTATAATTAATTTCCTGAAATTGATTAATTTTTTTGTAGACATCAGTACAATTGATGAAAATTTAAAAGATAAAATAAAAAGTAAGGCTTTTTCCAAATACCCTCCAGCATTACAATTTTATCTCTTATACCCACTTTTTATCTACATACCCTTTTATATTTAATGATTTGTTGATTCCCATATTACCCCTGAAAAAATAAAGAAAACAATTAAATAAAATTAAAAAAATCTGAGGCCTCGAACTCTTCTCCATCGACCTTCTCCATCGACCGTACATTCCACCGACGAGACCCTCTCCTCCTTCTCGCCTCCACTCGGTCGATATCTCTCCTCCTTGATCGAATCGAATCGAATCGAGCTCTCTCCTCCTCTTAGCTTCTCATCCTCTTCATTTGATTTGACCACCGCTCCATTTCAACGATTTAAGGATTTCAATCCTCTTTTAAATCCAGGTATTAGGCTTTTTGATAATCAAATTGAATTAAATGAACTCGATTCGAATAGTTTTAACATTTTTAGGTCAATTAGGATTATACATGCAATTGAATCGTAGTAATCTGTAAATCGGCGGAATCGACAGCCATTTTTCCCGGTTATCTGTTTTTGCGATAAGAGAACTTGGTATAACTGGTGAAACTGGTAAAACTAGTAAAACTGGTAAAATTAGTAAAACTGTAGATTACTCATAAAACTAGTAAAACTGTAGATAACTCGTAAAACTAGTAAAACTGTGGATAACTATTTGTAGTGACTTAATTTTTATATTGTTTTGGCATGATAAAATGAGCAACAACATCATCTTACATTTTAAATGCAAATGTCGCATGTATAGTTTAATGTTGAAGTCATCAATGGAGGATATAACTTTATCGAATGTTGAAGCTAGGATATGCAAAACGGTTGGGTTATATGAAAGTGCAGTCAAATTAAAATTAAGTTACATTCCATTGCTGGTGGGATGTGAGAAACCGTTTAATATTTCTGATGATGAGGATCTTTGTGTTTATCTAACCTCCGTTCATAAAGATAATCGTAGGTGTATTTTGTATGTGGAAGCTTTGGCTATCATGGATGAAACCGATCAAGCTTCGAAAGTGAGTAAAGGAATAAGCTAAAGAACAATATGAGTACACAAAAATGTATCAGAAACAAATGCTTCCCTGCAATGTTTGTCATTCAATCCATTGATCATATACTCCTGGTTTGAGTTGATGACTTTAATTTAAAAGTCCGCCCCTCAAGCCAGGAGTACAGGATCACTGGTTTGAGTGACAAGCGTTGCATGAAACGTTTTTGTGATGCATTTTGGTTTGTGATTTTATTTTATTTTATTTAGACGTTTTTGAGTGTGATTTGATTTTGTATAACTATATAAAAGTGATTTTTCATTATGTAATACTAGTAGTTTCTGAAATTTTTCAAAAAAATTGTACAATTGGTAACATATAAACAGGAAAACGGCAATTAGATTAACAAAAACCAATTGAGGATGAGACCTCATTGAAGATCTACTTAATTGGTAGAATTGGTAAAACTAGTAAAATTGATAATTTTAAAATAAAATGTAATCAACGAATATAGGCAAATTGACATTTCATTATAAACAACTCAAATAATGTCATAAACATATATTAAAGTATAACAAAAAAATTTATAAACAATTGGTTTAAAGTATACAAGAATATAGACAATAATCTCCTAATACTTCTGATGTCTTTTTATAAAAAATAGTGAAGATATGTTGAAAAAAGTTTTCTAAATCTAGTTTCAGAAAAATAAATGCATAAAACACTTTTAATTTTATGTTAATGAACTTTAGTCAACTGTAAAACTATAAAAACAAAAATTTTAGTTAGATAAAACTAATTAATATGAAAACTCCCAAAATTACAACTATTAGCAGTTTTAGTAAAACTAATATCTTCAGTATAACTATGTTAAAAAATTTTGGCGTCTCTCTGAACTTTTTTTGCGCCTTTACACATAGTTTTTGGTGGGCCTTTTCATTTTTTTTTTTTGCTTTTCGCTCCACGCCTCTTTTCTTCTCTCCAAACTTCGATATTATCAAACCCATCAAACCCTCCTTTAAGTCCGTTCTTCTCTCCAAACTTCTTCTCTCTCCTTTCGCACCTCTTTCTTTCCAATTTTTGAACATTGATCTTCTCTCTCATTCTATCATACTATGGATCCTAGCTACGAAGATGAGAAGAGGTGGATGAAGCATTATGAAATGTTGTATAATATGGCTGATAGTGTTGATGGGATACCGAAAGTTTGTCCATGTGGTGGACAAATCGTCATCGTCGATACAACTGAAACTGAATCCGTTCCCAGAAAGAAATACTTTATCTGCAATAAGTTTGAGGTTAGAATCTTTGTCTTTTAGAAAATTATTAATGCTTTTATAACTCATATATTCCAATATTTCCAACATGATGAATCACTTCGTAAAAAAGATTGGTTTGATGGTATCGAACAAGAGATCGATAAACTAAACAAGGAGGTTGATTCCCAAAAATCGAAGATTAGAAGAATGGAACTTCAGATTGAACAAGTGTTTAAGGAGATTAAAACCTTAAATGAAAAGATGCAGTAGTAAAAAAATGTTGTATTTTGCTTTCAATAAACTACAATGTAGTTCTTTTGAGAATTTAAACCTTATATTTGCTTTTATTTGTGTTTGCTTTTATTTGCAGTTATACTTCTTTTTTGATAAAATTGTTGTAGGTGTACTAATTCTACTTCTTTAATGTAAATTAGATTTTTTTTTTAAAAAAAAGCAACACTAAATAGGGATCGTTCATTCAATCCGGATCGTCCATTAATTCCTACAATAAACAACAAACAGTTATTCTCAAGTTTTATCTGATACTTAAAAATTATCAATAATTTTACTTAGTTTTACTTTGTTTTAACTAGTTTACCAGTTCTACGTAAATAATACATTATATCATATAGTTTTACCTAGTTTTACCAATTTTACTAAGTTATACATATTATAGTTTTACCTAGTTTTATCGTTCTACGTAATCAACATAATTTTACCAAGTTTTACCAGTTCTACGTAACAAACATAGTTTTACCTACTTATATATACTCCATCTGATTATATTTAAATGTCGTGTCGTTCTCATTTTTCAATACAATTTTTGTTAAAAAAATCCAAAAATAACTTCATTTAATATAACACTATTTATAGTAAATAAAGATAAAAAACCAATCATATCCAAGAATCATTATACTAATAGTCATTTATAATAAGGTTAAAATAATCAACTAACAAAACTCCTTAATCTACCAGAATTTTTCTAAAACGACAATTGAAAAAAAAACGGAGGGAGTATATCATATAGTTTTACGAGTTCTACGTAAACAACACATAGTTTTACCTCCATGGAGTTGCTCTGGGTGCGGTTATTGCGCGCTGTGTTTATCTTCTTCTTCCGCTTTTCCATACATGATTTGTTCTCCTTTTCCTCTTTTCGGACCCACGTTATTTCCTTCTTCGGATTCGTCAGACCATCGAGATGAGCGAGTAAAATTGAGTCGAATTCGGATCGGGAAAGAAGAGCTCATCGAAAATTGAGAGGAAAAGCAGGAGAGTCTGGACGAGAAGAGCTCCATTTTTTCTGTCTACAAAAGGAAGATATATATTTTTTTAATCTTTTTATTTTTTTTATGTTTTTTTATGATCTGGTGGATAATCCACCAACTTTGGATGTGTGAATAGAATCCAGGTTTAACTTGTAAATATGTAAAGTTTAGATAAGTTTTAAGTCATTTACTACCTTTTCGATTAAAAAAATTGTTTATAAACATTTCAGAAATTATTTTTAGATTGGATATTCTAGATAATGCCTCATAAAAAATCAGTTAGGAATCTGGAGATGCAGGGGATGAATCCTGTGCCTCTCGCATGCAAAGCGAGCGCTCTACCATTTGAGCTACATCCCCATTGTTGATATCAAGTGTTTCATTTTATCTCAAATTCAAATCACAAACCAATATGAGCTTTACCTCTTATCTCCAAGCGAACCACCTTATGGTGGTCGGAGCAAAATCTTCGGTGGATCGTCGCCGGAAAGCGCTTGAGAGAGTGAATAAAGAGCTCTCAAGAGGCAAATATGAAACTGCGCTCTCTCTCGTCAAGCAATTCAATGGCAAACATGGCTGCCTCTCTGCCTTCGGCTCTGCCAAATTGGTCTCTCTCTCTCTCTCTCTCTCTCTCTCTCTCTCTCTCTCTCTCTCTCTGTGTCTCTCATGCTTACTTCTACTTATTTTCTTCTTCGATTTTTTTCTTTTGTGTGTTTAGCTTCCCAAGAAATCACCAGTATTGGATAAATTAGACTCGTTGATCGATTCAGTCTCCAGAAGCATTGAATCTGTTTCTGCCGAAGCGGTAATTTTACTATTTGCTATCCAATTTTTAGTGTTTCTTGATTGGCTTTTTATATCTGAAGCAAAACTGGTTTTTAATTTGCAGAATTCAGCAAGAAAATTTAAAGAGGACGTAGGTATAGCTTCTTCTTCACCTGAAGAAGATTGGTTCTCTGTTGTTCAGGTGAAAATCTTGTAACAAAATAAGTTTTCGTGATTGCAGTTTATGTCCAATTTATTTATACTTAACATGTTTGTAAATGATCGTATGTGATGAACATGTTTGTATTGCATAGGATCTTATGTAATGTATCCATCTTATTAATGTATATGCAGCATGAATCAGGGCATTTTCTGGTTGGTTACTTGCTTGGAGTTCTTCCAAGACGCTATGAAATACCGAATTTAGAAGCTATAAGGGATCATGTGGCGAGTGTAACCGGGAGAGTAGAATTTGTGGGCTTTGAGTTCCTCAAAGAAGTAAGTTGTTTTTGTTCATAGGAAAGGTAAAATGAATGGTCAAACTTGTCTATGTTTCAACCACTAGACTTTAATGTTATTACTGCAGGTTGGTGCTGCAAACCAGTCTATGAAAGATCTCATGAACCGCCGATCGAATCTTTCGGTATGTCACACAAGCTGCAGTAAACAGTTTGTAAATCAAACCCTTTTAATTTATAATTTATTAATGTGTTTTGTTGAATCACTACTCTCGTGGATCTTCGGTTACTGGCAAGTCATTGGTTATTGATGGGTCTTTCCGTGGTTTACCCATCTTAAGCTACAATGTTATATATATCATTGTGTATCTTCTTGACTAAAATATTTTTTATTCTACCATGAAGGTTTGTCAAAGCAATATATCATCCAAGGTAATATTTATCTTAAACCTGTGAATGATAAATTTATATAGCTCAAGCTGTTTCTTCTGTAGTGAGTGGTTGGAACTGTGAATGCAGACACTGAACAACTTTTCGTGTGTGATACTTGGAGGAATGGTAACAGAACACATGCTATTCGGATACTCAGAAGGTTTCTACTCAGATGTTGTCAAGGTTGTCATCTCAAGTCACTTCTACTCAGATGAAGTGTGATTAACTATTACAATCTTCTTATTCTTTTTGGGATTTGATTTTGCAGTTGAACAGTGTTCTGCAATGGCGAGGGTTCACGGAAATAGAAAAGGAGGCTCATATCAGATGGGCTGCTTCCAACACTGTCTTTTTGTTACATTCTTACAGTGAAGCAAGAGTCTCACTTGCAGAAGCGATGGCTAAAGCCAAGCCTATTGGTGCTTGTATTGAAGCCATTGAATCTGCAATTTCTAGACATCATATGTGAACCAATTTTGAATACTTCCTAATCAATATTTCGAGAGCCAAACCAGACCGTCCATACCAAGCACTCTAGCTTCCTTATCAAAATCTATTGGTGTGGTAACCTAATCTAAATTGTAAATGGTGACATCCGAATTGTTTAACTGAGACTTGGGAGGACTTCAGCTGATTTTTTATGTTAACACATTATTTCATTTACCAAACACTATCTTGTCTCAGTAAAAATATCATCATCAACTATATCTTACATTTTGAACGATTTGTAATTTTAATACTCATTTAACAGACTGAACTCGGGTGTTAAAGACCAGTAGAACCCAGATAAACCTAATGTACTAAACATCACAACAGTACCATTATCATCATCTTGTTTAAGAGATATTGTAAGATATATATGATCCTAACCAAATTCATTACCGGATTTGCAAACACCCATATTAAACCACACAAGATCCCAATACTCTTTGAAACAGAGATCAGTCTATTTTACAGGCTAAAATTCAACAAGAAGGTCATCGAAGTGAAATATAAAGAATCAAAACTCTTGAGAAGCAGATCCAACATCGCCTTTGTTCTTTCCAACCTTTGAAGGGAGAAGTGTTTGATGAATGTTAGGCAAGACTCCTCCATTAGCGATGGTAACACATCCAAGAAGCTTGCTCAGTTCTTCATCATTCCTCACTGCAAGCTGAATATGCCTTGGTACGATACGTGTCTTCTTGTTATCTCTTGCTGCATTTCCAGCAAGCTCCAATACCTGTAATTATTTGCATCATATGTAATCAAAATCCAGAGTTAAGAAAATGACTTTGAAAGTCGAATCAGTAGGAGGTGAATCATAAACATTGCTTCCAGTTCCATACATGAATACACTAAAAATCAAATGAGTGGTTCTTGTATCTAGAAATTGACTAAAAACGAAACAAAACGATTTGCATTCCAAATCAAAACCAAACGCAAATGAGATATAGCAAAATCATATAGTTTAGTTTGTTAACGCAGAAACCGAGAAATCAAACGAGTATTCCTCCTATACAAACAACTATTTTGCATTTGAAATCATAATAAACACATCTTAGATATCGCAAAATCAGAAGGTTAAGCTTGTTATGCAGCAACCAATAAATTATATGGATGATTATGGTCTAGATAAATTGATTGATAACACGATTTGAAGTGAATATCAAATCAACTTTGTATATGCAAAAATCATATGATGTTTAGAACGAGTGTTCTTGAATATATGACGAAATTGACTAAAAAATCAACGAAACTGAGATATCGCAACTGAGACAAGATCGACAGATCAGAAGATCAATAATCGTACCTCAGCGGCGAGGTACTCAAGAACGGCGGAGAGATAAACCGGAGCTCCAGCACCGACACGCTCAGCGTATTTTCCGGCTTTAAGGAATCTGGCGATCCTTCCAACGGGAAACTGGAGACCGGCTTTGCTCGATCTAGAGACGGACTTTGTAGCTTTCGGCTTTCCTCTGCCGCCTTTGGTTGTTCCGCTTCCGGCTACTGAACTCATCTTCTTCGTCGAAAGATTCTCTTTGAGAAACTGAAGAGGCGAATGAAAATGACTGGAGTACGCTGTATGTTGTGTGCTTTAGGGTTTTGGCAATTTCTGATATATATACACATGTGAGAATGCTTTATGATTGGTTAAGCGATGAGTCACGCGGATTGCCAGCGTGGCACCTTCACTTAATTTCTCGCGGGTTTTTTTCGCTTTCGAATAGCGGTGAATTTTTTAGCCTTTGAAAAATAGAATATATACATGAAAAGTTGCCATATACATGAGATCTCAAAGGATATGTTTGATATCAAAAAATCAAAAGATATGTTTAATAAAAAAAAATATGAAATGATGGATGATATCTTCGCAAATAAGGAACATAATATTTATGTTCTATCAGTCATGTCTTTCTAACTGCAGAAAGTCGAAAAAAAAAATGTCGCTCGCTCTCCCCTGATGATGAAAAAGGCGAAAACAGGATTTCGTCTTCTTGCTTAGATCTAGGTTTCTCCTCTCAACAAATCACCTTTTTCTCTTGAAATCTGGATTCCTCGTCTCTTTCTCTACAAATCCACCTATGTTTTCCCTATTTCCTCTCTCTCCATCCTAAACCCTAATTTCTTAGAAACCCTTCTCGCCCTTTCCTCATTTATCTACTTTCAAAAAATTTTCTTTCCTATGGCTTTTTCTCTTTGATTCTCCAGTACCACCTCTAGATTGTCATACTCTTCAGGAGATTTCTTACCCGACTAAACCAGAACCCTCGTGTACAGTACTCAATATAGTCTCGAAGTTTTTCTGGAATAAGTGGTGGATTATCTACCACCAACCAGAATCTAAGCTAGGCTAGATTCTAACATGGTTTAGAAAGTTTTACATGTTTAGACTGTTTTACCTAGAAAGGAACATCTACTGCGTTATCTCGTGGTTAACACTGATTTAGGTTGCGATCTTTCGCCTCTGTTATAGTAGCCTAGAAGGATAGGTAGCTCTTTTGGCTCTAGGGGAACTAGTCTAAAGGCTCTTCTAGTATGAGTAAAGGCAACAGGAAAAAGGATGACGATGTCATCAAAAAACTCATGGAGCAAGAAGTAGTAGATTTGAAAGAAGTTGTGGTAATCAATGCTCCAGAGAACAAATCTATAGTGGAGGAATTAGATTCAAGTATTATCGTCAGGATCTTAAACCCTTTCTCTATTAGGCCCTCAGGTTTAGCTTCAGCTATGTTGAAAATCTGGGATACAGAGAAACATGTTAGAGCTCGCCCGATCGGACATGATAGGGTTCAGTTCTACTTTGATTGGGGGAGTGAGCTGAAGCGTAATCTAAGTAGGGCCCTTGGTTCGTAAATGGTTGGATGGTAGCTGGGGAAAGATGGACCCCCAACCCGCATCCAAATTTTCTTCAAAGAATTCTTTTTTGGGTCAATATCTGAAACATACCGGTTAACTACGTGACGGAGGAAACAGTCCGGAAAATGAAAGTTTGATTGGAGAAGTTACCGATGAGGTGATCTTGCACGCAAATTCTCTCGATTCTCTGGAATTTGTGAGAGCAAGCATTTGGATTTTGGTGGACCACTCACGCGGTCCAAGCGGAAAGCCTTAGGAGACAAGCTCAGCATGCTATTGGAAAGTGGAACCAGAGAAGACCCTGAGCTGACCGTCCAGACGACTAGTCCACGACCAGCCGTCCAGGCAAGCCGTCCGGATCCAGCAGCCGACCAGACCGACCCGGTTCATGCACCCACGACCAGACCACCCTTCCAGCTAGACAAGGAACCCTGGAGGTTCCTTCTCGAAGACTCTTCCTCCTCCGGTGTCTTTACCATTACCATTCGGTAGAGACACCAAAAGTCATTCTAGGAAATTGTACTCTTTTTCCTATCTTTGGTTTTGTCCCATTGGGTTTTCCGAAGAAGGTTTTAATGAGGCAATACTCCTAGTGCGCAAGGCGTTGAAGACTTGTTCACAATTCCATTTCATTCACAAGTCTTCAGGCGAATTCACAGCGTAAGTGTTGTTGGGCTTTTCCTTTTTAACTTCAAATTATTAGTCTAAGTATTTAGTTGGGTTTAAGTCATGTTGACTAATTATGGCCCATTATTTATTCTAAGTGTCAATAAGTAAACTACATGTTGTTTTAACCTCCTAAAGGTTAAACGCCTTGTAGTTTACCCTAAAATTGTAACAAGACATTACATAAGCCTTCTTGTTTACACATAATAGAATAACAAGTATTTTTGACAAAAACCCTAAGTCTCTTAGACACAAAACTGCCGCCAGCTCCCTAGCTTGCAGCCGTGACCTTCAGCCAAGTTTGGTTGAAGTTCTTGGAGTATCACAAGCCCCTTTCACAGCTTGTGTGGTCCCTTCGATCCATCCTTCAATTCCCATCGATTTCTGTCCTATTATCCTGAGTTTCTCGGTGAAAAAACAGCCCACCCAAGTTCATACATCATCTGATATCAGAGCCTAAAGCTCCTGCTCATCAGGTTGATTCTATCCTTTTGCTTTTGTCGATTTTTTCATTGTTTGTATTCAACAGTTTTTGGCTTTGATTGTGTTTCTTTCTCTTTCCCCTGAGCTTCTCGGTAAGAAGGAGAGGAATCAAGTCACATACCACAAACATTCTACAAAAAAAAAAAAAATCAGGTTCTATCAATCCTTTTTCTTGTTTTCATAATTCAAAAAAAAAAAAAGAAGAATTTTGTTTGTTTTATTGCTTGTTTGTTGCTAGAAATTTTTTTTTTAAGTAAAGAAAACAAAAATTTTGTTTAGGTTGTTAAAATCAAACTAGGACTCATAGAAACTCACCTCGAACACCTTTCACCTAATTGCAATCCATAAGGAGTTGTGTGTTACTTGTTAGGTCTTCTTTAGTGTTGAGTTCTAGGTCTAGGTTTCTTAGGTAGCAAGCGTGTGTCCTAGGGTTTTGCTTGAGTCCGCGTCCTAGGTTAGTTGGTCCGAGTTAGCGTGTGTCTTAGTTTCCTTTCCCCCGTCCACGAGTGTAGCTAGTATAGGTCGCGCGTCCAGTCTAGCTCCTTAGCGTTTAGGACATAGCGTGTGTGTGTGTTCTGTGTCCTTCCCGAGTAGCTAGCTAGGTCTACTAGTGTCACGCGTCCTTAGGCCAGCCAGTGTACCACATCCTGTTAGGTCTCGTGCCGATACACCCTCCCCTTGTTAGGCTTAGCGTGACGCGTCCCACCCCGTGAGCATTCAAGCCGTCCCACATCTAGTCCGCTAGGTTTAGTCGCGTCCCTAGCACCGTTCCGCTAGGTTTAGTGCCCATAGCCGTGCGAGCCTTCACCACGGCCTCGAGGTAGCTAGGTCATCCGCAAGTTAGTGTTCTTAGGCGGCTAGGTTTAGATAGTGTCTAGATTCTTAGTTCTAGCTTTTAGGAAGTTTTCCATAGTCTTTAGGTAGTATTCTAGTAAGTTTCCTTAAGTTTTCTAGGCATTAAATTAGTTTAGGAAATTTGTTTAGACAGTTTTTAGGAAAATTCCTAGTTTTATTAGGCAGATTATTTAGCTTCCATCTAGGAATAGGAAATAAGTAGATTTTTATTTTTCTCCTAGATATTTACTTTCCTTTTAGATTTAGGAAATATATCCTTAGGATATTTTCCATTTTTCTAGATTTCCTTTTTGTAGATTTAGAATATTATTTTTCTTTCCTTTTATTTTCTTTAATATAAAAAAATAAAATATTATCTCTGGAAATTTTCCAAATAAAGAAAGTTTCCAAATCTGCAAGTTTCCCGAAAAGGAAACTTTCTATTTTTAGAATTTCCTTTTTCTCGGAAAAGGAAATATGTCAGGGCAGGACGAATCTACGTCAGGGCAAGCTAACCAGACCATGGTACAGCTTCTGCAAGCCCTGACAGCTCAAATGTCGATATTCTCCACCCAACTCGAGTAGTTAAGGCAATCTGCGCCGCCTCCCCCTGCAGCACCTGCCGCGCCTCCATATCACCATGATCGACCACCTATGGGTCGATACCACTACTACGACGACGAACCAGCACCACCACCGCCTCGACCAGCAGCTCATTATCCGGAGGTCAAGATGAACCCACCTCCCTTCTCGGGCAAATTAGACCCCGAAGAGTACCTCGACTGGGAGAGACGCATGGAGCTCATCTTCGAATACTATAACTACGACGATCCCGGGAAGGTCATCTTTGCGACAACGCAATTCACAGACCATGCTCTAGCATGGTGGGATCGAGAAGTCACCACCCGTAGACGAGCTCGTGTGGGTTCCGTGACTTCATGGGTCGAGCTGACCCAGATCATGAGGCGACGTTGCGTACCACCCCACTTCCAGCGCGAGCTTCAGCGACGTTTCTGACGCCTTACTCAAGGAAGCAAGACGGTAACTGAATACTTTGACGAGTTCGAGCATCTGCGTAACCAACTCGATTTAGATGAATCCGAGGAGAGCCTTATGGCCCAATTCATCGACGGCTTGCAAGAATCCATTGCCAGGAAGATTGAACTGCAGCCCTACCACAACCTAGGTGAGCTGTTCCACGTAGCAGTCCAGATCGAGAAGTGCCATAAGCGGAAACTTGCCGCACCTTCTCGGCCCAGAGCCACTTGGAACACTGGTTCCAAGCCTTTTGAGCGGACGACTCAGCCTATTGACCCACGACTCAAAGGCAAAGCCGTCGCCTCCAGCTCAGCTCCCAGACCGGCACCTCCAGCCTCTAGACCACCCAGTGCCACGACCCCATCCCAGCCTCAGCGGAGCAGCGAGATCGTCTGCTTCAAATGTAAAGGCAGAGGACACATGTCCCGGGATTGTCCCACTCAAAGGACAATGGTGCTCACTGCCTCTAGAGACTACGAGTCCGAAGATGAACAAGAGGAGCAAGCATTTCCGACACATCAGTCCGACGAGGACATTGAGTATGCCGATTCCGGAGAAATGCTTATGATCCGACGCGTTCTTAGCTCGCGATTCGAGCCAGAAGAAGAAGAACAACGAGAGAACATTTTCCACTCCAAATGCACGATACTTGGGAAAGTGTGCTCGTTGATCATTGACGGAGGATCCTGCACGAATGCCGCCAGTGAGTATATGGTGGAGAAACTAGGCTTGCCCGTGACCAAGCACCCCAAACCCTACAAGCTCCGATGGCTGAACAACAAGACGGAGTTGTACATCTCAGACCAAGTGAAGGTCTCATTCAGCATCGGCAGATATCAAGATCAGGTCACCTGCGACGTCGTCCCAATGTCCGCTGGACATCTTCTGCTCGGACGACCCTGGCAATTCGACCGCGAGACTATGCACAACGGACGAACCAACTTCTACTCCTTCGTCCACGACAAGCGTCGATACAATCTAGCCCCAATGTCTGCACACGCCGTCCAAGAAATGCAGTCAAAGATGGCAAATGATCAACATGCCAGAAAGGAGAATTTTCTGATTAATGTGGCAGACATGCGGAAAGCCACGTGCACCGCAGGCACCCAAGTCGTATTGATGCTCTACAGAGAGAGCCTACACACTGCTAGCACCGAGCACCCCCTACCTGCCGAGATCCGCGCACTCCTCGACGAGTATGCGGACGTCTTCCCAGACGAAATCCCAGCCGGCCTCCCACCTATCCGAGGAATCGAGCACCACATTGACTTCGTTCCCGGAGCTCAGTTACCTAACCGTCCATCTTACAGAGTCAACCCCGAGGAGGCTAAAGAATTAGAACGACAATTCCAAGACCTCATGGCTCAAGGATACGTTCGTGAAAGTCTCAGCCCCTGTGCCGTTCCGGTTCTTCTGGTACCCAAGAAGGACGGAAGTTGGAGGATGTGCGTCGACTGCCGCGCCATCAACAACATAACCATCAAGTACCGGCACCCCATTCCACGCCTAGACGACATGCTTGACGAACTCAGCGGAGCCGCCATCTTTTCTAAGATAGACCTGAAGAGTGGATACCATCAAGTGAGGATGCGCGAAGGAGATGAATGGAAGACCGCCTTCAAGATTAAGCAAGGCCTTTATGAGTGGCTAGTTATGCCGTTCGGTCTATCAAATGCGCCCAGTACCTTCATGCGACTTATGAACGAGGTTCTTCGCCCGTTCGTCGGCAAGTTCGTCGTGGTCTACTTCGACGATATTCTCGTCTACAGCACGACCTACCGAGACCACCTGGAGCACTTGGAAGCCGTGATCACCACCTTACAGAGAGAGCAGCTGTACGCCAACCTCAAGAAGTGTACATTCTGCACCGACCAAGTAGTATTCCTTGGTTTTGTCGTAAGTTCCCAGGGACTTTGGGTAGACGACGAGAAGATAAAGGCCACTCAGGATTGGCCCACACCGACGACCGCCAGCCAGGTCCGCAGCTTTCACGGACTTGCCAGCTTCTATCGACGGTTCGTCCGCGACTTCAGCACGATTGCTGGACCTTTGACCTCGACGATCAAGAAGAACCAGGATTTTCCTTGGGGTCCCGAGCAAGACAAGGCCTTCCAGCTGCTCAAGGGACGCCTTACACACGCACCAGTCCTCGTATTACCAAACTTCACGCAGACATTCGAGGTTGAGTGCGATGCCTCAGGCATAGGCATTGGAGCCGTCCTTACCCAAGGCGGACGACCAGTAGCCTACTTCAGCGAGAAGTTAAGTGGAGCTGCACTTAACTATCCGACCTACGACAAGGAACTCTATGCCCTTGTCCGTGCATTAGAGACTTGGCAGCATTATCTGCTTGCCCGAGAGTGCGTCATTCACACCGATCATCAGACGTTCCAGCACCTCCGTGGACAGTTCACGTTGAAGAAACGTCATGCCCGTTGCTTGGAATTCATCGAGACCTTTCCGTACGTCATCAAGTACAAGAAAGGAATGGACAACATTATCGCTGATGCCTTATCTCGTCGATAGAGCCTTATATCCGTCATGGAGTCCAAGGTTCTCGGCTTCGAGATGATCAAGGAGCTCTACGCCGACGATGTCGACTTCGCCCAGGCTCACCTAGAGCACGACAAAGGCAACTTCAGCCGCTTCTTCCTGCACGACGGATTCCTCTTCAAAGATAAGCGACTCTGCATTCTGCGAGGATCGATCCGAGAGCTGCTTCTTAGGGAGGCACACGGTGGAGGCTTTATGGGCCACTTCGGCATTGACAAGACCTTAAGCATGCTTAAGGAGCACTTCTATTGGCCTCATCAGCGCCGAGACGTCGAGACGCACTGCGTCCGGTGCCTTATTTGCAAGCGGGCTAAGTCAAAGCTGCATCCGCAGGGCCCCTACATGCCCTTGCCAGTTCCATCCGCGCCTTGGACAGACATATCCATGGATTTCGTCCTAGGTCTACCGAAATTGCACAACAAGGATTCCATCTTCGTCGTGGTCGACAGGTTCTCTAAGATGGCACATTTCATCGCTTGCAACAAGACTAACGACGCAAGCCAGATCGCCGAATTGTTCTTCAAAGAAATCGTCAGACTTCACGGCATTCCCCGGACGATCGTTTCTGACCGTGACACCAAGTTCCTGAACCACTTCTGGCGAGCACTTTGGCGAAAATTGGGCACCAACCTCCTGTTCTCTTCAGCATATCATCCCCAGACGGATAGACTGAGGTTGTCAACCTGACCTTGTCACAGACCTTGAGGGCAACAATCGGTCGAAATTTGAAGAATTGGCTGGAATGTCTCCCGTACGTCAAGTTTGCCTACAACCGAGCTACACATTCAGGCACGAAGCGATCACCTTTTGAAGTTGTCTACGGCTTCAACCCGACCACTCTGATCGAGTTCACACCCATTCCGTTAGACGACGTCATCAGCTTGGAGGGAGAAGCCAAAGCAGACTACATTAAGAAACTTCACGAGGAGACCAAGACAAACCTTGAACAACAGAACATCCAGAACGTCAAGAATGCCAACAAGGGCCGCCGGCACATGGTCTTCAAGGAGGGAGATTGGGTTTGGTTACACCTGCGCCCGGAAAGATTTCCCCAGCGACGGAAGAGCAAGTTTGCACCCCGGGGAGATGGTCCATTCTGCATCCTTCGGAGAATCAACGACAATGCCTACCAGCTCGAACTTCCAGGTGAGTATAACATCTCTAGTACTTTCAATGTTGCTGACTTAGAGTTGTTTGATGCAGGTGAGGATTTTTCTTTGGAGACCAAAGTACTTCAAGAGGGAGGGAATGATGAGGACATCGAGCCAGCTACTGCACCTGTCATTCCACCTGACCACTCACGCGGTCCAAGCGGAAAGCCTTAGGAGACAAGCTCAGCATGCTATTGGAAAGTGGAACCAGAGAAGACCCTGAGCTGACCGTCCAGACGACCAGTCCACGACCAGCCGTCCAGGCAAGCCGTCCGGATCCAGCAGCCGACCAGACCGACCCGGTTCATGCACCCACGACCAGACCACCCTTCCAGCTAGACAAGGAACCCTGGAGGTTCCTTCTCGAAGACTCTTCCTCCTCCGGTGTCTTTACCATTACCATTCGGTAGAGACACCAACATTCGTTCTAGGAAATTGTACTCTTTTTCCTATCTTCGGTTTTGTCCCATTGGGTTTTCCGAAGAAGGTTTTAATGAGGCAATACTCCTAGTGCGCAAGGCGTTGAAGACTTGTTCACAATTCCATTTCATTCACAAGTCTTCAGGCGAATTCTCAGCCTAAGTGTTGTTGGGCTTTTCCTCTTTAATTTCAAATTATTAGTCTAAGTATTTAGTTGGGTTTAAGTCATGTTGACTAATTATGACCCATTATTTATTCTAAGTGACAATAAGTAAACTACATGTTGTTTTAATCTCCTAAAGGTTAAACGCCTTGTAGTTTACCCTAAAATTGTAACAAGGTATTATATAAGCCTTCTTGTTTACACATAATAGAATAACAAGTATTTTTGACAAAAACCCTAAGTCTCTTAGACACAAAACTGCCGCCAGCTCCCTAGCTTGCAGCCGTGACCTTCAGCCAAGCTTGGTTGAAGTTCTTGGAGTATCACAAGCCCCTTTCACAGATTGTGTGGTCCCTTCGATCCACCCTTCAATTCCCATCGATTTCTGTCCTATTATCCTGAGTTTCTCGGTGAAAAGACAGCCCACCCAAGTTCATACATCATGAAGATGTACTGGTTATCGGGTTCGAATATGAGAAGCTTCAGAAATTGTGTCTTCGGTGCAAAAGGATGACACATGACCAATACCATTGTAGTCATTCTCGATCGATTGAACCTTCCTCAAGGGTTGATAAGGTCAAAGAGAGGAAAAAAGAGAATGGTATTTGCATTCAAGATCAACAACCATCAAACGTCCCAACCTTAAAATCCTCCTCTCGGGAAGCAAATAGGAAGGAAAAGAGCCTCTTGCATGACAAAGGCAATCACTCCAGGAAATCAATTTCGGTCATCAATAAAGGAAAAGCTGTGGTATCGGACAAGGGAAAAGTGAAAGTTGCAACAGCCTGGAGACTACAAAATTCAGGACCTTTGATCCAAAACTTGGATGCTGATAAGGTGGGAGCAAGCAGAGGTCATCCCTTCGTTGCTGAATTCCAAGCGGATATGGAAAAGAGGGACCCAATGCTTCCAGCCTCAAATGTAAACAACTTATCTTCCTCATCAGTGGAAGGAGAACCAAAGAAGCCATCTCAGAAGATGGAAGAAGACAGAACTCCAGCCCTCCAATGATTATTTCATTCTCAGCCGGAAAGAATTCTTAGTTACAGGAAGACAGTTGAAGATAACACGATCAACAAGGAAGTCAGTTCAGTCAGCAAAAAAAGGAAAACCACTGCTGAGCGAAATCAATCCAGAAAGAGGGCGAGAGCATCAGAGGAAGACATAAATTCCTCAAACCCCAAAGATTCACAGGGTCCAGACTCTCTGGAAAGCTCAAGCCAAGCTCAGGTGCCTGTATCTGATCTGAGGCATTACCTTTCTTCTTCATCGGCTAGAATACCTTCCTCTCAACGCACTCCTATCTCAAAGCGGTTAGTGGTTATCCAGAAACCACCACATTCTACATGAAGGCTCTTGCTTGGAATTATCAAGGTATAACCTTGGCAATTCGACACCTAAAGGAATTGTCTAATCAGCAAGACATAGGGCTAATTTTCCTATGTGAGACTAAAAACAGAAGATACAGAATGGAGTTTGTTTGTCAAGATCTTAATTTCTTTGATCTTTACACGGTTGAGCCGCGTGGACTTAGTGGGGGCTTGGCTTTGCTTTGGAAGGAAGGAATTCATGTCACAATTATTGAAGCGAATGAGAGGCTAATAGATGCAAAGATTTATTGGAAAGGGAAACATTTCTTTGTCACTGGAGTCTATGGTAACCCTGTTCATCATGAGATACAGCCTTTTTGGAACCATCTATTGGGGAAAGGTATGAGAAGGAAGGAACCTTGGATACTAATGGGAGATTTTAATGAAATTACAGCCTTGGAAGATAAAAGGGGCAGAAGACCAAGATCGGAAGCTTCTTTTTACCCATTTGTTTCCTTCATAAACAAGTGTGGATTGCAGGAACCCAGTTATATGGGAAACCTTTTATCCTGGTTTGGAAGAAGGGGGCAGGAGTTAGTCCACTGCAAACTGGATAGAATCCTCTGCAACACAGCATGGGCAATCCTCTTTCCTAACACCACCTCGCAATATATGCCAAGGGTTGGTTTAGACCATAGCCCCATCTGTTGTTTCTTGGATGGGGAGGGTCTTAATAAACCACGCCGTTTCAGGTATGATTCAAGGTGGAAGAATAAGGAAGGCTTTGCCAACGCAGTGACACTGGTTTGGGAACAAGAAGATACAATCCATGTGATAGATACCCATCTTTCGGATCTTGTCCAAAAGATTCACAACTGCAGAAGAAGTTTGGCACTATGGAAGAGACATCATGTGACAAACTCCAAGGTTGCAATAGAGAACCTTAAGGCAGAGATAGATTGTCTCACTCAGCAAGTTGATTTAGATTGGTCTTCATTGAACGATCTAAGAAGAGAGTTACACTCTGCATATAAAGAAGAAGAAATATTCTGGAGAGTACTTAGTCGTATTCAGTGGTTGAAAGCAGGTGATCAAAATACCAAAATCTTCCACGCACAAACTAAGGAAAGGAGAGTGGAAAACAGAATAAGTATGCTCATCGACGAGATCACCAATTAGAGAGTCTTTTCTGATAAGGAAATGGGGGAGGTAACGGTCAGGCATTTCAATAGACTTTTCACATCAGACATGGAGAATGCTAGTGTGGTTCGAAACTCGCTAATGTTTTTAGATTTGGAGCCTTCTGTCACGAGTGCTCACAATCAACTCCTTACAGCGCCAATTCGTTTTGGAGAAGTAAAAGCAGCAGTATTTGGCCTGAACCCGAACAAGTGCCCTGGTCCAGATGGTTTATCTGGAGCTTTTTTTCCAAGATAACTGGGGAGTGGTGAGCAAAGACATTTTTAACATGGTCGCGGAGTTTATGAGCTCGGGATACTTAGATAGCAGATTAAATTATACAAGCATCTGTCTTATCCCCAAGATCCTTCGGCCGCAAAAGGTTAGAGATTTTAGACCTATATCTCTTTGCAACTTTGTGTACAAGGTCATCTCCAAGGTGTTAGCTACCAGACTTAAGCAAGTGCTTCCGGATATAGTCTCCGAAAACCAAGCTGAGTTTGTTCAAGGGAGGCTTATATCGGACAACATCACTATTGCACATGAGGTTCTACATGCTTTAAGAACGAAGAAAGATATATCAGAGAACTACATGGCAATAAAAAACGGACATGACAAAGGCTTTTGATAGGATAGAGTGGCAATTCGTGGAGGATACTCTCAGAGGGTTAGGTTTTAATGCCTGCTGGATAGACATAGTAATGACGTGTATCACCACGCCTACTTATGAGGTATTTCTCAACGGTAAAGCATTTGGTAAAATAACCCCTTCCCGAGGGTTGAGACAAGGAGATCATCTGTCGCCTTTCCTCTTTATTTTGTGTGCAGAAAATTTGGGAGGAAGGATTCAAAAGGCTGTAGAAACAGGGCAGTTGAATGGAATCAGAATAGCGAAGAAAAGTCCTAGTGTTTCTCATCTCTTTTTCGCTGATGACTCGTTGTTCTTCTGCAAAGCGAACCTGAATCAAGTTAGGACAATTACCAAACTCTTAGCGGATTATAGTGAGGCATCCGGTCAACGGATAAATCTAGCTAAATCAAGCATTACCTTCAGACAAAAGGTAATTAGATCAAGGGTTTTGGAAATCAGGGATACAACAGGGATTCATAATGAGGGAGGGAAAGGAACCTATCTGGGCCTGCCAGAATCTTTTGGAGGTTCAAAAATTATGTCTCTGAGCTTTCTAAAAAAAAGATTGGACAAGAAGTTGAACTCTTGGAAATCCAGATTCCTGTCTCAAGCAGGGCGAGAAACCCTTTTAAACGCCGTCATCCAAGCTCTCCCGACATATGCTATGTCATGTTTCCTTCTTCCAAAAGGTACTTGTAATCGCATTAATTCATTGACTGCAAACTTCTGGTGGAAAAGTCAGAATAGGGAAGGCGGAATCCATTGGAAGAGATGGAGCGACATCTGTACATCAAAGGCGGAGGGAGGTCTTGGATTCAGGGACTTTACGGGCTTCAATCTTGCTCTACTTGGGAAACAGATATGGAGAATAGGAAACAACCCTCAAAGTCTTGTAGCTAGAGTTATAAAAGGGCGATATTTTAAAAACGGATCATTCCTTACAGTCGCCTTAAGCTTTCGTCCTTCATATGTTTGGAGATGTCTCTACAAGTCTCAAGGGTTGATGAAAGTAGGAATGCAAAGAAATTTGGGAAATGGAAAAACGTGTGTATGTTAGAGGATCCCTGGATTATGGATTTGTCTTCACAACCCAGGCCTCCAGAAGTTAAAGAGAATATCATGGGTGTTTGTGTTTCTTTTGAACACTTTATAGAAGAGGGTTCACATGAATGGAATCTTTGTCGTATCCGTGAGATCTTCCCGGAGGAGGAATGTAGGTTGATTTGTAGTGTTCGTCCGAGTAGACAGGAGGCATCGCTTCTATACAAGTGGATACATCAAGTGAATGGCCAATACTCAGTGAAGTCGGGATACAAGGTCTGGTATAAGCAGTCCCAGTACCAAGAGGGTTTTTTACAGGTAACCAACCCCTCAATGCAAAACCATTATGAGGGAGTTTGGAAATTGCAGACGCAACCAAAAATAAAACACTTGCTTTGGCGTGTACTTTCCAACAATATACCGACTGGTGAAAACCTGTCCAAAATGAGTTTTTTACCTCAAGATGGTTGCCAAAGATGTGGGGCAGAAGTGGATGATAGAAACCACATTTTCTTTACATGCCCCTACGCGAGAGCAGTTTGGGCATCCTCTGATGCCTGGTTTTTGTTTGCTCCTTCAGCAGAACCCTCAATTTATGCCAATTTAGCAAATTGGTTTTGGGCTGAGAACCATAACATAGATATATCATTCTGGCCATGGCTAATATGGAGACTCTGGAATTTAAGGAATGAGTTTATTTTCGAGGCGATCTCCATTAGCCCCCAATATGTGGTCATTAAAGCAAGGGAGGAAGCAGAGGAGTGGTTTATGGCTATTACTCCAGATAAGACTAGTCCTAACATACCTCATCCCTTGGAAGCAAATGAAGAGCAAATACCTTACCGTCTAAGTGGAATTGAGCGTATCACAGAGCCTCAACAAGGAGAAGGTAGTCTTACTTGTAGCATAGATGGTTCATGGAAGCTAGACTCATTAGGCGTGGGCATAGGATGGATTCTTAAGAATGAGTCTGGAGGGATTAGACTTTACGGTGCCAAAGTCTACCCGCAGCTTTCCTCTCCCCTTCATGCGGAAGCTGCGGCCATGGTTTGGGCGAGTAGATGCATATCTAATATGGGTCTAAGGCATGTTTGTTTCCAAACTGATTGCTGGAACCTATCCTTAGCTATCAAAAATCCAAAGGAATGGCCAACACTATCTTTCGGAAATCAGTTCCATACTTGTTGCAAATCCAACTTTTCATGTTAAGTCAATCAAGAGGGATGCAAATAAAGAGGCTGACTTACTAGCTAAGAAAGTAGTTCAGAACCCTTTGTATTTTGCTTCTATCGATTCAGTAGCTCCTAGTTGGTTGTCTTCACCAGTTAATGGTGGTACCTTTGTAGCTCAGTGAGCATTCTATTTCATCAAATAAAGTATGGTTATGTTGTTAAAAAAAAGTCATGTCTTTCTAAAAGTTGTGGGGTGAAGTTTATTTTCAAAAGTACGATTGAAGATGAATTATTGTTGATTATGTGAAGGAAGATAAGATGGATTTAATATCTTGTGATTTACATTTAAAAGTGTTTAAAGTGATAATCAGAAACATTATCAAAAAACTTAGTTTGGTATAAAAGTATTTTTATTAATTCACATAAAAACATAATTTATTTATACATATATTTAACTTAATATAATTTATGATATTTACCAAAAATATACAAAGTAAATATATAATTACAATATGGTTCATCTGTTTATTACCTTCTTCCCCCTTCAAATTAGAATGTGGAGATCACAAGCATCTAACTTATCCACACTTCTAGTTTAAAATGAAAGCTTCAAACTCTTCACATTTAAGAGCTTTAGTAATTATATCTGCTAGTTGAGTAGTAGTAGAAACATGAATAAGAGAGAATTTCCTTTACAATCTCATCACAAATGAAGTGGCAATTTTTACCTACTCGTAAAACACCAGATTCTTACTCAAGTGAAATGCAGATAGATTATCACAATGAAGAGGAACCGAGAGATGAGCAATCAACACCAAGAGTTTAGAGAAGAGCACACACCCATAGTACTAGGCATGTGCATTAAACCTAAACCGAATATCCAAAATGGAACTAATCCAAATAGTCTGGTTCATATTAGTTTTTGTTGTAAAGTATTTACCCGATGGTTTTTGATATGGAAAACCATGGGTATCAGTTCGTTTTTTACCTGGAACCGATTGGTTACCCGATTAAACCAAAACTAAAATCACACTTATCATTTATATTCATATATAGTTAGATTTATGTATGTTATATGCACATAACTTACCAATTCGTCTATCCCATTATAGCGATATTATCGATTAATCAGAAAAATGAAATTCTTATATAATTTTATCAATTTTTCTCATTCGTTAGCATGGTCGAGATAAACAAATTTATGTTCATTATAATCTTTCTTGATTTGATCTTTATTATATCGATGTCCATTGTTTACACTTCATATATGATTCTTAATTAGCTTTCATGTTATAGTTGTAGTTGTAGTTTTAAACTTTTACTAATATTTGTAAACTTTGAATATTGAATACTAAACAAGAACTTTGAACACCGAATACTAAATAAGAAAACTAAACTGAATACTGAATACCAAACAAGAATCTTGAATACTGAATACCATATAAAAAACTGAATTCCAAACTGATGAGCTAATGATGATTAAGACTTAAAGTACTTTCACGTCTTTTGTTTTCCGTTTCAAGTACTTAATTTGTTTGGATCACCTCTCCTTTGTGTTTGTCTCATGTTATTTGGTGTATGTATTCTCATTTGTGTTTTTATTTTATGTTTTGGTATTTTTTTGTACTCCCATTTAGGTGAATGACTCAAGAATGTTTATGATATTTAGTTTATTTGGTGGGGGGGGGGGGTTATGCAAATTTTGGGTAAATTATAATCGACATAAAATATATCCATTTTTTAGGTATTAAACGATTATAAAGTTTTATAACCAAATTGACCCAGAACTGGTAAGAATCAACCCAAATCCAAACCGAAAGACTAACAACCTATATGGATACAAAAATCTCTTTAGTCGATTTACCTGGAAACGGTCGGTTCTTACCCGAAACCAACCCGAAAACCTAAATACAGGCCTGCATAGTACCTCACTAATTGTATCAGCCATAGCACGGAACTCATAATGCTAAGGAGGAGAATTGTCCTTGATTATCTTTTAAATACCAAACTACACAAATTGCGGCATCACAATACTTTGTGGTTGGCTTATGCATAAACTGAGATAAGCAGTGAATAACATATGACAACTCATGATGAGTGACCCAAAGATAGATAAATCAACCAACAAGGTGTCAATAAGGTGAAGGATCCTATAAAATTGCAGCGATCGATTTAGCAAGTTGATGATTATGTTTGATAGGATGCAAAATTGATTTAGCGCCAAGAAGATCAGATTCAGAGATGATGTAAAAGGAAACATTTCTGTTGACATAGATAGATCCCCACAATATTTTTGAGCAACTTCGATGTCCAAGAAATATATCAAAACCCGAAGATCTTTCATGTGAAGATGAGTCATATGGATCAATTTGACATATTCTGTGGGACTATGAAAATTAATGGCATCTCTGAGAATGCATTCAACCTTAGACTCTTCTCATTCTTACTTGGAGATAGAACTTACCAATGGGAGAAGAATCTGCTTCAAGGTTCCATCACTTCTTGAGACCAATGCAAGAAAGCTTTCTTGTATAAGTTCTTCTCTACATCAAGGGCAGCTAGGTTCAGGAATGACATATCTAGCTTTGCTCAGAGAGGAAATGAGATCTTTGGAGAAGTATGAGAAATGTTCAAAGATTACACCATGCAATGCCCTCAACATGGGTTCTCAAAAAAGAGGCTCTTGAGCACATTCTATAGAAGAGTCTTGCCTCAGAATGATGCTTGACACAACAAGAAATGTAAATTTATTGGTACAAGTGAAGGAGATGACATGATGCTTGTGGAGAATCTAGTTCAGAGTGACAGCAAATTTGGGGAAGACTATGGTAGGACCCATAAGGAAAGTGGAAATAGAGAAGACCAATATAGAAGGATATGAAAGCTCTTAATGGGAAGACGGAGAAGGTCTTTCTAGCTACTCAAAAACTAATCTACTTTGTTGCTGACCTTGATTATATTCAAGGACAACAATAGATTGGTATTGAAGGTTGTCAAATTGGTCAAAAGGAAGTGAACTACATTGGAGGGTAAGGATTTCAAAAGGGGTACAGTCCAAATTATAGGAATCATCTGGAGCACTATTGTGGAGAATCCTCAAGATTAACCTACCCTTCCTTCAAACCTCAAGGAGAAACCTTTCAAAAAGCTGACCAATTCAACCAAAGGAATTTTTAACGAGCTGGTCAATTCAACCAAGGAAACTCCTTTACTCAACCTCCGCCTCAAGATAATAAGGTGTAAGCTCTAGTTCAAATATTTTTAGGGACAAATAAAGCACTATGCTGATATTGGTAAGAGGTTTCATGAGATGAACATCAAGATGGATGAGATGTAGAATGATCTTAATGGAAAGATCTAAAGGTTGGCTTCCCATGTAAAAACCATTGATTTTAAGGTGGCTCAAGCTGCTTCTACCTCAAAGATCTCAAGTGGGATCCTACCGGTAAAATCTGAAACAAACCCATTGGAGTTTCGCAAGATCATCTTCTTTATTGATGGTGATGAGGTAGAAACCACTAGCCTTCCAAAAGCATTAAAAGAAAGCTACAATGATGAGAATGAAAGGATAGTAGAGGAAATATCTATACTTTTTCATGGATCAAATGTAGAGAGCTTGGTTGTTGAAAGAGTTGTGCAAGTGGAAAAAAACACTAAAGAGAAAGGAGAAGTCTCAAGGCTGAGTGAGAGGGAAGGAACCCTGACATTGAATCTATTCCTTATGAGCTAAAGCTTCTATTTCCAGGGAGATTCCTCACTAAGATACAAAAGAAAGTCCTCACAAAGTTTAAGAAGGACATGGATGATATTGGTGTCAAGTTGCTTAGTATAGATTACTGAATCAAATTCTTCTACAAATGAAATTTATTGGGGACATCCTAGCCAACAAAGAGAAGGTAGACGAGGTTATGTGACTATATGCAGTGCCAGATGAGCTCTAAATCAAACCGAAATTGATCTCCAAGCTTGAAGGTGTAGGAAAATTTTACATACATTGCTCTCTTGGTGATTTGAATCTTGATGATTTGTGATTTTGGAACAAGTGCAAATGTAATCTCACTTGATATGGTGAAGAGCTTGGGAAATCAGGCCATGAAGATCTCCCCCTTCTCTCATGTTCAAGAATACTTCTTCAAAGTCTCCACTTGGTTTAATTGAAAACTATCCTTTGAAGATTAGAGAATGTGCAATCATTATAGACCTCATTGTGTTGGAGAAGGTAGATAACAGAAAAATGCCACTGATTCTTGGTAAGCCTTTCCTCACAACACGTAGAGCCAACATGGACTTCCCCAACAAGAGAGTGATTCTTCTCCATTTCAACAGCAAATTCTCTTACCCTTTCAAAACCTATACCGCTGATGTGTGTGGTATGATCACTAAAAGAGAGATAAACATCAAGGAGAAAAGGTTAAGGTTGTGAATGAGGTGAAAGGAAAGTCTCCAAAGCTTAATGAGTATGATGATGAAACCTTGGATGGTGAATGTCTAGATATCGTTTTGGAGATCACAATGGAAGTGCTAAGGAATAGAAGTTGGGAAAAGCCAAGAGGGTTAATCATGAGAAAAAGAAGAAGATGAAAGCAACTTACCTTCCCACCCTTTCCACCTACCAACACTATGAGTTTACATCCATTGAGTATGAAAGATGGAGCAATGGAGTACAATGTGAAGTTCCAAGGCTATCCAAAACAATTTGCAAGCGCCAAGGCAATACTCCATCCCAAGCTTCAAGAACACCAACCCAGGTTTCAAGATTTCCTCTCTCCAATCATAACCATCCATCTTGAAGGCAGGCCATGCCCCAACCCTCACTAGCAAGTGAAAAGAAAGAAGATAAACTTAAAACAAACGCACTTGAAAGACAATCTCATGGTATCCTTTGTACATACTTCTATCACTTTTATATTATTTTATTTTTGTCTTTTGAGAAGATGAGGATACTTGGACTTGGAAAATTGTGTCAAAAGCAAGATTGGCGGAGTCTTAGTTAGTTCTAGGATATCCGCATGAAAGTGCAGCGGTTTAGACAATCCTCTGTGATCTTAAAATGTATAGCGACTACACTCAACAGGTTTATCAAACCGCCAACGCCAAAAATCTCCACACCTCTTTCTCAAATTTCTCCCGGTTCAGCCCCATTCTCCATGTACCACTCCAATATTTGTATATATTAGTTTTCACAACTATTTTAGCATTTTTCTTTTTCCTTTGGTTTTCTCGTTCAAGTCTACTCTCACATAAGGACTCTATGAAGTAAGTCTGAGGGAGAGACATGCTATCTCACCTTGTTTTCTGTTTTGTTTCTTTTATTGAGTCTTGCATTGTTAATAGATATGTTTTCGAGGAAAACAGAAAAACTTGAAAATTTTGATTTTTTTAAAAAAATTCATGCAGCTTCGTGTTTATTTTTGTTTTTAGGATTGTGTCTAGTTGCATCTTAAGATTGCATTGCATATGCATAGGGAATAATGATGAAAATTCTATGTTTAATGTCAACTTAAGAGCTTGATTAAATACTTTAGGAGTTATTAGATGCATTTGAATGTTCATGAAGTTAAGGATGCACCATGCTTTGATCTCATAGCTTGAACTTTAAAGTTGAATCCCATTGTAGATGCATGTTTTCCTTCTGACTTAACTCTATGAACTTGAACTTAATTTGGAGAATTCAGTACTCTCTCTTGGAACTAGAATTGCTCATCCATGGTTCACTCTACAACATTCAAGTTTGCTTATCTATTTTCCATATTTTCCACTCTTTACAAGCTTGAATGGCCATTTGCATCTTTAAAATGGTACCACACCTAAAACTCAGACCATGTTTTCCTCTCATTGTTGTTTGATGAGTAAGGCCTCTGGTTAATAATGCATACTTGTGCAAACTAATGAAAGATAAGAGAACGACAAAGACATAGCTTCCATAGGTCAATCACATTGGTTGGTAGCAACTAGGATATGATTAGGGGTTAGGTTTGTGCTTAAGATTTATGTGGGTTTGTGGTTTTGAGAACTTATTTGAGTGGTAGAAAAGAAAGGAAATTGTGAAATGGGAGATATAAATAGAAATGCCAAAGGTTTGTGTAAAAAGATTAAAGAAACTCTAGAAGTAGAAAATAGCATGCAAAAAGCTCTAAGTTTCTAAGCATATAAATTATCTAGATATAGAAATAAAAAGAAAAAAGAAATTAAAAAGGGATAGCAAACAAAAAAATAGATATGTGTTTGACAAACTTCATGAATAGTTCAAAGATGGAAAAAAGTGTTGGTTCGGTGGCCAAAATAGTTTGGGATTGATGATCAAAAGATGAAAATAACATTAGATTTGTGCATTAGAAAATAGGAATTAAAATTAAGAAGTCGATAGAACATGAAAGTGAATACTTTTATCCATGAATTGTTCTTTTTTTTTCTTGCTTTTACATAAAATTTAATGTTTAAACTTGTCATTTTCCAATCATTCTCTTACCATTATCCATTTTAGAGTCTTATTTAGATTTTGGTGTTTTGTATTGCATTATGCATTTGTTTTGCATTGTTTTAGGTATTTTTGGATGAGAGTTGATGGCGCATGGTTATAGCCAAGAAGCGTTAAAAAGTCATCAAAAGAGAAGAAGAAACATGAAGGTGACAAAACCAGGAGATCCAGCTACCTGATCAAGCGGCCCTGCCAAACTGCTGGATAGTGTCTTGATAAGTCCAGGGGATCCAGCGGTCTGTCCCAGCGGCCAGACCTGACCACTGGTGTATGTTGTGTTTTCACAGAGGATATGGTGGTATGTTGTGTTTTCACAGAGGATATGGTGGTATGTCCCAGCGGCCATGCTAGACCGCTGGCACGCTTAGTGAAGTCCCAGCTGCCAGACCCAGCGGTTTGCTAGACCGCTAGCATTTTTAAACCCAGACCACATGATGTGTTAACCTGTGTAGACCAAACAATTTTTACCCAGTTTTTTTGTTGGGTTAACCCATGGTTGCTGGATCGATCCAGTCTTTTAAAAAGTTATTTAGATCTAGTTTTAAGAACATTATATTATTCTCTCAAATTTTTCTTGTGTCTTTTGTAAAAATCCAAACTCCTTGGGAAATTTGTCGGTTTATGTAAGTTCCTTTGATTTCTTGTCAGGGGTTTTCATGGAGATTAGTAAGTAAACCTATTTTAAGACTTTCAATTATGTAGATTAAAAGTGATTATGTATTGGTTGTAGATGCTTACGGCTTAATCTATATTGAACCTTACCTATTTGTTGTTTTTATGGCTAGATTAGACTTAATATCTTTTAATGTAGATGTTAGGCATTTTCATGCATAAAAGGTGTTTGATGAAATGGTTGAATGAATCATTTAGGTGCTTTACATGTTTAGTCAATGAAAATTGATGTCTGTGATGTTTAATGGCTATTGAGACTTGAGATCAATGCATAATATCTTGTGATTAGCTAAAAAAGTTAATGTCAATTGTGTGATTAGTGTAGGATTAGTAGCATAAAACTGGATTAGCTTGAATTAGTGATTCTGGGCCTATGGATCAGCATTTGAATGATTGAATTTGAATCCTATATAAGCATTTGACCATCTAAGCCTATTACCTTAACCCAAAACTTTGGTTTCATCATTTGATCAACTTTATTTTTCATTTTCTTGCTTGTTTGCTTATTTGATTTCTCTAAAGCTTTTGATTGTTGGTTCTATTGTTCTTCTTGCTTTTGCTTAGCTTGTTTTATCATTTCTAGTGTAGTTAATCATTAGTTGAAGTAGAAATCTGTGAATCAAACTTATTTGATTTAGATAAGTAAATGTTTTAATTCTTACTAGGCATTACTCCTAGAGGTTCAACTCTTGTTACTACAATGACCCCATCAATCTTGCGGGTAGTGTAGTGAAATTTTACTCTTAATACGAGGTTTTTCGTATCAAGAATCCAAACGTTCACTTAATTCAAGTCAAATAAGTTTGATTTGCAAATTTCTACTTATACTAATGATAATCTACAATAGAAATGATAAAACAAGCTAATAAAAATCAATAAGAACAATAGAACAAGTAATCAAAAGCTTTAGAGCAATCAAAAAAGCAAACAAGTAAGAAAATGCAAATAAAGCTGATCAAATGATAAAGCAAGGCTTTGAGTTAAGGTAATGGACTTAGGTGATCAAATGCTCATCTAGGTTACTAATTCAATCATTTAAATGATAATCTTTAGGCCTAGAATCACCAAGTGAAGCTATTCCATTTTCATGTACTGACCTTACATTAATTATGTAATTAACATTAATATTCATTATTAATTACAATATAGTACTCATTAATCTTAAGTCTTATTGGTTACTGAACATCCTATACATCAATTTTTATTGGCTAAACATGTAAAACATCTAAATGATTTATTTAAACATATCTCCAAACACTTTTTTATGTATGAACCTAACATCTATGTTAAGAGAGATCAAATCTAATCTAGCCATAAACACATTTAATAGGTAAGGATCAATATAAATTAATCTCTAAGCATTAATCACTATAATCTATCTAATCCCAAGGCTTAATAGAGATTTATTCACTAATCACCATGAAAACACCTAAACCTAGTAATAAAAATACCCTAACAGCGATGGAGGTGATTCCAATGGCGACTCAATCCTAATCATGATCTCAGGTTTTGAATTTTCGATCCGATGGGGATAGGTGAGTTCATTCGACATAGGAAGTTTTATAATTTCAACAACGATTGGTGACAGCGGTGATGACAGAGAATTGTAGATAATACATTGGGATCTTTTTATCCCGATTTGTAATGTTCTCAAGAATTCTGTAAAACAGTTTTCTAATTAATTCAAAACTGATTACAATGGCTTATATAAGCCTTAGGGAACATAATGGATCCTAAAATAGCAAACCCACCTACACATGATTGTCATTTACGCTTACTAACAAACCACTTCTAATGATCATAAGACTCGGACTTCTTAACAACTAATAGACTCTGACACAAAACTAATGGATACTTAACAGAGTTCAGACTCGAGCTTGATTTTTTCTTGAGCTTGTTATGTTCCAACATACTCTTCCTAAGCTAGACTTGGTTCTAAAATACTAGCTTATCTGCAGTTTAACACATTCCAAATTTCTTCCTTACAATTCAAAAACTTCACGCTTAAGTGGCTTTATAAGTATGTCTGCAACCTGTTCTTGTGAAACGAAATGTTCAATACTTATCTGACCCTCTTTTACCAAATCACTTAGAAAGTGAAAAAACTCCAATGTGCTTTCATCTTCCATGAAAACCGGGTTCTTAGAGAGCTTAATTGTTGATGTGTTATCACAGAGGATCACCGTTCTTCATTCTACAGTGTAGCCTATCTCTTCCATGATCCTTTTGAACCAGACTGATGCAGCCACATATTCAGCCTCAGTAGTGGACAATGTAACAATGTGCTGCTTCTTCGACAACCAATTGCCTGCAGCTCCATATACTACAAAAACGTAACCAGATGTACTCTAGCTGCTATCCACATACCCAGCGAAGTCACTGTCAGTATAAACTGATACTTCATCAGCTCCTCCTCTCTTATACCAAATCCCAAAGTCTCTCGTCCCGCTTAGGTATCTCATGATTCTTTTAGCAGCTTCTAAGTGCAACAAAGTTGGTTTTGACATAAAGCGACTTAGAAAACTTATAGCAAACTGCAGATTAGGTCTTTTAGTTGTGATATACATGAGGCTCCCTATTATTTTCTTGTAGAGAGTCTCATCAATTTGTTCTCCTTCTTCATCTAGTTGTGGCTTGTTTCCCGGCACCATAGGATTGTATACAGCATTGCAGTTTTCCATGTTAAACCGTCTTAGGATCTCAGATGCCAAGAAAATATTTCATTTTCCCAAGGTCTATCATGTAAAAATCCTCTTGCATTGACCTTTTAAAATCATTCATCATTGACGCATCATCACCTGTGTAGATAAGATCATCTACATACAAATTTACAAACAAAGATTTACCGTGTTTATTGGTCTTAAAGAACAAAGTTTCTTCATTCTGTGATTTCTCAAATTTCTCTTTGGTGAAGTACTCTTCAATCCTACTGAACCATGCTCTTGGAGCCTGCTTCAGTCCGTACAGGGCCTTATGCAGCTTGTATACTTTCTCTTCCTTTCCTCTGATTTCATAACCCCTCGGTTGTTGAATGTAAACATCTTCTTAAAGCACGCCATATAGAAAAGCTGATTTAACGTCTAGCTGAAACACGTCCCAAGCTTCACGTGCTGCCATTGCTAGTATCATTATGATTGTGTCCATCTTTGCAATTGGAGCATAAACCTCAGTAGTCGATCTCTTGCTCTTGCGAATACCCTTTATATACTAAACATGCTTTGAATTTTTTTATCTCTCCATGCTCATTTAGTTTCCTCTTGTAGATCCACTTCACACCAATGCATTTCGCTCTCTCTGGTAGGTCAGTAATCGACCACATTTGATTCCTTTCGATAGAGTTGATTTCTTCATCCATAGCTTCTCTCCATTTTATTGATTTTGCGGGTTCTTTGAAGGTAGTAGGGTATTTAGAACTTATTTCCTTAATTAGATATTCCTCATCATCAGCAGCGTTTATAGAGATGTAGTCTTAAAGATACCGTGGATGTCTTTTGGTTCTTCCCTTTCTTCCATCATCTGTTTTATCTACTTCTGTTTGTGTTACAGGTTGATTCACCTGAATTTCTTCTCCTGTTACTATTGTAGGCAGATTTATCTCTTCATATGATAGAACTCGCTTGAAGTACTCCTCCACATTCTATGCTTCTTTAATCTCCAACAGTTCAAATTATCTTCTTAAGTGTTCGAGTAGCGACTTATTCACTCGATCATTCCCTCCAAACTTGCTTTTCATCGACTCCCATATCACCTTGGATGATCCCATATCCAAGATTTGCTTAAGAGTTATCCTATCAATGGTTTGATAGAGATAATGCTTCACTTTATGGTCATTTGTTTTTGCATCCTCCGATATCCGTCTCTGTTCTTCCGAGAGCACCATTGTGGACATCGGCTCGTTAACTCCCTTCTCAATTAGACTCAACAATCCTTTTGCTTAGAAGAAGTACCTCACTCTAGTGATCCCAATGCCCATTGAATTTGGACAACTTCATTTTGTCGTCTTCCATTTCTTTTCACTCACCTTTAAGAAAACTTTCACCTCTCTCTTTAAGGATTCCGAGCTTTGATACCAATTTTTAATGTTCTCAAGAATTCTGTAAAATGGTTTTCTGATTAATTCAAAAACTGATTACAATGGCTTTTATAAGCCTTAGAAAACTTAATGGATCCTAAAAAATAGCAAACCAAACTACGCTTAATAACAAACCACTTCTAATGTCCATAAGACTCGGACTTCTTAACAACTAACATACTCTTGACACAAAACTAACAAACACTTAAGAGACTTGAGCTTGTTTTGTTCCAACACGATTACCCTGGTTTTCTTAGATTCAGTTTAAGGTTCCTCATTTCATAAAGGATCAATTTCATTGATCATATATATATATTCAATTGACAGAATGGATATCTCATTTCTAAGGCAATGATCGTGGTCTTACTAATATACATGGAGCATCGGAAAGGATCAAATTTTCCATATGGTCTTCGACTTTGATAGGGAAGGTGATTGGTAGTATGAGGTAAGGGCTACTTTACAATCTCATTTTACATGTGGAGTTTATTAGCTGAATCAATTTATTGGGTTTTCTGTTCATTAACATCACCTGATTTATACAGCCAATGGAACTACAGGGTCTTGATAGCATCAAATATCTCCTTATTTTGGGGTTTGATTTTGAGGTTATAATGGATCACCTTAAATGGAATTTCATATCATGCTGGATATGTATTTGAATCTGGCGAATCTTCTATGACTTATGGAGAAGGGGTTTGTAACAGTCCTCATTGGTTGGTATGACACTCATATATTTGTGACTATGGTTGAATATGTTTGTTGTAGTTTATGGAGAACATCGGGGTGTTGGGTCTTACGTAAAAGAAGACAATACACAAGTATTGAGGAAATTACCAGCTGTCGAGCAGGTAGATCTTGGGCAAGAGGTCATTTAAGGAAGGAAGTAAGGCATGTGTATCTGGGAAGAATCGAGAGATGGTAACACCAGATAACAAAGATGAGGTCATGAATGGTCAAAAGAAAACAGAAAAAACTGAGAAGTTGATGAATGACGACTTAAATAATGAAGATAGAAAGGATCATGAAGTAGGGATGGAGATGGAAAGATCAACGACTAACATGTTACAGGTTGCAGACTCGGTTATGCAGGATATGTTAGTGGAATCGGATATTGATATAAAGGAGAGAATCGTCTCCAAGAATAATGCAAACGTAATTGTAAATGTTAATCCAATACATAGGATAAAGTTGGTCAAAGCTGGGTTTACAATTGGCGAAAGCAAAAAGATATGGCTGGTCCAAATAGGCTTCACCTTGAAAGAAGATAATGTCTAGAATTTCAACAAAGAATGGAGATGGGGTTCAAATGCAAAGAGTTCCCCAAATCCGGATAGGATAATCAATACATTTAAGGTAAATCCGAAATAATGAGAACTGAAGGTGGGTATGAATTTTCTTTTGGTTTGATTTTATTATTGAATTAATCGGATGTAGTTTGGCAGGAGTTGATCACAGAGTTGATAACTCCAGTTTTTGTCCAATCTGTCTTGGGATCAAATGTTTTTTCGTCTGGTAATCTCTTATTATGTATGTATTGTGTCAAGGGATTGATATTAAAGGATCAATCCGTACGGCCCTAGTCTTTTTATGTCTTGATAAATGGACTAGGCAGCCTATATCTCAAGAAAACTTAGAAAGAATAACAAACTAGGAAAAACAAGGAGTGACTTTCAATATCTCTTATATTGATGGAAATGTTGGATGATTACAAATGATGATCTCATACCTATATTTACAAAACACTTCCAAAATGGGTGGTGGAGATTAATCTAATCCAATGGCTATAACAAAGATACTCATAAAGAAGGCAGATCTTCAGGGATCAAGGGCGTATCTTCAGGGATCAATGGTAGGTCTTTAGGGATCAAGGACAAATCCTTAGAGATCTTTGGTTGACTTCCCATTAACGTATATTTGTTGAGGAAGACTTTCCATACTTAACGATTTAAGAAGAATTCTTCTAGATTGTGGGTCAGGCCTATCCGCTATTTGTACGGACCAAGGATTCCCGAGATGTCCAGCCCCTGACATTTTCTCCCACCTAATTCAGCGATGCCCTTGTTGCCGTGAGTGCTTTTAGCTTTTCCTTGAACTACCACAAATTCACTTCAGGCTCCCATGATGCCTCAGATTCGGGTAGTCCTTTCCATTTGATAAGGAAGTGTATTTCTTGAGGAATACCACGTTTCCAAACTACCTTTGGTGCAAGCGCTTCTTCCACTTCCTTGTCGTATGACTTGGTTATGATTGGTGGTGCTTGACTGGACTGTCCACGAATTTCATCTTCCATGTCTTCGGAAAATGGTTTAAGCATGCTGACATGGAATACCGGATGAATCTTCAATGATTCAGGTTGGTCAATTTTGTAGGCGACCTTGCCTATCTTCGTCGTGACTTTATACCTTTCATATCTCCAAATGAGTCCATTGTGCATATTTATGAATACTTTGAACTGTTGAGGAAGGAGTTTCACCAAAACTTGGTCCCCCACTTTCAAGTCCAATTGTCGTCTCTTTCCATCAGCCCACTTTTTTATGCGCTTCCAGAAATTTTCCAAACAAACCCGAGCAAAATCTGCATGATCTTCCTATGTTTGAACTATTTTATGTGCACTAGGACTCTGTGTCTCGTTGTATGATATGGTCATTGCATGGGGAGTTATTTGCTGTTGGCCGGTAGCTAGCTCAAGCGGACTTTTGTCGATTGCCTCGCTCCGTTGTAGATTATAAAAGAATTGAGCGATGTCCAGCATTTTCACCCAGTTTCCCTGATTTGAAATCACAAAATGCCGAAGATAACATTCAAATAAGGAATTTGCTCGCTCTGTTTGGCCGTCTGTTTTGGGGTGGAAGCTTGTTAAGAAATTAAGCCCCACCCCAAGGATTTTGAACAACTCCGTCCAGCTTCCCAGTAAAGCGAGGATCACAATCCCTTACAATGTTCATCGGCAGCCCCCACAACTTGACCATGTTCTTGAAGAATGCACGCGCTGTGTCCTCAGCCATGCAATCTCGTGGACAAGCTATAAATGTTCCATACTTAGAAAATGGATTGATTATCACCATGATCGACCCAAACCAATAAAATGTGGGTAGTGCACTGATGAAATCCAAGGAAACTGATTCCCAAGGTCGAGTCGGTATTGATAGTGGTTCTAGCAGTCATGCGGGTTGTCTATTCTATGACTTATCTTGCTGGCATACTAGGCACGTCTTCACGTAGATCTTTATGGTGTCTCGCATCCGTATCCAAAAGTATACCATTTCTACGAGGGCTAATGTCCGCTTCTGTCCCGGATGCTCCGCTCAAGGATTGTTATGGCATTCCCAGATAATGTCTCGCTGTAGACTTCTATGGTTTGGGACATACACCCATCTATCCTTGGTGTAGAGTACGCCATCCTCTACCCAAAACCAGACAGTATTCCCCTCTAACGCCAACTTCACCAATTCTTTGGATGTAGAATCGTGGTCAAGCTGCTCTCGTATTCGTTCCAAGATGGTATCTTCAACTTGACTAATCGCCGCAAGCTCAACTTTGAGACTTAGTGCATCAGCCACAATGTTTCCCTTCTCTGGTTTGTACTCCAAGGAAAAGTCAAACTCGGCCAAGAAATTTTGCCACCTGGTTTGTTGCCACATTGTCCGTTTTTACGGAGAAAGAAACTCCCAAGAGATAGTATCGCCAAACTCGTATGCGATGAACAATTGATGTTCTTTCCTTCTCTTGTACTGTGTAACACCTTTCCATATCATTTAGCTGACGACTTTGAAAGGCTATGGGGTGTCCCTCCTGCATTAGAATTCCCCGATAGCAAAGTTTGAAGCGTCGGACTGTACATCGAAAGGAATACCAAAATCGGGAAGAGTGAGGACAGGTTCTTGGAAGATGGACGCCTTAAGTTATTCAAATGCCTACTTACATTGGGCCCCATTCCCAAGTCTTTGCCTTCATACGAAGGTCGGTCAATGGTGCTGCATTCTTAGAATATCCTTTGATAAACCGCCTACAGTAATTCACAAGTCTAAGGAATGACCGTAGTTCTGATACCTTGATTGGTGCTTCCCATTATGTGATAGTGGATATCTTGGCATTGCCCATTTTAAGCTTCCTCTGCCCAATAACATGCCCTAGGAATTGCACTTCCTCCGTAGCAAATGTGCACTTCTCCCTTTTTACGTATAGTTTTTTATCTCGTAGATATTTGAACATGGTCTGAAGGTGTCACACGTGTTCCTCTATAGATTGGGAGTATATGAAATTGTAATCCAGATAGTCTACCACAAACCGGTCCAAGTAGGACTGAATAATCTGGTTCATGAGTGTAACGAGGCTGGAGCATTTGTGAGTCCGAACGACATGACCCTCCACTCGAATGATCCATACTGAGTAACACACGCGGTCTTAGGCTCATCCCCTTCCGCAATCAAACCTGGTAGTACCCGTTCTGTAGGTCCATTTTGGTGTAGACCTTTGCACTACCTAGTCTATCGAACAAGTCTGCAATCAATGGAATCGGGTAATGGTTTTTGATGGTTACCTTATGCAGCGCTCGATAGTCCACTTACATACTCAAGGACCCATCATGCTTAATTTGGAATAACACCGGAGCGCCGTAGGGAGCCTTTGACAGTCTCAACATTCCTGTTGAAAGTAACTCATCGAGTTGCTTCCTTAATTTTACCAGCTCAGAGGGGCTCATGCGGTATTTAGCCATTGCAGGCGGTTTAGCCCCAACTTCCAGCTCGATCTGTTGGTCAACCTGTCTCCTAGGCAGTAACTCCTTGGATAGCTTAGCCGGTATCATGTCCTTGTTCTGTTCAAGGACCTTCTTGATCATAGGAGGGATGACAGAGGCTTCTCCAAACTCTTCATCCTTTTTTAACATCGCGAGATATGTTGGCTCACCTTTCTTTATACCCTTGGAAAGTTTCATGGCTAAAAGTTGCCTAACTTCTCCATCACTTGCAACGTCCACAGTGGGAATCATGCACATCGAGCCCTTCTCAAGGATACGCACAGTACTGAGGGCAGACATTGGTATTGCCAAAAATTTTCTCTGAAAATCAAGGCCTAACACCACCTTGAAATCATCCATAGGTATGGCAAAAAAATTTCACTGTATCTTTCCACATTCCAACTGATGTGATCCTTACGAGAAAGAGTTGCTCATCCAAGATCGGCGAACAAAGTGTGGGATGCAGATTGGAAGGAGCGGAAGACAAATGGCCAGTTTAAGATGTTTATGAACGATCAAAATGAGAATGGGACGAGATGGAGAGATGGACGGTGGAATGAATAAAACGAAAAGAAGAATGGATCGATGGGGACTAGAACAAGGCCACAGATGAACCTTGAACAACCCGACTTCTCTCGGCTGGATATGATACACCGGCCCAAAGAAGGATTTTGTGAACTAGCTAACTGGATATTACACACCAAAAAAGGATTCACTAGACAAGTATATATGATACACTACTTGGATTTAACCAAAAAATTTAGAGTTCTTATTAAAAAATTGGATAAAAAATTCGATAAAAGAATACATCATGACCATGGCCGAATTTATATAGAGAGGAGAGTGAGAAAGGAAGAGACCAATCGGTAGTCAAAGCTTGGCTTGCATGTCTGGCACAAATTCCAAGAAATGCAAGACCAAAACCAAACAAATTACAAAGTAGTCAAACCTATCTTAATTGCACACGCCAAAGACAAAGAAAAAGAAATGGGCCAGGCCAAAACAAGGCAAAATTCTGATCCAATATATGTTGTAGGCCTTAAGTAAATGGAAATGTAAATGTTTATCCAGACCTCATTAAAAACCTTGGTGAGAAAAACTCATTGGGACAAAACCCCACCAAAGAAAGAGCACCAAGATAAACACTTTTCCCATTAATTTAATTCAAAATTACCAAACTTGATTGATTCTGTTCTAGAGAAGTTTGAGTCATGTAGGCGCCAACAACTTGTTGTAGTGCCTTAGTCCTTGATCGCGTCATTGGACCGGTTAAAATTGTCCATGGGTCTTGATCCATGGCCGCTGGTTTGGGTCGTGGCTTGATCCGTGACAGGTTCCTGGGACGTATGCCGGTCGAGGCTGGTCTGTAGCGAGCACGATAGGGAACTGGTCGGGAGCGGGTTGGTAGCACAGACGGGGCACGGTCGGGGGCTGGTCGTGTGATACAAACGCGGACCGTCCTTCGGGTCGTCCTGTGGTACGCCTGTGATGCAGAGGTTTTGTGTCAAATAAATCCACAATAACCTACAATGTCTATTGCAAGTAATTGAGGTTCAAATCCATATGAAACCTAGAATAACACATTAGGACTGTAATCATTTGAATTAATCTAGAAAATCAGTTAGTTTGTTCGTCTTGTGACTACCGGTTTAACTCTAATATAATCTAAATGAAATACTACTTAAATCTTGGTTAATATAATGGCTAAGCGAATGGTTTCAGGTGAAGTTTCATTAGGGGGACAAGAATTATTATCCATCCAGTAGAATTGTTATTCTTAGTATCTCTAAACTATGCACATAACATGATTAACACACTCTCATGTAATTAATCATCATGCAAGATCAATCAACTATCAAACTCTCATCCAAAGGTCAATTGTCTACAATTATTAGGTTCAGATTCAGACTACACACCTATCAATCTAACATCATCTCTCAATGGTTAGAAATGAAGAGCCCCGTAAATGGCTTGATCGGGATCTCAATCAAACATCTCTCGGGAGATGAAACCTTAAATCCAGATTAAATTCTCTCAAACTAATTCTGGCATTAAACTCAATCAAAAAGATAATCAAACAACTATAACATGAATCATTCATCATTGAAACCCCTAATCTACCAAACCCTAACCATTAAAGGGGAATTACTCACTCATCATCATAAAGAAACATAACAAATTCATAGAAATATTAAACATGAATAAAAAGATAAGGGATTAAGAAATTAGCCAAGATGATTCATCGATAGTCTTAAAGAGGTTCTTCAGAAATCCAAAACTCAAATTCTAAGTCTCCTCAATCACCTGGTGGCTGCAGTCTCTTTCTCTAATGTTCTGCTTAATATAAAAATGACTTAGGGGTGGGTATTTATAGTTTCAAACTAAAACAACCCGACTAAATAAACTAAACTGGTTTAATAATAAAATTTTTGTCAGGTCATCAAACCGGATCGATCGATCCAAAGAAGGATCGATCGATCAGCCAACAAATCGGTTGAACTTAGAGAGTCTTGGTCGATCACTCCAAATATGCAAATGCATGATCCTAAACACTAAAATACACAAAATAATGTTAAAACATATGAAATATGAGATTAAATTAGATTAATATGCACTTATATCAACTCCTCCAGACATGCCTTTTGCTTGCCCTCAAGCAAACAATTAGCATAGTCAGAAAGATGATTTATTCTGGAACTCAGAGCCAAGCCATATTGGTCAAATTTTAAGATAAGTATCCAAGTTAGAAGTTTTATAACATTTTAGCCATATCCATCACAACTTAACTCAGACCAAACCTTTATTCACACAAGTATTCATATCAGCCATCTCTTTTAACATTCATTAAACTCTAGATCGTGAATCATACTAAGCATTTTCAGCAAACTCATTTGGCTAACAGAAAAGTCAAGAGATTAAAATGATCTCTTCTTCCATGGGTTTTAATGATCAGTGTAGAGAACTCTCAAAAATTAGAATGAACTTTAGAAAAATGCTAAAGGTAAATTCCAATAGGTGCATACAAGACTAGATTCTCATCTACCCAAAATATACTACCCTTTTAAAACTATACCCAAGCTCAAATATTCCACTGAATGATCTTAGTAATAACCTTTACTAGACATTGCTGCTTGTTATGCCATTTAGATCAATCTAAAGCTTCCAAAATCTATTCCTTTAGCACATTTACTTCTTGGAGAGGGGTAATAATCTCAATCAACCTAGCGGGTTTGGATTTTCTTATAGCTGGTTCTTGTCTAACTCCTTTTTTTATTATTCTCTTCTTTTTTTTTTAGTTGCAAGAACCTTTCACCTCTTTTTTAAAACACTTCCAATTCCCTTTACTAGACTTCGAGTCCTCTTTTCTTGGTTTCCCTTTTCTCTCCTAAAGTGTCTTCTCCCTTTTCTCTTTTTTTTGTTAACTTCTAAACTCACTAATACCCATTTTCTATTCTCAACAAGCTTTCACCTAGTCCTAATTGGCTCAAAAAGAGTGAACCAAAACTACATGAGAAGCTAATCCTGTCGCTCCTATCTAACACATTCTACCAAGTTCATTCCAAAAATAAGGCCTTAAATTCTCACAACTAATGACATGGTCTGAATAAAAAGATAGGCTAAGGGTAGGGAAAATGCTATTTGGATCACAAAGAGTGGTAAAAATGATATAAGAGATCCAAATATGTATATGTAGTATCCATGAGTTCACATCCTACGCAAAGTATGAAAATTCTAAATTCAAATTAAATTATAATAGATAGGAGATGGTATCAAATCAAAACATGATGCAATCAAAGTCAATCTAATATCAAGGATTCCATATATAGATCAATCTTATATTTCGACTAGTAGTTTATGTACCACATAACTAATAACTCGAGTATTGAATATAATGATACAAGCAATATACTTAATAAAGGCATTTTCATCATAATTTCTTATGTAAATGCAATGCAGTCCTAAATGCCTAACTTAGATACAATAAGTCCAGAAAAACAAAATGCACACAAGTATCCTCCCCCGGACTTACCTTATACCGTTCTGGTGTTAAAATAAACTAAAGGAAGATAAAATCAAAGTAGATACAATAAAAGAAAAGAAAAGAAAAGAAAAGAAAAGAAAGAAAAATACGCTATCAGTGGTCCTCAGGGCTGACGCTGCGGCTCTGGCGACATCTGCGTTGGGGCAATCTAACATCGGGGTCTGACTCGGTATCGTCAGCAGCGTCGTGTTTCCTGTGTCCAGCAAAATCAAGAATGTCTATCACACCCTTTGTAGCTGCATCCGTCTCTGTAGTCCGTGAAGCGCGGAAGCAAGATGGTGGCAGAGGACATCGGATCCTGGCTATAGCTTTCCACATCCGCTGCATCATCGAATGAGTCTTCCTGTGAGACTCAACTACCCAGTCTCTGAACTCCGCATCGGTTGCATCTGAGGAATATGGTGGAAGATCATACTCTTCCGTATATGGAGGGAGAGCGTACTCGGCCTCATGAATCTCATGCGTCTGCTGCGGGAAGTCGGTCAGGAATCTGTCGTCCTCTTGATGGGCTTGAGAAGTAGAGGCTCTCGATGAGCTGCCTCATCGTCGAGATGCGACATGGTGGCTCTGTAGGGACTCCTCAGGAAGGGCAAACTCCAGGTTGGCCCTAGATGTGAGGGCAGTGAATTGTCAGAGAGGGAGCTTGCATTACTGAGTGGCTCCCGTGCGATCCTGGAACTGATAAATGTAACCTGGCTTGAGGATGCCACTGTTCCGAAAGTACTGCTCGTCGAACAGGGTGATCCTGGGCTCGATGGGTGTGGATCCAAGATTGATCCCGTGATACATGAAGAGTGGAGTCAGTAAACTCACAATCCGCTCGACCTTCTTGTTCACCGTGTTGAGGCCGCGAGTCTTCTTGGAGATCAGGTTCTCTGAAAATATTGCACCCAAGCTGGTGCGCAGCTCTGAGGGAGGTGGACTGGTGTAGATACCCCTAACAAAATACGGGAGTCCAAATAACATTAGCTCGTCCTTCCTAATCGCTCCGGACTCCTCTTTGGCAAACAAAATGTTGCCAATAATCTTAGCGACCACACAAACCATGGGGTTCCGAATATGGATCAGCTTAGCCGCTCTCGACTCGTATAGTCCCAAGCCAATCAGGCTCCATAGCTCCACAGCCTGAGGGAAATCTGAGGGCCAGTTGCATCTCTCTGCGGTCCTGTCAAACCCATAAAGATCACAGAGCTCCAAGAGATATATCTCGTAGAGGACCCCACTGGAGAAGTAGGAAAGGATTCCCTCGCTCGCTGCAGGCATCGCTCCATCCCCATATCGGAGTTCTACCAAAGCAATGAACTGTCATACTAACTCAGGGAAGAGCGGGTACGACTGGTATGCAATCCACTCTAAGCCTATCTCCCGCAGCATGGTACAAACCTCCTCTCTAATACCCATCCTCTGAAGTGTCCGCTCGCACACAAACCGGGTATGTGCCATCTCAATCCGCAATAGACCATTGTAGAATGTACAATGGTGATGTGTCCATGGGTCACCATGCTTGAAGTTCTGGTATCCTGTCTCCCTATGAATCTACTTCATCGTGGTGCGCGGAACTATCTCCGTTCTACAGAACAGCTCATCATGCGGCGAGAACGGTGTGTTTTCTGGTCGCGGCCAAGGGTTGGAGGTGGTTTTCGGCTCATCTGTTGCTGCCTGACGAGAGGATGATGCTGTGGCCTTGCCTCGTCTCCTGTGTCTGTGCTCCTCTAGTCATGTCTTTGTAGATTGAAAATAAGGTTGATGAAAATGGAAAGATCTTGCAAAATCGGTAAATATATGCCCAAAAATTGTTCAATTCCGTGAAGAATAGAGAGAGTTATGAGGTTTTGAATTTTTTTTAATTTTTCTCTCAAAAATCGTGAGAGGAAGAAGATGAAATTCAATTTTTTTGATCTTTAAAATCGGGTTTTGGGTTTTACATTTGTGTTTTTTGGTTTAAATTAAGGGAAAAATAGACCGGTTTATTTACCTCGGTAGAGGATCGATCGATCGCCATAAGGATCAATCGATCCAAGATACTCACGACAATGTTCTTGGTTTAGATCGATCGATCTTTTTCGGAATTGTCGATCTCGGTCCTAGACGGATTATTCTCTCCTCCTTTCGATCGATCGATCGATCTGGGAACGGACAGATCGATCTTGGTTTTAGACGTATTCTTCTTGGTTGTCGAACGATCGGTCTGAGTTAGACTGATCGATCCTGATTCCTCACATTACCTTTTCATCTGATTGGATCAATTGATCTTGTATAGAATCGATCGATCGTCTCCCGTAGTACCACTGCAACAAAAAAAAAAACAGTGCTAGATCAATACTAACTAAAACAAAAGTGAAACAAAGAAAAAAATATGTACTCATTAGTTGCCTCCCAGAAGCGTTTGTTTAACGTCACTAAGCTTGACGTGATGCAGCAGCTTTTTATGCGGGGGTGGGGTCAGAGAGTGAAATCTTCTCTGCGAAGCTGCCCCTTGAATTAGCTAGGTATGCCTTGATTCATTGACCATTGAATGTGATATGTTCTCCTGAATTATTCTGAAGAGAGATAGCTCCGTACGGTCGAGCTTCTATGACTGTGAAAGAACCAGACCATCTCGATTTAAGCTTCCCTGGGAAAAGTTTCAGTCTCGAATTAAACAGCAAAAATTTATCTCCTACCATGAACTCCCTTCAAACTATCTTTTTGTCATGAAAAGCTTTTGCTTTTTCTTTGTAGATCCTGGAGTTTTCATAGGAGGTACGACGCATCTCATCAAGTTCTTCTAGATGAACCAGATGTCTCTCATAAGCAGGCTTGAGGTAAAAATTCAGCAATTTAGTTGCCCAGATAGCCTTATACTCTAATTCGACTGGCATATGAAACACTTTTCCATACAGCATGTTGAAAGGTGTAGTTCCCAACGGTGTTTTATATGTTGTACGATAGACCCATAATGCTTCGTCTAATTTTCAGGACCAGTCCTTAGGAGCCTTTTGAGCCGGCTTCCTCAAAATTTCCTTGATTTGATGGTTAGACACTTCCACTTGTCCTGATGTCTATGGAAGATATGGAGTAGCCACTTTATGGTGTACACCATATTTCTGTATGAGGTTCTCAAAAACCTTATTGATGAAATGACTACCTCCATCACTAATCACAATTCTTGGTACACCAAACCTCGGGAATATGATTGATTTGAACAGTTTGATAACCATCTTTGCATCGTTGGTTGGACTTGCAACTGCCTCAACCCATTTGGACACATAGTCCTCAGCAACCAAAATATAGAGATTTCAATATGAGGAAGGAAATGGTCCCATGAAGTCTACAGCCCAAAAAACAAAGACCTCAACTTCAAGAATAAACTTTTGAGGCATTTCTTATTGTTTCCTAATCTTCTACTGACGTTGACAGTCATCACATTTGAAAATAAAAGCATTGGTGTTCTGACGTTGACAGTCATCACATTTGAAAATAAAATCATTGGTGTCTTTAAACAATGTAGGCCATCAAAATTACCAAACTTGATTGATTCGGTTCTAGAGAAGTCTGAGTCATGTAGGCGCCAACAACTTGTTGTAGTGCCTTAGTCCTTGATCGCGTCATTGGACCGGTTAGAATTGTCCATGGGTCTTGAACCATGGCCGCTGGTTGGTCAGGGCCGGGTCAATGTCTTGGTGAGTCCACTTAGGGAGTTTCAAGGTTTGGGTCGTGGCTTGATCCGTGACAAGTTCCTGGGACGTATGTCGGTTGAGGCTGGTCTGTAGCGAGCACGATAGGGAACTGGTCGGGAGCGGGTTGGTAGCACAGACGGGACACGGTCGGGGGCTGGTCGTGTGATACAAACGCGGAGCGTCATTTGGGTCGTCCTGTGGTACGCCTGTGATGCAGCGGTTTTGCGTCAAATAAATCAACATTAACCTACAATTTCTATTGCAAGTAATTGAGGTTCGAATCCACAGAAAACCTAGAATAACACGTTAGGACTGTAATGATTTGACTTAATCTAGAAATCAGTTAATTTGTTTGTTTAGTGATTATCGGTTTAACTCTAATATAATCTAAATGAAATACTACTTAAATCTTGGTTAATATAGTGGTTAAGTGAATGGTTTCAGGTGATGTTTCATTAGGGGGACAAGATTTATTATCCATGCAGTAGAATTGTTTTTATTAGTATTTCTAAACTATGAACATAACCTGATTAACACACTCTTATGTAATTAATAATCATGCAAGATCAATCAACTATCAACCTCTCATCCAAAGGTCAATTTTCTACAATTATTAGGTTCAGGTTCAGACTACACACCTACCAATCTAACATCATCTCTCAATGGTTAGAAATGAAAAGCCCCTTAAATGACTTGATCAAACACCTCTCGGGAGTTGAAACCCTAAAATCCAGAATAAATTCTCTAAACAAATTATGGCATTAAACTCAATAAAAAATGATAATCTCATAACCCTAACATGAATCATTCATCATTGAAACCCCTAATCTACCAAACCCTAACTATTCAAGGGGAATTACTCACTCATCATCATAAAGAAACAAAACAAATTCATAGAAACATTAAACATGAATAAAAATATAAGGGAATTAAGAAATTAGCCAAGATGATTTGTTGATTGTCTTAAAGAGGTTCTTCAGAAATCCAAAACTCAAATTATAAGTCTCCTCAATCACCTGGTGGCTGGAGTCTCTTTCTCTAATGTTCTACTTAATAAAAAAATGACATAGGGTTGGGTAGTTATAGTTTTAAACTAAACCAACCGGACTAAATAATCTAAAATGGTATAATTACAAAATTTCGGCCATGTCATCAAACCGGATCGATCGATCCAAAGAGGGATAGATCGATCAGCCAACGAATCAGTCGAACTTGGAGAGTCTTGGTAGATCTTGGGTATTCCTACAGACTTGAGTAGTTGCGATCGATCGGTCTGAGAATAGATCGATCGATCCTGGTGAATATTTTTTCTCCTTAGTTCCTTAACACTTGTTTAATGCTGTATTTTCACCTTTACTTGATTCCATTGCATCATCACTATTCGGGAAACTCCGAAACTCCTGAAAAGAACTCAAAACACTCCAATTATACAAATGCATGATCCTAAACACTAAAATGCACAAATGATATAAACTACCCTAGAATGATGCTATGTGAATGACAAAATGATGTTAAAACATATGAAATATGAGATTAAACTAGCCTAATATGCACTTATATCAGCCTGGAACCTCCATCGTTCGTTTGTACGTCTGTTTGTCAGTTCGTGCGGTCGTCCTTGTCCAATCCAAGGTTATTGGTCTCGACCTGGATCACATCATCCCCTCCCTCTTGAAGAGGATTTTTCCTAAAATCCTGATCATCTGCACAAAAAGGAAGTAAATCAGAAACATTAAAGCTAGAACTGACTGAATACTTACCTTGGAGATCCAATTCATAGGCGTTGTCATTGATGCGTTTCACGACCGTGAATGGTCCATCAACTCTTGGCATCAACTTGGAATGACGTTCAGCGGGAAGTCCATCTTTGCGCAAATGAATCCAGACTTGTTCCCCAGGTTGGAACACAACCTTCTTCCAATGTTTATTAGACATCTTAGTGTATTGCTTTGTCTTGGCCTCGATATTAACTCGAGCCTGCATGAATCTGCTTGAACAATTGCGCCTTTTGTTCATCATCAATACTAGCACGCTCACTCAAAGATAAAGGAATTAGATCCAACAGTGAGATAGGATTAAAGCCATATACAATCTGGAATGGTGAATGCCTAGATGCAGAATGCACATAATGATTATATGCAAACTCAACATGTGGCAAATGATCCTCCCAAGGCCTAAGATTCTTACTTTCAAAGCAAGAGGGAACCTAAGGTCCTACTGACCACTTCTGTCTGACCATCACTCTCAGGATAACATATTGTCAAAAACCAAAGTTTAGTCTCTAATTTAGTCCGTAATGTCCTCCAAAAATGACTCAAAAACTTAGTGTCTTTGTCTGATAATATTGACCTAAGTATGCCATGTTAAAAGACAATTTCTTTAAAGAAAAGATTGACAATATTCAAAGCATCATCAAACTTGTTACATGCAATAAAATGCGACATTTTTGAGAAGCGGTCTACTACCACAAAGATGTTATCATTACCATTACGAGTCTTAGGCAGTTCTAAATATGAAATTCATTGATAAATCTACCCAAGGATGCAAAGGAATTGGTAAAGGGTGATATAAACCGTTGGACTGAGTCGTAGATTTAGCCATTTTACAGTTAGCAAAACGTACAGATTCTTTGAGCGTCCCTTTTCATATGCAGCCAATGGAAGTGTTCTTCATGTTGGCCATCGTCTTGGCTATTCCAAAATGTCCCATAAGTCCTCCGGAATGAGCCTCTCTGACAAATAACTCACGCAAGGAACAATTTGGAACACACAACATATTCTCATAAAAGAGGAATCCATCTTGTTGGAAGTAATGCCCTACAGAAACCTTAGAACATGACATATAAATTGCTCCATAGTCAGGGTCAGTCTCATACAGTTACTTAATATGATCAAAGGCCATTAATTTAACTTTCAAAGTGGATAATAGAGTATACCTACGTGATAGTGCGTCGGCCACGATGTTATCCTTTCCTTGCTTATACTTAATCACGTTTGGGAAAGTTTTAATGAACTCCATCCATTTTGCATGACGCTTATTCAACTTGTTTTGGCTCTTAAGGTGCTTTGAAGACTCATGATTAGTGTGAATCATGAATTCCTTTGGTCATAAATAATGTTGTCAAGTTTAGAGAGCTCACACCAACGCATAAAAATCCTTGTCATATGTAGGATAATTCAATGTAGCTCCTCCAAATTTCGCGCTGAAATAAGCAATTGGTTTCCTTTCCTGCATGAGCATGTTGAGCACCACACTCAATCTCAAATGTATTAGCAAAATTAGGCAACATAAGTAAAGGAGCGTGAGTAAGCTTGTCGTTAAGCGTCTGAAACGCTTGTTCCTGAGCAGCTTCCCATTTATAGCCAACTTCTTTCTTGATGATTGTTGTCAGTGAGGCTGCTATGGTACTGAAGTCATGAACAAAGCGTCTATAGAATCCCGCTAAGCCATGAAAGCTTCAGACTTCACTAACGGTTTTAGGAGTGGGCCAATCATGGATTTCCTTAACCTTTTCTTCATCCACACGCACTCCATCTGCACTAACAACAAAACCTAGGAAAACCACGTTATCCGTACAAAAAGTGCATTTTTTCAAGTTAGCAAACAAACTGTCCTTCCTAAGGATTTCTAAGAAAGCCTGAACATGTTTAACATGCTCTTTTAATGATGTACTATAAATGAGGATGTCATCAAAATAGACTACAACGAAATGCCCAATAAAATCCCTAATAATATGATTCATAAGCCTCATGAATGTACTAGGTGCATTAGTAAGCCCAAATGACATTACAAGCCACTCATATAAACCATGCTTAGTTTTAAATGCAGATTCATCCCCTTCTTTCATGCGTATTTGATGATATCCACTTTTAAGATCAATTTTTGAAAACATTCATGGACCATGCAATTCATCAAGCATATCATCCAAAAGAGGTATGAGATGGCGATACTTTACCGTGATGTTGTTGATTTCCCGACAATCAACACACATTCGCAACTTACTGTCTTTTTTTTGGAACCAATAAGACAGGTACAACACAAGGACTGAGGCTTTCACGGATGTGGCCTTTGCGTAATAGTTCCTCAACCTGTCTTTGTAACTCCTTAGTCTCATTGTGTTCGTCCGGTATGCTGGTCGATTGGGTAAGGCCGCCCCTGATACAAAATCTATTTGGTGTTCTATACCACGAACATGGGGAAGACCGTTAGGACATTCTTCAGGAAACACGTCATGATATTCCTGTAAAAGATCAGCCAAAGTGCTCGAGAGCTCTGACTTTTGTTTAGATAAGAGGCAAGTTTCCTTATATATAATCATTAGAACCAGTTTCCCACAATCCAACCCCTTAGTCAGCTCACTAGCTTTCATAAGAAAATTGGATTTACCACTTGGTGCTTTTGGTTTACTAGTTTTGGTCCTTTGTTGTTTGAGTTACAATTGATCAAGGTATACATCTTGAGGGGTCATAGGTATCAATGTGGTCTTTCGGCCTTTGAAAGGAAAGTAATGGCGGTTTATGAAACCGTCATGTGTGACTTTGCGATCAGATTGCCATGGCCGCCCAAGTAAAATATGTCCCGTCTCCATTGGTAGGACGTCACAAAGAACTTCATCTTTGTATTACCTGATCTCCAGAGGTACTAACATTTGATGGGTTACACGAAGTTCTCCAGTATCATTAAGCCATTGAAGTGGGTACGGTTTTGGGTGCTCTTTCTCCAGAAGTCCTAACTTCCTGACCATAGACTCACTAGCCACATTAGTATAACTACCACCATCAATAATTAAATTACATACCTTGCAATTACAGGCAACGTGAATGGAACAAGTTCTCATGTTCTTCTTGTTCATCAGCCTTAAATTGAACACTCAGGGATCGACGGACCACCAAAAGTTGACCATATACAGGCGGCTCTAGGCCTTCATCAAGGTCCGGTTCAATCCTTGGGTCGTCTTCTTCTTCGTCCTCAGTATGAACTTTACCGTTTTCTAGGACCACCATAATCTTCTTATTAGTGCACTCATTAGCATAATGGCGAAGTCCTTGACATTTAAAATAGCGTATGTCACGCGTCCTCGTTGGCCGTTCCAAGGCTTTGCCCTTATCTGGCTGTGGCATGTTAGCTTCGACCTTGGAGGTAATTGGTTTAAAGTATGTGGGTCAAGATGACTTGTAGTCCTGTGGATAGGCTGACTTATGATTCATGTTTCCTGCACCAAAAGAAGATTGAATTTAAGGCTTCCTTTTAAGTTCTTGTTCAATTAAAATAGCTTTATGTAACATTTCTTACAAGTCCACATAATGTTGCATTTCAAGTCGGTCTTGAATGTCACGATTGAGACCACCTAAGAACCAGGACATGGTGGCTTCATGATCCTCAGTCACGCTGGCTCGGATCAAGAGTGTTTTCATTTCCTAGAAACACTCTTCCACACTACAGCCACCCTGTTGTAATTGCCTTAACCGCTGGTGCAAGTCACTATGGAAAAGACTCGGGATAAAACGCCTACACATGACCATCTTTATCTCATTCCAGGTCTCTATAGGGTATTCAACATTGCGCCTTCTAGACGTCACCAACTGGTCCCACCAACTGAGAGCATAATCATAAAATGCAGTCACTAGCACATTAACCTTATTAATTTAAGAATAATATTAGCAATTAAAAACTAATTATATTTTCTGTTCCAATTCTAAGTAAGTTGTTAGATCGCTTTGCCATGGAATGGTGGAATTTTAAGCTTAAGGTGATTGATGTTGTCTTGTTGATATGGTATGGTTGGTATTCACGAGCGCACCTAGGCCGGGTCTGGGTGTTGTGTTCGGAACCTCCACTCTGATAAAACTGAGCCGCGGCCTCATCACGATAAAAATTATGGCGTCCTAGACTCCCCATGACAGAGGATTCATCACGCCTTTCAGGAGTATGTTCACGCCGTTCAGAAGATGAGACACTTTGTTCCTGCCTAGGTGGCTTGGGAAACAAAACGTGTCGACGGACTGGCCTGGGTTCCGGAATAAGGCGTCTTAGATCCTCAATCAGGCCATCACGCAATCCGGCATGCATGGAGTTGAACCGGGCGTTTATCATTTGATTCTTCCTGTTTGTGAGTGTTTCTACCAAGAGTTTTTGATTGGACTCTTCCTCTTCTGAATCACCCATTGAACCATGGAAAATATTAAAATGCCAACTGGCCAGTTAAAAAGTTCTTTGGAAAAGGTCGTATTAGAATTTTAAAACAAACGGCTATATCCTCTTAAAACTTCAAAATTGTTATCCTAATTGTTTTAAAACACAACCGCCCTCTAGAAATTTTTTTTGGTCAATTCAAAGACTTTAAACACAACCGGCTTAAACAACAATAGACTTTTGAAAATTTCAAATGGAAGATTAATGGTCACAAACACTTTTTAAAACCAAACTTTTCAAAGATTCGAATTTAACAAAAAGTTTAAAAAACAACAAAATAAAAGAGAAAGGGGATAGAGTACAGCCTGTTGGTCACTCTGATATCACTTGATGTGATCCTTACGAAAATGAGTCACTCATCCAAGATCGGCCAACAGAGTGTGGGATGCGGATTGGAAAGAGCGAATGATGAACAGTCAGTTTGAAGATGTTTGTGAACAATCAAAATGAGAATGGAACGAGATGAAGAGATGGACGGTCGAATGACTAAATGAAAAAAAGAATGGATCGATGGGGACTAGAACAAGGCCGCAGATGAACCTTGAACAACCCGACTTCTCTCGGCTGGATATGACTCACTGGCCCAAAGAAGGATTTTGTGAACTAGCTAACTGGATATTACGCACCAAAAAGGGATTCACAAGACAAGTAGATATGACACACTACTTAGATTTGACCAAAAAATTGAGAGTTCTCATTAAGAAACTTCGATAAAAAAATTCGATAAAAAGAGTACATCATGGCCATTGCCGAGTTTATATAGATAGGAGAGTGAGAAAGGAAGAGACCAATCGGTGGTCAAACATTGGCTTGCATGTTTGGCACAAATTCCAAGACATGCAAGACCAAGACCAAACAAATTACAAAAAAAGTCAAACCTATCTTAATTGCACATGCCAAAGACAGAAAAATAAATGGGCCAGGCCAAAACAAGGCATAATTCTGATCCAAAATATGTTATAGGCCTTAAGTAAATGGACATGCAAATGTATATCATTGCCTCATTAAAAACCTTGGTGAGAAAAACTCATTGAAACAAAAACCCACCAAGGAACAATCCACCAAGATAAATACTTTTCTAATTAACTTAATTCAAATAACTTTGAATCAGAATTACCAAACTTGATTGATTTGGTTCTGGAGAAGCCTGAGTCATGTAGGACCAACAGCTTGTTGTAGTAAAACCGGTTGGAATGGTACATGGGTCTTGATCCATGGCCATTGGTTGGTTAGGGCCAGGCCGATGTCTTGGTGAGTCCGAATTGGTGCGTTCCAAGGTTTGGGTCGTGGCTTGATCTGTGACAGGTTCGTGGGACGTACGCCGGTTAAGGCTGGTAGGGAGCGGGTCGGTAGCATGGACAGGCACGGTCGGGGGCTGGTCTTGTTATACAAACGCGGGCTATCCTTTGGGTCGTCCTGTGGTATACCTGGAACCTCCATTGTCCGTTCGTCCGTTTGTTTGTTCATGCGGTCGTCCTTGACCAATCCAGGGTCATTGGTCTCGATCTGGATCACATCACCAACTCTCAACTCAACTCCATGTACAACACCATGAAGTGGTTTGGCGGATGCATTCACGGCTTGAGCCATCCATCCCCTTGGTTCATTTTGGACGAGTCTTCTCGCTTCTTCCTCGAAATTAAATTTGTGGGTTGCACTGATGTTAACATCCACATACTGTTAATTTGAAGAAGACAAGAGGAGATTAAATGGCGCCTATGAAGTTACTACGGAGAAAGCGCTTATGTGCTTAAAAGGAAGGAGAATGTTTGTCACTTAACTTAGGCTATCCTTGTATCCAATCATATAAGTAGTCTAACCTTGTAGCCAAACAGGCCTAGACTTAGTTTGTATAGATAGTTCTCTATCTCCTTACTTGTGACCTAAGAGATCATAATCTCATATCTAATAAACTTTCAATCTCTATATTCTCTCTTCATATCTGGCGATTTTATTCTTTCTTCACTCTCTCTAAATCCTTCATTCTTTCATGGTATCAGAGTAATTCTTAATCATAATCTTCCAATCTAAACATTCAATTCTTCATTCTGACCTTCATAATTCTTGCAACCGTGTGTTTTGTACATCTCTTGGTATCAACCTGGTGATTTCAATCGAGTTTTACATCGCTTGCATCATCAAACTCAACAGAAGAAGCCGAAGACAACTCCTTTTGATCATCTTCCTCATTCAGATAGCTCAGCATTATCTTTGAAGATCTTCATTGCCTCAAGCAACCAACCTTCATTACTGTGTGATCCAGACCTCAGATCGATTTCTTTCTTCACTAGAAAGTCTTTAATATTGATTTCGAGAAGTCCATTGTCTCCTTTGTTTAAAAATTCAAGGTGATTGCTACATTGTGAAGAAAGTTTAGGTTCTTTACTAGAAAAGAATCACTGCTTGGATCCAAAAAAGGGGGTAGTTGATATCTTTGGGAAGGTACTTTGGAGTTTTTAGAATTAATCTGATCCTTCTTAGACCTCAAGATGCTTTTTTCTTGAATTTTTTTTAGAATAAATTGTTGGTGGCTTAAGTGATCAGTTAGGTAGTTAAGAGCAGTTAAAACTACCTGGAGGCTGTTAAGTTAGGAAGTTAGGCGGTTAGTTAGGTGGTTAAAGGGGGTTAGATAAGCTGTTAGGCGGTTGTTAGTTGCTGGTCAAGTTGTTAGCAGTTAAAAGCTGTTAGTTTCTGGTCAGGCAGTTAGCGGTTGTTGCAAGTTGGTCCAAGGGGTGGTTAGTTGTTACTTTCTGGTTGGGGTAACAAAGGCGGTTTTAGTTAGCCACACATAAAAAAGGGGGAAACAAAGGGGTTAGGTAGTTAAATAAAGAAGTCTCTACCTAGTTCACAATTTTTTTTTTAGATATGGAGTTCAACAAGACTATCCAAGCTCTAGTGATTTTAAAGAGAGTGAATTACCTCCTGTGGTCTAGAAAATGAAGATCACCTTATGCAATAGGGGTCTATGGAATCATGTTCTCATTAACAAGGCGCCACTCACCGGTTTTAAAGAAGAGGCTCAGGTTGATCAAAATAATGATGAAGCTGATCTGTTGGGGAAATGGTTTCAAGAAGACCAGCTTGTCCTCTCCATTTTACAGAACTCTCTTGAAGGATCCCTTCTAGAAGCTTACTCCTACTGTGATAATGCTAAGGATCTGTGGAAGACACTTAAAAATATCTATGGAAACAACTCCAATCTAATGAGAATTTTTGAGGTAAATAAGTCCTTAAATAAACTCAAACAATAACAAGTAGAGTTCACCAAACATTATGGGACATTTAGAACTTTGTGGGCAGAATTGGACATGCTCAGGCCAGCCACCATTGATCCCATTACTGTCATTGAAAGGAAAAAGCAGGACAAGGTATTTGGGTTACTTATGACTATTAACTCTAGCTACACTGATTTGATAAAACATCTACTAAGGGAAGATAAGCTACCAAGTCTTGAGGATGTGTGTGCTAAGACACAAAAGGAACAAGGTTCTCATGGGCTGTTTGGACACACAGAAGAAATGGCTATTGCACATAAAATCTTCTACAAACCTGAAGAGAAGAAGAAGGTAATCTATGACCATTATAAAAAGATGTTTCACTTAAAGGACTGCTGGATTCTTCACCTTAAACTCAACCCACGGCAGTCAAGGACCAGAATGAGGAACTTTCAAGCTGGGAGTTCCAATCAAGCTGGCGGTTCTGGTCACTACCAAGACGGGAGCTCACACCAAGCTGACGCCTCCTTCTCTCCAATGTATGGCCTTGTTCAAGCCGGGAGCTCCACCATGACAACTCAATCAGAATATGTCAAGAGATCTGACCTAGAAGCCCTTATCAAGGCCTTAAACTCTGGTAATGTGATTGGTAAGTCCTTTCATGCTTATTTTCAAATTTCTACTGATTCTAAACTATTGATAGTAGATTATGGAGCTTCTCATCCCATGATAAGTGATCTAAAATTGATTGAGAACCTAGAACCTGCCATAGGAAATATTCTCATTGCTAATGGAACTAAAGTTCCTATCAAAGGAATATGAAAGTTAAAGTTGTTTAATAAAGAATCAAAAGTATTCTATATGCCATCTTTCACATCTAACCTATTATCTGTTAAAAGAGCTTTCACTGATCTGAATTTTCATGTTATATTTGGTCCTAATGATTTCTTCTTTCAGGATATTGAAACTAGAAGAGTTCTGGGAAAAGGAACTACTAGGAATGACTTGTATGTGCTTGAATATCTTCAACTGAGTGATTCATCAAAACCGTGTGTAGCTAGTATAGATAGTAGAGTGCAAGCTGATCTATGGCATGCTAGATTAGGACACCCACATGCTAGAGCTTTAGAATTGTTAATGCCTAGCATAAAGTTTCAAAATGAATTGTGTGAAGCTTGCATTTTAGGTAAGCATTGTAAAACTGTTTTTAAAAAAATCTAAACACACTTATGAGCATTGTTTTGATTTAGTACACTCAGATGTTTGGACCTCTCCTATCTTGTCTAGGGAAAACCATAAGTATTTTGTTACTTTTATAGATGACAAGTCTAAGTATACATGGGTTACCTTGATTAAATCTAAAGATAGGGTGTTAGAAGCTTTTATTAATTTTTAAACTTATGTGACTAACCAATGCCAAGATAAAGTGTTTTAGATCAGATAATGGTGGTGAATACACTAGCCACAAGTTTCAAAGACATCTTGAAAATTATGGAATCACACATATACTCCTCAACAAAATGGATTAGATGAAAGGAAGAACAAACATTTGATGGAGGTAGTGAGATCCATGATGTTCTACATGAAAGTGCCCAAGCGGTTTTGGGGAGATGCACTTATGACAGCCTGCTATCTAATCAATTGGACACCTACTAAAGTTCTAGATGACTTGTCTCCATTTGAGGTACTAAATCAAACAAAGCCTATTCTTGAACATATAAGAGTATTTGAGTGTATTTGTTTTGTCTTAGTACCAGGTGAACAAAGGAACAAATTAAAATCAAAGAGTACCAAATCAATGTTCATTGGATACTCATCAACTCAAAAAGGCTACCAATGCTACAATCCATAGACTATAAGAGTCCTGGTCTCTAGGGATGTCAAATTCCATGAAACCAAAGGTTACTATGAAGAAGGAACCTGTGATCAGTTCAAAGACATCACCTCCAACACTTCTGATCAAGATGAGAACCTAAGAAAGATTCTAGAAAGCTTTGGTATCACTTCACAACCGGTTCCCAGCCCACGGCCTGATCCCCAACAAGTGCCACAACAATCTCCAATCTCACAGCCACCTCTAGAACAATCATCAAGCCCAGTCCCAGCTCCACAACAATTGCCACAAGCGCCCCCACCACAGGCACACTCACGGCCCTTGGATGCTGCAATTCATCCTCTTGATCATGAGGGGGCAAAACATCTACACATGATCAATATCATTCACAAGACTCAGATGATGAACCAAGACTTGTTTCAGCCTCAAAAAGACAAAAGGATATTCAACTTAACCTTGTACAAGCATTAGAAGAAGAGGACAACACATCTCAAGGAGAACCGGCTGTTGCTCTTAGAAGAAGCACAAGACAGAGATTTCCACCTAATTTCTACTACAATCACAATACATTAGTTCACCATGATCAGGGAGTATGCAATTTAGTTCATACACCTGCTTCTCATGTTGCATTTACCCTAAGTCTTGATAAAGAGCAGATTCCAAGAAGCTATAAGGAAGCAATGGCTATAAAGGAGTGGAGAGAAGCTGTCCAAGCAGAATGCCAAGCTATGGAGAAAAACAAGACATATGCGCCAGCCACATTACCAAAAGGAAAAAAGGCTGTAAGTTCTAAATGGATATTCACCATTAAGTATAAAAGCAATGGTTAGATAGATAAATACAAAGCTAGGTTGGTGGCTAGAGGATTCACACAGACTTATGGTGAAGAATATAAAGATATTTTTGTCCCTGTAGCTAAATTGAACTCTGTTAATGTTTTCTTATCACTTGCTACTAACTTGGATTGGGAATTATGTCAAATGAATGTTAAGAATGCATTCTTGCAAGGTGAATTAGAAGAAGAGGTGTATATTACACCACCACCAGGTTTAGAAGACCAAGTTGGAACCGACAACACACTGAGGTTAAGGAAAGCTATCTATGGCTTAAAACAATCTCCTAGAGCTTGATACCATAAGCTGAATGTGATCCTAAGGGACAGGGCTTCAAAAGGTCAGAAGTAGAACACACCTTATTTACACTTTAGAGTAAGGATGTAATCATTGTTATTCTCATTTATGTTGATGATATAATCATATCTGGAAGTGATAAAGTAGGTATATCATCTACCAAAGAGTATTTAAAAAGTGTGTTTGATATTAAAGATCTAAGAGAACTAAAATACTTCTTGGGAATTGAAGTATACAGGTTTAAGGAAGGTCTATTTTTTTCACAAAGAAAGTATGTATTGGATTTACTAACCACGACAGGAATGCTAGAAGCTAAACCAGCCAAAACCCCACTAGAAGAAGGCTACAAAGTAGAGTCTCAGGGGGAGCTAGAAGATGGCGAGTTTAAGGAAGCAAAGATGTATAGAAAATTTGTTGGTAAGTTGGTATTTTTAACCATCACTAGACCTGATTTGTGTTTTGCAGTTAATCATGTATCTCAACATATGCAAGACCCAAAGACAAAGCATTGGGAGATGATTCATAGGATTTTGAGATACTTAAGGGGCACACATGATAAATGTATATTGATGGGTAGTAATGTAAACACAAATTTAGTTGGCTATTGTGATGCAGATTGGAAAGGTGATAGGAAGGACAGGAGGTCCAGAACCGGTTATTGCACATTTATAGGTGGGAACTTAGTCACTTGAAAGACTAAGAAGATGAAGGTTGTATCATGCTCAAATGCTTAAGCTAAGTATAGAGCAATGAGGAAACTTATCACTGAATGCATATGGTTGAAACAACTATTACAAGACCTTGGAGTGACCACAGAGACGCCAATCACAGTGCATTGTGACAATCAAACAGCAATACACATAGCTTCATAACTCTATGTTTCATGAGAGAACCAATCACATTGAGGTGAATTGCCATAAAGTGAGGGAAGCTATTGAGAAAGGAGTTATTCTACCTTGTTACACAAAGAGCTCAGATCAACTAGCTGATGTGTTCACTAAAGCTACTACACTTAAAGTTGGCAATATAATCTATCTAAGATTTGGTCTTACTTCTCTTCCACAACATTGATTCTGATCATGGAGTGTTATACTATTTTCCTAGAAAAGGTTTTGTCCCACTGGGTTTTCCTTCTTTAGGTTTTTAATGAGGTAATGCTTCATGATCCAAGCTTAACCATTCTTCCTGAATTAAGCTTGAGGGGCAGTGTTAAAATGAAGAAGACAAGAGGAGATTAAATGGTGCCGATGAAGTTACTAAGGAGGAGGCGCCTATGTGCTTAAAAAAAAGAGAGTGTTTGTCAATTAAGTTAGGCTATCCTTGTATCCAATCATATAAGTAGTCTAACCTTGTAGCCAAACAGACCTAGACTTAGTTAGTATAAATATGTATCTCTCTCTTCACTTGTAACCTAAGAGATCATAATCTCATGTTCTAATAAACTCTCATTCTCTCTATTCTCTCTTCATATCTAGCGATTTTATTCTGCCTTCACTCTCTCTAAATCATTCATTCTTTCACATACATCAATCTGTTGCTCGTACTCTTAGATGTTGGTGCCGTCTTTAGGGCATTAAGTCGTTGTAATGACCCAATCATGTTTGTCTCCTCGTGAGTACTAGCATTTTCTTGATCGATGAGGGCTGACAATGACTCTAGCTTCTGGCAATACGTTGTGGGATGTGGCCATTTACACACATAACAACCGCTTCTCGGGATGAAAAACATTTTTTTGACTTTATACTCTTCTTGTACCAAGCTCTTTTTTTGGTTCCTAGGGTAAGACGAAGGTGTTTGGTCCCTCCTTTCTCCATCCCCCTCGACACTACCTTGTTTTTGTAGAATTCCGGATGGTTTTGTGTGTAGAATTCCGAAAGAGATTCCACTGTTGCGATAGCTTTATCTATTGACTTAGATCCACGGCGCTGCAACTCTTGGTTTGCCCATACTTGTAGTCCATCAATGAAATGTATCACCAAGTCTTGGTCGGTCAAGTTGGGGATCTGCAGCGTAAGGGTTGTAAACTCTTTAACATAGTCTCTGATGTTCTTTTTTTGCTGGAGTTCCCTTAGTTTCCTCATTGCGTCATAGATCATATTCTCTGTTGGAGGATTGATATGGTCAAATTAAAAGGGTATCTTCAAATCCGAAAGATGTGGTGGAAAGTTAAGATAATACGCAAATATGTAGATATTGAGTTGGAATTACTAGGGCTTAAAAAGTAAATGGACAATTAGCTATACTAAATAAATTTGCTTTAAAAATAAACTAGAATTTTTGTTTTTCTCTTAGACAAAACAATATTTTTCTTACACTCATTGTGTATATGAAAATATTCACACAGTGGAACCTCGAAGCTTTAATGGAGGTCTTGTGTTATTTTATAATGATTTATTCATCGTCAATATTCTATTTTACAATAATATGATCATAAATGATGAAGCAAGTTTTCAAGGAGAGTGGATCTGCTTATCTTCTGTGTATGGAGACCCAGCCAACAGGATCAAATATGTGAAAGATTGACTAAAATTGGGTTATCAGAACCAATAGATATATATAATGGTTTGGGAGAACGGGTTACAAAGGACACTGAAGTGGAGGAGGTAGTGGTAAATTATTTTGATGAGTTATTTTCCTCAACACATCCAACAAATTTTGAGGAATTCCTTTGAGAGATTCCAGTTTTAATTACAGATCAGAATAATGAAAGACTTACGACATTAGCCTTAGAAGAGGAAATGCCACATGCATTATTCATGACGATCCAGAAAAGACTCCAGGTTCAGATGACATGACTGCTTTATTTATCAGCAATCGTGACCTATTATAAAGAAAGATGTTTTGGAACTGGTTAATAATCATATTAGAACATGCTGTTTTGAGAAATGTTTAATTTGGACAAATATTTGCTTAATACTAAAACAGTGTGTTCAAGTTGGATGCAAAATTGAGACCAAATAGTCTACGTAATGTGGAATACAAGATAATTTCAAATGTGTAGTGCCAAAGGATAAAAAGTTTCTTACCTGACTTAATATCAAAGAGTCAATCAGCCTGTGTATCAAGTCGTCTAATTTCAGATAATATTTTGACTGCTCAATAAATGTTTTATGGTTTGTAGACAAACCAATCGTGTCAGAGTAAATATATGACTATCAAGATAGTAAGTCATATGATAGGGTTGAATGGTCTTTCATCCAACACCCTCTACACGAAATGGGTTTCTCACCCTTATGAATTCAATAGATGATGTGGTGTATTAAATCAGTTCAGTAGAAAGTACTGATTAACAGCCAACTTCGAGGATGCATAGTTCCTAAAAGGGACTTAGACAGGGGGATCTATTATCCCCATATCTTTGTATTCTTTGCACAGAAGAATTTATAGCAAATATATGTAAGGCTGAACAGGAACAACAAATACCCGAGTTAAAAGTCGCAAGGTCTAGCCCTTTCTATAACTCATCTCGTTTTTGCATATGACAGTCTTTTCTTTTGTCAAGCAAAAAAGCGTCAGTCATACTTAGGGTTCTGAAAGAAAGTTTGGGCATCTCTTCCATTGAGGGAATGAAAACATATTTAGGAATCTCAGAAAGTTTGAGAGGGGTTAAAACAAAATCTTTGGTTCTATTCATTAAAGGCTCGATAGTAGGGTAAACGGATGGACACTCAGATTTTTATCCAGAGGGAAAAGAGGTGTTAATAAATTCAGTTTAACAGCATTACCAACTCAAGTTATGTCTTGTTTTCGGTTACCAAAGGCGTTTGTTAAAAAGTTAAGTGGCACAATGGCTCAGTTTTGGTGGAGTAAGAGTGTAAATAACAAAGGAATACACTGGTTAACATGGAATAAGATGTGTCGACACAAAAGTATGGTGGACTTGGTTTTAGGGTTATCGAAGATTTTAATACAACTTTGTTAGAAAAGAGTTGTGGAGCCTCATGGATTCACCAGAATTATTACTTTCATGGATTTTCAAAAGTAGATACTTTCAGAATTCGGATCCACTAGATCCAATAAGATTATACGCTTTTTGTTATGGTTGGAGGAGTATCATCTGTACTAGATCTTTAGTTAAAAAAGGACTAATCAAAAATGTTAGAACATGTTAGAGCATTTTAGCATGGAATGATCATTGAATTCCAGCCCCTCGCCCGAGATCGGCAACCTGCAAATTCAACAATTACCCTCCTAATTTTACGGTCAAGGATTTCATAAAAGCTCAGACCAATACTTTGGATATGGCAATGCTCAAAGCAAATTTTATCCCTGAAGATGTGACCTTTATTCAGTCCTTAGCGGTGAATAAGGCAGAGATCCCGAATACAAATAGTTGACATTTTGCATAACACGGGAAATATACGGTAAAATCAGGTTACACGATAGAGGAAGAATATCCAGATAGAGGTGAAAATGAAATTATCTTTGGACTATAGGTTAAATCACTTAAGGCTTCAGTTTGGAAGATTAAGTGTCCTCCAAAGTTGAAACATTTTATTTTTAAAGTGATATAAGGATGTGTACCAACTACACGGAATTTAAGGTCAGTGGAATAAATTGTGATGCATAATGTGGTAGATATGGGGGCAGAAGAAAAATAAATAAACCATGTCTTATTTGAGTGTCCACCGGCCATACAAATTTTTGTATTATCTAAGATTCCCTCACATCGAAAATCTTTCCAACGGAATCGATTTTCGTGAGAAAATAGAATACCTATTTTACAGATATTCAAGACATATCAAGTGGTTTTTTTGCCTTGGATTATTTGATATTTATGAAAAAGTAGAAATGAATTTCTTAAAAAAATCTCGATTGAAATCCACGGGAGATTCTCCTACTGGCGGAAACGAAATGAAAAGTTTGGAAAGAAGCTTAATCATTAGAGATGTAGAAGAAATTACATGTTTTACCAATTCAACAGGCCCACTACAAAATGATATGTGGTGGTGCCAAGTAGATGAGTCTTATAAGAAAGCGGACAAATTTTCTAGACATGCATAAATTTGTAGCAAGAATGGTGTGGAAGAATTCTTGATTGGAGCTTGGAAACTTTGATACAGTTTTTGTCTTCTTTACGCTGAGTTAGAGGCCCTGATATGGACAATAGAGTGTATGCATGCGTTTCATAGATTGGACGTGATTTTTGTAACCGACTGCTCAAATGTGAAGAAGATAGTGTTTTCACCGGAGAAGTGACCAGCATTCACAGCATATTTGGAGGAATTCCAGCGACGGAGAGTTTTTTTTTACTATTTTTCAGAGTCTCATTTATCTCAAAGCCAACAAAAACAAAAGTGAACTATCTAGTATGAGGTGCACGAAGTCTTCCATCGGTCATGGTTTATGTGGATATGATTCTAATGATTTGGTAAACTAGTCTTTTTTAGGATGTATTTCTAATGTTAATGTAAAAAAAACACCTAAACTCTGATGAGTTTGTGCATATAATCAAGAGAAGACGGAGAGATGAATATAAAAATTCAAAAAGAACTTGCATATAAATAAAAAATTTCCAAGGAGTATAGGTTTTTACAAAAGAGGCCAGACATATTAGAGAAAATAAAGAGTTTTTTGTAATGTTTTTGAAATTTTAAAGTATTTTTAAGTAATTTGGACGTTTTGAAAAAAGAGATAAAAATCAAGCATTTTATAGATGGAACATCGTTTAGACGTAAGAAGTTTTGCATCAAATGGACGAGTTTCCTCAGTGCAATCTTGTTCAAATGTTGACAATGATATAGGACGATGTTACCTTCCACCTCCAAGTAGTTTGAAGCAGATTTAACGTTTAGATCTAAAGTTATACCCAAAATACTGAAGATTAGTCCATATACAAGCAAGCTAAAGAAATAGGAGTTGATTGACTTGGTGAATGATATGCTGATCGACTTATAGATCAATCTGCTAATCGAATTGTTGATCGATCAGCTGATCGACTTGGTGATCAACATACTGATCGACTGAGTTGATCGGTCACTAAGCACCTTTGGTGATCGGCAATCAATCACCCCGTGGAAAATAGAAAATTTCCAGATTATTTGAAATTCATCCCAATCATTTTGAGAAAAGTTCTAACCGACTTTATACTCTACAAAGGCATAGGAGGCCACAAATATAACAAGCCATCATAGTTACTGTCACCAAATGTCTTTAGTTTTTGTTTTCTGAGTTTGTTCATTTCGGGAGAAAATATTGCCTCTTGATATCAGCTCATAAACCCTTAAAGATTCTTCAAATATCCAATATTATAATCATATTGTTTACATTGTTTTATTATTTATATTTCTTTAATTTAATTGCATTAGTGATAACTAAACCAACCCATTTCATTCGACTTAACTCTAGTCTTCGTCCAAGTTAATTATGGTGCACTCAAATCTTTGTGTATTCGATCTTAAAATACTACAACTGATTGCTATGCACTTGAAACTATTGTTTGTGTTAATTTTCAGCTTAATTATGTATTTTGTTAGCAGTTATCAAAAAAATGTGGCTTTTGCGTGGGGGGCAAGCTTAACATTATGCATTCACCAACACTGAAGATCGACTCACTAATGCGCTAATATTCCTGGACATTCGAGTATTCAAGTTGGGTTTGGGTTGGTTCAAATCGGGTTTGGAATTTTTGGGGTAGAGGAATGTTGGATCCATATAGGTACTTTTTGATTTTTGGTTCGGGTCTCGGTCGGTTCTGCTCGGGTCCAGGTCGATTGGGTCTCATATTTTTAGATATTTCAATTCGTTTTTACCTAAATATTTTGGATCCAGGTTGGTTTCAGATCAGTTTTGGAATTTATTATCTAAAAACTCAAAAAAAGATACCTGAAAATTAAATAAATAACTGACATTAAACCAAAACAAAAACCATAATTTCAAATAAACATTTAACAAACCGAAATAAAAACTCAAAAATAAGATTTTTTATTAATAAAAACTAAAATGAAGCAAAATAACATAAAAGGCTTTCACAGTGTTAGTGGTAGAGTAGTACCCTGAACAGGTATAGAACCAGGTTTGATTCTTGACTGGTGTTTTATTATTTTTGGTTATTTCATGTATTTTGGGTACTTAATCAAGTCTCAGATAGGACCGAACCTGAACCAAGACGGCAGTTTCAAATGAAAAAGCCCCAATAAGATAAAATAAACATATCCAAACACGATTCAAACCTATACTTTTGATCGGTCCCGGTTCAGATTTTGAGATTCAGGTAAAATGCCTATGATTAATTAGTACTTTTGAATATTGATAGAATGTTTGAAATTAAATGTGATATATTAAAGCGGACGACCATTAGCCTATTTTATTGAGAAACTGAGTGGGGTTACCCTTAACAATCCCACCTGACGAGGAGTTGTATGTTTAGTAGATCTTTAGAGACATTATCATTATTAACTCGCCAAAAAGTTTGTTATTTATAAAGACCATAAGACAGTAAAGCACCTCAGGGGTCAGCCATAGTGGTTGGAGACATAAAATATACATTCGTGTTTGTGTTAAGTACAGTTTTTACTTAATTCCCTAAATTCATATATCTTATCGATGCATATTTTCTGTGATAATCTTGAAACTGAAAGGCTTTATTAATTTATTTTAATATCTTATATTTACTTGTTTAGTTGTTTTTTCCATTGTTTTGTTCTATCTTGGTTTGACTCTTTAATTTACGACTCATAGTGTAGATTACAATTCCATGTCGATCGATCTGTATTATACTAGTTTTTATTGTTGTACTCTTGCAGCGATGTCCTGTTGGGTAAAATCTGACACTACATCCGTTGGCAAACCTTAACCTGTGGTCGAGAGAAAATATACCACATATCAATCACTTTAGGTTATGGATTTGTTTCAGGAACATCGGTTGGGCCGTGATGTGGTTACATAGTTTCAACCTAAAAAAAAATCTTGCAAGTGCACTGGACAACACAATAGTATTTTAGGATCCAATCCATAGAAACTAGAGTGAACAATACTTCAAAACAAGACTAAAGTTAACCTATAATATGAATTGGTTTAGTTTTGTCACTAATGCAATAAATGAAAGCAACGTAAATTATGTACACAATATGATTAAAATATAGGGCATTCAGAGAATTCTTATGGGTTCATGAGTTTAATTATTCAGATTCTAATTCTAGAGTCAATTGAAATCGTTTTTTCGTCTTTAAACTCAAATCAATTATGTATTATCAACCCACTCGCAGCACTGAATAATTAACTTTGTCTAAAAAAATCCAACTAATTAACTCTTGCAGTCAATAATAAAAGCTAGACAAGCAATAAAATTTAAGGTTTGATATGTACACAAGAACCTATGAATCAACTCTCGCATTCCATAAAGCTAATCCTATCTCAGTTCAATTCCAGTCAATCAATCAAGTATTGTGCAAGCAATGATTACCTAAAATCATACATTTTGTAAAAATCGAGAGCGTTACTAACTGATCATGGAAGCAACATGCATTTACGATCATAACTAGACAAAATATTATTTCAACTTATCAAAAGCGTTATTTGATTCATAAAACCTAACTATCAAAACATGAATGATCCTCTTTAGAAAACTCTAATCCCAACTGTGAAACTACTCATACATTTAAAAATAACATAATAAAAATAGTAGAAAACATTTTATTCATATATATAAATAAATGTAAGGTTCAGAAAAACTTTTCTAAAGAATACAAACAGACTAAATTCTCCCGAAATGGACAAAGAATGAAAACAAAACTAAGACACAAATAATTTTGGTGGCCATGTAAATGTGAAGGCTTGTGATTGTCGTGGTCTTCCCTATGTTGTCATAGTTTTAGGTTGGCTAAGGTATTTCTGGGATAATTTACATTACAAGAAAACAGGAAAACAGCAACTACAGAATGCGACTGTAATAATAGTCGCAAAAATTAACGACTATATAGCTACTGATTGCCGATTATATTACGACATCAACTCAATTGTCGTAATGTAGTCGCTACATAGCGACTTTTAAAAAAGTCGTCTAATTAGTCATAATTAAGCGACTAAATAACGACTACAAGGAATTAAACAGAAAGTAGCCGTAAAAGAGTCACTAAAGTTTATGAAAAATTTACGACTAGGTTTATTAGTCACTTATTTAGCGACTAACAAGCGATTTATTAGAAAAGTTGTAAGGTAGTCGTTAAATAATCGCCACATTGATGACAATTTTATGATTGTATATATTAGTCACCGTAATACTGACCAATATATACAATCATATATTGCGGCTGGTCGTATAACAGTCATAAATTTTGGTTTTAATCACATTTTAATCGAAATGCGGTAGGTATACTTGTTTTTAGCGGCTAATCATTTTAGTCGCTAGTAAGTCCCTAAATAGTAGCTTTGTAGTCACCTTTTTTTGTCTTTATAATCAAAACTCACTAACAACAATTATTCATACCTTCATTCAACAAAACAACACAAAAACATAGCATTCCTCACTTAATCAGTATGAGAAGAATTTTTTTTTTCTAGAATGACCAGAAATAATCCTTTAGAAGATGAGTCTTGGGATGAGTCATTAGCTAAAATGATTGTCATTGATGCGCTGCCTACAATATCCATCCAACCAAGCCAGCGACCCCAATCCGTAGTATCCCTAATACCAGGACCTGGCCAACAAGGCCTATTTAGAAAGAGGGCACATGATGCTATGGTGTTGCGTGGAGAAAGTTCACAAACACGCTCAACACAACATTTCATTGGTGAGGTATATAATGAACCACAGCAGGGCGACATGGACTTCAACAGTTTGCGGTGGACTTTTGTAGTGAATTTCATTTTCCTCGTAGGTAATATAACGGTTACCTGTTACCTTTGTGACTTTACATAGCACTTTAATTACATCGGTTGTATGTGCAGGTACCTATAAGAATAGGACGCCACCTTTTTGGAACCAGATTGCTGATATTACATGTCCGTCTTCTGAATTTGTAAAAGTGAACAAGGTATATATATATATGGTATAGTAAACTTTAACTATATATTCGTTGATATTGTTTAACGTATGCAACTTGCTAAAATTTATGTAGTAGGTATAATCTCAACATTAATCTCTAACGGATTTGGGGATATGCTGGTGACCTTAAGGATCAGTCCGGAAAAATCGAAGAAACAATGCACCAGAATATTTTCTGGGATGAGTACAGAGCTGCTATTTCTGTAGGCGCTGTTGTTATTTTACGGAATGTTACTGTTTGGCGTTTTGCGAGGAAGTATAAATATCTGAACATAGTGGCTCGTAACATAGTGAAGGTATATTTTCGACTACTGATTTTCACTTTCATTATAATAGACTGATTAAGATTTTGGGAACAAATCATAGGGGTTAATTCTATGTTTGCTGAGTACAAACTAGTTGAACGCGGAAATAATGGAGATGGATATCTTACAGTTCTGGACTCTGATATTGATGAGTAAATTACTGTCCTGTAAAGAACAGTTGATGAAATGGTCAGATACTTATTGTTAAGAATAATTATGTTTTATATATTTTGTTGTTATAATGTGTAATATTTTCTACATTCTCGCAAAAAATAAATGTAACACTATTAATTATGTAATAAATTATCATAATTAATATTTACCTTTTCGCAACTAAAAGGATATGTTATACTAATTTTTATATGTATAAACCGAGAAAGTATGGGATGTAATCAAATATAAACAATTGTTTTGAATCTACTTGCCTTTTTAAAAATTGATTATATACTAACAAATGTAACATGATACAAGAAATATACAACAGTTCAAATGGTAAATCTGAAATTTCACCTTTCATCTCATCCTGGGTTTGATACTTGGTCAGTGCAGTCATTATACTGCCACTGATAGGAGACTGTAATACGACTACATTATGTAGTCGTAAAATAGTCATTAAATTGGTTACTATTATATGACGGCCAACGTAGTCACTAATTTCACAACTAAATTACGACTACATTCGGCAGGTCTTTACGTAGTCATAAATCAGTCGTAAAATATGGGTGCAAATACCACGTTTGCATCGTTTTGGGTAGGTGTACCAGTTTTGGGGTAGGTATACTAGAATTATGCGACTAAAATATGTAGTCGATTTGTAATCGCATTGTAGTCGCCAAAATTGTCTTTATAATGAAATATTCCTCGACTTCTTCCCATTTGTAAAACGAATAAAAAAAATAAAACTAAAAAAATTAGTTAGAAAAAAAATATTTTAAAATTTTTTTCTTTATCATATAATATCGGGAAATTACAATTATAGTAATTTTCGAGAGTGGATGTATAAGAAAATCGATGAAGTTACGAGAAATTTCTCGAAAGATTTCAAAACGGGGGTGGAGCAGTTCACAAAATTTGCAAACAGCCAGCCTCTAACACAAGATAATGGTGGTAAGTTTTATTGTCCTTGTAGTGTTTGCAAAGAAGATAGATTTCTCCTTGGGGCAAGAATTTGGAGTCATTTTTTAGCAAATGATTTATGCCAGATTATTATGTTTGGTATAAGCATGAAGAAGAATTCAATATGGATTTAGGTACAGTTTTGTTGAGCCGACGTATATAAGTGGGAGTGTAGAAGTGAGTAATGTAGTAGAAGATAAATATGTGGATATGGTGAATGATGCATTTCGTCATAACATGAGTTTTGATGATAACAATCATCAGGATGGTGGTCATCAAAATTTAGAAGAACTGATATTTAATCATTTAAAGAAATTATATGACTTGTTAGAAGGTTAAAAAAATTCATTATACGCTGGTTGTCGTGAAGGTCACTCGCAGTTATTATTAGATGCTCGAGTCATGCAAAATAAGGCTGATCATAATATGAGTAAAAAGGTAGTAGATTCGTGGTGTGAAGTACTGACGAATTATTTGCCAGAAGGAAACCAGTGCACTGGTTCATATTATGAGACAGAAAAATTGATGTGTAATTTAGGTCTCCCATATCATACAATTGATGTTTGTATTAACAATTGTATGCTCTTCTGAAAAGAAGATGAGAAAGAAGATAAATGTCTATTTTTGGTGCAGAAAGATGGAAGCCAAAACAAAACCACCATAGAATAAAAGTACCATATAGTCATATGTGGTACCTACCTATTGTTGATAGGTTGAAGAGAATGTATCAGAGCCACAAGAATGCAGCGACAATGAGATAGCATGTCGAGCACAAAGCAATGGAGGGAGAAATGCGTTATCTTTCTGATGCGGTGGAATGGAGATATTTTCAAGAACAAAATCCCCGGTTTACAGAAGAACCCCGTAATGTTTATCTTGGATTATGTACTGATGGGTTCAATCGATTTGGCATGTCTGGTAATCATTCATTGTGGCCAGTGATCTTGACTCCATATAATCTTCCTCCTGGTATGTGCATGAATACAGAGTACTTATTTCTTACAATTCTAAATTCTGGGCCAAATCATCCACGAGCGAGTATTGATATATTTCTCCAACCACTTATTGAGGAGTTAAAAATTTGTGGTATACCGGAGTTGATGCATACAATGTTTCATTGCATCAAAATTTTAATCTAAAAGCAGTGATGATGTGGACGATAAACGACTTTCCAGCATATGGCATGTTATCAGGATGGACAACCCATGGTCAATTATCTTGTCCAATTTGCATGGAAAATACAAAGTCTTTTTATCTACCTAATGGCAGAAAGTCGTGCTGGTTTGATTGTCATCGAAGATTTCTTCCTTATCATCCTCTGAGGAGGAATAAGAAAGATTTCCTCAAAGGATAAGAAGCGAGAGACTATTCACCTCCGTTTTTGACGGGTGAGAAAATTTATTGCGAGCGGTTGGATGGTGTAAATCCACCAAAAACTAAAGACGTAGGTGGAAATGGTCACAAGAAAAAGATGCCTGGCTATGGGAAAGAACATAACTGGCACATGAAAAGCATATTTTGGGAGCTTCCGTACTAGAGAGACCTCAATCGTAGACATAATATTGATGTTATGCATACAGAGAAGAATGTTTTGGACAACATCATGTATACACTTATGAGTGTGATGGGCAAATCAAAAGACAACGTCATATCAAGATTGAATTTGGAACATTTCTGTTCTCAGCCACACTTACATATTTATAGTAAAGGTAGAGCTCCTTTTCTGGCCTTCACATTAACGAAAGAAGTCAAAACAAGTTTGTTGAAATGTGTGAAACATGCGGTTAAATTCCCAGATGGTTATTCAGCAGACTTAACTAGTTGTGTTTATATGGAGAATATAAAGTTTTCAGGCATGAAGAGTCATGACTGCCATGTTTTTATGGAGCGGCTACTTCCATTTATCTTTTCAGAACTCCTACCCCGAAACGTCCACCTTGCATTATCAGGTACTAATTACTTATATTATATATATATGAGGTTGCAACACATAAATATGATTCATTTAGTTTCAGTTGTAACTAATATGATGCAATTTCAATATATATATTGTAGGGGTTGGAGCATTTTTTCAGGACTTATGTTCGAGAACTTTGCAAATAAGTCGTGTAAAAATTATAAAACAGAACATAGTTTTCATTCTATACAATTTGGAAAATATATTTCCACCATCATTTTTTGATGCGATGGATCACCTGCATATACATCTCCCATATGAAGCTGAATTAGGAGATCCTGTCCAATATAGACGGATGTATCCTTTTGAAAGGTTTTTCAAGAAGTTGAAAGGAAAAACAAAGAACAAAAGATATGCGGCAGGATCAATTGTTGAATTGTATATCAATAACGAGATTGCTTATTTCTCAGAGCACTACTTTGCCACGAATATACAAACAAAATCCAGGTAAATTTAAAAATAAATCAAGCTAAAATTAACAACTGCTATATATTATTTTAATATGAATTACTTTTCAATCATTTCGTCAGGTTAACAAGATTCATAGAAGGTTAAATCCCCGTATACAGATCCATGGCTTAAAGAATATGTAAGTAAAAAAAATGTATAACCACATATACATATATACCTAAATCCGCGAAAAAACTAATACTGTTTATATATATATACAGGTTACTTATTGGAATGCCACAAATCCATTTCCTACATGGGTTCAAGAGATAGTGCATGGACCATTGAACAAGGTTAAAACATGGCCAATGTATTTTACAAGTGTCTACTTGTTTCATACGAAAAATCACAGTACTGGTCGAAAGACATGTAACTATGGTGTGTGTGTTAAAGGTGAATCTGATGCATCTGATGCAGCAGATTTTTATGGGATGTTAACTGATATCATGGAACTTGAGTATGAAGAGATGGTGAATCTGAAAACCACACTTTTATGTGTATGTGGTATGATCCTGTTATTGGTAGAGGGACGAGAATGAGCAACAGTGGCCTCGTAGACGTTCTTTCATCGAAAAAATATAATATATACGAACAATTTATTCTAGGTACGTATATATTGTTGTACGATATGATCACATATATATATTATTATAACTTCTATATGTGTTTTGTAAACATCTTCTCAGGAGCATCAGGTTTGTTATATTCCGTACCCATACACAAGAAAATCAAAGCAGTTGTGGCTCAATGTTGTGAAAGTAAATCCGAGAGGAAACATTTCTGCAGCATATGCAAACAAAGAACATAATCTTTTGCAAACAAAAAATGATAATACGGTATTGATGACAACAATTGAAGATATCGTACCCAACACTTTGGAAGAGGAAGTAAACCCAGTAAATCTGGATTACGATGTTGGGGATGCAGAACCAGAAGATGAATTTCTGTGTAATTTATCATCTTCATATGAAGAAGAAGAAGAAGAACCAACTAATTAAATATGTTACTTACGATTGATCCATATTTTAATGTGTATTTTAAAGTCACAACATCATATGTGTGTTTTAAATTTAAAACATCATCTGTTTATTTTCTATGTTTAAATCATAGTATCATTATTATTCATGCAAAATATTTTCAACATATTGTTTATGTAAATAAACCGACTAATCAATAAGCGATCACACAGCGTCTGAACTGCGACTAACTAGCGACAATTTGATAACAATTATTTTTTTATAATTCGGAAAAGCCACTGATTAGCGACTACTGACGACTGAATTCAAAACATTTGGTTTATAATGTTGAACCGGCGTAACTGATTAACAATTTTGTGGTTTATTTTCTTTTATCACTCAATAGTGACTGTTATGCGACTGAATTGAAATCAAAACCACTTTAATCGCCTTATCCTCAAATTGATTTAACCTAATTCGATAGTCGGTTTCTATAGCGATTCTCACTCTTCTCCACCAATTATCAAACGATTTTTGATCGATTATCAATCGATCGTGTCTTACTCTTCGTGGTTCAATCGCTCCTCCGTTGCTCTCCTTAAATCTCTGTTCTTGTTGCTCTCTAACCATGTCTAAAACCAATAAAGTTCGAAAGAGAGTGACGGTTCCCAATGTCTCGCAACCTCCCGTCACCAATAGTTTTGGGAAAAGACGAAGCCCTCTTCCGCCACACTACAAATTCACACCGGCGGAACCAATTCGTCAGCCTCAGTCGCCGCAATAGCATCTTCGTGTTCTCCCTCAACGTTGATGTCATGAGCAAATGAAGTCCAAAACTATCCACCACTGGAGGCACGTTTCCAGGACTCGATCGATCGACAAATAGAGGACCTTCCCACTCGTTCAATGCATGAAGCCCACAATCATTCGACTACACGACAAGAAGCTCAGGAGTCTCCAGTTCATAACTCTCACACTCAAAGTCATCACTCTTCACAGGGAAACAACTTCTACGATGACTCTGATCTACTGTTGCCAGAACTCCAACCGGATTTGGCGAGGGCGCTGAATGCCCTGCTTCGCGTGCCACACCGTGATATGTTTACAACCTTTCTGTCTCATATTTCGAAACCGAACACCACTTGGTAAGTCTCTTTCGCTTAGTTAGAGAATTTACGTACAATATCACTTTAGTTGCCATTATTTGTGATTGATGGTTTATTACGATTGTTTGTGAAGTTACAATTGTTTAAAGTTAATTGGCAAACTTAGAAAACACACTGTTATATTGTGTTCGTTGATGGTTTGGTATGATTGTACTTTTTGGAATTGGACCTGTTTTTGATTTGTAAATGGAATCTAGCCTTTCCTCCGCTCTCCCCTTTATTTTATTTCACATTTTGTGTTCTTCCAATTTTCAGTTTAAATTGTATGATTTTGACTAGCGAAAAAACATACTCCAAGACCTTCCTGCTATATTTGATCTCTGGTTATTGGTATATTTTTTTCACTAATATATGGATCTTTTTCTATAGTCAGTTCTCTAGGTCATAACTATATCTGTTGTAGGTCTGAGGTTTAGACTTTAATCAATGTAGAGTTTGCAATAACTTGTAAAGATGCCAATGCACTTGAATTTTGTTGAACGTAACAGAAATAGAAAACAAAGCATACACGAACTTTAACTAAGAAGAATCAAATATTTATCTGATCTTTGGAAACAAAGTTCCCTTGTGGTAAATATGTATAGATGTATTGATGTGCTGATTTTTTAATCATTTCTAATTAACGTTTATTTATCGACACGTATATGTGTTTTCAATTACTGTTTAGTTTTATTTCAAATCTCTTTTAGGCTCATGGAATTTTCGAAATAAAGAATTTGAATTGTGATCTTGGAGCTACAAAAAAAAAACAAAGCACACACTGGGAAAAAAAACTTGTAAAGACGGATCTACCGATCTTAATTCAGGTGATTCATTGCGATATAGTGGAATGAGCAGAGAAAGATGGAATAGATGTTTAGTTAACCTACACTCTTGAGTTCAAAAGTACTAGAGTTAGGTTGAGTGGGGAGTAGCTGTTGAGTTAGCCTACACTGTATAATAATGTTACTTATACAAATACTATATAAATAGAAATTATGAAACCACGATAGGAATCTACATATAAGAAAAATAATTATAGAGTTTATCATTAAAGAATAGCCACAATCTGTCATGACCGCCACAGTAATCAACTGATTTCGATAAAAATATACTAACAGAGCTATAAGATAGACCTAAGAAAAGCTTAGTGGATAGTTAGATAAGTAGCAACTTTGGCACTATGACATTGTCTGAAAACATATACTACGTGAAGCACTTATGTTTCCTGTTAGTTTGTGAAGAAACACATATATACTTATGTTTCATGCTAGTATTTTAGTTTTATTCTTTCATGCTGTTATCGTTGTTATAGTCTGACCTTTGTTAAAGACTTTATATAAGCACCCACTCACCTAACACACTCACGCGACACACACGTATTAGAAACGTAATACTATTATTATGTGATGATGGCAATGAGCAGGTGACAGGAGTCTATCTTTAAGACAAGTGAAAATCCAATTTTAAGGTTATAATTAAAATGGTGATTTCTCGTGACATCTTTTTAAGGCTTCTATAGGAGTGAGTCACAGCACTCATGATTTGTGCTATTTCTAATATGATCCCAATAACTCGTTGGACATTGCTTTTTTCGTTATCCATCTAGGTTAAAATTTACTGTATATTGTTTTCTGTGTTGAAGGTTTAGTTGCGATAAAAAAGGACAGCTGGTTCGGAAGATTACTAAAGTGTTTACTAACAAATTTGACGGTCCATACTATAGCTGGACTATTGTGTCTCGGGATAGACAAGAACAATACTTTCTCGAGTTCGTGGTAAAGTTTAAAACCACAATCATTGTCAAGTTTACTTCTGTTTTTTTCACTAACCTAATTGTATTTTTTTTGTAGAAAACCCACACATGGGATCCGTTGATCACATGGACAGTTCAGTGGCATTTTGATAGTCTATTTCAATGCCGTATGTAAGATATGAAAAGCAATGCGAGGACTAGATGAGAGCGACCACCGTGGATCAGTGAAAGTATCTGGAAAACGATGGTGGAGTACTGGGACACAGAAGAAGCAAAGAGAAAGAGTAGCATCTATTCCAATGCGTGTTTGTCTAACCATAGTGGTCTCGGTCCTCACTTCCACCTATCAGGCCCGACTTCGTATCAGAAAATCCAACAACAAATGGTACCTAACTTTCATGTATAAGTTATAAATACTCCTAACTTATACTAATGTAATATTGTTTTTTTTTTCAGGAAGAGGAATTGGGAATACCAGTTAGTCTTGGTGAAGTTTTCATTAAGACTCATACCAAAAAGATGGTATGTATATCGATCAAAAGGCGTAGAAGATCGTACAAGCGTATCAGAAGAACTTATAGGAAAAATTGGCTCAGGTTGAAGCAAAGACTTCATCTGTATTAGACGGCGCTTCCCAAGCACGAGAGCTCACAAAAAATGAATACGCAGCCATATTTCTTCATGTAAAATGAGCTTATTTTCACATTCTACATTTGTTTTGACATTTAACATTCCATATTTCTTGATACACGTAATTTTTTAAATATTTTCACCTTTCATTTTGCAGTCCACGCAGAAGGATTCAAGAGGCAATATTTATTGACTTGGAAGCCTCAAGGATAACATTGAATGCACTCTCACAGGATCGTGCAACCAATTGGAGAATCCTCATCGCTTCTGGCATTGCAAGAGAAACTGAAAGAAGCTCAACGAAAAGTCGAAGAGAAAGCTGCCCGTGAAGCAGAGTATGCTCGAGTTGTCGCTGAGCAAAATAGCAAGCTTCAGCACTTGTCCTTGGTGGAAAAGTACTTGCGCCAAACCGATCCGGATTTCCTTGATTTCATGGCGGCGCATGAACCTGAACCAACCACATCCCCGACTTCAGCTCCACCGGATTAGGTTTATTCATTTCTCTTCTAAACAACACAATCTAATGTTTGGACTATTATGTTTTTGTGTTTTTTTACTTGTGATAAGTGTGGAACAAATATGTTGTTGTGTTTGTTTAATATTTAAGTTTTGTATTTATAGTTTTGCTTAATATCAGTTTACGTATTTGTAGTACAGAATTTAAAAGCACAAACAATTTCCTAAATTAAACCCTACCAATCCCGAAATAAATCAATACCAATTTATGTATGCAACCAGTCACTAAGAAGTCGCCATATAGTCGACAAACAGATGCAATACAGTCGCAATATAGTTGCCTATAGTTGTAGCCGCAAAACATACGCTAATTGTAAACGATTACTTGTCGATTAATCCCCAATCAGGAAAACTAATACAGTAGCTAAACAGTCGCCTACAGTCGCTAAACAGTCGCCTATACTAACAGTCGCTAAATAGTCACTTATATCAACAGTCGCTAAATAGTCGTCCATAACATAGTCGCTAAATAGTCGTTACTTGTTTACAACTACGTTACGACTATAACAAAATTACTTTCATATGAACATTTTAATCTTAAAATGGTCGTAACGTAGTCGTATATGTTTACGACTATATATTTTAGCAACTAAGGATTTATGACTACATCTATTAGTCGTAATGTAGTCGCAACTTTCATTTTAGCGACTGTTTAGTGACTATATATGTAGTCGCAAAATCTCTTTTTTCTTGTAGTGTTGGAAAATTCGGAAAATCTGGAAAATTTTAATTATTCTAGAGAGGTGATTGATCCATAACCTCATCTACTTCTTTTTGGATGCTTTATTATTAATTGATCTCCTCTGGAATTGGTTAATCAGCTCCTGTTTATTTAGGTTGCTCCATTTTGCTGTCAGAGAGAAATCAATTTTCAATAGTTTGAATATAACTTTAGATCCAATCAATTGATTTGCTTCAAGTCACTTTCTTATGAAATCTTACAAACTCCTGTTGTGATCAAATTTGAGCAAGATAACTGGGTGGAAACTCTTTAAACTGTATAAAACTTCTAACGTCTGAAAATTGTCTAATTTCCAAAAACTTGAATTGCATCCTTTTTCGTCCAAAATATCCATATTACCTATAAACTTTAAAAAATAAAAAAGAAACACAGAAAATATTAATAATTTGTAAAAATCAATATATTATTTATTGAAAAACTATTAAAATCAAAACAAAAAAATAAGACAATATAAGGTAAATCATACCGTCTCCGACATCCGTCACTATGACATTCTTGTACATATGACCTAGAACTGTTTGGGAGTGTTACAAATAGTGTCACGCGGTTAAATCATTATGAGCGAAAGAGAGAGCCTGGATTGCTAGGAAGAGGAAGAAGGTGAGCGAAAGAATGTCAAAAGAGAGAGAGAGAGAGAGAGAGAGAGAGAGAGAGAGGAAACAATGACGTGAAGTTTGATAAAGCGGTAGAGTTGTATGCATATAAGAGAAAAATACGCTCGATGAGAATCCTATCTTCTTCGACACGCATCACTTAGGCGAAAGAGAGATTTTTAATACACAACACTAAATTTTAACTTCATGTTTGTATGTTTCATTCAACCTATGTATAGATCTGTTATGGTCAACGGTGTGCGCTGATATGATTTTTTTGAGTTTTTGAAGATCAATGTGCAAATGGTATGCTTGAGGTTGATGTTGTAGATGCATTATTTGTTGTCGTTGGTTTTCGAGGCTGGTAGTTTGCCTTGCTTGTCGTAATTGGAGGTGGTGGTAGTAGCTGCTAGCCGCTTTATCCGTGCGTTATTGGTGGTGGTAGCTGACAAGCCTTGCTGAGTTTACATGGCTGAGTGATGTGATTCTGCTTTTGGCCGTGAGCCTGAGGAGAATCAGAATGAAGTTCGGTTCAAACCAAGATGAGGGACATTAGTTAGAACAGAGATTTACCTTGGTAATAGTTGATGGCATTTGTTGATGATATGTGGGGATGATTTCGGTATGGAGACATCGTCTCTTATACACCCTCAACTTCTAAGCCAATTCTCAAAACTCCTATTTCTAATTAAATATTAGAAATGAATTATTTTTTAATTCAAACATTAATAAATTACTAATAACCCAAACTAAATTAAATTATTACACTTTCTACCTGAGTTTTACCCATCCACCCAATTTTATTGATCTATCCACCGTGTATCTACAAAATATAAACCGTTTTTGAGCGGTTTCAAAACCGCAATGTAAAACTATGTACAACTAAAGTTAGTTATATAAAATTAAATGTAGAATTATGTACAATTAAGATTCGTTATACAAAAATATATATAGAACTAGTTACAACTACTGTTAGTTATTTGAAAATAAGTGTAGATTTAAGTACAACTAATCTTAGTTATACAAAACTAAATGCAGAAATAAGTATAACTAAGGTAGTTATCCTATTTGGATTGTTATGTTTTTAATCTTTATTTGTGGTTTAAATTCTCAGGACATTGAGAGTATCCTCATCCCATATGATGATGAACAAGATCAAGGAAGAATGAGTGAAATTGGTGTATTATTTGTGTTTGAGTTGGTGCTACTAATATTATTGGATAAAACTAAGGTTGTTTTATTTATGTTTGAATCTTTATTTGTGGTTTAAATTCTCAGGACATTGAGAGTATCCTCATCCCATATGATGAAGAACAAGATCAAGGAAGAATGAGTGAAATTGGTGTATTATATGTGTTTGAGTTGGTGCTACCAATATTACTGGATAAAACTAAGGTTGTTTTATTTATGTTTTACCCATCTACCCAATTTTATGGATCTATCCACCGTGTATCTACAAAATATAAACCGTTTTTGAGCGGTTTCAAAACCGCAATGTAAAACTATGTACAACTAAAGTTAGTTATATAAAATTAAATGTAGAATTATGTACAATTAAGATTGGTTATACAAAAATAAATATAGAACTAGTTACAACTACTGTTAGTTATTTGAAAATAAGTGTAGATTTAAGTACAACTAATCTTAGTTATACGAAACTAAATGCAGAAATAAGTATAACTAAGGTAGTTATCCTATTTGGATTGTTATGTTTTTAATCTTTATTTGTGGTTTAAATTCTCAGGACATTGAGAGTATCCTCATCCCATATGATGATGAACAAGATCAAGGAAGAATGAGTGAAATTGGTGTATTATTTGTGTTTGAGTTGGTGCTACTAATATTATTGGATAAAACTAAGGTTGTTTTATTTATGTTTGAATCTTTATTTGTGGTTTAAATTCTCAGGACATTGAGAGTATCCTCATCCCATATGATGAAGAACAAGATCAAGGAAGAATGAGTGAAATTGGTGTATTATATGTGTTTGAGTTGGTGCTACCAATATTACTGGATAAAACTAAGGTTGTTTTATTTATGTTTTACCCATCTACCCAATTTTATGGATCTATCCACCGTGTATCTACAAAATATAAACCGTTTTTGAGCGGTTTCAAAACCGCAATGTAAAACTATGTACAACTAAAGTTAGCTATATAAAATTAAATGTAGAATTATGTACAATTAAGATTGGTTATACAAAAATAAATATAGAACTAGTTACAACTACTGTTAGTTATTTGAAAATAAGTGTAGATTTAAGTACAACTAATGTTAGTTATACGAAACTAAATGCAGAAATAAGTATAACTAAGGTAGTTATCCTATTTGGATTGTTATGTTTTTAATCTTTATTTGTGGTTTAAATTCTCAGGACATTGAGAGTATCCTCATCCCATATGATGATTAACAAGATCAAGGAAGAATGAGTGAAATTGGTGTATTATTTGTGTTTGAGTTGGTGCTACCAATATTACTGGATAAAACTAAGGTTGTTTTATTTATGTTTGAATTTGTGATACTAGTATTACTGGGTACAACTATGTTGGTTTTATCTGTTTGAATTCCAAAACCAAAGTCTATAAATCAAGACCGAAATCGAGATTGAAATCAAAAGGAAAAGAAGGAAAGATGAATTGCCAGAACTTGAAAGAGAAAGAGAAAGAGAAAAAGAAAGAGAAAGATAAAAAGAAAGAGAAAGATAAATGAAAGAGAAACAGAGATTTCAAAAAGTAAAAATGAAAGAGAAACATAAAGAGATCACCTAAAGAACGAGAAGGAAAAAGGAGAAATTCATTTTCTTTTTTTTGCCAAAAGGAAGAAATTCAAATTTGGGGAAAATATGAATTTTTGGCCAGGCCTGCCAAATTATTTTTACTTACACGTGCGTCGTTTTAACCCATGTGTGCACCAAAAAATTGGACATAGTTATTCAGGAGATAGTAGTTATACAAAAGTTGCAAATAGTTGTAATTTGAATTTTTTCTATTTGAATTAGTATTATCTAACTCAAAAATTTGTTTTTTGTAGTTTAACAGTTGATTAAAATCGTTTAATATATAACTGTGAGTGTTTTATGTATTAATATGCTATGAAACTATATTTATGTAAATTTTAATCATAATTTGATTTATTATTTACAAAATGACATCAAAAGTATAATAAGTATGTTGTTTATATTCCTTGATAACAAACCAACATGGAATAATTTTATAATTTCTACTTAATATATGTTTATAACATTCATTGTGGCGTTTACAATGCCAATTTGTTTATATTTCTTGATAACTAATCAATACGTTTATAACAAATGATTCTAAAGTTATCAACTTTCATTAATAATATCATTTTTACTAGTTATACGTTTTTTCTTAAGTAATACCAGTTTTACTAGTTATGTAGTATTTCATCAATAATAATAATTTTACCAGTTATACGTATTTTCATCGCTAATACCAATAATACGAAAAGAACGCCCTTTGCCCACAAAAAGTCAATCAGTAATATAGTTATCCATAATTATATATTTTTAGTTTGATAATTTATACTAAGTTGGATGATTGTAAAAAAAATTATTGCAATTCATTGCAATTTATTAATTACCAATTTGAAGTCCTAATAGTAAATTGTAAAAAATCTAAAGTGCGTATCAAAATAATGATTTTGAAATTCTTAAAGATGCAATTTCATTTAATAATACCAATTTCACTAGTTATACAATATTTCAAAACCTCAAATTGAAATTCCTCATACTATACTTACAATTTACTATGATTCAACCACTGTAATACTTTTATACCAATGCATTGTCCTATTCGATCTATATAGCATGGTTAAAATCAATGTGTATAATCAAATCTAATTCAATTTTTGAAGCTCATCGCAGCTTACGCGGGAGAAATGCAATACCGAGGATGGAGAGCTTATGGTGAAGAAAACGAGCTCGAACTCCTCCCGTCCAAAGTTCTTGTCGGGGTGGAAGAGGAGAAGAAAATGCGATTCACAGACGTCGTGTTTGATGTTCTCATTTCTCTGTGTTTGGTATTTTGTTTTTTGTTTTTTTTTCATTAGTTTTGAGCATTTTACAGCTGGATAAATTTGTCATTAAATATTCATTAAACATCAGAAGATATGTACATTAAATAGAATTATACTGGATTTAATTTGTATCTAAAGGGGTGAGACGATGTCACTTTCGGTATGTGGGGATGATTTGGATATGAAATAATGTCATATTTAAGTGAAGTGTGTCATGGCATGAGTTGATTATATGTGATCGATTTGTTTGTTGAGAGTGTATGCATTATGTTGGTCTTTTACGTTATGTCTTACGAGTTGTGTGGATAGTCGTTATCACTTTTATTACAAAAAAAAACTGTTTTCATACCTTATTTTGGGGATGATCGAGGATGAAGTAGTGGACTATCATTACGAGTTATATAGCTTGTTGGCGCATTTTTATGGAAATATTGTTTTAATATTTTTCTCTATTCATATTTAACTCACTCATTTATTTTTTATAAATAATAAAGTATACTTTGTGAAACCATTTTTAGAATAGAGTAATAAAATTGGTAGTCATTTTAAAATATTTAATTAGTTTTATTTTAATGTTTTAGACTTAACTATGTTAATCTACGTTCTTACGACACATTCAAAAAAAAATTTTATTCCTTACGCACAACGGGAATGAACCATTTAATTTGTGATTATATAATTTTGGTAATAGAGATATAGTAATATTATCACAAAAACCTAATGTTGAAAACACATGCAATAATGTCCAGTCGGAAACTTGTCATCTCTACAGTCGCAACGAGGATAAGTTTTTGACGACTCTTTAATGTCGTTTAGGCATTCCTTGCTTCCGTTAGGCCCGCAAACTCCAGGAAACCATCTAACAATTCCACCCTGATGGTCTTCCGCCACAACTAGTTTACATCAAATGCAAAAATGTTAAATTGTAGAAACTTTGTTTAGATAAACAATTGATAGGAGGCAATAAATTAGAAATTATTTTCTTACATATTAGAATCACAATTTTTTTACATTAGAAAATCGTACGAGAACTCAATTATAATCGAAACAGAATTATATAGTACCTTTAGTATGACTTATAAGACATAACATGAATACACAAGAAACCACAAACAAAGTAGAAAACCTCATAATTAGAAAAGTTAATAAAAACTTGTCAATGTTACTTGCTTAGGTCTTGTTTTCTCTCTTAGTTTTGTAATGAATAAATGTATCTATCAATTTTTGTTAATATATACGAGCTCAAGAAACCTTACAAATTAGATATTTATATTGAATCAGGAAAAATACAAAAAAAAAATAGAAAGTGTGGGGCCACAATGAAAGACAACAAAATAGACAAGATCACTGGGTCATTTTAAAGAAACATTCTTAATAACTAGATTAACATTAATTATACTATTTGATTTGTTTTAATAATTTTGTTATTAATTATATAAAATTTTAATACTAAAAATATTACATATATAAAAGGGAATATTGTTATGTCACATCATCAATTTTAGATACATTATCTACAAATTTACCCCATCAACTAATTCATATTTATTTGTAAATTATCTTCACTTATTGATTATTGGATTGTACTTTATTTTTCATAATAATTATTACTCACACTGTAAAATTTGCCTACTATATGGTAGAAAATATTATTTTGACAAGATATAATTTTTACATATTATCATCATCTTAGCTTCTACCAAAGGATAAGTAAGAAAACAAATATCATAATTTTATAATTAAATTTTTAAGAATGATTTATGGATTTATTGGAAGGTTGGACTTGATGTTAAAAAGAAAAAAAGAGACAAACCGTATTCACACAAACTACATTTGTGAGGTTTAGATGAGGAGTCAAGATTGATGTGTGACAATCCTAAAAACTAAAAAGTTAAGTTTATCAGGTGTGAAATTATCCTTGGATCATGTGAATACTCGAAGAATTATACTCCCTCTGTTTTTATTTAATTGTCGTTTTACAACTTTTTTCTTGTTTTTAATTATCTGTCGTTCTCATTTTTCAATACAATTTTTGTTAAAAAAATCCAAAAATAACCTTATTTAATATAATCCTATTTATAGTAAATAAAGATCAAAAACCAATTATACCCAAAATTAATTATACTAATAATCATTTATGATAAAGTTAAAATAGTCAACAAACAAAATTCCTTAATCTACGAGAATTTTTCTAAAACGACAATTAAAAAAAACCGGAGGGAGTAGAAAGCATTTATACATTTATCAACGTGCACGTTTCCCATTTAGTAAAACCTGCAATTAATAGCTGAAAATAGTCATTAAAATGTTATTTGGAACAATTAGTTAAAAAAAAGATTCGTAGTTTTTTACTAAACTTTCACATATTCCAAGAGCATTAGGATTTCATATATTGCAAAAGCATCAAACAAGAAAGTAGAGAAATTAGTACATAGCACACGGAGACTCCCATAACTTACGGTGTTTATTGATACGATATCACCATTTTGGATAAATAGTTTTTAGCAATTTGGATAATTTTCTATTTTTAACAAAAAAGGCTAAACTTTAACTCAATAATACAACTAAAAAATCAAAATTTAAAAATGAAACTCTAATAGATTATTAATAAACGATGACAATCCTAGACTTACTTTACACTGTTCTATTTTGTAAGTAAATCAGGTAAAGGGAGGAGATATATAAGAAAAACATTGAAACATGATGAATAAAATGATATTGGACCAAATATCATGAAGTTGGTTACTGGATCGCTCTTTAAATATGTGTTGGACATCTTCTAGTTCTGATCGGACCATTGGTGAAGTGGCTCGGTGATGTAACCACCAGGCTGTCAAGGAGCCTACAAAATCCGGGATAAGAACTTGGTAGATCGGCTAAGTCGTATTTTGTAACATTTGTTTATATAAAAATCTTATTGCTATTTTTATATCATGATACATTTGTTTTTAACTAATATTCTTTCAGCGGAAAAGTTGGGATTGATTAAAACATTGCAAGCCTTAGGGAACTGTGGGAAAGGTCGGACTGGGGAAATTGGTGATCGACGTGCACCACATGAGTTATGGAATACTCGTGATACAACACAACTTGTGAGGCTAAGGAGGTTCGGATCTCATTTAGACTCAAGAACACACGAATAATACTTGAAGAAATCCGATATTTATTGATGAGTAAAAAACTACCGATTACAATGCTGCAAAGGGACCCTATAAAGGGGTCCTATCAGCTTAGGTTTAAATTCAAAATGCAGAAATAAATGTAGATTACACATATTACGCTAATTGAAAAACAAAGATTTCCACACCAAAAAACAAAAACTCGTTATTCAAAGCCAAATGTACCAATTAATGACTTCTCTTTTTTACATTTGGCGCATGAATGAATATGGCGTGTGGTCTTGTTTCCATTGATCTTGTGGCTTTCATCATAGCCGTTGATCTATATAAATGATCAGGACTTGGGTTTGGACTTTGTTGGGTAAAAGCTGCCGAATTTCTGGTGTAGCTTGGGCTCTAGTCTCTTCCGGTCCTTATACACGCTCGGTGTCAAAGTGGTTTGCGCTTGATCGAGAGAGAAGTTCGTTTCAGATTAAACATGATTTTGGGGCAGAAGTGAGTTAGACCACACGAAGATGGATGTCTCGTGATACCAAAAAATATTATTACTTGGAAATAATTCTAGAAAAAGAACTACTTGAATACTAATACTTAAGACCGTAAGAACTATTACTTAGAGATTCGGGTTTTGTATTAAACTTGGATAATTTTTATTCATAGGGGGACCTAGGCTTTTATAGTGTCTTAGGTCTAATCAAAAAGAAAGTTTAACAAAAAAAAAAAATGAGAATTTCACAAAATTAGAAAAATAGAAATTTTTCCAAAGCTAGAAAAAATGAAATTTCTCAAATTTAGAAAATGGAAATTTGACAAAAAGAAAACAAAAAAAAAAGAAAGAGGGCCACACCAATGAGAGCTGGAGAAGCTGGGCCTAAATGGTCTTAGGCTTGCAATTATGTGGGTTTTGAAAGAGTACTTATTCGCCTTGCACATTAGAGGCGTTGTCGCGTTAAAACTCCTTTGGGAAGTCAATGGGATAAAATCAAAAGTAAGAATCAAAATTAAGAAAAGAGTACAATTCTCTAACATGTCTTTTAAGTATTTTACCCAAGGGTGATGGTGAAGACACTTGAAGTCGTGGCCTCCTGGTTGAGCAACCTCTAGGATTCATTGGCCATGCAAGTAGTCCATGAATCTGGGCCGGTTATTCTTCGGGCTTTGGGCTGCGCTTGGTCGGACCAGGTCTTGGGCCAAAATTCGCTGGAACTAGTTCTAGGCCTTTGATGAGATCCACTTATGTTAGATGGCTTTGGCCTTTGAATGCATCAGTGGTCCTTGCGGTACTTACACTGTTAGGTCCGGACTTGGGCTGTCTGGGTTGTACGCAGTCTTGGGTGGGTCGATGTCGTCATCCCTCTTCAGGATTTTGCATCCGCAACGCAAAACGGGATCATCTCCAACATTAAACAATTCTAAGTCAGCACTGTTGAAAATGGGGAAAACATTAAACTCACCTGGGAGTTCTAAATTATAGGCATTGTCGTTGATCTAATCAAAGACTCGGAATAGTCCATTTCCTCAAGGTGCGCGTTTGTTTTTTCTCTTCTGAGAAAATTGCTCTTGTCGCATGTGGAGCACGACCCAGTCTCCTTCCATTAGGACGACTTGTTTCCTCCCCTTGTTGATGTTCCGTGCGGAAGCCTCTGTCTTCCTCTCTAAGTTCTCTTTTACCTTTTGGTGAATTCGCTTGATGTAGTCAGCCCTGTCCTTGCCTTCTAAGCTTATTACTTAGGATGGCAGTAAATGCTTGAGATCAATGGGTACGGTTGGGTTGAGGCCGTTGTCAGCTTCGAAAGGTGTAATCCTGGTGGCTGAATGTACGGCCCGGTTGTAAGCAAACTCGATGAATGGGATGCATTCGAGCCAAGTTTTCAGATTCCTTCAGATTGTGGCTCTTAATAAAGCGGACAAGGTCCGGTTTACCACTTTGTTTTGACCATTGGTTGAAGGATGACATGTGGTTGAGAAAACTAGCTTTGTGCCAAGATTCTTTCAAAATGATCACCAGAAATGAGACAAAAACTTGGCGTCTCGATCAGAAACAATGGTTCTTAAAATTCCTTGCAGCCTCACAATTTCCTTGAAGAATATGCTTGCAGTTTGAGTGGCATAAATGGTCTTGGCGCATGGTATGAAATGGAACATCTTTGTGGTTTATCTTAGGAAACCCTAGCACAAAGTCCATAGATATGTCAGTCCAAGGCAAAGATGCAATGGGTAACGGCATGTATACCCCTTGTGGATGTGCTCTCGACTGGGCCTTTTTACATGTTAGGCAACGAGCATAATGCGCCTCCACGTCCTTCTTTTGATGCGTCCAATAGAAATGCTCTTTCAGCATGCTCGGATTTTTTTGAACTTCGAAATGGCCCATCAAGCCGCTTCCATGTGCTTCCCGATGTAAGAATGTTGGTGGATTGTCTTTTCACCTAGAAGGCTCAGGTTACCAGACAAGAGAGATGGAAGCGAGAGATGGACCGATGGGACCAAACAAGCTGTGAAAGGGGCTTGTGATACTCCAAGGACTTCAACCACGAGGCTGAAGAACACTACAAGCTCACAAAGAAGGGGTGAAGGCGTCGCTATGAAGAGAAAGACAGAGTCTTAGGGTTGATTTTAGTTTTTAATTGATGGTTGTTTTATTAATCAATAATTCAAAGGCTTATATATTGCGTTGTTACAATTTTGGACTAAACAACATGATGTTTATCCCATTAAGAAATAAAAACAACAAGATGTTCACCTATTGAGAGCGAATTTAAAGTAAACATGGGCTAAAGTAATTAACACAAAATACATAAGCCCACATAACCTACTGAGTGTATGAAAACATAAATAAGAAAAGATAGAAAGCCCAAATATTGACTTAGGTGAATTGATGCATACTTGTGAATGGTGTAGAATCTTGAACAAGTCTTCATCACCTTGTGCACTAAGTGTATTGCCTCATTATAACCTTCTTTGGAAAACCCAATGGGATAAAAACGAAGATAGGAAAAAGAGTACAGTTTCCTACCACGACTTTTGGTGTCTTTACCAGATGGTAATGGTAAAGACACAAGAGGAAGAAGAATCTTCATGAAGGAACCTTTATTGTTCCTTGTCCATTTGAAGGGGTCGGGATCGACCGTGCATGGACCGGTCTCGATCGGTCGGGAATCTGGTGCGGTCTGCTTGAGCCCCTGATGGGCTTCACTCTCCAACATCACATGATGATCTCCACTCTCCAGCAGCATGCTAAGCTTGTTTCCTAAAAACTTCCTCTTTGATCGAGTTAAAGGTCCTGGTGTATGACCGGTGCAATAGCTGGGATGATATCCTCATCATTCCCTCCATCTTGAAGTTTTTTGGTCTCCAAAGTGAATTCCTCACCTGCATTAGACAACTGTAAGTCAGAAAAATTAAACATAATAGATACATTATACTCACCTGGAAGCTCAAGCTAGTAGGCATTGTCATTGATCCTCCTCAGGACTTGGAATGGACCATCTCCCCGGGGTGCAAGCTTGCTCTTTCTGCACTGTGGGAACCTCTCTGGTCGCAGATGTAACCAATCCCAATCTCCCTCTTTGAACACTACATGTCTGCAACCCTTGTTGGTGTTCTTAGTGTTCTGAATATTTCGCTGCTCCAAATTTGCCTTAGTCTCTTCATGAAGGCGAATGATGTATTCAGCCTTTTCTTCTCCCTCCAAACTGATAGCAACTCCCAAAGGAATAGGCGTAAACTCAATAGGAGTGGAAGGGTTGAAGCCATAGACGATTTCAAATGGTGACCTTTGTGTCATAATGTATAGCTCTGTTGTAGGGAAACTCGACATACAGAAGACATTCTAGCCAATTATTCAGATTCCGAAAAATCATTGCTCGCAGCATCTGTGATAAAGTTATGTTGACCACCTCTGTATGACCATCTGTATGGGGATGATAAGCAGCAGAAAACAATAGGTTGGTGCATAACTTACACCACAGTGTTCCCCGAAAGTGACTGAGGAATTTGGTGTCTATGTCCGACACAATCGTCCTAGGGATGTTGTGTAGTCGTACTATCTCCTTGAAGAACAGATCGACTGTCTGACTGGCATCATTTTTCTTATTACACGCAATAAAGTGTGCCATCTTAGAAAATCAATCAACCACGACAAAGATGTAATCTTTGTGATTGATTTTAGGCAGGCGTAGCACAAAATCCATAGATATATCGGTCCATGGTGCGGAAAGAACCGGCAATGGCATGTCAGGACCTTGTGGATGCATCTTTGACTTAGCTCGTTTGTAGAAAATGAATTTAGCACAATGGGCTTCCACATCTCGATGTTGTTGGGGCCAATAGAAATGTTATTTAAGCATACTCATCATCTTGTCGACACCGAAGTATCCCATTAAACCTCTTCCGTGAGCTTCTTTCTGAAGTTACTCTCGAATTGATCCTCTCAGAATGCAAAGACGTTTGTCCTTGAAGAGGAACCCATCAAACAGGTAGAAGTTGATGTAGATCCCCTTGCTGTGCTCTTGATAGGCTTCAATGAAGTCTGTATCTTCAGCATACAATTCTTCGTTAATTTCAAATCCAATAACCTTTGACTCCATAACAGATATGAGGCTGTATCTCCTTGATAACGCACCAGCTATAACATTTTCTGCTCCCTTTTTATATTTGATAATGTAAGGAAATGTCTCAATATACTCTAGCCAGTGAGCATGCCTCTTCTTCAACGTGGATTGGCCTCTTAGATGCTGAAGTGTCTGATGGTCGGTGTGAATCACGTACTCCTTGGCAAGTAGATAATGCTGCAAAGTCTCTAAGGCACGGACCAATGCGTAGAGCTCTTTATCGTAGGTAGGATAATTAAGAGCAGTTCCACTTAATTTTTTTGCTGAAATAGGCAACATGTTTTCCTCCTTGAGTTAGGACTGCTCGTATGCCGATCCCTGAAGCGTCACACTCGAATTCAAAAGTCTTGCTAAAGTCTCGCAAAGTAAAAAAAGAAGCGTGAGTGAGGCGATCCGTTAATAGCTTAAACGACTTGTCCTGATCTGGTGCCCATCTAAACTCCTGGTTCTTTTTGATTGTAAATGTTAACGGACCGGCGATCGTATTGAAGTATTTGACAAACTGACGGTAGAAGCTTGCTAATCCATGGAAACTCTGAACCTGGCTTGCATTAGTTGGTGTAGGCCAATCCTATATGGCCTTGATCTTCTCGTCGTCTACTCTAAGTCCTTGCGGACTCACGATGAATCCAAGAAAGACAACTTGTTCTGTGCAGAATGTACACTTCTTCAAATTTGCGTATAACTGCTCTTTCAGAAGTATGAAGATGATTGTTTATAGATGCTCCAAATGATCCGAGTAAGTCATACTGTATACAAGAATGTCGACAAAGTAGAATACTACAAATTTGCAATTGAACGGTCGAATAACCTTGTTTATGAGGCGCATGAAAGTGCTTGGGGCAATAGACAGACGGAATGGCATCACTAGTCACTCATAAATACCCTGCTTGGTCTTGAATACAGTCTTCCACTTATATCCTTCTCTCATCCTGACTTGATGATATCCACTTTTTAAGTCAATCTTGGAGAAAATTGCAGCTCCGCTGAGCTCATCTAGCATGTCGTCCAAACGTGGGATAGGGTGCTAATACTTCATAGTAATCTTGTTAATGACACGAAAATCAACACACATTCTCCAACTTTCATCATTCTATGGTACTAGAAGGAATGGAACAACACAAGGTCTTAGGCTTTCTCTGACATAACATTGAGCCATAAGATCATGAACCTGCTTTTCTAATTATTTAGCCTCCTAAGGTTTAACTCTGTAAGCATGACATTAGGCAGTTGAGCTCCTGGAATAAAGTCGATGTTGTGATCAATGTCTCTGATAGGTGGTAGACCTGCTGGAATCTCTTCAAAAAATACGTCTGCATACTTCTCTAGAAACGTCTGAACCTCCTCTGGTAAACTAACCTCAGCGCCTGATGCGCTCAAAACCTCTCTGTAGAGCATTAAGACGAGTTGAGTATCCCATGTACGAGCTGCCTTTTTCATATCAACAACATTGATGAGGAAGTTTTCTTTTCAAGCATGCTGATCCTTTGCCATTTTGGAATGCATCTCGCGCACAGATTGCGGTGCCATTGGCACCAAATTGTATCTACGCTTATCATGGACAAATGAGTAGAAGTTTATCCGTCCATAATGTGTAGTCTTGCTATCGAATTGCCAAGGTCGTTCTAGAAAAAGATGTCCAGCTGACATCGGTGAGTACACCTTCCCAAGGAGATGTATAATCAATGAGCACACCTTCCCAATGATGGTACATTCCAAATGGAAGATGTTCTCTCGCTTCTCGATTTCTTTCGGCTCAAATCTCGAGCTTAGAACTTGTCTGATCATTAGCATTTCTCTAGAATCAGCATATTCTATATCTTTGTCAGATTGCTGGTTAGCTGCAGGTGCAACTTCCTCTTGCTCATCCTCTGACTCGTACTCTCCTGATGCGATCAATACCATTGTCCTCTGAGTGGGGCATTCACGTGACATGTGACCCCGACCTTTACACTTGAATCACACGATCTCACTGCTTCGCTGAGGCTGGTTCGATGTATATGTAAAAGTAACCGGTTTTGGTGCATCTGAAGGGTTCTTAGGTGCCAAATTGCTGACCACTGCTTTACCTTTGAACCGTTGATCACTTGTAGAAGCTGTTATATCAAATGGTTTGGAGCCAGCACTCTAGGTACCCTTTGGTCTAGACGGTGCCGTCGATTTCCTTTTATTGCACTTCTATATATGGACAACTAAATGAAACAACTCACTAAGATCATGATAAGGCTGAAGTTTGATCTTCTGGGCGATTGATTCATTAATCCATTGATGAATTGAGTCATTAGACTTTCTTCTGATTCATCCACGTTAAGTTTGTTTCGAAGATGCTTGAATCCATCGAAGTATTCTGACACCGTTTTACTGCCTTGAATCATGCGTCTGAAACTTCTCTAAAGTTCAGGGTGGAAGTGAGGAGGAACATACCGTCTCCTCATAATTTGGTTGAGTTCGACCCAAAAGTCAGAATCCCCATTGTTGCTCTTCTTCGAGCAGCTATTTTGCGATCCCACCATGCTAGTGCTTGATCAATAAATTGAGTCGTTGCCAAAGCAACTCTACGGAGGTCATCGTAGTTATAGTACTCAAAGAGTAATTCCATTATATTTTCCCAATTGAGATATTCCTCGAGATCGACCTTTCCTGAAAAAGAACGACGGTTCATCTTCACGTCCAGGTGAGCTACTGGTTGCCTAGCTGACAGCATTTTCTCATTGTAGTACTGATTTCTATCCATTCCTTGGTGGGCTGTCTCTGGTCTATCTACTGAAGTGCGACTGGAGCTGGTGCAGGCGCTGGTGCAGGTGTAGGCACAAGCTGCTCTAAATGTTCAAGACGCGTGGCTATTGTAATCATCTGTGTAGTCAAGTTCTGCAGAAACTGCATCATCATTTGATTGTTCTGACTTGAAGACGACTTGTCGCTACCTGACATATTTTCTTTTTGCAGAAACGAAAATTTATAGAAAGGGAAAGTTTCACGAAAAGAAAAGCTTGCAAATGGAAAGTTTCATTTTATGGAAAAACTCCGCAAAAGAAATATTCATAATTAATTAACTACCTAATTACATAGAGGAAAATCTGCCAAACGAAAATTTTCTTTTTTATGGAAAAATTCCGTAAAGGAAATACTCATAAACAATGAATTGCTTAAATAAAGAAAAGGAAAAATTTCATATATGCTAACTTAGACTTAAATGATCCTAGACTCTACAAAGGAAGTAGAAAGTCTAGCAAGAAAACTTTCTAAAATGTTTATTAATGTCATCCTAAAAGGTTTTAGAAAACTTCTTAAAAGGAAATCCTAGTCTAGATAAAAAAAAGCAAGATACTTATTGCTATATTTATAGAAAATGAAATCTCCCTAATACTAAATGTACTAACCCGACGGCTGACCAAAACTAGACCAGAGGTGCTATCTCGAACTAGACCTAGACGCGTCGCTGCTAAGACTACCCACGGCTAGACCTAGACTCGGTTAATCAAGGCCGAATGAGGGAGAAACCAACCTGGACGTGGTATGCTAAGGAGAGACCTATGCTAGGCACGGACAAGGGACATGGGATAGGACGGTTAGGCGCGGGATGAGGGGAACCTAGACCTAGCGGGACTCGAGTATGCTACGTAGGCAGGAAACGCTAGGACTAAAACAAAGGTGCAAGACGGCAAGAGACTCGACTCTAGACACGGTAAGGACAAACAACAACCGACTCGGCTAACCTTAGAGAGCTAACACGACACGACTTGAACTAGGACAAAAAAAACCAACTCAAACAAAAACAAGGAACAACCTAAGAAATCTACGATGCAACTCACAAGCGAGATTGACTCAACCACTCACCAGGACGAGAAGGATCAGCCTTACAAGCAAACAAGAAGCAAATAAAGACCTAAACCTGTCACCCACGTGTAGACCAAGCAAACTTGGATCACACAATTTTCTGTAGTGAAGACAAGTGTTCTAGGTGAGTTTTCTAGATCCCTATTTTTGGTTAAAGCAACCTAACTTTTTGTGATCTTTTTTGTTGTTTTATAGACAAAATGCTCAAACAAACGACAAGCAACATTTTACATATATATATTGCTTTTGAGCTATGAAAGATATAATGGATAGATAGAACCTGTTTTTTTTTTTTGTAGTAGGAGACTTGATTCGTTCAGCTTTAACCGAGAGCCTCAGGGAAAAGACAGAAAGAGAACAAATCAGAAGCAAAAAAGTTCAAGCAAAATAAATCGTCAAATAAACAAAAGGATAGATTCAACATGATGTTCAAAAGCTTTTAAGCTCTGATACTAGATGATGTAAGAACGTTAGTGGGTTGTGTTTTCACCGAGAAGGCTTAGGTTGCCAAACAAGAGAGATGGAAGCGAGAGGTGGATCGATGAGACCATACAAGCTGTGAAAGAGGCTTGTGATACTACAAGGACTTCAACCACGAGGCTGAAGAACATGGAAAGTTCACCAAGAAGGGGTTAAGGCGGCACCAAGAAGAGAAAGACAGAGTCTTAAGATTAATTTTAGTTTTTAATTGATGATTGTTTTATTAATGAATAATTTAAAGGCTTATATAATTTCTTATTACAACTTTGGACTAAACAACATGATGTTTAGCCCATCAAGAAATAAAAACAACATGATGTTCATTTATTGGTGACGAATTTGAAGTAAATATTGAATTAAGTAATTAACACAAATACATAAGCCCAAATAACATTACTTAGTCAATGAAAATATAAATAAGAAAAGATAGAAAGCCCAAATAATGACTTAGGCAAATTGATGCAGACATGGGAATGATGTAGAATCGTGAACAAGTCTTCATCACTTTGCGCACTAAGAGTATTGCCTCATTAAAACTTTCTTCGGAAAATCCAATGGGATAAAACCGAAGATAGAAAAACATTACAATTTCCTGGTGTCTTTAACGGATGGTAATGATAAAGACACCAGAGGAAGAAGAGTCTTCATGAAGGAACCTCCATTGTTCCTTGTCTGGTTTGAAGGGGTCGGGATTGATTGTGCATGGACCGAGCTCGATCGGTCGAGAATCTAGTGCGATCTGCTTGAGAACGGGCTCCACTCTCCAGAATCTCCAGACGAGCTCTACTCTCCAGCAGCATGCTAAGCTTGTCTCCTAAAGCCTTCCTCTTTGATTGAGTTAAAGGTCCTGGTGGTATGACCGGTGTAGTAGCTAGGACGATGTCCTCATCATTCCCTCAACTGAAGCTCTCAGATTGATCATCTAGGGATGCACATACGTTTTTCTCCTAAAAATAAAACCGTCAAATAAATAAAACTTAGAAAGACGTCCTTCCAAAGTTCTTGATAAATGTCTTTGAAGTTCTTGTCTTCAGAGTACAGATTATCGATCATCTTGAATCCCATGACTTTTGTTGGAATGAAGAAGAATGATGAAGACAAGATAAGAAATGAAGAAAGATTGTCTTAAACTCTAAGGATAAGGTCGTGTGGACTATGCTACCAAATGGACTATATTAGGCTTGTTTATGTTATTTATATTTTATACTTGTAGCCATACATGTATTAGACTACCCTTGTATCCAAACAAGCCTAGACTATATTAGTATAAATAGCTATCTCTCTCCTCATTTCTATGCAATAAAGAATAATCTCACTTTCTAATAAAATTATTTTTCTCTCTAATCTCTCTTTAATCTCATTTTCTCAATCTCTAAATCTCTTAATCTCTAAAATCTATTAATCTTTCAAGGTATCAGAGCCTGGATTCACAGAATCATAGGTTTTCTTTCAAACTCTTCACCCGAGCCTTCACGCGAGAGCCACCGACCAAGACCACCATGATCTTCACTGAATTCCCATGGGATCACAATGTTGGAATGAAGAAGAAATGATGAAATAAGAATGCCTTTAAACTTTGTATAAAGGCGTGAGTTATCTAGGTCAAAGGGGAGTGTCTAAGACTTGTTTGTGTTCTAGTGTTCTAGTGTTATGTTATCCTTGTAGCCATTCATGTGTAAGACAAGAGTTTCACACAAGATTTCTTCTCATATTCAATCAAAAGAATCACCAGGCAGGAGTTTATAATCTTCCCTGCACCGGTTTTACATCATTTGGTAATCGGAATCCAAGACTACATTCGTCGGAGCCGCGATCGACTACATTCATCGGAGTCGCAATCGGCTCCATCGACAATCTCTGTTCTTGCAACAAGCATATCTCTTTCAAAACCTCATCAAATTGAGCAATTCCAAGTTTTAAACTCAAGTAGAACGAGTCTAGTTGATGTTTCAGGAGGTCTCTTTGCCCTTTTTGACGTCTTGAAGCTCTTTTGATCAATCTTCCTCAACACGTCTAGTTTTGACATCTTTGGGGCACTGGTGATAAAATCCTTATCTGTTCTCAATATTTTTTGAATCTTGGATGTTAAAAAGTTAGATAAGAACCTTGTGGAGGGTTTCAAAAATTTTGGTTGCAAGATTTCAACAAATTTTGGTTGAGCATTAGAGGACTGTTAAATTTGTTGATTGGTGGTTGTTAGCCGGTTGTTAGGCGGTTGCACTTTCTTGAAGTTGTTAAATGTGCCACTTGAACATCTAGTGGAGAGCGTGTTGTGCATGCTTGGACTCTCCTTCTTTGCAGGCAATAAAACGAGTCTAATGGAGTTACAAGCACACGTGAAGGCCCATGTCATAATTCAGGGAGCAAATTATCTCCTCTGGTCAGGGACCATGACGAAAACTTTTTGCAGAAAAGGATTATGGAGCCATGTAACCAAAGCGGTGGTTCCAGCTATTGAAGGAACTGCTTCAGACGGGGCTGCTTCAGACGATCATGATGATCAAAGCCAGTGGTTTCAGGAAAAAAACAAATGGTACTCTCTATAATCCAAAACTCCCTTCTTGGTTCTCTCTTAGAAGAATATCATATTGTGATAATGCTAAAGATCTTTGCATTAAAAACAATGTATGAAAACACTACTAACTTCTTGAGAATTTTTGAGGTAAAGAAAGCTTTGAATGATCTTAGACAAGAGGATGTTGAATTCACAAAGCACTATGGATCCTTCAGGGCATTGTGGACAGAGCTAGAGATGCTTAGGCCTGCTACAATTGATCCAATTACTCTCCATGAAAGGAGGGAACAAGATAAGGTGTTTGGGCTGGTCTTGACTATAAACACCAACTATACTGACTTGATTAAGCACATTTTTAGGGAGGACAAGCTACTTAGCTTAGAGGATGTCTGCGCTAAGATTCAGAAGGAGCAAGGATCTCATGGGCTGTTTGGCTACAAAGAAGATATGATTGTGGCCCACAAGAGCTTTTTCAAACTGGCTCCAGCTGAATCCAAGAAGAAGCAGTCTGTTTGTAATCACTGCAAGAACACCGGTCACACCAAGAAGGAATTATGGGTGCTTCATCCTGAGTTGAAGCCAAGCTGGTTCATTGATAGGTCCAAACCTGCTCCAGCAAACGGCCCAGACCCTTTTCCAGCTGTTCATACAGCCGCCTCTCATATGTCTTACAATCCGGTTCAAGGACACATGACAACAACCCCTCTTCTGACTTCTCCATCTGAGTTTGTCAATAAATCAGACTTGGAAGCTCTCTTCAAAGCTTTTAGCTCTGGTAATGTGTTGGGTAAATCTTTTCATGCTTCTTTTCAAACTTATATTGCTTTTAAACCTTTGATTGTTGATTCTGAAGCTTTTCATCACATGATAAGTGATCTAGGTTTAATAGAAAAATTAGAACCTGCCTTAGGAAGTGTGGTAATAGCAAATGGAATCAATGTGCTAATTAAAGGAACTGGAAAACTTAAATTGTTTGATAAAGAATATAAAGCCTTTTAATTTCATCCTTTACATCTAACTTGATTTCTGTTAAAAGAGCTACAACTGATCTTAATTGTCAAGATATCTTTGGTCCTAATGATATCTACAAGTAGGAAATTTGGACAAGGAACAACAAAGAATGACTTGTATGTGCTTGAAGACTTGTCCATGCATTTGGCCTCTAAACTGTGTGCTAATAGTGTAGATATCAATGTCAAAGCTGATATTTGGCATACTAGACTTGGTCATCCTCACCCTAGAGTTTAAGAGTTAACAATCCCTGGAATAAAATTGCAAAATGAAATATGTGAAGCATGTGTTCTAGGAAAACATTATAAAATTATGTTTGAAAAATCTAATCACATATATGAACATTGTTTTGATTTGGTGCATTCTAAAGTTGGACCTCTCTCTTTCCTTCTACAGAAAACCACAAGTACTTTGTTACTTTCATTGATGAAAAGTCTAAATACACTTGGGTCACATTGCTTAGTTCAAAGGATAGAGTTTTAGATGTTTAATTAATTTTCAAACACATGTGACTAACCAATACAATGCCAAAATTAAGTGTTTTAGCTCAGATAATGGAGGGGAGTACACTAGCACCAACTTCCAGCAACACTTACACAAGCATGACATCACACATCAAACAAGCTGCCCATACTCTCCACAAAAAAATGGAGTGGCTGAAAAGAAGAACAGACATTTGATGGAAGTGGTGAGATCTATGATGTTTCACAAGAAAGTTCCCAAACGTTTTTGGGGAGATGCGTTGATAGCAGCATGCTACTTAATCAATAGAATTCCAACCAAAATTCTAGATGATTTGTCTCCATTTGAGGTATTAAACAGAACAAAGCCTACTATTGAACATCTAAGAGTATTTGGGTGTGTTTGCTTTGTTTTAGTACCAGGTGCACAAATGAACAAGTTGGAACCAAAGAGTACCAAGGTTATGTTTATTGGATATTCTTCTACTCAAAAAAGATACAAATGCTATAATCCAGAGACTAGAAAAGTCTTGGTATCCAGGGATGTCAAATTTCAAGAGTCATAAAGCTTTTATAAAGAAGGGACTTGGGAACAATACAAAGACATATCAACAAGCACAATTGACCAAGATGAAAACCTTAGAAGGATCCTAGAAAACATTTGCATAGTTCCTTCTCAACTAAATAACTTGCAATGTCCACCATGGCACGAACCGCACCACTGATGCAAGAACCAAGGGGTGGGCTGTCTTTCATCGAGAAGCTTTGGTTGGTGGACAGAAATCGATGGGAAGAAGGGGTGGATCGAAGGGACCACACAAGCTGTGAGAGGGGATTGTGATGCAAGGGGGCTTGGCGGCACCTTTAGGTTTTAGACACTAATCTTAGGTTTTGTCAAAATGCTTATTATTTCATCAAATTGTAGTAAAAAGGCTTATATAATGCCTTGTTACAACTTAGGCTAAACAACAACATGTTTAGCCTTACAAGAATTAAAACAACATGTAGTTCACTTATTGGCAATTAAAATAGAAAATGAGCCCCAAATAGTCAACATGACTTAGACCCAAATAAATATTTAGTCTAGAAAATAGGAATAAGATAGAAAAGCCCAATAATACTTAGGCTAGAATTCGCAGGGAGACTTGTGAATGAGATGGAATTGTGATCAAATCATCACCATCTTGCGCACTAAGAGTATTGCCTCATTAAAACCTTCTTCGGAAAACCCAGTGGGATAAAACCGAAGATTGGAAAAAGAGTACAATTTCCTAGCACGACTTTTGGTGTCTCTATCGGATGGTAATGGTAAAGACACCGGAGGAGGAAGAGTCTTCTATAAGGAACCTCCATGGTTATTTGTCTAGCTGGAAAGGGACAATGCATGATTCGGTCGAGGCGTGGTCTGGTGGATGCTCGGACGTGGCCGTGTGGATTGGTGGACAATCGGACGGGCGCCTTGGGAACGGCTGGGACGGGCCACTTGCACCTGGGCTGTTCGGCATGGTCAGATCGGGGTCCTCTCCGGTTCTACTATCCAGAAGAATGCTGAGCTTGTCTCCTAAGGCTTTCCTCTTGGACCGCGTAAGAGGTCCAAGTGGAATGACTGGTGCAATGGCTGGCTCGATGTCCTCATCATTCCCTCCCTCTTGAAGTGCTTTGGTCTCCAAAGCGAAGTCATCACCTGCATCAAACAACACTAAGCCAGAAACATTGAACGTACTAGACACGTTATACTCACCTGGAAGTTTGAGCTGATAGGCGTTGTCGTTGATTCTCCGAAGGACGCAAAATGGACCATCTCCCCGAGGTGCAAGCTTGCTCTTCCGTCGTTGGGGGAATCTCTCTAGTCGCAGATGTATCCAACCCCAATATCTCTCCTTGAAAACCATGTGCCTGCGGCCTTTCTTGGCGTTCTTGATGTTCTGGATGTTCCGTTGTTCCAGGTTTGCCTTGGTCTCTTCATTAAGACGTTTGATGTAGTCCGCTTTTGCTTCTCCTTCTAAGCTGATGGCGTTTCCTAATGGTATGGGTGTGAACTCGATAGGCATGGTCTGGTTGAAGCCGTAGACAACTTCAAAAGGAGAACGCTTCGTGTCAGAGTGTGTTGCCCTGTTGTAAGTGAACTCGACGTACGGAAGGCACTCCAGCCAATTCTTCAAATTGCGGCCAATTGTTGCCCTCAGGGTCTGGGACAAGGTCCGGTTGACAATCTCTGTCTGTCTGTCAGTCTGCGGATGATATGCGGTGGAGAACAAGAGGTTGGTGCCCAATTTTCGCCACAATGCTCGCCAGAAGTGGCTGACAAACTTGGTGTCGCGGTCGGATACGATCGTTCGGGGAATGTCGTGCAGTCGTACTATCTCCTTGAAGAACAGGTCGGCAGTCTAGCTTGCGTCATTGGTCTTGTTGCAAGCGATGAAGTGTGAAATCTTGGAAAATTGGTCGACCACTACGAAGATGGAGTCCTTGTGGTTTATCTTTGGCAGGCCTAAGACAAAATCAATGGAAATGTCCATCCAGGGCGCAGATGGAACTGGTAACAGCATGTAAGGACCCTGCAGATGCATCTTCGATTTAGCCCGTTTGCAGGTAAGGCACCGTGCGCAGTGTGCCTCTACATCTCGTCGCTGGTGGGGCCAGTATAAATGCTCCTTAAGCATGTTTAAGGTCTTATCAATACTGAAATGACCCATGAGACCTCCGCCATGGGCCTCTCTGAGAAGCAGCTCTCGAATTGATCTTTTCGAAATACAAAGTCGCTTGTCTTTAAAGAGGCACCCGTCGTGTAGAAAGAATCGGCTGTACTTGCCCTTGCCGTGCTCCAAGTAGGCCTGAGTGAAATCTGCGTAGTCAGTGTACAGCTCTTTGATCATCTCAAAACCCATAACTTTTGACTCCATGACGGAAATCAGACTGTATCTTCGAGATAAGGCGTCGGCGACAACGTTGTCTGTTCCTTTCTTATACTTGATAACGTATGGAAATGTCTCGTTATACTCCAACCAACGAGCATGTCTCTTCTTCAGCGTGGACTGTCCTCTAAGGTGCTGGAGTGTCTGATGGTCGGTGTGAATGACGCACTCCCGGGCAAGAAGATAGTGCTGCCAAGTCTCCAAGGCGCGAAATAGGGCATATAGCTCCTTGTCGTATGTCGGATAGCTAAGTGCAGCTCCACTTAACTTCTCACTGAAGTAAGCGACAGGTCGTCCGCCTTGTGTGAGGACAGCTCCAATGCCGATCTCTGAGGCATCACACTCGACCTCGAATGTCTGAGTGAAGTCCGGTAGGACTAATTCTGGGGCGTGGGTGAGGTGTTCCTTCAGAAGCTTGAAGGACTTATCCTGCTCGGGTCCCCAACGAAAGTCTTGATTCTTTTTTATCGTCGAGGTCAACGGACCAGCTATGGTGCTGAAATCTCGGACGAACCGTCTGTAGAAGCTGGCGAGTCCGTGGAAGCTACAGACCTGGCTGGCGATCGTTGGTGTGGGCCAATCCAGTATGGCCTTAATCTTCTCGTCGTCCACCCGAAGTCCTTGGGAACTCACGACGAAACCAAGAAAAACGACTTGGTCGGAGCAGAATGTACATTTCTTGAGATATGGGTACAACTGCTCTCTCTGCATGGTGGTAATCACGGCCTCTAGGTGCTCCAGATGGTCTGTGTAGGTCGTGCTGTAAACGAGAATGTTGTCGAAGTATACTACTACGAACTTGCCAATGAACGGATGAAGGACGCATGAATGTAGTTGGAGCCTTTGACAGGCCGAATGGCATTACTAGCCACTCATAAAGACCCTGCTTGGTCTTGAATGCAGTATTCCATTCGTCTCCTTCTCGCATCCTCACTTGATGATATCCGCTTTTCAGGATGATTTTGGAGAAGACCGCGGCTCCGCTTAACTCGTCCAGACGCATGATGTCGTCCAGGCGCGGAATGAGGTGTCGATACTTGATCGTAATATTGTTGATGGCGTGACAGTCGACACAAATCCTCCAGCTTCCGTGCTTCTTTGGTACAAGTAGGACCGGGAAGACACAGGGACTGAGGCTCTCTCGAACGTAACCTTTAGCCATGAGGTCCTGTACTTGTCGTTCTAGCTTTTTAGCCTCCTCGGGGTTTACTCTGTATGCAGGACGGTTGGGTAACTGAGCTCCGAGAACGAAGTCGATGTGGTGCTCGATACCTCTGATAGGTGGGAGGCCGGCTGGAATTTCTTCGGGGAACACGTCGGCATATTTGTCTAGCAAGGCTCGGATCTCGGCAGGTAATGGTGTCTCGCTTCTGATTTTGTGGAGGCTTTCAGCATGTCTGCCACGTTGATTAAAAAGTTCTCCTTACGGGCATGTTGATCTTTCGCCATCTTAGATTGCATCTCTTGAACGGCGTGTGCAGACATTGGTGCTAGATTGTATATACGCTTGTCGTGGACGAATGAGTAGAAGTTGGTCCATCCGTTATGCGTAGTCTCTCGGTCAAACTGCCATGGTCGTTCGAGCAAAGATGTCCAGCTGACATCAGGACGACATCAGAGGTGACCTGGTCCTAGTATCTGCTGATGCTGAAAGAGACCTTATCTTGGTACAAGATGTACAACTCCGTCTTGTTTTTCAGCCATCGTAGTTTGTACGGTTTAGGATGCTTGGTCACAAGCAGTCCTAATTTCTCCATGATGTATTTGCTCGCGGCATTGTCCGTCGATAATCAGTGAACACACTTTCCCAATTATTGTACATTTATAATGCAAAATGTTCTCACACTGCTCTCCTTCTTCTGACTCGAATCTCGAGCTAAGAACTCGTCGGATCATAAGCATTTCTCTGGAGTCGGCGTACTCAGTGTCCTCGTCGGAGTGATGGTGGGTCGGAAATGCTGGCTCCTCTTGTTTGTCCTCAGATTCGTAGTCGCCGGAAGCATTGAGTACCATTGTCCGTTGAGTGGGACATTCCCGGGACATGTGTCATCTGCCTTTACATTTGAAGCAGACGATCTCGCTGCTCCGCTGAGGCTGGGGGGACTAGGCTGCTTTGGGGTTGCTGGAACTGGTCTGGGAGCTGAGCTGCTGACCACAGATTTTCCCTTGAGGCGTTGATCAATGGGCTGAGTCGTCCGCTCGAATGGCTTGGGACCGGTGTTCCAGGTGTTCATGGATCGAGAAGGTGTGGCAAGTTTACGCTTATGGCACTTCTCGATCTGGACTGCTAGGTGGAACAACACTCCTATGTCTTGGTATGGCTACAATTTTATTTTTCTAGCGATGGAATCGTGCAAGCCGTCGATGAACTGGGTCATGAGGCTCTCCTCGGACTCGTCTACATCGAGTCGGTTGCGTAGATTTACAATTTTACTTCCTTGTGTAAGATGTTTGAAACGTCGCTGAAGCTCGCCGTGGAAGTGGGGTAGGACGTAGCGTCTACTCATGATCTTGGTGAGTTCGACCCATGAGGTCAAAACACCCATCCGAGCTCTCATGCGAGCTGCAATTTCTCGGTCCCACCACGCCAGTGCGTGGTCAGTGAATTGCGCCGTTGCTAGAGCGACTTTGCGGGGGTCGTCATAGTTGTAGTACTCAAAGAGGAGCTCCATTCGTCTCTCCCAGTCTATGTACTCTTCTAGATCAAGTTTTCTCGAAAAGGGAGGTGGGTTCCTCGGGAAAATGCGTTGGTGGACGAGGTGGTGGCATGGGCTCGTCGTAGTATTGATGTCGACCTATGGGTGGTTAATCGTGGTGATAAGGTGGTGCGGGTCCTGGTGGAGTAGGAGGCGTCTGGTGTTCCAGATGCTCGAGACGCGTCGCTAGTGTCGTCATCTGGGTCGGCAAAGCTTGCAGGAGTTGCAAGATTGCTTGACCATGTTGTCCTGACGTTGATTCGTCGCGCCCTGACATATTTCGTGATATGAGCCAGGCCATCTGGTAAGGAGGTGGTCGGTGGGATGAACGGTATGGTCGGGGAGTGCGTTCGGTACGGGTTGGTTCTTGCTGCGAGGGTGAACGGGGTTATGACCTCGGCAGGAACGAGAACAAGCGGCTGGTTGTGGATCGTGAAGGAGAACGAGGGCCTTGGCTCCGGTCAAGAACACGTTCGGTGGGCGACCTTGCGGACGAGGATACGAACGGCAGGACGTGGCCCCGGTTGTGATTGCAAACGGCGGGTCGAACAACACGAACGAAGATGCGAACGGCGGGTGTAAAGCGATGGAACGTGGGTTGAACGGATGGGTTTTTGGAAACGATTTGAAAGGTGGATTGAGGGCAACACACCAAGCTATGGCAGGCTTGGATACAAACACTCTATCTTCAAAGGAACTTTCTTCCTCCCTTGGAGACACTCACACACAAGAAAGTATATAAAGACCTAGGCAGCCGTGGAAGGGTTTTGAGTCTAAAAATTATCTCTATAAATGAGGAAGGGTTTTGCTTTTTATAGGCTACACATGACCTATTTGACCACAAGACTCGCGGTCAACAATATACCTAAACCCATATTAGACTAAGTCTTTAAACAAGTTATAAGACTAAACATAAAAGGCTAAACAAGTGCCTAAGATAGAATCAAACCTAATTGATTTTAAATGGACATATCCACATTTAAACCAATGGGACACTAGGCTTGATGCCTTTGACTTTCAAGTCTCATTAAAAACCTTTCCAAGAACCCACTATGGTAAACTTAGAAAGGAAAAGAGTACCTTAATCATCTAAGGTCTTAAGGGGTGTCCTCAATCAAGGATAGTAAGGACACACAAGACCTTATCCCTAAGGCTGTGTGCATGGATGTTCTGGTCAGGAACACCTAGCTGATCATTGGCAAAAGGCTGGCTGGTGTCTTCAGTCTCCCCTTCTTCTCCTCGGCCGTGTGCTTGGACTAGGTTGACTCCGGCTTGATCTTCACGAGTTTGGTCCTGGTCTCGGCTCCTGTCTTGCACTCCTTGGGCAGCTATGCTCCTTGTCTTGATGCGGTGAGACACATAAGAGGTTGCCTGGACCTCATCCTCCAAGTACCGGGTTGGTGTAGCTTGGATGACCCCATCATCCCCACCCTCTTCAAGTGCTTTGGTCTCCAAAGAACCAACATCCTGCACATCAAAAGGGGTTGGATGAATCTTTTGCGACCACAGAAGACTTGGATTAAACAGAAGAGGAGAATGAAGAAGAGGAAGAAGAACGGATCAGCTTCAACGCGGGACATGGACTGGCCACGAACCACGGCCAGCCCGACCAGCATCCGAACCCGTCCGCGTCTGGAGATGGAGACAGGCCGCGACCCGACCTGTCGACAGCCAAGCCGCCTGACCAGCGACCCGACCACCAGCCTGAACACCAAACCGTCCAGCCTGGCCAGCAACCCAACAACCAGCCTTAACACCAATTCGTCCAGTCTGGACAGCGACCCAACCAACCCAATCAACCTGGCCCGCGACCCTACCAACAATCTGACCTTCGACCCGTTCGGAAAACACCTCGACCCAACCTGGGCTACCCAAGACCCAACTATGACCCATCTGTGACCCAAGCCCAACAACCCAGCCATGACCCATCCGTGACCCAAGCCCATCAACCCGGCCTAGACCCGTCCGTGACCCATAATCATGACCCGACCAAACACTCATACCCACGACCTGACCCACGGCCCAATGTCGACACAAGCCTGACCAAACAACATTCGTGGCCCAAAGATCTACAATACAAAGGAGGAGAAGATATGACCCAAGTTCGGGCGCACGGCCCATTTCCACACGCCAGAAATTTTAAGACCTATAACCACACAAACTTAAAGCCTCTGTTTATAACTCTATGTTATAAAGTTTAATGTTTATAACCCCACAATTGAGATATTTTAAACCTATTTTCCCAAAATTTTGATTTGTAGTGGTTTTGTAGTGAACCGTAACAAAACCAGTCCGTAACCGGAATAGCTTAAACCAGCATCTTAAAAAATACCCGATTGCAGAGGCTCTTCAACCCGACATTCATTTCATTTCAACCCTAGTTTCTCATAATGAGCGGCAGCTCTCGTTCTACCGGAGCTTCGAGTGCAGTTCGAAATAGAGTTGTAGGTGTACCTCTTTAAACGCTACATCATTGACGAATTTTTAGTGCATAGTCTAGAACCGCCTCTTTAAACGCTACATCATTGACGAAATTTTGACCATCGTACAACTGACCATCACCGCGTTTTATGTCAACTCGCACAGCATCTGTATCATCGTCTTCAGGATATACATCATGAAAAATCAAAGGTTCATCTCTGAAATTCGTTACTTGATCTTCAACTTGAGTTTCATAACGCTCGTTCACTTCGTTGTCGGGTTTGTCGGGTTCAGCTCTTCCTGCGCCTTCTTCGCCGGTAATATCATTTATTTCCACTGACACCGATTTTGTGTGGTTTTTGAATTGTCGACGTTTTTGAGATTTAGGGTTCAATTCATCGAATAAATGTGGATTCAGGTTGTATTCAGGTATTAATTTTGGTTTATGGGTTAAAATCTCGGTTTGTAAGTTAATTAACGGGTTAATATATTTAAGTGGTTTAGTTTAACCAAAGATTACCATCGGTTATGGTCTCTCAAACTTTAAACTTCATTTTTGTGGGGAAATAGGTTTAAAATGTCTCAACTTTGGGGTTATAAACATTAAACTTTATAAGATATGGTTATAAACAGAGGCTTTAAGTTTGTGTGGTTATAGGTCTTAAAGTTTCTGGCGTGTGGAAATGGGCTGTGCGCCCCCCAAGTTCAGACCCAAGAAGAACTATGGTTTGGCCCAATGACAAGATCCAGAAGCAAGCCCCAAAGAGAAGCCCTACAAGCCCTAGTAAAAATCGCCAACCAAGGTGAAGAGGAGATTGAGATTGAACCAATCCATTGGTTTAATTTAATGGTTTATGAATAATCACTTAAATTAAACCAAATGGATTAGGATAGGACAAGATATCTATTGATATTAAATTATAATTCAATTAAATCAAAGATATTATTGTTAGCTAGAAAGTAGGGATAAGTAGTTAGGATATTATTCTGTAGATATGATTTAGCTAGGATTTTCAGCCTATATAAAGGCTTCACCCCCCCCCCCCTTGTAGAAAAACATCGAATTTTATAAAGAACTTTAAAGCACTTTTGCTTCTTGCTTTCTCTGTTCAGCCTAAGAACATTGATCCCTCATTCACTTAAGAGTAGAGTAATCTACTGTGAAATTCCATAGCTCTTTGCAGGGTGAACCTGTGCTAGTGGAATCAAAACCAACCTCATCATTCACGCCATCTCAGGAGAGCTAGTAGCCTCCAATCCATCCTCCAACCAATCCGTTGCCAAGAGAAGTGCTAGTAGCCTTCTGCTTAACCAGATCACCTTACTTCAAGACGATCCTTTGGTTTTAATACAACCAAGGCCGCACCAAGTGGTATCAGAGCCTCTTGAAGGTTAGGGTTTGTGAAATTCCTTTTATTTCAAAACCACCATCAATTCTTTTCATTTTTTAGTTTCATAAACAAAATTCTTTTCATTTTTTTAGTTTCATAAACAAAATTCTTTTTTTTCTATCTGTTGTAAGTCAGCTGAGCCTTTCCTGAATTACAAAAGGATCTAAGAAAAGGATCTAATTTTTTAAAAAAAAAAAAAATCTCAAAATTTTTTTTAAAAAAATAAAAATCTTGCAATATTTCTATCTTAATCACACTAGGTTATAGCTCTAGATCTTATGTGATTGGGCTTTGATCTAATCTGAAATTTTGGGAATAGCAAGAAAATTGTCTATTGAGAGATCACAAAATAGAAGTGAGAGAGAGAGTTTTAATTAACAGTTTGTTAAGTGTTTTTCAGGAAGAATGGAGAATCCAAATGAAGAAACCCCTAGAGGAGAAGGAACCACACGACCTCATAGGTTTTACCCATTGCAGATGGAGGCCATGATGGATGAGATAACCAGAAGACTTCAGGCTACATTTGAAAATAGAACTAACCAAGCTAATGAGTTTTTCTACGGAGTTGATCCTTTGGCAGGTAGACCAGCTCATGGAGGAAGACCAAACCGAGGAGGTGGGCGCTTTGGGAGAGGCGCTAGGGTGAGAGCTAGGCAAGGAACCAGGTTAGATGAAGAGGAACCCCAGGAATACTCGGATGAAGGTGGAGATCAATACCAACCCCAGGAGCCGAGACCTGATAACAGCCTAGGAGGACTCAAACTTCGAATTCCACCTTTTTCAGGCAAGAATGATCCAGATGCCTATTTAGAATGGGAAAAGAAGATTGAGATCGTTTTCAGTTGCCAGAATTATTCTGAGGAAAAGAAGGTAAAGATAGTAGCAACATAATTCAATGGGTATGCTATTAACTGGTGGGAACAAATTTCCACCACTAGAAGACGCAATGGAGAGCCCCAGACTACATCATGGTACGAAATGAAAACCCTGATGAGGAAGAGATTTGTACCAATCCATTATGGAAGAGACTTACATCATAAATTGCGGAGGCTAACCCAAGGAACAAGGAGTGTGGAGGACTACCACCAAGAGATGAAGAGTCTCATGATCAAGGCTGAAATAGATGAAACTATGGAGGCTACCATGACACGATTTTAAGGAGGACTTAACAGAGATATTCATGATCGATTAGAGTTGCAGGAGTATGAAGACATGGATGAACTACTCCACAAGGCCATCCTTATTGAACAACAAAACAAAAGAAGGAGCAATACAAGAAACCCATATGTTTCAACCTCTAAACCGCCTTACAACAAAGATGATAGGCAGGGAAGTTCATCTTCCAAGACGCCTACCAAGGCTAAGGAAGGACCTATTATGCCGCCTTCACAAGAAGATAAGGGCAAAGAACCAACAATTCAGACGCCTCCAACAAGGACCAGAAACATCAAGTGCTTCAGATGTCAAGGATTTGGACATCATGCAAATGAATGTTCAAACAAAAGAGTGATGCTTATCCTAGAGAATGGAGAGTTAACATTGGAGGATGATCATTCAAAGACAGAAAGTGAAGCTTATCCTTTCCAAGGATAATTATTGGTAACTAGGAGGACGTTGAGTGCACAACCTAAGGTGCAAGAGCAGAGGGAGAACTTGTTCCATACTCGATGTCTCATTCAAGAAAAGGTGTGTAGCTTGATCATTGATGGAGGAAGCTGCACAAACGTGGCTAGTCAAACACTTGTAGATCGGCTCAACTTGGTCACTCATAAACATCCTAGACCATATCAGCTCCAGTGGCTCAATGAGGAAGGTGAAATGAAAGTGACAGAACAAGTAGAAGTATCTTTAAGCATTGGGAAGTACCAGGGTCAGATCACATGTGACGTGTTACCCATGGAAGCCAGCCATATCTTGTTGGGAAGACCATGGCAATATGATAAACGAGTCATTCATGATGGGTACACCAACCAACATTCATTTAAACACCAAGGCAAACAACTCACACTTGTTCCGCTCACACCCCAGGAGGTTCACCAAGATCAATTAAAACTAAAACAAAGGAGAGAAGAAGCCAAGACACTAACACCAACAACTCACGGCTATGACTCCACCAAGGTAAGTCATCACAGTCCTTTTGCTACTCCTAATGAAGTTAAACATGCATTAAATGAGCAACAATTTATGATGTTATTGGTTTGCAAAGAATTGCTAGCTAGTAGTACTAACCTGACTCCGGAAATACCGAGAGAGATTGAGTTTCTATTGCAAGAGTACAGGGATGTATTTCCAGAAGATCAACCAGTAGGATTACCTCCTTTAAGAGGTATAGAACACCAGGTTGATTTTGTACCAGGCGCCATTCTTCCAAACAGACCAGCTTACAGGACCAATCCTGTAGAGACAAAGAAACTTCAAAGACAGGTCAATGAGCTCTTGCAGAAAGGACATATCCGCGAGAGCTTAAGCCCTTGTGCAGTACTTGTTTTATTTGTACATAAGAAAGATGGTAGTTGGCGCATGTGTGTAGACTGCAGAGCCATTAACAACATCACAGTTAAGTACAGACATCCTATTCCTCGCTTAGATGATATGCTTGATTAATTATATGGATCTTGCATCTTTTCTAAGATAGATTTGAAAAGTGGTTATCATCAGATTAGAATGAAAGAAGGAGATGAATGAAAAACTGCTTTTAAAACAAAATTAGGGTTGTATGAATGGTTAGTTATGCCTTTTGGACTCACTAATGCACCTAGTACCTTTATGAGATTAATGAACCATTTTTAAGGGCATTCATAGGACGATTTGTAGTAATCTATTTTGATGACATTTTGATTTACAGTAAGAACATGACAGAGCATCTTGATCACCTTAGACATGTCTTAGATGTCTTAAGAAAGGAAAACTTGTATGCAAACCGAAAGAAATGCTGTTTTGGAATAGATAACCTGGTCTTTTTAGGTTTTGTTGTTACTTCTAAAGGTATCCAGGTAGATGAGGAGAAAGTGCAAGCAATCAGGGAATGGCCCACACCTAAAAACATACGAGAAGTGGGGAGTTTTCATGGAGTTGCTGGATTCTGTATAAGATTTGTAAAAGATTTCAGTACCATTGCAGCTCCACTTACAGAAGTTATCAAGAAAACTGTGGGTTTAGTTGGGGACCAGCACAAGCAGAAGCATTCGAATTACTAAAAAGGAAGTTGACTAATGCTCCCTTATTTGTGTTGCCAGATTTTTCGAAAACTTTTGAGATTGAATGTGATGCTTCAGGAATTGAAATTGGTGCTATATTGATGCAGGAAAGAAGACCAATCGCCTTTTTTAGTGAGAAATTAGGAGGAGCAACTCTCAACTATCCTACTTATGACAAAGAGCTCTATCCTCTTGTGAGAGATCTACAGATGTGGCAACATTATTTGTGGCCTAAGGAGTTTCTAATTCACACAGATCATGAATCTCTTAAACATCTCAAGGGACAACATAAATTAAATAAAAGGCATGCAAGATGGATGGAATTCATTGAGACTTCCCCCTATGCCATTCATTACAAACAAGGTAAGGAGAACATTGTGGCAGATGCTCTCTCCAGGAGGTATGCTCTTTTATCGTCTATGGAAACCAAATTGTTAGGTTTTGAGCATCTTAAATCTTGTTACACTAATGATCCTGACTTTGGAGAATTGTATAAGGACACTAACACTCATGCTCAGGGACGATTTTATCAGTTTAAAGGATTCCTATTTCGTGACAGTCAATTGTGTGTACCATGTGGAACAATCAGAGAACTATATGTTAGGGAAACACATGGAGGAGGTCTAATGGGACATTTTGGTGTTGCCAAGACTTTAGCTACAGTACAAAAGCACTTGTACTGGCCTGGCATGAAAAAGGACGTGGAGAGAATATGTTCGAAATGTATCGAGTGCAAACAAGCTAAATCCAAGGTACAGTCCACAGGTTTGTATACTCCATTACCTATTCCTGATCATCCTTGGGTAGACATTTCTATGGATTTTATTTTGGGACTGCCTAGAATTAGGAAAGGAAGAGACAGCATATTTGTGGTGGTTGATAGGTTTTCTAAAATGGCTCATTTCATTCCTTGTCATAAAACAGATGATGCAGTTTTAGCAGCTGACTTGTTCATTAGGGAAGTTGTTAGATTACATGGAATGCCTAGAACAATTGTATCCGATAGAGACTCTAAATTCCTTAGTCATTTTTGGAGGACCCTTTGGGGAAAGTTAGGTACTAAGCTATTATTTTCCACAACTTGTCATCCACAAACTGATGGTCAAACAGAATCAGTCAATAGAACCCTTTCTACTATTTTAAGAGCTGTTATTAAAAAGAACATTAGAAATTGGGAGGATTGTCTACCTCATGTCGAATTTGCTTATAATAGATCAGTCCACTCAGAACAAAAATGACACCTTTTCAAATTGTATATGGTTTCAATCCATTGTCGCCTTTATATTTACTTGCTTTACCTTTAAAAGAACAGACTAACCTTGATGGCCAAAAGAAAGCCGAGTTTGTTAAATCTTTGCATGAACAGGTTAAGAAAAATATTGATGAAAGGACTAAGATGTATACCAAGAAGAAAAACAAGGGACGAAAAGAACTAGTCCTAGAACCTGGAGATCTCGTTTGGATTCATCTAAGGAAGGAAAGATTTCCAAATGAGAGAAAATCGAAATTAATGCCAAGAGTAGATGGACCATTTTCAGTACTACGAAGAATCAACAATAATGCTTACCAAATAGACCTCCAAGATAAGTATTCCATAAGTTCTACTTTTAATGTCTCTGACTTAATTCCTTTTATTGCAGATGAATTGAATTTGAGGTCAAATCCTTTTAAAGGAGGAGAGGATGGTACGACCTGGAATGAACATGACTCTTTTGCGACCACAGAAGACTTGGATTCAACAGAAGAGGAGAATGAATAAGAGGAAGAAGAACGGATCAGCTTCAACGCGGGACATGGACTGGCCACGAACCACGGCCAGCCGACCAGCATCTGAACCCGTCCGCGTCCGGAGATGGAGACAGGCCGCGACCCGACCTGTCGACAGCCAAGCCGCCTGACCAGGGACCCGACCACCAGCCTGAACACCAAACCGTCCAGCCTGGCCAGCAACCCGACAACCAGCCTGAACACCAATCCGTCCAGTCAGGTCAGCAACCCAACCAACCCGATCAACCTGGCCCGCGACCCGACCAACCCGACCAGTAATCCAACCTTCGACCCGTTCGAAAAACACCTCGACCCGACCTGGGCTACCCACGACCCAGCTATGACCCGTCTTTGACCCAATCCCAACAACCCAGCCATGACCCGTCCGTGACCCAAGCCCATCAACCCGGCCTAGACCCGTCCATGACCCATAATCATGACCCGACCAAACACTCATACCCATAACCTGAGCCACAGCCCAATCTCGACCCAAGCCTGACCAAACAACATTCATGGCCCAAAGATCTACAATACAAAGGAGGAGAAGATATGACCCAAGTTCAGACCCAAGAAGAACTATGGCTTGGCCCAATGACAAGATCCAGAAGCACGGCCTAAAGAGAAGCCCTACAAGCCCTAGTAAAAATCGCCAACCAAGGTGAAGAGGGGATTGAGATTGAACCAATCCATTAGTTTAATTTAATAGTTTATGAATAATCACTTAAATTAAACCAAAGGGATTAGGATAGGACAAGATATCTATTGATATTAAATTATAATTCAATTAAATCAAAGATATTCTTGTTAGCTAGAAAGTAGGGATAAGTAGTTAGGATATTATTTTGTAGATATGATTTAGCTAGGATTTTCAGCCTATATAAAGGCTTCACCCTGAAAGAATATGAGATTTAGAGATTTGTAGAATGAGAGAATGAGAGATTGAGAGATTAGAGAGAATTAGAAAATAAGAGAAAAGAATGATTTTATTAGAGAATGAGAATTCTGAATTCTTACTTACAAAATGTGAAGGGAGTAAAGTATTTATACTAATCTAGTCTAGGCTTGTTTGGATACAAGGATAGCCTTATACACAAATGGCTTACAAGGATAACATAATTCTATAATACAAACAAGCCTTAGACTCTCCCTTTTACATACATATAAATCGCCATTTATCTAGAAATGAAGGCTTTCATAAATTCATCATTTCTTCTTCATTCCAACACTCCCCCTCAAGCTTAAGACATAAGATGTTTAAGCTTGCAACCATGAAGCATTACCTCATTAAAAACCTAGAGAAGGAAAACCCAATTGGGACAAAACCTTTTCTAGGGAAAAAGAGTATAACACTCCATGTTGGGATCATTGGTGTGGAATGGTCATGAGGCCAAGTCTTGGATAGATTGAGGCGCTAGTTTTAAGAGATGTTGCCTTGGTAAATACATCAGCTAGTTGGTCCTCACTCCTTGTATAGCAAGGTAAAATGATACCTTTCCCAATAGCTTCTCTAACTTTGTGGCAGTCCACTTCTATATGCTTGGTCCTCTCATGAAACACTGAATTGGAGGCTATGTGAATGGCAGCTTGATTATCACAATGAATGGTGATAGGTTCCTCACACTCCACGGCTAAGTCACCCAAAATTTGTTTCAGCCAGATGCATTCAGTAGTGAGCTTCCTCATTGCTCTATACTCTGATTCTGCACTAGAACATGAAACCACCTTTTGCTTCTTGGTTTTCCAAGTCACAAGGTTTCCACCTATGAAAGTACAATATCCAGTAGTACTTCTCCTATCTTCCCTATCTCCTGCCCAATCTGCATCACAATAACCAACCACATTTGTGTTTTTATTGTTACCCATCCATATACCTTGTTCATGTGTGCCTTTTAAGTATCTTAGAATTCGCATGGCCATCTCCCAATGTCTCATCTTTGGTCCTTGCATGTGTTGTGATACCTGATTCACAGCAAAACATAAATCTGGTCTAGTGATGGTTAAATAAATAAGCTTACCAACCACTTTCCTATAGAGCTTAGGATCATTAAAATCAATTTCTTCAACTAGCTCCCCCTTAGTTGCGATTTTGTAGCCTTCCTCTAAGGGTGTTTTGGCTGGCTTAGCTTCCATCATACCTGTGGATGTTAGTAAATCTACAATATACTTCCTTTGAGAGAGAAAGAGACCTTCCTTAAACCTACATACTTCAATTCCTAAGAAGTATTTAAGTTCTCCTAAATCCTTTATATCAAAGACACTCTTTAAGTAATCTTTAGTAGATGCAATACCAACACTATCATTACCAGATATGATTATATCATCTACATAGATAAGGATTACCACAATACCTTCCTTACCTTTTAATGTGAAAAGAGTATGTTCCACTTCAGATCTTTTAAAACCTTTATCCATTAAGGTTACACTTAGCTTGTGGTACCAAGCTCTTGGAGATTGTTTAAGACCATAAATAGCCTTCCTTAACCTCAGTATATTACCGCTTCCAACCTCATCTTCTAGGCCAGGTGGAGGTGACATGTAAACCTCTTCTTCTAGTTCACCTTGTAAGAAAGCATTCTTGACATCCATTTGCCACAATTCCCACTCAAGATTAGTAGCAACAGTAAGCACAACATTGACAGAATGTAGCTTAGCAACAGGAGCAAATGTATCCCTATAATCCTCACCATATGTCTGAGTAAAACCCCTAGCTACCAACCTAGCTTTATATCTATCAATTTCACCATTGCTTTTGTATTTAATGGTAAAAATCCATTTAGAACTTACAGCCTTCTTTCCTTTTGGTAAAGTGGCTGAAGCATATGTACCATTCCTCTCCATAGCTTGTTTCTCAGCTGAGATAGCTTCCCTCCATTCCTTTATAGACATAGCTTCTTCATATGTCTTTGGAATCTGCTCATTGTCAAGACTAGAAATAAAAGCAACATGAGTAGAAGGTAGGTGTGCAATATTACAAACTCCCTGGTCATGATGAACTACAACATTTCCATTGTAGAAAACTGGTGGATTTCTTTGTCTTGTGCTTCTCCTTAACACTGTATGTGGAGCCTCCTCTTCTTCACTCAAAACTTCAATGAGAGTAGGTCTAGATCTTTTGGAAGCTGAAGCTAGAATGGAATCCTCTCCTGCTGAGTCTTGTTGGACATGAGTAGAGGTTTCTCCCCCCCCATGTTCAAGAGGAGGAAGCCCAGGAGAACCAGGAAAGGATGATGGCCGAGACAAACCGGAAGGATCAGATGCGGCTGGACTAGATGGACCGGAAGGGCCTGATGCGGCTGGGCAAGATGGACCGGAAGCGGGGCTTGAACGGTCTTGTGGACCAGGCTGAACCACGGGTCCACGGCTACTTGCAACTGGGGCAGGTGATGAGACTGTGTGCTGACCACCTCTTATTCCAATACTTTCCAAGAGTTTTCTCAAGTATTCAGCTTGATCAGTTCTTGTTGATGAGATGTCTTTAAATTGTTCCCAAGTTCCCTCTTCAAAAAAACCTTTTTCTTCTTGGAACTTGACATCTCTAGACACCAAGACTCTTCTAGTCTCTGGGTCATAACATTTGTACCCTTTTTGTGTGGATGAATATCCAATGAACATAGCTTTGGTACTCTTTGGTTCCAGCTTGTTCCTTTGCTCCCTTGGAACTAATACAAAACAAACACAACCAAAAACTCTTAAATGATCAATATTAGGTCTAGTTTTGTTTAGTACCTCAAATGGAGACAGGTCATCTAGGACTTTTGTAGGAGTCCTATTAATCAAGTAGCATGCAGCTACAAGGGCATCTCCCCAAAATCGTTTAGGTACTTTTATGTGGAACATCATTGTTCTCACAACTTCCATTAAATGTCTATTCTTCCTTTCAGCTACTCCATTTTGTTGTGGAGTGTAAGGACAGCTTGTCTGATGTTCAATGCCATGTTTAGCTAGATGTTCTTGAAGTCTGGTACTAGTGTATTCTCCTCCATTATCTGTTGTAAAGCATTTAATTCTAGCATTGTATTGATTAGTAACATATGTTTGAAAGTTTAAAAATGCATCATATACTCTATCTTTAGAACTAAGTAATGTGACCCATGTATATTTAGACTTTTCATCAATAAATGTCACAAAATATTTATGGTTTTCTCTAGATGGAAATGGAGATGTCCAAACATCAGAATGCACCAATTCAAAACAATTTTCATATGTATGCATAGATTTTTCAAAAACTGTTTTACAATGTTTCCCAAGAATACAAGAATCACACAACTCTTTTGGCATTTGTAAACCAGGAACAAGTAAGTCAAGTGCTCTTGGATGAGGATGTCCTAATCTAGCATGCCACAAATCAGAATCAGAACTAAATGACCTAGCCTGAAGAGCCGATTCCAATGTACTAATATTATTCATGTTGTCAAGAACATACAAATCATCTTTTGTGGTTCCTTGTCCAAAACATCTCCTAGTTTCAATATCCTGAAAATAGAAATCATTAGGACCAAAAATTGCATGACAGTTGAGATCAGTAGTAGCTCTTTTAACAGATAGCAAGTTAGATGTAAAAGATGGCATATAAAATGCTTTAGATTCTTTATCAAACAACTTCAATTTTCCTATGCCTTTAATTGGTACTTTGATTCCATTAGCAATAAGAACATTCCCTAAGGCAGGTTCTACATTTTCTAGCAATTCTAAATCACTAATCATGTGATGAGAAGCACCAGAATCAACAACCAAAGATTTAGGAGCATTAGAAGTAAAAAGAGTTTGAAAAGAAGCATGAAAAGTTTTACCCATCACATTGCTATCCTTTAGTGCCTTGATAAGGGCTTCTAAGTCTGATCTTGTCACAAATTCTGATGCTTGTGGCATGGTATTAGTGGAGGCTGAGACAGGAAGTGAACCGCTGCTTCCAACTGCCCTTGATGACCCAACACCGTGAGCTTGCCTGGCCGAGGGCATGGCCGGATACAGTGCAGGGCGTGAAGCCCATGATGGCCTCAGATGAGGGTGGAGTTCCCAACAATCCTACTTTGCATGACCATCCTTCTTGCAATGATCACAAAATTGCCTCCTCTTCCTAGAAGCATTTGTTGGCTTGAAGAAACTTTTGTGAGCAGCTACTAGTTCAGCTTTGTTGCCAAACAATCCATGTGATCCTTGCTCCTTTTGAACTTGAGCACACACTTTCTCCAAGCTAGGCAACTTATCAGACCTGAGAATATGCTTAATAAGATCTGAGTAAGTAGAATTAAGAGTTAAAAGTAACCCAAACACTTTATCTTGTTCCTTTCTTTCAAGGAGTACAAGTGGTTCAATAGTGGCTGGCTTTAGCATTTCTAGCTCAGCCCACAAAGCTCTGAATGAGCCATAGTGCTTTGTGAATTCAGCATCCTCCTGCCTTAATTCATTCAAAGCCTTCTTTACTTCAAAAATTCTCAAAAGGTTAGTGGTGTTTCCATACACCTTAAGCAAAGTGTCCCATAGATCTTTTGCATTTTCACAAAAAGAATAAGCTTCTAAAAGATCACTAGCAAGAGAATTTTGTAAAATAGAAAGTACCAACTGATCTTCTTGGTACCATTTGGCTTGAGCTGCATCACTCACTTCAGCCACTTCATTGTCTTCAATGCCATTTGTGGCAATATGATTCCAAAGACCTTTACCACCCAATGTGGTTTTCATGGTCCTAGACCATAAGAGATAATTTGATCCATGTAGAATGACTGGAGCTCTAAGGGATGCCTGAATTTCCATACTTAAAAGGCAATATAGGTCAGTAAATCAGAGAAAAAAAAAATCGTGATACCAGAGTGGAGCCGGCTAGGCGAGAATAAGATGCTGGTCACGCTAGTTGGGTTGGGTTGGGCGTGAACGGCTTCTTTCTGGTCACGCTCAGGTCTCTTGGTCACGGCTTCTGTACACCAGGTTGTTTGGTCAAGAGTTCAGCTGGAAGTTGGTTGGTCGGGACGTGGTCACACTTGCTAATGACTTGGTCGGGACACTCGCTTGTTTTGATACCAGACGTGATAGCTCTGTGGTCGGGACACTTGGATACAATGCTAATCACACAAGTCTATATCTGCAAGATACAGCTTACTATACAAGAAGGGAGGCAAGGGAAAGAGCTATCCACAGAATTAAGTGTGAAGCAAGAAACCAACAACTTGCAGTTCAAGTAACTACCAACAACCTAACTGATTTTATCCAACACTTACAACAAGATATGAACAGATTAAAACAACTTAACAGTCAATCTTAACCAGATTTAATCAATCAAATTCGAAATAATTGTTTAGAATCAATTTATTTCTCAAGAAATTCAATTAATACAATTCCAAGATTAACTAAACTGAACAAGGAATTCAAGAAAATCAATCTTGAATACTAAAACTATTCTGATTGACTTGAAATTTCGTGACAATCCTCACAAGATACTAATTAAACTTTCCAGTTCAAGAATTTTAAAGAAAACTAAGAAAGAATTAGAGATATATCACAAGGATCTTGATACAGATGAATTCGGACGACTTTCAAGAAAACTTCAAGAAAACCCTTTAAACTCAATGAAAACGAGTTCTGCTTTCTTTAAACAGAAACTAGACTCACGGGGCTTGAGTTTAGGCTTTTGAAAATCACGATTTGATGAAAAATTTACGAAGATATGACCTGGGGAATGTAGGGGTACGAAACGAACGCGATCACGAACACCTCTTAGAAGAAAATTCGTATCTTTTGATTCCCTGAACCAAATGATGCGATTGTAGTGTCTATGGATGCGGAATTCGCCGATGAACACTCCAGGAAAAGCCGATCGTCAATTGGAGTCGTGGATTGATCGCAATTTGATTTACAAGATGACGTTCAAAATTTATCCAGAAACAGATGAAGAACAAGATGGATTCTTGTTGAATTAATGAAAGAATGATGAAAATTTCCCAGATTTGATGTAACCTGGCTCTGATACCATGAAAGAATATGAGATTTAGAGATTTGTAGAATGAGAGAATGAGAGATTGAGAGATTAGAGAGAATTAGAGAATAAGAGAAAAGAATGATTTTATTAGAGAATGAGAATTCTGAATTCTTACTTACAAAATGTGAAGGGAGTAAAGTATTTATACTAATCTAGTCTAGGCTTGTTTGGATACAAGGATAGCCTTATACACAAATGGCTTACAAGGATAACATAATTCTATAATACAAACAAGCCTTAGACTCTCCCTTTTACATACATATAAATCGCCATTTATCTAGAAATGATGGCTTTCATAAATTCATCATTTCTTCTTCATTCCAACACACACCCCCCCCCCTTGTAGAAAAACATCGAATTTTATAAAGAACTTTAATGCACTTTTGCTTTTTGCTTTCTCTGTTCAGCCTAAGAACATTGATCCCTCATTCACTTAAGAGTAGAGTAATCTACTGTGAAATTCCATAGCTCTTTGCAGGGTGAACCTGTGCTAGTGGAATCAAAACCAACCTCATCATTCACGCCATCTTAGGAGAGCTAGTAGCCTCCAATCCATCCTCCAACCAATCCGCTGCCAAGAGAAGTGCTAGTAGCCTTCTCCTTAACCAGATCATCTTCCTTCAAGACGATACTTTGGTTTTAATACAACCAGGGCCGCACCAGGACAATTCAGATACATTGAATGAAGAAGATACATTATACTCACCAGGTAGCTTGAGCCTGTAGGCATTGTCATTGATGCGTTCCACCACTTGAAACGGCCCATCTCCTCGGAAATCCAGCTTATGCTTCCTTTTGTTGGAAAAACGCTCTGGTCTTAGGTGTAACCACACCGAATCTCCTGGCTGGAACACTAGCTGCTTCCTCTTCTTGTTGATCCTTATCTTGATCTGGTCAATCCTCTTCTCAATCCGTCCATGGACTTTGTCAAAGATCTTCTTCATTGCCGCGGTTTTAGCTTCCCCTTCAAGGTCCAAGGTTTCGGCTGGAGGCAAGAATGCCAAGATCAAGGGTGTGTCTGGGTTGCGGCCATAGACAGCTTTAAAGAGGGACATGCCGGTTGTGGAGTGCTTCGCTGAATTGTAGGCAAACTCTACCAAAGGAAGGCTCTCCACCCAAGTTGTCAAATGGCGTCCAATGGTTGATCTCAAGAGAGTCCCCAAGGTGCGGTTCACCACCTCAGTCTGTCCATCCGTCTGAGGGTGGCAAGTAGTAGAAAACAAGAGCTTGGTGCCAAACTTCTTCCATAAGGTCCTCCAGAAGTGGGACAAGAATTTTGTGTCACGGTCAGACACAATAGATTTTGGAATGCCATGGAGCTTCACCACCTCCCTAAAGAACAAGGTTGCGGTTTGGGATGCATCATTAATCTTGGAGCAGGGGATGAAGTGAGCCATCTTAGAGAACCGGTCTACCACCACAAACACTAAGTCCTTGTGCTGAATCTTTGGCAGTCCTAGGACAAAGTCAATAGAGATTTCCACCCATGGTAGTGTGGGAACCGGCAATGGCAAATATAAACCGTAAGGTTGGATTCTAGATTTGGCCTTCTTGCATGTGATCCATCTATCACAATGAGTAGTCACCATCTTCTTCATCTTATGCCAATAGAAGTGTTCCTTAAGGACACTCAGAGTCTTCTCAATTCCAAAGTGCCCCATAAGACCACCACCGTGAGATTCTTCCACAAGCAACTGCCTCATTGAACATTGAGGAATGCACAATCTCTTGTCTTTAAAAAGGAACCCATTGTGGAGGAAAAACTTAGTGTATGCTCCTGTTCCATGCTCGTCATAGGCGGTCCTAAGATCATGATCTTCTGGGTACAAAGTCTTCAAGTATTCAAACCCAAGAACCTTAGCATCCATGGTTGCTATCAAGGCATGCCTCCTTGACAATGCGTCTGCTACTACATTGTCCTTCCCCTTCTTGTACTTAATCACATAAGGGAATGTTTCTATGTATTCCAACCATCTAGCATGCCTCTTATTCAGAACGGTCTGACCCCTTAGATGCTGCAAGGTTTCATGATCTGTGTGGATCACACACTCCCGGGCCAACAAGTAGTGTTGCCAAGTCTGCATTGCCATGACCAAGACATACAACTCCTTGTCATAGGTTGGGTAGTTCAATGTAGCACCAGTAAGCTTCTCACTCAAAAAAACTACTGGCTTTCCTCCTTGGGTTAGAACCGCTCCAATGCCTACACTTGAGGCATCACACTCCACCTCAAAAGTCTTATCAAAGTAAGGTAGGGCAAGGATGGGAGCGTGAGTCAGCTGGTACTTAAGCTCTAAGAAGGCCCTCTCCTGAGCCTCTCCCCATTCAAAACCAGTGTTATTCTTGATCAGAGACGTCAAGGGAGCAGCTAGGGTGCTGAAATCCTTCACAAACTGCCGGTAGAAACTGGCCAATCCATGGAAACTCCGAACCTGGCTGATGGAAGTTGGTCTGGGCCAGCCAAGTATAGCCTCTATCTTCTCTAGATCCACCCTAAGTCCCTGTGAGCTAACAACAAAACCAAGGAAAACAACTTCTTCTGTGCAAAAGATACACTTAGCTAGATTAGCAAACATATGTTCTTTCCTAAGGGTGTCTAATAATTGTTCTAAGTGCAGCACATGATCAGATAGGCAAGAGCTATAAATCAGTATATCATCAAAGTAAACAACTAAAAACTTGCCCATGAAAGGTCTAAGGATATGGTGCATGAGACGCATGAATGTGCTTGGGGCATTGGAGAGCCCAAACGGCATGACCAGCCATTCATACAACCCATGCTTAGTCTTGAAGGCTGTCTTCCACTCATCACCTTCTCTCATCCTCACTTGGTGATATCCACTCTTTGAGTCCACCTTGGAAAAGATAGTTGCTCCACTGAGTTCATCCAACATATCATCAAGTCTTGGGATTGGGTAGCGGTATTTGATGGTGATGTTGTTTATGACTCGGCAATCCACACACATCATGTAGGAGTCATCCTTTTTGGGAACCAAGAGCACAGGCACAGCGCATGGGCTGAGACTCTCCCTCACGTATCCCTTGGCCATGAGGTCTCTGACTTGAGCCTCAAGTTCCTTAGCTTCGGCTGGGTTGACTCGGTAAGCTGGCCGATTTGGAAGTTGTTCTCCAGGGATGAAATCGATCTGGTGCTCAATGCCTCTCAAAGGGGGTAAACCAGCTGGTATCTCCTCTGGAAATACATCATTGTCTCTGTCAAGAAGATCTTGGATCTCCCTTGGCAAGACCGCATTAGTGTGTCCAATATTCAACAAGTCCTTATAAACAATTAAAACTACTTGACAAGTGGGATCAAAGACTGAGTGCCAAACATCATTAGGTGCAATCAAGAAGTTAATATTAGTCATGTATTTCTCCTTAGCTAACTTAATTTGCATCTCATGGACTTTGGACGACAGTAATGGGGCTAGACTAATCCACTTTTTATTCATCATTAGAGTGTACTTATTAGTTCTACCATCATGAACAACCTCCCTATCAAATTTCCAAGGTCTGCCTAACAAGATATGAGTGGCTTGCATAAGAACTACATCACAAAGCACCTCATCAACATACTTGCCTATGCTAAAAGAAACCTTGACTTGCTCACTAATTTTCAATTCAGTCCTATCATTCAACCACCTTACTCTATATGGTCTAGGATGCTTGGTGACTGTTAAATTTAATTTCTCTACCATGTATGCACTGGCCACATTGGCACATGAACCACCATCAATGATTAAGGAACATACCTTGCCACTTACCATACAATGGGTGTGAAAGATGTTCTACCTTTGGGCTGTCTCATCCGGTTCTTGGATGGTGCTGATAACTCTCCTCGAGACCAAGAGATCACCCACTTCAGGGTAGGCTACTTCATCATCCTCTTCATCAGCTTCCTCAGAAGGCTCCATCTCATCCTGAGATTCATAATCACCGGCTGGAGTGATGATCATGGCCCTTGGGTTTGGGCAATCCCTAGCATAATGCCCTCGGCCCCGGCATTTGAAACACATAATATCTCTGGTCTTGGGTCCAGTTGGGGCGGTTCTAACTTCAGGCCTTGGAGCAGGGGTGGTTTCTCTAGGCTTGTATGGTGGTCTTGCTTCTTGGGCTATAGCCTTGCCACAGTCAGATTGCATAGGAAAAGCCGGGTTGGAGCTAGATGCATGTGGATTGGAACCTGAGGCAGAAGGTCTCCATGGGTTATTGATCACGGCCCTGGTCCTGGTCTTTCTCTTGAGCTGACTTTTCACTTGTGTGGCCAAGTGTAGTAGCTCATTAAGATCATTGTAAGAATACATCTCCACCTTGCTAGCAATCTTCTCCTGAATACCATCCAAGAATTGAGCCATGAGAGTCTCCTCGGCATCTTCTAATCCAAGCCGGTTCCTCAGGTGTTCAAACTCTCCAAAATATTCTTCTACACTCCTTTGGTCTTGGCTAAGCTTTTTAAACTTCTTCTGGAGCTCCCTGTGGTACATGGGTGGGACGTACCTCCCTTTCATCATGAACTTCATTATCTCCCATGATCTAACCGGCTCCTCTCCTCTCCTACTTCTCTTGCCTTAGTCTTGATCCCACCAATATAAGGCATGGTCAGTGAGTTGAGCTGCTGCATAAGCTATCTTCTTTGGTTCTTCAAACCCATAGACATCAAAGATATGGTACATCCTTCTCTCCCAATCAAAGTATGCTTCCTGTCTACCTTGCCGGCAAAGGTGGGAGGCGTGATCTTGAGGTGTGGGGAGTGAGCTCTAGGTGGGTGGTGATGGCCCCTTTCTTCCGGAAATCTCCTTTCTCTGTGCCTTGGCCTTCCGAAATAAGGTGGGAAAGCTTCTTCCTTGGACAGACCCTCCATTTCATGTTCTGGCCAAAGTGGTGGGGCTCTCGGTTGTGGTGGTGGAGGCGCTTGAGCTGGTTGGGGTTGAGGCTGCTCCACTCTGCCATGTCGGTCTCCTAACTGCTGAAGCTGGGTCTGGAGACTAGTGAGTATATTCGCTAGGGCTGGATCAGCCATCTTATCTCAGGTACCTTGCACACCAAGAAAGTCAACTAGTCAACGACACTTAGGTTAATTACCCTAGGATTAATGCTAATGACCTTTACTAAAACTTAGTTTAATTTTAAGCTAGAAACTAAACTTGAATAATGACTAGATAGAGCTACCTAAGAACTGCCAAAAGCTAAAACAATTTTGATTTCAAATTTAAACATGCAGGGGATAACATGACATCACTCGGTGTGGACCACTAGTGAATCACCTGACCAAAGGACTACACGATCCTGGTCAAAAGCGGCCTTGACCACACCAAACTCCTTCTTCCCCAACGAGCTAATCAATGGCGGATGCTAACTCAGTTCTAATCAAACTAAACAACTCACCTAAAACTACCTAACTCACAGAAATTAGCAAACCTAAATATTGGATTCAATCCGCAAGCTAACAAACCCAAACAAGCGCTCAAAAATTTTCAAAACCCTGAAGCTAAGAGATGGAAAGATGCAACATTTTCTTGGCAGGAACTTGAGCTCTGATACCAAAATGATATGAGCCAGGCCATCTGGTCAGGAGGTGGTCGGTGGGATGAACGGTATGGTCGGGGAGTGCGGTCGGTACGGGTTGGTTCTTTCCGCAAGGGTGAACGGGGTTATGACCTCGGCAGGAACGAGAACAAGCGGCTGGTTGTGGATCGGAAGGCGAACGAGGGCCTTGGCACCGGTCAAGAACACAATTGGTGGGAGACCTTGCGGACGAGGATACAAATGGCAGGACGTGGCCCCGGTCGTGATTGCGAATGACGGGTCGAACAACACAAACGAAGATGCGAACGGCGGGTGTAAAGCGATGGAACGTGGGTTGAACTGATGGGTTTTTGGAAACGATTTGAAAGGTGGATTGAGGGCAACACACCAAGCTATGGCAGGCTTGGATACAGCCTTCCTCGAAGAGAGACACACTCAATCTTCAAAGGAACTTTCTTCCTCTCTTGGAGACACACTCACACACAAGGAAGTAGATAAAGACCTAGGAGGCCGTGGAAGGGTTTTGAGTCTAAAAATTGTCTCTATAAAATGAGGAAGGGTTTTGCCTTTTATAGGCTACACATGACCTAGTTGACCACAAGACTCGTGGTCAACAATATACCTAAACCCAAATTAGACTAATTCTTTAAACAAGTTATAACACTAAACATAAAAGGCTAAACAAGTGCCTAAGATAGAATCAAGCCTAATTGATTTTAAATGGACATATCCACATTAAAACCAATGGGACCTAGGCTTGATGCCTTAGACTTTCAGGTCTCATAAAAAACCTTTCCAAGAACCAATTATGGTAAACTTAGAAAGGAAAAGAGTACATTAATCATCTAAGGTCGTAAGGGGTGTCGTCACTCAAGGATAGTAAGGACACACAAGACCTTATCCCTAAGGCTTTTTGCATGGATGTTCTGGTCAGGAACACCCAGCTGATCAATGGCAAAAGGCTGGCTGGTGTCTTCAGTCTCCCTTTCTTCTCCTCGACCGTGTGCTTGGACTAGGTTGACTCCGGCTTGGTCTTCACGAGTTTGGTCCTGGTCCCGGCTCCTGTCTTGCACTCCTTGGGCAGCTCTGCTCCTTATCATGATGCTGTGAGGCACATAAGGGGTTGCCTGGACCTCATCCTCAAAGTACTTGGTTGGTGTAGCTTGGATGACCCCATCATTTCCTTTTTCGAAAAAAGGAAATTTTGAAAATGGAAAATTTTCCGGAAAGAAAACTTGCAAAATATGGAAACTTTCCTTAAATGGAAAATTACCACATATATTATTTTTATTTTCTTTATATTATTTTTAAAAAAAAACTAGCTAAACATAAAAGGAAACAATCAAAAGGAAAATATCTTAAATCTAGAAAGGAAATCTAAAAATGGAAGATATCCTAAAAAACATATGGCCTAAAAAACTAAAAAAGAAAACTAACTAAATTAAAAGATCCTAAATTAATTACCTAATTTAATAAAATGGAAACTATACTAAACTATGAGAAAATCTACTTATTGCTTAATTCCTAAATGGAAATTTTCTAAAACTAAAAGGAAAGCTAATTAATTCTTATTTCCTAAAAGTAAACTATCCTAAACTAAAAGGGAAATCTATTTATTGCCTAATATAATTTAGGAAAACTATCTAGAGAAAACTAGAAAACTTCCTAAACTAATCTCTAGCCTAGAAAAATCTAAGGAAACTAATTAATCTACTGCCTAAATGCTAGAAAAAATTTCCTAAAACTAAGAACTAGGAATCTAGACACTAAATGCAACAAGCAAAACCTAGACCTAGCCGTCTAGTGCAACTAGGGAAAACTATTCGCGGCTCGATTGGGATGATAGAGGGTACGGCTAGCACGGGACGTTGGGGACTAGGGACGCGGTAAGGTGGATGGGCTATGGACGTACACATGCAAAACCTAGAACTGGAGACTCGGGACTTGAACTCTAGCTAGCGGTTAGACAACAAGGTAAAACCTAGGACTAGTGAACGGTAGAACCTAGGCTGAACTAAGCGCGGGACGGAAGGAGCCTAGGTGGAACGCTGGACGGATACTACGGTTGCTTGGGACGTGATGACATACACTCCGTGACACAACACACAAGAGGAACAGGACTACACGGACAAACGCGGACTAGGCACCACACACGGACAAGACCAAGAACCTAGCTCGGCTCCTAACTAGCTAGCAACAAGAACCAACTAGAAACCTAACCTCAAAAACCTAAGTAAACAAACAAGCAAGACACAAGATTCTTATGGATTCCAAGACACACAAGAGTTTCTAAGAACCCTAGTTTGATTCTAACAACCTTAACAATATATATATATATATATATATATATATATATTTATTTATTTTTTTTGTCTTAAAAAAATTTGAACAGCAAGCAAGCAAATAAACAACAAATTTCTTCTACTTTTTTTTTGTAAAATATGAAAACAAGAAAAGGATTGATAGAACCTGATTTTTTTTTGTATGATGTTTGTGGTATGTGACTTGATTCCTCCTCCTTCTTACCGAGAACCTCAGGGGAAAGAGAAAGAAACACAATCAAAGCCAAAAAATATTGCAACAAAATAAAGGAAAATCGCCAAAAACAAGGATATAATCAACCTGATGAGAAGGAGCTTTAAGCTCTGATACCAGATGATGCAAGAACCAAGGGGTGGGCTGTCTTTCACCGAGAAGCTCAGGTTGCTGGACATAAATCGATGGGAAGAAGGGGTGGATCGAAGGGACCACACAAGCTGTGAGAGGGGCTTGTGATACTCCAAGAACTTCAGCCAAAAACTAGTCTGAAGGACGGCTGCTGCAAGGGGGCTTGGCGGCGCCTTTAGGTTTTAGACACTTGTCTTCCATTTTGTCAAAATGCTTGTTATTTCATCAAAGTGTAGACAAAAGGCTTATATAATGCCTTGTTACAATTTAGGCTAAACTACAAGATGTTTAGCCTTACAGGAATTAAAACAACATGTAGTTCACTTATTGACTATTAAAATAAAAAATGGGCCCCAAATAGTCAACATGACTTAAACCCAAATAAATACTTAGGCTAGAAAATAGGAATAAGATAGAAAAGCCCAATAATACTTAGGCTAGAATTTGCAGGAAGACTTGTGAATGAGATGTAATTGTGAACAAGTCTTCACCGTCTTGTGCACTAAGAGTATTGCCTCATTAAAACCTTCTTCAGAAAACCCAGTGGGATTAAACCGAAGATAGGAAAAAGAGTACAATTTCCTAGCACGACTTTTGGTGTCTCTACGGGATGGTAATGGTAAAGACACTGGAGGAGGAAGAGTCTTCTAGAAGGAACCTCCATGGTTCCTTGTCTAGCTGGAAAGGGACAGTGCATGATTCGGTCGAGGCGTGGTCTGGTGGATGCTTGGACGTGGGCGCGTGGATCGGTGGACGGTCGGACGGGAGGCTTGGGAACGGCTGGGACGGGCCACTTGGACGCGGGCTGGTCGGCATGGTCAGTTCGGGGTCCTCTCTGGTTCTACTCTCCAGGAGCATGCTGATTTTGTCTCCTAAGGCTTTCCTCTTAGACCGCGTAAGAGGTCCAGGTGGAATGACTGGTGCAATGGCTAGCTCGATGTCCTCATCAACCATACTCCTCAACACGATCCAAGCTATCCAAGACATGAACCAAGCTCCTCCCTGCATGATCCAAGCTCCTCATGGCACAAACAAATCTATCGGCATGAACCGGCTCCAAGTGCTTCTGATTCTCTTGGTCTTCGTCCTCTTTATCATGAGGGAGGAGAAACATCTACACATGATGAAGATGATACACAAGAAGAAATACTAGTTTCAGCTTCAAAGAGACAAAGGGATATTCAACCTAACCTTATACAAGATTTGGAAGAAGAGGACAATACAACTCAAGAAGAACCGGCTGTTATACTTAAATGAAGCACAAGACAGAGATTTCCACCAAAATTCTACTATAATAACAATGATGTAGTTCATCATAATCAGATAGTATGTAATATAGTTCATATACCTGATTCTCATGTTGCATTTACTCTAAGTCTTGATAAAGAGCAGATTCCATAGAGCTATGAGGAAGCAATGATGATAAAGGAATGGAGAGAAGCAATTCAAGCTGAAAGACAAGTTATGGAGAAAAACAAAACCTATGCGCCAGCTACTCTACCAAATGGAAAAAAAACTGTAAGTTCTAAATGGATATTCACCATTAAGTATAAATGTAATGGTGAGATAGATAGGTACAAAGCTAGGTTGGTGGCTAGAGGATTCACAAAGACTTATAGTGAAGATTATATGGATAGTTTTGCACCTGTAGCTAAATTACACTTTGTTAATGTTGTTCTATCCCTTGCTACTAACCTTGATTTGGAATTATGGCAAATGAATGTTAAGAATGCATTCTTACAAGGTGAGCTAGAAGAGGAGATGTACATGACACCACCACCAGGTCTAAAAGATCAAGTAGGTGGCGGCAATACACTTAGGCTAAGGAAGGCTATCTGTGGCTTAAAAAAATCCTCTAGAGCTTGGTATCATAAGCTGAACACACTCTCTTTACACATAGAATAAGGAAGGTATTGTGGTTATACTCATTTATGTTGATGATATAATCATATAAGAGAGTGATAAAATATGCATTGATTATACTAATGATTATTTAAGGAGTGTCTTTGATTATAAAGATCTAGGTGAACTTAAATACTTTTTAGGAATTGAATTGTGTACGTTCAAGGAAGGTCTCTTCTTATCTCAGAGAAAATATACTGTAGATTTATTAACCTCTACTGGTATGATGGAAGCTAAATCATCTAAGACACCATCCTCCTTGACATACTTGGCGTGATCCTGGAGTCTCCTATCACTGTCCATTGTGACAATCAAGCTGCTATAAACATTGCTTTTAACTCGGTGTTTTATGAAAGAACCAAACATATTGAGATAGATTGCCATAAGGTGAGAGAAGCTATTGGAAATGGAATCATCTTACCTTGATACACAAGGAGGAAAGACCAATTAGCTGATGTGTTCTCCAAGGCTACAACACTGAAGATTGGCGGCTCTATCTACCCAAGGCTTGGCCTCATGTTCTTTCCACAACACTGGTCCTGATCATGGAGTATTATACTCTTCTTCCCTAGAAAAGGTTTTGTCCCAACTGGGTTTTCCTTCTTTAGTTTTTTAATGAGGTAATGCTTCATGGTTGCAAGCTTAGACATACTCCATGACTTAAGCTTGAGGGGGAGTGTTGAAATGAAGAAGACTGATAAAGAAAAGATAACTAAGGAAGAAAGATTGCCTTAGATTCTAAGCATAAGGCCGTGTGGACTATGCTATTAAAGAGAGTGTCTTAGGCTTGTTTTATGGTTATTGATATGTTATACTTGTAGCCAAATATGTATTAGGAAATCCTTATATCAAAACAAGCCTAGACTAGATTAGTATAAATAGTTATCTCTCTCCTCATTTGTAAGCAAAAAAGAATAATCTCACTTTGTAATAAAATTCTTTTTCTCTCTAATCTCTCTTTAATCTCATTCTCTCAATCTCTAAATATCTTAATGTCGCAAATCTATTAATCTTTCAACTTTGGCCTCCATGACAGAGATGAGGGTGTGTTGTCGGGACAATGCGTCTGCCACTATGTTTTCTTTTTCCTTCTTATACATAATGACATAGGAAAACGTCTCCATAAACTCTAACCATTGAGCATGCCTATTCTTGAGCTTGGTTTCCCCTATGAGATGTTGAAGGGTCTTATGGTCCGTGTGTATAACACACTCTCTCGCGAGTAGGTAGTGTTGCCTTGTCTCCATTTATCTGACCAATGCATACAATTCCTTGTCATAGGTCAGATAGTTCAGGACGGTTCTGATAAATTTCTCGCTAAAGTAAGCTATGGGTCAGCCTTCTTGAGTCAGAACGGCTCATATGCCACACCAGATGCGTCGTTCCCAACTTGAATATTTTAGAAGAATCTGGTAAAGATAGTACCGGGTCATTAGTGAGACTTCTTTGAGAAGGTCAAATTCTTCCTCATGCTCTGTTCCCCATATGAAATCCTGGTTCTTCTTGACTATAGAAAAACAAAGAACTAGCTATGCTGCTGAAGTCCTTCACGAACCGTCGCGTAGCCAAGCCATGAAAACTTTGGACTTGGCATATGCTCGTTGGGGTCGCCCACTCTTTGATGGCTTTGATTTTTTCCTCGCCAACCTATAGTGAAAAAAATGTAAGATTGAAAGAGATTAAAGCTGAAATTCGCCAGAATGAGAGAGAGAGAGATTGAGAGAGATTATAGATGAAAATTTTATTAGAAAGAGATTATAATCTCTTACTTACAAATGAGGAGAGAGACAACTATTTATTCTAATCTAGTCTATGCTTGTTTGGATACAAAGATAGCTTAATACATGATTGACTACAAGGATAACATATTACTAACCACATAAACCCTAAGAAACTTCCTTAGATAGCTTTAGATCACACGGCCACATCCTTCTTCCTTCGTTTCTTCTTCATTCCAACACTCCCCCTCAAGCATAAGGCATGGACTCAAGCATAAGGCATGGAGAATACCTAAGCTTGTAACCATGAAGTATTACCTCATTAAAAACTTAAATAAGGAAAACCAAATTGGGAAAAAACCTTTTTAAGGGGAAAATAGTATAATACTCCATGATCATGATCAGTGTTGTGGAATTGACATGAGTTCGAGTCGTGGATAGATAGAGCCACCAGTTTTCACAGTGGTGGCCTTGGTGAACACATCAGTAAGTTGATCTTCACTCCTTGTGTAGCAAGGTAAGATGATTTCATTTCCAATAGCTTCTCTTACCTTATGGCGATCCACCTCAATATGCTTGGTTCTCTCATGAAACACAGAGTTTGAAGCTATGTGTATTGCTGCTTGATTGTCACCATGTATTGTGATTGGCGCCTCAATGCTTACTCCAAGATCTAGTAATAATTGCTTCAACCAGATGCATTCAGTTGTAAGTTTTCTCATTGCTCTATACTCAGCCTCAACACTTGAACATGAAACAACCTTTTGTTTCTTAGTCTTCCAAGTGATTAGGTTCCCACCTATGAGTGTGCAATAACCGGTTGTGGACATCGTGTCCTTTCTATCACCTGCCCAATATGCATCACAATAACCAACTACATTCGTGTTTCAATTACTACCCATCCATATACCTTGATCATTTGTTCCTTTCAAGTATCTCAAGATCCTATGAATCATCTCCCAATGCCTTGTTTTTGGATCTTGCATATGTTGTGACACTTGATTAACTGCAAAACACAAATCGGGTCTAGTGATAGTTAAATATATTAGCTTACCAATAACCGTTCTATACAATGTTGCCTCTTTAAAGCCGTCATCTTCAAGCTCCCCCGGAGGTTCTAATTTGTAGCCTTCTTCTAATGGGGTTTTGACTGGCTTAGCTTTTAGCATTCCTGTAGAGGTTATTAAGTCCAATACATACTTCATTTGACAAAGAAATATGCCTTCCTTAAACCTACATACTTCAATTCTTAAAAAGTATTTTAGTTCTCCTAGATCTTTAATATCAAACATACTTTTTAAATACTCTTTAGTAGAGGCTATTCCCACTTTATCATTTCCAGATATGATTATATCATCAACATAAACGAGAATAACAACAATCCCATCCTTACTTGTAAGTGTAAAAAGAATGTGTTCTACTTCTGACCTTTTGAAACGTCTGTCCCTTAAAGTCACATTTAGCCTATGGTACCAAACTCTAGAAGATTGTTTTAAGCCATAGATAGCTTTCCTTAGCTTCAGTGTGTTACTGGTTCCAACTTGATCTTCTAGACCTGGTGGTGGTGTCATATATACCTCTTCTTCTAAATCATCTTGCAAAAATGCATTCTCAACATCCATTTGCCATAATTCCCAGTCCAAGTTAGTAGCAAGAGTTAAAACATCATTCACTGAGTGTAATGTAACTACATGAGCAAAAGTATCTCTATAGTCTTCACCATAAGTCTGTGTGAAACCTCTAGCCACCAACCTATCTTTGTACCTATCTATCTCACCATTGCTTTTATACTTAATGGTGAAAATCCATTTAGAACTTACAGCCTTTTTTCCTTTTGGTTGGGTGGATGCTGCATAGGTTTCTCCATAGCTTACCTTTCTGCTTGAATTGCTTCTCTCCACTCTTTTATCTCCATAGCTTCCTCATGGCTTCTTGGAATCTGCTCTTTATCAAAACTAAGGGTAAATGCAACATGAGATTCATGTATATGAATTAAATTACATACTCCCTGATCATGATGTACTACTGCATTGTTATTTTAGTAACAGTTAGGTGGAAATCTCTGCCTTGTACTTCTTCTAAGGACAACAGTCGGTTATCCTTGTGTTGGATTGTCCTCTTATTCCAAAGAATCTACAAGGTTAGGTTGAATATTTTTTTGTCTTTTTGAAGCTGAAACTAGTATTTCTTTCTCTTAATCATCTTGATTATGTGTAGAAGGTTGCCCCCCTCAGGATCAAGAGGACTTGTTATAGGATGGGATGAGACTGGAGCAGGAGCTGGACTGGAAGCTGGACCGGGAGCTGGAACAGGCTCTGGAGTGGGCCGAGACGAGGTTGAGGTGAGCGCTGGCTCTGGAGCGGGCGGGGACGAGGCTGAGGTGAGCGCTAGATCAGTTTGGGACGATGCTTGAACTGGAGGCCGGATAGTGATGGGTGTGGGACTGGAACTCCTTGGTTCTAGGCACAGCCGCCGTGTGGTAGTGGGTGCTGGATTGGTCACGGCCGCCGGTTCTTTTGTGATTCGTAAGCTTTCTAAAAGTTGTCTTAGGTTCTCAGTTTGATCAGATGTGTTTGAGGAAATATCTTTTAATTTATCCCAAGTACCTCCTTCATAGTATCCTATTTCATCAAACTTGACATCTCTAGATACCAAGACTCTTCTAGTCTCTGGATTATAGCATTTGTAGGCTTTTTGAGTTAATGAGTAGCGAATGAACATTGTCTTGGTACTCTTAACTTCTAACTTGTTCCTTTGTTCACCTGATACTAATAGAAAGCAAACACACCCAAATACCCTTAGATGTTCAATACTAGGCTTTGTTTGATTTATTACCTCAAATGGAGACAAGTCATCTAGGACTTTAGTTGGAGTCATAATTATTAGATAGCATGCAGCCATTTGGGCATCTCCCCAAAATGTCTTGGGAACCTTCATATGGAACATCATGGATCTCACCACCTCCAGCAAATGTCTGTTCTTCCTTTCAGCTACTCCATTTTATTGGGGAGTATAAGGGCAGATTGTTTGATGTGCGATTCCATACTTTGTAAGGTGTTCTTGAAACTTACGGCTGGTGTACTCACCACCATTGTCTGATCTGAAGCACTTAATCTTGGCATTATATTGGTTAGTCACATAAGTTTGAAAGTTTATAAATGCTTCTAACACCCTATCTTTAGATTTAATCAATGTGACCCAAGTATACTTAGACTTTTCATCTATAAAAGTAACAAAATATTAATGGTTTCCCCTAGATAAGATAGAGAAATCCAAACATCAGAGTGGACAAGATCAAAACAATGTTCATAGGTGTGTATAGATTTTTGAATAACTATTTTACAATGCTAACCTAATATGCAAGCTTCACACAAATCATTTGTAAATTTCATACTAGGCATCATTAATTCTAAAGCTCTAGAATGTGGATGTCCTAACCTAGCATGCCAAAGATCGGCTAGCACACTACCATCTACCCTAGCTACACACGTTTTTGAAACATCATTGACAAGGAGGTCTTCAAGCACATACAAATCATTCTTAGTAGTTCCTTGTCCTAGAATTCTTCTTATGTCAATATACTCAAAGAAAAATTCATTATGACCAAATATAACATGACAGTTCAAATCAGTAGCATTTCTTCTAACAGATAATAGGTTAGATGTGAAAGATGGCTTTATCAAACAACTTTAGCTTTCCTATTCCTTCAATAGGAACTTTAGTACAATTGGCAATTAACACATTTCATAAGGCAGGTTCTAGTTTCTCAATCAAGTTAGGATCACTAATCATTGGATGAGAAGCTCCAGAATCTACTATCAAGGGTTTAGCTTCATTAGAAGTTTGAGAAGAGGCATGAAGAGATTTACCAATCACATTACCAGAATTTAAAGCCTTTATGATGGTTTCTTGGCCTGCTCTTTTGATGAATTATGACTGAGTTGCCATTGTTGCTGCTGGTGTGGTTTGGACCGGATTGCATAGAGCTGAGGGAGAAGCTCCTGAGTGAGAGGAAGTGCCGGCATCTTGCACCTTGTTGGAGCTCATTTTTTAGTAACTCCTTGTATTTTCTTTGAAGTGCCTTGGCTTAAGATGAGGATATAGGATTCAGCACTCGTTCTTTGAGTGACCAGTCTTCTTACAATGATCACACACTTGTCTTTTTTTATCTTCAGGCTTGTAGAAGACCTTATGTGCAATAGCCATATCCTCTTTGTTTCTAAACAGCCCTTGAAAACCTTGTTCTCTTTGTATCTTTGCACAAACATCTTCTAGACTAGGCAGCTTGTCTTCCCTGAGCAGATGTTTTATCAAATCGGTATAGCTGGAGTTAAGAGTCATGAGTAATCCAAATACCTTGTCTTGCTCTCTTCTTTCATGGATAGTCATGGGATCAATAGTTGGAGGTCTTAGCATGTCTAGCTCTGCCCAAAAATCTCTAAATGTCCCATAGTGTTTAGTGAACTCCACTTCTTCTTGCTTGAGTTCATTCAGAACTTCTTAACTTCAAATATCCTCATCAGATTGGAAATATTTCAATAGACATTCTTGAGAGTTTCCGATAAATCTTTAGCTGTTTCACACTACGAGTCTAAGAGAGTACCTTCAAGTGAGTTTTGCAAGAGGGAGAGCACAAGTTAGTCTTCTTGAAACCATTTTCCCAATTCGGCAGTGTCCTCATTGTTTTGCTCTTCTTGAGCTTCTCCTTCACAAGCTACCATAGGCGCTAGGCTGGTTAAGACATGAGGCCATAGACCCCTGCTGCATAGTGTGTTCTTGATTGTTCTGGACCATTAGAGATAGTCCACTACTTTGAGAATCACTGGAGCTTGAATAGTTTTAGCAAACTCCATGAAAAAAAACTTGTAGAAGGCAAGTAAAAAAAACTTAAAACCGCCTTCTATCAATACTTAAAACGCCAGACCAAAACCTTCTAATCACTTTCCAGAACAAACACAGTCCTGCAATCAATGAATTAACCCGTCCATACAGCAGGAAACAACCACCCCCTGAGAAAAAGAAGTACACGCGCCAACAACCTGCTAACGGCCCCAACAGCTAACAGCTCTAACAGCTAACAGCTCTAACAGCTAACAGCCCAAAAGCTTCCTAACCACTTTCCAACAGTTATAACAGCTCTATAATTCTCAGATAAAGATGATTCAGCAAGAAATATCAGTTTTAACTGCTTAACCAACCTTAAACACACTTTAACCAGAATTTTTCAAGAAACCTGAATTTTAACTGATTTTAAGAAAACCTTTCTTGAGGTCTAAAACCTTTTAGATTAATCTGAAACTTCCTGGCACCCTCTAACAGAACCTTATCAAACATCTTAACGTACATGAGTTGAAAGAAACCAAGTAGAGATACGATTTTTGTTACCAGAACCCCAAAGAGGTCAAAATCGAACACATTGAGGAAAATTAATCAAGAAAGCTTCAATACTTGAAAATAGGCGATGCAGACTTCTTGACACAGCAACTGTACTCGTTCTACTTATAACTAAGCTTTGGAATTTTTCAATTTGATGACGATTTGAAGAAGTTATGCTTGCTTCAATTGAGGAGATACTCGATGAAGGTGATCGCAATGTTACCAAGGAGAACATTAAACTTCGATCTTCAAATGAGATGAAAATTATGCATGAATGATCAGAATCTCTAGTTTGATGATCCTTTTGATATATTATGGAAGAAAGACTCGTGATTTCGTCGAAATTGATGGAGTAACACCACAATCTTCTCGGCGATGCTGGTTTGAGATGTTAGATGAAAGAATTGATAAGAAACTTGAGATTTATCAGATTTAAGATGAAGAATTGATGTAACCTGGCTCTGATACCATGAAAAGTATAAGATTGAAAGAGATTAAAGCTGAAATTCGCTAAAATAAGAGAGAGAGAGAGAGAGAGAGAGAGAGAGAGAATGAAGATTTTATTAGAATGAGATTATAATCTCTTACTTACAAATGAAGAGAGAGACAGATATTTATACTAATCTAGTCTAGGCTTGTTTGGATACAAAGATATCTTAATACATGATTGGCTACAAGGATAACATATTATTAACCACAAAAAGCATAAGACACTTCGTTAGATAGCTTTAGATCACACGGCCACATCCTTCTTCCTTCATTTCTTCTTCATTCCAACATGTAGGTCTTGTGAACTCACAAATAATCTAGAGACAGCCTTATCAGAGCAGAATGTGCACTTTTAGAGATTGACGTATAACTTCTCCGACTTAAAGGTCCGCATAACAATCTCAAGATGTGTCACATGGTCAGAGTAAGATCTGCTGTAACTAAGGATATCGTCAAAGTAAACAACAACAAAATAACTGATATATGGTCTAAGTACATGGTTCATTACACGCATAAAAGGTATTTGGGCTGTTGGACAGTCCAAACGGCATGATCAGCCACTCATAAAGGCTTTGATTGGTCTTGAAGGCTATTTTCCACTCTTCCCCTTCTTGCATCCAGACTTGGTGGTAGCCACTCTTCAATTCGATCTTTAAAAAGAGGTGGCACCACTTAGTTTGTCGAACATGTCGTCAAGCCTTGGGATTGGATGCTAATATTTGATCGTGATGTTGTTGATGGCGCGGAAGTCCGTACACATTCTCCACATATTTCTTTCTTTGGTACCAATAAAACTAGAACTGCACAAGGACTTAAACTGTCTCACACATAACCTTGAGACATTAGTTCTCTTACCTGCCTTTACAACTCTTTGGCCTCTTCGAGATTTAACTCTATAAGCGGGCTAGTTTGGGACTTGAGCTCCTGTAACAAAATCAATCTGATGTTTGATTCTTCTGAGGGTTGGTAATCTGACTGGTAACTCCTTTAGGAACACATCCGCATATAACTCTAGTAACTTGGCCACTTCAGTTCGCTTTTGAGAGTCTTCCCTTTCGTTGTTCAAAATCTTCTTGTACACTATTAGGATGCCATTTGATCCAGGATGTTTGATCGCTTTTAAGATAACTCCAAAGTTCACCAGAGAGTTATCTTTGCATATGGTGTTTTCCTTGGCCGTTTTGAGCTGCATCTCTTGCACTTGTTGCGACAGTAATGATGTTAAGTTAAACTTTTGCTTGTCATGGTCAAAATAGTAGAAGTTAATCTGTCCATTGTGCATGGTCTCCTTATCGAACTGCCATGGGCGCCCCAATAAGTGGTGGCCAGCTTGCGTTGGAACCACGTGGCATATCACTTGATTATTATAGCGGCCAATACTAAAAGAAACCTTTACTTGATCGCTGATATGCAATTCAACCTTGTCACTGAACCACCGTAACTTATAGGGCCGTGGGTGTTTAGTTCTCATAAGGAGAAGTTTATCTACCATGTACTGACTAACGACATTGGTACATGACCCACCATCGATTACTAGAGAACATACCATGTTCTAAATGGTGCATTTAGAGTAGAAAGTTTTCTCCCTTTCGCCAGTTTCATGAGCTCCAATCGTTGAGTTTAGAATCCTCCGGATCATGAGAAGATCTCTGGAATTGGGGTATTCGACCTCGTCGTACATGTTGGCCTCGTCGTAATCTTTCTGGGCCTCGTCTTGCGAATCATACTCTCCTGAGGCAGTCATGATCATTGCTCGTTGGTTTGAGCAGTCCCGTGCCATATTACCGCGTCCTCGACATTTGAAGCACAGCATGTTACAGCTCCTTTGGGGCAGTATGGACTGGGCCATTCATTGGGTCTTTGTTATGTCGGGCTTAGGGTTGTGGGCCGCGTCAGTGACTTTGCCTTTAAACCGTTGACCAGTGTGGGTTCCTTGGATTTTATTGAGCATTTTGGAGTTAGAAACCCAATTGGTCTTGGGACGAGTTTGGGCCTTCGACTTGGTTGGCTAAGTGGAATAGTTCTCCGAGACCATGGTACGACTGCATCTCCACCTTGCGCTCTATTCTTTCTTGGATACCGTCTAGGAACTGAGCCATCAGGCTCTCGGTTGAGTCTTCAATCTCTAAGTGATTTCGAAGATGCTCAAATTCTTTGAAGTATTCTTCCACTGTTTGGTTGTTTTGGGTTAGGCGGCTAAACCAGTGTTGTAATTCGTGATCGAAGTGAGGAGGGACATATCATTTCTTCATGACATGTGTGAGTTATTCCCAAGATGATAATGGGCCGAACATGTCCCTTCACCTTTTGGCTACCTCTTGATCCAACCAAGTAAGGACGTGATCGGTAATTTGGGCTAAGGCCACTTGTCTCTAATCATCATAGCAGTAGTATTCGAAGATCAGTTCCATCTGTCGCTCCCAGTCTAAATAATCTTCGAGAACAATTTTCTCGACAAACGTGGGTGGGGTCAGTTTCACTTCCTGCTGGTACTGCAGCGGTTAGGCCGGTGTTTCTCCTTTGCGGATCTTGGATCTTTGGTCCGCAGTAGACTGGTAGTGGTGCCAGAGACTCGTCAAAGAGTCGGGCTTCTCTTTGGGACGATTATGGGATTTCCGGTCGTCCGAGTGTTACAGGCTGTTCTAGCTGCTTCAGCCGGGTTGCTAGAGTGTTTATTTGGGCCGAGAGGCCTGCGAGCATTTGCATAATGGTGTTTTAGTAGTCGCTTCTCTCAGATGATTCCGAGCCAGACATTTGGGTACCTTACAAGAAAAACGGAAAGATACCAAGCTAGAAAGATACAAATTGCAAGAAAAATGAAAGTTGCACAAATCGTTAAAAGCAGTTTTGGATTTAGGCAATGTGTAATTATCTGGCAGATTTAGCTTGTACGAACTAGGATATTTCATATGTTCAATATCCCACACGATTTAACCTAATTCGGAAAGATTCAAGCTAAGGGCGATTTCAAGGCTGTCGTGTTCTAAGGTTCCTAAGCGGTTTCAAGCCCATCGTTTTTAACAATTTCCTTAATTTGGTGAAACACACAAATTCAAGGTACGATTAAGAGCAGTGAACTAACAAGGTTTTATTTTTATAATTTTTGAATGGGATAACAATGCGGAAATAACTTTAAACCGAACTATCAAGATTCATACAGATTTTTTTTTATAATGAATAGATAAGAACAAGAAAGAAAACGATTTGATAAAACAAGAACAAAGATGAAAACGATAATAATAAGGATAGGGTTAAGACACTCCCAGTTACGTAGAATCTTAAGCTCTGATATAAAAGATGATACACGCTCGGCGTTAAAGTGGATTTGCGGGTCGTGGTCGTGTTGCGTTTGATCGAGAGAGAAGCTCATCTTGGATTAGGCACGGTTTTGGGGCAGAAGTGAGTTGGACCACACGAGGATGGATGTCTCGTGATACTCCAAAAATTATTATTACTTGAGAAATAATTCTCGAAGAAACAACTACTTGAATACTAAGGCTTAAGGCCGTAGAACTATTAATTAGAGACTATGGTTTTGTTTTAAACTTGGATGATCTTTATTCATAGGGGGACCTAGGCTTTTATAGTGCTTAGGTCTAATCGAAATGGAAGTTTAACAAAACAGAAAATGAGAATTTCACAAAACTATAAAAATAGAAATTTACCCAAGGGTGATGGTGAAGACACTTGAAGTTGTGGCCTCCTGGTTGACCAACCTCCAGGATTCATGGGACTTTGAAAGTAGTCCTTAAGTCTGGGCCGACTATTCTTTGGGCTTTGGGCCGCACTTGGTTATAGCAGGCCTTGGGCCTGGTTTTGCTGGAACTAGTTCCAGGCCTTTGAAGCGATCCATGAGCTGGCTGAAATTATGTTTGATGGCTCTCGCCTTTGAACGCATCAGTGGTCCTAGCGGTACTTGCAACCTTAGTTCCATACTTAGGCTGCCCATTGGGTCGTCCGCAGTCTTGGGTGGGTTGATGTCCTCATCAGGTATGTTCCATGTATCTTCTAGCCCATCCCATATGTCTTCTGGTCCAATCTACCCCTGATTCCTCTGTGCCTCAGTTGAGCATTTTTCTTGAGTCTTGATGTACTTGTAGTTTCTCTATAGCTTTTAGTTCCGCAAAGATGGTCTTGGTCGGGGTTGATTTCTCCTTGGTCAATAGTCGGGTCGAGGGATTAGGGTTGTGGTCAGGTTTGAATTCTACCTGGTTGATAGTCGGGCCAAGGGAAATTGGTCGGGGTCGGTTCCAGTCGTACGTTGGTCGATCCTGATAATACTGGGGTCGAGGGTTTGAGTCATGTCTCGTCCTATCTTTTTGTCTGTTCATCCCGCAAATAAAATGGCTTGGCTGAATAATTTTTAAGGTCACTTAGTCAGTGAATCTTGGGTTAAGATTGAGGGAACTGCTTGAATGATCGATATTCATGCTTAGGATGGGTCATATCCGTCTGTGGTTGTCATTCCCGGGCCATCTGGTCGAGGGATTGTAGTACCACCTGATTTTACTTGTGCAGAATGACCTTGGCTCTGTTCCGCGTCATGGCGCTTTTGAAAATGGTGGTTTCCTCAATGGATAATACTATGTGTTGGGGGTGGGATTGAATTGGGTTGTTTATGCCCTTTTGTTCCTTGCCGAGTCATGGTTCTGTCAGGTCGAGTGGGTATGAATGTGGCCGTTTTACCGGTCTGATACGGCAGGATCTAACCTATGGTCAAGGTTATGTCCTCATCATTCCCTCTCTCTTCTGAAAATTTTATCCGAAAAACTGGTACATCTGAAAGAAATGGAGATAAGTCAGATACATTGAATGTAGATGATATGTTTAACTCACTTGGCAGGTCGAGGCGGTAGGCGTTGTCGTTTATCTTCTTCAATACTTCAAATTTTAGTACTAACTTGGAACTTCTCTCGTTTGGGAATCGCTTAGGACACATATGTAGCTAGACCCAATCTCTTGACTAGAAGGTGATATCTATACGACCTTTGTTGTCTTGTTTGACGTATTATTTGGTGGCTCTTGCTTGTTCGTAGATTTTCTTTATGAAATCTGTCTTGTTCTGATCACTCAGGCTTACAACCTCTGCTTGTGGAAGTGGTGTAAGGTTTAGTGGTGTCCTAGGATCTATTCGGTTGATAACTTCAAACGGTGACATCTTTGTAGACGAATGTAGAGCCTGGTTATAGGAGATTTAGATGAAGGCAATACACTAAAGCCAGGTTTGCATATTTTCCAAGTGTTGTCCTCAGTAGTGCGGACAGTGTACGGTTGACCATTTTAGTTTGACCATCTGTTTGGTAAGTTGTAGAGGTATAGCAGTTTTGTGCCCACCTGTTTCCATAAAGTCCTATTTAAATGGCAGAGAAACTTACTGTCTCGATCGGAGACTATGGTGCAAGGCACTCCATGTAGCTTCACAAATTCTTTGAAGAATAAACCCGTGATTTGGATTAACTTTGGTGCAGGGAATGAAGTGTGCCATCTTAGAGAACTGATCTACTACCACAAAATGAAGTTTTTTTGGTTATTTTTTGGCGAACATTAGACGAAGTCAATGGAGATGTCTCCCCAAGCGAGTGAAATCTGGACTTGTCTGTTCTACAGGTCACACATCTTCCAAAATGAGTTTGCACGGTCATTTTAAGGTGTAGGCAGTAAAATTTGGTGTGATCCTCCCAGATTGACACTCTTAAGTTGACGATTTTGATAGAAATGTTCAGGAAGCTGCTAGCTACACACGATCAGGAAATGGATTGATAGGTTACACTACGGTTGCAGAAGGTCCTTGATATTCTTAACCCAAGCATTCCTATGATATGACACACTTAGACGACCGAAAGGGGAAGTTTATTTGATATTACACACCAAACAACAAGATTTGTTTAAGAAGAACAAAAAAGACTAACTCTTAAGTCAATTCGAAAAAATCAAAATATTGTTTTGTTTTTTGAAAGGAAAATGATACATATAGGCTTAGTTTGTGGTCTAGCCATAAAGAAAATAAAAGAAAACAAAGTAAGACTATTAAAGAATTCGACAGAGAACAAGAATGAACTCTTTGACTACTTTGAATGACTTTTCGTTCCTCATTCGGCGCGTCTTTTTACTGACTAATGGGCTTGACACAAACTTGAATCTTCAATTCCTTTTTAGAGTTTTTCTTGAAGAGAATATTTGGCTTGGTTTGTTGGCTGAAGTGAAGAATGAGCTTAGACTTCTGGTTGCACTTTAAGGGCTTGCAATACCATTAGAATCTTGTGCTTTAGTTCATTCTCCTTTAGGCCCAAGTGATCATTATCTGAGCTAAGTAAAGTACTTAGGGCCTTAGAGAACTTATTGGACCGTGATATTGTTATAGTTCCAGTAGGAACTTACAATGCATCCTGGTCTCCATTCACTCCCGCAGTCTCAAGCTCTGGTGCCAGCTCAGGTTCAAGATCCTCTTCGGTTTCAAGCTCTTCCTCAGGTTTGTGCTTTTCCATGATCACACCAACCCCTCCCACTTTAAAAAGATTTTCCTTAAATCCGGCTCATCTGCAAGGAAAGGAATCAAGTCAGAAATGTTAAAGCTTAAACTTACATTATACTTACCTTGCAAGTCGACTCGATAAGCATTGTGATCAATCTTCCTCGTGATTGTAAACGGTCCATCAACCCTTGGCATAATTTTAGACTTTCTTTCAGTAGGAAACCGATCCTTTCTCAAGTATATCCAAACTTGGTGTCCAACTTCAAAGTCATGCTTGCGCTGGTTTCTGTTGGCATACTCTGCATACTGCTTTGTCTTTTTTTCGAAAAAAATTTGCCGTGCCTTCTAATGGATATTCTTGACTAGTTCTGCCTTCTTTTCTCTATTCAAACTAGTTCTTCCACTCAAAGGTAAAGAGATAAAATCCAGAGGAGATAAAAGATTAAAACCATAAACAACTTGGAATGGTGAGTATTTAGTGGCTGAATGAACTAAGTGATTGTAAGCAAACTTAATATGTGGTAAACACTCTTCCCAATTTCTAAGATTCTTTTTAATGACAGCCTTAAGCATAGTTGACAAAGTTCTATTTACTATTTATGTTTGTCCATCAGTTTGAGGATGATAAGTTAATGAGGACATCGATCCAGCTTCCAAGCCCAAAAGCCCACTAGACGATGCAGAGGCCCATCAAGGCCCATTCAAGCCGGATAAAGAACATTGCAGGTTCCTTTTCGAAGATTCTTCCACCTCCGGTGTCTTTACCATTACCACTCGGTAAAGACACCAAAAGACATGCTAAGGAATTGTACTCTTTTTCCTATCTTCGGTTTTGTCCCACTGGGTTTTCCGAAGAAGGTTTTAACGAGGCAACATCCTTAGTGTGCACGACGAAGAAGACTTGTTCACTATGTTCCATCTTCCACAAGTCTTCAAGGTGTTCTATTAAACTCCTACTTAGGCGGCATTTTTCATTAAAAATAAACTAAGTATGGTTTAGAGGCTTTTAAGCCTATTTGTTTTGTTTTAGTTAATTGTGGCCTTAACCCAATTTTAATTATGTTTTCATTCTTTTGTGTTATTGGCCCGTTTGTAATCTGAATAATTATAAACCCTAGACTTAAGGCATTATATAAGCCTAAGTTATGAGTAATAATAAGACAGACTTTTCAAAAAATTAAACCTAGACATGTATCTTACAAAAATCGGCGCCACCCTCTTCTAAGAGAGTTGCCGTGATGGGGTCATCCAAGCTACACCGACCCGGTACTTGGAGGATGAGGTTCATGCCACTCCATATGTGTCTCCCCGCATAATGACTAGGAGCAGGGCCGATCAAGGAGCTCAATACAGGAGCAAGGATGATCAACCCCATGGAGACCAAGCAGTAACCAACCTAGCTCATGCATCCGGTCATGGAGAGGAAGAGGAGATTGAAGACACCAGTCAGCCGCTTGATCCTGTTCAGCTGGGTGTTCCTGACCAGGACATCCATGCACACAGCCTTAGGGATAAGGTCTTGTGTGTCCTTACTATATTTGAGTAAGGGCACCTTCAAAGACCTTAGGTGATTAGGGTACTCTTTTCCTTTCTAAGTTTACCATAATGGGTTCTTGGAAAGGTTTTTAATGAGACCTGAAAATCTAAGGCATCAAGCCTAGTGTCCCATTGGTTTAATGTGGATATGTCCATTTAAATCAATTAGGCTTGATTTTATCCTAGGCAAATGTTTAGCCTTGGCACTTTCTTTAAGACTTAGTCATTTGGGGTTTTGATTAGTTTTGTTGACCACGGTCAACTAGGTCTTGGTATGTAGCCTATAAAAGGCAGACTCTTACTCATTCTCTAGGCAGACATTTTAGAACCCTAAACTTGAACTTGGCCGCCTAGGTCTTTCTCTCCTTCTTCCTTGTGCGAGTGTGTCTCCAAGTAAGAGAGAGTTTCCTTGAAGATTGAGTGTGTCTCTCTTCTTGGAAAGGCTGTATCCAAGCCAGACATAGCTTGGTGTGTTGCCTTCAAACCACCTTTCAAATCGTGTCAAAAACCCCCTTTTCATTCTAGTCGTTCCATCATTCTGCACCCGCCGGTCGCTGTTCAAATCTGCGTCCGTACCGCCTTTCGTTCGTCCCTGACCGTGCGCCCGTCAAGCCGTTCGAGTCCTCGCCCGCGGGTTGTCCTTCGTTCGTCCATTCTCTCACCGTTTCCTCCCACTACCGGCTACTTCCCTACCAGATGGCTTGGTCTGTAATATTTTGGTATCAGAGCCAGGTTCCTGAAGAAAGGTTGCATCTTTCCACTTTTTCACTTAGGGTTTTGATTTTTTTTGTACAAGCGAATGTTAGGGTTTCAGTTTGCGTGTTTAATACTCCTTGTCTAGGGTTTGTTAAGTTGTGAAACTGGAAGGTTGTGTTAGGTTGATAGAGCTTGTTTCCCTGTTTAGAAATCGCCATTGTTGAACCTAGGGAAGAAGATAGAGTTAGATGGAGACATAGTTGCTTTTGGTCTGACCTGGTCGGTGAGTCACCGTGTGGTCCTCACCGGATGATGTCACATTGTCTAGCCTTTGACCGTTTGAATTTGAATCTCTTTCTTACTTTTCTTTGGCGGTTCACTTGATTAATGAATATGGATCGAAATATTGATTAGGTTTAGTACTTAGTTTAAATTTTAACTTAAGATTAATCTGGTCATTAGTGATAAAACTTAAGTAATTAGTTTAAGTACTTTGACTCGTTGACTTTTTCTTTGCAAGGTACCCGTGAGCTGAATGACTGACCCAGCTCTAGCAGAGATTCTCACCAGCCTTCAGACTCAGCTTCAGCAGCTGGGAGACCGGCTTGGCCGAGTGGAGCAGCCTCACCCACAGCCTGCGCCAGCACCTCCACCTCCTCAACCGAGAGCTCCACCACCCCCTTGGCCGGAGCAAGACATGGAAGGATTGTCTGAGGAGGAGGCTTTCCCACCCCATTTCAGAAGGCCAAGACACAGAGAGAGAAGGTTTCCTGAAGAGAGGGGACATCACCACCCACCTAGAGCTCATTCCCCACACCTCAAGCTCACGCCCCCTACTTTTGCCGGCAAGGTTGATCCGGAGGCATACCTGGACTGGGAGAGAAGGATGGATCACATCTTTGAAGTCTATGGGTTTGAAGAACCCAAGAAGGTGGCCTATGCAGCAGCTCAACTCACTGATCATGCCCTGTCCTGGTGGTACTAAGACTCGGCCAAAAGGAGAAGGCGAGGAGAAGAGCCGGTCCGGTCATGGGAGATCATGAAATTCATGATGAAAGGAAGGTACATCCCACCTATGTACCACAGGGAGCTTCAGAAGAAGTTCAGGAAGCTCAGCCAAGGCCAGAGGAGTGTAGAGGAGTATTTTGGAGAGTTTGAACACCTGCGGAACCGGCTCGATTTAGAGGATACCGAGGAGACTCTCATGGCCCAATTCTTGGATGGTCTTCAAGAGAAGATCGCTAGCAAGGTGGAGATGTATTTATACAACGACCTCAATGAGTTACTTCATCTGTCCACTCAAGTTGAGAGCCAGCTCAAGAGGAAGACCCGGACCAGAGCTGTGGTCAACAACCCGCAAGCTTCTAGTTCTAATCCTGCTTTCACCAGACAATCCGACCGAGGCAAAGCCATAGCCCAGGACGTGAGACCTCCTTACAGGCCCAGGGAGACCACCCTTGCCCCACGACCAGACGCCAGACCTACCCCTACTGGTCCCAAAACCCGGGACATTATGTGCTTCAAATGTCGTGGCCGAGGACATTATGCTCGTGATTGCCCAAATCCAAGAGCTATGATCATCACCCCATCTGGTGACTATGAATCTCAAGATGAGATGGAACCTCCTGAGGAAGCGGATGAAGAGGAGGATGATGTAGCCTACCCAGAAGTGGGAGACCTCTTGGTCTCAAGGCGAGTCCTTAGCACTATCCAAGAGCCGGATGAGACAGCCCAAAGAGAGAACATCTTCCACACACGTTGCATGGTAAGTGGTAAGGTATGTTCCCTGATCATTGATGGTGGGTCTTGTGCTAATGTGGCTAGCACTTATATGGTTGAGAAATTGAATTTAGCAGCTATTAAACATCCTAGGCCTTATAGAATAAGATGGCTAAATGATAAAACCGAATTGAAGATTAGTGAACAGGTCAAGGTTTCATTTAGCATAGGCAAGTATGTTGATGAGGTTCTTTGTGATGTAGTTCCTATGCAAGCCACCCATATCCTGTTAGGTAGACCTTGGCAATTTGATAGGGAAGTTGTGCATGATGGTAGGTCAAATAAGTATACCCTTATGATGAATAAGAAACGGATTAGCCTAGCACCCTTATTGCCTGCTCAAGTTCATGAAATGCAAGTCAAGCTAGCTAAAAAAAATGCATGTCTAAAACTAATTTCTTGATTACACCTAGTGATGTTAGGCGTTCTCTCTTTGACCCAACTTGTCAAGTTGTTTTGGTTATTTACAAGGATTTAATCAATTCTAGACATACTAATGTGGTCTTGCCAAGGGAAATCCGAGTTTTACTTGACAGGTACAAGGATGTCTTTCCTGAGAAGATACCAGCAGGCCTACCGCCCTTGAGAGGCATAGAGCACCAGATTGATTTCATCCCAGGCGCCCAGCTCCCAAACCGACCTGCATACCGAGTCAACCCCGCGGAGGCAAAGGAGCTTGAAGCTCAGGTCCGAGACCTCATGGCCAAAGGATATGTGAGGGAGAGTCTAAGTCCCTGTGTCGTGTCTGTGCTCCTTGTGCCCAAGAAAGACGGCTCCTACAGGATGTTGATTGTAGAGCCATCAACAACATCACCATCAAATACCGCCACCCAATTCCAAGGCTAGACGACATGTTGGATGAGTTGAGTGGAGCAACCATCTTCTCTAAGGTGGATTTGAAGAGTGGGTATCACCAAGTGAGGATGAGGGAAGGGGATGAGTGAAAGACCGCCTTCAAGACCAATCATGGCTTGTATGAATGGCTAGTCATGCCATTCGGCCTCTCCAATGCCCCAAGCACCTTCATGCGCCTCATGCACCATATCCTTAGACCCTTTATGGGCAAGTTCTTAGTGGTTTATTTTGATGACATTCTGATATATAGCTCTTGCTTGACTGATTATGTGCTGCATTTAGAACAAGTCTTAGAGACTCTTAGGAAAGAACACATGTTTGCCAATTTGTCTAAATGCATCTTTTGCACAGATGAGGTTGTTTTCCTTGGCTTTGTGGTTAGCTCACAGGGATTAAGAGTGGATGTGGAGAAGATAGAAGCCATACTTGGCTGGCCCAGACCGACTTCAATCAGCCAAGTTAGAAGCTTCTATGGGTTGGTAAGTTTCTATAGGCGCTTTGTGAAGGACTTCAGCACCTTGGCCGCACCATTGACTTCCCTGATCAAGAAGAACACGGGTTTTGAGTGGGGAGAGTTGCAAGAACAAGCCTTCTTGAATCTCAAGTACCAGCTGACCCATGCGCCCATCCTTGCTCTGCCAAATTTCGAGAAAACCTTTGAAGTGGAGTGTGATGCCTCAGGAGTAGGCATAGGGGCGGTACTGACTCAAGGAGGCAGACCAGTGGCCTATTTTAGTGAGAAGCTGACCGGTGCTACCTTGAACTACCCAGCTTATGACAACGAGTTGTATGCATTGGTCAGGGCAATGCAAACATGGTAGCACTATCTATTGGCTAGGGAGTGTGTGATCCACACAGATCATGAGACCTTGCAGCATCTGAGGGGCCAGACCGTGTTGAAGAAAAGGCATGCTAGATGGCTGGAGTATATAGAGACCTTCCCCTATGTGATCAAATACAAGAGGGGAAAATAGAATGTAGTGGTGGATGCCTTGTCAAGGAGGCATGCTTTGATCTCCACCATGGATGCTAAGGTCATGGGATTTGGACACTTGAAGACTTTGTACCCTGAAGACCCAGACCTCAAGGCAGCTTATGAAAGGCATGGAACAGGAGCCTACACGCGTTTCTTCCTTCATGATGGGTTCCTTTTTAAGGACAAACGGTTGTGCATTCCCCAAGGCTCAATGAGGGAGTTGTTAGTAGAGGAAGCTCATGGAGGTGGTCTTATGGGCCATTTTGGAGTGGAGAAGATTCTCAGTGTTCTTAAGGAACATTTCTACTGGCCCAAGATGAAGAAGATGGTAGCCACCCACTGTGACCGGTGCATCACTTGCAAGAGAGCCAAGTCAAGACTCCACCCCCACGGCTTATACATGCCCCTGCAAGTTCCTACTCTACCATGGGTAGACATCTCCATGGATTTCGTTTTAAAATTGCCAAAGATTCAGCACAAGGATTCGGTGTTTGTAGTAGTGGACCGTTTCTCCAAAATGGCTCACTTCATACCCTGCTCAAAGACCAATGATGCCTCTCAGACCGCAACCCTATTCTTTAGAGAGGTGGTGAGACTTCATGGCATCCCAAGAACCATTGTGTCTGACCGTGACACAAAGTTCTTGTCACACTTCTGGAGGACTTTGTGGAAGAAGCTGGGTACCAAGCTTCTGTTCTCTACCACATGCCATCCTCAAACAGATGGGCAGACCGAGGTGGTCAACCGCACCTTAGGAGCACTCTTGAGGTCAACAATTGGACGGCATCTAACAACTTGGGTGGAGAGCCTTCCCTTGGTGGAGTATGCCTACAATTCGGCCAAGCATTCTACCACAGGCATGTCCCCTTTTGAAGCTGTGTATGGTCGCAATCCGGACACTCCTTTGACCCTGGCACCTTTGCCACCGACCGAGATCATGGATCTTGAAGGAGAAGCTAAAGCCGCAGCCATGAAGAGGATATTTGAACAAGTGCACGGCAAGATTGAAAGGAGGAATGACCAAGTCCGATCTAGGATCAACAAGAAGAGGAAGCAGCTGGTGTTCCAACCAGGAGATTGGGTGTGGTTACACCTAAGGCCAGAACGCTTTCCCAACAAGCGCAAGCACAAGCTGGACTTCAGAGGAGATGGGCCATTCCAAGTGGTGGAACGCATCAATGACAATGCCTATAGGCTCAAGCTACCAGGTGAGTATAATGTGTCTTCATCCTTTAATGTTTCTGATTTATCTCCCTTTGATGCACAGGATGTTGGCTCTTTGGAGACCAAAGCACTTGAAGAGGGTGGGGATGATGGGGTCATCCAAGCTACACCGACCCGGTACTTGGAGGATGAGGTTCATGCCACTCCATATGTGTCTCACCGCATAATGACTAGGAGCAGGGCCGCTCAAGGAGCTCAAGACAGGAGCAAGGATGATCAACCCCATGGAGACCAAGCAGTAACCAACCTAGCTCATGCATCCGGTCATGGAGAGGAAGAGGAGATTGAAGACACCAGTCAGCCGCTTGATCATGTTCAGCTGGGTGTTCCTGACCAGGACATCCATGCACACAGCCTTAGGGATAAGGTCTTGTGTGTCCTTAGTATATTTGAGTAAGGGCACCTTCAAAGACCTTAGGTGATTACGGTACTCTTTTCCTTTCTAATTTTACCATAATGGGTTCTTCGAAAGGTTTTTAATGAGACCTGAAAATCTAAGTCATCAAGCCTAGTGTCCCATTGGTTTAATGTGGATATGTCCATTTAAATCAATTAGGCTTGATTTTATCCTAGGCAAATGTTTAGCCTTTGCACTTTCTTTAAGACTTAGTCATCTGGGGTTTTGATTAGTTTTGTTGACCACGGTCAACTAGGTCTTGGTATGTAGCCTATAAAAGGCAGACTCTTACTCATTCTCTAGGCAGACATTTTAGAACCCTAAACTTGAACTTGGACGCCTAGGTCTTTCTCTCCTTCTTCCTTGTGCGAGTGTGTCTCCAAGTAAGAGAGAGTTTCCTTGAAGATTGAGTGTGTCTCTCTTCTTGGAAAGGCTGTATCCAAGCCAAACATAGCTTGGTGTGTTGCCTTCAAACCACCTTTTAAATCGTGTCAAAAACCCGCTTTTCATTCTAGTCGTTCCATCATTCTGCACCCGCCGGTCGCTGTTCAAATCCGCGTCCGTACCGCCTGTCGTTCGTCCTTGACCGTGCGCCCGTCCAGCCGTTCGAGTCCTCGCCCGCGGGTTGTCCTTCGTTCGTCCATTCTCTCACCGTTTCCTCCCACTACCGGCTACCAAAGACTAAGTTATGAGTAATAATAAGACAGACTTTTCAGAAAATTAAACCTAGACATGTATCTTACAAAAATCGGCACCACCCTCTTCTAAGAGAGTTGCCGTGTTCTTCAACCTTTGTGGTTGAAATTTTTGGAGTATCACAAGCCCTTTTCACAGTGGTCCATTCGATCCACCCTTCGTTTCCATTTCTTCTGTCCAGCAACCTGAGTTTCTCGGTGAAAAGACAGCCACCCATGGTACTTACATCATAAGTAGTTGAAAACAAAAACTTAGTTCCTAACTTATACCAAAGAGTCTTCAAGAAGTAACTTAAGAACTTGGTATTTATATCAGAAACAATGGTTCTAGACTTGTCATTCAAACCAATGATGACCCTTAACAAAAAGTCAGGTATATGCACAACATCATTAGTTATGTGACATGGAATAAATTATGCCTTTTTTGAAAACATATCTACTACAACAAAGATAGAGTCTTTCCCGTTTTTAGTTTTAGGCAAACCTTAAACAAAATCTATAGAAATGTTACACCAAAGATGAGTTGGAATAGGTAAGAGTGTGTACAAACCAATTGATTGATCATTAGCCTTAGATTGTTTGCTAATGATGCAATTTCCACATACCTTTTATACATCCCTCTTTAAATGCGGCTAAAAGAAATGTTCTTGAACCATTTTAAGCGTCTTAGCTATACCGAAATATCTCATGAAGCCACACCCATGTGCTTCCTAAAAAGTAAGTCCCTTAAGAACAATTAAGAATGCACAAACGGCTTCCATATAATAAGTATCCTTCATGTCTATAGAACTTTCCACAAACGACTTTTAGAAAAGAAAGATAAGGTTCTTTGAAATCTGCATCAGATTCATAGAGTTCTTTAATCTGATCAAATCCAAGAATCCTAGCATCTAGTATTGTAATGAGAACATACATTCTAGACAATGCATCAGCAACAAGAATTTGCTTACCTTTCTTATACTTAATCACATAAGGAAAAGTTTATATCAAATTTATCCATCTAGTGTGCCTTTTGTTGAGTTTTTGTTGTCCCTTTAAGTTCTTTAGAGTCTGGTGGTAGGAGTGCACTACGAACTCTTTGGGCCATTAGTAGTGTTGCCACGTTTACAAGGCTCTCCACGGCGTAAAATCTCCTTGTCATATAGTTGGGTATTTGAGTGTGGTGCCTCCAAGCTTCTTACTGAAGTAAGCAATAGGCCGGTCTATCCTGCATCAACACGGCACCAAAGATCTTTAGAAAATAAAGTCAACAAGAAATGGGGCGTGAGTAAGCTTCCCTTTAAAGGTTTGGAAGGCGTCTTCTTGGGCTTGTTCCCATTTATATCCCACATTTTTTTTGATTAATTTAGTAAGAGGAGCGACTATTGTGCTTAAGCATTTGACAAGCTTTTGGTCGAATCCAACAAGGCCATGGTAGCTTCCTACTTCTCCAACGGTTTTCGGACGTGGCCAATCTTTAATAGGATTGATCTTCTCCTCGTCTACTTTGATGTCTTCAGCCACTACAACAGAACTTAAAACACAAGATTATCTGTTCCAAAATTGCATTTCTTAAAGTTAGCATAGAGATTTTCCTTTCTAAGCACTTCGAGGGCAGAATTAATGTGTGAAACATGCTCATTGAGGTTCTTTCAGAACGTGGTTCATTAACCTCATGAAAATACTAGGTGTGTTTGTTAAACCAAAGGGGATAACTAACCATTCATACAATTCTAGTTTTGTTTTGAAGGCAGTTTTCCATTCATCCACTTCTTTCATCCTAGTCTGATGATAACCATTTTTAAAAATTTATCTTAGAGAAGATAGTTGATCCATGAAGTTCATCAAACATATCATCAAGCCTAGGGATGGGATGTCTATACTTAACTGTTATGTTATTCATTGCTCTACAACCGACGTAAATTCTCCAGCTTCCGTCCTTCTTGGGCACTAGAATCACCGGTACTGCACAAAGGCTCATGCTCTCTCTGATAAGTTCTTTGTCCATTAGATCACCAATCTGCCTTTGGAGCTCCTTAGTCTCTGTGGGGTTTGTTATATATGCAGGTATGTTAGGCAATGAAGACCTGATAACAAATCTCTATGATGTTCAATTTCTCTTATGGTGACAGTCCAGTAAGGCTTTCTTTTGGAAAGACATCTTTAAAATCCAGCAGAACAAACTCAATCTCACTTGGAATCTCCAATGCAAGGTTAGCAGAAGTCATTAGTGATTATTTATAAACAAGCAAGATCAAAGATTGTTGTGAAAACATTGCTTTCTTAACTTATCCAGCCTAAGCAAAGTAATTAGATTGCCTTACTTGTTTGTTGTGTTTTCTTGGTTTATGAACGAGTCCTTCCTAGCTTTCTGTTGTGTCATCCTTTGCTTAAGAAACATTTTATCTTGGTGTGCTTCTTGAGAAGATAAGGGAGCCAAGATGATCTTCTTACCATGATGCTCAAATGAATGTCGGCTAGTATAACCGTCATGGGTCACCCTCTTGGTCATACTGCCACGGTCTTCTAAGAATGTGTTCAGCTTCCATAGGTATCACAAAGAACCTTGTCTTGATACTTTTCGATGATAATATGCACCAATACCTGATTATTTACTCTCATATCCCCTCTCATTAAGCCATTCAAGTGCATCACTGGCCACGTTGGTGCAACTCCCTCCATCCACGATCAAGCCACACACCCTGTCTTGAATAAAACACTGGGTATGGAAGAGATTTCCTCTCTGCTCATGCTCCCTTGGTTTGGTTTGGACACTCAAAGTCCTTATGGTCACCAAAAGCTATCCATGGGAGGTATAATCAGTTTGCTCTTCCTCTGACTCCACGTATGGTGTCTCTTCAGGTGTCTCCTCTTCTGATTCTATTTCGCCATTGTCCAAAACTATCATAACTTTCTTGTTGATCTACTCATTCACATAATGACCTAGTCCTTGGCACTTGAAACACCTCACGTTTCTGGCTCTGGTGGCATGAGGTACGTCTTTTCCTGTAACATTATTAACAGCCGCATTTGTCATAAAATTAGAACTAGACTTGGCTGAGAACTTACCTTTGTCTTGATAAGTCGTTTTGGAGTAGGGTACATAGCTCTACTTAGCATATACTTTTCTTTTGTTTTGTTGCTCAATCAAGATTGCCTTGTGAAACATATCTTCTAGATCATCATAATCTTGTATTTCCAAGCGGTCTTGAGGGTCCCTGTTTAGCCCACCAGAGAACCGTGCCATTGTTCCTTTAAAGACCTCCTTCACATTTGCCTTGAGAATTAGAGATTCCAGCTCTGGGACATAGTCTTCAACACTTCTATTTACTTGATTCAACCTTATAAGCTTATGGTGTAACTCATGGTGGTAGTGAGTAGGAACAAACTTCTTCCTCATCGTGGCAACCATCCCTTCCCATATAGCAATGGGTCTTTGACCTGTTATCCTTCTCATTGTCACAATTTAGTCCAAAAAATTCAGTGGCAGCAGGTCTAACTTTTTTAATCTCAGAAAAGTTTTGATAATCAAAAAAAAGTTCAATATTTTTTCTCCCATTCAAGGCTGGATTCTTGATCATTTTTGCCATATAATGTTGGGATTTTGAGTTTGAGCCCTCCTAGAGTGTCTTCTGGTCTCTCTCTCCATTACCTCCTCCAAAAGGTCTGGTGTCTCTACATCTCCTGCATCCTCTCAGGCTGTCGGCTGATGAGTGTTGGTAGTAATCCTCTTCTTCAGACCGAACGGTTCTAGGGGTTTTTCTAGCTATTCTCTTAGGCACGTCTGGCTATTGGTTTGTTGATCTTCTTGGATTTTATCCAAGCGTGTATTCACCTCTTCCCAACCTGCACCCATATGATGTTTTAGTTCACTTGTTAGTGCTCTCATTTGAATGCTAGAAATTTTGGCTCCAGTGTAGATCTCCTGTTCATCATCTGATCTTGCCATCCTGTAATAAAAAAGTAGGTAGATCAAGCAAAATAAGTTCTCACAAGTGTTTCTATCAAGTGTTCAGTTTCTTTTTAGTGATCACCCGGTGATGTCTCAAATATTCTGGTGGAACAGAAAACCTATTACCCAATGAGTTACCCTTTTGACAAGAAATAAATGAGATAGACAGATTGCAAGATTTTTGCGGCTAACTGATTAACCAATCCATGATCCGATTTCTTATGGATCCTTACTCTCTTTCCTTTTGCTTTCTTTTGAGTTCTTTTTTAATAAAAGGCTCTGCTAGAAAATAAGATAGACATAAAATATTTTAGGGAATGATGAGAAGGTGGATTCGACATTTATAGTGTTTCTAATACCACTTGATATGATCCTCCCAAAATTGACACTTTTAGGTTGGCAGTTTTGATAGAAATGATCAGAAAGTTACTAGCTTCACAAGATAAAGAAGTGGATTGATTGCTCACACAAGGATTGCAGAAGGCCTTTGATATTCCTAACCCAAACAGTTACACACTATGACGACCGAGATGGGGACTTTCAGGATATTATACATGAAGCAACAAGGTTTGTTCAAGAAAACAGAAGATATTTATTCTCTAAAAGGTCAATTCAACAAAAGAAAAAAAGTATTTATTCCTTGAATGGAAAATGATACATATAGGATTTGTTTCTGATGAAGACATAAAGAAAATAACAGAAAACAAAGTAAGAGTTTTAAAGAATTCGACATAAAACAAGAGTGAACTCTTTGACTACTTTGAATGACTCTTCATTCCTCAATTTTCGTGTCTTCATTCTGACTAATGGGCTTGATACAAACTTTTTCTCTTCAATTCCATTTTAGAGTGTTTATTGAAGAGTATAACCGGCTTGGTTTGTAGCTGAAGTGAAGACTGGGCTTAGACTTCTGGTTGCACTTCACGGTCTTGCGACACCATTAGACCTTGTGTTTCATTTCATTCTCCTTTAAGCCAAGTGATAATTTTCTGAGCGAAGTAAAGAACTTAGGGCGTTAGAGAAATTCATGGACCGTGATCTTGGCTTAGCCCCAGCTGGAACTTGCAATGCATCCTTGTCTCCATTCATTCTCGCGATCTCAAGATCTGGTGCAAGCTCAGGTTCAAGCTCCTCCTGGGATTCAAGCTCTTCCTTAGGTTTGTGGTTTTTGATGATCACATCAGAAGTACTCTCTGACTATGGTTAAAATCTTGTCTACTCCAAAATGACCAATGGGGCCTCTTTATGGGTTTCTCTAACAATCAAGTCTCGTATAGAGCAATGTGGAATACAGAGTTGCCTCTCTATAAAGATAAATCCATCATGTAAATAGAATTTTCCTTGGGGATCCCTCTGGCAAGTTTGGAAGGTTTCACTTAGATCTGGATCATCTAGATAGAGGACTTTGATGAATTCAAACCCTAAGACTTTGGTCTCCATAGTAGTGATTAAGGCATGGCGCCTTGAAAGTGAATTAGCCACAATATGCTTAAGCGTCTCGTGGTCGGTATGCAGTACAAATTCCTTAGCCAACAAGTAACGTTACCAAGTCTCAAATGTACTTACCAAAGCGTACAACTACTTTTTATAGGTGGGATAATTAAGTGTGGTTCCTCTTAGTTTTTCACTAAAGTATGCCACCGGTTGCTTTCCTTTCATTAGAACTGCTCCTATCCCATTTTCGAAAGCATCACATTCCACCTCAAACGTCTTGTCAAAGTTGGGAAGAACCAGAACAGAGGCGTTGATAAGTCAGTCCTTCAAGGTCTGGAAAGCATCTTACTGGGTTTTTTCCACTTGTACCACACGCTTTTCTTGACTACCACAGTAAGTGGCGTAAAAATGCTGATAAAATCTTGGAAAAATCATCGGTAAAAACTTTATAGCCGTGAAAAATCCTAACTTTGATAATATTAGTGGGTGCTGGCCATTCCCGTTTGGCTCGTGCCTTCTCTTCATCAACCTATATGTCATGCAAGCTTACAACAAAATCTAGGATAACTAGTTTTCTTAGTGTAGAATGTGCACTTCTTGAGGTTAGGATATGGACCTTCTTTACAAAGAGTCTCTAACACTTGCTCAAGATGTGTCATATGTTCAGAGAAGCATTTTATATATATTTGAATATCATCAAAGTAAACAACAATAAATTACTAATATATGGTCTAATAAGTTAGTGCATTAGACGCATAAAGGTGCTTAGGGCATTGTGCAGCCCGAATGGCATGAACATCCATTCGTATAGACCTTGCTTGGTTTTAAATGTGGTCTTCCACTCGGCTCCTTTCTTCATTTGGAATTGGTGTTATCCACTTTTCAGGCCGACCTTTGTGAAGATGGTGGCTCCACTTAGCTCTTCCAACATATCATCAAGTCTTGGGATGGGGTGCATGTACTTGATAGTAATATTGTTTATAGCCCGATAGTCTATACACATTCGCAAAGAAAAATCTTTCTTTGGTACAAGTAGGAAAGGCATAACGCATGGCCTGAGGCTTTCCCTAACATAGTCCTTGTCTAGCAGCTCCTTGACTTGTTTCTCCAGATCCGTAGTTTCCTCAGGGTTGACTTACTAAACTAGTTTATTAGGCAAGGTGGCTCCTGTTACAAAGTTTATTTGGTATTCAATTCCCCTTAGAGGTGGTAGTTCAGCCGGTATTTTTTCAGGGAACACGTTTTTGAACCTATATAAAATGTTAGAAATCTGTAGAGGCAATACCTCTTCACTGGATATTGCGCTCAAAATCTCTTTAAAGATCATTAGAAGCATGGTGTGTTTAGTAGCAGCTGCCTTTCAAATGTAGATAGGCTGAATAAGAAATTAGATTTAATGCTATTTTCCTTTTCCTTAACCATTTTCATTTTCAATTCATGAACTTGAGATGCATTCAGGGGTTCTAGGCTGATTTTCTTTTTAATGTGCAACAAGGGATACATATTAGTTCTACCATCATGATTAGCTTTTCTATCTCATTGCAATAGCCTACCTAGAAAAAGATGTCCTGCTTCCATTGGTACAACATTGCAAATGACCTTATCCTCATATCTCCTTATGATAAAGGTGATGGTGACTTGATCTTTTAATCTTAAATTCAACCTTGTTATCTAACCATCTCAATTTATAGGATCATGGGTGCGGAGTTCTTTCCAAGCCTAACTTATTAACCATATGTTATCTAGCTACATTGGTGCATAATCCTCCATTAATAATCAGGTTACATACTTTGATGGTACATCGGCTGTGGAAGATGTTTTTCCTTTGCACTGTCTTGGCTAAGTCCACCATGGCACTTAACATTCAGTGAGTTACAGGATTTCTCCCACGCCTGGGTAAGCAATCTCTCCAAAGTTTTCTTGTGGTTCACCCTCGTCTTTCTCTTCAGACTCATAATCTCCTCCCTTGGTCATAAGCATGACTCGCTGCTTTGGACACTCCCTGGACATACGTCCCTTGCATCGAAAAATGGTTATGTATGTAGAGCGTTAATATATGTTAGGCTTCCCTGGGTTGGTTCTATTGTCTTTGTTGGTCTTCGGCCTTGAACCGAAATTTGATCTCTATGCCTTTGCCTTTACCTAAAGGCTTATACTGGTTTGGGGCCCAATGTGTGTGGGGCCCAAAGTATTTGGGTTTGCTCCTTGGGCAAGATTTTTACGCTTGGCTTGTTGCTTGACTTGTTGACTTGTATTGCTAGATGTAATAAATCATTGAAGTCCCGGTAGATTTGCTTCTCAACCATGTACCTAATTTTTCTTGGAACCCATCGAACAATTATGTCCCTTCTCACTTCCAATGGGATCCACAAAAGTGTTTCAGGACACTCAAGCAAGAGAATATGATGGTGGAAGAATACTATGACGAGTTTGAGCGCCTCCAAAACTTATTAGAGCTAGGGGAGGATGAAGAGTCAATGGGGCGTTGTTTATTCCTTATGCGGTCAGAGACTACACGATCCCAACATATCAGGACATTTTCCATTAGCTGAGCTATGACAAAGGCTATAGGCTTTGTGAAGCGCCCTAACCCGGAAAAACTACCTCAGGTTAAAGGTTTCCTACCCGCGGTCGAACCAACCGACTGCACTTAGTAAAAATTCCTTAAGTCAAATTTTTACTTAAATTTTTCTTAGCATTTTCAGATTAGATTCAGCGGAACAGTGCATAAACGTGCAATAGATTTCTTTATTATAAAAATAGAGTTCTAGTACAACGATAAGTCTACCAATACATCATCCAAGCTATTAGACCCAATTATTCTACTAAGCCATCTTCCCTTCTTTCCAGCCTTCGTCTCGCGTTTTAGCCACTCCGGTTACCTTCCCGAGTGTTATCTAGTCCTGACTCCAAAAGGAGGCATAAGCAACGAAATTGCTTAGTGAAGCGGTCATCCCGTCTCACATAGCTATGGTCAAGAAATCGAAAACAAGTAATCCAATCAATAAGTCAATCATGCAAAATCAGGCCGATATACTTTCCTAAACGTGATTCACCAACCACTGTTGGATCATTCACCAGGACGAGTCACACAAGACTCTCTTATTCACGCTTAACACTGAAAACAGGACAGGACAAGTATATTAGATCAGACAGTCAAGCACTTATTGAATCTACTCACGCCAACGACCCTAGACCATAGCCACAGTCACGCACTCACCTTAGGATTCCGATGATCCGATGAAAATCCCACGTTCTGATACCTCTTGTCGCAAATCGCCCACGCTGCACCGATGCGTGTCACACAACCTAACGATTTTACTCGAAACACATCGACCAAAACACTAAGTCTCTCGATGCTTATAGCCCAGAAAGGTAAAACTCTAAGTTTATCGATGCTTACCCGGATTTCCTTAACCGAATGATCCGCTCTCGATAAAAACTCAGATGACTGGTCGCTTCTCAAACCTTTCTAGAGAAATCACTTAGTTTCCTCGAACTTTCTTTCTTTCAGTGTTTTGATTTTTCGTTTACTCACGCAGGGACTTATGAGGCGACCAGCTCCTTATTTATAAGGGAAGTCGGTTAGGATTTTCCTTAAATCCGCAGTCCCATCTTATCCCTTCGAATATCCATCCTGTTTGTTGGGATACTAGCGTGATTTACGGAAAGTGGTTGGGATTTAGTGCGAAAATCCCGGAAGTTGTTACCAACAACTTTGACCAACCCAATCCCCTTATCCGCTGGGAATAATCCCTTATCCTTTGGGGATAATTCCCTATCCTTCGGGAATAATTCCCTATCCGCTGGGAATAATCCCTTATCCGTGGGGATAATTCCTTTTTCCTTTGGGAATAATCCATTATCCGGTTGTTAGGATATTGCGAAATTTCTGGGAAGTCTGTTACAAGGATATTTCGAAACTTCCTTCCCAGATATCTTCGCCCATAATCCCTGAAATTTCCTTTTTCCCCGCCCTTGCCAGTTTTGCCCTCGATCGCGGTCATTACAATTCTCCCCCACTTAGGTAGATTCGTCCTCGAATCTAGGACTTAGTCTTTTTGGACTTAGATGTCTCGACCGCTTGTTTGTCGAACCATTTGGGAAACTTGTCCTTCATAATGACTTCAGGTTCCCACGTGATTTCTTCTTCTCCATCACAATCCCAAACGACCTGAATCATTTTGGTTTTCTTCCTGCGATCTGTCTTAACTCTCCTTCCCATGATTCGAACTGCCTTCCTTCCACAGTCAGATTTTCCTGTATATCTGCTGGTGGTTCCACTATCACGTTATGTCTATCACTTATGCACTTCCTTAGCATAGAAACGTGGAACACATTGTGGAATGCACTTAAGACTGGTGGTAATTCCAATCTATATGCTACTGGTCCGATCCGTTCCAGAATCTTATACGGACTCATATATCTCGAACTTAATTTTGCAGTCTGATTCGTTCTTTCCTTTCCCTTATAGGTGACCGTCTTAAGATAGACCATTTCTCCAACTTCGAATTCTAATTCCTTTCGACGTTTGTCTGCATAACTCTTTTGTCGATCCTGAGCTTCCTTAATCTTAATCTGTAAAATCCTGATTTTTTCAGTAGTCCTATCGACTAAGTCTGGTCCATAAATGCTTCGCTCCCCCACTTCAGTCCAACATAGCGGGGTTCGGCAAGGCCGTCCATACAATGCCTCATACGGAGACATTCCAATGCTAGTCTAATAGCTGTTGTTGTATGCAAACTCGGCCAATGGTAAGTATTGTTCCCACTTACCGCCCCAGTCTAGAACAGCCGCTCTCAACAAATCCTCAAGTGTCTGGATTGTTCGTTCCGATTGACCACCCGTCTGCGGGTGATAAGCCGCGCTCAGGTTGACCTTAGTCCCAAGCCGCTTATGTAATGACTTCCAGACCGCCGACGCAAACTTAGAATCCCGATCTGATATTATACTCGCAGGAACTCCATGTAACCGAACGATCTCTTTTATGTACAACTCCGCAAGTTTCTCTGAACCATCTTTCCGATTAACTGCGAGGAAGTGAGCGGATTTGGTCAAACGGTCCACAATGACCCAAATCGCATCCTTCTTATCGCACATCGGCAATCCGGTAACAAAGTCCATCGTGATCAAATCCCACTTCCATTCGGGGATGGGTAATCTCTGCATTAACCCAGCCGGAACTTGATGTTCGGCCTTGACCCTTTGGCATGTATGACAACCAGCCACCCATTTGGCTACATCTCGTTTCATTCCAACCTAGTGATAGTATCGTTTTAAGTCTCGATACATTTTAGTCGCTCCTGGGTGAATGGAGAATTTGGACTGATGTGCCTCTTTAAGAATTTCCTCACGCAACTGCTGATCTTTGGGAACACACACCCGACCATTCACCAATATCGTACCATTATTCGATATATGATACTCAGTGTTCTCGTTCCTTGCTGCCTCTTTAAGTTTCTCGTCAGTATCCTGGGCTAGCCGAACGCGGGTTAACAGATCCGCATGGTCGGCAGCACCTAAGCCCAACGGTTCCACATCATCCGACAATGCAGTAAGGCGCAAAATGCTTATCATACTGACCAGACCTTCAATGTCTCTTACAGCATCCTTGACCACTTTCTTTCGACTTAGTGCATCTGCAACCGAGTTGGCTTTTCCCGGATGATAGTCAATGGTCAAGTCATAATCGGCCACAAGTTCCATCCATCTCCTTTGCCGAAGGTTTAGTTCAGACTGAGTGAAGATATACTTCAAACTCTTGTGATCCGTAAAGATCTGAACTTTTGCACCGTAAAGATAAGATCTCCAGATCTTTAAAGCAAATACCACAGCCGCCATCTCTAAGTCATGGGTTGGGTAATTCGCTTCGTGTTTCCTTAGTTGTCTTGATGCATAAGCGATGACCTTACCCACTTGCATCAGAACGCACCCAAGTCCCAATCGAGATGCATTTGTGTAGACTACATAAGGTGCATCGGGTTCTGGTAATGCCAAAACTGGAGCACTCGTAAGCATTTCCTTCAGCTTAACGAAACTAGTCTCACAGTCTGCTGACCATACAAACCGAACGTCCTTACCGGTCAGCTTGGTCATTGGCTGAGCCATGCTTGCAAAACCCTTAACAAACCGTCTATAATAGCTAGCCAATCCCAGAAAGCTCCGCACCTCTGAGGCATTCTCGGGTCTCGGCCATTCCGCAACAACCCTGGTCTTTTCTGGGTCAACAGACACTCCTTGATCCGAGACTATATGACCCAAGAACCCAATTTTACTTTGCCAAAAGCTACACTTGCCGAGCTTAGCAAACAACTTCTGTTCTCGCAACTTATCCAAAACCGTTCTTAAGTGACCTTGATGCTCATCTTGGTTTTTCGAGTAAACCAGAATATCATCTATGAAGATGATCACAAATTCATCCAAGAAATCTCGGAAGACATTGTTCATCAGTTTCATAAATGCAGCCGGTGCATTGGTCAATCCGAAAGGCATGACTACGAATTCGTAATGTCCATACCTTGTCCGAAAAGCCGTCTTTCGAACGTCTGACTCGGCTATCGGAATTTGATGATATCCTGAAGCCAGATCAATCTTGGAGAAACAAGTCGCCCCTTTGAGTTGGTCCAATAACTCGTCAATCCTTGGGAGCGGATACTTGTTCTTTACCGTAACTCGGTTCAATCCCCGACAGTCGATGCAAAGCCTAAAGCTTCCATCTTTCTTTTTAACGAACAGGACCGGTGCTCCCCAAGGTGAACTGCTCGGACGGATGAACCCTTTCTCCATCAATTCACCTAACTGTTTCTTTAATTCAGCCATTTCAGCTGGTGCCATTCGATAAGTAGCTTTTGATATCGGGGCGGTTCCAGGTTCAAATTCAATAGTGAATGGATCCGATCTTTCCGGTGGTGGTCCAACCAAGGCCTGGAACACATCACCGAAATCTTTTACTACCGGAATATCGGTAAGTCCTATGTCTGGTCCAACTTCTGATGCTGTGATCGTGGCCAAATACGCCTCGCATCCTTTTTGGATTAATTGTTCTGCTTGAATCGCTGAAATGATCAAGCTTCCTGAAGTGGGTCGAATTCTTTGGTATTCCAGCGTTGAGTTCCCTCTCTCAAACCGGATTCTTCCTCGGTGACAATCTAAATGGGCCTTATGCTTTCCAAGCCAATCCATGCCCAATATCACCTCGTAAGTTTCCAGTCCACAAATAACCAAGTCAGTTGGCATGTCCACACCGCATACCATTATTGGAACGTCAAGCACCCTTCCGAATGTTTCCATGGCTTGACCGCCCGCCGCTCGGACAAGTCCGAGTTGGTCTCCAGATTCCTTATGGAACCCGCCTTTCCCAACAACTTCCGGGCTAACAAAACAATGTGTCGCCCCGGAATCAAACAGAACATGGGTCGGTATTCCGCCCATAAGAATGGTCCCTACAAAATCCCCTAAATTGCTAAGGACACAAGCAGACATCGAATTTACTTAGTAAGTGTTAGGAACTTACCAGTGATCAGACGAGAAGAGCTGCCTTCTATCGCATCCTCAGAAATTGAGAAGACCCGTGGTGTTCCACCAGTTGCATTCGCCGGTCTCTTAGCCGGTGGTGGTGGCAGCAGCCCTTCATTTGCCCGTTTCCCGGATGACTGCGCCAGCTTCGGACACTGAGACCTGAAGTGTCCCGGCTCACGGCAATGATAACATATCTGTTCTCCAAAATTACGTCCCAACTCTCGCGCCCCAGGGTACCTCTCTGGACAGTCTACAATCTTATGGTTCAGACTGCCACACCGGAAACACGCACCCGAACTGGTCCTGCACTGACCAGAGTGTGTTTTCCCGCAACTTTGACATGCAGTTTGCACCGTCAATGCCTTGTTGCTCCTGAGACTCTTGTCTGAGTTTCTCCTTTGGCTCGACCCAAGTCTCAGTCTAGCAGAAGGTACCGTGGACGCTTTCCACTCCATGTTTGCTAACTCCGCTTCCTCCTTCAGGCCCATTTCTATAAGAGCCGCTACCTCTACCAGCTCAGATATAGAGTCGTATCTCCGCACTTGGCAACGATTGCGGAGATTGACTCGAAGTCCCCACAAGAACCGACTTATCCTTGTCTGTTCATCCTCGAATTCGCGCCCCGCAAACTTCATGAGAGAGTTATACTCTATCTCATATTCGCGCACATTCATGGTTGCTTGGCGCAACTCGAGAAACGCACGTTGGCATTGGTCAAATACCTCCCTTGGAAAGTACTTAGTGCGGAATTCCTCACCGAACACCATCCATGAATAATTACCGCGCCTTGCCTTAACCGTGGTCCACCAAGTGTGCGCGTCACCTTCCAGATAGTGGACCGCGATGTCCTTCTTATACTGATCCGGACATCGAATGGCTGCAAAGTTCCTCTCGAGTCTCGATTGCCACTCATCTGCCTCGATTGGTTTTGCACCACCTGCAAAGTACTTTGTACTCAGCTTGCGCATGTGATCAGCCATCGTAAGGTATGATGCGATCCTTAGCTCTGGCAATACCTCCTCATCCGCTGCGGCGGTGACCCGGTCATTCACCGCAGGCGGTGGTATCACCGGTGCAGGTGCAATAGGCGCAGGTGCCGCAGCTGTCAATCTTTCCAAGATCTGTCCCAACATCCCCATCAACTGTCCCAATTCGGTCTGGGGTGCAGCGACTCCATCCGCAGGCACATTTGCCGCGTCACCTCCATGACCATTGGTGGGGTTCGCACCATTCCCATCTGTGGTGCGTTCCTCAGGCGCACCACCGTTCCCAATCTGAGATCGAGTATTCCTTACCATCTGCATCAATCATACAGTTTATTAAGTTAGCATGAGACTAACTTATTCTCTAAAATATCACTTACCGCGAGACTGGCTGGAAAGGATGGCTTAACCCACTAACCCCTTTATGCTTAACACTGTCCTAGAATCGACCATGCTCTGATACCAAACTGAAGCGCCCTAACCCGGAAAAACTACCTCAGGTTAAAGGTTTCCTACCCGCGGTCGAACCAACCGACCGCACTTAGTAAAAATTCCTTAAGTCAAATTTTTACTTAAATTTTTCTTAGCATTTTCAGATTCGATTCAGCGGAACAGTGCATAAACGTGCAATAGATTTCTTTATTATAAAAATCGAGGTTCTAGTACAACGATAAGTCTACCAATACATCATCCAAGCTACTAGACCCAATTATTCTACTAAGCCATCTTCCCTTCTTTCCAGCCTTCGTCTCGCGTTTTAGCCACTCTGGTTACCTTCCCGAGTGTTATCTAGTCCTGCATCCAAAAGGAGGCATAAGCAATGAAATTGCTTAGTGAGGCGGTCATCCCGTCTCACATAGCTATGGTCAAGAAATCAAAAACAAGTAATCCAATCAATAAGTCAATCATGCAAAATCAGGCCGATATACTTTCCTAAACGTGATTCACCAACCACTGTTGGATCATTCACCAGGACGAGTCACACAAGACTCTCTTATTCACGCTTAACACTTAAAACAGGACAGGACAAGTATATTAGATCAGACAGTCAAGCACTTATTGAATCTACTCACGCCAACGACCCTAGACCATAGCCACAGTCACGCACTCACCTTAGGATTCCGATGATCCGATGAAAATCCCACGTTCTGATACCTCTTGTCGCAAATCGCCCACGCTGCACCGATGCGTGTCACACAACCTAACGATTTTACTCGAAACACATCGACCAAAACACTAAGTCTCTCGATGCTTATAGCCCAGAAAGGTAAAACTCTAAGTTTATCGATGCTTACCCGGATTTCCTTAACCGAATGATCCGCTCTCGATAAAAACTCAGATGACTGGTCGCTTCTCGAACCTTTCTAGAGAAATCACTTAGTTTCCTCGAACTTTCTTTCTTTCAGTGTTCTGATTTTTCGTTTACTCACGCAGGGATTTATGAGGCGACCTGCTCCTTATTTATAAGGGAAGTCGGTTAGGATTTTCCTTAAATCCGCAGTCCCATCTTATCCCTTCGAATATCCATCCTGTTTGTTGGGATACTAGCGTGATTTTCGGAAAGTGGTTGGGATTTAGTGCGAAAATCCCGGAAGTTGTTACCAACAACTTCGACCAACCCAATCCCCTTATCCGCTGGGAATAATCCCTTATCCTTTGGGGATAATTTCCTATCCTTCGGGAATAATTCCCTATCCGCTGGGAATAATCCCTTATCCGTGGGGATAATTCCTTTTTCCTTTGGGAATAATCCATTATCCGGTTGTTAGGATATTGCGAAATTTCCGGGAAGTCTGTTACAAGGATATTTCGAAACTTCCTTCCCAGATATCTTGGCCCATAATCCCTGAAATTTCCTTTTTCCCCGCCCTTGCCAGTTTTTCCCTCGATTGCGGTCATTACACTTTGCCTCGGGGTGGTTGTAATAGTCGAATATGTGATCCATCCATTTGGCCCATTCCAGGAATGCTTATGGATCAACTTTTCCAGTAAAGGTTAAAGTGGTGAGTTTAATTCCACCGAAGCTTTGGGATGAGGTGGGATAAATTCACATTCCTTTTCATTGTAGTCATCTGGATAGTACCACCTTCTGTGGTTTATCTCTTGGTATCAGGGGTCGGGTTTCTCACCTAACGGATGGTGCATAGCATCCTAGGTTAGTGTCTTTGGGTGGTCGTCGATATGTATTCCCCCTCTCTGGCTGGATGTTGCTGAGGTTTGTTCTCGACAGACTGGTTGAGTGAAAACTCCCTGGTCCCGATGTTCAGGGGTAGCTTAGGTTCTTGAGCTCATCCAAGACCATGGCCGTCACTAGTAGGGGTGCTTCTTGGGTTGAGTGTTGTTGGCATTTTCTTCTCCCTTGGTACCTTGCAAGACAATTTTCAAAATTTATGTATTTTTAGATTCGTTTGACGAGATCTATTGAAAAAAGCTTGGCTGCATTCAAAGTGATTCATTCAAACTAAGGAAACTTCAGAGTTAACCAGAATTCAAGACTAGTCAAATGTAAATAACATAGGTATATATATATATATATATATATTTTTTTTTTAATGAAAGATTAATAATGCAAAAGTGGTGAAACAAAGAAAAAGAGATGAAAAGGGAAGATACAACATTGGCTGAAAGGAACTTCAGTTCTGATACCAAATTGATGTAAGCACTAGTCTGTCAAGGGGCTTACAAAATCTGGGATAAGAAATTTGTTGATGGGCTAAGGCGTGGTTGGTAAGGCTGATCTAATCACGCCTTAGGAAACCGTGGGGAAAATCAGACTGGGGAAACGAAGGATAGACTTGCACCACACGAGTTGTGGAAGACTCGTCATACAACACAACTTCTGACCTAAATAGGTTTGGGTCTCATTTAGATTCAAGAACAAAATTATAATACTTGAAGAAATGCGATATTTGATTGATGAGTAAAAAGCTACTGATTACAATGCTGCAAGGAAACTTTATAAAAGGGTCTTATCAGCTTACGTTTAACACAAATTATGCTAACAGAAAAAAATCACCACACCTATTACAAATAACTTGCTAGTCATTGCCATAAGTACCAGTTTGTGGCTTACCTTTATTACCTTTGGCGCATGAATGAATATGGCAAGTGGTCATGGTGCCGTTAATATTGTGGATTATGTCATGTCCGTTGATCTATAGTAATGATAAGGACTAGACTTTGGGCTTTGTTAGGTAAAAGCAGCCAAATATCTGGTGTAGCTTGGGCTTTAGTCTCTTCCGGTCCATTCCAAATTTTCTTCTAGCCTATCCCATGTGTCTTCTGGTCTAATCCACACCTGATTCTTCGTGAGTCCCGATGTACTTGTAGAATTGTCCATACGCTTTAGCTCCACAAACATGGTCGTGGTCGGGTTTGAGTTCTCCTTGGTCGATAGTTGTGTCGAGGGATTTAGGGTAGTGGTCGGGTTTGAATTTTCCCTGGCCAATAGTCGGTTAGGGGGATTTAGGGTCATGGTTGGGTGATATCTCGTCTTTTTATTAGTTCTAGGATTAGTTTTTGCATCATCTTTCATTCTTATTCTTGCATATTACGAGCATTTAGGCTGCTTTTGCATTAGCATTGCATATTTAGGTACTAGTGTAACTAAATTGGAGGAAAAAGCGGAGACAAGGCGGAAAAGTGAAAAAGGAGCATAAGGAGGAGCGGAAAAAGGGAGAGAAGAATCGAGTAGGAGACTCTGGGTATCCACAACGAGTTTCCAAATCCAAGCGACTTAACAGGTGTTTGTTTAAAAGCTAGAATCGCTATAACATGAGCTAAGATAAATTTACCTAACGAGAGTTAGTTTAGGTTTCCTTGTGTAATAACTACAAACTCGCCCTTAATGTTCGATTAGTCATCCAGATAACCAGAGATCTTTGTAGAGATCAGGTAGTTAATCAAGTGGTTTCTATCACGAGAGTAGACTAATCGATATTTATTTTTCTTAACCACTGGGACGAGTAGGTGAACTTAACATCAATATTTCTTTCTTAGGCGTCCATCCCAAACCTATTCGAGGAGCGATTTCTAATAATCTTTTTAAATCGATCCTAAATTATCTTTTGTTACTTAGATACGCATTTACTCTTGATTTTGTTTAACCTATTTCATTGTTTATTTCAGCTTAAAAGAAAACAAAATCAAACAAATCTCATTTAACTTAAACTAAGTTAAAACTTGCATTGTTAGTAATCAATAACCTCCAGATTTGGATTAACACCCTAAGTACTACAACTAGGGATTCAGTTTTGCCAATTTAAGAGACCATATCGACATTAGGATTTAGTTTTAGTTTGAGATTTAAGCATTATTTCTTTACTCATGGGTACTTACCCTGAAAGAATATGATATTAAGAGATTTATAAAATTAGAGAATGAGAGAATGAGAGATTAGAGAGATTACAGAGAAGAATGATTGTATTAAGAAAATGAGAATAATAGTTTCTAAGTTACAAATGACGAGAGAGATAGCTATTTATACTAATCTAGTCTAGGCTTGTTTGGATACACGGATTGCCTTATACATGAATGGCTACAAGGATAACATAATACTAGAACACAAACAAGTCTTAGACACTCCCCTTAAATGACTTAGACCACACGCCTTTAATACTAGAGTTAAAGGCCTTATTCTTTCATCATTTATTCTTCATTCCAACACTCCCCCTCAAGCTTAAGACATGGAGAATGGCTAAGCTTGCAACCATGAAACATTACCTCATTAAAAACCTAAAGAAGAAAAACACAATTGGGACAAAAATTATTCTAGGGAAAAAGAGTATAACACTCCATGTTGGGATCATTGTTGTGGAATGGTCATAAGGCCAAGCCTTTGATAGATGGAGGCGCCATTCTTCAAAGTTGTTTCCTTGGTGAACACATCAGCTAGTTGATCCTCACTCCTTGTATAGCAAGGCAAGATGATTCCTTTTCCAATAGCTTCTCTTACTTTATGGCAGTCTACTTCTATATGCTTGGTCCTTTCATGAAACACAGAGGTTGAGGCAATGTGTATAGCAGCCTGATTGTCACAATGAATGGTGATAGGATCATCAAAGCTCACGCCCAAGTCTTCAAGAAGTTGCTTCAGCCAAATGCATTCAGTTGTAAGCTTCCTCATGGCTCTATATTCTGATTTTGCACTAGAGCATGATACCACCTTTTGCTTCTTGGTTTTCCAAGTCACAAGGTTCCCTCCTATGAAAGTACAATAGCTTGTGGTATTTCTTATATCCTCCCTATCTCCGGACCAATCTGCATCACAATAACCAACCACCTTTATATTTCTATTGCAACCCATCCATATACCTTATTCATGAGTGCCTTTTAGATATCTCAAAATTCAATTTGCCATCTCCCAATGGCTCATCTTTGGACCTTGCATGTGTTGAGATACCTTATTCACAGCAAAACATAAATCTGGTTTAGTGATGGTTAGATAAATAAGCTTACAAACCACTTTCCTATAAAGCTTAGGATCATAAAAAATCAATTTCCTCCTCTAGCTCCCTTTTAGTTCTGATTTTATAGTCTTCTTCTAAGGGTGTTTTAGCTGGTCTAGCTTCCATCATACTTATAGAGGTTAGTAAATCAACAACATAGTTCATTTGAGATAAGAAGAGACCTTCCTTGAACCTACACACTTTAATTCCTAAGAAGTATTTAAGTTCTCCTAAATCTTTAATATTAAAGAAACTCTTCCAATATTATTTTGTAGATGCAATACCAAAACTATCACTACCAGATATGATTATATCATCTACATAAATGAGAGTTACCACAATACCTTCCTTAATCTTTAGTGTAAAAAGAGTATGTTCAACTTCAGATCTTTTGAAGCCTCTATCCATCAATGTTACACTTAGCTTGTGGTACCAAGCTCTTGGAGATTGTTTAAGGCCATAGGTAGCATTCCTCAGTCTATGTATGTTGCCGACTCCTACCTCTTCCTCTAGACCTAATGGAGGTGACATGTATACCTCTTCTTCTAATTCACCTTGTAAGAATGCATTCTTAACATCCATTTGCCATAATTCTCAATCAAGGTTAGTAGCAAGTGAAAAAAAAACATTAACAGAGTGAAGCTTAGCTACAGGTGCAAAGGTATCCCTATAATCTTCACCATAAGTCTGAGTAAATCCTCTAGCCACCAACCTAGCTTTATATCTATCAATTTCACCATTGCTTTTGTATTTAATGGTAAAAATCCACTTAGAACTTACAACCCTTTTTCTTTTAGGTAAAGTGGCTGGAGCATAGGTACCATTCCTTTCCAAGGCTTGTTTCTCAACTAGGATAGCTTCCCTCCATTCTTTCTTAGTCATAGTTTCCTCATATGTCTTTGGAATCTGTTCCTTATCAAGACTTGAAGTGAAAGCAACATGGTTAGTAGGTAAGTGAGTAATATTACAAAATCCCTGATCATAATGAACCACAGCATTCCCATTGTAGAAGACTGGTGGATTCCTTTGTCTTGTGCTCCTTGTTATGGTGATGTCTTTGAATTGATCTCAAGTTCCTTCGTCATAGAAACCTTTGGATTCTTGGAATTTGACATCTCTGGATACTAAGACTCTTCTAGTCTCTGGATCATAACATTTGTATCCTTTCTGGGTGGAAAAATACCCAATGAACATAGCTTTGGTACTCTTTGGTTCCAGCTTGTTTCTTTGCTCTTTTGGAACTAATACAAAACAAACACAACCTAAAACTCTTAAGTGGTCAATGTTAGGTCTAATTTTGTTTAGTACCTCAAATGGAGACAAGTCATCTATAAATTTTGTATGAGTCCTATTAATCAAGCAGCATGCAGCTACAAGAACATCCCCCCATAATATTTTGGGAACTTTCATGTGGAACATCATTGTTCTCACAACTTTCGTCAAATGCCTATTATTCCTTTTAGCCACTTCATTTTGTTGTGAAGTGTAAGGACAGCTGGTTTGATGTTTGATGTCATGCTTGGCCAAGTGCTGTTGAAGCCTGGTGCTAGTGTATTCCCTCCATTATTTGTTCTAAATCATTTAATACTTGCATTGTATTGGTTAGTAATATATGCTTGAAAATTTAGAAATGCATCAAATACTCTATCTTTAGAACTAAGCAAAGTGATCCAAGTATATTTGGACTTTTCATCAATAACTGTCACATAATACTTGTGGTTTTCTCTAGATGAGAATGGAGATGTCCAAACATCAGAATGCACCAACTCAAACACAATTATCATAAGTATGCAATGATTTCTCAAAAACTGTTTTGCAATGTTTCCCAAGTATACAAGAATCACACATATCCTTTGACATTTTTAAACCAAGAACAATTAGTTTTAGTGATCTAGGATGTGGATGTCCTAATCTAGCATGCCAAAGATCAGAATCATCACTAAAAGAGCTAGTACTAGCACTCGGTTCTACCCCTCTTGCATTGGTCATATCTTCAAGCACATACAAGTCATCTCTTGTAGTTCCTTGTCCAAATTTCCTACTAGTCTCAATATCCTGAAAGTAGAAATCATTAGAACCAAAGATATCTTGACAATTTAAACCAATAGTAGCTCTTTTAACTGAAAGCAAATTTGGAGTAAAAGATGGCATGTAAAAGGCTTTAGATTCTTTTTCAAACAACTTAAGTTTTTTTATGCCTTTAATTGGTACTTTGATTCCATTAGCAATGACAACATTACCTAAGGCAGCTTCCAAATTATCTAGCAATCCTAGATCACTAATCATATTATGAGAAGCACCAGAATCAACAACCAATGATTTAGAGACATTAGGAGTAAAAGAAGTTTGAAAAGAAGCATGAAAAGTTTTACCCAACACATTACCATCCTTAATTGCTTTGAGAAGAGCTTTTAGATCTGATTTTGTCACAAATTCAGATGCTGAAGACATGAAACTGATTGGGGCTGAGTGACAATGGGAGCTGGTACAGGCTTTTGAAGAAGTCGGGAGTTTGTACATGCCATGGCCGGCTACTTCTAGCTGAGTATGGCCGGTTGTGGGCTGTTGTCTCTCAAGAGCCCAGCTTGGCTCCAGCTCAGGATGTAGTATCCAACACTCTTTCTTTGTATGGCCACTCCTTTTGCAATGATCACAAGTTGGTCTCTTCTTCCTAGGTTCATTTGTTGTTGTTGATTTGAAGAAACTCTTGTGTGCAACCACCAATTCAGCCTTGTTGCCAAATAGTCCATGGGATCCTTGCTCCTTTTGAATTTTAGCACAAACATCTTCCAAGCTAGGAAGCTTATCAGACATGAGAATATGCTTAATAAGATCTGAGTAAGTTGTGTTAAGAGTTAATAGTAACTCAAACACCTTATCTTGTACTTTTCTTTCTAGGAGAACAATTAGGTCAATTGTGGTTGGCCTTAGCTCAGCCCATAATGTTATAAATGAGCCATAGTGCTTTGTGAATTTTGCATCCTCCTGCTTCAATTCATTCAAAGACTTTTTCACCTCAATAATTCTGAAGAGGTTAGTGGTGTTTCTATACACTTTTTGCAAAGTGTCCCAAAGTTCCTTAGCATTCTCACAAAATGAATAAGCCTCTAAGAGATCACTAGCAAGAGAGTTTTGAAGTATAGAGAGTACCAACTGGTCTTCTTGGTATCATTTGGCTTGAGCAGCCACAGCCTCACTAACTTCAGCAACTTCATTTTCTTCAAGACCATTGGTTGAAATATGATTCCAAAGGCCTTTACAATCCAATGTGGTTTTCATGGTCCTAGACCATAAGAGATAGTTTGCTCCATGTAGAATGACAGGAGCTCTGAATGTGGTTTGTATTTCCATACTTTTCAAATGGTCTGGATGAAGCTTGCCGGGACAAAGCTGGTCGGGATGAGCTGGTCGGGACGCGGGACAGCTGGTCGGGATACGGTACTTAGGCCGTGATACTAAGAGCGTGTAGGCTGTGTTCGGACAAGCTTGGAATAAACGTGGTCGTATGCAGCTTGACTTGTCGGGCACGGGACAGTGCAGGCCGCGTGGACACAAGCTTGGAATAGCTGATTCTTGGGCGCGTGTGGAACAATACTAATTTAAGAACCCCTTCAACTAACTTCAACCAACTCCAACCAACTCCTGCAACAGAAATTAACTAACTCCAACCAACAAGATCAACTTCTAGCTGTCCTTATCTTCACAACCAATGATGATCCACCAACAAATATCGAATTTTACTAATAAACCAATCCAAAAATTCAAGTTTCCCTCCTTTTTCAGAATTTCAAAGTTTGATAAAAGAATTAAGAAAATCAATCTTGAAGACTTAAACCCTTCTGATTGAAACCAAACTTCGTGAAAACCCTCGCAAGATGCTTATCTAACTTTCCAAATTCAAATATTTGAAGAAAACTGAGAAAGGATAAGAATTTTATCACCAGATTCTTGTGAGAGGTGATTTCTGACATCTTGAGGAAAAACTTCATGAACTTCCTTCAAACGTAGAAGAATTGAGTTCTCATTTCTTTACACAGTAACTAGACTCATTGGGTTTGATCTTAGGATTTTGAAAATCATAATTTGGAGAAGATTTGACGACATAATGCCCAGAGAAACACGGAGATTCGTGGCAGAGGCAATCACGGAGGTCCGATGCAAGAAAATTCTTATCTTCTTATTTTCGTAGTGAAATTATGCAAATCCAATTGGCGTGACTTCATAACTCACCGAAGAACAATCCAGAAAAAGCAGATCGTCAAAAGCTTCCGTGGTTTGACCGGAATTCGCGATCAAAGTTGACGGACGAAATAGGAATGAAAAACAGATTGTAATGAAGATGATTTCTTCTTGATTCAAAGATTTAATGATGAATTTTACCTGGATTGGTGTAACCTGTCTCTGATACCATGAAAGAATATGAGATTAAGAAATTTATAGAATTAGAGAATGAGAGAATGAGAGATTAGAGAGATTAGAGAGATTAGAGAGAAGAATGATTGTATTAAGAAAATGAGAATAATAGTTTCTAAGTTACAAATAAGGAGAGAGATATCTATTTATATTAATCTAGTCTATGCTTGTTTAGATACAAGGATTGCCTTATATATGAATGGCTACAAGAATAACATAATACTATAACATAAACAAGCCTTAGACACTCCTCTTAAATGACTTAGACTACACGCCTTTAATACTAGAGTTAAAGGCCTTCTTCCTTCAACATTTCTTCTTCATCCCAACATACCCCTCTCTCTATTTGTCTTTACTTTACAGGTGCATGCACCTGTAAATAAGAATACATACAAACCTCCACCAATTTGATGATCTTTGATGACTTAAAAGAGAAACACAAGAGCAAGAAAACAGAGAAAACATCAACAACACTTGGAGCGTTTGAAATCAACCAAACTACCCCAATAGTAGATGTTATGGAGCGACACGATAACGCTGATGCTGCTGCAAAAAACCAACAACCAATACACAATCAACACCACACACAAGTCATCAGAGCAAACGATAAACCACACATTCACGGCCATCGAGCCAGAATCAGACCACCTCGGATTGAGAATAACAATTTCGAGATCAAAGAAAGTTTGATAGGCATGGTCCATGGAAAAAATTCCACGGGCTGCCTATGAAAGATCCACTTTATCACCTCGATCAATTCGATATGCTCTGTTCAATTGTCAAAATCAGTAGAATTTCGGATGATGCTTTCAATCTTAGACTTTTCCCCTTCTCACTTTGTGATAAAGCTCATATCTGACAAAAAAACCTACCTCCCAACTCAATCACAATGGATGATTGCAAGCGGATGTTCTTGAGCAAATCTAAACAACAAGAACATAAAGACTACGCAATGAGATCTCCAGCTTCGCACACAGAGGAACTGAAAGCTTCAGTGAAGCATGAAAGCTATTCAAGGGCTACTCTTCTCAGTGCCCTCACCACGGTTTTTCACAGGAATCCCTACTCAGCACATTATACCTTGGCATCCTATCAAAGATACAAATGATACTAGAAACAGCTTCCAACGGAAACTTCCTTGGACAAGAAGCTGTCAGAGGAAAGCAACTGGTAGAAAACCTACCCACAAACGACAGTAACTATGGAGATGACTATGATTTCACTACACGTCAAGTTAGTGACCAAGATGGAGACCACCATAGAGAAATGAAAGCTCTAAATGACAAGCTCAATAAAGTCCTCCATTCAAACCAAAGACAAATCAACTATGTCGGAGAGAAAGACTACAACCAGGGGATAGGAATCGAACTGTTCACATACAACCAAAAGGAAATCAATTATGTTGGAGGGCAAAGTTACAAAAAAGGCTACAACCTCTTCTACAGAAGCACCAACGTTGAAAACCCTCAAGACGAACTGTACCCACCTATAAAATCACCTCAGCAGTAAGGCCTAACAAATTTCCAACCCAAGCCTCAGGCAACATATACAACGTGTTACCAACCACAAGTTAACTACCAACTACGCCAACTACTAACCACGACAACACTTCCCAAATACCAACCAAAACTATTACCCACCCCGACAACAAGCACAGTCGGCACAGAAGGACAATGACACTACCTCAATGCTTAAGCAACTTCTTGAAAGGCAAGAGAAAAGTGATATAGAGCTGAACGCAATAATAAAAGAGATCAACCCAAAGGTGGAAAGCATGTATGATGACTTGAACTCTAAGTTTGAGCACCTATCCACACAACTCTGATCCATGGAAGCCTCTTTGTCAAAGAGTCCAATGGGTACCATACCTGGAAAAAAAAAGACAAACACAAAGGAGTATGTTAATGTCATATCCCTTTAAAGTGAAAAGGAACTGAAATATAAAGACCTTAATGAGGAAATTTCTGGTCCAAGTAAAGGAAAAGCGATAAACACTAATGAAAATAGCAAAGGTAACAAGGAATAAATAGAAGAAATCACCAAGGTTACAATTGATACTGAGCTGACAACAGTACCAACCGCCAAAATACCCTTCATTCCACCTCCTTACGATCTAAAACTTCCCTATCCGGGAAGATTCAAGTACCAACTAAGGGAAAAGTACAAAACACTTTTTGATGAGCAAATGAGTAAAGCGACTTTGATAATACCCCTACAAGAAGCGTTCTAGATGATGCCAAAATGGACTAAATACTTGAAAGATGTAGTTAAGAAAAGATTAAGGAACAAGAAGAGACGGTAATGTTGAACCAAGAATGCAGCGCTATAATCCCGAAGAAAATCATTAAAAAATTGGTCAAAGATTCGGGTAGCTTCACAATGTCATATAATCCCGAAGAAAATCATCAAAGAATAGGTCAAAGATCCGGGTAGCTTCACAATGTCATGTGCTTTAGGATCACTGACATTTTCAAGATGCCTATGTGACTTGGGAGCTAGTGTTAACCTTATACCCTGTCTGTTGCAAAAAGTTTGGGTTTCAATAAGTTTAATGAGTGCCGCATCTCCTTAGTTCTTGCTGATCAGTCAATAAGACATGTTGTAGGCCAGCTTGAACACCTACCAGTTACGATAGGCAACTTTTAGATAGCCACTGACTTCATGGTGTTGTAGATGGATGTAGAACCAAAGGATCCCCTGATTTTGTCGTCTGCTTTTGGCAACCGCAGGAGTTTCCATTGACGTAAAGAAAGGGAAGATTAAATTGCATATGGGAGTTGAAGTTTTTAAATTCAACGTCCGCAAAATGATGCGAATTCCAACCTTATATGGACAAGCATTCTACATGGAGAGGCTTTAGGAGCTTGTTAATGAGCTGCTAGAAGAAATAGTGGTTAGAAATTACTTGCAAAAGGCTCTGACAGTCAAACAAGATAAATTTGGATTGCTGGATCCAATATGTGTGGAGTATGAAAGGCTGTTGGACTCATGCAAGATGTGTGGGAAAGGAGCAAAAGGATATGATCTGAGGAGAGAAATTCACGTCGCCGAGACAGTGGAATATGACGAAAGAACCAAACCAAGTGACGAATGGAGTGAGCTGAGAGCCCCGGACATTGAATTGAAATCCCTCTCACAAGGGCTCAGGTATGAATTCTTAGGCTCTAACTCCACATACCCAGTAATTGTGAACGATGCAGAGAGTTAGTATCAAACAAAAAATTTCCTAACCGAGAAGAAAAAGTATAGGAGAACAATATAATATTCACTAGATGATATAAGAGGCATTTCCCCATCCTTATGCACCCATAGAATCCATCTGGAGGAGGAATCGGTGACCTCCATTAAACACCAACAGAGCTTGAACCCAAATCTCGAAGATGTGGTGATGAAAGAGATCCTCAAGCTCCTTGATGTAGGAATTAACTATCCTATATTAGACAGTAAATGGGTTTTTCCTGTTCATGTATGAGTGACTGTAATAACAAATGATAAGAATGAACTGATCTCAACCAGAACCATAACTGATCATCGTGTATGCATATATTACAGAAAGTTGAATGCCTCAACTAGGAAATATCACTTTCCTTTGCTCTTTATTGACCAGATGCTAGAGAGGTTTGCAAACCATTCTTACTACTGTTACTTAGATGGATATTCTAGTTCTTCTAAATCTCCTTTCACCCAAATGACCAAGAGAATATAACCTTTACATGTTTCTGTGGTACCTTTGCATATAGGCACATGCCCCTTGGTCTCTATAATGCACTCGCAACATTTTAAAGATGCATGCTGTCAATATTCTATGAGTAGTAGAATTGTTTATAGATGATTTCTCGGTATATGGAGATGCATTTGCTTCTTGCTTGTCTAACCAATGTCAGGTATTAAAACGATGTTAAGAAAATAACTTCATTCTCAACTGGGAGAAATACCATTTCAAGATAAAAGAAGGGATAGTGCATAGACACAAGATCTCAGAGAACAGCATATAAGTTGACAATGCTAAGGCGAGGTTATAATGAGACTGCAACCAACAACAACGGTGAAGAGAGTGAGTTGTTTCTTCGGACACGCAAAATTCTACCGGAGATTCAGTCATGATTTTTCTAAAATTGCTCGACCACTCACCCAACTGCTGTGCAAAGAAACAAGTTTTGAGTTCAACAAGAACTGATTGGACACCTTTCAGAAGATAAAGAAGGATTTGGTTAACACACCCATAATACAAGCCCCAGATTGGGATCTACCATTCAAAATCATGTGTGACGCAAGCGACTACGATGTGGAGGCTGTACTGGGACAAAGGAAGGACAAGAAGCTTCATGTGATCTACTACGCTAGCCAGACAGAGGATGAAGCTCAGTCAAGTACGCGACATCCGATAAAGAGCTCCAAGCAACTGTATTCGCGTTTGAAAATTTCAGATCGCACCTAGTGGGTTTGAAGGTGATAGTGCACACTGACCACACATATTTGAGACACCTTATGGCTAAGAAGGAAGCCAAGAAAAAACTTCTGTGATGGATCCTTCTGCTCCAGAAGTTCGACCTAGAAATCATTGACAAGAAAGGTACTGAGAATGGCGTAGCTGACCACCTGTTAAGGTTAAGCATTGAAGACAGAGTATTGATAGATGAATCTTTACCAAAGGTGCAGCTAATGAGGTTGAGAACCTTGGAGCACTGCCACAACATCAGCAAAGAAGTTGAAGCAGTGAAAGACATGAGAGAAATATTCCCATGGTATGGAGATATAGTAAACTACTTGGCGTGGGAAAAAGAACCACCAAACCTAGACCATTATCAACAGAAATAGTTCTTTAAAGATATGAATAACTACTACTTGGATGAACTGTTTCTCTACAAGCTGTGCAAGGATAACATCTGCAGGAGATGCATATCGGAGGACGAATTCAATGGGTTGCTAATCCATTGTGTCTGAGGAATTTATGGAGGACACTTTGCGATATTTAAAATGGTCACCAAAGTGTTTCAAGCTGATCAATGGTGGCCCACTATGTTCAAGGACACCCATGAGTTCATCACCAAGTGTGATGCTTGTCAAAGTAAAGGGAATATAAGCAATGAGATGCTTTAAAACCTAATATTTGAAGTACAGATCTTTGACATTTAGGGCTGTGACTTTATGGAACCACCTTTTCGTATGGGAACCAATACATCCTCGCGGCAGTGGAATGCGTTCCAAAATAGGTGGAAGCTATTGTAAGTCCGACAAATGATCCAAAAGTGGTGGTAAAGTTATTCAAGACAATTATTTTCTCAATATTCGGTGTGCCCAAAGTTGTGATTAGTGATGGAAGAACCCACTTCATCAACAAAATATCTGAAAATCTCCTTAAAAAGTACGAAGTTAAGCACAAGCTAGCGACACCCTACATTCTCAAACAAGCGGTGAAGTGAAAACTTCCAATAGAGAAATAAAAGCGATTCAAATAAATATGTCGGCTCCACGAGGAAGGATTTGGCAGTCATGATGCTCTATGAGTATACAAAACAGTTTTCAAGACCCAATAGGGACAACGCCTTTCACCCTTCTCTATGGTAAAGCATGTTACCTACCGGTATAAATCAAGTACAAGCGATGTGGGCGACAGAAGTCCTGAACTATGATCTCAAAACATCTTAGGAAAAGCGACTGATATAGTTAGTGAACCAATGTGTTTCAGGTCCTACTCTTGAATTCACGTCTCATGGTTTTCCACGAATGCATAAATTCTGATGGTCAGTACCTTTTACGGTTAAGGAAGTAAAACTGTATAGCGCAATAATCCTCTTGAGCAAGGAAGGAAGCGAGTTCACGGTCAATGGCCAAAACGTTAAGCTGTACATGGCTAGAGACTTCATTGGGGAGGATACAGCTGTATCTGTCCAGGACCCCCAACAGCCATAAGCCGAAGAGATACGTCGAGCTTTAGACATTAAACAAGCACACTTGAGAGGCATTCTCATGAATATCTTAGTAAATACAATTAGGATTTTTTTTTATTTTTTGTTTTGTTTTTGCTTCTATTTTAAATCTTAAAAATTAAGGTGAACAATGTGGATAGTGAAAAGAACCATTGTTGTAGCTCGACAAAGAAGAGAGAAAGAAGAACAGAGAGGAAGCCGGATGTTAGTGTAACAGATTACTAACCCAGTGCGAAATTTTTCTCAAGCCCAGGTAAGTCAACTCGTGTTGACCGGTTTGGTTTAATAAAAAATTTGCCACTTGGGCAAACGGTAAAGCATAGGTCCCCTTTAAATAAAAGAATATTTCCACTATCCTCTTCCTCTCTTCTTTTGCGCTGATTTTTACCCCACCCCTTTGCAAAAAATTTTGGTAACTTCCAAAATTTTCTACCTCACTTCTTCCACTTTTCAAATTCTTTCTGCTTTCAACCCGATTCGGTTTCCATTCTCCTATTTAAATTTGAGCCTAGATTATTCTCACACCTTCGTCCTCCCGAATTCCAAAAAATTAATAACAAAGTAACAACCCCGAATCTTCAATATGTCACATGATTCTTCCTTGGTTCTTTTGAATCGAACATGTTAGTAACCTGTGGTCGCTAAAGTGGTAGGAATGAAATGTTTAGAAAGTGTGGTGAATAAGAAACTGAATATAGATCTTCACAATTCCGTTGCATCTCTCATTTTTGTTGAGTTCCAAGCTGTTTCCGGTGGAACATTGCACCATAAATAGTACACTAACTTGGTTTCAAGGATTGTCGTGTGTAACAGGCTGAAAGATGAAGAGATCCAAAACATCTTCACGAATATGGGACTCGTCACTCTCCCTTCACGGCAGAAAATTGTATCCAGGACATAACCTGCAAGTTCCTGGCCTCACTTGAGCTGCACCATAAAGAGGACCCTTACGACAAGCCACATCTTGGGAATATCACGCTCAAAGCACACGACAAAACCGTGGAGATAGATTTTGCACGCACTAGCCTCTATTTTTGAACTCCAGGAGGGCACAGAGGAATGCTTTGACAATACCAATTCAACAGTCTCAAACACGTGTGGCGAAGCATCACAAGAAAAAATTACATAGCCGGTATCAAAAAAGCGTTAACCATCTGACACCCAGTACTTTGCATACACCTTCTATTCGCGCAGAGAAGCCACCACTGTGAAGGAAACAGAGATGATACTGCTCACAGTTGGGATAAAACCCCATCTCCAGAAGTGCCTTAATAACAAGTGAGTTAAAGGGGACAAAACAAATGTCATCACCGCCGTGATGCTAGTCATGTAGCTGATGCAACTAATGGAGGAAGTAATACGTCAGGGGTGGAACAAGCTTTCTTAGCTCAATGTGAGAGGGATAATCACCACCATCTTCAAAGAGTGTGAATTCTCCCTCCCAGGTGTCTTCGGTGAGCCGCCGCACTTGATCGATGGGATCTCTCTCGACCTGGTTTCTGGGTGGTATTGTAAAACGAAAAGCATGTCTACCGTTTCCAATTGGAGGGAGACAACAACCAGAGGATCCTGCTCCTCAACTAAGCCCTCACTAATATGACCACGAGAAAGAACGTCATCTTCATTCCTCCCCGAGGAGAGCTTTACACAAAAGGGAATGTCCCCATGCCCTTCTAGGAAATAAAGAAAGACAAGGCGAGAGGGAAGTTCAGTGTCTAACTTTCAGAAGCGGTGTTAGAACATTCTGGTGAAGAGACAGAGAGAGTCTATGGAGCCGAGCGCTACCGGTTCTCCCCATACCAAGGCCTGATCGCAAGCTGTCCTCTCTAAGAAGCTTATAGGCATATAGGCCTGCTCCAACGGCTCTGCCACTACCATAAATGGAACATGAAAAAGATTGAAAACGCCATATGCAATATGCAGAAGGATGTTGGTGAGCTAAGGCAGAACATAGGTTGTCAAACCAATACCAGAGGAACTGCGCAATCGCCAAGAAAGGCTTCCCGAATCTGCAAGGCGTCATGATCTCTAGGGTACAGTAACCCCTTTGTTTTACTCAACTCCGCCAAACCGTCGAACTCAGACACCATATAGGTACCACTCGCAATTAATTTTAGTATTACATTTTTTGTTTTATGTCCTTTTCTTCTTCTTATTTGATGAGGACATCGTACCAACGACTGCACCACGAGTCCCACCAGGACCATTGACACGTTCCAAGGCTCAAGCTTTGGGAGACAAGTTCAACCAGTTAATGGAGCAGGCAGATGCCCAGGAGACCACATTTGAAGACCCACCAGACGGCTCAGGAGTTCAGCAAGGCCCGTTTGTTTCAGCTAAAGAACATTGGAGGTTCCTACTCGAAGACTCTTCCACCTCCGGTGTCTTTACCATCACCATTCAGTAAAGACACCAAAAGACGTGCTAAAAAATTGTACTCTTTTTCCCATATTCGGTTTTTTCCCACTGGGTTTTCTGGAGAAGGTTTTAATGAGGCAACACTCTTAGTGCGCATGATGACGAAGACTTGTTCACACAATCCGCCACCCTTCACAAGTCTTAATCAAATTCGGCCTTATTTTATCAACAAGGCTTATCTATCTCATTTCTTCATTATTTAGACTAAGTATGAGTTTAGGGCCTTAAGCCCATATTTTTATGTTTAAGTCATTAGGCCTTAAGCCATTGTTTTTCTACAGCAAAAAGAACTACATGCTGTTTTTATTTACACTGCTTGTTGTTTGGGTTAAACATCATGTTGTTTACCCTAAGTTGTAACTACAAGGCCTATATAAGCCTCACTACTTGCAAGTAATAAGACAACTCGAATTTTTAAGAAAATAAATCCTAGTCTACTTGTCTTTGACGGCTGCCCTTCCTCCATTGGAGAGCTTGCCATCGTTCTTCTTGTTCCAAGAAGAACACCCTGGTGTATCACAAGTTTTCCGCAGCTTGTGTGGTCCTTTCAATCTACCCCTTTCCACCCAATTCGCTTCTGAAGGTCTCGAGTTTCTCGATCAACAGTTGCACCACCACTAAGCTTACGTCATCTGGTATCAGAGCCTAAAAGCTCTTAAACATCAGGTTGATTCTATCCTTTTGTTTTGCGATTTTTCATTGTCTTTGTTCAACAGTTTTTGGCTTTTGATTGTGTTCTTTCTCTTTCCCCTGAGATTCTCGGTAAGAAGGAAAAGAATCAAGTTATCTACCACAAAAACATCCACAAAAAAAAAATCAGGTTTTATCAATCCTTTTCTTTGTCTTTCATTGTTACAAAAAAAATAAAAATAGAAGAGAATTGTTTGTTTCATTGTTTAATTATTGCTAGAATTTTATTTTTTTTGAAAAGAAAAAAGAAAATTATATATATTGTTTAAGTTGTTAAAACAAATTAAGGTCTTTAGAAACTCACCTAGAACACCCTTTCACATACTTGAAATCCATAAGGATTGTGTGTTGTTTGTTCTTGCTAGGTTTCTTTAGTAGTCGAGTTCTAGGGTTCTAGGTTTGTTTTGGTCCGCGTCTAGCATTAGTTCCTCGGTTGGGTGTGTGCTTGTTCGCGTCTGTGTGTGCAACTAGGTCGCGTCTAGGCTTAGTTCTTGTTTTCGTTCAGTCCTAGCTGGTGTAGGCCTTGCATGTCCTGCGTGTACTTCCAGTCAAGGCTAGAGCTCTTGTCGTCCAGCCGCGTTCGAGTCCTAGTGTCGTTCCTGAGTTTGTCCCGCGTGTGCATCCCAGTTTTCCCCATCCGCGTGAGTTGTGTCTAGGGCCCTTAGCGTTTCCGTGTGTCCCGAGCCTAACTTGCGTGGTTGCTTGTTTGCCTGTCTGACTTAGGTCGCGTCTAGGTTTATGTTAAGGTCACGTATTCTTACACTAGGTCGATTCTTGTCCCGTGCGTGTCGAGTGCCTTAGTAACCCGGTCGTGTCCTTTCCCCCCCCCTCGATAGGTCTAGCGTGTCGCGTTCCCGTTCCGTGTCTAGTTAGGATTAGCTCCTGTCCACTCGTGAGTTAGGTTTCGCTAGGTCGCGTGTGTGCATTAGCGGCTAGGGTTCCTAGGAAGTTTAGGGTCTTAGTTTTAGTTTTAGGAAGTTTCTCTTAGTATTTTAGATAATTACCTTAAGTTTTCTAGCAGGAAAATTAGTTTAGGAAAAATTTCTATATAATTTTAGGAAATTTCCTAGATTTTATTAGGCAATTATTTAGTTTCCATTTAGGATTAGGAAAATAAGTAGATATTAATCTCTTAGATATAGTTTTCCATTTTAGATTAGACATTAAATTTTTTGATATTTTCCATATTTCTAGGTTTCCTTTTTCTAGACTTAGTAAATTTTTCTTTTATTGATAGTTTCCATTTTGTGTTTAGATAGTTTCTCTCTTGCTTATATAAATATTATAAATTCAAAATAATATTTGTGGAAAATTTCCATTTAAGAAAAGTTTCCACAATCTGCAAGTTTCCCGTCCGGGAAACTTTCCATTTCTGAAAATTTCCTTTTCTCGGAAAAGGAAATATGTCAGGGCAGGACGAGTCCACGTCTGGGCAGACCAATCAAAAAATGATGCAACTATTGCAAATATTGACTGCCCAGATGTCAAACTTCATGACTCGTCTCGAGCGTTTGGAGGAGCCGGTACCCGCACCTGCCGCGCATACACACCAGCACCGGCATGACCGACCCGAGGCATCCCACCGTGGTCTAGGAAGAGATCACTTTATGACGAGCCGCCGCCGCCGCCCAGGCAGCAAGCCGTCCACCCCGATGTCAAGCTAAACCCACCCCCTTTCTCGGGAAAACTGGACCCCGAAGAATACCTAGATTAGGAACGGAGAATGGAGTTACTCTTCGAATACTATCACTGCGATGATCCCCGTAGAGTTGCATTAGCAACAGTCCAGTTCACCGATCATGCACTGGCGTGGTGGGATCGCGAGATAGACACTCGCAGAAGAGCAAGAATGGGAGCTCTAACTTCTTGGTACAAGTTACCCAGCTGATGAAGCGACGCTACGTACCACCTCACTTCCACCGAGAACTCCAGAGACGATTGAGACGCCTTACCCAAGGCAGCAAATCGGTGTCCGAGTACTTTGACGAATTCGAGCACCTACGGAACAGCCTCGAAATGGATGACTCGGAAGAAAGCCTCATGGCTCAGTTTATCGACGGTTTACATGAGTCGATAGCGCGAAAGATCGAGCTGCAGCCTTATCACGATCTTGGTGAGCTTTTCCATCTGGCGGTTCAGATCGAGAAGAGCAACCGGCGCAAGTCCTTAGCACCCATCCGACCAAAGAGTACTTGGGGTACTAGCTCCAAGACATTTGACCGCGCTGCCCCCACCGGTGACCCAAGGCAGAGGAGTAAGGCCGTGGACATCAACGTGCCTACCAAGGAACCAACGACGACTTCCAGACCTAGTCCACCGACTTCTAACGCAGGTTAACCACAGAAGAGCAGCGCCATTACATGCTTTAAATGTAAGGGTAGAGGGCACATGTCTCGCGAATGCCCTAACCAAAGGACTATGGTTTTGACTGCTTCCAGAGACTACGACTCATCAGATGAGCAAGAGGAGGATCCTTCCACGGCAGACCCCATGTCTGAAGGGGAAGTCGAATACGCTGACTCAGACGAGATGTTAATGATCAGGAGAGTTCTCAGCTCGCGACTAGAGTAAGAGGAGATTGAGCAGCGTGAGAACATTTTCCACTCTAAATGCACCATCCTCGGAAAAGTATGTTCTCTGATCATCGATGGCGGATCCTGCACCAATGCTGCTAGCATGTACATGGTAGAGAAACTTGGGCTACCAGTGACAAAACATCCGAAACCATATAAGCTTCGTTGGCTTAACAACAAGACAGAGCTGTATATCTCCGGCCAGGTCCGAGTTTTCTTCAGCATAGGACGATATAAGGACCAAGTTTTGTGCGACGTCGTCCCCATGTCATCTGGACATCTCCTATTGGGACGATCCTGGCAGTTTGATAAAGAGACTACACATAATGGACGCACAAACTTCTACTCCTTCGTCAATGATAAACGTAGGTACAACCTGGCGCCTATGTCCCCACAAGAAGTGCACGGAATGCAATCCAAGATGGCCAAAGACTAGCATGCACAGAAAGAAAACTTCCTCGTCAACGTAGCAGATATGAGGAAGGCGGCTAGCACTACAGGCACTCAGCTCGTCCTCATGCTATACTAGGAAGTCTTGAGCGCATCCGAGGCCACCAGCAGCATCCTACCTGTGGATGTCCAGTCCCTCTTGGATAAATACTCGGATGTCTTCCCAGACGGATTGCCACCTCTCAGAAGAATTGAGCATCATATCGATCTCATCCCAAGAGCCCAGCTGCCGTACAAACCAGCCTACAAGGTTACTCCAGAAGAAGCCAAAGAACTCCAGCGACAGATTCAAGATCTCATGGCTCAAGGATACGTCAGAGAAAGCCTTAGCCCCTGTGCAGTTCCCGTCCTCCTTGTGCCAAAGAAAGATGGAAGCTGGCAGATGTGCGTCGACTGTTGCGCCATCAACAACATCACTGTCAAATATCGGCATCCTATCCCGCGACTTGATGACATGTTGGATGAATTAAGTGGAGCCTCTGTCTTCTCCAAAATCGATTTAAAGAGTGGATATCATCAAGTCCGAATGCAAGAAAGAGATGAGTGGAAGACAGCTTTCAAGACTAAGCAAGGTCTCTACGAGTGGTTGGTAATGCCCTTCGGCCTGTCCAACGCACCAAGTACCTTCATGGTCTCATGAACCAAGTCCTCCAGCTATTCATAGGGAAATTTTTCGTGGTATATTTTGACGACATACTCGTCTATAGTGCGTCCTACTCAGATCACTTGGAGCACTTAGAGACTGTGATCGTAACACTTCAGAAGGAACAACTGTACACAAACCTTAAAAAGTGTACCTTCTGCACGGATCAGGTTGTCTTCCTTGGATTTGTCGTGAGCTCGCAGGGACTTCAAGTCGACGAAGAAAAGATTTGTGCCATTCAGGAGTGGCCCACGCCGACTAATGCCAGCCTAGTTCAGAGCTTTCATGGACTAGCAAGCTTCTATAGACGATTTGTACGAGATTTCAGTACGATTGCCAGCCCATTGACAGCAACCATCTAGAAGAACCAAGATTTCAACTGAGGTCCGGAACGAGAAAAGTCATTCCAGTTGTTGAAGGAGCGTCTCACACGCGCACCTGTCCTGACACTGCCAAATTTTGACAAGACCTTTGAAGTAGAATGCGACGCTTCAGGTGTAGGCATTGGAGCAGTCCTGACACAGGATGGAAAACCAATTGCCTACTTTAGTGAAAAATTAAGCGGAGCAGCTCTAAACTACCCTACGTACGACAAAGAGCTCTACGCATTGGTCCGAGCCTTGCAAACCAGGCAACATTACCTGCTCTCGAGAGAATGCGTCATACACACGGACCACCAGACACTCTAACACCTCAAGGGTCAGACGACGCTCAAGAAAAGACACGCTCGATGGCTGGAGTTTATCGAGACATTCTCGTATGTCATCAAGTACAAGAAAGGTGCAGACAATGTCGAAGCTGATGCATTATCCCGCAGACACAGCCTGATTTCGGTCATGGAGTCAAAGGTTATTGGTTTTTAAATGCTCAAGGACCTCTACGCTGAAGATCACGACTTCAAGGAAGCTTTCAAGGAACATGGTCAGGGCAAGTACAGCCGCTTCTACTTGTCTGATGTATTTCTCTTCAAGGACAAGCGTCTTTGCATTCCCGGCGGATCGGTTTGCAAACTTCTCCTGAGAAAGGCCCATGGTGGTGGATTAATGGGGAATTTTGGCGTTGCCAAGACCTTGAGTATGCTCAAGGAACACTTCTATTGGCCGCGACAACGCCGAGATGTGGAGGCCCATTGCGAGAAATGCCTTGTCTACAAATGGACTAAGTCTAAAATGCACCCCCAAGGCCCATACATGCCACTTCCGGTTCTGTCGTCTCCTTGGACGGATATCTCGATGGATTTCGTGCTTGGCTTACCACAAGTCCATCACAAGGACTCCATCCTCGTCGTAGTAGATCGTTTCTCTAAGATGGCACACTTTATACCATGCAGCAAGACGAGCGATGCAATTCAGACGGCGAATTTATTCTTCTGAGAGATAGTCCGCTTGCACGGCATTCCCAGGACCATTGTGTCCGACAGAGACACTAAGTTACTCAGTCATTTCTGGCGAGTACTGTGGAAGAAACTTGGCACCAACTTACTCTTCTCTATGGCATATCACCTACAGACGGATGGTCAGACCGAGGTCGTCAAGACACTTTCCCAGATGCTGCGAGCAACAATTGGTCGTAATTTGAAGAACTGGCTCGAATGTCTTCCCTATGTCGAGTTTGCCTACAACAGAGCAATCCATTCCGGCACTAAGAGGACACCATTCGAGATCGTCTACGGCTTCAACCCCACTACCTCAATCGAGTTCGCCCCCATTCCCCTCGGAGAGGTTGTCAGCTTGGAAGGAGAAGCCAAAGCAGAGTATGTCAAGCGCTTCCACCAGGATCAAGGAGAATCTGAAGAGGAGGAACTCTCAGACAGCTAAGCACGCCAAAAAAGGCAGGAGGCACGTGGTTTTTAAAGAAGGAGATTGGATCTGGTTACATCTGCGACCCGAACATTTTCCACAACGGCACAAGAGCAAATTAGCACCACGAGGAGATGGCCCGTTTCGAGTCCTGCGGCTAATCAACGACAATGCCTATCAACTGGAACTCCCAGGTGAGTATAATGTTTCCACTAAGTTTAATGTTGCTGACTTAGAGTTGTTTGATGCAGGGGAAGACTTTGCTTTGGAGACCAAAGCACCTGAAGAGGGAGGGAATGATGAGGACATGGTACCAACGACTGCACCACGAGTCCCACCAGGACCACTGACACGTTCCAAAGATCGAGCTTTGGGAGACAAGTTCAACCAGCTAATGGAGTAGACAGATGCCCAGGAGACCACGGATGAAGACCCACCAGACGGCTCATGAGTTCAGCAAGGCCCGTTTGTTTCAGTTAAGGAACATCGGAGGTTCCTACTCGAATACTCTTCCACCTCCGGTGTCTTTACCATCACCATTCGGTAAAGACACCAAAAGATGTGCTAAGAAATTGTACTCTTTTTCCTATATTCGCTTTTATCCCACTGGGTTTTCTGAAGAAGGTTTTAATGAGGCAACACTCTTAGTGCGCATGATGACGAAGACTTGTTCACACAATCCGCCACCCTTCACAAGTCTTAGTCAAATTCGGCCTTATTTCATCAACAAGGCTTATGTATCTCATTTCTTCATTATTTAGACTAAGTATGAGTTTAGGGCCTTAAGCCCATATTTTTAAGTTTAAGTCATTAGGCCTTAAGCCATTGTTTTTCTACATCAAAAAGAACTACATGCTGTTTTTATTTACACTACTTGTTGTTTGGGTTAAACATCATGTCGTTTACCCTAAGTTGTAACTACAAAGCCTATATAAGCCTCACTACTTGCAAGTAATAAGACAACTCAAATTTTAAAGAAAATAAACCCTAGTCTACTTGTCTTTGACGGCTGCCCTTCCTCCATTGGAGAGCTTGCCTTCGTTCTTCTTGTTCCAAGAAGAACACCCTGGTGTATCACAAGTCTTCCGCAGCTTGTGTGGTCCTTTCAGTCCAGCCCTTTCCACCCAATTCGCTTCTGAAGGTCTCGAGTTTCTCGATCAACAGTTGCACCACCACTAAGCTTTATGTCATTACTCACACCAAAATGGTGTAAAATAAGTTATTGGGAGAGAACTAGTTACTTATATTTTGTTTAGTTTTGCATTGGATCATGCATATCCTAAAAAAAAACACGTACACAAAAATATAGCTTACATATTCAACCTTGTAAGTCGTCCAACTTAGGATCAAATGCTTTGCTTTCTTTGGTTATTTGCTGAGTTCGAAAACTGTTGGAAATATAAAAACACCAAATCTATAACTTTTAAGCGGTTGAAACACCTATTGTTTTAGAATTAACTCAATTTTTATAAGCAATCACATGAACTTGAAATTGATTGAATCATTAGTTGTCTCTTAAGAGTTTAAAATACATTACTTGTGGATTTATTTCATTTGGTTTTCTTACTCCTGTCACCACCATTTTTCAAAACCGAATAATTTCCTTTCCTTAAAACCCAAGCCAATCTTTGAAACCCCTATTATTTTTTCTTGAGTGAGGCCTCTTTGTGAAATGTAGTTCATGTGAAAAATGGTATAAGATAGTGAATGACAAGGGACTCATTTCCAATAGCCTAGCCAGGTAAATTTTGGGTTTTTAACAATTAAAGGAAAAATGTGAGATTGAAAACAGGTTAGTAACCGTAGCCTACAATAGGTGCAAGAAAAGGAATGAGAGAATAAGAAATGGAAATCGAGGAGTACAGTATTGTTTCCAGTTTTAGGAATAAAGGTCGGAAAGGAAGGGAAGGACCAAAATATTTTGTTTTCCTAAAAAAGGAGAGAAAAGCGTGAATGAAATCCACTTGAGTCTCTGGATTTTGTGAATAAAAGGTAGTTCTAAAATGTAAGACCGATTGTGGGAAGAAATGGGAATGAGTCTCTTGTATGCACAAATTGTTTCTTGCTTCATCTATTTTGCAAAATGTCATGCATAAGATTTTTGAGTGTCATTCACCTAAAAGAATTAACCCGAACATGCTGTTTTCTTTGATCTATACCTTTCTTCGCACTTGAAACAAACGAGAACTCGATTGATTTTCCCTAGGAGAAATCGCACCTTAAATCTTGTAAATGAATGTATGGGATTGTCTTCACTTGATTTTTTTAGTTTCTTATATTGCTGAAAACTGATGGCTATGGTATAGTACGAGTGTGTTGTACTTTGAGGTATCAAGAGATACACATTTGAGGACTTTGCACTTTTCCTTTGTTTTACGCTTTATGGCTGTGCATCATTTTCTTTCTCTCGGGTTTCGTTTCTTTAGAATATCTTTAGTGTTTGCTTGAGGACAAGCAAAGGACAAATTTGGGGAAGTTGATATCTCGTCTTTTTACTAGTTATATGATTAGTTGTTACATCATCTTTCGTTTTTAATCTTGCATATTAGGAGCATTTAGGTTGCATTTGCATGAGCATTGCATATTCAGGTACCGATGTGACGAAATTGGAGGAAAGAGCGGAGACAAGGCAAAATAGCCGAAAAAGAGCATAAGGAGGAGCAGAAACAAGGGAGAGAAGAATCGAGTAGGAGATTCTGGGTGTCCACAATGAGTTGCCAAATCAAGGCAAGAAGTTCAAGAAAAGGAAAGTGTGCGCGAAGAAGTAAACCAGGCTGATACTTGGTTTAAACTAAGTAACCCTAGTTGCCTCTTATTCTACCACTATAAGAACATTGCCCTGGACTTAATTGAGAGGGCATCAATCATCTATCTTTGCTTTATCCCTATTGTATATTTAGTTTTCTTGGGGTGTGACAAGCATGTGGGTCTCCGCCTTTTTGTTTTCATTATTGTTTTTGTTTTGATTTATGCAGTACTTTGTTTTTCAGTTTATGAGGAGCGTATCAATAAACCATATGTTATCTCTTCTCATGGACTTTAGTCAGTAATTCTCCTAACGGGTCTGAGGATGATTGGTTGGAAAAATGTTATAAGATAGAATAAAAGATGCTCAAGGATCCTATCTCTTTACGCCTATGTTATGTCTTGTAGTCTTAATGACAGGTTCATTCTGGCTGCCTCGATCCAATTTCTTTAGCTAAAGAAGATTTAACCGGTGTTTTTAAAAGCTAGAATCACTAGAATATGGGCTCGACTAAAATTAGCTAACGAGAGTTTGTCTAGGTTGCCTTCTGTCATCACTAAGAACTCGCCCTTAATGCTCGATTAATTATCCATATACCCAAAGAACTTTGTAGAGATCCGATACCTAATCAAGTGGTTTTTATCATGAGAGTGGATTAATCGACTTTTATGTTTCTTTAACTATTGGGATGAATAGGTGAACTTAGCATCAATCTATCTTTCTTAGACGTCCATCTTATCACCTATCCCGAGGACACATTTCTTAAACTCTTTTTAAATCAATTTTAAATTCTCTTTCGTTACTTAGATTCACATTTACTGTTGATTTCATTTAACATAGTTCAATGTTTAGTTCAACTTAAAAGAGAAACAAAATCAAACAAATCTCGTTTTCATTTTTAGTGATCGATAATCTTTTGATTTGGATTGACACCCAAGTACTACAATTATGAGTTGATACCGTACACAAAAATTATATATTACCAACTGACGTCGTTGCCAATTTCGGAGACCATATCAACATTAGGATTTAGTTTTAGTTTAAGATTAAGCATTATTTCTTTTCTCCTGGGTTCTTAACTCTTCTCTCTATTTCTCTTTGCTTTACAGGTGCAGGCACCTGCGTAGCAGATGACATACAAACCTCCACCACATTGACGATCTTCAATGACTTGAAAGAGAAAACACGAGAGCAAGAAAACAGAGAAAACAAAAAAAATGAAGCATTTGGAAATCACCCAAACTACCACAAAAACGGATGCAATGGAGTGACTTGAAAACACTGATCCTGCTGCTAAAAAACAATTCCCATTACACATTCAATGCCACGCATGAGTCATCATATCAAACGATGAACCGCACATTCACGACAATCAAACCAGAATCAGACCATATCCGATCAAGAATAAAAAATTTGGAGATCAAAGCAAGTTTGATAAGCATAGTCCTGGGAAACAAATTCCACAAGCTTTCTATGGAAGATCCACTTGATCACTTCGATCATTTGATATGCTCTGTTCTTCTGTTAAAATCAATGAAATTTCCAATGATGCTTTCAAGCTTCGAGTTTTTCATTTCTCACTCGGTGATAAAGCTTATATCTGCCAAAAGAACCAACCACCCAACTCAATCACAATTAGGGATAACTGCAAAAGGATGTTCTTGAGCAAATTTTTCTCAACAACAAGAACAGCAAGACTGTGCAATGAGATCTTCAGCTTCGCACAAGAGAAACTGAAAGCTTCAGTAAAGCATTGGAACGATTTAAGAGCTTAGAAAGATTAGGAGATTTAAGAGTTTAAGAGATTTATAGATTGAGAGAATGAGATTAAAGAGAAATTAGAGAGAAAAAGAATTTTATTAGAAAGTGAAATTAATTTTTTATCCATACAAATGAGGAGAGAGATAGCTATTTATAATAATCTATTATAGGCTTTTTTGGATACAAGGATAGCCTAATATATGTTTGGTTACAAGTATAACATATCAATAACCACAAACAAGCCTAAGACACTCCCTTTGGTAGCATAGTATACACGGCCTTATCCTTGGAGTCTAAGGCCATCTTTCTTCATTCCAACACTCCTCTCAAGCTTAAGTCATCAAAAAGGCCTAAGCTTGGAACCATGAAGCACTACCTCATTAAAAACCTAAAGAAAGAAAATTTAATTGAGACAAAAACTTATTTAGGGAAAAAAGTATAAAACTCCATAATCAAAATCAGTGTTGTGGAATGGACATGAAGTCAACCCTTGGATAGATAGAGCCACCAGTCTTCAGAGTTGTAGCCTTGGTGAACACATCAGCTAATTGGTATTTACTCGTTGTGTAGCAAGGTAAGATGATTCCATTGCCAATAGCTTCTCTCACCTTTTGGCAATTTACCTCAATATGCTTTCATGAAACACAAAGTTAGAAGCAATGTGTATAGCTTCTTGATTGTCACAATGGAAAGTGATAGGAGACTCCAAGCTCACGCCAAGTATGTCAAGGAGGAGTTGCTTTAGCCAGATGCATTCTGTGGTAATCTTCCTCATGGCCCTGTACTCAGCTTCTGCACTATAACAAGATACAACTTTCTGCTTCTTGGTTTTCCAAGTCACAAGATTACCTCCTATGAAGGTGCAGTAACCGGTTGTGCTTCTCCTATTTTCTCTGTCTCCTACCCAATCTGTATCACAATAACCTACTACTTTTGTGTTCCCATTACAACCTATCCATATACCTTGATAATGAGTGCCTATCAAGTATCTCAAAGTGCGCATGACCATGTCCCAATGCCTTATCTTTGGATCTTGCATATGCTGAGACACCTGATTAACAGCAAAACATAAATCTGGTCTAGTGATGGTTAAGTATATGAGCTTACCAACCACTTTTCTATACAGCTTTACATCATGGAATTTGTCATTTCCTAGCTCCCCCTCATGTTCTATCTTGTAGCCTTTTTCTAGGGGTATCTTAGCTGGTTTAGCTTCTATCATACCTGTAGAGGTTAGTAAATCCACAATATATTTTCTCTGAGATAAGAAGAGACATTCCTTAAACCTACAAACTTCAATTCCTAAGAAGTATTTAAGTTCACATAGATCATTAATATCAAAGACACTCTTCAAATAATCTTTAGTAAATTCAATGCCTACTTTGTCACTCCCTGATATGATTATATCATCCACATAAATGAGTATAACCACAATACCTTCCTTACTCTGAAGTGTAAAGAGATTGTGTTCAACTTCTAACCTTTTGAAGCCTCTGTCCCTTAAGGTCACATTTAGCTTATGATACCAAGCTCTAGGGGATTGTTTTAAGCCATATATAGCCTTTCTTAGCCTCAATGTATGATGTAAGCCGCGGATGCAAGTACCCCCCAAAGGAGGTTCAGGCAGGGCATGGCAGGCGCTTCACCGCGAGAGAGACTCGATCACGGATGGGCTGGGTGCTTGAAGGGGGAGAGACTCGACCTCTACAAGCGTGAAGGACTCGGGGGAATGAGCTGGACCACGTGGCTATGGAAGGACCACGATACACCAAGGTGACTTGAACCTGGTTCAAGTCGGCAGCAACCAAGCAAAGGGAGCTAGGCGGCTTAGAGTTCGAAAATTGTACTAGGGTTTGATTTCTTGTAAAGTCTGATCTTTATTAATGAGAATGACTTGGCTTTTATAATGCCTAAGTCTTAGGGTTTCCACCCTTTACAAAAACAGCATGAAGTCCAAAATAAAACAACAAGAAGTCTAACTAAAACTACAAAGCATTGAATGACTTGGGCCGCGGGCCACAAGGCCTGGTCGCGGGCCCAAGTCCTACACTTATAAAAATTTAGACTAAAAAAAAAAAAAAAATTAAAAGAAACAACTAAAGGTAGACTTGGTCGTGGGCTTGGTGATGTCCACTTCCGGATTACACACTAAGGGTATTGCCTCGTTAAAACCTCCCTCGGAAAACCCAATGGGACAAAACCGAAGGTAGGAAAAAGAGTACAATTCCTTAGCGCGTCTTTGGGCATCCCTACCCCGGGGTGATGGTAAGGATGCAGGAATCGGCAACTTGGCGACTAAGCAACTCCCAGGCGGTGGTTGACGAGTAATGGGCCTGGTCTTGGGTTGGGCCTGGTCCGGGCTCGGAATTCTGCTCCAGAACCTCAAGCCTCCTCTCAATGAACCGGTTGAACTTGTTGCCCAAGGATTTAGCTCTGGAACGGGTCATGGGTCCTGCTGGCACGACTGGAACTGCTTCGTCCGGGCATGGTCCGGCTGGGTCGTCAGCGGGGTCGTTGGCACGGTCGGTGCGTTCCGTGGCTCCATCATCCCTCCCCTCTTCAAGTGGTTTGGTCTCCAAATTAACGTCCTCACCTGCATCAAATAATTCTAAGTCAGAAACATTGAACGTCGGAGAAATGTTAAACTCACCTGGTAACTCAAGTTGGTAGGCATTGTCGTTGATCTTCTTCAGGACTCGGAATGGTCCGTCTCCTCTTGGTGCCAACTTGTCCTTGCGTTTCTGGGGGAACCTTTCGGGTCGCATGTGCAGCCAAACCCAGTCGCCTTCCTTCAGTGCCGTTGGCTTACGCCCCTTGTTGGCTTACCGGGCATAGGTCTCCGTCTTCTTCTCCAGATTTTCCTTGACCTTCTGGTGCAGCTTCTTGACGTATTCAGCCTTCTGGTCTCCCTCTAAGTTCACGATCTCAGCAGGGGGTAACGTCGTGAACTCCATTGGCGCCAGCGGGTTGAAACCGTAGACGATCTCAAAGAGTGACTTCTTGGTCGCGGAATGGACGGCTCGGTTGTAGGCGAACTCGACCAGCGGTAGGCATTCGAGCCAAGACTTCAAATTTCGTCCAATGGTTGCCCGTAGTAGGGTGGAGAGCGTCCGGTTCACGACTTCGGTCTGTCCGTCTGTCTGAGGATGGCAAGACGTTGAAAACAGCAACTTGGTGCCGAGCTTCTTCCACAGTGTCCGCCAAAAGTGGCTGAGGAACTTGGTGTCTCGGTCGGACACTATTGTCCGGGGAATTCCATGCAGTCGGACAATCTCCCGGAAGAACAGACTCGCGGTTTGGGTGGCGTCATTGGTCTTGGAGCACGGGATGAAATGTGCTATCTTCGAAAACCTGTCGACTACTACAAAAATGGAGTCTTTGTGGTTGATCTTAGGCAAGCCTAGCACAAAGTCCATAGAAATGTCAGTCCAAGGAGTAGTAGGAATAGGTAGCGGAAGGTATAACCCGTGGGGATGAACTTTGGACTTGGCCCGTTTGCAGACCAGACAGCGGCTGCAATGGGCCTCAACTTCTCGTCTCATGTGGGGCCAGTAGAAGTGTTCCTTGAGTAAACCCAAGGTTTTGGCTGCGCCAAAATGACCCATCAAGCCTCCTCCGTGAGCTTCTCTCAGTAGTAGCTCCCGGGTTGAACCCTTCGGGATGCAAAGCCTCCGATCCCTGAAAAGGAACCCATCAAACAAATAAAATCGTGAGTGGGTACCCGTTCCGGCGTGAGTGAAGGCGTCCTTGAGGTCGTCGTCTTGGGCATACAGCTCCTTGAGTAGCTCAAACCCAAGGACCTTGGCTTCCATGACCGAAATCAAGGAATGCCTCCGGGACAGGGCATCTGCGACGACATTCTCTTTCCCCTTCTTGTACTTGATTACGTAGGGGAAAGTCTCGATGAATTCCAGCCAGCGTGCGTGTCGTCTCTTCAATTTCGTCTGACCTCGTAAGTGTTGCAGCGTCTGATGGTCCGTGTGGATGACGCATTCCCGGGCCAACAGGTAGTGCTGCCAGGTGTCCATTGCCCGAACTAAAGCATACAGCTCCTTGTCATAGGCGGGGTAGTTGAGTGCTGCTCCACTCAACTTCTCGCTGAAATAGGCAACGGGCTTGCCGCCTTGGGTCAATACGGCTCCGATTCCGACGCCTGATGCGTCGCACTCCACCTCGAATTTCTTCTGGAAGTCCGGTAGTGCTAAGACCGGGGCGTGAGTGAGTCGTTCCTTGAGCATGTTGAAAGCTTTCTCCTGCTCGGGTCCCCAGCTGAATGTACGGTCCTTCTTGATCACGGAGGTCAAAGGACTGGCGATGGTGCTGAAGTCCCGGACGAACCGTCGGTAGAAGCTTGCCAAGCCGTGGAAGCTCCGGACTTGGCTGACACTCGTGGACGTGGGCCATTCCTGTATGGCCTTAATCTTGTCCTCGTCCACCTGCAAGCCCTGTGGACTCACGACAAAGCCTAGGAAGACTACCCGGTCAGTGCAGAACGTACACTTCTTCAGGTTGGCATACAACCTCTCCTCTTGAAGTGTGCGTAATACCAACTCCAAATGAGTGACGTGGTCGGCATAAGAGGCACTGTAAACAAGGATGTCGTCAAAATAGACTACGACGAACTTACTGATGTACGGCCTGAGGACATGGTTCATGAGGCGCATGAACGTGCTCGGGGCATTGGACAGCCCAAACGGCATTACAAGCAATTCGTAGAGACCTTGCTTGGTCTTGAATGCCGTTTTCCATTCGTCCCCTTCGCGCATGCGATCCGCTCTTCAGGTCGATCTTGGAAAAGATCGAGGCTCCGCTCAGCTCGTCAAGCATATCGTCAAGGCGCGGTATCGGGTGACTGTACTTGATGGTGATGTTGTTGATAGCTCGGCAATCAACACACATTCTCCAGGACCCGTCTTTCTTGGGCACGAGCAGCATATGGACTGAGGCTCTCTCGGACATAGCCTTGGTCCATCAGTTCTCGAACTTGGCGTTCGAGCTCCTTGGCTTCCTCCGGTTTGACTCGGTAGGCGGGTCGGTTAGGCAGTTGAGCTCCCGGAATGAAATCGATGTTGTGCTCGATTCCTCTTAGTGGTGGCAGTCCCGGTGGGATCTCTGCTGGAAAGACGCCTGCGTAAGCCTCTAGAAGCTTGACGAATTCAGGCGGGAGCGGTGATTCGGTGCTGTCGGCGTGAAGGGACTCCTTAAAGATCATAAGGACGACGTTAGTATCGTCCCTACTCACTGCCTTGCGGACGACTCGGGAGTTCACTAGGAAATTCTCCTTCCGGGATCCTTTAGTTGAATCCGTCTTTAGCTGGATCTCTCGGACTTGCTGTGGCGCGAGTGGTGCCAAGTTGAACCTGCGCTTGTTGTGAACAAAAGAGTACAGGTTAGTCCTCCCATTGTGCGTGGTTGCCCTGTCAAACTGCCATGGACGTCCTAGTAGTAGGTGACCAGCTTGCATCGGGACCACGTCGCACAAGACCTGATCAGATATACTAAAAGGTACCATCACCTGATCGGATATGCGGATCTCGGTCTTGTCATTGAGCCAGCTTAACCCGTATGGGCGTGGGTGCTTGGTCCTCTCAAGACCGAGCTTGTCAACCATATATTGACTGGCGACGTTGGTGCAAGAACCACCGTCTATGATCAGAGAACATACCTTGCCTTTTACAGTGCACTTGGTATAAAAGATGTTCTCTCTTTGTTCCGTCTCTTCGGGTCCGGCTATCGAGTTCAGGACGCGTCGGAACATCAAAAGCTCTCCGGAATCCGGGTATTCGATCTCGTCCTCGGGCTGGTCGATCTGGACGTCTAGATGCTCGTCTTCCTCATCAGCGGATTCGTACTCGCCGGACGGAGTCAAGATCATGACTCGCTGGTTCGGACAGTCGCGAGCCATGTGACCTCGCCCGTTGCACTTGAAACAAGTGATGTCTCGGCTCCGGGGTGCAGCTCCGGTAGGCTTGGTCGGCTGGGGTTGTCCAGCCACAGGTCGGGTCGGTTCGCGGGGATGGATCGGCGCGCGCGGGTCAGGGACAGGGCCAGGAGGCCGGTTATATGGCTTGGTCCAGTTTGGTTTGGGCCTCTGATAGCCTGCGGCCTTCCTCTTGTTGGCTTGCTCCACTTGGTTGGCTAAGTGATATAACTCGCCAAGGTCGTGGTACTGCTGCCTCTCGACTTTGCGGGCGATCTTTTCCTGAAGCCCGTCGAGGAACTGGGCCATGAGACTCTCCGGGGAGTCAGTTATCTCAAGACGGTTCCGCAGATGCTCGAACTCCTCGAAATACTCACTGACCGTCATAGTGCTCTGGGTGAGTCGTCTAAAACGCCTTTGTAATTCGCGGTGGAAGTGGGGCGGAACGTAGCGTTTCCGCATTAGATGCGTAAGCTCGTCCCAAGAGGTCAGTGGTCCGAAACGACTCCTTCGTCGTTCAGCGACCTCACGGTCCCACCAGGTCAGGGCATGGTCCGTGAATTGGATGGTGGCAAGAGCTACTCGCCGGGGATCTCTGTAGCGGTAGTAGTCGAAGATCAGCTCCATACGTCGTTCCCAGTCTAGGTAGGCTTCTGGGTCGACCTTGCCGACAAATGATGGCGGGTTAAGCTTGACGTCGGGGGCTTGGTATGGGGGCGGTCGGTCGTCGTACCGGGGGTCTCGGTCATAAGGGGTACGGTATGGCGGGTCGTCGAGTGGATCTTCTTCTCGAGGGTCACGAGTATAGGGTCCGTAGTAATGCGTCCGTCCATTGGTAGTAGCGCCTCCGTTGCCGCGGTGGGACGCCTCGGGGATGTCCGGTCGTTGCGTAGGACCGGGTTGCTCCAGTCGCTCCATACGACTTGCGAGCGTGTTCATCTGAGCCGTAATCTGGCTCAGCATCTGCATTACTGCAGTGGATCCTTGGGGTCGTTTGGGATTATCCGAACTACTAGACATTTTATAGAGATTTTCAAATACACCGACTTTCCAAAATTAGTAACTTTCCTAAAATAGAAACTTTCCTAAAATAGAAACTTTCCTAAAATAGAAACTTTCCTAATCTAGAAACTTTCCTAAAATAGAACTTTCCTAAAATAGAAACTTTCCTAATCTAGAAACTTTCCTGAAAGGGAACTTTCCTAATCTAGAAATGGGAATATCCTAGGGAAATATTCTAGACTTGGATTCTTTTCTAAAATCGTTTTGGTAATTTTCTAAGTCTATTATATGCCTAAAATTCGAAGGTTTAGTTTCCTAAACGGTTTTGGAAAAATTCCTAAGCGAATTTATGACTATGGGACACTTCCTAAATCGAATAGGAAAACTGCCTTAAGTGTTCTAGGAACTATCCTAAACGACCTAGGGTATCTGTTTGTTGCGGATTTGACCTGGGGGTGGCGGCTGCTAAACCTAAACTCGCGGCTGCTTAGGGTACACGGTCGCTAACGTATTCGCTCCACGGTTACACACGGCTACTGGTTGGGACAAGCTGCTATCCGCGGGGTCGAAAGGGGAAGCTAGCGCGGGCTAAGGACTCTGACCTAGGCAGGCGTGCTATCAGAAGGCTATGGAGTCTACGAAGACTCGCCTAGGTTCTAAGCGACTAGGACAAGCACACAAACCTTATATCTAACACCCGCGTGTGACCAAAGGAATTGGTTTCACGATTTCTCAAGCTGAATGTTGTTCAAAGGTGTGTTTCTATTGCGCCTTAATCCGTTTTACACAACCTAACTTCTTCTTCTTCTCTTTTTTTTTGAATAAAGACAAGCAATCTAAGAACCTAGCAACAAGCAAGCAATTTTTTTTTTTTTTTGATTTTAAACGAATGCAAAGAACAAAGGTGGAAGGGTGTAACCGGTTTTGAGGATGGATTAGTCGCGGTTCTAATTAGGCTTCCTTTTTTTTTTGTATATGGAATCCGGCTCCTCTTCACCTCACACAGGTTCAAAGGGAAATCGGATCAAAAGCAAGTGGTGATAATGAACAAACAAATGAAACAACAAATAGCAAAAGGGATAGGACACAACCGGGGGTTAGGAGCTTTTGTGCTCTGATACCAGATGATGTAAGCCGCGGATGCAAGTACCCCCAAAAGGAGGTTCAGGCAGGGCGTGGCAGGCGCTTCACCGCGAGAGAGACTCGATCACGGATGGGCTGGGTGCTTGAAGGGGGAGAGACTCGACCTCTACAAGCGTGAAGGACTCGGGGGAATGAGCTGGACCACGTGGCTATGGAAGGACCACGATACACCAAGGTGACTTGAACCTGGTTCAAGTCGGCAGCAACCAAGCAAAGGGAGCTAGGCGGCTTAGAGTTGAAAATTGTACTAGGGTTTGATTTCTTGTAAAGTCTGATCTTTATTAATGAGAATGACTTGGCTTTTATAATGCCTAAGTCTTAGGGTTTCCACCCTTTACAAAAACAGCATGAAGTCCAAAATAAAACACCAAGAAATCTAACTAAAACTGCAAAGCATTGAATGACTTGGGCCGCGGGCCACAAGGCCTGGTCGCGGGCCCAAGTCCTACACTTAGAAAAATTTAGACTAAAAAAAAAAAAAAAAAAAAATTAATAGAAACAACTAAAGGTAGACTTGGTCGTGGGCTTGGTGATGTCCACTTCCGGATTGCATACTAAGGGTATTGCCTCGTTAAAACCTCCCTCGGAAAACCCAATGGGACAAAACCGAAGGTAGGAAAAAGAGTACAATTCCTTAGCGCGTCTTTGGGCATCCCTACCCCGGGGTGATGGTAAGGATGTAGGAATCGGCAACTTGGCGACTAAGCAACTCCCAGGCGGTGGTTGACGAGTAATGGGCCTGGTCTTGGGTTGGGACTGGTACAGGCTCGGAATTCTGCTCCAGAACCTCAAGCCTCCTCTCAATGAACCGGTTGAACTTGGTGCCCAAGGCTTTAGCTCTGGAACGGGTCATGGGTCCTGCTGGCACGACTGGAACTGCTTCGTCCGGGCATGGTCCGGCTGGGTCGTCTGCGGGGTCGTTGGCCTGGTCGGTGCGTTCCGTGGCTCCATCAGTGTATTACCGCCACCTACTTGATCTTCTAGACCTGGTGGTGGTATCATGTACACCTCTTCTTCTAGCTCACCTTGTAACAATGCATTTTTAACATTCATTTGCCATAATTCCCAATCAAGGTTAGTATCAAGGGATATAACAACATTAACAGAGTGTAATTTAGCTACAGGTGCAAAAGTATTCATTTTATCTTCACCATAAGTCTGTGTGAATCCTCTAGCCACCAACCTAGCTTTGTACATATCTATCTTACCATTATTTTTATACTTAATGGTGAATATCCATTTAGAACTTACAGCCTTTTTCCCTTTTGACAGAGTGGCTGGCGCATAGGTTTTGTTCTTTTCCATAGCTTGTCTTTCAGCTTAAATTGTTTCTCTCCATTCATTTATCTTCATAGCTTCCTCATAGCTCTTTGGAATCTGCTCTTTATCAAGACTTAGGGTAAATACAACATGATAATCAGGTATATGAACTAGATTACATACTCCCTGATCATAGTTAACTATAGCATTGTTATTGTAGTAGAATTTTGGTGGAAATCTCTGTCTTAAGCTTCTTCTGAGTACAACAGCTGGTTATTCTTGAGTTGTATTGTCCTCTTCTTCCAAAGCTTGTACAAGATTAGGTTGAATATCCTTTTGTCTCTTTGAAGCTGAAACTTGTATTTCTTCTTGTGTATCATCTTGATCATGTGTAGATGTTTCTCCCCCCTCATGATAAAGAGGATGAAGATCAAGAGAATCAGAAGCGCATGGAGCCGGTACATGCAGAGAACTTGGTTCGTGCTGTAAGGAGCTTGGATCGTGCCTGGAGGAGCTTGGTTCGTGCAGTGGAGTGCTTGGGTCGTGCTGAGGAGTGTGGTGCGGTTCGTGCCACGGTGGACATGGCAAAGTCTTTTCTTGAGGAGGGGCTAGCGTCTTAGGAGGAACTATCCCAATGCTTTCTAGGATCCTTCTAAGGTTTTCAGCTTGGTCAATTGTATTTGTTGAGATGTCTTTGTATTGTTCTCAAGTCTCTTCTTCATAGAAACCTTTTGACTCTTGAAATTTGACATCCCTAGATACCAAGACTCTTATAGTCTCTGGATTATAGCATTTGTATCCTTTTTGTGTAGAATAATATCCAATGAACATAGCTTTGGTACTCTTTGGTTCCAACTTGTTCTTTTGTGCACTTGGTACTAAAACAAAGCAAACACATTCAAATACTCTTAGATGTTCAATAGTAGGCTTTGTTTTGTTAAATATCTCAAATGGAGACAAATCATCTAGAATTTTGATTGGAATTCTATTGATTAAGTAGCATGCTGCTACCAACACATCTCCCCAAGAACGTTTGGGAACACTATTGTGAAACATCATGGTCCTCACCACTTCCATCAAATGTCTATTCTTCCTTTCAGCCACTCCATTTTGTTGTGAAGTGTATGGGCAACTTGTTTGATGTGTGATGCCATGTTTGTCTAAGTGTTGCTCACTCTCCTCCATTTTCTGATCTAAAATATTTAATCTTGGCATTATATTGGTTAGTTACATTTGTTTGAAAATTAATAAAAGCATCTAAAACTCTATCATTTGAACTAAGCAATGTGACCCAAGTGTATTTAGATTTTTCATCAATGAAAATAACAAAATATTTGTGGTTTTCTCTAGAAAGAGAGGGAGAGGTCCAAACATCAGAATGCACCAAATCAAAACAATGATTATATATGTGATTAGATTTCTCAAACACAGTTTTACAATGTTTTTCTAGAACACATGCTTCACATATTTCATTTTACAATTTTATTTCAGGAATTGTTAACTCTAAAGCTCTAGGGTGAGGATGATCAAGTCTAGCATGCCAAAGATTAGCTTTCACATTTATACAGACACTATTAGCACACGGTTCAGAAGCCAAATGCATGGACAAGTTTTCAAGAACATACAAGTCATTATTTGTTGTTCCTTGTCCAAATTTCCTACTTGTTTCAATATCCTGAAGATATAAATCATTAGGACCAAAGATAGCTTGACAATTAAGATCAGTTGTAGCTCTTTTAACAGACAACAAGTTAGATGTGAATGAAGATATATAAAAGATTTTAGATTTTTTATCAAACAATTTAAGCTTTCCAATCCCTTTAATTGGCACATTGATTTCATTTGCTATTAGCACACTTCCTAAGGCAAGTTCTAAGTTCTCTATTTGACCTAGATCACTTGTCATATGATGAGAAGCTCCAGAATCAACAATCAAAAGTTTATAAGCAAAAGAAGTTTGAAAAGAAGCATGTAGAGATTTATCCAATACATTACCAGAGATAAAGGCTTTAAAGAGAGCTTCCAAGTCATATTTCTTGACAAACTCAGATGGAGAAGTCATAAGACGGGTTGTTGTCATGTGTCCCTGAACCGGATTGTAAGGCATAGGTGAGGCGGCTGTATGAACAGCTGGAGACGCGCTGGGGCCGTTTGCTGGAGAAGGTTTAGACCTGTCAATGAACCAGCTTGGTTTCAACTCATGATGAAGCACCATCATTCCTTTTTGGTGTGACCGGTTTTCTTGCAGTGATCACAAACAGACTGCTTCTTCTTGGATTCAGCTAGAGCCGGTTTAAAGTAGATCTTGTGGGCCACCATCATATCTTCTTTGTGGCCAAACAGCCCATGAGATCCTTGCTCCTTCTGAATTTTAGCACAGACATCCTCTAAGCTATGAAGCTTTTTCTCCTTAAGAATGTTCTTAATCAAGTCAGTATAATTGGTGTTTAAAGTCAAGAGCAGTCCAAGAACCTTATTTTGTTCCCTCCTTTCATGGAGGGTAATTGGATCAATTGTAGCAGGTCTAAGCATCTCTAGCTCTGCCCACAATGCCCTGAAGGATCCATAGTGCTTTGTGAACTCAACATTCTCCTGTCTAAGATCATTCAAAGCTTTCTTTACCTCAAAAGTTCTCATGGGTTAGTAGTGTTTCTATACACTGTTTTAATGTCTCCCAAAGATCTTTAGCATTCTTACAATAAGAATATGCTTCTAATAGAGACCCAGCAAGGGAGTTTTGGATTATAGAGAGTATCATCTGGTCTTCCTGAAACAACTGGCTTTGATCATCATGATCGTCTGAAGCAGCCCCATCTGAAGCAGTTCCTTCAATGGCTGGAACCACCGCTTTGATGACATGGCTCCACAAGCCTCTGCTGCATAAAGTCGTCCTCATGGTCCTTGACCAGAGGAGATAATTTTCTCCCTGAAGAATGACAGGGGCCTTCACGTGTTCTTGTAACTCCATTAGACTTCTTTTTAATGCCGGCAAAGAAGAAGAGCCCAAGCATGCACAACAACACGCTCTCAACTAGATGTACAGGTGGCGCGTTTAACAACTTCAAGCTAGTGCAACCGCCAAACATCCGCTAACAACCTCCAGTCAACAACTTTAACAGCCCTCTACTGCTCAAATAATGATAATCCAGTAACCAAAAGTTTTTGAAATCTTGCAACCAAATCAAAACCACTTTCCCGCCAAATTTAGAATAAAAAACAGAATTTTAACTCCTTTTCAAAAAAACTTTTTTGAAGATTAAAACTTTTTGGATTGCAACCAAACTTCTTGAAACCTTCAAAAAGGTTCTTATCTAACTTCTTAACGTCCAATATTTGAAAAATATTGAGAAGAAATAAGGTTTTATCACCAGTTTCTCAAAAGATGTCAAAACTGGACGTGTTGAGGAAGATTGATCAAGAAAGCTTCAAGACGTGTAGCGGACCTCCTGAAACATCAACTAGACTCCTTCTAATTGAGTTTAGGCTTTTTTATTGCACGATTTGATGAGGTTTTGAAAGTGTTATGCACGTTACAATAACAGGGATTGCCGATGGTGCCGATCACAACTCCGACAAATGTAGACTTGGATTTCGATTACCAAATGAGGTGGTGCGGGGATAATCAGAAACTCTTGCCTGATGATCTTTTTGATTGAATATGAGAAGAAACCTTGTGATCTCGCCGTAATTCAGTGAAGAACAAGGTTATCTTCGTCGGTGGCTCTCGTGTGAAGGCTCGTGTGAAGAGTTTGAAAGAAAACCTGTGATTCTGCGGATTTAGAATGAAGAATCGATGAATCCAGGCTCCGATACCATGAAATATTAGGATATTTAAGAGTTAAGGATATTTAGAGATTGAGAGAATGAGATAAAAGAGAGATTAGAGAGAAAAAGAATTTTATTAAAAAATGAAATTATTCTTTCATGCATACAAATTAGAGAGAGATAGCTATTTATACTAATCTAGTCTAGGCTTGTTTGGATACAAGGATAGCCTAATATATGTTTGGCTACAAGTATAACATATTAATAACCACAAACAAGCCTAAGACACTCTCTTTGGTAGCATAGTGCACACGACATTATCTTTGGAGTCTAAGCTCATCTTTCTTCATTTCTTCTCTTCATTCCAACAAGCTACACTTCTCAGTGCTCTCACGACGGTTTTCACGGGAATCCCTACTCAATACATTATACTGTGGCGTGCTACCAAAGATACGAATGTTACTAGACATAGCCTCTAATGGAAACTTCCTTAGATGAAACCTAATCACAAGCGACGATAACTATGGAGAAGACTACGATTACAATACACGTCAAGTTAATGATTGAGATGGAGACCATCGTAGAGGAATGAATCCTCTGATTGATAAGCTCGATAAAGTCCTCCAAACAAGCAAGACTACAAATCAACTATAGTTGATTGATATACATATTTTTTACACATTTAAAATAATTTTTTCAGTATATTTAAAATATTTTAAAGCAATTTTATGTATTAAATGGTAGTTTTTTCGTATATGTAGTGTTAAAGTCTGATGCCATCATCAAAGTGGAGATTTTGACTTTGCCATCCACACTGTCGAAGAGGAATACAAAGCAATGAAACTGACGCGCAGTCACATGGAGCTTCTGAGTTTTTCCTTGGGATCAGTGACGAGAGATCGAGCAAGAAAGTTCAAGCGACTAATTGATTTGTTCATCTCATGAACGTTTAATGAGGTCTACTCAGCCGCAACGCCAACTAAAGACGTGTTAAAGATTGTTCTCTTGGTCCAACAAAACTAAAAGTAACATGAAAAAAAACGACGAAGATTTTTATGAAGCCTAAGAGTTTGTTTCTTTAAGTCAAACTTTAACTAATTATTATATTTATGCCTATGAAATATTTATAACATGTCTTTTCTTTTTGTATCGATTTGTAGACATTTGAGAACTTACGAGTTTGATTAATAATATTTCGGAGACTGTCAATCTCATTTGGTTTACTTCAAACTACCTCAAGGTAGGTGAGGATTGGATACTCAAAAAGCTTTTTGGATAGTATTGATGAGTTTCTGCTATCATCGTGGAGTCCGGAGATTCAACCCAACAATTTCAACCCCAACTTTGATCCTGGAACGATTGCTACTTTTTCGTATTACGCCTCTGTGGAGGTACTCGAGAGGTGTGTGTATCAATGTTTGGTATCAGAGCTTTAGTTAGGCAAGTAATCTTACATCCGTTTTAGTTAATTGTAATATTTCAATCTTTTTATTTGACTATTTGTGTTTGGACATTTTTTTTTTTAGAAAAAAAGACGAAGTGTTCAGTCATCCTTCGGACGACATTGTTGGAGCAAAAAAAAAAAAAAGAGTAGAAAACTTCAATCTTCTATAAGCTGTGAGAGATTTATATCGAAATTAAAGCTACCTTGAGGATTCATCATCTACTCTCTACGGAATATTCCAATTGGTGCCTAACTGGAAAGCCAATCTCACTTTTAGTTGGATCCCACATTGATCCAACTTCTTTTTTGAAGTTATGCCATTTTTTTTTTGGTTTGCTATATGTGCAGATATGTGCAAAAATGCTAGATAGAGTAAAATTACATAATTTTTCAATCACTGATTCGGGAAATATAAACAAGGAGGAAATAAAAAACATCAAGGCCATAGCCGATTTTTCTTGAGATTAAACTTAAAATGTATAAATCTTATGCCTTAAGAGATATCTAAAGAAAAAGATTGTTTCCCCTTCTTGAAAAAACATGATTTACAGCAAAAGGAAACAATAGCTTATTTAAAAATCTGAAGACCAAAACAAGTCCCAAGGAATCCAGAGGATCGATAACAAGTATTCATGAAAAGTTCACAGAGAAAAATCTGAGTTTAGGGGTGTCAGATTCAAAGAAAAAGTGGATGGGAACTATGGTTATCAAATAGTCTACTCCCTCTTGTGGTTATGTATAAAATCCTGCACACTCTAGAGATTATGGTCACCCTAAATGACACAAAAACTAATACCCATCATTGTTTATCCTGAATGACACTTTTAATGAGAAAACTCAGAGAAACCTTAACGAATGTAAAGAGTAAGATGACTTAAATGAAGAGTTTATGTAGGTTTGGAGTTCGAATTACAGAACTGTGATAAGGATGCAGGGCTATGATAAACAAAGATTTAATGTGATCTTATATTAGAATCAATAAACACGGTCTTTGGAACTTTTAGAGTTTCTACGTTTTCAAACCTCTTTTCCAAGGCCATATTTTATGTTTGTTTGATAACACATAAAGATAGGAAGTTGATATAACTTTATTTTACATGTTTCTTTACTTTTCAATAAATTTATGAGTGATTTGACATGGATTGGTGCTTATAGAGGTAATTTTCATGTATTTGGTCTTCTGAGTCTAAATAAGTGACTAACATTAAAAAAAAGATGCAAACAGAGCGCAGGAAGAGAACATCATGATCTGCACACTTTTCCAACTTAAGAACATCAACAAAGTCTTTAAAACGAAAAAAACAAGAAATGCGATTTCAGCAATTGGACAGAAGCAATACATCAGAATTCTTTGGACGGAGTTTTTCCAGATTAATCTTTGGCTGATTTTTGGTGGATATATATTTAATTTGGGACTTGCAAATAATTTGTTTCAAGTAATTTTGTAGCATTTGTTGGAGAGATACACCTGTTTTAGTGAAGACATATCTTTCTAACCCTAAAAATAAAAATGTGCAAAAATAAGCCCTTGCCCTCGGGTAAAATCACCTAGGCATGAAGAAGAGAAGCCACATAACAAGGCACACAAGACCCTGGCCTCAGCTAAGATCACAACCCGAGGCCATGGGCCAAGGCCATGCCACTTTTGAAAGAAATTTCCTTTGTTGCCTAAACTCACCCTAGCCATCTAAAAACCTACAAATACCTATTTTTGGCTTCTTGTTTTATTATTGCTTAATGGATTTACTTATATAATTTTCATCTTTACATTTTTTTTAATGCACGATTACTTTGCACCGCATTTAATAATACGATCTTAGGAAATTAAAACCTAAAAATACTGTATCTTACTACCAGATATAGTTTTTGATGAGCTAAAACTCTTAACCAACCAAAGCTGAATTAAGGAATTTAGTGAAATTTTTTACAGAAAATGATCGATTTCATACATGTTAACATTTTACAATAACCAACGAAAAATGAGTGAATCGATTTGTTAACCATAGTAATTGGAGCCATGAAAGTAGAAAGATGAATCCCTGAATGTGTTCTACATAAAACCCTGTTTTCTATTGGTTAGGAAACTTGTTATAGATTTTTTATGGATGTAGATAGGACCCAAATCATGCTTGAAATTGCTTAAGAGTTAGAAAAATTCAAATTTTTGGACAACGACTTTGTGTATAAGGAGAATCTGAAAAAATACTATTTTTAATAAAATCTGAAAAATTGACACGATTCACCTGAGGTGATTGGTCGATTATCTAAGGTGATCCATCGATCACCACACGCTTTTGACCGATTGATTGACATGTGGATGTCGACTGGTTTTTCTGAAACACAAAGCAATTTGTCAGTAATAAAAAAGAGGAAATAGGCTAAAATGCCTAACACGAGAATGCATGGTTTTTAGATTAGATCCTCATCAAATTCTGACTCATCCATGGTTATTAAGCGAAGTACATAAAATGCAAAGGAAAAGAAAACAAAAAAAAAATGAAAAATCAAATTAAAATAAAACAAAGTACGAGACTAAATATTTATCTTAGATTTAAAGGCAACACAATTAATTTTCTGTCACAACGGTGCCAATTTCTTGTCTTGAATTGTCACCCAAAAATAGATGATAGCTGCAAGAAGCAACAGTTGTAGTACTTTAGAATCAGATTCACGAAAAAAGAATGTAGCTCTATGAATTTTATCAGTAAGAGTTAAGAGAGGAGAAAGCAAAATGTTGGATTTTTGTTATGATTGAACTGAAACTAAATCAGAATTTGAAGCAATAAGAAAACAATAATACTAAGATAAAACAAAACTTTGGGGTCGGGAAATCATTGAAGATTCATAGTTTTGACTATTCAAAATTTGACTACTATAGATAATCACAAATCTTTTATACTATAACCAAAAAAACTTCATTTCGATATTCTCCACTCTCAAGGGCTTTAAATCGCCTGATGAAACTGAATCTAAATCATATTCTTGTAAGCAAGTAAATTCAATATCACAGAGATGAAAGGAGGTTCAATATATTCCATATATATTAGAATTAGTGTTAATGTTATAAACATATAGTCAATCTAATCCAATTCAGGTCAATCAATCATGTGATGTTCATGCATATGAGTTTTTGATTTTAGATGGGCATACAGGCTAGAGCAACATGGATTAAGAACAAATATAGACATAAGATTAATTTGACCTAATGAAAATATCACTCTAGGAATCAAACCTATGTACCAAACCATGAATAGATTTTCTATATAAACTCTTAAACTCAACAAAAAAATTACTAAATCATGGAAACGAAATTGCAGAAAAGAAAATAAGAAATTGTATAAACAGATGGATTGCCCTAGGTTGATATACACAAAAGTTAGTACATCTATTAATAACACTATAATGCATGTATCTTGAACTCAAACAAAAGTAAGACTGATACACTGTCGTGACATCAACAACTTTATCTAGCAATCTAGAATTCTAAACTTTCGTTAGAACCTATAATTATTGACCAGCATTATTGAGCAGGTTCGTTTTGTTCATAATTTTCTATAACATCAACTGTCGTTGAGTAAGAAAAAATCACTCCTCTAAGTTCTTTTTCAAGCAAAATATTACACTTTTGATGATTAGACTTAACCTAACCTCAGAGACTAAGTGAAAATTCAAGCTAGCCATTAAGATCAACTTTAGATGAACAAAATCGATTGAATAAAATCGTATCTATGTTCAGTTCATTCATGAATCCCTTAAACCCTCTACTCTAACTATGAGACTACTCAGACATGGAGAAACAAAACATAATAATAGATGAAGAGAAATCCATGAATGGAATAGAATGACAAAAAGCATTCGAAATTCTTCTCAAAGTGTTGTAGAGATTTCTTCTCCCCAAATCTTACAAGATTGAAAGCTCTATGAAGTTCTGTTGTAAAATCTGTTCCAAATGCTCTATAAAAATCTGTTGTAAACTCAGAGAAAGTGATACTTAGGTTACAAAGTAGGCTGGCTTCATTGTCTTCCTTGTGTTGAAATGAGGTAAGTTGTAAACAATATTTTCTCTCGTCATACTGCAGCGACCAAAACAGGTTAGAGCGATCACTCCGTCTTTCCGATGGTTCGCTCCATTGAGTGATGTTTCCCTGGAGCGACTGCTCTACTCCGAAGCAACTGCTCTGCGTGTGAATTCTGCCTTTTTTGCTCTTTTTTGCTCCAAAAGTTTCAAAGGCTCTAATCTTCATCCAAAACCCCCATTAAACCTGAAATAACTCGATAAAGACTCAGAAAAGACTCGAAAAGGAGGGTAAGAATCGGAAAAAAACTCAAAAAACTCAAATCTAGGCACAAGAGAAAGGTTTGAAAATGTGGGAACTGTTAAAATCTCAGAAACCATGATTTCAAATATAACAAGCAGACCTCATACTTTCAAGCATGAGTAGCACATTCTTACCAAAACATCTCAAATGTCTTCTCAAACCATGGTACATACTTATAATCTCAAACTTACAACAGATCAAGTTTCCAAATAGTAAACTCTTTACATTCATTTAAAGGTGGCATGACCTTCTCATACACACTATTCAGGGTATGCGACGCTAGGAATTAAAAAGGCTAATCTAGTGGTGGAGGTTAGAGTGTTTAGGGATTACAAAAGTGTTGTAGAAAATCCAGGATATTGCACAAAATGATAAGAGAGAGTGAATCCATTTATGTTCCACAACCTCTAATCACTCTCCTTTCTGGAAAACTTCACTTCTCGATATTTTTAGATGAAGATGAATGAAGAGGGTATTACATTGTTTTTTGTCTCTCAAACGCAAAATATACACGTTTCTTCCACATACCCTAGTAAAATCGTTTGTTAGACTCCATTCTTTGTTGGGAGCAAGTCCTTTAGTGCAGAGTGAGTGCTCTGGCTCTCTCTGTCTCTCTATATCTCTCTCTCTGTCTCTCTCTTTTCTTAATCCATGACTTCTACAGCAAGAGTGAGTTAATGACTGCATCTATGTTTTTTTCTCCAGCCCTTTTGCACAAATCTTCACATATGGAAGTTAAAAACAAGAATGCAAGTAATCCAAAAGGAGATGAGGTTCAAGGTGGGTACTAGATAAGGATGAACTAGCTATTTGGGACCAGGAAGAGTGGTAAAAAAAATAAGAAGTCCTCCATATATATATATCCTAATCTAATGTAATAAGATGAATTTCAGTTCACTTGAGGTCCAAATAAGATAGAGTTTATGTCTTTCCGGTTAAACCTCGATAAACTGAAATATTATGAAGAGGGAGAGATCTGGTATTGTGGGGATCCAGCTTGTCCATGTAACAAAAGTTCTGCAGTTATGGTCACTAGGAAGGTAATCAAAAGCACACAAATGGTAAGATCATCATAGATTAAGTTCTTAATTCCCAACACATTTTCAACTCAATAAAATAGACTGACTTTATAGGACAAACTGACTCAAATAAAACATTTAAACCAATTAAAACAAAGAAAGCAAATGGGATTAGTTTCAAAAACACACTCCTCCAAACTTATTTCACACCGATCAGGTGAAAATAAATCAAGAGAAAGGTTGAAAGACAAAAACACAAAATGTATTGTAAAATGAGGTAGAAATGGTGTTTTTCATGCTCATGCAGTGCTGGCAATGTCATGCTCTCACTCCCATCTTTGTGTGTGTATCTCTTACGTTAAGGAATTCGCTCTGATGGACCCGGAGTATCCTCTGTTTGGCTCTGCTGTCCAACGGCTCTTGCTTCAGTGGTGTGGCAGTACCCTCGAGAAACCATGCTCAGTATCCATCGCATTAGGCTGTGGTTCTTATGCTGAGATGCGATAATCCACCTCTGATAATTTTTTGTATCCGCCTCATCAGATATGGGTGAGAGCTTGTAAGCACTACGAATAGTGGTGCTCGTGTAGAGCATCTGCGAGAATGTGTTGATGTCGATCGTAAGGATATGTACACAAAACTTGGCTGATGAAAGAAAACGTAGGTCTTCCTCAGTATTTAGCTTGGTAAATGGTAGCTGGGGAAGCTTACAGAGAAGGGAAGTCTTTAGCTCATCTTAAAAGTGATAGGTGGTCACGTCCCTTAAGATATCGCAGTGGATGAGGTATGCAGTATCCATCCTATTGATACGTTCAACGCATGAAGTGGAGCTGAGATCAATCTTGAAGTAGAGAAATAGAGGGGTAAGGAGGCTCCCTATTTTCTTTGTCCTTCCTGCAGCAGAAGTGGTGCGTGTCCGCTGCTTCGTGGACACGGTTACGTGAGCCAAGTGGATCCCAAGTTTAAATTCATTCTCGTCCGAGAAGTCTGCACCATAAATTTTATCTACCAAATCCCCACAGTCGTAATACAACATCAACAGCTCATCCTGACATATCTTGTTTGCTCCTTCAGTAGTGAACATAAGGTTGCTGAAGATCTCTGTGCAAACACGCACCACGGGATGGCCGATATACAACTGGTTCACAGACCACAACTCATAATGCCTTGAAGCAATCATCCTCCGAAACTGATCAGCTATCATGAAACTCCTGGGAATTTACACTCCCTTTGGTCATCATGGAAACCATAGACGCGGCAAAAATTAGGCATGGAGATTACATATTGAAAGAATGAGACATTGAAAGAGTTTGAGAATAAAGTCGCCAGAGATTGAGAGAGAATAGATAGAATAAGAGTTTATTAGAAAATGAGATTATAATTTCTTAGGTTACAAAGAATAAGAAAGAGACATATTTATACTAACTAAGTCTAGGCCTGTTTGGCTACAAGGTCAGACTACTATATGATTGGATACAAGGATAGTACTTAAGTGACAAACACTCTCGTTCCTTTTAAGTTCATAGGTGTCTCCTCTTTAGTAACTTCATAGGCGCCATTTAATCCTTTTTTTTCTTCTTCATTTCAACACTCCCCCTCAAGCTTAAGTCATTAAGAATCGCTAAGATTGGATCATGAAGCATTACCACATTAAAAACCTAAAAAAAGAAAATCCAGTGGGACAAAACCTTTTATAAGAAAAGAGTATGACAGTCCATGATCAGGATCAATGTTGTGGAAGAGAAGTAAGTCCAAGTGTTGGGTAGATGGACTTGCCAACCTTGAGAGTAGTAGCTTTAGTGAACACATAAACTAGTTGATCTGAGTTCTTTGTGTAGCAAGGTAGGATAGTTCTCTCTCAGTAGCTTCTCTTACTTTATGGCAATCTACCTCAATATGCTTGTTTATCTCATGAAACATAGAGTTTTAAGCTATTTGTATTGCTGCTTGATTGTCATAATGCACTGTGATTGGTGCCTCAATGCTTACTCCAAGGTCTTGTAATAGTTGCTTCAACCAGATGCATTCAGTGGTAAGCTTCCTCATTGCTCTATACTCAGCTTCAGCACTTGAGCATGAAACAACATTCTGCTTCTTAGTCTTCCAAGTGACTAAGTTCCCACCTATAAGAGTGCAATAGCCGGTTGTGGACATCCTGTCCTTTCTATCACCTGCCCAATCTGCATCACAATAGCCAACTACATTTGTGTTTTTATTATTTCTCATTCATATACCTTGATCATGTGTGCCTTTAAGTATCTCAAGATCCTATGGATCATCTCCCAATGCCTTGTCTTTGGGTCTTGCATATGATGAGATACCTGATTGACTGCAAAACAAAAATCAGGTCTAGTAATGGTTAAATATATTAACTTACCAACAACCTTTCTATACAGCTTTGCTTCCATAAACTCGCCACCTTCAATCTCCCCCTGAGTTTCTACTTTGTAGCCTTCTTCTAATGGGGTTTTGGTTGGTTTAGCTTCTAGCATTCTTGAAGATGTTAGTAAGTCCAATACATATTTCCTTTGTGAAAAAAATAGACGTTCCTTAAACCCACACACTTCAATTCCTAAGAAGTATTTAAGTTCTCCTAGGTCTTTAATATCAAATACACCTTTTAAATTCTATTTTGTAGATGCTATACCTACTCTATCACTTCTATATATGGTTATGTCATCAACATAGATGAGAATTGCAATGATCATCATAGATGAGAATTATAATGATCCCATGCTTACTCTGAAGTGTAAATAGAGTGTGTTCTACTTCTGACCTTTTGAAGCCTCTGTCCCTTAAGGTCACATTCAGCTTATGCTACCAAGCTCTAGAGGATTGCTTTAAGCCATATATAGCTTTCCTTAACCTCATTGTGTTGCCGGTTCTCACTTGATCTTCTAAACCTGGTGGAGGTGTCATATACACTTATTCTTCTAGTTCACTTTGGAAAAAGACATTTTTACATCTATTTGCCATAGTTCCCAATCCAGGTTAGTAGCAAGTGATAAAACAACATTAACAGATTGCAATTTAGATATTGGAGCAAAAGTATCCCTATAGTCTTCACCATAAGTCTATGTGAATCCTCTAGCCACCAATCTAGCTTTGTATCTATCTATCTCACCATTGCTTTTATACTTAATGGTGAATATCCACTTAGAACTTACAACCTTTTTTTCCTTTTGGTAATGTGGCTGGCGCATATGTTTGGTTCTTCTCCATAGCTTGGCATTCAGCTTGAACAACTTCTCTCCACTCTTTTATAGCCATTGCTTCCTCATAGCTTTTTGGAATCTGCTCTCTATCAAGACTTAGGTTAAATGCAACATGATAAGCAGGTATATGAACTAAATTACATACTCCCTGATCATGGTGAAATTTTGCATTGTGATTGTAGTAGAAATTGGGTGAAAATCTATGTCTTGTGCTTCTTCTAAGGACAATAGCCGGTTCCACTTGAGTCGTATTGTCCTCTTCTTTTAAAGCTTGTACAAGGTTAGGTTGAATATCCCTTTGTCTCTTTGAAGCTGAAACTAGAATTTCTTCTTCTGAATCATCTTGATCATGTGTAGATGCTTGCCCCCCTCATGATCAAGAGGATGTGTACTAGAATGAGCTGGAGTCGGTTCTGGAACTGGAGCCAGTTCATGTCGTGACAAGGATGAAACGGGATCCGGTTTGTCCTGCGACGAGGCTGGAGTGGGAGCCAGTTGGTGCGCACCTCTGGTTCTTGACTTGTTGGCATCGGAGGCCGTATATGTTATTGGTGTTGGAGCCAGTTGTGGAGCTTGCGAGGAAATGCTTAGAACTAGCTGAGGACGCCGTGGACTAGCTGATTGAGCAGGTTCTTGTGGATTCCAATATTTTCTTGAAGTCTTCTTAGATTCTCAGCTTGGTTTAAAGTGTTTGAAGAGATATATTTGAACTGATCTCATGTTCCTTCTTCACAGAAACATTTGATTTCATGGAATTTTACATATCTAGAAACCATGACTCTTCTAATATATGGATTAAAGAATTTGTAGCCTTTATGTGTTGATGAGTATCCAATAAACATTGCCTTTATACTCTTAGCATCCAGTTTGTTCCTTTGTTCACTTAGTACTAAAACAAAACAAACACACCCAAATACTCTTAGATGTTCATTACTAGGCTTAGTTTGATTGAGTACCTCAAATGGAGACAAGTCATCTAGGAATTTAGTGGGTGTCCTATTGATTAGATAACATGCTGTCATGAGTGCATCTCCCCAAAATCGCTTGGGAACTTTCATATAGAACATCATGGATCTCACCACTTCCATCAAATGTCTGTTCTTCCTTTCAGCTACTCCATTTTGTTGAGGAGTGTAGGGACAAGATGATTATTTTGTTTGGTGTGTGATTTCATACTTTGCAAGATGTCCTTGAAACTTGTGGCTGGTATACCCACCACCATTATCTGATCTCTTGACATTATATTAGTTAGTCACATGTTTGGAATTTTATAAAGGCTTCTAACACCTTATCTTTTGATTTAATCAAGGTAACCCATGTGTACTTAAACTTTTCATATATAAAGGTGACAAAATACTTGTGGTTTTCCCTAGATAATATAGGTGAGGTCCAAACATCAGAGTGTACTAGATCAAAACAATGCTCATAAGTGTGATCAGATTTTTGAAAAACTGTTTTACAATGTTTACCTAATATCCAAGCTTCACACAAATCATTTGCAAATTTAATACTAGGCATTAACAATTCTAAGGCTCTAGTATGTGGGTACCCTAATCTAGCATTTCATAGATCAGCTTGCAAATTACTATCAATACTAGCTACACACAATCTTGTTGCATCTCCTAAGTGAAGATCTTCAAGCACATACAAGTCATTTCTAGTAGTTCATTTTCCAAGAACTATTCTAGCATGAAAATTTAAATTAGTAGTAGCTCTTTTAAAAAATAATAGTTTAGATGTGAAAGATGGCATATTAAATGCTTTAAACTCTTCATTAAACAATTTTAACTTCCATATTCCTTTGATTGGAACCTTAGTTTCCTTAGCAATTAGCACATTTTCTAAGGCAGGTTCTAGATTCTCAATCAAATCCAAATCACCAAAAATTTGATGAGAAGATCCATAATCTACTATCAAAGGTTTAATATCATTGGAAGTTTGAAAAGAGGCATGAAGAGATTTACCAATCACATTACCAGAGTTGAGTGCCTTAATAATTGCTTATAGATCTGACTTATTGACAAATTCTGATTGAGTAGTCATCACTACAAGAAAACAGAGATTTGGCGACTGCAAAAATAGTCGCTAAATGATGGATTACGACTACGTTACGACTAATAGTTGTAGTAGTAAATCCTTAGTCGCTAAATTATGTAGTCGTAAATATAGTCGCCGATTAACGACTACATTACGACTAATTGAAGTAGTCGTAACTGTAGTCGTAACTTAGTCGTAATATATTTATGATTATACTACGACTAGTTTCTGTGTAGTCGTCACATTTAGCGACTATTTGGCGACTACACGTTAGCGACCATTTAGCGACTACATATTTTAGCAACTATTTAGCGACTACATATTTTAGTGACTATTTAGCGACTACATATTTTAGCGACTATTTGGCGACTACATAATTTAGCGACTATTTGGCGACTACATAATTTAGCGACTATTTGGTGACTACATAATTTAACAATTACTTTAGTTATTCATACGTGATGATGTAAGCTACTGGAACCATGATGAGGACATCGTACCAACGACTGTACCTCGAGTTCCACCAGGACCACTGACACGTTCCAAGGCTCGAGCTTTAGGAGACAAGTTCAACCAGCTAATGGAGCAGGCAGATGTCCAGGAGATCACGGATGAAGACCCACCAGACGGTTCAGGAGTTCAGCAAGGCCCGTTCGTTTCAGCTAAGGAACATTGGAGGTTCCTACTTGAAGACTCTTCCACCTCCGGTGTCTTTACCATCACCATTCGGTAAAGACACCAAAAGACGTGCTAAGAAATTGTACTCTTTTTCTTATCTTCGGTTTTATCCCACTGGGTTTTCCGGAGAAGGTTTTAATGAGGCAACACTCTTAGTGCGCATGATGACGAAGACTTGTTCACACAATCCGCCACCCTTCACAAGTCTCAGTCAAATTCGGCCTTATTTCATCAACAAGGCTTATCTATCTCATTTCTTTATTATTTAGACTAAGTATGAGTTTAGGGCCTTAAGCCCATATTTTTATGTTTAAGTCATTAAGCCTTAAGCCCATTGTTTTTCTACAGCAAAAAGAACTACATGCTATTTTTATTTACACTACTTGTTGTTGGGGTTAAACATCATGTTGTTTAACCTAAGTTGTAACTACAAGGCCTATATAAGCCTCACTACTTGCAAGTAATAAGACAATTCAATTTTCATAAACAAAAACCCTAGACTCTACTTGTCTTTGATGGCTGCATACTCCATTGGATAGCTTGCCTTCGTTCTTCTTGTTCCAAGAAGAACAACCTGGTGTATCACAAGTCTTCTGCAGCTTGTGTGGTCCTTTCAATCCACCCTTTCCATCCGACTAGCTTCTGAAGGTCTCGAGAATCTCGATCAACAGTTGCACCACCACAAAGCTTACATCATCTGGTATCAGAGCCTAAAAGCTCTTAAGCATCAGGTTGATTTTATCTTCTTGTTTTGCGATTTTTCATTGTCTTGTTTATCAGTTTTTGGCTTTTGATTGTGTTTCCTTCTCTTTCCCCTGAGGTTCTCGGTAAGAAGGAGAAGATTCAAGTCATCTACCACAAAACATCCTACAAAAAAATATAAAAAAATCAGGTTCTATCATTCCTTGTTCTTTGTTTTTATTTTTAAAAAAAATATAAAAGAAAATTGTCTGTTTCATTGTTTGATTATTGCTAGATTTTTTTTTTTTAACAAAAAAAAAAAACAAAATATATATTGTTTAGGTTTTTTAAAACCAATTAGGGCTTTTAGAAAACTCACCTAGAGCACTTGTTTCTCATTGAAATCGTGAGTCCATAAGGTTCTCTTCCTTTTAGTGTTTGCGTGTCTTGTTTGAGTCGAGTTCAAGTTGTTTGGTTTGTGTCCGCGTCCTTAGCCACATCTGCTTCCGTGTGTCCTACGTCTAGGTCTGTTTAGTTGTTTGGGCCGCTTTGAGTTCTGGGTTTCGGGTGTTATGTGCTCGCGACTTGTGCCCAAGCCGTGAGCCGCCATTCGACTTAGTCCGTGTAGCTGTTCGCGTGTGTTTGTCTAGGATTAGGTCGAGTTCCTTGAAAGTCGCGTTTGTGTGTTACCGCGTCTATAGCATCTGCGTCATAGGTCTAGTGTTCTCCAGGTCGTGTCCAGTCCCTTTAGCGTCCCACGTCTAGTCATCTAGTTTTACTTGTCCGCGTGTGTCCCAAGTCCTTAGGTCAGCCGCGTTCTAGGATAGTCGCGTTCTGGCCGCGTGTGTGCTCATGTTGCCGTTTGATAGGTAGCGAGAGTCTTAGGACAGCTTTCAGGTTGTGTCATAGCCCCCCCCCCCCCGGCCGCGTGTGTCTAGCTTTAGGTTTAGCTTCTTAAGTCGCATCCAGTCTTACCCACGTCCCACCTCGCTTGTCCTAGTTGCGTCCCGCGTTTCCTAGTTTCGTGTGTCCTAGGGTTTGGTTCTCGGTCGAGTCCTTAGTCATCCGCATCCGTAAGCCGTATGCTCCATTCCAGCGTCTAGTCCTAGGATAGTTCTTGTTCGTGCCCTAGTACCATCCCGCCTTCCACCAGGTTTAGGTGCTCCGCTAGATTTAGGTGTTCAAAGTTCCGAGTACCCGCGTGAGTCCTAGTCCCCGTCCGCGTGTATAGGTTTTATGTCGTGTCCCTAGCACCGTGCCACTAGACTTAGTTCCCATAGGCCGCGCATTAGCTCCGAGTGTTCCTAGCCTGTTCCTGTGTAGCTAGGATAGCCGCCTCCCCCTGCGTGTAGCTTAGGGTTTCCTTGAGTTAGTTTTCTTAGGCGGCTAGGTTAGGTAGGGTTAGTTAGTGTCTAGATTCTTAGCTGAGAGTTTTTGGAAGTTTCCAATATTTTATTAGGCATTTATATAGTTTCCTTTAGTTTTAGGAAATTTCCATTTAGGATTAGACAATAAATAGATTTTTTTTCTCCTAGGTAATATAGTTTTTATTAGGCATTCAATTTTAGGATATTTTTTATTTATTAGTTTCCATTTTAGTTTTAGGTAATAAATTTATTTAGAAAAATAAATATAATATTATTGGTGGAAAAGTTCCATTTAAGGAAAGTTTCCACATTCTGCAAGTTTCCCTTCCGGGAAACTTTCCATTTCTGAATATTTCCTTTTCTCGAAAAAGGAAATATGTCAGGTCAGGACGAGTCCACGTCTGGGCAAGCCAACCAAACAATGATGCAGCTTTTGCAAACATTGACTGCCCAGATGTCAAACTTCACGACTCGTCTTGAGCGTTTGGAGGAGCCGGCACCCGCACCAGCCACGCATACACAACACCGACATGATCGACCTGAGGCGTCCCACCGTGGTCTAGGAAGAGACAACTACTATGACGAGCCACTGCCGCCGCCTAGGCAGCCAGCCGCCCACCATGACGTTAAGCTCAACGGACCCCCCTTCTAGGGAAAGCTAGACCCTGAAGAATACCTAGACTGGGAACGTCGAATGGAGCTACTCTTCGACTATTATAACTACGACGAACCACGTAAAGTTACTCTAACAACAGCCCAGTTCACCGACCACGCATTGGCATGGTGGGACCGCAAGCTAGCCACTCGCAGGAAAGCAAGAATGGGAGCTCTAACATCTTGGTACGAGCTAACCCAGCTGATGAGGCGACGCTACGTACCACCTCACTTCCACCGAGAATTCCAGAGACGATTCAGACGCCTTACCCAAGGCAGCAAATCGGTGTCTGAGTATTTCGACGAGTTCGAGCACCTACGGAACAGACTCGAAATGGAAGATTCGGAAGAAAGCCTCATTGCTCAGTTTATCGACGGTTTACATGAGTCGATAGCACGGAAGATCGAGCTGCAACCTTATCATGACCTTGGTGAGCTTTTCCATCTGGCGGTTCAGATCGAGAAGAGCAACCGGCGCAAGTCCTCAGCACCCATCCAAACGAAGAGCACTTGGGGTACTGGCCCCAAGACATTTGACTGTGCTGCCCCCACCAGTGACCCACGGCAGAGGAGTAGAGCCGTGGACGGCAATGTGCCTACCAAGGCACCAACAACGACTTCTAGGCCTAGCCCACTGATTTCTAACGCAGGTCCACCACAAAAGAGCAGCGCCATTACGTGCTTTAAATGTAAGGGTAGAGGGCACATGTCTCGCGAATGCCCTAACCAGAGGACCATGGTTCTGACTGCTTCCGGAGACTACGACTCCGCAGATGAGCAAGAAGAGGACCCATCCACGGCAGACCCCATGTCTAAAGGGGAAGTTGAATACGCTGATTCAGGCGAGATCTTAATGATCAGGAGAGTTCTCAGCTCACGACTAGAGCAAGAAGCGATTGAGCAACGTGAGAACATTTTCCACTCTAAATGCACCATCTTCGGAAAATTGTGCTCTCTGATCATCGATGGCGGATCCTGCACCAATGCCGCTAGCAAGTACATGGTAGAGAAGCTTGGGCTACCAGTGATAAAGCATCCAAAACCATACAGGCTACGTTGGCTTAACAACAAGACAGAGCTGTATATCTCCGACCAGGTCCGAGTTTCTTTCAGCATAGGACGATATCAGGACCAAGTTTTGTGCGACATCGTTCCCATGTCAGCCGGACATCTCCTATTGGGACGACCCTGGCAGTTCGATAAAGAGACTACTCATAATGGACGCACAAACTTTTACTCTTTCGTCCATGATAAACGTAGGTATAACCTGCCACCTATGTCCCCGCAAAAAGTGCACGGCATGCAATCCAAGATGGCCAAAGACCAGCATGCAAGGAAATAAATCCTCGTCAACATAGCAGACCTGAGGAAGGAGGCTAGCACTACAGGCACTCAGCTCGTCCTCATGCTTTACCAGGAGGTCTTGAGCGCATCCGAGGCCACCAGCAACATCTTGCCTGCGGATGTCCAGTCACTCTTGGACAAATATTCGGATGTCTTCCCAGACGAGATCCCACCCGGATTGCCACCTCTTAGAGGTATTGAGCATCACATCGACCTCATCCCAGGAGCCCAGCTGCCGTACAAACCAGCTTACAAGGTTACTCCGGAGGAAGCCAAAGAACTCGAGCGATAGGTTCAGGATCTCATGGCTCAAGGCTACGTCAGAGAAAGCCTTAGTCCCTGTGCAGTTTCTGTCCTACTTGTGCCGAAAAAGGATGGAAGCTGGCAAATGTGCATCGACTGCCGCGCCATCAACAATATCACTGTTAAGTATCGGCATCCTATTCCACGACTTGATGACATGTTGGATGAATTGAGTGGAGCCTCCATCTTCTCCAAAATAGATTTAAAGAGTGGGTATCATCAAGTCCGAATGCGAGAAGGAGATGAGTGGAAGACAGCTTTCAAGACTAAGCAAGGTCTCTACGAGTGGTTGGTAATGCCCTTCGGCCTGTCTAATGCATCAAGTACCTTCATGCGTCTCATGAACCAAGTCATCCAGCCATTCATAGGGAAATTAGTTGTGGTCTACTTTGATGACATACTCGTCTATAGTGCGTCTTATTTAGATCACTTGGAGCACTTGGAGACAGTGATCATGACACTTCAGAAGGAACAGCTGTACGCCAACCTTAAAAAGTGTACCTTCTGCACGGATCAGGTTGTCCTCCTTGGATTCGTCGTCAGCTCGCAAGGACTTTGAATCGACGAAGAGAAGATCCGTGCCATTCAGGAATGGCCCACGCCAACTAATGCCAGCCAAGTTCGGAGCTTTCATGGATTAGCAAGCTTCTATAGACGATTTGTACGACACTTCAGTACGATTGCCAGCCCATTGACAGCGACCATCAAGAAGAACCAAGATTTCAAGTGGGGCCCGGACCAAGAAAAGTCCTTCCAGTTGTTAAAGGAGCGCCTCACACGCGTACCTGTCTTGACACTGCCAAATTTTGACAAGACTTTTGAGGTATAATGCGATGCTTTAGGTGTAGGCATTGGAGCAGTCCTGACACAGGGTGGAAAACCAATAGCCTACTTTAGCAAAACATTAAGCGGCACAGCTCTAAACTACCCTACATACGACAAGGAGCTCTACGCATTGGTCCGAGCTTTACAAACATGGCAATATTACCTGCTCTCGAGAGAATACGTCATACACACGGACCATCAGACACTCCAACACCTCAAGGGTCAGACGATGCTCAAGAAAAGGCACGCTCGGTGGTTGGAGTTTATCGAGACATTCCCGTACGTCATCAAGTACAAGAAAGGTGCAGACAATGTCGTCGCTGATGCATTATCCCGCAGACACAGCCTGATTTCGGTCATAGAGTCAAAGGTTATGGGTTTTGAAATGCTCAGGGACCTGTACGCTGAAGATCACGAATTCAAGGAAGCTTTCAAATAACATGAACAGGGCAAGTACAGCCGCTTCTACTTGTTTGATGGATTTCTCTTCAAGGACAAGCGTCTTTGCATTCTCGGCGGATCAGTTCGCAAACTTCTCCTGAGAGAGGCCTATGGTGGCGGATTAATGGGACATTTTGGCATTGCCAAGACCTTGAGTATGCTCAAGGAACACTTCTATTGGCCGCGTCAATGCCGAGATGTGGAAGCCCATTGCGAGAAATTCCTTGTCTGCAAACGGTCTAAGGCTAAGATGCACCCCCAAGGCCCATACATGCCACTTCCGGTTCCGTCGTCCCCTTGGACGGATATCTTGATGGACTTCGTGCTTGGCTTGCCACAAGTTCATCACAAGGACTCCATCCTCGTCATAGTAGATCGTTTCTCTAAGATGACACACTTCATACCATGCAGCAAGACGAACGATGCAATTCAGACGGCGAATTTGTTCTTCCGAGAGATAGTTCGTTTGCACGGCATTCCCCGTACCATTGTGTCCGACAGGGACACCAAGTTCCTCAGTCATATATGGCGAGTACTGTGGAAGAAACTTGGCACAAACTTACTCTTCTCTACGACATATCACCCACAGACGGATGGTCAGATCGAGATCGTCAACAGGACACTCTTCTAGATGTTGCGAGTGACAATTGGTCGTAACCTGAAGAACTGGCTCGAATGCCTTCCCTATGTTGAGTTTGCCTACAACAGAGCAGTCCATTCCAGAACTAAGAAGACACCATTTGAGATCGTCTACGGCTTCAACCCCACTACTCCAGTTGAATTTGCCCCCACTCCACTCGGAGAAGTTGTTAGCTTGGAGGGAGAAGCCAAAGCGGAGTATGTCAAGCGCTTCCACCAGGAGGTCAAGGAGAATCTGGAGCGGAGGAACTCTCAGATGGCAAAGCACACCAACAAAGGCAGGAGGCACGTGGTTTTTGAAGAAGGAGATTGGGTCTGGTTGCATCTGCGACCCGAACGTTTTCCCCAACGGCACAAGAGCAAACTGGCACCACGAGAAGATGGCCCTTTCCGAGTCCTACGGCGAATCAACGACAATGCCTACCAGCTGGAACTTCCAGGTGAGTATAATGTTTCCACTACGTTTAATGTTGCTGACTTGGAGTTGTTTGATGCAGGGGGAAACTTTGCTTTGGAGACCAAATCACCTGAAGAGGGAGGGAATGATGAGGACATCGTACCAACGACTGTACGTCGAGTTCCACCAGGACCACTGACACGTTCCAAGGCTCGAGCTTTAGGAGACAAGTTCAACCAACTAATGGAGCAGGTAGATGTCCAGGAGATCACGGATGAAGACCCACCAGATGGTTCAGGAGTTCAGCAAGGCCCCGTTTGTTTCAGCTAAAGAACATTGGAGGTTCCTACTCGAAGACTCTTCCACCTCCGGTGTCTTTACCATCACCATTCGGTAAAGACACCAAAAGACGTTCTAAGAAATTGTACTATTTTTCCTATCTTCCGTTTTGCCCCACTGGGTTTTCCGGAGAAGGTTTTAATGAGGCAACACTCTTAGTGCGCATGATGACGAAGACTTGTTCACACAATCCGCCACCCATCACAATTCTCAGTCAAATTCGGCCTTATTTCATGAACAAGGCTTATCTATCTCATTTCTTTATTATTTAGACCAAGTATGAGTTTAGGGCCTTAAGCCCATATTTTTATGTTTAAGTCATTAGGCCTTAAGCCCATTGTTTTTCTACAGCAGAAAGAACTACATGCTGTTTTTATTTACACTACTTGTTGTTGGGGTTAAATATCATGTTGTTTACCCTAAGTTGTAACTACAAGGCCTATATAAGCCTCACTACTTGCAAGTAATAAGACAATTCGATTTTCATAAACAAAAACCCTAGACTCTACTTGTCTTTGACGGCTGCATACTCCATTGGATAGCTTGCCTTCGTTCCAAGAAGAACAACCTGGTGTATCACAAGTCTTCCGCAACTTGTGTGGTCCTTTCAATCCACCCCTTATATCCGACTAGCTTCTAAAGGTCTCGAGATTCTCGATCAACAGTTGCACCACCACTAAGCTTACATCAAACCACATTCCTCTCTTGCCACAAAATTAAAGTCAAATTTAATATATATGCAACTATAATAAAATTATTATGAATCAATTAAGAAATATCTACTTATCAAATATCATAAAGATGAAACTGGCGGCAGTGGTGTTTGCTCTTAAAATATGGAGGTCCTACTTGTATGGAGGAACAGTGCAAGTCTTTACTGATCATAAGAGTTTGAAGTATCTGTTCACACAGCCGGATTTAAACCTACGACAAAGACGATGGGTGAAATTCATAGCGGATTACGATCTGATGATCCAGTACCACCCTGGAAAGGCTAATGTAGTGGCCGATGCTCTGAGTAGGCGACAAGCTGATAAGAATGTTTCGAAAGATGTCGAGGCCTTGTCAAGTGCATTAAAAACGGTTCGCCTTGCAGTATTAGAAGGGGAGACCAGCCAACCCCTTGAAATTCAAGTCGTTAATCAGGGAAGCCTAATCCACCGCATCAGAGAAGCTCAAGAGGAGGACGTGGATTTGAAAAACATCTTAGAGGAGCTAAAGGCAAGTGATGAGAGGAATGATAAAGGGTACCATTTAGCAGAAGATGGGACTTTACTGATGAATGAGAGGATTGCAGTACCGAAACGAGAAGAGTTAAAGAAAGAAATATTGAGAACTGCACATCAGTCTCTGCTAAGCATACATCCAGGAAGCACTAAGATGTACCGGGACATCAGACGATACTACCACTGGCCAGGAATGAAAAAGGCAGTAGCAGAATGGGTTGCTCAATGTCAGGTGTGTCAGCAAGTCAAGGTTGAGCACCAAGTGCCGGGAGGACTATTACAGAGTTTACCAATCCCAGAGTGGAAATGGGAGGCAGTAGCGATGGACTTCATCACCGGTTTACCTATCGCCCCAGGCCAGGGTAATGATACCATCTGGGTCATTGTGGATCTTTTAACAAAGTCAGCGCACTTTCTCCCAGTCAGGCTGAATGATCGTTTCAAAACAATAGCTCGGTTATATCTGAAGGAGATTGTGAAGTTACATGGTGTACCCGCAAACATCGTGTCAGATAGAGATCCAAGATTTACGGCACGGTTCTGGAAAGCCTTTTAGGATGCCTTGAGCACAGAATTACACATAAGTACGGCATTCCACCCTGAGACGGATGGACAGACTGAGAGGACCATCCGAACGATCGAGGACATGCTCCGGATGTGCATCCTTGATTTGGCTGGGACATGGGAACAGCATCTCCCATTGGTCGAATTCTCGTACAACAACAGCTACCATTCAAGCATCGGGATGTCACCATATGAGGCTTTATATGGACGCCCGTGTCGTACACCTATGTGTTGGGTGGAAGTAGGAGAAAGAAAAATGTTCGGTCAGGAGATTGTGGACGAGACCACGGAGAAGATCCGAATAGTTAAGCAGAACATGAAGAAAGCTCAAGATCGGCAAAAGAAATACGCAGATCACCATCGAAGGGATTTGACATATTCAGTTGGCGACTGGGTCTACTTGAAGGTAGAAGCGCAGAAAGGAAAAGATCGGTTTGGGGAAGTTGGGAAGCTAGCTACACGGTTTATATGACCATATCGAATCATTGAGAGAATTGGAGAGGTAGCTTATCGGCTAGATCTACCAGCAGACATGGCATTACACCCGGTCTTTCACATTTCAATGCTGCGGAAGCATGTCAGGGATCCAACTGAGATAAAGCCGCAAAGGATCGAGGAGCTACGGCCAAACCTCACATATACGGAAGGTCCAATCAGAGTAGGAGAGAGACGGATCAAGAAGTTAAAGAACCGTGAGATTTCCCAAGTTCAGGTTTTCTGGGGGAAGCAACACCGTATAATTACCACTTGGGAAGATGAGGACCGTTTTCGTGAAAGATATCCCGAGCTATTCACTGCTGGTACCGAAGTTGATGTATGAATTCGAGGACGAATTCTCATAAGGAGGGGAGAATGTAATGCCCCGTTCCTTAGGACGACCATACGGCATAGTCGCGGTCGAGAAAGGTCAGTTGTGTTGGTACGGATGGTCGTACCGCGGAATGTAGGGCCGGTCATCCGCTGGAAAATTTGGTCAGAGAATGAGGTGGCGATGATATGGCGATGATGTGGCATGGCATGGAATCTGGCTGGAATTTCACTAATGGTGAATGATGGGGATTTCTACTTAGTCCTTTTTAATCATTTTTTTTTAATTAAGTAGAATTTTGATTAAGTGGGACAGGTGTAGAGATTTAAGGGTGTTAAGAGATTTAGTGGGACAGGTGTCTTAATTTAGTGAAATTAAACTAATTAGTGGGGCATGTGTCAAGGTAAAGCCATGCATTTTCACCTTATAAATACCCCACTTGTTACCTTAATCCATGTTTTTAGAAATCTGAAGTTTAAAAGCTTTATATTAAGAGAGTTAGAGAGAGAAAGAGGCGCCTGGTGAGAGGCTGTGTAACCGTGAGGAAAGGAGGCCATCTGCGAGTGTCCACAAGCCTGTCCGAGTGTTAGGCCGTTCATCAGTACGTGTTCTGTGAGTTGGCCCGAATCCTGCTTAGGGGTCATCAAATCTACACTGGACTGTTCCGTTCTCCTTCCACAACCTTGCCTTTATCTGCAAGAACGAGTTCGGTCAGCTAATGCTGAGTGAGCTGGTCGAAAAATACTATCTAACCCATCCCGCAATAATGCAAGTAAACTCAAACAAGATCAATCATGATAAGACCAATGTACTTATAACTCAACAGACAGCTCAACCAAACTTGACTTCTAATCTACCCATGCGCGCCGTGACCTTAGCCTATTCCTTCCCGTCCCGGTCAGGTCCTTAGCCACACAGGCTACAAGGCACCTACGAAGATGGACGGTACTCACTGCCCCGGTCAGGTCCTTAGTCACCAAGACTACAAGGCACCTACGAAGATGGGCTTTAGCCTGGCAAGTCGCTCACAGGATGGTGGCAAGTCATCCCTCGCATGCACATGGAATAGCTAAGTCACCAACTCCCCATACTTCCCACAATAACCATACAACCACTTAACCATGAAACCACTTCGCAATACCTTTGATCCGGCCCAGGTCCATTTATTTAATCGACTGTGCAACAATCAAACAAGAACATGCACAGCCGACCAAATAGGACCTGAACTAGATTTAGGGTACACTAATGGATTCACTTAATCAAAAATCAACCCTAACTCATCATGCATGCGACTAATTGTGATACATAACCGAAAATTAACTAAAACTCAATATGCATGCAACCAACGAAATTCAACGGCCTAACACTCGGACAGGCTTGTGGACACTCGCGGATGGCCTCTTTTCCTCACGGTTGCACAGCCTCTCACCAGGCGCCTCTTTCTCTCTCTAACTCTCTTAATATAAAGCTTTTAAACTTCAGATTTCTAAAAACATGGATTAAGGTAACAAGGGGGGTATTTATAAGGTGAAAATGCATGGCTTTACCTTGACACCTGTCCCACTAATTAGTTTAATTTCACTAAATTAAGACACCTGTCCCACTAAATCTCTTAACACCCTTAAATCTCTACACCTGTCCCACTTAATCAAAATTCTACTTACTTAATTAAAAAAAAAATGATTAAAAAGGACTAAGTGGAAATCCCCATCATTCACCATTAGTTAAATTCCAGCTAGATTCCACGCTATGCCACATCATCGCCATATCATCGCCACCTCATTCTCTGACCAAATTTTCCAGCGGATGACCGGCCCTACATTCCGAGGTACGACCATCCGTACCAACACAACTGACCTTTCTCGACCGCGACTATGCCGTATGGTCGTCCTAAGGAACGGGGCATTACATTCTCCCCTCCTTATGAGAATTCGTCCTCGAATTCATACATCAACTTCGGTACCAGCAGTGAATAGCTCGGGATATCTTTCACGAAAACGGTCCTCATCTTCCCAAGTGGTAATTATACGGTGTTGCTTCCCCCAGAATACCTGAACTTGGGAAATCTCACGGTTCTTTAACTTCTTGATCCGTCTCTCTCCTACTCTGATTGGACCTTTCGTATATGTGAGGTTTGGCCGTAGCTCCTCGATCCTTTGCGGCTCTATCTCAGTTGGATCCCTGACATGCTTCCGCAGCATTGCCATGTCTGCTGGTAGATCTAGCCGATAAGCTACCTCTCCAATTCTCTCAACGATTCGATATGGTCCTATAAACCGTGTAGCTAGCTTCCCAACTTTCCCAAACCGATCTTTTCCTTTCTGCGCTTCTACCTTCAAGTAGACCCAGTCGCCAACTGAATATGTCAAATCCCTTCGATGTTGATCTGCGTATTTCTTTTGCCGATCTTGAGCTTTCTCCACCCAACACATAGGTGTACGACACGGGCGTCCATATAAAGCCTCATATGGTGACATCCCGATGCTTGAATGGTAGCTGTTGTTGTACGAGAATTCGACCAATGGGAGATGCTGTTCTCATGTCCCAGCCCAATCAAGGATGCACATCCGGAGCATGTCCTCGATCGTTCAGATGGTCCTCTCAGTTTGTCCATCCGTCTCAGGGTGGAATGTCGTACTTATGTGTAATTCTGTGCCCAAGGCATCCTGAAAGGCTCTCCAGAACCGTGCCGTAAATCTTGGATCTCTATCTGACACGATGTTTGCGGGTACACCATGTAACTTCACAATCTCCTTCAGATATAACCGAGCTAGCGTTTTGAAACGATCATTCAGCCTGACTGGGAGAAAGTGTGCTGACTTGGTTAAACGATCCACAATGACCCAGATGGTATCATTACCTCGGCCTGGGGTGATAGGTAAACCGGTGATGAAGTCCATCGCTACTGCCTCCCATTTCCACTCTGGGATTGGTAAACTCTGTAATAGTCCTCCCGGCACTTGGTGCTCAACCTTGACTTGCTGACACACCTGACATTGAGCAACCCATTATGCTACTGCCTTTTTAATTCCTGGCCAGTGGTAGTATCGTCTGATGTCCCGGTACATCTTAGTGCTTCCTGGATGTATGCTTAGCAGAGACTGATGTGCAGTTCTCAATATTTCCTTCTTTAACTCTTCTTGTTTCGGTACTGCAATCCTCCCATTCATCAGTAAAGTCCCATCTTCTGCTAAATGGTACCCTTTATCATTCCTCTCATCACTTGCCTTTAGCTTCTCTAAGATCTTTTTCAAATCCACGTCCTCCTCTTGAGCTTCTCTGATGCGGTGGATTAGGCTTGCCTGATTAACGGCTTGAATTCCAAGGGGTTGGCTGGTCTCCCCTTCTAATACTGCAAGGCGAACCGTTTTTAATGCACTTGACAAGGCCTCGACATCTTTTGAAACATTCTTATCAGCTTGTCGCCTACTCAGAGCATCGGCCACTACATTAGCCTTTCCAGGGTGGTACTGAATCTTCAGATCGTAATCCGCTATGAATTCCATCCATCGTCTTTGTCGTAGGTTTAAATCCGGCTGTGTGAACAGATACTTCAAACTCTGATGATCAGTAAAGACTTGCACCGTTCCTCCATACAAGTAGGACCTCCATATTTTAAGAGCAAACACCACTGCCGCCAATTCCAAATCATGCGTCGAATAATTCTCCTCGTGTTTCCGAAGCTGCCTGGATGCATATGCTATAACCTTACCATTCTGCATTAGTACACAGCCAAGCCTTACCCGGGATGCACCGGTGTAGATGGAGTATGGTTGGTTCGGTTCAGGTAATACTAATATGGGTGCGGTCGTCAAGACTTCCTTCAACTGATCGAACGCCTTGGCAGTTTCTGCGGTCCACTGGAACTGAACTCCCTTACCGGTCAGTCTGGTTAGAGGTTTGGCTTTGGAGGAGAAATTTAGAAATTTTTGACAAATTTCCTATAATACCCAGCTAAGCCCAAGAAGCTTCTGATTTCCGAGGCATTAGTCGGTTGTGGCCATTCTTTAATCACCGCGATCTTCTCTGGGTCTACAGATACTCCATGCTCCGATACTCGATGACCTAAGAATTCTATTTCTTTCCTCCAGAACTTACACTTGCTGAACTTGGCAAACAATTGTTGTTCCCGCAGTCGTCCCAACACTAGTCGTAGATGCTGCTCGTGTTCTTCCGCATTCTTGGAATAGATAAGTATGTCATCAATGAAAATGATGGCAAAATTATCTAGATACTCTCGGAAGACCTCATTCATGAGTAGCATGATTGCAGCTGGAGCGTTTGTCAATCCAAACGGCATCACCACGAATTCATATTGCCCATACCGTGTGCGGAAAGCTGTTTTCGGAATGTCTGCTTCTGAGATAGGTATCTGATGGTATCCCGATGCTAAATCGATCTTTGAAAATACTTTGGCTCCTTGAAGTTGGTCTAATAATTCATCAATCCTTGGCAGATGGTACTTGTCTTTAATGGTTATGTTGTTGATTTCCCGATAATCAATACATAACCTCATACTCCCGTCCTTCTTCTTGACAAACAAGACTGGTGCGCTCCATGACAATGAACTTGGTCTGATAAATCCTTTCTCTATCAAATCTTCCAGTTGCTTCTTTAATTCAGCCATCTCTGCTGGTGCCATCCGGTACGGTGCTTTAGCAATAGGAGTCGCTCCGGGTTCCAGCGTGATCGTGAGCGGGTTGGGCCGCGGTGGTGGCACGCCTTCCAGTGATTTGAAAACATCCTCGAACTCCCAGACAACTGGGATGTCCGATAACTCCGGTTCCTGGGTCAGTCCCTCGTCGCTTACCATCAAGGTTACGAGATATGCTTCTCCCTCTTGCAACTCTTGTTCCATTCGCAAGGCCGACAAGAACATTGCCTTGGCACTAGGCTCGAATCCCCGAAACTGAATACTCACACCTCCTTCTCTTCTGATATGCATTTTTCCTTTACCACAATCTAACCGAGCCTTGTAACGCGATAGCCAGTCCATCCCCAAAATCACCTCGTGTCGATCCAATGCTGTTACCAGTAGGTCCGCTAGGAATTCCACTTCGTCGATCTTAATGGGGACATCTAAGATTTTATTCTCATCTTTCAAGGTTTGGGTTCTTGGGGTCCTAATGGAGACATCTACTTCTATTATGGTAAAAGTTCCCTTAAAGGTCCGCACTACCTCAGGCGAGACAAAACTATGAGTAGCGCCTGAGTCGAACAGAACAAAGGCCAAGCTATCACCCACTCACAGGGTTCCTATCCAATCATAACTCATTCATTCATCTACTCATGCAACATCAATCCATTAACAATTAAAGCAAGTTTAGGCTTATGGCAAAGGTGGTTCGATTGACCGTGCAACAATCAAACAAGAACATGCACGACCAATCTTTAACTCTGCCATGTCATCCTGGTCTAAGCCCACGTTAAAATTGACCAACGTGCAACAATTAAACAAGAACATGCACGATCGATCTCTTAAAACTCGAGCCTGACCCGAATGCCATTAACATGAGTTCAACCACCCAAACCCTAAACCTAAACACACATTCAAGAGATCAACTACCCAGGATTTAGCCCAACGTACCTGCTATCAGGGGAGAGGGTCGTGAAGGGCCAGCCTGGTTCGTATCAATCGCGTACACTCTTCCTGCTTGTTGTTGTTGTTGAGCCGGTGGTGGTCCGATAGCCAAACGCTTTGGCCCTGCTTGGATTGCTGGTGGTGGTGGTCTCCGGAAGTTCTGCCCTTTAGGACACTGTGCAGAGTAATGTCCTATCTCCCCACAACTCCAACACGTAGTGTTTTGTGGTCTCATGGTCGTAATCTCATAAGTATTCGAAGTATGACCACTCCGTCCGCAACGATAGCAAGTCGGGACTGGTCTAGTATTACCAGTGGCAGGTCGATCATAACGCCCTCTTCGTCCTTGTTCTCCTCTCCTCGGTCTTTCCTGCCTCTGAGCGATGCTTTCATAATATTTCTGTTCACCCATCAAAGCTTCCTCCATATTAACGACCATCTCGATCAGGGTTGATAGATCCGGACAAGATACGGTCCTAAGTCTGCAGAATAGATCGGGACGCAGTCCATGGAGGAATTTCCGCATTGTAGCTTCTTCATCATGAGTCCCGTATCTGGCAAAACGACGAAGCCTAGTGAACTCTGCCTCGTAGTCACAAACCTTTCTTTCGCCTTGCGTCAGCTGTGCGTATTGGGTTTCTAGGCGGTCCCGTGCCTCCGCGGGAAAGTATTTCTTCAAAAACTCGGTGCGAAATTGAACCCATGCTTCTTCTGGCGCTTGGCAATACTCAAGTCGTCGTTCTCGGGTCTCCCACCAGTTGGCCGCGTCTTGGTCTAGGTAGTAAACTGCCACATCCTTCTTGAATGTCTCTGGGCATCTAGTGGCGCTAAAGTTACTTTCCAGGCGTCTCAACCACGAGTCTGCCTTGAACGGATCTGTACCTCCATTGTATTTTTCCGTTCCTAGGTTCCGCATGGCAGTAACAATTTCTAAATAACTCGGGGTGCTTGATAGAGGTTGTCGTAATCGCTCAAGTCCTTCTATCAAACGATTACACAGCTGTTCCATCATATGGGGTTGATTACCACGCTCCTGGTTACTAGACTCTGCGCCGCTCTCTCTCAGTTCAAGTGAATCTGATTCTGGCCCTTGCCCATTCTGTGCATCGTACTCTTCCTGACCAGGTACATGCCCCACTGACTCTTCAGCTTCTGAGCCTTGATACGAATCACGGTTACCCCTCAGATCCCTACACAGTGGCATCTGCAAAACAGTACACTTGTTACGAACTCGTTCTGGATGGGCGTACCTTAGGACGACCAGAACGCCCATTCTGTACAGCCGCCCATACGTCCGTCAGTTCATACCGCACGGTCGACCAGCCAACCGTCTGCTCGACCATACGTACGACCGTCCCGCACCCGTCCGTTCATCCGCAGGCTAGTGCGATTTTCACCTTGGGAATTATTAATTATTTATGCATGCATTCATTAGTGGAGAAGGACAGATGGCAAAATCCACTAAGTATGAATTAATTAATTTATAAGCTTGCATGAGTGGAGGAGGACAGCTGACGATTCCACTTTGCATGCAAAAATGGTGGTTTTCATGCATTGGTTTATTCAGCATGATGAACACTTGGCAAAATCTACTATCTCCATTCCTTGCTTATAAATACCACCCCCTGGCCTCACTTAAACCATTTCCACCCTTTTTACCAAGCTGTAGAGTTTAGAGAGAAGTTAGAGAAATCCTTAGAGAGAGAGAGAGGAGTTTTGGCCGTGAGTGAAGGGAGGAGGAGGAGAGGCTGTCCGTGAGCTGCCTAGTCCGTTCCTTAGGAGATTTGCCCTGTGAGTTGGATTTTTCTCCTTTGCAAGAATGTGGTTAATGAGTTCGGTTTGATTTCAAAAAGGTTTTAAAAATTCGGTTTTCAAAGGTTTTAAATCGGTTTTCAAAATGGTTTTCAAATCGGTTTTTAAAAGGTTTTCAAAATCGGTTTTCAAAGATTGCATGCATGGTTTTCAATCAGTTTGGATTTTAAAATCCAAGCTTAGTATTTATAAAATTATTATGGGTATTATTAAGTATGTTTTTCAAAGTATTTTCTTAAAAAAAGTTTATGCATGCAAGTTTTCAAAGGTTTTTCATTTATTCTTTTTATACTTTAAGTGTTTAGTTAGAAAGGATTTTTATGAAGTTTATGAAAGTTATATGCATGTTAAAATGGAGGTTTAGATTTCGTGATTGCATGATTGATTATGGTGAAGTATGATTCTGACATTGCATTAAGTATGATCTTATGAGCTTGGATTCATGTGTTATAATTTGAGTTGCATGCTTAATTATTTGTTAACGGTTTGATGTGGTTATGAGTCAGTCGATGTTTGCATGTTCTGGTTTGACTGAGTTGTTGAGTTAGGTCTAAGGATGCCATTAGTAGAACTTTAGGTTTGGTATAGGTCTTATTTGATTGGCTGTACATGTTCTTGTTTGATTGTTGTGCAGTTAGTCAAATAAATAGGCCTAGACTGGACCGAAGGCGATACGAAGTGGTGTCTGGTCTAGGAAGACGTTGTTGTTATGTTGTCCATAAGAGAAACGGTGATTCGCATGTGACTTGGGTTATGGAATTGAGTTGTGGTGATTTTGTGACTTAGCTATTCCGTGTGCATGCGAGGGATGACTTGCCACCATCCTGTGAGCGACTTGCCAGGCTAGCGCCCATCTTCGTAGGTGCCTGTAGCATGTAGCTAAGGACCTGACCGGGGCAGTGAGTACCGTCCATCTTCGTAGGTGCCTTGTAGCCTGTGTGGCTAAGGACTTGACCGGGACGGGAAGGGAATATGCTAAGGTCACGGCGTGCATGGGTAGATTCCACCGAAGCAAGGGCTGTCGGTGAGATAAGTGATGTTGAGTCTAGACTTGTGTTCGGTCTATGAGTCGTTGAATCCTAGTGTTGAGTAGGACTATGTGCGGTTGTTTCTATCTGATCTTTATGTTTATTGTTCTTGTGTGTGCTTGCTCATCGGGTTGGGGTTAAGTTTTTATTATGTATTTTACATCCGCTCACTCAGCATATAGCTGACCGAACTCATTCTTGCAGATCCCGCAAGTTAGTTGGAAGAAAGGCGTGGCGGTTCCGGTGTAGATTTCTTCCCCATTTCCCTTGTCTTAGAGTATGTATGCGGTTGTAACATTTTTTGACAGTTATGTGTACTTACAACCGTTATATCGGCTTTAGGTCGGGTTGCTGTTTCAGATTTAGTTATGTGTTGGATCTTGGTTGTAGAACCTTTGAGATTTTTAATTAAGTATTTGTTTCGGTTTTATCATAAGCTTGTTCTTTCCTTTTAAGATTTTATGTTCTGAAGTCTCGGCCGAGCATACCCGACCATGATATCCGGTCTTGGTTCAGAAACCTCGACCGTGAAAGAGTCTTAATCGGGGTTCGGATCTTGTGAGTTCGGGCTTTCGGAATATGTTCGGAAGAACAGACAAGCGGGATTCGGGCCTATCGTAGCACCTTCGGTCTACTAGGAACGGGGGGTAGCTAGGCTTGGGTATTTTGATTCATATCAATAGCATTCAAGTCGTTTGAGTTTTAGGAGATGGGTCGTGCATGTTCTTGTTTGATTGTTGCACGATCTATCGAATTTAACTCGGACTTAGATTTGGGGGTAATGATAGAGTCAATAGTCGGTCGTGCATGTTCTTGTTTGATTGTTGCACGACAGATCGGATTACCCTCGCCATGAACCTGAATTGCATGAATATAGCTCAGTCGGGTCTGTTGCTGTTAGAGTTGTTGCTTTAGGCGTGCCTAGCCTATAGCCTTGTTTCCTTAGTTTATAAGTTAAATATAGGGTGTTCTCAGATTCCTTAGTCATGGTGAAGTGTGCTGCCCTTCCATTAAGTTAGTAGCCTCGAGTTATAGAGAATCCTTTGATGGAGCCTTCGGTGAGTAGCTGCCTAATTAGGGTTCCTAAAAGCCAAACCCTTTAAACCTTCCCGGGTTGTTGCCAAGTGTGCTGAGGAAGCTGTGTGAGTTGTTGCTGTCGTAAGTGACCAAGTTCGGTAGGGGAAGCATTGTGATGGTTAAGATCGAAGTGAGCTATGGCCTGAAGAAAAAGATGAAGGAAGTTAAGAAAATGGGTGCAAGCGAGCAAGACTAGACCAGGGGATGACCAAGATGGACAATCAATCATGATGAAGTTGATGTGAGCATCGGGGTGCTAAGAACAGGAGACCAGACGGATGAACGATCAGGACGAACGCATGGATAATTGCCAGACGTTCTGGAAATACCCATTACGGACATCCCAGACGTATAGCATGAATAAACCACGAATGATCACTAGTGGCTGACCAAGGCCATTGGAGTCTGATAACAATCTAGGCGGAGCAACCAGGAAGAGATGTTATGGTTGAATCTCGGTTTAGTGGAACCATTAGCATACCCTAGATCTAGCTCGGGTTCTATTTGGTCAGCTGTGCATGTTCTTGTTTGATTGTTGCACAGTTGGTCAAATAAATGAACCTTGGCCGGATTGAAGGTATTGCAAAGTGGTAACACGATTAGTGATGATGGTAATGAAAGTATTTACGAAGCTGTTGCCAAGAAGAACCAGTCCACGCAGATGGAGTTCCAAGTCTACCGAAGGACGAAAAAACTTAAGGAATGAAGGATTGATTTGAGAGTTGGAGGAACCAAGGAAGGTTTCCGAATTCAAGATTCCGGAATATAGATCATCGAGTATCAAACCTTTGAGAGGCATTCCGAGCTATGCACCAAGGAAGTAAGAGTTGAGTTGTGAATTCGGGGACGAATTCCTATAAGGAGGGGAGAATGTAATGCCCCGTACCTTAGGTTGGACGAAACGACCATTCCAAACGAACGCCCGTACGTCCGTCAGTTCATACTACACGGTCGACCAGCCAACCGTCCGCGTGACCAGCCGTACGCCCGTCCTGCACCCGTCCGTTCACGCGCAGGATGATGTGGATTCCACTTTGGTGAATAAATTAATTATTATGCATGCATGCATCAGTGGAGTGTACAGCTGGCAAATTCCACTAAGTATGAATTAATTAATGTATAAGCTTGCATGAGTGGAGGAGGACAGATGGCGATTTCCACTTTGCATGTGAAAAGGGTGGTTTTCATGCATTTGTCCATTCAGCATGAAGAAAACTTGGCAAAATCCACTATCTCCATTCCTTGCTTATAAATACCACTCCCTGCCTTCACTTAAACCATTTCCACCTTTTTACCAAGCTGTAGAGTTTAGAGAGAAGTAGGAGAAATCGCTAGAGATAGAGAGAGAGAGAGAGAGAGAGGGTCTTTAGCTGTGAGCTAGGAGGAGAGGGAGCTTGGCCGTGAGCTAGGGAGGAGGAGGAGAGGCTGTCCGTGAGCTACCTAGTCCATTCCTTAGGAGCTTTGCCCTGTGAGTTGGATTCTTCCTTTTTGCAAGAATGTGGTTAATGAGTTCGGTTTTATTTTAAAAGGCTTTCAAATCGTTTTTTTTAAAAGGGTTTTCAATCGGTTTTCAAAAAGGTTTTCAAAAAGGTTTTCAAATCGTTTTCAAAGGTTTTAAAAATCGGTTTCCAAAGATTGCATGCATGGTTTTCAATAAGTTTGGATTTTAAAATCCAAGCTTATTATTTATAAAATTATTATGGGTATTATTAAGTATGTTTTCAAAGTATTTTCTTAAAAAGTTCATGCATGCAAGTTTTCAAAGGTTTTTCATTTATTCTATTTATACTTTAATTGTTTGGTTTAAGAAGGATTTTTATGAAGTTTATGAAAGTTATATGCATGTTAAAATGGAGGTTTAGATTTCGTGTTGCATGATTGATTATGGTGAAGTATGATTCTGACATTGCATTAAGTATGATCTTATGAGCTTGAGTCATGAATTATAATTTGAGTTGGATGTTTAAGTGTCAGTCTGTTGTGCAGTTAGTCAAATAAATAGGCCTAGACTGGACCGAGGGCGATACGAAGTGGTGTCTGGTCTAGGAGGACGTTTGTTGTTGTGTTGTCCATACGAGAAACGGTGACTCGCATGTGACTTGGGTTATGGGATTGAGTTGTGGGGATTTTGTGACTTAGCTATTCCGTGTGCATGCGAGGGATGGCTTGCCACCATCCTGCGAGCGACTTGCCAGGCTAGTGCCCGTCTTCGTAGGTGCCTGTAGCATGTAGCTAAGGACCTGACCGGGGCAGTGAGTACCGTCCATCTTCGTAGGTGCCTTGTAGCCTGTGTGGCTAAGGACCTGACCGGGACGGGAAGGGAATAGGCTAAGGTCACGGCGCGCATGGGTAGATTCCACCGAAGCAAGGGCTGTCGGTGAGATAAGTGATGTTGAGTCTAGACTTGTGTTCGGTCTATTAGTCGTTGAGTCCTAGTGTTGAGTAGGAATATGTGCGGTTGTTTCCATCTGATCTTTATGTTTATTGTTCTTGTGTGTGCTTGCTCATCGGGTTGGGGTTAAGTTTTATTATGTATTTTACATCCGCTCACTCAGCATATAGCTGATCGAACTCATTCTTGCAGATCCCGCAAGTTAGTTGGAAGAAAGGCGTGGCGGTTCCGGTGTAGATTTCTTCCCTATTTCCCTTGTCTTAGAGTATGTATCCGGTTGTAAGATTTTTCGACACTTATGTGTTCTTACAACCGTTATATCGGCTTTAGGTCGGGTTGTTGTTTCAGATTTAGTTATGTGTTGGATCTTGGTTGTAGAACCTTTGAGATTTTTAATTAAGTATTTCTTTCGGTTTTATCGTAAGCTTGTTCTTTCCTTTTAAGATTTTATGTTCTGATGTCTCGGCCGAGCATACCCGACCATGATATCCGGTCTTGGTTCAGAAACCTCGACCGTGAAGGAGTCTTAATCGGGGTTCGGATCTTGTGAGTTCGGGCTTTCAGACTATGTTCGGAAGAACAGACAAGCGGGATTCAGGCCTATCGTAGCACCTTCGGTCTACTAGGGACGGGGGTGTTACAAGGTGGTATCAGAGCACCTTGTAACGCCCCCGATCCTACTAGACCGAAGGTGTTATGATAGGCCCGAATCCTGTCCGACCGTTCTTCCGAATATAGTTCGAAAGCCCGAATAGACACGATCCGAAACCCGATTAAATCAACTCCATCTCATTCAAGGTTCCATGACCAAGAACGGACATCCTTGTTGAGGTTAGCCCGGCCAGGACTTAGGTATTCAGAACTTAAAATTTAACTAAGACTTTAATAAAATATACGAAAAACCTCCATTTTATATATTAAACATACTTCTAAAAGTTCTTACAAAACCCGATTACAACACTTGCGAAAGTGTTATACTTCCTATGAAATTTACACAAGTCCAAAAGAAACATACTTTCTACTAAGGGGTCTTCAAATCTACACTGGACTGTTCCGCCCTCCTTCCACAACCTTACCTTTATCTGCAAGAACGAGTTCGGTCAGCTAATGCTGAGTGAGCTGGTCGAAAAATACTATCTAACCCATCCCGCAATAATGCAAGTAAACTCAAACAAGATCAATCATGATAAGACCAATGTACTTATAACTCAACAGACAGCTCAACCAAACTTGACTTCTAATCTACCCATGCGCGCCGTGACCTTAGCCTATTCCTTCCCGTCCCGGTCAGGTCCTTAGCCACACAGGCTACAAGGCACCTACGAAGATGGACGGTACTCACTGCCCCGGTCAGGTCCTTAGTCACCAAGACTACAAGGCACCTACGAAGATGGGCTTTAGCCTGGCAAGTCGCTCACAGGATGGTGGCAAGTCATCCCTCGCATGCACATGGAATAGCTAAGTCACCAACTCCCCATACTTCCCACAATAACCATACAACCACTTAACCATGAAACCACTTCGCAATACCTTTGATCCGGCCCAGGTCCATTTATTTAATCGACTGTGCAACAATCAAACAAGAACATGCACAGCCGACCAAATAGGACCTGAACTAGATTTAGGGTACACTAATGGATTCACTTAATCAAAATCAACCCTAACTCATCATGCATGCGACTAATTGTGATACATAACCGAAAATTAACTAAAACTCAATATGCATTCAACTAACGAAATTCAACACATTATTAAAACAAGATCATTAATGCACAGCAATGCATCATGCAAACAATCCCAATATCCTAACCGAACTCGGATCAACTGTCTTGCTTTAAAAGAAAAATAAAAGACCAACTCACAGAACACGGACTGATGAACGGCCTAAGACTCGGACAGGCTTGTGGACACTCGCGGATGGCCTCCTTTCCTCACAGTTGCACAGCCTCTCACCAGGCGCCTCTTTCTCTCTCTAACTCTCTTAATATAAAGCTTTTAAACTTCATATTTCTAAAAACATGGATTAAGGTAACAAGGGGGGTATTTATAAGGTGAAAATGCATGGCTTTACCTTGACACCTGTCCCACTAATTAGTTTAATTTCACTAAATTAAGACACTTGTCCCACTAAATCTCTTAACACCCTTAAATCTCTACACCTGTCCCACTTAATCAAAATTCTACTTACTTAATTAAAAAAAAATGATTAAAAAGGACTAAGTGGAAATCCCCATCATTCACCATTAGTGAAATTCCAACTAGATTCCACGCCATGCCACATCATCGCCACATCATCGCCACCTCATTCTCTGACCAAATTTTCCAGCAGATGACCGGCCCTACATTCAGCGGTACGACCATCCGTACCAACACAACTGACCTTTCTCGACCGCGACTATGTCGTATGGTCGTCCTAAGGAACGGGGCATTACATTCTCCCCTCCTTATGAGAATTCGTCCTCGAATTCATACATCAACTTCGGTACCAGCAGTGAATAGCTCGGGATATCTTTCACGAAAACGGTCCTCATCTTCCCAAGTGGTAATTATACGGTGTTGCTTCCCCCAGAAAACGTGAACTTGGGAAATCTCACGGTTCTTCAACTTCTTGATCCGTCTCTCTCCTACTCTGATTGGACCTTCCGTATATGTGAGGTTTGGTCGTAGCTCCTCGATCCTTTGCGGCTCTATCTCAGTTGGATCCCTAACATGCTTCCGCAGCATTGAAATATGAAAGACCGGGTGTAATGCCATGTCTGCTGGTAGATCTAGCCGATAAGCTACCTCTCCAATTCTCTCAACGATTCGATATGGTCCTATAAACCGTGTAGCTAGCTTCCCAACTTTCCCAAACCGATCTTTTCCTTTCTGTGCTTCTACCTTCAAGTAGCCCCAGTCACCAACTGAATATGTCAAATCCCTTCGATGTTGATCTGCGTATTTCTTTTGCCGATCTTGAGCTTTCTTCATGTTATGCTTAACTATTCGGATCTTCTCCGTGGTCTCGTCCACAATCTCCTGACCGAACATTTTTCTTTCTCCTACTTCCACCCAACACATAGGTGTACGACACGGGCGTCCATATAAAGCCTCATATGGTGACATCCCGATGCTTGAATGGTAGCTGTTGTTGTACGAGAATTCGACCAATGGGAGATGCTGTTCCCTTGTCCCAGCCCAATCAAGGATGCACATCCGGAGCATGTCCTCGATCGTTCGGATGGTCCTCTCAGTCTGTCCATCCATCTCAGGGTGGAATGCCGTACTTATGTGTAATTCTGTGCCCAAGGCATCCTGAAAGGCTCTCCAGAACCGTGCCGTAAATCTTGGATCTCTATCTGACACGATGTTTGCGGGTACACCATGTAACTTCACAATCTCCTTCAGATATAACCGAGCTAGCGTTTTGAAACGATCATTCAGCCTGACTGGGAGAAAGTGCGCTGACTTGGTTAAACGATCCACAATGACCCAGATGGTATCATTACCCCGGCCTGGGGTGATAGGTAAACCGGTGATGAAGTCCATCGCTACTGCCTCCCATTTCCACTCTGGGATTGGTAAACTCTGTAATAGTCCTCCCGGCACTTGGTGCTCAACCTTGACTTGCTGACACACTTGACATTGAGCAACCCATTCTGCTACTGCCTTTTTCATTCCTGGCCAGTGGTAGTATCGTCTGATGTCCCGGTACATCTTAGTGCTTCCTGGATGTATGCTTAGAAGAGACTGATGTGCAGTTCTCAATATTTCCTTCTTTAACTCTTCTTGTTTCGGTACTGCAATCCTCCCATTCATCAGTAAAGTCCCATCTTCTACTAAATGGTACCCTTTATCATTCCTCTCATCACTTGCCTTTAGCTCCTCTAAGATCTTTTTCAAATCCACGTCCTCCTCTTGAGCTTCTCTGATGTGGTGGATTAGGCTTGCCTGATTAACGGCTTGAATTCCAAGGGGTTAGCTGGTCTCCCCTTCTAATACTGCAAGCCGAACCGTTTTTAATGCACTTGACAAGGCCTCGACATCTTTCTAAACATTCTTATCAGCTTGTCGCCTAAGCATCGGCCACTACATTAGCCTTTCCAGGGTGGTACTGAATCTTCAGATCGTAATCCGCTATGAATTCCATCAATCGTCTTTGTCGTAGGTTTAAATCCGGCTGTGTGAACAGATACTTCAAACTCTGATGATCGGTAAAGACTTGCACCGTTCCTCCATACAAGTAGGACCTCCATATTTTAAGAGCAAACACCACTGCCGCCAAATCCGCACCTCTCGCATATCAGGACCGGCTCCTCCGATCGTCCCATGGATCGGTCAGGTGTGTACCTTCGGGCTTGTTCCAAAGGGTTCAGGGACCTCATGCCTTGCTGCCCCCTCTCAACCTGCTCCGCGGCTAGTGTTCGCTCTACATTCTCCGCTACTCGTACTAAGGTCGGCGGATCCATAATCGGTACCCTCTCTAGACGGATTCACAGCTCAGGCCTCAAACCACTCAAGAACAACTGTACCATCCGATTTTTATCGTTCGGTTCGTAGCGGGTGATCTGTCGAAGTCGGTTAAACTCTGCCTCATACTCCTTCACGGTGCGTCCCAGCTGGGCCAACGAATGGTACTGATCCATTAGTCTTTCCCTGGCTTGAATAGGGAAAAACTCATGGAGAAACTCGCTGCAGAACTGTACCCAGGAGGCTTCAGGGTGGTTACTTATCTCGTTTTCCTTCTCCACTCTATACCACCAGTCTTCCGCGTCCTTCTCCAAGTAATATATTGCGACGTCTCTGCGGTATTCGTCCGGGCACTGCACTGCTTGCAGGTTCAGCTCCAGTCTCTGTAGCCATCCGTTTGCTTCCAAGGGATTTGTACTACCTGCGAATCTGTCCATCTCTAACATCCGCATCCGGAGCAGAATCTCATAGTAGCTTGGTTCAGTCCTTCCTTCTTGGTTTGTGGAAGCATCATCTCCTTCCGTTAGTGCTGATGGTATTGCTACCTGAGCTGGGTCCTGTTGAAAGAATATGAAATTGAGAGATTTGTAGAATGTAGAATGAGAGAATGAGAGATTAGAGAGAATTAGAGAATTAGAGAAAAGAATGATTTATTAGAAAATGAGAATTATGAATACTTCTTTACAAAATGTGAAGGAAGTAAAGTATTTATACTATTATAGTCTAGGCTTGTTTGGATACAAGGATAGCCTTATACTTAAATGGCTTATAAGGATAACATAATTCTATAATACAAACAAGCCTTAGACTCTCCCTTTCACAAACATATAAATCGCCTTTTAACTAGACTTAAAGGCTTTCATAAATTCATCACTTCTTCTTCATTCCAAAACCTTTTCTAGGGAAAAAGAGTATAATACTCCATGTTGGGATCATGAGTATGGAATAGACATGAGACCAAGTCTTGGGTAGATTGATGTACCAACTTTTAGAGAAGCTGTCTTGGTGAATATATCAGCTAGTTGATCCTCACTCCTTGTATAGCAAGGTAAAATGATACCTTTCACAATAGCTTCTCTTACTTTGTGGCAGTCCACTTCTATGTGCTTGGTCCTTTCATGAACACTGAATTGGAGACTATGTGAATGGCGGATTGATTGTCACAATGAATGGTGATAGGCTCCTCACACTTCACGGCTAAGTCTCCCAAAATTTATTTCAGCCAGATGCATTCAGTAGTGAGCTTCCTCATTGCTCTATATTCTGATTCTGCACTAGAGCATGAAACCACCTTTTGTTTCTTGGTTTTCCAAGTCACAAGGTTTCCACCTATAAAAGTACAATAGCCAGTAGTACTTCTCCTATCTTTCCTATCTCCTGCCCAATCTGCATCACAATAACCAACCACATTTGTGTTTTTATTATTACCCATCCAAATACCTTGTTCATGTGTGCCTTTGAGATATCTTAAAATCCGCATGGCCATGTCCCAATGCCTCATCTTTGGCCCTTGCATGTGTTGAGATACCTGATTCACAGCAAAACATAAATCTGGTCTTGTGATGGTTAAATAAATAAGCTTACCAACCACTTTCCTATAGAGCTTAAGATCATGAAAATCAATTTCCTCTTCTAACTCCCCCTTAATTGCGATTTTATAATCTTCTTCTAAGGGTGTTTTGGCTGGCTTAGCTTCCATCATACCTGTGGATGTTAGTAGATCTACATCATACTCTCTTTGAGAAAGAAAGAGACCTTCCTTAAACCTACATACTTCAATTCCTAAGAAGTATTTAAGTTCTCCTAAATCCTTTATGTCAAAGACACTCTTTAAGTAATTTTTATTAGATGCAATACCAATACTATCACTACCAGATATGATTATATCATCTACATAGATAAGAATTACTATGATACCTTCCTTACTCTTTAATGTAAAAAGAGTATGTTCCACTTCAGATCTTTTGAAGCCTTTATCCATTAAAGTAACACTTAATTTGTGGTACCATGCTCTTGGAGATTGCTTAAGGCCATAAATAGCCTTCTTTAGCCTTTGTGTATTACCGCTTCCTACCTCATCCTCTAGGCCAGGTGGAGGTGACATGTAAACCTCTTCTTCTAGTTCACCTTGCAAGAAAGCATTCTTGACATCCATTTGCCACAATTCCCACTCAAGATTAGTAGCAATAGTAAGCACAACATTGACAGAATGGAGCTTAGCTACAGAAGCAAATGTGTCCCTATAATCCTCACCATATGTCTGAGTAAAACCCCTAGCTACCAACCTAGCTTTATATCTATCAATTTCACCATTGCTTTTGTATTTAATGGTAAAAATCCATTTAGAACTTACAGCCTTCTTTCCTTTTGGTAAAGTGGCTGCAGCATATGTACCATTCCTCTCCATAGCTTGTTTCTCATCTGAGATAGCTTCCCTCCATTCCTTTATAGACATAGCTTCTTCATATGTCTTTGGAATCTGCTCATTGTCAAAACTAGAAATAAAAGCAATATGAGTAGAAGGTAAGTGTGCAATATTACAAACTCCCTGATCATGATGAACCACAACATTTCCACTGTAGAAAACTGGTGGATTTCTTTGTCTTGTGCTCCTCCTTAAAACTGTAGGTGGAGCCTCCTCTTCCTCACTCAAAACTTCAATGAGAGTAGGTCTTGATCTTTTGGAAGCTGAGGCCAAAATGGAATCATCTTCTGCTGAGTCTTGTTGAACATGAGTAGATGCTTCTCCCCCCCCCCCATGTTCAAGAGGAGGAAGCCCAGGAGAATCAAGAGATGTTTGCCGAGACAGATGCCGAGAGGAAGCGGCTGGTCCGGATGCATCCGCCGAGCCGGAACGGCCGAGATCTGAGCAGACGTGTGGATTGGCCGGGACTGAGGGGCCTGGACTACATGCTACTGGGGCATTTGACTGAGGTGATGAGGCTGTCTGCTGACTACCTCCTATTCCAATACTTTCCAAGAGTTTTCTTAAGTATTCAGCTTGATTTGTTCTTGTTGATGAGATGTCTTTAAATTGCTCCCAAGTTCCTTCTTCATAGAAACCTTTTTTCTTCTTGGAACTTTACATCTCTAGACACTAAGACTCTTCTAGTCTCTGGGTCATAACATTTGTATCCTTTCTGAGTTGATGAGTATCCAATGAACATAGCTTTAACACTCTTTGGTTCAAGCTTGTTCCTTTGCTCCCTAGGTAGTAACACAAAACAAACACACCCAAAAACTTTCAAATGATCAATAGTGGGCTTATTGTTGTTTAATACGTCAAATGGGGATAGATCATCAAGGACTTTTGTAGGTGTCCTGTTGATTAAGTAGCAGGCTGCTACAAGTGCATCCCCCCAAAATCGCTTAGGCACCTTCATGTGGAACATCATAGTTCTCACAACCTCCATTAGGTGTCTGTTCTTTCTTTCAGCAACTCCATTTTGCTGTGGAGTATAAGGGCAGCTTGTCTGGTGCTCAATGCCATGTTTAGTGAGATGTTCCTGAAGTTTGGTACTAGTGTATTCCCCTCCATTATCTGTTCTAAAGCATTTGATTCTTGCATTGTATTGGTTAGTAACATATGCTTGAAAATTTAAAAATGCATCATACACTCTATCTTTAGAACTAAGAAGAGTAACCCATGTATATTTGGACTTTTCATCAATAAATGTCACAAAATATTTATGGTTTTCTCTAGATGGAAATGGGGATGTCCACACATCAGAATGCACCAATTCAAAACAATTTTCATATTTATGCATTGATTTTTCAAAAACAGTTTTACAATGTTTTCCAAGAATACATGAATCACACAACTCTTTAGGCATTTTTAAACCAGGCACCATTAACTCAAGAGCTCTTGGATGAGGATGTCCTAGTCTAGCATACCATAAATCAGAATCAGTACTGAATGTATGAGGCTGAAAAACCGATTCTAATGCACTACAACTAGCCATATTATCAAGCACATACAAGTCATCTTTTGTGGTTCTTTGTCCAAAACATCTCCTAGTTTCAATATCCTGAAAATAGAAATCATTAGGACCAAATATTGCATGACAATTCAGATCAGTAGTAGCTCTTTTAACTGATAACAAGTTAGATGTAAAAGATGGCATATAAAATGCTTTAGATTCTTTATCAAACAACTTCAATTTTCCTATGCCTTTGATTGGTACTTTGATTCCATTAGCAATAAGAACATTTCCTAAGGCAGGTTCTACATTCTCTAGCAATTCTAAATCACTAATCATGTGATGTGAAGCACCAGAATCAACAACCAAAGATTTAGGAGTATGAGAAGTAAAAAGAGTTTGAAAACAAGCATGAAAAGTTTTACCCATCACATTGCTATCCTTTAGGGCCTTGATAAGGGCTTCTAAGTCTGATCTTGTAACAAATTCTGATGCTTGTGACATGGTATTAGTAGAGGCTGAGACAGGAAGTGAACCGCTGCTTCCAACTGCCCTTGATGACCCAATACCGTGAGCTTGCCTGGCCGAGGGCATGGCCAGCTGCTGTGGAGGGCGTGAAGCCAATGATGGCTTCAGATGAGGGTGGAGTTCCCAGCAATCCTTCTTTGCATGGCCATCCTTCTTGCAATGATCAAAAAATTGCCTCCTCTTCCTAGAAACATTTGCTGGCCTGAAAGAACTTTTGTGAGCAGATACTAGTTCAGCTTTGTTGCCAAACAATCCATGTGATCCTTGCTCCTTTTGAATTTGAGCACACACTTCTTCCAAGCTAGGCAACTTATCAGACCTGAGAATATGCTTAATAAGATCTGAGTAAGTAGAATTAAGAGTTAAAAGTAACCCAAACACCTTATCTTGTTCCTTTCTTTCAAGGAGTACAAGTGGTTCAATAGTGGCTGGCCTTAGCATTTCTAGCTCAGCTCACAAAGCTCTGAATGAGCCATAGTGCTTTGTGAAATCAGCATCCTCCTGCCTTAGTTTATTCAAAGCCTTCTTTACTTCAAAAATTCTCAAAAGATTATTAGTATTTACATACACCTTTAACAAGGTGTTCCAAAGATCTTTTGCATTTTCACAAAAAGAATATGCTTCTAAAAGATCACTAGCAAGAGAATTTTGTAATATAGAAAGTACCAATTGATCTTCTTGGTACCATTTGGCTTGTGCTGCATCAGTCACTTCAGCCACTTCATTGTCTTCAATGCCATTTGTGGCAATGTGGTTCCAAAGACCCTTACCACCTAATGTGGTTTTCATTGTCCTGGACCACAAGAGATAGTTTGCTCCATGTAAGATCACTGGAGCTCTGAGGGAGGTTTGAATCTCCATTATAGGCTGTATTGTTCACTTGATTTCTAAGTTGCTTGTCCACGGTCAAGATACAGGAGGTCATGGTAGTTCGAGCACTTGATCACGGTAGTGCACCTGGTCGCTTGGTCACAATTAGGCTAGGTCACGAACTTGATCAGCTAGGATGCCGTAGTCACGAAGTCGCTTGGTACAGGCACACACAACTGATTGTCGGAACAAAAGAGTGACGATCGGGACGAACGAACGGCTGGTCGGGACAAACAGGCTGCTGGTCGAGACGATTGCAAGAAGGCACGCGATTACACTTGAACCTGTATTGATCACTTCCTAAGCACAAGTTCTTGCATGTACCTACAGGTTAGTGTGAACTATACAAAGAGAGGAATAATACCAAGTAAAAAAAAAATCGAGTGTAATGCAAGAAAACAAACAACCTATAACTACTTGCAGTTCAAGTAACTGTCAACAACCTATAACTACATGTAACTGATTTTAACCAACACTTTCAACAAGATATGAACAGATTAAAACAGCCTAACAACCAATCTTATCCAGATTTAATCATCCAAATTTGAATTTATTGATTTGAATCAATTTTAGATTTCAAGAAATCAAATTAATACTTTTCAAAGATTAACAAAACTGAACAAGGAATTCAAGAAAATCAATCTTAAAGCCTTAAACCTATTGGATTGACCTGAAATTTCGATGAAGCTCTAACAAGACACTTATTAAACTTTCCAGATTCAAAAGATTAACAGAAACTAGGAAAGAATTAGAATTATATCACCTGGATCTTGGTACAGGTGATTTTGGACGTATCTGAGGATCATCTTCTACTAGGTCTTCCTCAGGGTCTATCTCAATTGAGTCTGTCTCTACTAGGGCAGGCTCCGTATCAGATGATATCACAATCAGCTCTGGCTCTTCTCTTGGCACTGGTCTTGGGTCATGATACAACCGTCTCAAACCTTGCCTCGTCCCTACCCTGTATGGATCCATATGCAAAACAGAAACTTGTTACGAACTCACTAATGAAAGACGGACGTTCCAGTTTCCTAAACCCCATTCCAAAAAAAAAAAAAATTTCTTTTCGAAAAGCGCTTAAGTCCTAGTGACTCGAAAACCATGCTCTGATACCACCTTGTAACACCCCCGTCCCTAGTAGACCGAAGGTGCTACGATAGGCCCGAATCCCGCTTGTCTGTTCTTCCGGACATAGTCCGAAAGCCCGAACTCACAAGATCCAAACCCCGATTAAGACTCCTTCACGGTCGAGGTTTCTGAACCAAGACCGGATATCATGGTCGGGTATGCTCGGCCGAGACTTCAGAACATAAAATCTTAAAAGGAAAGAACAAGCTTACGATAAAACCGAAACAAATACTTAATTAAAAATCTCAAAGGTTCTACAACCAAGATCCAACACATAACTAAATTTGAAACAACAACCCGACCTAAAGCCGATATAACGGTTGTAAGTACACATAAGTGTCGAAAAATCTTACAACCGGATACATACTCTAAGACAAGGGAAATGGGGAAGAAATCTACACCGGAACCGCCACGCCTTTCTTCCAACTAACTTGCGGGATCTGCAAGAATGAGTTCGGTCAGCTATATGCTGAGTGAGCGGATGTAAAATACATAATAAAACTTAACCCCAACCCGATGAGCATGCACACACAAGAACAATAAACATAAAGATCAGATGGAAACAACCGCACATAGTCCTACTCAACACTAGGACTCAACGACTCATAGACTGAACACAAGTCTAGACTCAACATCACTTATCTCATCGACAGCCCTTGCTTCGGTGGAATCTACCCATGTGCGCCGTGACCTTAGCCTAATCCCTTGCTACAAGGCACTTACGAAGATGGACGGTACTCACTGCCCCGGTCAGGTCTTTAGCTACATGCTACAGACACCTACGAAGACGGACACTAGCCTGGCAAGTCGCTCACAGGATGGTGGCAAGCCATTCCTCGCATGCACACGGAATAGCTAAGTCACAAAATCCCCATAACTCAATCCCATAACCCAAGTCACATGCGAGTCACCGTTTCTCATATGGACAACACAACAACAAACGTCCTCCTAGACCAGACACCACTTCGTATCGCCCTCGGTCCATTCTAGGCCTATTTATTTGACTAACTGCACAACAATCAAACAAGAACATGTACAGCCAATCAAACAAGACCTAAACCAAACCTAAGGTTCTACTAATGGCATCCTTAGACCTAACTCAACAACTCAGTCAAACCAGAACATGCAAACATCGACTGACTCATAACCATATCAAACCGTTAACAAATAATTAAGCATGCAACTCAAATTATAACACATGAATCCAAGCTCATAAGATCATACTTAATGCAATGTCAGAATCATACTTCACCATAATCAATCATGCAATCACGAAATCTAAACCTCCATTTTAACATGCATATAACTTTCATAAACTTCATAAAAAACCTTTCTAACTAAACACTTAAAGTATAAAAAGAATAAATGAAAAACCTTTGAAAACTTGCATGCATGAATTTTTTTTAAGAAAATACTTTGAAAAACATACTTAATAATACCCCTAATAATTTTATAAATACTAAGCTTGGATTTTAAAATCCAAACTGATTGAAAACCATGCATGCAATCTTTGAAAACCGATTTTGAAAACCTTTTAAAAACCGATTTGAAAACCATTTTGAAAACCGATTTAAAACCTTTGAAAACCGAATTTTTAAAACCTTTTTGAAATCAAACCGAACTCATTAACCACATTCTTGCAAAGGAGAAAATCCAACTTACAGGGCAAAGCTCCTAAGGAACGGACTAGGCAGCTCACGGACAGCCTCTCCTCCTCCTCCCTAGCTCACGGCCAAGCTGCCTCTCCTCCTAGCTCACGGCTAAAGACCCTCTCTCTCTCTCTCTCTCTCTCTATCTCTAGCGATTTCTCTAACTTTTCTCTAAACTCTACAGCTTGGTAAAAGGGTGGAAATGGTTTAAGTGAGGCCAAAGAGTGGTATTTATAAGCAAGGAATGGAGATAGTAGATTTTGCCAAGTGTTTTCCATGTTGTATGGACCAATGAATGAAAACCACCATTTTTGCATGCAAAGTGGAACCGCCAGCTGTCCTCCTCCACTCATGCAAGCTTATAAACTAATTAATTCATACTTAGTGGATTTTGCCATCTGTCCTTCTCCACTAATGAATGCATGCATAAATAATTAATAATTCCCAAAGTGAAAATCGCACCAGCCTGCGGATGAACGGACGGGTGCGGGACGGTCGTACGTCTGGTCGAGCAGACGGTTGGCTGGTCGACCGTGCGGTATGAACTGACGGACGTATGGGCGGCTGTACGGAATGGGCGTTCTGGTCGTCCTAAGGTACGGGGCATTACATTCTCCCCTCCTTATAGGAATTCGTCCCCGAATTCACAACTCAACTCTTACTTCCTTGGTGCATATCTCGGAATGCCTCTCAAAGGTTTGATACTCGATGATCCATATTCAGGAATCTTGAATTCGGAAACCTTCCTTGGTTCCTCCAACTCTCAAATCAATCCTTCATTCCTTAAGTTTTTTTCGTCCTTTGGTAGACTTGGAACTCCATCTGCGTGGACTGGTTCTTCTTGGCAACAGCTTCGTAAATACTTTCATTACCATCATCACTAATCGTGTTACCACTTTGCAATACCTTTAATCCGGCCAAGGTTCATTTATTTGACCAACTGTGCAACAATCAAACAAGAACATGCACAGCTGACCAAATAGGACCCGAGCTAGGTCTAGGGTATGCTAATGGTTCCACTAAACCGAGATTCAACCATAACATCTCTTCCTGCTTGCTCCGCCTAGATTGATTATCAGACTCCAATGGCCTTGGTCAGCCACTAGTGATCGTCCGTGGTTTATTCATGCTATACGTCTGGGATGTCCGTGTTGGGTACTTCCGGATCGTCTGGTAATTATCCGTGCGTTCGTCCTGATCGTTCATCCGTCTGGTCTTCTGGTCTGGCACCCCGATGCTCACATCAACTTCATCATGATTGATTATCCATCTTGGTCATCCCCTGGTCTAGTCTTGCTCGCTTGCACCCATTTTCTTAACTTCCTTCATCTTTTTCTTCAGGCCATAGCTCACTTCGATCTTAACCATCATAATGCTTCCCCTACCGAACTTGGTCACTTACGACAGCAACAACTCACACAGCTTCCTCAGTACACTTGGCAACAACCCGGGAAGGTTTAAAGGGTTTGGCTTTTAGGAACCCTAATTAGGCAGCTACTCACCGAAGGCTCCATCAAAGGATTCTCTATAACTTGAGGCTACTAACTTAATGGAAGGGCAGCACACTTCACCATGACTAAGAAATCTGAGAACACCCTACATTTAACTTATAAACTAAGGCAACAAGGCTATAGTCTAGGCACGCCTAAAGCAACAACTCTAACAGCAATAGACCCGACTGAGCTATATTCATGCAATTCAGGTTCATGGCGAGGGTAATCCGATCTGTCGTGCAACAATCAAACAAGAACATGCACGACCGACTATTGACTCTATCATGACACCCAAATCTAAGTCCGAGTTAAATTCGATAGATCGTGCAACAATCAAACAAGAACATGCACGACCCATCTCCTAAAACTCAAACCCGACTTGAATGCTATTTATATGAATCAAAATACCCAAGCCTAGCTACCCAAACATGAACACTTAAAGCAGGGCCTAAAACAGCCTAGAAATCTACACACTTAACCACTCAAACTTACATAACAATCCCACACTATGCAAAAAACACACACACAATGAATCATGAACATGCACAAGCACACATTGACTCAGTTATACTAACCAGTCTCAGCCCAAGTCAAAGTCGATCAACCGTGCAACAATCAAATAAGAACATGCACGATTGACCTTCTAAAACTCAAACCTGACTTGATTAGTATAACATAAGCCAATCATCCAAACATATGCACTCCCAAAGGTTAAGCCCAACATACCAAAATTTGGGGTAAAGGACAGAAGGATGCAGACCGGTTGTATCTAATGGCGCTTTCTTCCTCTCGGTGGCCGTGGCGGACGCGAGCTCTGACCCCTCGGACAAATCCCATAATGGTGACCCATCTCCTCGCAAGTAGTACACATAATGATGGTGTGATCCATCATGAGAGTCCTACATGTGCCAATCTGATGGCCCTCAAATCCGCACCTCTCGCATATCAGGACCGGCTCCTCCGATCATCCCATGGATCGGTCAGGTGTGTACGTCCGGGCTTGTTCCAAAGTGTTCAGGGACCTCATGCCTTGCTGCGCCCTCTCAACCTGCTCCGCGGCTAGTGTTCGCTCCACATTCTACGCTACTCGTACTAAGGTCGGCAGATCCATAATCGGTACCCTCTCTAGACGGATTCGCAGCTCAGGCCTCAAACCACTCAAGAACAACTGTACCGTCCGATTTTCATCGTTCGGTTCGTAGCTGGTGATCTGTCGAAGTCGGTTAAACTCTGCCTCATACTCCCTCACGGTGCGTCCCAGCTGGGCCAACGAATGGTACTGATCCATTAGTCTTTCCCTGGCTTGAAGAGGGAAAAACTCATGGAGAAACTCGCTGCAGAACTGTACCCAGGAGGCTTCAGGGTGGTTAATTATCTCGTTTTCCTTCTCCACTCTATACCACCAGTCTTCCGCGTCCTTAAGTAATATATCTCGACGTCTCTGCGGTATTCGTCCGGGCACTGCACTGCTTGCAGGTTCAGCTCCAGTCTCTGTAGCCATCCGTCTGCTTCCAAGGGATCTGTACTACCTGCGAATCTTTCCATCTCTAACATCCGCATCCGGAGCAGAATCTCATAGTAGCTTGGTCCAGTCCTTCCTTCTTGGTTTGTGGAAGCATCATCTCCTTCCGTTAGTGCTGATGGTATTGCTACCTGAGTTGGGTCCTGTGAGGCAACCTGTCTGGGAGCATTGCGGATTTCCCCAACTGATTCTCGTCGAGGTTCATCAGATGATCTTTTCTCTGGATTTTCTTCTACAGGATCCTCTTCTACTGGGTCTTCCTCAGGGTCTATCTCAATTGAGTCTGTCTCTGCTAGGGCAGGCTCCGTATCAGATGATATCACAATCAATTATGGCTCTTCTCTTGGCACTGGTCTTGGGCCATGATACAACCGTCTCAAACCTTGCCTCGTCCCTATCCTGTATGGATCCATCTGCAAAACAGAAACTTGTTACGAACTCATTAATGAAAGACGGACGTTCCAGTTTCTTAAGTCCTAGTGACTCGAAAACCATGCTCTGATACCACCTTGTAACACCCCCGTCCCTAGTAGACCGAAGGTGCTACGATAGGCCCGAATCCCGCTTGTCTGTTCTTCCGAACAAAGTCCAAAAGCCCGAACTCACAAGATTCGAACCCCGATTAAGACTCCTTCACGGTCGAGGTTTCTGAACCAAGACCGGATATCATGGTCGGGTATGCTCGGCCGAGACTTCAAAACATAAAATCTTAAAAGGAAAGAACAAGCTTACGATAAAACAACAACCCTACCTAAAGCCGATATAACGGTTGTAAGTACACATAAGTGTCGAAAAATCTTACAACCGGATACATACTCTAAGACAAGTGAAATGGGGAAGAAATCTACACCGGAACCGCCACGCCTTTCTTCCAACTAACTTGGGGATCTGCAAGAATGAGTTCGGTCAGCTATATGCTGAGTGAGCGGATGTAAAATACATAATAAAACTTAACCCCAACCCGATGAGCAAGCACACACAAGAACAATAAACATAAAGATCAGATGGAAACAACCGCACATAGTCCTACTCAACACTAGGACTCAACGACTCATAGACCGAACACAAGTCTAGACTCAACATCACTTATCTCACCGACAGCCCTTGCTTCGGTGGAATCTACCCATGCGCGCCGTGACCTTAGCCTATTCCCTTCCCGTCCCGGTCAGGTCCTTAGCCACACAGGCTACAAGGCACCTACGAAGATGGACGGTATCACTGCCCCGGTCAAGTCCTTAGCTACATGCTACAGGCACCTACGAAGACGGGCACTAGCCTGGCAAGTCGCTCACAGGATGGTGGCAAGCCATCCCTCGCATGCACACGGAATAGCTAAGTCACAAAATCCCCACAACTCAATCCCATAACCCAAGTCACATGCGAGTCACCGTTTCTCGTATGGACAACACAACAACAAACGTCCTCCTCGACCAGACACCACTTCGTATCGCCTTCGGTCCAGTCTAGGCCTATTTATTTGACTAACTGCACAACAATCAAACAAGAACATGTATAGCCAATCAAATAAGACCTAAACCAAACCTAAGGTTCTACTAATGGCATCCTTAGACCTAACTCAACAACTCAGTCAAACCAGAACATGCAAACATCGACTGACTCATAACCATATCAAACCGTTAACAAATAATTAAGCATGCAACTCAAATTATAACACATGAATCCAAGCTCATAAGATCATATTTAATGCAATGTCAGAATCATACTTCACCATAATCAATCATGCAATCACGAAATCTAAACCTCCATTTTAACATGCATATAACTTTCATAAACTTCATAAAAATCTTTTCTAACTAAACACTTAAAGTATAAAAAGAATAAATGAAAAACCTTTGAAAACTTGCATGCATGAATTTTTTTTAAGAAAATACTTTGAAAAACATACTTAATAATACCCCTAATAATTTTATAAATACTAAGCTTGGATTTTAAAATCCAAACTGATTGAAAACCACGCATGCAATCTTTGAAAACCGATTTTGAAAACCTTTTAAAAACCGATTTGAAAACCATTTTGAAAACCGATTTAAAACCTTTGAAAACCGAATTTTTAAAACCTTTTTGAAATCAAACCGAACTCATTAACCACATTCTTGCAAAGGAGAAAAATCCAACTTACAGGGCAAAGCTCCTAAGGAACGGACTAGGCAGATCACGGACAGCCTCTCCTCCTCCTCCCTAGCTCACGGCCAAGCTACCTCTCCTCCTAGCTCACGGCTAAAGACCCTCTCTCTCTCTCTCTCTCTCTCTATCTCTAGCGATTTCTCTAACTTCTCTCTAAACTCTACAGCTTGGTAAAAGGGTGTAAATGGTTTAAGTGAGGCCAGGGAGTGGTATTTATAAGCATGGAATGGAGATAGTGGATTTTGCCAAGTGTTTTCCATGTTGTATGGACCAATGCATGAAAACCACCATTTTTGCATGCAAAGTGGAACTGCCAGCTGTCCTCCTCCACTCATGCAAGTTTATAAATTAATTAATTCATACTTAGTGGATTTTGCCATCTGTCCTTCTCCACTAATGAATGCATGCACAAATAATTAATAATTCCCAAGGTGAAAATCGCACCAGCCTGCGGATGAACGGACGGGTGCGGGACGGTCATACGTCTGGTCGAGCGAACGGTTGGCTGGTCGACCGTGCGGTATGAACTGACAGACGTATGGGCGGCTGTACGGAATGGGCGTTCTGGTCGTCCTAAGGTACGGGGCATTACATTCTCCCCTCCTTATAGGAGTTCGTTCCCGAATTCACAACTCAACTCTTACTTCCTTGATGCATAGCTCGGAATGCCTCTCAAAGGTTTGATACTCGATGATCTGTATTCCGGAATCTTGAATTCGGAAACCTTCCTTGGTTCCTCCAACTCTTAGATCAATCATTCATTCCTTAAGTTTTTCCGTCCTTCGGTAGACTTGGAACTCCATCTGCGTGGACTGGTTCTTCTTGGACCCGAGCTAGGTCTAAGGTATGCTAATGGTTCCACTAAACCGAGATTCAACCATAACATCTCTTCGTGCTTGCTCCGCCTAGATTGGTTATCAGACTCCAATGGCCTTGGTCAGCCACTAGTGATCGTCCGTGGTTTATTCATGCTATACGTCTGGGATGTCCGTGTTGGGTACTTCCGGATCGTCTGGTAATTATCCGTGCGTTCGTCCTGATCGTTCATCCGTCTGGTCTTCTGGTCTGGGCACCCCGATGCTCACATCAACTTCATCACAAGAACGACCAGAACGCCCATTCCGTACAGCCGCCCATACGTCCGTCAGTTCATACCGCACGGTCGACCAGCCAACCGTTCGCTCGACCAGACGTACGACCGTCCCGCACCCGTCCGTTCATCCGCAGTCTGGTGCGATTTCACCTTGGGAACTATTAATTATTTATGCATGCATTCATTAGTGGAGAAGGACAGATGGCAAAATCCACTAAGTATGAATTTATTAATTTATAAGCTTGCGTGAGTGGAGGAGGACAGCTGGCGGTTCCACTTTGCATGCAAAAATGGTGGTTTTCATGCATTGGTTTATTCAGCATGATGAACACTTGGCACAATCCACTATCTCCATTCCTTGCTTATAAATACCACCCCCTGGCCTCACTTAAACCATTTTCACCCTTTTTACCAAGCTGTAGAGTTTAGAGAGAAGTTAAAGAAATCCTTAGAGAGAGAGAGAGGAGTCTTGGCCATCAGTGAAGGGAGGAGGAGGAGAGGCTGTCCGTGAGCTGCCTAGTCCGTTCCTTAGGAGCTTTGCCCTGTGAGTTGGATTTTTCTGCTTTGCAAGAATGTGGTTAATGAGTTCAGTTTGATTTCAAAAAGGTTTTAAAAATTTGGTTTTCAAAGGTTTTAAATCGGTTTTCAAAATGGTTTTCAAATCGGTTTTTAAAAGGTTTTCAAAATCGGTATTCAAAGATTGCTTTCATGGTTTTCAATCAGTTTGGATTTTAAAATCCAAGCTTAGTATTTATAAAATTATTATGGGTATTATTAAGTATGTTTTTCAAAGTATTTTCTTAAAAAAGTTCATGCATGCAGGTTTTCAAAGGTTTTTCATTTATTCTTTTTATACTTTAAGTGTTTAGTTAGAAAGGATTTTTATGAAGTTTATGAAAGTTATATGCATGTTAAAATGGAGGTTTAGATTTCATGATTGCATGATTGATTATGGTGAAGTATGATTCTGACATTGCATTAAGTATGATCTTATGAGCTTGGATTCATGTGTTATAATTTGAGTTGCATGCTTAATTATTTGTTAACGGTTTGATATGGTTATGAGTCAGTCGATGTTTGCATGTTCTGGTTTGACTGAGTTGTTGAGTTAGGTCTAAGGATGCCATTAATAGAACCTTAGGTTTGGTTTAGGTCTTATTTGATTGGCTGTATATGTTCTTGTTTGATTGTTGTGCAGTTAGTCAAATAAATAGGCCTAGACTGGACCGAGAGCGATACGAAGTGGTGTCTGGTCTAGGAAGACGTTGTTGTTATGTTGTCCATACGAGAAACGGTGATTCGCATGTGAATTGGGTTATGGGATTGAGTTGTGGTGATTTTTTGACTTAGCTATTCCGTGTGCATGCGAGGGATGACTTGCCACCATCCTGTGAGCGACTTGTCAGGCTAGCGCCCATCTTCGTAGGTGCCTGTAGTATGTAGCTAAGGACCTGACCGAGGCAGTGAGTACCGTCCATCTTCGTAGGTGCCTTGTAGCCTGTGTGGCTAAGGACCTGACCGGGACGGGAAGGGAATAGGCTAAGGTCACGGCGCGCCTGGGTATATTCCACCGAAGCAAGGGCTGTCGGTGAGATAAGTGATGTTGAGTCTAGACTTGTGTTCGGTCTATGAGTCGTTGAGTCCTAGTGTTGAGTAGGACTATGTGCGGTTGTTTCCATCTGATCTTTATGTTTATTGTTCTTGTGTGTGCTTGCTCATCGGGTTGGGGTTAAGTTTTTATTATGTATTTTACATCCGCTCACTCAGCATATAGCTGACCGAACTCATTCTTGCAGATCCCGCAAGTTAGTTGGAAGAAAGGCGTGGCGGTTCCGGTGTAGATTTCTTCCCCATTTCCCTTGTCTTAGAGTATGTATCCGGTTGTAACATTTTTCGACACTTATGTGTACTTACAACCGTTATATCGGCTTTAGGTCGGGTTGTTGTTTCAAATTTAGTTATGTGTTGGCTCTTGGTTGTAGAACCTTTGAGATTTTTAATTAAGTATTTGTTTCGGTTTTATCGTAAGCTTGTTCTTTCCTTTTAAGATTTTATGTTCTGAAGTCTCGGCCGAGCATACCCGACCATGATATCCGGTTTTCGTTCAGAAACCTCGACCGTGAAGGAGTCTTAATCGGGGTTCGGATCTTGTGAGTTCGGGCTTTCGGACTATGTTCGGAAGAACAGACAAACGGGATTCGGGCCTATCGTAGCACCTTCGGTCTACTAGGGACGGGGGTGTTACAAGGTGGTATCAGAGCATGGTTTTCGAGTCACTAGGACTTAAGCGCTTTTCGAAAAGAAATTTTTTTTTTTTGGGAATGGGGTTTAGGAAACTGGAACGTCCGTCTTTCATTAATGAGTTCGTAACAAGTTTCTGTTTTGCAGATGGATCCATACAGGGTAGGGACGAGGCAAGGTTTGAGACGGTTGTATCATGGCCCAAGACCAGTGCCAAGAGAAGAGCCAGAGCTGATTGTGATATCATCTGACACGGAGCCTGCCCTAGCAGAGACAGACTCAATTGAGATAGACCCTGAGGAAGACCCAGTAGAAGAGGATCCCGTAGAAGAAAATCCAGAGGAAAGATCATCTGATGAACCTCGACGAGAATCAGTTGGGGAAATCCGCAATGCTCCCAGACAGGTTGCCTCACAGGACCCAGCTCAGGTAGCAATACCATCAGCACTAACGGAAGGAGATGATGCTTCCATAAACCAAGAAGGAAGGACTGGACCAAGCTACTATGAGATTCTGCTCCGGATGCGGATGTTAAAGATGGACAGATTCGCAGGTAGTACAGATCCCTTGGAAGCAGACGGATGGCTACAGAGACTGGAGCTGAACCTGCAAGCAGTGCAGTGCCCGGACGAATACCGCAGAGACGTCGCGATATATTACTTGGAGAAGGAAGCGGAAGACTGGTGGTATAGAGTGGAGAAGGAAAACGAGATAAGTAACCACCCTGAAGCCTCCTGGGTACAGTTTTGCAGCGAGTTTCTCCATGAGTTTTTCCCTCTTCAAGACAGGGAAAGACTAATGGATCAGTACCATTCGTTGGCCCAGCTGGGACGCACCGTGACGGAGTATGAGGCAGAGTTTAACCGACTTCGACAGATCACCCGCTACGAACCGAACGATGAAAATCGGATGGTACAGTTGTTCTTGAGTGGTTTGAGGCCTGAGCTGTGAATCCGTCTAGAGAGGGTACCAATTATGGATCTGCCGGCCTTAGTACGAGTAGCGGAGAATGTAGAGCGAACACTAGCCGCGGAGCTGGTTGAGAGGGCGCAGCAAGGCATGAGGTCCCTGAACACTTTGGAACAAGCCCGGACGTACACACCTGACCGATCCATGGGACGATCGGAGGAGCCGGTCCTGATATGCGAGAGGTGAGGATTTGAGGGCCATCAGATTGGCACATGTAGGACTCTCATGATGGATCACACCATCATTATGTGTACTACTTGCGGGGAGATGGGTCACCATTATGGTATTTGTCCGAGGGGTCAGAGCTCGCGTCCGCCACGGCCACCGAGAAGAAGAAAGCGCCATTAGATACAACCGGTCTGCATCCTTTTGTCCTTTGATGGAGCCTTCGGTGAGTAGCTGCCTAATTAGGGTTCCTAAAAGCCAAACCCTTTAGACCTTCCCGGGTTGTTGCCAAGTGTGCTGAGGAAGCTGTGTGAATTGTTGCTGTCGTAAGTGACCAAGTTCGGTAGGGGAAGCATTGTGATGGTTAAGATCGAAGTGAGCTATGCCTGAAGAAAAAGATGAAGGAAGTTAAGAAAATGGGTGCAAGCGAGCAAGACTAGACCAGGGGATGACCAAGATGGACAATCAATCATGATGAAGTTGATGTGAGCATCGGGGTGCCCAGACCAGCAGACCAGACGGATGAACGATCAGGACGAACGCATGGATAATTGCCAGACGTTTCGGAAATACCCATTACGGACATCCCAGACGTATAGCATGAATAAACCACGGATGATCACTAGTGGCTGACCAAGGCCATTGGAGTCTGATAACCAATCTAGGCGGAGAAAATAGGAAGAGATGTTATTGTTGAATGTCGGTTTAGTGGAACCATTAGCATACCCTAGATCTAGCTCGGGTTCTATTTGGTCAGCTGTGCATGTTCTTGTTTGATTGTTGCACAGTTGGTCAAATAAATGAACCTTGGCCGGATTGAAGGTATTGCAAAGTGGTAACACGATTAGTGATGATGGTAATGAAAATATTTACGAAGCTGTTGCCAAGAAGAACCAGTCCACGCAGATGGAGTTCCAAGTCTACCGAAGGACGAAAAAAAACTTAAGGAATGAAGGATTGATTTGAGAGTTGGAGGAGCCAAGGAAGGTTTCCGAATTCAAGATTCCGGAATATAGATCATCGAGTATCAAACCTTTGAGAGGCATTCCGAGCTATGCACCAAGGAAGTAAGAGTTGAGTTGTGAATTCGGGGACGAATTCCTATAAGGAGGGGAGAATGTAATGTCCCGTACCTTAGGACGATCAGAACACCCATTCCGTACTGCCGCCCATACGTCCGTCAGTTCATACCGCACGGTCGACCAGCCAACCGTTCGCTCGACCAGACGTACGACCGTCCCGCACCCGTCCGTTCATCCGCAGGCTGGTGCGATTTTCACTTTGGGAATTATTAATTATTTATGCATGCATTCATTAGTGGAGAAGGACAGATGACAAAATATACTAAGTATGAATTAATTAATTTATAAGCTTGCATGAGTGGAGGAGGACAGCTGGCGGTTCCACTTTGCATGCAAAAATGGTAGTTTTCATGCATTGGTTTATTCAGCATGATGAACACTTGGCAAAATCCACTATCTCCATTCCGTGCTTATAAATACCACCCCCTGGCCTCACTTAAACCATTTCCACCCTTTTTACCAAGCTGTAGAGTTTAGAGTGAAGTTAGAGAAATCCTTAGAGAGAGAGAGAGGAGTCTTGGTCGTGAGTGAAGGGAGGAGGAGGAGAGGCTGTCCGTGAGCTGCCTAGTCCGTTCTTTAGGAGCTTTGCCCTATGAGTTGGATTTTTCTCCTTTGCAAGAATGTGGTTAATGAGTTCGGTTTGATTTCAAAAAGGTTTTAAAAATTCGGTTTTCAAAGGTTTTAAATCGGTTTTCAAAATGGTTTTCAAATCGGTTTTTAAAAGGTTTTCAAAATCGGTTTTCAAAGATTGCATGCATGGTTTTAAATCAGTTTGGATTTTAAAATCCAAGCTTAGTATTTATAAAATTATTAGGGGTATTATTAAGTATGTTTTTCAAAGTATTTTCTTAAAAAAACTTCATGCATGCAAGTTTTCAAAGGTTTTTCATTTATTCTTTTTATACTTTTAAGTGTTTAGTTAGAAAAGATTTTTATGAAGTTTATAAAAGTTATATACATGTTAAAATGGAGGTTTAGATTTCGTGATTGCATGATTGATTATGGTGAAGTATGATTCTGACATTGCATTAAGTATGATCTTATGAGCTTGGATTAATGTGTTATAATTTGAGTTGCATGCTTAATAATTTGTTAACGGTTTGATATGGTTATGAGTCAGTCGATGTTTGCATGTTCTGGTTTGACTGAGTTGTTGAGTTAGGTCTAAGGATGCCATTAGAAAAACCTTAGGTTTGGTTTAGGTCTTATTTAATTGGCTGTACATGTTCTTGTTTGATTGTTGTGCAGTTAGTCAAATAAATAGGCCTAGACTGGACCGAGGGCGATACGAAGTGGTGTCTGGTCTAGGAGGACGTTTGTTGTTGTGTTGTCCATACGAGAAACGGTGAATCGCATGTGACCTGGGTTATGGGATTGAGTTGTGGGGATTTTGTGACTTAGCTATTCCGTGTGCATACGAGGGATGGCTTGCCACCATCCTGTGAGGGACTTGCCAGGCTAGTGCCCGTCTTCGTAGGTGCATGTAGCATGTAGCTAAGGACCTGACGGGGGCAGTGAGTACCGTCCATCTTCGTAGGTGCCTTGTAGCCTGTGTGGCTAAGGACCTGACCGGGACGGGAAGGGAATAGGCTAAGGTCACGGCGCGCATGGGTAGATTCCACCGAAGCAAGGGCTGTCAGTGAGATAAGTGATGTTGAGTCTAGACCTGTGTTCGGTCTATGAGTCGTTGAGTCCTAGTGTTGAGTAGGACTATGTGCGGTTGTTTCCATCTGATCTTTATGTTTATTGTTCTTGTGTGTGCTTGCTCATCGGGTTGGGGTTAAGTTTTATTATGTATTTTAGATCCGCTCACTCAGCATATAGCTGACCGAACTCATTCTTGCAGATCCCGCAAGTTAGTTGGAAGAAAGGCGTGGCGGTTCCGGTGTAGATTTCTTCCCCATTTCCCTTGTCTTAGTTATGTGTACTTACAACCTTTATATCGGCTTTAGGTCGGGTTGTTGTTTCAGATTTAGTTATGTGTTGGATCTTGGTTGTAGAACCTTTGAGATTTTTAATTAAGTATTTGTTTCGGTTTTATCGTAAGCTTGTTCTTTCCTTTTAAGATTTTATGTTCTGAAGTCTCGGCCGAGCATACCCGACCATGATATCCGGTCTTGGTTCAGAAACCTCGACCGTGAAGGAGTCTTAATCGGGGTTCGGATCTTGTGAGTTTGGGCTTTCGGACTATGTTCGGAAGAACAGACAAGCGGGATTCGGGCCTATCGTAGCACCTTCGGTCTACTAGGGACGGGGGTGTTACAAGGTGGTATCAGAGCATGGTTTTCGAGTAACTAGGACTTAAGCGTTTTTCGAAAAGAAATTTTTTTTTGGGGAATGGGGTTTAAGAAACTGGAACGTCCGTCTTTCATTAATGAGTTCGTAACAAGTTTCTGTTTTGCAGATGGATCCATACAGGGTAGGGACGAGGCAAGGTTTGAGACGGTTGTATCATGGCCCAAGACCAGTGCCAAGAGAAGAGCCAGAGCTGATTGTGATATCATCTGATACGGAGCCTGCCCTAGCAGAGACAAACTCAATTGAGATAGACCCTGAGGAAGACCCAGTAGAAGAGGATCCCATAGAAGAAAATCCAGAGGAAAGATCATCTGATGAACCTCGACGAGAATCAGTTGGGGAAATCCGCAATGCTCCCAGACAGGTTGCCTCACAGGACCCAACTCAGGTAGCAATACCATCAGCACTAACGGAAGGAGATGATGCTTCCACAAACCAAGAAGGAAAGACTGGACCAAGCTACTATGAGATTCTGCTCCGGATACGGATGTTAGGGATGGACAGATTCGCAGGTAGTACAGATCCCTTGGAAGCAGACGGATGGCTACAGAGACTGGAGCTGAACCTGCAAGCAGTGCAGTGCCCGGACGAATACCGCAGAGACCTCGCGATATATTACTTGGAGAAGGACGCGGAAGACTGGTGGTATAGAGTGGAGAAGGAAAACGAGATAAGTAACCACCCTGAAGCCTCCTGGGTACAGTTCTGCAGCGAGTTTCTCCATGAGTTTTTCCCTCTTCAAGCCAGGGAAAGACTAATAGATCAGTACCATTCGTTGGCCCAGCTGGGACGCACCGTGAGGGAGTATGAGGCAGAGTTTAACCGACTTCGACAGATCACCCGCTACGAACCGAACGATGAAAATCGGACGGTACAGTTGTTCTTGAGTGGTTTGAGGCCTGAGCTGCGAATCCGTCTAGAGAGGGATGTAGCGGAGAATGTAGAGCGAACACTAGCCGCGGAGCAGGTTGAGAGGGCGCAGCAAGGCATGAGGTCCCTGAACACTTTGGAACAAGCACGGACGTACACACCTGACCGATCCATGGGACGATCAGAGGAGCCGGTCCTGATATGCGAGAGGTGCGGATTTGAGGGCCATCAGATTGGCACATGTAGGACTCTCATGATGGATCACACCATCATTATGTTTACTACTTACGGGGAGATGGGTCACCATTATGGGATTTGTCCAAGGGGTCAGAGCTCGCGTCCGCCATGGCCACCGAGAGGAAGAAAGCGCCATTAGTAACAACCGGTCTGCATCCTTCTGTCCTTTACCCCAAATTCTGGTATGTTGGGCTTAACCTTTGGGAGTGCATATGTTTGGATGATTGGCTTATGTTATACTAATCAAGTCAGGTTTGAGTTTTGGAAGGTCAATCGTGCATGTTCTTGTTTGATTGTTGCACGGTTGATCGACTTTGATTTGGGCTGAGACTGGTTAGTATAATTGAGTCAATGTGTGCTTGTGCATGTTCATGATTCATTGTGTGTGTATTTTTTGCATAGTGTGGGATTGTTATGTAAGTTTGAGTGGTTAAGTGTGTAGATTTCTAGGCTGTTTTAGGCCTTGCTTTAAGTGTTCATGTTTGGGTAGCTAGGCTTGGGTATTTTGATTCATATCAATAGCATTCAAGTCGGGTTTGAGTTTTAAGAGATGGGTCGTGCATGTTCTTGTTTGATTGTTGCACGATCTATCGAATTTAACTCGGACTTAGATTTGGGTGTCATGATAGAGTCAGTAGTCGGTCATGCATGTTCTTGTTTGATTGTTGCACGACAGATCGGATTACCCTCACCATGAACCTGAATTGCATGAATATAGCTCAGTCGGGTCTGTTGCTGTTAGAGTTGTTGCTTTAGGCGTGCCTAGCCTTGTTGCCTTAGTTTATAAGTTAAATGTAGGGCGTTCTCAGATTCCTTAGTCATGGTGAAGTGTGTTGCCCTTCCATTAAGTTAGTAGCTTCAAGTTATAGAGAATCCTTTGATGGAGCCTTCGGTGAGTAGCTGCCTAATTAGGGTTCCTAAAAGCCAAACCCTTTAAACCTTCCCGGGTTGTTGCCAAGTGTGTTGAGGAAGCTGTGTGAGTTGTTGCTGTCGTAAGTGACCAAGTTCGGTAGGGGAAGCATTGTGATGGTTAAGATCGAAGTGAGCTATGGCCTGAAGAAAAAGATGAAGGAAGTTAAGCAAAATGGGTGCAAGCGAGCAAGACTAGACCAGGGGATGACCAAGATGGACAATCAATCATGATGAAGTTGATGTGAGCATCGGGGTGCCCAGAACAGAAGACCAGACGGATGAACGATCAGGACGAACGCACGGATAATTACCAGATGATCCGGAAGTACCCAACACAGACATCCTAGACGTATAGCATGAATAAACCACGGACGATCACTAGTGGCTGACCAAGGCCATTGGAGTCTGATAACCAATCTAGGCGGAACAAGCAGGAAGAGATGTTATGGTTGAATCTCGGTTTAGTGGAACAATTAGCATACCCTAGACCTAGCTCGGGTCCTATTTGGTCAGCTGTGCATGTTCTTGTTTGATTGTTGCACAGTTGGTCAAATAAATGTGCAAATCCAGAGGAAAGATCATTTGATGAACCTCGACGAGAATCAGTTGGGGAAATCCGCAATGCTCCCAGACAGGTTGCCTCACAGGACCCAGCTCAGGTAGCAATACCATCAGCACTAACGGAAGGAGATGATGCTTCCACAAACCAAGAAGGAAGGACTGGACCAAGCTACTATGAGATTCTGCTCCGGATGCGGATGTTAGAGATGGACAGATTCGCAGGTAGTACAGATCCCTTGGAAGCAGACGGATGGCTACAGAGACTGGAGCTGAACCTGCAAGCAGTGCAGTGCCCGGACGAATACCGCAGAGACGTCGCGATATATTACTTGGAGAAGGACGCGGAAGACTGGTGGTATAGAGTGGAGAAGGAAAACGAGATAAGTAACCACCCTGAAGCCTCGTGGGTACAGTTTTGCAGCGCGTTTCTCCATGAGTTTTTCCCTCTTCAAGACAGGGAAAGACTAATGGATCAGTACCATTCGTTGGCCCAGCTGGGACGCACCGTGAGGGAGTATGAGGCAGAGTTTAACCGACTTCGACAGATCACCCGCTAGGACCAACTGTGCAACAATCAAACAAGAACATGCACAGCTGACCAAATAGGACCCGAGCTAGGTCTAGGGTATGCTAATGGTTCCACTAAACCGAGATTCAACCATAACATCTCTTCCTGCTTGCTCCGCCTAGATTGGTTATCAGACTCCAATGGCCTTGGTCAGCCACTAGTGATCGTCCGTGGTTTATTCATGCTATACGTCTGGGATGTCCGTGTTGGGTACTTCCGGATCGTCTGGTAATTATCCGTGCGTTCGTCCTGATCGTTCATCCGTCTGGTCTTCTGGTCTGGGCACCCCGATGCTCACATCAACTTCATCATGATTGATTGTCCATCTTGGTCATCCCCTAGTATAGTCTTGCTCGCTTGCACCCATTTTCTTAACTTCCTTCATCTTTTTCTTCAGGCCATAGCTCACTTCGATCTTAACCATCATAATGCTTCCCCTACCGAACTTGGTCACTTACGACAGCAACAACTCACACAGCTTCCTCAGCACACTTGGCAACAACCCGGGAAGGTTTAAAGGGTTTGGCTTTTAGGAACCCAAATTAGACAGCTACTCACCGAAGGCTCCATCAAAGGATTCTCTATAACTTGAGGCTACTAACTTAATGGAAGGGCAGCACACTTCACCATGACTAAGGAATCTGAGAACACCCTACATTTAACTTATAAACTAAGGCAACAATGCTATAGGCTAGGCACGCCTAAAGCAACAATTCTAACAGCAACAGACCCGACTGAGCTATATTCATGCAATTCAGGTTCATGGCGAGAGTAATCCGATCTGTCGTGCAACAATCAAACAAGAACATGCACGACCGACTATTGACTCTATCATGACACCCAAATCTAAGTCCGAGTTAAATTCGATAGATCGTGCAACAATCAAACAAGAACATGCACGACCCATCTCCTAAAACTCAAACCCGACTTGAATGCTATTGATATGAATCAAAATACCCAAGCCTAGCTACCCAAACATGAACACTTAAAGCAGGGCCTAAAACAGCCTAAAAATCTACACACTTAACCACTCAAACTTACATAACAATCCCACACTATGCAAATAACTCACACACAATGAATCATGAACATGCACAAGCACACATTGACTCAGTTATACTAACCAGTCTTAGCCCAAGTCAAAGTCGATCAACCGTGCAACAATCAAACAAGAACATGCACGATTGACCTTCCAAAACTCAAACCTGACTTGATTAGTATAACATAAGTCAATCATCCAAACATATGCACTCCCAAAGGTTAAGCCCAACATACCAGAATTTGGGGTAAAGGACAGAAGGATGCAGACCGGTTGTATCTAATGGCGCTTTCTTCCTCTCGGTGGCCGTGGCGGACGCGAGCTCTGACCCCTCGGACAAATTCCATAATGGTGACCCATCTCCCCGCAAATAGTACACATAATGATGGTGTGATCCATCATGAGAGTCCTACATGTGCCAATCTGATGGCCCTCAAATCCGCACCTCTCGCACCGGCATGTCAGATGACAGTAAGTTATGATAAAAATGCTTTTAATAATTAAAAATATATACTATAAATGTTTAGGCTCCAAGAAAAACCCTTGCCTCGATGCATAGTATTAGTAGGCCTCTTCAGCCTAAGTTTCCGATTTAGTAGGCCTCTTCTTCCTAAGTTTAGCAAAAACAAAAATCTGAGAAAACATGAATCATGCATAGTGTTATCTGATTTCCCACCCAGCTATTATAAACAAGCCTTACCTTCTCATCCAAAAATGATTTTATTTTCAACTCTGTGGCTTTATAATCGTCCTCTGCAACGGAAGAGCTACCCGCAATTGTTAAGCTGGTTTTCCCGAGTTGAAGTGATAAATGAAAATTTAAATAATCAAATGGGACATGGTACCTTCCCATCTTTCGTTGTGTATGCCAAGAATTGTCGTGGCAAACGTTGGAGTATTTGAGTCGTCTGGAACAGTAGGATCATCACTATGGTGATATGGTATTAAAATTTAGTCACCTACACTTTCTCATCCCGGATGTGCTCAGGTTTAAGAGATACTGGTTTCTCCATGACTCTAGATAACAGTCTGAAAATTTATGTCTTAGCTACGCAGCTCTCACCTGCACGTTCTTGATATTGTCATGGTTCCAAAGTGGCAGAAAAAAAGCGATTGGCAAATCGGAGGACCAACTGCACAAGTGATGGGGCGGGATAAAATGGTCATTGATTCAAGGAAATAACTTGACGACTAGACTCTAGATAGTCAAGAGTGTTACTTACTATGTTTCGGACCAATTTCTCCCCGAGATAATGATCAATACGATAAATCTGTGATTCATCAAACAACTTCCCAATTTGAGAACTCAGTTGCTCTGCAGATTCCAGATCCTTTCCAAATGGCTTCTCAACAACCATCCGTGTCCATCCATCAAGATCAGCTGGAAATCATGAGAAAAATATTAACAGATAAATTGCAAAGAGACTGGAACTTATATCTTTCCAAGCTGATCCTAGGTGCACGCACGTTAAGCTTTTGCATCTAAGAAGGAAACTCTACAGCTGAAAGGGAACTCACATTTGTTCATACAACATGTCTTGATCATCTTGCATACAGAAGGATAAACAGACGGCGGAAGTGCTAGGTAAAAACGTCTCTGAGAGGAACCTTCAGCACAATTTTTGGAGGTCTCGTGCTCCGAAATTGACAGAGAGAAAAAAACACTTTGAAATGAATCTTCTTTTTCCCCAATAAAATTCCAATCCGAAGTATCACAAATTATGATCTCCAAGTTGAAATAAAAAATTCAATTAAGCACTCTCATGTTGCTCATATATTTATAATCTTGAAATACAGAAACACTATTTATATCTATATGGGAATATAATCAAGATCAATTTTTTAACTGGAAGTTAAAACAAAGAAATCTCATATGATAACAGTAACCACCAAGATGGTGACGATACGATGTCTCCCTGGAGTTTAAACGGAGAACGTACCAGACAGATTCTTAAGCGTTGCAAGCGGAGACCCGCATCTGTGAAGTATGACGCGAGATTGATCTCAGAGTTGTCGTATTTTCTCAAGAAATGATGTTCCTGAAAAGTTTTTCGACCCCAGAGGATGATTTGCACATTTTGAATAGGATAGAAAACATGTTAAAGGTGGTTTATATATAAAAACAAACCATTAGTTCCCTTGCAGAGCCTCGACTATTCCGGTCCTTTTGCAAACTGAAAGAGAGTGCAACGTATAATATCTTAAATTAGTAAGTAATCCGGGTTTAAAAAAGGGAGCTTTTTTTGTTTCTTTAGGAGAGACTATTACCATGTGCAGATGAATGAAAATAACTCAAGGGAGAAATTTTCTGAAGGAAGAGTGGGTGGTGGTTGGTCAACGATGGCTTCCATCAACTCGAAAACACTGCTACATGTTTCCTCTTGATCTGGAGGTAATTAAGGGAACTTTCCTGTAGCACAGTCAAGCACTAAGGATTCTCTCTGGCTGTTAAATGAAATAATTAAGATATTTATTACAACACTCAAAAGGGTTTCAATTCAAACTAGTCCAATGCTCAACAGAGAAAAAGAGATACTTACAGACATATAAGTGTAAGTCCGGACAAACGTGTTTGCTAAACCTGCGGTGTTTGTCATAACGGTACTCACACCAAAGTCAGTGATTTTGACCTCTCCTCTGTGGTTGATCAACAAATTGGATGGTTTCAAGTTACGGATGAAGATAGGTGAGTCCCTGAAGCACCTGCATCAACACATATTCAAGGAATCACATCAATCAACTGATACAGGAACATATGGTTTACCTGGTTTCCTGAGTTTTGCTTACTTGCTTCAAGATGACAGAAAGATAGGACTCAGAGATGGTTTTAACTGATTTGAGAAAGTCTTCTAGAGATTGGTTGATTTGAGAAAGTCTTTTAGAGATTCATCCAACCATTATCGTAAAATGATTGGTACGAGGTAACAAGATATGGACACTGTATATGGACACTGTACTCCAAGATTGCAAGTGAAATTGATTTTAGGTTTAAAAGTGTCGATTAGATGGTGCATAAAGGGGAAAAATGAAAACCGGATAACTAGATTCGGTTTGCTAAACCTAAAAAATTAGATTTGGTTTCTTATATACGACTATTTCAGTTAATCACATATTAGTCGCTAAATGAGCAACTATCTTACGACTATTGTTCCTCATCTGATATGTAGTAGTAAATAAGTCGTATATTAGTCGTCTAATTAGCGATTACTAACCGACTACGTTAAATTAGTCGTTAATTTATGACTAAACTACCGACTTTTATATATAGTTGCAAAATAGCGACTTATTTACGACTATAATTTTTGAGTTGTGAAATAGTCACCATGTAGTAGTAAATTAGTCGTAAATATTGGCGACTACATATATAGTCGCCAACTGTAGTCGCCAAATTCATATTTTCTTGTAGTGCATGGTGGAAGAAAGTGAGGTCGGTTTTTGAGCTTGGAATGGACCAGGGATTGATGAAGAACAAGCGCTTGCTGAGGAGAAACAGTTGGAGCCCCCGGCTTGGTAGGAGGAAGAGCCGCAAGCTACATGCACTTGATTAGGGATACCGCCTTCATGTGTCTTCAGTTTGTTCATGAACTGGCGTGGGTTGATCTCTGGGTGAAGAATCCAACACTCCTTTGAATGGCCCATCTTCTTGAAATGGTCACAGATCACCTTCTTCTTCTCTTCAAGTTTGTAAAAGCACTTATGTGCAATATCCATTTCTTCTTTGTGTCCAAACAGCCCATAAGAATCTTGTTCCCTTTGTATATTGGCACACACATCCTCCAAACTTTGTAGCTTATCTTCTCTGAGCAAGTATTTTATCAAGTCAGTGTAGCTAAAATTAAGGGTCATAAGTAACCCAAATACTTTGTCTTGCTCTCTTCTTTCATTAACAGTGCTTGGATATATTGTTACTGGCCTAAGCATGTCTAACTCAGCCCACATAGCTCTAAATGTCCCATAGTGTTTAGTGAACTCCACTTCTTCTTGCTTGAGTTCATTTAAGGATTTCTTAACTTCAAAAATTCTCATTGGATTAGAAGTATTCCCATAGACATTCTTGAGTGTTTCCCACAGATCCTTAGAATTTTCACAATAGGAGTAAGCCTCTAAGAGAGAACCCTCAAGTGAGTTCTGCAAGATGGAAAGAACAAGTTGGTCTTCTTGAAACCATTTACCTAACATGTCAGCATCCTCCTTGTCTTGTTACTCCTGAGCTGCTCCTTTGAAAACCACCAGTGGCGCTTTGCTGATCAAAACATGAGACCATAGTCCCCTGCTGCATAATGTGGTCTTAATTGTTCTTGACAATAATAGGTAATTCACCCCTTTTAAAATCACTGGAGTCTGAATCTGCTTGCTAAACTCCATGAGAAAGTTTTTTTATTAAAGACCAAACAGAATTAACCACCCCCTAGCCAATCACAACAATCTGATCTTCTTGTTTCAACAAAAATAACCAACAACTAACTCCTCTATAACCACCTAACAACTGCCTGCCAACTGTCTGGACAACAGCCACAACCGTCGGCAACAACCACTCCACTTGCACCAACAACTAACCAAATAATCCTAACAACCGCCTAACCACCTTTTAAAAATATCTTTTAACCACCTTTTAACTACCCAACCAAGAAAGTGTTTTAGTCCATTTTTGAAAGATTTAAATTTCCAAGAAAGTGTTTCTTGAAGATCAAATGTGACCAGACTGATCTAAAAATTTCTAAAAATGAATCCTAAGACTTTAAACTAACCATTTTTGGATTCCAGAACCAATTCTTAGAAAGAAGGACACAAAATCTTGAACCAAACAAGAACACCTTGAATCTTGAAAAGGAATCAATCGGACTTCTATGGTTGTGGCTTGTAACCTTTCATGTAAAAGAATAAAGCCATTTGAGGATGGAATCACCAGATAATGGATGGTATTTTATCGCAATTTGAGGAGCAAGAAGGAGTTGATGCAAAACCTATTAGATGAAGATGGCAATGAAGAGGTATCAGGATCGGCCTCTTCTGATGGCTTTTGCGTGGTATTCTCGATGATCCAAGGAGTATAGATCACGATTTGATTTACCAGATGATGAGATGATGACATGGAACACATGTTATGGTGAAGAATATGAAAATAAGAGATTTAAGGAAGAAAGAATGATTAGATTGAAGAGATTAAGAGATTATTCTTTTAAAATGCTCTAATACCATGAAAGAATGAGAGAATTTGAGAGAGTTTGAGAATAAGTCGCAAGTGATTGAGAGAGAATATAGAGAATAGAGAGAATGAGAGTTTATTAGAAAAATGAGATTATAATCTCTTAGGTTACAAGGAATAAGAGAAAGACCTATTTATACTAATTCTAGGCCTGTTTGGCTACAAAGTTAGACTATTATATGATTGGATACAAAGATATAACTTAAGTGACAAACACTCTCCTTCCTTTTAAGCACAGAGGCACCTCCTCCTTAGTAACTTCATAGGCGCCATTTAATCCCTTCTTGTTTTCTTCATTTCACACATATTTCTTTCCTCCCACAATGAAATAAAACATGGCCACATCAATGGTGGGTTTCCTTGGGTTCGCGTAGATGAGCTTGGCGGAGGCGATGCATTGACGCGCCAAGTAGGGATTGAGGACGTTCATCCTTGATGCAAAGCTCCACAATCGTCTGTTGAACAGGATTGATTCAACGTCTTTGTAGAGGGTTCCAAGAAGTTTCATTGCAATCTGACAAGTTTTAGGCTTCAAGATTCATTTTCTTATGAACTAATCAGATTCTGAAAATACTAAATTCTGGTATTAGGAGGTTACACTTGTTGTTCAGCTGTTACAACCAATTATTAACACCTAAAATGGTTTTGGATAGTAGTTAAGAGGTTGTTTATCAGTTTAGAAGCTGTTGGTGACGGTTTTAGGCTAGTGTTTAGAGGTTAAAAGGTGGTTAAGCAGTTAAAAAGAGTTATCAGAAGCTGTTAAGCCTTAAAGACCAGTTCAACCTAACCTATTACCTTGTCTGAAATTGGTGGATTAAAGATGGAGAAACCTAGTTTAGAGGCTGTTGAAACAACTTGGTTAGGCTGTTATACCAGCTAAAAATGATTGAAAACAAGTTGGTTAGGAGGTTAAGAAGTTGTTCTGCAGTTGGTAAGTGGTTAAAATGGTGGTTAAAAGACCCTAGGCTGCAACAAGAAAAAGTGCAAAGGCTAGGAAAAGAGGAAGAGTTAGAGACAACTATATTAAGGTTGAAAAATGATGGGGAATGCACCAAAACCAGTTCCTAAAATCAAATGCAAAGACCTAGTATCAAGTCTTATGCAGTTAAGCTATTTCTAAACTTTTATCCAACTATATTTTGTTGATTATATTGATGGTTGTGTGAGTTAGAACCAAAGGAAATCTAGATCTAGGTGGTTAGTAAATCATGAATTCTATTGAATTGTGTTCATGTATTTAGAAATTGTTAAGATGGGACATTTTGAACATAGTTTAGCTACCTGAATCATTTGTTCATGAATTGCATTGATCATAAGGGAATAGAACCTTGTCTTTTACTTAGAACAATAAGTTTATGAAGGCATGTTGAATCCAGAATTCCTTAGGCAATCTTTGAAATTGAGTTTGGTTACTCTTAACTCTTATTCAATATTTTTACTCACTATCTTTTGTTTATAATCTGCCAATACTCAACAGGTTCAAAGACTTAAGATGGGAGTTGATGTTTAGCTTGATTGTCTAATAAAAGGCAAAAGAAAGAAAGTAATAAAAATGACACAGCACATGGAGAAGGAGTTAGAACCGATTGCCACCAAGAACAGTCATCACAAAGAGTGGAGAGGAAAGACTGGTGGAAAATGATGAAACAGCTCTCCCATGGAGTCAAATATCATTTGGTGTATGATTGAAGTGAAAATCAACAGAGCACAGACACCTTCCACAAAGGAAAAATACTCACAAAGACTATCTCTAAACATTTTACTTACTCCATGATTGATTAAATTGTTCATCTAGAAATGAACCTAGGAAGACTATGCATTTCATTCAGAACCTAGTTAAATCCAAAAATCACCTTGATCTTTATCATAATTCTCTCATATTAATTCTTCATCAATCTCATCTATTCTACTTAAAATCTTATACTTTTAATCTTCAAATCTCATATTCTTCATATTCTTCAATACTTCAAATCTCTTAATTCTCAAGACATTTTCTATTCTACCAGATACTTACAACCTTCTTCTTTATGTTTAAATGATAAAGAAGACCAAGAGATTATTTCAAAGAGTACATATGGAAACAATCTATGAATGCTCATTCTTTCAAACATGACTCTTGATCCTAGTGTCAAGCTTTTGGGTGGAAAGAAAATGAGCATCGAAAGGCATTCATGAAGGCATTCATGGCTCAAACAAGGACATAAAAAGAGGGTTGTCTGGCATAAACAAGGACATCCAAGAAGTGTGTCTGGCGCAAACAAGGGCATTCAAGGTGTCTGGTGCATTCAATGGCTTTCTGAGTCATAAACAAGAATATTAAGGAGATGTCTGGTGCATACAAAAGCTATTAAGGCACAAACAAGGATATTCAAAGAGTTGTCTGGCACATTCAAGGGCTTTCAAGCTGTCTGCCAGAACCAAGTGAGCACAAGAAGTGTGTTGCTCAGCCTAAATTCTCTCATTAAAGGTTCTATCTAGGATAAGTTCTTTAACTCTATGATTTTAGGTTGAGAATTTGGCTAGATATTATACTTGATACCAGACTTGATCTTATTCAAGATCTGGAATACTAATCTTTATTTTTGATTTGACATCAGGAAGTGATGAAAAACAGTCATAAGCATGACATACCCTACATCAATGAGTGGAAGCATGGTGGGAGTGTGTATTAGGAGACAAGTGTGCTCACTCTACTCAAGCTTAATTCTACAATCTTATTCTCTTGATTTAGGCTTATTTAAAGTAGAAGGTGAAGCAAAATGAAGCTGGTCAAAGAGAAATTCAAAACATACAAGGGAAGAGAACCATGTCATCATGATGAATCTAGAAGAGAACCATGTGATCATGATGAATCCACAAACCTTAATGTCAATTCCTTAGAGAACCAGACTGGTCTAGATCATATCATCCAATTCGACATCCACTCTTATAAAAGGGAAGTTAAAATCATTCTTACATTATAATGCATTGGTTTATCTTGTGAGAGTTGATACATACATGTATGTATGTGAAACAGGTTTAAATTGAAGACTTTAAGGAAAGCTGGATCAAAATCACCTTTTAAAGACAAGGAGTCAAAAGAAAGGAGGAAAAATGGACCAGACTTAGAAGAAGCTTTAAAGCAGCCATTCACAAGGGATAATCAACAAGGTCATGTTCAAGGATCTATGGAGCTCACTATGGTGGATTTAAAGCTCACAGATTCAATCGCCAATTCCTAATCTAAGAAGACTTCACTCTTTTTCCCTTAGTATTGGTTTTTTCCCAAAGTGTTTTCTATACTAAGGTTTTTAATGAGGAAGTTCTTTAAGATTCCAAGTTTGGTTTCTATGAAAATTAAAAATCAAGCTTGAAAGGGAGTAAAGAGGAAGAAGGAAGAAAGTATCTTCATCTTTGCAAGTTCAACCATTCACTCATGCTTAAACTTGAGGGGGAGTGTTGAAATGAAGAAGGAAAGAAGAAGATTAAGACAAAAAGATATTATGAAGTGTTAGAAAGAAAAAGAGTCTGAATACTCTAAACCAAAGGGAGAGTATGAATGAGCTTCTAAACCTATAGCCAAACAAGGGCATTAGGCACCTAATATGGTGTGTTTGGACACAAGGATTGTAAACTCTCTATATAAACACTTGTACTCCTCATTTGTCAACAAGAAGATTTATTCTTTCATAATCATAATTAATTCTTTTCTCTAAAACTCTCTCTATTCTCCAAAGGTGAATCTTAGTCTCTCATTCTAACACCAGGGATTATCAGTTCTAAAGCTATAGGATGAGGATGACCTAATCTAGCATGCCAAAGCTCAGCTGTAACTTTGATATTTACACAATTAGCACATAGTTTTTGTAAGGGATGCATGGACAAATCTTCAAGCACATACAAGTCATTTTTTGTTGTTCTTAACCAATATAGAGCCGGTTGTGTGCATCAGGTTGGAGGAGCTAGTGGCACCTGTTGACGAAGTTTTGGACCTGTCAATGAACCATCTTGGCTTTAACTCAGGATGAAGCACCCATCACTCCTTCTTGGTATGGCCGGTTCTCTTGCAATGATCACACACGGTTCTCTTCTTCTTGGATTCAGCTGACGCCTTGAAGAAGCTCTTGTGGGCAACCACTAGTTCTTCCTTGTTTCCAAACAGCTGGAGAGACCCTTGCTCCTTCGGAATCTTAGCACAGACATCCTCTAAACTAGGAAGCTTTTCCACCCTAAGAATGTGCTAAATCAAATCAATATAGTTAGTGTTTAATGTCAAAAGTAACCCAAACACCTTATCTTGTTCTCTCCTTTCATGGAGAGTAATGAGATCAATTGTGGCAGGCCTTAGCATCTCTATCTCTTCCCATAATGCTCTAAAGGATCCATAATGCTTTGTGAACTCAGCATCCTCCTGTCTAAGATCATTCAAAGCTTTCTTTACCTCAAAAATTCTCATGAGGTTAGTAGTATTTCCATATACAGTTTTTAAAGTTTCCCAAAGATCTTTAGCATTTTCACAATATGAATATGCTTCTAAAAGATATCCAGCTAGGGAGTCTTGGAGTATAGAAAGTACCATCTGGTCTTTCTGAAACCATTTGTTATAATCATCTTGATCATCTGAGTCAGCCCTTTCAATGGCTAGGACAGGCGCTTTTGTGACATGACTCCATAAGCCTTTGCTGCACAAGGTTGTCCTCATGGTTCTTGGCCAAAGGAGATAATTTGTCCCATGAAGCATAACTGAAGCCTTTATATTTTTCTAGTACTCCATCATGCTTTGTTTTAAAACCTACAAGAAAATAAAACCAAGAAGGAACCAACACAGGACACACGCGCTTGATCTCTACAAGGAGGTGGCGCGTCTAACAACCTGCAACCATGAGCAAAAAATTCTAACAGCCTAAAACCCTTGGTCAAACAACTTCAAACAGTTTTAAAAATCTAACTAGCAAAGATTCAGTGATAAAAAATTTTAAAAACTGCCTAATCAAATTAAGAACCAACTTTGCCTTCAAAATTAAAAAAAAAAAACAGAATTCTAGTAAGTTTCAAAAAAACCTTTCTTGAAGTCTAAAACCCTTTGGATTGAGATGAAACTTCTTTTGACCCACTACAAGATCCTAAAATAACTTTTGAACATCCAATATTCACAAAAAATTAAGAAAAATTGAGGTTTTTAACACAAATACCCCAAATAGGTTGAATTTGGACCTGTTGAAGAAACCCGATCAAGAAAGCTTTGAAACATGAAAAGAGGAAAAGCGGACCTCCTTACTCATCAACTAGACTCGTTGTACTTGATATTAGGCTTTGAAATTACTTGATTGGATGAACAATTGAAGAAGATATGCTCGTTGCAAACTCGGAGATTCGCGGCGGATGTGATCGCGACACCACCGGAGGAGATCATTTGTAACTTTTGACTCAGGCCACCAATGAAATCGCCGAGGAAATACTCAAAACTCACCGGAGAACAACCTTTGATGAATAAAATAACAAGAAATTCTGATTTCTTGCCAGAAAAATTGATCAAACCCTGTGAAGAGCTGTGACTGTGCTCGTTTCAAAGGTAAGAAGAAATCGCGAGTAAAGATTAGAGATTCTGCAAAAAATTTATGCCAGATTGATGTAAACTGGTTCTGATACCATGAAAAAGTATGAGATTAAGAGATTTAGAGATTTGTATATTGAGAGAGAGAGAGATCAGAGAGAAAATTAAGAATAATTATTATTGAGATTTTTAGAAAAATGAATTTCTTGCTTACAAAGGAAGAGAGAGATAGCTATTTATATTAATCTAGTCTAGGCTTGTTTGAATACTTAGAGCAGGTGCAACGCAGATATTCACCCACGTCTCGTACGTGCCACATATTAAAAAGAAAATGAAAAAAAGAAAAAGTTTAATCTTTGAGTCGTCTCAAACCGTAGAGTCCGTAGAGACGACTCTTCGACGAGTTTCTCTCTCTCACCATCTTTTATCTTCCTTTTTTTCTCCACCTATGAATCTGAATCATGAAACAATTTCAGTCTCACCATTGCATAAACAATTAAACATAGTTTCTTACTAAGTCTTAACTAATAAATAATTATTAAATTTATTCATATTATATTGTTTTGATACTCATGAGAGTATCAAGGTTAATGATGCTTAAAGATAGCCTAATACATGTTTGGCTACAAGAATAATATATCATTAATCACAAACAAGCCTAAGCCACTCCCTTTGGACACATGGTGCTTACTTAGTCTAAGGCACACTTTCTTTATTTCTTCTTTTTGTCTTCATCATTCTTCTTCATTCCAACAATTGTGTCAGACAAAGACACCAAGTTCCTCAGTCACTTTTGGCGAGCATTGTGGCGCAAGCTATGAACCAATCTCTTGTTTTCTACAGCGTATCATCCACAGATAGACGGACATACAGAGACCAAGACAAATCTGGAGCAACGAAACATCCAGAACACAAAGAATGCCAACAAGGTCCGCCGACACATGGTGTTCAAGGAGGGAGATTGGGTTTGGCTACATCTGCGACCAGAGAGGTTTCCCCAGCGACCAAAAAACAAGCTTGCATCCCGGGGAGATGGTCCATTCCGTATCCTACGGAGAATCAATGACAACACCTACGAACTCGAACTTCCAGGTGAGTATAACGTGTCTTGTACGTGTAATGTTTCTGACTTAGAGTTGTTTAATGCAGGTGAGGAGTTCGCTTTAGAGACCAAAGCACTTCAAGAAGGAGGGAATGATGAGGACATTGTACCAGCTACTACATCGGTCATCCCACTAGGACCTCTCACACGGTCAAAGAGGAAGGCTTTAGGAGACAAGCTCAACATGCTATTGGAGAGTGGAGCCGGACAGGAACTCGGACCGACCAAGCCGACTGCGCCAGGAACCGGACCATGCGACCCCGAACCCTTCAAGTCGGACAAGAAACAATGGAGGTTCCTTCTCGAAGATTCTTCTTCGTCCGGTGTCTTTACCATTACCATCCGGTATAGACACCAAAAGTCGTGCTAGGAAATTGTACTCTTTTTCCTATCTTCGGTTTTGTCTCACTGGGTTTTCTAAAGAAGGTTTTAATGAGGCAACACTCTTAGTGTGCAAGACGGTGAAGACTTGTTCACAACTCCACACCATTCACAAGTCATCACCGATTTTTGGCCTAAGTGTTTTACTAGGCTTTTCTATCTTTTAATTATATTTTACACTAAGTATGTTATTTGGGCTTATGAGTCATGTTGGCTTATGAGTCATGTTGGCTACTTAGGCCCAAAGTCCTTTTTAAGATCGCCTTTAAGCAAACTACTTGTTGTTTTTATTTTTTAAAGGGTTAAACATCTTGTTGTTTACCCTAAGTTGTAACAATACATTATATAATCCATTGGTAAATTCATTAATAAAATAACAAGCAATTTAGAACAAAAAAAACCTAAGACTTCTTGTCTAAAAACTCCTAGGCGCCACCCAAGCTAATCTTGGAGTCAGTCGTGTTCTTCAACAAACTCCTGGTTGAAGTTCTTGGAGTGTCACAAGCCTTTCACGGCTTGTGTGGTCTCATCGATCCACCTCTTGCTTCCATCTCTTCTGTCTAGCAACCTGAGCTTCTCGGTGAAAGGACAGCCACCCACGATTCTTACATCAAACAAGTTCCATGGTTTACCAATGGAAGATCCTCTAGATCATCTAAACCAGTTTGATATGCTCTCCTTAACTGTAAAGATCAACAGAATCTCAGAAGACACCATCAAGTTGCGGATATTTCCCTTTTTTAGGAGACAATACACACATATGGCAGAAGAATTTACCTCGTAACACAATTACAACATGGAGCGACTGCAACAAGATGTTGATAACAAATTTCTTCTCAACCACTCGCACTTTAAGGCTGCGTAATGTTATCTCCGGATTCACACAACGCTCAATTGAGAATTTTAGCGAGGCGTGTGAATGATTCAAAAGATACACATCACAATGTCCACATCATGGTTTCTCAAGAGAATCCCTCCTCAGTAGACTATACCAAGGAGTACTAATAAAGATCAGGATGTTCCTCGACACTACTTCAAACACAAACTTTATAGGCCAAGACACCGAAAGAGCACTACAACTGGTTGAAAACTTAGCAACAATTGATGGGAACTATAAAGAAGTCTGTGACCGAACTCCACGCGATAACTCTGAGCGAGACTCAACAACAAAAAGGGAAATCCAAGCACATAACAACAAGATAGACCGAGTACTGCAAGCCACCAGATGTCATGTAACCTTTGTAAACGAACCAGAATACATTACAAACAACTCAACACAGCTTCAGTCAGATGGAATGATTGAAATCAATTACAATGGCAGACAAAGTTTTAACAAGGGTTACAACTCCAACTTCAGAAACTCAAACCTACCATACAAGAATACAAACATGGAAAATCCGCAGGACCAACACTACCCACTGCTGAAAAAAACCACCCAACAGGCCATCACCAACACTTTACAGCCAAGGTACCCTGCCACAACGGATTACTAACCTGGTGGGACAACTCAAACAACTAGCCAGCCAAGCTACCAACCGCAAAGCAACAACTATGCCAAACCCTTCATTCCACAGAAGAAAAATTCCAACTGTCAACACCACCCACCTGCTACCCATGAAGATGAAATCACGAAGATGCTCAAGCAAGTGCTAGAAGGACAAAACAATAGTGTCTTTGACATAAACAACAAGATGAAGGAAATCCACACAAATTTTGATAATGTGTATGAAGATATTAATTCTAAGATAGAGAACCTTGCTGCACAAATCTGATCATCAAAAGCATCTGCATCTAAGTGACCAATGGGAACACTTCACGGGAAACCAAAAATAACCCCAAGGAGTATGTGCACGTTATCTCACTAAGAAGCGGGAAGGACGTTTCAAGACCAGATGTGGAAAAGGCAATAAATCCACAAGCAGAAAAGAAGGCTTACCAGGTCAAAGGGAAGCAACCAAACAACATCAGCGTCAAGTCACCATTAGCTACATCCGCCACCAAGCCAAAACTACCCTTTTCTAGGACGATTCAAGAAGGAACTACTACCCATCTACAAAACCTTTGTTCGCCAAGCAACTATCCAAGGCCAAGATCACACTTCTGCTGATCGAAGAATTCTAGATGGTACCCAAATAGACAAAACTATTTGAAGGATGCTATCAAGGAAAAGGAGAAAAAACAGAGGAGTACAGCGACACTAACACAAGAATGTAATGCCATAGTCAACACAAAACCTATCAAGAAAAAGATAGATGATCCAAATCTTCACATTACTATTCACTGTTGGTAAACTCATCTTCTCGAGATATCTTTGCGACTTAGGAGCAATTGTCAATCTGATGCCATTATCCATAGCCAAAAAGCTAGGCTTTTAATGCTTCAAGGAAAGCATGATCTCTCTTGTACTCGCTTATCGCTCCATAAGGAAACCTGCTGGAATGCTACAAGATTTACCCATCGTGGTAGTTAATTTTGCAATTGTTACATATTTCGTAGTATTGGAGATTGATGAGAAACCAAAAGATCCTATCATTTTTGGGGCCTCCATTCTTATCTACCGCGAAAGCACTTATTGACGTAAAAAAAGGGAAAATCGATACGACTCGGCAGAAAAACCCTCAAAATTGACATCGGCACTGTCACAAAGAAACCAACTATAGGAGGCAAACTCGTCTGCACCTATTGACCATATGTAATTGCATATCATTCTCATGAACAAATTTCAATTGGAGAACATCTCCACGACACCAAGACTGCAAAGCAAGGGGAGTGCAGACCATTGAGTGCCGAGAGTAAAGTCGAAAAAAGCTGTTAAATGCACAAACAATGCGTGAAGAAAACGTAAGTTTTTTGAAACTGGAGCGTGAGCCAGAAGCTACCAAATTCATGGATGACCCAGGGGATGATAACAGGAAACTAAAGAAGCAAATGATGTTGGAACAAGAACATGAACCAGGAGATCAAAGCTTACCTAACAGGGTGAACGCGAAGACACTCACGGGCAAGCAGAGAACGCATTAGTTCAACTCTTTAGGAAAAAAGAATGTGAAACCTCCAATAACAATCTTCCCAAAGAAGATAGGTAGAAGAAGACAGACTCAAGACGATCGAGGGATGAGTATCAGCAGCACTGGAGAGGAAGCAACCGCTCTTCTTAAGAACCTGAACAACCTTTAAAAGAAAGGGGCAATGTCGAGCTTGAAACATTAAACAAGCGCGTTTGGGAGGCATTTTCATGTTTATTGATTTTTTATAATTATTTGTGCTATATTTATTTCTACTTTATCGTTTTTTAACTAACCTACTTACGTTTCTTTTTAAGATAGATAAAGAAGAGGTGCATTAACAAAAAAAAAACGAGAAAGGAGATCACGGTATGGAAAACACTTGGGACAAGGGTTTACCAAACCGTAGCGTAACTGTCCTAACTCTAGGTAAGTTAACCAAGTGCGGTCCGATCTATCCTAGTTTGTTACCCTATTAGGAAAAACTGGATTCACACGCGGTTATCTTCTTTTTAACCTCTTCCTTTTCTCGGTCGTTACCACTTTTCAACTCAGTAAAACTTCAAAAGCAAAATCCAAATTTTTCCTCTCTTTGTCTTCTTCCAAAAAATATTTTCATCTCTGTAAATACTATTCTTATTCGGTCTCTTTTCCAAATTTTCAATTCAAACACAGTCGCAAGAGGTTAAGAATGGTGAAGACAAGTCGTGCAACGAGCTCGTATCCGAGGGAAGGAAACCTGATATCATGGACGCAGGAACAGCGCGAAGAGGAGGAAGAATCCCCTCAGCATCATGACAATGAATGTATGGGCGATCATGAATAGGAAAGAGAAGAAGAAGAGAGCTCTGGAGAAGCAGAGATCTCTAGAAAAGAAGAGAGCTCAAAAGAGGAAAACATATGCGAAACATAACACACACATCACACCTCCTTTCAGGACTACTATGACACCATGATGCAGCTCCAGTTTATTCCTATGACATTCATTACTGAAGCAGTGTTGCGCGCCATGGATATCCACGATGATGTGCATGGTGTTCTCTCGAGTATGGGACTCGGATACATGTCCTTCCAAACACAGCCAGGATTCTGCAAGCTCGCCTGTGAGTTCCTCGCTTCATTCCAGCTATACCTCCACCTACAACCTTCCACCAACTAATTGGATGAAGCCACATAAACAACTTGTGGTTTCTGGGAGGAAGAGTGAGGAGCAACCTTGTCTACTGCTTTTGCATGGAAGGGAACAGGACAGAGAGGATCCTACTTCCCACCAGACTCTCACAACATTTTCAGAAATGTGGGATGAAGAGTGAGGACCGCTTCAGCATGCAAAAAGACCATGACAGAGAGAAGCCTACTTCCCACCAGCCTCTCACAAACATTTTCAGAAGCGAGAACGTCCTTTTTTCCCTCCTCGCTCATCATGCTATAGAGAAGCTCCACCGACAATACACCGGGGCAGTCATAAGATTTTTGGGAAAAGAAAGGAAAATATCCTAGTATTAGAAGGCTCTGAGGAAAACCAATACAATTAGGAACCTCCCATTATAAGAAAGAATATAAAAGAAAAAAGAGTGCATGAAAATCTCGAGCCTTGTAATGAAGCATCTAAAAGCCCAAAGATTTTATTAGATATTTGGCTGAAGAAAGCCTTTGGGATATTTGGCTGAAGAAAGCCTTTGGGATAAGATAGTACTAAGTTTTGGGACTTATTGGTTAGGAATGAGGATAAGTGTAATGACCGCGATCGAGGGCAAAACTGGCAAGGGCGGGAAAAAAATGAAATTTTGGGGAAAATGGGCGAAGATATCTGGGAAGGAAGGATATATATCCTTGTAACAGATTTCTCGGAAATTCCGCAATATCCTAACAACCATATAAGGGATTATTCCCAAAGGATAAGGAATTTTTCCCAGCGGATAGGGAATTATCCCCGAAGGATAAAGAATTATCCCCAAAGGATAAGGGATTATTCCCAGTGGATAAGGGGATTGGTTGGTCGAGTTATTGGTAACAACTTCCGAGATTCTCGCGCTAAATCCCAACCGCTTTTCGAAATCATGCTGATATCCTAACAAACAGATGGATATTCGAAGGGATAAGAGGGGCCGCGGATAAAGGAAAATCCTAACCGCCTTCCTTTATAAATAAGAAGGAAGGTCGCCTCATAATTCCTGCGTGAGCAAAACGAAAGATTAGAACTCTGAAAGAAAGAAAGTTTGAGGAAGCTAAGCGATTATCCTAGAAAGGTTCGAGAGGCGTCCAGTTACTTGAGTAATCATCGATAGCGGTTCGTTCGGTTAAGGAATATCCGGGTAAGCATCGATAAACTCAGAGTTTTACCTTTCTGGGCTATAAGCATCGAGAGACTTAGTGTTTGGTCGATGTGTTCCGAGTAAATCGCTAGGTTTGTGTGACGTGCGTCGGTGCAGCTTGAACGATTTGCGACAAGAGGTGTCAGAACGTGGGATTTTCATCAGTTCATCGAAATACTAAGGTGAGTGTGTGACTGTGGCTATGATCTAGGGTCGTCGGCTTGAGTGGATTCAATAAGTGCTTGACTGTCTGATCTAATATACTTGTCCTTGTCCTGTTGTATGTGTTAAGCGTGAACGTGAGAGTCTTGTGTGACTCGTCCTGGTGAGAGATCCAACAGTGGTTGGTGAATCACGTCTAGGAAAGTACATTGTCCTGATTTGCATGATTGACTTATTGATTGTATTGCTTGTTTTCGATTACTTGACCATAGCTGTGTGAGACGGAATGACCGTCTCACTAAGCAATTCGTTGCTTATGCCTTAGCCGATCATCAATTCCTGGGTTAGGGCGATCGCGACTCCTTCGTGGATAACTTTTGATTCTGATCACCAAATGTGATGAAAACGGTGCAGGGATGATCATAAACTCTTGCCTGACTATCCTTTTCAGGCAAGAGTTTATGATCATCCCTGCACCGTTTTCATCATATTTGGTGATCAGAATCAAAAGTTATCCACGAAGGAGTCGCGATCGGCGTCTTATGGATTCTCCTCCATTGAAACGAGCATTACATGTTCAACTATTCATGAAATCGATCGATTCCAAAGCCTAACTTCAAGAAAACGGAGTCTAGATGATTTTTAAGGTGGTCCTAACTCACTCTAATCAAGTTTTGAAGCCTTCTTGATTGTTTTCCCTCGATGTGTCCAGTTTCGACTTCTTTGGGGTATTGGTGATAAAAAGCTTATCCCTTGTCATTCTTTTTCAAATCTTGGATGTTAAGAAGTTATATAAGGAACCTTTAGAGGTTTACAAGAAGTTTCATTACAATCTGACAAGTTTTAAGCTTCAAGAAACATTTTCTTGTGAACTAGTCAGATTCTTAAAATATTGAATTCTAGTAAAAGGAGGTTAGACTTGTTGCTAAGCATTTATAACCAATTATTAACTACATAAAACGGTTTTGGTTAGTAGTTTAGAGGTTTTTAATCAGTTTAGAAGCTGTTAGAAGACAATTAAAAGGCGGTTACATCTGGTCAAGAAGTGGTTATAGACAGTTATGTTTGTTAGAAGAAGTTGGAGTTAAAAACTGTTAGTGGCGGTTAAAGAAAGCTGTTGGTGACGGTTTTTGGCTAGTTTTTGGAGGTTAAAAGGTATTTAAGCAGTTGAAAAGAATTATCATAATCTGTTAAGCCTTAAAGACCAGTTCAACCTAACCTAGTACCTTGTCTAAAATTGGTGGATTAAAGATGGAGAAGCCTAGTTTAGAGGCTGTTGAAACAACTTGGTTAGGCTGTTATACCAGCTAAAACTGATTGAAAACAAGTTGTTTAGGAGGTTAAAATTTTTTTCTGCAGTTGGGAAGTGGTTAAAAAGGTGGTTTGGAGACCCTAGGCTGCAAAAAAAAAGTGCAAAGGCTAGGACAAAAGAAGAAGAGTTAGAAACAACTATATTGAGGTTTAAAAAGGATGGGGAATGCACCAGAACCAGTTCCTAAAATCAAATGCAAAGATCTAGTATCAAAGTCTTATGCATTCAGGCTATTTCTAAACTCTTATCCAACTATATTTTGTTGATTACATTATTGGTTGTGTGAGTTAGAACCATAGGAAATCTAGTATCTAGGTGGTTAGTAAATCATGAATTATATTGAATTGTGTTCATGTATTTAGAGACTATTAAGATGAGACATTTTGAACCTAGTTTAGCTAGCTGAATCATTTGTTCATGAAATGCATTGATCCTATGGGAAGAGAACCTTGTCTTTTACTTAGAACAATACGTTTAAGAAGACATATTGAATCCAAAAGTCCTTAGGAAGTGTTTAAAATTAAGTTTGGTTACTCTTAATCACTCTCTTTCACTCACTATCTTTTGTTTAGAATCTGCATTTTCTCAACATGTTCAAAGGCTTAAGATGGGAGTTGATGTTTAGATTGATTGTCTAACAAAGGAAAAAGAAAGCAAGTGAAAACGACACAGCACATGGAGAAGGAGTTAGAACCAATTGCCACCAAGAACAACCACCACAAGGAGTGGAAAGGAAGGACTGGTGGAATGTGATGAATCAGCTCTCCCATGGAGTCAGGTGTCCTTTGGTGTGTGCTTGAAGTGAAAATCAACATAGCATACATGCTACAAGTTCAAATCATAATCAATCACAAAGGAGAAATACTCACAAAGACTTAGTATCAAAGTCTTTGCAAAGGCTATCTCTAAACCTTTTTACCTATTTCATGATTGATTAAATTCCTCATTTAGAAATGTTCAAAGGATGAAATAGAACCTAGGAAGACTATACTTTGCATTTAGAACCTAGTTTAAACCAAAAATCACCTTTACATTCATCACAATTCACCATTATTCTTCATCATTCTTCATCAATCTCATATATTCTACTTAAAATCTCATACTTTTAATCTCCAAATCTCTGATTCTTCATATTCTTCAATACTTTTAATCTTTTAATTCTCAAGACATTTCCTATTCTATCAGATACTTTCAATATTCTTCTTTATGTTTAAAGGATAAAGAAGACCAAGAGATTATGTCAAAGAGTACATATGGAAACAATCTATGAATATTCATTCTTCCAAACTTGACTCTTACTCTTAGTGTCAAGCTTGTGGGGGGGGGGAAAGAAAATGAGCATCCAAAGGCATTCATGAAGGCATTCATGGCGCAAACAAGGACATCCAAGAAGTGTGTCTGGCGCAAACAAGGGCATTCAAGGTGTCTGGTGCATTCAAAGGCTTTCTGAGGCACAAACAAGGATATTCAAGGAGATGTCTGGTGCATACAAAAGCTTTCAAGGCACAAACAAGGACATGCAAAGAGTTGTCTGGCGCATTCAACGGCTTTCAACCTGTCTGCCAAACCAAGTGAGCACAAGAAGTGTGTTTCTCAGCCTAATTCTCTCATCAAAGGTTCTATCTAGGATAAGTTCTTTAACTCTATCATTTTAGGTTCAGAATTCGGCTAGATATTATACTTGATACCAGACTTGATCTTATTCAAGTTCTGGAATACTAGTCTATATGTTTGAGTTGCTATGATGTTTTAGATCAGGAAGTGATGAAAAACAGTCATAAGCATGACTTATCCTACATCAATAAGTGGAAGCATGGAGGGAGAGTGTATTAGGAGACAAGTGTGCTCACTCTACTTAAGCTTAATTCTACAATATTATTGAAAGTAGAAAGTGAAGCAAAATGAAGTTGGTCAAAGGGAATTCAAAAAATATAAGGGAAGAGAACCATGTGATCATGATGAATCCAGAGAGAACCATGTGATCATGATGAATCCAAATACCTTAATGTGAAGTTCTTAGAAAACCATACTGGTCTAGATTATATCATCCAAATCGCCATCCACTCTTATAAAAGGGAAGCTAAAATCTTTCTTACATTATAATGCATTGGTTTATTTTGTGAGAATTAATACATGCATGTATATATGTATGTGAAACAGGTTCAAATTGAAGGCTTTAAGGAAAGCTGGATCAAAATCACCTCTTAAAGACAAAGAGTCAAAAGAAAGGGGGAGAAATGGACCAAACTTAGAAGAAGCTTCAAACCAGCCATTCACAAGGGATAATCAACAAGGTCTTGTTCAAGGATCTATGGAGTTCACTGTGGTGGATTTAAAGCTCACAGATTCAATGGCTAATCCCTAAGCTAAGAAGACTTCACTCTTTTTCCCTTACTATTGGTTTTGTCCCAAAGGATTTTTCATACTTAGGTTTTTAATGAGGAAACTGTTTAAGGTTCCAAGCTTGGTTTCTATGAACATTAAAAATCAAGCTTGAAAGGGAGTAAAGAGGAAGAAGGAGGAAAGTCTCTTCACCTTTGCAAGTTCAATCTTTCACCCATGCTTAAACTTGAGGGGGAGTATTGAAATGAAGAAGAAAATAAGTAGATTAAGACAAAGAGATAGTATGAAAAGTTAGAAAGAAGAAGAGAGTAAATACTCTAAACTAAAGGGAGAGTATAAAGGAGCTTCTAAACCTATAGTCAAACAAGGGTATTAGGCGCCTAATAGGTTGTGTTTGGACACAAAGATTGTAAACTTTCTATATAAACACTTGTACTCTTCATTTGTAAGCAAGAAGATTAATTATTCATTATTAATAAAAATCATTTCTCTCATTCTCTTTTCTCTAAAACTCTCTCTATTCTCCAATGGTGAATCTAAATCTCTCATTCTAACATTTAGATTAGGATATGCATTTTAAGCTGTTTTAGGATTGTATTTTATGTACATATTACATGAACATGTGTTCGTGTGTCAAAACCGAAAATGGAGCTAAACCAAAAATGGAACTAAACTGAATAAAAAAAGTGAGACTGTGCATGGAATCTAGAACCGGAGGGAGATGTTGTATCAAATGACATATCATCTGAGAAAATGAAGCTGAAGAGGAAGTGAGAGAAGAAAAGAGGAAGAAAATCGAGGAAGAAAGGAAATACAGGAAGGAAGGAAACAGAGGATCAAAGGAAAAAATGAAAAAGGCTACTGCAATATACACAATGGGTTGCTAATCCGTTGTGCATGAGCAACGACTTACCAAAACCGACGAAGCCGCATTCCTCTTCCTAGGGCAAGCTTTATTCTGTATCTATCTATATAAAATCCTTCTTGTACTCACATAAAAGATGGGTGAAGAAAGCCAAAAGAAAAACCCTAAGTTCTAGTTTAGTTTAATTTAGTTTGGTTTAACTTAGATTAGTTTTAATTTCTTTCAAGACTATTTTATCATTATTTAAGCATTCATATTTTTATATTTTTACTTGCACTTTAGTTATTTTAATTTTCTTTTTCTATTCCAATTTTATGGTTAACGTTTCAACAACATTTTGATTTCAGTACCATTAACGATGAGCGAGTAAACTACTTCAACCTTTTGGGTTAGGTAATAGGGAGGTTATTTTTGAAGGAAAACCGATGATTGTTTAAAATTTATATCCAACTTCCCCATCGTTTCTTGAGATGCTTAATGTCGGCTTAAGTTGCGAGCACTCGGGTCTGAATAATAAGCCTCAAACGATCTTTAACGGGATAGTTGTGTACTTGAACACTCTTTGTGCGGGCTTGGTTAAATCTGATCAACGATTAATCAATTTTAGGTTGCCTTGCTACTAAAGAAAGAATTCAATCTTAATGTTCCTTGAGAGTCGAGTACCTAAAGAAGTTTGAGATATTCAATGATCAATGAAGAAGTTTTTATCACAAAAGTGGATTAATCATACATGAGCGATTCTGTCTATCATGGGCTGAACTAAATGAGCTTATAAACATGAGTTCAAACAAACCTTCCTTAGAAACATCCGACCAAATTACCTGACCCCGAGGGGTGATTTATTCTCAAAAAAACAACAAAACTCATTTTATTTGCTTAGCTTTAGTTCAACCTCTTAGAGTCAGCTATTTGTTTTACTGCTTTAGATTAGTTTTTAGTTTTTATTTTGTGACACCAGTTTACCTACTCATAACCGTTTTATCCTCCTAAATAAAATAGAAACATATATTCTATGTACTTAAAAGAATCCCCCAAATTAAATTGGTACCCTAAGTACTACAATAAAGCATTGCAGAAGTCCGTATTTCTGCAAGAAAAATAGACATTTGTCATCTCTAGCAATCAAATCTTCTACTTATTTAAGTAGCTCCTTGTGTGCTCAGAATTTCACCTATAACCTAGATGGTATGGTAGAGGTGCACCAGGAAATAAATCAATTTGATATTCAATATCTTTAATATGGGGCAAACCAGATGGTAAATTTTAAAGAACACATCATGGTATCTTTTTATCAACTTCTTTAACATAGGATGTGTACTCAACACTTAATGTTCCTTCACTCTTTTCAACCACTAGTAGCGCAATACCTTTTTCCTCCATCAAGCTTTCTCTTAACTCGTTTCACACCCAAGAAAAGATTTCCTTATAACCCTTTTATTTTATTTGCTCTGTTTTATCACACAGAGCAGCTACCAACGGTGCTAGTGTGATACACTTTTTATCCTTGTAAAATGAATAAGTGCTCTTGAACCCATCATGCATAGCTCTCCAGTCAAACAATCAAGGTCTCCCATGAATTAGATGAACAGCATCCATTGGAATCACATCAAAGAGCACATCGTCTTGATAGTTCTTTCCAACAGAATGATACAAAGACTTCCTTGAAACCTGCAGCTTGTTTCCACCATTCAACCACTTCAGTTTAAATAGTTGTTTATGCTTTATTGTATGTTTCTCCACAAATTTACTCTATGCCACATTAGTATAACTTCCACTATCAATGATTAGACAGACCTTCCCCAATATGGTGCAACGAGTCTGCAATATATTATCTTGTTGTGCTTCTTCATTAATATGAAAAGAATGCAATCCTATGTAAATTACCAACAACTCACCATGATCAGGTGTTTCAATGATCTCTTCATCATCATCTTGAAATTTCTTATCAGTTGCCGCTAAAGCAGTAGAACCCTGCTTCATTTCTTCTTCTATATCCTGAATCTCTTGAATTTTCATCACTTTTCCATTATGACACTCAGTCTGGAAATGTTCAAACCACTAACACTTAAAGTACTTCTTCATGTTAAGATCTGCTGGTGCTACTGGAACCTTCATTCCAAGCTTCTTTCCACTATCGCTAGCTTCACCTTTCAGAACCATCCTTGGCACTGAAGAAGAACCAGAATTGAAAGATCTAGTATAAGATTTATTTCGTTACCATTGATGATTAACGAGTAGACTCCTTCAACCTTTTGGGTTAGGTAAAAGGAAAGATGTTTTTAAAGGAAAAACAATGATTGTTAAAAAATTCTATCCAATTTCCCCATTGTGTCTTCAGATGCTTAATGTCGGCCTAAGTTGCGAACAACCAGGTCTGAATAATAAGCCTCAAACGATCCTTAACGGGATGGTTGTGTGCTTGAACACTCTCTATGCGAGATTGGTTAAATATCATCAACAACCAATTGATTTCAGGATGCGTTGCTATTAAAGAAAGAATACAATCTTAATGATCCTTGACCGTCAAGTACCTAAAGAACTTTGTAGATATTCGGTGATCAATGAAGAGGATTCTGTCACAAAAGTGGATTAATCATACATGAGCGATTCTTTCTATCATGGGCTGAAATAAATGAGCTTATAAACATGAGTTCAAACAAACCTTCCTTGGAAAAATCCAACCGAATTACCCGACCCCGAGGGATCCTTTATTCTCAAAACAACAACCAAACTCCATTTGTTTGCTTAGCTTTAGTTCGACCTCTTAGTGTTATCTATTTGTTTTACTGCTTTAGATTAGTTTTTAGTTTCAGTTTTGTGACACCAGTTTACCAATCCATAACCGTTTTATCCACCTAAATTAAATAGAAATATATATTCTAGATACTTAAAAGAACCGCCAAATTAGACTGATACCCTAAAAACTACAATTAAGCATTGCATAAGTCTATATTCCGCAAGAAAATAGACGTTTGTCACCTCTAGCAATCAGCGCTTCTACTAATTTAAGTAGCTCCTTAGCTTCCTCTGAATTACACGTATAAACTGGATGGTTTGGTAGAGGTGCACCAGGAAATAAATCAATTTGATATTCAATATCTGTAATATGAGGCAAACCGGATGGTAATTTTTAAAGAACACATCACTGTATCTTTTTATCAATTTCTATAATATAGGATGTGTACTCAACACTTATGTTCCTTCACTCTTTTCAACCACTAGTAGCGCAAATACCTTCTTCCTCCATCAAGCTTTCTTTTAACTTGTTTCTCACCCAAGAAAAGATTTCCCTATAACCCCTTTCTTTTATTTGCTCTGTTTTGTCACACATAGCAGGTACCAACGGTGCCAGTTTGATATGCTTTTTATCCTTGAAAAATGAATAAGTGTTCTTGAATCCATCATGCATAGCTCTCTAGTCAGACCCTCAAGGTCTCCCATGAATTAGATAAAAGCATCCATTGGAATCACATCAAAGAGCACATCGTCTTGATAGTTATTTCCAACAGAATGAGACAAGGACTTGCTTTCAAACATGCAGCTTGCTTCCACCATTCAACCACTTCAGTTTAAATAGTTGCTTATGCTTCAGAAATTTACTATACACCACATTAGTATAACTTCCACTATCAATGATTAGACAATCCTTCCCCAATATGGTGCAACAAGTCTGCAATATATTCTCTTGTTGTGCTTCTTCAATAATATGAACTGAATGCAATAGTATTTGTATTACCAACAACTCACAATGATCAGGGGTTTCAATGATCTCTTCATCATCATCTTGAAATTTCTTATCAGTTGCCACCAAAGCAGTAGAACCCTGCTTTATTTCTTCTGCTATATCCTGAATCTCTTGAATGGTCATCACTTTCCATTAGAACACTCAGCCTGGAAATTTCCAGCCTAAGGCCCGTGCAAAATTGAGGCCCAATCGCCTAACCTTAGGGCATCTCATCTTCTCAGAATCTATAAAAGGAGAGACAAGGCCCTTTCTGCTTTACACCCTCAATTTCCAGCGAAGTTCTGCCAAATTTTGGACTCGTCGCCGCTGCTACAGTATCCGCCGTCGTTAGAAACACCGCAACTCGCCGGAGTTGTTAAGGTGATTTTTTCCAGATTCGGTTATTTGATCGTAACTTCTTCATACAGTCTCAGATTTTAGCAATCTACATATCAAACTATATATCTCTCCGAGACGAACCCAAGCACACCGAAATCGCCGGATTTCCACGCCGAAAGCACCGTCAATCGCCGTTGAAATATTCAAATTTCTCTAATCTGTGTAATTTCTAGTATGTGATAGTTCATGCTGTTCTAATTCCGAATATTCCTTCAGTTTCTCGTGAATCGCTGTGGTTTCAAAGTTATGGTTGTCTAAAGTTGTGAGGGTATTTTAGTAATTTTGTCTAGGAGTCGTTCTGATGTGGAATCTGGTCCCGAGTGGTTACTGATATTGTTTTTGAGCAGTCTGATATCAGTAGTCCTCACTTTGTTTCAAACTTCCATTTATGATAAGTTTCCATTTAAGGAAGTTTTCCATTTTTGGCAGTTTACAGAAAAGAAAAGTTTGTTCTTCTGTTGCTAAGGTGAGGAATTTGTCGTGTGTTTCCATTATCTCATTTTTATAGCTGTTAATCTCTGATTTGAGTCTTTGGTTAAAAACATGTATGTAACGTGTCTATTTAATAATAGATGTGTTATTGTTTGTGATTGTATAATCTATATATTATGTAAATAAATATATATATATATATATGTATATATGTATCACATATAATCCATAGGATTAAATGATTAAAACTTTTGTGTGATGATTTGCCGTTTGAGCATACTAAGTTGTATTGACGTGTTGTGTTGCTACGAGCGTTAGGAACTCGCGATAGATTGGTTCGAGAGTGGTGCTGTGGCATTTAGACCCAGACTTTCGAATTATGTGGGATTGTCATATGGTGTGATGAGGGTCTGTCATGTATGGGGTGCCATGCATGAAGATTCGCAACGCCGTTTTCATGTATGGTGTGTCTTACATGAGGTTGTGCATAATTCTTGTGTTTGTGAAGGGAAGGAGTTTCTGTCATGTATGGTGTGCCCTGCATGAAGATTTGTCTGGCCGTTGGTCATGTATGGTGTGCCCTGCATGAGAACATGCCCCTGGTTTGTGTGTGTGACACTTTGAGGTCATATGTTTGAGTGTTGTAGACATTATGATTGTTTACATGTTTTAGCCTTGGACTTACCTTAGATTATTGTTATAAGTTGTTCTGGTAGATTCATGAGTCTTGATACTCATTTCTCACTTGGTAATCCAATTACTTATCCCCTCCCCAATCTTTCAGGTGAGCATGTCGTCGTGCACGAGTAGCGTTGAAGTCGATGAAGATGTTCTACCTTTGAATAATATTTTCCAGATTTATTTATTATTTACTTATGACGAATTTTGATTGGTTATTTTGGGGTTATTATTTTTTGATAAAACATTTCGGACTATCTTGGGAATAATATTTTTAATATTATTTTCGGAGAATGGGTCGTTTTACCCTAACACTGAAAGCACTTCTTTATGTTAAGATCTGCCAGTGCTACTGGAACCTTCATGTCAAGCTTCTTTCCACTATCACTAGCTTCAACTTTCAGAACCATCTTTGGCACTGAAGAAGAATCAGAATTGAAAGATCTAGTATAAGGTTTCTTTCCTCTTTTGACCTGCTTTTTCACCTTAGTAGCAAGCTTTTTGCGTCATCAAGAGACCAGAAAGATTGCAAATCCACCTTCTATGCTATCTCTTCATTCAAACCATGTTTATCTAATGGTTCTTTAATGCGGCTCTTTAATATCACACCTCAACTGCATAAGATTAAACTGTCTTGTGTATTCTTCAATAGTACTTTTTCCTTGCTGCAAATGTGTAAGCTTTAGGTACAGATCTTGCTTGTAATCATTAGATAAGAATCTCCTCTTCATAGGTTTTTTAAGTTTCTCCCAAGACCTAATAAGAGTATTGCCTTCTATTACATGATAAAAGGGTATTCCACTAAAGACTAGCATAACATTTTAGTTTCAAGGTTGCTGCCTTAAAATTCATCTCATCGTCATAAGAAGTGTGTTCAAACACTCCAGATCTAATCCAATCTAGAAAGTCATTTGGATTCAGACTTCCTTCAAAACCAGGAAAGTTTAGCTTGAACTCTTTTTTCGACAATGTTGTTGTTGTTATAGACGGTTATCTCTCCCCCTTCTCCCACGTTCATTTCCAAAAAATTGTCATTGTAACATCCCAGCCTAAGGCCCGTGCAAAACTAAAGCTCAATCACTTAATCCTAGGGCATCTCCTATTCTTAGAGTCTTTAAAAGGAGAGGCAATACCCCCTTTTGTCTCACACAGTTAATTCCCAGCGAATCTCTGCCAAATATCGGATTCGTCGCCACCGCTACATTCCCCCGCCGTCGTCAGAAGCACCGCAACTTGCCAGAATCGTGAGGTGAGTTTTTTTTCTAGATTCGGTTATTCGATCATAACTTCTTCATACAGTCTCATATTTTAGCGATATACATATCAATTTGTAGATCTCTCCGAGAAAAAGCCACGAACACCATAATCGCCGGATTTGGACGCTGGACGCGCCGTCAATCACCGCCGGAAGGTTTGCCAGAAAATTGAAACGTCTCTGATCTGTGTAATTTTCCTGTATGTGATAGTTCATGCTGTTATAATTTCGAATCTGCCTTCAGTTTCTCGTGTATCGCTAGGAGTCATTCTGATCTAGAATCTGGTCCTGAGTGGTTACTGATATCGTTTTTGAGCAGTCTGATATCAGTAGTCCTCACTTTGTTTCGAACTTCCATTTATGGCAGGTTTCCATTTAACGAAGTTTTCTTTTTTTGGCAGTTTACAAAAAAGAAAAGTTTGTTCATCTGTTGCTAAGGTGAAGAATTAATCGAGTGTTTCCATTAGCTCATTCTTATAGCCGTTAATCTCTTGTTTGAGTCATTTGTTAAAACCGGTATATAACGTGTCTAATTAATAATAGATGCGTTATTGTTTGTGATTGTATAAACTATATATTATGTATATAAATATATATATATATATATATTTATATCACATAGAATCTATAAGATTAAAGGATTAAAACTTTTGTGTATTGATTGGTTTTTTAAGCATGCTAAGTTGCATTGACGTGTTGTGTTAGATGCGAGCGTTAGGAGCTAGCGATAGGTTGGTTCGAGAGTGGTGTAGTGACATTTAGACCCAGACTTTCGAATCATGTGGGATTGAGATATGGTGTGATGAGGGTCTGTCATGTATGGTGTGCCCTTCATAAAGATTCGCATGGCCGTTTGTCATGTATGGTGTGCCCTGCATAAAAACATGCATGTTTCTTGTGTTTGTGAAGGGAATAAGTTCCTTTCATGTATGGTGTGTCCTGCATGAATATTCGTCTGGACGTTTGTCATGTATAGTATGCCCTGCATGAGAATGTGTCCCCTGGTTTGTGTGTGTGACACTGAGTGGTCATATGTGTGAGTGTTCTAGACATTATGATTGTTTACATGTTTTAGCCTTGAACTTGCCTTAAATTATTGTTATAAGTTGTTATGGTGGATTCATGAATCCTTAGACTCATTTCTCACTGGGTAATCCAATTACTCATCCCCCTCCCCAATCTTTCAGGTGAGCCTGTCGTCGTGCCCGAGTAGCGATGAAGTCGATGAAGTTGTTTTACCTTTGAATAATCTTTTATGTATGTATTTATTATTTATAAGACGGGTTTCGATTGATTATTTTTACATTAAATTATTTTGATATTATTATTTTATAAAACATTTTGGATTATTTTGAGAATATTATTTTAATTATTATTTTCGAAGAATTTGGGTTGTTTCAACTTGGTATCAGAGACAAGTTTGTCAAACCGGTGATTACCCAAATAAGTAGTCCTGAGAAAATGTTTTTAAGTGGTTTTCGGAAATATATTCTTTTTTTAAAACAAAGGTAACAGCTCATCGATCTGCTTATATATTCTTCCGCTGTGCTTTTAGAATTTGTGATTTGTCGTGCTGATCTTCAGTTATCCTTTTAGATGACGCCTAAGGGAAAGGAAGTGGGAAAGAGAGCTCGTGCTGGTAGAGCCACTACCTCTGTTGCATCTTCTGGGAGTGTTGCTGAGAAGTTTAACCCGAGTCGTGGATCTGCTTCCAAGGCTGACTCTTCTGAGGCAAAGAATCAAAGTTCTCAGTCGCAGATTGAGGCGTTGCATGCTGAGTTGTTGAGGTACCAGCAGAAATTTGGAGAGCAGGTGTGGGAGGAGCAACCTGAGGAAGTTCGTTCGAGGGAGAAACCTCTTCCTCGTGAGCCTGCTGTTGGGGCCAGAATGTATTACTCACCACCACCACCACCCAACCATGCTTCGGGGCCTGAGTTATCTTATTGGGATGCTTTGAGGCACATGAAAGAGATGAGTACCGAGTATTTTACTGGGGAGTCAGGTCCTTTAGCTGCTGATAACTGGAAGAGAAGGCTGGAGAGGAATTTCGAGAATATTAGATGTCCAGCAGAGTATCGTTTGGGTTTAGCGGTACAGTACCTCAAAGATAGCGCCTTGTATTGGTGGGATGAAGTCGTATCTAGAGCTGGTGGTTGTGAGCACTTGACTTGGTAAGATTTCAACTCGGAGTTTTTGAAGCGTTATTTCTCACGAGAGATGATGGACAAGATGGAGAGTGCCTTCCAAGATCTTCGTCAGGAGAGTCACTCGATACGCGACTATGAGGTGGAATTTACTCGTTTGATGAGGTTTGCTGGTCGTTACCATGACGAGCAGGAGTTGATTCGGAGGTTCTTGAAAGGAATGTGGGTTGAGATCAAGAACCGTTGTTCAGTGAAGGATTATTCTTCCATGTATGAGCTGGTTAAGTGAGCAGTTATACATGAGGAAGGTTTGGCTGAGGAGCAGAGATACCTCAGGGTTTCATCGTCCAAGGCACCTAGAGTAAATGATAATCAGAAGAAGACTTGGGATGTAGCTCAGGAAGCAGCAGGTGGAGCAGTCAAGATCCAAAAGCAGGTCATTTGCTTTTCCTGCAACCAGCCGGGTCATAAGAGTACCGAGTGTCCCCGGGGTAGAGTTCTGCCTCAGTGCTTCAACTGTGGAAAGAGAGGTCATATTATTGCGTACTGTCAGAAGCCTCGTAGAGTCGAGCAGCAGGTAACACGTCCAGCAGTTGGTCCAGCAAGGAATAATTTGTCGCCTCCTCCCAAGCGTCAGGCAGTTGGGCCTCATATTTTTGCTTTGGAGACCTTAGCTGGTGCTGAGCCGATCACCGATATGTCTATTAATTTTCTTTTGTCTTGCTTACCTTGTTATTCTTTTTTGAATATTGTTTGTATTGCCTGAACTGCATAAAAATCGTGTAGGATCAGTTTTAGTAGGAGGTGAGCATGCCTACACTTTATTTGATAGTGGAGCTACTCATAGCTTTGTTAACCCCCAATTTTCAAAGCAATGGTCTTTCACCGGGACGTTCACAACTAAGTCAAAAAGAGTTGAGACGACTGGTACACAAGTTGTGGAGACCTCCAGAGTTTACATTGATGTTCCGGTGGTAATTAATGAAGTTGAATTGTCGGGAGAGTTGGTCGAGATGAAGCTAAACCATTATGAAGTTTTTCTCGGATTGATTGGTTATCTAAGCATATGGTGTCTTTGGATTGTCATCGCACTAGAGTGCTAATTCCGAGAGAGGGTGGGAGGTTATTCTTTCAAGGTGTTCGAGCTAGCATCACTATTCCGCTTATATCGATGATTCATGTAGAGGACTTACTTGCTAAGGGTAATGATGCTTATCTGGTGACTATATATATATTAGGGGAGGTTTCAGAGCTGAATCTCAGCACGATTCCAGTAGCGTCAGATTATGCAGATGATTTCGAGCCTTTGCAAGGACCGCCAATGCCGAGAAGCGGGCCGTTCACAATTGAGTTGGAGTCTGGTACCACTCCTATATCGAGAGCGCCTTATCGTTTAGCTCCAGCGGAAATGGAGGAGTTGAGAAAGCAGTTGGAGGATCTAACATATAAGGGGTTTATTCGACCCAGTAGCTCGCCTTGGGGAGCACCAGTTTTGTTTGTCAAGAAAAAGAATGGTAGTTTTAGGTTGTGTATCGATTATCGGGGTTTGAACAAGGTAACTATCAAGAATAATTATCCTCTTCCTCGAATTGACGAGTTGCTAGATCAGTTGCAGAGGGCTACTTAGTTTTCCAAGATCGACTTGGCTTCAGGTTACCATCAGATACCTATTGCAGAGGAGGATATTCGAAAGACAGCTTTTCGTACTCGTTACGGGCATTACGAGTTTGTAGTCATGCCATTTGGATTGACGAATGCGTCTGCAGCATTTATGAAGTTGATGAATGATGTTTTCAGGCAGTACTTGGATAAGTGTGTCATAGGGTTTATCGATGACATTTTGATATATTCCAAGAGTGAAGAGGAGCATGGTTGGCATCTTCAGTTAGTATTTGATAAGTTGTGTGAGCATCGTTTGTTTGCAAAGCTGGGTCGTGTTGTTTCTGAGGCAGGCGTAGCAGTTTACCCTCAAAAGATAGTAGCAATCTTGGAGTAGACTACACTGGTTAGTCCTACTGAGGTTCGCACTTTCCTTAGTTTGTCGAAGTTTTTGCTAGTATAGCCAAGCCTATGACCACGTTAACAGGGAAGGGGGTAAAGTTTGAGTGGTCAGAAAAGTGTGAGAAGAGTTTTTAGAAGTTGAAGGATTGTTTGACTAAGACTCCTGTATTAGTTCTACAGAGAATGGGTGTTCCATATGATGTCTATACAGATTCTTCTAGGACAGGGCTTGGTTGTGTGTAAATGCAAGAGGGCCTTGTAATAACGTATGCTTCTAGGCAGCTCCGAAGTCATGAAGTTAATTACTTGACACATGATCTTGAGTTAGCTGCAGTGGTTTTTGTTCTTAAGATATGGAGAGCTTATCTCTATGGAGAAAATGTTTGGATCTTGACATATCATAAGAGTTTGAAGTACACCTTCTCGCAGAGCGACTTGAATTTAAGGGAGAGGCGTTGGATTGAGTTATTGGCAGATTACGACTCTGACATCGCTTATCACCCAGAAAAGGTTAATCAGGTGGCAGATGCTCTAAGCCTTTGAAGGGCATATGTTTCAGGCACTAAGGAAGTGCAACAGTTGGCTGGTACCATGGCAAGTATAAGATTGTGTGTGACATCGGTTGAGGATAACCAGACCAGATTGGTGATGTGGGAGCGAGCTGATCTTCTTAACAGGATCTGAGATACTCAATCAGGTGATTTGGGACTTAAGAGGATGATCGATAAAGTAGTAATTGGGTGTTCCACTGCATCTGATGGTATTATCTTGTACAAGAATTGGGTTTGTGTTCCTCCAGTTGAGGCATTGAGGAGAGAGATTCTGAGTCAGGCTCATCAGTCTTGTTTTTCTATACATCCAGGCAACAACAAGATGTATACTGATTTGAAGCGTTATTACCATGTGGAAGGCATGAAGCGGGAGATTGCGGTTTGGGTATCTCAGTGTCAGAACTGTCAGTTAGTTAAAGCTGAGCGTCAAGTCCCGAGTGGGTTACTTCAGGATTTACCATTACCATAATGGAAGTGGGATACAGTAACTATGGATTTTGTGACTGGACTTCCAAGCACAACAAGCTATAATTATGCTATTTGGATAGTAGTGGATAGATTCACCAAGTCGTCACACTTTAAGCTATCAAGAAGACGGTTAAGACCAAGGTTTTGGTTCAGATTTATCTGGATGAGATTGTTAGACTGCATGGTGTTCCAGTGAACATTGTATCAGATCGTCAGAAAGCTTTGGGTACTAAGTTGCATCTCAGTACAGCGAACCTTTCTCAGATAGATGGACAGTCAGAGCGAACCATTAGGACTATTGAGACTGATTATTGCACTCTCATAGGTGGGAACTTAGTCACTTGGAAGACTAAGAAACAAAAGGTTGTTTCATGCTCAAGAGCTGAGACTGAGTATAGAGCAATGAGGAAACTTACCATTGAATGCATCTGGTTGAAGCAACTATTATTAGACCTTGGAGTAAGCATTGAGACACCAATCACAGTACATTGTAACAATAAAGCAGCAATACACATAGATTCAAACTCTGTGATCTATGAGAGAACCAACCATATTGAGGTGGATTGTCATAAGGTAAGAGAAGCTATTGGAAATGGAATCATCTTACCTTGCTACACAAGGAGTGAAGATCAACTTGCTGATGTGTTCACCAAGGCCACAACACTGAAGATTAGCGTTTTATCTATTCAATGCTTGGCCTCATGTTCATTCCAAAACATTGATCCTGATCATGGAGTGTTATATTCTTTTTCCCTAGAAAAGGTTTTGTCCAAATTGGGGTTTTCTTATTTAGGTTTTAATGAGGTAATTCTTCATGGTTGCAAGCTTATGCATTCTCTATGACTTAAGCTTGAGCGGGAGTGTTGGAATGAAGAAAAAATAAAGAATGATAGATGAGGTTGTGTGATCTAAAGCTACCAAAGAGAGTATCTTAGGCTTGTTTGTGATTAATGATATGTTATCTTTGTATCCAAACATGTATTAAACTATCTTTGTATCCAAACAAGTCTAGACTAGATAACTATAAATAGCTATCTCTCTTCTCATTTGTAAACAAGAGATTATATTCTCATTCTAATAAAAATCTTGTTTTTTCTATTATTTCTATATTCTCTCTTTCCTTATCTGGCAATTTTAATCTTTCGGTCTCTCTTAAACCTCTTAATCTTTCATTTTTTCATTGACAGAATAGATATATTCATCGTTCAAATTTTAGCTAAGATTGTTATCTAGTTTTCCTGATTTGTAGCCACTTTGTTGCAACTACATGTAATTGTTTTAGCTTTGTATAGCCTTATTAATAGAATGAAGTCCTACAGAGAAATTCCATATAACATTTATGGCATCAGAGCAAATCTTTTTCTGATTTTTTTTCACATTTCAACTTGTCTCCTTCTTCTTCTCATCTTCTCTGTTTTTCTTATTTTGTTTCTTTCTCCATGACTAAATCAACCTTAACGAGCATTCGGTTTGATTAATATAAAGTCACATATTCCTATAATTCTTGATCTTAATAATCATAATTATGATGCTTGGCGAGAATTATTCATCACACATTGCCTCTCCTTTGATGTTCTTGGGCATGTAGATGGAAGCTTGCTCCCTACTGACTACAATGATGAAGCTTGAAAAAAACGTTATGGACTCGTCAAGCTTTAGCTTTACAGAACACTAGCACCACCACTATTTCGCAGCTCAAAACATGTGGCACAACAAGGGACATTTGGCTTCCCATTGAAAATCAGTTCCGTAACAACAAAGAAGCCGGTGAAATCCAGTTTGACAACGAGCTCAGGACGACTGAGAACAGAGATTTATCTACACAGGAGTATTGCCACGAACTCAAATATTTGGCTGATTTGTTGGAAAATGTTGATGCGCCAGTCCCAGAGCGCACACTTGTTATGTATCTCCTCAACGGATTGAATGAGCGTTATGATAACATCATCAATGTTATTAAACACAAGGAACCTTTCCCAACGTTTGATAACGCGAATCAATGCTTGAGATGGAGGAAACTCGTCTGAAAATTTTCTAAAACCTGCGGCCAGCAACGATCATCCATCATCGTCAACAGCTCTCACGGTTTCCAATCAGACTCCACAATAATCGACTAACAACTCATCACAGTCGTTCAATCAGTTTTGTGGGAAACTGTGGACACAATAAAGGACGTGGACGCTCATTCAATCATGGAGGTCACAACCAACAACACGGATACATCAACTGGGGTCCACAACCTTTCTGGAATGTGCCTTTTTCACATTGGTCCAATCAACCATATTGGCCACATTTTGGTCGTCCTACGGTCAATCCACAAGGCAACTTTAAAATGGGCCAAAATAATTATCAACGAGCTAACAGTAACAATGACCATCAAACCAACATTATTGAAAACATGCTCCAGTCATCTGCAAAAAAAGCACCACTGAAACATTACCAGATCCCAACAACCTTGACTGGTACATGGATACCGGAGCCACTGCTCATCTCACTAATAATCTAGGTAATCTAAACTCTAATTTTAATCATTGCATTTAACACTCCATCATTGTTGGAAACGGATCAAAAATATGTGCTACCTCCATTGGTTCCACTCTCCTTCAAACACCCTCTCATCCTCTTACTCTCAGTAATGTCCCTGTCACACCTAATGTTGTCAAAAATCTAATTTTAGTTCGTAAATTCACGACTAATAACATGTGCACACTTGAATTTGATCCTTTTGGTTTTTTTGTGAAGGACCTTCGAACTCGCAAAACTCTGCTCCTTTGTGAAAGTCTAGGTGATCGCTATCCTCTTCCTGTGTCACTCAATAAAGACTCTTCTAGCCTCTACTCCGCTGCTTTAGCAAAAACGCCTAGGCCTGCTAATAATTATGTCGTACATTCTGTTCTTTCTTCTAATTCAGTTGCTTATAATAAAGATCATTTGCCGCTTTGTTGTCCTTCTTGCCAACTTGGAAAACAATTAAAATTGTCTTTTGCTTCATTATATAAAGAAGTGTCTAAACCATTCCATCTTATTCACTCTGACTTGTGGTATTCTCCAGTTGAAAGAATGATTGGTTTCAAATATTACGTTTTTATTTTTAGATCACTACACTCAATTTCTTTGGTGTTTATCCCCTTCATAAAAAGAGTGAAGTTTTTCTAAATTTTTGCACTTCACCACTTTTGTCAAAACTCAGTTCAAAGGCCAAATTAAATTCTATCATTCCAATGCGATAATAAAGGCGAATACAATAATGCCGAATTTCATAATTATTTCAATACTCACGACATTGTTTTGTCCGATTCTCTTGTCCTCATACCTCCTAGCAAAATGGGAAATCAGAGAGAATGATTCGAACAATCAACAACAAGATTCAATATCTTCTTTTTCAAGCTCAGTATGTTACTGGGCAGAAGCTTTCCATGTCGCAGTTAACATTCTAAAAATTTTTCCTTCTCAAGAAATAAAGAACTAAATCCCTTTTCAGCTTCTTTTCAATAAACGCCCAACATATGATATCTTCGAGTTTTTGGCTGTTTATGTTTTCTTAATATCAACCATTCAAACAATCCTAAACTTTCTCGATCCACACCTTGTCTTTTCCTTGGCTATCCCACCCAACACAAAGGTTATCGCTGTCTGGATCTTAAAACCAATAAAATTATCATCTCTCGCCATGTTGTCTTTGATGAATCAATTTTCCCTTCAGCTTCTTCTCCCACCCTGCGTGAACAGAGCTATAAATTCTTAGAATTTTTATGACATTTCACCTTTATTTCACGACATTCTCCAATCACCTATACAACCACCTGCATCATCTCCCACCACACCACCCTTACATGTGTCTCCTACTCCTTTACCAAGCACATCGTCCATTCCTCAGCCAACTAATCAAATGACAACGCGCATCAAGTATGTCATTCATAAGCCTAAACAAGTTCTTTCTCTTCACACTACTTTCATTTCTCCTTTGCAAAAAAAAAACCATTCCCAAGCTATTTCTGATCCGAATTGGAATCCAGCAATGATTGATGAGCATATTGCCATGATTAAAACTAAGACGTGGGAACTGGTATCCCGTCCCCAAGGGGTTAATATTTTTATGTCCATGTGGCCCTTTAACCATAAGCATGATGCTCAATGTGTTTTTAACCGTCACAAAGCACGTCTTGTAGCTAACGGGTAAATCATAAGAAGTAGGAGTTAATTTCAATGAAACGTTCACCCCGGTCGTCAAGCCAGCTGCGATACGTACAGTTCTTAATGTGAGTCTCGCTAATGACTAGGTTATACACCAATTTGACGTTAAAAAAGCTTTTATACATGGGGATTTGGATGAAACAATTTACATGCATCAACCGACAGGTTTTGTGGAAGCTCAATATCCTAAACATGTTTGTCGTTTAAAGAAGGCAATTTATGGACTGAAACAAGCTCCAAAGGCATGGAACTTGAAATTTAAGACTTTCATCAGTAATCTGGGATTTCAAGGCTGCATGCAAAAGCGATCCATCTTTATTTGTGTACAAGAAAGGTGATGCCACTGCATATCTCCTCCTTTATGTGGACGATATCTTACTCACCGCTTCTTCACTAACACTATGTTAAGGGATTATTAGTGCTCTCAAATCAGATTTCCCACACACATAACTTGGCAAAATCCATTATTTTCTTGGAGTTAAAGTGGATTATTGCAAAAAAATGGTTTGTTTCTTACACAAGCTGCTTATGCAAGAAACATAACTAGACGTGATGGCATGGAGACTTGCAAGCCTTGTTCTACACTAGTGGATTTAAAATCCAAATTATCTTTTAATGCTGGTGAACTTGTCGCAGACCTAACATCAGACAGAAGTCTAGCAGGAGCATTACAATATTTAACTTCCTCTCGGCCTGATATCTCTGATGTGGTTTACCAAATTTGTCTTTATATGCATGATTCTCGTATTCTTTACCTCCAAGCTTTGAAACGCATCATTAGGTACATTCAAGGCATGATATCTCATGGCTTACATTTACAAAAGGATGTGGTTCATCTACTTACAGCATACTCGGATGCTGATTGGGCTGGCTGCCCATATACGAGACACTCAACTTCAGGCTATTGCGTTTTATTGGGCTCCTGGTTTTTGGTGCGATCTCGATAAGCCTTAATTTTAAGGATTTTAATAACAACCATGAATCAAGCAACCAAGACCATTTTTCTCAACTAGCTAGATATTATAGAGATTATGGTCGTGTAAAAACTCAATTGGTTCATGTTGAATCAAGAGATGGTCGAATTTCCCTTCTGTTGGACCGTAGAGAGCTAGTTCGACCACCCGAGCAAGTTCAAGAAGCCATACTTGTTTTTGATGATTCAAGGCACGTCTTAGCTCAGCCAAATACAAGAGATAAGGCCCAAAAGGCCCAAGAAGACACCAAGGACGAGTTAGGTCTACTCAAGGATGAGCCCAACAAGATGAGGGTTGAGCAGGGCCCATATTGGCCCATGAAGCTGAAGGATCGACCACCATGGGCTCTTATGGATGGATATGGACGTAGCCCAAGTAGAAGATTAGATTAAAAATAAACCAACCAATTGGTTTAATTTAATGGTTCATAATCACTTAAATTAAACCAAAAGAGATTAGGATAAAAGTAAGAATATCTTTGAATTTAAATTATAAATCAATTAAAATCAAAGATATTCTTTAGCTAAAATCTAGGAAGTAGTTAAGATATGATCTTGTAGATATGATCTTGTAGATATGATTTAGATAGGATTTATCAGCCTATATAAAGGCTTCACCCCCCCTTGTAAAAGACACATCGAATTTTATAAACAATCTTAAAGCTATTTTGCTTCTTGCTTTCTCTGTTCAGCCTAAGAACATTGACCCTTGATCACTAAAGAGTAGAGTAATCTACTGTGATATTCCATAGCTCTTTGCAGGATGATCCTGTGCTAGTGGAATCAAACCCCTTCATCATTCACATCAATTGGAGAGTTAGTAACCTCCTTCTTCATCATTCAACCTACCTTCAAGCCGATCCTCTGGTTTATTCATAACCAGGGCCGCACCAAGTGGTATCAGAGCCTCTTGAAGGTTAGGGTTTGTGAAATCACTTTGATTTCAAAACCACCATCAATTTCTTTTCAATTTTTAAGTTTCATAAACAAATTCTTATTTTTCTATCTTTTGTAAGTCAGCTGAGCCTTTTCTGAATTACAAAATGATCTAAAAAAAGAACTGCAAAAAAAAAAAAAAAAAAAAAAAAAAAAAAAAAAAACGAAAATCAGACAAAAAAACGAAAACCCTCCAACTATCTACAAGGATTCAGTGCTAGATTGGAGAGGTCTTAAGGCACGGATGCATGAAGAATTTGTAGAGCAGTACCAATCCACCCCAACCAGAGTGACGTCTATATCACCATCAGCTAAGGAGCTCAAAATAAATAAACATGAAGAAGATACAGAAGATTCCATCTTGCAGACTATCAACAAACCCAAACAAGACATACAACCAATCAACGGATCATACAAACCAGACCCAGAGGAATTAAGCAACAAATCGACTTGTTACAGAAGCTCAACTCATCAAGAAATCACTGAAAAAAAGAATTGGATCAAAATCTATTCAGATGAAGGAGATATTCAACTTCCAAGTCGGCAAACGACCACTGAATCCGAAGGACATAATCGTTTACTTATTGAAGGACCCCAAGAGAACCAGGATGAACCAAGTTATAAACCAACTTTTTTTGGAAACCTAACCCTTCATAGGAGCCTGTCGAATTGGATTCATGTCCAAATTCCTTATGGTTTAAAAGTTATTCAACTTCTAAACCAGGAGATGCTTGGTTTGCCCTGTTTGCAAGCTCACAGATTCAACCACTTACAAACCAAAATTTGGCGACCAGGAGAGGAATATAATCATTCTGGAGACATATCTGATCATCCAGGAGCATTATCCATCATCTTAGAGGGCTCGGATTTGAGGACAAATCCTTTTAAAGGAGGAGGGGATGGTGCGATCTCGATCAACCTTAATTTTAAGTTTTTGAAGATCAACCATGAATCAAGCAACCAAGACTATTTTTCTCAACTAGCTAGATATTATGGAGATTCTGGTAGTGCCAAAACTCAATTGGTTCGTATTGAATCAAGAGATGGTCGAATTTTCCTTCTGTTGGACCATAGAGAGCTAGTTCGACCACCCGAGCAAGTTCAAGAGGCTATACTTGTTTTTGATGATACAAAGAACGTCTTAGCTCATCCACATACAAGAGATAAGGCTCAAAAGGCCCAGGAAGACACCAAGGACGAGCTGGGCCTACTCAAGGATAAGCCCAACAAGATGAGAGTTGAGCAGGGCCCATATTGGCCCATAAAGCTGAAGGATCGACCACCATGGGCTCTTATGGATGGGTATGGACGTGGTCCAAGTAGAAAAATAAGATTAAAAATAAACCAGCCTGTTGGTTTAATGTGTTTTGGTTTATAATTAGTCATTAAAATTAAACCAGAGAGTTAGTTAGAGTAGATTAGAGAAGATATATCATTCTGGTATAATCTTGTTAGGATTAGATAAGTTAGTTAGGATATAATAGATTAGATATATTATTCTGATATATTCTTTTAGGATTAGATTAGTTAGTTAGGATATTATTTAGATAGGAATAAAGTAGTTAGGATATTATTCTGTAGATTAATTTAGATAGGATTATCTGCCTATAAAAAGGCTTCACTTCCCCATTGTAAACACACACATCGAATTTTATAAACAATCTTAAAGCTATTTTGCTTCTTGCTTTCTCTGTTCAGCCTAAGAACATTGACCCTTGATCACTAAAGAGTAGAGTAATCTACTGTGATATTCCATAGCTCTTTGCAGGGTGATCCTGTGCTAGTGGAATCAAACCCCTTCATCATTCACATCAATTGGAGAGTTAGTAACCTCTAATTAAACCCCTAATCACCGCCATCAATCACTTACCTACAAGGGAAGCTAGTAGCTCTCTTCCATTCAAATCATCAATCCGCTGCCTAAGGAGAGCTAGTAGCCTCCTTCCATACCTCTTAATCATCATCCTACCTGCCTTCAAGTCGATCCTCTGGTTTAACCATAACCAGGGCCGCACCAAGTGGTATCAGAGCCTCTTGAAGGTTAGGGTTTGTGAAATCACTTTGATTTCAAAACCACCATCAATTTCTTTTCAATTTTTAAGTTTCATAAACAAATTCTTATTTTTCTATCTTTTGTAAGTCAGCTGAGCCTTTTCTGAATTACAAAATGATCTAAAAAAAGAACTGCAAAAAAAAAAAAAAAAAAAAAAAAAAAAAAAAAACGAAAATCAGACAAAAAAACGAAAAAAAAAAAAAATCTTGCAATCTTTCTATCTTAAGTTTCAGTAGGTTTAGCTCTAGATCTTAGGTGATTGGGCTTAGATCTATTTTGAACTTGTTGGAATAAACTATCCTAAATTCATAATCTATTCATCATATATCCAGCAAATCTACCATGTATTCTTTTGGGAACAAAAGAAAATATGGAGAGAAGGCAAAACAACAAGCAACAAGGGAGAGAGTTTCACCTACCCAAACTGTGATCCTGAGTGAGAAGCAATTAGAGGATCTAACAGATCTGATTTACAATCAAATGAGAGAAAAAAAATTCCACAAGCCAAGGTGGGAAGCGCCTGATCTAAAACCAGTAAGTCCAAAGAAGCAAGTCAACAACAGAGGTCGATCCCTACTATTTTCAGGAAATAGAAAAGATCCTGAAGTATACTTGCAATGGGAAAGCGATATGGAAAAGTGGCTACAATTCAACAAAATTCCCAAGGAACTGGAGTTATCACAAGTGGTCTCAGCATTCACAGGAAAAGCTCATGAATGGTGGTTAAAGGAAAACCCTCCAACTATCTACAAGAATTCAGTGCTAGATTGGAGAGGTCTTAAGGCACGGATGCATGAAGAATTTGTAGAGCAGTACCAATCCACCCCAACCAGAGTGACGTCTATATCACCATCAGCTAAGGAGCTCAAAATAAATAAACATGAAGAAGATACAGAAGATTCCATCTTGCAGACTATCAACAAACCCAAACAAGACATACAACCAATCAACGGATCATACAAACCAGACCCAGAGGAATTAAGCAACGAATTGACTTTTTCCAGAAACTCAACTCATCAAGGAGTCACTGAGAAAAAGAATTGGGTCAAAAGCTTTCAACATGAAAGAGATATTCCACTCTCAAGTCGGCAGACTTCCACTGAATCTGAGGGAGACCAGCAGTTACCTATTGAAGGATTACAATCTAACCAGGATGAATCAAGTCGTAAATCAACATATTTTGGAAAGCTAACAGTTCAGAGGAGCATGTCGAATTGGATTCATGTCCAAATTCCTTATGGTTTAAAAGTTATTCAACTAATAAACCAGGAAATGCTCGGTTTGCCTTATTTGGAAGCTTACGGGTTCAACCACTTACAAACCAGAATTTGGCGACCAGGAGAGGAATATAATCATTCTAGGGACATATCTAATCATCCAGAAGGTTCATCCATCAACTTAGAGAGTTCGGATTTGAGGACAAATCCTTTTAAAGGAGGAGGGGATGGTGCGATCTCGATAAGCCTTAATTTTAAGGATTTTAATAACAACCATGAATCAAGCAACCAAGACCATTTTTCTCAACTAGCTAGATATTATAGAGATTATGGTCGTGTAAAAACTCAATTGGTTCATGTTGAATCAAGAGATGGTCGAATTTCCCTTCTGTTGGACCGTAGAGAGCTAGTTCGACCACCCGAGCAAGTTCAAGAAGCCATACTTGTTTTTGATGATTCAAGGCACGTCTTAGCTCAGCCAAATACAAGAGATAAGGCCCAAAAGGCCCAAGAAGACACCAAGGACGAGTTAGGTCTACTCAAGGATGAGCCCAACAAGATGAGGGTTGAGCAGGGCCCATATTGGCCCATGAAGCTGAAGGATCGACCACCATGGGCTCTTATGGATGGATATGGACGTAGCCCAAGTAGAAGATTAGATTAAAAATAAACCAACCAATTGGTTTAATTTAATGGTTCATAATCACTTAAATTAAACCAAAAGAGATTAGGATAAAAGTAAGAATATCTTTGAATTTAAATTATAAATCAATTAAAATCAAAGATATTCTTTAGCTAAAATCTAGGAAGTAGTTAAGATATGATCTTGTAGATATGATCTTGTAGATATGATTTAGATAGGATTTATCAGCCTATATAAAGGCTTCACCCCCCCTTGTAAAAGACACATCGAATTTTATAAACAATCTTAAAGCTATTTTGCTTCTTGCTTTCTCTGTTCAGCCTAAGAACATTGACCCTTGATCACTAAAGAGTAGAGTAATCTACTGTGATATTCCATAGCTCTTTGCAGGATGATCCTGTGCTAGTGGAATCAAACCCCTTCATCATTCACATCAATTGGAGAGTTAGTAACCTCCTTCTTCATCATTCAACCTACCTTAAGCCGATCCTCTGGTTTATTCATAACCAGGGCCGCACCAGTTTTGGTGGTCAGCAAAGCGGCACCCGACGGTTTCACAATCAAGTGCAGAAGTTGAGTACAAAGGAGTCGCAAATGCTGTTGCTGAGTTAGCTTGGTTACATAATCGTCTGTTTGAGTTATACTGTCCAATCACCAAGACTTCCGTAGTGTACTGTGACAATGGGAGCGCTTTGTACCTAGCTAAAAATCCAGTGAACATCAGAGAATTAAACATGTGGAACTAGACATTCATTCTGTACGATAAAAAGTCGTTGGGTAAGTCAGAGTTCTCCATGTTCCTTCTTCTCTTCAGTACGTAGACATGTTCACAAAGGGCTTACCAACGACGTTGTTTGATGAATTTTAATCCAGTTTAATCGTCAGATCACCTGATGTTGCAACCGAGGGAGGGTGATAAAATAGATATATTCATCGTTCAAGTTTTAGCTAAGATTGTTATCTAGTTTTCTTGATTTGTAGCCACTCTATTGTAATTACATGTAACTGTTTTGGCATTATATAGCCTTGTTAATAAAATGAAGCCCCAGAGAGGAATTCCATAACTTTCAGTGATGAGAAAAAAAAAAGTGAGCAGAGAATGGTAAAGAAGATCTGTATTTGTGTAGACAAGAAAGATACAACAGTGAGAAGATATATTTCGAGATGTATGACGACAAGAAAAGAGAAGATGGATATATTCGTTTTGTGCGGGAGAAGAAAGAGAAGTGCAACGGCGAGGTATGAGAACAGAGATGTGATGACGTAGCTGGACAAAAGAGGATTCTACAAGAAAGAGAAGTGAAGAAAAATGTTTTACGGCAGTAGACAAAAATATTCTTAGATCTAGGTTTTTCTTCTTTAGTATATATTTTTGGGTCGGTTCAAAGTTTGATTTTGGTTTAGGTTGATATTTACTGAATCAAACCAAAAACCGATTAAATATTGCAATTTCGTTCGACTCTTAATTTTAACCTAAAGTGACAAAAATCGAGAATCTCGATTCCATTTATTCGGTTTACTTCGGTTGTTACCGAATGTCCAGGACTAGTCACAAGAGACTTGGGAAGGTATCGAGTTTGTTTAATACCAAAGGCACAATGGTGGCCACCTCTGAAATTCATGACACATGTTTGGGGTTCGAACTCAGCATCCCGCAATGTTAAAGGGAATATTAAAGCTACTAGGATAAGTTGACAAAAAAAAAAATTTGCTAACTGTTTGCTTTTCTAAGAATCTGACACGACAGACAATAACTCTCTCTTTTATTTCGGAAAGCGGCTTCTCTTAAATTTGGGTCAACTACATCTAGTCATGGGTGTTGGAATGAAGAAGAGACTAGATATTCTAAGCCAAAGAGAGAGTATGAGGGAGCTTATAAACCTATAGCCAAACATAGGCCTTAGGCGCCTATTAAAGTTGTTTGGACACAAGAATTGTAAACACCCTATATAAACCCTTTGTAATCTTCATTTGCAAGCAAGAAATAATATTATCTCATTCTTCACTTTCTAAACTCTCTCTCTCTCTCTCACGATTCTCTCTCAACCTCTGGCCAATCTCTTTTAATTCTCACATGGTATCAGAGCAATTCAATTGAATTGTGGTTCAAGATCATCTTAGATCATTACTGGTCGAGTTCCATCATCAAGTTCATCAAAAAAAGATTGATTTCTTCATTGGATACTCTTTAACAAGCGATCACAGATCAACTGCCATTGTCGCCAGAGTTTGAAGATCAAACTCTCATTCTTCCATCTTCTTTGGCTCCTCAATCAATTCTAATAAGATCCAGCTTTTTCCATTATAAGGTCTGATCCAATCCTTTCACAATTTCAATGAGTTTTTCAATAAAATCGCCATAGTAGAGGGTTCTTGGACTCTTTTTCTTACAAAGAACAAGTGATTGTTATCTTAGAATATAGAATAAGAGTTTAGAAGGACATTTTTCTGTTTACGTAGTAATCTGGTCAATTCTAAAATCCAAGAAACACTTTTTTGAAAACTAAGTACTTTCTACAAAAGCTAGGATTGGTTGATATTTGTTAAAATCAAAGGGTTTAGAAGGAGAAAAGTGTAATAAAATCTACAGTCTTGGTGATCAGAATAAGGAGTTTTTGAAAATTAAAACTGTTGAAAGTGGCTGTTGCAAGTAGCTTGGTTAGTTGCAAGTGGTTGTAACTGGCGGTTGTTAGAGAGAGTTTCTAGTTAGCGGTTACAAGCGGTTGGTGCAAGTTGTTGTTTTCAGTTGGTTGGTGCAAGTTTTTTGTGTTCAGTTAAGTTTTGAAGCTATTATTGGTTATCTTGTTGGTGCAAGTTGCTGCTGTTTTTTTTTTTTTTGGTTTGGTCATTGTAGCAAAACCATGTGGAGGACCTTCCCTTCAAGACTACCTTAATCAGTATCCATGGAGTTTCACGAGCAGATCATTGCGCCAGTTATGCTTAAAGGAGCAAACTATCTCCTTTTGGACTAGAACAATGAAGAAAACTTTGTGCAGCAGGGGTTTATGGCCCAAAATTCTCCTTAGTAAATTCCCAAGCAATGCGATTGCAGGAGAGGTTTAAGAAGAACAAGAGGCTCATTTCGAGGAGAAAAGGAAATGGTTTCAAGAAGACCAGATAGTCCTCTCCATCATACAAAATTCTCTTGAAAAATCACTACTAGAAGCCTACTCCTATTGTGAGAATGCAAAGGATCTGTGGGATACTCTTCAAAATGTCTATGGCAACACCTCAAACCTGATGAGGATCTTTGAAGTAAAAAGATCTTTCAGTGAGCTTAGACAAGAGGAAGTGAAATTCACCAAACACTTTGGAACCTTTAGAGCAATATGGGCAGAATTAGAGATGCTTAGGCCAGCTATTACTGATCTAATGAATCTCCACGAAAGGAGATAACAAGACAAACGTTTTGGGCTACTAATGACCTTAAACTCTAGCTATACTAATTTAATCATGCATATTCTAAGAGAAGATAAGCTACCCGATCTGGAGGATGTGTGTGCCAGGGTCCAAAGAGAAAAAGGCTTTCAGGGCCTGTTTGGAAGTAAGGGGGATCTAATCACTGCCAACAAGAGCTTCTTTAAGGATGATGACAAGCGGTCTCACATATGTACTTATTGCAAAAAGAGGGGACATCTCAAAGATCAATTTTGGACACTGCACCCACACATCAAGCCGGTTTCAATGCCTAGGTGGCGTGACTCAACCAAGGCTACTAGCCTTAGGAACAATGTCTCAGGGAGCGGCAACCAGGTGAGTGTATCCTCCCAAGTGCCGCAAGTTAACCTTTCTTCTGGATGCAACCATAGAATTGAAAAGGAAGTGCAGCCAGCTTCTTCATCATCTGACCAGGATTATTTCAAAAAGTCTGACCTTGATGCTCTCATAAGAGCCTTCAAAGAGAATTCCGGTAAAATTGTTGGTAAATCACTTCATGCTTCTTATAATGCTCATACTATTAATAAGCCATTGATAGTAGATTCAAGAGCATCTCATCACATGATTAGTGATATACATTTGATAAACAACTTAGAACCTGTTTTAGAGAATGTGGTCATTGCTAATGGGACTATAATTCCAATTAAAGGAATATGTAATCTAAGATTGTTTGAAAAAGATAGTAAAGCCTTCTATATGTCATCCTTTACATCTAACATTGTATCAATCAAGAGAAATACAACAGATTTGAATTGTAATGTAATCTTTGGTCCTAGTGAGTGTTGTTTCAGCATATTGAAACAAAGATGGTGCTGGGAAAGGGAAGCACCAAGGATGACCTATATGTACTTGGAGACCGTTCTGCTTCTTGTTTGCCTAGTGAAAATGTGATTGATACAAATGGTACATTGTGGCAAGCTAGATTAGGCCACCCTCACTTTAAAGCTCTTCAACTAATGTTTCCTAGAATCTCTTTTAATCAAAATGAATGTGAAGCTTGTATTCTTGGAAAACATTGCAAATATGTCTTTCCTAGGTCTTCTCAAAAATATGATCATTGCTTTGACTTGATTCATTATGATGTTTGGACAGCTCCTGGTGCATCTAGAGAACAACACAAGTATTTTGTTACCTTCATAGATGATAAATCAAAGTATACTTGGATCACTTTGCTTCCATCTAAGGATATGGTTTTAGAAGCATTCATAAACTTTCACTCTTATGTTACTAACCAGTATCATGTAAAGATCAAAGTGTTTAGAACATATACTGGAGGAGAGTACACAAGCAAAGCATTCAAGGATCATGGAGCTGAAACTCAATCAGATGCTCCAACCGTTGAATCTGTTTGATATAAGGTAACTGCTCGCCAAAGATCATCTGCATGGGAACATTTCAAGAGAAATGATGATATCAATAGAGGAAAATGCAATCATTGTGGTGTGGTAGTTTGTATTAGATCACGAACTGGTGTTGTTGAAATGAAGAAGAGAAAAAGTAGTTTAAGACAAAGAAGAGAGTATGAAGTATTATAAAGAAGAAGTGAGTAAATACTCTAAACCAAAGGGAGAGTATGAAGGAGCTTCTAAACCTATAGCCAAACAAGGGCATTAGGCACCTAATAGAGAGTGTTTGGACCCAAGGATTGTAAACTCACTATATAAACACTTGTACTCCTCATTTGTAAGTAAGAGAAAATAATTTTCTCATTCTTAATAAAATATCATCTCTCATTCTCTTGCCTCTAAAACTCTCTCTCTATTCTCTTGATCAATGGTGAATCTAAATCTATCATTCTTTCATGGTATCAGCGCCAGGTTACATCAAATCTGGGTAAAATTCATCTTTCATTCATTGACCACCAAATTCCGGCCACACCACCACTCCTTTTGACTATCTTATTTTTCTGGATTGTACATCGGCGAGTTCTGAAGCCACTCCAATTTGAATTGCATCATTTGACCCAGGGAATCAAACGTTACAAATTTTCTTGCAACGGACCTCTGCGAGTGCCTCCGCCCAAACCTCCGTGTTTCCCAGGTCATTCCGTCATCAAATCTTCACCAAATCGTGATTTTAAAATCCTAAAATCAAGCCCTCGAGCCTAGTTTCTGTTTAAAGAACGCATAACTCAATTCCCTTAATTTTGAAGGAAGTTATTAAAGTTTTTCTGCAAGACGTCAGAAATCACTTCTCACAAGTATCTGGTGATAAAATTCTTATCCTTTCTCAGTTTTCTTCAAATCTTTGAATTTGGAAAGTTAGATAAGTATCTTTTGAGGGTCTCCACGAAGTTTGGTTTAAATCAGAAGGGTTTAAGTCTTCAAGATTGATTTTCTTGATTTCTTTAACAAACTTTGAATTTTTTTAAAAAAGGAGGAAAACTTGAAATTTTGGTTTGGTTTAATAATAAATTCGAAAATTGTATTTGTTGATCTTGGTTATGAAGATAAGGACTATTAAAAGTTGATCTTGTTGGTTGGAGTTAGTTAAAATCTGTTGCAGGAGTTTATTGAAGTTAGTTGAAGGGAATTAGGTTGTTGACTTGGTTGGCAAAAAACTACTTACTACTAGAGAAGAAGATTGTGGACTAAAGAAGATGGAGGAAAAGAAACTGAGACAGTGGACTCTCTTCTTACGTTACTGAGAAAGCACTCAGGAGAACAGGACAAGAAGAAAGTTAACAATTTTAATTAGGAGAAGAAGCTACATGGAGATGATGGTGTGGAATTTCAGAGTATCAGTCCATGACGGGACCATGGTTGGGTCCACTTCCGGCATGAACCACCACTGCAAAGAGGGAGTACTCGACATCTGCGTAGGGTTCCACCGTGTTGCTCAGTTTTAGCTCCAAAGGGAAGACAACTCGATAAGAGAGCTTCTTGTAACGGCCTAGCTGTTCGATGTACTTGAATCGTTTTAGATGGATAACTAAGATGTGTGGTGGCTGCTTGATCTTCATCCTCTTTTGTGCTTCTTGTAAGCTGCAGCATTTGTCACAGAAGAATTTGTCTTTAGCGTGAGGCGTTTCCGTGGAGCTGAAGTTTTTCAAACAGCTCGTTATGGAGCTGTTCTGTTCGATATCAAGGCTTAGGTCTAGAAACGTTTCGTCTCTTGCTGTCACTGTTTCGCATTGCAAACACCTGGTCTCGTTGGAGATGATGATGATGAGGACAGTTCATTCTGTTTCTTCAACCTCTGTACAAATTGCTTAGGTGCAATAACACCCGTTTTCTTCTTCTGACAACTTATCTGAGAAAATAAGTCTGCCAGGCAAGTCATAAGATTCTCTTCAGCATCGGCAAAGATTTTATTACTGGTTGGAGCAGCATTATCGATGGTTTACATATCTGGAGCACCTGTTATGGAACGGAAAAGCGTAGTCTTGGGCTCGCACACTGGTTCTGGCAAGACTCTTGCTTCCTAATGTTCAGCTGATGAGAGAAGATGAGGCAACCCTTGGTAAAATAACAAAGCCGAGGCGTCCAAGGACTGTTGTTCTGTGTCCGATGAGAGAGCTGTCTGAGCAGGTTTACTGTGTGGCAAAGTCTGTAAGTCATCATGCGAGGTTCAGATCTATATTGGTTAGTGGTGGTTCTCGGATAAGACCACAGGAGGATTCTTTGAACAATGCAATAGACATGGTTGTTGGAACCCCTGGTAGGATTTTTCAGCATATCGGAGAAGGAAACATGGTCTATGGTGATATCACATATTTGGTCTACGGTGATATCGCATATTCTTCAGCTAGAAGCACTTCTACAGGTTCTTGAACCTAGCCTAGCTAAAGGGAGCAAGGTGATGGTCTTCTGTAATACCTTGAATTCCAGCCGCGCCGTTGATCACTATCTTTCTGAAAACCAAGTGTCCACTGTGAATTATCACGGTGAAGTTCCAGCTAAACAAAGGGTTGAGAACTTTAAAAAAAAAAAAGTTTAAGGACGAAGAAGGAGACTGTCCCACGCTTGTGTGCACAGATTTGGCTGCGAGGGGACTGGACCTTGACGTTGATCATGTAATCATGTTTGATTTTCCAAAGAACTCTATTGACTACCTTCATCGCACTGGAAGAACAGCTCGCATTGGTGCTAAAGGAAAAGTGATGAGTCGTATAAGCAGGAAGGACCAAATGTTAGCATCGAGAATCGAAGAAGCTTCTTCAAGGACTGTGAAACAATACCAGTGAGCTGATTCTCTATTACCAGTCAAGGACTGGCGCAAGACCAACAAGGCATGAAGGATGGAAAATGGAAAAAAGAGAGGTGTGAAGAAAGGATAAACCTTCTAGGATGGAAGGTTCAATTGATTCTACATAAGTTGCTGCTCCAAAGGAGGAGACATTACAGGACCACCAAAGGCACTTTGAAAGAAATATAATGAAAGAGAGTGCCTAGATCAGATACAGTTCCTAAACTCAAATGCAAAGACCTAATATCAAAGTCTTATGCATTCAGGCTATTTCTAAACTTTTATTCAACTATTTTGTTTATTTCATTGATGGTTGTGTGAGTTAGAACTTTATGAAATCTGGTATCTAGGTGGTTAGTAAATCATGAATTTTATTGAATTTTGTTCATGTATTTAGAAATTGGTAGAATGAGACATTTTAAACCTAGTTTAGCTAGATGAATCATTTGTTCATGAATTGCATTGATCCTAGAGGAAGAGAACCTTGTCTTTTACTTAGAACAATAAGTTTAAGAAGGCATGTTGAATCCAAAAGTCCTTAGGCAGTGTTTAAAATTAAGTTTGGTTACTCTTAATCAATCTATTTCACTCACTATCTTTTGTTTAGAATCTGCCTATTCTTAATAGGTTCATTGTCTAACAAAGGCAAAAGAGAGCAAGTGAAAAAAAAAAGGCACAGCACATGGAGAAAAAGTTAGAACCAATGGCCACCAAGAACAGCCACCACAAGGAGTGGAGAGAAAAGACTGGTGGAATGTGATGAATCAGCTCTCCCATGGAGTAAGGTTTCCTTTGGTGTGTGCTTGAAGTGAAAATCAACAGAGCACACATGCTGCAAGTTCAGATCATAATCAATCACAAAGGAGGAATACTCACAAAGACTTAATACCAAAGTCTTTGCAAAGGCTATCTCTAAACCTTATATTTATTCCTTGATTGATTAAAATTTCTCATCTAGAAATGTTCATATGATGAAAGAGATAGGAAGACTATGTATTGCATTTACAACCTAGATGGATCTAAAATTCACCTTGACATTCATCATAATTTTCTATAATTCTTCATCACTTATACTTTTAATCTCCAAATCTCTTATTCTTCATATTCTTCAATACTTCAAATCTCTTAATTCTCAAAACATTCCACAAATACTTACAATCTTTTTCTTTATGTTTAAAGGATAAAGAAGACCAATTTGAGACGTTCATTCTGTGTATGGTCATTCTTCCAAACTTTACTCTTATTCTTAGTGTCAAGCTTGTGGGGGGGGGGGAAAGAAAATGAGCATCAAAGCTAAGAACAAGCTGGCGCTTTGCATGGAATAAATGCTTGATGGCGCTTAGCATGGAATGGATGTTGGCGCTTGGCATGAAGGACATAAGCTGGCGCATGCAATGGACTCTGGCACATTCAATGGACGCTGGCACATGGAATGGAAGAGGTAATGCCAAGCGGTCTTGAAATGGACAAGGTTCCAAGCTGGAGCTGGATCATGATCATGCCAAGCTTTATTTTTGTGACTGTCTAAGCACAAGAAGTGTGCTCAGTCTGATTCTCTCATGGAGGCCGTGAATAAAGGTCATCCAAATCTTCTGTCATAAAATGAGGATAGAACCAATGGTCATCAAGCTACCAAGTCTCATGGAGAAGGAGTAAGCTGGTGGAAAGTGATGAATCACCTTAGGACAAAATTCTCTCATCAAAAGTTCTATCTAGGATAAATTATTTAACTCTCTGATTTTAGGTTGAGAATTTGGCTAGATATTATACTTGATAACAGACTTGATATTAATCAAGTTCTGGAATACTAATCTTTATTTTTGAATTGCTATGATGTTTTAGATCAGGAAGTGATGAAAACAGTCATAAGCATGACTTATCCTACATCAATTAGTGTAAGCATGGTGGGAAAGTGTATTAGGAGATAAGTGTACTCACTTTACTAAAGCTTAACTCTACAATCTTATTCTCTTGAGTTAGGCTTATTGAAAGTAGAAAGTGAAGCAAAATGAAGCTAGCCAAAATGGATCCAAAACATATAAGGGAAGAGAACCATGTGATCATGATGAATCCAGAAGAGAACCATGTGATCATGATGAATCCAAAGACCTTAATATGGAGTCCTTTGAGAACCAGACTGGTCTATATCATATCATCCAAATCGCCATCCACTCTTATAAAAAGGAAGTTAAAATCATTCTTACATTATAATGCATTGGTTTATCTTGTGAGAATTGATACATGCATAAATATGAGTATGTGAAACAGGTTTTAATTGAAGACTTTAAGGAAAGCTGGATCAAAATCACCTCTTAAAGACAAGGAGTAAAAAAAAAGGGGAGAAATGGACCAGACTTAGAAGAAGCTTCAAAGCAGCCATTCACATGCGATTTCAAAAATGCCTTATCAAGGATCTATGGAGCTCACTATGGTGGATTTAAAGCTCACAGATTCAATGGCCAATCCCTAAGCTAAGAAGACTTCACTCTTTTTCCCCTAGTATTGGTTTTGTCCCAAAGGGTTTTCCATACTAAGGTTTTAATGAGGAAGTTCTTTAAGGTTACAAGCTTGGTTTCTATGTACATTAATCAAGCTTGAAATGGAGTAAAGAGAAAAAGGAGGAAAATATCTTAATCTTTGCAAGTTCAACCATTCACCCATGCTTAAACTTGAGGGGGAGTGTTGAAATGAAGAAGAGAAGAAGTAGTTTAAGACAAAAAAGAGAGTATGAAGTGTTAGAAAGAAAAAGTGAGTAAATATTCTAAACCAAAGGGAGAGTATGAAGGAGCTTCTAAACCTATAGCCAAACAAAGGCATTAGGCACCTAATAGAGAGTGTTTGGACACAAGGATTGTAAACTCACTATATAAACACTTGTACTCCTCATTTGTAAGTAAGAGAAAATAATTCTCTCATTCTTAATAAAATATCCTTTCTCTCATTCTCTTGCCTCTAAAACTCTCTCTCTATTCTCTTGATCAATGGTGAATCTAAATCTATCATTCTTTGAGGTGTGAACACTAGTACAATGTTGAAACACATAAGTAGATGTAAAAAAATTTCACCCTGAGATTGAAGAACACATTGTTGCTGGTAAAAGAATGAAACAAGCTACCTTAATGAATCAACCTAAGAAATCTGATGATGTTGCATCATCCTTAAAGTTCGATAAAGATGATTGTCACAAGTCTATTGTTAGGATGATTATTAAGGATGAGTTTTCGTTTAGGATTGTGGAAAGGAAAGGGATTAGGGAATTCATTTACACGCTGCAGCCACGTTTTGAAATCTCTTCTTGTAGGACAATCACTAGATATTGTTTCAGCTTGTTTATGGAAGAAAAGAAAAGACTTAAAATGTTCTTTGCGAACACACAATTCAAGTGTTTCGCTTACAACAGATACTTGGACATCTCTTCAGGACATAAATTACATGTGTCTAACCGCACATTACATAGATGAAAATTGGAATCTACAAAAAAAAATTCAAAATTTTTGTCAGATTCTGCGTCACAAAGGGGGAGTTCTTGGAAAAATGATTGAGAGGTGTTTGGTGTCGTGGAGATTTAGCAGGATTTTCATAGTCACAGTTGATAATGCTAGTTCGAACGATGTGGGAATAAAATTCTTAAGAAGAAGACTTCAATCATGGGGAAGTAGTGTACTCAATAGAGAATATCTTCATATGAGATATGGGGCTCACATCTTAAATCTGGTTGTTAAGGATGGATTAGAAGAAATGTCGTCTATTAGTCTGATTCGTTGTGCTGTTAAGTATATTCGGTCATGTCCAGCTAGGTTAAGCAACTTTAAAGAGTGTCTCAGTCACCTAAAGCTTGGTTCGACAATTGGTTTATGTATTGATGTTGAGACTAGATGGAATTCTACATACTTGATGTTAGAGTCTGCTTTGAAACAGAAAAAGCCTTTGATATGTTAGATTTAGAGGATGACAAGTATGTAGTGGAGCTTGGTAAAATAGATGGGGATACCAACCAAGTCAGATTGAGAGTATGCGAAAGTTTATCTTCCCATTTTCAAGTTTTTTATGACTCTACTTTGAAAGTTTCAGGATCTAAACATGTTACTGGAAATTCTTATTTGAAAGATGTTTTTCGGGTTGGTCTAATTATTAGAAAGATGACTTTAAACAGGACTGATCCAAATCAGAAGGCAGTGGTTGAGAAGATGAAAGCTAAGTTCTTTAAATATTGGAGAGATTTAGATAATATGAACTTAGTTATTTTTGCTTCTTGTGTTATGGATCCTCGGTAAAAAATGAAGTATGTAATCCGAGAAAGCTACGGTTCTGGATCTGATAGCATAGCTGACATTTTGATTTATAAAGTAAGTAAGGTTTTGGAGAATATGTTTGAACACAACAATAAGAAATTTGGTTGGTCAAAAGAAAGTAGTTCTGGTGGTGAAAGGTTGAATGTTTCGCAAGTAAATATAGAAGAAATTTATGACTTGGATTCTCTAATTGAACAACATGAAAGAAGCAAAGATAATAGTGTGCATCAATCACAGTTAGAGAGTTATTTGGCTGATAGTTGTGTTTCTAGAACCGATTCAACGTTTAATGTTTTGGTTTGGTGGAAGAAGATCGCATCAAGGTATAGGATTCTTTCTCTAATGGCTAGAGATTTGCTACATATACCGGTTTCTTCTGTTGCGTTTGAGTCTGCCTTCTCCACTGACGGTCGTGTGATTGATCGATATTGTAGCTATCTTACTTCAAAAACTGTTAAAGCTTTAATTTGTGCTTAAGATTGGATTATAAGTGACTATGAACAAATTAATTGGAAGGATCTGATCCACCAACTCGAGATTGTAGAAAATGGTATGTTTTTGTTTTCTAACTTGTAATTATATAACTTTTATAAGTTAGCCACTAAATTTAATAATTTATGTTTGTTTGTCAAAGTTTCAAATTCACCTGAATATCAATCGTTGGTGAAAGGAGTTTGTTTAAAATTTGAAAAAGAAGAGTGAATGGTACAAATTCTATTCGGTAAGGTTTCATCAACCGCTGTTTACAGTTTTACTCCTCATTACTCAATACTCACAATTTTTATTCTTCTTATCTACAGGGAAAACAACTTATATGTTTTTACGTTGTTGGGAACTCGACCTTGTAGTGTAGAAACTAGGATTCAGAACTTTTTAAGGTTGTAATGTATCGGATTTAGTAAGTTTGTAACTTTTGGAAACTTAAAATGGCTGAATATCGAATGAGATGTAATCAGAAGTCAGAACTTTCAAGTTTCAAGGTGTGTAATGTATCATGTAACAAGTAAGTTTGTAAGTTTCATCTTTTCATAGTTTAAAAGCATGGATGGAGAAAGCACAAATAGAGATGAACCTGAACCATTTCACGACCCTGGCACGTCCCCGTTCCACGACCCCGGCACGTCCCTGTTCCACGACCCGACATGTCCCCGTTCTACGACCACAACACGTCCCCGTTCTGCTACTCGGTCCATCCCAAGCACCAGGCTCATTTCAAGCACCAGACCCGTTCCAAGCACTAGGTCCGCCCCAAGCAGAAGTTCCGGCAAGCACAACCCTGGAACCCTACCAGGAACCCGAGGAACTCACGCCGGCCCAAGAAGGAGGAGGACCAAGCCTGACCATCCAAGCAGAAGGAAGGAACCCGCCAGCCCAGGAAGAATATGAAGTGGACCAAAGAGGAGGAGTGTTCAAATTGTGGCAAGGCCCAATAACTAGGTCCATAACCAAGGCCCAACAAGAAATCTTTCTACAGCTGACCCAAGGGTTAGCCCAACAAGAAGAGCAAGAAGATAAAAGGACGGCTTAATGGTTTAATTATTTTGAGCTTCTGTAATTATAAATTTATGCAAAAGCCCAAATTAGATTGTACTTAAATTAAACCAAGTAAACCAGGTTAATTAGTAATTGGGACATTAAACCATTCTGGTTTAATTAGATTAGGGCTTTTATTAGATTAGGCTTTCACTTTTGTATATAAGCAACCCTTGTGACCTATTGAGAAGGCAGCCACCATCGAATATCAAAGCTTTTCACAGCAATCTCTTGAGTTTCAAATGCTTTCCCTGTTCAGCACAAGAACAGAAACCTTCATCGAGTTTAGATTGATCTAATGTGACTATCCTCAACATCATACAGGGTGAAACTGTGTTAAGGAGAATCAAATACCTTTTAGTTTAAATTCAAACCCAAGAAAGAAGATCAACTAGCGAATGGAGAGCTAGTAGCCTCCGATTTCCTCAGCGTCGCTTGATCCATCAAGACCTGGAGAGCTAGTAGCCTCTAGAGATCACACGCCCTCTCTTCAAGCGATCCAAAGGGTTAGGTCATAACCTGGACCATTCCAAGTTGTATCAGAGCTTCTTGAAGGTTAGGGTTTGAGAAATTATCTCGATTTCACATTCAGTTTCGCGATCTTCATCCTTGTCTTTGTTTTTAAACACTTTCTTCTCTATATATTTATTGTAAGTCAGCTGAGCCTTTCCTGATTTACATAAAAAAAATTTTAAAAAAAGAAACAAAAGAAGAAAAAGAAAAATCCTGCTGAGAATAGGTTAATCAGCTGGTAAAGAAAATCTTGTAATCTTTCTATCTTAAGTCACAGTATAGGTTATTACTCTAGATCTTAGGTTATTGGGTTTTGATCTTCATTGAACTTGTGGGAATAACAAGAGGAATTGGGAGTTGAAAACTGAGTGAGAGAGAGAATTTTATTATAACTTGTTTGCTAAGTGATTTTCAGGAAAAACAATTGGCACACCAGGAAGAAGAAGGGGAGAGACCCCCTGTAGTTTAACAACTGCGACTTCACCAACTGCAATTTAAGGCCATAATGGCTGAGATAACTCGCACCTTAAGATAAGATTTTTAATTAGCTAACCAAGCTAACGAAAGACATCAAGGCGTTGATCCTTTTGCAGGTATACCTATGCGTGGAAGGGGAGTGGCGAAAGGAAGCTGTCCGCGAGGAGGACGCACCATTTGACTTTTCTGATGGTAGCAGTACCGGTTCCCAAGCTGGGAGAAATAACCGCCATCGTCTGACAACCTAGACAATCATAAGCTCCAAATTCTACCTTTCTCTGGAAAGAATGATCATGATGTCTACCTAGAATGGGAAAAGAAGATGGAGCTGGTATTCAATTGCCAAAACTATTCTGAAGGCAAGAAGGTGAAATTTGAAGCTACTGAATTCAGTAGGTATGGTGTTAATTGGTGGGAACAACTTACCATTTCCAGAAGGCGCAATGGAGAACCTCAGGTAACCTCATGGTTCAAAATGAAAACCATGATGAGTAAGGGATTTGTACTCACTCACTATGGTCGAGAACTACACCAGAAGCTAAGATGACTAACTGAGGGAACCAGGAGCGTGGAAGACTATTATCAAGAGATGGAAAACCTCATCATCAAACCTGATACTGAGGAGACCATGGAGGCTACAATGGCGGGGTTCCAGAGAGTTCTCAATCAATATATCCAGGACCGATTAGAACTTCAGGAGTATGAGGACATGGATGAGCTGTTGCACAAGGCCATCCTAATTGAACAGAACAACAAAAGGAGTGACAACTCACGGACTGCATACACGCCCGTCCCCAGACCACCTTATGTTAGAGATGACAAAGTCGGAGGAACAACTTTAAAGATGCCACCATCATCTAAAAATTAAGAAGGAGCAACTACCACTACCTCAACCCGTGAGGATAAGGGCAAGGGTATTACAACTTCATGCTCTACACCAAAAAGGACCAGAAACATCAAGTGTTTTAAATGTCAATGATTTGGGCATTATACTAATGAGTGCTCCAACAAGAAGGTCACGTTTATACTACACAATGGAGAGCTGATCTCTGAAAATGACCAGTCAGAAGAGGAAGAAGAAGGCGTGGCATACCCTGTCCAAGGAGATTTGTTGGTCACTAGAAGGACCTTGATTACTCAGCCCAAAGTCCAGACATAGAGGAAAAACTTGTTTCACACTAGGTGTCTGATTCAAGAGATTATTTGTAGTTTGATCATCGATGGAGGGAGCTGTACAAATGTGGCTAACCAAACTCTAGTCAAAAAACTCAACTTCACCACCTCCAAGCACTCAAGGCCTTATCAACTACAATGGATCAATGATGAAGTAGAAATGCGAGTATATGATCAAGTGATCATACCAATCACGATTAGAAGGTACTAGGATGAAATCATTTGTGATGTATTGCCCATGGAAGCTATACTGCTTGGTAGACCATGGCAATATGATAATAGGGTGATGCATGATGGGTATAAAAACAAGCATACCTTCACTCACAGAGGGAAACAAATGACGCTAATACCCATGACTCCTCAGGAAGTGCATCGCGACCAAATGCAACTAAGGCAAAGGAAAGGAAAGAATCAAAGAGATTGAGGTAACTTACCTTTGACGGCCAAGATGTGAAGATTGCTATAAATGATCGCCAAGATATGATACTGATGTTATGCAATAAGATACTGACCAGTTCCTCTAACCTTGGTCCGGAAATCCCGAGAGAAATTGAGCTCCTTTTGCAGAGTTACAATGATGTGTTCCAGAAGATCAACCCATGGGATTACCTCCCATACGTGGTATAGAACATCAGACCAAACATGTAGAGACAAAAGAGCTCCAGTGATGAGGACATCGACTCTCCGACAATACCAGCTGAACCAGAGGGAGTGCAGATCATCCCTCAAGTACCTAGTGGACCCATAACTCGCCAGAGAGCCAGAGCCATCGCACACAAGTTCAACCATCTAGTAGAATTTGTGCTCGAGCCAGGATCATCTAGTCTTTGTCCACCCTCAGCCATCGACAGCAGCAAGGGAGAAGACCCATTTTCAAGAATCTCGTGCGAGCTTCTCCAGTGTCAGACATCATCTTCTGGTGTCTTTACTATCACCATAGAGTAAAGACACACAAAGACATGCTAGCAAATTGTACTCTTTTTCCTACCTTTGGTTTTGTTCCAATGGGTTTTTTGAAGGGGGTTTTAACGAGGCAACACCTCTAGTGTGCAAGACAGGGCCTGTTCTACGATAATAACCTTTTACCTGCCCCTGGAATAATCAGAAGATGAGGATCCTCCAATGAAGACAAGCTACAGCAGTCTTCAACACTTCTGGTTTTTAAAGTTTTAAACTGTTTGTAGTTTTTGTGTAAGTTTTGAACGCCTTGTTGTTTTTTCTTTTAAAACTTCTTGTTGTTTTTTAGGCTAGGGTAATTAAAACCTTAGCTTCTCTTGGAATGACAGACAGAATTAATTTGACAGCAAATTTCAGAGCCCTAGTCGATTTTTCCTTAGTCTGTAGCAATTGAAATTCTTCTGCCTTGATCTAGCATCCAGGCGCGAAGAACCTTGGTGTATCACGAGATCATTCATCCCTCGTGTGGTCCAAATCGCTTCCCTTCGTGTTTAACCAGGAGAGGATCTCCTTTGTTGGCACAAACACTAACCCCTTTGGTTTGCATCCTTTTCTGACAACCAGAGCGTGTATCATCTTTTGGTATCAGAGTTGAAGATTCTACCTTCTCAGGAAGTGTCTAAACCTATCTCTTTTTAAGTTTTTGTCTGCAACTTTCATTCGCTCTAAAAAAAAAAAAAAAAAAAAAAGAAAAACTGACAGATTCTTAGTCCTTTGGAATTGAGTCTGAATTATTAGACGAAACTAGAGGAATAACGGCTAGGAATTTCGTATTTCACTTTGGTTTTGGTTTGTCTGCAGCTGACAGGAACCCTAGGCAAGAGGAAAACCCGAGCCCAGATCGACCGATCCCTCTTTGGATTGATCGATTTCCCTCTGCAAAGCAGCTGTGGGGAGACTTTAAATTAGTGGATACCCTAGACGTAAAGGATCAGGAACGATCGATCAACTTTGGATCGATCGATCCACTTTTGCGGGCAATTACAAGATCGACCGAGCGGACCTAGATCGACCGATCGTACCTCGGGTCGATCACATCTAAGATCGACCGATCCCCAAACAGACCGATCGATCCAACCTTCTACGGACGAATATCAGATCGACCGATCGACATTAAGATCGACCGATCGCCTAGTGAATCGACCACTCCTCAACTGGATCGAATCCTTTGTCCAGAAGAACAATGTCTGATAGCTCAGAACAAGTAGATGCCACTAATGCCATGATCCAAATGCTAGCAGCCATCAATGGGCAACTCAGCAACATGGCAGCTGGTATGGATCGTTTGGGGCAACTCTTGCAGTCTGGAATACCAGACATACCTGAAACAGCTAGGCAAGGAGAAGCACGTGGCTTGGGAGAGAAACCAGCTCAAACACCACCATTCCACGCCCAGACACCACCATTTCATGCACCACCATTTCATGCACCACCATTCCATGTACCTCCGCAACCACCACAGTACCCATCTCCTGATGTGAAGCTTAATCCACCAACCTTTGCTGGAAGAGTGGACCCGGAAGCTTATCTTGACTGGGAGAGAAGGATGGAGCACATTTTTTAGTACTATAGATATGCTGATCCACGGAGAGTAGCTCTAGCTACAGCCCAGTTCACTGACCATGCTCTTACTTGGTGGGACAGAGAAGTGACTGAGAGGAGGAGGAACCGGTATGGGAACATAGTGACTTGGGAAGAGCTCAAATACATTATGAGAAGGCGCTATGTACCACCACACTTTCACAGGGATATGCAGAAGCGTTTTAGACGTTTGACACAAGGCAACAAGAGTGTGGAGGAGTATTATGAGGAATTTGAGCACCTGAGAAACCGGTTGGAAGTAGACGACTCTTTGGAGAGTCTAATGGCACAATTTGTGGATGGTTTACAAGAAAAGATTGCTAGGAAGGTCGAGAGACAGACATACCATGACTTAGGAGAGTTGCTACATCTTGCCATTCAGATTGAACAACAGAACAAGCGCAAGGCAGCAAACAATACTCGGCCTAAGACCATCTGGAACCCCACATTTAAGCCAACAGAGAGGAACACTAGTACACCAGGAGATAGCCGACTCAAGAGCAAAGTGAGTGAACTCACCAAGATGACCAAACCCAGTCCTAGTGCACCTCAACATGCCACGCCAACTGTTTCCACTCAACGGAGCCGAGACATTTTGTGCTTCAAGTGCAATGGGAGAGGACATATGGCAAGAGAGTGTCCTAATCAACGAGCCATGATCCTCACACCAGCTGGAGACTACGAGTCTCAAGACGAAGGAGAAGAGGAATCCCATGACTATGGTGAACCAGAGGACATAGAGTACCCAGACTCAGGAGAGCTTTTGATGATGAGAAGAGTTCTTAATGCAATGGTAGGTCCTGAAGAGGTTGCACAAAGAGAAAACATCTTCCATACTCGGTGCACCATTCAGGGAAAGGTATGTTCTCTAATCATTGATGGAGGTTCTTGTACATCGACTCTCCTACAATACCAGCTGAACCAGAGGGAGTGCAGATCATCCCTCAAGTACCTAATGGACCCATAACTCGCCAGAGAGCCAGAGCCATCGCACACAAGTTCAACCATCTAGTAGAATTTGTGCTCGAGCCAGGATCATCTAGTCTTTGTCCACCCTCAGCCATCGACAGCAGCAAGGGAGAAGACCCATTTTCAAGAATCTCGTGCGAGCTTCTCCAGTGTCAGACATCATCTTCTGGTGTCTTTACTATCACCATAGAGTAAAGACACACAAAGACATGCTAGGGAATTGTACTCTTTTTCCTACCTTTGGTTTTGTCCCAATGGGTTTTCTGAAGGGGGTTTTAACGAGGCAACACCTCTAGTGTGCAAGAGAGGGCATGTTCTACGATAATAACCTTTTACCAGCCCCTGGAATAATCAGAAGATGAGGATCCTCCAATGAAGACAAGCTACAGCAATCTTCAACACTTAGAATAATTTCTGGTTTTTAAAGTTTTAAACTGTTTGTAGTTTTTGTGTAAGTTTTGAACGCCTTGTTGTTTTTTCTTTTAAAACTAATTGTTGTTTTTTAGGCTAGGGTAATTAAAACCTTAGCCTCTCCTGGAATGACAGACAGAATTAATTTGACAGCAAATTTCAGAGTCCTAGTCGATTTTTCCTTAGTCTGTAGCAATTGAAATTCTTCTGCCTTGATCTAGCATCCAGGCGCGAAGAACCTTGGTGTATCACGAGATCATTCATCCCTCGTGTGGTCCAAATCGCTTCCCTTCGTGTTTAACCAGGAGAGGATCTCCTTTGTTGGCACAAACACTAACCCCTTTGGTTTGCATCCTCTTCTGACAACCAGAGCGTGTATCATCCAGAGACAAGTCACTGAGCTCATGGAGAAGGGCCACATCAGGGAGAGCCTAAGTCCATGTCCAGTGCCAATTTTACGAGTACCTAAGAAGTATGGGAGTTGGCGTATGTGTGTGGACTGCAGAGCCATCAACAACATTACAGTCAAGTATAAACATCCTATACCTCAATTTTATGATATGCTAGATTAATTGCATCGCTCATGCATCTTTTCGACAATTGATTTAAAAATTGGCTACCATTAAATTAGGATGAAATAAGGAGATGAGTGAAAAACAGCTTTTAAAACCAAACTAGGATTGTATGAATGGATAGTAATGCTTTTTGGCTTAACCAATGCTCCTAGTACTTTCATGAGGTTAATGATCATGTCTTTAGAGCCTATATAGGCCTATTTGTAGTTGTTTACTTTGATGACATTTTGATATATAGTAAAACCATGGAAGAACACCCTAGACCATCTTTAGCGAGTTTTAGATATAATAAGAAAGGAGAATTTATCATTTGGAACAAATAATCTGGTCTTTTAGGTTTTGTTGTCAGGTTAATGAAGAAAATTTGAAAGCCATCAGAGAATGGCCCACGCCTAAGATCATTGGAGAAGTCTGGAGCTTTCATGGGCTTGCCGGATTCTATAGGAGGTTTGTGAAGGACTTTAGTACTATTGCAACACCTCTAATTGAGGTGGTGAAGAAAAACGTGGGGTTCATCTGGGAATCAGCCCAGCAAGAAGCGTTTGACAAGCTTAAAAGGGAGTTAACCAATGCACATTTACTTGTACTTCCAATTTTAGAAAAATCTATGCTATAAGCTTTTCACCTCGTCATAGGAACATAGGTTAGATATAGATTTCATGCTATGCAGGACAGAAAGCCTATAGCATACTTTAGTGAAAAGCTTAGAGGAACTACCTTGAACTATCCAACCTATGACAAAGAGTTGTATGCTTTGGTGAGAGCTCTCCAGACTTGGCAATACTACCTGTGGCCTAAAGAGTTTCTAATCCACACAGAACATCAATATCTCAAGCATCTCAAGAGCCAACAAAAATTAAAGAAGAGGCATACTAGGTGGGTTGAGTTCATATAGACCTTTCCATATGTGATTCACTACAAATAAGGTAAGGAGAATGTGGAAGCAGATGCACTCTCCAGAAGGTATACTCTTTTATCTACTATGGAATCCAAATTTCTGGTATTTCAAAATCTCAAATCTTGCTATGCCAACAATCCTGACTTTGGAGAAGTCTATAAGGTAACAGAAACTCACGCCTCTGGTATATTGGATTTCTTGTTTTATGAAAATCGCTTATGCCTTCCTTGTGGTACTTCGAGAGAAATGTATGTGAGAGAAACTCATAGAGGAGGTCTAATGGGACATTTTGGTGTCGCCAAGACTCTGAATACCTTTCAGGAACATTTTTATTGGCATGGCATGAAGAAGAACGTGGCTAAGGTATGTTATAGATGTGTGGAGTGCAAGCAAGCAAAATCAGGAGTACAAGCTACAAGTTTGTATACGCCCTTACCAATACCTGACCACCCTTAGATAGACATCTCTATGGATTTTGTTTTAGGATTTTCCAGAACTCGGAAAGGTAGAGATAATATCCTTGTTGTGGTTGATAGATTTTCTAAAATAGCACATTTTATTCCTTGTCATAAAACAGATGATGCCACATTAGTAGCTGATCTCTTCTTTAGAGAAGTTGTTAGGTTGCATGGAATGCCTAAAACAATTATGTCTGATAGAGATTCTAAGTTCTTTAATCATTTCTGGAAAGTCTGTGGGGAAAACTAGGAACCAAGTCGTTGTTTCAACCACATGTCACCCTAAAACTGATGGCCAAACAGAAACAGTAAATCGAACCCTTTCCACAGTGTTGTGTACCATTGTCAGAAAGAATAATAGAACTTGGGAACACTGCTTACCTCATGTATAACTTGCTTATAATAGGGTTGTGCATTCAATCACAAAGCTTACCCCTTTCCAGTTTGTATATGGTTTCAACCCTTTTTCTCCTTTGGATTTGTTTGCCTAACCCTTTAAAGAACAGACTAACCTTGATTACAAGAAGAAGGCTGAGTTTGTTAGGTCCTTACATGAGCAAGTTAGGAACAATATTGAAAAGAAGACAAAGCGGTACACCAAGTACAAAAACAAAGGGAAGAAAGAACTTGTACTACAACCCGGCGACTTGGTTTGGATTCATCTGAGGAAGGAGAGATTTCTAAATGAACGAAATTCAAAACTCATGCCTAGGACAGATAGACCATTCAAATTACTCAAAAGAATCAACAACAATGCTTATCATATTGATCTCCAAGGTAAGTATACTGTAAGTTCCACTTTTAATTTTTCTGACTTGATACCTTATGTTGCAGATGATCTGGATTTGAGGTCAAATCCTTTTAAAAGAGGAGGGGATGAAGTGATCCAGAACAACTTCAGTCAGGCTATAGATAATCTGGATGAGGATGATTCAAGCATGGATGGAGAAAGCACAGATAGAGATAAACCCGACCCTTTCCACGACCCTAGCACGTCCCCGTTCCACGACCCCGACACGTCCCTGTTTCACGAACCCAGCATGTCCCTGTTCCACGACCCCGACATGTCCCTGTTCCACAACTCCGACATGTCCCCATTCCACGACCCTGACATGTCCCCGTTCCACGACCCTGACACATCCCCGTTCCTCAACCCCTGTCTGTCCCAAGCACCATGCTCGTCTCAAGAACCAGACCCGTTCCGAGCACTAGGTCCGCCTCAAGCAGAAGTCCTGGAAACCACGACCCTGGTGTTAAAATGAAGGAGAGACAAGAGGAGCTTAAGAGATCCTTAGCGCCTAGATTCAAAGGGAAGGAGGGTTTTTGTCACTTAAGTTAGGATATCCTTGTAGCCAATCATGTATTAGTCTATTCTTATAGCCAAACAGACCTAGACTAAGCTAGTATAGATAGGTCTCTCTCTAATCACTTGTAATATAAGAGATCATAATCTCATTTTCTAATAAACTCTCATTCTCTCTATTCTATAATTCTCTCTCAATCTTCAATCTCTCATTCTTGGCGATTTATGGCCAATACTCTTTCTAAATCTCATATTCTTTCTTGGTGTCAGAGCAATCTAAAACATAATTCTACATCTAATACTTCTAATCTCATTGAAATCTTGTTCTTAATCATCATCCACTACAACCGTCATCAACATCACCTTCTTCTTGGCGATTATGGCTGAACAATCCACTGGATCATCAATAACCACAAACGGATTGTATCTACCTCATTAAAATTGGCAGAAGAAGAAGTCGATCTCAACTCTTGACTCATATCTTCAAATCGGATAAGTTTCCATCTCTTTCCCAAACCTCATTGTTGCGATCAGTTGCCTTCATTATTTGGTGATTCCTGCTTCAACTTACTTGCTTCCTTCACAAGAAAGGTGTCAAGTCTTAGTTTAAGAAGTCCATTATCCTTAAATTTAAGATTCAAGATGTTTCTTGTTTGGTACAAAATTTTGTGTTCTTCTTGGGAAAAGTCTAGTTTGAAACTTAAAAAGGGGTAGTTAATCTCTCAGGTATCTTATTAGAAGCTTCATAAGGCAATCTAAAACAACTCTAGTTTTCAAGATTGTTTCTCTTGAAAAATTAGTTTTGTTGAAAAGGTTACATTAGGTGGTTTTCTGTTATAACTAAGTAGTTAGACAGTTTAAAGTACTTAAAACCATCTGGTGAGTGACAGTTAGAAGGGTTATTGAAGTTGTTGTGGCAAGGAGGAAAGGCAGTTACACGGGTGGTTAGATATTGTTGTGTTGCGGTTAGGTTGTTTGGCTGAGCGGTTATATGCAAGTTGGTGAAGCTGTTACAATAAGAAATTGGCGGTTGTTAGATTTTTCTGGGGGGTTATAATAATTTTTTTTAGGCTGTTGAATTCTGTCTTTAGGTGTTATAAATCTGTCCTTGGGATTATTATTGTTTTATTGTAGGAATCATGGAGTTTACTAAAACAGTTCAAGCTCCAGTGATTCTAAAAGGAATGAATTACCTGCTTTGGTCAAGAACAATGAAGACCATTTTATGCAGTAGGGAACTGTGTTCTCATGTAATAATAAGCAAGGCGCCAATCATTTACTTTGAAGGAGAAGCTCAGGGCGATCAGACCTGCTACAATTGATCCTATTACTCTCAATGAAAGAAGAGAGCAAGACAAAGTATTTGGGCTTCTTATGACCCTTAACTCTACCTACACTGATTTGATAAAGCATTTAATCAGAGAAGACAAGCTACCAAGTCTAGAGGATGTGTGTTCTAAGATTCAAAGAGAACAAGGTTCTCATGGACTGTTTGGGAACAAAGAAGAGCTGGCCATTGCTCACAAGAGTTTCTACAAACCAGAGGGGATGAAGGTGATTTGTGATCATTGCAAGAAGATTGGTCATACAAAGAAGGAGTGTTGGATCTTGCACCAAGAGCTAAACCCACGGCAATCAAGGAACAGAATAAGGAACTACCAAGCTGAAGGCTTAAACCATGTTCACATTGTTGGCGGTCCTTATTCTAATCTGGCTGGGAGTTATAAACAAGCTTCTTTAGCTGGCGCTTCTTCCTCTTCACAATCTGGCATGTTTCAATGTCAAATCATGGCACCATCATCCTCTACCATGACTAATCAATCAGAATATGTCAAAAGAGCAGATCTAGAAGCCATCATTAAGGTTTTAAACTATGGTAATGTGATTGGTAAATCTCTTCATGCCTCTTTTCAAACCTCTAATGAATCTAAACATTTGATAGTAGATTATGGAGCTTCTCATCATATGATTAGTGATCTAGGCTTGATTGAGAACCTAGAACCTGCCATAGGAAATGTGCTAATTTCTAATGGAACTAGAGTACTTATCCAAGGAATAGGGAAGTTAAAGTTGTTTGATAAAGAGTCTAACGTATTTTATATGTCATCTTTCACATCTAACCTATTATCTGTTAAAAGAGCTACTACTGATTTGAATTTTCATGTTATATTTGGTCCTAATGATTATTTTTTTAAGGATATTGAAACTAGAAGAGTTCTTGAAAAATGAACTACTAGAAATGACTTGTATGTTCTTGAAGATCTTCACTTAGGAGATGCAACAAGATCGTGTGTGGGTAGTATTGATAGTAGTGTGCAAGCTGATTTATGGCATGCTAGATTAAGACACCCACATGCTAGAGCCTTAGAATTGTTAATGCCTAGTATTAAATTTGCAAATGATTTGTGTGAAACTTTCATATTAGGTAAACATTGTAAAACAGTTTTTCAAAAATCTGATCACACTTATGAGCATTGCTTTGATCTAGTACACTCTGATGTTTGGACCTCACCTATCTTATCTAGGGAAAACCACAAGTATTTTGTCACTTTTATAGATGAAAAGTATAAATATATATGTGTTACCTTGATTAAAACTAAAGATAGGGTGTTAGAAGCCTTTATAAATTTCTAAACTTATGTGACTAACCAACATAATGCCAAGATCAAGTGTTTTAGATCATATAATGGTGGTGAATACACTAACCATAAGTTTCAAAGACATCTTGCAAAGTATGGAATCACACACCAAACAATCTATCCCTACACTCCTCAACAAATGGAGTAGCTGAAAGGAATAACAGACATTTGATGGAAGTGGTGAGATCCATGATGTTCTACATGAAAGTACCCAAGCCTTTTTTGGAGGATGCACTCATGACAGCATGTTATCTAATCAATAGGAATCCTACTAAAGTCCTAGATGACTTGTCTCCATTTAAGGTACTAAATCAATCTAAGCCTAGTATTGAACATCTAAGAATATTTGGGTGTGTTTGCTTTGTTTTAGTACCAAGGGAACAAAGAAATAAGTTGGATGATAAGATTACCAAGGCAATGTTTATTGGATACTCATAACAAAAACAAGGCTACAAATGCTTTAATCTCGAAACTAGAAGAGTTCTACTTTCTAGAGATGTCAAATTCCATGAAATCAAAGGTTTCTGTGAAGAAGGAACTTGGGATCAGTTCAAAGATATCTCGTCAAACACTTCTGACCAAGCTGAGAACCTAAGAAGACTTCTAGAAATCTTTGGAATCACACAACCGGCTTCCTCAGCTAGTCCACCTTCTACTACCACACACCGCCCTCAGTTACCAGCTCCACAACTGGCTCCTACACCAATAACAATACGACCTCCTGTACCAACAAGCCAAGAACCAAAGGTGCGGCACGAACCGGCTCCCGTTCCAGCCTCGTCCTAGAATGAACCGGCTCCCGATCCAGTGTTGTCCCAGCATGAACCGACTCCAGTTCTAGAACCGGCTCCAGCTCACTCCAGTCCACAACTCTTGATCATTAGGGGGAACAAGAATCTACACATGATCAAGATAATTCAGAAGAAGAAATTCTAGTTTCAGCTTCAAAGAGACAAAGACATACTCAACCTAACCTTGTACAAGCATTAGAAGAAGAGGTCAACATAACCCAAAGGGAACTGGCTATTGTCCTTAGAAGAAGTACAAGGCAGAGATTTCCACCCAATTTCTACTACATCACAATGCAGTAGTTCACCATTATCAGGGAGTATGTAATTTAGTTCATATACATGTTTCTTATGTTGCATTTACTCTAAATCTTGATAAAGAGCCGATTCCAAAAAGCTATGAGGAAGCAATGGCTATAAAGGAGTGGAGAGACGCTGTCCAAGCTGAATGCTAAGCTATGGAGAAAAATCAAATATATGCATCAACCACATTACCAAAAGGGAAAAAGGTTGTAAGTTCTAAGTGGATATTCACCATTAAGTATAAAAGCAATGATGAGATAGATAGATAGATACAAAGCTAGGTTGGTGGCTAGAGGATTCACACAGACTTATGGTGAAGATTATAGGGATACTTTTGCTCCAGTAGCTAAATTACACTCTGTTAATGTTGTTTTATCACTTGCTACTAACCTGGATTGGTAACTATGGCAAATGGATGTTAAGAATGCATTTTTGCAAGGTGAACTAGAATAAGAAGTGTATATGACACCTCCACCAGGTTTAGAAGATCAAGTGGGAATCGGCAACACACTGAGGTTAAGGAAAGCTATATATGACTTAAAGCAATCCCCTAGAGCTTGGTACCATAAGCTGAATGTGACCTTAAGGGACAAAGTCTTCAAAAGGTCAGAAGTATAACACACTTTATTTACACTTCAGAGTAAGGATGGGATCATTGTAATTCTCATATATGTTGATGACATAATCATATCTGTAAGTAATATAGTAGGTATAACATCTACTAAAGAGTATTTAAAAATGTATTTGATATTAAAGACCTAGGAGAACTTAAATACTTCTTAGGAATTGAAGTGTGTAGGTTTAAGGAAGGTCTTTTTGTTTCACAAAGGAAGTATGTATTGGACTTACTAACATCTACAGGAATTTTAGAAGCTAAACCAGCTAAAACCCCATTAGAAGAAGGCTACAGAGTAGGAACTCAGGGAGAGATTGAAGATGGCGAGTTTAAGGAAGCAAAGCTGTATAGAAGGGTTGTTGGTAAGCTAATATATTTAACCATCATTAGACCTGATTTGTGTTTTTCAGTCAATCAGGTATCTCACCATATGCAAGACCCAAAGACAAGGCATTGGGAGGTGATCCATAGGATCTTGAAATACATAAAAGGCATACATGATCAAGGTATATGGATGGGTAGTAATGGAAACACAAATGTAGTTGGCTATTGTGATGCAGATTGGGAAGGTGATAGAAAAGACAGGAGCTCCACAACCGGCTATTGCACTTTTATAGGTGGGAATTTAGTCACTTGGAAGACTAAGAAGCAAAAGATTGTTTCATGCTCAAGTGCTGAAGTTGAGTATAGAGCAATGAAGAAGCTTACCACTGAATGCATCTGGTTGAAGCAACTATTACAATACCTTGGAGTACGCATTGAGGCGTCAATAACAGTGCATTGTGACAATCAAGCAGCAATACACATAGCTTCAAACTCTGTGTTTCATGAGAGAACCAAGCATATTGAGATAAATTTCCATAAAGTGAGGGAAGCTATTGAGAAAGGAGTTATTCTACCTTGTTACACAAAGAGCTCAGATCAACTAGCTGATACGTTCACCAAAGCTACTACACTCAAAGTTGGCGAGTCCATATACCTAAGGCTTGGACTTACTTCTCTTCCACAGCACTGATCCTAATCATGGAGTGTTATATTCTTTTCCTAGAAAAGGTTTTGTCCTAATGGGTTTTCCTTCTTTAGGTTTTTAATGAGGTAATGCTTCATGATCCAAGCTTAGCCATTCTTCATGACTTAAGCTTGAGGGGGAGTGTTAAAATGAAGGAGAGACAAGAGGAGCTTAAGAGATCCTTGGCGCCTAGGTACAAAGGGAAGGAGGGTGTTTGTCACTTAAGTTTGGCTATCCTTGTAACCAATCATGTATTTGTCTATTCTTGTAGCCAAACAGGCCTAGACTAAGCTAGTATAAATAGGCCTCTCTCTACTCACTTGTAATCTAAGAGATCATAATCTCATTTTCTGATAAACTCTCATTTTCTCTATTCTATAATTCTCTCTCAATCTTCAATCTCTCATTCTTGGCGATTTCTGGCCAATACTCTATCTAAATCTCATATTCTTTCACATGGAACCCGACCAGGAACCCGAGGAACTCATGCCGGCAAACGAAGGAAGAGGACCAAACCCGACCATCCAAGCAGAAAGAAGGAACCCGCCAGCTTACGAAGAATACGAAGTGAACCAAAGAGGATGAGTGTTCAAATTGTGGCAAGGACCAATAATTAGGTCCAGAACCAAGGCCTAAGAAGAGATCCTTCTACAGCTGATTTAAGGGTTGGCCCAACAGAAAAAGCAAGAAGATAAATGACCAGTTTATTGGTTTAATTATTTTGGGCTTCTGTAATTATAAACTTAGGTAAATTAGGCCCAAATTAGATTGTACTTAAATTTAACCAGGTTAATTTGTAATTAGGACATTAAATCATTCTAGTTTAATTAGATTAGGGCTTTTATTAGATTAGACTTTTATTTTTGTATATAAGTAACCCTTGTGGCCGATTGAGAAGGCAGCTATCATCAAATATCAAAGCTTTTCACAACAATCTCTTGTGTTTAGGTTGCTTTTCCTGTTCAGCACAAGTTTAGAGTGACTATTTTCAACATCATACAAGGTGAACCTGTGTTAAGGAGAATCGAATACCTTTTAGGTTAAATCCAAACCTCAAAAAGAAGATCAACTGGCGATTGGAGAGCTAGTAGCCTCTGATTTCCTCAGCATCGCTTGATCCATCAAAACCTGGAAAGCTAATAGCCTTTAGAGATCACACGCCCTCTCTTCAAGCAATATAAAGGGTTAGGTAATAACCTGGACCATTTAAGGGTCTAAAATATGATTACCCGGCCGGGCCAAACCAAGTAGCAAATACCGCCAAAAATGCGGGTACCCGGTCCATGCACAGGGCTAACTGCATCAAACCATTCATATTCATATAACTCTACATATTTCTCTTCATACTAACATAACTCATTATAAAACAACATCTAAATATATAATTTTTCTCCTTATAACTCCTTAATCATTATAAAACCACATAAACATTATAATTTCTCTTCCTAAAATCCCCTAGACATTATAAAATCATCTAAAAATATAATTTCTCCTCATAAAATTTTCCTAATCATTATAAAACCATCTAAAGTGGATCTAATACTTAATGATAATTTTCGAATTATTTTTAGATAATTCTAATTTACCTAACTCCTTTTAATATAGTAAAAATGTTATTATTAGTTCAATTTTAAAAAAATATTACAGAAATTATTAAATAAAAAACTATATGAAGACAAAATAAAAAGGAATATCAATCTTTAATTTGTTTTATTATTTATGAATTATGATTATCAATTTGTGAATCTACGTTTTTTATTGCTTCTGATTATATACATTGATTTGAAAGATTTTTTCTAAATCATCTAAGATTTTGAAACTTAGGTAATTGTATTTTCAAAATAATTTCATGTTTTATGATTTTATGTATATTAAGTACAAATTTTTTTATAACATATAAGTACCATAATTTAATAATTCGGTCTAGGTTTTTCAGTCTAGTAAAATTAATATAATTAGTTATACGTTTATGATATTCTTATAATTATATTATAATATTCTAAAAACATTATAATAGTCTAATTTAAAGGATGCTGTTTTATTGTTCCTAAATTTAATAATAGATATCATTATATATTTTAATATACATATATATACATATAACTATATTTTAATTTTCAAATATTAAATATTGTAGCATTTTATTTTATACAAAATTGATATTAGTTTCCGTGATTAAAATTTCATATTTATAAAAATTAGTGAATTTTAGAAAGATAAATTATATATTTAAGGAGTTTTATAATAATTAAGAAATTTTATGAAAATAAATTATAATGTTTTGGTAGTTTTATGATGATTATGGAGTTTTAAAAAGAAAAATTATATGTTGAATTGGTTTTATAATGAGTTATGTAGTATAGGAAAAAATATGTAGGATTGTATAAGTATGGATAGTTTTATGGTGGTCTCCTTAAACTTTACAAAATCTAAGTGAAAAAAAACCTTGTGTTAGAAAAAAAAAAGTGAAAAAACACCCAAAAAAAAGAGAAAAACAAAAAAAAAATACGGAAAAAAGAAAAAGAAAAGAACCGTTTCTTCTTCTACTTCATCTTCTTCGTCTAGTCTTCTTTTTGTTCTTCTCCGTGAAGAGGGTCAAAAACAAAAATCTAATCCAAATTCCACCGCTAACTCGATTTACAAAAAAATGGTGAAGCTTCACTGTTTCACGAATTGAAAGATCTCCTCCTTAGTAACCTCTTCCTCGTCGTAATCGCCGACGGCTTATGCTGTTTTCCCGATCTCTTTCTCCTCTCCGGTGTGTCTCCGGTGACCGGAAATCTCTTCTGAAACGATTTTATTTATTAATATGAAGAGCAGCACCAAGGTCAACATCAACAACGGAGATAATCATCAGACGAAAAACGGTACCAATGGCTTTCTGCCTAATTCGCTAAAATTCATTTCTACCTGTATCAGAACCGCTTCCTCCGGCGTACGCTCAGCTAGCGCTTCCGTCGCTGCTTCTCTCTCCGCAGATTCGCAGGAGCTTAAGGATCAGGTTAAGTCTCAATTGATTTCTCCTATTTCGTGATTCAGGATTTCGATTTTGGGTCTTTGATTGAAGTCTGATCAATTTGATTGATTCCTCTTCCAATAGGGCTCATGTTCTTATGATTAGATTTAGGAATATTAGAGTTTTTTTTAGACGATAGGTTTTGACTTCTACGAGAATGACCATGGCATTGAGATTCTACAAGTTTTTGTTAGTTGTGATGCTTTTTACAGATCCATAGAGGGTTTAGTTGATACGTTGTATAAGAAATGAGAGATTTGATTTTGATCAAGATGGCATTTTGAATGTGATTTGTTGTGACATTTTGATTTTGATTTTAGACGATAGGTTTGACTTCTACGAGAATGATCATGGCATTCAATTCTACAAGTTTTTTTCAGTTGTGATGCTTGTTACAGATCCATAGTGGGTTTAGTTGCTACGTTGTATAAGAAATCAGAGATTTGATTTTAATCAAGATGACATTTGAATGTGATTTATTGTGATCACTGATGCTTAACATTTTTTGTTTTTGATCAACCAGGTGTTGTGGTCTTCCTTTGACAGATTACAAACAAGTGAATCTTCTTTTAAGAACGTTCTTTTACTAGGATATGCCAACGGGTTTCAAGTCCTTGATATCGACGATGCAAGTGATGTCAGCGAACTTGTGTCGAGGCGGGATGATCCGGTTACGTTTCTACAGATGCAGCCTTTACCTGCTATATGTGAAGGAATCGAAGGATTTAGATCATCACATCCCATGCTTTTAGCAGTTGCTGATGAAGCCAAGGGCTCCAGTCCTATTGTCACTGGCAGAGATGGATCAGTTAGAAATGGTTATGATGATCCTTTTGCCCTCTCTCCCACGGTTGTGCGATTCTATTCACTTAGATCTCACAACTACGTTCATGTTTTGAGATTCCGATCTACTGTTTATATGGTAAGATGCAGTCCTCGGATCGTAGCTGTTGGCCTCGGTTCACAGGTCAGCTTCCTCTGCTCTCTCGTATACTTCTTCAACTGTTTTCTTAGTTTAGAGAGGCGTATAATAATGGTGTGCCATTTTGATGCAGATATACTGTTTTGATGCGCTAACTCTTGAAAACAAATTCAGCGTCCTCTCACATCCGGTTCCTCAGCTTGGAAACCAAGGGATATCTGGGGTCAATGTCGGATATGGGCCAATGGCTGTCGGACCTAGATGGTTAGCTTATGCTTCCAATAGTCCTTTGTCGTCTAGTATAGGTCGCCTGAGCCCTCAGAATGTTACTCCTGGCGTCAGTCCATCTACCTCGCCAAGCGGTGGTAATCTTGTGGCGAGATACGCCATGGAATCTAGTAAGCATCTGGCGGCGGGTTTACTCAATTTGGGTGACAAGGGTTACAAGACTATATCTAAATACTGTCATGATCTAAAACATGACGTTCCTGGTTCTTCTCTTTCGTCCAGTCCTGGCCGGAAAGTTGGTTGGGGCACATCTTCTGCAGAGTCAGATGTTGCTGGAACGGTTAGTCTCCTAGAGAAAGGATGTTATAACGTTTTTTCTTTCTTTTGTGCTGCATTTTGGTCTTGGGTTATTTAAATCTGTTTTAGAACGGAGTATGACCCTCCTTAATCATGATGATCAGGTTAATGTCAAGGATTTTGAATCCCGAGCCATTATAGCACAATTCAGGGCTCACACTAGTCCATTATCGGCGCTTTGCTTCGACCCAAGTGGCACTCTATTAGTCACGGCCTCAATCCATGGTAACAATATTAACGTTTTCCGGATTATGCCATCGCCTTCAAAGAATGGACCAGGTGCTCAAAGCTATGATTGGAGCTCCTCTCATGTGCCTCTTTACAAACTACATCGTGGCATGACATCAGCTGTATGTTTCTTATTCCATATTCTCTTGTAGCAATGTTTCATTTTGACATTTTTGCTACTGTGAACGCTGCTGTGATATTCCCACAGGTAATACAAGATATTTGCTTTAGTAGCTACAGCCAGTGGATTGCAATTGTGTCATCTAAGGGTACTTGCCATATTTATGTTTTATCCCCGTTTGGCGGAGAAAATGTTCTTGAGATACGGAATTCTCATGTAGATGGACCAACGCTTACTCCAACATTGTCACTGCCGTGGTGGTCGAGTCCATCGTTTACCACCACCCATTTTTCATTTCCACCACCAGCATCGGTAACTCTCTCTGTGGTTAGCCGAATCAAGTGCAACAATTTCTTCCATGCTGCAAGTTCCGTCGTAGGAAAACTGTCCTTCCCTTCTGGCTGTCTTGCTGCTGTTTTCCATCAGTCCGTGCCATGTGAGCCACAGTCGTCAGCTCCTGCCTTAGACTATTTACTGGTTTACACTCCATCGGGTCATGTAGTTCAATACAAACTCATTCCATCTCTTGGAGGAGACCAGGCTGATAGCAATTCGCGAATCGGAGCAGCTTCTGTGCTGAACTCTGAAGAGGAAATAAGAGTGACAGTCGAGCCCGTTCAGTGTTGGGATGTCTGCCGAAGAACAAATTGGCCAGAGAGAGAAGAGAATATATGCGGGCTTACTTTCGGTAAAATTGCAGAGGTCACCGTTGATACTTCTGATGGTGAAGATCTAGTGAAGCCTCTCGAGAAACACCACGTTTATCTTGCCAATGCAGAGGTTCTAATAAACTCGGGAAGAAAACCAATCTGGCAGAACTCAGAGGTTCTGTTTACTTCTCTGTTTCCTTGCGATAAAACATGATCTTGACATGTGTCTAACATTCCCTTAAATTATATAAAATCCAGATATCTTTCTATCCGATGTCTCGACCTGACACTGATGGCTTGAACCTGAGTTTGCATTACGGGGAGATCGAAATGGATAAAGTATCTGCAAATGAGGTTGATATCAGGCGCAAGGATCTACTGCCTGTGTTCGATAATTTTCAAAGTGTGTATTCCAGTATGCGCAACAGGTAAGCTACGTAAATAAACTAACTGCATCATATCTTTCGAATTGCTTTTGTCAATAATCGGTTCCTGGTTTTGCTTGCAGAGGGTTTCCTATGGAAAGAGATTCAGATTCTTCTTCTTCTGATCCAGGACAAGTTAAAGGTAATCAAATATACTTCCTAATCGATGCATTTCACGTTTTCAAACCCTATAACTGAATTTTAGCAGGTACAGCTTACCCCGAGGATGAAGAAAGAAGAGGAAGTAGTTCCTCCCATTTTGCACTAACTCTGAACCAAAATCCTCATAGCGGAATTGTAACATTCAAACAACCAGTGGTTTCGATTTCTTCTGCTCTGAAAAACCCTGATTATACTATAGACGACGCTCATCTGTTGCTAAAGAACGCCTCCCTGCCCGCTGAAACAACAATTGAAAACAGCAGCGGGACAAGCGAAGCTTCAAATGTAAGTTCTAACCGTTCTGATCTGAGTATGAATGTAGCGGACGAAAGTGAGGAGGGACCTATTGATGGCTCCCCAAATTTTGAGCTGTTTTTCAAGGAAACTGCTAAAGAAGCAGAGAACAAGAATGCTCCATCTGATCAAAGAAAACTAGATGATGATGATAATGATGGTGATGATGACGATATGATTGGTGGTGTTTTCGCTTTCTCTGAAGAAGGTAAGGAGAACTCATCCCATCGACAGTAATTCTTTAAGAAACATACCATATCTTCCACCAATATAACGAAATAGGTATACATTTTACTATAAAACTAAACTTTAAACCTGAACATGGTGTATTTCTTTAATTTTGACAGAATTGGCCTTATTTCTCAGTTTTTTAGTCTATCTTTTCTGTTATCTAATGAAATGAATCTACATTGTTGGATGGATGTTTTATTTGCAGGTTGATTAGTTAAATTATGGCCAAGCTCTAATGGAGAAAGGAGGGTCACTTACTAATCCCTTTCGCTGCGACTTACTCACTGATGGATCTTAATACCCTGAAAAAACATTCAAAATCAATTCCCTTTTATCATCTGTTTCTCTGTAAATGCTTGTAAATGGATTATTCGTAATCAACAGTCTCTCGATTTGCATAGACTGTTTTCGTTGTTTCTTTTGTAACTCACGTGTAACTTTATTCATTCATCGGAAAAAAGAAAAAAAAATCGGGCATAAAAAAAGAATAAAGATTTATTTCGTTTGGGTTTTACTACTTCAGACATAAATCGATAGATGAGTTTTCTGCATTGCACTGTGATTAATCTCATGTTTCTCTGCAGGGTAGAAATATTGAACTGAGTTTACAGCACCGAATTTTGTTAGCATTCATAATTCATTAATATCTTAAATCTTAAAATCAGTGCCTTTTTCGTTTTTGAAATTTAAAATTTATTTGCTTAAAAAAATGTATTCGTGGAAAGAACTAAGAAAATGAACAAACACTCTAAAATCAAATCGATCTCACTCCGAGCCAGTGGCTGATCAGCTCATCAACCATATGCAGCAGAGCTTTATAGTTCAACGATTCGAGTAAGATAAATCGTGTTTAAAAACTCTGATGATGGTGTTGATGCCTCCTTAAGTTTATCTTCCCTCAAAGAGGGTAGATGGTGATTTGGAAAACCATACGAATCAGAAAATTAGTGTGACTGAAACTTGTGGGGGTGAGATATCCAACTAATCTGATGTGGCAGTTGATTCAAGAAGTTCACTGCCATGGATGGATTAGATCGGGTATGAGTATGTGTAGGACCTGAAAATTTAGATAATAAAATACAATTTGATAAAATTTGATAAGATTGTGAAAAATTGGATATGTTTAATCAATTTGTAAAACTATGATTTGATAAAAAGATTTAGAACAAAAAATAAATGCAAGATTTAATATATTTCCATAACTCAATAAAAGCGTTTGTAGTGCGATGATATTTATACGCTTTTTAAGTTATAAGATACAACCGTTTATATACCGATTTGCTATATTCGAACTCAGAATCGGCGAACTAGTAAGTATAATATATTCATGAAATAATTTTTTTTTCTGAAAAAGAGAAAACGAAAGCGAGAAAAGGTTGGATTACTTTTTGCTGTGTATGTATGAGAGCAATGTGCTTTTTGATCAAGGTAATTAAAATTGTTTATATCGACGTGATTATATAGGGAGTTTTGCGATCTACATGGAGATCATGCTCCTAGTCGTAAAATCCGCACACGATCAAATAGAATCTGAGATCTCCATATTTTATTTAATTCAATTTTGATATAAAAAAATTGCGTCAAATCTGCGCGCAATCAAATAATATATTGGATTTTAATTGACTCGATTTTTGATTTAAAATAAAAATAAAAACTTTAATAGCCAAAAAATAGGGACTACTCGACTACGAAACATTCCCACATTCCCACATTCCACAAACCATAAACCACAAACCGCGATCGCGAGCGGCGATGGAAAAAAGTTATTCTAAGCAATGTGTAACTTTTTAATTTCCACTTAGTTTGATTGATCTTAATTTTATGCTCATTTCTCATTCAGATTTACAACATATTATAAACTGAGGATGACTTTAAAAAACTCTTTAGGATCGAGAAAGCTAAAAGAAAAAACTTTCTTGAGTATAAACGAAAAGATAACCATGTCTGAGTTGGTTGCATTTTTCATCATTGATCCAGTCAGTGTTAATATCTGTCGGAATTACTAAGTCAGAAGGTGAACATGACGTCTTGAACCAACCGGATGATTAGTGTAAACCTAAACAACAATTATAACGCAGTTATATTTTATCATATAACTTTGTATTCTTATTGTGTTCGTTTTGGCCTTGAACAGTCTGGTTTTTCATGACTGAACTTGAAAAATATAGTTTTTCATTCATTCTCCTAGAAACTGCCCCATTTCACACTCACGAGATGATTTTTTTATATTTGTATTCTTTTCTCGAAGCGATCTGCTTCACTTCATCGGCAAAAATATATGAAATCATTAAAAGCCAAAGTTTAACCTATGTATATGCAGGTAACACTGTTTGTCATCTTAGGAACTGGGTAAAAATTTGAGTTTCACCGTGTTTGCGTAGACTTAATTTGATTTATTTGTCTCTTTGAACCTATCCAGTCATAGATGTGAGGTTTCCATCAAACTTTATCTTTAGTTCATAGGCTATAAACCCATTCCTTTTGATGATTTTAAAACTTGATATTGTGACAGACCTTTCATGAAGGGAAATGTTATATTATCAATTGATTTAACATAATCCAAAATGATTACACCACTTGAGATCAATTGTCCAATGGTCTTATGTCGTCTACGTATGTGACGTGACTTGTCATTGTAAATTTTTTTTTGTACGAGCTATAGTCGATTGATTATCATAGTGTATGCTTATTGATTACATTGGTTTTTCTCATACTGTGATATCTTCCAAGAAGTTACAAAGCTGCTTTGTTTCTTCTGTGGCTTTATATAATGCAATGAATTCTGATTCCATTATTGATCTAGCCAGAAGTGTTTGTTTGGAAGATTTTCAGGAAATTTCGGCACCACCAAGTGTAAATACATATCCACTTGTTTACTTTGAATTTTTGGATTCGGATATCCAGTTGACATCATTGTATCTTTCCAAAATTGACGATAAAGAACCGTAGTGCATCCCATAGTTTTTAGTAAACTGTATATAAATTAATACTCTGATTATAGCTTTTCAATGGGTATATCATGGATTTCTCGTGTACCTACTTAGTATATTTATTGAGTGTGCTAAATCTGGTCTAGTACAATTCGTCAGGTACATCAGACTTCCGGCCATTCTAGCATATTCGTTTTGTGATACATGTACACCCGAATTTTTTGTCAGGTGAAGAGTAATATCTACAAGAGATTTTGAGGTCTCACTTCAATAGTTTTTAAATTTATTCAGTATAATGTTGTTATGATAATATGTATCTTCCAAGATATCTAGTGATTAAAATCCCTAGAATTACATCTGCCAATCTCATATCTTTTATGTCAAACTGTCCACTCAACATGTTTTAGTCTGATTGATGATATTTTTGTCGTTTCCAATGATAAGCATATCAACTACGTATAAACATAGAATGATAAATGCATTTATCACATTCATTTATGTTGTATTCATTTAACATCATGACGCTGTTAAATATTCATGCCATTGTATTAGAGCTTGGTTAAGTTCATCAACGACTTCACAAGTGGACAAACTTTCAAGTATTTGTATGAGGGAATAGTACTTACTCACAGTTCATATGACGTTTTTCCTATCACTTTGTGATAAATTTTATTTACAATATAATTTAAAGTCTTTAGAGCATCCTCACACATGTTATGGGCTACGCCTGATTCTTGCAACATTGCATTCACCATTTCTTTTGTAATTTGGTTTTTACGTTTTGCAACTCCATTGGATTTAGGTGAATAAGGAGTAGTTGTCTGATGAATGATTTCATTTTCTCTGAAGAATGCATCAAATTGTCTTTCATATTCTCCACCTCTATCACTTCGAACTATTTTATTATTTCTTTATAGTTGATTTCTAGCTTATATTCGTTTAATTTATCTAAAGCCTCATTTTTGCTTTGTAACAAGTAAATATAGTAGTATTTTGTGCTATCATCAATGAAATTCACAAAATATTTTTTATCTTCTCTTGTAGGTAAACTTTAAATCGCATAAATATGTGTGGATTATTCTTAAAGGTTTTGTATTTCTCTCTACTTGTGGTGATGGTCGTTTTGTAAGTTTTGTTTGTATGCAAACTTCACATTTTGTCTTTATTTGGTTTAAATTTTGATATATGTTTTAAATTTATTAACCGGTTTAATGATTTATAACTCACATGTCATAATCATTCATGTCAAATATCAAAAGACTCGACCAAATAAGCAATTGGAGTATTGTTATTAATCAAATTGTTGGTTACAACCTTTGGAGTTACTGTCATAACATTCATTTTGATCAGTCCATTATTAACAAACCTGTTCCCAAATACACCTCATTCTTCTAGAGGATCAGCTTTTCAGAGTGAAAGTTGGTGCAGAATTCAGCCTTGCTTAGAAGAGTGCCATAATTAGATTTTTCCTCATGTCAGGAACGTGTTTCACATTGGTGAAAGTAATCTCATGTTCTGAGGTCAGCTTCAGGATCACCTTACCCCGTCTTGCAACCTTGGATGATTATGTGTTACCCATCAGAACTTGTTCATCATTGTTGCACATCTGATAAATATTGAACATGTCCTTATCAATGCATATGTGGGTTATAACACATGTGTTGTACCAAAATTCCAGAGAATTTGCCTCAGTTGTGTTGACCTGGTAAGTGACAACAGAACAAAGATCTTTCTCTGTTAGGTTTGCATGATTTTTTCTTTTTGATTTTGGCTTGCTAAGATAGACATCAGCCTTGTGACCCATCTTTCTAAAATTTTGATATTTCCCACAGTACTTCTTTTCACCAACAGATTGCTTCTTGAAGCTTGTTGAGCCAAAGGTTTTGAGGTTCTTGTACTTTTTAGTCTTATCCTCAGCTTTACCTTTTGTCTTATATTGTTCGACAATATATGCATGATAGCTTTTCTCCTCAGATTTTGAGAGGTGAATTACTGCTTCATTGTGAAACCTAGAGATAAGTGATTCGAAAGACAACTGCTTATGTTTGTGCTTAAGGTAGTTTTTGAAGTCCACCTTGTTAGGCGGAAGCTTCTCAATTATGCAGTGAACTATGAAGGCTTCAGAAACATTCATTTCTTCAACTGATATCTCGTTATTGATCAGTTGCAACTAATTAACTTGGTCCATTATAGATCTGGAGTCAATAATTTTATATTCCATAAGCTTTGTAACCGCATATCTGTGAAATTCAATATTTTCAGAATTTTATTTTCGTTCTAAAGCAATCCATAGATGTTTGGACGTGGGATAATCTTTATTGTTGTTGTAAAGTATATACAACATGTCTACCATACGAATGAAGATCCAAGCTCTGCACGGAAAATCTGAATGCACCCAAGCTTCAATGCTGGAGAAGGTGTGCACATCAGTGGCTCCAGGAGGGGCTTTCGGCTTATCCTCCTTCAAGAACTTGATAAATTTCAAGGTGGTCAGATAGAAGAAAATCTTTTGTTGTCACGTTTTAATGTCAATTCTATCAAACTTGTCGGGAAGCAGTGCACTAGTATCAAGCGGTACTTGAGGAGTGACTTGACTTATTTTCATTGCTACAACCTCACTATTGTCGAGAGCGTTCTCAGTGTTGGTTGTCATCTGTTTCCATTTGTAATGTAAACGTAATTTTATGCGTTTTTAAATTACGACTGCTAAAATTAGCGATTTAAGCCGTTTGTTTCAAAACTTAAAACGAATTGGAAAATCGCTGTAGAGCGTTTGCTTTAAACTTCAAAAAGAATCGCAAACTTGCTGTAGAGTTTTCGTGGATAGCGTTTTGTAATCGTTTGAATAATGTTTTGCAATCTCGCTTTTGATGCGTGTGGAGACACATTTCAAAATCGTTTATTCAGTTTTGCAAACTCGCTTTTAAGCATTTGCAGAAACGTTTATAAATTGTTTTATAACGTTTTGAAAACTCACTTTAGCATTCACAGAAACGTTTAGAAATCATTTTATAATGTTTCGCAAACTCCTTTTTAAGCGTTTGTAGAAACGTTTGCAAATTGAAAATTTGAAATCGTTTTTTTCTTCTTTTTCTTTAATTTGATTTTAGGTTAGAAACGAATTTATTGAGTTAAGACTGTAAGACCTGAAAATTCGGATAAGAAAATACGATTCGATAAAACTCGATACGATTGTAAAAAATCGGATATGTATAATCAATTTAAAAAAAAACAATTCGAGAAAACAATATAGAACAGGAAATGAATGCAAGGTTTGATCTCTTTGCTTAAGTCAATAAAGTCTATTAGTGTGACGGTTTATGTACGCTTTTGAAGTCTCAACAAACAATCGTTTGTAGAACGATTCGCTACATTCGATTTTGGAATCTGCAAACTAGTAAATATGATATACTCATGAAATAGTATTCGTTTCTGAAAGTGATAAAAAAAACCGAGAAAAAGTTATATTACATTTTGCTGTGAATGTATGAGAGGGATATGTTTTTTGATCGGGGTAATTAAAATTGTTCATCTCGACTTGATTATATAGTGAGTTGTGGCGAGATATGATCGATTTGAAGATCCCACTTCTGATCGTAAAATTCACAAGCAATCAATCAGACTAATAAATTAGAAAATTAATAGCCAAAATAAATTGGGATTACGAGACATTCCCACAAACCACAAACCACAAACCATAAACCACATTCCTACATTCCCACAAACCACGAACCGCAATCGAGAGTGAACAGCAGTGGTGGTGATGGTGCTCGCATATGGATTCTCTTGTTCTTCCAATGTACCAATTTGAATTTTTCTACTTTTGTTTCTCTATATATAATAGTAGAAAAAGTTATTGTAAGAAATATATGACTTTTTAACTTTCGCTTAATTTGATGGGTTTAATTTTATGTACATTTTCATTTACATGTGCAAAATATTATAATTTTTATATTTAATATATTTTTAGTTCAATATTTAGTTATTACATGGTCCAACAGTATTACAGTACCATGCAAAAAAAGAAGTGGTTTTTAGTTTATTTGCATACAGTCTCTCGTTGACAACTTGTTTTTCGATTGTCGTTTTTATCATGGGAGTACCAATTCACACTAAAAAAATTCTTATCTCCACAAAAGGAGTAAATTCCTCAGAAAATAATTCGTGATAGAAGTGAGAATCATATTTCAAGTTTTGCCATTAAGATAAACATCATGCTTGATCATTATACGGTTAAATATCTATAGTTTGATAAATTAATAAGTAATAATTTTTAAAAAAATTATGTAAATATATGATCACAATAATATTATAATTTAATAATTATATAAATTTATGTATATATGATTAAAATCTTATATTAAAATATGATTGTGTTTTTACTTAAAATTGAAACCTTTAACTCTAGTATTATTTATTTTATCCAAAACTTTTAATAATGTTTATCTTTTTAGCTGAATCCAAAATTCTTAAAAAATAAAATAAACAAGATGGTTATTTGTTTTCTTATTTAACGATTTTCTTAGATACCATATTATCATTTTCAATTTATCTTGAACATTAAAGATTGTAGCTGTAACTTTTTTATATATTTTAAACTTATAAACATAGATTATACAACATGTTACAAAAATACATTCAATTGCGATAGTCGATAGTCAATATTCACAAACTTATCAATTAATTAATATCTGTATAAATTAATAAATTTTTCAAAATCCCAAAGTTATTAGTTTATAGAGATTTTACTATATATGTTTTTAATGGTGTTACACATGTTCTTGATATAATAAAATGGGTTTGGATCTAGAATAAAGGTGTTATTTAGGAATGAACAAAAAATTCGAACCAAATCTAGATTTTGGACGGTCAAAATAAATTAACAAAAAATTTACAACACAATTGATCAAGATGGATTTTAGAGTCAGTAAACAACCACACTTATTTTAATCATTTTTTCTCTTTTTATTTGATTTTCATTTTTTATTTTGTCTGAACAAAAGTAAATAAGAAAAAAAAACAGAAATATAAGATAAATGATAGAATGATAAATCAAATTTAGAATGTTGTTTTGATACTAAATGATAAGAATCTTTCAAAAATTTGTTTCGCTAAGTTGGTAGAGATAATCCTTGATTTCTAAGGAGTGGTTAAACTCATATAAAGTTGATGGATTGAATGGTTACACAAGAAATGCAAAAAAATTTTGATACTTTGTGGATTATTGGTCGCACAAGAGATGCATAAGATTCTTGATATTCCAAGTCAATGCCTGAAGATATGACACATGTAGATGAAAATAAGATTTTGATCAATGAATATTACAGACGATCAATGAATATTACACACCAATGAAAAAAATGAGAATCACTCTTCAAAATTTTCCAAAAATATTTGATAAATATCTGAATTCTCGAATGAGATTACAAGAGTAATTATAAGTAATACTTGTGATAAATACTAGACAAATTAACTGTCTTAAAACTATAAAATATATTACTAAGGCAATGACCAAGACTAAATTAAAAGTTAGGCACATAAATATGTGTGGAATAACTCTTGGCCTTCTTTGACTCTAGTTTTCTTAACTCTTTTTGGCCAAAAAATAAAGCGATGATTTCAGACTCTTCTTGGACTTATAACAGGTTTAAAACATGCTGGACTTGATAGATAAATTCTCCCATGGATTTCTGATTACTCGTCTTGTCCAAAACGTCATAAATAAGTCCATTATTGCCATATTTGGATGTTGAAGATGCCACTTTGCCTTTGATCCAACTTGAGTTTTGTCATGCCTCTTCTTGATTGTCTTTGTTGCTTCCCATGATCATATCACTTGGTATCTTCGAGATTCATACTGTATATTATATATGTCGGTCTATATGGTAGTGCTAAGCCAGAACAAAGCCTATTTGATGTTCAATGCCTCTAATGGGTGGTAGACCTAATGAATCTCTTCTAGAAACATGTCAATAAACTTTTCTAACAAAGATATGATCTAATGGGGTAGATCTAACTCGTTTGATTCTGAAATCAGTGTTTTACATATCATTAGTATCACTGCAATGTCATGATCCAAAGCTTTGTGAATTATATTAGAAGCCAGATAGATATTAGTCTTATTTATCGACGAGTCTTTTATACATTTACATTCCAAGAACTTGTAACGGTGTGAGTCGTGCAGAATTGTACTTGGGCTTATTATGAATGAATTGACATGGTCTTCCTAGTAAATGGAGTCATTATTGCATTGGCACCATTTGCATACTACTTGATAACAATAATTTCCAACACTAAATGTAATAGTTGCTTGTTCCACAATCTTGAGTTTAGTCTCATTATTGAGCCATCACAGCACTTCTGTGATCTAGGGTGCTTAGTTTTCTTGAGTCCTACTTCTCAACCATATATTTGCTAGCAAATTTAGCACAAAACCTCAATTAATGATTAAACAACATACTTAGGTGCTTATGGTGCAACTTGTATAGAAGAGGTTCTCTCTTTGGACAGTTAAAAGATCTACTAAGTTAGTTAGCACTCTCTCGGTCACAAGTAATTATCCCACATCTCGATAATTCACATCTTCTTCTGGTTCATCTTGGTCCTCCACTTTCTCATCTCAAGACTCGTAGTTTTCATTAGAAGTGAGGATCATCACCCGGTCACTTGGACATTTCCTTGCAATGTGCCAATTATCCTCACATTTAAAACATGTAATATCACAATATTTGATTATTTTGAGTCATACTTGCTTTGGTCTAGTTCATTTTGATGGTTCCAGTAAAGGCTTTTTGAACAATGATTCAGCCTCAATTGCCTTGCATTTGACTATGCTTCTTGCTCGTGGATGAGTCCATGCGTCTAGGTTCAACTTGTGGAATACACTATTTTCTTGATATGTTGCTTAGCTTAAGTAGCTAGGTGTAGGATCTCTCTGAGATCTGTCCCTTTCATTTTTCTTATTATGAGGTTATGTGAACTGTCCATGAACTATGCCATTAATGTCTTCTATAAATTTTCCACCTTTATTTGGTCCTTAAGCTGCTCAAAGAAAGTGTTGTTCGTCATGGATTTGAAATTAATTTTCTAGAGATTGAATAACATCTCATAATTCATTAAAGATTTTACAATTAATCCTCGTGGATGAGTTCATGCGGTCTAGGTTCTACTTGAAAATACACTATTCTGTTGATATATTCCTTAGCTTAAGTAGCTAGGTGTAGGATCTCTCTGAGATCTGTCCCTTTCATTTTTATTATTATGAGGTCATGTGAACTGCCCATGAACTATGCCATGAGTGTCTCCTATAAATTTTCCACCTCTAGTTGGTCATGAAGCTGCTCAAAGAAAGAGTTGTTCGTCATGGATTTGAAATTAATTCTCTAGAGATTGAATAACATCTCATAATTCATTAAAAATTTTATAATTAATACTCGTGGATGAGTCCATGCGGTCTAGGTTCTACTTGTGGAATAAACTATTCTCTTGATACGTTGTTTAGATTAAGTAGCTAGGTGTAGGATTTCTCTGAGATCTGTCCCTTTCACTTTTCTTGTTATGAGGTCATGTGAACTGTCCATGAACTATGCCATGAGTGTCTCCTATAAATTTTCCACCTCTAATTGGTCCTTAAGCTGCTCAAATAAAGTGTTGGTCGTCATGGATTTGAAATTAATTCTCTAAATATTGAATAACATCTCATAATTTATTAAAGATTTTATAATAATGCTCATGGAGGACTTTATGCGGTCTAGGTTCTACTTGTGGAATACACTATTCTCTTGATATGTTGTTTAGCTTAAGTAGCTAGGTATAGGATCTCTCTGAGATATGTCCCTTTCACTTTTCTTGTTATGAGGTAATTTGAACTGTCCATGAACTATGCCATGAGTGTCTCCTATAAATTTTTCATCTCTGGTTGGTCCTTATGATGCTCAAAGAAAATGTTGTCTGTCATGAATTTGAAATTAATTCTCTAGAGATTGAATACAATCATATAATTCATTAATGATTTTATAATTAATCCTCATGGATGAGTCCATGCGGTCTAGGTTCTACTTGTGGAATACACTTTCTCTTGATATGTTGCTTAGCTTAAGTAGCTAGGTGTAGGATCTCTCTGAGATCTGTCCTTTCCACTTTTCTTGTTATGAGATCATGTGAACTGTCCATGAACTATGCCATGAGTGTCTCCTATGAATTTTCCACCTCTATATGGTCCTTAAGCTGCTCAAACAAAGTGTTGTTCGTCATGGATTTGAAATTAATTTTCTAGAGATTGAATAACATCTAATAATTCATTAAAGATTTTATAATTAATGCTCGTGGATGAGTCCATGCGGTCTAGGTTCTACTTGTGGAATAAACTATTCTCTTGATATGTTTCTTAGCTTAAGTAGCTAGGTGTAGGATCTCTCTGAGATCTGTCCCTTTTACTTTTCTTGTCTGAGATCTGTCCCTTTCACTTTTTTTGTTATGAGGTCATGTGAACTGTCCATGAATTATGCAATGAGTGTCTCTTATAAATTTTCCACCTCTAATTGGTCCTTAAGCTGCTCAAATAAAGTGTTGTTCGTCATGGATTTGAAATTAATTCTCTAGAGATTGAATAACATCTCATAATTCATTAAAGATTTTATAATTAATGCTCATGGAGAAGTCCATGCGGTCTAGGTTATACTTGTGGAATACACTATTCTCTTGATATGTTGTTTAGCTTAAGTAGCTAGGTGTAGGATCTCTCTGAGATATGTCCCTTTCACTTTTCTTGTTATGAGGTAATGTGAACTGTCCATGAACTATGCCATGAGTGTCTCCTATAAATTTTCCACCTCTGGTTGGTCCTTATGATGCTCAAAGAAAATGTTGTTCGTCATGAATTTGAAATTAATTCTCTAGAAAGTGAATAACATCGTGTAATTCATTAATGATTTTATAATTAATCCTCGTGGATGAGTCCATGCGGTCTAGGTTCTACTTGTGGAATACACTTTTCTCTTGATATATTGCTTAGCTTAAGTAGCTTAGGTGTAGGATCTCTCTGAGATATGTCCTTTCCACTTTTCTTGTTATGAGATCATGTGAACTGTCCATGAACTATGCCATGTGTATCTCCTATGAATTTTCTACCTCTAGTTGTTTTTTAAGCTGTTCAAAGAAAGTGTTGTCAGTCATGAATTTGAAATTAATTCTCTAGAGATTGAATAACATCTCATAATTCATTAAAGATTTTATAATTAATGTTTGTGGATGAGTCCTTGCGGTCTAGGTTCTACTTGTGGAATAAACTATTCTCTTAATATGTTGCTTAGCTTAAGTTGAAATTGCATCTCAGAAATTCCAAATCTTTTATAGTTAATAAATTTACCCATATATATAAAAAAATCATCATTGATTTTCTTTTGATATGCGCAAGTGTTTCCAATATTCACATATGCACAACATAGAATTGCAAAACAAAACAATAAACAGTGTGCTTTCAGCTTTCAGTGGACGTGAAATAAACCAAACAAAAAGGACGTGAAGTTGCATTAAGAACTATAGAGAAATTTAAAGGTCAAATGATAATGGTTTTGTTGTAGTCAAATCTACAACTACAAATGACGCATTCAAAATTAAATTAAATGAATTAAAAAGAAGAACATACATAATTGTGTACAACATAAAGAAGTATGAGAATTACTCTACTACAGCTTGAAGATAACATAACTTAATTAGTTAAGACAACAACAAAACCATAAATTATCAACTTCATGGACAGCTACAAAGAATAGCAAAGAAAGATAGCTCTGATTACAAAACGTTTAAATTCAGTTGACCTACCAATGAACGAAATATATAAATTGAGATTATTTATCCAAGACTCTCGGACATATGCATTGGACAAGAGTAAACCTATGCAAAAAAACCCAAAATCACACTAAATATTACATTGACTAGGTGGCATTCGGGAAAAGGTGGTAAATGCAAACATTTTAAGAAATAACCAGGAATTATATTGATCTCATGAAGATCAATTTTCTATCACAATTGAAGATCCGACCCGCTTGCTCAATTTTTTTTTTAGAAACAGTTTTTTAGACATGAGGAAACCTATGTTTTAATTTATCATTGTATCTTTTAGTTCAAACTCATCTCTTTATGATTGTTCTTGGATTTATGGATGTATGATTATTATTTAATGAAAATTTCTTAACTTATTCTCTTGTCATTTCATTATGTCTTGTCTGTTAATTGTTTTTAGTTGTCTTTATTTAAATTTTTACCATGTGTTTGTAATTGATCTATGGGTGAAGGTTTATAGATTATGATGTTTGATGATTGGTTAATGATGTTCATGGAAAGATGTTTTGTTAATTCTTAACTTGAAATGTGCTGAAAGATAGTATTTGACATAATCATCCATATTTAAATTATATAAATTGAATGTCCCAAGGATATTTGATAAAATAGTTAATCAATTTCAAATTGACTTTTTCGTAAACCAATAAAAATTAATATTTCTTTTGTTTTGCAAAACCTATTTTGATATGTTTCACATAAATTAAAAAAATGTAAACTTATATTATATATTTTATAAATATATTAAAATAATTTCTTTTCAATAAATAAGATGAAATAATAAGAATAAACATGAGATTATTATCTTAAAAATTATATTAAAATACAAAACAACACTTTTTATGAAACAAAAAAGAAATTTTAAATGACAATTTTTGTGGAACAGATGGAGTATTAGGTAATTTGTGAACTTAATAATTACTGTTATCAAAATGGATAAGTTTTGCTATTAAGATCCATGTTTAGGAAAGGGTTTCACAAATATTCTTGCATCAGTGATCATTTGTCATCTTGATGAGGACATCGGAACCGCAACAACGTCAAACGAGCCAGATTTGGAGGATCTTACGCCGCAAGTGCCAAGTGGACCGATCACACGTCAAAGAGCAAAGGCAATTAGCTTCAAATTCAACCATTTCGTGAAGCATTTGCTGGAGCGGAAAGAAGACGGACCAGACACAACTAACTTGACCACCAGCTCAGCTAAGCTCGGATCACTACCACTTCTCACCGGTGATCTTCTTCATGCACGACCAGCTTCACTTGGTGTCTTTACTATCACTAAGTAAAGACACCGTAAAATCATGCTAAGGAATTGTACTCTTTTTCCTACTTTCGGTTTTGTCCCACTGGGTTTTCCAAAAGAGGTTTTAACGAGGCAACACCCTTAGTGTGTTTAGAGTAGAAAACTTATTTTTCTTCTCTAATTTTTGGCCTTCTTTTTGATAGGCCTTTTATTCTTTTTTTCATATTTTTCTTCTTTTTATTTTGTCCAAAGTTGGTCCAAATGTTTAGGGCCCATTTTTTATGCATTGTATTTGCTGTTTTTGAGTTTTGGGCCAAGTTTCTGTATAAGGCAAGAGGAAATTCGCCCAGAAACTTATTGACAGCACTATTTAAACTCTTTAGGTCAATTAATAACAATTAGAACTTTTATGAACAAAACCCTGAGTCTAAACCTAGCTAGCCGTCGAGTAGAATTCTTAGAATTTGTGAACCTTCAAACCACTAACGTGTTTGCAGGATCATCCTTGGTGTATCTCGATCAATCCATAGTTCGAGTGGTCCAATTCGCTTCCCCATCTTGTGATTGTCCAGAATCGAGATTCTCTTCTGATCAAACACAACACGATCCTGATTCAGGCTTGTATCATCTTTGGTATCAGAGCTGAAGCTCCTGACGCAGGGTAGTGTATAAACCCCATCCCTTGTTTTCTTTTTGTTATTTTTCATTTGTTTGTCAAGTGTTTTAGGTTTAAATCATAATCTGGTATCTATCATTCGCGATCCATCACTCACCATCCACGATCAACCTACATCCACGCGATCTGCACAAGGTAAGAAGAGGTGAGGTTCTCCTTTTTCATTACTTTCATTCGCTTGCATCCTTAAATCATAATTTGCATTAGTTTTTTTTTTTCCATTGTTTATTCTAATTAACAAAAAAAAAAAAATTTGGTTGTTAGCGTAAAGAGGAGAAAAAAAAATAAAAAAAAAAAGAAATTTGTATTTGAATTTTGAATTCACGTAGAAAAAAAAAATTAAAAAAAAAACTTGTTTTTTTTTGCGTGTGAGAATAGAGGGGGAGGAAAAAAAATTTAAATTTAAATTATTAATTTGTTAAATTTAGATTAGATTAGCTATTTTTTTGGATTAGATAGGGAATAGCTATTTTTAGGGTTTTAAAATTCATGCAATTAAATATTTTAGGATAATTTTATCATATAGTTTTTATTTGCATAATTTTAGGTTTCTAGGGTTTTAGTTTTAGTTCACCAAAAAAAAAAATTTAATTTATTTATTTATTTTTGTTTTTTTGCATAATTTTAATATATAGATTTTTTTTTATTTTATATTTTATTTGCATAAATTTAGCGTATAGTTTTTTTATTTGCATTAATTTATTACTTAGTTTTTTTATTTGCATTAAACTTAGGCTAAAATTTTGTCATATAGTTTATTTACATTAAATTTGTCAAAAAAAAAAAAATTATTAGGGTTTTTAACTTTTAAAATTTGCATTAGAAGTCCCTAGGTCAATTAGAAATTGTTTAAGAAGTCCCTAGATTAAGTTTATTTGCATACTAGGTCCTAGGTTTAATTTCATATTAAGTCCCTAGATTAAGTTTATTTGCATCTTAAGTCCTTAGATTAAATTTATTTGCATATTAAGTCCTTAGGTTAAATTTATTTGCATACTAGGTCTCTAGATCAAAATTATTTGCATAATTAATCTTTAGAAAAAAAATTGCATAACTAGTTCTTAAGTTCTTTTTTTTATTCCGGTTCTCCTCAAGAAAGACGGAATGTCTGACAAGTCGGACTCTGCTGATGTCAACACTGCCATGTTGCACATGTTGACAAATCTGAGTGGTCAAATCCATGCTATGGCTGCGGGCATAGACCGACTAGGTGAGCTCCTAGTGGCGACGAGAGCCGAGATCCCGGAATCAGCTCGTCAAGGAGCAGCTCGCGGATACGGAGAACATCAAGCCCCACCACCGCCATTTTATGCTCATACACCGCCGCCACCACCACCATATCAACCGCCACCACCGGAGTTTCAACCTCCACTGCCGCCACCACCACCTCCGCAAGCTCCTGATGTTAAGCTTTCTACACCGACCTTTGCCGGAAGGGTGGATCCCGAAGCTTATCTGGATTGGGAAAGACGGATGGAGCATATCTTCGAATATTATAGATATGCTGATCCGAGGAGAGTCGCCTTAGCAACGGCTCAGTTCACTGACCATGCTCTTACATGGTGGGACCGAGAATGTACCGAAAGAAGGAAAAATCGGTACGGAAACATAATAGCTTGGGAAGAGCTCAAGTATATTATGAGAAGACGATATGTTCCACCACACTTTCACCGAGATATGCAAAAACGTTTCCGACGTTTGACTCAAGAAAATAAAAGTGTGGAGGAATATTACGAGGAGTTCGAGCATCTGCGGAACCGTTTGGAGATCGAGGATTCTATAGAGAGCTTAATGGCACAATTTGTTGACGGATTGCAAGAACGAATTTCTCGGAAAGTGGAGAGACATACTTATCATGATCTCGGAGAGTTACTTCATTTAGCTATTCAGATCGAGAACCAGAACAAGCGCAAGTCAGCGACTATTTCTCGACCAAAAACTACCTGGAATCCGATTTTCAAACCAACAGAGGGGAGTAGTACTCAGTCGCCAGCAGACAACCGGTTTAAGGCTAAAGTGAGTGATTTCATAAAGGCCATTAGACCCGGTCCTAGTGCTTCTCAGCCGACGCCAACTACAACAGCTCCGGTACAACGGAGTCGAGACATCCTTTGCTTTAAATGCAACGGAAGAGGACACATGGCGAGAGAGTGTCCTAACCAACGAGTCATGATTATTACTCAAGCTGGAGAGTACGAATCGCAAGATGAAGAAGATGACGAACCACACCAGCATCGAGACCAAGAGGACGTTGAGTACCCGGACTCTGGAGAGTTCCTGATGATTAGACGAGTTCTTAACTCAATGGTAAGTCCTGAAGAGGTTGCACAAAGAGAAAACATCTTTCATACTCGTTGCACCATTCAGGGTAAGGTATGTTCTCTTATTATCGACGGTGGTTCATGTACTAATGTCGCTAGTTCTTATATGGTAGAAAAGCTCGGCTTGGAGAGAACTAAACATCCTCATCCTTATAAGTTGAAATGGCTCAATGATAAAGCCGAGCTCCACATATCTGATCAAGTCAATGTCCCATTTAGTGTGGGACGGTACCAAGATGAAGTGATATATGATGTGGTTCCGATGCAAGCTGGCCATCTCTTATTGGGACGTCCATGGCAGTTTGACAAGGAAACCACACATAATGGACGGACTAACTTGTATTCTTTTAAACATGACAAGCGCAGGTACAACTTAGCTCCATTGACGCCTCAACAAGTAAAGGAAATACAAGCGAAAATGACTACGGATGAAATTAAACGCAAGAAGAACTTTCTGATTAACTTCTGCGATATCCAAAGGGCAATCACATTTGCGGATGTTTTCTCCGAGGAGTTACCACCTGGACTGCCGCCAGTGAGGGAGATAGATGACAACATCGACTTTATTTTGGGTGCACAACGACCTAACCGAGCCGCATATCGAATTAACCCGGAAGAAGCCAAAGAAATAAGACGTCAAATCCAAAATTTAGTGCTGGGGAAAGCGCATGGAGGAGGACTAATGGGTCATTTTGGAGTGGATAAGACGTTGAGCATGCTTAAGGAACATTTTTATTGGCCGCATCAGAGGCGAGACGATAAGGCTCATTGTGCTCGTTATTTGGTCTGCAAACGAGCCAAGTCAAGAATCTATCCTCATGTAAACAGGTTCTTAAAGATGGTGTGTTTCATACCTTGCGCCAAGACAAATGACATAAGCCAAACCGCCAACTTATTCTTTAAGGAAGTGGTACGGCTTCATGATATTCCGAGAACCATAGTGTCAGATCGAGACATGAAGTTCTGGAGCTATTTTTGGAGATCTTTCTGGAAGAAGCTCGGAACTAAGTTAGTCTTCTCGACGACTTGCCATCCACAAACCGATGGTCAAATGGAAGTTGTTAACCGAACGCTATCCACTCTGCTTCGAGCCACCATTGGACGGAACTTAAAGAGCTGGCTCAAGTGCATACCGTTCGTTGAATTTACTTATAACCGAGCTGTCCACTCGGCCACAAAACTATCTCCGTTCGAGATTGTCTACGGATTTAACCTGCAGTCGCCTTTAGACCTAACACCATTGCCTCCAGCCGAGATTGTTAGTTTAGAAGGCAAAACCAAAGCCGAGTTTGTCAAGAAACTGCACCAGAGGGCTAGAGACAACATAGAAAACAGGACAGAAGCTTACCAAAGACAGGCCAACAAGAGTCGCAAGGCTGTAAGCTTCAAGGAAGGAGATTGGGTTTGGCTCCACATGCGGACCGAGCGATTCTCTCAAAAGAGAAAGAACAAGTTGGCGCCAAGAGGAGACGGACCATTCAAGATTATCCGGAAGATCAACGACAACGCCTACCAGCTGGAGCTTCCAGGTGAGTTTAACGTTTCTTCTACATTCAACGTTGCTGACTTATCTTTTTTTGATGCAGGTGATAATCCAGTTTTGAGGACAAAACCTTCGGAAGAGGGAGGGAATGATGAGGACATCGGAACCGCAACAACGTCAAACGAGCCAGACTTGGAGGATCTTACGCCGCAAGTGCCAAGTGGAAAGAAGACGTCAAAGAGCAAAGGCAATTAGCTTCAAATTCAACCATTTCGTGAAGCATTTGCTGGAGCGGAAAGAAGACGGACCAGACACAACTAACTTGACCACCAGCTCAGCTAAGCTCGGATCACTACTACTTCTCACCGGTGATCTTCTTCATGCACGACCAGCTTCACTTGGTGTCTTTACTATCACTAAGTAAAGACACCGTAAAATCATGCTAAGGAATTGTACTCTTTTTCCTACTTTCGGTTTTGTCCCACTGGGTTTTCCAAAAGAGGTTTTAACGAGGCAACACCCTTAGTGTGTTTAGAGTAGAAAACTTATTTTTTTTCTCTAATTTTTGGCCTTCTTTTTGATAGGCCTTTTATTCTTTTTTTCATATTTTTCTTCTTTTTATTTTGTCCAAAGTTGGTCCAAATGTTTAGGGCCCATTTTTTATGCATTGTATTTGCTGTTTTTGAGTTTTGGGTCAAGTTTCTGTATAAGGCAAGAGGAAATTCGCCCAGAAACTTATTGACAACACTATTTAAACTCTTTAGGTCAATTAATAACAATTAGAACTTTTATGAACAAAACCCTGAGTCTAAACCTAGCTAGCCGTCGAGTAGAATCATCCTTGGTGTATCTCGATCAATCCATAGTTCGAGTGGTCCAATTCGCTTCCCCATCTTGTGATTGTCCAGAATCGAGATTCTCTTCTGATCAAACACAACACGATCCTGATTCAGGCTTGTATCACATCTCTTCTTAATCAATTTTTAAACCCATGACTTATTGTTTTATTATTAGAAGTTAATCTAGTTTTTCTGTTAGACAAAAAAAAAGTCTTGTTTTTCTTGTTTACCATCTTTTTTATAAACAACCTTCGTTAGATAGAATAAAACGTCTTACACCTCATAGGGAGGAGGAACATTTGCTAACATGTTCTTGTTTACCATATATTGTTTAGTTTATTAAGTTTGTTAGGAAAAGTCGGGAACTGAAGATTTTTTTGAACAAAAAAAACAATAGAAGACTTTATTTTTCTTGCATCCATATGGCAAAGGCTATGGAATTTTTTTACAGTAAGCACGACCATAGCATACATAAAAAAGCTATGTAGAGTTGTTAGTTTTTCAATCAAAACTATCAAAACAAAAATCTAACTCAAATACTAAAATATTTCAAACTTAGGACTACAATGTATATATAAGAATTTTGTACTTTCAGATTATTTGATTTGGTCCATTGTCAGCAAAATATCATGATAATTTCATAGCTTAAAAAAGTCGATAACAAATATTCAAGAACGATGTATTTGGGTATTGCGAGGAGAAATGACACATCTTCCATTTCTTACTGTAACTCAGCTAATAGTATCAGATGAAGATAACTATGCTAATATGATTTCTTCTTTAACCTCTAACAGCGATTACTTGCTTTTCCTCTTACCGCCTCCTTTCTTTCCTTTGTTTTTTTTCTTCTTTATTTTCTTCTTTATCTCTCCTCCTCCTCCTACGTCTTTGGACTTGTTGTTCTTACCGTAATTGCTCATCTTGTTATCTCTGTCGTTAGTTCTTGAAGAACCAGAATGTAGTAAATGCGTAACATCAAGAACACCACCCCTGAAATTTCCTACAGTTGATTTCAGGACTCTCTCCTCTGGCGTACGCTTCCTCTCTGCGGGTTTCTTCCTACTTCCACCACCAAGTTGTCCTCCAAATCTGCTAAGAACCATATTCTGCACAGCACCCAATAACAAGTGAGAGTGAGACTTAGTTTCCTAATGGGTAAGAGGGACAGGGTGAGACTGATTATCTAAAAGTTCACCTGTTCCAACATCTTCTCTTCTCTTTCTTTCTGTTTCTTCATCTGTACTCGCGCTACGCTCAGCGGTAGCCTCTGTTTCTTTTGAGGCTGCAACAACAACAAAAAGGATATCTATTTCAAGCAATGACCTCGCGTAGAACAACAAATCATGATCAAAAGAAAAATGTTTTGATTACTGCAACAATACACTCGTTGAGCGAAAAAAAATTTCACCTTTCCACCAAGTTCAGTGACTTTCTTATTCTCCATTGCTTTCTTATCCTTCCATGTCATGTGTGAGGAACCTTTATAACATTAAGATCAAGTAAAAAGACCATAAAACTTGGTGTGATCATGGGCAGTGCTAAACTAAGTGAAAACCTAATGGATTTGAGGAATCGGCAAAACTTATTCAAGCCTACAAATTCTTTACTTTCCGTTATTTCGTAATGCTAAAAGCCAGAATTTGGTAAAAGGTTATTAACATTCATACAAAAAAAAAAAAGATGAAGCAAAGGCTATGGAGAAGAGGGTGTTACCAAAGAGCTCAACATCTTTCATAATCTTCCTAAAGCTCATGTCCATGCCTTCCTTTTTCTTCAACATTGGCTTGCGATTATACATTTTTGTCTCTGAATTATCTGAAACAGAGGATTGAATTTGAGCTTAGCCATTCCATCACTTGGATTCGTCAAACATCACAATCAAATTTCGATTCCCAATCTAAGACTTTGCGATTCGATCCCCATTTATCAATATCTCAAAATCTAATACTTCCTAGGACGAACTATATTAAAGATCGAACACAAACCTGAATGCAAAAACACGATTGGATAAAGAAGATAGTCAAAGAAATATTTTTTAGAGATCAAAAAGTAGAAATATTCCTCCAAAAATTCGAGTTACTGAAACACTGAAATCCAAATCTAAAACAACGAATATAGGTCACAGAAACCAATAGTAAGGACTGCTCAGGTCAAAACGATGGAGGATACAGAAGAAAAATCAGATCCACGACATACTTTTTGATCCCGAAATCAAAATAAGAGAATCTAATACGAAAAAAACTGATTCCACATGATACAGCAAGGAAACAAAAGAATAAAAAAACAAACCGTTTAGTCGCGACGCAGAAAGGGGATAAAGAGATCTATGGCAGATCAGAGGAATCATATAGGAACAAATCTTCAGATAAGCTTTGATGAGGGGTGTAGGCGGCGAAGGATTTGAGAGGGATAGAGGAGGATTCGCCGGAACTGATGCAGAGTCGCTGGCAGGAGAAGGAAGTGGCGAGTGGTGGTGGTGATGACAATTGATTTGGGGGTTAGGGTTGGGTGACTTTCTTCCTCTTTCTTCTTTCGTCGTGAGTTGTTTTTGGAGTCTCGTTGTTTTTGTATGTTTTAATCAATTACGACCGTTGGATTAAAACGATGAGAAATAAATGGTTTGGTTTAAGTAAATTTATTAACCTATTTTAACTATACCATTTCAATTCAATTTATTAATTCTATCAACCTTTTAAACCCAAATTACTCATTAAAAACTCAAATCCTTAATTCATTGAATTTATGGGTTGATTAGATTGAATTGATTCATAAAAGGGGTTTAGAGCATTTATCTTTTTTTTTACATTATAAGGATACCTCGAACTCTCAGCAACCCTAAAATCATAAGTGTCAAAATAGTTTAATTTCATGTATCTTAGATTCGTTTTCAGATTTGGATTTATATTTTTGAAGCAAAAGAAGTTTGTTCTAAATCTAATATGAAGTCTTTTAACTCTAATATCCAATCCCATGTTGAATCAATCTTGTGAAGCATCATAGTTTTTTTTTTCAAATCTCCTGAGGATAAAATGAAAATTTTATGTATGTTTCGGTAATTTATCTATTTGTTATTGAGAATTTTTCATGTGGCACCCAAAAATAAGTCGAAAAAGTATTTAAAAAGTGGATTTGAAAACCAATCATTTTATTAGCTAACCTGAATTGATAAATCATTTTCAATTCCCGAAAAGTCAAGTATTTATTTTTGTCAGATAAAGAAACTTTAATCAAGTATGTCGTTTAGCTTTCCCACCTTATACTATATCGTGTTTCATGTTCCCCAAAGCCATTTGCGCTTCAATCAATAGGATAATCTCATGATTTTGGTGGCGAAATCAGAACTTTGACCGTGGAATACACAATATGGAATGACAAAGAATTTGCACAAGAAAATCACAAGGAGGACTTAGATTCAGAATTATAGAAGGTTTCAACCAAGCTCTGTTGGGAAGCAAATCTGGTAAAAAACCAACAAGTTTACTCGCCATAACCTTGCAATGGAGATATTTCAAATCCTCAAATATTCTCTTAGCGAAATTAGGATCACATCCATCTTATTCTTCGCGCAGTATTCACCAGACTTAGAGTCTCCTCAGGTTAGGTATGAAAAAAGAATTTCGGAAATGACTGCAAAAACAACCCAAACCTCCAGTGTTAAAGGATACTTTTGACTCTCAAAGGGTGACAAGATTACTTTCAAGAGACGGGCTCTGATGAATTGCGAATCAGTATACTACTGGAAGCCTTCCCTCCGCAAGAGTGTGCGCTGATATGTAATATTAAGCCTACTAAGTCTGAAGCGCCCATAGAGTTTAAGTGGATACATAAAAAAGATGGCAACTACTCAGGTGAAGTCTATGGGTATGGTACGACCAGATTCATAATCGGGATTCACAAGATATGGTCGAGTTTTCCAACCTAAATGTCTTGTTCAAAGCAGTATGGGCAGTCAAAACCACTCCAAAAATTAGACATCTGCTATGGAGGATTCTGGCAAATAACTTGCCCAGTAATCCTATGCTTAGAAAAAAAGAAGTGTTTGGTGCAGTCGGATTGTCCTAGATGTGGTAGTGACAATGAAGACCTCAATCACATCTTCTTTTAAGTGCAGTTATGTGCGCGCAGTGTGGGCGTCCTCACCCGCTTAGTTCCTCTTAGCTCTCGTATCAGACAATTCTATTTATGTGAACCTAGCACGATGCCTACTGGAATAAAAAAAACTGGAGGGTACGCACATATGGCCATGGTCGTTATGTTGTGGAAAAGGAGAAATGAGTTCATTTTTTAGGGGAAGTTCTATAAGCCGGCTGAGTCATATAATAAAGCAATGGAGGATGCCAATGAATGGTAAGACGGCTGACACTACAAGAAAAACACCAAAAATCCGACGGACGTTTCCGACGGAAAATAATCCGTCGGAAAATTCGCCATAAACCGAGGGAAAACCGACGGAAAACACCGACGGTTTTCTGAAGGACAATTTACGACGGATTTCCGACAGTTTTCTGAAGGATTAAGGAGCTGTCGGAAATCCGTCGCAAAATAACTGTCGATAATCCGTCGGTAATTGTTTTTCCGTCCTTCCGTCGGAAATCCGTCACTAAATTGCGACGGATTTGTAACGGAAAAAAAAGAAATTTGTATCCATTACAAATCCGTCGTAAATTAAAGACGGATTTCCGACGGATTCCGTCGAAGTTTATATTACACATTTAAAAAACAAGTGCGTAACCGCCGGGTAGGTACATTCCGATGAGTTGTCGACGGATTTCCGATACCTCTTTCCGACGGATTATGGACGGATTTCCGACAGATTTTTTTTCTATATATACGATCGAATGCATTCAGTTCAATTCACAATTTAAAAAAAAAACTTATAAATTCTCTAAAAATGAGTAGATATTTTCGTTCTTGGATGGATGAACCAATGATGGATGAGGAGTCCAACCTATTGCGAGATGATTATGCTCGAGGTATATGCGAGTTTATGGATCTGGTCGGGAGAAATCAACATGGCAAAAGAAGTGGTAAGATCAAATGCCCATGTTCTATTTGCGAGAATAATATAAGTGTTAAGATTGAATTAGTTTGGAACTATTTATACCAAAATGGATTTACTGCGGGTTATAAGATATGGTATTTACACGGTGAAAGAATCTCTGAATATGGTAGTAGTAGTAGTGCACAAGGATTTCCAGATGGTATTGAAGAAAATAGAAATGAGGAAGATGTAGTGGTTGGAACGGTTCAAATGGTTCATGATGCATTTAGAGAAAACGTTAACCCGTCTGGCGATGATAGGCGTCAGGTTGAGGAACCTAATTTAGATGCGCAAAATTTTTTTAATATGTTAGACGCAGCTAACCAACCACTATATAGCGGGTGTAAAGAAGGTCATTCGCCGTTATCATCAGCTAGTAGGATGATGAATATTAAAACAGATTATAATTTATCTGAAGATTGTGTTGATGCTTTTGCTGATTTTGTGAAAGATATCTTACCGGAAGATAATCTTTCACCAGCATCATACTATGAGATTCAAAAACTTGTCGCCGGTTTAGGTTTGCCCTATCAAATGATAGATGTATGCATTGCAAATTGCATGATATATTGGCGAGAAGATGAAAACCGCAAAACGTGTAGATTTTGTCGTCATCTGCGGTTTCAGGAGTCTAGTGGTCGAGCTTCCATTCCATTTAAACGTATGTGGTATCTACCTTTACAAGATAGGTTGAAACGGCTGTATCAATCTCAAAGAACCGCAAAAGCAATGAGATGGCATGCAGAGCATCGTCAAGACGCTGAAATGATTACACATCCATCAGATGCCGAGGCGTGGAAACATTTTCAATCGGTGTATCCTGACTTTGCTTATGAACATCGCAATGTGTACCTTGGGTTATGTACTGATGGTTTCAACCCATTTGGAAAGCATGGACGACAATATTCCTTGTGGCCAGTAATTATTACACCTTACAATTTGCCACCAACTATGTGCATGCGTAGGGAATTTTTGTTTTTGTCCATACTAGTTCCCGGACCAGATCATCCAAGAAGGTCCCTGGATATTTTTTTGCAACCATTGATTTATGAGTTGCAAATTTTATGGGAACAAGGTGTTGAAGCTTTTGATGTAGCAACGAGCCAAAACTTTAACATGCGTGCGGTTTTGATGTGGACAATAAGTGATTTTCCTGCTTATGGTATGTTATCTGGGTGGACGACACATGGAAGATTATCGTGTCCTTATTGCCAAGACAATACTGATGCGTTTCAGTTACACCATGGGAGGAAGACATCGTGGTTTGATTGCCATAGAAGGTTTTTACCAGCTGGTCATCCATATCGTCGGTCGAAAACACTTTTCAAGAAGAACAAGCAGATATTTGATGGTCCACCTCCTGAGGTTAATGGTCGTATTATACTTGAACAGCTTCGAGATTTTGGTGCTGACAGCACTCGATATTGTGGAGGTAATGGTCATGAGCCTGTTGATGGTGTTGGAGAACATCATAACTGGCATAAGAGGAGTATATTTTGGGATTTGCCTTATTGGGAAAACCATATTCTGAGGCATTGTCTTGATGTTATGCATGTGGAGAAAAACTTCTTTGACAACATAATGAACACAATATTGAACGTGAAAGGGAAGACAAAAGACAATTTGAAGTCGAGGTTGGATTTGCCATTGATTTGTTCACGTAAATCTCTACATGTAAAGACGAATGGAAGTTGTCCCATGCCTGCGTTTCGGTTGGATTCCAACCAGAAATTCGCATTTTTGAATTGGATTCGGGATGATGTTAAATTTACTGATGGATACGCATCCAACTTACGTAACTGCGTCGATATCGTTGACGGAAAGTTAACCGGAATGAAGAGTCATGATTGTCATGTTGTTATGCAACGTCTTCTTCCTTTCGCATTCACCTATCTTCTTCCCAAAGACGTCCACCGCGCCATTGCAGGTAATAGTTAATTGTAAACTTAATAATTTGTTTTATATCTGAATCCCAAATTAACATTTATTGTTTTATTTTGTAGGTATTGCTTCATTTTTTCGTGATCTTTGCTCAAGAACTCTCACAGTGGATGGCCTTCGAAATCTTCAACTTAATATCCCAATAATGTTGTGTAATTTGGAGAAAATTTTCCCCCGTCCTTTTTTGATGTCATGGAACATCTGCCTATTCACCTCCCAAGTGAAGCATCATTAGGCGGTCCTGTGCAATACAGATGGATGTATCCATTCGAACGGTACATGTTCCATCTGAAAAAAAAAGTAAAAATTCTGAGTAAAGTGGAGGGATCTATTGTCGCACAGAGTTTAAATGAAGAAGTTTCACACTTTGCGGAATATTATTTCCCTTCAGAAGTTCGAACAAAAAGTAGAAGGCCTGGAAGACATGATGATAGAGGTGAAAAAGCAATTTATCCTGTATATGTGCCACAGTTATTTTCACAAATTGGCCGAGCAAGTGGCAAAGGAAAGAAACGTAAATTATCTTCACAAGAGGCAACTCATTTGCATAGATATATTCTTACAAATTGTGAAGACATTGGCGAGTACGAAAGGTATAAAAGTTATAATTATAATTTTAGTTTATTTATACAATTAATGTTATAATTGCTTACCGTTTATTATTTTTACAGTATCTACATGGAAATTGTACGTAATTATTACCCCGGTATTAGCGACAATGAAATTGAGGGTTTAAAAGAGAAATAATTTCCGTCATGGTTGAAATATTACGTAAGTTTCTAAATACTATATAAAACAAACATGGTTATTAAATTTTTATTAAACCTCCCTTGTTGTGATTTTCTGTTGCATATAGGTTTCCGAACGTATTCAACAAGGTGATACCCTACCAACATGGTTGGTCGAAATTGCTAATGGTCTTATTACCACTACAACCTCTTACCCAAGATTCTGCACTAGGGGATATGCTTTTTCAATTAAAGACGATGGTAGAAGCAAACCAACATCGGACTATGGTGTTTCAGCAAAATCGGGTGATCTAGTGTACTATGGTGTTTTGAATGAGATATTGATTGTCCGATATGCTGGCATGTTAGACTTGCGATGTACAATATTTATGTGTGACTGGTATGATCCATTTATTGGTCGTGGTGTCCGTATTGATCAATTTGGAGATATCTCGATCCATTCAGCTCGCAGGCTGTTAAAATATGATCCATGTATTCTATCATCACAAGCAGATCAGGTCAGTATGTTTAATATAATAAAATTATTATGCACTTTTATTAAATCCTATTTAACAAATAAAATTTATCAATAACAGGTTTGTTACTTAACATATCCCCGGACAACTTACCGTTCAGATCCTTGGATAACAGTAACTGCAGTAAACCCAAGAGGCAGGATTTATGGAGTTGCAGAACATGATCCTTTACAAATACCTCAAAGTCATTTTGTCCAGATTGAAGAAAATGTAGATGACGTTGACCTTGTTGTTGCATCTACACAAGTTGGTGACGAACGGGTATATTCAGATTCAGAGAATTCTCATTCTGAATTTGAAGATGATTCTGATTCCATACCATCTGAAGGTTCATCTGATGATTCCGTGTAAAAAACGGTTGTACTTTTCTAAGTTTGTAAAATATTATGTACAATATTAAGTTTCAATTTTTACTCTTTGTAAAATATTATGTTTCAAATATTGTTTAATGATAAGGTATGAATAAAAATTTTATAATTTTTCAAATTTATTATATAAGTTTTAATAAATAAATAAAAAAAATTTAAATATTCATATCATTAACCGACGGATTTCCAACGGCCGGTCGTTTCCGTCGAAAATCCGTCGTTTAACTGCAGTTTTTGGGACACCGAACTTCGTAATTATCGCGAACAACTTTCCGACGGCTTTCCGAGGGATATCTCTATGTCTGTCGGAAATCCGTCGATTTGTTGTCCGGTTTTCCGACGGATTTCCGACGGAGTCAACCAGTCATCGGTAATTCTTCGTAAATATCGCGAACAACTTTCCGACGGATTTCCGAGGGACATCTCTATGTCTGTCGGAAATCCGTCGGTTAACTGCAGTTTTTGGAACACTGTACTTCGTAAATATAGCGAACAATTTTCCGACGGATTCCGAGGGATATCTCTATGTCTGTCGGAAATCCGTCGATTTGTTGTCCGGTAATTCTTCGGAAACCTGTTTTTCAAAGATATTTTCCGACGGATTTCCGATGACTGGTTGACTCCGTCGGAAATCTGTCAGAAAACCGGACAACAAATCGACGGATTTCCGACAGACATATAGAAATCCCTCGGAAATCCGTCGGAAATGTAGACCAGTTTCCGACGGATTTCAGAGGGCGTCCGTCGGAAATCCGTCGGACAATTTTAGTATAAATAGAACCGTCGACGAACTCATTTTCCATCCAAAATCAAATCTCCACTTATAAAAATTTTCTTTCAAAAAAACCGAAATTTTTTTCGGGAATCTAGAAATTTTTCGAAAAAATTTCTTCAGCCGTCTTGCCTTAGATATGTAAGTATTTACTTTTAATTTAAATTTTTTAGTATTACTTAATGGTAAATTAGAAATTAGGGAATATTATACTTTTGTGAACCGTTCATAACTTTAGAAATATTAGTAAATTAGAAATGTTTATGTTTTGTTATGGTTATTTAAATTATATATGCAATTATTTGTTAATAATATGAATTACAAATTTTTTGAAAAAAGGAATTACGACGGATTTCTAAACTCGGGAGACGGGAACCACCAATATGGAATTGGTGGTTCTAGTTTTTCACAATTTGCGACTGACTCGGAGACACAGCCACCAACATCTCCGATGAGGACTGCTGCTTCTGCTCCCACTGTGATGAGCATTGAAGATTATGTTTCACAGCCGGGCCGGGATAGACTTAAAAAATTAGACCCGCTATGTTCCGGAACTTCGACATGGTAAAAATAAGTTTTAAATTATTTATATAAATTTTAAAATTTTAAAATTTTAATTTTATAATTTTAAATATTATATATAGGTTCCATAAATCGAGCAATGGCATTTCAAAAGCAATCAACAAAATGCTTAATGATATGCTATTACGCCCATATCCAGCGTATTCGGACATGCCGAAAGAGGAACAGGAAATATGGTTTCGGCAATTCGCGGTAAATTTAAAAATAAAATTTTTAATTATAATTTTATACTAACATATAAAAATTTACTAAAATATTTTTTTTTTTTTATAAAAACAGCAAGAATTTACTTGGGATCCGCAACTGACTGCCATAGTTCGTAGGGAGTTTAACACTAAAGCGGCTACGTGTTACTCTCGAAAAATGAACGAATGGAAGGACAAGTGGAAGCGTGATAAAATCCCAAAAAGCATGCTGAAAAATCCGGATTTATGGACTGGGCTCATCAACTATTGGATGAGACCAGAAGTCGCCGCCATTTCCTCAACAAATTCAAGTAATCGCAAGAGCGATAGAAAGGGCAAAGGAATGGCGACCCATAATCTTGGAGCGACTAGTAAAGCTTCCCGAGCTGAGCAACTGGTAAGAAAAAAAATTAAATTCAATATTTATAAATTTTTCAATTTATAAATTTATTAAATTAATTATAATTTTTTTTTAGTTTCATATGGACGGACAACCTCCATCTCTACTCCGGTTGATTGAAGATGCTCACACCAACCGGAAAACTGGTCAAATTGATGATCCAGTTGCTCGGGAGATCTCACAAAAAGTGAGAAGTTTGGGGGAGGAGTTCCTACAAACTCAGCCCACACAGGAAGATGGAACTCCTCTGTATACAGAAGTTCCATTAGAAAAATTAAATGGAATTGCTTATGAGGTTAGTAAATTATGAATTTAAAATTTTTTTTTTTTTTTATTCACTATACTAATTTTAATTTTTTTAAAAGGTAACTCCGAAGACCAAAGGTCGTTTATACGGATTACCTAAAGAATGTTCAGCTTCATCTTCTTCATCATTTCCTTCATACGGCGACTTCGGAAGAGCGGAACTACAAGAAGAAAACCGTGAGCTTCGAGATAGGCTTAAGACGCTCGAACAACAAAGGCAAGAAGATATGGAGCGCCTAAGGATAATGGAAGAAAGGATGAACGCATTCTTCAGTTCTTACAACACTCCGCCTTAGTTTTTTTTTTTTTTTAGTTTTTTCACTTTTTTGTAAACCATTTTTAATAATAAAAATTTTAAGTTATTTAAAAATTACAAAAATTTTATTTTATAATTATTATAAAATAAAAATTTCATTTTTTTTTTAATTTTTGAAATTACAGTTTCCGACAGATTTCTGACAGATAGATACCGACGGCTTACGGACGGACTGTTTCCGACGGATAACCGACCGCTAGGTTACCGACGGTTTTCCGACAACGGAGAGAACCGACGGTTTACCGACAGAAATTTACCGACGGATTTCCGACCGAAAATTTGCGACGGATTTGTGACGGTTTTTTTCCGAAGGCAAACCGACGGATAATCCGTCGGTAAGTTCCCCAATTTTGCGACGGTCATTTCTTAGACGGATTACCGACGGAATTATTTTCTCGACGGAATTCCGACGGTTTTCATCAGCCGTCGTTTATCCGTCGGAATTTACCGAAGGTTTTCCGACGGATTGTAAAATTCCGACGCTTTATTTCCGACGGCATTAGTTGATTAAAAAGCCGTCGGAATTCTCTGTTTCCGACGGCTTCTAGACGGATTTGTCCGTCGGAATTAAGACGTTTTCTTGTAGTGTGAGTCATATAATAAAGCAATGGAGGATGCCAATGAATGGTTGAAATCACAAGAGGAAGGTTCTTTAACCACTCTGGACCAACATCAACGCTTGCGGAATGCTGAAAACTGACAGGTACCTCCAGTCACTTTAAGCAATTGGACCCCCTAATGCAAACACTGTAACTTGCAATGGTATGCTCAATCTTTAGTTACGAGAACTGGATAGATTATTAGAACCTCTTTAGAGTTTTAAAGTTATTAGGGGCAAAAGCATATCCACAGCTTCCATCGGCATTAAATGCTGAAGCTTGGCCATGTATTGGGCGTGCTCTTATCTAGCAAACATGGGGTATCGTTATGTCTGTTTATAGGTGGACTGCTCTGACCTCTACACTGCATTGAAGAACCCGAGCAAATGACCAAGTTTGAGTGCCTATCTATATGATATAAATTGTATATTTTTTGGAAAACTCAAGTGCAGTGAAATAGGAGGAGAGCGAATTTAGTGGCGGACAGAATAGCTAAGACAACAAGATCCTATCCTGTCTACTTTGCTATCATAAATAATGCAGTACCTAGTTGGCTTAAACCATTGGTAAACAATGACAATGCCTGTTGTAATAATTTGGATATGTGCTCTTGAGTTTAATGCATGTTTCATTGAGTTAAAAACTGTTGATAAATCCGGGGAAAATATCACAATACTGGATTCGCTTGAATTTTGGATTCGCTTGAATTTTTGATTCCCTTATAAAGAAACCCAAAAAAAAAGGGTAAAAAAATTAAAAAGCAGGAAACACATCTTAAAAAAAGACGTCCAGTTAATAAATCAACCGTACACCAAAAATTTAATAAATACTTCCTAAATTTTGTTTATAGAAAGACTTATTATAAATACTCTTTTTTTAATGGCGCTGAGGGTTCTCACGTCTGCCAAGAGGAACAATTTCTAAAAACAGTTTAACAGTTGAAATGGTTTCTAAAACACTTCCTCATTTTCATAATTTTATTTTTTTATTTTTTTTTGTACTTAAAATTTATATAATTACTAAAAAACCAATAAATTTAAATTTATTTACGACCCATACCACGATCCATCGGATAGTCCAAGCAGATCCAAATTAAAACTGGGTCAAACATAATAAATTAAAAAACAAAAATTAATGGTGGGATCCACCAATATCTTTTTCATTTACACTTTGGTGTCACTTTTTTAAGTTTAAAGTGGGGTCCACCATTCCTTTTTAAAAAAAGTGTACCTAGGTACACTCGAACTCTGGTTCCCAGATAAGAAAACTATTAACATGAACCACTAGAGCAAATCAATATTTTGTTTATTCATCACATATTTAATATATATTATATAGAATTATTGAATTTTAATATATAAAAGAGTTGAATATATTACCTTTAAATCCAAAAAGTTGAGAGTTAACCAATTGATCTGATGTGTTTTCTTGCAAATATTACAAGCATATTAATATTTATAAGCACACTTGGTTAATAATTTAGATAATTATGTTTATAAATATAATTATATTTATAATTATCTATATAAATTATAATTAAAATTAAAATATTTAGATTATAATTAAATTATAATTAAAATTAAAATTTTCAGATTATAATTAAATTATACTTATATTAGATAATATATATGAACGTCTTTTCTTCCATCTCCTCTAAATCCTCCATTTTCTCCAACCTTCGATCTCATCTAAATCATCCATATTAAATGGTGGAATCTCCAACAATGGCAGCATCTTCAACAATGGCCACATCTCTAACAATGTCGACATCATCAATAGCCACATGCTCAATGGCCAACTACAGGTTATGATACAACTAAGTATAAATAAATATAACTACAAGTTATGATACAACTGAGTATCTAACTAAACGTTATTGTAAAACCTAGTATCAATTGATACAACTACTAACAAAAATTGTGTTTGGATTGCATGGATTGCAGGATACTCAGCCACTTGCACTGAGACATTTATTCTTTAAAACCATTGTGTGCTAAATCTGCAAGTTAACATCAAAGTGTATAAATTTCAGCAAATTGACTGAGATTGTCGCACTTAAGGATATACAAACTTACACGTTCACACTTTGAAAAAGTGATAAACACAGTCCAAATCCATCTAAGATGCTGAAAAAGAAAGTATGTTCTTCTAAACTGAACACAATTATGTAAATAATCAATACAACTGAGTTTTAAGAATACAACTAAATATAACTAAGTTTTGAGAATACAACTGAATACAACTGAGTAGTAAGAATACAACTGAGTACGACTGATGCTAAATTACACACTTGTTCACACTACAAATGTTCACACTATAGTTGTACATAGTAGTATAAATAACACACAGTTATATAAATGTCACTTTATTATTTTTTCAGTTATATCAATAATTGTAATAATTTTTTTAGTTGTATCGACTACATTAAGTTACTAAATTATAATTAAAAAACTTTCATAGCAATGAATTTTTGAAATTACAAATTTTCAGCAATTCGCATACTAATGATCAAACAAGTTAACAAATCACATATATGTTTAGGGTTTGTAAGATTAAAACATGTTATTTTTCACTTTTTATAGATTACTAATTGAATATCATAATTAATAGGGTAAATGGTGATTTTAGTATCCCAAATACATGATTATAACCCATAAAACCCAAACCCTAAAACCAAACCCTAATCCTTAAACCCTAAACCCTAAACCATAAACCTTGCAACGTAGTTGTACCATTAATACATATTTATATTTTCTAGTACATAGTTATACGAGTAATATTCAGTTATTTTAATCCTTGAAACTCTATAATACCATGTAATACACAATAGTTTCAATCTCTGATACCACTACCATCACTATTACAATCGAAGTATAAATACAAACCTTTTCTGTAAATAATTTTTTTTTTTTACTTGACCGATGTTCTCTAATTGTATTGACTAAACATAATTGTACTAATCAGTACTCAATTATACTACTCCAACATAGTCATATTTTTATAATTATTATTTGTACTTTTTCTATAATAATAAAACGGTATATATTTCAAATCATATGAAACTATCACTAAACTCTGAATGGACATCTAAATTATGCACACAACCTGAAATGAAGAACTGAAGCTAAAATCCCACTCAAATCCTCTTCAAACGCCAAAACCACAAACCAGTCAACTTGGAGTTTCATGTTAATGGTGGAAAGAAGTTTGCAGAGGTGGAGAACGGACGAAAATGTTTTGGCGGACGAGTGTACACAAGTGTGCAAGTATAAACTCAAGAAAAGAAGAAGAGAGAAGAAGAAAAAAATGAAGAAAAAAAGTTAAGGTAAGTCCACGTTAATGGCAAAGGAGAAACAAAGTTGATTTTGTGTGGGTCCTACAAGAATAATTATTTTTATATTTAATAAGGGGAATGAAAGAGAAAATAATTTTAATTAAATAAATATAAAAGAAAAGAAGAAAGGGTAAAAGATGGAAGAGGTGGTGAAAAATTTAATCCGCTGTTTCAGTTAATTCGAGACGAAAATGTATAATCGCAAGCCAATGTTGAAGAAAAAGGAAGGCATGGACCTGAGCTTTAGGAAGATTATGAAAGATGTTGAGCTCATTGGTAACACCCTCTTCTGCCCATAGCCTTTGCCAAATCTTTTTTTTTGGGTATGAATGTTAATAGCCTTTTACCAAATTTTGGCTTTTAGAATTATGAAATAACGGAAAGTAAAGAATTTGTAGGCTTGAATAAGTTTTGCCGATTCCTCAAATCCAGTATGTTTTAACTTAATTTAGCACTGCCCATGATCACACCAAGTTTTATATTCTCTTTACTTGATCTTAATGTTATAAGGTTCCTCACATATGACATGGAAGGATAAGAAAGCATTGGAGAATAAGAAAGTCATTGAACTTGGTGGAAAGGTGAAATTGTTGTTCGCTCAACGAGTGTATTGTTGCAGTAATCAAAACATTTTTCTTTTGTTCATGATTTGTTGTTCTACGCGAGGTCATTGCTTGAGATAGATATCCTTTTTGTTTTTATTGCAGCCTCAAAAGAAACAGAGGCTACCGCTGAGCGTAGCACGAGTACAGATGAAGAAACAGAAAGAAAGAGGAGAAGATGTTCCAGGTGAGCTTTTAGATAATCAAACCCTGTTCCTCTTACCCATTAGGAAACTAAGTCTCACTCTCACCTGTTATTGGGTGCTGTGCAGAATATGATTCTTAGCAGATTTGGAGGACAACTTGGTGGTGGAAGTAGGAAGAAACCCGCAGAGAGGAAGCGTACGCCAGAGAGAGAGTCCTGAAATCAACTGTAGGAAATTTCAGGGGTGGTGTTCTTGATGTTACGCATTTACTACATTCTGGTTCTTCAAGAACTAACGACAGAGATAACAAGATGACCAATTACGGTAAGAACAACAACAAGTCCAAAGACATAGGAGGAGGAGAGATAAAGAAGAAAATAAAAAAGAAAAACAAAGGAAAGAAAGGAAAGAAAGGAGGCGGTAAGAGGAAAAGCAAGTAATCGCTGTTAGAGGTTAAAGAAGAAATCATATTAGCATAGTTATCTTCATCTGATACTATTAGCTGAGTTACAGTAAGAAATGGAAGATGTGTCATATCTCCTCGCAATACCAAAATATATCGTTCTTAAATATTTGTTATCGACTTTTCCAAACTATGAAATTATCATGATATTTTGCTGACAACGGACCAAATCAAATAATCTGCATGCACAAAATTCCTATATATACGTTGAAATCCTAAGTTTGAAATATTTTACTATTTGAGTTAGATTTTTGTTTTGATAGTTTTGATTGGAAAACTATCAACTCTCAATAGTCTTTTATGTATGCCATGGTCGTATTTATTGTTAATTTTTCCATAGCCTTTGCCAAATCTATTTTTTTATTTTTTTGGGTATGAATGTTAGCTTATGGATAAGACCATGAACATCTATGGTACTCAGATAAGTATCAAATTTATATAATAATAATATATTTAATGATATTTATAAAGAATCGTTTCATATGGTTGATTTTGTGAGACGTTTCATTAAAAAAAAAAAATTCTTTTAAATCGTTGGCACATACTAAACGCATCAAGTTTTTACGATGCGGATGCCCTAATAAACAACAATCTTCTATTATTTTTTTGTTCAACAAAGTTTTCAGTTCCCGACTTTTCCTAACAAACTTAATAAACTAAACAATATATGGTAAACAAGAACATGTTAGCAAATGTTCCTCCTCCCTATGAGGTGTAAGACGTTTTATTCTATCTAACGAAGGTTTTTTATAAAAAAGATGGTAAACAAGAAAAACAAGAGTTTTTTGTCAACAGAAAAACTAGATTAACTTCTAATAATAAAACAATAAGTCATGGGTTTAGCAATTGATTACTGATGCAAGAATACTCCTGAAACCCTTTCCTAAACATGGATTATAATAGCAAGACTTATCCATTTTGATAACAATAATTATTTCATTAATTATATAATCAAACTAAACTTTTACTTTTGTGGGAATCATGTGGTATAATAGTGGTCATCTCTGAAATTCATCACACATGTTTCAGTTCGAACCTCCAGCAATGTTAAACATGATATTAAAGTCACTATGCTAAATTGACAAAAAAAACAGTTTTACTTTTTAATTAGATAATCAATGAGCATTAACAAACAATTTCATTAAGTTCACAAATTACCTAATACTCCATTTGTTCCACAAAAATTATTTAAAATTTAATTTTTGTTTCATAAAGAGTGTTGTTTTGTATTTTTAATATAATTTTTGAGATAATAATCTCATCTTTATCCTTATTATTTCATCTTATTAACTAAAAAAGAAATTATTTTAATATATTTAATATATGTATAATATAAATTTACATTGTTATTAAATAATATTAGAGATTTAGATATAATTCATGAATATTAGAGATTTCAACACAGCAATGTTGGCAAAATAACTGTGGAGATTGATGGACTCCCCAGACTAATTACTCCCAAGAGTTTTCAAGGGTCGGTATTTCTGAAACTCGGATCAAATGGATCTTATTAGATCGTATTTTCCTTCGTATGGATGAAAAATTATTGTATCAGCTCGGTCTTTGGTTCAATTATTTCCATATGAAATGATCTTTGGATCCCAGCCCCTCGCCTGAGATCAACAATTTGAAAATTCATGGTTTATCCTACTGTATTTTAGGTTAAAGGTTTAATTGACTCTCATAAAACACGTAAAATATGCATTTATTGGAAGCAATTATTATTCTCAAGTATTTACAACATACAATCAATAGCGTTTAGTCAATATGGAAGACATGATTGTTGTGATTGGCACTTTATAAAGAACGAAAAATATACGATTAAATCAGGCTCTAGGGTTGAACAGCTACATCCATATAAGGCTGACAGAATTGTTAGATATGGTCCAATAATGACTGCACTCCAAGTTTGGCGTGGAAGATAAAATTTTCTCCAAAAATACAACATTTTATATGACGATCCCTATCAGGATATGTTTCGGTAGCAAAAAGATTAAATTCACGGGGAATCCATTGTGATATGCAATGTGGTAAATGTGGGGGCAGATGAGGAGACAATTAATCATTTCCTTTTCTAATTTTCCCCGGCTACTTAGACATGAGCATTATCAAGAATCTTGACAAAATCCGATGATTTTTCCTACAGCCTCGCTTTTCTCAAATTTAATTATTTTTTTTTTTGAAATTTTTAGAAAATATTCAAGAGGAGTATTATCTATGGATTATATGGTATTTTTGAAAAGAAAAAATGAAATTTTTTAAAGAATTTAAATAAAAATCCTGAGGAAATTCTAATGTTGACAGAAACAGAGGCAATGCCTGGACAGAAGCCAATGCATTAGAGGAAAGTACGCAAACTAGGGTACAAGATACTCGGGTAGAACCAATCCAACGTGATATATAGAGATGTTAATTGGATGGATCCTGGAAAGCAACAGATAAATTTATGACAAGGATGGGTTTGCCAGAAAAAAAGAACATAAAAGATTCTGATTGGAGCGCGAAATACTCTATCCAGCCAATCTGCATTGTACGTTGAATTGGAGGCCCTGATTTGGGAAATCAAAAACTATCTTTCAGCACATTTCAAGTTAAGTATTAACAAAACATCTTTTCATGAACATCATTAACCACTCATCAAACCATCATAATCTATTAAACCTTCACCCGTACATGGTAAAAATTAAAACAAAGACAACTAAAAACAGTTAACAGACAAGACATAATGAAATGACAAGAGAAGAAGTTAAGAATTTTTCATTAAATAAAAATCATACATCCATAAATCTCAGAACAATCACAAAGAGATGAGTTTGAACTAAAAGATACAATGATAAATTAAAACTTAGGTTTCTGCATGTCTAAAAACTGTTTTGAAGAAAAAAATTAAACATGCGGGTCAGATCTTCAAGTTTGATAGAAAATTGATCTGCATGAGATCAATATAATTCTTGGTCACTGATTAAAATGTTTGCATTTACCAACTTTTTCCCATTGCCACATGGTCAATGTAATCTTTAGTGTGATTCTGGATATTTTTGGCATAGGCTTACTCCTGTCCAGTGCACATATCCAATGTCACTCTTCTAAATCTTCAAGGCTTGTTTTCTTCACTACAATCTTTTTTCCAGTTACGAACTTATTATTTTATTCTTCCACTATATTTTGGTTCGATTTATGCTCCAAAGTTCTCATCTTAATTATTTACTATTCAGACCACATAAGGAAGTAAACATATGCAAATACTCTTAGATGTGTTCTAATGCAAAAAGTGAAACAAGTTTCCAAAAGACTAATTAAAAGAGAGAATAACATATGCGTATGATGAATGCTTGTTTTGAAACAAGTTTTAAAGACTAATTAAAAGAGAGAAAGTATTTTTTTAATCTTGTTAATAGACGGTTTATAATCCTAGCGACTCACAGTTTTGCTATAAGAAAAAGCCTATGATAGCAAATTGGTAGGGATCGTGAAGCAATGCCCTCTGCTGTAGCTGCAGCTTGAATGCCTGAGGCCTTAGTACTTGCCGTAAATTCAATGGGTTAATTTATTTTTTAGTCAATGGGTTAATTCTTAAACCTGAAATATGAACAATCTTTTTTTTAGAATTTTGAAAACTCTTTAAAGTAAAAAATTGGGAAAATGATCTAGATCTCCACGAAATATGGGAAATCGTATCATATGAATACCATTTTGGAAACTCAATCTCTATACCCACCAATCCAAAGTTAAAGATATATATGTACAACTACACAGTTTAAAATTTTGTAACCCAGATTACGAAAATGGTTTAACTTTAAATCGTAATTAAACTAACTAAACCATCTTAACCTAAAATTAAACTATTTGCCTGGTTCGATTACAAAAATAAATCAATTACAAAAAACTCTTCCTCTTCCTATTCTTCTACCTTCTCCTCTTATAAACACTAAGATGATTCCAAATTGTAAACCATCTTAACCTAAAATTAAACACTAAAACTGTTCCCAAACACAATCAAGATGGTCCCAAACACTAAAACCATATTCCTCTTCTTCTACCTCTTTCTCTTCATGGACTCAGTTTCCTCATTACCGTCACAGCTCCATCGATCTCTTTCAAATCAAGAAACAATTTTATCAGCAAATCAAACACGAACAGCGCAGACCCACATCGATTTAATCTTAATCAACGGACAAAACATTTTCAAGACGCGATTTTCATCGTCGGCGAGACTGATTACGTCATGAACATGGTTTTTGAGACGAGATCGAGCGAGGATGTGGATGAGGGTTGCACAGAAATTGTTGTCGTGAGAGCAGAGAGAGTTGCAGTGAGTGAAGAGGAAGAATCAAAAAGAGAGATGAGGATTGTTGCAGAGGCAGAGAGTGATTTCAGAGAACTAGGAAGGAGTGAAGCCGCCGGCATTTCTAATCGAGATCGTTTCTCCGATTAGTGGATTTCAAAATTGGTTGCACTTTCCCGTTCGGTATATTTTTGTTTGTGAAACTGGTTTTGTTTTTGATATAAAACCGGCTTTATTTGGTACATTATCGGGTTTGGCAACAAAACCAGACGAACCCAACATTATAACATTATGGAGGAATTAGAACGAAATGAATTAACTTAGGTGCAATTAGATATTTAACTTTGGAGTGTTGGGTATAGAGATTGAGTTTCCAAAATGGGTCGCATCAGATACGATCTTCCATATTTTGGTCGGAATTTATATTGGTTTCTCTTTAAAACCATAATTTTATATTAAAACTGAGATGAGTTATGTTGGTTACCTACAAAAGGAATGATAACAAAAATTGCCCTTAAACACTGCTTGATTTTAGGGGTATTATTCAATGGTAAACTTTAATAAAATTAAATCCAACCAGAAACACTGTTATTCAACTAAATTATCTTAAATTATGTCTTAAAATTAAGTATTACTAGATCTTGTAATTGTAATTCAAGTTTAAATTTTTTTAAAGTTACTTGTAATTCATTAAAACTAAACTTCAAATTACAAAGGCTTTTTACCAAAAAGTAGAATTCACTTGTTACATAATTTAAAAACGGTACATTGGAAAGATAAGAGAGAAAATTTAGATGGTAGATAAAAACCATAAACTTCTTTAAAAAATTTAGATAAATACTCGCGCTACACCGTGGAGCAAAAATTTTATAAAAATTTGTTAAATATTTCAAAATTTATGTATATGATGCGACTATGATGATTTTATATTTTTTTGCTTGAATAATCAAATTTTTTACTTTAGTGTTAAATAATGTTTTTTTGATTTTTCTTGTTAGTTTTACTAATTCTCCTTTTGACTTCAATTTAATAAAACTTTTTTTTTTTTTTGTCTTTGAAAGATGCTTTTGTATTGTTTGAGTTTGATAGCTAAACTTTTATGATGTTTTTAGAGTTGTAAACTGTTTTTGTGAATCGTGTTCACCTCACAAATATGCAAAAATATCTGTTTTAATTGTGTAAATCTAATTTAACTCTATTATAATAAGGTAGAATATATGTTGTCTTAAGTTTTGAATATGTTATAGTTTTGTGTACATATTCTCTCTTCCTGCTTTATATAAATATATATACATTGCACTAAATTTACAATTAAAAAGATCAGTTTTCAAATTGGCTTCACCTTTCCTTCCAAATACTTTTGTCTTACATTATTTTGGGTTTTACGTAACTTAAATGTCAAACAAAAGTTCTGATTAAACTAGAAAAGATCCTGAAATTATACAACTAACAAATTTCCTAGGGCCGACGACCCATTTCCACACAAAGTATGGCGTATACGACCAGATCTACACAAACTTAAGCCCACTTCTTAAACCCACACACACAAAAGTTCTATTCTAAAACTCCCAACAAACCGTTCTTCTAAACCTATTTCCCAAGAGATCGAAAATTTAAAACTTGAGAGAGCATAACAGAGTCTAACCTTTGGTTTAAACAAAACCAGATCCACCGTAACCAATAGCAAAATAGATTAACCAAAGATTTAACCAATAAACCCAGATTTTGACCCGATTACGACCCGATTAAATCCCAAACTAAACCTAAAATTCCCAATTCCCCGAAACTTAACCCTAGAGGCTCCAAATCCCCCTGAATTCGTAATTCCCTCTTTCGTTTCATAATTTTCTGGGTTTGACAACCTAATTCCCCCTACAAGCTCTGCGTAATTGGTTGTCTTAAGTCATGGCGCTTGTCCTTAATAACCCAAATTTGCAGTCACGAAGTGTTGAAGACGAAGTACCGGACCCTGAAGAACCCGACACCGAAGCGAATGAGCGATATGAATTTCAAGTGGAAGATGATGTGAATAATTTCACGGATGAACCATCGATTCATCACAACAAATATCCGGAGAGCGACGACGATGCAGAAGAGTACCGACCAGATATTAAACGCGGTGATGGAAAGCTTTACGACAACCAGCTATTTCTCAATGGGGTAGCATTTAAGGAGGCAGTCCTCGACTACGCATTAAGAACTGGCAGGAACATTCAACAGACCAGGTGGGATAAAACTAAGCTTGAATTCAAATGTTTAGGAGATGGTTGTTCTTGGAGGATATATTGTGCATTAACTAGAGAATCATCTATGTGGCGAGTTAGAATCTATCGGAAAACTCATACTTGTGTTCCTAATGGCGAGTGTTCGATGATTAAGGTTCTTGTAATAGCTAGGTTGTTTGTTGATAAGATTTGTGAAGAACCTAGTTACTTTATGCCGGTGAAAATGATGGAAATTATGAAGGAGAGATGGAAGGTTAGTGTGTCACGGCCTCAGTGTCAGGCTGCAAGGAACAAGGCACTTGGTTGGATCAATAGGGAGTATGCTGAGCAATTTTCCCGACTTAGAGATTATGCGGCAGAGCTTGAATTAACGAATGAGGATCCGTTGAATTGGCACACCAATAACTCTCGTTCGAATTGAACTTGAAGATCCGTTGGAATCGGACATGTTGCTCATCGATTTGTGGTGAAGCAAATGGATTTCGAAGGGAAAGAAACAAACGGATTTCAAAGGGAAAGAAAAAAAGGAGTCGGGTTCTTTTACAGTGCAATTGGGTTTTTTAATTTTAATGGGTTTAAAAATTTTTGGTTTTGCACCGGTTAATTACCAAAACCGCTTTAAATCGGGATTGTGAGGAAATAGGTTTAGAAGAACGGTTTGTTGGGGGTTTTAGAATAGAACTTTTGTGTGTGTGGGTTTAAGAAGTGGGCTTAAGTTTGTGTGGATCTGGTCGTTTACGCCGTACTTTGTGTGGAAATGGGTCGTCGGCCCAATTTCCTATGCTTTTTAAAAAAATGTTTCATGAATTGTTAAAAATAAAAGAATTCATAATCCAGAAAATGTCAAATTTCGTCTAAGACATCCCTAAAATAAATACAAATTAATAATTTAATATATTATAAGAATATGTAAGCTATACATATAAAGTGTCTAAATATTTGTAGAATAATGTGTAAGTTATATGTATAAAATGTTTTGAAATGATTTAGAATAGTATGTAAGCTATATAGTAAAATGTTTTCTTAGAATAATTTTCTAAACTTTTTTTATCCAGTTTCTTATACCAGAATAAGATCTATTATAATATAAGAATTTTATCCATTTTATTTAATTTATGAATTTTTTTCTCACACTCATATTTTGGTTTTTTTATTCAAAATCTTTGACAAATATACCATAAACATGTTAAACATTATTTTTTTCTGCATTACTTGTAGAAAGATCCTTGTTATGCATAATAATATTTTACCTTTTATATAAAAGTCTTTTAAAGTATTCTAAAGAAAATTTTTTATTTTTTATTTTTTTTTTAATTTTTTTTATTTATCAAAGTTATTATAAAAAAATATATTTATTTAATAAGTTATTATTATTTGTATTTTGAAATATTAATTTTTATTAGTTAGATTCTTTTAATAAAATTATATTTTATTTTGGTCATTTTGTTACATGGTAGTGAAACGCGGTAACTAACAAATGATATACCAAATAATAAATGGAAAAACCGCCTAAATTAACCATCATTCTCTTAAAGCTTACGAATTAGAGATGAACGTTGATAATTGAACCCAAGATCTAAATCTGATCACGATTCAATAAACTCAAATCTGAACCCATATAATCTGTAATAGTGCCTGAACGGATTATGTTGCGCGGTGGTTTGTGCATCAGATATTACCAAAATCCAATCAGATGCCAAAAAATCCAAAAAAACTTAACCCGGATATATAACTAAAAATCCGAGTGAGTACCAAAATGAGTATTTGAAACTTAAATTAAGCAACTCAAATACTCAATTTTATGTTTATTTTTGGTCTTTTGTCCTACATTTTTCAAGTTTCTATGTTGTCTATTTAATTTTATATTTTGATTTTTGAGTTTTTTAAGTAACTTTGGATAGTTAATGAGTATTTCGGGTTAAAATATCTGAACCAACACGAAAAACCAAAAGAACTAAAATAATGCAAACTCAAATAGTTTAACCTAAAATCATAATTAAACTAACTAAACTATTTTTACCTAAAATTAAGCCATTTGCCTGATTCGATTACAAAAAAAAAATAATCCAAATTATAAATCCTAATCGATTCCTTCTCTTCCGCTTCCTCTTTCTCTTTCTCTTCTTCTATCTCTTTCTCTTTCTCTTCTTCTATCTCTTTTCTTATAAACCCTAAGATGATTCCAAAATATAAACCATCATTTTGTTTGATTAAGCCTGAAGATCAAGCAGAATGATTCTGAAGAATATCCACTTGAGGATTAGGAGTTATCTAATCCAAAAGTTAGGAGTTATCTAACTAATATATTGTAGTTATCTCTTAGTTATGAAGCATGTTTGTTTCCTAAATTTAAGGATCTTAAACATGTATAAATAGAAGCTTTAGGTGAAGGTTTCTAGAAAGATTTTGAGAGAGAAACAAGAGATACAAAAGCTTGAGTTTTGAGTCAGTTTCTTAAACAATAAAGAAGAGTTATTCATTTTCTTATGTTCTAAGTTTCAGTATTCTAAAGTTCTGCAATCGATTGTTATTCTGTTTACCGAAAAACATAGAAGGGTGAGCTGTTGATTGTTGTAGTATGTGTGGATGATTTTTTTGTGACGGGATCAAAATGTGACGCGATCTACAAGTTCAAAGCAGAAATGTCTGAGAAATTCGAGATGAGTGACCTCGGGAGACTGACATACTACCTTGGCATTGAGTTTAATCAACACACTGAAGGAATAACATTGAGGCAGGAAAGATATGCTATGAAGATTCTAGTTGAAGCAGGTCTTGGAAGCTGTAATCCGGTTCACACGCCAACGGAGATGTGATTAAAGCTTTCAAAATTAGAAGAAAAACAAGGAGTTGATGAAATCATGTATAGGTGCAATGTGGGATGTCTCAGATATCTCCTTCACACCAGACCTGATCTAGCTTATAGTGTTGGGGTTATAAGCAGATATATGCAAGAGCCGAAAGTTTCTCATGAAACTGCGATGAGACAAATTTTAAGGTACTTAAAGGGGACTGTCTTTCGGACTTGAGTTCAGAAGGTCAGATAACTTCTCTTTAATAGGTTATAGTGACAGCATTCACAATGTTGATTCAGATGATGGAAGAAGTACGACTGGTCACATCTACTATCATGGAGACAGTCCAATAACTTGGACATCACAAAAACAAGATACTGTCGCACTATCCTCCTGTGAAGCAGAGTTTATGGCTGCCACTGAAGCAGCTAGGCAGGATATATGGTTAAGGGATTTAAGCAGCGAGATCACTAGAGCTCCAAGCAATAAAGTGTTCATTAGAATAGACAACAAATCAGCTATTTCCCTAACCAAGAATCCGGTTTTCCATGGTCGCAGCAAACACATCCATACAAGATTCCATTTCATTTGCGAGTGTATTGAAAACGGGCAAGTGGAGGTTGAACACATTCCAGGAACAGAGCAGAGAGCGGATATACTAACAAAGACATTGGGAAAAAGCAAGTTTCATGAAATGCGAAAGCTAATCGGTATACAAAATGTTTCTAAAAAGGAGTTCAAGCTTCGGCGGGAAAATGTTGGATTAATCTTGAAGATCAAGCATAATGATTCTGAAGAATATCCACTTGAGGATTACGAGTTATCTAATCCAAAAGTTAGGAGTTATCTAACAAATATATTGTAGTTATCTCTTAGTTATGAAGCATGTTTGTTTCTTAGATTTAAGGAGCTTAAACATGTATAAATAGAAGCTTTAGGTGAAGGTTTCTAGCAAGAGTTTGACAGATAAACAAGAGATACAAAAGCTTGAATTTTGAGTCAGTTTCTTAAACAATCAATAAGAGTTATTCATTTTCTTGTGTTCTAAGTTTCCGTATTCTAAAGTTCAGCAATCGATTGTTATTCTACAAAATTAAACACTAAAAATGTTCCCAAACAGAATCCCACCTCTTCCTCTTCCTCCTCTTCTACCTCTTTCTCTTCATGGCCTCAGTTTTCTCATTACCGTCACAGCTCCATCGATCTCGCAAGGGAGGAGAACCTAAAGCTGATCCACAGATCTACCTCAGATGAGAGTGGATATGAGGAAGGGGGAAAAGAGTCGGTGGTTGAAACAGGAAATTGTGAGCTAAACCCCGATATAAAAGCTTTTCATGAAAACTCGAAGATCAGGTGAAAACAACCTAGAAGATGATTGTAGAAGAAGAATAATCACCTCGAAAGAAAGCTTTCTGTGATGACAATGGAATTTAACAGACTGGAGAGAGAGAGAGTGAAGAGAATAATTATTTTCTTGATGATTTATTGTTATGACGCAGAGTCATACATAAAGCGTGAAAGTTGTATCGGTTTACAAGCAAACCGGGATTTAGGAATAAACCAAAGCATAATTAAAATGGAGAATTATTAAAATAGGCCCAATTTAGTAGTAAAATTAAACATGTAAGCCATATGTTGTATAATTAAAAATATGGGAGTTTTGAAGTTTGAAATGTCTATTGAACCCTTGTGTTATTAGAAAAAAATCGGTTGAATAAACTAGGTGGCGGAGAACTCGAAACCACTGAGCCACCATTACCCTAATTCTGTTTTCTCTCAGTTTTTCCTCTCTTTCATTTTTCCCCCAAATCGACAAGATTTTCTTGGTCTGATTTCGTCGACAAGCGGTTGTTTCAAGCAATTTCGTCGCCATTTCTTCGTCAAGCACTAACCCTAAATAAGTTTTCTCCCATTTTTTCCCCTCTATGATTTTTTCTCCAAATCGACTAACGTTTCTTGGTCTGTTTTCATCGACAAACGTTTCCCATTCTTCACCGCCGTCTTTCTCTGTGTCTAAACAATTTCGTCGCAATTCCGTTTTAAGTGGAGATGTCTACTTCTAGTGAAGACGGCTTCGGCTTACCACGAAAACTGTACGAACTGGGAACAGAGCCTCTACTCAGTGACCATATCAACTACTACTCTATGCTTAATCTCTTTGGAGAGAAATGGGATAGGTATTTTAAGGAGGAGCGAGATTATATTAAGGCGTCTCCGTTTGGGTCTTTGTATCGGTTAGCTAGAGACAATTGTTTCATTTGTTCAGGTACACATGTTCACTTCATTCTTACAAAACAGTTGGTAACAGAACGAAAATACGAGATTTGGTCTCTTTTTGGTGGGCAACCGCTTCATTTTTCACTAGAAGAGTTTGGATATATAACTGGACTCTCATGTGATAATTGTCCCACTGATGATGTAGAAGATGGTGAAGAAGTCTCAAGTAGGTGGACTAGGATGTTGAAGTCAAAACGTTATCCATCTTTACTAGATTTAGAAGAAATGGCTTCGGCATGTAGTGAATGGGATTGTGAAGATCGGATTAGACTAGCATATCTAATGATATTGGGTGGAATTTTGATGGCTCGAAAGAAATCAAGTCAATTACCTAGAAAATATATTGAACTTGTTAGAAATATTGATACTTTCGAGAAGTATCCATGGGGTAGGGCTGCTTTTGAGGTCCTAATTGCTTCGGTTAATGAGATACAAAATGATTTGGGTAATCCATCATATGTTATCAACGGTTTCGCTCAAGCGCTTCAAATCTGGGGATATGAGGCGGTTCCGTTTATTGGTAAGAAGGTTAAAGCTTATGTAGAAGGTGCTTTTCATGAATGTGTAATGTTAAAGTGGAAGGGATCTAGAGCAAGGATCGACTTTTTAAGTCTCGAGGAAAACGTAGATAAGGTAAACTTAAGGTTTATGTAAATCGCATATATAGTTGAGTTCAAGTTTATAGTTTGTTCTTAACAAATTTGTTTATTATTTATAGGTTGATGTCAATCCCTTTCTTGGTAATGTGTACCCGACAAATGTCATAGAACCAAAATGGGAAGATGAGATAGAAGACCCATTGGTTAGCAACCTTTATCGTTGGATATTATCTGAAACTATATTTGAAAAAAGCCTCTGGGTTGGTCATGGTTTGAAGAAAGGATCGTCTAGTCGAGTGAAGAAGAGGAAAATTTTGAAAGTTCAAGATGTATAGGAATTGTCGGAAACAGACGAGATAATTACTTGAACGCATTTAGACTATTGCATTGCGAAGCTTCACAGAGCAATGACTAGTGGTTTTGATACACTGAGCTCCAAACTTGAGGGAATAAACAAAAAATAAGTGAACTTGAGAAGCAAGTGAAAGTATTGCAACAATGTAAACCTATGGGTGAACAAAATCAGACAGTGTCAAGTAGTTCAGTGGCACCTGTAGTTCGCAAATGTAGCAAGGTCCGTAGAAATAAGAAATGATTACAGTTTTGTGAGCTTGTGCTTATATGTTGTTTATTGTTATTCTACGAAGTTTTTTTGGACAGCTGATATGTTTGTCGGAAGTAACTAGTGGCTGTGTAATATTTCACATATGTGTTGTATGTTTATGACCTATGATAATTAGATGACTTTGTAATATAAGACATGTGTGTAATGTATGGTTATGATTTATGGTAACTATATATAAAGTTTTGTTTTCTTTATGCTTTTGCAGATAATAGAATATGGTTTGCGTGATGAATCGGAGTGTATTCGAAAAACTTTGGTGAATGAGAATATAATACTTTGTTCACCATTAGAGAAGGAAGATTTTGTTCAATACGTATGGAAGGCTCCCTCTACTGAGAACAAGACTGCTTCTGTTCAGAGTATGTCGCCGACTCCATCAATAAAAAGGAATTTCAAAACCCGGAAGTTGCAGTTGGTCGATGGTAAGTTTAAACAGTTTGCTGATACGTTACGTGCTGAGTTAGAACAAACAAAGAGGGAAATGCGACTATCACAACTAGCTTCATCAACCACTCATCCCAAGAAAACATGTGTAAAACCATTGCCTTCCTATGATCCATTTGGACCGATTGACAAAACAAAATTAGATGCACTTAATGAATGGAACGAAGTCTAAAGGTTAGTGAACAACCTAAAATATAGACTTTGTCATCTCAAATATTTGTATGTATTAATATTTTTTTCTTACAGCAATGACTTGAACTTGGTCATTACAAAGCAAACAAAAAGTTTTGGGAAATTCTAATGACTGAATCAAAATGGCTTCACAGCGGGGTAAGTAATATTATTCTCATTACGTATGTTAAATTTTTTATTTCAACTTGGTACAATATTGTATTTGCAGCACATTGATGCATGCTTAGCATTTCTACGTAGACTGTTTCCATTCCGAAGTGGTTAAGTGGGTTTTTTAGACACATATTTCAACCACTTAATTTCTTCAGGGTACAATGATTTTTTGAAGAATACAAAAGACTATATTTGGGGACATCAATTAATCGATCACTACAATGGTGAGTATCCTGGAAATGTTCAGACAAACAGAAAGTTTTTGGTCGACCAGGATGAGCTCTACACAGTCATAAACCTTGATAATGGTCATTGGGTTGCTTTGGCTATATTGCTTGCAAAAAGAAGAGTTGATGTATATGATAGCCTAATATCACATACAAGTGATGAAGTCATTAAAGTAAAGGTAAAACCATATGCACATATGATTCCACATCTGATTAAAAAGGTGTCCGGTAATAATAGGCTTGCAGAATCCTCTTACGACATACGTAGGGTTCAAAGGATACCGCATCAGAACAACCAAGTTGGCGGTGATTGTGGCGTGTATGCGGTTAAGTATATTGAGTGTTTGGCTTTGGATGCTGATATGAAGACTGGTCTTTCACATGAAAACATTAGTCATATCCGAAGGAAGCTAGCATCAGAGATATTCGATGAGGTTCGTAATGTATGATAATCAGATTTTTCATTCATTTTTGTATTGGTTTTCATTTGAATCAGATTGTAGTATTTATTATCGCGCTTATTACTGTCATTGTATCCTCCTTTTCCTCTCGTAAATCTCTGTTTCTGGTTCTGTTTTTTCCTATCCTCCAATTGTTTATTCTGGTTCTTGTTTACTAAACAAACATACTTATTAAATTCAACAAACATAAACATACATATTATGGTTTATTGGTTCTGTTTTTTGCTATCCTCAAAGTGTTTATTCTCGTTCTTGTTTACTAAACAAACATACTTAAAATAAGAAATAAGAAAAACGTTGTTTTTGAAAAATTCATATGAAAAATGTTGGCAAATGCAACAATAACTACTAAAACAAATAAGAAACACTCTTGTCAACATTTATCATGGCAACGCCTCTTTGCACGTGGTTTTATTGTGTCCTGAAATCTTGCATCTTGAGCATTTGTGTTCTCTCCGCGGTCGCTTATTACTCAATGCAATCTCCAATGAAAATTGGTATCTTTCTTTTTTCGGCTGTCATTTACTACGTCGACCTTTTGGAGGTAAACATTTACGTTCCTCAATTTCATATTGATTACTGATATAATTGAGAATTCCCTCAACTGGATATATGGACTCAGAATATGCAGCAAACAAATATTGTATTGTGTAGAAAGGATCAGATAGAGTGGGTGCTGGAATATTTTTCTTCCTTGCAACTGCAATAGCATGAATGCATGGGATCTTCTCTACGTCAAACTTACGACATGAACAACTCAATTTCTCAATGTCAACTACAACATCATGTGGGCCACCAATCACGTGAAACTGAGTCCTATCCATGGATGCACTACAAGAGTATCTGCCTCTTCACGTATTTTCTCAACCATACTCTTAGCATATGTTCCGAGTTCTAAGCTAATTTTAACTGCTTTTTCTCAACGCTCACAAAACCAATGCATAAGAGTAGCACGTATATGATCAAGAAAAGCTACAAATAGGGTACTCACGTGCTTCTTTAAAAAGACCATTGATTGACTCAGCAATATTAGTTGTGAGGATGTTGTACCTGTTTCCTTGAAAATGTGCAGTAGACCATAAGCGAATATTTGCTTCCTCGAAATAGTTCCTAAGCACTGGATTAATACGACCTATCTCATCCATGACTCTTGCAAACTCGTCCACTCTATATGTTTTTGCCGCTTTTTGAATCAAATGATAACATTTATTTGCTCCAAATTTCGTGGTGATTTTTTTCTCAAGGTGGAAAATGCATATCCCTCGATTAGCAGATGGATACACCTTTGCAATCGCTTTTGCTATAGAAGTAAGTCGGTCAGAGATAAAAACTAAGTCAGGATGATCAGGGCTAACTGATTTCAGTCGATTGAAAAACCATTCCCAAGCAGCATTTTCTGAATCAACAATTCCAAATGCAATAGGATATATGCTTTTATTACCATCTTGAGCAGTTGCAAGTAAGAAAGTACCCTTAAATTTTGCTTTGAGGAATACTCCATCCACCGCAATTACTTTCCTTATATATTCAAATCATTTAATACATGCACTAAGATAAAAAAATAGGTATTTAAACCTATGTTTTGTATCAACTTCTAAGTCACAAATTGTTCCCGGATTTGCTTTCTTTATCTTGTACATGTATTTGGGAAGTTGCTCATAACCACTTTCAGGAGATCCTATGAGCAATTGACGAGCATGTTCTAGAGCTTCCCAAAGTTGGTGATAAGTTAGCGTTAACCCAAAAATTTTAAGTAATGGTTTCTCTACATCTCTAGGTCGCAATCCTTGACTAATACCACCAAAAAGATTCAAGATGAGTTGTCCTATAACTTTTGAAGTGATATGACATTGTGCAAAACTTCTTTCCTCAGCAGAACATGTATGCACATTAACGTATTTTCTAATCCAGAAATACTCAGATATTTCATTCATTGTTGTTGCCCGCACCTTCCACGAACACCCATCGTTTTTACACACAACAACAAGCTTTTTTGTATCTGATTTCGAGACTTTCCATCCAAACTTATATTTCACAGAAAGCATCCATAAGTTCTATTGCAACGCCTCTTTATTCTCAAAGAATTGACCCACTTTGATTTCTTGTGCATCCATATAAGATATAATGTTGTTCTCATCACCATCATCATCTTTATTATCATTGTCGTGAGCTATGTGATCTCTGCTATTACCACTTGTAGAAAATAACTGATCAACCATTGAATCTTTACCGTTATTCTTGCCTTTATTTTTTATCGAGATGCAAACGCGGACGCAATTTGATTTGCAAATTCGTAGAAAACTTTCCACTTGACTATCACTTGTCAGAAACACAGGAGGTGTTTCATTTTGCATATTCTCCAACATTATCTCAGGTAATAGATAACTCAGTTGAATATCTGAATTCTCAATCTGCGATAACTCGTATTCTTCTTTCACCATAAGTAGTAATCCCGAATACGATAAATCATCCATTAAAATAAGTAATTTGCTACCTTTGGCTTGATCAACAGAAAAGTGCCATTTAGTCTTCAACACCCAAACACCGAAAACTGTATATGTATGACACATATTCCTGTAATGGACGTAAACTGTTACAATTAGAGATATATAGAAAACGTTGCAACTCATTTGTATCTTGTAAATAAAAAATGTAAGTATTTACCTTTGTTGACGTGGTTGGCTACCTTCTTTCTCTTGAATCAGGGTCCCACCCCTAAGCCTCAAAACTAAGTGAAGAGTCGACTCTTCATGAATGATAGAGTCTGCAAGCGTTTGACGAACTTGTAGTTGCTTCCCATTGAATATCAGCCTCTGTTGATCTGATGGAATTCCATCTATTTCCTGGTTAGAAGAATCACTTCAGGTTAAGTAATGAAGAAGGATACCAAATTCACAAAGACGACAAATCTAAATCTTATATTCTCCAGAATTCCAAAATCCATAAATCCAACCCTTAATCCATAAATTCCTCCACAACTCTGGAAAAACCCTAGAAGAAAAAGGAGAAGTTCAAATTAGAGACCTCGATTTTGGCTTTGATAATTTTGATGGTGTCGCTGCTTTCAACCTTAAGGGTTATGGTTTTTCCGGTCAATGTTTTGATGAAGATCTCCATATTTTGTGTTTCTTCTCAGATGAATTTATGTTATGTTCTTCGTAATTCCTTTCGCCGAGAAATTGTATTTGGTCGCTATATGCTCTTCGGGAATTCTCTGCAGGAATGCTTTGCAGATCGTATAATTTAATTGTTCTCGGGATTATAGGGGAGAATATGTTCTGCGGGAATGCTTTACGGATCGTGGAATCAGAAAATTAATTTTTCCCAGGATTATATGGGAGAATTCAACAAGATTTAATTGATTGTGATATGGCTTTCGGGAGTGGTCTGTGGGAACGCTTTGCAGATCGTAATAAATAACCAAGCAGATTTAATAATTGTTCGCGAGTGAACTTTTTCAGGATTATTATACGGGAATGCTCTGCGGATCGTAACCATACAAGATCGAGATTTAACAACTTTCCTATTTTAATAACCAAATTTAATTATTTCTTTTCTTTTATTTAATCTCCAAGTTTAAATAACAAATGGATTGTAGTCTTTTAAAAATTTGAGATTTGTCAACTTTTCTTTTTTAAAACACCTAATTTAACAAATATTACTTAAACTAATTGAAGGGTCAATTACGTCAACAAAAATGTAATATTTTAATTTCAAAAATTTGGTCTATTTTTTTAATTTTGATTTTGTTTTAGATTTTTGGTATAATTCTCCGAATGAAAATAACAGAATTAAACCGGATTGAATCGTATTTCCTGTTACAGTGGTCGAGATCTGAGGCCGTAGTGGTGGATCCGGAGGGTCTGGGTCCAGCGGGTTGAGAGGATCCAACAACGACTATAGAGTCAGTAACTGAACTGGAGGAGGCAAAGCGATTCTGCCTGGAGGTTCCAGCTAAGAAGAGTCAATGCTTGGGAGGTCCAGTATGGTGGAGAAGTCATGATTCATCAATGAAGCAAAAAGATCTCGTCGTGGTGTGGGCCAAAAATGGCGGAGAGTTGAGAAAAAGTTCTTCAAATCTTTTGGTGGTATCTTAAGAAGGTGTTAGAAGTGTTCAGGTAGAGGAACGAACAAAAGAGATCTGAAGACAAGGACGAATCTTGATCAGAGTGAAGCAAGGATGACAGCTGCCTTGATTCTCGTGCATGGAACAGCGCCAAGTTTTACGATAAAGTGAAAGATTTCCAATTCAAAATTAAGAATGAAGATACGAAGATTCAACGAAAGTTTTACGAAAAAAATCTTTCAGTTTTTTTTAAACTACAAACAATTCCAATTTACAGTTTCTAATTAAATTATTAAGAAAATAATTTCAATAAGTATCTAATACAATCACGAACAATATAACATTTAAACAAAGCTATTATACAAAAAACATAATCATAATACAAACCCCCATGTTTATACGGATCTTTGCCTAATAATACGTTAAACATTGAGAAAATGAAAGTTTTTTTTATTACTAATGACTAGTGAATCCCAGGTGACTAATATTTGAAATTTATGAGGATAGGTAATATGTGAAATGCAATATTCTTTCTAAAACCACGAAAGTTTTAACTTTTAAATACAATATTCTTTACTAGTATATAACAAATCCACGATTCAAAATAAAATTGAAAACTTATAGGTCAGCACAATATACTAAATTGTAGGGATGATTATATAAATTACTAAATATTATTTTCTATTGTTCATTTTTTTTTCAGTTAATCATTAAAAGAAAGAAATCAAAGAATAAGGACTTTGTGATTTTAAAAAATTAACGTTGCTACCAAAATTATTATTTTTCTATAACTAAATGAGAAGAATCGATTAGTTACAAGTATATAGCGTATATTTTTTTTCCATTTCAAAACATAAAATATTTTAACTAAAAAATAGAAATGTTAAGAAACCATATTTTTTTAAAAAATATCAATTATAAAATAAACAATCAGTTAATTATAAAAGAAACTGTAAAATATAATTAGTTTCATAGTTTTCAGTAAAATTAAATTTTCTTAAAAATGATAAAAAATTATATTTTCAAAAAAAAATTCAAAATTATATATTTCAATAGAGTATTATATAACTTTCCACATCAAGATTCAAATTTTTTATATAAAGCATTATACATATGGTTAAAATAAATTATTCATTTTGATCATTTTCATATAATTATTTCTAGGTTTTGTTAGTTTTCTAAAAAGATCATATTTTGTAATATCTAATCGTTGGAAATAAAGATTTAGGATTAAAAAAAAGACTGCGAGTTGGTGAATAAAAAAATAGGATTTGGCTATTCAACATGGTAAGTTCAGCTAAACTCATTTTTTTACTTGTATTTAAGTTTCTTTGAGAATAAGGAGATTTCTCTAGAAGACTTCTACAAGAGATTTTTTTGGGAGACTTCTGAAGTCGTCTCTTTGAGGATTATGAGACATCTATAGGAGATTTCTACGGGATATTTATCTGGGAGACTTCTCTGGAATATTTTGTAGTAGTCTTTTTGAGCATAAAGATACTTCGATGAGAGACTTCGATGGAAGAATTTTTTGGGAGACTTCTCTAGAAGTCTCTTTGAGCTTTAGTAAACTTTTATCTGTTTTATGTTGTTTTGGTCTATTGTTTCTAACACATGGCTACCTTAATGAAGAATTTGAATACGTTGATTAATATGTCAAGGATTTGATTAACAAAGCATTCAGAGTGGTTGAGGAGCGAAAGAGTTTACCTCTTTATACTATTTTTTCGTCATTGTGGGTATCAAAGTACAAGGAGTTTGTGGCATCTGCCTATATGCTGATGAATCAGGTAAACTTTAACCTGCCAGGACATTTGATTATTACACAGATGAAGAGCCAAGGTATTGCAAGATGAACAAAACATGGGGCATCAAGGTAAATGATGTATAGGCGCCCTTAAATATCACCAAAGATCATTGGTTAGCCATGTGGATATCAATTCCAAATAAACATATAGTTATTTAGGACAGCATTGTCGTTCATGTGAATGATCATGATATTGCAGCTGCCGTGGATCCTATTTATGTCATCATGGCCTATCTATTTCATGAGTTAGCTGATGTGGAAGAAAATTATAAGTTCTTCTATGAGCCATTCATCCATAAGCGGATCAAAGGCAATGAAATACCATAAAACATCGATTGTGGAGTGTATTGCTTCAAGTACATTGAGTATCATGCACTTGGTATGAAGAAATTCCCATCAGATTTATGTGACACCAACATCAAACGTAGTAGGGGAAGCTAGCAGCCGAGGTATTTGACAAGACAGGTGCACGTGGGAAAGAGGATCATGATTATAAGTTGTTGGATCTATTTGAGTAATATAGGTCCAACTATTTATATGTTTGTGTATACTTAAAACTTGTGTTTTATTTTGTAACAATTTTGTAACAATTTTGTGAACCCCATCATATTTTTCTCTATGAGTCCACCCTAATGCAAAAAAGCACCGATTATAACAAAACAACAAAATGAACTAATGATTATAACAATGCGAATAGAAGATGCATCTTATGCAATCCAGTCTCCTATGACCTGGTTCTTTGCATTGTTAACAACTATTTGCTTTATGTAGCTTCCGCAATTTACTGCCTTTCATTCTTGCGATTTCAAGCCAAGTTTGCCATGTCAATTTCTTCTGTTTACCAGAACCCCGCTAGACTTCTGGAGGGATGCATCTTCGTGTTTCATAGGATTGTTGTGAAAGGGAATTCTCGGTATTTCTATTATGCGAGTATTATTTATCAAATAATCTTTATTATAGGATGGGCAAAGAAGGGTAGACACATGCACCTTAGCCTCTCTTGCAGCTGCAATAGCATGTGAACAAGGTATTTTATTAACATTAAGCATGCTACATTCACAAGATTGATTTTCTAGATCAACTATAAAAGCTCGTGTGCATCCTTTCACATGGAATTACCTACCATCTATGCATTCAGTCAGCACCGTGGATGGATAATACTCACGAATCTCCAATATGTATTCAACTCCACGTGTATGGTGTGTTGTGAGAGAACACATGTCTCACACTTTACCAACCAATTTTCTAGCTTCTCATGAATAAATTCCAATAAAATGAGATATGGAATCGTCTTGGGAGCTTAAGTACGGAATTGATTGTTTTCGAATTGCTCGTCTTTATGTTGTACTTATTTCCCGGAAAATATACACGTGACCATAGCTTCAAATCTGGATCCTCTAACTATGTCACAAGCTGAGGATTTATATGTGGTAGCTGGTCCATGTATCGGTTAAAATCGAGAAGAATATGCACATATGCAGCGCCTTTGACCAAGTACATAAGATGTCTCCCCTTAAACTTGGTGACTATGTTACAGAGGAGATGGTAATAGGATATCCCTCTTGTCGCCCAAGGAAAAATCGCCGTATAATCATTCTCTATGGAGGTGCGCCTGTAAGAAACTATCACCAACATATATTAATATGCAACACATTTTCTAAGCTTGGTAAAAAAACCATTTCCATGATTCATCATTTTAGGAATCTACCACTCCAAAAACCAAAGAAAAAACTTGGAAATTACCATTCTGAGCAGCTGCGACTAATTGAACGCCTCCGTATTTCCTACTAAGATGATTCCCATCAACCACAATAACTCGCCTAATGATGAGACATTAGATCGACTAACGTCCCAGAAGTGCCACCCGGACCAATGACACGAGCCAAGGCCCCAAGCCTTGGAGCACAAGTTCAACGTACTGGCGAGGGGAGCAGGCGAACAAGAACCAGAGCCGCCAGTCCACGACCAGGCCCATCAAGACCCGTCCGAACCGGCCCACCAAGGCCCGTTCGCACCACATCAGAAACCATGGAGGTTCCTGCTTAAAGATTCTTCCAGCTCGGATGTTTTCACCATTACCATCCGGTGAATACACCAAAAGTCGTGTTAAGACATTGTACTCTTTTTCCTACCTTTGGTTTTGTCCCACTGGGTTTTCCAAAGAAACTTTTAATGAGGCAAGACTCTTAGTGTGCATGGCGACCAAGGCCCGTTCTCAAGCCCAACATCTTCCGCAGGCCCAAGTCAACTTCGGTTATGTCCTTATGGGGCTTACCTATCATATTTCTTGTTTTTAGACTAAGTGTGGAATTTAGGCCTTAAAGCCAATTCCTTAGTTTTGGCGATTTGTCCTAGGCCCAAACATTTGTGTTTGAGCCTTGGCCTATGCCCATTCCTCTATTTAAAATTTTATGTAGTTTTTATTTAGACTTCTTGCTGTTTTGGGTAAACATCATGTTGTTTACCCTAAGTTGTAAACCAAAGGCATATATAAGCCTTATTACTTGCAATGAATAAGATAACTTGAATTTTAAAACAAAAACCCTAAGACTATTGTCTAAAAAATCGGCCCCTCTCTCCCCCTTTGGTGAGCTAGCCGTGAGCTTCCTCCTTCCAGGTTGAAGCTACCTTGGTGTATCAAAAGCCTTACGCAGCTTGTGTGATCCTTTCGCTACATCCTTCCTCCATCAAACTGTGGTCCTAAACCTCGAGCTTCTCGGTTGAATACCACCCCGCCACTACGCTTGTATCATATGGTATCAGAGCTGAAAAGCTCCTAAGTACTAGGTTGAATCTATCCTTTTACTATCTCTGAATTTTTCCTTTTCATTGTTTTTGAGTTTTCCTACCTTTGAGTTATTCTTCTTCTTCTTTCCTGCAAGGTGAAGAGGCGTAGGACAAGTCACAAAAAAGGAACACCATAAAACCGCCACCACAAAGCCATAATTAAACCAGGTTTTATCTATCCTTGTCATTTAACTTTTTTTTTAATCACAAAGAAAAGAACAAAAATTGTTGTTTGTTTGCTTGTTTGTTTGCATTTTTTACTCATAAAAACAAAATCATAAAAAGGAATTAGGTTGCTTAAAATAAAATTTAGGATCAATAGAAACTCACCTAGAACACTTGTTTCACTTGAGAAATTGTGGACCTAGGTCACCTAGCCCACGCGTTTGTTGTTAGGAATCTGTTGAGTTTTTATGTTTTGTTGTGCTTCTTAGGATTCAAGTTTCTAATCCTAGGAAGTGTTGAGTTGTACCCTAGACTAGTGTAGTCAAGCCGCTTGATAGGTCTAGGAAATCGTTCCCGTTCCTTATCCCCACCCCACCATCCCGTTAGGACTAGTCTTCCACCGAGTCTAGACGCGTCCTGGGAACCTTCCCCCCCCCCCCCGTGAGAACCAGCTCCCCGTACCGCGCCACCCACCCACAGCCCGCGCCCAATAGATCGATAGCCATCCCACGAGCATACCGGGACTAGCGCTGCGCCAGCCCGAGTCTTGGACCGCACCTCCCGCGAAGTTTTGCACCAAAAACCGATTACTTAGGATTAGGAAAACATCCCTTTACGGTAGCTAAGGGTATAAGACAATTTTCCTTAGAGTTCTACATACTAGGATATTTTCTAATTCTAGGGTCTAGCAATTTAGGAAATTTCCCGTAGTATTTTAGCCATTAAGTTAGATTTCCACAAGTCTTTCTAAGCCTTAGGAAATTTTCCTTTTTAGCTTGGCTGTTGTTTAGGCAACCTTAGAGATTAGGATTTCCTTTTTCTAGTTGTTTCCTTTTCCGAAAATTTCCATTTTAGGAAACTTTCCTTTTTTGCATTTTTACTTTTTCGGAAGTTTCCATTTTTGGGATCTTTCATTTTTCATTTCTTTCCTTTTTCGGGAGTTTCCATTTTTTGAAACTTTCCTTTTCTTGAAAACTTTCCTTTTCTAGAAAAGGAAAGTTATGTCAGGAAGTGAAGGTTCATCGTCCGGAACAGACAACCAAACCATGATGCAACTAATGCAGAACTTGACGGCTCAGATGACAGCCATGGCTACACGCATGGAGCGCCTCGAGCAGCCTGCCCGACCACCCAGACAACCCAACCAACCGGGGGTACCTAACCATGGGCCCGAACGAGAACCACGGGTCGAGGACCCACAGCCGTTCCAGCACCCACCAAACTGAAAGACTATGAGATTAAAATATTTGTAGAATGAGAGAATGAAACATTAGAATGATTTAGAGAGAAGAATGATTTTATTAAGAATGAGAGAATAATTGTTTCTATGTTACAAATGAGAAAGGTGAGAGATATTTATACTAATCTAGTCTAGGCTTGTTTGGATACAAGGATTGCTTTATATATGAATGGTTACAAGGATAGCTTAATACTAAAACACAAACAAGCCTTAGACACTCCCCTTTGACTAAGTAACTCACGCCATTTATAGAAAGCTTCAAGGGCTTTCTAATTTCATCATTTCTTCTTCATTCCAACACTTCCCCTCAAGCTTAAGACATGGAGAATGTCTAAGCTTGCAACCATGAAGTATTACCTCATTAAAAACCTAAAGAAGGAAAACCCAGTTGGGACAAAACATTTTCTAGGGAAAATAGTATAACACTCCATGTTGGGATCATTGGTGTGGAATGGTCATACGGCAAAGCCTTGGATAGATGGAGGCGCCATTCTTCAGAGTTGTTGCCTTGGTGAACACATCAGCTAGTTGATCTTCACTCCTTGTATAACAAGGCAAGATGATTCTCTTCCCAATAGCTTCCCTTACTTTGTGGCAGTCTACTTCTATATGCTTGGTCCTTTCATGGAACACAGAGTTGAAGGCTATGTGTATGACAGCCTGACTGTCACAATGGATGGTGATAGGTTCTTAATACTTCACGACAAGATCCTCCAAAATTTGCCTCAGCCAAATGAATTCAGTTGTGAGCTTTCTCATTGCTCTATATTCTGGTTCTGCACTAGAGCATGATACCACCTTTTGCTTCTTGGTTTTCCAAGTCACAAGGTTCTCTCCTATGAAGGTACAATAGCCTGTGGTACTTCTCCTATCCTCCCTATCTCCTACTCAATCTGCATCACAATAACCAACCACATTTGTATTTTTATTGCTACCCATCCATATACCTTGTTCATGAGTGTCTTTTAGGTATCTTGGAATCCGCTTAGCCATCTCCCAATGTCTCATCTTTGGACTTTGCATGTGTTGAGATACCTGATTCACAGCAAAACATAAATTTGGTCTTGTGATGGTTATATAAATAAGCTTACCAACCACTTTCATATAGAGCTTAGGATCATAAAAATCAATTTCCTCCTCTAGCTCCCCCTTAGTTCCGATTTTATAATCTTCTAAGGGTGTTTTGGCTGGTTTAGCTTCCATCATACCTGTAGAAGTTAGTAAATCTACAACATATTTCCTTTGAGATAAAAAGAGACCTTCCTTGAACCTACATACTTCAATTCCTAAGAAGTATTTAAGTTCTCCTAGATCCTTAATATCAAATACACTCTTTAAGTAATCTTTAGTAGATGCAATACCAACACTATCACTACCAGATATGACTATATCATCTACATAAATAAGAATTACCACAATACCTTCCTTGCTTTTTAGTGTAAAAAAAGTATGTTCAACTTCAGATCTTTTGAAGCCTCTATCCATCAATGTTACACTTAGCTTGTGATACCAAGCTCTTGGAGATTGTTTAAGGCCATAAATGGCCTTCTTCAGCCTAAGAATGTTGCCGCTTCTTAACATCTATTTGCCATAACTCCCACTCAAGGTTAGTAGCAAGTGAAAGAACAACATTAACATAATGAAGCTTAGCTACATGTGCGAAGGTATCCCTATAATCCTCACCATATGTCTGAGTAAAACCTCTAGCCACCAACCTAGCTTTATATCTATCAATTTCACCATTGCTCTTGTATTTAATGGTAAAAATCCATTTAGAACTTACAGCCCTTTTTCCTTTTGGTAAAGTAGCTGAAGCATATGTGTCATTCCTTTCCATGGTTGGTTTCTCAGATAGAATAGCTTCCCTCCATTTCTTCTTGGTCATAGCTTCCTCATATGTCGTTGGAATCTGCTCCTTATCAAGACTAAAAATAAAAGCAACATGATTAGTAGGTAAGTGAGCAATATTACAAACTCCCTGATCATGATGAACCACAGCATTCCCATTGTAGAATACTGGTGGTTTCCTTTGTCTTGTGCTCTTTCTTAGGACTGTAGGTGGAGCTTCTTGGATCTGATCCTCCTCTTCACCTAAAACTTCCATAGGAGTGGGCACTTCTCTTGATCTTTTGGAAGATGAGACCAAAACTGATTCTTCTCCTGCTGAGTCTTGTTGGACATGAGTAGATGTCTCTCCCCCCCATTTTCAAGAGGAGGAAGGCCAGGAGAACTGATGATACTAGATGGCTGATGGATGGAAGACCAGGTAGGTGTAGAAGGCCGTGGATCGTCTGATGTGGCCGCGGCTGGTTGTGTAGGACTGGTCACGGCCGTGGGCTGCTGAGCATTAAGAGCCGTGGCTGAGGGATGCTGAGTATGAGGTGAATTTTATACAAATGCTCTTCAAGAGCCTATTCAAGTTCTCAGCTTGTTATGATCTTGTTGTTCAGATGTCCTTAAATTTATCCCAAGTTCCTTCTTCATAGAAACCTTTGGATTCTTGGAACTTAACATCTCTGGATACCAAGACTCTTATAGTCTCTGGATCATAACATTTGTATCCTTTCTGAGTAGAAGAATACCCAATGAACATAGCTTTGGTACTCTTTGGGTCCAACTTGTTCCTTTGCTGCTTTGGTACTAAAACAAAACAAACCCAACCCAAAACTCTCAAGTGATCAATATTGGGTCTAGTTTTGTTTAGTACCTCAAATAGAGACAAGTCATCTAGGACTTTTGTAGGAATCCTATTAATCAAGTAGCATGCAGCTACAAGAGCATCCCCCCCAAAATCTTCTGGGAACTTTCATGTGGAACATCATTGTTCTAACAACTCCATCAAATGCTTATTCTTCCTTTCAGCCACTCCATTTTGTTGTGGAGTGTAAGGACAGCTGGTTTGATGTTCAATGCCATGCTTGGCCAGGCGTTGTTGGAGTCTGGTGCTAGTGTATTCTCCTCCATTATCTGTTCTAAAACATTTAATACTTGAATTGTATTGATCAGTAATATATGCTTGAAAATTTTAAAATGCATCAAATACTCTATCTTTAGAACTAAGCAAGGTAACCATGTATATTTGGACTAATCATCAATAAATGTCACAAAATACTTATGATTTTCTCTAGATAGAAATGAGGATGTCCAAACATCATAATTCACCAACTCAAAACAATTATCATAAGTATGCAAAAAATTTTCAAAAACTGTTTGACAATGCTTTCCAAGTATACAAGAATCACACATATCTTTTAGCATTTTTAAACCAGGAACAATAAATTCAAGTGCTCTAGGAAGAGGATGTCCTAATCTAGCATGTCAAAGATCAGAATCATCACTAAAAGAACCAGCATTAAAAGCCGCCTCTAACACCACTAGCTTTAGTCATGTCTTCAAGCACATACAAGTCATTCCTTGTGGTTCTTTGTCCAAATCTTCTACTAGTTTCAATATCCTGAAAGTAGAAATCATTAAGACCAAAGATAGCTTGACAATTTAAATCAGTAGTAGTTCTTTTAACTGAAAGCAAATTAGAAGTAAATGAAGGAATATAAAAAAGTTTAGATTCTTTATCAAACAACTTAAGTTTTCCTATGTCTTTAATTGGTACTTTAATTTCATTAGCAATGACAACATTACCTAAGGCAGGTTCTACATTCTCTTGCAATCCTAGATCACTAATCATGTGGTGAGAAGAACCAGAATCAACCACCAATGATTTAGAGACATTAGGAGTAAAAGAAGTTTGAAAAGAAGCATGAAAAATTTTACCCATCACATTACCATCCTTAATGGCTTTGATAAGAGATTCTAAATCTGATTTTGTCACAAATTTAATGCTGAGGACATGGAACTAGTTGGGGCTGAATGAAGAAAGGAGCTGGTACAGGCCTTTGAAGAAACCGGCGGCTGATACCCTCCATGGCCGTGAGCTTTCAGCTGTGTGATACCGGCTGTAGGTTGTTTTTGCCGAGAGGCCCAGCTTGGCTTCATCTCAGAATGAAGGACCCAACACTCCTTCTTTGTGTGGCCACTTCTTTTTCAATGGTCACAAGTTTGTCTTCTCTTCCTAGATTCATTTGTTATTGCTGATTTGAAGAACCTCTTGTGTGCAGCCACTAAATCAGCTTTGTTGCCAAAATAATCCATGAGATCCTTGCTCTTTTTGGATTTGAGCACAAACATCTCCAAACTAGGAAGCTTATCAGACCTGAGAATATGCTTAATAAGATCTGAGTAAGTAGTAACCCAAACACCTTATCTTGTTCTTTCCTTTCAAGGAGAACAATTGGGTCAATGGTGGCTGGCCTTAGCATTTCTAGCTCAGCGCGAAATGCTCTGAATGAGCCATAGTGCTTTGTGAATTCGGCATCCTCCTGCCTTAATTCATTCAAAACCTTTTTCACTTCAAAAATTCTTAAAAGGTTAGTGGTGTTTCCATACAAATTTTGGAAAGTGTCCCAAAGTTCCTTAACATTTTCACAAAAGGAATATGATTCTAAAAGATCACTAGCAAGAGAATTTTGAAGTACAGAAAATACCAACTGGTCTTCTTGGTACCATTTGGCTTGAGCAGCCACAGCCTCATTAACTTCAGCCACTTCATTTTTTTCAAGACCATTTGTAGAAATGTGATTCCAAAGGCCTTTACCACCTAATGTGGTTTTCATGATCCTTGACCACAAGAGTTAATTTGCTCCATGGAGAATGACTGGAGCTCTGAATCTAGCTTGAATCTCAATGTTTTAAAATTCGTCAAGGATTTTCTTGTTTGGTCGAGATGGAAAGCCTATCCGGTTGGGACGCATGTTGGTTAAATGGGCCGGGGACAGCTTGCCGGTTAATCAAGGAATAAGCTGGTTACTAGAGTAGCTCGAAGTGGGTCACGTCACAATGAAAGTATCTTGGTTGGTCCCGGCAATGGAGCTAGTGGAAGGTTGGTCGGGACGCTGGAATGGTCGGTCGGTCGGGACAAACGCTGGTCAAGACAAACGTTGGTCGGGATGAGCGCTGGTTGGGACGAACACTGGTTGGGATGAACGCTGGTTGGGAATGTAGTCGGCACGAACAGGAGCTGGTCACGATACACTGGGACGAACACTGGTCGGCACAATGACAGACTTGGGATGTCCTAATGCAAGATCGCGTATACCACGTGATGTTGTCCTCGTGTTCCTTTGTTCGCGGAAGACCTCATTCGCGTGTTTCTTGATGCGAGTTCAAGACTTGATCAAGCAAAGGAAGGTAAACAAGGTCACCAGGTAAAGTCCAGGGACAAGCAAGGATGTGGAACAGGGATCCAAAGGCGCGTGGTCAGTCTTCCTTGGCCGCGAGTAGTTACTTGTTCTTCAAGATAACTACCTAACTATTTTAACAACTTCAACCAACTTCCTGCAACAGATTTTAACAAACTCCAACCAACAAAAACTACTTTTAACAGTCCTTATCCAATTCAGCAAGATCAACAAGCAAAAATATTTCAAATTTATTTTTAAAAAAACAACAATTTAAAAATATTCAAGATTTCCTTCTTTTATTAGAATTTTAAAGATTGTTAAGAAAATCAAGAAAATCAATCTTGAATACTTAAACCTATCAGATTGAAACAAAATTTTGTGTATACCCTCACAAGATACTTATCTAACTTTCCAGAATCAAAGATTTAAAGAAAACTAAAAAAGGATTAGAATTTTATCACCAGATTCTTGTGAAAGGCAAATTCTGACGACTTTGAGGAAAACTTCAAGATCTTACTTCAAACATAAGACAATTGAGTTCTTATTTCCTTAAAAAGAAACTAGACTCGAAGGGCTTGAGCTTAGGATTTAGAAAATCGTGATTTGGTGAAGATTTGATGTCGGAATGACCTGGGAAACACGGAGGTTTGCAGCGGAGGCACTCGCGGAGGTCCAATGGAAGAAAATTTGTAACTTTTGATTCCCTTGTCCAAATGATGCAAATCAAATTGGCGTGGTTTTATAACCAGCCGAATTACAATAAAAAAAAGTAGATTGTTAAAAGGTGTCGTGGTTTGGCCAGAATTTGCGTTTCAAGATGACGGTCGAAATGAAACTAAAAGAAGACTGTGAAGAAGATGATTTCTTCTTGATTCAAGGATTGAATGATGAATTTTACACAGATTTGATGTAACCTGGCTCTGATTACATGAAAGAATATGAAATTAAGAGATTTGTAGAATGAGAGAATGAAAGATTAGAGAGATTTAGAGAGAAGAATGATTTATTATGAATGAGAGAATAATTGTTTCTAAGTTACAAATGAGAAAGGTGAGAGATATTTATACTAATCTAGTCTAGGCTTGTTTGGATACAAGAATTGCCTTATACATGAATGGCTACAAGGATAACATAACACTAAACACACAAACAAGCCTTAGACACTCTCCTTTGACTAAGTAAACGCCATTTATAGAAAGCTTCAAGGGCTTTCTAATTTCATCATTTCTTCTTCATTCCAACACAAACCATCCAGACGTCAGGCTTAACCCGCCTTCCTTTGCGGGAAAATTGGATCCCGAAGTATACCTCGACTGGAGAGACGAATGGAATTGCTCTTCGACTACTACAACTATGACGACCCAAGACGAGTGGCCCTGGCAACGGCCCAGTTCACGGACCATGCTCTAGCATGGTGGGATCGAGAGGTAGCAGCCCAAGGACGTTTTGGTCCTTTAACTTTGCAGGACGAATTGATCCACCTAATAAGGAGACGTACATCCCTCCCTATTTCCACCGAGAACTTCAAATGAGATTCAGACACCTTACCCAAGGGAGCAAGACAGTGGCAGAATACTTCGATAAAAAGAATACTTCGATAAATCCGAACATCTACGAAACCGACTCGAGATGGAAGAGACAGAGGAGATCCTCATGGCACAATTCCTTGACGGCTGACATGAGCCCATTGCCCGTAAGGTCGAGTGTCAGCCATATCACGACCTAGACAAGTTTTTTCACCTCGCGGTCCAGATTGAATAGAGTAACCAACGCAAGACCACCGCACCGTCCAGACCAAGGACTACGTGGAACACCAGCCAAAAACCATATGACCGAGCCACGACCAGCAATGACCCGCGGTTCAAGGAAAATTCCCGTACCAACCCGGCTCCTAAGGTCGCTCCAGTTGCCCCAAGACCAGCCGCACCTACTTCCACGAACCAGCCACAACGGAGCGGCGAGATCACCTGTTTTAAATGTAAGGGACAAGGATACATGTCCTGAGAATACCCAAACCAACAAACCATGGTCTTAATGGCATCAGGCGATTATGAATCAGAGGACGAGCCCGAGGAGCTGATGCCCGCACATGACAAATTCGACAACGAGGTCGAGTACGCCGACTCCGGAGACCTATTGATGATCAGACGGGTTCTTAGTTATAGACTAGAACCAGAAGAGATCGAGAAAAAGGAAAACATCTTCCACTCCAAGTGCACTATTCTCGGAAAAGTGTTTTCCCTGATCATAGACGGCGGATCCTGCACCAACGCCGCTAGCAAGTATAAGGTCGAAAAGCTTGGGCAAGTCACGACCAAGCACCCGCGAACCTACCGCCTCAGATTGCTTAACAACAAGACCGAGCTCTTTATCTTCGAACAAGTCAAGGTGTCTTTCAGCATATGACGATATCAAGATCAAGTGTTATCCGATGTAGTCCAAATGTCTGCTGGACATCTTCTCTTGGGACGACCCTGGCAGTTCGACTGGGAGGCAACCCATAACGGACGGACCAACTTATACTCCTTCGTCCATGACAAGTGTCGGTTTAACTTAGCCCCAATATCACCACAAGAGGTCCAAGACATGACGAATATAATGGCTAAGGTTCAGCATGCACGAAAGGAGAACTTCCTTATCAATGTCGCAGGTGTCTGCAAAGCCGTCCAGACCGATGAGATGCAAGTAGTTCTAATGTTATACCGAGGGCTACTAAGCGCTGCTGGCGCAGAGGACAGTGTTCCCGTGAAAGTCAAGACGCTGTTAGAGAAGTACGCTGACGTTTTCCCAGACGAGATTCCACCAGGACTGCCACCAATCAGAGGGATCAAACACCACATTGATTTCATACCCGAAGCCCAACTGCCAAACTGACCTGCCTACCGTGTGAACCCCGAGGAAGCCAAAGAACTAGAGAAGCATCTTCAAGACCTAATGGCACAAGGATACGTGAGAGAGAGCCTCAGCCCATGCGCCGTCCCAGTCCTCCTCGTGCCTAAGAAGGACGGAAGCTGGAGTATGTGTGTCGACTGCCACACCATCAACAACTTCACCATTAAATACTGACACCCCATTCTGCGCCTGGACGACTTGTTAGATGAGCTTAGCGGAGTGGTCATCTTTTCCAAGATCGAGGTTAAGAACGGATACCATCAATTTTGGATGCGAGAAGGCGATGAATGGAAGACCGCGTTTAAAACCAAGCAAGGTCTGTATGAATGGCTCGTGATGCCGTTCGGGTTGTCTAACGCCCCGATCACCTTCATGCGACTGATGAACCACGTCCTCAGACCATTCATAGACAAATTCGTGGTGGTTTAGTTAAATGACATTCTCGTTTACAGAAAGACATAAGCCGCTCATCTGGAGCATCTGGAGGCCGTGGTCCTGACACTTCAGAAGGACCAGCTCTACGCCAACCTCAAGAAGTGTACATTCTGCATCGACCAAATCATTTTCCTTGGTTTCGTCGTGAGTTCACATAGACTTAGAGTGTACAAGGAGAAAATACGGGCCATCCAGGAGTGGCCCACGCCAGGGAACGCCAACCATGTATAGAGCTTCCACGGGTTGGCTAGTTTCTACCGCCGCTTTGTTAGAGACTTCAGCATAATAGCCAGCCCTTTGACATCTACAATCAAGAAGAACCATGAGTTCAGATGGGGCCTGGAGCAAGAAAAGTCATTCAAGCTAATGGAATGCCTCACACACATCTCAGTCCTCACATTGCGGATTTTACTAAGACATTCGAGGTCGAGTGTGATATTTCGGGAGTCAGTTTAGGTACCGTCTTGACACAAGAAGGCAGGCCGGTCGCCTGATTCCAGCGAGAAATTAAACGGAACCATCCTGAACTGCCCTACTTACGATAAGGAGCTCTACGCTTTGGTCCGTGCCATGGAAACATGGCAACACTACTTTCTAGCTAGGGAGTACGTCATTCATACGAATCACCAGACCCTTCAGCATCTCAAAGGCCAGACCGCACTGAAGAAGAGACACGGACGTTGGCTTGGTTTCATTGAGACGTTTCTTTGCGTAATCAAGTACAAAAAAAGAGACGACAATGTTGTTGCCGACATGTTGACCAAAGACATACCCTTATCTTGGTTATGGAGTCCAAGGTCATGGGTTTTGAAATGATCAAGGAACTATATCCGGACGACGAAGATTTCAAGGAAGCTGATGAGGCTACGGACCGTATCGACCGCATTGCCGACCTAGCAACCGACCCAGACGGACCAGACCCGGACAAAGCCGCTCAAGTCGTACCGACCGGGCCCATGACGCGATCAAGGGCTAAGGCGTTAGAAACCAAGATCAACCGTTATGTCGAACGCCGTATTGAGTTTCTTTCAAGGAACCATGAGCCTACTCACGGACAGGACCAAGAGCAGGACTTCAGTACCACGGCTCCACCTTGGGAGCTGCTTAGTCGTCAGACCGCCGACTCGTGCGTCCTTACCATCACCTCGGGATAAGGATGCCAAAGACGCACTAAGGAATTATACTCTTTTTTCTACTTTTGTTTTATCCCATTGGGTTTTCCGAAGGAGGTTTTAACGAGGCAACACCCTTAGTATGCACTCGGATTTGGGCTTGATCACTTCCAGAAGCCCACAGCTTAAGCCAACCTTTTGTGTCTTTTATTTTTTGCGGCCCAAGTCAGCTATTTGACTACTTGTTGTTTTGCTTTAAGTTCTTGTTGTTTTATTTTAAACTACCTGTTGTTTCTTTGTAAAGGCAAAACCCTAAGACTGAGGCCTTATATAAGCTAAGTCATTACATCAATAAAATTCAGACTTTGACAAGAAATTAAAAACCTACTCATAAACTCTCTCAAATTGTCGCCTAGCCCATAAGCTTGGTAGCCTGCGACTTGAACCTTGCCCAGGTTCGAAGTACCACTGGTGTATCGCGGTCCCATCCATACCCGCGTGGTCCAGCTCGCCCCATCGTCCCAGCGTCCGTCCGGTTGAGACTATCCCGAACCCGCGCTCTCAGCCCATCCGTGATCGAGCCTCTCTTGCGGTCAGGGTCCAGCTCCGAGCCGCGTGAAACTCCTTTGGTCGTTCCCGCGTCCGTGGTTCACATCATCTAGTATCAGAGCCCAACAGCTCCTGACTCACGGTTGTGCCTATCCCTTTTGCTTAAACCATTGTTTCTTTTGTTTTTGTCATTTAAATTTACCTACCTTCACTTGTTCTGTTCACGCCCCTGTAAGGTAACCAAGCGGGATTCAAGTCATTCAAAAAAAAAAGGAAGAATCCACCCTAGAACCGCTACCACAACATTCAAAATCCAATTGGTTCTATCATTCTGTCCTAGTTTACATTCGCCAAAAGTCAAAAAATATATATAAATATACTTGCTTGATAGGTTGTTTAGCTTGCTTGAATTCATTCTAAAACAAAAACAACAAAAAGAGAGATAGGTTGCCAATAAACGGATTAGGTAAAAAAAAAAAAGAAACCCACTTAGAGCACTTTATCCTTGAGAAATCGTGAAGCAAGGTTCCTTGCCTTCACGCGTGTGGCTAGTTGTTGCATTTGTTTGAGCCGCACCACCCCTTTGTGACCATCACCGTTTAAGATCCTTACTAAGCCCGTACGTAACCCTTAGACCGCATAGCTAGCCCCGCCTACAACCCTACGCCGTGTAGTTAGACCCTAGCCTAAGCGGCTCGTCTTTGCACCCCGCGCTAGGACTTTGTTAGTAGCCATTTGTTCCCGGGGCCGTGTAGCTATTTTCCGACCTAGGTTCTAGCCTAGCGACTTCCTTTGTGTGCAGCCGCCTCTAGTTTAGGTTTAGCAGTCGCCTCCCCTTACCTTTCCTGTGTCAAGGTTTCGAATTAGGAAGGTTTCTTGCGGCATTAAGTGGCTTTAGGTCATTAAGGATAGTTTTCGAAAATCCCTTAGGACTCTTTGTAAATTTGTCTTAGGAAATTTTCATTTTGATTTAGGCAAAAATATTTTCCCTAGGAAAATTTTCCCAAATCCGATTTTTTTGGCAATAACTCTAGACCTAGATTTTCATAAAAGTTTTAGAAATATTTCTGAAGCCAAATTAGGAAAGAATTTAAAACCTAAACATATTTCCTTAACCCATTTAGGACTTTTCCATTTCTAGTTTAGGCAAGTATCCAAATTAGGATAGTTTCCCATTCTATTTTTAGGAATATTTCTAGATTAGGAAAGTTTTTATTTTAGGAAAGTTTCTTAATTAGGAAAGTTTCCATTTTAGGAAAGTTATCTATTTTAGGAAAGTTATCTATTTTAGGAAAGTTATCTATTTTAGTAAAGTTTCTATTTTAGGAAAGTTTCTATTTTAGGAAAGTTTATTTTAGGGAATGTTTCTATAAAACCATGTCTAGTGGTTCGGACGCATCAGAACGCCCCCAAGGTTCGGCTGCAGTAATGCAGATGTTGTGCCAGATCACGACTCAGATGAACACTTTTGCAAGCCGTATGGAACGGTTGGAACAACCTAGTTCTCCCCGACGGCCAGACATCCCGGAGTCCTCCTATCGCGGCAACGAAGGTACCACCACGAACGGACGGACTCACTACTTCGGTCCGTACGCCCGCAACCCGCGAGAAGAGGACCCACCCGACGATCCGCCATACCATGCACCCTACGACCGCGACCCACACTACGATGGGGCACACGACCGACCGCACCCATACCAGTCCCCGGACGTCAAGCTCAACCCGCTCTCATTCGCCGGAAAGATCGATCCCGAGGCCTACTTTGATTGGGAACGTCGTATAGAACTTATCTTTGACTACTAATGATACGGAGACCCCAGTCGAGTGGCTCTCGCCACAGCTCAATTCACGGGCCAAGCCCTGAATTGGTGAGACCGTGAAGTCACCGAACGACAGAGGAGCCGATTCGGATCATTAACTTCATGGGACAAGCTCACGCATCATATGCGGAAGCATTATGTTTCGCTCCACTTCCACCGAGAGCTGCAGATACGTATTAGACGACTCACCCAAGGCACCAAGACGGTCAGCGAGTACTTCGACGAGTTTGAACACCTGAAAAACTGCTCGAGATCATGGACTCCCCGGAAAGTCTTATGGCTCAATTTCTTGATGGGCTCCAAGAAAAAAACGCCCGGAAGGTCGAGAGATAGTCGTACCACGACCTTGGAGAACTATACCACTTAGCCAACCAGGTGGAAAAAGCTAATAAGAGGAAGGCCGCTGGCAATCAACGGCCCAAGACCTACTGGCCCAAGCCGTACAACAGGCCCCCTGGCCCTAGCCCTGACCCACGCGCGCTAACCCGTCCCCGAGACGTCTCCCGACCCGCGTCCGGACCTGGACAGCCGAGCAAGCCCACCGTAGCCGCCCCCAGGAGTCGAGACATTACCTGCTTCAAATGCAATAGGGGAGGACACATGGCGCGAGATTGTCCGAAACAAAAGGTAATGATCCTAACCCCGTCCGGAGAGTACGAATCCAGAGACGAAGGCGAAGAAGAGCCTTTAGAGGAACCAGAGCAAGCAGAGGACGACATCGAGTACCCCGACTCTGGAGAGCCCAGTGAGAGATCATTTTCTATACCAAGTGCACCATAAAAGGAAAGGTATGTTCTGTTATTATAGATGGAGGTTCCTGTACCAACGTTGCCAGTGAGTATATGGTTCATAAGCTCGGTTTTGAGAGGACTAAGCACTCGCGGCCCTACGGGCTTAGGTGGCTCAATGACAAGACCGAGATACACATAACCGACCAGGTGATGGTTTCCTTTAGCGTGGGCCGCTACACCGATCAGGTCTTATGCGACGTGGTCCCGATGCAAGCTGGTCACCTCTTACTTGGACGTCCATGGCAGTTTGACAGTGAAACCACACACAATGGGCGGACTAACCTGTATTCTTTTGTTCACAACAAGTGCATGTATAATTTAGAACCGCTCGCCCCGCAGCAAGTATGAGAGATTCATCTGAGAACGGATATCGCCAAAGGACCCCAGAAGGAGAATTTTCTCGTGAACTCCAGGGTCATTCATAAGGCAGTAAGTAGGGACGATACAAACGTCATTCTTATGATTTTCAAGGAATCCCTTCATGCAGATAACACCGAGCCGCCACCCCCACCCGAAGTCGCCAAGCTTTTGGAGAGTTACGCAGGCGTTTTTCCCGCCGAGATACCACCTGGACTGCCAACACTAAGAGGAATCGAGCAAAACATCGACTTCATCCCGGGAGCTCAATTACACAACTGTCCCGCCTACCGCGTCAACCCGGAGGAAGCTAAAGAGCTCGAATGCCAAGTACGAGAGCTCATGGACCAAGGCTATGTCCGAGAAAACCTCAATCCCTGTGCCGTTCCCGTACTACTAGTGCCAAAGAAAGATATATCTTGGAGGATGTGCATCGACTGTCGAGCCATCAACAACATCACCATCAAGTACCGGCACCCTATACCACGACTAGATGACATGCTGGATGAGCTAAGTGGAGCCGTCATTTTCTCTAAGATTGATCTAAATAGCAGCTACCACCAAGTCCGTATGAGAGAGGGAGACGAATGGAAGACAGCCTTCAAAACCAAGCAGGAACTGTACGAATGGCTCGTCATGCCAGTTGGGCTCTCCCAATCCCTGAGTACCTTCATGCGGCTAATGAACCATGTTCTTAGACCGTACATAAGTAAGTTCATCGTTGTGTACTTTGACAATATTCTCGTTTGTAGTACGACTTACGCCGACCACATCACCCATTTAGAGTTGGTCATACGTACGCTTCAAGAGGAGAAGTTGTATGTCAATCTAAAGAAGTGTATGTTTTTGCACTGACCGAGTAGTCTTCCTAGGTTTTGCCGTAAGTTCACAGGACTTACATGTAGACGAAGAAAAGAGAAGGGCCATTCGAGAGTGGCCCACGCCGACTAGCATCAGCCAGGTCCGGAGTTTTCATGGCTAAGCTAGCTTGTACCGGGGATTCGTCAGAGACTTCAGCACGATCGCCATCCCACTGACCTCCGTGATCAAGAAGGATTGGGCATTCAGCTGGGCAGCCGAGCAGGAGAAAGCCTTTCACCTGCTCAAAGACCGGCTCACTCACGCCCCGGTCTTATCCTTACTCGACTTCCAGAACACCTTCGAAGTGGAATGCGACACATCTGGCGTCGGAAATGGAGCTGTTCTGACCCAAGAAAGGAAGCCCGTAGCTTACTTCAATGAGAAGTTAAACAGAGCCGCGCTCAACTACACTGCCTACGATAAGGAGTTGTACGCCTTGGTCCGAGCAATGGACGTCTGGAAATATTATCTTCTGGCTCAAGAATGCGTCATCCACACCGACCATCAGACGTTGCAGCATTTAAGAGGCCAAACCAAGCTAAAGAGACGACATGCACGCTGGATGAAATTCATCGAGATGTTCCCCTACGTGATCAAGTACAAAAAGGGGAAGGAAAACGACGTTGCAGATGCCCTGTCTCGATGATATTCCCTGATCTCGGTCATGGAAGCCAAAGTCCTCGCGTTCGAGCTACTCAAGGACTTATACACAGACGAAGACAACGACTTCAAGGAGGCATTCTAAAACGCAGGCACTGGTACCCACTCACGATTTTATTGTTTGATGGGTTCCTTTTCAGAGACCGGAGACTGTGCATCCCAAAAGGTTCGACCCAAGAGTTGTTACTGAGAGAAGCCCACGGAGGAGGCTTGATGGAACACTTTGGCGTGGCCAAAACCCTGAGCCTACTCAAGGAGCACTTCTAATGGCCCCAACTTCGGCGAGACGTCGAGGCCCATTGCAGCCGCTGCTTGGTCTGCAAACGGGCCATGTCCAGAGTTCATCTCCATGAGTTATATCTTCCCCTACCCATTCCTATTACTCTTTGGACTGATATTTCTATGGAATTTATTCTAGGCTTGCCTAAGATCAACCACAAAGACTCCATTTTTGTTGTAGTAGACAGATTCTCGAAGATGGCCCATTTTATTCCATGTGCCAAGACTAACGATGCGACGCAAACTGCAAGTCTTTTCTTCAGGGAGATCATGTGTTTACATGGGATCCCCCGGACCATTATTTCCGACCGGGACACTAAATTCCTCAGCCATTTCTGGCGGACTCTGTGGAAGAAGCTCGGAACCAAACTGGTGTTCTCGACAACTTGCCATCTGCAGACTGACGGACAAACCGAAATAGTGAATCAGACGTTGTCTACACTTCTAAGAGCGACAATAGAACGCAACTTGAAGTCATGGCTCGAATGTCTACCTCTGGTCGAGTTCGCCTACGACTGATCTGTCCATTCCGTAACCAAGAAGTGCACGTTCGAAATCGTCTACGGTTTCAATCCCTTGTCCCCGATGAAGTTTACACCTTTACCACCAACTGAGATCGTGAGCCTGGAAGGAGAGAGCAAGGCCGACTATGTCAAGAAACTGCACCAGAAGATCAAGGAGAATCTAGAGAAGAAGACGGAGTCATACGCCAAGCAAGCTAACAAAGGACGTAAGAAGACTACTTTGAAGGAAGGCGACTGGGTTTGACTGCACATGCGACCCGAGAGGTTCCCACAGAAGCTCAAGGACAAGTTAGCACCAAGAGGAGACGGTCCATTCCGAGTTTTGAAAAAGATCAACGACAATGCTTACCAACTCGAACTGCTAGGTGAGTTTAACATTTCTCCAACGTTCAATGTTTCTGACTTGGAATTATTTGATGCAAGTAAGGATTCTGTTTTGGAGACCAAACCACTTGAAGAAGGGAGAGATGATGAGGCCCCGAACCGTATCGACCGCATTGCCGACCTAGCAACCGACCCAGACGGACCAGACCCAGACGAAGCAGCTCCAGTCATACCGATTGGGCCCATGACGCGATCAAGGGCTACGACGTTAGGAACCACGATAAACCGTTATGTCGAATGCCATATTGAGGTTCTTCCAAGGAACCATAAGCCTACTCACGGACCGGACCAAGGGCAGGACTTCAGTACCAAGGCTCCACCTTGGGAGCTGCTTAGTCGTCGGACCGCCGACTAGTGCGTCCTTATCGTCACCCCGTGATAAGGATGCCAAAGACGCATTAAGGAATTGTACTCTTTTTCCTACCTTCGATTTTGTCCCATTGAGTTTTCCGAATGAGGTTTTAACGAGGCAACACTCTTTGTGTGCATTCGGATTTGAGCTTGATCACTTCCAGAAGCCCACGGCTTAAGCCAGCCTTTTGTGTCTTTTATTTTTTATAAGTATGGGACTTGGGCCCGCGCCAAGCCCCTTAAGGCCCGCGCCAAGCCCCTTAAGGCCAGCGGCCCAAGTGAGCTATTTGGATTACTTGTTGTTTTGCTTTAAGTTCTTGTTGTTTTATTTTAAACTACCTGTTGACAAGAAATTAAGACTTTGACAAGAAATTAAAAACCTACTCCTAAACTCTCTCAAATCGCCGCCTAGCCCATAAGCTTGGTAGCCTGCAACTTGAACCTTGCCCAGGTTCGAAGTCCCACTGGTGTATCGCGGTCCCATCCATACCCACGTGGTCCAGCTCGCCCCATTTTCCCAGCGTCCGTCCGGTTGAGACTCTCCCGAACCTGCGCTCCCACCCCATCCGTGATCGAGCCTCTCTCGCGGTCAAGGTCCAGCTCCGAGCCGCGTGAACCTCCTTTGGTCATTCCCGCGTCCGTGGCTCACATCAAAATCCTTCCAGGAACACGGGAAGGGTGCCTACGGATAGTTCTACCTGTTTGATGGATTCCTCTTCAAGGAGAAACGGCTCTGCATCCCCCGAGGATCCGTTCGCGAGTTACTTCTACGGGAGGCCCATGGAGGCGGCCTAATGGGACACTTTGGAGTCGATATGACACTAGACATGCTTAAGGAACACTTCTACTGGCCTCATAAACACCGAGATGTGGAGGCACACTGTGCCAGGTGTCTAGTTTGTAAATGAGCCAAGTCCAAGATGCATCCGCAAGGACTCTACATGCCTCTATCGATCCCCTCTGCCCCCTGGACAGATATCTCTATTGATTTTGTATTGGGACTACCAAAAATCAATTACAAAGACTATGTCCTTGTTGTGGTCGACCGGTTCTCCAAGATGGCACACTTCGTACCATGCAATAAGACCAACGACGCCAGCAAGACAGTCGACCTGTTCTTTCGGGAAATATTTAGAAGGCATCCTGAAGACAATTATCTCAGACCGAGGTACAAAATTCCTCAGTCATTTCTGGCGATCACTATAGAGAAAGCTAGGGACAAACTTGTTGTTCTCTACCGCGTACCATCCCCAGACCGGACCTTATCCACTCTGTTACGAGCAACGATCGGACGCAACCTGAAGAATTGGCTCAAGTGTCTACCTTACGTGGAGTTTGCTTACAACCGTTCTGTCCATTCCGCAACTTAGATGTCTCTGTTCAAGGTCGTGTACGGCTTCAATCCGCCCACGCTCATGGAGTTCACACCATTACCCCCAGGAGACGCCATAAGCATGGATGGTGAAGCCAAGGCAGAGTACGTGAAGAGACTGCATCAGAAGATCAAAGTCAATCTAGAGAAGGGCACATAACAATATAACAAGCACACCAACAAGGGACATAGGAAAGTTATGTTTAAAGAAGGCAACTGGGTTTGGCTTCATCTACGGCCTGAACGTTTTCCCCAGAAACGTAAGAGCAAGCTTGCACCCTGAGGAGAAGGCCCGTTCAGAGTCCTCCGATGAATCAACAACAACGCCTACCAGCTGGAACTTCCAGGTGAGTTCATTGTGTATACTACTTTCAATGTTGCTGATTTAGAGTTGTTTGATGCAGGTGAGGAGTTTGCTTTGGAGACAGAAGCTCTTAAAAAAAGAGGGAATGATGAGAACATCGGACCAACTACCGTTCCAGAAGCGCCACCTGAACCATTGACGCGAGCCAAGGCCCGAGCCTTGGAGCACAAGTTCAACGAACTGGCGAGGCGAGCATGCGAACAAGAACCAGAGCCGCCAGTCCATGAACAGGCTCGAAGATTTTTCCAGCTCGGGTGTCTTCACCATTACCATCCGGTGAAGACACCAAAATTCGTGCTAAGACAATGTACTCTTTTTCTTACCTTCGGTTTGATCCCACTAGGTTTTCCGAAGAAGGTTTTAATGAGGCAACACTCTTAGTGCGCATGGCGACCAAGGCCTGTTCTCAAGCCCAACATCTTCCATGGGCCCAAGTCGACTTTGGCCCTGTCCTTATGGGGCTTACCTATACTATTTCTTATTTTTAGACTAAGTGTGGAATTCAGGCCTTAAACACAATTCCTTAGTTTTGGTGATTTGTCCTAGGCCCAAGCATTTGTGTTTAAGCCTTGGCCTATGCCCATTTCTCTATTTAAACTTTATGTTGTTTTTATTTAGACTTCTTGCTGTTTTGGGTAAACATCATGTTGTTTACCCTAAGTTGTAAACCAAAGGCCTATATAAGCCTTATTACTTGCAATGAATAAGACAACTTGAATTTTAAAATAAAAACCCTAAGACTCTTGTCTAAAAACTCGGCACCTCTCTCCCCCTTTGGTGCGCTAGCTGTGAGCTTCCTCTTTCCAGGTTGAAGCTACCTTGATGTATCACAAGCCTTCCACAGCTTTTGTAGTCCTTTCGCTCCATCCTTCCTCCATAAAACCGTTGATGTGAACCTGGGAAGGCAGGATCACAACCCAGTCACGACACCAAGCTGATCAAGAGGTTGGAAAGGGATACAGCGGATGATTGAACAAGAAATAGACAGGAAGATGAAGAGGTGAAATGAACAAGGATCGAATCCGGAGTTCCAAATAAGTTGGTGATGAAATCTTATCAAACCGGCCTGATCTTCTCAATGGATATGACACACCAAAGAGGGAGATAAGGTATTTCTTAGGCGGATCAAGGATATTATACACCAAGAGAGACCTAAGAGGCAATCAGATGAAGAACTGATTTTGTGACCGAATTCTTTTTGATTTCCAAAAGAAACTTTCATAAAAATTCGATCATCATACAAGAGAACAAGCCAGACTAGAAATAGTCTAAGTTCAAACGGTCAAAACATGCATGGAAGGCACAAGATTCCATGCCATGCAAGACACGGATTACATACACATTAATTGATAAGTTTGAACAACAATTCGAAACTCAGACTAAACCAAGAATGGGCCGTGTACAAATGGACCTAAGACTCATTAGCAAAAGGCCTTATACAAATGGACATGTGAGAATACATTTGGGCCTCATTAAAAACCTCTTTTGGAAAAATCAAATGGGAAAAACTCAAAAGAGGAAAAAAAGACCACAAAAATGTATTCTCTTCCCATTAACATAATTCAAATTGCACAAAGTCTTAGCACCATACCTAAGTGGTCTTCATGCGGCTTAGATGTGCTAAGGAATGCCCCAATCCGGTCTTGAAGGGCTCTAGTTCTGGCACGGGTCAAGGGTCCTTCCGGAATGACCCATGGGTCAATGTTCCCGGCCGAGTCGGTCCACGGTCGGGTGTGGTCGATGCTGAGTAGGGACTGGACCGGACACATGGTCGAGGGACGGGTCGCTTGCAAGATCACAGGATGGAGCCGAAACATGGCCGCGGGATGGACCATGAACATGGTCGCAAGTCTGGTCGTGGCCTGGATCAACATCGCTGGTGTCTTCATGAATGCACTTAGGATCCTTATGAACCTCGACCCGGTTCATGCTTAGGTCGTGCCCTCGGTCGTTCGGTCGTCCACCCTCTTGTCCGGGTGCTCCATTGTTCGACCGTTTGCTCACCCGGTCGTCCTGCTCGTCCTGGATCACTTCATTCCCCCCATCTTGAAAAGGATTTGTCCACAAATCCTGATTATCTGCACAAAAAGGAATAAGGTCAGCAACATTAAAACTGGAACTGATGGCGTACTTACCTTGAAGATCCAAAACATAGGCATTGTGATTCAGGCGTTTGATGATAGTGAAGGGGACATCAACTCTAGGAATAAGCTTGGAATGCCGTTCAACAGGAAAACGTTTCTTCCTTAGATGTACCCACACTTGATCTCCCGGTTGAAAGACCACCTTCTTACGGCCTTTGTTGGCTGCTTCCTCATACCGCCTTGTTTTAGCCTCAATGTAGGCACGGGCTTCCGCATGTATCTTCTGAACCAGCTGTGCCTTTTGTTCCCCATCTAAACTCTTTCTTTCACTCAAAGGTAAAGGTAGTAAATCCATTGGTGATAAAGGGTTAAAACCATATACAACTTGGAAAGGAGAAAATTTTGAAGCTGAATGAACAGCATGATTATATGCAAACTCTACATGTGGTAATACATCTTCCCAAGTTCTAATGTTTTTCCTAACAAAATTTCTTAACAATGAACCTAAAGTCCTATTTACCACTTCAGTCTGCCCATCACTTTCTGGATGACAAGTAGTTGAGAAACAAAGCTTAGTCTCTAGTTTTGCACACAAAGTTCTCCAAAAATGACTTAAGAACTTGGTGTCTCTATCAGACACAATGGACCTAGGCATGCCATGCAATCTTACCACTTCCTTAAAGAAAAGGCTAGCTATATGATTGGCATCATCCGTTTTACTACAAGCCACAAAGTGAGACATCTTAGAAAATCTATCAACAATGACAAATATCGAATCCTTTCCATATCTAGTCCTAGGCAATCCTAATATGAAGTCCATAGACAGATCAGTCCAAGGATGCTCAGGGATAGGAAGGGGTTGATACAAACCGTGAGTCTGATAAGTGGCCTTGGCCATCTTACATGTGGCACATCGATTGCAAATCCGCTCAACCTCCTTTTTCATGTGTGGCCAAAAGAAATGTTCCCTCAGAGTGGACAAGGTCTTAGCTATTCCAAAGTGCCCCATAAGCCCTCCAGCATGGGCCTCACGTATGAACAATTCCCTAAGAGAACATTTTGGCACACAAAGCCTATTCTCATAGAAAAGGAAACCATCTTGTTGGAAGTAACGACCTGTGGCACTCTTAGCACAAGACTTATAGATTTCTCCATAGTCAGGGTCAGTATCATACAATTCCTTAATATGTTCTAAACCAAATAATTTAACTTCTAACATAGAAAGAAGAGTATACCTTCTGGACAACGCATCGGCCACAATGTTTTATTTTCCCTGCTTGTACTTAATAACATAAGGGAAGCTTTCTATGAATTCTACCCACTTAGCATGGCGCTTGTTGAGCTTCTGTTGCCCTCTGAGATGCTTCAAGGATTCATGGTCGGTATGGATAACAAACTCCTTGGGCCACAAGTAGTGCTGCCATGTCTGAAGCACCCTCACCAGAGCTTACAACTCTTTATCATATGTAGGGTAATTTAAAGTAGCGCCACCCAGCTTTTCACTAAAGTATGCAATGGGTCGGTGTTCTTGCATTAGTACAGCTCCAATACCTAATCCTGAGGCATCACATTCTATTTCGAAAGTGTTAGCAAAATCAGGTAGAGCAAGTAATGGGGCGTGAGTAAGCTTATCTTTAAGTGTCTGGAAGGCCTGTTCCTGAGGTTGTTCCCACTTGAACCCCACTTCTTTCTTAATGATTTCAGTCAAGGGGGCGGCAAGGGTACTAAAATCTTTGCAAAACCGCTTGTAGAATCCGGCCAGGCCATGGAAGCTCCTGACTTCACTCACGCTCTTTGGTGTAGGCCACTCTTGAATGGCTTTGACTTTCTCCTGGTCCACACTAACTCCATCTGTGCTAACCACAAAACCAAGGAAAACCACAATTCCCGAACCAAAAATGCACTTATCCATGTTAGCAAACAACCGTTCATTCCTAACCACTTCCAACACAGCCTGAACATGTTTAACATGATCATTTAGGTTCTTACTATAGATTAATATATCATCAAAATAAACAACCACAAAATGACCTATGAATTGCCTAAGTATGTGATTCATTAATCTCATGAAAGTGCTAGGAGCATTTGTAAGCCCAAATGGCATTACAAGCCATTCATAAAGTCCTTGTTTTGTTTTAAAGGCTGTTTTCCATTCATCACCCTCCTTCATCCTAATCTGATGGTAACCACTTCTAAGATCAATTTTAGAAAATAACCCAGACCAATGCAGTTCATCAAGCATATCATCAAGTCTAGGGATAGGGTGACGATACCTGACCGTGATGTTGTTGATTGCTCTACAATCAACACACATACGGTACTTACCATCCTTTTTGGGTACCAATAGGACTGGGACGGCACACGGGCTTAGGCTCTCCCTGATGTGGCCCTTTCGTAGTAGCTCCTCCACTTGAGCTTGTATATCCTTTGTTTCAACCGGATTAGTCCTATAGGTAGGACGGTTTGGAAGGGCCGCTCCAGGCATAAGGTCTATTTGGTGCTCAATGCCACGGATGGGAGGAAGACCTGGAGGACACTCCTCAGGGAACACATCTTGGTAGTCCTGTAAAAGCTCAGACAACTTGAGGAGTCATCAGAATAAGGGTTACCTTGCGGTTTTGATGGTTGAAATGGTGTTTATTGGTATACCCATCATGAATGACCCTATAGTCAGACTGCCAAGGCCTTCCCAGCAATATGTGTCCAGCTTCCATGGGAAGCACATCACATAACACCTCATCCTTATAACTACCGATTTCCAATGGCACTTTGACCTGCTGAGTCACACGAAGTTCTCCAGCCTCTGTGAGCCATTGCAAGGGGTATGGACGCGGATGCTTAGTGACTTCCAAGCCAAGCTTTTTGACCATACTTTCACTTGCCACATTGGTGCAAATCGAAAATGAGACTGCACACCTTGCCTTTGAAAAAACACCGTGTATGGAACAAATTCTCCCTTTGGTCTGGGTCTTTGGCTTTGGTCTGGACACTGAGTGCACGCCTAGTGACCAGCAACTGGCCCTGAACCGGAGGCTCTTCCACCTCATCTTCATACTGGTCATAGACCGGCTCATGTTCCTCAGCTTCGTGATCAGTCTGAACTTCCCCATTCTCCAATAGTACCATAACCTTCTTGTTCACGCATTCATTGGCATAGTTGCCGAGGCCATGGCACTTGAAGCACTTTACATCCCTAGACGTATGGGCCGTTCAGGCGCCTTGCCCTTGTCCCACTTATGGCTAGTTGGATTGGGCTCTGGTCTGGATGGTACCGCCTTGGAATCTGCTGGTCGAGTGGACTTGAAATCTCGACCAAGAACAGGTTTGTTTCCATAAGTTCCTGCACCAAAAGGAGAGCGGTTAGTATTTCTCCTTTTAAGTTGTTGCTCTATTAAAATGGCCTTATGGAGAAGCTCCTCAAGCTCCACATAGTGTTGAAGCTCCAAGCGATCCTGTATGTCCCGGTTGAGACCTCCCAAGAACCGTGACATGGTAGCCTCCCGGTCCTCAGTCACTCCTGCTCTTATCAGCAAGGTCTCCATCTCCTGGAAATAATCCTCTACTCCACGGTTTCCCTGACTCAGTTGCCTCAATCTTAGGTGCAGGTCACGGTGGAAATGAGAAGGGACAAAACTCTTTCTCATGACATGCTTCAGCTCCTGCAAGTCTCAATTGGAGGCTCCCCATTGCGCCTTCTAGAAATCACCATTTGGTCCCACCAACTGAGAGCATAATCATAAAACTCAGTTACTGCCACATTAACCTTATTGTAATCAGAAAAATATTGACAGTTAAAAACTAATTCCATCTTTTGCTTCCATTCAAGGAAGGAAGTGGGATCATTTTTGCCGTGAAAGGCTGGAATTTTCAGTTTCAAGTTGTGGATGTTGTCTTGAGGTGGTGATGGTCTAGGCTCGCGCACACGCCTAGGCCTTCTTTGGCTGTGCTCAGAATAGTCACTGGGATAGAAGTGTGCAGCAGCTTCATCTCCAAGGAAGCTTTGATCAGCCGGGTTCCTTATTGAAGAAACCTCTTCCCTTGGACCAGGCGTCCTAGTGCGTTGCTCATGGGATCTGGCATATTGGGTTGATGCCCTATTAGGCGGATCTGGGCGTGGTTGATCTGGCTCTTGGAACAAGGCACGCCGCCTATCTGGTCGTGGCTCAGGAAAGATATGCCTGATATCCTCACGCAGGCCATCTCTTAATCCTTCTTGCATGGAGATGAACCGCTTCTCCATCATGTTATTCATCCTCATGGTGAGTTCATCCAACAAGCGTGTGTGGTTTGACTCCCCATCTGATTCTGACTCCTCACCTGCCATTAAAATACTAAGAACAAGTCAAATGTTCAAGAGAAACACACAGAAATATCAGATCTAACACGGATGTATAGAAGATGAATGGCCACTGAGGAAGATCAATAGTTTTTAAACTAAAACGAGAGATAGAGAAGTGCTCAGCCTGATGTGTGCTCTGATACTACTTGATGTGAACCTGGGAAGGCAGGATCACAACCTAGTCACGGCACCAAGCTGATCAAGAGGTTGGAAAGGGATGCAGCGGATGATTGAACAAGAAATGGACAGGAAGATGAAGAGGTGAAATGAACAAGGATCGAATCCGGAGTTCCAGATAAGTTGGTGATGAAAACTTATCAAACCGGCCTGATCTTCTCAATGGATATGACGCACCAAAGAGGGAGATAAGGGATTTCTTAGGCGGCTCAAGGATATTACACACCAAGAGAGACCTAAGAGGCAATCAGATGAAGAACTGATTTTGTGACCGAATTCTCTTTGATTTTCAAAAGAAACTTTCATAAAAATTCGATCATCATACAAGAGTACAAGCGAGACTAGAAATAGTCTAAGTTCAAACGGTCAAAACATGCATGGAAGGCACAAGATTCCATGCCATGCAAGACACGGATTACATACACATTAATTGATAAGTTTGAACAACAATTCGAAACTCAGACTAAACCAAGAATGGGCCATGTACAAATGGGCCTAAGACTCATTAGCAAAAGGCCTTATGCAAATGGACATTTGAGAATACATTTGGACCTCATTAAAAACCTCTTTTGGAAAAACCCAATGGGAAAAACTCAAAAGAGGAAAAAAAGAGCACAAAAATGTATTCTCTTCCCATTAACATAATTCAAATTGCACAAAGTCTTAGCACCATACCTAAGTGGTCTTCATGCGGCTTAGATGTGCTAAGGAATGCCCCAATCCGGTCTTGAAGGGCTCTGGTTCTGGCACGGGTCAAGGGTCCTTCCGGAATGACCCATGGGTCAATGATCCCGGTCGAGTCGGTCCACGATCGGGTGTAGATGCGGTTGAGGTTAGGCTGTGGTCGATGCTGAGTAGGTACTGGACCGGACACATGGTCGAGGGACGGGTCGCTTGCAAGATCACAGGATGGAGCCGGAACATGGCCGCGGGATGGACCATGAACATGGTCGCGAGTCTGGTCGTGGCCTGGATCAACATCGCTGGTGTCTTGATGCATGCACATAGGATCCTTATGAACCTCGACCCGGTTCATGCTTAGGTCGTGCCCTCGGTCGTTCGGTCGTCCACCCTCTTGTCCGGGTGCTCCATTGTTCGACCATTTGCTCACACGGTCGTCCTGCTCGTCCTGGAAGAAGCTTGGAATTCCGTTCAGCAGGAAAACGTTTCTTCCTTAGATGTACCCACACTTGATCTCCCGGTTGAAAGACCACCTTCTTACGGCCTTTGTTGGCTGCTTCCTCATACCGCCTTGTTTTAGCCTCAATGTTGGCACGGGCTTCCGCATGTATCTTCTGAACCAGCTGTGCCTTTTGTTCCCCATCTAAACTCTTTCTTTCACTCAAAGGTAAAGGTAGTAAATCCATTGGTGATAAAGGGTTAAAACCATATACAACTTGGAAAGGAGAAAATTTTGAAGCTGAATGAACAGCATGATTATATGCAAACTCTACATGTGGTAATACATCTTCCCAAGTTCTAATGTTTTTCCTAACAAAAGTTCTTAACAATGAACCTAAAGTCCTATTTACCACTTCAGTCTGCACATCACTTTCTGGATGACAAGTAGTTGAGAAACAAAGCTTAGTCTCTAGTTTTGCCCACAAAGTTCTCCAAAAATGACTTAAGAACTTGGTGTCTCTATCAGACACAATGGACCTAGGCATGCCATGCAATCTTACCACTTCCTTAAAGAAAAGGCTAGCTATATGATTGGCATCATCCATTTTACTACAAGCCACAAAGTGAGACATCTTAGAGAATCTATCAACAATGACAAATATTGAATCCTTTCCATATCTAGTCCTAGGCAATCCTAATATGAAGTATATAGACAGATCAGTCCAAGAATGCTCAGGGATAGGAAGAGGTTGATACAAACCGTGAGGCTGAGAAGTGGCCTTGGCCATCTTACATGTGGCACATCGATTGCAAATCCGCTCAACCTCCTTTTTCATGTGTGGCCAAAAGAAATGTTCCCTCAGAGTGGACAAGGTCTTAGCTATTCCAAAGTGCCCCATAAGCCCTCCAGCATGGGCCTCACGTATGAACAATTCCCTAAGAGAACATTTTGGCACACAAAGCCTATTCTCATAGAAAAGGAAACCATCTTGTTAGAAGTAACGACCTGTGGCACTCTTAGCACAAGACTTATAGATTTCTCCATAGTCAGGGTCAGTATCATAAAATTCCTTAATATGTTCTAAACCAAATAATTTAACTTCTAACATAGAAAGAAGAGTATACCTTCTGGAGAAGGCATCGGCCACAATGTTTTCTTTTCCCTGCTTGTACTTAATAACATAAGGGAAGCTTTCTATGAATTCTACCCACTTAGCATGGCGCTTGTTGAGCTTCTGTTGCCCTCTGAGATGCTTCAAGGATTCATGGTCGGTATGGATAACAAACTCCTTGGGCCACAAGTAGTGCTGCCAAGTCTGAAGCGCCCTCACCAGAGCATACAACTCTTTATCATATGTAGGGTAATTTAAAGTAGCGCCACCCAGCTTTTCACTAAAGTATGCAATGGGTCAGTGTTCTTGCATTAGTACAGCTCCAATACCTAATCCTGAGGCATCACATTCTATTTCGAAAGTGTTAGCAAAATCAGGTAGAGCAAGTAATGGGGCGTGAGTAAGCTTATCTTTAAGTGTCTGGAAGGCCTGTTCCTGAGGTTGTTCCCACTTGAACCCCACTTCTTTCTTAATGATTTCAGTCAAGGGGGCGGCAAGGGTACTAAAATCTTTGACAAACCGCCTGTAGAATCCGGCCAGGCCATGGAAGCTCCTGACTTCACTCACGCTCTTTGGTGTAGGCCACTCTTGAATGGCTTTGACTTTCTCCTGGTCCACACTAACTCCATCTGTGCTAACCACAAAACCAAGGAAAACCACATTGTCCGAACCAAAAATGCACTTATCCATGTTAGCAAACAACCGTTCATTCCTAACCACTTCCAACACAGCCTGAACATGTTTAACATGATCATTTAGGTTCTTACTATAGATTAATATATCATCAAAATAAACAACCACAAAATGACATATGAATTGCCTAAGTATGTGATTCATTAATCTCATGAAAGTGCTAGGAGCATTTGTAAGCCCAAATGGCATTACAAGCCATTCATAAAGTCCTTGTTTTGTTTTAAAGGCTGTTTTCCATTCATCACCCTCCTTCATCCTAATCTGATGGTAACCACTTCTAAGATCAATTTTAGAAAATAACCCAGACCCATGCAATTCATCAAGCATATCATCAAGTCTAGGGACAGGGTGACGATACCTGACCGTGATGTTGTTGATTTCTCTACAATCAACACACATACGGTACTTACCATCCTTTTTGGGTACCAATAGGACTGGGACGGCACACAGGCTTAGGCTCTCCCTGATGTGGCCCTTTCGTAGTAGCTCCTCCACTTGAGCTTGGATCTCCTTTGTTTCAACCGGATTAGTCCTATAAGCAGGACGGTTTGGAAGGGCCGCTCCAGGCACAAGGTCTATTTGGTGCTCAATGCCACGGATGGGAGGAAGACCTGGAGGACACTCCTCAGGGAACACATCTTGGTAGTCCTGTAAAAGCTCAGACAACTTGAGGAGTCATCGGAATAAGGGTTACCTTGCGGTTTTGATGGTTGAAATGGTGTTTATTGGTATACCCATCATGAATGACCCTACGGTCAGACTGCCAAGGCCTTCCCAGCAATATGTGTCCAGCTTCCATGGGAAGCACATCACATAACACCTCATCCTTATAACTACAGATTTCCAATGGCACTTTGACCTGCTGAGTCACACGAAGTTCTCCAGCCTCTGTGAGCCATTGCAAGGGGTATGGACGCGGATGCTTAGTGACTTCCAAGCCAAGCTTTTTGACCATACTTTCACTTGCCACATTGGTGCAACTGCCCCCATCGAAAATGAGACTGCACACCTTGCCTTTGACAAAACACCGTGTAAGGAACAAATTCTCCCTTTGGTCTGGTTCCTTATTGAAGAAACCTCCTCCCTTGGACCAAGCGTCCTAGTGCGTTGCTCATGGGATCTGGCATATTGGGTTGATGCCCTATTAGGCGGATCTGGGCGTGGTTGATCTGGCTCTTGGAACAAGGCACGCCGCCTATCTGGTCGTGGCTCAGGAAAGATATGCCTGATATCCTCACGCAGGCCATCTCTTAATCCTGCTTGCATGGAGATGAACCGCTTCTCCATCATGTTATTCATCCTCATGTTGAGTTCATCCAACAAGCGTGTGTGGTTTGACTCCCCATCTGATTCTGACTCCTCACCTGCCATTAAAATACTAAGAACAAGTTAAATGTTCAAGAGAAACACACAGAAATATCAGATCCAACACGGATGTATAGAAGATGAATGGCCACTGAGGAAGATCAATAGTTTTTAAACTAAAACGAGAGATAGAGAAGTGCTCAGCCTGATGTGTGCTCTGATACCACTTGATGTGAACCTGGGAAGGCAGGATCACAACCCAGTCACGGCACCAAGCTGATCAAGAGGTTGGAAAGGGATGCAGCGGATGATTGAACAAGAAATGGACAGGAAGATGAAGAGGTGAAATGAACAAGGATCGAATCCGGAGTTCCAGATAAGTTGGTGATGAAAACTTATCAAACCGGCCTGATCTTCTCAATGGATATGACACACCAAAGAGAGAGATAAGGGATTTCTTAGGCGGCTCAAGAATATTACACACCAAGAGAGACCTAAGAGGCAATCAGATGAAGAACTGATTTTGTGACCGAATTCTTTTTGATTTCCAAAAGAAACTTTCATAAAAATTCGATCATCATACAAGAGTACAAGCCAGACTAGAAATAGTCTAATTTCAAACGGTCAAAACATGCATGGAAGGCACAAGATTCCATGCCATGCAAGACACGAATTACATACACATTAATTGATAAGTTTGAACAACAATTCGAAACTCAGACAAAACCAAGAATGGGCAGTGTACAAATGGGCCTAAGACTCATTAGCAAAAGGCCTTATGCAAATGGACATGTGAGAATACATTTGGGCCTCATTAAAAACCTCTTTTAGAAAAACCCAATGGGAAAAACCCAAAAGAGGGAAAAAAAAGCACAAAAATGTATTCTCTTCCCATTAACATAATTCAAATTGCACAAAGTCTTAGCACCATACCTAAGTGGTCTTCATGCGGCTTAGATGTGCTAAGGAATGCCCCAATCCGGTCTTGAAGGGCTCTGGTTCTGTCACGGGTCAAGGGTCCTTCCGAAATGACCCATGGGTCAATGATCCCGGTCGAGTCGGTCAACGGTCGGGGTTAGATGCGGTTGAGGTCAGGCTGTGGTCGATGCTGAGTAGGGACTGGACCGGACACATGGTCGAGGGACGGGTCGCTTGCAAGATCACAGGATGGAGCCGGAACATGGCCGCGGGATGGACCATGAACATGGTCGCGAGTCTGGTCGTGGCCTGGATCAACATCGCTGGTGTCTTCATGCATGCACATAGGATCCTTATGAACCTCGATCCGGTTCATGCTTAGGTCGTGCCCTCGGTCGTTCGGTCGTCCACCCTCTTGTCCGGGTGCTCCATTGTTCGACCATTTGCTCACACGGTCGTCCTGCTCGTCCTGGATCACTTCAACCGTGGTCCTAAACCTCGAGCTTCTCGGTTGAATACCACCCTGCCACTACGCTTGTATCACCTAAGATACAGAAACCAGCTATCGATGCACTAAAAGCTATAAACAGATATTTAAAGATGTTCTCCTTACCAAGTTCAAAACCAGTGACACTCCCCGAATTAGATTTCTCGAGCGGATGCAAATAAGAAGGTAGATTCTAGTAGCCATCTTATGTGGATCCCCTCACTAGTTCTTGTGCAAATGTCAATGCTCTATATGAGGTTGAATAATCCAGAAGCTTACCTAAAATCACCCTCTTGCAATCTTTGATATGCTTCGGCGTAATTCTATTGATTATCCCAATACATCTCGGACAAGTGTGTTTACCTTCATCCATATGATCCGCCACTAAACATATGTGACCTGTCAAATAATTTATGACCCAAATAGTATCTAGTACATTCTTAACAGCTGCTCGTAGCTTCGATCCACAACCTCTTACACAATATTTAGCAAAAAATACTATTTGTTGACTTATATATCTTGAATGCAAACTTTGACATTACAACCGTCAATCGCAACTCAGAAATTAGTGTGTCCTTCCTTGAGAAACTTTTTTGACATATATATTGTCAGACCGCCTGAGCTGTGATCCTCCCCCTTGACTAACACACTGCCCTTTTACATCTTCCTCATCATAACACATAGCATATTCGTCCTCATCCTCCTATTTCACTTTCCATACTTGCTATAATCATCGTCGTCGTCAAAATTACCAATACCATGCACATCTTCTTCCTTACATTCAGCCACATCTTCCTCATTACACTCATCCGTAATATCTTCATCACCCTTTTCAACAAATTTTTCATCACCCTCTTCAACAAACTCTTGATAAAACTCTTCATCGGTCTCTTCATCTTTATTTTCATTATTCTCAGTATCCACGACGCATAGATTAGAAAAACAAAACATAGCAAATGTGTTTTACTTTACTCGATCAGACTCTGGACTTGTCTATCATTTTTGACATGCATAGACGGGGTATTCAGAGCCATTGTTGTAACGTTGAAGCTGACAATGAATATGTTAACATAACCAGCTCAAATTTCTTGACCAGGTTGTAATTATCTATTGCCATCTCAACTAGTTCACCATGTGTATAAGAATCACTTAGAACGAACATTCGACCTCCTTTTCCTTGATCCACCATAAATTACCAATAAGTTGTTTTCATCTCCTATATTCCAAAAACAACAGCTTTAAAGTTAAGTTTTTGGTCAACTACAATAATAACCTCTTTCAGACTCCATATGAAGTCTCCTCAATGAAGACTTCAAAAGAATTCTATTCCAAAAAGTTAAAGTTTTAGTTAATTATAAAACTAACCTCATTTTTACGGGAGACTTCCAATAAAGTCTTCATTTGAAAACTTTTCTATTGAATAGGAGACTTCATTTCCAATTTTCGGACTGCTTCTACTGTCTAGAACACCAAATTTCATATATTCGAATGAAGTCCAGACGTTGTTTATGCAAATGACATTGTGTAAAACGATTGGTGTGATTTTGAAATAAAATAACAATATGGTTGTTTGGATGAAATAGAGTACAATTGGAGAATGAATATAGAGCTAAATACTTTCTAGATTCATTTAGTTAAAAAGTATAAAATAAAAACAGTTCAAGAAGCATTGAGAGCTTCGTTCTTTGTTGTTAATGGTGGTTGAGAAAATTGAAAAATATGGCATTTCGTAAATAAGAAGTTTTTAGATCGATTTTTGTGATTTTTGCATAATTTTGTTTAAAAAATAATGGTATTTTCATGAATGAGTAGAAATACTATAGAAAAAATTGGGTCAAAATGGTAAAATATAAAGAGGGAAAAACATGTTAGTTTTGTATTCGATTTCCAAGTTATGGGTCATTTAAGCTAATGAGCCTTAAAATATTTAAGGTTACTATATTTATCCATCAGATACTAGTTATTGTATAAAATAGTAAGAACGAATGTGTCTGTTGATATTCAAAGTTTCAAACCATTTTCCTTGCGCCAAATTTCTACAATACTTAGATTTTTTTTGGAAAACTATCAATTTTGACTGTTTTGAAGGAAAAATGGTTTTATGTCTTAGAATTTCAAATGTATGAACATTATATCTTATCTTGATAAATCTCAAACAGATCCGGATCCCACCAATACCATCTTTGACATGTTTCCAAGTCCAATAGCTGGAAAACTGTGTTGTTCCTTTCTCTACATCATTTTTGAACATAACTGCATATATGACAATGAAAATGAAGATTGTGAGAGATATTAACAGAGGTAAGGTAAAGGGTATGTGACTAACTAAAAATAAAATGGCTATTCAAGATCAACCTAGAATGGTAAAGTAAATAAGAAGTCCTACATAAATGATTCGTATCCCAAACTTAAACAAATTTAATAAGTATGTTGACCAAAATAAAAATTATAAGAAGAATTTAGTTCAGGTTAAAAGTCTAATATTTCAAAGCTAACGTATTCTATCCAACATAACCTCTGTAATATGAAATCTTTTGGAGGAAGTTAAGTTGCATGATTTCTAGGTATTGTAAACTCTAAGCAAATAATGTGAAAGTTGTCACTAGGAAAATAAATCATAAGCACATATGGTTAAAAATGATCAAAACACTTTCTTGTCCTAAGTTCATACTAAATTTTGACTTGATAAAATAAATTGAACTGTAAAAAGTTCAAATTTATAAAAATATTTAGTAGAAAATCAATCAGTCAGAAATAAATATGTCAAATAACAAGGAAGCTCGGTTCGAACCTTAGACCTGTGTAATGAATTTCCATTATGCCACATGATTCTAACGGAAGCTCTCTTACTTAAATAACATTTTTCCGGTGTGAGGATATATCGAAAAGAATAAATTAAATTGAAAATTTGTAAAATATAAATCAGAAAATGGTACCTTATTTATCTTTTTGAGTTTTTTTTTGCTAACTACAGTCTATTTTCAGATTTTTTTTTGGATTACGAGAAATACCTAAGGTGATCAATATGAGGTAATCAACTTGGCTGGGTCAATGGACTGGTCCATCAGTCATATCAAGGATGTCTGGGTTTTATGATTGACCGGGTGATCGATCCAATTGGGTTGATCACATTGCCCGATCGATCGATCAGGGAGGTGATCCATCAGTTGCTTCCCTTTTTGACCTTCTGATCGACCTTATTGTGGGTCATTGATTAATCCTTCCAAATATCTGGTTTTTTGTATGATTTCTCTCAAACACTCAAGTAGTTTTATCAGCAATCAAAGTAAGAAAATCATAAAATATAAAAAACACTTATTAGTGGGTTGCCTCCCACTCACCGCTTTTTTTATAATAATTATTAGTTTGACTTGGTGGCACATATTCTAGTCATAAAAATCAAAAGGTTAGGCCAATGCACCTTTGGTATTTCTCCTATCAATATCATAAACAAAGCACACAAAGCTGCATACAACTTTTCATGGCAGGAAGACATAATTCATATCAAGGAATCTACTGCAAATTCAATATAAGTTATGAAGATTAACTTCTTTAATTCTTATATGATCAAAACAATCAAATGCGTTTGATGGAAAGACAAGATTAACTTCTTATATAAACAAGTTTTTCACATAATAGTTAACTTCATTCCCATCAATTGCACATTATATTCTCATTTTTATGATTGATGTCAATCTTATAATTTTACATCAAGTTCATTTCCTAGATGACATTTTTTAAGAGGAGAACTAGATTCTTCTAGCATTGAAAACATTAAATGAGGCTCATGATTATCAAACGCACATAAATAAAGTGCATAAATGGTTAAGATCAGAACATACTTCATGATGATCCCTAGACAGGTTCTAGCATCTAATATATGAGTCTCATATATTGAATCACGAGATTCATCAATAGAGGAGAGTACAAATTAGAAGGTTGATCCAAGATATGTAATTATACTTGTAGTTATGAAATTCACAAGATTAGTCACATTTACATGTAATTAGGCATGGTACAATAAATTCGACAACCTCTTTACGTGCATAAGTTATCATTATCTCAAAGAACATATCGTCAATCTGGATCTTAAATGCAAAATCTCTCCTTGTTGATGTCGTTTTTTCTAGAAGTACTTCTAATATATTTTTATTTTTTTGTGGTTTAAGAACATCCTCATTGAATGTTGTTCCTCATATGATTCATCTTCATCATAAATCACTTTTCTTAAGCCAGCACAACCAATCATCCTCACCCACGGTTGTCAAGTGAACTACCTGAAATAAATAAAATAAAAATCAAATGTAAAATCAAATAAAAAGAAATTTGTAGATTAAATTCTTAACTTAAATTTAGAGGCAACATTATTAATCCTCGATCGCAACGGCCCCTAAGATGGGTTTAGATTTGTTCCACCAAAAATATAGTTGCAAATGGACATCGGTCAGTTGTATTACTTTAGAATCAGATCCCTGGAGAAAGAAAATTACACTATAAGTTTTGTCAATATAAGAATTAAGCTAGCACAAAATAAAAGATGGAGTTTTGTTTTTTACTTTACAGGAACTAAAACAATATTAAAACAGTACGAAAGCTATAAAAACGGGATGTTGGGTGTCAGAGAATTCTAATGGGTTCATGGTTTAGATTATTCAAACATCAGGAACTGCATGCATCCATAGATATTTTCATCCTAGAACTTGAAACACTACAATTCGGTAGTTCTACTCACATGGCCTCAACTCGATTCATGATATTAATTCTAAATCATATTTTCATAAACAAGTAAATTCAATAATACAGAGATGCAAAAGATCTTGACGGATATCGATCGATCTAAACTTGGTCGATCGTTCTCTTCTTCTTCTAGTCGGTCTTGGAGATTTACGCACAAACGAACATATAAACGATCGATCGATCGTTGAATGCTTGGATCGATCGATCTCTTCACTTCAAAGGGTATGCAAGTTTGATCATCATTTGAGCCCATTCCTCCGAGCGACACGTTCTTATCATTCTCGCATCGTTGCACTAGCTACTGGTGTCTTCGCAAACTCCGAAAAACATTTCTAACTTGCTTTGTATCCTCTGAAAAACCAAAAATAGAAAACATCCTAGAATACTAATGCATATGAGCCTAAATGTGTCCTAAAATGTGAATTCTAATGGTTAACTCATGCGATTTATGTACAAAATTATCTATTAAAACTGCCAAAATGTGGGTTTATCAACTCCCCCAGGCTTATCTTTTTGCTTGTCCTCAAGCAAATAACTAGAAATAGGAAAGGTAATAAACCTCCTGGAACTCAGAGCCAAGCCACATTGGTCAAATATCCTGCTCAACATCAAAGCTAATAGTTCTCGAATGCAAAGTGTGCAAGTTTACTTAAAAATCTTAGTCATGCCCATTACAAATTATCTCAGATCAAACTCAATCTACACAATGCATTCAGATCAACCAACTCTTTTAACATTAATTAAACTTGAAACTCGTGAATCATGCTAGACACTTTCAATGAACTCATTTGGCTAAGGGTAACGTCAAGAGATAAAAATGATCTCTTCTTCCATAGGTTTTGAAAGCTAAATGTAGGGATCTCTCAAAAAAAAAAATGGAATGAACTTTAGAAGAATGCAAAACGTAAGATCCAATAAATGCATACAAGACTAGATTCTCATCTATCCGAAGTATACTACTCACTGAAATACATACCCAAGCAAATATTATTCTCCAGAATGATCTTAATTCTACCCTTAGAAAGGCATTGCTAACTTAAATATTGTCTTTAAGATCAGTAATAAAATCTTCATTCAACTTTTCTTTCTAGGAGAGAGGTTAATTCTAATCTGTCTAGCGGGTTTGAATTCTCTTTTAGCTGGTTCTTTTCTTTTTTTTCTTTTTTTTTTTACTTATTTTGCAAGAACATTTTTCTACTCCAGAAATTTCATCACTATTTCCAATACCCTTTACTAGACTTTTGTCTCTTTATTTTTCTTGTATCCTTTTCTCTCTTGAAGTGTTTACCTTAATTAGCTTTTCTATTTCAAAATCATTGGTTACCCATTCCTTTCTTCCTTTCAAGTATCTACCTAATCCTAGTTGGCTCAAATAGAGTGAACCAAAACTACATGAGAAGATAATCTTGTCGATTCCTACCTAACACGTTCTACCAAGTTAATTCCGAAAAAAGCCTAAAGCACTCACTAAAAGATAATGTGGTTTGAACAAACGTTAGGCTCACGGTAGGATAGTCTACTTGGATCTCAAATAGTGGTGAAAAGGTAAAAGAAATCCAAGTATGAATAGGAAAATCCATGAGATCAAATCCGGTTATCTAACCCGACAATTCTGAATTCATATTATATTCCAATAGATAAGTGATGGCATCAAATCAAGCATGTTTCAACAAAGGGTGATCTAAAAACAAAAGTTTTAGGCATGAATCAATCTTATGTTTCAACAAGAAATTTAACCAATAACTCGTCAATTGAAACTAATAAAATGAGCAATAGACTATATTAAGACAATTTCATCATGGTTCCTTATGCAAATGCAATGCAAGACTAAATGAATGATGAAAAATAAGTCATAAAAACAAAAGCGAATGCAAACATAAATATCTTCCCCCAGACTTATTTTACACTGTTCCGGTGTAAAAATAAAACTAAAGGAAACTACAAAATAAGGTAAAAATAATAAAGAGTAAAAAGTAAAACAAATGAAAGGAAGATTACTAAATCAATGGTCCTCGGGGCTCATGCTGCGACTCTGTCCTGCACCACGTCTGCGCCTGGGTAATCGAGCCTCAGAATCTGACTCCGTGTCCTCTGTGTCAGCTCATGTCCTGTGTCCAGCAACATCAGGAATGTCGTCTGCAGCTCCGGAAGGCTCACCTGTCTCCCTGGTCCGTGACCCCCTGAAGCAGGAAGATGGCTTTGGGCATCTTGTCTGAGCTATCGCCTCCCAAATCCGTCGCATCATCGAGTGGGACCTCCTGTGAAACTCCACCACCCGATCTTGGAACTCAGCATCGGTGGCACCGAAGGAGTATGGTGGAAGGTCATACTCTCCTGAATATGGGGGAAGAGCATACGCGTCCCCATGCGTCTCCTGGGTCTGTGGGGGGTAATAATCGGGGACTCTGTCGTCCTCATGGTGGGGATAAGATGCATATGCCCTGGGGGAGCTGCCCCGGCGTCGCGACTCAGTGCTAGGCTGATGTAGGCGCTCCGGTAAAATGGTGAACTCCAGATTCGCCCTAGAGCTCAGGGCAGTGAAGTCGTGGAGAGCGAGCTTGCAGAACTGGGTGGCTCCTGCGCGATCCTGGAACTGGCAAATGTAGCCTGGCTTAAGGATGCCACTGTTCCGGAAGTGCTGCTCATCGAAGAGTGCGATCTTGTGCTCGCTGGGTGTGGAGCCAAGATCAATCTCATGGTGCATAAACAGAGGAGTCAGGATGCTCCCAATCCGCTCGACCTTGTTGTTCACCATGTTGTGGCCGCGGGCTTACTTGGAGACGAGGTTCTCTGCAAAGATCGCACCCAGGTTAGTGCGTAGCATGATCGGTGGAGGGCTGGTGTAAGTGGTGTGTGCAGACGAAGGGAGTACGAAGTAAAGTAACATCAGCTCATCTTTCATCACCGCTCCGGACTCTTCCTTGGCAAACAAGGTGTTTCCAAGGATTTTCGCCACCACTCGAACCATGGGGTTCCGAATGTGGGTCAGCTTAGCTGACCTGGACTCATAGTCTTCTGGGCCAATCAGGTTCCACAGCTCGACGGCCTGTGGGAAATCAGAGGGCCAACTGCACAGCTCCTGAGTTCTATCGAACCCGTATACGTCGCAGAGTTCCCAAAGGGAAATCTCGTATAATACTCCGCTAGAAAAGTGCGATAGTGTCCCCTCACTGGCAGCTGGGATACCTCCATCTTGATTGCAGAGCTTAGCAGAGGCAAGGAACTGGCGTATCAACTCCGGGAACAGTGGGTATGTCTGATACGCGAAAGTGTCTAGTCCAAGCCTCTGCAGCATAGCTCGGACCTCCTCTCGAATAACCATCCACTCCAGGGTTCTCTCACAGACAAAACAGGTGGGCACCATCTCGATGCGCAGCAGCCCGTTGTAGAACATGCAATGATGGTGCGTCCACGCCTCTCCATGGCGGTAATTCTGATACCGCAAGTCTCGCTGTATCTCTCGAATAGTAGTGTGCGGGATCAACTCCGTCCGCCAATTCTGCCCATCGTCCGGATAGAAAGGTGTGTTATCCAGGCGAGGACACATATATGATGTGGTCTTTGGAACATCGTAGTAGGGTCTCTGAGGTGAAGTGGATGCGGTAGACCTGTTCTGTCTCTTACGTGTCTGATCACCTCTAGCCATATCTGCAAAATAGAAGAACAAATCAAAATTTTTGTAAAATGTAATCAGAGGATTGATCGATTGACATTGGGAACGATCTTTCTGAAATGGGATCGATCGATCGAAACTCGTATGATTGATCCTGAATATGTACGGCTTATTTTAATGAAACCGATCGATCCGTCCTGTGATAGATCGATCGATCTCAGGGATTTACGCAAGTTCATCCTATTTATCGATCAATTATATTTATACCGACCGACCGACAACACAACCGACCGATCGGTCTATCGACGATCAGATCGATTGATCGTTGAATGGATCGTCGATCGCGGACCGTTCGACAGACACCCACACGGGTTTCCCCAAATTACTCTTAAATCGGTATAATCAATGATTGGTTACTATCCAATCGACCTAATATACTCAGATTAACTATCAATTCCTTCGAAAACAACCTAGAAATCTATATTTATAGGTTTTTGTAACTAAAAATGCCGAATTGAAAAAGAGAGATTTGAGAGTCATACCTTTGCAGATTGAATGTGAAAGTTGTATAAATATGTAGAGCTTGAAAAACCAATCGAATTACACCTAAAAATCGTTCAAATCGGTGGAGAAATGAAGAATTTAGGTTGAAAAATGTTTGAGAGGTTTTATTTTGCGAGAGAGATGATGAAATTTTGGGAAATTCTTGTTTTTGATCATTTGTGATCGAATATTTGTATTTAAAACTTGTTTTTCCGGTTCGATTTAAGTAAAATCAAACCCTGTTTACTTACCTGGAAAGTGATCGATCGGTCGGAATGTAGATCGATCGATCGGAAGTGTTCACGGCGTGTTGCAATCGATTGTGCGATCGATCGATCATATGCGGGTAGATCCATCTTGTTGAACGACGGCTTTTTTCACTTTTGGGTCGATCGATCAATCCGTGAGGGGACCGACCGATCGTGTTCTACGGATTAGAATCCTTCAACATCAGATCGATCAATCTGGTGCATCCGGTCGATCGTTGCTAAAGCCTAAAAAATTTGGATTTATGGCGATCGATCGATTGCAGATAACATTGATCGATCGTGCTGCTTGTCAACTGTTCATCAAGCGAAACAAAAACTAGATCAGTAAAACTAAATTCTAAACTACAAAAAAGCATAAATATTTACATGAAGATACATGGGTTGCCTCCCAAGAGCTCTTGTTTAATGTCACTAAGCTTGACGACCTGAGATTCGAACTTATGCGAGGAGAGGTTCTGAGAGAGAAACTTGCAGGTTCTCACTCTTGTCTTTGGTTGCCAAGTAAAGTTTGCATCTCTGCCGATTGACTGTGAATTCTCCCCCAGACTTATTCCAAAGGACCACCGCTCCATAGGGTCTGACTTTTTTAATAACAAATGGTCCTGACCATCTTGATTTTAACTTTCCCGTAAAGAGTTTCAGTCTGGAGTTGAAGAGCAGGACTTGGTCTCCTTTTTTGAAATCTCGTCTCAAGATCCTTTTGTCATAGAAAGCTTTTGTTTTCTCCTTATAGATCCTTGAGCTCTGATATGCTGCTTGCCTTGTCTCCTCAAGTTCTTCCAGATCAATCAGACGTTTTTCCGAAGCTGTCTTGATGTCAAAGTTGAGAAACTTAGTAGCCCACAATGCTTTGTATTCCAGCTCTACTGGGAGATGACAGCTCTTTCCATACATCAGATTGAATGGAGTGGTGCCAATGGGGGTCTTATAAGCAGTTATGTATGTCCATAATGCATCATCAAGCTTAGCTGCCCAATCTTTTTGGGATTTACCGATTGTTTTCTCAAGGATCTCTTTAATCTGTCTATTCAAAACTTCCACATGTCCAGATGTCTGATGATGATAAGGTGTAGCCAATTTATGTTTGACTCCATGCTTCTTGAGCAAGTTTTCAAAAACTTTGTTGATGAAGTGGCTTCCCCCATCACTGATCACAACTCTTGGGATTCGAAATCTAGGAAAGATTACACTCTTGAACAGCTTGATAACCACATTCGCATCATTAGTAGGACTGGCAACCGCTTCCACCCATTTAGAGACATAATCAACTGCCACTAAGATGTATTTGTTGTTGTAGGAGGATGAGAATGGTCCCATGAAGTCAATCCCCCACACATCAAATATCTCAACCTCAAGAATGAGGTTCTATGGCATCTCATTTCTCCTTCTCATATTACCTTTTTGTTGACATACATCACACCTAGTAATATGGTCATGAGTATCTTTAAACATCGTAGGACACCAGAACCCAGGCTGCAGTATCTTCTGGACAGTCTTGAAGGTAGCAAAATTTCCACCATATTCAGAACCATGACAGTGAGTCAAGATTCCTGCTACTTCTTCTTCAGGAATACAACTTCGAAAAAGATGGTCCTTGCACTGCTTATAGAGGTATGGCTCATCCTAGTAGTATTGTTGGACATCTTGGAAGAATTTCTTGTTGTTGTATCCTTGGAGTTCTGGAGGTGGGATTCCGCATAACAGGTAGTTCACAAATACCAAGGAAGACTCAGCTCAACGGCATTAGTCTCTAAGAGGTTGTCTAACTCGTTGTCTATAATCTAAAGCATCTGAATTGTATGAATCTGCTCTTCAGGAAACGAGTCACTGATAGGCAGAATTTATGGAATCCTCATTCTAGATATATGATCAGCAAATCCATTTTCAATTCCTTTCTTGTCTTTGATTTCTAAGTCGAACTCTTGCAGAAGTAGTATCCACCTCAAAATTCTCGGTTTGGCATCCTTCTTAGCCAGTAAATGTCTCAATGCAGCATGATCAGTGTGTACTATCGCTTTAGAACAAACAAGATATGTTTGGAACTTCTCAAACGCATATACAATCGCTAGTAGTTCCTTCTCAGTTGTAGCATACTTCGTATGGGCATCATCTAGTGTTCTGCTGGCGTAATAGATCACATTCAACTTCTTATCCTTCTTCTGTCCCAAAACTGCTCCCACAGCATAATCGCTTGCATCACACTCACCTCAAATGGGTGATCCCAGTCTGGTGGCTGCACTATTGGGGCACTTGTCAAGGCTTCTTTCAGCTTTAAGGAAGCTATCATGCACTCCTCATCAAACATAAACTCTGTATCCTTGCACAGAAGTCTTGTGAGTGGTCTGGCAATGCTAGAGAAGTCTTTAATAAACCTTCTGTAGAACCAACATGCCCGAGAAAACTCCTAATTTCTTTTATAGATTTCGGAGGTGTGAGTCTGGTCATGACGTCAATTTTGGTTTTATCTACTTCTATCCCCGCTTCTGAAATCTTGTGTCCAAGCACAATCCCCTCTTTTACCATGAAATGATATTTATCCCAATTCAGAACGAGGTTTATTTCCTCGCATCTTTTAAGTACCCTGCACAAATTCGAAAGACACACAGCAAAAGAAAAACCATACACAGAGAAACCATCCATGAATACTTTCATTATCTCCTCAATCATCTCAGAGAAAATAGACATTACACATCTTTGAAAAGTCGCAGGAACGTTACATAGTCCAAATGGCATTTTCCTATAAGTGAATATACCATAAGGATAAGTAAATTTGTCTTTTCCTGATCCTGATGGTGGATGGGTATTTGGAAGAATCCAGAATACCCATCTAGAAAACAGTAGTATAAATGATTAGCAAACCTTTTTAACATCTGATCAATGAATGGTAATGAAAAATGATCTTTCCTAGTCGATGCATTCAGTTTTCTATAGTCTATGCACATCCTTTGACCAGTGATAGTTCTTGTTGATATCAATTTATCTTTCTCATTTCTAGTCACAGTGATACCTCCTTTTTTTGGAACTACATGCATAGGAGATACCAATTACTATCTGAAATGGGATAAATGATTGATCCTAGTAATTTTAAGATTTCTTTTTTAACTACCTCTTGTAAATTTGGATTCAATCTCCTCTGATGTTCTATTGATGACTTAGAGTCATCTTCTATATATATTCTATGCATGCATAATGATTGGGGAATTCCTTTGCTGTCTCCTAAAGAGTAACATAAGACTTTCCTATACTTTTTAAGCTCATACAATAACATAGACGTTTCATTATCAGACAGAGAAGCACTAACAATTACCGGGTAAGTAGAGTTTGTTCCAAGAAAAGCATACCTTAGCCCAGGTGGTAGTGGTTTGAGTTCCAGCTTTGGTGCATTCTCCTCACTTCAATCGTCATTACTGCTAGTCTTACCATTGCTAGCTTCTGGAACTTCCAACTTTGATTTAATCTATCCTATCAGCGGTTTATGAGAGTCCAGAATCCGCTCATACTGCTCCACTTCCTCGTTAATCTTTGTTGATTTCACAGACTCCTTGGTAAGAGCTAATTGAAGAGAGTCTTCAACAGCTAACTCCTCCAAATACTCTTCTACCATTCCTCCAGCATCTCAATGTAAAAGACCTTCTTCTCTATCGTAGGCTTCTTCATGACCTCCATTATGTCGAACTTTAATATTGAGGATCCCAAGTTCATGTCGATAAACCCTTTCTTCACATCAATAATAGCTCCAGTTATGGCTAGGTATGGACGCCCAAGGATGATTGGATCTGTAGGTTCGTCATCCATTTCTAATACCACAAAATCGGTGGGGATTATGCAGTCTCCTACCTTTAGAGGCAAGTCTTCTAGAATACCAATGGGATACCGGATAGACCTGTCTGCCAGCACCAGTGAGATCCTAGTATTCTTGAAGTCTGTCAACCCTAATTTCTTCGACACAGTCAGTGGCATCAGAGTGACACTTGCTCCCAAATCAACCAGACATTTCTCGAAGCTTAGAGGTCCAATAGAGCAAGGTAATGTAAAGCTTCCAGGGTCTTTGAGCTTCCTAGGCAGATTGTTCTGAATTATCGCGCTGCACTCATGATTCATTTGTACCATAGCTTCCTCCAATGCTTTCTTCTTGGTCACTATGTCTTTAAGAAGCTTGTTGTAGATTGTACAGTCTAGAACAAGGTCCATGAGTGGCATTGTGACTTGAACTGTTCCCAGCAGCTTCTTGAACTTCTCAAACTGCTTTTCTATGATTTGCTTCTTGAATCTTCCAGGGAATGGAAGTTTTGACTCATAAGGTGGGAGCACAAAATCAGCTGTCTCCCTTGTAGCTTTGCCCTTGTCAGCTTTGGCATTCACAGCGATGCCTTCTTCCGCAGGAGGTTCTTCTTCAGCTTCTTCGCCAACTATCTCTTCTGCTGCTGTCACAGTAGGTGTGTCATCCAATCTAGATTTATTCCCTGTTGCTTCTCCACTTGGCAGTTCCTTTCCACTTCTCAATGTTATGGCTTTGCAGTATTTCTTAGGATTAGGTTCAGAATGTCCAGGTAGAACCCTTTTTCCATTGCTTCTTGAGGATGAAGCCACCTGAGCAATCTGATTTTCCAGTCCTTTTACATGCGTCGCCAGTCCTTCAAACTTGGAGTTCAGATCATTGTAATAAGCTTTCATCTCAGCTATCTCTTTCTTTGTTCCCCCTTGTCCTTCAAGCAGCTGCTTCAGCATGTTCTTCACTTCATCATCTTGAGGATGTTGATTTGAATTGCCTCCCCTCTGCTGGAAGTTGTTGAGTTGTGGTCTTGGTACATAGTTGTTGTTTGAAGGGGCTTGATTGCCAAAGTTTGAGTATCCTTTGGATTGGTTGTTCGCTTGCCCTTGATAGCTCCCTTGGTTGCTGTAATTGTTCCTCTGGAAGTTCCCTTGACCTTGTTGGTTGAAAGGTCTAAGTTAGAAGTTATTTTGTCCTTGCTGGTTTGGTTGCTTAGACTGATAGCTCTGACCCTGATTCTGATACCCCTGTCCTTGCATCTTCAGGATCGGTGGATAGACCTGATCTTGTGGGTTCTCCACATTCTGGCTCCTGTAGGACAGGTTATTGTTGTAAGGCTTATATTGATAGCCTCCCTGATTTCCTACATAACTAACTTCTTCAGGGTTTTCTTCCAAGGTCTCCATTGTAGGGTCTTGATAGTCCGGTTGGTAGGCATCTTGTTGATTCACAAAGTGGACTTGTCTCTGGTTTAAGTTCAGCACCTTGTCAAGCCTGTCAAGCTTTTCGTTGATCTCCTTAAGCTTCTGATCTTCCAGCTTTACACCTCTTGATGACATATCATAGTCCTCGCTGTAGCATTGGTTACTTTGAGCTAGGTTCTCAATCAGCTGCTATCCTTGGTGAACATCCAAGTTAGTGAAACTCTCATAGCTTGTTGGTACGGCCCTGGTTGTTTTAAAACCAAAGGATCGACTTGAAGGAAAGAATGATGACGAATTTGAGGAGGTTACTAAATCTCCTTATAGCTGAGGTTTGATGATGATTGGATGGAGGCTACTAGCTCTCCAATTTAGATGTGAATGGCGATGGTTTTTTTTGGATTCCACTAGCACATGTTCACCCTGCTCAGAGCTATGAAATTTTACAGCAGATTACTCTACTCTTAAGTGAATGAAGGATCGATGTTCTTAGACTGAACAGAGAAAACAAGAAGCAAAAGTGCTTTAATGTTTTTAATAAAATTCGATGTGTGTATACAAAAGGGGGGTGAATGCCTTTTTAAAGGCAGAAAACCCTAACAAGAATTATTCCACCAAAAAGAATATCCTAACTAACTTATCCTAACAATAAAAATCCTATCTAATAAAAACCCCAACAGATTTTATTATTCTAATCTATTAATCTGGTTTAAATTAAGTGATTATTTACAAACCAATAAATTAAACTAATTGGTTGGTTTAATTTTAGACTCTCCTTCTCTCTCCAATTCGATTTTTGTCAAGGCATGAAGGGTCTTTTTAGGGCTTTGCTCATTGATTTTGTTAATGGGCCAAACCATAATTCTTTTTCTTCTTGGTCCTGGGCTTGGGCTTAACTCCTTGTCTTCTTGGATTTGGACTTGGGCCGTACATCTTTCTCTTCCATTTTGTTGATCTTTGGGCAATGAGTATTGCTTGGTTGGGTTTGGGTCATGATCCGGTTCGGGCGACGGGTTCACAGGTCGGTCAGGGTTCAGGTCGAGTCGATGGTCATGGGTCACGGACGGGTCTTGGTCAGGACGATGGTCTTGGGTCATGGACGGGTCATAGCCGGATCGTGGGCTGTCTAAGTCGGGTCGAGATGTATTCCAGACGGGTCAAAGGTCGGATTGCTGGTCAGGCTGGTCGGATTGGTCGGGTTGCTGGTCAAGCTGGCCGGGTTGGTGGTCAGGTTGTCTGTCGGGCTGGTCAGGTGGCTTCGCTGTCGTCATGCCGGGTCGTGGGCTGTGTCCATGTCCAGACTTGGTCGGGTGAAACGCGGACGGGTTCAGTTGCTGGTCAGGTGGCTTCGCTGTCATCATGTCGGGTTGTGGGCTGTGTCCATGTCCGGACTTGGTCGGGTGAAACGCAGACAGGTTCGGTTGCTGGTCAGGCTGGCCGTGGTTCGTGGCCAGTCCATGTCCCACGTTCGTGGGCAGTCCATGTCCCGCACCGATTCTGATCCGTTCTTCTTCCTCTTCTTCATTCTCCTCTTCCGTTGAATCCAAGTCCGCTGTTGTCGCAAGAAAGTGCTGTTCATTCCAGGTCGCACCATCCCCTCCTCCTTTAAAAGGATTTGACTTCAATTCCAATTCATCTGCAACAAAAGGAATTAAGTCAGACACATTAAAAGTAGAACTTATAGAATACTTACCTTGGAGGTCTATTTGGTAAGCATTATTGTTGATTCTTCGTAGGACTGAAAATGGTCTATCTACTCTTGGCATTAATTTCGATTTTCTCTCATTTGGAAATCTTTCCTTCCTTAGATGAATCCAAACGAGATCTCCAGGTTCTAGTACTAGTTCTTTTGGACCCTTGTTTTTCTTCTTGGTATACATCTTAGTCCTTTCGTCAATATTTTTCTTAACCTACTCATGCAAAGACTTAACAAACTCGGCTTTCTTTTTGCCATCAAGGTTAGTCTGTTCCTTTATAGGTAAAGCAAGTAAATCTAAAGGGGACAATGGGTTAAAACCATATACTACTTGAAAAGGAGTGAGTTTTGTAGCTGAATGTATTGATCTGTTATAGGCAAATTCAACATGGGATAAACAATCCTCTCAAGTTCTAATGTTCTTTTTAATAATAGCCCTTAAAATGGTGGATAAGATTCTATTTACTGACTCCGTTTGACCATCAGTTTGTGGATGACAAGTTGTGGAAAATAATAACTTAGTGCCTAACTTTCCCTAAAGGGTTCTCTAGAAGTGACTAAGGAATTTAGTATCCCTATTTGACACAATTGTCCTAGGCATTCCATGTAATCTAACAACTTCCCTAAAGAACAAGTCTGCCACCAAAACTGCATCATATGTTTTATGACAAGGTATGAAATGGGCCATTTTAGAAAACCTATCAACCACCACAAAGATAATGTCCTTTCCTTTCCTAGTTCGAGGTAATCCTAAAACAAAGTCCATGGAGATATCTATCCAAGGATGATCAGGTATAGTAAATGGAGTATAAAAACCTATGGACTGTACCTTGGATTTAGCTTGTTTGCACTCGACGCATTTTGAGCACACCTTCTCCACGTCCTTTTTCATGCTGGACCAGTACAGATGCTCTTGTAATGTAGCCAATGTCTGAGCAACACCAAATTGTCACATTAAACCACCTCCATGTGCTTCCCTAACATATAATTCCCTAATGGTTCCACATGGTACACAAAGTCGATTATCTCGAAACAAATATCCCTTGAATTGATAAAATCTTCCCTGGGCATGAGTGTCAGTGTCTTTAAACAATTCTCCAAAGTTAGGGTCATTAGTTAACAAGTTTTAAGATGCTCAAAACCCAATAATTTTGTTTCCATCGAAGATAAGAGAGCATATGTTACTATGTTCTCCTTACCTTGTTTGTAATGGATGACATAGAGAAAAGTTTCAATAAATTTCATCCATCGTGCATGTCTTTTGTTCAGTTTTTGTTGTCCCTTGAGGTGTTTGAGAGATTCGTGATCTGTGTGAATTACAAACTCTTTAGGCCAGAGGTAATGTTGCCACATTTGTAGGGCCCTCACTATAGCATAAAGCTCTTTTTCATAGGTAGGATAATTAAGAGTCGCTCCTCCTAACTTCTCACTAAAATATGCTTTGGGTCTCCTTTCCTGCATCAATACAGCACCAATTCCAATTCCTGAGGCATCACATTCAATCTCAAAACTTTTTGAAAAGTCTGGTAATACAAGTAAAGGGGCATTAGTCAACTTCCCTTTCAGCAATTCGAATGCCTCTACTTGGGCTGGTCCCCAAGTGAATCTCACGGTTTTCTTAATGACTTCTGTAAGTGGAGCTGCAATGATACTGAAGTCTTTCACAAATCTTCTATAGAATCCAGCAAGTCTATGGAAACTTCTCACTTCTCCTATGTTTTTAGGCGTGGGCCACTCCCTGATTGCCTTTACTTTCTCCTCATCTACCTGGATACCTTGAGAAGTAACAACAAAACCTAAAAAGACTAGGTTATCTGTTTCAAAAGAGCATTTCTTTCTGTTTGCATACAAGGTTTCCTTTCTTAAAACATCTACAACATGTCTAAGGTGATCAAGATGCTCTGTCATGTTCTTACTATAAATCAAAATATCAACAAAACAGACTACTACAGATCGTCCTATGAATGTCCTTAAAACATGGTTCATTAATCTCATAAAAGTACTAGGTGCATTAGTAAGTCCAAAAGACGTAACTAACCATTCGTACAATCCTAATTTTGTTTTAAAAGCAGTTTTCCATTCATCTCCTTCTTTCATTCTAATCTGATGATAACCTCTTTTCAAGTCTATCTTAGAAAAGATGCAAGATTCATATAACTCATCAAGCATATCATCCAAACGAGGGATATGGTGTCTGTACTTAACTGTGATGTTGTTTATGGCTCTGCAATCTACACATGCGCCAGCTACCATCTTTCTTAGGCACAAGCAAGACTGGTACTTCACAATGGTGTAGACTCTCACGGATGTGTCCTTTCTCTAATAGTTCATTGACTTGCCTTTGAAGTTCCTTTGTCTCCACATGATTGGTTCTGTAAGCCGGTCTGTTTGGAAGAGTGGCGCCTGGCACAAAGTCAATCTGATGTTCTATACCTCGAAAAAGAGGTAGTCCCACGGGTTGGTCTTCTGGAAACACATCCCTGTACTCTTGCAATAGAAACTCAATTTCTCTCGGCATTTCTGGAGTCAGGTTAGTACTACTAGTTAGTAATTCCTTATAATCTAGCAACATAATAAATTGTTGATCATTTAAAGCATGTTTAACATCACTAGGAGTAGCAAAAAGACTGTAGTGAGTTACCTTAGCAAGTTCATTGGTGTGTTTGTCCTGGTTCAAGGTTGTTGCTTCTTCTCTCCTTTGCTTCAGCTGCATCTGGTCGTGATGCACCTCCTGGGGTGTGAGGGGTACCAGTGTGATCTGTTTACGTTGGTGTTTGAAAGAATGTCTGTTGGTGAAACCGTCATGGATGGCTCTCTTGTCATATTGCCAAGGTCTTGCCAATAGTATGTGACTGGCTTCCATAGGCAACAAATCACAAGTGATCTGGTCTTGGTATTTGCTAATGCTTAAAGGTATTTCCACTTGTTCTGTCACTTTCATTTCTCCTTCTTCATTGAGCCACTGTAGCTGATATGGTCTAGGATATTTGTGAGTAACCAAGTTGAGCCGGTCCACTAGTGTTTGACTAGCTACATTTGTACAGCTCCCTCCATCAATAATCAAGCTACACACTCTTTCGTGAATGAGGCATCATGTGTGGAATAAATTCTCCCTCTGTTCCTGCACTTTAGGTTGTGTACTCAAAGTTCTCCTAGTCACCAACAATTGTCCTTGAACAAGGTAAGCTTCATTCTCTGTGTCTGACTGGTCATCTTTTGATGTCAACTCTCCATTCTCTAAGATAAGCATAACCCTTTTGTTTGAGCACTCATTTGCATAGTGTCCAAATCCCTGACATCTGAAACACTTGATGTTCCTGGTTCTTGTTGGAGGTGTTTGGGTTGCTGGTCCTTTGCCCTTATCTTCATGTGGAGGAGGAATAGTAGGTCCCTCTCTGGCCTTGACAGGTGTCTTGAAAGATGAACCTCCCTGCCTATCATCCCTGTTGTAAGGCGATTTAGAGGTTGAAACATAGGAATTCCTTGTATTGCTCCTTCTTTTGTTTTGTTGTTCAATAAGGATGGCCTTGTGAAGTAGTTCATCCATGTCCTCATACTCCTGCAACTCCAATCGATCCTGAATGTCTCTTTTAAGAACTCCTTGAAATCGTGTCATACTAGCCTCCATAGTCTCATCTATTTCAACATTGATCATGAGACTCTCCATCTCTTGGTGATAATCCTCCACACTCCTTATTCCTTGGGATAGTCTCCTTAGTTTCTGATGAAGATCTCTTCCATAGTGGATTGGCACAAATATCTTCCTCATCATGGTTTTCATTTCATACCAAGATGTGATATGGGGCTCTCCATTACGTAATCTAGTAGTGGCAATCTGTTCCCACCAGTTGATGGCATACCCATCGAATTCTGTTGCTGATATCTTCACCTTCTTTTCCTCAAAACAGTTTTGGTAGCTAAAAACTATTTCAATCTTCTTTTCCCATTCTAGATAGGCATCTGGATCATTCTTTCCTGAAAAAGGGGGAATTCGAAGCTTGAGTCCTCCTAGGCTGTTTTCTGGTCTCAGCTCCTGGGGTTGGTGTTGATCTCCACTTTCATCCGTGTATCCATGGGTTTCCTCTTCATCTAGCCTGGTTCCTTGCCTAGCTCTCACCCTTGCGCCTCTCCCAAAGCGCCCTCCTCCTCAGATTGGTCTTCCTCCACGAGTTGGTCTACCTGCAAGGGGATCAACTCCATAGAAAAATTTATTAGCTTGGTTAGCTCTGTTTTCAAAAGTAACTTTAAGCCGTCTAGTTATATCATCCATCATGACATCCATTTGCAACTGATCAAACCTATGAGGTCGTGTGGTTCCCTCTCCTCTAGGGGTTTCTTCATTTGGATTCTTCATTCTCCCTGAAATAACTCCCAAAATATCAGATTAGATCAAAGCCCAATCACCTAAGATGTAGAGCTAATCCTATTGAAACTTAAGATAGAAAGATTGCAAGATTTTTTTCGTCAGCTGATTAACCTACTCCTAGCAGAGTTTCTCTTCCGCTCTTTTTTTTTGATTTTTTTTTTTAAATAAAGATCCTTTCTTTAGATCATTTGTATTTCAGGAAAGGCTCAGCTGACTTACAAAAGATAGAAAAATAAGAATTTGTTTATGAAACTAAAAAATGAAAAGAAATTGATGATGGTTTTGAAATCAAGGTGATTTCACAAACCCTAACCTTCAAGAGGTTCTGATACTACTTGGTGTGGCCCTGGTTGTTTTAAAACCAAAAGATCGACTTGAAGGAAGGAACGATGGTGAATTTGAGGAGGTTACTAACTCTCCTTATAGTCGCGGTTTGATGATGATTGGATGGAGGCTACTAGTTCTCCAATATAGATGTGAATGGCGATGGTCTTTTTTGGATTCCACTAGCACAAATTGACCCTGCTCAGAGCTATGGAATTTCACAGGAGATTACTCTACTCTTAAGTGAATGAAGGATCAATGTTCTTAGGCTGAACAGAGAAAGCAAGAAGCAATAGTGCTCTAATATTTTTAATAAAATTTGATGTGTGTATACAAAGGGGAGGTGAATGCCTTTTTAAAGACAGAAAACCCTAACAAGAATTATTCCACCGAATGGAATAATCTAACTAACTTATCCTAACAATAAAAAATTTATCTAATTAATTCATAAATCCATGCCAACAGATTTTACTATTCTACTATATTAATCCGGTTTAAATTAAGTTATTATTTACAAACCAATAAATTAAACCAATTGGTTGCTTTAATTTTAGAATCTCATTCTCCTTCCAATTCGATTTTTGTCAAGGCATGAAGGGCATTTCTTTGGGTTTTGCTTCTTGATCTTGTTAATGGGCCAAGCCATAATTCCTTTTCTTCTTGGTCCTGGGCTTGGGTTTGACTCCTTGATCTTATTATTGGGCCAAGTCCTAATTCCTTGTCTTCTTGGATTTGGACTTGGGCCATACCTCTTTCCCTTCCATTTTGTAGATCCTTGGGCCATGAGTATTGCTTGGTTGGGTTTGGGTCATGATCCGGTTTGGGCGACGGGTTCACAGGCGGGTCAGGTTTCAGGTCGGGTCGATGGTCATGGGTCACGGACGGGTCTTGGCCGGGTCGATGGTCTTGGGTCACGGACGGGTCATAGTGGGCTGTCCAAGTCGGGTCGAGATGTATTCCAGACGAGTCGAAGGGCGGATTGCTGGTCAGGCTGGTCGGGTTGGTCGTGTCGCTGGTCAGGCTGGCCGGGTTGGTGGTCAGGCTGTCTGTCGGGCTGGTCAGGTGCCTTCGCTGTCGTCATGCCGGGTCGTGGGCTGTGTCCATGTCCGGACTTATTCGGGTGAAACGCGGACGGGTTTGGTTGCTGGTCAGGTGGCTTCGCTGTCGTCATGCCGGGTCGTGGGCTGTGTCCATGTCCGAAATTGGTCGGGTAAAACGCGGACGGGTTCGGTTTCTGGTCAGGCTGGCCATGGTTCGTGGCCAGTCCATGTCCCGTGTTCTTGGGCAGTCCATGTCCCGCACCGAGTCTGATCCATTCTTCTTCCTCTTCTTCATTCTCCTTTTCCGTTGAATCCAAGTCCTCTGTTGTCGCAAGAAAGTCCTATTCATTCCAGGTCGCACCACTTGTTGTGTCAAGAACTATTCTGAACATCTCATGAACTTCTCCGTGAAAGATTCCCAACAGTGTCAATAGAATCTATGAAATTTTTGGTGGCTTTTAGTTGAAGGCTTATCAAACCCCACTAAAGATGGTTCTCTCCTCAATTATGTGGCTCTTGTGCTTTTATGGGTATATAAGATGGTTATTTTTCAAAAAAAAAATTTTGGCAAAATCTGATGAAAAATGAAAGGTTTCCTTCTTTTTTTAGGGAGCCAAGAGAGTGCTTGACCAGTCCATTGATCTGCACCTTAAATGATCGATCGATCATTTAAGGTGCAGATCAATGGACTGGTCAAGCACTCTCTTGGCTTTCTGAGAGCACTGATCGATCGATCACATCATGACCAGGCCGATGTGGTGGTCGATCACTCTTCATTTCCACTACTTGTTCTACTTCAATGGTAAACAGACCAATATTGAGTATCTTAACTTGATCAAACATATACTTTATCTCATTCACTGATTCAATTCACTCACATAAGTAGTGGCCAATAAAATTATCCACCCTACCTGATAGAGATTTATTTATCTCCACGAGTTTCACTTGAGTGTACTAAGAAGTATCCTCAAGAGTTTACCCGAGTTAGTGACTGCAAGTGCACAGTTTGTTCCTCTCGTAGTATAAACGGGATCGATTCTCAGGGAAGAGTTGTAACACAATGGATTTAAAAAATTCTTATATAAGCTAAGAGGTTTAAGATTTGATTGTGAGTGAAACGATAAAAATTTAAACTAACTAAAGACAAAGTAAATAAATTAGCGAATGAATTAAACTAAAAATATACTAATTAAGAAGGCAATTCAACCATGGATTTGGCATTAGAATGACTAAGAGTGAGATCAAGATTTAAAATTAAATCATGAATGCGTAATTTGTAGAAACCCGTTTGCTTAAAACTAGATTTGATCAATTCCCATTGCAAACCCTAAAACTAAACGAGCATTAAAATTCATCTCAATTTTCATCAAATTCTCTAGACAACTACTTCTGCAGACTAGAATCACAAGATTTACTAGTTAAATTATCCTATGAATTCACTATCCCTTTTCCAATGGGTGAATTCGATAAACCCTTAGTTGATTCTTCCAAGATCAACCTAGCATTAAACACATCTAATAATGATGGATTACACAATTCTAGACCTAAGTATCATCTCATGATCTCAATTTCCCTAATCATCTATTCTATCCATGGCTGAATCTAAGGATCTAGTCAGACATAATAGAAGTTGCAGAGAAGACAATAAAAGATGAAGAAAACATAATTCGATTGAAGAGATTGAAGAATACAAGAATCTTTAAGAAAAATAAATATACAATTGTCTTACTAAAACACCATACATTGTTGAAGGAAGGCCTAGGGCTCTTGTTCACTTTTTCTCTCTTGGTGGCTGAATAAACACGTCTTCCTAGGTTTGCCTTAAACAACTTATTTATAGGTTCCAAAAACCTGATTTATTAAACTAAAACGACATAAAAATGAGTTATTTACGAGGATCGATCGATCGGACGAAGCGAACGATCGATCCTTTAATCCGTCGTAGACATTTTGGGCTGGTAGATCGATCGATCTTGACGGATATCGATCGATCTAAACTTGCTCGATCGTTCTCTTCTTCTTCTAGTCGGTCTTGGAGATTCACGCACAAACGGACATATAAACGATCGATCGATCGTTGAATGCTTGGATCGATCGATCTCTTCACTTCAAAGGGTATGCATGTTTGATCATCATTTGAGCCCATTCCTCCGAGCGACACGTTCTGATCATTCTCGTATTGTTGCACTAGCTACTGGTGTCTTCGCAAACTCCGAAAAACATTCCTAACTTGCTTTGTATCCTCTGAAAAACAAAAAATAGAAAACATCCTAGAATTCTAATGCATATGAGCCTAAATGTGTCCTAAAATGTGAATTCTAATGGTTAACTTATGCAAGTTATGTACAAAATGATCTATTAAAACTGCCAAAAATGTGGGTTTATCACTACCTTTTGCAAAAGAGATTTCAGGAGGAAGGGATTATACATATTCTTTGAAATCTGCAAGCTTCTCTTAGCTGATTCGGTTTGTCTACTACTTGTTCCTCTCTGGATGAGGAATCCGAAGGTCATATGATGTCAATGAGACCTTATCTCTTTTGATGTATATTTCAATTTCATCTCGGTTCTTCTTGCTGTCCATAAAATAGTATTTCAAGGGGTATCTTCTCCATGCTTTATAGATTCTTCTTCAAAAGAGATATAGAACGGCAGCTTCGTCATTAATCCATTGAATTTGAATGGCTTCTCTCTACTTATATGCCTCGTGGTTCTCTTGTCTATCTCTATGGTATTGCTGCTAAACACCGAATGTAGCAGTTCGACCTGACGGAATTGTTTACGTTTTGCTCTTCAAAAATTATAGGTTTTTCATGCACTTTTACGCTCTAGTATAGACCGCGTCTTATCATAAGTAATGATAATACTGCACTTCTTCTAAGAAGTCGATCCTTCTTCCCTAGGTGAGTCTTCGACCTGTCGGTTTTCGGCTTGAGTTAACTGAATGCCAAGTTTTGTAACACGATCAAAGAGATCATTGTTCTGGCTTCCTCTTTTGTTGTTCTAAATTTGTTGCATATTATCTTCAGCTTTCATTTGAAGTATCACAATACGTTTTCTACCCATTTTAGCTTGAGTTTGAAGCTTGTCTGTATGTGTAAAAAAGTCTAAAACTACATATTAAAAATAAATTAATCAGTATTATTAATAAAATGTTGAGTTTTAAAATTGTTAATAAAATACTGACTTTCAATTGTAATAGACTAATGTGTTTTGTTAATTTCATGTTTAAACCACATAATGAATCATATTAAATAAACAAATAACGAAAACGATAACGACAGACCGATCGATACTACTAATTTCGACAAAGCGTTATTTTTTTTTAAAAAAATATTTATGTTTTATTTTAATAGTGAGTACATCTAAGATGCCAGGGGCATGGATCAGTGGAGGAGTCGTCTCTTAGTAAAATATAAATGCACTAATAAAGGCATCATGAGACAGCCTATTTGAATAACACTATTATTGGGTCGTTCTTAAACAACAATAACCATTTATAAATAAAAAATATTGGTAACTTGGAAAGAAAAAATATAAAGATATTTGATGAACAAACTAAATTGGGAGATTTCGAAATTGAAATATTTACAGTATCAATTTTCAAAAATACTAAAATATCATATGTATTATTTTAAACATGATTTTTTATTAATCATATTTAAAAGATAATAAGCAAATTTTAGCAGGAATATTCTAAACTATCTTCTAAAATTTTATAACATATTTATAAAATTTTATAAAGTAGTTATACATATTTATTAGCGAATATATAAAGTGGAGAAAAAAATAAAAACATTAATAAATTATATTTTCAAAAAATGATGCCATAAAATTAGTTTTTCTTAAAAAATTCAAAAAAAAAATTGACTAATCTTTGTGGACATCTTCCCACGGACCAGTGGTTGATCAAGAGTTCATTAATAGTTTTACACTAGAAGATATGGGATTCAAATCCTATAAAATATAATTTATTATTAATATGCAGATTAATGGAAAGCCAGTTATATGAGATATTAAATATGGTGCATGTAAATTTTTTTGACGTAGATCTTCCTAGTGCGGCAGAATAATCTGTTATTAAGTCATTGATGTAATATTTCTAATAATTTGTAATAAAATAATAATTTATTGTGAAAAAAATGATTTGAGAAAACTATATTTCTGTTTAATAATATACTAATATTTTATTTTTTATTTTTCCATATCTTTATTACTTTTAGGGCAATGGAATCTGAAGTCTCATATATGGAGGTTTTTTTATATGTATAAATAAGTATAAATAAATAAGAATATAAAAAAGAAAATTATGATATTCTTCAAACCCTAATACTATTATAAATGTATTTATACATATAAACGATGTAGTAAAATCAAGGTCAGTACTTTTTTCTATTTTTCATTGTAACAAAATTTATATATCATTAGTATAGACTTCATATTTCTCTCTAGAGCTTATATAAAAATGCATATTAAAGATAAGTAAGGATTCATTAACATCAATATTGTAATTTTTCAACTGCTATCATTTATCATAAACATGCCCTTTTTCGATTTATAGGTTTTATTTTTGAGTGTTCGACTTTCCTGATTAAAATTAATTGCTGCAGATTGTGATCCATTCAGAAAAATTAATCACTCTAAGTTGAAAAAGTAAAAAATTTGAGTCACCCATATTTGGAAAATAGGAGTGTACAGTATATTATGACAACTATTTTATATATGTTCTGCTTGGTGAAACATAATTGTTTACGCAACAATATTAATTCTACATCCTGCTCTACCCGATTCCAATTATTAGAGTTTTTGGTCAGATTAGCACGTTTTCGACCATATTATATTATACTACCTTCTTTAAGATTAAAGCCAGCTACTGTTGACCAAAAAAAATAGCCAGCTAACTGTTTTGTCTCGCTTGATTTGTTTTCCGTCCCTTTTTAATTAATGATTAGATATGAGATGCTCAAGTCTATTTAATATAAACAAAAAAAACAAATGTGTTAAATATTCTTATGTTGTCCAATTCTGAACTCCTTTAAAAATGTTTAGAGAACTTTAAGTTACTCTTCACAAAAACAAACTCTTGTTGCGACTCTTGCTTTCGCACTTTAACGTAAAAAGAAAGAGTTGTATCATCATCAGAAGAAAGGAAGAGTAATAATGGAGAGACAGAGGAGTATAATGGAGAGACAGAAAAGCATGGAAAGCGGTTTACTCAGGAAGAGTCCTAGCATAAGAGAAAGGAAACACCCAAACGACGACGTTTATCTTGAAACCTGTTTATCATCAAGAAGATACCAAAACCATAAAGAAGCGAAGAAACATCAAAACGAAGATGATGAGTGTTCTGTTACAACCTCTGTTTGCCTCATCACCTTTATCGTCGTCACTGGCTCTTTCTGCGTTGGTTGTGGTGTGAGTAATCTTTACTTTCTTGTTTTTAATTTAAGATTGGTTCCATCAAATTGCATTCTATTAATTTATGCAATAACACTCTTTATTATTACTATTTAATTTTAGATTTTCCATGGGTTATGGGTTGATTGTCAAAAACTAACTAACTTTCCAACCACCTCTGCTCATCATCATTAATATGTTAAAAAAACAGTTTTTTTAGACAAAATTTTAGGCATTTTTGGTGAATATTGTTGTTTATAAATTGCTGAGAATATAAACTCAGATTGCAGAGAAAATGATTGCGTAAAACTGATATTTGTATTCATCACTTTCATAACATTTTATAGACTCTTAAAAACTAACAAGACTAATAACCAACTCCTTAAACTCACGGACATGCCAAGGTTTACATGACACTTATACATCTCCACAACCTTCACACTACGTCAGCTTTAGCTGAAGATCCGCCAACTAACAACGACCAATTCAACCACTAATGAGACACTGTATCTTATTGCTGAGACAAGACGACACTATAGACCTAACAAACCTTCCCTTGAACTGAACTCACCGGAGAGATCAGTTCACAACTCGTATCCCGATAGCTTCACAGACCTTTCCAAACGTGATCATCTTCAATGGTTTAGTCACCACATCCACAATCTTTCGTGTTACAATAGTCAAGTCTTAAAACTCATTTCTTAGCTAGTTTTCTGAAGAAATGATATCTTACGTTAATGTGTATCGATTTCCCATGAATTCCTGCGTTCTTTGACAATTTAATGGTAGAAGTATTGTCATAGAGAAGCACATTTTGTCATTTGCTTTGATCCCGAGCTCCTCTAAAATTCTTTTCATCCATATCACTTGAGACACACCGGTTGAGAAGCTACGTACTCTGCCTCTGTAGTTGAAGTCGTCACAATAGGTTATTTGTGAGACAAACATACTATTGCTGCTCCATAAATTAAGAACACATATCCCAATGTGCTTCTACCATCATCCCTTTCTCTCACATAATTTGAATCCGTGTAACCAATGAGCTCTGCATTTCCTCCACTCTCATACCAAATGTCATTCTCTAATGTTCCCCTTACATACCTCATTATTCTCTTGACCACAACAAGATACATTTGAGTTGGATTCGCCATAAAACAGCTGATTAAGCTGACTGCAAAGGTGAGATCAGGATGTGTTGCGATTAAGTACATCAGACTTCCCACCATTTTCTTGTAAAGCATTGAATCAACCTTTTCCCCTGTTTCAATCTCGGCCAATATTTTTTCCATGGATAGTTGGATTGCATACCGGATTGAAGTGTTGAAACTTGAACCTCTCAATTATCTCTGCTGCATATTTTCTTTGGCAAATGAAATATTCATCTTCTTTCTGCAACCCTTCTATACCCCGAAAATAATTCATCTTGCCTAGATCATTCATATCAAACTCTCATTTCATGGAGTGATTGAACTTGTTTAGTAGTTCTTTATCATCTCTGGTGAATAGAAGGTCATCCACATAGATACTCGATCAGTATCTTGCCATGCTTGCGCTTAATGAACAGAGTTTTCTCATATGAGCTACTCTCAAAACCTTCCTTGATAAAGTAAGCTTCGATTCGGATAAACCATTCTCTCGGCACTAGCTTCAGGCCATAGAGAGTCTTGTGAAGCTTATATACCAAATATTTCTTTCCCTTTACCACATATCCTTGTGGTTGCTCAAAAAATACATCCTATTTTAGCTCCCATGCAAGAAAGCCGACTTTACATTTAACTGATATATCACCTGTTTTCGTTGAGCAGCAACAGCAATGATCATTTGTACTGTGTCCATCCTGGTTACGGGTGCAAAGACCTTTGTATAGTTGATCCCGTGCTCTTGAGCGTATCCTTTCACCACTGGTCGAGCCTTCAATATTTTCACTTTTCCTTGTTCATTGAGCTTGGTTTTGTAGATCCATTTTACACCAATGGCTTTGGCATGTTCATGAAGCTCTACTAAGGTCCATGTATGGTTTTTGGTGATTGAGTTCATCTCTGCATTCATGGCCTCTTTCCACTTTGAGTGTTTTGATGCTTCAGGGAAATCTGTTGAATCTGGGATAACCATAAGAGACATAAGCTCTGCATTAATTGTCATGTTTGCTTCTGCTTCATTATCTGAAAGCTCTTCACCATTTATGTAATATGCTGCCCAGACTGGTGGCTTTCTCCTCTCCTAGTTGATGAGGTCATTATTTCTTGTTGGATTTTGTCATTACCCTCCTCAGCTTCCACATTCTGTTCATTGTCCTCTAATTCTTCTTCCATGGCTTTTGTAGTACTCATTGAATTTTAATGAGTTGTATACGCCTCCTCCATCCGTTTTTAGGCATACTATGAAGCTCCTGGTTTCTTTCTCCATAAATGTTTTGAACAGTTTGAACGTTTGAAATGTTTCAGACTTCTCCTGAACAAAATATATCCATGTTTTTCGTGTAAAGCTCGCTAGATACTTTTTCTTGTTGTTTGAAGCAGGTGAGAAAGGAAGTTTGTCCGTTGATCTCCACTTTCTCTGCTTTGGAAAAGGAGTGCAATATTGTTTCCCTTTGAAGCAGGCTTTACAAACGACTTCCTTTTGATCAAAACAGGGTAGATCAATAACCATTTCTCTTTTCTATAGCGTGTTTAGACCCTTGTGACTGAGATGTTCATATCTGTGATGTCATAACTCCATCATGTTGTAGTTTCTTAATTGAAGACACATTTCTTCTTCTATTCTCGTACTCGGTTCTCCTAATTAGGTAAAGATGCGGTTCGTGCTCATCACCATCTCTGCTATTTTACCTTTTGTACGATGATAAATGTTGCACATTTTCTGGCTACCTCCTTGAATAAGATATCGAGCCTCTTTTCCAATAATTTTCCAACACTTAGCAAGTTATTATTCAATTCAGGTACATGGTAGACGTCATTCAAAGCATATGTAGTTCCTCCAAAAATGAGTCTTGCCACACCTTTCCCACATACCTCAAGCTTATGATTATTGCCCAAGTTAACACTATGAGTGAATGAGGAATCAATGCGAGTAAACATACTTTGATCTCCACAGATGTGTTTTAAACATCCTGAATCAACAAACCATACTTCATTCTTATTAGTATTTTTTCATCAAAGTACGTCATTACTAGTACCTCCTCTTTCTCTTCAAGATCTTTGTAATGAACTACATTTCTATTATCTGGACACTTATACACAGAAATGCCCCAAGTTATGACATCGATAGCATTCGATGAGAGCTTTTTTGAAAGAACGTCCTCTGCCTCTATGGTATCCTCTTCCTCTTCCTCTGACATTGAGTGCCTAATCTCCTTCCTCATAAGTCAGTTTCTTGAACTTTTTCTCGTGATTAGAGAGTGAACTCTGCAGCTTGTCTATCCTCATTTTGTTGATGTTATTCGACTCCTGAATAGAGATAACCATGTATGTGAATTTCTCTGTCAAGATTCGAAGGATCTTCTCATTATGTTGGAAGTCACCATTACCCTTCCAAAATAGTTGTCAATGGATTCTTTGTTCTTCATCGACAGAAGTTCGAAGTCCCTTCTTAATGTCTGCAGCTGAGACCTCTTTACTCTTTCGTTACCACCAAACTTTCTCTTCATTGAATCCCAGACTATCTTGGAGGTGCTGCCATCCAAGATTTTCTCAAACACTACCTGATCAAGTGCCTGAAACAGGTAATGCTTCACTTGATGGTCCTTCATTTTGGCGTCATCGTACATTTTTTGTTGTGCCGCCGTCATCTCAATTGTTGCCTCTGCATAGCCTTCTTCTACGAGACTCCATAGCCCTTTTGCTCTGTAAAGGCTTTCCATTAGCTCACTCCAATGGTCCCAGTGACCATCAAAATGAGGTATATTCATTAACGTTTAGTCCACACTCATGATTTTCTTTTGGATCACTCACAGTTTTGATTTATCTCTTTCTCTCTTTAGTTTTCTTTGATCGTGTTTATAAATTGCATAGAATATAAAATCAGGTTGCAGAGAAAACGATTGCGTTAAACTGATACTTGTATTCATCACGTTCATCACCTTTTATAGAATCTTACAAACTAACAAGACTAACAACCAACTCCCTGATTTTAGTCTAATTGAGGTGATGAATATTTGCAGATCGGTTATTCTTCAGTTGCCCAAACTGGAATTATCACTGAGTTATCTCTCTCCGTCGCAGAAGTAAGTGTACTATATAGTATACATATATATGACCTCAATTTCAGTTTTGTTTAGTTACAAAGTTTTTTAAGTTAATTACAATTTCATCTTGGAATATAGATGATTCAATAGCAAATATATTTGCATTCGGTGCCAAAAAAAATGTTAAAAAGAGTTTATAACACTTATTTAGTGTTTAGGTTAAGGGTTTAGTTTAAGAGGCATCATCACTATTATCAATTGACTTTTTGAATTATTATTTTTTGGTTATCAACAAAAAAAATTGCGGTTTAGAAATTACACGACCGTAAAAGAAATGTTATGAGAAGGTAATCATTTGTGCTATAACACTTGAATGAAAGATAAAATCATATATAATTAAATATTTAGTTAGTTCCATTTCTATGTACCTAATGAGAAATCCAGCTATTGTCATTTACAATACCAGTCTTTTATGTTCTTGTCACATATCGAACTTACTCTTTATTTATTTTGCTTTACAGTACTCAATGTTCGGGTCAATTTTGACATTGGGAGCACTCATTGGTGCGGTTTTTAGCGGTAAAATCTCTGACGTTTTTGGAAGAAAACGAGTAAGTAATCTAGTTCTACAGTCGTCCACATATTTGGTTGACCGGTTAACGAGTACCAAACCGATCTATTATTACTGACAATAATTGGAAAACAGACAATGTTATTCTGTGAAGTCTTCTGCGCAACAGGCTGGCTATGTATCGCACTGGCTCAGGTTTATTAATTACTCTTTTTGTTTGTGTCAGCTTTTTTTTTTATTATGGGGTTATTATTTTTCTATATTTATTGTTATTTCAATAATTATGAGTATAATACTCTGGAGTTTGACTATGTTATGTTCATAAATAAAGGATGCATTGTGGCTGGATTGTGGAAGATTCTTACTTGGAATTGGCGTTGGCATCTTTAGCTACGTGGTAATTAATTTATGATCCATTAATTTCTCTAATTTTAAGTGGAGTTCTGTAATTCATAAATACAAATATCGATATTCATATTTTGTTTTCTTACATGTAGATTCCCGTATATATCGCCGAAGTAGCACCAAAACATGTTCGAGGATCGTTCGTGTTTGCTAATCAGGTTCCAAAGCTTAAACTAACATGAATTTTTTTTTTACCACTAATTTGATCTAGTATTTTAATTCAAAACTTTTTAGTTAATTTATTTTGAAAATTGTTTCAGCTAATGCAAAATTGTGGGATTTCTCTTTTTTTCATCATTGGAAATTTTATTTCTTGGAGAGTACTATCTATCATTGGTAAGATCTGATTAACTTTTTTGAATCTTGATTTATAATTACATGATTGAATTAATTCAATACAGTTCAATTGATCATTTGTTGTTCTTTAAGGTTTGGTTCCATGTCTTCTTCACATTGTTTGTCTATTCTTCATTCCTGAGTCTCCAAGATGGCTGGTAAGTTAGTTCTTATTATCGATAATTAACAATCGTAAGTTTTTTACCTGTCCCACCAAAATGGTGCACCAATCAAAATTGTCGTTGATACTTACCTAAAAGTATTAACTAAAGTTTGTAGAACACAGCTGCTACCAAAGATTTGGAGGCGGCACTTTTAGACAATAGTTTAAGTTTTTTGTTTTCTAAAATGTTTGTTGTCTTATTAATAAGTAGACAAGAGGCTTATATAATGTTTTATTACAACTTAGACTAAACAACATGATGTTTTGCCTCTAAAAGAATTAAAACAGCAAATAATTTACTTAATGTCAATTAAAAATAGACTTGGGCCTAAATAGTCAACATGGCTCTTAAAGCCCAAATAAAACACTTAGTCTAGAAATAGAATTAAAAATAGAGAAAACCCAATAACACTTATGCTAGAATTCGGTGGTGATTTGTGAATGGTGTGAAGTTGTGAACAAGTCTTCACCGTCTTGCGCACTAAGAGTATTGTCTCATTAAAACATTCTTCGGAAAACCCAGTGGGACAAAACCGAAGATAGGAAAAAGAGTACAATTTCCTAACACGATTTTTGGTGTCTCTACCAGATGGTAATGGTAAAGACACCGAAGGAAGAAGAATCTTCGAGAAGAAACCTCCATGGTTCCTTGTCCGGTTGGAATGGGTCAGATATCCCTGGCATGGTCACGGCTTGGTCTGCTTGTCCGGGGCTGGTCCTGGTCGGCACGGTCGGCCTGGGGCTGGTCCTGATCGGCACGGTCGGTCCGGGGCTGGTCCTGATCGGCACGTTTGGTCTGGGGCCTGTCCTGGTCGGTCTGGTCGGTTTGAGGTCCTGTTCGATTCCACTCTCCAATAGCATGTTGAGCTTGTCTCCTAGAACTTTTCTCTTGGACCGTGTGAGAGGTCCTGGTGGGATGACTAGTGCAGTGGCTGGCTCGATGTCCTCATCATTTCCTCCCTCTTTAAGTGCTTTGGTCTCCAAAGCGAACTCCTCACCTGCATCAAACAACTCTAAGTAAGAAACATTAAACGTACTAGACACATTATACTCAACTGGAAGTTCGAGCTGGTAGGCATTGTCGTTGATCCTCCAAAGGACGCGGAATGGACCATCTCCCCGGGGTGCAAGCTTGCTCTTCCGTCGTTGGGGAAATCTCTTTGTTCGCAGATGTAGCCAAAACCAATCTCCCTCCTTGAAAACCATGTGTCGGCGGCCCTTGTTGGCATTCTTTGTGTTCTGGATGTTCCATTGCTCCAGATTCGCCTTAGTCTCTTCATGCAGATGCTTGATGTATTCTTCATTTGCTTCTCCTTCTAAGCTGATGGCGTCTCCTAGTGGAATGGGTGTGAACTCGATTGACATGGTCGGGTTAAAGCCGTAGATGACTTCAAAGGGGGAATGCTTCGTTCCGGAGTATGTAGCCTTGTTGTAAGCAAACTCGATATACGGAAGGCACTCCAACCAATTCTTCAAGTTTCTGCCAATCGTCGCTCTCAGTGTCTGGGAAAATGTCTGATTGATCACCTTTGTCTGTCCGTCAGTCTGTGGATGGTACGCGGTAGAAAACAAGAGGTTGATCCTTAACTTGCACCACAAGGCTCGCCAGAAGTGGCTGAGGAACTTGGTTTCGCGGTCGGACACAATCAACCTGGGAATGTCGTGTAGTCGTATAATCTCCTTTAAGAACAGGTAGACAGTCTGGCTTGCGTCATTGGTCTTGTTGCAAACGATGAAATGCACCATCTTGAAAAATCGGTCGACCACTACGAAGATGGAGTCCTTATGGTTGATTTTTGGCAGGCTTAGTACGAAGTCCATGGAGATGTTTGTCCAGGGCGCAGATGGGACTGGTAATGGCATGTAAAGACCTTGCGGATGCAGCTTAGACTTAGCCCGTTTGCAGATATGGCACTTAGCACAATGTGCCTCTACATCTCATCGCTGGTGGGGCTAGTAGAAATACTCCTTAAGAATGCTTAATGTCTTGTCGATCCCAAAATGACCCATTAGCCTCCTCCGCAGGCCTACCTCAAAAGCAGCTCTCGAATTGATCCTCTCGGAATGCAGAGACGCTTATCCTTAAAAAGGAACTCGTTAATCAAATGGAAACGGCTGTACGTGCCCTTACCGTGCTCCTGGTAGGCCTGAGTGAAGTCTCGTCGTCAGCGTACAACTCTTTGATCATCTCAAAACCCATAACCTTTGACTCCATCACGTAAATTAGGCTGTATCTGCGGGATAGGGTATCAGCCACATTGTTTTCCGTTCCTTTCTTGTACTTGATGACGTAGAGGAAGATCTCGATATGCTCCAACCAATGAGCATGTCTCTTCTTCAGCGTGGATTATCCTCTGAGGTGCTGGAGTGTCTGATGGTCATTGTGAATCACGCAATCCCGGACAAGTAGATAGAGCTGTCAAGTCTCTAAGGCGCGGACGAAAGCGTAGAGATCCTTGTCATAGGTCGGATAGTTAAGTGCGGCTCCACTTAACTTCTCCCTGAAGTAGGCGACGGGTCTTCTGCCTTAGGTGAAGACTGCTCCGATGCCGATCCCTGAAGCATCACATTTGACCTCAAAGGTCTGGTTTAAGTCTTCCAAGACGAGGATTGGGGCGTGGGTGAGACGTTCCTTCACCAGCTTGAAGAACTTGTCATGGTCGGGTCCCCAACAAAAGTATTGGTTCTTCTTTATCGTTGAGGTCAATGGACCAGCGATCATGCTGAAGTCTCGGACGAAACATCTGTAGAACTGGCGAGTCCATGGAAACTACGGACCTGGCTGGCAGTCGTTGGTGTGGGCCACTCCTATATGGCCATGATCTTCTCGTCGTCCACCAGGAGTCCCTGGGAACTCACGACAAATCTAAGAAATACGACTTGGTTTGTGCACAAAGTACATTTCTTGAGATTTGCGTACAACTCCTCTCTCTGAAGGGTGGTAATGACGGCCTCTAGGTGCTCCAGATGGTCTCAGTAGGTCGTACTATAGGCGAGAATATCGTCGAAGTAGACTACTACAAACTTGCCAATGAACGGTCGAAGGACTTGGTTCATAAGGCGCATGATTGTACTTGGGGCATTGGATAGGCCTAATGGCATTACTAGCCACTCATAAAGACCCTGCTTGGTATTGAACATAGTCTTCCATTCGTCTCCTTCTCGCATCCTGACTTGATGATATCCGCTTTTAAATCAAATTTGGAGAAGACCGTGGCTCCGCTTAATTCGTCTAGCATGTTGTCCAGGAGTGGAATAGGGTGCCGGTATTTGATCATAATGTTGTTGATGGTGCGACAGTCGACGCACATCCTCCAGCTCCCATCCTTCTTTGGTACAAGTAGGACCAGGACGGCACAGGAACTGAGACTCTCTTGGACGTAACCTTGAGCCATAAGATCCTGTACTTGTCGTTCTAATTCTTTAGCCTCCTCGGGGTTGACTCGGTATGCAGGACGGTTGGGCAGCTGAGGTCCGGGAACAAAGTCCACATGGTGCTCAATCCCTCGGATAGGTGAGAGGCCGGCTGGAATTTCATCTGAGAATACGGTTGTATATCTCTCTAGTAGTGCTCGGACCTCGATAGGTAAGGGGGTCTCGGTTGTTGGATGGGTGTAGGCTCTCTCGGTAGAGCATCATGATGAGTTGGGTACCCTTTGTACGGGTGTCTTTCCTCAAGTCTGCCATATTGATTAATAAGTTCTCCTTGTGGGCATGTTGATCTTTCGCCACTTTAGACACTATTTCTTGAATGGCGTGTGCAGATATTGATGCTAAATTGTATCTACGCTTTTTGTGGACAATTAGAAGTTGGTCCGTCCGTTGTGCGTAGTCTCTCGGTCAAATTTCCACGGTTGTCTTAGGAGGAGATGTCCAGCTGACATCGGGACGACATCACATGTGACCTGGTCCTGATATCTCCCAATGTCGAATGAGACTTTAGCTTGGTCCGAAATGTATAACTTCGTCTTGTTGTTCAGCCATCGTAGTTTATAAGGCTTAGGATGCTTGGTCACATGCAATCCGAGTTTCTCCACCATGTATTTGCTAGCAGCGTTGGTGCAGGACTCTCCGTCTATAATCAACGAGCACACTTTCCCAAGTATTGTATATTTTGAGTGGAAAATGTTATCTCGCTGTTCTTCCTCTTCTGGTTCGAATCTCGAGCTGAGAACTCGTCTGATCATAAGTATCTCTCTGGAGTCAGCGTACTCAATCTCCTCGTCAGATTGCTGCTGGGTCGTTGGTGCTGGCTCCTCATGCTCGTCCTCAGACTCGTAGTCTCCTTAAGCAGTTAGTACCATTCTCCGTTGAGTGGCACATTCTTGGGATATGTGTCATCTTTCTTTGCACTTGAAGCATACGATCTCGCTGCTCCGCTAAGGCTGGGTCGTGGTGGTCGTGGAACTAGTAGGCTTTGGGCAGCTGGGGCGGCCCTGGGAGCCGAGCTGCTGACCATAGCTTTGCCCTTGAGAAACGGGTCAAGGGGCTGGATCGTTCGCTCAAATGGCTTGGAGCGGGTGCTCTAGGTGTTCTTAGGTCGAGATGGTGCGGCTAGCTTTAGTTTGTGGCACTTCTCTATTTGGACTGCTAGGTAGAATAACTCACCTAGATCATGGTATGGCTGTAGCTCAATCTTACGGTCGATGAATTGGGCCATTAGAATCTCCTCGGACTCGTCTACGTCGAGTCAGTTGCGGAGGTGCTCGTATTCATCAAAGTATTCGGACACCGTCTTGCTGCCTTATGTAAGACGTTTGAATCGTCTCTGAAACTCACGGCGGAAGTGAGGTGGGACATAACGTCTCCTCATAATCTGGGTGAGTTCGACCCATGAGATCAAGGCACCCATCTGAGCTTTCCTACGAGCTGTTACTTCTCGATTCCACCACGCCAGTGCGTGGTCAGTGAACTGTGCCGTTGCTAGGGCGACTTTACGGATATCTTCATAGTTATAGTATTCGAAGAGTAGCTCCATTCTCCTCACCCAATCTAAGTATTCCTCGAGATTAACTTTTCCCGAGAAGGTAGGCAGATTCATCTTTACTTTGGGGTAGTGCGTGGGTGGTCGAGGTGGTGGCATGGGCTCGTCGTAGTATGGATGTCGACCCATTCCTTGGTGGGCCGTCTCTAGTAGGTCGTGTGGGTATGGGGGGTGGTATGGGGCCTGGTGTAGGTGCAGGCTGATCCGAACGCTCGAGAAGCGTCGCTATGGTCGACATCTGGGTCGTTAAAGCTTGCAGAAGCTGCAGTATTGCTTGACTGTTCTGTCCCGATGTCGACTTGTCGCTTCCTGACATATTTCTTTTTCCGAGAAAAGAAAATTTTTGAAAAAGAAAAGTTTCCCGAAAAGCAAACTTTCAATAATGGAAATTTTACTTAAATGGAAAATCTCCATATATATGATTTTTATTTTATTTTTATTATTTATAAAATAAAAGGAAACTAGCTATTTGCGAAAAAGAAATAAAAGAAAAAGTAAACTATCGTAAAAGACAATTATTGCCTAATTAACTAAAAGGAAATTATACTAAACTAAAGGGAAAACTAATTAATTCATAATTTTCTAGACAAAAAAGAAAATCTAATTATGCATATTTCCTAAAAGGAAAACTATCATAAACTAAAAGGGAAAATCTATTATTTGCCTAAAATTTTAGGAAAACTATCTAAGGGGTTTTAGAAAACTTCCTAAACTAATTCCTAGCTTAGAAAAATTATGGAAACTACTTAATTCTATGCCTAAATGCTATGGGAATATTTCCAAAAACTAATGACTAAGAACCTAGACACTAAGGATGAACCTAGCCGCCTAATGCAACTAGGGAACTCGACCTGCAGGTTGGCTCGGGAGGCTAGGGAAGGCGCTAGGGCGCGGTACAACTGCGCGGGTTGCTAGGGAGGACCCCAGGCGCGGTGCTACCGGGTGCTAAGCGAACGGGGGACCTTGCTAGCTAAGCGCGAAGGAACCTAGCTACACAAGACCATGGAGAAACGCGGACCTAAGCTAGCGGTTGGAACATAGACTAAGCATGGGACAACTAACTAACACGGGACGCGGGGGAACTCACCTAGCATGGGACCTAAGCTTAACACACGCAGGACCAAACAAGGACCTAAACCGCGAGACCTAAACCTAGAACTCGACTCATATAAGGAGCTAAGGGAGCTAAGGCTAAGCAACAAAACACTCGCGTGCGCAGGGAACTAAGGGACTAAGGTTGAGGCGCTAACCTAGCTAACAAACAGCACATGCGTGTGGTCCAAGCACTTGGGCACACGATTTCTCAAGGTGAATGAATGCTCTAGGTGAGTCTCTAAAGTCCTAATTTGTTTTAACAACCTTTTTTGTCTTAAGAAAAATTTTAAACACCAAACAAGCAAACGAACTCTTCTCTTTTTGTTTTTGAAACAAGAAAACAAAGAAATGATTGATAGAACCTGATATATTTTTTGTTTTGTTTGTGGTATGTGACTTGATTTCTCTTCCTTGTTACCGAGAACCTCAGCGGAAAGAGAAAGAAACACAATCAAAGCCAAAAACTATTACAACAAAAACAAAGAAAAAATCGCCAAATAACAAGGATAAAATCAACCTGATGAGCAAGAGCTTTAAGCTCTGATACCAGATGATGCAAGAACCGTAGGGTGGGCTGTCTTTCACCGAGAAGCTCAGGTTGCTGGACAGAATAGATGGAAACGAAGGATGGATCGAAGGGACCACATAAGCTGTGAAAGGGGCTTGTGATACTCCAAGAACTTCAACCAAAACAGGTTGAAGAACACGGCTGCTACCAAGGACTTGGAGGCGGCGTTTTTAGACAATAGTCTTAGGTTTTTTTTTCTAAAATGCTTGTTGTTTTCTTAATGAGTAGACACGAGACTTATATAATGCATTATTACAACTTAGGCTAAACAACATGATGTTTAACCTCTTAAGGAATTAAAACAGCAAGTAATTTACTTAATGGTAATTAAAAATAGACTTGGCCCTAATTAGTCAACATGGCTTCTAAAGCCCAAATAAAACACTTAGTCTAGAAATAGAATTAAAGATAGAGAAAGCCCAATAACACTTAGGCTAGAATTCGGTGGTGACTTGTGAATGGTGTGAAGTTGTGAACAAGTCTTCACCGTCTTGCGCATTAAGAGTATTGCCTCATTAAAACCTTCTTCGGAAAGCCCAGTGGGACAAAACCGAAGATAGGAAAAAGAGTACAATTTCCTATCACGACTTTTGGTATCTCTACCTGATGGTAATGGTAAAGACACTGGAGGAAGAACAATCTTTGATAAGGAACCTCCATGGTTCCTTGTCCGGTTGGAATGGGTCAGATGTCCTTGGCATATTCACGGTTTGGTCTGCTGGTCCGGGGCTGGTCCTGGTCAGCACGGTTGGTCCGGGGCTGGTCCTGGTCGGCGCGGTCGGTCTGGGGATTGTCTTTGTTGGTCTGGTCGGTTCGAGGTCCTGTCCGATTCCACTCTCCAATAGCATGTTGAGCTTTTCTCCTAGAGTTTTCCTCTTAAACTGTGTGAAAAGTCCTGATGAAATGACTGACTGGATGTCCTCATCAAAAATTATACTTATATATTTCAATACCCAAAATATTGATTAGCATGAGTAATTTTTAACTAGTTCATAATTATTTTTTCTTATCACCTTTTTCTTTTATTTTTTTACACCTAAAGGAACTCTAAATCTTTGTAAAAACAAAAAAATACTAAACATATATATGTATTCAAATATTTTTTCGACGTTCTCTACATCCTTTGTAACAAGTTTAATTTCGATTTCGAGCTTTGATGATCTACTTCTACTCCACTTATACTTCAACTAAATAAACATAATGTTTTAAAGTTATAATCTCTATTAATTTATAATTTTGACATTTTACATTTTGGTAAAAAGTGTTGATATCTTTAGTACATTCTGTTTTTTTGTTCGAAATTACATTCTGTTTTAACCGTCATGTAACCGTAAAAATGGTGATATTACCATTATGGAATCTTTGGCACAATACATATTATATATTGGTTATGAGTCATAACTAATATATAATATAAGAATAACATTTTAAACTTTTTTCAGGCAAAATCTGGTCGTGATAAAGAATGCAGAGCTGCTCTACAACACCTTAGAGGCCATGACGTGGACATCTCACATGAAGCTAACACAATTAGAGTAATATAACCATTTTATTAATTTAACTGAAAATTATTGATGATTTAGCTTTGGATGTGATTTAAATCATTTTGTTATTCAACGTTCTTATTTATTCTAGGACACAATGGAATGTTTTCAACAAAGCGGTGAAACTGGATTTTTGGAGTTGTTTCAGAGGCGATATGTATTTCCATTAATTGTAAGTATAATTAGGAATCACATAATTATTTTTAGAGAATTTAAACTCAATGGTAAAAAATTTCATGAAAAATAAAATAAAAATGAAATAGTATTGCCAATAAAATATGATCTTTTGAAAAATTTGTGGACGAGTTTTATTAATTTAACCTTTTATTTAAATGTTATGGATAGCTGATATATTATGATACTATATTTTTTATGTATGTGGATGTTTACTCTTTCTTTTTGTTATGTGATAAATTAAACGTTTGATAACATTTTACATTTTTTATGATTCCTACAAAATTTAGATAAACAATAAAATAATATAGTGAGATATTGATTTTGTTTTATTGTCATATACTTTATTTGCTTTTAGTCTAACTGATATGTAACTAATTTCTCTCCACTTTGTTGTCAGTGACCTAATTGACTCTTATTTTGATCGTATGTTATTAATGTCTCTCCTGAACTTTGTTAATGGGTTTCACTTTTACAGATCGGAGTTGGTTTGATGCTCTCGCAACAACTTACCGGTAGCGCAGGTGTTATCTATTATGCTAGTAGCATTTATGAAAAGGGAGGTATTCAATATACACATGCTCAATTTTGAATATATATATATATATTTGGTACATTATACTTTGTTCTAATTTGCAGATCACTTTAAATAATTGTAACTTAATTTAATGTCAGGTTTCCCTAGCGCTATTGGCACATCTGTAATGGCCACACTCATGGTAAAAAGAAATACGAAATTAATTTGTAACAAGATATACTTATACAAAAAAAATTGATTCTAGAATTAGTCATTCATAGAAATATTTTTCTCATTATCATCTCCACATATTTTAAACAAATTGTTGTTTTTCTTTCTTTGAACAACTTACAGATACCAAAAGCGATGATTGGAACAATCATTGTTGACAAAATGGGACGAAGAACTCTCCTTATGGTTCGATTTTTCACTCAATTAAATTTCACTTTTCTGTTAAGGCAATATTTACCAGTTTTCGTCTATAATTAATAAGTATTAATAGTTGGTATTGCTAAATTGTTGTGCAGGCTTCTTGTGCCGGAATAGGCCTATTTGCTTTGCTCTTAAGTGTTTCCTACAGTCTTCAGGTGACCCTTTCTATATATCTTATCAGTAAATACATTAATCAATTATATGGATGTACCCTAGATTTTAAACCTACCTTATAAAAGAAAAATGATCACTAGCAGTTTTGAATTTTTAGTTTATATGATTTTCATATAGTTGTTTTATTTTTTAGCAAATGTTGAATAAAGATTTTTACAACTTCTTAAGATATAGTTTCGTAGATCCTTACAAACAATTAATAGTTTCTTAGATATATTTATACTTACCATTATTAATTCCTAAACTTTACTTCTTCCCTTAATGTTTATATAGTCATTCGGCATTCTACCAGAACTTACTCCAATTTTCACCTTCATCAGCGTACTGGTAAAGATAATCTACCACTACGTCACTATATTTTACCTTATTAAAAGATAATTTTCGGGAAGTATCTAATTATTTTTATGGTTGGATAAATGTGATATGATTTCATTAGGGTTACGTTATATCATATGCTTTGGGAATGGGAGGACTGCCATGGATTATAATGTCTGAGGTAATACATAATTATTCAATGTGTAGTGCTATTTAATAATAAAAATGTGCAATTTTAAATTTGAATATGAGAAATCAAATTTTTTTTATAATTTCTATATTCTTGACAGATATTTCCGATGAACGTAAAAGTTTCAGCTGGAACTTTAGTTACTGTCACCAACTGGGCATGCGGTTGGCTTATTACCTTCACCTTCAATTTATTAATGCAATGGAATGCATCAGGTATATAATTATTTGATGTTTATATCTTGGGTTCTTATAATACTCATTTTGAATGGATACTACATATTTTCTTATTATTATCATCATGTTAATGAATTAATAGATTCCTTTGTTTCTTTTGTTTTTTTCAGGAACATTTTTAATATTCTCATCCATCTCGGCCCTGTCGATAATATTTATCTATTTTATGGTGCCTGAAACAAAAGGGAGGTCACTCGAAGAAATACAAGCATTGCTTTCGACATCTGTTCATTAATACCAAAATATCATTTTATTTCTTCTTGCAAGCAAAGTATAAATGAATAAAGAACTATAAATCTAGTACTGTTTATGTGAGTTTAAGTTGTGTTTGGTGATTATATGGAATTTGTATTTGGAACCTAAAACAGTGGAATATTTAGATAAATAAGTATTTTCTTTTGCGAAATACTTTAAAATATCACAAAAAGTAGTTATATTAAATTAATATTCTCAAAATAGCACAAATTATCATATTAAAAAAATTATTCCCCTAATTAAATTAAAAATGCATAAAAGATTATGTTTGATTTTTATAACTAGTATTTAGTTTTTTCTCACTAGGGAGTTTCAAATGATTTAGATTTTTTTTTTTTCTTATTGGAATATAAACTAGTGGGATTATGTTTGGGAGGAAGACTAAAACGTGTGTTATTTTAGAAATTACCATGAATGTGTATTTTAGAAATCTTCATAAATGTGTATGATATTTTTCTAAAGTTTACGAAAACTTTCTATATTTAGGAAAGTCTTCTTGAATGTGTATTTAGAAAAGTTTTCATGAATGTTTATGTATCATCCTGAATATGTAGGACAACTTCCTAAATTTGAAATTATATGTGTATTTAGAAATATCTTCATGAATGTGCATTTAACAGTCTTCTTAAATGTGTATGACATTTTTATAAAGTTTAAAACCTTCTTAGTTATGTATTTTGGAAAGTCTTCATGATATATGATATTTTCTTAAAGTTTATAAAAGCATTCCTGAATGCGTATAATATATATAAATTTCACATTATACATTTTAAGAACTTACAAACATTCAGGTAAACATAAAAATATTTTTAGTTGTCACATTGTGTTGGCTTGTCTAATCAATTTTCAATTGTTATATAAATGGACACAAAAGTTCCTATATATCACTTTCCTAAATAAGTATCTAATAAAATTTTCTTAAACTTTAGGAAAATATCATATACAATCAGAAAGACCTTTCTCAATACATATACAAATCAAATTCAGAAAGTCATCTTACATATTCAGGAATTCTAAATTTTCAAGAACAAATTTTAAAAACGTTTGAAAATAATATTTTTTGAAAAAAAAATTTTGGAAAATGATTTTTTTTTAAAATATATAAAAAATGAATTTTGTAAATAAAAAATTTAGAAAATTAATATTTTTGACAAAATATGTTTTTTTATTTTTAATATATATATTTTAATATATTTACATTTAGTATAATTATTTAATCAACCTTGTAGATAAGGGTATATTAGCTTTACACTCTTTAATGAATATTATATTTGTGAAAGTTGTTGATACAATTTTATATGACAAAAACTACATTTAACGATATTAAAGAGTATTTCTCTACAAATAACGATTAGAACAAATTTCACTAATAGCACTAAAATAAGTTTATGTGAAAAAATAACATACAACTGTGAAAATAAAAAATATAACATTCATTAAAGAGAAATATCTTCAAACATTAAAGAGTGTATAAAAATAGTATACAAGGAAGAAAATAAAAAATAGCATTATTAAACATAAGAAATACTAAATTACCCTTAGTGAATAATGATCTTGATATAAAATAAATATTTATGTAAAAAAAATAAATGTTTATTTGAAAAGTAAAATAAAAGTATTTTCAAAAAATTCAAAATTCAGTTTTTAGAAAAGAAATTTCTCATAACTTTTATTTTTAAAAAAATTATTTCAACAAATATTTTCTTTCAAAAATGTTTTTTTTTTAAAAAAATTTAGAAAGATCTTCTTAAATGTGTATGTCTACTTCCTAAATGTGTATGATATCTTCTTATATTTTATGAAAACCTTCCTGAATGAACGTGCAAGACAATCATAAATTTGAGTTGTATGTGTACTTAGAAAAACTTTCTTGAATATGAATTTTTGAAAGCATTCATGTTTAAGAAAGCCTTCCTGAATGTGTATTCAGGAAAAAATTCTGAAGATATATATTTAGGAAAATATACTGAATGCGTATGTAGAAAGATCTTATTGAATATGTAGGACGATTTTTAAAATGAAATACACTTAAACAGCACTAAAACAAGTTTATGTCCAAAATATAGCACACAAGAAAACAATCAGGAAATAACATTCATTAAAGATGAAAAATACTAAATTACCTTTAATGAATAATAATTTTGATATAAAATAAGTATTTTTATAAATAAATTAAATATTTATTTGAAAATGTATTCCAAAAATTCAAAAGTATTTTAAAATTTGATTTTTTTAAATAAAATTTTCAAAAAAATTTATTCGGAATATTTTTTAATCTTTTTTATTCAGAAATGTTATTTTTTTCAAAAAATTTCAAGAAGATATTTCTGAAGGTGTAGGACGACTTCGTGAATTTGAGTTATATGTATATTTAGGAAAGCTTTTCTGACTGTGTATGACATTTTCTAAAAATTTAGAAAAGCCTTTATGAATATGTATTTTTTTAGGAAGATATTCTTGAATTTATTAGAAGACTTCATAAATTTTGAGTTGTATGTGTATTTAAGAAGACCTTTATGAAAGTGGATTTTGAAAAGCCTTTCTGAATGTGTATTTAGAAAACAAATTCTGAATATGTAGTTAAGAAAACCTTATTGAATGTACATGTAGAAAGATCTTATTGACTGTGTAGGACGACTTTCTAAAAATTAAATTGTATATGTATTTAGAAAGAATTTCCTGAATGTGGATTTTAGAAAGCCTTTGTGAATGTGTATGATATCTTCCTAAAGTTTAAGGAAGTTTTCAATGAATATGTATTAAAGAAACAAATGAAATATTTAGAAAGATCTTACTGAATGTGTATTTAGGAACCTTACTGAATGTGTGTTTAGGAACCTTATGGAATGTGTATTTAGAAAGATCTTACTGAATGTGTAGGATGATTTCTTAAATTTTAGTTGTATGTGTATTTAGGAAGGCCTTCATGCATTTATATTTAAGAAGACTTTCCTGGATATGTATGATATCTTCCTAATGTTTAGGAAAGCTTTCATGAATTTGTATTTAGAAAGATTTTAATAAATATGTAGGACGATTTTCTAAATTTGAGTTGTATGTATATTTAGGAAGGCTTTTATGCATGTATATTTAAGAAATTTCATGAATGTGTATGATATCATTATTAAGTTTAGGAAAGTTTTCATGAATGTGTTTTTAAAATGATTTTCTGAATGTATATGACATCTTACTAAAATTTAGAAAAGTATTCATGAATATATATATATATATATATATATATATATATATATATATATATAACATACATAAACTTCACATTACACATTATAAGATAAGTTATTGGACAATTTTAAAATTTACAAACATTCAAATAATCATAAAATAATTTTTAGCTATCTCATTGTGTTAACTTGTCTAACAAAATTTAAGTTGTATAAATGAATACAAAGTTTCTATATCACTTTCCAATATATATATTATACACATTCAGGAAGGCCATGCTAAATTTTCAAAAATAAATTTTGACAAAAACAATTTTGAAAAAAAATTGAAAAAAAGTTTTTTGATTTTTTTTTGATTTATTTTTGTTTGAATTTAATTTTCTTATTTTTGAAATATATTAAATATATTGAATTAATAAACTTGTGGATAAGGATATACTTGTCTTTATACCAAGTAATGAATGTTTTTTTCTTCTGATTTTCATCTTTGTGTGCTAATTTTTTTAGATAAACTAGTTTTAGTGCTATTATTGAGATTTGGCCATTTTTAAATTTGAGTTGTATGTATATTTAAGAAAACTTTTCTTAATGTGAATTTTAAAAAACCTTCATGAATATATATGATATCTTTTAAAGTTTAAAAAGCTTTCATCAATATGTGTATTTAGGTAAGTAATCCTGAATGTGTATTTAGGAATTCATGTTAAATGTAGACGGTTAAACGTTTGCCTTAGAATAAGACATTTATGCAAGATCAGACCAGTAGACCTGGACCGAGTAATAAGATATGGTCCTCTTCCGCTATGGAGATAGTATGGAGAGTCAGTCACAGACAGCTGCGCCACCTCTGTCACTGCCTCCGCCTCCGTCTCCACCGCTAGCACCAGTTCATCAAGATCTCTTAGTCCCACCTGATGCTCCATATGCACATTATACGGTGGAGGATCTTCTCGCACAACCGGTACAAAAGGGTTTATATAGGATAGATCCGGATTTACCTTTAAACACATATTGAAACGTAACTTCTAAATGTTTATTCAATTAATTTTAAAATATTACTTACTATAATTTTGGCTTATATATTTTCAAATAATCATTTCAGAGAGTGGACTCTAGAATCGGATATAACTTATCTGACACTGCCAAGAGTTACTACATCGAGCATCACCCTAATTGGACTCATACACCCAATTATATAAGTAAAATGTGGTTCAGTTGTTTGCGGTATAATATTTTTATTTATTTTAAATTATTTGATTTTATTTTATTATTTGCATAATTATAAAGTATATTTTTTTCAGAAAAATTTTATTGAGAATTTGACATTAACGAGATGATGATGAGTTTTATGCTAAGGTGATGAAAAGTTTTGGTAATACCGTCTCCGACTGGAAAGAACTCTGGGAGGTTAAGGGAGACGATGCAAATCCCATATTTCTGGGCAAAGAAGTTTGGGATAGTCTTGTGATAGAAGTAATTTTTACATGTTTTTCATATAGTTTTCGATATAAAACTATAAATATATAGGATAATTTTATACTTCTATAGGTAATTTTTTGTACTTTAATTATTTTAGGTTAAATAAGATTAAAACAAAAAGATGCAAAAAAGGAGAAAAATATTATTGTAACATGATCCAGACATGATTTGAAGTCAAGAAAACCAAACAAGACTTCAAAATTTCAAGAAGTGCAATTTACAGCAACATGAAAAATCTGATGTTCCAGAAGTCTGACCTAAGATGAAGCCTTACCAGATTGTCTTACATCCGTGAGTGACAGATTTCTTTGGGCTATCAATTCTTAATTGTAGTACTTAGGGTGTTGATTTTTTAAGCACTTAGAATACAAATTTTCATTTAATATAGGTAAATCGAAATTGATAACAGGTCGGTAATCTATTATTGACTAAATTTAAAATTAGAAATCTAATCTGATGCAAGGAAAGAACTGAATAGCAATAGAAGTAAACTAGATTCAAATCAAGTAAGCAGTTATTAAAGTAAAGATGCGGAATTGGTTCTTTTTAGTTTTCAAGTTAAAAAAACTTTTTGGGTTTAGGTAATTGGTTGTATGTTTCTAAGAAAATTTGTTTAAACTCATGTTTATAAGCTTATTGTGTGTGAACCACAAGAGAGAGAACCCTAATGTATGATTAATTCACTTTCGTGGTAGAAACCACTTCATTACCCTCTGAATCAAATACCAAACTTTTGTTTTGATATTTGATGAATAATAAGCATTAAGACTATATACTATTTCCTTACAGCTAAGCATCTGAAATCAACTACCGATGAGCAATTTTATCCAAGCCCGTGCTTAGAGTGTTCAAGCTACACAAACATTTGGTTAAAGATTGCTTGGGCTTATGAACTATACTCAAGTGGTCAAAATGAACTTGTCATTAAGCGCCTCAAAGCACGATGGGAACAGGGGATTGAAGCTTTGAACAATAATAGTTTTTCTTTTTAAAACATATTTCTTAACTAACCCAAAAGGTTATGAGAGTCTACTCGCTAATCATTACAAACAACAAAACCATATATGTTGATGATCCGTTAAAAATAAGATTGAAGTAGGGGATGCAAATTTAACTAACTTGGTGAAAAAAAGCAAGAAAAAATTCTAAAAGAAAACAAGTACTTAAAATTAAACTTGTAAAATAGTCTTGCAAGAAAATAAACTACTAAAATTAAAAATAAAATAATAATAGTCTCTCTCTTTTTTTTCTTTGGTGAAACAACATGGTTGATGTAATTGGATAAAGGTGAGGGGTTAACCGTTAAAGTTGGCGTAGCCTTTTCAATTTTTATTCCACAACAGGTTGGTAAACCGTTGCGTATATTGCGGTAGCCTTCTTTCATTCTTCTCTATTATTCCTGCTGATCCTTTGTTTTTTTCTTTGATTTCTTTCTTTCTTCACTCATTGTTTTTCCATTCTTTTTTTATTCTCTCCAGCCGCTCAATCCTTCCTTTATGCCCTCATTTTGCTCCATTTTCCGGTTCCACCATACGTCTACTTGTTTATGCAAATATGGATGAAAAACCCTAATATGCGACATAAGTGATGAAAAACCTATCCTAAATCCTAGTAAAATTCTAAGTTATCAACTCCCCTAGAATTTTTCTTTGATTGTCCCAAAGCAAACACAGAAGGAAAAAACATCCTAAACTAAAAGAAAGAAAACTATTACGTAAGGTCCCAAACAAAGAAAGAAACACTACGCTCTCAAGTGATTGTCCTTTGCGAGATAAAAAATATTAAGTCGTATTTTACCATGGTCATCACGTCTTCAACGTCAACAGAACCAAATTAATAAAATCAAAAATAATTCCCTACATTCATTAGATGTTATTAAGGTAAAATATCTCTTAGGGGAAATCAATCAATTCTTCGCTCGGCTAAAAAGTGAGAAAATGTTCAAGTAGAGATGTACTTTCCAGGAGCTAGTTCTTTGGGTGGCTATCTCTCAAAATAGTATGCTTGACATTATGCAAAATAGCTCAAGTAAATAACAACTTGTGTGTACAAGGGATCATATCTATTTCTATCCCACTAAGCTACAAATCCTAAGACTACCCATTTCTATTTTGCTCTCAATCCCCAAGGCTTTTTTTAGCCAAGTATCCGATGAAGTTTTGGGCATTTTCTTTGGATTTTTTTTTTAAAGCTATTATTTCTTCTTCTTTCTATTCCTTTTTTATACGCTCTCTTTCTTCTTCTTTTCTTAGATTTTATTTATAATGGGAGATTTTCAAGCGTCTTCCTTGCTTTTTTCAGAGCTCTCTTATACTATGATTCTTCATTTTCTCTCAATTTTTTTCTCTTTTCTCCCCAATCCCAATGAAATTGTACCCAAAATTCCTTTCCTAATTATGCTAGCCCATGATGAATCTAGCTAACCAATGAGGATGAAACCCCTTGTCTTTTCGTTCCCTTGTCGTTCCTTGTATTCAACCATTTTACACAAGCACCACATTTTAACAAAAGGTCTCACTCAAAGAGAAATAATTTGGTTTTGGAAAGAATAGTTTGGGCTTCGGGTAGGGGTAGTCATTCAGTTGTAAGAGAGTGGTAAAAAAATGTGAGAAAACCGAACAAAATAATCTAAACTACGAGAAATGAATTTCAGACTCTTTGGCAAGAAAACCTAATGATTAAAATTAAGTTCAAGTTCATGGTATTACTTCTAAAATGACAATGTGAGTTCCAAAGCAACATGGCTTTTTCGAGAGTGAAGATTTCCAACCATGGTGTTTCCTGAAAGATTATGAGATTAAGAGATTTGTAGAATGAGAGAATGTGAGATTAGAGAGAATTAGAGAAAAGAATGATTTATTAAGAAAAAGAGAATTATGATTTCTAAGTTACAAAATGTGAAGAGAGTGAGATATTTATACTAATCTAGTCTAGGCTTGTTTGGATACAAGGATAGCCTTATACATGAATAGCTACAAGGATAACATAATACTAGAACACAAACAAGCCTTAGACACTCCTCTCTAAACATATAACTCATGGCTTATAATAGCCATGAAGGCCATTCTAAATTCATATTTTCTTCTTCATTCCAACATTTCCATTTTGTCAATGTTCTCAAAGGTGATGAATAACCAAAAGGGCAGGTCAGCCAACCTCAGTCACCTGCACAAGAAGCAGGTCACCTGCAAAAGGCATCTGGTGGCGGTTGGTGGGACTGGCCGGATGGTGTAGATGGCCGTGGATCAGATGGTTTGGTCACGGTAGTGCGGCTAGGACCAGTAACAACATGATCAGATGGTGTTTGTGGAGCCGTGGCTGGGGACTGCTTAGCCTGAGGAGATACAATCCCAATTCTTTCCAAGAGCCTCCTCAAGTATTCATCTTGGTCTGATCTTGTTGATGAGATGTCCTTAAATTGGTCCCAAGTTCCTTCTTCAAAGAAACATTTTTCTTCTTGGAACTTAACATCTCTGGATACCAAGACTCTTCTAGTCTCTGGGTCATAAAATTTGTATCATTTCTGAGTATAAGAGTACCCAATGAACATAGCTTTGGTACTCTTTGGGTCCAGCTTGTTCTTTTGCTCCCTTGGAACTAATACAAAATAAACATAACCAAAAACTCTCAAATGATCAATATTGGGTCTAGTTTTGTTTAGTACCTCAAATGGAGACTGGTCATCTAAGACTTTTGTAGGAGTCCTATTAATCAAGTACCATGCAGCTACAAGAGCATCCCCCAAAATCTTTTGGGTACTTTCATGTGGAACATCATTGTTCTCACAACTTCCATCAAATGCCTATTCTTTCTTTCAGCCACTCCATTTTATTGTGGAGTGTAAGGACAGCTGATTTGATGCTCAATGCCATGCTTGGTTAAATTTTTCTTGAAGTCTGGTTCTAGTGTATTCTCCTCATTATCTGTTCTAAAACATTTAATACTTGCATTGTATTGATTAGTAACATATGCTTGAAAGTTTAAAAATGCATTAAATACTCTATCTTTAGAGCTAAGTAAAGTAACCCAAGTATATTTAGACTTTTCATCAATAAATGTCACAAAATACTTATGGTTTTCTCTAGATGGAAATGAAGATGTCCAAACATCAGAATGCACTAATTCAAAACAAGTATCATAAGTATGCATAGATTTTTCAAAAACTGTTTTACAATGCTTCCCAAGAATACAAGAATCACACAAATCCTTTGGCATTTTCAACCCAGGAACAATCAATTTTAGTGCTCTAGGATGAGGATGTCCTAATCTAGCATGCCAAAGATCAGAATCAGTACTAAATGTACTAGCTTGAAAAACCACCTTTAACTCACTAGCACTAGTCATGTTTTCAAGCACATACAAGTCATCTATTGTGGTTCCTTGTCCAAATCTTCTACTAGTCTCATTATCCTGAAAATAGAAATCATTATGACCAAATATAGCATGACAATTTAAATCAGTAGTAGCTCTTTTAACTGAAAGCAAATTAGAAGTAAAGGAAGGCATGTAAAAGACTTTAGATTCTTTATCAAACAACTTCAATTTTCCTATGCCTTTGATTGGTACTTTAATTCCATTAGCAATGAGAACATTACCTAGGGCAGGTTTTACATTTTCTAGCAATCCTAGATCACTAATCATGTGATGAGAAGCACCAGAATCAACCACCAAAAATTTAGGAGCATTAGGAGTAAAAGAAGTTTGAAAAGAAGCATGAAAAGTTTTACACATCACATTGTTTTCCTTTATTGCCTTGATAAGAGATTCTAAGTCTGATTTTGTCACAAATTCAGATGCTGGAGATATGATAATAGTGGAGGCTGAGTGAAGAAATGGGCTGCTACCACACACCTTTGAAGGCACAGTCATAGGGTCGTGAGCTTGAGTGAGACTGGCTGTGGGTTGCTGAGGCCGTGAGGCCCAGGTTGGCTTCAGCTGAGGATGGAGTACCCAGCACTCCTTTGTATGGCCATTCCTCTTGCAATGGTCACAGATTTGTTTCCTCTTCCTAATTTGCTGGTTTGAAGAAGCTTTTGTGTGCAGTTACCAATTCAGCCTTGTTGCCAAATAATCCATGAGATCCTTGCTCATTTTGAATTTTAGCACAAACATCCTCCAAGCTAGGAAGCTTATCAGACCTGAGAATATGCTTAATAAGATCTGAGTAAGTAGCATTAAGTGTTAAAAGTAACCCAAACACCTTATCTTGTTCTTTCCTTTCAAGGAGAACAAGTGGGTCAATGGTGGCTGACATTAGCATTTCTAGCTCTGCCCACAAAGCTCTTAATGAGCCATAGTGCTTTGTGAATTCAGCATCCTCCTGCCTTAATTCATTCAAATCCTTCTTCACTTCAAAAATTCTTAAAAAGTTAGTGGTGTTTCCATACACCTTTTGCAAAGTGTCCCAAAGATCTTTTGTATTTTCACAAAAAGAATAAGCTTCTAAAATATCACTAGCAAGAGAATTTTGGAGTATAGAAAGTACCAACTGGTCTTCTTGGTACCATTTGGCTTGAGCAGCCACAGCCTCACTAACTTCAGCCACTTCATTTTCTTCAAGGCCATTTGTATTTTTCATGGTCCTAGACCACAAAAGGTAATTTGCTCCATGGAGAATGACTGGAGCTCTGAATGTTGTTTGAAGTTCCATGAGATAGAAGATTGATTGCAAAACGTAGAGTTGGTCGAGTCAAAATGAATCCGTGACCAGCGGCTGGTTGGGTCAGTACGATGACTAGAAGTTGCTTCCGTGACCTGCGGTCGAAGCTGCCTACCAAGAACGAGTCCCCGTGACCGAATGGTGATCAGTATGTGCAGAAGATCGTGCAAGAGAGGACGGGTCGAGACACGGGCTTGGACTAGTGTGAGAGCTGATCGGGGCCTGGTTGGAACAAGAGTATCACGCAAACATGAAGAAAACTGGGGGCACACGGTCACGATGGTTTGGTCTGGTCTTTTTTCAAGCACTGGTCCTTCATATGATCCAAGAAAGAAAACGTGTACCGGACTCGATCAAGAACTTGTTGAAACAAGTTGAAGCGCCTGATCGGTTGGAAGCGGCTGGTTGGGACGTGAGGAATACCGATACGAGGAACACCCGTCACGGCCTTGTATGCACCAGTACCACCTGCAACCACAAGCGTGTGTGCTGGACAGGGCAAGAAAGACCTCGTGTACAAGAAAAAAAAAACGCGTGTAGTGCAACAAAAATTTGAAGTTTCTTGCTATTAAAGTAACCTTCAATATCTTATAACAAACTTTAACAACCTACATAGACTCTAACCAACTCTTGCAACAAGATTGTAACAGATTATAACCACCTAATAACAGATCTTATCTATTATTAACAAACAATTTCAAATAAAATTCGAATTATATGAATTAACCAATCCTAAATTTCAAGATTCCAATTTTAAACTTCCAAAGATTAACAAGGAAATCAAGAAAAATCAATCTTGAAGTCTTAAACCTATTAGATTGAACTCAAATTTCGTGGAGAGCCTCAGAAGATACTTATTTAACTTTCCAGAATCAAAGAATTAAAGAAAACTGGGAAAGAATTAGAATTTTATCACCAGAATCTTGTTAAGGGCGATTTTGGACGTCTCTGAGGAAAACTTCAAGAAAATCCTTCAAATTAAACGGAATCGAGATCTGCTTTCTTTAAACAGAAACTAAACTCGAAGGGCTTGAGTTTAGGATTTGGGAAAAACTCGATTTGATGAAGAAGTGACGTCGGAATGACCTGGGAAACACGGAGGTTCGCAGCGGAGGCACTCGCGAAGGTCCTTTGCAAGCAAAATCGTAACTTTTGATTCCCTGAGTTAAATGATGCAATTCAAAGTAGCGTGGCTTCAGAACTCGCCGATGTACAATCCATAGAAAGCAGATCGTCAAAAGGAGTCGTGGTTTGGCCAGAATTGGAGTTACAAGATGACGTTTGAAATCAAACAAGAAGAAGATGATGAAGAAGATGATTTCTTCTTGAATCAATGAATGAATGATGAAATTTATCCAGATTTGATGCAACCTGGCTCTGATACCATGAAAGATTATGAGATTAAGAGATTTGTAGAATGAGAGAATATGAGATTAGAGAAAATTAGAGAAAAGAATAATTTATTAAGAAAAAGAGAATTATGATTTCTAAGTTACAAAATGTGAAAAGAGATATTTATACTAATCTAGTTTAGGCTTGTTTGGATACAAGGATAACATAATACTATAACACAAATAAGCCTTAGACACTTCTCTCTAAACATATACTCACGGCTTATAATAGCCATGAAGGCCATTCTAAATTCATCTTTTTTTCTTCATTCCAACATTTCCATTTTTTCAATGTTCTCAAAGGTGATGAATAACCAAAAGGGCGAGTGTTTGATCCTATGCTGGCATTAGCTAACCTATTCTAATGCTAATGCAAAATGAACCTAACAACCTATATGATTTTTTTTATCAAATAAAACAAGTGAATGACTCGATCAAAACATGACTGTACCAAACACAAAACACAAATTAGCAACAAAATCATGTTCCTTGACTTATTTCACACCGTTTCGGTGTGATTAGGAGAGTAGAAAGGATCAAAATAACAAGAAAATAAAAATTAATGCAAGTATGTACATGGGTGTGTGTGGTACCTAATTCGACTCCGCATTGGTGGATTCATCGGAGAAGAGGGAGATGGATGGGTTACTGAAGTCGGAGATGGTGGAGTTTTTTGTTTCGGCACGTGATAAACCCACATTTTAGCAATTTTAATAGATTATTTTGTACATAACTTGCATGAATTGACCATCAGATTTCACATTTTAGGATACATTTAGGTTCATATGCATTAGAACTCTAGGATGTTTTCCACTTTTTATTTTTCAGAGGATACGAAGCAAGTTAGGAACGTTTACGGAGTTTATGAAGTCACGGGTAGCTGATGCAACTATGCGAGAATGATCAGAATGTGTCAATAGGACGAATGGACTCAAATGGCAATTGAACCTATACACCTCCCTATGTGAAGAGATCGATCGATCTCAGCCAGAAACGATCAATCGATCGATTATGTGATCGTAATTGCGTGAATTTCCAAGATCGACCAGAAGGAGAGAAGGACGATCAAAACAAGTTTAGATCGATCGATATCCGTCACGATCGATCGATCTACCAGCCCAAAAATGTCTAAGACGGATTCAAGGATCGATCGATCCCTTCGTCCGATCGATCGATCTCGTAAATACTCATTATTTTTTTATGTCGTTTTAGTCCAATAAATCAGGTTTTTTTGGAACCTATAAATAGGTTGTTTGAAGAAAAACTTAGGCACGTTTTTATTCAGCCTCCAAGAGAGAAAAAGTGACAGAGAACCCTATTTATTTCTTCAATAATCTATGGTGTTTAGCAAGACAATTACAGTTTTATTTTCTTAAGAATTCTTGTATTATTCAATCTCTGCAATTCAATTATGTCTTTTTCACCTCTGATTGTTTTCTCTGCAATTTATGTCATGTCTGAGTAGATTCTTAGATTCAGCCATGGATAGGATAGATGATTAGGGGAATTGAGATCATGAGATGATATTTACGTCTAGGATTGTGTAATCCATCACTATTAGATATGTTTAATGCTAGGTTGATCTTGGAAGAGTTAATCTAGGGTTTATCTAATTCACACCTTGGGAAAGGGATAGTGAATTCATAGGATAATCTGATTAGTGAATCTTATGATTCTAGCCTGCGGAAGTAGTTGTCTAGAGAATTTGATGAAAATTGAGATGAATCTTAATGCTTGTTTAGTTTTAGGGTTTGCAATGGGAATTGATCAAATCTAGTTCTAAGCATAGGGGTGTTTACATGGGAATGTATTAACCTATTCATAATCTCATTGTCTGGAAATGCAAATTACACATTCACGATTCGAATTGATATCTCGATCTCATCCCTATTCATTCTAATGCCTAATCCATGGTTGAATTGTTTTCTTTATTAATACATTCTTAACTTAATTCATTCGTCGTCTTAATTATTTTGTTCTAATATAGTTAAAAATTATATTATTTCAATCACAATCAAACCTTTAATCACTTATCTTAGATAAAAATTCCTATAATCTATTGCGTTATAAACCTTCTCTGAGGATCGATCCCGTTTATACTACAAGAGGCACAACTGTGCACTTGCAGTCACTAACTCGAGTAAACTCTTGAGATTACTTTTTAGTAACCTCAGGTGAAACTCGTGGAGATAAATAAATCTCTATCAAGTTTCGATTACACTTAAATTAAACCAAAAAACGCTTTTATAAATCCAAAACATGATCAAAACAGATCAAAACACGAAAACTTCATCTCTCTCGCGAAAAATCACCCTCAAACCCTAAAATTTATAATCCTTTCATAACTCCTTCGATTCGCCATCGATTTGAGTAGTTTTCGGGTCTAATCATATCGGATTTTCGAGCTCTACCTGATTCTGTGAACATTTTAATCGATCTGCAAAGTTATAACTCTAAATCTCTACTTTTTCAATTCGGTATAAATTAGAAAAATTCGGAAAATCGGGAAATTTAGAGTGTTTTAGGAGAAATAGGAGTTAACTAGAAGTTTGTTAGGTTGCTTAGAACATATCCTGTGCATTATTTAGGAGATTTGGAAAGATTTAGCGAAATTAGGGATCTGAGTTCAACATCGGGTTCGCGATCGATCGATCCCTGTTTTGGATCGATCGTTCTCTAAAAAGCATACATGTTAAAAACCCGTAACAGATTGGGATCGACCGATCAAATTTCGGATCGATCGATCAAGATAATTTGCATTTTAGCGTAACACATACGGATCGATCAATATTTTTTGAGATCGATCGATCGATGTTAGGATCGGTCGATCTTTTTCAATTATAATCGATCGCATGTAATTTTCAATCAGCTCATTTGCTTATTAACATGATTTGGTTTCTAATTATGCAGATATGGCTAGAGGTGATCAGATGCGGAAGAGATGAGGCAGGGTCACCGCATCCAGCTCTTCGCAAAGACCGGACTCAGACATCCCGACTACATCGTATCCGTGGCCTCGCCCGGATAACACCCCATTTTATCCGGGCGACGAGCAGGACTGGAGGACAGAGCTGATCCCGCACACTACTATGCGAGAGATGCAGTGGGATTTGCTGTATCAGAACTACCGCTATGGAGAGGCTTGGACGCACCACCACTGCACATTCTACAATGGGCTGCTGCGTATTGAGATGGCGCCCACACGTTTTGTCTACGAGAAGACCCTAGAGTGGATGGGGATTCGAGAGGAGGTCCGAGCTATGCTGGCTCGGACTTGACACCATTTCATACCAGACTTATCCTCTCTTTCCGGAATTGGTGCGCCAGTTCCGGATGTTTGCCAAGCTCCGCTATCAAGATGGAGCCATCCCCGCCGCCAGCGAGGGGACCCTCTCTTACTTCTCCAGTGGGGTTCTTTACAAGATTTCCCTTCAGGATCTTTGTGACCTCTACGGGTTCGACCGGACCCAAGAGCTGTGCAGCTGGCCCTCAGATTTCCTGCAGGCCGTTAAGCTGTGTAATCTGATTGGCCCAGGAGGCTACGAGTCCAGGTCACCTAAGCTTACTCACATCCGGAACCCCGTGATTCGGGTGGTTGCAAAGATCCTTGGCAATATTCTGTTCGCCAAGGAGGAGTCCGGAGCGGTAAGGAAGGACGAGCTTATGCTACTTCACTTTGGACTTCCATCATCTGCCCACACCATTTACACCAGCCCACCCCCGACCACGCTGCGCACTAACCTGAGCGCTATCTTTGCGGAGAACCTCGTCACCAAGAAAGCCCGCGGCCTCAACACTGTGAACAAGAAGGTTGAACGAATTGGGAGCCTCCTGACTCCCCTATTTATGCACCATAACATTGATCTTGTTGGAATGAAGAAGAAGTGATGAATTTATGAAAGCCTTTAATTCTAATTAAATGGCGATTAATATGTGTGTAAAAGAGAGAGTCTAAGGCTTGTTTGTATTATAGAATTATGTTATCCTTGTAAGCCATTTATGTATAAGGCTATCCTTGTATCCAAACAAGCCTAGACTAGAATAGTATAAATACCTTACTCCCTTCACATTTTGTAACTAAGAATTCATAATTCTCATTCTCTAATAAAATCATTCTTTTCTCTAATTCTCTAATTCTCTCAAATCTCTCATTCTCTCATTCTACAAATTTCTTAATCTCATATTCTTTCATGGTATCAGAGCCAGGTTGCATCAAATCTGGGTAAATTTCGTCATTCTTTCATTGATTCAACAAGAATCCATCTTGTTCTTCATCTGTTTCTGGATCAATTTCGAACGTCATCTTGTAAATCAAATTGCGATCAATCCACGACTCCAATTGACGATCGTCTTTCTCTGGAGTGTGCATCGACGAATTACGAATCCAAGACCGTTTGAATCGCATCATTTGGCCCAGGGAATCAAAAGATACGAATTTTCTTTCAGGTGGTGTTCGCGATGTGTTCGTTTCGAACCTCTACATTCCCCAGGTCATATCGACATCAAGTTTTCTTCAAATCGTGTTTGTCAAAAGCCTAAATTCAAGCACCTTGAGTCTAGTTTCTGTTTAAAGAAAGCAGAACTCGATTCCATTGAGTTTAAAGGGTTTTCCTAAAGGTTTCCTCAGAGACGTCTGAAATCACCTGTATCAAGATCCTGGTGATATAATTCTAATTCTTTCTCAGTTTTCTTTAATTCTTTGAATCTGGAAAGTTTAATTAGTGTCTTGTGAGGGTTTCTACGAAATTTCAGATCAATCCAATAGGTTTAAGTTCTCCAAGATTAATTTTCTTGATTTCTTTGTTAATCCTTTGGAAGTTTTAAAATTGATTCTTGAAACTTTAATGTGTGTTACAAGATCATAATTCAAATTTAACTGATTTTCTTGATTGTTATTATCAGTTTTAATCTGTTTTGGTAGTTATAGGTTGTTTAGAATCCTGTTAACAAAAATTGGTTAGAGGTAGTTAGAGTTGTTGCAAGATATTTTTTTTATTATTCCTTGAATCACACGAATTGGATTCACTTGCTTTATTCCCGTGGGTTGGTTGCTTTGGCTTGTGGTGCTTCAAATTTTTTTTTTAAGTGTGCCTCAGGTTCCAAGTCTCAGTTGATCAGGCAATACACCGTATTCCAACCTAGCTTCATTCCGACCAGTTGTTTTCGGACCAACAGGCGATAGTCCAGGGTGTTCTCTTCAGTACCCGATCACGCTCGCTTGTGCACCTGATCACGCTCGCTTGTGTACCACCCTGACCCGATCATGTTAGTCTTGCATTCTCGTCCCGACCAGCAGCCTTGTACGTGTATCAAGCGATCACGTGACCAGCTGATCCTGTGACAAACGTGACCAAGCGGATCAAGATCGTGACCAAGCGACCTGGTGGCCCGGCCGTGACCCGCGTGTGTTCTTGTACCTATCAAGTGACCAAGCGACTAAACAACCAAGCGACTAAACAATCCTAGTGACCAATACAGCCTATAATGGAGATTCAAACATCTCTTAGAGCTCCAGTGATTTTACATGGAGCAAACTATCTCTTGTGGTCTAGGACCATGAAAACCACATTAGGTGGTAAAGGTCTATGGAACCATATTGCCACAAATGGCATTGAAGACAATGAAGTGGCTGAAGTGACTGATGCATCTCAAGCCAAATGGTACCAAGAAGATCAATTGGTACTTTTTATATTACAAAATTCTCTTGCTAGTGATCTTTTAGAAGCATATTCTTTTTGTGAAAATGCAAAAGATCTTTGGGACACCTTGCTAAAGGTGTATGGAAATACTACTAACCTTTTGAGAATTTTTGAAGTAAAGAAGGCTTTGAATGAACTAAGACAGGAGGATGCTGAATTCACAAAGCACTATGGCTCATTCAGAGCTTTGTGGGCTGAGCTAGAAATGCTAAGGCCAGCCACTATTGAACCACTTGTACTCCTTGAAAGAAAGGAACAAGATAAGGTGTTTGGGTTACTTTTAACTCTTAATTCTACTTACTCAGATCTTATTAAGCATATTCTCAGGTCTGATAAGTTGCCTAGCTTGCAGGAAGTGTGTGCTCAAATTCAAAAGGAGCAAAGATCACATGGATTGTTTGGCAACGAAGCTGAGCTAGTAGCTGCTCACCAAAGTTTCTTCAGGCCAGCAAGTGATTCTAGGAAGAGGAGGCAATTTTGTGATCATTGCAAGAAGGATGGCCATGCAAAGAAGGGTTGCTGGGTACTTCACCCTCACCTGAAGCCATCTTGAGCATCACACCCTCAACAACAGCCAGTCATGCCCTCGGCCAGACAAGCTCACGGCATGGTGCCTTCTAAGGCAGTTGTAAGTAGTGATCCTTCTTCACATTCAGGCGCCACCAACATCATGTCACAAGCATCAAATTTTGTGACAAAATCAGACTTGGAAGCCCTCATTAAGGCAATAAAGGAGAGCAATGTGATGGGTAAAACTTTTCATGATTCTTTTAAACTTCTTATACATCAAATGCTCCTAAATCTTTGGTTGTTGATTCTGGTGCTTCTCATCACATGATAAGTGATTTAGATTTGCTAGAGAATGTAGAACCTGCCCTAGGGAATGTTCTTATTGCAAATGGAATTAAAGTACCAATCAAAGGCATAGGAAAATTGAAATTGTTTGATAAAGAATCTAAGGCATTTTATATGCCTTCATTTACCTCAAACTTGCTCTCAGTTAAAAGAGCTACTACTGACTTGAATTGTCATGCTATATTTGGTCCTAATGATTTCTATTTTCAGGATATTGAAACTAGAAGATGCTTTGGACAAGGAACTACAAAAGATGACTTGTATGTGCTTGATAATATGGCTAGTTGTAGTGCATTAGAATCGGCTTTTCAGGCTAAAACATTTAGTACTGATTCTGATTTGTGGCATGCTAGACTAGGACATCCTCATCCAAGAGCTCTTGAGTTAATTGTGTCTGGTTTAAAAATGCCTAAAGAATTGTGTGATTCATGTATTCTTGGAAAACATTGTAAAACAGTTTTTGAAAAATCAATGCATAACTATGCACTTGCAGTCACTAACTCGGGTAAACTCTTGAGATTACTTTTTAGTAACCTCAGTTGAAACTCGTGGAGAAAAATAAATCTCTATCAGTGCGGTTGACCTCAGAGAATGTTCATACCCCGTCATCGGATTGGCAACCCATTTTTTGGCGCAACTCCTTCACATTTTGCATCAAGCATCGTATGGCTTTGTCGATCTTCTTGATGCTCCTTTGGTGGTATTGATAGAAGCATTGGAGGAGGCCGATGTTCTCGTATCGCATAGGGTGGCTTGCTAATGGTTTGCTTTAGGGCGTGAAGTGATAATGTTTGGATCTGTGCGCGTGCTCTTCTGCTACCATGGATGTAATACCCCAGTTTGTAGTAGATTAGGTGGAAGAGCTTAAAAGAATTGATTTGGCTACCTATGATACAAAATGCACTTACCTTCTTGGTTACACATTTGGAGAGAACTCCAGAGTTAAGTGTGCTTGCGCTAAAGCAATCAAAGGATGGGTGACCTATCAGGAAGCTGGTGGAAGCTAGTCAATCCCGATATCGTGTGAGTGAGGATTAGCTGTCGCACCAGCACATACGGCATCCTAACTGAATAGCCATCTCCCATCATTGGTAGATTGTTGAGGCAGGTTCAAAGATATGGCTGGATACCTTTATTCAGCAAAGCCATCTCCTTTTCATTCACTGTTCGAGCTTTCTTGCGTGAGAAGAAAGTGTGGGAGAGGAACTTGTGTACATACCGAATAGTAGGGTTCGTTATTGTGGATGATTTGCACACCCCTTCTAGGTAGCTTTCTTTTGAGATGTTATCCCAAACAGTTTCCTAGTTTGTGAAACCCAAATTGTCAGACATCTCTGGGCCCTGTTGGAGCTCGAAAAGGAAGCTTAGTTCGTCCAACGCCATGTGGTAGGATGGCTCATGCGCTAGAAATCATATATACCCTCGGGCAGCAATTTTGTTTGGTGGCAGGTCGGGAAAGTTCAGCGTTAGGGAGGAGAGGAATTCACAGGTCAGCTCCTGGAATCCCAGCTGTACCATGAATAGTAGAAACCCAAGCCCCATGGTCATGGAGATATTATGTACATCATCGTAGATCTCCATATTTCTGAGCAGGGTTTGATCGACGAATTTTTTGGACACGAATGGGACTCCCGTTAAAGTGTCAATGTAATCATTGTTGGTTGGTGAATTAGCGTGGGGAAAATCGCTTTCCCGCGTTGTTCCTCTGTCCTCTTATCTTTGCGCGATCGGGATGAGAAGTTTTCTGTCCTTGATTTTGAACTCGGTTTTTGGCTATTTTGTTTTACCATTGTCAACCTGTAATTACAACAATTTTTAAAATCTGCTATCAGCATTCAGGTAGTGAGAAGAGTTCAAAACTATCCTCCCCTATTAATTTTTCTCTACCCCTGCAGATTGCAAACCTGAAAATCTAAAAGTGACGATTTTTTGAAATCCAAGTTTAGAGAGGTTTGGGTGTGTTCAAAATTTACCTTTTTCCAATCGAATCAAATATGGGTAAAAACAGCGAAGAAGTAGAGAAACAGTTTAGATTCGCAAAATTTAAAATAAACGCTGAAATTGGTTGAAAAGAAGGAAATTGTAGCGCTTAAAGTATTACCAAAGACGGGAGTAAAAACGGCAAAGGAAAGATGGGTTGAATAAGAAGAGAACAGTTGAAAACTAAATGACTGCATTTTGACTGTGGTTCACCCTAGCCGGGCAAACAAAGAAAAGAAGGAAACAAAAGAAAAGGAAGAGAATTGAGCGAGATACTCCGGTTTTCCACAACAGGTTTCTAAACCCGAGCAAAAAATATCAGAAAAGGAAAGCGCGCGAAGCAGTCGACACTTTGTTATTCTAAGTTAACCTAGTTTACCTCTTTCTCTATTGTAAATACATTACCCTAGAACTAACACCTCTTTAGAGTTTTAATTTCTTGCAAGACTATTTTGGTTTAATTTTAAGTATTTGTTTCATTTGTCTTTTGCCTTTACTTTACGTGCACGTTAATTAGTTTTAGTTTTCACTCTATACTCCAATCTTATGTATAACGTATCATCGATTCAGATGATTTTGTTACCATTAATGAGTAGCGAGTAGACTCCCTCAATATTTTGAGTTGGGTAAGGAGGATGTTTTAAAAGGAAAAAATGATTGTTTAAAGTATCTTTCCAATGTCTTCATTGTATCTTGAGATGCTTAATTTGGGCCTAAGTTACGAACGCCTAGATCCAAATAATATGCCTTAAATAATCCTTAACATGACGGTTGTGTGCTTGAAAACTCTATACACGGGCTTGGCTAAATCTGCTCAATGAAAGTTTATTTCAGGTTGTTCTGCTACTAAAGAAAGAATATGTTCTTAATGCTCTCTGATCATCGTGTACCCAAAGAACTTTTTAGATACTCGGTGATCAGTGAAAAGGTTTTTGTCACGAAAGTGGATTAACCATACATGAGCGATTCTTTATATCATGGACTGAAATTTGTATATATCTCTTATTCCCACTGTGTTCTGAGATATTTAATGTCAGGCTCCATAGCAAATGCTCGAGCTTGAATCATAAGCCGTAAAAAATCCTAACCAGGATGTTTGCCGAGCTGGAACACTCTTTGCATGAGCTAGGTTAAATCTGCTCAACGACCAATTGATTTCTGGTTATCTAGCTATGGAAAGAGAGATACAGTCTTAATGCTTGTTAGTTGCCAAGTACCCAAAGAACTTTGTAGATACTTGGTTGCTAATGAAGAGGTTTCTACGTCGACAATGGATTAACCATACATTAGCGATTCTACTCTTCCGTGGGCTGAGAACAGTAAGTTTACTTATAAACATGAGCTCAAACAAATATTCCTTAGAAACTTCTAACCAACTACCTAAAACCAAAAGGTTTCCTCAACTTAAAAACGAAAAAGGATCAACGCTGCATCCTACTTTAATTACTGTTTACTTAATTTGGATATAGTTTATTTCATTTACTATTTATTCATTTCCTTACATTAGGCTAGAACTATGTTTTAAGGTTTAGTCGGTAATAGTTTACCAACCTGTAATATATTGGTTTGCTTAACTTAAGTAACCACTAGGAGTTGATAACCCTCGCCAAAATTGTACCTATCAAGTGGCGCTGTTGCTAAGTTGGAAGATCTTACCAACATTAGAATTTAATAATAACTTGAGGTTAAACATTGTTTCTTTACTCCTCGGTTCCTCTCTTTCCTTCTTTTTGATCCACAGGTGCATGCACCTGCACAGCAGAGTATCACGGACTTGATTTTATAGGACCGTGTGACTCTGGACTGATTTTGGTCTAGAAAAACAATCTAGGCAGTCTAAATCTCAAGAAAAAAATTAGAAAATAAGAGAAAACACGGGAAACAAGAAGGACATGCTCTCAATATCTCATATATTGATAAGAATGCTAGATGATTACAAATGAGAGATCTCACCCCTATTTATACACAAACACCTCCAGAATGGATGGTGGAGATTAATCTAATCCAACGGCTATAACAAAGGTACGCATAAGTATGAGCTGATTTTTAGGGATCCCGAGCGAATTCTTAGGGATCCCGGATGGGTCTTTAAGGATGGAGGGCAGATTCTTAGGGATCATGGATTTGGTGAAGAATCTTCTATACAATGAGATTGGACGGTCTGTTCTTGTTCCAGGCTGGATGTCCTTGTTAAGGCCCAAGAACATCTTGAATGTCCGGCCCGTACATTCTCCCCCACCTAATTCGGCGACGCCCTCGTCGCCGTAAACGCTATTAGCTGCTCCGTGAACTGCCAAAAGTCCACTTCCAGCTGCCATGATGCCTTAGACTCAGGTAGTCCACTGCATTTGATAAGGAAGTGTGTTTGATGCGAGTACTTCTTCCATTTCCTTGCCAGAAGACTTAGTTATGATCAGTGATGCTCGACTGGACTGTCCACGACACTCATCTTCTAAGTCTTCCTTGAATGGTTTTAGTATGCTTACATGGAAGACCAGATTAATTTTCAATGATTCAGGTAGGTCAAGTTTGTAGGTGACCTTGTCTATCATCGCTTTTTGTATAAATGGTCCTTCATATCTCCCAAGGAGTCCATTGTGCATACTCCTACATACTTTGAACTGTTAGGAAAGGAGTTTTACCAACACTTGGTCCCCCACCTCAAAGTCCAATGACAGTCTCTTCCCATCTGCCCACTTCTTCATCCATTTACGGAACTTTTCCAAACAGACCAGAGCAAAATACGTGTGATATTTCCATGTTTGAACCATATTATGCGCACCTGAACTTCGTGTCTCGTTGCTTGATGTGGTCAGTGCATAAGGAGTTGTTGGCTTTTAGCTGGTGGCCAGTTCGAGCGGACTCTTTCCGGTCGAGGCGACCGGAAACAAAGTACCAAAGGTAGCATTCCAACAGGGAATCACTTGCTGTACCAAAGGTAGCATTCCAGTAACTTTTCCCGGTCTTCCTGGTTTGCACTCACAAAGTACCAAAGGTAGCATTCCAACAGGGAATCTGCCCGCTCTGTTAGGCCATCTGTTTGGGGATGGAAGCTTGTTGAGAAATTAAGCATCGTTCTTGAAAAACTCTGTCCAAAGTTTCTCGGTAAAGCGAGGATCACGACCACTTACAATGTTGTTCGGTAATCCCCAAAATTTGATCACATTCTTGAATAATGCCCGAGTTGCACCTTCTGATGTGCAGTCCCTTGGACATGCTATGAACGTCCCATATTTAGAAAACTGGTCGATGATCACCATAATCAACCTAAAACCATCGGATGTTGGCAGTGCACTGATGATGTCCAGGGAAGCTGATTCCCAAGGCCGAGCTGGTATGGGCAAGGGTTCCAACAGTCCTGCTGGTTGCCTATTCTTGGTTTTATCCTGCTGGCACACTGGACATGTCTTCACATAGAGCTCTATGGTGTCTCACATCCATGGTAAAAAAATAGGCCGCTTCTATAAGGGCTAATTTCCACTTCTGTTTCGGATATCCCGCACAAATTGTGTCATGACATTCGCGAATAATGTCGCGCTGTAGTCTCTCATAGTTTGGGACGTATACTCGTCTACTCTTGGTGTAGAGTATACCATCTTCTACCCAAAACCGGACAGTCTTTTCCTCCAAGGCCATCTTCACTAACTCTTTGGCGTAGGATCGTGGTCAAGCCCTATTCGGATCCGTTCCAAGAGGGCACTTTCCACTTGGCTGATAACCGCAAGTTCGACCTTCCGACCTAGTGCATCGACCACTACGTTTCTCTTTCCTGATTTGTACTCCAAGAAAAACTAGAATTCGGCTAGGAAGTCTTACCATCTGGCTTGTTTTGGCGACAACTTCGTTTGAGTCTTGAAATAACTCGTCGCCACATTTTCCGTCTTCACGGAGAAAGGCACTCCCAAAAGGTCATGTCGTTAAACCCGCAAGCAATGAAGAATCGCTGTCATCTCCTTTTCTTGCACAGTGTACCGCCTCTCAACATCGTTCAACTTGCAACTCTCGAAAACTATAGGGTGTCCTTCCTGCGTCAGAACTCCAATTGAAAAGTCCGAAGCATCGGATTGTACCTCAAAGGGGACACTGAAATCGGGAAAGGCGAGGACCGGTTCTTGGATAATGGCCGTCTTAAATGCTTCAAATGCCTCCTTGCATTGATCCGACCATTCCCAAGTTTTGGCTTTCTTGAGAAGGTCGGTGAATGGTGCTGACTTCTTAGAGTACCCCTCGATGAGTCACCGATAATAGTTTACCAGACCAAGGAATGACCGTAGTTCAGGTACCTTGGTTGGTGCTTCCCATTCGGTATTTGCAGATATCTTGGTATTATCCATTTTATGCTTTCCTCGTCCAGTGATATGACCTAGGAACTGGACTTCCTTTGTCGCAAACGTGCACTTCTCCCGCTTCATGTATAGCTTGTTCTCCCGTAGATATTGGAACACTGTCTGAAGGTGTCTCACGTGATCCTCCAGTGATTGGGTGTATATGATGATATATCCAGATAGGCTACCACGAACTGGTCCAAGTAAGACTGGAAGATCTGGTTCATGAGAGAGCAGAATGTGCTGGAGCGTTGGTGAGTCCAAACGGTATGACTATCCACTCGTAGGATCCATACCGAGTGACACACGCAGTCTTGGGCTCATCTCCTTCTGCAATCCGAACCTGGTAGTACCCTTTCTGCAGGTATATTTTGGTGTAGACCTTGGCACTACCCAACCTATCAAACAGGTACGCAATTAATGGGTTAGGTTAATGATTTTTTATGGTTACCTTATCAGTGCTTGATAGTCCACACACATCCTCAAAGACCAATCGTGTTTCTTCTAAAATAACACCAGGGCGCCATATTGAGCCTTTGATAGTCTTAGCATTCCCATTGAAAGTAACTCGTCGAGTTCCTTTCTCAGCTCCGCAAATTTAGAGGGACCCATTCGGTATGGGACCATCGCAGGTGGTTTGGCCCTAACTTCCAGTTCGATCTGATGATCCACCTCTCTTCTATGGGGTAATTCCTTGGGCAATTTAGCCGGCATCATGTCTTTATTCTGCTCAAGGACCTTCTCGATCATGGGAGGGGTGACATACACTTTTCCAAACTCGTCGTCCATCTTTAACATGGCGAGATATGTTGGCTCCCTTTTCTTGATTCCTTTGGACTGTTGCATGGCCGAAATTTGTCTAACTTCTCCATCACTTGCAACGTCCACAGCGGGAATCATGCACGTCGAAACCTTATCAAGGATGCACACCGTGCTAAAGACAGGCATTGGTATCGCTAATACTTGCCTCTGAAATTCAAGGCCTAGCACTACCTTGAAATCTTCCATAGGTACATCGGAAAACTTCACCGTACCTGTCCATGCTCCAACTCTCAGCTCAACTCCATGTGCAACACCATGAAATGGCTTGGCGGGTGCCTCGACGGCCTTAATCCAACCGTCCCCCTTGGTGCATCTTAGTCCGAGTCTCTTTGCCTCTTCCTCGGAGATGAATTTATGGGTTGCACATGTATCAACCATCGCTTGGGCCTCCTGCTCGTTGATGCTAACATCTACATACATCAAGCCCTTGCTTGTACTCTTGGACGTTGATGTCGCCTTTAGAGCATTAAGCCACTGTAATGACCAAAGCATGCTTATCTCATCATGGGTACGAGACTCTTCCTGCTCGATGAGGGCCGATAATGACCCCAGCTTGGGGCAATCCCTCACAGGCTGTGCTCGCTTACACACATAACAAACACTCTTTGGAAAAAATGAGCGTTTTTTTTGCTTCATTGTCTTCTTGCACCGAGCTCTTCGTTTGGTTCCGAGTGTAAGTCGGTGGTGGTTGGTCCTTCCTTTCTCCATCTCCCCGAAACACCACCCTCTTCTTGTAGGGTTCCAGTTGGTTATGGGTGTATAAGTCCGAAAGCGATTATGCTGTTGCAATTGCTTCATCTACGAACTTACACCCGCGGTACTGTAACTCTTGCTTCGCCCACCCTTGGTGTCCATCAACGAAATGGAATACCAAGTCTTGGTCGGACAGGTTGGGAATCTGTAGCGTAAGGGTTGTAAATTCCTTAACATAATCTCGGATATTACCTATTTGTTAGAGTTCCCTCAGCTTCCTCCTGGCCTCATAGACCACATTCTCTGGGTAGAACTGACGTTTCGGTTCTTTCTTGAACTCGTCCCATGTGTCTATTCGACACACCCCTCGTTTGATATCCCTGTGACGCCTTCGCCAACATAGCATAACCACATCCGTAAGGTAGGATGTGGCCGCCTTGATCTTTTCCATATTGTCTCCTAAACCGAGATTATCAAAGTATTTCTCCATTTGCCACAGGAAATTTTCAACTTCTTTGGCATCCCGAGCCCTATCAAAACGTGAGGACCTAAGGTAATCCAGTCTACCTGCGCCAGCATTGCTAGTACATGCGTTGGTAACCACCTTTTTGCACAACAGAAGGTCTTCTTGCATTGCCTTGATGCTCACTCGCAACGCATGGACTGCTCCCAACATGTGTTTCTTCAAAATGGTGGAATTTTGTCTCCGCTCCACCAATGTCCTCCTTAATTCCTCCAATCGCAGTGAAAACCGCGCTCTCAAGCTCGGTGGTGGAGTACTCAACTCTTTTGAGTCTCTTCTCCATTTCCATCACTGTGGCACCTAGGGCTCCAAGCTCGTCTCGGACACTTCTCTTGTCCCTCTTCTTCTTTAGAACATCAGGAGCGAATACCTCTCTTCCCCTTTCGTCCTCACCATCATTCCCCATGATATCACCTTCTTCATTGTGTCCCGCCATCTCTTGATCACGTTTTTTTTATTTGAATCAAACCTTACGGCCCTAGACTGATTTGGGTCTAGAAAAACGGTCTAGGCAGCCTAACTCTCAAGGAAAACTTAGAAAATAAGATAAAACTCGGGAAACAAGAAGGAAATGCTCTCAATATCTCATTTATTGATAAGAATGCTGGATGAATACAATGAGGGATCTCACCCCTATTTATACAAAATACTTCCAGAATGGATGATGGAGATTAATCTAATCCAACGGCTATAACAAAGATACTCATATGTATGGGCATATTATTAGGGAATCCGGATAAAACTATAGGCTGATTCTTAGGAATCCTAGATTTGGTGAAGAATCTTCCATACAATGAACCTGGACGGTTTGTTATTGTTATGGGCTGGACGTCCTTCTTATGGCCAAGGACATCATGAATGTCCAGCCTGCGACAAGAGGCTTGAAGCAAGATATAAAGAAACTGCACCGTACCATGGGTTGCCAATCCGTTGTTGGGCGTAGCGAACCATCTCTGAGGTAAACTGTTCTGAAAAGAAAAGCTCTGCCATCTCCGATTTCCAACAACCCATCCAGATCTCTAAGGTATAACGAATCTACTAACCTGCATTCATTTTTCAATTTTGTTATTTTGATTTTACACTTTCTTACTCACACCGAGAAAGTGTGAAAAGTCTAGGGGAGGGATCTCGTTGCTAATTTTGATTTTTTTTTTTACTGAGTCATGTTTGAGTTTGATTGAGTTGTTGCTTAAAAAAATAAAAATAAAATAAACGTTAGACTTGCATTAGAATAGGTTAGCATAAAATAAAACGCTTGCTGTTTTTGGTTATTCATCACTTTCGAGAACATTAAAAAAATGTAAACACCATGGTTGAAAATCTTTACACTCGAAAAAGCCATCTAGCTTTGAAACTCAAATTGTTATTTTAGAAGCAATTCCATGAATTTTAATTTAATTTAAATCATTAGTTTTATCGCTTAATGTCTGAAATGCATTTCCAGTGGTTTTAATTTTTTCCATTTTGTTTTCTAACCTTTTTACCACTCTCTTACAACCGAATGACTACCCCTACCCGACCCTTAACCATTATTTTCAAAACCAAAATATTTATCTTACAGTGAGGCCTTTTGTTGAAATGTGTTGCATATATAAAATGGTCAAAAACAAGGAACGACAAGGGTTTCATCATCACTGGTTAGCTAGATTCCTCATGGGCTAGCATAATTAGGAAGAATTTTTTTGGGTACAACACCATTAGGATAGGGGAAGCTAAACAAAAAAGGGGTAGTTCGAAAACGGGTTAGTAACCCATAGTAAAAAAAATGTGAAGAGAGTTTGAAAATGGGTTAGTAATCTGTAGCGGGGATTAAAGGAATCAGAATCCAAGGGTAAGGGAAATAAAAATAAATAGCCTAGTATTAGAAGGCTCTTAGAAAAACAAGCACATTTGCGAAACTCTCATTCGGAAGTAAAATCTAAAAAAAAAAGAAAAAGAAAGCGAAAAAATAGAAATAAGAGCTTTAGAAAAGGAAATCCCAAAGAGGAAAAATACCCTAATTTCATCTGATAGTTGGCTAAAAGGCCTTGGGGATTCAGAGCGAAAAAGAAAAGAAAAATGGTAGTTTTAGAATGTATAACTTAGTGGGTTAGGAATGGGAATGAACCCTTTGTACGCATGAATTGTTCTTTGCTTGAGTTATTTTACATAATGTCAAGCATAAGATTTTTAGAGATATCCATCCAAAGAACAAGCCCCATGAAAGTACATCTCTACTCAGCCCTTTTCTCACACTTTAGATGATCGAGGATTGATTGATTACCCCTAAATTTGTTGAAATGAAGAAGACAAGAAGGGATTAAATGGAGCCTATGAAGTTACTAAGGGGGAGGCGCCGATGTGCTTAAAAGGAAGGAGAGTGTTTGTCACTTAAGTTAGGCTATCCTTGTATCCAATCATATAGTAGTCTAACCTTGTAGCCAAAAAGAGGTAGACTTAATTAGTATAAATAGGACTCTCTCTCATTCCTTGTAACATAAGAAAGCATAATTTCACTTTCTAATAAATTCTCTTTATTCTCTCTAAACTCTCTCAATCTCTCTATCATTCTGGCGATTTCTATCAATATTCTTCTAATTCTTTTATTCTTTCATGGTATCAGAGCAATTCTTAAACATACTCTCACATGTGATTCTTCTAATTCATTGAATTCATTGAATTCTTGTTCTTAATTCATTTTGCAACCGTCTTCATTATCATCCTCTGGCGATTATACTTGTGATGTCCTTCTCTTGGATCGTTGATCATCACAAACATCGCGGATTCTTCAATAACATCGACAGAAGAAGCCGATCTCAACTCCTCTCAGCTTACATCCTCAATCGGATAAGTTTTATTGTCGCAATCAAGCCTTTCTCTTCAAACTCCATTGTCCCGATCAAGTCTTCCTCCTTTCCTGGTGACTCCTGCCTTAAATCTCTTAACTTCTTCACAAGAAAGGATCCAAATCACAATCCAAGAAGTCTGATTCATCCTCCTTCAAGATTCAAAGTATTTCTTGATTGGATCAAGATTTTGTGTTCATCTTTGAAAGGATCTAGTTTGAAACCTAAAAAGTGGTAGTTTAGTTTCCTAAATACCTTAATAAAAGTTTTAAGGCAGCCTAAAACCGATTCCGTGTTTCAAGATTAACTTTCTTGAAAAATTATACATGTTATTAAAAGGGGTAGATTAGGTGGTTTTCTGTTGTAACTAATTAGTTAAAACCATCTGGTGAAGTGGTAGTTAGGAGGGTTGTTACAGCTGCTGTGGCAAGAAAGGAAGTTTGTTAGGCGGGTTGTTACAAGTTGTTGCCACGGTTTTTCTTTAAGTACCGGTTTGAATTGTTGTTGCAAACAGAAAAAACTGTTACAACAAATTGTAGGCGGTTGTTAGCTTGTCCTAGACAGGTATAATTTGTTAGTTTAGGTTGTTAAAGTCTGTCTTTAGGATATTATAAAATTGTTTCTTAGAACTTATTTTTAGAAACTGTTTCCAGCATGGAGTTAGCCAAAAACATTCAAGCTCCAGTTATCTTAAAAGGGGTGAACTATCTCTTATGGTCAAGAACAATGAATACCACTTTATGCAGCAGAGGTCTATGGAATCATGTGCTAATAAGTAAGGCGCTACTGATGGTATTTGAAGGAGAAGCCCAGGATGATAAAAACAAAGAAGAAGCTGATCAATTGGGGAAATGGTTTTAAGAAGACCAGCTTGTCCTCTCCATTCTACAGACTTCTCTTGAAGGATCACTCTTAGAAGCCTACTCCTACTGTGACATTGCCAAGGACCTGTGGGAGACCCTCAAGAATGTTTATGGTAACACTTCAAATCTCATGAGAATTTTTGAGGTAAAGAAGTCTTTGAATGAACTCAGACAAGAAGAAGTAGAGTTCACTAAATACTATGGGACATTTAGAGCTTTGTGGGCTGAAAGAAGAGAGCAAGATAATGTATTTGGGCTCCTTATGACCCTTAACTCTAGCTATAATGATTTGATAAAATATTTGCTAAAAGAAGACAAGTTACCAAGTCTTGAGGATGTGTGTGCTAAGATACAAAGAGAACAAGGTTCTCATGGGCTGTTTGGACACAGAAGAACTGGCCATTGCTCATAAGAGCTTTTATAAACCTGAAGAGAAAAAGAAAGTAATATGTGATCATTGCAAAAAGATGGGTCATTCAAAGAAGGAATGCTGGATTCTTCACCCTGAATTCAATCCATAGCAATCAAGGGTCAGTGTAGTGACCCGTATCTTAAGGGAGATCAGAATGTTCGGACAGTATAGTCGCAAGCCAACGATCATCAGATTAACAGGAAGGATATACGGATAATCGAAATCAAGCTTAAGTCTTACCGCAGAAAGAAGCATACTGCGGGTAATAGCCGTGCACCGTAATCGGACTAAGTATCACGATCAGGAGATTCTATCGTAAAGAATCAGCACGTAAGGACCAAGTATGGACAGGTAGTACTCATCGGGTATGTACCGCGATCGAGATCCGCGTTCGACAGTAAGTGATATGCTGTGATCGGGCAGTATACGTGGGCAGGCGCATAACGGGTGCGGTATATACAAACTGCCAATAATCCGTTATTCGATCAGTCCGTATCCGCGGACAGGCGTGTATCTGGTGCGGCATATACAGACTGTCGATAGATCCTTTCCCGATTAGTCCGTATGCGCGGGAAGCGATAGCCGATGATCGGACAGTACATACATGGACTGACGATAGCTCCGTATGCCGATAGCTGAGTGTGCCGATAAACGAGTATGTCGATACCGAGCGATGGTCCGACTAACGGGAAATGCAGACACAGACTGTCGATGCCAAGCAATCCAATCAGTCAGAACACGCGAGAGACTATCCTGTGTCATGCATCGAGTGTTCTGATGCCAAGCAATGATCCTATAGCGATCAGCATATCCGAACACCGAGCGATAGAAACATCCGAGAAACGGATGATTGAGTGACCAAGGGATCCAAATGCGATAGCAACTGACTGGCAGAAGCAATACGAGTTCTGAAAGCCGACTATGCATGCCGATAAGCCGATAGTCTGTGGTAGTTTTTTTTTGCTGAGAAAGTAAATTTCACCGAGAGTAAGACCGAGCCTGACGTGGATCCTACTCAGCACAAAGTTGTAAGCGAGCACCATTGTGTAATCTAATTCTGTATGGATTTATCTCTGGTGGAAAAAAGTGGGACAACTGTCTATTTTCTAAGCTACCAAGTCAGGGAACAGATGGCAGGATTAAGGAAGTGTTTAAGGGTTAGTGGGACAAGTATTTAGACTAAACCATGCAAAGCTACCTATAAATACACCATGCAAAGCTACCTATAAGAACTAGTTGCTGAATCTGTGAGCTAAACCTAGAAGGAGGAAGTACCCACTAGTAGAATCCATAGCTGAAAGCCGATCCTAAATCAGTGAAGGTTTTGTTTTACTAAGCAAGAACGTGGTTTCAAGTTCGGTTAGGCTAGGCATTGGTTCCTGAATTAATGCATGAGCATGTTAGCGTTTATGGTTATGATTGCTTGTTGACGTCTTTGAGTATGGTTAATGTTATGCGCATGATCGGATTAGTGGAAATGACGTTGCTTCAATGTGGGATGTGGGATGTGGGTTGTTGACATGCGGGGTAGCATGTGGATTTGGGTAACTTAGCCATCCCATAAGCATGAAAGGGATGGCTTGCCACCATCCTGTCGGCGACTTGCTTGGCATATGTTCATCTTCGTGAACTCCTTGTAGCCTGTGTGGCTAGGGATTCATCGGAACGGTTTCATCTTCGTGAATGCCTTGTAGCCTGTGTGGCTAAGGATTCATCGGAACAGTTGGGAAATAAGCTAAGCTACCAGTGTGCACGGGTAGAATAAGGATCGTCACTCGGGTTGAGAGTTTGCGATTGAGTCTTAGATGATAAACTACTCTTGTGTGTGTTTGCGTGATGATGTGTGATCGTATGCATGTTTTTATGAACTTGCGGGATGGGATAGTTAATTTATTGTTACCAGCTCACTCAACATTATGTGCTTACCAAACTCGTTCTTGCAGGTAGGAGTAAGTCTGCGGAAGGAAGATGTGATCGACCAGTTTAGTTTATCGTTCCCCTTGTATAACTTGTAAGCGGTGTTGGAACTGGAGTATTTTTTGAATGTTAAGTTGTAAATGATGGTTTTTGTTATAAATATCATGTTTTGGTATATTAAAGGATTATCGTTTTCTTTTAAATTTATGCATGATATGCCAGCCGGTAATTTAACGAGGATCTCACTTTCTGGTTCCAAGAGCCTCAAACTGAAGGAGTTAGACATCGGGGTACGGTTCTTGGTTGTTCGGGCTTTCAAATTATATTTGGAAACACGGATGGTCGAGATTCAGACTTATCGTAACATATTCGGTCTAGTAAAAACAGGGGTATTACAGTCAGAATGAGGAACCTTCAAGCTGGGAACTCAAGACAAGCTGACGGTTCTGGTTCTTACTAAGTAGGGAGCTTACACCAAGCTGGCGCTGGTGATTCTTCTCAAACCAAGCCGTGCGCTCACACCAAGCTGGCGCCAACTTCTCTCCAGACACTGGCCAGAATTTTTTCACAATCACATGATCAATCATACCTAGAAGAACAGACCTAGAAGCCATTATCAAGGCCTTAAACTATGGTAATGTGATTGTGGAGGATGATGGTGCTGATTGATGGTTCATAATCACATGTCTGGTCTTTCCAGTGTATGGCCTTGTTCACAATCATCCTCCACAATGACAAATCAATCAGAATTTGATAAAAGAACAGACTTAGAAGCCATTATCAAGGCCTTAAGCTCTGGTAATGTGATTGGTAAATCTTTTCATGCCTCTTTTCAAACATCTAATGATTTTGAATATTTGATAGTAGATTCTGGAGCTTCTCATCACATGATTAGTGATCTAGATTTAATATGGAACCTAGAACCTGCCTTAGGAAATATGTTAATTGCTAATGGAACTAAAGTTCCTATTAAAGGAATAGGAAAGTTAAAATTGTTTGATAAAGAGTCTAAAGCATTTTATATTTCATCTTTCACATCTAATCTTCTATCTGTTAAAAGAGCTACTACTGATTTGAATTGTCATGCTATATTTGGTCCTAATGATTTCTTCTTTCAGGATATTGAAACTAGAAGAGTTCTTGGAAAAGGAACCACTAGGAATGACTTGAATGTGCTTGAAGATATCCACTTGGGAGACAGATCAAAATCATGTGTAGCTAGTATAGATAGTAGTTTACAAGATGATCTATGGCATGCTAGATTAGGAGATCGACATGCTAGAGGTTTAGAATTATTAATGCCTAATATGATATTTGAAAATGATTTGTGTGAAACTTGCATTCTAGGTAAGCATTGTAAAACTGTTTTTCAAAAATCTACACACATTTATAAGCATTGTTTTGATTTAGTTCACTCAAATGTTTGGACTTCACCTATCTTATCTAAGGAAAACCACAAGTATTTTGTCACTTTTATAGATGAAAAGTCTAAATATACGTGGGTTACCTTGATTAAATCTAAAGATAGGGTGTTATAAGCTTTTATAAACTTCCAAACTTATGTGACTAACCAATATAATGCCAAGATAAAGTGTTCTAGATCAGATAATGGTGGTGAATACACTATCAACAAGTTTTAAGGATCTTTTGCAAAGTGTGGAATCACACACCAAACAAGCTGTCCCTACACTCCTCAACAAAATAGAGTAGTTGAAAGGAAGAACATACATTTGATGAAAGTGGTGAGATCCATGATGTTCTACATGAAAGTTCCCAAGCTATTTTGGGGGGATGCACTCATGAAATAATGTTATGTAATCAATAGGACTCCTACTAAAGTCCTACATGACTTGTCTCCATTTGAGGTACTCAATCAAACTAAGCCTAGTATTGAACATCTAAGAGTATTTGGGTGTGGTTGCTTTGTTTTAGTACTAGGTGAACACATAAACAAGTTGGATGCTAAGAGTACCAAGTCAATGTTTATTGGATACTCATCAACACAAAAATGCTACAAATGCTTTAATACAGAGAGTAGAAGTTTTCTTAGGTTCTCTGCTTGGTTAGAAATGTTTGAAGAGATATCTTTGAACTGATCTCAGGTTCCTTTTTCATAGAAACCTTTTGTTTTATGGAATTTGACATCTCTATAAACCAAAATTCTTTGGAAGCACACAAGAACCGGCTCCCTCAGCTAGTCCACTTTCTATTACCACACGGCGCCCTCAGCTAGTCCCAAGCATTTCCTTACCAGTTCCACAACTGTCTTCAACACCAATAACAATACGGCCTCCGGTGCCAACAAGTCAAGAACCAGAGGCGCAGCACAAACCCTTGCTCCAGCCTCGTCCCGGCACGAACCGGCTCCTGCTCCAGCCTTGTGCCAACATGAACTGGCTCCTGCTCCAGCCTTGTTCCGGCATGAACCGGCTTTAGATCCCGAATCGGCTCCAGAATCATTCTAGTACAAATCCATTTGATCATGAGGGGGGAAAGCATCTACACATGATCAAGATGATTCAGAAGAAAAAATTTTAGTTTCAGCTTCAAAGAGACAAAGGAATATTCAACCCAACCTTGTACAAGCTTTAGAAAAAGAGGACAATATAACTCAAGGGGAACCGGCTGTTGTCCTTAGAAGAAGCACAAAGCAGAAATTTCCAGTCAATTTCTACTACAATCATAATGCAGTAGTTCACCATGATCAGGGAGTATGTAATTTAGTTCATATATATACTTCTCATGTTGCATTTACTCTAACTCTTGATAAAGAGCAGATTTCAAAAAGTTATGAGGAAGCAATGGCTATAAAGGAGTGGAGAGAAGCTTTTCAAGCTGAATGCCAAGCTATGAAGAAGAATCAAACATATGTGCCAGCCACATTACTAAATGGGAAAAAGGCTGTAAGTTCTAAGTGGATATTCACCATTAAGTATAAAAGCAATTGTGAGATAGATAGATACAAAGCTAGGTTGGTGGCAAAAGGATTCACACAGACTTATGGTGAAGATTATAGGGATACTTTTGCTCCAGTAGTTAAATTGTACTCTGTTAATGCTGTTTTATCACTTGCTACTAACCTGGATTGGGAACTATGGCAAATGGATGTTAAGAATGCATTATTGCAAAGTGAACTAGAAGAAGAGGTGTATATGACACATCCACCAGGTTTAGAAGATCAAGTGGGAACCGTCAACACACTGAGGTTAAGGAAAGCAATATATGGCTTAAAGCAATCCCATAGAGCTTGGTACCATAAGCTGAATGTGACCTTAAGAGACAGAGGATTCAAAAGGTTAGAAGTAGAACACACTTAATTTACACTTCAAAGTAAGGATGGGATCATTGTAATTATCATCTATGTTGATGACATAATCATATCTGGAAGTGATAAAATAGGTATAACATCTACAAAAGAGTATTTAAAAGGTGTATTTGATATTAAAGACCTAGGAGAACTTAAATACTTCTTAGGAATTGAAGCGTGTAGGTTTAAAGAATGTCTATTTCTTTCACAAAGGAAGTATGTATTGGACTTACTAACATCTACAGGAATGCTGGAAGCTAAACCAACCAAAACCCCATTAGAAGAAGGATACAAAGTAGAAACTCAGGGGGAGATTGAAGATGGCGAGTTTAAGAAAGCAAAGCTGTATAGAAAGGTTGTTGGTAAGCTAATATATTTAACCATTACTAGACATGATTTGTGTTTTGTAGTCAATCAGTTCTCAGCATATACAAGACCCAAAGACAAGGAATTGGGAGATGATCCATAGGATCTTGAGATACTTAAAAGGCACACATGATCAAGGTATATGGATGGGAAATGATGAAAACACAAATGTATTTGTCTATTGTGATGCAGATTGGGCAGGTGATAGAAAGGACAGGGGGTTCAACACCGGCTATTGCACTCTTATAAGTGGGAACTTAGTCAGTTGGAAGACTAAGAAGCAAAAGGTTGTTTCATGCTCAAGTGCTGAAGCTGAGTAAAGAGCAATGAGTGTTTAAGCACATAGGCGCCTATGAAGTTAGTAAGGAGGAGGCGCCTATGTGCTTAAAAAGAAGGAGAGTGTTTGTCACTTAAGTTAGGCTATCCTTGTATTCAATCATATAGTAGTATAACCTTGTAGCCAAACATGCCTAGACTTAGATAGTATAAATAGGTCTCTCTCTCATTCCTTGTAACCCAAGAAAGCATAATCTCACTTTCTAATAAAATCTCTATATTCTTTCTAAACTCTCTCAATCTCTCTATCATTCTGGCGATTTCTATCAATTCTCTTTCTAATTCTTTCATTCTTTCAAAATAATATTTCATATTTATAACTTCTAATAAATGTAGAGAATTATTTTTGATTTGATTTTGTTAGTTCCATAGACCGTTGAAGACGATATGGCCTTAGTAAAGTACAAGAGAATATTTGTTTAATTCCACAAAGGATAACCACTTGAGAGCTTAGTGTTTATTTCCTTATTAGGAACTTTATGTTTTAGTTTTAGTTTTTAGATGTCTTTTCCTTCTGTGTTTTCTTGGGGACAAGCAAAAGAAAAGTCTAGTAGAGTTGATATCTTGAGATTTTACTAGTATTTAGGTTATAAATTTTGCTATTTAAGATACATTTTAGGGTGTTTTAGGATTGTATTGTGTGTACATATTGCATAAACAGGTGTTCATGTGACAAAACCAGAAATTGAACAAAACCAAAGCAAAAGAGCGGGATTGTGCGTGGAATTGAGTACTGGAGGGAAATTTCATATCAAGGGATGAATCGTCAAAGTATAGGAAGCAAAGAAAGGAAAGAGGAAGAAAATCAAAGAAGAAAGTAAACAAAGGAAAAAAAAACAAAAGAAAAGGAAGAGAATCGAGGGAGGTACTCTGAGTGTCCACAACAGGTTCCAAACCCGAGCGAGAAAAGCTCAAAAAAAGAAAGCGCACGCGAAGCAGCCAATATGTTTCTCATTACAGCGTTGCAAAACCCTGCATAAATTCGACAAACATAAAAAATGAGCTTCCATAGACATAAAAATTGTCCATGAAGACTTCCATAATATCTTCAATCAAATCAGTAAAAATCTATATCCTGCAGCGCCCAAAGGTTACTGGGACATTGCACAAATCAAATGGCATTCTGCGATAAAAAAAAAAATACCATAAAGATCAGTTGAATGTTTTCTTCTCCTGGTCGTCTGGATGGATGGGGATATGAAAAAAACCAGGATAACCATCTAGAAAATAGTAGTAAGGTTCATTAGGCAATATCTATGCTCTGATAATGGAAAATGATCTTTGAGATTACCAGCTTTCAATTTCTGATAATATATACACATTCTATGCTATGTGACAATCCTAGTTGGGATTAAATTGTTTTTATCATTCTTTATCACAATTAAACCCACGTTATGAGGAACTACAAGAATATGACTCGTCCAAGTACTATTAAAAATAACATATATCACACCAGCCTCTAGAAATTTGATTATCTCCTTCTTAACAACATTTTTTAGTTTGGGTTTAACCGCCTCTAATGTTCTAAGGAAGTTATTGATTCATATTCTAGATTTATTCTATGTATACAAAGATCAGGAAAAATCATTGTGATATCATCCAATAAATAACCTAGAACCCTATGGTACTTTCTCAATTCACACAAAAGCAAGGCATTCTCTATATTGTTAAAGTCTGAGTTTACTATCACTAGGTATGTTGAGTTAGATCCAAGAAATGCGTACCTTAGCACCTCAAAAAGTGTTTCAAGTTCGAGTTTTGGTTTATTGATCAAAGCATCCAGAGCGATCACTCCGATTTGAGTAGTCGCTCCATCACAGTTTTCTGCAATCAAGTTTTGCTCCTCTTCCAGCCTCATGTACGCCACCATCTTCTCCACTAAGAGGCTTAAATCAAGCATCTTTGCGAACGTAATGAGGATGTTGACAATTCCAAGCTAGATGATGAGCCAGCCTTGGAGGCTATCATTTCCCAAGTTCCAGAAGGTCCATTAACACACCTCAAAGCCCGGTCTATTGGTCACAAATTCAGCCAGTGTGTTAACTTCATGATCACCCAAGAACCACTCCAAGAAACGTCTCCCTCATCAGCTCACACGCCCAAGGAGGAAGAGCCAGCAAACCGCAGCCTGTTTGCAGCATCACATGAGCCATGGAGGCTCCTCAGTCAAGATTCATTATCTTCTGGTGTCTTTACCATCACTCTAGGGTAAAGACACAAAAGACATGCTAGAGAGTTTTAATTTTTTTCCTACCTTTGGTTTTGTCCCACAGGGTTTTCCATAGAGGGTTTTAATAAGGCAACACCTCTAGTGTGCAATTCAATACTTGTTCACCATCATTCATCTTTCACAAGTCTTGGAATAATCAGGAGCTGAAGACCACCACTAAGAAGACCGAAAAACATTCTATGTGTTTTAGGACTTTTTGCCATTTAAGTGTTAGGGTTTTTTAGACTACCTATTGTTTTTAATTTAGCTTGAACTTCATGTTGTTTTAATTTAAACTTCATGTTGTTTTTTGTCTTAGGTTACTATAAATACCTAAGCCATCTAATGGAATAAACACAAGTCTTTACCTAATAAAAAAATCGACCCTCTCTCTCTTTCTCAACTGCCAGCAGGTTAGAGAAAACAACATTCTCTTGTTGAAAACTTGTTTAACCTTGAAGGATCTCTAAGTGTATCATGAGAATTCCCCATCCCTCGTGTGGCCCAACTCCTCTCCCCAAAACCGTGCCACAACTTTGGCGAGCTTCTCCCTTGTTCGTGCACAACACCTTTTGCAGATTACAAGCTTCCTTGATTGCCCAATCGTGCGCCTAGCCTGTGAGATTATCCGAGCTTGCATCAGAACCTCAGTATCATCATTCAGAAAGCCTTTTCCTTCAGCTGTAGTCAAAACAACTTCCAAATGATCATCCGTTAGGATCTCTTCAACTGTTTTATCTGAGGCTTCTATGGCGTCTTCAACCACATATGTTTGCCCATCAAGCACAGGTTTCTTGATCATTTTATCCATCTCAAACTTTATGAGAATATCTCCCAGATGGAGATCAATTTTCTCACTCCCCACGTCAATGATCGCACCAGCTGTGTGCTGGATTGGCCTCTCCAAAATCAAAAGATCCTTGGGTTCTTCGTCAAGCTCTAGTATCACAAAATCTGCAGAGATGAGTGTGTTGCCTATCTGAACAAGTAAATTCAAGTATCCCAACTGGTAGCTTCATCGATTTATATCTTAGGATTTTACTAGGATTTGACAAAGATTTTCCATAATTTAGGTCGCATATTAGTGTGTTTTAAGGCTGCATTTGCTTACATATCTGCATAAACAGGTGATTGATATATGTGCATATTAGGCTAGTTTAATCTCATATTTCATATGTTTTTGTATAAATTTTTCATTCACATAGCATTATTCTAGGGTAGTTTATCTCATTTGTGCATTTTAATGTTTAGGATCATGCATTTGCATATTTGGAGTGCTTTGAGTCTTTTTCAGGAGCTTTGGAGTCTCCCGAATGAAGATCATGCAATGGATTCGAGTAGAGATAAAAAAGAAGCATGAAACAAGTGTTAAGGAGCTAAGAAGCAATGAAGATTACCAAGATCGATCGGTCCATTGTAAGACCGATCGATATCATCTGCTCGAATTTGCGAGAATATCCAAGATCGACGAAGACCCTCCAAGATCGACCGATTCATTGCATGATCGATCGTTCCATGTATGGATCGATCGATCCAGTTTAATGATCTGGCCGAAAATTTGTAATTAAACCAGTTTAGTACATTTAGTTGGGTTAGTTTAGTTTTAAACTATAAATACCCAACCCTAGGTCATTTTTTAGCAAGTTTTAGATTAGAGAGAGAGACTGCAGCCACTAGGTGATTGAGGAGACCTAGAGTTTGAGATTTGAACTTCTGGAGAACCTCTTAAGACAATCAAAGAAATATTTTGGCTAATTTCTTTATACCTTATCTTTTTATTCATGTTTAATCTTTCTATGAATTTATTTTGTTTATCTGTGATGATGAGTGGGTAATTCCCTTTGAATGGTTTATGGATTGATAGATTATGGATGAAATGATAATTGATAGATGTTGAGGTTATTAGGTCTTTCTTGATGACTGAAATTAATGCTAGGTTTGGATTGAGAGAATCAAATCTAGAACCTAGGAAATTTGTTACCCGAGAGGTGTTGATGAAATTCCGGAACTAAGTCATTTAAGAGCTTATCACTCCTAGCCATTGAGAGATGATGTTAAGGTGATTAGTGAACCAACTGAACCAGAAACTAATGCACGCAGATGATTGATCTTCCAAATGAGATTTAGTTAGAATGATTATTTAGCATAGTAATCAATGACATGAGAGTGTATTGATTTAAGTCATTGTTCATAGTTCTACAAGAAGCTTAATGAAAACCTTGCAAGATCAATCAATTTATTATCATTCCCTAATCAATGTCTTTCCTGAAGCCATTCGTCTAGTTTAATTGTGAGTCAAATTTATTTTATTTAGTTAACCAGTTTAGATCCGTCTTCAATTCAAGTTACAATCAAAACCACAACCATTTACTGTCATTTTAGATTAAATCCAAATCATACAATCTTAGTGTGCGATTCTAGATTCTCTGTGGATTTGAACCTCAATTACTTGCAATAGACATTGTAGGTTATTGTTGATTTATTTGATACGCAAAACCTCTGCATCAAATTGGTGCTGTTGTCGGGGTATCTAAGCAACAAGCCATTAGAATTTTGATTTTATTTAAGACTAGAGTTTTCTTTCTTTCTTTTACTTATTACTGAACTTTAGAGTTTGTCTACCATTTGTCACCTCTGCAGGTGAATGCAACGAAGGAGTCAGAAAGGTAGTACACTTGATTGCACCCAAAGAAAGACAAGCTAAGGAACAGGAGGATTAATCAAGACAGTGTGTTATCGAAAACCAGAGGAACAATCACCAACCTGTAATTGGGAATGAACAGCCTCAAATCGGAGGTGTACAAGGATTTGGGATTCAACCCCAGTTTCAGGGCATGAGAAGACTAGCAGCTAGGCCAATAGGATCTTTTGATGAACCCAACTTAAGAAAAGTCATGCATGGCATCCTAACTCCAACAATAGCCGCCAACAACTTCGAAGTGAAATCTGAAAGAATGAGAGATTTAGATTCACCATTGGAGAATATAGAGAGTTTTAGAGAAAAGAGAATGAGAGAAATGATTTATTATTAATAATGAAAGAATTAATCTTTTTGCTTACAAATGAAGAGTACAAGTGTTTATATAGAGAGTTTACAATCCTTATGTCCAAACACACCCTATTAGGCGCCACTTATGCCTGTTTGGCTACAGATTTAGAAGCTCATTTATACTCTCCCTTTGGTTTAGAGTATCTACCACACTTCATACTCTCTCTTTTTCTTAGAGTATCTACTTCTTTTCTTCTTCATTTCAACATTCCTCCTCAAATTTAAGCATGGGTGAATGGTTGAACGTGCAAAGATGAAGAGATTTTCCTCCTTCTTCTCTTTACTCTCTTTCAAGCTTGATTTTTAATGTTCATGGAAACCAAGCTTGGAACTTAAAGAACTTCTTCATTAAAAATCTTAGTATGAAAAACCCTTCGGGACAAAACCAATACTAAGGGAAAAAAGTGAAGTATTCTTAGCTAGGGACTGGCCACTGAATCTATGAGCTTTAAATCCACCATAGAGAGCTCCATAGACCCTTGATAAAGGCCTTGTTGAAATCGCATGTGAATGACTGCTTTGAAGCTTCTTCTAAGTCTGGTCCATTTCTCCCCCTTTCTTTTGACTCCTTGTCTTTAAGAGGTGATTTTGATCCAGCTTTCCTTAAAGTCTTCAATTTAAACATGTTTCACAGACACATGTACATGCATGTATCAATTCTCACAAGATAAACCAATGCATTATAATGTAAGAATGATTTTAACTTCCCTTTTATAACAGTGGATGGCGTTTTTTTGGATGGTATGATCTAGACCAGTCTGGTTCTCTAAGGACTTCACATTAAGATCTGTGGATTCATCATGATCATATGATTCTCTTTTCTTATATGTTTTAAATTTCCCTTTGACAAGCTTCATTTTGCTTCACCTTCTACTTTCAATAAGCCTAACTCAAGAGAATAAGATTGTAAAATTAAGCTTGAGTAGAGTGGGTCACACTTATCTCCTAATACACTTTCCCACCATGTTTCCACTAATTGATGTAGGGTAAGTCATGTACAAGGGGAATGAAACTGCCTTTTAAATGTTGAAAACCCTAAATTACTAAACCAAAATAGTTTAGCTTACTAACCATAATCATAATTGGTATAATTTAAGTGTTTTGGTTCAATTTAAGCCATCTAATTATAAATTAAAACAATTAAACCATCCCAATTGGTTTAATCTCTTTGGACTTCCTTTTCCATCTTAGCCAGACAAAAAATCACTTGCAGAATGGGCTTTCTATGGGCTTTAACCCTAGAATGAGTTAGTGGGCTATTAAACACGTCTTGGGTCTCCTCTTCTTGAATCTCCACGTCCATGAGCTTCTCCTGGTCCAGCTCCACATCAGGCTCATTGCATAAATCCATATTATTCTTGTCCTTGTCCATCTCCAGTTGCAGACATTGCTCCTCGTCAGAGATAGGTTGCTTAATCTCCTCTTCTGGTCTTTCTAGGATTGCACCATCCCCTCCTCCTTTGAAAGGATTTGACCTCAAATTCAATTCATCTGCAAAAACAAAAAAAAACAAGTTAAAATATTTGGAGGTATGATTAAAGGTGTACTTACCTTGGAATATTGGAAGCGGCTGCCTTGTGTGATCCCATATTCAATCTCCAAACTGGTAAGATTATTTTGGACATCTTGTACTTGCTCTGTTTTGGCACCACTCCTTGCTCAAGTGTTCCTTTGGTCCATAATCAACTTGTTTGTCCAGACCATGAATCCTCCTTGTTCTTGGAACAAACTCCATAACATGTCTATCATGCTTCTTTTCAAACACTAGAAAAATCTCATCAAATGTGCAACAAAAATAGACAATTGAATTCCCTGGGTTTAAGTTCTTCAAAACAAGACTCAGGTTCCTGTAATCACCATCTAAGATAAGATCATATATCATTCTAGCATTAGAAAACTCACTGGAACAAAACATTTCTTTTGAACACAAATCAAACAAATATATATTATTGCTAGAAAACAGATTGCATTGTGATAACTTAGAAACTCTATTAACATAGTCAAATTCAGAACTTCTCTTAGCTCTAAGTAGGTCATGCATGTTCCTACCACCATTTTAGCAATGCAAACTCGTGATCTAACTTGGACAAACTCCAAAAAACGTTTTCTCTCAAGGCTGAGTTCATATCACAAGGTTTTAAAACCCACAAATTTTCACAGCACAAAGTTTCACAACATTTTCTAACTGATTTCAAGTTACGGAGCACTTTATTAGAGAAATATTCATCAATTACAAGATCTGTATCAATCCCCACCAATTTATGTCCTAATGTTCTCCTAATCAACTTATGACTCAGAACTCCCAGTTTTAGAAATCAAAGAACATTCTGATATAGAAAACATTTCATGCCTAGGTGTTTCAAAGGATTGAATCATCTTATCAAAAATAAACCCAGAAACACAAAGTTCTTTCATATTCTCTAAACCAAATTGTTTGTCTTCTTCAGGTGTAACAATCACAAACATACTAGGTAAAGAATTTTTCACACCAATATCCTTACACAGTTTGAGACGAATTTCGTCAATGAAAGAAGGAGTAAAGGACTTGAACTCCCAGCTAGCTGTAGGCGCCAAGTTGCTGTCCAATCACAATCGCTTTGGTGTCTTCTCTGGTAGCTTATCTTCATGATCCTGCAAAGAAAACTCTCTGATACTCGGTTGCACCGGTTTGAGATTAGAAAAACCTAGACAAGTCTCATCTAATACAGAAACTAATGGAACAGAAAAAGTATCCTTGTTAACCTCACCCTCAGCTACAGATTCCTTACCTTCAATGGACCAGACATCTCTCTTCTTCCTCTAATTCCATTTACGTCCTTAGCAACTTCCAGCATATCCATGCCTCTGGCTGGTGGTACTTTCTTGGGTAACTCTCCTGGTATCTCCTCCTCAAAGTCTTGCGAAGAGAAGACAAGGCTACTCGGACTCACCGGTTCACATGTGGTTCGTTCTCTACAAATCTCTTTTCCCTTAAGCATAAAATCAATTTGAGAAGATGGTAGAAAACACTTACCTGTGTTTAAGTCATTTGAGAACTTTTCAATCCCAAACAACCTCTTGTAAACCGTGGCTTCATTAGGAAAATATGAAGTTTAAAAAAAAAAAAAAATCTTACTTTTGCAGATTGGACTATAATGATTGGTTTCTGGCTGTTGAGGAACCCATTTCTCCTTGGAATACATATGTTCTGGGCGTGTCCACTGGATGGGTGATGGGCGTGAGCTTGGTCTCCTCCCTTGGCTGCTCCTCACAGTCTTAGACCTCTCTGATCTACTCTCAATAGTCCTCCCTTGTGAACTCCTTTGGTGTCTGTCCTGCACATAACCAAATTTATTATAATCTATAACAATTCTCTTTTTTATAACAAATTTCATCTCAAACCAAGAAGCAATCTGAGGTTCTCCATTGTGCCTTCTTGTGGATGCAATCTGATCCCACCAATGGATGGCATGACCACTGAATCCACTTGTTGCAAGTTTGATCTTCATTGCCTCAGTGTAGTGATAATAACTGAACACCCATTTCATCTCTTCTTCACATTCCAGATAAGCTTTAGGATCAATATTCCCATGGAATGATGGAATCCCAAGCTTGGATTGACTAAGGTATTCTTCTGCTATAGGGCGACGATAGTGATAAGAGTTAACTCCTCCTGCTTTTCTGCCTGTAGAGATTAAAAAGTCATGAAACTCATTAGCATGGTTAGTCCTATTGAAATCTTGCTGCAGCTTCCTAGTGATCTCAACCATCATAGCTTCACATTGGAACTGATCAAGATGAACAATCTGATCCACTGAATTTTTCCTGACCATGAAGTTCCTGAAACAAACTTACCAAATAGATAAGAAAATCCTATCTCTCTCTCTCACTTTTGGTTCTCTCAGTATTCAATCCTCTTGCTATTCCAACAAGTTCATAATAGATCAAAGCCCAATCACCTAATATCTAGAGCTATAACCTACTGTGATTAAGATAGAAAGATTGCAAGATTCTTTTCTTCAGCTGATTAACCAACTCCTAGCAGGATTTATCCTCTGCTTCTTTCTTTCTTTTTTTTTTTTTGATAGATCGATTTTTTTTTGAATGATTTTTTTTTGTTTTCTTTGTATTTCAAGAGTGATTCATCTGACTTACATAAGATAGTAAGAAAAGAAAGTATTTAAGATGAAAGACAAAACAAAACCCTAAAATTATGAATGATAAAGTGACATTGAGATGATCTCCACAAACCCTAACCTTCAAGCGGCTCTGATACCACTTGGTGCGTCCCTGGATAGGTTATGAATCTCTGGATCACTTGAAGGAGGGTGGCGATGGGATTGGAGGCTACTAGCTCTCCTAAAATGTGGGTAAACTTCTCCTTAGGGTTATGGCTGACCAAAAGGATGATTTGAATCTCAAAAACTCAGGAACAATCTGTCTACAGTTAAGGGATTCCGATTCTAGCACCTACACCAGGTGATGGTCAATGTTTATAGGCTGAACAGAGAAAACACAAAGGAAGAACACAAAAGCTTGAAAGCTATTTGTTACTCAAAATTCGTAGGTGGTTGTACAAGGGGGAAGAAACTGCCTTTTAAAGGCTGAAAACCCTAAATTACTAAACCAAAATGGTTTAGCTTACTAACATTATTCATAATTGGTCTAGTTTAAGTGTTTTTGTTCAATTTAAGTCATCTAATTACAAATTAAAACAATTAAACCAGCCCAATTGGTTTAATCTCTTTGGGCTTCCTTTTCCATCTTAGCCATACCCAAATCACTTGCAGAATGGGCTTTCTATGGGCTTTAACCCTAGAATGAGTTAGTGGGCTATTAAACACGTCCTAAGTCTCCTCTTCTTGAATCTCCACCTCCATGAGCTTCTCATGGTCTAGCTCCACATCAGACTCATTGCATAAATCCATATTATTCTAGTCCTTGTCCATCTTCAGTTGCAGACACTGCTCATCGTCAGAGATAGGTTGCTTAATCTCCTCTTCTGGTCTTTCTAGGATCGCACCAGAAGGGTTATATGCCAACTTAAAGAAATGCACATTTTGCACTGATCATTTGGTGTTTTTAGGCTTTGTTGTGAGTTAACATGGACTTAAGGTGGATGACAAGAAGATAAAAGGCATTCAGGAGTGGCCAACATCTACCACAATTGGGAACATGAGAAGCTTTCATGGTCTAGCAAGCTTCTACCGCCGTTTTGTGAGGGATTTCAGCTCTATAGCCGCCCCACTCACCTCAGTTATCAAGAAGGACATTGCATTCAAATGGGGAAACAAACAAGAGCAAGCTAATAATAAGCTTAAAATCCGCCTCACTTAAATACCTTTCCTTGCTTTACTTAACTTTAAAAATATATTTGAGATTGAATGTGATGCAACAGGAATAGATATCAGAGCTGTACTAAGTCAAGGTGGACGACCAGTAGCATTGTTTAGTGAGAAGCTTCAAGAAGCCTCCCTAAATTATCACACCTATGGTAAAGAATTGTATGTTGTGGTAAGATCTCTGAATACTTGGCAGCATTAGTTTTTAGATAAAGAGTTTGTTATTCATACAGACCATGAGATCTTAAAGTACATGAGAGGACAAACAACACTTAAGAAGAGGCATCTGAGATGGTTGGAGTTTGTGGAGACTTTTCTCTATGTCATCAAGTACACGAAAGGGAAACACAACATAGTGACCGATGCCTTGTCAAGAAGGCACACCCTAATCTCTACCATGGAAGCCAAGATCATGGGATTTGAATACCTCAAGGATCAATACAAGGAAGACCTGGACTTTGGAGACCACTACAACCAATGTACCAGAGTCGCAATAAGATTTTTCTTCAAGCATTATGATTTTCTTTTCAGATACAAGAGGCTTTGAATTCCTCAATGGTCCATGTGTGAGTTAATCCTTAGAGAAGCACACGGAGCAGGACTCATTGGAGATATTTGGGTTGATAAAATTCTAAGCATAGTGATGGAGCACTTCTTCTGGCCCCATCTTAAGAGAGACGTGGAGCATTTCTGTGTCAAGTGTATCATTTGCCTTAAAGCAAAATCCAGGTTACATCCACACGGTCTATACATTCCCTTACCTATTCATAACATTTCTTGGATATATGTTTTCATGGACTATTTCTATGAATACCCAAGATAAGGAACAAAAACTCAGTCTTTGTTGTGGTGGATCATTTTTCAAAAAGCACACTTCATTTTATGCAATAAGACCAATGATGCTACTCAAACCGCGGACTTCTTCTTTAAAGAAATAGTGAAGCATCATGGCTTGCCAAGGACCATTGTGTCATACAGGGACACCAAGTACCTTAGCCACTTTTGGAGAATCTTGTGGAGAAAGTTAGGAACCAAGCTTCTCTTCTCAACAACTTGCCACCCAAAAACGGATGGACAAACCAAAGTTGTCAACCGCACCCTCTCTACCTTGCTAAGGGTAACCATGGATAACAATCTTAATAATTCGGTTGATTGTCTTCCTTTCATTGAATTTGCTTATAACCGTGGGCCACACACTACTAATAAACATTCTCCTTTTGAAGTTGTCTATAGGTTTAAGCCTTTTACTCTATTAGATTTACAGCCTATATCACACAAAGATCAAATGGTGAGCCAAGATGGCGAATGAAAGGCTGATTTGGTTAAGAAGATACACCAAAAGGTCAAGGAGAATATAGAGAACAAGAATGAGCAAACCAAGAAGTATGTGGAAAAGGGCCGCAAGGAGCTAACTTTTAAACCAGGCGATTGGGTATGGCTTCACATGAAGACAGAATGGTTTCCAAGCCAAAGGATTTCCAAGCTTGCACCAAGAGGAGACGGCTCATTCAAAGTTATCAAGAAGATCAATGACAATGTCTATCAAATCGAGTTGATAGGTGATTTTAACATTTCCTCTACATTCAACGTCAATGACTTATCTCCATTTGATGTAGGAGATACAATTTTGAGGTCAAAATCTTCTTAATGGGGAGGAAATGATGAGGACATGAAGATCAATCCAGAACCCAACATCACAGTTCCAATTCTTAGGAGATCACCAAGGACAAGATCAGAAGCTAGAGACCTAAGGGTAAACTTCAACCAAGACATGGAGACTCTACTCATCACCATATCCATTGGAACAAGCTACGATCTCAGCCCATAATCTGATCAAGTAGATAAAGAGCCACAAGAGGATCCAGGTCCGGTCCAAGAAGGTCCAGACACGGCTCAACGAAGCAAGGGAAGACGCAAAGAAGAATGGCTAAGGGAATTGTCACTTCATTCAAGCAACAAACAACTTACCATATTCAGCCTCTCACCAATTAGTGAAACGATGTACTCTGATCTTTAAAATCCAGCACCAAAACAACACACTTCATCAAAGAACCCAAGTCTACACGATCTTAAGCTAGGGGCCTTCAAGGTAAGCAAATAATTTCCCATTTATTTGATTGTTGGACTAATCCTTTTTCTCTTTGCTTTGTTTTGTTTCATTTTAGTCTTTTAATTTTTAGTAGAATTAAGCATATGTTATCCACCCTTTTCATTAGACAATTAGGTTTTATAAACTCTTGTAATTTGCTTCAAAGATCCCTAGAAGGGCACAACTAAATGACTCTTTATAAAGTCCCCCTGCAGCATTGTTATTTTTACAACTCATGAAACAAAAAACCAGATTTTTTCCCTAGCAAATCCCTTTGAAGCCTCTGAATGTTTATGAGAAACAAATATTTGAGCAATCGAGTTATCAAGACTCCTTTACATAGAGTTTTGTGGCATCCATCATGCCCCTTGTGACCTAGGCATTTAAGTGTGTTTGAGCCATGTGATACTTGGTTGTGCAAAGAGAGAGTTTTGAACAACCAGCTTATACTCACCGTGTTTTGCTTTGTGATAAAGGTGGAATCTGATCTTACATCATATTGAAAGACGCTGTCAAGGAGAAACAAAAACAGCTAATAAGCACGGTTATGATAAACCAATAATGGAGCACGATCATCAAAAAGCAGATAATGTTACTGTGTATTATAGGGACACTCACCTTCTCAAGATGCCTTTGTGACCTAGAATCGAGTGTCAACCTGATGCCATTGTCCATCACAAAAAAACTAGGGTTCCAAAAATTCAAAAAAAACCGAGGAGAATAAGGAAATTCTTTGACCAAGAGCGACAAGAGCAAGACTTGGAAATGCGGTTTACCAAACCGTAACGTAAATGTTCCATGTCCGGGTAAGTCAACCATGTTTGATCGGTTTAATTCAAGTGATTCATTACCTTATTAAGGCAAACCAGGTCAAACGCGGTCTCCTCTCCCTTTTTATTCACTCCTCCCCTCAGTCTTTTTACATTCTTCCCTAGTTAACAATTCTTCTCCAAACTCTTTTCCCAAACCGAATTTTCAAAAATCTTCTTCTCAAACCGTGAATTTCAAATTTTGCTTTGTCTATTCGCTGAATTTTCTACCCCTAAATAGCCAAGCAAGCTAAAATCTTGTTTTGACCTTTTACTTGGTCGAAGTCGAAAATTGGATTTAACTATTTTTAAGGGGTTAGCAATTCAAAGTCGGTAGACTGAAGGATTGAAGAAGTGAAATTTTACGGTTTAATGAATTTCAATTTTTCTTACATATCAATTTTTTCATTCTTGCCTAGATAATCAAAAGGAAAACCTTTTTCACGACCAAATTACTAAAGCATATCTTGAGATGTTGTACCTTTTAGGTTGAGAATAGTGAAATCGGTAAGACACGCAGCGCATTGGCAACCAAACGAGGAAAACTCACCTTGGTAGAGGGAAGCAGCAGAAGCTGAGGAAGGAACTGCTCGACGATCCGCAGCATGGAAAGGAAAGAATAGAGCGACAAAGATCCCTTAACAGCAACATAAAGATAAATCTATGCACGGAGCAAAAAGGACTCTCTGGGAATAGCAGAAGACGAGCAGAAGAAAGGCGGAACAAAGCACGCATACTACATTTCTTTCTGGATTACTATGACGCCTTGATGAAGCTTATGTTTGCCCTAACCATGTTTGTCGACCAAGCTGTGCTCCATAACAGAAGATTCATGATGACTTCCATCGAATCTTCATGAGCATGGTGCAAACGGGATTTCAGCAACTGACCAGTGAATTGCTCGCCTCCCTCAGGCTGAAATTCACTGACCTGCCGCCAAACAACACTGCTGTCTAAGGATACATTCGATTTCTGGCGCATGGGAGATACTACCACATGGCGTTAGATGAGTTAAGTTCCCTTTTAAGCTCCAACTAGGAACAGAGACTTCACTGAAAATCTAGGATTCAAAAATGTGGGAGCTGTCTGGCGCAGCATTTCAAACCACGACTGCCAAGTGGGCGTTTGCAGATCTTCCATAATCCGGCATCCCGCTATCAGATATGTCTACAAGTACTAGCCAACACAATATTCTCTCGCAAGGAAGCACAAACATTCAATCAAGAAGAGATGGTGTGGCTGACCAAAGACATTCAGCCTTTCATAAAAGTTTGTATTGACTGCTCACCGGTGGAGGGAAACGAGAACTCTGTAAGTATGGCAGTTGTACTCATCAGTAGGCTAATGTGGTTACGTGATACTCAACAGACGAAGTAGACTAATACACCTCAACATAGGAGAGAACATCACTTCCATCCTTTTGGAAGTACGAGTACAAATCGTTGAACCGCCTACCTTCCATCAACTCCTTGAAGAAACCGCCTTAGACAACTCTTGGTTGTTGGGTGGAAGGATAGAAGATAAGTATATGTACTGCTTTCATGTCAAAGGATCTCTCGCAGAGCGAATTCTGCTCCCCTAACGATCTCTCACATACATACTTAGGAGAGAGAACATCATCTTCACTCCAACTCGATTGGCATACCACACCGACACACCACCACCCATGCCGCTCTGCATGGAGAACAGGAACACAACTGAAGAAGCTGCGAACAGGGCAGAGCAGGAACAAGGTGAACAACCCACAGCAGTAGACGTTTCCACCCATGGAGCTGAACATTACTGCTTCACGCCATACAGTGAACCACTGGAAAGCCACCCTATGTGAGTAGCTCACCAGCACGTTGGCCTTCTTCAATCGTTTGGTACTACCAACTGAAGAGTATCTACAAGATCAGATGAGCAATTTGCGAGATAAAGAAATATGTAAACGAGTTGCAGCAGTGAATGGGTTTCCAACATAGTGCCGGTACTAAAGCTCCCGCTCCAAGGTAATGTGATCATGGATGGGCCTTAACTAGAGGAGCAGGCCAAGGATGAACCAGAGGACAGCCTTGCTGACCTTAAAGCTGAACCCGGGGTGACCTTGTGGCTACGGCCAGAGCAATGAACAGATCAATGGCCAAGACGTTCGCTAAGCCAATCATTTTCTTACTTAGCACCGTTTCAAGCCACTTGGGCTGTCTGAATCATGGCATGAAGGCTACGGCCCTTATGTGTTTGCAAGCTCATGTTTGACATGCAGCCTTAAGAACAACTACCTAAGTCCGGACCAAGACTCAAGACAAGGTCCCCAGCTGGCCAGAATGCTAAGGGACACACACACACATTAGAATAGGAAGGGTCAGTCAAAATAGTCCAAAGAACTTGCTTGTTTTCTATGTTTGACTACTTAGTTTTCCGTTATTTTCTTAATGGCTTGGCCATTGCCTTAGCCTATATAGACCCTTTGTTCCTTCTTTAATAATAATAACGAATTTGTTTTATCAGATTTTATAATCTTAGAGAGTGAATATATTTTCTTGTTTCTGAACACCTTAGTTGTTTGGTGCGTACATCTTTACAACGACTCACTCATTCAGACACTAAGTGTTGAAACGCATAGGACTGCTTGAGGATCTTCTTATTCAGAAAGTAAGAGTTAGTAGCTTTTTATGACTGCTTAAGAACTGGTATATTAAGGTCTTTTCCGCAACCCTTGTGCAACCTATCGATCCATCAAACAATTTTGTGAAGTTACTAAATTTTATATCAACTATATCCAAATGCCATTTTCAGAGAGAATATCTAGGGGATCTCATAATTTTGTATGAGAGCATACTCTGAAAATTTTGGTACCAATTCAGTTTCATTTTCTCATCTCTTCATCTTCTAATCGATTTCAGATTTTATCTTTCCATCTCCTAAAAAATAAAATTATTTTCTGTCTATCTTATTAGATGAACCATTCCTTGTTTTATAAAAAGAGTTTTAAATCCAGGAGAAATCGGATTGAGTATAGATCCAGGAGAAATCAGATCGAGTATAGATCCATGAGAAAGCGGATCTAGGTTTGGTAAATCAGCTAATCCACAAAAATCTTGTAACTTTACATCTTTCTCTTCTCTTGTCAAAAGAATAATTCACTGAACTAGAAAGGGTTTGTTCACTTAGAACTCTTACGAAATTCACTGAGTGACCACTAAAGAAATCATACACTTTAATGAAACACTTGTGAGGATTTTACTACTTGATCTAGCTTCTTTGATCTCAGGATCATGGCCAGATCAGAAGAGGAGCAAGGGAGCAATGTGGGAAACGTCTTCTCTAACATGCAAATGAGAGCAATAACTAATGAATTAAAATGTTTAGTGGACGCAAGGATGAAAGAGATGAATGCACACTTGGACCGCGTCCAAGAAGATCAACATGCCAACAACGGGCGGCCCCAGGAGGAAGAGTCCGAGCCGCCTCCAAAAGTGTTGAGTTCGAGGACAAATATTACTATCTACACTCTTCAGCTGAAAGCCAAAGGGAACCAGGAGGACCAGAACCCAAAACCGCATGGGCAGGACAATGGCTGAAGGCCAAGTGACAACTTAGGAGGCCTCAAACTAAAATCCCTGTATTTCATGGCAAAAATGATCTTGGTGCCTACTTGGAGTGGGAAACGAAGATTTAACTTATGGTTGATTACCAAAACTTCTCGAAATTAAAAAGGTTAGACTTGCTGCTACTGAATTTTGTGGTTATGCTATTAACTGGTGGGATCAAATTCTGACAGCTAAAATGAAAACCGGTCAGAGACCTGTTGTCACATAGGATTAGATTACTGCCACCATGAGGGTTCATACAAGCTCCGGAAGGCTTGTGATACACCAAGTTTGTTCTTTTTTATGAAGAAGAACTTGACAAACTTTCCACGAGAGGAGGTCGCTGCCGTCAAAGACTAAGAGTCTTGGGTTTAATTACTTTAAAATTTGAGTTGTATTAATCCTTGCAAGTAATGAGGCATATATAGGCCTTTGGTTACAACTTAGGGTAAACAACATGATGTTTAACCCATAAAACAAGTAGTGTAAATAACAACAACATGTAGTTCACTTTGCTGAAAAATAAAAATGGGCTTAACGCCAAATAAATTAAAACATAAGAAAATGGGCTTAAGACCTTAAAGTTATACTTAGTCTAAATAAAGAAAAGAAATAAGATAGATAAACCTTAATGATGAAAAGACTAACTTTAACTTAGACTTGTGAATGATTGTTGATCGTGAACAAGTCTCCGTCTTTGTGCGCAATAAAAGTGTTGCCTTGTTAAAATCCTCTTTGGAAAACCCGGTGGGACAAAACCAAAGATAGGAAAAAAAGAACAATTTCTTAGAACGTCTTTTGGTGTCTTTACCGAATGGTAATGGTAAAGACACCGGAGGTAGAAGAATCTTCAAGTAGGAACCTCCAATGGTCCTTATCTGACACAAACGGGTCTTGATAGGCTTTTGCATCGAATAATGGGCCTGATGGGCCAACTTCCTTGATTTTTTTAATGTCTCCTATATTAATCAGCTGGTTGAACTTGTCTCATAATGCTCGAGCCTTGTAACGCGTCAAGGGACCTGGTGGTACTTGTGGTGTAGTAGCTGGTACGATGTTAACAACTCTACGTCAACAACATTGAATGTAGTGGAAACATGATACTAACCTGGAAGTTCCAGATGACAGGCGTTGTCATTGATTCTATGCAGAACTCGGAATGGACTATATCCTCGCGTAGCTTGCTTTTTCTTGGTTGTGGAAACCTCTCGGGTCACAGATGAAGCCAGACCCAATCTCCTCCCTTAAGTACCATATATCTTCTGCCCTTGTTGGCACTTTTGGCAGTCTCAGTGTATTTCCTTTCCAAATTTTCCTTGACTTCTTGGTGTAGACGCTTGGCATATTCTGCATTTGCTTATCCTTTTAAACTGACAACATCTTCTAGTGGTATAGGTGTAAACTCAATAGGGGTAGTGGGGTTGAATCCAAAGACTATCTCAAATGGTGTCTTCTTTGTTTCAGAATGTGTTGCTCTGTTGTAGGCAAACTCGACATAGGTAAGACACTCTAACCAATTCTTCTAGTTACGACCAATCATCGCTTGCAGCATCTGTGATAAGGTCCGGTTGACCACCTCTGTCTGACCATCAGTCTGTGGATGATACGCAGTAGAGAACAGTATATTAGTGCCTAATTTCTTCCATAGAACTCGCCAAAAGTGACTGAGTAATTTGGTGTCTTTGTCTGACACAATTTTCCACGGATGTCGTGCAGTCGAACTATCTCCTTGAAGAACAAATTCGCAGTTTTAATCGCATCATTTGTCTTGTTGCATGGAATAAAGTGTGTCATCTTAGAAAATCGATCAACCACAACTAGGATGGAGTCTTTGTGATTAACCTGAGGTAGACCGAGCACAAAATCCATTGAAATGTCTGTCCATGGTGTTGATGGACCAGTAGTGGCATGTATGAACCTTTGGGATGCATCTTATACTTAGCATGTTTGAATGAAGAAGAAATGATGAAGGAAGAAGGCCTCTAACTCTAGCTTAAGGCCGTGTGATCTAAGTCATCTAAGGGGAGTGTCTAAGGCTTGTTTGTATTCTAGTATTATGTTATCCTTGTAGCCATTCATGTGTAATGCAATTCTTGTATCCAAACAAGCCTATACTAGATTAATATAAATAGCTATCTCTCTCCTCATTTGTAACTTAGAAAAACATTATTCTCATTTTTCTCAATACAATCATTCATTGTCTCTAATCTCTCTAATCTCTCATTCTCTCATTCTCTAAATCTACAAATCTCTTAATCTTATATTCTTTCATGGTATCAGAGCCAGGTTACAACAATATGGGATAAAATTCATCACTGAATCATTGAATCAAAAAGAGATCATCTTCATCACAATCCGTTTTTCATTCCTATTTCATCCGTCAACTTTTATCGCGAATTCCGGCCAAACCACGGCAGTTTTTGACAATATGTTTTTTCTGGATTGTTTTCGACAATTCCTGAAGCCACGGCAATTGGATTTGCATCATTTTGATTTTCCAAATCCTAAAATCAATCACAACTAGGAGTCTATTTGCTGTTTAAAGAAAGCAGAACTCAATTATCCTAAGTCTGAAGAAAGTTCTTAAAGTTTTCTCTCAAGACGTCTCAAATCACTATTCACAAGAATCTGGTGATAACTTATCCTTTCTCAGTTTTCTTCAAATATTTGAATCTGGAAAGTTAGATAAGTATCTTGTGAGGGTCTCCATAAATTTTGGTTGCAATCAGAAGGGTTTAACTCTTCAAGATAGATTTTCTTGATTTTCTCATCAAAATTTGAAAATCTGGAAAATGGAGGAAAAATTGATTTTTGGATTGGTACATTGGTAAAATTCGATTTTTTGTTGTTGGATCATCATTGGTTGTGAAGCTAAGGACTTTTAGAAGTTGTTCTTGTTTGTTGGAGTTGGTTGAATTCTGTTGCAGGAGTTGGTTGGAGTTGGTTGAAGTTATTCTTGGCCGGGTATTCTTCCACGCACCCGCGTCCCTACACTATCCCGCGTCCAAGAGCATTCCAAGCCGTTCCCGACTAGTCGTTCCCTACACTGTCCGAACAAGCCGGCCTTCATCCTGTTGCAAAAGTTGTTGCAGGAGTTGAACGCGCCCACCATTCCAATAAACAAGTCGTGGTGCCCACGGACCTTCATTTTACAAGCCGTTCCCGACCGTGGGTTCAGCCGACCGTGTCTCTGTCCGAACAAGCTGAGTTTCTATCTTCTGAAGCATAAAGATTCAAAATACTATCAGAGCTCATATCATTCTACATGGAGCAAATTATCTCTTATGGTCTAGGACCATGAAAACCGCATTGGGTGGTAAAGGCCTTTGGAATCATATTTCAACCAATGGTCATGATGAAAATGAAATTGCTGAAGTTAATGAGGTTGTGGCTGCTCATGCTAAATGGTACCATGAAGATCAGTGGTACTCTCTATAATTCAAAACTCTCTTGCTAGTGATCTCTTAGAACCTTCTTCATTTTGTGAGAATGCTAAGGAACTTTGGGACACTTTGCAAAAGGTGTATGGAAACACCACTAACCTCTTAAGAATTTTTGAGGTGAAAAAGTCTTGGAATGAATTAAAGCAAGAGGATGCAGAATTCACAAAGCACTATGGCTCATTCAGAGCATTTTGGGCTGAGCTCGAGATGCTAAGGCCAGCCACAATTGATCCAATTGTTCTCCTAGAAAGGAAAGAACAAGACAAGGTGTTTGGGTTACTATTAACTCTTAACACAACTTACTCAGATCTTATTAAGCATATTCTCAGGTCTGATAAGCTTCCTAGCTTGAAAAATGTTTGTGCTCAAATCCAAAAGGAGCAAAGATCCCAAGGACTCTTTGACAACAAGGCTGAATTGGTGGCTGCACACAAGAGTTTCTACAAACTAACAACAACAAATGATACAAGAAAGAAGAGACCAATATGTGACCATTTCAAAAGGAGTGGCCATACAAAGAAGGAGTGTTGGGTACTCTACTCTGAGTTGAAGCCAAGCTGGTTCTTTGAGAAACAACAGCACACAGCCGGCCACACTCAGCTTCAAGCTGCCCGCCATGGCCAGTCCAAGTTCCCGGCCCTTATATGGCTTGTACCAGCTCCCATTGTCACTTGGCCCCAACCAGATCCATATCTTCAGCATCTGAATTTGTGACAAAATCAGATATAGAAGCTCTTCTCAAAGCAATTAAGGATGGTAATGTGTTGGGTAAAACTCTTCATGCTTTTTTTTCAAACTTCTTTTGCTCCTAATGCCTCTAAATCATTGGTTGTTGATTCTGGTGCTTCTCTTCATATGATTAGTGATCTAGGATTGCTAGAGAACTTAAAACCTGCCTTAGGTAATGTTGTCATTGCTAATGGAATCAATGTACCAATCAAAGGCATATGAAATCTTAAGTTGTTTGATAGAGAATATAAAGCTTCTTACATGTCATCTTTTACATCAAATTTTCTTTCAGTTAAAAGAGCCACTAATAATTTGAATTGTCCTAATGATTTCTACTTTCAGGATACTGAGACTAGTAGGGGATTTGGGCAAGGGACTACAAGAAATGACTTGTATGTGCTTGAAGATATGACCAATGCAATGGAACCGATTGCTAGTACTAGCTCTTTTAGTGATGATTCTGATCTTTGACATTCTAGATTGGAAATCCTCATCCTAGAGCACTAGAACTAATTGTTCCTGGTTTAAAAATGCCAAAGGATATGTTTGATTCTTGTATATTTGAGAAACATTGCAAAACAGTTTTTGAGAAATCTTTGCATATCTGTGATAATTGTTTTGAGTTAGTGCATTCTGATGTTTGGACATCTCCATTCCCAACTAGAGAAAACTACAAGTATTTTGTAAAATTTATTGATGAAAAGTCCAAATATAGTTGGGTCACTTTGCTTAGTTCTAAGGATAGAGTATTTGATACATTTATAAACTTTCAAGCATATGTTACTAACCAATACAATGCAAGTATCAAATGCTTTAGCACAGATAATGGAGGAGAATACACTAGCACCAGACTTCAACAACACTTGGCCAATCATGTCATTGAAGATCAAACTAGCTGTCCTTACACTCCACAACAAAATGGAGTGGCTGAAAGGAAGAATAGGCATTTGATGGAATTTGTGAGAATAATGATGTTCCACATGAAAGTTCCCAAAATATTTTGGGGGGGATGCTCTTGTAGCTGCATGCTACTTGATTAATAGGACTCCTACAAAAGTCCTAGATGACTTGTCTCCATTTGAGGTACTAAACAAAATTAGACCTAACATTGACCACTTAAGAATTTTTGGTTATGTTTGTTTTGTATTAGTTCCAAGGGAGCAAAGGAACAAGTTGGAACCAAAGAGTACCAAAGCTATGTTCATTGGGTATTCTCCTACCCAGAAAAGATACAAACTCTATGATACAGAGACTAGAAGAGTCTTAGTATCCAGAGATGTCGTATTCCAAGAATCAAAAGGTTTCTATGAAGAATGAACTTGGGATCAATTCAAAGACATCTCCATTACAAGATCTGACGAAGCTGAGAACTTGAGGAGACTCTTGGAGAGCATTGGCATAGTCTCTCCTCATCCTCAGCCCACGGCCACCTCACCTCAGCCTCCTGCACCAGCTGCATCCAGCCCCGGCACGGCCATAGCACCGGCACGGCCAGCCGGGCCATGGCCATCTACTCCAGCCGGTCCGATTTCTTCTGGTTTCCCTTCAGCTCTCCTGGCCTTCCTCTTCTTGAACATGGGGAGGGGGAGAAGCATCTACTCATGTCCAACAAGACTCAGAAGGAGATGAATCAGTTCTAGTCTCAGCTTCCAAGAGATCAAGAGATGTGCCCATTCTCATTGAAGCTTTAGGTGAAGAGGAGGAGCCTATCCAAGAAGTTACACCTACAGTGTTTAGAAGGAGCACAATACAAATGAATTCACCAGTCTTCTACAATCAGAATGTTTTGGTTCATCATGATCAGGGAGTTTGTAACATTACTTACTTACCTACTAACCATGTTGCATACACTTTGAGTCTTGATAAGGAACAGATTCCAAAAACATATGAGGAATCTATGACTAAGAAGGAATGGAGGGAGTCTATCCTAGCTGAGAAGCAAGCCATGGAAAGGAATGGTACCTATGCTCCAGCCACTTTACCTAAAGGAAAAAGGGTTGTAAGTTCTAAGTGGATTTTTACCATTAAATACAAAAGTAATGGTGAAATTGATAGATATAAAGCTAGGTTGGTGGCTATAGGATTTATTCAGACTTATGGTGAAGATTATAAGGATACCTTTGCACCTGTAGCTAAGCTTCACTCTGTTAATGTTGTTATTTCACTTGCTACTAACCTTGATTGGAAATTATGGCAAATGGATGTTAAGAATACATTCTTACAAGGTGAATAGAAGTAGAGGTATACATGTCACCTCCACCAGGTCTAGAGGAAGAGTTAGGAGCCGGCAACATACTCAGGCTGAGGAAGGTCATCTATGGCCTTAAAAAATCCCCAAGAGTTAGTACCACAAGCTGAGTGTAACCTTGATGAATAGAGGCCTCAAAAGATCTAAAGTTGAACACACTCTTTTCACACAGAGTAAGGAATGTATTGTGGTAATTCTCATTTATGTAGATAATAAAATCATATCTGGTAGTGATAGTGTTGGTATTGCATCTACAAAAGAATATTTGAAGAGTGTTTTTGATATTAAGGACCTAGGAGAACTTAAATACTTCTTAGGAATTGAAGTGTGTAGGTTCAAGGAAGGTATCTTCTTATCTCAAAGGAAATATGTTATAGATTTACTAACCTCTACAGGTATGATGAAAGCTAAACCAGCCAAATCACCCTTAGAAGAAGACTATAAAATCGGAACTAAGGGGGAGTTAGAGGAGGAAATTGATTTATCTAACCATCACTAGACCAGATTTATGTTTTGTTGTGAATCAAGTATCTCAACACATGCAAGACCCAAAGATAAGACATTGGGAGATGGCAAATCTAATTTTGAGATATCTAAAAGGCACTCATGAACAAGGTATATGGATGAGTTGCAATAGAAACTCAAATGTGGTTGGGTATTGTGATGCAGATTGGGCAGGAGATGGGGAGCATAGAAGAAGTACCACATGCTATTTTACATTCATAAGAGGGAACCTTGTGACTTGGAAAACCAAGAAGCGAAAGGTGGTGTCATGCTCTAGTGCAGAATCAGAATATTGAGCCATGAGGAAGCTTACAACTGAATGCATTTGGCTGAAGCAACTTCTTGAGGACTTGGCCGTTACCTTTGATGATCATATCACCATTCATTGTGACAATCAGGTTGCTATACACATTGCCTCCAACTATGTGTTTCATGAAAGGACCAAGCATATATAGGTAGATTGCCACAAAGCAAGAGAAGCTATTGGAAAAGGAATCATCTTGCCTTGCTATACAAGGAGTGAGGATCAACTAGCTGATGTGTTCACCAAGGCAGCAACTTTGAAGAATGGCGCCTCCATCTATCCAAGGCTTGGCCTTATGACAATTCCACAACAATGATCCCAACATGGAGTGTTATACTCTTTTTCTCTAGAAAAAGTTTCGTCCCAATTGGTTTTTCTTTCTTTAGGTTTTTAATGAGGTAATGCTTCATGGTTGCAAGTTTAGGCATTCTCCATATCTTAAGCTTGAGGGGGAGTGTTGGAATAAAGAAGAAATGATGAAGGAAGAAGGCCTCTAACTCTAGCTTAAGGCCGTGTGATCTAAGTCATATAAGGAGAGTGTCTAAGGCTTGTTTGTGTTCTAGTATTATGTTATCCTTGTAGTCATTCATGTAGAAGGCAATTCTTGTATCCAAACAAACCTATACTAGATTAGTATAAATAGCTATCTCTCTTCTCATTTGTAACTTAGAAAAAAATTATTCTCATTTTTCTCAATACAATCATTTTTTCTCTCTAATCTCTTTAATCTCTCATTCTCTCATTCTCTAAATCTACAAATCTCTTAATCTCATATTCTTTCATAGCACTCTTGCAAACAAGATATTTTTCACAATGTGCTTCCACAGCTCAACGTTGACGAGGCCAATAGAAGTGCTCCCTAAGCATACTCAGTGTTTTATCAACACCAAAGTGTCCCATCAGACCACCACCATGAGCCTTCCTCAACAAAAGCTCACGAACTGATTCTCCTGCAATGCAAAGTCGCTTTTCTTTAAAAAGAAATCCATCAAACAAGTAGAACCGACTGTATTTTCCTTGACCATGTTCCTTGAAAGCATCCTTAAAATCGTGATCCTCAGCATATAGTTCCTTGAGCATTTCAAATCCCATAACCTTTGACTCCATGACTTAAATAAGGTTGTATCTGCGGGACAATGTATCACCTACAACATTGTATGTACCCTTCTTGTACTTGATTACGTAAGGAAACGTTTTAATAAACTACAATCAACGTGCATGTCTCTTCTTCAGCGTCGTCAGACCCATAAGATGCTGAAATGTCTGGTGGTCTGTATGTATGACGCACTCTCTTAAAACAGATAGTGCTACCAAGTCTGTAAATCTCAGACCAATGCATAGAGCTCCTTATCATAGGTAACATAATTTAAAGCCATTCCACTTAATTTCTCACTGAAATAGGCGATTGGTTTTCCTCTCTGAGTCAGAACTGCTCCAATGCCTACTCCTGATGCATCACACTCGACTTCAAAGGTCTTATCAAAATCAGGCAAAGTAAGAACAGGGGCGTGTGTGAGACGCTCTTTTAATAGCTGAAATAACTTCTCTTGATCTGATCTGCATTTAAACTCCTGGTTCTTTTTAATTGTCGATGTCAACGGACTGGCGATCGTACTAAAGTCTCTTACAAACCGACGGTAGAAGCTAGCCAACCCATGAAAGCTCCGGACCTGGCTGGCATTAGTCGGTGTAGGCCAATCCTGAATAGCTTTAATCTTTTCGTTGTCTACTCAAAGCCCTGCGAACTCATGACGAATCCAAGGAAGAAAACCTGATATATGCAAAACATACATTTTTTAAGATTTGCATACAACTGCTCCTTTTGAAGTGTCACGATTACTGTCTCCAAGTGCTCCAAATGATCTGAGTAAGTTGTACTTTAAATAAGGATGTCGTCAAAGTATACCACTACAAACTTACCAATAAAAGACCTTAGAACCTTGTTCATGAGGCGCATGAAGGTACTTGGTGTGTTGGATAGGCCGAATGACATCACCAACCACTCGTATAGACTCTGCTTAGTCTTGAACGCTATCTTCCATTCATCTTCTTCTCGCATTCTGACTTGATGATAGTCAATCTTCAAATCAATTTTGGATAATACAGCAGCTCTACTCAGTTCATCTAACATGTTGTCTAGTCATGAATAGGGTGGCGATACTTAACAGTTATGTTGTTGATGGCTCTGAAATCGAAGCACATCTGCCAGCTTCCATCTTTTTTTCGGCACTAGTAGGACTGGAACTGCACAAGGGCTAAGGCTTTCTCTAACGTAGCCTTGAGCCATAAGATCATGAACCTGTCGTTCTAATTCTTTAGCTTTCTCTGGAGTAACTTTGTAGGTAACTTTGTTCGGCAATTGTGCTCCAGGAATAAGGTCGATGTGATGCTCAATACCTCTGATAGGCGGCAATCCTGGGGGAATCTCATCTGGGAATACATCAGAATATCTCTCCAACAATGACTGAACCTCTGCTGGTAGACTGTCCCCAGCGCCAGATGCGCTCAACACCTCTCTGTAAAGCATAAGGACGATTTGAGTTCCCTTATCACTAACCGCCTTTCTCATATCTGCAATGTTAATAAGGAAGTTTTCTTTCCGACCATACTGATCCTTTGCCATCTTGGATTGCATCCAGCGCACTTCTTGTGGTGACATAGGCGCTAGATTATACCAACGCTTATCATGGATGAACGAATATAAGTTAGTTCGTCCGTTATGCGTAGTCTCTTTATCAAATTTCCAAGGGTCCTAACAGAAGATGCCCAGCTAACATTGGGACAACGTCACACAAAACCTGATCCTGATATCGCCCTATACTGAATGATACTCTGACTTGATCAGAGATATACAGCTATGTCTTGTTATTAATTCATCTTAATCTGTAGGGTTTTGGATGTTTGGTCACAGGTAATCCAAGTTTCTCTACCATATAATTACTAGCAGCATTGGTGCAGGAACCACCATCTATAGTGAGGGAACACACCTTTCCAAGGATAGTGTATTTTGAATGGAAGATGTTTTCTTGCTGCTCAATCTCCTCTTGCTCAAATCTCGAGCTAAGAACTCGTCTGATCATTAACATTTCTCCGGAATCAGGGTATTTTACTTCTTTATCAAAATGTTGATTAGTCGATGGTGCGGCTTCCTCTTGCTCATCCTCTGACTTGAAATCTCCTTAAGCAGTCAAAACCATAGTCATCTGATTATGACATTCACGAGACATATGCCATCTTCCTTAACATTTGAAGCTCGTAATTCCACTGGTTCTCTGAGGCTGGTTCGAAGTAGAAGTAGATGTACTAGGTTTTGGTGCAGCTGAAGGGGCTTTAGGTGCTGAATTGTTGTCCAGTGATTTATCATTGAACCACTGATCACTAGTAAAGGCGGTTCTTTCAAATGGTTTGGAGCCAGCAATCCAAGTGTTCTTTGGTCTAGACGGTGCAGATGACTTCCTTTTATTGCACTTTTCTATCTGGACCGCTAGATGAACCAACTCGCCAAGATCATTATAAGGCTGAAGTTCGATCTTTCATGCGATTGATTCATGCAAACCGTCGATAAACTGAGCCATAAGACTCTCATCCGATTCATTCATCTCGAGTCTGTTCTGAAGATGCTCGAAGTCATCGAAGTATTCTGACACCGTTTTGCTGCCTTGAGTAAGGCGTCTGAATCGTCTCTGAAGTTCACGGTGAAAATTAGGAGGAACGTAGCGTCGCCTCATTAGTTGGGTTAGCTCGACCCAGGAAGTCAGAGCTCCCATTCTTGCTTTCTTGTGAGCAGCTATCTCGCGATCCCACCATGCTATTGCATGGTCAGTGAACTGCGCCATTGCCAAGACGACTCTACGGGAATCATTGTACTTCTAATACTCAAACAGTAATTCCATCCTCCTTTCCCAATCTAGATATTTCTCGGGGTCGATCTTTCCCGAAAAGGAAGGTGGATTCAATTTGACGTCTGGATGAACGATATGTTGTCTGACTGGCGGTACTGGTTCATCATAGTATTGCTTTCTTCCCATTCCACGGTGGACTGCCTCTGGTCTATCATTTCTGTATTGAGGTGCAGGCGCAGCATGTGCTGGTGCAGGCGCAGGCTGCTCTAGATGCTCCAGGCGTGCAGCTATAGTAGTCATCTGTGCAGTCAAGTTCTGAAGTAACTGAAGCATGACTTGATTTGTCTAAACTGACGATGACTCTTCGCTACCTGACATATTTTTTTTTGTAGAAAAAGAAATTTATTTAAAGGAAAGTTTCTTGAAAAAGGAAATTTGCAAATATATATAGAATTTCCTTTCCTTTTTTCTTTTATGGAATATGCTAAAAGGAAAAAACTAGATATAGCAAGAACCAAAAAAAGGGAAATGCAACCTAATATGTAAACTTCCTAATTATCTTAGGTATAAAATAATGCAAAAAGAAATATTAATTAATACAGAAGTAATTTGCCTAAAATCTATTATGCAGCAAATAAATAAAAGGAAATTCCTAGAAACAGTTCTAAACACAAAAAGAAAATAGTATAATGCAACCTAAATGATTACTCGGCCTAAACTGCAGGAGGGAACCGCCAATGCAAGAGCAATCCAAACACGACGATGCAGCAACAAAATTTCACGTGGCTTATGCAGGCCACTAAGCGAATGATACTTACATGAATAACCTAGGCGCATGCAAGAGACTTTACGTGAATGTATGCAAATGTTTAATCAAGCTAATTAAGTATATATGATGATGACAGCTGGAACATGAAATGTGAATGTAACAACTAACAACCACCCAATAATAAAGGATTTGTAGACATCAAACAACCAGATGTTAACGTGAATGCAAGACTCCACAAACCTAGCTTCACAATAAAACGTGAAGCAACTAGGAAATCTTAGCAAACAATATCTATGGTTTTTTTTGTTATGAACGAGAAACAACAAGCAATATTTTTATGATTTTTTTTGTAGTAAACGAATTAAAGCAAAATTAAAGGAATGATAGAACCTGATTTTTTAATGTATTTTGTGATTTGATTCTTCACCTCTCACCTTGCAGGGAAGAAGAAGGAGAAAAAACAAATCAAAAACTAGAAAATTCAAAGAGCATAAAAAATATTGGAGAACAATAAAAAGGATAGACTTAACATGATACTTAGGAGCTTTTGAGCTCTCATACCTGATTATATAAGCGTAGTGGTGGAGCAACCTTCAGTTGTGAATCTCGAGACTTCCATAAACGATTGAGATGGAAGAGAGTGGATCGAAAGAACCACATAAGCTGTGGAAGGCTTGTGATACACCAAATTTTTTCTTCTTTGTGAAGAATAACGTGACAAACTCTCCACTAGAAGAGGTGGCTGCCGTTAAAGACTAAGATTCTAGGGTTTAATTTCATTAAAATTGGAGTTGTATTAATCTTTGCAAGTAATGAGGCTTCTATAGGCCTTTGGTTACAACTTAGGGTAAACAACATGATGCTTAACCCTAAAAACAAGTAGTGTAAATAAAGACAACATGTACTTCACTTTGGTGGAAAATAAAAATGGGCTTAAGGTCAAATAACTTAAAACAAAAGAAAATGGGCTTAAGGCCTTAAACTTAAATAAGTCTAAATAAAGAGAAGAAATAAGATAGATAAGCCTTAATGATGAAAAGACCGATTTTGACTTAGACTTGTGAAGGATTTTTGATTCGTGAACAAGTCTCTGTCTTCATGCGCACTAAGAGTGTTGCCTCGGTAAAACTTTCTTCGAAAAACCCGGAGGGACAAAACCGAAAATAGGAAAAATAATACAATTTGTTAGCACGTCTTTTGGTGTCTTTACCGAATGGTAATGGTAAAGACACCGAAGGTAGAAGAATCTTCAAGTAGGAACCTCCAATGCTCCTTATCTGACACGAACGGGTCTTGATGGGCCTCTGCATCGACTAATGGGCCTGATGGGCCGGCCTCTTTGATTTCTCGAACGTCTGCTCTCTCAATCAGCTGGTTGAACTTGTCCTCTAATGCTCGAGCCTTAACGCGTCAAGGGTCCTGGTGGTAGTCGTGGTGCAGTAACTGGTACGATGTCCTCATCACAATTCCACTTCTGATTTTAAGACTAACTCGGTTGTTAATGACGTCAAGGGTATAGCCGTGATTCCTTTCAGTAGAGCCAGAGGTTCTACAAGTTTCAAGGGCTTGGTAATTATGCATGAGATTGCATTAACAAGAAGCTGATGATAGTCTTGAAAAATGGTGAAGTAAAATCAGAAGAAGAGCTGCAAGAAACCATTTTCGGCTTGGACACAGACAAGAAGAAGATATACAATGCCATCCATGGAGAGTTTCTTGTGACCAGACGGACCCTGACTGTCCAAATTAAACTAAAGGAGTACGACCAAAGGTAGAATCTATTTACTATCTTACTCACATCAAGAAAGTGTTTCTGTCCAAACAAAACCTTTTCTTGCATTAGGTTTCTACTTTCAGATTTGATAAGACCAACCCTCTGTCAACTTGATTCGCCTAAATTAAGTAAAAAATTGCATTATAAGTGCTTAAAAGACCCCCAGAAGTTGATTGACATCCTAAATACCACCCCACTATAGATTGATAACCTGAAAACCCACAAAACACACACCCTATCAGTTTGCTTGATTTTTCATAATCTTAATGGCTCAGATGAAGTATCCTTATGAATTCTGCTGCATAAGTTACATAAGTTAGAAGTATAAAACAAAAAAAAAATTCTAAAAACATAAAAGAAGTCTCCTGCATAAGTGAGAAGTCTTTAAACATAAAAGAATTCTCATACACAAGTGAGAAATTTGAAAACATAAAAAGAAGTCTGAAAACATAAAGAAGTCTATGCTAGAAGTCTGAAAATGTGAAAAAACAACAAGAAGTACCTGCAAAAAATTTGAGCAAGAAAAACTGAAAAACACACATCGAAAATCTATATATCTATATCTTACCATTTTGGGAGGCGAGATGAAAAACCGAGGGAAATACCTGCTAAAACAAGATAAAATTATAAGAAAACATGAGATGAATATAAAGAAATTGATAGAGAAAGAAGGGTAGATTCAAAGAAGTGAGAAAGAGGTAAGAGATAAAATTATTGTTCAGGCGTGAGAGAGAGAAAGTGTGTAAATTTTTTTATTCAACAAATTTTAATTAGGTTTATTCAGCTTCATATCCTCATCCTTCAATTCATGAAGACATAAATGGTGTCACTCATTTTGAAATTCAAAAATTTTCCCACAATGAATTTATTGACACTTGCTACTTCAAACTTGTATATCTTCTCTAATGACTCCCATAATTATTTTGGGAATGTTGAATATTTGATAAACATAGAAAATCATCAAAAACATTAAAAATATAATTCTTAAACAAAAACTCGTTTTGTGACCTGCATTCACAGCCGCCTTGATGGTTTTCTCAGGGAGATCACCTTCAACAGGAAATTCTGGTCCACCCTGAAGTCAAACATTGTGCCAGATTCAGTACCGTGAGATAATACCACATCTTTTGCTGCCATTTTTTCAAATCAATTTCTCATAAACACAAAATGCTTCTAACTATGACTTTTTCCATATATCAATTCCACAACACAAAAAAAAAAATCTGTCTTAGATTGTAAATGAAAATGTAGGAAGAAATCAATCACACGTAATAGATAATGTTACTTTTGACGGTTTCTATTTCTATTTCGAAGATTTGTGTAATATACAAACTAACTTGACGGTTTCTATTTCGAAGTAGCAGAAACAACTTGTTGGATGATAGAGGCTTCCCTTTGGCAATCACCTAAGACATAATTCTGCCTTTATTGACTGTACGTATTTTTTTGGACGTCTATCTAATATGATACAACTATCAAATTCCGTTTAATACACTTTACATAATCTTTGGCAAACTATATTCTATGTTTCTCAACTAGAGAAAAGAAGAGAAATATCAATCGAATCCATTATCCTTGAAATTCACTTTTCTATCTCTTTATATACAAATCAAAGGGTATGTTGATTAAGTGGTGCTTAAAAACAGACATATATGTTCGTTGAACTCTAATTTTTCAACGGACACATATATTCATTGGTCAACTATCTAAACTGTAGTTAGATAAACTATCTTAATAAATAGAAAACCATCCAGTAAAAAAACTATCCAAGTAGATAGACAACAACATTATTCCATTGACAACTAAACAAATAGTCAGTTTGGATGGAAATAAATTTATATTACTGGATAGACAATTCTCTTGGATAGACAACTATCTTGGATAGACAACTATATTATACAGGCACCTTGAATAGATAGACAACTATCGAACTATCTAGATATCTAGACAACGTACTATCCAACTATTTGTATATAGTTATATGTTTTATAAGTTTATTATTTAATTAAATAATATTAATTAAATTCTAGTAAACTCCAACATTTTCTACTCAAAATCAAAAATTACCCACATTTAAACAAAAAAAATAAGTTTCATTTTACCGAAAACATAATTAATATGGATGAAAACAGGGTAATGAGCTTAATCTTGAATGATCAACCATGTTTTATAGTAAACTGAGACACAAATTAAAACACATGTATCATCTTCTAGAGAATTTAGCCATATCAACTTTTGTAGATGCTACCCGAAACCACTTTCATATATGTAACATTATTAAGGATAGTCTGTTCTATCATACTTGTAAACAAGCTATCAATGTTATTAAAGATAAAATATTCATCCCTCAATCATCATAGGAAACACACTTTTACGTTATAAAAATGAGAAATATATATTATTCTTTTTTGAGTCTTTCCCAATCAGTTTTGCTTATTCAACTTAGACCATGGAATCTCCAATGTTGGTAAGTTAGATTCCACCAGGTGGTGACTCATTGTATTGGCTTCTAACTGGTTCCCTTCGACATAAATAAAATGTGTTTATTAATTTAGTCTTTTAGTCAAAGTATCTACCAAGTATTATTTGATCTAATATAATCCAATTCTATTATCTCATTGTAAAGCAATTTTTGTATTATGTCATATATTCTTCTAATATGCCTTGACTTACCATGGCATATGGTTTCAAATATTATGGAATATCCTCAATAAACTTTATGATGCCAATGGCCCTTGTTTGAATCCATACTATGACTTAAACATGTTCAAACTTTCTCTCTTGGCTTTTGACTATAAAATCGTCTCTAAGCAACCCCACATTTTCCTAGTTTTATAAGAAGGCTTCTACCTTTCCATATTTCATATCAGGAGTTTTCACCCTTGGATATGGAGTGTTCTCCTTCAATCACATCGACCTTTCTTTTTATAAAATATAAATTTTATGCTTTCATTCTCATGATGTTTTTTTTCTACAAGAAACTTGAAAATTAATTTCTTTAAGTGTTTTAAATAAAATTTGAAGTCTTTCCAAGTCGGAGGCTACTTTTCAATGATGGAGACAACAATTGACTGATGGAGGCAACAAGAAAAGTTTCATTCAGCTGCATAGCCTCATCTTTTAATTCATAAGCGGTAATCTGAATTTTATACATTTGTTTCACCATAGAGATGGTGTCACTCATTTTGAAATTAAGTATTTTTGCACATGCTACTTCAAGCTTGTAATTCTTTTCTAATGAATCCCATAATTTGTTTTGAATTTTAAATTTTACGCAAAAGTGTCTTTTATGAATATGCATCGGCAGCCTAGACACTATTAAATATTTTATGAACCGGATCGTTACATTCGTAATATCAAAAACGTTTTTGGACTTGGTGTTTAGTAAATAATGCAGTGAAGTTGTATCTGTCTAAAATTGTCTTACATTTACAAATTAATCTGTCAGTTTATATTAGATAAAGTTTAACTTAAAATAAAGTACAAATCAACCTATAAATAGCCTAACACATGATATGATTTTGAGTAATCTTATTAGATGTTAGTGGGTAAAAGAATTAGTCAAACTTCCCTCTTTTTATATCTTACTTCCCCTATAGATTAGATATTTTGGATTATAACAACAAGAGAGATAAAAGGAGAAAACCAACACAACGGAGTGAAAGAGATAGAAGTGTACAGCTAATCTGAGGTGGGACCCATCTTACGTTCTCTTCTAATCTCTACAAGTCATATTGTTCGGTGGCACCTTTATTCACCAAACAAAACACCTCTTCTTTCGATAATCTCTTTCCCATTTATTTCTCTCTATTTCTTTTTCTAATATAAATAAATAATATGTATTCATCAATTATCACAAAAATACATAAAAGGATGTATGTATCTTGTCACCCTCTCTCCCTATTAGCAAGATGAGCTTCTACAAAAGAAACATTCACTCCTTCCTTGGCCAGACCAACACCAACACGATGCCGTTTAACGATAACGAGATCATTGGGTATTTGAAGACGAGGGATCTTTGTGGGATAGGAATTGCTGAGGAGGCGAATGGTTTAACGTTGTGCACAGAGTATCTAGGGTTCGAAAGTTACGATATGAAGATGTCCGAAAACGAGGTAGAACAAAAGATGACTTGTCATGCGGAGGAAGAAACCGAAAGGGTGGAAAGAAAGACGACGAAGACAACGGAGCAGAATGTGGTGGCGCCGGCGAGAGAGGGGAAGAGAAAATTTCCTCCGCCGATCTCGTCGTTGAACGGCCGAGGACAACGATCTTTTTATCTCCGGCCGGTGAGGAAAGACGGTAGATTGGAACTGACACGAGTTATGATAGATCGACCAGAGATTTTCCACGCTTCCCGAGAAAATGGACGTCTGAGATTACATCTTGTTAATTGCCAGACTACAAGAAAAGACGCCATTTGCGACGGAAATTTGCGAGGGCAGATAAGTGTGGACAATCCCATAAAAGCTTATTGCGATTCCGAAGAAATCGTGGACTTAGAAGACGAACATAAAGGTCCAAATCGGCTTCGTTTGGAATATGGTAGAGAGATTATTAAAGACAACAATTCTGCAAGTGATCAAGTGGTGGATTTATCTATGATCAATGATGATACTGATGCAGAAAGTTTGAGATATAAAAGTAATAAGGATGTTTCGTTGAATAGTGATGATGATGCCGCACATTTCGATGATGAGCATGATGCGAGAGAATGGAGGTTCAAAAAATGTTATAAGAGTAGGAACCATGACGAGAACGATTATCATCATCATATTCATCCTTACCATCATTATCGTAGTAACAATAACATGCATTTATGGAGCCGGTCGTACGTGAAGACCAGGTGAGGCTATCAATGTTTTACGTGGCGGATTGAAAATGAAGACAAAACTTCAAAAAAGTATGAGGGACAGCTAATTTTTCTTTGGAAGCTCCGTTGTATGTGTCAAAAATATTCAAAAAGTCAAAAGGTTGAGTCTAATAAAATATTATCTTATGCGTGTGAGTATGAAGAACATAGTTCGTTTCAGATGCTATTTTTTTTTCAACGTTCGTTTCAGATGCTTATGGATATGAGTTATATAATTGAGGGATCTTTTCAATATTTATATTATTATTCCAACTTTTTGTTTTTTTTTCATTTCATTTTTTTTTTTGTAATTTACAGTTAGATCTGTTCATTTTGGATTAAACAAAAATCTGATAATTTAGATAGCGAAAATATAAATATAATGCTGTGAGATTTAAAGAAAATTAAGAAAATTGAAGTAAAGAAGAAAATAATTTCAGTATTAGGTAACTAAAAAATTATTTGTGGTTGCAAAGTACAATTAAGGCATATCCACTTATTTATATAATTCCAAAAATATTTATTGAATATTTTTTGAAAATGGTCATCTATACAATCAGGATCGATCGATCCTAATATGGGAATCCACCTCATTAAAAACATTAGAATGCAAAACTTATTGGACAAAACATTCTAAGGAAAAAAGAGTATGAACCTCATAATAAGAGGATTAATAACATGTAATGTTTGTGAGTTCAAACTTTGCATGGGTGAACTCACAAACATTGAGACTTGCTGCCTTTGTGAAGATGTCAGTCAATTGATTTGAGCTTCTTGTATAACATGGGAGGATGATTCCTTTCTCAACTGCTTTTCTCACCTTGTGGCAGTCCATCTCAATGTGTTTTGTTCTTTTATGGAATACTGGATTTGAGGCAATGTGGATTACAGCTTGATTGTCGCAGTGTATAGTGATGAGAGTCTTGGTCTAAATTCCCAATTCTAGAAGAAGCGCCTTCAGCCATATAGATTTTGTTGTTAGCTTCCTCGTTGTTCGATATTCTGCTTTAGCATTTAAGCATGAAACCACCTTTTGCCTTTTAGTTTTCCAAGTTACTAGGTTTCCACCAATGAATGTGCAGTAACATGTAGTTGACCTTCTGTCCTTTCTATCTCCAGCCCAATCAGCATCACAATACCCAATAATTTTAGTAATACTGTTATTTCCCATCCAAATCACTTGATCGTGGATTCCTTTCAAGTACCTTAATATCCTCTCCACCATTTTCCAGAGAAACATCATGGGATTTTGCATATGTTGTCTTACCTGGTTTACAACAAAACACAAGTCAGGTCTAGTAATAGTCAAGTAGATTAGCTTACCAACCATCTTCCGATACAGCTTATGATCTTTGAACTCTTCTTTGGTAACCTCCCCTTCAGTCTCTACTTTGTATCCATCCTCTAATGGAGTCTTAGCCTCCTTTGAGTTCAAAATCTCTGCATTGGTTAGTATATCCAGAATATACTTTATTTGAGATATGAATAGACTTTCTTTCGACCTGCACACTTCAATGCCTAAAAAATATCTTATTTCTCCAAGATCTTTGATAATAAACACAGATTTAAAATAGTCTTTTGTGGATGAAATCCCTACCTTGTCATTTCTATAGATGATTATATCATCTACCTATATAAGAATGACTACTATACCTTCATGGCTTTGCAGGGTGAAGAGAGTGTGATCAGCTTTTGATTGCCTGAAGCCTCTGTCTCTCAATGTGACACTCAACTTATGGTATCAAGCTCTTTGAGATTGCTTGAGTCCATATATCGCTTTCCTCAGTCTTAACACTTTTCCTGGACTCACTGAATCTTCTAAACATGGTGAAGGTGTCATGTAGACTTCGTCTTCTAATTTCCCTTGAAGAAATGAATTCTTGACATTCATTTGTCATAACTCCCACTCCAAGTTTGTTGCTAAAGAAAGAATAACCCTGATAGTATGTAGTTTAGACACAGGAGCAAACATATCTATGTAGTCCTCTCCATATATTTGTGTGAATCCTCTTGCCACAAGTCGAGTTTTGTATCTTTATATTTCACCATTTCTTTTATACTTTATGGTGAAGATCATTTTGAGCTCACTGTTTTTTTCCCTTTGGTACATAAGCTTCATCCCAACTGTGATTCTTTTCCATAGCTTGGTGTTCATCTTGCACTTCATCTCTCCAGACTTTCAGTTCCTTAGCGTCTTTATAACTTTTTGAAATTAGTTCCTGATCTAAGATTCCCACAAAGCCTGATGTTCTTGAGGAATATGAACCAGATTGCACACATCTTGAGTTGGATGGGCAATAGCATTACTGTTGTAGTAGACTTCTGTGTTTGTCCATTTTTTATGGGTACTTCTGTCTAGTACTTCTGCATAGAGCTATTGGAGCTTCCTCTTGGTTCTGATTTTCAATGTCCTGGGTGGAGCTAGAACTTGGAGTTGTTGAGTCGCCTGGAGAGGTATTTGGATTGTCTCCTGAATCACCAGGAGAAGTATTTGGATTGTCTCCTGAATCATGACCACCAGATGAATCATTTGGATTGTCTCCTGAATCCTCTTGATCATGACCACCAGATGAGTCAGCTTCTGACTCTGATTCTCCTCCTTCATGATTAAGAGGATTGTGACGGTTTGATGCTCCATTTGTAGTAGAATCATGTTCTACAGTGGATGATATTCCAAAACTTTCCAAGAGTCTCCTTAGATTATCAGCACTGTCAGATGGGTTTGAGGCTATATCTTTGATCGTATCCCAATTTCCTCCTTCGTAGTAGCTTTTAGATTAAAGAAATTTCATATCCCGGGATACTAACACTCTCTTTATTTCAGAATAATAGCACTTATAACCCTTCTGAGTGGGAGAGTAGCCGATGAACATAGCCTTGGTGCTCTTGGCCTCCAGCTTGTTTCTCTGTTCTCATGGTACTAGCACAAAACAAACACAACCAAACACTCTCAAATGATTAAGATTAGGATTAGTTTTATTAAGTACCTTGAATGGAGAGATGTCTTGTAGAACTTTAGTGGGAATTTTATTTATCAAATAGCATGCAGCTACTAAAGCGTCTCCCCAAAATCGCGTAGGGACATGCATGTGAAACATCATGGACCTAGCAACCTCCATCAAATGTCTGTTCTTCCTCTTAGCTACACCGTTTTGTTGTCGGATATAAGGACAGCTGATTTGATGCACAATCGCATGTTTGGTGAGATGTTACTTGAATGCTTGACTAGTGTAGTCTCCTCCAATATATGATCTAAGACACTTTATATTAACATTATAATGATTAATGATATATGTTTGGAAATTAATGAATGTTTCAAGAACTCTATCTTTAGAGGTTAGTAAAGTGACCAAAGTGTATTTAGATTTTTCATCAATGAAAGTGACAAAATACTTATGATTCTCTCTAGAAACACATGGGAAAGTCCAAACATCAAAATGAACCAATTCAAAGCAATTATCATAAACTATTATAGACTTAGTGAATACAATTTTTCAATGTTTTCCAAGGATACATGCTTCACAAATATCATTATTAAAACTTATCCTAGGAAACATTAATTCCAATGCTCTAAACTGAGGATGTCCAAGCCTAGTATGCCATAGATCACCCTTAATTTCAGAATTATTTGAGCTAGAAAAACAAGAAATTAAAGAGTTTGGAGTAAAGTCTTCGAGAACATATAGGTCATCCTTTGTCACACTCTTTCCAAGAATTTTTTTGTCTTAATATCTTGAAAGACAAAATCATTAGACCCAAAGATAGCATGGCAACTCAAATCGGTGGTGGCTTTCTTAACAGACAACAAGTTAGATGTAAATGAAAGCATATAAAAAGCTTTAGATTCTTTATCAACCAACTTAAGGTTCCTTATACCTTTGATTGAAACTTTAGTTCCATTTGCAATCAAAATATTTCCTACAGCCGGTTCTATATTTCTTATCAAGTTTAAATCCTTAATCATGTGATGAGAGGCTCTTGAGTCTACAATCAATGGCTTAGAGATAGTTGTAGCATTAAATGAAGCATGAATAAATTTACCAATCACATTACCATAGTTCTCCCTTAGGGGCTTTGATGAGTGCATCAAGATCGGTTTTCTTAACAAACTCATGCTGAGAGGACACCATAACTCTGGCCTCCTCGTCATGAGCTTGGAAACAACCATTTTAACCATCTCCTTTGTTATGGTTGATCATAGCTTTCTTGTGATAGATGAGCTCTTGGTTGGTCCTTCCACTTGCTTGGCTTGAGATGTGGATGAAGTATCCAACATTTATCTTTGGTGTGTCCTTTTTTCTTGCAGTGATCACAAATCCATGCCTTTTTATCCTTTTGTATGTACACCATTTTGTTCGCCATGATGAGTTCTCTCTTGCCACCAAACAAACTATGTAAGTCCTGTTATTTTTGGATCTTCGTAGACACATTTTCAAGGCTAGGGAGTTTGTCATCTCTGAGAAGGTGCTTAATAAGGTCATTGTAGCTTGGATTCAGTGTCATAAGAAGTCTAAACACCTTATCTTGCTCTCATCTTTCATTGAGAACCTTGGGATCATTGGAGCTTGATCTCTCAACATCTCAACTTCATGTCTTCTTGAATGAGATCATTGAGGGCTTTTTCACCTCAAATATTCTTAATAGGTTTGATAAGTTCACATAAACATTTTTCAAGGTTTCCCATAGCTCTTTAGCTGTCTCACAGTATTAGTAAGCCTCCAGGAGAGAATTTTTAAGAGAGTTTTGAATAATGGATATTACCATCTGATCTTTTTGAAAACATTTGTCTTCCACTCCATACGTGACAATTCCGTGGTCACCTTGGGCTTTTTCCTCAGCCATCTCCTGTGGAGCTTTATTTAAAAGAATATAAGCCCATAGCCCACGACTACAGAGGGTTGTTCTCATAGTCCTTGACCATAAGAGGTAGTTTAACCTTTTCAAAGTAACTAGAACAAAATCTTTCTTGAGTTTTCCATGATGTCAGAGATGATTTGCATACTAGATTCGAAGATTTATGTGATTTGAACCTTGGAGAACAAAGTTTTTGTGGATTTGTAAAGTTTTAGAGAGATTTAAGAATGCAAATAAGAGATTATGCGGAATTTGTGAGAATAAACGAAGATTAGGAGCTTATGACTCTGATATCATGTGAGATTTTAAGGAGATTAAGAAGATTGAAGTACAGAAGAGGATAATTTTAATATTAGGTCATCAAAAGAGTATTTGTGATTGCACAGTACAATTAGGATATACCCACTTATTTACACAATTCAATAATATTTATGGAATATTTTACAGAAAATGCTCGTCTATGCAATCAAGATCGATCGATCCTAATATGGATTGATCGATCCAAGATTATGCGTATTTCAGAGATCGATTGCAGTAGTTGGGAACAATCGATCATTCTCATTCCAACAAATGCCATTTAAGTACTTTTAAAAAAAAATTAATGTTCGATGATTTTGAGTAACTTAAAAAACTTATAAAACACTTATATATTTATTAAATTCTAATTATCAAAACATTTGATTCGGGTATCCGAGCATTAGCCGACATGTATCTATGGCAATAAATTATTTTGACCTAAACAGGTAATTTCTGTTAATCTTACACAAAAAGTTTTTACAACTCGTGTTGGGTATGGATATGCTCATAATCGAATTTAGCTTTGCATTATTCAGAATTTTATGTTTAAAAATATTTGTAGCCCTCATAACTAAACGTAGACTACTGAACAGGAAAAAACGAACCCGTTGTTATGGTATAATTATATATATATAACAAAAGTAACGTATCCAACGAGTCCTACTGCTGATCGGTCCAATTGTTGATCCTTATTACGTGTGACGTCGTCCATAGCCGACTTATGAAAATTGCAACGTTAATGTTGGCGGGATCTGCAGCATTTATAGACTCCATTTCCCACCACCATCGACAGCTCACCAGCATTCAAGATACCATGTATATTTAAACGTTTTTTGGATTCTCTGAAACGACTGTGTATGAAGTTATGTTGCCACCGGCGAAGTAAAGAGACATTGCATCTTACAAGAAAATAAAAGCTAATTAACAAGTTTTTATCTGCAAAACACTAATAAAACAGTAAAAATGTAGCATTGGCTTAAAAAAAAATGAAAAAAATTAAAGTTGAAAAGTGAGAATATTAGGTTATGTATGGAGAGCGTATATAAAGAAATTGGTAAGTGCAGAGTGGATGAACCGTACTTGTATTTTCATTCAACATTTTATTTCGTTAGACACAAGCTATTTGATTAAAATAGTAAAATATTGATGAACCGTTTGCGGTTCTAATTTGTGAACAAAAATTGAAAAATTGCTACCTACAGTAATATGTGTTAAATATAATGAGTTTTTTTGTGTGTTTCTACTATTTTCGTCTTTTAAATTGATTACTCTTTTAAAATTAATATATTTACTTAGTTGACAAAACATAATACATTTACTTATAATTTTAACTTGTTTACAATAGTGTGATTGACCAAACCTTTTCTTGTGTGTTTATACTGTTTCGTACTTATATATATAGTATATATATTACTGTATTATTTAAATAACTTGTTTGGTAAATTAAAACACTCTTGTGTGTTTTATGTTGTATTTAAAATTTATATTATTTAATATTTTGAATATATATGATTATATTTATTGCATTATAAAATTTAAAATTTTGAAAATTATTTTTAGTAATTTAAAGTTCTGTTAAATTAAAAAGTTGTATTATCAATGTTCAATTTAATTTTCTTACAATCAATTTTATATTTAAATGTATTTTATGTATTATGTTTTGACTATAAGAATATATACTTATTACATTTATAGATTAATTTTTAGAATACCTATTTTTAGTTATAAAAAAGTAAAATATATAAATTATTATCAATTTGTAAAGTATTGTAGATCGCATTTAATCCACTTTCACCATTCAAACATATATCTTGGACTAGCTTGATCTGCAATTATAATGCTAAATCCGCTAGATTCGTTTTTGTTCCGTTTGATCCAGCCAGATAGTTGGTGGTCGTATATCAGCTAAAGAGCTAATTCGTCTGATCCGCTTTTCTTATTTGGAGCTTAGGTATTGTATGAAGATATTTTATGAGCGGAATTGAAAGTGATTTTAACAAAACCGCTTTTAGTAAAACTATTCTTAATACACCAATCAGAAAAATATTTAAAAATTTGCAGTTTTAAAAACAAAAAACAAAACTGTGAACAAATTTCAATGCATAAAAAATTACTTAGAAGATAATGGATCATAATTCAAACTCGTATAGCAGGTAATAACTAGCAGTCGGATAGATTACATGTTGTATAATATTTTTACTTAAAATAAATAAATTATATAAATATGGATATTACATACTATATTTTATTTACATATTCACAATTCTAATACTTTAAACTATACATAAAATTTTGTATAATATTTTAATTAAAAATAAATAAAATAGTATAAATATGGATATTAAATACTATAATTTTATTTACATATTCACAATTCTAATACTTTAAAAATACGTATACTTTACATAGTATAACTAGCAGTTCAATCCGGAGACAACCATCAATCCCAAGGGGAAATGATATATATATATATATAAATATATATGTCTTTTCAGTAACCGAGTTTTTGATGTGAGAAGAGGCAGAACACGCCAACTCTAATGTATTAGCATGTTGTCATTTGGATCCTTTTGGTTTGTAAACACACATAAAAATAAATAAAAATCATTACATTACTTTATTTTAATAACAAAAATGTTAAGAAAGTTCAATACAAACTCTTTGAACAAATGTGAGAATCTTCTCCTTGAATCTCTTAAGAACATAGAACAAAATAAAAGCTGTCATTTGTGACCTAGATTATAGATGACATGTGGTATCTTTTTCTTTAGTACAAATGGCTAAAAACCAAGTATTTACAAGGTTTAGAAGAGTTCTAAATAGGTTAAGTTTAGGTCCTAGGAAAAAAAGAAATATGCATCACGAAATGGTGGGAACCTCTGCTTGGTCTACTGGCCGTTGTTTTTGGGCGATGGAACATGATGCGATGAGCAAACCTCAGCCTGGAGAAGGGTGAGCTTCGTTCCTATGTTTCCTTGGTAGAAGGAAGCCTAATTTCTGCACCATCTTCTCTTTAGCACCTGTATGGACATCTATTCAATAAATCAGGTGTGACTTTCTAACAAGTAACCACAATTTCAAATAACTTACAACCTATTTACCCCGAGTTCTAATTCAAAAGGCTATTTTGTCAGCGATATTCATCCAAACGAATCTAAAAAATCATCTAAATATACATATATATATATATATGTATATTTACATGTTTTTGTTTTTACCATATTTATAAGAATTTTAATAAAATTTTATGTTATAAAAGATAGTTTTTTCGTATTAATTAGTAGTTCTAAATAATTTTACAGGTTTAAGAGAAAAGAAAGAAAAAATCACCAAGTCATGATCTAGACATTTTCTCAAATCCAAAAACTCGACCAAGTCTCAAGAGTCTCACAGTATGTGTTCTTCCCAATTGGACAAAATCAAGGTAAAATGGTTTTACTAAACTAAACGAAAGAGTATACATGGTACGGTACAATATAAATAGAAGTATTTGAATGTATCCTAACTCTATCGGTACTGGTATTGGTATTGGGTTCTTGGCATTATACAAAGTTGTGTATAGACTTGTAATGATGCATTCCCAGAATTGATTAAGAAAGAAACCCTAAAATCAAATGTATTTGCTTCAATCGTTTTCTCTCATGTTATACACTTTGAGATCCCATCTCTTTGTTTATTTGTGAATTCAAAACAACTGGTGTCAAAAACATATTCAATGACAAATTCTCTGAATTTTAGATTTATGTGATTCAATGTAACATGTAAATTGGTGTCTGAGAGGCAGCGACGAAGGAAAAATATGTTATAATTGTGCAATTGTCGTTTTTGATCTTAATAAATGTGCTTGTCGTATTAAAAATAATTGCAAATTCAGTATGAAACTATTAAATCTACCTAATATTATGACAATATTATTGAACTAATTAATACTCTTATTTCATAAAAATATACCATTTCAGTATTATAAAATTAGATAGATTATATGTGTTATAATAATATATATAATTTATCATACATATAAATATAAATATAGAAAAAAATATATACTCGCAGAATTATTACACTAAAATTACAAAGAGAAAGAGACAAGACAGAATTTGTTATTGAACAAGAAGAGAAGAATGTGTGATTATAATGAATGAAATCGTTGGTGTTTAAATAGAGAAGAAAAAGTAAATTATTGTGCATAATAGTAGGCTTCACACAGTAATTATTTTACCATATTTACTAGTTTATGTTTCTGACTTTTGTATCGAACAATTTGCAACATTCCTCTTTGGAAATCAGTCTCACTATTATCTATTGCATTGCGACTTTGTTGTCATATTAAAATGTTTTCTAAGAAAACACAGTGAAAAAACCATAGTAATAAAAAAAGAGTACAACTCCGCAAGGTCACCCTTATAGCAGGATGTTTCTTATAGATCTTTTTGATAACACATTCCAATGTTATTGACATATTTTCTGAATATGGTTGTAGATAATGATTTCGTGAAAAGATCAGCTGCATTATCACAAAATCGGATATATCTTGCTTCAATTTCTTTATTTTTCTTGAACTATTGAATGTATGAGAAAAACTTTGGGGTATATCTTTATTTCTGTCACTTTTGGTATCCTTCCTTAGTTTGAGCAACACATGCAACCATGTCTTTATATAAGATAGTTGGCTCTCCGTAGTTTTGTTAATCCCACTGCTTGATCAAATGTGACGGTTTATTGACCATAACCACACATATTCTCTACCTACTTCATGGAAAGCGATTATCTCATCATGATATGAAGAAGTAGCCACATGGGTCTGCTTTTATGAACACCAAGATATAGCAGGGTCTTCGATCGTGAAGACATTATTCCGTTTGTGATTGGGTTTGGGCTTTATGTGGATCTGATAGATATCCTACATATGTAAAACCAACCATTTGACCTTTTGAATTTCTAGGATAAAACAAACGTAAATAAGTAGTCTCTTGAAGGTAACGAAAAACATGTTTAATCTCGTTCCAATGTCTTCGCATAGGGGATGAGCTGAATCTTGTAAAAAGATTAATAGTAAATGATATATCATGTTGTGTACAATTTGCAAAGTACATTACTGCTCCGATTGCACTTAGATATGGTACTTCCAAACAAATGATTTCTTTATTTTCATCATGTGTCCTAAAAGGATCATTTTTAACACTGAGTAATTTAACTACCATATGATTACTAAGAAGAGTTTTCTTATCCATGTTAAAACATTTTAAAACACTCTTTTGGTATATGTGCATTGGTTCACATATATACCCTTTTAAACTGCTCAATGTTTAGGCCAAGACGATATTTGTCAGTCCGATATCTTTCATCTCACATTATCTTTTTAAATAATCTGATGGCTTTTATTTCCTATTGAGTTCTGGTAACATAAAGATCATCAACATATACTAGGATTATCACAAATTCACAAGTTGTTTTCTTGATGAAAACATATGGGCTTGTAGGATCATTTACGTATCCCTCTTTTGTTAAATTCCCACTAAGACAATTCTACCACATACGTTCATATTTATTTAACCCATATAATGATCTTTGTAATTTGATTGCACATAACTCTTTTGGTTTAGATTTTAATTCCACTGACATCTTAAATTCATCAGTAATTCTCATATAGATATCACTATCTAATGATCTATATAGGTATTGTAACACCGATCTCAGCTGATCGGATGTGTTATTATTAGTGCGGCCAAATATCCAACTCGAGGCTCTCAGAGATGTTCCGAGAGTTCAAATTGAGCAAATGATGCACTAATTCCTACTTTTCCACACTTGAGGTTCCTTAACCCGAAGTAGGATTCATAATTGGTTTGCTCGGCCGGGGCTAGTACCATTCCATACTTATTTTATCAAAATATCTTTACATATATTCCAAAAAGTTGATTATATAAAGCCTCATAGTATTATTGGCCACAAAAAAACATTTCAAAATACTGTAAATATTACAAGTACTTTAAACATACATATTTTTGGCAAATGGCAGAAAATTCTACAATGGTTCAAACGTCGTCTCTTTCCTCGACTTGCTTGCCCTTTCTTACAAGAATGAGTTCGGATAAACAACTAATTTGCTTAGTGATCTGGAGAACTAAATAATCATCACAAACCCCAAACATACATAAAAGTCCATTAAGCACAAGCAATCATAAACGGCATGACCAAACCAATCATACCAATAATCTGGAAAAACATTTCCAAGCAATAACACAATCTCATTCAGAGAGTTTAATATCTTGCCTTTTTATTAGTTTATGATTCGTTTTTGCATCGTTTTTTCTTTGCATTCTTGCATTACTAAGGTCATATAGGGCACATTTTCATAAATATTGCATACATAGGTGCAGAGACAGAGAAGTAGGAGAAAAGGAGGAGGATCCAAGCAGAAAAAGCAGGAAACGAGCGATTAATGGAAAATAGTAAAGCGAAGGACAACGGATTCCCGGGACTACGGGTTACTACCGCCAGTTTGCGAACTGAGGGAGGAAAGATTTTAAAAATGAAAGAAACCGAAGAATGAAAGATCAAGAAAAGAAAGAAAGGAGAGATCACAAGAGATTTTCCCAAAAAACCCTAATCTACTTCTTTTCACGCTCTCTATTATAAATACATTACCCTAGGCTTAATTTAAGGGGGCTCAAATTTTATCATTTTTATCTTAAAACTGTTTTAGGTTTAATGCGAGGGACATGCTTTTAATCCCAAACCTGTTTTATAGCTTTTAAGTTATCGTTTTGAACAATTTTAGTTTGGTATTTTATGCATAACTTGTTTTCATCAATTTTTGTTTTTACTTTACTTGCTTAGATATTTTTCTTTTAACTGAATAGAAGTCGTTAAGTAATGAAGGGAGCTTCATCTATTAATTTGAGTTTTTCCCTCATGAACATTGGCGAGTAGACCTTCTTTCGGGTTTAAAGGTAAGAGTTTGGAAGGATGTTCAAGAGAGAAGCAAGAGTGCCCAAAAGGAGGGCGACTCTACACACCCATGTTATATCTAGTAATCTTAATGACAAGTTCATTGTGATCACTAGAGCTTGATTTTTTGGCTTATATTACCTTGATTCGAGTTTGTTTAAAAGCTATAAACACTATAACATTGGCTCGACTGGATGTAGCTGACAAAAGTTAGGTCTATGTGGCCTTGTTCTTCAGCTAAGAATCCGCTCTTAATGCTCGTCTCCATTCAAGTACCAAAGGAATTTGTAGATACTTTCGTGGCTGTACAAGTGGTTTTTGCCACAAAAGTGGATTAATCGTCATCTGCGCTTCTTAAAATGTTGGGATGAGCCAAATACATTGAAAGCATTCCCATCCTCTTGAACATCTGACATTACTTAAACCCCTAAAAATCCATATTTAACTCATTAAGTTCAACTGTTTTAACAAGTTTAAATTTTTGAATTTCTATTTAGATTATCTTTCCTTATATAGTTTAGTAGGAGTTAGCTAAAAGTTTACATTTATATTTATTTCTTCTGTTAGGTTTAGATTCTGGCTCCAATTTAGTAACAACAATTTACCAATCCACAACTACTTTCTCGCACTTGAATTAAGTTTCATCATGCATTCTTAGTGATTGAAAACCTCCTTATTTGGATTGACACCCTAAAACTACAACACTAGGGGTTGATATCCCACACTAAAAAGAATCTCTATCAACTAACGTCATTGCAAATTCAGGATACACTTTCAACATTATGATTTGGATCGAACTTGAGATCAAGCACAAATCTAATCGATATCTTACATCCATCTTTCAGGATCATAGAGAGACAACATCAAATCAACAAAGATGTCGCAAGCCAGAATACAACAAAACACATTGGAGGTTGCGACAAGCCATATATCTGGAATAAGACCACCCTCAATAAAAAAACAGCCTGGAAATCAAAGCAAGCTTGATACGGATGGTAGAGAGGAACAAGTTCTATGGACAACCTAGGGAAGACCCACTAGACCTTATCGACCTTTTCGACATGCTCTGCTCAACAGTCAACATTCAAGGAGTATCAGAAGACGTTTACAAGCTACGCTTATTCTCATTCTCCCTTGGTGACAGAGTTCATATTTGGCAAAAGACTACACCACTAAATGCAATCACAACCTAAAACGACTGCAAGAGGATGTTCCAGACAAAGTAAACAGCTCGCCTAACTAATGAGATATCAAGTTTCCAACAACAAAGAATGGAAGCTTAAGTGAAGCAATAAAGAGCTACGTCTCCAAGTGTCCTCATCATGAATTCACACAAGAGTCAATCCTCAACACTTTATACTGAGTAGGTATTCTCAGAATCTGCATACTACTAGACATAGCATCCAACGAAAACTTTCTGGGACAAGTGGCAGATCAAGGTACGAAACTGGTAGAGAACTTATTCACAAGCGACAACAACTATGGAGAAGACAACGACTGTACGCTATCAGAGTATGACGACCATAACAAAGATCACTGAGCAGAGATGAAAGTTTTGAACGACAAGATAGATAGAGTCCTACAACCAACAATGCAAACTCTCAACTACGTTGGGAAACAACGCTACAAAGATAACCCTGAAGCATTGATGCGCGCGTAAGATTACGAGACAATAAACTCCATCAGATACGATCAACCACTCGCCTATCAACACCATTCCCACATCAACATTAAATCACTACAGGATACAAACCCCAATCATCATAAAAACATCTACCACCAATAACTGACGATCTTTCAACATTATTGAAGCAACTCCTTGACGGCCAAAGCAAAAATGCAATGGAGTTAAACGCACGACTGAACGACATGAACGAAAGAACAAACAACATGAATAGTGACATCAACTCAAAATTTAAAGACTAGCTGCGCATTCCCACTTGACGAAAGACCAATATTCTGAACAAGCAACTTCCACACAACTTTCAAATTCAAAAAGCGCTAACGAAGAGATCGTCAATGCTGTCACACTCCGCAGCGGGAAGAAGCTAGTTACTAAAAATCTAAATGAGAAAATTTAAGATGCAAGTGAGGGCGAGAAGCAAAACCCGAATGAGGATAATGAAAAAGGGAAGAATGAAGCAGAGAAGAGCGCCAAAAGTATACCCAACCCCAAGACACCAACAGAACAAACTGCAAATGATCTATTCACTCCACATCCCTACGAGCCTAAATTTTCATTTTCTAGAAGATTCAAAAAACAACTAAGGGATAAGTACAAGACATTTTTCGACGAGCAGATAAGTAATGTCAAACTGATAATACTGTTTCTTGAAGCATCATGGATGGTACTCGAAATGGTCAAAATATTTAAAGGATGTTGTCTGAGAAAATAATAAGGAGATGAAAGGAATGGTGGTACTAACCCATGAGTGCAGCACCATTATCCAAAGGAAATTCATCAAAGAAAAGGTCACTGATCCAGGAAGATTTACACTACCATGCACACTAGGATCGTTAACCTTTACAAGATATCTATGCAATTTGGGGGTTAGTGGCAACTTAATGCTTCTATCAATTGCAACAAAGTTTGGTTTTGAAATATTCAAGGAATGCCAAATATCATTAGTCCTAGGTGACCGTTTAATAAGACACCCAGTGAGACTGCTTGAAGACCTACCCGTTGTTGTGAAGAACTTTGAAATCGCCATAGAATTCGTAGTCCTGGAAATGGACGAAGAGCCAAAGGATCCTCTCATCTTTGGTAGACCATTTTTGGCAACCGCATGAGCCTAACTTGACATCAAGGAAGGGAATATCAAGTTACAACTAGGAGACGATACCTTGAAGTTTGATATCAACAAAGTGATGAGGAAGCCAACAATGAAAAAACGGAGCATTCAGCACAAATAAACTTGATGACTTAGCTGAAGAACTCCTATAAGAAACAATCGCAGAAGATCCCTTACACAAAACATTGTCGGAAAAGCAAGGCAAATTTGGTTTGCTGAACCTAATGGACAGAGATTATGAGAAATTGGTCGATTCGAGCAAAATTCGCGGCGACGAGTACATGCTATTCGACCTCGGGGAAGATGCTAATGCCGCTGAAACAAGGGAAGTATGTTGGGCAGAAACAGACCAAGATGAGGACTGGAATGAACTGAGAGCCCCAAAGATTGAGCTGAAAACTTTCCTACAAGAACTTAGGTACGAGTTCCTAGGAAAAAAGTCCACTTATCTTGTGATAGTTAGCGACTGATTGAGCGCAGGCGAAACAGACACCCTTCTAGCTGAATTGAGGAAGGAATCAATAACTTCCATAGAACAACAATGAAGGCTGAACATGAACTTATGGGACGTAGTGCGAAAGGAGATTATCAATTCCTAGATGCATCAATCATCTATCCTATATCTAATAGTTGACGGGTTTTAACTTTTCACATGGTGCCAAAGAAAGGTGAAATAACAATCGTTAATAATAAAAAAGACGAGCCAGTTTCCACAAGGACAGTGACCGGACAGAGAGTCTTCATAGATTATAGGAAGCTAAATGCCTTTACAAGGAAGAAACATTTCCCCCTGTACTTCATAGACCAAATATTAGAAAGAGCTAACCATTCTTATTATTGCTTCTTAGATGGATACTCAAGATTTTTCCAGATACCTATTCACCTGAATGACCAATAAAATATGACCTTTACAGGCCTTTACGGAACCTTCGCGTACAGAAACATGCCTTTCGGTCTTTGTAATGCACCATATACATTTTAGAGGTGCATGCATTCAAAATTCTCTGCCTTAAATCAAAGCCGTGGTGGAGGTATTTATGGATGATTTCTCTGTGTACAGTGATGTGTTTGCTACATGCTTGTCCACCCTATGTCGAGTACTAAAGCGGTGTGAAGAGTCTAACATAGTGCTCAACTGGGAAAAGTATCACTTCATAGTAAGAGAAGGAATAGTACTCGGTCACAAAATTTTGGAGAAAACCATAGAAGTCGACAAGACCAAAGTCTAGATCATAATGGGACTACAACCACCAACAATGGTGAAGGACGTGAGGAGCTTCCTAAGATACTTCAACTTCTATTGATGATTCATCCCAAAATTTTCAAAAATGCGCGCCCGCTAACTCAACTATTGTGTAAGGAAACGAACATTAGGTTCGATGAAGACTGCTTGGAGGCCTTTCGCAAAATCAAACAAGATATGATTAATGTCCCTATACTGCAGGCACCGGATTGGGAACAACCGTTTGAGATTTTGTACGACACAAGTGATTATGCTGTGGGAGCAGTACTAGGATTTAAGAAAGACAAGAAACTACACGTAATATACTATGCTAGTCGTACACTAGATGAAACCCATGTTAAATACGCACCCACGAAAAAGAGCTTTTAGCTATAGTATTTAACTTCAAAAAATTCAGATCCTACCTGATGGGGTCGAAAGTGATCGTGAAAACCGACCACGCTGCTCTGAGACACCTCGTCACCAAGAAGGACGCAAAACCAAGACTCCTACGGTAGATTCTTCTGCTCCAAGAGTTAAACTTGGAAATCAAGGAAAAGAAAGGTATTGAGAATGGGGTATCAGACCAACTCTCCAGGCTGTGGATAAAGGACGGGGCACCAATAGATAATATATCACCTGAAGAGAAACTAATGCACCTAGAGATCCTCAAAAACTGCGATGGAATTGGTGATAGAGATTTATTTATCTTCACGAGTTTCACCTGAGGTTACTAAGAAGTACCCTCAAGAGTTTACCCGAGTTAGTGACTGCAAGTGCACAGTTATGCCTCTTGTAGTATAAACGGGATTGATCCTCAAGGAAGGTTTATAACACAATAGATTATAGGAATTCTTATCTAAGCTAAGAGATTCATAGTTCGATTATGATTGAAAAGGGTGATTTTTTAACTAAATTGGAACAAAGTACTTAAGAATGAATTAAAGTAGGAATAAACTAATAGAGAAAACAATTCAACTATGGATTAATCATTAGAATGACTAAGGGTAAAATCAAGATATGAATATAAATCATGAATGTGTAATTTGTATTTCCAGAAAATGAGATTATAAATAGATTAAGACATTCCCATGTAGAAAACCCTAAGACTAAACATTCTTTAATATGTATCTCAATTTTCATCAAATTCTCTAGACAAATACTTCCGCAGGCTAGAATCATAATATTCACTAATTAAACTATCCTATGAATTCACTATTCCTTTCCCAATGTGTGAATTCGATAAAACCTAAGTAGACTCTTCCAAGATCAACCTAGCAATAAACATATCTAATAATGATGGATTACACAATCCTAGTCCTAAATATCATCTCATGATCTCAATTCTCCTAATCATCTATCCTATCCATGGCTGAATCTATAGATCTACTCAGACATTATGGAAATTGCAGGAAAAACAATAAAAGGTGAAGAAAACATAATTGAATTGCAGAGATTGGATAATACAAGAATTCTTAATTAAATAAAACAGTAATTGTCTTACTAAACACCATAGATTGTTGAAGAAATCACTAGGATTCTCTATCACTTTTTCTCTCTGGAGGCTGAATAAAATGTACCCTCAGGTTTTCCTTTTAAAAACTTATTTATAGGTTCCCAAAAACCTCATTTATTAGACTAAAACGACATAAAAATGAGTTATTTACGAGATCGATCGATCGGACGAAGGGATTGATCGATCCTTAAATCCGTCATAGACATTTTGGCTGGTAGATTGATCGATCTTGATGGATATCGATCGATCTAAACTTGCTCGATCGTTCTTCTCTCCTTCAGGTCGGTCTTGGAAATTCACGCATTCACGATCACATACTCGATCAATCAATTGCTTAAGGCTGAGATCGATCAATCTCTTCACAGAAGGAGGTGTATAGGTTCAACCGCCATTTGAGTCAATTTATTCTATTGATACATCCTGATCATCCTCGAATAGTTGTATCAGCTACTCGTGACTTCATAGACTCCGAAAATGTTCCTATCTTGCTTCGTATCCTCTGAAAAAATGAAAATGTGGAAAACATACTAGAGTTCTAATGCATATGAACCTAATTGTACTCTAAAATGTGAATTCTATTGGTCGATTCGTGTAAGTTATGTACAAAAATGATCTATTAGAACTGTTAAAATGTGGGTTTATCAACTCCCCCAGACTTGCCTTTTTGCTTGTCATCAAGCAAATGACTAGAAAAGGAAAGATAACAAACCTACTGGAACTCAGAGCCAAGTCACATTTGTCAAATATCCTGTTCAACACCAATGCTAATAATTCTCGAATGCAAAGTGTGCAAGTTGACTCAAAATTTTTAGTCAAGCCCATCACAAATCATCTCAAATTAAACTCAATCTACACAATGCATTCAGATCAACCCACTCTTTTAATATTCATTAAATTTGAAAGTCGTGAATCATGCTAGACACTTTCAATGAACTCATTTGGCTAATGGTAGGGTTAAGAGATAAAAATGATCTCTTCTTCCATTAGTTTTGAAAGCTAAATGTAGGGGTCTCTCAAAGAATGTAATGAACTTTAGAAGAATGCTAAAGGTAAGCTCCAATAGATGCATACAAGACTATATTCTCATCTACCCGAAGTATACTCACTGAAAATCTTCACCAAAGCAAATATTATTCCCTAGAATGATCATAATTCTACCCTTAGAAAGGTATTGCTAACTTTTATACTGTCTTTAAGATCAGTCATAAAGTCTTCATTCAACTTTTCTTTCTAGGAGAGGGGTTAATTCTAATAATCTGTTTAGCGAGTTTGGATTCTCTTTTAGCTGGTTCTCTTTTTTTTTTTTTTATAGAAATTTAATCACTATTTCCACTACCTTTTACTAGACTTTTGTCTCTTTATTTTTTGCTTTTTGCATCCCTTTCTATCCTGAAGTTTTAATTCCCATAGCTTTTCTATTTCAAAACCCATTGGTTACCCATTCCTTTCTTCCTTTTAAGTATCCACCTAATCCTAGTTGGTCCCAAAAGTGTGAACCAAAACTACATGAGAAGCTAATCCTGTCGGTTCCTACCTACCATATTCTACCAAGTTCATTCCGAAATAGGCCTAAAACACTCAGTAAAATATAATATGGTTTGAACAGTCGTTAGGCTTAAGGTAGGATAGTCTATTTGGATTACAAAGAGTGGTAAAAAAGGTAAAAGAAATCCAAGTATGTGTAGGTAAAATCCATGAGTTCAAATCCGGTAATCTAACCTGATAATTCTAAATCCATGTTATATTCTAATAGATAAGACATGATATCAAATCAAACATGCTTCAACTAAGGGTAATCTAAAGGCAAAAATTACAGACATGGATCAATCTTATGTTTCAACAAGCAATTTATGCATCAGATTACCAATAATTCGTCAATTGAAACTAATAAAATGAGCAATAGACTGTATTAAGGCAATTTCATCATGGTTCCTTATGCAAATGCAATGCAAGACTAAATGGATGATGAAAAATAAGTCATGAAAATAAAAGTTAGTGCAAACATAAATATCCTCCCCCAGACTTAATTTACACTGTCCCGGTGTAAAAATAAAACTAAAGGAAGATACAAAATGAAGTAAAAATAAAAATAAAGAAAAGTGCAAAGGAAAAGCAAAAGAAAGAAAAATTACGAAGTCACTCGGGGCTCACGCTGTGACTCTGTCCCGATCTGCGTCTGCGCCTGGGCAGTCTAGTCTCGGAGTCTGACTTTGTGTCCTCAGTATCAGCTCCTGTCCTGTGTCCAGCAACATCAGGAATGTCTGCAGCTCCGTAAGGCTCGCCTGTCTCCCTGGTCTGGGATCCTCTAAAGCAGGAAGGTGGCTGTGGGCATCTGGTCTGAGCTACCGCCTCCCACATCCGTCGCATCATCGAGTGGGACCTCCTGTGGGACTCCACCACCCAATCTCGAAACTCAGCCTCTGTAGCGCCGGAGGAATATGGTGGGAGGTCATACTCTCCGGAATAGGGGGAAGTACATATGTCTCCTCGGGGGCCTCCTGGGTCTGGGGCGGATAGTAGTCGGGGACTATGTCGCCCTCCTGATGGGGCTGTGAAGCATACGCTCTGGATGAGCTACCTCGTCGTCGCGACCCAGTGCTAGGCTGTTGCAGTCGCTCAGGTGGAATGGTGAACTCCAAATTCGCCCTAGAGCTCAAGGCTGTGAAGTTGCGGAGGGGGAGCTTGCAGAACTGGGTAGCTCCTGCGCGATCCTGGAACTGATATATGTACCCCGGCTTAAGTATCCCACTGTTCCGGAAGTACTGCTCGTCGAAGAGGGTGATCTTCTGCTCGCTGGGTGTGGAGCCAAGATCAATCCCATGATGCATAAAGAGAGGAGTTAGGAAGCTCCCAATCCGCTCAACCTTCTTGCTCACCGTGTTGAGGCCGCGGGCTTTTTTGGAGACAAGATTCTCCGCGAAGATAACACCTAGGTTGGTGCGCAGCATGGTCGGGGGAGGGCTGGTGTAAATAGCGTGTGCAGATGATGGGAGTCCGAAGTGAAGTAACAGGATCTCGTCCTTCCTCACCGCTCCGGACTCCTCCTTGGCGAATAGGATGTTGCCAAGGATCTTCGCAACCACCCGAACCACGGGGTTCCGGATGTGAGTCAGCTTAGCTGACCTGGACTCGTAGCCTCTTGGGCCAATCAGATTCCACAGCTCAGTGGCCTGCAGGAAATCAGAGGGCCAACTGCACAGCTCTTGGGTCCGGTCGAACCTGTAGAGGTCACATACTTCACGAAGGGAGATCTCGTAAAGAACCGCGCTGGAGATATAGGAGAGGGTCCCTTCGCTGGCGGCATGGATGGTTCCATCCTGATATCGAAGCTCGGCAGACGCGAGGAACTGGCTCACCAACTCCGGAAAGAGGGGATAGGTCTGGTACGCTATGGTGTCAAGTCCGAGCCTATGCAGCATGGCTCGGACCTCCTCTTTGATACCCATCCGCTCGAGAGTCCTCTCACAGACGAAGCGGGTGGGCGCCATCTCTATGCGGAGCAGCCCGTTGTAGAACGTGCAATGATGATGCGTCCAGGCTTCTCTGTAGCGGTAGTTCTGAAACCGCAAACCTCTTTGTATCTTCTGCATAGTAGTGTGCGGGATCAGCTCTGTCCTCCAGTGTTGGCCATCATCCGGATAGAATGGTGTGTTATCCGGACGAGGCCACAAGTATGATGTCGTCGCAGGAACCTCGGGGTCAGGTTGCTGCGATGAAGTGGATGCGGTGTTCTGGCCCTGTCTTTTCTGCGTCTGATCACCTCTAGCCATATCTGCACAAATAAAAATCAAATTATGTTAACAAAATTTGTGTTGAATGAAAATAGACATGTGATCGATCGGCGTTGCGTAGGATAGAGCGATGCTAAAATAGTTCGATCGATTTCAAAAAGGATCGATCGATCCGTTAGTGTTACAGTTAAATTCTAAGTACCTCGATCGATCCAGATTTTGATCGGTCGATCCTGATCAGTTACGGGTTTTTAACATTTATGCCTTATAATACTCGATCGATCGATCCCTAAATCGGATCGATCCATCGCGAACCCGACTTCGAACTCAATCCTGAATTTCGCTAAATCTTGCCAAATTCCTAAATCATGCACGGGTTTTGTGTGAAACACCCTAACAAATCCCTATTCAACATCCATTTCTCCTAAAACATCTTAAAATTCAAGATTTTGTCATTTTTTTCCTATTTGAACCGAAATCAAAAAGTCGAGATTGAGAGTCATACCTTTGCAAATCGAGTGTAAAAGTTATGGAATCGTGTAGAACTCGAAAAGCTGAGCGGATTAGACCCAAAAAACAATCAAATCGATGGTGAATCGAAGATTTTAGGAAGAAATTAAAATTTTTAGGGTTTGAGGGTGATGTTTTCGCGAGAGAGATGAAGTTTTCGTGTTTTGATCTGTTTTGATCGTGTTTTGGGTTTATAAAGGTGTTTTTCGGTTTAATTTAAGTGAAATCAAAACCCGGTTTACTTACCTGGAGTGAAGATCGATCGATCCGTTGATAGATCAATCGATCGTGAATGTTTTTGGCTTTATTTCGATCGATCGGTCGATCGATCGGTCTCCTTTCGGCAAGTCGATCTTGGCTGGTCACGGGATTTTGGAAGTTTTAAGAGATCGATCGATCATATGTGGATCGGTCGATCTGTTTTCTCGGAGAAATTTTTCCTTTTCATCGATCGATCGATCCAAACTGGTATGATCGATCCAAGATATTGCCGCAAATGTCAGACTTCTTGGGATCGATTGATCGATTAGTGAAGATCGATCGATCCTGTTTTCGTGATGGTGCCTGCAAAATTTAGAACTAAGTTAGTAGAGTTAAATCCTAAATAACTAAAATATAAGTATGTACAGTAAGAAATATGGGTTTTCTCCCAAGAGCGCTTGTTTAACGTCACTAAGCTTGACGACCTGATGTTTGATTTATGCAGTGAGAGGTTCAGAGAGAGAAACTTGTAGGTTCTCGCTCTTGTCTTCGGTTCTTAGATAAGGTTTGCATCTCTGCCCATTGACTGTGAACTCTTCCCCAGACTTGTTCCAAAGTACTATTGCTCCATAGGCTATTACTTCTTTAATTGTAAATGGTCCAGACAATCTTGACTTTAGCTTTCCCGGAAAAAGTTTCAGTCTGGAGTTGAAAAGCAGGACTTGGTCTCCTTCTTTGAACTCTCGTCTCAGGATTCTTTTATCATGGAAGGCTTTGGTCTTCTCTTTTTAGATTTTTGAGCTTTGATATGCTGCTTGCCTTGTTTCCTCAAGTTCTTCTAAGTCAATCAAGCGTTTTTCTGAAGCTGTTTTTATGTCGAAGTTTAGCAGCTTGATAGCCCATAATGCCTTGTACTCCAATTCTACCGGCAGATGACAACTCTTTCCATACAGCAAGTTGAATGGAGTGGTGCCAATGGGGGTTTTATAGGCAGTTATATATGCCTATAGAGCATCATCAAGCTTACTTGCCCAATCCTTCCTTGATTTTCCGACAGTTTTTCAAGGACTTCTTTGATCTGTCTGTTCGAAACTTCTACTTGCCCAGATGTCTGAGGGTGGTAAGGTGTAGCCACTTTATGCTTGACTCCATGTTTCTTCAGCAGATTTTCAAAAATTTTGTTGATGAAGTGACTGCCTCCATCACTGATCACAACTCTTGGGACTCCAAATCGAGGGAAAATTATGCTCTTGAATAACTTGATGACCACCTCCGCATGATTAGTAGGACTTGCAACAGCTTCCACCCACTTGGAGACATAATCAACTGCCACTAAGATGTATTTGTTGTTGGAGGAAGATGGAAATGGTCCCATGAAGTCAATCCCCCATACATCAAATATCTCAACTTCAAGAATGAGATTATGTGGCATCTCATTTCTTCTGCTCATGTTGCCTTTTCGCTGACATGCATCACACTTAGCGATATGTTCATGAGCATCTTTGAACATCATAGACCACCAGAACCCTACCTGTAATATCTTTTGGACAGTCTTGAAAGTAGCAAAGTGTCCACCATACTCAAAACCATGACATTTTGTAAGTATTCCTGCTACTTCCTCCTCGGGGATACATCTTCGAAATAAATGATATTTGCACTGCTTGTAGAGAAATGGCTCGTCCCAGTAGTATTGTTGGACATCTCGGAAGAAATTATTATTGTTGTAGCCTTGGAGTTCTGGAGGTGGGATTCCGTATGACAAGTAGTTCACAAAGTCTGCATACCATGGAAGACTCAGTTCGACTGCATTGGTCTCAAGGAGATTGTTTAGCTCGTTGTCAACAATCTGGAGCATCTGAATTGTATGAACCTGTTCTTCTGGTAATGAGTCATTGATAGACAGAATTTCTAGAATCCTCATCCTAGATAAATGATCAGCAACTCCATTTTCTACTCCTTTCTTGTCCTTGATTTCCAAGTCAAATTCTTGCAGAAGTAGTATCCATCTCAGTAATCTCGGTTTCGCGTCCTTTTTAGCTAGTAGATGCCTCAATGCTGCATGATATGTGTGTACTATTACTTTAGAGCCAACCAGATAGGTTCGAAACTTTTCAAACGCGTACACAATCGCTAGTTGCTCCTTCTCGGTTGTAGCATACTTTGTCTGCGCGTCGTCAAGTGTTCTGCTGGCGTAATAGATCACATTCAACTTTTTATCTTTCTATTGTCCCAAGACTGCTCCCACAGCATAGTCGCTTGCATCACACATCACTTCAAAAGGGAGATTCCAGTCTGGTGGCTGCACTATTGGGGCACTTGTCAAAGCTTCTTTCAGCTTTGAGAAAGCTATCATGCACTCCTCATCGAACACAAATTATGTATCCTTGCACAGAAGTCTTGTGAGTGGTCTGGCTATGTTAGAGAAATCTTTAATAAACCTTCTGTAGAAACCAGCATGTCCGAGAAAACTCCTAATTTCTTTGACAGATTTCGGAGGTATGAGTCTGGTCATGACGTCAATCTTAGCTTTGTCCACTTCTATCTCAGCTTCTGAAATCTTGTGTCCAAGAAAAATTCCCTCTTTTACCATGAAGTGACATTTCTCCCAGTTCCGAACTAAGTTTGTCTCCTCGCATCTTTTGAATACCCTGTATAAATTTGAAAGACAAGCAGAAAAAGAAGAACCATACACAGAGAAATTATCTTGGAAAAGTCGCAGGAGCGTTACATAGTCCAAATGGCATTCTCCTGTAGGCGAAAGTACAATAAGGACAAGTAAATGTCGTCTTTTCCTGATCCTGAGGATGAATGGGTATTTGAAAGAATCCAGAATACCCATCTAGAAAACAATAGTATGAATGATTAGCTAATCTCTCTAACATCTGATCAATGAATGGCAATGGAAAATGATTCTTCCTAGTCGATGCATTTAGTTTTCTATAGTCTATGCACATTCTATGACCAGTGACAGTTCTTGTGGATATCAATTCATCTTTCTCATTCCTAATCACTGTGATACCTCCTTTTTTCGGAACTACATGCAGAGGTGAGACACAATTACTATCTGAAATAGGATAAATGATTCCTGCACCTAGTAACTTCAAAATTTCATTTTTTACTACCTCTTGTAGGTTTGGGTTCAATCTCCTCTGATGTTCTGTTGATGACTTAGAGTCATCTTTAAATATATTCTATGCATGCACAATGATGGGAAAATTCCCGTGATGTCTTCTAAAGAGTAACCTAAGGCTTTCCTATACTTATTCAGCTCATGCAATAGAATAGATGTTTCATCATCAGACAAAGAAGCGCTAACGATTACTGGGTAAGTAGATTTTGTTCCAAGGAAAGTGTACCTTAGCCCTGGTGGTAGTGGTTTGAGTTCTAGTTTCGGTGCGTTCTCCTCACTCCAGTCGTCTTTGCTGCTAGTCTTACCATTGCTAGCTTCTGGAATCTCCAATTCTGATTTGCTCTCTCCTTTCAGTGGTTTGTGTGAGTCTAGAATTCGCTTGTACTGTTCAGTTTTCTCGTTGATGTTTATTGATTTCGCAGACTTCTTGGTAAGAGCTAATTGAAGAGAGTCTTCAACAGCTAACTCTTCTATATACTCTTCAACCATATCTTCCAGCATCTTAATGTAGAATACTTTCTTTTCTATAGTAGGTTTCTTCATGACCTCAAGTATGTCAAACTTTAGTACTGAGGATCCCATGTTCAGGTCGATAATTCCTTTCTTCACATCGATTATAGCTCCAACTGTGGCTAGCATTGGACGTCCAAGGATGATTGGGTCTGTGAGTTCGTCATCCATTTCTAATACCACAAAATCGGTGGGAATTATGCAGTCTCCTACTTTTAGAGGCAAGTCTTCTAGAATACCAATTGGATACCGGATAGACCTGTCTGCAAGTACCAATGAGATTATGGTCTTCTTGAAGTCTGTCAAACCGAGTTTCTTTGACACAGTCAGTGACATCAGACTGACACTTGCTCCTAAGTCAACCAAACATTTTTTAAAGCTTAAAGGTCCAATAGAGCAAGTTAGTGTAAAACTTCCTGGATCCTTGAGCTTCCTAGGTAGATTGTTTTGGATTATTGCACTGCACTCATTATTGATTTGTACCATAGCTTCTTCCATTGTCTTCTTCTTAGTCACTATATCTTTAAACCGAGCAATTTGGTTCTCCAATCCTTTCACATGCGTCGCGAGTCCTTCAAACTTGGAGTTTAGATCATTGTAACATGTTTTCATCTCAGCAATCTCTTTCTTTGTTCCTCCTTGTCCTTCTAACAGCTGCTTTAGAATATTCTTCACTTCATTATCCTGAGGAGGTTGATTCGAGTTGTTTCCCCTCTGCTGGAAATTGCCAAATTGTGGTCTTGGAACATAGCTTCTGTTTGAAGGGACTTGATTGCCAAAGTTTGAATATCCTCTGGGTTGGTTGCTTCCCTGCTCTTGATAACTCCCTTGGTTGTTGTAGTTGTTCCTCTGGAAGTTTCCTTGACCTTGTTGGTTGAAAGGTGTAGGCTGGAAGCTATTTTGACCTTGCTGGCTCGGTTGTTTAAACTGATAGCCTTGACTTTGACTCTGGTATCCCTGTCCTTGCTGCTTCAGTATCGGTGGGTAGACCTGATCTTGCGGGTTCTCTACATTATGGCTTCTGTAGGATAGATTGTTGTTGTAAGGTCTGTAGCCTCTCTGGTTTCCTACATATCTAACTTCTTCAGGATTCCCTTCCAATGCTTCCAATGTGGAGTCTTGATACTCTGGTTGGTAGACATCTTGTTGATCCACAAAGTGGACTTGTTTCTGGTTCAAGTTCAGCATCTTATCCAATCTATCAAGCTTTTCGTTGATCTCTTTAAGCTTCTGGTCTTCCAGCTTCACTCCTCTTGATGACCTATCATAGTCCTCACTGTAGCATTGGTTGCTTTGGGCCAAGTTTTCAATCAGCTGCTCTCCTTGATCAACATCCAGATTAGCGAAACTTCCATAGCTCGCTGTGTCAAGAGCTATTCTGAACTTCTTATGAACCCCTCCATGATAGATTCCCAGCAGTGCATCTTTCTCCACTCCATGATGAGGGCATGCTCTGGTGTACCCTTTCAGTCTATCCCAAGCTTCATAGAAAGACTCATTTGGTCCTTGTCTGAAGGTAGTGATATCATTCCTGATTTTGGCTGTCTTCTGCTTGGGAAAGAACTTGTTAGTAAATTCTTTCTTGCACAAAGCCCATGTGGAGACCAGCTCTGAAGGCACATTGTGTTCCCACTGAACAGCTCTGTCTCCCAAAGAGAATGGGGATATCATCATCTTGATTGCGTCTTGAGCGACACCATTGATCTTGACTGTCCTGCAGAGCCTTTCAAAATCATCTAGATGATGAAGTGGGTTCTCACTGGGTAGACCATAGAACTTGGAGCCTTGCACCATATTGATTAAACTTGTCTTGAGTTCATAATTGTTGTTGGCAACTGTTGGTGTAGGGATGCCAAGGCTGATGGTCCTTTCACCAGGCTCATCGAATGCTCCAATTCTCTTGCGAGGAGCTCTCGGTTCAACTTGTGGAATAGGTAATGCACCAATCCCACGCCCTTGGTGTTCTTCTTGTTGGAAGTGTTGAGCTTCCCCTCTGTGATCTTCCATGTTCGGATTTGGAGATTGTTCCAGTCTTTCTCTTAGAGTTTTCAAACGGTTTCCTGTCTCAAAGTGTCCTATCTCATGAATCAGTGGTTGGAAGTTTTGTTGTCCTTTGCTCCTCAAATTCATGAACCTGCAAAACAGAAAGATTCTCGAGTCTAAGTCAGCGACAAGAGGAATGTAACAAATGTAACAGAGTTAGTCTTAGATGACTTCTTAAATCTATTGGCTAAATTTCTTTCCCGGCATTGGCGCCAAAAACTTGATAGAGATTTATTTATCTCCACGAGTTTCACCTGAGGTTACTAAGAAGTACCTTCAAGAGTTTACCCGAGTTAGTGACTGCAAGTGCACAGTTATGCCTCTTGTAGTATAAACTGCAATTTGATCGATTCCCATTGCAAACCCTAAGACTAAATATCATCCAAGATCAACCTAACAATAAACATATCTAATAATGATGGATTACACAATCCTAGTCCTAAATATCATCTCATGACCTCAGTTCCCCTAATCATCTATCCTATCAATGGCTGAATCTATATATCTACTCAGACATTATGGAAATTGCAGGAAAAACAATAAAATGTGAAGAAAACATAATTGAATTGCAGAGATTGAATAATACAAGAATTCTTAATTAAATAAAACAATAATTGTCTTACTAAACACCATAGATTGTTGAAGAAATCACTAGGGTTCTCTATCACTTTTTCTCTCTGGAGGCTGAATAAAACGTACCCTCAGGTTTTCCTTTTAAAAACCTATTTATAGGTTCCCAAAAACCTCATTTATTAGACTTAAACGACATAAAAAATGAGTTATTTACGGGATCGATCGATCGGACGAAGAGATCGATCGATACTTAAATCTGTCGTAGACATTTTTGGCTGGTAGGTTGATCGATCTTGACGGATATCGATCGATCTAAACTTGCTCGATCGTTCTTCTCTCTTTCAGGTCGGTCTTGGGAATTCACGCATTCACGATCACATACTCGATCGATCGATCGCTTAAGGCTGAGATCGATCGATCTCTTCACACAAGAAGGTGTATAAATTCAACCGCCATTTAAATCAGTTCATTCTATTGATACATCCTGATCATCCTTGAATAATTGTATCAGCTACCTGTGACTTCATAGACTCCGAAAACGTTCCTATCTTGCTTTGTATCCTCTGAAAAATGAAAATGTGGAAAACATCCTAGAGTTCTAATGCATATGAACCTAAATGTACTCCAAAATGTGAATTCTAATGGTCGATTCATGTAAGTTATGTACAAAAATAATCTATTAGAACTGCTAAAATGTGGGTTTATCAATTGGCATCACCATTGAAGAAATAAACGCAATAGAGGATAAACTATCTTGGTGCGCTGACATAGTAAATTTTATGGCCTTTAAGAAGGAACCACCAGACTTGGATTCATACCAGTGCAATAAAATTTTCAAGGATGTCAACAGATACTACTGGGATGAGACATTCCTCTATAAACTGTGCATGCAGAATATCTATCGGAAGTGCGTTTCACAAGGTAAACTTGACAGGTTACTAACCCATTGCCACGGGGGAGCTTATGAGGGACATTTTACAACATTCAAAACTGTGAGCAAAATTATGCAGGCAGATTTCGGGTGGCGAACCATGTCCAAGGACGCCAATAATTTTATCAGCAAATGTGATTCATGCCAAAGGAAGGGGAACACCAGCAAGAGGAACGAGATGCCATAGAATCCTATCTTTGAAGTGGATTTTTTTTACTTTTAGGGGATCAACTTTATGGGGCCATTCATGCCTTCATATGAAAACCATTACATCCTAGTAGCCGTAGATTTTGTCTCGAAGTTGGTAAAAACCATAGCAAGCCCAACAAAAGATTCGAAAGTAGTGATGAAGTTGTTCAAATCAGTGATATTCTCGAGGTTCAAAGTGCCAAGAGAGGTCATAAGTGATGGTGGAAGCCACTTTATCAATAAGGTTTTTGAGAGCCTCTTGCATAAACATGGAGTGACGAACAAAGTAGCTACACATCAGCACCCTCAGACGAGGATACAAATGGAAGTCTCAAACAAGGAAATCAAGGGCATCTTGGAGTAAAACGTAGGAAGAACCTGAAAAGATTGAGCGATGAAGCTTGACTATGCACTATGGGGGCCTATCGGACCGTGTTTAGGATAGCGATCAGAAACGATACCTTTCAAGATACTCTATGGAAAAACATGCCATTTTCCAGCCAAAATAGAATTCAAGGCAATATGAGCGACTAAAATCTTGAACTAAAAACTCAAGACTGCACAAGAGAAGCAGTTAATACAACTAGCTGACCTTGACAAGATTACACTGGAAAACTACGAGAGCTCAAGAATATACAAGAAAAAGACGAATATGTTTTATGACAGGAAAATTATTCCATGAAATTTCAAATTGGGTGACCAGGTCCTGCTGTTCATCTCACGTCTAAAGGTCTTTTTAGGGAAGCTTAAGTCTAGATGGACAGGACCATACATGATCAAAAAAAATCAGACCATACGGAGTAACGGATCTCCTAGGCAAAGAGGGAAAGGAGCTCACGGTCAATGGTCAAAGTTGAAACCATACATGGCAGGGGAAGTGATTGGAGGGACACGGTTGTGGACCTTCACGACGCCCAACGAGCTTTAGGAATGTAGCAGTATCAAGCTTGAGACATAAAACAAGCGCACTTGGGAGACATTCCCATGACTATCATTTTACATATATATGCCAATTATATATACATTTTACGATAACTCTAATTAGATTTCAGTAATTGATGTGCATGAGTAAAAATGGTGAGAACAAAGAGAAAGGCCATCTGTCGCAAAACCCAAGCCACCAAAGAGAAAGCTGAACCGTATGGAGTGTTCCAAGAGATCAGTGACCTAAGTCACAACTCTGAAGAGGTAGTGCAAGGAAACGTTAGCAGCTGTTCATGAAGAGCAGAAGAGTAAAGAAAGAGAATGGAAGATAAAGAGATTTTCGAGAAGAGAAGAAAAGGTAAATAAATAGCAGTCGAAGATGACCCGATGGATGAGGATGACGAGGAAAAAGAAGAACCAGGTGCTGATGCGGAAAGTGAAAACAAATTTTCTCAAATGACCTCAAAGGAGAAAAAGAACAAAGCAGTGAGAGTGCCGGCCACCAAGCCTAGTCTGGGGGAGTACCAGTACACACTGAAAAAGGTCGACTTCTCGGCAGAAGTGTGCTGATTCGAGACTGCTGGGGATGCTGGGGATACTGTAGGATGTGCGCCAACTTTTCTAGAACATGGAACTATGAATGCTATCACTCCTTTCCCATGAAAGCGTAGAGAGCATAACGTGCGAGTTTCTTGCATCGTTGGAGCTCCACATGAACAAAGACCTCAGAAAAGATCATGAACTTAGGGTCGATAACGTTCCAAGCCCATGGAAAACAAATAGCAATGGAACTTGAGGACCTAGCTGAGCTGTTTTTGCTTAAAGGGAACCGCTGTGGATATTGCTGATGTTGGGTTCAACAAGCCGGAGGATGTTTAGCAGAGCATATCTGACAAGGACTATGCACCGGGGATCAGTAGATCCTCTATGATCAGGCACCCGGTGATGCACTACGTTTACAAGTACCTCATTCACTCATTTTTCTCGTGGAAGGAGGCGACAACGGTGAAGGAAAAAGAGATGATTGTATTCATAGTGGGGATCCAACCGCTGATGCCTCAACAACAAGAAGGTAGAAGGGGATGGCTCTAACGTCAACATGGCGTTCATCCTGGCTAAGCAACTAAAGCGGCTGCGAAAAGAGGCAATCCGCCCGGGCCATATAAAATTAGCATAACACAGTGTTGGGGCTATTGTAACTTCTACAAGGAGTGCAAACTCCACGTCCCCAAAGACATGGCCCTCACTCCTCAGCGCATCAACGTACTTAGCGTCTCTAATGTCTACCAATTCAAACTCGGCAACGATATAAACCAGAGGGTCCTTTTTCCAAACACGAACCTCACTTCCATGCATAGAAGAAAGCAAGTACTGTTCCTCCCTCTGTGTGAGGAACTATACAGCTGAAGGTGAAGAAAGACAAGGACAAGAAGAATTACACCCCAGGATCGTCCTCTGCACCGCTGAAAGAACAGAAGCAGGAAGAAGAGCAAGTCTACGGTGGTGCACGGTACAAGTTTTCCCCCTACCGTGATCTGGTTGCCAGCCGCCCTCACCAAGAAGCACACATACACATTGGCTTGCTTAAGAGCCTATGCAACTACCAGGAGAGAAACATGGAGAAGATGGGCAACACCATCAGCTCCTAAAACGCGAGGTTAAATAGATCAAACTGCAAATAGGAACAGAGATAAAGAGAAAATAATGAAGTTGTGAACTAAGTATGGAGGAGGGAATTAGTCGCTAACATCTTTTATAATTCTTTCATGCATTCATAAAAAATGCATTTTTTTTACTCACCGTTTTTGAAAAAGGCTTTAAAAATGGAAAAACCATAGCTGGACTTCTCAAATTCAAAAGAACCCATCGGTTTTGGAACTAACTCGTCTTTTCAAACCAATCTCATTAACTGGAACCTAAAAGAATCATTTAATTTTTCTCTCTATTAGGTGTTCAATATACATTCTCGTGGACTTGAGTTCATCTGGTCTTCCAAAAAACATTTTACAACCCTTTTTTAAACCAGATACCTACCCTACCTTGCAACCCAAACCAATATTCCAATCTTTTTCCTGAGTGAGGCCTCTTTTTGATATATAATCAAAAGGGTTTAAGACAGGGAGTTACAAGAGACTCATCCCCAAATCCGAGGGTTTTGATTAGGAAAAGAAAAAGGAAGTGACAACGGGTAAGTAACCAGTAGGTAATAATAAGGATAGAAAAAAGGAATAGGAAGCCATAAACGGGTTAGTAACCAGCAGCGCTTCATCATTAAAAAAAAAAAAAAAGATAAAAAATAAAAATATAAAATAAATATAAAATAAATGAAATTATATATATACATATATAAAAAAGAATAAGAGAAGAGGACAGCGCTAAAGAATCCTTAAGAAAGAAATAAGTATGGTAATAAATCCAAACACAATAGAACTTGGGATAAGTATTTTGTACGCATAAGTTGTTTCTTGCTTAATCTCTTTTGCGTATTGATATGCATACTGTTTTTGGGAGATAACCACATGAAAGGATTAGCCCAATCATAAAGCCTAAACGGCCCCTTTTTCTTTGACAAAGGAGAACATGATTGACTTCCTCTAATAGAGACCGCACTTTGATTGATAAACGAATGTAGGAGATTAATTTGTCTAGATCGACATAGTTCCATAGATTGTTGAGAACTGATGGCTATGGTAAAGTACGAGAGAGTAGTAGCCTTGAGATTACTTATGATGATAGCTTAGGGGTTTGCGATTTTCTTCCTCTGCTTAACACACTACGGCAGAGTTAGTTTTATTTTAGGGGTTCAGTTTTCCAGGGAACCATTGGTTTGCTTGAGAACAAGCAAAAGGTAAGTCATGGGGAGTTGATATCTCACCTTTTTATTAGTTTTAAGATTTGTTTTTGCATCGTGTTTGCTTTGCATTCTTGAATTATTAGGGTCATATAGGGTGCATTTTCATAGGAATTGCATACATAGGTGCTAAGACAGGGAACAAGGAGAAAGGAGGAGGATCCTAGCGGATAAAGCAGGAAACAAGTGCTTACAGGAAAAGAGTAAAGCGAGGGACAACGGGTTGCTGGGACTATGGGTTGCTGCCATCATTTTTCTAACCAAGGGAGGAAAGATTATGGAAGAAACCGAAGAAAGAAAGACCAAGAAAATGAAGAAAGGAGAGACCGTGAGAGATTCTCCCTAGAAACTCTAATCTACTTCTCTCTCTCTACTATATGTACATTGCTGTAGGCCTAATTTAAGGGTGGCTCAAATTTAAAAACTTTGATCTTAGAGCTGTTTTATGTTTAAGGCGAGACACATGATTTTAGTCCTGAACCTGTTTTATCGCTTTTAAGTTATCGTTATTGAATAATTTTAGTTTTATATTTTTTGCAGAACTTGTTTTCATCAGTTTTCGTTTTTACTTTACTTGCTTAGATATTTACCTTTTAATTTAAGGAAAGCCGTTAAGTATTTAAGGAGCTTTATCTATCAATTTGATTTTTTCCCTCATAAACATTAGCAAGTAGACCTTCTTTTAGGTTTAAGGGTAAGAGTTCGGGAGAATGTTCTATAGAGAAGCAAGAGTGCCCGAAAGTTGTGCGGCTCTACACACCCATGCCATGTCTAGTAATCTTAATGAAAAGTTTATTTTGATCACTTGAGGATGATTTCTTTGTCTCATAATACCTTGACCAGAGTTTGTTTAAAAGCTAGAAACGCTGGAACATGGGCTCGGCTGGATCTAGCTCACGAAAGTTATGTCTAGGTGGCCTTGTGTTAAAGTTAAGAACCCACTCTTAATGATCAATCCAACTCAAGTACCCAAAGGGATTTGTAGATACTTTAGTGGTTGTACAAGTGGTTTTTGCGACGAAAGTGGATTAATTATCATTTGTGCTTCTTAAGCCAATGGGATGAGCCAAATACCCTGAAAGCATTCCCTTTCTCTTGAACATCTGACCTTAAGTTTAGATTTCAGCTCTAATTTAATAAAAAAAGTTTACCAATCTACAACTACTTTTTTGCACTTAAATAAAGTTTCATCATGCATTCTTAGTGACTGAAAACCTCCAGATTTGGATTGACATCCTAAGTAATACAACACTAGGGGTTGATATCCCGCGCTAAAAATGTCTTTATCAGAGTTCTCATGTTCTTGAGAATCACTCTGCATCCTTGGCCTATTCCCACCTATCCCTACCTTTGATATCTAGCCACCGAGGCTAGAAGGACTGCGGTACAAGGCAAGCGGTTCCGACACGGGAAGATTGCAAGATGTATCAAGATGGGAAAATCCACTCCCTTGCATGTGCTGCGCATAGAAAGAGCAGATCATTTAGTACCCAACCAACGCTTGCATGCTTTTACCAAGAACAGGTAAGTTGCTCAATTATCGAATCATACCCAATCGTACCACAATTATGCATAAAACAGAATATGCATCCAAAACCATAACAATAATCAAGCCATGATTACGGAACATGCATGCATCTATTAAGTCTAGCGGCTACCGTGCAAGGTAAGACCAGCATCAGACTAGCATGGAGATCAATCACAAGTGAGTTTATCACGCAGTAAGGCAGGAAACGAGCACACAATAATTATATACTTAGCAATATTTACGCATGCATTACCAAAGACCAGTCAATCATGCAATCATTCCCAGATCTAAGTCTTAATCCTATTCCTATCTCTGAACTCAGAAGGAACATGTCTTGCGAATATATAACCAACTCACATAGTATGGTTTTGTGGCTTTTCTCAAGGAAGATCGACACGCACTCGGTTCAGATTGACGCTCACAGGGATTGGATTGCCGCCTATACAGATCAGGTAACTTAATACACTTACGGACGTAGCACGGTCAACACTATGTTCTCTCAGCAATCAAAATTGCCCTTTTTCTTTTACTTAGACAAATTTTCTATCCCGTTTTATGGTTCTACACATGGAGTATTTATAGGAAGAATTTCTAGCATACAGGGTGGTGTGTGTCACAAGCTGAGTAAGGTGTGTCATTACACAGGCAGGTGAATCACTGAATTAAGAAGTGTGAGTCACAGTTGTAGTAAATATGAGTCACAGACGTAGGCGGTGTGAGTCATGGAACTAGGTGAAGTGAATCACATACATATGTATGTGAGTCACTAAGCAGGCAGGTGAGTCACAAACAGGTAGGTGACTCACCAAGCAGATAGGTAGGTAATTACCTCTATTATCGATCATATGAACGGATTTTCTTGTACCAACGGACGTCTGGATCCATTGTAAAATCCCCTTTCACGCATGGACGATCTTACATACAGACGGGTTGTCCCGACCCGGTCTAAGGTACGGTCAACAAAATTGATGGATTTTTCTGGTATGTACGGACGGTCCTGGTCATTTTGAGGTGCGGATCACTACATTCTCCCCCTCTTAATAGAATTCGTCCCATTCTTAGGTTTGCGTTCTTGCTTTCTTCGATAAACATCTTAGGGTAATCTTTCCAGAACTTTTCTTCATCTTCCAAAGTGATGTTGTTTTCCCCCAAAAGACACACACTTGTAGAATTTTCTGGTTTTTCAACTTCTTGATGTGTCGTTCCCCTATTCGGATTGGTCCTTCTGGGTGAGTAAGATTGGAACGCAGCTCCTCTATCCTTTAAGGTTCCAATTCTGATGTTTCTCTTATGTGTTTGTGTAGCATCGATACATGAAACACTAGATGCGAAGCCATGTGCGAGGGATGTTCCAAGTGATAGGCCAACTCACCCACTCTTCCTATGATCTTGTAATATCCAATAAATCGAGTGGGAAGTTACCGAAGTGGTCTTTGCCTTTCTGAGCTTCTTCTTTCAGGTACACCCAATCTCTGATTTCAAACGCTATTTCTTTGCGGTGTTGGTCAGCATATTTCTTGGCGATCCTGAACCTTCTTCATATTTTGCTAGCAGTCTGAATCTTTTATATGGTCTCGTCCACTATGTCCGGACCGAAAATTCTTCTCTCACCAACTTCAGTCCATCACACCGGTGTTTGGCATGGGCACCTATACAGAGTTTTGATGTCTCGACCTTTTCTTAATTTTAGAACAGTTTTAGGACACTTTCTTGTATTTTGTATATTAGGATTATCTAGGACGCATTTGTGTAAGCATTGCATTAATAGGTTCTGAGAAAGGATTACTAGAAGAAAGGAAGATAATTCGAGAAAAGGGGCTAAAAAGGGGTGTGTGCAGAGGAAAACATAGAGGAAGTAGAGGACAGACGAGGGACTACAACCCAGAGTGAGGAGAGTCGAATAAGGAAGAAATCAAAAAAGAAAGTAGCAAAGATTGAGAGAAGATCCATTTCGGAAAACTCTAATCTACTTTCCTTTCTCTCTATTATAAGCACATTTCCCCATGAACTAAAGAGCGGGCGGAATCCATCATCTTTTATTACTAACGTTTTCGCTTATAAAGCGAAGGACATGCTTTTGGTCCTGAACATCTTTATTTTGTTGAACAATTTACATTAAGTATTTTATACAGTACTTGTTTTCATCAATTTTGCTATTATTTTAATTATCTCGTTGATATTCTTTTGATCTGAAGAAAACCGTTACGTAATGAGAGAGACTTCATCAACCAATATGATATTCTCCCTCATGAACAACATCGAGTAGCCTTCAAGGGATAAGAGTTTGGAAAGATGTCCTAGAAACGAGTAAGAGAGCTCATAAGGTGCACGTCTCTACACGCTCATGTCATGTCTAGTAGTCTTAATGAAAAGTTCATTTTGACCACTTGGACTTGATTTCCTATGCTCAGACTACATTAACTAGAGTTTGTTAAAAAACTAGAAACGCTAGACCATGGACTCAGTTGGATCTCGCATACGAAAGTATGATCATATAGCCTTGTATTAAAGCCTAGAACATGTTCTTAATGTTCGTTTCCACTCAAGTACCCAAAGACATTTGTAGATATTTCGATGGATGTGCAAGTAGTTTTTACCACGGTAGTGGATTAAACAATATGAGTGCATCTCAGACCATTGAGACGAGTTGAACACAAAATAACACTCTCTTTTCCTTGAACATTCGGCTTCACTTGAATCTCAAAGACTTGACTTTTAACACGTCTTCACAAACCAAATCTTTTAGTTTTTACTTCTCGTTAAATTTACTTTCCTTAATTAAGTAGCACTAGTTAACTGAGCTTATTTTATTTATTTTTTGATGTCAGGTCAATTTTAGGCTTAGATTTAGTAATAACAATCTACAAACCATCATCTCTTATCCATCTTGAATTAAGTTAAATCATGCATTCTTAATACCCCTGATTTGGATTGACACCCTAAATAGTACAACACCAGGGGGATTTAGTATCCCTCGGTTGAAAAAACTCACCTACCAAACTGGCGTTGTTGCCAATTCAAGACAGGTTTTCATCATTATTATTTGGTTCTAACTTGAGATCAATTACAACTCTAACAGATTGCTTAAATCCATCTTTCAGGATCATGAAGCAATATACAAACCACATTTGAGGATACGACGAGCTACACACTCATGACAATAGATCCAGAATATAACCACCTCCAATCAAACCAACAACTTTGAAATAAATGCAAACTTGATATGAATGTACAGAGTAACAAATTCAATGGAGTACCTACAGAAGATCTACTATATCATACCAACCTCTTTGACATGTTATGTTCAACAATAAACATCCAAGGAGTACCGGAAGATGCCTACAAGCTACACATATTTCCATTCTATCTTGGTGAGTGAGCTCATATTTTGCGGAAGAACCTACAACCAAATGCAATCACACTTTGAGACGACTGCAAAAGGATGTTCCTGATAAAGTTTTTCTCCACAACAAACACATGACACCTGAGGAATGAGATATCATATTTCAAACAACAAAGACGGGAAAGCTTCAGTGAATCATGGGAAAGACTTAAGAGTTACATCTACCAATGCCCTCACCATGGTTTCTCCCAAGAGAAAATACTTAGCCCACTATACCAAGGAGTTTTTCCAAGAACCCGAATGCTACTGGATACAACATCAAATGGTAACTTTTTAGGAAAAGTGGCGGATAAAAATACACACTTAGTGGAGAACCTAGAAACAAGTCATAGCAACTGTGAAGAAGAATATGTTCGCCCGCAATCAGACAATGGAGATCGTAACAAAGACCACATGAAAGAAATATAAGCACCGAATGAAAAACTAGATCAAGTTTTCCAAGCAACACCACAACCTAATACTCACATTGATAGGCATGCCTACACTAATCACTATGCAGTGGAAGTATGCAAGGAAGACTACAAGGATCTACACTTCATTAGATACGAACAACAAAACGCTTATAAACTCCATATGAAACTCCATGACACAAAGCTATTCGCTACAAACTCCCAACACCATGCACAATACCATGCACCACAACACCTTCCGACAGCTACAGATACCAACCTTAAGCATCAAAACCACAAGTAACATCAGCAATAGACGATCCTACATCGATATTGAAGCAACTTCTTGAAGGCCAAAGCAAACATGCAATGGAGCAAGACGCAAGAATGAAGAACAACAACAAAAAATGGACAATGGTGACATCCAATCCCAATTTGAAGGACTACCTACACATGCATACTTAACTGAAGCTCAACATTCTATAAAAGCAACCTGTACACAACCTTCACAACAAAAGAATGCCCCAGAATAATTAGTCAACGCTGTCACACTATCTAGCGGAAAGAAACTGGACACCAAATACCTCAATGACGACATTTTGGGAACTAGTGAGGGGGAGGCCCAAGTTTAAAACCCCAACGAGGATACTGAATAAAGGAAGGATGAAACAAAGGAAACCACCAATATCAAACTTAGAAGAAGAACACCAACAAAACTAACCGCAAAAGACATATTCAACCCACCTCCATTTTAGCTAAAACTCCTATTCCCTGGAAGATTTAAGAAATAACTGAGGGATAAGTAAAAAACACTCTTCGACGAGCAGATGATCAAGGTTAATCTGATTATACCCCTACTTGAAGCATTCTGGATGGTACCAAAATGGTCAAAATATTTGAAGGACGTCGTGCGAGAAAAGACCAAGGAAATGGAAGGAATAGTAGTATTAACCCATGAGTGCAGCGCCATCATTCAACGAAAGGTCATCAAAGAAAAAGTTGCAAACCCATGAAGCTTTACACTACCATGCGCACTAGAATCGTTAACTTTCACGCGATGCCTGTGTGATTTGGGCGCTAATGTCAAGTTAATGCCGTAATCAATAGCAACAAATTTGGGTTTCCATAAGTTCAAAGAAAGCCGTATATCGTTAGTCCTAGCCTATCGTTCAGTAAGACATCCAGTAGGCCTATTTGAAGACCTACCCATTGTGGTAAAAGTGCTGGAAATGGACGAAGAACCAAAGGACCACCTCATGTTTAGATGACTATTTTTAACAACTGCAAGAGCCTCAATAGACGTTAAGGAAGGAAATATCAAGTTGCTTCTAGGAGGTGAAACCTTGATTTTGATAATAACAAGGCATTGCATAAACCAACGATAAAAGGCAAAGCATTCTGCGTTGGAGGAGATAACCACATAAGATCCCTTACAACAGTTACTGTCAGTAAAACAAATAAAATTTGGGTTGCTGGATCCAATGAGCTGGGAGTATAAAAGAATGCTTGATTTGACCAAAATGTGTAAGGACAAGTCCATGTTGCTAGAGCTAGTGGAGGACACCCATGCTGCTCATACGAAGGAAGAAAAAGAAGTACTAGACCAAGATGACAAGTGGAACGGACTGAGAGCCCCACACATTGAGCTGAAAGACCTCCCACAATGGTTCAGGTATGAATTCTTAGGATCAAACTCAACATACCATATGATTGTCAGAGATTCATTAAGTAGAGCTGAAATCGAAACCCTTTTAGCTGAACTAAGAAAATATAGGAAGGCCAAGGGTACTCACTAGCTGATATAATAGGTATATATGTGCACCAATAGGATCCATCTAGAGGAGGAATCAATGACTTACATCGAACATCAACGGAGGTAGAACTCAAACCTGCGAGATGTAGTGCGGAAGGAGATCCTCAAGCTACTAGATGCATGAATTATCTATCCTATATCAGATAGTAATGGGTTTCCCATGTCCATGTCGTGCCTAAAGAAGGTGTAGGAACTGTGATCACCAATGAAGAAAACGAACTAATACCCACCAGAACAATAACCGAGCATAAGGTTTAAATATGCTATAGGAAGCTGACCGCTTGAACTAGGAAAGATTACTTCCCCTTACAATTTATAGACCAAATGCTAGAGAGATTGGCAAACCATTCCTATTACTGTTTCCTAGATGGGTTCTCGGGATTCTTTCAAATTCCTGTGGTGCATGCCCTTTGGACTTTGAAATGCACCAGAAACTTTTAAAAAGATGTATGCTTTCAATATTATTTTATAAAATTGAAAATATGGTAGAAGTATTTATAGATAGTCGCACGCTAGAACAAGTGAAATACACAACCACAAAAAAAACTCATAGCCATCGTATTCGCATTCAAAAAGTTCAGATCATACCTAGTCGGTTCGAAAGTAATCGTGCACACTGACTGTGCGGCCTTACGGCACCTCCTTGCAAAGAAGAATGCCAATCTGAGAATTCTACGATGGTTTCTTTTGCTCCAAGAATTCGATCTGGAAATCAAGGACAAATAAGGTACTGAAAACAGCATCTCTGACCGCCTATCAAGGCTAAAGATCGAAGAAAGACTATCTATTGACAACTATTTGCCTGAAGAGTAGCTGATGAACCTTTAAATCTTCAAGAATTGCAATTACATTTGCACAACACTGGAAGAAGTAGAGGCGGTGGAGGAAAAATTACCTTGGTACGCAGACATAGTGAATTATCTGATTTGTGAGAAGGAACCACTGGACTTAGACTTATAACAACAGAAGAAATTCTTCAAAGATGTCAACATGTACTAATGGGATCAATCATTCCTCTACAAGCTATGAAATGATAACATCTATCGAAAATTCAAAACTGTGAGCAAAATCCTGCAAGCTGCTTTTTGGTGGCCAACTATATTTAAAGACACTAATGATTTCATCATGAAGTGTGATGCATGTCAAAGAAAGGAGAACATCAGCAGACGGAACGAGATACCATAAAACCAGATCTTCGTTATCAAAAAGTTTACGTATAGGAGATCAACTTTATGGGACCATTTCCACCTTCATATGGAAACCAGTACTTCAGACTGGCCGTAGACTATGTCTCCAAGTGGGTAGAAGCGACATCAAGCCCGACAAACAACACGAAAGTGGTGTTGAAGCTGTTTAAATCAGTGATATTCCCTATGTATGGAGTGCCAAGGGTAGTAATAAGCGATGGTAAAAAATAATTTATCAATAAGGTCTTTGAAAGCCTTTTAAAGAAACACAGAGTAACACACACAGTAGATACACCTTCCCCCCCCCTCAGAAAAGCGGGCAAGTTAAAGAACATGGAAATCAAGGCCATCTTAGATAAGACAGTGGGATCAAGACGATTGGAACAACACCTTTTACGCTACTCTACGGAAAAGCATGCCATTTGCCATCTGAGATAGAGTACAAGGCGATGTGGGTATCCAAACTCTTAACCCACAACCTGAAGACAACACAAGAGAAGTTATTAATATAACTAGCTGACTTCAACGAGATTAGATTGGAAGCATTCCATGACAAAAAGATCCTCTAGAGAAACTTCAAATCGGGTGACCAGGTCCTACTATTCAACTCACGCCTCAGGATTTTCCCAGGAAAGCGTAAGTCTAAATAGTACAGACCATTCATGATCAAGGAAGTTAGGCCATACAGGGTGATAGATCTCATTATCAAAAATGGAAAGGAGTTCACAGTTAACGGTCAAAGAGTAAAACCATCCATGGCAAGGGAAGCTATTGAAGAAAGAACGACTTTCAACCTCAACGACCCTAGACAAGCCTGAGAACATTAGCTACGTCGAGCTTGTGATATTGAAAAACGCGCTTGGGAGGCATTCTTATGATTATTCTTTTTCTTATTTTGTTTCTTGTTTTATTTTATTTTTATCCAGGTTTTGATGTATATATATTTCTATTTCAAATAAGTTTTATTTTAAGCCAATGATACAATCGAAGAAAGTAGGAAGAACTATCAAAAGAAATAAAAGAAGAAACATGCTCAACCGGTAAGTAACCTGGTGGTTGACTAGTTTAGATAAAAATTATTTTTCTCATTAGGGCAAACTGGTCAATTCCGGGTCTTCTTTAAAACCAGGTATTCTGACAACAAACCCTTTCATTTGCGCCAAATTTTATCAGCCTTTGTGAAAACATTGGGTAACTCCTAATCATTCTGATTTACCAAATCGTTTCAATTTTCTTTTGTTTGAAACCGAAATAATCTTTTTAACTTCTGCTTAACCACTTATTTTTGAATTTTTTCCTTTAGTCATCGCCTCAATTCAGCAAAGCTAAGGTAGCGTTTCTTCCTAAAAGCTTGCATGCAAAGTTGGATAAAAACGGGTTCGCAACCCGTAGTAGGTGATCTAAAAGATATTAATGCATCTGTTTACTCTGTTTTCAGAATTCAATTCACACAAATCTTTGGCAAAGATGACTAATATAAACTGCAATCTAAATAGATCTTTGAGTAATAGATTGCAGGTGTAAAAAAAATGGTGAGAATGAAGAACTCCACTTCCCGACGCAAGGCTCAAACCACTGAAGAAAAAATTGAAGCATCAGGCAGGACCGTCAAAATCAGTGAGTCCTGTCACGACTCTCAATAGGCGGTGAGCGAAACCATCAGTAGCAGTTTAAGAGGGGAGGAGCGAAGAAAGAAAAAGAGGACAGGGAACTCTCTGAAAGGAGAAGAAAAGGGAAAGCAGTAGCCGCACAGGAAGATCCCATGGAAGAGGACGTAGAAGAGAACAAGGAGGCGGACGCTGCAGAAAACGAAGGAGATGTGCCTCAGATAACACCAAAGGAGAAAAAACTAAGCAGTACGGGTACCGAAAACCAAACCCAGCAAGGATGAGTACCAGTACCCACTTACAAAGATCGTCTTCTCTGCCACAAAGTGTGTCGACATAACACTGCTGGGGAAACTGAGAATCTTGGAGGAAGTCCGCCAGCTATTACCAAACATATGATTGGGGACGCTACCACACCTATCCCATGTCAGCGAACAGAGCATAACCTGCGAGTTTCTCGCATCACTGGAGCTCCATCTGAACAAATATCCCGGAGACAAGCTTGATATAGGAACAATCATGTGTAACGCCCATGGAGAGAATGTAGAAATGTACCTTTAGGATCTCGCTGATCTATTACATCTCCAAGAGGGAAAAGTTGTGGATTTTGCTGATGCAGGGTTTAACAACCTAGAAGGCGTTTAGCGAAGCATCTCTGATAAAGAGTATGCCCATGGAACAGCAAAAATCCTCCACAAGTACTTTGCTTACTCGTTCTACTCCCGGAAGGAAGCAACCACAGTGAAGGAAAAGGAGATGACTCTCCTCACGATGGAAATCCAGTCGTTGATGAAGAAATGCCTAAACAACAACAAGATAGAAGGGAACGGCTGTAACGTCAACATCGCCATCACTCCCCATTTAACGATGAACTAAGTCTCTCAAATTGCTGCTTTCTTCATAGGGTGATAGACGGTAAGTACGTCTACCGATTCCAGCTCGGTGGTGATAGAAACCAGAGGGTCAGTTTTCCTTGTCAGCGCCTCACCGCGCTGACCAATAGGAAGCAAGTGATGTTCCTCCCTCCAGGTGATGAACTATACAAGACGGGAGCCCCTCCGACACCTTTCTAAAAGGTGAAATGGGATAATAAAACGTATAGTCATGCCCTAGGATCATCCTTTACACCAGAAGAGAAATAGGAGCAGGTCTATGGAGCCACACAATACAAGTTTTCCCCCTACCTTGAGCTTATTTCCATCCATTCTCTCCAAGAAGCGCATCGCCACATAGGCTTTTTGCAACGCCTCTGTTATTACTAAGAGCGATTCATCAAAATACGGGCAAATCCACCAGTACCATCAAAGGAGAGATGAATGAGATAAAGGAGAAACTATGGTGCCAACATGTTGTACAAAGCGTGCAGCTACCACACAGCACCTCGAGAAAGTAAAAGACATCAAGTATCCTAGGACAGGAAATTCCTCCGCCTAATTCTCCGAAGCTGATCTGTCCCTATCGGACACAAACTAGGTACCTCTTCTGCACCCAATGTATATAAATAAGCAGGCTAAATTACACTTGTTCCCAATTAGACGATGTGAAATAAGTGTGGGGAGAGAACTAGTTGCTAACATATTTTTATTCTTTTTAGTTTGATTTATTCTGCATTCATTCATAAGCATATAAAAAAACCATATTTGCGTTAATATATATTACAGTAGTACTCAAGCCGTAGGATGTTCAGTTTAGGTTCTAATGTATCACCCTCTTTTGGTTACCCGCCGTTTTCGGAAAGACTTTGAAAAATTAGGAAACACCATAGCTGGACTTTTTACGGTTGAAAAACTTACTAGTTTTGGGACTAACTCATCTTTTCAAAGCAGTCTCAAGAACTTGAAATCTAAACGAGTCTTTAAATTTTCTATCTTAGGGTTTGATGTGTATTTCTCGTGGATTTCATTTGATTTCTACCAAGTTTTTACCACACTCTTTTCAAAACCGAATAGCAAGAGGAGGAGCAGGTCTATGGAGCCGCACGATACAAGTTTTCCCTCTACCTCGATCTTATTTCCAGCCATTCTCTCCAAGAAGTGCATCGCCACATAGGCCTTTTGCAACGACTCTGTCATTACCAAGAGCGAAGCATCAAAAAATGGGCTAAGCCACCCGCACCATCAAAGGAGAGATGAACGAGATAAATGAGAAACTATGGTGCCAACATGTCATTGGACAAAGCGTGCAGCCACCACACAGCTCCTCGAGAAAGTGAAAGACATCAAGTATCCTAGGACAGGAAATTCCTCCGCCTAATTCTCCGAAGCTGATCAGTCCCCATCGGACACAAACTAGGTACCTCTTCTGCACCCAATGTATATAAATAAGCATGCTAAATCACACTTGTTCCCAATTAGACGATGTGAAATAAGTGTGGGGGAGAGAACTAGTTGCTAACATAATTTATTCTTTCTAGTTTGGTTTTCTTCTGCATTCATTCATATGCATATAAAAAACCCTATTTGTGTTAGTATAGATTGCATTAGTACTCAATACTTAGGATGTTTAGTTTAGGTTATAATGTATCACCCTCGTTTGGTTACCTGTCATTTTCGAAAAGACTTTGAAAAATTAGGAAACACCATAGCTTAACTTTTCATGGTTGAAAGACTTACTAGTTTTGGGACTAACTCATCTTTTCATAGCAGTCTCAAGAATTTTAACTCTAAATGAGTCTTTAAATTTTCTCTCTTAGGGTTATGTGTATTTCTCGTGGATTTCATTCGGTTTCTACCAAGTTTTTACCCCCCCCTCTTTTCAAAACCAAATACCTATCCTACCTTGCAACCTAAACCAATCTTTCAAAAACCTTTTTCTAAATCTTTTTTCTTTTGAGTGAAGCGTCTTTGTTACATGTTGCTCATGTTAAAAATAACTTAAGAAAGATGACAACAAGAGATTCACCTTTATGTTCACGACATAGGATTAGGGGAAAAGAGAAAAAGGGAAATGGAAACGGGTTAGCAGATTGAAGAAAGTAGGGAATTACTATAAATAAAATAAAAAGGGAGAAGGGAAAGAGGGGAAAGAGATGGGAAGTCAAAAACAGGTTAGTAATGCGTAGTGCTTCCCTAATGTTTTCACAGTAAAATAAACCAAGAAAAAATGGGAGAAATAGAGGTGAGTCTCTTGTATACATGAGTAGTCTCTTGATTATCCTATTTTGCATGATGATGCACATATCTTTTTCTGAAAGTCAACCACCTGAAAAAAATTAGCTTAAGTCATCCCCAAACACCTGCCTATCCTGACAAAGCGAGAACATAACTGATTTCCCTATGAAATAACACACCCTATTTGATAACGAATGTAAGAAATTTGTTTCGATTAGATTGACCTGGTTCCATAGATTGTTGAGAACCGATGGCTATGGTAAAATACGTAGTAGTACAGTCTTGAAATTACATATGGTGAACATTTGGGGACTTGCATTTTTTTTCCTTTGCTAGACATACTGCGGCTGAATTATTTTTTCTTTTAAGACAGAAATCACTATTTTGGGCCACCTTTGATTTGTTTGACGAAAAGCAAAAGGTAAGTTTGGGAAAGTTAATGTCTCAACTTTTTATTAGTTTTAGAACCGTTTAGGGATCTTTGTCTTGCATTCTTGCATATTAGGATCATATAGGATGCATTTTCATAAGCATTACATTGATAGGTGCTGAGACAAGACACTATAAGAAAGGAGGAGAATTTGAGAAAAAATGGGCTAAAAAGGGGACTCGTGCAGAAGAAAGCATAGTGGAAGCAGAGGACGGGGCGAGGGACTACAGGTTGATGACATCAGTTAGCCAACCCGAAATGAAGAGAGTCAAATAAGGAAAAAATTAAGAAAGGAAGTAGCAAATATTAAGAAAATATCTATTTTCGAAAACCCTAATCTACTTTCCTTTCTCTCTATTATAAGTACATTGCCCAAGACCTAACTAAAGAGGGGGCAGAATTCCTTCTATTTTATTACTGAAGTTTTAGAGTATAAAGCGAAGGACATGCTTTTGGTCTTGAGCTTCTTTATTGTTTTCTTTTAAGTTATTATGTTGAACAATTTACACTAAATGCAGTACTTGTTTTCATCAATTTTGCTATTATTTTTATTATCTTTTTAATCGTCTTTTGAACCAAAGCAAACCGTAAGTAATGAGAGGGGTTTCATCAATCAATATGATATTTTTCCTCATGAACAATAGAGAGTAGACTTCCTGTCGGGTCAATGGGTAAGAGTTCGGGAGGATGTCCTAGGAAGGAGTAAGAGCACTCACAAAGTGCACGACTCTATACGCCCATGTCGTGGTTAGTAGTTGATCACTTGGAATTGATTTCCTTGGCTCAGACTACCCTAACTGGAGTTTGTTTAAAATATAGAAACGCTTGAACATGGGCTCAGTTTGATCTGGACTATGAAAGTATGATCAGATAGCCTTGTATTATAGCCTAGAACTCATTCTTAATGCTCTTTTCCACTCAAGTATCCAATGACATTTGTAGATATTTTGGTGGATGTGCAAGTGGTTTTTGCCAGGAAAGTGGATTAATCAATATGAGTGCATCTCAGACCATTGGGACGAGTCAAACACCTAAAGAACACTCTCTTTTCCTTGAACATTCAACTTCACTTTAAACCCCGGAGACCCAAATTTTAACGTCTCCACAAACCAAATGAGGTGGTAGCAAGAGCGAATGAGGTGGTAGCTAACCAACCCTCACATTTTTGTACTAAGAATAGCCAAGTCATTCAATTATCGTATCTTAACAATCTTACCACAATTACTCATAAACAGATTATACATCTCAAAACATAACAATAATCAAGCCATGATCAAAGAACACGCATGCATCTCTTAAGTCTAATGGCTACCATATAAGGTAAGACCAGGTCAGACTAGCATGCCGATCAATGACAATTGAGTTCATCACACAATCAGGTAGGAACCGAGCATGCATGAATTATTATATAATTAAGCAATATTTACGCATGCATTTCCATAGACCAATAAATCATGCAATCATTCCCGGATCTAAATTATAATCTTATTTTTATCTCCAAACTCAGAAGTAACATGTCTTGCGAACATAGAACCAACTCACTGAGTATGGTTTGGTGGCTTTTCTCACGGATGTTTGATGTGCACATTCAGATCGACGCTCACACGGATTAGATCGACGCTAACACGGATGGGGTCTTTTAATACACTCACAGACATACCATGGTCAACACTCTGTTCCCTCAGTAACCAAATCGCCCTTTTTCTTTTACTTATATGAATTTTCTAACCTGTTTTTATGGATGTGTCCATAGGGTATTTATAGAAAGAATTTCTAGCATACAGGGTGGTCTGTATAACAACCTGGGTAAGGTTAATCATGACACATGCAGGTGAGTTACAGACGTAGGCGGTGTGAGTCATGGATCTAGTGGAGGTGAGTAACGGACGTAGGTGGTGTGAGTCATGGACCTAGGGGAGGTGAGTAACGGATGTAGGTAGGGTGAGTTTCTAAGCAGGCAGATGAGTCACGAACAGTGACGTTAGTCACCAAGAAGACAGGTAGGTCATGACCTCAGCAATTGTATGAACAGATTTTCTCGTACCGACAGACATCTAGATCCGTTCTAAAGTCCCCTTTACGGTCTTACATACGGATGGATTATCCCAACCCGGTATGAGATACGGTCGACGAAACAGACGGATTTTTCCGTATGGTTGGATGGTCCTGGTCCTTCATGAGGTGTGGGCCACTATATTATTACTATTATGACATCAATAAGATATATATATATATATATATTATCAGCTACTAGGCTCATCAAAAAACTAAATATGATTGCAATATAATAGGAGAATTTGTTTCCTCATCATCAATCCTAGGATTTTACGGTCAAAACTTAGAGCCGTAAGACAAGCTATGTATCTCATGATCTCATTTTTCTCAGTTCTCTTTCGAACGAAAACCCATTTGTAATCAACCGGTCTTACATCTTTAGGTGTGAGTATGATAGGTCCAAATACATTGCGCTTATTAAGAAAATCAATTTCGACTTATATGGCGTCTTAGTGAGCATTTTTTCATTTTGTCTAGTCATGTTTTTTGATATTCATATACATATTTTGGTTCTGGATCTTTGTTTTACACATTTATTTCTTTTGATAAAAGGTATGAGTAAACATCGTCAACATAATACATCTCATTTTGTTTCCATATCTTTCTATTATGAATGTATTTGATAAAAATCTCATGATTCCCTTTAAGTTCATGATGCTTAGAAGCAATAAATCGACCACACTTTAAACTTTTTTGTTAGATTCATGCGTATCGGCTTTTTCATGTTCTTGTGGTATTGCAATAAGATCTTGAGCATTTGTAGCTGGTATATATGATTTAGTTACTGTTTTGTTATGTGTAAATGTATCAGGTAGCTGATTTGTTATACTTTACAAATGCATTATTCGTCAATCTTCTATAGTTCTGACTGTTTTGTAGGAGGATCGAGGTGTAATAGAAATGGTACACTCTGTTTGATTTACTTTTTATCTTTTTTATTTTCTTCCCTAGAACCAGAATATTTTCTCATCAAAATTGACAATCAGAAAAATATATTGTGAAGATATCATCGTTATGTGGTTCTATGTATCGTATAATTGATGGAAAATAACAACCAACATATATTCTCAACCTTCTCTATGGTTCATCTTTGTACTTTGTTTTAGTGTTATTGGCACATACACCACACAACCAAAGATTCTTAGATGAGAAATATTTTGGTATTCGTCCATTTTGCTGGTTGTAATAGTGTATGCATAAGATATGTGTTTGATCTTATCTCAATGAGTGATTCTGCTTGCAAAATAAATTATCCCCACACAAAGGTTTGGAAATTTTGATATCATGTAAATAATTTAATATAATGTGTTATTATAATATATATAAATATATAATTTATCATATAAGTAAAAATTATTGTTCATTTATATAAAGAACAGAAAAGTAAATTATTGTGCATACATAGTAATAATGGACTCCACACAATAAATATTTTATTCTATTAATGTATGTTTCTAACTTTTGTATCAAACTATTTACAACAATATAATATTTTTATAATAACTTTGATATAATCTACATCACATAATTTTTATAATTGTTTATTTTATTTTATATAAAATTATAAAATTATTTCAAAAATCATAATTCTAAGCAATGCATATTAAAGTTAAATATATTCGACCATATAACAATATATCACTTCACAAAAACTTTACATTTAATTTTTTTTTAATAAATATTTCCATAACATTAAATTGCATAATTAGCACGGCTGTAAACGTTGAAATGATCATTATAGGACATGTTTGTTAGTTCTATCTTTTTCATTGATTTTGTAAAAGTCAAGAAAATAACATATACATGTATATCAACAAGTTTTTGTGAAACTAATTTCTGTGGATATTTACAAAAACAAAAAAAAAATGTGTGGAATTGCACCATTATACGCACACATTAAATTCATATTTTTATCAAAAAAATTTCAACCATATTTTTACCAATTATAAATACAAATATAGCTTTCATTTACAACCCAATGTGTTACACAAGCAATAGTAAAATCTCCCGTCTTCTGCTATGTTTGCAGAATCTCTTCTCTTCTCGTATATTTAACTTTATGATAAATTTATGTCGCTGTTATAAAGAGAATGAAGTATTTAGAGAGAGTTTAGTGTTTGGTACTTTAATTTGTAATTTTATATGGATTGCCTCTTGTCAAAAATAAAACGCCACATTGCCACTTAACTAAAAATGTTTGAACAAAAATGTGGTTGACCTTAGCCATGGAATAAAACATTATCCAGAAATCTAACTTTTCCACAAATCCTTCACTTCCTTCGCGATCCAAACAAGCACAAGGAAATGCAAGAAAATGTATATCTCTAAGCACAATCTTTCTCTAGAAAATGGAGACCCTTCTCTCTCCTCGTTCTCTCTCTCCTCGTCTTAATCCCAAACCATCATCTTCTCATCAAACCAAACTCACTATTTCTTCTTCCTTGTCTCTCTTGAATCCCACCATTTCCGTCCCAAAACTCCTTTCCACCCAGTTTAGTGCTACACCAGAATCTTGGTTAACAGGTGCAAAGCAAGGACTAGCTGCTCTAGCTCTTCCTTTCTCACATGTTGGTACTGCTTTAGCCTCTGAGTTCAATATTCTCAACGATGGTCCACCCAAAGAAACTTATGTTGTCGACGACCTTGGTGTTTTTAGTCGAGTCACAAAATCAGCTTGTGATATTAAACAAGCGCGCTTGTGAGACATTCCCATGATTATCCTTTTTCTTACTTTGTTTCTTGTTTTATTTTCTTTTTATCCAGGTTTTGATTTATATTTATTTATATTTAAAACATGTTTTATTTTAAGCCAATGAAACAATCAAGAAAAGTAGGAAGAACTATCAAAGGAAATAAAAGAAGGAACATGCTCAACCGATAAGTAATCTGGTGGTTGACTAGTTTAGATAAAATAATATTTTTCTCATTAGGGCAAACCGGTCAATTCTGGGTCATCTTTAAAACCAGGTATTCTGACAACAAACCCTTTCACTTGCGCCAAATTTTAACAGCCTTTAAGAAAATCTTGGGTAACTCCTAAATCATTCTGATTTACCAAATCTTTTCAATTTTCTTTTGTTTAAAACCGAAACAATCTTCTCAACTTCTGATTAACAACTTATTTTCGACTTTATTCATTCACTCATCGACTCAATTTAGCAAAGCTAAGGTAGTGTTTCTTCCTACAAGCTTGCATGCAAAGTCGGATAAAAACGGGTTCGCAACCCGTAGTAGGTGATCTAAAAGATATGAATGCCTCTGTATACTCTGTTTTCAAAATTCTATTCGCACAAATCTTTGGAGACAATGGCTAATATAAACTGTGATCTAAATAGATACTAGAGTAATTGATTGCAGGTCTAAAAAGAAAAATGGTGAGAATTAAGAACCCCACTTCCCGACACAAGGCTCAAACCACTGAAGAAAAAATTTAAGCATCATGCAGGACCGTCAAAATCAGTGAGTCCAGTCACAAATCTCAACAGGCGGTGAGAGAAACCATCAGTAGCCGTTCAAGAGGGAAGGAGCAAAGAAAGAAAAAGAGGACAGGGAACTCTCTGAAAGGAGAATAAAAGGGAAAGCAGTGGCCGCCCAGGAAGATCCCAAGGAAGAGGACGTAGAAGAGAACGAGGGGGCAGACGATGCAGAAAACGAATGGGATGTGCCGTAGATAACACCAAAGGAGAAAAAATAAAGCAGTACGGGTAAAGACAACCAAACACAGCAAGGATCAGTACTAGTACGCACTTACAAAGATCGCCTTCTCTGCCACAAAGTGTGTCGATATAATGCTGCTGGGAAAACTGAGAATCTTGGAGGAAGTCCACCAGCTATTATCGAACATGGGATTGGAGACGCTACCACTCCTATCCCATGTAAGAAAACAGAGCATAACATGCGAGTTTCTCGCATCACTGGAGCTCCATCTGAACAAATATACCAGAGACAAGCATGACATAGGAACAATCATGTTTAACGCCCATGAAGAGAATGTAGAAATGGACCTTCAGGATCTTGCTGATCTATTACAGCTCCAAGAGGGAAAAGCTGTGGATTATGCTGATGCAGGGTTTAACAACCTAGAAGGCGTTTGGCGATGCATCTCTGATAAAGAGTATGCCCATGGAATCAGCAAAACTTTTCCACAAGTACCTTGCTCACCTGTTCTACTCTCGGAAGGAATACACCACGGTGAAGGAAAAGGAGATGACTCTCCTCACGATAGGAATCCAGCCATTGATGAAGAAATGCCTCAACAACAACAAGATAGAAGGGATCGGCTCTAACGTTAACATGGCGGTCGTCCTGGTTGAGCAATTGATGCAGTTGCGAGAGTACATAAATCGACCATGTCGCAGAAAGCTTTCTCAATTAAGCATAAGAGCTATTGTAACCGTGATCTTCAATGAACGAGAACTCCACATCCCTGATAACATGGCCATCGCTCCTCATTTTATCGATGAACTAAGTCTCTCAAACTACTGGTTTCTCCATCAGATGATAGACGGGATTTTCTTATACCAATTCCAGCTCGGTGGTGATAGCAATCAGAGGGTCCTTCTTCTATGGAGCCGCACGATACAAGTTGTCCCCTTACCTGTAATACCCCGGTTTGTAGTAGATTAGGTAAGAAGGGCTTAAAAGAATTGATTTGGCTACCTATGTCACAAAGTGCACTTACCTTTTCGGTTGCACATTCGGAGAGAACTCCAGAGTTAAGCGTGCTTGAGCTGGAGCAATCAAAGGCTGGGTGACCTATTGAGAAGCTGGTGAAAGCTGGTCAATCCCGATACTGTGTGAGTGAGGACAAAACACGGGGAACGGTCATGTAGTGATTGCAGGGACAGTAAACCAAGTCTTTCGAGCCTTTCCAGTAACGCACCGGACGTCGAACGAGGGTGGGGCCCACAAGGCGCGAGAGAGCGTGAGGGGCCCACAGACGTTGGCGGGTCGGGGGCGTTACAAGTTGGTATCAGAGCCGAACCCAGATGAGTGTGGAGTCGGGTATGACTCACACCATTGGGGGTGACGGTCCAGATGTGCAACGAGGACGTTGCACTCTGTTAGTGGCGGTGAATGTAATACCCCAGTTTGTAGTAGATTAGGTAAGAAGGGCTTAAAAGAATTGATTTGGCTACCTATGTCACAAAGTGCATTTACCTTTTCGGTTGCACATTCGGAGAGAACTCCAGAGTTAAGCGTGCTTGAGCTGGAGCAATCAAAGGATGGGTGACCTATTGGGAAGCTGGTGAAAGCTGGTATCCCGATACCGTGTGAGTGAGGACAAAACACGGAGAACGGTCATGTAGTGATTGCAGGGACAGTAAACCAAGTCTTTCGAGCCTTTCCAGTAACGCACCGGACGTCGAACGAGGGTGGGGCCCACAAGGCGCGAGGGAGCGTGAGGGGCCCACAGACGTTGGCGGGTCGGGGGCGTTACACTACCTCTAGCTTATTTCCAGCCATTCTCTCCAAGAAGTGCATCGCCACATAGGCCTTTTGCAACCCCTCTTTCATTACCAAAAGCGAAGCATCAAAAAAATGGGCAAAGCCACCTGCGCCATCAAAGGAGAGAAAATATGGTGCCAACATGTCATTGGATAAAGCATGCAGCCACCACACAGATCCTCGAGAAAGTGAAAGACATCAAGTATCCTAGGACAGGAAATTCCTCCGCTTAATTATCCAAAGCTGATCAGTCCCCATCGGACACAAACTTGGTACCTCTTCTGCACTCAGTGTATATAAATAAGCATGCTAAATTACACATGATTAAGGAAGTTAGGCCATACAGGGTGATAGATCTCATTAGCAAAAATGGAAAGGAGTTCACGGTTAATGATTAAAGAGTAAAACCATACATGGCAAGGGAAGCTATTGAAGAAAGAACGACTTTGAACCTCCACGACCCTAGACAAGCCTGAGAACATTAGCTTCATCGAGCTTGTGACATTGAACAAGCACGTTTGGGAGGCATTCTTATGATTATCTTTTTCTTACTTTGTTTCTTGTTTTATTTTATTTTTATCCAGGTTTTGATGTATATTTATTTTTATTTAAAACATGTTTTATTTTAAGCCAATGATACAATCGAGGAAAGTAGGAAGAACTATCAAAGGAAATAAAAGAAGAAACATGCTCAACCGGTAAGTAACCTGGTGGTTGACTAGTTTAGATAAAAAATTATTTTTCTCATTAGGGCTAACTGGTCAATTCCGGGTATTCTTTAAAACCAGGTATTATGACAACAAACCCAAATTTTAACAACCTTTGTGAAAATATTGGGTAACTCCTAAATCATTCCGATTTACCAAATCTTTTCAATTTTCTTTTGTTTGAAACCGAAACAATCTTTTCAACTTCTGATTAACCACTTATTTTCGACTTTTTTCCTTCAATCATTGACTCAATTCAGCAAAGCTAAGGTAGCATTTCTTCCTAAAAGCTTGCATGCAAAGTTGGATAAAAACGGGTTCGCAACCCGTAGTAGGTGCTCTAAAAGATATGAATGCATCTGTGTACTCTGTTTTCAGAATTCAATTCATACAAATCTTTGGCGAAGATGACTAATATAAACTGCAATCTAAATAGATACTTGAGTAATTGATTGCAGGTGTAAAAAGAAATATGGTGAGAATGAAGAACCCCACTTCCCGACGCAAGGCTCAAACCACTGAAGAAAAAATTGAAGCATCAGGCAGGACCGTCAAAATCAGTGAGTCCTGTCACGACTCTCAACAGGCGGTGAGGGAAACCATCAGTAGCAGTTCAAGAGGGGAGGAGCGAAGAAAGAAAAAGAGGACAGGGAACTCTTTGAAAGGAGAAGAAAAGGGAAAGCAGTGGCCGCACAAGAAGATCCCATGGAAGAGGATGTAGAAGAGAACGAGAAGGCCGACGCTAGATAAAACGAAGGAGATGTGCCTCAGATAACACCAAAGGATAAAAAACAAAGCAGTATGTGTCGATATAACGCTGCTGGGGAAACTGAGAATTTTGGAGGAAGTCCGCCAGCTATTACTGAACATAGGATCGGGGACGCTACCACACCTAACCCATGTCAGCGAACAAAGCATAACATGCGAGTTTCTCGCATCACTGGAGCTCCATCTGAATGAATATCCCGGATATAAGCATGACATAGGAACAATCATGTGTAATGCCCATGGAGAGTATGTAGAAATGGACCTTTAGGATCTCCCTGATCTATTACATCTCGAAGAGGGAAAAGCTGTGGATTTCGCTAATACAGGGTTTAACAACCTAGAAGGCATTTAGCGAAGCATCTCTGAAAAAGAGTATGCCCATGGAATCAGCAAAAATCCTCCACAAGTACCTTGCTCACTCGTTCTACTCCCGAAAAGAAGCAACCACAGTGAAGAAAAAGAAGATGACTCTCCTCACGATGGGAATTCAGCTGTTGATGAAGAAATGCCTCAACAACAACAAGATAGAAGAGAACGGCTCTAACGTCAACATCGCCATCGCTCCCCGTTAACGATGAACTAAGTCTCTCAAATTGCTGGTTTCTCTATGGGAAGATAGACGTGAAGTACGTCTACCGATTCCAGCTCGGTGGTGGTAGCAACCAGAGGGTCATTCTTCCTTATCAGCGCCTCACCGCATTGACCAATAGGAAGCAAGTGATGTTCCTCCCTCCACGTGATGAACTATACAAGACGGGAGCCCCTCTGACACCTTTCTAGAAGGTGAAATGGGATAATAAAACATATAGTCACGCCCTATGATCATCCTTTACACCAGAAGAGGAATATGAGCAGGAGGAGGAGCAGGTCTATGGAGCCACACGATACAAGTTTTCTATTTCCAGCTATTCTCTCTAAGAAGCGCATCGCCACATAGGCTTTTGCAATGCCTCTGTCATTACCAAGAGCGAAGCATCAAAATATAGGCAAATCCACCCGCGCCATCAAAGGAGAGATGAACGAGATAAAAGAGAAACTATGGTGCCAACATGTCAATGAACCATTATGTGGTTCTAGGTATCGTATAATTGATGGAGAATCACAACCAACATATATTCTCAACCTTCTCTATGGTTCATCTTCTACTTTGTTATAGTGTTATAGGGACATACACCACACAATCAAAGATTCTTAGATGAAAAATATTTGGGTATTCGTCCAAATGCTGGTTGTAATAGTGTAAGCTTACGATATGTGTTTGATCTTATCCCAATGAGTGATTCTGCTTGCAAAATAGAATATCTCCAAACGAAGGTTTGGAAATTTTGATATCATGTAAATTTTTTAATCGTGCTGATAATGTGTGATTATAATATATGTATATAATTTATCATATAAGTAAAAATTATTGTTCATTTATATAAAGAACATAAAAGTAAATTATTGTGCATACATAGTGATAATGGACTCCACACAAATGGACTCCACACAATAAATGCTTTATCCTATTAATGTATGTTTCTAACTTTTGTATCAAATTATTTACAATAATATATTATTTTTATAATAACTTTGATTATAATCTACATCACATAATTTTGTAATTGTTTATTTTATTTTATAACAAAAATTATAAATTTATTTCCAAAATCATAATTCTAAGGACAATGCATATTAAAGTGAAATATATTCGACCATATAACAATACATCTCTTCACAAAAACTTTACATTTCATTATTTTCCAATAAATATTTCCATAACATTAAATTACATAATTAACACAGTTGTAAACGTTGAAATGATCATTATAGGACAGGTTTTTTGGTTCTATCTTTTTCATTGATTTTGTAAAAGTCAAGAAAATAACATATACATGTATATCAACAATTGTTTGTGAAACTAATTTATGTAGATATTTAAAAAAACAAAAAAAAAAAATGTGTGGAATTGCACCATTATGCGCACACATTAAATTCATATTTTTTAACCATATTTTTACCAATTATAAATAAATATATAGTTTTCATTCACAACCCAATGTGTTACACAAGCAATAGTAAAATCTCCCGTCTTCTGCTATGTTTTCAGAATCTCGTTCTGTTCTCGTATATTTAACTTTATGATAAATTTATGTCGCTGTTATAATGAAAATGAAGTATTTAGAGAGAATTTAGTGTTTGGTACTTTAATTTGTAATTTTATATGGATTGCCTATTATTGTCAACAATAAAACGCCAGGTTGCACATATCTGAAAATGTTTGAACAAAAATGTTGTTGACCTTAGCCATGGAATAAAACATTATTCATAAATCTAACTTTTCCACCAATCCTTCACTTCCTTCAGGATCCAAACAAGCACAAGAAAATGCAAGAAAATCTACATCTCTAAGCACAATCTTTCTCTAGAAAATGGAGACCCTTCTCTCTCCTCGTTCTCTCTCTCCTCGTCTCAATCCCAAACCATCATATTCTCATCAAACCAAACTCATTATCTCTTCTTCCTTGTCTCTCTCAAATCCCACTGTCTCCGTCCCAAAACACCTTTCCACCCAGTTTAGTACTTCACCAGAATCTTGGTTAACAGTTGCAAAGCAAGGACTAGCTGCTCTAGCTCTATCTCTAGCTCTTACTTTCTCACCTGTTGGTACTGCTTTAGCCTCTGAGTTCAAAATTCTCAACGATGGTCCACCCAAAGAAACTTACGTTGTCGACGACGCTGGTGTTCTTAGTCGAGTCACGAAATCAGATCTGAAGAAACTCTTGTCTGATCTTGAATACAGAAAGACTCAATTTCATCACTGTCCGAAAGCTCACAGTGAGTTCGTTTTATATTATAAAACAGGTTTTTTGTGTAAACCGAAATTTAAACCGGAACCGGTTTCGGTAAATTGCAGAGTAAAGCAGATGCGTTTGAGTATGCAGACCAGGTTTTGGAGAAATGGTATCCTTCGATTGAAGAAGGTAACAATAAGGGTATTGTTGTGTTGATCACTAGCCAGAAGGAAGGAGCCATAACTGGTGGTCCAGCTTTCATTGAAGCTGTTGGTGAAAAGATTCTCGATGCTACCGTTTCGGAAAATCTTCCCGGTACGTTTCTCTCCGGTCTGGTATTAAGTATACCGCATTTTTAGAATTTCAGTATCCAGATGCTGAAAGGTCTTCAATCTTGATTTTGATTCGTTTTTTCTCGGTTTATAAATAATAGTAACCAAAATAGAACCTAATATTTTTAGTGTCGATGGTTTGGATTCGATTATTAATCAAATGTATCAAGAATTTTTTAACATTGGATTGGCTTTTTCCTATTTTAGATTTAGTTCGGTTTATGGATTCGATGAAGTTAGTTTATCCGAATTTGAACACCCCCAGCTAAGAAAAACATGAACAATCAAACTTAAACCAAACGGGTTTCTTATATATAGAATGTTACAGGTTTCTCAGCACATATTATATATACTATTGTTTTCTAGTACTGTATTTTAAATGTTTGCTTATTATATCAAATTTTTATTTCAATTAATAGGGACTAGCTTGAAAACAACATAGAGATTTTCCATTTATCTTTTGACGAAACAATTTGATTTTTTGTAACAATCAACATCAAGAGTAAGTTGAAGGATTAACATAACTCTTTGCTCTGATGTTAGAATCAACTATGTTAAAATTGTATTGGAGTTGATTAATGTTTGAATGTATGATGGTGCAGTACTAGCCACAGATGAAAAATTCAACGAGGCAATATACAGCAGTGCGAAACGGTTGGTTGCAGCAATAGACGGTCTCCCAGATCCCGGTGGTCCAGAGGTGAAGGATAACAAGAGAGAATCAAATTTCAAAACGAAAGAAGAAACCGAAGAGAAGAGAGGACAGTTCAGTCTTGTCGTTGGAGGTTTGCTTGTAATTGCCTTTGTTGTTCCCATGGCTCAGTACTTTGCGTATGTATCCAAGAAGTAGTGTATTGGCTCACTCTCGTATATACCAAACCAGGTCAGGTCAGAACATTGCTACCAACTCGGTTTTATCATGATTTGTTTTGGTTATGGTTTCATGGTAAATGGGTTTATTTGAGCAACATAGGTGAAATATATGACAACAAAAATGAATGAAACCAACCAACAGTAACAACATTTTATTAAAATTTTATGCTTAGAAGCAATTGCATTTGATCTGAAAACGGTGGATCGGAATACTTCCCGGTTAAAATTTGATTCCAAACGAAATGGTTTGCGGCTTCGGTATAGTGAATTCCATCCCAATTTACATACTCGGAACTATCGTTGCATGCTTTAGCCGTTATTGTTGTCCCATCTAAGACTTTAGTTTTGGCCACATGAAATGCGGCTATCGTAATTTAGTGGCGCCCCTACGACTCCACAACATACCATTATCGGATTTTCGAAACCTGAAACAATCAAAATTCGTTGCTAAATCAAACTAACCAACATTTCTCATAGATGGTTGCGATCAACAAGCTGTTTCGGAGTTCGGATTAAATGGCGAAAAAAATCTTTCCAAACTGGTAATAATTAGCGATGAGATTGGATTTGATAGAGAATATATCAACGTAAGTAACATTTGAATTAGGGAATTGGGCTTGAAATTTTTTGGAGAGGGCATGGAGTTGGAGATTGAAGAGTTTGGCTGCATGATTATGGGAACTAACACATCCAAACTCATCAAGCTTTGATGCATCTGTCCCAAATTTGGCTATATTTTGAGCCAAACATCCTAAAGGTCCTGTGTTGTGTATCCAAAAGTTTCTACCTCCTTCTTCATACAATCTCTGCAATTTAATTTGCATTTTATTTAACGAAAGCTTATTAAATGGATAGGTGAAACAATAACTTGAATGATTCTCGCACTTTTAAATCAAATAATCAGGCCATATAAAAAAATAACATGATATTTATTTTAAGCATATCCAAAAAGCATATAAATGCAAAAATGACGTATAAAATCGACTTGTAAGTATTTTTTATTTTACCACTTTTTAATAAAATAAAAATAACATGATATTTATTTTAATCATATCCAAAAAAATGTGATTTGCAAAAATGATGCGCAAAATCGACTTCTGAGTATTTTAATAACTTGAATAATTTTCGTACTAATTAATCAAATAATTGAGTTATCGAAAAAATAACATGATATTTATTTTAAGCATACCCAAAAATCATGTAATTTGCAAAAATAACGCGCAAAATCGACTTCCCGCACAATAGTTGCAACTTGCAAGTAATTGCCAAAACTAGGCTTTCATCTAATGTATATACTCTATGAAAAGCAATTCTGAATTTTGTTCAACTTAAGTTTTCTATAAAACATATTTTAATTTTCTAGGATTAATATATATATATATATATATATTTATGTATATAGCCAGATTTAGTTTTACATAAAATAATTAATTAATATTAATTTTATGAGAATTTGTTTAGTACAAAAGCCAGAAACAGTTATTTACCTTGAGTCCAGCTTCAAAAGTTTCAAGAATGGAAGGAATAGAGGCAAGCACTTGGTCAAGAGTGTTGGAGTAGAAGGCACCAGCTATATCATTTTGGCCTATGTCAATCAGGTATAGCCATTTTGCATAATAATCGATTGGTGACAAGTACCTTTCATATTTCCTTCCTACAAAATTCACCAAACAAATCTTTGCTTCGTTTATACATCATATAATCTGATATATGCACGGACGCAAAGGTGACCCTGTGGAGGTTCACGGCTGCGGACGCGTGACCGACTTCCAAGGAGAGACTCGACCTGGAAGGAGGCTTAGGCGCGGGCTGGGGAGAGACTCGACCTAGCAGGCGCGAAGGACGGTAACGTGGAGTGAGTTGGACCACGTGGCTATGGAAGGACCACGATACACCAAGGAGACTTGAACTGGGTTCAAGTCGGCAACAACCAAGCTAAGGGAGCTAGGCGGCTTATAGTTTCGAAATTGTATTAGGGTTTTTATTTCTTGTAAAGTCTGATTTTTATTAATGAGAATGACTTGGCTTTTATAATGCCTAAGTCTTAGGGTTTCCACCCTTTACAAAAACAGCATGAAGTCCAAAATAAAACAACAAGAAGTCTAACTAAAACTACAAGGCATTTGAATGACTTGGGCCGCGGGCCACAAGGCCTGGTAGCGGGCCCAAATCCTACACTTAGAAAAATTTAGACAACAAAAACTTAAAGAAATAACTAAAGGTAGACTTGGTCGTGGACTTGGTGTTGTCCACTTCCGGATTGCACACTAAGGGTGTTGCCTCGTTAAAACCTCCCCCGGAAAACCCAATGGGACAAAACCGAAGGTAGGAAAAAGAGTACAATTCCTTAGCGCGTCTTTGGGCATCCCTACCCCGGTGTAATGGTAAGGATGCAGGAATCGGCAACTTGGCGACTAAGCAACTCCCAGGCGGTGGTTGACGAGTAATGGGCCTGGTCTTGGGTTGGCCTTGGTCCGGACTCGGAATTCTGCTCCAGAACCTCAAGCCTCCTCTCAATGAACCGATTGAATTTGGTGCCCAAGGTCTTAGCTCTGGAACGGGTCATGGGTCCTGCTGGCACGACGGGAACTGCTTCGTCCGGGCATGGTTCGGCTGGGTCGTCTGCGGGGTCGTTGGCACGGTCGGTGCGTTCCGTGGCTCCATCATCCCTCCCCTCTTCAAGTGGTTTGGTCTCCAAATCAACGTCCTCACCTGCATCGAATAATTCTAAGTCAGAAACATTGAACGTCGGAGAAATGTTAAACTCACCTGGCAGTTCGAGTTGGTAGGCATTGTCGTTGATCTTTTTTAGGACTCGGAATGGTCCGTCTCCTCTCGGTGCCAACTTGTCCTTGCGCTTCTGGGGAAACCTCTCGGGTCGCATGTGGAGCCAAACCCAGTCGCCTTCCTTCAACGTCGTCTGCTTACGTCCCCTGTTGGCTTGTCGGGCATAGGTCTCCGTCTTCTTCTCCAGATTCTCCTTGACCTTCTGGTGCAGCTTCTTGACGTATTCAGCCTTCCGGTCTCCCTCTAGGTTCACGATCTCAGCAGGGGGTAATGGCGTGAACTCCATTGGCGGCAGCGGGTTGAAACCGTAGACGATCTCAAACGGTGACTTCTTGGTCGCAGAATGGACGGCTCGGTTGTAGGCGAACTCGACCAGCGGTAGGCATTCGAGCCAAGACTTCAAATTTCGGCCAATGGTTGCCCTTAGTAGAGTGGAGAGTGTCCGGTTCACGACTTCGGTCTGTCCGTCTGTCTGGGGATGGCAAGACGTTGAAAACAGCAGCTTGGTGCCGAGCTTCTTCCATTCGTCTCCTTCGCGCATGCGGACCTGGTGATATCCGCTCTTCAGGTCGATCTTTGAGAAGATCGAGGCTCCGCTCAGCTCGTCAAGCATATCGTCAAGGCGCGGTATCGGGTGACGGTACTTGATGGTGATGTTGTTGATAGCTCGGCAATCAACACACATTCTCCAGGATCCGTCTTTCTTGGGCACGAGCAGGACGGGTACAGCACATGGACTAAGGCTCTCCCGAACATAGCCCTGGTCCATCAGTTCTCGAACTTGGCGTTCGAGCTCCTTAGCTTCCTCCGGGTTGACTCGGTAGGCGGGTCGGTTGGGCAGTTGTGCTCCCGGAATGAAATCGATGTTATGCTCGATTCCTCTTAATGGTGGCAGTCCTGGTGGGATCTCTGTCGGAAAGACGCCGGCGTAGGTCTCTAGAAGTTTGGCAACTTCAGGCGGGGGCGGCGGGTCAGTGCTGCCGGCGTGCAGTGATTCCTTGAAGATCATAAGGACGACATTAGTATCGTCCCTACTCACTGCCTTGCGGACGACTCGGGAGTTCACAAGAAAGTTCTCCTTCCGGGGACCTTTGGTTGAATCCGTCTTTAATTGGATTTCCCGGACTTGTTGTGGTGCGAGCGGTGCTAAGTTAAACGTGCGCTTGTTGTGAACAAAAGAATACAGGTTAGTCCGCCCATTGTGCGTGGTTTCCCTGTCAAACTGCCATGGACGTCCTAGTAATAGGTGGCCAGCCTGCATCGGGACCACGTCGCACAAAACCTGATCAGAGTAACGGCCTATACTGAAGGGTACCATCACCTGATCGGATATGCGGATCTCGGTCTTGTCATTGAGCCAGCGCAACCCGTATGGGCGTGGGTGCTTGGTCTTCTCAAGACCGAGCTTGTCAACCATGTATTGACTGGCGACGTTGGTGCAAGAACCGCCGTCTATGATCAGAGAACATACCTTGCCCTTCACGGTGCACTTGGTATAGAAGATGTTCTCTCGCTGTTCCGTCTCTTCGGGTCCCGCTATTGAGTTCAGGACACGTCGGAACATCAGAAGTTCTCCGGAATCCGGGTATTCAATCTCATCCTCTGGCTGGTCGATCTGGGCGTCTAGGCGCTCGTCTTCCTCATCAGCGGATTCGTACTCGCCGGATGGAGTCAAGATCACGACTCGCTGGTTCGGACAGTCGCGAGCCATGTGACCTCGTCCGTTGCACTTGAAACAAGTGATGTCTCGGCTCCGGGGTGCAGCTCCGGTAGGCTTGGTCGGTTGGGGTTGTCCAGCCGTGGGTCGGGTCGGCTCACGGGGACGGGTCGGCGCGCGCGGGTCGGGGACAGGGCCAGGGGGCCGGTTGTATGGCTTGGTCCAGTTTGGCTTGGGCCTCTGATTGCCTGCGGCCTTCCTCTTGTTGGCTTGCTCCACCTGGTTGGCTAAGTGGTATAACTCGCCCAGGTCGTGGTACTGCTGCCTCTCGACTTTGCGGGCGATCTTTTCCTGAAGCCCATCGAGGAACTGAGCCATGAGACTCTCCGGGGAGTCAGTTATCTCAAGACGGTTCCGCAGGTGCTCGAACTCGTCGAAATATTCACTGACCGTCTTAGTGCCCTGGGTGAGTCGTCTAAAACGCCTTTGTAACTCGCGGTGGAAGTGGGGTGGAACGTAGCGCTTCCGCATTAGATGCGTAAGCTCGTCCCAAGAGGTCAGTGGTCCGAAACGACTCCTTCGTCGTTCAGCGACCTCACGGTCCCACCAGGTCAGGGCATGGTCCGTGAATTGGGCGGTGGCAAGAGCTACTCTCCGGGGGTCCCCGTATCGGTAGTAATCGAAGATCAGCTCCATGCGTCGTTCCCAATCTAGGTAAGCCTCGGGGTCGACCTTGCCGGCAAATGATGGCGGGTTAAGCTTGACGTCGGGGGCCTGGTATGGGGGCGGTCGGTCGTCGTACCGGGAGTCTCGATCATAAGAGGTACGGTATGGTGGATCGTCGGGCGGATCTTCTTCTCGTGGGTCGCGAGAGTAGGGTCCGAAGTAGTGAGTCCGACCATTGGTAGTGGCACCTCCGTTGCCGCGGTGGGACGCCTCGGGGAAGTCCGGTCGTTGGGGAGGACCGGGTTGCTCCAGCCGTTCCATACGACTAGCGAGCGTGTTCATCTGAACCGTAATCTGGCTCAGCATCTGCATTACTGCAGCTGATCCTTGGGGACGTTCGGGAACGTCCGAACTACTAGAAATTTATATTTTTAAAGAAATTTCCTAAAATAACAACTTTCCAAAAATGGAAACTTTCCTAAAATAGAAACTTTCCTAAAATAGAAACTTTCCTTATCTAGAAACTTTCCTAAAACAGAAACTTTCCTAATCTAGAAACTTTCCTAATCTAGAAACTTTCCTAAAATAGAAACTTTCCTAAAATAGAAACTTTCCTTATCTAGAAACTTTCCTAAAACAGAAACTTTCCTAATCTAGAAACTTTCCTAATCTAGAAACTTTCCTAAAATAGAAACTTTCCTAAAATAGAAACTTTCCTAATCTAGAAACTTTCCTAATCTAGAAAAAGGAAAATATCCTAGGGAGATATTCTAGACTTAATTTCTTTCCTAAATCGTTTCGGGAAGTTTCCTAATTGGTTTTGGGAAATATTCCTAAGGGATTATACTAGGGGATATTTGCCTAAACCTAGAAATGGAAAATTGCCCTAAACGGCTGATGGTATCTACTTGTTCGCGGATTGACCTAGGGGTGGCGACTAAACTCGCGGCTGCTTAGGGTACACGGTCGCTAACCTATTCACTCCACGGTTACACGCGGCTACTGGTTGGGGCAAGCGGCTATCCGCGGGGTCGAAAGGGGAAGCTAGCGCGGCTAAGGCTTCTCCTACTGGCTGCTAGACACGGAATCAGCTAGGGAACCTCACGCAAGTCTACACAATCCTAGCTAATCAAACGCGTGAAGCAAGTCTCCTTGGTTTCACGATTTCTCAAAACGCAAGTGTTCTAAGGTGGATTTCTATTGCGCCTTAATCCGTTTTACACAACCTAACTTCTTTTTCCTTTTTTTTTTTTTTTGAATGAATGAACACAAGCAATCTATCAACCTAGCAACAATCAAGCAATCTCTTCTTTTTTTTTTTTTTTTTATAACGAAAGGTAAAAGATAGGAGTGGAAGGGTGTAACCGGTTTGGTGGATGGATTAGTTGCGGTTCTAATGAAACTTCTTATCTCTTTTTTTTTTTTTGTGACTTGAATCCGGCTTCTCTCAACCTTGCAGGTTTGACAAGCAAACAAATCAAGCCAAGCGTTTTCTTAATGAATTAAACAAGTGAAACAAATAGCAAAGGGATAGGACACAACCGGGGTCAGGAGCTTTTGAGCTCTGATACCAGATGATATATGCACGGACGCAAAGGTGACCCTGTGGAGGTTCACGGCTGCGGACGCGTGACCGACTTCCAAGGAGAGACTCGACCTGGAAGGAGGCTTAGGCGCGGGCTGGGGAGAGACTCGACCTAGCAGGCGCGAAGGACGGTAACGTGGAGTGAGTTGGACCACGTGGCTATGGAAGGACCACGATACACCAAGGAGACTTGAACTGGGTTCAAGTCGGCAACAACCAAGCTAAGGGAGCTGGGCGGCTTATAGTTTCGAAATTGTATTAGGGTTTTTATTTCTTGTAAAGTCTGATTTTTATTAATGAGAATGACTTGGCTTTTATAATGCCTAAGTCTTAGGGTTTCCACCATTTACAAAAACAGCATGAAGTCCAAAATAAAACAACAAGAAGTCTAACTAAAACTACAAGGCATTTGAATGACTTGGGCCGCGGGCCACAAGGCCTGGTCGCGGGCCCAAGTCCTACACTTAGAAAAATTTAGACAACAAAAACTTAAAGAAATGACTAAAGGTAGACTTGGTCGTGGACTTGGTGTTGTCCACTTCCGGATTGCACACTAAGGGTGTTGCCTCGTTAAAACCTCCCCCGGAAAACCCAATGGGACAAAACCGAAGGTAGGAAAAAGAGTACAATTCCTTAGCGCGTCTTTGGGCATCCCTACCCCGGTGTAATGGTAAGGATGCAGGAATCGGCAACTTGGCGACTAAGCAACTCCCAGGCGGTGGTTGACGAGTAATGGGCCTGGTCTTGGGTTGGCCTTGGTCCGGACTCGGAATTCTGCTCCAGAACCTCAAGCCTCCTCTCAATGAACCGATTGAATTTGGTGCCCAAGGTCTTAGCTCTGGAACGGGTCATGGGTCCTGCTGGCACGACGGGAACTGCTTCGTCCGGGCATGGTTCGGCTGGGTCGTCTGCGGGGTCGTTGGTCGGTGCGTTCCGTGGCTCCATCATAATCACATACCATTAACAACGTTTTCAAATTATCCCCAACATGTTTTAGCAAGTAGTTCAAGGGCCCTAGATTTGAACCGGATGAATTGAGAGATTTGAAGATCAAAGCAGAAGGGAGAAACTGAGGTCGGGTTCGGAGGAAGAATGGTGGATCCGGCTGCTGCAAAGTTACACCCTGTTTTGAAATTTGGTAAACCTAATGAATCCAAATACGGATTTAGAAATGGCATGTCCATTGCATCCACTGCACAACACAAAACGCATAAAAAAACAATTGATTTGAAGTGAATTCCAAATCAAAGGAGCTAGCCATTTCAATGAAGAACAACATCAGTTTATTTCTATTTGTAACAATTTATATATACATAAAAAATATACAGTAAGACGCCCGTCGCAATATCTTCCTGAAGGAAGCTTGAAGTAATTCTGGCCATACGGAGGATTAACACTTTCAATCCCGGCGGAGATGATATTGCCCGTGTCAGAATTAGAGTCCTCAAAGTTGATGATTGCCGGATATTTTAGGATAATGGAGAGACATAATAACAAGAATCAGGTGAGGATGAAGATGAAGAGAACAATTGAGAGATTGTTTACAGTGGGAGCCATAGGGTTGGAAACAAAAAGTAGAGTCATATATAATCATCTGAACGATATAAATGGTTTATTTATTCAATATTAATTTTCTATATTATATGATAAATATATTAAACTGAAAAGCAAAATATGAAGTGACAACAACCATGCAAACTTTTTAGAATATGTTTATAAGCTCAAAATTTCGTATATGGATAGGAAGATTTTTGTTTCACCACAACATTCTAAATTTTAGTTTTTTTATTCTTTCTTTTTAAAATAAATCTGAAGGTAGCGCGAAATGAAACGGCTGAGTATTGTTTCATCATGGCTAAAAATGAGATATCGACTATAGTTACACACTCATTATATAAGAAATATATATTTTAGATGGTAAAATACACACTTTTAATTGTTTGAGAAAATAAACTTTTTTTGGCTAGTTTTTCGCAAATCATTTGTTATCTTGTATATCTCAAGAACGGGCCACAATTGAGTCTTTTAATTTGTATATAATTAAATATCCGAAGTATAATTTGTAAGATGTTAGAATCCAGTAATATTTTGATGGAATATAAGAAAAATATACTCCAAACTAATGCGTAGATGGTAAGTCAATGAAACAATTGAATACATATATTTAACAGTTGGTGGTGGATTGAGAATTACCTTTTAAAGAGTTTTTACAATTTAAAAAAATAAAAAAATAAAACATAAAAATCGTTTTGTTAACTAAGAGTTTAAAGATTTTCTTAGAAACTGTTTCTACATTTTTCAGCTAATTATTGGTTAATTTAACAAACTATATATTTAATTATATTATATTATATTAAAATATTAATATTTTTATTTTTGTTAAGAAACTTTTTTAGTTTCTAACGGTTGGAAATGCTATGATATATGGATGGGTTATCTTTGATCAGTCTATGTAAATGAGTGTACTATATTGATTCTGTTTACTTCAAAAGTTTGAAGAACTGTAGAGCCTTGACTTCGATTTATAAATAAAATCTAGTGCTGATTCAGTTTCAGTGTATAATGTAGAAATATCTCATATTTTGACTATGGTAAAACCATAATTAGCTGTTTAAATTCGCATTACCTTTAGATGTTATTAAAAAAAAAGAATTAAGAATGTCTGGGCGCAGCAAAAGTCTTCGGTACGATCAGAAACAATACGAATCAGTTTGCTTTATTTGTCCATTCAAGTCTAGATTATAGTTGAAACAAAAATGGTTTATAATATATTTGATTAAAAATGGTTTATATATCAAACTGAAAAAGCTAAATATTAAGTCTCTAGAACAACCATGACAAACTATTAGAAAATATTTAATTAAATAATGGTTTGTAGTATTCAAACTTTATCTTCGTATGTCATAAAAATCTTTAATTTCTTTTGCAATTATATTTTAAGAAACGCAGTTTATCACTACAAGAAAACAGAGATTTGGCGACTACGATATTAGTCGCTAAATAGTAGGTTACGACTATGTTATGATTAATAATTATAGTCGTAAATCCTTAGTCGCTAAAATATGTAGTCACAAATGTAGTCGCTAATTTGTGACTATGTTACGACTAATTAACGTAGTAGTAAATATAGTTGTACTTGTAACTTAGTCGTAAATATTTACGACTACGTTAAGACTAATGTACGACTATGTTACAACTACATAATGTAGTCGTAACATAGTTGTATTATTTAACGACTATTTTGCGATTATTCGATGACTGTTTGGCGAATATTTTACGACTATTAAACAACCATTTACTGACCATTATTTTAAAAAAACTACATTTGATATTGTTTTCCATTTGTATTAATACTGAATTAATTTAATATGTTTTCTTAAAATAGCATGTTTATAATTTAATGTTACCACAACCAAAATAAAAAATTGAATAGAAACGCAAAAAAAAAAGAATATCAAAAACCAAAATCTTATATTATAACCAATGTTATACAACCAACATTCAAATAACCAATATCATACAATTTCAAATGCATTGATTTTAAACTCCAACATATATAGCTTTGAATTATCTTCACGAAGGAAGAAGCATAATGTGACTATATTTGGGTGTTTATGGCTGAGCACACAACTCCATAAATGTCTTTTCCAATTACTTCTTGGATTATAAACTTGTTCGCATTTCTATAGTCAGAAAAGAACTCCCATCTCCAGATTATTCTGTTACTGATAACAATTTTAAATCAGAGAATATTCTATAGTACAATTCAAACCTCAGTTAAAATGAAAATGACACAATGTCGTATCAGTACAAAGACAACCACGATGAACCAAATCATAAACTTGCAAACATCGCTTAAAAGACTCAGACAACTGACAGAAGAAAATAAGGAAACCTAACAACGTAAAGCACAGGTCATAACATAACAACATAACATAACAACATGAAGTTTGAAACTTTGACATAAAATAAGAGTACTGTCGTTGGTGATAAAGTGATGCGAAGGTTTTAGACTTCAAACTTACGCAAAGTCATATTTTTTTTTACAGATACAAGAATGAAATCTGATTCAGAAAGTTTAGATAATTAGAGCAGAGAGAAGCTGATGCGAAAAGAGAGGGCTAATGTTCATCACAGCCCAAAATGGCAACAATAAAGACAGCAGCAACAAGAAACAAACAAACAAGATTAACCGAAACACATACATAAATATCTCACTGCAAGACATTATTTAAATAAATGGAAGATTTTTACAAGGGAAAAGAAGTAAATTTGTCACAATTTTACGCTGATGATCTTGCTACATCATGCTCATATAGAAGAGTCAACGGGTAAAATAGAAACACACAATTAAAAGACCTTCAAGCTTAGTCGATGTTTCTTCATCAATCTCACAGCCAAACTCTAAATATAACAAAAAAAAATATAACAAAAAATTGAACCAAACTAAAATTCTCCAATTCTATCAAACCCTAGAAAATTAATGGCATAGAGAAAGTAAAATTGAATCATGGCTTTGGGAGAAATTGACTAATTGGTGAGACGATGACGGGGATTCTGGAGATCCTCGACCAAAAAAGGATCCACCATAGCTTCCTTCTCTGTCATAGCGGCCATAGATAGCTTCTCTCTCCTCTGATTTTGTTCTTACCCCTCTGTCTTCTGAAATCCTTCTTCTCGATCTTTGTTTTGGCTTCTCTCTCACCGGAGATGATGGGGTCATCAAAACTACACCAATACGGTACTTGGAAGATGAGGTTCAAGCAACCCCTTATGTCTCTCACCGCATCATGACAAGGAGCAGAGCTGCCCAAGGAGTGCAAGTTAAAGGGCGGGACCAGGACCAAACTCATGAAGCTGAAGTCGGATCCAACCTAGCCCAAGCTCATGGCCATGGAGAAGAAAGGGAGACTGAAGCCACCAGCCAGCCGTTGGACATTGATCAGCTGGGAGTTCCTGACCAGAACATCCATGCACACAGCCTTAGGGATAAGGTCTTGTGTGTCCTTACTATCTTTGAGTGAGGACACCACTTAAGACCTTAGATGATTATGATACTCTTTTCCTTTCTAAGTTTACCATAATGGGTTCTTGGAAAGGTTTTTAATGAGACTTGAAAGTCTAAGGCATCAAGCCTAGTGTCCTATTGGTTTTAATGTGGATATGTCCATTTAAAATCAATTAGGCTTGATTCTATTTTAGGCACTTGTTTAGCCTTTATGTTTAGTCTTGCCATTTGTTTTTAAGACTTAGTCTAATTGGGTTTAAGTAGTTGTTGACCGCGAGTATTGTGGTCAACTAGGTCTTGATGTGAGCCTATAAAAGGCAAAACCCTTCCTCATTTTATAAAGACAAGTTAGAAACTATTAATCCCAAACAGCCGCCTAGGTCATCTATCCTTCTTCTTCCTTGTGTTGTGAGTTTGTCTCCAAGAGAGGAAGAGAAACTCCTTGAAGATTGAGTGTGTCTCTCTTCAGGGAAGGGCTGTATCCAAGCCAGTCATAGCTTGGTGAGTTGCCTTCAATCCACCATTCGAATCGTTTTCAAAATCGCTTCCGTACGACCTACGTTCCATCGCCGTTCGCCCGCGTCCTTTGCCGTTCGCCCGAGTCCATCGTTCTGTCGTTCGTGTACCGTCCGGAGCCGTGACCCTTTTCGACCTCGCGACCGCGACCCGCCTGTACCACTCGCTCAGTCCGACCGTGCCGCTCGACCTACCGACCCACCCAGGACAATATGGCTTGGCTCATATCATTTTGGTATCAGAGCTCAACTTCCTGCCAAGAAAGGTTGTACCTTTCCATCTTTTAGTCTTAGGGTTTTGAAAATTTTGTGTGCGTTGTTATTATGGTTTGCTTGCTTGCGTTTTAATCCATGCTTATGGTTGATGAATCCGTGTGTTAGGTTGTTTAGATTAGTTGTTAGTCTTGTTAAATCTGTGTTAGCTTCCGCCATTGTTGTAGCTTGCTGGGGAAGAAGAAGTTAGGTGGACAAGTTTGCTTTTTGACCAGGACCGTACCGTCCTTGGTCGGTGACTCAGCCCGTGGTACACCCGGTGTGATCAAGTTAAGTATTAGTTTTGTCTTAAGTCTAGTTAAGTATTAGTTTTGCTTAGTTTAAATTAATTAATTAAGTCATTAGTATTACTCATTAGGGTAATTAGTCTATGTACCGTTGACTAGTTGACTTTCTTTTGTTGCAAGGGACCTGAACTAAGATGGCTGATCCAGCCTTAGTGGATATCCTGACTAGTATCCATACCCAGATCCAGCAGCTAGGAGACCGACTTGGGAGAGTGGAGCAGCCTCAACCCCAACCAGCTCAAGCGCCTCCACCACCACAGCTGAGAGTCCCACCGCTTTGGCCAGAACATGAGATGGAGGGTCTGTCCAAGGAAGAAGCTTTCCCACCTCACTTCTGAAGGCCAAGGCACATGGAAAGGAGGTTACCTGAGGAGAGGGGCCATCACCACCCATCGAGAGCTCACTCCCCACACCTCAAGATCACTCCTCCTACCTTTGCCGACAAAGTAGACTCGGAAGCTTACTTAGATTGAGAGAGGAGGATGGACCACATCTTTGAAGTCTATGGGTTTGAAGAGCCAAAGAAAGTAGCCTATGCAGCAGCCCAGCTTACTGACCATGCCCTATCTTGGTGGGATCAAGACTCAGCCAAGAGAAGAAGGAGAGGAGAGGAGTCGGTTAGATCATGGGAGATCATGAAGTTCATGATGAAAGGGAGGTACATTCCACCCATGTACCACAGGGAGCTCCAGAAGAAGTTCAGGAAACTTAACCAAGGCCAAAGGAATGTAGAAGAATACTTTGGAGAGTTTGAGCATTTGAGAACCGGCTTGGTCTAGAAGATGCCGAGGAGACTCTTATGGCCCAATTCTTGGTTGATTTTCAAGAGAAGATTGCTAGCAAGGTGGAGATGTATTCCTACAATGATCTTAATGAGCTACTACACTTAGCCACACAAGTGGAAAGTCAGCTCAAGAGGAAGACCAGGACCAGGGCCGTGATCAACAACCCCTGGAGACCTTCTGCCTCAGGCTCCAATCCGCATTCATCTAGCTCCAATCCGGCTTTCACCAGGCAACCTGACCATAGCAGGCCATAACCCAAGAAGCACGACCACCATACAAGCCTAGGGAAACTACCCTTGCCCCAAGGCCTGAAGCTAGAGCCGCCCCCACTGGACCCAAGACTAGAGACATCATGTGTTTCAAATGCCGGGGCCGATGACACTATGCAAGGGATTGCCCCAACCCAAGGGCCATGATCATCACTCCAGCCGGTGATTATGAGTCTCAGGATGAGATGGAACCCTCTGAGGAAGCTGATGAAGAGGATGATGAAGTGGCCTACCCTGAAGTGGGTGATCTTCTGGTCTCAAGGAGAGTTCTAAGCACCATCAAAGAACCGGATGAGACAGCCCAAAGGGAGAACATCTTTCACACCCGTTGTATGGTATGTGGCAAGGTATGCTCCTTAATCATTGATGGTGGTTCATGTGCTAATGTGGCCATTGCATACATGGTAGAGACAAGGAGCAGAGCTGCCCAAGGAGTGCAAGTTAAAGGCCGGGACCAGGACCAAACTCATGAAGCTGAAGTCAGATCCAACCTAGCCCAAGCTCATGGCCGTGGAGAAGAAAGGGAGACTGAAGCCACCAGCCAGCCGTTGGACATTGATCAGCTGGGTGTTCCTGACCAGAACATCCATGCACACAGCCTTAGGGATAAGCTCTTGTGTGTCCTTACTATCTTTAAGTGAGGACACCCCTTAAGACCTTAGATGATAAATGTACTCTTTTCCTTTCTAAGTTTACCATAATGGGTTCTTGGAAAGGTTTTTAATGAGACCTGAAAGCCTAAGACATCAAGCCTAGTGTCCCATTGGTTTTAATGTGGATATGTCCATTTAAAATTAATTAGGCTTGATTCTATCTTAGACACTTGTTTAGCCTTTATGTTTAGTCTTGCCATTTGTTTTTAAGTCTTAGTCTAATTGGGTTTAAGTGGTTGTTGACCACGAGTCTTGTGGTCAACTTGGTCTTGATGTAAGCCTATAAAAGGCAAAACCCTTCCTCATTTTATAAAGACAAGTTAGAAACTATTACTCCCAAACGGCCGCCTAGGTCATCTATCCTTCTTCTTCCTTGTGTTGTGAGTTTGTCTGCAAGAGAGGAAGAGAAAATCCTTGAAGATTGAGTGTGTCTCTCTTCAGGGAAGGTCTGTATCCAAACCAGTCATAGCTTGGTGGGTTGCCTTCAATCCACCATTCGAATCGCTTTCAAAATCGCTTCCGTACGACCTACGTTCCATCGCCGTTCGCCCGCGTCCTTTGCCGTTTGCCCGAGTCCATCGTCCTGTCGTTCGTGTCCCGTCCGGAGCTGTGACCCTCTTCGACCTCGCGACCGCAACCCGCCTGTACCACTCGCTCAGTCCGACCGCGCCGCTCGACCTACCGACCCATCCAGGACAATATGGCTTGGCTCATATCATGAGATTAGAAGAGAAAACGCATCAAGGAAAAACATGTATTAAGAAGTAGAGCCATAACACATTCAGAAAAGAAGATTTCCTCCGAGTGATAGAGGAGAAAGAAAAAGAAAAAGGGAAACAAGTGAGTGAAACAACGTTTTTGACAAAGGAGAAGACACAGTGGAGAAGAAAGATAAAAGAAAGAGTTTGGTCCATTATATTGAATTAAATCAACGGTGGAGAATGGTGGAGAGTGAAATCTCAGTCCTTTGAAATTAGCCAATGAAATGATTTCTTGTATTATTTATTGTCAATATTCATTATTTTTATCTTTTGATAAATTAAACAATTTTTGATAATTTAGTTTTATAGTTTTTGATTAAAATTTTATGTTCAAGTATAAAGTTTAAGATTTATATTTCATAACTTATGATTTACAATTCAAGTTTTCGTATTGAAAAAAAAAAATTTGATTTAACAGCGGCAGTTTTAACACTACAAGAAAAAATGGATTAATCGAGTGATATCCAAGATGATATAACAGCGGTCAAATTCAAAGGTAAGTGTTTGGCTTTTGCGGGGGATGAGACACGATCCTCTGAGCGAGCGCAGAGCAGGTTGATGATTGAGTAGAATGGTCTTAAAGGCTTCCGAAAGGAAGAATAAGGGGCTTCCCTCTCGAGGATTCTCGGACATCTAAATCAAAAATCATATACAAGAGTAATTTATTCAAAAATTATGAGATGGATCAGTGAGGAGTCTCTTCCGAAGATCGTGACCTCTATCTGCCATATGTTATAGTAATCGCGATGGGTATCGATGTGAGTATGGGTGGTGGGCAACTTCAAACCGATATAATTGAGGCTCTCGGAAGCAAAGAGATGGAATGGTGGATTGAACAGGACCACACGAGTTGCAGAAGACTCGTGATACATCATAAGTATCCTTCCTTGAGGGAAAAATTTGCTAATCTCAAGAGAGAAGGTGACAACCGTTTTTTGAGTAGTCAAAGACATAGGGTTCTTGCATAAAAGTTGTGTGTTTTTCATTAATGAAAATGTTAGGCTTATATAGTCTTGCTTAGGTTAAACAACAAGTTGTTTAACCCAAACAACAAAGCGTTTAAAATAAAACCACATGAAGTTGGGCTGCTGGAAACAAAATGGGCCAAGGCCAATAACTTAAAACAAAATAAAAGCAAATAGGCATATGACCTTTTAATACTTAGTCTAAAAAGAATAAAATATAGATTTTTAGATGAAGTCTTGTGAAAGATGACGGTGAGTGAACAAATCTTCATCTTCGTGCACGCCAAGGGTGTTGCCTCATTAAAACCCTCTTCGGAAAACCCAGTGGGACAAAATCGAAGATAGGAAAAAAAGTATAATTCCTTAGCACATCTTTGGTGTCTCTACCGAATGGTAATGGTAAAGACACTGGAGGAGGAAGTGTCATTAGACAAGAGTCTCCATGGGGTCTGATCGGGCTGGAATGGGGCTTGAGGCTTGTCTGGCTTTCGGGTAGAATCTGAGGAATCATCCGTTGTGCATGCTCCATGTATAGGATGAACTTGAGACCAATGGTTTTGGCCTTGCTCCACGTTACTGGTCCTTGCACGAACTGTACTGGAACCTCTGGGTTGTCTGGTGGGTCGATGTCCTTATCATTCCCTCCCTCTTGAAGAGCTTTGGTCTCCAAAGCGTCGTCTTCACCTGCTTTAAATAATTCTAAGTCAGCAACATTAAAAGTAGTAGATACGTTAAACTCACCTGAAAATTCCAGCTGGTAAGCATCGTCGTTGACTTTCTTCAGAACGCGGAAAGGTCCATCTCTTCGTGGGGCAAGCATATTCTTCCGCCTTTGGGGGAACCGTTCGGGACACACGTACAGCCAAACCCAACCTCCTTCCTTGAAAACCATGTGTTTTCGGCCCTTGTTTGCGTGCTTAGCATACTGCTCCGTTTTCTTTTCCATGTTCTCCTTGACTTTCTGATGAAGACGCTTGACGAATTCGGCTTTGGCTGACAGCATCTCCGGGTAGCTGTGGTGTAAAGTCTATCGGTATGTCGGGGTTGAAGCCATACACAATCTCGAAAGGTGAAAGCTTCGTGGCAGAGTGGATGGCTCTGTTGTAGGAAAAATCTACGTAGGTTTCTCTAGCCAGTTCTTCAAGTTACGGCCAATGGTAGCTCAAAGTAAGGTAGAAAGCGTGTGGTTGACCACCTCAGTCTGTCCATCAGTCTGTGGATGGCATGTCGTCGAAAAGAGCAGGTTGTCCCAAATTTCCGCCATAATGATCTCCATATATGGCTGAGAAACTTAGAGTCTCGATCTGAAACAATCGTCCGGGGAATACCGTGAAGTCGAACTATGTTGATGAAGAACATATCGGCTATCTGAGACGCATCATTCATCTTGTTGCACGGGATTAAGTGGGCCATCTTTGAAAATCGATCTACAACTACGAAGATAGAGTCTGTCTGGTTTATCTTAGGTAGACCAAGCACGAAATCCATGGAGATGTCCGTCCACGGTGTAGTCGGAATCGGCAGGGGCATGTACAATCCGTGTGGGTGTAACTTCGACTTTGCCTTTTTACAAACCAAACATTTGGCACAATGGGTCTCGACGTCTCTGCGCTGATGTGGCCAATAGAAGTGTTCCTTTTACATCCCAAGTGTTTTATAGACACCAAAGTGTCCCATTAAACCACCTCCATGTGCTTCTCGTAACAATAGCTCGTGAATAGATCCTTGTGGAATGCAAAGTCTCTTTTTCTTGAACAAGAATCCATCAAATAGGTAGAACTTTCTGTATGCTCCCTTTCCGTGTTCCTTAAAGCTTTCCTTGAAGTCTTGGTCATCTGCATATCGCCCTTTAATCATCTCGAGCCCCATCATTTTAGACTCCATGACAGTGATAAGGTTGTATCTCCGGGACAGGGCGTCGGTTACAATGTTGTCAGCGCCTTTCTTGTACTTGATCACATAAGGAAAGAACTCGATAAACTCAAGCCATCTTGCATGTCTCTTGTTCAGCTTAGTCTGGCCCTTCAGGTGCTGTAACGTCTGATGATATGTATGAATGACACATTCTCTAGCAAGTAGGTAGTGCTGCCATGTTTCCATTGCACGGACTAAGACGTACAGCTCCTTATCATAGGTCGGATAGTTCAAGGCTGCTCCACTCAGCTTCTCACTAAAATAAGACACAGGCTTACCTCCTTGAGTAAGAACGGCGCCTATGCCTACACTAGATGCATCACACTCTACCTCAAACGTCCTGTGGAAGTTCGGTAAGGACAGGACTGGGGGCATGTGTGAGGCGCTCCGTTAAGAGCTCGAAGGACTTCTTTTGCTCGGGTCTCCACTTGAACTCCTGGTTATTCTTGATCAAAGAAGTCAAAGAACCCGCGATACTACTGAAATCATTGACAAATCGACGATAGAAACTGGCTACTCTGTGGAAACTCTTGACTTGACTCGCATTGATAGGTTTAAGCCAATCTTTGATGGCTTTAATCTTGTCTTTATCTACTCCAAGTCCTTGCGAATTGACAACGAAACCCAAGAAGACAACATGATAGGTGCAGAAGGTACATTTCTTAAAATTTGCATATAATCGCTCCTTCTGAAGTGTCTGTATGACCATCTCAAGAAGCGTCATATGCTCACTGTAAGTCGTGCTGTAGATGAGAATGTCGTCGAAGTACACAACAACGAACTTACTGATATATGGCCTTAGAACCTGGTTCATAAGGCACATGAAGGTGCTCGGGGCATTAGACATACCGAACGACATTACTAACCACTCGTACAACCCCTATTTAGTCTTGAATGCGGTTTTCCGTTCGTCACCTTCCCGCATTCTCACTTGATAATAACCACTCTTAAGATCAAATTTTGAGAATATCATCGCGCCACTGAGTTTGTCTAACATGTCGTCTAGGCGCAGTGTTGGATGTCGGTACTTGATTGTTATGTTGTTTATAGCGCGACAGTCTGCGCACACCCTCCAACTTTCTTCCTTCTTTGGTACAAGTAGGACCGGTACATCACATGGACTCAGACTTTCCCTCACATAACCTTGAGTCATCAAGTCTTGAACTTGCTTTTCTAACTCCTTCGCTTCGTCTGAGTAAACGCGGTAGGCTGGTATGTTAGGGTAGTTGGGCGCCAGTTATGAAGTCAATGTGATGCTCAATGCCTCTGATAGGCGGTAAACCGGCGGGTAATTCTTCTAGAAATACATCAGCATATTTCTTAAGTAGGGTCTTAACTCCTTCTGGTATCTTCTCCTCGGCTCCTGATGCACTTAATAACTCCTTATACAGCATGAGGACGCATTGGGTTTCATCGGTTCGAACTGCTTTACGGACGTCTGCGGCGTTTATCAGGAAGTTCTCTTTTCTTGTGTGCTGATCTGATGAGGACATTGAGCTAGCCATTGCACCGGTCATCCCACCTGGACCTCTTACGTGGTCCAAGAGAAAAGTATTAGGAGACAAGCTCAACATGCTCCTGGAGAGTAGAACCGGAGAGGACCCCGAGCTGACCATACCAACCAGCCTGCGTCCAGGTGAGCCGTCCCAGCCGACCAGCACCCACACATCCGACTCGACCAGTTCGTCCCACACATCCACGACCAGTCCAAGCCCTGACCCGTTCCAGCTAGACAAGGAACCATGGAGGTTCCTTCTAGAAGGCTCTTCCTCCTCCGGTGTCTTTACCATTACCATTCGGTAGAGACACCAAAAGTCGTGCTAGGAAATTGTACTCTTTTTCCTATATTCGGTTTTATCCCACTGGGTTTTCCGAAGAAGGTTTTAATGAGGCAATACTATTAGTGCGCAAGGCGGTGAAAACTTGTTCACAATTCCACTTCATTCATAATTCATCCTGCAAATTCTATGCCTAAGTGTTATTGGGCTTTCTATCTTATTTCTATTCTTTTTAGACTAAGTGTTTAATTGGGTTTAAGTCATGTTGACTAATTAGGACCCATTTTCTATTTAGTTGCCAATAAGTGAACTACATGTTGTTTTAATTCTTGTAAGGCTAAACACCTTGTATTTTAGCCTACGTTGTAACAAGGCATTATATAAGCCTTTTGTATACACTTTAATGAAATAACAAGCATTTTGACAAAACCTAAAGAATACTGTCTAAACCTAAACAGCCGCCAAGCAAGTCCCCCATCCTGCAGCCGTGTTTTTCAACCCTTTGGTTGAAGTTCTTGGAGTATCACAAGCCCCTTTCACAGCTTGTGTGATCCATTTGATCCACCCCTTCGCTTCCATCGATTTCTGTCCAGCAACCTGAGCTTCTCGGTGAAAGACAGTCCACCCTTGGTTCTTACATCATCTGGTATCAGAGCTTAAAGCTCATGCTCATCAGGTTGATTCTATCCTTTTGTTTTTGGCGATTTTTCATTGTTTTGTGCAACAGCTTTTGGCTTTTGATTGTGTTTCTTTTTCTTTCCCCTGAGGTTCTCGGTAAGAAGGAGAAGAATCAAGTCACATACCACAAACATCCTACAAAAAAAAAAATCAGGTTCTATCATTCCTTGTTCTTTTTTTTTTCATAATTCAATAAAATAGAAGAATTTTGTTTGTTTCATTGCTTGTTTGTTGCTAGAAATTTTTTTGAAGAAAAAAAAAGAAAAAAATATTGTTTAGGTTGTTTTAAATTAACTAAGGTTTTTATAACACTCACCTAGAACACATTCACCATACTTGAAATCCATAAGAAGCTTGTGTGTTTTGTTTGTCTTGTGCAAGTTTTGGTCTTAGTCCTTCTAGTAGAGCCACATTTGCTTGTTAGGTTTAGCCTTGAGTCGAGCTTGAGTCCCAAGCCGCATTAGGTTTAGCTTAGCAGCCCACCAATCCGCTAGTCCTAGTACCATAGTTCCGCGTTCCAGTCCTAGCTCGCCAACTCGCTAGTTCTTTCTGTCCCGCATAGCCCCATAGACTGTTTCGTGAGTTGTCTAGCCGTTAGGTAGTCTTACGTCCAGGTTTAGGTTTAGCGAGTCAGTTCACAGTTCCCCCGTATCCTTCGTGTCGTTAGTTGGTTTAGGTCTAGGTTAGATAGCGCGTCCAGGGCCTCCCCCGTTCCATGTCTCAGCCTGGGCTCCCATACGATAGCTTAGGTCCGCGTTGTCCAAGGCGTCTAGTCCGCGAACCAGCCTGCAACTCGAGTCATTAGGCGGCTAGGTTTGCATAGCTCATCTTAGTGTATAGGTTCTTAGCTCTAAGTTTTTAGGAAGTTTCCCCAGCATTTAGACAGCATATTAGATAGTTTCCATAATTTTTCTAAGCTAGGAATTAGTTTAGGAAATTTTCTAGATTCTCTTAGGTAGTTTTCCAAATTTTAATAGACATTTAATTAGTTTTCCTTTTTAGTTTTAGGAAGTTTACATTTAGGAAATAGGCATTAGTTAGTTTTCCTTTTAGTTTTTAGGAAAATTCCTTTTAGAAAATAAGAAATAAGTAGATTTTCTCTTATGTAGTATAGTTTCCATTTTATTAGATTAGACAATTAATTTATGATCTTTCATTTAGGAGGTTTCCCATTTTAGTCTTAGGCCATTTTTAGATTTAGGAAATTTTCATTTTCTTTGATTGTTTTCTTTTTGTGTTTATTTAGTTTTCAATTTATTTTATAAAAAAAATAAAATAAAAATAAATCTGTGGAATTTTTCCATTTAATGAAAGTTTTCAAATCTTGCAAGTTTCCTTTTCAGGAAACTTTCTTTTTAAAAAAAATTTCTTTTTCTCGGAATAGGAAATATGTCAGGGAATGACGAGTCCACGTCTGGGCAGCCCATTCAGACTATGATGCAGCTGTTGAAAACTTTGACTGCCCAGATGTCAACCTTCACGACTCGCCTCGAACATTTAGAGTAGCCCGCGTCTGCACCTGCCGCACCCTATCACCACGATCGATCACCCATGGGTCAACATCAATACTACGACGAGCCTCCACCACCACCTCGTCCACCAGTACACTATCCCGAGGTTAAGATGAGCCCACCTCCTTTTTCGGGAAAACTTGATCCAGAAGAGTACTTAGACTGGCAGAGACGAATGAAGCTCCTTATTGAGTACTACAACTACGACGATCCCCGCAAAGTCGCCCTAGCAACGACGCAATTCACTGACCATGCACTGGCGTGGTGGGATAGAGAAGTCACCGCTCGCAGGAGAGCTCGGATGGGTCCTTTGAACTCATGGGTCGAACTCACCCAGATCATGAGACGACGCTACGTCACTTCCACCGCGAGCTTCAGCGACGTTTCCGACATCTCACACAAGGAAGCAAGACGGTGTCCGAATTCTTCGATGAATTCAAACATCTACGCAACCAACTCGATGTAGACGAGTCCGAGGAGAGCCTTATGGCCCAGTTCATCGACGGCTTGCACGAGTCCATTGCAAGAAAGATAGAATTGCAGCCATATCACGACCTAGGCGAGTTGTTCCACCTAGCAGTCCAGATCGAGAAGTGCCATAAGCGTAAACTTGCCACACCTTCTCGACCCAAGAACACGTGGAACACTGGTTCCAAGCCATTCGAGAGGACGACTCAGGCCATTGACCCATGACAGCTCAGCCCCCAGACCAGCTCCACCCGCCCCAATACCGTCCAGTACCACGACCCTGACCCAGCCTCAGCGGAGCAGCGAGATCGTATGTTTTAAATGTAAAGGCAGAGGAGACATGTCTCGGGAATGTCCCACTCAACAAACAATGGTACTCACTGCTTCCGGAGACTATGAATCGGAAGACAAACAAGAGGAGCCATCATTTCCGACACACCACCAGTCCGACGAGGACATTGAGTAAGCCGATTCTGGAGAAATGCTCATGATCCGACGTGTTCTCAGCTCGAGATTCGAGCCAGAAGAAGAAGAGCAGCGAGAGAACATTTTCCACTCTAAATGTACAATACTTGGAAAAGTGTGCTCGTTGATCATCGACGGAGGGTCCTGCACCAACGCCGCCAGTAAATACATGGCGGAGAAACTGGGATTGCCTGTGACCAAGCATCCCAAACCCTACAAGGTCCGATGGCTGAACAACAAGACGGAGTTGTACATCTCAGACTAACTTAAGGTCTCTTTCAGCATCGGCAGATACCAGGACCATGTCACCTGTGATGTCGTCCCGATGTCAGCTGGACATCTTCTACTCGGACGACCTTGGCAATTTGACTGAGAGACTACGCATAACGGACGAACAAAATTCTATTCTTTCGTGCACGACAAGCGTAGATACAACCTCACACCAATGTCTGCACACGCCGTTCAAGTGATGCAATCAAAGATGGCAAAAGATCAACACGCCCGAAAGGAGAACTTCTTAATAAATATGGCAGACATGCGGAAAGCCACTTGCACCCAGGGCACTCATGTCGTATTAATGCTCTACAGATAGAGACTCCACCCGACTAGCACAAAGTCATCATTGCCTGCCGAGATCCGTGTCCTGCTAGACAAGTATGCCGACGTCTTTCCGGAGGAAATTCCAGCCGGCCTCCCACCTATCCGAGGGATCGAGCACCACATTGACTTTGTTCCCGGAGCTCAGTTACCCAACCGTCCTGCCTACAGAGTTAACTCTGAGGAGGCTAAAGAGCTAGAACGACAAGTCCAGGACCTCATGGCTCAAGGCTACGTTCGAGAAAGCCTCAGCCCTTGTGCCGTTCCAGTTCTTCTAGTACCGAAGAAGGACGGAAGCTGGAGGATGTGTGTAGACTGTCGCGCCATCAACAACATTACTATCTCTCTTAGTAACAAATGTGAAGGGAGATAGTTATTTATACTATTCTAATCTAGGCTTGTTTGGATATAAGGATTGCCTTATACATTAATGGCTACAAGGATAACATAACACTAGAACACAAACAAGCCTTAGACACTCCCTTTTGACATTAACATTTCACGCCTTTATACATGAATTAAAAGCTTTCATCTTTCATCATTTCTTCTTCATTCCAACACTCCCCCTCAAGCTTAAGACATGGAAAATGCCTAAGCTTGCAACCATGAAGCATTACCTCATTAAAAACCTAGAAAAGGAAAACCCAATTGGGACAAAACCTTTTCTAGAGAAAAAGAGTATAACACTCCATGTTAGGATCATTGGTGTGGAATGGACTGCTTTGAAGCTTCTTATAAGTCTGGTCCATTTCTCCCCCTTTCTTTTAACTGCTTGTCTATAAGAGGTGATTTTGATCCAACTTTCTCAAAGCTTTCAAGTTTAACCTGTTTCACATACACATATACATGCATGTATCAATTCTCACAAGATAAACCAATGCATTATATTATAAGAATGATTTTTAACTTCCCTTTTTATAAATCTAGACCAGTCTGGTTCTTAAAAGACTCCATATTAAGGTCTTTGGATTCATCATGATCACATGGTTCTCTTATGGATTCATCATGATCACATGGTTCTCTTCCCTTATATGTTTTGGATCCACTTTGGCTAGTTTCATTTTGCTTCACTTTTCTACTTTCAATAAGCCTAACTCAAGAGAATAAGATTGTAGAATTAGGCTTGAGTAGAGTAAGCACACTTATCTCCTAATACACTTTCCAACCATGCTTCCACTAAATGATGTAGGGTAACTCATGCTTATGATTGTTTTCCATCACTTCCTGATCTAAAACATCATAGCAACTCAAAAATAAAGATTAGTATTCCAGAACTTGAATAAGATCAAGTCTGGTATCAAGTGTAATATCTAGTCAAATTCTCAACCTAAAATCATAGAATTAAAGAACTTATCCTAAATAGAACCTTTGATGAGATAATTTTGTCATGAGGTGATTCATCACTTTCCACCAGCTTACTCCTTCTCCATGAGATTTGGTAGCTTGATGGCCATTGGTTCTATCCTCATTTGATGACAGAAGAATTGGATGACCTTATTCACAACCTCCATTAGAAAATCAGACTGAGCACACTTCTTGTGCTTACTTTCCAAGGCAATCATCTTGGAATAACCATGATCCAGTATGAAACCTTGTCCATACATGAACTGTATGAAACACATGAAAACAATAGAGCAACACGGCCATGTACCATGTACCAGCGAGGACTGACCAGCATCATGTGCCAACTTGTTAACTTGGGCCAGCTTCATGTGCCTCCTTGTCACAGCCAGCTTGTTCTAGATTATATGCTCATTTTCTTTCCCCCCCCACAAGCTTGACACTAAGAATAAGAGTCAAGTTTGGAAGAATGAGCATACACAGAATGAATGTCTCAAAGTGGTCTTCTTTATCCTTTAAACATAAAGAAGAACATAGTAAGTATCTGTGAAATGATTTGAAAATTAAGAGATTTGAAGTATTGAAGAATATGAAGAATAAAAGATTTGGAGATTAAAAGTATAAGTGATGAAGAATTATAGAGAATTATGATGTATGTCAAGGTGAATTTTGGATTCATCTAGGTTCTAAATGCAATGCATAGTCTTCCTAGGTTCTCTTTCATCTTATGAACATTTCTAAATGAGAAAATCCAATCAATCAATCAAAGAATAAGTAGAAGGTTTAGAGATAGCCTTTGCAAAGACTTTGATAAGCCTTTGTGAGTTTCTTCCTTTGTGATTGATTATGATCTGAACTTTCAGCATGTGTGCTTTGTTGATTTTCTTTTCAAGCACACACCAAAGGTCACCTTACTCCATGGGAGAGCTGATTCATCACATTCCACCAGTATTTCCTCTCCACTCCTTGTGGTGGCTGTTCTTGGTGGCTATTGGTTCTAACTTTTTCTCCATGTGTTGTGCCTTTTTCACTTGCTCTCTTTTGCCTTTGTTAGACTATAAAGCAAAACATCAACTCCCATCTTAAGTCTTTGAACCTGTTGAGAATAGGCAGATTCTAAACAAAAGATAGTGAGTGAAAGAGATTGATTAAGAGTAACCAAACTTAATTTTAAACACTGCCTAAGGACTTTTGGATTCAACATGCCTTCTTAAACTTATTTTCCTAAGTAAAAGACAAGGTTCTCTTCCCCTAGGATCAATGCAATTCATGAACAAATGATTCATCTAGCTAAACTAGGTTCAAAATGTCCCATTTTACCAATTTCTAAATACATGAACAAAACTCAATAAAATTCATGATTTACTAACCACCTAGATATCGAATTTCCTAGAGTTCTAACTCACACAACCATCAATGAAATCAATAAAATAGTTGGATAAGAGTTTAGAAATAGCAGACTTTGATACTAGGTCTTTGCATTTGAGTTTAGGAACTGGTTCTGATCTAGGCACTCCCTTTTATTATGTTGCTTTCAAAATGTCTTTGGTGGTTTTGTCTTGATACATCTGATACTCTGTGTGATCCTCGTGTTAATATGTTGATATCTGTAGCTGAATAGTTTGGATATCCAGTGAAGCTTGCCATGAGTTGGAAAGGGAACGATCCTGGCATCAGCAGAAGTTCTTTTCTTCAATTACTTGCTTTAAGATAGACATAGCGATTGTCTCATCTTCTTGAAGAGTCAAATCTCATTCAGAGCCCGGCCCAATTGTCTTTGTTTTGCATTGCCAGAATGTTCCCGATGGATCATTTGAGAACCTGTGGTTTTGATTCTCATCTCGTGCGTGCTCAACAAGTGTAAGTACATCAGCAATCAAACCACTCATTGCACAACCTGTCATCACTTTCGCTATTTCTGCTACTGAACACAGTCATGGATACGTCTTCACAGGTGACAGCATCGGTATGACTTGAAAAATCAGTCATGTTCAAGTCCTTCTCACACTCTCTCTTTATCGAGCTGAACACCATAACCAGCTCCAGCTTCACTTCTATCTTCTTCCTAAAGCTTCCTTGCGATTCTCTCCTCTTCATCACAAGGACTAGCCGCATGGTTAGGAGTAAAAGCAGAATACTCCCTTTTCTCCAGATCTGACATCATTTTACGCCTCCCATGGCCTGGTATTCATAAGCTTGATAACCAGCACCAACTATTTTGCTCTGCGGTTCTGCTTCACAAAATGTTCTCGTTGCTGCAACAGCTCCATATTTTGTAGCCATTACAATAAGAGCAGAGCATTTCTTCTTGGTACTCCTGATGACAACATCTTCAACGTCACCAATGGATTAAAGGCATCTGTAGATGACTCAGAAAACTTCGTTTGATCAGAGGAAAAGAGCTTCCGTCGAGTAGGTGAATTAAGGAACCTTTGCGGATATCAATATTAGATTTCTTCTCGACTGCAAGAACAACTCCTTTTGTCTTTAAGCTAATTGTTGTATAAGCACGCCTATAGGTTGATTTCTTCGGAAGAAAATGTGTTGATTCCTCTGTCATACTCAGTCCTAGTAAGAAACATCTTCGTTATCCAAGAAAGCCTCTTGCATGGGAAATCAATTAACAGACTCTCCCTCAATGAGTAGTTTCTTGCCAACCAAATCAATAACCTAACTCCTTTCAACTAACAAAATCAAATTCTAACAGTCCTTATCCAATCCAACAAGATTAATCAATCCTAAATTTCAAATTTATTCAAGGTTTAATCCTAAATTTTAAAGATTCCTTCATTTTAAAATTTCAAGAAATTAACAAGGTAATCAAGAAAATCCATCTTGAATTCTTAAACCTATCAGATTGAAGTCAAAATTTGTGGGGACACTCACAAGATACTAATAAAACTTTCTAGAATCGAAGAATTAAAGAAAACTGAGAAAATATTAGAATTATATCACCAGGATCTTGATATAGGTGATTTTGGATGTCTCTGAAGAAAACTTCAAGAAAATCCTTCAAACTGAATGGAATTGAGTTCTTCTTTCTTTAAACAGAAACTAGACTCGACGGGCTTGTGTTTAGGATTTAGAAAAACACCATTTGATGAAGAATCAACGTCGGGGTGACCTGGGAAATATGGAGGTTCGCGGCGGAGACACTCGCGAAGGACCTTTGCAAGAAAATTCGTAACTTATTCCCTGGGTCAAATGTTGATATCAAAATGGGTGTGGCTTCAGAACTCGCCGATGTACAATCCAGAGAAAGCAGATCTTCAAAAGGAGTCGTGGTTTGGCTGGAAATTGCGTTACAAGATGATGTCTGATTTCAACTAAGAAAAGGATGAAGAACAAGAAGATTTCTTCTTGAATCAATGAATGAATGATGAATTTTACCCATATTTGATGCAACCTGGCTCTGATACCTTGAAAGAATGATAGATTTAGATTCACCATTGATCAAAAGAATAGAGAGAGAGAGTTTTAGAGGCAAGAGAATGAGAGAAAGGATATTTTATTCATAATGAGAGAATTATTTCTCTTAGTAACAAATGTGAAGGGATATAGTTATTTATACTATTCTAATCTAGGCTTGTTTGGATACAAGGATTGCCTTATACATGAAAGGCTACAAGGATAACATAACACTAGAACACAAACAAGCCTTAGACACTCCCCTTTGACATTAACACTTCACGCCTTTATACATGAATTAAAGGCTTTCATCTTTCATCATTTCTTCTTCATTCCAACACAGGATTGGCCCACACCGACGAATGCCAGCCAGGTCCGCAGTTTCCATGGACTCGCCAGCTTCTACAGATGGTTTGCCGAGAATTCAGCACAATAGCTGGTCCATTGACCTCGACGATAAAGAAGAATCAAGACTTTCGTTGGGAACCCAAACAAGATAAGTCTTTCAAGCTTCTGAAGTAACGCCTCATCCACGCCCCAGTCCTAGTTCTGCCGGACTTCACTCAGACATTCGAGGTCGAGTGTGATGCCTCAGAGAACGGCATTGGAGCCGTTCTCACAGAAGGCGGACGACCTGTCGCCTACTTCAGTGAGAAGTTAAGTGGAGCTGCACTAAACTGTCCGACATACGACAAGGAGATATATGCCCTCGTCCGCACCTTGGAGACTTGGCAGCATTATCTGCTTGCCCGGGAGTGCGTCATTCACACTGACCATCAGACACTCCAGCACCTCAGAGGACAGTCTAGATGAAGAAGAGACATGCCCGTTGGTTGGAGTACATCGAGACCTTTCCATACGTCATCAAGTATAAGAAAGGAATGGACAACATTGTCACTGATGCCTTATCTCGTCGATACAGTCTGATTTCAGTCATGGAGTCAAAAGTTATGGGCTTCGAGATGATCAAAGAGTTGTACGCTGACGATGCAGATTTCTCTCAGGCTTACCTAGAGCACGACAAGGGCAACTACAGCCGCTTCTTTCTTCACGCCAGGTTCCTCTAAATACAAACGACTTTGCATTCTGAGAGGATCGATTCGAGAGCTGCTTCTCAGAGAGGCCCACAGTGGAGGTCTCAGGGGTCACTTCGGCATTGACAAGACCTTAAGCATTCTTAAGGAACATTTTTATTAGCCCATCAGCAACGAGATGTAGAGGCACACTGCACCAGATGTCTTATCTGCAAGAGGGCTAAATCCAAGATGCATCCGCAATGCCCTTACATGCTGTTACCAGTCCTATCCGCGCCCTGGACAAACATTTCCATAGACTTCTTCTTAGGCCTGCCGAAGATCAACCACAATGACTTCATCTTTGTCGTGGTCGAACGATTTTCTAAGATGGCACACTTCATCGCTTGCAACAAGACCAACGACGCAAGCCAGAGTGCCGACCTGTTATTCAAGGAGATAGTACGACTGCACGGACGATCGTATCTGACCGTGACACCAAGTTCCTGAGCCACTTCTGGTGAGCATTGTGGCAAAAATTGGGCACCAATCTGCTGTTCTCGACCGCATACCATCCGCAGACTGACGGAAAGACCGAAGTTGTCAACCAGACCTTATCCCAGACCCTGAGGGCAACAATTGGTCGCAACTTGAAGAATTGGCTGGAGTGCCTTCGGTACGTCGAGTTCACATACAACAGGGCTACGCATTCCGGCACGAAGCGTTCTCCATTTAAGGTCGTCTACGGCTTTAACCCGACCACTCCTATCGAGTTCACACCCATACCATTGGGCGATACCATCAACTTGGAGGGAGAAGCAAAGGCAGACTACATCAAGCGACTTCATGCAGAGACCAAGGCAAACCTGGAACAACGGAACAATCAAAACATCAAGAACGCCAACAAAGGCCGCATGCACATGGTTATCAAGGAGGGAGATTGGGTTTGGCTACATCTGCGACCGGAGAGATTTCCCCAGTGACAGAAGAGCAAGCATGCACCCCGGGGAGTTGGTCCATTCCGCGTCCTTCGGTAAATTAACGACAACGCCTACCAGCTCGAACTTCCAGGTGAGTATAACGTCTCTAGTACTTTTAATGTTTCTTACTTAGAGTTGTTTGATGCAGGTGAGGACTTCTCTTTGGAGACCAATGCACTTCAAGAGGGAGGGAATGATGAGGACATCGAGCCAGCCATTGCACCGATCATTAGGAGACAAGCTCAGCATGCTCCTGGAGAGTAGAACCGGAGAGGACCCCGAGCTGACCATACCGACCAGCCTGCCTCCAGGTGAGCTGTCCCAGCCGACCAGCACCCACATGTCCGACCCGACCAGTTCGTCTCACGCGTCCACGACCAGTCCAAGCCCTGACCCATTCCAACTAGACAAGGAACCATGGAGGTTCCTTCTAGAAGACTCTTCCTCCTCCAGTGTCTTTACCATTACCATTCGGTAGAGACACCAAAAGTCGTGCTAGGAAATTGTACTCTTTTTCCTATCTTCGGTTTTATCCCACTGAGTTTTTCGAAGAAGTTTTTAATGAGGCAATACTCTTAGTGCACAAGGCAGTGAAGATTTGTTCACAATTCCACTTCATTCACAAGTCATCCTGCGAATTCTATGTCTAAGTGTTATTGGGCTTTCAATCTTATTTCTATTCTTTTTAGACTAAGTGTTTAATTGGGTTTAAGTTATGTTGACTAATTAGGGCCCATTTTCTATTTAGTTGCCAATAAGTGAACTACATGTTGTTTTAATTCTTGTAAGGCTAAACGCCTTGTAGTTTAGCCTAAGTTGTAACAAGGCATTATATAAGCTTTTTGTCTATATTTTAATGAAATAACAAGTATTTTGACAAAACATAAAGACTACTGTCTAAACCTAAACAGCCGCCAAGCAAGTCCCCCTTGCTGCAGCCGTGTTCTTTAACCCTTTGGGTGAAGTTCTTGGAGTATCACAAGCCCTTTTCACAGCTTGTGTGGTCCCTTCGATCCACCCCTTTGCTTCCATCGATTTCTGTCCAACAACATGAGCCTCTCGGTGAAAGACAGCCCACCCTTGGTTCTTACATCATGATCTTTAGCCATTTTTAACTGCATTTCTTGCACCTTCTGAGGGGTCATGGGTACCAGATTATACTTTTTTTATTGTCGTGGATGAAGGAGTAGAGGTTGGTGCGTCCATTATGCATAGTTTCTCTGTCGAATTGTCATGGACGACCAAGTAAGAGATGTCCAGCTTGCATCGGTACCACATCACGCGAAATCTGAACCTTATATATGCCTATGCTGAAATCGACCTTGAACTGATCAGATATGTAGAGTTCGGTCTTGTTGTTGAGCCATCTCAAACCTGTAAGGGAGTGGATGTCTGAATTTTGGAAGACCAAGTTTTTTGACCATGTACTGACTGGCGGCATTTGTACATGATCCACCATTGATGATTAATGAACATATCTTCCCTTGGATGGTGCACTTAGAATGGAAGATGTTCTCTCTTTGCTCGACTTATTCAAGCTCAAACCTCGTGTTCAAAACTCTGTGAATCATTAGTAGCTCTCCTGCATCAGCATATTCCATTTCTTCATCAATTCGAGGGCTGTTTATCGGTTCAGCTTCTTCCACTTCATCCCCTGATTCGTACTCTCCAGATGGCGTGATGATCATCATTCGTTGATTATGACAATCTCGGGACATGTGCCCTCGTCCTTGACACTTAAAACATGCAATGTCTCTGCTGCGCTGTTGCTGTTGCGGCTGTTTGGTCAACGGGGCTGCGGGTCAAGGGGCGGTCGGATCGGCTTTAAGAGCAGTCCGGTCGTCGATGGCATTTATTTTGAAGCGTTGATCTCCTGCGTTTGAACTCCTTTCAAATTGTTTGGATCCAACACTCCAATTGGTCTTAGGTCTTGACTGATTGGTGTTTCGTCGTTTGTTAGACTGCTTTGTCTGGACTGCCAAATAGAACAACTCTTCTAGATCATGATACGATTGACGTTTTATTTCTTTGGCAATCTGGTCTTGCAGACCATCCAAAAACTGCACCATTAAGCTTTATGTTGAGTCTTCGATCTCAAGTCTGTTCCTTAGATGCTCATATTCATCGAAGTACTCTTCTACGCTTCTTGCGCCTTGGGTTAGACGTCTGAATATGCGCTGTAATTCCCGGTGGAAGTGCGGAGGAACATATCGCTTCCTCATCAGCAAACTCAGATCCGTCCAAGACGTTATTGGACCGTAAGGTCCTCTCCTTCTCACGGCCATTTCACGATCCAACCAAGTTAGGGTGTGGTCCGTAAATTTTGCGGTGGCTAAGGCTACATTCTTCGGATCTTCATAATGATAGTAGTCAAAAAGTAGTTTCATCCATCTTTCCCAGTCACGATACTCTTCGGGGTTCAGTCTCTCGGGGATTCATCTGGAAATCATGGTGCGCTGGTGGCACCTGTCTGGCAGGCTGTCGCGGTTCATCGTAATACGATTCACGTCCAATTCCCCGGTTGGATGCCTCAGGAATATCAGATCTCCGGGGTGGTCCGGGTTGTTCAGAACGGTCCAATCAAGCGGTGAATGTTGCGATATGTGCAGTGAGGTTTTGTAGCATCTGCATCATGTCATTGTTCTGATTGGAAGGCTCTTCTCTACCTGACATGATTTCCCTTCTAGGAAAGGAAATTTTATCGAAAGGAAAAGTTTCCGGAAATGAAAACTTACGAGAGAGAAAAAAAAATAGAAATGGAAACTTCTAGAAAGAAGAGATTTCCTATTCCTTTTTCTGTTATTATTATTATTATTATTTATATATATATATATATATATATTTAAATGTAATAATTAATGATGTAGAAAAATAAAAATAAAGATAAAAATAAATAAAAAATATAGAAAATTAATTATGCAGTCTAAAAAAAATTTCCTAAAATGCAACAAGAAATATATCCAATTATTAAATATAAAATTTTCTAAAACTAAAAATGGAAAATATCCTAATATTTAAATACAAATTTCCTAAAACTAAGAATGAAAAACATCCTAAGTTTTAAATATAAAATTTCCTAAAACAAAAAATAGAAAATATCCTAAGTTTTAAATATAAAATTTCTAAAGTAAAAATAGAAAATATCATAAACTTTAAATACAAATATTTTTTAAAATTAAAAAAATACCCGAGACTTTAAAAGCAAAATTTCCTAAACTCTAGATGCAAATAAACAAAACTTTAGATTAAAAGGAAACTTTACCTAAAACTAAAAAAACTATGAACCTAGACTAGACACTAAAACACAGAACGTGATACACTAACACACAGGACAATGCAAAGACGAAGACGAGACTTACGTGAATGCAGCAAGGAAATATGTGACATGCAACGTGAGTGTTCTGTTAACTAATGACACATGTATGATGAAGCAAACACAAACGACCGTGCACAAAACTAAACAACAAACGCGAGACACATATGGGACCTAGAAAACAACCTAAGCCACGACTTAAAAAAAAAATAATAATAAAAAAATAAAAGAACACGCAACCTAGGGCTCTAAGGCGAGACGCAGATGAAGATGAAGGTGACACAAGCAGATAATCATGCAACTTATAATATGTGATATGAGCTTGACAAGGGATTGTTAGAATACCATGCAAGGAGTCACGTGAATGAATCACTCATGCAACAGCAAGGTACCCTAATTTATTTACGTATGGTGATGCAACAAGGGCAAGTCTTTGATAAAAACGTGAGGATACCTCCAGACGAAGCACAAATATTCAAAGCATACACAGACGATATAATCAAGCTGGTGTGTTACTAGTTAATATCCTAGATTCGTTTCAAAAACATTTTTTTTTGCTCCTTCTCCCTCACCTTATAAGAAGAAGAATGAAGAAAAATCAAAAGCTAATAGTGAAAATAATATAAGAACTATAAAAAAAAATAACAAGGATATATAACTTAATACTTAGAAGCTTTTCAGCTCTGATACCAGATGATGTGAGCTTGGGTGGTGGGCAACTTTAAACTAATATAATCGAGGCTCTCGGAAGCAAAGAGATGGAATGGTGGATTGAACAGGACCACACGATTTGCGGAAGACTCGTGATATACCAGAAGTATCGTTTCTTAAGGGAAGAATTCGCCAATCTCAAGAGAGAAGGTGGCAGCCGTTTTTGAATATTCAAAGACTTAGGGTTGTTGCATAAAAGTTGTGTGTTTTTCATTAATGAAAATGTTAGGCTTATATAGCCTTCCTTAGGTTAAACAACAAGCTTTTTAACCAAAACTACAAAGCGTTTAAAATAAAACCACATGAAGTTTGGGCTGATGGAAACAAAATGGGCCAAGGCCAATAACTTAAACAAAATAAAAGTAAATGTGCTTAAGACCTTTAATACTTAGTCTAAAAGATAGATTTTAGATGAAGTCTTGTGACGGATGATGGTGAGTGAACAAGTCTTCATCTTCGTGCATGCCAAGGGTGTTGACTCATTAAAACCCTCTTCGGAAAACTCAGTGGGACAAAACCGAAGATAGGAAAAAGATTACAATTCCTTAACACGTCTTTGGGGTCTCTACCGAATGGTAATGGTAAAGACACTGGAGGAGGAAGTGTCATCAGACAACAGTCTCTATGGCGTCTGATCGAGCTGGAATGGGCCTTGAGACTTGTCTGGTGGGCCTTTGGGTGGAAGCTGAGGAATCATCCGTTGTGCATGCTCCACATATTGGATGAACTTAAGACCAATGGTTTTGGCCTTGCTCCACATTATTGGTCCTTGCAAGAACAGTACTGAAACCTCTAAGACGTGGAGCCCACAAACGATGGTGTCCGAAGTGTTACAAGTGAGTGGGAGTTGAACTCGTACAAGTGTGGAATCATGTGGACTCAAACTTTCAAGGGTAATGGTATAGGTATACAGCAAGGAAGTTGCATTCTGTTAGCGGGGATGCTTTTTATATTACAATATCTAGAATATGGTGATACATTAGGAGAAGCTTAAAATAATCGATTTGGTTATCTATATCTCAAAAGTGTACTTATCTTTCCCATGTCACATTATGAGAACAGCAAAACTGAGCATGCTTAAGGTGGAAATTTTTTAAGATTTGTGACTTATTATAAAAAAAAATTTTAGTACCGTGTGAGTGAGGATAAAGCACAAAGAAAAATTATTATGGTGATCTGCATGGTCAATAAACAAGCATTTTAAGTCTTCCATAGTTGTCTATTGGCCGTCGGACAGACGAGAGAGGGCGTGGGGGATCTAGGGACGGTAGCGGTGGAAGCATTACAGTATTATCACCAAAGATTGGAAGGTTACAGTATAAGTTTCATGGAGAAGAACTATACTAAAATAAAATAAAAGGAGTTTATTGTTGTCACTTGATGTGAGTCAGGTTTTACCTAACTCTACTTCCTACAAAAATACAAAAATGAGGTAAATATAAATGTGATTGATCTACAAATACCAAGCGATGCACTATAAATTTAGGGGAATTGAGTTAAGCTAAGGTGATGAGGTTGTTTGTTTGTAGGCTGAGAATGGAATTGTGATAAGCTATTAAATGAACTCATAAGTAAAGAGATGTGAAATCATTTGAGAAAAAGGTAGGCATCATGGAAATCGCAGGGTTGAAAGATCAATCAATCAGATGAATTTAACAAGAGAAAATCGATAAGTAGTGTTTTAGAATTCAAAACAAGCTTGGTAAATTGATCTACTTCCTCAGAACCAATTACTATATTTAAAAAGCTTATACTACTCAACTTATGCAGGTAAATAAGCAATCACACCAGTCAAAACTTGATTTTGTTCACAAAGCCTCACAATTTTACTTCCATAGGTTATGATGTTTTGCTCAACCAAACTAAGTCAGGTATAAAACAATATTTTCGCTGAGTTTATTAATCTAATAAGCAGAAACTAGATGGTCAATCAAGAAAGAAGCAATGACACAAATTTGGATGAAAAACTTTATCAAATATCTCAAATCTAGCAACCTAACAATCAATCTATGAATTCTCTTTGGAAACCAGTAACCTAGAAAGTGAACTACTCAAACATGGACGTGGATAACAAGCCCATAGATGAAATAGAGTAATTCATAATTGAAATTTGATAAAAGAGATAAAGGGTTTCAAAAATCTTCTCTATATATAAAGTACAAAGCGAGATCTCCTCTTTGGAAGTTTTTAAATTGAAAACAATGAAGAATCCTCTAAGATAAATGAAAGCCACAAATCTAGTATTTCTCTGATGTATTTTATGGTATTCTAATATGTTGTGTCTAAACTCTATGCTAAAAGAAAGTATTAAACTATCTGAAGTCATATAAGGTTAGGAAAAGAGCACAAAAGATTTTTTCTGTTGGTTTAAAACTTTTTAGTTCATTTATAACGTGTCTTGATACTTCTGGGTTTCCATAGAGTCTTCTTCTTGGATTTAGATGAAGCTTGAACAAAGCCAAGTGATGTGGGTTGAATCCATAACTTATCTTTCCGTGGGTTTCTCTTTAGGGCCAGAAATACATTTCTTTACTAAATCAGATGTAATTTTTCAACCATAGCTCTAAATGGTTTTATTCCACTGGTATAGTAAATATAATTCACAGGGCTTCGTCATCACCAAATTTGGTTAAATAAATTGATATAGGCGCATATTAGGCTAGTTTATCTTAGCATTCTGCATAATTTGACACCATTTACTCATTTATTTAGCTCTAACTTAGAATAGTTTGTCTCATTTATGTCTTTTAGTGCTTAGGACCATACATTTGCATACTTGGTTTATTTTGAGCTGTTTTCAGGTGCTTTAGAGCCTTTTGATGGAGTTTTTGGAATGGGTGTGAGAAGAGATGAATCGGATTCTGTGGAGAAGGATTTGCAGGGCAGAGAGAACACAGGAGACAACCATGGTTGATGTTGAGGCTGATAAAAGGCGCACCCACATATTCAAATCCCTGTGACAAAAATATCGACTACGTGCCTGATGTCGTACCTGATGTTTTTGCGCGACAGAACTTTATTTTTATTTTAATCCAGTTCGGTTTAGGTTAACCTACTTTGGTTTAACTTAAGTACAAATACTAAACCTAAGGGTTTCAAAAAAGAGAGTTTTTCTTTTGTATTTTCAACTTTTAAACAAAAGGCGGCTGAGAGAGATTTGGAGATTTTCTCTTTGAACCTCTTTGTAATCCATTGAAGACAGTTTGACTAATCCTTTATCCCTAATCTCTTATTTTTTCTTTTATGTTTCATTTTTTCATCAATTTGATTTGCTTTTTAATAATTATGTGTGAGTAGTAATCTGAATGGTATAGGGATTGTTAGATTAAGGATTCAATGATGATTGATTTATGCAAAAGTTATTAGAACCTTCTTTATTATTATGAAAAATGTTAGGTTTAGTTTGAGAGAGTGAATTTTGATCCTAGGATATTCACCGCCTGAGAGGTGTCGATGAAATTCAGAAGTAGGTTATTAAAGAGCATATTGATCATGCAGCCCTAAAGTATTTGATAAGAAGAAAATGCTAAACCAAGGTTGTTGTCCTGGATTTTTGTGCTTCAAGAGTTTGATGTGGAGATAGTTGATAAGAAAGGAACTGAGAATGGGGTTGAAGATCATTTATCACGACTAAGGATTAATGAATGTATCCCAATTGATGATTCATTGCCGGAGGAGCAGATTATGTTATCCAAGCGTTCATGAAATCAAACTAATTGTGGAGGAATTTTATGCTGTGGAAAGGCTTAAAGAGGACATACCTTGGTATGCAAACTTTGTTAACTATAAACCCTGTGGAGCAGAACCACCTAACCTTGATAGGTATGACTGCAAAAAGTTCTTTAAGGAAGTGGTTCGCTACTTCTAGGGCGAACCATATTGTATAGGCAACGTAAGGATAGGCCGTTCCAGAGATGCATTCCAGAAGAAGAGATCCCTGGTATACTCTTTCACTGTCATGGGTCATGTTATGCAGGGCATCTTGCCATATTTAAGATGGTCACGCGAGTGTTGCTTGAAGATTTTGGTGGCCTACACTATTAAGAGACGTGCATGAGTTCATTTCTAAATATGATGATTGTCAGCACCAAGGCAACATTGGGAAAAGACAGAAGATGCCTCAAAACTTCATTTTAGAAGTTTAAGTCTTTGATGTTTGGGGTATAGATTTCATGGGACTCTTTCCTTCATCCTACAACATTCTCTATATTTTGGTAGCTGTGAACTATGTATCTAAATGGGTTGAGGCAATTGCGAGTTCTACCAATGATGCCAAAGTAATTATTAAGCTGTTTAAGTCAATAATCTTCCAATGATTTGGTGTGACACAGGTTGTGATGAGTTATGGAGGGAGTCATTTCATCAATAAAGTTTTTGAGAGCCTTATACGCAAGTATGGTGTAAAAAACAAGGTGGTTACCCCCTATCATCCACATACTTCAGAGCAAGTTGAAGTTTCTAACAGGTAAATTAAGGAGATACTAAGAAATTAGCTCAAAAAGCTCCAAAGAACTGGTCAAAAAGGTTAGATGATGCACTATGGGCATACCGGACTGCGTTTAAGTCACCTTTGGCTACAACACCTTTCAACATGTTGTATGGAAAACCTGCCACCTTCCAGTTGAGCTCAAGTAAAAAGCTATTTCAGCAACCAAGCTTATGAATTTTTATCTGAAATCTGCATCAGAGAAGCGCTTAGTTCAACTGAAAGAGTTAGATGAGATGCGTCGTGACGCTTATGAAATTTCTAAGATCTATAAAGAAAAAGCAAAAGTTTTTAATGACAAGAAGATAGTGCAGAGAAATTATAAAGAAAGGGATCAAGCGTTATTGTTCAATTTCAGACTGAAATTTTTTCTAGGAAATCTTAAGTCAAGATGGTCAGACCATATTGTTGTCAAGAAGGTTCAACTATTTGAATGAAGAAGAATGATGAAGACAAAACAAGAAGAAATGAAGAATATGTGCCTTAGATCTATGTAGGTGCCTTTTCTCCTAAGGGAGTGGCTTAGGCTTGTTTGTGATTAATGATATATTATCCTTTTATCCAAACATGTATTAGGCTATCTTAGTATCTAAACAAGCCTAGACTAGATTATTATAAATAGCTAAATTCTCAATAATAATCATTCTCTCTAATCTCTCTCTCTCTCTCAATCTACAAATCTCTGAATCTCTTAATATCATAATCTTTCATGGTATCAGAGCCATGTTTCATCAATCTGGCATAGCAATTCTGCTAAATCTCCTCTCTTTCCTCACAATCTTCTCTTTTCTTCAAATCCAGTGAAACCGCGGTCTGGTCGTGGTTGGATCAAGTTTTCCGGCAAGAAATTGTACTTTCTTGCTATTTTCTTCATCAAGGGTGGTTCGCCGGTGAGTTCTGATTATTATCCCGGTGGTTTCATTCAATTAGGTGGCCTGAGTCAAAAGTTATTCACGACCAAGTCCGGTGGTGTCGCTTTCAGCCACGCCGCGATATCACGAGTTTGCATCAAGCATATCTCCTTCAATTATTCATCAAATCAGGTGATTCCAAAGGCTAAACTAAATTAAAACAAGTCTAGTTGATGAATCAGGAGGTCCGCTTTGCCTATTTTTATGTTTAGAAGCTTTCTTGATCAATCTTCCTCAACGTGTTCAGTTTTGACCTGTTAGTGGTATTTGTGTTGATACCTTCAATTTTTCTTAATATTTTGTAAATATTTGACGATCAAAACTTATTTTAGGATATTTTGGAGGGTCTCAAGAAGTTTCATTGCATTTCAAAGAGTTTTAGTCTTCGAGAAAGGTTTTCTTGATTATTACTAAGAAATTGTTTTTTTAAAAAAACATTTTGAAGGCAAAAGTGGATTAGATAATTTTTTTTAATTCTATTAACAGAATCTTTGATAGTTAGGCTGTTAATATTGTTAGAAGTTGTTGATCAAGGACTGTTAGGCTGTTGAAGGTTGTTACAGGCGGTTGCATGTTGTTGGGGCTGTTGACACGCCTTGGTCACTAACCATTTGGACAGGCGCGTGTGTGGTCTGGTCTTTGCTCTTTGGTTTTATTTTCTTGCAGGATAGATAAAGTTTAATGGAGTTCTAAACAAACATAAAGGCTTCAGTCATGCTTCATGGGACGAATTATCTTCTATGGTCTAGAACCATGAGGACAACCTTGTGCAGCAAAGGGTTATAAACTCATGTTACAAAGGCGCCTGTTATAGCCATTGTAGGGGATGATTCAGATGATCAAGATGATAAAAAAATGTTTTCAGGAAGACCAGCTGGTACTTTCTATATTCCAAAACTCCTTAGCTGGATCTCTTTCAGAAGCATATTCATATTATGATAATGCAAAAGATCTTTGGGAAACTTTAAAAAATGTATGGCAATACTATTAACCTCATGAGAATTTTTGAGGTCAAAAAAACTTTGAATGATCTTAACAGGAGGATGCTGAGTTCAAAAAGCATTATAGATCCTTCAGGGCATTATAGGCAGAGCTAGAGATGCTAAGGCCTGCCAGAATTGATCCCATTACTCTCCATGAAAGGATAGAACAAGATAAGATGTTTGGATCACTTTTGACTTTGAACACTAGCCGGTTGTGCTTCTCCTATCTTCTCTGTCTCCTGCCCAATCTACATCACAATAACCTACAACTTATGTTCTTCCATTACAGTCCATCCATATACCTTGTTCTTTAGTGCTTTTTAAGTATCTCAATATGCCCATAACCATGTCCCGGTGCCTTATCTTTGGGTATTGCATATGTTGATACACCTGATTCACAGCAAAACATAAGTCAGGTCTAGTGATGGTTAAGTATATGAGCTTACGAACCACTTTTCTATACAGCTTTGCATCACGGAACTCGTCATTTCCTAGCTCCCCCTCAGGTTCTATCTTGTAGCCTTCTTCTAGGGGTGTCTTAGCTGGTTTAGATTCCATCATGCCTGTAGAGGTTAGTAAGTCCACAATATATTATCTCTGAGATAAGAAGAGAACTTTCTTGAACCTACACACTTCAATTCCTAAGAAGTATTTAAGTTCACCTAGATTCTTAATATCAAAGACACTCTTTAAATAAGCTTTAGTAAATTCAATTCCTATTTTATCACTCCCTGATATGATTATGTCATCCACATAAATGAGTATAACCACAATACCTTCCTTACTCTGAAGTATAAAGAGAGTGTGTTCAACTTCTGACCTTGAAGCCTCTGTCCCTTAAAGTCACAATCAGATTATGGTACCAAGCTCTTGAAGATTGTTTTAAGCCATAGATAGCCTTTCTTAACCTTAGTGTATTGCTGTCACCTACTTGATCTTCTAGACCTGGTGGTGGTGTCATGTACACTTCATCTTCTAGCTCACCTTGTAAGAATGCATTCTTAACATCCATTTGCCATAATTCCCAATCAAGGTTAGCACCAAGAGATAAAAAAACATTAACTGAGTGTAATTTAGCTACAGGAGCAAAAGTATCCCTATAATCTTCACCATAAGTTTGTGTGAATCCTCTAGCCACCAACCTAACTTTATACCTATCTATCTCACCATTACTTTTATACTTTGGTGAAAATCCCTATCCAGAACTTACAGCATTTTTCCCTTTTGGTAGAGTGGCTGGCGCATAGGTTTAATTCTTCTCCATATCTTGTCTTTAAGCTTGAATAGCTTCTCTCCACCCCTTTATCTGCATTGCTTCCTCATAGCTTTTTGGAATCTGCTCTTTATCAAGACTAAGGATAAATACAACATGAAAATCAGTTATAACAACTAAATTACATACTACCTGATCATGATGAACTACTGCATTGTTGTTGTAGTAGAAGTTAGGTGGAAATTTCTGTCTTGTACTTCTTCTAAGTGCCATTGGTTATTTTTTTGGACATTAGGTTCTTCTTCTTCTAAAACTTTCACAAGATTGGGTTGTTCCCTTGGTCTTTTGGAGGCTGAAACTAGAATGGTGTCCTCTCCTTCTGAATCATCATGAGTATGTGTAGATGATTTTCCCGCCCCTCCCAGCCCCGTGATCAAGAGGATGAAGTTCAGATGGACTAGAAGCTGAACCCGGGTCGTGCCACGATGAAGCCGGTTCGTGCCTGGTTGAATGCGGTTCGGGCTGAGCTGTTCCTGGTTCGTTCCAAGCCAAAACAGGATGTGAAGGAGCTGGCGCTTGATGAGGAGGAGCTGGGCCAGGTGCTGGCGCTTTAGAAGAAACTATGCCAATGTTTTCTAAGATCATCCTTAGGTTCTCAGCTTGGTCAGATCTTCTTGTTGAGATGTCTTTGAATTCTTCCCAAGTTCCTTCTTCATAAAATACTTTGGATTCTTGGAATTTGACATCTCTGGATACCAGGACTCTTCTAGTCTCTGGATTGTAGCATTTCTATCACTTTTGTGTAGGAGAATATCCAATGAACATAGCCTTGATGCTCTTTGGTTCAAGCTTGTTCCTACGTTCTCCTGGTACTAAAACAAAACAAACAGACCCAAAAACTCTTAAATGTTCAGTATTATGCTTATTTTTGTTTAATACCTCAAAAGGAGATAAATCATCTAGAACTTTAGTTGAAGTTCTATTGATTAAATAGCATGCAGCTACTAGTGCATCTCCCCAAAATCGTTTGGGGACCTTCTTGTGAAACATCATTGTTTTCACCACTTCCATCAAATGTATGTTCTTCATCTCAGCTACTCCATTTTGTTGTGGAGTGTAGGGACAGCTTGTTTGATGTTTAATGCCATGTGTGGCCAATAGTTGCTGAAACTTAATGCTAGTGTACTCCCCCTCCATTATATGTTCTAAAACATTTAATCTTGGCATTGTATTGGTTAGTAACAAATGTGTGGAAATTAAGAAATACATCAAACACGCTATTTTTGGAACTGAGCATGGTAACCCAAGTACACTTAGATTTTTCATCAATAAAGGTGACAAAATATTTCTGGTTTTTCTTGAAGGAAAGGGAGATGTCCAAATATCAGAATGCACCAAATCAAAACAATTATTATATGATGAGTTGATTTTTCAAAAATTGTCTTACAATGTTTTCCAAGAATGCATGATTCACACAAATCATTTTGCAATTTAATTACAGGGATTATCAACTCTAAAGCTCTAGGATGAGGATGAACTAATCTAGCATGCCAAATTTCAGCTGTGACATTGATATCTACACTATTAGCACACAGTTCAGATGAGAAATGCATGGACAAGTCTTCAAGCACACACAAGTCATTATTTGTTGTTCCTTGTCCAAATTTTCTACTTGTTTCAATATCATGAAAGTAGAAATCATTAGGACAAAAGATAGCTTGACAATTAAGATCAGTTGTAGCTTTTTTAATAGACAACAAGTTAGATGTGAAGGATGACATATAAATGGCGTTAGATTCTTTATCAAACAATTTAAGCTTTCAAATTCCTTTAATTGGCACATTGATTCTATTAGCTATTACCACACTACCTAAAGGCAGGTTCTAAGTTTTCTAGCAAACTTAAATAACTTATAATGTGATGAGAAGCTCCAGAATCAACAATCAAAGGTTTAGAAGCAATGATATTTGAAAAGAAGCATGAGGAGATTTACCCAACACATTACCAGAGCTAAAGGCTTTGAAGAGAGCTTCCAAGTCTTATTTCTTGACAAACTCAGATGGAGGAGTGATGAGAGGAGTTGTGGTCAAATGTCCTTGAGCCAAATTATAAGGCATAGGAGAGACGGCTGGATGAACAGCTGGTGAAGGGCCGGGGCCGTTTGATGATGAAGGCTTGCTCTTTCTGAATCTTAGAGCAAACATCCTCTAAGCTAGGTAGCTTGTCTTTCCTAAGAATGTGTTTAATCAAGTCAGTATAATTGGATTTTAACGTCAAGAGCAATCCAAACACCTTATCTTGTTCTCTCCTTTCATGGAGAGTGAATGGATCAAATGTAGCAGGCCTAAGCATCTCTAGCTTTGCCCACAATACTCTGAAGGATCCATTGTGCTTTATGAACTCAACATCCTCCTGTATAAGATCATTCATTGCTTTTTTTACCTCAAATATTCTCATGAGGTTAGTAATGTTTCAATACACTGTTTTTAAAGTCTCTCAAAGATCTTTAGCATTCTCACAATATGAATATGCTTATAAGAGAGAACCAGCAATAGAGTTTTGGATTATAGAGAGTACCATCTAGTCTTTCTGAAACCATTGGGTTTGATCATCATGATCGTTTAAAGCAGCTCCATCTGAAGTAGTTCCTTCAATTGTTGTATGGTCGTTTTGAGTACATGGCTCCACAACCCTTTGCTGCATAAGATAGTCCTCATGGTCATTGACCAGAGAAGGTAATTGGCACCCTGAATCATAACAGGGGACTTAAGATGCGCTTGGAACTCCATCAGACCTGTTATAAAGCCTGCAAGAACAAAGACTCCAAGATAGCTACTCACGCGCTACACTCTTTGCACAAGAGGCGCGTTCAACAGATTCCAAGCATGTGTAACCGCCTAACAAACACTAGTCAAAAAATTAAACAGCCTTCTAATTCTCAACTAACAATGATCCAGTGATCAAAAGTTGTTAAAAAAATCCTAACCAAATCGAAAACAACTTTTCCCTCCAATTTGTTTTAAAAAATAGAATTTTAACAACATTCAAGAAAACTTTTCTTGAAGTCTAACTCTTTGGATTTTTATGAACTTATTGAGATCCTCCACAAGATCCTTAACTAACTTCTGATCGTTCATGATTTGAAAAATATTGTGAAAGAGTCGGGTTTTAACCCCAAAACCCCAAATATGTCAAATCTGGACACATCGGAGTAAATTGATAGAGAAAGCTTCAAAACGTGAAAAACAGGAAGAGAGGACCTCCTGAATCATCAACTAGACTCATTATAATTGAGTTTAGGCTTTGGAATTACTCGATTTGGTGAAGATTTGAATAAGATATGCTCGTTACAAACCCATACACTTGCGACGGAGGCGATCACGATACCACCAGAGGAGAACTTGGAAAACTTTTGACTCAGACCACCAAATTGGATGAAGCCACCGAGGAAATGCTCAGAATTTTCCGGAGAACAACCTGTGATGAATAATATGGTAAGAAACGTCGATTTCTTGCTGGAAAACTTGATGATCACATGATGATCCCGCGGCAGACTTCATATGGATGCCGCGTGGAGATCGTGTGCAAGAAAGAGAGATTCTGCGTAATTTATATGCCAGATTGATGTAACATGGCTCTGGTACCATGAAAGATTAAGATTTTAAGATATTCAGATATTTGGAGATTGAGAGAGAGAAAGATTATAGAGAAAAGTGAGAATGAATATTATTGAGAAAATGAGAAAAATGAATTTCTTGCTTACAAAGGAAGAGAGAGATAGCTAGTTTTAATAATTTAGTCTAGGCTTTTTTGGATACTATAATAGCTTAATACATGTTTGGCTACAAGGATAACATATCATTAATAACAAACAAGCCTAAGACACTCTCTTTGATTACTAAGTCTACACGCCTTTAACCTTGAAGTCTAAGGCCATACTTTCTTCATTTATTCTCTTTGTCTTCATCATTCTTCTTCATTCCAACAATTTCGTCTTCACATGGAGCAGGTGGGTGGTGTTGATAGGTTGAGGTGTTGTAGAGCCTGGCATAGTAGTTGTTTGGTGGTCAGTAGCTTAGCAGGTAAATGGTATGAGTTGTCCCACTAGGTTAGTAACTCGTTATGGCAGGGTATTTTGGTTGGTAAGTGTTGGTGATGGCTGGTTGGGTGGGTTGCCTTTTAGGTGGGTAGTGTTGGTCATGTGGGTTCTCCATGTTTGTGCTCCAATAGGATAGGTTGGAGTTTTTAAAGTTGGAGTTGTATCCCTTGTTAAACCTTTTTCTGCCAATGTAGTTGATTTGTGATGTTCCATCTGACTAAAGTTATGTTGAGTCATCTGGAAAGTATTCTAGCTCGCATACAAAGTTGACCTGACGTCTTGTAGCTTGGAGTACATAGAGTAGCTTGTCGTTAAGCGCTTGAATTTCTTAATCTTTTGTTGAGTCTTGCTCTAAGTGATTGTGTGGAGTGCGATCTTAGACTTCTTCATAGTTTTTGTCACTTGTGGCTAGGTTTTCAACCAATTGCAGTCCTCTTTTGGCATCTTGACCTAGAAAATTTATGTTTGGAGCAGTGTTGAAGAGCATCCTGATCTTTAGTAGTATGCCTTTGTATAGTGTACTTAAGAGAGATTCTCTCGAGAAACCATGATGTGGGCAATTAGATGTGTATCTTTTGAATCGTTCTCATGCCTCGCTAAATCTCTCAGTTGAGCGCTTTGTGAATTTGGAGATGTCATTATGCAGCCTTGCAGTGCGGATAGTGGAGAAGAACTTGGTTAAGAACATCTTCTTGCAGTTGCTCCATGTTGTTATTGGGTTAGGAGGTAAGATTTTCTTCCATATGTTACCTTGTCTCCCAAGGAAAAGGGTAATAAACGCAGTTTGAATGCGTCAACTAAGATTTCTTTGATGTTCATTGTGGAGCAGAGCATGGTCTAGAGGATCTTCCATATGTAAGACATGAAATTTATTGCTTTGGACCATGTTCGTACGACTCTTTTTGATTTAGAAGTTGTTGTTGTCTGTCGGTGGTGGTCTTATTACAGTTTTTAAGCCATGCATTGATGGTTCATCATAGGCTCCTATTAATCATGTTAGGTGTTGGTTGTGAATTGGTTGTGCGTTGTGGTTACCATTGTTGAGTGGTTTTTCAGCTTGCTCCATATTGGCGTTTAGAAAGTGTTCAGTGTTTGTATCTTGCTAGTGAGGTTGGTTTTGTTGTTCTTGTGTCCAGCGTGGTCTTGTTTTGGATCGTCCTAGGTGGTGGGCGTCTGTAACTTGTTGATGTAGGTTCGTAAAGCCCCTGCTATGTGTTTGAATATATCTGAAATCGCAGATTAGAGGTGTGAGAACTGAAGTATGTGAGTAACAATACCTAAGCTCAAATGAAAACTAAATCTAAATGTTAAGAAAAATATTCTGAATTCGAAGCTGCACCAATTGATAGACTCAACTTCTTTGTGGGAAAAAGAGATTCAACCATGCCAGTGTCTAGAGTGTTCGAGCACGACAAACATCCCGTTCTGGATCGCTTACGGCTTATGATTCAGGCTCGAGTGTTTATTATGGAGTCTGACATTAAGTATCTCAGGGACACGATGGGAACAGTGCATCAAAGCTTTAAAAAATAATTATTTTTCTATTTAGAACATCCTCCCTATTATCCAATTCGAAAGGTTGAGAGAGTCTACTCGCTAATCATAGATGGTAACAAGATTATATTGATTGATGACTCGTTAACCATGAGAGTAGAGAATAGGAGTTAAACTAACTAAATTGCAAGTACTTTAAAGACAAAAAAAATACAAATACTTAAATAAGATAAAAAGAGTCTTGCAAGAAATAAAAATTAAACTAAAAACTAAACTAGAACTAAAAAAATTACTTTTTCTTATATATAGATAGGTAGATAGAGGTGAAAGGTTTGCTTTAGGAAGAGTAACGTAGTTTCATAAATTTTGGTAAGTCATTGCTTGTGCACATTAGGTTAGCAATTGTTGTGTATATTGATGTAGCAAACTTGCACCCCGGAGAGATGGTCCATTCTGCGTCCTTCAGAGAATCAACGATAACGCCTACCAGCTCGAACTTCCAGGTGAGTATAACGTGTCTAGTACGTTTAATATTACTGAATTAGAGTTGTTTGATGCAGGTGCGGAGTTCGCTTTGGAGACCAAAGCACTTCAAGAGGGAGGGAATGATGAAGAGATCGAGTTAGCCACTACACCAGTCATCCCACCAAGACCAATCACACGGTCCAAGAGGAAGGCATTAGGAAAAAAACTCAGCATGCTATTGGAGACTGGACCGACCTTGCCGACCCAGCCCGACCATGGACCACCGACCGTCCCGAACCAGCCCAACCACGGACCACCCATTGTCCACGGACCGTCTAACCACGATCCGACCGACCCAAGTACAGTCGACCCATTCCAGCTGGACAAGGAGCCATGGAGGTTCCTTCTAGAAGACTCTCATTCCTCCGGTGTCTTTACCATTACCATCCGGTAGAGACACCAAAAGTCGTGCAAGGAAATTGTACTCTTTTTCCTATCTTTGGTTTTGTCCCACTGGGTTTTTCGAAGAAGGTTTTAAAGAGGCAATACTCTTAGTGCGCAAGACGGTGAAGACTTGTTCAAAATTCCATCTCATTCACAAGTCCTCATCAATTTATAGCCTAAGTGTTATTGGGCTTTTCCTATCTTTTATTCTATTTTTCTAGACTAAGTATTTATTTGGTCTTATAAGTCATGTTGACTATTTGAGGCCCAAAGTCTATTTTAATTGCCAATAATTAAACTACTTGCTGTTTTAATTCCTTGAAAGGCTAAACAACATGTTGTTTAGCCTAAGTTGTAATAAGATATTATATAAGCCTTTTGTCTACACATTAATGAGACAGCAAGCGTTTTAGAACAAACAAAAACCTAAGTCTTTGTCTAAGACCTACTAGGCACCTCCAACCAAGTGTCCTTGGTAGCAGCCGTGTTCTTCAACCTGTTGGTTGAAGTTCTTGGAGTATCACAAACCCCTTTCACAGCTTCTGTGCTCCCTTCGATCCACCCTTTCACTTTCATCGTTTTCTGTCCAGAAACCTGAGCTTCTCGGTGAAAAACAGCACACCCCTTGGTTCTTGCATCATCTGGTATCAGAGCTTTAAGCTCATGCTCATCAGGTTGATTATATCCTTATTTTTAGCGATTTTTATTTGTTTTTGGTTGCAATAGTTTTTGGCTTTTGATTGTGTTTCTTTCTCTTTCCCCTGAGGTTCTCGGAAAGAAGGAGGAGAAATCAAGTCACATACCACAAACACAAGAAAAAAATACAAAAAAACAGGTTATATCATTCCTTGTCTTTGTTTTTCATAATTTTTTTTTTTAAAGTAGAAGAAATTTGCTTGTTTATTTGCTTGCTTGCTGTTCAATTTTTTTTTAAGATACAAAAAAATATATTGGTTAGGTTGTTTAAAAAGCAAACTAGGGTTCTTAGAAACTCACCTAGAACTCCTTCATTACCAAACTTGGAATCCATAAGGATCTTGTGTGTTGCTTGTTTGTTGCTTAAGTTCTTTTTGGGTTAGGTTTCTAGTTAGCTTATGTTGCTTGTGTGTCAGTAGGTAGTTAGGTTAGCTAGGTCCTCTTTGTGGTCTAGCCACTGTCCCGCGTTCGTCCCGTGGTCTAGTCCCTTAGCGTACCGCGTAGTCCCCTAGACCGTCCCGCGTGTGTTGTGCTCCCGTCCCGCGTGTGTTGTGTTCCCGTTCCGAGCATCCATAGTAGATTTCCCCTCACCCTCGCTAGTCCTAGGTTCAAGTCGCTAGTCCATAGCTCCCTTGCGTCCCGCATAGCCCACTCGCTAGCCTTCCCCATACCGCGCAGCCTTCCCTAGCCCTTCCACACCTTAGCTTCCTTCCATAGCTCCCTTCTAGCAACCCGTGAACCAGCCTGCAGTCCGAGTTCTTAGGCGGCTAGGTTTCATAGTTTCCTAAGTGTCTAGATTCTTAGTTGTTAGCTTTAGGAAATTTTCCTTAGCATTTAGGCAGAAATAAATTAGTTTCCATAATTTTTCTAGGCTAGGAAATAGTTTAAGAAGTTTTCTAGGATCACATAGGTAGTTTTCCTAAATTTTGTTAGGCCATTAATAGATTTTCTTTTAGTTTTAGGTAGTTTTACTAATTTTTATCAGGCTTAATTAGTTTTTCCTTTTTAGTTTAGGATAGTTGCCTTTTAGAAAAATTAGGCATAAATTGTCTTTTCCTTTAGATTTAGTATATTTTCCTTTTTATTTAGATAGACAATAATTTTTTAGGATATCTTCTTTTTAGTTAGTTCTCCTTATTAGATTTAGTCAATAATTGACCTTTAGGATATTTTCCTTTCCTTGTATTCCAATTTTCTTTGTTTCTTTTTTCACATAATATTTATTTTCCAAAAATTTTATAAATAATAAAAATCATATATGTGGAAATTTTCCATTTAAGTAAAGTTTCCATATTTGCAATTTTCCTTTCCGGAAAACTTTTCTTTTCTCAAAATTTCCTTTTGTCGGAAAAGGAAATATGTCAGGAAATAACAAGTTGACATCAGGGCAAAATCAAGCAATATTGCAGCTCTTGCAAGCCTTGACGACCCAGATGTCGACCATAGCGACGCGTCTCTAGCGTCCGGAACATCATCCGCGTCCACCAGATCCCGCACCACCCTCATTCCCACATGACCGACCACCGATGGGTCGACATCAGTACTACGACTAGCCCATGCCACCCCTCGACAGCCAATGCACTACCCCGAAGTGAAGATGAACCCGCCTCCCTTTTTGGGAAAGATTGACGCCGAGGAATACTTAGACTATGAGAGAAGAATGGAGCTCATCTATGAGTATTATAACTACGACGATCCCCGTAAAGTCGCCCTAGCAACGGCGCAATTCACTGACCACGCACTGGCGTCGTGGGTTCGAGAAGTAACAGCTCGCAGGAGAGCTCGGATTGGTGTTTTGACCTCATGGGTCGAACTCACCCAGATTATGAGGAGACGTTACGTTTCACCTCACTTCCACCGCGAGCTTTCCGACACCTTACCCAAGGCAGCAAGACGGTGTACGAATACTTCGATGAATTCGAATACCTCCGCAACCGACTCGATGTGGACAAGTCTGAGGAGAGCCTAATGGCCCAATTCATTGACGGCTTGCATGAGTTCATCGCCAGAAAGATCGATTTGCAGCCATACCACGACCTAGGCGAGTTGTTCCACCTAGCAGTCCAGATAAAGAAATGCCATAAACGAAAACTTGCCGCACCTTCTCGACCCAAGAGCACCAAAAACACCGGATCTAAACCATTCAAGCGGACGACCCAGCCCATTGATCCGCGTCTCAAGGACAAAGCCTTAGCCAGCAGTTCAGCTCCCATACCTGTCCCAGCCGCCCCAAAGCAGCCTAGTACCACGACCCAGCCTCAGCAGAGCAGCGAGATCGTATGCTTCAAGTGTAAAGGAAGAGGACACATGTCCCGAGAATCGAGCCTGAAGAGGAAGAACAGCGAGAAAATATTTTCCACTCAAAATGTACAATACTTGGGAAAGTGTACTCATTGATTATCGACGGAGGGTCCTGCACCAACGTCGCCAATAAATACATGGTGGAGAAACTAGGATTACCTGTGACCAAGCATCCTAAGCTCTATAAACTATGATGGCTGAACAACAAGATGAAGTTATACATTTCAGACCAAGTTAAGGTCTCATTCAGCATCGGCAGATACCAGGACCAGGTCACTTGTGATGTCGTTCCGATGTCAGCTGGACATCTTCTTCTCGGATGACCATAACAATTTGACCGAGAGACTACGCATAACGGACGTACCAACTTTTATTCATTTGTCCACGACAAGCGTAGATACAATCTAGCACCAATGTCTGCACACGCCGTGCAAGAAATGCAATCTAAGATGGTGAAAGATCAACATGCCCGCAGAGAAAAATTTCTGATAAATGTGGTAGACATGACTAAAGCCACCCGTACCAAGGGTACCCAGCTCGTTTTGATGCTCTATAGAGAGAGTCTCCACACGTTCAGCACTGAGGTACCATTACCTGCTGAGATCTGAGACTTATTAGATAAATATGCCAACGTGTTTCCGAAAGAAATCCCAGCCGGCCTCCCACCTATCTGAGGGATTGAGCACCACATCGACTTTGTTCCTTGAGCTCAACTGCCCAACCGTCCTACATATACAGTCAACCCCGAGGAGGCTAAAGAATTAGAACAGCAAGTCCAGGACCTTATGGCTCAAGGTTACGTCCGAGAGAGTCTCAGTCCCTGTGCCGTTCTGGTCCTACTTGTACCAAAGAAGGATGGAAGCTGGAGGATGTGCGTCGACTGTCGCGCAATCAACAACATTACAATCAAGTACGAGTTAAGCGGAGCTACGGTCTTCTCCAAAATTGACCTTAAAAGCGGATATCATCAAGTGAGGATGTGAGAAAGAGACGAGTGAAAGACTGCATTCTAGACCAAATAGGGCCTTTATGAGTGGCTAGTATTGCCATTCGGCCTGTCCAATGCCCCAAGTACATTCATGTGCCTTATGAACCAAGTCCTTCGACCATTCATTGGCAAGTTTGTAGTTGTCTACTTTGACGATATTCTCGTCTATAGCACGACCTACACAGACCATCTGGAGCACCTAGAGGCCGTGATTACCACCTTCCAGAGAGAGCAATTGTACGCAAATCTCAAGAAATGTACATTTTGCACAGACCAAGTCGTTTTCCTTGGATTCGTCGTGAGTTCTCAGGGACTCCTGGTGGATGACGAGAAGATCATGGCCATACAGGAGTGGCCCACACCGATGACCGCCAGCCAGGTCCGTAGATTCCACGGACTCGTCGGCTTCTACTGATGGTTCGTCTGAGACTTCAGCACGATAGCTGGCCCATTGACCTCGACAATAAAGAAGAACAAAGACTTTCGTGGGGACCCGAGCATGATAAGTCCTTTAAGCTTCGGAAGGAACGCTTCACCCACTCCCCAGTCCTCGTCCTATCGGACTTCACTCAGATATTCGAGGTCGAATGTGATGCTTTGGGGATCGGCATCGGAGCCGTCCTCACCCAAGGCGGAAGACTTGTTGCCTACTTCAGCGAGAAGTTAAGTGGAGCTGCACTTAACTCTCCGACCTACGAAAAGGAGTTATATGTTTTAGTTCGTGCCTTAGAGACTTGGCAGCATTATCTCCTTCCCCGGAAATGCGTGATTCACACCGACCATCAGACACTCCAGCACATCAGAGGACAATCCACACTGAAGATGAGACATGCCCGTTGGTTGGAATATATTGAGACTTTTCCCTACGTCATTAAGTACAAGAAGGGAACGGACAACGTTATGGCTGACGCCTTATCCCGCAGATACAACTTAATTTCCGTCATGGAGTTAAAAGTTATGGGTTTAGAGATGATCAAAGAGCTGTACGCTGATGACGCAGACTTCACTTAGGCCTACCAGGAGCACGACAAGGGCAACTACAGCCAGTTTTATCTGTTTGACGGGTTCTTTGTTTTGGACAAGCGACTCTGCATTCCGAGAGGATCGATTCGAGAGCTGCTTTTGAGAGAGGCCCACAGAGGAGATATAATGGGTAATTTCGGCATTGACAAAACCTTAAACATGCTTAAGGAGCACTTCTACTGGCCCCACCAGCGACAATACGTAGAGGCACACTGCACTAAGTGCCTTATCTGCAAACGGGCTAAATCCAAGATGCATCCGCAGGGTCTTTACATGCCATTACCAGTCCAATATGCGCCCTGGACGAATATCTCCATGGACTTTGTATTGGGCCTACCGAAAATCAACCACAAGGACTCCATCTTCATAGTGGTCAAACGATTTTCCAAGATGGTGCATTTCATCGCTTGCAATATGACCAATGACACAAGCTAGACTGCTGACCTGTTCTTCAAGGAGATAGTACAACTACACGACATCCCCAAGACGATTGTATCCGACCGCGACACCAAGTTCCTGAGTCACTTCTGGCGAGCATTGTGGCGAAAATTAGGAACCAACCTCTTGTTTTCTACCCCATACCATCCGCAGACTGACAGACCGAGAGAGGTGGTCAACCAGACATTTTCCCAGACACTGAGAGCGATGATTGGCAGAAATTAGAATAACTGGTTGGAGTCCCTTCTGTATGTCGAGTTCTCTTACAAAAGGGTTACACACTCCGGCATGAAGCGTTCTCCATTTGAAGTCGTTTACGGTTTCAATCTCACCACGCCTATCGAGTTCACACCCATACCATTGGGAGACGCCATTAGTTTAGAGGGAGAAGCAAAGGCGGAATACATCAAGCGTCTTCATGCAGAGACCAAGGCAAATCTGGAGCAACAAAACATCCAGAACGTCAAGAACGCCAACAAGGGCCACAAGCACATGGTTTTCAAGGAGGGAGATTGGGTTTGGTTACATCTACGACCAGAGCGATTTCCCCAATGACGAAAGAGAAAACTTGCACCCCGGGGAGATGGTCCATTCTGCGTCCTTCGGAGAATCAATGACAACGCCTACCAGCTCGAACTTCCATGTGAGTATAACGTGTCTAGTACGTTTAATGTTTCTGACTTAGAGGTGTTTGATGCAGGTGAGGAGTTTTCTTTGGAGACCAAAGCACTTCAAAAGGGGGGGAATGATGAGGACATCGAGCCAGCCACTGCACCAGTCATCCCACCAGGACAACTCACACGGTCCAAGAGGAATGCGTTAGGAGACAAGCTCAACATGCTATTAGAGACTGGACCAACCTTGCTGACCCAGCCCAACCACATACCACCGACTGTCCCGATCCAGCCCGACCACGGACCACCCATGGTCCACAGACCGTCCGACCACGCTCCGACCAACCCAAGTACAGTCGACCCGTTCCAGCTGGACAAGGAGCCATGGAGGTTCCTTCTAGAAGAATCTTCTTCCTCCGGTGTCGTTACCATTACCATCCGGTAGAGACACCAAAAGTCGTGCTAGGAAATTGTACTCTTTTTCCTATCTTCGGTTTTGTCCCACTTGGTTTTACGAAGAAGGTTTTAATGAGGCAATACTCTTAGTGCGCAATACGGTGAAGACTTGTTCACAATTCCATCTCATTCACAAGTCCTCATCGATTTCTAGCCTAAGTGTTATTGGGATTTTCATATCTTTTATTCTATTTTTCTAGACTAAGTATTTATTTGGGCTTATAAGTCATGTTGACTATTTGGGGCCAAAAGTCTATTTTAATTGTCAATAATTAAACTACTTGCTGTTTTAATTCCTTGAGAGGCTAAACAACATGTTATTTAGCCTAAGTTGTAATAAGGCATTATATAAGCTTTTTGTCTACATATTAATGAGACAACAAGCATTTTTGAACAAACAAAAGCCTAAGTCTTTGTCTAAGACGTACTAGGCGCCGCCAACCAAGTGTCCTTGGTAGCAGCTGTTCTTCAACCTGTTAGTTGAAATTCTTGGAGTATCACAAGCCCCTTTCACAGCTTGTGTGATCCCTTCGATCCACCACTTCAGTTCCATCGTTTTCTGTCCATCAACTTGAGCTTCTCAGTGAAAGACAACCCACCCTTCGGTTCTTGCATCAGTTTAGCTCACTCTCCGGTTTTATCACACAAACACATGTTTATGCAATATATATGTAAAATAATATCCTAAAACACCCTTAAATATATCCTAAATAGCTAAATTCTAGCTTAAATCATAGTAAAATCCTAATATATCATATAATAGTTGTTTTTAATGTGTTTTCGAGTCTTTTTTTTTGAGTCATTTTAGGTCAAAAGGTAGCTTTGGATGAAGATGATTTTTTTTGAAGCAAACTTGGTCTACATAGAGTAAAGGAGCAAGAATCAACTTTTGGAGCAGGTTTTCACGGGCCAGACATTAAGGACGTTATTGGGCTGCACTAAGAATGGATGGGCCTGGTCCAAGTTGTCAAATATAGAAAGTCTTCTTCACCAAATTGGCATTAATGGAAAATTAACCTTGGTCCCTAAGAATCCGCCCATGATTCCTAAGGATCCGCCTATGACCCCTGAAGATCCGCCCATCCTAAGGATCCGCCTTTGACTCCTAAGAATCTGTTTTATTTATGAGTATCTTAGTATCAATCGTTGGATTAGATTAATCTCCACCATCCATTCTGGAAGTGTTTTTGTAAAATAGGGTGAGATTCCTCATTTGTAATCATCCAGCATTCTTATCAATATAAGAGATATTGAAAGCAAACCTTTCTTGTTTTCCGAGTTTTTCATTCTTTCTAAGTTCTTTCCAACTGATAATTTTGATTTCCTTAAGAGTTAGACTGCCTAGACATTTTCCAAGCCAAAATGGGGGAGAGACTGGAAAAGGTTGAGTATTCCACCACCGAGCTCGAGAGCTTGGTGTTCACTGAGATCAGAGGAATGAAGGAGAACATGAGTGGAATAGAGACAAAATTCCACCAGTTTGAAGAGAACATGATGGGGGCGGTTCACGCTTTCTGGGTGAGCATCGAGACGATGCAAGAAGACCTGGTGTTGTGAAAAAAGGCGGTTGCCAACGGAGGTACCGACAATGCTGGCGTGGGTAAAGTGGATAACCCAAGGCCCTCATGTTTTGAATGGGCTCGTGATGCCCAGGAGGTTGAGAATTTTCAGTACTCTGGCTGTTCCTTTCACGGAAGTGATTAGAAAGGACGTTGGGTTCAAGTGGGATCGTGCTCAAAAAGAGGTGTTCCAAACGCTAAAGGATAAACTAACTAATGCCCCGCTTTTTGCTCTTCCAAATTTTTCTAACACCTTTGAAATTAAGTGTGATGCCTCAGGTATTGGCATTGGAGCCGTCCTCATGCACGACCGCAGGCCGATTGCCTATTTTAGCGAAAAACTTGGAGGCGCCATTTTGAACTACCCAACATATGATAAAGAGCTCTATGCTCTGGTCCGCGCTCTTCAAACGTGGCAACACTACCTTTGGCCCAAGGAGTTTGTTATCCACACTGACCATGAATCGCTAAAACATCTTTAGGGTCAGCAGAATCTTAACAAGCGACATGCTAAGTGGGTTGAGTTTATTGAAATTTTCCCATATGTCATCAAATATAAGCAAGATAAGGACAATGTGGTCGCTGATGGATTGTCCCGAAGGTACACTCTTTTTTCCACCCTTGAAGTTAAACTTATGGGTTTTGAGCAGATTAAAGAATTATATGTCACTGACCTGGACTATGTAGAAATCTATAAGTCATGTGATAAGAACCCTCTAGGTCACTACTTCAAGCAGGACAGATTCCTTTTCTATGAAAATCATTTGTGTGTTCCGAACTGTTCTCTTAGAGAGCTCTTTGTGAGAGAAGCTCATGTTGGTGGTCTCATGGGCCATTTTGGCGTCACTAAGACCTTGGGAATCATGAGGGAACACTTTGTTTGGCCACGCATGAAGAGAGATGTGGAGTGTATCTGTAGTCGCTGTATCACTTGTATAATGGCCAAGTCTATAACTTTGTTGCACGGTTTGTAGCACCCTTTACCTATTCCTCAGCATCTTTGGATTGACTTGTCAATGGATTTTATTTTAGGATTGCCTATGACTAGGACATGAAAGGATTCAATTTTTGTGGTGGTAGATTGGTTTTTGAAAATGTCCCACTTCATCGCCTATCATAAAACCGATGATGCATCCCACATTGCTAGCTTTTTCTTTAGAGAGATATTGTGTCTTCATGGTATGCCTAGGTCCATCGTGTCTGATAGAGATACAAAATTCCTTAGTTACTTTTGGAAGATTTTGTGGTCTACGTTAGGGACTAGGTTGTGTTTCTCGACCACTTGTCATCCCGAAAGTGATGGACAGACCGAAGTTGTCAATAAGACTTTAGGAACTTTATTGCGGTCATTTGTTAAGAAGAATCTTAGGATATGGGAAGAAGTCTTACCGCATGTAGAATTTGCTTACAATCATTCGGTTCATTCTTCGTCCAAATTTTCCCCTTTTCAAATAGTTTATGGATTTAGTCCTCTTTCATCTTTGGATCTAATGCCATTACCTGTGAGTGAAAGAATTAGTTTGGACGGTGAACAAAAGGCCGAGCTTGTTAAAAAGATGCACCAGGATGCCCATGACAACATTGAGGCCAAGACCAAGCTATATGCTAATAATGCCAACCGAAATCGCAAAGAAATCATCTTTGAGCCGGGAGACCAGGTCTGGATCCATTAGAGGAAAGAGTGGTTTCTGACCGAAAGAAGATCCAAGCTACTGCCTAGGATGGACGGACCATTCACCGTTGTCAAACGCATCAACAACAAAGCCTACGAACTTGATCTCCGAGGTAAGTATTCTGTTAGTTCTAGTTTTAATGTTGCTTATTTGCTCCCTTATTCTGCAGATGAACAGGATTTGAGGGCAAATCCTTTTCAAGTGGGAGGGGATGATGTGATCCAGGTCGTGACAGACGACCTTGGTTCGACTGTGGACGACCAGACGAACGATAAGCACGAAGAAGCCCTCGACCGGATGAAAGTTACGGAAGATCGTACATGCAAACTGACGGATGGCCCAGCTCTCGACCCGTAAACGTTCCGCGACTATGGCCCGTGTACGTACCGCGACCACAGCCCGCGTACATCCCGCGACCGCCACCCGCATATAGTTCCCGACCAAGACCGACGTTCCAATCCTTCAGCCGACCAGATCACCGACCGCGACCCATGGACCATCCCGAACGGTCCAATGACGCGTGCCAGAACCAAGGCCCTTCAACAAGCAATTGGCGCTTTACTTGTTCAAGAATCAACTCAAGCTCTTAAATCTCAAGGTTTGCCAAATTTGATTCAAGCTAATTGAATTAAGTGTTTGTGAAGGATTTCCTTTCTAGTGCTCTTTTTCTTGGTTGGGTTTTATCCCATTGGGTTTTTCCAGCAAGGTTTTTAATGAGGCTTTGAAAGATTATCCATATGTGCAACACTTAAGGCCCTTAGTAATTTTAGATCGAATTTGGGCAATTTTCTTTCAAAGGCCCGGCCCAAAACTTCTTTACTTAGGCATAAATTCGTTTTTGACTTCTTAAAGTCTGTAGTCTAAGTTTCTTGCATGAACATGCATGGCTTTGGAATTTGTGCCGACCATGCATGGCTTTGACTCATTTAATCTCTGTGTGTTTTCTTTGCATATAAAACTCGGCATCAGGCCTCATTTGTACTCTTTTTTTTCATCGGATTTTTGAGTAAAATCTTTTGTCTACCAAAGAAAGTTCGGTCTTTTGGCAGTGTGTAATATTTGTCGCTTGTAGAACCCTTTTAGGTGTGTAGTATCCTTTAAGCCATTATACAAAATCCTTTGTTCCTTCTTTGGGTGTGTCATATCCTGGAGAAGAACAAGTTGGTATATCAAGGGTCATATCTGCAGCCCTTGTGGGTTCCATTCGATCCTCAATCTCCTTTACTCCATTTCTCTCCCGCTCAACCATCCACAACCCTTTCATCCGCATCTTTCTGAGTTCTTCCCTGTTGTGACGGTTTTGGCTGATGATCTCCTTTCCGAGATCGCATCACCCTACTTGGTCTTAAATGCAGTCTTCCATTTGTCTCCTTCTCGCATCCTGACTTGATGATATCCACTTTTAAGATCAATTTTGGAGAAGACCGCGGCTCCGCTTAATTCGTCTAGCATGTCGGCTATTCGCTAAATGGGGTGCCGGTACTTAATCATAATGTTGTTGATGGTGCGACAGTCGACGCACATCCTCCAGCTCCCGTCCTTCTTTGGAACAAGTAGGATCGGGACGGCACAGGGACTGAGGCTCTCTCGGACGTAACCTTGACCAATGATATCATGGACTTGCTGTTCTAATTCTTTAGCCTCGTCGGGGTTGACTCTGTATGCAAGACGGTTGGGTAACTGAGCTTCGGGAACAAAGTCGATGTGGTGCTCAATCCCTCGGATAGGTGGGAGGCCGGCTGGAATTTCATCCGGGAACACGTCGGCATATCTCTCTAGTAGTGCTCGGACCTCGGTAGGTAAGGGGGCCTCGGTGATGGACGTGTGTAGGCTCTCTCTCTGTAGAGCATCAGGACGAGTTGGATACCCTTGGTACGGATGGCTTTCCTCATGTTTGTACATTGATTAAAAAGTTCTCTTTGCAGGCATGTTGATCTTTCGCCATTTTGGACTGCATTTCTTGAACGGTGTGTGCAGACATTGGTGCTAAATTATATCTACGCTTATCGTGGACAAATGAGTAGAAGTTGGTACGTCCGTTGTGCGTAGTCTCTCGGTCAAATTGCCATGGTTGTCCTAGGAGGAGATGTCCAGCTGACATCGGGACGACATCACGAGTGATCTGGTACTGGTATCGTCGATGCTTAATGAGACTTTAACTTGGTCCGAAATGCATAACTTTGTCTTGTTGTTCAGCCATCGTAGTTTATAAGGCTTAGGATGCTTGGGTACAGAAAATCCTAACTTCTCCACCATGTATTTGCTCGCGGCGATGGTGCAGGACCCTCCGTCTATAATCAACGAGCACACTTTCTCAAGTATTGTACATTTTGAGTGGAAAATATTTTCTCGCTGTTCTTCCTCTTCTGGCTCGAATCTCGAGCTGAGAACTCGTCTGATCATGAGCATCTCTCTGGAGTCGGCGTACTCAATCTCCTCGTCGTATTGCTGCTGGGTCTTTGGTGCTGGCTCCTCATGCTCGTCCTCGGACTCGTAGTCTCCTGAAGCAGTGAGTACTATTGTCCGTTGAGTGGGACATTCTCGGGACATGTGTCTTCTTCCTTTGCACTTGAAGCACACGATCTCGCTACTGCGCTGCGGCTGGGTCGTAGTGGTCATGGAACTGGTCGGCTTTGGGGCGGCTGGGGCGGCCCTGGGAGCCGAGCTGCTGACCACGGCTATTCCCTTGAGACGCGGGTCAATGGGCTGGGTCGTCCGCTCAAATGGCTTTGAGCCGGTGCTCCAGGTGCTCTTGGGTCGAGAAGATGCGGCTAGTTTTTGTTTATGGCACTTCTTGATCTGGACTGCTAGGTGGAACAACTCTCCTAGATCATGTATGGCTGTAGCTTGATCTTTCGGGCGATGGACTTTTGCAAGCCATCGATGAATTGGGCCATTATACTTTCCTCGGACTCGTCTAAGTCAAGTTGTTGCGGAGGTGCTCGAATTCATCAAAATATTTGGAAACCGTCTTGCTGCCTTGGATAAGGCGTCTGAATCGTCTATGAAGCTGACGGTGGAAGTGAGGTGGGACGTAGCGTCTCTCATAATCTGGGTGAATTCAACCCATAAGTTTAAGGCACCCATCCGAGCTCTCCTGCGAGCTGTTACTTCTCGATCTCACTACGCTAGTGCGTGGTCAGTGAACTGCACCGTTGCTAGGGCGATTTTATGGGGATCGTCATAGTAATAGTACTCGAAGAGGAGTTCCATTCATATCTCCTAGTCTAAGTACTCCTCGGGATCAACCTTTCCCGAAGAGGGAGGCGGGTTCATCTTTACTTCGGGGTAGTGCATAGGCTGTCGAGGTGGTGGCATGGGTTCGTCGTAGTACTGATGTCAACCCATTCTTTGGTGGGTCATCTATGGTCGGTTGTGTGGGTATGGGGGTGGCGTGGGGCCTGATGTAGGTGCAGGCTGATCCGAACGCTCGAGACGCGTCGCTATGGTCGACATCTGGGTCGTCAAAGCTTGCAGAAGCTGCACTATTGCTTGACTGTTCTGTCCCGATGTCGACTCGTCACTTCCTGACATATTTCCTTTTCCAAAAAAGGAAATTTTTGAAAATAGAAAGTTTTCTGAAAAGGAAACTTGCAAGAATTGATACTTTCCTTAAATGGAAAATTTTCATAGATATGATTTTTTATTATTATTACTTATAAAATTTAAAGGAAACTAACTATTTGCAAAAAAAGGAAATAAAAGAAAAAAAAATAAAAGGAAAAAGGAAAATCTAATTATGTCTATTTCCTAAGAGAAATATATCATAAACTAAAAGGGAAATCTATTAATTACCTAAAAATTTTAGGAAAACTACCTAAGAAATTTCAGGAAATTTTCGAAACTAATTCCTAGCCTAAAAAACTTATGGAAACTAATTAATCTTATGCCTAAATGCTAAGGCAAAATTTCCTAAAACTAAAAACTAAGAACCTAGACACTAAAGATGAATCTAGCCGCCTAATGCAGCTAAGGAACTCGACCTACAGGTTGGCTCGGGCTAGGGGAGCAGCACGGCTACACGGGTGCTAGGGAAGGACGCAGCACTGGTATGGGCTAGCGAGGGGCTAGGGTAAGCGGCCGCGGGACCTAACAAGCTATGCGGCTTGGTGCAGGGACTGGGACTAGAAACTCGGAACTAGACCGCGAATCCTAAACTAACAACTAGGAGAAGGGACATAGGCTACTCGGTTGGAACTACTACTAGCGGTTGAAACCTAGACTCCGACTGCTAAGTAACATAGCGCTAAGCACGTGACAACGTGGGGAACTACGCCTAAGGTGCAGACAACAAACGGGTCAGATGGTCTTGGGACGGTCGTGGCTTGGTTTGCTGGTCCAGACACGGTCACGGTCGGCACGGTCGGTCCGGGGCTGGTCCTGGTCGGCACGGTTGGTCCGGGGATGGTCCTGGTTAGCTGGGTCGGTCCGGGGCTGGTCCTGGTTGGCATAGTCGAGTTGGTCGGTTCGAGGTCATGTCCGATTCCACTCTCCAATTAGCATGTTGAGCTTGTCTCCTAGAGCTTTCCTCTTGGACCGTGTGAGAGGTCCTGGTGGGATGACTGGTGCAGTGGCTGGCTCGATGTTCTCATGTTTGCTCGGATGTCCCTGAACTTTGGAGGCTTGAGATGTGGGTGGAGAATCCAGCATTTTTTCTTAGTATGGCCCTTCCTCTTACAGTGATCACAAAACAACCCTTTCCTATCATCCTGTTAGAATTACACCCCATTGTTTGCAGTTACAAGCTCTCCCTTTCCACTGAAGAGACCATGAGATCCTTGTTCTCTTTGAATGTAAGAACACACTTCTTCAAGAGATGGAAGTTTGTCTGATCTAAGAAAGTGCTTGATCAGGTCATTGTACATTGGATTTAAGGTGAGAAGAAGACCAAAGACTTTGTCATGTTCACGCCTTGCAAGGAGTACTTCTGGATCAGTAGAGTTAGGTCTAAGCATTTCAAGCTCAACCCATAAGGAGCGAAACTTGCCAAAATGAGCCGTGAATTCTAAGTATTCTTGATGAAGATTATTGATTGCCTTTTTTACTTCAAAGACTATACTGAGATTAGTAGTATTGCCATACACTTTCTTGAGTGTTTCCCATAGTTCCCGAGTACTTTCACAGTATGAGTAGGCTTTGAATGATGGATAACACAAACTGACCTTCCTGAATCCATTTTTCCTCATCAACAATCATGATCTCCTGTCCATCTTCTTGTTGGAAAGCTTTTGGAGGAGCTTCATCTAAGAGAAGATGCATTCCAAGCCCCCGGCCACCAAGAGTAGTTTTCACCATTCTGGACCATAGTAAGTAGTTGAGTCCCTTTAAGGTAACTGGGATAACCATAGGTCTTGTATTCTCCATCTGAGAGTAACCACAACAGCTAAGCAACAAATCAACTTAGAGGGTCTCTTAGAACACGGTTCCTTCCCTAGAACAGCTCTATATGATACAACCTTCTTCCTTTTAAACCCATTTCTTTCTATCAACGCTTCAAGCTTAACCAGAAAGCTATTCCTTTTTGGTAAGAACTCACACTATACGGACAGAACAACTAAACCCATAAACAGAGCACATGAAAAACTTGAGAAAGGAGATGGATTTCTAGCCCAAATGCTATGCTACCACTCTGGAGTCCATAATGTTCCTTGTAGAGTTGAAAATGATCTGTCTTGAGAGAAAATGAGCTACCTTTGAGGTTTAAGGTTGAAGTGTACGGACTTTGTAAAGATTCTAGGCGAGGAAGACGAGAACAGACTCACCCACTCTACAACAAGAACACCTTCCCTTTAGCTTCTTAGACCACAGATGAACTAAAGATTGCTTCTTTCACCACTGAGATGAAGAAAGGAGCTGTCTTGATCGTTGATGGAGTTGCCTTGGGGGAGATGACCGTACAACAATGGTGGACACAAAGCTTCAGAGAAGAAAACACGCTGGTCTTGTTCCGAGTAGAAGATAAATGCACTGAGAGCTCAAAACGAGTAAAAGGTTGAGATTTGCGAAATGAAATGAGAGAAAATTAGCAGGGTTTTAACTCTGCTTAAGAGTGATAGATTTTGGTAGAGTTTAATAAATAAACAAAGAGTAATCATGAAGAATTAAGAGAATCACCATAAGAGACAAATAAGAAAAAGATAGATATTTATTATGTCATTGTTGCATACAAAGGTAGACTACATAGCCTTAAATAGAAAGCTAGCTAGGTTAATTAGGCTAGGGATAAGCAAGTGCACATATAGAACCCTTACAAGATAGCTTATCACCTTATACACGCTTCCTTATCACATACACACAAGCTTCCTTATACACGATCCCTTATCACATGACTAGCAAGCTTGTACTATTTAGGCTGAGAACACCCTTTGTAGTTTCTGTCCAATACATCCGTCCCATCATCATTATCTTTCTGTTCAAATTGACTTCCAATATATTCACAATTTTCTTCAACAATATGAAACTCTTCCTCCTCTACCTTGCAATCGTCATCATCTAATGTGTGGAGTTCTTTTTCGATTTCATTATTGGCTTTTACAGCGACATTTTTTTTTGCGGCTTATACTTTGACATACTCACCAGAAGTTGCCGAGACATAGAACATGAAACTCTCCCTTTCACGGCTAGCCTCCGATTTAGTCCTCATTTCATGCTCAATCTATTTGAAGATTTTTTTTTAGAGATTTTAATTCGATTTGTCCATATCAGATTTTAATTTGGAGAATTTCAGATTTAGTTAATATGCTATATTTTATTTCAAATATAGAATTAATTGACATCCCATAAATAAAATTTTGGAATTAATTGACATTTTTCCCAAAATATAGAATTATAGATACAACCTTACATAAGTTCAAATTTCAAAATGTATCTGAAAAGAAAAAAAAAACAAAAAAACGTTTTAATATTTTCTTTTGTCTAGATTCGAAACTAGAAAGTACGCCGAGCTTTAAAAGCGTTATTTATTCTTACGCCATCTGTCCTACTTCTAATTCCTCATTATTAATTTTTTCCGAAGGGTAAAGAAGCAAAACCCTATATCCGAGATAGGCGATAAAAAAACCCAAAATCCAGATCTTAATTCTCTCACTCCACAAATCAAAGAGTTTCCTCAAATCTCAGTCTTGTTCGCAATTGCTCCAGATTTTCCCGAGAAAACTATCTTCAAGGTGACCTTTTTGTTCATAAATATCCAACATTTTCTGGGTTTATTTTGTTCCATTTTTTAGTAAAAGAGCTGTTTTTATGAATCAGCGGGAATCGAAGCCTTTTTCATCCATTTTATTTTTGATCGAGGGCTTGAAACACCTATTAATGATTTGCTAGGTTGAAGCTGTTCTGTAAATTCAATTTTTTCAGTAATATTGTAGTTTGATGTAGGGTTTAGCCTATATTTTTATCAGCAATTCCAAAACAAAATTAAATAATTTCGGTAGAGCACAAACACCAAATCAACTCAGATTATTAAAGACATTAATTATGATTATTTTATTTTGTCCGATGGAGAAGTTAGCGAAGTTGCTGCTCTTTTTATTTTGTAGGAATTTTTTTTTTCTTTTTTCTTATGAGGTTTATAGTTTTAGATAAGACTGAATATGAGATTCCATTAGTGTAAGTAGTTTTGATGTTAGGATTTAATGAAACTTAAACTTTGTCAACGGTAAGAAAAAGTTTCTCTAATTTTATTTGTTAATTATTACTTACGCTAGAGGATGGATCAACAAGGGCAATCCTCAGCTATGAACTACGGCTCAAACCCATACCAAACCAACCCGATGACCACTGCACCATCCGGTCCGGACCACGCTGCATATCATCAGATACACCAGCAACAACAGCAACAGCTAACTCAACAGCTCCAATCTTTCTGGGAGACACAGTTCAAAGAGATTGAGAAAACAACTGATTTCAAGAACCATAGCCTTCCATTGGCGAGAATCAAGAAGATCATGAAAGCCGATGAAGACGTGCGAATGATCTCAGCCGAGGCACCTGTCGTGTTCGCAAGGGCCTGCGAGATGTTTATTCTAGAGCTTACATTAAGGTCGTGGAACCACACAGAGGAGAACAAGAGGCGGACGCTGCAGAAGAACGATATTGCTGCTGCGGTGACTAGAACCGATATATTTGATTTCCTTGTGGATATTGTTCCCAGGGAGGATATCCGTGATGAAGTCTTGGGTGCTGTTGGTGGTGATGCCGCCACAACAGCTGGTTACCCGTATGGATACTTACCTCCCGGAACAGCTCCAGTTGGGAACCCGGGAATGATGATGGGTAACCCGGGCGCTTATCCACCTAACCCGTATATGGGTCAACCAATGTGGCAACAAGAAGGAGCTGACCAACAAGATCCTGATAATTAACTTTGCCTCATAAACTGAGTTCTCTAGTTTTCTCTTAGCTCTATCCTTTTAAAGTTTTCATTGAAACAAAACTTGTTGTTTGTTTTCTGCAGAGCCTTCTGGTCCGGTGTGCTAAACAAGAAGAATCTTACCAGAATATATCAGACATAAAAGTTTGTTGTATTCGAAATTTTTTTGTTTGTTGTCCTATGGATATATTTATCGTTTACTAGTTTTAGTTTATCTTGTTAATCTATCTATATCCAAGCAATTTAACGGTTACATAGACTACCAAACCAAAAATTGAGCTTACAAAAGCAACCAGTCCATAACTAAGCCATAAGCGAAAACTAAAAAGTGATGATTCCTACAGCTACTAAGATTACACAGCTTGTTTCTACAACTTCTTCATTACAATACCTTCAAAAATCCCATATGTGCCAAAGCTGCCGGTAAACTCCTGCGGATGGACAGGACCAGGGAGGTGGAATGAGACAGAAAAGTGACCGGGTGGGCAAAGATTCTACGTCTTCATCTTAAACACCTGAGAATGCCGATGAACTCGCTTCTCGCCTGTTGTAGTGACTCCTCTAACTAGTACTTTTCCGTTGTCTTCTACTTCACAGCTAAAATCTCCAGCAATAAATACGCACACACACATCATCGGGTCAAGAAACAGGGTTAGTGGACTGAAGACAACATAGTAGAAAGACACTCACTTTCATCTCTTTTCACACAAGGAAGCGATACACGGAAGAGATAAGCGTCAACGCATTCACCGATATCCACTAGTCCCATCACCTGTCCAGTCTGAGCTTCAGCTATTGCCCCATTTACATCAAGCGTCGGTTTTGCTTCAACATCGCTTTCTTCACCACAAGTGCATGTACCCGCATCATCGTTAATAGGTCCTTCCAAACAAGTGCCCGCCTCTTTCAATGGTTCCAAGATCTCATCAATCTCATCATTAACCTCATTGGCTTCAACAGGTTCAGTTACATCAACGTTAAGGCTCAAAGTAAAGCTCTGCAATCCCGTAAGCAGCTTAAACCGCTCAACACAGTCTTCTCTCGTACAAGAAGTATCTGGATCATTGATGAACACAATGCTCTCGATAAGTCTCGTACGAGATTCAGGTGCAGTTTTGCGGGATACAGATATCTGAAAAGAGGGAAGTCCCCATTAGACCCATTGCGTTTTTCGTTAAAATATCGGCTTAAAATCTTCCGATTGAAGATTAGCGATGGATCTGCGTTGCGGAGAATGTAGTGATACACACGTTCTAGCTCAGCTCGTTTCATGAGTGAGCCACTTAGCTCATCTTTTGTTGGGAAATTCGACGACGCTTGAATCTGAAATGCTGATTGCTTCTTCTTCGGACGATAATGATGGTTTCTTAAATCTAGTCCGAAGTAAGTTCCTATGATGAAATGTAAGAGACCTAACTTGTCTTCAATGTCCAGTGAAATTAACACTTTTTCTTGTTCTGACTTCTCAGCTTCTAAAGCGAAGACGAGTTTGCGCACTGTACCACTCATATCTTAAAAAAAAAAAAAAAAAAATCAAAGAGGCGAAATTTTTTTAGCAGATTTATAGAAATCGAAGCAGCATAGATACGATTTGTAAATAGATAATGCGTAATTTTGTTTAAAGTAACTAATCGGAAGTATAATTTTTTTTTAACACAAACCAAATACATATTTCATTCATAATGAAATCAGAGTTCATACATTTGCATCGTCATTAACATGAGGGTTTAACCAAAAGTTAACGTAGTTATCTATCATAGCAAAATAAGGACAGATCTTTGCTGCCTTAGCTATACTATCTGCAGGTTTGTTCACTAATTCAAGCTTGAATGAGGGATTCTTCCTAAAGATTGTGTTTATGTCTTGCAAGTACCCATCAAGTAAAGACCATTGAGATGGATCCTTAAAAGCTTTGAACAAGATTTCACAATCAGTTTGAAAGATTACCCCCTTATATTTCATATTGCAAGTACCCATTCGATGTTCTAATAATCCAACCTGTTCCACAAACTTCTATATTTTCTACCCATGAGGCATCTATATTACACAGTACCATACCTGATGATGGTGGTGCTGTCCATTTTTCATGTGCAGTAGAGTGACGGTTGTGTAAGGTGGTAAGTGATCTTTGTGGTGGATGTTGAAGCTGATGGGAGGAGGGTGTAAGTATGGTTGGGATATGTTCCTGAGCCTTCTGTCATTCCTCTCCATCCTCTACAGCTTTAAGGCTTGTTGCCAGTGGGTGGTGATCAAACCCCTCATAGATGAGGTCATTTTGGGCCTTTCATAGACGCCAAAGTACCCATGGCCAGAAACTGTATTCTCTGTGACTTTTAAGAGACAGACATTCTGCCAGATTGGTGAAAATCGAGGTTAGTAAAAACCATAAGGGAGATGCTGCCCATACAATTTTAGTGTAAGACACATCCATAGAAGACATGTTATCTATCTTCCTGTTCCCCACATCTCATACAAATATTATAAGGTAAGACTCACCTTCTTTGAAGTACTTCTCCCATTGGTAGACAATTAAACATTAGTTTCCATATGAAGTGTTGGATCTTGGATGGTATTTTCAGCATCCATATCTCAGAGAAGAGGGAGTTCAGACTCGGCTGTGAGACCACTTTTGTCTCAGCTACCGACAGTAACGCACAAGCTCCACCAAGACACCACCGCAAACACCATGAAGAACTAGGACGCCACCACCACAAGAGAGGAGAACCGTGAAGAGAAGAAAGATGTAGAGCCCTCTCTAGCGCCAGCGAAAAGCACCGGACACCGAAAAGGTGATAAATCTGTAAAACCGCTGAGGTGCTTTTAGAGGGCGGCAACACTTAGCGAGGAAGAAAGAACATTAGAAGAACAGAAAGCGACTGAAAACGCTCAATTTTGTTTTTAAAAAAAATGTTCAATATCATTTTTATTAATCATAGTGGTGTTTAAAGAAAAAATGTTCAATATCATTTTTATTAATCATAGTGGTGTTTAAAGAAAAAATGTTCAATATCATTTTTATTAATCATAGTGGTGTTTAAAGACTAACAAAACCACAAAAACTTAAACAGTTTTCATACCACCCAATTTATATCACATACCAAAATAAAGATTATGTCATTTATGCATATATGAAATTAAAACTTCAGTAAATAATAGTTTACAGGAACCTAGATGACTCAGTTCAGGGACAATACAAAGACAAAATTAAAATAAAACAACCCTCTAAAAAGCGAGAATTATGGTCTTTTTGCATCTCTGTCGAGGAGAGATATCCAGCCTGAACAAACATCGGTGGAAGACAACCACTCATTACACCAGAACTTGAGATTTAATGGCTCAACCACGGTGAAGAGAATTCGGATCCACGGTGATTCTGAAATTACAAAAATGGTAAAAACAAAACCTTAATCAGTTAGACGTTGGCCAAAATCACTGCCATCAACTGAAGAAGTAGATTCGCCACCGATCCACCATATCCGAGGCCGATGCCATAAGAGGATAATACCGGAAAAAATCAACATCAATCATGAAAACCTGCCGCGGTTACGCTTGAGAAACATCACCAAACCCTATCCTCTTCAGGTTTTAATCCGCAAAGGCAAAACCACCAGAGATCTACGGATAAATCATCGATATATCACCAAAATTCCTCACTGGAATCCCAATTCAAAGATGCAATAAATCAGACGTGAGCAAGGAGAGGAGAAGTCCCTACGGCAGAACCCAACTCCAAAGAACCGTCGCCACTGCCGCCATCGGAAAACAGACCACATTCAAAGTCGGGACCAAAACGCAACACCAAACTTGTTCCAAGACCACAGAGGAAGACGCCAGAACTGAAGAGATTCCAATGAGAAGACAAACCACAATTAACTGACGCATGACGGATCTCGGAAGCAACAAGACCTCCATGGGAGCGACCTAAAATCGACTGTGTCACTAGCCGCCAAAAACACCAAAATAGAGACTTAACTCTGAACACCCAAAGCATTTTCCAACACAAAAACTTTGGCGAAAAACATTATCCAAAATATTCTCGTTGGTCTCACAGTTGGAGAATGTTTTGGGTGTTTAGAGTTAAGTCTCTATTTTGGTGATTCTAGCGGCTGGGAACAATGTCTCAAATGCCATAATCTGAGGAAACAATGTCTTAAATGCCATGACCAATATTTAAATGGACAAAGTTACTATTTTATCCTTATAACAGATTATATATTTATGATTGTAAATGATACCAACGAAAACACGCTAGCGCAGATGGTATGACGTGCTCGCGCGACCCAAATAACCCGGGTTCGAGTCTCAGATGTGTAGTATAACTGGGAATAATTCGAATATCCAGTTATACTAGTTGTACTCGATTACAACTGGATATCTAGTTGTGCTAGTTGTACCACTCGAGTACAAATAGATATCTAGTTGTGCTAGTTGTACCACTCGAGTGGTACAACTGTGTATAACTAGATATCTAGTTGTGCTAGTTGTACCACTCGAGTGGTACAACTGTGTATAACTAGGGTATCTAGTTGTACTCGAATAGTACAACTGAGTATAACTAGGGTGTATAGTTGTACTTGAATGGTACAACTGGAGTATTACTAACATCAGTTATACCGAAGTAAGGATATTTCCATCTTTGTACCAAAGCCAGGGGTATATTTTCGTCTTTGTATCAAGACCAGGGGTATTTTCGGGTTTACATTAATTGGAGGACATTCCAGATTAAAAAATGGCAGGTCAGATTAAATTTTCACACTTTGTGGCATCTCAGCCATTTACCCTAGCGGCTGTGACAAAAGAAATATATGTCCAAAATTAGAATTTTACATATTTGACAAAAGCAACGAAAATCTATGATTTATTAAAATTAAAAAACTGGATTCTATGATTTTGGGAGAAAAATATGATTTATGTATTTTTATTAAAAATTGATTTTATATTTTTAGTGGAAAACATAATTTATTATTTTAGAGAAATATGATTTACGTTTAAAAAAATATAATTTATGTTTTTGACCGGAAAACATGAGTATTATTATTTTTAGAAGAAAAGCATAATAGAAAATGTGGTAAAATTGGTTTAAAAAGTAAATAGTTATAATATATTAGACTTAATTAAATTTTAATATAATTATTGAACATAAATAAGAATAAAATTGTAAACTACATAATTAATAAGTGAAATACAGAAAAAGCTGTGGATAATTTAAAACCTGTAAAGTAAACCCGTAATGCAAAGTATATAATGAGACTCATTTTAAGTCCATATCATTTTTAGATAAAAGGGTAGGGTTATGGAACAGTTAAAAAGATTTTGGCTACCCAATGGTAAAACTTCATCTTTAATGTTAAATTTATTCAGCAAAATAAATATACTTAGAAAGTTTTTTCCATCATATATTACATTTTTTTAAAAAAAGAGGTTATCTACAAAAGTTTGTTCTACTTTCCATAAATTCAAATATGTGCGTAATATTATTATTGTAGCAGAAATTACAATTTTTCAAATTACAATTGCTTATCCAAGGGATGTAAAGATATGATTTTTCAAACAGACTGTGTAAACATGTATGCTGCAGTCAACTTCCCTGAAGCTTGGCTGAGTCTAGATGATTACACTCAAGACATTAGGTTCATCTTAGACCAAAATCAATCCTTTTCGGTTGAACTTATTAATAGAAAGGGAAATGAGACAGCAGATGCTATAGCTCGTTTAGCCAAATCTTGTCCTGCTTGTGTTGCTTCCATTGAAAAGCATTGCCTAGGTGGTTATGGCCATTTGTAAATGGTGATGCATCTGTTTAACCTGGTTTATGATTGAATGAAGGTTTGTTATTGTGTTAAAACAAAAAGAATAGGAGGAAGACCAACTTCGTCTAAGGGCACAAAAATGCGATGGGTTTTAGAAAAATATGTAAGAGTTTTAATTAAATGGCAAGATAAGTGGAGGGAGATGAAAATCGAGAGTGTGTAATTTGTCATTAATTTCGTATTGATGACTTTGAAGATTCTTTACAAGAATTAATATAAAAAACAAGTATAAATTTAGCAAAAAATGAGTGAATGTGTTTAGAGAACATGATGTCCATATCCTATATTTTTCATCTTGTTTTTATAACTCGAAATCATGTTTAAAATCTTCTATCTCCATTTAGTCCATTTGATTTAACATTTAATGATATTTACTTCGAGGGATTAAGCCGTTACGAACCAAAACTTTTTATTACTCTTATTAGTCCACTTTGGAATTGATATCGGGTTTGACCATAGTATCGTTTTTTTTTGTCAACTTAACTTAGTGACTTTTAATATCTCTTTAATTATGTGGGGTGCTGAATTATAACTTCACACGTGTCTGGTACGGCCCTGGTTGTCTTAAAACCAAAGGATCGACTTGAAGGAAGATGGGATGGCGATTTGAGGAGGTTACTAACTCTCCTTGGCAGTGGCTTGAATGAGGAAGGTTTGGAGGCTACTAGCTCTCCAATTTAGATGTGATTGGCGATGGTATTGATCCCATTAGCACATGTTCACCTTGCTCAGAGCTATGAAATTTCACAGCAGATTCCTCTACTCTTAAGTGAATGAAAGATCAATGTTCTTAGGCTGAACAGAGAAAGCAAGAAGCAAAAGTGCTTTAAAATACTTTATAAAATTCGATGATGATCTTTACAAAGGGGGGGATGAATGCCTTTTTAAAGGCAGAAAACCCTAACAAAAATTATTCCACAAAAGGAATATCCTAACTAACTTATCCTAACAATATAAATCTTATTTAATTAATTTCTAAATCTATGCCAACAGATTTATTAGTCTAATCTATAAATCTGGTTTAAATTAAATAATTATTTGCAAACCAATAAATTAAACCAATTGGTTGGTTTAATTTTAGACTCTCTTTCTCCTTCCAATTCGATTTTTATTAAGGCATGAAGGGCCTTTCTTTGGGCTTTGCTCCTTGATCTTGTTAATGTGCCAAGCCATAATTCCTTTTCTTCTTGGTCATGGGTTTGGGCTTTACTCCTTGATATTGTTACTTGGCAAAGTCCTAATTCATTGTCTTCTTGGGTTTGAACTTGGGCCATACCTTCTTCTCTTCCATTTTTTAGATCCTTGGTCCATTGGTGGTGATTGGGTCGTGGGCTGTCCTGGTCGAATCGAGGTGCGTTCTGGTCGGGTCGAAGGTCGGATTGCTGGTCAGGCTGTCCGGGTTGGTCGAGTTGTTGGTCAAGCGGGCTGAGTTTCTCGGAGGGGCCGAACATGTGGCCATGGTTCGTGGGCCGTCCATGTTCCACGCCGGAGCTGGCCAGGTCGAGCGTGGCCACCTTTCTCGCCGGATTTCTCGGAGCCACCTTTCTCATCGGATTTTTTGGAGTGGTCGGACATGTGGCCGTGGTTCGTGGGCCGTCCATGTTCCATGCTGGAGCTGGCCAGGTCGAGCATGTGGCCACCATTCTCGCCGGTTCTTGAACTTGGTTGCCTGGTCCAATCTTCTTTCTCTCCTCCACTCTCTTATACAGTTGAATCTAAGTCCTCTATTGTTGTAAAATGATCTTGCTCATTCCAGGTCGCACCATCCCCTCCTCCTTTACAAGGATTTGACCTCAAATCCAATTCATCTGCAACAAAAGGAATTAAGTCAGAAACATTAAAAGTAGAACTTATAAAATACTTACCTTGTAGATCTATTTGGTAAGCATTATTGTTGATTCTTCGTAGGACTGAAAATGGTCCATCTACTCTTGGCATCAGTTTCGATTCTCTCATTTGAAAATCTTTCCTTCCTTAGATGAATCCAAACAAGATCACCAAGTTCTAGCACTAGTTCTTTTCGACCCTTGTTTTTCTTCTTGGTATACATCTTAGTCCTTTCGTCAATATTTTTCTTAACCTGCTCATGCAAATACTTAACAAACTCGGCTTTCTTTTGGCCATCAAGGTTAGTCTGTTCTTTTAAAGGTAAAACAAGTAAATCTAAAGGGGACAATGGGTTAAAACCATACACTACTTGAAAAGGAGTGAGTTTTATACACTACTTAAAATGGTGGATAAGGTTTTATTTACTAACTCCGTTTGACCATCAGTTTGTGGATGACAAGTTGTGGAAAATAATAACTTAGTGCCTAAGTTTCCCCAAAGGGTTCTCCCGAAGTGACTAAGGAATTTAGTATCCCTATCTGACACAATTTTCCTAGGCATTCCATGTAATCTAACAACTTCACTAAAGAACAAGTCTGCCACCAAAACTGCATCATCTGTTTTATGACAAGGTATGAAATGGACCATTTTAGAAAACCTATCAACCACCACAAAGATATTGTCCATTCCTTTCCTAGTTCGAGGTAACTCTAATACAAAGTCCATGGAGATATCTACCCAAGGATGATCAGGTATAGGTAATGGAGTATACAAACCTATGGACTGTACCTTGGATTTAGCTTGTTTGCACTCGACGCACTTTGAGCACACCTTCTCCATGTATTTTTTCATGCTGGGCCAGTATAGATGCTCTTGTAATGTAGCCAAAGTCTTAGCAACACCAAAGTGTCCCATTAGACCACCTCCATGTGCTTCCCTAACATATAATTCTCTGATGGTTCCACATGGTACACAAAGTCGATTATCTGAAAACAAAAATCCCTTGAATTGATAAAATCGTCCTTGGGCATGAGTATCAGTGTCCTTAAATAACTCTCCAAAGTCAGGGTCATTAGTATAACAAGTTTTAAGATGCTCAAAACCCAATAATTTTGTTTCCATCGAAGATAAAAGAGCATACCTCCTTGAGAGAGCATCTGCTACAATGTTCTCCTTACCTTGTTTGTAATGGATGACATAGGTAAAAGTTTCAATAAATATCATCTATCGTGCATGTCTTTTGTTCAGCTTTTGTTGTCCCTTGAGGTGTTTGAGAGATTTATGATCTGTGTGAATTACAAACTCCTTAGGCCAGAAGTAATGTTGCCACATCTTCAGGGCTCTCACTAGAGCATAAAGCTCTTTGTCATAGGTAGGATAATTAAGAGTCGCTCCTCCTAACTTCTCACTAAAATATGCTATGGGTCTCCTTTCCTGCATTAACACAGCACCAATTCCAATTCCTGATGCATCACATTCAATTTCAAAGGTTTTAGAAAAGTCTGGTAATACAAGTAAAGGGGCATTAGTTAACTTCCCTTTCAGTAATTCAAATGCCTCTGCTTGGGCTGGTCCCCAAGTGAATCCCACATTTTCTTAATGATTTCTGTAAGTGGAGCTGCAATCGTACTGAAGTCTTTCACAAATCTTCTATAGAATCCAGGAAGTCCATGGAAACTCCTCACTTCTCCTATGCTTTTAGGCGTGGGCCACTCCCTGATTGCCTTCACTTTCTCCTCATATACCTGGATACCTTGAGAAGTAACAACAAAACCTAAAAATACTAGGTTATATGTTCCAAAAGAGCATTTCTTTCTGTTTGCGTACAAGTTTTCCTTTCTTAAAACATCCAAGACATGTCTAAGGTGATAAAGATGCTCTGTCATGTTCTTACTGTAAATCAAAATATCATCAAAATAGACTACTACAAATCGTCCTATAAATGCCATTAAAACATGATTCATTAGTCTCATAAAAGTACTAGGTGCATTAGTAAGTCCAAAAGGCATAACTAACCATTCATACAATCCTAATTTTGTTTTAAAAGCAGTTTTCCATTCATCACCTTCTTTCATTCTAATCTGATGGTAACCACTTTTCAAGTCTATCTTAGAAAAGATGCAAGAACCATATAACTCATCAAGCATATCATCCAAACGAGGGATAGGGTGTCTGTACTTAATTGTGATGTTGTTTATGGCTCTGCAATCTACACACATGCGTCAGCTACCATCTTTCTTAGGCACAAGCAAGACTAGTACTGCACAAGGGCTTAGACTCTCACGGATGTGTCATTTCTCCAATAGCTCATTGACTTGCCTTTGAAGTTCTTTTGTCTTCACAGGGTTGGTCCTGTAGGCCGGTCTGTTTGGAAGAGTGGCGCCTGACACAAAGTCAATTTGATGTTCTATACCTCTGAAAGGGGCTAGTCCCACGGGTTGGTTTTCTGGAAACACATCCCTGTACTCTTGCAATAGAAACTCAATTTCTCTCGGTATTTCTGGAGTCAGGTTAGTACTACTAGTTAATAATTCTTTACAAACTAGCAACACCATAAGTTTTTGGTCATTTAAAGCATGTTTAACATCACTCGGAGTAGCAAAAAGGCTGTAGTGACTTACCTTAGCAAGTTCCTTGGCGTGATTCTCCTGGTGGCAGGCCTTTGCTTCTTCTCTCCTTTGCTTCAGTTGCATCTGGTCGTGGTGCACCTCCTGGGGTGTGAGGGGTACCAGTGTGATCTGTTTACCTTGGTGTTTGAAAGAATGCCTGTTGGTGAAACCGTCATGAATGGCTCTCTTGTCATATTGCCAAGGTCTTCCCAATAGTATGTGACTGGCTTCCATGGGCAACACATCACAAGTGATCTGGTCTTGGTACTTGTCAATGCTTAAAGGTATTTCCACTTGTTCTGTCACTTTCATTTCTCCTTCCTCATTGAGCGACTGTAGCTGATATGGTCTAGGATGTTTGTGAGTAAGCAAGTTGAGCCGGTCCACTAGTGTTTGACTAGTTACGTTTGTACAGCTCCCTCCATCAATGATCAAGCTACACACTCTTTCCTGAATGAGGCATCGTGTGTGGAATTAATTCTCCCTCTGTGCACTTTAGGTTGTGCACTCAAAGTTCTCATAGTCACCAACAATTGTCCTTAAACAGGGTAAGCTTCATTCTCTATGTTTGACTGGTCATCTTCTGATGTCAACTCTCCATTCTCTAAGATAAGCATAACCCTTTTGTTTAAGCACTCATTTGCATAGTGTCCAAATCCCTGACATCTGAAACACTTGATGTTCCTGGTTCTTGTTGGAGGCGTTTGAGTTGTTGGTCCTTTGCCCTTATCTTCACGTGGAAGAGGAATAGTAGGTCCCTCTCTGGCCTTGACAGGCGTCTTGAAAGATGAACCTCTCTGCCTATCATCCCTGTTGTAAGGCGGTTTAGAGGTTGAAACATAGGGATTCCTTGTATTGCTCCTTCTTTTGTTTTGTTGTTCAATAAGGATGGCCTTGTGAAGTAGTTCATCCATGTCCTCATACTCCTGCAACTCCAATCGATCCTGAATGTCTCTATTAAGACCTCCTTGAAATCGTGCCATACTAGCCTCCATAGTCTCATCTATTTCAGCCTTGATCATGGACTCTCCATCTCTTGGTGATAATCCTCCACACTCCTTGTTCCTTGGGTTAGTCTCCTTAGTTTCTGATGAAGATCTCTTCCATAGTGGATTGGCAAAAATCTCTTCCTCATCATGGTTTTTATTTCATACCAAGTGCTCTGGGGCTCTCCATTGCGTCGTCTAGTAGTGCCAATCTTTTCCCACCAGTTGATGGCATACCCATCAAATTCTGTTGCTGCTATCTTCACCTTCTTTTCCTCAGAATAGTTTTGGCAGCTGAAAACTATTTCAATCTTCTTTTGCCATTCTAGATAGGCATCTGGATCATTCTTTCCTGAAAAAGGGGGAATTCGAAGCTTGATTCCTCCTAGGCTGTTGTCTGGTCTCAGCTCCTGGGTTGCTGTTGATCTTCACTTTCATCCGAGTATCCATGGGTTTCCTCTTCATCTAGCCTGGTTCCTTGCCTAGATCTCATCCTTGCACCTCTCCCAAAGCTTCCTCCTCCTCGGATTGGTCTTCCTCCACGAGCTGGTCTACCTGCAAGGGGATCAACTCCATAAAAAAATTCATTAGCTTGGTTAGCTCTGTTTTCAAAAGTAACTTGAACCCTTCTAGTTATCTCATCCATCATGACCTCCATCTGCAACTGATCAAACCTATGAGGTCATGTGGTTCCCTCTCCTCTAGGGGTTTCTTCATTTGGATTCTCCATTCTCCCTAAAATAACTGAACAAACTTTTAATTTAAAAACTCTCTCTCTCTCACTTTTCTTTGTAATCCCTCAATAGATTTCCCTCTTGCTATTCCCAAAAGTTCAGATTAAATCAAAGCTCAATCACCTAAGATCTAGAAATTTAAGATTGAAAAGTTGCAAGATTTTTTTCGTCAGCTGATTAACCTATTCCTAGCAGGGTTTCTCTTCTGCTTTTTTTATTTTTTTATTTTTTTTATTTTTATAAAGATCCTTTTTTTAGATCTTTGGTATTTCAGGAAAGGCTCAGCTGACTTACAAAAGATAGAAAGATAAAAATTTGTTTATAAAACTAAAAACAAAAAAATGAAAAGAAATGGATGATGGTTTTAAAATCAAGGTGATTTCACAAACCCTAACCTTCAAGGGGCTCTGATACCACTTGGTGCGGCCCTGGTTGTTTTAAAACCGAATGATCGACTTGAAGGAAGATGGGATGGAGATTTTAGGAGGTTACTAACTCTCCTTGGCATCGGCTTGAATGGGGAAGGTTTGGAGGCTACTAGCTCTCCAATTTAGATGGTATTGATTCCACTAGCACAGGTTCACCCTGCTCAGAGCTATGAAATTTCACAGCAGATTACTCTACTCTTAAGTGAGTGAAGGATCAATGTTCTTTGGCTGAACAGAGAAAGCAAGAAGCAAAAGTGCTTTAAAATACTTTATAAAATTCGATGATGATCTTTACAAGGGGGGGGGGGGGGTGAATGCCTTTTTAAAGGCAGAAAACCCTAACAAGAATTATTCCACAAAAAGAATATCCTAACTAACTTATCCTAATAATATAAATCCTATTTAATTAATTTCTTAATCTATGCCAACAAATTTATTAGTCTAATCTATAAATCTGGTTTAAATTAAATGATTATTTACAAACCAATAAATTAAAGCAATTGGTTGGTTTAATTTTATACTCTTCTTCTCCTTTCAATTCAATTTTTATTAAGGCATGAAGGGCCTTTCTTTGGGCTTTGCTCCTTGATCTTGTTAATGGGCCAAGCCATAATTTCTTTTCATCTTGGTCCTAGGCTTGGGCTTGACTCCTTGATCTTGTTACTGGGCCAAGTCCTAATTCCTTGTCTTCTTGGGTTTGAACTTGGGCCATACATTCTTCTCTTCCATTTTGTAGATCCTTGGTCCATTGGTGGTGATTGGGTCGTGGGCTGTCCTAGTCGAGTCGAGGTGCGTTCTTGTTGGGTTGAAGGTCGGATTGCTGGTCAGGCTGGCCGGGTTGGTCGGGCTGTTGGTCAGGTGGGCCGGGTTTCTCGGAGGGGCCGTACATGTGGCCATGGTTCGTGGGTCGTCCATGTTCCGCGCCGGAGCTGGCCAGGTCGAGCACGTGGCCGCCTTTCTCGCCGGATTTCTCGGAGCCACCTTTCTCGCCGGATTTCTCGGAGTGGTCGGACATGTGGCGTGGTTCGTGGACTGTCCATGTTCCGTGCTGGAGCTGGCCAGGTCGAGCGTGTGGCCACCATTCTCGCCGGTTCTTGAACTTGGCTGCCTAGTCCAATCTTCTTTCTCTCCTCCATTCTCCTCTTCAGTTGAATCTAAGTCCTCTAATGTTGTAAAAAGATCTTGCTCAATTTAGGTCACACCAGTGTCATGAATATCAAAAGTAGCAACCATTATATCACATGATTACAACGACGGTATCATTTACGCCATGTTAGTTTGAGTTCGTAGTTTGACTTTATCTCGTGTCATTCCACTTTGGTAATGTTTTTAATTTCATTTTCAGGCCTTGACTTTACGATTTATTGGGCCTTGATTTCTAAGTTGGAATTTGCACCATAGTAAGCCGCCCAATTTCAATATGAATTTCATCTTACGAAATTTTAAGAATTGTTCACTTCGGATAAATAAAAGGTAGAATTGTAAAAATAAGTTACATTTAAAAGTCAATTGTTCCATTATACCTTTTCCTTTTTTTTACCCAATTTTGACTAAAATGGTCTTATCTAAATATAGAAAACATGAAATATAATTTTTTAAAATTTACATAAAATCTCAAAAATACATATATAATAGCAAACATAGTTATATAAAAAAATTTTGGTTAGTTTTTATAAAATACAATTTTTAAAAAATATTGTAATTCATGTTCTTTCTAAGTTAGAAAATGAATCATATGTAACATTCTGACTAGAATATGCATTATGTCATTTACTCTTCGTTCTAGTTTGTTTTAAAAAACGTATTCTACCTTGTTGTCTATGTTCTACTATTGGTTAGAATACGTTATGTGCAATTTTAGCATTTGGTCAAAGTTCTAGGTTCTGATAGATCTTGTGTTCTAGCTTTTACTCTATGTTCTGTTCTGGCTACAATACGTTGAACTCTATCGTAACCGTTGATTTATATTCTAAACTTGGTTAAATCACTTATTATAACTTTTACACTATGTTCTTATGTTGCCCAGAATTGACGTTATATCTGTTTGTCTTCGTTCTAACTTAAGTAGAATACATATTATGACAGAATATCACAGAATATCTAAACAGTATTCTCTAGAATATATGGTTTCCTTATTTTTTTAAAAAAATATTTTGCACCCACTAGTTTCTCTTCTCCCACGATGATAATCGTGTGTCATCTTGTTTGTCAAGGTTTTTCACCATTTTTTCCTCTATTGTCAACGTTTTTACTTTTTAAAACCATTTTTCCAAAACATCATTCCCTAACTATGCATATCTATGTATCCGCTGGTGTGTGGAGATCTTCAGTCGAAAAGGAATGGACGTTTATTGTTGATGAACAAAGACGGGGAAGATTGGTTTCTGTGCAATCTACTACTTCTTTTGATGAGTTACGAGCGATGGTTGCAGAGGATTATGGAGAGAGTAATTTTGATATTGAGTTCAGTTATCTGCCAAATGACTTGATCAATAGCTTAGAAGTTCCCCCAGTTATTATCACAAACGATAGGCAGCTAACGAATTTTATTGTCTATGCAAAGAAGTTTTCATCTATTCTGTGTGTGCCCTTTACCACTTTGGTTGACAATGGAAGAAGAGTCAATGTTGATCTTAGCAAGGAACCACCATTTGAAGAATTTGTTAACTCGGCTGAGGAAAATAATGAAGTCAAATTCATCCAGGCTGAGAGCGATTGTGTAGATGTTGGATTAAAGTCGGATACCAAGGTCGAGAATGCTAAGAAATTGTTGGTTGAATTTGTGAAGAAGGGTCAAATTTTTAGAAGTAAAAACGTTTTGAAGGCAACTCTGGAGATTTATGCAATGAAGTATAACTTTGACTACAAGGTTGAAAAATCTGATCCGACAAAGTGGTATGTACACTGTAAGGATAAAATATGCAGATGGTGCGTATGTGCAACGTGTTTAGATGGTGCTTCTACATATTTTATAATCAACAAGTATGTTGCTAAACATACATGTGCTCCTTCCAAGAGAAAAAAATTCAGCAAAATTGATTCTGCAAAAACAATCAGCAATCTGATTATGCATAAATATGAAGGTTTCAAGGACGGGCCAAAACCAAACGATATTGTGCATTTTATGCGCAAGGAATATGGATGCGAGCTCTCTTATACTCATGTTTGGGAGTCTCGTGAGTATGCAATTGCGGCTGTTCGAGGTATACCTGAGAAAAGCTATAACAAAATTCCAAAATATTTGCACATGATACAAGAAGCCAATCCGGGTACGCATACTCACTATACAACAGATTGTGATGGCAGATTCAAATATCTTTTTTTATCATTTGGTCAATCTTTAAGAGGATTCTACAATAACATTCGAAGGGTTCTTGTAATTGATGGAAATTTTCTGAAAAGTAAATACAAAGGAGTGTTACTTGTTGCTACAGCTGTAGATGGTAACTCCAATTTGTATCTTATTGCCTTCGGAGTTGTAGATTCAGAAAATGACAAGTCATGGATGTGGTTCTTAGAGCAACTAAAGGTTGTTATTGATGATAACCCAAGTTTAGCATTTGTGTCAGATAGAAATGCATCGATTACTAAAGCACTTGGTCACGTTTACCCTCAAGCCATACATGAAATTGTATTCACCATTTGTTGAATAACGTTGTCACATATTTCAAGAAAAGGGGTATGGTTTTCTTGATTGAGAAAGCTTCAAAAGCATATAGAGTGGCCGATTTTCATAATGCATTCACTGAAATTTGTAGTATGTGTCCATCTATTGGAAAATATGTTCAGGAAGCTGATGTCACAAAATGGGCTCATTGTCTCTTTCCAGGATATAGATATGACATTCGAACAACAAACCCAGCTGAGTCGATCAATGCTGCATTGAGATCACCTAGAGAGTATACACTCATTCCACTTTTAGACAGTATAAGAGAAATGTTGAGTAGGTGGTTTTATGAGCGTCGAATATTAAGCTTATAGCAGAAGGATCATCTCACCATTGCCATAGAGAAAAAGATTGATAGAAGGATTGAAAAACCAAAAAGGGTTCATTGTGTATCCTATCGACACTTACAGATTTCTGGTTAAAGGTGATAAGCTTGAGTGTTTCGTTGATTTGGAAAGACAAACATGTACTTGTGCAAAGTATGATTTATCAAAAATTACTTGTAGAAACGCTATTCCCGCAATCTTTTCTATAGCATGGAAGTGTACCAATTCACTGACGAAATGTATATCACTGCGTCATGGATGAAAGCTTATGAGGAATGCATTAATCCAATAACAGTTCCAGAGGATGAATGGCATGTTTCGTTGGGAGTTGAAGACGAGATGGTTCGCCCACCTGAAACAAGACGAAGTGCAGGTAGACGAAGAAAACATAGATATGAAACTGTTGTCGACATTATCAGATCATCGCAGGGTTCACAGAAGTCTATAAAACACAGATGCAGTCGGTGTGGTAATGAAAATCATAATAGGGCAACATGTGATGTGGCAATATAATATGTATTTGTTTGTTCCTTAAGATTATCTTTCATTAGTTCTATGTTTTTGAATCTTGTCATTTTTTATATTTTTTGCAACTATGTTTTTTGCATATTTTACAACTATGTTGTTTACATTTTTTGTAACTCTGTTTTTTACTATTTTAGTTCAGTCTATGAAATGTCATAAAGCTGTCTAACTTAATTAAAAAAGAAGTGGTTATTGAATGATGTTATTTATCTGTCTATCACCAATGAGAAAGAAAACAGAATTACCCAACTTGGATTATTATAGCAAAAGTTTTGATTAAATGGTACTATCTCACTATTTGGTAACAAACGGAAAATTATTTATATGAGTGATATGCAACTCTGTACTTTGGATACAATGGCGAAGAAAAAGAATGTGTAAAGATTCTTCGCTTTTGAGAGGAGGTTCAAATAACATGAGTTACGTGCGAGTGTTGTCCACGTTTTGGGATACACAAACCAATCACCTGCTCATTTTTTTAAAAACATGAAAGGTAATTATACAACAAACATGAAAAGTTAAAATAACAAGTTGTAGAATTTAGGATGAAAGCAAAACAAGCGCTCTAAATAAAAACTACTCAAGGTCTACAATATCAGCAGGCTGAAATACTGGTGGTGTGTCCTAGACATCCGATCAACCAGTATTGGATCATTTGCAGCTTTCCATAAATCAAACGCAATCTTCGCTCGACACATCCATATCATCCCATCATCAACCAATGACATCTCTATCCCACACAAGTGACTTTCTATGAATTTCAGTGCATAAACCCCACAGTCACAACAACTTTTATTTAACCTACGCTTCATTGGAATATCGACAATATAATATGCAGTCAACGTCATATGCTTTTTGGTAGACGGTGGTTGAACTGCCTTAACAATCCGAGGTATTAAGAAGGCATATTTGTCGACGTGTTATCTGTTTCTCTTACTGTCGCAGTCAAACACTTCTATTTTCCTCTCTAAAATATTGACGCACATGGAGATCCAATGATTCTGGTTCACAAATAAAGGAATGTAGATGCGATCAACATCCACCCCCCACACTAGGTTCGTTCGTCCATGGGATGGAAGCTCTCCATTTCCATAAGCTATAAAAAACTGTCCAATACGAATCTCTTCTTGTCAACCAGATATTTATTATAAGCGGTGTTGACTTGGACGTTGAACAAACATGGCATGAATGCCACACGATCTTGATCCCAACGGTGCAAGGTTGTGTTTTCGCGGAATAACCACATAACCACATCTATATCCTGAAATAAACTTAATAAATTAGTTGCTACTTATAACCTATACTCGACCAGATTAAATTTTTAGTGAAATATAAACAAAACTAACCTCATTACAAAACCACTCTTTTGGTCCAATGATATGCTTTGCTAACGTCATGTTAAACATGCTTGGACCAATGTTAAACGATTTGCAAATGTAGAACAAAGAAAACATTCAATATTCAAAATAATAGAAATATAGTATAAAATATTAAATAACAAATACACTTACATTAGTGAAGCAGCCCATTCACAAAACTTGTACCATTCATCTTGAGGAACAAAAGTCAGCAGTGAGTCAGGATTATCATCTGCATCAGAAAGAGTGTCCGATAACCGTAGTTCTTTAAGATTATCTTTTGCCTTTGACGGGTTTTCAACTATACCAGGTCGCAGCGAAGTCATAGAAGTCCACCAATCAACTGATTCTTGGGTTTGATCAAATCCATATATGAATGAATCTTGAGACAGTCCATTCAATGCTTTTGACAGATATTCTTGCGTACCAATTTTGAAATATGGTTCTGAACTTTGAGTCAACTGCACCTCGTATAGATTGTCCTACTCAATGTTTTCAATCTGTGCAACAATATTTTAAAAAAACTTATGAACAAAAGTGTGAAAACCACATGTCAATACATAAATTTCACAATACTTCATACGTATGGTTTACAAACAACATGAAATCAGTGATAAAGTCACAAACTTCATACGTATGAGTTACAAACACGTTACATACCGCAATACGAGTTACATAAGCCATTACAACTAGATCACCACAAAACCTCACAAAATAAGTTTACAATATTTGATATACCACACATCACTACCACAATACAAATACGATGTTTAAGAGGTTTTTTTCTTACGTACCACTCGTCCGGGTTGCAAGCAAGTGTTGTCCACAGCTGGTGGTTTCGGACTGCTAGAAGTCTCACCAATCTTGTTTGCGACTTCACATAAGATAAGTGACTCCTTAAGCTATGTGACTTCAGTCTCCAGTTTGCCTATCTTGTCATCAATTCGCTTACCCAGTTTCTCCTCCATTGCTGTGAACGAATCATGTATCATTTGCTGCAAAAAAAATTTCATTTCTTCAAGACTTGGTCCTTGTGTTGCGGCTGGTGCTTGTTTGGCTGATAATTGTTCAAGTAACAGCTTCATCTTCCGTTTCTCTGCACCATGATGAGAGAGTTTCATCTTACGCTTCTTTGAAGTAAAACCACAACTACCTTCACCTTTCGGCTGTTCATCCATATTATCTGAATGCACGTCCGCATCATCTCCCTCATCAACAATCAAAGACGTTTCAGGACAGTCTTCAACCTCCCATATATGATTAGTCCAATCATAGTCCTGTCGGAGTAACCCCTTCAGGCGATCAATTCTACAATCGGTCATTTCATTGGACCACTGCTGATACGCCATATCGTCAATGACATTCGAATTGCCTGTCCAAGAAATGAATGGATAGAGAACATCCTACATAACAAAAAAAAAGAAAAAAGCGTTAACATAATATGAAGAACATCCTCTACTATACAGAACAAACAATCAATAGACATTACTGCGGTTTTGTTGTCTTCGCGAAAATAACAATAACTAAACATACTACTTTAACAACGACCAATCCAAGAAGTCATTTTACTAACCTGGGTTCCAAATGTGTTCTCCAGCTGAATGATTTCTTCGTAAGACACCTTTGCAGCTCTCGACCAGTTGGCACATCTAACAGCAGTTCCATAACTTTCATCTAATTTTTCTCCTAGCATATTCCCAATGAGTGGAATAGCTTCCATAATCCACACTTGAAGTGCATAGGAAAAGCCGTCTAAAACATAACTCTTTGGTCGCGATTTTGTTGTGTCTGCCCAAAGGAAAAAATTATCCCTAGTCTTGAAGACCGAGTCAAGAAGAAGATCAAATGCTCTAACACCCCATGGATATGCACGGATTTTATCTACGGACATCACCACTTTGATGTACTCGTTTGGAATAATCGCTTTCTCACCCCTCGCCAAAATAACACCCGCTATTATGCAAATATACACAAGCAGCTGTCTATCCACACGCCTCCACTGATTAACATTTATCATATGCACTTTCCAAATCATCATCAGACTAATCTTCCCATCTTGCTTCAGATGCTTACTCCAAAAACCTCCATCATCTTCCCACTTGTTAAAGTCATGCTCATCATTAGCAAACAATGAGAACCGCAGTGGTCTCTTTGTCAAACAAGAACCACAGCTCATGAAGCTTGTCTGTAACCAGCTGGTGGCATAAGAGGCTGTGTATCATCGTTGCAGAATAGTTTAGACCATTGTCATGAATGGCAATGATTTTTGAAAACACAGGATCCTTCTTGACTTCTTTGTATTCTCTCGGCAACAGTTCTTCCAATTTTTAAAGAATCAGCAGCCTGCAGCTGTTGTTGATTTGTGAAACCAGCGGTTCAAACCCTAGTCTTAACATGCGCTTTGGAAGCTCTAAATCCATACCTACAATAACAAAATTTCAAAAAGTTAGTTAATTGATATTGAAGAATATTAAGAAAACAAGGTTCCTAAATAAGACTTCTTGACTATAATCAGATCCAATATATATCACAAAACATTGATCAATAACACAAGGTCATTCATTCCATGTGTTTGGTTACATCACAAACAAAGTCTTCTGACTCGTTGCATATATATACAAAACGTACACAAGCATCTCAAACTAAAATATAAGACCAATTTAATAGCAAACGCAATGCAATTTATCTTCACTAAATGGCCAGTAAAACAGGCGAAAAAAACACAATAGAATCCTAAACGTAATCCCAAGTTATCATCATATACTCAATACAATTTTATGCATATCTACACAAAAAGTACATAAGCATTAGAAACTCAATTGATTATACCTCTTGGTCTAGTCATATCTCATTCAGGACAAGTGATGATAAATGTTAAATATAAAACACAACAAAATGAAAGAAACAAAACACAACACATATAGTCGATCGACTATACCTCCACTTGCAGAAAGTGTATAGTTTCAACTGATGAAAGCAAAAGAACACAAGACATTGTAAAATTTTCTAATACTATCATTATTTGTTAATGTAAAACTCAACCACAATCCTGATTAAATCCTACAAACTAAACACTTAAGACAATCTGCAAGTGGAGGTAGATCACACATTTAACAATTCATGGTTGTGCACACATGTTCGATATAATTTATCTTCCGTTTGAATTACAATGAGTTTAACAATCTAGTAAATGAAATTGAGTATATCAAACATGGTACTTACCTCTTGTAACAGATAACCAAGGAAACAAGAAATTATGGCGAACAAAGTAAACGCGTACAATGTTCTCAACCTGCAAAGAAATCGTCTTTGTAAAAAATCAGAAATTCATGTGTCAAAACTAAGTACTTTTCATGTTTCTAGTTAAAATTGATTAACACATTAACAATGTAAGCCACCAAAAGACATCTATGCAAATTCCACACAAAATGCCCCAAATCGACTCACTTGAATATTTTAGAGAAATATCAAAAAATTTCATATGCATGAATCTCTTATGAACAAAATCAAAACATTTTACCTTATAAAGCAGCGTTCTATGAGGGCTGAAGCGTACTGGTCACCGGAGAGGAGTATATGGAGAATCGTCGTAAAGATTAGCTGCAGAATCGTCGTAAAGACGAGCTGCAGAATCGCCGGAAGGAAGGGACAAAGACAAAGAAGAGGAAGAGAGATGGGTACGAGCAAAGGTCGACGGGGAAGAAGAGTCGCCGGAGATAGTGGATGAGATTTAATCCATGGGGTAAGGCAAATATAGAACCGGCGAAAATTGCCGGAGATAATATATGAGATGCGAACAAAAATTGAAGAAATATAGATGGATAGGGATGAATGTCGACGGGAAAGAAGAGTAACCGGAGCCAATTAAAGAGTTTAATCGGTGGGAGACATTAACAACATAAACCGGTGAGAATCGTCGGATGAAAAGGGGTGGCGGAAAGAAAAAAAATTAGGTTTCAGTTTAGGTGAGAATAGAAAGTGAAGGAGGTTTTAGTTTAATCGTTAGGGAAGGGGGTTTTATTATTTTTAAATTTTTACATTTTTTAATTTTAATTACTATTACTTATAAAATTTAAAATTAAAATAAAAGGCATAAGTGGGTTTACCATAATATAAATCATAGTTTGACAATTTAATCACTAGAAAGTATATTAGGGCAAACTATAGTTCAATGTAGCATTATTAGCCAATTTTCTCTAAATAAAAATCCTGGTGAATCAATTTCCCTCTCATTGCTTGTTTTCTTCAATCATTTTTCTTCGTCGATCTTGTTCTTTGTCTTTCGTCAATGCCCAAATTTCTTTCTGAGTTGCCACTATCTACACTCACGGAACATTAATTTTCTTACTGATCTTCGCTCAAAGTGCGGTATTCCGAATTGATTATTTTTATGCTTCTGCGGACTAGAGATAATCCCGAGAATGTTCCCTTGAGATTCTGTTGTCTCCACAAATCCTACTTCAAATTTTGATTCCTTATTCCACAAATTTTGTTTATCTTAATGAGGCTGGACTGTCTTTCCAAATTGCAGCACAACACCATTTCTCAATTCCTTGGATATCTAGCACTTTTGTCAGGGAGCCGAAGTTCTTATTATGACTCACACATATTGGTGAATTGAAAGGGTCAAAGCATTAGGAGACATATTCTTATACCGCTGAAGCACTGAAGAGATTTATTAGCGATCTAGTCGTAAAAAATACAATTGGTGGCAACCATACTTCTTTTTAGAGTTGATGAAGCCTCGGTTGGTTCTGACCCGATTCTCCTTTTGTTGAAGTGGACGAACATAGAAGGTGTGACCTTGTCCTGTTTCCTTCTTTGAACTTGCACTTATTTGCAATGCTTGACCAACCCCTTGCTCATACGAGAATGTTTTGCTTACTGTGAATGATTGTTTCAATTGTTTGCTCGGTTACTTGGAGGAGAGGAAATATAGTTGGGGCCGTGATCTTCTGGAGTAAATCATCAAGTTGCCTCCTTTTTTTTTTTCAACTGAAGTTTGAGATGATGAAGAAAACTTAACCAGGGAGAAAACTTGGAACACATCATAGATGAACAACAACATTAGAATATCTTTCCAAAAAAGAAAGAGCCGTTGGAGAGCTTTCCAAAAATAGAAAAAATCGTTGGCTCAGAAAAAAAAAAGAAAAAAGATGAGCTTCCTACCTTAATTAAACTTCTCAAAAGATCTGTTACTCCTCTCTTATATAGTTGACATGTTTTTAGCCTATATATATGTGTTGTAACGTATTCATAAAACTCAAAGAAATATAATCATCCTTCTTCTTTACTGTTAGCTTGCATTTCTCTCTCTTCGTTTGTTCTTACTTACACAACCTATAAACTCTCTTATTTGATGCTCAAATTCTTACATGGTATCAGAGAATTGGGTTACTATACTTCTACATTCCGCAATTCATATTATTCATCATCCTTGCCTTTTTTATTCTTCTCAATCTAATTCTATTTATTCTCTTCTACAAACTTTTTCAAATATCCATTGTTGTGACACTATTTCCAACCAGAATTTCCAATTTTCAAATCTTTGTTTGCTCTTGAGATAAATCACCCTAATCTCCTCGCTCTGAAATTGAATAATCCTCAAACCCATGGGTGCTGAGTTATGAAAGGTTAGAGTAGCTTATCCCTTGAAATTTCCCAAAGAACTATTGCTAAATTCTCAACCATTCTCTTTTATCTGCTAGGTAATAGCTTTACCCAACAGTCAATAGCAAACTCAAACACTCAAAGCTGTGAAACTCATAGAACACAAGAGTTGCAGTTCCAGTTACACCAAAGGGATCAACTACCTGTTATGGGCTAGAACCACCAAGACAATGTTGTGTAGTTGCGGGTTCAAGAGCTACATACTGAAGAATGAAGCTCATAACACCACGACCGTAAAAGATGGACATGAGGTAGTCACGGAAGATGAAGGAAAATGGTTTGAATAAGGCCAATTGGTCTTGTTTGTGATTCAAAATTGACTTTAGCCATTGTTTCTTGAAGCTCACTTCTACTGAGACATCAAATGAGTTGTGGGAAACACTTCAAAATGTTTATGGCTATAATTCTAACTTGCGTTTGAAGTGAAGAAAGCCATCAATGAGTTAACTCAAGAAGACATGGAGTTCACTCAACACTTGATCAAGTTCAGATCTTCATTGGCTGAGCTTGAGATGCTAAGACCAAGCACAATGCACTTAATGGTGCTTAATGAGATGAGTGAAGAAGATGAGGTCTTTAGACTACTGTTGACTTTTAACCTATCATATGATGATCCCATTAAGCATCTCCTAAGGGCAGACACTTTCCCAAGCTTGGAAGAAGTGTGCAACAAGATTCAGATGGAGCAAGGTTCTCTTGGGATCTTTGGTGGCAAAGGAGAACTCATCTCAGCCAACAAGGTGGCCTACCACAAAAGAGAACATCATCGTGGTGAAAGAAGGGATTTTTGTGATTACTACAAGAGAGAATGTCACACCAAAGACAAATGTTGGATCTTTCACCCTCACCTCATGCCTAAATGGTTCAAGATGCGACCCATAAGCTTAAGGAAAGGGGAAGGCTCTGGCTGCTTCTCAACAAGACTTTGTGAGGAAGTCTGACCTTGATGCATTAATTAAAGCACTCAAGGAATCTAATCCCTCTAGTAACTATTTCAAAGCTTTAACTCTCTATAAACTGATTATTGTATATGCTGAAGGTTCTCACCACATGATTAGTGATAAGAATCTGATTAGAAATATAGAACCGACTTTAGGAGATGTAATTATAGATAATGAAGATAGAATAAAGAGGTTAGAGCATTTTAAATGCCTACCTTTACCTCAAACTTGCTAAGTGTTAAGAAAACCATTTCTGATTTAAATTGACATGCTATTTTGGTACTAATGATGTCTACTTTCAGGATATTAAGAGTAATAAGCTACTTGGAAAATGAGTTTCCAAAAATGAGTTGTATGTGCTTGAAGACATGCAGCCGCAATCTGCTTTCAATTCTACATCTTCTACATCTATTGCTCTTAGTTCTACCTTAAATAAACCCAAAAGTGCTTTGTGGCATTCTAGTCTAGGACACCCCCACTCTAGGGCCTTAAAATTCTTGTTAGTTAATGTTTCATTTTAAAACGTTGAATATAAAGCTTGTATACTTGGTAAACATTGTAAATCAGTATTTCCAAGTCTTCAACTTTATATAAAATTTCTTTGATCTTATTCACTCTGATGTTTGGACTTCACCTTGTGAATCTAGAGAAAATCATACGTATTTTATCACATTCATTGATCAAAAATTAAAATATACTTGGGTAACATTATTACCAACTAAGGATAGGGTGCTAGAGGCTTTTATATAATTTCAAATGTATGTGACTAACCATTACAATGCCAATATTAAAAGTTGTAGATCATATAATAGAGGTGAATACACAATTCATGCATTGAAATAACATCTAGACAAACATGGCATCATACGCAAAACGGGTTGTCCATACACACCCCAACAAAATGAAGTAGTCGTAAGAAAGAATCAACATTTCATGGAGGTGGCTAGGTCCATGTTTTTCACAATAATGTGTCAAAGAAATTTTGGGGAGATGTTTTTTTACTGCATGCTACTTGATCAATCGACTTCCAACAAAGATTTTGGATGATCTTTCTCCATTTGAGGTACTTAATAAGTGCAAGCCTCTCTTTTCCCACTTACATGTCTTTGGGTGTGTTTGTATGTCTTTATTCCAGGAGAATAAAGAAACAAACTAGAAGCCAAGAGTGTCAAGGTCATGTTCACTGGCTACTCCACTACTCAGAAGGGCTACCAAGTGTTATTTCCCTGAAACAAGGAAGGTCCTAGTCTCCAGAGATATAAAGTTCATAGAGACTCAGAGATTATATGAATAAAAGGATTGGGAGAACGTCAAAGATCTGTCCCAATGCAAGCATATCTTACTAATCAATACAATGCAAGTATTAAATGCTTTATAACAGATAATGGAGGAGAATACACTAGCACCAGACTCTAACAACACCTGGTCAAGCATGACATTGATCATCAAACAAGCTGTCCTTATATTCCACAACAAAATGGAGTGGCTGAAAGGAAGAATAGGCATTTGATGGAAGTTGTGAGAACAATGATGTTCCACATAAACGTTCCCAGAAGATTTTGGGGGGATGCTCTTGTAGCTGCATGCTACTTGATTAATAGGACTCCTACAAAGTCCTAGATGACTTGTCTTCATTTGAGGTACTAAACAAAACTAGACCCAATATTGACCACTTGAGAGTTTTTGGTTGTGTTTGTTTTGTATTAGTTCCAAGGGAGCAAAGGAACAAGCTGGAACCAAAGAGTACCAAAGCTATGTTCATTGGGTATTCTTCTACTCAGAAAAGATGCAAATGTTATGACCCATAGACTAGAAGAGTCTTGGTATCCAGAGATGTTAAGTTCCAAGAATCCAAAGGTTTCTATGAAGAAGGAACTTGAAATCAATTTAAGGACATCTCAACAACAAGATCAGATCAAGCTGAGAACTTAAGGAGGCTCTTGGAAAGCATTGGTATAGTATCCCCTCATGCTCAGCAGTCCCCGGCCACAGCCCCTCATGCTCCGCCTGTTCCGGCCATGACCGGTCCCAGCCAACCAGCCGCGGCCACACCGGCTGATCCGCGCCCTTCCACGCCAACAGGTCCTTCCATCCGTCAGCCGCCTGGTTCCTTCAGTTCTCCTGGCCTTCCTCCTCTTGAACATGGGGGGAGAGACATCTACTCATTTCCAACAAGACTCAGCAGGAGAAGAATCAATTCTGGTCTCAGCTTCCAAAAGATCAAGAGAAGTGCCTACTCCTATTGAAGTTTTAAGTGAAGAGGAGGATCCTATCCAAGAAGCTCCATCTACTGTCCTAAGAAGGAGCACAAGACAAAGGAAACCACCAGTGTTCTACAATGGGAATGTTGTGATTCATCATGATCAGGGAGTTTGTAATATTGCTCACTTACCTACTAATCATGTTGCTTTCATTTCAAGTCTGGATAAGGAGCAGATTCCAAAGACATATGAGGAAACTATGACCAAGAAGGAATGGAGGAAAGCTATCCTAGCTGAGAAACAAGCCATGGAGAGAAATGGAACCTATGCTTCAGATACTTTACCTAAAGGAAAAACGGCTGTAAGTTCTAAGTGGATTTTTACCATTAAATACAAAAGCAATGGTGAAATTGATAGATATAAAGCTAGGTTAGTGGCTAGAGATTTTACTCAGACATATGGTGAGGATTATAGGGATACCTTTGCACCTGTAGCTAAGCTTCATTCTGTTAATGTTAGTCTTTTTCTTGCTACTAACCTTGAGTAGGAGTTATGGCCAATGGATGTTAAGAATGCATTCTTGCAAGGTGAACTAGAAGAAGAGGTATACATGTCACCTCCACCAGGCCTAGAGGAGGAGGTAGGAAGCGGCAACATTCTTAGGCTGAAGAAGGCCAAATAAGGCATTAAACAATCTTCAAGAGCTTGGTACCACAAGCTAAGTGTAACCTTAATGGATAAAGGTTTCAAAAGATCTGAAGTTGAACATACCCTTTTTACATTAAAAAGAAAGAAAGATATTGTGGTAATTCTTATTTATGTAGATGATATAATAATATCTGGTAGTGATAGTGTTGGTATTGCATCTACTAAAGATTACTAGAAGACTGTCTTTGATATTAAGGATTTAGGAGAACTTAAATACTTCTTAGGAATTGAGCGTGTAGGTTCAAGGTAGGTCTCTTTTTATTTCAAAAGAAATATGTTGTAGATTTACTAACCTCTACAGGTATTATGGAAGCTAAACCAGCCAAAACACCCTTAGAAGAAGACTATAAAATCGGAACTAAGGGGGAGATAGAGGAGGAGATTGATTTTCATGATCCTAAGCTCTATAGGAAAGTGGTTGGTAAGCTTATTTATCTAACCATCACTAGACCAGATTTATTTTTTGCTATGAATCAGGTATCTCAACACATGCAAGGTCCAAAAATGAGACACTGGAGATGGCAAACCGAAAGGACACTCATGATCAAGGTATATGGATGGGTTGCAATAAAAACACAAATGTGGTTGGTTATTGTGATGCAGATTGGGCAGGAGATAGGGAGGATATGAGAAGTACCAAGAAGCAAAAAGTAGTATCATGCTCTAGTGCAAAATCAGAATATAGAGCAATGAGGAAGCTTACAACTGAATGCATTTGGTTGAGGCAAATTTTTTAGGATCTTGCCGTGAAGTATAAAGAACCTATCACCATCCATTGTGATAATCAGGCTGCTATACGTATAGCCTCCAACTCTGTGTTCCATGAAAGGACCTAGCATATAGAAGTAGACTGCCACAAAGTAAGGAAATCCATTGGGAAGGGAATCATTTTGTCTTTTTATACAAGGAGTGAGGATCAACTAGCTGATGTATTCACCAAGGCAACAACTCTGAAGAATAGCGCATCCATCTATTCAAGGTTTGGCCTTATGACCATTCCACACCAATGATCCCAACATGGAGTATTATATTCTTTTTCCCTAGAAAAGGTTTTATCCCAATTGGATTTTCCTTCTTTAGGGTTTTAATGAGGTAATGCTTCATGGTTGCAAGCTTAGGCATTCACCATGTCTTAAGCTTGAGGGGAAGTGTTGTAATGAAGAAGAAATGATGAAATAAGAAAGCCTTTAAGAGCTTGTGTGCATGCGTGAGTTACTTAGGCTAAAACGGAGTGTCTAAGGCTTGTTTGTGTTATAATGTTATGATATCATTGTAGCCATTCATGTATAAGGCAATCCTTGTATTCAAACAAGCATATACTAGATTAGTATAAATATCTATCTCCCTTCTCATTTGTAATTTAGAAACTATTATTTTCATTCTCTTAATAAAATCATTATTCTCTCTAAATCTCTCTAATATCTCATTCTCTTATTCTACAAATCTCTTAATCTAATAATCTTACAGCGTTTTCCATTTGAAGTCGTCTACGGCTTCAACCCGATCATGTTAATCGAGTTCACACCCATACCACTGGGAGATGCCATCAGCTTAGAGGGAGAAGCAAAGGCGGAATACATCAAGCGTCTACATGAAGAGACCAAGACAAATCTGGAGCAACGGAACATCCAGAACGTCAAGGAGTGAGATTGGATTTGGCTACATCTGCGACCAGGGAGATTTCCCCAACGATGAAAGAGCAAGCTTGAACCCCGGGGAGATGGTCTATTCCGCGTCATTCAGAGAATCAACGACAATGCCTACCAGCTCGAATTTCCAGGTGAGTATAACGTATCTAGTACGTTTAATGTTTCTGACTTAGAGTTGTTTGATGCAGGTGAGGAGTTTGATTTGGATACCAGAGCACTTCAAGAGGGAGGGAATGATGAGGACATCGAGACAGCCACTGCACCAGTCATCCCACCAGGACCACTCACACGGTCCAAGATGAAGGCTTTAGGAGACAAGCTCAGCATGCTATTGGAGACTGGATCGACCGTGCCGACCCAGCTGGATCCGAGGGTGCCGTCCATGCCGTCCAGACCATTTGACCATGGACCATCCGACCACGGACCATCAGGCCAAGCCATAACCGTCCCAAGATCATCCGACCCGTTCCAGCCGAATAAGGAGCCATGGAGGTTCCTTTTAGAATATTTCTTCCTCCGGTGTCTTTACCATTACCATCCGGTAGAGATAAAAAAAGTCGTGCTAGGAAATTCTTCTCTTTTTCATATCTTCAGTTTTGTCCCAATGGGTTTTCCGAAAAAGGTTTTAATGAAGTAATACTCTTAGTGCGCAAGACGGTGAAGACTTGTTCACAATTTCATTCATTCACAAGTCCTCACCGATTTCTGGCATAAGTGTTATTGGGCTTTTCTATCCTTAATTCTATTTGTAGACTAAGTATTTTAATTGGGTTTATAAGTCATGTTGACTATTTGGGCCCAAAGTTATTTTAATTGCCATTAAGCAAACTATATGCTGTTTTAATTCCTTGAAAGACTAAGCATCATGTTGTTTAGCCTAAGTTGTAATAAGGCATTATATAAGCCTCTTGTCTACTCATTAATAAAACAACAAGTTTTTTAAACAAAAACCTAAGACTAGTGTCTCATCCAGCGCCGCCTCCAAGCTTGGTTGCAGCCGTGTTCTTCAGCCTCCTTTGGTTGAAGTTCTTGGAGTATCACAAGCTCTTTCACAGTTTGTGTGGTCCCATCGATCCACCCTTCACTTCCATTCTTTCTGTCCAGAAACCTGAGCTTCTCGGTGAAAGACAGCCCACCCACGGTTCTTGCATCACAATACTTATACCTGAAGCATCACACTCAATCTCAAAAGTTTTAGAAAAGTTAGGTAAAATCAGAAGAGGTGCATTGGTTAGCTTGTCCTTCAAAGTTTGGAATGCTTTCTCTTAAGCTTGCTCCCACGTAAAACCAATGTATTTCTTTATCACCTCAGTGAGTGGTGCAGCCAAGATACTAAAATCCTTTACAAATCTTGTATAAAATTCGGCCAAACCATGTAAGCTTCTTACTTCACCCATGGTTTTAGGATATGGCCAGTCTTTTATGGCTTTTAATTCTCTTTATCAACCTTAACACCATCTGCACTTATAAAAAACCTAAAAGACAAGGTAACTGTACAACTAGTATATTTCTTAAGATTGGCAAGCGATTTCTCTTGTCTAAGAACTTTTAAAATCCAATTCAAATGCTGAATATGCTCTTTTAGGTTTAACTAAGATATCATCAAAGTATACCACAAAAAAATGTCCTATGAATTCCTTAAGAACATGATTCATCAGGTGCATGAATGTACTAGGTGCATAAATTAATCCAAATGGCATTACAAGTCCTTCATATAAACCATGTTTAATCTTAAATGCAATGTTCCATTCATCACCTTCCTTCATCATAATCTGATGATTTACACTCTTATGATCAATTTAAGAAAATACACTAGATCCATGCAATTCATCTAGCATATCATTTAACCTAATAATATGATAACAATACTTTACTGTAATGTTGTTGATTGCTCTACAATCAACACACATGCGCCAGCTTCCATCCTTTTTGAGTACAAGAAGGACAGGAACAACAAATGCACCCATACTCTCTCTGATGTACCCCAATTGTTTTGTCTTAATAGATTTGTGTGATAGGCAGGACAGTTGGGCATAAAGGTTCCTGGAAAAAAATTGATTCAATGCTCTATTCCTCTTATGGGTGGTAAACCATCTGGATTATCTTCAGGAAATACATCTTTATACACTGTAAGAGAAAAGTCATTTCACTCGGTAGCACCAGTTCCAGGTTAGAAAGGTTGAGGTAGGACTCTTTGTAGAAAAACATAAGCATAAGCTGTGTAGAATACAAAGTTTTCTTAATCTCACAAGCCTTCAAATAAAAGTTTTTTTTCTTTCTCTTATCTTCTTTCACTTTAACCTTTTGTTCTCCTTGTTATTTCAGATGCATTTAATCTTGGTACACCTCTTGTGGTATCATTGGTACCAGAATTGTTTTCCTGCCTTTTAAAAAAAGGAATGTTTGTTAGTGAAACCACCATGGAACCTTCATGACTGATTGTCATGGCCTTCCTAGCATAATGTGTCCAGTCTCCATTGGTAGCACATCACATAGGATTTCATCTTCATATTTTACAACGGCAAAAGGAACCTTGAATTAGCTGGTTACTTTCATTTCTCCACTGTCATTAAGCCATTGAAATAGGTATGGCTTTGAATGCTTCATCACGGCTAGGTCTAGCTTCTTTACCATGTCTTCACTTGCCACCATCTATGATAAGGCTGTAAACCTTTCCTTGAACCAGATACCTTGTATAGAATAGGTTATCATGCTGTTCTTGCTCTTCTGCCTTAGTTTTTAAGTTCAAGGACCTTCAGGACACCATTAGCTGCCCCATAGCTGGATGCTCTTCAATCCCTTCAGAAGATTCAGACTCGACCATCTCGTTTTCAGATTCTATTTCTCCATTTTCTAGAAGTACCATAACTCTTTAGTTGGAACACTCAATGGCATAATGTCTCTTTCTATGAAATTTAAAACACTTGATGTCACGGGTTCTGATTGGCTTAGCTATGGTTTTGCCCTTGTCTTGAATAGCAGTGAATGGTTTAGGCTCCACATTTTGTGTTGTGGGTTTATTGTCTTTCTGTAAGTTTGGCCTAGCAGTAACAGCTCCAGCTCCATAACTTGGCCGTGTGGGAAGCTTTCTCTTGAGTTGTCGTTCAATCAACAATGCTTTGTGAAGTATTTCTTCCAGCTAATGCTGCATTTCTAGTCTGTCTTGAATCTCTCTGTCTAATCCTTCAAGAAACTGAGACATAGTAGCTTATGTGTTTTCAGAAACCTAATGAGAAGTGTCTCAAGCTCTTGGTAATACTCTTCAACACTCTTGTTTCCTTGGTTGAGTCTCCCCAGTCTCTGGTGCAACTCTCTAAGATAGTGTCTTGTCACAAAAAGTTTCCTCATTAATGTCTTCATCTTCAGCTAAGACTCCACATGATATTCACCATTTCTCCTTTTAGAAGTGACTAGTTGAACCCACCAGCTGAGAGCATAAACATAAAATTCAGTAGCTGCCACTTTGACTCTATTAGTTTCTGTGTAATGTTGGTAACCAAATACCAGCTCAATCTTCTTCTCCAACTCCAGGTATGCATAAAGATCAGTTTTTCCATGGAAGCGAAGTATCTTCAGCTTAATTCCACCAAAGCTGTCTAGCGGAGGTGACCTCACTTTTCTTATGTCTTCTTTGGCTACTGTGAGAAGAACCAACATTCTCGTAGTAATGTTCAGCAGCCTCATCTCTTGCTGAACCAAGAGGTTCTCTGCTTTACTTAGTATCTCTTTCTGATCCCCTTCTTAATGGTGCATTTTCAGTACCAGTACCAGGCTGCTTGAGTTCTTGGCGCAAGGAATTGAGTTTTTGATTTATCACACACTGCACCTTGGCAGTCATAACTTCAACAGGTAGCTTATTGTTTCACTTGTGGCTGGATTCAACCTCTGGATCAGACATCTTTCTTGAAAGAGAAAAGCACAAACAGCTAATAAAAAATTCTTTGAACGAAAAATATATACTAAAGTTTGGATTAAACAGATACCAAGCTCATCCACATTTAAACATAGACAGACACTATAAACCGGATTATTTGATACACAAATCAAATGTTACGTGATGATTAACAAAACTGAAATTCCAGAAAATGAAATGTGAATGCAAATGAACAAACTTGAGATGGAAATGAAAAATGCTTAACCAGACCATGAAATCGGCCAGCCTAGGATGCAAATCAACACTAAACAATTTTTTTCAACACTTTTGTAATGATTCTACAACAACAAAACAGAGTGAAGAAAAACAAGTGCAGGAAATGATGAAACTGAAATAAAACCTCAAGCATCCTAAACAGAGTCTAGAGCCCGGTCCTAAACAACACTAAACAACAACAGATTGTAACTAAAATGCAAAGAATTGCACAGGTGCCACACACATGAAAGGAAGTTGAAGGGTTACAAAATTAAAAAAATGATAGAACAGAGACTCAGCTTGCGTGTGTTGCTCTGATATCACTTGATGAAATCCTGGTAAGCAATCTCCTCCCAAAAATTGGCAAACAAAAGTGAGTTGAAAAAGATAGGTCTTGCTGCAATGAGAAAAATACTCATTGACAAGGGATATGGAGGAATAGGTCATACAAAGGCTGTGGAAGGTCTATTGATTTACCTTTTTGAAGTCTTAACGATATTACACACAAAACACTTCAAGGATTTATGTTAGATATGACGCATTCATAGAGATTGATCTAACTTTGAAAGGGATTTTTAATTAAAAATATAGATGTCAGACAATGGGAAAGAACTCATCATTTTTAAGGGAAAAGAAAGAGACAAAGGCTGCATGCCTGGACAGAACCCAAAAACATGCAGAAACATGCAAGAAACGAATTCGATGACATTGTCTTAACAACCAACTAACAACTAATATTTGTCTCTATTTTTAAATATATATGCGGCTGGGCTTGGGCCAAGACTTCTCAGCATATGGATAATGGGGTAAGTAGCCCAATTACCTCATTAAAAACCTATCTCTGGAAAAACCCAATAGGAAAAATCCAAAGATAAGGAAAAAGAGTGCAAATGGGTTTCTAGTCCATTTGCTGAACTTCTTGGGCCCGGATAACCAAAAGGACATGTGGAATTGCTTTCGGTTGGGCCATGGGCTTGAGCATTCTCCAATGATCTCCTTAAAAGCTTTTTTGGTCATTGATATGATCATGGGACCAACCGGCTCACTCTAAGTATCTGCGGCTCCTTGTTCCTCATCTACAAGCTCCGATTCATATTTTCCTTCAAGGGGGCCATCTTGGATCGTGGCTAGGATCACATCTTCATCCAGGGGGCCATTTTGGATTGCATCTTGGATCACATCAAACTTCTCATAAAGGCAGCTCAGATGGCAGAGTTGTTATCAACGACAACATCATGGCTGATTTGCACCTGCTCCATTTGGTCAATATTGTGTGATCCTAGAGAAAAAGTGCTGAGTAATAATTGCTAATATGATTTTTTCCCAATTTAGAATTTTTGCTATAGAAGCTCATACTTATTTTTGTAATATTCTTTTGTTTCTCCCTTTTGGAATCTAAACATTCAAATGATCTTTTTGATAGAATTTGCAGATTAGTGTTAAAGATTAGAGAAAGATTATGGATAGAATGAAGAACACAAATAGTAGAGATTAAGGGAAATAGATTTTCGTTACAATAGAAGAGAAAGAGAGAATGAGGATTATAGTTTATACATATTGACTTGTCCTAAATGGCTCTTTGCTTAAATTTAAAACGGGAAAAATTGATTTTCCTTGCCTTGGATGCCAATCTAGTCTTCCAGCAGCCTTATTTTTTTATTCTAAAAGCTTTCTGGTTAGGCTTGGGTTTCCTTGAATACTTCAGCTCCAAGCCTAAGTGAACCGGTCGTCTTCTTCATCGTTGTCTCCCTTTTATTATCTTCAGTCCAATGCTCCCCTTCAAGCTTGACAATGGATGAATGATTAAGCTTGAAACCATAAAGACCCACGTCATTAAGAACCTTAGGATGTAAAAACCGTTAGGACAAAAAAATCTTAAGGAAAAAATAGTATGGTCTTATGGCTAGAGGAGTCATTGTCTGGAAAGGTTTATGAGTCTAAGCTTTGGGAGAATGGACTCACATACCTTTAGAATTGCGGCTTTGGTGAATATGTCTGCAAGTTGATATGAGCTTCTTGTTTAGCATCGTAAGATTATCCCTTGGTCCACTACTTACCTGACTTTGTGGCAGTGTACTTCAATGTGATTGGTCCTCTCATAAAACACATTTTTGGATGCTATGTGCGTGGCTGCTTAATTGTCACAGTGCATGGTTATTGGTGTTGAGACTTCTATGTTTATATCTTGAAAAGACTCTTGAGTTAGGTAAGTTCAGTAGTGAGCTTCCTCATGGCTCGGTATTCAGCTTCAGCACTTAAGCTGGAGACCACCTTCTGCTCCTTTGTCTTCCAAATGAATAGATTGCCTCCAATGAATTTGTAATATCCAGTTGTTGATCTTCTATCATTTTTGTCTCCAGCCCAATCAACATCACAGTAGACTACAATCTTTGAGCTCCACTTGCATCCTATCCAGATGCATTGGTCATGTGTCCCTTTGAGGTATCTCAAGATTTGGTCCACCATGCTCCAATGATACACCTTTGGGGCTTGCATGTGTTGGATAATCTGATTCACAGCAAAACACAAATCAGGTCTAGTGATGGTTAAATAGATTAACTTGCCAACCATCTTTCTGTAGAGTTTGGTATCTCCAAATGGTTCATCTCCTAGCTCTCCCTCACGTTCTACTTTGTTTACATCTTCTAAGGGGGTCTTAGCTGGTTTAGCGTTTTCTGCATCAGTTAGAAGATCAATAGTGTATTTCCTTTATTATAGGAAGAGGCCTTCTTTAGTTCAGCATACTTATATCCCTAGGAAGTACTTTAGCACATAATTCTTTTATATGAAAAACATATTTATGGTAAGTTTTATTAGATTGTATTTCTACTTTGTCATTCTTTGAGATGATTATATCATCTACATAAATGAGAATGACTACTATACATGTTTGGCTTTGAAATGTGAAAAGAGTGTGATCAGCTTCAGATTTTCTAAAGCCTCTATCTCTAAACGTGATACTTAACTTGTTGTACCAAGTTCTTTGTGACTGTTTGAAATTGATTATAGGTATTGCCATTATTGGTAGCATGGGTTTCTATCTGGGAATTCCAGAGAATTTAGTTGAGGTAAAGACACATATTTTAAGTTTCTTTCATGAGAATTTTTTTATTTTTTTTAATTAAATTGGTAACAACTACATTACCCACCCATATCATGTCTTGCTTTTGTTTATCTAAATTAGTGACTACTAAACTTACAAGTGCGGTTCCTCAGTTCTGGTAGAGCTCTGGTGAAAACCACAAAGGAATGCACTGGATGTATTGAAAAATGTTATGTCACGATAAAGAAAATGGTTGGACTTGGTTTCCATTCAACATAAGATTTTAATATGGCTTTGTTGGCTAAAAATTTATGGTGGTTAATTGATACTCTGGATTCTGTTTTTCAAAGGTCAATATTTTGCAATATAGACCTTTTAAACCCAATTAAATTGTACTGTTCATCCTATGGATGCATGAGTTTCATCTCAGCTAGATCTCTGGTTAAAAACGGGCTTAGAAAAGACTTGGAACAAGATAATCTATTTCAATATGGAATAATCTATAGATCCCAGCCTCTGGCCTAAGATCAATAACTTTTGAAAGATATAATTAGAACCTTCTTGTAATCTTAATCATTTGATTGACAACAATGGACAAAACGTGGAATTCTCAATTTATTCAGGTTAACATTGTTCCAAAGGATGTGAAATCTATTATAAGTATGTCAATTAGTCATTTTCAAAAGCCAAATATTTATGGATGACATTTTAAAAAACTGAACAAATAGACAGTAACATCATGTTACAATATTAAACAGAATTACTTGGATAAGATCAGAATCATCTTTTTTGGCTCATGTGTTAAATGTTTGCAAGCATTTTTGTGTAAATTAGAATGTCCACCGAAATCAAGCACTTTATTTGGCAAGGTGTACCGTGGTGTGTATCGATTGAAAGAATATGAGATTAAGAGATTTGTAGAATAAGAAATGAGAGATTAGAGAGAATTAGAGAATTAGAGAAAAGAATAATTTATTAGAAAAGAGAATTATGAATTCTTGCATACAAAATGTGAAGGGAGTAAGGTATTTATACTAATCTAGTCTAGGCTTGTTTGGATATAAGGATAGTCTTATACATAAATGGCTACAAGGATAACATAATTCTATAATACAAACAAGCCTTAAACACTCCTTTTTACACAGATATAAATCGCCATTTAATAAGAATTAAAGGCATCCATATTTTCATCACTTCTTCTTCATTCCAACACTCCCCCTCAAGATTAAGACAGAAAATGCTTAAGCTTGCAACCATGAAGTATTACCTCATTAAAAAAAACCTAGAGAAGGAAAACCCAATTGGGACAAAACCTTTTCTTAGGGAAAAAGAGTATAACACTTCATGTTGGGATCATGGGTATGGAATGGACATGAGGCCAAGTCTTGGATAGACAGAGGCGCCAGTTTTAAGATATGTTGACTTGGTAAATACATCAGCTAGTTGATCCTCACTACTTGTATAGCAAGGTAAGATGATACCTTTCCCAATAGCCTCTCTTACTTTGTGGCAGTCCACTTCTATATGCTTGGTCCTTTCATGAAACACAGAGTTGGAGGCTATGTGTATGGCAGCATGATTGTCACAGTGAATGGTGATTGGATCCTCACACTTCACGGCTAAGTCTTCCAGGATTTTTTTCAGCCAGATACATTCAGTTGTGAGCTTCCTCATTGCTCTATATTCTGATTCTGCACTAGAGCATAAAACCACCTTTTGCTTCTTGGTTTTCTAAGTCACAAGATTTCCTCCTATGAAAGTACAATATCCTGTGGTACTTCTCCTATCTTCCCCTGTCCAATCTGCATCACAATAACCAACCAAATTTGTGTTTTTATTGTTACTCATCCATATACCTTGTTCATGTGTGCCCTTTAGGTATCTTAGAATTCGCATGGCCATCTCCCAATGTCTCATCTTTGGTCCTTGCATGTTTTTTGTGATACCTGATTCACAACAAAACATAAATCTGGTCTAGTGATGGTTAAATAAATAAGCTTACCAACCACTTTCCTATAGAGCTTAAGATCATGAAAATCAATTTCCTCCTCTAGCTCCCCCTTAGTTGCGATTTTATAGTCTTCTTCTAAGGGTGTTTTGGCTGGCTTAGCTTCCATCATACCTGTGGATGTTAGTAAATCTACAATATACTTCCTTTGAGAGAGAAAGAGACCTTCCTTAAACCTACATACTTCAATTCCTAAGAAGTATTTAAGTTCTCCTAAATCCTTTATATCAAAGACACTCTTTAAGTAATCTTTAGTAGATGCAATACCAACACTATCACTACCAGATATGATTATATCATCTACATAGATAAGAATTACCACAATACCTTCCTTACTCTTTAATGTGAAAAGAGTATGTTCCACTTCAGATCTTTTGAAGCCTTTATCCATTAAGGTTACACTTAGCTTGTGATACCAAGCTCTTGGAGATTGTTTAAGGCCATAAATAGCCTTCCTTAACCTAAGTATATTACCGCTTCCAACCTCTTCCTCTAGGCCAGGAGGTGGTGACATGTAAACCTCTTCTTCTAGCTCACCTTGTAAGAAAGTATTCTTGACATCCATTTGCCACAACTCCCACTCAAGGTTAGTAGCAAGAGTAAGAACAACATTAACAGAATGGAGCTTAGCTACAGGTGCAAAGGTATCCCTATAATCCTCATCATATGTCTGAGTAAAACCCCTAGCCACCAACCTAGCTTTATATCTATCAATTTCACCATACTTTTGTATTTAATGGTAAAAATCCATTTAGAACTTACATCCCTTTTTCCTTGTGGTAAAATGGCTGAAGCATAAGTGTCATTCCTTTCCATGGCTTGTTTCTCAGCTAAGATAGTTTCCCTCCATTCCTTTTTGGACAGCTTCTTCATATGTCTTTGGAATCTGCTCATTATCAAGACTAGAAATAAAAGCAACATGATTAGAAGGTAAGTGTGCAATATTACAAACTCCCTGGTCATGATGAACCACAACATTTCCAATGTAGAAAACTGGTGGATTTCTTTGTCTTGTGCTCCTTCTTAAAACTGTAGGTGGATCTTCTTGATTAGATTCCTCTTCTTCACTCAATACTTCAATAAGAGTAGGTCTTGATCTTTTGGAAGCTGAGACTAGAATGGAATCATCTCCTGCTGAGTCTTGTTGGACATGAGTAGAAGCTTCTCCCCCCCCATGTTCAAGAGGAGGAAGACCAGGAGAATCAAGGGATGAGGAAGGACTGGATGCACCTGGGCCGGATGGACCAGCTGAGCCGGAAGGGCCGGGGCCGGGACAAGCATGTGGATCGGCCGGGGCTGAGTCGCCGCGGCTATGTGCTACTGGGACAGGTGGCTGAGATGATGAGGCTGTGTGCTGGCTACCCCCTATTCCAATACTTTCCAAGAGTTTCCTCAAGTATTCAGCTTGATCTGTTCTTGTTGATGAGATGTCTTTAAATTGCTCCCAAGTTCCATCTTCATAAAAACCTTTCTCTTCTTGGAACTTTACATCTCTAGACACAAGACTCTTCTAGTCTCTGGGTCATAACATTTGTACCCTTTCTGAGTAGATGAATATCCAATGAACATAGCTTTGGTACTCTTTGGTTTCAGCTTGTTCCTTTGCTCCCTTGGAACTAATACAAAACAAACACAACCAAAAACTCTTAAGTGATCAATAGTAGGTCTAGTTTTGTTTAGTACCTCAAATAGAGACAGGTCATCTAGGAATTTTGTAGGAGTCCTATTAATCAAGTAGCATGCAGCTACAAGGACATCCCCCCCAAAAACGTTTGGGTACTTTCATGTGGAACATCATTGTTCTCACAACTTCCATTAAATGTCTATTCTTCCTTTCAACTACTCCATTTTGTTGTGGAGTGTAAGGACAGCTTGTCTGGTGCTCAATGCCATGTTTAGCTAGATGTTCCTGAAGTCTGGTACTAGTGTATTCTCCTCCATTATATGATCTTAAGCATTTAATTCTTGCATTGTATTGGTTAGTAACATATGCTTGTAAGTTTAGAAATGCATCATAAACCCTATCTTTAGAACTAAGTAAAGTAACCCATGTATATTTGGACTTTTCATTAATAAATGTCGCAAAATATTTATGGTTTTCTCTAGATGGAAATGGAGATGTCCAAACATCAGAATGCACCAATTCAAAACAATTTTCATATGGATGCATTGATTTTTCAAAAACTGTTTTACAATGTTTCCCAAGAATACAAGCATCACACAACTCTTTAGGCATTTTCAAACCAGGCACAATTAATTCAAGTGCTCTTGGATGAGGATGTCCTAGTCTAGCATGCCACAAATCAGAATCAGTACTAAATGTATTAGCCTGAAAAACCAATTCCAATCCACTAATACTAGCCATATTATCAAGTACATACAAGTCATCTTTTGTGGTTCCTTGTCCAAAACATTTTCTAGTTTCAATATCCTGAAAATAGAAATCATTAGGACCAAATATAGCATGACAATTCAAGTCAGTAGTAGCTCTTTTAACTGAAAGCAAGTTTGAGGTAAAAGAGGGCATATAAAATGCTTTAGATTCTTTATCAAACAACTTCAATTTTCCTATGCCTTTGATTGGTACTTTAATTCCATTAGCAATAAGAACATTCCCTAGGGCAGGTTCTACATTCTCTAGCAATTCTAAATCACTAATCATGTGATGAGAAGCACCAGAGTCAACCACCAAAGATTTAGGAGCATTTGATGTATAAGAAGTTTGAAAAGAAGCATGAAAAGTTTTACCCATCACATTGCTCTCCTTTATTGCCTTAATGAGAGCTTCCAAGTCTGATTTTGTCAAAAAATCTGATGCTTGTGACATGATACTGGTGGAGGCTGAATGAGAGAGAGGACCACTGCTTACAACCGCCTTGGATGACACCATGCCGTGAGCTTGGCTAGCCGATGGCATGGCCGGTTGTTGTTGAGGGCGTGATGCCCAAGATGGCTTTTGGTGAGGGTGAAGTACCCAGCAATCCTTCTTTGCATGGCCATTCCTCTTGCAATGATCACAAAATTGCCTCCTCTTCCTAGAATCACTTGCTGGTCTGAAGAAAATTTTGTGAGCAGCTACTAGTTCAGCTTTGTTGCCAAACAATCCATGTGATCCTCGCTCCTTTTGAATTTGAGCACACACTTCCTCCAAGCTAAGCAACTTATCAGACCTGAGAATATGCTTAATAAGATCTGAGTAAGTAGAATTAAGAGTTAAAAGTAACCCAAACACCTTATCTTGTTCTTTCCTTTCAAGGAGAACAAGTGGTTCAATAGTGGCTGGCCTTAGCATTTCTAGCTCAGCCCACAAAGCTCTGAATGAGCCATAGTGCTTTGTGAATTCAGCATCCTCCTGCCTTAGTTCATTCAAAGCTTTCTTCACTTCAAAAATTCTCAAAAGGTTAGTGGTGTTTCCATACACCTTAAGCAAAGTGTCCCAAAGATCTTTTGCATTTTCACAAAAAGAATAAGCTTCTAAAAGATCACTAGCAAGAGAATTTTGTAATATAGAAAGTACCAATTGATCTTCTTGGTACCACTTGGCTTGAGCTGCATCACTCACTTCAGCCACTTCATTGTCTTCAATGCCATTTGTGGCTATGTGGTTCCAAATACCTTTACCACCTAATGTGGTTTTCATGGTCCTAGACCACAAGAGATAATTTGCTCCATGTAGGATAACTGGAGCTCTCAGAGATGTTTGAATCTCCATAATAGTTTGTATTGGTCACTAGATGTTTGGGAAGACTGATCACACACTGGTCGGCTTGGTCGCTTGGTCGCTATGTCTTCTTCTAACCACGGACAAGAATCGCTTGGTCGAGACACGGTACAAGCACAAGACTGGGACAATGTTGGTGGTCGGGACAATTGCGATAACACGAGAACCTGTCTCGATCTTTATTCCCGATCACCTACTGATCACACGACCTTGTATGTACCTGTAAGGTTATTATGACAAGATTGTGTGTGTGTGTGTGTGTAAGGCAGGAAGAGCAATGATGCGTGGTGAGCAAGAAAAAAAAGAAAAGAAAAACTAATATCTTGCAACCAAAGTAACAAAACTTATCTACTTCTAACTACTTACAACTACTTTTAACCAATCAAGTAACAAGATATTAACAACCTGTAACCACCTAAAACAGATTATGACTGTTAATAACAATCAAGAGACCAATTAAATTCGAATTTTAATGATGTAACAAATATTAAAAAATTCAATAATCAATTTTAAAACTTCCCAAAGATTAACAAGGAAATCAAGAAAATCAATATTGGATACTTAAACCTATTGGATTAATCCTGAAATTTCGAGAAGACCCTCACAAGACACTTATTAAACTTTCTAGATTCAAAGAATTAAAGAAAACTGAGAAAGAATTAGAATTATATCACCAGGATCTTGACACAGGTGATTTCGGACGTCTCTGAGAAAAACTTCAAGAAAATCCTTCAACCTCAATGGAATTGAGTTCTGCTTTCTTTAAACAGAAACTAGACTAGAAGGGCTTGAGTTTAGGCGTTTACAAAATACAATTTGAAGAATTGACGTCGGGATGACCTGGGAAACACAGGGGTTCGCGACGGACGTTGTTGCGAAGCACCTTTGAAAGAAAATTCGTAACTTTTGATTCCCTGGGCCAAATGATGCGATTCAAACAGCCGTGAATTACGAACTCGCCGATGTACAATCCAGAGAAAGAAGATCGACAAAAAGAGTCGTGGTTTGGCCGGAATTTGAATTACAAGATGACATTCGAAATTGTTCCAGAAATTGATGAAGAAGAAGATGGATTCTTGTTGAATCAATGAAAGAATGAAGAAATTTACCCAGATTTGATGTAACCTGGCTCTGATACCATGAAAGAATATGAGATTAAGAGATTTGTAGAATGAAAGAATGAGAGATTAGAGAGAATTAGAGAATTAGAGAAAATAATGATTTATTAGAAAAGAGAATTATGAATTCTTGCATACAAAATGTGAAGGGAGTAAGGTATTTATACTAATCTAGTCTAGGCTTGTTTGGATACAAAGATAGCCTTATACATAAATGGCTACAAGGATAACATAATTCTATAATACAAACAAGCCTTAGACACTCCCTTTTACACAAATATAAATCGCCATTTAATAAGAATTAAATGCATCCATATTTTCATCACTTCTTCTTCATTCCAACATCGATAACTAAAAAAATCTGAATTTACATTTAACCCTTATCCATCTAGTAATAATTTAAAAGAAAAATTAATATATAGTTTTTAATATATCTTTTACATATCCTATATGTAAATTGTTACCCATATTATCTAATCCATTACCAAAAACGGTCACATAAATCTTCATCTTACAAATTATGGCTATTTAAAGCATATAATTGTTTTGGGCCATTTAAATCATCATTTTTGTTTGACTTCCATATTAAATCTTGAACTTTTGTTGACTGAGTAAATTTGGGTATGTTGTTAAGTGACTTAACAGAACTTGAAAACAGATTTAATTAGTCGTTAAAAACCATGGTAAATATGACATTGTATTGTTTGTTTTAGTTAAAAAGCCTAAACTTTTAAATTTAGGCTATTTAAAACTCCTTATTGTGTTTGACTTTCATTTTAAATTTTGTAATTTTATTGACAGAGTCAATTTAGGCGTGTCGTAAAGTAAATAATTTCAACCGGAATTTTCCCTATAGTAAGGCAGGAGGACACATCAGCGGTGGAGGAATTTGGCGTTCGATGGAATCTGGTCCATAGATCTGCCATGAGGGTTCCATTGTATCCACACATTGTTGAATTTTAACATTTTTTCCAAAGCTTCTCGAATCTTTCTTTTGGGATCGGTTTATTGACATAGTCTGATTTGTTCTTGTATTATCTTCCTGGTGGACTAGATTGTTGGAATGAAGAAGAAATGATGAAGGAAGAAGGTCTTTAATTTAGTATTAAAAGCGTGTGGTCTAAGTCATTTAAGGGGAGAGTGTAAGGCTTGTTTGTGTTCTAGTATTATGTTATCCTTGTAGCCATTCATGTATAAGGCAATCCTTGTATGCAAACAAGCCTAGACTAGATTATTATTCTCATTTTCTTAATACAATCATTCTTCTTTCTCTCTAATCTCTCTAATCTCTCATTCTATAATTCTACAAATCTCTTAATCTCATATTCTTTCATGGTATCAGATCCAGGTTACAACAATCTGGGATAAAATTCATCATTAAATCTTTGAATCAAGAAGAAATCATCTTCATCACAATCTGTTTTCATTCCTATTTCGTCCGTCGATTTTGATCGCGAATTCCGGCCAAACCACGGCAGCTTTTGACAATCTTGTTTTGTCTGTATTATTCTTTGGTAAGTTCTGAAGACACGAAAATTTGATTTGAATCATTTGACCATGGGAATCAAAAGATACGTGTTTTTTATGTATCGGACATCGGCGATTGCCTCTGCCGCGAACCTCCGTGTTTCTCTAAGCATTCCGTTGTCAATTCTTCACCAAATCGTAATTTTCCAAATCCTAGAATCAAGTTCAACGAGTATATTTGCTGTTTAAAGAAAGCAGAACTCGGTTCTCCTAAGTTTGAAGGAAGTTCTTGAAATTTTTCCCTCAAGACGTCTAAAATCGCCCATCACAAGAATCTGGTGATAAAACTCCTATTTTTTCTCAGTTTTCTTCAAATTTCTGAATCTGGAAAGTTAGATAAGTATCTTGTGAGGATATCCACAAAGTTTGGTTACAATCAGAAGGGTTTAAGTCTTCACGATTGATTTTCTTCATTCTTTTATCAATCTTTGAAATTCTAAAAAAGAGGAAAACTTGATTTTCTTGGATTGGTATATTGGTAAAACTAGATATTTGTGTTGGATCATTATTGGTTGTGAAGATAAGGACTGTTAGAAGTTGATCTTGTTGGTTGGAGTTGGTTAAATTCTGATGCAAGAGTTGTAGAAGTTGGTTGGTTGAAGTCGGTTACAAGTGCACCACGCGCCTGCAAGTACATCACGCGGCCATGGGTCTCAGCTTTAGGTCACTCGGTCACGCTCCTGCCTGATCTCACGTCCTGCCTGATCTCACGCTCCTGCCTGTTGCTGAGTGCCTTCACGCGTCTGTGTGTGTTCTGAAGTTCCCGACCAGTTTTCCTGCGTCCCGACCAGCTGTCTCGCGTCCCGACCAGCTCATCCCGACCAACTTTTTCCCGACAAGCTACATGCAGACCAATTGAAAAGCATGGAAATACAAACCACATTCAGAGCTCCTGTCATTCTACATGGAGCAAACTATCTCTTATGGTCTAGGACCATGAAAACCACATTGGGTGGTAAAGGCCTATGGAATCATATTTCAACCAATGGCCTTCAAGAAAATGAAGTTGCTGAAGTTAATGAGGCTGTGGCTGCTCAAGCTAAATGGTACCAAGAAGACCAATTGGTACTCTCTGTACTTCAAAACTCTCTTGCTAGTGATCTCTTAGAGGCTTATTCATTTTGTGAAAATGCTAAGGAACTTTGGGACACTTTGCAAAAGGTGTATGGAAACACCACTAACCTCTTTAGAATTTTTGAGGTAAAAAAGTTTTTGAATGAATTGAATCAGGATGATGCAGAATTCACAAAGAACTATGGCTCATTCAGAGCATTGTGGGTTGAGCTAGAGATGCTAAGGCCAACCACAATTGACCCAATTGTTTTCCTAGAAAGGAAATAACAAGATAAGGTGTTTGAGTTACTATTAACTCTTAACACAACTTACTCAGATCTTATTAAGCATATTCTCAAGTCTGATATGCTTCCTAGCTTGGAAGATGTTTGTGCTCAAATCCAAAAGGAGCAAGGATACCATGGACTCTTTGGCAACAAGGCAGAATTGGTGGCTGCACACAAGAGTTTCTTCATATCAACAACAACAAATGAACCTAGGAAGAAGAGACCAACTTGTGATCATTGCAAAAGGACTGGCCATACAAATAAGGAATGTTGGGTACTCCATCCTGAGCTGAAGCCAAGATGGGCTCTTGAGAGACAACAGCACATAGCCGGCCACACTCAGCTGCAAGCTGCTGGCCATGGCGTGTACCAGCTCTCGGCTTCTTCAAAAGCGTGTACCAGCTCGCATTGTCACTCAACCCCAACTAGTTCCATATCTTCAGCATTTGAGTTTGTGACAAAATCAGTTCTAGAAGCTCTTCTCAAAGCAATTAAGGATGGTAATGTGTTGGGTAAAACTTTTCATGCTTCTTTTCAAACTTCTTTTGCTCATAATGCCTCTAAATCATTGGTTGTTGATTCTGGTGCTTCTCATCATATGATTAGTGTTCTAGGATTGCTAGAGAATATAGAACCAGCCTTAGGTAATGTTGTCATTGCTAATGGAATTAAAGTACCAATTAAAGGCATAGAAAAACTTAAGTTGTTTGATAAAGAATCTAAAGCCTTTTACATGCCATCTTTTACTTCTAATTTGCTTTCAGTTAAAAGTCCTACTACTGATTTAAATTGTCAAGCTATATTTGGTCCTAATAATTTTTACTTTCAAGATATTGAGACTAGTAGGAGATTTGGACAAGGAACTACAAGAAATGACTTGTCTGTGCTTGAAGATATGACCAATGCAAGGGGGTTAGAACTGGTTGCTAGTACTAGCTCTTTTAGTGATGATTCTGATCTTTGACATGCTAGATTAGGACATCTCATCCTATAGCACTAGAACTAATTGTTCCTGGTTTAAAAATGCCAAAGGATATGTGTGATTCTTGTATACTTGGAAAACAGTGCAAAACAGTTTTTGAGAAATCCTAGCATACTTATGATAATTGTTTTGAGTTGGTGAATTCTGATGTTTGGACATCTCCATTCCCATCTAGAGAAAACCACAAATATTTTGTGAAATTTATTGATGAAAAGTCCAAATATACTTGGGTCACTTTGCTTAGTTCCAAAGATAGAGTATTTGATGCATTTCTAAAATTTCAAGCATATGTTACTAACCAATACAATGCAAGTATTAAATGCTTTAGAACAGATTATGGAGGAGAATACACTAGCAACAGACTTCAACAACAATTGACCAAGCATGGCATTGAACATCAAACCAGTTGTCCTTACACTCCAAAACAAAATGGGATGGCTGAAAGGAAGAATAGACATTTGATGGAGTTGTGAGAACAATGATGTTCCACATGAAAGTTCCCAAAATATTTTGGGGGATGCTCTTGTAGTTGTATGCTACTTGATTAATAGGTCTCCTACAAAAGTCCTAGATGACTTGTCTCCATTTGAGGTACTAAACAAAATTAGACCTAACATTTTGACCACTTAAGAGTTTTTGGTTGTGTTTGTTTTGTATTAGTTCCAAAAGAGCAAAAGAAAAAGATGGAACCAAAGAGTACCTAAGCTATGTTCATTGTGGAGTCTAGAAGAGTCTTATTATCCAGAGATGTCAATTTCAAGAATCAAAAGGTTTTTATGAACAAGGAATTGAGATCAATTTAAAGACATCTCCACAACAAGATCAGACCAAGCTGAGAACTTGAGAAGGCTCTTGGAGAGCATTGGAATAGTTTATCCTCCTTCTCAGCCCACGGTCACTGCTCCTCAGCCTGTACCAGCGGCGCCAAGCCCCAGCACAGCCACGGCACCGGCACGACCGGCTGGGCCACGGCCATCCACTCCAGCCGGTCCATCCAATCCGCGGTCTGGTCTTCCCTTCAGCTCTCCTGGCCTCCCTCCTCTTGAACATATGGGGGGAGAAGCATCTACTCATGTCCAACAAGACTCAGTAGAAGATGAATCAATTCTAGTCTCAGCTTCCAAAAGATCAAGAGATGTACCTACTCTCATTGAAGCTTTAGGTGAAGAATATGAGCCTATCCAAGAAGTTCCACCTACAATGTTAAGAAGGAGCACAAGACAAAGGAATCCACCAGTCTTAACAATGGGAATGCTGTGGTTCATCATGATCAGGGAGTTTGTAACATTGTTCACTTACCTACTAACCATGTTACTTTCATTTATAGTCTTGATAAAGAGCAGATTCCAAAGGCAATCATCAACAAGGTCTATGGATGGGTTGCAATAAAAACACTAATGTGGTTGGTTATTGTGATACAGATTGGGCAGGAGATAGGGTGGATAGAAGGAGTACCATAGGCTATTGTACTTTCATAGGAGGGAACCTTGTCATTTGGAAAACCAAGAAGCAAAAGGTGGTGTCATGCAGTGCAGAATCAGAATATAGAGCCATGAGGAAACTTACAACTAAATGCATTTGGGAATGAACTTCTTGAACACTTGGCTGTGAGCTTTGATGATCCTATCACCATTCATTATGACAATCAGGCTGCTATACACATTGCCTCCAACTCTGTGTTTCATGAAAGGACCAAACATATAGAAGTAGACTGCCATAAAGTAAGAGAAGCTATTGGAAAAGGAATCATCTTGCCTTGCTATACAAGGAGTGAGGATTAACTAGCTGATTTGTTCACCAAGCCAACAACTTTGTGTTGGAATGAAGAAAAAATGATGAAATAAGAAAGCCTTTAATCCTTGTATAAAGACGTGAGTTATCTAGGTCAAAGGGGAGTGTCTAAGGCTTGTTTGTATTCTAGTGTTATGTTATCCTTGTAGCCATTCATGTATAAGGCAATCCTTGTATCCAAACAAGCCTAGACTATATTAGTATAAATAAATATCTCCCTTCACATTTGTAATTTAGAAACTATTATTCTCATTCTCTTAATAAAATCATTTTCTGTCTAAATCTCTCTAATGTCTCATTCTCTCATTCTATAAATCTCTTAATCTCATATTCTTTCATGATATCAGAGCCAGGTTACATCAAATCTAGGTAAAATTCATCATTCAATCTTTGAATCAAGAAGAAATCATCTTCATCATAATCTGCTTTCAGTTCTATTTTGTCCGTCAACTTTGATCATGAATGCCGGCCAAACCACGACAGCTTTTGACGGTATGTTTTAGTATAAATAAATATCTCCCTTCACATTTGTAATTTAGAAACTATTATTCTCATTCTCTTAATAAAATCATTTTCTGTCTAAATCTCTCTAATGTCTCATTCTCTCATTCTATAAATCTCTTAATCTCATATTCTTTCATGATATCAGAGCCAGGTTACATCAAATCTAGGTAAAATTCATCATTCAATCTTTGAATCAAGAAGAAATCATCTTCATCATAATCTGCTTTCAGTTCTATTTTGTCTGTCAACTTTGATCATGAATGCCGGCCAAACCACGACAGCTTTTGACGGTATGTTTTTTTCTGGATTGTTCTTCGGCGAGTTTGGAAGCCACGCCAATTGGAATTGCATCATTTTACCACGGGAATCAAAAGTTATGAATTTTCTTGCATTGGACCTTCGCGAGTGGCAAACCTCCGTGTTTTTCTGATAATTCTGTCGTCAAATCTTCGTCAAATCGTGATTTTCCAAATCCTAAACTTAAGCCCTTCCAGTCTAGTTTTTGTTTAAAGAAAGCAGAACTCAATTCTCTTATGTTTTAAGAAAGTTCTTGAAGGTTTTCTCAAACACGTCATAAATCGCCTCTCACAAGAATCTGGTGATAAAATTCTAACTATTTCTCAATTTTCTTTAAATATTTGAATATGGAAAGTTAGATAAGTATTTTTTGAGGATCTCCACGAAATTTGGTTTCAATCTGACAGGTTTAACTCTTCAAAATTGATTTCTTGATTTCCTTATTAATCTTTGAATTTTTTTGAAAAATGAGGGAATCTTGAATTTTTAGCATTGGTTTATTAATAAAATTAGAAATTTGTACTGGATTTTATTGTTGGTAAAAATAAGGATTGTTAGTAGTTGATTCAGATGGTTGGAGTTAGTTATTTTGTTGCAAGTTGGTCAAAGTTGGTTGTAGGTTGTTGGTGAAGTTGGTTGTAGGTTATTGCTCCACGCGGCCAGGCTCCCCCTCTTCAACACACGCGCCTTGACATCCCTGTGAGCTGCTCGCGTCCCTGGTCTTCATTACATGTCCCTGGCGTTCCTGTGTGCTTCACAAGACCAGACATTCTACGCGAACATATTAGCATTTCGTGTGTTGTCCCACGCAATCACATGATGCGTTCTTGTTTGCACCCTTGTCCAACCAGACATCCCAAGACTTTGTGCCTCTTGTCCCGTGACTGTGTTCCGTGACCAGCTGTTCGTGACCTCACCCTTCCACGAACATGCCTTCGTGACCATGCAGTACACGTGATCATCCAGCCACAGCTACCGCATGCAGTACACGTGATCATCCGACCACAGCTACCGCACGCAAGCCCTACCAGCTATTCTCGTCCCAGCAAGCTGTCCTCGTCCCTTCCCGACCAACTCAACCCGACCGGCTGCACATTCCAACCACCTTCTAACACATGGAAATTCAAACTACATTTAGAGCTCCAGTTATTCTACATGGAGCAAATTACCTCTTATGGGCTAGAACCATGAAAACCACATTGGGTGGTAAAGGCCTTTGGAATTACTTTTCAACCAATGGTCTTGAAGAAAATGAAGTGGCTGAAGTTTGTGAGGCTGTGGCTGCTCAAGCCAAATGGTATCAAGAAGACCAGTTAGTACTCTCTGTACTTCAAAACTCTCTTGCTAGTGATCTCTTAAAAGCTTATTCTTTTTGTAAGAATGCTAAGGAACTTTGGGACACTTTGCAAAAAGTGTATGAAAACACCACTAACCTTTTAAGAATTTTTTAAGTGAAAAAAACTTTGAATGAATTGAAACAGGAGGATGCAGAATTCACAAAGCACTATGTCTCATTTAGAGCATTGTGAGCTGAGCTATAGATGCTAAGGCCAGCCACCATTGACCCAATTGTTCTCCTTGAAAGGACATAACAAGATAAGATGTTTGGGTTACTATTAACTCTTAATACTGCTTACTCAGATCTTATTAAGCATATTCTCAGGTCTGATAAGCTTCCTAAAGTAGAAGATGTTTGTGCTCAAATCCAAAAGGAGCAAGGATCTCATGGATTATTTGGCAACAAAATTGAATTGGTGGCTGCACACAAGAGCTTCTTCAAATCAGCAACAACAAATGAATCTAGGAAGAGGAGACAAACTTTTGACCATTGCAAGAGGAGTAGCCATACAAAGAAGGAGTGTTGGGTACTCCATCCTGAGCTGAAGCCAAGCTGGGCTCCTCAGCCACAACAACCCATGGCCAGCCATACGCAATTGCAAGCTCACGGCCATGGCATGTACCAACCATCGGTTCCTTCAAAAGTGTATAGTAACTCAATTCTTCACTCAGCCTCAATTAGTGCCATGTCTCCAGCATCTGAATTTATGACAAAATCAGACTTAGAAGATCTTATCAAAGCAATAAAGGATGGTAATGTGTTGGGTAAAACTTTTCATGCTTCTTTTCAAACTTTTTTTTACTCCTAATGTCTCTAAATCATTGGTGGTTGATTCTGGTGTTTCTCACCATATGATTAGTGATCTAGGATTGCTAGAGAATGTAGAACCTGTCTTAGGTAATGTTGTCATTGCTAATGAAATTAAAGTATCAATTAAAGGCATAAGAAAACTTACGTTGTTTGATAAAGAATCTAAAGCCTTTTACATGCCTTCATTTACTTCTAATTTGCTTTCAGTTAAAAGAGCTACTACTGATTTAAATTGTCAAGCTAACTTTGGTCCTAATGATTTATACTTTCAGTATATTGAGACTAGTAGAAGATTTTGACAAGGAACCACAAGAGATGACTTGTATGTGCTTGAAGACATGACTAAAGCTAGTGGGTTAGAAGCGGCTTTTAATGCTGGCTCTTTTAGTAATGATTCTGATTTTTGGACATTCTCATCCTATACCACTCGAACTGATTGTTCCTGTTTTGAAAATGCCAAAGGATATGTGTGATTCTTGTATACTTGGAAAGCATTGCAAAACAGTTTTTGAAAATTTTTGCATACTTATGATAATTGTTTTGAGTTGGTACATTCTGATGTTTGGACATCCTCATTCTCATCTAGAGAAAACCATAAGTATTTTGTGACATTTATTGATCAAAAGTCCAAATATACTTGGGTTACTTTGCTTAGTTCTAAAGATAGAGTATTTGATACATTTTTAAAATTTCAAGCATATGTTACTAATCAATACAATGCAAGTATAAAATGTTTTAGAACAGATAATTGAGGAGAATACACTAGCACCACACTCCAACAGCACCTTGCCAAGCATGGCATTGAACATCAAACAAATTGTCCTTACACTCCACAACAAAATGGAGTGGCAGAAAGGAAGAATAGGCATTTAATGGAATTTGTGAGAACAATGATGTTCCACATGAAAGTTTCCAAAAGATTTTGGGGGGGATGCTCTTGTAGCTGCATGCTACTTGATTAATAGGACTCCTACAAAAGTCCTAGATGACTTGTCTCCATTTGAGGTACTAAACAAAACTAGACCTAATATTGACCACTTAAGAGTTTTTGGTTGTGTTTGTTTTGTATTAGTTCCAAGGGAGCAACGGAACAAGCTGGAACCAAAGAGTACCAAAGCTATTTTCATTGGGTATTCCTCTACCCATAAATGATACAAATATTATGATCCAGAGACTAGAAGAGTCTTGGTATCCAGAGATGTCAAATTCCGAAAATCCAGAGGTTTCTATGGAGAAGGAACTTGGGATCAATTCAAGAACATCTCCATAACAAGAACATAGCAAGCTGAGAACTTGAGGAGGCTCTTGGAGAGCATTGGTATAGTTTCACCTCATGTTCAGGAGCCCACGGCTCCTCAGCCTGTACCAGTCGTGTCCAATCTCAGCCAGCCAGTTGCGGCACATCCAGCCGAGCCACGGCCATCCACACCATACGGCCCTTCCATCCATCCGCAGCCTGGTGTCTTCAGTTCTCCTGGCCTTCCTCCTCTTGAACATGGGGGAGAGAGACATCTACTAATGTCCAACAAGACTCAGCAGGAGATGAATCAATTCTAGTCTCATCTTCCAAAAGATCAATAGTTGTACCCACTATTATTGAAGTTTTAGGTGAAGAAGAGGATCCTATCCAAGAAGCTCCACCTACAGTCCTAAGAAGGAGCACAAGACAAAGAAAACCACCAGTGTTCTACAATGGGAATGTTGTGGTTCATCATGATCAGGGAGTTTGTAATATTACTTACTTACCTACTAATCATGTTGCTTTTATTTCTAGTCTTGATAAGAAACAGATTCCAAAGACATATGAGGAAGCTATGACTAAGAAAGAATGGAGGGAAACTATCCTAGCTGAGAAAAAAACTATGTAAAGGAATGGTACCTATGTTCCATCCACCTTACCTAAAGGAAAAAGGGCTGTAAGTTCATAGTGGATTTTTACCATTAAATATAAAAGCAATGGTGAAATTGATAGATATAAAGCAAGGTTGGTGGCTAGAGGTTTTACTCAAACAAATGGTGAAGATTATAGGGATACCTTTGCACCTGTAGCTAAGCTTCATTCTGTTAATGTTGTTATTTCACTTGCTACTAAGGCAAATGGATGTTAAGAATACATTCTTACAAGGTGAACTAGAAGAAGAGGTATACATGACACCTCCACAAGGTCTAGAGGAGGAAGTAAGAGGCGGCAACATACTTAGGCTGAGGAAAGTCATCTATGGCCTTAAAAAATCTCCAAGAGCTTGATACCACAAGCTAAGTGTAACCTTGATGGATAAAGGTTTCAAAAGATCTGAAGTTGAACATACTCTTTTTACACTAAAGAGTAAGGAAGGTATTGTGATAATTCTCATTTATGTAGATGATATAATCATATCTGGTAGTGATAGAGTTGGTATTGCATCTACAAAAGAATACTTGAAGAGTGTCTTTGATATTAAGGATCTAGGAGAGCTTAAATACTTCTTAGGAATTGAAGTGTGTAGGTTCAAGGAAGGTCTCTTTTTATCTCAAAGGAAATATGTTGCAGATGTACTAACCTCTACAGGTATGATGGAAACTAAACCAGCCAAAACACCCTTAGAAGAAGATTATAAAATCGGAACTAAGGGAGAGCTAGAGGAGGAAATTGATTTTCATGATCCTAAGCTCTATAGGAAAGTGGTTGGTAAGCTTATTTATCTAATCATCACTAGACCAGATTTATGTTTTGCTGTGAATCAGGTATCTCAACACATGCAAGGTCCAAAGATGAGACATTGGGAGATGGCAAACCAAATTTTGAGATATCTAAAAAGCACTCATAAACAATGTATATGGATGGGTTGCAATAGAAACAAAAATGTAGTTGGTTATTATGATGCAGATTGGGCAGGAGATAGGGAGGATAGGAGAAGTACCACAAGATATTGTACTTTCATAGGAGGGAAACTTGTGACTTTTAAAACCAAGAAGCAAAAGGTAGTATCATGCTCTAGTGCATAATCAGAATATAGAGCCATGAGGAAGCTCACAACTGAATGCATTTGGATGAAGCAAATTCTTGAGGATCTGGTCGTGAAGCCTTTAATCCTTGTATAAATGCGTGAGTTATCTAGGTCAAAGGGGAGTGTTTAAAGCTTGTCTGTGTTCTAGTGTTATGTTATCCTTGTAGTCATTCATGTATAAGACAATCCTTGTATCCAAACAAATCTAGACTATATTAGTATAAATAACTGTCTCCCTTCACATTTGTAACTTAGAAACTATTATTCTCATTCTCTTAATAAAATCATTCTTCTCTCTAAATCTCTCTAATCTCTCATTCTACAAATCTCTTAATCTCATATTCTTTCACTTTGAAGAATGGCGCCTCCATCTATCCAAGGCTTGGCTTTATGACCATTCCACAACAATGATCCCAACATAGAGTGTTATACTCTTTTTCCCTAGAAAAAGTTTTGTCCCAATTGGATTTTCCTTTCTTTAGGTTTCTAATGAGGTAATGCTTCATGGTTGCAAGCTTAGGCATTCTCCATGTCTTAAGCTTGAGGGGGAGTGTTGGAATGAAGAAGAAATGATGAAGGAAGAAAGCCTTTGAATTTAGTATTAAGGGCATGTGGTCTAAGTCATTTAAGGGAAATGTCTAAGTTTTGTTTGTGTTCTAGTATTATGTTATCTTGTAGTCATTCATGTATAAGGCAATCATTGTATCCAAACAAGCCTAGACTAAATTAGTATAAATAGCTATCTCTCTCCTCATTTGTAACTTAGAAAACTATTATTCTCATTTTTTTGATACAATCATTCTTCTTTCTCTCTAATCTCTGTAATATCTCATTCTCTCATTCTCTAATTCTACAAATCTCTTAATCTCATATTCTTTCATCAATGATCTGTCCAAAAAAACGTTATGGATGCCAAACCAGACAATTCTCCCAAAATATTATCATTTTAATCCAGCTTATTTGATAGCAAAAATTCACGTTTTAGCCTTAAATCATGCAAATTCTTGTTCATAATATCCATTAACATCAGTAGTGCCTTGTTCCAAAACACTGTCATCATCTCTGGAACATCGACGAGGATGCTCGAGCCGCCACCACCACAAATACCTCAAAACATATTTTCTACTTTTTAATTAAATTCTCGTACCTCCGCTGCTGATGTGTCCTCTTGTCTTTATTATAGGGCAAATACCAGTTGGGATTATTTACTTCACTATACATCTAAATTGGTTTGGTCAACAAAAATTTGAGATTAAAAATGAAAGTCAAACATGGTGCTTTAAATGACCTGAATTTAAAAGTTTACATTTTTATGACAATTTTTCTTTTGAACTAAAACAAACAAAATAACGTTATTTTGTTTTAATCGTGGCTTTTAACGACTAATTAGTTTTGTTTATAGTTTATGTTAAGTCAATTAATGAAATGTCCATATTGGATTAATCAATATAAATTTGAGATTTAAAATGAAAATCATACAAAATTAATTATTTAAATGGTCCAAACAGAATTTATGCTTTAAATAACACATTTCATGTGTTGTCGTGCAGCGTTAACGGCTGTTTAGTGGCGTTAATCACGAAGTTAATGTCCGTTTGAAACACGTTTGAAACCGCGGAAATTAAAATGCAGTGTATCCCCTAGTAATTTTCACTTCAAAAAATCAAGAGTTGTTGTTTGATTATTGTGTTTGAATATCAAAGTTTGTCAAAGAACAAAACCTGTTAAAAAAAAAAAATGATTTATTAAAACTAAACAACAATCAACAGAAGTCTAAAACAACAAAACAACATTCTTTAAGAAAATTTATGTGAATTAAGCATAAGAAACATTCAACATTCATAACAACAAAAACATTCAACTTTCAAAAACCTATTGTGGCTGTGAATTAGAACTTTCAAATTATGGTGCCCAAAAATATCTTGCTTGTGCATGTGAAACTTGCCTCAGTAACTGTGATGATTGCCTTTGTGAAGCCTGCCTTTGTGATGGCTGGCTTCGTGAAGATTGCCCCTGTGAAGACTGCACATGTGGAGACTGCACCTATGAAGACTGCACCTGTGAAGACTGCACCTGTGAAACCTGCACCTGTGAAGCCTGCATTGTGATGATCGTCCCTGTGATGATTGTTCCTCTAATGATAAAAATCTTAATTTTCTAGGTATTTCCCTTGCTCGTATTGGTTTATATTCTACCCTTGCATTTTTACAAGTTCTATTGTTAGTGTGTGATAATCTTGTCTGAGAAGATGTCTCATTCCTTCCTTTATTTCTTGCATAGTTACTACGTCTACCTCTCTTACCATTCCTCTATAGTGGTGGTAATATACTCCAAGTCTATTCATTCTAGGCCATAGTAACTGACCTTGTACAGGCCCAATCCCATCTTCATATTTGAGCTTTCATGTTGCAGTTGCATACTAGTCCACTACATAATCATCCACATTTTCTTTCATCCTAATGACAACACGAGCACCATGAATTCAATGTATACCTATAAGAAAAATAATGTTTTAATGCATAGCATAACTGATAAAAGCATTTAATTTGTCAAAAACGTACCTGTCATCTGTCATTTCTTACATCCACATGTAAAATCATTCATATCAACCCAATATTTTTCTTTTTCCACATCAATCTCATGCAAATTGTTTTGTGACATGTACCTAGTATAAAACTTTGAGTATGCAATCATGTTTTCAGTTTCTGCATGTATTCTTATGGTGAACCTCGTCAGCAACCTTTCAGCAACAAGAAATCTATTTGCATTTCTCACCATTGTCTGCCTCCTAATGTCCTCTAATAATTTTAACAAAGGTTTCCTCCTTGCTTGCTTTATAGTTCTATTAAATGATTCACTGTGGTTGCTCAAAATATCATTGCAGCAAGTTCAGGCCTGGCCCAGGGTCCAATCAACCAATGTTTAGGTCTAGGGCATCATAAAAAAGATCATTTTTTAGGGGCATCAAATTATGGATCAATATATTTTTAATGGGCTTTAAATAAGTTTCATTGAAAAAACAAAATATGTTAATTTTAAAAAAAAATTGTGCCTTCTTTTTCTAATATCTTATGTTTTTTTTAGAAATGTTTTTTAATTAATTTTATATTTATAATTAATTTTATATTTATATTTATAATTAAAGATTTAATTTTTTTTCATCTTCCAAAGGCTTTACCGAATGAAGTCGGTAACAATTGATTTTTTGAAAAGATTGGAAAATTATTTTTAAATACAACAATTGCTTATCGGATATTGTTAACCATTATGGTTTCAGTTGTTATCACAAAAAGAAGTTTTTCAAAACTAAAAATTATAAAGAATTATTTACGATATACCATATCACAAGAGAGATTGAATGGGTTAGTTTTGCTATCAATCGAGAGAAGTAAGGTTAAAGATCTCGACTATATGAGTTAGATGAATGATTTTACGGAAAAAATGCATGAAAGACTATATTCCAGTATTAGATTTTTTTGTAATATATTGTTTATGAAGTTAGTTTTTATTTATGATATTATAAACATATAAAGACACCAAACAAAATTTTGCATGGGGCATCAAAAATCATTGGACCGGCGCTGAGCAAGTTTCAAGTCTAAAAATGCTCTGGACCATGTTGCATGGAGTGTGAGTAACAAACAATCATAAGAACTAAGACTTTGCCTTTCCAATTCATCCATATACTTTGAAAACTCTCCTTGGATGTAACTACGAGCAATCTTCCAGAACAGGTGTTGTAGTTTTAGATCATGAGTATCTCTTTTCCAGTTATCCAATATGTATCTTGCACAATGCCGATGTTCAGCTTCTGGTAAGATATTATGCGCCGTTTTCATCAAACCCTAAAAAAGATAATCATAGTCAGTTGTTTTCAAATCCATTCTTAATACCACGATCTAAATATAGAATGTATCTTATGTTTGTCTTAGATAATAGCATATTTTCCTCTTCACCAAACCTCAAATTTGACTAACAGTCTGACAAACCAATCTCAGTTATCATCATTTTTTATCTCAACTACGGCCCATGCTATTGGAACAATCCTATTGTCTCCATCTTTCCCCAAATCAGCCAAAAATTATCCCATAATACCCCATTTAAGGAAAACACCATCTAACCTTATTATAGGTGTACATGTTTTTTTCTAAGAATCTATGTGCCTTAAAACACATAAACAACCTATAAGACCTCTGTTTGCTTCCAATAGTAGGGTCTGGAACTGTATCAATCTCAAAAGTAGATTCAAGATTCTCTTTCAAGACTTCAGCTTGATAGTCTCAGATGCGTGCAAAATGGCCTTCATGACTTTGTTCTATTGTCTTGTCAGCTGAGTTTTCGCTTTCCCACATCGCTCCACACTAGGAATTAAATTTTATTCTCTTTGTAATCTCGTCTGTCATCTCGTACTTAGTGATCTTCGGATTCTTTTTCAGTATTTCCTTATATAACCAAGCAATGGTTCCCTGCTTCAGTAGCGAGGTATATCCAGACTTAACACATGTATGCTCTTCAACGAAAAATTTAATATGTATCTTCTGTTTCTTTTATCATAAGATGCAAAACATCTCCATTCACATTTCCCTTCTTTGTCGTTACACTTAGCACCTATCTTTTGTCTCTTGAGTTCGATACAAACTATGTCAAATCTAGACTTCAATGAATACCTAAATACTGCATTTTTGAAATCTTCCTTAGATGAAAACACTTAGCCAATTTAAGATAAACCTCATCATCATGACTTTATCCTCTATTCTCACGTCCATCATCTTTATCTTCAGAATCACTTTGAAAAGGTCCCAGAATTATATCGTCATCCCAAACATCGTCTCCGCTCTATGCGTCCGTCCCATCGTAATTATCTTTCCGCCCAAATTCACTTCTAATATCTTTAAAATTTTCTTTGGCAATAGGAAACTCTTCCTCCTCTACCTCGCAATCGTCATCATCTACTGTGCGATGTTCCTCTTCAATTTCGTCCCCGTCTTCTACTTCGACTTCACTGTCGGCTGCTTCTACTCCTACTTCATCATTGGCGGCTTCTACGGCGACATTTTCTTCGGCAGCTTCTACTTCGACAGACTCACCAGAAGTTGCAAATACATTGAACATGATACTTACGGCTAGCCGACGATTTCGTCCTCATTTTGATTGACGCGTACGGAAATGAGGGATCAGCCGACGATTTCGTGCTCAGTGATTTGGAAATTTTTTTTTAGGGATTTCAATTTAATTTTGGCAATATCAAGTATTAAATTGGGGGATTTTGATTTTAGATGAAATGTTGTGTTTTATTTCACACGATTTCAAACGGGTTAAAACAAGCGTTAATTTTGCGATTAATGCTGCTAAATGGCCGGTAACACTGCACATGAATCGTTAGGAACGGTTGTTGAAAAAGGATGGATCGGATGGTGATAACTTCTTAAAGGGTGAGAAATTTTGGATCACCAACTTGCCTTCAATCCGGATATGACACACCGAATGAAGAACAAGGGTTTCACAAATTAGCAAGTTAGATATTATACACTATCAAAGGATTTGTGAGAATGATCGAATCAAAGAACACTTTCAATGGAAAATTCTTTATAAAATTTGATGAAAGGTTTACAAATGGCCAAGGCCTTCTACATACAGTCACGCCTCATAAATTCAAATAGCATGGTCAATGTCTTGCATGATTGGCACAGACAACCAAGTCAATTAAGAACAAAGACCAAACAATACTAAGGTGGTCAAAGACAATGATGAGTACACGCCAAAATGAAATGGGCCGGGCCAAACATAGAAATGCCAACAAATTCAAGCTAAAGGCCTTATAGGCTTGATCATCTTAGGAATGCACCATGCCCCATTAAAAACACATGTGAATAAAACCCAATGGGAAAAACCTCACATGCGAAAAGGGAACCAAGTGGACCCTTAATCCCAAACTCATAAAACCACTAACGAATCTGAATGGACTTAGATGGGTTGAGAAAAGAAATAAGCTAAGAATAACCCCATGGTCTTCCCAAGTCCTAAGGTTCTTGCCCACAAATGCACGCAACAATGCTCCTAAAGTCCTATTAACCACTTCAGTTTACCCATCACTTTCAGGATGACATGTTGTTGATAAACACAACTTAGTACCTAACTTAGACCATAGGGTGTGCCAAAAATGGCTTAAGAACTTAGTATCCCTATCAGAAACAATGGTCTTAGGCATGCCATGCAATCTAACAACCTCTTTGAAGAAAAGGTTAGCTACATGCAATGCATCATCAGTCTTTCTACAAGCAATAAAATGAGACTTTTTTGAGAAGCGGTCTACCACAACAAATATACTATCCTTACCATTACGAGTCCTAGGCAATCCTAATATGAAGTCCACAGAAAAATCTATCCATGGATGCTCAGGAATTGGTAAAGGATGATACAAACCGTTAGGTTGAGTCATAGACTTAGCCATCTTACACTTAGCACAACGGCTACAAATCCAATCAATATCTTTTCTCATGTGAAGCCAGTGGAAGTGTTCACGCATCACGACCAGAGTTTTGGACATGCCAAAGTGTCCCATAATGCCACACGCATGAGCCTCACGGATGAACAACTCTCTCATGGAACAAGATGGAACACATAGGCGGTTTTCATAAAACAGGAACCCATCTTGTATGAAGTAATGCCTGTAGGATTCTTAGAACAAGACTTATAGATTTTTCCATAGTCAGGGTCAGTTTCATAAAGTTCTATCTTATGTTCAAATCCCATTAACTTAACTTCTAGAGTTGATAAGAGAGCATATCTGCGAGATAGGGCGCCGTCCAATGCATCAATGAACTCCATCCACTTAGCATGGCGTTTGTTCAGCTTATGTTGGATCTTGAGGTGCTTGAGTGACTCATGGTCTGTGTGGATAACAAATTCCTTAGGCCACAAGTAATGTTGCCAAGTTTTCAAGGAACAGACAAGAGAATATAGCTCATTATCATACGTCGGGTAATTCAGGGTGGCCCCTCCAAGTTTCTCACTGAAATAGGCTATGAGCTTGCGGTCTTGTATGAGGACAGCTCCTATTCATATCCCTTATGCATCACACTCAATTTCAAATGTGTCAGAAAAAATTAGGAAGTGCTAAGGGTGGAGCGTGAGTAAGTTTGTCCTTGAGCGTTTGGAATGCTTCCTCTTGTTCCTTCTCCCACTTGAAGCCCACATCTTTCTTGATCACTTCAGTCAGAGGTGCGGCCAGGGTACTGAAATCTTTGACAAATCGCCTATAGAACCCGGCCAAGCCATGAAAGCTACGAACTTCTCCCACGGGCTTTGGGCTAGGCCAGTCACAGATTGCTTGGACCTTCTCTTCATCGACCCTTACACCTGCAGCACTTACTACAAAGCCTAGGAAAACAATGTTATCCATACAAAAGGTACATTTCTTCATGTTAGCATACAACCTTTCTTTTCTACTTTTAGAACCAGCTTCAAATGATGGATATGCTCATCTAGGTTCTTACTATAATAAGATATCATCAAAGTAAACCACGACGAAATGCCCTATGAACTCTCTAAGCACATGGTTCATTAATCTCATAAAAATACTAGGTGCATTGGTTAATCCAAATGGCATTACTAACCATTCATATAGGCCATGTTTAGTTTTAAAAGCGGTTTTCCACTCATCACCTTCCTTTATCTGGATTTTGTGATAACCACTCTTAAGGTCAATTTTAGAAAACAAGCTAGATCCATACAATTTATCTAACATATCATCTAGCGTAGGAATATGATGGTGATAATTTACCGTGATGTTGTTGGTTGCCCTGCAATCAACACACATGCGCCAAGTCCCATCCTTTTTAGGGACAAGGAGAACTGGCACGACACAAGGACTCAAACTTTCACGGATGTACCCCTTGGCCATGAGTTCATCAACTTGTCTTTGGAGTTCCTTGGTCTCCACAGGACTAGTGCGGTAAGCAGGCCTGTTTGGTAGAGTGGCTCCGGGAACCAGATCGATTGCTGCTCTATCCCACGTATAGGCGGTAGGCCATTAGGACATTCGTCCGGGAACACATCTTGAAATGCCAGCAAAAGATCATTCAATCTGCTCGGAAGGACCGGCTCAGGGTTAGTAGAAGCAAGCACATGATCCTTAAAAACAAACATAAGGATTGGTACTAGCAATCAGGCTACGCTTTACTTCAGTAGACTTGAGATACAAATTAGTCTTGGCTTTAGAGACCTTAGGTTTACCAGTTTTCTTCCTTTGATTCTTAAGATGCAATTTTTCAAGATATACCTCATGGAGAGTCATAGGTATTAGGGTTGTCTTACGGCCCTTGAAGGTAAAGTGGTGGCGGTTGGTGAAGCCATCATGGGTCACCTTCCTGTCTGATTGCCACGGCCTTCTTAAGAGTATATGGCCTTCTTCTATGGGTAAGACACCACAGAGAACAATATCTTTATACTTGTCGATCTCTAAGGGCACATTAACTTGATGTGTCACCCTCAATTCGCCTGAGCCATTGAGCCATTGAAGTGGGTACGGCTTTGGATGGGGCATCTCCTCAAGTCCTAACTTCCTGACCATAGATTCACTAGCCATGTTAGTACAGCTACCACCATCTATAATCAAGCTACATACCTTGTCCTTGATCAAACAACGGGAATGAAAGAGGTTCTCTCTTTGTTCTTGTTCATCAGCTTTGGTTTGTACAGTTTAAGGACCGTCTAGCCAGAAGAAGTTTGCCAGAGACTGACGGTTCTTCTTCACCACTGGTCAGTGAGTCAGAGCTCTCCTCTTTCTCAGATTGGATTTCTCCATTTTCCAGGAGTATCATGGTTTGCTTGTTGGTACACTCGTTCGCATAGTGGCCTAAGTCTTGGGCCCTTGGCATTTTAAACATTGAATGTCCCGGGTCCATGCTGGTCGATCCTCGGCCTTGCTCTTATCTGGTCTAGGAAGGTAGCTATTAGGTGCGGTCCTAGACGTGGATGGTTTGGCATCATTGGTGCAAGTTGTTTTGAATTCCTTGTTGAAGGTTAGCTTGGGACCCACGGTATCTGATCCAAAAGAACGAATGGTAGATCATCTTTTAATTTGTTGCTCAATAAGCAAAGCTTTATGCAACATATCCTCTAATTCAACATAATGTTGCATTTCTAAACGATCTTGTATCTCCTGGTTAAGGCACTCATGAAGCTAGACATAGTGGTTTCACGGTCCTCCGTGACGCCGGCTCTAATCAAGAGCATCTCCATTTCTTTGAAGTAATCGTCCACAGTCCTGTTTCCCTGCTGAAGATGTCTCAACCTTTGGTGCAAGTCCCTGTGAAAATGGTTAGGCACAAATCTCATACGCATGGCAAATTTCAATTCATCCCAAGTTTATATAGGATATTCTTCATTACGCTCCTAGAAGTCACCACTTGATCCCACCAACTCAATGCATAATCATATAATTTTGTCACAACAACATTAACCTTGTTAGTTTCACTATAATACTGGCAATTAAAAACAAGTTCTATCTTTGTTTCCCAATCAAGATAGAGGGTAGGATCGTTGTGGCCATGAAAGGGCGGTATCTTGAGTTTAAGGTTGTTGTACTGATCCGGCTGAGCAGGTAGATTAGGAACTCTTGGGTCACGGTGACGCCTTGTTCGTCCATTAGCACAGCGGTCTGATCCTCCTGATTGATAGAACCGAGCTGCTCCCTCATCACCAACAAAGGTCCTTAGGCCTAGGCTTCCTATATAAGAAGCATTGCCTTGTGGTTCAGGGGTAAGGCCACGGATGCGTCTAGGTGGATACGGTATTGGGTTTCTTTGGCGCGGTTGCCTCCCATCTGACATGACCCAAAGCATCTCCTCACGGATTCCATCACGGATGCCAAGTTGGATGCTTTGGAACCGTTCTTCTATGGTCCGGTTGAGTCTTGCAGCAAGATCATCAAACATATTGGTGAACCGGGCCGCCTCGGATTCTTCTTCTTCACTTCCTGCCATAAGAACACTCAAGGTGAATCAAATGTTCACAAAACATGATTAAACTAGAAAGCGGTCACGGTAATCACAGAATTCGAATGGTCATAAGATGAAATCAAAAGTTTAACAACATATAAATATAGGAAAAGAGAAAAGATAAAAGAACTCAGCCTGTTGATGCTATGATACCAGTTGACGTGATCGTCACAAGGGCGACCACTCATCCAAGACCAAGCAACAGGGTGAGAAGGCGGAAGACTTGAAATGGGGAATGGAGGTTAGGAACGGTGGTTGTAAAGGGATGGATCTGACGTTGATAACTTCCAAAAGGGTGAGAAATTTTGGATCACCAACTTGCCTTCAATCCAGATATGACACACCGAATAAAGAACAAGGGTTTCACATATTAGCAAGTTAGATATTACACACTAACAAGGGATTTGTGAGAGAATGATCGAATCAAAGAACACTTCCAATGGAAAATTCTTTATAAAATTCGATTAAAGGTTTACAAATGGCCAAGGCATTGTACATATAGTCACGCCTAAGAAATTCAAACAGCATGGTCAATGTCTTGCATGATTGGCACAGACAACCAAGTCAATTAAGAACAAAGACCAAACAATACCAAGGCGGTCAAAGACAATGATGAGTACACGCCAAAATGAAATGGGCCGAGCCAAACATAAAAATGCCAACAAATTCAAGTTCAAGGCCTTATGGGCTTGATCATCTTAGGAATGCACCATATCCCATTAAAAACCCATCTGACGAAAACCCAATGGGAAAAACCTCACATGGGAAAAGGGAACCAAGTGGACCTTTAATCTCAAACTCATAAACTCACTAACGAATCTTAATAGACTTAGATGGATTGAGAAAAGAAATGGGCTAAGAATAATCCAATAGAATCTTGTAGGGCCTTGGTCCGGGAACGGTTCACGCGACAAGGTGGAATGATCCATGGTTCTGGGACAAGGTTGGTCGAGACACGGATCGAAGTCCTGATCGAGATGCGGGTCTTCGGGTCGAGATTGGTCGAGGTGCGGATTGAGGCTCTGGTCGAGGCGCCGGTCTTCAGGTCGAGGCTGGTCGAGGCGCGGGTCGAGGCTACGCTCGGGGTCATGGTCGATGCCATGTTCCATGCGATCATCCGATTGTTCGGGGCCACGTTCGGGCCCATGGTCAAGGCCAACTTCCATATGATTGTCCGGTTGTTTAGCTGGTTCAGCGTCAATGCTTACATCAATACCCAACTCTGCACATCCACTGTAATAGACCGCCTCATGACAAGCTTCTTCATCCTCGACATCGTGTATAAATCGATGAATCGTTCTTGATTTTAAAATTTGGAGATTTAGGTTTTCGGTGTTTTTGGGTTAAAGGGAAAACAAGGAAAGAGACGAAATAGACGAAAGTTAATTAGACAAAACACATCGTATGAATATTAACTAGTCATTAACGATTTTTTAATGATTGACTGTTTTGAAGTACAAAATGGTTTAGCGAATGACAATTTACAATTTATTTGTGAGTGGTTAATAGTTTACATTTGAATTGATGTCTTTGTGAATTCATAATTTTTTTTAGTCTAAAATGGATAGTTTATGATTAAAATAACTGTTTTCCCAAATAATAATACAGATAATTACGTCAGACCCGCTATTACCTTATAATTTACCGAAATGAATTAAAGCCCAATTGATAAAGCGCTTTATATCCCTTTCTTCACAACTCTATTTTTTTTTTTTTTTGATTAGATCGAATCGAAACTCCATTTTTTAAGTACACAAGCACCTCATCTCGCCTAAAAGAAAAGAAAAAACTAAACCCAACAAGTTCCTCGGAGATTCCATCCCGCGACTTCTGAACAAAACGTCTCCAATGAGGTAGATTGGGTGATTTGCTTATAAAAAGCCTCAATTTGTTCTGCTCTTGTGTGTAACTATCAAAAGGTTTGTGTTTTCGTTCGTTCTAGTGACGAAGATTAATGTCTTTAGGGGTTTTGTACATTTGCAGTTGAAATTAGTTTTTTGTCCTTCCATTGTAGGTTAGCTTGCTACTTATCATTGTTAAAAAAATCTACTTCTTTTAGTTGACTCGCTAAAAAGCCTTAAGCTTTGATGAAATACTTGTTTGCCCAAAAACAAAAAATTGGAAATTCACTAAACTTGTTCGGATTCAACTTAATAAGATTTAAAAAAAGGTTCGGGTCTGATCTTCAAGTTTATTGGAAAATTATTGTTTTTAAAGTTCAGGGAGGTTTAATTTGTGGTCATGAAAGCATAAACGTGTTTTTTTAGTTAATATTTCTGATGAACTTCATCAGAAGTGAAGATAAGTATTTTGCATGATAGTGTTCGCCTCAAGACTTAGCATTGTGGATTTTGAAAAAAAGTAGATGAGGGAAGGTTTGTAGGTTATCTTGGTCGATTTGAAATACTTGGGTCATAGCCATGTCTGTGTGTATCTACAGTACTTGTGCGCACCTTGTTAATTGCTACTCAATTATGTATCCAAGATATGACTATCATATTGGATTTTCATAATGTTGTTTGTTAACAACGTTTATGAACAATGTTTAACAATTGTTATTGTCTTCATTTCTTATTGACCTATACAGTTCAATATTTTGCTCTCATACTAAATTCTGGCTACCTCATCGTGAAAACTCTCAGTTCAAATAGCCTTTTAATGTTTCAAGATTCAGCTTTTTATATAATAACACACGCTGTATGTAAGTGGTTCTATTTTAATGTAAATTCACCAAGTGTATGATTTGAAGTAATTATTGTGCTTCAGGTCTTCAAGCGCTTTAAACGGGATGAGAGAGAACAACGGTTATCCGGAAAACACAAGGATTCCTCAAGTTATTGAAGTGGCTCCGTTGAACAGTTTGCCTTACACCGGTCCATCAACTGGCAATACGTCCATGTCGGGCAACAAGGCAAACGCTAATGCAGACAAACCAGGAACTCCAGCAATGATATTTCTACCCTCTGAATCAACTCCAGAGTTTTATAGCCTCATCTCTCAATCAAAAACCGGAGTTGCCCTCACGGGAAGTGCAGCCATGGGGAAGATTGGACCAACGATTGGTTTGGTGGATATTGCTGAATCCGAGGACTCATACTATTTTCGTGTTTCACTCCCTGGTGTTTCAAGAGATGAAAGTAAGTCTCAAACCTTCCGATATCATATTAGCATATTTACTCATTCAGAACAAAGATTATTTGCACAGAGCTGAAGAAGAATACATAGTTTTGAAAAGGTTAAGTCTCTTATTACTTGTTCATGAAGTGCTTATAACGTTTGTATCTTGTGCTTTTTAGTAGTTTCCTGCTGAATCTGACATGTTTGAAACGTACAGAGGAGTTCAGCTGCGAAATAGAACCAGACGGTAAGATTCTGATAAAAGGAGCAACAACTACGGGAGAGACAACAGTCTGCAAACACAATCAGGTTTTCAAGATGCTATCACAGAACTTATGCCCTCCAGGCCATTTCACCATTTCTTTCCAGCTTCCGGGTCCTGTGAGCAACGAAGATTTCAACGGTAATTTTGGCGCAGATGGTGTTCTTGAGGGCGTAGTGAAGAAGCTCTACTACGAAGACTGAAACATCAAAGTCTTGTATTTTTGTTGTAAGCTAAACATCCAAGTATTGCTATTAGAAAGATTGTTGATCGGTTTATGTTTCTTTGTCAAAAAGGTATCCGAGTACAGTATGCCTGACCAATTCTGCACAGCAGGTCAAGTATTTTCTGCCTAAATATGAAGCGGTTTATGAGCTAAGCCCAAACTCTACCGACGACCACACGTACTTCTCTGCAAACAGCTCTTGCGGTATTCTGTGTTCGAGATTCCCCATCTCGTGTCATTTGAAGCAGGATGTACTCAACTTTGAACTTGAAAAGTACGTCGAAGGAGCGAGATTCGATGCTTTAACAACTAAAAAGTTCTTTTTATTAACCAACGCTCAACAAGCTATGAAGAGACACCTGACACAGGATAGATCTTGAGTATGAGGTTGGTTCTACGGTGTTCTTAAAGCTCAGGTAATATAGCCTGAACTGAAAGCACAAATATGCGTTTAAGTGTTTTCTCAGAATCAATTAACATTTGCTCGAGGTTTAAACTATTTGCTCTGCTTTGTAAATAACATTGCAATTGGGGGTAATGAGATCAGACGCATGAAATTGCTGTGAAGCAATTCTCTGGTTGTGATGTGCAAGTGGCCAGTTTTGCATCGATTGCCAATTCTGCTTTTTCACGAAAAGACTAAGCACATCGAAATAGACTTGTTTTGTTCGATAACCGTGGAGTGACTGAACCAGGAGTAACCGTGCCAGCTGTGGTGTGGTTTGTGCATGGCTCATCTTCCAGCTTGTCCGCTATCTCATCGGCCACACAATCAGCCTTATCTTTCTTTGCAAAAGGTGGAACTCTTGAAGAAGATTATCCTAATCTATAACATTACAAAGACAGCGAAGACGATCTACTATTAGAAAGATTGCTATCTCTTAATATTAAAAAGGAAAAAAATGTAAATAACATGCGAACATTAAAATAATATAAAAAGATTGTATCGTATTTTGAAACTATTTGAGTAACACAGTTTAATCGGAATCATATGACATAATGGTGGCCACTTTGAAATTTATGACACAAGTCTGGGGTTCGAACCTAGCACTCCTCAATATTAGGAAAGATATTAAAACCATTAGGATATGTTAGACAAACAAAAATACAGTTAAGTATGATAGCTAATTTAAATAAACATGCACGGGATTGAATTTTTATCTCAAATATTTTGGGTTTCAAACTAATGGCCAACAATCGGGAAAACGATTCAGATCACCATGAAATATGAAACATCGTATCAGATGAATCCCATTTTGCAATCTATGTCTCGATATCAACCAGTACATATTTAAAGATCTATATGTCCGTTGTATAATAGTTACATACTTATTTACACCTAAAAACAAAGTTTACAACTTAATTTTTCATAAACTTGGTTAATGAAATGGTTTAGAATTTTATAACCCAAATTATGAAACAGTAAACCAAAATTATACCAACAATCTCAAATTAAAAACCTAAAATCGATTTTCCTCCGAAATTAAACCGTTCTCAGAAAAAGATACTTTCGAGAAAGGACGAGCACTGCTGAAGTGGATTGCAAAAACTCAAACCTAAATTTCACAATTTCGAACCCAAATTTCAGAAATTCGAACACATATTTTTGAATTTCGAACTGATATGAATTTCGAACCCATATTACAAAAGCTCGTGTGAGAATCGTTTTTTGTCTTTTTATATTCATTCAAAATGAAATCGATTTCAATTTGTATCATTGCGTACACGGTTTCTCGTCAAAAAAATTTACTCATGGAACTACCAACCCGTGTGACTAGACTGAAGGCGAACGGATAAGCACAGACCTCTAGACATTGTTTTCCCGACTTACCAACCCAAGCATACATCATAGTTTAACCAACTATCGACAGGAAAGTGAAGTAGTGGAACCCACAGACGGCGCGACAAAAGTCTCCACTGGCCGGAGACTTGCCGATTTTGCAACTTTTTCATCCCTCCCGTTCAAATTTCATCCTATTGAAGGCAAAATCAGAAGTTTAATTGATCCGAGTCAACTTGGGACGAGACCCGACGAGGCTGTGGTTGTTCACTGGATGCAGCATCGGTTATACGACATCACCAATTTATGCGAGGAGAGTGGAGAGAGATTCAAGGTGTAACAGATTGTGCTTGTGACGAAGATAAGAAACATAGTCGGAGGAAAATACAGGACGATGATGAGGTGGCAATCTCAGTTTGACTTTTCAATTCTTTGTTTTTCTAAACAGTTTTTTTCTTTTTCAGTTACACTATTATTTTAAAAAAATAATGCATCACACACAAGGTTGGAGAAAGATGGTTTTTGTATTGTGTTGGTTTTGTTCTAAATTGCAAAACTGGCTTTATTTTTTATTCAAAACCGGTTTTATTTGGTATGTTATCGTGTTCGGCGAAAAAATCAAGCAAATTCAACGTTATGGGAAATTAAAACGAAATGAATCAATTTATATGCAATTAGATCTTTAAATATATATTAGTGGGTATTTTAAATAGAGGTTGTAAAATAAGCTGCATCTAATACGATATCTAATATTTTGTGGGGATTTGGATGCGTTTTTCCCTAACAACCCCAAGCATCTTTAATCCAGGGCAAAAGAAAAAACAGTTATCTCCTCCTAATATAGAAAATGATAGGCAGAATTACTCACGTAAATTTTAATTTTTATGTACGAGTTTTTAAAAAAGACATAGTATAATTAGACTACTAAAAGAGAAGTTGAAAGCGTACGGTGGCAGATAACATAAGTGGAAATCAAGGAGAATATGAGAAGATGAACGATGTAGAAAGAGAGAGACATCTTGGTAATGATCAAGACCATTTTGCTTCACACAATTTTATATTTTTATTTTTATTTTTTTGGTAATAAAAGCAGTGTAAGAGATCAGGATAAAACGAGAGCAAAGGCAAAAAGAATAAATTGTGTTGACACTGTAGACTGTACCCTTTTTGTTTATAACATTTTCGGGTTTAAAATTACTATTTTCTTGATAAAAGCATGCATATGTAATATTTTTGAGTTTTTTAAAAAGTGATATTTTAATTTTTTTAAAAAAAAATTTATAAACTTTTTAAATATGATATTATTAAATAAAATAAAACTAGCAATATTAAAACATGAATAATAACTTTTTAAGATAATTTCTAAAAAAAAATTATTGAGATATTCTTAATTTAAAATTTCATAATTTTTAATTTTATTTTTTAATCAATAAAATTTTAAAATCCATTAAAATTACAAACACTTGAGACAGAAGAAACTTCGTTTTGCCACAAAACACGTGTATTCAAGCGCATCCTCGTTACGTGTTAGGCATGCACAGCAAAAACAATAAACAAAAAAAAATAAAAAAACATATTAGAGGTAAACTGAATAAAATTTCGGTATCTTTTACGAATTTTATCTGTTTAAATTTTTTGTGTGGATCTACCATTATTATAAAGTAGTACAAGATATGTATTTTCGGTATAATCTATGTATCAAACTTCGCCACAATATGTTTTGGTTAACTAAAATTTGTCCATCTTTGTCTAACATCTAAAACTTGGTTATAGGTAATGTAATAAACTAATTTTTTATGTCAAAAGACTAATAGATTCACTAACTTTTAGGTGATAGATTTTGACCTAAATACATGACGGACAATTTTGATTGCAAGTTCAGAAAGATGCTTATTGCTGATACTATTTAGCGAAAATGGTAGATCCATAATTATTTTAAACAGATTAGAATAAACTGAATAAGATCTCCTAATCTTACTCTGTTCTGACGAAGAAATCTCTTAGAATACGGATGGGAAACTGTTTTTGTCCATGTCATACGGATCACCGTTTACCACAAATCCAACACTATTCACCAACACGTGTATCCTCGTCTGCCCACGTCAGGTACCTCACTCGACCACGTGGCGGATCCTATACAGAGATATATGCTGCTTCCATGTATCGTGTAGATATGTGCGCATGTATATATGGCCACAAACGGATTGTGTCGACTGGTCACTTCGTCAAGAGTCTTATCATCAAACGTTGGTCTTCCGTTTTCTCAATTTCCAAACAGAACCCACACATCTTTTCTACCTGAAAAGAGAGGAAGAAATCGAGTATTATCTCAGCTTGTGTGCGTAAGAGCGATGGCGTCTGAAAGACAAAAACAAGGAGGAGTACAACCTGGCAAAGAACACGTCATGGACCCAACTCCACAATTCTCTAGCTCAGACTACCAACCCTCCAACAAGCTTCGTGTAATTATTTTCTTAACTTTTTTAATTTCTTTATACCAATGATTCAGAAAAGTAACCGTTGCAATCATGAAAAATCAGTGGATTCTTTTACGTGTGATATTCGTTTTCTGAGTTAATATATGCATTGGTAGATATGATCATTAGATACATTCATCTGGATTCGAATTTAGTGCTTTAGCTGGATAAATTTGAATAACTTACAGAGAATCATGATTTTTTTTTTTTTTTGTGAGGTATGGTTTGTTCGGACTTTTACTGCACATACCTTATTTTATAAGTTTTTTGTTTTAATATGTCTTGGTTATTCTGGTTTGTAAGTTCTATAATAAATTTGTGCAAACTATATATACAGGGAAAGGTGGCGCTGATAACGGGCGGAGACTCTGGGATTGGTCGAGCCGTGAGTTATTGTTTTGCACAGGAAGGTGCCACAGTTGTTTTCACTTATGTTAAGGGCCAAGAGGAAAAAGACGCACAAGAGACTCTACAAATGTTGAAGGAAGCAAAAACCTCGGAGGCTAAGGACCCGATTGCAATTCCAACGGATTTAGGATTCGACGAGCACTGCAAGAGAGTTGTAGACGAGGTCGTTAATGCGTTTGGACGCATCGATGTCTTGATAAATAACGCAGCAGAGCAGTACGAGAGCAGTTCGATCGAAGAGATCGATGAACCTAGGCTGGAACGTGTCTTCCGTACAAACATTTTCTCTTATTTCTTCCTGACAAGGTGAATCGAGTTACCGAGAAGTGTGCCTTTGGTTTCTCACTCATCATGTGGTCGTATTTGATTATTTCTAATTGATTGATAGGCATGCGTTGAAGCATATGAAGGAAGGAAGCAGCATAATAAACACAACATCCGTAAACGCCTACAAGGGAAACGCATCGCTTCTCGACTACACCGCTACAAAAGGAGCGATTGTGGCATTTACTCGAGGGCTTGCTCTTCAGCTAGCTGAGAAAGGGATACGTGTTAATGGTGTAGCACCTGGTCCGATATGGACGCCACTTATCCCAGCTTCGTTTAATGAGGAGAAGATAAAGAATTTTGGGTCTGAAGTGCCGATGAAACGAGCCGGCCAGCCCATTGAGGTGGCACCTTCCTACGTTTTCTTGGCTTGTAACCATTGCTCCTCCTATTTCACCGGCCAAGTTCTTCACCCTAACGGTAAGTTGTATTCGTTGATTAATAGGTTGCAATATTATTGTTAGGCAAGTGGCGAACTTTGTTTTAACGTGTTGTTTTGATCCTTCTATATTTGTGAAGGAGGAGCTGTTGTGAACGCTTAAGGAATGGCGTGACCGTCTTTAAACGTCTATGGTTTCAATATGCTGATAGAAGCTGCGGTGTCGTTGTGGGTTTAAGGGCCTTTTGTTAGTCATGTATATTTTGGTAATAAGTGAAGTGCGTACGTTTTTGTAGTCTGGTGGAAGTATCAAAAAGTGCTGAAATAAAGAATTTTTAAGTTAAATTTTCTATTCGCCTCGCAATTTGACACCGTAGAGAAATGAAGTGTTAGATAATTTTTTTCTTTCTTTGACTTGCTACAAAGATTTTTCACTGTATTTTTTATAATCTCGACAGAAAAACAAACTAAAACCTTTTGTGCCTTAACATCTATATCCATTACTTCTTGAACATATTCTTTTTCCAGCATATTCATTACTTGAACTACTATGACAACAGACAAATAAATATATCCAGTGCCGTAACATATGTATGCCAGTTATTTGCCTATTGAAAGATCGTAAGAAAATGAAGTGTTGCATGAACGTCAAAAGGAGAAATTTAATTAAGCAATAGTACGTTAAATATAAAAAATATCCTTGGAAGATGCAAGGATCGAACCTGAAAAACGATTAAACGGGCATCTTCATCGATAAAAATAAGGAGGCTTGTTGGATCAAAACTAGAGAATTTAATATATATTACATTTTGAAAATTTTAATATATATTAAAATTGAGATTTATAATAGAGATTTCATTTAAGTTACGGATTATTTCAATTTTTATTTTTACAAATTATTTATAATGATTATAATTTCTGTTGAAAACTCTATTTTAGTTATTTATAAAATATATAAAAATAAATGACAAAAAGGACACTACAAAAAAGCTGGATATTGAATTATTCATAATTAGTAAAGACAATCCATCGCAAAATATAACAAGTAAATGATAAAATTGGTATGTGACGAATTTAGTATTTTTTGATGCGGTTTTAACTCTTCTTTGTCTTTTATAAAAAGTTAAGTCAGCCTTTAAACTTAAAAATAAACGAATTTAGAGAAAGAAAATATTTTAGAAAATGTTTATTGACAATTTTTTGGATGATTTATAAATAAATGATAATCCTCTCTATATAGTGTATGGTTTTCTAATTTTTTTCATCCCCTAATTTCTTCCACTACACTAGAACATTATGTACTTATCGTTCCAGACTCTTTTACAAGCTATAGACTCAATTCCAATTATTCTTGATATTATTTTATTTTATTTTATGACCATTGGATGAAATTGAGTCGTTACATTCTCTCCCACTTAATTCAAGAACACCCTCGTTTACATGTATTTTTTAGCTTGTTTTGGAACTGCCAAAAGTCATCTTCGGCTTCTCACATTGCCTCTTATTTGGAGAGTCCTCTTCATTTGATCAAATAATGAGTATGACGTGGTACACCCTATTTCGGTACCTCTTTAGACTCGAGCACCTCTTCGATCTCCTTCTCGAATGATTTCATAACAATGGGTGGTGCTCGAGTTGAGATGGCTCAGTTTTGGTCTACGTCGTCCTGATGATATGGATTAAGCATATTCACATAGAAGACCGGATTTTAGATTATCGCATAATTCTAGCTGGTATGATACCTTCCCACTTTGCCGATAATCTCGAATGGTCCTTCATATCTTTGGAAAAGACCCTTGTATAAGCTTTGGAATGCCTTGAATTTTTGGGGAAGTAGTTTTATAAGGAATAAGTCTCCTAACGAATATTCGAAATGACACTTTTTCTCATCAGATCACTTCTTCATGCGTTTTCGAGATTTTTCCAAACATGCCCGGGTCAAACCCGCATGCTCTTCCCATGACTTAGCCATCTTAAATACCCCTGAAATTTTTCCTTCTGATGTGTCCAATGAGTGGAGAGTTAGTGGCTGCTGTCCCATTAGAATCTCAAATGGGCTATGGCCTATCGTCTCACTCCTTTGGAAGTTGAATGAAAACTTGGCAACATCCATCAACTTATCCCAATTTCGTTGATTTGCATTCACAAAGTGCCTGAGATAGCATTCCAAAAATGAATTCACCTGCTCTGTTTGACTGTCTGTTTTAGGGTGAAAACTTGTTGAAAAGCTCAAACTTGTTCTCATCATCTTAATTAGCTCAGTCCACAATCGATTAGTGAACCGAGGATCCCGGTCGCTTACAATGTTCTGCGGAAGTTCCCAATACTTTACTATGTTCTTGAAGCGTAACGCCCTTGCTGCTTCTTCCGCGGTGCAATCCCGTTTGCATGCTACAAACGTCCCATACTTTGAGAATCTTACCACTATGACCATAATAGAGCCGAACCCTTCTGACTCTGGTAAGGCACTGATGAAGTCCAACGAGACTGTCCCATGAGCACTTGGATATTAGTAGTTGCTCCAACAATCCCGCTGGTTGTTTACCTCTATATTGTTTTGTTGACACACAAAACAAGTTTTCACGTAAAGTTCAATGATATTCCGCATTTGTGGCAATGAGTAAGCTGATTCAACTAGGGCCAGAATAAAATTTTGCCCCGGGTGGCCTGCGCACCGGGTATCGTGATATTCCCAGATTATGTCACGCCTTAGACTATCCCACTACGGCACATAGATCCTTCGGCCTTTGGCGTAGAGTAGTCCATCTTTTACCCATAATCTGTTTCTTTTCTTCTGTGGCCAACTTCATAAGTCATGGGCGATAGGATCACAGTCAAACCCTTCCTGAACTCGGTCCTTGATATTTCCTTTTGCTTGACTTATTATCGCTAATTCCCGCCTTCCATCTTAACGCATCGGCCACCATGTAGTCAAACTCCGCTAGAAAATCTTGTCACCGAGCTTGTTTTGAGAAAACTTCTTTTGTGTTTGGAAGTAGCTTGTGGTAATGTTGTCTGTCTTGATTGTCAAGTGAGATCCCAAAAAATAATGGCTCCAAATCCTAAGGCATTGGACTAAAAATGTCATCTCCTTCTCTTGGACTGTGTAGCGTTTCTCTGTATCATTGAGCTTCTAATTTTCAAAGGCAATTGGATGTCCTTCTTGCATTAACATGCCTCCAATAGTGAAGTTGGAAGCATTCGTGTGTAGCTTGAAGACTAAATTAAAGTTGGAAAAGGCAAGGACGGGCTCTTGACTTACTGCACTCTTTAGTTCCTTTAAAGCTTCTTCGTACTTCTTGGAGCATGTCCAAGCCTTCTCTTTCTTCAAGAGGTCAGTCAAGAGAGCGGCCTTCTTCAAGTATCCCTCGATGAACCTGCAATAATGATTAATAAGTCCAAAGAAGGATCGTAACTTGGGTACCTTCTTTGGAGCCTCTCATTCCGTGATATCCTTCACCTTTGGCTCATCCATTCTAAGCTTCCCATGTCCAATAATGTGTCCGAGAAATTGGACTTCTTCAGTAGCAAAGGTGCACTTTCCCTTTACAAACAGCTCGTTTTCTCGGAGAACTCGGAAAAACACCCTTACATGTTCCTTGTGTTCCTCCATCGAGTTACTATAAAAACTATGTTGTCTAAGTAAGCCACCACGAACCTATCCAAATATGGTTATAGGATTTGGTTCATCAAAGTGCAAACATTTCTGGGGCGTTCGTAAGTCCAAAAGGCATAACCAACCATTCAAATGATCCATACAGAGTAATGCAAGCGGTCTTTAGTTCATCTCATTCCGCAATTTGGACTTGATAATATCCCTTTTGCAAGTCTATTTTCGTGTAGACTTTGGCTCTTCCAAACCGATCAAATAAATCCGCATTCAATGAAACTAGATAGCGTTTTTTTATTGTTACCTTATTTAGAGCCCGATAATCCACATACATCCTCAAAGTCCCATCATGCTTTTTTAGGAATAGTACCGTTGCACCATAAGGTGCCTTGGATGGTCTTAACTTCCCCATTTATAAGAGTTCATCATGTTTTTTCCTCAGTTCCTAGGGTTCAGATGGAACCATCCGGTAAGGAGCCATTGCTGGTTGTTTTGTTCTTGGTTCCAACTCAATTCAATAATCAACTTTCCTTCGTGGTGGCAATTTTTTAACTCGTTCGCCACATTAAGCATTGCCAAAAACATTAGTTCCCCCTTCTTCACTACCTTCGTGAGTTGCATAGCTGATAGATGATTTAGTTCTTTGGTCTTTCCCTCGATAATCAGGATAGAGCCTTTCTTGAGAATGCATACTGAACTAAGCACAGGCATTGGGATGACCATTACTTGCCTCATGAAATCTAGGCCCAAATGATTGTGAAATCACCCATCGGAAAAATAGAGAAATTTACTGGTCCACTCCAACTTCCCAGCCATAAATCTATTCCCCAAGCTGTTATGTTGACGGGTTGAGCCTTGGCGTTAACCGTCTTCACCCATCCTTTTTTCTCGGACCACTTGATTCCAAGTCCGGTTGCTTCATTATTGGTCATAAAATTATGAGTGGCATCATATCCACCATGACTTGGGCTTGTTTTCCATTAATTTGAGCTTCCACGTACATAAGTTCCTTACTTGTAGTCTTTGGAAGGGAATTAGCTTTGAATACGTTAAGGAATTGGAGGGAATTTATCTGACTTGCCTCTTATATTTATGTTTTGGTTGCATGATTCTCTATAATCACCGACAAGGATCCATGCTTCGGGCAGTCCCTTATGAATGTGGACCTGTGCATACAAAGCAGCCACCCCTTGGAGCGAATGTCTTCCTTTTCCCGCCTGTCTCTTCATGTCTTGAATTCCTTTCGTTTCCTTTTAATATGGTGACCTATTAATTTCCCGCTTTTCTCCCCACCACAAATCTCAACTCTCTCCCTTCTTCCTCTTGATTCAGCTGGACTTGTAGTGCGGAACTTGATTAGCAATTCGGCCACCGCAATAGATTCACTGACAGACTGTACTGCCCTTTGTTGTAACTCATGTTTTGCCCAGTTTGCAATCTGTCAGTGATGTAGAATACAAGGTATTCTTTTTTCATATTCGGGATCTGCAACATGAGTATTGTGAATTATTTCACATATTTCTGGACCGGGTCTCTTTGTTGAAATTCCCTTAACTTCTTCCTGGCTTCATACACCACATTTTATGGATAGAAATAGCGTTAAAGCTCCCTCATAAATTTTTTCCACGTTTCCACATTATTATGCTTCCTTCTCCACCACAATATGGCAGTATCAGCCAAGTATGATGCTCCTGTCTTGATCTTCGCCCTCTGTTCTGTCAAGTTGAGATTCTCGAGGTACTGCTCCATTTCCCACAAGAAGTTCTCAACTTCTTTAGCGTCTCTTACAACATTGAATCAGGATGGTTTTGGGAAGTCACCCGACTTGATCCAACATGAGGAGCACTTCCCCCATTGGCCATTTCCCTCTTGCATAAGTCCATATCTTCTTCTAGAGTCCTAAACCTTGCATGCATCCCTTTGATGGCTTCTTGCAAGGATATGAAGGATTGGACACTATCCTTTTCAAAGTCGTCCATTCCCAAGAATCGGGATTCAAGATCGGGAGTGTTTCGAGCCTTCCACCGATTTCCACCACGACATTGCTCAGTTCCTCTCGGGTAACACTCTTATCTCTATGGCCTCCTTGTTAGGTTGTGGCCTCCTTTCCACGTTCATTGTCTACGTCAGAAAACTTTCACTTTTTTTCCCATAGCCATTCTTCTGTCAAGTGTCTCTCTTCCTTGGTTGAACTTAGCTCTGATACCATTTGTCACGGACTTAGTCCCCCTGGATGGTCTGTGCGGCCTTAGCTCTTCTTTTCCCCTTTCAAAGGTTAACTCAGCCTTCTTCATAATCGAAACTTAGAGAGATAAATGAACTTAGAGGGAGAAAGTACTTAAAGAAAATAATTATTGATGATTTTCTTGGATGGTTTACAAATGAGGGATGATCCCCTTTATAAAGAAAAAATTCAAGAAGATTATGTGCCTCTGGTTTTCCACAGTGGAGGATACCAACAAATGCTCAACGATGGAGTTCATACCAACATATTCCACAATATGGCACACCACCAAATTTTTAACAGTTAGTCAAAGCACCAAATTTTTAACGCAATCATGAATTCACAAATTTTTTCATGGTGGTCATATTTCACATATACTTAGAATCTAAGGTCTATTCAATATATTGAGCTCTGCAAGGAAGAAATATTAATTTAAATAAAGATCAATAAAGTTATTCAGAAGATGAAGATTAGTTTTTTTTATAGTCTAGTTTCATCATTTCAGCTATGCAATTAAAATAATAAGCATTTTGATTGTTTGATTTCAGCATTTTACGTAATTTTTAATTTAAGTTTATAATTTCTTAATGATGTATTTTATCTCATGTTTAAAGTTTCAGAATTTTTGTATATGTCAGTTGCCATCACAAGGCATCTATAACCTAAACTACGAAGAGAGAACTGAAATGTCAAATTTAGAAAATAAGCAGCTTGTGGAATTAATATTCAACCAGATTGACTTACAATCATCGATATTTTGAAAGAGTACCAGTCCAAATCGAGAGAGGTTTGAGATGGAGAAATAGTTGGCATCGACTACAACAAGATGATGTTGCTTGTGTCAGTTATTACACATTTCACTAGCATGTTTCATAACAATGTGATACACTATAAAAAATAATGGTCAACAACCAACATTAAATGTGAGCATTAAAAAATGTGGTTATGTTTCAACAGATATGTAGGTACAATAAAATTCAAAGAGATGTTGGTTTCAGATTTGGCCGAAATTAGGAGACTGTTCAAAAAAAACTTATTGAACTTTTTACGGCGACTGAACTACTAGCATATGAGTATATTAGAACTCCAATAGGAAAAGAGCTATACCAAATTTCTGAAAGATGTCAAGTGGATTAAAAAAAATTATCTGTATTTCAGTGGATTCGTTGGAGCTATGAATATGATTCATGTATTCGTAAAAGTGAAGTCTGAGTTACAAGTAATTTATTGGATCGACAAGATACTCATCTTGAAACATCATGAGAATATATGATTTGAATATGTTATTCACATATATCTGGATTGGAGCACCAGGATCATATCACGATACAACTGTTCTAGCAATGACACAACAAACTATGATGAGTTTCCTTTACTGCCACCAGAAAAAATATTATCTCATTGGTTCTAGATATCCAACTAAACAAAGATTTTTGGTTCCTTATAATTTATCATGAAACTGATTTGTGAGATATAATATGTCTCAGTTTAAATCTGATCTTGCTTATACAAATACACATGAATTACTCAATCGATATCATGCATCTTTGTGTTCTGTCATTGAGAGGACTCTTAGAATATGGAAGAAAAAATAAAAAAAAATTATGATTTTCCAAGTTATAGTTTAAACATATAAAAAAATTGATAATGACTACAAAGGAGAATATATAACTTTATCAAAATGTCAAATTTCTTAGATGCAGATTTTGCATTTGTAATACCAAAGGCGAAGATAAACAACAAAGATTTTGAATATCACTTACATCATGTGGAAGTAGTTGAGGTAACAGATATAGCATATATAATGCAAATAAGAGACAATCTTGCAAATATGTTATGGAAAAATCAAAATATTTGATAATATTTGTTATTTTATTATACTTAATGTTATATCATATAATGTTTTATTTATTTTATTAATATATCATATTTCAAATAATTTTTTTATAGTTAAAAAAAAAATATTACTTTTCAATACTAAATAAACAATTTAACTTATAATTGTACTAATACTACTAAACTACAATCTGTATTCAGCACCGCTTGCACAATATTTTTTCACCATTCAAACATTATTCTGTACAATTTTTTCAAACATTATTCCATACGGCTTATTTGTTAAAATCACAATGTTCCGCTTTTGCATGTACCATTGTTTAATTGTATCACATTCTTAATTCTGTTTTCCGCATTACTAAATACGCAGTTACCATTTGAAAACTTTTGGATAAGAAAATTTTGGCGGTAATTTAAGAATTTTTTTGGCAGAAATTGAAAATTATAAAATCATAATAAATTATATATTACTATTCTAATCAACCTTAATTCTAAATATCGTTACAAAAATTAAATATATAAGTAGTGTTATTATATTTTAAAATTCAAACATCATTTTAAAAAATTATAAAACTCAATTATATATATATATATAAGTTTGGATACATATGGTTATTGATTCATCAACATAAAATTATTCATAACCGACATAAAAACATCGATTGAAGTTTCATAATGATTTTTTAAATCGTAGGTTCTTCAATTATTGTTGGATCATTCAATTTCATCTCATCGTTGGTTTCAACATGAACTATATGTTTTCTCAAATATAAACGCTAATTTGGTCGTAATAGTTACTTATAAAGCTGGTTTGATAATTTGTGGAGAAACTATTCTAACACCATGACCATGCACAAATCCATCATTAGTTGTTGCAACATTACAAAATTTAGTTACGTCAGTTTTGGTACTATATGATTATTATCCACACAAGCGATTGGTGATGGCACAAAGATCGTTGCTATTTAGCAACATAAATATGTGTAGTTATCTGTTTTTATATAAAATATTTATGGCAACAACTTATCTTTAGCTAATGCATAACTATCTAGCTACTGAACGTCTATGGAATCCGTGCCTAGCTATATAGCTATGGATCGCTACAGATCTATCACAATTTGGCTACGGAAGCAACATTATTTGTTCCGTCGACATCCTTTGTTGCGTAGTTAATATATTTGGCTACGGTATCCGCAGCTATATTTAATATATTCTTATTGTGGGAGAAAAATCCAAATATTTTTCAATTTATAGTTTACCTCGAATTGTTTGATAGAAAGTTTATTATTATTCTTTTATATAAGATGAAATAATTTATTCATGTAATTTTCTATTTTATTATTATTATTGTCCATTATTTTAAAAATATATTTACATTTAGTAACTTTTAATTTTGTTTGTTCTTAAAAATTATTTATTTATTTTTACTTATCAAATGTAAATTTTCTATAAAAATGAAAAAATAATATTGAAAATATTATAAATTGTAATTGTAAATAAGTATCTTTTTTTCTTTCAAACGTTTTAATATTTCCACCGGCACCGGCTCCCCGTTTCCACCACCACCAAAAGTTTATCTAGATCTCTTAGTACCACCATATGTTCCGTACATTTTATGTTAGAATATTTTCTCGCATAATCGGGATGAGAGATTTTAGAAAGTTTGAATCCAGATCGACCGCCAAACACTTTTTATATATAATTTTATAATCTATAATTAATTATTCTTTAATTTCTTATACAATATTTTAATTTTATTTAATTATAGATTTTTTAACTTATATTTTTGAATATTTTTTCAGGTTTGGTTTAGCTTTTTATAACTTACATATTTTTGGTTGGCTTATTGTATAAAATATTGTCTACTTAGAGACCATTTATTCAACTATTTATTAGAAAATCACAAAAAAATTATATATCTCAGCTCTTTTCTTTGCATTCAGAATCAGTGTCCAAATGCAGTGTTTTGCCCCACCACTTTTGCTTTCGTGACATTTCAACTCATATAGAGCAGTACAAATATACCCATTATCCTTACCCTTTTGTCAGCTGCGATTTCGCTGGCTTTTACCGTGAACTATATTCTCATGCCAACATTTTTTACTTTGACGGCTTGCAAATGGTTGAATGTAAAATAACAAAGACTATTTTCTTTGTTTGGGATCACAGGTTAGTTCTCAAGAAACAAAGTAAGGAAGGTGGAGAACTTCTTGTGGTGGAGCGTCAAACTGGCCATATGGTACTCTATTATATGTTAGTTGTGTTGCGCCCAAAGTCTCAAATATGAGAAACTTCTCGTAGAAATTGACTCTCCTGAGCTCAAATGTCACAATATCTTTGTAAGAAAGTGTCATCGACAGAGTTTATTGTGTATGTCATGAACCACAAATGTATTTTTCTGTTCCTAAATTCATGGGTTCTGCAACCGAATTATAAATATGCATCAATTGGATTGTGTAGGAGATGGAGGTCATGCACCATCTTCATCATCAAATTGATTAATCTTGATTGTTGCATTTACTGGTTTTATGAAATCCTTGCTATTTTCAAGTTTCCTATAGCTCTGCTTTAGGGTTTTGAGCATCTCTATTACCAGATATTTGTTATTATTGTTGGAATAATATATTAATAAGCATGTGGACTTATAGTATATAGTTAAAAAAGTGAATGAGAATTTGCTTAAAGGGAGGTCAAAGATTTTTTTAAAACTTACAAATTTGATATTAAAAAGCAAATAAATTTGTCCAATAAATCTACTTGACCACCAAGTTATTTATCTCCTATAAATATCAAGCTACCTAGAAGGAAAAAATTATTCATTCATTCTAAAGCAAGAAAACACCATTAGACACATTTTAAATATTATTTGAGAAGTTTCTAAGTGTTGAAGCTCTCTTGAAATATCTTTTTGGTTGTTGGTATTAGGTGCTAGTAGCTAGGAATTCACAAGGTTTAAAAGGTTCTTTCATTCTCCATCTTCTACTTTTCTCGTTTAGAAGTAGATTCTTGTTCTTGAGTATATAGCAGATAATTAGATCGTAGATTCAAACATGAATGAAACATGTTTGTCTTAATATTTGGTTATATCCTGAGATTCAAAGAATGCATGAAAACCGTCTCGTTGCGGGTATTTTATTGAGTTAAGGAAATGGATCATCCCGCCTCCAAATAATTTTGTTTTTTTGTTCTTATGATTCTAAAAACAAAATTTTGTTTAAGGTTTTATAGTTTATATTTGTTATTAAATAATGTTAATCTTATTTATTATTAAGTTGTCAATATTAAAATGATTGTCAAGCAATCATGCATTGTTAATATTGAATATAATAACCACATTCATAAAGATTAATATGTGAAATATGAAACTATAATTATTGGTTATATAATAATTTAAATATTGTTATATTTTATGCTCTTACTAATAATGTATTTAAACATAATTCTGAAATGCAAATGAAATAAAGATAAATGTGAAGTATGCGTACAAACAAAACTCACAAAACAACCATCTCCAAAAGTTGAGAGAACAACCGAACCTCTGGGTTTAATCCACACTGATTTGTACGATTTAAAATACTTACTCACTAGAGGAGGTAAAAAATGTTTTGTGACTTTCATTGATGATAGTACAAAATATTGCTATATTTACTTGTTACAAAACAAAATGAGGTTTTGGATAAATTCAAAGAATATAAGCTGGAAGTTGAAAATCTACTGGACAAAACTATAAAAATAGTTCGGAATGATAGAGGTGGAGAATATGAAGGACAGTTCGACGCATATTGTAGAGAAAATGACATCACTCATCAAACAACTATTCCTTACTCACCATAATCAAATAGAATTGCACAACGCAAAAACCGAACTCTGAAAGAAATGATGAATGCAATGATGTAAGAATCTGGCGTAACCCAGAACATGTGGGGAGAAGCTTTAATGACTTCGAATTATATTTTAAATAAAATTTCACACAAAGTAACGAGAAAAATGTCATATGAATTGTGGAAATGTATAGTCCCTTCATACAAATACATGAAAGTGTGGGGGTGCCTAACAAAAGTGGCAGTACTTGTTCCAAAAAAAGTCACAATTGGACCGAAAACAGTTGATTATATTTTTATCGGATATGCACACCACAGTAATGCTTATTGATTTCTGGTTCAAAAATCATATATTACAGATATCGATGTAAATACAATTATAAAATCGAGAAATGCATCTTTCTTTGAAGATATTTTTTCCGTGTATGGATAAGATACACCCTAAACGAACTAGGGAAGAAAGAGATGTAGGTGAAGCAAGCACTTCTGCCATTGGTCTAGACAATGGAGAAAACGCTGAAATTGAAATCAGACGTAGCAAAAGAGCTAGAAAGGAGAAAAATTTTGGTGATGATTTTCTGATAATTTTACTCACAGAAAATGAACCAAATACCTTTGCAGAAGCTATGTCTACACCTGATGCTCTTTATTGAAAGGAAGCAGTCAATAGTGAATTCAATTCAACTATGCAAAACCATACATTTTACATAACAAAATTACCAGAAGGGTTCAAAGCTCTTGGTTGTAAATGGATCTTTAAGATCAAACTATAAACTGATGGGACTATTGACAAGTATAAAGCCAGACTTGTGGTCCAAGGATTTCGTCAAAAAAAGGTCTAAACTTCTTTGACACAAATTATCCCGTGACGAGAATACCTTCTATAAGAACTGTCATATGCATCACATCATTACGAAATCTGGAAATTCACCAGATGGATGTAAAAACTGCTTTCCTTAAGAAATATACATGAAACAACCTGAAGAGTTTGTTATTCCTGGACAAGAAGACAAGGTCTGTAAACTTGTAAAATCGATGTACAGACTTAAACAAGCTCCAAAGTAGTGACATGAGAAATTTGACAAAGTTATGATATCAAATGGGTTCCATATAAATGAATGCGATAAATTTATATACTTCAAAACTATGAAATATGCATACATTATGTTATGCTTATATGTAGATGATATTCTTATCATTGGAAGTGACAACGATATTATAAATCAGACTAAAACCATGTTACATAGACAGTTTAAAATGAAGGATATGGGACTAGCTAATGTAATTCTCGGATTAAAATCACTAGATATCATGGAGGATATATATTATCCCAGCAACATTACGCTGAAAAGATACTTGATAGATTCACATATTGTTCAACTGGAACCTCCACAACACCTGTGGATACCACACTTCACCTGACGAAAAGTTCAGGTGCAACGGTATCACATAATGAGTATACTCAAGTAATCGAAAGTCTAATGTACTTGACTAATTGTATCAGACCAGATTTAGCTCACTCGGTTAATGTACTAAGTAGGTACAAGAGCAATCCAGGGCACACCCATTGGAAAACGATAACGAGAGTATTAAATTACATACGCTTTACAAAAATTATGGACTGCATTACGGTTCAGAACTGTCGTGTTGGAAGGATATACCGATGCTAATTGGATATCAGATTCCAAAAACTCGAAGTCCACAAGTGGTTATGTGTTTACACTTGGGGGTTTAGCAGTATCCTAGAAATCTTCGAAACAAACAGTGATGGCTAGGTCAACAATGAAATCTGAGTTCATTGCGTTGGACAAAGAAGCAGAAGAGACAGAGCATCTGCAAAATTTTCTAGAAGATATTCTGATGTGGAAAAAATCAGTGTCATCAATTCAGATACACTGCGATAACCAATCAGCTATAGCTCGTGCTAACAATAGCTTGTACAATGACAAGACATGTCACATACGTAAACGACATAAAACCATTAAGCAATTAATCTCAAATGGTGTAATTTTGCTAGATTACATCAAATCAGCTGATAACTTAGCAGATCATTTTACGAAAGGTCTGACCAAGATCAACTACTGAATTCATCAATAGGAATGGGTTTAAATCCTATGATTTAACGATGAAATTTGGCGGTAACCCCACCTATAATATCAAGGTTCAAAGGGACAACTAAGTCAAATTAAGTAAAAGAAAACACTGTGAAACTTATGTTTCTACTCAGTTCCTAATAATGATAAACATTGTTGTCTTCATAATAGAGGGTTAGTGTAAGCTTTCTATAATTTCATCGTATTTATTTCAAGGAAGTACATCAGATTACTTTGAAATATAATACGAGAATCACCTGTTGAGTGTGATATGGGGCTATTTCTAAGAGAATAAAGAAAGACTGTATTCTCCAAATTCACTCAAGAAATACCAGACATGTTCAAGGCCAAAAGGTATACAACGAGAGAGCGAAAGTTCTACTAGAAAATATAATTGTGTGATATATATTGTCTCAGTTTACACTAGAAATTTGGATGGTTCAAGACATCGTGTTCACCAACTGGGATTGTAAAATCGATAAATTATAACAGTGATTGGTTCAACGCTGAAAAATACAACCTTTTCATATACAATTTTTTTCGCATATACTCAAGAAAGTTTTTTTTTCAGCTTAAATTTATCCTAAAAAGTTTTTCAAAACATCCTCAGTGTTTTAGAGTCAATTCTATTCATGTGAGGGATTGTTGGAACAATATATTAATAAGCATGTGGACTTATAATATAAAGTTAAAAATGTGAATGAGAATTTGCTTAGAGGGAGGTTAAAGATTTTTTGTAACTTACAAATTTTGGAATTGAAGGGTGCAAAAGTGATTGGTCTTAAATTGATTTTTAAGATTAAAAGACATTCAGATGGTAGCATAAACCGATACAAAGCAAGACTGGTGGCGAAAGGGTATGTCCAGAAACATGGCATCGACTTTGAAGAGGTATTTGCACCGGTGGCACGTATTGAAACAGTTTGTTTTATTTTAACGCTTGCTGCAAACTCAGATTGGGAAGTGCACCACCTTGATTTCAAAACTGTGTTTCTTCATGGAGAACTCAAAGAAGTTGTATACGTAACAACCATAGGGCCTTAAGCAGGAGGGGAAATAGGAGAAGGTGTACAAATTAAAGAAATCACTCTATGGTTTAAAACAAGCACCTCACGCCTGGAATTTGAATTTAAATTAAACACTTCTATCACTCGGTTTTGAATGTTGCTCGAAGGAACCATCGTTGTAGGGAAATGATCTTCTACTTGTTGCGGTTTATGTAGATGATTTACTTGTCACAGGATCATGTTCCAGGGATATAGTCAAGTTCAAGCGAGAAATGGCAGAGAAGTTTGAGATGAGTGATCTTACTATCTAGGCATTGAATTTGCTCAGAAAAAGGAAGGGATAATCCTTAAACAAGAGCAGTATGCACTTAAAATCCTTGAAGAAGCAGGTATGAATGATAGTAATTCAGTGCATACGCCGATGGAACTCAACTTGAAGATATCTAAGGCAAAGGAAGACAGAGATCGACACAACAGATTACTGAAAGACAATCGGATGTCTCAGGTATCTTCTACACACAAGACCTGATCTCTCTTATGCAGTAGGGGTGTTAAGTCGATATATGCAACAACCAAAGGAGATTTATGGTCATGCATTAAAGAAGGTCTTTGCTACTTAAAGGGAACTGTTTCACATGGACTTGTTTTTCAACGGGAGAAGCAAAGTTTAAAATTGATGTAGCAAGTGAGAGGCTATAGTGACAGCAGCTACAACATAGACCCTGATGATGGAATGAGTACAACAGGTCATGTTTCCTATTTAGGAGAATGTCCAATCACCTGGTGTTCTACAAAACAAGAAATAATTGCTTTATCATCCTGTGAATCAGAATTCATGGCTGCAACGGAAGCTGCAAAACAAGAAATATGGTTACAAAATATGGTTCATGAGATAACAAGAGATGGAAACAAGAAAGTCACGATTCTGGTAGATAATAAGTCTGCAATTGCCTTGGCAAAGAATCCAGTGTTTCATGGACGCAGCAAACACATACACACAAGATTCCACTTCATAAGAGAATGTGATCAAAGGGAACTAGTCAAGGTTGAATATGTTCCAGGAAATGAGCAGAGAGCTGGCATATTTACAAAGGCGTTGGGAAGGATAAAATTCACAGAGATGAGAAGTCTTCTAGGAGTGAAAGATGTGAAGATGTATGACTTTGAGCTTAATGGAGACATTGTTAGAGTAAGCTCAAAGTAAAAAATGTGGAGCTCACGAATTCTAACCGGATAAGAAGATAACTACAAGTTTGGAGAGAAGTTTATCTTGAAAGATATAGATAATATGTTATAACTACTTAGTGACTAAGTTTGGAGAAATATGTTCCTAGATTTAAGGGGAAAAAAACTTGTATATATAGAATTGTTGGAGAAGTTAGAATTCGTAGAGAGATTGCGAAAACGGAGATAAGAATTTGTGTGACTCAAACTTTGAGAGAGAGAGAGATGGTTAGTTGTTTGAGTGAAGTTTTTCTAAAGATCAATAAGAGTGAATCTTATTAATTCTGTGTTATCCATTTGATACAAGCTGGTTTTGCTTTAGCAGCTACTTATGGTTTCCCAACTATAAATTAAACGGAAAAAAAACCGAGTCTTGCTATTTAGAACCAGGGTTCATCCAAGGGTCACAACCAGAGACCTACTAGCCCCATGTAAACCACTTCCGGAAGGGACAAGCAATTGAACTCTTAAGAGGAAGAACTAACCACAATTCAAATTGTGAACATCAGAAGGATCAATATATTGGTAATAGCTCTACACGAGAGAATAGAAACTCCACCTGCAATTCCAAGTATAGGAGAGTCCAGTCAATAATAAAGTACTGACTCCAGCATTGGGTAAATGGGATGCAAAAGAAGTATCACTTTCAATGTTCCCACAAATTTTTATCATATTCAACTACTACAATATATGTGTCATATGTAGATATTCAAATAATTATATATTCAGATGGAGTTACCTATGCAATCATCATATTACTTTCTCCAATACTTTTTTATTTTAATGTCTAACACTTCCTTATCATGAAGTTCTATGAGTTTTTTAAAGTTGTCAATTTTAAAGCTATCATATATTTCTCCGATTAACATTTCATCTTGGCATTCCTCAAAGTTATATTTGTATAGTCCCACAAAAATATATATAATATCTCCATTTATCAACCCAAAATTAATAACCTCCAATCTAATATCTTGTTCTTTCTTTATAATCACAGGTGTGCTTATCGATATTATACTCCACAATGGGAAAATTTAGTCTTGATTTTTGGCATCTTTTTGACTTATCCTTCTCTCTATTGTTTTTTACTTTAAAACTTGTTATTTATCTCTTCATATTTGTTATTCCTATCAATAACAAAATTATGTTGTCAAAAACATCTTTATCGCTTCAACCAATTTTTTTTTTTCTCATAGCTTCGATTATTTTATTTCAACTTCTCGATTTTCTTTTTCTATTTTAATTTAATTCAGAAATTACATAAACTTCAACAGTTTCAATTTGATATGATATCATAATATTTTTTCAATTAAAATATGTAGTATAAAATTAAAAGTAAACCTTTCAAAACTACAAAAGTAAACAATTTTATCTGTTTAATTAATATTATAACTAATACTCATACCTCTTATTAAGATCTTGATTTGAGCTGTTTCTGTTTAATTATTGAAGAGAACTGTGATGTTATCCAATTATAAACATTTTTTTCCTCTTTAACAATAAATTTTTGAACCAATTTATGTTTATCTAAAAAGAAATGATAATTATGATAAATAAAATAATAAATTATATTGTTTATTATATGTTGAATGAGTAAGAATTAATACCAATACAAAATAGAACACTTGTTAGATCTTAGGCAGGCTTATTGGATAAGGAATTTGGGAGTATTTCATGTTTTTCAAATCCTCCTTTATTGGAGTTGGAATTTGTGCGAATTTTTTCTAAAATCTCTGCTTATTGAATTAATTATTTATACAAATTACATAAAATCTCAGATTTTAGAAAATATGGATTCCATCAATATCAAATAGAATTTGAAGGAATTTGAAAGATAATTAATAGTCAAAAATTGATGAAATAAATGCCAGATCGTATTTCATAGGTTTTTCAAAATTTAATTTTTTTTCTTTTTTAGTTGAATTAAAAGATTAAGCAAATAAAAAAAATTTAAATGAAAAAGAAAATAATATGGTTATATTGATATAATTATTTATTAATGAAATGTAATTAAGATTGTTTTTATAATAATTTTACATAAAACCAGTACTTATTTTTATATTCTACATCTGGTATATAAAATCATTTATAAAAGTTGTTGCAGTTAATTATTGTTTCTAACTTTTTTGGAAAACTGGTATATAATTGAAAATCAAATATTGCAATTTATATAATTTATGATATTTCTATAAATTAATATTTAAAGTTTATTAAATCCAAATATATTTTTCTATAAACATTATATTTATATAGAACAAAAATATTTATTTAAAAAATAAGATAAACAAAAATTATTATTTTAAAATAAGTATTGATAAAATAGTAGTAGTAAAAATTATAATATAGATATATTGATTAAATAACTTGAAATAAAATTGCATTATTCATATGAATTAAATATACTTATCATATACATATATTTTAAAACATGATTAGATTGCATATATTAAGTTGTTATCATAAATTCAACATTTATTTTTATATTCTAAGTTTTTATATAATTTTTGAAAAAAATATTGTTTCTATATGTTTTTGGAAAAGTCTTATATTTTAAGATAATAGAATTTTGTAAAATTTTATAATATTTAAGATTTATTTGAAAGATTTCATTGTTCGTTTGGCAACAATTGTTTGGTTCTAGGAATATTTTTTCTCTTTAGAACTTAATTAAAAAAATTTATTAAATAAATTGACATAAAATTATATTATTCATATAAATTTTATATACTTATCATATACATATACTTTAGAATATCATTAGACTACATATAATTAGTTATTATCATAAAATCAACATTGATTTTATATTCTAAGTTTTTAATATATTTATATATATATTATTTCTATAATTTGTTCGAAATTTTTTTAAGATCATTGAGATTTTGCAAAATTTTATAATATTTAAGATTTATTTGAAAGAATTATTGTTTGTTTGGCAAAACTTGTTAGATGAATCTAGGATTAGTTTTTCTTTTTAGACCATAGTTAAATAAACAAAAACTAGAATACCAATAAATAATCAAATTAAAGAATTATTATGAGTAACACATAAGAACAAATCACTTAAGTAACTTTTTTAGTACGTAGTATGATATTTATTTTTTAATTATATTCATCAAAGGTAAAAAGGTCATTTATCATATTAAAGTTAATAGTATTTTTAGAAAATGTTAGCTTAGTTGTAATTTTAAAAAGTCTTGGTGGTATTTATTAAAATTTATCTTATATTTTTATTTTTAATTAATATTTAAAAATAAAACTAATTTAATCAAAAAGTCGGCATATTAATTCCTCTGTATACATGTATTTTGCTAACGCTGCTCATAAACCAAATATTTTGTATATGATATTATGAGGATTAAATTTTGAGAATTATGCATTTACTTAACTAAATTCAATTTTAATAATATCATTTCTCAACTAACTTCCATTTAACAAAATTAAGTTGTTAAGAAGTGATCGTGATTTGCAAGTAATAATGTAATATATTCGTTAACTATAATTTATTTTATTGTATTAAATGCATAAAATATTGATTTAGTTGGTTTCAATTTATTATTTTATATACGTTTAGAGAATATTCATTTTATAAATTCTATAACACAGTTTCAGTTTCTAATTCAAACCTTTTCGTTTTTAACTAATTTGGTATTAACTTTCATTAACTAAATATTTGTTTTTAAATAAAAGCAATATCTAATTAATTAATTAATGCAATAACCTAACTTCTTAAAACTACAAGATTTGACATAGTATTTTCAAAAGTTTTGACATAACTTTTGATAAACATAAAAAAAAAACTTCTAAAGTACTGCTCATTCCTCTAAAAAATTATTTTCACTATCTTTTCATAATGCTCTTGAATTTATGATGTTTCACTCATTATTTAGTTGTTTTTCTTTATAATCACTTAATGTAGTATTTTTTTTTTCTTGCAGATCGTATTTGAAAAAGCACAATGCTACGATATACATTCGAAATAACATTACATAATATACAAAATTTCTATAAAAATATCTTATTTTTCTCTTATATTACTTAATGTTTATGTAATTTTATTTTCTGCATTTAATTCTGATTTATGGATCTATTGTCAGCCAAATCACAATTGAAATTTGATGATTTTAAATTCTGGTTTAGTATAATGAAAGTTGGAGTTTGAATTATCAGGAAGCATTACAGGAAGATTTTTCAAGTAAAATTGGTAAATAATGTTGGTTCTAATATGTTTAGAACTACCTATCATTAAATAAGAGGATTTAATATAGAGGATATATAAATCCTAATTATTAGCAGGAATAATTTTTAAGATCTTGGATGGTGTAACCTAAGACATCTAAGCCCGATCCCAATATATACATATATTACATTCTATTCATAAATCTCAAAAAAAGTAATTTTTTCATTTTCTAAAATTGTTATTGTAAAATCATTGTCTTGATAATAATTTATTATTTTGTTTATGTAATGTTAATATCTAGGTGGTTGGTACACAGCTCCTTTTTAGTCAAAGAAAACATTTATCTATTGATAACATATCGAACAGCTGGAAGGTTATTTGAAAGAAGAGGTCATATTTTGGAAAATCGCAAAGAAGAGGCTATGGTTAAAAAGTTTGAATTCATATAAACAATGCAGTTTGGATAGATTAAAAAAGATAATACACATCCGAAGATAGTCTTTTGTTGGGTTGTGCTTTATTCTACCAAAAACAATTAAGGAGAAGAAACTCAAAACCAAAAAGTAGGTAAATAAATATGGTACAAATATTATTTCATTCAACAGGATACAAATGCAAAAGAAGTATCAAATTTCGTTTCTAGAAACTGGTTCTCATGGGAAATCTTGAAGTTACTCAAAAGGGGAATGATATTAGACTTAAAAATTGTAGAACTTTATAAAACTGGATTGTAAAAATATTAATTTGAATCAAAGTTTTATTTTTTTAAATTGAATTAAACTATCAAACACATATATATATATATATTTTAATATATACACATATATATAAGGAAACATTAATATTGACATTTATGTGTCATAACCTATTTCAACAAAATAATTATAACATTTATATAATTCAACAATAATAAATTATATAATATATTTTTTGACCATAAATAATAAATTTAATATTGACCATGCAATTAGGATTGACCATCATAATTATTAGTAAGAGCATAAAAACTAACAATATTTAAATTATTATATAACCAATAATTATAGTTTCATATTTCACTTATTAGTCTTTATGAAAGTGGTTATTATATTCAATATTAACAATAAATGATTCCTTGACAATTATTTTAATATTGACAATTTAATAATAAATAAGATTAACATGAATTAATAACAAAATTTAACTAAAAACCTTAAACAAAATTTTGTTTTTAGAATCATAAGAACAAAAAAAACAAAAACATTTTGGAGGCGGGATGATCCCTTTCCTAAGCTCAATAAAATCCCCGAAATGATACGGTTTTCATGCATTCTTTGAATCTCAGTATACAACCAAATATTAAGACAAACATATTTCATTCATGTTTGAATCTACGAGCTAATTATCTACTATATACTCAAGAACAATAATCTACTTCTGAAAGAGAGAAATAGAAGAGGGAGAATGAAGGAATCTGTTAAACCTTGTGAATTCCTTAGCTACTATCACCTAACACCAACAACCAAGAATATATTTCAAGAGAGCTTCAACACTTCGAAACTTCTCAAAGAATATCTAAAATGTGTCTAATGGAGTTTTCTTGCTTTATAATGAAGAGATGATTTTTTCCTTCTAGCTAGCTTGGTATTTATAGGAGAGAAATAGCTTAGTGATCAAGTAGATTTAATAGACAAATTTATTTAGTTTTAAGATCTACCAAATCCGAAGTTTCATTCTTTGTGATAGATGAGATTTCATCTGCGCATGCTTCTCTCCATTCCTTACGAAGTTTTGCTTCTTCATAAGTCCATGGTTCTTCTTCGAGAATTAATAGACGTTTTACTGTTTCTGTAATCCATGATTCATTGTTTTTAAGTAACAAGCACTTAGTCATTTCCATTGCTTCTGCGATTGTTTCATAATCATTTAGATAGCTTGGTGGCCTCTTTGATCTTGTGCTTCTTCTTAGTAAGTTCTGATTTGATTCACTATCCTTGGATTTGACCACAAAGTCATTTGTTTCTTCCATATTTTCTTCTTCCCCCCCCTTCAATGGACTCCTCTGTTTCGTCCTGCTCTGCATTTTGCGGGATGGTTTTGGGTTCATTTTCTCCAAAATTTATGGAGTACTCTGACTTGTTGTGTTCGTTGGTGCTTTCTGAGAGCCACTTCCATCACATAGTTTCATCAAAGCGTACATCTCTGCTCACTACGATTGTCCGTCGTATCGGATCGTAAAGTCGATAGGCTTTGGAGCATGGTTCTGTTCCCAAGTGAACAAGAGCTCTCGATCTATCATCTAGTTTCTTTAGATGTGGTGTATCAATTTTTGCAAATGAGATACATCCAAAAATACTTAGATGATCAACTCATGGTTTGTGACCTCAAAAGACTTCATAAGGAGTTTGTTCCTTAAGAAATCTTGTTGTGATCCGATTGATGATGTATGTGGCATGTCTGGTTGCTTTTCCCCAGAAGTAATTTGGTATATTTTTGTCTTTCATGATACTTCTGATCATATCAAGCAAAGTCCGGTTCCTTCTTTCGACAACTCCGTTCTGCTGCGGCGTATAAGGAGCAGTTAAATGTCGTCTGATCCCATTCTCTTTGCAGAATGTCTTAAATTCTTCTGACATAAACTCCCCTCCTCTATCTGTTCGGGGAACAGAGAGTTTCTTTCCACATTCTTGTTCAACCACCATTTTGAAGTGTTTGAAAAAGTTTCACTCTTTTCTTTAAGAAGTATAGTCCACATATACCTTGAGCAATCATCAATCAACACAAAGATATATATGTTCCTTCCCAACGTGCTTGGAGTAATTGGTCTGCACAAATCTGCATGAACGAGCTAAAGTACCTTAGATGCTTTGTATGAGCTCTTGGTAGGAAACTGTTGTCTCGTATGTTTTCCCAACAAGCATGCAGAAGACACCTTCTTCTCAATTTAAAACTGTGGCATTCCTGTGATTATCTCTTTCTCGACAATTAATCTCATAGTTTATGTGTTGATGTGGCCGAGTCTTGAGTGCTATCGTTCATAACTACTTAGGTTTCTGTCTATCTTTAAACACGTCGCGGTGTTAAATCTCATGCACACTTTGTATAATCAATTCTTTGATCTTGTCGCCTTCACCAATAATTTTCCATCACGATCATGAAGGGTTAGAACGTCTCCCTTCATTCTGATGTCATATCCTGCCTCAGTTGCTTGTCTAGGACTGTTAATATTGCTCTTAATATCTGGAATGTAGTAGACACTGGTCATTGTTCTCTTTTCTCCATTTTGATCTATGAATGCAATTGTCTCCTTTCCTTTGATTTCAATGTGTGAGTCGTCACCAAACCTCACCTTTCCTGTTATTGTGTTGTCTAGCTTTGTGAAATATATGTGATTTCCTTTCATGTGATTACTGGCACCATTATCGAGATACCATGTATCATCTTCAGAGAAATTATCATAGTTACCGGGAATGATGTGTTTTTCATTTAAAACACAACCTCATGCATCATCAACTTGTTCGCCTCCTCTATTGTAGAGACATCTTCTTGTATCTCCTGCAACTTGAGTAAACGATCAGGACATTCATATGCATAGTGTCCGGTTTTATCACACCTATAACATATGATGCCTGTCATATCTCTTTTTTTTCTGAAGTTTCTTCTTAGTCCTCGTCCTCGACTATTAAACCTCCCTCTTCGTCCTTTTCCTCTGTTATTGGAAGTTTTTGATGATTGTATGCGGTTCATTGTTTGATTGGTAGTTTGAGAATCTGAATTTGTGTAAAGAAGTTTGCTCTGTTCTTCTGGTTGATCTTCTTCTTCAATAATTTGTTCTTTTTATGCTTTCAAACGTCCCACTATATCTTCAAATGCGATGGTTTTTAAGTCTAATATCTGCTCTAAAGAGGCAACTAGATGTATGTATTTCCTTATTGGTGCACAGCTCAACAATTTCTTCACGAGTTTGGCTTATGGAATGCTTTCTCCTAACGCCATCGATTATGCTGAGATACCAGTAAGTTTCCCCGATAATTCATCGATTGTTTCTGTCTCTTTTATTTTTAGTTTGTCAAAATCTGTTGCTAGCGTCTGAATTCTTTCTTCTCGGATTCTTTCTACTCCAATATATTTTGTTTTTAAGCTTATAAAGAGAAGGAAACAATAAATGAAGAGTTTATGCAATGGTCAAACACGGCTTGCATGCATTGTACATACTCTAAAAGCATGTAAGACCAAGACCATTATAAATACAAGGTGGTCAATCCTCAATTAATGCACACGCCAAAAGATAAACATATAAATGGGCCGGGCCAAAAATCAGCTAATCCTTAATCCAAAAACATTGCTATGGGCCTTAGACAAAGATCATTAAGAACCCATCCATGCCTCATCAAAACTTTAGTGAGAAAACCCAATGGGAAGGATGAAATTTTTTCCCTTTTATCTAATTCAAATAGCTTGGATAAGGATGAGTAGACCTGATTTAATCCTTGATGTTGGCGTCTGAAGTAGAAGACTTTCAACCGCTTGGATGAGGTCCTTAGTCTTTGAACGTGTCAAAGGATCCACATGAATGGCCCATGGTCCTTGAGCCGAAGTTGTACCGTCCCATGACCGGACATAGATCAGGTCCTGGACAGGTCATGGTTGTGTCGTGGGTTGGGCCTGGTCGGTCCTCTGATTGCCATCCTTGGGTCTTCCTGAACCTCATTCAGTTCGAAAAAATTGGTCGGGCCACGGTTGTGCCCAACATCCACCATGGTCATGTCCTTGTCCGGGCTTTCGTTCGTGCGTCCGTCCGTCTCAGTCGTGCTCCTTTTCGTGCTCTCATCTGGCACAGTCGTACCCATAGTTCTTGGTTCCTCGTCTTCAACCTGGGTGCATTACTTTCCATCCCTATCGTCGGTCAAAAATATCTCTTATGAAATATAAATAAGTCTTGGACGGGCCACCTCATGAGATTGATGGTTGTATTATATTCGAAAAGTTTAGGGATTATGGTGCTGAGCGAACTCCTTACTGTGGAGAATGGTCATGAGTCTGTTGACGGTGTTGGTGAACTTCATAAATGGCAAAGAAGAGTATATTTTGGGATTTTTCTTATTGGGAAAATCATCTTTAAGGTATTGTCTTGATGTCATGCATGTGGAGAAAATTTTTTTTGACAACATAATGAACACGGTTTTAAACGTGAAGGGAGAGACAAAAAAAATTTAAAGTCTAGATTAGACTTGCCGTTGACTTATTCTTGTCAATATCTACATGTCAAGCTGAATGGAATATGTTTGATGTCTGCATATCAATTAGATTCCGTCAGAAAGCTGTATTTCTAAATTGGATTATAAAATACGTTAAATTTACTGATGGATGTGTTTATAATCTACGAAACTGCGTTGATTCAGTTGAGGGAAAATTTATTGGAATGAAAAATCAGGATTGTCATGTTGTTATGCAACATCTTCTTCCATTTGCCTTCGCCTACCTTCTCCCTAAAGATGTCCATCACGCATTTTTTTTTTGTTAATAAAATTTAACCTATTATTATCTATTAAATATAAAAACTAATGTTTATTAATTATTTTGTATGAGTTGTGACATTTTTTCCGACATTTGCTCAAGAACACTTACAGTTCAGGGAATCCGAAGTTTGGAAACCTATATCCCAATTATTCTGTGTAATATGGACAAAATATTTCCGCCGTCTTTCATTAATGTTTTTGAACATCTTCCTATTCACCTCCCTCAAAAAGCAGCACTAGGAGGTGGTGGAATGAAGAAAAATGATGAATTTAGAATGTCTTTCATGGCTCTTATAAGCTGTGTGTTATAATGTTTAGGGAGGAGTGTCTAAGGCTTGTTTGTGTTCTAGTATTATGTTATCCTTGTAGCCATTCATGTATAAGGAAATCCTTGTATCCAAACAAGCCTAGACTAGTTTAGTATAAATATCTCTCTCCCTTCACATTTTGTATCTAAGAAAACATAATTCTCATTCTCTTAATAAATCATTATTTTCTCTCGTTCCCTCTAATCTCTCATTCTCTAATTCTACAAATCTCTTAATCTCATAATCTTTCATGTATCAGAGCCAGGTTGCATCAAATCTGGGTAAATTTCATCATTCATTCATTGATTCAAGAAGAAATCATCTTCTTTTTCATCATCTTCTTGTTCAATTTCGAACGTCATCTTGTAACGTCATCATCATCTCCTTTTGAAAATCTGCTTTCTCTGGATTGTACATCGGCGATTTCGGAAGCCACGCCACTTTGAATTGCATCATTTGACACAGAGAATCAAAAGTTTTGAATTTTCTTGTAAAGGACCTTCGCGAGTGCCTCCGCCGCGAATCTCCGTGTTTCCCAGGTCATCCCGACGTTGATTCTTCATCAAATAGAGTTTTTATAAATCCTAAACTCAAGCCCTTAGAGTCTAGTTTTTTGCTAAAGAAAGCAGAATTCGATTCCATTTAGTTTGAAGGATTTTCTTGAAGTTTTCCTCAGAGACGTCCAAAATCTCCCTTAACAAGATCCTGGTGATAAAATTCTTATCATTTCTCAGTTTTCTTTAATTATTTGATTCTGGAAAGTTAAATAAGTATCTTTTGAGGGTCTCTACGAAATTGGGGTTCAATATAATAGGTTTAAGACTTCAAGATTGATTTTCTTGATTTCCTTATCTTTGGAAGTTTAAAATTGGAATCTTGAAATTTAGGATTGTTTTAATTCATATAATTCGAAATTTATTTGAAATTGTTTGTTAATAATAGATAAGATCTGTTATTAGGTGATTATAATCAGTTAAAATCTTGTTGCAAGAGTTGGTTAAAGTCTGTTGCAGGTTGTTAAAGTTTGTTATAAGCTGTTGGAGGTTACTTGAATTGCAAGTTCTTTGGGAAGTTTCTTGCACTACACGCACCCACTTTCTTGTCTAGTACACGAGGTCTTTCCTGTCCAGCACACAATTGTGGTTGCAGGTCACACTGGTGGTATACAAAGCTGTGACTGGTGTATACAAGGCCATGACGGTTGCAGTAGTTCGTGTGTCCAGCATACAAGGTCGTGACGGGTGTTCCTCGCATTGGTGTTCCTCTCGTCCCGACCAGGCACTCCAACCCGTTCCGAAAAGTTCCTGTTCGAGTCCGGTACACGTTTTTTTCTTGGATCATACGAAGGACCAGGTGCTCGACCAAAGACCAGACCAGCCCATCGTGACCATGTGCCCCCAGTTTTCTTCGTGTTCGCGTGATACTCTCATTCCGACCAGGAGCCCAACCAGCTCTCACACCCGTCCAGACCTGCCCCGACCATCAGTTCAGTCATCCGGCCAGTGTGTCAAGCCTGTTCAGCCTATAAATCATGGAGATTCAAGCCACTTTCAGAGCTCCAGTCATTATCCATTGAGCAAATTACCTATTGTGGTCTAGGACCATGAAAATCACATTGGGTGGTAAAGATCTTTGGAATCATATTTATACAAATGGCCTTGAAGAAAATGAAGTGGCTGAAGTTAATGAGGCTGTGGCTACCCAAGCCAAATGGTATCAAAAAGACCAGTTCGTACTTTCTATACTTCAAAATTCTCTTGCTAGTGATCTTTTGAAGGATTATTCTTTTTGTGAAAATGCAAAGGATCTTTGGGACACTATGCAAAATGTGTATGGAAACACCACTAACCTTTTAAGAATTTTTGAAGTGAAGAAGGCTTTGAATGAACTAAAGCCGGAGGATGCAGAATTCACAAAGCATTATGGCTCATTTAGAGCATTGTGGGATGAGCTAGAAATGCTAAGGCCAGCTTCCATTGACCCAATTGTTCTCCTTGAAAGGAAAGAACAAGATAAGCTTGGAAGATGTTTGTGCTCAAATCCAAAAAGAGCAAGGATCTCATGGACTATTTGGCAACAAGGCTGAATTGGTCACTGCACACAAAAGCTTTTTCAAACCAGCAAATGATTCTAGGAAGGAGTGCTGGATACTCCATCCTCAGCTGAAGCCAACCTGGGCCTCACGCCACAGCAACCCACAGCTAGCCTCACTCAAGCTATTAAGGATTTAGGAGAACTTAAATACTTCTTGGGAATTGAAGTGTGTAGGTTCAAGGAAGGTCTCTTTTTATCTCAAAGGAAGTATGTTGTAGATTTACTAACCTCTACAGGTATGATGGAAGCTAAACCAGCCAAAACACCCTTAGAAGAAGATTATAAAGTCGCAACTAAGGGGGAGGTAGAGGAGGAAATTGATTTTCATGATCCTAAGCTCTATAGGAAAGTGGTTGGTAAACTTATTTATCTAACCATCACAAGACCAGATTTATGTTTAGCTATGAATCAGGTATCTCAACACATGCAAGGTCCAAAGATGAGACACTGAGAGATGGCCATGCGGATTTTGAGATATCTAAAGGGCACACATGAACAAGGTATATGGATGGGTTGCAATAAAAACACAAATGTGATTGGTTATTGTGATGAAGATTTGGCAGGAGATACAGAGGATAGGAGAAGTACCACTGGCTATTGTACTTTCATAGGAGGGAACCTTGTGACTTGGAAAACCAAGAAGCAATAGGTGCAGAATCAGAATATAGAGCAATGTGGAAGCTTACAACTGAATGCATTTGGCTAAAGCAACTCTTGGAAGACCTGGCCGTGAAGTGTGAAGATCCTATCACCATCCACTGTGACAATCAGGCTGCCATACACATAGCCTCCAACTCAGTGTTCCATGAAAGGACCAAGCATATAGAAGTAGACTGCCACAAATTAAGAGAGGCTATTGGGAAAGGTATCATCTTGCCTTGATATACAAGGAGTGAGGACCAACTAGATGATGTATTCACCAAGGCAACATCTTTGAAGAATGGCGCCACCATCTATCCAAGGTTTGGCCTTATGAACATTCCACACCAATGATCCCAACATGGAGTGTTATACTCTTTTTCCCTAGAAAAGGTTTTGTCCCAATTGGGTTTTCCTTCTTTAGGTTTTTAATGAGGTAATACTTCATGGTTGCAAGCTTAGACATTATTCATGTCTTAAGCGTGAGGAGGAGTGTTGGAATGAAGAAAAATGATGAATTTAGAATGTCATTCATGGCTCTTATAAGCCGTGTGTTATAATGTTTAGGGAAGAGTGTCTAATGCTTGTTTGTGTTCTAGTATTATGTTATCCTTGTAGCTATTCATGTATAAGGCAATCCTTGTATCCAAACAAGCGTAGACTAGTTTAGTATAAATATCTCTCTCCCTTCACATTTTGTATCTAAGAAAACATAATTCTCATTCTCTTAATAAATCATTATTTTCTCTCATTCTCTCTAATCTCTCGTTCTCTCGTTCTCTCATTCTACAAATCTCTTAATCTCATAATTTTTCAGGAGGTCCTGTACATGTTCCATCTTAAGAAAAAAGCTAAAATATGAGCAAAATTGAGGGATCTATTATCACACAAATCCTAAATGAAGAAGTTTAACACTTTGCCCAATATTATTTTCCATCGGAAGTTCACATTAAAAGTAGACGCCCTCCGAGACATGATGACAAAGGTGAGAAAGCGATCTATTTTGTATATGTACCTGAGGTATTTACTCAAATTGAGCGAGAAAGTGGTAAAGGGTAAAAACACAAACTATCTGCACAAGAGACGACACATTTTCATAGTTATATTCTTACAAATTTTAAAGATTCATTCATTGGTCGTGGTGTCTGCATTGACCAATTCGACATTATTTCGATATATTCAAGTCATCGACTGCTTAAATATGATTCAAGCACCCTTTCATCACAAGCAGACCAAATTATGTGTAGTAAGAGTATAATTGTTGATCTTATTTTTCTTTATATTTATATGCTAAAAAAACTTCATTTTGTATAGGTCTGCTATATTCCATATCCTCAGACTACATATCGTTCAGATCATTGGATAACAATCACTGCAGTTAACCCAAGAGGAAGGAGCTCTACACAGATCGGTGATGACCATGTCCATTCAGATTCAAAGGAATCTCATTAGAATATGATGATAATTTTGACTCAATACTTTCAAAAGGTTCATCTAAAGATTATGTGATAGGGAAAATTTGTTGATTCCCTGAGAAGGATACGACAAATAAAAAATTATTAGATTCAAAAATCACGGATCCTCACATTCAATCTCCTTATCCAAATCGAATGAAGAATCATATGAAACACATCAAACCTCTTAGCCGGACAATTCAAGTCAAAATGCTGCCTCACCTTTAACACTCCTCGGTACATCCATAGATATTGTCTCGGAAATATTGACGTCAATATCGTCTTCAAATTTGGTACATTAAATTACATAAGTTTCCAACGGAACACCGATGATTTCCAATATCCTGAAACTTTCCAATGGAAAATAAACGGACATTACCCATCGTAAGTTATCTGGCAAAATTTGTCTTTCATAGTCAATATTCTGATAAGGAAATGTAATTTTAAAGATTTTCCAAAGATTTTCCAAAGGATTTTGGATTTTTATTGGAAAGTTTTTTCTTTATCTTCCTGAATCGATCTTCTTCCCGGTCCATTTTTAGAAACCTGTTTCTTTAACTTTCGGCCGCCTCCGCTGAAACCACCTGCGCCGCCGAGTTCCCCTACTCCGTCTCCTGCGACTGCTCCGCCTCCGCAGCATCGTCCGCCTCCTCCGCCGCAACCGCCAACAGCTCCTCCGCTTCTACGTGAAATCGCCGGCTGCCTCCTCCTCCTATGCTCCTAAGCCACAAACATGTAAGTCTAATTTATATATTTTGCTATGTTATAGTTAATAGATTTAGAATAATAGGTGAATGATATAATAAAGAATTTAGGAATTTGTTAACAATTATATTAGTTATAGGTGGTAGATTTTCAAAATTATGGAAAAGTATTGTATATGCAAAATTATGATTTTTTTATAAATTTTGTTTATTTTACTATAAATTAAAATTTAATCAAATCTGTGTAATTTTTGAAAATTAAGTTTTTAGGAATTTTTATATTAGAAAATTTAGTAAACTTTAGCAAATTTTGGAAAATTATGAAAATTAAATGGTTACTTAATTATTACAATTTTATTTTTTTAAAAATTGGTATAAAATAAGTTTTTTTTAAAAAAATTGTTTTTTATTAAATTTTATACATATTTACATATTTAATAAACAATTATTTTTTTTGTGATTTGAAAATGTTTTAAAAGTTTTTGCTAAATTTTGAAATAATTTTATTTTTATATTTTTTTAAAATATTAAAATTTACCTAAAAATATGTTTTCTTACTAAATTTTATTTGATTTAATTTAAGTTATTTTAATTAATTGTAGGTTTGTTTTGATATTATAAATTTAAATTGTCGTTTTATTTCATTTTGTACATAAATACTTGTCAGAGATGGCAACCTTCCATATCGGCCGTGTGGTTCTAGTTTTTCGCAGATACCCATTGAATCGGAGACACAATCACTGTATCCTATTCTGACGACCGATATAGCTCCTACAGTTATGAGCATTGAGAATTTTGTGTCACAACCGGGTCGCGACCGATTGAAGAGACTATATCCCCAATGCATCGGGGGAACGATTTGGTAAAATTTAGTAAAAATTAATTTACATTTTTTCTGTTTTAAATTTGATTCTAATATGTTTCCTGTTTTATAAAAATTTTAAGATTTCATAAATCTAGCAATGGGATCACGAAAACAATCAACAAAATGCTTAATGACATGCTAATACGTCCATACCCAGCTTACTCGGACATGCCAAAAGACGAACAAGATATTTGGTTTCATCAATTTGCGATATGTAAAATTAGCAATTGTTAATTTTGTATTGTAATTTTTCTTCTTTTTATTGTGCAATTTTTTGTATATAATAAATAATATATTTTTAAAACAGTAAGAGTGCATTTGAGATTCGTAAATCACAGTCATCGTTCGACGAGAATTTAACGCTAAAGCGGCTACCTGTTACTCGGGAACGATGAACGAGTGGAAGGATAAGTGGAAGCATGATAAAGTGCCCAAAGAGATGACCAGAAATCCTGACTTATGGATGCTCTCATCGCCTATTGGAGGAGGCCGGAAATATAAGTCATATCCGCGATAAATTTTAGTAATCGTAAGAACGATCGTAAGGACAAAAGAATGGCAACCCATAATATTGGAACAACGAACAAAGCTTCCCGGACTGAACAATTTGTAAGTATATAATTAATTAACATTTTAATTTTTTTTTAGTTAAGTTTATGGTTCTTCTTTTGTTAATAGCTTCAGATCGACGGGGAACCTCCTTCTCTAATTCGGCTGATCGAAGATGCTTACACAAACAGGTAAACAAGTTAAATTGATGATCCAGTTGCTTCTAAGATCTCCCAGAAAGTGAGGAGCCTCGGTTAGGCGTTTCTCCAAACCCAACAAACAGACGTTAAAACTCCTATGTTCACCAAAGTTCATTTGGAGAAACTTAATCGATTTGGGTACGAGGTTAGTAGCGTTTAATTTTTTTTATAAGTTTTAATTGTAATTATTCACTATATTAAAAAACATTTTTTGTTTTTATTTTGAAGGTAACTCCGAAGAACAAATGTTATTTGTACGGATTACCTAAAGAGTGTTCAGCTTTTTCTTCATCATTATTTCCTATGTACGGTAATTTTGGTAGGTCCGAACTCCAAGAAAAAAAACTGCGAGCTCCGCGAAAGAGTTAAAATGCTGGAACAACAACGAAAAGAGGATTATAATCGCTTATGAGTGATTGAAGAGAAGAAGAACGCATTTTTTAACTCTTACCAAACTACTCCTTGATGTTTTTTCTTTCGATTTAATCTTTAAAATTTTAGTTTTTTTTATTTTTGTTAAAAAATTTAATATATTTCAGAGGAATTGTTCAATGCAGCGATTAACAACTTCAGCTGACCATCGCCTTGTGGATGATATGTAGACGTCATGCGTGGTTTTGTTCCTGCCATAGCCCAGTACTCAGTCCAAAATTTGCTTATAAAGGTTGGATCTCGATCACTGAGAATTGATCTTGGCATCCCATGCAATCGGACGACTGTATCCACAAACTTGAGAGGTACAACACGAGCGATATAGGGATTTGACAGAGAAACAAGGTGGGCAGACTTGCTAAGTTGATCCACAACAACCATGATCGTGGTATGACCATTTGATCGCGGTAACCCATCGATGAAGTCCATGGAGACATCCTCCCAAAGCTGATTCGGGACTGGCAGTGTCTGCAGTAAGCCGACAGGGACAGTATCTCCGCTTTAGCTTTCTGGCATACTTCACAGGCTGCCACATACTCGCGTACGGTCCGATGCATAGAGGGCCAACAAAAGAGTTGAGACAACTTTTTAAAAGTACGGAGAATACCTGAATGTCCTCCTGCTTGAGTATCATGGAACTCGTACAATAATTTTTTGACCAAGGCAGAATGAAGTGACACTATTACGCGATCCTTAAACAATAATAACCCATTTCTGCGGTTGAGTTGTTTCCCAGTGTTCTCGTCTGCTAGCTTCCCCATTTTGAGAAAATAGGGTTCTGTCTCGTTTAGCTTTTGTAATTCGGACCAGATGGTGGCTGTCTGCACATGAATCCCCTGTAACTCTGGACTATCACGATGATGAGAGAGCGCATCTGCTGTTGCGTTTGTCGATCCTGGTTTGTATGTAATCTCATAATCATAACCTACAAGCTTTCCCATCCATTTCTGCTGCTCGGGGGTCATGATACGCTGCTCTAGCAGATAACAGAGGCTACGCTGGTCTGTTTGGATTGTGAACCAACGCCCGAGCAAGTACGGTCTCCAAGTTCGAATTGCGACGATTATCGCAAGCATTTCACAGGCATAAGTTGACCAGTTCCTCTTGGCGACACCAAGGGACCTACTCATGAAAGCGATGGGCCTTCCATTCTTTGTTATAATTGCGTCGATTCCATCACCAGATGCATCTGTTTGGATCACAAACGTCGACTTAAAAGCTGACAAAGCCAATACGGGCGTTGAAGTCATAGCTTATTTAAGCGTCGCGAACGCCTGATTGGCGGTGTCTCCCCACTCGAATTTGCCTTTTTTAAGCAAGTTTGTTAGCGGTTTGGCGATCATCCCGTAGTCCTTGACGAATTTTCGGTAATATCCTGTGAGACCCAAAAATCCACGGAGCTCTGTGACGTCCGATGGGGGAGGCCAGTCCAGCACTGTTTGTATATTGGTTTGGTCTGACCTTTACCCCTTTGTCTGTTATAACATGACCCAGATAGTCCAACTCTTTTTTTCCGAATTCGCACTTTTTGAGTTTGACAAAAAAAGAGTTGAGATGTAGAATCTGAAGCACCAAACGAACATGCTGCAAATGTTCTTTGCGGCTTGTGCTGTATATTAGTATACATCAAAGAAGACAATGACAAATTTCCGAAGATGGGCACGAAATACCGAATTCATCAGAGAGTGGAATGTCGAGGGGCATTACACAACCCAAACGACATCACCAGATACTCGTAATGCCCGTTATGAGTTCGGAACGCAGTCTTGTACACATCCGGTGCGTGTACTCGGACTTGATTTTACCCGGCGGTCAAATCGAGTTTGGTGAAAATAGAGGCGCCGTGCAACTCTTTTAGCATGTCGTCGACTGTCGGTATTGGAAACCGGTCCTTAACCATCACCGCATTAAGTGCCCGATAATCCATACAAAATCGCCATGACCCGTCTTTCTTTTTTACCAATAGCACCGGCGATGAAAACGAGCTGCAACTTGGCCTGATGATCCCTGCATATAGCATGTCAGCCACCTGTTTCTCGATTTCATCTTTTTGAAAAAATGTGTATCGGTACGGGCACACATTCACCGGATCAGAACCATCTTTGAGGGTGATGTGGTGCTCTATATCGTGCTCTGGGGGCAAGCTGTTGGGGTTTGCAAACACATCTGCGAACTCTTTGATTAAGCACGTCCAATCATCACTTAGTAGGATGGATTCAGCATCGTCGTTCTGCAGTTGGATGGCAAAGATGTGTTGTCCTTGTCGGGCCTCCTCTTGAACTTCAGAAGCTTGGATCATCTGTAGTTGAGCCAATTGTAGCCCATGTACGATTTTTGATTCCCCAGCCCAATTAAAAGCAATTGTCTGAGCTCCCCAATCGCAAATAGTTTGGCCCAATGAAAGAAGCCATTGGATTCCCAAAACTAAATCCATCCCTTGCAACTCTACTGCGAGCAAATCTACGCAGAAGTTGGTTCCCCCAATTGCCACGTCCACTAATCGATATACTCCCGACTTTCGATGGGATGCCCATCCGCCACATGCACCTTTAATGGTTTTGACGTCGTGATTCTGAGGTTCAGGTTGTTCGCTATCTTAGTATCGATGAAATTATGGCTGGCTCCACTGTCAATCAGCGCAATCACCTCCTGCCGGTTGATTGTTGTATAGACCTGTATCGTTTGGAGATTTTACCATCCGGTCAATGCCTAAAGTGTGATCTGCGGCTCCTCAACCTCCTCAAGTGGTGTCTCATCTTCTTCCTCCTCCATATCTTCGCCAATCATTAGTAACAGTCGATATTTTTGACAGCGATGCCCTGGAGTATACTTCTCGTTACAATTGAAGCACAAGCCCAAGCTATGTTTCCTATTCACCTCTTCCCATGACAGTTTCTTGGGAATCAGAGCGATCTCGTTGTGCTTTGCGGGTGTAGTTGATGTGAAATATGGTGTGGTGTTGCGATAAGTATGGCTAGCTTCTGTTTTCAGTATCTGTTGATCTCGCATACATGCTAATACAATGGCTTCCTTTAGCGTTTGGGGTCTAAACATCCTGATCAAGTCCGAGATTGAGCCTTTCAATCCGCCCATATACGTTCCAAGCAGTGCCTTCTCAGACCATCCTTCTACTTTTTTTTGTAGCATTTCGAACTCGCGATGGTAATCTTGCAACGATCCTGTTTGTCGGATTTTGGTAAGAGCTTCGTCAAAATCGTCTCCGACGGAAGGTCCAAACCTGACCCATCTCCATTTCGTACATGTTTCGAAGTAGCCTGCCACCACTCGTTTGCTTCCTCTTCCAAATGATACGAAGCAAAGCTCACCTTCTGCTCTTTTGGCATTCATTGATAGACGAAATATTGCTTATCTTTACTAAGCCACGCCGTCGGATCTCCGCCGTAGTATTTTGGAAAATCAAGTTTCGCAAGGCGGTTGTTCGGTGTGGGCGTGCCTGTGTCAATTCGATTTGCGGACTGCTCCGTTCGTGGTCCCCTCTCTCCACGGGGCACACTTCCTCCGCTTTCCTGCTGGCTTTGAACTGTTTCAGTTAACTGCTGGATGAGAATCTCCAACCCACGGAATTGATCTGCCATTCCTGTGTGGATTCGTTGTACTTCCGCCATTCCTGTGTGGATCTTCAGTACGTCATCTTGTATTGCGCTTACACTGTTCTCAAGATTTTCCAAGCGTTCCTTCGTCGCCATGGATTTTGTAGATAAGCGTGTTGTGTTTTTAGTAATGGTGGTGGAAAAAAATGGTGGTGATCGAAGTGCTCTAATAACAATTTGATAGGTCTTCAAGCACAAAATTTGTAACAAGCTTTGCAACTGAATTTTGGTGGTAAAAGTCTACCTTTTCTGGCTTTTCTCATTGATATAAATACTGAAGCAAATACAATAACGAAAGCAATCATGCAAACGTGGAAGGAAAGACAGGGAAATGGTTTCCTAAAGAATAAAACATCCCCCTCTTATTCGAACAGAAACAACAACGTGAGTTAAAAAGTAATAACTAACTTAATTGAAATAACGTCGGTTTGGTTTAACCACCCGGTTTGAACTTCGACGAACCGGAACCAATCTCTCTCCACCCTCTGCCTTCTGTCCCTTGCCATTATTATCTTCTTCATCTTCCATGGTAGCTGCATCATATACCATGACAAATCAATTGATTAGATGTAGGCATTATTCTCTTTTGTTTGTTTACCCCCCCCCTCGTTTTTTCCCTATCACTTTACTCCCGATCCAAAGCACCCCCTTTCGCTTCATAGAGAAATCCAATCGTCAAAATAAATAAAAAGGCCATCATGGACCAAAATCTAAACAGATCAATCATGTTGGGAGGTGCTGCTCAAGAAAGAAAAAGGTGATATCCAGATCAGGGATTAAAAATAAAATCGAAACAAGACAAAATTGTATATTGAAACTACTTCTGGCATCACCGGAAGGATCGAAACCACATTCGTAGGGCGACAATTTTTCTGGGTAGGTATAAAGCAAATGGAAAAGAACACCAAGTAGAATCAACAACCTAGCAAACTAACCATTAAATATAGAAATTGGTGTAAATTCTGACATCATTACAGCCCACTTTGTTTTATGGCTCCCTGCTGTCGAAGAAGCGACATATAAAAAAAATAAAGAAGAACCAAAAGCCCATCCAAAAAGATAGCTTCTTTACTTATACCATAAGTCCCTCCCGGGGCCGCCTTTCTTCAGGAAATCTCTATTTTAATTTAATAATTGACTCTCTTTACCGTGCTCATTTAGAGCACTTAACAAGCGGTATAAATGCACGTGCTCTCCTTTGGCGGTATGGGGATTGTCGAGGGCACAATTTCCCTGCTCCATCCAATCCCCTGCTGGATCAAGGCTAGCCATTACCTTCACAATCTCTACCTTGACCTCGAAGAGGTCTTCGGCTTGAATATGTGCTAATTGGATAACCTCGTATAAGAGATAACCAAATGCCGCCAAAAGGTGATGTTGGATGTCGCCAACGCTAATGTCCCCCTATAATTTCATTTCTTTTATACGGATATGGGACAGATGGCCCAGCTTCCTCCCCCAGAAGGGACTGGATTAGCTGGAAGCGCAGGCCGAGCTTTCTCGGGACCCTGCTGATTTAATGAACGTGAACCCTCTTCCACTTGGGACGTCTTTGCCGGGATGGGGGGAGTAGGATTCCTCGAGAACTCAAAGTTCAACGGAATGCTCCTCCCACATGGAGGAACTTTCCGCCCCGTAAGGGCCCACAAAAGGAAGAGCTTCCTCTACTACTACCTTCCAAACAGAAGGGTCCCAACAGGTGCAAAGACGGACTCACTGGGTAGATGACTTCGATTTAGATAAAAAATCCCCCGAATCCAGCGGAAAAGAGAAAGCATAGGGGTATACAAAATTAGAAGCTCACTAGCGCACTGAATGACACTCATGCTTCCTTCTGATCTTAGAAAGTGTCCAAAAAAGCACCCTGCTACAGAATCAAGTATGGGTAAAAATACGATAAGTAGAGACATAATTTAAAGTGTGATCAGAAATCTAAAAAGAACAAATGACAGAACAGACAGTGATTGAGTGATAGATTTCTCAACGTCCAGAGAACGTTCGAAGAAATGAGTAACTAACAAGGTAGATTTTTTCTCCAACTTGCTTTATTAATGATAAGCATGCTTTTAGTGCAGGGTAACAACACCTAGTATTGTAATACTTAAGGTTTCAATCCAAATCAGGAGGTTATCGTGCACTAGAATTGGAAGTTATATCTTAATTTAAGCTGAACAATTAGGTTTATTTTTTGTTTTCTTTTAAGTTTAATGATATTTATTATAAAAATACAAATTAAGAAAAATAAACTAATTAAACAAGTAAATATAAGAAACAGAAAAGTTTGCAAAACAGTTTAGAAAGAATTATGAAAATGGATTTTTAGGCTAGGCTACGGGTTGGATATCTAAGATAGAAATATTGATGCTAAGTTCACATACTCGTCCCAACAATTTAAGAAACGCGAATAACGATTAATCCAATTTTGTGGCAAAAACCACTTGTACAACCACTAAAGTATCTACAAAGTTCTAGGGGTTTTAGATACTTGAGTGTACACGAGCATTAAAAGCGGATTCTTAGCTTTAATACAAGGTCACCTTGACATAACATTCGTCAGCTAGATCCAGCATAGCCTATATTCTAGAGTTTCTAGTTTTTAAACAAACTCATGTTAAGTAGTTTGAGCCATGGAAATCAAGCCCAAGTCGCCAAAATGAATTTGTCATTAAGACTACCAGAAATAGCATGGGTGTGTAGAGTAAAGTGTTTTGAGCATCTTTTTATTCCTTTTTAGAACATCCTTCCAACCGATCACCCTTGGACCCGTTCAACGATCTACTTGCTAAAGGCCCCTTCGGGCTCGAGTAAATGATCAGATGTTTTTAAGGAAGGTTATATGAACTAATGTATATATGCTTCTTAAATCAACCCATGATAGAAAGAATCGTTCATGTATAATCAATCCATATTCATGGCAGAGACCCCTTTAATGACTACCTTGTATCTATAAAGTTCTCCATGTTTTGGGTACTACATGGCCAAGGAGCGTTTAACAAAATTGAATTGTGCCAGTGTAGCGAGTGTTCAAGCTCTCAACCGCCCCGTCAAGGATCTTTTGAGGCTTATGATTCAGACCCAGGGGTCAGCATCTTAGGTCTGTGATTAAGCATTTCAAGACACAATGGAGACAATGAGAATTAAACTGTATTCAATCCTTGTTTTCTCCCTTTTTAAAACAGCCATCCTACATGACCCAAAAAGGGTGTGGAAGTCTACTCGCTAATCATTGATGGTAACAAAATCATATTGGTTGATAAAACGTTAACCAAAAGATTGAAATAGAGAATGAAAGTTAAACTAACTAAGTGCAAGTAAAAAAATGTGAAAATAAAGAAATACGAATGATTAAAATAAACTAAAATAGTCTTGCAAGAAAATAAAACCCAAAAGAGGGCGTAGACCTTTTGGTCTCTGCCTCTAAAACTTAGATAAAGATAAAGATAGACAATTTAGCTCTTTTACTGATTTTTCTGATGATTTTTTATTATTGCCTCCATAAATAGGTCTATGGCAATGTAATTAAAGTGGTAAAAGAGGAATAAGATTAGGTTAACTTGATTCATACCAAGATTAGGCTCGATTTACTTCTTTACGCGCGCTTTCCTTTTCTGCAGATTCTTGCTTTGGGTTGGCAACATGTTGTTAAACACCCAAAGTCTCTCGCTCAGTCATCTTCCATTTCCTTTGTTTCCTTCTTTCTTCTGTTTTTTTTCTTTGATTTTCTTCCTCTTTTCTTCCTTTGTTTCCTTTGATACGAAATCTCTCTCCAGTATTCAATTTCACGCACAATCCTGTCTTTTTGCTTTGGTTTTGCTCCATTTCCGGTTTTGTCACATGAACACCTGTTTAATGCAATATATATACAAATGCAGACCTAAAACACCCTAAAATGCATCCTAAGTAGCTAAAATCCTAACATAAATACTAGTAATATCCTAAGATATCAATTCTCTCAGACTTGCCTTTTGCTTGTCCTCAAGCAAACATAGCGTCAAACGACATCGACCCTATTAATAACAAAACACGTTAAGCCTCTAAGACACTAAGCTCTCTAATGCTTGTTCTTCGTTAGACAGAACAATTTACTCTTTCGTTCTTTACCATGGTCATCACGTTCTCAAATATGGCATCAACATAGTCAGGTAAAGAACAATTTCTTACAATCATTAGCGGGTATTAAAGTGCGGTCTCGTATTTGGGAGATCGATCAATTATCGATCGGCTAAGGGTGAAAAGGAAAAGGGTTAAGTAGAGGTGTACTTTTATGGGGTAAATTCTTTTGTGGTGGCTATCTCTCAAAATCGTATACTTGACATTATGCAAAATAATAAGTAGAGAAAAATTGATGTGTACAAGAGACTCATCCTCATTCCTATCCCATTGAATCCCAAATCCTAGTACTATACCTCTCGGCTTCCTCTTCTGATCCCAAAGGCATTTTTAGCCAAATAGTGGATACAATCTTTGGGCATTTGGATCCTTCCTATTACAAAGCTTGGTGTTTTCATCCGCTCCGTCTTTCCTTTTTTATTTTGAAGTATATGGGACATTCATAAGTGTATTTCCCAAGAGCCTTCTAGTCCTAGGATATTTTCCTTCCTTCTCCTAACCTGTGGATTCGGTTTCCCTTTACTTTTCTTGTGGACCCGATATCAAAGTCACTTCTATATCTAGTTTTTTTACTTTTCCTTTTTTTTACTACATATTACTAACCCGTTTTCAAATTCTCTCTTTTTTGGCTCACCTTCCCTACCTTAAATGGTATTGTTCCCAAAAGTCCATCCCAATGATCCTAAGAGCATCAGCATCAGTGATACTCTTTGAGTCACTAAAAATAGTAATATTTTAATGATTTTTATTTAATTTTATTAATTTTAAAAATATTATATTATCAATTAAATTTTGAACCAATAATATTATGAATATGACAGAGAGTCTCTTGAGAAAGTCTCTAAAATCTCTTTATACTGAATCGTTTTTAACCAAAAGTCTCTTAACTTTTATTTTTCATTTTTTTAATTAGATGATACTCTCATAGTATCACCAATGCAGATGCTCTAACTATCATATGAAGATGAGACCTCTTGTTGTTCATTGTCTTTAAATATTTTGTACATGTACCAAATTTCACAAAAAGGCCTCACTCAAAGGAAAATGTTTTGGTTTGAAAAGATTGGTTGGGGATTAGGGTGGGATAGTTATTTCGGTTTCAAGAGAATGGTCAAAAGGGAGAAAAAAATGAATAGAAAAAGTTAAAACCACGAGAAATGTATATCAAGCCCCTAGGAGAGAAAAAATAATTCAAATCAGGTTCAAGTTCATGGGATCATTCCTAATGGACATAGTGAGTTCCAAAGATGTTAGCCTTTTCAAAAGTTAGAATTTCCAAACATGGTGTTTCCATTATTTGAACATTGTCAAAGGTGATGAACAGTCAAGAAAGAGCAAAATGTGATCCTATGACTACAGAATTCTTATGCGTATGACTCTAACAACCTAGATTTTTTTATTACTCTATTCAATGACTAGGACACTATTGTTTATGGGTCATATTGTTTCTGTTTGAGGCATGGCTTCATATTCTTTGAAGACGACAGTTATGCATAATTGGCCTGTTACTACCACAATCAAACAATTATGTGGTCTTTTGGGTTTAACCGGGTATTACCGGCGCTTTGTTCGTAATTACAGTATGCTTGTGCGCCCTCTCACCGCTTTGTTACAGAAGGATAAATTTTCTTGGTCTTCTAAATCACAGGCTACTTTGATTCTCTTAAGCTAGCCATGACTAATGCTCCGGTTTGGGCTTTACCTGATTTCCAACAACTGTTTGTTGTCAAAACTGATGCGTTTGTTGGAATGAAGAAGAGATGATGAAATTAGAAAGCCTCTAAAGGTTGCTATAGTAGGCGTGAGTTACTTGGATAGGAAGGGAGTGTCTAAAGCTTGTTTGTGTTTTAGTGTTATGTTATCCTTGTAGCCATTCATGTATAAGGCAATACTTGTATCCAAACAAGCTTAGACTAGATTAGTATAAATATCTATCTCCCTTTTCATTTGTAACTTAAAAACTATTATTCTCATTCTCTTAATAAAATCATTATTCTCTCTAAATCTCTCCAATCTCTCATTCTAAAAATCTCTTAATCTCATAATCTTTCATGGTATCAGATCCAGGTTGCATCAAATCTGGGTAAAATTCATCATTCAATCCTTATATCAAGAAGAAATCATCTTCTTCACAATCTGTTTTCAGTTATATCCTGTACGTCAACTTTGATCGCGAATTCCGGCCAAACCACGACTCCTTTTGATGATATGCTTTTTCTGGATTGTATATCAGCGAGTTTTGAAGCCACACCAATCATAATTGCATCATTTGACCAAGGGAATCAAATTTACGAATTTTATTGCATCGGACCTCCGCGAGTGCCTCCGCCGCGAACCTCCGTGTTTTCCAGGTCATTCCGTCGTCGAATCGTCATCAAATCGCGTTTTACCAAATTCTAAACTCAAGTCCTTCGAGTCTAGTTTTTGTTTAAAGAAAGCAGAACTCAATTTACTTTTTTTGAAGGAAGTTCTTGAAGTTTTTCTCAGAGACATCAAAAATCGCCCCTCACAAGAATCTGGTGATAAAATTCTAATATTTTCTCAATTTTCTTTAATTCTTTGAATCTGGAAAGTTAAATAAGTATCTTTTGAGAGTCTCCACAAAATTTGACTTCAATCTTATAGGTTTAAATCTTCATGATTGATTTTCTTGATTTTCTTGTTAATCTTTAAATTTGTTTTTAGGAAGGGAGTCTTGAATATTTTAGGTTTGGTTTATTAAATTCAAAATTTTATATTGATTCTTGATTGTTGGCAGAGATAAGGTATGTTATTAGTTAAATTTGTTGGTTGGAGTCTGTTAAAGTTTGTTGCAGGAATTGGTTGAAGTTAGTTAAAGGAAGTTAGGTGGTTATCTTGGTTGGCAAGCAATCTCACTTGGCTGTGGTAGGAAAGGTGGATCACGCGCCTTGGTAGTTTTACTTGGTGGCCTTCCTGATTTCTGTTCACATTCCTGTCCTCACGCGTGTCCTTGGTGTCCCTGAGTGCTGCTCAAGATCAGCGATTCTTGAATCTCTGAGTGCTGTCCCAGCTGATCACACGCCTGGCCAAGCTACAAGCTGCCTTGTTGTGATCTTATGAGTGACGTGCCCTTGCTTCTTGGCGTGCCTGTGTTACCAAGCTGAAGAAAGGAGCCCACACTTGGAGCCCCTGGCGAGGATCGAACTCGCGGCCTTCCTGTGTTTGTGAAGCTTCCGACCAACAGCACCTGTCCGTGACCAACACATCGTGTTCGGACCGGTTGCCAACAAACAAGACGTTCCAGCTGCACAATGTCCAGCTACACAAGTGACCAACCTGTATCTAGTTTCCTTGGATCACACGCAAGGCGTTCTTGGCTTTCTTGCTGGTCACGTCCGACCTTGAGGACGGCCTTCCCGAGTCCTGAATATTGTCCCGACAATCATACCCGACCAGTCTTCCCGTGTCCTGACCAACATCCCGAAAGCATACCTGACCAGTTCTTCCTGTCCCGATCGGCTATCCGTCTCGACCAAGCCAGCACAATCCCTGAACAATTTTAAAACATGGATATTCAAGCTACATTCAGAGCTCAAGTCATTCTCCATGTAGCAAATTACCTCTTGTAGTCTAGGACCATGAAAACCACATTGGGTGGTAAAGGCCTTTGGAATCGCATTTCTACAAATGGCCTTGAAGAAAATGAAGTGGTTGAAGTTAGTGAGGCTGTGGCTGCCTGATAAACCCACATTTAGCAGTTTTAATAAATCATTTTATACATAATTTGCATTAATCAAGCATTAGATCTTACATTTTAGGATACATTTAGGTTCATATGCATTAGAATTCTAGGATGTTTTCCACTTTCTATTTTTCAGAGGATATGAAGCAAGTTAGGAATATTTTCGGAGTCTATGAAGTTACGGGTGGCCGATGCAACTATGTGAGAATGATCAGAACATGTCAATAAGATGAAGAGATCTATCAATCTCAGCCTTAAGCAATCGATCGATCGAGTATGTGATCGTGAATGCGTGAAATTCCAAGACCGACCTGAAGGAGAGAAAAACGATCGAGCAAGTTTAGATCGATCGATATCCGTCAAGATCGATCGATCTACCAGTCCAAAAATGTCTACGACGGATTCAAGGATCGATCGATCCCTTTGTCCGATCGATCGATCCCGTCAATAACTCATTATTTTTTATATCATTTTAGTCTAATAGATTAGGTTTTTGGGAACCTATAAATAGGTTGTTTTGAAGAAAAACGAGGGGAAGTTATTATTCAGCCTTCAGAGAGAAAAAGTGATAGAGAACCCTAGTGATTTCTTCAACAATCTATGGTGTTTAGTAAGACAATTATTGTTTTATTTTCTTAAGAATTCTTGTATTATTCAATCTCTGCAATTCAATTATGTCTTCTTCACCTTTGATTGTTTTCTCTGCAATTTCTGTCATGTCTGAGTAGATTCTTAGATGCAGCCATGGATAGGATAGATGATTAGGGGAATTGAGATCATGAGATGATATTTAGGTCTAGGATTATGTAATCCATCACTATTAGATATGTTTAATGCTAGGTTGATCTTGGAAGAGTTAATCTAGGTTTTATTGAATTCATACCTTGGGAAAGGGATAGTGAATTAATAGGATAATCTGATTAGTGAATCTTATGATTCTAGCCTGCGGAAGTAGTTGTCTAGAGAATTTGATGAAAATTGAGATGAATCTTAATGTTTGTTTAGTTTTAGGGTTTGCAATGGGAATTGATCAAATCTAGTTCTAAGCATAGGGGTGCTTACATGGGAATGTACTAACCTATTATAAATCTCATTGTCTGGAAATGCAAATTACACATTCACGATTCTTTGATATCTCGATCTCATCCCTATTCATTCTAATGCCTAATCCATGGTTGGATTGTTTTCTTTATTAATACATTCTTAATTCAATTCGTTCGTCGTCTTAATTATTTTGTTCAAATTTAGTTAAAATTCATATTGTTATTTCAATCACAATCAAACTTTGAATCACTTAGCTTAGATATAAATTCCTATAATCTATTGCGTTATAAACCTTCCTTGAGGATCGATCCCGTTTATACTACAAGAGGCACAATTGTGCACTTGCAGTCACTAACTCGGGTAAACTCTTGAGATTACTTTTTAGTTACCTCAGGTGAAACTCGTGGAGATAAATAAATCTCTATCAAGTTTTTGGCGCCGTTTCCGGGGAAGCAATTTAGCCAATAGATTTAAGAAGTCACCTAAGACTAACTTTGTTACATTTGTTACATTCCTCTTGTCGCTGACTTAGACTCGAGAATCTTTCTGTTTTGCAGTTTCATGAATTTGAGAAGTAAAGGACAACAAAACTTGCAACCACTGATTCACGAGATAGGACACTTTGAGAGAGGAAACCGTTTGAGAACTCTAAGAGAAAGACTGTAACAATCTCCAAATTCGTACATGGAGGATCAAAGAGGAGAAGCTCAACACTTCCAACAAGAAGAACACCAAGGACGTGGGATTGGTGCACTGCCTATTCCACAAGTGGATGCGAGAGCTCCTCGCAAGCGCATTGGAGCTTTCGATGAGCCTGGTGAAAGGACCATCAGTCTTGGAATTCCAACACCAACTGTTGCCAACAACAACTATGAACTGAAAATGAGTTTGATCAATATGGTGCAAGGGTTCAAGTTTTATGGTCTAGCCAGTGAGAACCCACTTCATCATCTAGATGATTTTGAGAGGCTCGGCAGGACAGTCAAGATCAATGGTGTCCCCCAAAACGCAATCAAGATGATGCTATTCCCATTCTCTTTGGGAGACTGACCTGCTCAATGGGAACACAATGTGCCTTCAGAGCTGGTCTCCACATGGGCTATGTACAAGAAGGAATTCACTAACAAGTTCTTTCCTAAGCAGAAGACAGCTAAGATCAGGAATGACATCACTACTTTCCGACAGGGACCAAATAAGTCATTCTATGAAGCCTGGGACAGACTAAAAGGATACACCAGAGCATGCCCTCATCATGGGGTAGAGAAAGATGCACTGCGGGGAATTTTTCATGGAGGAGTTCATGAGAAGTTCAGAATATCTCTAGACACAGCAAGCTATGGGAGTTTTGCTAACTTGGATGTTGATCAAGGAGAGCAGCTGATTGAGAACCTAGCTCAAAGTAACCAATGCTACATTGAGGACTATGATAGGTCATCAAGAGGAGTGAAGCTAGAGGACCAGAAGCTTAAAGAGATCAACGAAAAGCTTGATAGATTGAATAAAATGTTGAACCTGAACCAGAGACAAGTCCACTTTGTGGATCAACAAGATGCCTACCAACCAGACAATCAAGACTCCACAATAGAAGCATTGGAAGGGAATCCTGAAGAAGTTAGCTATGTAGGAAATCAGGGAGGCTACAGACCTTACAACAACAACCTGTCCTACAGAAGCCAGAACGTAGAGAACCCGCAAGACCAGGTCTACCCACCGATACTGAAGCAGCAAGGACAGGGATATCAGAGTCAAAGTCAGGGCTATCAGTCTAAACAACCGAACCAGCAGGGGCAAAACAGCTTCCAGCCTAGACCTTTCAACCAACAAGGTCAATGAAACTTCCAGAAGAACAACTACGGCAACCAAGGGAGTTATCAAGGGCAGGGGAGTAACCAACCCAGAGGATACTCAAACTTTGGCAACCAAGCTCCTTCAAACAGCAGCTATGTGCCAAGACCACAGTTTGGCAATTTCCAGCAGAGAGGAAACAACTCGAATCAACCCCCTCAAGATGATGAAGTGAAGAATATGCTAAAGCAGCTGCTAAAAAGACAAGGAGGAACAAAGAAAGAGATTGCTGAGATGAAAGCATGCTACAATGATCTAAACTCCAAGTTCAAAGGACTCGCGACGCATGTGAAAGGATTAGAGAATCAAATTGCTCAAGTAGCTTCATCTTCGAGAAGCAATGAAAAAGAGGTTCTACCTGGACACCCTGAACCCAATCCTAAGGAGTACTGCAAAGCCATAACACTGAGAAGTGGAAAGGAATTGCCAAGTGGAGGAATGACGAAAAAGAAACCTGGACTAGAAGACACGCGTACTGAGACAGCAGAAGAGGAGATAGCCAGTGAACGAGCTAGAGAAGAATCTCCTGCGGAAGAAGGCATCGCTGAGAATGCCAAAGCTGACAAAGGCAAAGCTACAGAAGACACAGTTGACTTTGTTCTTCCATCTTATTAGCCTAAGCTTCCATTTCCTGGACGATTCAAGTAGCAGATACTAGATAAGCAGTTCAAAAAGTTCAAGAAGCTGCTGGGAACAGTTCAAGTCACAATGCCACTCATGGACCTTGTTCTAGTCTGTCCAATCTACAACAAGCTAATTAAAGACATAGTGACTAAGAAGAAGGCACTGAAAGAAGCTATGGTAAAAATCAATCATGAGTGCAGTGCAATAATCCAGAACAATCTGCCTAGGAAGCTCAAGGATCCTGGAAGCTTTACACTGCCTTGCTCTATTGGACCTCTAAGCTTTACTTTTCCTTATGGTACCTTCGCTTACAGGAGAATGCCATTTGGACTATGTAACGCTCCTGCGACTTTTCAAAGATGTGTAATGTCTATTTTCTCTAAAATGATTGAGCATATAATGGAAGTATTCATGGACGATTTCTCTGTGTATGGTTCCTCTTTTTATGTTTGTCTTTCGAATTTATGCAGGGTACTCAAAAGATGCGAGGAGACAAACTTAGTTCTGAACTGGGAGAAATGTCACTTCATGGTAAAAGAGGGAATCGTGCTTGGACACAAGATTTCAGAAGCTGGGATAGAAGTGGACAAAGCTAAAATTGACGTAATGACCAGACTCACACCTCCGAATCTGTCAAAGAAATTAGGAGTTTTCTCGGACATGATGGTTTCTACAGAAGGTTCGTTAAGGATTTCTCTAGCATTGCCAGACCACTCACAAGACTTCTATGCAAGGATATAGAGTATATGTTCAATGAGGAGTGCATGACAGCTTTCTTAAAGTTGAAAGAAGCTTTGACAAGTGCCCCAATAGTACAACCACCAGACTGGGATCTCCCCTTTGAGGTGATGTGTGATGCAAGCGACTATGCTGTGGGAGCAGTCTTGGGACAAAAGAAAGATAAAAAGCGGAATTTGATCTATTACTCTAGCAGAAGATTAGACGATGCACAAACGAAGTATGCTACAACTGAGAAGGAGCTACTTGCGATTGTGTACGCATTTGAAAAGTTTCGAACATATCTGGTTGGCTCTAAAGTGATAGTACAAACAATCATGCAGAACTGAGACACTTACTAGCTAAAAAGGATGCAAAACCGAGACTGTTGAGATGGATATTATTTCTGCAGGAGTTCGACTTGGAAATCAAGGACAAGAAAGGGATAGAAAATGGAGGTGCTGATCATCTGTCTAGAATGAGAATTCCGGAGATTCTGCCTATCAATGACTCGTTACCTGAAGAGCAGATTCATACAATTCAGATGCTTCAGATTGTAGACAGCGAGTTAGAAAACTTCTTAGAGATCAATGCCGTTGAGCTGAGTCTTCCTTGGTATGCAGACTTTGTGAACTACCTGTCATGCGGAATCCCACCTCCAGAACTCCAAGGCTACAACAAGAAGAAATTCTTCCGAGATGTCCAAGAATACTACTGGAATGAACCATACCTCTATAAGCAGTGCAAGGACCATCTTTTTCGATTCCTGAGGAAGAAGTTGCAGGAATACTGACACAATGTCATAGTTCTGAGTATGGTGGACACTTTACAACTTTCAACTGTCCAAAAGGTATTACAGGCAGGGTTCTGGTGGCCTACGATGTTCAAAGATGCTCATGAACATATCACTAAGTGTGATGCATGTCAGTGAAAAGGCAACATGAGCAGAAGAAATGAGATGCCACAGAATCTCATTCTTGAGGTTGAGATACTTGATGTATGGGGGATTGACTTCATGGGACCATTCCCATCCTCCTACAACAACAAATACATCTTAGTGGCAGTTGATTATGTCTCCAAGTGGGTAGAAGCTGTTGCAAGTCCTACCAATGATGCGAAGGTGGTTATCAAACTGTTTAAGAGCATAATTTTTACTCGATTTGGAGTCCCAAGAGTTGTGATCAGTGATGGAGGCAGTCACTTCATCAACAAGATTTTTGAGAATCTGCTGAAGAAACATGGAATCAAGCATAAAGTGGCTACACCCTATCACCCTCACACATCTGGACAAGTGGAGGTTTCGAACAGGCAAATCAAAGAAATCCTTGAGAAGACTGTCGGCAAATCACGGAAGGATTGGGCAAGTAAGCTTGATGATGCTCTATGGGCATATAGAACTGCCTACAAAACCCTCATTGGCACCACTCCATTCAACCTACTTGATGGAAAAAGTTGTCATCTTCCGGTAGAATTAAAGTATAAGGCATTATGGGCTATCAAGCTGCTTAAGTTCGACATCAAGACAGCTTCGGAAAAACGCCTGATTGACTTGGAAGAACTTGAGGAAACAAGACTAGCAGCATATCAGAGCTCCAAAATTTACAAAGAGAAGACCAAATCCTTCCATGATAAAAAGAATCCTAAGACGAGAATTCAAAGAAGGAGACTGAAACTTATTCCGGGAAAGCTAAAGTCAAGATGGTCTGGACCATTTAACATCAAAGAAGTCAGACCCTATGGAGCAGTAGTTCTTTGGAATAAGTCTGGGGGAGAGTTCACAGTCAATGGGCAGAGATGCAAACCTTACCTAGCAACCGATGACAAGAGCGAGAACCTACAAGTTTCTGTCTCCGAACCTCTCACTGCATAAATTCAAATGTCAGGTCGTCAAGCTTAGTGACGTTAAACAAGCGTTCTTGGGAGGCAACCCACGTTTATTAATGAACATACTTCTATTTTAGTTATTTAGGATTTAGCTCTACTTACTCAGTTCTAAATTTTTCAGGCATCATCACGAAACCAGGATCGATCGATCTTCATCAATCGATCGATCGATCCCAAGAGGGCTGAATTTTGCGGCAATATCCTAGATCGATCATACCAGTTTGGCCAGATCGATCGATAAGAAGAAAAATTTTTGTCCGAGAAACCAGACCGATCGATCAGTTATGCGATCGATCGATCAGTTAAATCATAGGAAATCCCGTAACCAGTCAAGATCGACATGCCGAAGGGAAACCGATCGATCAACCGATCATCGAATCAAAGCCATAACGATTCGCGATCGATCGATCTTTATAAGGATCGATCGATCCCTAGTCCAGGTAAGTAAACCGGGTTTTGATTTCACCGAAATTAAACCGACAAACATCTTTATAAACCTAAAACGTCATCACAACAGATCAAAACCCTAAAATCTTCTCCTCTTCTCACGAATATTAACTATCAAAACTCAAATTTTTAATTCCTTCACAACTCCTTCAAATCACCATCGATTTAAGTGGTTCTTGAACCTAATCTGATCGGATTTTCGTGCTATACCTGATTCTGTAAACGTTTCGATCGATCTACAAAGTTATAACTCTAAATCTCTATTTTTTTTATTTCGACAAAAAAAGAAAATTTTGAGGAAATTAGTGAATTTGGAGTGTTTTAAGAGGAATATGAGTTGAATAGAAGTTTGTTAGGTTGTTTGGAGCATAATCCGTACATGATTTAGGAGATTGGGCATGATTTAGCGAAACTACGGATTTGAGTTCCATATCGGGTATGCGGTCGATCGATCCCAGTTTTGGATCAATCGATCGTGATTTATAAAGAACACATAAAAAACCCGTAACAGATTAGGATCGACCGAACACATTAGATCGATCGATCGAGATACTTTATATTTTCCCGTAACATTATAGGATCGATCGATCCATTTTGGAGATCGATCGTTCGCCCTTAAGATCGATCGATCTTTTACAAGGATGATCGATCGCCATCAGCTCAATCACTATCTAACATTAATTTGACTTTTATTTATGCAGATATGGCTCACGGTGACCAGACACGGAAGAGACAAGGCAGAGCCACAACATCCAGCTCATCCCAGAGACCGGACATAGACATCCCGGAGACTAAATCGTATCCGTGGCCTCGCCTGGATAACACCCCATTTTATCCGGGTGACGAGCAGGATTGGAGGAAGGAACTGATCCCGCACACTACTATGCAGGAGATGCAGCGAGATTTGCGATATCAGAATTACCGCCATGGAGAGGCCTGGACACACCACCACTGCACGTTTTACAACGGGCTGTTACGTATCGAGATGGCGCCCACACGTTTCGTCTGCAAGAGGACCCTTGAGCGGATGGGTATCAGAGAGGAGGTCAGAGCCATGCTGCATAGGCTCGGACTTGACACCATTGCATACCAGACCTATCCCCTCTTTCTGGAGTTGGTGCGCTAGTTCCTCGCGTCTGCCGAGCTCCGCTATCAGGATGGAGCCATCCCCGCCGCCAGTGAGGGGACCCTTTCTTACTTCTCCAGCGGGGTTCTTTACGAGATTTCCCTTCGGGATCTCTGTGACCTCTACGGGTTCGACCGGACCCAAGAGTTGTGCAGCTGGCCCTCAGATTTCCCACAGGCCGTGGAGCTGTGGAATCTGATTGGCCCAGGAGGCTACGAGTCCAGGTCGGCTAAGCTGACTATCATCTGGAACCCCGTGGTTCGGGTGGTTGCGAAGATCCTAGGCAACATCCTCTTTGCCAAGGAGGAGTCCGGAGCGGTGATGAAGGATGAGCTTATACTACTTCATTTCGGACTCCCATCATCTGCCCACACCATCTCCAAGAAAGCCCGCGGTCTCAACACGGTGAACAAGAAGGTCGAGCGGATTGGGAGCCTCCTGACTCCCCTCTTTATGCACCATGGCATCGATTTTGGCTCCACACCCAGCGAACACAAGATCGCACTCTTTGACGAGCAGTACTTCCGGAACAGTGGGATACTTAAGCCGGGGTACATATATCAGTTCCAGGATCGAGCAGGAGCTACCCAGTTCTGCAAGCTCCCCCTCTGCGAGTTCACAGCCCTGAGCTCTAGGGCGAATGTGGAGTTCACCATTCCACCTGAGCGACTGCATCAGCCTAGCACTGGGTCGCGACGACGAGGTAGCTCATCTAGAGCATATGCTTCACAGACCCATCAGGAGGACGACAGAGTCCCCGACTATTATCCGCCCCAGACACAGGAGGCTCCGGAGGAGACATATGTACTCCCACCCTACTCCGGAGAGTACGACCTCCCATCATACTCCTCCGGTGCTACAGAGGCTGAGTTCAGAGATTGGGTGGTGGAGTGCCATACGAGGTCCCATTCGATGATGCGCCAGATGTGGGAAGCGATTGCTCGGACCATATGCCCACAACCACCTTCCTGCTTCAGAAGACCACGGACCAGGGAGACAGGCGAGTCTTCCGGAGCTGCAGACATTCCTGATGTTGCTGGACACAGGACGGGAGCTGACAAAGAGGACACGAAGTCAGACGACAACGCTAGACTACCCAGGCGCAGACGCAGACCGGGACAGAGTCGCAGCGTGAGCCCAGAGGATCATTGATTTCGTAATTTTTCTTTCTTTTGCTTTTCCTTTGTACTTTTCTTTATTTTTATTTTTCTTTCTTTTTGTATCTTCTTTTAGTTTTATTTTTACACCGGGACAGTGTAAAATAAGTCTGGGGGAGGATATTTATGTTTGACTAACTTTCATTCTCATTACATATCTTTCATCATTCATTTAGTTTTGCATTTATATTTACATAAGGAACCATGATGAAACCGCCTTAATATAGTCTATTGCTCATTCTATTAGTTTAAATTGATGAGTTATTGATAATCTGATGCATAAATTGCTTGTCGAAACATAAGATTGATCCATGCCTGGAATTTTTGACTTTAGATTACTCTTAGTTGAAGCATGTTTTATTTGATATTATCTCTTATCTATTGGAATATAATATGGACTTATAATTATTAGTTTAGATTTCTGGATTTGGACTCATGGATTTTACCTACACATACTTGGATTCCTTTTACCTTTTTACCACTCTTTGTTATCCAAGTAGACTATCCTACCTTAAACCTAACGTCTGTTAAAACCACGTAGTATATTAGTGCGTGTTTTAGGTCTTTTTTGGAATGAACTTGGTAGAACGTGTTAGGTAGGAACCGACATGATTAGTTTTTCATGTAGTTTTGGTTTATACTTTTGAAACCAATTAGGACTAGATGGGTATTCAAAAAAGAAGAAGAAATTAGTTATCAAAGGGTTTTTAGACAGAAAAGCCAATGGAATAAAAAGTTCATGAGAGAAAAGGGACGAAAAGAAAGTAAAAGACAAAGGTCTAGTAAAGGGTAGTAGAAATAGCAATAAATGCATGGATTAGAAAAGGTTCTTGAGAAAGTAGTAAAAAAAAAAAAGAGAACCAGCTAAAAGAAAATCTAAACCAGCTAGATAGATTAGAACTAACCCCTCTTCTAGAAATCAAGTTTAATGAAAGCTTTTATGTTTGACCTTAAAGATAAATATAAAGGTAGAATTAAGAGTATTTTGGAAGATAATATTTGCTTGGGCATGTGTTTTCTGTGAATAGTATGCTTCGGGTAGATGAGAATCTAGTCTTGTATGCATCTATTGGAGCTTACCTTTAGCATTCTTTTAAAGTTCATTCCATTTTTTAGAGATCCCCACATTTGGCTTTTACAACCTATGGAAGAAGAGATCATTCTTATCTCTTAACCCTACCCTTGGCCAAATGAGTTCATTGAAAGTGTTTAACATGATTCACGAGTTTCTAGCTTAATGAATGTTAAAAGAGTTGGTTGATCTGAATGCATTGTGTAGATTAAGTTTGATCTAAGACGATTTGTGATAGGCATGGCTAAAATTTTTAAGTAAACTTGTACACTTTGCATTCGATAATTATTAGCTCTGATATTGAACATGATATTTGACCGGTATGGCTTGGCTCTGTGTTCCAGTAGGTTTGTTACCTTTTTTATTCTAGTCATTTGCTTGAGGACAAGCAAAAAGACAAGTCTGGAGGAGTTGATAAACCCACATTTTAGCAGTTTTAATAAATCATGCTGTACATAATTTGCATGAATCAACCATTAGATCTTACATTTTAGGATACATTTAGGTTCATATGCATTAGAATTCTAGGATGTTTTCTACTTTCTATTTTTCAGAGGATATGAAGAAAATTAGGAACATTTTCAGAATCTATGAAGTTACGGGTGGTCGATGCAACTATGTGAGAATGATCAGAACATGTCAATAGGATGAACTGACTCAAATGCCGATTAAACCTATACACTTTCTTGTGTGAAGAGATCGATCGATCTCAGCCTTAAGCGATCGATCTATCGAGTATGTGATCGTGAATGCGTGAAATCCCAAGACCGACCTGAAGGAGAGAAGAACGATCGAGCAAGTTTAGATCGATCAATATCCGTCAAGATCGATCGATCTACCAGTCCAAAAATATCTACGACGGATTCAAGGATCGATCGATCCCTTCGTCCGATCGATAGATCCCGTAAATAACTCATTATGTTTTATGTTGTTTTAGTCTAATAAATTAGGTTTTTGGGAACCTATAAATAAGTTGTTTTGAAGAAAAACGAGGGGAAGTTATTATTCAGCCTCCAGAGAGAAAAAGTGATAGAGAATTATTGTTTTATTTTCTTAAGAATTCTTGTATTATTCAATCTCTGCAATTCAATTATGTATTCTTCACCTCTGATTGTTTTCTCTGCAATTTCTGTCATGTCTGTGTATATTCTTAGATTCAGCCATGGATAGGATAGATGATTTGGGGAATTGAGATCATGAGATGATATTTAGGTCTAGGATTGTGAAATCCATCACTATTAGATATGTTTAATGCTAGGTTGATCTTGGAAGAGTTAATCTAGGTTTTATTGAATTCATACCTTGGGAAAGGGATAGTGAATTCATAGAATAATCTGATTAGTGAATCTTATGATTCTAGTCTGCGGAAGTAGTTGTCTAGAGAATTTGATGAAAATTGAGATGAATCTTAATGCTTGTTTAGTTTAAGGGTTTGCAATGGGAATTGATCAAATCTAGTTCTAAACATAGGGGTGTTTACATGGGAATGTATTAACCTATTATAAATCTCATTGTTTGGAAATGCAAATTACACATTCACGATTCGAATTGATATCTCGATCTCATCCCTATTCATTCTAATGCCTAATCCATGGTTGGATTGTTTTATTTATTAATACATTCTTAATTCAATTCGTTTGTCGTCTTAATTATTTTGTTCTAATTTAGTTAAAATTCATATTATTATTTCAATCACAATAAAACTTTGAATCGCTTAACTTAGATAAATATTCTTATAATCTATTGCGTTATAAACCTTCCCTGAGGATCGATTCCGTTTATACTACAAGAGGCACAATTGTGCAGTTGCAGTCACTAACTCGGGTAAACTCTTGATATTACTTTTTAGTAACCTCAGGTGAAACTCGTGGAGATAATAAATCTCTATCACTGCCCAAGCCAAATGGTACCAAGAAGACCAGTTGATACTTTCTATACTCCAAAATTCTCTTGCTAGTGATCTTTTAGAGGCTTATTCAATTTATGAAAAACCTAAGGATCTATGGGACACTTTGCAATAGGTGTATGAAAACACCAATAACCTTTTAAAAATTTTTGAAGTGAAGAAGACTTTGAATGAATTAAGGCAGGAAGATGCAGGATTCACAAAGCATTATGGCTCATTCAGAGCATTGTGGGCTGAGGTAGAGATGCTAAGGCCAGCCACCATTGACCTAATTGTTCTCCTTGAAATGAAAGAACAAGATAAGGTGTTTTGGTTACTATTAAATCTTAATACTACTTACACAGATCTTATTAAGCATATTCTCAGGTCTGATAAGTTTCCTAGCTTGGAAGATGTTTGTGCTCAAATCCAAAAGGAGCAAGGATCTCATGGATTATTTGGCAACAAGGCTGAATTGGTGGCTACACACAAGAGCTTCTTCAAATCAGCAATAACAAATGAATCTAGGAAGAGGAGACAAACATGTGACCATTGCAAGAGGAGTGGCCATACAAAGAAGGAGTGCTGGGTACTCCATCCTGAGCTGAAGCCAAGTTGGGCCTCTCGGCCACAACAACCCACAGCCGGTATCACGCAGCTGTAAGCTCACGACCAACCATCTTTTCCTTCAAAAGCGTGTAGCAGCTCAGTTCTTCACTCAGCCTCAATTAGTGCCATGTATCCAGCATCTAAATTTATAACAAAATGAGACTTAAAAGCTCTTATCAAAGCAATCAAGGATGGTAATGTGTTGGGTAAAACTTTTCATGCTTTTTTTCAAACTTCTTTTACTCCTAATGTCTCTAAATCATTGGTGGTTGATTCTGGTGCTTCTCACCATATGATTAGTGATCCAGGATTGCTAGAGAATGTAGAACCTGCCTTAGATAATGTTGTGATTGCTAATGGAATTAAAGTACCAATTAAATGCATAGGAAAACTGAAGTTGTTTGATAAAGAATCTAAAGCCTTTTACATGCCTTCCTGTACTTCTAATTTGCTTTCAGTTAAAAGAGCTACTACTGATTTAAATTGTCAAGCTATCTTTGGTCCTAACGACTTCTACTTTCAGGATATTGAGACTAGTAGAAGATTTGGACAAGGAACCACAACAGATGACTTGTATGTGCTTGAAGACATGACTAGTAATAGTGGGTTAGAAGCGGCTTTACATGCTGGTTCATTTAGTACTGATTCTGATATTTGGCATGCTAGATTAGGACATCCTCATCCTAGAGCACTTGAACTGATTGTTTCTGGTTTAAAAATGCCAAAAGATATGTGTGATTCTTGTATACTTGGAAAGCATTGCAAAACAGTGTTTTAAAAATCTATGCATACTTATGAAAATTGTTTTGAGTTGGTGCATTCTGATGTTTTGACATCTCCATTCTCATCTAGAGAAAACCATATGTATTTTGTGACCTTTATTGATGAAAAATCCAAATATACTTGGGTTACTTTGCTTAGTTCTAAAAATAGAGTATTTGATTCATTTTAAAATTTTCAAGCATAAGTTACTAATCAATATAATGCAAGTATTAAATGCTTTAAAACAGATAATGGAAGAGAATACACAAGCACCAGACTCCAACAACACTTGGCCAAGCATGACATTGAACATCAAACCAGCTGTCCTTACACTCCACAACAAAATGGAGTGGCTGAAAGAAAGAATAGGCATTTGATGGAAGTTGTGAGAACAATGATGTTCCACATGAAAGTTCCCAAAAGATTTTGGGGGTATGCTCTTGTAGCTGCATACTACTTGATTAATAGAACTCCTACAAAAGTCTTAGATGACTTGTCTCCATTTGAGGTATTAAACAAAACTAGACCCAATATTGACCACTTGAGAGTTTTTGGTTGTGTTTGTTTTGTATTAGTTCAAAGGAAGCAAAGGAACAAGCTGTACCCAAAGAGTACCAAAGCTATGTTCATTGGGTATTCTTCTACTCAGAAATGATACAAATTTTATGATCCAGAGACTAGGAAAGTCTTGGTATCCAGAGATGTTAAGTTCCAAGAATCCAAAGGTTTCTATGAAGAAGGAACTTGGGATCAATTTAAGGACATCTCAACAACAAGATCAGATCAAGCTGAGAACTTATGGAGACTCTTGGAAAGCATTGGTATAGTATCCCCTCATGCTCAGCAGTCCCCAGCCACGGCCCCTCATGCTCCGCCTGTCCCAGCCATGACCGGTCCCAGCCAACCAGCCGCGGCCACACTGGCTGATCCGTGCCCTTTCACGCCAACAGGTCCTTCCATCTGTCAGCCGCCTGGTCTCTTCAGTTCTCATGGCCTTCCTCCTCTTGAACATGGGGGGAGAGACATCTACTCATTTCCAACAAGACTCAGCAGGAGAAGAATCGATTCTGGTATCAGCTTCCAAGAGATCAAGAGAAGTGCCTACTCCTATTGAAGTTTTAGGTGAAGAGGAGGATCCTATCCAAGAAGCTCCATCTACTGTCCTAAGAAGGAGCACAAGAAAAAGGAAACCACCAGTGTTCTATAATGGAAATGTTGTGATTCATCATGATCAGGGAGTTTGTAATATTACTCACTTACCTACAAATCATGTTGTCTTCATTTCAAGTCTTGATAAGGAGCATATTCCAAAGACATATGAGGAAGCTATGACCAAGAAGGAATGGAGGGAAGGTATCCTAGCTGAGAAACAAGTTATAGAAAGGAATGATACCTATGCTTCAGCCACTTTACCTAAAGGAAAATGAGTTGTAAGTTCTAAGTGGATTTTTACCAATAAATACAAAAGCAATGGTGATATTAATAGATATAAAGCTAGGTTGGTGGCTAGAGGTTTTACTCAAACTTATAGTAAGGATTACAGGGATACCTTTGCACCTGTAGCTAAGCTTCATTCTATTAATGTTGTTCTTTCACTTGCTACTAACCTTGAGTGGGAGTTATGGCAAATGGATGTTAAGAATGCATTCTTACAAGGTGAACTAGAAGAAGAGTTATACATGTCACCTCCACCAAACCTAGAGGAGGAGGTAGGAAGCAACATTCTTAGGTTGAGGAAGGCCATATATGGCCTTAAACAATCTCTAAGAGCTTGGTACCACAAGCTAAGTGTAACATTGATGGATAGAAGCTTCAAAAGATCTGAAGTTGAACATACTCTTTTTACACTAAAATTTTAGAGGACATGGCCGTGAATTATGAAGAACCTATCACCATCCATTGTGACAATCAGGCTGCTATACACATTACCTCCAAATGTGTGTTTCATGAAAAGACCAAGCATATAGAAGTAGACTGCCACAAAGTAAGAGAAGCTATTGGGAAGGGAATCATCTTGACTTGCTATACAAGGAGTGTGGATCAACTAGTTGATGTGTTTACCAAGGCAACAACTCTGAAGAATGGCGCCTCCATCTATCCAAGGCTTGGCCTTATGACCATTCCACACCAATGATCCCAACATGGAGTGTTATACTCTTTTCCCTAGAAAAGGTTTTGTTCCAATTGGGTTTTTCTTCTTTAGGTTTTTAATGAGTTAATGCTTCATGGTTGCAAGCTTAGACATTTTCCATGTCTTAAGCTTGAGGGGGAGTGTTGGAATGAAGAAGAGATGATGAAATTATAAAGCCTCTAAAGATTGCTATAGTAGGCGTGAGTTACTTGGATAGGAAGGGAGTGTCTAAGACTTGTTTGTGTTATAGTGTTATGTTATCCTTGTAGCCATTCATGTATAAGGCAATCCTTGTATCCAAACTAGCCTATACTAGATTAGTATAAATATTTATCTATCTTCTCATTTGTAACTTAGAAACTATTATTCTCTCATTCTTAATAAAATCATTATTCTCTCTAAATCTCTCTAATCTCTCATTCTCTCATTCTCTAATTCTACAAATCTCTTAATCTCATATTATTTCATGATATCAGAGCCAGGTTACATCAAATCTGGGTAAAATTCGTTATTCAATCCTTGAATCAAGAAGAAATCATCTTCTTCACAATCTGCTTTCAGTTCTATTTCGTTCGTCAACTTTGATCGCGAATTCTGGCCATACCATGGCAGCTTTTGACGATCTGCTTTTTCTAGATTGTTCTTCGGCGAGTTCGAAAGCCAGGCCAATTGGAATTACATCATTTTACCACGGGAATCAAAAGCTACGAATTTTCTTGCATCAGAGCTCCGCGAGTAACTCCGCCGCAAACCTACGTGTTCCTCTAATCATTTTATCGTCAAATCTTCGTCCAATCCTGATTTTCAAAATCTAAAACTCAATCCCTTCGAGTCTAGTTTCTGTTTAAAGAAAGCAGAACTCAATTTTCTTATTTTTGAAGGAAGTTCTTGAAGTTTTTCTCAAAGACGTGAGAAATCACCTCCCACAAGAATCTGGTGATAAAATTCTAATTCTTTCTCAGTTTTCTTTAAATCTTTGAATCTGAAAATTTAGATAAGTATCTTTTGAGGGTCTCCACGAAATTTGGTTTCAACCGGATAGGTTTAAGTCTTCAAGATTGATTTTTTTTATTTCCTTATTAATCTTTGAAATTTTTGAAAAATGAAGGAATCTTGAATTTTTAGGATTGGTTTATTAAAATTCGAAATTTATGCTTGTTGATCTTGTTGAAATTGGATAAGGATTGATAGAAGTAGATTTTATTGGTTGGAGTTTGTTAAAATTTGTTGCAGGAGTTGGTTGAAGTTAGTTGAAGGAAGTTAGGTTGTTGACTTGGTGGTAAAGCAACTACTTGGTTAATCTACTCGCGGCCAGGCAGTTAGCCATTGTTCCAAGCAACCACGTGCCCACATCTGCTTCTTGATCCTGTTCCAGGCATGTCTGATCAGGCGTTCCAAGTTATTCTTGTCGTGACCGTGGTACGCGAAAGGCGCCAAACGATACGCTCCTGACCAGCTTATCCCGTGTACGCTAGACGCGCCCGACCAGTTCATCTCGTCCCGACCAACTGTCCAGCCTCCCTGTTCCGTGTTCATGTCCCGGACCATGTCCCAAGATCACGAGTACACGTGATCCTGACCAACAGCTCACGCACACGCCCGTCCCGACCAACAGCTCACGTCCCGACCAACAAGCCTGTCCCAACCAACACGCCCGTACCGACCGGCTACCACCTTATCCCGACCAGCAACAAGCTTCATCAAGATCAGTTGTGAAGCATGGAAGTGCAAACAACATTTAGAGCTCCTTTCATTCTACATGGAGCAAACTATCTCTTATTGTCTAGGACCATGAAAACCACATTGGATGGTAATGGCTTTTGGAATCATATTTCAACCAATGGTCTTGAAAAAAATGAAGTGGTTGAAGTTAGTGAGGCTGTTGCTGCTCAAGCCAAATAGTATCAAGAAGACCAGTCGATACTTTCTATACTTCAAAACTCTCTTGCTAGTGTTTTTTTAGAAGCTTATTCTTTTTGTGAGAATGCTAAGGAACTTTAGGACACTTTGCAAAAGGTGTATGGAAACACCACTAACCTTTTAAGAAATTTTGAAGTGAAAAAAATTTTGAATGAATTGAAGCAGGAGGATGCAGAATTCACAAAGCACTATGGCTCATTCAGAGCATTGTGGGCTGAGCTAGAGATTCTAAGACCAACCACTATTGACCCAATTGTTTTCCTTGAAAGGAAGGAACAAGATAAGGTGTTTGGGTTACTATTAACTCTTAATACTACTTACTCAGATCTTATTAAGCATATTCTCATGTCTGATAAGCTTCATAGCTTGGAAGATGTTTGTGCTCAAATCCAAAAGGAACAAGGATCTCATGGAGTATTTGGCAACAAGGCTGAATTGGTAGCTGCACACAAGAGCTTCTACAAATAAGCAATAACAAATGAATCTAGGAAGAGGAGACAAACTTGTGACCATTGCAAGAAGAATGACCATACAAAATAAGAGTGTTGGGTACTCCATCCTGAGCTGAAGCCAAGCTGGGCTCCTCGGCCACAACAACCCACGGCCAGCCACACGCAATTGCAAGCTCACGGCCATGACATGTACCAACCACTGGTTCCTTCAAAAGAGTGTAGCAGCTCAGTTCTTCACTCAACCTCAACTAGTGTCATGTATTCAGAACCTGAATTTGTGACAAAATCAGACTTAGAAGCTCTTATCAAAGCAATAAAAGATGGTAATGTGTTGGGTAAAACTTTTCATGCTTCTTTTCAAAATTCTTTTACTCCTAGTGTCTCTAAATCATTGTTGGTTGATTCTGGTGCTTCTCACCATATGATTAGTGATCTAGGATTGCTAGAGAATGTAGAACCTGCCTTAGGTAATGTTGTCATTGCTAATGGAATTAAAGTACCAATTAAAGGCATTGGAAAACTTAAGTTGTTAGATAAAGAATCTAAAGCCTTTTACATGCCTTCCTTTACTTCTAATTTGCTTTCAGTTAAAAGAGCTACTACTGATTTAAATTGTCAAGCTATCTTTGGTCCTAATGATTTTTAGTTTCAGGATATTGAAACTAGTAGAAGATTTAGACAAGGAACCACAAGAGATGACTTGTATGTGCTTGAAAACATGACTAAAGCTAGTGAGTTAGAAGCGGTTTTTAATGCTGGCTCTTTTAGTAATGATTATGATCTTTGGCATGCTAGACTAGGACATCCTCATCCTAGAGCACTTGAACCGATTGTTTCTGGTTTAAAAATGCCAAAGGATATGTTTGATTCTTATATACTTGGAAAGCATTACAAAACAGTTTTTGAAAAATCTTTGCATACTTATGATAATTGTTTTGAGTTGGTGCATTGTGATGTATGGACATCCACATTCCCATCTAGAGAAAACCATTAGTATTTTGTGATATTTATTAATGAAAAGTCCAAATATATTTGGGTTACTTTGCTTAGTTCTACAAAATTCCTAGATGACTTGTCTCCATTTGAAGTACTAAACAAAACTAGACCTAATATTGACCACATAAGAGTTTTTGGTTGTGTTTGTTTTTTATTAGTTCCAAAGGAACAAAGGAACAAGCTGGAACCAAAGAGTACCAAAGCTATGTTCATTGGGTATTCCTCTACCCAGAAAGGATACAAATGTTATGATCCAGAGACTAGAAGAGACTTGGTATCCAGAGATGTCAAATTCAAAGAATCCAAAGGTTTCCATGAATAAGGAATTTGAGATCAATTCAAAGACATCTCCACAACAAGATCAGGCCAAGCTGAGAACTTGAGAAGGCTCTTGGAGAGCATTGGTATAGTTTAACCTCATGTTCAGCAGCCCATGGCTCCTCAGCCTGTACCAGCCGTGTCCAATCCCAGCCAGCCAGCCGCGGCACATCTAGGCGAGCTGCGGCCATCCACACCATACGGCCCTTCAATCCATCCGGAGCCTGGTGTGTTCAGTTCTCCTGGCCTTCCTCCTCTTGAACATGGGGGGGAGAGACATCTACTCATGTCCAACAAAACTCAACAGGAGATGAATCAATTCTAGTCTCAGCTTCTAAAAGATCAATAGTTGTACCCACTATTATTGAAGTTTTAGGTGAAGAGGAGGATCCTATCCAAGAAGCTCCACCTACAGTCCTAAGAAGGAACACAAGACAAAGAAAACCACCAGTGTTATACAATGGGAATGCTGTGGTTCATCATGATCAGGGAGTTTGTAATATTGCTTACTTAGCTACTAATCATGTTGCTTTCATTTCTAGTTTTGATAAGGAACATATTCCAAAGACATATGAGGAAGCTATGACTAAGAAAGAATGGAGGGAAGTTATCCTAGCTGAGAAACAAGTCATGGAAAGGAATATTACCTATGCTTCAGCCACTTTACCTAAAGGAAAATGGGTTGTAAGTTCTAAGTGGATTTTTATCACTAAATACAAAAGCAATGGTGAAATTGATAGATATAAAGCTAGGTTGGTGGCTAGAGGTTTTACTCAGACATATGGTGAATATTATAGGGATACCTTTGCACCTGTAGCTAAGATTCATTCTATTAATGTTGTTCTTTCACTTGCTACTAACCTTGAGTGAGAGTTATGGCAAATGGATGTTAAGAATGCATTCTTACAAGATGAACTAGAAGAAGAGGTATACATGTCACCTCCACCAGGTCTAGAGGAGAAGGTAGGAAGCGGCAACATACTTAGGCTGAAGAAAGCTATATATGGCCTTAAACAATCTCTAAGAGCTTGGTACCACAAGCTAAGTGTAACATTAATGGATAGAGGCTTCAGAAGATCTGAAGTTGAACATACTCTTTTTACACTAAAGAGTAAGGAATGTATTGTGGTAGTTCTCATTTATGTATATGATATAATCATATCTACAAAGGAATACTTGAAGAGTGTGTTTGATATTAGGGATCTAGGAGAACTTAAGTACTTCTTAGGAATTGAATTATGTAGGTTCAAGGAAGGTATCTTTTTATCTCAAAGGAAATATGTTGTAGATTTACTAACCTCTACAGGTATGATGGAGGCTAAACCATCAAAAACACCTTTAGAAAAAGATTATAAAATCGGAACTAAGGGGGAGCTAGAGGAGGAAAATGATTTTCATGATCCTAAGCTCTATAAGAAAGTAGTTGGTAAGATTTTTTATCTAACCATCACTAGACCAGATTTATGTTTTGCTGTGAATCAGGTATCTCAACACATGCAAGGTCCAATGATGAGACATTGGGAGATGGCCATGCGAATTCTAAGATACCTAAAGGGCACACATGAACAAGGTATATGGATGGGTAACAATAAAAACACAAATGTGGTTGGTTATTGTGATGCAGAATGGGCAGGAGATAGGGAAGATAGGAGAAGTACCACAGGCTATTGTACTTTCATAGGAGGGAACCTTGTGACTTCGAAAACCAAGAAGCAAAAGGTGGTGTCATACTCTAGTACAGAATCAGAATATAGAGCCATGAGGAAGCTTACAACTGAATGCATTTGGCTGAGGCAAATTTTGGAAGACTTGACCGTGAAGTATGAAGAACCTATCACCATCCATTGTGACAATCAGGCTGTTATACACATTGCCTCCAAATTTGTGTTTCATGAAAGGGCCAAGCATATAGAAGTAGACTGCCACAAAGTAAGAGAAGTTATTAAGAAGGGAATCATCTTGCCTTGCTATACAAGGAGTGAGGATCAACTAGCTGATGTGTTCACCAAGGCAACAACTCTGAAGAATTGCGCTTCCATCTATCCAAGGCTTGGCTTTATGACCATTCCACAACAATGATCCCAACATGGAGTGTTATACTATTTTTACCTAGAAAAGGTGTTGTCCCATATTGGGTTTTCCTTCTGTAAGTTTTTAATGAGGTAATGCTTCATGGTTGCAATCTTATGCATTCTCCATGTCTTAAGCTTGAGGGGGAGTGTTGGAATGAAGAAGAAATGATGAAATAAGATTGTCTTTAAACATTGTATAAAGGCGTGAGTTATCTAGGTCTAAGGGGAGTGTCTAAAGCTTGTTTTTGTTCTATTGTTATGTTATCCTTGTAGTCATTCATGTATAAGGCAATCTTTGTATCCAAACAAACCTAGACTAGATTAGTATAAATATATATCTCCCTTCTTATTTGTAACTTAGAAACTATTATTCTCTCATTCTTAATAAAATCATTCTTCTCTCTAAATCTCTCTAATCTCTCATTCTCTCATTTTCTTATTCTACAAACCTCTTAATCTCATATTCTTTCAGTGTGGTGAACCTATAACAATCCATTGTGACAATCAGGCTGCTATACACATTGCCTTCAACTCTGTGTTTCATGAAAGTATCAAGCATATAGAAGTAGACTGCCACAAAGTAGAAGCTATTGGGAAGGGAATCATCTTGCCTTGCTATACAAGGAGTAAGGATCAACTAGCTGATGTGTTCACCAAGGCAACAACTCTGAAGAATTGTTCTTCCATCTATCCAAGGCTTGGCCTTATGACCATTCCCCAACAATGATCCCAACATGGAGTGTTATACTCTTTTTACCTAGAAAAGGTGTTGTACCAATTGGGTTTTCCTTCTTTAGGTTTTTAATGAGGTAATGCTTCATGGTTGCAAGCTTAGGCATTCTCCATGTCTTAAGCTTGAGGGGGAGTGTTGGAATGAAGAAGAAATGATGAAGGAAGAAGGCCTTTAACACTAGTATAAAGGCGTGTGTGTCTAAGTCTAAGGGGAGTGGTTAAGGCTTGTTTGTGTTATAGTATTATGATATTTTTGTAGCCATTTATGTATAAGACAATCTTTGTATCCAAACAAGCCTAGACTAGATTTGTATAAATAACTATCTCTCTCCTCATTTTTAACTTAAATACTATTATTTTCATTCTCTTGATAAAATCATTCTTCTATAATCTCTCATTCTCTCATTCTCTAATTATACAAATATCTAAATCTCATATTCTTTCATTCTGGACTACCTTTGATGCGAGTGTTTCTTCCATTTCCTTGTCGTAAGACTTGGTTATGATCGGTTGTGTTCTACTGGACTGTCCACGACTCTCATCTTCTATGTCTTCATGTAATGCCTTTAGCATGCTGACATGGAATATTAGATAAATTTTCAGTGATTCAGGTAGTTCAAGTTTGTAGGAGACCTTGCCTATACTCGTTGTTACCTTAAACGGTCCTTCAAATCTCCAGAGGAGTCCATTGTGCATACTATAAAATATTTTGAACTGTTGGAGAAGGAGTTTTACCACAATCGGTCCACCACCTTAAAGTCTAATGACCGTCTCTTCCCATCGACCCACTTTTTCATCCATTTACAGGACTTCTCCAAACAGACCCGGGCAAAATCTGTGTGATATTCCCATGTTTGAACCATCTTATTCGCACTTGGAGTTCGTGGTTGCTTGATAAGGTCAATGCATGAGGAGTTGTTAGATTTTGGTTGGTGGCCAGTTCGAACAGACTCTTTCCGGTCGCCTCGCTCCACTGCAGATTTGCAGATTGTAAGAAAATTAGGCGATGTCCAGCAACTTTTCTTAGTATTCCTGGTTTGCACTCACAAAGTGTCGAAGGTAGCATTCCAGCAGGGAATTTGCCCGCTAAATTTGGCCGGCTGTTTGGGGACGGAAGCTTTTTGAGAAATTAAGCCTCGTTTCAAGAGTTTTGAACAACTCCGTCCAAAGTTTCTCGGTAAGAGAGGATCACAATCACTTACAATGTTGTTCGGTAATCCCTAAAATTTGACCACATTCTTGAAGAATCCCCGAGCTGCACCCTCTTATATACAGTCCCTTGGACAAGCTATGAACGTCCCATACTTGGAAAACCGGTGGATGATCACCATGATCGACCCAAATCGATTGGATGTTGGCAGTGCACTGCTGAAGTCCAGGGAAACCGATTCCCAAGGTCGAGCTGGTATGGGAAAAGGTTCCAGCAATCTCGCTGGTTACCTATTCTCGGTTTTATCCTACAGTCACACTAGACACATCTTCACATAAAGCTATATTGTGTCTCACATCCGTGGCAAAAAATGTCCCGCCTAAAGTGTTTCATGACATTCCCAGATAATGTTGCGCTGTAGACTCCTATATTTTGGGACGTATACTCATCTACCCTTAGGGTAGAGTATGTCATCTTCTACCCAGTCTTTCCCTCCAAGGCCATCTTCACCAACTATTCGGCTGTAGGATCGTGACCAAGCACTTCTCCATTCCGTCCTGAGAGGGCACTTTTCACTTGGCTGATCGCAACAATTTTGACATTTTGACTTAGTGCATCAGCCACTACATTTTCCTTCCCTGATTTGTACTCCAAGAAAAAGTCGAATTAAGATAAAAAGTCTTGACATCTAGCTTGTTTTGGCGACAACTTCTTTTGAGTTTGCAAATAACTTGTTGCCACATTGTCCATCTTCACGGGGAAAGACACTTCCAAGGGTTAATGTCATAAAACCCGCAAACAATGAACAATTGCTGTCATCTTCTTCTCTTGCACCGTGTACCGCCTTTCAGCATCGTTCTCCTTGTAACTCTTGAAAGCTATGGGGTGTCCTTCCTGCATCAGAACTCCTCCAATTGCAATGTCTGAAGCATCGGATGTACCTCATAGGGGACACTGAAGTTGGAAAGGGCGAGTACTGGTTCTTGGCCAGTGGCCGCCTTAAGTGCTTCATATGCTTCCTTGCATTGATCCGACCATTCCCAAGTTTTGGCTTTCTTGAGAAGCTCGGTCAATGGTGATGCCTTCTTAGAGTACCACTCGATTAGTCGCCGATAATAGTTTAGCAGTCCAAGGAATAACCGTAGTTCAGGTACCTTGGTTGGTGCTTTCCATCAGGTGATTGCCGATATCTTGGCATTGTCCATTTTAAGCTTTCCTCGTCCAATGATATGTCCTAGGAACTGAACTTCCTCTGTAGCAAAGGTACACTTCTCCCGCTTCACGTATTGCTTGTTCTCCCGTAGAACTTGGAACACTTTCTGAAGGTGTCTCATGTATTCCTCCAGCGATTGAGAGTATATGACGATGTCATCCAGATAGGCTACCACAAAATGGTCCAAGTAAGGCTGGAAGATCTGGTTCATGAGAGTGCAGAATATGGCCGGAGCGTTGGTGAGTCCACACGGCAATGACCGTCCACTCGTAGGACCCATATCGAGTGACACATGCAGTCTTGGGCTCATCTCCTTCTGCAATCCGAACCTGGTGTAACCTTTATGCATGTCCATTTTGGTCTACACCATGACGCTACCCAACCTATCAAACAGGTCTGCAATCAATATGATATGATAACGATTTTTGATGGTTACCTAATTCAGTGCTCGATAGTCCACACACATCCTCAATGACCCATCATGTTTCTTTTGAAATAACACCGTGGGGCCATATGAGGCCTTTGATTGTCTCAGCATTCCGGCTGAAAGTAACTCATCGAGTTGCTTCCTCAGCTCCGCCAGTTCAGAGGGACCCACTCGGTATGGAGCAATTGTAGGTGGTTTGGCCCCAACTTCCAGCTCGATCTGATGATCCACCTCTCTTCTAGGTGGTAATTTCCTGGATAACTTAGCTGGCATCATGTCCTTATTCTCCTCAAGGACCTTCTTGATCATGGGAGGGATTACAGACACTTCTCCAAACTCGTTGTCCATCTTCAACATGGCGAGATATGTTGGCTCACCTTTCTTAATTCCTTTGTACAGTTGCATGACCAAAAGTTATATAACTCTCCATCACTTGCAACTCCACCGTGGTAATCATGCACGTCAAACCCTTCTCAAGGATGCACATTGTGCTAAAGGCAGACATTGATATCGCCGATACTTGCCTCTGATATTCAAGGCCTAGCATGTTAGAATGAGAGATTTAGATTCACCATTGGAGAATAAAGAGAGTTTTATAGAGAAGAAAATGAGAGAAAGGATTTTTTATTAATAATGAAAGAATAATTCTTCTTGCTTACATATGAAGAGTACAAGTGTTTATATAGAGAATTTACAATCCTTGTGTCCAAACACATCCTATTAGGCGCCACTTATGGTGTTTGGCTACAGGTTTATAAGCTTCTTCATACTCTCCCTTTGATTTAGAGTATTGACTTTCTTCTTCTTTCTAACACGTCATACTCTCTCTTTGTCTTAGAGTATCTACTTATTTTCTTCTTCATTTTAACATAGCACTACCTTTAATTCATCCATAGGTACAACGTAAAACTTCACCGTACCTGTCCACGCTCCAACTCCCAGCTCAACTCCATGTGCAACACCATGAAGTGGCTTGGCGGGTGCATTCACGGTCTTAATCCAACCGTCCCCCTTGGTCCATCTTAGTATGAGTCTCTTCGTCTCTTTCTCGGAGATGAAGTTATGGGTTACACCAGTATCAACCATCACTTTGGTCTCCTGCCCGTTGATGTTCACATCCACGTACATCAAGCATTTGCTTGTACTTTTGGATATTTCTGTCGCCTTTAGATTATTGAGCCGTTGTAATGACCCAATCACACTTGTCTCCTCGTGGGTACAGGCCTCTACCTGCCTGATGAGGACCGATAATGACCCCAGTTTAGGGCAATCCCTCGCAGGATGTGGCCCCTTATACACATAACAACTGCTCCTTGGAACAAAAGAGCGTTTTTTGCTTCATAGTCTTCTTGCACCGAGCTCTTCTTTTGGTTCTGAGTGTAAGTCGGTGGTGGTTGTTCTTTCCTTTCTCCACCTCCCCTTGACACCACCCTCTTTTTGTAGGGTTCCGGTTGGTTATGGGTGTAGAATTCCGAAAGGGGTTATGCTGTTGCAATGGCTTCATCTACAAACTTACACCCGTGGTTCTGCAACTCTTGCTTCGCCCACCCTTGGAGTCCATCAATGAATTGAACTCCAAGTCTTGGTCATACAAGGGTTGTAAATTTCTTAACATAGTCTCGAATATTACCTCTTTGTCGGAGTTCGCTCAGCTTCCTCTTGGCCTCATAGACCACATTCTCTGGGTATAATTGACGCTTTAGTTTCTTCTTGAACTCGTCCCATGTGTCCATCTGACACACTCCTCGTTCAATGTCTCCTTGATACCTTTGCCACCATAGCATGGCCGTATCCGTAAGGTAGCATGTGACCGACTTGATCTTTGCTATCTTGTCTCTTATACCGAGATTATTGAAGTATTGCTCCATTTGCCACAAGAAATTCTCAACTTCCTTGGCATCCCCAACCCCATCAAAACGTGAGGGCCTAGGGTAATCTACTTTATATGTGCCCGCATTGCTAGTACCTGCGTTGGCAACCACATTTTTGCATAACACAAAGTCTTCTTGCATCGCCTCGATGCTCACTCGCAACGCATGGACTGCTCCCGACACGTTTTCTTCAAATTGTTGGAATCTTGTCTCCACTCCACCAACGTTCTCTTTTATTCCTCTGATCTCAGTGAAATCCGTGCTGTCAAGCTCGGTGGTGGAGTACTCAACTCTTTCAAGTTTCTCAACCATTTTTGTCACTGTGGAGCCCAAGACTCCAAGGTTATCTCGGACCCTGCTCTTATCACATTTCTTCTTTGGAACATCAAGAGCGAAGACTTCTTATCCCCTTTCGTCCACACCATCATTCCCCACATTAGCACCTTCTTCATTGTGTCCCACCATCTCTTGATCACTTCTTTAATTTGGATCGAACTTGTCTTTGATACCACTTGTAACGGGCTTGATTTTATGGGATTAAACTGTGCGGCCCTAGACTGGTTTTGATCTAGACAAACGGTCTAGGCAGCTAACTCTCAAAGAAAACTTAGAAAATGAGAAAAACTCGGGAAACAAGAATGAAATGCTTTCAATATCTCATATATTGATAAAAATATTGGATGATTAAAAATGAGGGATCTCACCCCTGTTTATACAAAAACACCTTCAGATTGGATAGTGGATATTACTCTAATCCAACCTTTATAACAAAGATACTCATAAGTATGAGCGGATTCTTAGGGATTCCGGACGGATTCGTAGGGATCCCCGACGGATCTTTAGAGATTGAGGGCGAATTCTTAAGGAGCCAAGATATGATGAAGAATCTTCTATTCAATGAACCTGGACATCTGTTCTTGTGGCGGGCTGGACGTCCTTGTTAGGACCCAAGGTCATCTTGAATGTCCGGCCCGTGACAAAAAGGTGTGGAGAGAAGCGGTTAAGGCTGAACGCAATGCTATGGAGATCAATCACACTTGGGTTAAGGCTGATCTTCCTAAGAATAAAAATACAGTAAGCTCTAGGTGGATTTTTACCATCAAGTACAAAAACAATGGAGAGATAGAACAATATAATGCAAGGCTTTTGGCAAGAGGATTCACCCAAATATGTGGAGAGGACTATTGTGATATCTTTAGACCAGTGGCAAAACTACACACTGTAAGAGTTCTTCTTTCCTTAGCTACTAACCTTGATTGGGACTTATGGCAGATGAATGTCGAGAATGCTTTTCTATAAGCAGAGCTAAAAGGATGAGGTCTACATGACTCCTCCTCCTAGTTTAGAAAACTCAGTTGCACTAGGAAAGGTCCTAAGACTGAGGAAAACTGTATATGAACTCAAGCTGACCACACTTTCTTCACACTTCAAAGCCAATCAGGTATAGTAGTCATTCTTATATATGTGTATGATATAATCATCTCAGGGAATGACAAGGTAGAAATTCAATCTACTAAAGATTACCTTAAATCTGTTTTTGATATCAAATATTTAGGTGAACTAAAGTACTTTCTAGGGATAGAAGTGTGCCAAACTAAAGAAGGCCTCTTCTTATCACAAAGGAAGTACACTCTTGATCTTCTAACTGATGCAGGGAAGATATAAGCTAAACCAGCCAAGACTTCCCTAGAAGAAGGATATAAAGTTGAGCATGAGGGGGAGCTTGAAGATGAACCATTTGGAGAACCCAAGCTCTATAAAAAGATGATTGGTAAGTTAATCTACCAAACATTACTTGACCTGACTTGTGTTTTGCTGTGAATCAGGTCAGTCAACACATGCAACTTCCAAATATGTACCATTGGATTATAGTGGACAGAATCTTGAGATATCGAAAAGAAACACATGATCATGGCATCAGGATGGGATGCAATGGAAGCTCAGAAATCATAGGATATTGTGATGCTGATTGGGCTGGAGACATAAATGATAAAAGATTAACAACCGTCTATTGCACATTTATTGGAGGCAATCTAGTCACTTGGAAGACAAAAAAGCAGAAGGGGTCTCCTGCTCAAGTGGTGAAGCTGAATACCGAGCCATTAGAAAACTCACTACTGAGCTTATTTGGCTCAAGAGTCTTCTCCAAGAGCTAAACATAGAAGTCTTAACACCAATCACCATCCATTGTGATAATCAAGCAGCCATACACATTGCTATCAACAATGTGTTCCATGAGAGGACCAAACATATTGAAGTAGATTGTCACAAAGTCAGACAAGTAATGGAAGAAGGAACAATCTTACCATGCTACACAAGAAGCACATATCAACTTGCTGACATCTTCACCAAGACTGCAAATCTCAAAGTTTGTGAGTCCATTCTACCAAGACTTGGACTCATTAATCTCCATATCCAATGATTTCATCTAATCATGGAGTCCACCACTCTTTTTACTTTAATATGGTTTTTCCCAATAGATTTTCCATCCTAAGGTTTTTAATAAAGTGGGTCTTCATGATTCCAAGCTTAACCATTCATTCCATGGTCAAGATTGAAGAGAGTATTGGACTGAAGACAGTACCAGAGAGTAACCTTGGAACGCTCTAGGACAACTGAGGTCATAGATAACAAAGAGTAAACAAACCAAGGGGCAACTTTGAAACATATATAGGACGACGGAGGTCCTAAATCACGAAGAGTAATCAAACTAGAGAGCAACCTCGGAACGCATCTAGACGATGGATGTCCGAGACGACTACTCGAATTTGAATTTTGAAAAAGAGACGTTGGTAGCAAGATGACAAGAATGGTGTCACTATCAGATGATCATTTTCTCTGTTCTAAACGTTACTAATAACTCTACCCAGTTGCCTTGTGATGTCTTAGCCTAAATAAGTATTGTAACAAGTTCATAAAGATCTAAGGAAATATAATCATCCTTCCATACTCTATTCTCTCTCTTGTTCTTTATTCTCTCCCTTGTTTTTCACTCTAAACCCAAAAACTATTCTAAAAAAATTTCGAACTCTTATTCTCATTCCGCAAATTATAACAATTATGATTTCTCTTTGGTTTTCTCAGTGTGAGTTTAACCTTCCATGTTTTGATCTTAGGGTTTCAAAAAGTAAAGGAAGAAGAGAAAAGCAAATTGGTTGGTAACGTTTCACCAATGTAGCTTCGAGTTATAATATTATGAATGATATGATGAGCGGTGGCTTGCATAGACTATGGAAAGAAAGGTTAGACTCTGTAATTCTCTTATTACAAGTGTTATATGATTTGTTATTGTATTAAAAAATTGGCGGTTTTTTTATTGCAGACGTGTTGGGAAGCTGAGTCCATTTGCAGGGATGAAGCATCTTGACGTTGCCGATAGAACAGGTTAGTCGATACATTTGCTGAAGAATTGCCTATGGGAAATTTGAGGGAAATTTGGCTTGATCAGTGTGTTACGTACATTTTTGTTAATATTGTCCTAATTTCAGAAACTTTGACCCCAAGGAAGGCTCAGCTGTTCAGAGTCCACACAACAAAGCTCTCGCTTCCGGTTATGAAGCCACACTTGAGGATGTCACTTACCTTGCTGAGTTGTGGAAACCGAACCAAATACTGTGTTAATGGCACCAAGATCATGAAGGTAAAAAGCTAGCACCTTTTTGTTGATCTTTTATTGCTTTAGGCTCTTATATAACATGTTACAGCTGTATTTTTGCCAGGTCTATATGGAGCCCAAAGAGAGGAACAATACTGAGTACAAGCTTGAGACAATGATCGGTGTCTACTGGAAATTTACAGGGAGAGATGTAGTTTTCGGGTACCCAGTCAAAGAAGCTTGAGGAGATCAATGTTTTTGTCTAATTATTTTTTCGTCGGATAGATAGCTTTTGATTCTGTTTGGAAGTAAAACTCTTCGGAAAAGAATTTATTGTTTGTGTTAATTCGCAGTCTTCCTAAAATTTCTTTTTTAGAACAATATTTCTTCTGTTCTTTGACCATTCACAGTTTCAGAAACATTACCTCAAAAAATTTAACATCATAGTTTAATTTAATTATACAATAGTTGAAGAAAAGATTAACAGAGAATACAAAAACCTATTGTTCACTCCTGCGCTAAACATCTTCAAGTCAGATGTAGACTTTAAGTGATTCTCAGTATATGCAGCCACAAACAGAACCTATCCCATTGAAATCTCATCTGCTAAAGCATCTGTAGACATTCTTCCTTCACCTTGGAGTACAAGCAGAAGATAAAGGCCTGGTACAGAGAGAAACACGGTCGAAGCTCCACAAGGAAGATCAAAGAGATCAATTTCAAATTTGATTATGCAAATACTTTTAAAAACTTTTATTAAATTTATTTTTGATTTTTAAGAAACAGATTTGAATATCATCATTGTACAAAGAAAATTTAGAAATTTTTAATTTAGTCTCAAACAATAAAGTAATAGTAAATTTAATCTTAAAAAATACTTAAGAGACTCTAAAATTTCATGATGATCACCATCTCCATCCGGGGATTTTAAAAGTATCTTATTAAAGTTTTTTAACCATAAAAAATATTAAACAATGTTTAACCAATTTTTATGTTAAGATCCGGCTCTTATTTGAGCAATTTAAAAAGTTGTTAGAAGTACGTACTTGTAGCTCAGGGATTGGTCAATGATTTTTGAGTTTTATTAATAAAAAAAGGAAAAATAATTGAAATAAACCAAAAAAATGAAACAAATTCTTTGTCATTTACTCAGACGAACATCCAAAGAAAAATGAAATTATATTTGATTTGTTGGAGAGATGGCGATTCGAAGAACAAAAGGCCGTGAGGAATAAACGACAACACAAAGACAAACCCACATCGGATAAAATTCGACAATCGAAGAAAAAGGAGAGGTGATGGTGTCGTCGTTGGGTTTGTTGGTTAGGATTTCTCAGCTTCGAATTAGCTTATTCCTTTCTTCGTTTTTGGTTTGAGGTTCAACCATTGGAGGTAAGTTTGGAGAATTTGATTGATTGGGATTTAATATATTGGTAAAAAAATGTGAAAGTTGTGAAATATGTTGAATTGTCAAAATTATTATGCTTTTTTCACATGACTGAAGCCGTTTTAAACTTTAATTCCATTCTCACTGCACATTTGTGTTTAACTTAAACAGAATTTATTATATTTTTATTACTGTCTCTGTGTTGGTGCTTTGTCACGAAAAAACAAAGAATATATGTTTTCTTCACAAAAAAGTATGTTGGTTACTTTCATATATGTTGGTTACTTTTACATTATATATGTTATTTCAGCTTTTAGGCTATGTATTAATGTTTAAAGTTTGATGTCATGCCACCGTTTATTGCGTATCTAGTGTATCTCTAGATCATTAAAATAATAGGTAATTATTGTTGAAATGAAGAAGAAAAGAAATAGATACTCTAAGACAAAGAGAAACTATGAAGTGTGGTAGATACTCTAAACCAAAGGGAGAGTATGAATGAGCTTCTAAACCTGTAACCAAACATGCATAAGTGGTGCCTAATAGGGTATGTTTGGACACAAGGATTGTAAACTCTCTATATAAACACTTGTACTCTTCATTTGTAAGGAAGAAAATGAATCCTTTCATTATTAATAAAAATTCTTTCTCTCATTATCTTTTTTCTAAAACTCTCTCTATTCTCCAATGTTGAATCTAAATCTCTCATTCTAACATGGTATCGGAGCAGGAATCATCCATATTATCTGCAAATTATGATTAGTTTCATCAATTCTTCACAATTCTTGCACCAACCTCCCAAACCAGAGCCGCCAAGGAAACCACCGTCTTTCTCATCTACTCCGACGAAGATCATTAGTATTTCTGCAACATTTAATCAAAACGATCATCAGGTTAGAGTTTCTGATCATCCCTGCACCGGTTTCAGTCCATTTGGTGATCAGAATCAGAAGTTCTCTCCGAAGGCGTCGCGATCGTGTTCATGGCGAGTCTCCGCCATTGAAGGAGGCATAACTTCTTCAAATATTCATCAAATCGAGTAATTCCAAAGCCTAAACTCAATTAGAACTATTTGATGAATTGGGAGGTCTGTTTCACCCCTTTTCATGTTTTGATGCTTTCTTGATCAATCTCCCTCGACGTGTCTGTTTGTGACCTCTCTGGGATATTGGTAACAAACATCTTATCCCTTCTTGATTTATTTCAAATATTTGAATTTAATAAGTTAGATAAGAGTCTTGTGGAGGATTACAAGAAGTTTCATTTCAATCTGACAAGTTTTAGGCTTTAACAAAGTTTTTCTTGAAAATGGTTAAAAATCTGTTTTCTTGAAAATTGGAGGGGAAATTTGTTTTTGAGTCGGTTAGGCAGTTTAAACAACCTTTGCTTTCTGAATCATCTTTTTCTTAGAAGTAGAGAGCTGGTATAGCAGTTGGCGAGTGGTTAGAAAACGGTTGGAGTAGTTATGAACCTAGGCTCACACGTCCTTTAGTAAGTTGTTAGTGCGTGTGTATCAAGTCTTTGAGATGGTTTGTTATGTCTTTTGCAAGTGGATAACAGTAACTAGGCGGCTTTTTCTGCTCTGAAAGTAGTTCAGGTGGTCACTAGGAAGCTCATTTGTTGATACAAGGTGATCTAACAATTTTGTTTCAAGTCTTCTACAAGATTAATCATGGAGTTCAATAAACACATGCAAGTTCCAGTGATTATGTGGTCCAGAAGGATGTAAAATTAAATGAAGAGATGTTTGAAGGAAGGATAAACCTTCTAAGGAGACATATTCAAATGGTTCTACATAAGCTGCTGCTCCAAAGGAGGAGGCATTATTTGAGCATCAAAGGCGCCTAAATCAGACAAAGGAAAAGGCGCATGAAGAAAGTAGCATGAGAAGGATTGCCTAAATCATAACCAGTTCCTAAAATCAAAATGCAAATACCTAGTATCAAAGTCTTATGCATTCAGACTATTTATAAACTCTTATCCAACTATATTTTGTTGATTACATTAATGGTTGTGTGAGTTAGAATTATAGGAAATCTGGTATCTAGGTGGTTAGAAAATCATGAATTCTATTGATTTGTGTTCATGTATTTAGAAATTGTTAAAATGGGAAATTTTGAACCTGGTTTAACTAGCTGAATCATTTGTTCATGAATTGCATTGATCCTAAGGGAAGAGAACCTTGTCTTTTACTTAGAACAATAAGTTTAAGAAGGCATGTTGAATCCAAAAGTCCTTAGGCAGTGTTTAAAATTAAGTTTGGTTACTCTTAATCACTCTCTTTCACTCACTATCTTTTGTTTAGAATCTGTCTATTCTCAACAGGTTTAAAGGCTTAAGAGGGGAGTTGATGTTTTGCTTGATTATCTAACAAAGGAAAAAGAAAGCAAGTGAAAAAGGCACATCACATGGAGAAGGAGTTAGAACCAATTTGCCACTAAGAACAGCCACCACAAGGAGTGGAGAGGAAAGACTGGTGGAATGTGATGAAGCAGCACTCCGATGGAGTAAGGTGTCTTTTGGTGTGTGTATGAAGTGAAAATTAACAGAGCACACATGCTGCAAGTTCAGATCATAATCAATCACAAAGGAGGAATATTCACAAAGACTTAGTATCAAAGTCTTTGCAAAGACTATCTCTAAACCTTTTACTTATTCCTTGATTGATTAAATTTCTCATCTAGAAATGTTCATAGGATGAAAGAGTACCTAGGAAGACTATGCATTGCATTTAGAACCTAGTTGAATCCAAAATTCATCTTGACATTCATCATAATTCTCCATTATTATTCATCATTCTTCACTAATCTTATATATTCTACTTAAAATCTTATACTTTTATCTTCAATTCTCTGATTCTTCATACTTTTTAATACTTTAAATCTCTTAATCTCTAATTCTCAAGACATTTCTTATACTTAAAATCTTCTTCTTTATGTTTAAAAGATAAAGAAGACCAAGTTAAGACATACAATCTATGTGTGCTCATTCTTCCAAACTTGACTCTCATTCCCAGTGTCAAGCTTGTGGGGGGGGAAGGAAATGAGCATTCAATAGCACAAGAAGGACAAGGCCGGAACGTTCCAAGTATTGTGTAAGGACGAGGCCGGAGCGTGCCAGGTTCGTGTGAGAACGAGCTTGGATCGTGCCTGACTAGGCACGGTTTGTTCTAGGGCTGAGCGAGTCAAGTTCGGATCCTCCGGATCGTGCTAAGAACGAACCAAGCCTGGGCGAGTCGAGTCCTCCGGATTGTGCCAAGAACGACGTGTCAAGGACGAGCCAAGCGCGTTCCTGACTGGGTGCGGTTCATTCCATGCTAGACCTGATTCAAAGACTAGTTGGAACTGAATTTGGTGGCGCAAATAAGGGCATTCAAGGTGTCTGGTGCATTCAAAGGCTTTCAAGGCACAAAGAAGGATATTCAAGGAGATGTCTGGTGCATACAAGCTTTCAAGGCACAAACAAAGACATTCAAAGAGTTGTCTGGCACATTCAAGGGCTACATTCAAGGGCTTTCAAGCTGTCTGCCAAAACCAAGTACACAAGAAATCAAGAAGTGATTAAAAACAGTCATAAGCATGACTTACCCTACATCAATTAGTGGAAGCATGGTGGGAAAGTGAATTAGGAGACAAGTTTGCTCACTCTACTCAAGCTTAATTCTACAATCTTATTCTCTTGAGTTAGGCTTATTAAAAATAGAAGGTGAAGCAAAATGAAGGTGGTCAAAAGGAAATTCAAAGAATATAAGAAAAGAGAACCATGTGATCATGATGAATCCAAAGACCTTAATGTGAAGTTCTTAGAAAACCAGACTGGTCTAGATCATATCATCCAAATCTCCATCCAATCTTATAAAAGGGAAGTTAAAATCATTCTTACATTATAATGCATTGGTTTATCTTGTGAGAATTGATACATGCATGTATTTATGTACGTGATACAGGTTTAAATTCAAGGCTTTAAGGAAAGCTGGATCAAAATCACCTCTAAAACAAAGGAGTCAAAAGAAAGGGGGAGAAATGGACAGACTTTGAAGAAGCTTCAAAACAGCTATTCACAAGAAATAATCAGCAAGAACTTGTTCAAGGATCTATGGAGCTCACTATGGTAGATTTAAAGCTCACAGATTTAATAGCCAATCTGTAAGCTAAGAAGACTTCACTCTTTTTCTCTTAGTATTGGTTTTGTACCAAAGGGTTTTCCATACTAAGGTTTTTAATGAGGAAGTTCTTTAAGGTTCCAAGCTTGGTTTCTATGAACATTAAAAATCAAGCTTGAAAGTGACTGAAGAGAAGAAGGAGGAAAGTCTCTTCATCTTTGCAAGTTCAACCATTCACCCATGCTTAAACTTGAGGGGGAATGTTGAAATGAAGAAGAAAAGAAATAGATACGCTAAAACAAAGAGAGAGTATGAAGTGTGGTAGATATTCTAAACCAGAGGAAGAGTACGAAATAGCTTATAAACCTGTAACCAAACATGCATAAGTGGCGCCTAATAAGGTGTGTTTTGACACAAGGATTGTAAACTCTCTATATAAACACTTGTACTCTTCATTTGTAAGCAAGAAAATGAATCATTTCATTATTAATAGAATTCCTTTCTCTCATTCTCTTTTCTCTAAAACTCTCTCTATTCTCCAATGGTGAATCTAAATCTCTCATTCTAACAATTTTCAATGGTGTAGGTAAGTGTCAATGGATGGTATGTGTAGATATATTGAAGTGTGGCATTAAAAAATCAACCACCAAATTAACTATCTTCTATTTAAACATGTTTAGTGTAGGTTAGCAAAAAAGAATCACGATCATTCATTCCTTTTTTTCATAACACTTGTGCCATGGATCCTACAAATCCATTTAGGCAATTTCCTTCTAATTTTATGGCCTTTTTAAGTATTCAACAAGAACATGTAGAGTTGTTCTCATCTCCTATGCGTTATGAGTCAATAGAAATTCCATTGTACAAAACTATGTCTGCTGCACAACATCTGTCTGAAGAAGCACCTGATGAGCGTAGAGGTAGGAGGAAATGGACACAAATATAGGATGTTGTCGTCATAAGCTTGTGGTTAAACAAATATAGCAAAGACGCTGTGGTGGGGAACGAGCAGTAAGCTGAAACGTTTTGAAAACGCATTGCTGACTATTTTGCTCACAGTCTGGTACAGCTTTGGAATGACTGTCTCTCCGAGGATCACTTGAAGGAAGGAAAAGGGGGGGGGGAAATAGATGATGAGATGGCGATGGACTTCCCATCATAGCTATGGAATGCTCCAAAGATGTTTTGCTACTCCTTAAGGCACATGTTCGCAGCCTAGGATGGATCACGGTAGGTTAATCTACCTAGTTTGATAAATCAGTGTTCATCTGCTGAACAGAGAAGGCAAAGAAAGGCACAATCTGTGCAGAAATCAATTTTTATTGAAATTTCCAAGTTGGGTGAAAGTACAAAACATGGCTGCCTCTTTTAATATCGTAAAAATAAAAACCCTAAATCTAGAAAATCCTAATCCTAAATCAGAATGGTTTATTTAATCATAATTCTAATTAAAATCTGTTTAAATTAAGTTATTTGGTTTTTTTCCTAATCCTACTATTAATTATCTCTAATTTTAATTAAACCAACAGGCTGGTTTAATTTAAATCTTCTTTTCTACTTGGTCCACATCCATAACCATCTATAAGAGCCCATGGTGGTCGATCCTTCAGCTTCATAAGCCAGTATGGGCCCTGCTCAACCCTTATCTTGTTGGGCTCATCCTTGAGTAGGCCCAGCTCGTCCTTGCTGTCTTCATGGACCTTTTGGTCTTTATCCCTTGTATGTGACTGAGCTGAGACGTGCCTTGAATCATCAAGAATAAGTATAGCCTCTTGAAGTTGCTCTGGTGGTCGAATTAGCTTACTACGGTCCGACAGAAGGGAAATTTGACCATCTCTTGATTCAGCATGAACCAATTGAGTTTGGCACAAACAGAATGTCCATCATATCTAGTTGGTTGAGAAAAATGGTCTTGGTTGCTTGATTCATGGTTGATTTTCAAATCATTGAAGTTGAGGCTGATCAAGATCACACCACAGTCCCAAGCTCACAGGTGTAGAAAGGAGGGAGTCTAATCAATGTAAGCAACGTTGGCAGAATATTAACGATCTTGTGTGCAAGTTTGTGGACACATATGAGTCTGCAAAAATTCAAAAACCAGTGGCTGCAATGAGAATGATGTACTCAAGCTAGCTCACCAGATATTCTACAATGACCACAAACATAATTTTACTCTCAAACAAGCTTGGATGGAACTTCAAAATGATCAAAAATGGTGTGCTTCAGCTGAGGGTAACTCAAAGAGAAGGAAGGTTAACGACGGTTCTGCACAATCTTCAACAGGTAACTCCAATACTAAGGAGCACAGAATGGTTTGTCCTCAGGGAGTTAAGGCAGCTAAGGGCAAAGAGAAGAGAAGTGTGAGCTCCATAACTTCTCTGGAAAGCGCTACTTGCTATTTGACAAAGTTTCAGAGGATGTGGGAGATAAATGAGAAAGATTTGGAAATGAGTGAAAAGCTTAAGAAGATGGGACTTCTTGACAGTCTTCTAGCGAAAAAGGAGGAAAAGCTGATAATTGATATGTTAAACAGTTAGTTTTTCCTTTTAATGTGGATCGTTTTAATGTGTTTAGGTGGTTCTTTTTAATGTGTGTATGTAGACTGTTTAAATGTGTCTCAATCTATGTTGGTTTTAATCTAAGTTAGTGTAATATAAGTTGGTTTTATCTGAGTTGTTTCTTTTTAATGTGTTTAATACACTTATTATTGTTGGCGATTGTTGTTTATCTGAGTTGTTGTTATTTACACTCTGCTAATACTATGTGTTTTAATGTGTTTAATACACTTATTTACACTCTGCTAATACTATACTATTGTTGTATAGTTTATGTAAACTATATTCATACATATTTTTTGGTTGATGCAATTATCAGTATAAAACGTTTAACATTTTCTCTTTTTCAATTGTGTCAGATTTGTCGCTATATGTAATGTGACTAACTATATTATGTGAATTTATTTGTGTCTATTAATAATATCCCCATGAATGTCTCTTTTCCGCTTTGCTGTTCTGAGAATTGGGTTATGATATCATTAATGTTTGCTTAATAAAACCCTTTATGGAAGCTATTATTTAGTGACTTTAAATCCAAGCAAGCTCTATAAGTTACACTTTCAACATAGAATGTTAGTTCTATTACTAATAAAAAGTTTGTCATCTTGGTGGACATACAAATTAAGATTCAAGAACTAGGATACACCCTAGACTAAAGTAACCACAACATAACATCAATAAACATAAGAGAAATTATTATTACACTTAGGAAAACAAGACAACAAAAGAGCAGTGTAATTAGGCCTTTTATGGCATGTGATGCAAAAATCCAACACACTTTAACGTGATGTTTAATTAGATTTGGTATGGCATGTATTTTGTTTTTTATAGGCTGTGAACAAATGCATGTGGTAGTACTTTCTCTGTTTGTATGCGCATAAACAATCGTATATTGCGTTTTTATCTTTATTGTTTCTCCTATATAAACAAGAAAGGAACGCATAAGATATTTGCTTATATAAATAAGAAACGAATTTTCTCTTATACAAACATTTGTTTATATTGCTTTCTTTTATTTTGTTTGTATTTCATTCTCTATATTTCAATCTATTTGCTTTCTCTCCTCATCAAATATTATTTTTTTGCAAATGGCATCTTCTTTTCAATATGTATTTGATATAACCTATTTGAAGAAGCATTTGTGAATGTATACAATGACTATGGTGATCCGCAAAACAAGAAGAAGTCAAAGAAGAAACAAGCATATATTGAAAGGCAACGTGAACAAGGACACAACCGCTTGTGGAATGATTATTTCAGTGAAGATGCAACGTACCCTGCTTATATATTCCGACGACGTTTTAGAATGAACAAACCATTGTTCATGCACATTGTTGAGCGCCTATCCAATGAATATCCATTCTTTCAACGAAAATTGGATGCAACTGGAAGGTTTGGCCTATCGGGCTACAAAAGTGTACAACAGCGATTCGTATGATGGCATATGGATGTGCGGCTGAAGCAGGTGACGAATACCTACGCCTCGGTGATAGTACTGCGATCCGGTGTTTGGAAAATTTTGTTGAGGGTGTAATATCTTTGTTCGTAGATGTGTACTTAACAAGAACCACATCAAAGGATCTTCAACGGCTACTCAGTGTTGCAGATAAATGTGGGTTTCCCGGGATGAGAGGAAGTATCAACTGTATGCATTGGGAATGGAAGAATTGCCCCACTGCTTGGAAAGGACAATATACATGTGGATCTGGTAAATTGATAATTGTTCTAGAAGCTGTAGTGTCACATGATCTCTGGATTTGGCACGCCTTTTTGGACCTTCATGTACCTTAAACTATATCAATGTTCTTGATCGTTCACCAATTTTTTATGATACATTACAAAGTCGAGCTCCAAAAGTTAATTACTTTGTCAACGGACGCGAGTACCATTTTTTGTGTTGCTCAGGGATTGGTCCCTGATTTTTGAGTTTTCTTTTTAATAAAGAAACGGAAAAAAAATTGAAATAAACCAAAAAAACGAAATAAATTCTTTTTCGTTTACTCCAACGAACATCCGAAGCAAAATGAATATATATATGATTTGTTGGAGAGATGGTGATTCGACGAACAAAAGGCCGTAAGGAACAATCGATAACACAAGACGAAACAACATTGGATGAAATTCGACAATCGGAGAAAAAAAGGGGAGGTGATGGTGTTGTCGTCGGGTTTGTTGGTTAGGATTCCTCAGCTTCGAATTAGCTTTTTCCTTTCTACGTTCTGGGTATGAAGTTCAACCATTGGAGGTAAGTTTGGTTCTTCTTATTGATTGGCATCTATTAGTCAGTTTTGGAGAATTTGATTGATTGGGATTCAATATATTGGTAAAAAATGTGAAAATAGTGGGTTCTGTTGAATTGTCGAAATTATTAGGCTTTTTCACATGACTGAACCCGTTTTAAACTTTAATTTCATTCTCACAGCACAATTGTGTTTAACTTGAACAAAATTTATTATATTTTTATTACTGTCTCTGTGTTTGTTGTTTTGTCACGAAAGAAACAAAGAATATATGTTTTCTTCCCGAAAGAGTATGTTGGTTACTTTCATATATGTTGGTTAATTTTACATTATATATGTTACTTCAGCTTTTAGGCTATGTATTTAATGTTTATAGTTTGACTTCATGCCACCGTTTATTGTATATCTAGTGTATCTCTAGATCAATAAAATTATAGGAAATTGTCAATGGTGTAAGTAAGTGTCAATGGATGGTATGTGTAGATGTATTGAAGTGTGGTATTAAAAACTCAACCACCAAATTAACTATCTTATATTTAAACATGTTTAGTGTAGGTTAGCAAAAAGTATAACTATAATTCATTCCTTTATTCCTAACACTTGTGCCATGGATCCTACAAATCCATTTAGCCAATCTCCTTCTAATTTTATGGCCCTTTTAAGGAGTCAACAAGAACATGTAGAGTTGTTCTCATCTCCTATGTGTTATGAGTCAGTAGAAATTCTATTGTATAGTACTCAGTCTGCTGCACAACATCTGTCTGAAGAAGCACCTGATGAACGTAGAGGTAGAAGGAAATGGACACCAATACAGGATGTTGTCCTCATAAGCTCGTGGATAAACACGAGCAAAGACGCTGTGGTGGGGTACGAGCAAAAAGCTGAAGTGTTTTGGAAACGCATTGCTGACTATTTTGCTCACAGTCCCAAGCTCGCAGGTGTAGAAAGGAGGGAGTTTAATCACTGTAAGCAACGTTGGCAGAAGATTAACGATCTTGTGTTCAAGTTTGTGGGCGCATATGAGGCTGCAAAAAGTAAAAAAAAAAACAGTGTCTGCAATGAGAATGATGTACTCAAGCTAGCTCACCAGATATTCTACAATGACCACAAATAGAAATTTACTCTCGAGTATGCGTGGATGAAACTTCAAAATGATCAGAAATGGTGTGTTTCAGCTGAGGGAAACTCAAAGAGAAGGAAGGTTAACGACGGTTCTGCACAATCTTCAAAAGGTAACTTCAATGGTGAGGAGCACAAAATGGTTCGTCCTCAGGGAGTTAAGGCAGCTAAAGGCAAAGGGAATAGAAGTGTGAGCTCCACAATTTCTCTGGAAAGCGCTACTTGCTCTGTGAAAAAGTTTCAGAGGATGTGGGAGATAAAGGAGAAAAATTTGACAATGAATGAAAAGCTTGAGAAGATGGGACTTCTTGACAGTCTTCTAGTCAAAAAGGAGACTCTCACAGAGATAGAAATAGCTCTTAAGACAAGCTGATAACTGAAATGTTAAACAATTGGTTTTTCCTTTTAATGTGGATCGTTTTAATGTGTTTAGGTGGTTCTTTTTAATGTGTTTATTACACATATTTGTTGTTGGTGATTGTTGTTTATCTGAGCTGTTGTTATTTATGTTGGAATGAAGAAGAAATGATAAAAGATGAAAGCCTTTAATTCTTGTATAAATGCGTGAGTTGTCTAGGTCAAAGGGGAGTGTCTAAGGCATGTTTGGGTTCTAGTGTTATGTTATCCTTGTAGCCACTCATGTATAAGGCAATCTTTGTATCCAAACAAGCCTATACTGGATTAGTATAAATAACTTTATCCCTTCGCATTTGTAACTTAGAAACTATTATTCTCATTCTCTTAATAAAAATCATTTTTCTCTCTAAATCTCCCTAATCTCTCATTCTCTCATTCTACAAATCTCTTAATCTCATATTCGTTTATGGTATAAGAGCCAGTTTACATCAAATCTGGATTGTGCCAAGAACGACGTGTCAAGGACGAGCCAAGCGCATTCCTGACTGGGTGTGGTTCATTCCATGCTAGACCTGATTCAAAGACTAGTTGGAGCTGAATTTGGTGGCGCAAATAAGGGCATTCAAGGTGTCTGGTGCATTCAAAGGCTTTCAAGTCACAAAGAAAGATATTCAAGGAGATGTCTGGTGCATACAAAAGCTTTCAAGGCACAAACAAAGACATTAAAATAGTTGTCTGGCACATTCAAGGGAAACATTCAAGGGCTTTCAAGTTGTCTGCCAAAACCAAGTCACACAAGAAATCAAGAAGTGATTAAAAACAGTCATAAGCATGACTTACCATACATCAATTAGTGGAAGCATGGTGGGAGAGTGAATTAGGAGACAAGTTTGCTCACTCTACTCAAGCTTAATTCTACATTCTTATTCTCTTGAGTTAGGCTTATTAAAAATAGAAGGTAAAGCAAAAATGAAGGTGGTCAAAGGGAAATTCAAAGAATATAAGGAAAGAGAACCATGTGATCATGATGAATCCAAAGACCTTAATGTAAAGTTCTTAGAAAACCAGACTGGTCTAGATCATATCATCCAAATCGCCATTCACTCTTATAAAAGGGAAATTAAAATCATTCTTACATTATAATGCATTGGTTTATCTTGTGAGAATTGATACATGCATGTATTTGTGTATGTGAAACAGGTTTAAATTCAAGGCTTTAAGGAAAGCTGGATCAAAATCACCTCTAAAAGACAAGGAGTCAAAATAAAGGGGGAGAAATGGACTAGACTTTGAAGAAGCTTCAGAACAGCCACTCACAAGGAATAATCAGCAAGGTCTTGTTCAAGGATCTATAGAGCTCACTATGGTGGATTTAAAGCTCACAGATTTAATGGCTAATCCCTAAGATAAGAAGACTTCACTCTTTTTCCTTAGTATTGGTTTTGTACCAAAGGGTTTTCCATACTAAGGTTTTTAATGAGGAAGTTCTTTAAGGTTCCAAGCTTGGTTTCTATGAACATTAAAAATCAAGCTTGGAAGGGAGTGAAGAGAAGGAGGAAAGTCTCTTCATCTTCAACCATTTACCCATGCTTAAACTTGAGGGGGAGTGTTGAAATGAAGAAGAAAAGAAAAAGATACTCTAAGACAAAGAGAGAGTATGAAGTGTGGTAGATACTCTAAACCAAAGGAAGAGTATGAAAGAGCTTATAAACCTGTAACCAAACATGCATAAGTGGCGCTTAATAAGTTGTGTTTGGACACAAGGATTGTAAACTCTCTATATAAACACTTGTATTCCTCATTTGTAAGCAAGAAAATGAATCATTTAATTATTAATAAAATTCCTTTCTCTCATTCCCTTTTCTCTAAAACTCTCTCTATTCTCCAATGGTGAATCTAAATCTCTCATTCTAACAATTTTCAATGGTGTAGGTAAGTGTCAATGGATGGTATGTGTATATATATTGAAGTGTGGCATTAAAAACTCAACCACCAAATTAACTATCTTCTATTTAAACATGTTTAGTGTAGGTTAGGAAAAACGTATCACGATCATTCATTCCTGTTTTTCATAACACTTGTGTCGTGGATCCTACAAATCCATTTAGGCAATTTTCTTCTAATTTTATGGCCTTTTTAAGTATTCAACAAGAACATGTAGAGTTTTTCTCATCTCCTATGCATTATGAGTTACTAGAAATTCCATTGTACAAAACTTTGTTTGCTGCACAACATCTGTCTGAAGAAGCACCTGATGAGCGTAGAGGTAGGAGGAAATGGACACAAATATGGGATGTTGTCCTCATAAGCTTGTGGTTAAACAAATATAGCAAATACGCTGTGGTGGGGAACGAGCACTAAGCTGAAACGTTTTGAAAACGCATTGCTGACTATTTTGCTCACAGTCTGGTACAGCTTTGGAATGACTGTCTCTCCGAGGATCACTTGAAGGAAGGAAAAGGGGGGGGCAAAATAGATGATGAGATGGCGATGGACTTCTCTTCATAGCTATGGAATGCTCCAAAGATGTTTTGCTACTCCTTAAGGCACATGTTCGCCCTGTTAAGAGCCTAGGATGGATCACGGTAGGATAATCTACCTAGTTTGATAAATCAGTGTTCATCTGCTGAACAGAGAAGGCAAAGAAAGACACAATCTGTGCAGAAATCAATTTTTATTGAAATTTCCAAGTTGGGTGAAAGTACAAAACGTGGCTGCCTCTTTTAATAGCGTAAAAATAAAAACCCTAAATCTAGAAAACCCTAATCCTAAATCAGAATGGTTTAGTTAATCCTAATTCTAATTTAAATCTGTTTAAATTAAGTTACTTGGTTTTTTTCCTAATCCTACTATTAATTATCTCTAATTTTAATTAAACCAACATGGTGGTTTAATTTAAATCTTCTTTTCTACTTGGTCCACGTCCATAACCATCTATAAGAGCCCATGGTGGTCGATCCTTCAGCTTCATGAGCCAGTATGGGCCCTGCTCAACCTTTATCTTGTTGGGCTCATCCTTGAGTAGGCCCAGCTCGTCCTTGCTGTCTTCATGGGACTTTTGGGCCTTATCCCTTGTATGTGACTAAGCTGAGACGTGCCTTGAATCATCAAAAATAAGTATAGCCTCTTGAAGTTGCTCGGGTGGTCGAATTAGCTCACTACGGTCCGACAGAAGGGAAATTTGACCATCTCTTGATTCAGCATGAACCAATTGAGTTTTGCACGAACAGAATGTCCATTATATCTAGTTGGTTTAGAAAAATGGTCTTGGTTGCTTGATTCATGGTTGATTTTCAAATCTTTGAAATTGAGGCTGATCAAGATCACACCACAGTCCCAAGCTCGCAGGTGTAGAAAGGAGGGAGTCTAATCAATGTAAGCAACATTGGCAGAATATTAACGATCTTGTGTGCAAGTTAGTGGACGCATATGAGTCTGCAAAAATTCAAAAACCAGTGGCTGCAATGAGAATGATGTACTCAAGCTAGCTCACCAGATATTCTACAATGACCACAAACATAATTTTACTCTCAAACAAGCTTGGATGGAACTTCAAAATGATCAAAAATGGTGTGCTTCAGCTGAGAGTAACTCAAAGAGAAGGAAGGTTAACGACGGTTCTGCACAATCTTCAACAGGTAACTCCAATACTAAGGAGCACAGAATGGTTTGTCCTCAGGGAGTTAAGGCAGCTAAGGGCAAAGGGAAGAGAAGTGTGAGCTCCATAACTTCTCTGGAAAGCGCTACTTGCTATTTGACAAAGTTTCAGAGGATGTAGGAGATAAATGAGAAAGATTTGGAAATGAGTGAAAAGCTTAAGAAGATGGGACTTCTTGACAGTCTTCTAGCGAAAAAGGAGGAAAAGCTGATAATTGATATGTTAAACAGTTAGTTTTTCCTTTTAATGTGGATCGTTTTAATGTGTTTAGGTGGTTCTTTTTAATGTGTTTATGTAGATTGTTTAAATGTGTCTCAATCTATGTTGGTTTTAATCTAAGTTTGTTTAATATAAGTTGGTTTTATCTGAGTTGTTTCTTTTTAATGTGTTTAATACACTTATTATTGTTGGCGATTGTTGTTTATCTGAGTTGTTGTTATTTACACTCTGCTAATACTATTGTTGTATATGATGATGTTTGCAGGGCAGAACAATGACGTGCAGTACAAAAACCTGCACTACTATCAGGTATTAAACAAATCTTGGTTTCATTTCTAATCCCTTGGTTGCATAAGTCTCTATAGAACGGGAAGCTAATCTGTGTGTTTTCCCAGCTTGCGTTCTTAACAACAAGAGACATCGAGGCTATGGAGGAACTGACCTTGGTGTGTTTGAATTTTCTCTACCCGCTTTATACAGATTTCTACTAGAAATTTTCACAGGTTTGTGTTCAAGTCATGTTTTTGTTGTGATTCTGTCTTAAGAGGTGTTGGACATAACTTGCAGGATTATGGCGTCGAGTTCAACGATCATGTTTATCCCTCATTTCTGTTCTGTTGTCAATGTGGTAGCGAGTTCTGTCAGAATGTTAAGCGGAGAAGCAGTAAGTAATCATCAAAACATATCTAATCGGTAGTGATGTGATCCTAGGAAAAGATCAACCCCAAAATCAGTACAACAAGGGGATGAAGAACAGGATAAGCCATGCACAACGAGCATGAGCTCAAATTGCCAAGGGATGTGGAGCGATGGGTCGCACAAAGGTTTCAGAAAGACTTTTGATATACCGACTTATGCTCGTTTGGATATTATGCACCAAAGAGCATAAGGATTTCTTAGATGGCTCTAGTATATTACACACCAAGAGGAGATCTAAGAGAAGAACATATATTACACACTGTTCAAATGATCAAAATCTTTAAAAGAAAAAAGAAACTTCTTGATTAAAAATTTGATGGTTACAAGAGTGGCCAAAGCCAAGTTTAAATAGAGAAAAACAGTCTTGCATGCTTGGCACAAGTTCCAAGAGCATGCAGCAAATTCAAATACTACAACACTTGCATGCTCATAACAACTTCCAACAACATGCAATGACATGCAACCAGCTAATAAATACTTATTTAAATTTAAAATAAATGGTGGTTGGACTTGGGCTTAAATTCAAAAAGGCCTTAGGGATAAGTGGCCCAAATGTCTCATTAAAAATCCATCTTTGGTAAACTCAATGGGAAAACCCAAATATAGGAAAAAGCACAATTGGATCACTTGACCAATTTTCAAAATTCCAGCGTTCATTCGTTTGGGATGTCCTCTGGGTCGTCCGTGTGTTCGTCCCATGTTCGTCTTGGTCATCTGTTGGGTCATCCGACTGGTCGTTCGTTGGGTCGTCCGTATGGTCGTCCTCATTACTCATCATTACGTCCGTTGGGTCGTCTGTGCAGCGTCTGTCCGGGTTCTCCTTAGGGTCGACCATTGGGTCGTTCACATGGTCATTCATGTGACTGTCCTGTCCGTTCGTGTGTTCGTTCTGTCCGTCCGTTGAATCATCTGGCTGTTCATCCGTTGGATTGTCCGGGACGTTTGTCATAAGCTTTAGGTCGACTGGTCCGAGCTCCGGGGCGTCCTGTTGATCCATTTTCAGTTCCAGCTCATCTTGTTTGTCCTCTTCAAGCTCCGGATTATCCGTTTCCAGCTTCAGGTCATCCGGATCATTCTTAGCCCTGGTGAGGATCGCATCATCCCCTCCCACTTGTAAATGATTTGTCTTCTAATCCGAATAATCTTGAAATTGTTGCAAATCTGGTGGATTTTCTTCTGGACAGTCTTCACGATAAATGTCCCACCGTGGTTGCTAAGTATTTTCATCTTCAGTTTCTACTTTTTTATTTCCAGAAGCTCATGGTGTGTTGCCTTAGATACGGAAGGACGTTTGGTTGGACCCTTTAACTGGTTCATTAAAACGTCCTTAAGCACTTCCTTCATCTTCTTTGAAAAATCGGCAACAAAAGAGTTCATTCATTGCTCTATTATGGCTGTGATAGTTTCTTCAATATTTTTTTGTATTGAACATCCTTCTTGTTGTGCTGCTCTGATACCAAATGATGTGATCCTAGGAAAACATCAAAACCAAAATCAGCACAACAAGGGGATGAAGAACGGGATAAACCTTGCAGAACAAGCGTGAGCTCAAATTTCCAAGGGATGTGGAGCGATGGGTCGCACAAAGGCTGTGGAAAGACCTTTGATATACCGACTTATGCTCGTTTGGATATTATGCACCAAAGAGCATTAGAATTTCTTAGATGGCTCTAGGGTATTACACACCAAGAGGAGATCTAAGAGAAGAACATATATTACACACTGTTCAAATGATCAAAATCTTTAAAAGAGAAAAGAAACTTCTTGAATAAAAATTTGATGGTTACAAGAGTGGCCAAAGCCAAGCTTAAATAGAGAAAGAAAAGGTCTTGCATGCTTGACACAAGGTCCAAGAGCAAGCAAGAACATGCAGCAAATTGAAATACTACAAGGCTTGCATGCTCATAACAACTTCCAAGAACATGCAAGGACATGCAACCAGCTAATAAATGCTTATTTAAATTTAAAATAAATGGTGGTTCAACTTGGACTTGAATTCAAAAAGGCCTTAGGGATAAGTGGCCCAAATGCCTCATTAAAAATCCATCTTTGGTAATCCCAATGGGAAAAACCCAAAGATAGGGAAAAAATCACAACTGGATCACTTGACCAATTTTCAAAATTCCAGCGTTCATTCATTTGGGATGTCCCCTGGGTCGTTCGTGCATTCGTCCCGTGTTCGTCTTGGTCATCCGACTGGTCGTCCGTTGGGTCGTCCGGCTGGTCATTCGTTGGGTCGTCCGTCTGGTCGTCCTTAGTACTCATCATGACGTCCGTTGGGTCGTCCGTCCAGGTTCTCCTTAGGGTCGACCATTGGGTCATTTTCATGGTCGTCTGTGTGTCCGTCCTGTCCGTCTGTGTGTCCGTCCTATCCGTCCGTTGGGTCATCTGGCTGGTCATCCGTTGGACTGTCTGGGACGTTCGTCATAAGCTTTAGGTCGACCGGTCCAAGCTTCGGGGCGTCCTGTTGATCAATTTTCAGTTCCAGATCATCTTGTTTGTCCTCTTCAAGCTCCGGATCATCCGTTCCCAGATTCAGGTCATCCTGATCATTCTTATTCCTGGTGAGGATCGCATCAGATAGTCTTTTTCCTGTTTTGGCAGTTGAATGTTTTCCACCGGTTTTGATACATGAACTCTTAAATTTTATTGCAAGTAACAGTCAGTTCTCTGATGGGCAGAAAGCAAGAAGGCGAAGACGATAACATGAGAGCTCACAGTGGTAGTTTTGAGGATGTGTGGTGGCACAAACTCTTTTTACGAATAAATTGACATAATTTTCCAAAAAATATTTCCAAACTCTCGTGATCGGTCAACACAATCGGACCTCAATATGAGTTTTAAACTTTTTATCTATCGCAATGTCTCTAAACTATATTCATACATATTTTTGGTTGATACAATTATCAGTATAAAACGTTTAACATTTTCTCTTTTTCAATTGTGTCAGGTTTGTCGCTATATGTAATGTGACTAACTATATTATGTGAATTTATTTTTGTGTCTATTAATAATATCCCCATGAGTGTCTCTTTTCCGCTTTGTTGTTCTGAGAATTGGGTTATGATATCATTAATGTTTGCTTAATAAAACCCTTTATGGAAGCTATTATTTGGTGACTTTAAATCCAAGAAAGCTCTATAAGTTACACTTTCAACAAAAAAATGGATGCAACCGGAAGGTTTGGCCTATTGGGCTACAAAAGTGTACATCAGCGATTCGTATGATGGCATATGGATGTGCGCTGATGCAGGTGACGAATACCTACGCCTCGGTGAAAGTACTGTGATCCGGTGTTTGAAAAATTTTGTTGAGGGTGTAATATCTTTGTTCGTAGATGTGTACTTAACAAGAACCACATCAAAGGATCTTCAACGCCTACTCGATGTTACAGATAAATGTGGGTTTCCCGGGATGATTTGAAGTATCAACTGTATGCATTGGGATTGGAAGAACTGCCCCACTGCTTGGAAAGGACAATATACATGTGGATCTGGTAAACCGACAATTGTTCTAGAAGCTGTAGTGTCACATGATCTCTGGATTTGGCACGCCTTTTTGGACCTTCAGGTACCTTAAACTATATCAATGTTCTTGATCGTTCACCAGCTTTTGATGATACATTACAAAGTCGAGCTCCAAAAGTTAATTACTTTGTCAACGGACGCGAGTACCATTTTTTGTGTTGCTCAGGGATTGGTCCCTGATTTTTGAGTTTTCTTTTTAATAAAGAAACGGAAAAACAATTGAAGTAAACCAAAAAAACGAAATAAATTCTTTTTCGTTTACTCCAACAAACATCCGAAGAAAAATGAGTATATATTTGATTTGTTCGACGAACAAAAGCCGTAAGGAACAATCGATAACAGAAAGACGAAACAACATTGGATGAAATTTGACAAACGGAGAAAAAAAGGGGAGGTGATGGTGTTGTTGTCGGGTTTGTTGGTTAGAATTCCTCAGCTTCGAATTAGCTTCTTCCTTTCTACGTTCTGGGTATGAGGTTCAACCACTGGAGGTAAGTTTGGTTCTTCTTATTTGATTGGCATCTATTAGTCATTGGAGAATTTGATTGATTGGGAACAATATATTGGTAAAAAAATGTGAAAATAGTGGGTTCTGTTGAATTGTCGAAATTATTAGGCTTTTTCACATGACTGAACCCGTTTTAAACTTTAATTTCATTCTCACAGCACAATTGTGTTTAACTTGAACAAAATTTATTATATTTTTATTACTGTCTCTGTGTTTGTTGTTTTGTCACGAAAGAAACAAAGAATAGATGTTTTCTTCACGAAAGAGTATGTTGGTTATTTTTACATTATATATGTTACTTCAGCTTTTAGGCTATGTATTTAATGTTTATAGTTTGACTCCATGCCACAGTTTATTGTATATCTAGTGTATTTCTAGATCAATAAAATTATAGGTAATTGTCAATGGTGTAAGTAAGTGTCAATGGATGGTATGTGTAGATGTATTGAAGTGTGGTATTAAAAACTCAACCACCAAATTAACTATCTTCTATTTAAACATGTTTAGTGTAGGTTAGAAAAAAAGGTATAACGATCATTCATTCCTTTATTTCTAACACTTGTGCCATGGATCCTATAAATCCATTTAGCCAATCTCCTTAATTTTATGGCCCTTTTAAGTAGTCAACAAGAACATGTAAAGTTGTTCTCATCTCCTATGTGTTATGAGTCAGTAGAAATTCTATTGTATAGTACTCAGTCTGCTGCACAACATCTGTCTGAATAAGCACCTGATGAACGTAGAGGTAGAAGGAAATGGACAACAATACAGGATGTTGTCCTCATAAGCTCGTGGATAAACACGAGCAAAGACGCTGTGGTGGGGTACGAGCAAAAAGCTGAAGTGTTTTGGAAACGCATTGCTGACTATTTTGCTCACAGTCCCAAGCTCGCATGTGTAGAAAGGAGGGAGTCTAATCACTGTAACCAACGTTGGCAGAAGATTAACGATCTTGTGTTCAAGTTTGTGGGCGCATATGAGGCTGCAAAAAGTAAAAAAAAAAAACAGTGTCTGCAATGAGAATGATGTACTCAAGCTAGCTCACCAGATATTCTACAATGACCACAAATAGAAATTTACTCTCGAGTATGCCTGGATGGAACTTCAAAATGATCAGAAATGGTGTGTTTCAGCTGAGGGAAACTTAAAGAGAAGGAAGGTTAACGACGGTTCTGCACAATCTTCAAAAGGTAACTCCAATGGTGAGGAGCACACAATGGTTCGTCCTCAGGGAGTTAAGGCAGCTAAAGGCAAAGGGAAGAGAAGTGTGAGCTCCACAACTTCTCTGGAAAGCGCTACTTGCTCTTTGAAAAAGTTTCAGAGGATGTGGGAGATAAAGGAGAAAAATTTGACAATGAATGAAAAGCTTGAGAATATGGGACTTCTTGACAGTCTTCTAGTCAAAAAGCAAACTCTCACATAGATAGAAATAGCTCTTAAGACAAGCTGATAACTGAAATGTTAAACAATTAGTTTTTCCTTTTAATGTGGATCGTTTTAATGTGTTTAGGTGATTCTTTTTAATGTGTTTATGTAGACTTTTTTAATGTGTTTTAATCTATGTTAGTTTTAATCAAAGTTAGTTTAAATCTAAGTTGGTTTTATCTGAGTTGGTTCTTTTTAATGTGTTTATTACACATATTTGTTGTTGGCGATTGTTGTTTATCTGAGTTGTTGTTATTTATGTTGGAATGAAGAAGAAATGATGAAAGATGAAAGCCTTTAATTCTTATAAAAATGCGTGAGTTGTCTAGGTCAAAGGGGAGTGTCTAAGGCTTGTTTGTGTTCTAGTGTTATGTTATCCTTGTAGCCACTCATGTATAAGGCAATCTTTGTATCCAAACAAATCTATACTAGATTAATATAAATAACTTTCTCCCTTCTCATTGTAACTTAGAAACTATTATTCTCATTCTCTTAGTAAAATCATTTTTCTCTTTAAATCTCCCTAATCTCTCATTCTCTCATTCTACAAATCTCTTAATCTCATATTCGTTTATGGTATAAGAGCCAGGTTACATCAAATCTGGGTAAAATTCACCAGTAAATCTTTGAATCAAGAAGAAATCTTCTTCATCTCAATATGTTCTTCAGTTCTATTTCGTCTGTCATCTTGGATCGCAAATTCCGGCTAAACCACGGCAGATTTTGACGATCTGCATTTTCTCAATTTTTCTTCGGCGAGTTTTGAAGCAACGCCAATTGAATTTGCATCATTTGGTCATGGGAATTGAAAGATACGAATTTTCTTGTTTCGGACCTCTGCGAGTGCCTCCGCCGCGAACCTCCGTGTTCCTATGATCATTCCGTCGTCAAATCTTCATCAAATCGTGATTTTCAAAATCCTAAACTCAATCCCTTCTAGTCTATATTTTGTTTAAAGAAATCAGAACTCAATTCTCTTATGTTTGAAGGAATTTCTTGAAATGTTTCTCAAAGACGTCAGAAATCGCCTCTCACAAGAATCTGGTGATACAATTCTAATCTTTTCTCAGTTTTCTTTAAATCTTTGAATCTTAAAAGTTAGATAAATATCTTGTGAGGGTCTCCACGAAATTTGGTTTCAATCTGACCGGTTTAAGTCTTCAAGATTGATTTTCTTGATTTCCTTTTTAATCTTTGAAATTTTGAAAAATGAGGGAATCTTAAATTTTTAGGATTGGTTTATTAATAAAATTTGAAATTTGTACTGAATCTTTATTGTTGATAAGGATAAGGACTGTTATTAGTTAATCTTGTTGGTTGAATTCGGTTGAAGGTTGTTGAAGTTGGTTGTTGAAATCGCTTGTAATCACGCACATGTGCTTACCTTGGCGTGTCTGTGTCCTTGGCGTGTCCGTGTCCTTGTCCGTGCTCCTTTATTTTTGGCTGTGTATGTGTACCGTGTCCATGTGTACTTACTTCAACTCGGTAACACGGCCCACTGTCTACTAGTCACACAACACGCCCGTCCCGACCAACAGCTCACGTCCCAACCAACTACTCACGTCCCGACCGGCTATCATGTTCCGACCGAGCAAGAACCATCTTTGACAATTTGTAAGCATGGAAATTCAAGCTACATTCAGAGCTCCAGTTATTCTACTTGGAGCAAATTACCTCTTGTGGTCTAGGACCATGAAAACCACATTAGGTGGTAAAGACTTTTGGAACCATATTTCAACCAATGGCCTTGAAGAAAATGAAGTGGCTGAAGTTAGTGATGCTGTGGCTGCTCAATCCAAATGGTATCAAGAAGACCAGTTGGTACTCTCTATACTTCAAAATAATCTTGCTAGTGATCTCTTAGAAGCTTATTCTTTTTCTGAGAATGCTAAGAAACTTTGTGACACTTTGCAAAAGGTGTATGGAAACACCACTAACCTCTTAAGAATTTTTGAGGTGAAAAGGCTTTCAATGAATTGAAACAGGGGGATGCAGAATTCACAAAGAACTATGGCTCATTTAGAGTATTGTAGGCTGAGCTAGAGATGCTAATGCCAGTCACCATTGATCCAATTGTTCTCCTTGAAAGGAAAGAACAAGATAAGGTGTTTGGGTTACTATTAATTCTTAATACTACTTACTCAGATCTTATTAAGAATATTCTCAGGTCTAATAAGCTTCCTAGCTTGGAAGATTTTTGTGCTCAAATCCAAAAGGAGCAAGGATCTCATGGACTATTTGCCAACAAGGCTGAATTGGTGGCTGCACACAAGAGCTTCTTCAAATAAGCAACAACAAATGAATCTAGGAAGATGAGACAAACTTGTGACCATTGCAAAGGAGTGGCCATACAAAGAAGGAGTGTTGGATACTCCATCCTGAGCTGAAGCCAAGCTGGACTCCTCGGCCACAACAACCCACGGCCAGCCACACGCAACTGCAAGCTCACGGCCATGGCATGTACCAACCGCCGGTTCCTTCAAAAGCGTGTAGAAGCTCATTTCTTCACTCTGCCTCAACTAGTGTCATGTCTACAGCATCTGAATTTGTGACAAAATCCGAACTAGAAGCTCTCCTCAAAGCAATTAAGGATGGTAATGTGTTGGGTAAAATTTTTCATGTTTCTTTTCAAACTTCTTTCACTCCTAATGCCTCTAAATCATTGGTTGTTGATTTTGGTGCTTCTCACCATATGATTAGTGATCTAGGATTGATAGAGAATATAGAACCTGCGTTAGGTAATATTGTCATTGCTAATGGAATTAAAGTACCAATTAAAGGCATATGAAAACTTAAGTTGTTTGATAAAGATCTAAAATGTTTTACATGCCTTCTTTTACTTCTAATTTGCTTTCAGTTAAAAGAGCCACTAATGATTTAAATTGTCAAGCTATCTTTGGTCCTAATGATTTCTAATTTCAGGATATTGAGACTAGTAGAAGATTTAGACAAGGAACCACAAAAGATGACTTGTATGTGCTTGAAGACATGACTAAGGCTAGTGGGCTAGAAACGGCTGTTCATGCTATCTATTTTAGTAATGATTCTGATCTTTGGCATGCTATATTAGGACATCCAAATCCTAAAGCACTTTAACTGATTGTTGTATACTTGGAAAGCATTGCAAAACAGTTTTTTGAAAAATCTTTGCATACTTACGATAACTGTTTTGAGTTGGTGCATTCTGATGTTTGGACATCTCCATTCCCATCTAGAGAAAACCATAAGTATTTTGTGACATCTATTGATGAAAAGTCCAAATATACTTGAGTTACTTTTCTTAATTCTAAAGATAGAATATTTGATGCATTTTTAAATTTTCAAGCATATGTTACTAATCAATACAATGCAAGTATTAAATGCTTTAGAACAGATAATGGAGGAGAATACACTAGCACCAGACTGCAACAACACTTGGCCAAGCATGACATTGAACATCAAACCAGCTGTCCTTACATTCCACAACAAAATGGAGTGACTGAAAGGAAGAATAAGCATTTGATGGAAGTTGTGAGAACAATGATGTTCCACATGAAAGTTCCCAAAAGATTTTGGGGGGGATGCTCTTGTAGCTGCATGCTACTTGATTAATAGGACTCCTACAAAAGTCCTAGATGACTTGTCTCCATTTGAGGTACTAAACAAAACTAGACCTAATATTGACCACTTAAGAGTTTTTAGTTGTGTTTGTTTTGTATTAGTTCCAAGGGAGGAAAGGAACAAGCTGGACCCAAAGAGTACCAAAGTTATGTTCATTGGGTATCCCTCTACCCAGAAAGGATACAAATGCTATAATCCAGAGACTAGAAGAGTCTTGGTATCCATAGATGTCAAATTCCAAGAATCCAAAGGTTTTTATGAAGAAGGAACTTGGGATCAATTCAAGGACATCTCCACAACAATATCAGACCAAGCTGAGAACTTGAGGAGGCTCTTGTAGAGCATTGATATAGTTTCACCTCAGGATCAGCAGCCCATGGCCATGGCTCCTCAGCCTGTACCAGCTGTGTCCAGTCCCAGCCAGTCTGCCGCGGCACAGCCAACCGAGCCGCGGCCATTCACCCCGTCCGGCCCTTCCATCCATCCGCAGCATGGTACCTTCAGTTATCCTGGCCTTCCTCCTCTTGAAAATGGGGGGGGGGAGAGACATCTACTCATTTCCAACAAGACTCAGTAGGAGATGAATCAATTCTAGTCTCAGCTTCCAAAAGATCAAGAGTTGTACCCACTCTTATTGAAGCTTTAGGTGAAGTGGAGGATCCTATCCAAGAAGCTCCACCTACAGTCCTAAGAAGGAGCACAAGATAAAGAAAACCACTAGTGTTCTACAATGGGAATGTTGTGGTTCATAATGATCAGGGAGATTATAATATTGCTTACTTACCTACTAATCATGTTGCTTTCATTTTTAGTCTTGATAAGGAACAGATTCCAAAGACATATGAGGAAGCTATGACTAAGAAAGAATGGAGGGAAGCTATCCTAGCTGAGAAACAAGCTATAGAAAGGAATGGTACCTATGCTCCAGCCACCTTACCTAAAGGAAAAAGGGTTGTGTGTTCTAAGTGGATTTTTACCATTAAATACAAAAGCAATGGTGAGATTGATAGATATAAACCTTGGTTGGTGGCTAGATGTTTTAGTCAGACATATGGTGAAGATTATAGGGATACCTTTGCACCAGTAGTTAAGTTTCATTCTGTTAATGTTGTTCTTTCACTTGCTACTAACCTTTATTGGGAGTTATGGCAAATGGATGTTAAGAATACATTCTTACAAGGTGAACTAGAAGAAGAGGTAAACATGACACCTCCGCCAGATCTAGAGGAGGAGCTAGGAGGCGGCAACATACTTAGGCTGAGGAATGTCGTCTATGGCCTTAAAAAATCTCCAAGAGCTTGGTACCACAAGCTAAGTGTAACCTTGATGGATTAAGGTTTTAAAAGATCTGAAGTTGAACATACTCTTTTTACACTAAAGAGTAAGGAATGTATTATGGTAATTCTCATTTATGTAGATGATATAATCATATTTGGTAGTGATAGTGTTGGTATTGCATCTATAAAAAAATATTTGAAGAGTGTCTTTGATATTAAGGATCTAGGAGAACTTAAATACTTCTTAGGAATTGAAATGTGTAGGTTCAAGGAAAGTCTCTTTTTATCTCAAAGGAAATATGTTTTAGATTTACTAACCTCTACAGGTATGATGGAAGCTAAACCATCCAAAACACCCTTAGAAGAAGATTATAAAATCGGAACTAAGGGGGAGATAGAGAAGGAAATTGATTTTCATGATCCTAAGCTCTATATGAAAGTGGTTGATAATCTTATTTATCTAACCATCACTAGACCATATTTATGTTTTGCTGTGAATCAGGTATCTCAACACATGCAAGATCCAAAGATGACACATTGGGAGATGGCAAACCGAATTTCGAGATATCTAAAAGGCACTCATGAACAAGGAATATGGATGGGTTGCAATAGAAATACAAATGTGGTTGTTTATTGTGATGCAGATTGGACAGGAGAACGGGAGGATAGGAGAAGTACCACAGGCTATTGTACTTTCATAGGAGGGAACCTTGTGACTTGGAAAACCAAGAAGCAAAAAGTGGTGTCATGCTCTAGTGCAGAATCAGAATATAGAGCCATGAGGAAGCTTACAACTGAATGCATTTGGCTGAGGCAAATTCTTGAGGATCTGGCCGTGAAGTGTGATGAACCTATCACCATCCATTGTGACAATCAGGCTGCTATACACATTGCTTCCAACTCTGTGTTTCATGAAAGGACCAAGCATATAGAAGTAGACTGCCACAAAGTAAGAGAAGCTATTGGAAAAGGAATCATCTTGCCTTGCTATACAAGAAGTGAGTATCAACTAGCTGATGTGTTAACCAAGGCAACAACTCTGAATAATCACGCCTCCATCTATCCAAGGCTTGACCTTATGACCATTCCACAACAATGATCCCAATATGGAGTGTTATACTCTTTTTCCTTAAAAAAGGTTTTGTCCCAATCGGTTTTCCTTCTTTAGGTTTTTAATAAGGTAATGCTTCTTGGTTTCAAGCTTAGGCATTCTCCATGTTTTAAGCTTGAGGGGGAGTGTTGGAATGAAGAAGAAATGATGAAAGATGAAAGCCTTGAATTTTTGTATAAGGCGTGAGTGGTCTAGGTCAAGGAGAGTGTCTAAGGCTTGTTTGTGTTCTAGTGTTATGTTATCCTTGTAGCCATTCATGTATAAAGCAATCATTGTATCCAAACAAGCCTATACTAGATTAGTATAAATAACTTTCTCTCTTCTCATTTGTAACTTAGAAACTATTATTCTCATTTTCTTAATAAAATCATTCTTCTCTCTAAATGTCTCTAATCTCTCATTCTCTCATTCTACAAATCTCTTAATCTCATATTCTTTCAATTTATACTCTTATAATACTATTATTGTAGATGATAATGTTTGCAGGGCAGAACAATGACGTGCAGAACAAAAACCTGCACTACTATGAGGTATTAAACAAATCATGGTTTCATTTCTAATCCCTTGGTTGCATAAGTCGCTATAGATAGAACGGGAAGCTAATCTGTAAGTTTTTCCAGCTTGCGTTCTTCACAACAAGAGACACTGAGGCTATGGAGGAACTGACCTGGGTGTGTTCAAGTCATGTTTTGTTGTGATTCTTTCTTAAGAGGTGTTGGACATAACTTGCAGGATTATGGCGTCGAGTTCAACGATCATGTTTATCCCACACTTCCGTTCCTTTGTCAATGTAATAGCGAGTTCTGTCGGAATGTTAAGCAGATAAGCAGTAAGTAATCATCAAAAGATTTCTAATCGATAGTCTCTTTTCTTGGTTTTGGCTGTTGAATGTTTTCCACCAGTTTCTATACATGAGCTCTTGACTTTTCTTGCAAGTAACTGTCAGTTTTATGATCGTGCAAAAAGCAAGAAAGCGAAGAAGACAGCATGTGATCTCACAGTGGTAGTTTTTGAGTTTGTGTGGTGGCCCAAACTCTTTTTGCTAATGAATTGACATAATTTTCCAAAACAAAATTCAAAACTCTTGTGATCGGTCAACACAAAATGTCGGACCTCAAGTTGAGTTTTAAACTTTTTATCTTCTCGCAATATCTTTTAACTATATTCATATATATTTTTTGGTTGATGCAATTATTAGTATAAAACGTTTATCATTCTCTCTTTTTTCAATGTGTCTGATTTTTCTCTATATGCAATGTGACTAACTATATTATGTGAATTTATTTTTGTGTCTATTAATAATGTCTCCATGAGTGTCTCTTTTCCGCTTTGCTATTCTGAGAATTGGGTTATGATATCATTAATGTTTGCTTAATAAAACCCTTTATGGAAACTATTATTTGGTGACGTTAAATCCAAGCAAGCTCCATAAGTTACACTTTCAACATAGAACTTTAGTTTTATTAGTCATAAAAAGTTTGTCATCTTGGTCATGCAAATTAATATTCAAGAACTAGAATACGCCCTAGACTAAAGTAACCACAACATAATATCAATAAACAGAAGAGAAATTATTATTACATTTAGGAAAACAAGACAATAAAAGAGCAGTGTAATTTTGCCTTTTATGGCATGTGATGCAAAAATCCAACACAATTTAACTTGATGTTTAATAAATTTTGGAATGACATGTATTTTGTTGTTTTATAGGCTGTGAACAAATGCATGTGGTAGTACTTTATCTGTTTATATACGCATAAACGACCATATATTGCTTTCTCATCTTTATTGCCTCTCCTATATAAACAATAAAGGAACACATATGACATTTGCTTATATAAATAAGAAACAAATTCTCTCTCATACAAACATTTGTTTATATTGCTTTCTCTTCTTTTGCTTGTATTTCATTCTATATATTTCCATCTATTTGCTTTCTCTCCTCATCAAATATTTTTTTTTGCAAATGGCATCTTCTTTTCAAGATGTGTTTGATATCACCTACTTGAAGAAGCATTTGTGAATGTATACAATGACTATGGTGATCTGCAAAACAAAACGAAGTCAATGAAGATACGAGCATATATTGAAAGGCAACGTGAACAATGAAACAACCGCTTGTGGAATGATTATTTCAGTGAAGGTGCAACTTACCGTGCTTCTATATTCCGACGACGTTTTAGAATGAACAAACCATTGTTCATGCACATTGTTGAACGCCTATCCAATGAACATCCATTCTTTCAACAAAAAATAGATGCAACCGGAAGGTTTGGCCTATCAGGACTACAAAAGTGTACAGCAGCGATTCATATGATGGCATATGGATGTGCGGCTGACACAGGTGACGAATACCTACGCCTCGGTGAAAGTACTGTGATCCTGTGTTTGGAAAATTTTATTGAGGGTGTAATATCTTTATTCGGAGATGTGTACTTAAGAAGACCCACATCAGAGTATCTTCAAAGGCTACTCGATGTTGCAGATAAATGCGGGTTTCCCGGGATGATAGGAAGTATCGACTGTATGCATTGGGAGTGGAAGAATTGCCCCACTACTTGGAAAGGACAATATACACGTGGATCTGGGAAACCGACAATTGTTCTAGAAGCTGTAGCGTCACATGATCTCTATATTATAAACGCTTTTTTGGACCTCCAGGTACCTTAAATGATATCAAGTGTTTGATGATATATTACAAGGTTGAGCTCCAAAAGTTAATTACTTTGTCAACTGACGCGAGTACCATTTGGCTTACTATCTAACAGATGATATTTATCCGATTTTATCCAATCAATTTCGATTCCACAAGGTCCAAAACATCATTATTTGCTACATGTCAAGAATCTATCCGAAAAGATGTCGAGCGTGCTTTTGGATAATTGCAAGCATGTTTTGCAATTATCAAAAATTCAGGTCTTATTTGGGATAAAGTATAAATAGGAAAGATTATGAAAGCAAGTATCATACTACACAATATGATAATAGAAGACGAACAAGATGGATATACTCAGTTTGATGCATCAGAATTCCAACAAGGAGACGACCATATTCTACTGATATGCCAACAAATATCAGCAACATGATGGCGATTCAAAATCAAATTCGTGATAGAACGATTCATCAACAATTGAAAGCTGATTTAGTTGAACATATATGACAGAAATTTGGACAAAATCTAGATTATAACTACAAGTTTTTTCCGTTATGATTTACAAATCTATAATTTGTAATATCTGTTTAAATTTTTATAAAATTTCATGTATTTCATATTTCTTTTAATGTAATTACACAAATAAATTAAATTTACATTAATTTTTTTAAAAAAAATATTCATTAAGAACATATGAAATTATATATATATATCTCTTAATAAGTTTTCTAAATTAAAAACATATGAAATTTATTTATTAAATATCGGTAAGAATTCCTAAAAAGATTCTACCATTGGAGATTCAAACAGCATATAGAAGACATATGTGGGGACACGTGGCAAGATGCTAAAGAACGATAAAAAGAAGTTGGGGGAGGAATCAAGAAAAACATTATTTTTCTTGCCATACGAGAGTCAGGCCAGTAACCAGAGCCCAACAAAGGAGATAATCCAAAGAAATCAAGCTGAATAATGAAGATCACCATATGGGCCGAAAAAAAGAGAAAAAGACTTTTCTACAAAACGCATCTGGATACAAGGAACATGGAGGAGATTCTACCTAAGTGCGTGCCAGTGAATGATGCCACAAATGAGAGGATAAATCTCGTGAAGAATGAGAAAGCCCAATTCGAAGAGAAGAATATTTTCAAAAAAAAATATGACTGGCTAAAATTGGAAATTAGAAGTGCGTCTGTAGTGAAACTGAGAGCAAGAAAAAGACCAAGCTTGAGCAAGCACCGACTGGAGAGCTGTGTCGAGAGGTTAACTCCCTTGAAGAAGACAACAAGATTCTTCTGACAACCACTTGGAAAAAGACATTTTTCAAGAAAAAAGGTTAAGAATGAAAATATCTTGTATAAAAAACCTTCCACCATGTCTTGCTCACAAATCCGATCGTCCACAATCTACAGTGCAAAACATCGATTTCACCAACAAAAGCAGCCATGAATTTCTCCACGAGGTCACCCCCATATATAATACCGACATCACATAATTGGATTCCTTTATGGCACCTCCTTTGTGGATCAGCCTGATAGTTAGCGGTCGGAACCAAATATAGCAACCCCATCACACGGTTCGGTTTGCTGTAGTGGGGCCTTGGTTTGACACCCCGTTGCAGATCATTATGGAATTCAGTTACACAGCCATAAGACCAGCACCCCCTCTGCGAATCGGCCTGATAACTTGTAAGCATTCAAGGAAAGGTAAAGCAGCTCTAGGTCAGCACCTCGTTTGCAAAATTTATCATGAAAGACGCTATGTTTGATGGACAACACCCCCTCTGTGGATCAGTTAGATTGTCAGGATCATTCGACACTTAACATGATTTCAGCACTTGTCCAATGAATTATTATATCCCATGCGAATTTTTTTTTGATGTTTTTACATATTTTTTATAATATTATAAATAAATAAACAATTATTTTTTAAAAAATCTAATTTCATAAACTATATACTACCAAAAAAATATAGTCTTTTTTGCAATTTTGTCGTAAAATCATTCATCAAATTCATATAGTCAAGATCTTTAATCATACTTGTCTAGATTAATAGCAAAGCTAGCCCATTCAGTTTCTCTTGTAACATAGTAGATCGTAAATAATTATTTATAAATTTTAGTTTTGAAAAAATTTTTGTGGTAGCAACTGAAACTGAAATGTTTAACAATATGCAATAATCGACTCATCCATATATCCACCGTCAAAATCACAAGCTAAAAGCATAACTGTAAATTCACCTTTTTGGGATCCAGTTGTGCGATCCAAACACTATTTCTTCCTTCTTTTTGTTACACACACTCCTTTTATTGACTTTCTTCATTCTTTTGGAAAGCCATTGCAAACACCTTACGATAACTCGGTTTTAACATTGTTGTTTTGCAGAAGATCAGTAACTTTAAAACGAGAAATTTTGTAAACATTCTTTCAATAATCTTTAAAACAATTATGTTCGCCAAATACATATAGAAAACACATAATGGATCAAGTGTGATGTATTCATTGTTCTTCACTCCGACATCTTTCTGCTTTCAACATAGAAAAAAACCAGTTGGTCACAAAAGAACCAAACATGTTGGTTTTTGTTTTCCTTCATCCGAGATGAGATAATTTGTACAATCGCCATTAAGCATGTTTTTACAAAATCGCAACTTACGGACATATTGATCTAGACCTTAGGACATAAAGGATTTTGACATCTTTTTGACCAAGTTGGGTGTGTGTAATCCCCACACTCCACTCCAACTCCACGAAGGGTGCCCTAGTGGGCCTCAACGATATATATTTTATTAGGGGATTTTAACCGTTTCTTAACATAATTTCTTAACAGTTTTTAAATTAAAATAAATAGAAAAAATTGAGTTTCTTAAGATACAGTATTTTAATTAAGAGTTTTAAGAACCAGATTTTAGTGAGTTTTTTAAATTTTATTAATAAAATATTTTTAAGAAACATTGAAATGCTCTTAGATTAAACGGTTGTAATGACAACATACTTTTGTATAAAGTATTACGTTTCCATAATATCAAGACAAGAAAATCCTTTACAATTTCTAAGGTTTCTTGACACTTCAGACTGACACGGTGTTGTTAACACGTATTAAGTATTAGCATATACAGAACTGCTAAAAAAATTAAACCTAGTCAAAAATTATGATTTAGTGATTACTCTTATCTGGTGAAAATCCACTATGCTTTGACCCGAAATCCACGGTTCGCGTACACGTGCATAGTGGCGAAGTACCTTACCCACTGATAGAAAATATAAAAGAATTGCTAAAAATGGTAAACCTCGTCATAAAACTTTGTTAGTGGAATAAAAGATTCTGAAATGCTAGAAGACTAAAAACCATAACCATCGACGTACACATCACAAATCCACAACCGTGTTTTAATCACCAGAAAGTCAAACGTGACAACATGGAATGTTAATTAACATTAGATTATAGTTTTGTTGTTATTACATTGGATGTTAAATGAAGGTCCATAACCTGAATCTTTGTTCTTATTGAATCGAATGCTATTGACAAATAATATTTGATGTTAGAAATAAAAAGGTTTTTATTGGCTCAATTCATCGCGCCATTAAGAATATCATATAAATGTGTATTCTATCAATATTGGAAAATAGTATTGAACTTCATGGAAAATTGATGTTGTCAAATACCCATCTCGATCCCCATCCATTCCTTTCCGCAGCATTTGCATTTGGAGTCCTGGGCCTTAGAATATTTATAAAGAATTTTTTCTCCATTTATAGAAAACCAATTTGAAAACTTTTATTTGGCATTTTTATTTGATTTTAGCTTTGATTAATTTTTTTAATTAATCTTAGTTTTAAAAAAATAATTATATTATTATTTTTATTTATTTGAGTAAATTTAAACGGATTTGGATCCGACGTATAACAGACTTGCATACACACCGAAACAAAATTTATTCGTATGGATGCTATGGAAGAAGAGTATCCCATAATTAGACCAATTCAATCCGCCTAGCAAATTAAATATCAAAATAAACCCAATAAAAGCTAGAGTCTAGAGTTAGTAATAATGTATCTTAGAGAGTTGACTTAGAGAGGTAACTTTACGTATCTTAGAGAGTTGACTTAACGATAAACCTCTGAAGTTTTCTTTTATAAGAAAGTAATGTATGTGCTTGTGTCGGTGTATATACACAGGAATTATTAAATATGATTTCTACAAAATATTCCAACTTGCCAAGCATGCTTGGTTTCTATAAAAAGAGGTCAGATGAGAGGATACAATAACTCATTTCCCAAGAGAAGTCAAAGCAATGAAGGGAGATCTAAAGCGCATCAATGGGTTGTACGTTGGATTTGTGCTAACTCTCTATGCGTGTACTGTCATTGTACAAATCGAAGCAGCGTCGGAAACAAAGACATGTTTCCGAAAGAAGAGTCCATGCTTCCTTAAGAAGCAGACTTGCCCAAAGCAGTGCCCTTCGTTTTCCCCTCCCAAAGGTAGCTCCAAGGCATGCGTCGTCGATTGCTTTAACCCCATATGCAAAGCCACTTGCCGAAGTAAGTAAGAAAATATGACCTACTTTACTTTTAATGGATGCTGTTCAATCTGGATACCGGCTTGAACTTTCTGAACTTTGGTTTATGAATAATAAATACTTAAAAGTAAAATCTGATCTGAAATAGATAGTTTGGTAAGGTTTTGGTTTCGGTTCTGATTCACGTATTTAGTCAAACATACTTTATTTTTTATATTCTTTTCTAAAATTGTTTTAAAATGTCTTTTTTTTGTTTGGTTAGGATTCGGATTCTGATTCAGTTTTTCACATATAGAAAAATGAATCATTTTAAACCATATTAAGATATGAATTGGCACGACATGGGATCGGTTTATCCTGATCGAACATATCTTTCATAATCCATTTCTTTAAAACCATGTCCTAACGAATGATAGCTAATCATATTATCTAACAGATAGAAAGCCTAATTGCAACGGCAAAGGATCAGCATGCTTAGACCCACGATTCATTGGTGGCGACGGCATCGTCTTCTATTTTCACGGCAAACGCAATGAGCATTTCGCACTCGTCTCTGACATTGACCTTCAAGTCAATGCAGGTTTCATTGGTCTCAGACCCTCTGGGCGGAGCAGAGACTTCACCTGGATCCAATCTTTGGGTCTTATCTTCGGTCCCAACAACCAAACCTTCTCACTGGAGGCCGAAAAGGCTGCAAAATGGGACCACCAAGTGGACCATCTCAGTTTTTCCTTCGAGGGAAAAGAAATTTCTTTACCAAAAGGGGATTCGTCGGTCTGGAGCCCTCCGGGAAGCTATATAAAAATCGAGAGAACTTCAGACAGAGACTCCGTCCTGGTCACATTACCAGATATTGCCGAGATTTGGGTAAATGTGGTTCCAGTTACAAAGGAAGATGACATGATACATAAATACGGGAGACCTGAAAATGATTGTTTTGCACATCTCGAAGTTCAGTTCCGGTTCTTGAGGTTGTCCCCGAACGTGGAAGGTGTTTTAGGAAGAACATACAGAGAGGATTTCCAGAATCCGGCGAAACCAGGCGTGGCTAGGCCAATCGTCGGTGGGGAAGATAGATACAGAACATCGTCGCTTCTTGATACAAGTTGTAATGCTTGTGTTTACTCCGATGGCTCTAGAAGATTCGACAAGATGGAGCCATTGTCGCTGAACCAAAACACTGTTGATTGCACCGGAGGATCGAGCAGTGGTGTTGGAATCTTCTGCAGAAAATAAATACCATGTTTAATAATTTGTATAAAAGAATAATCGAAGCGTAATGTGGATGGTGTTTATCACAGTTTTTTTTTTGTGTTGTATTTTTTTTATTTGGCCAAAAATTGTATTAGCTCTGTACTTCAGATTTTGTTGTCTGAATTGAATAATATTTTTAATTTTTCGAAAAAGATACCATTGGGTTTTGTATACACTAAAATTCAAATCTAAAAATATATTACCAACATGTTGAAATGAAGAAGAGAAAAAATGGTTTTAGACAAAGAAGAGATTATAAGTGTTAGAAATAATAAGTGAGTAAATACTCTAAACCAAAGAGAGAGTATGAAAGAGCTTTTAAATATATAACCAATCAAGGGCATTAGATGTCTAATAGAGAGTGTTTGGACACAAAGATTGTAAACTTTATATATAAAAATATGTACTCTTCATTTGTAAAAAAAAGAAATAATTCTCTTATTATGAATAAATAATTCCTTTCTCTCATTCTCTTGCATCTAAAACTCTCTCTCTATTCTCTTGATCAATGGTGAATCTAAATCTATCATTATTTTACGGTATCAGAGCCAGATTGCATCAAATCTGGGTAAATTTCATCATTCATTCATTGATTCAAGAAGAAATCATCTTCTTCTTCATATTCTTCTTGTTTGATTTCGAACATCATCTTGTAACTTAGATTCCGGCCAAACCACGACTCGTTTTGACAATCTTCTTTCTGTGGATTGTACATCGGCGAGTTCTGAAGCCACTCCACTTTGAATTGCATCATTTTACCCAGGGAATAAAAAGTTACGAATTTTCTTGCAAAGAACCTTCGCGAGTGCCTCCTCCGCGAACCTCCGTGTTTCCCAGGTCATTCCTACGTCTTCTTCATCAAATCGAGTTTTTATAAATTCTAAACTCAAGCCCTTTGAGTCTAGTTTCTGTTTAAAGAAAGCAGATCTCGATTCCATTTAGTGTGAAGGATTTTATTGAAGTTTTCCTCAGACACGTTCAAAATCGCACATAACAAGATCCTGGTGATAAAATTCTAATCCTTTCTCAGTTTTCTTTAATTCTTTGAATCTGGAAATTTAAATAAGTATCTTGTGAGAATCTCCACGAAGTTTGGTTTTAATCAGAAGGGTTTAATTCTTCAAGATTGATTTTCTTGATTTCTTTATCAAACTTGAAAATTCTGAAAAATGAGGAAACTTGAAATTTTTGGATTGGTTTAGTAATAAAATTGAAAATTATATTTTTTGATCTTGGTTTTGAAGATAAATACTGTTAGATGTGGACCTTGTTGGTTGGAGTTGGTTAAAATCTGTTGCAGGAGTTGGTTGAAATTAGTTAAAGGGAGTGAGGCTGTTGACTTGGTTGGCAAGAAAAATAGGACAAGCTGATTTATGAAAAGTTTCAAGATGGATTTGAAGATTACAATGCTCATAGAACTGAGACAGAAGAGGCAACATGGCACCAAACTTAAGACAAGATCACGACATTTTTGGTGAGTCTCCAGCAACATTTCCCAGTGCTCAAACAGCCTGTTCACGGACTTCCTCATTAGCTGAGCTGAGAAGATGGATGAATATCGGGACAGCACAACTTTCAATGATAACATTTGTGTTCTCTGATGTGCCTGAAGCAATATTGGTGAGCGCCCAAGCTGCCTCAAACTGGAGTTTGGGAAAATCCTCCCTCGAGAAATGTCACAATGCGAGGAACAACGCCAGATTGTACAACATCATCGATGGATTTTGATATTGAGAAGACTAGGAGTGAAACTCTCTCGATGTTTGGACTTGTATGCAAGGATTACGAAAGTATTAAGCCTTTACGTGAATCTGTGATATGCTGTGAACATGATACAGATTGATCCAGCTTACTTGCTCTGTTTAACAGCATATGGATACGGTCTTCGTGAGACCTTGTTCTACAGTCTACAGGTCTACAAAACAAGGGTTGAAATGATTAGTGCGCTCCCATGCATAAGTGATGGTGTAGTATCTATGGGTGTAGGAATCATCAGAACAGTCAGGATCTTATCGCTTAGAAGCCGTGATGCAGCAGAAGTGAGATTTGCAAAGCCAACTGAGACACGGACGATGGACAATTATGGAGGAGAGGGAGAAACATCAAAGCAGGCATCGTTCCTCTCATCATGAATCAAAAATGGCATTGACGTTTATCGCTTCCTTGGCCGTTTTCTTGCCGTTTACGTTACTAAATCTTGTCAATCTCCACGGAAATCTCTCGAATCGACGTCCTCGGCTGGAGTTGCAACAACGGCACCGTCTCTGACCTCGAGGCTTACCAGATATCTTATCAGATCAATCTCGACGAGATCAGAGATGATATGAGAAACGTCAAGTTTGGGACTCACGAACACGGAGATCCTCCGCAGAAGATGTACGTTTTGTTGCAGTGCGTTAGCGATCTCTCACCTGACGAATGCAATCTTTGTTGGTCACACGCCACCGATCTCCTCTTTAATTGTCAAATGAAAGAGCTGAGATGGAAGAAGGAGAAAACGCTGGAGGACATAAAGCGAGTGCAAGTGCTCTGTGATCATGCTGTGTACAACTTTGGCAAAAGAAAAGGATAAAGATTTGGCTTTACTTAGTTTCCAGAAGAAGACTCTGCAAAATTAAATTAAAACCTTCAGTAAAACCAAAGAAAAAAACTGAAGAGCAAAGATCGAGAAAGAGATTCTCCCGTAGTAACATTGAAGCTGAGGAGCAATGTATCCTACAGGTCAACATATTCCGTTTCATACTACACCGTTGGGTGTTTAAGATCCATCAACGAAGATGCTATTGGATACAAAAGAAACAACTTCAAGAGATGAAACCCAGAATGGAGGAGGGATATCTCAGGCAGAATTTGCTTTGTTCAACTCCGAGAGGCTTCAGTGTCTCTTTGACCTCATGTGATGCGTCCGAGATATGTCGGAGATTGGAAAACACGACAACGCTTGAGGAAAACGCGTGTCTGTTGGAGAAAGTCTTGACTGTTCTCTCTTCTTGGTTGCCTCTGAGTCGAACAGAGGGTTTCTCGAAGATGGAATCAACGGATTCGCTTAACTGTCTCGTATGGTTCTTGAACACTACAGATGCTAAAACGAGTTGCATGCTAGCAAAAGATCTTTTGTTGATTTTGATGCTTTTGTGAAGATGCTAGAGTTGGATAACGGGATTCAGCAGGATACGCATGAGTTCTTGACATTGCTTCTGTCCTTGCTTGAGCGTTGCTTGCGCTATTCTGGAGTTTGTAAGGCCAAAAAAATAGTGCAAGATCTCTTCCGTGGTAGTGTCTCGCATGTGACCACGTGCTTAAAATGTGGGAGGGATTAAGAAGCTTCTTCAAGGACTGTGAAATAATTCCAGTGAGCTGATTCTCTCTTACCAGTCAAGGACTGGCGCAAGACCAACAAGGCATGAAGGATGGAAAATGGAAAGAAGAGATGTGTGAAAAAAGGATAAACCTTCTAAGATGGAAGGTTTAATTGATTCTACCTAAGTTGCTGCTCCAAAGGAGGAGACATTAATGGACCACCAAAGGCACTTTGAAAGCAACATAATCAAAGAGAGTGCCTAGATCAGAACAAGTTCCTAAACTCAAATGCAAAGACCTAGTATCAAAGTCTTATGCATTCAGGCTATTTCTAAACTCTTATCCAACTATTTAGGAAATATGGTTTCTAGGTGGATAGTAAATCATGAATTTTATTGAATTTTGTTCATGTATTTAGAAATTGTAGAATGAGACATTTTGAACCTAGTTTAGCTAGATGAATCATTTGTTCATGAATTGCATTGATCCTAGAGGAAGAGAACCTTGTCTTTTACTTAGAACAATAAGTTTAAGAAGGCATGTTGAATCCAAAAGTCCTTAGGCAGTGTTTAAAATTAAGTTTGATTACTCTTAATCAATCTCTTACAGTCATTATCTTTTGTTTAGAATCTTCATATTCTCAACAGGTTCAAAGGCTTAAGATGGGAGTTGATGTTTTGCTTCATTGTCTAACAAAGGCAAAAGAGAGCAAGTGAAAAAGGCACAGCACATGGAGAAGAAGTTAGAACCAATGGCCACCAAGAACAGCCACCATAAGGAGTGGAGAGGAAAGACTGGTGCAATGTGAAGAATCAGCTCTCCCATGGAGTAAGGTGACCTTTGGTGTGTGCTTAAAGAGAAAATCAACAAAGCACACATGCTGCAAGTTCAGATCATAATCAATCACAAAAGAGGAAACTCACAAAGACTTATCAAAGTCTTTGCAAAGGCTATCTCTAAACCTTCTACTTATTCCTTGATTGATTAAAATTTCTGATCTATAAATGTTCATAGGATGAAAGAGAACCTAGGAAGACTATGCATTGCATTTAGAACCTAGATGGATCCAAAATTCACCTTGACATTCATCATAATTCTTTATAATTTTTCATCACTTATATTTTTAATCTTCAAATCTATTATTCTTCATATTATTCAATACTTCAAATCTCTTAATTCTCAAAACATTCCACAGATACTTACAATCTTCTTCTTTATGTTTAAAGGATAAAGGAGACCAATTTGAGACATTCATTCTGTGTATGCTCATTCTTCTAAACCTGACTCTTATTCTTAGTGTCAAGCTTGTGGGGGAGGGGAAAGAAAATGTGCATCTAAGCTAGAAAAAAGTTGGCGCTTGGCAGTATCCAAGCTAGAACAAGTTGGCGCATGGATTGGACGAACGAGGTCATGCCAAGCGGTCTTGAAATAGACAAGATTCCAAGCTGGAGCTGGATCATTATCATACCAAGCTTTATTTATGTGACTGTCTAAGCACAAGAAGTGTGGTCAGTCTGATTCTCTCATGGAGGCTGTAAACAAGGTCATCCAAATATTTTGTCATTAACTGAGGATAGAACCAATGGCCATCAAGCTACCAAGTCTCATGGAGAAGGAGTAAGGTGGTGGAAAGTGATATATCACCTCAGGAAAAAATTCTATCATCAAAGGTTCTATCTAGGATAAGTTCTTTAACTCTATGATTTAGGTTGAGAATTTGGCTAGATATTATATTTGATACCAGACTTGATATTACTTAAGTTCTGGAATACTAATTATTATTTTTGAGTTGCTATGATATTTTAGATCAGGAAGTGATGAAAACAGTCATAAGCATGACTTACCTTACATCAATTAGTGGCATCATGGTGGAAAAGTGTATTAGGAGATAAGTGTGCTCACTCTACTCAAGCTTAACTCTATAATCTTATTCTCTTGAGTTAGGCTTATTGAAAGTAGAAAGTGAAGCAAAATGAAGTTACCCAAAGTGGATCCTAAACATATAAGGGAAGAGAACCATGTGATCATGATGAATCTAGAAGAGAACCATGTGATCATGATGAATCTAGAAGAGAACCATGTGATCATGATGAATCCAAATACCTTAATATGGAGTCCTTAGAGAACCAGACTGGTCTAGATCATATCATCCAAACCGCCATCCACTCTTAAAAAAGGGAAGTTAAAATCATTCTTATATTATAATGCATTGGTTTATCTTGTGAAAATTGATACATGCATGTATATGTGTATGTGAAATAGGCTTTAATTGAATACTTTAAGGAAAGCTGGATCAAAATCACCTCTTAAAGACAAGGAGTCAAAAGAAAGGGGGAGAAATAGACCAGACTTATAAGAAGCTTCAAAGCAGCCACTCACATGCAATTTGAACAATGGCCAATCCCTAGCTAAGAAGACTTCACTCTTTTTCCCTTAGTATTGGTTTTGTCCCAAATGGTTTTCCATACTAAGGTTTTTAATGAGGAAGTTCTTTAAGGTTACAAGCTTGGTTTCTATGAACATTAATCAAGCTTGAAAGGGAGTTAAGGGGAAGAAGGAGGAAGTTTCTTCATCTTTGCAAGTTCAACCATTCACCAATGCTTAAACTTGAGGGGGAGTGTTGAAATGAAGAAGAGAAGAACTGGTTTTAGACAAAGAAGAGAGTATGAAGTGTTAGAAAGAAGAAGTGAGTAAATACTCAAAACCAAAAGGAGAGTATGAAGGAGCTTTTAAACCTATAGCCAATCAAGGGCATTAGGTGTATAATAGAGAGTGTTTGGACACAAGGATTGTAAGCTTTCTATATAAAAACATGTACTCTTCATTTGTAAGCAAGAAAAATAATTCTCTCATTATGAATAAATAATTCCTTTCTCTCATTCTCTTGTCTCTAAAACTCTCTCTCTATTCTCTTGATCAATGGTGAATCTAAATCTATCATTGTTTCACAACATATTTGTAAAAGTATAAAATAATTCTACAACCCTTTTATAGATAAATATTAGTTCTGATAATATTTCAAGGAGTATTTTTATTCTTCTTCAAGGGTTGTTCTCCGGCAGGTTCTGAGTATTTCTTAGGTGGTTTCATCCAATTTGGTGGCCTGAGTCAGAAAGTTATCCAAGTCTTCCTCCGGTGGTGTCACGATCGTCTTCGCTGTGAGACTACTGGTTTGCAACGAGCATATCTTTCTCAATTATTCATCAAATCACGTGATTCCAAAGCCTAATCTCAATTACAACGATTCTAGTTGATGATTCAGGAGTTCCGCTTTGCCCCTTTTCACGTTTAGAAGCTTTCTTGATCAATCTTCTTCAACAGGTCCAGATTTGACCTATTTAGGGTATTTGTGTTAAAAACCTCAATCTTTCTTATTCTTTTGTGAATCTTGGACGATAAAAACTTTTTTAAGGATCTTGTGGAGGGTCTGAAGAAATTTTATCTCAATCCAAAGAGTTTTAGACTTCAAGAAAGGATTTTTTGAAAGTTACTAAAATCCTGTTTTTTTTTAATTTTTGGAGGGAAAGTTGGTTCTTAATTGGATAGGCAGTTTTAACAAATTTTAATCACTGGATCATTGCTAGTTAGATTGTTAAAGGTTTTTGAAGTTGTTTGATCAAGGGTTGTTAGGCTGTTGGAAGTTGTTGCTCACAGTTGCAGGTTGTTAGACACACCACCTCTTGTGCTGGTCCAGCGCGTGTGTAGTCTTTTGTTTCCTTTTTGGTCTTATCTTATTGCAGATTTTTTAAAAAAGCCTGATGGAGTACCAGACAAATATAAAGGCTCCAGTTATGATTCAAGGGACGAACTACCTCCTCTGGTCCAGAACCGACAACCTTGTGCAGCAAAGGCTTATGGAGTCATGTTACAAAAGCGACTGTTTTAGCCATTAAAGGGACTGAGTCAGATGATAAGGATGATCAAAACAAATGGTTTCAGGAAGAACAGATGGTACTTACTCCAAAACTCCCTTGCTGGATCTCTTCTAGAAGCATACTCATATTGTGAAAATGCTAAAGATCTTTGGGAGACTTTAAAAACAGTGTATGGAAACACTACTAACTTCATGAGAATTTTTGAGGTAAAGAAAGCTTTGAATGATCTTAGACAGGAGGATGTTGAGTTTACAAAGCATTATGGATCCTTCAGAGCATTGTGGACAGAACTAGAGATGCTCAGACCAGCCACAATTGATTTTATTACTCTTCAAGAAAGGAGAGATCAAGATAAGTTGTTTGGGTTACTCTTGACTTTAAACACTAACTACACTGATTTGATTAAGTACATTCTTAGGGAGGACAAGCTTCCTAGCTTAGAGGATGTCTGTGCTAAGATTCAGAAGGAGCAAGGGTCTCTTCAGCTGTTTGGAAACAAGGAAGAACTGGTGGTTTCCCACAAGTGCTTCTTCAAGCCGGCTCCAGCTGAATCCAAAAAGAAAAGAGCCGTGTGTGATCACTGCAAAAGAACCGGTCACACCAAGAAGGATTGATAGGTGCTTCATTCTGAGTTGAAGCCAAGCTGGTTCATTGACAGGTCCAAAACTTCATCAACAAGCGCCACTAGCTCTTCCAACCTGGTGCACACAACCGCCTCTTCAATGGCCTACAATCCGGTCCAAGGCACTTCATCTGAGTTTGTGAAGAAATCAGACTTGAAAGCTCTCTTTAAAGCCTTTAGCTATGGTAATGTGTTGGGTAAATCTCTTCGTGCTTCTTTTCAAACATCTATTGCTTTTAAACATTTGATTGTTGATTGTGGAGTTTCTCATCACATGATAAGTGATTTAGGTTTGCTAGAAAACTTAGAACCTGCCTTAGGTAGTGTGGTAATAGCTAATGGAATCAATGTGCCAATTAAAGAAATTGGAAAGGTTAAATTGTTTGATAATTAATCTAAAGCCTTTTATATGTCATCTTTCACATCTAACTTGTTGTCTATTAAGAGAGCTAACACAGATCTTAATTGTCAAGCTATATTTGGTCCTAATGATTTCTACTTTCATGATATTGAAACAAGTAGGAAATTTGGACAAGGAACAACAAAAAATGACTTGTATGTGCTTAAAGACTTGATCATGCATCCCTTACAAGAACCGTGTGCTAATAATGTAGATGTCCAGGCGACAGCTGAACTTAGGCATACTGGATTAGGTCATCATCATCATATAGCTTTAGAATTAATGATCCTTAGTATCCAGAGATGTCAAATTCCAATAGTCCAAAGGATTCTATGAAGAAGGAACTTGGAAAGAACTCAAAGACATCTCAACAACAAGACATGACCAAGCTGAGAATCTAAGAAAGATCTTAGAAAATATTGGCATATTCCCTCCTAAGGCGCCAGCACCTGGCCAAGCTCCTCCTCACCAAGCGACGTGACCAGCTCCAGAACAAGCTTCAGTTCTTATCTGGCACGGTCTCAACCAGGACCAGCCCAGCCCGAACCGTGCCCACCCAAGCATGACCCAGCACCATCGTCTTCTCGGCAAGAACCAGCCTCGACCTCGTCCCGGCCTGCTCCACCTCGTGGTCCGGCTCAGATGCAGGAAGTACCTCCACCAGCTCCATTCATGGCTGCATCTTCATCAGTCCCATCTGTTGGAATGAAGAAGAAATGATGAAAGATGAAAGCCTTTAATTCTTGTATAAAGGTGTGAGTTGTCTAGATCAAAGGGAGTGTCTAAGGCTTGTTTGTGTTATAGTGTTATGTTATCCTTGTAGTCATTCATGTATAAGGCAATCCTTGTATCCAAAAAAGCCTAGATTAGATTAATATAAATAACTTTCTCTCTTCTCATTTGTAACTTAGAAACTATTATTCTCATTCTTAATATAATCATTATTCTCTCTAAATCTCTCTAATCTCTTATTCTCTAATTCTACAAATCTATTAATATCATATTATTTCATGGTATCAGAGCCAGGTTACATCAAATATGGGTAAAATTCATCATTAAATCTTTGAATCAAGAAGAAATCATCTTCATCTCAATCTGTTCTTCAGTTCTATTTCATCTGTCATCATGGATCGCAAATGCCGGCCAAAGCACGACATCTTTTGACGATCTGTTTTTTTGGATTTTTCTTCGGCTAGTTATGAAGCCACACCAATTGGAATTGCATTGAATCAAAAGTTACGAATATTCTTGCATCGGACTTCCGTGAGTGCCTCCGCCGCGAACATCCGTGTTCCTCTGATCATTCTGTCATCAAATCTTCATCAAATCGTGATTTTACGAATCCTAAACTTAATCCCTTTGAGTTTAATTTCTGTTTGAAGAAATCAGAACTAAATTGTTGTATCTTTGAAGGAATTTCTTGAAATTTTTCTCAAAGACGTCAAAAATCGTCTCTCACAAGAATCTGGTGATAAAATTCTAATATTTTCTCTGTTTTCATTAAATATTTGAATCTAAAAAGTTAAATAATTATCTTGTGAGGGTCTCCATGAAAATTGGTTTCAATCTGACAGATTTAAGTCTTCAAGATTGATTTTCTTGATTACCTTATTAATCTTTGAAATTTTGAAAAGGAGAGAATCTTGAATTTTTAGGATTGTTTTATTAATAAAATTCGAAATTTTTACTGAATCTTTATTGTTGGTAAAGATAAGGAATGTTATTATTTAATATTGTTGGTTGGAGTTGGTTAAATCTAGTTGCAGGAGTTGTTAAGATTTGGTGAGTTGTTGAAGTTGGTTACAAGTTGTTGGAATTTGCGTGGCCTGCAAGCATCCTTGTGTGACCGTGTCACGCGCCTGACAGCCGTTACACAGCCGTTTCACGCCCCAGCCAGTACTGTCTTGTGTCCGTGTCCGAGTCCCGTGTCTTGTGGCCAAAGTTTCTTGTCCGTGATCACGCCCGACCACATCTCACGAACACGCGAACACGCCGACCAGCAGTCCCTCGTTCCGACCGACTGCTCTAAGTCCCAACCGACTCATTCGACAAGATTCATTTCAGCTGGCCCAGGTGGTTATCCAGTGACTGGTATTGCATGATCGAATGCAACCATCCACGTCCATCCTTCTTCAGCATACGTAACGTGCCGTGTGACCAGCGCATCCCGACCGGCCTTCCCCGCGTTCTGACCAACATTCCAACCAACATTCCGAGCAGCACATTCCAACCAGGTATATCTCCTATCAGCCTCTAAAGCATGGACATTCAAACTATATTCAGAGCTCCTGTTATTTTACATGGAGCAAACTATCTCTTATAGTCTAGGATCATAAAAACCACATTAGGTGGTAAAGGCCTTTGGAACCACATTTCAACCAATGGTCTTGAAGAAAATGAAATGGCTGAAGTTAGTGAGGCTGTGACTGCTCAAGCCAAATGGTATCAAGAAGACCAGTTGGACTCTATATACTTCAAAACTCTCTTGCTAGTGATCTCTTAGAAACTTATTCTTTTTTGTGATAATGCTAAGGAATTTTGGGACACTTTGCAAAATGAGTATGGAAACACCACTAACTTTTTAAGAATTTTTGAAGTGAAAAAGGCTTTGAATAAATTGAAGTAGGAGGATGCAGAATTCACATAGCACTATGGCTCATTCAGAGCATTGTGGGCTGAGCTAGAGATGCTAAGGCCAGCCACCATTGACCCAATTGTTCTTCTTGAAAGGAAAGAACAAGATAAGGTGTTGGGTTTACTTTTAACTCTTAACACTACTTACTCAGATCTTATTAAACATAATCTCAGGTCTGATAAGCTCCTTAGCTTGGAAGATGTTTGTGCTAAAATCCAAAAGGAGCAAGGATCTCATGGACTATTTGGTAACAAAGCTGAATTGGTGGCTGGACACAAGAGCAACTTCAAATCAACAACAACAAATGATTCTTGGAAGAGGAGACAAACTTGTGACCATTGCAAAAGGAGTGGTCATACAAAGAAGGAGTATTGGGTACTCCATCCTTAGATGAAGCCAAGCTGGACTCCTTGGTCACAACCCATGGCCAGCCACATACACTGCAAGCTCACGGCCATGGCATATACCAACCGCTAGTTCCTTCAAAAGCATGTAGCAGCACATTTCTTCACTCAGCACCAACTATTTCCATGTCTTCAACATCTGAACTTGTGACCAAAGCAGACTTAGAAGCTCTTATTAAAGCAATAAAGGATGGTAATGTGTTGGGTAAAACTTTTCCTGCTTCTTTTCAAACCTCTTTCACTCCTAATGCCTCTAAATCATTGGTAGTTGACTATGGTGCTTCTCACCATATGATTAGTGATCTAGGATTTCTAGAGAATGTAGAACCTGCCTTAGGTAATGTTTTCATTGGTAATGGATTTAAAGTACCAATTAAAGGCATAGGAAAACTTAAGTTGTTTGATAAAGAATCTAAAGCCTTTTACATGCCTTCTTTTACTTCTAATTTGTTTTCAGTTTAAAAAGCTACTACTGATTTAAATTGTCAAACTATCTTTGGTCCTAATGATTTCTACTTTCAGGATATTGAGACTAGTAGAATATTTGGACAAGGAACCACAAGAGATGACTTGTATGTGCTTGAAGATATGACTAAATATAGTGGACTAGAAGCAGTTGTTGATGCTAGTAGTTTTAGTAATGATTATGATCTTTGGCATGCTAGATTAGGATATCCTCATCCTACAGCACTTGAACTGATTGTTTCTGGTTTAAAAATGCTAAAGGATATGTGTGATTCTTGTATACTTGGAAAGTATTGCAAAATTGTTTTTGAGAAATCCTTGCATACTTATGATAATTCTTTTGAGTTGGTGCATTCTGATGTTTGGACATCTTCATTCCCATCTAGAGAAAACCATAAGTATTTTGTGACATTTATTGATGAAAAGTCCAAATATATACTTGGGTCACTTTGCTTAGTTCTAAAGATAGAGTATTTGATGCATTTCTAAAATTTCAAGCATATGTTACTAATCAATACAATGCAAGTATTAAATGCTTTAGAACAGATAATGGAGGAGAATACACTAGCTCCGGACTTCAACAACACTTGGCCAAGCATGGCATTGAACATCAAACCAGCTGTTCTTACACTCCACTACAAAATGGAGTGGTTGAAAGAAAGAATAGGCATTTGATGGAAGTTGTGAGAACAATGATGTTCCACATGAAAGTTCCCAAAAGATTTTTGGGGGATGCTCTTGTAGCTGCATGTTACTTGATTAATATGATTCCTACAAAAATCTTAGATGACTTGTCTCCATTTGAGGTACTAAACAAAATTAGACCTAATATTGACCACTTAAGAGTGTTTGATTGTGTTTGTTTTGTATTAGTTCCAAAGGAGCAAAGGAACAAGCTGGACCCAAAGAGTACCAAAGCTATGTTCATTGGGTATTCTTTTACCCAGAAAGGATACAAATGTTATGATCCAAAGACTAGAAGATCCAAAGGTTTCTATGAAGAAGGAACTTAGGATCAATTCAAGGACATCTCCATAACAAAATCAGACCAAGCTGAGAATCTCAGGAGACTCCTGGAGAGCATTGGCATAGTTTCACCTCATCCTCAGCCCAGGGTCACTTTCCTTCAGCCTGTATCAGCCGCATCCAGCCCGAGCATAGTGCCTGCCCCAGTTCAGCCAGCCGGGCCACGACCATCAACCCCGGCTGGTCCATCCAATCTGTGGCCTTCCTCCTCCAGCTCACGTGGCCTTCCTCCTCTTGAACATGGGGGGTAGAAGCATCTACTTATGTCCAACAAGACTTAGGAGATTCATCAATTCTAGTCTCAGCCTCCAAAAGGTCAAGAGATGTACCTACTCTCATTGAAGCTTTAGGTGAAGAAGAAAAGTCTATCCAAGAAGTTCCACCTCCAGTGTTAAGAAGGAGCACAAGACAAAGGAAACCACCAGTGTTATACAATGGGAATGTTGTGGTTCATCATGATCAGGGAGTTTGTAATATTGCTCACTTACCTACTAATCATGTTGCTTTTATTTCAAGTCTTGATGAGGAACAGATTCCAAAGACATATGAAGAAGCTATGACCAAGAAGGAATGGAGGGATGCTATCCTAGCTGAGAAACAATCCATGGAAAAGAATAGTACCTATGCTCCAGCCACCTTACCTAAAGGAAAAAGAGCTGTAATTTCTAAGTGGATTTTTACCACTAAATACAAAAGTAATGGTGAAATTGATAGATATAAAGCTAGGTTGGTGGCTAGAGGTTTTACTCAGACATATAGTGAAGATTATAGGGATACCTTTGCACCTGTAGCTAAGCTTCATTCTCTTAATGTTGTTCTTCCACTTGCTACTAACCTTGAATTGGGAGTTATGACAAATGAATGTTAAGAATGCATTCTTACAAGGTGAATTAGAGGAAGAGGTATATATGTCACCCCCATCAGATCTAGAGGAAGAGGTAGGAGGCGACAACATACTTAGGCTGAGGAAGGCTATCTATGGCCTTAAACAATATCCAAGAGCTTGGTACCACAAGCTAAGTGTAACCTTAAATGATAGAGGTTTCAAAAGATCTGAAGTTGAACATACTCTTTTTACACTAAAGAGTAAGAAATGTATTGTGGTAATTCTCATTTATGTAGATGATATAATCATATCTGGTAGTGATAGTATTGGTATTGCATCTACAAAAGAATATTTGAAGAGTGTCTTTGATATTAAGGACTTAGGAGAACTTAAATACTTCTTAGGAATTGAAGTGTGTAGATTCAAGGAAGGTCTCTTTTTATCTGAAAGGAAATATGTTATAGATTTACTAAACTCTACAGGTATGATGGAAGCTAAACCAGCCAAAACACCCTTAGAAGAAGGTTATAAAATCAGAACTAAGGGGGAGCTAGAGGAGGAAATTCATTTTCATGATCCTAAGCTCTATAGGAAAGTGGTTGGTAAGCTTATTTATCTAACCATCACTAGACCAGATTTATGTTTTGCTGTGAATCAGGTATCTCAACACATGCAAGGTCCAAAGATGAGACATTGGGAGATGACAAACCAAATTTTGAGATACCTAAAAGGCACTCATGAACAGGTATATGGATGGGTTGCAATAGAAATACAAATGTGGATGGTTATTGTGATGCAGATTGGACAGGAGATAGGGAGGATATGAGAAGTACCACAAGCTATTGTACTTTCATAGGAGGGAACCTTGTGACTTGGAAAACCAAGAAGCAAAAGGTGGTGTCATGCTCTAGTGCAAAATCAGAATATAGAACCATGAGGAAGCTTACAACTGAATGCATTTGGCTGAAGCAAATTCTTGAGGATCTGGCCATGAAGTGTGATGAACCTATCACCATTCATTGTAACAATCAAGCTGCTATACACATTGCCTCCAACTCTGTGTTTCATGAAAGGACCAAGCATATAGAAGTACACTGCCATAAAGTAAGAGAGGCTATTGGAAAAGGAATCATCTTGGCTTGCTATACAAGGAGTGAGGATCAACTTGCTGATGTGTTCACTAAGGCAACAACTCTGAAGAATGGTGCCTCCATCTATCCAAGGCTTGGCCTTATGACAATTCCACAACAATGATCCCAACATGGTGTGTTATACTCTTTTTCCCTAGAAAAGGTTTTGTCTCAATTGGGTTTTTCTTCTTTAGGTTTTGAATGAGGTAATGCTTCATGGTTGCAAGCTTAGGCATTCTTCATGTCTTAAGCTTGAGGGAGAGTGTTGGAATGAAGAAAAAATGATGAAAGATTAAAGCTTTTAATTCTTATATAAATGCGTGAGGTTTCTAGGTCAAAGAGGAGTGTTTAAGGCTTGTTTGTGTTCTAGTGTTATGTTATCCTTGTAGCCATTCATGTATAAGGCAATTCTTGTATCCAAACAAGCCTAGACTAGATTAGTATAAATAACTTTCTCTCTTCTCATTCGTAACTTAGAAACTATTATTCTCATTCTTAATAAAATTATTTTTCTCTCTAAATCTCTCTAATCTCTCATTCTCTAATTCTACAAATCTATTAATCTCATATTCTTTCACCATCTATGGCTCCATCCTCCTCCCGGCCTAGAACAAGGGCTCAGGCGCGGGAAGTGCCGACATCAACTCCAATCCCGGTGCGGCCTTCTATTCAACCAGGCCAAACACCTTCTCTTGGTCATGAGGGGGCCATAAATCTAGACATGATCAAAAGGAGGATTCAGAAGGAGATATTCTAGTCTCAGCTTCTAAAAGGCCAAGGAACATCCAATATAACCTTGTGGATGCTCTAGAAGGATAAGAAAAAGGGGAACCAGCTGTTGTTCTTATAAGATGTACAAGGCAGAGATTCCCAGCCAACTTCTACTACAACAACAATGCAGTAGTTTAACATGATCAGGGAGTGTGTAATCTAGTTCATATACATGATTCTCATGTTGCATTTACTGTTAGCCTTGATAAAGAGTAGATTCATGAGGAAGCAATGGAGATAAAAGAATGGAGACAAGCAATTCAAGCTGAAAGCCAAGCTATGGAGAAGAATCAAATGTATGAGCCAGCCACTCTTCCCAAAGGGAAAAATGCTGTAAGTTCTAAATGGATCATCACCATTAAATATAAAAGCAATGGTGAGATAGATAGGTATAAAGCTAGGTTGGTGGCTAGAGGATTCACACAAACTTATGGTGAAGATTATAGGGATACTTTTGCTCCTGTAGCTAAATAACACTCAGTTAATGTTTTTATGTCTCTTGCTGCTAACCTTGATTGGGAATTATGGCAAATGGATGTTAAGAATGCATTCTTACAAGGTGAGATAGAAGTGGAAGTGTACATGACACCACCACCAGGTCTAGAAGATCAAGTAGGTGGCGACAATACACTGAGATTAAGAAAGGCTATCCAAGAGCTTAGTACCATAAGCTGAATGTGACCTTAAGGGACAGAGGCTTCAAAAAGTCAGAAGTTGAACATACTCTCTTTACATTTCAGAGTAAGGAAGATATTGTGGTTATACTCATTTATGTGGATGACATAATCATATCAAGGAGTTATAAAGTAGGCATTGATTCTACTAAAACTTATTTAATAGTGTCTTTGATATTAAGGATCTAGGTGAACTTAAATACTTCTTAGAAATTGAAGTGTGTAGGTTCAAGGAAGGTCTCTTCTTATCTCAGAGAAAATATATTGCGGACTTACTAACCTCTACAGGTATGATGGAAGCTAAACCAGCTAAAATACGCCTAGAAGAAGGTTACAAGATAGAACCACAACCGGCTACTGCACCTTAATAGGAGGTAATCTTGTGACTTGGAAGACTAAGAAGCAGAAGGTTGTATCTTGCTTTAGTGCAGAAGTTGAATACAATGCTATGAGGAAGCTTACTACATAATGCATCTGGCTGAAACAACTTCTCCTTGAGATTTTTAGCGTGAGCTTGGAGTCTTCTATCACTGTCCATTGTGACAATCAAGCAGCTATCCACATTGCATATAACTCTGTGTTTCATGAAAGAACCAAGCATATTGAGGTGGGTTGCCATAAGGTGAAAGAAGCTATTGGGAATGGAATCATCTTACCTTGCTACATAAGGAGTGAGGATCAACTAGCAGATGTGTTTACCAAGGCTACTAAACTGAAGACTGGTGGCTCGATCTATCCAAGGCTTGACCTAATGTCCATTCCACAACACTGATCCTGATCATGGAGTGTTATACTCTTTTTCCCTATAAAAGATTTTGTCCTAATTGGGTTTTCCTTCTTTAGGTTTTTTAAGAGGTAATGCTTCATGGTTGCAAGATTAGACATTCTCCATGACTTAAGCTTGAGGGAGAGTGTTGGAATGAAGAAAAATGATGAAAACAAAGAGAAGAAGTGAAGAAAGTGTGCCTTAGAACCTAAGTAGGCGCATGTGTCCAAAGGGAGTGGCTTATGCTTGTATGTGATTAATGATATGTTATCCTTGTAGCCAAACATGTACTAGGCTATCTTAGGAACCAAACTAGCCTAGACTAGATTAGTATAAATAGTTATCTCTCTATTCCTTTGTAAGCAAGAAATTCATTTTTCTAAAATCTCAATAATAATCATTTTCACTTTTCTCTTTAATCTCTCTGTCTCTCAATCTACAAATCTTAAAATCTCTTAATCTCATAATCTTTCAGTAGGCGTTTTCGTTGATTCTACGCAGAACTCGGAATGACCATCTCCTCGCGGTGCCAGCTTGCTCTTTCTTCGTTGGGGGAACCTCTCTGGTCACAGATGAAGCCAGACCCAATCTCCTTCCTTAAACACCACATGTCTTCTGCCCTTGTTGGCGTTTTTGGCTGTCTGAGTGTTCTTCATCTCTAAATTTTCCTTGACTTCCTGGTGTATGTGTTTCACATATTCTGCCTTTGCTTTTCCCTCCAAACTGACAACGTCTTCTAGTGGTATATGTGCAAACTCAATAGGGGTAGTAGGGTTGAATCCGTAGACTATCTCAAATGGTGTCTTCTTCGTTCTGGAATGTGTTGCTCTGTTGAGGGCGAACTCGACATAGGGAAGACACTCTAACCAACTCTTTAAGTTGCGACCAATTGTCGTTCGCAGAATCTGTGATAAGGTCCTGTTGACCACCTCTGTCTGACCATCAGTCTGTGGGTGATACGCAGTAGAGAACAGTAAATTGGTGCCTAGTTTCTTCCATAGAACTCGTCAAAAGTGACTGAGGAATTTGGTGTCTCTGTCTGACACAATTGTCCTTGGAATGACGTGCAGTCGAACTATCTCTTTGAAGAACAAATTTGCAGTTTGAATCGCATCATTTGTCTTGTTGCATGGAATGAAGTGTGTCATCTTAGAAAATCGATCAACCACAACTATGGTGGAGTCATTGTGATTAACCTGAGGTAGATCGAGCACAAAATCCATTGAAATGTCTGTCCACGGTGATGATGGAACCAGTAGTGGCATGTATGGACCTTGGGGATACATCTTAGACTTAGCCCTCCTACAAACTAGACATTTCTCACAATGTGCTTCCACATCTCGACGTTGAAAAGGCCAATAGAAGTGATCCTTAAGCATACTCAGTGTTTGATCAACACCAAAGTGTTCCATCAGACCGCCACTATGAGGCTCCCTCAGCAGAAGCTCACGAACTGATCCTCTTGGAATGCAGAGTCGTTTATCCTTGAAGAGAAATCCATCAAACAAGTAGAATCGACTGTATTTGCCTTGACCATGTTCCTTGAAACCTTCTTTAAAATCGTGATCCTCAGCATATAGTTCATTGAGCATTTCAAATCCCATAACATTTGACTCCATGACTTAAATAAGGTTGTATCTGCGGGATAATGCGTCAGCTACAATATTGTCGGTACCCTTCTTGTACTTGATAACATAAGGGAACATTTCAATAAACTCCAGCCAACGTGCATGTCTCTTCTTCAACGTCGTCTGACCCTTAAGGTGTTGAAGTGTTTGGTGGTCTGTATCTATGACTCACTCTCTTGAAAGCAGATAGTGCTGCCAAGTATGTAAAGCTCTGACCAACGCGTATAGCTCTTTATCATTGGTAGGATAATTTAAAGCCGCTCTACTTAATTTCTCACTGATTTAGGCAATTGGTTTTCCTCCTTATGTCAAAACTGCTCCGATGCTACTCCTGATGCGTCACACTCGACTTCGAAGGTCTTGTCAAAATCTGGCAATGTAAGAACAGGGGCGCGTGTGAGACGCTCCTTCAATAGCTCAAATGACTTCTCTTGATCTGGTCCCCATTTGAACTCCTGGTTCTTTTTAATGACTTCAGTATCAACGGACTGGCGATCGTACTGAAGTCTCTTACAAACCGACAGTAGAAGCTAGCCAACCCATGAAAGCTCTGAACCTGGCTGGCATTAGTCGGTGTCGGCCAATCCTGAATAGCTTTAATATTTTTGTCGTCTACTTGAAGTCCCTGTGAACTTAGGACGAATCCAAGGAAGACAACCTGATCTGTGCATAACGTACACTTATTAAGATTTGCATACAACTGTTCCTTTTGAAGTCTCTCGATTACTGCCTCCAAGTGCTCCAAATGATCTGAGTAAGTCGTGATGTAGACAAGGATACTGTCAAAGTAGACCGCTACAAACTTACCATTAAAAGGCCTTAGAACCTGGTTCATCAGGCGCATGAAGATAATTGGTGCGTTAGATAGGCCGAATGACATCACCAACCACTCTTATAGAACCTGCTTAGTCTTGAACGTTGTCTTCCACTCATCTCCTTCTCGCATTCTGACTTAATGATAATCACTCTTCAAATCGATTTTGGAGAATACAGCATCTCCGCTCAGTTCATCTAACATGTCGTCTAGTCGCAGAATAGGGTGCCGATACTTAACAGTTATGTTGTTGATTGTTCGACAGTCATCGCACATCCACCAGCTTCCATCCTTTTTAGCACTAGTAGGACTGGAACTGCACAAGGGCTAAAGCTTTCCCTGACGTAGCATTGAGCCATAAGTGAAAGAATATGAGATTAGAGAGACTTATAGAATGATTTTATTAAGAGAGTAATAGTTTCTAAGTTACAAATGAGGAGAGAGAAAGTTATTTATACTAATATAGTCTAGGCTTGTTTGGATACAAGGATTGCCTTATACATAAATGGCTACAAAGATAACATAATACTAGAACACAAACAAGCCTTAGACACTCTTCTTACATTTAGTTATCTCACGCCTTTTAGCAACCTTTAAAGGCTTCCTTCTTTCATCATTTCTTCTTCATTCCAACACTCCCCCTCAAGCTTAAGACATGAAGAATGCCTAAGCTTGCAACCATGAAGCATTACCTAATTAAAAACCTCAAGAAGGAAAACCCAATTGGGACAAAACATTTTCTAGGGAAAAAAGTATTTCACTCCATGTTGGGATCATTGCTGTGGAATGGTCATAAGGTCAAGCCTTGGATAGATGGAGGCGTCATTCTTCAGAGTTGTAGCCTAGGTGAACACATCAGCTAATTGATCCTCACTCCTAGTATAGCAAGGCAAAATGATTCCTTTTCCAATAGCTTCTCTTACTTTGTGGCAGTCTACTTCTATATGCTTGGTCCTTTCATGAAGCACAGAGTTGGAGACTATGTGTATAGCAGCCTGATTGTCACAATGGATGTTGATAAGTTCTTCATACTTCACGGCCAGGTCTTCCAAAATTTTCCTCAACCAAATACATTCAGTTATAAGTTTCCTCATTGCTCTAAATTCTAATTTTACACTAGAGCATGATACCACCTTTTGCTTCTTGGTTTTCCAAGTCACAAGGTTCCCTCCTATGAAAGTACAATAGCTTGTGGTACTTCTCCTATCTTCCCTATCTCCTGCCCAATCTGCATCACAATAACCAACAAACATTTGTGTTTTTATTGCAACCCATTCATATACCTTGTTCTTGAGTGCCCTTTAGATATCCCAAAATTCGGTTTACCATCTCCCAATGTCTCATCTTTGGACCTTGCATATGTTGAGATACCTGATTCACAACAAAACATAAATCTGGTCTAGTGATGATTAGATAAATAAGCATCTCTAGCTCTGCCCACAATGCTCTGAATGAGCCATAGTGGTTTGTGAATTCTGCATCCTCCTGCCTTAATTCATTCAAAGCCTTTTTCACATCAAAAATTCTTAAAAGGTTAGTGGTGTTTCCATACACCTTTTGCAAAGTGTCCCAAAGTTCCTTAGCATTTTCACAAAAGGAATAAGCCTCTAAAAGATCACTAGCAAGAGAATTTTGAAGTATAGAGAGTACCAACTGCTCTTTTTGATACCATTTTTCTTGCGCAGCCACAGCCTCACTAACTTCAGCCACTTCATTTTCTTCAAGACCATTGATTGAAATGTGATTCCAAAGGCCTTTACCACCTAATGTAGTTTTTATGGTCCTAGACCATATGAGATAATTTGCTCCATGTAGAATCACTGGAGCTCTGAATGTAGTTTGAATCTCCATGTGTGAGAAGCTGGTCGGATTTCTTGACAATTGGTCGGGATGAGGGCCGGGTGATGACGCGGTGCTGTGTGCTTTGGTCGCGTGTGCCTGGCAGGATACATGTGCTAGTGGACGATTGTAGAAGGCTCCAAGGACGGACACAGCACGGAGACTGTCAAAATGTTTGGTCATGTGCTGTGGAACTCGCCTTGCGTGTGATGCAAGAACCTTGGTCAGGGACAAGCACGTGGCCGTGTGGAACTAAGACTAACCGCGTGGGACACTCAACTAACAGCTCCAACTAACTCCAACTAACCCTGCAACAGAAGTCAACCAACTCCAACCAACAAAATCTACTTCAAACAGTCCTTATCCAGATCAACAAGCATAAATTTCGAATTTATTAATAAACCAATCTAAAATTTCAAGTTTCCCTCCTTAGAATTTTAATGTTTGATAAGGAAATTAAGAAAATCAATCTTGAAGTAAACTAACAATCTTGAACCTGTCAGATTGAAACAAAATTTCGTGTAAACCCTCACAAGATACTTATATAACTTTCCAGGTTCAAAGATTAAAAGAAAACTAAGAAAGGATTATAATTTTATCACCAGATTCTTGTGAGAGGCGAATTCTGACGTCTTTGGAAAAAACTTCAAGAACTTCCTTCAAATATAAGAGAATTGAGTTATGATTTCTTTACACAGAAACTAGACTCGAAGGGCTTGAGTTAAGGATTTGGAAAATCGCGATTTGGAGAAGATTTGACGATGGAATGACCTGGGAAACATGTAGATTTGCGGTGGAGACACTCGCGGAGGTCCGATGCAAGAAAATTTGTAACTTTTGATTCCCTTTTCAAATGTTGCAAATCCAATCGCCGTGGCTTCAGAACTCGCCGAAGAACAACCCAGAGAAAGCAGATCTTCAAAATATGCCATGGTGTAGCCAGAATTCGCGATCAAAGTGGATGGATGTAATAGAACTGAAAGAAGATTGTGAAGAAGATGATTTCTTCTTGATTCAAGGATTGAATTTTACCCAGATATGATTCAACATGGCTCTGATACCATGAAAGAATATGAGATGAATATAAGATCTGAAAGAATATGAGATTTAGAGATTTGTAGAATGAGAGAATGAGAGATTATAGAGAATTAGAGAATAAGAGAAAAAAATGATTTTATTAGAGAATGAGATTTATGAATTCTTAGTTACAAAATGTGAAGGGAGTAAGGTATTTATACTATTCTAGTCTAGGCTTGTTTGGATACAAGGATAGCCTTATACATACATGGCTTACAAGGATAACATAATTCTATAATACAAACAAGCCTTACACTCTCCCTTTTATACACATATAAATCGCCATTTAACTAGAATTTAAAGACTTTCATAAATTCATCACTTCTTCTTCATTCCAACACTCCCCCTCAAGCTTAAGACATAAGATGTTTAAGCTTGCAACCATGAAGTATTACCTCATTAAAAAAACCTAGAGAAGGAAAACCCAATTGGGACAAAACCTTTTCTAGGGAAAATGAGTATAATACTCCATGTTTGGATCATGGGTATGGCATGGACATGAGACCAAGCCTTTGGTAGATTGATGTACCAGCTTTCAGAGATGCTGCCTTGGTGTATATATCAGCTAGTTGATCCTCACTCCTTGTATAGCAAGGTAAAATGATACCTTTCCCAATAGCTTCTCTTACTTTGTGGCAGTCCACTTCTATGCGCTTGATCCTTTCATGAAACACTGAATTGGAGGCTATGTGAATGGCGGCTTGATTGTCACAATGAATGGTGATAGGCTCCTCACACTTCACGGCTAAGTCTCCCAAAATTTGTTTCAGCCAGATGCATTCAGTAGTGAGCTTCCTCATTGCTCTATACTCTGATTCTGCACTAGAGCATGAAAACACCTTTTGCTTCTTGGTTTTCCAAGTCACAAGATTTCCACCTATGAAAGTACAATATCCACTAGTACTTCTCCTATCTTCCCTATCTCCTGCCCAATTTGCATCACAATAACCAACCACATTTGTATTTTTATTATTACCCATCTAAATACCTTGTTCATGTGTGCCTTTGAGATATCTTAGAATTCGCATTGCCATGTCCCAATGCCTCATCTTTGGCCCTTACATGTGTTGAGATACCTGATTCACAACAAAACATAAATCTGGTCTTGTGATGGTTAAATAAATAAGCTTACCAACCACTTTTCTATAGAGCTTAGGATCATGAAAATCAATTTCCTCCTCTAACTCCCCCTTAGTTGCGATTTTATAATCTTCTTCTAAGGGTGTTTTGGCTGGCTTAGCTTCCATCATACCTGTGGATGTTAGTAGATCTACAACATATTACCTTTGAGAGAGAAAGATACCTTCCTTAAACCTACATACTTCAATTCCTAAGAAGTATTTAAGTTCTCCTAAATCCTTTATATCAAAGACACTTTTTAAGTAATATTTAGTAGATGCAATACCAACACTATCACTACCAGATATGATTATATCATCTACATAGATAAGAATTACTATAATACCTTCCTTACTCTTTAATGTGAAAAGAGTATGTTCCACTTCAGACCTTTTGAAGCCTTTATCCATTAAAGTAACACTTAATTTGTGATACCATGCTCTTGGAGATTGTTTAAGGCCATAAATCGCCTTCCTTAGCCTTAGGGTATTACCTCTTCCTACCTCATCTTCTAGGCCAGGTGGAGGTGACATGTAAATCTATTCTTCTAGTTCACCTTGCAAGAAAGCATTCTTGACATCCATTTGCCACAGTTCCCACTCAAGATTAGTAGCAACAGTAAGCACAACATTGACAGAATGAAGCTTAGCTACAGGAGCAAATGTATCCCTATAATCCTCACCATATGTCTGAGTAAAACCACTTTACCATTGCTTTTGTATTTAATGGTAAAAATCCATTTAGAACTTACAGCCTTCTTTCCTTTTGGTAAAGTGGCTGAAGCATATGTACCATTCCTATCCATAGATTGTTTCTCAGCTGAGATAGCTTCCCTCCATTCCTTTATAGACATAGCTTCTTCATATGTCTTTGGAATCTGCTCATTGTCAAGACTAGAAATAAAAGCAACATGAGTAGAAGGTAAGTGTGCAATATTACAAACTCCCTGGTCATGATGAAGTACAACATTTCCATTGTAGAAAACTGGTGGATTTCTTTGTCTTGTGCTTCTCCTTAAAACTGTAGGTGGAGCCTCCTCTTCTTCACTCAAAACTTTAATGAGAGTAGGCCTTGATCTTTTAGAATGGAATCATCTCCTGCTGAGTCTTGTTGGACATGAGTAGAGGTTTCTCCCCCCCCCCCATGTTCAAGAGGAGGAAGCCCAGGAGAGTCAAGAGATGAAGATGGGTGAGAAGAACCGGCTGGACCCGTGAAGCCGGATGGACCCGTGAAGCCGAACAGACCAGGACCGGGGCCGGGACATACTTGTGGACCGGCCGCGTCTGAGATGCCACAGTCACTTGTTACTGGTGCATGTGACAGAAGTGATGAGGCTGTATGCTGACCACCTCCTATTCCAATGCTCTCCAAGAGTTTCCTCAAGTATTCAGCTTGGTCTGTTCTTGTTGATGAGATGTCTTTAAATTGTTCGCAAGTTCCTTCTTCATAAAAAACTTTGTCTTCTTGGAACTTTACATCTCTAGACACCATTACTCTTCTAGTCTCTGGGTCATAAGAACTCGCCTGATCATTAACATTTCTCCGGAATCCGCATTTTCTACTTCTTTGTCAAACTGATGATGAGTTGTAGGTGCGGCTTCCTGTTGTTTGTCCTCTGACTCGTAAACTCCTGAAGCAGTCAAAACCATAGTCCTTTGATTAGGGCATTCAAGACATATGCCCTTTCCCTTTACATTTGAAGCATATAATGGCACTGCTTTTCTGGGTTCGAAGTACAAGTAGATGTATTAGGCTTTGGTGCAGCTTAAGGGGCCTTTAGTGCTGAGTTGCTGTCCACTGCTTTACTCTTGAACCGCGGGTCACTAGTAGGGGTGGTTCTGTCAAATGTCTTAAAGCCAGCACTCCAAGTTTTATTTGTTCTAGACGGTGCAGAGGACTTCCTTTTGTTGCATTTCTCTATCTGGACTTCTAGATGAAACAACTCGCCAAGGTCGTGATAAGGCTGAAGTTTGATCTTTCGTGCGATTGATTCATGCAAACTGTCGATAAACTAATCCATAAGACTCCTCCAATTCATCCCTCTCGAGCCTGTTCCGAAGATGCTCGAAGTATTCTGACACCGTTTTGCTGCCTTGAGTAAGGCGTCTGAATCGTCTCTGAAGTTCACACGGTGAAAATGAGGAAGAACGTAGCGTCACCTCATTAGTTGGGTTAGCTTGACCCATGAAGTCAGAGCTCTCATTCTTGTTCTTCTCCTAGCAGCTATCTCGCTATCCTACCATGGCAGTGCATGGTCAGTGAACTGCGCCGTTGCTAAAGCGACTCTACAGGTATCGTCGTAGTTATAATACTCAAACAGTAATTCCATCCTCCTTTCCCAATCTAAATATTCTTTAGGTCTAACTTTCCCATAAAGAAAGGTGGTTTCAATTTGACGTATGGCTACTCATTACACGCGAGGGCAGGACCTAGAGCTAAGCTCGGGACAACTGATGCAGAGGTTTTGCGTCAAATAAATCAACAAAACTCTACAATGTCTATTGTAAGTAATTGAGGTTTGAATCCACAAAAAACCTAGAATTAGCACACTAAGATTGTATGATTTTGATTTAATCTCAAGTAAATAGTAAGTGGTTGTGGTTTTAATTGTAACTTAAACAAAAGCGAATGTAAACTAGCTAGCGAAATAAAAGAAACTTGATTCACAATAAACTAAACAAATGGTTTCATGAAAAGAATTGATTAGGGATTAACAATAGACTGATTGATAATGCAAGGTTTTCATTAAGCTCTTCATAGAACTATGAACAATGTTTAATCAATACACTCACATGTCATTGATTACTATGCTAAACAATCAATCTAACTAAACTCTCATTTTGAAGATTAATCATCTGCATGCATTAAATTTAGGTTCAATTGGTTCACTAATCACCCTAACATCATCTCTCGATGGCTAGAAATGAAAAACTCTTAAATGACTTGGTTCAGAAATTTCATCAACACCTCTCGGGTAATAAATTTCCTAAGTTCTAGATTTGATTCTCTCAATCCAAACCTAGCATTAAATTCAGTCATCAAGAAGGATCTAACAACCTAAATATCAATCAATCATTATTACATCCCTAATCTACCAATCCCTAAACCATTCAAAGGGATTTACTCACTCATCATCATAAAGAAACAAAACTAATTCATACAAAGATTAAACATGAATAAAAATATAAGGAATTAAGAAATTAGCCAAGATGATTTTTTATTGTCTTAAAATGGTTCTCCAGAAATCCAAATCTCACACTCTAGGTCTCTTCAATCACCTGGTGGCTGTAGTCTCTCTCTCTCTCATCTAAGACTTTCTAAAAAATGACCAAGGGTTGGGTATTTATAATTTAAAACTAAATCAACCCGACTAAATAAACTAAACTGGTTTAATTACAAAATTTTCGGCCAGATCATTATCGATCTATCCAAAGATGGAACGATCGATCGTATAATGAATTGGTCGATCTTGGATACTCCTGTGGATTTGAGTAGATGCGATCGATCGGTCTGAGAATGGACCGATCGATCATAGTAAATTTCGCATCTCCTTAACTCCTTAGCACTTTCTTCATGCCTCATTTTCACCTCTACTCGAGTTTATTGCATGATCTTCATTCGGGAGACTCCAAAACTCCTGAAAAAGACTCAAAACACTCCAAATATGCAAAAGCATGTTCCTAAACACTAAAACGCACAAATTAAATAAACTATCCTAGAATGATGCTAAGTGAATGGTAAAGTGATGCTAAAATATATGAAATATGAGATTAAACTAGCCTAATATGTGCATATATCAACTTTCCCAGACTTGCCTTTTGCTTGCCCTTAAGCAAACGATTAGCATAGTGAGAAAGATGATTTATTCTGGAACTCAAAGTCAAGCCATATAGGTCAAATTTTAAGATCAATATCCAAGTTATAAGTTATATAAAACAAGATAAGCAACTTTACTCAAAAAGTAGCCATATCCATCACAACTTAACTCAGATCAAACCTCAATTTACACAAGTGTTCATATCAACCATCTCTTTTAACATTCATTAATTTCTAGATCGTAAACCATACTAAGCGTATTCAGCAAACTCATTTGGCTAAGGGAAAGGTCAAGAGATAAAAATGATCTCTTCTTCTATGGGTTTTGATGCTCAGTGTAGGGATCTCTCAAAAATTAGAATGAACTTTAGAAAAATGCTAAAGGTAAGTTCCAATAGGTGCATACAAGACTAGATTCTCATATACCCAAAATATACTATCCTCTTAAAACTATACCCAAGCTCAAAATTTTCCTGAATGATCTTAGTACTTCCCTTTACAATGCATTGATGTCTGTTATACCATTAAGATCAATCTAAAGCTCCCACAATCCATTCTTCTAGCACATTTACTTATAGAAGAGGGGTTAAAATCTTAATCGATCTAGCGGGTTTAGAGTTTCTTATAGATGGTTCTTGTCTAACTTTTTTTTTTATTAATCTTTTTTTTTTATCTGCAAGAACCTTTCACTTTTTTTTTACACTTCCAATTCCCTTTACTAGACTTCGAGTCCTCCTTTCCTCGTGTCTCTTTCTCTCCTAAAGTTCTTCTCCCCTTTCTTTTCCTTTTTTAGTTGATTTCTAAACTCACTAATACCATTTTCTATTCCCATCAAGCTTTCACCTAGTCCTAATTGGCTTAAAAAGAGTGAACCAAAAATACATGAGAAACTAATCCTGTCGGCTCCTACCTAACATGTTCTACCAAGTTCAATCAAAAAAATAAGGCCTAAAACTCTCACAAACTGATGCCATGGTCTGAATAAAACGGTAGGCTAAGGGTAGGAGAAAAGCTATTTGGATCACAAAGGGTGGTAAATGATAATAAGATCCAAATATGTATATGTAGTATCCATGAGTTCACATCCTACGCAAATTATGATAATTCTAAGTTTAAATTTAGTTCAAATAGATAAGAGATGGTATAAATCAAAACATGCTTCAATCAAAGTCAATCTAATATCAAAGATTCCAGATATGGATCAATCTTATAGTTTCACTAGCAGTTTATGTATCATATAGCTAGTAACTTGAGTATTGAATCTAATGATAAGAGCAATAGAATTAATAAATGCATTTTCATCATAGTTTCATATGCAAATACAATGCAATCCTCGATGCCTAACTAAGATACAATAAGCCTAGAAATCCAAAATGCAAACAAGTATCCTCCCCTAGACTTACTTTATACCGTCTCGGTGTTAAACTAAACTAAATGAAAATACAATCAAAGTATATACAATAAAAGAAAAGAAAAGAAAAAAAAGAAAATACGCTATAAGTGGTCCTCAGGGCTGATGTTGCGGCTCTGTCCGTGGTGACGTCTGCGTCAGGGCAATATAACATCAGGGTCTGACTCGGTATCATCGGCTTCATCGTGTGTCCTGTATCCAGAAACATCAGGAACATCGTCGGTGGCCTCGGTTGACTCGTACGTCTCTCTAGTCTGTGAGCCCCGAAAGCAAGAAGGTGGCGGCGGACATCTGATCCTAGCCAGTGTTCCCCATATCCTCTGCAACATAGTGTTGTTCTTTGAGTGAGCTGCCACCACCCAAGCCCGGTAATCATCATCTGTGGCGTCTATAGCCAACGGGTCGAGACTGTACATGTCGGTATAAAGAGGGAGATCATACTCCCATCCGTCAGTCTCCTGCATCTGCTGTGACTGCTGCGGCTGTTGGGGCTCGTGATTCGGGACCCTATCGTCCTCCCGGTGATGCTGAGAAGTGGAGGCTCTGGACGAGCTGCCCCGTCGTCTAGACCCAGTGCTAGGGTCATGTAAGTGCTCCGACGGGATAGTGAACTCCAGGTTGGCCCTAGATGTGAGGGCTGTGAAGTCGCGGAATGGGAGCTTGCAGAGCTTAGTGACTCCCTCGCGGTCCTGGAACTGGTAGATGAACCCCGGCTTGAGGATGCCGCTGTTCCAAAAATACTGCTCGTCAAAAAGTGTGATATTGGTCTCGCTGGGTGTGGAGCCAAGATCGATCCTGTGATGCATGAAGAGTGGGGTCATGTAAACTCCCAATCCACTCGACCTTCTTGTTCACTGTGTTGAGTCCGCGAGTCTTCTTGGTGACCAGGTTCTCCGCAAATATTGCACCCAGGTTGGTGCGCAGCTCTGAGAGAAGTGGGCTGGTGTAGATGCCCCTGACAAAAGATGGGAGCCCAAAATGCAATAACATCAGCTCGTCCTTCCTAATAGCCCTGAACTCCTCCTTGGCTAACAAGATGTTGCCAATAATCTTAGCGACCACACAAACCACGAGATTCGGAAAGTGTGTCAGCTTAGCCGCTTTCGACTCATATGGTCCAAAACCAATCAGGTTCCACAGCTCCACGACCTGAGGAAAATCGGAGGGCCAGCTGCATCTCTCTGCAATCCTGTCAAACCCATAAAGATCGCAGAGGTCCAGGAGAGAAATCTCGTAGAGGATGAAAGAATATGAGATTAAGAGATTTGTAGAATGAGAGAATGAGAGATTAGAGAGAATTAAAGAATTAGAGAAAAGAATGATTTATTAGAAAATGAGAATTATGAATTCTTGTTTACAAAATGTGAAGGGAGTAAGGTATTTATACTATTCTAGTCTAGGCTTGTTTGGATACAAGGATAGCCTTATACATAAATGGCTTACAAGGATAACATAATTTTATAATACAAACAAGCCTTAGACTCTCCATTTTACACACATATAATACGCCATTTAATTAGAATTAAAGGCTTTCATAAATTCATCACTTCTTCTTCATTCCAACACTCTCCCTCAAGCTTAAGACATAAAATGTTTAAGCTTGCAACCATGAAGTATTACCTCATTAAAAATCTAGAGAAGGAAAACTCAATTGGGACAAAACCTTTTCTAGGGAAAAAGAGTATAATACTCCATGTTGGGATCGTGGGTATGGAATGGACATGAGACTAAGTCTTGGGTAGATTGATGTACCAACTTTCAGAGATGCTGCCTTGGTGAATATATCAGCTAGTTGATCCTCACTTCTTGTATAGCAAGGTAAAATGATACATTTCCCAATAGCTTCTCTTACTTTGTGGCAGTTCACTTCTATGTGCTTGGTCCTTTCATGAAACACTGAATTGGAGGCTATGTGAATGGCGGCTTGATTTTCACAATGAATGGTGATAGGCTCCTCACATTTAACGGCTAAGTCTTCCAATATTTGTTTCACCCAGATGCATTCAGTAGTGAGCTTTCTCATTGCTCTATACTCTAATTCTGCACTAGAGCATGAAACCACCTTTTGCTTCTTGGTTTTCCAAGTCACAAGGTTTCCACCAATGAAAGTACAATAGCCAATAGTACTTCTCCTATCTTCTCATCTCCTGCCCAATCTGCATCACAATAACCAACTACATTTGTGTTGAGATACCTGATTCACAGCAAAACATAAATCTGGTCTTGTGATGGTTAAATAAATAAGCTTACCAACCACTTTCCTATAGAGCTTAGGATCATGAAATCAATTTCTTCCTCTAACTCCCCCTTAGTTGCGATTTTATAGTCTTCTTCTAAGGGTGTTTTGGCTGGTTTAGCTTCCATCATACCTGTGGATGTTAGTAAATCTACAACATACTTCCTTTGAGAAAGAAAAAGACCTTCCTTAAACCTACATACTTCAATTCCTAAGAAGTATTTAAGTTCTCCTAAATCTTTTATATCAAAAACACTCTTTAAGTAATCTTTAGTAGAAGCAATACCAACACTATTAAGTAATCTTTAGTAGAAGCAATACCAACACTATCACTACCAGATATGATTATATCATCTACATAGATAAGAATTACCACAATACCTTCCTTAATCTTTAATGTGAAAAGAGTATGTTCCACTTCAGGTTACACTTAGTTTGTGGTACCAAGCTCTTGGAGATTGTTTAAGGCCATAAATAGCATTCCTTAGTCTTAGGATATTACCGCTTCCAACCTCATCTTCTAGGCCAGGTGGCGGTGACATGTAAACCTCTTCTTCTAGTTCACCTTGCAAGAAAGCATTCTTGACATCCATTTGCCACAATTCCCACTCAAGATTAGTAGCAACAGTAAGCACAACATTGACCGAATGAAGCTTAGCTACAAGAGCAAATGTATCCCTATAATCCTCACTATATGTCTGAGTAAAACCCCTAGCTACCATCCTAGCTTTATATCTATCAATTTCACCATTGCTTTTGTATTTAATAGTAAAAATCCATTTAGAACTTACAGCCTTCTTTCCTTTTGGTAAAGTGGCTGAAGCATATGTAACATTCCTCTCCATAGCTTGTTTCTCAGCTGAGATAGCTTCCCTCCATTACTTTTTAGACATAGCTTCTTCATACGTCTTTGGCATCTGCTCATTATCAAGACTAGAAATAAAAGCAACATGATTAGAAGGTAAATGTGCAATATTACAAACTCCCTGATCATGATGAACTACAACATTTCCATTGTAGAAAACTGGTGGATTTCTTTGTCTTGTGCTCCTTCTTAAAACTGTAGGTGGAGCTTCCTCTTCTTCACTCAAAACTTCAATGAGAGTAGGTCTTGATCTTTTTGATGCTGAAGCTAGAATAGAATCATCTCCTGCTGAGTCTTGTTGAACATGAGTAGAAGCTTCTCCCCCCCCTTTGTTCAAGAGGAGGAAGACCAGGAGAATCAAGAGATGAGGAAGAGAATGTGAATCGGATGTAGCAGGGCCGGATGGACCAGCTGAGCCGGAAGGGCCGGGTCCGGTACAAGCGTGTGGATCGGCCGGACCTGAGTTGCCGCGGCTGTTTGCTACTGGGACAGGTGACTGTGGTGAAGAGGCTGTGTGTTGGCCACTTCCTATTCCAATACTCTCCAAGAGTTTCCTCAAGTATTCTGCTTGATTAGTTCTTGTTGATGAGATGTCTTTAAATTGCTCCCAAGTTCCTTCTTCATAGAAACCTTTTTCTTCTTGGAACTTTACATCTCTAGATACCAAGACTCTTCTAGTCACTGGGTCATAACATTTGTATCCTTTTTGAGTAGATGAATATCCAATGAACATAGCCTTAACACTCTTTGGTTCAAGCTTGTTCCTTTGCTCCCTAGGTATTAACACAAAACAAACACACCCAAAAACTTTCAAATGATCAATAGTGGGCTTAGTGTTGTTTAATACCTCAAATGGGGATAGATCATCAAGGACTTTTGTAGGTGTCCTGTTGATTAAGTAGCATGCTGCTACAAGTGCATCCCCCCAAAATCGTTTAGGCACCTTCATGTGGAACATGATAGTTCTCACAACCTCCATTAGGTGCCTGTTCTTTCTTTCAGCAACTCCATTTTGCTGTGGAGTGTAAGGGCAGCTTGTCTGGTGCTCAATGCCATGTTTAGCTAGATGTTCCTGAAGTCTGGTACTAGTGTATTCCCCTCCATTATCTGTTCTAAAGCTTTTAATTCTTGCATTGTATTGGTTAGTAACATATGCTTGAAAGTTTAAGAATGCATCATAAACCCTATCTTTAGAACTAAGAAGAGTAACCCATGTACATTTGGACTTTTCATCAATAAATGTCACAAAATATTTATGGTTTTCTCTAGATGGAAATGGGGATGTCCAAACATCAGAATGCACCAATTCAAAACAATTTTCATATTTATGCATTGATTTTTCAAAAACTGTTTTACAATGTTTTCCAAGAATACATGAATCACACAACTCTTTAGGCATTTTTAAACCAGGCACAATTAATTCAAGAGTTCTTGGATGAGGATGTCCTAGTCTAGCATGCCACAAATCAGAATCAGTACTAAATGTATTAGCATGAAAAGCCGATTCTAATTCACTACAACTAGCCATATTATCAAGCACATACAAGTCATCTTTTGTAGTTCCTTGTCCAAAGCATCTTCTAGTTTAAATATCCTGAAAATAGAAATCATTAGGACCAAATATAGCATGACAATTCAAGTCAGTAGTAGCTCTTTTAACTGAGAGCAAGTTTGAGGTAAATGAGGGCATATAAAATGCCTTAGATTCTTTATCAAACAATTTCAATTTTCCTATGCCTTTGATTGGTACTTTAATTCCATTAGCAATAAGAACATTCCCTAGGGCAGGTTCTACATTCTCTAGCAAATCTAGATCACTTATCATGTGATGAGAAGCACCAGAATCAACCACCAAAGATTTAGAAGCATTTGATGTATAAGAAGTTTGAAAAGAAGCATGAAAAGTTTTTCCCATCACATTGCTCTCCTTTATTGTCTTAATCAGAGCTTCCAAGTCTGATTTTGTCACAAAATCTGATGATTGTGATATGATGTTGGTGGCGGCTGAATGTGAAGAAGGACCACTGCTTACAACCGCCTTAGATGACACCATGTCGTGAGCTTGTCTGGCCGAGGGCATGACCGGCTGTTGTGGAGGGCGTGATGCCCAAGATGGCTTCAGGTGAGGGTGAAGTACCCAGCAATCCTTCTTTGCATGAACATCCCTCTTGCAATGATCACAAAATTGCCTCCTCTTCCTAGAATCACTTGCTGGCCTGAAGAAACTTTTGTGAGCAGCAACTAGTTCAGCTTTGTTGCCAAACAATCCATGTGATCCTTACTCCTTTTGAATTTGAGCACACACTTCCTCCAAGCTAGGCAACTTATCATACCTGAGAATATGCTTAATAAGATCTGAGTAAGTAGAATTAAGAGTTAAAAGTAACCCAAACACCTTATCTAGTTCTTTTCTTTCAAGGAGTACAAGGGGTTCAATAGTGGCTGGTCTTAGCATCTCTAGCTCAGCCCATAAAGCTCTGAATGAGCCATAGTGCTTTGTGAATTCAGCATCCTCCTACCTTAATTCATTCAAAGCTTTCTTCACTTCAAAAATTCTCAAAATGTTAGTGGTGTTTCCATACACCTTAAGCAAAGTGTCCCAAAGATCTTTTGCATTTTCACAAAAAAAATAAGCTTCTAAAAGATCATTAGCAAGAGAATTTTGTAATATAGAAAGTACCAACTGATCTTCTTGGTACCATTTGGCTTGAGCTGCATCACTCACTTCAGCCAATTCATTGTCTTCAATGCCATTTGTGGCAATGTGGTTCCAAAGACCTTTACCATCTAATGTGGTTTTCATGGTCCTGGACCACAAGAGATAGTTTGCTCCATGTAGAATCACTGGAGCTCTAAGAGATGTTTGAATCTCCATTGTAGGCAGCCTTGGTTACAAAGATCAAGTGGTCGCTTGGTTACTTGATCCCCTGTTTGCTCGGTCGCTTGATCACGGACAAGATACTAGGCGGTTTGTGTTTGGTCACGGCTGGTCGGGACAAACTAAACACACGCGGCCTGTCCCAATCCGATTGCTTCTTGGTCAGAACAGAGCGCATTGATTCCTGCACAGGTAAGCAATACAACTTGGAAGAACAAGTGATTATATGCCAGGCAGGGATGAAATCAACCAAGAACAATTAAAAATTGCTTAGTAAAAATCTTCACCAGCAAAAAAAAAAAATTGGCGCCAAAAAAAGAACAACCACTAACTACCTAAAACAACCTGTAACCTTTCCTAACAACTCAAATAACAAGAATTGTAACAGTTTAAAAACTACCAAATTTGATTTTATCAAGATTCAACAACCAAAATTTGAATTTAATCAACTAAAACAATTTATGAATTCAAGAAATCAATTTAAAAGCTTTTCAAAACTGAACAAGGAATTCAAGAAAATCAATCTTGAAACCTTAAACCTATTGGATTGAACTAAATTTTCGTAGAAACCATCACAAGACACTAATTAAACTTTCCAGATTCAAAGAATTAAAGAAAACGGAGAAAGAATTAGAATTATATCACCAGGATCTTGATACAGGTGATTTCGGACGTCTCTGAGGAAAACTTCAAGAAAACCCTTTAAACTCCATGGAATCGAGTTCTTCTTTCTTTAAACAAAAACTAGACTCAAGGGGCTTGAGTTTAGGCTTTTTAAAATCACGATTTGAAGAAAATTTGACGTCGAGATGACCTGGGGAATGTAGAGGTTCGAAACGAACGCGATCGCGTATACCTCTTGAAAGCAAATTCGTAACTTTTGATTCCCTGGGCCAAATGATACGATTCAGGTGGCTGTGGATTCAGAATTCGCCGATGCACAATCCAGAGAAAAAAAGATCAACAAAAGGAGTTGTGGTTTGGCCGTAATTATAATTACAAGATAACATTCGAAATTGATCCAGAAACATATGAAGAACAAGATGGATTCTTGTTGAATCAATGAAAGAATGATGAAATTTGCCCAGATTTGATGTAACCTGGCTCTGATACAATTAAAGAATATAAGATTAAAAGATTTGTAAAATGAGAGAATGAATGATTAGAGAGAATTAGAGAATTAGAGAAAAGAATGATTTATTAGAAAATGAAAATTATGAATTCTTGTTTACAAAATGTGAAGGGAGTAAGGTATTTATACTATTCTAGTCTAGGCTTATTTGGATACAAGGATAGCCTTATACATAAATGGCTTACAAGGATAACATAATTTTATAATACAAACAAACCATAGACTCTCCCTTTTACACACATATAATTCGCCATTTAATTAGAATTAAAGGCTTTCATAAATTCATCACTTCTTCTTCATTCCAACAGAGGACCCCGGTTGAGAAGTAGGATAGCTTCCCCTCGCTGGCAGCATGAATGGCCCCATCTTAGTATCGGAGCTCGACGGAGGCGAGGAACTGGCGATCGAGCTCCGGGTATAAAGGGTATGCATGATATGCAATCGTATCTAGTCCTAACCGCTGTAATACGGTGCAGACCTTCTACCTGATGCCCATCCGCTCGAGAGTGTGCTCGCATACCAAACATGTGGGTACCATCTCAATCCTTAGCAAGCCATTGTAGAATGTACAATGGTGATGTGTCCACGGATCACCATGCATGTAATTTTGGTATCCAGTCTCCCCCTGAATATCTTTCATCGTGGCGTGCAAGACTATCTCAGTTCTCTAGAACGGCTCATCATGCAGCGAGTACGGTGTGTTGTCTGGTCGCGGCCAAGGGTATGATGTAGTTTCCGGTTCGTCTGTTGCCGCCTGACGAGAAGAGGATGTTGTGGTCTTGACTCGTCTCTTGTGTGTCTGCGCCCCTCTAGTCATGTCTGCAAAATTAGCAACGCAAACTTCTATTAAAAGGATTTCAAAATTGTACGAAACTAATAATTATCGTAAACACGATCGATCGATCCAGGCAGGGATCGATCGATCCAGGCAGGAATCGATAGATCCGAAAATCTTATGGCCTAAAGCATTTTCACGATCGATCGTTCCGTAACCCGACCGATCAATCTTAAATCTATATGGATTTCAATACGAATTCCGATCGATCGATTCATTCAAAACCTACTGACCGGTCCATAGCAAGACCGATCGATCGATCTGAAACATGATCAATTGATCGTGGTGTGCCTGACGAACCATAAATCCAGATATTCTATTTTCTTGCTAAAACTCAGAAAACAAATGTGGGTTATGCTCCAATCAGCCTAACAAAGTTCTATTAACCGTCCATTCCTTCTAAAACAATCTAAAAATCAAGATTTTTATGGTTTTTCACATTACGGCCGAATTGAAAATGAGGAGATAAAGGGTCATACCTTTGCATATCGAGTTTGAAAACTATATAATCGAGTAGAGCTCGAAAAATTGATCAAGAATCACCCTAAAATTACTTAAAACCGTGAAGATTTGAAGAAGTTTGGTTTTGATTTTTTTTTGTTTAAATAGGTAGAGAGGTCGCGAGGGAGAAGAAAGAGAGTGGAGAAATTGTGTTGTTTGATCTTCTGAAATCGATTTTGGGTTTTAAAACGTATTTTTCCGGTTCGATTTAAGTGAAATAAACCGGTTTACTTACCTGGACAGGCGATCGATCAATCCATACATGGATCGATCGATCCTAGATTCTCACGGGTTTAATTTGCAAAATTTGATCGATCGATCGATCCTTTCTGCCCAGATTGATCTTGTATCTTGATGTATTATTCTCTCCACCTTCCGATCGATCCCATCTATGGACGGATGCTTTCTTGGTCATCGGTCGATCGGTCTGAGTTAGACTGATCGATCCTGATTTTTCACGCACCCTTTTCGTCTGACAAGATCGATCGATCGATCGATCGTGTAGAGGATCGATTGATCGTCTCCTGTATATCATCATTCACTCGCTCAATCTGCTCACTAGACAAGACCTTATTTCTGACCTGAAAATGAAAATAATAAAACAAAACAAAACTAGAAAGAAATGCAAAATTACGTACAAATGATATTCATGGGATTGCCTCTTAAGTGCGTTTGTTTAACGTCACTAAGCTTGACGTGGTGCACCCGTTTATTATGCGGGGGTGGGGTCAGAGCAGTGTGGTCGCATCATCATATTTTCCCTAGTAAGACTTTTAGCCATGTTTGGTTTGATTTTGCTGTCATCTACCATGAATTCATCCTTGTTTTCCTTCATCCTTCTGATCACCTTACTTAACCTTTGTGTCCCTCTTCCTTCCTCCTGATAAGCTCGCTCTTTTGTGGACTGCTGCAGTGCTTGCTCATGATGCTTGGGTGTCTGTAGGTTTGACCATCGAGAATTTTTGTAGAGGATCTCCATCTAACATGTCCTCAAGCGGTTCACCAACCAATGCTCCAAGTTTTTTTATGTAGAAAACCTGAGTTCCTGTGATCAGTTGCTTCACCTCCTTGTTTATGTTAAACTTCAGCATTTCATTTCCTAGCCGTAGGTGTATCTCCCTTTCTTTTTGACATCAATAAGAGATCTAGCAGTAGCCAAAACCGGACGACCAAAAACGAGAGAGTCTTTAGTCTCTTCCTCCATCTCCAATACTACAAAGTCTTTGGTTACTATAAAACCTCCTATCATCACTGGTAAGTCTTCAAGTAACCCCATTGGATACCTAACTGACCGATCAGCAAGAACAAGAGATATTTCATACTCTTTGAATTGTGTAAAGCCCAACCTCTTCGCAGTAGACAGGGGCATAAGATTGATGCTCGCTCCTAAGTCACAGAGACAGCTAGAGAATGAGAGAGATCCTAAAGTGCATAGTAATGTGAATCTACCTGGATCCTCTTCCTTATCCATGATAACCTTCATTTGGATTATGGTTGTACTACCTTTGGTAACCATCTCTGCTTCCTTAAGATCTTTTTTTTGTCTCTGAGAGCTTCCTTTAGAGGCTCAAAAAACTTAGGACAGCAGAGTAAAAGTGATTTGTGACAGCAGTTGTTCCAAAAGTAATTTGTGTCTATCTGACAATTCATTCTTCAATCTTCCAGGGAAGCTGAGTTTTGGGGTGAGAGGGATTCTAATTGATGTTTCTGTTGGTGACTCATTATCAGTAGCATTCTGGGTCATTTCATCCATTTCAGAACTTCCTTCCTCACTGTCCTTTTCAATGCTTATCATCAACTCGCCTTTATACTTGAATCATCACTACTGAGGTCAGTAGAAAATAGCTCTTTTATATGTTGCACTTCAATGAGGTTGAGATATTCTTTCTGGTCAGTGTTAGATTTTCCAGCAAAGGTACCCAAAGGCTGTTCGGCTGCAGAAGCTATTTGAGCAATTTGATTATCCAAAATCTTCAAATGGGAGTAGATGTCCTCAAACTTAGCTTGTGACTCTGCATGATTTGATGCAATCTTTCGCTCAAATTTCTCCAGTCAATTCAGCTTGAGCTCTAGCTTGCCCTTCCATGATCTTCTTCATCATACTTTTCATATCATCTTTCTCATTAGCTTGAACTTGAGGATATGTGTTCTGTCTGTTCTGCCCTTGGGGTCGAAATTTATTGTCTCCCTGATATCCAATTGCTGGAGATGATCCTTGGTTTTCTCTCTGAGATCTCCAGGGTGCATTGTTTTGCTGAGAAATACCACTATAGGGTCTGGGCTGGAATTGATGTCTTGGAAGGACCCTTGGTGGATAGTGTTGATCTTGAAGGTTCTCCATATTGTTGCTCTAGTATGAGAGGTTATTTCTGTAGTTCTGGTTGAAGTGACGGTTTTGATAACCTCCTTGGTAGTTGTTCTGATTTCTCAAATAGTTAACCTCTTCTTGTTCTCCTTGGTTACCATCACATCCTCCTTCTTGATATCCATGTTGTTCTACATCAGCCTCTCCAACATAATTGATGGCTTTTTGGTTCAACAGGAATACCTTGCTCAGTCTGTCAATCTTGTTATTGATTTCCTTGTATCACTGGTTCTCCAAGTCTTGATCTCTCATACTCCTGTCATAATTTACTCCATAACATGCTTCACTATGTGCCAAATTCTCAATCAGTAGCTCTCCTTTTTCTTCTGTCAGATTAGCAAAACATCCATAGCTAGTTGTGTCCAGAGCTCTCTTGTACTGCTCAACTGCTCCTCTGTAGAAGATTCCTATGAATTTTTTTTGGGATACTCCATGATGAGGGCATTTCCTAGTGTAGTCCTTGAGTCTTTCCCATGCTTCACAGATGTTCTCATGGACTCCTTGCTTGAATCCAGTAATGTTATTGCGAAGTTTAGCGGTCTTCTGCTTAAGATAGAACTTTGTGATGGACTCCTTCTTCACATTTTCCCAAGTTGAAACCAATTCTGATGGCACATTCTTCTCCCATTAAGAAGCTTTGTTTCCAAGTGAGAAAGGAAATAAGATCATTTTGATGGCATATTCTGGGATTCCATTCATCTTTACAGTTCTGCACAACCTTTCAAATTGATCGAAGTGATCCAGAGGGTCCTTTAGAGGGAGCCCATTATACTTCTGATTATGTGCCATAGAAATCAGACTTGATTTCACCTTAAAGTTGTTGGCAGCTGTGGATGGAGTTGGAATGCCATGTCTAACTTCTCTCAAATTAGATTCATCAAAATCTTCTATTGGCCTAGCTACTGGTCTTCTCATTCCCTGAACATGGGGTTGAATCCCAATTCCTTGTACACCTCCCATTTGAGGTTGTTCATTTCTAATTTCAGGTGGGTGATTGTTCCCTTGGTTCTCCATAACACACTGTCTTGATTGATCTTCCTGTTCTTAAGCTCGTATTTATTTTGCTGCTTTCTTGTTTGCTCTCTTAATCGAACCTAGATCAGGGATGCAATCAAGTGTACTGCCTTTCTGACTCCTTCATTGCAATCACCTGTAGAGGTGACAAATGGTAGACAAACTCTAAAGTTCATTAATAAGTAAAAGAAAGAAAACTCTAGTCACAAATAAAATCAAAATCCTAATGGCTAGTTGCTTAGATTCCCCGGGAACGGCACCAATTTGATACAGAGGTTTTGCGTCAAATAAATGAACAAAAACCTACAATGTCTATTGTAAGCAATTGAGGTTCAAATCCACAGAAAACCTAGAATTAGCACACTAAGATTGAACCTCCACGGGTAGACTGTTTCAAGCACCAGATGCGCTCAACACCTATCTGTAAAGCATAAGGACGATCTGAGTTCCCTTGTCGCTAACCGCCTTTCTCATATCTGCAACGTTAATGAGGAAGTTTTCTATCGAGCATGCTGATCCTTTCCCATCTTGGATTGCATCCCGTGCACTTATTGTGGTGACATAGGCGCCAGATTATACCTACGCTTATCATGGACGAATAAATAGAAGTTAGTTCGCCTGTTATGTTTAGTCTATAATAAGAACTCGCATGATCATTAACATTTCTCCAGAATCAGCGTTTTCTACTTCTTTTTCAGACTGATGATGAGCCGTAGGTGCGGCTTCCTCTTGTTCGTCCTCTGACTCGTAACCTCCTGAAGCAGTCAAAACCATAGTCCTCTGATTAGGGCATTCTCGAGACATATGCCCTCTTCCTTTACATTTGAAGTATATAATGGCACTGCTTTTCTGCGGCTGGTTCGAAGTAGAAGTAGATGTATTAGGCTTTGGTGCAGCTGAAGGGGCCTTAAGTGCCGAGTTGCTCCACTGCTTTAGTCTTGAACCGTGGGTCACTAGTAGAGCCGGTTCTGTCAAATGGCTTAGAGCCAGCACTCCAATTGTTATTTGGTCTAGACGGTGCAGAGGACTTACTTTTGTTGCACTTCTCTATCTAGACTGCTAGATGAAACAACTCACCAAGGTCGTGATAAGGCTGAAGTTTGATCTTTTGTGCGATTGATTCATGCGAACTGTCGATAAACTAAGCCATAAGACTCCTCCGATTCATCCATCTTGAGCCTGTTCCGAAGATGCTCGAAGTCATCGAAGTATTGTGACACCGTTTTGTTGCCTTGAGTAAGGCATCTGAATTATCTCTGAAGTTCACGGTGAAATGAGGAGGAACATAGCGTCAACTCATTAGTTGGGTTAGCTCGACCCATGAAGTCAGAGCTCCCATTCGTGTTCTTCTGAGAGCAGCTATATCGCGATCCCACCATGATAGTGCATGGTTAGTGAACTGCCCCGTTGCTAAAGCGACTCTACGGGGATCATCGTAGTTATAATACTCAAACAGTAACTCCATCCTTCTTTTCCAATCTAGATATTCTTCAGGTATAACTTTCCCGTAAAGGAAGGTGGTTTCAATTTGACGTCTGGATGAACAACATGTTGTCTGACTGGCGGCATTGGTTCATCGCAGTATTGCTCTCTTCCCATTCCACGGTGGGTTGCCTCTGGTCTATCGTTTCTGTACTGAGGTGCAGGTGCGGCAGGTGCTGGTGCAGTCGCATGTGTTGGCTGCTCTAGATTCTCCATGCGTGTAGCTATAGTAGTCATATGTGCAGTCAAGTTCTAAAGTAGCTGAAGCATGGCTTGATTTTTCTGGACTGACGATAACTCGTCGCTACCTGACATATTTCCTTTTTATAAAAAATAAAATATTTGAAAATGGAAAGTTTCCCGGAAAGAAAACTTGCAGAAATATAAAATTTCCTTTTATGAAATATTCCACAGATAATGTGGGAAATTGCCTACAGGGTTTTGGAAAACTTCATAGGAGGTTTTGGGAAACTTCCTAAAAGTAATTCCTAGCCTAAGAAAAACTGGCAACTAGTTAATACTATGTCTAAAATGTTTGGAAACTTCCTAAAACAATATGCATTGAACCTAGACAGTATGAAAGACAGCTAACCGAGACGCTGGAACATAAGGAACAAGACCTAAGGGCGGACCAAACGCGGGGCAAGACCTAGAAACTATCGGTGCAGGTTGGTGTGGTACGGCGCTCAAAAGGGCGCCAGACTGGCGCAGAACGAGGGTACAGGGTGGTGCTGTGCAAGGCGTGGGATGCGTAAGGCACTAGTCCTAATGGGCGAGGGATAAGACTGGGACCTAGGGTAACACAGGACTGAGCGGCTACTCAATACACGCGAGAGCAGGACCTAGAGCTAAGCTCGGGACAACTGATGCAGAGGTTTTGCGTCAAATAAATCAACAAAACTCTACAATGTCTATTGTAAGTAATTGAGGTTTGAATCCACAAAAAACCTAGAATTAGCACACTAAGATTGTATGATTTCGGTTTAATATAATGTAAATAGTAAGTGGTTGTGGTTTTAATTGTAACTTAAACGAAAGCGAATGTAAACTAGCTAGCGAAATAAAAGAAACTTGATTCACAATTAAACTAAACGAATGGTTTCAGGAAAGAAATTGATCAAGGATTAACAGTAGACTGATTGATCATGCAAGGTTTTCATTAATCTCTTCCTAAAACTATGAATAATGTTTAATCAATACACTCTCATGTCATTGATAACTATGCTAAACAATCAATCTAACTAAACTCTCATTTGGAAGATTAATCATCTGCATGCATTAAATTTAGGTTCAACTGGTTCACTAATCACCCTAACATCATCTCTCGATGGCTAGGAATGAAAAGCTCTTAAATGACTTGGTTCAGGAATTTCATCAACACCTCTCGGGTAATAAATTTCCTAGGTTCTAGATTTGATTCTCTCAAGCCAAACCTAGCATTAAATTCAGTCATCACAAAGGATCTAACAACCTAAAAATCAATCAATCATCATTTCATCCCTAATTTACCAATCCCTAAACAATTCAAAGGGATTTACTCACGTATCATAATAGAGAAACAAAACGAATTCATAGAAAGATTAAATATGAATAAAAAGATAAGGGATCAAGAAATTAGCCAAGATGATTTTTTTATTGTCTTAAAGAGGTTCTCCAGAAATCCAAATCTCACACTCTAGGTCTTCTCAATCACCGGGTGGCTGTAGTCTCTCTCTCTAATCTAAAACCTTCTAAAAAATGACATAGGGTTGGGTATTTATAGTTTAAAACTAAACCAACACGAATAAATAAACTAACTGGTTTAATTTTAAAATTTTCGGCCAGATCATTAAACCGGATCGATCGATCCAAATATGGAACAATCGATCGTACAATAAATCGATCGATCTTGGATATTCTCGCGGATTTGAGTAGATGCAATCGATCAGTTTGAGAATGGACCGATCGATCCTAGTAAATTTCGCAGCTCCTTAGCTCCTTAGCACTTGCTTCATGTCTTATTTTCACCTCTACTCGAGTCCATTGCTTGATCTTCATTCGAGAGACTCCAAAACTCCTAAAAAAGATTCAAAACACTCCAAATATACAAATGCATGATCCTAAACACTAAAATGCACAAATGAGATAAATTATCCTAGAATGATGCTAAGTGAATGGTAAAATGATGTTAAGACATATGAAATATGAGATTAAACTAGCCTAATATGTGCATATATCAACAATGTGGGGTGGAAGGTACCTGAACCTAAAGGCGTAACACTGCTCACTACTCACGCGACGGAAGCCCTATACGAAGAAGGAACTGTAAGGTAAGGGAATCGCATTAGCGCTGCCTTAGACTTGGGGTGCTAAGGGTAAAGCGCGGAACGTGACGCTGGGGACTAGACCTGGCACATTGGAACTGCGATGGCGACTGGAACTAGGTGCTAAGAGGGAGCCTAAGCTACACGAGACTAGCGCGGCTCGGCACTAAGGAACTGGGCTACATGCTAGAACTACTTACACAACAAACAAACCTAGTAACCTAGGGTGACTCACTAAACGCAACCGGAAGGATCTGCGGCTTGACTCAGGACCAAAACATGCAAGCAACACACGCAGACAACGAGCAAGAACCCTATCTTCACACACACGTAGTCCAAGTAATCTTAGGGCACACGATTTCTCAAGGATGGAAATAGAGTTCTAGGTGAGATTCTAAAGCACTAATTTATTTTTTTTAAAACAACCTAAACACTTTTTTGTTAAGATTAAATAAATAACAAACAACCTAATTACTTAGACTTTTTTTTTGTAAGTGAAAACAAGGGTAAAGGATTGATTAAACCTGATTTTTTTTTTTGTATTTTGTTGTAGGAGACTTGATTCTTTCACCTTCTTACCGAGAACTTCAGGGAAAAAGAGGAAGAAACAAAATCAAAAACAAAAAAAAATACAAGCAAAACAAAGAAAAATCGCCAAACTAAACAAGGATAGAATCAACCTGATGTTTTAAGAGCTTTAAGCTCTGATACCAGATGATATAAGCGTAGTGGTGGAGCAACTATTGGTCGAGAAGCTCGAGACCTCCAGAAACGAATTCGATGAAGAGAATGGATCGAAAGGACCACACAAGCTGCGGAAGACTTATGATACACCAAATTTGTTATTCTTTGTGAAGAAGAACGTGACAAGCTCTCCAAGAAGAAGGTGGCTGCCGTCAAAGACAAAAGGGTCTAGGATTTATTTGCTTAAAATTTGTGTTGTCTTATTCCTTGAAAGTGATGAGGCTTATATAGGCGTTCGGTTACAACTTAAGGTAAACAACATGATGTTTAACCCAAACAAAAAGTAGTGTAAATAAAAAGACATGTAGTTCACTTTGTTGGAGAAATAAACTGGGCTTAAGGCCAAATAACTTAAACATAAGAAAATATGATTAAGTTATTTACCCTTCGTTAGGTACTTTACCCTTCTTCCATTTTTCTTTCCACTCTCCCATTTTCTTCGAATACATCTCAACACATTTAGTATAGAAAACATTTCGCACAATAAGCGTGATGGTCGGATCCCATGTGAATCTTTCTGTATAAACGAAATAGTAGTTAATATAATTTTTCCAAATTAAAAATTTAAAATTTAAATTAAATTAATGAAACTAACCGCAAATTGCCAAAACCACATGTCTTTCTCTGGTTCAGGCATCTCTGAAAAGGATGTACTACCAACGAGTTAATCATGTTTTTGATAGCTTTTGAAATTCTATTATGTGAAAATTGAAACCTTTTAAAAAATGAGAAAAACTTATTACTCACAAATTATATATTTAATCTTTTTATATAATGTAAAATGACACTAACCATATTGTTCCCGGTGGACAATCTGGACCAAGTATCATCAACTGGTGTTGTCCAGGTTGAGAAACAAACAATTCAATTGTCATAACCCTTGGAGCTGAGCCCATAGTATGGACAGGAGACGGTGGTTGCGTCTCATCTCCACCAGGGATCTGAGACTGGATCGAACTGTGGGAGCGATGGCTAGGACCATCTGCGGAAGAACATTGATACGTTTGATAATTGATACAATATATATTTACAGATATTTAGTAAGGAAATTTTTGAAAATATACTTACAAAATAATGTATAACTTTTAAAATTATATAGAAGATAACTAGTTATAAATTTTATTTTGATTTACAAAATTTATTTTGATTTATATAGAAGATATCTCTTTATAAAATTATTTATGGTAGATGCCGTTTTAAATTTATAAAATAATAATTAGTAATCTTAAATAATTAAAAATATCTATTTAAAATAATTTCTATTTAACTAATTAAATTTAATAAACTACCAACTATATTTAAAATGTAAGTTAATGAAACTAATTAACTAATTCAACTTATTTACCATGTAACTAAGTAAACTAAACTTAAATTAACAAATAACATTACAAAACTAAATTAATTACACTAATTAGCTAATTAAACTTATTTACCATCTAACTAAGTGGACTAAAATTTAATTAACAAATAACATTACAAATCTAAATTAATTACACTAATCAACTACTTTTACAACTAACTATCTAATTAATTAAACTACTTAAAGTAACTAATCTACGTAAACCAATCTAACGGAGAAATGTCTCAAATGCCATAATCTGAGGAAACAATGTCTCAAATACCACGACCAATATTTAAATGGGCAAAGTTACTATTTTACCCTTATAACAGATTATATATTTATGATTATAAATGATACCAACGAAAACACGCTAGCGCAGATGATACGACGTGCTCGCACGACCCAAATAACCCGGGTTCGAGTCTTAGATGTGTAGTATAACTGGGAATAATTCGGATATCCAGTTATACTAGTTGTACTCGAGTACAACTGGATATCTAGTTGTGCAAGTTGTACTGTAGTATAACTGGAAATAATTCGGATACCCAGTTATACCAGTTGTACTCGAGTACAACTGGATTGTACTCTAGTACAACTGGATATCTATTTGTGCTAGTTGTACTTGAGTACAACTGGATATCTAGTTGTACTCGAGTGGTACAATTGTGTATAACTAGAGTGTATAGTTGTACTTGAATGATATAACTGGAGTATAACTAGATACCTAGTTGTACTCGAATTGTATAACTAGAGTATTACTAACATCAGTTATACCGAAGTCAGGGATATTTCCGTCTTTGTACCAAGGCCAGGGGTATATTTTCGTCTTTGTATCAAGGCCATGGGTATTTTCAGGTTTACATTAATTGGAGGGCATTCCAGATTAAAAAATAGCAGGTTAGATTAAATTTTCACACTTTGTGGCATCTCAGCCATTTACCCCAATCTAACATACTTAACTAACTAATGATAACTAAACTAATTAAAATTAAATAACTAAGTAACTAATTACACTAACAATTTAACTACACTAACATAAGCTTTCTTAAGCTCACATATGGTGAACCGGTAAGTTAAGCTCTACGATTTTTTCTCAACTCACAAGGGAATTAAAGCCAATTCTACAATGTTTAAACTATAGTTAATAATCACATGATAAATGTTATTTGGACCAAGAAAAGCATATCATAGCCCAACTGGAATTTCTTTGATTTTGTCCGTGGGAGCTTTTAGTTTACTCCAAAGGTCACTCAATGCTTTAGGAATGTACTTAGGGGTCGTGGTTTTTTCTATCTTCTTCAAAGTTGAGATACTTGACCAGCTTGTCTTAAGTTTCGGCTGAATCGAGTTTTTTTGGCAAAAATCATGAGTTTCGTCATTCAAATAATAAATTCACCTTCAGTTTGCGTCAAAGCTATATCCGAAGGGTAATACAAGTTAAGTTCTTTAAATATATCTTCAGAAGTCTCCGTTAATTCGTACAAAAGGAAGGTGTGACCGTCAATCGTTATTTCTTGCAAAAACTTTTCAGTTTCAAACTTCATCATCAAATCTCCAAAATATAGATCGATTTTTCCTTTTTTGACATCTATTATTGATCCTTCAGTGGCTAAGAAGTGGCATCCTATGGGATGATAAGGTCTATGGGTTCTTGATCCAACTCTAATATTACAAAACCGGCTAGGATTTCACAGTTTCTAATCATGATTTGAATATCAGCAACAGTTCCAATGGGGCGTTGACTGATCGATCCACAAACAGTAATTGAATTTTCATGTGTCTGAAATTTGTGATGTCCAGACATTTTGATACTATGTATGACATCAATTTGACACTAGATCCCATATTACATCGTATATTTCACGCATAAAGCATTTGATGGAGCATCTGCTGGTTATTTTACCTTCAAGTTTATGTTGGCTGGAAGAGCATTAGCTGTGAGTTCATTAACCTTCTGCAAAAAGTTCATCAGAACTGAGGTTTCTTTTGTTCATGTTTTCTAACGATGTTTAAACTATTTTTTATTTTCTTAGTTTCTTCTATCCCTACCAATAGTGATATATTCTCCAAGGGTACTACCAATGTATGTCTACGATGCTTATGCGTATTGTGGAAAGAAATGTCAGATATGTTCAGCCACTTGAGTACTCTAAATAGCTGCTCTTAATCTTTTTATTTGCTATTTTTCTTATATGTTTTCTGCTAAATAATGACCATTAAAGATTAAGCTGATGAACTTTTATGTTGTTTTGTATTTTGATTGCACTGGGATTTGTTCAGTGTTGTATTTCTTGTCATGTATGGAATTGCATTAGAAACAGAAGGGTGGGGTGTTGTTGCTAGTCTAATAATATATCTTACGTTTGCTAGTGCTGCTGTATCAGCTAGCACCCTTATTCAGGTTTGTATGAAAAGGTTCAGCAGATTATTTTAGTGCTTGACGTTATATTCGACAACAGCATAAATACAACAAAGTTATTGTTGTAGAGGGTAATGGTCTAACTTATTTACTACATTATAAAATTATTTGAATATACGATAATTAATTTACTCTTTTACAGTACCTTTCTTCGATTCTTTATTTTGCAGGTAGTTGTGGATGCTTGACAATATAGCTGTCAAATGGTCCGTCCGAGCCCATTTGGACTTGGTCCATACAGACCATTTTTTCTGGGCTGTAATTGGATGGTTCTAAATGGACAATGGTCCAAAAATGTCCATGCCCAATAAAGACCATGTCCAAATGGGCATGCCATGGACAATCCAATTTTACAAAAGTTTAAACACAGTTAAAAACTTTAATATCTTTTAGGTGTTGAGTTTGAATCATGCAAGATCTTTTTAAATGCAATTATTATGATGAATTTAAAGGTAGCAAACATTGTTTTACATGATTTCTTACATCAAAATAATGTTTTCTATTATAATTTAAAAATAACAATATTTCACACAAATTTGAAATTACTTTTTTCCGTTAAAATCACAAAGTTATATTTTAACCAAAGATCGCAAAATTATGTTTTCATTTCAAAACTACAAAACTATATTTTTCACAACCATATCAAATTTATTTTTTTCTGTGAATACAGTAAAATTACGTTTTTCCATCAAACACGCAAAATGATGTCTTCTTGCCGAACTGTAATATCTTTTTTTTCTTGTCAAAACCAAAAAATTATGTTCTTTCGTCAAAACCAAGAAATTATATTTTCCGCCAAAAACTGCCAGAACTGTAAATTTTGTTTTCCGGCCAAAATCGCAAATTATTTTTTCTGCCAAAATCGTAAAATTATATTTTCCCGTCAAAAACACAAAATTATGTTTTATGACAAAATTGTAAAATTATGTCTTCCCCCCAAAATTGTAAAATTATGTCTTCCCCCCAAAATTGTATAATCATATTTACAGCCAAAACCGTAAAATCTTGTTTTTCAGCCAAAACTATAAAATTGTGTTTTTGACAAAACCGCAAAAAGAAATACCAGTGTATATTCTTATCACCAAATATATGATCCTGCATTTTCCCACCCAAAAAACAATTCTGCATTTTTCACTATGTGCTTTTCGCAAAAAAAAATCCCAACAATGGTTTTCCACCAAAATATGATTCTATATTTTCCTCCAAATTATTGCTGGGTATGTATTTTTAAGAATTTAAGAAATTCCCAAATTAACAAAACCACAAATTCCCAAATTTTTAAGAATTTGGGCATGCCCATTTTCCATTTGGTCTAGCCCAGTTTGACCACGGACTAGTTTTTAGTTGGGCGCCGACCAAAGCCCGTCCGCAATAATTGGACTGGGTTAACCCATGGACAAACAGACCAGTTGAAAGGTCTACTTGAGAAGCAGTGTGAATTATCTTGAAAGGAACAAAACTCACTTCCTTCTTATTAAACATGAAAATGTTAGTTTTGTAATAGACATGACTGTAATTGAAACTGACTACATATATGATTCGTAAATGAGAGACAACCTGTTTATAATCATCTACGATTAATATTTAGGATTGGATCACTTGCTTAGCTGTATGAATGCATTTTAGTGGTCTTATCTGGTTTTACTTGAATTGATTGTGTTATTCTGCCAAATTTGTTAGTAATTATATATGATTTTTTTCTAAGAATAGAATGATTTGTTTTTGATTTAATGATAACTCTTACGCTTGGGTTTGATCTATGAGTAGTTGGTGAGGCTAAGTATACAGTTCATGTTTGTTTAAACAAACCAGAATTGGGTTAATATGTTATTATATATATACTCTGTTTAAAAATCTAACATAAAATTCCACTGAATCTGAATAAGTTAAAACCAATAAAATAAATTAAAAAACCATTAGAATATTACAAAATCAGTTAACAGTATCAAACAAATGCAAAAACTATAAATAAATTCTGGACAAAATTGAAAATAACTCATTTTGTTTTCAAACTACATTGTAATTTGTTTTGAAATTATAAATTATAATTTTTGTTTTCCTTTATTTTTATGTAAATATTTGTATATTTATTTAATATTTACTGTTTTCAAGAATTATAATGAGTTTCTACAATTCGAAGAGGACAACTTTCAATATCGGCCATGTGGTTCTACTTTTTCACAGATCCCCATTGACTCAAGAAAACAACCACCGTCTCATGTTCGGACGACCACGTCAGCTCCGACCGTTATGAGCATTGAAGACGCAACCGGGTCGCGACCAGTTGAAGAGATTAGATCGCCACTTATTTGGGGAATGACTCGATAAGATTATTTACAAATTAATTTATATTTTTCAGTTTTAAAATTTGGTCCTAATAAATTTTCATGTTTTATAAAATTATTTAGGTTTAGTAAATCTAACAATGGGGTCACGAAAGCAATCAACAAAATGCTTAATGACATGCTGATATGTGTCCTTATCCAACTTACTCCGACATGCCGAAATAAGAGCAATATATTTGGTTTTGTCAATTTATGGTATGTAAAATTAGGAATTGCAAATTTTATATTGTAATTTTTATTTTTTAGATTGTGTCATTATGTGGTATATATTGACTAATATATTTTTACACAGCAAGAGCTCACTTGGATGCGCAAAATCACATCCATCGATATACGAAAATTCAACGCTAAAATGGTGACCTGTTACTCAAGAAAGAAGAATGAGTGGAACAAAAAATTGAAGCATGATAAAGTGCCCAAGGAGATGACCATAAATTCTGACTTATTGTCTGCTCTCATTGACAATTGAAGAAGGCCAAAAATAGAAGTCATATCCGCGACTAATTCGAGTAAACAAGAGCGACCGGGAAAAAGAATAGCAACCCATAATCTTGGAGCGACGAGGAAAGCATCCCGGAGCGAACAAATTATTAGTATTAATTAATTTTTTTATTATTTATTTGTTAACTTAATGTGATGAGGACATCAAGCCAGCCACAGCCCCAGTCATTCCACCAGGACCTCTCACACGATCCAAGAGGAAATCTCTAGGAAACAAGCTCAGCATGCTATTGGAGAGTGGAACCGGACAGGACCTCAAACCGACCATGACCAGGTCCGGACCGACCATGCCAACCTGGACCAGCTCCATCCCGACCGTACCGACCATGCCGACCAGCTCCAGATCGACCGCACGGACCTTACCGACCAGCTCCGGACCATCTGACCAAACCGTGACGAGCCAAGACCATCCAACCCATTTCAATCGGACAAGGAACAATGGAGGTTTCTTATAGAAGATTCTTCTTCCTCCGTTGTATTTACCATTACCATCTGGTATAGATACCAAAAGTCGTGCTAAGAAATTGTACTCTTTATCCCTATCTTTGGTTTTGTCCCACTAGGTTTCCCGGAGAAATTTTTAATGAGGCAATACTTTTAGTGCGCAAGATGGTGAAGACTTGTTCAAAATTCCATTTCATTCACAAGTCCTCATCGATTTCTGGCCTAAGTGTTATTGGGCTTTTCTATATTTAATTCTATTTCTAGACTAAATATTTAAATTGAGCTTATAAGTCATGTTGACTACTTGGACCCAAAGTTATTTTAATTGTCATTAAGCAAACTACTTGCTGTTTTAATTCCTTGAGAGGCTAAACATCATGTTGTTTAGCCTAAGTTGTAATAAGGCATTATATAAGCCTCTAGCCTACTCATTAATAAGACAACAAGCATTTTTAGAACAAAAACAAAACCTAATTCTTTGTCAAGACCTAAGTAGACGCCGCAAAGCACCCCTTGCAGTTGCCGTGTTCTTCAGCCTGTTTGGTTGAAGTTCTTGGAGTATCACGAGCCCCTTTCACAGCTTGTGTGGTCCTTTCGATCCACCCTTCACTTTCATCCATTTCTGTCCAGCAACCTGAGCTTCTCGGTGAAAGACAGCCCACCCCACGGTTCTTGCATCATCTAGTATCAGAGCTTCAAGCTCCTGAACATCAGGTTGAATCTATCTTTTTTTTGGCGATTTATTCTTGTTTTTTGTTGCAATAGTTTTTGGCTTTTGATTGTGTTTCTTTCCCTTTCCCCTGAGGTTTTCGGTAAGAAGGAGGAGGAATCAAGTCACATACCACAAACACAAAAATATACAAAAAAAAATCAGGTTCTATCAATCATTTCTTTATTTCTTGTTTTTTTTTTTAAAAAAAAGAGAAGAGTTTGATTGCTTGTTTGGTGTTTAAATTTTTTTTAAGAAAAAAATGTAAGTGTTTAGGTTGTTTAAAAGCAAACTAGAGTCTTTAGAAAACTCACTTAGAGCACTAGATTCACCTTGAGAAAATCGTGTGTCCAAGTGGTTGGACCACACGCGAGTGTGCTTGCTAGCTAGGTCTCTTGTACCGTGAAGCCTAAGGTTCCCTGGTTAGTTTAGGTTCACCTTGAGTAGCTTAAGTCCCACCCTCGTGGTGTCAGTCTGCGTTTTAGTCCTAGAAGGTCTCGCGCCTAGCACTTGTTCCTACCGTGCCAGCCTAGTTCCATCTAGGACCACCTGCGCCCTATCCTAGTCCAACCGAGCCAAGACCAGCCCCGCATGTTCCTATCCAAGTCCGCGTCTAGGCTTTAGGTTCTTGTGTCCTCTATGTCTCACATGTGACACACTAGGAATCCTGCACCAAGACGTAGCGTAGAACCTTAGACCCCGAACCCGCGCCCCGCGCCTAGTGCTTCCTCGTGTCCCGTACCGCGCCTAGTGTTAGGACCCCTAGCACCCAAGCCATCCTTAGGCGGCTAGGGTTGCAAAACCATTCCATAGTGTCTAGGCTCTTAGTCTTAGTTTTAGAAAATTTTCCCTTAGCATTTAGGCATAGGATTAATTAATTTCCATATATTTTATGGGTTATGAATTAGTTTAGAAAGTCCCCTAAAATTCTTTAGATAGTTTTCCTAAAATTTTTAGGCCACTATTTAATTTTCCTTTAAGTTTAAGTATAATTTCCTTTTAGTTAATTATGCAATAAATTTCTAGAATTTTTTCCATTTAGTTAGTTTCCTTTCTAGTCTTTGGCCATATTTATTCGGATATCTTCCATGTATTTAGTTTTCCTTTTTAAATTTAGGCAATAATTAGTTTTTAGGATAGTTTCCTTTTCTTTTATTTCTTTTTTTTTCGCAAATAGCTAGTTTCCTTTTTTATTTTATAAGTAATAAAAAGAAAATAAAAATTATATATGTGTAAATTTTCCATTTAAGGAAAGTTTCCATTCTTGCAAGTTTCATTTTCGGGAAATTTTCCATTTCTCAAAATTTTATTTTTTCGGAAAAGGAAATATGTCAAGAAGTGACGAGTCGACATCGGGAAAGAACAGTCAAGCAATACTGCAGCTTCTGCAAGCTTTGACGACCCAGATGTCGACCATAGCGACGCGTCTCGAGCGTTCGGATCAGCCTGCACCTACACCAGGCCCAACACCACCACCATACCCACACGAGTGACCACAGACGGCCCATTAAGGAATGGTTCGACATTATTACTACAACGAGCCCATGCCACCACCTTGACAGCCAATGCACTACCCCGAAGTGAAGATGAACCCGCCTTCCTTCTCGGGAAAGGTTGACCCCAAAGAGTACTTAGACTGGGAAAGGAGAATAGAGCTACTCTTTGAGTACTATAACTACGACGATCCCCGTAAAGCTGCCCTAGCAACGACGTAGTTCACCGACCATGCACTAGCGTGGTGGGATCAAGAAGTAACAGCTCGCAAGAGAGCTCAGATGGGTGTCTTCAGAGACGATTCAGACGCCTTAACCAAGACAGCAAGACAGTGTCCAAATACTTCAATGAATTCGAGCACCTCCGCAACTGACTCGACGTAGAAAAGTCTGAGGAGATTCTAATGGCCCAATTCATTGACGGCTTGCACAAGTAAATCGCTCGAAAGATCAAGCTACAGCCATACCATGATCTAGGCGAGTTATTCCACCTAGCAGTCTAGATAGAGAAGTGCCATAAACGAAAACTAGCCGCACTTTCTCGACCTAAAAGCACCTGGAGCACCGGCTCCATGCCATTTGACTGGACGGCCCAGCCTATTGACCTGCGTCTCAATGGAAAAGCCGTAGTCAGCAGTTCGGCTTCCAAGGCTGCCCAGCCGCCCCAATGCTGACCAGTTCCATGAACACCACGACCCAGCATCAGCGGAGCAGCGAGGTCGTATGCTACAAGTGCAAAGGAAGATGACACATGTCCCGAGAATATCCCACTCAACGGACAATGGTACTCACTGCTTCAGGAGACTACGAGTCTGAGTCTGAGGACGAACAAGAGTAGCCAGCACCAACGGCCCAGCAACAATCCGACGAGGAGATTGAGTACGCCGACTCCTGAGAGATGCTCATGATCAAACGAGTTCTCAGCTTGAGATTTGAGCCAGAAGAGGAAGAACAGAGAGAAAATATTTTCCAATTAAAATGTACAATACTTTGGAAAGTGTGCTCGTTGATTATAGAAAAAGGGTCCTGCATTAACGCCGCGAGCAAATACATGGTGGAGAAACTAGGATTGCATGTGACCAAGCATCCTAAGCTTTATAAATTACGATGGCTGAACAACAAGAAGAAGTTATGCATTTCGGACCAAGTAAAAGTCTCATTCATCATCGACAGATACTAGGACCAGGTCACTTGTGATGTCGTCCCGATGTCAGCTGGACATCTCTTCCTAGGGCGACCATGGCAAATTGACCGAGAGACTACACACAAAGGACGGACCAACTTCTACTCATTTGTCCACGACAAGCGTATATACAATTTAGCACCGATGTCTGCACACGCCGTTCAAGAAATGCAGTCTAAGATGGCAAAAGATCAACATTCCCGCAAGGAGAACTTTTTAATCAATATGGCAGACATGAGGAAAGCCACCCGAACCAAGAGTACCCAACTCGTCCTGATGATCTACAGAGAGATCCTACACACGTCCAGCACCGAAACCCCCTTACCTGCAGAGGTCCGAGCACTACTATAGATATATGCCAACGTGTTCCCATATGAAATTTCAGCCGGCCTCCCACCTATCCGAGGGATTGAGCACCACATCGACTTTGGTCCGGAGCTCAGCTGCCCAACATTCCTGCATACAAATTCAACCCCGAGGAGGCTAAAGAATTAGAATGGCAAGTCCAGCACCTTATGGCTCAAGGTTACGTCCGAGAAAGCCTCAGTCCTTGTGTCGTCCCGGTCCTACTTGTACCAAAGAAGGAGGAGAGCTGGAGGATATGTGTCGACTGTCGCGCCAACAACAACATCACAATCAAGTACCGGCACCCCATTCCACGCCTAGACGACATGCTAGATGAGTTAAGCGGAGCTGTGGTCTTCTCCAAAATTGATCTTAAAAGCAGATATCATAAAGTCAAGATGCAAGAATGAGACAAATGGAAGACTGCGTTCAAGACCAAGCATGGTTTTTATGAGTGGCTAGTAATGCCATTCCGCCTATCCAACGCTTCAAGTACTTTCATGCGCCTTATGAACCAAGTCCTTCGACCGTTCATTGGCAAGTTCGTAGTAGTCTGCTTCGACGATATTCTCGTCTATAGTACGACCTACTCAGACCATCTGGAGCACCTAGAGACCGTCATTACCACCCTTTAGAGAGCAGTTGTACGCAAATCTCAAGAAATATACCTTCTGCACAGACCAAGTCCTTTTTCTTGGATTCGTCGTGAATTCCCAGGGACTCCGGGTGGACGACGAGAAGATCAAGGCCATACATAAGTGTCCCACACCAACGACCAGCCAGGTCCATAGCTTCCACGGACTCGCCAACTTCTACTGACGGTTCGTTAGAGACTTCAGCACGATAGCTGGTCCATTGACCTTGACAATAAAGAAGAACCAATACTTTTGTTGGGGACCCGACCAGGACAAGTCCTTCAAGGTGCTGAAGGAACGCCTCACCCACGCCCCAGTCCTAGTCATGCCAGACATTAACCAGACCTTCGAGGTCGAATGTGTGCTTCAGGGATCGGCATCGGAGCAGTCCTCTGTTAGAATGAGAGATTTAGATTCACCATTGGAGAATAGAGAGAGTTTTAGAGAAAAAAAGAATGAGAGAAATGATTTTTATTAATAATAAAAGAAATTAATATTTTTGCTTACAAATGAAGAGTTCAAGTGTTTATATAGAGATTTTATAATCTTTGTCTCCAAACACATCCTATTAGGCGCCACTTTTGGTGTTTGGCTACAGGTTTAGAAGGTCCTTCATACTCTCCCTTTGGTTTAGAGTATTTACTCTCTTCTTCTTTCTAACACTTCATACTTTCTCTTTTTCTTAATCTACTTCTTTTATTCTTCATTTCAACACTCCCCCTCAAGTTTAAGCATGTATGAATTGTTGAACTTGCAAAGATGAAGAGACTTTCCTCTTTCTTCTCGTCACTCCCTCTCAAGCTTGATTTTTTTTTATCATGGAAACCAAGCTTGTAACCTTAAAGAACTTCCTCATTAAAAACCTTAGTATGGAAAATCCTTTGGGACAAAACCAATACTAAGGGAAAAAAGTGAAGTCTTCTTAGCTTAGGGATTGACATTGAATCTGTGAGCTTTAAAATCCACCACAGTGAGCTCCATTGATCCTTAAACAAGACCTTGATGATTATCCCTTGTGAATGACTGCTTTGAAGCTTTTTATAAGTCTGGTCCATTTCTCCCCCTTTCTTTTGACTCCTTGTCTTTAAGAGGTGATTTTGATCCAGCTTTCCTTAAAGCCTTCAATTTGAACCTATTTCACATACACATATACTTGCATGTATCAATTCTCACAAGATAAACCAGTGCATTTTAATGTAAGAATGATTTTAACTTCCCTTTTATAAGAGTAATTGGCGATTTTGTGGATGATATGATCTAGACCAGTCTGGTTCTCTAAGAACTTCACATTAAAGTCTTTGGATTCATCATGATCACATGGTTCTCTCTGGATTCATCTTGATCATATGGTTATCTTCCCTTATATGTTTTGAATTCCCTTTGACCAGCTCTATTTTGCTTTACTTTCTACTTTCAATAAGCCTAACTCAAGAGAATAAGATTGTAGAATTAAACTTGAGTAGAGTGAGCACACTTGTCTCCTAATACACTCTCCCACCATGCTTCCACTAATTGATGTAGTGTAAGTCATGCTTATGACTGTTTTCATCACTTCCTGATCTAAAACATCATAGCAACTCAAAAATAAATATTAGTATTCCAGAACTTGAATAAGATCAAGTCTGGTATCAAGTATAATATCTAGCCAAATTCTCAACCTTATAACATAGAGTTAAAGAACTTATGCTAGATAGAACCTTTCATGAGATAATTAGGATGACCAACACACTTCTTGTGCTCACTTGGTTTTGGCAGACAGCTTGAAAGCTCTTGAATGCGCCATACAACTCCTTGAATGTCCTTGTTTGTGCCTTGAAAGCCTTTGTATGCACCAGACATCTCCTTGAATATCCTTGTTTATGCCTTGAAAGCCCTTTGAATTCTCCAGACATGTTTGAATCCCCTTGTTTGCGCCATAAACACTTCTTGGATGTCCTTGTTTGCACTAGACACACCTCTTTTGATGTCTTTGTTTGCGCCATGAATGCCTTCATGAATGCCTTTGGATGCTCATTTTCTTTCCCTCCACAAGCTTGACACTAGAATTACGAGTCAAGTATGGAAGAATGAGCATTCATAGATTGTTTCCATATATACTATTTGACATCATCTCTTGGTCTTCTTTATCCTTTAAACATAAAGAAGAAGATTGTAAGTATCTGATATAATAGGAATTGTCTTGAGAATTAGAAATTAAGAGATTTAAAGTATTGAAGAATATGAATAATCAGAGATTTGGAGATTAAAAGTATAAGATTTTAAGTAGAATATATGAGATTGATGAAAAATTAAGAAGAATGATGAAGAATTAATATGACAGAATTATGATAAATGTCAAGATAATTATTGGATTCAACTAGGTTCTAAATGCAAAGCATAGTCTTCCTAGGTTCTCTTTCATCCTTTGATCATTTCTAGGTTCTTTCTAACACTTCAGCCTTTGCAAAGATTTTGATACTCTGTGAGTATTTCTCATTTGTGATTGATTATGATATGAACTTGCAACATGTGTGCTCTGTTGATTTTTACTTCAAGCACACACCAAAGGACACCTGACTCCATGGGAGAGCTGATTCATCATATTCCACCAGTGTTTCCTCTCCACTCCTTGTGGTGGCTGTTCTTGGTGACAATTGGTTGTAACTCCTTCTCCATGTGCTGTGTCTTTTTCACTTGCTTTCTTTTTCCTTTGTTAGACAATCAAGCTAAACTTCAACTCCCATCTTAAGCCTTTGAACCTGTTGAAAATAGACAGATTCTAGACAAAAGATAGTGAGTGAAAGAGAGTGATTAAGAGTAACCAAGCTTAATTTTAAACACTTCCTAAGGACTTTTGGATTCAACATGCCTTCTTAAACTTATTATTCTAAGTAAAAGACAAGGTTCTCTTCCCTTAGGATCAATGCAATTCATGAACAAATGATTCAGCTAGCTAAACTAGGTTCAAAATGTTTCATCTTAACAATTTCTAAATGCATGAACACAATTAAATAGAATTCATAATGTACTAACCACCTAGATACCAAATTTCCTATGGTTCTAACTCACACAACCATCAATGTAATCAACAAAATATAGTTGGATAAGAGTTTAGAAATAGCCTGAATGCATAAGACTTTGATACTAGGTCTTTGCATTTGATTTTAGGAACTGGTTCTGGTGAATTCCCCATCCTTTTTCAACCTTAATATAATTATCTCTAACTCTTCCTATTTTGTCCTAACCTTTGCATTTTTTCTTGTTGCAGCCTAGGGTCTCCTAAACACCATTTTAACCACTTCCCAACTGCATAACACTTCTTAACCTCCTAACCAACTTGTTTTCAATCAGTTTTAGCTGGTATAATATTCTAACCAAGTTGTTTCAACAACCTCTAAACTAGACTTCACCATCTTTAATCCACCAATTTCAGATAAGGTACTAGGTTAGGTTGAACTGGTCTTTAAGGGTTAACAGCTTCTGATAACTCTTTTTAACTGCTTCTGTTTGTTGGGTTTGGAAAAGCTCCTCACCGAGGCTCCTCACGTGCGCGATCTCATAAGCAACTGGATCGTCAATTTGACCAATTTGTTTGTTGGTGTGAGCATCTTCGATTTGCCGAATTACAGGAGGTTCCTCGTTGATCTCAATCTGTTAACAAAATAAGACACATTATGATGCAAGAACCGTGGGGTGGGCTGTCTTTCACCGAGAAGCTCAGGTTGCTGGACAAAAGGATGGAAGTGAAGGGTGGATCGAAGGGATCACACAAGCTATGAAAGGGGCTCGTGATACTCCAAGAACTTCAACCAAACAGGCTGAAGAACATGAAAGATGCAAGGGGTGCTTGGCGGCGCCTACTTAGGTCTTGACAAAGACTTAGGTTTTGTTTTTGTTCTAAAAATGCTTGTTGTCTTATTAATGAGTATGCAAGAGGCTTATATAATGTCTTATTACAACTTAGGCTAAACAACATGATTTTTAGCCTCTTAAAGAATTAAAACAACAAGTAGTTTACTTAATAGCAATTAAAATAACTTTGGGCCCAAGTAGTCAACATGACTTATAAGCCCAATTTAAATACTTAGTCTAGAAATATAATTAAAGATAGAAAAACCCAATAACAGTTAGGCCAGAAATCGATGAGGACTTGTGAATGAAATGGAATTGTAAACAAGTCTTCACTAAAACCTTCTTCGAAAAACCCAGTGGGACAAAATCGAAGATAGAAAAAAGAGTACAATTTATTAGCACGACTTGAGGTGTCTCTACCGGATGGTAATGGTAAAAAACTGGAGGAAGAAGAATCTTCTAGAAGGAACCTCCATTGGTCCTTATCCGATTGGAATGGGTCGGATGGTCTTGGCTCGGTCACGGTTTGGTCGGATGGTCCAGAGCTTGTAGGTGCAGTCGATCCGGAGCTAGTCGGCATGGTTGGTATGGTCGGGAAGGAGCTGGTCCGGGTCGGTATGGTCGGTCCGGACCTGGTCATGGTCGGTTCGAGGTCATGTCCGGTTTCACTCTCCAATAGCATGCTGAGCTTTTCTTTCAGGGCTTTTCTCTTGGATCGTGTGAGAGGTCCTGGTGGAATGACTGGTGCAGTGACTGGCTCGATGTCCTCATCATTCCCTCCCTCTTGCTTTGGTCTCAAAAGCGAACTCCTCACCTGCATCAAACAACTCTAAGTCATAAACTATAAACGTACTAGACAAGTTATACTCACCTGGAAGTTTGAGCTGGTAGGCGTTGTCGTTTTGTCTCCGAAGGAAGCGGAATGGACCATCTCCCTGGGGTGCAAGCTTTCTCTTTCATCATTGGGGAAATGTCTCTGGTCGCAGATGTAGCCAAACTCAATCTCCTTCCTTGAAAACCATGTGTTGGCGGCCCTTGTTGGCATTCTTGATGTTTTGTTGCTCCAAATTTGTCTTGGTCTCTTCATGTAGACGCTTGATGTATTCCGCCTTTGCTTCTCCCTCTAAGCTGATGGTGTCTCCCAGTGGTATGGGTGTAAACTCTATTGACGTCGTTGGGTTGAAGCCGTAGACAACTTCAAATGGAGAACGCTTCGTTCTGGAGTGTGTAGCCCTGTTATAAGCGAACTCGACATACGGAAGACACTCCAACCAATTCTTCAAGTTTCTGCTAATCGTCGCTCTTAGTGTCTAGGAAAATGTCCTGTTGACCACCTCTGTCTGTCCGTCAGTCTGTGGATGGTACGCGGTAGAAAAAAAGAGGTTGGTCCCTAACTTGTGCCACAAGGCTTGCCAGAAGTGGCTGAGGAACTTGGTGTCGCTGTCGGACACAATCATCCTGGGAATGCCATGCAGTCGTACTATCTCCTTGAAGAACAGGTTGGCAGTCTGGCTTGCGTCATTGGTCTTCTTGCAAGCGATGAAATGCACTATCTTGTAAAATCGGTCGACCACTACGAAGATGGAGTCCTTGTGGTTGATTTTCGGCAAGCCTAGTACGAAGTCTATGGAGATGTCTCTCCAGGGTGCAGATGAGACTGGTAATGGCATGTAAGGACCTTGCGGGTGCAACTTGGACTTAGCCCGTTTGCAGATAAGACAGTGTGCCTCTACATCTCGTCGCTGGTGGGACCAGTTGAAATGCTCCTTAAGCATGCTTAATGTCTTGTCAATGCTGAAATGACCCATGAGACCTCCTCCGTGGGCCTCTCTCAAAAGCAGCTCTCGAATCGATCATCTCGGAATGCAGAGACGCTTCTCCTTAAAAAAGAACCTGTCAAACAAATAGAACCGGCTGTAGGTACCTTTTTTATGCTCCTGGTAGGCCTGAGTGACGTCGGCGTCGTCGGCATATCCTATGTTCACCACAGTTCCTTTGGAGAAGCTGAATGGATTCGCGTACAAGGTTAGTAGCTTTAAAAAAAAATTATATGTTTTTTATTGTAATTATTTACTATTTTTTTAAAAAACATTTTATTTATTTTTTGAAGGTAACTCCGAAGAATAAATGTCGTCTTTACGGATTACCTAAAGAGTGATTGGCTTCTTCTTCATCATCATTTCCTATGTATGGTGTTTTAGGTAGGTCCAAACTCCAAAAAGAAAACCGTGAGCTCCGAGAACGAGTTAAAACATTTGAACAACAACGGGAAGAGGATTTGAATCGTTTATGAGTCATGGAAGAGAAGATGAACATGTTTTGAACTCTTATCAAACTCCTTCGTGATGATTTTTTTTTGCTTTAAAATCTTGAACAATTTTGGTTTTTTCTATTTTCGTTAAACATTTAATATAATTTAATTTTTATTTAATTAGTGATTTCTAAATATTATATAATTATACATTTAGAATAGAAAAAATTTATTCTGACTGAAATATTATTTAAAATAGAAAAAATTTATTTCCAATAGCCGTCGGAAATTCTTCGGTTTGGAAGACCATCAGAAAACCGTAAGTAAGATTTCTGACTGATTTCAGATGGCTTTCCAACGGACAATATTTCCGACACATTTCAGACGGATTTTGTTTCCGACGGATAGTTGTGTCATCGGAAAACTTTCAGAACAAGTTTTTTCTCGGAAATCCGTCGGATATAAATTCCGATGGTTTGTATTTCTGATGGACTACCGATGGAATAAGGTTTCCGATGGCTTTTCTGATGGTAAGCTATTTCCGTAGGAAATTTGTCGAATCCTTATTGACGGATTTCCGAGAGTTACAATATTTCTAACATGATAGTTCTGACGGATTTTCCCCGCCAAAAATCGTCGGATTCATTGTTTTACGACGACTTTCCAATAGTTTCTTCCGTCGAAAATTGTTTGTTTTCTTATAGTATCAGTTAAACTTCTATCCAAATATTCAAAACTATGCTTGCTCATCAAGGGGCATCATCCTATATAATAAGAGATGCTTCATTTACTAAACTAGCATAATTTGTTTTATGAGTCATTGATCAAGTGGGAAAATCATTAGGATTTATAAACCTAACTTTGAATGAGCAGTCCTACCTCCTTGGAATAACAAAGAAGCAATACCGCTAGGATGCAACATTAAGCCTAATATCTTTCCTACATCTTACTGTGGCAGATAGTATTCTCCAGAAAAAGGTTTTCCCAGAACCATCAAATCCATAAACAAAAAAATATTTTCTTTTGTGCATCCATCATCTTCTGAATATCTCTATCATGAGTTGCTAACAATTTGTCACGATTTTAGCTACGTTCATAAAATATCCAGACATTTGAATTCTGGTTACCATCTCTAAATAGTTTAGGGATAGATGTAAATTTTGATAGAGAAATTTCGTTACGTTTCATAATCTTCTCTATCTTTTCGAGAGCATAATTTTTTTATCATCGTCACTTAATATGAGTAATACAAAAACATATGTAGCTCAAACCTAAAGAAGAATCAAGCTTAAAAATACAACCGATAGTATTTAATAACTTAAATAAAAAGATTAAGGGTTCAAACCTGGCCAAAATGTTGTCTCTTTTTTTTTTTTTTTTTTTTTTTTTTTTTTTTAATTAACTTGAAGACTATAACTTAATGCCAAAAGGAGGAAGACATACAAAGCAAAGAACCAAGTCCAGGAGCAGTCTAACCCCGAGAATAAGAGCACAATATGCAGTCTTGATAAAACTTAAAATCGTTCTAAGCGACATGAGAAACCACAATCTGATCAATGATAGGTCCACAGAGAGATCCAATATCCATTTTCTTGGTATGGTAATAACCACTGAAGAAAGTAATTCTAGTTCTTGCCTCAACCGCCTTGAACTTGAAACTTGCTGTCTTAAAGTGACCTCCACCAACTGAAGTGTGCGGTACTTTCAGTGTATCTCTGGCTGCAAAAGCTTCAACCATCATGGATCCATGGCAGTCGTTTTTAGCGTCTCCAACGGCAAAGGAGAGGCTGTAGGTTTGACCTGGTGGAGTTCTAATGACTAGTGCAATGGCACTTTCTTTCCCTGCAACGAGCTCGATCGCGGCTTCTCCAAAGGGGACATTGAAGTACTTGCAGTCTATGAACTTCACTGCCTTGAGTGACTCTATGATCCATCCGGGCAACGGCGATGTGAGATCTTCTTGTTTAGGTGGGAGAAGAACTCCTTGTGTTGAGTTCACGAGACAGTAAGGACCTTCTTCGAACCCTCCGTTCTTCACCAAGTTCCCTTTGGTGTACTTGGGATGAACAAGCTCTTTAATGGCGATAGCGTCCAACAATGGACCACAAGCGGGATCTTCTTGAACACCCGGATTATGGAAAGTCACAGTAACATCAGAAGTCTTGGGAACGAAAGCCCAAGCGTACACGTCACCTCCGAAGCTGTTGTAAAGTGTCTGAAGCGGCAAGTCACCGAACTGAGAAGGCACAGAGACTCGAAGGACCTCGTCTTGTGCACAAGTCCTTGATGCACCGAACGTGAGTGAGTAGAGAGAGCCTGGCTTTACTTTTAACTTCTGAGAGATCGTGGCTTCGTTTCCGAGCCTCACGGCGTGGACACCATGAGCCACCGGAAAATACATGCCTCCCGGCTGAGGACCACCGGCGATGTACTCGACGAAACCGGTGGTTTCCCATTCGGGCAAGGCGGTTTTGCCGATTAGAACTGTTTTTTTCATGTCGGTCTTCTTTGGTGACACCTCGAAGTTCCCATTACGAAGAAATCCTTCATAAGCAGAAGCTCCAAGAGCAGCAGCACATAAGATTAGTAAGAGAGGTAGAACATTGGCTTTAGGCACCGCCATTTTCTCTATTACTCTGCTTAGTGCAAGTGAGGAGCTTCAGGTAAGAGAGAGAGTCTGAATATGAGATTGTAAAAAAAAATTGTTGTCTCTTGTTATGCTCAATGTCTTCTTGAGAAAAAATCTCAAGTATTTTCCCAAACAACCTCAGATTTCGATAAATTATATGAAAAAAGCATAATCACAAATAACTGTTGTAGAAAACTTGCTGAAATATTTAAACTTTTCCTTGTATATCATCGTGAATATACTCCTGATCATCGTCTAGCAACCCACGAGCATAACATGCTGATTTCTAATCTCTGTGAACAAAAATAGTAAAAAAATTTACGTCATCAAAACTGGTAGAGCCTCTGACGATGTTCAGTAACACTCGTAAAAATTATGCATAAACATGTTTACACAGAGCATAATATATTTTCCAACGCTAAATACGTTTTTCTTCTTTTGAACTTCTTCCAGCTCTTCTAGAAAGTAAATGAGTTAGGAATTTGAACATAAGTGAGAGTTCTAACGAGAAAATTAACTTTATTCAACTCAAATCAGGCCAAGAACAACGTATTTTTGATGAGTTTACGACTGCTTCTATTTTGTCGTTACCTTTGAGAACAACATTATGTTTCTCAGGTAGATGGAGTGCAAACTTCTCAACAGGTGTAGATCGATAGTGTATGGAATATAGTGTATGGAATATAAAATTATCCATGTATCTTCACAAGCAGAAACATATCTACAGATTTCAAAACCATGATTATAAAATATGAGTCTAGTATATCTGGAATAAAATGTAAACTAAGCAATTGTAATTTGAAAAAACCTGCAGTCGAAGAAGTCTTTGATTTTGTTCTTTTTCTTCTGAAAATTTCCGATATCGTTTGATCCACCGTTCTCAGGTGGTTCAACAACCACAGTCACCAGATCTTGGCCTTTAGTATGTACATAAATAAGTACTCATAGACCAAACTTGGTTGCACCACATTAATGTGAGCTCAATGAAGAGACCCTTTCTTGTTATAAGGGATAACAAATCTTTTGTCACATTTCAATATTAAAATTATTAATATTTTATTATTTGAGACTTAATAAGAAACTGTTAAAATTTCATCTTGCATTGCTGAGACTACTGCTGTTAAAATGGGCCTAATGCCCGTTTAATAAACGGGCAGATATTAAATGGGCGGGGTTAAACGGGCGGTCTTAAATTTAAGATTTTAAACGGGCGGACCCATTTAGACCCGTTTATTAACGGGTTTTAACAAAAACTAAATGGGTAGCCCGTGTAAATTGTATATTTAGGTTTTTATTATTATTTTCCTCTCATCTTGTTCCCTTTTCTCCCTTGTCGACTCCGAGGAATAGTCATAGCTTCACCCTCTTTGCGTTGTCTGGCCCGTACCTCTGTCCTTCACACTCTTTCCTTCTTCAAAGTTTTTCTCTTTGTTCCCATACTATAAACTCTCTCTGTAGATTTATCGAAGCTCAAACTCTTTTCTCTGTCTCCTTCTCTCAGGTAAATATCTCTCAAACTCTTAGGTATTCTCTTCCTCCTGCAATTTTCGTTTTCTGATGTCTCCGAGTCTGGTTTTTTTTTTGCATTCATTCTCTTTTTGGGTTTTATGTTCTTTTTTTTATTATATAATTTTAAGCTGTTTTCAAGAAATGGGTTCCTGATTTGACTCCTCTAGATCGAAGCTTTTAGTTGGTGTTCCTTTTTGCCATCTTCTACTTCCGCTACAACTTGATCTTCTTTTTAATTTGTCTACATATTTTGGGGTTTTAGATTTTCAGTTTCCTTTTGCTGATACAGGGTTCCAGTTTGTGTAGTTTGGTTTAATTCTTAAAAGCTGTACTTACTTGCATCATGGTTGCAATTAATATTTGATCCATTCATTTTTTTTTTCAAAGTGGTGCTTGTAGTCTCTCTTTATGTCATTAGGACATATAATCTGTTGCTAGATGTGTTTTTTCCAAAGCGTTGCTTGTTTTGCGATTGTTTTTGGCTGGAAAATTTTGTTATTATATTTATTTCTTCTTTTGCTTTATCTTGTTTTGGTGAATACCATTGTTTTTTATTTTTTTGCAGGATGGATTTAGAATCTCAATATACAATCGCATATCTCAATGTTCAAAATGAATATATTGATATGAACGAAGAAGATGATCAGCATGAGGGAAATGAGGTTGATGATGCTCAGTGTGTGGAAAGTTATACTCAGGCAACAACTCAAGCAAAAACTCAAGCAAGTAATCCACGGAAGAGACATCTCATTGTTGGAATGAAGAAGAAATGATGAAGGAAGAATGCCTATAATTCTAGCTTAAGGTCGTGTGATATAAGTCATCTAAGAGGAGTGTCTAAAGCTTGTTTTTGTTCTAGTATTATGTTATCCTTGTAGTCATTCATGTATAAGACAATCTTTGTATCCAAACAAGCCTAGGCTAGATTAGTATAAATAGCTATCTCTCTTCATTTGTAACTTAGAAAACATTAATTCTCATTTTCTAAATACAATCATTCTTTCTCTCTAATCTCTCTAATCTCTTATTCTCTCATTCTATAAATCTACAAATCTCTTAATCTCATATTATTTCATGGTATCAGAGTCAGGTTACAACAATCTGGGATCAAATTCATCATTGATTCATTGAATCAAGTCGAGATCAATCCATTTTTCATTCTGATTTCATCCGTCAACTTCGATCGTGAATTCCGGCCAAGCCACTGAAGCTTTTGACAACCTGTTTTTCTGGATTGTTTTCCGGCATGTCCTGAAGCCACGCCAATTGGATTTGAATCATTTGACCACGGGAATCAAAAGATACAATTTTTATTGCATCGGACCTCTGTGATTGCGTCCGCCGCGAACCTCCGTGTTTTTCTGAGCGTTCCGTCGTCAAATCTTCACCAAATCGTGATTTTCAAATCCTAATATCAAGTCCAACGAGTCTAGTTGCTTTTTAAAGAAAGAAAAACTCAATTATCCTATGTTTGAAGAACGTTATTAAAGTTTTTCCTAAATACGTCTAAAATCGTCCTTCACAAGAATCTGGTGATAAAACTCTTATCCTTTCTCAATTTTCTACAAAGCTTTGAATCAGGAAAGTTAGTTAGGTATCTTTTGAAGGTCTCCAAAAAGTTTGGTTGCAATCAGAAGGTTTAAGTCTTCAAGATAGATTCTCTTGATTTTTCATCAAACTTTGAAAATCTGAAAAATGGAGGAAAACTTGATTTTTGGATTGGTACATTGATAAAATTCAATTTTTTTTTGCTGGATCATCATTGGTTTTGAAGCTAAAGACTGTTAGAAGTTGTTCTTGTTGGTTGGAGTTGGTTGAATTCAGTTACAAGAGTTGGTTGAAGTTGTTCTTGTTCAGCTCCACGTGCACGCCCGAAGTGCACTACACTGCCCGACCAGTCGTTCCCAACCATACCAATAAACCAGCCGTTCCCGACCATTCCCGACCAGCTGTTTCCGATCAGCAGTTTCTGAAGCATGGAGATTCAAAATACTATCAGAGCTCCTGTCATTCTACATGGAGAAAATTATCTCTTATGATCTAGGGCCATGAAAACCATATTGGGTGGTAAAAGCCTTTGGAATCATATTTCAACCAATGGTCATGATGAAGATGAAGTTGCTGAAGTTAATGAGGCTGTGGCTGCTCAAGCTTAATGGTACCAAAGAGATCAATTGGTACTCTCTATACTTCAAAACTCTCTTGCTAGTGATGTCTTAGAAGCTTATTCATTTTGTGAGAATGCTAAAGAACTTTGGGACACTTTGCAAAAGGTGTATGGAAACACCACTAACCTCTTAAGAATTTTTAAGGTGAAAAATACTTTGAATGAACTGAAGCAGGAGGATGCAGAATTCACAAAGCATTATGGCTCATTCAGAGCATTTTGGGCTGAGCTAGAGATGCTAAGGCCAGCCACAATTGATCCAATTATTCTCCTAGAAAGGAAAGAACAAGACAAGGTGTTTGAGTTACTATTAACTCTTAACACAACTTACTCAGATCTTATTAAGTATATTATCAGGTCTGATAAGCTTCCTAGCTTGGAAAATGTTTGTTCTCAAATCCAAAAGGAGCAAAGATCGCATGGACTCTTTGGCAACAAGGCTGAATTGGTGGCTGCACACAAGAGTTTTTTCAAACCAACAACAACAAATGATACAAGGAAGAAGAGACCAATATGTGACCATTGCAAAAGGAGTGGCCATACAAAGAAAGAGTGTTGGGTACTCCATCATGAGCTGAAGCCAAGCTGGTTCCTTGAGAAACAACAGCACACAGCCGGCCACACTCCCGGCTGATATTAAGCTCCCGGCCCCTTCTATGGCTTGTACCAGCTCCCATTGTCACTCGGCCCCAACCAGATCCATGTCCTCAGCATCTGAATTTGTGATAAAATCAGATATATAAGCTCTTCTCAAAGCAATTAAAGATGGTAATGTGTTGGGTAAAACTCTTCATGCTTGTTTTCAAACTTCTTTTGCTCCTAATGCCTCTAAATCATTGGTTGTTGATTCTGGTGCTTCTCATCATATGATTAGTGATCTAGGATTGCTAGAGAACTTAGAACCTGCCTTAGGTAATGTTTTCATTGCTAATGGAATTAAAGTATCAATCAAAGACATAGAAAAGCTTAAATTGTTTGATAGAGAATCTAAAGCTGTTTACATGCAATCTTTTACATCAAATTTGCTTTCAGCTAAAAGAGCCACTACCGATTCCATTTGATCGCCGTACTCAAGAGAACAATGACAGTGAAGACAATTGGGAAACCAAATTTCACGTGATCTCCAGCATCGTATAAACCTTTAGAAAGGTCGAGATTCGTTTCATTTCCGTCTTTAAAACCTAAGAAACTACTTACGCCACTTGAGGAGACCAAACTTCAGAACAACATGGAAACAAAGGTTCTAAAAATTAACTTACTTTTCCGAATGACAGAGTTAACATCAGCGAACACTATAACCCCTTTCTCAACAATATTCCTAACAAGTTCTCTACAATCCATGAAAATTAAAAGCTCAAATTCGAAATCTCAAAATAAAAAATTTGATTAGTGAAATTGCAGATGATGACAAAGGAAGACACGAGAGGGTAATGATGTGGTGCGAAGAAGAAGAGAGGAGAAGAGAGAGGATAGGAGAGAGAAAAAGAGAAAGAAGAAACAACATTAGAAACGTCTCACGGGTCTCAACTCTTAGAAAATTGGTTGTTCACGTCTTCTATAAAATGAAATGTTTCTTTATTTACTGTAGTCTTCTCGGCATAGAGTTATGTATATAACTTTGAATATTTTCCATACATGATCAGTTCATTTTAGCAGTTTCACATAGTCTATGAATTATTATCTTTAACGGCATCATAAAGATCTGGTTCTTCAAATTTATGTAGAATTCAGCTGAAAAGATTTTGTCAATATCGTATGTTGTGAGAAATTTGGATGTAGGATGCATAAACAGCAAAATCCGACAATGTGGTAGTCCTGGTTTTTGAAACTTAATTATCTACATTGCTGAAATGTTAAAACCGAAAAAGAAAACATTAGTGTAAAAGAAAGCGTAAAGAAGGGACTAAAGAATCGATCTTTTTTAAAAAAGTTTCTTCTTTGTTAAAGCATTCATAAAAATTCAATTTTTTTTTCTCTTCAAGGATTGTTATTTTCTTGATTTTCACTCCAGTGTGCTGTGACAAAAAAAGTTTCGTCTATTTATAAGAATTGTCATTTATTTTAACAAAGCTAATTATTACTAGAATTATAAATTCTTTATGTGATAGTGTATATTTTGAATTCAAAATTAGATTTTTCGTAACAATATTTGTTAGGAACTAAATATTTGTTGTGTAGGCTGAGATTTTTTAATAAGAACAGCTAGTCTTTTCTTTTTTAATGAGAACAATTAGTTACGATTTTATTGATTGCAAATAGTTGTTTAGATTATAAAAAAAGGAAAACAATTTGCCATTTTAATTGATAGTTAGTAACTTCTAAAATCTGCTAAACCTATTACTAATCATATAAATACATCTACATCAACCTGGAATCTTTACGATATGGCAACCCATGTATCAAAGAAAATTTGCAGTGTTTTGATGATAGTAATTTTATGTACAATGATGTTTTCTTCACAAGTCTCATATTCTTATATTATAGATGAGGCATGTGTAAAAAACTGTGTCATGAATGTATGTATGAAAGCATCAAAAAAAGCGACTCCAGCCATATGTAAGACTCCATGCAATACATTATGTGATCCATTGGGTAATGAGCATTACATCATCCCTCGACGTGGTCGTGATCCAGTAAAAGGTTTCTGCAGAGCATTTAGCTGGATATGCAAGTGATTGGAAATTACATAATTGTCTTGTTCTACGCATAAGTCATGTTTATGTTTTCGTATCATTTTATTGATTAATACCTCATGTATATGTTTATTTTTCTTCCCAGGAAAAAATTATATATTTAACAGTCTGAGTGATCAATTGAAAACTCTAAACTTCAAAAAGATATCATGTCCACAATACTCAATACATCGATATCTAGACAATTGCAATTTAATTAATTCTCCATTACTATTTTTGAACCTCTTTTTCTTAAGTAAAAATTGTTAGCAAGCTAATTAGTTGTTGAACAGGAAAAGAAAAGCTATATAGTTTTTTTTCTTTGATCAAGTGAAATTTAATTTGTTATGCTATAGTTGATTCTGTAGAGAGTTTTCTCAACTTAATTTTGTTTAAGTCTCTCTCTCTTACTTCTGTGTTCTATCTCTTGTTTGAAATTATAAAAGAAAACCAAACAAACTGAAAACTTAAAGACACAGAGATTTACTATTTCAGACCCTTGGGTAAGGATCATACGTCTCGCCGGAGAAGCTCCGGAAATGATTCACTAAGAACTTAGCTCAACTGAGCTCTTAATCCTTTACACTTATCACATTCTCTCTGTTTCTCTTTGTTTTTCTTATCATACAGAACACCCCAGAACTCTTAACCCATACAAACGGAATATCTAATGTATATATTGTTAAAGAGACTTGTTGACTTGTTCTCTTTGTCACCAAAAGGTAAACAACTAGAATTACAGGCCTGCTTTCTTTTTATCCTCTTTTGGTGGTTGAAAATGACTTGTAATATTCTGCAGAAATCAGAGAGTAGTTGAGAATTTCAGGAGCTTGGAAACTGTGTCGAAAACCTCCTTCTTGTCATGAGAGTTCAACCTTCTTTATTCTAATTTGAAACCTTCTTCCTGAAGCCAAGTCTTTAGATTTCCTCTCATTTCTTTCTTTATAGAGAGATGATTCAAATTAAACTCCACAAAACGCCACCTTGGTTTGAATACCAACCCCAACACTATTCATTTTCTTAGTGACCTTGAATCGTTCCCTTCTTCGGTTGCTTTTCCTCTGTGATCAGAGACTTGAAATTCTGAGCAGCTCCAATGCTTCTTGAAGCTTTCTCACTGAAACGATTTTGGTGAAAATGTCTGCAGGATTCCACAGAGTTGACACCTTACTCACTTTGATTTCCGCATCAGCAATTTTATATCTAATGAAGTGAAGACGCACATCAATGTGCTTTGTTCGTTCGTGATGCACATAGTTCTTAGATAGCGCGATGGCGCTTTGTGAATCACTTAACACTTCCATATGATCTTGTGCAAAACCCAATTCTCTTGTCAATTCTTTCAACCAAACTGCTTCTTTAATGGCTTCTGTTAATGCCATGTATTCAGCCTCTGTGGTGGATAATCTTCTTGAGATAGTTCAAGAATCCCATTTACTCTGTCTCTCTTAATCTTGAACCTTTTCTTTGTTCTTTGCTGCAATAAGCATGTCATCAACATATACCAGTAAATATATGTATCATATTCAAGCTCCTGATAGTAGATGCAGTTATCAAAATTGCTTCTGTAATAACCAAAATTTTTCATGAAACTGTCAAATCTCTGGTTCAATTGTCTTGGTGCTTGCTTAAGTCCATATAGAGACTTCTTTAGATGACAAACTTCTTCTTTAGCTCTTGTACTGACTTGATAACCTTCTGGTTGCTCCATCAAGATGTACTCATCTAGATTTCCATGTAAAAAAGCAGTCTTGACATCTAGTTGGTGCAGCTCTAAATCAAGATTCACCACATATGACATAATAAGCCTAATAGAGACATGCTTCACAACTGGTGAGAAAAACTCTTGATAGTCTATTCTTTCTTTCTGCAGGTACCCCATTGCAATTAATTTTGCCTTGAATCTTGGTTCTTCAACCCCTGATATACCCAATTTTCTTTTGTACACCCATTTGCAGCCAATCACTTTGCATTTTTCTGGTTTCTCTATCAATATCCATGTCTGATTGTTATGGAGAGACTGCATCTCTTCATCCATGGCTTCTTTCCATGACCTCCAGTCTTTGTCTCTCATAGCTTCATCATAGCAGCAAGGTTCTGGATATCCTCCATCTTCTGTTAACATCAATGAGAAACCAACCATGTTAGACTCTGCATATCTGGTGGGTTTCTTCGGTATTCTTCTTTCTTTGTCCCTTGCCAATTGATAGTTCTCTAGATTATCATTCCCTTGATACTCTTTATCTTCTGAGTTCTGACTCTCTGGACTTGGATCAGATGAGTTCTGATCTGTCTCCAGATCATCTTCTATGCCCTTATCTGTGCTTGATGATTGTGATTCTGCAGATTGATTTAAGTGTTTGTACATCTTCTCTTCTTGAAATATTGCATCTCTTCTAATACCACACTTTTTCTCATCTAATAGCCAGAAATTGTAACCTTTTACTCTAGCAGGATACCCAATGAAGACTGCCTTCTTTGCTCTTGGGTTTAACTTCTCTTGATCACTGTGAACATATGCAATAGACCCAAACACTTTTAGATCTTCATATCTTGGCTTTGATCCTGTCCATATCTCTTCAGGGATTTCAAAATCAATTGCAGAAGCAGGTGATCTGTTTATCTGATGCACTGCAGTTGCTGCAGCTTCTGCCCAGAAGGATTTTGGAAGACCAGATTCACATAGAACACTTCTCACTTTATCAAGAATTGTTTTATTCATTCTTTCTGCAACTCCATTTTGTTGGGGTGTGTAAGCACAAGTTCTGTGTCTTACAATCTCTTCTTCTTTGCACAGAATGTTGAATTCGTTGTTGCAGAATTCAAGATCAATGTCTGTTCTGAGTGTTTTGATCTTTCTTCCAAGTTGATTCTCAGTCATTTTCTTCCATTCTACAAAAGCTTGCAAAAGCTCCATCTTTCTTCCTGAGAAAATATATCCAGGTTTTCCTTGAGAAGTCATCTATGAAAGAGATGAAGTACTGGCACTTCCCAAGAGATAGATGGACATTTGGAGAACCCCACAGATCAGAGTGGATGTAGTCAAGCTTCCTCTTGTTACATGTTTTCCAGCTCCAAAGCTCACACGATGAGCTTTCCCATAGATACATTCTTCACAGAAGTCCATTGTTGTCACCTTTGTACTGTCCAAATACCCTTTCTTCAGGAGAGCTTTCATACTCTTTTCACTCATATGCCCAAGTCTTCTGTACCAAAGTGTAGTCTCATCCTTCAAACCAATAGAGATATTCACCTCCCCTGTTACAACACAGCCTTTAAAAACATACAAAGTATCTGTTTTCTGCCCCTTGATCAATGTTCTGCACCCTCTGTTAATCTTCATAATTCCATCTATAGAATGAAACCAGCAACCTTGATCTTTTAAGGTACCCAATGATATTAGATTCTTTGACATTCTTGGCACATATCTCACATTGGTTAAGAGAATGGTTGAGTTGTCTTCATTCTTTATTCTTATGCTTCCAACTACTCTTACTTCAAAGTAAGTATCATTAGCCATTCTCACTTTTCCTGAACATGTTTCATCCAATGTGTTGAACCACTACCTTCTTGGAGTCATATGAAAAGAAAAGTGTGTATCCATGATCCATATCTTGTTGAATTCTTCTCCAAGTGTTAACAAAGATTCTGAGATCATGAGTGCAACTGCATCTGCAATTTTTCCAGTTACATTTGATGATTCTCCTTTCTCTGATGGGCTGTCTCTCTGATGTTTGTTCCTCTCTTTCCATACAAAACATTTTTTCTTGTAATGACCATCTTTACCACATATCCAACAAGTCTTTTTTCCTTTAGACTTTTGATCTGCTCTTGTGTATCCCTTTGTCATTAAACTTTTCTCTCTTCTCAGGTCTGCCTCGTTCTTGGACAAACAAAACTTCAGAACTGTGTCGAATCATCCTACCATTTGCTCCCAGTTCTAGTTCTTTAGAGCTGATAGCTCCTATGATCTCATCTAGAGATAAAGAAGTTTTCCATACTTCAAAGTATCTCTGAGTTGATCAAACTGCTTTGGTAAAGCCATAAGCAAAATAATAGCTCGATCCTCATCTGAAACCATCACCTTAACATGTTCTAGATCAGTTATCAACCTTAAAAAGTCGTTTATGTTTTCATCTATAGTCATTCCATCACTTATCTTATAGCTATATAACCTTTGCTTAAGATAAATCTGGTTTGGAAGTGACTTATCCATAAAAAAATGATCTAAGACCTTGATCATACCTGTAGCTGATTTTTCTTTGATGATTTTCCTAAGAACATTATCTCCAACACTTAGGATGATAGTTGATCTTGGTTTTCCTCTCTGTTCCCTGAGAGATCTTTCTGTGGTTGTTAACACTTGTGTAGCACCTTCTACAGGTGTTTCCTTCTTGGTTCCAGCTGTAGAGTCTCCACCTTCAGAGGTAACTTCTTCCTCTAAACCATCTAGAAGACCCATCATTTCCAATGTGCTAGCAGCTTCTCTTTCCACAGCATGTAGTCTCCTTTTCCATCAAAATTCTCCATCTCTACCCTTGCTGAAGACATTTCTTCAGACCTTAAGATGTTGAGTTGTGTGGAACCTGGGCTCTGATACCAATTTGTAGAGTGTTTTCTCTGTGAACTTAATTTTGTTTAAGTCTCTCTCTCTCTCTTAGTTATGTGTTCTATCGCTTGTTTGAACTTGTAAAAAAAACCAAACAAGCTGAAAACTTAAAGACACAGAGATTAACGAGGTCAGACCCTTGGGTAAGGATCCTACGTCTCGCCGGAGAAGCTCCGGAAACGATCCACTAAGAACTTAGCTCAACTGAGCTCTTAATCCTTTACACTTCTCACATTCTCTTTGTTTCTCTCTGTTTTTCTTATCATACAGAACACCCCAAAACTCTTAACCCATACAAAAGGAATATCTAATGTATATATTGTTAACGTATGATCAAGAGATCGATCGATCCGTATACAGGATCGATCGATCCTTCACAAAATAAAATTTGTGTAAGTTTACAGGATCGATCGATCCTGTGTAAGATCGATCGATCCCATAAAAACAGAGTCAAAAGTCATGATTGTTGGTGAAGTAGTGTGTTTCTTCACATATGTCTGTTTGTAATCTATTTAAACAATGTTTGTACGAGATTTATGTAGTATGTGTGTTCTTTTCAACACAACTAAGTGTTATTCTCATAAAATTAAGAACAAATAATCAAAACTTAAAAAAAGAGAAACAGAGTAAAATTTGTTCTTTGTTGTCCGATCAAAATAAGTCATTGTCTTTCTGCAATGGCTAACATGGTATCAGAGCTAAGTGAGACAACAATTCACCAAGTCATTCCAGCTTTCAATGCAGAGGCTTATGGTTTTTGGAAGATCAAGATGAAGACTTACTTAAAAACCAGAAAACTATGGACAGTGGTGGAAGAAGGAGTTCCAGAGGAACCAATGCCTGGAGATCACAATCTAGAAACTGTTCTATCTAGAACCCGGTGGGAAGAAGCATGTACTAAGGATATAATGGCACTTCAAATTCTTCAAACTGCAGTCTCGGACACAATATTTTCGAGAATTGCACCTGCAATAAGTGCAGAAGAAGCATGGAATACCTTGGAAATGGAGTTTCAAGGAAGTTCTCAAGTGAGAATGATCAATCTTCAGACCCTGCGGAGGGAATATGAGAATCTGAGGATGAAAGATAGTGGAAGCATAAATGATTTCACTACTAAGTTGGTTAATCTGAGTAACCAACTAAAGATTCATGGTGAAGAGAAAACGGATTATCTTCTGGTGCAAAAGATCCTCATCTCCTTACCAGAGAAATTTGACAGCATTGTGGCTGTACTTGAACAGACAAGAGATCTCTCAACAGTTTCTGTAACAGAGATAGTGGGAACTCTAAAAGCGCATGAGAAGCGTTTGAGTCTCATAGAAGAAGGTACCAATGAGGGTTCTTTCTATGGAGAGAAGTTTGTTTTAAAAAGGGGAAACAAACAGAAGCACAAACGTCATGAGAAGACAAAAAAATGGTGTGGCGTATGTAAGAAAGACAATCACAATGAGGTAGATTGTTGGAAGAAGAAAAACATAAACAATTCACAAATGAGTGTGAAGAATAAGAGAAAGTGCTATGTCTGTGACAAACCTGGTCACATAGCCAAAGATTGCAGACTCAAAAAGAAAGATCAAGCATATTTGAGTCTAGAAGAAACTGAAGAAGATGCAAAAGCAAGTCATATGCTATTCAGTGTCATAAAAGAAGAAGAATCTGCAAAAGTAAGTGATGAAATCTAGCTTATTGACAGTGGTTGCACAAACCACATGTCAAATGAAGAAAGATACTTCATCAACTTAGATCGCAGTAAGAAGACAAATATCAGAGTGGGTAACGGTCAGTTGATCATGTCAGAAGGAAGAGGAGACATTCAAGTACCCAAAAACAGAGGAGTACACACGATAAGAGAAGTTCTTCTAGTACCAAGTCTAGCAAGAAACTTGCTCAGTGTTTCTAAAATGATATCAAATAGATATCGAGTTACATTTGAATATGACAAATGTAACATTCAAGATACAAAAGGAATGAAGATTCTGGAGATAAAAATGAAGAACAAAAGCTTTCCAATCAAGTGGAAACCTACAAAAGAAGAAACTCATATGGCTGTTGCAGAGAAAGAAGAGAAATCTGATTTGTGGCACAAGAGGCTTGGCCATGTGAGTCATGACAAGATAGAGATGATGCAGAATGAGGAATCAGTGGAGGATTTTTCCAAGTTCAGAGTGAATAAAAATATCTGCAAGTCATGTGAGTTGGGAAAACAATCAAGGAGGATTTTTCCAAAGATATCTCAGAGTAAAACATGCAATGCTCTAAACCTCATACATTCTGATGTTTGTGGACCAATGCAAACAGAATCAATGAATGGAAGTAGATATTTTCTAACATTCATTGATCATTACTCAATAATGATATGGGTGTACTTCATGAAGAATAAGAGTGAAGTATTAACAAAGTTCAGGATCTTCAAGTCATATGTGGAGAATCAATCTAGAAATCACATTAAGAGAATAAGATCTGATGGAGGAGGAGAATACATCTCAAAGGAATTCAACAAAGTCTGTCAAGAGAAAGGGATTAAGCACAAAGTAACAACAACATACTCTCCTCAACAGAATGGTGTTGCAGAAAGGAAGAATCGGTCCCTCATGGAAATGGCACGAACCATGCTGAAGGAGAAACAATTGCCAAATCAGTTTTGGGCAGAAGCAGTGGCAACATCTGTTTATCTGCAAAATAGAGTACCAACAAAGGCATTAGAGAAAGGAGTAACTCCATTGGAAGTATGGAGAAGAATCAAACCAAGTGTGAGACACTTGAAAATATTTGGATGTGTAGGCTATGTACATATTCCAGTTGAGAAGAGAAGGAAACTCGATGATAAGACAAAAGAGGGGATATTCATTGGCTACAGCAATGAATCAAAAGGATACAGAGTTTATCTACTTGAAGACAAGAAGGTTGAAGTGTCAAGAGATGTCACATTTGACGAAGACAAAGCTTGGAATTGGGAGAAGAAAAAATCTCAGAAGGTAATGATCTCACCACATCCGATCAAAACCAGAGAAAACCAAAGAAGTCAAGAAGGAGACTTTGACTTAAACTCACAAGTTGATAATGTCAGTGAAGCGTTTGATCGATTACATATCTCAAACAGAGGAAGACAATAGGAAGGAGAGACATCGGTTGGTCCAAGGGGATTGAGATCAATCAATAATCTAATGCAACAAACAGAAGTTGTTGCAGAAACTACATGAATTGCAGAGATGGCACAAATCCAAGAAATGTGTCTAATGATGGCTGAAGAACCACAAGCACTGGAGGAAGCCTTAAACAACAGAGAATGGGTTAAGACAATGGAAGAAGAGTTAAGAATGATCAATAAAACAACACTTGGGAAGCAGTATAAACACCAGATAACAAAAATGTTATAAGTGTTAAATGGATCTTTCGCTTAAAGACAACTGCAAGTGGAGAAACAATCAAGCACAAGGCTAGATTGGTAGCCAGAGGGTTCACATAGGAGTATGGAGTAGATTATCTAGAAACATTTGCTCATGTTTCTAGATATGATACCATAAGAACCATTGTGGCAATTGCAGCACAAAATAAAATGAAGTTATTCCAAATGGATATGAAGTCTGCATTCCTGAATGGAGATCTTGAAGAAAATATCTATATAGAGCAACCACCTGGCTTTATAGAAAAAGGAGAAGAAGAGAAGGTTATCAAACTTCACAAAGCACTCTATGGGCTTAAACAACCACCTAGAGCATGGTATGCACGAATTGATGGTTACTTCACATCAAATGGTCTTGAAAGGAGTTTCAATGATCATGCATTACATGTGAAAAAGGATTCAAGAAGCATTTTGGTGGTTAGTCTATATGTGGATGATATAATTATCACAGGGAGCAACTTGGAGAAGATTAATGAATTTAAGGAGGAGATGAAGAGTGAGTTCGACATGACTGATCTAGGAGAACTTAGTTATTTTCTGGGTATGGAAATTATTCAAAATGAAGATGGCATCTTTCTGCATCAGGAGAAGTATGCAAAGAAGCTTTTAAGAAAATTTGGGATGGAAGATTGCAAGAATGTGTCTACACCATTGGATCCTCACATCAAATCAGAAGAAGAAGAATTAAAAGAGAACTATGAAGATGTTACAAAATACAGAAGCATGATTGGAGGAATTCTTTATTTGTGTGCTTCTAGACCTGACATCATGTATGTGAGTTCATATCTTTCTCGCTACATGAGTGCACCATTGAAGAAACATCTTCAAGAAGTCAAACGTGTTCTAAGGTACATCAAAGGTACTTTGGCATATGGTGTTAAATTCAGTCAAGTGCAGGAACCAGAGTTGGTGGCATTTTCAGACAGTGATTGGGGAGGATTTAAAGAAGATAGAAAGAGCACAAGTGGGTATGCCTTCACGCTTGGTTCATGAGTATTTTGTTGGAACTCAAGCAAACAGAAGATTATGGCCCAATCAACTGCAGAAGCTGAGTATATTGCGGTTTGTTCTGCTGCAAACCAAGCAATATGGTTGCAGAGACTTGTCAAAGAAATGGGGTTTGAATCAGAAGAAGAAGTGAAGATATTTTGTGATAACAAGTCAGCAATTGCAATAGGGAAGAATCCGGTTCAACATCGCAAAACAAAATACATTGACATCAAGTATCACTTGGTTAGAGAAGCAGAAAAAGAGAAGAAGATCAAGCTTGAGTATTGTCTAGGAGAAATTCAAATTGCTGATATTCTCACAAAAACTTTAAGTGTTTCAAGGTTTGAAGCATTACGTGAAGAACTTGGTGTAAAGACTCTTGATCAAGGAGGAGTGTTAACGTATAATCAAGAGATCGATCGATCCGTATACGGGATCGATTGATCCTTCACAAAATAAAATTTGCGTAAGTTTACAGGATCGATCGATCCCATAAAAAACAGAGTCAAAAGTCATTACTGTTGGTGAAGAAGTGTGTTTCTTCACATGTGTCTGTTTGTAATCTATTTAAACAATGTTAGTACGAGATTTATGTAGTATGTGTGTTCTTCACACATATGTAGTATGTGTGTTTCTTCACATGTGTTATTCTCACAAAATTAAGAACAAATAATCAAAACTTAAAAAAGAGAAACAGAGTAAAATCTGTTCTTTGTTGTCTGATCAAAATAAGTCATTGTCTTTCTGCAACGGCTAACATATATTGTTAAAGAGACTTGTTGACTTGTTCTCTTTTTCACCAAAAGATAAACAGCTAGAATTGCAGGCCTGCTTTCTTTGTCTCCTCTTTTGATAGTTGAAAAGGACTTGTAATATTCTGCAGAAATCAGAGAGTAGTTGAGAATTTCAGGAGTTTGAAAACTGTGTCGAAACCCTCCTTCTTGTCATGAGAGTTCAACCTTCTTTATTCTAATTTGAAACTTTCTTCCTGAAGCCAAGTCTTTAGTTTCCCTCTCATTTGTTTCTTTATAGAGAGAGGATTCAAACTAACCTCCATAGATTCAATGAAAAAGACTAATGTTTTTCTGTAAATTTAAATTCGAAAAAAGATTATTTATGCTAATTTAAGGCAATTGATAGAAACGTTTTCATTGGCAAAAAATCTTAACTTTTATTGACTTTAATAGATTAAATTTTGTTTTGACTTGATATTCTTTTGGTTAACAAAAAAAGTGAGTTTATCAATTTAGTCAGGTTCAAATTAGTTTATAAATCGTGAACGACCAATTCTGTAAAAAAAATTAGGATTTAGTAGTTGGGGAATTAAAAAAAAAAAGTTTGTTTGGCACCAATTCATTGTTGTCTCTTGTTATGCTCAATGTCTTTTGACAAAAAATCTCAAGTATTTTCCCAAACAACCGCAGATTTTGATAAACTATATAAAAGAAGAAAAATCACAAATAACTGTTGTAGAAAACTGGCTGAACTCTTGAAACTTTTCCTTACTATATCATTGTGAATATACACTTGATCATCGTCTAGCAACCCACAAGCATTACATGTTTTTTTCTAGTCTGAGTGAACAAAATTAGTAAAAAAAATTAAGTCATTAAAACTGGTAGAGTCTCTGACGATGTTCAGTAACATTCGTAAAAATTATGCATAAACATGTTCATACAGAGCATAATTAATTTTTCCAACGCTAAATCCTTTTTCTTCTTTTGAACTTCTTCCAGCTCTTCTAGAAAGTAAAAGAGTTAGGAATTTGAACATAAGTGAGAGTTCTAACGAGAAAATTAACTTTATTCAACTCAAATCAGGCCAAGAACATCGTATTTTTGACGACTTTACGACTGCTTCTATTTTGTCATTACCTTTGAGAACAACATTATGTTTCTCGGGTAGATGGAGTACAAACTTCTCAACTGGTGTAGATCGATAGTGTATGGAATATAAAATTCTCCATGTATCTTCACAAGCAGAAACATATCTACAGATTGCAAAACCTTGATTAGAAAATATGAGTCTAGTATATCTGGAATAAAATGTAAACTAAGCATTTGTAATTTGAAAAAACCTGCAGTCGAAGAAGTGTTTGATTTGTTCTTTTCTTCTGAACATTTCCGATATCGTTTGACCCACCGTTCTCAGGTGGTTCAACAGCCAAAGTCACCAGATCTTGGCCTTTAGTATATACTTAAATAAGTACTCATAGAACAAACTTGGTTGCACCACATTAATGTGATGAAGAGACCGTTTCTTGTTATAAGGGATAAAAAATCTGTTGTCACATTTCAAACCTTAACATAACAATTTGGTTGTTCACGTCTTCTGTAAACTGGAAATCTTTCTTTATTAACTGTAGTCTTCTCGACATAAAGTTATGCGTATAACTTTGAACATTTTCCATTTTCCATACATGATGAGTTCATGTTATCAGTTTCATATCGTCCATGAATTATTATCTTTTATGACATCATAAAGCTCTGGTTCTTCAAATTTATGTGGAATTCAGCTGAAATTATTTTGTCAATATCGTATGTTGTGCGAAATTTAGATGTAGGATGCATGAACAGAAAAATCCGACCATGTGGTAATCCTGGTTTTGGTAGTCCTGGTTTTTGAAACTTAATTATCTACATTGCTGAAATGTTAAAACCGAAAAAGAAAACATTAGTGTAAAAGAAAGTGTAAAGAAAGGATTAAAGAATCGATCTTTTTTAAAAAAGTTTCTTCTTTGTTAAAGCATTCATAAAAATTCAATTTTTTTTTCTCTTCAAGGATTGTTATTTTCTTGATTTTCACTCCAGTGTGCTGTGACAAAAAAAGTTTCGTCTATTTATAAGAATTGTCTTTTATTTTAACAAAGCTAATTATTACTAGAATTATAAATTCTTTATGTGATAGTGTATATTTTGAATTCAAAATTAGATTTTTCGTAACAATATTTGTTAGGAACTAAATATTTGTTGTGTAGGCTGAGATTTTTTAATAAGAACAGCTAGTCTTTTCTTTTTTTTTTAATGAGAACAATTAGTTACGATTTTATTGATTGCAAATAGTTGTTTAGATGATAAAAAAAGGAAAACAATTTGCCGTTTTAATTGATAGTTAGTAACTTCTAAAATCTTCTAAACCTATTTTACTAAACATATAAATACATCTACATCAACCCGGAATCTTCACCAAATTATCTCATTTCAAAACCACAATAAAGAGACATATATAACTCAAAAGGTGTAAGAATCACAATACGATATGGCAACCCATGTATCAAAGAAAATTTGCAGTGTTTTGATGATAGTAATTTTATGTACAATGATGTTTTCTTCACAAGTCTCATATTCTTATATCATAGATGAGGCATGTGTAAAAAACTGTGTCATGAATGTATGTATGAAAGCATCAAAAAAAGCGACTCCAGTCATATGTAAGACTCCATGCACGACATTATGTGATCCATTGGGTAATGAGCATTACATCATCCCTCGACGTGGTCGTGATCCAGTAAACGGTTTCTGTAGAGCATTTAGCTGGATATGCAAGTGATTGGAAATTACATAATTGTCTTGTTCTACGCATAAGTCATGTTTATGTTATCATTGTATTGATTAATACCTCACATATATGTTTTTTTTTTTACATTTTCTCATTCAACTGCCAAGCTGCTATAACTGGGATATATTGCTTCATAATTTCTTTGCTTAAAACATGACTCCAAGTTCGCGGAACCGTAGTCATTTTCGCAAAATTCTTGTGCCCAAATTTTAAATCAAAATTATCAAAAAAGGACACAACCATAGCCATTTCTCCAAATTGACTACTCAAGTGGAGTACTAAATCCTTAATGCAAACACCCTAGAATCTATTTGGAGAAGATATAGATTTAAGGTTTTTTATTTGTTAAAGACGACATAGTTTTGGAGATTTAATAGTTAACGGGGTTAATTCATCTGTTAGACAACTTAATTACTAGCCAAATTTGGCTTGGTTAATATAAGTTTATTATTTAATTGGTTAAGTAAAAAAATTGGTTATTTAATATGTTTACTAAACAACCGAAGCTTTTTTTTGGCAATTTCAATATAATTGGAGATTTTTAGGCAGTTTTCCCATTAATCATTGTTTTGACTTGAGATTCTTGCGGTTAACAAAAAAAAGTGAGTTAATCAATTTAGTTAGGTTCAAATTAGTTTATAAATCGTGAACGAACAACTGTACAAATTTTAGAATTTCATAGTTGGAGAATACAAAAAAGTTTGTTTGGCACCAATTCATGGTTTTATTAGATTAACTCAATTTTTTTGAATTACTATTGTGTTTATGATTCTTATTATACCCTTAATTTTTATGTAATCGAAAACTATATATATAAGAATGCCACTAACATTTTTCTTCCAAATCTACACAAAATTTAGAATTTTACCATCGAATAGATTTATTTTGTACTCGTAACATGAGCAACAAACTTATTAACGATATATTTGTTTCTCTTTAGGGACAGACTAATTTAGGTAATAACAGATTTGTGCTGTCATCCTTTTGGCGATAGACTTATTAGAATTCGAAAGGTTCTCTTTGCAACAAATTTTTTTATTTTTACCAGATGTATTAGGGTTTCTCTCCTCCTCCTTCGTTCTCTACCGCTGACTTATTTAAGTTTGACAATAAGTTTATCACATAATTGTTTACTATTTAATTTTCACAGATTTCATAAGTTTATCACAGATTTGTTTATTTTTTACTACAAAATAATTTATTTTCACAGACTTAATAAGTTTTTCACAGATTTGTTTACATTTTGGTAACACACTTATTTACTTTCACAAATTAATTTACTCTTTGGTATATTTATTTAATTTTCATTGATTCAATTACTCTTTGGTGACATATTATTTTTTAATTCTAACTAAACCAAATTAAATCCAGGATAACTAAAAGGAACTAAACCAAAAGAAATGCAACTTGAACTGAATCAGGAAAAAAAACATTGTATGAGATCACCATAGATAGCCGCACGTCATATTTTTTTTTTTGTGGAGAGTTTGCATTTATGGCTCCATCCTTTCTTTCACTTTTCACACTTGGAGGTAATTCATATTGTATGCGGTAAATGGATGTTTCTGAAAAACCAGATGATTATATGTGATGTCGATAACAAAAAAAAGAAAAAAAAAATTATAGCAGTGAACGATCTAAGTTGTTGAACCATATATAAACACTGACTGGTTCAAAGCTGAAAAATACTACCAATTCAGACATGGTTATCTTTTCGTTTATACTCAAGAAACTTTTTTTTATTTAACTATTTCGATCCTAAAGAGTCTTTCAAAGTCATCCTCTGTTTAGAGTCGTTTTTATTCATGTGGGAGATTGTTGGATCATATAATAAGCAAATATTAGACCAAAAATATTTTAGACATTAAGCTTATAATATGTTGTAAATATGAATGAAAAATGGACATAAAATTAAGACTCATCTAAATAACTGGAATTTTTATTTTGTAAATCAAATACCGAGTCAAATAAATTCCAGATATTACTAGATTGTGTGCGGATTTTACGCAATCTTTTATATCAAAATTAAATTATATAAAATATGGAGATCTCATCTTCTATCTGATCGCATTTTGCGACGGAGATCGTGATCTCCTCGCCCACTACTCTCTATATAATAAAATTAAAGCGAACAGTTTTAGCTGACAGAAAAAAATAGATAAAAAATATATGAGAGAAAAACAGATAAAATTTGATAAAAAAACAGATAAAAATCTGAGATCAGCAAATCAAAAATAGATAGCTTTTATCACTATTCATTTTTTTATTTCAGAAAAGAATATTATTTTTTGAGTATATCGTAGTAACGAATTCGCAGATACCGAATTCGAGTGTTGCGAATAGATTTAAAAACGATTGTATCCCGAGACTTAAAAAACATATAAAAATTGTCGCACTACATGCGCTTTATTGAGTTATGGAAAGAGATCAAATCTCGCTTTCATATCATTTTTTAAATTGTTTTCTCAAATCATATTTACAAATTGATTTCACATATCCGGTTTTCACAATCATATCGAATTTTATGGAATTGTATTTTCTAATCTGTATTTTCAGGTCCTACAAAACTTGCTATGAAGATTTCGTTCACATTGTTATCGAAGGATAAGAGGTCGGTACGCGAATTTGCGAAGTGGAACTGAGCTACATGTTTACAAAAGAGGTTTTGCTGAGACTACTGCAAAACATACCGTCTGTGGATATTAGAAATAAGAGACAATTTTCTGGATTTTTGGAACAACTCAAAACCGAGCAGATGAAAATCTCTGTTGAATTTAAGGAAATAAATTTGGAGTAAGATGCATGCCTCCAAAAAAAAGAAGAAGATGAGAATGTGAATGGACGAGGAAGACAACATATTTGATTAATGTGATGATTCAGATGGAGTATCTTTAGGTGATGAGGACTTTATACTGTATGGAATTGATCATGAAAAAGAAGAGAAAGCAAACGTCTCCAACTATAAACGGTGGATCCATGTCTGCATGCTTTCAGGAAAAAAAGTGTCAATGAACATGTTAAGTTAGAATTGGCAGCATTGAGTCTAGCTGTTCGACAGATATTTGAGACAAAGAATGCATTGGAGACTAGGTTAAATATTTTGTCAGTCCTCCAACAAGTTGATTTTAAAATAGACAAATCAAAGCCATAGAAGTTCGTGATTAGATGCTGGATACAAGGTTGTACATAAAGAGTAAGAGCTGCCCCAGTTGGAGATTCTACTCAGTTTACTATTCTATTATACAACCCTGAACATTCATGTTCTGTTATAGAACGTTCTGCTCATACCCGACAAGTGACTCTGGAGATACTAACATACTGAATATGGACTCTGTTGGAGGTGTTGATTCGAAAGTTCTCCCAAAACATGTAGGAGAAGCCATAAATATTAGATTTGTTGCTAAGGTGTGTCGTAGTATTTGAGTTATTACAATTAGATTTTTTTAGATTATAGTTTACTGTACCATGACATACAAGTTTTCTTCAACAATTTGTAACTGATGGATTATTGAAAGGTTCATTGGATTTTTTTAGGTGCAAGAAATTTAATTAGAGATTCAACAGAGAATGGATATTCGGAGTTGCCTAAGTATCTGTACCATATAAGAAAAGCAATCCTGGGAACTTTCACACGCTTGGAAGTTGACGAGTTCGACATGTTAAGTATTTGTTCCTTGCATTTGGTGTTAATATAACTTGATTTCCCTACATTAGATGGTTTGCTGATAGGAAGACTCTTTCCAAAAAAATGAAGACAACCTTGACTCGTGGAGTAAAGAATTTGTTAGGTGGTAAAATTAACACTCTTTCTCCATTAGTCATTTGAAGAGAAATGTTGGCTACTGTAGATTTATGGTTTGCTTTTTCACAAACATGTACGACATGCGAAGTCGCTAACGCTACAAGCAATCAATTTGCATCATTCACAAGTGACATGTAGAACGGCTCTTCATGTGAACAGAGAGACAATGTATTTGTCATCAATTTGATATCGAGCAGTTTCCATGTGTTCATGCAATTGCCGCAGCAAACGCCCATAAGACTCGTCCCATCTCACTATGTAACCCCTATTATCGCAAATCTAACTTGTGCACCGCATACTCGATATCTATAATGCAAAGAGATACCGCTTCACCGGTTCGAGAAGATGTCACCACAAGCTTGTGTTTGCCTCCCTTAGTACCATACGTCTTGGAAGACTTAGAAAACCAAGAATCAAATCGGCATTCAAGAAAACCACACAGTGAAATAACGGCATAGAAAATACCACGTATGTTCTCAATGCGTTAAGCTGGACATAATAAAAAGGCATGTAAAACCTTCGAGATTCAGATAAAATATTATTTTAATCTAAATTTATTAAATAATTAAATTTTAATTTATGTAAAAAATGTGAACCATTCATAAATTGACACATGTAAAGAAACCTTATAGAAACGCTTTTTAAACAATGATAATGGTTTCTAAAACCCTCTCTCTTCCTTTTTATTTTTCTTTGATATATTAATTATAAGAAATTATTTAAGAGTCTCCCGATGAAGCTCAAATTCAAGTTTAGAAGTCATGTTTTGTTTCTTTGTATTTGTCACACTATAGTTTCTAGAGTACGTTTCTTTTGTTTTGATCACTTTATAAACCATGGTTGTTTTTGTTTTGTTTTGATCACATTAATTTTCTAAACATAAGGTAAGTTTCTTGGTTTTGAAGAAAATTAGAAAAAGCAACATCTGAATAAGTTCACAATTGTTTGTACAAAAAACCAAGTATACGTCAATAAAGCAACAAAAAGCCATTTCAATAACTTTTCTTTCTTATATATAATACTCTAAGGTTTCAATCAAGTTTTAAAGAATTGTATGCTTTCAAGCTTCAAACCTCAGTTCTACGTGAAGCAAAACAGATCTTTTCCTTTGTTTTTTTTTAGAGAAAGTCATCTTCATAAGCTCAAAATAACCCGCAAATGTGTTAGAAATCTGATCCCACTGCTGAATCTCGAAGGTTTTAGTGAATAGAAAATCTCCACCAAGTTAAAGCCAGATCAAACCACGTCTTCCACAAACACATTAATTGCTGTGATGGAACAGTTTTCTGGATTTCTGCACATTTTAGATGATTCTGGTACAAATTACAAAAAAAATTGCGGATGGAATTGAACTCAAAATGACAAACCATCAATTACTGCAGCAAAATGTGACTGTATAAGCCACGCATTAACTCTATTACATTCTTATTTGATCATTAACCTTCCTACAAAACTCCAACTCACGCACAGTTTTCTGTTAATCTGAAAACATTGTGAAAACAGTAATTTTTTCACATCTTGCAAACAAGATTGCAGATGGAGTTTAACTTCAAATAATAAACCGTAAATTACTGTTAACTCTTTGCAGCAAAATGTGACTGTATCAGCCACACATTATCTGATCATAAACCTTCCTGTAAAACTCCAACTCGCACACAGTTTTTTGGAATCTAAAAACATTAATCTAAATCCTTCCACACAGTTTTTTGGAATCTAAAAACATTAATCTATATCCTTCTTATCTGATCCGATTGACCGATTATCTGAGCTTATGAAGATGGCTTTAAATTAAAGTTATGTTAGTAGTTTAAGAATCTGTTCATCACTGCTGCTGTTAACTTGTTCTGAAGAAAGTTTGGCTAATGTTTTACTGTATGACCTTGTCTGTGACGAACAAGGTCCCATTTTTGGTAATTTGGTGTCAACCACGAACTCATTTGGCTACTGCCAATAGATTTGACGACTTTTGATAATTTGGTGTCAACCACAATCGTTTGTCAAAAAAAGTCAATTAATAAAAAAACAACAACTAAATAGCTACAAATAAACAACAAAATTAACTTTGAATAAAATATGTAAATCGTACAAGTTTACGTAAATAAAGCAACAAAAAGCTAACAACTAAATTAAAAACAAATAAAGCATCGATGTCAGTCACTGCTGTCCCACCTCATCTAAAATCTCAGCCGCTAGCTTACGTCGCAGTTTTGGAATGTTCTTATCATTTAACCCTTCAAATATACATCGATAGGAAAACACACGATGTACTTTTATCATATAAACACCACAGTCTCTAGAACTATCATTCTGTGGGACATTTTTCAGACATCTTACACTGAATTGCTTATCACTCTTCTTCCGAACACAAGGAGGAGAAAGAAAAATATTATATCAATGTAAAGAAAAGATAGTAACCGAATTAGTTAACCACCCATATGTCGGATCCAACCATTCATATCTCAGAATTGTAGTAGAACTTGACACTAGTCTCGCATTTGCCGTTAGGTTCCGCCCTATTTATAGTTATATAAACTGTTATTGTAAACGTCATAATTAGGTAGTTATTGTACATTTATGGCAAAGAAAGAAGATTTACTCATTATCCCAAAGAAAATGCAATACATTTTAGATTTTACTGTCCTCGACAACAGCAAACAGATCATATGTGTTAACTGGTAGCATTACAGATGTGATGATGGGCTTCACTATAGAAATTACTATGAACGGAGTTAGATGAGATGATACTAACCTTGTAGTGCGCTTGGAGGGAGGTGTAGGCTTTGTAACCTTAACCGCCTTTGCAATTGCATCTAAAGCATCTGACTCTCTCACGCTCTATCCAATCTGAAAATGTTTCCCCAGAAGCTGTCTGTACCAATGAGATGAGGTACTTTTATTTCGTTTTTCACAACCTTCTTCTCTCAAATGCTTGCATCCCAACCTTCTTCTCTTAGGTGGGTTTATTCTTCTCATTTTTCACCACACATCCTATGGGTAAATCGTCCTGCGATGTGGATTTCAACTCAACCAACCAAACTACAAAAATAGAATTATCCATTAAATCACCAAATACATGCCATGTTTCCACAAATCCACAAACATATTTCACATAAAAACCAAGTTGCCATCAAAAGTAAATTAGAAAGCGAATTAAAGGTTAATATCAGATTATAATTGCGAACATTAATTAATCAAATATAGAGTATATTAGCTAAATACATAAGTGTCGTTATTTCTCTATAAACAAAATAAGTTAGTTCACAAACTATACACAAGAGTGAATAAGCAATTCACTCTTAGACGCTACACGATCCCACATATATCTCTCAAAAGATTTTGAATCAAGGACTCTCTTCGCACACTCTAAAGGGAGCAACAGATGTAGGAACCTTTAATTCTCTCCAGAACTCTGTATGATCAACATCACAAGTATCCCTATCTATTCATGGTTCACAGTTCAACTCAGTAATCTCACCAAGTTCAATCAAAGAGAGACAAATCGGCTGCTAATCAATCAACGCCCATATCTCATGTTTATTCCTAACTACCAGCTGATACGTTAACATATAATAAACAACCTTTGCAACCATGTGTAATCAAGCTCGTAAAACTGTATGATAAACTCCAACATACGAGTTTTTCAACACATCCCATGCATCATTTCCCAATCCTACTTTCACCATTTAGAAAGTTGAAAAATTTGTAATAGCTCATGCTCTTCAATGGACTAGGTGATTTCCCCTTTTCGTAAAGCAGTTGCGGGTAGCTCCTCTTAGTACTAGATGAAGCCATATCTAACAAGGAAGAAAAAAAATGTTAGAATGAAATTTTACGGAAAAAAATAAGAGAAAAATCCATTGAAGCATATAACTCATATCCTCATTACAACCACAGCACAAAGCACAAAAGAACTATATATAAATCATGTGATGTCAGAAACTTAATATAAGTTCATACTCCGGTAATAGTCTGGAATTTTGGCAATTCAAAATCAACATATTGTGTTAAAAAATAAGATTAATAGTAATAAGATACACAATACAATATCTTTAAAATATTTATAGAGGACAACAAAAAGTAACGTCTGGAGATGGCGATGGCGATTGCAATGGAGATGAAGATGGTGACGGCGAACATGGCAAAAGGAAAGGATGGCGATCGAGATGAGGAATAAGATGTTGGAATGAAGAAGAAATGATGAAGGGATAATGCCTTTAATACTTGATTAAAGGCGTGTGTAGTCTAAATCTAAGGAGAATCTAAGGAGAGTGTCTAAGGCTTATTTGTGTTTGAGTATTATGTTATCCTTGTAGCCATTTATGTATAAGGAAATCCTTATATCCAAACAAGCCTAGACTAGATTAGTATAAATAACTATCTCTCTTCTAATTTGTAACTTAGAAACTATTATTCTCATTTTCTTAATACAATCATTCTTCTCTAATCTCTCTAATCTCTCATTCTCTAATTCTACAAATCTCTTAATCTCATATTTTTTCATAGTATCAGAGCCAGGTTACATCAATCTGGATAAAATTCATCATTAATTTGAATAAAAAAGAAATCATCTTCATCACAATCTGTTTTTTCATTCCTATTTTGTCTGTCAACTTTGATCGAGAATTACGGCCAAATCACGGCAGCTTTTGACGATCTGTTTTTTTTCTGGAATGGTCTTCGTCGAGTTCTGAAGCCACACCAGTTGGATTTGCATCATTTGACCACGGAAATCAAAAGTTAAGAATTTTCTTGCATCGGACCTCCGCGATTGCCTCCGCCGCGAACCTCCGTGTTTCTCTATGCATTCCGTTGTCAAATCTTCATCAAATCGTGTTTTTCCAAATCCTAAAATCAAGCCTTTCAAGTCTAGGTTCTGTTTAACAAAATCAGAACTCAATTATATTACGTTTGAAGGAAGGTCTTGAAGTTTTTCCTCAAGACGTCAGAAATCGCGTCTCACAAGAATCTGGTGATAAAATTCCTATCCTTTCTCATTTTTCTTCAAATATTTGAATCTGAAAAGTTAGATAAATATCTTGTGAGGGTATCCTCTATGTTTGGTTTCAATCAGAGGGGTTTAAGTCTTCAAGATTAATTTTCTTGATTTCCTTATCAAACTTTGAAATTATGAAAAAGGAGGGAAACTTGAATTTTTGGATTGGTTTAATTATAAAATTCGATTTTTGTGGGTGGATTATCTTTTGTTGTGAAGATAAGAATTGTTAGAAGTTGATATTTTTGGTTGGATTTGGTTAAATTCTGTTCCAGGAGTTGGTTGAGTTGGTTGAAGGTTGTTGAAAAGCATTCTCCACGCGGCCGGGTTGTTCCACGCGTCCAAGATCCAAGCTGCGTCCAAGGGGTTCAGTTACCACATGTGGCCCTAGTCCTGTGTCCCGTGTCTTGTCCTGGTACAATGTGGTCCTCGTACACGCCCAGGAACGCTCGATCAATACGCTTCACGCGAACTTGTCCCGACCAAATTGTACCGCGTCCCGACCAGCCGTCCAGCGTCTCGACTAACTGTCCAGCGTCCCGGCCAGCTTATCCCGACTAGCAAAAAGCTTCATTCAGATCATTTGTGAAGCATGGAAGTGCAAATAACATGCAGAGCTCCTGTCATTCTACATGGAGCAAACTATCTCTTATGGTCTAGGACCATGAAAACCACATTAGGTGGTAAAGGCCTTTGGATCACATTTCAACCAATGGTATTGAAAAAAATGAAGTGCCTGAAGTTAGTGAGGCTGTGGCTGCTCAAGCCAAATTGTATCAAGAAGACCAGTTGGTACTCTCTATACTTTAAAACTCTCTTGCTAGTGATCTCTTAGAGGCTTATTAATTTTGTGAGAATGCTAAGGAACTTTGGGACACTTTGCAAAAGGTGTATGGAAACACCACTAACCTCTTAAGAATTTTTGAGGTGAAATAGGCTTTGAATGAACTGAAGCAGGAGGATGCAAAATTCACAAAAAAATATGGCTCATTCAGAGCATTGTGGGCTGAGCTTGAGATGCTAAGGCCAGCCACAATTGACCCTATTGTTCTCCTTAAAAGGAAATAACAAAATAAGGTGTTTGGGTTACTATTAATTCTTAACACAACTTACTCAGATCTTATTAAGCATATTCTCAGGTCTGATAAACTTCCTAGCTTGGAAGATGTTTGTGCTCAAATCCAAAAGGAGCAAGGATCCTATGGACTATTTGGCAACAAGGCTAAATTGGTGGCTGCACACAAAAGTTTCTTCAAACCAACTACAACAAATGAAAATAGGAAGAAGAGACCAAATTGTGATCATTGCAAAAGGAGTGGCCATACAAATAAGGAGTGTTGGTACTTCACTCTGAGCTGAAGCCAAGCTGGGCCCTTGAGAGACAACAGCCCACAGCCGGCCACACTCAGCTGCAAGCAGGCGGCCTTGGCGTGTACAAGCTCCCGGCCTCTTCAAAAGCATGTACCAACTCCCATTGTCGCTCAGCCTTAACTAGTGTCATGTCTTCAGCATCTGAATTTGTGAAAAAATCAGATCTATAAGCTCTTTTCAAAGCAATTAAAGATGGTAATGTGTTGGGTAAAACTTTTCATGCTTCTTTTCAAACTTCTTTTACTTCTAATGCACTAAATCATTGGTTGTTGATTCTGGTGTTTCTCATCATATGATTATTGATCTAGAATTACTAGAGAACATAGAACCTGCCTTAGGGAATGTTGTCATTGCTAATAGAATTAAAGTACCAATTCAAGGCATAAGAAAGCTTAAGTTGTTTGATAAAAGAGCAACTATTGATTTAAATTGTCAAGCTATCTTTGGTCCTAATGATTTCTACTTTCAGAATATTGAGACAAGTAGAAGATTTGGACAAAGAACTACAAGAAATGACTTGTATGTGCTTGAAGATATGACTAATGCAAGGGAATTAGAGCCGATTGCTAGCACTAGTTCTTTTAGTGATGATTCTGATCTCTGGCATGCTAGATTAGGACATCCTCATCCTAGAGCACTAGAACTAATTGTTCCTGGTTTAAAAATCCCAAAGGATATTTGTGATTCTTGTATATTTGGAAAGCATTGCAAAACAGTTTTTGAGAAATCTTTGCATACTTATTATGATAATTGTTTTGAGTTTGTGCATTCTGATGTTTGGACATCTCCATTTTCATCTAGAGAAAACCACAAGTATTTTGTTACATTTATTGATGAAAAGTCCAAATATACTTGGGTCACTTTGCTTAGTTCTAAAGATAGAGTATTTGATGCATTTTTAAATTTTCAAGCATATGTTACTAACCAATACAATGCAAGTATTAAATGCTTTAGAATATATAATGGAGGAGAATACACTAGAACCAAACTTCAACAATACTTGGCCAAGCATGGCATTGAACATCAAACCAGCTGTCCTTACACTCCACAACAAAATGGAGTGGATGAAAAGAAGAATAAGCATTTGATGGAAGTTGTGAGAACAATGATGTTCCACATGAAAGTTCCCAAAAGATTTTGGGGGGGGGGATGCTCTTGTAGCTTGATGCTACTTGATTAATAGGACTCTTACAAAAGTCCTAGATGACTTTTCTCCATTTGAGGTACTAAACAAAACTAGACCTAACATTGACCACTTAAAGAGTTTTTGGGTGTGTTTATTTTGTATTTGTTCCAAGAGAGCAAAAGAACAAGCTTGAACCAAAGAGTACCAAAGCTATGTTCATTGGGTATTCCTCTACCCAGAAAGGATACAAATGCTATGATCCAGAGACTAGAAGAGTCTTAGAATCCAGAGATGTCAAATTCCAAGAATCAAAAGGGTTCTATGAAGAAGGAATTTGTGATCAATTCAAAGACATCACCACAACAAGATCAGACCAAGCTGATAACTTCAGGAGACTCTTGGAGAGCATTGGCATAGTCTCTCCACATCCTCAGCCCATGGTCACCTCATCTCAGCCACCTGCACAGGTAGCACCCGGCCCCAGCTCAGTCACGGCTCCGGTACAGCCAGCCGGGCCGCGACCATCAACCCGGCCGGCCCTTCCTATCTGCAGTCTGGTCCCTTCAGCTCTCATGTCCTTCATCCTCTTGAACATGGGGGGGAGAAGCATCTACTCATGTCCAACAAGACTCAGCAGGAGATGAATCAATTCTAGTCTCAGCTTCCAAAAGATCAAGAGATGTGCCTACTCTTATTGAAGTTTTAGGTGAAGAATAGGATCCTATCCAAGACGCTCCACCTACAGTGTTAAGAAGGAGCATAAGGCAAAGGAATCCACCAGTGTTCTACAATGGGAATGCTATCGTTCATCATGATCAGAGAGTTTATAATATTGTTCACTTACCTACTAACCATGTTGCTTTCATTTCAAGTCTTGATAAGGAAGCTATGACTAAGAAAGAATTGAGGGAAGCTATCCTAGTTGAGAAACAAGCCATGGAAAGGAATGATACCTATCCTCCAGCCACCTTACCTAAAGGAAAAAGGGTTGTAAGTTCTAAGTGGATTTTTACCATTAAATACAAAAGCAATGGTGAAATTAATAGATATAAAGCTAGGTTGATAGCTAGAGGTTTTACGCAGACCTATGGTGAAGATTATAGGGATACCTTTGCACCTGTAGCTAAGCTTCATTCTGTTAATGTTCTTCTTTCACTTGATACTAACCTTGATTGGGAGTTATGGCAAATGGATTTTAAGAATGCATTATTACAAGGTGAATTAGAAGAAGAGGTATACATATCACCTCCACCAGGTCTAGAGTAAGAGGTAGGGGCCGGCAACATACTCAGGCTGAGGAAGGCCGTCTATGGCCTTAAACAATCTCCAAGAGCTTGGTACCACAAGCTAAGTGTAACCTTGATGGATAGAGGCTTCAAAAGATCTGAAGTTAAACATACTCTTTTTACACTAAAAAGTAAGGAATGTATTTTGGTAATTCTCATTTATGTAGATGATATAATCATATCTGGTAGTGATAGTGTTGGTATTGCATCTACAAAAGAATACTTGAAGACTGTCTTTGATATTAAAGATCTAGGAGAACTTAAATACTTCTTAGGAGTTGAAGTGTGTAGGTTAAAGGAATGTCTCTTATTATCTCAAAGAAAATATGTTGTAGGTTTATTAACCTCTACAGTTATGATTATAAAATCAGAACTAAGGGGGAGCTAGAGGAGGAAATTGATTTTCATGATCCTAAGCTCTATAGGAAAGTGGTTGGTAAGCTTATTTCTCTAACCATTACTAGACCAGATTTATGTTTTGCTGTGAATCAGGTATCTCAACACATGCAAGGTCCAAAGATGAGACATTGGGAGATGGCAAACCGAATTTTGAGATATCTAAAAGGCACTCATAAACAAGGTATATGGATGGGTTGCAATAGAAACACAAATGTGGTTGGTTATTGTGATGCAGATTGGGCAGGAGATAGGGATGATAGAAGAAGTACCACAAGCTATTGTACTTTCATAGGAGAGAACCTTGTGACTTGGAAAACCAAGAAGCAAAAGCTGGTGTCATGCTCTTGTACAAAATCAGAATATAGAGTCATGAGGAAGCTTACAACTGAATGCATTTGGTTGAAGCAAATTCTTGAGGATCTAGCCGTGAAGTGTGATGAACCTATCACCATCCATTGTGAGAATCAGGCTGCTATACACATTGCCTCCAACTCTGTGTTTCATGAAAAGACCAAGCATATAGAAGTAGACTGCCACAAAGTAAGAGAAGCTATTGGGAAATGAATCATCTTGCCTTGCTATACAAGGAGTGAGGATCAACTAACTGATGTGTTCACCAAGGCAACAACTTTGAAAAATGGCGCCTCCATCTATCCAAGGCTTGGCCTTATGACTATTCCACAACAATTATCCCAACATGGAGTGTTATACTCTTTTTCCCTAGAAAAGGTTTTGTCCCAATTGGGTTTTCCCTCTTTAGTTTTTTAATGATGTAATGCTTCATGGTTGCAAGCTTAGGCATTCTCCATGTCTTAAACTTGAGGGGGAGTGTTTAATGAAGAAGAAATGATGAAGGAAGAAGGCTTTTAATACTTGATTAAAGGCGTGTGTAGTCTAAATCTAAGGAGAGTGTCTAAGGCTTGTTTGTGTTCTAGTATTATGTTATCTTTGTAGCCATTCATGTATAACGCAATCCTTGTATTCAAACAAGCCTATACTAGATTAGTATAAATAAATATCACTCTCTTCATTTGTAACTTAGAAACTATTATTCTCATTTTCTTAACACAATCATTCTTCTCTAATCTCTCTAATCTCTCATTCTCTTATTCTCTAATTCTACAAATCTCTTAATCGCATATTCTTTCAGGAGATCGGTTTCATCGTTGAAATATAAGAACATGATACGGATGAAGACGACATTGATGACAGGAGAGAGAGCAGGCTCGGGTGATGGTGCTACCGACGGCATAGACTACAAAGTGATTTTTGAATCCAGGGACAGAGTAATGGCACTGCCGATGGCATTAGGGGGTAATGCCAATGGTGATGGTAACGACCAAAATGATATGGAAAACGGATGACGATATCAGAGTCAATTTGATGTGAGGATTGATTCAAATGTCAAGTTGAGGAAGTTGTTGAAGGAGAGGGTAACGATTGGTGATTTTGGAGGAGAAAAATTGGAAAGGTTTGACAAACAAATCGGAGACACTGCCGCCAGGTTTTTGCTTTGGTCAGCACATCCCAATACAACACAGCGGTGCCGTTAGAGGTCTCTCTGGTAGTAAGATATACGAAAATTGGATACATTGGTACTATGATTGATGATCTGCGGTGGGTATGGTTTACTCACATATGGATTACATTAATTAGGAAATTTCTGGATTATGTGGATAGCTGCAACTGTCGGAAAGTAAGGGATTTGAGATGGGAGAGAATCATCGTGATTGCTTGGGTGACTACCTATTTGGGTTATTTGGGGCAACTGAATATCTTGGCAGATTCTGAGGATAATCTCCGTTTTAGAGTTCTAGCTGACATATCACATGTAATAGCACACAGAAGTCAAAGGAAGGAAACTAAAGGGAAGAGATTCAAGGGGATAGAAAAAATTAGATTGCTGATCTCAATTATAGACATTGGGAGATGGTTTTGTGGATCATTAAGGATATGGCATAATATTTTGTATCTACAGCTGATTGAAATCCTGCCTTTGGGAGATATTCTTAGGAGACTGGCTATATGGAAAGGAGGTGAACACATATTAGTTACTCATAGGTTTGCATTCCAGCTCTTAGATTTTGTTCTTATTTGTGAGAAACACATAATTTTTTTTGACCGGGGTAGTCATACGGTTCGTATAAGCAAGGGTAGAAGGTAATCTCAGATCAATTGTATTGTAAATGGTGGTAAGGTGGAACAAGCGGTGGTATTTTTGTTAATGAGAATGGTTGACTCTATGAGAGTAACAGAGAACTTCAACTTAGCACTTCAACTTAGCACAGATCAAGGAATCTCTGGAGGAGAAAGTTATGGAAGAGAAGGGTCACAATGTTAAAAATATGGTTTTAGAGGAAGTCCTCATGTTCTTGGTTATTATTAAATCCTTGACCACTTTACGAGGTTTACGTGTTTGGCTTCTATTTCAAAGTATTTGTGAATGCTTGTTAGTTATTCGGGGCTTATTATTGTGGGAGTTTCATGATAGGACATGGCTTATAATTGGATCCTATGGGTTTTTAATCTTTTACTATCTGGAAAATTTATAATTTTCATATAAAATGCAAGTTTTACGATGGAAATATCAGGATTTAGAAAACAAGTTGACTATTAGTTATCTAATGGTATGCATACAGTAGAACCTAGAGGAACTAGATGAACTAGAGGAACATATGGTATTGTAGTCTTGAGGTGGTTTTTATGGTTTCAAAATATCGGTTTTTCTTTTATAAATATGGTAGAAAAAGGTTTTGGCATATTGAGGATAACCCCATATGTTTTCGTACAAATGATTACAAGGTCATGTATTGCATGGTGTGAGAATTAAATTGGATCCCTGAAGAGGTTAAATATTGGCAATATAAAATGAAGGTCTATTATACTAATAGACAATTATACCGGTTTTCAATATTACAAGATGGTTCTCATATATTACTGGTTTTTTGGAGATTCATTACTTATCTTGGTTATAAACATCACAAGTTAATATTGGAAAAAAACCAGATTATACGGTTATTGAAACGAAAGATTCATAAAGCGATTAAAGAGTGGATATTATCGTTTGGTTTACTTAAGGTTAACAATCTTTGGGATTGGAGATGGTTGTGGAAAGGGTCAACATCGGTATCAAAAAGTGGTATCCCGACAGGGGAAATCAAGATCATCCAGGGTATGGTTATCCTGAATGAAGCTATATTTGGTGGCTTATTGTATTCAATAATTGTTGATTATATCGATTATTATTAATGTGGATAGTAAGCTGGAACTGTCAAGGTTTATGGAGTAAGTGGACAATCAGTTATTTACGAGAAGTTTGATTTAAGTATAAACCAGAATTTTTGTTCTTATCTGAAACAAAACAAGGTCAAGCATTTGTACAGCAGTTTAAACATCATTTTTGATATGAAATGCTACACACTGTAGAAACCAAGGGGTACAAGTGCAGGACTTGCATTATTTTATAATAAGACATTTAATGTTAATATACTTTCATCGAACAATCAGATCATTGATATCGAAGCAAACATAGAGGGAACCAATGTGTATATATCCTTTGTTTATGGGGAACCTGTTGAAAACTTACGAGAACAAGTATGGGACGATTGGAGAGTATCAGTCTTACTCGAATTGATCTATGGTTTCTAATTGAAGATTAAATGAGATAACTGAGAATCATAAAAAGGAAGGAGGTCCATTGCGTCATGCATCGACCTCAATACCTTTCAACAACATGATTACTAATTGTGGTATGATTAAATTTCCTTTCCTAGGAAATTCACTTTCATAGAGAGGTATTAGGAGTGGGAAAACAATAAAATGTCGCCTAGATCGGGCATTGACAAATCATGATTGGCACAACTTATTTCCGTGATCTTTTACAAAATATTTAGGATTGATAGGCTTGGATCATAGGCCAATGGTGGCTACAATAGATAATAAAATGGAAAAGGTAAAACAACAATTTAGGTATGACAAAAGATTGATAGGGAAGAAGGTCTAATGGATGCAATAGCTAAGAGTTGGAATACAACACCAAGGGGGAATGATAAGAACTTTGCTGATAAAGGTAGAGATTGTCGACATGAAATTTCAGTATGGAGAAAAAAACAGTTACCTTATGGGAGGGAAAAAATAAATTATTTATAAAAAACAATAAAAGAAGTTCAAATTGATGAAAATAGATCGGAAACAGAGGTTAAAGAAATTATGAAAAAATAAAAACAGCCTATAAGGACGAGGAAGAGTATTGGCATAAAAAAGTAGAAATATATGGCACAAATTGGGAGACAGAAATACAAAATATTATCATGCATTAACAAAACAAAAGAGGGCGCAAAATAGAATTGTAGGTTTATACAATGCACAAGGTGAACGGGTAGCCAAGGATACAATGATTGAGGAAGTGGCAGTTAGTTATTTATCCGACCTTTTTACGTCTATTACTACAGAAGGGACTGATGTTTTTTTAGAGGAGGTTCCATCGTTAGTAACTCCTCAGATGAACCAGAGGTTAACGACAATAGCCACAGAAAATGAGGTAACAAGAGCATTATTTATGATGCATCCGAAAAAAACATCGGGACCAGATGGATTTAATGCTCTTTTCTATCAGTAAGCATAGCCGATAATTAAAGCTGACATATTGGGATTAGTTAATGGTTTTTTGAGTACAGGTTGCTTTGGTCAGAGGCTTAATTGGACAAATATATGCTTAATTCTTAAAATGGGTCGTCCAAGTCGTATGACAGAATTGAGGCCGATTAGTTTGTGTAATGTGTGTTATAAAATTATATTGAAGGTTTTATGTCAACGATTAAGACAATATTTACTAGTTTTAATCTCATAAATGCAATCTGTGTTTGTCTCGGGATGATTAATATCCGATAATATATTGATTACTCAAGAAATGTTTCATGGTCTAAGGAAAACTAAGAGTTGTCAAAGTAAGTATATTGCTATAAAGACATATATGAGTAAGACATATATGAGTAAGACTTATGATAGGGTTGAATGGTCTTTCATTAACCAACTTTTATAGAAGATGGGATTTGCACCACAGTGGATCTCATGGATGATGAGATGTATAACTTCAGTTAAATATAAGGTTTTATTAAATGGACAACCGAAGGGTAGTATTGTGCCAGAACGGAGATTACGTTAGGGGGATCTGTTATCCCATTTTTTATCTTATGCACGGAGGCGCTAATTTGTAATATTAGGAAAACAAAGCGGGGAAAGCTTTATAATAGGATTAAAGATAACAAGGTCAAGTTCACCCATATCTCATTTACTTTTTGTGGATGACAATTTGTTTTTCTGTCAAGCTAAGCGGGTGGAATTTCAAAGTATACTTAGGATTCTCAAAAACTATGAAGCAGTTTCGGGAAAACAAATCAATTTTCCTAAGTCATCTTTATAATTTGGTTATACGGTTAGGGAAGAGGTAAAAGAAGAACTGAGGCAGATACTAGGCATATCTACAATGGGAAGCATGTCTATGTATTTAGGGGTGGCAGAAAGCTTAAGGGGATCAAAGGTACAAGTTTTTGGATATATAAATGAACGACTTCAAAACCGAATAAACGGATGGGCTATGTTATTCCTCTCCAAAGGGGGAAAATAGATTCTGATTAAATCAGTTTTGACGGCATTACCCACATATGTAATGTCTTGTTATAGACTACCAAAGACGGTAACAAAAAATTTACACAAGCGATAGCAAATTTATGGTGGAGTTCAGATGGAAATAACCACGGGATGCAGTGGATGACATGGCAAAAATTATGCCGTCAGAAAAAAGATGGGGGCCTAGGTTTCAGGAATTTAAGGGATTTTAACACCGTTATATTGGCAAAACAGTTGTGGAGATTAATGGATTCACTGGACTCACTATTCGCAAGAGTTTTTAAGTGTCGTTATCTTAATATGGACCCATTAGAACACACCCAATGTTACTCTCCTTCATCTGGATGGAAAAGTATGATCTCAGCTAGATCTCTGGTTAAAAAAGGACTAATCAAAATGGTTGGATTAGGTTCAAGTATTTCTGTATGGAATGACCCTTGGATCCCAGCTCATCGCCCGGGACCAACAACATGTAAAATTTTACTTACCCTACGTCATTAAAGGTCAAAGATTTCATTGATACCCAGACCAAGACTTGGAACTTGGCTTTACTGGAAGCAACTGTTATTCCGGAAGATGTGTGCATAATTAAATCACTAGCAGTAAGTCGATATAGAAGACCAGATCTTAATGGCTGACACATTACAAAAAATGGAAAATATACAGTAAAATCAGGTTATATGTTAGAACAAATTTACCCGGATAAGGGTACTATTGATGGTAGTTATGGACTGACAGTGTCTTCTCTTCGAGCTCAGGTATGAAAGATTCAGTGCCCACCAAAAATACAACATTTTATTTGGCAGGTACTGTCAGGATGTGTATCGGTAACAAAGAATCTGTGAGCACGCGGAATCATGTGACAAGCAATGTGTAAGATGTGAAGCAGATGAAGAGGCAATTAATCATGTTCTATTTGAATGTCTACTGGGAATTATTATGCTTGTGGACATTTTTCCAACTGGCTTGATTTTCCAACAGGCTTGATTTATCCGGACATTTTTCCAACAGGCTTGATTTTTCCAAAAGGCTTGATTTTCTTGAACGTAGACTATCTCTTTCAAAGGCTACAACAAAATAAAACATATGGTTTATTTCCTTGTATTATTTGGTATTTGAAGAAAAGTAGGAACGACAAAGTATTCAAGAACATGGACAGAAATCCTCAAGAAATTATTTTGCTTGTGGAAACGGAAGGGAAAGTATGGCAAGATGCTCAGGAAACAGAGGAAAGTAAATCTATTTTGGAAAGGGAGCCTGATATAAGTGCATATTAAAGCTAGTTAAACCTCATATTTCATATGTTTTAACATCATTTTACCATTCACTTAGCATCATTCTAGGGTAGTTTATCTCATTTGTGCATTTTAGTGTTTAGGATCATGCATTTGCATATTTGGAGTGTTTTGAGTCTTTTTTAGGAGTTTTGGAGTCTCCTGAATGAAGATCATGCAATGGACTCGAGTAAAGGTGAAAATGAGGCATGAAGCAAGTGCTAAGGAGCAGTGAGATCGACCAGGATCGATCGGTCCACTCTCAGACCGATCAATCGCATTTACTCAAATCTGCGGGAATATCCAAGATCTACCAAAACCCTCTAAGTTCGACCGATTCATTTTCCGATTGATTGGTCCCTATTTGGATCGATCGATCCGGTTTGATGATCTGGTCGTAAATTTTGTAATTAAATCAGTTTAGTTTATTTAGTCGGGTTGGTTTAGTTTTAAACTATAAATACCCAACCTTAGGTCATTTTTAGCAAGTTTTAGATTACAGTAAATCCCCTTGAATCGTTTAAGGATTGGTAGATTAGGGATGGAATGCTGATTGATTGATGTTTAGGTTGTTAAATATTTCTTGATGACTGAGTTTAATGCTAGGTTTGGCTTGAGAGAATCAAATCTAGAACTTAGGAAATTTATTGTCTGGGAGGTGTTTGATAAAAATCTTGAACCAAGTCATTTTACAGCTTTTCATTCCTAGCCATTGAGAGATGATGTTAGGGTGATTAGTGAACCAATTGAACCTAAATTTACTGCATGCTGATGATTAATCTTCCAAATGAGAGTTTAGTTAGATTGATTGTTTTCAATAGTAATCAATGACATGAGAGTGTATTGATTAAACCTTGTTCATAGTTATAAGAAGAGCTTAATGAATCAATCATTCTATTGTTGTTCCCTAATCAATGTCTTTCTTGAAACCATTCGTTTAGTTTAATTGTGAATCAAGTTTCATTTATTTCGCTAGCTAGTTTATATTCGCTTTTGCTTAAGTTACAATCAAAACCACAACCACTTACTATTTTCTTTAGATTAAATCAAAATCATACAATTTTAGTGTACAAATTCTAGGTTCTCAGTGGATTCGAACATCAATTACTTACAATAGACATTGTAGGTTTTTGTTGATTTATTTGACGTAAAAACTCTGTATCAAATTGGCGCCGTTTCCAAGGAACATAAGCAACTAGCAATTAGGATTTTGATTTTATTTGAGACTAGAGTTTTGTTTCTTTTATTTATTACTAAACTCTAGAGTTTGCTTATCATTTATCACCTCTGCAGGTGAATGCAATGAAAGAGTCAGAAAGGGAGTACACTTGATTGCATCCCTAATCTAGGTTTGATTGATAGAGCAAACAAGAAAGCAACCAAAGAAAGACGAGCTAAAGAACATGAAGATTAATCAAGACAGTGTGTTATGGACAACCAAGAGAACAATCACCCATCTGTATCAAATTGGTGCCGTTGCCGGGGAACCTAAGCAACTAGGAATTAGGATTTTGATTTTATTTGAGACTAGAATTTTCTTTATTTTATTTATTACTAAACTTTAGAGTTTGCCATCAAAATTGGTTTCAACTTGGGAAAATGTGAAGAAGGAGTTCATCACAAAGTTTTATCCTAACCAGAGGACTGTTAAACTTCACAATGACATTACTGGCTTCAATCAAGGAGTCCATGAGAACCTCTATGAAGCAAAGGAAAGACTCAAGGACTACATTAGGAAATGCCCTCATCATGGAGTATCCCAAGAAAATGTTCTAGGAATCTTCTATAGAGGAGCAGTTGAGCAGTACAAGAGAGCTTTTGATACAGCCAGCTATGAATGTTTTGCTAACATGACAGCAGAACAAGGAGAGCTACTGATTGAGAATCTGGCACAGAGTGAAGCATGTTATGGAGGAGACTATGACAGGAGTATGAGAGATTAAGACTTGGAGAACCAGAGATACAAGGAACTAAATGACAAGATTGATAAACTAATCAAAGTATTCCTGGTGAAGCAAAAAGTCATCAACTATGTTGGAGAGGCTGATGTAGAACAACATGGATATCAAGAAGGAGGATGTGATGGTAACCAAGGGGAACAAGAAGAAGTTAACTATTTGGAAAACCAGAACAACTACCAAGGAGGTTATCAAAACCGTCCCTTCAACCAGAATTACAGAAACAACAACTTCTCCTACAGGAGCAACAATGTGGAAAATCCTCAGGATCAGCATTATCCACCAAAAGTCCCTCCAGGACATTAATTCCAGCTCAGGCCCTATGGTGGTCCATCTCAGCAAAACAATGCACCCTTGAGATCTCAGAGAGAAAACCAAGGATCATCTCCAGCAAATGGGTATCAATGAGACAATAAATTTCGACCCCAAGGGCAGAACAGACAAAACTCATATCCTCAAGTTCAAGCTAATGAGCAAGATGATATAAAAAGCATGATGAAGAAGATCATAGAAGGGCAGGCTAGAGCTCAAGATGAATTCACAGAAAATTTGGAAAAATTTGAGCTCAATATTGCATCAAATCATGCAGAATCACAAGCAAACTTTGAGGACATCTACTCCCATTTGAAGATTTTGGATAATCAAATTGCTCAAGTGGCTTCTACGGGTGAACAACCATTGGGTACCTTTGCTGGAAAATCTAATACTGACCAGAAATAATATGTCAACGTCACCGAAATGTAAAATATAGAAGAGCTACTTTCTACTGACCTCAGTAGGGATGATTCAAGTATAAGTGACGAGTTAATGATAAGCATTGAAGAGGACGGTGAGGAAAGAAGTGCTGAAATGGATGAAATGATCCAGAATGCTGCTGATGATGAATCACCAACAACAACGTCAATTATAATCCCTCTCACCCCAAAACTCAGTTTCCCTGGAAGATTGAAGAAAGAATTGTCAGACAGGCACAATATACTTTTGGAACAACTGCTGTCAAAAATCACTTTTATTCTGCCTCTGATTGAGCTATTTTCGAAGAATTCTAAGTTTCTTGAGCCTCTGAAGGAAGCTCTCGGAGAGAAAGAAAAAGAACTTAAAGAAGCAAAGATGTTACCCAAGGGAGAACAACCATAATCCAGACGAAGGTTATCATGGATAAGGAAGAAAATCCAGGTAGATTCACATTACCATGCAATTTAGGACCTTTCTCATTATCTAGTTGTCTCTGTCACCTGGGAGAGAATGTCAACCTTATGCCCCTGTCCACTGCGAAGAGGTTAGGTTTTACACAATTCAAAGAGTGTAGAATATCTCTTGTGCTTGCTGATCGGTCAGTTAGATATTCAGTGGGATTACTTGAAGACTTACCAGTTATGATATGAGGTTTTACATTAGCCACAGATTTTGTAGTGTTAGAGATGGAGGAAGAGCCCTAAGACCCTCTCGTTTTAGGTCGTCCGTTTTTTGCTACTGCTAGAGCCCTTATTGATGTCAACGATGGGGAGATACACCTACGACTAGGAAATGAAATGCTGAAGTTTAACATAAACAAGGGGAGTGAAGCAACCGATCATGAGAACTCAGGTCTTCTACATAGAAGAACTTGGAGCATTGGTTGGTGAACCGCTTGAGTAGATGCTAGATGGAGATCCTCTACAAAAGTCTTGACGGTTAAACCTACAGACACCCAAGCACCACGAGCAGGCACTAAAACAGTCCACAAAAGAGCTAGAGCTTATCAGGAGGAAGGAAGAGGGACACAAAGGTTGAGTAAGGTAATCATAAGGCTGAATGAAGACAAAGATAACTTTATTGTTGACCACTTCAAACTCAAACCAAACATGGCTAAAGGTCTTACTGGGGAAGATATGAGGATACAACTACATTGCTCTGATCCCACTCCCGCATAAAAAGCAGGTGCCACACATTAAGCTTAGCGACGTTAAACTAGCACACTTATGAGGCAATCCCATGAATATCCTTTGTACATAATTTTGCATTTCTTTTTAGTTTTGTTTGATTTTATGGATTTTCATTTTCATCAATGAAAGTAAAAAAATACTTATGGTTTTCTCTAGATAAGATAGTAGAAGTCCAAACATCAGAGTGAACAAGATCAAAGCAATGCTCATAAGTGTGTATAGATTTTTGAAAAATTGTTTTACAATGCTTACCCAATATGCAAGCTTCACACATTTCATTTTGAAATTTTATGCTAGGCATTATCAGTTCTAAAGCTCTAGCATGTGGATGTCCTAATCTAGCATTCCAAAGATCAGCTAGCACACTATTATCTACCCTAGCTACACACGATTTTGAAGCATCATTGACAAGGAGGTCTTCAAGCACATACAAGTCATTTCTAGTAGTTCCTTTTTCCTAGGACTCTCCTAGTGTCAATATCCTGAAAGAAAAACCTCATAAGGACCAAATATAATATGACAATTCAAATCAGTAGTAGCTCTTATAACAGACAATATGTTAGATGAGAAAGATGGCATATAAAAAGCTTTAGACTTTTTATCAAACAGTTTTAATTTCTCAATTCCTTTGATAGGTACCTTAGTTCCATTATCAATTAAAACATTTCCTAATGCAGGTTCTAGGTTCTCTATGAATTCTAGATCACTAATCATGTGATGAGAAGCTCTAGAATCTACTATCAAAGGTTTAGTATCATTATAAGTTTGAAAAGAGGCATGAAAAGATTTACCAATCACATTACCAGTGTTTAATGATTTGATCAGTGCCTCCAGGTCTGATCTTTTGACATAATCAGCTTGGTTAGGACTTGCACTTGGTTTGAGCTCCCTCCTTGATAAGGCTTTGTTTTGTTCCTTTGCTGGCGTGGGTGAAGCTCAAGATGAAGTATTCAGCAATCCTTTTTAGCATGACCCTACTTCTTACAATAGTCACAAGTGACCTTCTTTTCTTCAACTTTGTAGAAGCTCTTATGTGCAATGGCTACTTCTTCTCTGTGTCCAAATATACCATGAGAACCTTTTTCTCTTTGTATTTTAGCACACACATTTTCAAGACTAGGAAGTTTGTCCTCCGTTAGTAGATGCTTTATCAAATCGGTGTATGTGCCATTGAGAGTCATAAGAATCCCAAATACCTTATCTTTCTCTCTTCTTTCATTGAGAATGATAGGGTCAATGGTGGCTGGTCTAAGCATGTCTAACTCTGCCCACAAGGCTCTGAAAATTCCATAGTGTTTAATAAATTCTATTTCTTCTTGTTTGAGATCATTCAAAGATCTTTCCTCATCATATTGGAAGTGTTCCCATAGACATTCTTGAGATTCTCCCACAGATCCTTGGCATTGTCACAAAAGGAGTAACTTTCTAACAAAGATCCTTCAAGAGAATTTTGCAGAATGAAGAGAACAAGCTGGTCTTCTTGAAACCATTTTGCCAACACGTCACCTTCCTCCTTTTCTTGATCGCTTTCAGCTTCCCCTTCCATAACCATTAGTGGCGCCTTCCTTATCAGGAAATGATTCCAGAGACCCCTGCTGCATAAGGTGGTCTTCATTTTCCTGGACCACAGGAGATAGTTCACCTCCTTCAATATCACTGTAGCTTGCATGTTTTTGTTAAACTCCATGATTATACTTAAGAACTTTCATAGACCAGAAACAATCACTTATCAACAGATCAAACTCTTGCAACAGACAGGAAACAACCGCCCAAGGATTTGAGCACCACGTGCTATTCACTTGCAAGAGGGGCATGTGGAACGCAGTCAATAACAGCTCCAACCACTTTCTAACAACTTTCCAACGGTTATACCAGCTCTTAAATTATCAGTAATAATGATCAAGCAAGATAAGGTTGTTTAAACTGGTTAACCAACTTAAAATCAAACTTCCCTCCACTTTCTTCAACAAAACAGATTTTTAACCAATTTCAAGAAAGTCTTTCTTGAAGCCTAAAATGTTTTAGATTGAGCTAAAAATTCTTGATATCCTCCACAAGATCTTTATCTAACTTCTCGATGTCCAAGAATTGAAAAAAAAACAAGAAGGAATACGATTTTGGTTACCAACACCCAAACATGTCGAAAACTAACACGATGTGGAAGATTGATCAAGAAGACTTTAAACCTTGTTTAGGGTGATTTTGGACCTCCTGAAACATAAACTAGACCTGTTTCTGTTGATTTTAGGCTTTGTAATTACTTGATTTGAAGGAGATATGCTTGTTTCAATGGCGGATATCCCCGATGAGTGCGATCGCAAAGCTAGCGAGAGGATCTCTGGATTCTGATCTCCAAATGAGATGAAACTGGTGCAGAGATTATCAGAAACTCTATTCTGATGATCCTTTTGTTATAATATGGAAGAAATATTCGTGATTGTGCCAGAATTGTTGAAGAACACCTTGCTCTTCTCGGCAGGTCCGATTTGAAGGGTATGGTGAAGAAATTAAAGAACAAACTTGAATTTATGGAGAATTCTGATGAAAGTTTGATGAATTCTTGCTCTGATACCATGAAAGAATATGAAAGTAAGAGATTTAGAGATTGAAAGAATGAAAAGATTGAGAGATTAAGAATGAGAGAGGACGATTTTAAGGGTTAGTTTAGAGAGAATTAGAGTTTTTATTAGAATGAGATTATTATCTCTTGCTTACAAATGAGGAGAGAGATAAATATTTATACTAATCTAGTCTATGCTTGTTTGGATATAAAGATAGCTTAATACATGTTTGGATAAAAGGATAACATATCATTAACCACAAACAAGCCTAAGACACTCCCTTTGGTAGCTTTAGATAACACGAACTCATTCATCTTTCTTCATTTCTTCTTCATTCCAACAAACAGAACCCTCTGCCACTATGTCTTGTATGAAATGAACTTGGTTGCCATGTGTTTAATTCTCTCGTGATAGAATGTATTCTTTGCTAGAAGTAGAGCACTCTGAGAATCACAGTGAATTGTGACTGATTGCTTGTTGAAACCCAATTCATCACATAAATCCTTCAACCAAATTGCTTCCTTGACTGTTGTAGTAAGAGCCATATATTTTGCTTCAGTTGTCAAGAGTGCTACAACAGATTGTAAAACAGACTTCTTACAAATTGTATTTCTCCAAACTTTGAAAACATAGCTTGTAACTGATCTTCTCTTATCAATGTCTGTACCATAATCTGAATCACAGAAACCCTCAACATAGAACTCAGAGTTAGACTCCTCAAACTATAGACATCTTCATGTAGCTCCTCTTAGGTATATCAATACCCACTTCACTACAGCCCAATATGTTCTTCCAAGGTCAGATATGAACCTACTGATCAAACCAACTGCGAAACTCATATCAGATCTTATATCTATCATAACATACATTAGACTTCCAACATAACTAGCATAGGGAATCTCATCCATATACCATGATTCCTCAACCTTTTTTCATGAGTTAGACTTTTATCAAAGAGAATCTCATCCATGGATCTACTTGGCTGATTAAGAATAGTGCTTTCGAATATATTTATTAGTATTGGATTTGGGAAGGTATGAAAGACTCGACCTTTAAAGATATGTATACGCGAACAAAATTTTTACATTTTTGTAAAAGATATGATCAGAATATATTAAACAAAGTCAACATAGTTTAAATAATACCAAAATGTTTAAAGCTGGTGGGAATTATGTGACATAATGTTGGTCATCTCTGAAATTCATTACATTATGTATGGGGTTCGAATCCAGCACTCCGTAATATAAAATGAATATTAAAACTACTAGGATAAATTGACAAAAAATATATATTTAAAACTGTGCAATAAATATGACCAAACGCTGACAAAAAGAAAAGATATGACCAAAATATTTTTCTAAGGAATTAACGAGCCATCATCTCATATACCCCTCTTCTCTTACAAAAAATCTATTATATCTTTAAGTAATCTACATACCCCTAATCTTAATAATATGTGATATTTCGCGTTTCTCCTTCTTCTCTCTATAAGAGCTCGAGCTTGAGTGTTCTGCCGCTGTGTTTCCTCCCTCTCAGCTACTCCTCCAGTCTGCTTCTCTTGCTCTCAGCTTGTCGTCCTCCTCATTCACCTTCGTCGACCTCGATTGAACTCATTTTTTATTGTGTAGCTGCAATAGAGATTTCAAATCCATGTTGAATTTGATTTCCAATCCGATTGAATTGTAGTTGATTCAACAAGTTTTAACCATGTTTTGTAGTATGCAAAATCAAAATATGGGTTTTTGCGATATGAAAAATCGGTAAAACTAGTATAACTGAAAATTATTGTAAAACAAGTAAAACCAATGAAACTATTAAAACTAGTAAAACTGGTACAACTAGTAAAACTAGAAAACTAGAAAAACTAGAAAAGAATGTGGAAAACTCGAAAAACTATTAAAAGTAGTAAAATTGGTAGAACTAATAAACATAGTATTACTGAAAATATAGTAGAACTAGTATAACAGGGGATAGTTAGTAATACTTATTAAAATTTTGTATTGTTTTGGCAGGATACAATAAGCAACAACGTCATCATACATTTTAGATGTGGAGGTCGCATGTATAGTTTAATGATGAAATCATCAATGGATGATATAACTTTATCGATGGTAGAAGATATGATATACAAGAAGGTTGAGTTAGATGAAAGTGCAATGATATTGAAATTGAGTTATAATCCATTATTGGTGGGATGTGAGGAACAGTTTAGTATTTCTAATGATGAAGATCTTTGTGTTTATCTAATCTTCATTAGTAAAGAGAATCATAGATGTATTATGTATGTGAAAGTTATCACTATCTTGGATGTAACTGAGCAACTTTCGAGAGTGGGCAGAGAAAGTTTTTTTTGGTACGAACTGTGACGAGTTTCAATCAAAGGATGATGAAATCTTAGATAATGCAATAACTTCATATGTAGACAACAAATAAGCTAAATAACAACATGAGGCCGTGGAGGAGGATGCCGATGAATATGTGGACAACAGTATGGGTAGGTCGGATATGTGTGATGATCATTTTCAGCTTATACCTGCTATAGAATCTAGTCAGTTAATAGAGGAATAGGAAGATGGTGTGGGTATGGATGTACATCAAGAATTTCCAATAAGAAAGTAGTGCAAGAATTGGTGGAAAGAGTCGTATTTGTGTACTTTTTGGGTATGTTATAACAAAGTTAGATAAGACCAGATTAATGTTAAAATGTTGTATAGAAAGCTAGCTGAAAATAGGGCTACAAGCTGAAAAATTGGGAAGACAGATCTTTTCTCAATTAGAAGCTACACCATGATGCATACATGCTCTCGAACTAGTTAATTGAACAACAATCATAAGAAGAAATACACGCCATAATTAGTTGTAACTCTTTTGAATGACGATTATCTACGACAAATGGAAACTAAAATTCCTAAAAGTATTATGAATCTTGTTCAGACAAAATTGGGTGTGAAGATATCATACTCTACTGCATTGAAAGGGAAAAATAAAGTTGTTAGTGATGTGCGTGATTGTCCAGAAAAAGCTACAAGATGTTGTATCGTTATATGTACATGTTAGAGAAGTTCAATCCTGGTACAATTATAAATGTAAAAGTTGATGAGGACAACAAATTCAAGTAATTATTCATCGCTTTGGGAGCTAGCATTGAAGGATTTCAAGTCATGAGGAAAGTGATAATTATGGATGCAACTTTTCTTAAAAAGGATATGGTGGTGTAATTGTTTTTGCCACAGTTCAAGATCATAATCATCATCATTATCACATAGTGTTTGATATTCTCGAAGGTGCAAATAATATAAGTTGGTACTGGTTTTTGTAGATGTTGAAAACTATAGTAGCGGACTCTTCTGAAATAGTATTTATAAGTGACAGAAATCCAAGCTTCATCAGTGCGATAGCTACTGTGTATCTGAGCGCTCATTATGTGTATTGTATATGGCATTTGTCCCAAAATAAGAAAGGTCATGCTATAAATTTCAACAAAGACGTAGTCGCATGGAGATTCATGAGTGCAATAGGATTTACGTAATGGTTGAGTTCAACTGTGCTTGTAGTGCTTTTAAGATGTGATTTCCTTCCGCGGCCAAGTATCTGGAGGATACCACAATGAAAAAAATGGGCAAAGTGTTGTTTTGCAGGAGAACATAGATATAAGCAATTGTATGAAATCTTTAAACAATGTTTTTAAAACTGCACAGAAGTATTCCTTACTACCTATGGTTGACACGATCAATAAAAAAAATTCAAAATGGTTTAATGAACATATGAAGGATGCCACTTTTTGTTTGATTGAACGGAAACTGGTGATGTTAGTGAAGAACTATATGCACGACACATGGTCTACTACTGAAAAATTAATTGCGACGGAGCTAAGTAGTTACGAATTATAATAAAATGTCTTTGGTAGTGATGAAATACCTTATTTGCTGAACTTACTCTCAATAAGTTGCACTTGTAGGAGGTTTGATATTGAAAGGTATCCATGTGTGAATACATTAGCCGCTTTCATTGAAATCAAACGCATGACGATAGAGAGCGTGATATCTAATTACACAATTTGTGCTCAAATACTATTGGTCAGAGCTGTGGGCATTGGCCTATTACATGATAATTTATGGAGTGTCGGATATGTCAGAGTAGAATGTCTCAGATCACATCAAAGAATTGCATATAATACCACCGAATATAATCAAAAAGAAGGGTAGAAAGAAAATTAAGAGGTTTCCATCGGCTAGGGAACGATGTCCAAGGACGGAAAATAAAATTTGTGGAAGACAAAGACTCCAGTGATTGTTATTGGGAGATGTTTGATTTTGTATTTTGGATAACTATGCAAATTGATTTTTTTTGTTATGTATTATTAGCATTTTTACCCTGGATCTACTTTTTTGTACAACTAATGTTAGTTTTATGTAGTTCTACCAATTTACTACTAACCTCCCTAGTTTGACGTAATTTTACTTTTTTGTACAACTAACGTTTGTTTTACGTAATTCTACATTTTTTGTACAACTAACCTTCATATTTTGACATAAATCTACTTTTTAGTAAAATTAATAAAATTGGTAGAACTGCTAAAACTGGTAAAACTGGTAGAATGATAAAACTGGTAAAACTGGTAGAACTGATAAACTGGTAGAACTGATGAAGTCAGCTAAATTTGATATTATATGTTATCAAGTATTATAGATAAATTGATATTATAAACATCACAACTAATTTTATAAACATAATAAGTATTATAAATTATTTTATCATTGGTTTGTTATTATGAAATAATACAGAAAACATATTCCGTACACTTTTGATGTCTCTTTATAAATTATAGTCAAGTTATGGTGAAAAAATTATATAAATATACTTTTACAACATTTAAATGCATAAAACATTTAGAATTATAGGTTAAATGACTTTAATCAACTGTAAAAATAGAAAAATAAATTATCTAGTAACGCAAACTAATTAAAATAAAAAAACCCAAAAATACAACTATATGTAATTTTTGTACAACTACACTATCTTCAGTAAAACTAAGTGTAAAATGTTTGGCGACCAAATGTAAAAAAAAATTCCGCCTAAATCTTAAAATTCCCCCCCCCCCAAATCTGAAATATTTTTCCAAAAAACCGAATTTCCCCCTTTAACGTTTCCTAAAAAATCTAAAATCTCACCTTATCTCTTTTTCATTTACCAAAAATCTCTCCTCATATATCATATTTTCTCTCCATTCTCTCCTCATTACTCTTTTTTAAAAGTTCACTTCACTCAAATCTCTCACTCTATCTTTCCATTTCAATTTTGAATCGCTCATCCCATGATTCCTAGCTAGGAACAAGAGGAGAATCGACATTGTTTATGTTATGGCCGATAGTGATGACGGAACTCCTAACGGTTTTTTATGTTGTGGTCAAATCGTAGTTGAGACATCTAAAACCAGAGCCAGCTTAGGAAAGAGATACTTCATATGCAATGTATATGATATTAGAAATTCTCGCTCTCTGTCTAAAATATATAGGGTATCTAGTTCTACCTAGTTACCTAGTTCTACCTAGTTATACATAGTTATAATTCATAGAAATTTTGTGCAGAATGATAGCCTACATCGTCGTAAATGTTGAGTTGATGGTGTCAAACAAGAGGTGACTGATTTAAAGAAGGAGGTTGAAGAAACAAAACGAAATATTCAAAGCTTTGACATTCAGATTGATCAAATGTGTGTGGAGATGAGGAACATTAATGAGGATATTACAATGTTGAAATAGCAAATACGATTTTAGTACTGTTTCATTTTATTTGGAGAACTATAAGTTTGTTTGTTTTTGGATAACTATGTAAAACTTTTTAATTTATATTTATGTTTGTTCTACTTTTTGTTTGTTCTACTACCTAAGAAGTCTGATCAATTTATGTTTGTTCTACTTTTTTGTTGCAAACTAACTTTCCTAGTTTTACGTAGTTTTACTTTTTTTATTGCACAAGTAACCTTCCTAGTTTTACATAGTTATATTTAAATTGTACAACTTACCTCCCTAGTTTTACGTAGTTTTACTTATTTTAAAAAGCACATATTTGAAAAGTAGTTCAAACATATGTTTGAATTATATTAGATAAGTAGTTCAAACATAAATAATTTAAAACACAAATTAGAAAATTAGTTCAACAAAAACATAAAACAACTAAAACAAGCATGCTGAATCAGTCAACCTTCCTTGTCCTTTTTGTGCCCTTCTTCCTTTCCTCGTTGACTTTATCTTCAACCTGCTGAACCCATCCTGCCAACATATCAACTTTATGCTCAAGTTCCTGCATTTGTGCGTCTAAGAAGGTTTTCATTGTGATTACAATGACTACTAACTCAGCTAATTGCAAGGACTATGGTGGCTGAATGGCTGGTGGTGTCTCATCTTCGGGCGCGTCTTCCACTGTTACTCGGGGCAGCCAAATCCTCTTTATACATCTGTTCAAAGCAAACATGATATCTTTCTTTAAGACGCTTAATCGAACTATTGACAATAACATCATGTTTATCATCGTCGTCTTTACGCTCTGTGATGTGATGTAGAAGATCTTCTTCACCAACACTGAGATAAGGATGATCTCAATGTCATGTGTATGTAAACCAAAATTACAGATTTAGTTAGCATTACGTAGTTGTACCTAGTTCTACAAATATAATTGAATATAGTTGTAAGTATTTGTACCTAATTCTACCTAGTTATACTTAGTTGTACCTAGTGTACATTTACTATATTACGTAGTTGTACTTAGTTCTACCTAGTTCTACATGTACTACTATATAATTAACCTTAGTTGTGTCGAGTTTTTTATATATTCTTGAAAAAGGAAATCCCTTCATTTCGCTTTCCTTGAACTTACACTTACACATCCTGGGACAAGTCTCGTCGATGGCTACAAAAGGTTCTCGAAACTTCATTTCTAACTCTGGAATGACCTCAAATGCTAACAGCTACACAAAACATGCAATACATATACAAATTAGTGTAAGATTTAATTATAAGAAGTAAGAACCATGAATAATACCACAAAACAAAATTTAGTTCCATAGGAATGCAAACCGGGAATCGGCCATGTTATATTTGTTTTAACCTCCCTTCCGAAATGATTTATCGTGTGCGCGATCTCTCTAATCATGTGATCAAAAAACAATCGCCACCAAAGAAATGTCTTTCATAAATGCAGATCATCCACGATTCTAAGGAAGAATGACTTCACTGACGGGGCAATATTTACAGTCTTTGTCTGCCCAATTATGACGCTGGGCAAGAAGTACATGACCAAAAATTTTAACCTATCCACAGAAGGTTCTATTTCTACAATCTTGGCCTTCACGTCTTTATATTGGATTGTTACTCCTGCTTTAAAATACTTCTCTACAAATTTCATACTACTCTTTTGCATGATGTTCAACAGGTAGTTTTGGCATTTTAAACCTGATATCAATGCATGTTCCCTTATACCATAGCGGATGTGTACGCCATTCACTAGAAACCATGCTTCCTTTTTTCTTCTCAATGCATGCATTACGAAGGAGAAGCATCCACATTCCCATAAGCTCGTGGTTTTTGTCTTTCGGCATGTGGAATATATGTCTGAACTGCAGATGCTTTCTGAACCACTTCGTCTCCATATTGTTCATTGGACGCTCTAATTTATCAAGAGTTTCCAATGTTTCATATAAGAAACACCTCGTGGATATCTTAATTTTCATCTTGTACTGGCTCGGATGGAAGTATATGGCCTCAGGTGGTATCGCTATCGTTTCCTCTAGGAAATTCTGCAACAAACAATAAACAGTTCTACCCAGTTATATGAGTATTACAAAAATATTATACAGTTTTATTAAGTTATACCTAGTTCTACCAAAACAATGAAACAGTTGACTTAGTTTGACTAGTTATACTGAAACAATCTAACAGTTTTACCTAGTTTGAATAGTTTACATAAAGAATCTAACAGTTTTATCTAGTTCGACTAGTTCTACATAAAAAACAGTTTTGTTAGTTCGACTAGTACTACATAAAAATTCTACCAATTTTACATAGTTCGACTAGTTTTACATAAAACTTAAAAAGTTTTACTAGTTCAACTTAAACAATTAAGCAGTTTTAATAGTTCTATTTAAATAATCAAACATGTTTACCTCCATTTCGTCACTCAGGTGCGGCTGCTTCCTCCATCGACTACATTGGCTTCTTCTTCTTTTGTTGGGACTTCATTTTCTATCGGGACATTTTCATTTTCATCTTCATCTTCTTCTTCTTTTTCTTTCTTCTTCTTCTTTCTTCTTCTTCATCTTCTTTTACCTAGTTCGACTAGTTCTACATAAACAATCTAACATTTTTATCTAGTTCGACTAGTTCTACATAAATATTAAACATTTTTACTAGTTTGACTAATACTACATAAAGATTCTACCAATTTTACCTAATTCAACTAGTTCTTCATAAATATTAAACAGTTTTACTAATTTTACTTAAACAATTAAACAATTTTACTAATTATACTTAAATAATCAAACATTTTTACTTCCATTTTGTCGCTAAGGTGTGGCTGCTTCCTCCATCGACAACAGTGGCTTATTCTTATTCTGTCTGGACTTCATTTTCTGTCGAGACATTTTCTTCTTCTTCTTTTTCTTCTTTTTCTTTTTATTCTTCTTCTTTTTCTTCTTCTTCTATTACCTAGTTCGACTAGTTCTACATAAACAATCTAACAGTTTTACCTAATTCGATTAGTTCTACATAAATATTAAACAGTTTTACTAGTTCGACTAATACTACATAAAGATTTTACCAAATTAACCTAGTTCGACTAGTTTTGAATAAATATTAAACAGTTTTACTAGTTCTATTTAAACAATTAAACAATTTTACTAGTTATACTTAGATAATCAAACATTTTTACATCCATTTCGTCGCTCAGGTGAAGCTGCTTCCTCCATCGACTGCATTAGCTTCTTCTTATATCGGGACATTTTCATTTTCTTCTTCTTCTTCTTCTTCTTCTTCTTATTCTTCTTCTTCTTCTTCTGTTTTTGGACTCGACTTCTCCTCCTCCTTCTTCTTCTTCTTCTTCCTTCCCGACTTCTTCTTCTTCTTTGGCTTCTTCTTCTGACGCAATTGCTTCTTCTTCTACAACCGGCGCTTGACTTGGGTTTTCATCAACAATATCTGGTTGTATATTATAAACAACCATTGCTAGATTTAGGTTTTCTTCAACAATCACCAGAGTTGGTATCCGCGCATCCACCGGTGATTGAGCCTTCTCTTCAGCAATTACCGCTTCCGCCTGCATTGATGGCACTTCTTCAACTCCCTTCCGCTCTCGCTCTTGTTCGGTCTTCTTTCTCTTAGTCCATCAAATTTTCGGCGCCATCACAGAATCGCGAAGAACAAAGAGAGAATCGTGGTATGGTATGTGAGATTGAGTAAGAGATTAAGAATTTATCTTTTCAGTTTTACCTAGTTATTTGAGGTCGTAAGAAGTTGCTCGTTTGAGAGGGAAGAAGAAAAAATTCCCGAAAATGGTTCAATCTGATTTTGATTTGAAGAAGAAAAGAAGTTTAAATGACTTTGTTTTAATAATTAGTTTTAGTATTTTCAAATCACTTTAAAACAGTTTTATACCTAATTGGATAGATTTATAGTATTTGGGTGGATGGATAATATTCAGATATAATAGATAAATATATTGGATTCATTTAATTTTTAATAATTTACTTTATTTTTTAATTAAAAATAAAAAATTTAAAATTTATTTCAAAACGATGATTTTTGAACTTTAACTTTGAAATAGAGAATGTTCTTATGTAAAGCTCAACAAAACCAGGTTAAGTTTATCTGAAAGCTGCTACAGGAATATATTGAGGCTTCGGGACAGCGTATAAATCTCAACAAATCTAGCATTACTTTTGGGTATCAAGTTAACAAGGAGAGGAAGCTGGAAATCAAAGCACCACGTGCATAAGAAATGAGGGAGGGTCGGAGATTTATCTTGGGTCATTTTATTGTATGTTATATATCGAATGGGTTTGGTAGTTTCATTAATTGAGCACATTCCTAGGTTTTACAGAGGATCTGTTTTGTATCGAACGAAGCAACAAGTCAATATAATCAGTTTGTTGTTCTTTACGTTGTCACGGTAATTGTTTATTTATTAATATAGTACTAAATTTTATTAAAATAGTATTCATGCGTGAAATTATTTTTTATTGACCATGTTGTATTTAATGAAAATATAAATATTTATTAAAAAATTATGTACAGCTTATTTTAGTTATTTTCTTATTTGGACAAAAGCTGTTGGGTTTGACCAATTTAATTTTAATTTCATGTGAATGAGACTCCTCAACTACTATAGCGTGAAATTATAAAAGTTATGTAATGTAAATTAAACTACTGTTGTATTAATCAAAAATACATTATATCTTTCTAAGAAACAACAAATATTCATATCTTAAATTGTTTTTTTGTTTCTGTTTTTATTATTAAAATTTAAAAATTTAATTTAAATATAAATATAAATTTTTTTATCTATGATAATTTATCTATTTTATCTGTATTGCATTGACTTAAAATTGTTTTTTATTTTTTTTTATTATTGAAATATACTAATCTATCATTTTAACCTGTTTCACAGTCGTGAAATTTTTTTATATATTTTTATAATTATAATAGGTTAATTCATTATTTTACCGTGATTAAAATATTTTAAAATTTTTTATAAAACAACTCATAAAAGGTGAAATCATGAAAATATCAATCTCAACTCATCCCATCATATAATTAAATAATATTAATTAACTAAATTTTAATATTTTATTCAACTTAAAAAACATAAATTTATTTTCTAATATTATAACTTTAAAAAGTTTTTATTTTATATATTAAAATTTAATTAATATATATTCATTTATGCGTTTCATATTGATCATTTTTAATGTATTTATGATTAACATGAGCTATCCATCTTTAAACCTGTCTTGTAAAGTTTAATGTTTGTTTTCAATAATTTTATAGTCGGAATATGCTAATCCATCTTTTAAACTTATCATGTACTGGTCTAAGTATTTTAAATATTTGATATGATAATTAATGAAATACTACAATCATAAAAACATCAATCGAATCTGTTATACCATATAACTAAATAATAAAAATAATAAATTTTAATATTTCAAATATTTTTCAAGTAAAAACTATATAGATCTAATTTCTAATATTCTAAATTTTTAAAAAATAATTTTAAAAAATTAATTTAGTTAATATTAATTTGAGTATTTATTCTTATAATATTTATTTTTATTATGTGTTGAAAACATTTTTCATGTTTGATAGAATAATTAGTGAAATATTTAACTGTAAAAATATCAACCTATAAGCATCTTACCATATAATTAAATAATATAATATTTTTAATCAATTTAAATATATATAAATCTGATTTATAATTTTTTAATTTCAAAAATCATTGTTAATAAATTAATATTTATTAGATTTTTTCTAATATTTACTTTTAAAGAATGTTGAAAATAAAGGATTTTGTGATGTTTTTGTGTACTTACTTTATTTTGATTTTATAATTTATAAAAATAAATAATCTTTTAAATTTTGTTTTATAAATCAAAATTCAATTGAATATTAATTTACAATATTTTTAAAGATAATTACGAGTTTAATTAATTTATTTTATAAAATTAAAAGAGAGTACAAAATTTTTATGATATTTTGGTATAATTGAAAAAGGAAACATCTATTATTGTTAAAATTAAAAAATATATTGAAAGATATTATAATTAAATTACTTAAAATTGATTTGATATTACTATTTTTAGTGAAATTTTAATTTTTCATTAATATTCAATCACATATATTGTAAATAATATGTAAAAGAGCAAGGTTTGATTCTAGATATTGCTTCTGTTTCATAGTATATATTATATTATCCAATAGGCGGTTTGTAGTGAGATCGTATGTTAATAGTACTCTTTTTGTTTTCTCATACAAATAATTTTTTTGACATTATTTGTGTTGCTTCGTGTTGCCTAATAAGGCATTGTATTTTGCTCCCAAAATAAACGTTGTCTACTTGTAATATGTTGGTTGTTGTAACCATGGAACTTGTAAATTATTGTCGCTTGAATTCAAAACTGCTTTAGGTTATCATTCCATCATAATATAAATTCAACAATTGTTATTTAAATAGCGTGAGGGATAAGTTGTAGATGACAAGCAGAAAAATCAATACAACCATGAAATCCTCTCTGATCCAACGTGGTTTCAAATCTTATTTTGTGTACTAATTAAATACACATATTTTCGACTACCCAAGCTATATATAAAATTCAATGTAAATAAGCATTGTTTATGTCTAGTTGTGTTTATGTCGGTTGTTGTAGAACAATCTGAAACACAGATACAATAATTCAAATAAATACCGATTTGTCTTTATTAATAATAGTTTAAACAAATTTTTTTTTTTTGCAATCCAAATGATTCTATTTCATTTTTTGGTGAATTGACACTGATTAATTTTTGATTTATTAGAAATTGTTTAAACAAATTACATTCTTTATTTAATCGAATTACTCGATTTTACTCCCCATAAATCGATAATGACCAATTCCTAAGATATCCAACTTTACAAGCACAACATCAGTTACACAACTCTATTTTGTTCAATCACCAATAAACTTCTATTGTTGAGAGTCTCACACCACCAACTCTAATTTTGGGTTACTTCTTAAATACTCACAATCTTCTTGTTTTCTAAATTTTCGATTTTCCATATCCATAATATTTTCAAATCTCAATTCTTTGTTCCACAGATCTTTGTATTTTTATTATGGCTTCATCCACTCGAATCATGACATGTCATACTCTTCTTTGTCACCATATATTTTTGCATTGTCTTCTAACTGTGTTGCACAACTCTTGAAATGTGCAACTGGAAAATCATGGACTTAACAATCTCTCTTTTTAAGTGAGTATGTCGTTCAAGCTACCTGCAAAAAACCACAATATCCACACACAAACAAGAACCAGTAGCATATAGTACAAAAGACAGATTTCATGCAGAAAGACAGAAAAATGTTCTAACTTAAAGATTACTCATAATGGAGAGAAAAGCAAAAAAAACATCAGAGCTACTAAAAGAACAATCTCCCCCTATCTAATGACTTCTTTCATCTCTTTTTAAAAAACTGGTGAACACACACGTCATAATCTTCACCATCTCGAGTTGGTGCATCACAATACTCTCCTCCTGCTTGGGTGTATATTCACTTAAAACAAACACTTAACTAACAACATTAGTCCAAATTAGTGAAACCAGAAAATACCCTGTAAAACGGTACAATTTAAGAACATATGAGCAATGGTCCATTTTTTAAAAGATTCAGCATTCATCACAGAGGCAGTTTGCACAAACAAATTTTAGAGGAAATTATAAGAGGAGATGAATACATCTTGCCAAGATTCAATAAAAAATTGTTAAATTGTAAAATTAAATCTCACGGACCATGCTAACCAGACTTGACCCTGAGAGAGAAGAAACACATTTGCACAGCCATGAGAATCCCGTGTGAGAATTTTGGCAAAAACAGGAGATCAACCCATTGGCCCAAAACAGTGGCTAGTTCAATTTTCAGGAGAAAATTTTCACCATTTTGATCAATGCATGTCAGTATTTGCATTATCATATATATAGAGATACTACTTCTTCCAAGTCCAGTGAGATTAAAAATTAAATACTACTTAATCTGGATAGTTATCATACTCAATACAAGCTGTTGTAGCAACTTATGTCTAGTCGAGTATTCATCTCATCAAGAATGTTGAATAACCTCATACACTCATGAGACCCTAGTAGCAGCAGTGTCAGGCCTCAAATGATTACCCAGCACGAAGGTCTTCTTTTGAAATGTTTGACACACAGAGTTTTTCAATATTTCAAGCAGAAAATATTTTAACTCACTCAGCAAATCAGGAAAGTGATCAGACCTAGGGGTTGACAAGCTTGCATAAACTTCTAAAGTTTTTTGTGCTCACTAGTGTAGGATAAACAGCTCTTTTTTGTGCTAACTTGCCAGCAATAAATTTTTCATGTGAGGTGATATGTACATCAGGATTAAAACCACATGTCACCCTCCAGTGTAATGACATTTACACCCCCATCTGACGTGACCCTTGGTGGCTGGGAACACAAGACCAAAATCGGCCAACAGGATGGGGTGTGCGGAATGGCTGAGCGGAAATAGAATGATGATTTGAGACAAAGATAACTGGAGGTTTAGGACAGAATGGCGAAAAGGAAAGAAAAGAAATGGAGCGGTCAAAGGAAGAAATGGTGGATTGAATGGGATAAGACCAAAGCCGTGGAACGCCTTGAACAACCCAACTCCTTAAGACCAGATATGACACACCAGCCTAAAGAAGGGTTATGTGAGTTTAGAAATCTGGATATTACGCACCAGAGAGGGAACCCACAAGACAAGCAGATATGACACACTACTTGTAAATGATCGAAAATTCAAGAGTTCTTATTAATAAACTTTAGCAAAAATTCGATAAAGAATTACAAATGGCCAAGCCCAGATTTATATAGACACACCACAGAGATTCAAAATGATTGTTCAAATGGCTTGCATGATTGGCACAGAAAACCAAGACATGCAAGACCAAAGACTAGACAAATTTTAAAGCGGTCAAGGGGAATTAAAAGCACAGGCCTAAGTAGAAGAAAATGGGCTGGGCCAAAATAAATTAAAATTCTGATCCAAAAAGTTATGGGCCTTAATTGATTTTGGGTTTGATCCTTCCGAGGATCACGTCAAGTGGTATCAGAGCTACCAACAGGCTGTGCTCTTCCCTCACTCTTGAAATTTTTATTCTTGTCAAAATTTTGAGAATTGGTTTTCAAATTTTTGTGACCATTAGACTTTCATTTGGGTTTAGTTACAAAGTTTTTTTAAAATCAAAATTGTGGTTGCGGTTTTACTTAAATTTTGTTATTAACTTTAGTTGTGTGTTTTAATTTGAAGCGGTTGATTTTTGAAGGTTTTAAGTTGGTTTGGAAATCTAACCCATTTTAGCCGTTTATCTTAGTGATTGTAATTCCCGTTATTGTAAACATTTGACTAGCTAGTTGTCTTTACATCTGTTTCAGGTATAATGGGCGACTCAGAAGAAGAAGAATCTAACCATACCCGTTTGGTGGAATCTCTTACCAGATGTATGAACCAGATGATGGATGCCCGGTTCAACTCCTGCAGACTGGTTTGCGTGATGAAGCGTATGTTTTATGTTTTATCACCATAGTAGCTATGGCAGTGACTGAATTTTATGATTATGCTCTCAGTTGGTGGGACCAGATGGTGACATCCAGGAGGCGTAATGGTGAACATCCTATAAAGACATGGAATGAATTGAAGATGGTCATGCAAAAGCGCTTTGTACCAAGCCACTTCCACCATGACCAGAGGCTAAGACAGTTACAACAAGGTGGCCGAACCGTGGAGGAGTACTTCCAGGAGATAGAAACACTCTTGATCCGTGCCAGTGTGAACGAGGATAGGGAGGCCACTATGTCCCGGTTCTTGGGAGGACTAAATTGTGATATTCAAGACCGGCTGGAAATTCAGCATTATGTGAATATTAAAGAGATGCTACATAAGGCTATTTTAATTAAACAAAAGCTTAGAAGAAAGCCTTTATAACTGGTCTTCTTTTGGTGCAGGTCTAGTGAATCCTAAGGTCGTCTATCCGCGGGATTACAAGCCGGCCCTTCCTATGGATCATAAGCCAATGGCTCATAAATAGAAGCGCATGCGACACGGCCTGACAAAGCAAAAGCCATGGACCGACCAGCGAGAACATGTGACATACTGTGTTTTAAGTGCCAAGGACTTGGTCACTATTCCAATGAGTGCACTAACAAAAAGATTATGGTGGTTTTAGAGAATGGAGAAGTTCAATCTGGGGAGGAAGATGAGGATGACCCAAGAAATGAAACCGAGCTTGATGAAGGATTGGAGCCGCCAGTTACTGGTCAACTCCTAGTGGCTCGCCGATCTTTGAGCGTCCAATCTAAGATAGACGAGCAAGAAAAACGGGTGAACCTATTCCATACACGTTGTCTCGTTAAAGGAAAGGTATGCATCTTAATAATTGATGGTGGTAGTTGTACTAATGTAGCTACTGAGTCCATGGTCAGGAAGCTAGGACTTGAGGAAAAGGAACACTCGAAGTCGTACCCTCTCCAATGGCTTAATGACATGGGAGAGCTCCGTGTGACTCATCAAGTTTTAGTTCCTTTGGAGATTGGTAAATACAAGGATGAGATCCTTTATGACGTTTTACCAATGGAGGCATGACATATCTTACTAGGAAGGCCGTGGCAGTCAGACAGAAAAATCTTTCCGCAGCCTTTGTGCGACCCATCGCTCCACATCCCTTGGAAATTTGAACTCACTCTCGTTGTGCAAGGCTTATCCCGTTCTTCATCCCTTTGTTGTGCCGATTTTGAGTTTGATCATTCCGAGGATCACATCACCATCACCTCTCATAATCAAAGTCAGTTAAGCTTCACAAGTCCCAAGTGACTTTTACAAGTTGAGAAGCGTATTAAGATCAAGTGCTTTATTAAGTATATCAGCCAATTGATTCTCAAATGAAACATATTTAATGTCAACTGTCTTCACCTCAATTAATTTCCTGACAGAGTGATGCCTTATAAGCAATGTGCTTGGTTTTTGAATGCTGAATGGGATTGTTAAAACTGTTAGTGGCACTTATATTATCATAATGTACTAATAGAAGGTTATAAGCATACTATAATCACCCAGCTTGTACGTCATCCAAAGCAATTGTGTGCTAAAGCTACCTAGTGGAGGTATTCCAGTCCAGCTGTAGACAAGAAGACACAGATTTTCTTTTTGCTATGCTAAGAGACAAGATTATTCACCAGAAAGAAGCATCCACCAAATGTGCTTCTCCGATCATCCAAAACCCAATCTGCATCACAAAAATTTGTCAAATTGGTGTTAGTATCTTTTGAGTAAAACAACCCAAGACTTGGTGTGTCTTTCATGTATTTGATGATGCGCTTGAGAGATGTTAAGCGAGACACCCTTGGGTTAGCCTGATATCTTGCTTACACAATAACATTGTAGCACACATATGGCCTTCTTTCTGATAGATACTTCTCTGAGAGTTTCCACATGTAACAATTGTTACCATTGTTGGGAATGTCCTGAAATAATTTGTACTTACTTTCATGAAATTCGTAAAGTCGAGGTTCGACAATCGTATAATATTAGTTGATTATAATGTTTTGCTAGAAACCGCTTACAATCTATTGATTGAAAATCTATTACTAATAATAGATGATACTACAGAGTCACACACCTAAACGAATTGAATCAAGTTATAATTATATTTAGTTGGATTAAATCAATTTGGCTTTATTTTTATGATCATTAGATGTTTAATCCAAATTGTTGGATTAATTACATGTAATGAACTTAAGCACATGACCATAATTTTAATTAGGTCATCGTGGGGCTTTATGCAAGACGTCATATATATATATATATATATATATATATATATGTGTGTGTGTGTGTGTGTGTTCACTTGCTTTAGAGATGACAAGAAAGAATTTTCTTAAGCCGCCATAAGAAAACCCTGAAATTCAAGCAAAGAAAAGCTTGAAGAGATTTGATCTTGACGGCACTAGCATCCTGTTAGATTCTGTTTGTGTTCGTGTGGATACCGGTAAATGCACGACACTTAGAGTGCTTGACAACCTCGTTTTATTTGTTCATCATTCCGCTGCAACTTTTCCAGAAACATCCAGGTATATTCAAGATCCTAAGACTAACTTAATTTTGGTAGTTACTTGAGATCCTATGCATATGAATTCATTAGCTAGGTTTATAAATTTTTTTATAAACCAATATGAATTCCAACAGTGGTATCAGAGCCTACTTGTTTAATACTGAAACTGGAGCTTTTTAGTTTATATATGATATAAATATGTGATTCCTAGAAAATCCTGTATATAAATTATATGGATATATAATTTCTGGAATTGCATTTTGTTTAATTTATATATGATATAGATAAACAAATTAGTGTATATGATCTTTTTAAAGTGTTTTATCTGATTGTATATGGGTCAACCCTAATTTGATTATGGTGTTGATGGATTTCCAAAATCTATGATATGAATCTATGATTTATGGAAAATCATGCATATTTGCTATGTGAGGCGTTGTTCGTAATCTTGGACGAGAAACGTCCTAGATGCAACTCGAAGTGTCTCCCTGGTTTGAGTACTCTTTGTGATCTCGAACGAGAGATGTTCTAGATTCGATTCGAGGTGTCTCCTTGGTTTGAGTACACTTTGTGATCTCGAACGAGAGTCGTTCTAGATGTGATTTGAGGTGTCTCTCTGGTTTGAGTTCGCTTTGTGATCTCGGACGAGAGTCATCCTAGATACGTTCCAAGTGTATTTCCTGGTTTGAGTTCACTTAGTTATATCATAATCGAATTTCAAACCTCACATCAGAATTAATAATATAACGTACACATTATTATCAGTGGATGTATATTGAAAAAGTCAACATATATTATAATAATGATTAAATGTTGATATTCAATGTGTACATAATCTGTATATAACATACTAGATATAAATGCTAGTTATGATTATATATGATATGATCAATGTGTAATTAAAAGCTCAAGCATTAGTAACGTACTAACGTAATTATAGCTACACCATTTTAATGCATATGTATTCAATATTTAATAAATTCCATAATTTAAATTTTATTTGCATGTATCAGTTATAATCACAATCAAATGAATTTATTATAAGTTTATTGTATCTAGACGTATAACTATAACATATACATATGGATGTGTATTATATTAATTTTAATACAAAATGTTAGCATTAAAGTAATATTTAATAATTTATCTTAACTGCACATTTATGAATTTTTGATCAAATTATGAATCAATCGAAGTTTATTTTATATATAAATATTAAAATTCTAATTCGATTAGATTTAAATATTCGATTAAACTTATTTAATAAATAATTTATTATTTTATTCAGATTAAAATCAAATTATTGATAATCCAATTAAATATATATGTGATATATATATTATATATTTAATTATTTATATTAAATATAAAATTTTAAATATAAATTAAAATTGGATTAAATTAATTCTTCAAGTAATATCAAATATTTTGATGTCTCTCCAATCTTATCAACTATCAAGACTTATTTCGTTGTATGATGGGCTTGCTAAGCAAAGTGTCTGCAATTACATAAGTGATGTAGATGGTAATGGTTACCATGTAAAATAAGATTGGTTTACCTGACTGAACTATCAAAACGGATTTGGGCTTCGATGCATATGTTAGATTTGACATATGATGTCCTCTAACAACCAAGAGTTATATTTGATATAATTAACAAAGTGTTGTTTACCTAAATAACTAGACATTCGGGCTATGAGTCAAGTTCACTCGGATTCTAGTGAAACATGGATCTTGGATAATTATATTTAGAGGAAAATGTTATTTGAATATAATAAGAGTTTTCTTAAATAATAAGATTACTCTTGCTCCTGAATATCATATTAATGTTTGTTAATCTTCATCTCCAAAAATGTTAATTCCTCACAGCTCATTTTCATTGCGATCCGTCCTTGAGAAGGACAAGCTAAATGGATTGAGCTTCCTTGAATGGTATCAAAATGAGAATTGTTCTCAAACAGGAGAAACAGGACTATGTCATAGAAAAGACTATTCTTGAGAAATCTAAGACCAATTCCCAGCATGCAAAGATAAATTCCTGTGAGAAGCATGTCAGTGATAGGATCAAATTAACAAAGCCAATGATGGGTTATGTTGATAACTTGGCAAAGCTAGATTGTACTATCAGCCAAGAGTTGGCAACTGATCCTTCTGATGTTGATGAATGTCATTATTGTAATGGCACTGGGCATTGCAAAAACAACTGCAAGAAGAACTTGGAAGATCTAAAGAAGAAGTCTTTTGAGACTTTATCTTCAGGTATCTATGTTATAGAAATAAATGTTACTATCTCTGGTTCTACTTCTTGGGTATTGGATAACGGTTGCGTTGCAACAATAAACATTTGGAGCAAGGACAAGTGGATCTACGAGTGAGAAATGGAGCAAGGGTTGCTGCATTAGCTGTAGAAACATTTCATTTGCCTTTGCATTCAGACATTGTTTTAGAACCTAAGAATTACTACTATGTTCCTGCTATAAACAGAAATATCATTTTTATTTCTTATTTGAATCAGGAAGGATTTCAATTTACGATCAAGAACAAATGTTGTTCATTTGATCATTTTGAAATCCATTTTGGTAGCGGTCCATTAGAGAATGGACTTTATGTTTTAAACCAAAGTGTGTCTGTCAATAACATTAGTACTAAGAGACAAAAGTCAGCTTATTCGAGTCAATAATTTCTTTGGCATTGTCGTTTAGGCCACATAAATGAAAAACACATTAAAAAACTTCATATTAATGGACTTCTGAACTCATTTGATTATGAATCATTTGAAAGATGTGAATCTTGTTTATTGAGAAAAATGACTAAGACTCCTTTTACTGGACACAGTGAAAGAGCTAAAGACTTATTGGAAATCATACATACGGATGTATGTAGACCAATGAGTATAAATGCTAGAGATAACTATCAGTATTTTATCAAAATTACTGACGATTTTAGTAGATATTGTTATGTTTATCTAATGAAACATAAATCTGAATCTTTTGAAAAGTTCAAAAAATTTAAGAGTGAAGTACAAAATCAGCTTGGCCAGACAATCAAAGCTCTTCGATCTGATCGAGGTGCTGAATATTTGATTCAAACTTTCAATGATCATTTGAGAGAGTGTGAAATTGTTTCACAACTCACTCCTCCAAGAACGCCACAATTGAATGTTTTTTCCGAAAGGAGAAATCGAACTTTATTAGATATGGTTTGATCTATGATGAGTCATGCAGATCTTACATTATCCTTTCAGGGATATGCTCTAGAAACGTCTGTGTTTACGCTAAATAGGTGTCCATCAAAATCAGTCGAAAAGACACCATGTGAGATGTGGACCGGAAAAGTTTCGAATTTATTTTTTTTCTGAAAATTTGGAGTTGTGACGCTTATGTTAAATGAATGCTTACTGATAAGCTCGGACCCAAATCTGATAATGCTACTTCGTTGGTTATGCCAAAGAAACCAAAGGTTATTAATTTTACAACCCTACAAAGAACAAAGTGTTTATTGCTCGTAATGGTGGTTTTCTAGAAAGAGTTTCTCTCTAAGAAAATCAGTGGGAGTAAAGTATCAGTCTAAGAAGTTCGAGAGACACATGAGGATGTTCCAACTTATAAGGAAAAATATCAGTTGGATTTACAAAGAGTCGTAGATCCTTTACTTGTGGAACATATGGAACCTGATGTGAGTAGGTCCGTAAGGACATGCCAAGAACCTGATAGATTTGGGGTTTGGGTGACATATCATCATGAAATATTAATCATAGATAATGATGAACCTACATCTTTGAGGAAGCAATGATGGGCCCTGACTCCGATAAATGACTAGCAGCCGCATAATCCAAAATGGACTCAATGTCAATCAACAAAGTATGAACTTTGGTTAATTTACCTGATGACCATTGAATGTAAATGGGTTTTCAAGAAGAAAATTGACATGGATGGTAATATACAGATATACAAAGCTAGATTAATGGCAAAAGATTATAAGAAAATTCATGGTATAGACTATGATGAAACTTATTCTCCAGTCGCAATGCTCAAGTCCATTTGTATACTCCTAGCAACTGCCGCTTATTATGATTATTAGATTTGGCAAATGGATGTGAAAACAGATTTTCTTAATGGAAATATCAAAGATGATGTGTACATGACACAACCTGAAGGTTTCACATCTCTTGAAAATGTAGGGAAAGTATGCAAGCTTTAACGTTCCATTTATGGCTTGAAGCAAGCATCTCGGAGTTGGAATCTACGTTTTAATGAGGCAATCAAATAGTTTGATTTCATTAGAAACGAAGAAGAACCATGCGTTTACAAGAACATTAGCGGGAGCGCAATTGTATTCTTAGTATTGTATGTGGATGACATGCTTCTCATGTGAATGATATTCCTATGCTTAATTTTGTAAAGACATGGCTATGAAGTTGTTTCTCAATGAAAGACATGGGAGAAGCCGTGTATATACTTGGAATAAGAATCAATAGAGAGAGATTAAATAAACTTATTGGATTATATTTCACTGAAATATATATGTATATATATAAGATCTTGCAAAGTTTCCAAATGCATGGTTACAAGAAAGGTTTTCTACCAATGTTTCATGGCATAACGCTCAGCAAGACTCAGTGTCCTGCGACACATGACGAGCGAGAGCGCATGAGTAGAATCCCATATGCTTCTGCTATAGGATCTATCATGTATGCTATGCTTTGTACTCGTCCAAATGTTGCATGTGATTTATGCATGACAAGAAGATACCAATCTGATCTAGGTGAGAGTCACTTGACAGCAGTCAAGAACATCCTTAAGATTTGAGAAAAACTAAAGATAAGTTCTTGGTCTATGGAGGAAGTGGTGAGCTTGTTGTGAGTGGTTACACCGATGTCAGCTTCCAGATGGAAAAAGATGACTTCCGACCACAATATGATTTCATCTTTAGTCTAAACGGAGGAGCAATGAGCTGGAAGAGTTCCAAGCACAGCACTGTAGTAGACTCTACAACCGAAGCTGAATACATTGCCGCTTCTGAAGCAGCAAAAGAAGCTGTTTGGATTCAAAAGTTTATTATTGAACTAGGTGTGGTTCCTAGTAATTCTGGCCTAGTGGATCTCTATTGTGATAACAGTGGAGCCATCACACAAGCAAAAGAACCTAGATCCCATCATAAATCCAAACACATTAAAAGAAGATATCATCTCATTCGTGAGATTATCAATAGAGGAGATGTGAAGATTAGCATAGTATCAACGAATGCAAATGTTGCTGATCCATTGACTAAGCCACTTCCACGGCGCAATCATGATAGTCATGTTGTGGCCATGGGCATTAGACATGTTAAGATGTGATCTTAAGTCTAGTGGGAGTTTTTCTCTTTGAGATGTGGTGTTCATGTTGACATATATTAATCTAAACACTGAAATTAGTTTCAGATTCATTTGATCATTGGATGTTTGAATGAAAGTCCCAAAGTAATTTATTTTCATTTTTATAGATCATCAAGTATGTGACTTGATCATGAAACTCTATAAGTAATAAATGAAGTAAATTATAAATCAAGTATAAGACTTGATGTCTCTAGTCAAAATTATTAAAATTTTGGGATATTAGTAACATAAAATGACTAGTATGTGAGATAACTGATGACTAAGTTTTATGGAATCATTAATATGATGTATTAAGTCAATCACATAGATATGTGTTAGAGAACACATGATCAGACTGACCCGCTATGAGAACTCTACAAGATATTATATGAGTGTCATAAGATGTTCTAATTACGACTATAGAGTGTAGTCATTTGACATGAGTTCGTCATGATTTCTTACGCATGGATTGGTTCACTTTGACCTTGTCAAACGTCAAATGTAATAGGTGATTATAAAGACATTGATTGGGTGTTCTATGAAGTCTGTAAGGAACATGGATGGAAAAAATGGGATTTGTCCCTCCTATATAATGGGAGATAAATATCTTTGGGCCTATCGAAGATTTGATACTGAAAATGCATGGCCGTGCTCAAACGAGGTGAATGTCAGTCGTTTTTTTAATCAGTATAAATCAGAGTTCGATAAACATGATCTAGCTTAATAAGGATGACACCTTTTATGCTGAGATCGAGATATTAGAGAAAAAAGGATTATGGGAATAGATGATTCCAGTACAAGTGTGAGATTGTTGGAAATGTCCTGAAATCATTTGTACTTACTTTTATGAAAGTCGCAAAGTCGAGGTTCGAAAATCATATAATATTAGGTGATTATAATGTTTTGCTAGAAATCGCTTATAATCTATAGATTGAAAATCTATTACTAATAATATACGATTCTACAGGGTCACACACCTAAACGAATTGAATGAAGTTACAATTGTGTTTAATTGGATTAAACCAATTTGGATTTATTCTTATGATCATTAGATGTTAATTTTAATTAGGTCATCGTGGGGCTTTATGCAAGACATCATATATATATATATATATATATATGCATTCACTTGCTTTAGAGATGACAAGAAAGAAGTTTCTTAAGCCACCATAAGAAAACCCAAAGCTACCCAGCTAATTTGGATAAAGAAATAATTTTGCAATCCATACCTTTCGATAACTTTGTAAAGAAATAATTTTGCAATCCTTACCTTTCGCTTCTTCTCCTTTTTCTTAGAAAATAACTCTGACAGTCTGGTCATCTTGACTTCCAGTTCTAAGGCTTTCTTCTGCTCCATTTGAAGTTGTGGATATATAATGGTTTCTCCATCTCTAAAATGTTAATTTGAGCTTCAAGCATAGTTTTATCTTCGAGCAGCTTCAGATTTCCCTGCTCAAAGCTACCCAGTTATCATACAACTTCTAGTACTCTATCTTAGGATCAGTTTTCTCCTAATCTTAAGCAATATATGAATATGAATCCTCCTCACCCTTTTTTGATCAGAACAACTAGATTGAGCATCTCATCGTCATCATTCTCCTCGTCATCACTCTCCTCGTCAGACTTTGTGTCACAGAAACTTAGTAAGGAATAGTCATTTTTTTTTTGAGAATTGGGACATTCAACTCTAGTTTGACCATATCATTTAATTTTACTCATTTGAGTTCCTTTTGTTTAGCAAGTGGACAATCAGATTTGTAATATCCAAAACTCTTGGCATTGCACATAACATATCTTACCATGCTGATTCCCATCACTTCAAGTATTTCTATAGCCACTACACTCCCTGTTGAATCTTTGCTCCTGAGTTATATCACTACTTTGGTAGGAATTAGAACTCAATTTCCATATTTCGATCTGCTTTAGTGCTTTTTGAAATTTTGTGCCAGTAATTCAACACTCTCATTTACTTTTCGGCATAGACTATAATGCATCATCTGAATCCTATCAATTTCCTTTCCGAAAATGAAGACAAATATTCCCTTTCCATTCTTAGAACGATCTGCAATTGACTCCATTTCTTCAGCTTGCAGAATGCCAATAAGCTGAAAAAATCTCAATTCATCAGTATTCATTCCTGCTTACAACAAAACTTTATAGGATGAGAACTTTATAAAAATAGTTAGTTGTTTATTTGACAACAGTTGTCAAATGATTCTAAGATTATGTTTTTAGACCTTAATTAAATGAAGAAAAATAAAATATTAATAAACAATCAAATTAAGCAAATTTTTATGAAATTTCACCTATCAAATTAAGCAAATATATTATGGTTTACAAAAAAAAATATTAACTTTTAAAAATTCAAAGTATTTACCAATAACTTCATACATAATAACAAACTAAATTCTGAAAAGAATTGAAAAACTAATTATCAACAACAATAAAGCCCGTCAAATCAGTTAAAATTTATTCTTATGACATTCACATATTTTTAAAAAATCATTAAACCATTAAAATGTATATATGGCATTTGTCAACCACAACAAAAAAAAGTCAGTTCTAAGAAACAAAACTTCTGCATTAATTATACTGAAATATCTATTTTTATATTTTATCTAAAATAGAGGTTTTAAAAGAAAAATGAATGAAAAAGGAAACAAAACAGATTAAAATGAACATCTAAGATACTGTGTTCGTCTAGGGACACTATGAAGTAAAAAGGTCTTTGGGAAAATATGCAAGAGTTTTAGGTAAAGAACAAGGTTAGCGAGAAATGAAAGAAAAATAGAACTATGATTTTTAGTATGGTGATTTCAGAGTCTTTTTATAAGAATTATGATAAAAATAAGTAACAAATTATTTAATAAGCGTGTATAGAGAATCTTGTGATTTTTCTATTTATCTTTATATCATTTTTAACGTTTTCATTTATTTCATTTGATTTGGCATTAAATAGTATATTATAAGAAAACACTCATTTTTCGGACGGTTAAATCCGTCGAATCAACCGCGATCTTTTGGAAAGTTTTCGACAGACTTCTAATGTACCACAGTTATCAACGGATTTATAAAATAATTTATAATGAAAAATTGCCATCGGAAATAAATCGAAAAACCAACTTCTTTTTATAAAATAAATAAAAAGAAAATAGAAATAAAATTTATTATTTTTAATAAAAATAAAATTTATTATTTTTAATAAAAATAAAAATTAAAATTATAAAATTATAAATTATTTTCATGTAAAAAAGAAAATTATTTGGAATTAAAATTTACTAAAATTATAAAATTATAAAATTATTTTATATAAAAATTTATTTATAATTTAAATTTATTAAATTTTAAAATTAAAAATTATTTTTATAAAAACGAAAAATTATTTATAATTTAAATTAACTAAAATTGTAAATTTTAAATTATTTTAATATAAAACTATTTATAATTAAATTTAATTAAAATTATAAATTATTGTCATATAAAAATTATTTTTAAAAATATTAACTTTTTAAATTTTTAAAAATTTTAAAGCTTTAAGAGTTCTTAAAAAATTTAAAAACTTTAGATATATAGAGAGAGATAGAGAGAGGAAGAGAGAAGAAGAGAGAATAGAAAAATAGAGGAGTTGTGAGTAGGAGTAGAAGAAAGAGAAGAGAAAGAGAAGAAGAAAAAAGGAAAAACGATCTAGATCCCTACGAAATTAGTCACGTCTTATCAGATCCCCCAAACTTTCTAATCAAAACTTGTATCCCCATTGTACCATAGTTTTAGATCTAATAACCCCCAAATCAATAGTTTCGTCTTAATTCCCCATAATTTTGGTTACGCTTGTGGTTTAACTAATATCTAACCCAAATTAAGAAAAATGTCAGCCATAACCTAAATTAAACCATATTAACCGATAATTTTACCAAAAATTAAACTAAACCTAGATTATTATTAATAAACCAAGATTATTGTTATTTTACCCAAAAATGTTAACCAAAACCTAATTTACCTCAATCGATTTGGGGAAAACCAAAATTTTAAACAAAAAAAAACGATTTGCGAAGTTCTCGGCGATGAATCGATCGGCGAGGAATAGATCAGCGATGGAGATGACCGTATGAGATGAAGGTCCTCCTCCCATTGACGAAGCTCCGCCTGTTTCCGATGAAGGTCGTCCTCCCATTGACGAAGCTCCGCCTGTTTGCGCAAGGGATGAATTTTATTGTGGACAATTAGCGCAAGATTTCATGGAGTCAGAATCTCCAATTCGGCACGATGTCTTCCCAGACAGTGACGATGAGCGGGAGCATTGTAAATCAAGAGAGGAATTCATGGGGCGAGGGAACGGGCTTTTGTACAAGGGGCAGACGTTCTTCAATGGTGTCGCCTTCAAGGAAGCCGTTGTAGATTATGCCTTGCACACCGGATTCAACATAAAAAAATACAGGTATGATATGGATAAAATCGGGTACAAATGCGTAGGTGGTGAAAATGGTGGTTGTTCTTGGCAAGTGTATGCATCTTCGTTGCCTAAGGACCCGATGTGGAGAATTAGAGTGCATAAGATAGAGCATTAGTGTATTCCGAATGGTCAGTGTGAATTGTTCAAGGTTCCAGTGATAGCTAGGATTTTCTTGGATAAAATTAGAGATGATCCAGACTATTACATGTCTCAAAAGATCGAACAGATGATTAAAGAGAAGTGGAAGATATCTGTAACTCGTCCACAATGTCAAGAAGCTCGTAACAAATGTTTAAAGTGGATAGAGGCTAAGTATGATGAGTTGACACGATTGAGAACGAGGCTGGTGAAGATGTATTCAATAGGTTTTATGTGTGTTTTGATGTGTTAATGAAGACTTGGAAAGAATCTTGTAGGCCTTTGATTGGTGTAGATGGATGCTTCTTAAAAGCAAAGCTTAAAGGCCAGCTGTTGGTAGCAATAGGCAGAGATGCAGACAATGCGATATAACCAATTGCTTGGAGTGTTGTTCAGGTTGAGAACACAAGCAATTGGCGCTGGTTTATCAATCATTTGAAGAATGATTTGGGTTTAGGTGAAGAAGGAGATGGGTATGTCATGGTGTCCGATAGACAGAAGGTATGTTTTTTTTTTGCATTGTGGATTGTTAGAATAGTATATTAGTTACCGTGGGTAATGTGTTACTTATGTTGGCATAGGGACTACTAAAAGCTGTCGAACTGGAACTACCTAAGATTGAGCATCGGAAATGTGTGAGACATATATATGGAAACCTGAAAAAGAATCATCCATACAAAGCACAGCTAAAGCCGCTCCTGTGGTCATTGGCTTGGAGTTACAATGAAACACAATATAAGCAGAGGCTAGACAGGATCCATTCTTATGATACAAAGCTCTATGAAGATGTGCTGAAAGCAAAACCCGAGACATGGTGCAGAGCATTCTACAAGTTGGGCTCTTTGTGTGAAGATGTGGAGAACAACTTCACTGAGTCTTTCAACAAGATAATCAACAAGGCCCGGGAGAAACCGTTTGTTGCAATGTTGGAGATGGTTAGATGCCTAGCTATGGTTAGGATTGCAAAGTGTTCTGCTATATCACATTCGCACACAGGTTCTTGGTTTATGTTTAAAGTTTGTACTTTATGTTTTAAGTTTATACTTTATGTTTTAAGTTTGTACAACTTTAAACTTTATGATTTACGTTATTACATCAGGTAGGTGCACACCTTATGTGAGCAGCTTTCTCGCCAAAGAGCATGAGCTTGCGGCTACATGTAAAGTTAGTCGTAGTACAAATGGGATGTATGAATTTGAACTATCTGACAATACCTACAGAGTGAGCTTGAGCATATACACTTGCACCTGCATGAAGTACCAAATAACAGGCATACCTTGTGACGCCTATGGAGCCATCATAACAAATAAGTTCACGGTTGAAGAGTTTGTGTGCCATTGGTTCAGGACTTTGACGTGGAGGAGAAACTATGTAGGAGGTATTGTTCCACAGAGAGGAGCTCATTTTTGGCCAGCTTCAAACGGTAATACCGTCCATCAACCTCAACAAGAACAAGAAGAGCCCACACAAAAAAAGAACAAGGTCAACAAAGCAGATAAGAAGAGGAAGAGGGGTGTTCATGAGTCACCAACAAAAAATTCAAAGAAATCAAAGAAGAGGGTGATGCATTGTGGTCTATGTGGATCGAAAGAACATAATTGCAGGTTTCATAAGAAACAAGGAACACAGGTAACCACATAACATCTTCCTCTTTCAGTTTTCTCTGACTTTTTGATTGATGTCTGATGATCAACACAATTTATGCAGGCTCTAGAAGTAAGCATGACTCAAGAATCACAGGTTTTCGATGATTAATATAGGTAGGTTTTTGATTGTTAATGGAGGAATGCGGCTGTGGTGATTAGGTTTTTGTGTACCGAGTTTGGTGGAGTAGGTTTTGGTAGGTGGTGGTGTCCACTAGGTTTGCCTTTTATATTTTGATATGTACACCGCATGTGGTGAGGACCATGTTGTGTTCCCTTGTTTTTTAGTTGTATCAAACTATGTTGTGTTTGAATTTTAATGGATTAAATTACTTATGTTTGTGTTTTTATTATCTATCATTTCTGCTATTTTCAAACCAAGAGGTAACGATTAAAAGAGAGATTCATTCAACACACAAGTTTGATTAAACAACACCACAACAACATCGACAACCCACACACAACACACAAAACACATATGACAACCCACAACACACACACAACACACACACGTTTACCCACAACACACACACACACAACAACATATTAAGCTAACTTACTAATACTAAACACCAAGAAAAACCCACAAACGACACCAAACACCATCTTTTTCATCATACTTGTCCTGGCCATTTTTTCTTCCGAAAGAGCACACTCAAACTTCTCATACATGGCGTCCATTATCTTTTTATTCTCCTTAATCTCATCTTTTAAAATCTCAACTTCCCTTTTCTGTTTCTTCACATCGAACACCGTAGCTTTATCAACCCACTTAAACAAGTGGTTGTCATTAACCATCTGCACACAATTGCAAGAGCCGATTATAATCTTCCATACATTCTATCATAACATAACAAAAAAACAAAGAGAAATTACCTTATTCGTGTGAGCGAGTTCACAACGGAAGTAGCGACGACATGGGTTTGGCTCAGACTTCGACATTCTCGCAACAACACCATTCTCGCACCAACATTTCTCAGGTATTCCGTCGCACCTATATCGCCCGCCAAAAGTACCAATTGATGCGGTGGAAGAAGCACTCATAATGGACCCATAATTTTAGGGTTCTTCGTCGGGAAAACGAGAAAGGGGAAAAACAGAATTTTAAAATGGCAACAATTACACAGCCGATTGGTTATTTTTAAACGGCTGATTGGTTCGAAACCTACCTGATTGGTTCGAAACTTACCCGATTGGTTTGTAAACTGATTTTTATTTTTTTTCAAAACCAGATTAATATGATACCAAATTTGGTTCGGGTACGTAACCAGTCAATTTCACAACAAAATCAAGCGTAACCAATATTATGGGGAATTAAGATGAAACTATTGATTCGGGGGTTATTAGATCTAAAACTATGGTACAATGAGGATACAAGTTTTGATTAGAAAGTTGGGGGGATCTGATAAGATGTGGCTAATTTCGTGGGGATCTAGATCGTTTTCCCAAGAAAAAGAGATAAAGAGAGAGGGAGAGAGCGGAGAAGAGAAAGAGGAGTAGAGAGAGGGAGAGAGAGGAAAAAGAAAAAGAAAAGATGGGTAGGAGGTAAGACTAAAAAAAAAATTCTGTCTGAAATCTATTTAAAACTTTTAACGGATTTCCGTTGGATATCCATCAGATTTTTATCCGTCAGAAAAAAAATTTCAATTTTTTAAAAATCCGTCGAAAAATACTGATAGATATCCATTGGAAATCCGTCATAAAATTTTGACAGATTTTCGACTGATAAAAAACTGATAGATATCTGTTAGAAATTCGTTAGAAATTCCCGACGGGCTAAAATTCTGTCAGAAAAATAGTCTGAATTCTAATAATTTTCTTGTAATGGTATTTAATCTGGTTGTAATTCTTACTAGTCAAAATTCTTTATTACTACTCATTTGCATAACTCTTTAATCTATTTTGGATTCAAAATCAAATTTGATCATACGGATTTAACCGTGTCGTTTATTCTGTGTGAATTTAACTTCGTCTCATGCCTTCAATTTCGACAATGTTTTCACTCTGTTTCTAAGATTTTAATTCATTCCTTATCATACATTAATTTCTGAATCTAAATTTACACCTCAACACCTCTTAAACACCATACAATAATATGTTTGTTTTTGTTTTTGGCTATATTTCTTCTATCTTTCTGCTGTTGACGTTATTGTTAACCAATAATTCTATTAATGATAAAAAAGAGGGTTTGAGAACATTATTTCTACTAACCGATACATCCCATAATAATATTCAAGATTTCTATACACCCATAAGTATGATAGACGCGACGATTACACGCGTGGGATTCAGAGAATCATACGAACCAAACCATGGCATAATGGAAGAGAGAGAAACAAATTGACTTTCACACCAACGTGCGTCCATGCAAATCAGTCCTGTTACGAACACGCAGGAATTAACACATACATATATCGCTTCACCTATTACATATAAAGATGCGTGTAAAGATTTATAGGTTAACAAACGTAAAGGAGAGAGATTAAAAGATGGGGGAGAAAATACAAAATTCTAGAGGGAATATCTTCATGGTCTGTCTAATATTAATCTCATTATCACTTCTAGGTTTGATTTTATCCTTTAAACCTCTTTTTCTTCTAAACCAAATCAGCACTTCTCCATCGTCCGATTTACGGATTGATCTTCCTTCTCCGCAAGTCAACAACAACCCAAGATGGCTCCAACTTGTCCGTGACTATCTTCCGGAAAAAAGAATCCGAATAGGCTTCCTTAACATCGAAGAGCAAGAGCGCGAGAACTTTGAGGTTAGTGGTCCGTTGATTCTGGAGAACGTCCACGTGTTGCTTGATCCTCTTCCGGAGAATCTTACTTGGAACAGTCTCTTCCCGGAGCGGATCGACGAGGAAGTTGCTAAATGCCCGGAGATCCCTCTCCCGAAGCCGGAAGGTTCTGATGCTGACGTAGACGTAATCGTTGCTAACGTTCCGTGCGATGGTTGGTCGGAGAATAAAGGACTACGGGATGTTTTCAGGCTTCAGGTTAATTTAGCTGCGGCGAATCTAGCCGTCCATAGTGGGTTGAGGAGGGTTGATCCGACGGTGTACGTTGTGTTTATCGGATCATGTGGGCCCATGCATGAGATCTTCAAATGCAATGAGCGCATGAGGCGCGTGGATGATTATTGGGTCTATAAGCCTGATCTTCCGAGGTTGAAGCAGAAGCTTCTCATGCCTGTTGGTTCTTGTCAAGTTGCTTCTCCATTTGCTCAGCTTGGTAAATTTGATTTCTTTCTCTCTTTATTTTGGTAGAGATAAATTCTTCTAATTTTATTAACCTTTATCACCCATTTTTCCTTCCATATATTATCTCATTATTTAGAAAAATATAAGACAATAATCCTTTTTCAATGATTTTTACGTTTTTACATTTTCTATAGATTTCATTATCAAACCATTGTATGTAAAAATCATATTATGACTAATTAATGTTGAAAGTCTATATAAAAATCTAAAAAAAAATATAGCGATTATCATATGTAATGTGCATTTCGTTGGAATAATGTGCCACAGTGGTGATCAACTCTAAAATTTATGACATATGTTTAAGATTCGAACTCAGCATCCCCATAATGTCTAAGGAAATATTAAAATTACTAGACTATGTTGATAAAAAATAAAATAATATATATTTTTGTTTTGATTAATGAAGTTCCTTGGATAGGTTTTTTGGTAGATCATTTATTAGTAAAAAGTACTTTTTTAAGAAAAGTAAGTAGTAAGAGGTTAATGGTTGGTGCAATTAGATCGTGCTACACAGTATGCATTTCCAAAATTTGATATATCAACATATATAATTGGTTGACGTTATCCATAGATATATATATCTACGCTATTATAACTAATCGTAGCCAGAACATGCGTACCTTGAACCGTACTTATATCTGACTAGGCGGGGATTAGAGACCTTATCTTCAACAACCCTAAACCTTCTTACCACAAACCCAATTTGTTCACCGAATTTTACTTTTTTCGCTGTTGAGTTTTCATTGCTTCCTTTATCAAAACATTCCTCTTTATTATCTCACTCCTAATTATTGAATTAATATCATTAATTTACAGGCCAAGAAGCGTGGAGACCAAAAAACGAAGGTATTCTTACATCCGAGGCGATCCGTAAACAACGATTCGCCTACGTGACAGTACTACACTCGTCCGAAGCCTATGTCTGCGGGGCAATAGCCTTAGGACAAAGCATAAGACACTCAGGATCAAATAAGGACATGATTCTCCTCCATGATCAGTCCATAACCAACAGATCCCTTATAGGTCTCAGTTCGGCGGGATGGAATCTTCGGCTAATTGACAGAATTCGCAGTCCTTTCTCCATAACAGACTCTTACAATGAGTGGAACTACAGCAAACTGCGTGTGTGGCAAGTAACTGACTACGATAAACTTGTGTTCATAGACGCAGATTTCATCATCCTCAAGAAGCTTGATCATCTCTTCTACTATCCGCAACTCTCGGCCGCAGGCAACGACAAAGTGTTATTCAACTCCGGAATCATGGTAATGCAACCATATTAATCTATATTTATTACGTAATTTGCGTAAAACGCTTTTTATTAATTAACGAAACGTGTCCAGTGAACACAATTTATTAAAAAACAAAGGCAGAATTTTGAAACCAAACCAGCTAAATTATTACTGCACTATGAAATTTTCCAATATTTCCATCTATTTTCTTAAGAGTTCATATTTTTTTTCTGCCACAGAAAAAGTTAGAAATCATTTTCTTATTTTTTTGGGCGAAAATATCAAGTAAGAAAGTAGTAATTTTTTTAATCAGGTTCTCGAGCCATCGCCATGCTTGTTTAAAGATCTAATGGAAAATTCGTTCAAGATTGAGTCATACAATGGAGGAGACCAGGGTTTCCTCAATGAGATCTTTGTATGGTGGCACAGGTTATCAACACGCGTGAACGCATTGAAGTACTTCGAAGAAAACATTAATGGAACACACGATCTTCCAGATAATCTAGAGGGTGTGCACTACTTGGGACTAAAGCCATGGGTATGTTATAGAGACTATGATTGCAATTGGGACATGAGTGCAAGGCATGTGTTTGCGAGCGACTCAGTGCATGAAAAATGGTGGAAAGTATATGACAAGATGTCAGAGCAGTTGAAAGGTTATTGTGGTTTGAATAAGGAAATGGTGAAGAGGATTGAGACGTGGAGAAAAATTGCTGAGAACAATAGTTTGCCTGATAGGCATTGGGAGATAGAAGTGAAAGATCCTAGGAAGAATAACTGAAGTGAAAGGACCTTCTTGTTCAGTGAGAGAGTTTTGACTTTGATATTGATTGGAGTCTTAAGAAAACTTGGGAACTAAAATGAAGGAACCTCTCACTCACAAAAAAGTTTCGTTTCTGTAATTTTTAAAAATATAAAGGAGAATTTTTGTACAACAAATGTACAATGAAGATTTTTCCCTTTTTAAGAAAATAATAAATTTATTCACTAAAAAACAATTTTACAATAAAATATAACTTTTGCTTGAGTTTCACATTTTACAGGGATTACTTCACACAGTTAATGTGTTAAAAACCAATAAATGAATCTATCTTCGTACTTGTTTGATCTGCATCTAATTGTTGACAACTTGTTTCACACACTTTTGTCTATGAATTTTAAAAACTGCTGTGTGGATATATAGTCTTCTCCATTTGATAATTTGGCAACACACTATTTCCCACCTTATTTGGTGACGCTTTCATCGCTGTGAACATTTTTAGGTTCCCATGAAACTTCAATTCAGGTAGTCCTTTTCATTTGATAAGAAAGTATGTTTGTCGAGGAACACCATGTTTCCGGACTATCTTTGATTCGATTACTTCTTCTATTTCTTTGTCGTAAGACTTGGTTATGATTGGTGGTACTCAACTGGAGTGTCCACGAATTTCATCTTTCGTGTCTTCATGAAACAGCTTCAGTATGATGATATGAAATACCAGATGAATCTTCAATGATTCAGGTAGGTGAAGTTTGTAAGAGACCTTGCCTATATTCGCCGTGAATTTAAACGGTATTTCATATCTCCAGAGGAGTCTATTATGCATGATCCTAAATACTTTGAACTGTTCGGAAGGAGTTTTACTAAGTCTTGATCCCCCACTTTTAAGTCCAATGGTCATATCTTCCCATTGACATAATTTTTTATGCGCTTACGGGAGTTCTCCAAACAGAACCTAGAAAAATTTATGTGATCTTCCATGTTTGAACCATTTTTTGTGCACCCGGATTTTGTGTGTCATTGTAGGATATGGTCATTGCATGCAGAGTTATTGGCTATTAGCTGGTGGCCAGGTCAAATGGACTCTTGTCGGTTGTGTCGCTTCTCAGTAAATTGTAAGATAATTGGACGCTGTCCAACAATTTCACCCAGTCTTCCTGATTGGCGCTCACAAAGTGCATAAGACAACACTCCAATTGGGAATTTTCTTGCTCTGACTGGCCGTTCATTTGGAGGTGGAAGCTTGTTGAAAAATCAAGCTCCGTCCCAATAGTTTTAAACAACACTGTCCAAAGCTTCCTGGTAAAGCGAGGGTCACGATCACTTAAAATGTTCCTTGGAAGCCCTCAAAACTTGATCATATTCTTGAAGAATGCACACGCCGCACCATCTGCTGTTCAATCCTTTGGACAAGCTATAAATGTTCCATACTTGGAAAGCCGATCAATAATCACCATGATCAATCCCAACCCATCAGATGTTGGTAGTGCATTGATAAAGACTAAGGAAATGATTCGCAAGGTCAAGCCGATATTGGTAGTGGCTCCAGCAGTCCTGGAGGTTGTCTATTCTCTAACTTATCTTGTTGGCATACTAGACGTGTCTTCACATAGAGTTCTATGGTGTATCACATTTGTGGCCAGAAATATACTGTTTCTACGAGGGCCAATGTCCGCTTCTGTATCAGATGCCTCGCCCAAGAAAAGTCATGGCATTCTTGGATAATGTCCCGTTGTAGATTTCCATGTTCTGGACATACACCCGTTTACCTTTGGTGTAGAGTACGCCATCCACTACACTAAACCGGACAGTCTTTTCCTCCGACGCCAACTTCACCAATTTTTTGGTTGTAGGATCATGGTCAAACCCCTCTTGGATTTGTTTCATGATAGTACCTTCAACTTGATTGATCGCAGCAAGCTCAGCCTTTTTACTTAGTGCATCGGCCACTACGTTTCCTTTCCCCGGTTTTGGCGAAAATTTCTTTTGAGTATGAAAGTGACTTGTTACCACATTGTCTGTGTTTACGGAAAAAGAGAACCCTATATAATATCGCTAAACCAGCAAACAATAAAAATTGATGTCATTTCCTTCTCTTGCACCATATAGCGCCTTTCAGAATCATTCAGCTTGTGGCTCTCAAAGGCTATGGGTTGTCCCTCATGCATTAGAACTCCACCGATAACAAAGTCCATAGTGTCAGATTATACCTCAAAAGGGATACCAAAAATCGGAAAGAGTGAGGAAAGTTTCTTGGACGATAGCCGCCTTAAGTGCTTCAAATGTTTCCTTACATTGGGCCAAGCATTCGTAAGTCTTCGCCTTCTTAAGAAGGTCGGTCAATGTTGTTGCTTTCTTGGAATATCCCTCGATAAACTGTTGATAGTAATTTAAAAATCCAAAGAATGACCGTAATTCTGGTATCATGGTTGGTGCTTCCCATTCTATGATAGCGGATATCTTAGCATTGTCCATTTTAAGCTTCTCACACCCAATGACATGCCCAAGGAATTGCACTTTCTCCCGCTTTATGTATTTCTTGTTTTGTCGTAGAACTTTGAACACAGTCTGCAGGTGTCCCACGTGTTCTTTGATAGATTAAAAGTATATGAAAATGTCATCCAGAGAGGCCACCACAATCCGGTCCAAGTATGATACACGTTTGGCGTCAAAGGAAGTTCAAAGGGTCGTTTTCGTGTCGTGCGTTTGGTCAGGAGAAGCTCTTTTTGGGTTTGGCACGACTTGCAACAGAAGTGAGGTTAGACCGTACGAGAGTGGATATCCCGTGATATACCAAAAAATGTTCTTACTTGAGAAAGAATTCTCGAAGGAAGAAACACTAGAAACACATGCATGATTTTTATTCATAGAGGGATCTAGGCTTTTATAGTGCTTTAGGTCTCAAAGATACAACTTTTAGGTTAAACCGAAATGGAAATTTAACAAAACAAAAAAAATGGAAATTTCCCAAAACTAGAAAAATGGAATTTTCTCAAAACTTAAAAAAATGGAAATTTGACAAAAAAAAAAAAATGGAAAAATGACCGCGCCAAAGAGAGCTAGAGAGGGCCGGGCCTAGCAATGAAAATGGACCGCTCCTCTTATGGTCTTAGGCTTGTAAATTATGTGGGTTGTGAACAAGCACTTATTCGCCGTGCACATCAGAGGTGTTGCCTTGTTAAAACCTCTTTCGAGAAACCCATAGGGACAAAACCGTAAGTAGGAAAAATAATATAATTCTCTACCATGTCTTTAAGTTTATTACCCAAAGGTGATAATAAAGACAGTTGAGATCATGATCTCCTGGTTGAAAAACCTCCATGGTTCATGGGCCGTGGCGAGTAGCCCATGTCCTTGGGCTGATTCTTCTTTAGACCATGAGTCGGGCTTCTTTGGAATAGGCCATGACTCGGGCTTTACCGGAGCTGGTTACTGGCTGTTAATGCAGTCAATGAGCTGTGTTCTATAGCTCTGGTCCTTGAGTGTGTCAGGGGCCCTTGTGGTACTTGGGCCATCCTTTGGGTTGTTCGTTGGGCCATCTGTTGGGTCATCCATGGTCGTGGGTGGGTCAATTTCATCATCATTACATCCCTGTTAAGGATCCTTTTTCTTTAAAACGGGATCATATTCTGCATCAAATAACTTTAAGTGAGAAATGTTGAAAGTGAGAGAAACTGTAAAATCACCTGGTAGTTCCAATTTGTAGGCGTTGTCGTTGATCTTTTCTAGGATTCGAAATGGTCCATCTCCCCACGGTCCGAGTTTGTTCTTTTTTTTTGGAAACAGTTCTTGACGAATGTACAACCAAACTCAATATCCTTATTTGAGGACAACTTGTTTTCTCCCTTTGTTGGCGTTCTTTGCGTAGGCCTCTGTTCGTTTCTCCAAGTTCTCTTTCGCCTTTTGATGAATCCGCTTGATGTAGTCAGCCTGGTTCTCACCTTCTAAGCATACGACCTCTGCTGGTGACAATGGCTTGAGATTTATGGGCGCCATCGGGTTTTGTCCGTAGACAACTTCAAAAGATGACATTTTAGTTGTTGAATGCACGGATCGATTGTAAGTGAATTCAATGAATGGAATGCACTCGAGCCATGTCATTAGGTTCTTCCGGTTATAGATATTTGTAGAGCGGATAAGGTCCGATTTACCACCTCAGTTTGGCCGTCAGTTTGAGGGTGACACGTGGTGGAGAAGAATAGCTTGGTTCCAAGTTTATTCCACAATGATCTCCAGAAATAAGATAAGAACTTGGTATCTCGGTCAGAGACAATAGTCATTTGGATTCCATGTAGCCTCACAATTTCTTTAAAGAACATGTTGGCTGTCTGAATGGCGTCGTTGGTTTTGGCACACGATATAAAGTGGGCCATCTTAGAAAATATGTCCACTACAACAAAAAAGGGAATATTTATTGTTTATCTGAGGCAAAATAATACAATATCCATAGATATATCAGTCGGAGGCATAGAAAGAATGGGTCAAGGCATGTATAACCAGTGAGGATGCACTCAGGACTTGGCTGTTGGAATGAAGAAGAGATGATGAAGGAAGAAGACCTTTAATTCTAGATTAAAAGCGTATGGTCTAAGTCATCTAAGAGGAGTGTGTAAGGATTTTTTTGTGTTTTAGTATTATGTTATCCTTGTAGTCATTCATGTATAAGACAATCCTTGTATCCAAACAAGTCTAGACTAGAATAATATAAATAGATCTCTCTTCTCATTTGTAACTTAGAAATTATTATTCTCATTTTTTTAATACAATCATTATTTCTCTATAATCTCTTATTTGATCATTCTCTAATTCTACAAATCTCTTAATCTCATATTCTTTCATGGTATCAGAGCCAGGTTACAATAATCTGGGATAAAATTCATCATTAAATCTTTGAATCAAGAAGAAATCATCTTCATCACAATCTGTTTTCATTCCGGTCAAACCACGGCATCTTTTGTCGATATGATATTTCTGGATTGTTCTCCGGCGAGTCCTGAAGCCACTCCAATTGGATTTGCATTATTTGACCACGGGAATAAAAAAATACGATTTTTCTTGCATTTGACCTCCGCAATTGCCTTTGCCGCGAACCTCCGTGTTCCTCTGAGCATTCCGTCGTCAAATCTTCTCGAAATCATAATTTTCCAAATCCTAAGATCAAGCCCAACGAGTCTAGTTTCTGTTTAAAGAAAGAAAAACTCAATTTTTTTAAGTTTGAAGGAAGTTCTTTAAGTTTTTCTCTCAAGACGTCTGAAATCCCCTCTCACAAGAATCTGGTGATAAAATTCTTATCCTTCCTCAGTTATCTTCAAATCTTTGAATCTTGAAAGTTAGATAAGTATCTTGTGAGGTTATCCACGAAATTTGGTTGCAATCAGAATGGTTTAAGTCTTCAAGATAGATTTGAAAAATGGAGGGAAACTTGATTTTTGAATTGGTATATTGTTAAAATTCAATATTTGTTGCTGGATCGTCAATGGTTGTGAAGATAAGGACTGTTAGAAGTTAATATTTTTTGTTGGAGTTGGTTAAATTCTGTTGCAGGAGTTAGTTGAGTTGGTTGAAGGTGGTTAGGTTGTTTTTGGCCTGGTTGGTAAAGAAGTTACACACGCCGTGATTTTTGGCTACTCTGCTGCATGCTCGTTATCCCGTGTCTCGTGTTCCTGCTCTTGACCAACATTCCACGTCCGAACACGGTCCACGTACCTGGCCAAGACCACGCGTCCAAGCTGCTACCTTGTCCAAACACGGTCCACGTATACGCCCTCACTCGCGCCTGTGTCCCGCGTCCCGACCAGCTCATTCCGACCAGCATTGTCCCGACAAGCTTCAGCCAACCGTTTCCTATTAAAACAAGCTGAGATTGTCATCTTCTGAAGCATGGAAATACAAACCACATCCAGAGCTCCAGTCATTCTACATAGAGCAAACTATCTCTTATGGTCTAGGACCATGAATACCACATTGGGTGGTAAAGGCCTTTGGAATCACATTTCAACCAATGGTCTTGAAGAAAATGAAGTTGCTGAAATTAATGAGGCTGTGGCTGCTCAAGCTAAATGGTACGAAGAAGACCAGTTGGTACTCTCTATACTTCAAAACTCTCTAGCTAGTGATCTTGAGGCTTATTTATTTTGTGAGAATGCTAAAGAACTTTGTAACACTTTGCAAAAGGTGTATGGAAACACCACTAACCTCTGAAGAATTTTTGAGGTGAAAAAGTCTTTTAATGAATTGAAGCAGGAGGATGCAGAATTCACAAAGCACTATGACTCATTCAGAGCATTGTGGACTGAGCTAGAGATGCTAAGGCCAGCCACAATTGACCCAATTGTTCTCCTAGAAAGGAAAGAACAAGATAAGGTGTTTGTGTTACTATTAACTCTTAACACAACTTACTCAGATCTTATTAAGCATATTCTCAGTTCTGATAAGTTTCCTAGCTTGGAAGATGTTTGTGCTCAAATCCAAAAGGAGCAAGGATCCCTTGGATTCTTTGGCAACAAGGCTGAATTGGTGGCTGCACACAAGAGTTTCTTCAAATCAACAACAACAAATGAACCTAGGAAGAAGAGACGAACTTGTGACCATAGCAAAAGGAGTGGCCATACAAAAAAGGAGTGTTTGGTACTCCATCCTGAGCTGAAGCCAAGCTGGGCTTTTGAGAGACAAGAGTCCACAGCCGGCCACACTCAGCTGCAAGCTGCCGGCCATGGCATGTACAAGCTCCCGGCTTCTTCAAAGGCGTGTACCAGCTCCCATTGTCACTCAGTCCCAACCATTTCCATGTCCTCAGCATCTGAATTTGTGACAAAATCAGATCTAGAAGCTCTTATCAAAGCAATTAAGGATGGTAATGTGTTGGGTAAAACTTTTCATGCTTCTTTTCAAACTTCTTTCACTCCTAATGCCTCTAAATCATTGGTTATTGATTATGGTGCTTCTCATCATATGATTAGTGATCTAGGATTGATAGATAAATTAGAACCTGGCTTAGGTAATGTTGTCATCTCTAATGGAATAAAGTACCATTTAAAGGTATAGGAAAGATTAAATTGTTTGATAAATAATCTAAAGCCTTTTACATGCCATCTTTTACATCAAATTTGCTTTCAGTTAAAAGAGCCACTAATGATTTAAATTTTCAAGATATCTTTGGTCCTAATGATTTCTTGTTTTAGGATATTGAGACTAGTAGAAGATTTGGACAGGGAATTACAAGGAATGACTTGTATGTGCTTGAAGATATAACCAATGCAAGAGGGGTAGAACCAGTTGCTAGTACTAGCTCTTTTAGTGATGATTATGATCTTTGGCATGCTAGATTAGGACATCCTCATCCTAGAGCACTAGAACTAATTGTTCCTGGTTTAAAAATACCAAAGGATATGTGTGATTCTTGTATACTTGAGAAACATTGCAAAACTGTTTTTGAGAAATCTTTGCATACTTATGATAATTGTTTTGAGTTAGTGCATTCTGATGTTTGGACATCTCCATTCCCATCTAGATAAAACCACAAGTATTTTGTGACATTTATTGATGAAAAATCCAAGTATACGTGGGTCATTTTGATTAGTTCTAAAGATAGAGTATTTGATGCATTTCTAAATTTTCAAGCATATGTTACTAACTAATACAATGCAAGTATTAAATGCTTTAGAACAGTTAATGGAGGGGAATACACTAACACCAGACTTCAACAACACTTGGCCAAGCATGGCATTGAACATCAAACCAGCTGTCCTTACACTCCACAACAAAATGGAGTGGCTGAAAGGAAGAATAGGCATTTGATGGAAGTTGTGAGAACAATGATGTTCCACATGAAAGTTCCCAAAAGATTTTGGGGGGATGCTCTGGTAGCTGCATGCTACTTGATTAATAGGACTCCTACAAAAGTCCTAAATGACTTGTCTCCATTTGAGGTACTAAACAAAACTAGACCTAACATTGCCATTTAAGAGTTTTTGGTTGTGTTTGTTTCATATTAGTTCCAAGAGAGCAAAAGAACAAGTTGGAACCAAAAAGTACCAAAGCTATGTTCATTGGATATTCCTCTACCCAGAAAGGATACAAACGCTATGATCCAGAGACAGGGAAAAGCACGTCCTCATACAGGTACATACTTCTCTTTTTGCTCTTGAGAAGCTCAGCAGCTAACTTCTTCAATTCAGAAATTTCATACATCAAACTGTGTTGAATGCTGGAGCTGTCTCTTCATAGTTGGGGTTATAGTTTCTATCAGTTGCAGCCAACTTCTGTACCAATATATTTGATTCATCTACTGTATTTTTTATGAATATTCCATTGCTTAGCTGGTCTAGAGAAAACTTGTACGCATTCCTGGTGTTACCAAGGACCAGTCAGACTCGGATGAGGAGGAGCAGAGGACGAACCATGAGGAGAATTGAGGCACAACGCAACCAGTTCAAGGAGAGTATGCAACCAAGGAGCAACGGGTTCAAAAAGAGGATGTAACCAATGAACTAGTTAGAAGGGGGCCATGGACATGTGGCTATGACCAATGACTCGAGCCAGAGTTAAGACCAGAGACAAGGCCATCAATGCCTTAGTGAAATCATTGGAAGAGAAGGAAAGAAACCAAGAGAAACCAGCTTGTTGGTTTAATTTATTATTGGTTTGTAATTAATAATTTTAATTGAACCAGAGTTTAATTAAATTTAGAAAGTAAAACATAGGACCAAGTTTTAATTAATTATAGGAAAAATTAGACACTAAACCAATCTAGTTTATATAGGGCTTTTCTTTAAAAAACTGTAGCCACCATTGTTGGCAGACACATCAAAATTTAAGCAAAAATCGCCTTTGTGCAATTGTCCATCTTCTTCCTTGTTTTCTCTGTTCAGCATAAGAACATAATCCAACACTTGAGTAGAGTAATCTATTGTGTTCGTCCATGGCTCAATATTGGGGTAAACCTATGACATTGGATTTGCTATACATCTTCTTGGCATCCTCAGACTTTGAAGAGAAGACCATCCACACCATATTCAGGGAGCTAGTAGCCGCTGAACCTATCTGCCTTCAACCTTCAAGAGATCCAAGTTCTTCTCCTATCCAGGACCGCACCAAGTGGTATCAGAGCCACTTCAAAGTTAGGGTTTGAAGTCTGAATCCAGTTTCACATCAATTCATCATTTATCAAACATATCTGCTATGTATTTTTCTAGGAAGAAAAAAAACTATAGAGAGAAGGCGAAACAGCAAGCAACAAGGGAGAGAGTTGAGCCTACCCTAATCCTAAGTGAGCAGCAACATACCACTTGAAGGTTAAGGTTTGTAGAAATCACATCGATTTCACATTCATCACCACGATCTTCATCTTTTACTGACTTCAAACATTTTTTATCTTTCTATCTTTTGTAAGTAAGTTGAGTCTCTCCTGAATTACAAAGAAAACAAAGAAAAGAAATAATAATAAAAATTGTATCTAAAGAGAGAAAAGAAAGCAGAGAAGATAGTCTGTTGGGAGTAAGTTAATCAGCTGATGCCAAAAATCTTGTAATATGTCTATCTTGACTTACCGTTAGATAATAGCTTTAGACCTTAGGTGGTTGGGTTTTTGATCTTCACTGAACTTTTTTGGGAACAACAAGAGAAGTTGGATACAAAGAAAATTGAGTGAGAGAGGGTTGCTATTTCTAACTCATTTGTTGAGTTAATTGCAGAGACAATGGAAAACCGTGATGAAGAAGTGAAACAAGAGGAAGTAGCCGCTCCACCCAACAATTCCAATCAGCTCCAAGTGGAAGCAATGATGGCTGAGATCACTAGACGACTCCAAGCCAATTTTGATAATCGAGCTAACTAAGCTAATGAATTCATCTATGGTTTTGATCCACCTGCAGGTAGAAAAGCTCGAGGAGGTATACTAGCTAAAGCAGGACGGTTTGCAAGAGGAGGTAGAATAGTAGATAGACGAGGAGCTAGGCAGGAAGAGCTGACAATCTAGGTAGCCTCAAACTCAGGATCCCACCATTCTCTGGAAAGAAAAATCTTGATGCTTACCTAGAGTGGGAAAAGAAGATAGAATTGGTATTCAACTGCCAAAACTATTCAAAGGAGAAGAAGGTGAAGTTGGCGGCCACTGAGTTTAATGGATATGTTATCAATTGGTGGGAAGAAATAGCAACTGTTAGAAGGCGCCAAGGAGAACCCCAGGTTACCTCTTGGTTTGTAATGAAAACAGTTATGAGGAAGAGATTTGTACCAATCTATTATGGCAGAGATCTACATCAGAAGTGAAGGAGGCTACCTCAGGGAACTATGAGTGTAGAGGATTATCATCAAGAGATGGAAAGCCTTCTGATTAAGGCTGAGATTAATAAAACCACGGAAGCCACCATGGCTAGGTTTTGAAGGTGGTCTTAACAGAGATATTGAGGATAGATTGGAGTTTCAAGAGTATGAGAACATGGATGAATTGTTTCAAAAAGCCATCGTTATTGAACAACTAAACAAGAGGAGGAATAACACATGAACTCCATTCGTTTCAGCTCTAAAACCACCCTACGCCAGGGAAGATAAACCATCATAAGTCTTTAAAACGTAATTACCCCTCAAAGTATCAGAAGGAGCTCATAATTCACCCTTAACCAGTCGTGATGACAAGGGTATGGGGATTGCCACAGCAACTCCAACTCGGTCCAGAAATATCAAATGCTTCAAGTGTCAGGGATTTAGACACTATGCCAATGAGTGCACCGATAGGAAGGTCATGATTATTTTGCACAATGGTAAGTTGTATCAGACGATAAAGCAGCAGAACCAGATTCTTCAGATTTTCATGTTGAGTACCCAGTTCAAGGAGAGATGTTGGTCACAAGGAGAGATCATGACCTCAAGTATCTTTACCATCACCCTTGGGTAAGACACTTAAAGACATGTTAGAGAACTGTATTCATTTTCCTACTTTTGGTTTTGTCCCAGTGGGTTTTACGAAAGAGGTTTTAACGAGGCAACACATCAAATGTGCAAGGCGAATAAGAGCTTTTTCACAACCCACATCATTCATAAGCCCAAGACCACAAGAGGAACATCTCATTGTCTGCGCTAGGCCCGACCCTCTTCAAATCTCTTTGGCACGGTCATTTTTCCATTTTTTAATTCAAATTTCCAATTTTTCTAGTTTTGGGAAATTTCCATTTTTCTAGATTTGAAAAAATTTCATTTTATTGTTTTGTTAAACTTCCTTTTAGGTTTAACCTAAAGGTTGTACCTTTGAGAACTAAGGAAATATAAAAGCCTAGGTCCCCCTATGAATAAAAATCATCCAAGTTGAAAGCAAAACATAACTGAATCTCTTAAGTAGTTCTTACGGCTTTAAGCTTAAGTGTTTTAGTATTTCTTCCTTCGAGAATTTTTTCTCCAGTAAGAACGCTTTTTGGTATATCACGAGCTATCCACTCTCGTGTGGTCCAATCTCACTTCCACTCCAAGCCGTGTCAAACCCGAGAAGATATTTTCTCTCGACCAAGCACAACACGAAGATGGTCCGCTGAACCTCCTTTGACGCCAAGCGTGTATCTTCTTTGGTATCAGAGCTCTAGATTCTACGGATCAGGGAGTGTCTAAACCCTATAATCTATTTCGTTATTGATTTTTTTTATTTACTATTTACTCTATAGAAAACCTATACGAATTGATATATTGTTCTTATTGTCCATTTCATTCTTTTGTTTTTTGCTATTTTGCATTCATTCTAAATATCTAAAAAGAATATAAAAAAAACTTGTTAAGCTACTGCTGCCTTGAAACCGCTCAGGAAACCTAGGAAAAGCGGCTTTGAAAACCGCCTAAGAACCCTAGCACACAGCGTCTTTGAATTTGCCATTAAGGTCATACTTTACTTTTTTCTGTTTGAATTAAACTATTTCCTTTTCCCTTGTAGCCTCTGGAGGACATTTCCATATTCTTAAATCTACCTAAAATCGAACTTGCTAAAAACCGAAAACTGTCTTTTGTCATGTGGTGCAACTTTCCTTTTTTCGATTTGCGTCTTTATCTGAATTTGAAAAACTGTCCATCTACTTACGAGGTACCATGTCTGGCTCAAACGCCTTCGAAAGAAGTGGCAACCACAACGCTTTGATGTAAATACTCTCAAGCATCTTGGCCCAAGTCACATTCTTAACGACCCGACTAGAACGGCTATAGCAGCCCATACTACCAACGCGGTCGGATGTTCCTAAGACTTTCCAAGGAGGAGGCGGTCGACTCTTAAATGATGACCCCAATCCTCTGCTTATATAACATGTCCCAAGAGCACGGGAAGTCAAAGACGACGAACCACCGGCTCGACCACCACCGGCCTTCAAACAAGACGTGAAGCTGAAACTGTCCACATTCGCCGAGAATGTTCACCCTGAAGCATATCTAGATTGGGAGAGACAGATGGAACTGTTGATGCAAGAACCGTGTGGTGGATGTATTTTCACCGAGAAGCTCAGGTTGCTGGACAAAAGAGATAGAAGCGAAAAATGGATCGATGGGACCACACAAACTGTGAAAGGGCTTGTGATGCTCCAAGAAATCCAACCAATTGATGGTTGAAGAACACGACTGCTCTCCAAGGGACTTGGTGGCGGCGCCTAGGGTCTTAGACAAGAAGTCTTAGGTTTTTTTTTGTTCTAAATTGCTTGTTATTTTATTAAAGAATTGTCCAAAGGCTAATATAATGTCTTGTTACAACTTAGGCTAAACAACATGATGTTTAGCCTCCCAAGGAATAAAAACAGCAAGAAGTTTACTTAATGGTGAAATTAGAATGGACTTTGGGCCTAAGTAGCCAACATGACTTAGAAGCCCAAATAACATACTTAGTCTAAAAATAAAATTAAAGATAGAAAAGCCCAGTAAAACACTTAGGCCAAAAGTCGGTGATAACTTGTGAAGGGTGTGGAGTTATGAACAAGTCTTCACCATCTTGCGCAACAAGAGTACTGCCTTATTAAACCTTCTTCGAAAAAACCAGTGGGACAAAACGGAAGATAATAAAAAGATTACAATTTCCTAGCATGAATTTTGGTGTCTTTACCGGATGGTAATGGCAAAGACACCGGAGGAAGAATAATCTTCAAGAATGAACCTCCATTGTTCCTTGTCCGGCTTGAATGGTTCGGTTGGTCCTGGCACGGTCGGTTTGGCTGGTCCTGGCACGGTCGGCTCTGGCATGGTCGGCTCGGTAGATCCCTGTCCAGCTCCACGTCCAGCTCCACTCTCCAATAGCATGCTGAGCTTGTCTCCTATAGCTTTCCTCTTGGACAGTGTAAGAGGTCCTGGTGGGATGACTGGTGCGGTAGCTAGGATGATGTCCTCATCAACTGTTGTTCAACTACTATCGATACGAAGATCTGAGAAGAGTGGTCCTAGCATGGCCCAATTCACTGGTCACACCCTTACTTGGTGGGATCGAGAGGTAGCCGAGAGATGAAGAGGAAGGTTTGGCGCATTAACATCTTGGGAAGAACTAACCCATATCATGAGGAGGAGATATGTTCCTCCTCACTTCCACCATGAACTACAGACATGTTTTAGACGTCTGACTCAAGGAAACAAGAGCATAGAAAAATACTTCGACGAGTTCGACCCCTTCCAAACCGTTTCGAGATTGAAGAATTGATAGAGAGCTTAAAGGCCCAATTCCTGGATGGGCTCCAAGAAAAGATTGCCCGTAAAGTAGAACACCAACCGTATAACGACCTACGAGAACTGTTCCACCTGGCCACAATAGTGGAGCATGCCAACAATCGCAGGCCCAAGACCCACGCCTGGCCCAAAACCAACTGAGGATTTATCTTCAAAATATATGAGAAAGGCCAGATAGCCTACGCTGATCAACGGCTCAACGATAAGGCCCATGAAGCAACCAAAATCCAAAGTCCAGCCCAAATGGTGCCCAAGCAACGGCCAAAAATGAACATACCCAAAGAAGACATGATATTATGTGCATCAAATGTGGAGGACGTGGCCACATGGCCCGAGACTGCTCAAACCAGCTGACAATGATCATGACTGCTTCCGGTGATTACGAACCACAAGACGATGAAGAATAAGAGTACCGCCCGGACGATGCAGAAGACGAGGTAGAGAACCCCAACTTCAGAGAACTCCTCATGATCTAAAAACTTCTGAATTCAGCAATCGGAACCAATGAGATCGCCCAATGGGAAAACATTATGTACTCAAAATACACCATCCAAGGCAAGGTATGTTCCCTTATAATCGATGGTGGATGTACCAACGTCGCTAGTCATTACATGGTAGAAAAACTCGGCTTCGAGAGGACTAAACACCCATGGCCTTATAAGCTGAGGTGGCTTAATGACAAGGTCAAGCTGAGCATATTCGATCAAGTAAAGATCTCCTTGAGTATATGCTGATACAACGATCAAGTGATATGCGACTTGGTCTCAATGCTAGCTGGTCACCTCTTATTAGGGCGTCTATGGCAGTTTGATAAGGAGACCACACACAGTGGACGGATAAATCTGTATTCCTTCCTCCATGATAAGCGCAGGTTTAACTTAGCGTCCCTACCACTGCAACAACTGCAGGAGCTGCAAGTAAAGATAGCCAAAAGCCAAACTGAATGCAAGGAAAACTTTCTGGTGAACTATTGGACGATTCGAAAGGCGATAGGCCAGCCAGACTTCAACGTTATCCTAATGGTGTATAAAGAGATCTTGAACACCAAAAAAATGACTTCCACACGCCAATTGAAGTGGCCAAGTTACTGGAGTCATATGCGGACGTATTCCCAAAAGAACTACCTGCCAGCCTGCCGCCCATCCAAGCAATCGAGCATCAGTTTGATTTTGTCCCGGGCGTCAAGCTATCCAACCACTCTGCCTACCAAGTTAATCCTAAGGAGGCCAATGAGCTGGAATGACAGGTAAGAGAGCTTATGGCACAGTTTTATGTACATGAAAGTCATAGTATGTGTGTGGTCCCAGTCCTCTTTGTGCCCAAGAAGGATGTAACGTGGAGGATGTGCAGGGACTGTTGTGCCATCAACAATATCACGATCAAGTATCGGTATCTGATCCTGAGGCTCGACGACTTGCTCGACGAACTAAGCGGCACCACCATCTTTTTCAAAGAATGATCTGAAGAGTGGTTATCACCAAGTCCGGATGCACAAAGATGACGAGTGGAAAATGGCATATAAAACCAAACAAGACCTATACAAGTGGCTAGTCATACCATTTGGGCTATCCAACGCCCCGAGCCCGTTTATGCGTCTAATGAACAATGTTTTTATGCTTTAAATCAGTAAGTTTATGGTTATATATTTGGATGATATTCTTATTTACAGCACTTCTTACTCTGATCATGTGTCACATCATAAGCTCATTATGCGGACACTTCAAGCGGAAAAGTTATACGCTAACATACAAGAAAACAAGCAATTTGTGATGGAAGAAAATGTTTGAATGAAGAAGAATGATGAGGACAAAGAGAAGAAATAAAGAAAGTGTGCCTTAGACTCTAAAGGAGAATGCGCCATGTATCTAAGCTACCAAAGGGAGTGACTTAGGCTTGTTTGTGTTTAATTATATGTTATCCTTGTAGCCAAACATGTATTAGGCTATCCTAGTATACAAACAAGCATAGAATAGATTAGTATAAATAGCTATCTGTCTCTTTCTTTTTAATAAGAAATTCATTTTTCTCATTTTCTCAATAATATTCATTCTCACTTTCTCTTTAATCTCTGTCTCTCTCAGTCTCCAAATCTTTGTATCTTTTAATCTCATAATATTTCATGGTATCAGAGCCAGGTTACATCAATCTGGCATAAATTTCGCAAATTCTTCTTCAATCTCTCACGTTTCATCGCGACCTTGGAAGTTATACTCGTTGCAGGTTCCTCGACTTTTCACTAAGTTTTCTGGCAAGAACTCGAGATTTCTTGTCATTTTCTTCATCTAGTATCAGTCTCCGGAAAATTCTGAGCATTTCCCTGGTGGTTTTATTCAATTTGGTGGTCGGAGTCAAAAGTTATCCTAGTTCCCCTCCGTTGGTGTCGCGATTGCCTCCGCCGTGAAGTTCCTGGTTTGCAACGAGCATATCTTCTTCAAATCTTTATCAAATCAAGAAATTACAAATCCAAAACTCAAGTCGAACGAGTCTAGTTGATGACTCAGGAGGTCCGCACTTCCCTTTCTCAATTTTTGAAGCTTTCTTGATCAATGTACCTCAACATGTCCAGTTTCGACCTCTTTGGGGTATTGTTGTTCAACATTCTATTCTTTCTCAATTTATTTTGAATCTTCGACGTTAATAAGTTAGTTAAGGATCTTGTAGAGAGTCTCATGAAGTTTCATCTCAATCCAAAGAGTCTTAGGCTTCAAGAAATATTTTCTTGAAAGCTGGTAAAATTCTGGTTTTTTTTTAAAAACAAAATTGGAAGGAAAGGTGGTATTTCGATTTGGTTAGGTGTTTTTAACAATTTTTGATCACTGGAAAATTGTTAGTTAAGCAGTAGAAGGCTGTTAAAAGTTTTTTCCAGAGGTTGTTAGGCGGTTACAAGTTGTAACCATTGTTAGGCTGTTAAGATTGTTGGCCAGTGGTGATTGAACACGCCTTTGAAAGGCCTGTGTTTTACTCTTTCTGGGACTCCTCTTCCTTTCAGGCTGTAAAACGAATCTGATGGAGACTCAAGCACACATGAAGGCCCCTATCATGCTTCAGGGAGCTAATTACCTTCTCTGGACAAGGACCATGAGGACTACCTTGTGCAGCAAAGGCCTGTTGAGCAATGCACTCAAAGCGGCCGTGCTAACTATTGATGGGACTACTTCAGATGGGGCTGCTTTAGACGATCATGATGATCAAAACCAAAGGTTTCAGGAAGACCAGATGGTACTCTCTATAATCCAAAACTCTCTTGCTGGTTCTCTCTTAAAAGCATATTTATATTGTGAGAATGCTAAAGATTTTTGGGAGACTTTAAAAACAGTGTATGGAAACACTACTAACTTCATGAGAATTTTTGAGGTAACGAAAGCTTTGAATGATCTTAGACAGGAGGATGTTGATTTCACAAAAACTATGGATCCTTCAGAGCATTGTGGGCAGAGCTAGAGATGCTTATGCCTGCTATAGTCGATATAATCACTCTCCATGAAAGGAGTGAACAAGATAAGTTGTTTGGACTGATCTTGACTTTAAACACCAACTATATTGACTTGATTAAGCACATTCTTAGGAAGGAAAAACTATCTAGCTTAGAGGATGTCTGCGCTAAGATTCAGAAGGAGCAAGGTTCTCATGAATTGTTTGGCCACAAAGAAGACTTGGTGGTGGCCCACAAAAGCTTCTTCAAACCGGCTGAATCCAAGATGAAGCGGTCTGTATGTGATCACTGCAAGAAAACTGGCCACACTAAAAAGGAATGTTGGGTCCTTCATCATGAGTTGAAGCCGAGCTGGTTCATTGACAGGTCTAAGCCTTCACCAACAAACGGCCCCGGCCCCTCACCAGCCATTCATACCGTCGCCTCTCCTATGCCTTATAATCTGGCTCAAGGACATATGACCACAAATACTCTACTTACTCCATCTGAGTTTGTCAAGAAATCAGAGTTGGAAGATCTCTTCAAACTCTTTAGCTATGGTAGTGTGTTGGGTAAATCTCTTCATGCTTCTTTTCAAACATCTATTGCTTATAAGACTTTGATTGTTGATTATGGAGCTTCTCATCATTTTATAAGTGATTTAGGTTTACTATAAAACTTAGAACTTGCCTTAGGTAGTGTGGTAATAACTAATAGAATCAATGTGCCAATTAAAGGAATTGGAAATCTTAAATTGATTGATAAAGAATCTAAAGCCTTTTATATGACATCTTTCTCATATAACTTGTTGTCTATTAAAAGAGATACAACTGATCTTAATTGTCAAGCTATCATTGGTTCGAATGATTTTTACATTCAGGATATCGAAACAAGTAGGAAATTTGGACAAAGAACAACAAAGAATGACTTGTATGTGTTTGAAGACTTGTCCATGCATTTGACCTTTGAACCATGTGCTAATAGTGTAGATATCAATGTGAAATCTGATCTTTGGCATGCTAGACTTGGTCATCCTCATCCTAGAGCTTTAGAGTTAACAATTCCTGGAATAAAAATTGCAACATGCAATATGTGAAGCATGTATTCTAGGAAAACATTGTAAAAATGTGTTTGAGAAATCTAATCACATATATGAAAATTGTTTTGATTTGGTGCATTTTGGTATTTGGACCTCTCGTTTTGCTTCTAGAGAAAACCACAAGTACTTTGTTACTTTCACTGATGAAAAGTCTAAATATACTTGGGTCACATTGCTTAGTTCAAAGGATAGAGTGTTAGAGGCTTTTATTAATTTCCGAACACATGTGACAAACCAATACAATGCCAAGATTAAGTGTTTTAGGTCAGATAATGGAGGAGAATACACTATCATCAAGTTCCAGCAACACTTACTCAAGAATGGCATCACACATCAAACAAGCTGTCCATACACTCCACAACACAAATGGAATGGCTGAAAGGAAGAATAGGCATTTGATGGAATTGGTCAGGTCCATGATGTTTCACAAGAAAGTTTCCCAACGTTTTTGGGGAGATGCCTTGGTGACAGCATGCTACTTATTCAATAGAATTCCAACCAAACTTCTAGATGATTTGTCTTCATTTGAGGTATTGAATAAAACAAAACCTAATATTAAACATCTAAGAGTATTTGGATGTATTTGTTTTGTTTTGGTATCAGGTGCACAAAGGAACAAGTTGGAACCAAAGAGTACTAAGAAAATGTTCATTGGATACTCTACTACACAAAAGGGATACAAATGTTCTAATTCAGAGACTAGAAGAGTCTTAATATCCAGGGATGTCAAATTTCAAGAGTCGAAAAGCTTCTATGAAGATTTCTCAACCAGCACAATTGACCAAGCTGAAAATCTTAGAAAGATCCTAGAAAAAATTGGCATAGTTTCACCTAAGAAACCAGCTCTTCCTCAACTAAAGACCTTGCCATGTCCAACATGGCATGAACCGCGCCACCATGCCCGGAACGATCCAAGCTCTCCACGGCCTTATCCAAGCTCACCACGGCTTGAACCGCATCTATCTCCCCAGCCCAAACCAGGCTCTTGGCATGAACTGGCTCAAAGCACTTCTGATTCACTTGGTATTCATCCTCTTTATCATGAGGGGGGGGGGAGAAACATCTACACATGATCAAGATGTATCTCAAGGAGAAATACTAGTTTCAGTTTCAAAGAAACAAAGGGATGATCAGCCTAATCTAGTTCAAGCTTTGGAAAAAGAAGATGATACAAGTCAAGGGGAACCGGCTGTTGTACTTAGAAGAAGCACAAGACAGAGATTTCCACCTAAATTCCACTACAATAACAATGCTGTAGTTCACCATTATTAGGGGGTATGTAATCTAGTTCATAGACTTGACTGCATTCACTCTAAGTCTTGATAAAGAGCAGATTCCAAAGAGCTATGAGGAAGCAATGGAGATAAAGGAGTGGAGAGAAGAAATTCAATCTGAAAGACAAGCTATGGAAAAGAACCAAACGTATGCACCAGCCACTCTACCAAAAGAAAAAAAGGCTGTAAGTTCTAAATGGATATTCACCATTAAGTATAAAAGTAATTGTGAGATAGATAGGTACAAAGCTAGGTTGGTGGCTTGAGGATTCACACAGACTTATGGTGAAGATTATAGGGATACTTTTGCAACTGTAGCTAAATCACAATCTGTTAATGTTGTTCTATCCCTTGCTACTAACCTTGATTGAGAATTATGGCAAATGGATGTTAAGAATGCATTCTTACAAGGTGAGCTATAAGAAGAGGTGTACATACACCACCACCAGGTCTAGATGATCAAGTTGGTGACGGCAATACACTGAGACTAAGAAAGGCTATCTATGGTTTAAAGCAATCACCTAGAGTTTGGTACCATAAGTTGAATGTGTCCTTAAGGGACAGATACTTCAAAAGGTCAGAAGTTGAACGCACTCTCTTTACACTTCAGAGTAAGGAATGTATTGTGGTTATACTCATTTATGTGGATGACATAATCATATCAGGGAGTGATAAAGTAGGCATTAAATATACTAAATAGTATTTAAATAGTGTTTTTGATATTAAGGATCTAGGTGAATTTAAATACTTCTTAGTAATGGAAGTGTGTGGGTTTAAGGAAGGTTTTTTCTTATCTCAGAAAAAATATATCGTGAATTTAATAAAATCTACAGGAATGATGGAAGTTAAACCAGCTAAGACACTCCTAGAAGAAGGTTACAAGGTTGGACCTAAGGGGAGCTAGGAAATGACAAATTTTATGATGCAAAGCAGTACAGAAAAGTGGTTGGTAAGCTCATATATTTAACCATCACTAGAGATGACTTATGTTTTGATGTGAATCATGTGTTTCAACATATGCAAGACCCAAAGACAATGCATTGGGACATGATCATGAGCATTTTAAGATATTTGAAAGGCACTCATGAACAAGGTATATGGATGGGTTGCAATGGAAACACATAAATAGTAGGTAATTATGATGCAGATTGGGCAGGAGACCAAGAAGATAGGAGAAGCACAGACGGCTATTGTACCTTCATAGGAGGTAACCTTGTGACTTGGAAGACCAAGAAGCAAAATATTGTATCTTGTTTTAGTGCAGAAGCTGAGTACATGGTCATGAGGAAATTTACCACAAAATGCATCTGACTAAAGCAACTTCTCTTTGACATACTTGGCGTGAGCTTTGAGTCTCCTATCACTGTCCATTGTGACAATCAAGCAGATATACATATTGCTTCTAACTCTATGTTTCATGAAAGAACCAAGCATATTGAGGTAGATTGCCATAAGGTGAGAGAAGCTATTGGAAATGGAACCATCTTACCTTGCTAGACAAGGAATGAAGATCAACTAGCTGATGTGTTTACCAAGGCTATAACACTGAAGACTGGCAGCTCTATCTACCCAAGGCTTGGCCTCATGTCCATTTCACAACACTGATCCTGATGATGGAATGTCATACTCTTTTTCCCTAGAAAATGTTTTGTCCCAATTGGGTTTTCCTTCTTTAGGTTTTTAATGAGGTAATGCTGCATGGTTGCAAGCTTAGGCATTCTCCATGATTTAAGCTTGAGGGGGAGTGTTGGAATGAAGACGAATGATGAAGACAAAGAGAAGAAATGAAGAAAGTGTGTCTTAGACTGTAAAGGAGAATGGACTGTTGTGCCATCAACAATATCACGATCAAGTATTGGTATCTGATCCCGAGGCTCGACGACTTGCTCTATGAACTAAGCGGCACCACCATCTTTTCCAAGATTGATCTGAAGAGTAGCTATCACCAAGTCCGGATGCACAATGATGACGAGTGGAAAACTGCCTTCAAAACCAAACAAGGCCTATACGAGTGGCTTGTCATGCCATTTGGGCTATCCAACGCCTCGAGCCCGTTTATGCGTCTAATGAACCACATTTTTATGTCATACATCAGTAAGTTTGTGGTTGTATATTTTAATGATATTCTTATTTACAACACTTTTTACTCTGGTCATGTGTCACATCATGAGCTCGTTATGCGGACACTTCAAGCGGAAAAGTTATACGCTAACATCACAAGAAAACACACAATTTCTGATGGAAGAAACTGTTGGAATGAAGAAGAATGATGAAGACAAAGAGAAGAAATAAAGAAAGTGTGCCTTAGACTCTAAAGGAGAATGTGCCATGTGTTTAAGCTACCAAAGGGAATGACTTAGGTTTCTTTATTATGAGAAATAAAGAAAGTGTGCCTTAGCCAAACATGTATTAGGCTATCTTAGTATCCAAACAAGCATAGACTCGATTAGTATAAATAGCTATCTCTCTTCCTTTGTAAGCAAGAAATTCATTTTTCTCATTTTCTCAATAATATTCATTCTCACTTTTCTCTCTAATCTCTCTCTCTCTCAATCTCCAAATCTCTAAATCTCTTAATCTCATAATCTTTCAGAAACTGTCAAAAAGCCGTTGTAATACTACGAATCCGATGGCTTCACGGCGGGATAAATCCGTCGGAACTATAGGTTCGAAAATTTTACAACCGTTGAAAATCATTCAATAACTTTTCGACAAATTTTTGACCGAAATAGCTTACCATCAGAATCAATATTCCATCGGCAATCCTTTGGAAATACAAACCATCAGAGATCCATCGCAATGTATCTAACGACTTTCCGACAGAAAGCTTACCGACATAATTTTGACAGACACAAATATCCATCGGAAACAAACTCTGTCAAAAATGCTTTCGCAATAGTCTCCGTTGAAAAGCCGTCAGACTCAAGTCGTCTCAAACCGGTCAAAAATTGTACTGACAGTTTTCCGATGGCGTTCTAAACCGACGGATTTCCAATGGATATTGGAAATTATTTTTTTTTTAAATTTTAATAATATTTTAAATTTATTTTAAAGATTTTCTAAATAAATAATCATAAAATATTTAGAAATTACTAATTAAATAAAATTAACATAGATTAAAATGTTTAACGAAAATATTAAAAAATAAATTGTTCAAGATTTAATTTCAAAAAAAAAAAATCACGGAGGAGTTTGATAAAAGTTAAAAAACAAAAACACGTTAATCTTCTCTTCCATGACCCATAAACGATTCAAATCCTCTTCTCGTTGTTTTTCAAGCGTTTTAACTCGTTCTCGAAGCTCACGGTTTTCTTCTTGAAGTTTGGACCTACCAAAATTGCCTTATATTGGGAATAATGATGAAGAAGAAGCTGAACACTCTTTAGATAATCCGTAAAGACGACATTTGTTTTTCGGAGTTGCATTCAATATAAAATAAAATATATATTTAAAATATAGTAAATAATTAAGATAAAAAATATAAAGAAATTTAAACGCTACTAACCTCGTACGTGAATCCATTCAGCTTCTCCAAAGGAACGTCGGTGAATATAGGAGTTTCGTCGTCTGTTTGTTGGGTTTGAAGAAACTCTTCACCGATTCTCCTCACTTTCTGCAAGATCTCACGAGCAACTAGATCATCAATTTGACCTGTTTTTGTTGTTGGTGTGAGCATCTTCGGGAAAACGACCAAGACTATTTTGAGTATGCTTTTTTATACCTAAATTTTGACACCATGAATTTTTCAACCTTAATCATTCTATTTTTAAAATTTCAAACTTGAACTATATGATATTAGCTGATTCATACATACCTATTAACGACGTTATACGTCCGTTTAATCTTGCTGACTCACTCGCCTACGTGTCCAAAACGGCGTCGTTTTGGTTATATGAAAAATATTATTCAAAATAGTTCAGGTAGATTCTAACCATATATTTAAGATTTATATTTAAAATTGTGAATACATTTTATTTAATTATTAGATAAGGATATTAAACAGATATAAATTTTTCTTTTTGAAATTAAAATTAATAACTTATATAACTATAATTTAAATATTTAAAATTAATATTAAAATATACGTTAAATAATCATAAATAATATTGTATAACTCGTATTAAAATAATCAGAGAAACTTATAAAAATAATTAAAAAGTTGAAAATAAATTTAAAATTCCTGAAAAATAAAATCTTTAGATAAATAAAAATATTTTCGAAAATCTTAAAATAAATATAATATATAAATAAATAAATTAGTATAATATACTCTATGGAAAAATCAAAATAACATTAAAAATAATATTTAATAAGAATATCTAAGAATATTTAATAAAAATATTTAGATATTCTTATTAAATATTCTTTTTAATGTAAATATGTTTTTAATTGTGAAATATAAATAGTTTGATTTTTAATAGAGTATTTTATACTAATTTATTTATATATTATATTTATTTTAAGATTTGTTTTGAAAGTATTTGTATTTATCTAAAGATTTTATTTTTCAGGAATTTTAAATTTATTTTCAACATTTTAGTTATTTTTATAGGTTTCTCTGATTATTTTAATACGAGTTATAAAATATTATTTTCGATTATTTAACGTATATTTTAATATTAATTTTAAATATTTAAATTATAATTATATAAGTTAATAATTTTAATTTCAAAAAAAAAATTTATATCTGTCTAATATCCTAATCTAATAATTAAATATTAAAATTTTAAATATAAACCATAAATATATGGCCAAAATCTACATGAACTATTTTGAATAATATTTTTCATACGTCCAAAACGACGTCGTTTTGGACACGTAGGCGGGTAGTCAGCAAGATTAAACGGATGTATAACGTCGTTAACAGGTATGTATGAATCAGCTAAATATCATATAGTTCAAGTTTGAAATTAAAAAATAGAATGATTAAGGTTGAAAAATGCATGGTGTCAAAATTTAGGTATAAAAAGCGTACTCAAAATAGTCCAGGTTAATTTTGGCCGTTTTCCCGAGCATCTTCTATCAGCCGAATTAGAAAAGAAGGTTCCCTGTCGATCTAAAACTGTCAACAAAAGTAAACGCATTAAGTTAACAAATAAATAATTATAATATTAATTAATTAGATACTTACAAGTTGTTTGAACCGGGAAGCTTTGGTCGTCGCTCAAAGATAATGGATTACCATTTCTTTTCCCTTACGGTCACTCTTGCGGTTACTCAAATTAGTCAAGGATATGACTTATATTATCGGCGTCCTCCATTAGGCGATGAGAGAAGACCATAGGTCAGGATTTCTGGTCATATCCTTGGACACTTTATCGTGCTTCCCCTTATCCAACCACTCGTTCATCTTTATCGAGTATCAGGTTGCTGCTTTAGTGTTGAATTTCCATATAACGATGGATGTGATTTTTGCATCACAAGTGAACTCTTGCTGTTTAAAAAATATACTAGTTAATATTTAAAACAAAAATAACATAATATAAATAATAAAAATAATACAATATAATTTGCAATTACTAATTTTACTTACCCCAAATTGCCGAAACCAAATATCTTGTTCGTCTTTCGGCATGTCGAAATAAGCTGGATAAAGACGTATCAGCATGTCAATAAACATTATGTTGATTGCTTTCGTGATCCCATTGCTAGATTTATTAAACCTAAATAATTTAATAAAATAATTTAATAAAACATGAAAATTATTAGAACCAAATTTAAAACTGAAAAATAGTAAAATAATTTGTAAATAATCTTACCAAGTCGTTCCCAGCATACAGTGAGAATCTAGTCTCTTCAACCAGTCGCAACCCGTTTATGACACAAAATTTTCAATGTTCATAATGATCGGAGCTGACTGTCACGGGCTTGATTTGTCATGGGCTTGATTTTATAGGATCAAACCGTGCGGCTCTAGACTTATTTGGGTTTAGAAAAACGGTCTAGGCAGCCTAACTCTCAAAGAGTACTTAGAAAAAAAAACTCAGAAAACAAGAAGAAAATGATCTCAATATCTCATATATTGATAAGAATGTTGGATGGTTACAAATGAGGGATCTCACCCCTATTTATACAAAAACACCTCCATAATGGATGATGGAGATTAATCTAATCCAACGACTATAACAAAGATACTCATAAGTATGGGCGGATTCTTAAGGATCCCAGACGGATCTTTAAGAATTAAAGGCGAATTCTTAGGGAATGGGATTTGGTGAAAAATCTTTCATACAATGAACCTGGACGGTTTGTTCTTGTTGCAGGCTGGAAGTCCTTGTTTAGGCTCAAGGACATCTTGAATGTCTGGCCCGTGACGGTGGTTGTATCTCCCTGTCAGTGGGTATCTGTGAAAAAGTAGAACCACATTGCCGATATTGAAGGTTGTCCTCCTGGGATTGTAGAAACTCAATGTAATTCTAGGAAAAAAAAATAATAAAGTATACAAGTATAAACGTAAAAAATCAAAGAAAACACAGATTAAAATTAGAATTTTAAATCAAAACTTACAATTTACTAAAATACCTAAATTTTTAAAAATTATAAATTAGAAGGAAAATATTTTTTGAGGAAAATTATAATATTTGAAAAAATTATAATTTCCTAAAATTTCAACAATAAAAAAAAATTTGCTAAATTTTCAAATATTATGAATAACATTTTACAAAATATTTTTAATAATTAAAAAATTTATTCAAATTTATAAAATGTCAGAAAATCACAATTTCAACAATTACAAAAATTTACTAAAATTTCAAATATTTCACGAACTAATTTTCATAATTTCAAAATTTATTAAAATTTTAAAATGTAAGAAAAATCATAATTTCAACAATAAACCAAAATTTGCTAAAATTTCAAATATTATTTCTAATATTCCACAAACTATTTCTAATAATTTTAAAATTTATTAAAATTTTTAAAATTTCTAAAAAATTATAATTTCAACAATTACAAAAATTTGATAATTTTTAAAATATATTAAAATTTATTGAAATTCAAAAAATCATAATTTTGCAAGAACTCAAATTTTCTTCAAATTTAAATTGTTTACAAAAAATTAAAATTAACCCTCTAACTAATAAAATTAATATTTAAGTATAATTATTTAATTTGCTATAATTACTTTATTTTTCTAAAATCTACCACATACAATTTATCTAATTTCTAACAAATTTTGGAATTTCTAATTATTTCATTGACCTATTTTTCCGTAACATATTAGATACATAATTAAAAAAAAATTGGCAATACGGATTTACATGTCTGAGGATGAAGAGGAGATGTGTGGTGGAGGCGGAAGAGCAGGAGGCGACCACTTCCGCGGTGGAGGCGGAGGAGCAAGAGGCAGCTGATGGAAGGGGTGGAGGCTGAGGAGGCGGAACAGGAGGAGACGACTGGTGGAGGCAGTGGAGGCAGAGGAGCAGGAGGCGGCTGATGGAGGCGGTGGAGGCTGAGTGGTACAATCTCGATCAACCTTAATTTTAAGTTTTTGAAGATCAACCATGAATCAACCAACCAAGATTATTTTTCTCAACTAGCTAGATATTATGGAGATTCTGGTAGTGCCAAAACTCAATTGGTTCATATTGAATCAAGAGATGGTCGAATTTTCCTTCTGTTGGACCATAGAGAGCTAGTTCGACCACCCGAGCAAGTTCAAGAGGCTATACTTGTTTTTGATTATCCAAGGAACGTCTTAGCTCATCCACATACAAGAGATAAAGCTCAAAAGGCCCAGGAAGACACCAAGGACGAGCTGGGCCTACTCAAGGATAAGCCCAACAAGATGAGAGTTGAGCAGGGCCCATATTGGCCCATAAAGCTGAAGGATCGGCCACCATGGGCTCTTATGGATGGGTATGGACGTGGTCCAAGTAGAAAAATAAGATTAAAAATAAACCAGCCTGTTGGTTTAATGTGTTTTGGTTTATAATTAGTCATTAAAATTAAACCAGAGAGTTAGTTAGAGTAGATTAGATAAGATATATCATTCTGGTATAATCTTGTTAGGATTAGATAAGTTAGTTAGGATATAATAGATTAGATATATTATTCTGATATATTCTTTTAGGATTAGATTAGTTAGTTAGGATATTATTTAGATAGGAATAAAGTAGTTAGGATATTATTCTGTAGATTAATTTAGATAGGATTATCTGCCTATAAAAAGGCTTCACTTCCCCATTGTAAACACACATCGAATTTTATAAACAATCTTAAAGCTATTTTGCTTCTTGCTTTCTCTGTTCAGCCTAAGAACATTGACCCTTGATCACTAAAGAGTAGAGTAATCTACTGTGATATTCCATAGCTCTTTGCAGGGTGATCCTGTGCTAGTGGAATCAAACCCCTTCATCATTCACATCAATTGGAGAATTAGTAACCTCCAATTAAACCCCTAATCACCGCCATCAATCACTTACCTACAAGGGAAGCTAGTAGCTCCCTTCCATTCAAATCATCAATCTGCTGCCTAAGGAGAGCTAGTAGCCTCCTTCCATACCTCTTAATCATCATCCTACCTGCCTTCAAGTCGATCCTCAGGTTTAGAACAACCAGGGCCGCACCAAGTGGTATCAGAGCCTCTTGAAGGTTAGGGTTTGTGAAATCACTTTGATTTCAAAACCACCATCAATTTCTTTTCAATTTTTAAGTTTCATAAACAAATTCTTATCTTTCTATCTTTTGTAAGTCAGCTGAGCCTTTTCTGAATTACAAAATGATCTAAAAAAAAGAACTGCAAAAAAAAAAAAAAAATTCAAAAAAAAAAAAAAAAAAAAAAAAAAAATCTTGCAATCTTTCTATCTTAAGTTTCAGTAGGTTTAGCTCTAGATCTTAGGTGATTGGGCTTTGATCTATTTTGAACTTGTTGGAATAATCTATCCTAGATTCATAATCTATTCATCATATATCCAGCAAATCTACCATGTATTCTTTTGGGAACAAAAGAAAATATGGAGAGAAGGCAAAACAACAAGCAACAAGGGAAAGAGTTGCACCTACCCAAACTGTGATCCTGACTGAGAAGCAATTAGAGGATCTAACAGATCTGATCTACAATCAAATGAGAGAAAAAAAATTCCACAAGCCAAGGTGGGAAGCGTCTGATCTAAAACCAGTAAGTCCAAAGAAGCAAGTCAACAACAGAGGTCGATCCCTACTATTTTCAGAAAATAGAAAAGATCCTGAAGTATACTTGCAATGGGAAAGCGATATGGAAAAGTGGCTACAATTCAACAAAATTCCCAAGGAACTGGAGTTATCACAAGTGGTCTCAGCATTCACAGGAAAAGCTCATGAATGGTGGTTAAAGGAAAACCCTCCAACTATCTACAAGGATTCAGTGCTAGATTGGAGAGGTCTTAAGGCACGGATGCATGAAGAATTTGTAGAGCAGTACCAATCCACCCCAACCAGAGTGACGTCTATATCACCATCAGCTAAGGAGCTCAAAATAAATAAACATAAAGAAGATACAGAAGATTCCATCTTGCAGACTATCAACAAACCCAAACAAGACATACAACCAATCAACGGATCATACAAACCAGACCCAGAGGAATTAAGCAAAAAATCGACTTGTTACAGAAGCTCAACTCATCAAGAAATCACTGAAAAAAAGAATTGGATCAAAATCTATTCAGATGAAGGAGATATTCAACTTCCAAGTCAGCAAACGACCACTGAATCCGAAGGACATAATCGTTTACTTATTGAAGGACCCCAAGAGAACAAGGATGAACCAAGTTATGAACCAATTTTTTTTGGAAACCTAACCCTTCATAGGAGCCTGTCGAATTGGATTCATGTCCAAATTCCTTATGGTTTAAAAGTTATTCAACTTCTAAACCAGGAGATGCTTGGTTTGCCCTGTTTGCAAGCTCACAGATTCAACCACTTACAAACCAAAATTTGGCGACCAGGAGAGGAATATAATCATTCTGGAGACATATCTGATCATCCAGGAGCATTATCCATCATCTTAGAGGGCTCGGATTTGAGGACAAATCCTTTTAAAGGAGGAGGGGATGGTGCGATCTCGATCAACCTTAATTTTAAGTTTTTGAAGATCAACCATGAATCAACCAACCAAGATTATTTTTCTCAACTAGCTAGATATTATGGAGATTCTGGTAGTGACAAAACTCAATTGGTTCATATTGAATCAAGAGATGGTCGAATTTTCCTTCTGTTGGACCATAGAGAGCTAGTTCGACCACCCGAGCAAGTTCAAGAGGCTATACTTGTTTTTGATGATCCAAGGAACGTCTTAGCTCATCCACATACAAGAGATAAGGCTCAAAAGGCCCAGGAAGACACCAAGGACGAGCTGGGCCTACTCAACGATAAGCCCAACAAGATGAGAGTTGAGCAGGGCCCATATTGGCCCATAAAGCTGAAGGATCGGCCACCATGGGCTCTTATGGATGGGTATGGACGTGGTCCAAGTAGAAAAATAAGATTAAAAATAAACCAGCCTGTTGGTTTAATGTGTTTTGGTTTATAATTAGTCATTAAAATTAAACCAGAGAGTTAGTTAGAGTAGATTAGATAAGATATATCATTCTGGTATAATCTTGTTAGGATTAGATAAGTTAGTTAGGATATAATAGATTAGATATATTATTCTGATATATTCTTTTAGGATTAGATTAGTTAGTTAGGATATTATTTAGATAGGAATAAAGTAGTTAGGATATTATTCTGTAGATTAATTTAGATAGGATTATCTGCCTATAAAAAGGCTTCACTTCCCCATTGTAAACACACATCGAATTTTATAAACAATCTTAAAGCTATTTTGCTTCTTGCTTTCTCTGTTCAGCCTAAGAACATTGACCCTTGATCACTAAAGAGTAGAGTAATCTACTGTGATATTCCATAGCTCTTTGCAGGGTGATCCTGTGCTAGTGGAATCAAACCCCTTCATCATTCACATCAATTGGAGAGTTAGTAACCTCCAATTAAACCCCTAATCACCGCCATCAATCACTTACCTACAAGGGAAGCTAGTAGCTCCCTTCCATTCAAATCATCAATCCGCTGCCTAAGGAGAGCTAGTAGCCTCCTTCCATACCTCTTAATCATCATCCTACCTGCCTTCAAGTCGATCCTCAGGTTTAGAACAACCAGGGGCGCACCACTGAGTAGGCAGAGGAGGAGGAGATGACCGGTGGAGGCGGAGGCTGAGGTGTTACAGGCGGAGGCGTCCCTCCAAGACCGAACACGCGTGGATGCTGTCATAGGATGATAATTTACAAACTGAATGGATTGAGAATATTGGGTTATTTTGAGAGTATTCTGATGGATGTGCTTGTTTGCCCTAATCCATTGGAAATCTGTCGGTTTTTTTTGGATAGTATCGACAGAATTCCAACGAATTAGGACGAACACGTAAAATCAGAAATTAGGTTCTGTCGGTTTTCCTTCGGAGAGTGCTGTTACTGACGAAATGTTTTTGGTGTTATAAAATTGTGAATTTTTCCGACGAGAGTCCGACAGATACCGAGTTCTGTTGGTATCCCATCAAAAATTGTGGTTACGTTTAAAAATGTTTTTGTTTTAGTGTATCAATTTTTTTGAGTTATTTCTTTTTATTTTTCTGAAATTGGCAATTTGGTCATGAAGATTTTTGCAAATATTATTTTTAACAAGTCTTTTACACGAAATCGAAAAAGTTGACATGAAAATTGTTAAACAAAAATTCTGTGGTCTTATATGAAAATATTATAAACTTATATTATCAAATGCTCGTTATAGTTTTAGATACAGTCTTCAAAACCGCTTTACAATTTAATATTCAGAATATTTAGATGAACCTTCCGAAGGTCTTGAGTCAGAACCATCATCAAAATTCATAATGAAATTTCTCTTATTCTGAATGGACTTGGTCATCACCGATCTGTGTAGAATCGACAACAAGTTGTATGTCATCTTTTTTATCAAGCTCGACATGACTGCTTTGTGATAGTTGTAGAGCATCGTGATCTGACACTCCATAAATCCTTTCTATTGGGTTAACTATATTTATTGTTATCTAAAGATCTAAACGATAAATAGTTAGAAAATGTTGAATGTAGCAGATCTATACAAAATGAACTTATTTGTTAGCACATATAAATAAGGTAAAATATGATCAAGAATCATAGTTTGACTACACGTTACCTGGTCTATTTATGATACAAGGATGCATGGATCGTATTTAAACAGTCTACAACTTGGATGTATCGCAATAACGGTAAATTGGTCAATGCAGACACCATAACCAACAAATTGATCATACCAGTCGCACATAAAGACAGTATATCTCAAGTCTAACATGTTTAGATAGCGGACTTCCAATATTTCATTAATAACACAGTAGTACACTAATTCACCTGATTTTGCTGAAACATCATAGTCCGACGTTGGACTGGTTCTTCCCTCCTCTTGGATCCTAAATGCATATACCATAGTGAAAAACCTCGGGTATGAAGTTGCAGTAGTGTTTTGACTATTAGCAAATTCTACCAACCATGTTGGGAGACTATCACCATTTTGTATATCTTCTGAAAGATGTTCATGCATAAGCAACAACAAGTTACATACCAGTGTACACGTAAATAACAAGCTGATTACTACTTATGTAATATTTCAACTAAGATGGAAAATCTCTTTTTTTTATACCCTAAAGGACTGTGTCGTTTATGCCAGGATAATAGTTTGGTACTACCACCATGTAAATATTGTACAATACTCAAATAGTAGATAAGAAAAATTATTAATAAACAAATGATGTAAATGCAAGTAAATAAAAATTTCATACCTTTCATATTCGAGAATATCTTCACAATTTGTAAGGATATATTTATTCAAATGTGTCGCTTCTTGGGCGGATAGTTTTTGTTTTTTTTCCTTTTCCACTTGCTCGACCAATTTGAGAAAATAACTCAGGTACATATATAGGATAAATCGCTTTCTCACCTCTACCATCATGTCTCGCAAAAAGCGTATACTTTTAGTGTGAACTTCTGATGGGAAATAATATTCGATAAAGTGTGAAATTTCTTCACTTAGGCTTTGTGTCGCACTAGATCCTTCAACTTTGCTCAAATTTTTTAACTTTTTTTTAGATGGGAGGTGAACAGAAAGATATTCCATAACATTAAAAAAGACAAAAGAAATATCTTCTCCATATTACACAGGATGACTAGGATATTGGCTTCCAAATTGCGGATTTCCTGAACTGTAAGTTTTCTTGAGCAAATATCTTGAAAAAATGTCTCAACTCCTAAAATATAAATAATAATAATATTAATTTTTATGTTTAATATATAATAATTGGTTAAATTTTATTAAAAGGAAAAATACCTGCAATTTCTTGGTGGACATCATTTGGGAGAAGGTAAGCGAAGGCGAATAGAACAAGATGCTGCATAACAACATGACAATCATGACTCTTCATTCCAATGAATTTTCCCTCAACTAAATTAACGTATTTCTGTAGGTTAGATGTGTATCGGTTAGTAAATTTTACTTCTTTCTGAATCACCATAAAACACAGCTTTCTTGGCAGTCTTTAACTGATATGCAGGCATCGAATATCTTCCATTTGGGTTTACATGTAGAGATTGACGATAACAAAGCAAGGGCAAGTATAATATGGGCTTCAAATTTTCTTTTGTCTTTCCTTTCACGTTTAAAACTGTATTCATTATGTTGTTAAAAAAGTTTTTTTCCACATGCATGACATCAATACAATGCCTCAAAAGATTATTTTCCAAATAAGAAAAATCTGAAAAAATACTCTTCTTATGCCAGTTATGAAGTTCACAAAAGCCATCAACAGGCTCATGACCATTACCTCCAAAAGTAAGGAGTTCGCTCAGCACCAAAATCTCAAAATTGTTCCAGTATAGTTTGACCAACAATCTTAGGATGGCCCATCAAAGACTTGTTTATATGTCATAAAATGTGTTTTTGACCAACGGTAAGGATGAACTGTTGGTAAAAACCTATGATGGCAATCAAACCAAGACGCCTTCCTCTCTTGGTATAATTAAAACGCGTGCGGTTATACCAAGACGCCTTCCTGTCTTGGTATAACATACCATAAGCTGAAAAATCACTTATCGTCCACATGAGAACCGCATGCGTCAAAATTTTGCTTTGATGACACATCAAAAGCATTAACACCATGTTTTACAAAATTTGTAACTCATAGATCAATGGTTGCATAAATATATTGAGTGACCTTCTTGAATTATATGGTCCGGGAACTAGAATATATAGAAACAAAAACTCTCTACGCATGAACATAGTTAGTGGCAAATTGTAAGGTGTTACAATTTCAGGTCACAATGAATATTGTCTTTCATGCTTTCCGAATGGGTTGAGACCATCAGTACATAACCCAAAGTACATATTTCGATGCTCATAAGCAAAATATGGATATAGTGATTGAAAATATTTCCACGCTTCAGCATCTGAAAGATGTGTAATCTCTGCGTCTTGACGATGCTCTGCATGCCATCTCATTGTCTCACCGGTACGTTGAGATTGATATAACCTCTTCAACCTATTCGTTAATGGTAAATACCACATCTTTTTAAATAAATGGAAACTCTACCATTCGTTTCCTGAAACCGCGGATGACGGCAGAATCGTCAAATTTTAAGGTTTTCATCTTCTCTCAATTATCATGCAGTTGTCAATGTACACATCTATAATCTGATACGGCAAATCTAGACCAGCCACAAATTTTTAATCTTGCAAATAGAACATGGATATTTGATCTTACCAATTTTTTTCCCTGCATGATTTCTCCCGACCAAATCTATGAACTCGCATATACCTCTTGCATAATCATCTTTCAATAGGTTGGACTCCTCTTCCATCACTAGCTCGTCCATCCAAGAACAAAAATATCTACTCATCTTAGCTCAATGTTTCGACTTTTTAAAAAATGTAGTTAATCTCTCGAAAGTTGCAAACATATTTATAATGAAAACGGCCGTCAGAAATCCATCTGAAATCCGTCGGAAATCACCAACCAATCGGAACATCTGACGTTAAGGGACTCGCGATGCTGCTAAAGTCTTTTAACGATAGTTTGTAAAAGACTTAAGAATTGCGAGTCCTTTGATGGCTATAGTCAAGATGTACCAGGACTTAAAGTGGGGAGAAAAGCAGGAATACGTCTTCAACCTCTTCAAGGAACGACTCACGAGCACCCCGATACTATCTTTACCAAATTTTTCTAAGACGTTTCAGGTCAAGTACGACGCATCAGGCGTGGGCATAGGAGCCGTTCTGACTCAAGAAGGCCACCCTAAAGCTTATTTTAGCAAGAAGCTGAGTGAAGCCGCCCTGAACTATCCGAACTATGACATGGAGCTGTACGCCTAAGTTGGATCGATGGAAACGTGTAAAAACTATCTGCTGGCAAAGGAGTGTGTCATATACACGGACCATGATGAGGCACCAGACCTTCCGACCGCACCATTGACCCAAGTGGACCAAACCCGAACGAAGCAGCTCCTATCGTACCAGCCGGACCAGTGACCCGAGCCTGCGCCAAAGCCTTAGGATTCAAGATCAATCGGTATGTCGAGGGAAGACTTGAGGTTCTCCCAAGTAGCCCCGAGCCCGGCCTAGGACCGGACCAAGTAATGGACCACAACCTCTTAACCCATTCGTGAGAGATGCTTAATTGTCGGACCTCCAACTCATGCGTCCTTACCATCACCACGGGTTAAGGACGCCAAAGACGCACTAAGGAATTGCACTATTTTCCTTACCTTTGGTTTTGTCCCATTGGGTTTTCCGAAAGAGGTTATAACAAGGCAACACCGTTAGTGTACACTCGGACTTGGGCTAATCCCCACAGGAAGCCCACGGCTTAAAGCCATTTATTTTGTTTCTCTTTATTTTTCTAAGTCTAGGACTTGGGCCCGCGCCAAGCCCATTAAGGCCCGCGGCCCAAGTCAGTCATTTGAACACCTTGTTGTTTTTAGTTTGACTTCCTGTTATTTTCTATAAACTACTTGCTGTTTCTTTAAGGGCAAAAACCCTAAGACTTAGGCCTATATAAGCCAAGTCCTTCTCATGAATAAAATACACATTTTACACAGAAATTAAAAAGACTTGTCCCTTAGTTCCCTGACGGCGCTGCCTTGCTCATTCCAGCTTGTTGTCCACGGCTTCAACCGTTGTTGGTTCGAAGTCAAACTGGTGTATCGCGGTTCTCTCCAACCCCGCGTGGTCCAGCACAATCAACCCCGTTCCCGCGCCTGTCCGGTTGAGCCTCTCCCGTACCTGCACCTCCACCAGTCCGCGATCGAGCCTCTATGGCTTGAACCGGTCAAGCTTCGAACCGTGGAAACCTCCCTTGGTCGTTTCACGCGTCCGTGTCCCACAGCATCTCGTATCAGAGCCTACAAGCTCCTAGTACTCGGTTGTGCCTATCCCCTTTTCCTAGTTTTTTTTGGTTTGTTTGATTGTTTGAACTCTCTGCTTTGATTCGTTTTTCTCTTATACCCTGCAAGGTAAAGAGGCGCCGGATTCAAGTAAAAAAAATACATAAAAACCGCTACCTCAACAATCAGAACCAACCAGGTTCTATCTTTCCTTGTTATTTCATTCGATTTAAGTCAGAAAAAGGAGAATATATAATCGCTTGTTAGGTTGTCTAGATAGTTTGTGAGACTTATTTGTTAAAACCAAAAACTATAAAAAAAAAAAAGAACACACATCACGCTTAAAATCACCCTACTTGCTGCTTGTTGTCGCATTCACTATTGTTTAGGTTGAGTAGTCTGTCCTCGGCTAAGACCGCTTGTGATTGTGCACCTCCCGCTTGTGAGATTGCTGCATAGGGTCCTTGCTAGATTTCACATAAACCTTAGACCGTGAAGCTAGCCCCCGAGTTGTTAGTCTTAGCATAGCGGCTCACCCTTACATCTGCTAGTAGATTGTTCCTCCTAAAGCGGTTTAGAACATCAGGCGGTGCCTAGGTTTGCCGCATCATTTAGCCCTTTTGCCATCTCCCCGTGACCAAATTAGGCAAGGTTCCCTGCCGCCTTAAAACAACTATAGCTGTTTAGGGATAGTTCCTGAAATCATTTAGGAAGTTTCCCTCTTGATAGTAGAGAATAAGCCGGCCTAGGAAAGTTTCCCCCACCCCGCGCTTAAGTTTCCATATTAGAAAAGGAAACAATTGGTTTGGGACAGTCATAATAAGGTCTAGGAATATTTCCACAAAGCCGTTTAGGAAAATTCCCATTTTCAAAACTAGGCAGCAATCTTTTCTTAGAAAAATTTCCAAAAATCAGATTTTTGGCAATAATTGTAGGCCTAAATTGCCATAAAAGCTTTAGTAAAATTTCCAAAAACCAATTTAGGAAATAGTTTAAGTCCAGAAAGCTTCCATAACCCATTTAGTACATATTCCCTTTTCTAGTTTAGGCATGTATCCAAATTAGGATAGTTTCCAATTCTATAGGAAAAAATCTATTTTAGATAAGTTTCCAATTTAGGAAAATTCTATTTTAGGAAAATTTCAAATTTAGGAAAGTTTTATTTTAGGAAAGTTTACAATTTAGGAAAGTTCTATTTTAGGAAAGTTTACAATTTAAGAAAGTTCTATTTTAGGAAGGTTTTTCTAGGAATCCCCTAAAAGTACCCATGTCTAGTGGTTCAGACGCATCAGATCGCCCCTAAGATTCGAATGCAATAATGCAGATGCTGAGCCAGATTACAGCTCAAATGAACACTCTTGCCAACCAAATGGAACGGTTAGAGCAACTTGGTCCTCCCCGATGACCAGAAATCCCGGAAGCCTCCCGTCATGGTGACGAAAGAAACAGAGGAACCACTACGAATAGACAGACCCATTACATCGGTCCGTAAGCCCACGACCCACAAGACGATGAACCACCCGACCTTCCGCCCCGTATCGGTCCCGCCTATCGATACGACCGCGACCCCAGAGCACCCGACCGACCAGTTCCCTACCAACCCCCGGACATGAAACTTAACCCCCATCCTTTGCCGTAAAAGTCGATCAAGAGGCTTATCTGGGCTGGTAACGATGGATGGAAATCCTGTTTGATTACTATCGATACGACGACCCGACACGCATAGCTTTTGCAACAGCGCAGTTCACGGACCACGCCCTGACCTGGTGGGACAGTGAAGTTGCTGAATGAAGGAGGAGCCGATACGGACCCCTGACCTCATGGGACGAACTCGCGTACCTCATGCGGAAACCTTACGTCCCGCCCCAATTCCACCGAGAGCTACAGAGACGTTTTAGACGACTCACCTAGGGCACCAAGACAGTCAGCAAATACTTCGACGAGTTCGAATACCTAAGGAACCGCCTAGAGATCACGGACTCCTTGGAGAGTATTATGGCCCAATTTCTTGATGGGCTCCAAGAAAAGATCGCCCGGAAGATCGAGAGACAGTCATATCACGACCTCGGAGAATTATACCACTTAGCCAACCAAGTGGAACAAGCTAATAAGAGGAAAGCAGCTGGCTACCAACGGCCCAAACCCAACTGGCCCAAGCAGTACAACCAGCCCCCAGGCCCTAACCCCGACCCGCGCGCCACGACCCGACCCCGAAAAGCGTCCCGACCCGCATCTGGACAAGGACAGCCGAGTAAAGCCACCAGAGCCGCCCCCAAGAGTCGCGACATCACATGCTTCAAGTGTAACGGACACGGACCCATGGCTCGAGATTGTCCGAACCAACATGTGATGATTTCAACCCCATCTGATGAGTATGAAACCGCAGACGAAGGCGAAGAAGAGCCATTAGAGGACCCCGACCAAGCAAAGGATGACATCGAGTACCTTGACTCCGGAGAGCTCCTAATATCCGATGAGTCCTCAACACCATAGCTGGCCCTGAAAAAATCGCCCAAAGTGAGAATATTTTCTATACCAAGTGCACTGTGAAGGGCAATGTATGTTCTCTTATTATAGACAGAGGTTCCTGTACCAACGTCGCCAGTGAATATATGGTTGACAAGCTCGGTCTCAAGAGAACCAAACAGCCGCGTCCCTACGGGCTTAGGTGGCTCAGCGACAAAACCGAGATACGCATAACCGACCAGGTGATGGTTCCCTTTAGCGTAGGCCATTACACCGATCAGGTCATATGCGACGTGGTCCCGATGCAAGCTGGCCACCTCCTTTTAGGACGTCCATGGCAGTTTGACAGGAAAACCATGCACAATGGGCGGACTAACCTGTATTCCTTTGTCTGTAACAAGAGCAAGTATAATCTAGCACCGCTCGCCCCACAGCAAGTCCGAGAGATCCAGCTGAAAACGGATCCAGCCAAAGGACCCCGGAAGGAGAACTTCCTCATAAACTCCAGGGTCATTCGTAAGGCAGTAAGTAAGGGAGATACTAACGTCGTCCATATGATTTTTAAGGAGTCCTTTCATGAAGAAATCACCGAGCCGCAGACCCCATCTGAGGTCGCCAAGCTGTTGGAGACCTACGATGGGGTTTTCCCCGCCGAGATACCCCTTGGACTACTTCCGCTCAGAGGAATCGAGCACAACATCGTTTTTATCCCGGGAGCCCAGTTATCCAATCGTCCCGTCTACAGAGTCAACCCAGAGGAAGCTAAGGAGCTCGAACGCCAAGTACGAGAACTCATGGACCAAGGCAATTTCCGAGAAACCCTCAGTCCCTGCACCATTCCCGTACTGTTTGTTCCGAAGAAAGATGGATCGTGGAGGATGTGTGTCGACTGCAGAGAAATCAACAACATAACCATCAAGTACTGGCATCCCATACCACGACTAGACGATATAGTGGATAAGCTGAGTGGAGCCGCCAGCTTCTCTAAGATTGACTTAAAGAACGGCTACCACCAAGTCCGAATGAGAGAGGGCGTGTAATGCCCCGTTCCTTAGGACGACCATACGGCATAGTCGCGGTCGAGAAAGGTCAGTGGTGTTGGTACGGATGGTCGTACCGCGGAATGTAGGGCCGGTCATCCGCTGGAAAATTTGGTCAGAGAATGAGGTGGCGATGATGTGGCGATGATGTGGCATGGCGTGGAATCTGGCTGGTGAATGATGGGGATTTCCACTTAGTCCTTTTTAATTTTTTTAATTAAGTAAGTGGAATTTTGATTAAGTGGGACAGGTGTAGAGATTTAAGGGTGTTAAGAGATTAAGTGGGACAGGTGTGGTGATTTAAGGGTGTTAATGGGTTTAGTGGGACAGGTGTCTTAATTTAGTGAAATTAAACTAATTAGTGGGACAGTTGTCAAGGTAAAGCCATGCATTTTCACCTTATAAATACCCCCCTTGTTACCTTAATCCATGTTTTAGAAATCTGAAGTTTAAAAGCTTTATATTAAGAGAGTTAGAGAGAGAAAGAGGCGCCTGGTGAGAGGCTGTGCAACCGTGAGGAAAGGAGGCCATCCGCGAGTGTCCACAAGCCTGTCCGAGTGTTAGGCCGTTCATCAGTCTGTGTTCTGTGAGTTGGTCTTTTATTTTTCTTCTAAAGCAAGACAGTTGATCCGAGTTTGGTTAGGATATTGGAATTGTTTGCATGATGCATTGCTGTGCATTAATGATCTTGTTTTAATAATGTGTTGAATTTCGTTGGTTGCATGCATATTGAGTTTTAGTTAATTTTCGGTTATGTATCACAATTAGTCGCATGCATGATGAGTTATGGTTGATTTTGATCAAGTGAATCCATTAGTGTACCCTAAATCTAGTTCGGGTCCTATTTGGTCGGTTGTGCATGTTCTTGTTTGATTGTTGCACAGTCAATTAAATAAACGGACCTGGGCCGGATCAAAGGTATTGCGAAGTGGATTCATGGTTAAGTGGTTTCACGGTTAAGTGGTTGTATGGTTATTGTGGGAAGTATGGGGAGTTTGTGACTTAGCTATTCCATGTGCATGCGAGGGATGACTTGCCACCATCCTGTGAGTGACTTGCCAGGCTAAAGCCCATCTTCGTAGGTGCCTTGTAGTCTTGGTGACTAAGGACCTGACCGGGGCAGTGAGTACCGTCCATCTTCGTAGGTGCCTTGTAGCCTGTGTGGCTAAGGACCTGACCGGGACGGGAAGGAATAGGCTAAGGTCACGGCGCGCATGGGTAGATTAGAAGTCAAGTTTGGTTGAGCTGTCTGTTGAGTTATAAGTACATTGGTCTTATCATGATTGATCTTGTTTGAGTTTACTTGCATTATTGCGGAATGGGTTAGATAGTATTTTTTCGACCAGCTCACTCAGCATTAGCTGACCGAACTCGTTCTTGCAGATAAAGGCAAGGTTGTGGAAGGAGGGCGGAACAGTCCAGTGTAGATTTGAAGACCCCTTAGTAGAAAGTATGTTTCTTTTGGACTTGTGTAAATTTCATAGGAAGTATAACGCTTTCGCAAGTGTTGTAGTCGGGTTTTGTAAGAACTTTTAGAAGTATTAATATATAAAATGGAGGTTTTCCGTATATCTTATTAAAGTCTTAGTTAAATTTTAAGTTCTGAATACCTAAGTCCCGGCCGGGGTAACCTCAACAAGGATGTCCGTTCTTGGTCACGGAACCTTGAATGAGATGGAGTTGATTTAATCGGGGTTCGGATCGGGTCTATTCGGGCTTTCGGACTATATTCGGAAGAACGGTCGGACAGGATTTGGGCCTATCGTAACACCTTCGGTCTAGTTGGATCGGGGGCGTTACAAGGTGGTATCAGAGCGTGTTACGATTTATAGGGACTTAACGGTTTTTCTAAAGAAAAGGTTTTTAGGAAGGGGTTTAGGAAACTGGCTGTCCGCCCATCCAGAACGAGTTCGTAACAAGTGTACTGTTTTTTTGCAGATGCCACCGAGTAGGGATCTGAGGGGTAACCGTGGTTCGTATCAAGGGTCTGAAGCTGAAGAGTCAGTGGGGCATATACCTGGTGAGGAAGAGTTTGATGCATAGAATGGGCAAGGGCCGGAGTCAGACTCACTTGAACTGAGAGAGAGCGACGCAGAGTCTAATAACCAGGAGCGTGGTAATCAACCTCATGTGATGGAACAGCTGTGTAATCGTTTGATAGAAGGACTGGAGCGATTACGACAACCTCTATCAAGCACCCCGAGTTATTTAGAAATTGTTACTGCCATGCGGAACCTGGGAACGGAAAAATACAACGGAGGTACAGATCCGTTCAAGGCAGACTCGTGGTTGAGACGCCTAGAAAGTAACTTTAGCACCACTAGATGCCCAGAGACATTCAAGAAGGATGTGGCCGTTTACTACCTAGACCAAGACGCGGCCAACTGGTGGGAGACCCGAGAACGACGACTTGAGTATTGCCAAGCACCAGAAGAAGCATGGGTTCAATTTCGCACCGAGTTTTTGAAGAAATACTTTCCCGCGGAGGCATGGGACCGCCTAGAAACCCAATACGCACAGCTGACGCAAGGCGAAAGAAAAGTTCGTGACAACGAGGCAGAGTTCAATAGGCTTCGCCGTTTTTCCAGATACGGGACTCATGATGAAGAAGCTACAATGTGGAAATTCCTCCATGGACTGCGTCCCGATCTATTCTACAGACTTAGGACCGTATCTTGTCCGGATCTATCAATCCTGATCGAGATGGCCGTTAATATGGAGGAAGCTTTGATGGGTGAACGGAAATATTATGAAAGCATCGCTCAGAGGCAGGAAAGACCGAGGAGAGGAGAACAAGGACGAAGAGGGCGTTATGATCGACCTGCCACTGGTAATACTAGACCAGTCCCGACTTGCTATCGTTGCGGACGGAGTGGTCATACTTCGAATACTTGTGGGATTCCGACCATGAGACCACAAAATACCACGTGTTGGAGTTGTGGGGAGATAGGACATTACTCTGCACAGTGTCCTAAAGGGCAGAACTTCCGGAGACCACCACCAACAGCAATCCAAGAAGGGCCAAAGCATTTGGCTATCGGACCACCACCGGCTCAACAACAACAACAAGCAGGAAGAGTGTACGCGATTGATACGAACCAGGCTGGCCCTTCACGACCCTCTCCCCTGATAGCAGGTACGTTGGGCTATATTCTGGGTAGTTGATCTCTTGCATGAGTGTTTAGGTTTAGGGTTTGGGTGGTTGAGCTCATGCTAATGGCATTCGGGTCGGGCTCGAGTTTTAAGAGATCGATCGTGCATGTTCTTGTTTGATTGTTGCACGGTTGGTCAATTTTAACTGGGGCTTAGACCAGGATGACATGGCTGAGTTAAAGATTGGTCGAGCATGTTCTTGTTTGATTGTTGCATGAGTAGATGAATGAATGAGTTATGATTGAATAGGAACCCTGCGAGTGGGTGATAGCTTGGCCTTTGTTCTGTTCGACTCAGGCGCTACTCATAGTTTTGTCTCGCATGAGGTAGTGCGGACCTTTAAGGGAACTTTTACCATAATACAAGTAGATGTCCCCATTAGGACCCCAGGAACCCAAACCTTGAAAGCTGAGAATAAAATCTTAGATGTCCCCATTAAGATCGACGAAGTGGAATTCCCAGCGGACCTACTGGTAACAGCATTGGATCGACACGAGGTGCTTTTGGGGATGGACTGGCTATCGCGTTACAAGGCTCGGTTAGATTGCGGTAAAGGAAAAATGCATATCAGAAAGGAAGGAGGTGTGAGTATTCAGTTTCGGGGATTCGAGCCTAGTGCCAAGGCAATGTTCTTGTCGGCCTTGCGAATGGAACAAGAATTGCAAGAGGGAGAAGCGTATCTCGTAACCTTGATGGTAAGCGACGAGGGACTGACCCAGGAACCAGAATTATCAGACATCCCAGTGGTTCGGGAGTTCGAGGATGTCTTCAAACCGTTGGAAGGCGTACCACCATCGCGGCCCAACCCGTTTACGATCACGCGGGAACCCGGAGCGACTCCCATTGCTAAAGCACCATACCGGATGGCACCAGCAGAGATGACTGAATTAAAGAAGCAACTGGAAGATTTGATAGAGAAAGGATTTATCAGACCAAGTTCATCGTCATGGGGCGCACCAGTCTTGTTTGTCAAGAAGAAGGACGGGAGTATGAGGCTATGTATTGATTATCGGGGAATCAACAACATAACCATTAAAGACAAGTACCCTCTGCCAAGGATTGATGAATTATTAGACCAACTTCAAGGAGGCAAAGTATTTTCAAAGATCGATTTAGCATCGGGATACCATCAGATACCTATCTCAGAAGCAGACATTCCGAAAACAGCTTTCCGCACACGGTATGGGCAATATGAATTCGTGGTGATGCCGTTTGGATTGACAAACGCCCCAGCCGTATTCATGCGACTCATGAATGAGGTCTTCCGAGAGTATCTAGATAATTTTTTCATCATTTTCATTGATGACATACTTATCTATTCCAAGAATGCGGAAGAACACGAGCAGCATCTACGACTAGTGTTGGGACGACTGCGGGAACAACGATTGTTTGCCAAGTTCAGCAAGTGTAAGTTCTGGAGGAAAGAAATAGGATTCTTAGGTCTTCGAGTATCGGAGCATGGAGTATCTGTAGACCCGGAGAAGATCGCGGTGATTAAAGAATGGCCACAACCGACTAATGCCTCGGAAATCAGAAGCTTCTTGGGCTTAGCTGGGTATTATAGGAAATTTGTCAAAAATTTCTCCTCCAAAGCCAAACCTCTAACCAGACTGACCGGTAAGGGAGTTCAGTTCCAGTGGACCGCAGAAACTGCCAAGGCGTTCGATCAGTTGAAGGAAGCCTTGACGAACGCACCCATATTAGTATTACCTGAACCGAACCAACCATACTCCATTTACACCGATGCATCCCGAGTAGGGCTTGGCTGTGTACTAATGCAGAGTGGTAAGGTTATAGTATATGCATCCAGGCAGCTTCAGAAACACGAGGAGAATTATCCGACGCATGATTTGGAATTGGCGGCAGTGGTGTTTGCTCTTAAAATGTGGAGGTCCTACTTGGATGGAGGAACGGTGCAAGTCTTTACTGACCATCAGAGTTTGAAGTATCTGTTCACACAGCCGGATTTAAACCTACGACAAAGACGATGGATGGAATTCATAGCGGATTACGATCTGAAGATTCAGTACCACCCTGGAAAGGCTAATGTAGTGGCCGATGTTCTGAGTAGGCAACAAGCTGATAAGAATGTTTCGAAAGATGTCGAGGCCTTGTCCAATGCGTTAAAAACAGTTCGCCTTGCAGTATTAGAAGGGGAGACCAGCCAACCCCTTGGAATTCAAGCCGTTAATCAGGCAAGCTTAATCCACCGCATCAGAGAAGCTCAAGAGGAGGACGTGGATTTGAAAAAGATCTTAGAAGAGCTAAAGGCAAGTGATGAGAGGAATGATAAAGGGTACCATTTAGCAGAAGATGGGACTTTACTGATGAATGGGAGGATTGCAGTACCGAAACAAGAAGAGTTAAAGAAGGAAATATTGAGAACTGCACATCAGTCTCTGCTAAGCATACATCCAGGAAGCACTAAGATGTACCGGGACATCAGACGATACTACCACTGGCCAGGAATGAAAAAGGCAGTAGCAGAATGGGTTGCTCAATGTCAGGTGTGTCAGCAAGTCAAGGTTGAGCACCAAGTGCCGGAAGGACTATTACAGAGTTTACCAATCCCAGAGTGGAAATGGGAGGCAGTAGCGATGGACTTCATTACCGGTTTACCTATCGCCCCAGGCCGGGGTAATGATACCATCTGGGTCATTGTGGATCGTTTAACCAAGTCAGCGCACTTTCTCCCAGTCAGGCTGAATGATCATTTCGAAACGCTAGCTCGGTTATATCTGAAGGAGATTGTGAAGTTACATGGTGTACCCGCAAACATTGTGTCAGATAGAGATCCAAGATTTACGGCACGGTTCTGGAGAGCCTTTCAGGATGCCTTGGGCACAGAATTACACATAAGTACGGCATTCCACCCTGAGACGGATGGACAGACTGAGAGGACCATCCGAACGATCGAGGACATGCTCCGGATGTGCATCCTTGATTGGGCTGGGACATGGGAACAGCATCTCCCATTGGTCGAATTCTCGTACAACAACAGCTACCATTCAAGCATCGCGATGTCACCATATGAGGCTTTATATGGACGCCCGTGTCGTACACCTATGTGTTGGGTGGAAGTAGGAGAAAGAAAAATGTTCGGTCAGAAGATTGTGGACGAGACCACGAAGAAGATCCGAATAGTTAAGCAGAACATGAAGAAAGCTCAAGATCGACAAAAGAAATACGCAGATCAACATCGAAGGGATTTGACATATTCAGTTGGCGACTGGGTCTACTTGAAGGTAGAAGCGCAGAAAGGAAAAGATCGGTTTGGGAAAGTTGGGAAGCTAGCTACACGGTTTATAGGACCATATCGAATCGTTGAGAGAATTGGAGAGGTAGCTTATCGGCTAGATCTACCAGCAGACATGGCATTACACCCGGTCTTTCACATTTCAATGCTGCGGAAGCATGTCAGGGATCCAACTGAGATAGAGCCGCAAAAGATCGAGGAGCTACGGCCAAACCTCACATATACGGAAGGTCCAATCAGAGTAGGAGAGAGGCGGATCAAGAAGTTGAAGAACCGTGAGATTTCCCAAGTTCAGGTTTTCTGGGGGAAGCATCACCGTATAATTACCACTTGGGAAGATGAGGACCGTTTTCGTGAAAGATACCCCGAACTATTCACTGCTGGTACCGAAATTGATGTATGAATTCTGGGAAGAATTCTCATAAGGAGGGGAGAATGTAATGCCCCGTTCCTTAGGACGACCATACGGCATAGTCGTGGTCGAGAAAGGTCAGTTGTGTTGGTACGGATGGTCGTACCGCGGAATGTAGGGCCGGTCATCCGCTGGAAAATTTGGTCAGAGAATGAGGTGGCGATGATGTGGCATGGCGTGGAATCTGGCTGGTGAATGATGGGGATTTCCACTTAGTCCTTTTTAATTTTTTTTAATTAAGTAAGTGGAATTTTGATTAAGTGGGACAGGTGTAGAGATTTAAGGGTGTTAAAAAGATTAAGTGGGACAGGTGTGGTGATTTAAGGGTGTTAATGGGTTTAGTGGGACAGGTGTCTTAATTTAGTGAAATTAAACTAATTAGTGGGACAGGTGTCAAGGTAAAGCCATGCATTTTCACCTTATAAATACCCCCCTTGTTACCTTAATCCATTTTTTAGAGAACTGAAGTTTAAAAGCTTTATATTAAGAGAGTTAGAGAGAGAAAGAGGCGCCTGGTGAGAGGCTGTGCAACCGTGAGGAAAGGAGGCCATCCGCAAGTGTCCACAAGCCTGTCCGAGTGTTAGGCCGTTCATCAGTCTGTGTTCTGTGAGTTGGTCTTTTATTTTTCTTTTAAAGCAAGACAGTTGATCCAAGTTTGGTTAGGATATTGGAATTGTTTCCATGATGCATTGCTGTGCATTAATGATCTTGTTTTAATAATGTGTTGAATTTCGTTGGTTGCATGCATATTGAGTTTTAGTTAATTTTCGGTTATGTATCACAATTAGTCGCATGCATGATGAGTTATGGTTGATTTTGATCAAGTGAATCCATTAGTGTACCCTAAATCTAGTTCGGGTCCTATTTGGTCGGCTGTGCATGTTCTTGTTTGATTGTTGCACAGTGGATTAAATAAACGGACCTGGGCCGGATCAAAGGTATTGCGAAGTGGATTCATGGTTAAGTGGTTTCACGGTTAAGTGGTTGTATGGTTATTGTGGGAAGTATGGGGAGTTTGTGACTTAGCTATTCCATGTGCATGCGAGGGATGACTTGCCACCATCCTGTGAGCGACTTGCCAGGCTAAAGCCCATCTTCGTAGGTGCCTTGTAGTCTTGGTGACTAAGGACCTGACCGGGGCAGTGAGTACCGTCCATCTTCGTAGGTGCCTTGTAGCCTGTGTGGCTAAGGACCTGACCGGGACGGGAAGGAATAGGCTAAGGTCACGGCGCGCATGGGTAGATTAGAAGTCAAGTTTGGTTGAGCTGTCTGTTGAGTTATAAGTACATTGGCCTTATCATGATTGATCTTGTTTGAGTTTACTTGCATTATTGCGGAATGGGTTATATAGTATTTTTCGACCAGCTCACTCAGCATTAGCTGACCGAACTCGTTCTTGCAGATAAAGGCAAGGTTGTGGAAGGAGGGCGGAACAGTCCAGTGTAGATTTGAAGACCCCTTAGTAGAAAGTATGTTTCTTTTGGACTTGTGTAAATTTCATAGGAAGTATAACGCTTTCGCAAGTGTTGTAGTCGGGTTTTGTAAGAACTTTTAGAAGTATGTTTAATATATAAAATGGAGGTTTTCCGTATATCTTATTAAAGTCTTAGTTAAATTTTAAGTTCTGAATACCTAAGTCCCGGCCGGACTAACCTCAACAAGGATGTCTGTTCTTGGTCACGGAACCTTGAATGAGATGGAGTTGATTTAATCGGGGTTCGGATCGTGTCTATTCGGGCTTTCGGACTATATTCGGAAGAACGGTCGGAAAGGATTCGGGCCTATCATAACAACTTCGGTCTAGTAGGATCAGGGGCGTTACAGGGCGATCAATGGAAGACAACATTCAAAACCAAGCAAGGCCTATACGAGTGGCTTGTCATGCCATTCGGGCTTTCCAACGTCCTGAGTACCTTTATGCGGCTAATGACCCATGTTCTTAGACCGTACATCAGTAATTTTGTTGTTGTGTACTTTGACGATATCCTCGTTTATAGTGCCTCATACGCTGACCACGTCACCCACTTAGATTTGGTCATACGTACGCTTCAAGAGGAGAAGTTGTATGTCAATCTAAAGAAGTGTATGTTCTGCACTGACTGAGTAGTCTTCCTAGGTTTTGTCGTAAGCTCACAGGGCCTACAGGTAGACAAAGAAAAGATTAAGGCCGTCTGAGATTGTCCCACACCCACGAGTATCAGCCAAGTCAGAAGCTTTCATGGACTAGCCAGTTTCTACTAGAGGTTTGTCAGGGACTTCATCAAGATTGCCAGCCCCTATACCTCCGTGATCTAGAAGGATCGGGAATTCAGTTGTGGACCCGAGCAGGAGAAAGCCATTAAACTGCTCAAAGACCGGCTCACCCACGCCCTGGTCCTATCTCTACCCGATTTTCAGGAGACCTTTGAATTTGAGTGTGACGCATCTAGCATCGGGATCGAAGCTGTCCTGACACAAGGAGGGAAGCCTGTGGGTTACTTCAGTGAGAAATTAAGCGGAGCCACACTCAACTACCCTGCCTACGACAAGGATTTGTATGCACTAGTTAGAGCAATGGACATCTGACAGCACTATCTTCTTGCCCGGGAACCTCACCAACCACCAGGCGCTGCAGCATTTGAGAGGCCAGACCAAGCTCAAAAAATGACACGCACGCTGCCTGGAATTCATTGAGACATTTCCCTACGTAATAAGGTACAAGAAGGGGAAGAAAACATCGTCGCAGATGTCCTGTCTCGAAGATATTCCCTGATCTCGGTCATAGAAGCTAAAGTCCTCGGATTCGAGCTACTCAAGGACTTGTACATCGACAACGACGACTTCAAGAAGGCCATCCAGAACGTCGGCACGGGTGCCTATTCACGGTACTATCTATTTGACGGTTTTCTTTTCAAAGACTTGAGGCTATGCATCCCAAAGGATCGACCCGAGAGCTGCTACTAAGGGAAGCCCACGGAGGAGGCTTGATGGGACACTTCAGCGTGGCCAAGACCCTTAGCTTACTCAAGGAACACTTCTACTAGCCTCATATTTGATGAGACGTCGAGGCCCATTGCAGCCGCTGCTTAGTCTGCAAACGGGCCAAGTCTAGAGTTCATCCACATGGGTTATATCTTCCCTTACTCATTCTACTACTCCCTGGACTGATATTTCTATGGTTTTTGTGCTAGGATTACCTAAGATCAACCAAAAAGATTCTATTTTCGTTGTAGTAGACAGGTTCTCGAAGATGGTCTATTTTATCTCTTGTGCCAAGACCAATGACGCCACACAGACTGCAAGTCTGTTCTTCCGGGAGATTGTACGGCTACACGGGATCCCCAGGGCCACAGTGTCCAACCGAGACACCAAGTTCCTTAGTCATTTCTGGCGAACCCTGTGGAAGAAGCTTAGAACAAAGCTGGTGTTTTCAACGACCTGCCATCGCCAGACAGACGGACAAATCGAAGTGGTGAACCGAACGCTGTCCACACTACTAAGGGCGACCAAAGGACAAAATTTGAAGTCAGGTCTCGAGTGTCTGCCGCTGGTCGAGTTCGCCTACAATCGAGCCGTACAATCCGCGACCAAGAAATCCCCTTTTAATATCGTCTACGGCTTCAATCTCTTGTCTCCAATGGAAATTACACCGCTGCCACCAGCTGAGATCGTGAGCCTAGAATGAGAGAGCTAGGCCGAATATGTCAAGAAGCTGCACCAGAAGATCAAGGAGAACTTAGAGAAGAAGACAGAGTCATACACCAAGCAAGCCAACAAAGGGCGTAAGCAGACTACTTTGAAAGAAAGCGATTGGGTTTGGTTGCATATGCAACCCGAGAGGTTCCCACAAAAGCGCAAGGAAAAATTAGCACCAAGAGGAGACGGTCCATTCCGAGTCCTAAAGAAGATCAACGACAACGCCTACCAACTCGAACTGCCAGGTGAGTTTAAAATTTCTCCAACGTTCAATGTTTTTGACTTAGAGTTGTTTGATGCAGGTGAGAATTCTGCTTTGGAGACCAAACCACTTAAAGGGGGGAGGGATGATAAGGCCTCGGAAAGTGCTGACCGCGCCATCAACCCAAGCGGACCAGCCCCAAATGAAGCAGTACCTATCGTACCAGCCGGACCAGTGACCCGAGCCCGCGCCAAAGACTTAGGAACTAAGATCAATCGATATGTCGAGCGAAAACTTTATGTTTTCCCAAGTAGCCCCGAGCCTGGCCCAGAACCGGACTCATGCGTCCTTACCATCACCCCGGGTTAAGGACGCTAAAGACGCACTAAGGAATTGTACTCTTTTTCCTACCTTCGGTTTTGTCCCATTGGGTTTTTCAAAGGAGGTTTTAACGAGGCAACACCCTTAGTGTGCACTCGGACTTGGGCTTAATCCCCATATGAAGCCCACGGCTTAGAGCCATTTCTTTCGTTTCTCTTTATTATTCTAAGTCTAGGACTTGGGCCCGCGCTAAGCCCATTAAAGCCCATGGCCTAAGTCAGTCATTTGAACACCTTGTTGTTTTATTTTGACTTCCTGTTGTTTTTCTTTAAACTACTTGTTATTTCTTTAAGGGCAGAAATCGTAAGACTTAGGCCTATATAAGTCAACTCCTTCTCATTAATAAAATACACACTTTACAAAGAAATTAATAAGACCTGTCCCTTAGTTCCCTGACGCCGCTTCCTTGCTCATTCCAGCTTGGTTGCCCACGGCTTCAACTGTTGCCGGTTCGAAGTCCCCTGGTGTATCGCGGTTCTCTCCATCCCCGCGTGGTCCAGCACGATCAACCCTGTTCCCGCGCCCGTCCGGTCGAGCATCTCCCGTACCCGCGCCTCCACTAGTCCATGATCGAGCCTCTCTGGCTCGCTAGAACCGGTCCAGCTCTGAACCGTGGAAACCTCACTTGGTCGTTTCACTCGTCCATGTCCCACATCAGACCATCAGATGCTCAACATCTTTAGGGGCAGACCAAGCTCAAAGGGAGGTATGCTTGATGGTTGGAGTTCATAGAAAATTTCCTCTACGTAATCAAGTATAAGAAAAGGAAAGACAACTTTGTGGCTGACGCCTTGTCCCGACTGCACGCCTTCATCTCGGTTATGGAGGCCAAAGTAATGATATTCGAGATGATCAAATACGTCTAAGAAAAGGAAGCCTTTCATAAGTTCTACTTATTGATGGGTTTCTTTTCAAGTAAAAGAGACTATAAATCTCGAAAGGATCGATCTGAGAGCTTCTACTGAGAGAAGCCAATGAAGGTGGCTTGATGTGCCATTTTGGAGTTGATAGAATTCTGAACATGGTGAAGGAACACTTTTATTTGGCCGCAACAACAGAAGGAGAGGAGGCGCATTATGGCTGTTTTCTGACTTACTAGAAGGCCAATGAAAGAATATCAGATTAAGAGATTTGTAGAGTTAGAGAATGAGAGAATGTGAGATTAGAGAGATTAGAGAGAAAGAATAATTGCATTAAGAAAATGAGAATAATAGTTTCTAAGTTACAAATGAGGAGAGAGATAGCTATTTATACTATTCAAGTCTATGTTTGTTTGGATACAAGGATTGCCTTATACATGAATGGATACAAGGATAAAATAATACTAAAACACAAACAAGCCTTAGACACTCCCTTAGATGACTTAGACCACACGCCTTTAATCTAGAATTAAAAGCCTTCTTTCTTCATCATCTCTTCTTCATTCCAACACTCCCCCTCAAGCTTAAGACCTGGAGAATGCCTAAGCTTGCAACCATGAAACATTACCTCATTAAAAACCTAATTGGGACAAAACTTTTTACAGGGAAAAAGAGTATAACACTCCATGTTTGGATCATTGTTGTGGAATGGTCATAAGGCCAAGTATTGGATAGATGGAGGCACCATTCTTCAAAGTTGTTGCTTTAGTGAACACATCAGCTAGTTGATCCTCACTACTTGTATAACAAGGCAAGATGATTCCTTTTCCAATAGCTTATTTTACTTTGTGGCAGTCTACTTCTACATGCTTGGTCCTTTCATGAAACACAGAGTTATAGGCAATGTGTATAGCAGCCTGATTGTCACAATGGATGGTGATAAAATCATCAAAGCTCACGACCAAGTCCTCAATGAGTTGCTTCAGCCAAATGCATTCAGTTGTAAGCTTCCTCATGGCTCTATATTCTGATTCTGCACTAGAACATGACACCACCTTTTGCTTCTTGGTTTTACAAGTTACAAGGTTTCCTCCTATGAAAATACAATAGCCAGTGGTAATTCTTCTATCCTCCCTATCTTCTGCCCAATCTGCATCACAATAACCAACCACATTTGTGTTTCTATTGCAACTCATCCATATACCTTGTTCATGAGTGCCTTTTAGATATCTCAAAATTCGATTTGCCATCTCTCAATGTCTCATGTTTGGACCTTGCATGTGTTGAGATACTTTATACACAGCAAAACATAAATCTGGTCTAGTAATGGTTAGATAAAAAAGCTTACTAACCACTTTCCTATAGAACTTGGGATCTTGAAAATCAATTTCTTCCTCTAGCTCCCCCTTAGTTCTGATTTTATGGTCTTCTTCTAAGGGTGTTTTAGCTGGTTTAGCTTCCATCATACCTGTAGAGGTTAGTAACTCTACAACATATTTCCTTTGAGATAAGAAGAGACCTTCCTTAAACCTACATACTTCAATTCCTAAGAAGTATTTAAGTTCTCCTGAATTCTTAATATCAAAGCCATTCTTCAAATATTATTTTGTAGATGCAATACCAACACTATCACTACCAGATATGATTATATCATCTACATAAATTAGAATTACCACAATACCTTCCTCACTCTTTAGTGTAAAAAAAGTATGTTCAACTTCAGATATTTTGAAACCTCTATCCATCAAGGTTATACTTAGCTTGTGGTACTAAGCTCTTGGAGATTGTTTAAGGCCATAGATTGCCATTCTAAGCCTGAGTATGTTTCCGGCCCCTACCTCTTCCTCTAGACCTGGTGGAGGTGACATGTATAACTCATCTTCTAATTCACGTTGTAAGAATGTATTCTTAACATCCATTTGCCATAATTCTCAATCAAGGTTAGTAGCAAGTGAAAGAACAACATTAACAAAGTGAAGTTTAGCTGCAGGTGCAAATGTATCCCTATAATCTTCTCCATAAGTCTGAGTAAATCCTCTAGCCACCAACCTAGCTTTATATCTATCAATTTCACCATTACTTTTGTATTTAATAGTAAAAATCCACTTAGAACTTACAACCCTTTTTTCTTTAGGTAAAGTGGCTGGAGCATAGGTACCATTCCTTTCCATGGCTTGTTTCTCAGCTAGGATAGCTTCCCTCTGTTCCTTCTTAGTCATAGCTTCCTCATATGTCTTTGGAATCTGTTACTTATCAAGACTTGAAATGAATGCAACATTGTTAGTAGATAAGTGAGCAATGTTATAAACTCCCTTATCATGATGAACCACAGCATTCCCATTGTAGAAGACTGGTGGATTCTTTTGTCTTGTGCTCCTTCTTAACACTGTAGGTGGAGCTTCTTGGATAGGATCCTCCTCTTCACCTAAAGCTTCAATGATACTGGGCACATCTCTTGATCTTTTGGAAGCTGAGACTAGAATTGATTCATCTCCAGCTGAGTTTTGTTGGACATGAGTAAATGCTTCTCCCCCCATGTTCAAGAGGAGGAAGGCCAGGAGAGCAGAAGGGAAGACCAGAAGATGGCTGCGGATTGGATGGACCGGCTGGGGTGGATGGCCGTGGCCCGGCTGGCCGTACCGGAGCTGTGGCCGTGCTTGGGCTAGACGCCACTGGTGCAGGAGGCTGAGGTGAGGTAACCGTGGGCTGAGGATGAGGAGAGACTATGCCAATGCTCTCCAAGAGTCTTCTCAAGTTCTCAGCTTGGTCTGATCTTGTTGTGGAGATGTATTTCAATTGATCCCAAGATCCTTCTTCATAGAACCCTTTTGATTCTTAGAGTTTGACATCTCTGGATACTGGAGACCCTCCTAATGAAGAGTTCATTGACGAAATGTCATCCAATAGATAAAGTAAGATGAACTGCAAAACTGGTTTTTTCATAACTTATTTAAAAGCATGTAGCATTTTATGTAGAAATGGCTTTTTAATGAAAATTCTACATTCTTTCAAAAAGAAAGAAAGAAAAATAAACTGCACTGATGGGAAAAACCAAAATTTTGGTAACAGAGTTTTCAAGTAAGATTTTGTCTCTCAAGACCTATTGTACTCTCATGAAAACGTGGCTCAAGGTACTCAAATCACATGCTGAGAAAGAGCACTTTTGATGCTACCAAGATGGATCAGTGAAGCAAATGATGAAAGAGAAAGAGAAGAGTTTTAAGAACTGGAATAAGTTAATGTATTACATTTATACTGAAATAGGAAGGAAGTGTGATTCGATATGTGCTGAACTGAACATGGTAAACACTAATATTTCTCTAGTATGGTTAATTTGAGAAGCAAGAAGAAGAAGCTAAGGCTGAAACTTTTTCTATCAACACCTCCACCAAGGAAGATGATTCTGTGCCTCTCTCCGCACCAAATCATAAGGATGTTAACATGTTTGAAATATCAGAACCGGAGCTGTACACATTGGAAGCAAAAGGAGCTTGCAAGACAAATTCACTTGATAAACCCCAATATTTCAAAGAAGTTTGTTGTTCCTTGCATCATCAATGGAATTGAGTTAAACGATTCTGTGTGATAGAGGAGCTGACATAAACATCATGTCTAAAGAAATACCAAAGAAGAAAGGGATTAAGGAACTAATGCCCTGCAAATTGCCAATTTCGTTTGAAGATGCATCTTCTTCAACAATCTCACATGGTTTCATCTCAAATATGAAAGTGCAACTTGGAGATTATGATATTATAGGAAGCTTCCAAATTTTGGAGAAAAGAGATGACCCTCATAAGCCTTTGATTTTTGGTTCACAATTTCCTTAAACTGTTGGAGCAAAGGTGGATTCTACAAATAAAAAAATCTCATTCTCCAATCTCTTGTCTCACAAAGGAGTGTTTTCCCTGCAGTTTCTAGAAAAATCTCTTATTGTAAGATGTATTACAGAGAAAAGAAGCCAATAACAGAGCCTGCTGATGAAATTGGGAAGGTCCAAGACGTCCGGTATAAAGCCCCTATCATCATACCCAAAAAATTGTCAAACCGACAAATTCTGTGTGCAAGAAGGTTTCAGATGTTCCAGTTACGATTCTACCACCAAAGGAGCATGAAGAAGACTTGATTAATGTTGAAAAAGGCACAAAAAGCCCAAAAGACGTTTTTCTAAGTTTAGAATCATTGTCCTGAAGAAGGAAGATGAAGAAATCATCAAGAAGCTAAAGAAGACACCGAAGCTGCTTTCTGGAGTGATTGTTCTTGGAAAAACTTTCCAGATGCTGAAAAATGGAGTCTCAAATCACCAAGTCCAGAGTGCAGATAAGCTAAAGGAGCATCAAAGCCTTTGGTTCATACATAAGGATCTCCAAAAACTGAAAATGTCAAGCTATATATCTATCACTACAAGAAAACATTGAAGTAGCAACGACGATTTACAGATATAAGTAATTTAAAATGAATTCAAGACGAAAACAATTTCTGGTTAACTCGTCGCAAATTAACGATGAAAGTTGTCGTAACGTCGTGCTTAACTTACAACTACTTAACGGCGAAATAAACTACGTCGTCCATTCATCGTTAATCGACGACATATTTACGATAACATAATTTTACAATATATTTCTAACATATCATATAAGGGTAGATGACACAGTGTAAATGATGTGTACTGGTTTTTTAATGAGGAAATATTTCATCGTTAACTAGTCGTAAAACAGTTGTTAACTCATTGCAACGTCTTGATTTTGTGAATTTGTTGTTAATTTTGTATCTGCCAACCACAAAAATTATGAATCTCCAATGTTTTAATAAACAAACAAAAACTACATCACAAATTCTAATTTTCCAAAATTACAAAAATGTCTCGTGGTGATAATTCTTACGAACTACAAGTGGATGTATATGCATAAAAATTTCAATGGAAGTGTTACGAAAGAGTTTCTCAACAGGCTATAAATATTCATGTACCAGACTAGTAGTACACCGATCACTATTGAATTCGGTAAGATGTTTTGTCTTTGTCAAAGTACAAGAATACAAAATTTACTCGTACCAAAACTGTATGAAATCATTTATTAAATAAGGGTTAACACCACATTATTATATTGGTTTCAATATGGAAAGAGTTATGGTGCAAATGAAGCCAATAGTAGTAATAGTAATTTTGAGGTGATGGGTAATGAAGAAGTGAGTAATTTGCATTATAATGTTTATAATTATCATCATGAGAATCAGAGGGGTATAGAGCATGACAGGATTCATGACATGGTCACATGTTCATTTTACGAGACAACTTTGTCATGAGATGATCAGAATACTGTTGATGAGGAACCTAACGTAGATGTAAAAAGGTTTTATGAAATATTAAATGCTGGAAATCAGCCAATCTAAACTGGTTGTAGAGAATATCAGTCTAAATTGTCATTCACAGCTAGGATGATTAACATTAAAATGGATCATAATTTACCAGAGATTTGTATGGATGCATAGACTGAATTTTTTAAAAGAGTATTTACCAGAAGATAATTTACTATGAAATTCGAAAGTTAATTTTTAGTCTTGGGTTTCCTTCTGAACGGATAGATGTGTCTGTTGACAACTGTATGATATATTGAAAAAATAGCGCTAAATTACTAGAATATCATTTCTGCCATAAGACTAGATATAAACGCAGAGCAGTGGACAGAATAAAGTACCATACCAAAGGATGTGATACCTACCAATAACAGACAGGTTAAAAAGATTATATCACTCTGAAAGGACAGCATTAGCGATGAGATAACATGCAAAACATTTACAGACGAATGGGGAGGTTACTTATCCGTCAGATGCAAACGCAAACGACACACCATGAATTTGCTAGAAATATTTGTAACCGTTACGCCTTACAATCTTCTCTCAGAGATATGCATGGAAATATAATTTTGATTCCTGAGCATATTAGTCCCTGTTCCTAAGCATCGAAGTCTGTCACTTTATTGTTTTTCTGCAACTTCTGATTCATGAGGTGAAAGAGTTAAGATCTACTTGGTTTCAAACGTTTGATTGTTCATTGAATATAAATTTTATGATGTGAGGAGTGCTTATGTGGAAAATAAGCTACTTTCCAGCATATTGGATGCTATCAGGTTGGACAACACATGTGAAGTTATCTTGATTGTATTACCTTGGAAGGACATATGTGTTTCATCTAAAGTATGGTAGAAAGAAAAGTTGGTTTGATTATCATCGCTGATTTCTTTCGATGAACCACTTTTACCGAAGAAACAAAACCATGCTCAGGAACAAAGTAAATATACATGAACCCCCTTTCGTTTATTTATCGGGGGAACAACTTGAAACATAAATTGATCATTATGATGCTAAAGAAACAGTCTGTCGTGGGGGTAATTGACATGTTCAATGTAATATGCCAGACAGATACGGACATCATCACAATTAACACAAGAAAAATATCTTTTGGGAACTTCCATACTGGAAAGATCTGCTGCTACAACACAATCTGGATTTGATGCATACTGAAAAAAAGAGGCGGCCGAGGTAAAAAAAAAGTAATTTTTTTACAAAAAAATAAATAATAGAAATAGAGCCATAACTATATAAAAGGAAGCAAGACATAGAATGAAGACAAAACTTCTTGAACTGAAAAATAGTATGATTAAACATTTAGCATTTTTCTAGCATTTTTTATGAGTTTAACTTAAACCTGAGAATCTTTGTACGAAAAAACTTATAAAATCAGCAATAATAATAAAAACCGCCATCGGATCTTTGTTGTCTTTATGTTTTATAACTTATATTTTTCAGAACCCTAAATCTACTTTTCAAATTTAGTTGTGCAAGTTTTTGATTCCTATAATTGGCGCTGTTTGTGGGGACACGAAACACTCTGACACTCTATCGAAGAATATGAGGTCTGAAAAGATGGCTGACGACGGAGCAAACAACCATGAAGTTAACAATACAACAACTAAAATTAAGGTTAGTTATACAATATAAGTAAGTTTAGTTATACAATATAAGTTATACAATATAATATAAGTTATAATATAAGTTATAAGTTACAATATAAGTAAGTTTAGTTATACAATATAAGTTATAATATAATATAAGATACAATATAAATTATACAATATAAGTTTAGTTATACAATACAACAACTAAGGTTAATTATATAATATAAGTAAAACTAGGGTAAAATTAAGGTTAGTTGTACAAAAAAAAATATAACTACATACAACTAAAGTAAAACAACTATAACGAAGGTTACATATACATAAAAACTATAACAAAGAACAAATAAGGTAAAAAAACTAATATTAAATAACGAAAAACCAATTTTACATAGTTATCCAAAATTAAATCAAATCAAATTCATAGTTCTCAAAATAAAATCAAACAAGTTTTCTTTCATGTTTGCAATATCTTCAGAATTGTTCTTCAACACCATACGCATTTGCTCAATCTGAAGATCAAAGCTTCAAATCTTCGGTTTTTTCTCATCAACCTCCTGTGTTAACTTAGTCACCTCTTGTTCGACACCATCAACCCAACATTTACGATGATATAAGCCATCACTATACACATAAACATTCAATGAGTTATAAATAGTATAACTAGTACAAATAATATAACTAGTATACCTGGTATAACTAGTATAACTACATACCCTATCTATGTTAGACATATAGCGAGATTTTCGATCCTCAAACACATTACATTTGAAGTATCTCCTTCCAAAGCTAGATTCAGTTTTAGATGTCTCAACTACGATTTGTCCACCATATGGAAAAATTTTTGGAATCCCATAATCACTATCGGCTATGGCACAAAACATGTTGATTTTCTTCTTGTTCCTCTTTTCGTCGCTTTAGCTAGGGTCCATAGTTGAGAGGTTCTAAATTAAAAGAGAAATATAGAATGATAGATTTCAGTAAATAAAATTGAGATCCTTATTGCTGAATATGATAGGAGAGAATGAGAGAAACCAAAAATCTTGGGGGAATGGCCAAAGTTAGAAGTTGTAATTTTGGGGAAATCGAATTTATCCACCTGTGCACCAAAAGGGGAAAGAGAGAGAGAGGGGTGAAATTCATTTTTCTTACAAGTCCGCAAAAAAAAAACCATGTGGGTAAGCCCGCCAAAACTTTGGAAAAAATAGCACTTATATGTACTGATGATAGTAGTTGTACAAAAATTGATAATAGTTGTACATTGGATTTTTTACATTTTATCTAGTTTTACCTTAGTCAAAATTTTTTTTTTTGTAGTTTTACAGTTTATTAAAGTTGATTAACATAAAATTATGAGTGTTTTATGCATTAAAATATTGTAAAACTACATTTTTGTAACTTATTTTAACATAACTTGCATGTTATTTATAAAATGATATAAAAAGTATAAGCAGTATGTTGTCTACATTATGTCATAACAAACCAATATGAAATAATTTTATAAATCGAACTAAATATATGCTTATAACATTTTTTATTTATAATGTTAATTTTCTATAATCCTTGATAACATATAATATCAAAATTATAAACTATCAGCAGTTTTACCAGTTTTACATGTTTTACATGTTTTACCTGTCTTACATGTTTTACCAGTTTTACAATTTTTACCAGTTGTACACTAAAAAATAGAACTAAGTACAATTAAGATTATTTGTACAAAAAAGTAGAACGAGGGTACAACTATGGTTAGTTGTAAGAAAATTGTTGAAATGGGGTTCAACCAAGGCTAGTCTTATAAAAAAAAATAGAAATAGGGTAAAAACTAATATTAGTTTTACAAAAAGAAGTAGAGCTAGAATACAACAAAAGTTAGTCGTACAAAAAAGTAAAACTAAGGTACACAACTAAGGTTAGTAGTACAAAAAAATAGAACTAGGGTACAACTACTAGTATTACATAACGAAAATTAGTTTTACATAGTTAATCTAAAATACAAAATCAAACTTTAGTGTCGTCCACATAAACTTCAAAAACTACAAAAATCTCCAAATAACAACCAGTGGAGTCCTTGTCTTGTACATTTTTTTTTCGTCCTTAGACGCCATTTCCCAGCCGATGGAAACCTCTTAACTTTCTTTTGATCCTTTTTATGAGATCTGGATGTATGATCTGCACTTTTTTTATGTAATCTGGGACATTTCACTCCGACATATCCGATACTACATAAATTGTCATGTAATACGTCAATCCCCATATATCCGACCAATAGTATTTTGATCACAAATCATGTAATAGATATCACGATCTCTATCTTTATGTGATTTCAATCAAAGCGGCTAGTGTGTGCACACACGAATAACTTTCAGTATTAAACAACCTACAACTGTAAATTTTTTAGAGTAAATTCACCAAATATGACTTTCCATTACTACCAATGACATTGTATTCTAACTCGTAACTTTTTAGCTCTATAGTAATTAATTTCTCAACAGTAGACCATGTGTCGTGCATATAGTTCTCCACTAATTACACCAGTTTACGTTGAATCGATCTGAAAGCGGCATCCTTCTTATGATCATTATAACCATTCAAAAAAAATTTAATGATCGTGTCAACCACAGGTACAAAGAGTACTTTTGTGTGGTCTTAAAAACACTGTTCAGATATTCCACACAATTGCTTATGTATGTGTTGTAATTTTCTCCTGGAAAACAACACCTTGCCCAATTTTCGTTCATTGTAGTCTTCTCCAGATACTTGGCCGCAGAAGGAAATCTTGTCTTAGAAAGCACTATTAGCACAGTTGAACTCATCCACTATGTAAAACATGTTGCACTCCATGAATCTTCACGCAACTACGTCTTTGTTGATGTTTTTAAAATGACCTTTCACATTTTTGGAAAAATTCCATATATAATATCTGTTATGAGTGCTTGGATACACAATAGCTATGGCATCGATGAGATTTGGATTTTTGTTACTAATAAATACTATTTTGGAAGAGTCTGCTATTATTATTTTACCATCTTGAAAAGCCAGTACCAACTTGCATTATTTTCACCATCAAGTACAAAAAACGCTTTGGGATAATGATGACGATTAAGATCTTGAGCTGTGACAAACACTAGTTACCACCATATCTGTTTTTGAGAAAACTTTCATCCACATTTATCACTTTCCTCATTACTTGAAATCCTTCAATGTTAGCTCCCAAAGCGATGAATAAGTACTTGAATGTATTTTCCTCATCCACTTTCACATTTGTTATTGTACAAGGATTGATCTTCTCTAATATGTATAAATAACCATACTATCACATAAATCACATATAGCTTTATTTTCTCTTCTCCATGCAGTGGAGTATGATATCTTCACACCCAATTTTGTCTGAACAAGATCCATGATATTTTTAGGAGTAGGAGTTTCTATTTTTCCTAGATTATCATCATTCAAAAGAGTTACAACTAATTGTGGTGTGCATTTCCTCTTATGTTTCCTTTTACTCTGACTACCCGGAGAGCATGTATGCATATTGGTGTACCTTCTAATCGAGAAATGATCTGTCTTTCCTATATTTGCAGCTCGTAAACCCCACTTATGACTTTCTTGACGACATTGTAGCACTAACCATATTTTATTTGACTTTTTAATAACACAACCAAAACAATTCACAAATACGACTTTATCCATCAATTCTTGCACTTCTTTCTTATTTGAAAATTCTTGATGTACAGCCACACCCAAACTGTCTTCCAATTATTCTTAAACTAAATAGATTCTACCGTAGGTGTAAGCAGAAGATATTTATTACGCATATCTTACATATCTATAATATTATCCATATATTCATCAACATCCTCCTTCATGGTCTCATGTTGTTGTTTAGCTTCTTTGTTGCCTAGGTACATAGTTATGTCATTACCTAAGATTTCATCATCCTTTGAATGCAACTCGTCATAGTTCATACCAAAAAAAATTCCTTTGCCACTCTCGATTGTTGCTCGGTTTCATATGAGATAGTGTTAACTTCCACATACAAAATACATCTACAATTCTCTTTTTCAATGGAGGTTAGATGAAAACAAAGATTGTCATAATCAGAAATACTGAACTGTTCCTCACGTCCCACTAGCAGTGAAACGTAAATCAGTTTCAATTTGACTGCACTTTCATCTAATCCAACCTTTTTGCATATTCTAGCTATTACCATTGATAAAGTTATCTCCTTAGTTGATGACTTCAACATTAAACTATACATGTCACCTTCACATTTCAAATGTAAGATGGCGTTGTTGCTCATTGTAACCTGCCAAAACACTAAAAAAATTCAATAAAAAATATTATTTAACTGAAGTTATACTAGTTATACTATATTTGGAGTAGTATTATGTTTATTAGTTTTACTAGTTTTACCAGTTTTACTATACTTTTCAGTTATATTAGTTTTGCCGAGATTTCATATCGCAAAAAATCAAATTGCAATTTCGCCTGCTCTACTTACAATTTACTATGATTATGCCTCTGCAATACATTTATTTTCAATGTCTAGTCCTAATTGAACCATAAAGCATGGTTAAATTTGTTGAATCGATTTTAATGCAATCAAATTTGAAATCATATTCAACATGAATTTTAAATCGAAATCCCTGTTGCAGCTCCAAGATGGAAGAACCATGAAGTGATCTTGGTCAAGATCATGATCCAAAACCGGCACAACATGGGAAATTTACCAACTGGGATAGGCTTTGCTCCAAGACACAGTCACAGACAAGGATTATGAAAGGATGCGGTCACACAAAGGTTGCAGATGGTCTTTGATTCACCGGACTTGTGTTCTTTGGATATGACGCACCAAAGGAGACACAAGGGCTTCTTAAACTAGCTTAGAATATTACACACCTAAGGGGTTTAAGAGTCTGTTAAATATTACACACTAACTAGTGATCAAAAATTTAGTGTAAGAAGCTTTCATTAAAAATTGGATGGAAAATTACAAATGAGCTAGCCACGCACTTATAGTGGAGAAAAGAGACAAAGCTTGCATGTTTGGAACAATTTCTAACAACATGCAAGAGCATGCAAGCAAACTAAAATTAAAAGCAATAAATAACTAACTGCCAATTCCGAACTACTTTTTTATGGCAAAGGGGAAAGAAGGGCCAGGCCTGGAAAACAATAAAATGGTCCAATGAAAGTGAGCCAATAGTCTCATTAAAAAAATACTTTGGTAAACCTAGCGGGATAAACCCATAGTAGGAAGAAAGATCACACATTGGACCACTTACCCAATTATTGAACTCCAAGGGCCTTGATGAGGACGTTAGTGGTCGTCTGTGGTTCTGGTAGGGTTGCGGCCTGAATGGTCTTGAGGTAACCTCCCAGGGTGTCTTCTAGCCTTATGGTTTGGGCCCGGGTCCATGAGACTGACTGGTTATTTCCAAACGTCCACGCCTTGGACATCCAGGTCGTCCAGGTTCTTCAGTCGATCGTTCGTCGAGTCGTATGTTCCTTGCATGTCTGGGATGTTCGTGCTGCGTGTGTCGAGGATGTCTGTGCGGTCGTCCGTGTGTTTGTCATGTCCGTCCGTCTGGGCCATGATCATATAATCACTTCCAACTTGAAAAGGATTTGTCCTCAAATTCATACTATCTGCATGAAAAAGGAGAAGGTCAGAAACATTAAAACAAGAACTTATATTGTACTTAGTGTGAAGGTCATATTCATAAGCGTTGTTTCCTAAGATGAACCCAGACTTGATCTCCGGCTTAAAAAATGACTTCCTTCCTGTTCTTGTTAGCAGCTTTGATGTACAGCTTGGTCTTCTCTTCTATATTACGCCTAGCGTCCTTATGGATAGGGATTAAATCCAAAGGAGAGATAGGATTGAATCCATAAACAATTTGAAAAGGCGAGTACTTAGAAGAAGAATGCACAACATGATTATAAGTGAACTCTAGATGCGGCAAATATCCCCCCCAATTCCTTAAATTTTTTCAAACAAATGCACGCAAGAGAGTTCCAAAGGTCTGATTTACTACTTAAGTCTGACCATCAGTTTCAGGATGAAAAATAGTCAAAAATAAGAGCTTAGTGCCTAACTTAGACCATAATGTCTTCCAACAGTATCTAAGGAACTTAGTGTCTCTATTGAACATGATGGACTTAATAATTCCATACAAACACACAACTTCCTTGAAGAACAGTTTGGCTATATGCAATGCATCATCAGTTTTGTTGCAAGCAAGAAAATTTACATCTTAGAAAATCTATCAACAACCACAAAAATCAAATTCTTTCCATTCCTAGTCCTAGGCAAACCAAGCACAATATCCATTGAGAATTCAGTCTAAGGATGCAAAGGAATGGTTAAACGAGTATACAAACCGTGGGGTTGGACCTTAGACTTATCCATTTTACAGGTGGTACATCGGCCACAGATTCTTTCAACATCACGCCTTATGTGTGGCCAGAAGAAATGGTCCCTTACGACCATAGTTTTGGCAACGCCAAGTGAGCCATCAAACCCCCAACGTCTGCTTCACTAATGAATAGGTCACAAAGTGAGAAATTGGGAATGCACAGCCGGTTCTCATATAAGAGAAATCCATATTTTCTAAAGTAGTGCCCTGCAGCAGCTTTTTCACAAGACTGATAGATTTCTTGAAAATCAAGATCAGTAGCATTCATCTCTTTAATTTGATAAAAACCCAAGAGTTTTACTTCAAAGATGAGACTAAAGTGTAACTCCGGAATAATGCATCGACGATGACATTGACCTTACCTTGTTTGTATTTGATGACATCTGAGAATATCTCAATAAATTCAATCTTTTGTTAAGCTTTTGCTGACCCTTGAAATGATTTAGGGATTCATGGTCAGTATAGATGACAAATTCATTGGGCAAAAGGTAATGCTGCCATGTCTGAAGAGTCCTGACCAAAGCACCAAGGCTCCTTATCGTATGTGGGGTAATTCAGAGTGACTTCTCCAAGTTTCTCACTGAAGAAAACAATGGGCGTCTTTTCTTGCATCAGATCAGCTCCAATACCTATACCTGAAGCATCACATTCAATCTCAAAGGTATTACAGAAGTTAGGCAAAATCAGAAGAAAAGCATTGGTGAGATTCTCCTTTAGCGCCTAAAGAGCCTCCTCTTGAGCTTGCTCCAATTTGAATCCATACTTCTTGATTACTTCCGTGAGGGGTGTGGACAAGGTATTAATGTCCCTAACAAATCGTCTATAGAAACCGGCCAACCCATTGACACTTCTCACTTCACCCACGGTCTTAAGATTTGGCCAGTCACGGATGACTTTGACTTTCTCTTCATCAACTCTAATGTGATCTGCACTTATAAAAAATTCTAAAAAGACAAGGTTATCCGTACAAAAGGTGCATTTCTTACGATTAGCAAACAACATTTCTCTTCTAAGTACTTTCAAAACCGAATTCAGATGTTGATTATGTTCTTTTGGATTTTTGCTATAGACTAAAATATCATCAAAGTACACTACAAAAATAACCTAAAAACTCTCTAACAACATGATTCATCAAACGCATGAATTTACTAGGTGCATTTATGAAACCAAAGGGCATAACAAGTCATTCATAAAGAAAATGCTTGGTTTTAAATTCGGTTTTCCAATCATCACCTACCTTCATTTGGATTTTGTGATATCCAATTTAAACGTCTATTATGGAAAACATACTAGAACCATGCAACTCATCAAGCATATCGTCTAACCTATGAATGGGATGGTGATAATTTACCGTAACATTTTTATTGCTCTACAATCAACACACATGCGCCATAAACCATCCATTTTGGGCACAAGTAGGACATGAAGGCACATGGGCTCATGCTTTCGCGGATATGGCCCTTCTTTGTCAACTTGCCTTTGAAGATTCTTAGTTTCCAACGGATTGGTATGATAAACTGGACGGTTGGACAGAGATGATCCTGAAAAAATCGATTTGATGCTCTATTCCTCTTATTGGTGGTAAGCCGTCATTGTTTTTTTTCAGGAAAGACGTCCTTATATTCCTGCATAAGATAATTCATCTCAGTCGGTAACACCGGTTCCAGGTTAGTAAGGTGGAGGCACGCCTCCTTATAAACAAAGAAAAGTTTAGGCTAAGCAGAATAAAGGGTTTTCTTGACCTCACCAGCCTTGATAAAGAAGTTTGTTTTACCCTTTGGAACCTTGACCTTGTTTTTTTGTTGATTTTGTTGTTTCAAATGTAACTGGTCTTGATAAACGTTGTGAGGCGTCATAGGAATCAAGGTACTCTTCATTCCTTAAAAAACAAAACAATGGCGGTTAGTAAAGCCGTCATGGTTACCTTGTGGTATGATTGCCATGGTCTTCTAGGAAGTATGTGACCGGCTTCCATTGGTAGAACATCACAAAGAACATCATCCTCATATTTCCCAATGGACAATGGGACCATCACTTGTCTGGTCACTATCATTTCTCCAGATTCGTTTAGCCATTGAAGCGGATAGGGCTTAGGGTGTGAAACAAGTTCTCACGCTGCTCTTGTTCATCCGTCTTGGTCTGGACACTCAGATATTGTCAAGCCACCATTAATTGATCAAGGACAGGTGCTCTTCACCTTCATCATAAGTATTGTATTTGGGCTCATCATCTTCAGACTATAAATCGGCATTTTCCATCAGGATCATCACCTTTTTTTAGAACACTCGTTGGCATAATGACCAATACCATGACACTTAAAATACTTGATGTCGCGGGTTCGGGTGGAACGATCAATGGCCTTGCCTTTGTCAGGCGTGGTCGTGAATGGATTGGCCTCAACTTAGGACTTGGATGGCTAGGATTCCTGCTGATAAGCTGGCTTGAAATCGTGGTAATAAGCTGACCTGGTGTTCATGGCTCAATTAGCAATGCTTTGTGAAGCATCACTTCCAACTCCAAATAATGTTGCATCATTAATCTTTCTTGAATCTCACAGTTTAGACCTCCAAACAACCGAGACATAGTAGCTTTTCTGTCTTCAAAGACATCGGGCCGGGTGTGAAGGGTCTCTATTTTTTTATAGTACTCTTCAACACTGTGGTTCCCGTAGTGTAACATTATCAAACGTTGGTGTAGGTCACAGTGATAGTGGCTTGGAACAAACCGCTTTTTCATGACCATCTTCATTTCATGCCAAGACTCAACATGATATTTTCTATTTCTTCTTGTGGATGTGACGAGTTGATCCCACCAGATGAGAGCATAATCGTAGAATTCAGTGACCGCCGCTTTGACCCGATTAGCTTCCGAGTAAAATTGGCAATTGAATACCAATTCAATCTTTTGTGTCCCCTCCAGATATGCGGCTGGGTCGTTCTTCCCATGAAATTCTCTGTACGGATCCAACACTTTGATAGAAATGCTTGGCCGCTTCATCCCCATGAAAACCCTGGCGCTCTCTGCTTCCCTTTGTGAATTGGACTGGTTTTGTTCTTTCGGGTTGGTCTGTCCATTTTCTTCCTTGGGCAGTTTGTTCATGGTCAAGAACAAGATGTTTGATCTCCTCACTCAACCCGGCTTTAGAGTGCTAATTTTTGTTCATCATTTGTTTCATTAAGGCTGTGATGGTTTCAATCAGACGGCCATGGCTGGATTCTTCTTCTTCTGACTCAAACATTTTACCTGAAAAAGAAAACAAAACAAAACGGCCAGTCAAGATTAAAGAAAATTTGAAATGAAATTTTGGTAAAAGAAAATGATTAGAGAAAACTCAGCTTGTTGTGTTGCACTGGTACCACTTGATGTGATCTTGGTCAAGATCACGACCCAAAACATGCACAATAAGGGAGATTTATGAACTGGAATAGGCCTTGCTCCAAGACAGTCTCAGAAAAGGGTTGGAGAAGGATGTGATCACAAAAAGGTTGTGGATGGCCTTTGATTCAATGGACTTGTGTTCTTTGGATATGATGCACCAAAGGGGACACAAGGATTTCTTAAACTAGCTTATGATATTATGCACCTAAGGGATTTAAGATTCTGTTAGATATTACACACTAACAGGTGATTGAAAATTTAGAGGAAGAAGATTCTATTAAAAATTTGATGGAAGATTAAAAATGAGCTAGCTAAATACTTATAGTGGAGAAAGGAAACAAAGCCTGCATGCATGAAACAATTTCCAAGAACATGCAAGAGCATACAAGCAAACTAAAATTAAAAGCAATAAATAACTAACTCCTAACTACTTTTTGATGGCAAAGGAGGAGGAAAGGCCGTGACTGGAAAATAATAAAATGGGCTGATGAAAGTAGACCAATTGACTCATTAAAAACCTGCTTTAGTAAACCCCGTGGAAAAAACCCAAAGTAGAAAAAAGACCACAAATTGGACCAATTACCCAACTATTGAACTCTAAAGGCCTTGATGACAACGCTCATGGTCGTTCGTGGTTCTGGTCGGGCGACGGCCTGAATGGTCTTGAGGTAACCTCCCAGGGTGTCTGCAGCCTTTTGTATTGGGCCCGAGTCATAGGACCAACTGTTCTGTCCAAATGTCCATGCCTTGGTCATCTGGGTCGTCCTGGTTCTTCAGACGATCATTCCTTAAGTCGTCTGTTGAGTCGTCCGTGCCTTGAGTGTCCGGGAAGTTTGTGCTACGTGTGTCTGGGACGTCCGTGTGTCCGTCCTGTCTGTCCGTTGGGCCAAGATCATATCAAACCAGCTGTCAGAGGTTGAAGTCCCGGGGGAAGAAGAAAACAAAGAAGCAGAAGAAGGAGGAAATGTCGAAGGAGGAGGAACTGATATTCCCGCTGAGGTTGAGGAGGCGGAAGAAAACAAAGAAGCAGAAGGAGGAGGAAGAGATGTTGAAGAATGGGAAAGACATATCCCTGCTGAGGTTGAAGTCCTGGTGTCGGAAGAAAACAAAGCAGAAGAAATTACTGTCGACGAAGGAGGAAGCTCCGATGCGAGAGCAATGATGGAGATAAAACTGTGTAAATGTTTTATTCTTAAATAGTAAAACTGTGATTATTTAAGTAAACTGTGGGGATACTTCTCCTCCGGAACTCCTGCATTGAGAAGAAGAAGGAAACATGGTTTTTGGTTAATGGTGTTCCAATTCGGTATGGTTTAAAAGACCACACATTAATTTTGGGGTTGAACTGCCGTAACTACCCTTTGAAGTGGATGGAAAAGGGTAGTATGAGATTTGTGGAGAAGCATTTTGGTCCTATACTTCGAGATGCAGCCTTTTGTGGATCGCCTTAAGATGTTGGTCCTATACTTCTTGTCTAGCATCATCGGTGGGCAGAATAAGGTCGGGATTGATGCCCCGTCAGTGGAGTCTTTCTTTCAGAGAGCTGTGGATGATCTGAAATTTTGCAAGACATTTCCTTGGGGGAGACTGTCCTTTAATTACATGTTTCGGGAGATCGCGCACACCATGGACCATTTTGGGGGAGAGGTTAAAGAGAATATCGTATGGGCAATTCCTAGTTTTTGTCTTCTGTTAGAGGTAAAAATTTATTTGTGTTATTATTCATTGTACTTACTTGTTATAATTAAAGATATCTCTAATTATTTGCGTATTTTTGTAGCTGTTAGCATTTGAGGCTATTCCGGACTTGCAGATGAAGTTCCGAGAACGTGCGGTAGGTGCAAATATACGTTTTCCAAGGATGTGCAAGTCTAAATTCAAGAAAGGCGTCATGAAAGGGTTTCCTCTGGCAACCATATATGAAACACTAGGGAATACTACGGTACAACTAGTTGTAACTATTTTTAATTTTAAATATATGAATAGTAAGTAAAACTGTTTTTGTGGTTTACATACGCAGGTCATTGAGAGAATCCTTGTCCCTTCCGTAGGTGAAGAAGATCTTCTACATGAGATTATGGAACGTGAAGACGACGATTATACACATGATGTTGTTGTCGATAGTTGGATGAAGAGTCTTCGAGCAGGACAAGAAATTTGTTTTGAACAAATGCATGAAGAGGGTTTGGCTGGGCGAGTAAACCCGTATCAGTTGATGTTCCAACTAATCAGCCACCACAAATTAATGAGAATCACCCACCACAGTCCTCTTTGGAAGAACGTTTGCTGAAACAAGATTTGTTAATTGAAAATATGAGGGAGATATTGGATATCTTGGAGTCGCAGGTTGGTGAGCTTGATGGTGGAGGAGGTAAAGCGAGTAAGAGAGGGAATAAGGGAAAGAAACGAGGAAGGGAGTGATTGGGCATTGTAGTTAGCTTAGTTTTTCTAATGTTCAAAAAGTAAAACTAGTAAGGTTGTTAAAATGTTTTTTTAAGTAAAACTATTTATCTTAGTTCTTCGAATTTCTTTTTTAAAAGTAAAACTATTTATCTTAGTTGTTCGAATGTCTTTTCAAAAAATAAAACTAGTTATATTAGTTGTTTGAATGTATTTATAAAAAAGTAAAACTAGTATGGTTCATTGTTAAAATATTTTTAAAAAAATAAAACTAGTAAAATAACTTTATTAGTTGTTCGAATGTAGTTTTTTTAAAAGTATAACTAGTAACACTAGTTTAACATAGTTATTCAAACAGATATAAGATGAAAGCAAAATACAAGCGGTTTTACACCAAACAAATCAAAATACAACCAGTTTGACAACATCAAATCGAAGCAAAATACAATCTTTTTGACTAGTTTCCCCTAGCTTTTCATTTAAAGCTTTAATCTCCTTAAGCAGTTTCTGAAGCTGTCGTCCTAAGCTTTGGATCTTTGAATTTTGGGAATCAACTTCCTTATGAACCCTACTAATCTCTTCATGTACACCATTAAAAAAAATTTCTTATGATGAAAATAATCATCCTACAACAAAAGTCTATGATTTATAAGGTATATTAAAAAATTTAAAAACAAAGGAGCAATGATTTTCTAACCTTAAACTGATTGCAAATAAAGTATTTATTTCCGGGATCGGTTTCGGTTTCAGTTGTATACACAACGACTATTTTTTCACCACATGGACATACGTTCAGAATCCCTTCGTCACTATCAGCCATATAGTAAAGCATATTGATATTCCTCTTCAATCTCTTATGATCCTTGCAATTAGGATTGTTAGAATCCATGTGATGTGGTTGGAAATATTTGAAATGAAAATGAGAAAAGAGAAGAGAGAAGGATAGATGAGTTGAGAAAATAAGAAGCTAAAAAAGAGGAGAGAGAGATAGGAGACATTTCGTGATTTTCGTAAATGAAAAAAGTGTCTCGGATGAAAGACTCGTCTTCTCACTCGAGACTGGAGTATTTTTAGATTTGGGGAAAATTTGGAAAATTGGGCGGAAAAAATAGAAAATTGGGCAGAAAAAAACTAGAAATTTGGGTTGGAAAATTACACTTAGTTATACTCAAGTTACTAGTTAAACAAATTTTTTATATAATTGTACTTTTTGGGTTTTTCGTATTAGTTAGTGTTACTTGACCTAATAATTTTATTAATTAGTTTGACATTTGATGAAAGTCGTTTTAACTACATTTTTAATGTTTTATACATTCATATGTTGTGAAAGTACATTTATGTAACTTCTTCATCATAACTATATTATAATTTGTAAAGTGACATTAAAAGTGTAAGTAATATGTTGTCTACATTCGTTGATAATAACAAACCAATGAAGAACAATTTTTATAATTTAGTACTTGTTATGTTTATAACAATAATTTTGATGTTTGTAAAGCCAATTTGACGAAATACCAGTAGTAATGTAACGACAACCAGTTTTACATATTTATCCAAAAAATAAAGTAGAACAAATGTAACGACAACCAATTTTACATAGTTATCTAAAAAATAAAGTAGAAGTTATGTAACGACAAACCAATTTTACATAGTTATCAAAAAAATAAAGTACAATAAATGTAACTACAAACCGGTTTTACGCAGTTATCCAAAAATAAAGTACAACAAATGTAACAACAAATCAGTTATCTAAAATAACAACATCCAAGTCCTTGTCTTGGACACCTTTTATTTTTCATTCTTGAACGTCGTTCTCCAGCTGATGAAAACCTCTTAACTTTCTTCCTACCCTTCTTTTTGATGATATCATGAGGTATGATGTGTATTTCTTTGATATAATATGAGACATCCCACAATGCCATATCCGACCAATAGTATTTTGAGCACAAATCATGTAATTGGATATCACAACCTCTACCTTCATGCCTTTTCATAGTTTTCAATATCAAACATCCTACTAATGCAAGATTTTGAGATTAAGTTCACCAAATATGATTTTCCATCGCTACCAATGACATAGTACTCCAACTCGTAACTGTTTAGCTCTCCACTAACGACACCAATTTCCGTTCTATTGATCCAGAAGCGGCATCTTTCCTCTGGGCATTAAACCACTCAGAAATTTTTTTAATGATCATGTCAAACATAGGGAGTAAGGAGTACTTCTGCACGGTTCTAAAAACACTATTCAAAGACTCAACACAATTGTTTGTGTCTATGTTGTATTTATCTCCTGCAAAACAACACTTTTCCCATTTTTCTTTCACTGTGGTATCTTCCAGATATTTGGCGGCAGAGAAAAATCTCGTCTTAAAAGCACTATAAGCACATATGAACTCAGCCTCTGTGTAAAGCCTACTGCACTCCATGAATCTCCACGCGATTACGTCTTTATTGACGTTTGTAGCATGAGTTTTCACATTTTGTGACAAATGCCATATACAATATGCATGATGAGCGCTTGGATACACAGAAGCTATAGAATTGATGAGGCTTATATTTCTATCATATATAAATACTATTTCAGATGAGTCTGATACAATTATTCTAGACATCTAAAAAACCAGTTCCAACTTGCATTATTTTCACCATCTAAAACTCCAAACGCTATTGAATAATGATGACGTTTTGGATCTTGAGCTGTGGCAAATACAAGTTTACCACCATATCCTTCTTTGAGAAAATTTGCGTCCACACTTAACATTTTTCTCATTACGTGAAACCCTTCAATGTTATCTCCTAAAGCGATGAATAAGTATTTGAATTTGTTGTTCTCATCCGCTTTCACACTTGTAATTGTACCAGGATTGACCTTCTGCAATATGTACAAATAACTATTGATATGAGCTAAGGTGGTGGTGCAACTGTTGATCAAGAATCTCGAGATCTTCAGGAGCAAGGCGGATGGAATGGGTGGATTGAAACGACCACACAAACTGCGGAAGACTTGTGATACACCAGGTTATTCTTCTTGGAACAAGAAGAATCGAAGACAAGCTTCTTAAGGAGAGGCAGCCGTCGTTTGTGACAAAGAGTCTAGGGTTTTTGTTCTTAAAATTCGAGTTGTATTATGACTTGCAAGTAATGAGGCTTATATAGGCTTTGTGGTTACAACTTAGGGTAAACAACATGATATTTACCCAAAACAACAAGTAATGTAAATAAAAACAACATGTAGTTCTTTTTGCTGTAGAAAAAAATGGGCTTAAGTCCTAATGACTTAAACATAAAAATATGGGCTGAAGGCCCTAAACTTATACTTAGTCTAAATAAGAGAGAAATGGGATAGATAAGCCTTGTAGATGACTAAGGCCGAACTGACTAAGACTTGTGAAGGAGTCGGATTATGTGAACAAGTCTTCGTCGTCATGCGCACTAAGAGTGTTGCCTCATTAAAACCTTCTCTGGAAAACCCAGTGGGACAAAACCGAAGATAGGAAAAAGAGTACAATTTCTTAGCACGTCTTTTGGTGTCTTTACCGAATGGTGATGGTAAAGACACCGGAGGTGGAAGAGTCTTCGAGCAGGAACCTCCAATGCTCCTTAGCTGAGACGAACGGATCCTGCTGATCTTCTGAGCCGTCAGGTGGCTCCTCATCCGTGAGCTCCTGGTCGTTTGCTTGCTCCATTAGCTGGTTCAACTTGTCTCCTAAAGCTCGAGCCCTGGAACGTGTAAAAGTCCTGGTGGCACTCGTGGTACAGTCTGTAGTACGATGTCCTCATCATTACCTCCCTCTTCAGGTGCTTTGGTCTCAAAAGCTAAGTCGTCACCTGCATCAAATAACTCCAAGTCAGCAACATTAAACGTAGTGGAAACATTATACTCACTTGGAAGCTCCAGTTGGTAGGCATTGTCGTTGATACGCCGCAGGACTCGGAATGGGCCATCTCCACGTGGTGCTAGCTTTCTCTTGCGCCGTTGGGGAAAACGTTCGGGTCGTAGATGTAACCAGACCCAGTCTCCTTCTTTAAAGACCACGTGCCTCCTGCCCTTGTTGGCATGTTTTGCTGTCTGGGAATTCCTCCGTTCCAGATTTTCTTTGACTTCCTGGTGCAAGCGCTTGACATATTCAGCTTTTTCTTCTCCCTCCAAGCTTACAACCTCTCCAAGTGGAATATGGGCGAATTCAAGTGGCGTAGTGGGGTTGAAGCCGTAGACGATCTCGAACGGTGTCTTCTTGGTGCCGGAGTGGACTGCTCTGTTGTAGGCGAACTCGACATATGGAAGACACTCGAGCCAATTCTTTAGGTTACGACCAATTGTCGCACGCAACATCTGAGATAGTGTTCGGTTGACGACCTCGGTCTTACCATCCGTCTGTGGGTGATATGCCGTCGAGAATAGTAGACTGGTGCCAAGTTTCTTCCACAGAACTCGCCAGAAATGACTGAGGAACTTAGTGTCCCTGTCGGACACAATGGTGCGCGGAATGCCGTGTAGACGAACGATCTCTCGGAAGAACAAATTGGCTGTCTGAATCGCATCGTTCTTCTTGTTGCAGGGTATGAAGTGTGCCATCTTCGAGAAACGGTCGACGACGACGAGGATGGAGTCCTTGTGATGGACTTGCGGTAAGCCAAGGACAAAATCCATGGAGATATCCGTCCAAGGAGATGACGGAACCGGAAGTGGAGTGTAAGGGCCTTGAGGATGCATCTTAGACTTAGACCGTTTCCAGACAAGGCATTTTTCGCAATGGTCTTCCACATCTCGGCGTTTACGCGGCCAGTAGAAGTGCTCCTTGAGCATGCTCAAGGTCTTGGCGACGCAAAAATGCCCCATCAATCCGCCACCATGATCCTCTCTGAGAAGGAGTTCGCGAACTGATCCGCCTGGAATGCAAAGACGCTTGTCCTTAAAGAGGAATCCGTCAAACAAGTAGAAGCGGGTGTACTTGCCCTGTCCATGTTCTTTGAAGGCATCCTTGAAGTCGTGGTCTTCAGCATAGAGGTCCTTGAGCATTTCAAATCCCATAACTTTTGACTCCATGACCGAGATCAAACTATGTCTGCGGGATAGTGCATCTGCAACGACATTGCCTGTACCCTTCTTGTACTTGATGACATACGGAAATATCTCAATAAACTCCAACCACCGGGCGTGTCTTTTCTTGAGGGTCGTCTGTCCTTTGAGGTGTTGGAGTGTCTGGTGGTCCGTGTGTATAACGCATTCTTGTGAGAGCAAGTAATGCTGCCAAGTCTGCAGGGCTCGGACCAAAGCGTAGAGCTCCTTGTCGTACGTGGGGTAGTTTAGAGCTGCGCCGCTTAATTTCTCACTAAAGTAGGCAATTGGTTTTCCACCCTGTGTCAGGACTGCTCCAATGCCTACACCTGAAGCGTCGCATTCTACCTCGAAAGTTTTGTCGAAATTCGGTAATGTCAGGACAGGTGTCTGAGTGAGGCGCTCCTTTAACAGCTGAAACGACTTTTCTTGTTCCGGGCCCCACCTGAAGTTTTGGTTCTTCTTGATGGTTGCTGTCAACGGGCTGGCGATCGTACTGAAGTCTCGTACAAAACGGCGATAGAAGCTTGCCAAGCCATGAAAACTCCGGACTTGGCTGGCGTTAGTTGGCGTGGGCCATTCCTGAATTGCTCGGATCTTTTCTTCGTCAACTCGAATCCCTTGCGAGCTCACGACGAATCCAAGGAAGACGACCTGATCCGTGCAGAAGGTACACTTATTAAGGTTGGCGTAGAGCTGCTCCTTTTGAAGTGTCGTGATCACTGTCTCCAAATGCTCCAAGTGGTCGGAATGAGACGCACTATAGACTAGTATGTCGTCAAAATAGACCACGACGAATTTGCCTATGAATGGCCGAAGTACTTGGTTCATGAGACGCATGAAGGTGCTTGGTGCGTTGGACAGGCCGAAGGGCATCAACAGCCACTCGTAGAGACCTTGTTTGGTCTTGAAAGCTGTCTTCCATTCATCACTTTCTCGCATGCGAACCTGATGATATCCACTCTTGAGATCAATTTTGGAGAAGATAGAGGCTCCGCTCAACTCATCTAACATGTCGTCTAGTCGCGGAATTGGGTGTCGATATTTAACAGCGATGTTGTTTATGGCGCGACAGTCGACGCACATTCGCCAACTTCCATCTTTCTTTGGCACAAGGAGGACGGTAACGGCACAGGGGCTAAGGCTTTCTCGGACGTAGCCTTGAGCCATGAGATCCTGAACTTGACGCTCGAGTTCTTTTCCTTCCTCCGGAGTGACCTTGTAGGCTGGTTTGTTTGGCAGCTGGGCTCCGGGAATGAGATCGATGTGATGCTCAATACCTCTGAGGGGTGGCAGCCCAGGTGGAATCTCGTCTGGAAAGACGTCCGAATATTTGTCCAGAAGTGCCTGGACATCCGCAGGAAAAACGCTGATGGTGGCCTCGGATGCGCTCAAGACCTCCTGATAGAGCATGAGGACGAGCTGAGTGCCTGTAGTGCTTATTGCTTTCCTCATGTCCGCCACATTGACGAGGAAGTTCTCCTTTCTGGCATGCTGATCTTTTGCCATCTTTGATTGCATGCCGTGCACTTCTTGAGGGGACATAGGTGCCAGGTTGTACCTACGCTTATCGTGGAAGAAGGAATAGAAGTTTGTGCGTCCATTATGAGTGGTCTCCTTATCTAACTGCCAGGGTCGTCCCAATAGGAGATGTCCAGCTGACATGGGAACGACGTCGCACAAAACTTGGTCCTATTATAGTCCGATGCTGAAAGAAACTCGGACCTGGTCGGAAATGTACAGCTCCATCTTGTTGTTGAGCCAACGAAGTCTGTAGGGCTTTGGATGTTTTGTCACGGGTAATCCAAGCTTCTCTACCATGTACTTGCTAGCGGCATTAGTGCAGGAGCCGCCATCAATGATCAGAGAACAGACTTTTCCAAGGATGGTACACTTTGAGTGGAAAATGTTCTCACGCTGCTCGATTTCCTCTTGATCTAGGCGTGAGCTGATAACTCTCCTGATCATCAACATCTCGCCTGAGTCAGCGTACTCGACTTCCCCTTCAGACATAGGGTCTGTCGAGAATGGGTCCTCTTCTTGCTCATCTGCGGAGTCGTAATCTCCGGAAGCCGTCAAAATCATGGTTCTCTGGTTGGGGTATTCACGAGACATGTGCCCCCTACCCTTGCATTTAAAACATGTAATGGCACTGCTCTTTTGGGGTTGACCTGCGTTAGATGCCTGTGGGGCAGGTCTAGAGGTGGTCACGGGTGCCTTGGTAGGCACATTGCTATCCACGGCTCTCCCTCGCTGTCGTGGGTCACTGGTGGAGGCAGTGCGGTCAAATGCCTTGGGGCCAGTACCCCAAGTGCTCTTAGGTCGGATTGGTGCGGAGGACTTGCGCCGGTTGCTCTTCTCAATCTGAACGGCCAGGTGGAAGAGCTCTCCAAGGTCGTGGTAGGGTTGCAGCTCGATTTTTCGTGCTATCGACTAATGTAGTCCGTCTATAAACTGAGCCATGAGGCTTTCCTCTGAGTCCTCCATTTCGAGCCTGTTCCGAAGGTGCTCGAATTAGTCGAAATACTCAGACACCGATTTACTGCCTTGGGTAAGGCGTCTGAATCATCTCTGTAGCTCTCGATGGAAGTGAGGTGGAACATAGCGCCGCCTCATAAGCTAGGTCAGCTCGTACCAGGATGTGAGAGCTCCCATTCTTGCTCTTCTGCGAGTGGCTAACTCGCGGTCCCACCATGCTAGTGTGTGGTCGATAAACTGGGCTGTTGCTAGTGTTAATTTACGATCTTCGTCGTAGCGATAATAATCAAAGATTAACTCCATTCGACGCTCCCAGTCTAGGTATTCTTCAGGGTCTAGCTTTCCCGAGAAAGGGGGTGGGTTGATCTTAACATCATGGTGGCCGGCTGGTTGCCTGGGTGCCGGCGGTGGCTCGTCGTAGTAGGGGTCTCTCCCTAGACCTCGATGGGACGCCTCGGGTCGATCATACTGGTACTGATGTGGATCTTGCTGGTGATGGTGGCGTGTATTCGCGGCTGGTGGGCGTACCGGCTCCTCCAAACGCTCAAGACGTGTCGTGAAGGTGGTCATCTGGGCAGTGATTGCTTGCAGCATCTGCATCACCGTTGGGTCGGACTGCCCAGGCGGAGACTCGTCTCGACTTGACATATTTCCTTTTCCGAGGAAAAGGAAATTTCAGTAAAGGAAAGTTTCCTTTTCGGGAAACTTGCAGATTTTGGAAACTTTCCTTATTTGGAAATTTTCCAAAGATATTATTATTTTTTTTTTATTATTAAAGGAAAAATAACACAAAAGGAAATCTAAATATCTATCTATTAATTCTAGGAAATTTCTTAAAATTAGCTTAGACAGATTTTCTAAACTAATGTTATTGCCTAAAACTTTTAGGGAAGCTATCTAATGAATCTAGAACACTAAGGAAACTTCCTAAAACTAAAAGCTAAATGCCTAACTTCCTAGAAACCCTAGCCGCCTAACTAGGACACGGTCGGCTGGCTGCCTCTAGACGGACGCGACTCGACCTATGGACTCGAACTGCGCGGGTGCAATCTTAGCACTAAGGTACAGCTGCGAAGGGAAGGCGTGGGACAGTTCAAACTGGTAGCTAGGTGGAGCGCGGTATGCTAAACTAGCAGGGTACACGACACGCTTATCCTTGTCCTGGACCTAAACCTAATCGCGAACCAAGCTACTACACTGGGCAGACGAACTACACCGGGACAAGTTTCGGAATTGGAACGCGACTGAAGCCCTAGGCAACTAACGGACACAGACGGGAAGCACACGACCTAGACACTACACACGCGGGACGCTAAGAGCTGGACGCGACCTGGAGACCGGCTAACTAAGCAGCCCTAGACGCGACACAACTAACAAAACCTAGCTAAGACCTGGTGAGACACACGAAGACCTAATCCTAGACACACACGCGGGAAGACACTAACCCTAAAGGCACAAGAAGACCTAGACCTATACACACGCTAGGAACCTAAACCTAGCTACACGGCTTGGACAGGGAGGACGCGGGACAAGGAGGCTAACCTAGACGCGACCTGGAGACACTAGACCGAAAGGCGGCTCACAGCTTGGGTACAAAACGCGAGCGCAGAACCCCTACACCTAGAACACAAAGCGGCCAAACAAACAGGCAGCCCTAAGACTTGACAACTAAGAAACCTAACAAGAACAATCAGCACACAAATCCTTAAGGACCAGGTATGTGAATTGGTGCTCTATGTGAGTTTCTAAAAAAAAAAATTCTAGCAATATTAAACAATGAAACAAGCAAATTTTCTTATATTTTTTTTCTTGTAAGTTGAAACAAAACAATGGAATGATAGAACCTAATTTTTTTTTTTGTATTTTTTTTTTTGTGGGTTGTTTGTGGTAGATGACTTGAATTCTTCTCCTTCTTACCGAGAACCTAAAGGGGAAAGAGAAAGGAACAAAATCAAAAGCCAGAAACTGTTGGACAAAGCAATAACAAATCGCAAAAATAAACAAGGGATAGAATCAACCTGATGTCTAAAGAGCTTTTAGGCTCTGATACCAGATGATATGAGCTAAGGTGGTGGTGCAACTGTTGATCTGGAATCTCGAGACCTTCAGGAGCAAGGTGGATGGAATGGGTGGATTGAAAGGACCACACAAGCTGCGGAAGACTTGTGATACACCAGGTTATTCTTCTTGGAACAAGAAGAATCGAAGACAAGCTTCTCAAGGAGAGGCAGCCGTCGTTTGTGACAAAGAGTCTAGGGTTTTTGTTCTTAAAATTCGAGTTGTATTATGACTTGCAAGTAATGAGGCTTATATAGGCCTTGTGGTTACAACTTAGGGTAAACATCATGATGTTTACCCAAAACAACAAGTAATGTAAATAAAAACAACATGTAGTTCTTTTTGCTGTAGAAAACAATGGGCTTAAGTCCTAATGACTTAAACATAAAAATATGGGCTGAAGGCCTTAAACTTATACTTAGTCTAAATAAGAGAGAAATGGGATAGATAAGCCTTGTAGATGACTAAGGCCGAATTGACTAAGACTTGTGAAGGAGTCGGATTATGTGAACAAGTCTTCGTCGTCATGCGCACTAGGAGTGTTGCCTCATTAAAACCTTCTCCGGAAAACCCAGTGGGACAAAACCGAAGATAGGAAAAAGAGTACAATTTCCTAGCACGTCTTTTGGTGTCTTTACCGAACGGTGATGGTAAAGACACCGGAGGTGGAAGAGTCTTCGAGCTGGAACCTCCAATGCTCCTTAGCTGAGACGAACGGATCCTGCTGTTCTTCTGAGCCGTCAGGTGGCTCCTCATCCGTGAGCTCCTGGTCGTATGCTTGCTCCATTAGCTGGTTGAACTTGTCTCCTAAAGCTCGAGCCCTGGATCGTGTCAAAGGTCCTGGTGGCACTCGTGGTACAGTCTGTAGTACGATGTCCTCATCAACTATACAACATCTTGTAACTTTCTTTTGGACTACCATGCAAATCACTGATATCTTTATTTTTCCCTCTCGAAGCAGTGGAGTATGATATCTTCACATCCAATTTTGGTTTACCAAGATCTATAATACTTTTAGGAGCCGGAGTTTCCATTTGCCCTGAATAATCATCACTCAAAAGACTTGCAACTAATCCTGGTGTGCATTTTCTCTTCTGAATGTTGTCACTCTGACTAGCTCGAGCATGTATGCATCTTTGTATAGCTTCTAATCGAGAAAATATATGTCTTCCTTATTTTTGCAGCTTGTAAACCCCATTTACAGCTTTTTGACGACATTTTACAACTAATCTGGTCTTATATGACTTGTTTATGACATACCCAAAACAATTGACAAATGCAGTTCTGTCCACCTATTCTTGCACTGCCTTCTTATTTGGAAATTCTTGATGAATATCCATACCCACACCGTCTTCCCATCCCTCTATAAACTGACTTGATTCTACAGTAGGTGCAAGCTGAAGATATTCATGATGCATATCCATATTTTCATTGGCCTCATCCTCCACAGTCTCATCCTCCACAGTCTCATCGTGCACGGCCTCATCCTACACAGCCTCATAGTCCACGGCCTCATCCTCCACGGCCTCATCCTACACAGCCTCATAGTCCACGGCCTCATCCTCCACGGTCTCATCTTGTTGTTTATCTTCTTCATCGCCTACATACGGAGTTATGGCATTATCCTCATAGTTCATACCAAAAGAACTTTCTCTGCCCACTTTCGAAATTTGCTCTGTTACATTTGATATAGTGATAACTTCCACATAGAGCATACATCTACGGTTGTCTTTATCAACACATGTTAGATAAACACAGATATCCTCATCATCAGATATAAGAAATATTTCCTCACATCCCACTACCAGTAGAATGTAACTCAACTTCAATTTCACTATACTTTCATCTAATCCAACCTTCTTGTATATCCTATCTTCAACCATCGATAAAGTTATATCCTCCACTGATGATTTAATCATGACACTATAGATTAGACCTCCACATCTAAAATATATGATGACCTTGTTGCTCATTGTCACCTACCAAAACGGTACAAAATTGCAATCAGTATTACTAGTTATTCAAAGTTTTACTAGCTCTAATATATTTGCAATAATACTATTTTATTTAGTATATTGTGCAAGCCAAGGTTTTTTAGTTCTATCTTTAAAAATTTCTCTAATTACTACAAAGTTTTACTAGTATTAGTAGTTTTACCGGTTTAATAGTTATACTAGTTCTACCAGTTTTTCCAAATTTATTAGTTTTACCAGTTTTATTAGTTTTACTAGTTGTACCAGTTTTAACAAATTTACTAGTTTTATTAGTTTTACTAGTTATATTATTTTATTAGTTTTACTAGTTAAACTATTTTATTAGTTTTACTAGTTGTACTATTTTTACTATTTTTACTAATTTTACTAGTTATACTATTTTATTAGTTTTACTAGTTATACTATTTATACTAGTTTTATATATTTTTTACTACTTGTACTAGTTATGCTAGTTATTCTAGTTATACAAGTTATATTAGTTCAACTATATTCACTAGTTTTACTAGTTTTACCGACTTCGACTTTCGCACACTACTCCCCCAGATTTAAATGAGAGCTCGAGTTCAATTCCGCCCAGATTACTATGATTTTATCAATGCATACATTGATTTCCATGTCTAGTCCTAATATACCCATAAATAAAAGAGAGATTACAGTGCAATCGAGAAATCCGAGTTCTCCTGAGTTCAACGGAGGTCTACGGGATAAGCTCGAGCTCTCGCTGAATGAGGACGACGACAATAGGACGACAACGCAGAGAGGAGGAGGAGGAGAAGTAGAGAGGTCGAACTTCGCTCGTGTGGAGGGGATCAAGAAGGGAGAAGCTGGATACTCGAAGCTGGAGCTGAAATCGAGCTCGAACGCAGAGGAGGAGAGGGAGTAAGGGAGTGAGGAGAGAGAATCGAGCTCGAACGAAAAACACAAGTCACGTTTCAAAGTAAATTATTTTGTTTTTAAATTATTTTTATTTTTCAGATTTTAATGGTATAATAGGATTTTCATATATGAGGGATATGAGAGATTAAAGAGGAGTATAAAAGATTTTGTTTTTAAAAAAAGGTATATGAGATGATATCTCTATCATATATCATTAAAAATGAAGGGTATGTAGATGAATGAAAGGCATAGTAGATTTTTTGGAAGAAGATAGGGGTATATGAAATGATGTCTTGATGAATGAAGGCAAACGGGGATCAAACTCTGATTTGACCTTTATCACATACAAAAATTCTTGTTTGACCTCTATATGTATTTGAAATATGGGTGGGAGGAGAACCCAATTCTAAAAATGGTAGGGTTGGTAAATATTATAAATTAGAAGGATAAACGAGAGAAACAATTTTTTATTTCAAAAAAATTATTAGAAAAAATATTAAAAACATATCAAACCTAATTGATAGCACTTGTCTACAATCTTAGGTTAAAAGAACAGTTTAGGATACTAAACAGTTAAACAAAGTTACTGGTGCGACAATAGTGGATCAATATTACATGTATGATTGAGTTTTGGACTTGTTCTAAATTGTGCCTAAAGAGTTGATTTGTTTATGATTTCTGGATTTCTCGCAAATTATCTTTGACTTAACTCTTGTTTAATTTCTTTATATCCTTAGTTACATACTCTTTTGCTACTGTGACAAAAACCAAACCCTCATTTGTATTAGCTTAACTTAAACATACATAGAAATTCACTGTAACATTGGTCCTTAGGATTCTAACTCTCTATACTCTTGCGTATTTCAGTGCACTTGCAGTAGAAATTAATAAGAGATAAAGACCAGTGTATCAAGGGCCGGATGAAAAAAAAAAAAATGAATTGTGGATGCTAATCTTCAACTTGTCGGCATTCTCCAGGGCAGCAAACCACCGACATTAGATTCTGAGAAGGAGAAATTAGACAAGTAGAAGTTATAAATTGGCGGATGCTCAGCATAACAAGGTCACTTGCGAGTTATGGGGAGATTTAGAATTTCCCGATCTCCCCTTGGTCTTAGAGCCATTTTCTTGACAATAAGTTGACCGAGCGTGTTGTGGTTAAAGTCAGAGTCGTGGATTTTGGAGGCACGAATGCAAGCATGCTCGGTTTCACTGATTTTGTTGCTAGAAGGGAGTTTGAATATGATTTCCCCTGATATTTGTATCAAGGCCTTTGAGGCGTGTTGTATTTTCATATCCTTTGGTCCTATTTGGTCCTCTTTGTTACAAGACTTATCTTCCATCTGGGGCGTGATGCCTCTCAATGGAATACTCTATGTTTGATTTTACTTGTTTTGCGTGTTTTGGCTTTGAATCATTTGTGAATTGTTCTGCTGAGCAGCGTACAGTTGTTATGTATTTTTTTGGTTTTATGTCTTGCTGTATTCAGACTTATATTTTGTATTTCTTACAACAAAAAACATGTTTAATATCTCATACTAATTGGTAGGTTTTGTATTATGTTTTCAAGATGTTGATGACCAGTGTGGGAAGAGGCGTTTACTGCGTTTAGGAGTTTTACTTCGCTTTTTAGGGCTTACGAGGTTTCGACTTACATGCCCGTTCTGATAGTAAACTTAAATATAATTCAGGATATACTTGTCAAATATTGGGATCAAGAAATACTTCTTCATAATTTGTATAGTGCGCTGTTATCCTCCAGGGATGTCACAGAATCCTAAATCATATAGAGTATAGCGGTTAAATCCGCATAGGACATAATAGCTTTTTTGTGGTAGCCAGCAACAAATGAGATGTTTTTAAAATCCACAAAAGAAAGTAAAGTTGTGATTTGTGCAAATCGCATGATCACAATTGTTAAGAGTAGAGGTGTGCAAAAATATCGCATATAAGTCGAGATTTTGTGTAAGTTAATGGAATGATTAGGCTCAGCCACGACTTCATTCACCTCGGCCATGACTTGACTTGATTCAGCTTGGCCGAGACTTGGTTTTACTCGGCCTTTACTTGACTTGATTCGGCTAGGTGGAGATTTGGTCCGGCATGGCCACGATGTCAATCGGTTTGACTGAGACTTGATTTGGCTCAGCAACAACATCATTTGGCTCTAATTATATGATCATGTCTTGGTCGTGCCTTGGCCTAGCCATTTTTATTTTAGTCTCTTATTTTGGATATAAGTCGAAATTTGTGGTAAATCGCAATTTCAAGGGATGGAAGTATGTAGTTCAGTACAGGTGTAGATGGTGATTTAGTGACTATCTTGCTTTGACGACTTGGTTTATGTTTGGATTTAGTGGTTGGCCTGATTGTGAGATTCCTCATCTTATGCTCGGTCAGGTACATACTCGTGACTCTATATGGTTTCCCCATAAAATCTTAATTTGTCCAGTAGTCAAAAACTTGATGCATAGTTGATAGGTTGATGGAACAGCCCTCCAGGAGTCTATCCAGGGTGTTCCAATTATCACATTGTACATCACAGGATGGTCGGCGGCTGAGAGTTCTATAACTTTTGTTACTCATCCAGCTTGCACGGATAAAATGATCGTTCCAAGGATCATGTTGGTTCTCCGAAAATACAGTCAAAGGTTTTGGCGTTGCGATGACTTCATATAGGCTGATATTCATCCGTTTTAGAGTTTCTCGAAAAATGACATTAATAGAGATTTCTGTATCGATCATTACACTTGCCACATCACGATCCTTTATGATTAACTAGATGACGAGTGGATCATTATGCGGTTGGTCCATACCTGTTGCATGCAAGTTTTAGTACCAGGCTTCAACAATTTGAAGTTGAGTGCATTGGGGCACGATGGTGCTCATAATAGGCTTTCTCATCAAAGGAGCCAGGACTCCAGGGTCCTTTTTTCCTTTCCTGAGCCTACTTGATAGTTATGTGCACCACTCGAATTAGGTCCTTCATGATGCATATATCCACCAATCGGGTTACTCTTTTTATCACTTGGTAACATTCAGCTGGTATGGTGCTTATGGTTGCTGGTTTCATCGCTCGGTACTTTTGTGACAAGACCTTCATCGCCTCCTCATGGATGATAAATCCCACGGCTCAGTGCAGGGTTCCTTAAATCGTCTGGGTGTGTTTAGCGATATTTCCTTTCAAATTTTTGATTCAAACCAGAGTGCTTTCTTCAGTGCGTCTAGTGCAGCTTTGTTGCTTTAACCGTCAATCTTTGAAACTATGACTTTGAATTGTCCCATGAAATTGTGTAGGCTTTTTGTTAGTCATTGGGACAATGCCTGTAAATCTGCGTCTGAAGTTTCCCGATTCATAAAAATCAAGTAATGCTTTAGGAAAGTGGCAGATAGTTGGTCGAAATTATCGATGGAATCTCTCTCGAGTCTTGAGAACCATTTAAGTGCTACTCCTTTGATGTGCTCTACGAAAAGCATGAAAAGACCAGCATCTTTTTGCTTTCCTTGAAGTGAGCTCGGCTTATTGATATACAAAAAGCCGTTATATGAACTTTTGGATCCGTCATGCCTTCATAGAATGGAATTCTGATTTTTCTAGGATCTAAAATTCTCATCCTAGTAACTCTTCACGTGAAAGGCGTCTTCTAAGTCTCTTTTAGTACACAATCTATCTCAGATGCTTGGTTGATGGCCTTGTGGATTTGATATCAAAAAGATTTTATTTCATTACTCGGAGTACGTCGATCTCCTCTCTGGCAGCTTCTACTTACTGGCTCGCTGCTGGCTCGCTGCATTTTAGTCGCCCCATCATTTTCTTTTCTTAGGTTTCTAATCTTTATCATGCTATCCATATGATCTTCTTCACAACCAACTGGGATGAGGATGCTCTCAGTGTCCTGAATATGTGGTACGGTCCTAGATATATTTAAACCGATGGATCCTCTTGAGGGTGCTGGGAAGATGGCAATAGAGGCTACTAGAACTCATTTGGTGTTGATGGTCTTCTCCTCAAGGCTATGGATGTCTAGAAGGATGTTTTGCGAATCTAATAGCACAGGTTCACCCCGCTATAGAGTTATGGATGGTCATAGTAGATCACTCTACCTATGTGATTTAATCAATGTTCTTAAGCTGAATAGAGAAAGCAAAGAGGAAGAACAAAAATTCTGGATAAAAATGCTTAAAATTCGATCGTGTCTAGCCAAGAGGCTGCGAAAAGTATTTAATAACCCTCAAGGGGAAGCCATAGTTAAACCAGATTGTTTTAATGTCTAATTATCATAATCTAATCCTAATTTGGTCATACTGGTTTACTCCCTAATTTAATTAAAACTTGTTTGAATTAAAATGATTAATTACAAATCAAAAACACATTAAACCAATATGTTGGTTTATTCTTGGCATTTTCTTCCCCTTCTCCCACGATTTTTCTCAAGACATAAAGGACCTTCCTTTCTGTTTTACTCCTTGATCATATTACTAAACCAAGACACAAATCATTTACTTCTTCGGCCTGGACCATTTGATCTAATTTTTCTTGGGCATGGGCTTGGGCCATCCACTTTATTTCTTCTTCTTGAATTTTTGAGTTTGCACAAACTCCTTGGGATTCATGGGTTTTTTGGGCCGCCTTCCTACATTCTCCTAGCTGGGCCGCTTGATGGCTCCTTGCTTCTTTGGCGTCCTCCTCTTCACTTTGGACGTCCTTGTCATCACTCTCCTCTTCGGGTTAATCTGTGTCTCTTTTTTCCATGTTCGAGTCTAGGACATCTTTGATTGCACCATCCCCTTCTCCTTTGAGAGGATTTGACAACAAATCCAAATCATCTGCAACGAAAGTGATTAAGTCAGACACATTAAAGGTAAAAATTATAGTATACTTACCTTGGAGATCAATCTAATAGGCATTGTTGTTGATTATCCTGAGCCCTTGGAAGGGATAATCTACTCGAGGCATCAACTTTGATTTTCTTTCTTTGGAAAACTTGTCCTTCATCAGATGGATCTACACGAGGACGCCATGTTCAAGTATTGTGCTTCTTCCTTGCATATATCTTTGTCCTCTCTCCAATATTTCTTTTAACCTGTTCATGCAATTACTTAACAAACTCGGCCTTCTTTGGCGATCAAGATTAGTCTGCTCTTTCAAGGGCAACGCGAGTAAGTCTAAGGGGGACAATGGGTTAAATCGGTAAACAACTTGGAATGGACTGAGTTTCGTCGCTGAATGCATTGACCTATTATAAGCAAACTCTCTTGAGGTAAACAATCTTCTCGAGTTCTAATATTCTTCTTAATTTTGGCTCGCTGAAGGGCATAAAGTGTCTTATTGACTATTTCGATTTGCCCATCAGTTGGAGGTGATAAGCTGTTGAAAAAACAATGATCTAGTGCCTAGTTTTCCCTATAAGGTCCTCCAAAATTGACAAAACTTAGAATTCCTTTCTGATACAATTTTTCTAGGCATTCCATTCAGCCTAACATCTTTTCTAAAGAACAAGTCAGCTACTAAGATTGCATTATCTGTTTTATGACAAGGTATGAAGTATTCCATTTTAGAAAAACCATCAACCACCGCAAAAATGATATCTCTTCTTATCTTAGTTCAAGGCAATCCCAACACAAAGTCCATAGAAATATATACCCAAGGTTGATCAAGTATAGGTAGAGGGGTGTACAAACTTGTGGATTGCACTTTGGACTTGGCTTGTTTGCACTCGATGCACCTAGAGGAAACTTTCTCCACGTCTTTCCTCATGCTGGCCAAGTAGAAGTATTCCTGAAAACCGTCCCCATGAGTCTCCCTAACATATAACTCCCTTATTGTTTCACAAGGTACACAAATGCGGCTGTCACAGAACAAGAAGCCCTTGAAATGATAAAACCTTCCATGGGCGTTTTTGTTAGTCTCCTTGTATAATTTCTCCAAAGTCAGGATGATCAGCATAGTAAGACTTAAGATATTCAAAATCCAGTAGCTTTGTTTCGATAGAAGATAAGAGAGCATATCTTCTTGAGAGGGCATCAGATACAACATTCTCCTTACCTTATTTGTAATGAATGATATAAGGAAATGTCTCAATGAATTAAACTCATTGTGCATATCTCTTATTAAGCTTTTGTTTTCCTTTGAGATATTTAAGGGACTCATGATCTGTATGGATAACAAACTCTTTAGGCCATAGATAGTGTTGCCACATTTGTAGAGCTCTCAACAAGGCATAGAATTCTTTGTCATAAATTGGGTAATTAAGAGTTGCTCCTCCTATTTTCTCACTAAAGAATGCTATGGGTATCCTTTCCTGCATCAAAATGGCATCAATTCCAGTTCCAGATGCATCACATTCAATTTTAAAAGTTTTAGAGAAATCTGGAAGTACAAGTAAAGGAGGATTGGTTAACTTCCCTTTTAAGAGCTCAAACACCTCTTCATGGGCTGGTCCCCAGGTGAATCCCACGGTTTTATCCACTATTTCAGTCAGTGGTGCTGAATTGTGTTTAAGTCTTTCATAAATCTTCTATAGAATCCAGCAAGTCCTTGAAAACTCCTCACCTCTTGAATGCTTTTAGGTGTGGGCCATTCTTTTATTGCCTTTAGTTTCTCCTCGTCCATCTGAATGCCTCGAGAAGTAACAACAAAACCTAAAATGACCAGGTTATCTATTCCAAAATAACATTTCTTTCGATCTGCATACAGGTTATCTTTTCTCAACACATCCAGAACTTGTCTAAGATGATCAAGGTGTTCTTTCATGGTTTTACTATAGATCAAGATATCATCAAAATAAACTACCACAAATCGCCATATATAAGCCCTTAAAACATTGTTCATTAGTCTCATGAAAGTGCTAGGTTTATTGGTGAGTCCAAAAAGCATAACTAACCATTCATATAATCCTAGTTTCGTTTTAAAAGTATCACATTCTTTCATCCTAATATGGTGATAACCACTCTTTAAATCAACTTTAGATTAGATGCATGATCCATGTAACTTATCTAGCATATCATCCAAACAAAGAATAGGATATATATACTTAATTGTGATGTTGTTTATGGCTCTGCAATCTACAAACATGTGTCAGCTCCCATCTTTCTTTGGTACAAGCAAAACCGGTACTGCACAAGGACATAAGCTCTCATGAATATTCCCCTTCTCTAAGAGTTCATTGAATTATCTGTGAAGCTCCTTGGTCTCCACAGGATTGGTTTTGTAGGCTGGTCGATTTGGAAGAGTGGTGCCAGGTACAAGTCAATCTGTTTTTCTATACCTCTTATGGGATGTAGTCCTACTGTTTGATCCTTTGGAAACACATCCCTGTAACCTTGCAAAGAAGCTCAATCTCTCTCAGAATTTATGGAATCAAGTTAGAGGAACTAGTTAACAATTCTTTGCAAACTAGTAACATCATGAATTGTTGATCAAACATTGCATGCTTCACATCACTAGAAGTAGCATATAGGCTGCAACGAATTACCTTAGATTCTCCTTCCACGTTGGTTACCTTGACTTGTGCCCTGGCTTCTTTTCTTCTCTGCTTTAATTGCATCTGTTCGTGATGCACTTCCTGGAGTGTGAATGGTTCCAGCGTGATTTGCTTACCTTTATGGGTGAAGGAGTGTCTGTTGGTGAAGCCATCATGGATAATCCTTTTATCATATTTCCAGGGCCTTCCTAACAAGATTTGACTGGCTTCCATGGGTAACACATGACAAGTGATCTCATCTTGATACTTACCAATGCTCAATGGTATCTTCACTTGTTTTGTCACTCACATTTCTCCTTCCTCATTGAGCCATTGTAGCTGATATGGTTTATGATGTTTCTGAGTAGCTAGATTAAGTCGTTAACCAGGATTTGGCTTGCTACATTGGTGCAACTTCCTCCATCAATGATAAAGCTGCATATTTTATCATGGATGTGGCATCTAGTGTGGAACAGGTTGTCTCTTTGTTCCTGAACCTTAGGCTGGATACTCAAGGTCCTTCTAATCACCAATAGTTATCCTTGAACAAGGTAGGCCACATTTTCTTCCTCTGATTGGTCATCTTCAGATGTCATGTCTCCATTGTCTAAACCAAGCATGAACTTCTTGTTGGAGCATTCATTGGAATAATGGCCAGATCCTTGACACTTGAAACACTTAATGTTTCTGGTTCTGTAAGGTGTGGAGGTTGGGGTTACAATCCCCTTGCCCTTGTCGTCACGAGCTGAAAGAGTGGCAGAGGTGCCTTCACTGATTTTGGATGGCGTCTTGAATGCTGATCCTCTTGCCCTATTTCGTCTGACATATGGCGGGTTGGAGGCTGAAGCAAATGGGGTTCATGGGTTTCTTCTCCTCTTGTTTTGTTGTTAAATATTTTGTGTAGCAACTCATCCATATCCTCATATTCTTGCAACTCCAATCGATCTTGTATTTCTCTATTAAGCCCTCCTTGAAACCTAGCCATGCTAGTTTCTATGGTCTCATCAGTTTCAGCTTTGATCATGAGACTTTCCATCTCCTGGTGATAATTTTCCACACTTCTGGCTCCCTGTGTTAGCCTTCTCAACTTTTGGTGTAGGTCTCTACCATAATGAATGGGAACAAACCGTTTTCTTATCATTGTTCTCATCTTAAACCAAGAGGTGATTTGAGGCTCACCATTGCGCCTCCTAGTTGTAGCAATTTGCTTCCACCAATTGATGGCATATCCATCGAATTCAATTGCTGCTAGCTTCACCTTCTTCTCCTCTGAATAATTTTGGCAGCTGTATACCAATTCGATCTTCTTTTCCCACTCTAGGTAAGCATCAGGATCATTCTTTCCTAAGAATGGTGGGATCCTGAGTTTGAGACTTCCTAGGTTGTCATCAGGTCTTGGCGGCCTGTGGTGATGGCAGGTGGCTTCTCCAGCTTGAGATCCCACAACATTATTATCTAAGTAACTTGGCGGCTCCTCTTCCTCTTGTTTAGCGCCTCATCTAGTGCCCAATCTGGCGCCTCTAGCAAAGCGTCCTCCTCTGGCTAACCTTCCTCCATAAACATTCATTAGCTTGGTTAGTTCGGTTTTCAAACCTATGGGGCCGTGTGGCTCTTTCTTCTCTAGGTGTTTCTTCATTTGGATACTCCATTGTTCTTGAAATAACTTAACATACAATTAGAATAAAACTCTCTATCACTCGGTTTCCTCACTGTTTGATTTCTCTTGCTATTCCCACAAGTTTCCTCAGTGTTTGATTTCTCTTGCTATTACCACAAGTTAAGAATAGATCAAAACCCAATCACCTAAAATCTAGAGCTATAACCTACTGTGACTTAAATAGTTAGATTGCACGATTTTTTTTCACCAGCTGGTTAACCAACCCTTTGCAGGGTTTCTCTTCTGGTACTTTTCTTTTCGTTTTTTTATAGATTATTTTCATTATTTTCTTTAATGATTTATGAGTGGCTCAACTGACTTACAAAAGATAGAAAGAGAAAAAGTGTTTAAGAACAAAAACAAAAAAAAAATGAAAATGAAATTGTTTGATGGGGGGTGAAATGAGGTGAAATCAAGGTGATTTCTACAAAACATAACCTTCAAGCGGCTCTGATACCACTTGGTGCGGTCATGGATGTATTGAAAACGATGGATCCTCTTGAAGGAGTTGGGGAATATGGCGATGGAGGCTACTAGCACTCCTTTGGTGTTGATGGTCTTTTGAAGGCTATGATTGCGAATGCAATAACACATGTTCACCCCGCTATATAGCTATGGATGGTCACAGTATATCACTCTACTTATGTGATTGAATCAATGTTCTTAAGCTGAACAGAGAAAGCCAAGAGGAAGAACAAAAGTTCTCTTGGATAAAGATTCTTAAAATTCGATCGTGTTTATCCAAGAGGATGCAACAAGTATTTAATAACCCTTAAGGGAAAGCCATAGCAAAATCAGATTGGTTTAGTATCCAATTACCCTAATATAGTCCTAATTTGGTCCTATTGGTTTACTTCATACTTTAGTTAAAACCTGACTCAATTTAAGTAATTAATTACAAACCAAAAACACATTAAACCAACATGCTGGTTTATTCTTGGCCTTTCCTTCTCCTTCTCCCACGATTTTTCTTAAGGCAGAAAAGGCTTTGAATTTTTGTTAGTGGGACAAGCCACAAATACTTGACTTCTTGGGCCTAGGCCATTTGATTTGATTTTTCTTGGGCTTTTTCTTGGGCTTGAGCTTAAGCCATATAATTTATTTCTTCTTCTTGAATTGTTGAGGTTGTACAAACTCCTTGGGCTTCCTGGACTTCTTGGACCACCTTCCTATATTCTCCTAGCTGGGCCGCCTGGTGGCTCCTTGCATCTTTGGCGTCCTCCTCTTTACTTTGGGCCTCCTCTTCACTTTCCTCTTCGGTTAAATATGTGTCTCCTTGTTCTATATTCGAGTCTTGATTATCTTTGGTCGCACCAAAATGTAAACCACAAATAAAGATGTAGTTAGTCGTACGTAGTTGTACATAGTTTTACCTTTAGTATTTTACGTAGTTATACCTAGATGAACCTAGTTGTATAACTAGGTTTTCTTCATATATTCTTGAAAGAGAAAATCCTTTCTTTTCGATTTTTTAAAAACTTTGACTTGCACATCCTAGGAAACGTTTTCTTGGCGCCTAGACAAGGTTCTCGGAACATCAATCTCAACTCCGGAACGACCTTAAATGCTAACAACTACACAAGACACACAATACATAAAATACAGATATAGTTAGATTTAGCTCTAATTTTAAGAAGTGAGAACAATGACTAATATCTCAAATCAAAATTTATCTCCATAGGAATATACAAACTAGGAATCGGCCATAACACACCTTCTTTGACCACCCCTCCAAAATAAGCTATCGTGTGTGAGATACCTCACAGCATGTGATCAAACGAAAATCTCCCCAAGGAAATGTCTTACATAGATTAAGATCATCCAAAACTTTTAGAAAAATGGCTCCACCAATGGGGCATCTTTTCCAGTCTTTGTATGCCTAATTATGACGCAGGACAAAAAGTAAAGCACCACCATGTTTAGCCTATCCACTGAAGATTGCATTTCTACGAGCTTAGCCTTCAAGTCTTGATATCGGATTGTGACTCCTGCTCCGAAATACTTCTGGACAAATTTGATACTGCCCTTTCGCATGAAGTCAAGCGGGTAGTTTCGACAGTTAACCCGATATCAAGGTGTGTTCCCTTATACCATAGCGGATGGAAACATCATTCACTGTGAACCAAGCTTCCTTTTCCTTCTCAATGCATGTTATTCGAAGGAGAATCATCCACATGCCCACAAGCTTGTGGTTTTTGTCTTTCGGCATGTAGAATATATGTCTGAACTGAATATGCTTTTCAAACCATTTCATCTCTATATTGTTAAGCGGAGAATTTATTTTACTCAGAGTTGTCAATGTTTCATTTATGAAACACGTCATGAATATATTTATCTTTTTTCTTGTACTCGCTCGGATGGAAGTATATTCTCATGGGTGGTATCGCTAACATTTCCACCAGAGAATCCTTCAATATACAACAAACAGTTCTATCCAGTTATACCAGTTCTACAAAAAAAGTATCAAACATTTTTATCAAGTTATATCAATTATACCTAAATCATCAAATAGTTTTACCTAGTTCGACTAGTTATACATAAACAATCAAACAATTTTACCAATTTATACCAAAACAATCAAACAAATTTACCTAGTTCGACTAGTTCCACATAAACAAACAAACATTTTTACCAAGTTTGACTAGTTATACATAATCAATCTAACAATATTACCTAATTTGAGTAGTTCTACATGAAAATTAAACTGTTTTACCTAATTCGACTAGTTCTACATAAAAATTAGACAGTTTTACCTCCATGACGTCGCTCACGGTGCGGCTGCTTCCTCCATCGTCATTGGCTTCTTCTTCTTCTGCCCGGACTTCTTCTTCTTTTTCTCCTTCTACTTCTTCTTCTGATCGGATTCATCTTCTTCTTCTTCTTATTCTTTTACTTCTCCTTCTTCCGACCCTATTTCTTCTCATTCTTCTTCTTCTCCCAACCCGACTTCTTCTCCTTCTTTTTCTTCTTCTTTCTTCCGACCTGACTTCTTCGTCTTCTACAACCGGTGCTTGATTTGGGTTTTCTTCAACAACCGGCTGTGGGACATTATAAACAACCAACACTACATTTATGTTTTCTTCAACAACCGTTGGAGTTGGGACCTGCGCAACAACTGGCGGCTGGGTCTTCTCTTCAGCAACTACCGGCGGCTGATTTAAATTAGAATAAGGAAAAACAGAGAATCACGAAGAACTAGAAAAAGGAGAAAGAGAGATCCGTGACGGATCAAAAGAGGAGAAAGAGAATTGATCTTCTCAGTTTTACATAGTTGTCTTTAGTTCGTGAGAGAGAACTCGAAAGTTTGATTAGAGAATCAAAACGGTTACGTTTTAGTGAGCAGTTTTAACGTTTTAATGGTTTATAAACCGTTTCATAACCTGATGGATACATCCAAAAAACCTGGGCAGATGGGTAAAATCTAGAAGTAACGTGTAAATATGTAGAATCTTAGAGTTTTAAGTAATATTCAGGTTTTATGATTTAAAAATAAATTATTTCAGAATGAGAACTAAGGTTGAAGCCAAGGGCAAACAAGACGTTTTTTCCCATTCGTCTCCGGCTCCACTTCTCCAGTCTTTGTTCGTTTCCGCCTCTGTTCGTCTCTACCTCCGTTTTTTGCCGTCTCAGTTCATCGCACGTTCGTCACTGACTTCATTTGTCGCCGCCTACGTTCGTCGCCGCCTCTGTTTGTGGTCGCCTCTGTTTGTGGTCGCCTTCGTTCATCGCTAGCCTCCGTTCGTTGAAGCCTCCATTCATCGTCGCCTTCATTTAAAGCCTCTGTTTATCACCGTCTCCATTTGTGGCTAGCCTTCTTTTGTCGCTGTCTCCCACCGTCTACACTCATTTTCACCTCAGACGCAGGTTTTCTCTTTCTCTTCTCATAATTCTTTGCATGTCTTATTTATATGCTCACTCTAATCTAAAATAGAAATTTCTTGCCTTTTGTGGTGATGAGCATGAAATCTTTCGGGATTTGTTACTTAAATCGTTTCAGATTTCTTCTTTTCGATTTGATTTTTCTGGGTTGTGCTGATACTACTGATTCAGTTTTTTTTTTGGCTTAAAGGTAAATAAAACTGATTCAGTCTTGCGGTAAAGAAATATAAGAATATAGGTTTACTTCTTCTTGTTGGTTCGTTTCTTGGTTTGTACATCTTTTGTAATAGGAGCTTGCAAGTGTTTTTTGGAAAGTCTAGTAAGACTGTAACTCTCTAATTAAGTTCTTAAAACTTTCATCTTTTGTAATGTTATGTAATCCTTTTTAGAATATTTGAAATAGTTTAATCTCTTCTATAATGTTATGAAACAGTTTATAATATCTTATAATTTAATTTATTAGATATGTATAACAAAATTATCAAATTATAACCAGTTTCATTTTTTTGTATCAAATTTAAAATTAACTTCATTTTTCAGTGGCAAATAAGATTGGCCACGAAAATTTTGATTTTTATATCATGGCTAGATAGCCACTGAATTAGCAACTAATTTTCGTGGATACGCCAGCCACCGTTAGGAAAGTGGCTACTCCATGGCTATGCTAGCCACCGAAAAAATTGTTGTTAAACCAATGCTTATCACCCACGAAATATGCAGACCAATTAAGCCACGAAGCTGTAGCCACGAAATAAAATCGTGACTAACCGTGGCTAAGTCACTATATAGCCACATAATTGGAGATATAGCCATGGATTTTCGGTGGTTATACAGATTTTTTTACTAGTGAGCACTTATTACTCTTTTGAATGAGTTGTCAATATCTTACCATTTAACAATAAAAAAAGAGAATAAGTTGTCGGCTCACTTAAAGACTAAAGATTGACAGTTAGGTTTGATGGTGTAATTCGTTCCATATTCACTGTGTGCCTTTTCACTTTGGTAATTTTACTTTTTCTTCATTTATTAACCCCAGATGAGGACTTATTGGACCTAAATTACTGGGTTTGGATTTACACACTAAATATATATAAATATATAAATATATATATATATATATAATCTCAAACAAAAGCCTAACAATCAAAGCGAGAGAGGCTAAATTGTCGATTAGGTTTGAAATGGAGGACGACTGCTGTGATCAATCCTCTGGAAACGGAGGACGACCCTGGAAACAGAGAGACAATCTCGTTAAGATGTGGATCTAAGACACTATTACTGACTCCCTCCGATGATCAATCCTCAAAACAAAAAGTCAAGCTTGTTATGTGCAGACTAGATTTGGAGAATTTTTTTTGTAACAACAAAAAACCTTGTGTCATCCAATTGGAAAATGAACTTCACACTATTCACCATTGGAGACATGACCATTGATAAATACTATGAGAAACTCAAAACTATCTCTGAACTTCTCTTCAATGTTGATGTCCAAATCTTAGAATGTTCACTGGTAATAAATCTTCTCAACAACCTCGACGAAAAGATCATCAATTTCATCCAACATGCAAAGCTATATCCAAAACTCGATGAATCCATATCTATGTTGCAAATTAAAGAAAGCCGTCTCCGACGTCAAAATCGCAATCTTCCTTCACACCATAGTCACTCCTCGCCCCATCAGTTTTTGTCACTTAGACACCGCAATCGGCTCTCACGGAGGTTTCCAATCAACGCTTCTCCCAATGTGGTTGTGGTAACAACAATAGAAAAAACCGTAACAATTGTGGATGCTGAAACCAGTCTAGGTCTCCACCTTTCGACGCTCCTTGACCAAACAACAACATGTGGCCCAACAATTTTTGGCCTGCATACTGGATGCCACAGTGACCCAATTATGCATTTTCTCAACCTTGATATACAACCATCAGCCCATCTCCTAAGACACTAAGCATACTGGGTCTACGATCTGCCACTCAGAGGCCCATTTGGTAGCCATAGCAGCAACAAACTGTTCCCACTGCAGCAATTGCTCATGCTTTCAACTTCAACACTATGACGTTAGCTGATCCCAGTGACACCTACCAATTAACCAGGTAACCTTTGTCACTCTTTTTATATAAGCATTATTCCCTTGGCTACGGTCAGAAATGGATCAATACTTCTAATCACCAAACTAGTAACTTATCATTTATTACCCCTTCTCTTCCTCTATTTCTTAGTCAAGTCAATGTCTGCCCCAAAAATAATTATAAAATTTAATAACAGTTCGTCAATTTACATCTGATAACTGATCATTTCTATCTTTTGACCCTTTTGGTTTCACTGTAAAAGATTATTCGACGAACAAACCAATTCTTTGTTGTGACAATACCGATCCACTCTACCAACTCACCATCACTTCAGCAATCAAATGCACAACTTATCTACTGCCTTTAGTTTTTTAGTTGATTCCAACACTTGTCATTGCCGCTTGGGAAATCCTAGCAATCAAGTTCAAGATTTTTAATTTCGAAACCTAGTGAAACCTCTGAGTCGAATTCCCAATTCTGAAACCCTCGCCAGTGAACACCCAAGAGCCTGTTGTAGTATCAGGAGCACCCCAAAAGTGACTTGCTAATATCGTTTTTACTCTAGTTTTTGTACACAATACTTACAAGGCTTTCCATTTTAACCTTCAATATCATTTACAGTAAGATTAGACCAGAAATGTAATCATACTTTAATTTAGAACTTGACATCGTAATTTATAGCTAGTGAACTCTAGAAAGCTCCTCCTCCTAGTAAGATATAGATAAGCAAAGCTCCTCCTCCTAGTAAGATATAGATAAGCGTTACACCATTACTTTATTTTAATGTTAGTTGACGAACACAAAAAAATAAGTTTAAAAAATAAGTTTAAAAAATCATCCATACGAGGCTTCATCCCTAGGCCAGACCATAATAAAATAAAAATTAATCACCACGATAATAAATAGATTTATTTTCAAAAATATATTTATGATTTTTTTTATACTTTCCAATTCAAAAGTTTTCCTGAAAAAAATATCATATTTGGATAACATTTGTGATCCCATTTTTATTATTAAAACTGTAATTTAAAGTAGGAATCATGTAGCATAATGGTAGACACCTCTGCATTCATTACACAAGGTCTTGGGTTCGAACCCAGCACCCCGCATGTTATTGGAGATATTAAAGCCACTGGGCTATGTTGACAAAAAAAAACTGCAATTTTAAGATAATTCTCCAATTTAATATTTTGAACATACAAAAATGATAATGTCTGTGATTAATACGACATAAAGCATTTAAAATTTTTTTTTTTTTTGGATAACAATAGAACAAAATCTAAAATGTTTTAGTCAACCATTCTGGAGGAACGGAGTTAACATACACCATTTTTACTTGGAGTCTTCGTGCACTTCTTGTTAGATTGTTTGTTCGTTTGTTGGCCACCCTTAGACTGTAAATGATCCTTGTGGTTTTGAAGTTGCTTGTGCACCTGCTGATCTCGTCCAAATAAATTGCAAAGGCTGACCAATCCTCCGGTGAAGACACCATCTTCACGACATCACAACAATCAGTGATAAAAACAACTGTCAGTCTCTAATATGCCTGCTTACAGTCCATTTCCTAAATAAATGCTTCTAGCTCTGCATGCAGAGGAGACTGGTTTGGTTGAATATTCCTAGCTCTTATCAACATATCTTTCGTCCCCTTCTTCGTACAAACCCATCCTTGACATGAGAATTTATCCATCTTCTTCCAAGATTCATCCACTTGACACATCCACATATCTGGCTGAACGGGTTCCATAATAGGAACTATTACCGAGATATGATTTAAATCTATCTCCTGAGCTTCTTCCCATACTTTTCCTTCTGATTCCGAAAGCATAAGAATATCCGGAGGCTTCCTCGTTATATTCTTATAAAATTTGTCATTCATAATTTTTATAAATACCAAATTATCAATAGGAAATATCTGTGTGGATTATCCTTATATAGATTATTAACTAAATAATCTAATTCGAGAATATTGATGATTTTGAAAAATGATCCGGATGTGAGGGGACTTAGAGAGAGCCCACGTTTGAATTGCCAGGGGACATTCAGAAATTCCGTGATTAATAGTTTCCTCCTCCGCTCCACAAGAACTGCATAGGGTATCAGAACTAATTCCTTATACCTTACATTCGTTGTTACAGAAACACATCCTGTGACTGCTTGCCATATGAAATGTTTTATCTTTAGAGGACATTTAAGTCTCCATACTGATGCCTGAAGTGACATAATTATCGGACCATAAATAGCCTCGTCAATACCTTTATCTGGATATAATATTTAAATCTTATATTCCAATTTAACCGAATATTTTCCATTCTTTGTAAAGTGCCATCCGTTCGAGTTTGGTCTTCCAAATCGACTTATTGCCGTTGATTGAATAAAGTTGACATCTTCAGGAATAAATGTGGCTTCTAGAAGAGGTATGTTCCATGTATTCATTTTTATAACAATTAAATCTTTAGTTTTAAAGGTATCTGGGTAAACAGGGAATTCACAAGTTGCTGATATTAGGCGAGGGACTAGAATTCAAGTATCATTCCAAACAGAAATACTTGAACCTGTTCCAACCCTTTTGATTAGTCATTTTCTAAGCAAAGATCGAGCTGTGATTATACTTTTCCAACCATATGATGGAAAGTATGATCGTAAATTTTCCAACAGGTCCGCATTCCGGAAATACCGGCTTTTGAACACTTTTGAGAATAATGATTCTGGTGAATCTATTAATTTCCACAGTTGTTTTGCTAACATGACTGTGTTAAAATCCTCAATATTCTTGAAACCGTGGCCTCCCTCATTCTTATGACGACATAAATTTTTTCATGCTATCCAATGCATGTCCTATTAGTTTCACTGGAGCTCCACCAAAACTGAGGTATTGCACTTGTAAGTTTTTTATCACTATTTTAGGTAACCTATAGCAAGATATGACATAAGTGGGTAGTGCCGCTAACACTGATTGAATCAAAATCTTTTTACCTCTCCTAGAAAAAACCTCAAAGTCCACCCATTAATCCTTTCAGTAATCGGTCGTGAATAAATCCAAACACTTGTCTTCGGTCCTCCAAGATTTTTTGGTATCCCTAAATATGTACCTATTCCACCCATTGTGGTGATACGTATAATTTGTTTAATCTCTTCTTTACCATCTCAGTAACCTTGTGTCCAAACTGTACAGATGAATTACCAAAATTAATTTTTCTGACCCGGGACCATCTCATACTTTTTAGAATGCGAAGAATGACGTGACATTCTTCCTTTTTAGGTTGACAGAAAGACAAACTATCATCCGAGAACAGAAGATGAGTGATCGACGGACTTGATCTTGCTATATGTAATCCTGTTAATTGTTTTACCCTTTATGCTTTTTCTGGATTGTTCTTCGGCGAGTTCTGAAGCCACGCCAATTGGATTTGCATCATTTGACCACGGAATCAAAGATGTGTTTTTTCTTACATCAGATCTCTGCGACTGCTTCTGCCGCAAACCTCTGTGTTTCTCTGATCATTCCGTCGTCAAATCTTCACCAAATCGTGATTTTCCAAATCCTAATATCAAACCAATCGAGTCTAGTTTCTTTGTAAAGAAAGCAGAACTCAATTCTTCTACTTTTGAAGGAAGTTCTTGAAGTTTTCCTCAAGACGTCAGAAATCGCCTCTCACAAGAATCTTGTGATAAATTTTTTATCCTTTCTCAGTTTTATTCAAATCTTTGAATCTGTAAAGTTAGATAAGTATCTTGTGAGGGTCTCCACGAAGTTTGGTTTTATTCAGAAGGGTTTAAATCCTCAATATTGATTTTCTTGATTTCTTTATCAAACTTTGAAATTCTAATAAGAAGAAAAACTTAATTTTAAGATTGGTATATTAGTAAAATTCAATAATTGTTGCTGGATCATCATTGGTTGTGAAGATAAGGACTGTTAGAAGTTGATCTTGTTGGTTGGAGTTGATTATTTTCTGTTACAGGAGTTGGTTGGAGTTAGTTGAAGGTGGTTAGGTGGTTAAGTGGGTTACACTTGCCGGCTCCTTGGGTGTCTTGGTACACGCGATGAATCCTTGGAAGAGTATGGTGCTGCTGCTTGCGGTCCCGTGTCCCTTGCCCTGTGTCACATTCTGCAGGGTTTATTATCTGATTGTTGGCCACGCATTGTACACACGCCCGCAGCTTTGTCCTGAAAAGTCGTTCTGTGTTCCCATCCGTGTTCGAACAGGCCTGGTATCGAACACTTGCACACGTACCCTGCCCAAGCCCACACGACCACTTTTGTCCTGAACCTATGGCCTTCGTACACGCTCTAACGACCAGCTGTCCCACGTCCCTACCAGCTCATCCCGACCAGCTTTGTTCCGAAAAGCTACATCCAGACCATTTGAAAAGTATGGAAATACAAACTACATTCAGAGCTCCTGTCATTCTACATGGAGGAAACTATCTCTTATGGTCTAGGACCCTGAAAACCATATTGGGTGATAAAGGCCTTTGGAATCATATTTCAACCAATGGTCTTGAAGAAAATGAAGTTGCTGAAGTTAGTGAGGCTGTGGCTGCTCAAGCCAGTTGGTACCAAGAAGACCAGTTGATACTCTCTATACTTCAAAACTCTCTTGCTAGTGATCTCTTAGAGGCTTATTCATTTTGTGAGAATGCTAAGGAACTTTGGGATACTTTGCAAAAGGTGTATGGAAACACCATTAACCTCTTAAGAATTTTTTAGGTGAAAAAGTCTTTGAATTAATTGAAACAAGAGGATGCAGAATTCACAAAGCACTATGGCTTATTTAGAACATTTTGGGATGAGCTAGAGATGCTAAGGACAGTCACAATTGACCTTATTGTTCTCCTAGAATGGAAATAACAAGATAAAGTGTTTGGATTACTGTTAACTCTTAACACAACTTACTCAGATCTTATTAAGCATATTATCAGGTCTGATAAATTTCCTAGCTTGGAAGATGTTTGTGCTCAAATCCAAAAGGAGCAAGGATCCCATGGACTATTTGGCAACACGGCTGAATTGGTGGCTGCACACAAGAGTATCTTCAAACCAACAACAACAAATGAAACTAGGAAGAAAAGACCAACTTGTGACCATTACAAAAGGAGTGGCCATACAAAGAAGGAGTGTTAGGTACTCCACCCTGAGCTGAAACCAAGATGGGCCCTTGAGAGACAACAGCCCACAGCCGGCCACACTCAGCTGCAAGCAGGTGGCCATGGCGTGTACCAGCTCCCGACTTCTTCAAAGGTGTGTACCAGCTCCCATTGTCACTTAGCCCCAACTAATTCCATGTCTTCAGTATCTGAATTTGTGAATCAAAAGGATTCTATGAAGAAATGAATTGGGATGAACTCAAAGACCTCTCCCAATCCACATCTGACAGGGCCACCAACCTCAAACACCTTATGGAGAATCTTGGGATAACAATACCAGATGCACCAACCAAAACTTACCAAGAACCGCAAACTACCTCTCCATTTAATACAACTCAAGCAGCTAGTTGTCTTGACCATGAAGGAGGCACTGAAGGTGATTAGCTGGAACTTGGACAGAGCAACCAAGAAGCAAGCTCACACGTCCATGCTCAAGAAGAACATGAGGAATCTGAACCTGAGGTTGAAAAACAAAAAGAAAAACAGGCGGCTCAACAAGACAACCAAGTAGTCCTAAGAAGAAGTCAAAGGGAGAGGTGACCATATTTAAATTAGATAAACACCAGAGTATACTATAATATCCAAGCAGTAGCTCACCCAACTCAAGTGGTTTCCCTTAGAACATGAAGCCTTTGTAACAGTTCTCAACCAAGAAAATATCCCAAGAAATTATGAGGAAGCAAAAGAGCTTAAGGTGTGGAGAGATGCAGTCAAGGCTGAATGCAATGCCATGGACATCAACCGCACTTGGGATGAAGCCGACTTGCCTAAAGACAAGACGACAGTGAGCTCCAGATAGATCTTTAACATTAAATACAAAAGCAATAGAGAGATAGAAAGATACAAGGCAATAATAGTTGCAAGAGGCTTCACCCAGACCTATGCAGAAGACTACAATGACATCTTTGCACCAGTAGCCAAACTACACACTGTAAGGGTTCTTCTCTCTTTAGCTACTAAACTTGATTGGGAGTTGTGGCAGATGTATGTCAAGAATGAATTCCTATAAGGATAATTAGAATATGAAGTTTATATGACACCTCCACCAGGCCTTGAAGATACGGTGACTCCAGGAAAGGTTCTAAGGCTGAGAAAAACTATTTATGGCCTCAAACAGTCACCAAGAGCTTGGTACCATAAGATGAGTATCACGCTTATAGATAAGGGCTTTAGGAAGTCCGAGGAGGATCATACCCTCTTCACACTCCAAATTCAAACATGTATTGTAGTCATTCTCATTTATGTATATGATATAATCATCTCAGAGAATGACAAGGTAGGAATCCAGTCCACTAAATTTTATCTTAAATCTATGTTTGATATAAAAGACTTGGGTGAACTAAAGTACTTCTTAGGGATATAAATATATCAAACACAAGAAGGCATCTTCTTATCATAAAGGAAGTACACACTTGATCTTCTAGTTGATGCAGATAAATTAGAAGCTAAATCAGCAAAGACTCCCCTAGAAGAAAGTTACAAGGTGAAACGTGAGAGGGAGCTTGCAGATGAGATGTTTGGAGACACCAAATTCTACAGGACGATGGTTGGTAAGCTAATCTATCTAACTATTACTAGACCTGACTTGTGTTATGCTGTGAATCAGTCAGTCAACATATGCAAGCCCCAAAGGTGCATCACTGGAGCATGGTGGACCGGATCTTAAGATACCTAAAAGGGACACATGACCAAGGCATCTAGATGGGACGTAATGGAAGCACTGAAATTGTGGGCTATCGTGATGCTAATTGGGCTGGAGACAGGAATGATAGGAGATCAACTACAGGCTATTGCACATTCATTGGAGGTAATCTAGTAACTTGGAAGACAAAGAAGCAGAAGGTGGTCTTTTGTTAAAGTACTGAAGCTGAATACCAAACAATGAGGAAGCTCACCACAGAACTTACCTGACTCAACAATCTGCTCAAGCATCTAAACATAGATGTCACCACACCAATCTCCATGCATTGTGACAACCAAGCTGCTATACATATAGCATCCAACAATGTTTTTCATGAGAGAAACAAACACATTGAAGTAGACTGCCACAAAGTGAGACAAGTAGTGGAGCAAGGAATTGTCCTACCGTGTTACATAAGAAGCTCATATCAACTTGCAGATATATTCACCAAATCTGCAAGTAGTATGTGGGTCCATCTTTCCATAACTTGAACTGATAAATGAAAGAATGAGAAATTAAGAGATTTAGAGATTAAAAGAATGAATAGATTGAGAGATTAAGAGAGAGAGAGAGTAGGCGAATTTTAGAGAGAGTTTAGAGAGAATTAGATTTTTATTAGAATGAGATTATAATCTCTTACTTACAAATGAGGAGAGAGACAGATATTTATACTAAGATGACACGGCCACATTCTTTTTTCTTCATTTCTTCTTCATTCCAATACTCCCTCTCAAGCTTAAGGCATGGAAAATGCCTAAGCTTGCAACCACGAAATATTACCTCATTAAAATCCTAAATAAGGAAAACCAATTGGGACAAAACATTTTCTATGGAAAAAGAGTATAATACTCCATGATCAGGATCAGTGTTGTGGAATTGACATGAGGTTGAGTCTTGGATAGATAGAGCCACCAGTCTTCAGTGTTGTGGCATTATTGAACAAATCAGCAAGTTAATCTTCACTCCTTATGTAGCAAGGTAAGATGATTTCATTTCCAATAGCTTCTCTTACCTTATGGCAATCCACCTCAATATACTTGGTTCTCTCATGAAACACATAGTTTGAAACTATGTGTATTGCTGTTTGATTGTCACAATTTACTGTGATTGGTGCATCAATGCTTACTCTAAGATCTAGTAATAATTGCTTCAACCAGATGCATTCACTGGTAAGTTTCCTCATGGCTCTATACTCAGCCTCAACACTTGAACATGAAACAACCTTCTGTTTCTTAGTCTTCCAAGTGAGTAGGTTCCCACCTATGAGTGTGCAATAACTTGTTGTGGACCTCCTCCTTTCTATCACCTGCCCAATCTACATCACAATAACCAATTACATTGGTGTTTCCATTACTACCCATCCATATACCTTGATCATGTGTTCATTTCAAGTATCTCAAGATTCTATAAATCATCTCCCAATGCCTTGTTTTTTGTTCTTGCATATGTTAAGACACTTGATTAACTGCAAAACACAAATCAGGTCTAGTGATAATTAAATATATTAGCTTACCAACAACCTTTCTATACAACTTTTCCTCTTTAAAGCTGCCATCTTCAAGCTCCCCCTTAGTTCTACTTTGTAGCCTTCTTCTAATGGGGTTTTGGCTGGATTAGCTTCTAACATTGCTGTAGATGTTAGTAAGTCCAATACATATTTCCTTTAACAAAGAAATAGGCCTTCTTTAAACCTACATACTTCAATCCCTAGGTAGTATTTTAGTTCTCATAGATCTTTAATGTCAAACATACTTTTTAAATACTCTTTAGTAGAAGCTATTCCCACTTTATCACTTTCAAATATGATTATATCATCAACATAAATGAGAATAACAACAATCCCATCCTTACTCTTAAGTGTAAAAAGAATGTGTTATACATCTGACCTTTTGAAGCCTCTGCCCCTTAGAGTCACATTTTGCTTGTGGTACCAAGCTCTAGAAGATTTTTTTAAGCCATTGATAGCTTTCCTTCGCCTCAGTGTGTTATTGGTTCCAACTTGATCTTCTAGGCCTGGTGGTGGTGTCATATATACTTCTTCTTCTAACTCACCTTGCAAAAATGTATTTTTAACATCCACTTACCATAATTCCCAGTCCAAGTTAGTAGCAAGAGTTAAAACAACATTCACTGAGTATAATTTAGCTACAGGAGCAACATTCACCATAAGTATGTGTGAAACCTCTAGCCACCAACCTAGCTTTGTACCTATCTATCTCAACATTGCTTTTATACTTAATGGTGAAAATCCATTTTGAACTTACAGCCTTTTTTTCCTTTTGATAGGGTGGCTGGTGCATAGGTTTGATTTTTCTCCATAGCTTGTCTTTCAGCTTAAATTGATTCTCACCACTCCTTTATCTCCATTGCTTCCTCATAGCTCTTTCGAATCTGCTCTTTACCAAGACTAAGGGTAAATGCAACATGAGAAGCATGTATATGAACTAAATTACATATTCCCTGATCATGGTGCACTACTGCATTGTTGTTGTAGTAGAAATTGGATGAAAATCTCTGTCTTGTACTTCTTCTAAGGACAACAGTCGGTTCCCTTTGGGCCTCTCCTTCTAGAGCATCTACAAGATTAGGTTGAATGTCCTTGGCCTTTTAGAAGCTGAGACAAAAATTTCTCCTTCGGAATCCTCTTGATCATGTCTAGATTATTGGCCCCCCTCATGACCAAGAGGAGATGTTTGGCCCGGTTAGAGAGAAGGCCGGTTGGGCAGAAGGCTGGTTCGTGCCGCGCCGAGATTGGAGCTGGTGCCGGTACTTCCCACGCCTGAGCACGTGTTTAGGCCGGACGAGGCTGGGGCATGAGCTCGAGCAAGAGCCGAAACGAGAGCTGGACCATGAGCTGGAGCAGTCCGGACGAGGCTATAACAGGTTCTGAAGCGGGTGCTGGATTATTTTGGGCCGCCAGTTCTTTTGTAATTCTTAAGCTTTCAAAAAGTTTTTTTAGGTTCTCAGCTTGATCAGATGTGTTTGAGTTGATGTCTTTGGATTGATCCTAGATACCTTCTTCATAGTATACTACTGTTTCATCAAACTTGACATCCCTAGATACTAAGACTCTTTTGGTCTCTGGATTATAACATTTGTTGCCTTTTTGGGTTGATGAGTAACCAATGAATATTGCCTTGGAACTATTAGCTTCTAATTTGTTCATTTTTTCACCCGGTACTAAGACAAAGCAAACACACCCAAATACCCTGAGATGTTCAATACTAGGCTTTGTTTGATTTAGTACCTCAAATGGAGACAATTCATCTAGGACTTTAGTTGGTTTCATTGATTAGATAACATGCAGCCATGAGTGCATCTCCCCAAAATCTCTTGGAGACCTTCATATGGAACATCATGGATCCCACCACCTCCATCAAATGATTGTTCTTTCTTTAAGCTACTCCATTTTGTTAAAGAGTATAAGGGCAGCTTGTTTGGTGTATGATTCCATACTTTGTAAGATGTTCTTGAAACTTGCGGCTTCTGTACTCACCACCATTGTCTGATCTGAAACACTTAATATTGGTATTATATTAGTTAGTCACATAAGTGTGAAAGTTTATAAATACTTCTAACACTCTACCTTAGATTTAATCAAGGTGACCCAAGTATACTTAGACTTTTCATCAATAAAAGTAACAAAATACTTATGGTTTTCCCTAGATAAGATAAGAGAAGTCCAAACATCAAAGTGAAAAAGATTAAAACAATGTTCATAGGTGTGTATAGATTTTTGAAAAACTGTTTTACTATGCTTACCTAATATGCAAGTTTCACACATGTTATTAGAAACTTTCATATTAGTCATGATCAGTTCTAAAGCTCTAGAATGTGGATGACCTAACCTAGCATACCAAAGATCGGCTAATACACTACTATCTACCCTTGTTACACACGTTTTTGAAACAACATTGACAAGTAGGTCTTCAAGCACATACAAATTATTCTTAGAAGTTCCTTTTCCTATAATTCTTCTTGTGTCAATATCCTGAAAGAAAAATTCATTAGGACCAAATATAATATGACAATTTAAATCAGTAGCTGCTTTTTTAACATATAATAGGTTAGATGGAAAGATGGCATATAAAATGCTTTATATTCTTTATCAAACAACTTTAGTTTTCCTATTCCTTGAATAGGAACTTTAGTACCATTGGCAATTAGCACATTTCCTATGGCAGGCTATAGGTTCTCAATCAAATTAAGATCACTAATCATGTGACAGAAGCTCCAGAATCTACTATCAAATGTTTAGATTCATTAGAAGTTTGAAAAGAAGCATGAAGAGATTTACCAATCATATTACCAGAATTTAAAGCCTTGATGATGGCTTCTAGATCTGCCCTTTTTATGAATTCTGACTGAGTTACCATGGTTGTTGCTAGTGTAGGCTGATGAGTCATCATCTGAGCCAGACTCTAATGAACTATGGATGAGGAAGCGCCACTTGAAAAAGAAGCATCAGCAGCTTGGAACTGATTGGAGCTCACGCTTGCATCTTGTCTTGTCCTTAAAATAGCGTGGCTTGAGGTGAGGGTCTAAGATCCAACATTCCTTCTTTGAGGGATCAGTCTTCTTACAATGCTCACACAATTGCCTCTTCTTGTCTTCAGATTTGTAAAGACCTTATGTGCAAGAGGAAGATCTTCTAATTTTCCAAATAGTCCTTGAGAACCTAGTTCCCTTTGAATTTTAGAACACACATTCTCCAGACTTGGCAGCTTATCGTCTCTAAGTAGATGTTTGATCAAATCAGTGTATGTAGAATTTAGATTCATTAGTAGCCCAAATACCTTATCCTGCTATTTTCTTTCATTGAGAATGATAGGGTCAATGGTTGCTGGCCTAAGCATGTCTAACTCAGGCCACAAGACTCTAAATGTTCCATAGTGTTTAGTGAACTTCAATTTTTCTTGTTTGAGGGCATTCAAAGACTTCTTAACTTCAAAGATCCTCATCAGGTTGGAAGTATTTCCATAGATATTCTTGAGAATTCCCACAGATCCTTGGCATTGTCATAATATGAGTAAGCTTCTAACATAGATCCTTCAAGAGAGTTTTGCAAAATGAAGAGAACAGGCTGGTCTTCTTGAAACCATTTTGCCAACATGTACACCTCCTCCTTGTCTTGATCGCTATTAGCTTCCCCTTCCGTAGCCATTAGTGGCGCCTTGCTTATCAGGACATGGTTCCTGAGACTCCTGCTGCATAAGGTGGTCTTCATTGTCCTTGACCACAGGAGATAGTTCACTCTTTTCAATATCACTGGAGCTTGCATGTTTTTGTTAAACTCCATGATGTAACTTGTTGAAGACCTTTTAAAAAAACTTAAAGACATGCCTTCCACACCAGATTAATTCCTTTGGACCTTCTTAGTCACTTTTCAGATCAACCCTTCAGACCAAGTAAAATCGCCGATGTTACTAATCCTCTTTCAGACAACAAGAACCAACCGGCTCCCTTGAGTAAGAGCACGCGTCAACTCAACCGGGCGAGTACTACACGGGCGCGTACACCTTGGTCAGTAACAGCTTCCAACCACTTTCCTAACCACCTGAAATAGTTATACCAGCTTTCTACTTTCTAGATAAGAAAGATTCAGTGAACCAAAGTTGTTTAAACTACCTAACCAGCTCAAAAACAATCTTTTCCTCCAAATTTTCAAGAAACCAGATTTTTAACCAACTTCAAGAAAACCTTTCTTGAAGCCTAAAAAGTTTTGGATTTAGCTGAAACTTCTTAGAACCCTCTACAAGTATCTTATCTAGCTTCGTAATGTCCATGGTTTGAAAGTAATCAATAAGAAATAAGATTCTTGTTACCAAAATCCCAAAGGAATTGAAAACAGATACGTTGAGGCAAATGGATCAAGAAATCTTTGAAAACTGTTTAGGTTGAGTGAGGACCTCCTGAAACATCAACTAGGATCGTTCCTCTTGAGATTAGGCTTTGCAATTACTTGATTTGATGAATAATTGAACGAGATATGCTCTTTACAACACGGGAGACTCGCGGCGGAGGCGATCGCGACACTGCCGAGAAAGAAACTTGGTAACTTTTGACTTCGACCACCTAATTGAATGAAACCACCTGGAAAATAATCACCGGAGAATGATCCTTGATGAAGAATATGGAAAGATATCTCGATTTCTTTCCAGAAAATGTGATGAAAAGCCGACTACACCGCGATCGGTCTGAGTGGGTCCGATTTCAAAGATACCAAGCTAAACCTTAAGAAAACTAGATGAATTTGCAAGATTAATGAATAATGATTCTCTGATACCATTAAATAATGAGAGATTAAGAGATTTAGAGATTAAAAGAATGAATAGATTGAGAGACTAAGAGAGAGAGTTGGTGAATTTTAGAGAGAGTTTAGAGAGAATTAGATTTTTATTAGAATGAGATTATAATCTCTTACTTACAAATAAGGAGAGAGACAACTATTTATACTAATCTAGTCTAGTCTTGTTTGGATACAAAGGTAGCTTAATACATGATATGCTACAAGGATAACATATCATTAACCACAAACAAGCCTAAGACACTTCCTTAGATAGCCTTAGATCACACGGCCACATCCTTTTTTCTTCATTTCTTCTTTATTCTAACAATAAACCTTTCCAACCATGGAATCCCCTAGCCAAAAGATCCATACTCTTTTTTCCTTAGGATGTTTTTATACCAAAGGGTTTTACATCCTAAGCTTTTTAATGAGGTGAGTCTTTATGGCTCCAAGCTTAACCATTCATCCATGGTTGAGCTTGAGGGGGAGTATGAGACTTCACACGGTATCAGCCTAACAAGGAAAAGGCCCGACTAACTTAGGCTTGGAACTGGAGTACTTAAGGAAGCCCAAGCCCAACCAGAAGGCTTCTAGATGGAAAAAAAGGCGGCTGGAAGACATTAATGGTGCCTAAGACAAGAATGGAAAGAGAGTTAATAGACTGAATTGTTTATCGAAATATAGTTAATAGTTCCCATTTTAGGTTTAGGCAATAAATTGTTTATGGAAAGTAAATATGTAGGCTCTTTAATGTATTTATTTTAAGGCCACTATAAATAGCCTAACATATGTAACCAATTACTCAAGGAAATACAATCCTCCTTCTTTTACTCTAGCAGCCGCCACCTCTCTTACGAAAATCTCTCTCTTTCTTAATCTATACTTGTGTTCTTCTTAAACTCTCTCTAATACTACATATAATCCGCATATTCTTACACTACCGACCCTAGTTTTGAAATAATAGAGAGGAAGAAGAAAATTAGAAGCAATGCCAAATTCTAGAAGACAAGGCAAACAACTTCCAAGCTCAGCAATACAAACACCTATTGCTAAGCTTGAGGGGGACTATTGAGCAGTGAGCATGATGAGGACATCAAGTCAAGACTAACCAAGGAGCATGGAGATTCCACCAAAAGGTTGACAAAGACTCATAAAAACATGTTAGAGAATGGAGAATAAGGATTGTTCTCAATCTCTCATCAATCACAAGTCCACATGGCCACAAGAGAACCAACTCGAGCGTATCAAAGACATAAGTGTCTTTCTTGGAGCATATAAACCAAACCAAGAGGATTTAAGATGGGAATAAACCTGTTATATAAACTCAGATCATCAAGGAATAACTAAGAAGAAGAATTGGTTCAAAAGCTTACCCATGAAGAAGATATTCAAGTCTTAAGTCAGAGGTTTTTCAAGGAAACCGAAAGAGACAAGCAGATACTAATTGAAGGATTCCAATCAAACCAGGATGAACCAAGTTGTAAACCAACTTATTATGGAAACCTAACCCACCAGAGGTGCACGGAGAATTTTATTCATGCCAAAATCAATTATGGTTTAAAAGTTATTCAACTTCTAAACTAGGAAATATCTGACTTGCCTTATTTGGAAGCTCACGGATTTAAGAAGCTTCAAACTCATACTTGGTGACCAGGAGAGATATCTAAGCCTTAAAAATACACAAAAAACATCCAGAAGGGCCATTTATCATCTTACCATGGACCAGCATACACAAGATCAAACAGATCTCTTTGTGCTCACACTTTCCTTATATGGCCGCTTTCACAGTTGGTGCTGCCATAACTTTCCAACAGTTAGATATTCATCACTTCTGCTTTTTGGGAAACTTCTATGACTACCAGAATATTTCAGAGAAGCTCACATATTCCCTTAATCTGTCCAGATACAAGATAAGCTTCACTTTTCATATTAATTACCGATTTGCTCAATATTGTCCAAAACAGCTATTGTATTCAATTATTTGTTTTCTTTCTTGTTTTACACCTTCTAGGACTTCAATGTATCCATCTAACAGATCTATATAAAGCTCATTTCATCAGTTGTAAAAAATACCCTTCAATCTAACTTAATACAGAAAAATCATTTTCTCTTCAAAGAAGTTCTTTGATTTTATTCTTGTCTTTAGATTCTTAAGTGTGAGAAGAACTTTCTATTGATCTGAAGATTGTTTATGTGATTCAAACACTCTTGGTTCATCACTGATTGAGTGATTCAATCATCCCACCAGATTGAGAGCGCCAATCGCTGATTTCATCCTCATCTCTACCAACATCCATCTTCCACTCCAGCTTTAGTTCCTGAATCCATGAGTTAAAAACAAGGTGGATTCCGAGTCTTACATCAGAGCAACCTTGGAACGTATATAGAACGACTAAGGTCCTAGATGACAAAAAGTAAAAAAATCAGGGAACAACCTCGGAACGCATCTAGGACGACAAAAGTTCAAGATTACTATTTGAATTTGAATCTCCTCCATTAAATAAAAGAGTAGTTTGGACTATCTATGTTATATCCATTACTAATAGCTTTCTCCACTACAAATTGATATTTTAGCTTATAAATATGTATTGTAACTTGTTCATAAAACTCAAGGAAATATACTCATCCTTCATAAATTTTCTATTCTCTTGGTTACAACTATTCTTTGGCTAATTTATTCTCTGTCTTGTTCTTCATCCTAAACTCAGATTCTGTCATTCTTATTATGCAAATCTTACATGGTATCAGAGCAGGTTCTTGTTACATCAAACTTTCATTCTTTCTTGTTTTACTTAATCTCATTATAGTTTTCGTGATTTAAAAATATGGTTTCGATGGTGTTATAAAAGAAAACCATGACTAAAATGTTTAAGGTTAAATGAAAAATATGCTGTATGGTTGCAATTAATGGATCCTCCACATCATAAATCTTAATAAGCTACGAAAATGATGAGGACATCGAGCCACTCATCGCACCATTCATTCCACCTGGAGCCAGAGCTGACCGTGCCGACCAGCCCGTTCCGTTCGACCACGTCCGTGACGACGAGCCCGTTCCACGCGTTCACGATCGAGCACCCACCAGACCACACCTTGACTGGTCCAAGCACTGACCCGTTCCAGCTAGACAAGGAACCATGAAGGTTCCTTCTAGAAGACTTTTCCTCCTCCGGTTTCTTTACCATTACCATCCGGTAGAGACACCAAAAGTCGTGCTAGGAAATTGTACTCTTTTTCCTATCTTCGGTTTTATCCCACTGGGTTTTCCGAAGAAGGTTTTAATGAGGCAATACTCTTAGTGCGCAAGACGGTGAACACTTGTTCACAAATTCCATCTCATTCACAAGTCTTCCTGCGAATTCTAGCCTAAGTATTATTGGGCTTTTTCTATTTTAAGTCATGTTGACTATTTGGGGCTCATTTCTATTTTAATTGCCAATAAGTGAACTACATGTTGTTTTAATTCTTGTAAAGCTAAACATCTTGTAGGTTAACCTAAGTTGTAACAAGGCATTATATAAGCCTTTTATCTACACTTTAATGAAATAACAAACATTTTGACAAAACTTAAGACTAGTGTCTAAAATCTAAAGGCGCCGCCAAGTCCCCTTGCAGCAGCCATCCTTCAGCCTAGTTTTTGGCTGAATTTTTTGGAGTATCACAAGCCCTTTTCACAGCTTGTGTGGTCCCTTCGATCCACCATTCACTTCCATCGATTTCTGTCCAGCAACCTGAGCTTCTCGGTGAAAGACAGCCCACCCCACGGTTCTTACATCATCTGGTATCAGAGCTTAAAACTCCTGCTCATCAGGTTGATTCTATCCTTTTGTTTTTGGCGATTTTTCATTTTTTTGTGCCATAGTTTTTGGCTTTGATTGTGTTTCTTTCTTTTTCCCCTGATGATGTGATCCTGCCCAGTACATACGGACTTACGGATGTCCTGATTAAAGTTGAAACAGGTGGCGCAAAGGAGGTTGTGGACGTCCATCCAATCATCTCAACAAACGTCCATATCATGAAGCCAGACGTCATGCAACACGTCACAAAAGTCCTAATCCAGTACCCGGATGTCCCGACTCTGTACCAGTACAAGGACCAGGACCCGACGAGACGTCAACCATCATCAGACCATCCCATGACCCGACCTCGTCCATGGCCTGACCCGAGCTACGACCAAGACCCAAGGACCATTCCATTTGGTTCAATGACTAGAACCAGACCAAGCGACTTCCACATGTTCTTGGTTACTTCATCAACCCATACCCATCACTTCACTTTCATTCTGGGCTTGGATGGAATCTTGAAGGATCACTTTCATGAAGCCTATTTGCTATTTCTAGGCCCAACCCGTTGTCTCTTCTCTCATTTGCATTAAATAAAGTAGTTGGCAGTTGGGAGTTGAGAGTTATCTCATTTACTTCCCTTCTCGCATGGCCTTGCATGTTCTTGGAGTGTGTTCCAAACATGCAAGCCTTCTACATTTTTCCTTTTCCTTCTCTATATATAGATGGTTTGGCCATTTGTAGTTCTCATCGAAAATTTTAATAAAAATAATATTTTCTTTCTTAAGAATTTCGATCATTGAGTAGTGCATCATATCTACTATCTCTTCGATCTTTCCTTGGTGAGTAATATCCTTGGGCCCATCTAAGATACCCTTGTAGTACCTTGGTGCGTCATATCCTAGGTGCTGCAAGTCCGGTGAATCAAAGGAATTCCGCAGCCTTTGTGTGACCGCTTCACCCCACATCCCTTGGCAACTTGAGCTCACGCTCGTTGTGCAAGGCTTATCACCCTTACTCCCTTGTTGTGCCGGTTTTGGGTTTGTGATCTTGACCAATATCATATCAAGTGGTATCAGAGCAACACAACAAGCTGAGTACAATGATCGATTCAGAAGAAAGAGCATATCGTCTTGTTGAAGCATTTACACTACACATGGAATGGATACAAAAAGCTCGACACGACTCTTTTCAAGCCCATAGAAGATATGATGTTCAAGAATGGGGCATACCGCTGTATCCAGATCAGAGATATATCCAACTATATCATCCACCTGAATCCCCACCTAGACGTCGATGGCCTAACCAGATTCATGAAAGGCGAGTACCTCAACGATATCAGTTCCATGAACCACCTAGGCGTGAGTGGTCTGATCAAGTACATAAAAGGTTACCCATGGAATCTCCAAAAAGAAGCTGTGAACGCCAAGATTCTTATGTTGATGAATGGCTTCACCAGACATATGAGAGGTGTTCCTATCCTTCTTCAAAGGAAAGACATGTTCAACAAAGAAATTATGGTGATGAAGCTTTGGAACAACTCAAGCAAAACAAGCCTCTACGACCAAGCAAACTTCACCAACAGCTGGAGACGCCAAAGCCTTTGAACGACCTTGATGATCCGCTTAAGAAAGCGCTTAGGGATTCGATGAATAGCCGGAAAAAGAACAAAGCTCCACGCCCATCTTCAGAAGCTCTTACCACCAATCAGGAGTTAAGTAGTTCTATTATAGAACCGGTGGATCAAATCAAAGAAACGATCCAGTCACTTCATGTTCATGAAGAAAACCAACCAGCAAAGGTACAAGAGGAACCACAGAATGCCATAAACTAGTCAATGCGCGGTCTGAACCAATTTCACGATAGTTCGGATTTGAGGGCAAATCCTTTTCAAGAGGGAGGGGATGATGTGATCCTGCCCAGCATAGACGGACTTACGGATGTCCTGATTAAAGTTGAAACAGGTGGCCCAAAGGAGGTTGTGGACGTCCATCCAATCATCTCAACAAACGTCCATATCATAAAGCCAGACGTCATGCAACACGTCACGAACGTCCCAATCCAGTACCCGGACGTCCCGACTCTGTACCAGTACGAGGACCAGGACCCAACCAGACGTCAACCATCATCAGACCATTCCATGACCCGACCTCGTCCATGGCCTGACCCGAGCTACGATCAAGACCCAATGACAATTCCATTTGGTCCAATGACTAGAACCAGACCAAGGCACTTCCACATGTTCTTGGTTACTTCATCAACCCATACCCATCACTTCACTTTCATTCTGGGCTTGGATGGAATTTTAAAGGATCACTTTCATGAAGCCCATTTGCTATTTCTAGGCCCAACCCGTTTTCTCTTCTCTCATTTGCATTAAATAAAGTAGTTGGCAGTTGGGAGTTGGGAGTTATCTCATTTACTTCCCTTCTTGTGTGGCATTGCATGTTCTTGGAGTGTTCCGAACATGCAAGCCTTCTACATTTTTCCTTTTCCTTCTCTATATATAGATGGCTTGGCCATTTGTAGTTCTCATCAAAAATTTTAATAAAAAGAGTCTTTTCTTTCTTAAGAATTTCGATCATTGAGTAGTGCGTCATATCTACTCTCTCTTAGATCCTCTCTTGGTGCGTAATATCCTTGGGCCCATCTAAGAAACCCTTGTAGTACTTTAGTGCGTCATATCCTTGGTGCTGCAAGTCCGGTGAATCAAAGGAATTCCGCAGCCTTTGTGTGACCGCTTCACCCAACATCCCTTGGCAACTTGAGCTCACACTCCTTGTGCAAAGCTTATCCCTCATTTTCCCTTGATTGTGCCGGTTTAGGGTTTGTGATCTTGACCAAGATCATATCACCTGAGGTTCTCGGTAAGAAGGAGAAGAATCAAGTCACATACCACAAACACCCTACAAAAAAAAATCAGGTTCTATAATTCCTTGTATTTGTGTTTTTCATTATTCAAAAAAAAAAGAAGAAATTTGTTTGTTATTGTTTGTTTGCTGTTTATTTTTTTTAAGACAAAAAAAAATATTGTTTAGGTTGTTAAAATCAAACTAGATTTCTTAGAAACTCACTTAGAACACCATCACCATATTTGAAATCCATAAGGAGCTTGTGTGTTTCTTGCTTCTTTGCTCAGGTTTCTTTGAGGTTAGGTTTCTAGTTAGTTTTTGGGCTAGTGTGGTTTAGACGTCGTCCCATCGTCCCAGCGTCCTAGTCCGTGTTGTTGTTTGTGTGAGTCATTGGTGTAGGTCTCGCTAAGTCATTTGCTTAGTCTCCCGTGCATCCTCTAGGTTGGCTGTACCGCGAGTAGCTTCCTGACCCGAGTAGCCTTCTAGTAGAACCGTGCTTGCTTGCTAGGTTTAGCCTTGAGTTGATCTTGAGTCCCAAGCTGCGTTAGGTTTAGCTTAGCAGCCCACCCGTTCGCTAATCCGAGTACCATAGTCCGATTTCCAGTCCTAGCTCGTGTACCACCTCCCTAGTCCTTTCCGTCCAGCGTAGCTCCCTAGACTGTCACGTGTGTGTCCCTGATGCGGACCAGGAACACCAGGCGAATACGCGGACGAGTGGACGAGCATCCGGACGAGGAGACGGTCGGGCTATCGACCATGGCCACGACCTTGGCCTGAACCCGGCTGAGGTTCAGCAAGACTTTGCAACCAGGAGTGAAGACGTCGTCCCGGGCGAGCATGTCCTCGACCCGACGCGTGTTTGTGCATCCGGACCGTTCCATGATCAAGCATCCGGACTGTCCCTTGATTCCACATCCGTACCGTCCCGTGGTTACATTTCTGCCTCCACCCAAGATCATACATCCGGCTTGTACCAAGACCAGGACCACGTACCACCTATCGACCAGAAGGCCGGACCAGCCCGTCTCCAGCAAACACCTCAGCATGACCGCGTCTACATTCGGCCATGGACCAACTCGACCGGGCCCATTGATCCATGGGTCATTCCAGAAGGTCCTTTGACCCGTTCAAGGACCAAGGCGCTTCAAGACCAAATTGGAGCCTTCATCAGCACATTCAAGCCGTCTAAGCACCACATAGGTATGGTCCTTAGACTTTATGCAAATTGATTTATGTTAGTGGGAAGAGAATACATTTTTGTGCTCTTTTTCCCTCTTTTGGGTTTTTCCCACTGGGTTTTTCCAAAAGAGGTTTTTAATGAGGCCCAAATGTATTCTCACATGTCCATTAGCATAAGGCCTTTTGCTAGTGAAGTCTTTGGCCCCTTGTTCACGGCCCATTCATAAGTTCAGGCTAGATTTCGAATGTGTCTTTCAAACTCATCCTTGATTATGTATTAATCCGTGTAAGTGCATGGGGACTTGTGCTCTTCATGCAGGCTTTGACCGTTTGTAAAATGGCTATTTCTAGTCTGGCTAAGTCATTGTATGGATCATCGAATTTTTATGAAAGTCTCTTTGAACTTATTCTCTGAATTCGATCTCTTTCTCTTTGGTTGATCTTGGTGTGTTATATCCTTGAATCTACCAACGAAATCCTTGTCTTCCTCTTTGGTGTGTCATATCCTCTGAGTAGACAAGCCGGCTTGACAAGAACCTATCATATTCTTGCCTGATCTATCCGGATTCTATCCATCTTACCATTATCTCTTTTTGCCATCTTCAATCCGTGAACCTCACAACCGCTGCATCCTTACGCTTAGCTTGGTGCCGTGACTGGGTTGTGATCCTGCCTCCCAGGATCATATCAAGTGGTATCAGAGCACACATCAGGCTGAGCACTTCTCTAACCTTTGTTGTGTTTCGATTTCTCATTGAATAACTTTTGATCTTCTAAGTGACCATTCATCTACTTGGAACCGTGATTAGATCTGTCCTTTTTGTGTGTTTGTTTTGAACATTTGACTTGTTCAAAGTGTTTTTATGGCAGGAGACGAGTCAGAGACTGAAGGGGAGTCCACGCATACACGCCTGGTTGATGAGCTCACCCTTAGGATGAATAACATGATGGAGGAACGTTTTCTCTCCATGCAGGCCGTGTTGAGAGATAGCCTGCGTGATGATATCAGGCAAATTCTTCCAGAGCCAAGGCCAGAGAGGAGGCGTGCCCTGTTCCAAGAACCAGAACTGCCGCGTCCTGATCTACCTCCTAGGGCATCCACTCCACAAGGCGGTTCACAAGGACAGCACATCAGAACGCCTGGTGTAAGGGAAGAGGTGTCTTCCATTAGACATCCAGCCGATCAGAGCTTCCTTGGTGATGAAGCGGATGCACAACTATACCCTAGTGACTACTCAGATCACAGCCCAAGGAGACAAAGGCGGATGCATAGGCCGCCACCCGTTCAAGACAGCATCCACAATCTTAAGCTAAAGATCCCAGCATTCCATGGCAAAAATGATCCCACAGCCTTCCTTGAATGGGAACAAAAGATGGAATTAGTGTTTAATTGTCAATATTTTTCTGAATTTAATAAAGTTAATGTAGCAGTAACTGAGTTCTATGATTATGCTCTCAGTTGGTGGGATCAGATGGTGATATCAAGAAGAAGGAATGGAGAGCCGCCCATTGATACTTGGCAGGAGTTGAAGCTGGTCATGAGAAGGCGTTTTGTCCCTTCACACTTCCACAGGGATCTACACCTAAGGCTGAGGCAGTTGACACAGGGCAGCCGTGGTGTTGAAGATTACTTCCAGGAGATGGAAACATTACTGATCAGGGCAGGCGTGACTGAGGACAGAGAGGCGACCATGTCCCGGTTCTTAGGCGGCCTTAATAGGGATATCCAGGACCGCTTAGAACTCCAACATTATGTGGAGCTTGAGGAGCTCTTACACAAGGCCATCTTGATAGAACAACAGCTTAAGAGAAGAAGTACTAACCGCACTTCTTTTGGCGCAGGTACTTATGGAAGCAAGCCTGGCTTTGGTCGAGACTTCAAATCCACACGTCCCGCGGAACAAAAGGTGGCCCCAACTAGACCGGATCCCCAACCAACCATCAACAAATGGGACAAGGGCAAGGCGCAAGAGAAGCCCACGCGGTCTAGGGATGTTAAATGCTTCAAGTGCCAAGGCTTGGGCCACTATGCCAATGAGTGCGTGAATAAAAAGGTGATGGTGCTTATGGAGAATGGGGAAGTCTTATCTGATGATGAGGCAGATGACCAAGAGCTAACCCATGATCTGTATGAAGATGAGGTTGAAGAGCCACCGGTTCAGGGCCAGTTGTTGGTCACTCGGCGCGCACTCAGTGTGCAAACCAAACCCAAAGAACCGGACCAGAGGGAGAACCTGTTCCACACGCGGTGCTTCGTTAAAGGCAAGGTGTGCAGCCTCATTGTGGATGGGGGCAGCTGCACCAATGTGGCTAGTGAGAGTATGGTCAAGAAGCTTGGCTTAGAAGTCACTAAGCATCCACGACCCTACCCCTTGCAATGGCTTACTGAGGCTGGAGAACTCCGCGTCACGCAGCAGGTCAAGGTTCCTTTGGAGATTGGCAGCTACAAGGATGAGGTGCTTTGTGACGTGCTACCCATGGAAGCTGGTCACGTCCTGCTGGGAAGACCTTGGCAGTCTGACCGTAGGGTCATCCATGACGGGTACACAAATAAACACCATTTCACCCATCAGAACCGTAAGGTAACACTCATTCCCATGACGCCTCAAGAGGTATACAAGGACCAACTCTATCTTAAACAGCAAAAGAAACAAGATATCGGCATGATAGAACCTAAGTGTAAAACCAATTTCTTTATCAAGGCTAGTGGAGCTTATAAGAACTTGGATAGTCATAGGCCTGTTTTCTTGTTATACTATAAGGAGGCTTGCCTCCATGCTACTAAACCCAAGCCGGCTTTGCCGAGCAAGTTGTCTAATCTTCTACAGGACTACCAAGATGTGTTTCCTGAGGAGTGTCCTTCAGGACTTCCCCCCTCCGTGGTATTGAACATCAGATAGACCTTGTGCCTGGAGCGGCTCTTCCCAACCGTCCTGCCTATAGGACTAATCCGGTCGAGACCAAGGAGATTCAGGCCCAAGTGGAGGAACTCCTAAGGAAAGGGCACATCCGGGAAAGCCTGAGCCCATGTGCGGTCCCAGTCCTCTTGGTTCCTAAAAAGGATGGTAAGTACCGTATGTGTGTTGATTGTAGAGCAATCAACAACATCACGGTCAGGTATCGTCACCCTATCCCTAGATTGGACGATATGCTAGATGAATTGCATGGGTCTAGGATGTTTTCTAAGATTGATCTTAGGAGTGGTTACCATCAAATTAGGATGAAAGAGGGTGATGAATGGAAAACAGCCTTTAAAACTAAGCAAGGATTGTATGAATGGCTTGTAATGCCATTTGGGCTTACAAACGCTCCTAGTACTTTCATGAGGTTGATGAATCATGTACTTAGGCAATTCATAGGACATTTTGTTGTGGTTTATTTTGATGACATATTAATCTATAGTAAGAGTCTAAAAGATCATGTTGAACATGTTCAGGCTGTCCTAGAAGTACTTAGGAAAGAGAGATTATTTGCTAACATGGACAAGTGCATCTTTGGCTCGGATACTGTTGTTTTTCTTGGCTTTGTGGTCAGTGCAGATGGCGTTAGTGTGGACCAGGAGAAGGTCAAAGCCATCCAAGAATGGCCTACACCAACAAGCGTGAGTGAAGTGAGAAGCTTCCATGGTTTGGCTGGATTCTACAGGCGGTTTGTTAAGGATTTTAGTACCCTTGCCGCCCCATTGACCGAGATCATCAAGAAAGAAGTGGGGTTCAAGTGGGAACAACCTCAGGAACAGGCCTTCCAGACACTCAAGGATAAGCTTACTCATGCCCCATTACTTGCTTTACCTGATTTCACTAACACGTTTGAAATAGAATGTGATGCATCAGGCTTAGGTATTGGAGCTGTGCTCATGCAAGAACGCCGACCCATTGCCTATTTTAGTGAAAAGCTAGGTGGTGCCACATTAAACTACCCTACGTATGACAAAGAGCTGTATGCTCTGGTGAGGGCGCTTCAGACTTGGCAGCACTACCTGTGGCCTAAAGAATTTGTCATTCATACCGACCATGAGTCCTTGAAGCATCTTAAAGGCCAACAAAAGCTCAACAAGCGCCATGCCAAGTGGGTAGAGTTTATTGAAACATTCCCCTATGTTATTAAATACAAGCAGGGAAAAGAAAACATTGTGGCAGATGCACTATCCAGGAGGTACACTTTACTTTCAACCCTTGAAGTTAAGTTATTGGGATTTGAACATATTAAACCTCTGTATGAAACTGACCCGGACTATGGAGACATCTATAAGTCCTGCTCTAAGTCTTCTACAGGTTCTTATTATCAGAAGGATGGTTTTCTTTTTCATGAAAACCGGCTCTGTGTACCAAGGTGTTCCCTGCGTGAGCTGTTCATAAGGGAAGCCCATGCTGGTGGGCTTATGGGACATTTTGGTATAGCAAAGACCCTGGCCATTATGCGTGAGCATTTTCAGTGGCCTCATATGAAAAAGGACGTGGAACGCTTGTGTAATAGATGTCCTACTTGCAAAATGGCCAAAGCGACCACCCAACCCCACGGTTTGTATCAACCGCTTCCTATCCCTGAACATCCTTGGCTAGACATATCAATGGATTTTATCTTAGGCCTGCCTAGGACTAGGAATGGGAAGGACTCGATTTTTGTTGTTGTAGACCGGTTCTCTAAAATGTCTCATTTCCTAGCTTGTCATAAGACGGATGATGCATCTCATGTTGCCAATCTATTCTTTAGAGAGATAGTTAGATTGCATGGTATGCCTAGGAGTATTGTATCTGATAGAGACACTCGGTTTCTTAGTCATTTTTGGAGAACACTCTGGTCAAAACTAGGAACTAAGTTATGTTTCTCCACTACTTGTCATCCGGAGAGTGATGGTCAGACTGAGGTAGTGAATAGGACCTTAGGATCCTTGTTACGTGCCTTTGTTGGGAAAAACCTTAGGACATGGGAGGATAGCTTGCCACACCTTGAATTTGCTTATAATCATTCTGTGCATTCAGCGTCTAAGTTTTCACCATTCCAAATTGTTTATGGGTTTAACCCTATGTCACCATTGGATTTAATGCCTCTTCCTTTGAGTGTGAGATCTAGTGTGGATGGTGAGCAGAAGGCCAAGATGGTTCAAAAGATTCATGCAGATGCCCGCAAGAACATTGAGGCCAAGACCAAGCAATATGCCAAGAATGCTAACAAGAACCGCAAGAAGGTGGTTTTTCAACCAGGAGACCAAGTGTGGATACACTTAAGGAAGGAACGCTTCCCTGTTGAAAGGCGCTCCAAACTCCTCCCAAGGGTTGATGGCCCCTTCACCATCACCAAACGCTTGAATGACAACGCCTATGTCTTGGACTTGCAAGGTAAGTATGCTATCAGCTCAAGCTTTAATGTTGCTGACCTTATTCCCTTTTGTGCAGATAATCAGGATTTGAGGGCAAATCCTTTTCAAGATGGGGGGAATGATGCGGACCAGGAACACCAGGCGAATACGCGGACGAGTGGACGAGCATCCGGACGAGGAGACGGTCGGGCTATCGACCATGGCCACGACCTTGGCCTGAACCCGGCTGAGGTTCAGCAAGACTTTGCAACCAGGAGTGAAGACGTCGTCCCGGGCGAGCATGTCCTCGACCCGACGCGTGTTTGTGCATCCGGACCGTTCCATGATCAAGCATCCGGACTGTCCCTTGATTCCACATCCGTACCGTCCCGTGGTTACATTTCTGCCTCCACCCAAGATCATACATCCGGCTTGTACCAAGACCAGGACCACGTACCACCTATCGACCAGAAGGCCGGACCAGCCCGTCTCCAGCAAACACCTCAGCATGACCGCGTCTACATTCGGCCATGGACCAACTCGACCGGGCCCATTGATCCATGGGTCATTCCAGAAGGTCCTTTGACCCGTTCAAGGACCAAGGCGCTTCAAGACCAAATTGGAGCCTTCATCAGCACATTCAAGCCGTCTAAGCACCACATAGGTATGGTCCTTAGACTTTATGCAAATTGATTTATGTTAGTGGGAAGAGAATACATTTTTGTGCTCTTTTTCCCTCTTTTGGGTTTTTCCCACTGGGTTTTTCCAAAAGAGGTTTTTAATGAGGCCCAAATGTATTCTCACATGTCCATTAGCATAAGGCCTTTTGCTAGTGAAGTCTTTGGCCCCTTGTTCACGGCCCATTCATAAGTTCAGGCTAGATTTCGAATGTGTCTTTCAAACTCATCCTTGATTATGTATTAATCCGTGTAAGTGCATGGGGACTTGTGCTCTTCATGCAGGCTTTGACCGTTTGTAAAATGGCTATTTCTAGTCTGGCTAAGTCATTGTATGGATCATCGAATTTTTATGAAAGTCTCTTTGAACTTATTCTCTGAATTCGATCTCTTTCTCTTTGGTTGATCTTGGTGTGTTATATCCTTGAATCTACCAACGAAATCCTTGTCTTCCTCTTTGGTGTGTCATATCCTCTGAGTAGACAAGCCGGCTTGACAAGAACCTATCATATTCTTGCCTGATCTATCCGGATTCTATCCATCTTACCATTATCTCTTTTTGCCATCTTCAATCCGTGAACCTCACAACCGCTGCATCCTTACGCTTAGCTTGGTGCCGTGACTGGGTTGTGATCCTGCCTCCCAGGATCATATCAGTCCCATTCCCTGTCCAGCGTCCCACCGCTAGGTTAGTTCTTCCACCGTCCAGTGCTTAGCATCCTGCCTTAGTCGCGGCCTGTCGTGTAGCTTAGGACCACACCAGCCTGTTCCAACCCTGCTATAGTGTCTAGGCTTCCTGTGAGCAGACCAAGTCCTTGGCGGCTAGGTTTGTTAGGTTACCTCTAGTGTCTAGATTCTTAGTTCTTAGTTTTAGGTAATTTGCCTCTAGCATTTAGGCAGTAGATTAATTATTTTACATAGTTTTATAGGCTAGACAAATAGTTTAGGAAGTTTTCTAAATTTTCCTTAGGTAGTTTTCCTTTTAGAAAAATTGGCATAATTCGTTTTCCTCTTAGTTTTAGGAAATTTCCATTTAGGAATTAGACAATTAATTTATGATCTTTCCATTTAGATAGTTTCCTTTTTAGTTTTAGGCCATATTTTTTTAGGCAATCTTCCATTTTTTGTTAGATTCTCTTTCTAGATTTATGATATTTTCCTTTTTGATTGTTTCCTTTTGTGTGTAGCTAGTTTTCCTTTTTGTTTCATAAATAATATAAATAAAATAAAAATAATATATGTGGAAATTTTTGATTTAAGAAAAGTTTCCATATTCTGCAAGTTTTTTTTCCGGGAAACTTTCCATTTTCAAAATTTCATTTTCTCGAAAAAGGAAATATGTCAGGAAGCGACGAGTCAACGTCAGGGCAACATGGTTAAGCGATCTTGTAACTCCTGCAAGCCTTCACGACCCAGATGACGACACTAGCGACACGTCTCGAGTGTCCAGAACATCATACGCCCCCTTCCTCACCAGGACCCGCACAACCACCTTATCACCACGATCGACCACCCATGGGTTGACATCAATACTACGACGAGCCTATGCCACCACCTCGTCCACCAATGCATTACCCCGAGGTGAAGATGAACCCACCTCCCTTTTCTGGAAAACTTGATCCAGAAGAGTACTTAGTTTGGGAGAGACGAATGGAGCTCTTCTTTGAGTACTACAACTATGACGATCCCCGCAAAGTCGCCCTAGTAAATGTGCAATTCACCGACCACGCACTGGCGTGGTGGGATCGAGAAATCACAGCTCGCAGGAGAGCTCGGATCGTGTTTTGACCTCATGTGTCAAACTCACCCAGATCATGAGGAGACGCTACGTCCCACCCCACTTCCACCGCGAGCTTCAGCGACGTTTCCGACGTCTTACACAAGGAAGCAAGACGGTGTCTGAATATTTCGATGAATTCGAGCATCTACGCAACCGACTCGATGTAGACGAGTCCGAGGAGAGCCTCATGGCCCAGTTCATCGACGGCTTGCACGAGTCCATTGCTAGAAAAATAGATTTGCAGCCATACCACGACCTAGGCGAGTTGTTCCACCTAGCAGTCCAGATCGAGAAGTGCCATAAGCGTAAACTTGCCGCACCTTCTCGACCCAAGAACACCTGGAGCACCGGTTCCAAGCCATTCGAGCGGACGACTCAGCCCATAGATCCACGCCTCAAGGGCAAAACCGTTGCCAGCAGCTCAGCCTCCAGACCAGCTCCAGCCGCCCAAAAACAGCCTCTTACTGCGCCCACGAACCAGCCACAGCAGAGCAGCGAGATTATCTGTTTCAAATGTAAAGGCAGATGACACATGTCCCAGGAATGTCTCATTCAACGGACAATGGTACTCACTGCTTCCGGCAACTACGAATCCAAGAACGAACAAGAGGAGCCAGGATGTCCGACCCATCATCAGTCCGACGAGGACATTGAGTACGCCGACTCCGGAGAAATGCTCATGGTCCGACGAGTTCTCAGCTCGAGATTCTAGCCAGAAGAAAAAGAGCAGTGAGAGAATATTTTCCATTCTAAATGTACAATACTTAGGAAAGTGTGCTCGTTGATTAACAACGGAGGGTCCTGCACCAACGCCGCCAGCAAACACATGGTGGAGAAACTAGGATTGCCTGTAACCAAGCATCCTAAACCCTACAAACTCTGATGGCTGAACAAAAAGACAGAGTTGTACATCTCAGACCAAGTTAAGGTCTGTTTAAGCATCGACAGATACCAGGACCAGGTCACCTGTGATGTCGTCCCGATGTTAGCTGGACATCTTCTGCTCGGACGACCATGGCAATTTGACCGAGAGACTACGCATAACGGACGAACCAAATTCTATTCATTCGTCCACGACAAGCGTAGATACAACCTCGCACCAATGTCTGCACACGCCGTTCAAGAGATGCAAACTAAAATGGCGAAAAATCAACATGCCCGTAAGGAGAGTTTTCTAATAAATGTGGCAGACATGCGGAAAGCTAGCTGTACCAAAGACACCTAGCTCGTTTGAGTGCTCTACAGAGAGAGCCTCCACACTACCGGTACCACGACACCATTACCTGACGAGATCCGCGCTTTGCTAGACAAGTGCGCTGACATGTTTCCGGAAGAAATTCCAGCCGACCTTCAACCTATCAGAGGGATTGAGCACCACATCAACTTTGTTCCTGGATACAGAGTAAACCCCGAGGAGGCTAAGGAGTTAGAACGGCAAGTCCAGGACCTCATGGCTCAGGGTTACGTCCGAGACAGCCTCAGTCTCTGTGCTGTCATACCAAAGAAGGATGGAAGCTGGAGGATGTACGTCGACTGTCGTGCTATCAACAATATTACAATCAAGTAGTGGCACCCCATTCCGCGCCTGGACGACATGCTAGACGATCTAAGCGGAGCCGCAGTCTTCTCAAAGATTGACCTGAAAAGCGGATATCATCAAGTAAGGATGCACGAAGGATACGAATAGAAGACTGCATTCAAGACCAAGCAGGGTCATTATGAGTGACTAGTGATTCTATTCGGCCTATCAAACGCTCCCAGTACTTTCATGCGCCTTATGAACGAGGTCCTTCGTCCGTTCATTGGCAAGTTCGTAGTGGTCTACTTCGACGATATTCTCATCTACAACACGACCTACACAGACCATCTGGAGCACCTAGAGGCCGTGATTACCACCTTACAGAGAGAGCAGTTGTACGCAAATCTCAAGAAAGTACATTCTGCACCGACCAAGTTATTTTTCTTGGTTTCGTCGTGAGTTCCTAGGGACTTCGGGTGGAAAACGGGAAGATTAAGGCCATACAGGAGTGGCCCACACCGACAACCGCCAGCCAGGTCCATAGCTTCCACGGACTCACCAGCTTCTACAGACGATTCGTCCGATATTTCAGCACGATAGCTGGTCCATTGACCTCGACGATAAAAAAGAATCAAGACTTCCGTTAGGGACCCGAACAGGATAACTCCTTCAAGCTTCTGAAGGAACGCCTCAACCATTCCCCAGTCCTAGTCCTGCCGGACTTCACTCAGACACTCAAGGTCGAGTATGATGCCTCAGGGATCGGCATTGGAGCCGTCTTCACACAAGGCGGACGACCTGTCGCCTACTTCAGTGAGAAATTAAGTGGCTGCACTTAATTATCCGACATACGACAAGAAGCTTTATGCCCTAGTACGCGCCTTGGAGACGTGGCAACACTATCTTCTTACCCGGGAGTGCATCATTCACACCCACTATCAGACACTCCAGCACCTCAGAGGACAATCTACGCTGAAGAAGAGACCTTTCCATACGTCATCAAGTATAAGAAAGGAACGGAAAATGTTGTTGTCGACGCCTTATCTCGCAGATACAGTCTCATTTTCGTCATGGAGTCAAAAGTTATGGGCTTCGAGATGATCAAAAAGCTGTACGCTGACGATGCAGATTTCACTCAGGCTTACCTGGAGCACGGCAATGGCAACTACAGCCGCTTCTTTCTTCACGACGGGTTCATCTTTAAAGACAACGACTTTTTATTCCGAGAGGATCGATTCGAGAGCTGCTTCTCAGAGAGGCCCACGGTGGAGGTCTCATGGGTCATTTCGGCATTGACAAGACCTTAAGCATGCATAAGGAGCATTTCTACTGGCCCCACCAGCGACGAGATATAGAGGCACACTACGCAAGGTGCCTTATCTGCAAAAGGGCTAAATCCAAGATGCATTCGCAGGGTCCTTACATGTCGTTACCAGTCTCATCCGTGCGCTGGACGGACATTTCCATCGATTTCGTTTTGGGCCTGCCGAAGATCAACCACAAGGACTCCATCTTCGTAGTGGTCGACCGATTCTCCAAGATGGCTCACTTCATCGCTTGCAACAAGACCATCGACGCAAGCCAAAATGCCGACCTTTTCTTTAAGGAGATAGTACGACTGCAAGGCATTCCCCAGACGATCGTATCCGACACCGACACCAAGTTCCTGAGCCACTTCTGGTGAGCATTGTGACGAAAATTGGATACTAACCTCCTGTTCTCCACCGCATACCATCTGCAGACTGACGGACAGACCGAGGTTGTCAACCGGACCTTATCCCAGACATTAAGGGCAACAATTGGCCGCAACTTGAAGAATTTGCTGGAATGCCTTACGTACGTCAAGTTCTCTTACAACAGGGCAACACGCACGAAGCGTTCTCCATTTGATGTCATCTAAAGTTTCAACCCGACCGCGCCTATCGAGTTCACACCCATACCTCTGGGAGACGCAATCACATTGGAGGGAGAAGCAAGGGAGGATTACATCAAGCGACTTCATGAAGAGACCAAGGCGAACCTGTAACAACGAAACATCCAGAACGTCAAGAATGCCAACAAAGGCCGCATGCACATGGTTTTCAAGGAGGGAGATTGGGTTTGGCTACATTTGCGACCATAGATATTTCCCCAGCGACGGAAGAGCAAGCTTTCACCCCGGGTAGATGGTCCATTCCGCGTCCTTCTGAGAATCAACGACAACGCCTACCAGATCGAACTTCCAGATGAGTATAACGTGTCTAGTATGTTCAATGTTTCAGAGTTAGAGTTGTTTGATGCAGGTGAGGACTTCGATTTGGAGACCAAAGGACTTTAAGAGAGAGGGAATGATGAGGATATCGAGCTAGTCATCGCACCAGTTATTCCACCTTGACCTCTTACAAGGTCCAAGAGGAAAGCCTTAGAAGATAAGCTCAGCAAGCTCCTGGAGAGTAGAACCGGAGAGGACCCCGAGCTGACCGTGCCAACCAGCCCGTTCCGTTCGACCACGTCCGTGACGACCAGCCCATCCCACGCGTTCACGACCGAGCACCAACCATACCACGCCTCGACCTGTACAAGCACTGACCCGTTCCAGCTAGACAAGGAACCATGGAGGTTCCTTCTAGAAGACTCTTCCTCCTCTTAGTGCGCAAGACGGTGAATTCTAGCCTAAGTATTATTGGGCTTTTTCTATCTTATTTCTATTTTCTAGACAAAGTATTTATTTGGGTTTAAGTTATGTTGACAATTTGGGACCCATTTCTATTTTAATTGCTAATAATTGAACTACATGTTGTTTTAATTCTTGTAAGGCTAAACATCTTGTAGTTTAGCCTAAGTTGTAACAAGGCATTATATAAGCCTTTTGTCTACAGTTTAATGAAATAACAAACATTTTGACAAAAACCTAAGACTAGTGTCTAAAAATTAAAAGGCGCTGCCAAGTCCCCTTGCAGCAGCCGTCCTTCAGCCTAGTTTTTGGCTGAAGTTCTTGGAGTATCACAAGCCCCTTTCACAGCTTGGGTGGTCCCTTCGATCCACCCTTCACTTCCATCGATTTCTGTCCAGCAACCTGAGCTTCTCGGTGAAAGACAGCCCACCCCTCGCTTCTTACATCAGAAAATACCTAGCTATGTTTGGTTTTTCAAATTGTTGTGTTGATCTTAAATCTCAAAATGTTTTCTTTTATTATTCATTGGAAAATATCTTGAACTATGTGAATTTGATGAATCATTTTGTGTCAAAAAATGCAAGAAAAACTATATTCGAGTACTATATTTTTTTGTATTATATCATTTATGAAGTTAGATTTTTTTTAAAAAATAATTGATATTTTATTTATAAATAAAAATATAAAGGTACTAAAAATTTTTTACATGGAACATTAAAAATCATTGGACGCATACATTGAAACTACTTATCACACTTTGGATTTTATCCAAACAATTCAATTAACTAGGCTCATTCCACCCTGTTTTTAGAGTTTAGTATTTACATATAAATTATTTCAAAAATTAATAACAAACTATGGCATATTTTGTTAAATTTGGTATTAATTTTGGCATATTTTTAATACTTTCAAAGGTAAAGATATAATTATATTTGAACATTGAAAGATTTTCTTTTGTCTAAGATTCGTTCTCTCCTAGTTGAAAACCATACCTATTGCTCTCAGAATTTGGTTTTTGTAGTTTGAACTCCTTTCCTATTCTTCTTCGAAATATTCTAATATAAAAGGATGTTATCATTGCACATTCAGGAACTTGGAATGTGGTTTAGGTATTGAACAGAGTTTTGGAAGTGAAGACGTGATCACACTAATACATTTGCATCTTTCTTAACACCGACACCAAGGTCCTGAGCCACTTCTGGCGAGCATTGTGACGAAAATTGGGTACTAACCTCCTGTTCTCCACCGCATACCATCTGCAGACTGATGGACAGACCGAGGTTGTCAACCGGACCTTATCCCAGACATTAAGGGCAACAATTGGCCGCAACTTGAAGAATTTGCTGGAATGCCTTACGTACGTCAAGTTCTCTTACAACAGGGAAACACGCACGAAGCGTTCTCCATTTGATGTCGTCTAAAGTTTCAACCCGACCGCGCCTATCGAGTTCACACCCATACCTCTGGGAGACGCAATCACATTGGAGGGAGAAGCAAAGGAGGATTACATCAAGCGACTTCATGAAGAGACCAAGGCAAACCTGTAACAACGAAACATCCAGAACGTCAAGAATGCCAACAAAGGCCGCATGCACATGGTTTTCAAGGAGGGAGATTGGGTTTGGCTACATTTGCGACCATAGATATTTCCCCAGCGACGGAAGAGCAAGCTTTCACCCCGGGTAGATGGTCCATTCCGCGTCCTTCGGAGAATCAACGACAACGCCTACCAGCTCGAACTTCCAGATGAGTATAACGTGTCTAGTATGTTCAATGTTTCTGACTTAGAGTTGTTTGATGCAGGTGAGGACTTCGCTTTGGAGACCAAAGGACTTTAAGAGAGAGGGAATGATGAGGACATCAAGCTAGTCATCGCACCAGTTATTCCACCTTGACCTCTTACAAGGTCCAAGAGGAAAGCCTTAGAAGATAAGCTCAGCAAGCTCCTGGAGAGTAGAACCGGAGAGGACCCCGAGCTTACCGTGCCAACCAGCCCGTTCCGTTCGACCACGTCCGTGACGACCAGCCCATCCCACGCGTTCACGACCGAGCACCAACCATACCACGCCTCGACCTGTACAAGCACTGACCCATTCCAGCTAGACAAGGAACCATGGAGGTTCCTTCTAGAAGACTCTTCCTCCTCTTAGTGGGCAAGACGGTGAATTCTAGCCTAAGTATTATTGGGCTTTTTCTATCTTATTTCTATTTTCTAGACAAAGTATTTATTTGGGTTTAAGTTATGTTGACAATTTGGGACCCATTTCTATTTTAATTGCCAATAATTGAACTACATGTTGTTTTAATTCTTGTAAGGCTAAACATCTTGTAGTTTAGCCTAAGTTGTAACAAGGCATTATATAAGCCTTTTGTCTACAGTTTAATGAAATAACAAACATTTTGACAAAAACCTAAGACTAGTGTCTAAAAATTAAAAGGCGCTGCCAAGTCCCCTTGCAGCAGCCGTCCTTCAGCCTAGTTTTTGGCTGAAGTTCTTGGAGTATCACAAGCCCCTTTCACAGCTTGGGTGGTCCCTTCGATCCACCCTTCACTTCCATCGATTTCTGTCCAGCAACCTGAGCTTCTCGGTGAAAGACAGCCCACCCCTCGCTTCTTACATCAGAAAATACCTAGCTATGTTTGGTTTTTCAAATTGTTGTGTTGATCTTAAATCTCAAAATGTTTTCTTTTATTATTCATTGGAAAATATCTTGAACTATGTGAATTTGATGAATCATTTTGTGCCAAAAAATGCAAGAAAAACTATATTCGAGTACTATATTTTTTTGTATTATATCATTTATGAAGTTAGATTTTTTTTAAAAAATAATTGATATTTTATTTATAAATAAAAATATAAAGGTACTAAAAATTTTTTACATGGAACATTAAAAATCATTGGACGCATACATTGAAACTACTTATCACACTTTGGATTTTATCCAAACAATTCAATTAACTAGGCTCATTCCACCCTGTTTTTAGAGTTTAGTATTTACATATAAATTATTTCAAAAATTAATAACAAACTATGGCATATTTTGTTAAATTTGGTATTAATTTTGGCATATTTTTAATACTTTCAAAAGTAAAGATATAATTATATTTGAACATTGAAAGATTTTCTTTTGTCTAAGATTCGTTCTCTCCTAGTTGAAAACCATACCTATTGCTCTCAGAATTTGGTTTTTGTAGTTTGAACTCCTTTCCTATTCTTCTTCGAAATATTCTAATATAAAAGGATGTTATCATTGCACATTCAGGAACTTGGAATGTGGTTTAGGTATTGAACAGAGTTTTGGAAGTGAAGACGTGATCACACTAATACATTTGCATCTTTCTTAACACCGACACCAAGGTCCTGAGCCACTTCTGGCGAGCATTGTGACGAAAATTGGGTACTAACCTCCTGTTCTCCACCGCATACCATCTGCAGACTGATGGACAGACCGAGGTTGTCAACCGGACCTTATCCCAGACATTAAGGGCAACAATTGGCCGCAACTTGAAGAATTTGCTGGAATGCCTTACGTACGTCAAGTTCTCTTACAACAGGGAAACACGCACGAAGCGTTCTCCATTTGATGTCGTCTAAAGTTTCAACCCGACCGCGCCTATCGAGTTCACACCCATACCTCTGGGAGACGCAATCACATTGGAGGGAGAAGCAAAGGAGGATTACATCAAGCGACTTCATGAAGAGACCAAGGCAAACCTTTAACAACGAAACATCCAGAACGTCAAGAATGCCAACAAAGGCCGCATGCACATGGTTTTCAAGGAGGGAGATTGGGTTTGGCTACATTTGCGACCATAGATATTTCCCCAGCGACGGAAGAGCAAGCTTTCACCCCGGGTAGATGGTCCATTCCGCGTCCTTCGGAGAATCAACGACAACGCCTACCAGCTCGAACTTCCAGATGAGTATAACGTGTCTAGTATGTTCAATGTTTCTGACTTAGAGTTGTTTGATGCAGGTGAGGACTTCGCTTTGGAGACCAAAGGAATTTAAGAGAGAGGGAATGATGAGGACATCAAGCTAGTCATCGCACCAGTTATTCCACCTTGACCTCTTACAAGGTCCAAGAGGAAAGCCTTAGAAGATAAGCTCAGCAAGCTCCTGGAGAGTAGAACCGGAGAGGACCCCGAGCTGACCGTGCCAACCAGCCCGTTCCGTTCGACCACGTCCGTGACGACCAGCCCATCCCACGCGTTCACTACCGAGCACCAACCATACCACGCCTCGACCTGTACAAGCACTGACCCATTCCAGCTAGACAAGGAACCATGGAGGTTCCTTCTAGAAGACTCTTTCTCCTCTTAGTGGGCAAGACGGTGAATTATAGCCTAAGTATTATTGGGCTTTTTCTATCTTATTTCTATTTTCTAGACAAAGTATTTATTTGGGTTTAAGTTATGTTGACAATTTGGGACCCATTTCTATTTTAATTGCCAATAATTGAACTACATGTTGTTTTAATTCTTGTAAGGCTAAACATCTTGTAGTTTAGCCTAAGTTGTAACAAGGCATTATATAAGCCTTTTGTCTACACTTTAATGAAATAACAAACATTTTGACAAAAACCTAAGACTAGTGTTTAAAAATTAAAAGGCGCTGCCAAGTCCCCTTGCAGCAGCCGTCCTTCAGCCTAGTTTTTGGCTGAAGTTCTTGGAGTATCACAAGCCCCTTTCACAGCTTGGATGGTCCCTTCGATCCACCCTTCACTTCCATCGATTTCTGTCCAGCAACCTGAGCTTCTCGGTGAAAGACAGCCCACCCCTCGCTTCTTACATCAGAAAATACCTAGCTATGTTTGGTTTTTCAAATTGTTGTGTTGATCTTAAATCTCAAAACGTTTTCTTTTATTATTCATTGGAAAATATCTTGAACTATGTGAATCTGATGAATCATTTTGTGTCAAAAAATGCAAGAAAAACTATATTCGAGTACTATATTTTTTTGTATTATATCATTTATGAAGTTAGATTTTTTTAAAAAAATAATTGATATTTTATTTATAAATAAAAATATAAAGGTACTAAAAATTTTTTACATGGAACATTAAAAATCATTGGAACGCATACATTGAAACTACTTATCACACTTTGGATTTTATCCAAACAATTCAATTAACTAGGCTCATTCCACCCTGTTTTTAGAGTTTAGTATTTACATATAAATTATTTCAAAAATTAATAACAAACTATGGCATATTTTGTTAAATTTGGTATTAATTTTGGCATATTTTTAATACTTTCAAAGGTAAAGATATAATTATATTTGAACATTGAAAGATTTTCTTTTGTCTAAGATTCGTTCTCTCCTAGTTGAAAACCATACCTATTGCTCTCAGAATTTGGTTTTTGTAGTTTGAACTCCTTTCCTATTCTTCTTCGAAATATTCTAATATAAAAGGATGTTATCATTGCACATTCAGGAACTTGGAATGTGGTTTAGGTATTGAACAGAGTTTTGGATGTGAAGACGTGATCACACTAATACATTTGCATCTTTCTTAACATAAAAAAGTAGATTCAATTTCTACCACAAAACCAGTAGTGAGGTCAGTTCAAATAGCTTTTACTTACATGCATATGACAAAATAAAGATATGTACTTTACATTCCAATTTGAGAATGAAATCGCACATTTTCAAAGACACTGCATATCAACCAAATTAAAAGAGCATTCATGATTTTGATCAATTTATTATATGATATAGCGCATTGCTGTTCAAATGTATACCCAATTTCTACAGTGGTGAATATAAGCCCAATTGAAATTCCTACCAAGCAATTTCATGAGTTTCTGAATTAGCTTCATTTCTTTCCTTGATTAATCCACCATCAATCACAGTGGGATCTAGACTCATAAAGCTCAGCCGAAGTGGTCAAACACTAATGAGTGTTTGATGAGTCTCACCCATACTCAGGTGATGTTAGTCTTGGATATGGACGCAGCATCTGACGCAGCATCTGACGCAGCATCTAAACGCAATATCTAGACGCAGCATCTAGATGATGTTTGTTTGTGATTTTGGTTCATGTACAGCGTCTAGATATAATTACGTTCGTTTATTTTATTTTGTATCTATATCTAGACTCATTTAGTGTAAAATAATCAAAAACACCATATTCTTAGTTATGTAATTACCAAATGATTTTTTAAAATTTTTTTAATAGGTTTTATCAGAAAATATAATTAAATTAAATTATCTTTGTATTAAAAATATTTTGATCTTTAAAATGTTATATTTAAACATAACACAATAATCAATAAATCACAATCAATTTTAAAATGAAGTATCCAAATCATGAATTTAAAAAACAATTGTATATGAAACTATTATCAGTGCTGTGGTTTAAGATAATGTAAACAAATAATTTGATCATGGTTTGAAGCATTTTCTTTTATAACATCTTTGCTGTTCAAAATCAGCTGTTTACACATTCAGAGTACTACAAGACGATCATTTAAAAACAAGCTTGGTAGCTGTTACAAATGCAATGATCAACGAAATCTATATATTGGTTTTTCGAGATGTCAGATTTTGAAAAACAAAAACAGAAGACAAATTCCAGAATCAGTGCCCAGCCAATCAACCACGCAACATTACAGAAATCCAAAATTAATAATCAAAACATAAAAAGTTCCAACCCATTAACGAGTGGCGAATGAAACCACAAGAAACTGTTAGATTAGTAAAATGTTTTCCTTCACAGATGAACAGCAAATTGATCGACGAAGATGAACACCATTACAAAGACACATATAAACTCAAAAGCAAAAAAAACAAAAGGACCAAATCTACTTCACACCATCACAATCAGCAAATCTAGTTGAACAATCGAATGGTCAACGGACAGACAATCATCCCAGTGCGTAAAAACCAAAATCTCCAATTTGATACTTTAAATCCAAACCCAGAAACTGAAATTATCAAAAAAGAGAAGTAGAGAGAGAGAGAGTAGGTGATGCTTAACCTTGATGTGGGAGATGAAAACATGAGATTCCAAAAACGAAGTCGGACTCAACCCTGGAGGAATCGTGATGTCAGTACACCTCGAGATCAGAAGCTTGGCCTTGCTGTTGCCAGAGAAGATTGAAGTGATGGAGAGAAGGGGAGAGATCTTTTAGGGCACGAGAGAAATTGGGAGAATATAAAATATAGGATAAGTATAATTCTAAATATTTAAGTTAGATAAAGTTATTTTAGACTTTTTAATTTTTGGATGAGTTTAACTCATCTGAACTCTCCAAATAAACTCATCCAAAATTTCTGATTTTTTTTGATGTATTTTAAAAATGTATCCAAATGCAGTATCTGTTTTATATGATTAATAGATACTAAACAAACAAGAATATTCATCTGCGTCTAGTTACAATAACTGTTCACCAAACGAACAGCATAATAAAGAATTTGAACACAAAGAGAAGCTTTTTATAAGAGAAGACAGTTTTATGGAACCAAAGCAGAAAGTCAAGCACCAAAATTGCTGTCTGAATCAAAACAATAAGAAGAGAAGAACTATATTCTAGTAAGGAAACAAATTTTGTTGTTTGATATGTGATTTAAAATGGAGACTCTACTCCTACAAACTTGGAAGCACGTAGGAGAAAAAGGAAATGTGATTGTGCCCTAAATGATTTGGAAAAAGACACTGTATTATTTGCAAAAACTAAAATAAAAGGGAAAAAGAGACTTTGTCTTGCTGGTGCTTTGTGTTAGGCCGTCTTATTCGTTTGGGCCTTTCATGCTCGCGTATGATTCTTCAGTTTCATCTTGCTCCCCTTTCATATCTCCATCTCCTTTTACATTCAAACCTGTGTGAAATATGATACCTCCTTTGTTGGGTTAAGCTTGAAAGAGACCTTGACATGAAAGCTATTCTAAGGATTTTAGGATTAAGAGACATACTTGGAGCTATCTAAGTATCTAAGTCTAAAGATATTAAGAAGTTGTTTAAAATATCTCTATATATGGAGTTGCCAACGTGTGGCATAACTCATGAGCTTAGAGATTGAGAGAAAACTTTAGTTTTGAGATATTTTTTAAAGTTAATAGAGAGAGTCATTCTCTACTGAAATATTTGAGTTCATACATTCTAGAATTGGTATCAAAACAGTGTATACATTCTCCAAAATGTGAAGGGAGTAAGATATTTATACTATTCTAGTCTAGACTTGTTTGGATACAAGGATAGCCTTATACATATATGGCTTATAAGGATAACATAATTCTATAATACAAACAAGCATTAGACGCTCCCTTTCACACACATACAAATCGCCTTTTAACTAGAATTAAAGGCTTTCATAAATTCATCACTTCTTCTTCATTCCAACACTCCCCCTCAAGCTTAAGACATAAGATGTTTAAGCTTGCAACCATGAAGTATTACCTCATTAAAAACCTAGAAAAGGAAAACCCAATTGGGACAAAATCTTTTCTTAGGGAAAAAGAGTATAATACTCCATGTTGGGATCATGGGTATGGAATGGACATGAGACCAAGTCTTGGATAGATTGATGTACCAACTTTCAGAGATGCTGCCTTGGTGAATATATCAGCCAGTTGATCCTCACTCCTTGTATAGCAAGGTAAAATGATACCTTTCACAATAGCTTCTCTTACTTTGTGGCAGTCCACTTCTATGTGTTTGGTCCTTTCATGAAACACTGAATTGGAGGCTATGTGAATGGCGGATTGATTGTCACAATGAATGGTGATAGGCTCCTCACACTTCACGGCTAAGTCTCCCAAAATTTGTTTCAGCCAGATGCATTCAGTAGTGAGCTTCCTCATTGCTCTATACTCTGATTCTGCACTAGAGCATGAAACCACCTTTTGCTTCTTGGTTTTCCAAGTCACAAGGTTTCCACCTATGAAAGTACACTTCTCCTATCTTCCCTATCTCCTGCCCAATCTGCATCACAATAACCAACCACATTTGTGTTTTTATTATTACCCATCCAAATACCTTGTTCATGTGTGCCTTTGAGATATCTTAGAATCCGCATGGCCATGTCCCAATGCCTCATCTTTGGCCCTTGCATGTGTTGAGATACTTGATTCACAGCAAAACATAAATCTGGTCTTGTGATGGTTAAATAAATAAGCTTACCAACCACTTTCCTATAGAGCTTAGGATCATGAAAATCAATTTCCTCCTATAACTCCCCCTTAGTTGCGATTTTATAATCTTCTTCTAAGGGTATTTTGGCTGGCTTAGCTTCCATCATACCTGTGGATGTTAGTAGATCTACAACATACTTCCTTTGAGAGAGAAAGAGACCTTCCTTAAACCTACATACTTCAATTCCTAAGAAGTATTTAAGTTCTCCTAAATCCTTTATGTCAAAAACACTTTTTAAGTAATATTTAGTAGATGCAATACCAACACTATCACTACCAGATATGATTATATCATCTACATAGATAAGAATTACTATAATACCTTCCTTACTCTTTAATATGAAAAGAGTATGTTCCACTTCAGACCTTTTGAAGCGTTTATCCATTAAAGTAACACTTAACTTGTGGTACCATGCTCTTGGAGATTGTTTAAGGCCATAAATAGCCTTCCTTAGCCTTAGGGTATTACCGCTTCCTACCTCATTCTCTAGGCCAGGTGGAGGTGACATGTAAACCTCTTCTTCTAGTTCACCTTGCAAGAAAGCATTCTTGACATCCATTTGCCACAATTCCCACTCAAGATTAGTAGCAACAGTAAGCACAACATTGACAGAATGAAGCTTAGCTACAGAAGCAAATGTATCCCTATAATCCTCACCATATGTCTGAGTAAAACCTCTAGCTACCAACCTAGCTTTATATCTATCAATTTCACCATTGCTTTTGTATTTAATGGTAAAAATCCATTTAGAACTTATAGCCTTCTTTCCTTTTGGTAAAGGGGCTGCAACATATGTACCATTCCTCTCCATAGCTTGTTTCTGATCTGAGATAGCTTCCTTCCATTCCTTTATAGACATAGCTTCTTCATATGTCTTTGGAATCTGCTCATTGTCAAGACTAGAAATAAAAGCAACATGAGTAGAAGGTAAGTGTGCAATATTACAAACTCCCTGATCATGATGAACTACAACATTTCCATTGTAGAAGACTGGTGGATTTCTTTGTCTTGTGCTCCTCCTTAAAACAGTAGGTGGAGCCTCCTTTTCCTCTTCACTCAAAATTTCAATGAGAGTAGGTCTTGATCTTTTGGAAGTTGAAGTTAAAATGGAATCATCTCCTGCTGAGTCTTGTTGGACATGAGTAGATGCTTCTTCCCCCCCCCCATGTTCAAGAGGAGGAAGCCCAGGAGAATCAATAGAGGACGATGGATGAGAAGAGGCAGCTGGACCCGTGAAGCCGGATGGACCCGTGAGGCTGGACGGACCAGGACAGGGGCCGGGACAGTCTTGTGGATCGGCCGCGTCTGAAATGCTATGATCACTTGCAACTGATGTAGGTGGCAAAGTTGATGAGGCTGTATGCTGACCACCTCCTATTCCAATGCTCTCCAAGAGTTTCCTCAAGTATTCAGCTTGGTCTGTTCTTGTTGATGAGATGTCTTTAAATTGTTCCCATGTTCCTTCTTCATAAAAACCTTTGTCTTCTTGGAACTTTACATCTCTAGACACCATGACTCTTCTAGTCTCAGGGTCATAACATTTGTATCCTTTTTGAGTGGAGGAATATCCAATGAACATAGCCTTTACACTTTTTGGTTCAAGCTTGTTTCTTTGCTCCCTAGGAATTAATACAAAACAAACACACCCAAAAACTTTCAAATGATCAATGGTGGATTTAGTGTTGTTTAATACCTCAAATGGAGATAGATCATCAAGGACTTTTGTAGGTGCCCTGTTGATTAAGTAGCAGGCTGCTACAAGTGCATCCCCCCAAAATCGCTTAGACACCTTCATGTGGAACATCATAGTTCTCACAACCTCCATTAGGTGCCTGTTCTTTCTTTCAGCAACTCCATTTTGCTGTGGAGTATAAGGGCAGCTTGTCTGGTGCTCAATGCCATGTTTAGCTAGATGTTCCTGAAGTCTGGTACTAGTGTACTCCCCTCCATTATCTGTTCTAAAGCATTTAATTCTTGCATTGTATTGGTTAGTAACATATGCTTGAAAATTTAAAAATGCATCATACACTCTATCTTTAGAACTAAGAAGAGTAACCCATGTATATTTGGACTTTTCATCAATAAATGTCACAAAATATTTATGGTTTTCTCTATATAGAAATGGAGATGTCCACACATCAGAATGCACCAACTCAAAACAATTGTCATATTTATGCATTGATTTTTCAAAAAATGTTTTACAATGTTTTCCAAGAATACATGAATCACACAATTCCTTAGGCATTTTTAAACCAGGCACTATTAACTCAAGAGCTCTTGGATGAGGATGTCCTAATCTAGCATGCCACAAATCAGAATCAGTGCTAAAAATATTCGCCTGACAAACTGATTCTAATGCACTACAACTAGCCATATTATCAAGCACATACAAGTCATCTTTTGTAGTTTCTTGTCCAAAGCACCTTCTAGTTTCAATATCCTGAAAATAAAAGTCATTAAGACCAAATATAGCATGACAATTCAAGTCAGTAGTAGCTCTTTTAACTGAGAGCAAGTTGGAGGTAAATGAAGACATATAAAATGCCTTAAATTCTTTATCAAACAATTTCAATTTTCCTATGCCTTTGATTGGTATTTTAATTCCATTTGCAATAAGAACATTCCCTAGGGCATGTTCTACATTATCTAGCAAATCTAGATCACTAATCATGTGATGAGAAGCACCAGAATCAACAACCAAAGATTTATGAGCATTTGATGTATAAGAAGTTTGAAAAGAAGCATGAAAAGTTTTACCCATCATATTGCTCTCCTTTATAGCCTTAATGAGAGCTTCCAAGTCTGATTTTATCACAAAATCTGATGCTTGTGACATGATGTTGGTGGCGCCTGAATGTGAAGAAGGACCACTACTTACAACTGCCTTTGAAGACACCATGCCGTGAGCTTGCCTGGCCGAGGGCATGGCCGGCTGCTGTGGAGGGCGTGAAGCCCAAGATGGCTTCAGGTGAGGGTGAAGGTCCCAGCAATCCTTCTTTGCATGGCCATCCTTCTTGCAATGATCACAAAATTGCCTCCTCTTCTTAGAAGCATTCGTTGGCCTGAAGAAACTTTTGTGAGCAGCTACTAGTTCAGCTTTGTTGCCAAACAATCCATGTGATCCTTGCTCCTTTTGAATTTGAGCACACACTTCCTCCAAGCTAGGCAACTTATCAGACCTGAGAATATGCTTAATAAGATCTGAGTAAGTAGAATTAAAAGTTAAAAGTAACCCAAACACCTTATCTTGTTCCTTTCTTTCAAGGAGTACAAGTGGTTCAATAGTGGCTGGCCTTAGCATTTCTAGCTCAGCCCACAAAGCTCTGAATGAGACATAGTGCTTTGTGAATTCAGCATCCTTCTGCCTTAATTCATTCAAAGCCTTCTTTACTTCAAAAATTCTCAAAAGGTTAGTGGTATTTCCATACACCTTAAGCAAAGTGTCCCATAGATCTTTTGCATTTTCACAAAAAGAGTAAGCTTCTAAAAGATCACTAGCAAGAGAATTTTGTAAAATAGAAAGTACCAACTGATCTTCTTGGTACCATTTGGCTTGAGCTGCATCACTCACTTCAGCCACTTCATTATCTTCAATTCCATTTGTGGCAATGTGGTTCCAAAGACCTTTACCACCTAATGTGGTTTTCATGGTCCTAGACCATAAGAGATAATTTGCTCCATGTAGAATGACTGGAGCTCTAAGGGATGTCTGAATCTCCATGCTTAATAGGCAAAATAGGTCAGTAAATCAGGTAAGAAATCGTGATACCAGATAGAACCTTTGGTCGAGGTATGTATGAAGCCGGCTAGTCACGGCTTGTTCGGAACAAACCGCTGGTCACGGCTTGGTCGGGGTGGGCGTGAAGATCACTGGATCAGCTGGTCACGCACAAGGCTGCTGGTCACAAGGTCGCTTGGTCACGCGTGGTCACAATCTTGGTCACGCTGCTCACGAATTCCAGTAGCTGGTGGTACACAAGCAAGCGTGATCAGGTGTGCTGGTCGAGGCAACAAACGCGGCCTGGACTGCTGGTCGGGATGAACACACTCGGCCTGTCCGAATAATATTTTCTTCTTGGTTGGAATCAAGTATTTTAATTCCTGCACAGATAAGCAATACAACTTGGAAGAACAAGAAATTATATGCTGGGCAGGGATGATCAACCAAGAAAAAAAAATGCTGTTTAAAAAAAATTGGCGCCAACAACTCAAGTGTAACAACCACTAACTACCTAAAACCACCTGTAACTAATCCTAACAACTCAAGTAACAACAATTGTAACAATTTGAGACTACTAAATTCGACTTTATCAAGATTCAATAACCAAAATTCGAATTTAATCACCTAGAACATTTTATGAATTCAAGAAATCAAATTTAAAGCCTTGCAAAACTGAACAAGGAATTCAAAAAACTCAATCTTGAAACCTTAAACCTATTGGATTGACTTGAAATTTCGTAAAAAAAAACCCTCACAAGACACTAATTAAACTTTCCAGATTCAAAGAATTAAAGAAAACTGAGAAAGAATTAGAATTATATCACCAGGATCTTGATATAGGTGATTTCGGACGTCTCTGAGGAGAAATTTAAGAAAACCCTTCAAACTCAATGGATCGAGTTTTGAATAAACATTGACGTCGATATGACCTGGGGAATGTAGGGGTTCGAAACAAACGCGATCGCGAACACCTGTTGGAAGAAAATTCGTATCTTTTGATTCCCTGGGCCAAATGATCCGATTTAGGTGGCTGTGGATTCGGAATTCGCCGATGTACACTCCAGAAAAAGCCGATCGTCAATTGGAGTCGTGGATTGATCGCAATTTGATTTACAAGGTGACATTCGAAGTTGATCCAAAAACAGATGAAGAACAAGATGGATTCTTGTTGACAATGAAAGAATGATGAAATTTACCCAGATTTGATGTAACCTGGCTCTGATACCATGAAAAAATATGAGATTTAGAGATTTGTAGAATGAGAGAATGAGAGATTTAGAGAGAATTAGAGAATTAGAGAAAAGAATGATTTATTAGAAAATGAGAATTATGAATCCTTAGATACAAAATGTGAAGGGAGTAAGGTATTTATATTATTCTAGTCTAGGCTTGTTTGGATACAAGGATAGCCTTATACATATATGGCTTACAAGGATAACATAATTCTATAATACAAACAAGCCTTAGACTCTCCCTTTCACACACATACAAATTGCCTTTTAACTAGAATTAAAGGCTTTCATAAATTCATCACTTCTTCTTCATTCCAACAAAAACTTTGTGTGTTGCTAAGGAGAACACTCTTTCTTAAGCGACAAAATAAGAAGTGCGACCACAAGATCTTATAAGCCATGAGTTATCTCACGGTTGCTTCGAAAGAGAAATCTAAGGAGGGGGGTTCTTCTTTAATCAAGTGTCATATGCTAAACTCAACAAACTATACAGTTTGAGCCATAACGATGAAGATCTTACTCAAGGTGCATAAGGTATAGGGAATCATCGAGACAGCAACGGACGATAGTGAGAAAAATGACATGGCCACAGCCTTGTTATTCCAGTCGATACATGATTCACTTATTCTGTAGGTAGGAGAACTAGATACTGCAAAAAAGTATTGCAGGCTATTAAGACACGGCATATAAGAGCAGAAAAAGTCAAAGAAGCTAGACTACAGACGTTAATGGCAGAATTAGATTGACTTAAGATGAAGGATTCCGAGACAATTGACATCTTTGTTTGAAAACTATATGAAATATCATCAAAATCATCTGCTGTAGGAGAAAACATCGAAGAACCAAAGCTTTTTTTTATAAAAAATTGCCCTTGGATACATACACATTGTGGCATCACTAGAACAAGTTCTAGATATTAAAACCACAAGATTTGAAGACCTCATAAGACACTTAAAAATAATGAAGAATTTATTTCTGAAGAGGAAGAAATTCAAGAAGATCAAAGAAAACTAATGTATGCAAATATGGAGACTCAGGCAGCTCAACAAATCCACGACTTCAATGGAGAATACAAAAGCAGAAGTCGAGGATGACACTTCTATAACAGAGGAAGAGGTTGTGGACATTTCAATGGAGCAAGAGATTCTTCCAAAGTTGTATCTTACCGGTGCGGAAAAATAGGTCATTATGTTTCTGGTTTCCTTGACATACTTCTCAAATTACAAAAATTACAAGAAAATGATAACAATGATACACAGGAAGCGGATGAGCTCATGATGCCCAAGATAGTATATTTAAACGAAGGCAATGATGTACCAAGTAACTATGAAGCAAACACCGGCGAAGAGAATTTTTGTACCTATACAATGGAGATGGAAACCACATGACCAGAGATCGGCGATACTTCTCCAAGATTTATGACTCTATTTCCGAAAAAATTAAGATTTGGTGATGACTCCTGCATCGATATCAAGGGGAAATGCTCAATTGAATTCACAGACAAAAATGGTGAGTTAAGGATAGTATAAGATGTCTACTCCATTCCAAACTTGAAGAGTAAATATTATCAGTCATGGACAAGCAACATAATCAGGATGTGATGTGAGAATGAAAGGAAAATATCTAACAATGCATGATCGGGATGGCAAACTACTTGCCAAGGAAATTAGATCGAAGAACCAACTATACAAAGTCTGTATGAAGCTAAAAGACACTATGTGTATTTTCTCAGTATCAAAAGGCAATTCAAGCAGATGGCATGCTTGGGGCACATAAATCTTGAGACAATGAGATACATGATGCAAAAGGAACTCGTCATTGGAATTCTGCATGTTAACTTGGAAAACAAACAAAACGAGTCTTCCCGAAAGCCACCACATTCAAAGCAATCAAGATACTAGGACTCATACATGGCGACCTCTGTAGTCTCATAAACACAGCCACCAGGAACAAGTATAATTTGTACTCTTTGATGGTTAATTGAGATTCATGTGGACGATTCTGTTAAAAGAGAAAAGCGATGCTCTTAACAAATTCAAAGAGTTTAAGAATCTAGTAGAAGATGAATCAGAGGCAAGCATACAAACATTCAGAACAGATAGAATAGGACCATTTGTATCTCAAGAGTTTAAATCTTTTTACGAATAACCGGGCATCAAAAGAAATCTCACAGCTCCGTACACTCCTCAACGAAACGACAATGTTAAAAGGCGTAATAGAACATTAATGGAGATGACCAGCATTCTAAAACACATATTCGTTTCAAACTACCTACTGGGAGAAGCGATAAGACATTCTATTTACCTCTTAAACCAAATAACCACAAAATCACTTAAAGATAGAAATCCGTACGAATCTTTCTGCACCAAGAAACCCAAAGTAAAACACCTCCAAATATTTGGGTGTATAGGATATGCAAAAGTGGAGATGCCACATATAAAGAAACTAGACGATATATCACGAATGCTAGTCCACTTAGGCATACAACCAGACTTAAAAGCATACCAAATGTTTGATCCACAAACTCGAAAGAGTAGTTATAAGCCGAGATGTTGTTTTTGATAAAAAGGATTAATTGAAACAAAAACAGTTTGGACCAGAACAGAATCAGAGACGTCAAAATCGCTTTTGGAAGGTTCGACAATCACACTATTCAAGAAACAAAGCTTGAAATTCGTGAACATGATGAAACGATGGAGACCATGATGAGAGTGGTGCCAGCGCGAGACCGGTTCGAAAGAAGATTCCAAATCCAAGATACGCAGATTGAACCAGTTGCCAGTTTGGTTTTATTTTAGTCATCGTTTTATAAAACAGAACAAGTCAATTGTCTTGTTCATGTATGGTTTCAGTAGTTGCACAGTAATAGGAACCACATTCCATCGTGAGAAGTGTTCCACGTGTTTCCTGTTTTCTAGTTGTAAAGGGACGTGATCGTTCCGTATTTGCTTCTGTAATTTGCTTCTATATAAATCGAAAAAGCCAAAAGAAAAGGCAGATAAATTTGCCAAAAAAATCTTGTTATCGTTTTCATTTGATCAACATTATCAGTGGTATCAGAGCTATCTAATTTTTTTTCACGCCCCACATTCACAATTCCACCCAGACATACAAAAAAAATTGACATAGGACATACCATACCGGTGGAGTCCATGGCCAGTAACAAAGACCGTATAACCAGCTTGGAGACGGATCTCGGGATAATGCAAGATGAGTTTGAGAAACTCAACGTTGCAATCACTACCAAACTTCAAGCGATGGAGGGCTCGTTTCATCAGATGCTCGAAGGCATGATGCAGCAAAACCGAGAATCAATACTTGAGATGCAAACGATGATCAATCGTGACGGAGGAGCTTCATCACACACAAATACCACGGGGAACCAACCAGTGCATATCAGGGAAGAACACACCAACCCTTTTCCACCACATGCTCCACAACACCGACATGTGAAGTTAGACTTCTCCCGGATCGACGGAGGAGACCCAACAGAATGGCTGAGTAAAGCTAAGCAACATTTTGCTTACCAAGAATTGCCGCGAGATCAACGGGTTAGCTTTGCAGCATATCATTTGACGAACAAAGCCAACGAATGGTGGTTGGCGACATCAAAGGCAATTGGGACAACTCACGCTCACATTCCATGGGAGACCTTTGAGACGCAATTATGGATTCGTTTTGGGCCAACAGATGCTGAGGATTTTAACGAAGCACTATCAAAAATACAACAGAGAGGAATATTGCGAGAATATCAACGAGAGTTTGAACGACTCATCAACAAAGTCAACGGTTGGTTGGAGCAAGCCTTGCTCAGTACATTCATGGGGCAGGTTGGACGAAGCAATTGCAGATGGGGTACGCATGTTTCGCCCTCGGACGTTAGCAGAAGAGCTGAATCTTGCAAGGATCAAAGATGAACAATTACAGAGGCAGCGAAAGTTTCGTACACAGAACAATCGCAACAATCAGCCAACCAACACCTACCAGCAACAAACACGTTCACCAGCTACTACAAACATCAATGCAGCTAAGAAACTCAGTTGGGAGGAGATTAAAAGAAAACAAAGTATGGGTTTGTGTTTCAGCTGTGACGAGCGATATACACCGGGTCACAAGTGTGCCAAGGGTCAGCTATTCTTCATGGAAAGCTGGGAAGACGAGGAAGAGCCGCAGTCGATTTTTATGCCTGAACTCACAGAGGTAGAACCAGAGATATCGCTACATGCTCTCACAGGATGGGACACACCGAGAACCATTCAACTCTTGGGGGCAATTCACGGGCACAACCTGGTGGCATTGGTAGACAGTGGATCTACAAATAATTTCATCAATGAGCGTACGAAAAACGGCCTCCAACTTTCGGTGACTCCAACTACACCATTTACGGTTCGAGTAGCTAACGGCGAACCACTCGGTGTACTGGCAAGTACGATGATGTCCCATTTCAGGTGGCAAATGAAACCTTCCACATCATGTTTTTTGCATTGCCGTTATGAGGGATAGATGCTGTCCTTGGAGTCCAGTGGCTCGAGGAGCTAGGACCCATGTTATGTGATTGGAGGACAACAACTCTCGCACTCAAATGGGCGGGAAGGTAGATTATATTACAAGGTATAACAACCGCTGCCACTAAACCGGTAGGAGTCAATGAACTTTATAAGATGGCTCGTCATGAGCACAAAATTTTTGCTATTTGCGCATCGCCAACAGAACTAGTGACAGAAATCATCCCCAAGGATATTCAGGCGCTGATCAAGCAATACGACACCCTTTTCCACACTCCTACCAAGCTACCACCTAAACGTGACATTGAACATCGGATTACTCTGGTCGAAGGAGCTAACCCAGTCAATGTTCGCCCTTACCGTTATGCTTGCTTTCAGAAGGAGGAGATCGAGAGGCAAGTCGACGAAATGCTTACTGCTGGTATTATTCGCCCCAGCTCATCACTATTCTCCTCACCAGTACTGTTAGTAAAAAAAAAGATGGTTCGTGGCGATTTTGTACGGATTATCGCGCTCTTAATAATGTTACAATTAAATATCGCTTTTCGATTCCAACAGTGGATGATATGCTGGATGAGCTATATGGATCCAAGTTTTTTACCAAGTTGGATCTAACCGCAGGCTACCACCAAGTTCCAATGTGTAAAGATGACATCCCGAAGATGGCGTTTCGCACACATAATGGCCATTATGAATACTTGGTCATGCCATTCGGGTTATGCAACACCCCACCAACGTTCCAAGCCTTAATGAACACCATCGTTCGTCCTGTATTACGAAAGTCAGTCTTGGTGTTTTTCAATTATATACTCATCTACAGTAAATCTTGGGCAGAGCACCTAGCACATGTACGTGAAGCATTTGATATTTTACGTACCAATGCGCTGGCGGTCAAATTCAAAAAGTGTGAGTTTGGCAAAGAATTTGTCGAGTACCTTGGGCACATTATCACGGTGGATGGTGTTCAGGTTGATCCAAAAGATTCAAGCCATGGTAGATTGGCCATTGCCTACGACAATCACAGAGGTATGGGGTTTCCTTGGCTTAACAGGTTATTACCGTAAATTTGTCCAGAACTACGGCCTCATCGCTAGACCGCTCACAAACTTGTTGAAGAAAGGGAAATTTGAGTGGACGGAATCAGCAACAACAGCGTTTGAAAAACTCAAAACGACTTTGACCACAACACCAACCTTGGCTTTACCCGACTTTGAGCAACCGTTCGTCATCGACACTGATGCATCAGGGGAGGGTATAGGAGCGGTGTTGTCTCAAAATGGGAAACCAATCGCATTCATGAGTAAATCTTTAGGGATATCGAAGTAGTCATGGTCAACATATGCAAGGGAAATGTTGGCTATTGTTGTTGCAATACGTTTATGGAGACCTTACATCCTTGGGAGACACTTTACTATTCAGACCGACCAGCAGAGTCTACGCCATTTGTTGGAACAGCGAATTCTTACTCCAGAACAACAAAAATGGATGGGAAAACTTGTCGGGTATGACTACGATATTCAGTACAAACCGGGTCGTACTAATTATGCCGCTGATGCACTTTCACGGGTTCATGGGAGTCCACAACTTGATGCTATTTTTGTCCCAACTTCAACTCTATGGGATGACATTAGGGAGGCTAGAAAAAATGACAAATATATGTTGAAGATAGGAGAGATGGCCAAATCAAATCCCGGGAGCCCGTATGAGTGGAGACGTGAGTTGCTTTACTACCATAATCGAGTTATTGTTTCACCATCAACACCCTTGATCCAAAAGCTTCTCTATGAGCACCACAGTACCCCCATGGGAGGACATTCTGGTGTACTTCGGACATACAGACGTTTGGCGTCACAGTTTTATTGGGCTTCCATGCATAAGATGGTATGCGAATTTGTGGCAGCTTGTGATACTTGTCAAAGGGCGAATTATGATTCATTGGCTCCTAGCGGATTGTTTCATCCCTTGCCCATTCCTGCTCGTGTTTGGGAAGATATTTCGATGGATTTCGTTGATGGACTTCCTAAATCTGAAGGTAATACATCGATTTTTGTCATTGTGGATAGACTGAGCAAATCAGCTCATTTCGTGGCAATATCACACCCATATACGGCTCGGAAGGTGGCAGAGTTATTTGTGGCTCATATCGTAAAGTTACATGGGATACCAAGATCAATTGTTAGCGACAGAGATCCGGTATTTGTCAGTCTCTTTTGGCGAGAATTCTGGAAGATTTCAGGTACTACTCTTAATATGTCCACCGCGTATCATCCACAGTCTGATGGGCAAACGAAGGTTGTTAATCGGTGCATGGAACAGTATTTACAGTGTTTTGTTGCTAATCGCCCTACACAATGGAGTGGGTTGTTACCTTGGGCTGAGTTATGGTACAATTCGACATTTCGATTATTGATGAGATTGATGAGCAATTTTGAAACAGAGATGAGCTGATATCGGAGTTAAAAGACCATTTAGCTCGTGCCAACAACAGGATGAAACAACATGCTGACGCACATCGACGAGAAGTTCTGTTTGAGGAGGGGGATTGGGTATTCTTGCGCCTGCAACCATATCGCCAACGTTCTGTGATACGTAGAACATCGCAAAAGCTATCTCACAAGTTTTATGGGCCTTTCAAGGTCCTTTCACGAGTAGGCAGTGTTGCTTATCGTCTTGCGTTACCACCGGACACAAAGATACATCCTGTTTTCCACGTGTCTCTGCTTCGATGACGTGTTGGCGAGGATGATCCCGTTGCAGGGAAATTACCCCCATTAAGGGAAAATGGAAATCTCATGCTTACGCCATAAAAGGTTTTGAATATCCGTTGGGCCACCCGAGGTTCGACAAGGAGTAAGGAAGTGTTGGTAAAATGGCAGGGGCTACAAGTGGAGGATGCTATATGAAAGACTTCTGATCAGCTGCAGAATAGTTTTCCAGCGTTTAACTTGAACCTTGAGGACAAGGTTAGTCTTCACGGAGGGATTATTGATGAGAGTGGTGCCAGCGCGAGACCGGTTTGAAAGAAGATTCCAAATCCAAGATACGCAGATTAAACCAGTTGCCGGTTTGGTTTTATTTTAGTCATCGTTTTATAAAACAGAACAAGTCAATTGTCTTGTTCATGTATGGTTTCAGTAGTTCCACCGTAATAAGAATCACATTCTATCGTGAGAAGTGTTCCTACATGTTTCCTGTTTTCTATTTGTAAAGGGACGTGATCGTTTCGTATTTGCTTCAGTAATTTGCTTCTATATAAATCGAAAAATCCAAAAGAAAAGAGAAATTTGCCAAAAAAATCTTGTTATCGTTTTCATTTGATCAACATTGATAAAACCAATCTGGGACTTATCAGACCACGACGATCATGAACACTCGGAGCCAAACAATGACAATAATAATGATGAATTATCACAAGAAGATGGAACGGAGAATGAAGAGGAGCAAGATCAGAGAGACTGAGCACAAAACCAAAACACTTGGCCAAAGAGGAAGGGGAACGATTATTGATCTTCTTGAATGAAGAACCAGGAAATATTTATGAAGCACAAGAATTAAAAAAGTGGATGCTCGCATGTGAAGACTAAAATTTTGTTTGATCACAAAAAATCATACTTGGGATCTTGTACATCTTCCGCATGGGTCGAAACCAATTGGATTGAAACGGGTATTCAATCCCAAACAGAATTCTGATGGAAGAATCAATAAACACAAAGCTTGACTCGTCATCAAAAGATATGTACATAGACGTGGGATAGACTTCGATGAAGTGTTTGCTCCTGTAGCATGGATTGAGAAAATTTGTCTTCTCATCAATCTTGCATCTTCCAACGGATGGGAGATACATCACCTTGAAATTAAGATGGCATTTTTTCATGGAGAATTAAAGGAGATTGTCTATGTCACACAACCGGAGGGATCCATAGTGAAAGGATGCAAACGAAAAGTCTATAACTCAACAAAGCTTTGTATGGCTTAATACAAGCACCGAGTGCATCGAATGACAACTTCAATCTTGTTTTTAAGTAAATTCACTTCAAGAAGTATTCAAAAGAGCCATTGGTTTCCAGATTCAAGAACCGTGGGATGGCTGTCTGTCACTGAGAAGCTCAGGTTGCTGGACAGAAAGGATGGAAGTGAAGGGTTGATCGAAGGGACCACACAAGCTGTGGAAGGGGCTTGTGATATTCCAAGAATTTTAACCAAAAGAGACTGAAGAACACGGCTGCTACCAAGCTTGGAGGCGGCACAAGACTTAGACAATAGTCTTAGGTTTTTATTTAGAATGCTTGTTCTCTTATTTAGTAGACAAGAGGCTTATATAATGCCTTATTACAACTTACGCTAAACAACATCATGTTTAGCCTCTCAAAGAATTAAAACAGCAAAAAGTTTACTTAATGAAAATTAAATATAGACTTGGGTCTAATTTGTCAACATAAATCCCAAAGCCCAAATAACACACTTAGTCTAGAAATTGAATTAAAGATAGAAAAAGCCCAATAACATTTAGGCAAAATTTTGGTGGTGACTTGTGAATGGTGTGAACCTGTTAACAAGTCTTCACCGTCTTGCGCACTAAGGGTATTGCCTCATTAAAACCTTTTTCGAAAAACCCAGTGAGACAAAACCGAAGATAGGAAAAAGAGTACAATTTCCTAGCACGACTTTTGGTGTCTCTACTGGACGGTAATTGGAAAGACACTGGTAGAAGAAGAATATTCAAGAAGGTGCCTCCATTATTCCTTGTCCGGTTGGAATGGGTCGCATGGTCTTGGCTCGGTCACGGTCTCGTTGGATGGTCCGGACGGCACGGACGGCACCCTCGGATCCAGCTAGTCGGCACGGTCGGTCCAGTCTCCAATAGCATGCTGAACTTGTCTCCTGAAGCCTTCCTCTTGGACCGTGTGAGTGGTCTGGTGGTATGACTGGTGATGTGGCTGGCTCGATATCCAAAACATACTCTTCACCTGCATCAAACAACTCTAATTCAGAAACATTAAACATACTAGACACGTTATACTCACCTGGAAGTTCGAGCTGGTAGGCATTATCATTGATCCTCCTAAGGACGCAGAATCATCCATCTCCCCGAGGTGCAATCTTGCTCTTTCATCGTTGGAGAAATCTCTCTGGTCGCAGATGTAGCCAAACCCAGTCTCCCTCCTTGAAAATAATGTGCCGACGGCCCTTGTTGGTATTCTTGACGTTTTGGATGTTCTGTTGCTCCAGATTTGCCTTGGTCTCTTCATGTAGACGCTTGATGTATTCCGCATTTGCTTCTCACTCTAAGCTGATGGCGTCTCCCAGTGGTATGGGTGTGAACTCGATTGGCGTGGTCGGGTTGAAGCCGTAGACGACTTTAAATGGAGAACGCTTCGTTCCGGAGTGTGTAGCCCTGTTGTAAGGGAACTCGACATACGGAAGGCACTCCAACCAATTCTTCAACTTTCTGCCAATCGTCACTCTCAGTGTCTGGGACAATGTCCGGTTGACCACCTCTGTCTGCCTGTCAGTCTGTGGATGGTATGCGGTAGAAAAGAAGAGGTCGGTCCCTAACTTGCGCCACAAGGCTCGCCAGAAGTGGCTGAGGAACTTGGTGTCGCGGTCGAACACAATCGTCCTGGGAATGTTGTGCAGTCGTACTATCTCCTTGAAGAACAGGTCGGCAGTCTGGCTTGCATCATTGGTCTTGTTGCAAGCGATGAAATGCGCCATCTTGTAAAATCGGTCGACCACTACGAAGATGGATTCCTTGTGGTTGATTTTCGGCAAGCCTAGTACGAAGTCCATGGAGATGTCTGTCTAAGGCGTAGATGTGACTGGTAATGGATGTAAGGACCTTGCGGATGCAGCTTGGACTTAGCCCATTTGCAGATAAGACACTTAGCACAATGAACCTCTTCATCTCATCGCTGGTGGGGCCAGCAGAAATGCTCTCTTAAGCATGTTTAATGTCTTGTCAATGCCAAAATGACCCATTAGACCTCCTCTGTGGGCCTCTCTCAAAAGCAGCTCTCGAATCGATCCTCTCGGAATGCAGAGACGCTTGTCCTTAAAATGGAACCCCTCAAACAAAGCTTTAGGTGCCCTTGTCGTGCTCCTGGTAGGCCTGAGTAAATTCTGCGTCATCAGCGTACAACTCTTTGATCATCTCGAAAGCCATAACCTTTGACTCCATTACGGAAATTAGGCTTTATCTGCAGGATAGGGTGTCAGCCACAATGTTGTCCGTTCCCTTCTTGTACTTGATAACGTAGGGAAATGTCTCGATATACTCCAACCAACGAGCGTGTCTCTTCTTCAGCGTGGATTGTCCTCTGAGATGCTGGAGTGTCTGATGGTAGGTGTGAATCACGCACTCCCGGGCAAGATGATAGTGCTGCCAAGTCTCTAAGGCGCGGACCAATGCGTAGAGCTCCTTGTCATAGGTAGGATAGTTAAGTGCGGTTCCACTTAACTTCTCGGTGAAGTAGGCAACAGGTCGTCCCGTTTGGGTGAGGACTGCTCCGATGCCGATCCCTGAAGCGTCACATTTGACCTTGAAGGTCTGGTTAAAGTCTAGCAGGACTAAGTCTTGGGCTTGGGTGAGGCGTTCCTTCAGCAGCTTGAAGGACTTGTCCTAGTCGGGTTCCCAACGAAAGTCTTCGTTCTTCTTTATTGTTGAGGTCAATGGACCAATTATGGTGCTGAAGTCTCGGACGAAACGTCTGTAGAAGCCAGCGACTCTGTGGAAACTACAGACCTGGCTGGCGGTCGTCGGTGTGGGCTAATCCTGTATGGCCTTGATCTTCTCGTCGTCCTTCCGGAGTCCCTGGGAACTCACGACCGTCGTACTTGGTCTGTGCAGAATGTACAGTTCTTGAGATTTGCATACAACTGCTCTCTCTGAAGGGAGGTAATGACGGCTTCTAGGTGATCCAGATGGTCTGAGTAGGTCGTACTATAGACGAGAATATCGTCGAAGTAGACTACTACGAACTTGCCAATGAATGGTCGAAGGACTTGGTTCATAAGACGCATGAATGTACTTAGGGCGGTGGATAGGCCATATGGCATTACTAGCCACTCATAAAGATCTTGCTTATTCTTGAATGCAGTCTTCCATTCGTCTTCTTCTCACATCCTGACTTGATAATATCCGCTTTTAAGATCTATTTTTGAGAAGACCGCGGCTCCGCTTAATTCATCTAGCATGTCATCCAGGCGCAAAATGGGGTGCATATACTTGCAATGTTGTTGATGGCGCGATTGTTGACGCACATCCTCCAGCTTCCGTCCTTCTTCGGTATAAGTAGGACCTGAGGCTTTCACGGACGTAACCTTGAGCCATAAGATCATGGACTTGCCGTTCTAATTATTTAGCCTCCTCAGGGTTAACTATGTATGCAGGACGTTAGGTAGCTGAGCTCCGGGAACAAAGTCGATGTGGTGTTCAATCCCTTGGATAGGTGGGAGGCCGGCTGGAATTTCAACAGGGAACACGTTGGCATATCTCTCTACTAGTGCTCGGAACTCTACAGGTAAGGGGGTCTCGGTGCTGGACGTGTGTAGGCTCTCTCTGTAGAGTATCAAAAAGAGCTGGGTACCCTTGGTAAGGGTGGCTTTCCTCATGTCTGCCACATTTATTAAAAAGTTCTCCTTGCGGGCATGTTGATCTTTCGCCATCTTAGACTGCATTTCTTGAACGGCGTGTGCATGCTAAATTATATCTACGCTTATCGTTGACAAATGAGTAGAAGTTGGTCCGTCCGTTGTGCGTAGTCTCTCGGTCAAATTGCCATGGTCGTCCTAGGAGATGTCCAGCTGACATCGGGATGACATCACAGGTGACCTGGTCCTCGTATCTGCCGATGCTGAATGAGACTTTAACTTAGTCTGAAATGTATAGCTCCGTCTTGTTGTTAAGCCATCATAGTTTATAAGGCTTAGGATGTTTTGTCATAGGCAATCCTAGTTTCTCCACCATGTATTTCCTCACGGTGTTGGTGAAGGACCCTCCACATAACCAACGAACACACTTTTCCAAGTATTGTACATTTTGAGTGGAAAATGTTCTCTCGCTGTTATTCCTTTTTCTAGCTCAAATCTCGATCTGAGAACTCGTCTGATCATGAGCATCTCTCCGGAGTCGGCATTCTCAATATCTTAGTCAGATTGCTGTTGGGTCTTTGATGTTGGCTCTTCGTGCTCGTCCTCGGACTCGTATTCTCTTGAAGCAGTGAGTACCATTGTTCGTTGAGTGGGACATTCTCGGGACATGTGTCCTCTTCCTTTACACATAAAGCATACGATCTCGCTGCTCCGCTGAGGCTGGGTCGTGGTGGTGACGGAACTGCTCGGCTTCGAGGCCGCTCAGGCAGGCCTGGGAGCCAAGCCAAGCTGCTGGCCACGGCTTTGCCCTTGAGACGCGTGTCGATGGCCTGGGTCGTTAGCTTGAATAGCTTGGAGCTGGTGCTCCACTGCTCTTAGGTCGAGAAGGTGCAGCTAGTTTTTGTTTATGGCACTTCTCTATCTGAACTGCTAGGTGGAACAACTCACCTAGGTCATGGTATGGCTGTATCGCGATCTTTCGGGCGATGAAATCGTGCAAGCCGTCGATGTATTAGGTCATCAAACTCTCCTCGGACTCGTCTACGTCGAGTTGGTTGCGGAGGTGTTCGAATTCATCGAAGTATCAGACACCGTCTTGCTACCTTGGGTAAGGTTTCTGAACCGTGTCTGAAGCTCACGGTGGAAGTGAGGTGGGACGTAGTGTCTCCTCATAATCTGGGTGAGTTCGACCCATGAGGTCAAGGCACCCATCCGAGCTCTCAGGCGAGCTTTTACTTCTCGATCCCACCACGCCAGTGCGTGGTCAGTGAACTGTGTCGTTGCCAAGGCGACTTTGCGGGGATTGTCGTAGTTATAGTACTTAAAGAGGAACTCCATTCTTCTCTCCCAGTCTAAGTATTCTTTGGGATCCAATTTTCCCGAAAAGGGAGGCGGGTTCATCTTTACTTCGGGGTAGTGCATAGACTGTCGAGGTGGTGGCATTGGCTCGTCGTAGTAATGGTGTCGACCCATTCCTTGGTGGGCCGTCTCTGGTCGGTCGTGTGGGTATGGGGGTGGTGTGGGGCCTGGTGAGGTATAGGAAGATCCGAACGCTCTAGACGCGTTGCTATGGTCGTCATATGGGTCGTCAACGCTTGCAGACGCAGCGGTATTGCCTAACTGTTCTGTCCCGATGTTGACTCGTTACTTCCTGACATATTTCCTTTTTTGAGAAAAGGAAATTTTTGAAAATTGAAAGTTTCCCGAAAAGGAAACTTGCAAGAATAAAAACTTTCTTTAAATGGAAAACTTCCACATATATGATTTTGATTTTATTTTTATTATTTATAAAATAAAAAGGAAACTAACTATTTGCGAAAAGGAAATAAAGGAAAAAGAAAACTATCCTAAAAAACAATTATTTTCTAATTCTAAAACGGAAAACTAACAAAATGGAAAAGATTATAGAAACTTATTGCCTAATTAACTAAAAGGAAACTATCTTAAACTAAAAAGAAAATCTTTTTATTGCCTAGAAACTTTAGGAAAACTATTTAAGAGATTTTAGGAAACTTCCTAAACTAATTCACACCCTGGGAAAATTATAGAAACTAATTAATTTTCTGCCTAAACAAAAGAGGAAAACTACCTAAAATCAAAGGTGAAGAATCTAGACATTTAGGGATTTTCCAAACCTAGCCACCTAATGCAACTAGGGAGCTCGACCTGCAGGCTGGTTCACGTGATTGCTAGCGGTACAGCCACGCGGGATGCTACGGATGGACGCGACACTATGCGGTACGGTGGGACCTAAGAGATGCAAGGTCCTAGAGCTCCTAAGGACCTACACACGCTAAAACGTAGACCTACACATGCTAAGGTACAATGACGCAGGGAAAACTAGCTAGCGTAACTTAGTTCGGTGGGAATTTAGCGGCACAGGACATGGGCAGGACTCTGGTGACTAGCGCGGTTTACTCACCGACTAGGGGGATGCGGGACCTAGGCTTACACACACAAGACCATAGAAAGGACCTTACTAGACCTAAACCGCGAGACTTAGACCTAGAACTTGACACAGACAAGGAGCTAAGGGAGCTAAGGTACTAACCTAGCTAACAAACAACACTTGCGTGTGGACCAAGCACTTGGACACACGATTTCTCAAGGTGAATGAGTGTTCTAGGTGAATTTCTAAAGCCCTAATTTGTTTTAGCTACCTAAACACTTTCTTTTCTTTTTTTTGTCTTAAAAAATTTTTTTTAACACCAAACAAACAAACAAATTTCTTCTCCTTTTTTTAAAAAAAGAAAAAAACAAGAAACAAAGAAATGATTGATAGAACCTGATTTTTTTGTATTTTTTTTTGGTGTTTGTGGTATGTGACTTGATGAGCGTGAGCTTTAAGCTCTGATACCGAGAACCTCAGGGTAAAGAGAAAAAAAACACAATCAAAAGCCAAAAACTATTGCAACAAAAGCAAAGAAAAATCGCCAAATAACAAGGATAGAATCAACCTGATGAGCGTGAGCTTTAAGCTCTGATACCATTTACTGAAAACAAGTAAGCGGAAAATCTTCTTCTTGTTGCAGTCTTATGTGGATGATATGTTTAAAATAGGAACATATACAAGAACGGTTCATGAATTCAAGAGAGAAATAACACCTAATGTTGAGCTGAGTGACCTTAGAAGGTTAGCCTATTATCTTGTAATAGAAGTGAATCAATACATAAGAGGAGTAACACTAAATCAAAACTACTATGCCAATGAAGATTCTAGAAGAAGCCAAAATGAAACTTAGTTCACACACCAGTGGATTCTTGACTAAAATTTTCAAAATATGAAAATGAAAGGGACATAAATGCAAAGAGGTACATGAAGAATGTAGGCTGTCTCTGGTACTTACTCCACACTATACCTAATCTGTCCTATTGCGTGGGAGTATAAGGGTATATGCCGAATCCAAAAGAATCTCATGGAGCTGCGATGAAACAATGTTTGAGGTACTTAAAAAGAATTACTACTCTCGACCTAGTGTTTGAAAGATCGACGTCTAAAATACCAAAGTTGGTATGCTATAGTCACAGTAGCCATAATGTTGATCTAGAAAATGGTAAAAGCACAACATATCACATATTTTATTTTGGATAAAGTATTATCTGGTGGTGTTCACAAAAACAAGACATTGTGGTGTTATCTTCATGCGAGGCCAAGTTTATGGCAGGAACTGAAGCGGAAAGAAAAGATTTAACTTCAAAATTTATTTAGTGAAGTCGAGGGATAAACGTGAAGAAAAATAGTTATTTGAATTAACAATCGTTCAACAATTGCTCCGGTGTTCATGGTTGGAGTAAGCACATAAATACAAGGTGTAATTTCATAAATGTGTTAAGAATTGGCTGACAGAAGTGGTACATCTTCCAGAGAATAAGCAAAGGTCGAAAAATCTAACAAAGACACTCGAAATAATCAAGTTCAAACACATGATGATGAGAACATCATCCCAACTACTGCACCGGTCATCCCACCAGGACCTCTAACACGATCCAAGATAAAGGCTTTATGAGACATGCCCAGCATTCTTCTAAAGAGTGGAGCCCGTCAGGAACTCAGACCGGCCGCGCCAGATCCTCGGTCTACCGACCTCGGTCCGTGCATGGTCGATCTCGACCCCTTCAAGCCAGACAAAGAACAATGGATGATCCTTCTTGAAGACTCTTCTTACTCCGGTGTCTTTACCAGTACCATTCGGTAAGGACTCCAAAATTCGTGCTAAAAAATTGTATTCTTTTTCCTATCTTCGGTTTTATCCCATTGGGTTCTCCGAAGAAGGTTTTAACGAGGGAATACTCTTAGTGCACAAGACGGTGAAGACTTGTTCACGATTATAAACCATTCATAAGTCTCTACCAAATTTGCCTAAGTGTTTATTTGGGCTTTCTATCATTCTGTTTTTGTTTTTATAGACTAATTAAATTATTTGTACTTATTAGTTGTGTTAATTACTTAAGCGACAAAGTCCTTTAAAAATCACCACCAATAAGTAGACTTCTTATTGTTTTTATTTCTTAAGGGGCTAAACATCATGATTGATGGGGTCATCCAAGCCACACCAACCCGGTACTTGGAGGATGAGGTTCGAGCTACCCCTTATGTCTCTCACCGCATCATGACCAGGAGCAGAGCTGCCCAAGGAGTGCAAGAAGAAGGCCGGGACCAGGACCAAACTCATGGAGCTGAAGTCAGAGCCAACATATCCCAAGTACATGACCAAGGGGAAGAAAGGGAGACAGAAGCCATCAGCCAGCCATTTGACATTGATCAGCTGGGTGTTCCTGACCAGAACATCCATGCACACAGCCTTAGGGATAATATCTTGTGTGTCCTTACTATCCTTGAGTAAGGACACTTCTTAAGACCATAGATGATTAAGGTACTCTTTTTCTTTCTAAGTTTACCATAATGGGTTCTTGGAAAGGTTTTTAATGAGACCTGAAAGTCTAAGGCATCAATCATAGTGTCCCATTGGTTTTAATGTGGATATGTCCATTTAAAATCAATTAGGCTTGATCCTATCTTTAGGCACTTGTTTAGCCTTTATGTTTAATCTTGTCACTTGATTTTAAAGTCTTAGTCTATATGGGTTTAAGTAGCTGTATTGACCGCGGGTCTTGTGGTCAACTAGGTCTTAATGTAGCATATAAAAAACCAAATTTAGGCAGACAAGTTTAGAAACCAAATTTTCCTAAACGGCCGCCTAGGTCATTTTTCCTTTCTTCCTTGTGTTTGTGAGTTTGTCTCCAAGAGAGGAAAAGAAATCCCCTTGAAGATCGAGTGTGTCTCTCTTCAGGGAAGGCTGTATCCAAGCCATTCATAGGTTGGTGTGTTGCCCTCGTTCCACCGTTCGTTTCGCCCTTAGAACCGCTTCCGTACGTTCCAAGATCTATCGCTTCGGTCGTGCTGTTCGTCCACCGTTCATTTTTCCGTCCGTGGGAGGTTTCATCGTACGACCTTACCCGTTCAAGGCCCGTTAGTACCGCTCAATCGCTCGCCGTGCCACCCGTCCGTGTCAGTCGCTCGTTCGTCCTCAAGCCATAGCCGTTCACCCATCCATTCCCGTTCGCTCATCCGTCCTCACCCCCGCTCCGCTCGTTCGCCCGTCCCCACGCCCGTACGTTCGTTTTTCCGTCCTCACGCCGTTCCCGTTCGCTCGTCCAACCTGCCCACCTAGGAAAACCATGGCTTGGCTCGTATCATCTTGGTATAGAGCTCAAGTTCCTGCCAAGAAAGGCTGTACCTTTCCATGTTTTACTCTTAGGGTTTCTGAAAATGTTGTGTGCATTGTTAGTATGGCCTGCTTGCTTGCGTTTTAATCCATGTTTAGGGTTGTTGAATCCGTGTGTTAGGTTGTTTATATTAGTTGTTAAGCTTGATAATCTGTGTTAGAATCCGTCATTGTTGAAGCTAGCTGGGGAAGAAAGAGTTAGGTGTGGTCAAGGTTACTTTTGACCAGGACCGTACCGTCCTTGGTCGGGTGACTCAGCCGGTGGTCCACCCGGGGTGATGTCACTTTGTCCCCTGTGTGTCTATTGAATTTAAATTTGAAACTCTTCTTGTCTTTGGCAGTTCTTTAGTAGTCATGCCTAAGTTTAATTAAGTTATTAGTTTTGCTTAGTTTAAACTAATTAAGTAATTATTTAAGGTCATTAGTACTAATCACTAGGTAATTAGCTTAAGTACTGTTGACTAGTTTGACTTTTTGTTTCAAGTTACCTGAGCTAAGATGGCGGACCCAGCCTTAGCGGATATCCTGACTAGCATCCAGACTCAGCTCCAGCAGCTAGGAGACCGACTTGGCAGAGTAGAACAGCCTCAGCCTCAACCAGCCCAAGCACCTCCACCACCACAGCCGAGAGTCCCACCACTTTGGCCAGAACAAGAAATGGAGGGTCTGTCCGAGGAAGAAGCTTTCCCACCTTATTTTCAAAGGCCAAGGCATAGAGAAAGGAGGCTACCTGAGGAGAGAGGCCATCACCACCCACCGAGGGCTCACTCCCCACACCTCATAATTTCTCCTCCTACCTTTGCTGACAAAGTAGACCCGAAAGCATATCTGGATTGGGAAAGGAGGATGGACCATATCTTTGATGTCTATGGGTTTGAAGAGCCAAAGAAAGTAGCTTATGCAGCAGCTCAACTCACTGATCATGTCCTATCTTGGTGGGATCAAGACTCAGACAAGAGAAGAAGGAGAAAAGAGGAGCCGATTAGATAATGGGAAATCATGAAGTTCATGATGAAAGGGAGGTACATTCCACCCAACGTACAACAGAGAGCTCCAGAAGAAGTTTAGGAAACTTAACCAAGGCCAAAGGAGTGTAGAAGAATACTTTGGACAGTTTGAAAATTTGAGAAACAGGCTTGGTCTAGAAGATGCCGAAGAGACCCTCATGGCCCAATGCTTAGATGGTCTTCAAGAGAAGATTGCTAGCAAGGTGGAGATGTACTCCTACAATGATCTTAATGAGCTACTACACTTATCCACACAAGTGGAAAGTCAGCTCAAGAGGAAGACCAGGACTAGGGCCGTGATCAACAACCCATGGAGACCATCTGCCTCAGGCTCCAACCCGCATGCCTCTAGCTCCAATCCGGCTTTCACCAGGCCACCTGACCGTGGCAAGGCAATAGCCCAAGAAGAAAGACCAACATACAAGCCTAGGGAAACAACCCCTGCCCCAAGGCCTGAAGCCAGATCCGCCCCCACTGGACCCAAGACCAGAGACATCATGTTTTTCAAATGCGGGGGCCGAGGATATTATGTAAAGGACTGTCCCAATCCAAGGGTTATGATCATCACCCCAGACGGTGACTATGAATCTCACGATGAGATGGAACCCTCTAAGGAAGCTGATGAAGAGGAGGATGAAGTGGCCTACCCTGAAGTGGATGATCTTTTGGTCTCAAGGAGAGTTCTAAGCATCATTCAAGAACCGGATATGACAGCCCAAAGAGAGAACATCTTCCACACCCGGTGTATGGTAAGTGGTAAGGTATGCTCACTGATCATTGATGGTGATTCATGTGATAATGTAGATAGTGCATACATGGTAGAGAAATTGAATTTGGCAGCCACCAAGAATCCTAGACCATATAGACTAAGGTGGTTGAATGATAGGACTGAATTGAAGATTAGTGAACAAGTCAAGGTTTCTTTTAGTATAGGAAAATATGTTGATGAGGTTCTCTGTGATGTAGTTCCTATGCAAGCTACCTATATTTTGTTAGGAAGAGGTTGGCAATCTGATAGGGAGGTTGTGCATGATGGTAGGACTAATAAGTATACTTTGATGATGAATAAGAAGCAGATTAGTCTAGCCCCATTATTGCCTTCCCAGGTCCATGAGATGCAAATTAAGTTAGCTAAGTGGAAATACATGACTAAGACCAGCTTATTGATTGCACCTAGTGATGTTAGACGCTCACTTTTTGATCCCACTTGTCAAGTAGCTCAAATTATCTATAAGGATTTGTTGAACTTGGGTATACTAATACGGTCTTGCCAAGGGAGATCCAAATTCTTCTTGACAGGTACAAGGATGTATTTCCAGAGGAGATACTAGCTGGTTTACCCCCTTTGAGAGGCATTGAACACCAAATTGACTTCATCCCTAGAGCACAAATTCCAAACCGGCCAGCTTACCGAGTTAACCCTGCAAAAGCTAAGGAGCTTGAGGCTCAAGTCAGGGACCTCATGGTCAAGGGATATGTGAGGGAGAGCTTCATTCCATGCGCCGTGCCTGTGCTCCTTGTGCCCAAGAAGGATGGTTCATATAGGATGTGTGTGGATTGCAGAGCCATAAACAACATTACCATCAAATACCGCCATCCAATCCCAAGACTAGATGATATGCTGGATGAACTCAGTGGAGCAACCATCTTTTCCGAGGTGTATTTGAAGAGTAGATATCATCAAGTGAGGATGAGAGAAGGTGATGAGTGGAAGACAGCCTTCAAGACCAAGCATGGCTTGTATGAGTGGCTGGTCATGCCGTTTGGGCTCTCCAATTCCCCAAGCACAATCATGCGCCTCATGCACCATATCCTTAGACCCTTCATGGGAAAGTTCTTAGTTGTTTATTTTGATGATATACTGATTTATAGTTCTTGCCTATCTGATCATGTGCTACACTTGGAATAAGTACGAGAAACCCTTAGGAAAGAACATATGTTTGCTAACCTAGCTAAGTGTATCTTTTGCACAGAATAAGTTGTTTTCCTTGGTTTTGTTTTTAGCTCACAGGGTCTTAGGGTGGATCTTGAGAAGATAGAGGCTATACTTGGCTGGCCCAGACCAACCTCAATCAGCCAGGTCCGGAGTTTCCACGGACTAGCCAGCTTCTACCGGCGGTTTGTGAAGGATTTCAGCAGCCTATCTGCACCATTGACATCTCTGATCAAGAAGAGCACCGGTTTTGAATGGGGAGAGGCTCAAGAAAGAGCTTTCTTGGAGCTCAAGTACCAGCTGACTCACGCTCCCATCCTTGCACTGCCCAACTTTGAGAAGACTTTTGAAGTAGAGTGTGATGCGTCGGGAGTAGGCATTGGAGCGGTTTTAACTCACGGAGGAAGGCCAGTAGCCTATTTCAGTGAGAAGCTGACTTGTGCCACATTGAATTACCCAACCTATGACAAGGAATTGTATGTCTTGGTCAGGGAAATGCAGACTTGGAACCACTACTTGCTGGCCCGGGAGTGTGTTATCCACACGGATCATAAAACCTTGCAGCATCTCAGGGGTCGGACCGTTCTGAAGAAGAGACATGCGAGGTGGTTGGAGTACATAGAGACATTGCCATATGTGATTAAGTACAAGAAGGGGAAGGACAATGTAGTAGCAGATGCATTGTCAAGGAGGCATGCTTTGATAGCAACCATGGATGCTAAGGTTCTTGGATTTGAATACTTGAAGACCTTGTACCTGGATGATCATGAGCTAAAGGCAGCCTATGAGGAGAATGGAACAGGAGCCTACACCAAGTTCTTCCTCCATAATGGGTTCCTCTTCAAGGACAAAAGACTATGCATTCCTCAATGCTCAATGAGGGAGTTACTTGTGGAAGAAGCTCACGGTGGTGGTCTTATGGGTCACTTTGGGATTGAGAAGACTCTGAGTGTCCTTAAGGAGCATATTTATTGGCCTAAGATAAAGAAGATGGTCACAACTCATTGTGATAGGTGCATCACTTGCAAGAAGGCCAAGTCTAGACTTCAGCCTCATGGTCTATACATACCACTACCGGTTCCAACACTATCATGGGTGGACATCTCAATGGACTTTGTCTTGGGATTGCACAAGATTCAGAACAAAGACTCAATGTTTGTGGTGGTAGACCGGTTCTCCAAGATGGCTCACATCATCCACTGCTCCAAGACAAATGATGCATCACAAACCGCAACCTTATTCTTTAGGTAGGTGGTACGGCTCCATGGTATCCCAAGGTCTATTGTGTCAGACCGGGACACAAAGTTCTTGTTCCACTTCTGGAGAACCTTATGGAAGAAGCTTGGCACCAAGTTTGTTCTCTACTACTTGCCACCCTCAGACGGATGGGCAGACCGAGGTGGTGAACCGCACGTTAGGAGCCCTCTTGAGATCAACCATTGGGCGTCATTTGACAACTTGGGTAGAGAGCCTTCCTTTGGTAGAGTTTGCTTACAATTCAGCCAGGCATTCCACAACCGGCATGTCACCCTTTAAAGCTGTCTATGGCCGCAATCCGGACACACCTTTGAGCTTGGCACCATTGCCTCCAGCTGAGACCATGGACCTTGAAGAATAAGCTAAGGCCGCGGCAATGAAGAAGATCTTGAGCAAGTACATGGGAGGATTGAGAAGAGGAATGATCAGATCAAGACTAGGATCAACAAGAAGAGGAAGCAGCTTGTGTTCCAACCAGGAGATTGGGTGTGGTTACACCTAAGACCAGAGCGCTTTCCCAACAAAAGGAAGCATAAGTTGGATTTCTGAGGAGATGGACCATTCCAAGTGGTGGAACGCATTAATGACAATGCCTACAGGCTCAAACTACCAGGTGAGTATAACGTGTCTTCCTCATTCAGTGTGTCTGATTTGTCTCCTTATGATGTGCAGGATGTTGGTTCTTTGGAGACCAAAGCTACACCAACCCGGTACTTGGAGGATGAGGTTCAAGCAACCCCTTATGTCTCTCACCGCATCATGACCAGGAGCAGAGCTGCCCAAGGAGTGCAAGAAGAAGACCGAGACCAGGACCAAACTCATGGAGCTAAAGTCAGAGCCAACATAGCCCAAGCACATGGCCGAGGAGAAGAAAAGGAGAGAGAAGCCATCAGCGAGCCGTTTGACATTGATCAGCTGGGTGTTCCTGACCAGAACATCCATGCACACAGCCTTAGGGATAAGGTGTTGTGTGTCCTTACTATCCTTGAGTGAGGACACTTCTTAAGACCTTAGATGATTAAGGTACTCTTTTCCTTTCTAAGTTTACCATAATGGGTTATAGGAAAGGTTTTTAATGAGATATGAAAGTCTAAGGTATCAAGCCCAGTGTCCCATTGGTTTTAATGTGGATATGTCCATTTAAAATCAATTAGGCTTGATCCTATCTTTAGGCATCTGTTTAGCCTTTGTGTTTAGTCTTGTCACTTGATTTTAAAGACTTAGTCTATGTGGATTTAAGTAGCTGTATTGACCGCGGGTCTTGTGGTCAACTAGGTCTTAATGTAGCCTATAAAAGGCATAACTCTTTCTCATTTAGGCAGACAAGTTTAAAACCAAGTTTTCCTAAACGGCCGCCTAGGTCATTTTTCCTTTCTTCCTCGTGTTTGTGAGTTTGTCTCCAAGAGAAGAAAAGAAATCCCTTTTAAGATCGAGTGTGTCTCTCTTCAAGGAAGGCTGTATCCAAGCCATTCATAGCTTAGTGTGTTGCCCTCGTTCCACCGTTCGTTTTGCCCTTAGAACCGCTTCCATACGTCCCAAGCTCCATCGCTTTGGTCGTGCCGTTCGTCCAATTTTCATTCTTCCGTCCGTGGGAGGTTTCATCGTGCGACCTTACCCGTTCAAGGCCCGTTAGTACCGTTCAATCGCTCGCCGTGCTGCCCGTCCGTGTCAGTCGCTTGTTCGTCCTCAATCCATAGCCGTTCGCCCATCCATTCCCGTTCGCTTGTCCGTCCTCACCCCCGTTCCGCTCGCTCGCCCGTCCCCATGCCCGTACGTTCGTTCGTCCGTCCTCACGCCGTTCCCGTTTGCTCGTCCAACCTGCCCACCTAGGAAAACCATGGCTTGGCTCGTATCAATGATGTTTATCCTAAGTTGTAACAAGGCATTATATAAGCCTTTGAACCATTCATTAATAAAATAACATGCAATTAATAATTAAAACAAAAATTCTAAGACTTTTATCTATTTTCATTGGTGCCGCCATCACCCCTTCTTGGTGAAGCATTGTCGTGTTCTTCAACCATTGTCGTTGAAGTTCTTGGAGTATCACAAGCCCTTTCATAGCTTGTGTGGTCCCATCTATCCACCCTTCGTTTCCACCAATCCTGTCTAGCAACGTGAGCTTCTCGGTGAAAGGACAGTCCACCAAGGATCTTACATCGCCTGGTATCAGAGCTTAAAGCTCCTAAGTCATCAGGTTGATTCTATCCTTGTTTGTTTGACGATTTTTCCTTGTTTTAATGCAATTATTTTTGCTTCTGATTTCTCCTCTTTCTCTTTTTCACTGAGGTTCTAGGTTAAAAAGTGAAGGAATCAATTCTCCTACTGTTGGAATGAAGAAGAAATGATAAATTTAGAAAGCCCTTGAAGCTTTCTATAAAAGATGTGTGTTACATAGTTAAAGGGGAGTTTCTAAGGCTTGTTTGTGTTCTAGTGTTATGTTATCCTTGTAGCCATTCATGTATAAGGCAATCCTTGTATCCAAAAAGCTTAGACTAGATTAGTATAAATATCTCTCTCCTTTCTCATTTGTAACTTAGAAAATACTTTTCTCATTCTCTTAGTAAAATCATTCTTCTCTCTAAATTTCTCTAATCACTCATTCTCTCATTCTCTCATTCTACTAATCTCTTAATCTCATAATCTTTCATGGTATCAGAGCCAGGTTGCATCAAATCTGGGCAATCAAATCTGGGTAAAATTCACCATTCATTCATTGAATCAAGAAGAAATCATCTTCTTCTTGTTCTATTTTTACCGTCATTTTCAAACTCAAATTCCGGTCAAACCACAACTCATTTTGACGATCTGTTTTCTCTGGATTGTACAACGGCAAATTCTGAAGACACGCCAATTGTAATTGCATCATTGGACCCAGGGAATCAAAAGTTACGAATTTTCTTGCAACGGACCTCCGCGAGTGCCTCCGCCGCGAACCTCCGTGTTTCCCAGGTCATTCTGACGTTGATTCTTCACTAAATCGCGTTTTTCAAAATCCTAAACTCAAGACCTTCGAGTCTTGTTTCATTTAAAAGAAAGAAGAACTCAATTCCATTTAGTTTGAAGGAAGTTCTTGAAGTTTCTCTCAGAGACGTCCAAAATTGCCCCTAACAAGAATCTGGTGATAAAATTCTAAACTTTTCTCAGTTTTCTTTAAATATTTAAATCTGGAAAGTTAAATAAGTATCTTGTGAGGGTCTCCATGAAATTTGATTTCAATATGACAGGTTTAAGACTTCAAGATTGATTTTCTTGATTTCCTTGTTAATCTTTCAAAATTAAAAAAAGAAGGAATCTTGAATTTTTTTAGGATTATTTTAAAACATATAATTCAAATTTGGATTAATTCTTGTTGTTAGTAAAAGATAAGAACTGTTAGTAGGTGTTTGTAGTTAGTTGAATCTTGTTGCAGGAGTTGGTCAAAGTTAGGTGCAGGTTGTTGAAGTTGGTTACAAGCTGTTGAAGTTGCTTGGTCTGCAATATTATTGGAACTGCTTGGTCACGCGCCTGATACTTGATCTGTATAGCCGCTCCACGTCACCTTTCCGTGTCTGAAGCTCCTGTCCAGCATCCCGTGTTCGAGTCCAGCTGTTCCAGCTGTGTTTGAGGATCCTGGACTGCACAGCCGTGGTATCAGGAGAACAATCATTCTCGAACAATCGAACACATCCCGGACACATCCCGCACTCGTCCCAACCAGCTGTTCTCAAGCTGTCTTGACATGTCGGCCTCCCTGTGTTTGCCAAGCTTCCGACCAACAGCACCTGTCCGTGACCATCTGCACACGTAACCGGCGAATATCCAGGTTCCTTGGAACACAAGCAAGGCATCCTTGTGTATCTGTGTTTCAAGTACCGTGTGTACTGCAAGACACGTCGGGCCTTCTTGCGTCATGATCATCGTCCCAACGAGCCACGCTACTACTCGTTCCGACTAGTGGTCATTCTTGGCCCATTCCGACCAGCACGACGACCAGCTGCATCTTTTAAAACATGGAGATTCAAGCTACATTCAGGGCTCCAGTTATTCTTCATGGGGCAAATTACCTCTTGTGGTCTAGGACCATGAAAACTACATTGGGTGGTAAAGTCATTTGAAATAACATTTCCACAGATGTCGTTGAAGAAAATGAAGTGGCTGAAGTTAATGACGCTGTGGCTGCTCAAGCCAAATGGTACCAAGAAGACCAGTTGGTACTCTCTATACTTCAAAATTCTCTTGCTAGTGATCGTTTAGAGGCTTATTCATTTTGTGAAAATGCTAAGGATCTATGGGACACTTTACAAAAAGTGTATGGAAACACTACTAACCTTTTAAGAATTTTTGAAGTGAAAAAGGCCTTGAATGAATTAAGGCAGGAGGATGCTGAATTCACAAAGCATTATGGCTCATTCAGAGCATTGTGGGCTGAGCTAGAGATGTTAAGGCCAGCCACGATTGACCCAATTGTTCTTCTTGAAAGGAAGAACAAGATAAGGTGTTTGGGTTACTATTAACTTTTAATACTACTTGGCAACAAGGCTGAATTGGTGGCTGCACACAAAAGTTTCTTCAAATCAGCATCAACAAATGAATCTAGGCAGAAGAGACAAACATGTGACCATTGCAAGAGGGGTACTCCATCCTCAGTTGAAACCAAGCTGGGCTTCTCGGCCACAGCAACCCACGGCCAGTCTCACTCAAGCTCACAGCCTGGTGACTGCTCCTTCAAAGGCGTGTGGTAGCAGCTCAGTTCTTCACTCAGTCCCATCTAGCTACATGTCTTCAGCATCTGAATTTGTGACAAAATCAAATTTAGAAGCTCTTATCAAAGCCATTAAGGAGGGTAATGTGATTGGGTAAAACTTTTCATGCTTTTTTTCAAACTTCTTTCAATCCTAATGTCTCTAAATCATTAGTAGTTGATTCTGGTGCTTCTCATCACATGATTAGTGATCTCGGATTGCTAAAAAATGTAGAACCAGCCTTAGGTAATGTTTTCATTGCTAATGGAATTAAAGTACCAATTAAAAGTATAGGAAAACTTAAGTTGTTTGATAAAGAATCTAAGGCCTTTTACATGCCTTCATTTACCTCTAATTTGCTTTCAGTAAAACTAACTACTAATGATTTAAATTGTCAAGATATCTTTGGTCCTAATGATTTCTACTTTCAGGATATTGAAACGAGTAGAAGATTTGGACAAGGAACCACAAGAGATGACTTGTATGTGCTTGAAGACATGACTAAAGATAGTGAATTAGAGGCGGCTTTTAATGCTGGTTCCTTTAGTGATGATTCTGATCTTTGGCATGCTATATTAGGACATCCTCATCCTAGAGCACTTGAATTGATTATTCCTGGTTTAAAAATGCCAAAAATATGTGTGATTCTTGTATATTTGGTAAGCATTTCAAAACAGTTTTTAAAAAATTTGTGCATACTTATGATAATTGTTTTGATTTGGTGCATTCAGATGTTTGGACATCTCCATTTCCATCTAGGGAAAATTATAAGTATTTTGTGACATTTATTGATGAAAAATCCAAATATACATGGGTTACCTTGCTTAGCTGTAAAGATAGAGTATTTGATGCATTTTTAAATTTTCAAGCATATATTACTAATCAATACAATGCAAGTATTAAATGCTTTAGAATAGAAAATAGAGGAGAATAGAGTAGCACCAGATTCCAACCACACTTGCCCAAACATGGCATTGAACATCAAACCAGCTATCCTTATACTCCACAACAAAATGGAGTGGCTGAAGGAAGAATAGACATTTGATGGAACTTGTGAGAACATTGATGTTCCACACGAAAGTTCCCAGAAGATTTTGGGGGATGCTCTTGTAGCTGCATGCTAATTGATTAATAGGACTCCTCCAAAAGTCCTAGATGACTTGTCTCCATTTGAGGTACTAAACAAAACAAGACCCAATATTGAAAGTTTTTGGTTGTGTTTATTTTGGTTTAGTTCCAAATGAGCAAAGGAACAAGCTGGATCCAAAAAGTACCAAAGCTATGTTTATTGGGTATTCTTCTACTCAGAAAGGATTTAAATGTTATGATCCAAAGACTAGAAAAGTCTTGGTATCCAGAGATGTTAAGTTCCAAGAATCCAAAGGTTTCTATGAAGAAGAAACTTGGGATCAATTTAAGGATATCTCAACAACAAAATCAGATCAAGCAGAGAATTTGAGGAGGTTCTTGGAGAGCATTGGTATAGTTTCACCTTCTACTCAGCAGCCTACAGCCACGGCTCCTGATGATCAACAGCCCACGGCCGTGATCAGACCTACCTGGCCAGCCGAAGCAAATCCACGCGAGCCGCGGCCATCTACACCATCCGGCCATTCATACCAACCGCGGACATTCAGTTCTCCTAGTCTTCCTCCTCTTGAACATGGGGGGGGGAGAGACATCTACTCATGTCCAACAAGACTCAGCAGGAGAAGAATCAATTCTGGTCTCAGCTTCCAAAAGATCAAGAGAAGTACCTACTCCTATTGAAGTTTTAGGTGAAGAGGTTCATATCCAAGAAGCTCCACCTACTGTCCTAAGAAGGAGCACTAGACAAAGGAAACCACCAGTGTTCTACAATGGGAATGTTGTTATCCATCATGATCAGGGAGTTTGTAATATTGATCAATTACCTACTAATCATGTTGCTTTCATTTCTAGTCTTGATAAGGAGCAGATTCCAAAGACATATGAGGAAGCTATGACCAAGAAGGAATGGAGGGAAGCTATTCTAGCTGAGAATCAAGCCATGGAAAGGAATGATACCTATGTTTCAGCTACTTTACCAAAAAGAAAAAGGGCTCTAAGTTCTAAATGGATTTTTACCATTAAATACAAAAGCAATGGTGAAGTTGATAGATATAAAGCTAGGTTGGTAGCTAGAGGTTTTACTCAGACATATGGTGAGGATTATAGGGATACCTTTGCACTTGTAGCTAAGCTTCATTATGTTAATGTTGTTCTTTCACTTGCTACTAACCTTGAGTGGGAGTTATGGCAAATGGATGTTAAGAATGCTTTCTTGCAAGGTGAGCTAGAAGAAGAGGTATACATGTCACCACCACCAGGTCTAGCGGAGGAGGTAGGAAGCGGCAATACTCTTAGACTAAGGAAGAATATTTATGGCCTTAAACAATCTCCAAGAGCTTGGTACCACAAACTATGTGTAATATTATTGGATAGAGGCTTCAAAAGATCTGAAGTTGAACATACTCTTTTCACACTCAAAAGCAAGGAAGGTATTGTGGTAATTCTTATTTATGTAGATGATATAATCATATCTGGTAGTGATAGTGTTGGTATTGCATCTACTAAAGATTACTTAAACAGTGTCTTTGATATTAAGGATCTAGGAGAATTTAAATACTTTTTAGGAATTGAAGTGTGTAGGTTCAAGGAAAGCCTCTTTTTATCTCAAAGGAAATATGTTGTAGATTTACTAACCTTTACAGGTATAATGGAAGCTAAACCAGCCAAAACACCCTTAGAAGAAGATTATAAAATGGCAACTAAGGGGGAGCTAGAGGAGGAAATTGATTTTCATGATCCTAAGCTTTATAGGAAAGTGGTTGGTAAGCTTATTTCTCTAACCATCATAAGACCAGATTTATATTTTGCTTTGAATCAGGTATCTCAACACATGCAAGATCCAAAGATGAGACATTGGGAGATGGCTATGCGGATTTTAAGATACCTAAAGGGCACACATGAACAAGGTATATGGATGGGTTGCAATAAAAACACAAGTGTGGTTGGCTATTGTGATGCAGATTGGGAAGGATATAGGGAGGATAGGAGAAGTACCACAGGCTATTGTACCTTCATAGGAGAAACTTTGTGACTTGGAAAACCAAGAATCTAAAGGTGGTATCATGGTCTAGTGAAGAATCAGAATATAGAGCAATGAGGAAGCTCACAACTGAATGCATTTGGCTGCGGTAAATTTTGGAGGATCTTGCCGTGAAGTATGAGGAACCTATCACCATTCACTCTGACAATCAAGCTGCTATACATATTGCCTCCAACTCTGTGTTTCATAAAAGGACCAAGCATATAGAATTAGACTGCCACAAAGTAAGAGAAGCTATTGGAAAGATATCATCTTACGTTGCTATACAAGGAGTGAGGATCAGTTAGCTGATGTATTCACCAAGGCAACAACTCTGAAGAATGGCGCCTCCATCTATCCAAGGCTTGGCCTTATGACCATTCCACACCAATGATCCCAACATGGAGTGTTATACTCTTTTTCCCTAGATAAGATTTTGTCCCAATTTGGTTTTCCTTCTTTAGGTTTTTAATGAGGTAATACTTCATGGTTGCAACCGTAGACATTCTTCATGTCTTAAGCTTGAGGGGGAGTGTTGGAATGAAGAAGAAATTATGAATTTAGAAAGCCCTTGAAGCTTTCAATAAAAGTCGTGTGTTACATATTCAAAGGGGAGTGTCTAAGGCTTGTTTGTGTTCTAGTGTTATGTTATCTTTGTAGCCATTCATGTATAAGGCAATCATTGTATCCAAACAAGCCTGGACTAGATTAGTATAAATATCTCTCTTCTTTCTCATTTGTAACTTAGAAACTATTATTCTGATTCTCTTAGTAAAATCATCTTCTATCTAAATCTCTCTAATCTATAATTCTCTCATTCTACAAATCTCTTAATCTCATAATCGTTCACCTACTACTACTACAAAAAAACATGTTCGATCAATCCATGTCTTTGTTTTCACTTATTTAAAAAAGAGTAAAAGTAATTACGTTGCTTGTTGTTTGTTTATTTTTTTTTCTTTTAAGACACAAAAAGAGAGTAATAAAGTGTTTAAGTTGATTAAAAAACCTAGGGGTTTAGAAAACTCACCTAGAGCACTAGTTCCATCATTAAAAATCGTGTGCCCCAGTTTTACTTGTTCTACACGCGTGTGTAAGGTTAGGGTCCTTGCTTGCCTGTTTGTTTGTGTGTGTTTGCTTGCTTTCCTTGGCCCTGTGTTAAGTCGAGTCCAGCCGCAGCTCTAGTTCCCAGCGAGAAAAGTCGAGTCCAAGCCACGCCCTGTCCCGTGCTTGCCTAGGTTCACGTACCATGCCTAGGTTCTCTGCAACTAGGGTTAATCAGATCTAGTTCCTCTGCGTACCAGTCTATTACCAACCATGTCTTCCTGCATCCCTTGTGCCTGTTAGTTCTAGGTCCACTGAGTCCGCTAGCCCAAGCGTGCTGAGCTTAGTTCCAGCTGTTGCACCGTGCCTAGCACTAGTTCCTTTCCTCCGTGTCTAGTGAATAGCCTACTAGGTTCTAAATCTCGTCCCGCGCCAAGACCTCCCCGCACCGCGCCCATAGCTTTAGCGCCTTATGTGCTTAGCACAGTTGATGAGTTCGTAAATAGGGACACGACCCAAGACCACACACTAGGGTGAGACAAAGTGGTTTGAGATGGAGGTTTGAAGCGGCGGAAGAATTGATAAATGGTAAGGGATTAAATGGTGATTTCGGATTGATGAAAAGGGCAGAAATGGAACGAGAGTGAACTGAATGGCTCATAACAAAGGGGTGAAAGCCTTTGATGCGCGGACTTGATTCAAGAGGATATGACACACCGATTGGAACAAGGATCTTTGGATTGGCTCAATGATATTACACACAAAGAGAGAATCCAAATAGACTAGATATGACACACTAGCCAAATGACTGAATTTAACTTAGTTTGCAACAAAACTTTTAATAAAAAAATTCGATGGGGAAAAAAGGTACAACAATGGCCACAACCGAGTTTATAAAGAGAAAAGAAGGAGATATAAGAGTTAAGCAATTGTCAATGATTGGCTTGCATGCAATGTGCGGATTTAAAAGCATGCAAGACCAAGGCCATTTCAAATTACAAAGTGGTCAATCCTTCATTAATGAAACACGCCAAAGATAAGAGATGTAAGTGGGCTGGGCCAAAGTTAATTAATCCAAAAATCCAAATAATTGCTATGGGCCTTAGAAAAAAATATCATTAAGAATCCATTCATAACTCATCAAAACTTTAGTGAGAAAAACCCAATGGGAAAAACCTCACCAAGGGAAAAGAGTACCAAAATGAAATTCCTGCCCTTTTATCTAATTCAAATAACTTGGATAAGGATAAATAAACCTTATTTAATCTTTAATGCTGGAGCCTGAAGTAGGAAAGTCTTAACGGCTTGACTGAGACCTTTGGTCCTTAAGCGCGTCAAAGGACCCACAGGAATAACCCATGGTTCCTGAACAGAAGATGCACCGTCCCATGGTCGGACATAGGTAAGGTCTTGATCGGGTCGTGGTCGTGTCGTGGGTTGGGCCAGGCCGGTCCTTTGGTTGATCATCCGCGGGTCATCCATAACCTCCTTCGGGTCGAGGTCAACGGTCGTGCCATGGTCGTGTCCATCGTCCTTCACGGTTGTGCCTTCGTTTGTCACCGTCGTGCCCTCGTTCGTGCCTTCGTTTGTCATGTTCGTGCTTTTGTCCTTCACGATTGTGCCCAATGTTACTGGAGGTTCTTTGAAAACGGTACCACCCGTGCCTTCGTCCGCGCCTCGTCTGCTAGTTGTTTGGTTCTTGACCCGCATTAGTACCACACCAAACCGCGCCAAACCTGATGTGTTCCTAGGGAGGAACACGACCCAAGACCACACACAAGTGTGAGATAAAACGCTTTGTGAAGGAGGTTTATAATGGTGGAAACTCAGACAGATGGAGTGGAACGAAATAGTGAGCGCGGATGGATGAAAAGGGTAGGAAAGAAGCAAAAGTAAATTGAATGGCTCTTAACAAAAGGACGAAAGCCTTTGATGTGTCGGCTTGTTTCAAGAGGATATGACACACCGATTAGAACAAGGATCTTTGGATCAGCTCAATGATATTACACACAAAGAGAGAATCCAATTAGACTAGATATGACACACTAGCCAAATCACCAAATTTAACTTAGTTTGTACTGAACTATTATTAAGAAAATTCAATGGGAAAGAAAGGTACAACAATGGCCTCAACGTGTTTATAAAGAGAACAGAAGGAGAGATGAAGAGTTAAGACAGTGGTCAATGTCTGACTTGCATGCAAAGTATGGATTCAAATGCATGCAAGACCACGACCATTTTAACTTATAAAGTGGTCAATCCTTCATTATTGACACACGCTAAAGAGAAAACAAATTAATAGGGCTGGCCAAAATCAACTAATCCAAATCCAAATGATTGTTATGGGCCTTATATAGAGATCATTAAGAATCCATCCAGGGCTCATCAAAACCTTAGTGAGCAAACTCCAATGGACAAAAACTTCACTAAGGGAAAAGAGTGCCAAAATAAAATTCTTTCCCTTTTATCTAATTCAAATAGCTTGGATAAGAATTAGCATACCTGATTTATTCCTTAATGTTGGCGTCTGAAGTAGAAAGGCTTCAACCTCTTGAATGAGGTCTTTAGTCTTTGAGCGCGTCAAAGGACCAACAGGAAAGGCTCATGGTCCTTGAGCAGAAGTTGCACCGTCCCATGGCCATACATAGGTTATGTCTTGAACGGGTCGTGTTTGTGTTGTGGGATGGGCCGGGTCGGACCACTGATCGGTCATCCTTGTGTCGTCCTGAACCTCCTTAGGGTCAATGACATTGGTCGAGCCATGGTCGTGCCCAACGTCCGCTACGGTCGTGTATTCGTTCGTGCCTTCGTTCGTGCTTCCGTCCATCACGGTCGTGCCCTCGTTTGTGCCCTCGTCCGGCACGGTCGTACTCTCGTTCGAGCCTTCGTTCGGCACGGTCGTACTATCGTTTGTGGCTTCGTCCGGCAAGATCGTACCCAACTTTCCTGGTTCCTCTTCTTCAACCTGGGTCGCATCATCCCCTCCCTCTTAAGAAGGGTTTGTCCTCAAATCTGAATCATCTGAAACATAAGGAAGACGATCAGTAATATTAAAACTCAAACTAATTGGATACTTACCTTGGAGGTCCAATTGGTATGCGTTATAGTTGATGTTTTTGACCACGGTAAATGGACCATCCACCCTAGGCATCAATTTTGAACATCGTTCAGCCGGGAACTGGTCTTTCCTCAGATAGACCCAAACTTTGTCGCCTGGTTCGACAATCACTTCTTTACGGTTTTTCTTGGAAGATATAACATAATGCTTAGTCTTTGCTTCAATGTTCTTGCGAGCATCTTCATGAATCCTCTTGACAGTTTTTGCCTTTTGTTATCCATCTATACTAGATCTTACACTCAAAGGTAAATGCATAAAATCCAGTGGTGAAACAAGATTAAAACAATATACAATTTGAAATGGAGAATACTTAGATGCAGTATGCTTAGCATGATTGTAAGCAAATTCAAGATGTGGTAAGCTATCCTCCCAAGTTCTAAGATTTTTACCAACAAAAGCACGCAATAGAGACCCCAAAGTCCTATTTACTACCTCAGTTTGTCCATTACTCTCTGGATGACAAGTAGTAGTAAATCATAACTTAGTACCTAACTTAGACCAGAGAGTCCTCTAAAATTGACTAAGGAATTTATATCACGGTCAGAAACAATGCTCCTAGGCATTCCATGCAAACGAACGACTTCTCTAAAGAAAAAATTAGCTGCATGTAATGCATCGTCCGATTTATTACAAGCTATAAAGTGAGACATCTTAGAGAATCGGTCTACAACCAATGGTGCTAGGAATAGGTAGTGGGTGATACAAACTGTGTGGCTGAGTCGTGGACTTAGCCATTTTGCAAGTAAAACAACGGTTGCACGTATCACATCCTTTTTCATGTGTGGCCAATGAAATTGCTCACGCATCACTGCCAAAGTTTTGGTCACACCAAAGTAACCCACCAATCCTCCAGCGTGGGCTTCTTTAATAAACAACTCTCTAAAAGAACAATTTGGAACACATAGTCTGTTCTTATAGAAAAGGAAATCATCTTGTGTATAGTAGTTTCCTGTAGGAGTATTGGCACAAGATTTATAGATTTATCCATAGTCTGGGTCAGTGGCATAGAGTTATTTAATAAGTTTAAAACCCAATAGCTTAACTTCCAAAGTAGAAAGCAAAGCGTACCTTGGTGAAAGAGCATCGGCCACAATGTGGTCTTTGCCTTGCTTATATTTTATAACATATGGAAACGTTTCTATAAATTCAACCCATTTTGCATGCCGCTTATTTAGCTTGCGTTGCCCTCTTAAATGCTTCAATGACTCATGGTCCGTATGAATCACAAATTCCTTGGGCCAGAGGTAATGTTGCCAGGTTTGGAGAGCACACATCATGCATTTAGTTCTTTATCATAGGTTGGATAATTGAGCGTCGCTCCTACAAGTTTCTCACTAAAGTAAGCAATAGGCCGCTTTTCCTGCATTAGAACAGCTCCTATACCTATGCCTGAAGCATCACATTCTATTTCAAAAGTGTTAGAGAAATTCGATAAGCTTAAGAGAGGAGCATGAGTAAGCTTATCCTTAAGTTTCTGGAAAGCCTCCTCCTGAGCCATTCCCCACTTAAAACCAACTTCTTTCTTAATAACTTTTGTGAGGGGCACAGCTATACTACTAAAATCTTTGACAAAACACCTATAGTATCCGGACCCATGGAAGCTTCGGACTTCCCCAAAAGTTTTAGGTGTAGGCAAGTCTTGAATTGCTTTGACCTTCTCTTGGTCCACACTTACTCCATCTGCACTGACCACAAAACCTAGAAAAATCACATTATCCGAACAAAAGGTACACTTTTCTAGATTAGCAAATAAACGCTCCTTCCTAAGAACTTCTAGCACATCCTGTACATGCCTTATATGATCACTTGCTATAAACCAAGATGTCATAAAAATATACCACAACAAAATGCCCTATGAATTCCTTAAGGACATAATTCATTAATCTCATGAAAGTACTAGGTGCATTTGTAAGACCAAATGGCATTATAAGCCACTCATACAACCCATGTTTTGTTTTAAAGGCGGTTTTCCACTCATCACCTTCCTTCATTCGGATTGGATGATATCCACTCCTAATATCTATCTTAGAAAAGATACTAGACTCATGCATCTCATCTAACATATCATCAAGACGAGGGATTAGGTGGCGATATCTTACCTTGATGTTATTGATTGCACGACAATCAATACACATCTGCCACTTACCGTCCTTTTTGGCACAAAGATCACAGATTTAACACAGGGACTTAAACTTTCACGGTCCCTTGATCATTAGCTCCTCCACTTGCCTCTGCCTCTCCTTAGTCTCAATAGGGTTTGTTAAATACGCTGGCCTGTTCGGTAATGTCACTCTGGGAACAAAGTCGATTTGGTGTTCAATTCCACGCAGGGGTGGAAAACCACTTGGACAGTCATCTGGGAATACGTCCTGGAATTCCTGCTATAGCTCAGAAAAATTGCTCGGAAGCTCCGGGTTAGAGTTAGATGAATCAGCATATGAATTCATATAAACAATCAAAAGAACCGGCTGCTTATCATCAATGCTTCTTTTGACTTCTTCAGCTTTAATATAAAAAATTGGTCTTAGTTTTTGAAGTAGTCGCTTTACCATTGACCTTTTCTGTTGTTTGAGTTGTCTTACGGCCTTGGAAGGTGAAGTAGTGGCGGTTAGTGTAGCCATCTTGGGTAACCTTCCTATCAGATTGCCACGGCCTTCCCAAGAGTATATGTCTCGCCTCCATAGGTAGAACATCACATAGGATTTTGTTTGGTACTTGCCAATGGACAAAGGGACAGTCACCTGATGGGTCACGCGCAGTTTGCCCGAGTCATTTAACCACTGAAGAGGGTAAGATTTAGGATGCTTCTCCATCACCAATCCTAACTTCTTCACCATTTCCTCACTTGTCACATTGGTGCAGCTGCCTCCATCAATGATCAAACTAAAAAACTTTCCTTTTACTAAACAACAAGAGTGAAATAGATTCTCGTGTTGCTCCTGCTCATCTGTTTTATATTGGACACTGAGGGTTCTTCTAGTAACCAGAAGCTGTCCTTGAACTAGCTTCTCGGCTCCATCATCAGAGAGTGGTTCTTGGTTTAGATCCTCTTTTTCCTCCGTTTCCACCTCTCCATTCTCCGTAAGCACCATTACTTTCTAATTATTGCATTCACTGGCATAATGTCCTAGACCCTGACATTTAAAACAGCTAATGTCCCGGTGTCTTGTCGGCTTTTCCAGAGCTTTACACTTGTCCAGTTTGTGATATGGTAGATTGTCCTCAATGCACTACTTGGCCTAGCCCCCAATGGACAAGACTGTGGAAACGAACACGGTATCGGGCCCTTGGAACTTGCGGATCCTGCACCAAAAGAAGGACGTAAGTAAGGCTTACGATTAATTTTCTGTTCTATTAGTAAAGCTTTATGTAACATTTCTTCTAAGTCTATGTAGTGTTGCATCTCAAGGCGGTCCTGGATATCATGGTTCAAGCCTCCCAAGAACTGTGATATGGTAGCCTCCCAGTCTTCAGTAACATTGGCGCGGATTAAGATAGTTACCATCTCCTGTAAGTACTCCTCCATGCTATGGCTTCCCTGTTGAAGATGCCTTTGTCGCTGGTGTAAATCCCTGTGGAAAAGGCTTGGCACAAAACGCCTCCTCCTGACATACTTTAACTCATCCCACATTTCTATTGGATGTTCACCATTGCGCCTCCTGGATGTCACCATCTGATCCCACCAATTGAGAGTATATTCATAAAATTCGGTTACAGCCACATTAACCTTATTAATTTATGAATAGAATTGACAGTTAAAAACAAGTTTGATCTTTTGCTCCCATTCAAGGTAAGCCGTCGGATCGTTCTTACCATAAAAAGACGGGATCTTGAGTTTATGGTTATGTAAATTGTCAAGATGGGGTGGTGGTGGTCTGGGTTGATTAGCATATCTGGGCCGTCTGTGTTGACTACGGCTAGAACCTCCACTTTGATAGAAAATTTTCCCGGCCTCGTCACTCAGCAAGTTTGGTTGTTCCCGGCTTCTCCTAGATGATACACGTCCATGGGGTTCAGGAGTATGCTCGCGTGCTTTTCTGGCCATCTCGGGAAAAAGAGCACGTCAGCGGTTAGGTCTCGGGTCATGCTGAGGTGATAGCGGTGGTATAGGTTGTAGATGTTGTAATTCTTCATGTAGTCCTTCAAGCAGGTCAGTCCTCATGGCATTAAATTTGGCATTCATCATTTCATCTATGCTTGCTGTGAGTGTTTCAATGAGTCGTGTGTGTTTTGATGAGGCTTCATCAGACTTGGCCATGGTACCTGAAAGGTACCACACACACAATCGCGAGTAAAAGGATCCAAAAAATAAAAAAAAATAAAAACTTGGGAATAAGATGGGAAAATCAAGACCAATGGATTGATTTGAGAACTGGTTTTAAAATTTCAAACAATGGTCTAGCAAATTCTAAGAGCCACCTAGTTAACAGAATACAAACGGTCTCAACTCGAAATCTAAACAAACGGACCACCCTTCTAATAAAATTAATCAAAGGAAATAAAACGAAAAGTAAAAGGGAGAGATGACTCAGCCTGGTGTGGTGTTTTGATACAATTTGATGTGTTCCTAGGGAGGAACACGGCCCAATAACATACACAAGGGTGAGACAAAACGGTTGTGAAGGAGGTTTATAATGGTGGAAGCTTAGACAGATGGAGTGGAACGGAATAGTGAGCGCGGATGGATGAAAAGGGTAGGAAATAAGCAAAAGTGGATTGAATGGCTCTTAACAAAGAGGTGAAAGCCTTTTATGCGCCAGCTTGTTCCAAGAGGATATGACACACCGATTGGAACAAGAATCTTTGGATTGGCGGATCGGCTCAATGATATTACACACAAAGTGAGAATCCAAATAGACTATATATGACACACTAGCCAAATGACCGAACTTAACTTAGTTTGTACTAAACTTTATTAAGAAAATTCGATGGGAAAGAAAGGTACAACAATAGCCTCAACCGTGTTTATAAAGAGAAGAGAAGGAGAGATAAAGAGTTAAGACAATGGTCAAAGGCTAGTTTGCATGCAAAATGCGGATTCAAATGCATGCAAGACCAAGACCATTTTTCGTTACAAAGCGGTCAATCCTTCATTAATGACAAACACCAAAAAGAAAACAAATAAATGGGCCGGGCCAAAATCAACTAATCCAATCCAAATAATTGTTATGGGTCTTAGACAAAGATCATTAAGAATCCATCTATGCTTTAACAAAAACTTAGTGAGAAAAACCCAATGGGAAAAACCTCACTAAGTGAAAAGAGTACCAAAATGAAATTATTTTTCTTTTATTTAATTCAAATAGTTTGGATAAGGATTAGTAGATCAGATTTATTCCTTGATGTTGGCGTCCGAAGTAGAAGAGCTTCAACTGCTTAAATTAGGTCTTTAGTCCTTGAGCGCATCAAAGGAACCAGACATAGGTAAGGTCTTGAATGGGTTGTGGTCATGTCGTGGGCTAGGCCGGGTCGGACGTATGATTGGTCATCCTGAACCTCCTTAGGGTCGATGACATTGGTTGAGCCACGGTCATGCCCAACTTCTGCTACGGTCGTGTCTTCGTTTGTGCCTTCATTCGTGCTTTCCTCCGTCACGGTCATGCACTCGTTCGTGCCCTCGTCCGGCATGCTCCTACTCTCGTTTGTACCTTCGTTCGGCACGGTCATACACTTGTTCGTGCCTTTGTCCAGCATGATCGTACCTAACGTTCCTGGTTTCTCTTCTTCAACTTGGGTCTCATCAATACCCCTCAACGTCTCGAGCCGCCCTCATGTTCCTTAGGGTTAGGCGACTAGGTTAGCAGCCCTTCTTAGTGTCTAGTTCATTGCATATAGTTTTGGAAGTTTTTCCAATTAATTTGGCTAGGATTATCTATTAGAAAGTTTTCTAAAAACCTTCTAGGAAGCATTCCAAAACCTTTTAGGTAGTTTTCCTTGTTATGATTTTACTTCCTTTTTTAGAATCTAAGACCAATAAGTAAAAGTTAACATATAGGATAGTTTCCTTTTCTGCATATTAGGAAATAAGTAGCTTAGGACAGATTTCTATTTTTAATTTTTTTCCTTTTCTGCATTTAGATAGTTTCCTTTTTCTCACATATATTTATGAGGACATCAAGTCATCACCCATCAATAAGCATGGAGAAGACACCAATAAGCTGACTTAAACCTTTGGAGAGAACCAACCCGAGCGTACTAAGGACATAGGTGTCTTCCTTGGAGCATATCTCCCCAACAATGAGGAGTTAAGCTATGAATCAACTTGATATAGAAACATAACTCCTCAAGGAACCATAAAGAAGAAGAATAAAATCAAAAGCTTTCCGCATGAAGAAAATATTCCACTTACAAGTTGGCTGACCTCCAATGCATCCGTTTTGGACTTCATGAGAGATTTTGCACGTCCGATCATCAAGAAAGATCAGCCTCGAAAAAACAAAGGTTATTATCTTTATTTTTCAGGAAATGGAGTTCATAACATCAAGAATATCACGGAGATCACATCAAAGCTTTAAGATATCATTAAAACAAGCTGCTTAGCCAATAAATAACAAATGGAGCAAGAAGAGGATTCTGGAGCTAAGATCGTGAGAACACTTGAAGATCTCAACATTTGAAACTTCAATAGGATTTAAAAGGATGTTTTCATCAAGGATTTCAAGCTGAACGGACTAATAACAGTTCATACCATTCTAGCCTTAAAACCACCCTACTCGAGCTTCAATCAGGTGTATTTAAATTTTTATGAGTTTGTGAAGGTAAACCAGAGTATCCCAGTGGTATTTAAAGCTGAAAAGGACCATAATTTAAGCCCCAGAAAGGATTTGACTATCCTAGATTGTTTTATTTTTATTTTGGCAAACTTTCCTTTTCTTGTATTTTGAATGCTTTGTAGTTTTCCTTTAAAAGTTCTGTTGTTTTTGACTCTTTTCATTTATTTCTTTGTCGACCATATAAGGTTCCCCTGCAGCCTTTTAAACTTTCAGACCTTTTTGATCAATAAAACTAACTAAATTTCTTCACGAGTTTTTCTGTATCAGAGACCCTTCCATACTCTTTGTGGTGCATTCATTCCATCCTGGTTAATGCCGCTTGTGGATTCAAAGTGTATGACAAAAATGATTCCTAAGGAGGCTATGAAAGAGAACAACGCCGTGGAGAGCTCACCCCAAAGACCCCAGACCACGCATGGAGATTCAGCCGGAGCAATTCACATTAAACTCCACACCCCTGCAGCCTACAGCTTCTTCTTATTATGATTATCAGCCTGCTAATGAATCTCAGTTTTATACATTTTCAGTTCCAAACTCCAGAGATTTAACCTTTTCAGGTGTTAGTGGGGATCCAGAAGACTACCTTCGATGGGAGACCAACATGAAGCACTGGCTGAGATCCAATGACATTCCCAAATAAGAGAAGTTATCTTATGCTGTTGAAGCACTCACTAGATATGCTTAAAAATGGTGGAGAAGAGAAGCAATCTGTTACAATAAGCCAATACTAGATTGGGGAGAACTTAAAGGAAGGATGAATAAGGAGTTTGTGAAGAAGTATCAGAACCGCAACAACATTAAAGCAAAACCCCAAAACCAAGCAACACCACGCCAATGGTTTGATACAGGTATAGGAGAGACCAAGGTACGAACAATTCCAGAATATAAATCAACATTAGTCACATATCAAAAGAATAATACACCAGAACCAGTCCAGACCAATGTAAGTCTCTCAACAGCTCTTAAAGATATTCCACTGCTTTTTAGAGAGGCAACAAACTTGATTATGTCTGCAAGAGTTGAGAAAGGTCTAGGTACCAAAGAGGATTCAGATCAAACTAATTGTTGTGATCTGCAAGTAAACAAGAAACAAGAGACTGTTTCAACCTTTAAAACTAAAAAGGTACAAGTCCAATTGTCTCCATATGTTTATGATGACCCCGTGACTGGTATAATGCACTTGCCCTTTCCCAAAAGTGTTTAGACAGATACAAGACATAAGGAGGACGAACAGAACATGCTCATGTCATTTTTCCTTGCCAAGGAATGCCAAGGAAGCAAGTAGGACCCGAGAGAAAGAATCAAGTAAAGCTAAGTCCACCAAAGCTTGAACCGTTGGACCAACAGCTACAAGGTAAGTCTTCTATTCCTTTAAGCTTACTAGAAGTAATCTGTTATAGGTTTCAAGGCATAGGGCACATTGCTAAAGTATGTCCAACCAAGAGATTAGAAAATGATACATCTCTAAGACTGAAAAAGAATAGCCTTAAGGATAGTGAAAACTCTGTCGAAACTGATCCTAACATTCCAAATGCTAGTATGTTACAGTTTTTTTTTTTCAAAGAATGCGGTAATATGTTTGGGTATAACAAGTAAGGAGGCGGATCAAAAGGAGACACCAGGGCAAGACACTATCCATTCTATGTTATCAAAAGAAGTCAGTCTGGAACCATACGTCTGACTGATCAAGGTAGGTGTCTAGAACCCTTTATACTTAGTGGAACTCACATTCTTTCTATTGATGCAAAAAGAATAGGATCGAATCCTAAGTTCTCTGAATACCAAGAGATCGAAAACGAATCCAAAAGACTTGTTGTAGGATCTCAAAAGAATGAACCAGATCATGAGTTTAACCCATAACCAAGCAACAAGTGGAAACCGAAAACAGGACAAGGAGTTGATCATGCCTTGTCTAAGACTAAAATAAGTGCAAGCATAACTCAACATAATTCTCTTGATTCAATAACTGCCTTAATACACTTTTCATATCCAAAAGAAGTTGAGGAAGGTATAGGTATGGAGGAGATGCATTCAAAAATTCATGATGCATTAACAAGTCAAGATGAGCATTATGAACAATATGTGTTTCAGCTACTTACACCCGCCTATCAAAGCATTAGAAAAGAAAAAAACATTAAAGAGACACCACCAGACCAAGCTAAGAAAACTAAAGGTGTTAGGCAGATAATTCTCTCTTCAACTCCATTTGTTTCTCATGATGCCACAACTGTGTTAAAAAGTTTGTTAAACATACAAGATCATGAGGAAACAAGCTATTTAAAATCGCAAGTAGAAGAAAACTTTGTTGTAACTAGTGCTAAGGAACAAGATTCAATAAGTTTATCTTATTCTAAAGAATCCATAATACACTTGTTTCTTTCCTAGAGTGTAAATTCAAATGCAGGAACTAAAGGAACAATGCACAGTTAGTTTTTACCAGAGGAGAACTTGCTATCAACCAAAGTTCAGGACAAAATAATCAAGGCCCCAATGGTGACAACTACTAGCAAGTCCACCAAAGGAGAAAATGATCATCCAGACCAGATTACAGGTGTAATCCTATCTTACCTACTCAAGGGAGAGCCACCAAACGTGCCTAACCTTAACAAACTGCAAACCTATCAAGGTAAGACACTAAACTCTCAAAGAAGAATGAAAGCTAATTTGTTTTCTCTTGGTACAGGTTATACAGTTTTAAGGTCGAAACATTTTGCAAGAGGGAGAGTATGATGAGGACATCAATTCATCACCCATCAATAAGCATGGAGAAGACACCAATAAGCAGAATAAAACCTTTGGAGAGAACCAACCCGAGAGTACTAAGGACATAGGTGTCTTCCTTGGAGCATATCTCCCCAACAATGAGGAGTTAAGCTATTAATCAACTTGATCAAGAAACTTAACTCATCAAGGAACCATAGAGAATAAGAATCAGATCAAAAGCTTTCCGCATGAAGAAAATTTTTTACTTACAAGTTGGCTGACCTCCAATGCATCTGTTTTGGACTTCATGAGACATTTTGCATGTCTGATCATCAAGAAAGCTCTGCCTCGAAACAAACAAGGTTATAATATTTATTTTTCAGGAAGTGAAGTTCAGAACATCAAGAAAATCACGAAGATCACATTAGAGCTTCAAGATATCATCAAAACAAGCTGCTTAGCCAATAAAGAACAAATGGAGCATGAAGAGGATTCTGGAGCTAAGCTCGTGAGAATACTTGAAGATATCAAAATTTTAGACTTAAAGAGGATTCAAAAGGATGTTTTCATCAAGGAATTCAAGCTGAACGGACCAATACCAGCTCATACCATTCTAGCCTTAAAACCAGCCTACTCGAGCTTCAATCATGTATCTTTAAATTCTCAGTGGTATCTATAGCTGAAAAGGACCATAATTCAAGCCCCAGAAAGGATGTGACTATCCTAGATTGTTTTATTTTTATTTTGGCAAACTTTCCTTTTCTTGTATTTTGAATGCTTTGTAGTTTTCCTTTAAAAGTCCTGTTGTTTTTGAGTCTTTTCCTTTATGTCTGGGTTGACCATATAAAGTTCCCCTGCAGCCTTGTAAATTTTCAGACCTATTTGATTAATAAAACTAACTAAGTTTCTTCACTGCTCAAGCCGTCGTCTTGTGCATCTCTTGCTCTATTCCTTGCGTGAGTGAATCACCTAAGGACTAGTTTTGCTGTATCAGAGACCCTTCCATACTCTCTGTGGTGCCTTCATTCCATCCTGGTTAAAGCAGCTTGTGGATTAAAGTCTTCTTGACCAAATCGTTGTTTGTGGAATCAAACAGCAACAATTCATCCTCATCTCTACCAACACACATCTTCCACTCCAGCTTTAGTCCATGAATCTGTGTGTTTAAGACTTGGTAGATTCCAGTCTTACATCATATATATGGAAAATATTTATTTGCGGAATATTTCCATAAAAAGGTAATTTCCGTTTTTGAAATTTTCATTTTTGGGAAACTTTTAATTTCTCGATATTTTTTTTTTTCTATAAAAGGAAATATGTCAGGTAGCGACGAGTCGTCCTCCGGACAGAACAACCAAGTAATGATGTAGCTCCTGCAAACCCTGACCGCACAGATGACCACGATAGCAACGCGCCTCAAACGACTAGAGCAGCCTGCATCTACACCTGCACCTGCGCCAGCCCAAGTTGCCGCTTCGTATTGAGCCGACCAACCAGAGGCGACCCACCATGGAATGGGATGACACCAGTACTACGACGAGCAGATGCTGCTACATAGACAGCACATGTGTCACCCAGACGTAAAGATGAACCCTCCTTCCTTTTCAGGAAAGGTTGACCCCGAGGAATATCTCGATTGGGAAAGGAGGATAAAATTACTCTTTTAGTACTACAACTACTATGATCCCCGTAGAGTCGCTTTAGCTATGGCTCAGTTCACGGATCACCCACTGTCGTGGTGGGATCGTGAAGTAACTGCTTGTAGGAGAGCCAGGATGGATACCCTGACCTCATGGGTCGAACTCACCCAGGTCAGGTGGAGACGCTATGTTCCCCCTCATTTCCACCATGAAATACAGAGACGATTCAGACGCCTGATCCAAAGCAGCAAAACGGTCTGAATATTTTGATGAATTTGAGCACCTACGCCACAGACTTTACGTGGACGAATAAGAAGAGAGCCTAATGGCTTAATTCATCGACGGATTACATAAATGTATCGCACGGAAGATCGAGCTGCAGCCCTACCATAATCTTGGCGAGTTGTTTCACTTAGCGGTCCAGATAGAGAGATTCAATAAAAGGAAATTAACCGCAACTTCTAGACCTAAGAATACCTGGAGCACCGGCTCCACGCCCTCTGACTGGACGGCCTCCACCAGTGACCCACGCCTCAAGGGAAAGATCGTGGTCGAAAACTTAGCCTCTAAAGCCGCCCCAGCTGCCCCGAAACCGGTCACCCCCACGCCCACTCCGACTCAGCCTCAACGAATCAGCGAGATCGTCTGCTTCAAATGTAAAGGAAGAGGACACATTTCACGAGAATGCCCCACCCTGAGGATGATGCTATTGACCTCCTCAGGAGACTATGATTCAGAGAATGAGAACGAGGAGGTCGCCCCTGCGACTACCAAGCAATCTGACAAAGATATAGAATATGCTGATTCCGGAGAAATGCTCATGATCAGACGAGTCCTCAGCTCGAGATTTTAGCCGGAAGAGGTAGAGCAGCGAGAGAACATTTTATATTCAAAATGTACCATCCTTGGGAAAGTGTGTTCGTTGATTATAGATTGAGAGTTCTGCACCAACGCCTCGAGCAAATACATGGTTGAAAAGATCGGAATGCTTGTGACCAAGCATCCTAAACCTTACAAAATGCGATGGCTGAACAACAAGACGAAGTTGTATATCTCTAATCAAGTTAAGGTCGCATTCATGATTGGTAGATACCAAGACCAGGTAACTTGCAATGTAGTTCCGATGTCAGCTGGACATCTCCTCTTAGCATGACCTTGGCAACGAGAGACTATGCATAATGGATGGACGGACTTCTACACATTTGTCCACGAGAAGCGTAAATACAACCTGACACCAATGTCTCCACACGTTGTACAAGAGATGCAATCCAAAATTTCCAAAGATCAACATGTCCGTAAGGAGAACTTCCTCATCAACGTTGCTGACATGAGGAAAACAGCTCGCACAAAGGGTACTCAGCTCGTCCTAATGCTCTACAGGGAGATTTTGAGCACGTCAGGCGTTGAGACCAGCCTGCCAGCCGAGGTCCAGGCCTTACTAGAGGGTTACGTAGACGTGTTCCCAGATGAGATCCCAGACGACCTCCAACCTATTTGATGTATTGAGCACCACATCTACTTCATTCCAAGAGCACAACTACCTAACCGACCTGCCTACCGAGTTTACCCCAAGAAGGCTAAAGAACTAGAAAGGCAGGTTCAGGATCTTATGGCTCAAGGCTACGTCAGAGAAAGCCTTAGTCCTTGGGTCTTATTTGTGCCAAAGAAGGACTGAAGTTGGAGAATGTGCGTCGATTGTCGTGGCATTAACAACATTACAATCAAGTACCGGTGCCCTATTCCGCGTCTAGACGACATGCTAGATGAGTTAAGCGGAGCCGCATTCTTCTCCAAGATTGCTTTAAAAAGTGGATATCATCAAGTCAGGATGCGAGAATGAGATGAATGGAAGATTGCTTTCAAGACAAATCAGGGTCTTTATGAGTGGCTAGTAATGCCATTCGATTAGTCCAACGCCCTAAGTAATTTCATGTGTCAAGTCCTTCGACCGTTCATTGGTAAATTTGTAGTAGTCTACTTTGACGACATTATAGTCTACAATACTATTTACTCGGATCATTTGGAGAACCTAGAGACAGTCATCGTCACACTCCAAAAAGAGCAGCTATACACAAATTTAAAGACGTATATGTTGTGCACAGGCCAAGTTTTCTTCCTTGGATTCGCCGTGAGTTCACAGGGACTCAGAATGGACGACGAGAATATCAAGGTCATTCAGGATTGGCCAACACCGACGAATGCAAGCCAGGTCCGGAGCTACCATAGACTCGCCAGTTTCTACCGTCGATTAGTCCAAGACTTCAGTACGATCGCCGGTCCATTGACATCTACGATTAAAAATAACCAGGAATTTCGGTGGGGGCTAAACTAGGACAAGTCATTTAAGCTGTTAAAGGAGCGCCTTACCCACACTCCAGCCCTAGTTCTACCCGACTTTAACTGGGCTTTTGAGGTGGAATGTGACGCTTTATGGATCGGCATAGGAGCAGTCCTGACGCATGGTGGAAGACCTGTCACTTACTTCAGCGAGAAATTAAGTGGAGTCGCTCTTAACTATCCTACCTACAATAAGGAGCTCTACGCATTGGTCCGAGCTCTAAAGACTTGGCAGCACTATCTACTTGCCAAGGAGTGTGTAATTAACACTAACCATCAAAAACTTCAACACCTTAAAAGGCAATCCACACTTAAGAGGAGGCATGCTCGGTGGCTTGAGTACATCGAGACCTTCCCCCACGTCATTAAGTACAAAAAGGGAACTGACAACGTCGTGGCTGATGCCTTATCCAGAAGATACAACCTTATCTCTGTTATGGAATCGAAAGTTATGAGATTCGAGATGATCAAAGAATTGTATGCGGAAGACGCCGACTTCACTGAAGCCTACCAAGAGCACGACAAAGGGGCTTACAGTAACTTCTATTTGTTTGACGGATTCGTTTTTAAGGACAAACTTCTCTGCATTCCGAGAGGGTCAATTTTAGAGTTACATCTGAGAGAGGCCCACAGAGGAGGTTTAATTGGACACTTCGGAGTCGACAAGACGTTGAGCATCCTTAAGAAGCATTTTTACTGGCCTCACCAACGTCGAGATGTGGATGCCCATTGTACTAAATGCCATATATCCAAGCGAGCTAAGTCCAAGATGCATTCCCACGGTCCTTGCATACTATTGCTGGTACCTTCTGCACCATGGACCGAAATCTCTATGGACTTCGTGCTATGTCTACCAAAAATCAATCAAAAGGATTCCATCTTCGCTGTGGTTGATCGTTTCTCCAAGATGGCACCATTCATTGCATGTAATAAGACGAATGATGCCAGCCAGACTGTCGACCTGTTCTTCAAAGAGATAGTATGATTGCACGGCATTCCCATGACAATTGTATCAGACAGAGACACCAAGTTCCTCAGTCATTTTTGGCGAGCATTGTGGTGCAAGTTAGGGACCAACCTGTTGTTTTCAACTGCATATCATCCCCATACAGATGGACAGACGGAGGTGGTCAACAAGACTCTATCACATATGCCGCGAGCAACAATTTGACAAAATCTGAAGAATTTTTTGGAATGTCTTCTGTATGTCGAGTCTGCCTACAACAGAGCTAGACATTCTGGCACGAAAAGGTCTCCATTTGAAGTGGTCTACGGTTTCAACCTACATCTATTTAGTTCATGCATATTCCTTTGGGAGATGCCATCAACCTAGAGTGAGAAGTAAAGGCTGAGTACATCAAGCTCCTACATGAAGAGACCAAGGGCCTACAACATCTAGTGTTCAAAGAGGTGATTGGGTTTGGCTACATCTACGACCAGAGAGGTTCCTACAGCACCGAAAGAGCAAGCTTAAACTCCGGGGAGACGGCCTATCCCGAGTCTGAGGAGGATCAATGATAATGCCTACCAGCTTGAGCTTTCATGTGAGTATAATTTTTCTAGTACGTTCAATGTGTCTGACTTAGAGTTGTTTGATACAGGTGAGTAGTTCGCGTTGGTGACCAAAACACTTCAAGAGGGAGGGAATGATGAGGACATCGTCCCAGCTACTGCACCGGTCATCCCACTAGGACCTCTAACACGATCCAAGAGAAAGGCTTTAGGAGACAAGCTCAACATGCTTCTGGAGAGTGGAGCCCATCAGGAACTCTGACCGACCGCACAAGATCCTCGGCCTACCAACCCCAGTCCATGCATGGCCGATCCCGACCCCTTCAAGCCAGACATAGAACAATGGAGGTTCCTTCTCGAAGAATCTTCTTCCTCCGGTGTCTTTACCATTAAAATTCAGGAAGGACACCAAAAGTCATACTATGTAATTGTACTCTTTTTTCTTTCTTTGATTTTATCCCATTGAGTTTTACAAAGAAGGTTTTAGTGAGGCAATACTCTTCGTGCGCAAGACGGCGAAGACTTGTTCACTATTCTATACCATTCACAAGTCTCTGCCACATTCGCCTAAGAGTTTATTTGGGCTTTCTATCCTTCTGTTTTTGTTTTCATATACTAAATATATTATTTGGGCTTTTGAGTTGTGTTAATTACATAAGCCCAAAGTCTTTTAAAAATCGCCACCAACAAGTAGACTTCTTGTTGTTTTTATTTCCTAAAGGGCTAAACATCATATTGTTTAGCCTAAGTTGTAACAAGACATTATATAAGCCTTTGAACCATTCATTAATAATACAAACAATTAAGAATTAAAACAAAAACCCTAAAACTTTTGTCTAGCCTCATTGGCGCTGCCATCACCCCTTCTTGTTGAAGCATTGTCGTGTTCTTTAACCGTTATGGTTGAAGTTCTTAGAGTATCACAAGCCCCTTTCATAGCTTGTGTGGTCCCATCGATCCAACCCTCGTTCCCACCACTCCTGTCTAGCAACCTGAGATTCTCGGTGAAAGGATAATCCACCAATGATCTTACATCACCTGAGAGTCCTCATTGGTGTTTAAGACTTAGCGAAAGATAGCTGGAGATGAAAGCTATTCTAAGTAGTTTATGATTAGAAAATATACTTATAAGCTATCTAAGTATCTAAGGCTAAAGAGATTAGGAAGTTGTTTAAGAGATCTCTTTATAAGGAGTTGCCAACGTGTGGTATGACTCTTGAGATTAGAGATTGAGAGAGAATTTTATTTTTGCTAAAGTTAATAAAGAGAGTCGTTCTTTACTGAAATATTGAGTTCATGCATTCTGTTCGATATTGTAGAGAAGATGAGATTTCTCTACAGAAGGATCAGAAAACAAGAACAACAGAAAAACTGCAGAACTTGTTATGTTTTTGTTGTGTTCAAATTCACAAGTATCTTTTGTTTAAGACTGTAATTTTATTAGCACATAATAAATTTATGAAAGAGCATGCATTGTATGAAGATATTTTAAGTATTTGTAGTACAAACAAAGTAGTTAACTAACTTAACTAACGGTTACAATCGAGGAGATGCAATTGTTGATGTTGCAGTTACTTGATCTCGCAACTCTTTGTTTAAAACTTTGATCACTCTCCAACACTCTTCCCTGATCATGGCTTCATCACTACACCAAGTTTTTCACGCAAGTCTTCAAACCTTTTAACACTTAAAGGCTTAGTGAGAATATCTGCAACTTGAATCTCTCATGGACTATTTTCAAGTCTGATCTTTTTTCTCTCATTCAGCTTCTCGCACAAAATGGTACTTGATGTCGATGTGTTTTGTCCTGCGATGTTGAACTGGATTATTCCCTATTGGAATGACAGACTTGATGTCGCAAAAGATCTTCACTCCTTCTTCTGATTTGAACCCTATTTCTTTAATAAGTCTCTGCAACCATATTTTTTTGTTTGCTGCAGAACAAACTGCAATATACTCAGCCTCTGCGGTTGATTGAGCCACGATCGTTTGTTTGTTTGAATTCCAACAGAAGGATCCTGAACCAAGCATGAAAGCATAACAACTAGTGCTTTTCCTGTCTTCACTTTATCCTCAATTGCTATCTGAGAAAGCTACAAACTATGGTTCTTCGACATGATTGAACTTAACACCATAAACAATCGGTCTTTTTGATGTATCTCATCACACGCTTGACTTCTTGAAGATGTTTCTTCAATGGTGAACTCATGTAGCAAGAGAGATATGAACTCGCATACATGATATCGGATCTAGAAGCACAAAGATAACGAATACAACCAATCATACTTCTATAATCCATGATATCTTCATAACTTTCGTTCAAGTCTTCTTCAACCTTGCCGTGAGAAATTAAAGGAGTAGAGACGCTTTGAGAATTCTCCATTCCAAACTTAAGAGATTTTTGGCATACTTCTTTGGATGCAGGAATATAACACCTTTTTTATGAGTGATCTCCATGCCAAGGATGTAACTGAGTTCTCCTATATCAGTCATTTCAAACTCATTCTTCATTTCTTCTTTAAATGCATCTATCTTCTCCATATTACATCTTGTACTTATAATGTCATCAACATAAAGACTCACCACTGCAATATCCTTTGCAGTCCTTTTCACATATAAGGCAAGATAGTTGATGCTTCTCTCAAACCCATTTATTGTAAAGTAACCATCAATACATCCATACCATGCTCTCGGTGCTTGTTTAAGGCCGTAGAGAGCATTGTGAAGACTGAGAACTTTTCATTCTCCTTCTTCTTCTGAAAATCTTGGTGTTTGTTCTATATATATATATATCTCTTCTTTTAGATCTCCATTTAGAAAAACAGATTTCACATCTATTTAGAACAAAGTCCACTTATTATGTTGTTCAATCGCCATGATAGTTCTTATGGTATCATATCTTGAAACAGGAACAAATGTTTCGAGCTAATCTACTCCATACTCTTATGTGAATCCTCTGGCTACCAATCGAGCTTGTGCTTGATTGCTTCTCCACTCGCATTTGTCTTTAATCAAAAGATTTACTTAATACTTATGACATTTTTTGTTTTTTGGTCTTTCTACGGTTCCCAAGTGTTTTTTTTCTTGATCATCCTTAACTTTTCTTCTATTGCCTCTACTCACTTCCTGTCAATTAAAGCCTCCTCTGGAGCTTGCGGTTCTTCATTCTTCATAAGGCATATTTCTTGAACTTGTGTCAATTCTGCAATTCCTGCAGTTTCTGCAACAACTTCTGTTTGTTGCATTAGATCATTGATTAATCTCTATCACCTTGGACCAACCGGTGTCTCTCTTTCCTTTAGCGTATTTTTCCTTCCTCTGTTTAAGATATGTAATCGATCAATCGCTTCACTCACATTATCAACTTGTGAGGTTAAGTCAAAACCTTCTTCTTGACTTCTTTGATTTTATTTGTTTTTTATCTGAAATGGTGAGATCATTACCTTCTGAGATTCTTTTTTCTTCCAATTCCAAGCTATGTCTTCGTCAAATGTGATGTCTGTTGACACTTCTACTTTGTCACTTTTAAGTACATACACAAGATATCCTTTTGATTCGTTGCTAGAACCGATAAATATTACAAGCATTGCCTTGTCATCAAGCTTTCTTCTCTTTTCTTTACACACGTGTACATAGCTACACAACCGAATGTTTTTAGATGTTTTACACTTGGTTTACTCCTGCTCCATGCTTCTATTGGAGAAACAACTTTCTACAATGCTTTAGTTGGCAATATGTTTTGTAGATAAACAGAATTACAATCGCTTCAGCCCAAAAGTGATTTGGTAATCCTTTATCTTTTAGTATAGAGCGCGTCATTTCCATAAGAGAACGATTCCTTCATTCTACCCCACCATTCGGTTGAAGAGAGTATGGTGTTGTTACTTCATGCTTAATACCATTACCTTGACATACTTTATTGAAATCCTTTGAGATGTGCTCGCCTCAACCATTAGTTCTTAGTCTCTTGATGTGATTTCCACTTTTATTCTCAACATAAGACTTGATGACTTTGAATTTTGTAAGCACATCACTCTTCTTTCTTACAAAATATGCCTATATCATCCTTGTAAAGTCATCAATGAACGTCAAGATGTATTCTACTTTCATTCATAGACTCTGTTTGCATAGGTCCGTTAACATCAGAATGAAAAAAATCTAAAGCTTTGCAGGTTTTGCTTTGTGATTTCTTTGGAAAACTCTTCCTAGATTGCTTTCCCATCTTGCATGATCTGCAGGTTGCCTTGTTTATGCTGAATTTGGGAAGATCCTCAACCGTTCTTTGTCTTTGCATAACCTCTAACTTGTCATGAGTCACATGACCAAGTCGTTTATGTCACAGTCCTGTTTTTTCTTCTTTCTCTGCAACAACCATATGAGCTTCTCCGTTTAATGTCTTCCACTTAATTGGAAAGCTCTTGTTCTTCATTTCAACTTCAAGTATTTTCCTTCCTTTTGTGTCTTCAACCTTGCTTTTATCATCTTCAAATGCAACTGTATATCCATTGGATATCATTTGCAAAACATTAAGCAAGTTTCTCGCCAATTTGGTACTAGGAGAACGACCCTTATTGTGTGTACTCTATTGTTTGTGAGTACTTGAATGTCTCCTCTTTCTTTTGAAATGATTAATTGACCATTTCCAACTCTTATATTTGTTTTGTTACTGCGATCTAAGTTGGTGAAGTAACCCTCATCCTTATACATGTGGTTAGTGCAACCATTGTCAATGAGCCATGTTTCTTCACAAACTTTTGCAGACTCATCTTATTCTATAGCGCTGAAAAGCATGTGATCATTGTTTCCATCTTCTTCCGTTTCTTCTAGACTCAAGTGTGCCCTCTCACCGTTTCTGAGTTTACACTCTCTTGCTATGTGATCCGGTTTGTCATATACATAGCATTTCCTGTCATTCTTCACACTCATTTGTGAATTTTTTATGTTTTTCTTCTTCCAACAATCTACCTCATTGAATTTGACTTTCTTACTCATATCACACCATTTCTTGGTCTTCTCATGACGTTTGTAGTTTTGTTTGTTTCTCTTCTTTGAATCAAACTTTTCTCCATATAAAACACCTTATTGGTATGTTCTTCTCTGATACTCAACTGCTTCTCATGCACCTTTAGATTCCCTATGATCTCTGTTAAAGATACTGGTGTGAGACTCTTGTCTGTTCGAGTACAGCCACGATGTTGTCGAATTTTTTCTGGTAAAAAGAAGAGTATCTTCTGCACCATTTGATAGTATGTCTTCTCTTCACCATGTATCTTTAGTTGGTTGCTCATATTAACCAACTTGGTAGTGAAATAATCTATTGTTCCACCTTCTTCCATCTTCAGATTTTCATACTCTCTTGTCAGAGTCTGAAGATTAATAATCCTTACTTAAGAGCTCCCTTGAAACTCCATCTCCAAAGCATTCCACGCTTCCTCTGCACTCGTTGCAGGTGCAATTTTCTGAAAATTGAATCTGAGAATTCAGTCTGAAGGATTTGAAGTGTCTATCCCTCATCTTGTTATCTTCTCTTTGTTTGGTTATTGCTTATATATCTTCTTCTGAGACACTTGTGTCAATTTCGTCTTCAATAACTTCCCATAACTTTCTTGTTTTCAAGGAAGTTTTCATTTTAATTTTCCAAAAACCATAAGATTCTCCATTGAAGGTGGGAATAACTCAAATTATTGTCTTACCAAGCTCTCATACCATGTTCGACACTTTAGAGAAGATGAGATTTCTCTACTTAAGGATCAAACAACAAGAACAACAGAGAAACTGTATAACTTGTTGTGTTTTTGTTGTGTTTAAGTTACAACTTTGAGATCGAATATCTTTTATTTTAGACTATAATTTGATAAAGACACAATCAATTTTTGAAAAAAAAATGCATTTTAATTAGACATGTTTAAGTATTTATAGTACAAACAGAGTAGTTAAATAACTTCACTAACATTTACAATCAAAGAGATGCAATGGTTGATGTTGCAGTTACTTGATCTCGCAACTCTTCATTTAATACATTCACAGCTCCATCTTTATAGCTTAGTGATGAAACTTCGATCACTCTACAATACATTCTAGATCCTTGGGGGTACTTTTTGTTAGAATATAATTGAGATTTATGTTAGTGTTGTATATATTAGTTAGCATTATAATTTATTAAAGTAGTTATTTATGAATAGTCGCTGTCAAAAGATGTATTGTTATGAAGAGATACAACTCTTCATAATGTTGTGTTGTGTTGTTTCAAATTCTATATAAGACTTTGTTATTATCATGTAAACAGATGATGTTGTTGTTCATAATAAAATAGATTCTCCCATTTTTGTTGAGTGTTTTTCTATTCTCTATTTATTTTTAATTTCTTATGTATAAAGAAATACAGAGAGAGAAAGTATAAAATCATAGATCGTAAATAGAGTTTACGATTTCCAGCATGTTATCAGAGCATTAAAATTCTAAGATCATTAAGATTTCCGCAAGAAAAGAGAAATAGATGACAACAACAACATCGCAAAGAACAAAAGTGAAAATAGGGTTTTTACGTGAGATCTAATTGGTTTAAGAAATTAATTAAGAGTCTATAGTGGCGAGAAGATGGAGTATGGGATTATCCAAAAAAACTTCTCATATCTCTCACAGAGAGACATGACAACATAGTGGCTGTGTTGAAGCAAACAAGAGATTTTATTTCAGTAAAAGTGTTAGAGTCAAGAAAAACTCTAAAAAAACACGAAAAACGTGTGGAAGTCCAAGGAAGAGGAATAAAAGAAAAAGACCAAGAAAGAGGCATTAAATGAAAAGCCCACAACAAAAGTGTGGTGGAAGGAGCATGTAATGTTCGTCAAAAAGGAGGAAAAAATATTTCATCACTATTGATTGTAACATAAAAGTGTCAATCGCAGTGGAGAATGGTCAAATAGTAATGACTGCTGGAAAATGTAACTTACAAGTGATGACAAGTCAATGAGAGAAGATCATCAAAGATGTATTTTTGGTTCCACAATTAGCGAGAAATCTGATGATTGTTTCTCAAATGATTTCAAACTGATATGAAGTTCTATTTGAAGGGAATAAATGTCTAGTCAATGATCCTTAAGAAAAAAAGTTAGGCAAAAGAGAGAAACTCAATTAAGGGGAAGTGTTAGAATATAATTGAGTTTTATGTTAATGTTGTATATATTAGTTAGTATTATAGTTTCTTAAAGTAGTTATTTATGAACAGTCACAATCAAAAGATGTATTGTTATGAAGAGATACAACTCTTCATAATATTGTGTTGTGTTGTTTCAAAGTCTATATAAGACTTTGTTATTATCATGTAAACAGATGATGTTGTTGTTCATAATAAAATAAATTTTCCCATTTTTGTTGAGTGTTTTTTTATTCTCTATTTATTTTATATTTCTTATATATAAAGAAATACAGAGAGAGAAAGTATAAAATCATAGATCGTAAATAGAGTTTACGATTTTCAATCAATTTTGAAAGAGAATGCATTTTATTTAGATATGTTTAAGTATTTATAGTACAAATAAAATAGTTAACTAACTTAACTAATAGTTACAATAGAAGATATACAATTGTTGATGTTGCAGTTACTTGATTTCTCAACTCTTCATTTAATACGTTCATAGCTCCATCGAAACTTTGATCACTCTCCAATACATTCTAGATCTTTGGGGGTGCTTTTGTATCTTGCAACAATGGATAAATAAATTTTGGGTTTCCAACTGGCTGATAATCCCTAAAAATTTACCGTCAGCATGACATTTGCATCTCTCCTTCCAATATGCTTATACGAATAACTTTCTAGAATAATCCATACAGACCAGCAACTTTTCCTCTTGCGACGAGGATCGTTAAAGCTTGATATTGGGGTATGGACATACTTAAGCAGATACCCTTGATCCTCTTCATTAGCTCTCTAAATCTTCATGAACCCAGTAGTAAGAGAACAATTGATAGGCTGATACTCATCATTGTCAATCTGATATGCATGTCATTAGAAAAAAGTGATTTCATATGAATATTCAAGAGACAAGAACACAAGAAAACAAAGAATCCACCTATGAACTCTAATTAATAAACAAAAATACATAAAGATAAACTTTGTAGACTGAATAATAGTTAATATTTTAAAGAAGGGTGATTTTTACATAAGGGAACGGACTGAGCTTTTATAGGCTAAACAGTACACGCATTCTAACATTCTAAAACATTAAACAAAGTAACAAATAATCACAGATATGTCACCTTAATGATCTAGCCCTTGGGATCTTGAATGCTTAGCCAAACAAGGGAACTTTGAGAGTGCATTTTGATAATATCTTGATATAACCGTTGCTGCTTGGTACTCTAGAATATTGGAGGCATAAAACCAGAAAGTAGCCGTTGGAGAATGATTGCCCCCCCAAGTGTGAATGCTCTTGGCGTAGAATATGGAAAGTGTTGAAGTATGAATGGCCAAGATTCAAATCACCTGTTCCAATGGCTGGGAATGAAGCTTGAGATGTTCTTTGGAGGAACTAGTTGTTGTAGATACCCTACTGGTTGCTAAATATATGATTGAAGACTCTCATACTCGGAAGGTTCCAAATATGGCAATTCTATGATCCTCTAGTTTAGAAACTTAATAACTTTCACATCTGAAACGGTATTGATGTGAATCCAATTTGATGCCTCTGATGGTTAAAGATTACAAAATAAGTCGGTTCATAGCTTAATTTCCTGTGGCGTGGTCGTAATCCTCTAATGAGTGCACGTAGTTCCAAATCAAATGAGTTTGGAGTCACCCGGTTTGAGAGCTGAATATCTCCTTCATGCAGGCTGATATTGGGTTGATTTCAGTTTCAGGCATGCTCTAGATGAGTTGAGAATGTTTTTCAAGTGGTTTCATGCCATGAATCTTTTTGGTATATCTCATTTTCAAATAATGGCCAATTCCACTTCATTACGAAGTCTCTGATAAGTTAGGTTTATGGAAAATGTAAGGCTGTTTGTTAAATCCTTCTAGTTGGTTTGGTCTGCTCCAAAAAAAGCAGATATATCCTTGTTGGATTCTATATGGCTTGAGCAGTGAGTTTGATTGAACACCGGTTCAGATACTTGTCTGATGTAAGGCTGTTTGGTACATTTTAAATTGAAAGGTCGCATGTATAGTTTGACAGGATACCAACTTATGCTTCTGAATCGTGGCTTGGATTCGCAGAGTACTGACAGAATCCCAACCAGCGAGAGCATACATCATGATTTCAGACTTCTTCTCCTCTATCTCCTCCATTCTTGGTTCATGATCCACCTCCTGGTCTCCATCCATTAGGAATAGTTGTAGTTTCTTACATCGGTGTCCCGGTGTGTACCGTTCGTCACAGCTAAAGCAGAGACCAAGACTTCTCATCCTCTTCAACTCCTCTCAACTGAGTGTTTTGGTGTCTGCTCCGATATTTCACGAAAGGAAATGTTTTATGGTTGGAAAGTTTGCATCGGTGGTTTGGTTGCTGTCGCTCGCTCGTCTCTATCAGCGTTTTTGGCCGAAACATTCGGATCCCATCGGCAATTGACGGATGGAGTCCACCTATGAATGTTCCTACTAAAGCCTGTTACGACCAACCCCTGACTTTATTCTGCAGTCTCTAAACTCTTGTTGGTAGTCGCTCAACGTTCTGGTTTGGCAAACTTTTGATAGAGCCTCGTGGAAGTCTTCTTCGTCTGTTGGACCGAACCTTTCCCAAAGCTCTTCTTCATACACATCCCACGTTATCTGAATACGATTCTCCTGGAGAGCTTTAGAGATGGCTTGCCACCATTCATTAGCCATTCCGTCAGTGTTAAACAACGTGAAACTGACTTGCTGTTCCTGCGGCATTTCCTAGTAATCGAAGTATTGTTTCACCAAGCTTACATATTCTGTTGGATCTGCTCTTTGAAACCTCAGAAATTCAAGTTTCACGTATCTCTTGTTTGTAGCAATAGGTGCTGATGCAAACTGGTTGACCTGCTCTCTGTGATGGCTAGTTGCATAGGAGAGTTGTCCCTCTGATCGTAGACTACTTTGTGGTGCATTTTAACCACCATTTTCACGATTGCTTGTCATTGCGTCCATCATCCGGTTCAATTTTTCATCCATAGGCTTGGAAAAATATGCGGAACCCAAATATCCAAACCTAACTCGGCCCAAAAAATGGTATAAAAACGAAACAGATAAAATATCCAAACAAATTATAAAAATGGATACCCGAAATATCTAAAAAATAATAAATTTCCAATAATATTAATTATGATTAGGCTTAAAATAATTTAGATATTCAAAATTATAAATCTAAAATTATTAGTTATTTTAAAACTAAAACTATCAAAATACCCAAAACTGAAACATCCAAAAATAAGTGTCAAAATGTGAACAAATTTTATTTAAATGTAATTATTTTTTTTGTTTTTAATATATTTCGGGTATCTGAAGTCGGATGGAACCTAACCGAACCCGTTAATAATATAAAAATACCCGAACAGGTTCTATACTCCTAATTTCGTATCCAAAAATCTGAATTACCCAAACCAAACCCGAATGGATACCCGAACGCCCATACCTTAATATATCCTTTCATATCATTTCCACTGTCATCTTCAGCATCTCATCCTGTATCATCCCATAACTTGTCTCCGATTCGTCAAGTGATCTTTTGTGGTAGTCATGGATTCAACCGGTATGTTTTGAGCCTCAACTCGCTTCCCTTTCCATTTAGACCTTCTGAGAGTAATTGTGACGTGTTTGTGAAACGAAAAAAAATTGAAAGGTAGCGTGCTATGATACCACGTTGATGTGGTCCCTCTTCAGAACAAAGACATTGTGTAAACAAGAACACAATAACAGTTTTCGTTAGGAAAATTCAGTCTGCCTTTATTTCTTATTGGCTTTCTTAAATAGAAGCAAATGGAACTGTCGTTCCTCCAAAACTGGAAACAAATGTGAAATGGAAATTGCAACGTGCCTTACTCTGGTCCTATCAATTAGGAACATAATAGATCCCCACTATTTGCAGAAACACAAATTACAAATTGAAACTAGAAAAGAAGACTCAGTCTTGGTAACGTGGATATCTTTGACTCAACAACAAAATTTCCCTCTTTGACCTTCTCCCGCCACAGTTAATATCTCGTGCTTCTTCTATCGTAGGCACAGTAGGATCTAGACTCATGAACCTCAAAAAAAGTAACAAACACTAATGCGACCATTTGACGAGTCTCACCTATAGAGAATTTAAAAAACAGAGAGAGCCTTTTTATACAAGAAGACAGTTTCATGGAACCAAATGGGAAGCTGCAACACCAGAAAAGCTGTCTCAATGACTGCAATAAGAAGAGAAGAACAACTTTTTTAATAAGCAAACATATTCTGCCATTATTCATTGTTTTTTTTTTTAATTTGTAGTGGAGTTTCAACTCCTAAAAATTTGAAAGCACGAAGCAGAAAAAGGAAACGTGGGTGTGCACGAAAATAAAGGAACATAAATTTAAATAAAAGGGAAAAGAGACATCGTCAAATGACTTAGTCTTGCTGGTGCTTTGTGTTGGGCCGTCTTAGGCGTCTGGGACTTTTGTGCTCTCCAATGCTTCTTTAACTTCATCTTCTTCCCCTTTCACATCTCCATCTCCTTCTACAATCACACCTCCGTGAAGTGTAATAACAATGGATGCATAATATATCGGATTTCCATCTGGCTGATATATCCCTAAAAATGGACCATCGCACGATATATGCATTTCATCTTTCAATACGGTTATACGAATATCTTTACTAGAATAATCCATACGGACCGCAGAATCTGCAACTCCATTCTTCTTGCCACGAGCATCATTAATCTTGATATTGGGATCGATATACTTCAGCACATATCCTTGATCACCTTTGTGACCTATATTGATCTTCGTGTACGCATCAGTAGTAAGAGAACAACTGATAGGCTTAAGCTCATTATTGTCAAGATTGAAGGACTTAGCACCAATGTCTACGTGTACACTCTTACCAGACACATTGTAAACACTCTCTAGACGTGGAGTCATCTGTAGAACGGAAATATTTAAATAATAGTTTGATCAAGATCTTTTAAAAGTTTTACTTGTGAGAAATAATGAAGGAAACGTTCTTCTTTTATAGATTTCTTAATTTCATCTGAAGTCTAATTTAGATGATTGGCGTGTGAAATGTAACCCAACAACAATTATTAACAGTATCACTATAATAGAATCCTTACGTATAAGAGTGACGTAAGACATGATTACAACATCAAGATATATATATTATATTTAATATTGCATGGGAAAAGTCTTCCAAACAACCTATCGCTTCGCTCCAGAAAGGGCCAAGGTAATCTCATGTTATATTTATTAATAATATACATACATATATTTAAATGCTCAGCACATTTATTCATATATACCCAAATGAAAATCTAACAAATATATCTCAAAGGAAAGTAACTTCTATTTCCTTCCTTTATAAAATGTTAAATTTAAGACACAAAGATCAAAAGACATAACTGGAAGACATGGTCCAAGTAGATCAGTAACACAAACATTCCTACTATATATAAAACCTTATGTTCGAAACTACCGTTGGAGGAGATCACGGAGGTATGGTTGCTCAAAGTATTGCAGAGAATTAATCGGATTAATTACTGTCCAAGGGATTACTCGGACAACGTGATCATCGGATGGTTGATATTTTTATATTCTGCTCCAGCCATATGTGATTGATGGTCAGATGGAAAGCTAAACTGAGTAACATATAGGAATTTATGTAAAAAATGACATGGTGGAGGATGTTGATATAACTGGTTTTATATATTTTTCTTATAATATTCAATAGAAAGTATATTGTGGATTTATGTTTTTACGGGTAATTTTCTGGTATTTATATATTTTGAGTCTAAACAGGTAAATGCTTCAAAATGATGCAAAAAGTGGCATAATGAGATAGGAATATGATCCAAATGTCTCAAGAAGTGTAGTTCCAACAATTGGACACGTATCAAAAGTCCATATTCGGACAAGGCCCTTCTTGGATTCTAATTTGGACGGTGATGAAGAGAGTTAACTAATCTGAATGCAGAATTACTGTAGGTTAGGGAACCAGGGATGTGAGAATGCAAGACCAAAGTGAGCAAACTTTAATGTTAATCTTTATTTAATGTGGTCTGTAAATCTTCAATTAATAGGTACAATTTCTGAATATTTTTAAGTTCTTACGTTCTCAAACTCTTTTAGAAGAATATATTATCTATATTTTTAATACAAACAAAGAAATAACTCTGGAGGAGTTGATTTAAGTGAATTTTATACATTTTTCTTATAATTTATAATAACTCTATGCGTATTAGCATGATTTTATGAAGAGTTAGTTTTTTTCGTATTTTGGTTATTTTTAGTTTAAACATGTAAAAAACATCAAAAGAATGCAAAGAGGAGAAAAATAGGAGTATAACACAGGCCATGCGTGATTTCAAGACAAAAAGCTGATATAAGGAATTTTTACCTTTTTCATTATAAATCCTAGTGTTTTTGGTGAGATTTTATGTATTTTAACTCAAAGCAGGTAAAACATCAAAAATATACAAAAATGAGAAAAATAGGATTAAAATATGATCTAACAAGATGTCCCAAGTCAAGAGAACCAACCACGACTTCAAAAACTCGAGAAGTGCAATCTACAACAACATGGCAAATTTGATGTACCAAAAGTTTGACCTCAAACGAAGCCCTTTTAGAAAATTTCTCTCAACCATTCAACTTTACCTTTAAGAAAATTGTTGTTCGACTTAGTTCATCTGGCAAGTCATATAACCATGGAATTGGGTGTCTATATTTGATGTTGATGTTGTTAATTGCTTGGTAGTCCATGCATATCCTTCAAATCCCATCCTTCTTGGGCAATAATATAAATGGAAAATCACAAATGCTGATGCTCTCTCGGATGTATCATTTGTCCATTAAGTCTTGCAGTTGTCTTTCCAATTCTTTAGTTTACTCAGGGTTCATTCTATATGCAAGTTTCTTTGGGAGAGAAGAACCAGGTACTAAGTTGATTCTGATACTCTATGCCTTGGAGAGGAGGGACACCAGTAAGTATTTCATCTTGAAAGACATTTTGAAGCCGATCTAGAACAGCCTTTACTTCACTTGGAAGCTCAAATTCTTTGGATGTTGTACTTAAAAAATCTTTGTAGACCATAAGTTGCACAGTTCCTATGGGAATTAAGGTTTAGATATAGCTCAAGAAGTGATATGAAGAAAAAATTTAGAGTTATTTACCTTGTCCTCTGCTTGCATAGGAGCTACATCACACAAAACTTGGTCCTTGTATTTGCCCACACTAAATGATACCTTCACTTGCTCGATTACTTTGAGTTAGACCACTCATCTAGCCATTGCAACTTGTATGGCTTTGGCTATCTAGTTTTCTTAAGCCTTAAGCAGTCTACCACATATTTGCTAGCCACATTAGTGCAAAAAACCACCATATATGACAAGATAACATACCTTATCCTTAATGTTTCAACAAGTATGGAGGGGTTCCCTCTTTGGGCCTTCTCCTCTGTATTTGTGAAGACACTTGGGACTCTTCTGGTTACTAGAAATTCTCTTATATGTGGATATTCAATATCCTACTCTTGCTCCATTGTTTTGCTTTCTTTCTCATCTTAAGACTCATAGTCTCCAACTGGTGTGAGGATTATTACTCGTTTAGTGGGACACTCTCTAGACATATGTCCTTGCCCCTGACACTTAAAACAAGTTATGTCATAAGTTCAATATGTAATGTAGACGTACCTTGTTCTGGTCTTGAAATTTTATGGGTGTCAATGACTTTGCCTTTGAACTGAGATTTAGTTTCCACAGCTTTTCCCTTGTATAGGGTCTTAGAGCTGCTTGATGCCCAAGGTTGAGATGTCCTTGTGCGATTTGAAAAAGCTGTATTGAGTTTGATTTGTTGTTATACTTTCATAGCTAGATGAATCAACTCGTGGAGTCCACTATATTGACCTCTCTCCACCTTCATTCTCTCTTGCCTAATTGTCAATGAATTGTGCAATGTGAGCTTCCTCTTATTATTCTAGTCCTAAAGAGTTCATCATTTTCTCAAACTCTTGAAAACACTTGTCTACTTTCCTCTATCACCGTGAAAACTTACGAATAAAAAAAATAAGTAGTCGAAAAGAAACAAATATGTCATCCAACATATATTATAAATCTGTGAGATTTTGGTTAATATCTGGTCAAGTGGAAATATATACGTAAACACTACTTTGAGGAGGAAGACATCATCGAGGAGTTGTACTCTAATGGTGGGGAGATCCTACATTCTGAAGTATTGGTAAGGGTTTATGACTTGTGGACGATAAAATCGTAGATTTGGATAATGGAAGGGTTCGAGTTCTAATTGAAGGTTTCAAGCCATTGGTGTTTGAGACAGAAGGGCTCCCAAGAAAGGGGAGAGGATAGAAGAGAGAAGGATAGTAACAAGTCCAATCAGGGTATGAAGAGTTACAATGGAGCAGTATCTACTGGGAAAAAAAGATGGTACTGTGGTTAATAGTGATTTTGACCGAAGAGGAGTGGTGAGTAGGGAACATTATTGTAGAAGGACCTAACTCAGAGATTATGGCGATAATCATAAGAGAGATGGAAGGACACAGGGGGAGAGCCCAGGTGCTGTGTGCAAAGACCAACAGGTTATGTACTTACAAAGGTTCTTCATCAGCGGTTTGTAGCGGTAGCCAAAGGGGTTAACAAATTGAAGACTTCCTCCTTGGAGTAGTGATGTGATCATGGAAGACTTAAGACAGCATTAGCACAAACCAGAACTTAAAACTGAGCTAGGAGCCGCCAAGGAGCATGAAGAAGGAGATGGAGCCATGAGCATAAAAGAAGAAAGCAATCCATTGCAACTTCCAAAAGGAGCCATGAAAAGATCAAGGATAAAGAAATTCTCATCAGCACTAAGGAATCTTATACCTAGCCCAAATTTTAATCATTTATACTTATTGGAGGAAGAAGTAAAGAATAAGGTTCTGAGCATGCTTCAAATTCAATAGAAAGCCCATTCTTCTTAAGGAACACAACCAAGCACAAGTCCAATACCAAAACACGCCAAAAGGAATTAAAGGGTCAAGCTTGCTTCAAACCACTTACTCAAGTCTGAGGACACACCATTTTGGAATCCAAAAGTCATTCAAAGTAGTTTAAGAGTTATTCTCGTTTTTTGTTTAAGTCTTGCTTATTTTTCTGTAAAGTTTATGTGTTTTGACTTGATGAACTTACTAAGTATAAGGCAAAACATCGAATCATGAATAAGATCAACTTTTGCCATTTTGTCTCTTGAATTCTTTGAGTGTGAATCCCTTTTGTTCTTTGTGAACAGCCTTGTTGTTTGGTGAGTAATATAATTACAACAATCTACTCATTCGGACACTAAGTAATCAACACTTAGGACTGCTTGAGGATCTTTATATTCGGATACTAAGGTTTCAAAGCTTCTTTGGAACGCATAAGAGTTGGTATATCAAGGACTTTCTGCAACCCTTTTGCTACCCATCAATCCACCAAAGTTTTTGTGAAGTTAGTAACTTCCTTAATCAACATATCATCAACCAATATAAGAGTGTTTTTCCTTGGGGATCGCATCAGTTGGTATCATAGCACATAATAAAAAAATTTGCTATCAATATCTGGATCATCTTCTTATCTTTTCGTCTTCTAAACGATTTCATCTTCTCTTCTTCTCACAATTTTTTTTCTGTCTATCTATCTTGCTAGCTGAGCCTATTCTATTTTTTTTAAAAAATGCCAAAATAAAAGCACAAAAGAGTTTAGGTCCAAGAGAAATCGGATCTAGAATTTGGTCAATCAGCTAGCTACAGAAATCTTGCAATCTATCTATTTATTTCTTCTCTTGAGTAAAGAATAACTCTTTGGACCAAAAAGGCTTTGTTCACTTAGAACTCTTGAGATTTCATTAGGACATCTATAAAAAGAATCAAACACTTTAGAGAAACACTTGTGAGGACTTGTATTTCTTCATCTAGTTTTTTTGGTTTTCAGGAAGATGGCAAAAACAGATGAGGAACATGTGACCAATATTGGAACAGGTAATAATAGGAGGGGCCAGGACACCAGGCCGCGTGGTGGACGTAATGGGCCAAGTACAAATGAAAATTTAGAAAAAATTTAAAACGACCCTGATGCCTATTTAGAATGGGAAAAGAAGATTGAATCAGTAATTGATTGTCAAAACTTCTCTGAACTTAAAAGAGGTAAGGTTTCCAGATACTGAATTTTATGGTTATGCTATTAACTGAAGGGATCAAGTTGTTACAACTAGGCGAAGAACAGGCAAGGACATATAACAACCTAGGAAAAGATGGTTGTTCTCATGAGGAAGAGATTTGTTCCAAGTTACTATTACAGGGAACTATGCCACAAACTAATGTGTCTAACTCAGGAAAACAAGACTGTTAAAGATTACTTTCAAGAAACAGAGCTCTCATGCTCAAGGTAGGCATTGATGAAGACCAAGAAGCTATAATGGCACGATTCTTAGGCGGCCTCCACCGTGACATCCAAGACAGATTGAAGATGCAAGAGTATGATGACATAGAGGAGATGTTGCACAAGACATTGATTGAGCAACAAAGCAAAAGAAAAAAACTATGCAAAGCCAAGCTATGCATCAAACTTCAAGGAGCCTAACCAAAATAAAGGTAAGAAACTAACCAAGTCTACTTCTGATTTTTAGAATAATCTAGTTGCTAATGATGTCAGAGGAAAAGTCATTGTCCCAATCACTAGGGCAAGGGACGTGGGATAACTCAAATGTCATGGTCTAGGATAATATGCAATGTGTAAAAAAGAAAGTGATGATCATCCTTGATAATGGAGAAATTGCATCAAAGGAGGAGGAACAGAGGAGTCTCCAAATATTGCATCAGGAGAAGAACTAGTTAATTATGCGATACATGGAGAGTTGCTGGTGACTTGAAAGATATTAAGTGTCCAAACCAAACTATAGGAGCATGATCAAAGGGAGAAATTTTTCCACACTCGTTGCCTTATTCAAGACAAGGTGTGCAGTTTGATCGTGGATGGAGGGAGTTGCACTCATTTCACCAGTGAGACCTTGGTGCACAAGCTTGTACTGCAAGTTCAGAAGCATCCACGACTTTATGCACTGCAGTGTCTCAATGAAGGGGGAGATATGAGAGTGAACAATCAATAGCTAGTGCCAATCATGGTTGGAAAGTATCAAGATGAGGTGTTGTGTGATGTTCTTCTAGTGGAAGCAGGACACATTCTGCTTGGTAGGCCTTGGCGATATGATAAGAAGGTGATCCATGATGGCTACACCAACATACACTCATTTTAGCATCAAGGCAAGAAGATCATCTTGGCGCCACTCACTACTCAAGAAGTTCACCAAGATCATTTGCTACTTAAACAAAGGAGACCAGAATGCTCCGAACTAAGGTAAAGCAGTCCAATTTCTTTGCAATGTCTGGAGAAGTAAATAAAGCTATGTTTACTCAACAATTATGATCTTGCTTGTTTACAAATAAAAACTAATGACTTCTTCTAACCTTGCACTGGATAATGGTGTTGATTGTAGAGCAGTCAGTAATATAACAGTTACGTACAGACATCGTATTCCTTGACTAGATGATATGTTAGATGAACTTCATTGATCTAGTGTCTTTTCTAAGATAGATCTTAAGAGTGGTTATCATCAGATTATGATGAATGAAGGGGATGAATGGAAAACTGTTTTTAAGAATAAGCTAGGATTATATGAATGCTTAGTAATAGACTCAAGAAGATGCATTTCAAACCTTGAAAGGGAAGTTAACTCACGCTTGATTTTCTGAAAACTTTTGAAATAGAATGTAATGCCTAATCATTGGTGATGTATTGATGCAGGAAGGAAGACCTATTGTATACTTCAGTAAAAATCTAGGAGGTGCCACACTCAACTATTCAACCAATGACAAGGAGATTTATGCTTTTGTGAGAGCTTAGCAAACTTGGCAACACTATCTATCGCCAAAAGAATTTGTGGTGCACACTGATCACTTGAACCAAAAGCACATGAAGGAGCAGCACAAGATCAATAAAAGGCACGGAAGACAGGTATAGTTCATAGAAACATTTCCATATGTCGTTAAATACAAGATAATTAAGAAAAGTCTAGTTGATGACCTTTATATGGAAGGTATGCACTCACTACTACTATATATGCTAAGTTAATTGGATTTGAGTCTGATGCTGAATTTAAAGATCCATATCTAGCTTGTGTGAAAATCGCCTTTGGAAAGTTTAATTGGTTTGATGTACACTTGTTTTATGCAAATCGTTTGTGTATTCCTAATTGCTCTTTGAGGAATTTACTTGTTTGGAAAGCACATGGTGGTGGCGTTGTGGGAAATTTTGGTATAACCAGAACACTTAAGATCATCCAGGACCACTTCTATAGGCCGCAACTCAAGAGTGATGTTGAAAAGGTTTGTGGCAGATCCATCACTTACAAGCAATCAAAGGCTAAGTCTCAATCCACAGGTTTGTACACATCATTAACCAGTCCATCTCATCCTTCGTGTGACATTTCGATGAATTTTGTAATAGGATTGCCTAGTACTAAGACTGGGAAAGACTCTATCTTTGTTGTGGTGGATAGATTTTTGAAAATGGCTCACTTTATTTTTTGTCATAAGACTGATGATGTTATTCATATGCAGACTTGTTCTTTACAAACATAGTTGGATTTTACGGAATGCCTAGAACCATCATCTCTAATAGGGATACCAATTTTTTAAGTTACTTCTGGAAATTTTATGGTATAAGTTAGGGACTAAGTTGTTGTATTCAACTACTTGTCATCCTTAAACAGATGGACAAACATAAGTAGTTCATAGAACTTTATCTACTATGCTTAGGGCCATTATTAAAAAGAACCTAAGGACTTGAGAAGAATGCTTACCACATGTTGAATTTGCATATAATCATTATGTTCATTCAGATACTAAGTATTCTCCATTTGAAGTTGTTCAAGTTTTTAACCCTTCATCTCCATTGGATTTAATTCCTTTAACATGAAAGAACCACTTTAAATGGAGAAAAAAGCTAAATTTGTTAACCACGGTTGAACATTGAAGCAAAGACTAAGCAATATCCTAAGAATGTTAATAAGACTAGGCACATTCATCCTTTTGAAGTAGGAGATCATGTTCTGATTTACTTAAGGAAGCATTGATTTCTTGCTGAAGGGAAGTCTAAGCCAATGCTAGGGGTTGACGGACCATTCACAATTACAAGGAAGATCAGTGACGATGCATTTCCAATCGATTTGTAAGGTAAGTATAATGTGAGTTCAACATTTAATATCTCTAATTTGATCCCTTTCTTTGAGAGGAGATGGATTTGAGGGAAGATATATTTGAAGGGGAAATGGGAAATGGTTGATGTGATCATGGATGGCTTAGGATTGGATTAGCACGAACAAGAGTTTTAACTTGAGCTAGGAGCCGCCAAGGAGCGTGGAGACCGCGAGCATACAAGAAGAATGCATTGCAACTTCCAAAATGAGCCCTGAAGAGATCAAGGATAAATAGATTTTTATCAGCACTAAGTAATCTTCTACGTAGCCCAAATTACAATAATTTGGACTTATTAGAGGAAGAAGTGAAGAATAAGGTTCGGAGCTTGCTTCAAATTCAAGAGAAGGCCCATTATTCTTAAGGAACACAACCCAAACCCAAGTCCAAATCGAAAAAATGCCATAAAGGAATGGAAGGGTCAAGTTTGCTTCAAACCACTCACTTTGGCCTAAGGATACGCCATTTTGGAATCCAAGAGTCATTCAAAGTAGTATAATAGTTATTCTTGTTTTCTGTTTAAATTTTGCTTGTTTTTCTGTAAACGTTAAGTGTTGAAAAACTTGATAAGTATAAAGAAAACCATCAAATCATGAATAAGATCGGTTTTGCCATTTTTCCTTTTGACTTTTTTGAGAGTGAATCTTTTTTGTTCTTTACGAACAACCTTGTTGTTTGGTGAATAATATCCTTACAACAACCTACTCATTTGGACACTAAGTAATCAACACTTAGGACTGTTTGAGAATCTTCTTATTCGGATACTAAGGCTTTAAAGTTTCGTAGAACCGCTTAAGAGTTGGTATATCAAGTACCTTCCGTAGCTCTTGTGCGACCCATCAATCCACCAAATGTTTTCTGAAGTTAGTAACTTCCTTAATCAACCTATCTTTCCGCCAATATCAGTGTGCCTTTCCTTGGAGATCACATCAAGAAGACTCTTCCAGACCAGACGAGACTAATGTTGGAGGCTTTCCATTGTAAGGAATTATTGGTGAAAAGAAAAGTGAGTCTAACACAATTGGAAGAGAATGTGAGTCTAGGCGCTATGGTGGAGATTTGCAAGATATCACAACCAGTTCAAAGGGTGCTCTTGTACACAAAGGATCCTCAAAATATGTTGGTGTCTAAGGTTGTTGATAGGGATATCGCACGTGAATCAGAGTTAAGAGGGTAGGAAGAGTTTTAAGGTCGTTTGAAAAAGCGAATGATGTTTTTGCCGCAGCTTCAGGATACGAGGTGTCTAGTGCATAGGTAAATTCTGAGGATTTGGTTATGGTAAAATCTCAGGGACTAAATGAAAATTTGATTTATCAGAGATAAAGGAATCTCTGGAGGAAAAATATTTTGGAGGAAGAGGGTCACGATGTCAAACTTATGGCAGGGAGAGAAGTGAGAGAAGAAACAGGAGGTAGAAAAAGTTTTTCCTCCAACGGTCATCTTTATGGGACGCACCATAAAGAAGAGAATGGTCGAAACATCGGTCTCTCCCCGAAAGGTGGTTTCTAGCAAGATTGATGGAAGAGGTGGGAAAGGTTCTGAAGTTGAGGACGTGAAGGATATATCTCTCGCGCGCGTGTGGAATCAGATAAGGTAAGTTTGTCTGTCTCGATGAGGCAGTTGATCGAGATTTTTAAGAAACTTGTTTACTTTTGATTAATAAGGAGACATTTATCCAAGGATTGGTCTTCATGGAGTTCTTATGTGGTTTCATTCTTAATTCCATTCAAACTATGGTGTTAACCGTTGTTATAATGGGATATGTTTTTTTGTTGTATTTTTTTCATTGAATTTTGTGATATAAATGAATCGAAGACAATACGGTTGAGTATTTTTGGAATTTTTGGATCTTGGCTGTGATTTGGTGTTGTCCTTGGCAAGGTGGGAGTTGTGTAAAACACTGATACAAAATAGAAAAGTCGTTTTTCTATTGGACTTGCTAAGGTTTAGGAAATAAACAATTAGTTATTTGTGGGAATTTTGGTTTAAAAATAAACCAAAATTTTTGTTTCTTTTAGAGACAAAACAAAACTATTCTATTTTGCAAAAATTTAAGTACCATTTTGGATAGGACGATATGCACATGGTGGAATCTAAAAGAGACTAGTGGAGATCTTGCATTATTCTGTAATAATTCATATAATGTCAATATCATATTTTTAAGTAATCATATCATTGATATTATATATGGGCATCCAATATAAAAACTAGGAGATCATGTTTGGAAAAGTTTAACTAGAATTAGTGTGACCAGGAATGACCGGTGGTTTATAATAGGAGATTTAAATGAGATAACTGAAAATTATGAAAAGAAAGGAAGTCCGTTACGACATGCATCAACATTTATCTCATTTAACAATATGATAGCTAACTGTGGTTTTATTGAATTTCCCTTGTTAGAAAATTCATTATCATGGAGGAGCATCAAAAGTAGGCAAACAATAAAGTGTCATCTAGATAGGACACTTGGAAATGAAGATTGACATAATTTATTTTTTTCTCATTTGTGGATTATCGCGGGATGGTGGATTCCGATCATAAGCCAATAGTGGTTATGATGATAAATAAAATACAAAAGAAAAGGAGTCAGTTTAGGTTTGAAAACGGTGGATAGGAAAAGAAGATCTAATGAATTCTATATCTAAAGGTTGGAAACATTACCGAGAGGTAACAGGAGGAATTTTGTTGATAAAATTTGAAACTACATACATGAAATATCGGTATGGAGAAGTATAACTTCCCTTATGGGAGGGAGAGGATTAATGATTTACAAATTTCTTTTGAGGATGTTCAGAATGATAGTAGCAGAACTGAAATAGAGGTCAGGGATGTGGCAAAAAGTTAAAAAAGCCAATAAGAATGAATAATTATTTTGGCATCAACTTTTTGTATTTAGCGAGTCGATGTTTTTTCATTCTAGGTTTGGTTGAGCACAAGCAAAATAGAAGTCTATGGGAATTGATATCTTAGGATTTTAGGGTGTTTAGGACTACATTTGGTGTACATATTGCATAAACAGATGTTCGTGTGTCGAGAACCAGACATGGAGCTAAATCGGAGCAAAAATGCAAAGTTTTGTGTGAAATCATGAACTAGAGAAGATTTTTGAATCAAGAGGAGAATCTTCAGAGGAAAGGAAGCGGATGAGAAGAAAAAAATAAAATCGGGAGATAAAAAGAAGGAGCCGAAGAAAGGAAAGAGAAATCGGGAGAGAAGAAAAGAAGATGGAAAAAAGTTCGATGCAACGGTTAACCAACCTATTGTGGTGTGACAATGACTTACATAAACGATGAAGCGGCATCACTCTAGGGCTAACCCCTTTTATCTTGTGTATCTTTATAAATATCACTGTTGTACCTTAGTAGAAAATGGGAGGAGAAGAGAAACAGATCCCGAGAGAGAAGACTCCGATTCAAAACTTCACTTAGTTTATATTTTAGTTTTTAGTTTTTCTTTAGTAGTTTTTACTCTTTTCGTTTAAATTAATACTTGTGCTTCTTTTACTTTTCATCTTTTAATTTACTTACATTTTACTTTATTTGCAGTTTAATTTACTTGCACTTTTATTTACTTACACTTTAGTTTTAGTTCACACTTCTCTAATTCATTCTTATGTTCAACAAATAATCAAACCATATGATTACACTGTCCGTAATGATTAGCGAGTAGACTCCCTCAACCATTTGGTTTGGGTAGGGAGGATATTCTAAGGGAAAGAAACAAGGATTTTTAAAGCTTTTATCCAATGATTCCATCGTGTCTTGAGATGCTTAGTGTCGGTTAGTGGTTACAGCATGTGTTTAAATGATAATGCATGAGTAATCATTGATTGGATGGTAGTGTACTTGAAAACTCTCAACACGGACTAGGTTTAAAATCTTCCTCAACGACAGTAGATGATGGGTTACCACGCTACAGATATTAAGAATACAATTTTAATGCTCGTTGACTGCCTAGTACCAAAGATATTTGTAGATATTAGGTGGTCATTGAAGGGGTTTTTGTCACGAAAGTAGATTAGCTTGTACATGAGCGATTCTTCTATCATGGTTGAGAATAATAAGCTTGTAAACATGAGTTTAACATTTCTCTATAAACATCCAACCAATTATCCACTTTCGAATGGTGCTTTAAAACTTGAAAAAACAAACCCAAACGCTTTTATTTCCATTTTCTTTAGTTAAATTTAGTTATTTTTCTTAAATGCTTTTTAGTTTAGTGACACCTGGGTTACCAACCCATAATCACTTATTAGCCTAGATTAGATAAAAACTTTCTTTCTAGGTGCTTGAAAGACACCAGAGTTGGATTGACACCCCAAGTACAACAACAAGAGAATTTGGTATCCTGAGGTCAAAAAAACCCGCCTACCATATAGGCGCTGTTGCCAAATCTGCGATTCTATTTTAACATTTAGTTTTTGTGTTTGTTTGAGATTAGATACTGTTCTTAACAACTGTATGCAAACACGAATCATAGGTTCCACCAACCTTCAACCACAAGTTGACAACCTTCAACGACTAAGAAGATCAAGCACAAGAGTACGCCATGTACGTGATACCAACCATCCAAAAGCTACGATGGAGAACGCTTATCACTCCATCAGAAACATAAACCCTCATGCACAACAAGATCAAGACACTCAACCAGCACGTGTAATTGGATTATATGATGAATCAATCACTCATGGAACCAGAACTGGGATAAAACCAATGCCGATCGACAACAAAAACTTTAAAATCAAAGCGAGTCTAATCACCATGGTCCAAAGGAACAAGTTTTACGGTTTATCCATGAAATATCCTCTTGACCATCTGGACCATTTCAACATGTTATTCTCCACCGTGAAGATTAGCAGAATTTCAGAAGACACATTCAAATTGCGGTTTTTCCCCTTTTCTTTAAGAGACAAGGCATATATCTCGCTGAAGAATCTTCCTCCGAACACCATTACAACCTGGATCGACTGCAAGAAGATGTTATTAACCAAATTCTTCTCAACTACACGAAACTGCAAGGAAGCACAATGAAATCTCCGGATTCATGCAGCATTCAACTGAAACTTTCACTGAAGCATGAGAACGGTTTAAAGGGTACACTGCTCAATGTCAGTATCATCGTTTGTCGCGTGAATCACTACTCATCGCACTCTACAGAGGAGTATTACCTAAAACCAGAATGCTCCTCGATACTGCTTTAAACAGACAGAGGACTGCAACTGGTTGAAAACCTAGCTTCAAGTGATGGAAACTATGGAAAAGTCTATGATTCTACTCCACACGACAATTCAGAGCGGGACTCAGCAAATTAAAGCTCTTAATAAGAAATTGGATAGAGTCCTCCAGGCCCTAAGACGTCAGGTTAGTTTTTGTCAATAAACCACAGTACATCCCCGATAACAACACCGACTTGCAATCTATAGAGGTAGCAGAGCTCAGCAATATCGGTTGAAAAGGGTTCCAAAAATGCTATAACTCTGGCTACAATACAAACTACAGAAACAACAACCTCTCTTATCGGAGCACCAACACCAAGAATCCTCAGGACCAATACTATCCACCATAAAAACATCCCATCCAACAATCCACCATAAGACAGCCCACACAACAATCCAACACCAAAACATTAAATCCCAAAAATGTAAACACGACGGGTTACCAATCCGGTGCACCAACCCACAACTTCTTTCCACCCAGATACCAATCATCCAGCAGCTACTACACCAAACCTTACTACCCGAGCAACATTTAATCATTTTATCAAACCAGCCCTCACCAACCTCTCAACACCATCCGTGAAGATGAAATCCTAAATATGTTGAAACAAATGCTAGACGAACAAAGCAAGAGTGCTTTCGATATCAACATCAAGATAAAGGAGATCCACACGAAAGTCGATAACATGTATGGGGATCTGAACTCAAAGATCGACCATCTGGCTGCACAAATCCGATCTTCAGAAGCATCTACATCTACCAGGCCAATGGGCACACTTCCAAGAAAACCATAAACCAACCCTAAGGAGTACGTGCATACTATCTCTTTACGAAGTGGAAAAGAATTGCCAAAACTAACCCTAAAACAAGACGTTTCAAGAGAAGGTCAGGGGTGGTAATATATCTCCAAAAGATAAAAAGACCGAGGAAAAACATTCAAAAGTTGCTAACGGTGAAATCAACATAAGGTCGGCAACCATGAATGCAGCCCAATCACCACTCACTCCATCACCTTACGAGCCAAAATTATCATTTCTAGGAAGATTCAAGAAGGAACTGCAAGCTAAGTACAAAGCTCTTTTTGACAAGCAACTGTCTGAAGCCAATATCACCTTACCATTGATCGTCGCATTATGGATGGTACCCACATGAAGCAAGTATTTGAAGTAACTATCACAGAAAATGAAAAGGAACTAAGAAGCAAGGAAAAAACCCAAAAATGCAGCACAATTACCAAGATAGAGTTTATCTAAGACAAGGCAGACGATCAGGGAAGCTTCACGCTACCATGCACTATAAGAAAATCACCTTTTCCAAATGTTTGTGTGACATTGGAGCGAGTATCAACTTGATGTCGTTATCCATTGCCAAAAAGCTTGGGTTCCAAAACTATAGAGAGAGCTGGATATCCTTTGTCTTCGCTGACCACTCGGTGAGGAATCTTGTTGGTATGATAGAAAACCTACCCATTGTGGTAGGAAAATTAAAAAATGCCATTGATTTCATAATACTAGAGATGGATAAAAAACAAGAAGATACCCTCATCTTGGGTTGCCCATTATTAGCCACCGCGGGAGCCCTCATCGACTTCAAGAATGAGAACATATACTTAAGACTTGACAGTAAGACCCTCACATTAAATGTCAACAATCAAAGTTTCATCTCCAGTAACAAAAAGGCATGTGCAGATGATTCAGTTGAAGAAACAACCACTGAAGACCCTCTACCTAGCACCTTTGTGGTTTTAAACTCCTTCACTATTGTGGTTTTTGATCTCTCTTTGCTTATTTTCGATTCAGCTTCAAGAAGTAAACTCATGTGTTGTTAGACTGTTCTTAATTTAAAAACCTCGGCGCTGCTGTTCTTACCGCAAATTTAATTGGTTGTGATACTAGGTTGAAATATGGTGAAACCAAGCCGCACAACTAGTTTGAAAAACAGAGTAGGAAACCTGATGACATGGACACAAGAAGCGCGCTAAGAGGAGGAAAATTCTCCAGCATTGGAGCATGGATATCAATACATGCACACTAGTGAAGAAAATCCAGCAGAGGCAGAGAGCTCGAGATAAGGCGGAGAAGAGAGATCTGATGAAGACACATAGGCGACAGAGAGCGCACACATCACGCTCATACGAGGATTACAATGATGCCTTGATCCAACTTCAGTTCTCCCCAACGACATTCTCTGATGTGACTGTGCTGCAAGAAATAAAAATCTATGATGATGTGCATTCCATAGTCTCTACCATTGGACTTTGTAACCTGCCAATCCAAATGCAACCAGGATTCCGAGAACTCACATGCAAATTCCTCGCCTCTGTCCAAACCTTCTTCCGCCAGCAGGCGCCATACAACCAAGTTACTGATGGGTATATTGAATTCCTAGAAAAAGAGAGACCCTAACGGATGACATTTACAGAGTTCAGCAACATTTTCGGCCTTCATAAAGGAAGAGGCCTCTCATTTGACGGTCTCGGGTTCAGAAACCTGGGGAAAATATGGTGTTATATCAACCAAGATTATTACGACCCTGGGATATGTAGATCCTCGCGGATAAGGCATCCCGCAATAAGATATGTTCACAAGGTCCTCGTTTCGACAATTTTCTCACATGCTGCTGCAGACAGCATTACAAAGGAATTGATGGTTTGGATGGTGAAAGACGTTCAACCCTATAATAGGATATGTAATAATCAATTCACCAGTGGAAGAACGTGACAACAATATGTGTTTGCTAATACACAGATCCATGAAAATGCGAGAAGAAGTGTTTCTGAACACCCAAGGCAAACCAATGGTGCAGAGCATGTTTGGGATCATCACCGCCATCCTCTTGCGAGCTCACGTCCCTGTCATGGAGCAATCCATTTTCCATAAGTCTCTGAAAGAGGATGTCTTGAACAACTTGCGATTCTTGGAAGGAAAAAAAAGAGACAAGCTCGTCTACTGTTTTTACCTCATAGGAAGAAGAATAGAAAGGACCCTACACCCACACTGGCTTCTCATAAATACACGACGACGGCAGAACGTGATCTTCTTCGCTCCATGTTCATCATGCCATAGGAAGCTCCTCCACCAACAAACCTATTCAGTCAGAGCATTCAGGTTTGTGCCCGGACAAAGAGAGCATTCAGAAGCAGGGGAAGAAACACCAGGAACTGAACTCTTCACTTTCGTGTCATACACTGACCTCATCGTTAGCAAGCCCATTCACGCAGCTCAAGAACATATCAACCTCCTTCAGATGTTCTGCAAGTATCAACAATGCAACATCAGCAATATTATTTGTGCAGTTCAGCAGATAAAGAACGAAATCAGCATGCGCAAACAAGTGCATCATCATCAGACAATGGGTCTCCAGACGGCGCCTCTTCTTAGGTTAAAACACACACCTCTGTACATACTTTATTGCATTTATCTTATTATTTTTGTACTTTTTGATCCTTATCATTTTCTCATTCACACCGAGACGGTGTGAAGTAAGTCTGTGGGAGGGATCACGTTCCTCACTTCGGTTTTATTTCATAAGTCATGTTTAAGTTTTTTAAGTTTTAGAATAAAGTCATATTTTTAGAATAGTCATAAAAGAAGAATTATATTATTAGAATTTTATGCATTAGGTTAGGATAACACTTTGCTCTTTCATAAATCTTCATCACCTTTGAAAACGTTGAAATAACGGAAATTCTAAATTTTGAAAAAGTCATTAGCTTTGGAGCTCACTTAGTCATTTTATGAATAATCCCATAAACTTGACCCTAATTAAATCATTAGTTTTTGTTGCCTAGGGGTTTGATATGCTTTTATCGTGGTTTTAATTTTTCAATTCAGATTTTTCCACCCGTTTTACCACTCTCTTGAAATCGAATAACTACCCCACCCTAAACATCAACCATTCTCTCAAACAAAAACATTTTTCTTTGAGTGAGACCTTTTTGTGAAATATGGTACATGTGCAAAATGGTCAAAGATAAGAAACGACAAGAGATCTCATCTTCATAGATAGTTAGATCATTGAGATGAAGATTTGGGAGCAATTCCACTTTGGTAGTTGAACAAATACGGGTTAGTAACCTGTTGTTCTAAGAAGAGGATAAGATATTGAAAACGGGTTAGTAACCCAAAGTTAAAAAAAAAAGAGAGAAATGAGAAAAGGGAAGTTTGGGAATGGGTTAGTATCCCGCAGTATAATAAAAGGGAAACTAAACCTACGAGTAAGGAGAAGAAAAGAAAAATCCTAGTGTTAAAATGCTTTAGAAAATGTATACTAAAGAATCGCCCAATAATATATATACATGGAAGGAAGCAAGCTAAAGGAAACGGGTCTTACAAGATCTAAATATCTGTTTAGAATGGCCTTTGGGATTAGAAAAGAGGAAAAAACAGGTAGTACTAGGATTGGGGACTCAATCAGATAGGAATGAAGATGAATCTCCTGTATGCATCAATTATTCTTTGCTTAGGTTATTTTGCATAATGTCAAGTATACTATTTTAGAGAGATAACAACTACAAAAGAACTAACCCAGAAAGGTACACCTATACATAGCCTTCTTCTTTATCAACCTCAACCGATCGAGAATAGATTGATCTCCCTTAACCGGGAACACACTTTAAATACCTGCCAATAAATGTAAGGGATTGTTCTTGACTTGATTATGTTGGCACCATAGATAGCTGAGAACGTGATGACTATGGCAAAGTACGAAAGAGTATTTGTTCTATCTAATGAAGGATAGTTTTTTATGATCAATACTGCAATAGTGTATTAGTATTTTAATTTTCTTTTGTCTTAGTTACCTAGTATCTTAGTGTCTTAACTTTTTTGTGTTTAGCGAGTCAATGTCTTTCCATTCTACGTTTGCTTGAGGAAAAGCAAAAGACAAGTCTGGGAGAATTGATATATTTGGATTTTACTTGTGTTTAGGATAGGATTTAGTCCGTTAAGGATGCATTTTAGGGTGCTTAGGATTGTATTTGATGTACATATTGTATAAACAGGTGTCTGTGTGTCGACAACCGGAAATGGAGCTAAACCGGAGTAAAAAGGCAAAGTTATGTGCAAAATCATGAACTGAAGGAGATTTGCGCATCAAGAAAATAATCTTCAGAAAAGGAAGAAAATCGGGTGAGAAAAGGAAGAAACGAATAAAGTAAAGAGGAAACCGAGAGAGAAGAAAAGAAGAGGGAAAGAAGTTTGGCGCAACGGTTTACCAACCCATTGCGAAGTTAAATGACTTACCATAATCGTTGAAGCGGCGCCAAACTAGGGCTAACCACTTTTACCTTACCTATCTGTGTAAATATCACCGTTATACATTATAAGGATAGGAGAGTAGACTAGAGAGATCTCGAGAGAGAAGACTCCGATTCAAAAATCCATTTAGTTTAAATTTTAGTCTTTAGTTTCACTTTAGTAGTTTTTACTCTTTTCGATTAATTTATTGACTGAACTTCTTTACTTTTTTATTTTTATTTAGTTACACTTTACTTTAATTGCACTTAAATTTACCTTTATTTTTATTTACTTGCACTTTATTTTTAGTTTACACTTCTCTACCTTATTCTTATGTTTAAAAAATCATCAAACCATATTATTATGTTGTTCGTAAAGATTAGCGAATAGACTCCCTCAATCCTTCAGATTAGGTAGGAAGGATAATTCATGGGAAAGAAGCAAGGTTATTTAAAAGTTTTTATCCAATAATTCCATCATGTCTTGAGATGCTTAATGTCGGCTCGAGGTTACGGCCCAATTGTGAATGATAGTGCACGAGGAATCCTTGATTGGATAGTTGTGTACTTGAACACTCTCAGAACGGGTGAGGTTCAAAACCTGCCTCAACGAACAGTTGATGATGGGTTACCGCGCTAAAGAAAATAAGAATACGATCTTAATGTTCATTGGCTGCCTAGTACCCAAATAAATTTTTGATACTAAGTGGTTATTGAAGAGGTTTCTGTCATGAAAGTGGATTAGCATGCACATGAGTGATTCTTCTACCATAGTTGAGAATAATAAGTTTGTAAACATGAGTTCAACATATCTTCTCTAGAAACATCCAATCAATTTTCCAATTCAGAATGGTGCTTTTAACCTCGAAAACAAACCCAAACACTTTATTTCCTTTTGCTTTAGTTAGATTTATGTATTTTCCTTTACTGTCTTTTAGTTTAGAGACACCAGGATACCAAATTACTTATTAGCCTAAATCAGACAGAAACTTGTATCCTAGGTGCTTGAAGGACACCAGGTTTGGATTGACACTCCAAATACTACAACAATGAACAGATTTGTTATCCCGCGGTTGAAAAGACTACCTACCTGACGCCTTACTGTGTGGTCGGCTAGGACAAGAGAAATTTGGCATTCCTTGAATCTTTAAAACCTAGCTATTTGGCGATAGACAGTTATATCAAGTTGACGCTTGCTTATAGATATCAGAGACATCTTGAGAAGGTGAGTGATCATAACAAGCACGACAATGTGAAACTGCCTGGATCATCTGTCTTTTTCTTGATAACCTGTCTCTTGATTATAGAGCTGCATTCATGAGTTAGCATCACCATAAACCTTAACTCTATCTCCTTTTCCCTAATAGTATCTTTTAGATACTTGGTCCACTTAGGCACCATTCAGATTGTTTTTATCAATGGTATGTGACTTTTACTTCTGAAATTTGCTTGTCGAATAAAGCCTTGTACTTGAAATTGTACTTGTCGAGCAATTCTAACTTGAATTTCCCTGGAAAATGGAGTTTTGGCTTATAAGGAAGTGGGAAAAAGACGGTGGTTTTGGTTGGTAGTTTTTTTTACCTTCAACCTTGTCGGTTTCTGATTTGATTTCTTCATTTCCTCTGTATCATCATCAAGATTTATTGCATCCGCTCACTTGGACCTCAAACATCCCGTTTTAGGGTGGTAGATGGCAACACTTTCCCACTTTTCAATATGATAGTTTTCACATACTCTTTGGGATTATTCTCTGGTTTTCTTGGAAGTGTGCCCATTGGCCATTTGGAATAAAAGGCTTCCGATGATCGTAGTTGTGCTACAAAGTGTTCAATTTTGGAGTTTAGATATCCGTACGTGTTATCCACTTTTGCATGAATCTCCTTCATCTTATTGTTGATATCAATGGCACTCTTGATCTGTCTGTATAGTACTTGCTTGAGCAACTTTGTTATTTCATCATCTCGGGTAGCATGAGAAGCTTGTTGTTAAGGTAGAGTAAGGAATTAGGGTGGGTTGGTATTTGGGAAGTAGGGTTTATTTGGGTAACTGGCATTGGGATGATAACCAGGGAGATAGGTATTTTGGGTTGGGGCATTGGTTTGGTAACCCGTTGTCAAGGTAGTTTGGTTTCTGGAGGGAAATCGTTATGACTAGTTTTTTGGGTGGGTTATTTTTGGGATGGATAATGCTGCTATCATGGATTCTCTAAATTGGTATTGCGGTAGGACAAATATGGGTGCATGTAATTGGGGCTGTATTCTGTGTTGAAACCTTATCCACCAATATAGTTTTGCTCTTCTGTCTCGTCTGAGTACATGTCGCTTGTGCCTGCGTGGGTGTATTCTAGTTTGCCAACAAAGATAACTTGACATTGTATTGCTTGGAAAACTCGATCAAGCTTATCGGTTGGTGCTTGGATTTATTTCTTTATGGGTGAGTCTCGCTCACCACCATCACATGAGGTATGATCATAGATTTCTCCATAGTTTTCGTCACTTGTTGCTAAGTTCTCAACCAACTGGAAATTTCTGTCAGCATCTTGTTCCATGAAATTTCCATTGGAAGCGGTGTCAAGGAGAATTATGACCTTAGGCAGCGCCTCTGTAAAATATTCTCAAAAGTGATTCACGAGAGAAGCCGTGATGGCGGCATTGAGAGGTGTAACTCTTGAAACATTGCCAGGCTTTGCTGAAGCTCTCACTAGATTGATTGTGCAGCTTTCCAGTTTGAGTTGTTGACAAGAACTTGCTTAGGAACACTCGCTTGTAATTACCCCACGTCGTAATGGTGGTAAGAGGAAGATTCTTCTGCCAGATGTGTGCTTTGTCTTCCAGGGAGAATGAAAACAAGCGAAGTTTGAATGCATCTTCAGAGCTACCATTTAATTCACTGTGGAACAGAGCATATTGAAATGGTCCAAATGGTCAACATGATCTACCATTGGTAGCCTGTGAAACTTTTTGCCTTGGACCATGCTTATAAGACTCTCCTTAATCAAAATTGTTATTCTCGATCGGAGGTGGTTATATCCCAGTTTGATAACCATAAGTATTAGGTTCATCATAGGCGCCGATGAATCTTGCTTGGCAAAGGTTGTGAAGCGGCGGTTGGTTATGCTCGCTAAAATTTTGTGGTTGTTCATCATGCTCCATGTTATCGACTGGTGGAGGTTCTGGTTGGTTCTCCAAGCATGTGATGTGTGCTTGGTATTCGTGTGCTCGACGTGCTCTTGTATTTTCTCTTTCAAGGTGGTGGAGATCTGTAACTTGTGGATGAAGATTCGTTGAACCTCTACTTGGAAGGTGCATTCACATGAAATCAAAGACAAGCGAAGCAATGATGTGAGAACCAAGATGTGATTAATATAGTGCCTAATCTCAAATCAAAACTAAATCTTAATGATGAAAGTAATTCCAAAGCGGCAACGGCGTCAGTTGATAAATATAATTTTTCAACACTTAATAAACATTGTATTATTTAAGATATCAATCCACTCTAAGGTTTATTCAAGAACTAAGCATATAAGCTTTCATTTAACCTAGGCAAAATCAAGTTGATAATGGGTTGATAGCCAGTTGTCTAGTTTGACATAGTTTGCAGAAACTAACTAAATACGAATTAAGCAATAAATAGATGATGAATAGCAGAAATTAGTAGTACAAAATGAGGAGGAAGTAAACTAAAAGTATAAAATCGGTTTTATAAGTTATTAAGAATAAATAAGCATTTGGCTTAGGTAATTGGTTTAATATTATAAAAAGATTATATTAAATCATGTTTATAGGCTCATTAAGTTTAGCGCACAAAAACCCAAATTGTTAGTTAATCTAATTTCATGGTATAAACCACTTCATTAGCCATCCAGTTAAGCATCAAACTTTTGTTTTGAAATTTGATGGGAAATAATCATTACAATTGTGTTCTTTCTAAATAGATAAGCAAACCCGAGATCAACTTCCATTGAACAGGTTTACTAAAACATGTACTTAGATTGTTCAAATGAGACAAACAACCGGTCAGGGGGTATGTTTAGATTTATGAATCAGACTCAAGTAGCCAAAAAAAACTTGTCATTAAGCGTTTATAGGAACGGTGGAAACAAAGATTAGAGCTTTAAAAACCATTGTTTATTCTTAAAACATCACCCTTACCAAATCCAAAAGCTATATGAAACTACTTACTAATCTTCATGTATAAAGAAATTACAATAAAATTCACTAAACATTCGATTACAATAAATTTAAGATTTCAAAATCGTAAACAACTTAATGAATAACAAGGACAGATCATGAAAATAAAACTATCGAATAAATCCTTAGAAGAAGTCTAACAAAAGTAATCCCAAAGCGTGCAAGGAGAAAAATAAAATTATCAAAACCCTATAATAAAGACAACTTGCATGAATATAGATTAAAAGATTGTCAACTCATGATTAACTTGGTAAAAAATTAGGATTTTTATAGGTAAACAAAGAAGGGGACGGGGTAACCCTAGACAGCTGGCGTTGACTCGTCAAAATTATTAAGGTGCCTAATCATCTCTTTTTTGCAACGAGTTAGCAACCCGTTGTCGCTCCTCGCAGCTTTCCTTTATCTCTCCGGTCTTCTCTATCTTCTCTGCAGCGCAACTCCAGGTTTTAATCCTCTTTTGTTCTAATTTCCAGCATTTATCACACCATCACCTGGTAATACAACATGTATGCAAAATGAAAACCTAAACACACTAATATGCGATTAATATAAGAGAATTATGATGTAAAATTAAGTCTAAATCCTAGTAAAATCAGGAGATATCAAACCACAATGGAGTATGCCATTCAAAATCATGAACAACATGATTTCACAGTAGGAGTCATTTTGTGGGGAAATGAAAAGATAAGAAGCTTCGTATGACATGCTATGTGAATAAAACGTTGGAAGAAGTTCGGGAAAACGGCCAAAATCAACATGAACTATTTTGAGTACGTTTTTTATACCTAAATTTTGACATCATGCATTTTTCAACTTTAATCATTCTATTTTTTAAATTTCAAACCTGAACTATATGATATTTAGCTGATTCATACATACCTCTTAACGATGTTATATGTTCGTTTAATCTTGCTGACTACCCGCCTACGTGTCCAAAACGACGTCGTTTTGGACGTATAAAAAATATTATTCAAAATAGTTAAGGTAGATTTTGGCCATATATTTATGATTTGTATTTAAAATTTTGATATTTAATTATAAGATTAGGATATTAGACAGATATAAATATTTCTTTTTGAAATTAAAATTAATAACATATATAACTATAATTTAAATATTTAAAATTATTATTAAAATGTAAATTAAATAATCAAAAATAATATTTTATAACTCGTATTAAAATAATCAGAGAAACCTATAAAAATAATTAAAAAGTTGAAAATAAATTTAAAATTCCTGAAAAATAAAATCTTTAGATAAATAAAAAGATTTTCAAAAAAAATTTTAAAATAAATATAATATATAAATAAATAAATTAGTATAATATACTCTATGGAAAAATCAAAATAACATTAAAAATAATATTTAATAAGAATATCTAAGAATATTTAATAAAAATATTTAGATATTCTTATTAAATATTCTTTTTAATTTAAATATGTTTTTAATTGTGAAATATAAATAGTTTGATTTTTAATAGAGTATTTTATACTAATTTATTTATTTATAAATTATATTTAGTTTAAGATTTTTTTATAACCTATTTTATTTATCCGGAAATTTTAGTTTTCAGAAATTTTAAATTCATTTTTAACTTTTTTATTATTTTTATAGGTTTCTCTGATTATTTTAATACGAGTTATAAAATATTATTTTCGATTATTTAACGTATATTTTAATATTAGTTTTAAATATTTAAATTATAATTATATAAGTTATTAATTTTAATTTCAATAAAAAAATTATATCTGTCTAATATCCTAATCTAATAATTAAATATCAAAATTTTAAATATAAATCATAAATATATGACCAAAATCTACCTGAACTATTTCGAATAATATTTTTCATACGTCCAAAACGACGTCGTTTTGGACACGTAGGCGGGTAGTCAGCAAGATTAAACGGACGTATAACGTCGTTAACATGTATGTATGAATCAGCTAAATATCATATAGTTCAGGTTTGAAATTTAAATAATAGAATGATTAAAGTTGAAAAATGCATGATGTCAAAATTTAAGTATAACAAAGCGTACTCAAAATATTCCAGGTTGATTTTGGCAGTTTTTCCGAAGAAGTTCAATGAAATTATGCAATAACCAAAATATAGCTGGCCGCCTTTGTATTCGTATTTTAGAAGATTATTTTATATCTAATTGGATCTAAAATGATTAATTGCTCCAGTCAAATATCTTCCTGAGATTTGGAGTTCTCCTAGTAGTCATAAGCGACAGAAGGTCTCATTTTATAAAAAAACCCTTGGCATAACCCCTTTACACATTTTTTACAGTAGAGCATGTCATCATTTAGTAAAAATCAAATATAAGGCGGCCTTGACAATCAAGTAAATTAATTTCGATATCATGACTACTACGATTCAGCTGAACAAACTTGACGACATGCGCCATAATGTCTATGAAAATTTGATGTTATACAAAGAAAGAACAAAAACCTATCATGATAAGAAGATAGTACCAAAGAGTCTAAAAGTGAATGACTATGTCCTTCTCTTAAACTCCCGGGCATGGCTATTCCCAAGAAAATTAAAATAAGGATGGAGTGGCCTACAGAGTAAAAAAGTCAGACCCTATGGAGCCATCGAACTCTGATAAAAAAGGGGCGACCGATTTGGTCAATGGACAGCGTGTCAAACATCACTTCGTAGATGGAGACGAATTCGAGATAGAGCAATTTATCATGTCTGACCATCCAAAATAAAAACAAATCAATGGAGCTAACGACTCTATAAATATAGTGGGAGGGAAGCCATTATATGTATTTGTAAAATAAAAACAATACCCAAAACATAAATCCTAATTTGCGAGAAAAAGATAAACAAGGCACCATCTTATCATCTATTATTTTCAATATTTTTCAATTTTGATTAACTCATTTTCTATTTATTTTTACACCGTGTTATTTAACCCTGGAGATAGGTTCATTGTTATCTGAAAAGTCTCTTTTTGATCGTTCATTTTTTGTTTGATTGTTATAATCATGTCAAAATCTAGTCCGAAGTTATGAATTTTCTTGGAACTAACCATGTTACACTAATATATAAACCATTATCATAGCACTTGATTGCAGATTTTACTAGGTAAAAAGCCAAGGTAATCGATCTACTAGAAAAACTTCATACTTCTGGAACATTCGAAAGATCCAAAGTTGACTCTGCACCAAATTCACTTAAATTTCTATCTTGGGGGATTGGCTATACATTGAACTAGGCCCCTTTTCGAAAGCTTGAAAAGACAAGTCTATGTGAGTATGGTTTTCCTTTCCCCTCCTCTAAAAATAAAAAATGGCGGATCGATAGAAAAATATAAATGTTACGTTAGAAAAATAAGAAGAAATTGATCCTCAAAACAGAAATAGTCAATAATTTGATTGATCCATGGAACAGAACATGGAATACACAACTGCTTGAAACAATTGTTTTTCGGAGGATGTGGCCCTGATATCAGACCTGATTCATACTGCATTGTTAACCTATTTGGTTATCAATGAGAGAAATATTTTATTGAATGGTTAGAAATAGGTAATCACTACGAGTATACGTAATGTGTTATATTTTTAACGCATTTTAACAGTTGTTTTCAAGTTGTTTTCGATTCTTTATCGAGTCTCTTAGTCTTTATTGACTCAAAACAGATAAAATGGAGGTCTTGGTTGAATATTGAAACTTTTGAAACAAATATGGTCAAAATTGAGTTAAGAAGCCATAGAATGAAGCAGTTGCTCTGTTCTGAACCAGTCGTTCCGAACCTGAAAAATAAAAAGAGGAAGATTCACAACATACTTTATTTTAATCTAAGGATCCCAAGAAAATCATCTAGCCATCAGAGACATATAAGATACTAGTATTCTACTTTCTCTCTTACGGAACATCTAGACAGATCAAGTTTTACTCAGATTTTTAAAAGCTTTAGAACTCATTTGGCAGAAAAATCTATACAATCTTCTGAGAAAATTTCTGACCCCTACTTGATTGCTTATTAGTTATCCATGAATTCTTCATCGTCCATTGATGTGTTTTCCTCTTCAATGCATACGTAATTTTTTAGTTAAGTTTAGGATTTCAAGAGGATTTATTAACTTTATTGAAATGAACAAAGGATTTATATTTTGATACCTATAGTTGATTTTAATGTCTTGATTAAACTGATCATTTAGTCACTGAATTTAGGTTGAATCTATTCATGAAAAGTGCAATAGATTACTTGAAATAACTTAGGTGAGTGATATGATCCTGCCAAGCACGGATGGACAGGACGGACGAACGGACGGACGACAGGAACCTGACAGTGGATGTCCCGGATACATGGAACCCGAACGTTCCAGACAAACGTGTCTCGTACGGCCAGACGTTCGACCACATCCTTGGTCCGACCAATGACCACGCCCTCTACCCGACGTCGACCAGGCTCTTGACCGATCCTTGACGCTACCATCGTCCACAATCAGGGTGCGGACGTGTGGAAAGTCCCAGATGGACCTATGATCCAGGCCCAGATCCGTAACCTTGCGGACGTGATGGGAGTTTCCTTCAATACCATTTCAACCATGATCCACTCAGGACCCAGGACGGCCGCAAACCTGCTCATCCGGACCAATTGAGAATGATAATTGGGTAAGTGGTCCAGTGGTGTTTTTTTCCCTTCTTTGGGTTTTTCCCTTTGGGTTTTTCCAAGGAAGGTTTTTAATGAAGCCTTTGTGTCTACTTCCATGGACCCATTATCTTCTCCAGGCCCGACCCATTTTATATCAGTCTTTCTTTGCAATATATTTTTGTTTGATTGCTTTGTTTTCCGAGTGGTCAAAGGCTGTTGCATGCTCACACATGCTATTGGTAATTGTGCCAATCATGCGTGGCTTTGACCACTCTGGACCACTGCTATTCTTCCTCTATAAAACTCGGCCTTTGGCCATTCTTGCTCTCTTTATCAAATTTTTATGAATAAGAGCTTTTTTGTCTTCTAAATTTTTGATCAAGATAGTATGTTATATCTATCGATCTCAAGCTCCCTTGGTGTGTAATATCCCAGGCTAGTTTGAGAAATCCTTGTGCTCTTTTGGTGTGTCATATCTAGAAGATCATAAGCCGGTATATCAAAGTTCATCCGCAACATTTGTGTGTTCAAATCGATCCACCATTCATCTATCAATACAACCGTATAAAAATTATCCATCAGATCATCCATCAATCTGATTCATTCCATCCATTCAATGAAGAACTTCCACTAACCTCATCATATTGTGTGATCTTGGGTTGTGTTCCTTGTGTGGATCACATCAAGTGGTATCAGAGCATCAAAACAAGCTTTCCTCTTCCTTTTTCCCTTGTGATTTTGTTTTAAAAAAAACAATTTGTGTTTGAATTCGGTTCATCTGAAATCTGGACTTAATACGAGTTGTGACTTAAAATTCTGAAATTTAGATCTAGGTCTTTGCTTTTTGGTTGTTTGATTTTGTTTTCTATTACAAGTTGCGATATGTTTTTTTTCCAAGAACATTTGACCTGGAAAAACTCGTGATTTCTCTATGGCATGTGACGCCTCAGAGTCTGTTGAAGATTCACATTACATTCGCCTCATAGACACCCTTACAGTCCGCATGAATCAAATGATGGATTAACCATTCAATTCCATGCAAACCGGTTTGAGAGATGGTTTGCCAGAACAAAGGAACGTTTGGCAAAGTGCGCTGTTTCCTGAACCACCACCTTGTCGTGAAAAGCTTGATCAAGCACCTGAAAGGCGTGACATAGCCTCATCTATAAGAAACCGGGAACACAAAGAATTTTATGGAGATGATGCAGCAAAACAGTTCTATCAAAGTGGTGAATCGGTATGCAACAATTTCAGATGTCCCAGATTTAGAATTTGCGTAGTATGATGAAGAGTTTAGGTAGAGTTTATGGGTAGAATGAAGAACAGAGAATAAAACTAAGAGAAAAATAGATTAGTAAGTCTAAGAGAGTTTGTGAAAGATTAGTATATTTCCTTAGATATTATGAACATGTTATAATACTTATTTATAGCCTATAAAACCACAAGGCAAATGGGTAGAGCTATTAGTAACATATAGAACAGAGGAGAGACTCCACTGATAGTGCCATCATTCTTGTCCTCTTGCTACCAACTTCTCTTTTATAAAATTCAAATTCGAGTAGTCGTCTCGGACCGTTGTCATCCTATTTTTTCTCAATACTCCTCCTCAAGCTTAGCATTAGGTGTTTGTATTTCTGAGCTTCGAAGTGGCATTCCTTGTCTTCTAGACTTTGGCCTTGGCTCTCATTTTCTTCTTGCACCGATGGTTAAGTCTTGGTCGCCAGCATCAACCGCTGGCTTCTACGTTGGTTCATACTTGACCACCTCTCTTATTATTGGTTGTAACACTCTTCATGACTCTTAAGCCTCCATTACTTCTTATACACACATCTGATCATCCTCTTGATTTTTTTATCATTTGATGAGCTTATTCTAGGCTGAGTTCATGGTTTGTCACTTCTCTTCTTCTTCATTTTGATATAGAGATGGTCGGCTCTTCACTTCATGTTTAGCCTCCACATGTCCTTAGGTTCATTCACTCTAATATCCTCCCTTAAGCTTGGTCGTCGAGATGCCATAACAACCAGAGACCAAGCTTGCAACACACAAATGACTACCTCGTTAAAAACTTAACCATATGATAAGATCTTGGTCAAGATCACAAACCCAAAACCGGCACAACAAGGGAGTAGAAGGGATAAGCCTTGCACAACGAGCGTGAACTCAAGTTGCCCAGGGATGTGGAGCGTTAGGTCGCACAAAGGCTGCGGAAGACCTTTGATTTACCGGACTTGATGAACCAAGGATATGACGCACCAAGGTTAAACAAGGGTTTCCTAGACGGGCCCAAGGATATTACGCACCAAGGGAGGGCCTAGGAGAGAGTAGATATGACGCACTACTCGGTGATCGAAATTTTTAAGAGAGAAAAGACTCTTTTTATTAAAATTTTCGATGAGAAGTACAAATGGCCAAGCCATCTATATATAGAGAAGGAAAAGGGAAAAGGTAGAAGGCTTGCATGTTCGGAACAAACTCCAAGAACATGCAAAACCATGCAAGAGGGGAAGTAAAAGAGATAACTCCCAACTCCCATCTGCCAACTACTTTATTTAATGCAAAAGACAAGAAGGAAAAGATAAAAATGGGCCAGGCCAAAAATAATAAATTTAATCCAACAAAATGCTATGGGCCTTAAACAAAGGTTCATCTAAGATGTATATCCAAGCCTCATCAAAACCTTAGTGAGAAAAACCCAATGGGACAAAAACTCACCAAGGAAAAAGAGTACTAAGATATACAACTCTCCCTTTTATTTAACTCAGATAGCTTGGATTAAATTTACCATACCGGCTTAGGTGGGTGCAGTCATATCCATCCTTGATTCTGGTCGCATTTTGGTCCGGATGGTCTTCAGGTAACCTCCTGGAATATTCTCAAGCTTGCTGGTTTGGGACTTGTTCATGTGACCTAATGATCTCTGGACGTCCATAAGTCCAGCCTTGGTCAGGATCATATCATCCCCTCCCTCTTCAAAAGGATTTGACCTCAAATCCGCAATTCCAGCTTTGATGAAGAAGTTTCTTTTACCCTTTTGACCATTGACCTTATCCTTTTGTTGCTTGCGTGGGTTCAAATGCAACTGGTCTTGATAAACTTCTTGAGGCGTCATAGGGATCAAGGTAATCTTCCTGCCTTTAAACTCAAAACAATGGCGATTAGTAAAGCCATCATGGATTACCTTGCGGTCTGATTGCCATGGCCTTCCAAGAAGTATGTGGCCAGCTTCCATTGGTAGAACATCACAAAAAACTTCATCCTCATATTTCCCAATGGACAATGGGACCATCACTTGACTAGTGACTCTCATTTCTTCAGAGTTGTTCAGCCATTGAAGTGGATAGGGCTTAGGGTGTTTCATGACGCTCAGTCCAAGCTTCTACACCATTTCTTCACTAGCAATGTTGGTGCAGCTTACTCCATCAACAATAAGGCTACAAATTTTGCCTTGCACCATGCATCTTGTATGAAACAAGTTCTCTCGCTGCTCTTGTTCATCCATCTTGGGCTGGACACTTAGAGATCGTCTAGCCACTAGTAATTGACCACAGACTGGTCGCTCTTCACCGTCATCTGAGGGAATGTCATCTTTTGGTTCATCATCTTCAGTTTCCACGTCACCGTTTTCCATGAGGATCATCACCTTTTTGTTGGAACATTCACTGGCATAATGACCCATACCATGGCACTTGAAACATTTGATGTCGCGGTTTCGGGTGGTACGCTCAATAGTCTTGCCTTTGTCTTGGGTGGCTGTGAAAGGTCGGACTTCTTCCTTAGGCGTGAATATCTTGGTTTCATGAGGATAAGCGGGCTTGACGTCGTGGTTATAAGCAGACTTGACGTAGGTGGCGCTTGCTCCATAAGTGGGTCGAGTGGAAGATCTCCTCTTGAGTTGCTGCTCGATCAGTTTGGCCTTGTGTAGCATTTCCTCTAGCTCAACGTAGTGCTGCAATTCCAAGCGATCCTGGATGTCTCGGTTAAGACCTCCAAGGAATCGGGACATAGTAGCTTCTCTATCTTCAAGGACATCGGCCCGGATGAGAAGGGTCTCCATTTCTTGATAGTATTCTTCAACACTACGGTTCCCTTGCTGCAGCAATCTTAGACGCTGGTGTAGATCACGATAGTAGTGGCTTGGGACGAACCGTTTCCTCATGACCCTCTTCATTTCTTGCCAAGACTCAACGGGATATTCTCCATTCCTTCTTCAGGATGTGACCAATTGATCCCACCAACTCAATGCGTAGTCGTAGAACTCGGTGGTTGCAACTTTGACTTTATTGCCCTCAGAATAAAATTGGCAATCAAATACCAACTCGATCTTTTGTTCCCACTCTAGATATGCGGCTGGATCATTCCTCCCATGAAAGGATGGAATCTTGAGCTTAAGACCGCAGAAGTGGTCGTGAGGTGGTGATCTGGGCTCGTTAGTACGCCTTTGATGCCTAGGATAGTTGCGGTTTGAATCACTGCTATGGTAGAATTGGGAAGCGGCTTCATCACCATAGTATTCATGGCGTTCACGGCTACCTCTTGAAGAGGGGACACCATGCCTTCCTGAAACGTGGTCACGCCTTTCAGGGCTTAGTCTCTGATGATCTTGCCTGGGCTGTTCTGGAAACAGCGCACGTCGTCGTTCTGGTCGATGTTCAGGGAGCAGCTGCTGAAGTTCCTCACGCACACTCTCACGCATACCAGTCTTTAACCCAGCTTGCATGTTTTGGAACCGGGCGTTCATCATATGTTCCATGTGCGTTGTTAGTTGTTCTATGAGGCGAGTTTTGCGTGACGTCTCAGATTCTTCTTCGGTACCTGCCATTGAAACACAAAGATGTGGCCAGATCAAATGTTCTAAAACGAAATTCAACACAGATTTATCAAATGACTTAAAAACTTAAACGAAAATTTAAAAGGAAAAGGATAGAATTTACTCAGCTTGTTGTGTTGCTCTGATACCACTTGATAAGATCTTGGTCAAGATCACAAACCCAAAACCGGCACAACAAGGGAGTAGAAGGGATAAGCCTTGCACAACGAGCGTGAACTCAAGTTGCCAAGGGATGTGGAGCGTTAGGTCGCACAAAGGCTGCGGAAGACCTTTGATTTACCGGACTTGATGAACCAAGGATATGACGCACCAAGGTTCAACAAGGGTTTCCTAGACGGGCCCAAGGATATTACGCACCAAGGGAGGGCCTAGGAGAGAGTAGATATGACGCACTACTCGGTGATCGAAATTCTTAAGAGAGAAAATACTCTTTTTATTAAAATTTTCGATGAGAAGTACAAATGGCCAAGCCATCTATATATAGAGAAGGAAAAGGGAAAAGCTAGAAGGCTTGCATGTTCGGAACAAACTCCAAGAACATGCAAAGCCATGCAAGAGGGGAAGTAAAAGAGATAACTCCCAATTCCCATCTGCCAACTACTTTATTTAATGCAAAAGACAAGAAGGAAAAGATAAAAATGGGCCGGGCCAAAAATAATAAATTTAATCCAACAAAATGCTATGGGCCTTAAACAAAGGTTCATCTAAGATGTATATCCAAGCCTCATCAAAACCTTAGTGAGAAAAACCCAATGGGACAAAAACTCACCAAGGAAAAAGAGTACTAAGATATACAACTCTCCCCTTTATTTAACTCAGATAGCTTGGATTAAATTTACCATACCAGCTTAGGTGGGTGCAGTCATATCCATCCTTGATTCTGGTCGCATTTTGGTCCGGATGGTCTTCAGGTAACCTCCTGGAATATTCTCAAGCTTGCTGGTTTGGGACTTGTTCATGTGACCTAATGATCTCTGGACGTCCATAAGTCCAGCCTTGGTCAGGATCATATCACCATAGAAAACCTTTTGGGATAAAACCATGATGAATGAAAAATAGTATAGTTTCACGGTGCATAAATGTAGCTATGACCTTGGCTTGATTTGAACTTTGAAACAGACTCCTTTCCAAGTCTTCTCATTCATTAGTCCTTCATGACTTGATTTATTCTCTAGTGAATCATTTCTTTGTCATCTCCTTTGAGGATCTCCAGCCTTTGAGGCTCTCATCGTCTCATTTATCCTTAAACAAGAGATAAAGAAGAAAAGATTAAGTATTTCCATGAGGAATATCAAAGCTTATGAGGAATATCAAGGGTAAGATGCACAACAGTTTAAGAAATCTCTAGACAGAACTAGCAATTAAACATAAAGAGTGGTCTATTGGGTCTGAACTGAAAAACATATGTGCCTTTTTATCTTCAAACTCAAGTGCACACCACTTTCTTTAATCTCCAAAAGGAAGGACACTATTTGACACTAACACACATGCTTTGAGCTGATTCATCACCTTCCACCAGCTTGCCTCTCCACTTGAACTTCCACCATAGTCATCTTGTGTCTGCTTCCTCCAGTCAGCTTCTTCGGTCTGCCATGGCCAAGTCAGCCTGGTTAAACTAGGTTGGACTTGTCTTGTGGTCTCTGAAGCTTGATGGCCATTGGTTATAATATTAAGCATTGTGTTGTGCCTTCTTATAGTCTTCCTCTTGGAATCATCAACATTGGTTGAGCCATTTGTCTCCCCTCCGCAAGCTTGACTCGGAGAATAAGAGAATAGAGCCAAACTTGAAAGAATGAGCTCCAATGGTCACCAATGCTTTGGACCCCTGCCGTCTTGGCTTTATAGGTTGACCAAAGGTTTGGAACAAACACCATTTGCTTGTGCGCTAAGAATACATCACTTTCCACCCAATATAGGTGGCCATTGATTCCTGACTCCCAAGCAAAATATGCGCCAAACAAACAAACTTATCTTGTCTTCATGAGACAATCAAGCCAAAACACTAACCACCATCTTAGGCCTTTGAACCAGTTGAGTATATGCAGATTCTAAAACAAAAGATAGTGAGTGATGGAGAGTGTAAATAACCAAGAGTATAATGAAGAATAAGTAACCAGAGTATAAGTACCTAGAGAATGATGGAGAATAAGTAAACAAAGAATGATGGAGAATTAGTAACCATAGAATGATCTTCCCTTAAAGACTTTTGAATTCATCAAGATCACTTACCCTCACAAGAGTAATGTAAATCAATGTTCTCTTCCCTTAAGTGATTTTCAAGAGGAATTTTGGATTCATCAAGGCCCTAAATTCAATGTATAGTCCACCAAGGTTCACTTCCCTCTTCTTATAGAATGAATTGGATACTTTTGGATTCATCAAGATATTGATGATAATAATCAAAAGAGTAAAGTTTTCGTTGGTTCTCTTAATCCAATTTGCTTAAGAGTTCCTATGGACAGAGTTTTGCAGAAGTTTTAACAACCATGAGCATCAAAGAATCAACAAGAGTTTGGTGCTTTAATGGCTGAAACAACAACAGACCGTTGGAATGACTCATTGAAAGCCATCAGAATAACAAAACAGGAGGTATTTTCTGTGGTTTAAACAACAATGAAACTAATGGAGTACAATAGTTTATCCACCAGTCCAAGAGATGCTCCATTAAGAGAAAGCTATTATCCAATGGATAATATAAAAATGTTTTGAAAATTCTGGGAATGAACAATGTTACAACAATGGAGATTTGCAGAAAATTACATAAATTTGTAAAAGAAAATACGTAAAAGAATTCTCAAGCAATAAACTACTCTAACCTTTCATAACTCAGCACCACATTGTTTTGAGGATAATTTAATCTCAGAATTAGTATATAAGAATGATTTATTGCAAGAGTAAGAAATGATTTTGCTTGATTCAAAACATTGCTCTGATAGCATGGTAGAATTTGCGGAATCTGATTAAGAGTTTATGTAGAGTTTCTGGGTAGAATGAAGAACAAGAGAATAAAACTAAGAGAATAAGAGATTAGTAATTATAAGAGAATAAGAGAGTTTGTGAAAGATTAGTATATTTCCTTAGATCTTATGAACATACAATACTTATTTTTAGGCTAAAACATCACAAGACAAATGGGTAGAGCTATTAGTAACGTCTAGAACAGAGGAGAGTCTCCTCTGATAGTGACAGCATTCTTTTCCTCTTGCTACCAACATCTCTTTTACAAAATTTAAATTCGAGTAGTCGTCTCGGACCTCTGTCGTCCTAGATGCGTTTCGAGGTTACTCCATGATTTGTTTACTCTTTCTTATCTAGGACCTCAGTCATCTTTGATGCGTTCCAAGGTTGCTTCCTGCTCAATACCAGACGTGTATATGACGCCAGGCTGCCCCATTTTAACTAGACAACTTCAAAAACTTAAAGCTTAAGATCCCTCCATTTCAGGAAAAAAATGATCTAACCGCCTACTTAGAATGAGAGAGGAAGATCGAGCTCATCTTCAACTGCCAATATTATTCAGAGATCAACAAAGTCAATGTGGCTGTTACTGAGTTTTATGACTACGCCATTAGCTGGTGGGATCAAATGGTGATTTCCAGAAGGTGCAATGGCGAGTTTCGCATTGAAACAGGGCAAGAGTTGAAGTTGGTCATGCGCAAACGGTTGGTCTTAAACCACTTCCACCGCAACCTACACCAACAGTTAAGGCAACTGAATCAAGGTAGCTGCAGTGTGGAGGAGTATTTTCAAGAGATAGAGACAATGCTGATCCGTACTTATGTGACTGAAGATCGTGAAGCTACCATGTCTCGGTTCTTAGGTGGTCTCAACCGTGACATCCAAGACCGCTTTGAAATGCAACACTATGTGGAACTAGAAGAAATGTTGCATAAGGCAATTCTTATTGAACAACAACAAACCTTATATCCGATATACTTTTGGTGCAGGTGCCGTGAGTAGCAAGCCTTCATTCCAACGTGACTTCATAACGACTTGGCTAATGGAATCTAAGCCTTCTACTTCAAAGACCAAAACCAATCCTTTTGCCTCTAGACCAGACAAAGTAATGGCCGTGGAATGTCCCGCTAGATCGCGTGAAATTTGGTGTTATAAGTGTCAAGGCACTCGGCCACTATACAAATGAGTGTTCTAATAAAAAGTTAATGGTGGTCATGGATATTGGAGAAGTCCATACTGAGGACGAAGTGGAATTGGAGCCTAAATATGACTCGGCCTCCGATGAAGAAGTAGAGCTACCTGTTTCTGGTCAGCTAATGGTAGCAAGACGATCTCTATGTGTCCAATCTAAGACCGATGAACAGGAACAACGGGAGAATATATTTCATTCACGATGCCTTGTCATGGGCAAGGTATGTAGTTGATAAAAGATGGAGGTAGTTGTACTAACATGGCTGATGAAGAAAAGGAGCATCTGAAACCATATCTACTCCAATGGCGCAACGATTCTGGTGAGCTACGCATGACCAATAAGGTCAACTTAACTTTGGAAATTTGTAAGTATAAAGATGAAGTCTTGTATGACGTGTTGTCTATGGAAGCTGGTCACATCCTCCTTGGAAGATCGTGGCAATCAGAAAGATGTGTGGTCTATGATGGCTTCACCAATCGCCATTCTTTCACCTATAAGGGCCGCAAGATCACTCTCATGTGACTCAACATGAGGTACAGCTTGACCAATTACACTTGAAACAACATATGAGAAGCAAAGATAAGTCTAATGAGTGTGTGGAACCTAAGGGTAATACCAACTTTTTCAATAAGGCTGGTGAAGTGAAAAGGAATTTAAATGCTAAACAACCTATTATTATGATCGTTTATACGAATACTTGCCTTGCTACATCTAACCCATAACCGGTTCTACTGAGCAAAATGACTGATCTTTTGCAGGATTTCAAGGACATTTTTCCAGAAGAGTATCCTGATGGACTATCGCCTATACATGAAACTGAGCACCAGATTGACTTCATTCCAGGCGCAACCTTACCTAATCGGCCAGCCTATTGGACTAATTCAATGGAGACTAACGAGCTCCAACGTCCAGTGGAAGAGCTCATGAGAAAATGGTACATCCGTGAAATTCTAAGCCCATGTGCCATGCTTGTGCTCTTAGTTCAAAAGAAAGAAGGTAATGCAGAATGTACGTTGATTGTAGAGCAATCAACAATATAACGGTAAAGCATCATCATCCAATCCCTAGATGAGACAATATGTTAGATGAGCTTTATGGTGCATGCATGTTTTCCAAAATAGATCTTAGAAGTGGCTATCACCAAATAAAAATGTATGAAGGAGATGAGTGGAAGACAGCATTTAAAACTAAGCATGGTTTATATGAATGGGTTGTGATACTATTTGGTTTAACAAACGCATCTAACACGTTTATAATAGGTTGTTGTTTATTTCGATGACATCCTGATTTATAGTAAAAACCTAAATGAGGATGTTAAACATGTTCTGGCTGTCTTAGAGGTCCTTAGGAAAGAATGGTTGTTTGCTTACCTTGATAAGTGCACCTTTTGTATGGATAATGTGATTTTTCTAGGCTTTGTTGTCAGTGCTGATGGAGTACTTGTTGATGAAAAAAGGTTAAGGCGATTCATGATTGGCCTGTGCCCAAGACCGTCTGTGAATTTTGTAGCTTCCATGGTCTAACCTTGATAAGTGCCTTTAACTGAAGTCATCAAGAAAGAAGTAGGCTTCAATGGGAACATGCTCAAGAATAAGCGTTTCAAACTCTTAAGGATAAGCTTACTCACGCACCCTTACTTTTTTTGCCTAATTTTGCTAATACGTTTGAGATAGAATGTGATGCATCAGGTATATAGATTGATGCAGTACTGATGCTGGAACGAAGACCGATTGCTTGTTTCAGTGAAAAACTTTGTGGTACGACCTTGAACTATCCAACATATGATAATGATTTTTATACACACGGACCACTAGTTGTTGAAGGATCTGAAATGCCAGCATAAACTGAACAAGCGTTATGCCAAATGGGTGGAATTCATCGAAACCTTCCCATGCGTGATAAAATACAAACAAAGTAAAGCTAATGTTGTTGTCGATGCATTTTTGCAAAGTTATGCGCTGCTTTCTACTTTGGAAGTAAATTTAATGGGTTTTGATCATATTAAAGGCTTATTCTAAGCTGACCCAGACTATGGAGCGATCTATAAGTCTTGTGCTAAAGCTCCTGTAGGTCATTACTTTCTACAAGACGGTTTCCTCCTCTACGAGAACAGATTGTGTGTGTCGAATTGTTCTTTGCTTGAAATTTTTCATTAGGTAAGCTCATACCGGTGGGCTTATGAGACATTTTCGAATTACAAAAATGATGGCAATCATCCGAAAAAACTTCTACTGGCCGCACATGAGAAGACACGTAGAGCGTATATGCAATCATTGTGTCACGTGCAAAATGGCAGCCATTATATTCAAACATGAAAAGACACGTAGAGCGTAGAGCGCACATGAAAAGTCCACGACTCAGCCCCATGGTTTGTATCACCCTTTACTGATTCCTATGCATCCATGGATTGACCTGTCTATGAATTTCGTATTAGGACTGCCTAGGACTCTAACTGGTAAAGACTCAACTTTTGTTGTTGTAGACTGTTTCTCAAAAATGTTGTGTTTCATAGCATGTAGTAAGACGGACGATACATTACACATTGCTAACTTGTTTTTTAAAGAGATTGTTCGTTTGCATGACATGCCTAGATCAGTCGTGTCTGATAACCATGCTCATCCGGACCAATGTAGACTAATAATTGGATAACTGGTCCATTTGTGCTTCTTTCCCTTCTTTTGGTTTATTCCTTTGGTTTTTTCCAATGAAGATTTTTAATGAGGTCTTTGTGTCCACTTCCATAGACCCATTATCTTCTCCAGGTTCTGCCCATTTTATCTCAGTCTTTCTTCGTAATTAATTTATGTTTGACTGCTTTGTTTTTGGAGTGGTCAAAGGCTGCTTCATGCTCACACATGCTATTGGGAATTAAGCCAATCCTACATGGCTTTGACCACTCTGGACCACCACCTTTCTTTCTCTATAAAACTCGGCCTTTGGCAATTCTTGTACTCTTTATCGAATTTTAAGAGCTTCTTTGCTTTCTAAAATTTTGATCAAGATAGTGTGTTATATTTCCCCTTGGCGAGTAATATCCTAGGCTAGTTTGAGAGATCCTTGTACTTTTTTGGTGTGTCATATCCAGAAGATCATAAGCAGGTATATCATAGGTTATCTGCAGCCTTTGTGTGTTCCAATTGATTTACCATTTATCTATCAATACAACCGTATACAAATCGTCCATCAAATCATCCATTAATCCGATTCATTCCATTCATTCAATCAAGAACTTCTGCTAACCTCACCCTGTTATGTGATCTTGGGTTGTGTTCCTTATGTGGATCACATCAGTTAGTCATTTGTTCTCACCCAACAAAATTTGATGTTTAGGCAAATCGTGAAAATATTGAACCTGTTGAATAATGCTTTTCTCAAATTCTAGGTTCAAACGTGACAGTGGATCGGTCTTAACTTGATGTTTGAGTTCGAGACTTGCTATTAATGGTTTCTTTAATAATTGTGTGGTTCATAATCTCTGAATTCCTGCAAACTTATTTTTGACCTAATGCTTTTTTATTTTCTTTACAATCTGTTAATTGCTATTCTGTTTGTTACTTTGCATTCACAATTTCACATCTTTATCTTAACTTAATTTCATTATTAAATAAGCATAGTGTGACGTTGGTCCTCTGGAAATCAAAATCTTTCTACACTATTTTGTATGTTGTGCAGTTACAATAGAAAATATAAATCTAAAACCAGTTTATCATGTATATGGCACCGTTGTCATGGACCAACTCATTACCTTTAATTTTTGGATTAAAATTTAGTTTAAGATTTATTAACTTGTTCTATCTTTCTTCTTTTGTTTGTGTTTTAGCTATACGATCACAAACAGTCAAGACTCTAAAAATCTCACAGCTTTAAGCATCCAAGAGCTTGCAAGGTCAGAACGACAAACTAGGTAAATTATGTGAGGAAACTTGACACTCAGCTCCATATGGTACAATTCATAATTTGTCTATTCAAGTAGGGGATTTTCTGTTCCATACTGAATTTCAGGTTGCGGAAATGAACAAGTATTACGAAATACCTTTGATTTTGGAAGACCATTTGTGGCTATAATGGGTGACATCATCAATATGCCTAGTAAGAGAGTATTTTTCTCTAACATCAACAAAAAGTGTATACAAAGCTATCCCCACTAGAAGAGTAATCACACATGCCTTTCCATTTCAGTAGTTGATAGAGAGAAGCTAATAGTCAATTCTGAAAAAGGAATTGGTGATAAGAGTGAGATCAAAAAAGTCTTGGATGGAGATCATCGTATTATTATAAAAAAAAACTTATGGATAGCTAACGGTGAATGGAAAACTCATGAGAAAAAGGACCAAAGGTGGTCCTACGATTACTTTGATCCCTCAAGGATGTGATGGAGACACAGTAAAATATAAGCTGGAGGGCAAAGGTACCTTAAGAGTTGTAAGAGAAGGCAATAGATGTTATGAATGGCACGCAGAAAAGATGATGGACTTGAAGATTTCTAATTTTGGAGCTTGATTTGGAACAAGATCTCATGCTCAGCCTAACTAATACATGGCACCGAAGTTAAGTTAGTGATATCCACCAAGCATTTTATGGGAGGCAACCCGCTGGTACACGTACATACTTCTATTTGGATTTCATTTAATTTTGATATTTGATTTTGGTTTTCACTCAGTTAAGAAAAAAGGGTGCTTGAATTCGATGAACTTCAAATACTGCTGGAGTACCCTCCCCATTTTTAGAAGCACCATATCACGGGTTTATTCTTAAGGGATAAATATGTATGTATCTAGTCTTGTTTTGTCTCGACAAACAGATTAGGCAGCCTAACTCTCAAGAACACTTAAGAAGAATGAGAAAACAAGGAGTGACTTTCAGTATCTCTTGTATTGATAAGAATGTTATATGATTACAAACAATGGATTTCATCCTTATTTATACAAAAACACTTTCAAAATAGATTGTGGTGATTAATCTAATCCAGTGGCTATAACAAAGATACCCATAAATAAGGCGGATGTTCAGGGGTCAAGGGCGGATGTTTAGGGATCAAGGGCAGATCCTTGGAGATCAAAGGCGGATTCTTAGAGATCAAAGGCAGATCTTAAGAATCTTGGTAGAATTCCCATTAATTTTGACTTGTTGAGGAAGACTTTACATACTTAACTATTTGGGAAGAATCTTCTAAATAGTAGGTTGGGACTATCCGCTCTTTGTGCAGCCCAAGGACGCCCTAGACGTCCGGCCCGTGACATTCTCCCCCACCTAATTTGGCAACGCCCTCGTTGCTGTGAACGCTTTAAGCTGCTCTTTGAACTCCTACAAGTTCACTTAGGCTCCCATGAGGCCTCTGATTCGGGTAGTCATTTCTATTTGATAAGGATGTGTGCTTGTCTAGGAATCCTACGCTTCCGAACTACCTTTGTGAAAGATTATGAGATTCAGAGATTTGAAGATTTAGAGAGACAGATTAGAGAGAAAAATGAGAATGATTATTATTGAGAAAATTAGAAAAATGAATTTTTTACATACAAAGGAAGAGAATGATAGCTATTTATACTAATCTAGTCTAGGCTTGTTTGAATACTAGGATATCCTAATACATGTTTTGGCTACAAGGATAAAATATTATTAAACACAAACAAGCCAAAAACACTCCCTTAGTCTACACGGGTTTAACCTTAGAGTCTAAGGCCATATTTCTTCATTTCTTCATTTTGTCTTCATCATTCTTCTTCATTCCAACACTCCCCCTCAAGCTTAAGTCATGGAAAATTCCTAAGCTTGCAACAATGAATCATTACATCATTAAAAATCTAAAGAAGGAAAACTTAATTGGGACAAAACCTTTTCTATGGAAAAAGAGTATAACACTTCATGATCAGGATCAGTGTTGTGAAATGGACATGATACCAAGCCTAGGATAGATAGAGCCGCCAGTCTTCAGTGTTGTAGCTTTGGTGAACATATCAGCTAGTTGATCTTCACTCATTGTGTAGCAAGGTAAGATGGTTCCTTTTCCAATAGCTTCTCTAACCTTATGGCAATCTACCTCAATATGCTTGGTTCTTTCAAGAATGATAGAGATTTATTTATCTCCACGAGTTTCACTTGAGGTTACTAAGAAGTACCATCAAGAGTTTACCCGAATTAGTGACTGCAAGTGCACAGTTATGCCTCTTGTAGTATAAACGGGATCTATCCTCGGGGAAGGTTTATAACACTATAGATTATAGGAATTCTATTCTAAGCTAAGAGATTCAAAGTTCGATGGTGATTGAAACGGTAGAAATTTTAACTAAATTAGAACAAAGTAATTAAGACGACGAATGAATTGAATTAAGAAAGTATTAATTGGGGAAACAATCCAACCATGAATTAGACATTAGAATGAATAAGGATGCGATCGAGATATCAATTCAAATCATGGATGTGTAATTTTCATTTCGAGACAATGAGACTATGAACAGGTTAATACATTCCCATGTAAAAACCCCTATGCTTAGAACTAGATTTGATCAATTCCCATTGCAAATCCTAAAACTAAACAAGCATTAAGATTTTTCATCAAATTCTCTAGACAACTACTTCTGCAGGCTAGAATTATAAGATTCACTAATCAGATTATCCTATGAATTCACTATCTCTTTCCCAAGGTGTGAATTCGATAAACCCTAGATTGACTCTTCCAAGATCAACCTAGCATTAAACATACCTAATAGTGATGAATTACACAATCCTTGACCTAAATATCATCTCATGATCTCATTTCCCCTAATCATCTATCCTATCCATGATTGAATCTAAGAATCTACTCAGACATAACAGAAATTGCAGGAAAAACAATAAAAAGTGAAGAAAACATAATTGAATTGCAGAGATTGAATAATACAAAAATTCTTAAGAAAATAAAACTGTAATTATCTTACTAAACACCATAGATTGTTGAAGAAATGACTAGGGTTCTCTGTCACTTTTTCTCTCTGGAGGCTGAATAAAAACATGATCCCTAGGTTTTCCTTCAACAACCTATTTATAGGTTCCAAAAACCTGATTTATTAAACTAAAACGACATTAAAAAAAATGAATTATTCATGCGGATCGATCGAACGGGCGAAGGGATCGATCGATCCTTTAATCCGTTGTAGACATTTTGGGCTAGTAGATCGATCGATCTTGACGGGTATCGATCGATCTAAACTTCCTCGGTCGTTCTTCTCTTCTTCTGGTCGGTCTTGAAGGTTCACGTAATCATGATCACATAAACGATCGATCGATCTTTGCAAACTGAGATCGATCGATCTCTTCACATCAAGAGGTGTATAGGTTCGATCATCATTTGAGTCCATTTATCCTATTGACACGTTCTGATCATTCTCGCATCGTTGTATAGCCACCTGTGACTTCATAAACTCCGGAAACGCTCCTAACTTGCTTTGTAACCTCTGAAAAACAAAAAATGGAAAAAATCATAGAGTTCTAATGCATATTAACCTAAATGTGTCCTAAAATGTGAAATCTAACAGTTAATTCATGCAAGTTATGTACATAACGATCTATTAAAACTACCAAAATGTGGGTTTATCAACTCCCCCAGACTTGTCTTTTTGCTTGTCCTCAAGCAAATGACTAGAATAGGAAAGATAATAAACCTACTGGAGCTCAGAGCCAAGCCACATTGGTCAAATATCTTGTTCAACATCAAATTTAATAGTTCTCGAATGCAAAGTGTGCAAGATTACTTAAAAATTTTAGCCGTGCCCATCACAAATCATCTCAGATTAGACTCAATCTACACAATGCATTCAGATCAACCAACTCTTTTAATATTCATTAAACTTGAAACTCGTGAATCATGCTAGACACTTTCAATGAACTCATTTGGCTAAGGGTAAGGTCAAGAGATGAAAATGATCTCTTCTTCCATAGGTTTTGGAAGCTAAATGTAGGGATCTCTCAAAAAAATGGAATGAACTTTAGAAGAATGCTAAAGGTAAGCTCCAATAGATGCATACAAGACTAGATTCTCATATACCCGAAATATACTACTTATTGAATATATATACCCAAGCAAATATTATTCCCCAAAATGATCCTAATACTACACTTAGAAAGGCATCACTAACTTTAATATTGTCCTTAAGATCAATCATAAAATCTTCATTTAACTTTTCTTTCAAGGAGAGGTGTTAATTCTAATCTGTCTAGCGGGTTTGAGTTCTCTTTTAGCTGGTTCTTTCCTTCTTTTTTTTTACTTGTTTTGCAAGAACCTTTTTCTACTCCAGAAATTTTGTCACTTTTTCCACTACCCTTTACTATACTTTTGCCTCTTTAATTTTCTTGCATCCCTTTCTCTCCTGAAGTTTTTATTCCCATAGTTTTTTCTATTTCAAAACCCTTTGGTTACCCATTCCTTTTTTCTTTTTAAGTATCCGCCTAATCCTACTTAGTTCAAAAAGTGTGAACCAAAAACACATGAAAAGCTAGTCCTGTCGGTTCCTATCTAACACGTTCTACCAAGTTCATTCCGAAAAAGGCCTAAAGCACTCACTAAAAGACAAAGTGGTTTGAACAAACGTTAGGCTTAATGTAGGATAGTCTACTCGGATCACAAAGAGTGGTAAAAAGGTAAAAGAAATCCAAGTATGTATAGGTAAAATCCATGAGTTCAAATCCAGTAATCTAACCTGATAATTCTGAATCCAAATTATATTCCAATTGATAAGAGATGGCATCAAATCAAGCATGCTTCAACTAAGAGTAATCTAAAGGCGAAAATTCTAGGCATGGATCGATCTCATGTTTCAACAAGCAATAGATTATATTAAGGCAATTTCATCATGGTTCCTTATACTCTTGCAATGCAAAACTAAATGAATGATAAAAAATAAGTCATAAAAACAAAAGTGAATGCAAACACAAATATCCTCCCCCAGACTTATTTTACACTCTCCCGGTATAAAAATAAAACTAAAGGAATATACAAAACAAAGTAAAAATGGTAGCAAATACAAAGGAAAGCAAAAGAAAGAAATATTACTAAATCAATGGTCCTCCGGGCTTCTCTGTAGCGGTAGTTCTGATACCGCAAATCTCTCTGTATCTCCGCATCGTAGTGTGCGGGATCACCTCCGTCCTCCAGTGTTGGCCATCAACCGGATAAAACAGTGTGTTATCCGGACGAGGCCACGGGAATGATGTCGTCGCAGGGACCTCGGGGTCAGGCTGCTGCGATGAAATGGAAGTGGTGGTTTTTCCCCGTCTTTTCCGCGTCTGATCACCTCGAGCCATATCTGCACAAATTGAAACCAAATTATGTTAATATGCGATTGAGCTGATTGAAAATAGCATGCGATCGATCGTGCTCGACAAAGATTGAGCGATCCTAATGACGACCGATCGATCTCAAAAAGGATCGACCGATCCGTATGCGTTACGGTAAAATGCAAAGCATCTCGAACGATCGATCCAAATTTTGATCGGTCGTTCCTAATCTGTTACGGGTTTTTAACATGTAGGCTTTATAGAGCACGATCGATCGATCCAAAAAACAGGGATCGAGCGATCGCCAACCCTATTTCGAACTAAAATCCCTAATTTCGCTAAATCTTACCAAATCTCCTAAATCATGCACAGGTCATGTTCCAAAACAACCTAACAAACCTCTATTCAACTCCTATTTCTCCTAAAACACTCTAAGTTTCTCAATTTTGCCGAATATTTCTTATTTTTACCGAATTGAAAAAGTAGAGATTTAGAGTTGTACCTTTGCAGATCGATTAGAATGTTTACAGAATCAGGTAGAGCTCGAAAATTCGATCGGATTAGACCTAAAAACCACTCAAATCGATGTTGAATCGAAGGATTTATGAAAGAATTAAAAATTGAAGGTGTGAGGGTAATTTTTCGCAAGATAAGATTAAGTTTTAGGGTTTTGATCCGTTTTGATCGTGTTTTGGGTTTATAAAGTTGTATTTCAGTTTAATTTAAGTGAAATCAAAACCCGGTTTACTTACCTGGATCCTTTTAACGATCGATCGATCGCGGATCTTTACGACTTTGATTCGATCCATCGGTTGATCGATCGGTCTCCTTTCGGCAAGTCGATCTTGGCTGGTTACGGGATTTCCTATGTTTTAAGAGATCGATCGATCCCAGAAGTGATCGGTCAATCTGTTTTCTCGGACAAAATTTTCCTTCTTATCGATCGATCGTTCCATACGGATATGATCGATCCATGATTGTGCCGCAAAATCCAGCCTCTTTGGATCGATCGATCGGTTGCTGAAGATCGATCGATCTTGAAGTTGTGGTTATACCTGCAAAACTAAAAACTAAGTTAGTAGAGCTAAATCTTAAATAACTAAAGTAGAAATATGTACAATAAGAAACGTGGGTTGCCACCCAAGAGCGCTTGTTTAACGTCACTAAGCTTGACGACGTGACGTTTGAGTTTATGCAGTGGGAGGTTCCGAGAGAGAAACTTGTAGGTTCTCGCTCTTTGAATTCTCGTCTCAGGTTTCTTTTATCATGGAAGGCTTTGGTCTTCTATTTGTAGATTTTGGAGCTCTGATATGCTGCCTGTCTTGTTTCCTCAAGTTCTTCCAAGTCAATCAGGCATTGTTTCGAAGATGTCTTGATGTCGAAGTTAAGCAGCTAGATAGCCCATAATGCCTTGTACTATAATTCTACTGGGAGGTGACAACTCTTTGCATACAGCAGGTTGAATGGAGTGGTGCCAATGGGGGTTTTGTAGGCAGTTCTATATGCCCAAAGAGCATCATCAAGCTTACTTGCCCAATCCTTCCTTGATTTGCCGACAGTCTTCTCAAGGATTTCTTTGATTTGCCTGTTCGAAACCTCCACTTGCCCAGATGTCTAAGGGTGATAGGGTGTAGCCACTTTATGCTTGACTCCATATTTTTTCAGCTGATTCTCAAAAATCTTGTTGATGAAGTGACTGCCTCCATCACTGATCACAACTATTGGGACTCCAAATCGAGGAAATATTATGCTCTTGAATAACTTGATAACTACCTTCGCGTCATTGGTAGGACTTGCAACAGATTCTACCCACTTGGAGACATAATCCACTGCCACTAAGATGTATTTGTTGTTGTAGGAAGATGGGAATGGTCCCATGAAGTCAATCCCCCACACATCAAATATCTCAACCTCAAGAATGGGATTCTGTGGCATCTCATTTCTCCTGCTCATGTTGCCTTTTCGCTGACATGCATTACACTTAGTAATATGGTCATAAGCATCTTTAAACATCGTAGGCCACCAAAAACCAGCCTACAGTATCTTTTTGACAGTCTTGAAAGTAGTAAAATATCACCATATTCAGAACCATGACAATGTGTCAAGATTCCTGCAACTTCTTCCTCAGGAATACATCTTCGAAAAAGATGGTCCTTGCACTGCTTATAGAGGTATGGTTCATCCCAGTAGTATTATTGGATATCTCGGAAGAATTTCTTCTTGTTGTAGCCTTGGAGTTCTGGAGGTGGGTTCCGCATGACAGGTAGTTCACAAAGTCTGCATACCAAGGAAGACTCTGCTCAACGGCATTGGTCTCTAAGAGGTTATCTAACTCGCTGTCTACAATCTGAAGCATCTGAATTGTATGAATCTGCTATTCAGGTAACGAGTCATTATTAGGCAGAATCTCTGGAATCCTCATTCTAGACAGATGATCAGCAACTCCATTTTCTATCCCTTTCTTGACATTGATTTCCAAGTTAAACTCCTGTAGAAGTAATATCCATCTCAATAGTCTCGGTTTTGCATCCTTTTTAGCTAGTAGGTGTCTCAGTGCTGCATGATCTGTGTGTACTATCTCTTTAGAACCAACCAGATATGTTCCAAACTTCTCAAATGCGTACACAATCGCTAGTAGCTCCTTCTCGGTTGTAGCATACTTCGTTTGTGCATCGTCTAATGTCCTGCTGGCGTAATAGATAACATTCACCTTTTTATCTTTCTTTTGTCCCAAGACTGCGCCCACAACATAGTCGCTTGCATCACACATCACCTCAAAGGGGAGATCCCAGTCTGGTGGCTGTACTGTTTGAAATAGGATAAATGATTCCTGCACCTAGTAATTTCAAAATTTCCTTTTTTACTACCTCCTGTAAGTTGGGTTTCAGTCTCCTCTGATGTTCTATTGATGACTTAGAGTCATCTTCTAAATATATTCTATGCATGCATAATGATGGAGAAATTCCTTTGATGTCTCCTAAAGAGTAACCTAAGGCTTTCGTATACTTTTTCAGCTCATGCAATAACATAGACGTTTCATCATCAGACAGAGAGGCACTAAAAATCACCGGGTAAGTAGAGCTTATTCCAAGAAAAGCATACCTTAGCCCTAGTGATAATGGTTTGAGTTCCAGCTTTGGTGCATTCTCCTCACCCCAATCGTCTTTACTGCTAGTCTTACCATTGCTAGCTTCTGGAACTTCCAACTTTGATTTAATCTCTCCTTTCAGTGGCTTATGAGAGTCCAGGATCCGCTCATACTGCTCCATTTCCTCATTGATCTTTATTGAATTCGCAGACTCCTTGGTAAGAGGTAATTGAAGAGAGTCTTCAACAGCTAACTCCTCCAGATACTCTTCAACCATGTCCTCCAGCATCTCAATGTAAAAGACCTTTTTCTCTATTGTAGGCTTCTTCATGACCTCCAGTATGTCAAACTTTAATACTGAGGATCCCAAGTTCATGTCGATAATCTCTTTCTTCACATCAATAATAGCTCCAGCTATGGCTAGGAATGGACGCCCAAGGATGATTGGGTCTGTAGGTTCGTCATCCATTTCTAATACTACAAAATCAGTTGGAATTATGCAGTCTCCTACCTTCAGAGTTAAGACTTCTAGAATACTAATAGGATACCGGATGGACCTGTCTGCCAACACCAGTGATATTTTAGTTTTCTTAAAGTCTGTCAGCCCTAATTTCTTTAAAACAGTCAGTGGCATAAGACTGACACTCGCTCCCAAATTAACCAGACATTTCTCAAAGCTTAGAGGTCCAATAGAGCAAGGCAATGTGAAACTTCCTGGATCCTTGAGCTTCCTAGGCAGATTGTTCTGGATTATTGTACTGCATTCATGATTTATTTATACTATAGCTTCTTCCAGTGCCTTCTTCTTAGTCACTATGTCTTTAAGTAGCTTGTTATAGATTGGACAGTCTAGAACAAGGTCCATGAGAGACATTGTGACTTGAACTGTTCCCAGCAGCTTCTTAAACTTCTCGAACTGCTTGTCAAGGATCTGTTTCTTAAACCTACCAGGAAATAGAAGTTTTGGCTCATAAGATGGGAGCACAAAATCAGCTGTCTCCCCTGTAGCTTTGCTTCTGTCAGCTTTAACATTCACATCGATGCTTTTTTCTGCAGGAGAATCTTCTTCAACCTCTTCACCAGTTATCTCCTCTGCTGCTGTCTCAGTAGGTATGTTATCCAATCCTGATTTCTTCCCTGTTCCTCCTTCACTTGGCAATTCCTTTCCACTTCTCAATGTTATGGCCTTGCAGTACTCCTTAGGATTAAGTTCAGGATGTCCAGGTAGAACTCCTTTTCCATTGCTTCTTGAGGATGAAGCCACCTGAGCAATCTGATTTTCCAGCCCTTTCACATGAGTCGCAAGTCCTCCAAACTTGGAGTTTAGATCATTGTAACATGCCTTCATCTCAGAAATCTCTTTCTTTGTTCCTCCTTGTCCTTCTAGCAGCTGCTTTAGCATATTCTTCACTTCATCATCATGAAGGGGTTGATTTGAGTTGTTTCCCCTCTGCTGGAAGTTGCCAAATTGTGGTCTTGGCACATAGCTGCTGTTTGAAGGGACTTGATTGCCAAAGTTTGAGTACCCTCTGGGTTGGTTGCTTGCCTGCCCTTGATAACTCCCTTGGTTGTTGTAGTTGTTCCTCTGGAAGTTTTCTTGACCTTGTTGGTTGAAAGGTCTAGGCTGGAAGCTAATTTTTCCTTACTGGTTCGGTTGTTTAGACTGATAGCCCTGACTTTGACTCTGGTATCCCTGTCCTTGCTGCTTCAGTATCGATGGGTAAACTTGATCTTGCGGGTTCTCTACATTCTGGCTTCTGTAGGACAGGTTATTGTTGTAAGGTCTGTGGCCTCCCTGGTTTCCTACATAGCTAACTTCTTCAGGATTCCCTTCGAATGCTTCCAATGTGGAGTCTTGATAGTCTGGTTGGTATGCATCTTGTTGATCCACAAAGTGGACTTGTCTCTGGTTCAAATTCAGCACTTTATCCAATATATCAAGCTTTTCGTTAATCACTTTAAGCTTCTGGTCCTCCAGCTTCACTCCTCTTGATGACCTGTCATAGTCCTCACTGTAGCATTGGTTTCTTTGGGCCAGGTTTTCAATCATCTGCTCTCCTTGATCCACATCCAGATTAGCGAAACTTCCATAGCTCGCTGTGTCAAGAGCTATTCTGAACTTCTCATGAATCCCTCCATGAAAGATTCCCAGCAGTGCATCTTTTGCCACTCCATGATGAGGGCATGCTCTGGTGTACCCTTTCAGTCTATCCCAAGCTTCATAGAATGACTCATTTGGTTCCTGTCTGAAGGTAGTGATATCATTCCTGATTTTGGCTGTCTTTTGCTTGGGAAATAACTTGTTAGTAAATTTTTTCTTGTACAAAGCCCATGTGGAGACCAGCTCTAGAGACACATTGTGTTCCCACTGAGCAGCTCTGTCTCCCAAAGAGAATGGGAATAGCATCATCTTGATTGCGTCTTGAGGGATACCATTGATCTTGACTGTCCTGCAGAGCCTCTCAAAATCATCTAGATGATGAAGTGGGTTGTTACTGGGTAGACCATAGAACTTGGAGCCTTGCACCATGTTGATTAAACTCGTCTTGAGTTCATAATTGTTGTTAACAACAGTTGGTGTAGGGATGCCAAAGCTGATGGTCCTTTCACCGGGTTCGTCGAATGCTCCAATGCGCTTGCAAGGAGCCCTTACGTCAACTTGTGGAATAGGCAATGCACCAATCCCAAGCCCTTGGTGTTCTTCTTGTTGGAAATGGTGAGCTTCTCCTCTGTGATCTTCCATGTTCGGATTTAGAAATTGTTCCAGTCTTTCTCTTATAGTTCTCAAACGATTTCCTCTCTCAAAGTGTCCTATCTCGTGAATCAGTGGTTGCAAGTTTTGTTGTCCTTTGCTCCTCAAATTCATGAACCTGCAAAACAGAAAGATTCTTGAGTCTAAGTCAGTGACAAGAGGAAAGTAACAAATGTAACAAACTTAGTCTTAGATGACTTCTTAAATCTATTGGCTAAATTGCTTCCCCGGCAACGGCGCCAAAAACTTGATAGAGATTTATTTATCTCCACGAGTTTCACTTAGGTTACTAAGAAGTACCCTCAAGAGTTTATCCGAATTAATGACTGCAAGTGCACAGTTATACCTCTTGTATTATAAACGGGATCGATCCTCAGGGAATGTTTATAACATAATAGATTATAGGAATTCTATTCTAAGCTAAGAGATTCAAAGTTCGATGGTGATTGAAACGGTATATATTTTAACTAAATTAGAACAAAGTAATTAAGACGACGAATGAATTGAATTAAGAAAGTATTAATCAATCCAACCATAAATTAGACATTAGAATGAATAAGGATGCGATCGAGATATCAATTCAAATCATGGATGTGTAATTTTCATTTCCAGACAATGAGACTATGAACAGGTTAATACATTCCCATGTAAAAACCCCTATGCTTAGAACTATATTTGATCAATTCCCATTGCAAATCCTAAAACTAAACAAGCATTAAGATTCATCTCAATTTTCATCAAATTCTCTAGAAAACTACTTTAGCAGGCTAGAATTATAAGATTCACTAATCAGATTATCCTATGAATTCACTATCCCTTTTCCAAGGTGTGAATTCGTTAAACCATATATTGACTCTTCCAAGATCAACCTAGCATTAAACATATCTAATAGTTACACAATCCTAGACCTAAATATAATCTCATGATCTCAGTTCCCCAAATCATCTATCCTATCCATGGTTGAATCTAAGAATCTACTCAAACATTACAGAAATTGCAGGGAAAACAATAAAAAGTGAAGAAAACATAATTGAATTGCAGAGATTGAATAATACAAAAATTCTTAAGAAAATAAAACTGTAATTATCTTATTAAACACCATAGATTGTTGAAGAAATGACTAGGGTTCTCTGTCACTTTTTCTCTATGGAGGCTGAATAAAAACATGATCCCTAGGTTTTCCTTCAACAACCTATTTATAGGTTCCAAAAACCTGATTTATTAAACTAAAACAACATTAAAAAAATTAATTATTCACGCGGATCGATCGATCGGGCGAAGGGATCGATCGATCCTTTAATCCGTTGTAGACATTTTGGACTGGTAAATCGATCGATCTTGACGGGTATCGATCGATCTAAACTTGCTCAGTCGTTCTTCTGTTCTTCTGGTCGGTCTTGAAGATTCACGCAATCATGATCATATAAACGATCGATCAATCTTTGCAAACTGAGATCGATCGATCTCTTCACATCAACAGGTGTATAGGTTCGATCATCATTTGAGTCCATTCATCCTATTGACACGTTCTGATCATTCTCGCATCGTTGTATTAGCCACCTGTGACTTCATAAACTCCGAAAACGCTCCTAACTTGCTTTGTAACCTCTGAAAAACAAAAAGTGGAAAACATCCTAGAGTTCTAATGCATACGAACCTAAATGTGTCCTAAAATGTGAAATCAAACAGTGAATTCAAGCAAGTTATGTACATAACGATCTATTAAAACTACCAAAATGTGGGTTTATCAATGAAACACAGAGTTAGAAGCAATGTGTATAGCTATTTGATTGTCACAATGGACAGTGATAGGAGACTTCAAGCTCACGCCAAGTATGTCAAGGAGGAGTTGCTTCAGCCAAATGCCTTGTGTATTTAGCTTCTGCACTAAAACAAGATACAACATTCTGCTTCTTGGTCTTCCAAGTCACAAGATTACCTCCTATGAAGGTGCAGTAGCCGGTTGTGCTTCTCCTATCTTCTCTATCTCCTGCCCAATCTGCATCACGATAACCTATTACTTCTGTGTTTCCATTACAACTCATCCATATACCTTGTTCTATAGTGCCGATCAAGTATCTCAAGATTTGCATCATGTCCCAATGCCTTTTCTTTGGGCTTTGCATATGTTGACACACCTCATTCACAGCAAAACATAAGTCAGGTCTAGTGATGGTTAAGTATATGAGCTTACCAAAAAAGTTTCTATACAGCTTGCATCATGGAATTTTTCATTTCCTAGCTCCTTCTCAGGTTCTATCTTGTAGCCTTCTTCTACGGGTGTCTTAGCTGGTTTAGTTTCCATCATGCCTGTAGAGGTTAGTTTAATCCACAATATATTTCCTCTGAGATAAGAAGAGACCTTCCTTGAACCTACACAGTTTAATTTCTAAGAAGTAGTTAAGTTCACCTAGATCCTTAATATCAAAGCCACTTTTTAAATAAGCTATAGTAGAATCAATGCCTATTTTCTCCCTGATATGATTATGTCATCCACATAAATGAGTATAAGCACAATACCTTCCTTACTCTGAAGTGTAAAGAGAGTGTGTTCAACTTCTGACATTCTGAAGCCTTTTTCCCTTAAGGTCACATTCAGCTTATGGTACCAAGCTCTTGGGGATTTTTTTAAGCCATAGATAGCCTTTCTTAACCTCAGTGTATTGTCGCCACCTATTTGATCTTATAGACCTGGTGGTAGTGTCATGTACACTTCCTCTTCTAGCTCACCTTGTAAGAATGCATTATTAACATCCATTTACCATAATTCCCAATCAAGGTTAGCAGTAAGAGATATAACAACATTAACAGAGTGTAATTTATCTACAGGAGCAAAAGTATCCCTATAATCTTCACCATAAGTCTGTGTGAATCCTCTAGCCACCAACCTAGCTTTATACCTATCTATCTCACCATTACTTTTATACTTAATGGTAAAAATCCATTTAGAACTTACAGCATTTTTTTCCTTTAGATAGAGTGGCTGGCGCATAGGTTTGATTCTTCTCCATAGCTTGTCTTTCAGCTTGAATAGCTTCTCTCTACTCCTTTATCTTCATTGCTTCCTCATAGCTTCTTGGAATATGTTCTTTATCAATATTAAGGGTAAATGCAACATGAGTCTCAGGTATATGAACTAAATTACATACTCCCTGATCATGATGAACTACTGCATTGTTGTTGTAGTAGAAGTTAGGTGCAAATTTTTCCTTGTACTTCGTCTAAGTGCCACTGGTTGTTCTTCACGGACTGTAGGTTCTTCTATTTCTAAAGCTTGCATAAGATTGGGTTGTTCCCTTGGTCTTTTGGAGGATGAAACTAGAATGGTGTCCTTCCTTCTGAATCATCTTGAGCATGTGTAGATGATTCTCCCCCCGCCATGATCAAGAGGATGAAGTTCAAGTAGACTGGAAGAAGCTGAAGCTGGTCCTTGCCGAGGATAGGGAGATGGTTCGTGCCTGGTTTTGCGCGATTCATGTTGAGCTAGTCCTGGTTCGTGCCGAGCCAAAGCAGGAGCGGAAGGATCTGGCACTTGAGGAGGAGGAGCTGGGAAAGGTGCTTTATGAGCCAATGTTTTCTAAGATCCGCTTTAGGTTCTCAACTTTGTCAGATCTTGTTTTTAAGATGTCCTTGAATTCTTCTCAAGTTCCTTCTTTATAAAATCTTTTGGACTCTTGGAATTTGACATCACTGGATAAAACAAAACAAACACACCTAAAAATTCTTAAATGTTCAATATTAGGCTTACTTTTGTTTAATATCTCAAAAGGAGACAAATCATCTAGAAATTTAGTAGGAGTTCTATTGATTAAGTAACATGCAGCTACTAGTGCATCTCCCCAAAATCGTTTGGGGACCTTATTGTGAAACATCATTGTTATCAAAATTTTCATCAACTGTCTGTTCTCCCTCTCATGTACTCCATTTTGTTGTGGAGGGTAGATAAAGCTTGTTTGATGTTCAATGCCATGCGTGGCCAAGTGTTGCTGAAACTTAATGCTAGTGTATTCCCCTCAATTATTTGTTCTAAAGCATTTAATATTGACATTGTATTGGTTAGTAACAAATGTCTGAAAGTTAAGAAATGCATCAAACACCCTTTTCTTGTAACTAAGCAAAGTAACCCAAGTATACTTATATTTTTCATCAATAAAGGTTACAAATACTTTTGGTTTTCACTTGAAGGAAAGAGAGATGTCGAAACATCAGAATGCACCAAATCAAAACAATTATCTTAACAATGAGTTGATTTCTCAAAAACTGTTTTACAATGTTTCCCAAGAATGCATGATTCACACAAGTCGTTACAATTTAATTCCAGGGATATCAACTCTAATGCTCTAGGATGAAGATGACCAAATCTAGCATGCCAAAGATCAGCTGTGACTTTGATATATACACTATTAGCACATGGTTCAGGTGAGGAATGCATGGACAAGTCTTCAAGCACATACAAGTCATTTTTTGTTGTTCCTTGTCCAAATTTTTTACTTATTTCAATATCCTGAAAGTAGAAATCATTAGGACCAAAGTTAGCTTGACAATTAAGTTCAGTTGTAGCTCTTTTAACATATAACAAGTTAGATGTGAAGGATGACATGTAAAAAGTTTTAGATTCTTTATCAAACAATTTAAGCTTCCAATTCTTTTAATTGACATATTGATTCCATTAGATAGTACTACACTACCTAATGCAGGTTATAATTTTTCTATTAAACCTAGATCACTTATCATATGATGAAAAGCTCCAGAATCAATAATCAAAGGTTTAGAAGCAATAGAAGTTTGAAAAGAAGCATGAAGAGATTTACTCAACATATTACCATTGCTAAATGCTTTGAAGAGGGCTTCCAAGTTGAATTTCTTAACAAACTCAGATGTAGGAGTTAGAGGAGAGGCGGCTGTATTAACTAGGTGGGACGAGTTAGTGGCGTTTCTGGTGAAGGTTTAGACTTTTCTATGAAGCAGCTTGACTTTAACTCATGATGAAGTACCCAGCAATCCTTCTTGGTGTGACCGGTTCTCTTGCAGTGGTCACACACAGACTTCTTCTTCTTGGATTCAGCTGGAGCAAGTTTGAAGAAGCTCTTGTGGGTAACCACCATGTCTTCCTTGTTTCCAAATAGCTGGTGAGATCCTTGCTCCTACTGAATCTTAGCGCAGACATCCTCTAAGATAGGAAGTTTTTCCTCCCTAAGAATGTGCTTAATCAAGTCAGTGTAGTTAGTGTTTAAATTCAAGAGCAACCCAAACACCTTATCTTGTTCTCTCCTTTCATGAAGAGTTATAGGATCAATAGTGGCAGGTCTAAGCATCTATAGCTCTGCCCAAAATGCTCTGAAGGATCCATAATGCTTTTTGAACTCAACATCATCAAAAGCTTTCTTTACCTCAAAAATTCTCATGAGGTTAGTAGTGTTGCCATACACTGTCTTTATAGTCTCTCAAACATCTTTAGCATTCTCACAATATGAATAAGCATCTAAGAGAGATCCAGCAAGAGAGTTTTGGAGAATATAAAGTACCATCTGGTATTCCTGAAACCACTTGCTATGTTCATCTGATCCAGTTCCTTCAATGGCTTGGATGGCCGGTTCAATGACATAGCTCCACAAACCTTTGCTACAAAATGTAGTCGTCATGGTCCTTGACCAGAGAAGGTAATTTTCACCCTGAAGCATAAAAGGGGCCTTAAGATTCACTTGGAACTCTATCAGTCCTATCCTATAACCTGCAAGAACATAGACTCCAAGACAACAACACACGCGCTGCACTCTTATACAAAGGGAGCGTTTACCAGCCTTCAACCGTGTGCAACCGTTTTCCAACTACCAACAACTTTCTCCAACCGTCCTAAAATACTCAATAACAGATGATTTATCAGTTTAAATTGGTTATAACAACCAAACCAACCTCAAATCGCTTTAAATCCAATTTTCCCGCCTTTAAATAAAACAGAATATTTCTAACTTTCAAGAAAATCTTTATTGAAGTCTAAAACTCCTTGGATTGAGATGAAAATTCTTTTGACCCTCTATAAGATCCTAAAACAACTTCTTATTGTCCAAGATTCAAAAAATATTGAGAAAAAATATAATTTTGAACACCAATACCCCAAAGAGGTCAAATCTAGATAGGTTGAGGAATATTGATCAAGAAAGCTTCGAAACTTGAAAAGAGAAGATTGTAACTCCTGAATCATCAATTTTACTTGTTCTACTTGAGATTAGGATTTGGAATCAAGTGATTTGATGAATAATTGAATGAGATATGGCTTTTTCAAATCGTGAGACTCGCGGCGGAGGCGATTGCATTACATCCGGAGGAGAACGTTTGTAACTTTTGACTTAGGCCACCAAATTGGATAAAACCACCGGGGAAATGCTCATAAATTTCCGGAGAACAACCCTGATGAAGACTATAGCAAGAAATCTCGAGTTCTTTCCGGAAAACTCAAAGAACACACGATGATCCTGTGGCTGCTCTCGTTTTGGAGATGCGAAGAAATTGTGAACAAAGGGAAGAGTTTTTGTGGAATTTTTATGCCATATTGATGTAACCTGGCTATGATACCAAGAAAGATTATGAGATTAAGATATTTAGAGATTTGGAGATTGAGAGAGAGAGAGAGATTAGAGAGAAAAATGAGAATGATTATTATTGAGAAAATTAGAAAAATGAATTTCTTACATACAAAGGAAGAGAGAGATAGCTATCTATATTAATCTAGTCTAGGCTTGTTCAGATACTAAGATAGCCTAATACATTTTTGGCTACAAAGATAACATATTATTAAACACAAACAAGCCTACAACCCTCTCTTAGTCTACACGCCTTTAACCTTAGAGTGCAAGGCCATATTTCTTCATTTCTTCATTTTGTCTTAATCATTCTTCTTCATTCCAACACTTTGATGCGAGTAATTCTTCCAATTCCTTGTGGTAAGACATGGTTATGATTGGTGGTGCTCGACTGGACTATCCACGACATTTATATTCAATGTATTCATGAAGTGGCTTTAGCATGCAGACATGGAATATTAGATGATCTTCAATGATTCAGGTAGGTCAAGTTTGAAGGAGATCTTGCCTAACTTCGTTGTGACATTAAACAGCCCTTCATATCTCCAGAGAAGTCCATTGTGCATACTCCTAAATATTTTGAACCATTGAAGAAGGAGTTTCACAAACACTTCTTCCCATTGACACACTTTTTTTGTGCTTACGGGACTTCTCCAGACCCGAGAAAAATCTGTGTGATCTTCCCATGTTTTAACCATTTTCTATGCACATGGACTATGTGTCTCGTTGTGTGATATGTTCATTGCATGCAGAGTTCTTGGCTGTTGGCCGGTGGCGAGCTCAAACGGACTCTGCCAGTCACCTTGCTACACAGTAAATTGTAAGAGAAATGGGTGATGTTCAGCAATTTCACTCAGTCTTCCTGATTTGCACTCACAAAGTGCCAAAGATATCATTCCATAGAGAATTTGCTCGTTCTGTTTGGCCGTCGTTTGGGGGGTGGAAGATTGTTGAGAAATTAAGCCCAGTCCCAATTTCTCAGTTATGCAAGGATCACAATAACTTATAATATTCCTCAGCAGCCCCTACTACTTGACCACGTTCTTGAAGAATGCACGAGCCGCACCCTCGGCTGTGCATTTCATAGGACAATCAATAAAAGTCCCATACTTTGAAAACTGATCAATGATCACCATGATCGACCCAAACCAATTGTATGTTGGTAGTGCACTATTGAATTCCAAGGAAACTGATTACTAAGGTCGAGTCGATATTTGTAGTGGCTCCATCAGTCCCGCGGGTTGTCTACCCATAACCGGAAAATATTCCCCTTTAATGCCAGCTGTAGACTTCCATGGTTTGGGACATACACCCATCTACCCTTGCTGTAGAGTACGCCATCCTCTACCCATAACCGGAAAATATTCCCCTTTAATGCCAGCTTTTCCAACTATCTGGCTATAGGATCATGTTCAAGCCCATTTCGGATTTGTTCCAAGAGGGTACCTTCAACTTGAAGTGATCACAGGAAGCTCAGCTTTTGAACTTAGTGCATTGGCCACTACATTTCCCATCCCCGGTTTTTACTCCAAGGAAAAGTCAAACTCGGCCAAGAAATCTTGCCTTCTGGCTTATTTTGGCAACAATTTCTTTTGAGCCTGAAAGTAGCTTGCTGCCACATTGTCCGTAAACAATGAATAAGTGTTGTCATTTACTTCTCTTGCATCATGTAGCGCCTTTCACTATCATTTAGCTTTTGACTCTCAAAGGCTATGAAGTGTCCTCCTGCATTAGAACTCCACCGATAGCAAAGTCCGAACTGTTAGAATATACCTCGAAATGAATACCAAAGTCGGGAAGCGTGTGGACAGGTTCATGGAAATCACAAGTGCAAGGAATGACCGTAATTCTGGTACCTTGGTTGGCGTTTCCCATTTTGTGATAGTGAATGTCTTGGAATTGTCCATTTTAAGCTTTTTGCGCCCAATAACATGCCCTAGGAATTGCACTTCCTCCGTAGCGAACGTGCACTTCTCCCGCTTCACGTAGAGCTTGTTCTCTCGTAGAACTTTGAACACTGTCTGAAGGTGTCCCACGTGTTCCTCCATATATTGGGAGTATATGACGATATCATCCAGATAAGCTACCACAAACCGGTCTAAGTAGGGATAGAAAATCTGGTTCATGAGTGTGCAGAACGTGGCTGGAGCATTTGTGAGTCCAAACAGCATGACCATTAACTCGAATGATTCATAATGAATGATGCACGCAGTCTTCGGCTCATTCCTTTATGCAATTTTAACATGGTAGTACCCCTTCTGTAGGTCCATTTTGGTGTTGACCTTTGCACTATCCAGCCTATCGAACAGGTATGTAGTCAATGAAATTGGAAAAAAAATTTTGATGGTTCTTTATTCAACGCCCAATAGTCCACGCACATCTTCAAAGACCCATCATGGTCGTTTTGGAATAACACCTGAACGCCTGTGGGAGCCTTTGACATTCTTAGCATTCATTTTGAAAGTAACCCATCGAGTTACTTCCTTAGCTCGGCTAGTTCAGATGGGCTCATGCGGTATGGGGCCATTGCAGGCAGTTTGGCCCAGACATCAAACTCGATATGATGGTCCATCTCTCTGGTAGTTTAGCGGTATCATGACCTTGTTCTGCTCCAGGATCTTCTCGATCATAGGACGGATGACATATACTTCTCCAAACTCGTCATCCATTTTTAACACCGCAAGATATGTTGGCTCACCTTTCTTTATTCTTTTTGAAAATTGTTTGGCCACAAGTTGCCTAACTTCTCCATCATTTGCAACGTCCACACTGGAAATCATGCACGTCGAGACCTTCTCAAGGATGCACACTGTGATGAGGGCAGACATTGTTATCGCTTATATTTGGCTTTGAAAATCAAGGACTAATACCACCTTGAAATCGTCAATAGGTACGACAAAAAACTTCACCGTACCTTTCAACACCCCAACTCTCAACTCAACTTCATGTGCAACAACATGAAGTTGTTTGGCATGTGCATTCACGGCCTTTAGCCAAACATCCCCCTTGGTCAATTTTAGTCCGAGTCTCCTCGCTTCTTCTTCAGAAATGAAATTGTGGGTTGCACTGGTATCGAACATTGCTTGTGCCTCCTTTCCATTGATATTAACATCCACGTACATGAATCTTTTGCTCATACTCTTAGATGTTGGTGCAGATATTAAGGCATTAAGTCATTGTAATGACCCAAACACGCCTGTCTTCTAGTGATTACGAGCTTCTTCCTGCTCGATGAGGGCCGAAAATGACCCATGCTCTGAGAAATCCCTTGCGGGATGTGGCTCTGTACTCATAATAATCGCTTCTGGAGATGAAAGAACGTTTTTGGCTTTTAAATCTTCTTAGTGTAAGTCGATGGTGGATGGTCCCTCCTTTCTCCCTGCCCCCTCGACACTACCTTCTTTCTGTAGGGTTCCAATTGGTTTTGTGTGTAGAAGTCTGAAAATGATTCAGCTGTTGCGATAACTTCATCTATTGACTTGGATCCACGGTGTTGCAACTCTTGTTTCGTCCATGCTTTCATTCCATCAATAAAATAGAACACGATGTCTTGATCGGAAAAGTTGGGGATCTGCAACATAAAGATTGTGAACTCTTTGACATGGTCTCAGATGTTACTTTTTTGCTGGAGTTCCCTTAGCTTCCCCCTTGCCTCAAAGACCACATTCTCTGGGTAGAACTGACGGTTCAGTTCCTTATTGAACTTTTCCCATGTGTCCACCCAACACACCCCTCATTCAATGTCTCCATTACGCCTTTTCCACCATATCATGGTAGATGAGGTAGGATGTGGCCGCCTTGATCTTTGACGTCTCGTCTCCCTGACCAAGATTGTCAAAATACTGCTCCATTTTCCATAGAAAGTTTTCAACTTTATTGGCATCCTGAGCCCCATCAAAACATTAGGGCCTTGGGTAATCAACTCTACCCGCACCAGCATTGTTAGTAGCTCTGTTGGCAACCAACTTTTTGCACAACACCAGGTCTTTTCGCATCGCCTCAATGATCACCCGCAATATATAGACTGCCCCCATCATGTTTTCTTCAAATTTGTGGAATTTTATCTTAACTCCACCCACGTCTTCCCTTATTCATATGATCTCGGTGAACACTATGCTCTCGAGTTCAGTGGTGGAGTACTCAACCTTTTGAGTCTCTCCCCCATTTCTGCTACAGGATGCCCAGGGCTCCAAGCTCTTCTCGGACACTACTCTTGTCACACTTCTTCTTTAGCACCTCATGTGAAGACCTCCCGTCCTCTCTCGTCAACACTATCATTCCCCACAATAACGCCTTCTTCGTTGTGTTCTGCCATGTCTTGGTCACTTCTTCGCTTTGGATTTAACCTTGCTCTGATACCACTTGTCACTGGCTTGATCTTAAGGGATCAATCCATGCGGTCCTAGCCTTGTTTTGTCTCAACAAACAGATTGGCAGCCTAACTGTCAAGAAAACTTAGAAAGAATGAGAAAACTAGGAAAAATAAGGAGTCACTTTCAATATCTCTTGTATTGATGAGAATGTTGTATGATTACAAAAGAGGGATCTCACCCCTAAAAAAAAAGGATCTTCAAAAACCTCCAAAATGGATGGTGGAGATTAATCTAATCATATGACTATAACAAATATACTCCTAAACAAAGAGGATCTTCAGAGGTCAATGGCGGATCTTTAGGGATTAAGGGCAAATCTTTGGGGATCAAAAGTGGATTCTTAGGGATCAAAGACAGATCATTAAGGATCTTGGTTGAATTTCCATTAATGTTGATTTGTTGAAAAAGATTTTCTATTTTCAACGATTTGAAAAAAAATTTATTGATAGTGAATCCGGCCCATCCGTTCTTTGTACGGCCGAAAGATGCCTTGAATATCTGGCCCATGTTGTCACGCTCTAGACGGACATATAACTACACACTTTGAATATATGGTCATAAAAATCATCAACATTCATATTTCGGCCATTCGAAACACATACTCTGGGTGTAGACAATTATCGTTCAACTTTGTTTTAAATTTCAACTTTTATTGACTCAGCTAATTTAGTCACGTCATTATGTTGTTTAACAGAACATTTACACGGTATTAAAACTCTGTTACTAAAACTGGGTTTAAAAAGTTAAAATAATCATCAACTTTCAAATTTTGGCCAAAAAAAACATACCATATAAATTCTTAAATTATATTAATTTTTTTAGTCTCATATTTATATTAACTTAGTAGAATTAGTCCCATCATTAAACTGATTGACGTAATGGTTAAAAGGTGTTATGCTATGTTCTAAAGCTCGGGTAGCATTCGTTCTTATATCACAATAAATTTTGCTCTTGTTTACACATACTAATTTTCGTTTCGATTAAACCAAAATCTGCTTTCCGTATTTAATTCTCACTCTCTTATACTTTAATACTGTTTTTCTCCCATCTCGATGTCTCATGGATATAATCAAGAATTAGCCAATAATCAATATATCATTGTAAATTCCTCTCAAAATATCCAAATCCATTTTCACAACCTTAGAAATTGGGCTCTCCTAAATTGCAATTAAAAAACCGATTTCTCATATTTTTTTTCCTAAATTAATTACTTAGAATTCGAACTCGACGTAATAGGAAAAAAAAAACAAGGAGAAAAAGAAATTTTACATCTTTTAACCGTTATATTGATGGTGAGGCTGATTCAGCTTATCCAACATAAGTATGGAATTAATAAGAAAAAATCAATATAGATTAGTATTTGGTCTTCAAGAAAGTTTATGTTTTTTAATTTGAAAGTTAATTATTATTTTAGTATTTTGTTCTTTTTAACTGAGTTTTAATAATAGAGTTTCAACACCGTCTAAACATTATGTCAACGAACTTAACGGAAAAACTAATTTGGCTGAGTTAATAAAATTTTTGAGTTTTTAAAAAAATATCAACCACAATTTGATACTTTATGTTGTGTATACTATAATTTATGTTTTGAACAGCCGAAATGTGAAAGTTGAAAAATTTTTATGATATTTTTTTTTTCCTTTTTTACACTCATATAACTTTCTTGTTTCTTCAGATTTTGAGTTATATTTGGGGCTACCTCACTTGGTTTTCATGCTCTCTCTATTAATTTCATCGTCGATCCGATCAGGTATGTCTCTTATAAAAAAAAATTCTTTTTTTTTCCCTCTTTAATTTATTTTCATACCGATACGGTGATAAGTAAGTCCGGATAAAAGTATTTATCATATACTAACGTGTTTTTTCATCTTGCCTTTACCACTTACCCATCTTTTAAATTCCTTCCATCGTCTCGAGCCAATTTCTGGATTCGTAATTCTTATTTTTCTAAAGGTGTTTTATTGAATCAAAATTTTGTTTGGAATGCTATGTTTTCTTGGAAATAACCGTCTTAACTAACACTTTAGTAACCGTTCTTTAAGCCATTGACTGCAAAACTTTATGAATGGAAAACCCTTCAGTAGATCAACTTACCAGTGTGACCCATATTTGTTTGGGCATTTGAAGGATCTAAATCTGGCTTCACACCTAATGAACCAAATTCTATCCTCTTGGGTCTTAGCATACATTGAATTGGATCCCTCGTTGAAAACTAGTCTGTGTGAGTATGTGATGCAAATCAGCAGCTGGACTGAAGCTAATATTCAGAGGCATGACTCTGGAGAGATACTCGTTCTGACAATCACAAGATGAGGAGGCAAATTGGACAACTCGAACTATGGATTGTTCGGATACACCAAGGATGATCCTGCCAACACGTTAGTGGGTTGATGGTTCATGAATTCTAAAAGTTCTACTCGATGACTAGCTAGGCTTAGACTTAGGTTTTTGTTCATAAAAGTTCTAATTATTATTAATTGACATAAAAAGTTTAAACAGTGCTGCCAATAAGTTTGTGTGTGAATTTCCTCTTTACTCATAAAGAAATTTGGCCCAAAACTCAAACTCAGCAAATAAAATGCACAAAAACTGGGCCCTAAACAAAAAAAAATGAAAGGCCCATCAAAAAGAAGATGGCCGAAAGTTTGAGTAAAAGAAGAAGTCTGCTACTCTAAACACACTAAGGGTATTGCCTTGTTAAAACCCCCTTCAGAAACTCAATAGGACAAAACCGAAGGTAAGAAAAAGAGTACAATTCCTTAGCATGATTTCACAGTGTCTTTATTTAGTGATATTAAAGACACCTAGTGAAGCTGGTCGTGCATGTACGAGATCACCGGTGAGGTGTGGAAGTGGTCCGAGTCTAGTCGAGCCGGTCGTGCCTAGTCTGTCTTCTTCCCACTCCAGCAACTGCTCCACGAGATGGTTGAACTTGAAGCCAATTGCTCTTGCCCATTGACGCGTCATTGGTCCACTTGGAACTTGCAGCGTGAGCTCCTCCAAGTTCAGCTCGTCAGATGTCCTTGCGTCTCCCATGTCCTCATCAGTATGGTTTCCTTCTCTCCTCCCTTCAATAAAAAAGAAAGAAAAAGGATATAACTGATAAAGATATGAGTTGGGCAAGTTGGTGGTAACCCTCATTAATTTTCGCGTGAAAACTTGTCCAATAAAAGCAGTTGTTAGAAATGAATAAAATGATAACCTACAAAATATAGAGAAATTTACAAAGGAAGTAAGAAAAGGGAGAGGAAAGAAACGTCAAGAAAGATTGTGTGTGTATTCCTAAACATGCACGGGTAAGAGTCCATGTATTCTTTGATCAATATTCTTTTGATGAGAATGCACGCTTTAATATTTTTAAGATGTCATTAATGGTGATTTTGGATAACTCTTATGCATTGTGCGTTAGAATTGGTATGGTTGCTATGCATAGGGAAAATTACATGGAACTATCATCTAAGGTTGATAATGTTTGATTTGGCTTACAAGAATGATGGGAAATGTGGTGTATTGAGAAATATGTAAGTTTCTATGTGTTCAAACATATATATTGTGCTTAGGTTTGAGTTTTTTTTTAGGACAAGCAAAGATCTCATTGAAGAAGTTGATTTGTTGCGTTTTTAGCATTCTATTAGTTGTTTACAAGTTGTTTTTGAATCTTTATCGAGTCTTTTACTCTTTATTGAAACATTACATATCAAAAAAGTCTTAGATTAAGATTGAAGCTTATGGAGCAAACATTGTCAAAGTTGAGTAAAGGAGCCAAATAATAGACCAGTTGATCCATATTTGGCCAGTTGCGGATGCGCTCCGTACTGGAGAGGCGCTCCCAACTTAATGAGTAAACAGAGGAAAATTTTCAACCTACCTTATTTTGACCTAAGGATAAAAAAAATTATCATCCCACCACCAGAGACCTATAGTATATTAGTTTTCTACCTTTTCTCTTACAGAACATCTAGACAAATTATGTTTTACTCAGAAAGCTTTAGCACTTTGTAACCAAAGGAGAAGAATCTACAATCCTTTGAGAATGTTTTTGAACCGCCCTTGATTGCTTATTATTTATCCATGAATTCATCATCTATTTCTGTATTTTCTGCTTCAATGCCTAAGTAGTCCTCTAGTTAGGTTTAAGGTTTCAATGTAATTTATAAATTAATGGACTTAACATAGATATGGATATATAATATTATTTTTTATCTAATATTTTGTCTCAGAATTAAGGTTAAATCTATATATCAAAAATATAATAGGTTATTGAAATAACTTAGGTGAGGGATTTGCCCTCAACCAATGAAAGCTGATGTTGAGGCAAATCTTGAGCATATCAAAACTGCTCAATAATGCTTCTCTATAACTCTAGGTTAAAGTGACAGTTTAGAATTCAAGATTGTTAAAAAAATTATCATTTCCACGATAGTGGATTGGTCTTAGTTTGATGTTTGAATTCTGAGACATGCTATTAATCGTTCCTTAAATAATTATTTTGTTCATGCTCTGAATCTCTACAAACTTGCCCTTGACCTAACAGTTTTTTTAATACTTTTATAATCCGTTTGATGTTTGATGTTTGAGTTCGAGACATGCTATTTCGTTTGTTACTTTGCATTCACAAAAACCAAATATTTCTTAACTTAGTTTCACTTTTTAAAGAAGTATAATGTGACTGGTCATCTGGAAACCGACCATTTTTATAATATTTTATATATTGTGCACTTGCAGCTAAAACTAGTGTACCAGTAGGTTAACTGCATTTTGGTGATTTGAATTTGGAATTACAATTGAATTAATCTTACTATGTTAGAACCTAAATAAATCAATTCTTGAGAACCTGGAGAGTTTTCCTAAGACCCCGTGTTTAATTATCTGCTTTTGTTTCAATCAGTTCTTCACATCACAAAACAAACCTCTCTTATTTCATTTTAGCTTAGTCAATAAATCTCAAGGAATTCAAGTGCGCAATTAGTTTTCGTGGTTTCGATCTTAAAATACTATAATTGATTGTTCTCCATTTGCAGCATTTTCTTTTGTAGCACAAATCGAGACATCACGGGCGAAAGGAAAGTCTCGGGGCTTAAGTTGGGACTTATGTTGTCAAGTTTGGCCTAAGTGTGTGGAGTCCGGGCTAAGGGACTGCTTGCCACGGTCATAATGGCTGGAGCCAGAGTGACAGGCTTCTTGTGGCTGACTCTGCACTTGCTACTTATGCAAGACTGCTTGACATGTCTTCATTAAAAGCGTCAGTAGTTTATATCACACCATTAGTTTTTCTTCAAATCACTTCCATATAAAAGGTACTTAGTTCTTGTCACTAAAATTCAACTTTATCGAATGGTGGAAAGATGTTGATCTGATGTCGACCTTCTGGTAGTTTTAAACTGTCCAACACTCATGAAACATGCAAAACAAAATTTTACTGTAATTTGTATTCCTTTGACCCTAAAGATCTGTAAAGACTCTTTAACACTAGAAATACTTGAGAAACACATAATGCACTATCAATATTATGCAAAAGTAATTAAAAAAACCATTGAATTCAGGATAAAAGGATGTTACATCATAGAATATCAGTTTTGGAGTGTATTTCGAAGTGTTTTTTTCATCCTTTGTCCACTTCTCCGTGTGTTTAAGAAAACTTTCTCCTTCTAAATCCAAAATAGTAGTTCCTCCCAACAAGTTTTGGCATCAGTCAACATGTATTCGTCAGTACCCTCAAGTTGTTCTCATACGGATTTTCCAATGTCCGAAAATATTTCCATCCAGCATAAGAGGTTGATGCACAACAATCAGTTCTTTAAAATTCTTCATGTTCTACACAGGATCACTAACTGTACATAAATCGTTTGATCTAGTACAAAAGATACTGACATAGTTTACAACGAAGATCAATTGCTTATTAAAAATTTTTTAAACAATATTTACAGACTTGTTTAATCAGAATAACTTGGTCACACATACGTGATCCGACACTAACCAATTTCTAATTTATCCAGCATTAGTTGCATAACATCAGTTGCGCACTCTTGTTTATTCACCTACTAGATTAAATTTCTGATCCAAAATCAGACATACAGTCCACTAAATACCACTGATTGTTTATCCCTATTCTGTTTCCACGTTAAGTCTAAAGAAATGTTTTAAAAATAAAGTGTAAATCAAGTTTATAATAAGGTTTTCCGGATATAGGATGTCTTATACTTGATAATGGTTGCAGAACAAATGTTTTTTTTTCCTAATCTTCTTAGCTATATTACAAAATTTATTTCTTCAATCACATATAAAAAATTCAACTAAGAAAACCATGACTCCAGCGTAGAGAAGAACCTCCCGAAGTCTTATCTTAACAATATTTCCCCTGGTCATATATTAATAGCACTTCCCACGAAAGTCTTATTTTAGTAATAATTCCTCCAACAGTCTTACAACCTTGCGCTTTCCATCGAAATAACAATATTTCGCTAATTTCAGATTATATATTAACCACCAATACATATTTCTATGTTTAGTCATCGCCTCTATTCATTAATATAAATATTAAAAAGCATGAAACATATATTTCTTAGCCGAAAATAATTTCAGATCATGGTATTATTCAGTCACTTATTTTAAGACTAATTCTATGAATTTTATAATCTATACGATTTACAATTTGATATCATAAATATTATGGATTCTAAAAGTATTGCAACATATATTATGGAATTTTTATAAATAATGTACTCATAAAAATTTAATGGACTTCATTTTAAACGATTTTATAAGCAAAGATTTTCAAAATCATTTAATTTTAAATAATAATGGATTTTAATAAAATATTTGAAAATATTATTGAATAACACAAGATTTTAAAATCTATGATGTATGATTTACAAAAATAAGATTCAATAACATTAGATTTTAAAACGTAAGTTAAAATCTTTTTATTTTCAATAAAAACAACTACTCAAAAACAATTTAGTTAGACAACCCAATAATCCAAAATTAACATAAACTATTACGAAAAGAAAGTTCCAACATTACGTGCCAACTTGTCTATCTTAGTGTTCTTTGCACGTGGTAAAATGTTTTAACAAAAGATTAAAAAAAAAATCTTATATATCTGAAATTTCTCTAGGTGAGATGAAAAAACTGGGTTATATTGTCGGAGAAAACATCAACTTCACCAAATCTTAGCAATCCATCGCGAATACCACCTCTAATTGGTGTATAATATGCATAAACTTATGGCCTAAATCAGAGCTTCCATCTCATAATGCACGGGTGAGAGGCTATGTCGTACTTGCTCCCATCATAGTTTTTGGCATTCTCTCCTTGCTGAAAAACCACTTTTGTCCTGAAAATAAATCTGAATGTTTTCTAAACACCATCTAAATAGCACCACCAACGATCATGGGCCGCTGGAGTCAGCTGTGGAGTAACCTCCTTTTTCATTTGCTTTTAGTAGATAGATGGGATTCTTTCCATAGCCTACCTTCAGTCTCCGCAATTTTAGCAATTTTTTAGGATTTTAATCCACATTTTTGAATAAATTTGTATTCCTACTTTTTAGATATATGAAATTATCCAAAAAATAGTTCTTTGAGATATTTTTTGGAAGTTTCCAAATTAGATAGTCCAAATTAGAGAAAATCGATGTCATGGAAAAAATTCATGGTTTGGAGGGGATCTTCGAAGGAGCCAAAGCTTGGACCACTTGAGGATATTCACAAAAAAGAAGGTTTATTGATTTTTTTCTCCGTTTGACACTGGGTACATTTTATATCACAATTTAACTGATACATTCTGAGAGAACTTTTAAATCGTTTTTGAGTCTCTATCAAATTTTTAGTCTTTATTGACTCATTACTAAACATAAATATAAATTTATACAATTTTCTCTATCTAATGTTAATCTTAATATCTTGATTGAACTGATAGTTTTATCTAAAAGTAAGTTGTATATATTCATCAAAAATATAAGGTTACTTAAAGTATTTAACTAAGCGGTTTGTCTTTCACCAATGAAAGCTGATGTTGAGGTAAATCGTGAACATATCGAACCTTTTCAATAATGCTTGTCCATAATTCTAGGTAAAATTGATAGTTTAGAATTCTAAGTTATTAGAGGAAATTTTTGACTCCACGATTGTGGATCAGTCTTAATTTGATGTTTATGTTCGAGATTTTCAATTAATCATTCTTTGAATAATTATTTGGTTCATAATCTGTGAATCCCTAAAAACATGACCTTGATCTAACGCTTTTAATTGCTTTACAACCCGGTAATTGATATTTCATTTGTTACTTTGCATTCACAAAACTACATCTTTGTCTTAGTATAGTTTTATTATGTGACATTGGTTCTCTAAAAAATCAAACTTTTTATATTATTTTGTATGTTGTACATTTACAGTAGAAAATCTAAAATCACTGTATTAGTAGGTTAATTTCATTTTCGTAGTTTTAATTTGGATTTATAATTGAATTAATCTTACTATTTAGAACCAGAATAAATAAATTCTTGAGTCCCGGGAGAGTTTTTCTAATACCCAATGTTTAATTATCTGATTTTGTTTCAATCAGTTCACATCACAAAACAAACCTCTCTTATTTCATCATAGCATAGTCATTAATCTCAAAGAATTGAACTGCGCAATTGGTTTTTGTGGATTCAATCTTAAAATACTACAATTGCTTGTTCTCCACTTGCAGCACTTATTTTTTGTAGCACAAATCGACACGCATCACCGTGATAAATCATGAACATTTATGCTGAAAACCCATGATAGGATAGGTATTCATAGATCTTGAGGCTCCAAAAGACAGTTAAGGCTTTTGCTTGTAGAAAACGGAAAGTCTTGGGGCTCAAGTTGGGCCTTACGTTGTCAATTTGGCCCTGACTGTTTGGAGTGCAGACCAAGAGAGTGCTTCCCATGGTCGTAATGGACGGAGACATGGTGACAGGCTTCTTGTGGCCGACTCTGCTCTTCCTTCTTCTGGGAGACTGCTTGACATGTCTTCAACAAAAACGTCATTACTTTATATCACACGATTAGTTTCCCTTCAAATCACCCCCATATGAAAGTTAATACTTGCTTTTATCTTGTCACCAAATTTAATTTTATCGTACGTTGGAAAAAACTTAATCTGATGTTGAATTACTGGAAGTTTGAAACTGTCAAAACTCATGGAACAGGCAAAAACATCAGTTGCATAACATCAGTTGTACACTCTTGTTTATTCACCTACTAGATTAAATTTCTGATCCAAAAAACGGAGGTACTCAACTAAAATACCACTAACTGTTTTTTTTTTTTAACATCAAAATGATTTCATCAAGTAAATGGATTGTCACTGAACTAACATATTGTCTCGGTTAACAATTGCCACTAACCAACTAGGAGACATATGTTCAATAGAAGCAAAATACAAAGGCTTATATGTGCCTGACTTACATCAGCAGTCTTATTTGCCCTTCTACTTATGAGTTGAATAGAGAAAAAGGGATTTGAGTGCAGAATAGAAAGAATGTCCATAATGTAACCCCCCCATCGATGGCCACTTTTCCGGGTTAGAAGTCGCCAATGTCAGATTCAGATAGTCTGTTTGAAAATACACATTAGTCATTTCCATATTAGATAGACACCGACATGCACAACCTAACGCTTCTACTTCTGCATGCAATGGGGAGAGAAACTGTGGGTAAAATTTTGCTCCCCATAGTCTAACTCGGCCCAGTTCATTCCTAACAATCCATCCAGTTACAGTTCCTAAGGATCCTAGTTTCCATGAGCCATCTTGACAACGTAAGGCCTTACGTTGTCATTTGGGCTTTATGTTGTCAAATGATTTTGACTTCATTTTAAACGATTATATATCCAAAAATTATCAAAATCATTTAGTAGTAAATAACACTATATTTTAATATGGAATATTTGAACTTTTTTATTGAAAAATACAAGATTTTATAACCTATGATGCATGATTTACAAATATAAAACCCAATAATATTATATTTACATATTTTATAATCATTTTTTTTCAACAGTAAAAAAAAACAACTACTCAAAACGATTCAAATAGGCAAATCAGTTGTACAAAATTAACATAACCATTGAGAATGGATCAAAATTTGCTTCATGGGAAAACTCCTGGATTAGAAGGGATATTCGAGAAAGCCCAAGGTTAGATAGCTGGAAGAAATTAAAAAGATATAGTTTATTAATTTTTCATGTGGCCCACACCGGATAGATTGTATATTACAATTAAAACCTCATGATCTCAAGCTTTTGATAACTTATAGATATCCCAAGAGAATTTGCCAAACAAAATATTTAACTTTTGAACAACATTTTAATTTTCATGACAAAGCCAACAAGGGGTTTACATCTGGACCCGATTTGACAATATATTTCCACTCTTTTGTAGTTCACCCATATTATCCGGCTATAGGAACATACTAACCGGTATACGTGGAAAAAGGGCACGTCTTCTGGATCAAAATTTGCTTCAAGCAGTTGCATATTTCACTCTGATATGTATTGGTCAATCAAATTATTTATATTGATAGAATGGTAATAGTTTTATCCTTATTAATTAGCTGATCTTAGACGAGAGTCCGGAAACCAGAGATCAATTCTTAGAGAAATGGATGTGCATGTTTCACCTCTTTTGATTAATTTTTTTAACCCGAGATCTAGTTGAGATAATACTTCACCAAACATATGATAAGAAATATGATCCAATTGGATCTACTAGATCCATACATGGAATAATACGACGTTTAAATACCTTTGTAAATAAAGAATATGGTGTGTCCATTAACAACCATAATTGCTTTGCCAATAAAGTTGTATTGAAATCTTTGATTGTGCCAAAAGCGAGTCCACCTTTGGTTTTATGCTGACACAACTTTGCCATGATAAACAGTGCATTCCCTTATTATTCCACCAGAACTTAACCAAAATTTAGCAACCACACTTGTGGGTTTTTTTGGTTACTATTATTGGTAACTGAAAACAGGACATAACATGAGTTGATAGCACTGTTGATACTAAGCAAATCAGAACTTATTTCCCATTCTTTAATAGGAATTTTAATATATACCAATTTACTCGATCATGGAGGTTTTCTTGACAAAAACTAAAAATTTGAGTCTTTGCCCCACCTAGACATTCTGGAATTCCAAATATGATCCATTCCTCCAATATTAGAAATTTCTAAAACATGTTTCAACTCTTCTCGAATAGTCATCTAATTTACTAATTTACGACCGAACTGAACTGAGGATTTAGAAAAATTGATTTGTTATTGTGATATCACCTCATCTTTTTTTAATGATTCATAGGAAAACCTGACATTCATCCTTATTTCTTTGGAAAAAGAAAAGATTGTCATCTGCAAAAAGAAGATGTGAAATAGAAAGGCTTGTTCTTGTAATCTTCAAAACTGTTAATAATTTTTCCCTCTCCACCTCCCGTATATTTGATATTAAGACTTTGGTATATAGGGTTCATAAGTATGCAGACAAGAGGTCTCTTTGACGCAAACTTCTCTTTGGGACAATGTGACTTCGAGTTTGGCTATTAATGATGATTGTATACTAAATAGATGTAATGAACCACATCATCTATGTAATCTACAACAGGGAAACTCATTTTCTGAATAAGGTGCTTTATTAAGACCATTCCATCAAATAATATGCCTTATTCATATATGTCTTAATGGCCATATAATTAGAATCATTAATTAAATAACATTAGCTTATGATTGGATTTACACTCTTTTAAATTTCATCATTCGATAACACCCCATCATATAACACCAGCTTTAAGATTGGACTTAAACTGCTTTCTTTTTTTAACAACAACAATAACAACCGCATATGCCATGGCTGATGGAAGACTCGGCGCATTTTGTACTATAATATCCACCTTTATGTTAATTTCTCGTGGAACAAATGAGATGTTGAAGGTAGTTAAAAAAGCTCGTGAAACTCCTCTATATGTATTGTGAATGTCGGCCACTCCTCCGGTGAAGACACTATCTTCCCCACATCCTAGTCAATTATGAAAATCACATATAATCTGTGAGACACATGTATGCACTCCATTGCCCAAGGTACACATGTATGCATTACATGTTCTATTTTTTGTAAAATGTCAACCATATGTGTCCGGGTTTCTGATACGACTCACCTTCAGAGGCTGGATAAGGATCATAACCTCAGGAACAATAGCTGCTTTGAGCAATGAAATATTCCATGTATTGGTTTTGGTGTCTATAAAATCTCTTACAATTAAAGAAGATGGGTAAAAAAAATTGTTGAATTTTCAGGTTGCTAATCTCAGATGAGAGGCTACAATCCAAGGATAATTCCATATGGAAATTCTTGAACATGTTCTAACTCTTTTTATGAGTCTTTTTTATCCAGAGATCTAATGGTGATTATATTTTTTTATCCATAGGAAGGAAAATATGATCTTATTGGATCCAATGGATCCGAATTCCAGAAAAATCAACTTTTTAAAACCCATGACAATACGTATTCTGGTGAATTCATGAGGTGCCACAGCTGCTTTGCCATCAACGCTATATTAAAATCTTCAATTGCCCTAATACTGAGCCCGTCATCCTCTTTATGTTGTCACAACTTATTATTCCATGCTAACCAGTGTAATACATTGTTATTACTATTCTTACTCCACCAAAACTGGGTTCTTGAAACTTGTTGATTTTTTAGCAACTGCCATCGGTAGTCGAATACAAGAGATTAAATGAGTTGGTAGTGCTGTTAATACTGAACTTATTAGTACCTCTTTTCCTCTTTATGATAGAAACATTAGTGAACATGTGTTTACCCAACTATTGAGTATTTCGTGGATAAAACCAAAAATTTGTGTTTTACCCCCTCCCAAACTTTCGGAATTCATAAATATGTTTTCATTCCCCCAATGAAAGAGATGTCCAAAATTTGTTTAATCTCCTCTCTTACCGCAATATCCACTTTATGCCCAAATTGTAGGAACGATTTTGAGAAATTGATTTGTTTACCGGAAACCACCTCATAATTTTTTAGAATCCAAAACATAGCTTGACATTCGTCCTTTTTTCTTGAATGATCGAAAGGCTAGACCTTACATTTTTTAGACCTGTTATTTGTTGAACCTGTTCAACCTTACCTATAATTGCTATCAATGCTTTCGTTCAAATAATAAATTGGGATAAGAGATCCCGCAGTCTATGTCTCCTCTTTGGAACTTTACAGTCCTCTTAGGTATCATACACATATTTTTTTTAATTTAACTATCAATCAAAATAACTTGTCCTAACAAATTTATTGACCAGTTTTAAGACATAATGCTTTATGATGGGCCAAAATTGCTGGTAGAATAAAGCAGTAATTCTATTTGGCTCTGGAACTTTTTATGGATGCATAATTTCTTTCGCTCTTTCTCTTATGTGGCCAATGTCTTAAGGCGTTCGTTCATCTGATATTTCGTGTTTCTGAATTCGTCGTAAAACCACCATCAAATTTCTTACTGTGATGAGGCCAAATAAAAACACTGAATCTCCATGCAGTTGGTTTCACTCTTTTGTTGAAACATCCGGATCCAGACCTCATAGTCCCAACCAAAATCTTCAAATCACAAAATAACCTTACTACCACAGTGATCAATGGAACCGGTAGAATCCATAAGACCACTTGTAAGCTCCATATCCATAGAATCTACACTTCCCATAGAAGCCAGAGTGCAAATCCTACTGATTGAGATTGGATCCACCCCTCATCGCCAATCACCATTGCAGTAGCTGTGGAACTGTTATTTCCTTTTTTTTACAACAGCAAAAAAGTAAGAAACGACTCCTAGAATAGTCTAGCTCACCACCTTGATGGAATCATGTCCACATGTACCATGGCTGTTGGTAGAATATTTCTACAGTGTGATAAGTTATCCGCCTTTGTATTAGTTTTTCGTGGAACAAGTGTAATCTTAAATTCTATAAAGAACGCTGGACATCACTGAAATCCTCTATATGGGTTGCAAGAGTTGGTCACTCTTCCGGTTTAGACACCATCTTTAATACATTATAACACTCTTTGTTCTTAAAGTCTTAGCCCGTATAAAGCTTTTGAAATTTTATACACTCTTTGTTCTTCTCCTTTCTTTTCGAAACCGTCAGGTTGAGCTACATATACATCATCTCTGAGTTCACCATGCAAGAACGCTGTCTTGACGTCCAAGTGATGGATTTCTCATCCGTGTGAAGCAGCTAACTTGATCAAAAGTCGGATTGTTTCAAGACGAGCCACAGGAGCAAAGATTTAATCAAAATCAATACTGCTTTCTTGAACATAACCCTTCGCAACGAGTCGAGCTTTATACTTGTTAATTGTGCCATCTGCATTTCTTTTGATTTTGAAGACCCATTTTAGACAAATTACTTTCACGTCGAATGGTTTATCTACTAAGAATCAAGTTATATTCTTATTGATTGAGTCAATTTAATCTTGACATGCATTTCTCCATTTTTCTGACTTCTTTGCTTCGTCATAGGTTCTTGGCTCATCATTCATTGAAAGTAGTAGTCTTTCACACTCCAAAAATGCGAACATAGCATAGTCATCAAGGTAGCTCGGTTTTCTCCTTGTACGATCTGATCTCCTCATCAGTTGCTCTGTTTCTCCTGAAACTTCTCCGTATGTTGCAGGTTTGGATTGAGTTGAGTCTTCAGATTCGTTGTCTTCTTCTTCATTTTTCTCCTCTAGATCATTATGTTGTTCGGTAACAACATCACTAATCCTTTCTTGATCTTGATCACTGTTTGTGATCACTGGTCCTCTTCCGGTGTCTATCACATCACCCCATCTCATGTGAAACATCCCTGGGTCCATGTTTTGATTGTCAGTTGTTTCATTCCACTTCCACATTTTGTTTTCGTTAAACACCACATCTCGACTGAGCACAATTCTCCTAATTGTTGGATTATACAATATGTATGCCTTGGAACCAGTTTCTATCCCGAGATTCACTAGGATTTGCGATCTATCATCCAGCTTCTTGAGGTTATGTGAATCTGTTTTAGCATAGGCTATGCACCCAAAAACTTTGAGGTGTTCGATGTTGGGCTTCACCTTCCTTAAGCTCTCGTATGGAGTCATTTTTTTGAGTGCTTTCGTTGGTACTCGATTTATCACATACGTGGAGTGTCTCACAGCTTCTCCCCACATATAGTTAGGTACTCCCATAGCCTTAAGAACACTTCTTGTCATTTCCATCAAAGTCCTGTTCCTCCTTTCCACTACACCATTTTTCTGTGGTGTATAAGGTGCAGTGAGATGTCTTTTGATGCCACTTGAATTGCAGAAGTCATTGAACTCATTTGAGGTAAACTCTCCTCCTTTATCAGTCCTTAGAGTCATGATCGACTTTCTGAATTATTTCTCCACAAGGGTTTTAAAAGTTTTGAATCTTTCATATGCTTCACCCTTCTCTTTTAACAGAATTGTCCACATGTACCTTGTGGAATCATCTATGATGACAAATATATATCTATTCTGTCCTAGTGTTGTTGGTGTAATTGGTCTGCATAGATCCCCATGAGGAAAAGACTGTTTTGCTTGTTTCCCCACTAAGCAAGATTCACACAGTTTCTTTTCTTCTTCGATTAGCGGTAGTCCTCGCACCATCTTCTGTTTCGCCATTGAGCTTATGGTTTTGAAACTAATATGCCCTAGTCTTGCATGCTATTTCCATGCTTCATCATCAAGTCTGGTGTGCAGGCATATCGGTTTCCCAATTGATAGACTGATTTTATACAGTCTATTTTCAGCACTTGTGACTTTTATCAGAAGTCTTCCGCTGTGATCATGAAGTGTTAGATAGTTTTGCCTCATCCTTACGTCGCAACCCACTTCAGTAGCTTGTCCTAAACTTAGAATGTTATTTTTTAGTTTAGGTATGTAGTAGATATCGTGTACTCGGTGTTGTTCCTTTGTTTTACTCTGAAAAATATAATTGATCCTCTTTCACAGATATCTACACATGATCCGTCTTCAAACTTCACTTTCCCTTTGATATTCTGATTAAGCTCAGAGAACTACAATTTTACTCCAGTCATGTGATTGCTTGCCCCATTGTCTAGATACCAGACACCTTCTTCTCCTTCCTTGGTTTCGTAGTGTTTTGGTATTAGCTTTCCTACGTTGAGAAACACAATTTCATGCATATACAGTGCAGGATCCGCCTGTTCTGTCTCATTGTAATGGATCTTTTTCACATTGGAAACAGACTATCTTTGACATGTATTTCTACTGCTTCGTTTGAGATCTATTTCCCACGTTTGTGTAAGAATTGGATGGTTCCTTTGCTCGGACTGCAGGGACGATGTCTCCCATGGTTTCGATGACGATGTTGATGATTCCTTTTGCTTGATCTTAAACCTTTGTAATGGATCTTTTTCCCTCTATGCTATGATACTAAATGAAAAGTTATATCAAGAACATATAACTTTAGCTCACTTTACTTTGTGTATATTTAAGAGATTGATTAAGAATTCTTTTTCTTATTAGTTTAGAAAATCTATCTCAAAACTAAACTGTTTCTATCTCTTGCACTTTATGGATACAATTCATCATGAAAAGGCATGTTATTATATAGATGTTACAATCAGTTATTCCTTTCCCTAATTTTATGCAAGAATATCCTTATCCTTCTTAGATTCTTCTATATCCTATACTTGAACCTTATCATTTAGATTCAATCCTTTTCTTTCTTGTTAAGATTATCTTGTCCTTCAGATCCTCTATTATCCTTTAAACAGCTAGTGTTTATCTTTTTGAGGATGATGTTTCACCAACAGGAATGATCTGAGAAACACGGAGGTTCACGGCAGAGGCACTCGCAGAGGTTCGATGCAAGAAAATTCGTAATTTTTTATTCCCTTGGTTAAATGATGCAAATCTAATTGGTGTGGCTTCAGGATTCGCCGAAGAACAACCCAGAAAAAGCAGATAATCAAAAACTGCCGTTTTTTGGCCGGAATGCGCGATCAAATTTGACCGACGAATATAACTGAAAACAGATTGTGAAGAAGATGATTTCTTCTTGATTCAAGGATTGAATGATGAATTTTACCCATATTTGATGCAACCTGGCTCTGATACCATGAAAGAATGACAGATTTAGATTCACCATTTATCAAGAGAATAGAGAGATAGTTTTAGAGGCAAGAGAATGAGAGAAAGGATTTTATTAATAATAAGAGAATTATTTCTTCTTGCTTACAAATAAGGAGTACAAGTGTTTATATAGTGAGTTTACAATCCTTGTGTCCAAACACTCTCTATTAAGTGCCTAATGCCTTTGTTTGGCTATAGGTTTAGAAGCTCATTCATACTCTCCCTTTGGTTTAGAGTATTTACTCACTTCTTCTTTCTAACACTTCATAATCTTTTCTTTGTCTTAAACTACTTCTTCTCTTCTTCATTTCAACAGAAAATTGTCTTTATGTACCTGAACGTGCTAGAAATTGTTTCAATAAGTAGGTTGGACGATTTAGAATTTAACTTTAAAATTGGACATGATGTATTTTCTTTGTACCGAAAAGACTACTTTTATGGTAATTGTACTTTTGGTTGATTCATTGTACATGTTTATTATTGATAAATGTTTTTATGAATCTTTGTTTAATGTTGGGAACTAATGAATTAAGCGTAATGCATCAAATGAAAATTTTGCGCTTTTGTGGCATAAAAGATTATGTCACATATCTAAAAAAAAGATAACGAGGTTAATAAAGAAAGAATGATTATCTCCATTAGATTTTTGCGACTTGGATGTGTGTATTGAATTCATTTAAGGAAAGAAAATCAAACACATCACAAAGAAACTCGCCATAAGAAGTAGTCAAATTTTAGAGTTGAAACACACAGATATTTGTGGCTCATTCGTTGCTCCGTCATGGAGTGGTGAAAAATACTTCATCATTTTTATTGAAGATTACACACGTTATGGATACACTAACTTATTGCATGATAAGGCTGAGTCGTTAAATGTTCTGAAACTATTCATCAATGAAGCAAAAAGGCAATTAGAAAAGAAAGTGAAAGTTGTAAGATCGGATAGAGGTGGTCAATTTTACGGTAGATTCACCGAAAGTGGAAAACGTCCTGGTCCATTTGTAAAACTTTTGGAAAGTAAAAACATTTGTGCGAAATACACAATGTCGAGAACACCTCAGCAGAATGGTGTAGCTCAAAGGCGTAACCGTACATTAATGGAAATGGTTAGGAGTATGTTAAGTAATTGGAAACATCCCACGTCATTATGGATATACGCATTAAAAAACTGCAACATATATATTAAACCGGGTTCCTAGTAAAGCGGTTCAGATGACCCCATTTGAACAATTTCAAGGAAAGAAGCCCTGTTTAAGGCATTTACGTGTCTAGTATGTGTAACATAAGTAGAACCGTATGACCCATATGAAAAGAAATTAGACTCAAGAACAATTAGTGGATATATTATTGATTATGCAGAAAAGTTTAAGGGATTTGACTTTTACTATCCTAGCCATAATATGCGAATATCTGAATTTATGGGAGTGAACGTAAAATAAATTCGTGTAGAAAATTTTTCACTCTTAGTTCCAACCCAAGAAGTTGTTTCTATTGTTGGTGCACAATCCAATACTGCAAAAGAAAAACAAAATGATGAATATACAGTCCCACTAAATTGGGAAACTGAAAATGAACCTTTCTTATTCAAGAACAAAATATTGTGCCACAAGAACCACTGAGGCGATCTGTAAGGGAAAAAGATCCACAATTACAGATGACTATGATGTTTACGATGTTGAAGATGAATGTAACATTAGTTTTGATGAACAACTGAAAACATTCAGACTCGCCGTGGAAAAACTTTTTTTTGAAAAATGATATAATGCTGTCGAAGAAAAAATTTCTGCTATGAATGTAACAAAGTATATGACCTAGAATAGTTTTCTGATGGTATCAAAACCGTTGGGTGTAAATGAATCTTTTCGCTCAAACAGGACTCTAAAGGTAACATAGTAAGGTACAAGGCTCGCCTTGTTGCTAAAAGGTTTAATCAGAAAAACGGCATTGACTAAACATGAATATTCTCTCCTGTTTTAAATAAAGATTCTTTAAGAATTTTCATGGGATTGGTAGCTCATTATGATTTAGAGCCTCACCAAATGGATGTTAAGACCGCCTTTCTGAATGGAAAGCTTGAGAAAGAAGTTTATATGGACCAACCTGAAGGTTTTGTGCCTACAGGAAAAGAAAATCTCATGTATAGGCTGAGGAAGTCAATATATGGGTTGAAACTAGGTTCCAGACAATGATATATAAAGTTTAATGATATCCTATTGTCATATGGTTTTATAGATATCATCATTGATCGATGTATCTACATGAAGGTAAGTGGGAGCAAGTTTGTCATTCTTGTATCATATATGTTGACGACATATTGACAGGTGCGAATGACATGAGAATGTTAAGTGATCCAAAGAAATATATCTCTAGTAAATTCGAAATGAAGGATATGGTTGAGGCATATTATGTGATTATAATAAAATTAATCTGTGATAGATCACAAGGATCATTAAGTTTGACTTAGAAAGAATCTATAAATAAAGTTCTAAAGAGATATGGGATGGATAAGTGTTCCATTGGAAATGCTCCAATTCAGAAATTGGATAAGTTCAGCAAAATGCAATATCCAAAAAAATGAATTGGAACGTAAAGAAATGAAAACAATTTTGTATGCTTTAGTGGTTGGGACATGTACTCAACCAGATATCAATTTTGCTGCTGGTATGTTGGGTTGGTATCAAAGTAATCCATGAATGGATCACTGGAAAGCTGTAAAGAAAGTTAGGCACAAAAGAGTACATTCTTACATACAGGAGATACAACAATATAAAGATCGTCATATACTCAGACTCCGAATATGACGGTTGCGTCAATAGTAGGAAATTGATGTTTGGCTATCTGTTCCTATTAGATGGGGGAGAAGTGACATGGAAGTGTTGAAATAAGTCTGTCATTGCTACTTCCACTATGGAGGCCGAATACATGGCATGCTCTGAAGCCACAATTCACGCATTGTTGCTGTGGAACTTTATCTTAGGGCTTGTAATTGTTGACATTATAGCCAGACCGCTGAGAATTTACAGTGATAATTCTGCAGCAGTCGTCTTCTAAAAGAATGACAAGTATTAGAAAGGTGCCAAGCACATGAACATTAAGTGCTTATCTGTAAAGGAAGAAGTGCAGAAACACATAATGACTTTTGAGTAAATAAAAATGAACTTGATGTTGGCAGTTCCTTTGACGAAATGATTACCGCATGGTATAATTATTGGCCATGTGGGGAAAATGACCATAATAGATAAGATCTTGCTATGATAGTTTGAGCTCATGTAAAGTTGTTACTCAAAGATGATCTTATTTTCTGCAATCAAAAAATGTTGTTATCATAATAGTTATGCATGTAAAGTTTGTTTTTAAGATGATATATAAAGTTGATAATTATGGTTTATCTTAACATAAATGATTTTGAGAATTAAAGTGAAATATCAATAGAAAAGAAGTAGTAAAGCTGGAGTTAGTGTGTGGTACTTGAAAGGGACCCAATTGCAATACATGATGGAACCACCAGGACTCGGCTAGCTCTGGATTTATGGTACTTATGGTTTATTGAACTTGATGTAAAGATGCACATGAAAGGGTATTAGAATATTAAGTAACACACTGCCAAATAGGATAATGTAAAAATATTTTCTGTAGAATGGCATATGTGTTAACAGTTTGATTATTAAAGTTCAAGTTTTTTGTAAAGTCTACGGGTTCTAATAAATTAAAAGCGAAACTATGAAGGATCGGTCTCTATAAAAGATTATTAGAATGGATACAATGAAACCCTCTCCTCTAACCATAAACATTATATTTATTCCCATAAAGATATGTAAATACACATATAATATGGTTTTGATTATGTGTGTATATATACGAAATAAAATGAGAGTATAAGGATGTTTTAATAAATAAATTAATAAAGCTTAGAAAAAACTACCTTTATCCTCATGTCCATTCAATAGAAATAAAAGGACATAAGAAGGGGTGAGAAAGAGGGTGGTTGATGATTAAGACAAAACTCTTAGAAAAAAATAGAAAGGAGAACAAATAAGAAAATCAAAAAAGAAATTCCTCTCCATCAAAGGAATTGGAAAAAAAGAAAGTGTAGAGGAGAAGATCAACAAGAGATCAACAAAGAATTTCATACAAAAATTCAAGAGCAATAGATAATCGTTAGTTTTAAATTCTCCATTGTTTTACATTTAAAGTTTTTCATCATCAATATAAAAGGTATTGTGGATTTTTAATGGCCTTTACGGTTTTGGGATAGATTTCAGAAATAGAACTCGTAAAGTTTAATTAACATGATGCACATACCACCCACAAACCAGGAGGTCGAGAGAGCGATTTCATTAATGAAGTGTGGTGGCTAGACGAAGATGCATGGGAGGGGAAGTTCATGCTCTTTGAAGATGGCAGTGATTATCCCTCCTGTGTTGAGCCGATCAAGCTTGGTCTATCCCTGGCTTATTGCTTCTTCCTTAGTTGCATTAGCTGATTGACAAGGATCACAGACATGTTAACATTTATTTCGTCCCCTTCGACTGGGTTGCTATGGAGGCAATTCTTGAGATCTGGTTTTATCTCCATTTTGAGCAGTATCATCTCTCTCTCTCTCTCCTTCACTGTGGTGGCTTCCTTGCGAGAAAAGAAGGTGTGCGCCAAGTATTTGAATACATAGCGGATCGCTGGGAGTCGGATGATCGATGCTTTGTTGATACCACCTATGTAATATTTGCATGTGATGCTTCACCACACATGTTTGAGATTGTTGAAATTTGTAATGTCGAAGTCTACCTTCGTGCTCTCCTGGAGTTTGAAAAGAGAGGTAGTGCGTGCGAATTCATCTCCATGGTTTCTTCATGTGCTTTAAACGTGATACTCTCGAGATCGCTCCTGTCGTAGGACTTATCCTTTTAGTGCAGCTCAAGGGAGTTCAGGAACTCACAGGTTATGTCCTGGATACAATCTTCTGTTCTGAATGGGAGAGTCTCGAGTCCCATAATCTTGAAGATGCTTTGGACATCTTCTATGATACCCAAGTTCTAAAGTAGGGCTTGATCAGCACACTTAGTTGAGACATAGTTAATGTCTGTCTGCGCGTGGTAGTATTGTCGGAACGTCGGGTTTTCCGGAGAAGTTGTCCTTGCAACTCTGTCTTTCCGCTCTTGCAGGGATTATTGAGGTAGATCCTCTTCACTCTCGGTTTCTCCTTTGCGCTCCTCGCTTGGGCTTCTCGGGTTACGATTGCCTTTCCTTTCCTCTTTGCAGCCTGAGCAAGCTCCCGCTCTTCTCTCTGTCTTCTTACCTGGGCTTCTAGTTAATTTTACTCTGTGTTAGTAACCTTTTGTTTTATCCTTTGGCATTCTTCTCTGTTCTTCTTCCTCTCCTCTTTGTCAAGCTACGCCAATGATTCTCTTCACTATCCACAATGTTCATCATATCATATTCATAGGAATGCCTCCCAAGAACACTTAATATTGTCTCAAGCTCGACGTTAGTTTCTCCTTATAGTTGTTGGGGGTCCTGGAGAGATACAATTTGTTGGAATGAAGAAGAAATGATGGAATTAGAAAGCCTTTAATGCTTTCTATAAAGGTGTGAGTTACTTAGGTCAAATGAGAGTGTCTAAGGCTTGTTTGTGTTCTAGTGTTATGTTATCCTTGTATCCATTCATGTATAAGGCAATCTTTGTATCGAAACAAACCTAGACTAGATTAGTATAAATATCTATCTTCTTTTTCATTTGTAACTAAGAAACTATTATTCTCATTCTCTTAATAAAATCATTTTTTCTCTAAATCTCTCTATTATCTCATTCTGAAAATCTTTTAATCTCATATTCTTTCATGGTATCAGAGCCAAGTTACATAAAATCTGGGTTAAATTCATCTTTCATTCCTTAATCAAGAAGAAATCATCTTATTCAAATTCTGCTTTCAGTTCTATTTCGTCCGTCAACTTTGATCATAAATTCCGGCCAAACAACAGCAGATTTTGACAATCTGTTTTTTCTGGGTTGTTCTTCGGTGAGATATGAAGCCACGAAAATTGGATTTGCATCATTTGACCAAGGGAATCAAAATTTACAAATTTTCTTGCATCGGACCTCCGCGAGTGCCTCTGCCGCAAACCTCCGTGTTTTTCAGGTCATTCTGTCGTCAAATATTCACCAAAACGCGGTTTTAAAAATCCTAAAATCAAGCCCTTCGAGTCTAGTTTATTTTTAAAGAAAGAAAAACTCAATTCTATTATGTTTGAAGGAAGGTCTTGAAGTTTTTCTCAAAGACTTTAGAATTCGCCTCTCACAAGAATCTGGTGATGAAATTCTAATCGTTTCTCAGTTTTCTTTAAATATTTGAATCTGGAAAGTTAGATAAGTATCTTGTGAGGGTCTCCACGAAATTTGTTTTCGATCTGACAGGTTTAAGACTTCAAGATTGATTTTTTTTATTTCCTTGTTAATCTTTGAATTTTTTTTTTAGGGAGGGAGTCTTGAATGTTAGGTCTGGTTTATTAAAATTCGAAGTTTGTATTAAATCTTTATTGTTGGTAGAGATAAGGACTGTTATTAGTTAATCTTGTTGGTTGGAGTTTGTTAAAATTTGTTGCAGGAAATAGTTGAAGTTAGTTAAGGAGGTTAGGTAGTTATCTTGGTTGGCAAGAAATCTCACTCGGCTGTGGTAGGAAGGGTTGGACACGCGCCTTGTCTTTCCTGTGTGCTGCTCATCTCCCTGTTCTTCACCCGTGTCCTTGGTGTCCCTGGGTGCTGCTCAAGACCAGCATTCCGTGATTTCCCGAGTGCTGCCCCAGCCGATCACGCACCCGCGCCTTCCAAGCTTTAGACATTCTCGTCTCGTGCCCTTTGTCCGTGCTCTCTGTCTGTCACGTGACCGTGTCCTGCGATTGACACATCTGGCATTGACCACCTGTTCACGTACCACGTACCCTACCAAGCTCACACATCCAGCCAAATCTTGTTCGGACCAGCCGGTTATCTCAACCCGTGTACGCACTCGACCAGTTCATCATGTGTACTCTAGGCGTGTCCGGACCAACTGTCCAGTCTCCCGACCACCCCATTCCGACAAGCCTGCTCAGCCTAAATAACATGGATATTCAAGCTACATTCAGAGATCCAGTCATTCTATATGGAGCAAATTACCTCTTGTGGTCTAGGACCATGAAACCACATTGCATGGTAAAAGTCTTTGGAATCACATTTCTACAAATGATCTTGAAGAAAATGAATTGGCTGAAGTTAGTGAGGCTGTGGCTGCTTAAGCCAAATGGTACCAAGAAGACCAGTTGGTACTCTCTATACTTCAAAATGCACTTGCTAGTGATCTCTTAGAGGCTTATTCCTTTTGTGAAAATGCTAAGGAACTTTGGGACACTTTGCAAAAGGTGTATGGAAACACCACTAACCTTTTAAAAAATTTAGAAGTGAAAAAGGCTTTGAATGAATTAAGGCAGGAGGATGCATAATTCACAAAGCATTATGGCTCATTTAGAGCATTATGGGCTGAGTTAGAGATGCTAAGGCCAGCCACCATTGATCCAATTGTTCTCCTTGAAAGGAAAGAACAAGATAAGGTGTTTGGATTACTACTAACTCTTAATACTACTTACTCAGATCTTAATAAGCATATTCTCAGGTCTGATAAGCTTCCTAGCTTGGAAGATGTTTGTGCTCAAATCCAAAAGGAGCAAGTATCTCATGGATTATTTGACAACAAGGCTGAATTGGTGGCTGCACACAAGAGCTATTTCAAATCAGCAACAACAAATGAATCTAGGAAGAGGAGACAAACTTGTGACCATTCAAAAGGACTGGCCATACAAAGAAGGAGTGTTGGGTACTTCATCCTGAGCTGAAGCCAAGCTGGACTGCTCGGCCACAACAACCCACGGCCAGCCACACACAACTGCAAGCTCACGGACATGTCGTGTACCAGCCGCCGGTTCCTTCAAAGGCTTATACCAGCTCCTCTCTTCACTCATCCCCAACTAGTTCAATTTCTTCAGCATCTGAATTTGTGACAAAATCAGACTTGGAAGCCCTTATCAAAGCAATTAAGGATGGTAATGTGATGGGTAAAACTTTTCATGCTTCTTTTCAAACTTCCTTCACTCCTAATGCCTCTAAATCATTGGTTGTTGATTCTGGTGCTTCTCACCATATGATTAGTGATCTAGGATTGCTAGGGAATATAGAACCTGCCTTAGGTAATGTTGTCATTGCTAATGGAATTAAAGTACCAATTAAAGGCATAGGAAAACTTAAGTTGTTTGATAAAGAATCTAAAGCCTTTTACATGTCTTCTTTTACTTCTAATTTGCTTTCAGTTAAAAGAGCTACTACTGATTTAAATTGTCAAGATATCTTTGGTTCTAATGATTTTTACTTTCAGGATATTGAGACTAGTAGAAGATTTGGACAAGGAACCACAAGAGATGACTTGTATGTACTTGAAGATATGACTAAACATAGTGGACTAGAAGTGGTTAATAGGACTCCTAAAAAATTCCTAGATGATTTGTCTCCATTTGAGGTACTAAACAAAACTAGACCCAATATTGATCACTTAAGAGTTTTTGGTTGTGTTTGTTTTGCATTAGTTCCAAGAGAGCAAAGGAACAAACTGGATCCAAAGAGTACCAAAGCTATGTTCATTGGATATTCTTCTACACAGAGAGGATACAAATGTTATGATCCAGAGAATAGAAGAGTCTTGGTATCCAGAGACATCAAATTCCAAGAATCCAAAGGTTTCTATGAAGAAGGAACTTGGGATCAATTCAAAGACTTCTCCACAACAAGATCAGACCAAGCTGAGAACTTGAGGAGGCTCTTGGAGAGCATTGGTATAGTTTCTCCTAATGCTCAGCAGCCCACGGCCACGTCTCCTCATGCTCAGCCTGTACCAGCCGTGACCAGTCCTAGCCAGCCAGCCGCGGCCCAACCAGCCGATCCGCGGCCTTCCACACCATCCGGTTCTTCCATCCCTCTGCCGCCTGGTATTTTCAGTCCTCCTGGCCTTCCTCCTCTTGAACATGGGGGGGGGGAGAGACATCTACTCATGTCCAACAAGACTCAGCAGGAGATGAATCAATTTTAGTCTCAGCTTCCAAAAGATCAAGAGTTGTTCCCACTATTATTGAAGTTTTAGGTGAAGAGGAGGATCCTATCCAAGAGCTCCACCTACAGTCCTAAGAAGGAGCACAAGAAAAAGAAAACCACCAGTGTTCTACAATGGGAATGTTGTGGTTCATCATGACCAGGGAGTTTGTAATATTGCTCACTTACCTACTAATCATGATGCTTTCATTTCAAGTCTTGATAAGGAGCAGATTCCAAAGACATATGAGGAAGCTATGACCAAGAAGGAATGTAGGGAAGCTATCCTAGCTGAGAAACAAGTCATAGAAAGGAATGGTATCTATGCTTCAGCCACTTTACCTAAAGGAAAAAGGGCTGTAAGTTCTAAATGGATTTTTATTATTAAATACAAAAGCAATGGTGAAATTGATATAAAGCTAGGTTGGTGGCTAGAGGTTTTACTCAGACATATGGTGAAGATTATAGGGATATCTTTGTACCTTTAGCTAAGCTTCATTCTGTTAATGTTGCTCTTTCACTTGCTACTAACCTTGAGTGGGAGTTATGACAAATGGATGTTAAGAATGCATTCTTGCAAGGTGAAATAGAAGAAGATGTATACATGTCACCTCCATCAGGTCTAGAGGAGGAGGTAGGAAGCGGCAACATACTTAGGCTGAAGAAGGCCATTTATAGCCTTAAACAATCTCCAAGAGCTTGGTACCACAAGCGAAGTGTAACATTGATGGATAGAGGCTTCAAAAGATCTGAAGTTGAACATACTCTTTTTTGACTAAAGAGTAAGGAAGGTATTATGGTAATTCTCATTTATGTAGATGATATAATTATATCTGGTAGTGATAGTGTTGGTATTGCATCTACAAAAGAATATTTGAAAAGTGTCTTTGATATTAAGAATTTAGGAGAACTTAAATACTTCTTAGGAATTAAAGTGTGTAGGTTCAAGGAAGGTCTATTTTTATCTCAAAGAAAATATATTGTAGATTTACTAACTTCTACAGGTATGGTGGAAGCTAAACCAGCCAAAACACCCTTATAAGAAGATTATCAAATCGGATCTAAGGGGGAGCTAGAGTAGGAAATTGATTTTCATGCTCCTAAACTCTATAGGAAAGTGGTTGGTAAACTTATTTATTTAACCATCACAAGACCAGATTTATGTTTTGCTGTGAATCAGGTATCTCAACACATGTAAGGTCCAAAGATGAGGCATTGGGAGATGGCAAATCGGATTTTGAGATACCTAAAAGGCACTCATGAAAAAGGTATATGGATGGGTTGCAATAAAAACACAAAATGTGGTTGGTTATTGTGATGCAGATTGGGCAGGAGATAAGGAGTATAGGAGAAGTACCACAGGCTATTGTACTTTTATAGGATAGAACCTTGTGACTTGGAAAACTAAGAAGAAAAAGGTGGTTTCATGTTCTAGTGCAGAATCAAAATATTGAGAAATGAGGAAGCTTACAACTGAATGCATTTGGCTGAGACAAGTTTTGGAGGACTTGGCCGTGAAGTATGAAGAACCTATCACCATCCACTGTGACAATCAGACTGCTATACACATTGCCTCCAACTCTGTGTTTCATGAAAGGACCAAGCATATAGAAGTTGACTGCCACAAAGTAAGAGAAGTTATTGGGAAGGGAATCATCTTGCCTTGTTATACAAGGAGTGAGGATCAACTAGCTGATGTGTTCACCAAGGCAACAACTCTGAAGAATGGCGCCTCCATATATCCAAGGCTTGGCCATATGATCATTCCACACTAGTGATCCCAACATGGAGTGTTATACTCTTTTTCCCTATAAAAGGTTTTGTCCCAATTGGGTTTTCCTTCTTTAGGTTTTTAATGAGGTAATGCTTCATGGTTGCAATCTTAGGCATTCTCCATGTCTTAAGCTTGAGGGGGAGTGTTGGAATGAAGAAAAAATGATGAAATTAGAAAGCCTTTAATGCTTCCTATAAATGTGTGAGTTATTCAGCTCAAATGGGAGTGTATAAGGCTTGTTTGTGTTCTAGTGTTATGTTATCCTTGTAGCCATTCATGTATAAGGCAATCCTTGTATCCAAACAACTCTAGACTAGATTAGTATAAATATCTATCTCCCTTCTCATTTGTAACTAAGAAACTATTATTCTCATTCTCTTAATAAAATCATTATTCTCTTTAAATCTTTCTAATTTCTCATTCTCTCATTCTACAAATCTCTTAATCTCATATTCATTCACAATTGTCTTCTCTCCAATGATGTCTCTTGTCATGTATGGGTTAACTCTTTGGCCATTGACATAAACTCGCTTCCTTCCTTGCCCAAGAGGACTATCATACCGTACAGCTTTACTTCTTTAACCGTAAAAGGTCTTGACCATCAGGATATAAGATGTCTTGGAAAAACCTTCAGGCTTGAGTTGAAGAGTAGGACCTGATTATCTGGTTCGAACTATCTTGGAAAATTTTTTTTGTCATGAAATACTTTGGTCCTTCCTTTGTATATTTTCGAGCTCTCATACGCCTCCAGTCAGATTTCATCCACGTCTGCTAACTGTATCAGCCTATTCTCCTGAGCAGTTTTGAGGTCATAGTTCGGGAGTTTGGTCGCCCACATCGCCTTGTACTAGATTTCTGCCCCTAAGTGACACTTTTTCTCATAGAGGAGGTTGAAAGGTGTTGTCCCTATTGGGGTTTTGAAAGCTTTTCTTTATACCCAAAGAGCATCATCGAGCTTGGCTTCCCAATCCTTCCTCGTGGAACTGAATTTTTTTTTTTCTAGGATCGCTTTAATATATATATATATATATGTTGGAAATTTATACCTGCCGCTTGATTGAGGATGGTAGGGCGTCGTTACCTTGTGCTTAACTATGTGTTTCTTCAAAAGATTCCCAAAGATTTTGTTGATGAAAGCTTTCTCCATCACTAATTACAGTTATGGGTACAACGAATCTTGTGAAGATTATTGTCTTGAATATCTTCACCACCACTCTTGAATTATTTGTCGGATTTGCAATAGCTTCCAACCATTTTGAAATGTAGTCCACAGCCACGAGGATGAATTGGTTCCCGTAAGAAGAAGGGAATGGTCCCAAAAAGTCGACATCCCAAACGTCAAAGATCCCAACTTCGAAGATCGGGTTTTATGGCATCTCATTCCTTTTTCTTGTATTCCCTTTCCTTTGGCAAAGATCACACTTGGTGATGAACTCATGGCCGTCTCTGAATATGGTGGGCAACAATAGACCCGTTTGCAACACTTTGATGACTATTTTGAATGTCGCAAAGTGTCCTCATAACTTCCTCCATGACAATGGGTTTGCAACCTGCTTACTTCGTCCTCCGATATGCATCTTCTGTAGATGCTATCCTTGCACAGCTTGTAGAGGAATGTTTGATCCCAGTAGTAGTTATTCACATCTTTGACAAACTTCTTTGGTTAATAAGGATCAATGTTTGGTGGTTCCTTTTCACACGTCAAGTAGTTTACTCTATCTGCATGCCATGAGAATCTTTCTCCCATGGCTTTCACTGCTTCGATTTCTTTGCTGATGTGATGGTAGCGCTCAAAGGTTTTCATGGTCATTAGCTGCTTTTATGGTAAAGAGTCATCTATTAGTACCCTGTATTCAATCCTCAGTCTTGACAGGTGGTCAGATATGCCATTCTCAGTACCTTTCTTATCTTTGATTTTTAGGTCAAACTCTTAGAGCAGAAGGATCCATTGCAGGAGTCTTGGCTTAGCATCTTTCTTAGCCAGGAGGTGTTGTAAAGCTGTGTGGTCAGTGTGCAGTATCACCCTCGAACCTACTAGGTACGATCTGAAATTTTTAAACGGGAATTTGATTGCTAAGAGCTCATTCTCAGTTTTCGCATACTTGACTTAATCTTCATCCCTCGTTCTGCTAGCGTAGTAGATCACATGAAGCTTCTTGTCCTTTCTTTTTCCCAGGACAACCCCCATGGCGTAGTCGCTTACATCACACATTTTGAATGGGACATCCCAATCTGGGGATTTTACTATAGGTGCGTTAACCAAGTCCTTTTTATCTTCTGAAAGACGTCCAAGCAGTCTTTGTTAAACGCAAAACTTGTTTTTTTGCACAGTAGTTGGGTGAGTGGTTGATAAATTTTAGAAATATCATGAGTGAATCTCCAATAGAAGTTTGTGTGTCCTAAGAAAATCTTCACTTCCTTCACCGTTGTTGGTGGTTGCAGTTCCATTATAACCTCGACTTTAGTTTTGTCGACTTATATGCCTTTCTCCAAGATCTTTTGTCCAAGCACTATCCCTTATTTCACCATGAAATGTCATTTCTCCCAGTTGAGGACGAGGTTAGTCTTTTAACACCGCTTTCATACATCTCCATATAGAGAAAAATCGTCCATGAATACCTCTACTACATTTTCCATCAGATAAGAGAATAATGACAGCATGCCTATACGAAAAGGTACCGTAGAGATATGTAAAGGTTGTCTTCTTCTTGGTCATTCGGGTAAATGTAGATTTGAAAAAATCCTGAATATCCGTCTAAGAAATAGTAGTAAGAATTGTTTGCTAACCTTTCTAGCATCTTTATATGATCTTATGAAGCAAGCATGAACCAGAGATGGAACCAGAAGAAAACAAGCTTGAACATGAGGAATAACGAGCCGCAGACACTTGGAGTGAACCCGTTTGTCCCGTAACCAGATCAAGGACCAAAAATCTTAAGGAGTTTACTGGACGATTGCACAAGTCCAGGTCCCAACCAAAAGAAAGCCTAGATGCCTTTCGACTCATTCAGGCCAAGAAGTTTAGCAACTAGAGTAGTAACCCATTTGCACTCTTTTTCATATTTTTGGGTTTTTTCCAAAGATAGGTTTTTATTGAGACAAATGGGCTACTTTGCCCTTTTCCATTTGATGAGAAGACAAGCCCAAGCCCATATATTGCTGCTGCCATTTTATTTAAAATTAGATTAAGTTTATTTCAAATTTTGAACAAGTGTGTTGCATGTCCTTGCATGTTTTTGGAGAGTGTTCCAAAACATGCAGCCTTATGTTTTTTCCTTAAAAAAAATGTGTATAACCTGTGTAGCAAAACATATGTCTTTTTAATCAAAAACCTTTCTAAAGATTAGATCATTTGTTGGTATGTAATATCTAACAAAATCCTTGAAATGTTTTGGTCAGCAATATCCTTATTACTTAAAGTTGATAAATCAAAGGCCATCTACAACCTTTGTGTGATCACTTTCTCCACAACCCTTGCAGTGAGTTCATCCTCATTGCAACAAGACCTATTCCATTTTCTCATATTTTGTATGTTGGTTTTGGGAGGATATCATCACATCTGATCAATAAAGGTCAAAGAGAAGTGATCTTTCCTAGTTGAGACGTTTAACTTCCTGTAATTTATATAGACACGATGACCGGTTATGGTTCTGGATGGGATCAGTTCATTCTTATCATTCGTCAGTACAGTAACTACATGAACAGGGGAAACTCACTTACTGTCTGATATAGGAAAGATAATATGTATCAATGAGCTTGAGGATCTCTTTCCTCACCACATCTTGGAGATTTGGGTTCAATCTCCGTTGGTGTTCGATGGAATCCTCCTCTAGATGGATACTATAGGCGCATAAGAATATGTAAATACCTCTCATATCATCTAGTTAATATCATATTACCCTCCTATATTTTTTTCAGCTCGATTAGGAGGGTTGCAGTTTCATGCTCACTCAATGCATCGTTCACAATTACAGGGTATATGGAGTTAGAACCTAAGAATTCAAACATGAGTTCTTTTGGGAGGAATTTCAACTCAATCTTTAGGGCTCTCAGCTCGCTACATCTTTCACTTGGTTTGGTTCCTTTGTCTTTCTCCACTGTCTCAGTGACGTGAATTTCTCTCCTCAGCTCATAGTCTTTTGCTCCTTTTCCACGCGTCTTACATGAGTCCAGCAGCCTTTCATACTCCACACTTATTGGATCCAGCAATCCAAATTTGCCTAGTTTGATTGTCAGTCCTTTGCAAGTAATCTCCAACCACTATTTCTTCCAGGACCTCATCAGAAAGCTCAACAAGCCTCTCCACGTAGAATGCTTGTCCATCTAAGTTTGGCTTTCACATCATTTTGTGGATGTCGAATTTCAAATTTAATCTCCCAAATACAATTTAATCTTTCCTTTCTTTACATCAATGGAAGCTCATGTGGTTGCCAAAAATGAACGACCGAGACTCAGGGAGTCCATCCATCTCCAATATCATGAAGTCAGTGGTTATCTCAAAGTTTCCTACCATAATTGATAGGTCTTCAAACAGGCCTATTGGATGTCTTATTGACCGATCAGCAAGGACATGGGAGATGCAACACTCCTTGAACCTTTAGAAACCAACTTTTTTCAACAGACAGGGGCATAAGATCGACACTAGCTCCCAAGTCACATAGGCATCTTGAAAAACTCAGCGATTCTAAAGCGCATGGCAATGTGAAGTTACCCGGATCTTTGACCTTTTCTTTGATGATTATCTTCTGGATTATAACGATGCATTCTTAGGTTAGTATCACCGTCCTTTCCAGCTCATTACTATTTTCTTTAACTACATCTTTCAAATATTTAGTCCATTTTAGCACCATCCAAAATGCTTCGAGTAGTGGTAGCTCATTATCAACTATTTCCTTGGTGATTTCCTCTGTTTTCTCCTTGTTTCCTTTTCTGTTTCATCAGCGATTAATCCTTCCCCCTAATTGGATTTGAAATGTTCTCATTGAGGTCTTTGGATTTCAGCTCTTTTACATTTTGAAGGGTTATAGTACTAACATATTTCTTTGGGTTTATCACTGGTTTTCTAGGTAGGGTACCCATTGAACGCTTTGACGAAGATGCTTCCATGGATCAAACTTGTGCAAATAGGCGCTCAAACTTAGAGTTCAAATCACCATACAAGCTTTTTATCTTTGTGTTGATCTCCTTTATTCTTGTTTTCATATCTATCGTACTTTTGCCTTGTCCTTCAAGAAGTAACTTCAGCATTAAGGTAGTGTCAGCGTCCTTCTGTACAGGGTGTGCTTCTGGTTGGGGAAGGTAATAGTTTGGTTGGTGTTGGGGAAGTGTCGTTGGTATTTGGCTTGTGGTTTGTGATGGTGCCTTAGGTTTGGGTTGGAGGTTTGCTTGGCCTTAGTAATATTAAGGTGATTTTTTAGGTGGGTAGATTTGGTCTTGAGGGTTTTCTACGTTAGTGCTTCTATAGAAGAAGTTGGGGTGTTTGTAGTTTTGATTGTAGCCTTTGTTATAACCTTGCCCTCGAACGCAATTGATTTCTCCTTGGTTTTTTGTGCACAGTTTGATTCCCATCTCCTGGTTGTAGTCTTGCTCTCCCGACATAGTTAATTTAATTTGTCTTTAGGTTGCTTGGAGAACTTTATTGAACTTGTCATTTAGAGCTTTCATTTCTCTATGGTGGTCTCCATCTCGGTCACCAACTTGGTGTGTAGTGCGATCGTAGTTGTCTCCATAGTTACCGTCACTTGTGCCTAGATTTTCTACCAGTTGCATTCCTCTTGCAGGATCTTTTCCAAGGAAGTTTCCAATAAAGGCTGTGTCGAGTAACATTTGTATCTTAGGTAAGACGCCAAGGTATAATGTGATAAGTAGGGATTCCCATAAAAAACCGTGGTGACTTTACTAAGAAGTATAGCTCTTGAATCGCTCTCATATTTCATTGAAGCTTTCAGTTCCTCTTTGAGCTATGTTGGATATCTCATTGTGCAGTCTTGATGTTCTTGATGTTGAAAAAATTTGATCAAGAAAATCAGCTTGCAGTCATCCCAAGTTGTTATTGAGATGGGAAGTAGGTTCTTTGCCTATGAGCTTTATCACTAAGTGAGAAGGAGAAAATTTGAAGCTTAAAAGCATTTTGAAAATTCCATTGATTAGTTGAACAGAGCATATCAAATTGATCAATGTGGTCAAGTGGATCTTCAATATGCATGTTTCCCAAGACCATGCTTATCAAACTTGCTTTGGTCTCGATATTATTATGGTTTGATTCTAGTATGATGGACGTGAATGTTCGGTTCATCATTTGCTTCGATGACTTGTGTGTGGTGTTGATTTTGTATTGGGTACTGGTTTTGAGCAGCACATCAGCATTATCGTGTCGCTCCATAACATCCGCTGTTATGGTAGTTTGGTTTATTTTCAAATGCTCCAAGTGTTCTTGATGTACTCTCTGTCTTATTGGTCTCATGTTCTCTTTCAAATCGTTGAAGATCGTCAACATGGTGGAGGTTTGTATGTCCTCTGCTGAGCAGGTGCATAACCTGTAAAGCAAAGAAAAATAAAGAGAGAAGTTAAGAACCCAGGAGTAAAAAAAATAATGCTTAATTTCAAACTAAAACTAAATTCTAATGTCGATATGGTCTGCCAAATTGGAAACAGCGCCAGTTGATAATACGCTTTTTGGGTGGGTGTATCAACCCTAATTGAAGTACTTAGGGTGTCAATCCAAGTCAGCAGGTTATCGATCACCAAGAGTCCAAGTTTTAACTTAAATTAAGCTAAACAAATTTTGTTAGATTTTGATTTTCTTTTAAACTAAACTAAACAATGAATTTTGTTAAATGAAATCAAGAGTAAATGCGAATCTAAGTAACAAAAGAAAATCTGAAATCGGTTTAAAAGAGTTTTAGAAATGGGTCATCAGGGTAGGTTATGGGATGGACACCTAAGAAAAAAAGACTTTTGCTAAGTTTTAATACTCGTCCTAATGGTTAAGAAACACAAATTTTCTATTAGTCCACTCTTGTAATAAAAACGACTTGATTGCAACCGGATCTCTACAAATCTCTTTGTGTATCCAGGTGACTAACCAGCATTAAGGGCGAATTCATAGTGGATACGCAAGGCAACCTAGATTAACTATCGTTAGCTAAATTTAGCTGAGCCCGTGTTCTAGTTATTCTAGCCTTTAAACAAACAATGGTTAAAATCGCTTTAGCCAAAGAAATCAGATCCAGGCGGCATGAATGAACCCATCATTAAGACTATTAGAAACAACATTGTCGTAAAGAGAAAGGAGCCATCAGCATCCTTTATTATATCTTAGAATATCCTTCCAACCAATCACCCTCGGACCTGTTAAGAGCACTACTCACTAAAATCCATGAGAAGACAAAACACATGGTTTAATGATACACTTGTCATGATAATTGACTGACTAGAAAAGAAAAGACAATACTAAAATGACGATGAAATAAGCTTAAAGCATAAACTGAAAAAAGAAGTACTGCAAAATTTAAAAAACAAAATTTCTTACAAAACCAATATTGAAACTTTAAAAGGAAGAGACCAGTGTGCGTGTCTCACGCTGAGAAAACTAAAAAAAAAAAAACTAGAGATAAAGCAAAGATAGATGGTGTGTTCTCCTCAAGTTCCATCTAGGGCAATGTTCTTATAGTGATAGAAAAAGAGGTAAACTAAGTTTACTTAGTTTAAACCAAATGTCAACCTGATTTACTTCTTTGCACGCACTTTTCTTTTCATGAACATCTCGTTTGGATTTGGTTACTTATTGTTGACACCCAGAGTCTCCTACTCAATTCTTCTCTTCTTTTTCTTCTTCTCAAAATGCTCCTTTTCGGCTTTTCCACCTTGTCTCCGCTTCTTCCTCAAATTTTTTCATACCAGCACCTGAATATACAATGCTCATGCAAATGCAATATAAATTCTCATAATATGCAAGAATAAGAACGAAAGATGATGCAAAAACAAACCCTAGAACTAATAAAAAGATGAGATATCACCGATGACAGAGGGAAAACAGTCGGGTGTGATGGGATGCTAGATAATAACCACCTTTGAATAACCGTTGGACACTAAAAGAGAACATGATTTACTGATTCTTTTTCCTTTCCACATCTTTGACATTGAACATCACAATTTATTCCTCTTGATCTTAAGTTTTTTTTATCACCGATACAGATCCATAAAATACTTTCCAGATAAAACGTTTCATCTTTGGCAGACATTAAAGTTTTCATACAAACGCCTTAAGTTTCATAACCTCTGATCCATTAAATTTTTCTGGCATACCCTTTTTCCGGATAAAGGTGCTCAATCCAATAGCCAACTTTATCGAAAATTTTCCTTTTTTGTGACGTGCCACCCAATTTTACACGGATTTCCAAAATGAATCACTGTTATTGACTTAATAAGAGCCACATCTTCAGGGATAATGGTTGCCTCTAACAATGGCCTATTCCAAGTCTTGATGTTGGTGTCAATTAAATCATTAACAGTATGAGCTGAGGGATAGTTTCTGAATTTACATGTCGCTAATCTCAGGCAAAAAGATGGAATCCAGGGATCATGTCATATGGATATAGAAGACCATTTCCCAACCCTTCTAGTTAGTCTTTTTCTTACCAAAGATCTAGCGGAGATCATACTCATCCACCCAAAGATGGTGAGTATGAACGTATTGGATCCATAGGATCCAAATTCCAGAAATAACAACTTTTGATAACCTTTGAAAATAATAAATCTGGGAAATCCATTAAACATCATATTTGTTTTGCCAACAAGGCTGTCTTGAAATTATCAAAGACTTTGAAACCAAGACCACCATCCTCTTTTGGTCAACATACTATATTCCAGGAAATCCAATGAACACTTGATGTAACAACTTTAGGGTGGGCTGTCTTTCACCGAGAAGCTCAGGTTGCTAGACAGAAATCGATGGAAGCGAAGGGGTGGATCGAAGGGACCACACAAGCTGTGGAAGGGGCTTGTGATACTCCAAGAACTTCAACTAATGGAGGTTGAAGTTGGCGGCTGCAGCAAGAGGAAGCTTGCTGGCGGCTACTTAGAACTTTAGACACTAGTCTTTAGGTTTTTGTCAAAATGCTTGTTATTTTATTAAAGTGTAGACAAAAGGCTTATATAATGCCTTGTTACAACTTTAGGCTAAACTACAAGGCGTTTAACCTTACAAGAATTATAACAATATGTAGTTCACTTATTTGCAATTAAATAAAGAATGGATCTAATTAGTCAACATGATTCAAAACCCAATTAAACACTTAGTCTAAAAGAATAGAAATAAGACAGAAAGCCCAATAACAATTAGGCATAGAATTCGAATGAAGACTTGTGAATGGAGTGGAATTATGAACAAGTCTTCACCGCCTTGGGCACTAAGAGTATTGCCTCATTAAAACCTTCTTCGGAAAACCCAGTGGGATAAAACCAAAGATAATAAAAAGAGTACAATTTCCTAACACGACTTTTGGTGTCTCTACTGAATGGTAATGGTAAAGATACCGGACGAGGAAGAGTCTTATAGAAGGAACCTCCATGGTTCCTTGTCTAACTGGATCGGGTCAAGGCGTGGACCGGTCGTGGACGCGTGGAACGACTGGTCTGGTCAGACGTGTGGGCACTGGACGGCTAGACGGCTGGGCGCAGGCTGGTCGTCTTGGTCAGCTCAGGGTCCTCTCCGGTTCTATTCTCCAGGAGCATGCTGAGCTTGTCTCCTAAGGCTTTCCTTTTGGACCGCGTAAGAGGTCCAGGTGGAATGACCGGTGCAATGGCTGGCTCGATGTCCTCATCAACACTTATGGTATTACCATTTTTACTTCACCAAAACCTAAGCTATCGTACCGGTTTGTTTTTTTCACCATCTTAGGCAGTCAAAAACATGAAATTACATACGTAAGTAACACTATAAAAACTGATTTAATCGAAACCTCTTTGCCTCTTTTGGAAATAAATTTAAGAGTCCACCCATTGATCCTGTTATGTATCCAATTATTTATAAAGCCAAATACTTGATTTTTTTCTCTACATAAACTTTCTGGAATACCTAAATATGTTCCCATACAACCAATATTGTAGATACCTAATATTTATTTCGTCTCTTCCCTCACCGAAGCATCTACCTTATGACTGAACTGTATGAAGATTTAGAAAAATTGATTCGTTGACCATGAACTGCCTCATAAGCCTTCAGGATACATAGTATAACTTGGTATTCCTCTTATTACGCTTGACATAAAACCAGACTGTCATCCGCAAAAAGAAGATGTGAAATAGGAGGGAAAGTCCTTGCTATCTTTAAACCTTACTATTCTTTTTTTAGTTCTGCTTTCGCAAGTTTGCTACCAATGCTTCCGTGCACAGAATGAAAGATATGGAGATAAAACATTCCGCTGCATAAGTATTTTCTTTGGAAGAATACACTCATGAAGTTGGTGATTAATTAATACTCGTATTTCACTGATGTTATACATCTCATCATTCAGAAAGTCTATTATGTTGAAAAAAACCATCTTATGTCATTTGGATGGGACAAGCCGTCTTTGGTATGAGGCATATATTCGTCTAATTTAAACACTGATCAAACTCCCCTGTCCTTATAAATCGATTTACCAATCTAAAATATCGTCCTTGATGATTGGTCATGCTTGTTTGTAAAACAAAGAAGTCATTCCACTGGGTTCTGGGCTTTTCGGATGTATCATAAACTAGTATTCTGGTCGCCTAAATTATGCCACATATGATAGAAATAACTACTTCGGTCGCCCAAATTATGCTACATATTTCTACTCTTTTGTTACCAAAATAATTCCTCATCTCCATATTATGTGTAACATTTATAACCTTCATTCCTCTTCTGTTATTATCCTTCTGAATTTCTTCCAGAGCTATTGAAGATCATTGATAGATCTTTTGTTTTACATGCTTGTTTGTAAAACAAAATAATTCCTCGTTTGTTTTACATGCTTGTTTGTAAAACAAAGAAGTCATTCCACTGGGTTCTGGGCTTTTCGGATGTATCATAAACTAGTATTTTGGTCACCTAAATTATGCCACATATGATAGAAATAACAACTCCGGTCCTCCAAATTATGCTACATATTTCTACTCTTTTGTTATCAAAATAATTCCTCATCTCTATATTATGTGTAACATTTATAACCTTCATTCCTCTTCTGTTATTATCATTCTGAAATTCTTCCAGAGCTATTGAAGATCATTGATCATCTCTTTTCCATTAGTAACTTCTGTTTTCTCCAAACTGACAACTCATGACGATAATTTTCAATTTTCAACTAAATTTCTTCCTGAGCTATTGAAGATCATTGATCATCTCTTTTCCATTAGTAACTTCTGTTTTCTCCAAACTGACAACTCATGACGATAATTTTCAATTTTCAACTAAATTTCTCCCTGCGACTCTCGATGCAGAACTACACCTTTTCAAAATGGAATCCATTAGTCCTTTCTCTACCACCGCTTATTTTTAAATTAAATTTCTCGAAGATAGTTAATTATCTATTCACTTTCTAACCTCCAAAAATTCTAACTTAATACTGTTTTTTCCTTCCAACGTTAATGTATCACAAGAATAGCAACAGATCAATATTCCAAAAAAAAACGTAATTATACCACGAAAAACGACATCGAGAATACTTAGTAACAACCGTCCCATTTGACCAGAACATAGGAAGTTAAATGTGAAATATAAATCTATCAATTAAGACAATTTTATGATGATTACCATTTGTAACAATTCCTTCTCGTTCACTATTTACCCCAATAGCCATAAAATATCTGAATTCACTGCCATTTTAGGATGGAGGACCACCAAGCAAAACCTTGAAGAAATGCAAGAAATTACATGATGAGTAATTAACCCCATCTTTTGCAAGCGTGCATTCTGATTAGCTCGATGTCCGGCACTAACATATTTATACCGTATTTTATATGAGTCTAAACAAAAGAAAAGCCCAAAAATCAGGCTTTAGGGGAGGGTAACTATGAATCTCCAAGGACCGATTATGTACCCACTGAACATCACAACTAAAACAAAGCTAAAGACCTGAGTTCCTATCATATAGTCGAACGATATTACTTAAACTCTCATCAGACATACCTGCAATAACAATCTACCATACAACCAACAGAGATATTAATCAGGACCAGTCGTATTCAAGATCAGTACTGTATCTCTTAGTAAAACAGCAACAATAGTTTTAACCTTGAGATATATAGCCAATACCGAATTCCACCAGGCTAATATCAATTTGTCTACATATCAAAAGCCAAACATTTTTATTAAACATAGTAATATTCAGTACAACCGAAGCCATTGTAAAGGAAAGGAAACAAAGCTTAAACCCATAGACGATCTCCAAAACAATCATATTTTTGGATGGCCATCGAACTTATTAAACCCATAATGCCTCTTTAAAATTTCAGACTAGAACTCTCATCCCTTCAGAGACTAATTCCCATTACCTGACTCGACAAGCGGGTGTGAGTACTCCTTGATCTCCTCAGAGCCAGAGCCTTTCCCTACTCGTTCCACTGTCTTGCCCACTGATTCAAATCGGTTTAATTTAAGTAAACCGGTTAAAGAAGCCTTAACATATTCTTAATGATTTAGAAAGCCCAAATACTAATCCTAGTTGATTTATAAGTCACCAAGGATAATAGATGGAGTTCTCCAATTCCACTTAGACATCCGAAATATGATGTTTGTTGGTGATCATTACAAATTCTTGTTTGGATGAATTTAGGTGAATAAATATCGTTTTGATTTTAGTTTTATATGAAATATATTTGAATTCATGTGCAGTTGTGGGTGAAAATATATATTGATTTAACTTAAGATATATCTATCTAAATCAGAAAAAACTGACGCAGAGAAAAACACTTATCCAACCGAGGCTTTATCCCATAACCGAACCTTAATCTTACCAATCTAAACACCTAATTTTTATTTTTAGCTTCATATATCATATATCTTATAAAAATAAAGAAGATAGCACAATAATCACTTAATTCATTTAAAAACAAATACTTACAATGTTTTCAAAGTTTTCTATGTTATATCATAAATTCACCAGCCTATCAACCAACAAATATCTACACATGAATGATGATGGTTGCATAAAATATGAGTTTTAGTAGACTCTCTAGAGCAAATTAAAACCATCCAAAATCTTATTTTAAAATTATTTCATATGAGTCTTATATTAATACTAGTTCCAACAAAGTCTTATTTTAGCAATACTTTCTTCAAAAGTCTTACAAACTTTTCGCTTTGCTTCGGAAAGAGGCAGGTCAATCTCATGATTAATCTATCTTTACATTTTTTAAATATTTAATCAGCGTATCTATCCACTTCGGTAATTTTCTTTTTACTTCATATTGGTACCATGTATCATGAATTATTGGACCTAGATTACTGAGTTGCGATTTACATGTATATATATAATTTATATATTTTCTAATTTCTAAGTTACAGTTTTTTTTGGTTTCTGGCTACTGTTCTCAAGATTATAAGGCAAAATTTGATAACTGAAGTTTAATCAAAGGTTACATGAAAGCATTGATTGAGAGGTGCATGAACCCAAACAAGCAGGATATGAAGCCCATACTTTACATGCTCCCATGTATATGAAATGTTGAAGAACGATTTAGGTCTCGGGCATTTTCTGTTTGACTTTGATAATGAGGAGGAAATCATGGATGTTATCTCTGGTCCGGTGGGAGCCTCTGGTTGAAGTCAATTGCGCATCGACCATACACTTTTGGGCCAGAGTCTTGGGTGTCCCTTTACACTCCTGGACAGTGAAAATTTTCATGTCCATCGAGGATGCTTTAATAGAGGTGTTAATTTGAACGATAGAATGATTGAAGTGATTAAATCACTCATATTCTCAACAAACGTGGAATTTGATGGGGTGGTGAAGAAATGACGGTCCTTCATGGATTAAACGAAACGGAGTTTTTTCCCTCTAGTAACTACTCAGAAAAATGGATCGATCTGTTCACTCTTTAGATTAATCTATCTTTGGGTTTTTGGGTCTTTTTGGCTTCATTGCTTGTTCTTCCCCTTTTTGCGCCAACAACCTCATACTTTATCCAGTGACGTCTTTTACATTCCAAAAATTAAGGAAAGACAACAAGACTCTATAAATACATGAAAACAACATCAAAATACCAGTTAGAATGCAATGAAAACACAGCACATCACTTGTACTTTGCGTTGATCTTCCTATGTATTTGGGCCTTTCATCTTTGCTGATTCTTCTTCAACTTATCTTCTCCCTCTTTCACATCTAAAATCTTAGTACTCTCTTCCTCGAGATTATTTTTTAGCTTCGAGACATTAAAAACCATATAGAATTGAAACCATCTTTCTTAGGTATCACACTCTTTGCTATAATCGTCTTATTTCTCAAGTCAAACTCTTTGCTATCGCATGGGTGACAGAGTTGCCTGAAATTTCCACCGAGTGCACATCCATACATCAAACCTATTTATCACACGCATGATTTTATCCTAAAATTTCCAGTAACAGGGTTCATTCCTTCCTCTTATTAGAGTTCAGTACTTAATTATAAATATATTTGTTAATTAATAAAAAATATGGCATATTTTGCTAATTTTTTAATATAAAATATGACACACTTTCTTAATACTTTCAAAGAAAGGTAAGAAGTAAGGGTACTTTACATTCAATTGAGAATGACATCGGAAAATTTCTAACACTGCATATCAATCAAATTAAAAGAACATTCATGGTTTTGAACAATTTCTTACTCGATATGGTTCTTTGCTGTTGTAATGTATACCAAAAACACTTCTTGGGTTTCTGAATTATCTTAAATTCTTATTTAGGTTAATCCACCAGCAGTCACATTAGAATCTATACTTATAAAGCTCAGCCAAAATGGTTAAACACTAATTCGATCGTTTGATGAGTCTCGCCTATAAAGAATTTGAACACAATGAAAGACTTTTTGTAAAAGAGGGCAGTTTCATGGAACCAAAACGGAAACTTCAAAACCAATAGGAAGATAAGACCAAACTCTTGACAAGGAAACAAGTTTTGCCTTTTATTCATTGTTTTAATTTTTGAATTTACAATGGAGTCTCAACTCCAACAAACTTGGAAGCACAAAGCAGAAAAAGGAAATGTGGGTGTGCCTTAAAAGATAGGAACATAAATCCACCGTATTATTAGCAAAATCGTAAATAAAAGGGAAAATGAGACTTAGTCAAATGACTTAGTCTTTCTGGTGCTCTGTGGTAGGTCGTCCTATGCGTCTAGGCCTTTCTTGCTAACGGATGCTTCTTCAATTTCATCTTCTTCCCCTTTTACATCTCCATCTCCTTCTATATCCACACCTCTTAGAACTTTGATACCTCCTTCGCGGATATGTCTTGCAACAATGGAGGAATAATATTTTGGTTTTCCATCTGGCTAATAGATCCCTAGAAATGGACCATCGCAAGTTATATGCATTTCACGTTCAAATATGCTTATACGAATATCTTTATTAGGATATTCCATACGGACAGCGCAATCTGCAACGCCATTGTGCTTCCCACGAGGATCATTAAGCTTGATATTGGGCTGGATATACTTCAGCAGATATGCTTGATCCTCCTCTACATTCGCTATAAGAATCTTCGTGTACCCATCAGTAGTAAGAGAACAATTGATAGGCTGAGACTCATCATTGTCAATATCGAACGACTTAACACCAATGTCTACGTGTACACTGTTACCAGAAACATTGTACACAGTCGCTAGACGTGGAGCCATCTGTAGTATAGAAATATTTCAAATATATGTTTTGTCAAGATCTTTTAAATGTTTTGTGTGAGAAATAATGAAGGAAACCTTCTTCTTATATAGATTTTTCATTTTTAGCTAAGGTCTCAAAATTTAAAACGATTGGCGTGTGAAATACAACTCAACAACCAAAACTAAGTGTGTCATTAAAATAGAATCCTTACGTATAGGAATGATGTAACACATCATAACATCATCAATATATATTATATTAATATTACTTTCCATGTAAGTCTTCCGATCAACATATCGCTTCACTCTATAAAGGGGCAAGCTAATCTCATGTTATATATTAATATACTTACACATATTTAAATGCTCAGCACATCTCTTCATCTATAGACGTGAAAATCAAACAAAAATATCTCAAAGAATAAGTAACCTTTGTCAATGCTATCGTTTTTATAATTTAATTTTTGTATCACAAAATGAAATTATTTACACAAAAATCGAAAGACACACAACTATATAGAAGACGTGGACAAAGTAGTTCACTAATGGAAGCATTACTACTATAAACCTCGAGCTTGAAAATTGTGTTGGTCAACAGTGAGGGGGTGGAAGTTGACCTCGCACTAACTTACTCAAAAATCAATTTTCTATCCTTAACAACCGCAAACAGATCATATGCGTTGACTGACAATGGTAACCTTGCAGTGTGCTTGGCGGTAAGTCTAAGCTCTTTAGATGATGCGCCTTTGCAAGTGCTTCTAAACCTGCACCAGATCGTCTGACTCTCTCACGCTATATCGGATCTGAATATGTTTCCCAGAAACTGTATCAATGAGATGAGGTACTTTTTTTTTTTTTGACAACCTTCTTCTGAAATGGTTTCGTGTCAACCTTCTTCTTTTGGGTGCGTTTCTTCTTCTCATTTTCACCATACATCGTATGGTGAAAAATGTGTGGATTAGTGATCGTCATGTAATGTGGATTAGTGATCGTCATGCAATGTGGATTTCAACTCAACCAAGGTTACAAAAATTATAATTATTCATTAAATCATCAAATACATACCATGTTTTCACTAATCCACAAATATATTAAAACATAAAGAACCAAGTTCCCAGCAAAAAATAAATTAAAATAGCGAAATAAAAATTAATATCATATTATAATTGCAAACACAAACTAATCAAATATAGAATATATTTATTAAATACGTAAATATGATTATTTCTTGTTCAAAAAAGCTAGTTTCCAAGCTGTATTACAAACATCTTAAACATAACCTAGTTTTAAACTGATACAATACACAAGAGTGAAAATTTCACAAAAACTTTAAACAAAAATAACAAATTACTACTAATTTACCCGTTCTTTGCTATTCATTTGTACCATTTCTCCTTTTTTGTCAACGGATAAAAGTTTTTCTTTCAACATTTGCATCTCCTTTTCTAGTGTCGCCATCTTCTCATTATAGGGAGTAACTATAGCATCGAACTTCTTATACACACTGTCCACTTTTTATGTAAGCATCTACATAATGGTGAATAGTCTGTCGATTAGCGTTTCATTCCACTCCCCCTAGAGAAAATAAAAGTAACGTAAATGAAAAAATTATTTATCAAATTATACTTAAACCGTAGAAGTTGAACTAACATTTTCATGATTTTCGTCTTCATCATTCTCAGCAGACTTCTTCTTTTTCAGTTTCATGGAATCATTCTTGAGTACATATGCTTTATGCTTTGTCCTATTGTAATCTAGAGATTCAGTGACATCCCAAGCATCTCGACGTACATTGTCAATCTCACTATCCCACTTAGTTGAAATACTTCGGTAAGGGTGTGGAAAAAAATATCTTACACGAACCTGAAAACAAATGTCATTCATTCAACTTTTAAATATAGAAAGATGTAAAAAATAGACGTAAACTAAAACATTTGTATCTTATCTCAATGATCTTTCATCTCTTTCCTAATGAAGTCTGACAGATTCGAACCACTTACGTGATCCAGCCTATGAAAGAAGAACTTGGACAGCAGTAATTTTGTTCTCATAGAGTTTGCCTAAGCTAATAACTGACTCATATACCTATGAAAGAAATTCGCTTGCATAATACCTTCCATTGCATAATTCTTTTTTGCTGTGTAGCTGATACCCTTAATTGAGTGTATCTCTCGAAAGCTTCTAAATCTAGAACTCTCTTCTCACACTCCAAAGGGACTCGACTCGTGGGGCATATACCTTATATTCCAATATGTAGAATGCACAACCATCCAATCGTTATCCTCTTTTCAAGAGTCCAATAGCTTTCATATGAAATAGGGTTGAAGTCAACTGAAGTGGTGAATGAGAAAATACACCGATTTTAATATATGTTTTGCTGATTCTGAATGTTTTCATCCAACCAATGATTCATCCCTTGGCGAAACCTCAATTTTACTGACATTATAATAAATTTTTAGCTTCTTGTACCATAGATCCTATAAGAATAAAGATAAGTCACCACAACAGTCACTAGATTCATTTCCAAAAATATGCTTATGAAATTATTTATACTTTCTAAATAAAGAGTATTCTGGAAGAAATATCTCATTTGTATCACTTTTATGATCTCATTTTTTCATTAAATAATAATTTTAAGATTATTCTCCATAAACCATTTCCAACTTACAAAAATGATAATATCAATGATTAATATGGCATAAAGTATTTAAAATTACTGAAGTTAAATCTAACAAAACAGCAGCTGAATGATGTTACAAACTAATCACACATTAGAGATTCACCAATTGTGTTCAAATTATAAATCAATTATTTTTTTCATATAATTGTACAAAAATGAAACAAATTATATTAGTCAATCAAATATCTATTTAAAAATTACAATTTTCTGTATACATTAAAAATATTCAGGTTTTTATAAACAAGTTTAGTAAACATAATAACATGTATATATAAAGTTTCATAAAAATTTATACGAAATCATAACACATTGTGATGTTTTATTAGTTTTTATGGTTTATATATTCTATTATAAATTTACCAGCCTACCAACCAACAAATATCAATAGAAAATTTGAAGAAATACCTGCACATAGATGATGATTGTTGGATAACAAATGAGTTTAATAGTATCAATATAACAAAATTATTTTATTTAGTCAAATATCACAAAATTCGTTTTAAAAAAGACCTGACTTTCAAGAGCAACTTAAAACCTCCCACAGTCTTATTTTATAGTTATTATGAAATTCTTATTTTATAACTACTTTCTACTAAAGTCTTATTTTAGCAATACTTCCTTCAAAAGTCTGTAAGACTTTTCATTTTCATTCGGAAAGAGACATGCCAATCTTAAGATAGAATATTAATATATCTTTAATAATCTATCTTTACATATTAAAATGTTCAATCAGCGTATATTAAACAGCAAAGTCATGACAGACGGTCGACGGTTACTCTGGTCGGTCATGGGTGCTCCCGGCGTACAACGTCATGCGGAACTAGCCTCTAAATCTCTTAAACGAAAATTTTTTAACTGTGGAAAATTTTCTAAAACTTCTCTGTGAACAACCTTAGGCTATTTATAGGTTGGAAGCAGGCTAGCACACAGGCTGCTGCATGGCGCGTCCACAGTAACTTAGGTGTGAAGCAGCTGGCTGTGTGTCACAAGCACCCACACATGTGTGACACCCAGCTGGTGACTCAGCGCAAGCTGGTGGCTGTGTGTCACCAGCACACATGCATGCGTGACACTCAGCTGGTGAGTCGCCAAGCATGACGAGGACCAAGCACGACGTGAAATCAAGCTCGACAGAAAAAAAGTTTGACGGGAAACAATCACGACGTGGATCAAGCACGACGGGAGACAAGCTTGACGGGAAACAATCACGACGTGGATCAAGCACGACGGAAAACAAGCTTGACGGGAAACAAACACGACGTCGATCAAGCTTGACGAGAAACAAGCATGACGGGAATTAAGCATGACGGGAATCAAGCTTGACGGGAAACAAAAAATATTTTAAATATTTTAAAAAATATTTGAGATTAAGTATTTTCATGATATCAATGTTATATAGACGCTAAAATTTATTGACACTAAAAGAAACTGATTATAAATTTCAACTTTTTAATATCTACAGTATGAAAGTTCAATAAAGCAAACTGATTTTAACCAAATCGTGCTACAGATTTTAAGTGTTAAATTATATTTGAAAATACAAAATTATTAATTAAATAATACTATATTAGAATCAATATAAATTTTTATAATATATTGATATATGGAGAATTTTATTTTCAGATAATTTTTAAATAGTTTTCACTCTCTTATCCAAGTGCTTTTCATAGTTTTGTATTTATAGGCTTAGTATTTTCGTATGTGTAGTTTTGAAGGTATTAACATATAAAATCATCGAAATATGAAAGAGAAGATCAAATCATCGTCTTGGCATGATCACAAGTTAACGACATCGACCAAGTATCAAAAATCTTAAAATAGATGGACGTCTCCAATTTCACCGCACATAGATATAAGAAAATATGTTGTTTATTGGTGATTATTAAAAATTCTTGTTTGGATGAATTTAGGTATATAAATACCTTTTTGAGTTTGATTTTGTATGAAATAGATTTGAATTGATTTGAAGTTATAGGTGAAAAGATATATCGATTAAACTGAAGATATGTCTAACGAATTATTTGTGTTTGTCAAACGAAGTCGACAGATTCGAACCGCTTACGTGATCCAGCCTATAAAAGAAGAAGAACTTGGACAACAGTAATTTTGTTCCCATAGAGTTTGCCTAAGCAAATAACTGACTCATATACCTATGAAATAAATTCGCTTGCATAATACCTTCCATTGCATAATTCTTTTTTGCTGTGTAGCTGATACCCCACTTACAAATGATTCACAGTTCAAGCATGTAATCTGACAGAATTCAATCAAAGAGATATGAACCAGCTGCCAATCAATCAACAACCATGTCTTGTTTTATATACAATATATCATTTTCATATTATCTTTATCTAATTTTTACTCTTTTATCCAAAGTGTTTTTGACTTTTTTGTATTTGGATGTTTAGTTCTTTCGTATGTGTAATTTTGAAGATATTAAGAGGTAAAATCATCAAAATATTCAAAATATGGAAAAGAGGATGGACTTCTCCGATTCCTTATTGCATAAACATATCATAAATATGCTGCAGATTTCTATTTGACTTAACTTTCGTGAAATTGTTTTTTTAGTTAGCTTTCAAATGAAATAGGGTTGAAGTCAATTGACGTCGTGAATGAGAAGATACATCGATTTTAAGATATGTTTTGCTGATTCAGAATGTTTTCATCAAACCAATGCTTCATCCCTTGGCGAAACCTCAATTTTACTGACATTATAATAAATTTTATTTTTAGCTTCTTGTACCATAGATCTTATAAGAATAAAAACAAGTCACCACAACAGTCACTAGATTCATTTCCAAGAATATGCTGATGAAATTATTTATACTTTCTAATTATTTATACTTTCTAATTAATGATAATTTCAGTGATTAACATGGCATAAAGTATTTAAAATTACTGAAGTTAAATCTAACAAAATAGCAGCTGAAGGATGTTACAAACTAATCACACATTAGAGATTCACCAACTGTGTTCAAATTATAAATCAATTATTTTGTTCATATAATTGTACAAAAATGAAACAAATTATATTAGTCAATCAAATATCTATTTAAAAATTACAATTAAAAGGTTCTGTATACATTAAAAATATTCAGGTTTTTATAAACAGGTTTAGTAAACATAATAACATGTATATATAAAGTTTCATAAAATTTATATGAAATCACAACATATTGTGCTGTTTTATTAGTTTTTTATGGTTTATATATTCTATTATAAATTTACCAGCCTACCAACCAACAAATATCTATAGAAAATTTGAAGAAATACCTGCACATGGATGATGATTGTTGGATAAAAAATGAGTTTAATATTAGCAATATAACAAAATTATTTTATTTAGTCAAGTATCACAAAATTCATTTTAAAAAAGACCCAACTTTCAAGAGCAACTTAAAACTAATTTCTACTAAAGTCTTATTTTAGCAATACTTCCTTCAAAAGTCTGTAAGACTTTTCATTTTCATTCGGAAAGAGACATGCCAATCTTAAGATAGAATATTAATCTATCTTTAATAATCTATCTTTACACATTAAAATGTTCAATCAGCGTATATATTAATGTGTATTTATATTTTTATATAAAAAATTATAACAGTCAAAATTTATAAATATGAATAGCTTAAACAGCGAAGTCATTTGGGAACACTAAAAATGTATTGTAGAATTATATATAGTATTTGTAAAGAAAATATTATTTCCTTGTTTTATATTATTCCTCTATGTCATAAATCAAAATCTTGTTAATTATTTCCATTTACTCCATTTAATTTTATATTTACTTTGGTAAATTTGGCTGTTACAAATCAAAGCCAATAGTAGAAACTATCCGTATATCCACCAAAAAGCCACAAAAATAGGTGGTTAAACCAAAACGATCACGAATTTCCACAAAAAGGCCACAAACTTAAGATATTTTGGAAAATCAGCGGCTACATAGCCACTGTTTTTCCATTAAAATATTTGTGGCTAAGATAGCTACTAAATAAAAAGTGGCAAATCTCTGACATTGTTGTCACGGTTTACCTACAGAATTTGGATGACTTTTTTTTTTCTTATTCAGAAATCGTATCTTGATTTTTTTCACAGAAGTAATTAATCGCTATGTGTGGATATTACAAAATTTTATCGTTTGCATACCTAATCTATAATTAGACTGTTAAAATATCTCGATGTAGCCACTGGTTGGCCATGGTAATTTAGTGGCTAATATTAAAACATACTAATCAAAAAAATTTGACCATCTGTCAGAGGTCCAATTTTTTTAGTTTGGCACTTTGTGTAAATTTATTATTAAATTTAGAAACAGATTTTGAAAGGTATTCTTTCCCTAATGATACATTTAAGTTTGTGGTCTATATTTTTTAATCGACCCCTTTCAACAATTAGCAAAAAAATTAAAATTATCCTAAGGTTTTCTTGCACCCGATTAACTTGCAAGGTGTTGTTTCCTTCAGTTTGTTAGGTCAAAATCTCAAATGAACTTCACAGGTTGAAAAAATATGAGATGACATCTTCTAATCTAAATGACCTTCTATACATGTACGTCTGGTTTTAATATTAATGAATTCTGATTTTAATTGAAATAAATAAAAAATAAAAAACCACAGTTGATAAACCAATTTCTTTTTTTTTTTCTCGTCAAAGTATCTTCCAAGACAAATCAAAATCTAATTTCAATTCTTTTTGTGGTTTTGTGGTTTTCTGATGATGATATCAATATGGAATTTTAATAGGTTTTGTTGGAATTATTGTATACCGAAAGTTTATGTAGATAGTAAACTTGTTTTCAAAGTCTTATAGGATGTTATATTACTAATCTATATATTTTATAGGATGAATCATGAAATCACAGTAGAAAAAATAAAGCAAAACTGATATAACTTGAAAACATGTAAAATTGGTTTCAGTAGTACAACTGGTTCAATTGATACAATTTTACAGTGATTGTTTCTCATATCTGAGATGGTGAGAATAATCTTTGTTATGAAGTGACTTACATGGATAAGTATAATATGTATGTCAATGTTGGCATTACACTTTTTATACAAGCAGATCATATTGTAATTGTTGAAGGAAAGTTGGTATGAATCATCGAAATGTACAACTTATCCACTGCCTTCAGTTTTTTTCATTGATTCCGACACTTGGCATCGCCTATTGGGAATTTCTAGCAATCAAGTTCAAGATCTTTTAATTTAGAAACCTGTTGAAACCTTCCAGTCAAACTCCGAATTCCAAAACCCTCACCACTGAATACCAATATCACTTTGGAAAAAACACTTTGGAACATGACATTGTCATTTATAGCTAGTATTCGAGAATCCCAAAAATGACATTAATATCGTTTCTTACTTTAGTTGTACACAATAATTACAAGACTTTCAACCTTAACCTTCAATATCATTTACAGTCAGGTTAGAACAGAAATGTAACCATATTTTAAATTACAACATGACATTGTAATTTATAGCTAGTAAACCCTAGAAAGCTCCTCCTAGTAAAATATATAAGTGGTACACATTAGTTTATTTTAATGTTAATTGACAAAGAAAATAAAATAAGTTAAAAAAATCTGAAATATTACCTTTCATGTCATCTCATCTCATTAAGGGTAGCCCAATTTCTAAAATAAATTATTTTCTTAAAAACAGATTATGCTTGTTACTACAATATATTTTAAATATTTAAAAAAATATTTGAGATTAAGTATTTTCATGATATCAATGTTATATAGACGCTAAAATGTATTGACACTAAAAGAAACTGGTTATAAATTTCAACTTTTTAATATCTACAGTATGAAAATTCAATAAAGCAAACTGATTTTAACCAAATCGTGCTACAGGTTTCAAGTGTTAAATTATATTTGAAAATACGAAAATCCGTAATTAAATAATACTATATTAGAATCAATATAAATTTTTATAATATATTGATATATGAAGAATTTCATTTTCAGATAATTTTTATATAGTTTTCACTCTGTTATCCAAGTTATTTTGATAGTTTTGTATTTATAGGCTTAGTATTTTCGTATGTGTAGTTTTGAAGGTATTAACATATAAAATCATCGAAATATGAAAGAGAAGACCAAATCATCGTCTAGGCATGATCACAAGTTAAGGACATCGACCAAGTATCAAAATCCTAAAATAGATGGACTTCTCCAATTTCACCGCACATAGACATAAGAAATTATGCTGTTTATTGGTGATTATTAAAAATTCTTGTTTGGATGAATTTAGGTGTATAAATACCTTTTTGAGTTTGATTTTGTATGAAATAGATTTGAATTGATTTGAAGTCATAGCAAAAATATATCGATTTAACTGAAGATATGTCTATCGAATTATTTTTTTTGTCAATTTATCCTAGTGGTTTTAATACCACTTTAAACATTGAAATATGCTGGATTCGAACAGAGACATGTGTCATGAATTTCAAGAATAACCACCATTGCGCCACATGATTCTGACATGTCAATCTAATTCATAAATAAAAAGTGACGAAGGGAAAAACACTCATCCAACCGAGGCTTCATCTTTTAACAGAAACTTAATCTTACCGAACTAAACACCTGTTTTTATTTTTAGCTTCTTATATCATAGATCTTATTAAAATAAAAAAGTGACCACAATAATAACTAAATACATTCCAGTTCAAGAGTTTTCCGGGAAATACATCACATTGTATCACTGTCATGATCCCATTTTTTATCATTAAAATAGCAATTTTAAAATTATTCTCCAGTAACTGTTTTGAACACACAAAAATGATAATATCGGTGATTAATACTGTATTAAACATTTAAAATTATTGAATTTAATTAAAACAAAAAAAACTGAAGGTTGTCATAAAAAAAACACACATTAGAGATTTATCCATTGTGTTCAAATTAGAAAGTCAATAATTTTGTTCATATAATCATACAAAAATAGAACAATTTATATCATTGATTCTTAGAACCACTTGAAGGAAGGAAGGGGGAAATAGATGATGAAGATGGCGATGAACTTCTATTTAGAGTTGGTATGCTCCAAATATGTGGTGTCACTCCTAGTGCACAGGTTCACCCGATTTTTAGCCTAGGATGGATGACAGAAGATCACTCTTCCCTTGTGATATAGAACAGTTCACCAATATGAGCAAAGAGACAAGAGTCTCCAAAGGATCTAGTTAGCATCAAAAATGAGATTTTATAAAATATTGAAGGTTGATCTTATAAAAATGTGGCTGGCTCGTATGATTTAAAAATACAATGGATTTACTTGTTACTAATAAAATCTGCCCTCTATTCTTCATTAGATCCTGTATTCACTCCGATAGTATATGCCTAAAATTGAAAAACCTAAAACTATAAAACACGAATCCTAAACCAAAATGATTTAGTTAATCTTAATTTTAATTAAAATCGGTTTAATTTAAGTAAATCGGTTAAAGAAGCCTTAACATATTGCTAATGGTATAGAAAGCCCAAATACTAATCCTAGTGGTTTATAAGTCACCAAGTGTAATAGTCGGACTTCTCCAATTCCACTTAGACATCCGAAATATGATGTTTGTTGGTGATCATTAAGAAATCTTGTTTGGATGAATTTAGTTGAATAAATATCGTTTTGATTTGATTTTATATGAGATATATTTGAATTCATTTGAAGTTGTGGGTGAAAATATACATTGATTTAACTGAAGATATATGTATCTAAATCAGAAAAAACTGACGCAGGGAAAAACACTTATCCAACCAAGGCTTCATCCCATAACCGAACCTTAATCTTACCAATCTAAACACCTAACTTTTATTTTTAGCTTCATATATCATATATCTTATAAAAATAAAAGAAGGTACCACAATAATCACTTAATTCATTTAAAAAAATACTTACAAATTTTTTATAATTTCCAATTTAAGTTTTTTTCCGAGAAATATATCATATTTGTAACATTTTTGTGATCACATTTTGATCACAAAAATTGCAATTTATAATTATTCTCAACAAATAAATCATACATTAGAGATTCACCCATTGTGTTCAAATTAGAAAATCTAATCATACAAAATAGAACAATTTATATCATTAAATTGAATTTTCATGAAAAAATCACTTATAAAAGTTTTTATATACGTTACAAGTCATTTGAAATTTTTATCCACCATAAAATCGATATATGTTTTAAATTAGTATATATTGTGCAAATATTAACATAACATATTATATGTTGGAAGAAAAGAAAAGACATTTTAATAGAAAGAAATACTTTTTATGTAATTGTATCCTCTAAGTTAATTGTCTGAAATTAATATTACTAATTAATGTAAAGTTGTTGTTGTGTTTAGACACAAAGAACAAAATTTATAAACGTCAGAACATTTATATATAAAGTTTCATAAAATTTTATACGCATTTATAACATTTTGTGTTGTATTACTGGATTCAATGTTTTCTAAGTTATATTATAAATTCACCAGCCTATCAACCAACAAATATCTACACATCAATGATGATGGTTGCATAAAGTATGAGTTATAGTAGACTCTCCAGTGCAAATTAAAACCTTCAAAAATCTTATTTTAAGATTATTTCATATGAGTCTTATATTAATACTAGTTCCTACCAAAGTCTTATTTTAGCAATACTTTCTTCAAAAGTCTTACAAATTTTCTTTTTACTTCATATTGGTACCATTTATCATGACTTATTGGACCTAGATTACTGAGTTGCGATTTACATGTATATATATAATTTATATATTTTCAAATTTCTAAGTTACAGTTTTTTTTTGGTTTCTGGCTACTGTTCTCAAGATTATAAGGCAAAATTTGATAACTGAAGTTTAATCAAAGGTTACATGAAAGCATTGATTGAGAGGTGCATGAACCCAAATAGGCAGGATATGAAGCCCATGCTTTACATGCTCCCATGTATATGAAATGTTGAAGAACGATTTAGGTCTCGGGCATTTTCTGTTTGACTTTGATAATGAGGAGGAAATCATGGATGTTATCTCTGGTCCGGTGGGAGCCTCTGTTGAAGTCAATTGCGCATCGACCATTCACTTTTGGGCAAGAGTCTTGGGTGTCCCTTTACACTCCTGGACAGTGGAAAATTTCATGTCCATCGAGGATCCTTTAATAGAGGTGTTGATTTGAACGATAGAATGATTGAAGTGATTAAATCACTCATATTCTCAACAAACGTGGAATTTGATGGGATGGTGAAGAAATGACGATCCTGTTAGAATATGAATGTTTAAGAAGATTGAGAGTTTATGAGAGATTTCAACAAAAGATTAAGAGATTTTAGAACACCATAATGGTTTTCTAATTTTTGTTTTTCATTGCATACTTTTCATCAAAAGGGGATTACATGTTTTGTAGACAAAAGCTAATTAGGGCTAAGAGAGGGGAACCCCTGGCTAATGACGATACAACCCTTTATTTGCTTCTTTTGTCTAAAACGACAATTGGATCGATCGATCTAAAGTCAGATCGATCGATCTCAGAATGAATGGTCTATCCCATGCGAGAATAGTCGATCCCGCAACTTTACGTAGAAAAGGATCCATCGATCGTAATATTACGATCGATCGATCGTCTCGCATCTCAACACTCCCCCTCAAGTTGAACCATGGTGAATGGTTGAACTTGGATATCATGAGATTCCACCTCATTAAAAACCTTAGAATGCAAAACCCAGTGGGACAAAAACATCCTAAGGGAAAAAGAGTATGATCCTCATGATAAGGGGATCATGGAGATGGAATCTCTGTGAGTCCAAGCTTTGCGTGGATGAACTCACAGACCTTGGTACTAGCGGCTTTGGTGAATATGTCTGCTAGCTGATCAGAGCTTCTTGTGTAACATGGAAGGATGGTCCCTTTCTCCACAGCTTCCCTCACCTTGTGACAATCCACCTCTATATGTTTTGTTCTTTCATGGAAAACTGAATTAGAGGCAATATGAATTGCAGCTTGATTGTCACAGTGCATAGTGATGGGTGTTTTGATTTCAATGCCAAGATCTTGAAGAAGTGCTTTCAACCAGATGCACTCAGTGGTAAGCTTCCTCATGGCTCGGTATTCAGGTTCAGCGCTTGAGCAGGAGACAACCTTCTGCTTCTTAGTCTTCCACGTAACCAAGTTTCCTCCTATGAATGTGCAATAACCTGTTGTAGACTTTCTGTCCTTCTTATCTCCAGCCCAGTCAGCATAACAATAGCCAACAATCTCAGTGTTTCCATTGTTTCCCATCCAGATTCCTTGACTGCTTGTTCCCTTCAGGTATCTCAGAATACGGTGAACCATCATCCAGTGACTGATCTTTGGTTCTTGCATGTGTTGACTGATCTGATTCACAGCGAAACACAAGTCAGGTCTAGTAATGGTAAGGTATATCAACTTACCAACCAATCTTCTGTATAGTTTAACATCTTCAAATGCGCCTTCTAGCTCCCCCTCAGGTTCAACTTTGTAACCTTCTTCCAATGGAGTCTTAGCTGTTTTGGCGTCAAGCATTCCTGCAGTGGTTAGTAAATCAAGTATATATTTCCTTTGTGATATAAAGAGACCTTCTTTAAACCTGCACACTTCAATTCCCGAAAAATATTTAAGCTCACCAAGATCCTTAATATCAAACATGGATTTCAAATATTCCTTAGTAGATGAAATACCAACCTTGTCATTCCCAGAGATGATAATATCATCTACATAAATGAGAATGACCACTATACCTTCCTGACTTTGAAGTGTGAACAAAGTGTGATCAGCTTCCGATCTTCTAAAGCCTCTATCTCTCAGTGTGACATTGAGCTTGTGGTACCAAGCTCTAGGTGACTGCTTCAGACCATAAATTGTCTTTCTCAGTCTCAGCACTTTCCCTGGTGTCACAGAATCCTCAAGACCTGGTGGTGGAGTCATGTAGACTTCTTCTTCCAATTCGCCTTGTAGGAAAACATTCTTGACATCCATTTGCCAAAGGTCCCATTCTAGATTAGTAGCTAGGGACAAGACAACTCTGATTGTGTGGAGTTTAGCAACTGGTGCAAAGGTATCTCTGTAATCATCACCATAAGTTTGAGTGAACCCTCTTGCAACTAATCTTGCTTTGTATCTCTCAATTTCCCCATTGCTCTTATACTTGATAGTGAAGATCCATCTAGAGCTTACTGCTTTATTCCCTTTTGGCAAGTCTGACTCATCCCAAGTGTGGTTTTTAACCATGGCATGATGTTCATCTCCCACTGCATTTCTCCAGACCTCATGTTCCTTTGCTTCCTCATAAGTTCTCGGAACTTGCTCCTGATCAAGGCTGCTAATGAATGCATGATGCTCTTGGGGTATATATATGCCATATTGCATACTATCTGTTCTGGATGAGCTACTGCCTTGTTATTGTAGTAGATATTTGTGTCTTTATAGTGAGAAGGGAATTTCTGCCTACTACTTCTTCTTAGAGGCACCATCTCCTCTTGGTCTCTTTGTGAAATGTTCGGGATTGGTTCTTCTTCTTCTTGAGCTGCCCTATTTTCTTCGCTGGTCTAGACCTCTTGATCATGATTTCCTGAGTATTCAGTTTCATTATTTCCCCCCTCATGGTCAAGGGGACCAAACCACTCTTCAGGTATAAATTGTGCAGTAGCCGTGTCATTTGCATTGGTATTTGCGGTTTTCGCAGGAGCATATGTTGAGGTAATGCCAATGTTTTCTAGGAGCTTCCGTAGATGTTCAGCTCGGTCAACAGAGCTAGATGACAAATCTTTGATATTATCCCAGTTCTGATCATCATAGAATGTCTTAGACTCCATGAACTTGACGTCTCTGGAAACCAATACCCTTCTTGTCTCTGGGTCATAACACTTGTATCCTTTCTGAGAGGGAGAATAGCCAATGAATATAGCTTTGGTGCTCTTTGGTTCTAGCTTGTTGCGTTGATCCCCTGGTGCTAACACAAAACAAACACAACCAAAAATCCTTAGATGGTCAAGATTATGTTGAGTTTTGTTGATTACCTCAAAAGGAGAGCGGTCTTGTAAGATCTTGGTAGGGGTCCTGTTAATAAGGTAGCAAGTTGTGACCACTGCATCACCCCAAAACCGTTTAGGGATATTGGCATGAAACATCATAGACCGGGCTCAGCTACTCCATTTTGCTGAGGAGTGTATGGACAACTGGTTTGGTGTGTGATTCCATGTTTGAGAAGATGTTGTTTAAAGGCATTGCTTGAATATTCTCCTCCATTATCTGACCTAAAACATTTGATCTTGGCATTATACTGGTTAGTTATGTAAGTTTGAAAATTTATAAATGCCTCTAAGACCCTATCCTTAGAAGAAAGCAAAGTGATCCATGTGAATTTCGATTTATCATCAATAAAAGTGACAAAATACTTATGATGTTCTCTAGATTCACATGGAGCAGTCCAAACATCAGAATATACTAAGTCAAAACAATGATCATAAACGGTTACAGATTTTGGAAAAACAGATTTGCAGTGTTTTCCAAGGATACATGCTTCACAATCAGCATTGTTGAAAGTAATCCTAGGAAACAACAATTCTAAAACTTTATTATGTGGATGTCCAAGTCTAGCATGCCACAAATCACCATTTATTTCAGACTTATTAGAACTAGAAAAACAGTAGAGAGGTAATTTAAAACAATCTTCAAGCAAATATAGGTCGTCTTTGGTTCCTCCTTTTCCAAGAATTCTTTGTGTCTCAATATCCTGAAATGAAACTTCATTAGGACTGAAAATAACATTGCAATTGAGATCAGTGGTAGCCTTTTTAACAGATAGAAGATTAGAGGTAAAGTTTGGCATATAAAAAGCTTTAGATTCTTTTCCAAATAACCTAAGTTTTCCTATCCCTCTAATTGTTATTTGAGCTCCATTTGCAATCATAACATTCCCTATAGTTGGTTCTATATCCTTTATCAAGTGCAAGTCACTAATCATATGGTGTGAGGCACCAGAATCAACAATTAGAGGCTTAGAGATATTTGATGCATGATAAGAAGCTTGAAGAGATTTACCCAACACATTACCAGAGTTTTCTTTTAGTGCTTTGATGAGGGCCTCAAGGTCTGATTTCTTGACAAATTCCTATTGAGGAGATGTCATCATAGCCCGGAACTCCTTGTTTTGAGTAGGTGTCACCTTAGAGGATGACCCATCCTGGTACACAACCATTGGAGATGGATTATAAGACCTTTCATTGTAGGATCCTGCTTCTAGGGAGAACTGAGCTCGTGGCTGAGCATTCCATCTGTTTTGCTTTAGGTGAGGATGCAGGATCCAACACTGCTCTTTGGTGTGTCCCCTTCTCTTGCAATGATCACACAGGGTCTTCTTGTCATCAACCCTAAACGTGTTTCTGTTAAAGGTGTTCTTGTTGAAGGCACTTTTATTGGCTGTGAATAGTTCTCCTTTCTCCTTTCCACCAAACAGACCAAGTGAGCCTTCCTCCTTCTGAATTTGAGCACATACCACATCAAGACTAGGAAGTTTATCAGCTCTTAGAAGATGCTTCACAAAGTCACCAAAGGTTGGACTTAGAGTGAGCAACAGTCCAAAGACCTTGTCTTGCTCCCTTCTTTCAAGAATCACAGCCTGGTCCATTGTGTGTGGTCTGAGCATTTCTAGTTCAGCCTAAAGGGATCTGAATTTTCCAAAATGCTTGGTGAAGGCCTCCTCCTGGTTGAGTTCATTAATCGCCTTTTTAACTTGGTAAATACGACTCAGATTTGAGGTATTTCCAAACACATTCTGAAGTGTGTCCCAAAGTTCTTTGGCTGTCTCACAGTAGGAATAAGATTCCAGAAGAGATGCTTCAAGAGATCCTTGAATGGTAGACAATACCAATTGGTCTTCTTGGAACCACTTCCTTTGACCAACAATCGCTTGGTCTTCGTTTTCATTAGTATCTTATTCAATATGAGACCATAAGTCATGTCTGCAAAGAGTTTTCTTCATTGTTCTTGACCAGAGTAGGTAGTTTAGGCCCTTCAACATGACTGGGGCACTGATGTTCTTTGGCTTCTCCATAGTCTTCACGATTTGGAATGAATTAAGATGTTTGAGAATGAAAAGTTTTGAGCAAAGAAGATTTTTTTTTTGGTTTTGAGATTAGGTGCGGAATTTAAGAGAGATTTGGAACAACTTGCTCTGATACCATGTTAGAATATGAATGTTTAAGAAGATTGAGAGTTTATGAGAGATTTCAACAAAAGATTAAGAGATTTTAGAACACCATAATGGTTTTCTAATTTTTGTTTTTCATTGCATACTTTTCATCAAAAGGGGATTACATGTTTTGTAGACAAAAGCTAATTAGGGCTAAGAGAGGGGAACCCCTGGCTAATGACGATAAAACCCTTTATTTGCTTCTTTTGTCTAAAACGACAATTGGATCGATCGATCTAAAGTCAGATCGATCGATCTCAGAATGAATGGTCGATCCCATGCGAGAATAGTCGATCCCGCAACTTTACGTAGAAAAGGATCGATCGATCGTCTCGCATCTCAACAGATCCTTCATGGATTGAACGAAATGGAGTTTTTAGATTAATCTATCTTTGGGTTTTTGGGTCTTTTTGGCTTCATTCATTGTTTTTCCCCTTTTTGCGCCAACAACCTCATACTTTATCCAGTGACGTCTTTTACATTCCAATGATTAAGAAAAGACAACAAGACTCGATAAATACATGAATACATCATCAAAATACCAGTTAGAATGCACTAAAAACACAGCACATCACTTGTACTTTGCATTGATCTTCCTATGTATTTGGGCATTTCACATCTAAAATCTTAGTACTCTCTTTCTCAAGATTATTTTTTAGCTTCGAGACACTAAAAACCATATAGAATTGAAACCATCTTTCTTAGGTATCACACTCTTTATTATAATCGTCTTATTTCTCAAGCCAAACTCTTTGCTATCGCATGGGTGACAGAGTTGCCTGAAATTTCCACCGAGTGCACATCCATACATCAAACCTATTTATCACACGCATGATTTTATCCTAAAATTTCCAGTAACAGGGTTCATTCCTTCCTCTTATTAGAGTTCAGTACTTAATTATAAATATATTTGTTAATTAATAAAAAATATGGCATATTTTGCTAAATTTTTAATATAAAATATGACACACTTTCTTAATACTTTCAAAGAAAGGTAAGAAGTAAGGGTACTTTACATTCAATTGAGAATGACATCGGAAAATTTCTAACACACTGCATATCAATCAAATTAAAAGAACATTCATGGTTTTGAACAATTTCTTACTCGATATGGTTCTTTGCTGTTGTAATGTATACCAAAAACACTTCTTGGGTTTCTGAATTATCTTAAATTCTTATTTAGGTTAATCCACCAGCAGTCACATTAGAATCTATACTTATAAAGCTCAGCCAAAATGGTTAAACACTAATTCGATCGTTTGATGAGTCTCGCCTATAAAGAATTTGAACACAATGAAAGACTTTTTGTAAAAGAGGGCAGTTTCATGGAACCAAAACGGAAACTTCAAAACCAAAATTGCTGTCTCAATCAAAGCAATAGGAAGATAAGACCAAACTCTTGACAAGGAAACAAGTTTTGCCTTTTATTCATTGTTTTAATTTTTGAATTTACAATGGAGTCTCAACTCCAACAAACTTGGAAGCACAAAGCAGAAAAAGGAAATGTGGGTGTGCCTTAAAAGATAGGAACATAAATCCACTGTATTATTAGCAAAATCGTAAATAAAAGGGAAAATGAGACTTAGTCAAATGACTTAGTCTTGCTGGTGCTCTGTGGTAGGTCGTCCTATGCGTCTAGGCCTTTCTTGCTAACGGATGCTTCTTCAATTTCATCTTCTTCCCCTTTTACATCTCCATCTCCTTCTATATCCACACCTCTTAGAACTTTGATACCTCCTTCGCGGATATGTCTTGCAACAATGGAGGAATAATATTTTGGTTTTCCATCTGGCTGATAGATCCCTAGAAATGGACCATCGCAAGTTATATGCATTTCACGTTCCAATATGCTTATACGAATATCTTTATTAGGATATTCCATACGGACAGCGCAATCTGCAACGCCATTGTGCTTCCCACGAGGATCATTAAGCTTGATATTGGGCTGGACATACTTCAGCAGATATGCTTGATCCTCCTCTACATTCGCTATAAGAATCTTCGTGTACCCATCAGTAGTAAGAGAACAATTGATAGGCTGAGACTCATCATTGTCAATATCGAACGACTTAACACCAATGTCTACGTGTACACTGTTACCAGAAACATTGTACACAGTCGCTAGACGTGGAGCCATCTGTAGTATAGAAATATTTCAAATATATGTTTTGTCAAGATCTTTTAAATGTTTTGTGTGAGAAATAATGAAGGAAACCTTCTTCTTATATAGATTTTTCATTTTTATCTAAGGTCTCAAAATTTAAAACGATTGGCGTGTGAAATGCAACTCAACAACCAAAACTAAGTGTGTCATTAAAATAGAATCCTTACGTATAGGAATGATGTAACACATCATAACATCATCAATATATATTATATTAATATTACTTTCCATGTAAGTCTTCCGATCAACATATCGCTTCACTCTATAAAGGGGCAAGCTAATCTCATGTTATATATTAATATACTTACACATATTTAAATGCTCAGCACATCTCTTCATCTATAGACGTGAAAATCAAACAAAAATATCTAAAAGGGACTCGACTCGTGGAACAAAATATCTTACACGAACCTGAAAACAAATGTCATTCATTCAACTTTTAAATATAGAAAGATGTAAAAAATAGACGTAAACTAAAACATTTGTATCTTATCTCAATGATCTTTCATCTCTTTCCTAATGAAGTCGACAGATTCGAACCGCTTACTTGATCCGGCCTATGAAAGAAGAAGAACTTGGACAGCAGTAATTTTGTTCCCATAGAGTTTTCCTAAGCTAATAACTGACTCATATACCTATGAAAGAAATTCACTTGCATAATACCTTCCATTGCATAATTATTTTTTGCTGTGTAGCTGATACCCTTAATTGAGTGTATCTCTCGAAAGCTTCTAGAACTCTCTTCTCACACTCCAAAGGGACTCGACTCGTGGGGTTTATACCGTAGATTCCAATATGTAGAATGCACAACCGTCCAATCGTTATCCTCTTTTCAAGAGTCCAATCCTTGCAGCGGTCCAACACCAGGTGCAGCTCATGCAAGCTAGGACCAATGGCTGTAGAAATCTACAATTATCCCAAAACTCTTGATGATCTAAATCGTAAGTATCCCCACTTACAAATGATTCACAGTTCAAGCATGTAATCTGACAGAATTCAATCAAAGAGATATGAACCAGCTGCCAATCAATCAACAACCATGTCTTGTTTTATATACAATATATCATTTTCATATTATCTTTATCTAATTTTTACTCTTTTATCCAAAGTGTTTTTGATTTTTTTGTATTTGGATGTTTAGTTCTTTCGTATGTGTAATTTTGAAGATATTAAGAGGTAAAATCATCAAAATATTCAAATATGGAAAAGAGGATGGACTTCTCTGATTCCTATTGCATAAACACATCATAAATATGCTCCAGATTTCTATTTGGCTGATCTTTGGTGAAAAAAAAAAAATTAGTTAGCTTTCATATGAAATAGGGTTAAAGTCAATTGAAGTGGTGAATGAGAAAATACATCGATTTTAAGATATGTTTTGCTGATTCAGAATGTTTTCATCCAACCAATGATTCATCTCTTGGCGAAACCTCAATTTTACTGACATTATAATAAATGTTATTTTTAGCTTCTTGTACCATAGATCTTATAAGAATAAAAATAAGTCACCACAACAGTCACTAGATTCATTTATTTATACTTTCTAATTAATGAGTATTATGGAAGAAATATCTCATTTGTATGAATTTTATGATCTCATTTTTTCATTAAATAATAATTTTAAGATTATTCTCCATAAACCATTTCCAACTTAAAAAAATGATAATATCAATGATTAATATGGCATAAAGTATTTAAAATTACTGAAGTTAAATCTAACAAAACAGCAGCTGAAGGATGTTACAAACTAATCACACATTAGAGATTCACCAATTGTGTTCAAATTATAAATCAATTATTTTGTTCATATAATTGTACAAAAATGAAACAAATTATATTAGTAAACATAATAACATGTATATATAAAGTTTCATAAAAATTTATACGAAATCATAACACATTGTGATGTTTTATTAGTTTTTATGATTTATATATTCTATTATAAATTTACCAGCCTACCATCCAACAAATATCTATAGAAAATTTGAAGAAATACCTGCACATGGATGATGATTGTTGGATAACAAATGAGTTTAATAGTAGCAATATAACAAAATTATTTTATTTAGTCAAATATCACAAAATTCGTTTTAAAAAAGACCTGACTTTCAAGAGCAACTTAAAACCTCCCACAGTCTTATTTTATAGTTATTATGAAATTCTTATTTTATAACTACTTTCTACTAAAGTCTTATTTTAGCAATACTTCCTTCAAAAGTCTGTAAGACTTCCTTGTTTTATATCATTCCTCTATATCATAACTCAAAATCTTGTTAATTATTTCCATTTCCTCCATTTAAATTGATATTTACTTTGGTAAATTTGGCTGTTACAAATCAAAGCCAATAGTAGAAACTATTCGTATATCCACCAAAAAGCCACAAAATATAGGTGGCTAAACCAAAACGAACACGAATTTCCACAAAAAGGCCACAAACTTAAGATATTTTGGAAAATCAGCGGCTACATAACCACCGTTTCTCCATTAAAATATTTGTGGCTAAGATAGCTACTAAATAAAAAGTGGCAAATCTGTGACATCTTTGTCATGGTTTACCCACAGAAATTGGATGACTTTTTTTGTTCTAATTCAGAAATCGTATCTTGATTTTTTTCACATAAGTAATTAATCGCTATGTGTGGATATTATAAAAATTTTATCGTTGCATACCTAATCTATAATTAGACGGTTAAAATATCTAGATGTAGCCACTGTTTGGCCATGGTAATTTAGTGGCTAATATTAAAACATACTAAGCAAAAAAATTTATCCATCTGTCAAAGGAACAATTTTTTTAGTTTGGCAATTTGTGTAAATTTATAATTACATTTAGAAACAGATTTTCAAAAGGTGTTGTTTCCCTAATGATACACTTAGGGTTTTGTGGTCTATATTTTGTAATCTGCCCCTTCCAACAATTAGCAAAAAATGGAAATTCTCCTAAAGTTTTCTTGCACCCGATTAACTTGCAAGATGTTGTTTCCGTCAGTTTGTTAAGCCAAAATCTCAAATGAACTTCAAAAGTTGAAAAAATATGAGATGACATCTTCCAATCTAAATGACCTTCTATACATGTACGTCTGATTTTAATATTAATGAATTCTGATTTTAATTAAAATAAATAAAAAATAAAAAAACCACAATTGATAAACCAGTTTCTTTTTTTCTCTCCTCAAATTATCTTCCAAGACAAATCAAAATCTAATTTCAATTCTTTTTTTAACAACAACCCCACAAAATATAGATTTAATTGTTCCTCTTTCTCTCTCTTTCTCAAAAATCTTCTCTCTATATGTTCAAGAGGATTCCAATTTGTGGTTATGGGTTTTTTGATGATGATATCAACATTGGTTTTTAATAGGTTTTGTTGGAATTATTGTATAGGATGAATCATGAAATCACAGTAGAAAAAATAAGGCAGAACTGACATAACTTGAAAACATGTAAAATTGGTTTCAGTAGTACAACTGGTTCAATTGATACAATTTTACAGTGATTGTTTCCGATATTTGAGATGGTAAGAATAATCTTTGTTATGAAATGACTTACATGGATAAGTATAATATGTATGTCAATGTTGGCATTACACTTTTTATACAAGCAGATCATATTGTAATTGTTGAAAGGAAAGTTGGTATGAATCATTGAAATGCACAACTTATCCACTGCCTTCAGTTTTTTTCGTTGATTCCAACGCTTGGCATTGCCTGTAACGCCCCCGTTCCTCTTAGACCGGAAAACGCTACAATGGCACGATCCCCGTCCATTCGAATTTTCGAAAGATATTCCGAAAGTCTGAGCGAACGATAATCGTACCCGAAGTAACCTGAAGTATCACCCTACTGATCCGCGTCCGAGGTTCCTTGACCCGGGATGGGACTCATCGTTGGCTTGCCCGGCCGAGGCTTAACATGCTTACTTAACTAAATTAAGAAAACATGCATATGATCAAAGCCCTTTCTCAAAAGGACATCTTTTATAAACATATCAATCCAATAACCGTTTACAAGGATTTCAAACTATATCCTTATCCGTTTTAAAAAACATTTCAAAATACTTCATAAACGATAAGTATACTACAACATACGCCTTTACAAAAGGGCGGACTACAAATTCACACTGGTCATGTGTCATGTCTTCCCTCCACACTTGCCCTTGCCTGCAAGAGTGAGTTCGGGTCAGCAACAAATTTTCTGAGTGAGTTGGAAATCACTAGGTACCCCAAACCCGCAACAAGTAAACATATCATAACATCACAATCACACTCAAGTATGGATCACACATCAATAAAACCAAACATGCATTCATGAAACAATAAGCAATCAAAGACTAAGTGTATGCTTCTACACAAGCACTGCACCATCTATAACAACCCGGTGCATAAGGATCATGCTATCGCACAAGCATGAAGTTGTGCACTAGATAACATCTAACTAGTGCATACATATCATGCCATCACATAAGCATGAACATGCACTACATAAAATCTAACTAGTGCATATGTATCATGCCATCACACAAGCATGAAACCATGCACTACATAACATCTACCCAGTGCACACGCATCAGCTATCACACAAGCATGATGCCATGACTAGCTCACTTCCCCTTTTCGTACCGAAGATCCTTAGCCACATGGGCTACAAGGATCAACAGCTGTACTACTAAGTAAACTGATGCGGGGTACCCCTTGCAAGTACGCCCAGGTTGGTGGCAAGCCAACCCTCGCATGCATAAATGCGTAGCAAGACGTACATATGGGAGCTCTCGCAAGCTTTTACCGGGAATAGCTCAGTCACAAACCAATACCTAGCCCATAACATTAATCCGCATATAACCCATATGCATCTCAAGCACTAATACTCAGTACTAGCATATTATCGAGCATAAAGCAAACAGACTACAAAACCAGATAGTTCATCACAAGAATCACACAATCAAAAGCAAGTCTGAACATTAATCACACATAATGATCATCGACTATACACCAATCATATCCAAGCTCAAGCAACATTCTTTCTTTAACGATAAAGAAATCAACTTACGATCATGCTATAAAACTTAAATAACGCTAGCATGCACACAACCCGATCCTAAACCGAACTCAGACTTAACGTTTCTTGCCTACTAAATAAAGAACCAACTAACGGTTTAGTGGATATTTCCCACAGACGGTCGACGGTTACTCGGGTCGGTCATGGGTGCTCCCGGCGTACCACGGGCTTAGCTCGTTCTAACCACGGTCATGCGGAACTAGCCTCTAAAGCTCTTAAACGAAAATTTTCTAACTGTGGAAAATTTTCTAACTGCTGCATGGTGCGTCCACAGAAACTTAGGTGTGAAGCAGCTGGCTGTGTGTCACAAGCACCCACACATGTGTGACACCCAGCTGGTGACTCAGCGCAAGCTGGTGGCTGTGTTTCACGAGCACACATGCATGCGTGATACTCAGCTGGTGAGTCGCCAAGCATGACGAGGACCAAGCACGACGTGAAATCAAGCTCGACAGAAAAAAAGTTTGACGGGAAACAATCACGACGTGGATCAAGCACGACGGGAGACAAGCTTGACGGGAAACAAGCACGACGTGGATCAAGCATGACGGAAAACAAGCTTGACGGGAAACAAACACGACTTCGATCAAGCTTGACGAGAAACAAGCATGACGGGAATTAAGCATGACAAGAATCAAGCTTGACGGCTAACAAAAAATATTTTAAATATTTTAAAAAATATTTGAGATTAAGTATTTTCATGATATCAATGTTATATAGACGCTAAAATGTATTGACACTAAAAGAAACTGGTTATAAATTTCAACTTTTTAATATCTACAGTATGAAAGTTCAATAAAGCAAACTGATTTTAACCAAATCGTGCTACAAGTTTTAAGTGTTAAATTATATTTGAAAATACAAAATCAGTAATTAAATAATACTATATTAGAATCAATATAAATTTTTATAATATATTGATATATGCAGAATTTTATTTTCAGATAATTTTTAAATAGTTTTCACTCTCTTATCCAAGTGGTTTTGATAGTTTTGTATTTATAGGCTTAGTATTTTCGTATGTGTAGTTTTGAAGGTATTAACATATAAAATAATCGAAATATGAAAGAGAAGATCAAATCATCGTCTTGGCATGATCACAAGTTAACGACATCAACCAAGTATCAAAAATCTTAAAATAGATGGACTTCTCCAATTTCACCGCACATAGATATAAGAAAATATGTTGTTTATTGGTGATTATTAAAAATTCTTGTTTGGATGAATTTAGGTGTATAAATACCTTTTTGAGTTTGATTTTGTATGAAATAGATTTGAATTGATTTGAAGTCATAGGTGAAAAGATATATCGATTTAACTGAAGATATGTCTAACGAATTATTTATTTTTGTCAATTTATCCTAATTAATACCACTTTAAAGATTGAAAGATGCTGGATTCGAACACAGACATGTGTCATGAATTTCAGAGATAACTACTATTGCGTCACATGATTCTGACATATCAATCTAATTCATAAATAAAAAGTGACGCAGGAAAAAGCACTCATCTAACCGAGGCTTCATCTTTTAACAGAAACTTAATGTTACCGAACTAAACACATGTTTTTATTTTTAGCTTCTTATATCATAGATCTTATTAAAATAAAAAAAAATCCCCACAATAATAACTAAATACATCACATTTGTATCACTGTCATGATCCCATTTTTTATCATTAAAATAGCAATTTTAAAATTATTCTCCAGAAACTGTTTTGAACACACAAAAATGATAATATCGGGTTTTAATACGGTAATAAATATTTAAAATTATTGAATTTAATTAAAAAAAAAAACTGAAGGTTGTCATAAGAAAATCACACATTTGAGATTTATCCATTGTGTTCAAATTAGAAAGTCAATAGAAAACAATCCTTTTCTAGTGTCGCCATCTTCTCATTCTAGGGAGTAACTATAGCATCGAACTTCTTATACACGCTGTCCTCTTTTTATGTCAGCATCTTCATAATGGTGAATAGTCTGCCGATTAGCGTTTCATTCCAATCCTCCTACAGAAAATAAAAGTAAAGTAAATGAAAAAATTATTTATCAAATTATATTTAAACCGTAGAAGTTGAAATAACATTTTCATGATTTTCGTCTTCATCATTCTCAAAAGACTTCTTCTTTTTCAGTTTCATGGAATCATTCTTGAGTACATATGCTTTATGCTTTCTCCTATTGTAATCTAGAGATTCAGTGAAATTTTTATTTTAAAACTAATTTCTACTAAATTCTTATTTTAGCAATACTTCCTTCAAAAGTCTGTAAGACTTTTCATTTTCATTCGAAAAGAGACATGCCAATCTTAAGATAGAATATTAATCTATCTTTAACAATCTATCTTTACACATTAAAATGTTCAATCAGCGTATATATTAATGTGTATTTATATTTTTATATAAAAAATTATAACAGTCAAAATTTATAAATATGAATAGCTTAAACAGCGAAGTCATTTGGGAACACTAAAAATGTATTGTAGAATTATATATAGTATGTGTAAAGAAAATATTATGTCCTTGTTTTATATCATTCCTCTATGTCATAAATCAAAATCTTGTTAATTATTTCCATTTACTCCATTTAATTTTATATTTACTTTGGTAAATTTGGCTGTTACAAATCAAAGCCAATAGTAGAAACTATCCGTATATCCACCAAAAAGCCACAAAAAATAGGTGGTTAAACCAAAACGATCACGAATTTCCACAAAAATGCCACAAACTTAAGATATTTTGGAAAATCAGCGGCTACATAGCAACTGTTTTGCCATTAAAATATTTGTGGCTAAGATAGCTACTAAATAAAAAGTGGCAAATCTCTGACATTGTTGTCACGGTTTACCCACAGAAATTGGATGACTTTTTTTTTCTTATTCAAAAATCGTATCTTGATTTTTCTCACAGAAGTAATTAATCGCTATGTGTGGATATTACAAAATTTTATCGTTGCATACCTAATCTATAATTAGACGGTTAAAATATCTCGATGTAGCCACTGGTTGGCCATGGTAATTTAGTGGCTAATATTAAAACATACTAATCAAAAAAATTTGACCATCTGTCAGATGTCCAATTTTTTTAGTTTGGCAATTTGTGTAAATTTATTATTAAATTTAGAAACAGATTTTGAAAGGTATTCTTTCCCTAATGATACATTTAAGGGTTTTGTGGTCTATATTTTGTAATCGACCCCTTTCAACAATTAGCAAAAAAATTAAAATTCTCCTAAGGTTTTCTTGCACCCGATTGACTTGCAAGGTGTTGTTTCCTTCAGTTTGTTAGGTCAAAATCTCAAATGAACTTCAAAGGTTGAAAAAATATGAGATGACATCTTCTAATCTAAATGACATTCTATACATGCACCCGATTAACGTTTTTTTTTCTCCTCAAAGTATCTTCCAAGACAAATCAAAATCTAACTTCAATTCTTTTTTTTAACAACAACCCCACAAAATATAGATTTAATTGTTCCTTTTTCTCTCTCTTTCACAAAAATCTTCTCTCTATATGTTCAAGAGGATTCCAATTTTGGTTTTGGGTTTTTTGATGATGATATCAATATGGAATTTTAATAGGTTTTGTTGGAATTATTATATACCGAAAGTTTATGTAGATAGTAAACTTGTTTTCAAAGTCTTATAGGAGGTTATATTACTAATCTATATATTTTATAGGATGAATCATGAAATCACAGTAGAAAAAATAAAGCAGAACTGATATAATTTGAAAACATGTAAAATTGGTTTCAGTAGTACAACTGGTTCAAGATCTTTTAATTTAGAAACCTGTTGAAACCTTCCAGTCAAACTCCTAATTCCAAAACCCTCACCACTGAATACCAATATCACTTTGGAAAAAACACTCTGGAACATGACATTGTCATTTATAGCTAGTATTCGAGAATCCTAAAAATGACATTCATATCGTTTCTTACTTTAGTTGTACACAATAATTACAAGACTTTCAACCTTAACCTTCAATATCATTTAGAGTCAGGTTAGAACAGAAATGTAACCATATTTTAAATTACAACATGACATTGTAATTTATAGCTAGTAAACCCTAGAAAGCTCCTCCTAGTAAAATATATAAGTGGTACACATTAGTTTATTTTAATGTTAATTGACAAAGAAAATAAAATAAGTTAAAAAAATCTGAAATATTACCTTTCATGTCATCTCATCTCATTAAGGGCAGCCCAATTTCTAAAATAAATTATTTTCTAAAAAACAGATTATGCTTGTTACTACAATATATTTAAAATATTTTAAAAAATATTTGAGATTAAGTATTTTCATGATATCAATGTTATATAGACGCTAAAATGTATTGACACTAAAAGAAACTGCTTATAAATTTCAACTTTTTAATATCTACAATATGAAAGTTCAATAAAGCAAACTGATTTTAACCAAATCGTGCTACAGGTTTCAAGTGTTAAATTATATTTGAAAATATGAAATCCGTAATTAAATAATACTATATTAGAATCAATATAAATTTTTATAATATATTGATATATGAAGAATTTCATTTTCAGATAATTTTTATATAGTTTTCACTCTCTTATCCATGTTCGTTTGATAGTTTTGTATTTATAGGCTTAGTATTTTCGTATGTGTAGTTTTGAAGGTATTAACATATAAAATCATCGAAATATGAAAGAGAAGATCAAATCATCGTCTAGGCATGATCACAAGTTAAGGACATCGACCAAGTATCAAAAATCCTAAAATAGATGGACTTCTCCAATTTCACCGCACATAGACATAAGAAATTATGCTGTTTATTGGTGATTATTAAAAATTCTTGTTTGGATGAATTTAGGTGTATAAATACCTTTTTGAGTTTGATTTTGTATGAAATAGATTTTATTTGATTTGAAGTCATAGCAAAGATATATCGATTTAACTGAAGATATGTCCATCGAATTATTTTTTTTGTAAATTTATGCTAGTGGTTTTAATACCACTTTAAACATTGAAATATGCTGGATTCGAACACAGACATGTGTCATGAATTTCAAGAATAACCACCATTGCGCCACATGATTCTGACATGTCAATCTAATTCATAAATAAAAAGTGACGAAGGGAAAAACACTCATCCAACCGAGGCTTCATCTTTTAACAGAAACTTAATCTTTCCGAACTAAACACCTGTTTTTATTTTTAGCTTCTTATATCATAGATCTTATTAAAATAAAAAAAAGTGACCACAATAATAACTAAATACATTCCAGTTCAAGAGTTTTCCGGGAAATACATCACATTTGTATCACTGTCATGATCCCATTTTTTATCACATTTATAGGTTGGAAGCAGGCTAGAACACAGGCTGCTACATGGCGCGTCCACAGCAACTTAGGTGTGAAGCAGCTGGCTGTGTGTCACAAGCACCCACACATGTGTGACACCCAGCTTGTGACTCAGCGCAAGCTGTTGGCTGTGTGTCACGAGCACACATGCATGCGTGACACTCAGCTGGTGAGTCGCCAAGCATGACGAGGACCAAGCACGACATGGACCAAGCACGACGTGAAATCAAGCTCGACAGAAAAAAAGTTTGACGGGAAACAATCACGACGTGGATCAAGCACGACGGGAGACAAGCTTGACGGGAAACAAGCACAACGTGGATCAAGCATGACGGAAAACAAGCATGACGGGAATTAAGCATGACGGGAATCAAGCTTGACGGGAAACAAAAAATATTTTAAATATTTTTAAAAATATTTGAGATTAAGTATTTTCATGATATCAATGTTATATAGACGCTAAAATATATTGACACTAAAAGAAACTGGTTATAAATTTCAACTTTTTAATATCTACAGTATGAAAGTTCAATAAAGCAAACTGATTTTAACCAAATCGTGCTACATGTTTTAAGTGGTAATTATATTTGAAAATACAAAATCAGTAATTAAATAATACTATATTAGAATCAATATAAATTTTTATAATATATTGATATATGCAGAATTTTATTTTCAGATAATTTTTAAATAGTTTTCACTCTCTTATCCAAGTGCTTTTGATAGTTTTGTATTTATAGGCTTAGTATTTTCGTATGTGTAGTTTTGAAGGTATTAACATATAAAATCATCGAAATATGAAAGAGAAGATCAAATCATCGTCTTGGCATGATCACAAGTTAACGACATCGACCAAGTATCAAAAATCTTAAAATAGATGGACTTCTCCAATTTCACCGCACATAGATATAAGAAAATATGTTGTTTATTGGTGATTATTAAAAATTCTTGTTTGGATGAATTTAGGTGTATAAATACCTTTTTGAGTTTGATTTTGTATGAAATAGATTTGAATTGATTTGAAGTCATAGGTGAAAAGATATATCGATTTAACTGAAGATATGTCTAACGAATTATTTTTTTGTCAATTTATCCTAACTAATACTACTTTAAACATTGAAAGATGCTGGATTCGAACACATACATGTGTCATGAATTTCAGAGATAATCACCATTGCGTCACATGATTCTGACATATCAATCTAATTCATAAAAAAAAAGTGACGCAGGAAAAAGCACTCATCTAACCGAGGCTTCATCTTTTAACAGAAACTTAATGTTACCGAACTAAACACATGTTTTTATTTTTAGCTTCTTATATCATAGATCTTATTAAAATAAAAAAAGTCACCACAATAATAACTAAATACATCATATTTGTATCACTGTCATGATCCCATTTTTTATCATTACAATAGCAATTTTAAAATTATTCTCCAGAAACTGTTTTGAACACACAAAAATGATAATATCGGTGATTAATACGGTATTAAATATTTAAAATTATTAAATTTAATTAAAAAAAAAACTGAAGGTTGTCATAAAAAAAATCACACATTAGAGATTTATCCATTGTGTTCAAATTAGAAAGTCAATAGAAAACAATCCTTTTCTAGTGTCGCCATCTTCTCATTCTAGGAAGTAACTATAGCATCGAACTTCTTATACACGCTGTCCAATTTTTCTGTCAGCATCTTCATAATGGTGAATAGTCTGCCGATTAGCGTTTCATTCCAATCCCCCTACAGAAAATAAAAGTAAAGTAAATGAAAAAAATTATTTATCAAATTATACTTAAACCGTACAAGTTGAACTAACATTTTCATGATTTTCGTCTTCATCATTCTCAACAGACTTCTTCTTCTTTCAGTTTCTTAGAATCATTCTTGAGTACATATGCTTTATGCTTTCTCCTATTGTAATCTAGAGATTCAGTGACATCCCAAGCATCTCGACGTACACAACCATGAAGTGAATCAAAAACCAAGTTGTTGACATTTTCATTGTCAATCTCACTATCCCACTTAACTGAAGTACTTCTGTAAGGGTGTGAAACAAAATATGTTACAAGAACCTGAAAACAAATGTCGTTCATTCAATTTTTAAATATAGAAAGATGTAAAAAAATAGACGTAAATTAAAAATTTGTACCTTATCTCAATGATCTTTCATCTCTTGCCTAATGAAGTCAACAGATTCGAACCACTTACATGATCCAGCCTATGAAAGAAGAAGAACTTGGACAGCAGTAATTTTGTTCCCATAGAGTTTGCCTAAGCAAATAACTGACTCATATACCTATGAAAGAAATTCTCTTGCATAATACCTTCCATTGCATATTTCTTTTTTTCTGTGTAACTGATACCCTTAATTGAGTGTATCTATCGAAAGCTTCTAAATCTAGAACTCTCTTCTCACACTCCAAAGGGACTCGACTCGTGGGGCATATACTGTAGATTCCAATATGTAGAATGCACAACCGTCCAATCGTTATCCTCTTTTCAAGAGTCCAATCCTTGCAGCGGTCCAACACTAGGTGCAGCTCATGCAAGCTAGGACCAATGGCTGTAGAAATCTTCAATTATCCCACAACTCTTGATGATCTAAATTGTAAGTATCCCCATTTACAAATGATTCACAGTTCGAGCATGTAATCTGACAGAACTCAATCAAAGAGATATGAACCAGCTGCCAATCAATCAACAACCATGTCTTGTTTTATATACAATATATATATTTTTCAAATTATCTTCATCTAATTTTTACTCTTTTATCCAAAGTGTTTTTGATGTTTTGTATTTGGATGTTTAGTTCTTTCGTATGTGTAATTGTGAAGATATTAAGAGGTAAAATCATCAAAATATTCAAAATATGTAAAAGAGGATGGACTTCTCCGATTCCTATTGCATAAACATATCATAATTATGCTGCAGATTTCTATTTGGCTGAAATTTGGTGAAAAAAAAATTTTAGTTAGCTTTCATATGAAATAGGGTTGAAGTCAATTGAAGTAGTGAATGAGAAAATACATCGATTTTAAGATATGTTTTGCTGATTCAGAATGTTTTTATCCAACCAATGCTTCATCCCTTGGCTAAACCTCAATTTTACTGACATTATAATAAATGTTCTTTTTAGCTTCTTGTACCATAGATCTTATAAGAATGTAAATAAGTCACCACAACAGTCACTTGATTCATTTCCAAAAATATGCTTATGAAATTATTTATACGTTCTAATTAAAGAGTGTTCTGGAAGAAATATCTCATTTGTATCACTTTTATGATCTCATTTTTTCATTAAATAATAATTTTAAGATTATTCTTTATAAACCATTTCCAACTTACAAAAAATGATAATATCAATGATTAATATAGCATAAAGTATTTAAAATTACTGAAGTTAAATCTAACAAAATAGCAGCTGAAGGATGTTACAAACTATTCATACATTAGAGATTCACCAATTGTGTTCAAATTATAAATCAATTATTTTGTTCATATAATTGTACAAAAATGAAACAAATTATATTAGTCAATCAAATATCTATTTAAAAATTACAATTAAAAGGTTCTGTATACATTAAAAATATTCAGGTTTTAATAAACAAGTTTAGTAAACATAATAACATGTATATATAAAGTTTCATCAAAATTTATACGAAATCATAACACATTGTGATGTTTTATTAGTTTTTATGGTTTATATATTCTATTATAAATTTACTAGCCTACCAACCAACAAATATCTATAGAAAATTTGAAGAAATACCTACACATGGATGATGATTGTTGGATAACAAATGAGTTTAATAGTAGCAATATAACAAAATTATTTTATTTAGTCAAATATCACAAAATTCATTTTAAAAAAGACCCGACTTTCAAGAGAAACTTAAAACCTCCCACAATCTTATTTTATAGTTATTATGAAATTCTTATTTTATAACTACTTTCTACTAAAGTCTTATTTTAGAAATACTTCCTTCAAAAGTCTGTAAGACTTTTCATTTTCATTCGGAAAGAGACAGGCCAATCTTAAGATAGAATATTAATCTATCTTTAATAATCTATCTTTACATATTAGAATGTTCAATAAGCGTATATATTAATGCGTATTTATATTTTTATATAAAAAATTATAACAATCAAAATTTATAAATATGAATAGCTTAAACAACAAGGTCATTTGGGAACACTAAAAATGTATTGTAGAATTATATATAGTATGTGTTACAAATCATACTATATATAGCTTAAACAACGAGGTCATTTGGCTGTTACAAATCAAAGCCAATAGTAGAAACTATCCGTATATCCACCAAAAAGCCACAAAAAAATAGGTAGCTAAACCAAAACGATCACGAATTTCCACAAAAAGGCCACAAACTTAAGATATTTTGGAAAATCAGCGGCTACATAGCCACCATTTTGCCATTAAAATATTTGTGGCTAAGATAACTACTACATAAAAAGTAGCAAATATGTGACATTGTTGTCACGGTTTACCCACAAAAATTGGATGACTTTTTTTTTTCTTATTCAGAAATTGCATTTTTATTTTTTTCACAGAAGTAATTAATCGCTATATGTGGATATTATAAAAAATTTATCGTTGCATACCTAATCTATAATTAGACGGTTAAAATATCTCAATGTAGCCACTGTTTGGCCATGGTAATTTAGTGGCTAATATTAAAACATACTAATCAAAAAAATTTGACCATCTGTCAAAGGTCCAATTTTTTTTAGTTTGGCGCTTTGTGTAAATTTATAATTACATTTAGAAACAGATTTTGAAAGGTGTTGTTTCCCTAATGATACACTTAAGGGTTTTGTGGTCTATATTTTGTAATCGACCCCTTTCAACAATTAGCAAAAAAATCAAAATTCTCCTAAGGTTTTCTTGCACCCGATAAACTTGCAAGATGTTGTTTCCTTCAGTTTGTTAGGTCAAGATCTCAAATGAACTTCAAAGGTTGAAAAAATATGAGATGACCTCTTCCAATATAAATGACCTTCTATACATGTACGTCTGGTTTTAATATTAATGAATTCTGATTGTAATTAAAATAAATAAAAAATAAAAAACCACAATTGATAAACCAATTTCTTTTTTCTCTCCTCAAATTATCTTCCAAGACAAAATCAAAATCTAATTTCAATTCTTTTTTTAACAACAACCCCACAAAAATAGACTTAATTGTTCCTCTTTCTCTCTCTTTCTCAAAAATCTTCTCTGTATATGTTCAAGAGGATTCCAATTTGTGGTTTTGGGTTTTTTTGATGATGAAATCAATATGGGATTTTAATAGGTTTTGTTGGAATTATTGTATACCCAAAAGTTTATGTAGATAGTAAACTTGTTTTCAAAGTCTTATAGGTTGTTATATATATAAACTATATATTGTATAGTATGAATCATGAAATCACAATAGAAAAAATAAGGCAGAACTGATATAACTTGAAAACATGTAAAATTGGTTTCAGTAGTACAACTGGTTCAATTGATACAATTTTATAGTGATTGTTTCCAATATTTGAGATGGTGAGAATAATCTTTGTTATGAAATGACTTACATGGATAAGTATAATATGTATATCAATGTTGGCATTACACTTTTTATACAAGCAGATCATATTGTAATTGTTGAAAGGAAAGTTGGTATGAATCATTGAAATGCACAACTTATCCACTGCCTTCAGTTTTTTTCGGTTATTTCGACACTTGGCATCGCCTGTAACGCCCCCGATCCTCCTAGACCAGAAAACGTTACAATGGCACGATCCCCGTCTATCCAAACTTTCGAAAGATATTCTGAAAGTCTGAGCGAACGATAATCGTACCCGAAGTAACCTGAAGTATCATCCCACTGATCCGCGTCCGAGGTTCCTTAACCCGGGATGTGACTCATCGTTGGCTTGCCCGGCCGGGGCTTAACATGCTTACTTAACTAAACTAAGAAAACATGCATATGATCAAAGCCCTTTCACAAAAGGACATCTTTTATAAACATATCGATCCAAAAACCGTTTACAAGGATTTCAAACTATATCCTTACCCTTTTTATAAAATATTCCAAAATACTTCATAAACGATAAGTATACTAAAACATACGCTTTTACAAAAGGGCGGACTACAAATTCACACTGGTCATGTGTCATGTCTTCCCTCCACACTTGCCATTGCCTGCAAGAGTGAGTTCGGGTCAGCAACGAATTTTCTGAGTGAGTTGGAAATCACTAGCTACCCCAAACCCCCAACAAGTAAACATATCATAACATCATAATCACACTCAAGTATGGATCACACATCAATAAAACCAAACATGCATTCATGAAACAATAAGTAATCAAAGACTAAGTGTATGCTTCTACACAAGCACTGCACCATCTATAACTACTCGGTGCATAAGGATCATGCTATCGCACAAGCATGAAGTTGTGTACTAGATAACATCTAACTAGTGCATACATACCATGCCATCACATAAGCATGAAACCATGCACTACATAACACCTAACTAGTGCATACGTATCATGCCATCACACAAGCATGAAACCATGTACTACATAACATCTACCCAGTGCGCACGCATCAGCTATCACACAAGCATGATGCCATAACTAGCTCACTTCCCCTTTTTTTACCGAAGATCCTTAGCCACATAGGCAACAAGGATCAACAACTGTACTACTAAGTAAACTGACTCGGGGTGCCCCTTGAAAGTACGCCCAGGTTGGTGGCAAGCCAACCCTCGCATGCATAAACGCGTAGCAAGACGTACAGATGGGAGCTAACCATCCTCGCATGCTTTTACCGGGAATAGCTCAGTCACAAACCAATACCTAGCCCATAACATTAATCCGCATATAACCCATATGCATCTCAAGGACTAATACTCAGTACTAGCTCATTATCAAGCATAAAGCAAACAGACTACCAAACCAGATAGTTCATCACAAGAATCACACAATCACAAGCAAGTCTGAACATTAATCACACATAATGATCATCGACTATGCACCAATCATATCCTAGGTTTAATACATAGTTTAATCAATCATATAACCTATCCAAACTCAAGCAACGTTCTTTCTTTAACGATAAAGAAATCAACTTACGATCATGCTAGAAAACTTAAATAACGCTACCATGCACAAAACCTAATCCTAAACTGAACTCAGAATCAAAGTTTCCTACCTACTAAATAAAGGACCAACTCACGATTTAGTGGGTATTTCCCACAGACGGTCGACGGTTACTCGAGTCGGTCATGGGTGCTCCCGGCGTACCACGGGCTTAGCTCGTTCTAACCACGGTCATTCGGAACTAGCCTCTAAATCTCTTAAACAAAAATTTTCTACGTGTGGAAAATTTTCTAAAACTTCTCTTTGAACAAACTTAGGCTATTTGTAGGATGGAAGCAGGCTAGCACACAGGCTACTGCATGGCGCGTCCACAGAAACTTAGGTGTGAAACAGCTGGCTGTGTGTCACCAACACCCACGCATGTGTGACACCCAGCTGGTGACTCAGCGCAAGCTGGTGGCTGTGTGTCACGAGCACACATGCATGCGTGACACTCAGCTGGTGAGTCACCAAGCATGACAAGGACCAAGCACGACATGGGCCAAGCACGACGTGGAATCAAGCTCGATGGGAAAAAAGCTTAACGGGAAACAAGCACGACGTGGATCAAGCACGACGGAAGACAAGCTTGACGGGAAACAAGCACGACGTGAAACAAACTTGATGGGAAACAAGCACGACGTGGATCAAGCTTGACGGGAAACAAGAATGACGCGAACTAAGCATGACGGGTATCAAGCTTAACGGGAAACAAGGATGACGGGAATCAATGTAGGTGAGTCACTCGACCACACACTGCCCGCACTGCCTCGGGTCTCGACCACGGGTCGTCTTTCTCGACCATTGCATTCTCGCTCGACCACAAGAATGTCCGCTCGACCATAACTAATGCAGACGGTCCATAAACATACTGACCAACGGACAGACAGACAATCGGATATCCGGTCTAAGTTCGGCCTAAGGTGCGGGTCATTATATCGCCTATTGGAAATTTCTAGCAATCAAGTTCAAGATATTTTAATTTAGAAACCTGCTGAAACCTTCCAGTCAAACTCCTAATTCCAAAACCCTCACCACTGAATACCCAAGAGTCTGGTGTAGTATTACGAGAATCCCAAAAATGACATTAATATCGTTTCTTACTTTAGTTGTACACAATAATTACAAGGCTTTCAACCTTAACTTTTAATATCATTTACAGTCAGGTTAGAACATAAATTTAACCATATTTTAAATTACAACATCACATTGTGATTTATAGCTAGTAAACCCTAGAAAGCTCTTCCTAGTAAAATATATAAGTGGTACACATTAGTTTATTTTAATGTTAGTTAATGAAGAAAATAAAATAAGTTTAAAAAATCTGAAATATTACTTTTTATGTCATCTCATCTCATTAAGGCAGCCTAATTTCTAAAATAAATTAATTTCTAAAAAAACAGATTATGCTTGTTACTGCAATATATTTTTAATATTTTTAAAAATATTTGAGATTAAGTATTTTCATGATATCAATGTTATATAGACGCTAAAATGTATTGACACTAAAAGAAACTGGTTATAAATTTCAACTTTTAAATATCTATAGTATGAAAGTTCAATAAAGCAAACTGATTTTAACCAAATCGTGCTACAGGTTACAAGTGTTAAATTATATTTGAAAATACGAAATCAGTAATTAAATAATACTATATTAAATTCAATATTAATTTTTATAATATATTGATATATTAAGAATTTCATTTTCAGATAATTTTTATATAGTTTTCACTCTCTTATCTAAGTGCTTTTGATAGTTTTGTATTTATAGGCTTAGTATTTTTGTATGTTTAGTTTTAAAGGTATTAACATATAAAATCATTGAAATATGAAAGAGAAGATCAAATCATCGTCTAGGTATGATCACAAATTAACGACATCGACCAAGTATCTAAAATCCTAAAATAGATGGACTTCTCCAATTCCACCGCACATAGACATAAGAAAATATGCTGTTTATAGGTGATTATTAAAAATTCTTGTTTGGATGAATTTAGGTGTATAAATACCTTTTTGGGTTTGATTTTGTATGAAAAAGATTTGAATTCATTTGAAGTCATAGGTGAAAAGATATATCGATTTGACTGAAGATATGTCTATCAAATTATTGTTTTGTCAACTTATCCTAATAGTTTTAATACCCCTTTAAACATTGAGGGATGCTGGATTCGAACACAAACATGTGTCATGAATTTCAGAGATGACCACCATTGTGCCATATGATTTTGACATATCAATCTAATTCATAAATAAAAAGTGATGCAGGGAAAAGCACTCATCCAGCCGTGGCTTCATCTTTTAACTGAAACTTAATCTTACCAAACTAAACACCTGTTTTTAATTTTAGCTTCTTATATCATAGATCTTAAAAATAAAAAAAGTCACCACAATAATAACTAAATACATTCCAGTTCAAGATTTTTCCGGGAAATACATCACATTTGTATCACTGTCATGACCCATTTTTTATCATTAAAATAGCAATTTTAAAATTATTCTCCAGAAACTGTTTTGAACACACAAAAATGATAATATCGGTGATAAATACGGTATTAAACATTTAAAATTATTGAATTTAATTCAAACAAAAAAAAACTGAAGGTTGTCATAAAAAAAATCACACATTAGAGATTTATCCATTGTGTTCAAATTAGAAAGTCAATAATTTTGTTCATATAATCATACAAAAATAGAACAATTTATATCATTGATCTGAATTTCCAATGAAAAAAATAATTAATATTTTTTTACAAATGTTATAAAGTTTATAAACTGAATTTAATTGTACATCCCTGGAATGGGTTTCTTTCTTAGAACCACTTGAAGGAATGAAGGGGGAAATAGATGATGAAGATGGCGATGGACTTCTCTTTAGAGTTATGGTATGCTCCAAAGATGTGGTGCCACTCCTAATGCACAGGTTCACCCCATTTTTAGCCTAGGATGGATGACAGAAAATCACTCTTCGCTTGTGATATAGAACAGTTCACCAATATGAACAAAGACACAAGAGTCTCCAAAGGATCTAGTTAGCATCAAAAATGAGATTTCATAAAATATTGAAGGTTAATCTTATAAAAACGTGGCTGGCTTGTATGATTTAAAAATACAATGCATTTACTTGTTACTAATGAAATCTGCCATCTACTCTTCATTAGATCCTGTCTTCACTCCGATAATATATGCCTAAAGTTGAAAAACCTAAAGCTATAAAACACTAATTCTAAACCAAAATGATTTAGTTAATCTTAAGTTTAATTCAAATCGGTTTAATTTAAGTAAATCGGTTAAAGAAGACTTAACATATTCCTAATGGTTTAGAAAGCCCAAGTACTAATCCTAGTTGGTTTATAAGTCACCAAGTATAATAGATGGACTTCTCCAATTCCAATTAGACATCCGAAATATGATATTTGTTGGTGGTCATTACAAATTCTTGTTTGGATGAATTTAGGTGAATAAATATCGTTTTGATTTTGATTTTATATTAAATATATTTGAATTCATTTAAAGTTGTGAGTGAAAATATACATTGATTTAACTGAAGATATATCTATCTAAATCAGAAAAAAAAACTGACACAGGGAAACCGTGGCTTCATCCCATAACCGAACCTTAATCTTACCAATCTAAACACCTAATTTTTATTTTTAAGCTTCATATATTATATATCTTATAAAAATAAAAGAAGGTATCACAATAATCACTTATATCATTTAAAAACAAATGCTTACAAATTTTTTATAATTTTCACATAGGCTACATGGATCAACAGCTGTACTACTAAGTAAACTGATGCGGGTTGCCCCTTGCAAGTACGCCCAGGTTGGTGGCAAGCCAACCCTGGCATGCATAAACACCTAGCAAGAAATACATATGGGAGCTAACCATCCTCACATGCTTTTACCGGGAATAGCTCAGTCACAAACCAATACCTAGCCTATAACATTAATCCGCATATAACCCATATGCATCTCAAGCACTAATACTCTGTACTAGCTCATTATCGAGCATAAAGCAAACAGACTACTAAACCAGATAGTTCATCACAAGAATCACACAATCACAAGCAATTCTGAACATTAATCACACATAATGATCATCAACTATGCACCAATCATATCCTATGTTTAATACCTAGTTTAATCAATCATATAACCTATCCAAACTCAAGCAACATTCTTTCTTTAACGATAAAGAAATCAACTTACGATCATGCTATAAAACTTAAATAACGCTTGCCTACTAAATAAAGAACCAACTCACGGTTTAGTGGGTATTTCCCACAGACGGTCGGTTACTCGGGTCGGTCATGGGTGCTCACGGCGTACCACGGGCTTAGCTCGTTCTAACCACGGTCATGCGGAACTAGCCTCTAAATCTCTTAAACGAAAATTTTCTAACTGTGGAAAATTTTCTGAAACTTCTCTGTGAACAAACTTAGGCTATTTATAGGTTGGAAGCAGGCTAGCACACAGGCTGCTGCATAGCGCGTCCACAGCAACTTAGGTGTGAAGCAGCTGGCTGTGTGTCACCAGCACCCACACATGTGTGACACCCAGCTGGTGACTCAGCGCAAGCTGGTGGCTGTGTGTCACGAGCACACATGCAAGCGTGACACTCAGCTGGTGAGTAGCTAAGCATGACGAGGACCAAGCACGACATGGACCAAGCACGACGTGAAATCAAGCTCGACAGGAAAAAAGTTTGACGGGAAACAAGCATGACGTGGATCAAGCACGACGGGAGACAAGCTTGACGGTAAATAAGCACGACGTGGATCAAGCACGACGGGAAACAAGCTTGACGGGAAACAAGAACGACGTGGATCAAGCTTTAGGGAAACAAGCATGACGGGAATCAAACTTGACGGGAAACAAGCATGACGGGAATCAAAGTAGGTGAGTCACTCGACCACACACTGCCCACACTGCCTCGGGTCTCGACCACGGGTCGTCTTTCTCGACCATTGCATTATCGCACGACGAAAGGACTGTCCGCTTGACCATAAATGATGCTGACGGTCCAAAACATACTGACCAATGGACAGACAGACAATCGGATATCTGGTCTAAGTTCGGCCTAAGGTGCGGGTCATTACATCGCCTATTAGGAATTTCTAGCAATAAAGTTCAAGATATTCTAATTTAGAAACCTGCTGAAACCCCAGTCAAACTCCTAATTCCAAAACCCTCACCACTGATTACCCAAGTGTCTGGTGTAGTATTTCGAGAATACCAAAATGACATTAATATCGTTTCTTACTTTAGTTGTACACAATAATTACAAGGCTTTCAACCTTAACCTTCAATATCATTTACAGTCAGGTTAGAACAGAAATGTAACCATCTTTTAAATTACAACATGACATTGTAATTTATAGCTAGTAAACCCTAATAAAAACAGATTATGCTTGTTACTACAATATATTTTAAATATTTTAAAAAATATTTGAGATTACTTCAGGTTACTTCGGGTACGATTATCGTTCGCTCAGACTTTCGGAATATCTTTCGAAAGTTCGGATGGACGGGGATCATGCCATTGTAGCGTTTTCCGGTCTAAGAGGATCGGGGGCGTTACATGCAATGCCAAGTGTTGGAATCAACGAAAAAAACTGAAGGCAGTGGATAAGTTGTGCATTTCAATGATTCATACCAACTTTCCTTTCAACAATTACAATATGTTCTGCTTGTATAAAAAGTGTAATGCCAACATTGACATACATATTATACTTATCCATGTAAGTCATTTCATAACAAAGATTATTCTCACCATCTCAAATATCGGAAACAATCACTGTAAAGTTGTATCAATTGAACCAGTTGTACTACTGAAACCAATTTTACATGTTTTCAAGTTATGTCAGTTCTGCCTTATTTTTTCTACTGTGATTTCATGATTCATCCTATACAATATATAGATTATATATATAACATATATAAGACTTTGAAAACAAGTTTACTATCTACATAAACATTTGGGTATAAAATAATTCAAACAAAACCTATTAAAAACCCATATTGATATCATCATCAAAAAACCCATAACCACAAATTGGAATCCTCTTGAACATATAGAGAGAAGATTTTTGAGAAAGAGAGAGAAAGAGGAACAATTAAATCTATATTTTGTGGGGTTGTTGTTAAAAAAAATTGAAATTAGATTTTGATTTGTCTTGGAAGATAATTTGAGGAGAGAAAAAAAGAAATTGGTTTATCAATTGTGGTTTTTTTATTTTTTATTTATTTTAATTAAAATCAGAATTCATTAATATTAAAACCAGACGTACATGTATAGAAGGTCATTTAGATTGGAAGAGGTCATCTCATATTTTTTCAACCTTTGAAGTTCGTTTGAGATTTTGACTTAACAAACTGAAGGAAACAACATCTTCCAAGTTAATCCGGTGCACAAAAACTTTAGGAGAATTTCGATTTTTTTGCTAATTGTTGGAAGGGGCCGATTACAAAATATAGACCACAAAACCCTAAGTGTATCATTAGGGAAACAACACCTTTCAAAATCTGTTTCTAAATGTAATTATAAATTTACACAAAGCGCCAAACTAAAAAAAAATTGTACCTTTGACAGATGGTCAAATTTTTTTGATTAGTATGTTTAAATATTAGCCACTAAATTACCATGGCCAAACAGTGGCTACATCTAGATATTTTAACCGTCTAATTATAGATTAGGTATACAACGATAAAATTTTTATAATATCCACACATAGCGATTAATTACTTATGTGAAAAAATCAAGACACGATTTCTGAATTAGAAAAAAAAAAGTCATCCAATTTCTGTGGGTAAACCGTGACAACAATGTCACAGATTTGCCACTTTTTATTTAGTAGCTATCTTAGCCACAAATATTTTAATGGAGAAACGGTGGTTATGTAGCCGCTGATCATTTTTGTTGAAATTCGTGATCATTTTGGTTTAGCCACCTATTTTTTGTGGCTTTTTGGTGGATATATGAATAGTTTCTACTATTGGCTTTGATTTGTAACAGCCAAATTTACCAAAGTAAATATCAAATTCAAATGGAGGAAATGGAAATAATTAACAAGATTTTAAGTTATGATATAGAGGAATGATATAAAACAAGGACATAATATTTTCTTTACACATACTATATATAATTCTACAATACTTTTTTAGTGTTCCCAAATGACCTCGCTGTTTAATATACGCTGATTGAACATTTTAATATGTAAAGATAGATTATTAAAGATATATTAATATTCTATCTTAAGATTGGCATGTCTCTTTCCGAATGGAAATGAAAAGTCTTACAGACTTTTGAAGGAAGTATTGCTAAAATAAGACTTTAGTAGAAAGTAGTTATAAAATAAGAATTTCATAATAACTATAAAATAAGACTGTGGGAGGTTTTAAGTTGCTCTTGAAAGTCAGGTCTTTTTTAAAACGAATTTTGTGATATTTGACTAAATAAAATAATTTTGTTATATTGATACTATTAAACTCATTTGTTATCCAACAATCATCATCCATGTGCAGGTATTTCTTCAAATTTTCTATAGATATTTATTGGTTGGTAGGCTGGTAAATTTATAATAGAATATATAAACCATAAAAACTAATAAAACATCACAATGTGCTTTGATTTCGTATAAATTTTTATGAAACTTTATATATACATGTTATTATGTTTACTAAACTTGTTTATAAAAACCTGAATATTTTTAATGTATACAGAACCTTTTAATTTTAAGTTTTAAATAGATATTTGATTGACTAATATAATTTGTTTCATTTTTGTACAATTATATGAAAAAAATAATTGATTTATAATTTGAACACAATTGGTGAATCTCTAATGTGTGATTAGTTTGTAACATCCTTCAGCTGCTGTTTTGTTAGATTTAACTTCAGTAATTTTAAATACTTTATGCCATATTAATCATTGATATTATCATTTTTGTAAGTTGGAAATGGTTTATGGAGATTAATCTTAAAATTATTATTTAATGAAAAAATGAGATCATAAAAGTGATACAAATGAGAAATTTCTTCCAGAATACTCTTTATTTAGAAAGTAAAAATAATTTCATCAGCATATTTTTGGAAATGAATCTAGTGACTGTTGTGGTGACTTATTTTTATTCTTAGAAGATCTATGGTACAAGAAGCTAAAAATAACATTTATTATAATGTCAGTAAAATTGAGGTTTCGCCAAGGGATGAATCATTGGTTGGATGAAAACATTCTGAATCAGCAAAACATATATTAAAATCGATGTATTTTCTCATTCACCATTTCAATTGACTTCAACCCTATTTCATATGAAAGCTAACTAAAATTTTTTTTTTTCACCAAAGTTCAGCCAAATAGAAATGTGGAGCATATTTATGATGTGTTTATGCAAAAGGAATCGGAGAAGTCCATCCTCTTTTCCATATTTTGAATATTTTGATGATTTTACCTCTTAATATCTTCAAAATTACACATACGAAAGAACTAAACATCCAAATACAAAAAAATCAAAAACAATTTGGATAAAAGAGTAAAAATTAGATGAAGATAATATGAAAATGATATATTGTATATAAAACAAGACATGGTTGTTGATTGATTGGCAGCTGGTTCATATCTCTTTGATTGAATTCTGTCAGATAATATGAACTGTGAATCATTTGTAAGTGGGGATAGTTACGATTTAGATCATCAAGAGTTTTGGGATAATTGTAGATTTCTACATCCATTGGTCCTAGCTTGCATGAGCTGCACCTGGTGTTGGACCGCTGCAAGGAATGGACTCTTGAAAAGAGGATAACGATTGGACGGTTGTGCATTCTACATATTGGAATCTACGGTATATGCCCCACGAGTCGAGTCCCTTTGGAGTGTGAGAAGAGAGTTCTAGAAGCTTTCGAGAGATACACTCAATTAAGGGTATCATCTACACAGCAAAAAGGAATTATGCAATGGAAGGTATTATGCAAGCGAATTTCTTTCATAGGTATATGAGTCAGTTATTAGCTTAGGAAAACTCTATGGGAACAAAATTACTGCTGTCCAAGTTCTTCTTCTTTCATAGGCTGGATCAAGTAAGCGGTTCGAATCTGTCGACTTCATTAGGAAAGAGATGAAAGATCATTGGGATAAGATACAAATGTTTTAGTTTACGTCTATTTTTTACATCTTTCTATATTTAAAAGTTGAATGAATGACATTTGTTTTCAGGTTCGTGTAAGATATTTTGTTCCACACCCTTATAGAAGTATTTCAACTAAGTGGGATAGTGAGATTGACAATGTACGTCGAGATGCTTGGGATGTCACTGAATCTCTAGATTACAATAGGACAAAGCATAAAGCATATGTACTCAAGAATGATTCCATGAAACTGAAAAAGAAGAAGTCTGTTGAGAATGATGAAGACGAAAATCATGAAAATGTTATTTCAACTTCTACGGTTTAAATATAATTTGATAAATAATTTTTTCATTTACTTTACTTTTATTTTCTGTAGGGGGATTGGAATGAAACGCTAATCGGCAGACTATTCACTATTATGAAGATGCTGACATAAAAAGTGGACAGCGTGTATAAGAAGTTCGATGCTATAGTTACTCCCTAGAATGAGAAGATGGCGACACTAGAAAAGGAGATGCAAATGTTGAAAGAAAAACTTTTATCGTTGACAAAAAAGGAGAAATGGTACAAGTGAATAGCAAAGAACGGGTAAATTAGTAGTAATTTGTTATTTTTGTTTAAAGTTTTTGTGAAATTTTCACTCTTGTGTATTGTATCAGTTTAAAACTAGGTTATGTTTAAGATGTTTGTAATACAGCTTGGAAACTAGCTTTTTTGAACAAGAAATAATCATATTTACGTATTTAATAAATATATTCTATATTTGATTAGTTTGTGTTTGCAATTATAATATGATATTAATTTTTATTTCGCTATTTTAATTTATTTTTTGCTGGGAACTTGGTTCTTTATGTTTTAATATATTTGTGGATTAGTGAAAACATGGTATGTATTTGATGATTTAATGAATAATTATAATTTTTGTAACCTTGGTTGAGTTGAAATCCACATTGCATGACGATCACTAATCCACATTACATGACGATCACTAATCCACACATTTTTCACCATACGATGTATGGTGAAAATGAGAAGAAGAAACGCACCCAAAAGAAGAAGGTTGACACGAAACCATTTCAGAAGAAGGTTGTCAAAAAAAAAAAAAGTACCTCATCTCATTGATACAGTTTCTGGGAAACATATTCAGATCCGATATAGCGTGAGAGAGTCAGACGATCTGGTGCAGGTTTAGAAGCACTTGCAAAGGCGCATCATCTAAAGAGCTTAGACTTACCGCCAAGCACACTGCAAGGTTACCATTGTCAGTCAACGCATATGATCTGTTTGCGGTTGTTAAGGATAGAAAATTGATTTTTTTATATTGCATTTCTTTATAGATTTTTGAGTAAGTTAGTGCGAGGTCAACTTCCACCCCCTCACTGTTGACCAACACAATTTTCAAGCTCGAGGTTTATAGTAGTAATGCTTCCATTATTGAACTACTTTGTCCACGTCTTCTATATAGTTGTGTGTCTTTCGATTTTTGTGTAAATAACCATTCATTTTGTGATACAAAAATTAAATTATAAAAAACGATAGCATTGATACAACTCAACAAAGGTTACTTATTCTTTGAGATATTTTTGTTTGATTTTCACGTCTATAGATGAAGAGATTTGCTGAGCATTTAAATATGTGTAAGTATATTAATATATAACATGAGATTAGCTTGCCCCTTTATAGAGTGAAGCGATATGTTGATCGGAAGACTTACATGGAAAGTAATATTAATATAATATATATTGATGATGTTATGATGTGTTACATCATTCCTATACGTAAGGATTCTATTTTAATGACACACTTAGTTTTGGTTGTTGAGTTGCATTTCACACGCCAATCGTTTTAAATTTTGAGACCTTAGATAAAAATGAAAAATCTATATAAGAAGAAGGTTTCCTTCATTATTTCTCACACAAAACATTTAAAAGATCTTGACAAAACATATATTTGAAATATTTCTATACTACAGATGGCTCCACGTCTAGCGACTGTGTACAATGTTTCTGGTAACAGTGTACACGTAGACATTGGTGTTAAGTCGTTCGATATTGACAATGATGAGTCTCAGCCTATCAATTGTTCTCTTACTACTGATGGGTACACGAAGATTCTTATAGCGAATGTAGAGGAGGATCAAGCATATCTGCTGAAGTATATCCAGCCCAATATCAAGCTTAATGATCCTCGTGGGAAGCACAATGGCGTTGCAGATTGCGCTGTCCGTATGGAATATCCTAATAAAGATATTCGTATAAGCATATTTGAACGTGAAATGCATATAACTTGCGATGGTCCATTTCTAGGGATCTATCAGCCAGATGGAAAACCAAAATATTATTCCTCCATTGTTGCAAGACATATCCGCGAAGGAGGTATCAAAGTTCTAAGAGGTGTGGATATAGAAGGAGATGGAGATGTAAAAGGGGAAGAAGATGAAATTGAAGAAGCATCCGTTAGCAAGAAAGGCCTAGACGCATAGGACGACCTACCACAGAGCACCAGAAAGACTAAGTCATTTGACTAAGTCTCATTTTCCCTTTTATTTACGATTTTGCTAATAATACAGTGGATTTATGTTCCTATCTTTTAAGGCACACCCACATTTCCTTTTTCTGCTTTGTGCTTCCAAGTTTGTTGGAGTTGAGACTCCATTGTAAATTCAAAAATTAAAACAATGAATAAAAGGCAAAACTTGTTTCCTTGTCAAGAGTTTGGTCTTATCTTCCTATTGGTTTTGAAGTTTCCGTTTTGGTTCCATGAAACTGCCCTCTTTTACAAAAAGTCTTTCATTGTGTTCAAATTCTTTATAGGCGAGACTCATCAAACGATCGAATTAGTGTTTAACCATTTTGGCTGAGCTTTGTAAGTATAGATTTTAATGTGACTGCTGGTGGATTAACCTAAATAAGAATTAAGCTAATTCAGAAACCCAAGAAGTGTTTTTGGTATACATTACAACAGCAAAGCACCATATCGAGTAAGAAATTGTTCAAAACCATGAATGTTCTTTTAATTTTGATTGATATGCAGTGTGTTAGAAATTTTCCGTTGTCATTCTCAATTGAATGTAAAGTACCCTTACTTCTTACCTTTCTTTGAAAGTAATAAGAAAGTGTGTCATATTTTATATTAAAAAATTAGCAAAATATGCCATATTTTTTATTAATTAACAAATTTATCTATAATTAAGTACTAAATTCTAATAAGAGGAAGGAATGAACCCTGTTACTGGAAATTTTAGGATAAAATCATGCGTGTGATAAATAGGTTTGATGTATGGATGTGCACTCGGTTGAAATTTCAGGCAACTCTGTCACCCATGCGATAGCAAAGAGTTTGACTTGAGAAATAAGACGATTATAGCAAAGAGTGTGATACCTAAGAAAGATGGTTTCAATTCTATATGGTTTTTAATGTCTCAAAGCTAAAAAATAATCTCGAGAAAGAGAGTACTAAGATTTTAGATGTGAAAGAGGGAGAAGATAAGTTGAAGAAGAATCAGCAAAGATGAAAGGCCCAAATACATAGGAAGATCAATGCAAAGTACAAGTGATGTGATGTGTTTTTAGTGCATTCTAACTGGTATTTTGATGATGTATTCATGTATTTATCGAGTCTTGTTGTCTTTTCTTAATCATTGGAATGTAAAAGACGTCACTGGATAAAGTATGAGGTTGTTGGCGCAAAAAGGGGAAAAACAATCAATGAAGCCAAAAAGACCCAAAAACCCAAAGATAGATTAATCTAAAAACTCCGTTTCGTTCAATCCATGAAGGATCGTCATTTCTTCACCATCCCATCAAATTCCACGTTTGTTGAGAATATGAGTGATTTAATCACTTCAATCATTCTATCGTTCAAATCAACACCTCTATTAAAGCATCCTCGATGTGAGCATGTAAAGCATGGGCTTCATATCCTGCCTATTTGGGTTCATGCACCTCTCAATCAATGCTTTCATGTAACCTTTGATTAAACTTCAGTTATCAAATTTTGCCTTATAATCTTGAGAACAGTAGCCAGAAACCAGAAAAAAACTGTAACTTAGAAATTAGAAAATATATAAACTATATATATACATGTAAATCGCAACTCAGTAATCTAGGTCCAATAAGTGATGATAAATGGTACCGATATGAAGTAAAAAGAAAATTTGTAAGACTTTTGAAGAAAGTATTGCTAAAATAAGACTTTGGTATTAATATAAGACTCATATGAAATAATTTTAAAATAAGATTTTTGAAGGTTTTAATTTGCACTGGAGAGTCTACTATAACTCGTACTTTATGCAACCATCATGATTGATGTGTACATATTTGTTGGTTGATAGGCTGATGAATTTATAATATAACTTAGAAAACATTGAAAATCCAGTAATACAACACAAAATGTTATAAATGCGTATAAAATTTTATGAAACTTTATATATAAATGTTCTGACGTTTATAAATTTTGTTCTTTGTGTCTAAACACAACAACAACTTTACATTAATTAGTAATATTAATTTCAGACAATTAACTTAGAGGATACAATTACATAAAAAGTATTTCTTTCTATTAAAATGTCTTTTCTTTTCTTCCAACATCTAATATGTTATGTTAATATTTGCACAATATATACTAATTTAAAACATATACCGATTTTATGGTGGATAAAAATTTCAAATGACTTGTAACGTATATAAAAACTTTTATAAGTGATTTTTTCATGAAAATTCAATTTAATGATATAAATTGTTCTATTTTGTATGATTAGATTTTCTAATTTGAACACAATGGGTGAATCTCTAATATATGATTTGTTTGTTGAGAATAATTATAAATTGCAATTTTTGTGATCAAAATGTGATCATAAAAATGTTACAAATATGATATATTTCTCGAAAAAAAAACTTAAATTGGAAATTATAAAAAATTTGTAAGTATTTTTTGAAATGAATTAAGTGATTAATGTGGTACCTTCTTTTATTTTTATAAGATATATGATATATGAAGCTAAAAATAAAATTTAGGTGTTTAGATTGGTAAGATTAAGGTTCGGTTATGGGATGAAGACTTGGTTGGATAGGTGTTTTTCCCTGCGTCAGTTTTTTTTCTGATTTAGATAGATATATCTTCAGTTAAATCAATGTATATTTTCACCCACAACTTCAAATGAATTCAAATATATCTCATATAAAATCAAATCAAAACGATATTTATTCAACTAAATTCATCCAAACAAGAATTTTTAATGATCACCAACAAACATCATATTTCGGATGTCTAAATGGAATTGGAGAAGTCCGTCTTTTATACTTTGTGACTTATAAACCACTAGGATTAGTATTTGGGCTTTCTAAACCATTAGCAATATGTTAAGGCTTCTTTAACCGATTTACTTAAATTAAACCGATTTGAATTAAAATTAAGATTAACTAAATCATTTTGGTTTAGGATTAGTGTTTTATAGTTTTAGGTTTTTCAATTTTAGACATATACTATCGGAGTGAAGACAGGATCTAATGAAGAATAGAGTGCAGATTTTATTAGTAACAAGTAAATCCATTGTATTTTTAAATCATACGAGCCAGCCACATTTTTATAAGATCAACCTTCAATATTTTATAAAATCTCATTTTTGATGCTAACTAGATCCTTTGGAGACTCTTGTCTCTTTGCTCATATTGGTGAACTGTTCTATATCACAAGGGAAGAGTGATCTTCTGTCATCCATCCTAGGCTAAAAATCGGGTGAACCTGTGCACTAGGAGTGACACCACATATTTGGAGCATACCATAACTCTAAAGAGAAGTTCATCGCCATCTTCATCATCTATTTCCCCCTTCCTTCCTTCTAGTGGTTCTAAGAAAGACAACAATTACAGGGCTGTACTATTATATTCAGTTTCTAAACTTTTATAACATTTGTACATTGGAAATTCAAATCAATGATATAAATTGTTCTATTTTTGTATGATTATATGAACAAAATTATTGACTTTCTAATTTGAACACAATGGATAAATCTCTAATGTGTGTTTTTTTTATGACAACCTTCAGTTTTTTTTTTTGTTTTAATTAAATTCAATAATTTTAAATGTTGAATACAGTATTAATCACCGATATTACCATTTTTGTGTGTTCAAAATAGTTACTAGAGATGTCCTTAACTTGTGATCATGCCTAGACGATGATTTGGTCTTCTCTTTCATATTTCGATGATTTTATATGTTAATACCTTCAAAACTACACATACGAAAATACTAAGCCTATAAATACAAAACTATCAAAAGAACTTGGATAAGAGAGTGAAAACTATATAAAAATTATCTGAAAATGAAATTCTTCATATATCAATATATTATAAAAATTTATATTGATTCTAATATAGTATTATTTAGTTACGGATTTCGTATTTTCAAATATAATTTAACACTTGAAACCTGTAGCACGATTTGGTTAAAATCAGTTTGCTTTATTGAACTTTCATATTGTAGATATTAAAAAGTTGAAATTTATAAGCAGTTTCTTTTAGTGTCAATACATTTTAGCGTCTATATCACATTGATATCATGAAAATACTTAATCTCAAATATTTTTTAAAATATTTAAAATATATTGTAGTAACAAGCATAATCTGTTTTTTAGAAAATAATTTATTTTAGAAATTGGGCTGCCCTTAATGAGATGAGATGACATGAAAGGGAATATTTCAGATTTTTTTAACTTATTTAATTTTCTTTGTCAATTAACATTAAAATAAACTAATTTGTACCACTTATATATTTTACTAGGAGGAGCTTTCTAGGGTTTACTAGCTATAAATTACAATGTCATGTTGTAATTTAAAATATGGTTACATTTCTGTTCTAACCTGACTGTAAATGATATTGAAGGTTAAGGTTGAAAGTCTTGTAATTATTGTGTACAACTAAAGTAAGAAACGATATTAATGTCATTTTTGGGATTCTCGAATACTAGCTATAAATGACAATGTCATGTTCCAAGTGTTTTTTCCAAAGTGATATTGGTATTCAGTGGTGAGGGTTTTGGAATTAGGAGTTTGTCTGGAAGGTTTCAACAGGTTTCTAAATTAAAAGATCTTGAACTTGATTGCTAGAAATTCCCAATAGGCGATGCCAAGTGTCGGAATCAATGAAAAAAACTGAAGGCAGTGGATAAGTTGTACATTTCGATGATTCATACCAACTTTCCTTCAACAATTACAATATGATCTGCTTGTATAAAAAGTGTAATGCCAACATTGACATACATATTATACTTATCCATGTAAGTCACTTCATAACAAAGATTATTCTCACCATCTCAGATATCAGAAACAATCACTGTAAAATTGTATCAATTGAACCAGTTGTACTACTGAAACCAATTTTACATGTTTTCAAGTTATATCAGTTCTGCTTTATTTTTTCTACTGTGATTTCATGATTCATCCTATAAAATATATAGATTAGTAATATAACATCCTATAAGACTTTGAAAAGAAGTTTACTATCTACATAAACTTTCGGTATATAATAATTCCAACAAAACCTATTAAAATTCCATATTGATATCATCATCAAAAAACCCAAAATCAGTCAAATTTTTTTGATTAGTATGTTTTAATATTAGCCACTAAATTACCATGGCCAAACAGTGGCTACATCTAGATAATTTAACCGTCTAATTATAGATTAGGTATGCAACGATAAATTTTTTATAATATCCACACATAACGATTAATTATTTATGTGAAAAAAAAATCAAGATACGATTTCTGAATAAGAAAAAAAAAGTCATCCAATTTCTGTGGGTAAACCGTGACAACAATGTCAGAGATTTGCCACTTTTTATTTAGTAGCTATCTTAGCCACAAATATTTTAATGGCAAAACAGTGGCTATGTAGCCGCTGATTTTCCAAGATATCTTAAGTTTGTGGCCTTTTTGTGGAAATTCGTGATCGTTTTGGTTTAACCACCTATTTTTTTGTGGCTTTTTGGTGGATATACGGATAGTTTTTACTATTGGCTTTGATTTGTAACAGCCAAATTTACCAAAGTAAATATCAAATTAAATGGAGTAAATGGAAATAATTAACAAGATTTTGATTTATGACATAGAGGAATGATATAAAACAAGGACATAATATTTTCTTTACACATACTATATATAATTCTACAATACATTTTTAGTGTTCCCAAATGACTTCGCTGTTTAAGCTATTCACATTTATAAATTTTGACTGTTATAATTTTTTATATAAAAATATAAATACACATTAATATATACGCTGATTGAACATTTTAATGTGTAAAGATAGATTATTAAAGATAGATTAATATTATATATTATGATTTGTCTCTTTCCGAATGAAAATGAAAAGTCTTACAGACTTTTGAAGGAAGTATTGCTAAAATAAGACTTTAGTAGAAATTAGTTTTAAAATAAGAATTTCATAATAACTATAAAATAAGACTGTGGGAGGTTTTAAGTTGCTCTTGAAAGTCGGATCTTTTTTAAAATGAATTTTGTGATATTTGACTAAATAAAATAATTTTGTTATATTGCTAATATTAAACTCATTTGTTATCCAATTTCATCATCCATGTGCAGGTATTTCTTCAAATTTTCTATAGATATTTGTTGGTTGGTAGGCTGGTAAATTTATAATAGTATATATAAACCATAAAAAACTAATAAAACAGCACAATGTATTGTGAATATTTTTAATGTATACAGAACCTTTTAATTGTAATTATTAAATAGATGTTTTATTGACTAATATAATTTGTTTCATTTTTGTACAATTATATGAACAAAATACTTGATTTATAATTTGAACACAATTGGTGAATCTCTAATGTGTGATTAGTTTGTAACATCCTTCAGCTGATTTTTTGTAAGATTTAACTTCAGTAATTTTAAATACTTTATGCCATATTAATCACTGAAATTACATTTTTGTAAGTTGGAAATGGTTTATGGAGAATAATCTTAAAATTATTATTTAATGAAAAATGAGATCATAAAAGTGATACAAATGAGATATTTCTCCCATAATACTCATTAATTAGAAAGTATAAATAATTTCATAAGCATATTCTTGGAAATGAATCTAGTGACTGTTGTGGTGACTTGTTTTTATTCTTATAAGATCTATGGTACAAGAAGCTAAAAATAAAATTTATTATAATGTCAGTAAAATTGAGGTTTCGCCAAGGGATGAAGCATTGGTTTGATGAAAACATTCTGAATCAGCAAAACATATCTTAAAATCGATGTATTTTGACATTCACGACTTCAATTGACATCAACCCTATTTCATTTGAAAGCTAACTAAAAAAATAATTTCACGAAAGTTAAGCCAAATAGAAATCTGCAGCATATTTATGATATGTTTATGCAATATGGAATCGGAGAAGTCCATCCTCTTTTCCATATTTTGAATATTTTGATGATTTTACCTCCTAATATTTTCAAACTTACACATAACTAAACATCCAAATACAAAAACATCAAAAACACTTTGGATAAAAGAGTAAAAATTAGATGAAGATAATGTGAAAATGATATATCGTATATAAAACAAGACATGGTTGTTGATTGATTGGCAACTGGTTCATATCTCTTTGATTGAATTCTGTCAGATTACATGCTTGAACTGTGAATCATTTGTAAATGGGGATACTTAAGATTTAGATCATCAAGAGTTTTGGGATAATTGAAGATTTCTACAGCCATTGGTCATAGCTTGCATGAGCTGCATCTTGTGTTGGACCGCTGCAAGGATTGGACTCTTTAAAAGAGGATAACGATTGGACGGTTGGGCATTCTACATTTGGAGTGTGAGAAGAGAGTTCTAGATTTAGAAGCTTTCGAGAGATACACTCAATTAAGGGTATCAGCTACACAGCAAAAAAGAATTATGCAATGGAAGGTATTATGCAAGCGAATTTATTTCATAAGTATATGAGTCAGTTATTTGCTTAGGCAAACTCTATGGGAACAAAATTACTGCTGTCCAAGTTCTTCTTCTTTCATAGGCTGGATCACGTAAGCGGTTCGAATCTGTCGACTTCATTAGGCAAGAGATGAAAGATCATTGAGATAAGGTACAAATTTTTTAGTTTACGTCTATTTTTTACATCTTTCTATATTTAAAAGTTGAATGAATGACATTTGTTTTCAGGTTCGTGTAAGATATTTTGTTTCACACCCTTACAGAAGTATTTCAGCTAAGTGGGATAGTGAGATTGATGGGATGTCACTGAATCTCTAGATTACAATAGGAGAAAGCATAAAGCATATGTACTCAAGAATGATTCCATGAAACTGAAAAAGAAGAAGTCTGTTGAGAATGATGAAGACGAACATCATGAAAATGTTTCAACTTTTACGGTTTAAGTATAATTTGATAAATAATTTTTTCATTTACTTTACTTTTATTTTCTGTAGGGGGATTGGAATGAAACGCTAATCGGCAGACTATTCACCATTATGAAGATGTTGAAAGAAAAAGTGGACAGCGTGTATAAGAAGTTCGATCCCTAGAATGAGAAGATGGCGACACTAGAAAAGGATTGTTTTCTATTGACTTTCTAATTTGAACACAATGGATAAATCTCTAATGTGTGATTTTTTTTTATGACAACCTTCAGTTTTTTTTTTTAATTAAATTCAATAATTTTAAATATTTAATACCGTATTAATCACCGATATTATCATTTTTGTGTGTTCAAAACAGTTTCTGGAGAATAATTTTAAAATTGCTATTTTAATGATAAAAAATGGGATCATGACAGTGATACAAATGTGATGTATTTCGTTATTATTGTGGTGACTTTTTTATTTTAATAAGATCTATGATATAAGAAGCTAAAAATAAAAACATGTGTTTAGATCGGTAACATTAAGTTTCTGTTAAAAGATGAAGCCTTGGTTAGATGAGTGCTTTTTCCTGCGTCACTTTTTATTTATGAATTAGATTGATATGTCAGAATTATGTGACGCAATGGTGGTTATCTCTGAAATTCATGACACATGTCTGTGTTCGAATCCAGCATCTTTCAATGTTTAAAGTGGTATTAATTAGGATAAATTGACAAAAAAAAATAATTCGTTAGACATATCTTCAGTTAAATCGATATATCTTTTCACCTATGACTTCAAATCAATTCAAATCTATTTCATACAAAATCAAACTCAAAAAGGTATTTATACACCTAAATTCATCCAAACAAGAATTTTTAATAATCACCAATAAACAACATATTTTCTTATAACTATGTGCGGTGAAATTGGAGAAGTCCATCTATTTTAAGATTTTTGATACTTGGTCGATGTCGTTAACTTGTGATCATGCCAAGACGATGATTTGATCTTCTCTTTCATATTTCGATGATTTTATATGTTAATACCTTCAAAACTACACATACGAAAATACTAAGCCTATAAATACAAAACTATGAAAAGCACTTGGATAAGAGAGTGAAAACTATTTAAAAATTATCTGAAAATAAAATTCTGCATATATCAATATATTATAAAAATTTATATTGATTCTAATATAGTATTATTTAATTACTGATTTTGTATTTTCAAATATAATTTAACACTTGAAACCTGTAGCACGATTTGGTTAAAATCAGTTTGCTTTATTGAACTTTCATACTGTAGATATTAAAAAGTTGAAATTTATAACCAGTTTCTTTTAGTGTCAATACATTTTAGCGTCTATATAATATTGATATCATGAAAATACTTAATCTCAAATATTTTTAAAAATATTTAAAATATTTTTTGTTTCCCGTCAAGCTTGATTCCCGTCATGCTTAATTCCCGTCATTCTTGTTTCCCGTCAAGCTTGATCTACGTCGTGTTTGTTTCCCGTCAAGCTTGTTTTCCGTCATGCTTGATCCACGTCGCGCTTGTTTCCCGTCAAGCTTGTCTCCCGTCGTGCTTGATCCACGTCGTGATTGTTTCCCGTCAAACTTTTTTTCTGTCGAGCTTGGTTTCACGTTGTGCTTGGTCAATGTCGTGCTTGGTCCTCGTCATGCTTGGTGACTCACCAGCTGAGTGTCACGCATGCATGTGTGCTCGTGACACACAGCCACCAGCTTGCACTGAGTCACCAGCTGGGTGTCACACATGTGTGGGTGCTTGTGACACACAGCCAGCTGCTTCACACCTAAGTTGCTGTGGACGCGCCATGCAGCAGCCTGTGTGCTAGCCTGCTTCAAACCTATAAATAGCCTAAGTTTGTTCACAGAGAAGTTTTAGAAAATTTTCCACAGTTAGAAAATTTTCGTTTAAGAGATTTAGAGGCTAGTTCTGCATGACCGTGGTTAGAACGAGCTAAGCCCGTGGTACGCCGGGAGCACCCATGACCGACCCGAGTAACCGTCGACCGTCTGTGGGAAATATCCACTAAACCGTTAGTTGGTTCTTTATTTAGTAGGCAAGAAACGCTGAGTCTGAGTTCGGTTTACGATCGGGTTGTGTGCATGCTAGCGTTATTTAAGTTTTATAGCATGATCGTAAGTTGATTTCTTTATCGTTAAAGAAAGAACGTTGCTTGAGTTTGGATAGGTTATATGATTGATTAAACTACGTATTAAACCTAGGATATGATTGGTGTATAGTCGATGATCATTATGTGTGATTAATGTTCAGACTTGCTTGTGATTGTGTGATTCTTGTGATGAACTATCTGGTTTTGTAGTCTGTTTGCTTTATGCTCGATAATAAGCTAGTACTGAGTATTAGTGCTTGAGATGCATATGGGTTATATGCGGATTAATGATATGGGATAGGTATTGGTTTGTGACTGAGCTATTCCCGGTAAAAGCATGCGAGGATGATTAGCTCCCATATGTACGTCTTGCTACGCGTTTATGCATGCGAGGGTTGGCTTGCCACCAACCTGGGCGTACTTGCAAGGGGTACCCCGCATCAGTTTACTTAGTAGTACAGCTGTTGATCCTTGTAGCCTATGTGGCTAAGGATCTTCGGTACGAAAAGGGGAAGTGAGCTAGTCATGGCATCATGCTTGTGTGATAGGTGATGCGTGCGCACTGGGTAGATGTTATGTAGTGCATGGTTTCATGCTTGTGTGATGGCATGATACATATGCACTAGTTAGATTTTATGTAGTGCATGGTTCATGCTTATGTGATGGCATGATATGTATGCACTAGTTAGATGTTATCTAGTGCACAACTTCATGCTTGTGCGATAGCATGATCCTTATGAACCGGGTAGTTATAGATGGTGCAGTGCTTGTGTAGAAGCATACACTTAGTCTTTGATTGCTTATTGTTTCATGAATTCATGTTTAGTTTTATTGATGTGTGATCCATACTTGAGTGTGATTGTGATGTTATGATATGTTTACTTGTTGCGGGTTTGGGGTAGCTAGTGATTTCCAAATCACTCTGCAAATTCGTTGCTGACCTGAACTCACTCTTGCAGGCAAGGGCAAGTGTGGAGGGAAGACATGACACATGACCAGTGTGAATTTGTAGTCCGCCCTTTTGTAAAAGCGTATGTTTTAGTATACTTATCGTTTATGAAGTATTTTGGAATGTTTTATAAAACGGGTAAGGATATAGTTTGAAATCCTTGTAAACGGTTTTTGGATTGATATGTTTATTAAAGATGTCCTTTTGTGAAAGGGCTTTGATCATGTTAAGCCCCGGCCGGGCAAGCCAACGATGAGTCCCATCCCGGGTTAAGGAACCTCGGACGCGGATCAGTGGGATGATACTTTAGGTTACTTTGGGTACGATTATCGTTCGCTCAGACTTTCGGAATATCTTTCGAAAGTTCGAATGGACGGGGATCGTGCCATTGTAGCGTTTTCCGGTCTAAGAGGAACGGGGGCGTTACAGGCAATGCCAAGCGTTGGAATCAACGAAAAAAACTGAAGGCTGTGGATAAGTTGTGCATTTCAATGATTCATACCAACTTTCCTTTCAACAATTACAATATGATCAGCTTGTATAAAAAGTGTAATGCCAACATTGACATTCATATTATACTTATCCATGTAAGTCATTTCATAACAAAGATTATTCTCACCATCTCAAATATCGGAAACAATCACTGCAAAATTGTATCAATTGAACCAGTTGTACTACTGAAACCAATTTTACATGTTTTCAAGTTATGTCAGTTCTGCCTTATTTTTTCTACTGTGATTTCATGATTCATCCTATACAATATATAGATTATATACATAACATTCTATAAGACTTTGAAAACAAGTTTACTATCTATACAATAATTCCAACAAAACCTATTAAAAACCCATATTGATATCATCATCAAAAAACCCATAACCACAAATTGGAATCCTCTTGAAAATATAGAGAGAAGATTTTTGAGAAAGAGAGAGAAAGAGGAACAATTAAATCTATATTTTGTGGGGTTGTTGTTAAAAAAAGAATTGAAATTAGATTTTGATTTGTCTTGGAAAATAATTTGAGGAGAAAAAAAAAAAGAAATTGGTTTATCTATTGTGGTTTTTTTATTTTTTATTTATTTTAATTAAAATCAGAATTCATTAATATTAAAACCAGACGTACATGTATAGAAGGTCATTTAGATTGGAAGAGGTCATCTCATATTTTTTCAACATTTGAAGTTCATTTGAGATTTTGGCTTAACAAACTGAAGGAAACAACATCTTGCAAGTTAATCGGGTGCAAGAAAACTTTAGGAGAATTTCGATTTTTTTGATAATTGTTGGAAGGGGCAGATTACAAAATATAGACCACAAAACCCTAAGTGTATCATTAGGGAAACAACACCTTTTGAAAATCTGTTTCCAATTTTTTTGATTAGTATGTTTTAATATTAGCCACTAAATTACCATGGCCAAACAGTGGCTACATCTAGATAATTTAACCGTCTAATTATAGATTAGGTATGCAACGATAAATTTTTTATAATATCCACACATAGCGATTAATTACTTATGTGAAAAAAATCAAGATACGATTTCTGAATTAGAAAAAAATGTCATCCAATTTCTGTGGGTAAACCGTGAGAACAATGTCACAGATTTGCCACTTTTTATTTAGTAGCTATGTTAGCCACAAATATTTTAATGGAGAAACGGTGGTTATGTAGCCGCTAATTTTCCAAAATATCTTAAGTTTGTGGCCTTTTTGTGAAAATTTGTGATCGTTTTGGTTTAGCCACCTATTTTTTGTGGCTTTTTGGTGGATATACGAATAGTTTCTACTATTGGCTTTGATTTGTAACAGCCAAATTTACCAAAGTAAATATCAAATTAAATAGAGGAAATGGAAATAAGTAACAAGATTTTGAGTTATGATATAGAGGAATGATATAAAACAAGGAAGTCTTACAGACTTTTGAAGGAAGTATTGCTAAAATAAGACTTTAGTAGAAAGTAGTTATAAAATAAGAATTTCATAATAACTATAAAATAAGACTGTGGGAGGTTTTAAGTTGCTCTTGAAAGTCAGGTCTTTTTTAAAACGAATTTTGTGATATTTGACTAAATAAAATAATTTTGTTATATTGCTACTATTAAACTCATTTGTTATCCAACAATCATCATCCATGTGCAGGTATTTCTTCAAATTTTCTATAGATATTTGTTGGTTGGTAGGCTGGTAAATTTATAATAGAATATATAAACCATAAAAACTAATAAAACATCACAATGTGTTATGATTTCATATAAATTTTTATGAAACTTTATATATACATGTTATTATGTTTACTAAACTTTTTTATAAAATCCTGAATATTTTTAATGTATACAGAACCTTTTAATTGTAATTTTTAAATAGATATTTGATTGACTAATATAATTTGTTTCATTTTTGTACAATTATATGAACAAAATAATTGATTTATAATTTGAACACAATTGGTGAATCTCTAATGTGTGATTAGTTTGTAACATCCTTCAGCTGCTGTTTTGTTAGATTTAACTTCAGTAATTTTAAATACTTTATGCCATATTAATCATTGATATTATCATTTTTGTAAGTTGGAAATTGTTTATGGAGAATAATCTTAAAATTATTAATTAATGAAAAAATGAGATCATAAAAGTCACACAAATGAGATATTTCTTCCATAATACTCATTAATTAGAAAGTATAAATAAATGGATCTAGTGACTGTTGTGGTGACTTATTTTTATTTTTATAAGATCTATGGTACAAGAAGCTAAAAATAACATTTATTATAATGTCAGTAAAATTGAGGTTTCGCCAAGGGATGAATCATTGGTTGGATGAAAACATTCTGAATCAGCAAAACATATCTTAAAATCGATGTATTTTCTCGTTCACCACTTCAATTGACTTCAACGCTATTTCATATGAAAGCTAACTAAAATTTTTTTTTTTCACCAAAGTTCAGCCAAATAGAAATCTGGAGCATATTTATGATGTGTTTATGCAATTGGAATCGGAGAAGTCCATCCTCTTTTCCATATTTTGAATATTTTGATGATTTTACCTCTTAATATCTTCAAAATTACACATACAAAAGAACTAAACATCCAAATACAAAAAAATCAAAAACACTTTGGATAAAAGAGTAAAAATTAGGTAAAGATAATATGAAAATGATATATTGTATATAAAACAAGACATGGTTGTTGATTGATTGGCAGCTGGTTCATATATCTTTGATTGAATTCTGTCAGATTACATGCTTGAACTGTGAATCATTTGTAAGTGGGGATACTTACGATTTAGATCACCAAGAGTTTTGGGATAATTGTAGATTTCTACAGCCATTGGTCCTAGCTTGCATGAGCTGCACCTGGTGTTGGACCGCTGCAAGGATTGGACTCTTGAAAAGAGGATAACGATTGGACGGTTGTGCATTTTACATATTGGAATCTACGGTATATGCCCCACGAGTCGAGTCCCTTTGGAGTGTGATAAGAGAGTTCTAGAAGCTTTCGAGAGATACACTCAATTAAGGGTATCAGCTACACAGCAAAAAATAATTATGCAATGGAAGGTATATGAGTCAGTTATTAGCTTAGGAAAACTCTATGGGAACAAAATTACTGCTGTCCAAGTTCTTCTTCTTTCATAGGCTGGACCACGTAAGCGGTTTGAATCTGTCGACTTCATTAGGAAAGAGATGAAAGATCATTGAGATAAGATACAAATGTTTTAGTTTACGTCTATATTTTACATTTTTCTATATTTAAAAGTTGAATGAATGACATTTGTTTTCAGGTTCGTGTAAGATATTTTTTTCCACACCCTTACAGAAGTATTTCAACTAAGTGGGATAGTGAGATTGACAATGTACGTCGAGATGCTTGGGATGTCACTGAATCTCTAGATTACAATAGGACAAAGCATAAAGCATATGTACTCAAGAATGATTCCATGAAACTGAGAAAGAAGAAGTCTGTTGAGAATGATGAAGAAGAAAATCATGAAAATGTTAGTTCAACTTTTACGGTTTAAGTATAATTTGATAAATAATTTTTTCATTTACTTTACTTTTATTTTCTGTAGGGGGATTGGAATGAAACGCTAATCGGCAGACTATTGAAGGAACTATTGCTAAAATAAGACTTTAGTAGAAAGTAGTTATAAAATAAGAATTTCATAATAACTATAAAATAAGACTGTGGGAGGTTTTAAGTTGCTCTTGAAAGTCAGGTCTTTTTAAAATGAATTTTGTGATATTTGACTAAATAAAATAATTTTGTTATATTGCTACTATTAAACTCATTTGTTATCCAACAATCATCATCCATGTGCAGGTATTTCTTCAAATTTTCTATAGATATTTGTTGGTTGGTAGGCTGGTAAATTTATAATAGAATATATAAACCATAAAAACTAATAAAACATCACAATGTGTTATGATTTCGTATAAATTTTTATGAAACTTTATATATACATGTTATTATGTTTACTAAACTTGTTTATAAAAACCTGAATATTTTTAATGTATACAGAACCTTTTAATTGTAATTTTTAAATAGATATTTGATTGACTAATATAACTTGTTTCATTTTTGTACAATTATATGAACAAAATAATTGATTTATAATTTGAACACAATTGGTGAATCTCTAATGTGTGATTAGTTTGTAACATCCTTCAGCTGCTGTTTTGTTAGATTTAAATACTTTATGCCAGTTGGAAATGGTTTATGGAGAATAATCTTAAAATTATTATTTAATGAAAAATGAGATCATAAAAGTGATAGAAATGAGATATTTCTTCCAGAATATTCTTTAATTAGAAAGTATAAATAATTTCATAAGCATATTTTTTGGAAATGAATCTAGTGACTGTTGTAGTGACTTATTTTTATTCTTATAAGATCTATGGTACTAGAAGCTAAAAATAACATTTAATATAATGTCAGTAAAATTGAGGTTTCGCCAAAGGATGAAGCATTGGTTGGATGAAAACATTCTGAATCAGCAAAACATATCTTAAAATCGATGTATTTTCTCATTCACCACTTCAATTGACTTCAACCCTATTTCATATGAAAGCTAACTAAATTTTTTTTTTCACCAAAGTTCAGCCAAATAGAAATCTGCAGCATATTTATGATGTGTTTATGCAATAGGAATCGGAGAAGTACATCCTCTTTTCCATATTTTGAATATTTTGATGATTTTACCTCTTAATATTTTCAAAATTACACATACGAAAGAACTAAACATCCAAATACAAAAAAATCAAAAACAGTTTGGATAAAAGAGTAAAAATTAGATGAAGATAATGTGAAAATGATATATTGTATATAAAACAAGACATGGTTGTTGATTGATTGGCAGCTGGTTCATATCTCTTTGATTGAATTCTGTCAGATTACATGCTTGAACTGTGAATCATTTGTAAGTGGGGATACTTACGATTTAGATCATCAAGAGTTTTGGGATAATTGTAGATTTCTACAGCCATTGGTCCTAGCTTGCATGAGCTGCACCTGGTGTTGGACCGCTGCAAGGATTGGACTCTTGAAAAGAGGATAACGATTGGACGGTTGTGCATTCTACATATTGGAATCTACGGTATATGTCCCACGAGTCGAATCCATTTGGAGTGTGACAAGAGAGTTCTAGATTTAGAAGCTTTCGAGAGATACACTCAATTAAGGGTATCAGCTACACAGCAAAAAAGAATTATGCAATGGAAGGTATTATGCAAGCGAATTTCTTTTTCATAGGTATATGAGTCAGTTATTTGCTTTGGAAAACTCTATGGGAACAAAATTACTGCTATCCAAGTTCTTCTTCTTTCATAGGCTGGATCACGTAAGCGGTTCGAACCTGTCGACTTCATTAGGCAAGAGATGAAAGATCATTGAGATAAGGTACAAATTTTTTAGTTTACGTCTATTTTTTACATCTTTCTATATTTAAAAGTTGAATGAATTAATGACATTTGTTTTCAGGTTCGTGTAAGATATTTTGTTCCACACCCTTACAGAAGTATTTCAACTAAGTGGGATAGTGAGATTGACAATGTACGTCGAGATGCTTGGGATGTCACTGAATCTCTAGATTACAATAGGAGAAAGCATAAAGCATATGTACTCAAGAATGATTCCATGAAACTGAAAAAGAAGAAGTCTGTTGAGAATGATGAAGACGAAAGTCATGAATAAATAATTTTTTCATTTACTTTACATTTATTTTCTATAGGGGGATTGTAATGAAACGCTAATCGGCAAACTATTTACCATTATGAAGATGCTGACAGAAAAAGTGGACAGCGTGTATATGAAGTTCGATGCTATAGTTACTCCCTAGAATGAGAAGATTGCGACAATAGAAAAGGAGATGCAAATGTTGAAAGAAAAACTTGTATCCGTTGACAAAAAAGACGAAATGGTACAAGTGAATAGCAAAGATCGTTCTTTTTGTTTAATTTTTTTGTGAAATTTTCGCTCTTGTGTATTGTATCAGTTTAAAACTAGGTTATGTTTAAAATGTTTGTAATATAGCTTGGAAACTAGCTTTTTTGAACAAGAAATAATCATATTTACGTATTTAATATATATATTCTATATTTGATTAGTTTGTGTTTGCAATTCTAATATGATATTAATCTTTATTTCGCTATTTTGATTTAATTTTTGCTGGGAACTTGGTTCTTTATGTTTTAATATATTTGTGGATTAGTGAAAACATGATATGTATTTGATGATTTAATGAATAATTATAATTTTTGTAACCTTGGTTGAGTTGAAATCCACATTGCATGACTATCACTAATCCACATTACACGACGATCACTAATCCACACATTTTTCACCATACGATGTATGGTGAAAATGAGAAGAAGAAACGCACCCAAAAGAAGAAGGTTCGTGTAAGATATTTTGTTCCACGAGTCGAGTCCCTTTTAGATATTTTTGTTTGATTTTCACGTCTATAGATGAAGAGATGTGCTGAGCATTTAAATATGTGTAAGTATATTAATATATAACATGAGATTAGCTTGCCCCTTTATAGAGTGAAGCGATATGTTGATCGGAAGACTTACATGGAAAGTAATATTAATATAATATATATTGATGATGTTATGATGTGTTACATCATTCCTATACGTAAGGATTCTATTTTAATGACACACTTAGTTTTGGTTGTTGAGTTGCATTTCACACGCCAATCGTTTTAAATTTTGAGACCTTAGATAAAAATGAAAAATCTATATAAGAAGAAGGTTTCCTTCATTATTTCTCACACAAAACATTTAAAAGATCTTGACAAAACATATATTTGAAATATTTCTATACTACAGATGGCTCCACGTCTAGCGACTGTGTACAATGTTTCTGGTAACAGTGTACACGTAGACATTGGTGTTAAGTCGTTCGATATTGACAATGATGAGTCTCAGCCTATCAATTGTTCTCTTACTACTGATGGGTACACGAAGATTCTTATAGCGAATGTAGAGGAGGATCAAGCATATCTGCTGAAGTATGTCCAGCCCAATATCAAGCTTAATGATCCTCGTGGGAAGCACAATGGCGTTGCAGATTGCGCTGTCCGTATGGAATATCCTAATAAAGATATTCGTATAAGCATATTGGAACGTGAAATGCATATAACTTGCGATGGTCCATTTCTAGGGATCTATCAGCCAGATGGAAAACCAAAATATTATTCCTCCATTGTTGCAAGACATATCCGCGAAGGAGGTATCAAAGTTCTAAGAGGTGTGGATATAGAAGGAGATGGAGATGTAAAAGGGGAAGAAGATGAAATTGAAGAAGCATCCGTTAGCAAGAAAGGCCTAGACGCATAGGACGACCTACCACAGAGCACCAGCAAGACTAAGTCATTTGACTAAGTCTCACTTTCCCTTTTATTTACGATTTTGCTAATAATACGGTGGATTTATGTTCCTATCTTTTAAGGCACACCCACATTTCCTTTTTCTGCTTTGTGCTTCCAAGTTTGTTGGAGTTGAGACTCCATTGTAAATTCAAAAATTAAAACAATGAATAAAAGGCAAAACTTGTTTCCTTGTCAAGAGTTTGGTCTTATCTTCCTATTGCTTTGATTGAGACAGCAATTTTGGTTTTGAAGTTTCCGTTTTGGTTCCATGAAACTGCCCTCTTTTACAAAAAGTCGTTGTGTTCAAATTCTTTATAGGCGAGACTCATCAAACGATCGAATTAGTGTTTAACCATTTTGGCTGAGCTTTATAAGTATAGATTCTAATGTGACTGATGGTGGATTAACCTAAATAAGAATTTAAGCTAATTCAGAAACCCAAGAAGTGTTTTTGGTATACATTACAACAGCAAAGCACCATATCGAGTAAGAAATTGTTCAAAACCATGAATGTTCATTTAATTTGATAAAAAATAGAAAACGAGGACATAACATTTTCTTTACACATACTAGACATAATTTTTCACTATATATTTCTTGTGTTTCCAAATGATCCACTCTTTAAATTATTCTTATTTGTAACTATTCACGGTTGTAGTTACTGATATAACAATATAAATGAATAGATACGCTGATTAAATATTTTAAAAAGTGTAAAGATAGATTAATCATGAGATTGGCCTGCCTCTTTCCGAAGCAAAGCGAAAAGTTTGTAAGACTTTTGAAGAAAGTATTGCTAAAATAAGACTTTGGTAGGAACTAGTATTAATATAAGACTCATATGAAATAATCTTAAAATAAGATTTTTGAAGGTTTTAATTTGCACTGGAGAGTCTACTAAAACTCATATTTTATGCAACCATCATCATTGATGTGTAGATATTTGTTGGTTGATAGGCTGGTGAATTTATAATATAACTTAGAAAACATTGAAAATCCAGATACATCACAAAATATTATAAATGCGTATAAAATTTTATGAAACTTTATATATAAATGTTCTGACGTTTATAAATTTTGTTCTTTGTGTCTAAACACAACAACAAATTTACATTAATTAGTAATATTAATTTCAGACAATTAACTTAGAGGATACAATTACATAAAAAGTATTTCTTTCTATTAAAATGTCTTTTATTTTTCAACATAGCCTAGTGGCTTTAATATCTCTCATTATACTGAAGGGTGCTGGGTTTGAACCCCAGACATGTGTCATGAATTTCAGAGGTGGCCACCATTGTGCCACATGATTCCGACAAATGTCTTTTGTTTTCTTCCAAAATCTAATATGTTATGTTAATATTTTCACAATATATACTAATTTTAAACATATGCCAATTTATGGTGGATTAAAATTTCAAATGACTTGTAACATATATAAAAACTTTTATAAGTGATTTTTCAAGAAAATTCAATTTAATGATATAAATTGTTCTATTTTGTATGATTAGATTTTCTAATTTGAACACAATGGGTGAATTTCTAATGTATGATTTGTTTGATGACATCCTTCAGCTGTAGTTTTGTTAGAATTAAATTCAATATTTTTAATACTTATGCCGTATTAATCACGGATATTATCATTTTTGTATGTTCAAAATAGCTTTTTGATAATAATTATAAATTGCAATTTTTGTGATCAAAATGTGATCACATAAATGTTACAAATATGATATATTTCCCGGAAAAAAACTTAAATTGGAAATTATAAAAAATTTGTAAGTATTTGTTTTTAAATGAATTAAGTGATTATTGTGATACCTTCATTTATTTTTATAAGTTATATGATATATGAAGCTAAAAAAATAAAAATTAGGTGTTTAGATTGGTAAGATTAAGGTTCGGTTATGGGATAAAACCACGGTTGGATAAGTGTTTTTCCCTGCGTCAGTTTTTTCTGATTTAGATAGATATATCTTCAGTTAAATCAATGTATATTTTCACCCACAACTTCAACTGAATTCAAATATATTTAATATACAATCAAAATCAAAACGATATTTATTCACCTAAATTCATCCAAACAAGAATTTGTAATGATCACCAACAAACATCATATTTCAGATGTCTAAGTGGAATTGGAGAAGTCCGTCTATTATACTTGGTGAGTTATAAACCAAGTAGGATTAGTATTTGGGCTTTCTAAACCATTAGGAATATGTTAAGGCTTCTTTAACCGATTTACTTAAATTAAACCGATTTGAATTAAACTTAAGATTAATTAAATCATTTTGGTGTAGGATTAGTGTTTTATAGCCTTAGGTTTTTCAATTTTAGGCATATACTAATGGAGTGAAGACAGGATCTAATGAAGAGTAGATGGAAGATTTCATTAGTAACAAGTAAATCCATTGTATTTTTAAATCATACAAGACAGCCACGTTTTTATAAGATTAACATTCAATATTTTATAAAATCTCATTTTTGATGCTAACTAGATCCTTTGTAAACTCTTTTCTCTTTGTTTATATTGGTGAACTGTTCTATATCACAAGGGAAGAGTGATATTCTGTCATCCATCCTAGGCTAAAAATGGGGTGAACCTGTGCATTAGGAGTGGCACCACATCTTTGGAGCATACCATAACTCTAAAGAGAAGTCCATCGCCATCTTCATCATCTATTTCCCCCTTCATTCCTTCAAGTGGTTCTAAGAAAGACAACCATTCCAGGGCTGTACCATTATATTCAGTTTCTAAACTTTACAACATTTGTAAAAAAATATTAATTATTTTTTCATTGGAAATTCAGATCAATGATATAAATTGTTCTATTTTTGTATGATTATATGAACAAAATTATTTACTTTCTAATTTGAACACAATGGATAAATCTCTAATGTGTGATTTTTTTATGACAACCTTCAGTTTTTGTTTTGTTTGAATTAAATTCAATAATTTTAAATTTTTAATACCGTATTTATCACCGATATTATCATTTATGTGTGTTCAAAACAGTTTCTGGTAGGAATCATGTGGCATAATGGTAGCCACCTCTGCATTCATTACACCAGGTCTGGGGTTCGAACCCAGCACCCCGCATGTTATTGGGGATATTAAAGCCACTAGGCTATGTTGACAAAAAAAAAAAAAACAGTTTCTGGAGAATAATTTAAAAATTGCTATTTTAATGATAAAAAATGGGATCATGACAGTGATACAAATGTGATGTATTTCCCGAAAAACTCTTGAACTGGAATATATTTAGTTATTATTGTGGTGACTTTTTTTATTTTAATAAGATCTATGATATAAGAAGCTAAAAATAAAAACAGGTGTTTAGTTCGGTAAGATTAAGTTTCAGCTAAAAGATGAAGCCTCGGTTGGATGAGTGCTTTTCCCTGTATCACTTTTTATTTATGAATTAGATTGATATGTCAGAATCATGTGGCGCAATGGTGGTCATCTCTGAAATTCATGACACATGTCTGTGTTCGAATACAGCATCCCTCAATGTTTAAAGGGATATTAAAACCACTAGGAGAAATTGACAAAAAAAATAATTCGATAGACATATCTTCAGTTAAATCGATATATCTTTTCACCTATGACTTCAAATGAATTCAAATCTATTTCATACAAAATCAAACTCAAAAAGGTATTTATACACCTAAATTCATCCAAACAAGGAATTTTAATAATCACCAATAAACAGCATATTTTCTTATGTCTATGTGCGATTGAATTGGAGAAGTCCATCTATTTTAGGATTTTTGATACTTGGCCGATGTCGTTAACTTGTGATCATACCTAGACGATGATTTGATATTCTCTTTCATATTTTGATGATTTTATATGTTAATAACTTTAAAACTAAACATACGAAAATACTAAGCCTATAAATACAAAACTATCAAAAGCACTTGGATAAGAGAGTGAAAACTATATAAAAATTATCTGAAAATGAAATTCTTAATATAACAATATGTTATAAAAATTAATATTGATTTTAATATAGTATTATTTAATTACTGATTTCGTATTTTCAAATATAATTTAACACTTGAAACCTGTAGCACGATTTGGTTAAAATCAGTTTGCTTTATTGAACTATCATACTGTAGATATTAAAAAGTTGAAATTTATAACCAGTTTCTTTTAGTGTCAATACATTTTAGCGTCTATATAACATTGATATCATGAAAATACTTAAATCTCAAATATTTTTAAAAATATTTAAAATATATTATAGTAACAAGCATAATCTGTTTTTTAGAAAATAATTTATTTTAGAAATTAGGCTGCCCTTAATGAGATGAGATGACATGAAAGGAAATTTTTCAGATTTTTTTAACTTATTTTATTTTCTTCGTCAACTAACATTAAAATAAACTAATGTGTACCACTTATATATTTTACTAGGAGGAGCTTTCTAGGGTTTACTAGCTATAAATTACAATGTCAGGTTGTAAGTCAAAATATGGTTAAATTTCTGTTCTAACCTCACTGTAAATGATATTGAAGGTTAAGTTTGCAAGTTATTTTGTACAACTAAAGTAAGAAACGATATTAATGTCATTTTTGGGATTCTCGTAATACTACACCAGGCTCTTGGGTATTCAGTGGTGAGGGTTTTGGAATTAGGAGTTTGACTGGAAGGTTTCAGCAGGTTTCTAAATTAAAAGATCTTGAACTTGATTGCTAGAAATTCCCAATAGGCGATGTAATGACCCGCACCTTAGGCCGAACTTAGACCGGATATCCGATTGTCTGTCTGTCCGTTGGTCAGTATGTTTATGGACCGTCCGCATCAGTTATGGTCGAGCAGACAGTCTTGTGGTCGAGCGAGAATGCAATGGTCGAGAAAGACCACCCGTGGTCGAGACCCGAGGCAGTGCGGGCAGTGTGTGGTCGAGTGACTCACCTACTTTGATTCCCGTCATGCTTGTTTCTCGTCAAGCTTGATTCCCGTCATGCTTAGTTCCCGTCATGATTGTTTCCCATCAAGCTTGATCCACGTCGTGCTTGTTTCCCGTCAAGCTTGTTTCCCGTCGTGCTTGATCCACGTCGTGCTTGTTTCCCGTCAAGCTTGTCTCCCGTCGTGCTTGATCCACGTCGTGCTTGTTTCCCGTCAAACTTTTTTTCCGTCGAGCTTGATTCCATGTCGTGCTTGGTCCATGTCGTGCTTGGTCCTCGTCATGCTTGGTGACTCATCAGCTGAGTGTCACGCATGCATGTGTGCTCGTGACACACACCCACCAGCTTGCGCTGAGTCACCAGCTGGGTGTCACACATGCGTGGGTGCTGGTGACACACAGCCAGCTGCTTCACACCTAAGTTGCTATGGATGCGCCATGCAGCAGCCTGTGTGCTACCCTGCTTCCATCCTACAAATAGCCTAAGTTTGTTCACAGCGAAGTTTTAGAAAATTTTTCACACTTAGAAAATTTTCTTTTAAGAGATTTAGAGGCTAGTTCTGCATGACCGTGGTTAGAACGAGCTAAGCCTGTGGTACGCCGTGAGCACCCATAACCGACTCGAGTAACCGTCAACCGTCTGTGGGAAATACCCACTAAACCGTGAGTTGGTTCTTTATTTAGTAGGTAGGAAACGTTGATTCTGTGTCTGGTTTAGGATAGGGTTTTGTGCATGGTAGCGTTATTTAAGTTTTCTAGCATGATCGTAAGTTGATTTCTTTATCGTTAAAGAAAGAACGTTGCTTGAGTTTGGATAGGTTATATGATTGATTAAACTAAATATTAAACCTAGGATATGATTGGTGCATAGTCGATGATCATTATGTGTGATTAATGTTCAGACTTGCTTGTGATTGTGTGATTCTTGTGATGAACTATCTGGTTTGGTAGTCTGTTTGCTATATGCTCGATAATGAGCTAGTACTGAGTATTAGTGCTTGAGATGCATATGGGTTATATACGGATTAATTTTATGGGCTAGGTATTAGTTTGTGACTAAGCTATTCCCGATAAAAGCATGCGAGGATGGTTAGCTCCCATCTGTACGTCTTGCTACGCGTTTATGCATGCGAGGGTTGGCTTGCCACCAACCTGGGCGTACTTGCAAGAGGCACCCCGCGTCAGTTTACTTAGTAGTACAGCTGTTGATCCTTGTAGCCTATGTGGCTAAGGATCTTCGGTATGAAAAGAGGAAGTGAGCTAGTCATGGCATCATGCTTGTGTGATAGCTGATGCGTGCGCACTGGGTACATGTTATGTAGTGCATGGTTTCATGCTTGTGTGATGGCATGATACGTATGCACTAGTTAGATGTTATGTAGTGCATGGTTTCATGCTTATGTGATGGCATGATATGTATGCACTAGTTAGATGTTATCTAGTGCACAACTTCACGCTTGTGCGATAGCATGATCCTTATGCACCGGGTAGTTATAGATGGTGCAGTGCTTGTGTAGAAGCATACACTTAGGTTTTGTTGGAATTATTGTATACCCAAAAGTTTATGTAGATAGTAAAATTGTTTTCAAAGTCTTATAGGATGTTATATTACTAATCTATATATCTTATAGGATGAATCATGAAATCACATTAGAAAAAATAAGGCAGAACTGATATAACTTGGAAACATGTAAAATTGGTTTCAGTAGTACAACTGGTTCAATTGATACAATTTTACAGTGATTGTTTCCAATATTTGAGATGGTGAGAATAATCTTTGCTATGAAATGACTTACATGGATTAGTATAATATGTATGTCAATGTTGGCATTACACTTTTTATACAAGCATATCATATTGTAATTGTTGAAAGGAAAGTTGGTATGAATGATTGAAATGCACAACTTATCCACTGCCTTCAGTTTTTTTCGTTGATTCCGACACTTGGCATCGCCTGTAACGCCCCCAATCCTCCTAGACCGGAAAAAACTAAAATGGCACGATTCCCGTCCATCAGAAATTTTCGAAAGATATTCCAAAAGTCTGAGCGAACGATAATCGTACCCGAAGTAACCTAAAGTATTATCCCACTGATCCGCGTCCGAGGTTCCTTAACCCGGGATGGGACTCATCATTGGCTTGCCCGGCCGGGGCTTAACATGATTACTTAACTAAACTAAGAAAACATACATATGATCAAAGCCCTTTCACAAAAGGACATCTTTAATAAACATATCAATCCAAAATACTTCATAAACGATAAGTATACTAAAACATACGCTTTTACAAAAGGGCGGACTACAAATTCACACTGGTCATGTGTCATGTCTTCCCTCCACACTTGCCCTTGCCTGCAAGAGTGAGTTCAGGTCAGCAACGAATTTGCTGAGTGATTTGAAAATCACTAGCTACCCCAAACCCGCAACAAGTAAACATATCATAACATAACAATCACACTCAAGTATGGATCACACATAAATAAAACTAAACATGAATTCATGAAACAATAAGCAATCAAAGACTAAGTGTATGCTTCTACACAAGCACTGCACCATCTATAACTACCCGGTGCATAAAGATCATGCTATCGCACAAGCATGAAGTTGTGCACTAGATAACATCTAACTAGTGCATACATATCATGCCATCACATAAGCATGAAACCATGCACTACATAACATCTAACTAGTGCATACGTATCATGCCATCACACAAGCATGAAACCATGCACTACATAACATCTACCCAGTGCGCACGCATCAGCTATCACACAAGCATGATGACATGACTAGTTCACTTCCCCTTTTCGTACCGAAGATCCTTAGCCACATAGGCTACAAGGATCAACAGCTGTACTACTAAGTAAACTGACTCGGGGTACCCCTTGCAAGTACGCCCAGGTTGGTGGCAAGCCAATCCTCGCATGCATAAACGCGTAGCAAGACGTACAGATGGGAGCTAACCATCCTCCCATGCTTTTACCGGGAATAGCTCAGTCACAAACCAATACCTAGCCCATAACATTAATCCGCATATAACCCATATGCATCTCAAGCACTAATACTCAGTACTAGCTCATTATCGAGCATAAAGCAAACAGACTACCAAACCAGATAGTTTATGACAAGAATCACACAATCACAAGCAAGTCTGAACATTAATCACACATAATGATCATCGACTATACACCAATCATATCCTAGGTTTAATACATAGTTTAATCAATCATATAACCTATCCAAACTCAAGCAACGTTCTTTCTTTAACGATAAAGAAATCAACTTACGATCATGCTAGAAAACTTAAATAACGCTACCATGCACAAAACCTGATCCTAAACCGAACTCAGAATCAAAGTTTCCTACCTACTAAATAAAGGACCAACTCACGATTTAGTGGGTATTTCCCACAGACGGTCGACGTTTACTCGAGTCGGTCATGGGTGCTCCCGGCAAACCACGGGCTTAGCTCGTTCTAACCACGGTCATTCGGAACTAGCCTCTAAATCTCTTAAACGAAAATTTTCTACATGTGGAAAATTTTCTAAAACTTCTCTTTGAACAAACTTAGGCTATTTGTAGGATGGAAGCAGGCTAGCACACAGGCTGCTGCATGGCGCGTCCACAGCAACTTAGGTGTGAAGCAGCTGGCTGTGTGTCACCAGCAACCACGCATGTTTGACACCCAGCTGGTGACTCAGCGCAAGCGGGTGGCTGTGTGTCACGAGCACACATGCATGCGTGACACTCAGCTGGTGAGTCATCAAGCATGACGAGGACCAAGCACGACATGGGCCAAGCACGACGTGGAATCAAGCTCGATGGAAAAAAAGCTTGACGGGAAACAAGCACGACGTGGATCAAGCACGACGGAAGACAAGCTTGACGGGAAACAAGCACGACGTGGATCAAGCACGACGTGGATCAAGCACGACGAGAAACAAACTTGACGGGAAACAAGCACGTCGTGGATCAAGCTTAACGGGAAACAAGAATGACGAGAACTAAGCATGACGGGAATCAAGCTTGACGGGAAACAAGAATGACGGGAACTAAGCATGACGGGAATCAAGCTTGACGGGAAACAAGCATCACGGGAATCAATGTAGGTGAGTCACTCGACCACACACTGCCCGCACTCCCTCGGGTCTAGACCACAGGTCGTCTTTCTCGACCATTGCATTCTCGCTCGACCACAAGACTGACCGCTCGACCATAACTAATGCGGACGGTCCATAAACATACTGACCAACGGACAGACAGACAATCGGATATCCGATCTAAGTTTGGCCTAAGGTGAGGGTCATTACATCGCCTATTGGGAATTTCTAGCAATCAAGTTCAAGATTTTTTAATTTAGAAACCTGCTGAAACCTTCCAGTCAAACTCCTAATTCCAAAACCCTCACCACTGAATACCCAAGAGTCTGGTGTAGTATTACGAGAATCCCAAAAATGACATTAATATCGTTTCTTACTTTAGTTGTACACAATAATTACAAGGCTTTCAACCTTAACCTTTAATATCATTTACAGTCAGGTTAGAACAGAAATTTAACCATATTTTAAATTACAACATGACATTGTGATTTATAGCTAGTAAACTCTAGAAAGCTCTTCCTAGTAAAATATATAAGTGGTACACATTAGTTTATTTTAATGTTAATTGACCAAGAAAATAAAATAAGTTAAAAAAATCTGAAATATTACTTTTCATGTCATCTCATCTCATTAAGGCAGCCTAATTTCTAAAAAAAATTAATTTCTAAAAAAAACAGATTATGCTTGTTACTACAATATATTTTTAATATTTTAAAAAATATTTGAGATTAAGTATTTTCATGATATCAATGTTATATAGACGCTAAAATGTATTGACACTAAAAGAAACTGGTTATAAATTTCAACTTTTAAATATCTACAGTATGAAAGTTCAATAAAGCAAACTGATTTTAACCAAATCGTGCTACAGGTTTCAAGTGTTAAATTATATTTGAAAATACGAAATCAGTAATTAAATAATACTATATTAGATTCAATATTAATTTTTATAATATATTGATATATTAAGAATTTCATTTTCAGATAATTTTTATATATTTTTCACTCTCTTATCCAAGTGCTTTTGATAGTTTTGTATTTATAGGCTTAGTATTTTTGTATGTTTAGTTTTAAAGGTATTAACATATAAAATCATTGAAATATGAAAGAGAAGATCAAATCATCGTCTAGGCATGATCACAAGTTAACGACCTCGACCAAGTATCAAAAATCCTAAAATAGATGGACTTCTCCAATTCCACCGCACATAGACATAAGAAAATATGCTGTTTATAGGTGATTATTAAAAATTCTTGTTTGGATGAATTTAGGTGTATAAATACCTTTTTGAGTTTGATTTTGTATGAAATAGATTTGAATTCATTTGAAGTCATAGGTGAAAAGATATATCGATTTGACTGAAGATATGTCTATCAAATAATTGTTTTGTCAACTTATCCTAATGGTTTTAATACCCCTTTAAACATTGAGGGATGCTGAATTCGAACACAAACATGTGTCATGAATTTCAGAGATGAACACCATTGCGCCATATGATTTTGACATATCAATCTAATTCATAAATAAAAAGTGACGCAGGGAAAAGCACTCATCCAGCCGAGGCTTCATCTTTTAACTTAAACTTAATCTTACCAAACTAAACACCTGTTTTTAATTTTAGCTTCTTATATCATAGATCTTATTAAAATAAAAAAGTCACCACAATAATAACTAAATACATTCCAGTTCAAGAGTTTTCCGGGAAATACATCACATTTGTATCACTGTCATGATCCCATTTTTTATCATTAAAATAGCAATTTTAAAATTATTCTCCAGAAACTGTTTTGAACACACAAAAATGATAATATCGGTGATAAATACGGTATTAAACATTTAAAATTATTGAATTTAATTCAAACAAAAAAAAACTGAAGGTTGTCATAAAAAAATCACACATTAGAGATTTATCCACTGTGTTCAAATTAGAAAGTCAATAATTTTGTTCATATAATCATACAAAAATACAAAAATTTATATCATTGATCTGAATTTCCAATGAAAAAAATAATTAATATTTTTTTACAAATGTTATAAAGTTTATAAACTGAATTTAATGGTACATCCCTGGAATGGGTTTCTTTCTTAGAACCACTTGAAGGAATGAAGGGGGAAATAGATGATGAAGATGGCGATGGACTTCTCTTTAGAGTTATGGTATGCTCCAAAGATGTGGTGCCACCCCTAATGCACAGGTTCACCCCATTTTTAGCCTAGGATGGATGACAGAAGATCACTCTTCCCCTGTGATATAGAACAGTTCACCAATATGAACAAAGACACAAGAGTCTCCAAAAATGGATTTACTTGTTACTAATGAAATATGAACAGTTCACCAATATGAACAGTTAGCATCAAAAATGAGATTTCATAAAATATTGAAGGTTAATCTTTTAAAAACGTGGCTGGCTTGTATGATTTAAAAATACAATGGATTTACTTGTTACTAATGAAATCTGCCATCTACTCTTCATTAGATCCTGTCTTCACTCCGATAGTATATGCCTAAAATTGAAAAACCTAAAGCTATAAAACACTAATCCTAAACCAAAATGATTTAGTTAATCTTAAGTTTAATTCAAATCGGTTTAATTTAAGTATATCGGTTAAAGAAGCCTTAACATATTCCTAATGGTTTAGAAAGTCCAAGTACTAATCCTAGTTGGTTTATAAGTCATCAAGTATAATAGACGGACTTCTCCAATTCCAATTAGACATCCGAAATATGATCTTTGTTGGTAGTCGTTACAAATTCTTGTTTGGATGAATTTAGGTGAATAAATATCGTTTTGATTTTGATTTTATATTAAATATATTTGAATTCATTTAAAGTTGTGGGTGAAAATATACATTGATTTAACTGAAGATATATCTATCTAAATCAGAAAAAAAAAAATGACGCAGGGAAACCGTGGCTTCATCCCATAACCGAACCTTAATCTTACCAATCTAAACACCTAATTTTTATTTTTTAGCTTCATATATCATATATCTTATAAAAATAAAAGAAGGTATCACAATAATCACTTAAATCATTTAAAAACAAATACTTACAAATTTTTTATAATTTTCACATAGGCTACATGGATCAACAGTTGTACTACTAAATAAACTGATGCGGGGTGCCCCTTGCAAGTACGCCCAGGTTGGTGGCAAGCCAAACCTCGCATGCATAAACGCCTAGCAAGAAATACATATGGGAGCTAACCATCCTCGCATGCTTTTACCGGGAATAGCTCAGTCACAAACCAATACCTAGCCCATAACATTAATCCGCATATAACCCATATGCATCTCAAGCACTAATACTCAGTACTAGCTCATTATCGAGCATAAAGCAAACAGAAAACCAGATAGTTCATCATAAGAATCACACAATCACAAGCAATTCTGAACATTAATCACACATAATGATCATCAACTATGCACCAATCATATCCTATGTTTAATACCTAGTTTAATCAGTCATATAACCTATCCAAACTCAAGCAACATTCTTTCTTTAACGATAAAGAAATCAACTTACGATCATGCTATAAAACTTAAATAACGCTAACATGCACACAACCCGATCCTAAACCGAACTCAGAATCAACGTTTCTTGCCTACTAAATAAAGAACCAACTCACGGTTTAGTGGGTATTTCCCACAGACGGTCGGTCATGGGTGCTCACGGCGTACCACAGGCTTAGCTCGTTCTAACCACGGTCATGCGGAACTAGCCTCTAAATCTCTTAAACGAAAATTTTCTAACTGTGGAAAATTTTCTGAAACTTCTCTGTGAACAAACTTAGGCTATTTATAAGTTGGAAGCAGGCTAGCACACAGGCTGCTGCATGGCGCGTCCACAGCAACTTAGGTGTGAAGCAGCTGGCTGTGTGTCACCAGCACCCACACATGTGTGACACCCAGCTGGTGACTCAGCGCAAGCTGGTGGCTGTGTGTCACAAGCACACATGCATGCGTGACACTCAGCTGGTGAGTAGCTAAGCATGACGAGGACCAAGCACGACATGGACCAAGCACGACGTGAAATCAAGCTCGACAGGAAAAAAGTTTGACGGGAAACAAGCATGACGTGGATCAAGCACGACGGGAGATAAGCTTGACGGGACACAAGCACGACATGGATCAAGCACGACGGGAAACAAGCTTGACGGGAAACAAGCACGACGTGGATCAAGCTTGAGGAAAACAAGCATGACGGGAATAAAACTTGACGAGAAACAAGCATGACGAGAATCAAAGTAGGTGAGTCACTCGACCACACACTGCCCACACTGCCTCGGGTCTCGACCACGGGTCGTCTTTCTCGACCATCGCATTCTCGCACGACCAAAATACTGTCCGCTCGACCATAAATGATGCGGACGGTCCAAAAACATACTGACCAATGGACAGACAGACAATCGGATATCCGGTCTAAGTTCGGCCTAAGGTGCGGGTTATTACATCGCCAATTAGGAATTTCTAGCAATCAAGTTCAAGATATTCTAATTTAGAAACCTGCTGAAACCCCAGTCAAACTCCTAATTCCAAAACCCTCACCACTGATTACCCAAGAGTCTGGTGTAGTATTACGAGAATACCAAAATGACATTAATATCGTTTCTTACTTTAGTTGTACACAATAATTACAAGGCTTTCAACCTTAACCTTCAATATCATTTACAGTCAGGTTAGAACAGAAATGTAACCATATTTTAAATTACAATATGACATTGTAATTTATAGCTAGTAAACCCTAATAAAAACAGATTATGCTTGTTACTACAATATATTTTAAATATTTTAAAAAATATTTGAGATTAAGTATTTTCATGATATCAATGTTATATAGACGCTAAAATGTATTAAGACTAAAAGAAACTGGTTATAAATTTCAACTTTTTAATATCTACAGTATGAAAATTCAATAAAGCAAACTTATTTTAACCAAATCGTGCTACAGGTTTTAAGTGTTAAATTATATTTGAAAATACAAAATCAGTAATTAAATAATACTATATTAGAATCAATATAAATTTTTATAATATATTGATATATGAAGAATTTTATTTTCAGATAATTTTTAAATAGTTTTCACTCTCTTATCCAAGTGCTTTTGATAGTTTTGTATTTATAGGCTTAGTATTTTCGTATGTGTAGTTTTGAAGGTATTACCATATTAAATCATCGAAATATGAAAGAGAAGATCAAATCATCGTCTAGGCATGATCACAAGTTAACGACATCGACCAAGTATCAAAAATCTTAAAATAGATGGACTTCTCCAATTTCACCGCACATAGATATAAGAACATATGCTGTTTATTGGTGATTATTAAAAATTCTTGTTTGGATGAATTTAGGTGTATAAATACCTTTTTGAGTTTGATTTCGTATGAAATAGATTTGAATTGATTTGAAGTCATAGGTGAAAAGATATATCGATTTAACTGAAGATATGTCTAACGAATTATTTTTTTTGTCAATTTATCTTAGTGGTTTTAATACCACTTTAAATATTGAAAGATGCTGGATTCGAACACAGACATGTGTCATGAATTTCAGAGATAACCACCATTGCGTCACATGATTTTGACATGTCAATCTAATTCATAAATAAAAAGTGATGCAGGAATAAGCACTCATCCAAGCGAGGCTTCATTTTTTAACAGAAACTTAATGTTACCGAACTAAACACCTGTTTTTATTTTTAGCTTCTTATATCATAGATCATATTAAAATAAAAAAAGTCACCACAATAATAAGTAAATACATCACATTTGTATACTGTCATGATCCCATTTTTTATCATTAAAATAGCAATTTTAAAATTATTCTCCAGAAACTGTTTTGAACACACAAAAATGATAATATCAGTGATTAATACAGTATTAAATATTTGAAATTATTGAATTTAATTAAAACAAAAAAAAATGGAAGGTTGTCATAAAAAAAATCACACATTAGAGATTTATCCATTGTTTTGAAATTAGAAAGTCCATAGAAAACAATCCTTTTCTAGTGTCGCCATTCTAGGGAGTAACTATAGCATCGAACTTCTTATACACGCTGTCCACTTTTTATGTCAGCATCTTTATAATGGTAAATAGTCTGCCGATTAGCGTTTCATTCCAATCCCCCTACAGAAAATAAAAGTAAAGTAAATGAAAAATTATTTATCAAATTATACTTAAACCGTAGAAGTTGAACTAACATTTTCATGATTTTCGTCTTCATCATTCTCAACAGACTTCTTCTTTTTCAGTTTCATGGAATCATTCTTGAGTACATATGCTTTATGCTTTCTCCTATTGTAATCTAGAGATTCAGTGACATCCAAACCATCTCGACGTACAATGTCAATCTCACTATCCCACATAGTTGAAATACTTCTGTAATGGTGTGGAACAAAATATCTTACACGAACCTGAAAACAAATGTCATTCATTCAACTTTTAAATATAGAAAGATGTAAAAAAGAGACGTAAACTAACATTTGTATCTTATCTCAATGATCTTTCATCTCTTTCCTAATGAAGTCGACAGATTCGAACCACTTACGTGATCCAGCCTATGAAAGAAGAAGAACTAGGACAGCAGTAATTTTGTTCCCATAGAGTTTTCCTAAGCTAATAACTGACTCATATATCTACGAAAGAAATTCGCTTGCATAATACCTTCCATTGCATAATTCTTTTTTGCTGTGTAGCTGATACCCTTAATTGAGTGTATCTCTCGAAAGCTTCTAGAACTCTCTTCTCACACTCCAAAGGGACTCGACTCGTGGGGCATATACCGTAGATTCCAATATGTAGAATGCACAACCGTCCACTGGTTGGCCATGGTAATTTAGTGGCTAATATTAAAACATACTAATCAAAAATATTTGACCATCTGTCAGAGGTCCAATTTTTTTAGTTTGGCACTTTGTGTAAATTTATTATTACATTTAGAAACAGATTTTGAAAGGTATTCTTTCCCTAATGATACATTTAAGGGTTTTGTGGTCTATATTTTGTAATCGACCCCTTTCAACAATTAGCAAAAAAATTAAAATTCTCCTAAGGTTTTCTTGCACCCGATTAACTTGCAAGGTATTGTTTCCTTCAGCTTGTTAGGTCAATATCTCCAAAGAACTTCAAAGGTTGAAAAATATGAGATGACATCTTCTAATCTAAATGACCTTCTATACATGTACGTCTGGTTTTAATATTAATGAATTCTGATTTTAATGAAATAAATAAAAAATAAAAAACCACAGTTGATAAACAAATTTCTTTTTTTGTCTCCTCAAAGATACCAGTATCTTCCAAGACAAATCAAAATCTAATTTCAATTCTTTTTTTAACAATAACCCCAAAAAATATAGATTTAATTGTTCCTTTTTCTCTCTCTTTCTCAAAAATCTTCTCTCTATATGTTCAAGAGGATTCCAATTTGTGGTTTTGGGTTTTTTGATGATGATATCAATATGGAATTTTAATAGGTTTTGTTGGAATTATTGTATACCGAAAGTTTATGTAGATAGTAAACTTGTTCTCAAAGTCTTATATGATGTTATATTGATAATCTATATATTTTATAGGATGAATCATGAAATCACAGTAGAAAAAATAAAGCAGAACTGATATAACTTGAAAAAATGTAAAATTGGTTTCAGTAGTACAACTGGTTCAATTGATACAATTTTACAGTGATTGTTTCTGATATCTGAGATGGTGAGAATAATCTTTGTTATGAAGTGACTTACATGGATAAGTATAATATGTATGTCAATGTTGGCATTACACTTTTTATACAAGCAGATCATATTGTAATTGTTGAAGGAAAGTTGGTATGAATCATCGAAATGTACAACTTATCCACTGCCTTCAGTTTTTTTCATTGATTCCGACACTTGGCATCGCCTATTGGGAATTTCTAGCAATCAAGTTCAAGATCTTTTAATTTAGAAACCTGTTGAAACCTTCCGGACAAACTCCTAATTCCAAAACCCTCACCACTGAATACCAATATCACTTTGGAAAAAACACTTGGAACATGACATTGTCATTTATAGCTAGTATTCGAGAATCCCAAAAATGACATTAATATCGTTTCTTACTTTAGTTGTACACAATAATTACAAGACTTTCAACCTTAACCTTCAATATCATTTACAGTCAGGTTAGAACAGAAATGTAACCATATTTTAAATTACAACATGACATTGTAATTTATAGCTAGTAAACCCTAGAAAGCTCCTCCTAGTAAAATATATAAGTGGTACACATTAGTTTATTTTAATGTTAATTGACAAAGAAAATAAAATAAGTTAAAAAAATCTGAAATATTACCTTTCATGTCATCTCATCTCATTAAGGGCAGCCCAATTTCTAAAATAAATTATTTTCTAAAAAACAGATTATGCTTGTTACTACAATATATTTTAAATATTCTAAAAAATATTTGAGATTAAGTATTTTCATGATATCAATGTTATATAGACGCTAAAATATATTGACACTAAAAGAAACTGCTTATAAATTTCAACTTTTTAATATCTACAGTATGAAAGTTCAATAAAGAAAACTGATTTTAACCAAATCGTGCTACAGGTTTCAAGTGTTAAATTATATTTGAAAATACGAAATCCGTAATTAAATAATACTATATTAGAATCAATATAAATTTTTATAATATGTTGATATATGAAGAATTTCATTTTCAGATAATTTTTATATAGTTTTCACTCTCTTATCCAAGTGCTTTTGATAGTTTTGTATTTATAGGCTTAGTATTTTCGTATGTGTAGTTTTGAAGGTATTAACATATAAAATCATTGAAATATGAAAGAGAAGACCAAATCATCGTCTAGGCATGATCACAATTTAAGGACATCGACCAAGTATCAAAAATCCTAAAATCGATGGACTTCTCCAATTTCACCGCACATAGACATAAAAAATTATGCTGTTTATTGGTGCTTATTAAAAACTATTGTTTGGATGAATTTAGGTGTATAAATACCCTTTTGAATTTGATTTTGTATGAAATAGATTTAAATTGATTTGAAGTCATAGAAAAGATATATCGATTTAACTGAAGATATGTCTATCGAATTATTTTTTTATGTCAATTTATCCTAGTGGTTTTAATACCACTTTAAACATTGAAATATGCTGGATTCGAACACAGACATGTGTCATGAATTTCAAGAATAACCATCATTGCGCCACATGATTATTACATGTCAATCTAATTCATAAATAAAAAGTGACAAAGGGAAAAACACTCATCCAACCGAGGCTTCATCTTTTAACAGAAACTTAATCTTACCGAACTAAACACATGTTTTTATTTTTAGCTTCTTATATCATAGATCTTATTAAAATAAAAAAAAGTCACCACAATAATAACTAAATACATTCCAGTTCAAGAGTTTTCCGGGAAATACATCACATTTGTATCACTGTCATGATCCCATTTTTTATCATTAAAATAGCAATTTTAAAATTATTCTCCAGTAACTGTTTTGAACACACAAAAATGATAATATTGGTGATTAATACTGTATTAAACATTTAAAAATTATTGAATTTAATTAAAACAAAAAAAACTGTAGGTTTTCATAAAAAAAACACACACATTAGAGATTTATCTATTGTGTTCAAATTAGAAAGTCAATAATTTTGTTCATATAATCATACAAAAATAGAACAATTTATATCATTGATTTGAATTTCCAATGTACAAATGTTATAAAAGTTTAGAAACTGAATATAATGGTACAGCCCTGTAATTGTTGTCTTTCTTAGAACCACTTGAAGGAAGGAAGGGGGAAATAGATGATGAAGATGGCAATGGACTTCTCTTTAGAGTTATGGTATGCTCCAAATATGTGGTGTCACTCCTAGTGCACAGGTTCACCCGATTTTTAGCCTAGGATGGATGACAGAAGATCACTCTTCCCTTGTGATGTAGAACAGTTCACCAATATGAACAAAGAGACAAAAGTCTCCAAAGGATCTAGTTAGCATCAAAAATGATTTTTTATAAAATATTGAAGGTTGATCTTATAAAAACGTGGCTGGCTCGTATGGTTTAAAAATACAATGGATTTACTTGTTACTAATAAAATCTGCCCTCTATTCTTCATTAGATCCTGTCTTCACTCCAATAGTATATGCCTAAAATTGAAAAACCTAAAACTATAAAACACTAATCCTAAACTAAAATGATTTAGTTAATCTTAATTTTAATTCAAATTGGTTTAATTTAAGTAAATCGGTTAAAGAAGCCTTAACATATTGCTAATGGTTTAGAAAGCCCAAATACTAATCCTAGTGGTTTATAAGTCACCAAGTATAATAGACGGACTTCTCCAATTCCACTTAGACATCCGAAATATGATGTTTGTTGGTGATCATTAAAAATTCTTGTTTGGATAAATTTAGTTGAATAAATATCGTTTTGATTTGATTTTATATGAGATATATTTGAATTCATTTGAAGTTGTGGGTGAAAATATACATTGATTTAACTGAAGATATATGTATCTAAATTAGAAAAAAAACTGACGCAGGGAAAAACACTTATCCAACCAAGGCTTCATCCCATAACCGAATCTTAATCTTACCAATCTAAACACCTAACTTTATTTTTAGCTTCATATATCATATATCTTATAAAAATAAAAGAAGGTACCACAATAATCACTTAATTCATTTAAAAATATACTTACAAATTTTTTATAATTTCCAATTTAAGTTTTTTTCCGAGAAATATATCTTATTTGTAACATTTTTATGATCACATTTTGATCACAAAAATTGCAATTTATAATTATTCTCAACAAATAAATCATACATTATAGATTCACCCATTGTGTTCAAATTAGAAAATCTAATCATACAAAATAGAACAATTTATATCATTAAATTGAATTTTCATAAAAAATCACTTATACAAGTTTTTATATACGTTACAAGTCATTTGAAATTTTTATCCACCATAAAATCGGTATATGTTTTAAATTAGTATATATTGTGCAAATATTAACATAACATATTAGATGTTGGAAGAAAAGAAAAGATATTTTAATAGAAAGAAATACTTTTTATGTAATTGTATCCTCTAAGTTAATTGTCTGAAATTAATATTCCTAATTAATATAAAGTTGTTGTTGTGTTTAGACACAAAGAACAAAATTTATAAACGTCAGAACTTTTATATATAAAGTTTCATAAAATTTTATACGCATTTATAACATTTTGTGTTGTATTACTGGATTTTCAATGTTTTCTAAGTTATATTATAAATTCACCAGCCTATCAACCAACAAATATCTACACATCAATAATGATGGTTGCATAAAGTATGAGTTATAGTAGACTCTCCAGTGCAAATTAAAACCTTCAAAAATCTTATTTTAAGATTATTTCATATGAGTCTTATATTAATACTAGTTCCTACCAAAGTCTTATTTTAGCAATACTTTCTTCAAAATCTTACAAATTTTCTTTTTACTTCATATTGGTACCATTTATCATGACTTCTTGGACCTAGATTACTGAGTTGCGATTTACATGTATAAATATAATTTACATGTATAAATATAATTTATATATTTTCCCAAATAGGCAGGATATGAAGCCCATGCTTTACATGTATATGAAATGTTGAAGAACGATTTAGGTCTCGGGCATTTTCTGTTTGACTTTGATAATGAGGAGGAAATCATGGAGAATTTTGAAAATGGAACTTTTTGTTGACTATTGGATGTTATCTCTGGTCCAGTGGGAGCCTCTGGTTGAAGTCAATTGCGCATTAACCATTCACTTTTGGGCCAGAGTCTTGGGTGTCCTTTTACACTCCTGGACAGTGGAAAATTTCATGTCCATCGAGGATGCTTTAATAGAGGTGTTAATTTGAACGATAGAATGATTGAAGTGATTAAATCATTCATGGATTGATGATTTGATGGGAAGGTGAAGAAATGACGATCCTTCATGGATTGAACGAAACGGAGTGTTTAGATTAATCTATCTTTGGGTTTTTGGGTCTTTTTGGCTTCATTGCTTGTTTTTCCCCTTTTTGCGCCAACAACCTCAAATTAAAAGAACATTCATGGTTTTGAACAATTTCTTACTCGATGTGGTGCTTTGCTGTTGTAATGTATACCAAAAACACTTCTTGGGTTTCTGAATTAGCTTAAATTCTTATTTAGGTTAATCCACCAGCAGTCACATTAGAATCTATACTTATAAAAACACTAATTCGATTGTTTCCCTAATGATACACTTAAGGGTTTTGTGGTCGATATTTTGTAATCGACCCCTTTCAACAATTAGCAAAAAAAATCAAAATTCTCCAAAGGTTTTCTTGCACCCGATTAACTTGCAAGATTTTGTTTCCTTCATTTTGTTAGGTCAAAATCTCAAATGAACTTCAAAGGTTGAAAAAATATGAGATGACCTCTTCCAATCTAAATGACCTTCTATACATGTACGTCTGGTTTTATAGGATGTTATATATATAATCTATATATTGTATAGGATGAATCATGAAATCACAGTAGAAAAAATAAGGCAGAACATATATAACTTGGAAACATGTAAAATTGGTTTCAGTAGTACAACTGGTTCAATTGATACAATTTTACAGTGATTGTTTCCATTATTTGAGATGGTGAGAATAATCTTTGCTATGAAATGACTTACATGGATTAGTATAATATGTATGTCAATGTTGGCATTACACTTTTTATACAAGCATATCATATATTGTTGAAAGGAAAGTTGATATGAATTATTGAAATGCACAACTTATCCACTGCCTTCATGTGTCATGTCTTCCCTCCACACTTGCCCTTGCCTGCAAGAGTGAGTTCAGGTCAGCAACGAATTTGCTGAGTGATTTGGAAATCACTAGCTACCCCAAACCCGCAACAAGTAAACATATCATAACATCACAATCACACTTAGGTATGGATCACACATCAATAAAACTAAACATGAATTCATGAAACAATAAGCAATCAAAGACTAAGTGTATGGTTCTACACAAGCACTGCACCATCTATAACTACCCGGTGCATAAGGATCATGCTATCGCACAAGCATGAAGTTGTGCACTAGATAATATCTAACTAGTGCATACATATCATGCCATCACATAAGCATGAAACCATGCACTACATAACATCTAACTAGTGCATACGTATCATGCCATCACACAAGCTGTGAACAAACTTAGGCTATTTGTAGGATGGAAGCAGGCTATCACACAGGCTGCTGCATGGAGCGTCCACAGCAACTTAGGTGTGAAGCAGCTGGCTGTGTGTCACCAGCACCCATGCATGTGTGACACCCAGCTGGTGACTCAGCGCAAGCTGGTGGGTGTGTGTCACGAGCACACATGCATGCGTGACACTCAGCTGATGAGTCACCAAGCATGACGAGGACCAAGCACGACATGGACCAAGAACGACATGGACCAAGAACGACATGGAATCAAGCTCGACGGGAAAAACGTTTGACGGGAAACAAGCACGACATGGATCAAGCACGACGGGAGACAAGCTTGACGAGAAACAAGCACGACATGGATCAAGCACGACGGGAAACAAGCTTGACGGGAAACAAGCACGACGTGGATAAAGCTTGATGGGGAACAAGCATGACGGGAACTAAGCATGACGGAAAACAAGCATGACGGGAATCAAAGTAGGTGAGTCACTCAACCACACACTGCCCGCACTACCTCGGGTCTCGACCACGGGTGGTCTTTCTCGACCATTGCATTCTCGCTCGACCACAAGACTGTCTGCTTGACCATAACTGATGTGGACGGTCCATAAACATAATGACCAACGGACAGACAGACAATCGGATTTCCGGTCTAAGTTCGGCCTAAGGTGCGGGTCATTACATCGCCTATTGGGAATTTCTAGCAATCAAGTTCAAGATCTTTTAATTTAGAAACCTGCTGAAACCTTCCAGTCAAACTCCTAATTCCAAAACCCTCACCACTAAATACCCAAGAGCCTGGTGTAGTATTACGAGAATCCCAAAAATGACATTAATATCGTTTCTTACTTTAGTTGTACAAAATAACTTTCAACATTAACCTTCAATATCATTTATAGTCAGGTTAGAACAGAAATTTAAAATTATTTTGAATTACAACCTGACATTGTAATTTATAGCTAGTAAACCCTAGAAAGCTCCTCCTAGTAAAATATATAAGTGGTACACATTAGTTTATTTTAATGTTAGTTGACGAAGAAAATAAAATAAGTTAAAAAAGTCTGAAAAATTTCCTTTCATGTCATCTCATCTCATTAAGGGCAGCCTAATTTCTAAAATAAATTATTTTCTAAAAAAACGGATTATGCTTGTTACTACAATATATTTTAAATATTTTTAAATATATTTGAGATTTAAGTATTTTCATGATATCAATGTTATATAGACGCTAAAATGTATTGACACTAAAAGAAACTGGTTATAAATTTCAACTTTTTAATATCTACAGTATGAAAGTTCAATAAAGCAAACTGATTTTAACCAAATCGTGCTACAGGTTTCAAGTGTTAAATTATATTTGAAAATACGAAATCAGTAATTAAATAATACTATATTAAAATCAATTTTAATTTTTATAACATATTGTTATATTAAGAATTTCATTTTCAGATAATTTTTATATAGTTTTCACTCTCTTATCCAAGTGCTTTTGATAGTTTTATATTTATAGGCTTAGTATTTTCGTATGTTTAGTTTTAAAGGTATTAACATATAAAATCATCGAAATATGAAAGAGAATATCAAATCATCGTCTAGGTATGATCACAAGTTAACGACATCGACCAAGTATCAGAAATCCTAAAATAGATGGACTTCTCCAATTCCACCGCACATAGACATAAGAAAATATGCTGTTTATTGGTGATTATTAAAAATTCTTGTTTGGATGAATTTAGGTGTATAAATACCTTTTTGAGTTTGATTTTGTATGAAATAGATTTGAATTCATTTGAAGTCATAGGTGAAAAGATATATCGATTTAACTGAAGATATGTCTATCGAATTATTTTTTTGTCAACTTCTCCTAGTGGTTTTAATACTCCTTTAAACATTGAGGGATGCTGTATTCGAACACAGACATGTTTCATGAATTTCAGAGATGACCACCATTGCGCCACATGATTCTGACATATCAATCTAATCCATAAATAAAAAGTGACGCAGGGTAAAGCACTCATCCAACCGAGGCTTCATCTTTTAACTGAAACTTAATCTTACCAAACTAAACACCTGTTTTTATTTTTAGCTTCTTATATCATAGATCTTATTAAAATAAAAATAGTCACCACAATAATAACTAAATACATTCCAGTTCAAGAGTTTTCCGGGAAATACATCACATTTGTATCACTGTCATGATCCCTTTTTTTATCATTAAAATAGAAATTTAAAAATTATTCTCCAGAAACTGTTTTGAACTCACAAAAATGATAATATCGGTGATAAATACGGTATTAAACATTTAAAATTATTGAATTTAATTCAAACAAAAAAAAACTGAAGGTTCTCATAAAAAAAATCACACATTGGAGATTTATCCATTGTGTTCAAATTAGAAAGTCAATAATTTTGTTCATATAATAATACAAAAATAGAACAATTTATATCATTGATCTGAATTTCCAATGAAAAAAATAATTAATATTTTTTTTACAAATGTTATAAAGTTTATAAACTGAATATAATGGTACAGCCCTGGAATGGTTGTCTTTCTTAGAACCACTTGAAAGAATGAAGGGGGAAATAGATGATGAAGATAGCGATGGACTTCTCTTTAGAGTTATGGTATGCTCCAAAGATGTGGTGTCACTCCTAATGCACAGGTTCACCTCATTTTTAGCCTAGGATGGATGACAGAAGATCACTCTTCCCTTGTGATATAGAACAGTTCACTAATATGAACAAAGAGACAAGAGTCTACAAAGGATCTAGTTAGCATCAAAAATGAGATTTTATAAAATATTGAAGGTTAATCTTATAAAACATGGCTGGCTTGTATGATTTAAAAATACAATGGATTTACTTGTTACTAATGAAATCTGCCATCTACTCTTCATTAGATCCTGTCTTCACTCCGATAGTATATGCCTAAAATTGAAAAACCTAAAGCTATAAAACACTAATCCTAAACCAAAGTGATTTAGTTAATCTTAAGTTTAATTCAAATCGGTTTAATTTAGGTAAATCGGTTAAAGAAGCCTTAACATATTCCTAATGGTTTAGAAAGCCCAAATACTAATCCTAGTTGGTTTATAAGTCACCAAGTATAATAGACGGACTTCTCCAATTCCACTTAGACATCCGAGATATGATGTTTGTTGGTGATCATTACAAATTCTTGTTTGGATGAATTTAGGTGAATAAATATCGTTTTGATTTTGATTTTATATTAAATATATTTGAATTCATTTGAAGTTGTGGGTGAAAATATATATTGATTTAACTGAAGATATATCTATCTAAATCAGAAAAAAAACTGACGTAGGGAAAAACACTTATCCAACCGTGGCTTCATCCCATGACCGAACCTTAATCTTACCAATCTAAACACCTAATTTTTATTTTTTTTAGCTTCATCTATCATATATCTTATAAAAATAAAAGAAGGTATCACAATAATCACTTAATTCATTTAAAAACAAATACTTACAAATTTTTTATAATTTCCAATTTAAGTTTTTTTCCGGGAAATATATCATATTTGTAACATTTATATGATCACATTTTGATCACAAAAATTGCAATTTATAATTATTCTCAAAAAACTATTTTGAACATACAAAAATGATAATATCCGTGATTAATACGGCATAAGTATTAAAATATTGAATTTAATTCTAACAAAACTACAGATGAAGGATGTCATCAAACAAATCATACATTAGAGATTCACCCATTGTGTTCAAATTAGAAAATCTAATCATACAAAATAGAACAATTTATATCATTAAATTGAATTTTCATGAAAAAATCAGTTATAAAAGTTTTTATATATGTTACAAGTCATTTGAAATTTTAATCCACCATAAAATTGGTATATGTTTAAAATTAGTATATATTATGCAAATATTAACATAACATATTAGATTTTGGAAGAAACTAAAAGATATTTGTCGGAATCATGTGGCACAATGGTGGCCACCTCTGAAATTCATGATACAGGTCTGGGGTTCGATCCCAGTATCCCTCAGTATAATGAGGAATATTAAAGCCACTAGATTATGTTGAAAAAAAAAAAGACATTTTAATAGAAAAAATACTTTTTATGTAATTGTATCCTCTAAGTTAATTGTCTCAAATTAATATTACTAATTAATGTAAAATTGTTGTTGTGTTTAGACACAAAGAACAACGTCAGAACATTTATATATAAAGTTTTATAAAATTTTAGACGCATTTATAACATTTTATGCTGTATTACTGGATTTTCAATGTTTTCTAAGTTATATTATAAATTCACCAGCCTATCAACCAACAAATATCTACACATCAATGATGATGGTTGCATAAAATGTGAGTTTTAGTAGACTCTACAGAGCAAATTAAAACCTTCAAAAATCTTATTTTAAGATTATTTCATATGAGTCTTACATTAATACTAGTTCCTACCAATGTCTTATTTTAGCAATACTTTCTTCAAAAGTCTTACAAACTTTTCGCTTTGCTTTGGAAAGAGGCAGGCCAATCTCATGATTAAACTATCTTTACATTTTTTAAATATTTAATCAGCGTATCTATTCATTTATATTGTTATATCAGTAACTACAACCGTGAATAGTTACAAATAAGAATAATTTAAAGAGTGGATCATTTGGAAACACAAGATTATAGTGAAAAATTATGTCTAGTATGTGTAAAGAAAATTTTATGTCCTTGTTTTCTATTTTTTATCAAATTAAAAGAACGTTCATGGTTTTGAACAATTTCTTACTCGATATGGTGCTTTGCTGTTGTAATGTATACCAAAAACACTTCTTGGGTTTCTGAATTAGCTTAAATTCTTATTTAGGTTAATCCACCAGCAGTCACATTAGAATCTATACTTATAAAGCTCAGCCAAAATGGTCAAACACTAATTCGATCGTTTGATGAGTCTCGCCTATAAAGAATTTGAACACAATGAAAGACTTTTTGTAACAGAGGGCAGTTTCATGGAACCAAAACGGAAACTTCAAAACCAAAATTGCTGTCTCAATCAAAGCAATAGGTAGATAAGACCAAACTCTTGACAAGGAAACAAGTTTTGCCTTTTATTCATTGTTTTAATTTTTGAATTTACAATGGAGTCTCAACTCCAACAAACTTGGAAGCACAAAGCAGAAAAAGGAAATGTGGGTGTGCCTTAAAATATAGGAACATAAATCCACTGTATTATTTGCAAAATCGTAAATAAAAGGGAAAATGAGACTTAGTCAAATGACTTAGTCTTGCTGGTGCTCTGTGGTAGGTCGTCCTATGCGTCTAGGCCTTTCTTGCTAACGGATGCTTCTTCAATTTCATCTTCTTCCCCTTTTACATCTCCATCTCCTTCTATATCCACACCTCTTAGAACTTTGATACATCCTTCGCGGATATGTCTTGCAACAATGGAGGAATAATATTTTGGTTTTCCATCTGGCTGATAGATCCCTAGAAATGGACCATCGCAAGTTATATGCATTTCACGTTCAAATATGCTTATACGAATATCTTTATTAGGATATTCCATACGGACAGCGCAATCTGCAACGCCATTGTGCTTCCCACGAGGATCATTAAGCTTGATATTGGGCTGGACATACTTCAGCAGATATGCTTGATCCTCCTCTACATTCGCTATAAGAATCTTCGTGTACCCATCAGTAGTAAGAGAACAATTGATAGGCTGAGACTCATCATTGTCAATATCGAACGACTTAACACCAATGTCTACGTGTACACTGTTACCAGAAACATTGTACACAGTCGCTAGACGTGGAGCCATCTGTAGTATAGAAATATTTCAAATATATGTTTTGTCAAGATCTTTTAAATGTTTTGTGTGAGAAATAATGAAGGAAACCTTCTTCTTATATAGATTTTTCATTTTTATCTAAGGTCTCAAAATTTAAAACGATTGGCGTGTGAAATGCAACTCAACAACCAAAACTAAGTGTGTCATTAAAATAGAATCCTTACGTATTGGAATGATGTAACACATCATAATATTACTTTCCATGTAAGTCTTCCGATCAACCTAATCTCATGTTTTATATTATTATACTTACACATATTTAAATGCTCAGCACCTCTCTTCATCTATAGATGTGAAAATCAAACAAAAATATCTCAAAGAATAAGTAACCTTTGTTGAGTTGTATCAATGCTATCGTTTTTTATAATATAATTTTTGTATTACAAAATGAATGGTTATTTACACAATAATCGAAAGACACACAACTATATGGAAGCATTAATGGAAGTTATCTCAAAGTAGTTCAATAATGGAAGCATTACTACTATAAACCTCGAGCTTGAAACTTGTGTTGGTCAACAGTGAGGGGGTGGAAGTTGACCTCGCACTAACTTACTCAAAAATCTATAAAGAAATGCAATATATTCTAGATTTTTCTATCCTTAACAACCGCAAACAGATCATATGCGTTGACTGACATTGTTAAACTTTTGATAGTTTCCTATGAAACAAAATAGCTGAGACAATGGTAACCTTGCAGTGTGCTTGGCGGTAAGTCTAAGCTCTTTAGATGATGCGCCTTTGCAAGTGCTTCTAAACCTACACCAGATCGTCTGACTCTCTCACGCTATATCGGATCTGAATATGTTTCTCCAGAAACTGTATCAATGAGATGAGGTACTTTTATTTTGTTTTTGACAACCTTCTTCTGAAATGGTTTCGTGTCAACCTTCTTCTTTTGGGTGCGTTTCTTCTTCTCATTTTCACCATACATCGTATGGTGAAAAATGTGTGGATTAGTGATCGTCATGTAATGTGGATTAGTGATAGTCATGCAATGTGGATTTCAACTCAACCAAGGTTACAAAAATTATAATTATTCATTAAATCATCAAATACATATCATGTTTTCACTAATCCACAAATATATATTAAAACATAAAGAACCAAGTTCCCAGCAAAAATTAAATAAAAATAGCGAAATAAAGATTAATATCATATTAGAATTGCAAACACAAACTAATCAAATATAGAATATATTTATTATATACGTAAATATGATTATTTCTTGTTCAAAAAAGCTAGTTTCCAAGCTATATTACAAACAACTTAAACATAACCTAGTTTTAAACTCTCTTGTCACACTCAAAAGGGACTCGACTCGTGGGACATATACCGTAGATTCCAATATGTAGAATGCACAACCGTCCAATCGTTATCCTCTTTTCAAGATTCCAATCCTTGCAGCGGTCCAACACAAGGTGCAGCTCATGCAAGCTAGGACCAATGGCTGTAGAAATCTACAATTATCCCAAAACTATTGATGATCTAAATCGTAAGTATCCCCACTTACAAATGATACACAGTTCAAGCATGTAATCTGACAGAATTCAATCAAAGAGATATGAACCAGCTGCCAATCAATCAACAACCATGTCTTGTTTTATATACAATATATCATTTTCACATTACCTTCATCTAATTTTTACTCTTTTATCCAAAGTGTTTTTGATTTTTTTGTATTTGGATGTTTAGTTCTTTCGTATGTGTAATTTTGAAGATTTTAAGAGGTAAAATCATCAAAATATTCAAAATATGGAAAAGAGGATGTACTTCTCCGATTCCTATTGCATAAACACATCATAAATATGCTGCAGATTTTTATTTGGCTGAACTTTGGTGAAAAAAAAAAAAATTAGTTAGCTTTCATATGAAATAGGGTTAAAGTCAATTGAAGTGGTGAATGAGAAAATACATCGATTTTAAGATATGTTTTGCTGATTCAGAATGTTTTCATCCAACCAATGCTTCATCCCTTGGCGAAACCTCAATTTTACTGACATTATATTAAATGTTATTTTTAATTCTAGTACCATAGATCTTATAAGAATAAAAATAAGTCACCACAACAGTCACTAGATTCATTTCCAAAAATATGCTTATGATATTATTTATACTTTCTAATTAAAGAGTTTTGTATCACTTTTATGATCTCATTTTTTCATTAAATAATAATTTTAAGATTATTCTCCATAAACCATTTCCAACTTACAAAAATGATAATATCAATGATTAATATGGCATAAAGTATTTAAATCTAACAAAACAGCAGCTGAAGGATGTTACAAACTAATCACACATTAGAGATTCACCGATTGTGTTCAAATTATAAATCAATTATTTTGTTCATATAATTGTACAAAAATGAAACAAATTATATTAGTCAATCAAATATCTATTTAAAAATTACAATTAAAAGGTTCTGTATACAATTAAAATATTCAGGTTTTTATAAACAAGTTTAGTAAACATAATAACATGTATATATAAAGTTTCATAAAAATTTATACGAAATCATAACACATTGTGATGTTTTATTAGTTTTTATGGTTTATATATTCTATTATAAATTTACCAGCCTACCAACCAACAAATATCTATAGAAAATTTGAAGAAATACCTGCACATGGATGATGATTGTTGGATAACAAATGAGTTTAATAGTAGCAATATAACAAAATTATTTTATTTAGTCAAATATCACAAAATTCATTTTAAAAAGACCTGACTTTCAAGAGCAACTTAAAACCTCCCACAGTCTTATTTTATAGTTATTATGAAATTCTTATTTTATAACTACTTTCTACTAAAGTCTTATTTTAGCAATAGTTCCTTCAAAAGTCTGTAAGACTTTTCATTTTCATTCGGAAAGAGACATGCCAATATTAAGATAGAATATTAATCTATCTTTAATAATCTATCTTTACATATTAAAATGTTCAATCAGCTTATATATTAATGCATAATTATATTTTTATTTTAAAAAATTATAACATTCAAAATTTATAAATATGAATAGCTTAAACAGCGAGGTCATTTGGGAACACTAAAAAATGTATTGTAGAATTATATATAGTATGTGTAAAAAAATATTATGTCCTTGTTTTATATCATTCCTCTATATCATAACTCAAAATCTTGTTAATTATTTCCATTTCTTCTATTTAATTTGATATTTACTTTGGTAAATTTGGCTGTTACAAATCAAAGCCAATAGTAGAAACTATACGTATATCCACCAAAAAGCCACAAAAAATAGGTGGCTAAACCAAAACGATCACGAATTTCCACAAAAAGGCCACAAACTTAAGATATTTTGGAAAATCAGCGGCTACATAGTCACCATTTTGCCATTAAAATATTTGTGGCTAAGATAGCTACTAAATAAAAAGTGGCAAATCTGTGACATTGTTGTCATGGTTTATCCACAGAAATTGGATGACTTTTTTTTCTTATTCAGAAATCGTATCTTGATTTTTTTCACATAAGTAATTAATCGCTATGTGTGGATATTATAAAATTTTTATCGTTGCATACCTAATCTATCATTAGACAGTTAAAATATCTCAATGTTGCCACTGTTTGGCCATGGTAATTTAGTGGCTAATATTAAAATATACTAATCACAAAAATTTGACCATCTGTCAAAGGCCCAATTTTTTTAGTTTGGCGCTTTGTGTAAAATTATAATTACATTTAGAAACAGATTTTGACAATTAGCAAAAAAATCAAAATTCTCCTAAGGTTTTCTTGCACCCAATTAACTTGCAAGATGTTGTTTCCTTCAGTTTGTTAGGTCAAAATCTCAAATGAACTTCAAAGGTTGAAAAAATATGAGATGACCTCTTCCAATCTAAATGACCTTCTATACATGTACGTCTGGTTTTAATATTAATGAATTCTGATTTTAATTGAAATAAATAAAAAATAAAAAACCACAATTGATAAACCAATTTCTTTTTTTCTCTCCTCAAATTATCTTCCAAGACAAATCAAAATCTAATTTCAATTCTTTTTTTTAACAACAACCCGACAAAATATAGATTTAATTGTTCCTCTTTCTCTCTTTTTCTCAAAAATTTTCTCTCTATATGTTCCAGAGGATTCCAATTTGTGGTTTTGGGTTTTTTGATGATGATATCAATATGGGATTTTAATAGGTTTTGTTGGAATTATTGTATACCCAAAAGTTTATGTAGATAGTAAACTTGTTTTCAAAGTCTTATAGGATGTTATATATATAATCTATATATTGTATAGGATGAATCATGAAATCACAGTAGAAAAAATAAGGCAGAACTGATATAACTTGGAAACATGTAAAATTGGTTTCAGTAGTACAACTGCTTCAATTGATACAATTTTACAGTGATTGTTTCCAATATTTGAGATGGTGAGAATAATCTCTGCTATTAAATGACTTACATGGATTAGTATAATATGTATGTCAATGTTGGCATTACACTTTTTATACAAGCATATCATATTGTAATTGTTGAAAGGAAAGTTGGTATGAATCATTGAAATGCACAACTTATCCACTGCCTTCAGTTTTTTTTGTTGATTCCGACACTTGGCATCGCCTGTTACGCCCCCGATCCTCCTAGGCCGGAAAACACTAAAATGGCACGATTCCCGTCCATCCTAATTTTTGAAAGATATTCCAAAAGTCTGAGCGAACGATAATCGTACCCGAAGTAACCTAAAGTATCATCCCACTGATCCGCGTCCGAGGTTCCTTAACCCGGGATGGGACTCATCGTTGGCTTGCCCGGCCGAGGCTTAACATGCTTACTTAACTAAACTAAGAAAACATACATATGATCAAAGCCCTTTCACAAAAGGACATCTTTAATAAACATATCGATCCAAAAACCGGTTACAAGGATTTCAAACTATATCCTTACCCGTTTTATAAATCATTCCAAAATACTTCATAAACGATAAGTATACTAAAACATACGCTTTTACAAAAGGGCGGACTACAAATTCACACTGGTCATGTGTCATGTCTTCCCTCCACACTTGCCCTTGCCTGCAAGAGTGAGTTCAGGTCAGCAACGAATTTGCTGAGTGATTTGGAAATCACTAGCTACCCCAAACCCGCAACAAGTAAACATATCATAACATCACAATCACACTCAAGTATGGATCACACATCAATAAAACTAAACATGAATTCATGAAACAATAAGCAATCAAAGACTAAGTGTATGGTTCTACACAAGCACTGCACCATCTATAACTACCCGGTGCATAAGGATCATGCTATCGCACAAGCATGAAGTTGTGCACTAGATAACATCTAACTAGTGCATACATATCATGCCATCACATAAGCATGAAACCATGCACTACATAACATATAACTAGTGCATACGTATCATGCCATCACACTAGCATGAAACCATGCACTACATAACATCTACCCAGTGCGCACGCATCAGCTATCACACAAGCATGATGCCATGAGTAGCTCACTTCCCCTTTTCGTACCGAAGATCCTTAGCCACATAGGCTACAAGGATCAACAGCTGTACTACTAAGTAAACTGACGTGGGGTGCCCCTTGCAAGTACGCCCAGGTTGGTGGCAAGCCAACCCTCGCATGCATAAACGCATAGCAAGACGTACAGATGGGAGCTAACCATCCTCGCATGCTTTTATCGGGAATAGCTTAGTCACAAACTAATACCTAGCCCATAACATTAATCCGCATATAACCCATATGCATCTCAAGCAGTAATACTCAGTACTAGCTCATTATCGAGCATAAAGCAAACAGACTACCAAACCAGATAGTTCATCACAAGAATCACACAATCACAAACAAGTCTGAACATTAATCACACATAATGATCATCGACTATGCACCAATCATATCCTATGTTTAATATGTAGTTTAATCAATCATATAACCTATCCGAACTCAAGCAACGTTCTTTCTTTAACGATAAAGAAATCAACTTACGATCATGCTAGAAAACTTAAATAACGCTACCATGCACAAAACCCGATCCTAAACCGGACACAGAATCAACGTTTCCTACCTACTAAATAAAGAACCAACTCACGGTTTAGTGGGTATTTCCCACAGACGGCTGACGGTTACTCGAGTCGGTCATGGGTGCTCACGGCGTACCACAGGCTTAGCTCGTTCTAACCACGGTCATGCAGAACTAGCCTCTAAATCTCTTAAACCAAAACTTTCTAAGCGTGGAAAATTTTCTAAAACTTCGCTGTGAACAAACTTAGACTATTTGTAGGATGGAAGCAGGATATCACACAGGCTGCTGCATGGAGCGTCCACAGCAACTTAGGTGTGAAGCAGCTGGCTGTGTGTCAACAGCACCCATGCATGTGTGACACCCAGCTGGTGACTCAGCGCAAGCTGGTGGGTGTGTGTCACGAGCACACATGCATGCGTGACACTTAGCTGATGAGTCACCAAGCATGACGAGGAGCAAGCACGACATGGACCAAACACGAAATGGAATCAAGCTCGACGGGAAAAAAGTTTGACGGGAAACAAGCACGACGTGGATCAAGCACGACGGAAGACAAGCTTGACGGGAAACAAGCACGATGTGGATCAAACATGACGGGAAACAAGCTTGACGGGAAACAAGCACGACGTGGGAAACAAGCATGACGGGAACTAAGCATGACGGGAATCAAGCTTGACAGGAAACAAGCATGACGGGAAACAAGCATGACGGGAATCAAAGTAGGTGAGTCACTCAACCACACACTGCCCGCACTGCCTCGGGTCTCGACCACGGGTGGTCTTTCTCGACCATTGCATTCTCGCTCGACCACAAGACTGTCTGCTCGACCATAACTAATGCGGACGGTCCATATACATACTGACCAACGGACAGACAGACAATCGGATATCCGGTCTAATTTTGGCCTAAGGTGCGGGACATTACATCGCCTATTAGGAATTTCTAGCAATCAAGTTCAAGATCTTTTAATTTAGAAACCTGATGAAACCTTCCAGTCAAACTCCTAATTCCAAAACCCTCACCACTGAATACCCAAGAGCCTGGTGTAGTATTACGAGAATCCCAAAAATGACATTAATATCGTTTCTTACTTTAGTTGTACAAAATAACTTTCAACCTTAACCTTCAATATCATTTACAGTCAGGTTAGAACAGAAATTTAACCATATTTTGAATTACAACCTGACATTGTAATTTATAGCTAGTAAACCCAAGAAAGCTCCTCCTAGTAAAATATATAAGTGGTACACATTAGTTTATTTTAATGTTAGTTGACGAAGAAAATAAAATAAGTTAAAAAAATCTGAAAAATTTCCTTTCATGTCATCTCATCTCATTAACGGCAGCCTAATTTCTAAAATAAATTATTTTCTAAAAAAACAGATTATGCTTGTTACTACAATATATTTTAAATATTTCTAAAAATATTTGAGATTTAAGTATTTTCATGATATCAATGTTATATAGACGCTAAAATGTATTGACACTAAAAGAAACTGGTTATAAATTTCAACTTTTTAATATCTACAGTATGAAAGTTCAATAAAGCAAACTGATTTTAACCAAATCGTGCTACAGGTTTCAAGTGTTAAATTATATTTGAAAATACGAAATCAGTAATTAAATAATACTATATTAAAATCAATATTAATTTTTATAACATATTGTTATATTAAGAATTTCATTTTCAGATAATTTTTATATAGTTTTCACTCTCTTATCCAAGTGCTTTCGATAGTTTTGTATTTATAGGCTTAGTATTTTCGTATGTTTAGTTTTAAAGGTATTAACATATAAAATCATCAAAATATGAAAGAGAATATCAAATCATCGTCTAGGTATGATCACAAGTTAACGACATCGACCAAGTATCAAAAATCCTAAAATAGATGGACTTCTCCAATTCCACCGCACATAGACATAAGAAAATATGCTGTTTATTAGTGATTATTAAAAATTCTTGTTTGGATGAATTTAGGTGTATAAATACATTTTTGAGTTTGATTTTGTATGAAATAGATTTGAATTCATTTGAAGTCATAGGTGAAAAGATATATCGATTTAACTGAAGATATGTCTATCAAATTATTTTTTTTGTCAACTTCTCCTAGTGGTTTTAATACCCTTTTAAACATTGAGCGATGTTGTATTCGACCACAGACATGTGTCATGAATTTCAGAGATGACCACCATTGCGCCACATGATTCTGACATATAAATCTAATTCATAACCGAGGCTTCATCTTTTAACTGAAACTTAATCTTACCGAACTAAACACCTGTTTTTATTTTTAGCTTCTTATATCATAGATCTTATTAAAATAAAAAAGTCACCACAATAATAACTAAATACATTCCAGTTCAAGAGTTTTCCGGGAAATACATCACATTTGTATCACTGTCATCATCCCATTTTTTATCATTAAAATAGCAATTTTAAAATTATTCTCCAGAAACTGTTTTCAGCACACATAAATGATAATATCGGTGATAAATACGGTATTAATAATTTAAAATTATTGAATTTAATTCAAAAAAAAAAACTGAAGGTTTTCATAAAAAAAATCACAAATTAGAGATTTATCCATTGTGTTCAAATTAGAAAGTCAATAATTTTGTTCATATAATCATACAAAAATTGAACAATTTATATCATTGATCTGAATTTCCAATGAAAAAATAATTAATATTTTTTTTACAAATGTTATAAAGTTTAGAAACTGAATATAATGGTACAGCCCTGGAATGGTTGTCTTTCTTAGAACCACTTGAAGGAATGAAGGGGAAAATAGATGATGAAGATGGCGATGAACTTCTCTTTAGAGTTATGATATGCTCCAAAGATGTGGTGCGACTCCTAATGCACAGGTTCATCCTATTTTTAGCCTAGGATGGATGACAGAAGATCACTCTTCTCTTGTGATATAGAACAGTTCACCAATATGGACAAAGAGACAAGAGTTTCCAAAGGATCTAGTTAGCATCAAAAATGAGATTTTATAAAATATTAAAGGTTAATCTTATAAAAACGTGGCTGTCTTGTATGATTTAAAAATACAATGGATTTAGTTGTTACTAATGAAATCTGTCATCTACTCTTCATTAGATCCTGTCTTCACTCCATTAGTATATGCCTAAAATTGAAAAACCTAAGGCTATAAAACACTAATCCTACACCAAAATGATTTAATTAATCTTAAGTTTAATTCAAATCGGTTTAATTTAAGTAAATCGGTTAAAGAAGCCTTAACATATTCCTAATGGTTTAGAAAGCCCAAATACTAATCCTACTTGGTTTATAAGTCACCAATAGACGGACTTCTCCAATTCCACTTAGACATCTGAAATATGATGTTTGTTGGTGATCATTACAAATTCTTGTTTGGATGAATTTAGGTGAATAAATATCATTTTGATTTTGATTGTATATTAAATATATTTGAATTCATTTGAAGTTGTGGGTGAAAAATATACATTGATTTAACTGAAGATATATCCATCTAAATCAGAAAAAAACTGACGCAGGGAAAAACACTTATCCAACCATGGTTTCATCCCATAACCGAACCTTAGTCTTACCAATCTAAACACCTAATTTTATTTTTTAGCTTCATATATCATATACCTTATAAAAATAAAAGAAGGTATCACAATAATCACTTAATTCATTTAAAAACAAATACTTTTCCAGGAAATATATCATATTTGTAACATTTATATGATCACATTTTGATCACAAAAATTGCAATTTATAATTATTCTTAAAAAGCTATTTTGAACATACAAAAATGATAATATCCGTGATTAATACGGCATAAGTATTAAAAATATTGAATTTAATTCTAACAAAACTACAGCTGAAGGATGTCATCAAACAAATCATACATTAGAAATTCACCCATTGTGTTCAAATTAGAAAATCTAATCATACAAAATAGAACAATTTATATCATTAAATTGAATTTTCTTGAAAAATCACTTATAAAAGTTTTTAAATATGTTACAAGTCATTTGAAATTTTAATCCACCATAAATTGGCATATGTTTAAAATTAGTATGTATTGTGAAAATATTAACATAACATATTAGATTTTGGAAGAAAAGAAAATACATTTTTCGGAATCATGTGGCACAATGGTGGCCACCTCTGAAATTCATGACACATGTCTGGGGTTCAAACCCAGCATTCTTCAGTATAATGAGAGATATTAAAGCCACTAGGCTATGTTCAAAAAAAAAAGACATTTTAATAGAAAGAAATACTTTTTATGTAATTTTATCCTCTAAGTTAATTGTCTGAAATCAATATTACTAATTAATGTAAAGTTGTTGTTGCGTTTAGACACAAAGAACAAAATTTATAAACGTCAGAACATTTATATATAAATTTTCATAAAATTTTATATGCATTTATAATATTATCTGATGTATCTGGATTTTTAATGTTTTCTAAGTTATATTATAAATTCACCAGCCTATCAACCAACAAATATCTGCACATCAATGATGATGGTTGCATAAAATATGAGTTTTAGTAGACTCTCCAGTGCAAATTAAAACCTTCAAAAATCTTATTTTAAGATTATTTCATATGAGTCTTATATTAATACTAGTTCCTACCAAAGTCTTATTTTAGCAATACTTTCTTCAAAAGTATCACCCTACTGATCCGCGTCAGAGGTTCCTTGACTCGGGATGGGACTCATCGTTGGCTTGCCCGGCCGGGGCTTAACATGCTTACTTAACTAAATTAAGAAAACATGCATATGATCAAAGCCCTTTCTCAAAAGTACATATTTTATAAACATATCAATCCAAAAACCGTTTACAAGGATTTCAAACTATATCCTTACCCGTTTTATAAAACATTACAAAATACTTCATAAACGATAAGTATACTAAAACATACGCTTTTACAAAAGGGCGGACTACAAATTCACACTGGTCATGTGTCATGTCTTCCCTCCACACTTGCCCTTGCCTGCAAGAGTGAGTTCGGGTCAGCAACGAATTTTCTGAGTGAGTTGGAAATCACTAGGTACCCCAAACCCGAAACAAGTAAACATATCATAACATCACAATCACACTCAAGTATGGATCACACATCAATAAAACCAAACATGCATTCATGAAACAATAAGCAATCAAAGACTAAGTATATGTTCTACAGAAGCACTGAACCATCTATAACTACCCGGTGGATAAGGATCATGTTATCGCACAAGCATGAAGTTGTGCACTAGATAACATCTAACTAGTGCATACATATCATGCCATCACATAAGCATGAACCATGCACTACATAAAATCTAACTAGTGCATATGTATCATGCCATCACACAAGCATGAAACCATGCACTACATAACATCGACTCAGTGAGCACGCATCAGCTATCACACAAGCATGATGCCATGAATAGCTCACTTCCCCTTTTCGTACCGAAGATCCTTAGCCACATAGGCTACAAGGATCAACAGCTGTACTACTAAGTAAACTTATGTGGGGTGCCCCTTGCAAGTACGCCCAGGTTGGTGGCAAGCCAACCCTCGCATGCATAAACGCGTAGCAAGACATACATATGGGAGCTAATCATCCTCGCATGCTTTTACCGGGAATAGCTCAGTCACAAACCAATACCTAGTCCATAACATTAATCCGCATATAACCCATATGCATCTCAAGCACTAATACTCAGTACTAGCTTATTATCGAGCATAAAGCAAACAGACTACCAAACCAGATAGTTCATCACAAGAATCACACAATCACAAGCAAGTCTGAACATTAATCACACATAATGATCATCGACTATGCACCAATCATATCCTAGGTTTAATACGTACTTTAATCAATCATATAACCTATCCAAACTCAAGCAACATTCTTTCTTTAACGATAAAGAAATCAACTTACGATCATGCTATAAAACTTAAATAACGCTAGCATGCACACAACCCGATCCTAAACCGAACTCAGACTCAACGTTTCTTGCCAACTAAATAAAGAACCAACAAACGGTTTAGTGGATATTTCCCACAGACGGTCGACGGTTACTCGGGTCGGTCATGGGTGCTCCCGGCGTACCACGGGCTTAGCTCGTTCTAACCACGGTCATGCGGAACTAGCCTCTAAATCTCTTAAACGAAAATTTTCTAAGTGTGGAAAATTTTCTAAAACTTCTCTGTGAACAAACTTAGGCTATTTGTAGGATGGAAGCAGGCTAGCACACAGGCTGCTTCATAGCGCGTCCACAGCAACTTAGGTGTGAAGCAGCTGGCTGTGTGTCACCAGCACCCACGCATGTGTGACACCCAGCTGGTGACTCAGCGCAAGGTGGTGGCTGTGTCACAAGCACACATGCATGCGTGACACTCAGCTGGTGAGTCACCAAGCATGACGAGAACCAAGCACGACATAGACCAAGCACGACATGGACCAAGCACGACGTGGAATCAAGCTCGACGGGAAAAAAGCTTGACGGGAAACAAGCTTGACGGGATCAAGCACGACGGGAGACAAGCTTGACGGGAAACAAGCACGACGTGGATCAAGCATGACGGAAAACAAGCTTGACGGGAAACATACACGACGTCCATCAAGCTTGACGAGAAACAAGCATGACGGGAATTAAGCATGACGGGAATCAAGCTTTACGGGAAACAAAAAATATTTTAGATATTTTAAAAAATATTTGAGATTAAGTATTTTCATGATATCAATGTTATATAGACGCTAAAATGTATTGACACTAAAAGAAACTGGTTATAAATTTCAACTTTTTAATATCTACAGTATGAAAGTTCAATAAAGCAAACTGATTTTAACCAAATCGTGCTACAGGTTTTAAGTGTTAAATTATATTTGAAAATACAAAATCAGTAATTAAATAATATTATATTAGAATAAATATAAATTTTTATAATATATTGATATATGAAGAATTTTATTTTCAGATAATTTTTAAATAGTTTTCACTCTCTTATCCAAGTGCTTTTGATTGTTTTGTATTTATGGGCTTAGTATTTTCGTATGTGTATTTTTGAAGGTATTAACATATAAAATCATCGAAATATGAAAGAGAAGATCAAATCATCGTCTTAGCATGATCACAAGTTAACGACATCGACCAAGTATCAAAAATCTTAAAATAGATGGACTTCTCCAATTTCACCGCACATAGATATAAGAAAATATGTTGTTTATTGGTGATTATTAAAAATTCTTGTTTGGATGAATTTAGGTGTATAAATACCTTTTTAGTTTGATTTTGTATGAAATAGATTTGAATTGGTTTGAAGTCATAGGTGAAAAGATATATCGATTTAACTGAAGATATGTCTAACAAATTATTATTTTTTATCAATTTATCCTAATTAATACCACTCTAAACATTGAAAGATGCTGGATTCGAACACAGACATGTGTCATGAATTTCAGAGATAACCACTATTGTGTCACATGATTCTGACATATCAATCTAATTCATAAATAAAAAGTGACGCAGGAAAAAGCACTCATCTAACCGAGGCTTCATCTTTTAACATAAACTTAATGTTACAGAACTAAACACATGTTTTTATTTTTAGCTTCTTATATCATAGATCTTATTAAAATAAAAAAGTCACCACAATAATAACTAAATACATCACATTTGTATCACTGTCATGATCCCATTTTTTATCATTAAAATAGCAATGTTAAAATTATTTTCCAGAAACTGTTTTGAAGACACAAAAATGATAATATCGGTGATTAATACGGTATTAAATATTTAAAATTATTGAATTTAATTTAAAAAAAAACTGAAGGTTGTCATAAAAAAATCACAAATTTGAGATAAAAGTAAAGTAAATGAAAAACTTATTTATCAAATTATATTTAAACCGTAAAAGTTGAAACATTTTCATGATGTTCGTCTTCATCATTCTCAACAGACTTCTTCTTTTTCAGTTTCATGGAATCATTCTTGAGTACATATACTTTATGCTTTCTCCTATTGTAATCTAGAGATTCAGTGACATCCCATCAATCTCACTATCCCACTTAGCTGAAATACTTCTGTAAGGGTGTGAAACAAAATATCTTACACGAACCTGAAAACAAATGTCATTCATTCAAATTTTAAATATAGAAAAATGTAAAAAATAGACGTAAACTAAAAGATTTGTACCTTATCTCAATGATCTTTCATCTCTTGCCTACTGAAGTCGACAGATTCAAACCGCTTACGTGATCCAGCCTATCAAAGAAGAAGAACTTGGACAGCAGTAATTTTGTTCCCATAGAGTTTGCTAAGCAAATAACTGACTTATATACCTATGAAATAAATTCGCTTGCATAATACCTTCCATTGCATACTTCTTTTTTGCTGTGTAGCTGATACCCTTAATTGAGAGTATCTCTCGAAAGCTTCTAAATCTGGAACTCTTTTCTCACACTCCAAAGGGACTCGACTCGAGAGGCATATACCGTAGATTCCAATATGTAGAATACACAACCGTTCAATCGTTATCCTCTTTTAAAGAGTCCAATCCTTGCAGCGGTCCAACACAAGATGCAGCTCATGCAAGCTAGGACCAATGGCTGTAGAAATCTTCAATTATCCTAAAACTATTGATGATCTAAATCGTAAGTATCCCCATTTACAAATGATCCACAGTTCAAGCATGTAATCTGACAGAATTCAATCAAAGAGATATGAACCAGCTGCCAATCAATCAACAACCATGTCTTGTTTTATATACGATATATCATTTTCACATTATCTTCATCTAATTTTTACTCTTTTATCCAAAGTGTTTTTGATGTTTTGTATTTGGATGTTTAGTTCTTTCGTATGTGTAATTTTGAAGATATTAAGAGGTAAAATCATCAAAATATTCAAAATATGGAAAAGAGGATGGACTTCTCCGATTCCTTATTGCATAAACATATCATAAATATGCTGCAGATTTCTATTTGGCTTAACTTTCGTGAAATTGTTTTTTTAGTTAGCTTTCAAATGAAATAGGGTTGAAGTCAATTGAAGTCGTGAATGAGAAAATATATCGATTTTAAGATATGTTTTGCTGATTCAGAATGTTTTCATCAAACCAATGCTTCATCCCTTGGCGAAACCTCAATTTTACTGACATTATAATAAATTTTATTTTTAGCTTCTTGTACCATAGATCTTATAAGAATAAAAACAAGTCACCACAACAGTCACTAGATTCATTTCCAAGAATATGCTTATGAAATTATTTATACTTTCTAATTAATAAGTATTATGGGAGAAATATCTCATTTGTATCACTTTATGATCTCATTTTTTCATTAAATAATAATTTTAAGATTATTCTCCATAAACCATTTCCAACTTACAAAAATGATAATTTCAATGATTAATATGGCATAAAGTAATTAAAATTACTGAAGTTAAATCTAACAAAAAATCAGCTGAAGGATGTTACAAACTAATCACACATTAAAGATTCACCAATTGTGTTCAAATTATAAATCAAGTATTTTGTTCGTATAATTTTACAAAAATGAAACAAATTATATTAGTCAATAAAACATCTATGTAATAATTACAATTAAAAGGTTCTGTATACATTAAAAATATTCAGGTTTTTATAAACAAGTTTAGTAAACATAATAACATGTATATATAAAGTTTCATAAAATTTATATGAAATCACAACACATTGTGCTGTTTTATTAGTTTTTTATGGTTTATATATTCTAATATAAATTTACCAGCCTACCAACCAACAAATATCTATAGAAAATTTGAAGAAATATCTGCACATGGATGATGAAATTGGATAACAAATGAGTTTAATATTAGCAATATAACAAAATTATTTTATTTAGTCAAATATCACAAAATTCATTTTAAAAAAGACCCGACTTTCAAGAGCAACTTAAAACCTCCCACAGTCTTATTTTATAGTTATTATGAAATTCTTATTTTAAAACTAATTTCTACTAAAGTCTTATTTAGCAATAGTTCCTTCAAAAGTCTGTAAGACTTTTCATTTGCATTCGGAAAGAGACATGCCAATCTTAAGATAGAATATTAATCTATCTTTAATAATCTATCTTTACACATTAAAATGTTCAATCAGCATATATATTAATGTGTATTTATATTTTTATATAAAAAAATTATAACAGTCAAAATTTATAAATATGAATAGCTTAAACAGCGAAGTCATTTGGGAACACTAAAAATGTATTGTAGAATTATATATAGTATGTGTAAAGAAAATATTATGTCCTTGTTTTATATCATTCCTCTATGTCATAAATCAAAATCTTGTTAATTATTTCCATTTAATTTGATATTTGGCTGTTACAAATCAAAGCCAATAGTAGAAACTATCCGTATATCCACCAAAAAGCCACAAACTTCAGATATTTTGGAAAATCAGCGGCTACATAGCCACTGTTTTGCCATTAAAATATTTAAGATAGCTACTAAATAAAAAGTGGCAAATCTTTGACATTGTTGTCACGGTTTACCCACAGAAATTGGATGACTTTTTTTTTCTTATTCAGAAATCGTATCTTGATTTTTTTTCACAGAAGTAATTAATCGCTATGTGTGTATATTACAAAATTTATCGTTGCATACCTAATCTATAATTAGACGGTTAAAATATCTCGATGTAGCCACTGGTTGGCCATGGTAATTTAGTGGCTAATATTAAAACATACTAATCAAAACAATTTGGCACTTTGTGTAAATTTATTATTAAATTTAGAAACAGATTTTGAAAGGTATTCTTTCCCTAATGATATATTTAAGGGTTTTGTGGTCTATATTTTGTAATTGACCCCTTTCAACAATTAGCAAAAAAATTAAAATTCTCCTAAGGTTTTCTTGCACCCGATTAACTTGCAAGGTGGTGTTTCCTTCAGTTTGTTAGGTCAAAATCTCAAATGAACTTCAAAGGTTGAAAAAATATGAGATGACATCTTCTAATCTAAATGACCTCCTATACATGTATGTCTGGTTTTAATATTAATGAATTCTGATTTTAACTGAAATAAATTAAAAATAAAAAACCACAGTATAAACCAATTTCTTTTTTTGTCTCCTCAAAGAATCTTCCAAGACAAATCAAAATCTAATTTCAATTCTTTTTTTTAACAACAACCCCACAAAATATAGATTTAATTGTTTCTTTTTCTCTCTCTTTCTCAAAAATCTTCTCTCTATATGTTCAAGAGGATTCCAATTTGTGGTTTTGGGTTTTTTGATGATGATATCAATATGGAATTTTAACAGGTTTTGTTGGAATTATTGTATACCGAAAGTTTATGTAGATAGTAAAATTGTTTTCAAAGTCTTATAGGATGTTATATTGATAATCTATATATTTTATAGGATGAATCATGAAATCACAGTAGAAAAATAAAGAAGAACTGATATAACTTGAAAACATGTAAAATTGGTTTCAGTAGTACAACTGGTTCAATTGATACAATTTTACAGTGATTGTTTCTGATATCTGAGATGGTGAGAATAATCTTTGTTATGAAGTGACTTACATGGATAAGTATAATATGTATGTCAATGTTGGCATTAGACTTTTTATACAAGCAGATCATATTGTAATTGTTGAAGGAAAGTTGGTATGAATCATCGAAATGTACAACTTATCCACTGCCTTCAGTTTTTTTCATTGATTCCGACACTTGGCATCGCCTATTGGGAATTTCTAGCAATCAAGTTCTAGATCTTTTAATTTAGAAACCTGTTGAAACCTTCCAGTCAAATTCCTAATTTCAAAACCCTCACCACTGAATACCAATATCACTTTGGAAAAAACACTTTGGAACATGACATTGTAATTTATAGCTAGTATTCGAGAATCCCAAAAATGACATTAATATCGTTTCTTACTTTAGTTGTACACAATAATTACAAGACTTTCAACTTTAACCTTCAATATCATTTACAGTCAGGTTAGAACATAAATGTAACCATATTTTAAATTACAACATGACATTGTAATTTATAGCTAGTAAACCCTAGAAAGCTCCTCCTAGTAAAATATATAACACATTAGTTTATTTTAATGTTAATTGACAAAGACAATAAAATAAGTTAAAAAAACTCTGAAATATTACCTTTCATGTCATCTCATCTCATTAAGGGCAGCCCAATTTCTAAAATAAATTATTTTCTAAAAAACAGATTATGCTTGTTACTACAATATATTTTAAATATTTTTAAAAATATTTGAGATTAAGTATTTTCATGATATCAATGTTATATAGACGCTAAAATGTATTGAAACTAAAAGAAACTGCTTATAAATTTCAACTTTTTAATATCTACAGTATGAAAGTTCAATAAAGAAAACTGATTTTAACCAAATCGTGCTACAGGTTTCAAGTGTTAAATTATATTTGAAAATACGAAATCCGTAATTAAATAATACTATATTAGAATCAATATAAATTTTTATAATATGTTGATATATGAAGAATTTCATTTTCAGATAATTTTTATATAGTTTTCACTCTCTTATCCAAGTGCTTTTGATAGCTTTGTATTTATAGGCTTAGTATTTTCGTATGTGTAGTTTTGAAGGTATTAACATATAAAATCATCGAAATATGAAAGAGAAGACCAAATCATCGTCTAGGCATGATCACAAGTTAAGGACATCGACCAAGTATCAAAAATCCTAAAATCGATGGACTTCTCCAATTTCACCGCACATAGACATAAGAAATTATGCTGTTTATTGGTGATTATTAAAAATTATTGTTTGGATGAATTTAGGTGTATAAATACCTTTTTGAATTTGATTTTGTATGAAATAGATTTAAATTGATTTGAAGTCATAGAAAAGATATATCGATTTAACTGAAGATATGTCTATCAAATTATTTTTTTATGTCAATTTATCCTAGTGGTTTTAATACCACTTTAAACATTGAAATATGCTGGATTCGAACACAGACATGTGTCATGAATTTCAAGAATTACCATCATTGCGCCACATGATTATTACATGTCAATCTAATTCATAAATAAAAAGTGACAAAGGGAAAAACACTCATCCAACCGAGGCTTCATCTTTTAACAGAAACTTAATCTTACCGAACTAAACACATGTTTTTATTTTTAGCTTCTTATATCATAGATCTTATTAAAACAAAAAAAAGTCACCACAATAATAACTAAATACATTCCAGTTCAAGAGTTTTCCGGGAAATACATCACATTTGTATCACTGTCATGATCCCATTTTTTATCATTAAAATAGCAATTTTAAAATTATTCTCCAGTAACTGTTTTGAACACACAAAAATGATAATATCGGTGATTAATACTGTATTAAACATTTAAAATTATTGAATTTAATTAAAACAAAAAAAACTGAAGGTTGTCATAAAAAAAACACACATTAGAGATTTATCCATTGTGTTCAAATTAGAAAGTCAATAATTTTGTTCATATAATCATACAAAAATAGAACAATTGATATCATTGATTTGAATTTCCAATGTACAAATGTTATAAAAGTTTAGAAACTGAATATAATGGTACAGCCCTGTAAATGTTGTCTTTCTTAGAACCACTTGAAGGAAGGAAGGGGGAAATAGATGATGAAGATGGCGATGGACTTCTCTTTAGAGTTATGGTATGCTCCAAATATGTGGTGTCACTCCTAGTGCACAGGTTCACCCAATTTTTAGCCTAGGATGGATGACAGAAGATCGCTCTTCCCTTGTGATATAGAACAGTTCACCAATATGAACAAAGAGACAAGAGTCTCCAAAGGATCTAGTTAGCATCAAAAATGAGATTTTATAAAATATTGAAGGTTGATCCTATAAAAACGTGGCTGGCTCGTATGATTTAAAAATACAATGGATTTACTTGTTACTAATAAAATCTACCCTCTATTCTTCATTAGATCCTGTCTTCACTCTGATAGTATATGCCTAAAATTGAAAAACCTAAAACTATTAAACACTAATCCTAAACCAAAATGATTTAGTTAATCTTAATTTTAATTCAAATCGGTTTAATTTAAGTAAATCGGTTAAAGAAGCCTTAACATATTCCTAATGGTTTAGAAAGCCCAAATACTAATCCTAGTGGTTTATAAGTCACCAAGTATAATAGACGGACTTCTCCAATTCCATTTAGACATCTGAAATATGATGTTTGTTAGTGATCATTAAAAATTCTTGTTTGGATGAATTTAGTTGAATAAATATCGTTTTGATTTGATTTTATATGAGATATATTTGAATTCATTTGAAGTTGTGGGTGAAAATATACATTGATTTAACTGAAGATATATGTATCTAAATCAGAAAAAAAACTGACGCAGGAAAAAATACTTATCCAACCAAGGCTTCATCCCATAACCGAACCTTAATCTTTCCAATCTAAACACCTAACTTTTATTTTTAGCTTCATATATCATATATCTTATAAAAATAAAAGAAGGTACAACAATAATCACTTAATTCATTTAAAAAAATACTTACAAAATTTTTATAATTTCCAATTTTTTTTTTTCGAGAAATATATCATATTTGTAAAATTTTTATGATCACATTTTGATCACAAAAATTGCAATTTATAATTATTTTCAACAAACAAATCATACATTAGAGATTCACCCATTGTGTTCAAATTAGAAAATCTAATCATACAAAATAGAACAATTTATATCATTATATTGAATTTCCATGAAAAAATTACTTATAAAAGTTTTTATATACGTTACAAGTCATTCGAAATTTTTATCCACCATAAAATCGGTATATGTTTAAAATTAGTATATATTTTTGCAAATATTAACATAACATATTAGATTCTGAAAGAAAAGAAAAGACATTTTAATAGAAAGAAATACTTTTTTATGTAATTGTATCCTCTAAGTTAATTGTCTGAAATTAATATTACTAATTAATGTAAAGTTGTTTTGTGTTTAGACACAAAGAACAAAATTTATAAACGTCATAACATTTAATATATAAAGTTTCATAAAATTTTATACGCATTTATAACATTTTGTGTTGTATTACTGGATTTTCAATGTTTTCTAAGTTATATTATAAATACAGCAGCCTATCAACAACCAAATATCTACACATCAATGATGATGGTTGCATAAAATATGAGTTTTAGTAGACTGTCCAGAGCAAATTAAACCTCCCATAATCTTATTTTAAGATTATTTCATATGAGTCTTATATTAATACTAGTTCCTACCAAAGTTTTATTTTAGCAATACTTTCTTCAAAAGTCTTACAAACTTTTCGCTTTGTTTTGGAAAGAGGCAGGCCAATCTCATGATTATTCTATTTTTGCATTTTTAAAATATTTAATCAGCGTATCTATTCATTTATATTGTCGTATCAGTAACTACAACCGTAAATTGTTATAAATAAGAATAATTTAAAGAGTGGATCATTTGGAAACACAGGAAATATATAGTGAAAAATTATGTCTAGTATGTGTAAAGAAAATGTTATCTCCTCGTTTTCTATTTTTTATCTTGTTTTATAGCTAGAAATCTTGTTAGCTGATTTATTTCACTACGTCTAATTCGGTATTTACGTCGGTGAGTTATGTTGTTACAAGGAAAAATGTTTTATTACTCTTGATGAATAAGTCAATCAGCACATTTTAGGAATGACAGCTTGTCTGATCGCGTCATTCACAACAATCCGAGCTCGCATCTCCGATTTGTATTGTAAATTTCCACTTCGGTAATTTTCTTTTTACTTCATATTGGTACCATGTATCAATACTGAGTTGCGATTTACATATATATGTATAATTTATATATTTTTTAATTTCTAAGTTACAGTTTTTTTTTTGTTTCTGGCTACTGTTCTCAAGATTACAAGGCAAAATTTGATAACTGAAGTTTAATCAAAGGTTACATGAAAGCATTGATTGAGAGGTGCATGAACCCAAATAGGCAGGATATGAAGCCCATGCTTTACATGCTCCCATCGAGGATGCTTTAATAGAGGTGTTGATTTGAACGATAGAATGATTGAAGTGATTAAATCACTCATATTCTCAACAAACGTGGAATTTGATGGGATGGTGAAGAAATGACGATCCTTCATGGATTGAACGAAACGGAGTTTTTAGATTAATCTATCTTTGGGTTTTTGGGTCTTTTTGGCTTCATTGCTTGTTTTTCCCCTTTTTGCGCCAACAACCTCAAATTAAAAGAACATTCATGGTTTTGAACAATTTCTTACTCGATGTGGTGCTTTGCTGTTGTAATGTATACCAAAAACACTTCTTGGGTTTCTGAATTAGCTTAAATTCTTATTTAGGCTAATCCACCAGCAGTCACATTAGAATCTATACTTATAAAGCTCAGCCAAAATGGTCAAACACTAATTCGATCGTTTGATGAGTCTCGCCTATAAAGAATTTGAACACAATGAAAGACTTTTTGTAAAAGAGGCCAGTTTCATGGAACCAAAACGGAAACTTCAAAACCAAAATTGCTGTCTCAATCAAAGCAATAGGTAGATAAGACCAAACTCTTGACAAGGAAACAAGTTTTGCCTTTTATTCATTGTTTTAATTTTTTAATTTACAATGGAGTCTCAACTCCAACAAACTTGGAAGCACAAAGCAGAAAAAGGAAATGTGGGTGTGCCTTAAAAGATAGGAACATAAATCCACCGTATTATTAGCAAAATCGTAAATAAAAGGGAAAATGAGACTTAGTCAAATGACTTAGTCTTTCTGGTGCTCTGTGGTAGGTCGTCCTATGCGTCTAGGCCTTTCTTGCTAACGGATGCTTCTTCAATTTCATCTTCTTCCCCTTTTACATCTCCATCTCTTTCTACATCCACACCTCTTAGAACTTTGATACCTCCTTCGCGGATATGTCTTGCAACAATGGAGGAATAATATTTTGGTTTTCCATCTGGCTGATAGATCCCTAGAAATGGACCATCGCAAGTTATATGCATTTCACGTTCCAATATGCTTATACGAATATCTTTATTAGGATATTCCATACGGACAGCGCAATCTGCAACGCCATTGTGCTTCCCACGAGGATCATTAAGCTTGATATTGGGCTGGACATACTTCAGCAGATATGCTTGATCCTCCTCTACATTCGCTATAAGAATCTTCGTGTACCCATCAGTAGTAAGAGAACAATTGATAGGCTGAGACTCATCATTGTCAATATCGAACGACTTAACACCAATGTCTACGTGTACACTGTTACCAGAAACATTGTACACAGTCGCTAGACGTGGAGCCATCTGTAGTATAGAAATATTTCAAATATATGTTTTGTCAAGATCTTTTAAATGTTTTGTGTGAGAAATAATGAAGGAAACCTTCTTCTTATATAGATTTTTCATCTTTATCTAAGGTCTCAAAATTTAAAACGAATGGCGTGTGAAATGCAACTCAACAACCAAAACTAAGTGTGTCATTAAACTAGAATCCTTACGTATAGGAATGATGTAACACATCATAACATCATCAATATATATTATATTAATATTACTTTCCATGTATCATAGATCTTATAAGTATAAAAATAAGTCACCACAACAGTCACTAGATTCATTTCCAAAAATATGCTTATGAAATTATTTATACTTTCTAATTAAAGAGTATTCTAGAAGAAATATCTCATTTGTATCACTTTTATGATCTCATTTTTTCATTAAACAATAATTTTAAGATTATTCTCCATAAACCATTTCCAACTTACAAAAATGATAATATCAATGATTAATATGGCATAAAGTATTTAAAATTACTGAAGTTAAATCTAACAAAACAGCAGCTGAAGGATGTTACAAACTAATCACACATTAGAGATTCACCAATTGTGTTCAAATTATAAATCAATTATTTTGTTCATATAATTGTACAAAAATGAAACAAATTATATTAGTCAATCAAATATATATTTAAAAATTACAATTAAAAGGTTCTGTATACATGAAAAATATTCAGGTTGTTATAAACAAGTTTAGTAAACATAATAACATGGTAATATAAAGTTTCATAAAAATATATACGAAATCATAACACATTGTGATGTTTTATTAGTTTTTATGGTTTATATATTCTATTATAAATTTACCAGCCTACCAACCAACAAATATCAGTAGAAAATTTGAAGAAATACCTGCACATGGATGATGATTGTTGGATAACAAATGAGTTTAATAGTAGCAATATAACAAAATTATTTTATTTAGTCAAATATCACAAAATTCATTTTAAAAAAGACCTGACTTTCAAGAGCAACTTAAAACCTCCCACAGTCTTATTTTATAGTTATTATGAAATTCTTATTTTATAACTACTTTCTACTAAAGTCTTATTTTAGCAATACTTCCTTCAAAAGTCTGTAAGACTTTTCATTTTCATTCAGAAAGAAACACTAAAAATGTATTGTAGAATTATATATAGTATGTGTAAAGAAAATATTATGTCCTTGTTTTATATCATTCCTCTATATCATAACTCAAAATCTTGTTAATTATTTTCATTTCCTCCATTTAATTTGATATTTACTTTGGTAAATTTGGCTGTTACAAATCAAAGCCAATAGTAGAAACTATCCGTATATCCACCAAAAAGCCACAAAAAATAGGTGGCTAAACCAAAACTATCACGAATATCCATAAAAAGGCCACAAACTTAAGATATTTTGGAAATCAGCGGCTACATAGCCACCATTTTGCCATTAAAATATTTGTGGCTAAGATAGCTACTAAATAAAGTGGCAAATCTTTGACATTGTTGTAACGGTTTACCCACAGAAATTGGATAACTTTTTTTTTTCTTATTAAGAAATAGTATCTTGATTTTTTTCACAGAAGTAATTAATCGCCATGTGTGGATATTATAAAAATTTTATCGTTGCATACCTAATCTATAATTAGACGGTTAAAATATCTCAATGTAGCCACTGTTTGGCCATGGTAATTTAGTGGCTAATAATTAAACATACTAATAAAAAAAAATTGACCATCTGTCAAAGGTCCAATTTTTTTTAGTTTGGCACTTTATGTAAATTTATAATTACATTTAGAAACAGATTTTGAAAGGTGTTGTTTCCCTAATGATACACTTAAGGGTTTTGTGGTCTATATTTTGTAATCGACCCCTTTCACCAATTAGCAAAAAAATCAAAATTCTCCTAATGTTTTCTTGCACCCGATTAACTTGCAAGATGTTGTTTCCTTCAGTTTGTTAGGTCAAAATCTCAAATGAACTTCAAAGGTTGAAAAAATATGAGATGACCTCTTCCAATCTAAATGACATTTTATACATGTATGTCTGGTTTTAATATTAATGAATTCTGATTTTAATTAAAATAAATAAAAAATAAAAAACCACAATTGATAAACCAATTTCTCTTTTCTCTCCTCAAATTATCTTCCAAGACAAATCAAAATCTAATTTCAATTCTTTTTTTAACAACAACCCCACAAAATATAGATTTAATTGTTCCTTTTTCTCTCTCTTTCTCAAAAATCTTCTCTCTATATGTTCAAGAGGATTCCAATTTGTGGTTTTGGGTTTTTTTATGATGATATCAATATGGGATTTTAATAGGTTTTGTTGGAATTATTGTATACCCAAAAGTTTATGTAGATAGTAAACTTGTTTTCAAAGTCTTATAGGATGTTATATATATAATCTATATATTGTATAGGATGAATCATGAAATCACAGTAGAAAAAATAAGGCAGAACTGATATAACTTTAAAACATGTACAATTGGTTTCAGTAGTACAACTAGTTCAATTGATACAATTTTACAGTGATTGTTTCCGATATTTGAGATGGTGAGAATAATCTTTGTTATGAAATGACTTACATGGATAAGTATAATATGTATGTCAATGTTGGCATTACACTTTTTATACAAGCAGATCATATTGTAATTGTTGAAAGGAAAGTTGGTATGAATCATTGAAATGCACAACTTATCCACTGCCTTCAGTTTTCTTCGTTGATCTCAACGCTTGGCATTGCCTGTAACGCCCCCGATCCTCTTAGACCGGAAAACGCTACAATGGCACGATCCCCGTCCATTCGAACTTTCGAAAGATATTCCGAAAGTCTGAGCGAACGATAATCGTACCCGAAGTAACCTGAAGTATCACCCTACTGATCCGCGTCCGAGGTTCCTTGACCCGGGATGGGACTCATCGTTGGCTTGCCCGGCCGGGGCTTAACATGCTTACTTAACTAAACTAAGAAAACATGCATATGATCAAAGCCCTTTCACAAAAGGACCTCTTTAATAAACATATCGATCCAAAAACCGTTTACAAGGATTTCAAATTATATCCTTACCCGTTTTATAAAACATTCCAAAATACTTCATAAACGATAAGTGTACTAAAACATACGCTTTTACAAAAGGGCGGACTACAAATTCACACTGGTCATGTGTCATGTCTTCCCTCCACACTTGTCCTTGACTGCAAGAGTGAGTTCGGGTCAGCAACGAAATTGCTGAGTGAGTTGGAAATCACTAGCTACCCCAAACCCGCAACAAGTAAACATATGATAACATCACAATCTCACTCAAGTATGGATCACACTTCAATAAAAACAAACATGCATTCATGAAACAATAAGCAATCAAAGACTAAGTGTATGCTTCTACACAAGCACTGGACCATCTATAACTACCCGGTGCATAAGGATCATGCTATCGCACAAGCATGAAGTTATGCACTAGATAACATCTAACTAGTGCATACATATCATGCCATCACATAAGCATGAAACCATGCACTACATAACATCTAACTAGTGTATACGTATCATGCCATCACACAAGCATCAAACCTTGCACTACATAACATCTACCCAGTGCGCACGCATCAGCTATCACACAAGCATGATGCCGTGACTAGCTCACTTCCCCTTTTCGTACCGAAGATCCTTAGCCACATAGGCTACAAGGATCAACAGCTGTACTACTAAGTAAACTGATGCGGGGTGCCCCTTGCAAGTACGCCCAGGTTGGTGGCAAGCCAACCCTCGCATGCATAAACACGTAGCAAGACGTACATATGGGAGCTAACCATCCTCGCATGCTTTTACCGGGAATAGCTCAGTCACAAACCAATATCTAGCCCATAACATTAATCCGCATATAACCCATATGCATCTCAAGCACTAATACTCAGTACTAGCTCATTATTGAGCATAAAGCAAACATACTACCAAACCAGATAGTTCATCACAAGAATCACACAATCACAAGCAAGTCTGAACATTAATCACACATAATGATCATCGACTATGCACCAATCATATCCTAGGTTTAATACGTAGTTTAATCAATCATATAACCTATCCAAACTCAAGCAACGTTCTTTCTTTAACGATAAAGAAATCAACTTACGATCATGCTAGAAAACTTAAATAACACTACCATGCACAAAACCCGATCCTAAACCGAACTCAGAATCAACGTTTCCTACCTACTAAATAAAGAACCAACTCACGGTTTAGTGGGTATTTTCCACAGACGGTCGACGGTTACTCGAGTCGGTCATGGGTGCTCACGGCGTACAACGGGCTTAGCTCGTTCTAACCATGGTCATGCGGAACTAGCCTCTAAATCTCTTAAACGAAAATTTTCTAAGTGTGGAAAATTTTCTAAAACTTCTCTGTGAACAAACTTAGGCTATTTGTAGGATGGAAGCAGGCTAGCACACAGGCTGCTTCATGGCGCGTCCACAGAAACTTAGGTGTGAAACAGATGGCTGTGTGTCACGAGCACACATGCATGCGTGACACTCAGCTGGTGAGTCACCAAGCATGACGAGGACCAAGCACGACATAGACCAAGCACGACATGGACCAAGCACGATGTGGAATCAAGCTCGACGGGAAAAAAGCTTGACGGGAAACAAGCACGACATGGATCAAGCACGACGGGAGACAAGCTTGATGTGAAACAAGCATGACGTGGATCAAGCACGACGGGAAACAAGCTTGACGGGAAACAAGCACGACGTGTTTCAAGCTTAACGAGAAACAAGCATGACGGGAACTAAGCATGACGGGAATCAAGCTTGACAGGAAACAAGCATGACGGGAATCAAAGTAGGTGAGTCACTCGACCACACACTACCCGCACTGCCTCGGGTCTCGACCACGGGTCGTCTTTCTCGCCATTGCATTCTCGCTTGACCACAAGACTGTCCGCTCGACCATAACTGATGCGGACGGTCCATAAACATACTGACCAACGGACAGACAGACAATCAGATATCCGGTCTAAGTTCGTCCTAAGGTGCGGGTCATTACATCGCCTATTGGGAATTTCTAGCAATCAAGTTCAAGATCTTTTAATTTAGAAACCTGCTGAAACCTTCCAGTCAGACTCCTAGTTCCAAAACCCTCACCACTGAATACCCAAGAGCCTGGTGTAGTATTACGAGAATCCCAAAAATGACATTAATATTGTTTCTTACTTTAGTTGTACACAATAATTACAAGGCTTTCAACTTTAACCTTCAATATCATTTACAGTCAGGTTAGAACAGAAATTTAATCATATTTTTAATTACAACATGACATTGTAATTTATAGCTAGTAAACCCTAGAAAGCTCCTCCTAGTAAAATATATAAATGGTACACATTAGTTTATTTTAATGTTAGTTGACGAAGAAAATAAAATAAGTTAAAAAAATATGAAATATTACCTTTCATTTCATCTCATCTCATTAAGGGCAGTTCAAAAAATAAATTATTTTATAAAAAATAGATTATGTTTGTTACTTCAATATATTTTAAATATTTTTAAAAATATTTGAGATTAAGTATTTTCATGATATCAATGTTATATAGACGCTAAAATGTATTGACACTAAAAGAAACTGGTTATAAATTTCAACTTTTTAATATCTACAGTATGAAAGTTCAATAAAGCAAACTTATTTTAACCAAATCGTGCTACAGGTTTCAAGTGTTAAATTATATTTGAAAATACGAAATCAGTAATTAAATAATACTATTTTAGAATCAATATTAATTTTTATAATATATTGATTTATTAAGAATTTCATTTTCAGATAATTTTTATATAGTTTTCACTCTCTTATCCAAGTGCTTTTGATAGTATGTGTAGTTTTAAAGGTATTAACATATAAAATCATCAAAGTATGAAAGAGAAGATCAAATCCTCGTCTAGCATGATCACAAGTTAACGACATCGACCAAGTATAAAAAATCCTAAAATAGATGGACTTCTCCAATTCCACCGCACATAGACATAAGAAAATATGCTGTTTATTGGTGATTATTAAAAATTCTTGTTTGGATGAATTTAGGTGTATAAATACCTTTTTGAGTTTGATTTTGTATGAAATAGATTTGAATTTATTTGAAGTCATAGGTGAAAAGATATATCGATTTAACTGAAGATATGTCTATCGAATTAGTTTTTTTGTCAATTTATTATAGTGGTTTTAATACCCCTTTAAACATTAAGGGATACTGACACAGACATGTGTCATGAATTTCAGAAATAACCACCATTGCGCCACATGATTCTGACATATCAATATAATTCATAAATAAAAAGTGACGCAGGAAAAAGCACTCATCCAACCGAGGCTTCATCTTTTAACTGAAACTTAATCTTACCGAACTAAACACCTGTTTTTATTTTTAGCTTCTTATATCATAGATCTTATTAAAATAAAAAAAAGTCACCACAATAATAGCTAAATACATTCCAGTTCAAAAGTTTTCCGGGAAATACATCACATTTGTATCACTGTCATGATCCCACTTTTTATCATTAAAATAGCAATTTTAAAATAATTCTCCAGAAACTGTTTTGAACACACAAAAATGATAATATCGGTGATAAATACGGTATTAAATATTTAAAATTATTGAATTTAATTCAAACAAAAAAAACTGAAGGTTGTCATAAAAAAAAATTGAACAATTTATATCATTGATCTGAATTTCCAATGATAACAATAATTAATATTTTTTTACAAATGTTATAAAGTTTAGAAACTGAATATAATGGTACAGCCCTGGAATGGTTGTCTTTCTTAGAACCACTTGAAGGAATGAAGGGGGAAATAGATGATGAAGATGGCGATTGACTTCTCTTTAGAGTTATGGTATGCTCAAAAGATGTTGTGCCACTCCTAATGCACAGGTTCACCCTATTTTTAGCCTAGGATGGATGACAGAAGATCACTCTTCCCTTGTGATATAGAACAGTTCACCAATATGAACAAAGAGACAAGACTCTCCAAAGGATCTAGTTAGCATCAAAAATGAGATTTTATAAAATATTGAAGGTTAATCTTATAAAAACGTGGCTGGATTGTATGATTTAAAAATACAATGGATATACTTGTTACTAATGAAATCTGCCATCTACTCTTCATTAGATCATGTCTTCACTCCGATAGTATATGCCTAAAATTGAAAAACCTAAAGCTATAAAACACTAATCCTAAACCAAAATGATTTAGTTAATCTTTAATTTAATTCAAATCGATTTAATTTAAGTAAATCGGTTAAAGAAGCCTTGACATATTCCTAATAGTTTAGAAAGCCCAAATACTAATCCTAGTTGGTTTATAAATCACCAAGTATAATAGACGGACTTCTCCAATTCCACTTAGACATCCGAAATATGATGTTTGTTGGTGATCATTACAAATTCTTGTTTGGATGAATTTAGGTGAATAAATATCATTTTGATTTTGATTTTATATGAAATATATTTGAATTCATTTGAAGTTGTGGGTGAAAATATACATTGATTTAACTGAAGATATATCTATCTAAATCAGAAAAAAAACTGACGCAGGGAAAAACACTTATCCAACCGTGGCTTCATTCCATAACCAAACCTTAATCTTACCATTCTAAACACCTAATTTTTATTTTTTAGCTTCATATATCACAATAATCACCTGATTCATTTAAAAACAAATACTTACAAAAACTTTTATAATTTCCAATTTAAGTTTTTTTTTCCGGAAAATATATCATATTTGTAACATTTTTATGATCACATTTTGATCACAAAAAATTGCAATTTATAATTATTCTCAAGAAATTATTTTGAACATACAAAAATGATAATATCTGTGATAAATACGCCATAAGTATTAAAAATATTGAATTTAATTCTAACAAAACTACAGCTGAAGGATGTCATCAAAAAAAATCATACATTAGAGATTCACCCATTGTGTTCAAATTAGAAAATCTAATCATACAAAATAGAACAATTTATATCATTAAATTTAATTTTCATGAAAATTCACTTATAAAAGTTTTAATATACGTTACAAGTCATTAGAAATTTTTATCCACCATAAAATCGGTATATGTTTAAAATTAGTATATATTGTGCAAATATTAACATAACATATTAGATTCTGGAAGAAAAGAAAAGACATTTTAATAGAAAGAAATACTTTTTATGTAATTGTATCCTCTAAGTTAATTGTCTGAAATTAATATTACTAATTAATGTAAAGTAGTTGTTGTGTTTAGACACAAAGAACAAAATTTATAAACGTCATAACATTTAATATATAAAGTTTCATAAAATTTTATACGCATTTATAACATTTTGTGTTGTATTACTGGATTTTCAATGTTTTCTAAGTTATATTATAAATACAGCAGCCTATCAACAACCAAATATCTACACATCAATGATGATGGTTGCATAAAATATGAGTTTTAGTAGACTCTCCAGAGCAAATTAAACCTCCCATAATCTTATTTTAAGATTATTTCATATGAGTCTTATATTAATACTAGTTCCTACCAAAGTTTTATTTTAGCAATACTTTCTTCAAAAGTCTTACAAACTTTTCGCTTTGTTTTGGAAAGAGGCAGGCCAATCTCATGATTATTCTATCTTTGCATTTTTAAAATATTTAATCAGCGTATCTATTCATTTATATTGTCATATCAGTAACTACAACCGTAAATTGTTATAAATAAGAATAATTTAAAGAGTGGATCATTTGGAAACACATGAAATATATAGTGAAAAATTATGTCTAGTATGTGTAAAGAAAATGTTATCTCCTCGTTTTCTATTTTTTATCTTGTTTTATAGCTAGAAATCTTGTTAGCTGATTTATTTCACTACGTCTAATTCGGTATTTACGTCGGTGATTTATGTTGTTACAAGGAAAAATGTTTTATTACTCTTGATGAATAAGTCAATCAGCACATTTTAGGAATGACAGCTTGTCTGATCGCGTCATTCACAACAATCCGAGCTCACATCTCCGATTTGTATTGTAAATTTCCACTTCGGTAATTTTCTTTTTACTTCATATTGGTACCATGTATCAATACTGAGTTGCGATTTACATATATATGTATAATTTATATATTTTTTAATTTCTAAGTTACAGTTTTTTTTTTGTTTCTGGCTACTGTTCTCAAGATTACAAGGCAAAATTTGATAACTGAAGTTTAATCAAAGGTTACATGAAAGCATTGATTGAGAGGTGCATGAACCCAAATAGGCAGGATATGAAGCCCATGCTTTACATGCTCCCATCGAGGATGCTTTAATAGAGGTGTTGATTTGAACGATAGAATGATTGAAGTGATTAAATCACTCATATTCTCAACAAACGTGGAATTTGATGGGATGGTGAAGAAATGACGATCCTTCATGGATTGAACGAAACGGAGTTTTTAGATTAATCTATCTTTGGGTTTTTGGGTCTTTTTGGCTTCATTGCTTGTTTTTCCCCTTTTTGCGCCAACAACCTCAAATTAAAAGAACATTCATGGTTTTGAACAATTTCTTACTCGATGTGGTGCTTTGCTGTTGTAATGTATACCAAAAACACTTCTTGGGTTTCTGAATTAGCTTAAATTCTTATTTAGGCTAATCCACCAGCAGTCACATTAGAATCTATACTTATAAAGCTCAGCCAAAATGGTCAAACACTAATTCGATCGTTTGATGAGTCTCGCCTATAAAGAATTTGAACACAATGAAAGACTTTTTGTAAAAGAGGCCAGTTTCATGGAACCAAAACGGAAACTTAAAAACCAAAATTGCTGTCTCAATCAAAGCAATAGGTAGATAAGACCAAACTCTTGACAAGGAAACAAGTTCTGCCTTTTATTTCATTGTTTTAATTTTTTAATTTACAATGGAGTCTCAACTCCAACAAACTTGGAAGCACAAAGCAGAAAAAAGGAAATGTGGGTGTGCCTTAAAAGATAGGAACATAAATCCACTGTATTATTAGCAAAATCGTAAATAAAAGGGAAAATGAGACTTAGTCAAATGACTTAGTCTTGCTGGTGCTCTGTGGTAGGTCGTCCTATGCGTCTAGACCTTTCTTGCTAACGGATGCTTCTTCAATTTCATCTTCTTCCCCTTTTACATCTCCATCTCTTTCTACATCCACACCTCTTAGAACTTTGATACCTCCTTCGCGGATATGTCTTGCAACAATGGAGGAATAATATTTTGGGTTTCCATCTGGCTGATAGATCCCTAGAAATGGACCATCGCAAGTTATATGCATTTCACGTTCCAATATGCTTATACGAATATCTTTATTAGGATATTCCATACGGACAGCGCAATCTGCAACGCCATTGTGCTTCCCACGAGGATCATTAAGCTTGATATTGGGCTGGACATACTTCAGCAGATATGCTTGATCCTCCTCTACATTCGCTATAAGAATCTTCGTGTACCCATCAGTAGTAAGAGAACAATTGATAGGCTGAGACTCATCATTGTCAATATCGAACGACTTAACACCAATGTCTACGTGTACACTGTTACCAGAAACATTGTACACAGTCGCTAGACGTGGAGCCATCTGTAGTATAGAAATATTTCAAATATATGTTTTGTCAAGATCTTTTAAATGTTTTGTGTGAGAAATAATGAAGGAAACCTTCTTCTTATATAGATTTTTCATCTTTATCTAAGGTCTCAAAATTTAAAACGAATGGCGTGTGAAATGCAACTCAACAACCAAAACTAAGTGTGTCATTAAAATAGAATCCTTACGTATAGGAATGATGTAACACATCATAACATCATCAATATATATTATATTAATATTACTTTCCATGTAAGTCTTCCGATCAACATATCGCTTCACTCTATAAAGGGGCAAGCTAATCTCATGTTATATATTAATATACTTACACATATTTAAATGCTCAGCACATCTCTTCATCTATAGACGTGAAAATCAAACAAAAATATCTCAAAGAATAAGTAACCTTGGTTGAGTTGTATCAATGCTATCGTTTTTTATAATTTAATTTTTGTATCACAAAATGAATGGAAACATTATTACTATAAATCGAAAGACACACAAGTATATAGAAGACGTGGACAAAGTAGTTCAATAATGGAAGTATTACTACTATAAACCTCGAGCTTGAAACTAGTGTTGGTCAACCGTGAGGCGGTGGAAGTTGACCTCGCACTAACTCTTCGGTGGTATTCGTAGCCGAAAACCAAGAACATCATCCAACCCGTAAATGTATATGAACAAACAAAGAAAAACATTCTTATTGCATAATGTTTGCGGATGATTGCGGATGAAAAATGACAAGCAGTCAATTTGAACATAACTGTTAAATCTTCGGAGTAAAATGAAACTGTATCAGCCAAGCATTGATTCTAAAACATTCTTATTAGATCGAAAACGTTCCTGCAAAAATCCAACTTGAACATAGTTTTGCATAATTATTCAGACATTTTTTTAATTCTGCTACACATGAATTACGTACGTATTCTTCCTTTCACTGGTTTAGGGCTTCACTCTGAACAAAAAATTGTGCTAGATTTTTATTAGTACCCTGAAGATAAGATTTGGTATCAACCACAATCATCTGTATAAAAAACGGATTATTAAAAAAGCAACAACTAAATTAGCTATTAAAATAACTAACTTGCTTTGAACAAAATATGTAAATCGTCCAAGCTTACGTAAATAAAGCGACATAAAAGATGTAAATCATCTGTATACACAAAACAGTCTCGAGGGTTATCATTCTCTGGGATGTTTTTCAGACATCTTACACTGAATTGTTTGTCACTATTCTTTCGAACACAAATATGAATAATTGCGTTCCGAATGGAATGAGTTATCACCATGAAGCCACCTCTTGTTTGTCCCTGAATCAGTGGATATGTATCTTTGAAGACATCCATTATCTGTTACAGTCCATGTTTTCGTGTTAAACTCTCTGAAATCAGTCTTGAGTTTTTTCAAAAATCACTGATACAAGAACACAATCAGTTGAGAATAGTACGAGTTGGATCCCAAAGAGATCTCTTATGGAACATGTGCACAGCAAACCACATATGCATGTAACAAAAAAAAAAAATCAAAATTTGATTTAGTAGGAGAAAGAAAAATATTATGTCAATATAAAGAAAATATACCAACCGAATTAGTTAATCATCCATATGTCGGATCTCGCCAAGTCTAGTGTATTGTAACATAAGACACTAGACTTGCATGTGGCGTGAGGTTCCGCCCTACAAATAGTTATATAAACTTTTATTGTAAACGTCATAATATGATACTTCTTGTATATTTTTTAAGGCAAAGAAAGAGGACTTATTCAAAATCTATAAAGAAATGCAATATATTCTAGATTTTTCTATCCTTAACAACCACAAACAGATCAAATGCGTTGACTGACATTGTTAAACTTTTGATAGTTTCCTATGAAACAAAATAGCTGAGACAATGCTTCATCCTTGGCGAAACCTCAATTTTACTGACACTAGAATAAATTTTACTTTTAGCTTCTTGTACCATAAATCTTATAAGAATAAAAATAAGTCACCACAACAGTCTCTAGATTCATTTCCAAAATTATGCTTATGAAATTATTTATACTTTCTAATTAAAGAGTATTCTGAAACAAATATCTCATTTGTATCACTTTTATGATCTCATTTTTTCATTAAATAATAATTTTAAGATTATTCTCCATAACCATTTCCAACTTACAAAAATGATAATATCAATGATTAATATGGCATAAAGTATTTAAAATGACTGAATTTAAATCTAACAAAACAGCAGATGAAGGATGTTACAAACTAATCACACATTAGAGATTCACCAATTATGTTCAAATTATAAATCAATTATTTTGTTCATATAATTGTACAAAAATGAAACAAATTATATTAGTCAATCAAATATATATTTACAAATTACAACTAAAAGGTTCTGTATACATTAAAAATATTCAGGTTTTTATAAACAAGTTTAGTAAACATAATAACATGTATATATAAAGTTTCATAAAAATTTATATGAAATCAAAACACATTGTGATGTTTTATTAGTTTTTATGGTTTATATATTCTATTATAAATTTACCAGCCCACCAACCAACAAATATCTATAGAAAATTTGAACAAAATACCTGCACATGGATGATGATTGTTGGATAACAAATGAGTAGCAATATAACAAAATTATTTTATTTAGTCAAAAATCACAAAATTCATTTTAAAAAAGACCCGACTTTCAAGAGCAACTTAAAACATCCCACAGTCTTATTTTATAGTTATTATGAAATTCTTATTTAAAAACTACTTTTTACTAAAGTCTTATTTTAGCAATACTTCGTTCAAAAGTCTGTAAGACTTATCATTTTCATTCGGAAAGAGACATGCCAATCTTAAGATAGAATATTAATCTATCTCTAATAATAATTCTTTACATATTAAAATCTTCAATCAGCGTATATATTAATGTGTATTTATATTTTTATATAAAAATTATAACAGTCAAAATTTATAAATATGAATAGCTTAAACAGCGAGGTCATTTGGGAACAGTAAAAATATATTGTAGAATTATATATAGTATGTGTAAAGAAAATATTATGTCCTTGTTTTATATCATTCCACTATATCATAACTCAAAATCTTGTTAATTATTTCCATTTACTCTATTTAATTTGATATTTACTTTGGTAAATTTGGCTGTTACAAATCAAAGTCATTAGTAGAAACTATCCATATACTCTCCAAAAAGCCATAAAAAAATCGGTGGCTAAACTAAAACGATCACGAATTGCCACAAAAAGGCCACAAACTTAAGATATTTTTGAAAATCAGCGGCTACATAGCCACCGTTTTGCCATTAAAATATTTGTGGCTAACATAGCTACTAAATAAACAGTAGCAAATCTGTGACATTGTTGTCACGGTTTACCCACAGAAATTGGATGACATTTTGTTTTTTATTCTGAAATCGTATCTACATTTTTTCACAAAAGTAATTAATCGCTATGTATGGATATTATAAAATTTTATCGTTGCACACCTAATCTATATTTAGACGGTTAAAATATCACGATGTAGCCACTGTTTGGCCATAGTAATTTAGTGGCTAATATTAAAACATACTAATCAAAAAAATTTGACCATCTGTCAGAGGTCCATTTTTATTAGTTTGGCATTTTGTTTAAATTTATAATTATATTTAGAAACATATTTTCTAAGGTGTTGTTTCCCTAATGATACACTTAACGGTTTTGTGGTCTATATTTTGTAATTGACCCCTTTCAACAATTAGCAAAAAAATCAAAATTCTCCTAAGGTTTTCTTGCAGCCGATTAACTTGCAAGGTGTTGTTTCCTTCAGTTTGTTAGGTCAAAATCTCAAATAAACTTCAAAGGTTGAAAAAAATATGAGATGACCTCTTCTAATCTAAATGACCTTCTATACATGTACTTCTGGTTTTAATATTAATGAATTCTGATTTTATTTGAAATAAATAAAAAAATAAAAAAACTACAGTTGATAAACCAATTTATTTTTTCTCTCCTCAAATTATTTTCAAGACAAATCAAAATCTAATTTCAATTTTTCTGTTTGTTTTGTAACAACAACCCACAAAATATAGATTTTATTGTTCCTCTTTCTCTCTCTTTCTCAAAAATCTTCTCTCTATATGTTCAAGAGGATTCCAATTTGTGGTTTTGGGTTTTTGATGATGATATCAATATGGGATTTTAATAGGTTTTGTTAGAATTATTGTATACCCAAAAGTTTATGTAGATAGTAAACTTGTTTTCAAAGTCTTATAGGATGTTATATATATAATCTATATATTGTATAGGATGAATCATGAAATCACAGTAGAAAAAATAAGACAGAACTGATATAACTTGAAAACATGTAAAATTGGTTTTAGTAGTACAACTGGTTCAATTGATATAATTTTACAGTGATTGTTTCTGATATTTGAGATGGTGAGAATTATCTTTGTTATGAAATGACTTACATGGATAAGTATAATATGTATGTCAATATTGGCATTACACTTTTTATACAAGCAGATCATATTGTAATTGTTGAAAGGAAAGTTGGTATGAATCATTGAAATGCACAACTTATCTACTGCCTTCAGTTTTTTTCGTTGATTCCGACATTTGGCATCGCCTGTAACGCCCCCGATCCTCCTAGACCGGAAAACGCTACAATGGCACGATCTCCGTCCATCCGAACTTTCGAAAAATATTCCGAAAGTCTGAGCGAACGATAATCGTACCCGAAGTAACTTGAAGTATCATCCCACTGATCCGCGTCCGAGGTTCCTTAACACGGTATGGGACTCATCGTTGGCTTGTCCGGCCGGGGCTTAACATGCTTACTTAACTAAACTAAGAAAACATGCATATGATTGAAGCCCTTTCACAAAAGGACATCTTTTATAAACATATCGATCCAAAAACCGTTTACAAGGATTTCAAACTATATCCTTACCCGTTTTATAAAACCTTCCAAAATACTTCACAAACGATAAGTATACTAAAACATATGCTTTTACAAAAGAGCGGACTACAAATTCACACTGGTCATTTGTCATGTCTTCCCTCCACACTTTCCCTTGCCTGCAATAGTGAGTTCGGGTCAGCAACGAATTTGCTGAGTGAGTTGGAAATCACTAGCTACCCCAAACCCGCAACAAGTAAACATATCATAACATCACAATCACACTCCAGTATGGATCACACATCAATAAAACTAAACATGAATTCATGAAACTAAGCAATCAAAGACTAAGTGTATGGTTCTACACAAGCACTGCACCATCTATAACTACCCGGTGCATAAGGATCATGCTATCGCACAAGCATGAAGTTGTGCACTAGATAATATCTAACTAGTGCATACATATCATGCCATCACATAAGCATGAAACCATGCACTACATAACATCTAACTAGTGCATACGTATCATGCCATCACACAAGCATGAAACCATGCACTACATAACATCTACCCAGTGCGCATGCATCAGCTATCACACAAGCATGATGCCATGACTAGCTCACTTCCCCTTTTCGTACCAAAGATCCTTAGCCACATAGGCTACAAGGATCAACAGTTGTACTACTAAGTAAACTGACGCGGGGTGCCCCTTGCAAGTATGCCAAGATTGGTGGCAAGCCAACCCTCGCATGCATAAACGCGTAGCAAGACGTACAGATGGGAGCTAACCATCCTCGCATGCTTTTATTGGGAATAGCTTAGTCACAAACTAATACCTAGCCCATAACATGTGTGGGTGCTGGCAGTGTGTCACCAGCACCCACACATGTGTGACACCCAGCTGGTGACTCAGCGCAAGCTGGTGGCTGTGTGTCACGAGCACACATGCATGCGTGACACTCAGCTGGTGAGTCACCAAGCATGACGAGGACCAAGCACGACATGGACCAAGAACGACGTGGAATCAAGCTCGACGGGAAAAAAGCTTGACGGGAAACAAGCACGACGTGGATCAAGCACGACAGGAGACAAGCTTAACGGGAAACAAGCACGACCTGGATCAAGCCCGACAGAAAACAAGCACGACGTGGATCAAGCTTGACGGGAAACAAGCATGACGGGAACTAAGCATGATGGGAAATATGATGTTTGTTGGTGATCATTACAAATTCTTGTTTGGATGAATTTAGGTGAATAAATATCATTTTGATTTTGATTTTATATGAAATATATTTGAATTCATTTGAAGTTGTGGGTGAAAATATACATTGATTTAACTGAAGATATATCTATCTAAATCAGAAAAAAACTGACGCAGCGAAAAACACTTATCCAACTGTGGCTTCATCCCATAACCGAACCTTAATCTTACCAATCTAAACACCTAATTTTTATTTTTTAGCTTCATATATCATATATCTTATAAAAATAAAAGAAGGTATCACAATAATCACCTAATTCATTTAAAAACAAATACTTACAAAATTTTTATAATTTCCAATTTAAGTTTTTTTTCCGGCAAATATATCATATTTGTAACATTTTTATGATCACATTTTGATCACAAAAATTGCAATTTATAATTATTCTCAAGAAACTATTTTCAACATACAAAAATGATAATATCTTTGATTAATACGGCATAAGTATTAAAAATATTGAATTTAATTCTAACAAAACTACAGCTGAAGGATGTCATCAAAAAAATCATACATTAGAGATTCACCCATTGTGTTCAAATTAGAAAATCTAATCATACAAAATAGAACAATTTATATCATTAAATTTAATTTTCATGAAAATTCATTTATAAAAGTTTTTATATACGTTACAAGTCATTAGAAATTTTTATCCACCATAAAATCGGTATATGTTTAAAATTAGTATATATTGTGCAAATATTAACATAACATATTAGATTCTGGAAGAAAAGAAAAGACATTTTAATAGAAAGAAATAATTTTTATGTAATTGTATCCTCTAAGTTAATTGTCTGAAATTAATATTACTAATTAATGTAAAGTTGTTTTGTGTTTAGACACAAAGAACAAAATTTATAAACGTCATAACATTTAATATATAAAGTTTCATAAAATTTTATATGCATTTATAACATTTTGTGTTGTATTACTGGATTTTCAATGTTTTCTAAGTTATATTATAAATACAACAGCCTATCAACAACCAAATATCTACACATCAATGATGATGGTTGCATAAAATATGAGTTTTAGTAGACTCTCCAGAGCAAATTAAACCTCGCATAATCTTATTTTAAGATTATTTCATATGAGTCTTACATTAATACTAATTCCTACCAAAGTTTTATTTTAGCAATATTTTCTTCAAAAGTCTTACAAACTTTTCGCTTTGCTTTGGAAAGAAGCAGGCCAAACTCATGATTAATCTATCTTTGCATTTTTTAAATATTTAATCAGTATCTATTCATTTATATTGTCATATCAGTAACTACAACCGTAAATTATTATAAATAAGAATAATTTAAAGAGTGGATCATTTGGAAACACATGAAATATATAGTGAAAAATTATGTCTAGTATGTATAAAGAAAATGTTATCTCCTCGTTTTCTATTTTTTATCTTGTTTTATAGCTAGAAATCTTGTTAGCTGATTTATTTCACTACGTCTAATTCGGTATTTACGTCGGTGAGTTATGTTGTTACAAGGAAAAATGTTTTATTACTCTTGATGAATAAGTCAATCAGCACATTTTAGGAATGACAGCTTGTCTGATCGCGTCATTCACAACAATCCGAGCTCGCATCTCCAATTTGTATTGTAAATTTCCACTTCGGTAATTTTCTTTTTACTTCATATTGGTACCATGTATCAATACTGAGTTGCGATTTACATATATATGTATAATTTATATATTTTTTAATTTCTAAGTTACAGTTTTTTTTTTGTTTCTGGCTACTGTTCTCAAGATTACAAGGCAAAATTTGATAACTGAAGTTTAATCAAAGGTTACATGAAAGCATTGATTGAGAGGTGCATGAACCCAAATAGGCAGGATATGAAGCCCATGCTTTACATGCTCCCATCGAGGATGCTTTAATAGAGGTGTTGATTTGAACGATAGAATGATTGAAGTGATTAAATCACTCATATTCTCAACAAACGTGGAATTTGATGGGATGGTGAAGAAATGACGATCCTTATGGATTGAACGAAACGGAGTTTTTAGATTAATCTATCTTTGGGTTTTTGGGTCTTTTTGGCTTCATTGCTTGTTTTTCCCCTTTTTGCGCCAACAACCTCAAATTAAAAGAACATTCATGGTTTTGAACAATTTCTTACTCGATGTGGTGCTTTGCTGTTGTAATGTATACCAAAAATACTTCTTAGGTTTCTGAATTAGCTTAAATTCTTATTTAGGTTAATCCACCAGCAGTCACATTAGAATCTATACTTATAAAGCTCAGCCAAAATGGTCAAACACTAATTCGATCGTTTGATGAGTCTCGCCTATAAAGAATTTGAACACAATGAAAGACTTTTTGTAAAAGAGGCCAGTTTCATGGTACCAAAACGGAAACTTAAAAACCAAAATTGCTGTCTCAATCAAAGCAATAGGTAGATAAGACCAAACTCTTGACAAGGAAACAAGTTCTGCCTTTTATTCATTGTTTTAATTTTTTAATTTACAATGGAGTCTCAACTCCAACAAACTTGGAAGCACAAAGCAGAAAAAGGAAATGTGGGTGTGCCTTAAAAGATAGGAACATAAATCCACTGTATTATTAGCAAAATCGTAAATAAAAGGGAAAATGAGACTTAGTCAAATGACTTAGTCTTGCTGGTGCTCTGTGGTAGGTCGTCCTATGCGTCTAGACCTTTCTTGCTAACGGATGCTTCTTCAATTTCATCTTCTTCCCCTTTTACATCTCCATCTCTTTCTACATCCACACCTCTTAGAACTTTGATACCTCCTTCGCGGATATGTCTTGCAACAATGGAGGAATAATATTTTGGTTTTCCATCTGGCTGATAGATCCCTAGAAATGGACCATCGCAAGTTATATGCATTTCACGTTCCAATATGCTTATACGAATATCTTTATTAGGATATTCCATACGGACAGCGCAATCTGCAACGCCATTGTGCTTCCCACGAGGATCATTAAGCTTGATATTGGGCTGGACATACTTCAGCAGATATGCTTGATCCTCCTCTACATTCGCTATAAGAATCTTTGTGTACCCATCAGTTGTAAGAGAACAATTGATAGGCTGAGACTCATCATTGTCAATATCGAACGACTTAACACCAATGTCTACATGTACACTGTTACCAGAAACATTGTACACAGTCGCTAGACGTGGAGCCATCTGTAGTATAGAAATATTTCAAATATATGTTTTGTCAAGATCTTTTAAATGTTTTGTGTGAGAAATAATGAAGGAAACCTTCTTCTTATATAGATTTTTCATCTTTATCTAAGGTCTCAAAATTTAAAACGAATGGCGTGTGAAATGCAACTCAACAACCAAAACTAAGTGTGTCATTAAAATAGAATCCTTACGTATAGGAATGATGTAACACATCATAACATCATCAATATATATATTATATTAATATTACTTTCCATGTATCATAGATCTTATAAGTATAAAAATAAGTCACCACAACAGTCACTAGATTCATTTCCAAAAATATGCTTATGAAATTATTTATACTTTCTAATTAAAGAGTATTCTGGAAGAAATATCTCATTTGTATCACTTTTATGATTTCATTTTTTCATTAAACAATAATTTTAAGATTATTCTCCATAAACCATTTCCAACTTACAAAAATGATAATATCAATGATTAATATGGCATAAAGTATTTAAAATTACTGAAGTTAAATCTAACAAAACAGCAGCTGAAGGATGTTACAAACTAATCACACATTAGAGATTCACCAATTGTGTTAAAATTATAAATCAATTATTTTGTTCATATAATTGTACAAAAATGAAACAAATTATATTATTCAATCAAATATATATTTAAAAATTACAATTAAAAGGTTCTGTATACATTAAAAATATTCAGGTTTTTATAAACAAGTTTAGTAAACATAATAACATGGTAATATAAAGTTTCATAAAAATTTATACGAAATCATAACACATTGTGATGTTTTATTAGTTTTTATGGTTTATATATTCTATTATAAATTTACCAGCCTACCAACCAACAAATATCAGTAGAAAATTTGAAGAAATACCTGCACATGGATGATGATTGTTGGATAACAAATGAGTTTAATAGTAGCAATATAACAAAATTATTTTATTTAGTCAAATATCACAAAATTCATTTTAAAAAAGACCTGACTTTCAAGAGCAACTTAAAACCTCCCACAGTTTTATTTTATAGTTATTATGAAATTCTTATTTTATAACTACTTTCTACTAAAGTCTTATTTTAGCAATACTTCCTTCAAAAGTCTGTAAGACTTTTCATTTTCATTCAGAAAGAGACACTAAAAATGTATTGTAGAATTATATATAGTATGTGTAAAGAAAATATTATGTCCTTGTTTTATATCATTCCTCTATATCATAACTCAAAATCTTGTTAATTATTTCCATTTTCTCCATTTAATTTGATATTTACTTTGGTAAATTTGGCTGTTACAAATCAAAGCCAATAGTAGAAACTATCCGTATATCCACCAAAAAGCCACAAAAAATAGGTGGCTAAACCAAAACTATCACGAATTTCCACAAAAAAGCCACAAACTTAAGATATTTTGGAAATCAGCGGCTACATAGCCACCTTTTTGCCATTAAAATATTTGTGGCTAAGATAGCTACTAAATAAAGTGGCAAATCTTTGACATTGTTGTCACGGTTTACCCACAGAAATTGGATGACTTTTTTTTTCTTATTCAAAAATCGTATCTTGATTTTTTTCACAGAAGTAATTAATCGCCATGTGTGGATATTATAAAAATTTTATCGTTGCATACCTAATCTATAATTAGACGGTTAAAATATCTCAATGTAGCCACTGTTTGGCCATGGTAATTTAGTGGCTAATAATTAAACATACTAATCAAAAAAATTTGACCATCTGTCAAAGGTCCAATTTTTTTTATTTTGGCACCTTATGTAAATTTATAATTACATTTAGAAACAGATTTTGAAACGTGTTGTTTGCCTAATGATACACTTAAGGGTTTTGTGGTCTATATTTTGTAATCGACCCCTTTCACGAATTAGCAAAAAAATCAAAATTCTTCTAATGTTTTCTTGCACCCGATTAACTTGCAAGATGTTGTTTCCTTCAGTTTGTTAGGTCAAAATCTCAAATAAACTTCAAAGGTTGAAAAAATATGAGATGACCTCTTCCAATCTAAATGACATTTTATACATGTACGTCTGGTTTTAATATTAATGAATTCTGATTTTAATTAAAATAAATAAAAAATAAAAAACCACAATTGATAAACCAATTTCTTTTTTCTCTCCTCAAATTATCTTCCAAGACAAATCAAAATCTAATTTCAATTCTTTTTTTAACAACAACCCCACAAAATATAGATTTAATTGTTCCTTTTTCTCTCTCTTTCTCAAAAATCTTCTCTCTATATGTTCAAGAGGATTCCAATTTGTGGTTTTGGGTTTTTTTATGATGATATCAATATGGGATTTTAATAGGTTTTGTTGGAATTATTGTATACCCAAAAGTTTATGTAGATAGTAAACTTGTTTTCAAAGTCTTATAGGATGTTATATATATAATCTATATATTGTATAGGATGAATCATGAAATCACAGTAGAAAAAATAAGGCAGAACTGATATAACTTGAAATCATGTAAAATTGGTTTCAGTAGTACAACTGGTTCAATTGATACAATTTTACAGTGATTGTTTCCGATATTTGAGATTGTGAGAATAATCTTTGTTATGAAATGACTTACATGGATAAGTATAATATGTATGTCAATGTTGGCATTACACTTTTTATATAAGCAGATCATATTGTAATTGTTGAAAGGAAAGTTGGTATGAATCATTGAAATGCACAACTTATCCACTGCCTTCAGTTTTTTTCGTTGATCTCAACGCTTGGCATTGCATGTAACGCCCCCGATCCTCTTAGACCGGAAAACGCTACAATGGCACGATTCCCGTCCATTCGAACTTTCGAAAGATATTCCGAAAGTCTGAGCGAACGATAATCGTACCCGAAGTAACATGAAGTATCACCCTACTGATCCGCGTCCGAGGTTCCTTGACCCGGGATGGGACTCATCGTTGGCTTGCCCGGCCGGGGCTTAACATGCTTACTTAACTAAACTAAGAAAACATGCATATGATCAAAGCCCTTTCACAAAAGGACCTCTTTAATAAACATATCGATCCAAAAACCGTTTACAAGGATTTCAAATTATATCCTTACCCATTTTATAAAACATTCCAAAATACTTCATAAACAATAAGTATACTAAAACATACGCTTTTACAAAAGGGCGGACTACAAATTCACACTGGTCATGTGTCATGTCTTCCCTCCACACTTGCCCTTGCCTGCAAGAGTGAGTTCGGGTCAGCAACGAATTTGCTGAGTGAGTTGGAAATCACTAGCTATCCCAAACCCGCAACAAGTAAACATATCATAACATCACAATCACACTCAAGTATGGATCACACTTCAATAAAACCAAACATGCATTCATGAAACAATAAGCAATCAAAGACTAAGTGTATGCTTCTACACAAGCACTGGACCATCTATAACTACCCGGTGCATAAGGATCATGCTATCGCACAAGCATGAAGTTATGCACTAGATAACATCTAACTAGTGCATACATATCATGCCATCACATAAGCATGAAACCATGCACTACATAACATCTAAATAGTTTATACGTATCATGCCATCACACAAGCATCAAACCTTGCACTAAATAACATCTACCCAGTGCGCACGCATCAGCTATCACACAAGCATGATGACGTGACTAGCTCACTTCCCCTTTTCGTACCGAAGATCCTTAGCCACATAGGCTACAAGGATCAACAGCTGTACTACTAAGTAAACTGATGCGGGGTGCCCCTTGAAAGTACGCCCAGGTTGGTGGCAAGCCAACCCTCGCATGCATAAACACGTAGCAAGACGTACATATGGGAGCTAACCATCCTCGCATGCTTTTACCGGAAATAGCTCAGTCACAAACCAATATCTAGCCCATAACATTAATCCGCATATAATCCATATGCATCTCAAGCACTAATACTCAGTACTAGCTCATTATTGAGCATAAAGCAAACATACTACCAAACCAGATAGTTCATCACAAGAATCACACAATCACAAGCAAGTCTGAACATTAATCACACATAATGATCATCGACTATGCACCAATCATATCCTAGGTTTAATATGTAGTTTAATCAATCATATAACCTATCCAAACTCAAGCAACGTTCTTTCTTTAACGATAAAGAAATCAACTTACGATCATGCTAGAAAACTTAAATAACGCTACCATGCACAAAACCCGATCCTAAACCGAACTCAGAATCAACGTTTCCTACCTACTAAATAAAGAACCAACTCACGGTTTAGTGGGTATTTCCCACAGATGGTCGACGGTTACTCGAGTCGGTCATGGGTGCTCACGGCGTACAACGGGCTTAGCTCGTTGTAACCATGGTCATGCGGAACTAGCCTCTAAATCTCTTAAACGAAAATTTTCTAAGTGTGGAAAATTTTCTAAAACTTCTCTGTGAACAAACTTAGGCTATTTGTAGGATGGAAGCAGGCTAGCACACAGGCTGCTTCATGGCGCGTCCACAGCAACTTAGGTGTGAAACAGATGGCTGTGTGTCACGAGCACACATGCATGCGTGACACTCAGCTGGTGAGTCACCAAGCATGACGAGGACCAAGCACGACATAGACCAAGCACGACATGGACCAAGCACGATGTGGAATCAAGCTCGACGGGAAAAAAGCTTGACGGGAAACAAGCACGACATGGATCAAGCACGACGGGAGACAAGCTTGATGTGAAACAAGCATGACGTGGATCAAGCACGACGGGAAACAAGCTTGACGGGAAACAAGCACGACGTGTTTCAAGCTTAACGAGAAACAAGCATGACGGGAACTAAGCATGACGGGAATCAAGCTTGACAGGAAACAAGCATGACGGGAATCAAAGTAGGTGAGTCACTCGACCACACACTGCCCGCACTGCCTCGGGTCTCGACCACGGGTCGTCTTTCTCGACCATTGCATTCTCGCTCGACCACAAGACTGTCCGCTCGACCGTAACTGATGCGGACGGTCCATAAACATACTGACCAACGGACAGACAGACAATCAGATATCCGGTCTAAGTTCGGCCTAAGGTGCGGGTCATTACATCGCCTATTGGGAATTTCTAGCAATCAAGTTCAAGATCTTTTAATTTAGAAACCTGCTGAAACCTTCCAGTCAGACTCCTAATTCCAAAACCCTCACCACTGAATACCCAAGAGCCTGGTGTAGTATTACAAGAATCCCAAAAATGACATTAATATTGTTTCTTACTTTAGTTGTACACAATAATTACAAGGCTTTCAACCTTAACCTTCAATATCATTTACAGTCATGTTAGAACAGAAATTTAATCATATTTTTAATTACAACATGACATTGTAATTTATAGCTAGTAAACCCTAGAAAGCTCCTCCTAGTAAAATATATAAATGGTACACATTAGTTTATTTTAATGTTAGTTGACGAAGAAAATAAAATAAGTTAAAAAATATGAAATATTACCTTTCATTTCATCTCATCTCGTTAAGGGCAGCTCAAAAAATAAATTATTTTATAAAAAAACAGATTATGCTTGTTACTTCAATATATTTTAAATATTTTTAAAAATATTTGAGATTAAGTATTTTCATGATATCAATGTTATATAGACTCTAAAATGTATTGACACTAAAAGAAACTGGTTATAAATTTCAACTTTTTAATATCTACAGTATGAAAGTTCAATAAAGCAAACTTATTTTAACCAAATCGTGCTACAGGTTTCAAGTGTTAAATTATATTTGAAAATACGAAATCAGTAATTAAATAATACTATTTTAGAATCAGTATTAATTTTTATAATATATTGATATATTAAGAATTTTATTTTCAGATAATTTTTATATAGTTTAAAGGTATTAACATATAAAATCATCAAAGTATGAAAGAGAAGATCAAATCATCGTCTAGCATGATCACAAGTTAACGACATCGAACAAGTATAAAAAATCCTAAAATAGATGGACTTCTCCAATTCCACCGCACATAGACATAAGAAAATATGCTGTTTATTGGTGATTATTAAAAATTCTTGTTTGGATGAATTTAGGTGTATAAATACCTTTCTGAGTTTGATTTTGTATGAAATAGATTTGAATTTATTTGAAGTCATAGGTGAAAAGATATATCGATTTGAAGATATGTCTATCGAATTAGTTTTTTTGTCAACTTATTATAGTGGTTTTAATACCCCTTTAAACATTAAGGGATGCTGGATTCAAACACAGACATGTGTCATGAATTTCAGAAATAATCACCATTGCGCCACATGATTCTGACATATCAATCTAATTCATAAATAAAAAGTGACGCAGGAAAAAGCACTCATCCAACCGAGGCTTCATCTTTTAACTGAAACTTAATCTTACCGAACTAAACACCTGTTTTTATTTTTAGCTTCTTATATCATAGATCTTATTAAAATAAAAAAAAGTCACCACAATAATAGCTAAATACATTCCAGTTCAAAAGTTTTCCGGGAAATACATCACATTTGTATCACTGTCATGATCCCACTTTTTATCATTAAAATAGCAATTTTAAAATAGTTCTCCAGAAACTGTTTTGAACACACAAAAATGATAATATCGGTGATAAATACGGTATTAAATATTTAAAATTATTGAATTTAATTCAAACAAAAAAAACTGAAGGTTGTCATAAAAAACAATTGAACAATTATATCGTTGATCTGAATTTCCAATGATAACAGTAATTAATATTTTTTTACAAATGTTATAAAGTTTAGAAACTGAATATAATGGTACAGTCCTGGAATGGTTGTCTTTCTTAGAACCACTTGAAGGAATGAAGGGGGAAATAGATGATGAAGATGGCGATTGACTTCTCTTTAGAGTTATGGTATGCTCAAAAGATGTGGTGCCACTCCTAATGCACAGGTTCACCCCATTTTTAGCCTAGGATGGATGACAGAAGATCACTCTTCCCTTGTGATATAGAACAGTTCACCAATATGAACAAAGAGACAAGAGTCTCCAAAGGATCTAGTTAGCATCAAAAATGAGATTTTATAAAATATTGAAGGTTAATCTTATAAAAACGTGGCTGGATTGTATGATTTAAAAATACAATGGATATACTTGTTACTAATGAAATCTGCCATCTACTCTTCATTAGATCATGTCTTCACTCCGATAGTATATGTCTAAAATTGAAAAAACTAAAGCTATAAAACACTAATCCTAAACCAAAATGATTTAGTTAATCTTTAATTTAATTCAAATCGATTTAATTTAAGTAAATCGGTTAAAGAAGCCTTGACATATTCCTAATAGTTTTGAAAGCCAAAATACTAATCCTAGTTGGTTTATAAGTCACCAAGTATAATAGACGGACTTCTCCAATTCCACTTAGACATCTGAAATATGATGTTTGTTGGTGATCATTACAAATTCTTGTTTGGATGAATTTAGGTGAATAAATATCATTTTGATTTTGATTTTATATGAAATATATTTGAATTCATTTGAAGTTGTGGGTGAAAATATACATTGATTTAACTGAAGATATATCTATCTAAATCAGAAAAAAAACTGACGCAGGGAAAAACACTTATCCAATCGTGGCTTCATTCCATAACCAAACCTTAATCTTACCATTCTAAACACCTAATTTTTATTTTTTAGCTTCATATATCATATCTCTTTTAAAAATAAAAGAAGGTATCACAATAATCACCTAATTCATTTAAAAACAAATACTTACAAAATTTTTATAATTTCCAATTTAAGTTTTTTTTCCGGAAAATATATCATATTTGTAACATTTTTATGATCACATTTTGATCACAAAAAATTGCAATTTATAATTATTCTCAAGAAACTATTTTGAACATACAAAAATGATAATATCTGTGATTAATACGCCATAAGTATTAAAAATATTGAATTTAATTCTAACAAAACTACAGCTGAAGGATGTCATCAAAAAAAATCATACATTAGAGATTCACCCATTGTGTTCAAATTAGAAAATCTAATCATACAAAATAGAATAATTTATATCATTAAATTTAATTTTCATGAAAATTCACTTATAAAAGTTTTTATATACGTTACAAGTCATTAGAAATTTTTATCCACCATAAAATCGGTATATGTTTAAAATTAGTATATATTGTGCAAATATTAACATAACATATTAGATTCTGGAAGAAAAGAAAAGACATTTTAATAGAAAGAAATACTTTTTATGTAATTGTATCCTCTAAGTTAATTGTCTGAAATTAATATTACTAATTAATGTAAAGTAGTTGTTGTGTTTAGACACAAAGAACAAAATTTATAAACGTCATAACATTTAATATACAAAGTTTCATAAAATTTTATACGCATTTATAACATTTTTTGTTGTATTACTGGATTTTCAATGTTTTCTAAGTTATATTATAAATACAGCAGCCTATCAACAACCAAATATCTACACATCAATGATGATGGTTGCATAAAATATGAGTTTTAGTAGACTCTCCAGAGCAAATTAAACCTCCCATAATCTTATTTTAAGATTATTTCATATGAGTCTTATATTAATACTAGTTCCTATCAAAGTTTTATTTTAGCAATACTTTCTTCAAAATTCTTACAAACTTTTTGCTTTGTTTTGAAAAGAGGCAGGCCAATCTCATGATTAATCTATCTTTGCATTTTTTAAATATTTAATCAGCGTATCTATTCATTTATATTGTCATATCAGTAACTACACCGTAAATTGTTATAAATAAGAATAATTTAAAGAGTGGATCATTTGGAAACACAGGAAATATATAGTGAAAAATTATGTCTAGTATGTGTAAAGAAAATGTTATCTTTTCTATTTTTTATCTTGTTTTATAGCTAGAAATCTTGTTAGCTGATTTATTTCACTACGTCTAATTCGGTATTTACGTCGGTGATTTATGTTGTTACAAGGAAAAATGTTTTATTACTCTTGATGAATAAGTCAATCAGCACATTTTAGGAATGACAGCTTGTCTGATCGCGTCATTCACAACAATCCGAGCTCGCATCTCCGATTTGTATTGTAAATTTCCACTTCGGTAATTTTCTTTTTACTTCATATTGGTACCATGTATCAATACTGAGTTGCGATTTACATATATATATATAATTTATATATTTTTTAATTTCTAAGTTACAGTTTTTTTTTTGTTTCTGGCTACTGTTCTCAAGATTACAAGGCAAAATTTGATAACTGAAGTTTAATCAAAGGTTACATGAAAGCATTGATTGAGAGGTGCATGAACCCAAATAGGCAGGATATGAAGCCCATGCTTTACATGCTCCCATCGAGGATGCTTTAATAGAGGTGTTGATTTGAACGATAGAATGATTGAAGTGATTAAATCACTCATATTCTCAACAAACGTGGAATTTGATGGGATGGTGAAGAAATGACGATCCTTCATGGATTGAACGAAACGGAGTTTTTAGATTAATCTATCTTTGGGTTTTTGGGTCTTTTTGGCTTCATTGCTTGTTTTTCCCCTTTTTGCGCCAACAACCTCAAATTAAAAGAACATTCATGGTTTTGAACAATTTCTTACTCGATGTGGTGCTTTGCTGTTGTAATGTATACCAAAAACACTTCTTGGGTTTCTGAATTAGCTTAAATTCTTATTTAGGTTAATCCACCAGCAGTCACATTAGAATCTATACTTATAAAGCTCAGCCAAAATGGTTAAACACTAATTCGATCGTTTGATGAGTCTCGCCTATAAAGAATTTGAACACAATGAAAGACTTTTTGTAAAAGAGGCCAGTTTCATGGAACCAAAACGGAAACTTCAAAACCAAAATTGCTGTCTCAATCAAAGCAATAGGTAGATAAGACCAAACTCTTGACAAGGAAACAAGTTTTGCCTTTTATTCATTGTTTTAATTTTTTAATTTACAATGGAGTCTCAACTCCAACAAACTTGGAAGCACAAAGCAGAAAAAGGAAAATTAAAAGGGAAAATGAGACTTAGTCAAATGACTTAGTCTTGCTAGTGCTCCGTGTTAGGTCGTCTTATGCATCTGGGCCTTTCTTGCTCGCGGATGCTTCTCCAATTGCATCTTCTCTTCCTTTTACATCTCCATCTGCTTCAACCTTCTTAAGTCCGGAAACTTTGATACCACCAAGGGGGTTATGTCTTGCAACAATTGTTGAATAATAATTTGGATTTCCATCTGGCTGATAGATCCCTAGAAATGGACCGTCGCAAGATATATGCATTTCATGTGGGAATATGCCTATACTGATATCTTTATTTGAATATAGCATATGGACTGCGCAATCTGCAACGCCATTATGCTTCCCACGAGGATCATTAAGCTTGATATTGGGGTGGACATACTTCAGTAGATATCCACATTTGCTATAAGAATCTTCGAGTACGCATCAGTAGTGAGGGAACAATTGATAGCCTGAGACTCATCATTGTCTATATCGAACGACTTAACACCAATCTCTACGTGTACACTGTAACCAGAAACATTATACACAGTCGCTACATTTGGAGCCATCTGTAGATAGAAAAGATTTCAAATATATGTTTTGTCAAGATCTTTTAAATGTTTTGTGTGAGAGATAATGAAGGAAACCTTCTTCTTATATCGATTCCTCATTTTTATCTAACGTCTCAAAATTTTGAATGATTGGCGTGTAAAACACATATCAACAACAAAAATTAAGTGTCATTATAATAGAATACTTTCGTATAGGAATGATGTAACACATCATTGCATCATCAATATATATTATATTAATATTACTTCCCATGTGAAATCTTCCAAACAACCTATCGTTTCGGTCTATAAAGAGGCAAGGTATCAATTTTATACGCACTTATAACATCTTGTGTTGTTTTATTGGTTTTTAATAATTTTTTCTATCAACCAACAATTAATTTTAATAGTAGCAATATGAAAAAAATTAATCCTTCAGTCAAATATCACAAAATTCTTTTTATAGCAAATTAAAACCTCCCAAAGTCCTATTTTAAACATTATTTCATACGAAAGTTTTATATTAACTTTACTTCCTACCGAAGTCTTATTCTAGAAATATATCTTTCAAAAGTCGTACAAACTTTGGGCTTTTGCTTCAGAGAGAGGAAGGCCAACCTCATAATAGATTATTAATCTGTCTTTACAAATGTAATTGCTTAAGCAGTGTATCTAATTATTTATATTGTTTTATTGGAATGAAAATTAATAAGTAAGAATAATATAAAGGTTGTATCGATTAATAACACAAAAATAATTTAATGAAAAGTTATGTCTAATATGTGTGTAGAAAATTCTATGTCATCGTTTTCTTTTCATCCTCTTGTTTTACTATTCAAAATTTTTTGTATTGTTTTCATTTAATCTATATAATTTGATATTTAATTCGGTGAATAATATTTTTATAAGTCAATATATTATATTATTCTTATGAATAAGTCACAGCTCATGTCAGGAATGACAACTTGACCGCATCATTTACTACATATGAATCTCAGTGCGATGCTCGCCTTTGCTTTGTGCCACATCTGTAATTCTCCCTTTACTTTATTTCAGTATCTCAGATCATGACTTTTAAACTAAATTATTGGGTTTGGATTTGCACATATATATATATATATATATATATTTTTAATTTATATATTGTCTAGTTTCTAACAAAAATCATAAAAATTAAGTGAGAGCAAGGTGAAAAAGCTGATTAAATTTTGAGATGTAAGATGACCGTTGTGATTGTTTTTTGGTCGTTGATTTTTGGTTCTCATTTTCGGTATACATTGTTTGTAATCTGTTTTGATCATCACCTAAGTTCCTTTTGGATTGCTTCTCCATGGGATTTGATTTGAGTATGTAACGGTAAACCGTGACATATATGATATAATGTGTTTTAATTTATGGAAATTGGATTGGAAGTTCAATTTTTTGGGAAAATTTTTGTAGTGTATGGAGAATAAATCTGGGATTTGATTCAATCTCATAGCAGTCTAGAGATGAAAGTAAGGATCTTGCTCTTTGGGTTTTTGGATCTATTTGTTTTCATTGCTCGATTTCCCATTTTTATGCCAAAACCCCATACTTTATCCAATAATGTCTTTTACCTTACAATGATTAAAAAAAAGAAGACTTGGTAAATACAAAAGAAAATTGCATGAAAACACGAGAAAGAATGAACTAAAAACATAACACATCACTTGTACTTTGCGTTGGCCTTACTATGTATCTGAGCGTTTCATCCTCGCAGATTCTTCTTCAAATTATCTCTCTCTCTTTTACATTTGAAATCTTAGTACTCTGTCCGTAGACATTCCTTCTAAGCTATGAGACATTAAACACCATATAGAATTAAAACCGTCTTTCTCAGGTAACAAGAATTAAACACAACACTGTTTGCTATAATTATCTTATTTCTTAAATCAAAGTTTTTGCTATTGCATGGGAAAGAGGGAAGGCCAACCTCATGAAAGATTATTAATAGATCTTTACATATTTAATTGCTTAATCATATTTATATTGTTTTATTAGAAACTACAAATACAAAATTAATAAGAATAATATAATCATTGGATCATTTGAGATGAAAAGTTATGTCTACTATGTACAAAGAAAATTCCACATCGTCATTTTATATGCTTCCCCTCAGTTTACTGTTCAAAATCTTGTTAATTGTTTTCATTTATTCCATGTAATTTGACATTTAATAAGGTGAATATATAGTTATAAGTCAAAATATTATATTACTCTTATGAATAAGTCAAATCAGGAATTACAGCTTATAACATTTTGTGCTGTTTTATTGGTTTTTTTATAATTTTGTTCTACCAACCAACAAATATATGCACATGGATGATGATGGTTACGTAACAAATGAGTTTTATAGTAGCATATGTCAAAATTCTATTCTTTAGTCAAATATCACAAAATTCTTTCTAATAAAGACCTGACTCTTCATAACAAATTAAAACCTCTCAAAGTCTTATTAAACGTTATTTCATATGATTTTTTTTATATTAACACTATTTCTTATCAAAGTCTTATTCTAGAATATATCTTTTAAAAGTCATACAAACTTGGGACTTTTGCTTCCGAAATAGGAAGGCTAACCTTATGATAGATTATTAATCTGTCTTTACATACTTAATTGTTTAATCAGCATATCTATTTATTTATATTGTTTTATTAGAAACTGCAACTACGAAAAACAATAAGTAGGAATAATATAACGATTGTATCATTTGAGAACACAAAAAAAATATAATGAAAATTCATGTCTAATATGTGTATATAAAATTATACTTCGTTGTTTTCTTTCTTTCTTCTTGTTTTACTATTCAAAACTTGTTTATTGTTTTCATTTGCTCTATATAATTTGATATTTAAATTGGTGAATTATATTTTTATATGTCAAAATATTTTCTTCTTCTATGAATAAGTCACAACTCACATCATGAATCACAACTTGTCTGGACGCGTAGGTTTGACCGCATAATTTACTACATATGAATCTGAGTGCGATGCTCGCCTTTGCTTTGTGTCACATAGGTAATTCTCCTTTTGCTTTATTTCAGTATCTCAGATCATGACTTATTAAACTAAATTACTAGGTTTGGATTTGCACATATATATAAATATATATATTTATTTACATATATAATTTATATATTTTCTAGTTTCTAACAAAAATCTAATAAATTAAGTGAGAGCAAGGAGAATAAGATGTATAAACTTTGAAATGGAAGATAACCGTTGTGATCGTTTTTTGGTCGTTGATTTTGGTTCTCATTTTTAATATACAGTGTTTGCAAACTGTTTTGATAATCACCTAAGATCATTTTAGATTTCTTTTCGATGGAATTTGATTTGAATATTCAATGATAAATCATGAGGTATATGATATCATGTGATTTAATTTATGGAGATCAGATTGGAAGATCGATTTTTTGGGAATTTTTTTTGTAGATTACAGGGATTAAATTTGGGATTGGATATATTTGGTTTCATTGCTCGATTTCCCATTTTTGTTCTAAAACCCCATACTTTAACTAATAATGTCTTTTACCTTAGAATGACTAAGAAAATAAAACTCGGAAATACAAATTTTTTTTAAAAAAAACACAAGTTAGAATGCCCTAAATTTGCGTTGGCCTTCCTATGTATCTGGGCCTTTCATCCTCACAGATTTTTCTTCAACTTATCTTCTCCCTCTTTTACATTTGAAATCTTAGTACTCTGTCAATCGACATTCATTTTTAGCAATGAGACATTTAAAACCGTATTGAATTAAAACCGTCTTTATCAGGTAACAAGAATTAAACACCACACTGTTTGCTATAATTGTCTTTTTTCTTAAATAAAAGTCTATGATATTGCATGGGTAATAGAGTTGCCTGAAATTTTCACCGAGTGCATCTCCATATATCAAAACTATTTATCATACGAATGATTTTATCCAAAAATTGAAATAAAAAGGTAAATTCCTTCTTCTTATTAGAGGTTAGTATTTAATTAAAAATTATTTTTTATTAATTAAAAATATGGAAGATTTTGCACATTTTTTATATAAAATATGACATATTTTCTTAATATTTTCAAAGAAAAGTAAGATGTAAGGAGAAAATAAGATTTGAAAATTGAAACATATCAAAATTTGAGAATGGCATCGTAAATTTTTTAACAAAATGTATATCAATCCAATTAAAAAACATTCATGGTTTTGATAAATTTCTGACTCTATATGGCGCTTTGCGGTTCTTGTGTATACCAAAAAAAACTTATTGTGTTTCTGAATTAGAATCTACACTCATAAATCTCAGCCCAAAGGTTTAAACACTAATTCGATCGTTTGATGAGTCTTCTCTATAGAGATTTTGAACACAAAGAAAGACTTTTTGTTAGAGAAGACAGTTTCATAGAACAAAAACCGAAACTCCAAACCACAATTGATGTCTCAATCAAAGCAATAAGAAGATAAGATTAAAATTTTGGCAAGGAAACAAGTTTTTGCCTTTATTCATTGTTTTATTTTTTAATTTACAATGGAGTCTCAACTCCTACAAACTTGGAAGCACAAAACAGAAAAAGCCTTAAAAGATAGGAACATAAATCCACTGTATTATTTGCAAAATCATAAATAAAAGGGAAAAGGAAACTTAGTGAAATGACTTAGTCTTGCTAGTGCTCTGTGTTAGGTCGTCCAATTTCATCTTTTCATCTTTTTACATCTCCATCTGCTTCAACCTTCTTAAGTCCGGAAACTTTGATACCACCAACGGGGTTATGTCATGCAACAATTGTTGAATAATAATAGATCCCTAGAAATGGACTGTCGCAAGATATATGCATTTCATGTTGGAATATGCCTATATTAGAATATAGCATACGGACCGCGCAATCTGCAACGCCATTATGCTTCCCACGAGGATCATTAAGCTTGATATTGGGGTGGACATACTTCAGTAGATATCCTTCATCCTCATCCACATTCGCTATAAGAATCTTAAGTACACATCAGTAGTTAGGGAACAATTGTTAGCCTGAGACTCATCATTTTCAGTATCGAACGACTTAACACCAATCTGTACGTGTACACTGTAACCAGAAACATTGTACACAGTCGTTCTGTAGTATAGAAAATATTTCAAATATATGTTTGGTCGAAATCTTTTAAATGTTGTGTGAGAAATAATGAAAGAAATCTTATATAGATTCCTCATTTTTATCTAACGTCTCATCTGAAAGATTGGCGTGTGAAACACAACTCAATAACCAAAATTAAGTGTTTCATTATAAGAGAATCCTTTCGTATTACATCATCAATATATATTATATTAATATTACTTCCCATGTGAAATCTTCCAAATAACCTATCGATTCTTTATAGAAAGGGAAGCTTGTTAAAATGAAGAAGAGAAGAAGTGATTTTAGACAAAGAAGAGAGTATGAAGTGTTAGAAAGAAGAAGTGAGTAAATACTCTAAACCAAAGGGAGAGTATGAAGTTGCTTCTAAACCTATAGCCAAACAAGGGCATTTGGTGTCTAATAGAGAGTGTTTGGACACAAGGATTGTAGACTCTCTATATAAGCACATTTACTCTTCATTTGTAAGCAAGTGAATATTATTCTCTCATTATAAATAAAAAAATCTTTTATTTCATTCTCTTGTATCTAAAAACTCTCTTTATTTTCTTGGTCAATGGTGAATCTAAATCTATCATTCTTTTATGGTATTAGAGTCAGGTTGCATCAAATCTGAATAAAATTCATCATTCATTCATTGATTTAAGAAAAAAATATCTTCTTCTCAATCTTCTTCTAGTTCAATTTCGACCGTCATTTTAAAACTCAAATTCTGGCCAAACCACGACTCCTTTTGATGATCTACTTTTTCTGGATTGTTAATCGGCGAATTCTAAAGCCACACCAATTAGAATTGCATCATTTGACCCAGGGAATCAAAAGTTTCAAATTTTCTTGCATAGGACCTCCGCAAACCTCCGTGTTTTCCAGGTCATTCCGTCGTCGAATCTTCATCAAATCACGATTTTTCAAATCATAAAATCAATCCCTTCGAGTCTAGTTTCTGTTTAAAGAATGCAGAACTCGATTCCCTTACGTTTGAAAGAAGTTCTTGAAGTTTTTCTGAAAGACATTAAAAATCGCCTCTCACAAGAATCTGGTAATAAAATTATTATCCTTTCTCAGTTTTCTTCAAATCTTTGAATCTGGAAAGTTAGATAAGTATCTTGTGAGAGTCTTCACGAAATTTGGTTTCAATCAGAAGGGTTTAAGTCTTCAAGATTGATTTTGTTGATTTCTTTGTCAAACTTTGAAATTCTGAAGAAGGAGGGAAAACTTGAACTTTTGGATTGATTTAGTAATAAAATTTGAAAATTGTATTTGTTGATCTTGGTTGTGAAGATAAGGACTGTTAGAAGTTGATCTTGTTGGTTGGAGTTGTTTAAAATCTGTTCCAGGAGTTGGTTGAAGTTAGTTGAAAGGAGTTAGGTTGTTGACTTTGTTGGGAAGAAACTATTCACTATTAGAACAAGTAATCACTCTGTCTTGTTGATCACAAGGATCATCGTATCATTCATAGAACGAGATCATCTTATCATGATGTGATAAGGGTCAATGAAATTCATAAGTATTTAGACGTATGTGATCATCAGTGCAAAGGTTGTGTTTAATAGCGGAGGTAAAGAAAGCTTCTCCATAGTTTAAGACGCATAGTTTAAGGAAACGTGGGAAGTGTGTAGCTGATCAATTCTTAGCTATTGTGATTGAAGATGTGGGAAGAGATGCTTAAATGGAAGAAAGAGAATGGAATTGATACTATATTGCAGAATTTTGTTTATGAAAACTCGTCTCAGTGAATTTTTTATTGGACAAGGAATAAGGCAAAGATGGTGAAAATGACATTGATAGCTCGTGTTACTGACGGGCTGCCTCTAGCTGAAGGGCTCGACGATGGACGTGACTTACCAGATTCCGTCATGTATAAGCAACAGGTCAAGGCTCTGTTTAAGAATCTTTCCAGAGGTCAAAACGAAGCTTCTAGAATGTCGGTTGAAACTGGCCCCTACATTTTCAATTACAACATAGAAGGACGTGTTTGCTACTTGACAATAAACCGGCTTTTGGTCATAGGCGCACAAAACGATTTCTCCTAGAAGTGCAAAGACAGCTGCAACTACAGATAGAAGCACAAGGGAAGTACTTGAAAAAGATAATTCAAGACCAACAAGCAACTAACGGGAAGTTAAGATACTGAGATGTGGGTGAGAGCATACGCTTCTGATCCACAGTTGTTCCGCCGTGATTTTGCCATGACGATGATGAAGCTATCAAGGTGTTTATGATACATGTGTCTTCCTCTCTGTGTCCTCAACAAAGAAGCTCCAATTTCCTCCCATCTAGAGAAGTTGTCAGGCCAGAAAGTTCCACGGGTGAAGTCAAGCTATGTGAACCATGCTCAGTTACTGCTGTTGAGACAATCATTCAAACAAATGAAGATCATGACTCCACTGAACAAGAGCATTGAGAAAAGATTGTTGGGAAAGTGCGCAGATCGAGGAACAGATGCGTCAAGAAGTAGGATCACCTAGTGCATTGGACGAGGCGAAGAATCCACAAGAAGAAGTAGGATCAGCTCGTACACAAGACGAGGTAGAGAATCCGTAAGAATTAGGATCAGTTCGTGCCGTCAAGACAAGATGGGATTATGGCGACAAGATAGAGCAAGAACAAGGCCCGAAGGATATGTTTGAGCCGGGCTGTATCCTCATTGAATACAGGAGACCAGAAGCTGCACGTGATGCAGCGCATTCGTTACATGGAAGGCTCTACGACAACAGGATAGTGAAAGTGGAATACATTTCTAAAGAGCTTTACCAAATCAGGTTCCCAAGGTGTTTTTGTTGGAGCGGTGAATTGGAGAAAAAGGAGCCGGCTACAAATGCACTAAGTGACAATGTGGAGGACTTATCGAACAAGGCTTTATTATTGAAAGCTTGTTTACATTGGTTCAACCTGGAAAGCCAAATAGAGAGGGTGGACCGACCTTTCCGCTGCCTTTCTTGTCAGTATAGGAGGGAACTTGTTAGGGTATATCTGCCAAATGTAAAGAAGATTTGCTGGCGCTTTATGGAAGAGAAAAGAAGCAAGTTCGGTAATGTGCAGATATGAAAGTGGCGGCTGCATTGGCTCAAGTGGAAGCAGCTCATCAAGCTCAGGACTAAGGCCGAGAAGGTTGCAAAGAAGACATTACTGGACCACGAAAGGCGCTTTGAAAGCAACATAATGAAAAGGAGTACCTAGATCAGAACCAGTTCCTAAACTCAAATGCAAAGACCTAGTATCAAAGTCTTATGCATTCAGGCTATTTCTAAACTCTTATCCAACTATTTTATTGATCTAATTAATGGTTGTGTGAGTTAGAACTCTAGGAATTCTGGTTTCTAGGTGGATAGTAAATCATAAATTTTATTGAATTTTGTTCATGTATTTTGAAATTGGTAGAATGAGACATTTTGAACCTAGTTTAGCTAGATGAATCATTTGTTCTTGAATTGCATTGATCATAGAGGAAGAAAACCTTGTCTTTTACTTAGAACAATAAGTTTAAAAAGGCATGTTGAATCCGAAAGTCCTTAGGCAGTGTTTAAAATTAAGTTTGGTTACTCTTAATCATTCTATTTCACTCACTATTTTTTGTTTAGAATCTGCCTATTTTCAACAGGTTCAAAGGCTTAAGATGGGAGTTGATGTTTTGCTTCATTGTCTAACAAAGGCAAAAGAGATCAAGTGAAAAAAAAAAAGGCACAACACATGGAGAAGAAGTTAGAACCAATGGCCACCAAGAACAGCCACCACAAGGAGTGGAGAGGAAAGACTGGTGGAATCTGATGAATCAGCTCTCCCATGGAGTAAGGTGACCTTTGGTGTGTACTTGAAGAGAAAATAACCGAAGCACACATGCTGCAAGTTCAGATCATATTCAATTACAAAGGAGGAAACTTACAAAAACTTATCAAAGTCTTTGCAAAGGCTATTTCTAAACCTTCTACTTATTCCTTGATTGATTAAAATTTATCATCTAGAAATGTTCATAGGAGGAAAGAGAACCTAAGGAAACTATGCATTGCATTTAGAACCTAGATGGATCCAAAATTCACCTTGACATTCATCATAATTAGATATTATTCTTCATCATTCTCTTAAATCTTATCTATTCTACTTAAAATCTTATAATTTTAATCTCCAATACCCTGATTCTCTTATTCTCAAGGTACTTACAATCTTCTTCTTTATATTTAAAGGATAAAGAAGACCAATTTAAGACATTCATTATGTGTATGCTCATTCTTCCAAACATGAGTTTTATCCTTAGTGTCAAGCTTGTGGGGGGGAAAAGAAAATGAGCATTCAATGGACACAAGTTGGCGCATTCACAGTTCCAAGTTGAGATTCCAAGCTGGCCGTGACAAGGAGCATGGCCTGATGTGGTTGCGGTTATGGCTGTGCCAAGGAGCATGGAGCATGGCCGTGAGGCTTGCAAGCCCAGACAGGACCATGACCATGAGGATTGCAATCAGATTCTTTCATGGAGGCTGTGAATAAGATCCAAATCTTTTATCATAAACTGAGGATAGAAGCAATGGCCATCAAGATACCAAGTCTCATGGAGAAGGAGTAAGCTGGTGGAAAGTGATGAATCACCTCAGGACAAAATTCTCTCATCAAAGGTTTTATCTAGGATAAGTTCTTTAACTCTATGATTTAGGTTGAGAATTTGGCTAGATATTATACTTGATACCAGACTTGATATTACTCAAGTTCTGGAATACTAATCTTTATTTTTGAGTTGCTATGATGTTTTAGATCAGGAAGTGATGAAAACAGTCATAAGCATGACTTACCCTACATCAATTAGTGGAAACATGGTGGGAAAGTGTATTAGGAGATAAGTGTGCTCACTATACTAAAGCTTAACTCTACAATCTTATTCTCTTGAGTTAGGCTTATTGAAAGTAGAAAGTGAAGCAAAATGAAGCTAGCCAAAGTGGATCATATACATATAAGGGAAGATAACCAAGTGATCATGATGAATCCAGAAGAGAACCATGTGATCATGATGAATCCAAAGACCTTAATATGGAGTCCTTAGAGAACTAGACTGGTCTAGATCATATCATCCAAACCGCCATCCACTCTTATAAAAGGAAAGTTAAAATCATTCTTATATTATAATGCATTGGTTTATCTTATGAGAATTGATACATGCATGTATATGTGTATGTGAAACAGGTTTAAATTGAAGACTTTAAGGAAAGCTGGATCAAAATCACCTCTTAAAGACAAGTAGTCAAAAGAAATGGGGAGAAATGGACCAGACTTAGAAGAAGTTTCAAAGCAGCCACTCACATGCAATTTCAACAATGGTCAATCCCTAGCTAAGAAGACTTCACTCTTTTTCCCTTAGTATTGGTTTTGTCCCAAAGGATTTTCCATACTAAGATTTTTAATGAGGAAGTTCTTTAAGGTTACAAGCTTGGTTTCTATGAACATTAATCAAGCTTGAAAGGGAGTTAAGGAGAAGAAGGAGGAAGTCTCTTCATCTTTGCAAGTTCAATCATTCACCCATGCTTAAACTTGAAGGGAAGTATTGAAATGAAGAAGAGAATAAGTTGTTTTAGACAAAGAAGAGAGTATGAAGTGTTAGAAAGAAGAAGTGAGTAAATACTCTAAACCAAAGGTAGAGTATGAAGGAGCTTCTAAACCTATAACCAAACAAGGGCATTAGGTGTCTAATAGAGAGTGTTTGGACACAAGGATTATAGACTCTATATATAAACACATGTACTCTTCATTTGTAAGCAAGTGAATATTATACTCTCATTATTAATAAAAAAATCATTTCTTTCATTCTCTTGTATCTAAAAACTCTCTCTATTCTCTTGATCAATGGTGAATCTAATTCTATCATTCTTTCAAAGCTATCAATTTTATACGCACTTATAACATTTTGTATTGTTTTATTGGTTTTTTATATTTTTGTTCTATCGACCAAGAAATATATGCACCAGGATGATGATGATTACATAACAAATGGGTTTTATAATATAAATATGACAAAATTATATCCTTCAGTCAAATATAACGAAAATTCTTTCTAATAAAGACCAAACTCTTCATAGCAAATTAAAACCTTTCAAAGTCTTATTTTAAACATTATTTTATATGAAAGTTTTTTATTTTACTTCCTACCAAAGTGTTATTCTATTACAGACTTTGGGCTTTTGCTTCTGAAAGAAGAAGGTCAGCGTCATGATAGATTAATCTATCTTTACATACTTAATTACTTAATCAGTGTATCTAATTATTTATATTTTTTTATTAGAAACTACAACTACAAAAATTAATAAATAAGAATAATAGAAAGATTGGATCATTTGATAACAAAAAACTTAATTTAATAAAAAGTTATGTCTACTATGTGTAAAGAAAATTGTACGTCGTCGTTTTCTATCCTTACTCTTATTTTACGGTTCAAATTTTTAATTATTTTTTACTCTATGTAATTTGACATTTAATAAGGTGAATTATATTGTTATAAGTCAAAATATTTTGTTACTCGTATGAATAAGACACGGTTCACATCAGAAATAACAGCTTTTAGGACACATAGGCTTGACCGCGTCATTTACCACATATAAATTGAGTGGGATTCTCGCTTTTGCTTTGTTTCACTTCGATAATCTTCCATTTACTTTTATTTCAGTACCCCAGATCATGACTTATTGAACTAAATTAATGGGTTTAGATTTGTATATATATATATATATATATATATATATATATATATGTAGAGTATGGTGATTAAATCTGAGATTGGATTCGATGTCATGGCGGTCTAGAGATGAAAGAAAAAATCTTACTCTTTGGGTTTTTGGATCTATTTGGGTTCATTGCTCGATTTCCCATTTTTTGTCCCAAAACCCCATACTTTATCCGATAATGTCTTTTACCTTACAATGATTAAGAAAATAAGACCCAGAAAATATAAGAAAAAATCATGAAAACACGGGTTAGAATGCACTATAAAAAAAGCACATCATTTGTACTTTGTGTTGGCCTTCCTATTTTTATGGGCCTTTCATCCTTGCAGATTCTTCTTCAACTTATCTTCTCCCTCTTTTACATTTGAAATCTTTATACTCTGTCCGTCGACATTCCTTTTTAGCTATGAGACATTAAATACCATATAGAATTAAAAAACATCTTTCTCAGGTAACAAGAATTAAACACCACACTATTTGCTATAATTGTCTTATTTCTTAAATCAAAGTCTTTTCTATTGCATGGGTGATAGAGTTGCCTGAAATTTCCACCAAGTGCACCTCCATGCATCAAAACTATTTATCATACGTATGATTTTTTCCTTAAATTTCAATAAGAAGGTACATTCCTTCCTCTTATTAGAGTTTAGTACTTAACACCAATGTCTACGTGTACACTGTGACCAGAAACATTGTACACAGTCGCTACATTTGGAGCTATCTGTAGTATAGAAAGTATTTCAAATATATGTTAGGTCAAGATCTTTGAAATGTTTTGTGTGAGAAATATTGAAAGAAACCTTCTTCTTATATAGATTCCTCATTTTTATCTAAATTTTCAAAATTTTGAACGATTGTCGTGTGAAATGCAACTCAAAAACCAAAAGTAAGTGTGTCATTATGATAGAATCCTTTCGTATAATAATGATGTAACACATCATTACATCACCAATATATATTATATTAATATTATTTCCCATAAAAGTTTTTCAAACAACCTATCGCTTCGCTCTAAAAAGGAACAAGCTGTCAATTTTATATGCACTTATAACATTTTGTACTGTTTTATTGGTTTTTTATGTTTTTGTTCTATCAACCAACAGGTATATGCACCCACATAATGATGGTTATGTAACGAATGAGTTTCTAAGAATATGACAAAATTATATCCTTACAGTCAAATATCACAAAATTATTTCTAAGAAAGACCAGACTCTCAAGCTTGTTTGTTGGTTCCCTGTTTTATTTAGGTTGTTCATGTTTATTCCTGGTGTATGTATGCATTGGGGTTTCAAATAAATTTTGGATTCTGAGATTTATTGGTGGAATAAGAATGGTTTTTCTGTCTCGTGCATGCGTATGTAGGAGAGGAAATAGTGAAGTTTGGAATATCTATTTTATACTTTCGATCTACTGGATATTTTTATTAGATATATTGATGAGTTTAGGAAAATATACTTATTTTCAGAATGTACTACATGAAGGAGTATATGAGTATAGTCGGGATGGTTATTTTAGTTTACAGGGATTAAATAGAGTTACAAGTAATGATACACGTACGGAATCCTTATGCGTTGGATTTTTGGGTAGTCATACGGTTACCGGGAGGTTGTTCTTACATGGGTTTGGACTTTATCTTGTTGCCGATGCCGGGCAATAACATGGTTTCAAATGACGATTGGCATAGGTTAAGGAAATGTCAATACATATATCATGATAGTTTATTATATAATGCTTATTTGTGTTAAGTAAGGCGGAATTATTGTATTATTTGTATGGGTATCTTCATAGAATGTAACAGGTTGAAGAGATACAACACGACTCAGGCACATGGAGTAAGCCTAATAGATGAGAAGGACATTGGGTACAATATGTGGAAAATGGGGTCTGTGGAAGGAAAGTAGGGAGGACATATTTGCTTTTTGTAAGAGTAGTAGTAAAATAGAACAATTAGGAACCATTATATCCATTCACCCATGTGGAGTGTGGGTATTGGTTAGAATGAGAAGAATGTGGGACATACGGCTTGCTACTATGGCTATTGATATGGTTGGAGAATTTCTTAATGCAATAGGCTGTGGTTCTGAGGTACCGTTTCTTGTCTCTGCTTTTCAATGTGTTACTGATATGGAGGTCATCCCTATTAATTCTATGATTTATTTTTGAGTGCTATGTATTCTACATATAACAGTTTCGAATACATGAAAGATATGTTATTATTTGGACATAGTCCCTTTGATGTTTTGCATATACATGATATGTTTATTGGAAGTTCTTTTCAGTCATGCGAAATTTGGTTCCATAACCTTATACACATACTGGAAGTTTCGGTAGGCTGCATATGGTTTTGATGAGGTACACACGGAATATTGGAGGCAGAGGCTACTTACATGTAGAATGCTACTCATAGTTTCATAAAGAAAGACTTGTTCTTATAAGAATTAGGAGGCATGGTTTGAACAGAAACTTTGATTTGGTTAAAATTTTGTATAACATTTGGTCAAATGGGAATAAGAATAAAGAGGATTGTATAGTCAGCCACTTACAGGAGGCTTTTTTGATACAGGTAAGATTTCATGTACAGACCCAGATTTAAACAGAAGGCACATCAGGTGGACTTACGATGTGGAAGTTTCACCCTTTTCTCTCTTTAGATACGTCTGATGTAAATGTAAAATGGGTGACGGTGCAAAATCAGGAGTATTTTTGTATAAACGAGACACGAAAGGGGCCACTTTTTGTGCGTAACAGGTGGGCTGCCATAGATGTTTATTTTTGGATGATCTATACAACAATGAGGCGGAAGCAAGAAAAAACATCTATTCACAAATGAAGACAACAATGAGGTTTAGTTAGTACAAGTGACACATGGTTGGTGGGGTTTCTGGTTGATTCTTTTAAAAAAATAAAATTATCAAATATAGATTATGAGGATTCTAAGCTGGAATTGTCAGGGTATGGGAAGTAAACAGATTATTACTTATTTACGGGAAATATAATTTAAAAAATAAACCAGAATTTTATTCTTTTCGGAAACAAAATAGGATAATTATTTTGTGGAAAATTTTAAGGATCATTTTAGATATGATAATCTCCACACGGTAGAACCAATAGGAAGAAGTGGAGAACTCGCCTTATTTTAAAACAATAATTGGAATGTCAAGATTGTATTTTCTAGCTATAGAATAATTGATATTGAGGTTTATATTGATGACCAAAATTTTTTTATATCATTTGTTTATGGATAGCCAGTTCAAGGGATCCGAAATCAGGTTTGGGAAATAATAACGAGAATAGGTTTAATTAGGAGGGATCCATGGTTTTTAATCGGCGACCTTAACAAAATCACTAATAATAATGAAAAAAGTGTATCCCATTATGTGGTGCTTCGTGTTTCCTCTCTGTTATTTATATGATAAGTAATTATGGTTTAGTGAAACTTCCTTCCCTGGGAAATTTCTTCTCATGGATGGGTGTTCGTAATGCTCAAATAATTCACTGTAGGTTAGATAGAGCACTGGCTAATGATGATTGGCACAATTTTTTTACCCATTTTTTGTTGAATATCTCGATATGGTGGGATCGGATCACAAGTCAATAGTGGCTACGATAGAGAATAAAATAAAAAGACCGAGAGACAATTTAGATTTGATAAAAGTTGGATACGAAATTATGGTTTTATGGATATAATTCACAAGGAATGGAACACATTACCACGAGGTGATGGTGGTTTCTTTACGGAAAAAAAATACGAAAATGTAGACATGAAATCTCAGTCGGGAGGATAAATAACCATCCTTATGGAAAAGATAAAATTAAAGAGTTACAGCAAGATTTGGAAGAGATTCAGAATGATAGTACCAAGAATGAGGAGTAAGTAAAGGAAGCTACAGGTAAACTTAAAAAAGCGTATGGAGATGAGAAATTATATTGATAACAGAAGAGCCGAAATTTATGGCATGACTTGGGGGATCGAAACATGAAGTTTTATCATGCGGTGACAAAATAACGAAGAACACAAAATTGGATTGTAGGTTTACATGACCCACAAGGAGACTGGGTTATAAAGGATGCAGAAGTAAAAAAAGTGCCAGTTAATTACTTTAGAGATATAATTAATTTGGTGTCTACGTGAGAGTGTGAGGATTTCTTAACAGAAGTACCGTTTTTAATTACAGAGCAGATGAATGAGAGTCCAATTCTCAAACACTCCAAATGTTGGAGAGAATTTTAAAAATACTATTCTCATTACTTAAACACTCTTATAGTGGGTTCCACCAAAAATTAAATTTTACTCCCCAAATATACCCTCACCCCACCTTCTCCCGCCTATATTAATTTTTTTTTTTTTTATATATTTTTTCCACAAGTGTTTCCCAAATGTGAGGAAACTGATTTTTGGCACATAAAATAAATGTGGTGGGGCCCATAAATTTTAATCTTCTTCTTCCTCCACCATTGTGAACCACCTTCAACCTGTTTTATATTATTTTTCACCATATTATTCACCATACTCACAACAACCTGGTTAGGGTTTAGGATTTGGGGCTTAGAGTTTAAGATTTTGGGTTATGGGTTTATGTTTATGGATTATAATCATGTATAAGCATCATTGAAATCACTTTTAGTGCTATTACTTATTATGTCGTTCAAGTTAGTTCAAAAAACAAATCTTGTTGTAATCTTCTAATATATTAAACATGCATGTGTATTGTTAACTATTATAGTCATTATGATGCAAATTTTTAAAAATTTGTAATTTTGACAAGAAATTATTATGAAAGTTTACTAATCTTAATTTATTGACTTAATGTACTCGGTACAACTAGAAATAGTGATAAAATATCTGATATAACTGAAAAAACCTGAAAGTAGCAATTATACAATTATGTATAATCTGATAACTGGGTATTACACGTATAATGTATTAGAAAATACAACTGTGTATTATTGGTACAACTACGTTGTAGGGTTTAGGGTTTAATGTTTAGGGATTAGGGTTTGGGTTAAGGATTTTGGTTTTATGTGTTATAATCATGTATGTATTTGTGATATTAAAAGCAGCGTTTATCTTATTAAATATGATATCCATAATAATCTAGAAAAAGTGAAAAATAACATGTTTTAATCTTACAAATCTTAAACATATACGTGTGTTGTTAACATGTTTGATCATTAATATGTGAATTGCTGATAATTTGTAATTTCCTAAATTTATTATTATGAAAGTTTTTTATCCTAATTTATTAACCTAACGTAGTCGATACAACTCAGAAAATTGACTACAAATATTGATATAACTGAAAAAACCATGAAGTGGCATTTATATAACTACATGTTATTTATATTACTATGTACAAGTATAGTGTGAAAGCTTCTAGTGTGAACAAGTGTGAACCCATAATATTTAATATTTTTTTATTGAACATTATTGTTAACGCGCAGGAGGACGCATGTATTTGTACTACTCAGTTATATTCAGTTATATTCTCAAAACTCAATTGTATTCAGTTGTATTCTCAAAACTCAGTTGTATTCTTAAAACTCAGTTGTGTTCTCAAAACTCAGTTGTGTTCTTAAAACTCAGTTGTAATCATCATACTTACATTTTATTTTGCAGATTATAGCAAAATCAATATTTTTGAATAATAAAGTTCTCGGAGCAAGCGGTTCGGAAACCTGCAATCCAAACATATTTTTAGTTAGTAGTTGTATCGATTGATACTCAGTCATATAATAACGTGTAGTTGTATCGAATGATACTTTGTTATACAATAACATGTATCGATTGATAATCAATTGTACAATAACGTGTAGTTGTATCGATTGATACTTAGTTATACAAAAAGTGTAGTTGTGTAGATTGATACTCAGTTGTACTGTACTACTGGTTAATTAATATTCAACTATACGCTTTTATCTAGTATACAATTAAAAAAAAATCAAATAAACTGATATTTTATGGTGTAATCCCTCCTAATTCGTTTAGAGTTATCAATATCAACTACCAATCAATTTTTTTTTCAAATTTCCTTCAAAACTCTCGCGGATGAGGAGTCTGTACCACCATTCGCAACTCTGGTGCTAGTTCTTTCATCTTCTTCGGCTTCCCCCATTTTCAAAGGTGGCAGTGTTTAAGTTTTTTGGAGGAACCATTTTTAGTGTTGGAGATTTTTGGGTTTAGGGAAATTGGAGTGATTCGTGAATGAGAAGTGAATAATTCACTGAATTATGCTCTAATTTATATTTTTCGTGGTTCAATCTTCTGTATCTCTCTTAAAATTTCATTTTGGTTTGCGAAAACAATTTGAGAGAAATGGAGAAAATGGAAGAAAAGAAGGAGAAATGAATGCTCGTGGAAGAAGGGGAAACAAAGAAGTGGTGGGCCCTGCCACTTACTCATAAAAAGTTAAAAAGTTATTTGAACTGGGTCAAACTCAATTTGGATCCGGATTACTCGCTGGATCTTTGGTACAAATAGTAAATAAATCGAAGTTAGTTAGTTTGTTGGTAAATTTATAATTTATAATTTAAACAATAATTGAAAAAGAAATAGAAAAATAGAGAAGAATATTTCAGAAACATTTTAAAATTTTGGAGTGTTTGAGAATTGTCTCGATGAATGAAAGACTCACGATTAGGGCCTTGGTGGAAGAGATTAGAAAAGCTACTTTTATGATGCATCCAGAAAAAGCGCAAAGACAGGATGGTATGACAGCTCTTTTATACCAACAAGCATGGCTGTTAATAAATAATGATATTGTACATCTGCTAAATGTTTTTTTTAGAGTGGAAATTTTTATCATCGATTAAATAGGAAAAATATATGATTGATTCCTAAGATTACACGCCCAACCCAGATGTCGGACTTCCGACCACTAAGTTTATGCAATGTGGGATATAAGATTATATCAAAGGTATTATGCCAGCGATTGAAATAATTCTTACCCAATTTAATTTCAGAGACACAATCAGCTTTTTTCTAGGAGATTAATATCAAATAATATCCTTATTGCACAAGAAATGTTTCATTTTTTACGGACAAACAAGAATTGTCATGACAAATATATAGCTATAAAGACAGATATTATAGTAAGGCTTATGACAGAGTTGAGTAGAGTTTTGTTGAAAAGCTTTTAAACAAAATGGATTTTTTGATCAAGGATCTCGTGGATGATGAAGTTTATAACATCAGTCCAATAAGGCTGCTGATTAATAGTCAACCGAAATGGAACATTATCCCAAAACGAGGTTTACGCCAAGGAGATCCACTATCCCCGTATTAAGATAGCGGATGATAGTCTTTTCTTCTGTTGTGCTAATAAGGAGGAGTGCCAAGTTACTCTTTGAATTCTCAAGGACTATGAAGTTGCTTCAGGACAACAAATTAACTATGAAAATATCATCAATACAATTTGGACAAAGGGTTATTGAAGAAAAGAAGGAGGAAATGAAACACACATTAGGTATCAATGTAATTAGAGGTATGGGAACAAAATTAGGAATACCAGAGAGTCTGGGAGGTCCCAAAGCACGTTTTGGGTTTATAATTGAGAGATTACACAACATAATAAATGGTTGGATTTTCAAATTCCTCTCAAAGGGAGGAAAAGAGGTGTTAATAAAATCCATTTTAATGATATTACCTACTTAGATAATGTCTTTTTATAGGCTACCTAAATACGTAAAAGCTTACAGGAGCTATTGCTAACTTTTGGTGGAGATCTATAGGAACTGGTCTGGGAATGCACTGGATGGCATGTAAGAAGATGTGTACACATAAGAAACATGGGGGTCTTGGGTTCCACAAAGTAGAGGATTTCAATACGAAAATGTAAGTAAAACAACTATGGAGATTGATGGACACACCGGAATAGCTTTTCACAAAGGTTTTTAAGGATAGATATTTTTGCAACCCGGATCCTCTGGATCCCATAAGGTCGTACTACCCTTCACATGGATGGCACAATATTATTTCAGCTAGATCTCTGTTTAGAAAAGGACTAATCAAAAGGGTTGGAACTGGTTCAAACATTTTAGTATGGTTGGATCCCAGCCCCCAGCCCGAGACCAGCATCATGTAAATTCGGAGTCGATCCCCCTTGTTTCAAGGTTTTCAATTTAATTAATGAGGAAACAAAGATGTGGAATATTCTACTGTTTAATGTTATCACTACTCCGGAGGATGGGAATGTTATTCAATCAATAGTTTGGCCGATCGGATAACAATGTATGATACTTTACAAAAAATGGAAGATTCACAATAAAATCAGATTACAAGACTCAACAGTTATATCCAGATAAGGAATATGAAGTGAACGAATATGGTCCGACAATAGTATCAATACAAGCTTGTTTTAACGGATTAAATGCCCTCACAATATCCAACATTTTATTTGGTAAACATTGTTGGGATGTGTTGCGTTAACACAAAATCAGAGAGATCGTAGGATAAAATGTGACATACTCTATGGCAGATATGGTATGGAGGAAGAGACGATTAATCATCCCTTATTTGAATGTCATCCAACATTTCAAACATGGGTTTTATCTAACGCCCCCTCCAACTCATAAATTTTCATCCAGATCGATTGTTTTGAATATTGATTATTTACTTTTGACAAAGCCTATGGGTAATACGTAAGATTATTTCCCATGGATTCTTTGATATATTTGGGAAAGCAATAATGATAAGATATTTAAAAATAGAGATAAAGATCCTAGGAATTTTGTAAGAAAGGAAGAAACGGAAGGGAAATTATGACAACAAGCACATATAATGGAGATTAGCACACAAACTTCTGACTTACAAACAAGGGAAACTAGTTTTGACAAGAATCAACTGTCACAAGATATGTGGTACTGTCAAGTAGATGGACCATGGAAGGTATCAGGAAAGTTTTCAGGGCAAAGTTGGGTTTGTAAAAAATAGAATTAAAGGGAGATTATTTGGAGCTATAAATATCATCCCCAGTCTATTCCCATCAAATACTGAAATGGAGACACTCATATGGGTGATGAAGTGTATGGCTGATTATCGACAGCTAAGAATTGTCGTTGCAACAGATTTTCAAGATATGGTGAAGACAGTAGCCTCAACGGAGGAGTCGCCAGTTTTTGAACCCATTTAGAAGAGTTTAAGCATTGCAAAGCGTCTTTCCAAAAAATAAGAGTAACAACCATTTCGAGATCACTGAATATCACAGTGGACAGACTAGCTAGTGGTGCCTGGAGTTTCTCAACGTCAATGGAGCATATAAGTCTGACGACACCAACTTAGATGGAGAGAGATCATTAAGCATTATTTACATAGTTAACAAAAAAGAGACCAGACTCTTTAGAGAAAATTAAAATCTCCCAAAGTTTTATTTTAAACATTATTTCATATGAAAGTTTCATATTAACACTACTTCCTATCAAAGTCCTATTCTAGAAATATTTCCTTCAAAAGTCATATAGACTTTGGGCTTTTGCTTTGGAAAGAGAAAGGTTAACGTCATGATAGATTATTAATCTGTCTTTACATATTTAATTGTTTAATCAGGGTAACTATTTATTTATATTGTTTTATTAGCAACTACAACAATGAAAATAATAATTAAAAATAATATGAAGATTGGATCGTTTGAGAACACAAAAATAATTTCGAAAAGTTATGTCTACTATGTGTAAAAAAAAATTCTACGTCGTCATTTTCTATTCTTCCTCTTGTTTTACAGTTCAAAATATTGTTAATTGTTTCCTTTGACTCCACATAATTTGGCATTTTCTTCCGTAAATTGTTTTGTTATAAATCAAAAAAAAAAATGTATTACTATTATGCATAAATCAATCGGCTCACATTAGGAATGAAAGCTAGTCTGACCGCATAGGTTTGGCCACATCATTCATTACATATGAATCTGAATTCGCGGCTCAATTTTGATTTGGTACCTTAGATCATGATTTATTGAACTAACTTACTGGGTTGGGATTTTCACACACACACATATTTATATATGATCTAATTTCTAACCATATCCGAACAATTAAATTGAGAGCAAGGATGAAATACCGATTAGGGTTTGATATGGATGACGACCGTTGTGATTGTTTTTTGTCGTTGATTTTTGCTTTTCATTTTTTGTATTTGGTGATCGAAATCTCATTTGATCCTTTTGGATTTCTTCTCAATGGGATTTGATTTTGATATTGAATTGTGAATCATGAAGCATATGATATCATGTCATTTGAGTTTTGTAAATCGGATTAGAAGACCAATCTTTGAGATATTTTTGGTTGATTGTGGTATTAAATCTGGGATTGGATTTGAACTCATGGTGAAAAAGAGATCAAAGGAGTAAGTTGAACTGCGATTAACATCCAGAAAAGGGGGTTACGGCTCTAGTTTTGTTAAGTTAATACCATCCTAAATTGGTACCGAATTGAGGTAATCAAATACGGGTTTGATATTTTGGCAGTATCAGAAGATTGGAATTGTCGGATTGATATGTGACCTTTATTTATACAGTCTGCGAATTTCGTGTAGTATCTTAAGCTCAATTAAATAACGATATGGGAGGAGTTGTAGACATTATGATATTTCATTTCGGGTAATATCTTAGTCGATATACATTATGAAGGGGAAGCTATTGATAGTTATGAGACACAGAAAAGAACACATTTTCTTGTACTTTACAGTTTTTTTTTTTTTTGGTATTTGTCTCATCAAACACTTCCTGAAAATGTATCAAGTATCTCTCATGAAGTTTTCTGGTGGTAAGAAAGAAGCTTCTTGCTCAATTGTTCTCAAGATTATAACTCAAGAGTAATCAAAGGTTATGTGAAAGCATTGATTGGAATTGTTAAATGTATTCTCTTCTTCTCTTCTTCTCTTCTTATTTATGTTCTCCGTACTCAAGAAATAAATAAAGGAAGCAAATACAGAGAATGTAACTTCTGTTTCAATAAAATGATTTATTCAAGGGACGACTGCATTAATCTACCCGTATTCATAATACCTTACATATTTCCTTCCAAACTATATAACTCATTATAAAATCATCTAAACATATAATTTATCTTCTTAAAACCTTTTAGTCATTATAAAACCACCTAAACTTTATAATTTTTTTCCCTAAAACTTCATAATCATTAGAAAATCACATAAGCATGTAATTTATATTTCTAAAATTTCATAATCTCTTATAAATATAAAATTTTATTCATTTAAACAATATTTCTTAATTTAAACTATTTATAATGTTTTAAAAATTATGTAATATAATTACTAGAATATCATAAACTTATAATTATAGATTTTTCTAGTCTAGTAAAATTAATTTAATTAATTAAAGTTTATGATATTATAGTAATTATATTACATTATTGTAAAAAATATTATGATAGTTTAATTTAAAGAACACGGTTTTATATAACACTCGACAAGTTTTCTTGTTACGATAACACAAATTTTATTGATATAGATATTTTAAGATGAGTTGCAATCAACAGACAAAGTCATTATATAGTCTTTTTACAGACACCTGACACAATGTGGTGTGACTCTTCCCATGACGACACGACTCTTAATTTGTAAATTTAAAAACATTAAAAATTCAATTATCTCCAACACTCTTACTTAATTGAATTTTGGTCTTACTCCAAGTTTTCTGCTAAGTTCTTCAAATCTTTTGTTAGCAAAAGCTTTGTTAAGAAAGTTTGAACTTCACCTTTACAGTACTTGAGTTTGATAAGACCTTTATGTTTTGCTTCTTGAACAAAATGGTATTTAATCTTAATATGTATTTTTTTTCTTCTGCGATGTTGCATATGAATTATTTCAATTGCAATTTCTGACTTGGTAGATGAAACTCCATTTTGAAATAAAAACAAATATCTTCCACAAATTTGTAACCAAAGTGTTTGATTTGTTGTTGCACAAACTGCGGTATACTCCACTTCAGCCATTGATTGTGCCATAGTTTGTTGTTTGCTGGATTTCTAACAAAACACAGCATATCCTAGAGTAAATATGTACCCATACGTGCTCTTCTTATCTTCATTTGAGCCTCCCAACTATTTGAATAACTAACTTTGGTTTTTTGACAATCTTACAAAATGTCTTTCTTTATGTGTTAGGTCTTCTTATGCATCTGGGCCCTTCTTGCTTGCGGATGTTTCTTCAATTTCATCTTCTTTCCCTTTTAAATCTCCTTCTCCTTCTATATTCACACCTCGGAGAACTTTGATACCTCCAACGGGAATATGTTTTGCAACAATGGATAAATAATAACATCTTCAACCAGTACCAAATTAAGGAAATCAAATATGAATTTGATATTTTGGCGGTATTAGAATATTGGAATTGTCGGATTTATATGTGACCTTTATTTATACTGTCTGCAGATTTCGTGTAATATCTTAAGGTAAATCCAACAACGATATGGGATAAGTTGTAGATATTATGATATTTCATTTCAGGTAATTTTTTTTTTGTCGAAAGACCATATAAAGGGGAAGCTATTGATTAGTTTGAGACACAGAAGAAGTACACACTTTCTTGTACTTTACAGTTTTCTAGTTTCTTTCTCATCAAACACTATGTGAAATCCATTTACTTGATTCCTTGAACCCGATCAAAATTTTGATGATCCAATATAGGTCTCGTGATCTTGTTAAACAAAGAAGAATGAATTTCCAAGAGAGACAGAATCGAACACGGTTATTTGTTTACCCAGTGTTCACCTTCTCTCCCAAAACCAGAAGAGTGTTACTCACCGGGGCTTAGCCTAGATTAAGCTATCCTTATACTTGCTCTAACTCGAGCACTCGGTTACAGACTCGAAGACTCGTTAATTTGGCTCGTGAATCACTCTTAATCTCTTGATATTTAACACGAAGAACTCTGTTCTCTTCCTGCGTTTTATAAACATAACGACGAGTTCGAGAATGACACCGTTTCAATGATCTTTACAATTTGAATTGAACCAAACCAGACAAAGATAAACCACTGGACGTTGCTAGATTTGAATTATTGTTACTTCATCTTCAAATTGGACTTAACGATTACTTCAAATCATCTTTTGTAATCCGACTTTGATCGACTTCCACCTTTGATCACTTTGAGCAAACCCGCTCACCTTTAACTCTGAGATACCTTCCCTGAAAAACTCCTCAGCTTCAAACTGTAGATCACTAAGTAATCCCCTTAGCTTTTATAACTTAACCTTGATGAGACTTCATCCTTTCTTCACTTGGAAAAAACTCTAAGGCTTTCTGAAACTTCCTCACTGGTAGAACATTTTTTAATATGTCTGCAAGGTTATACTCAGTAGATATCTTCATAACTTGCAAATATCTTAAAAAAATTATCTCTATAATAAAGTGGTAATTCACTACCATATGTTTAGTCCATCCATGAAATACTACATTCTTCGCTAAAGATATGGCACTTTGAGAATCACAGTGGATCTTCACAACATCCTGCTTGAATCCTAATTCAGTCATGAATCCTTTATGCCACATCACTTCTTTAGATGCCTCTGTCGGTAACGCCCCCGATAGCCATAGACGGGAAGATGTTACTAAGGGCATGATCTTTGTCCATCCGAACTTCCGGATACATTCCGAAAGCCCAAGTGAGCATATCCCGCACCCAAGAACCCACTCGTTCACATTTGAGGTTCCTTAACCCCGAACGAATTCCATCGTTGGAATGGCCCGGCTGGGGCTTAACATATATTACCCGACCTCACTTATACATCATGATAACTTTAAAAAATTCATAAAGTTTCCTTTATAATATTATTATCCAAAGGACGCTTACATATTATGCAAACTAACATACTTAATTGTTTTACAAAATGTTAATAGGTTTTCGCATAAGATAAGTACTTTGAAACATATGTTTTTAGAAAAGGGAAACAAAATCAACATTAGCTACTTCTCGTGTCTTACCTCTGTAAGCTCGCCTTTATTTGCAAGAATAAGTTCGTGTCAACAACGAATTTCCTGAGTGATTTGGAAATCAAGACTAAGTACCAATCCCGCAACAAACATAAGTCCACTCAAAATAACACAATCAAGAAAAGCATTAATCAACTACATAAATCGGGCATTCATAAAATCGAATAACGACTTAGTCTGTGCACATGCTCCTACCCGAGCAATGCACATCATACAACTACCCCGTGCGCACCCATCATGCTTCTACCCAAGCATGATGTTGTGACCTTTGCTAACTTCCCTCTTCTTCTAGTTCACCTTGCAAGAATGTATTCTTAACATCCATTTGCCATAACTCCCACTCAAAGTTAGTAGCAAGTGAAATAACAACATTAACAGAATGAAGCTTAGTTACAGGTGCAAAGGTATCCATATAGTCTTCACCATATGTCTGAGTAAAACCTCTAGCCACCAACCTAGCTTTATACCTATCAATTTCATCATTGTTTTGTATTTAATGGTAAAAATTCACTTAGAACTTACAGCCCTTTTTCCTTTAGGTAAAGTGGTTGAAGCATAGGTACTATTTCTTTACATGGTTTGTTTCTCAGCTATGATAGCTTCCCTCCATTCCTTCTTGGTCATAGCTTCCTCATATGTCTTTGGAATTTGCTCCTTATCAAGACTTGAAATGAAAACAACATGATTAGTAGGTAAGTGAGAAATATTACAAACTCCCTGATCATGATGAACCACAACATTCCCATTGTAGAACAGTGGTGGTTTCCTTTGTCTTGTGCTCCTTCTTAGGACTGTAGGTAGAGCTTCTTGGATAGGATCTTCCTCTTCACCTAAAACTTCAATAATAGTGGGCACTTCTCTTGATCTTTTGGAAGCTGAGACTAAAATTGATTATTCTCCTGCTGAGTCTTGTTGGACATGAGTAGATGTCGCTCTCCCAAGGTTCAAGAGGAGGAAGGCCAGGAGAACTTAAGACACCAGGCTGCGGATGGATTGAAGGGCCAGATGGTGTGGATGGCCGCGGCTCGGCCGGATGTGCCGCAGCTGGCTGGCTGGGATTGGACACGGCCGATACAGGCTGAGGAGCCGTGAGCTGCTGGACATCAGGTGAAACTATACCAATGCTATCCAAGAGCCACTTCAAGTTCTCAGCTTGATCTGATCTTGTTGTGGAGATGTCCTTGAATTGATCCCAAGTTCCTTCTTCATAGAAACGTTTGGATTCTTGGAATTTGACATCTCTGGATACCAAAACTCTTCTAGTCTCTGGAGCATAACATTTGTATCCTTTATGGGTAGGGGAATACCCAATGAACATAGCTTTGATACTCTTTGGTTCATGGTTGTTCCTTTTCTCCCTTGGAACTAATACAAAACAAACACAACCAAAAACTCTTAAGTGGTCAATATTATGTCTAGTTTTGTTTAGTACATCAAATGGAGACAAGTCATTTAGGACTTTTGTAGGAGTCCTATTAATCAAGTAGCATGCAGCTACAAGAGCATCCCCCAAAATCTTTTGGGAACTTTCATATGGAACATCATTGTTCTCACAACTTCCATCAAATGTCTATTCTTCCTTTCAGCCACTCCATTTTGTTGTGGAGTGTAAAGACAGCTGGTTTTATGTTCATTGTCATGCTTGGCCAAGTGTTGTTGGAGTCTGGTGCTAGTGTATTCTCCTCCATTATCTGTACTAAACATCTAATACTTGTATTGTATTGATTAGTAACATATGCTTAAAAATTTAAAAATGCATCAAATATTCTATCTTTAAAACTAAGAAAGTAACCCAAGTATATTTGGATATTTCATCAATAAATGTCACAAATTACTTATGGTTTTCTCTATATGGGAATAGGGATGTCCAAACATCAGAATGCACAAACTCAAAACAATTATCATAAGAATGCAAAGACCTGGGAATATGCTTAATAAGATCTGAGTAAGTAATATTAATGGTTAATAGTAACCCAAACACCTTATCTTGTTCTCTCCTTCCAAGGAGAACAATTGGATCATTTGTGGCTGGCCTTAGCATCGCTAGCTCAGCCCACAATGCTCTGAATGCGCCATAATACTTTGTGAATTCTGCATCCTCCTGCCTTAATTCATTCAAAGCCTTTTTCACTTCAAAAATTCTTAAAAGGTTAGTGGTGTTTCCATACACCTTTTGCAAATTGTCCCAAAGTTCCTTAGCATTTTCACAAAAGGAATAAGCCTCTAAGAGATTACTAGCAAGAGAATTTTGAAGTATAGAGAGTACCAACTGGTATTCTTTGTACCATTTGGCTTGAGCAGTCACACCCTCACTAACTTCAGTCACTTTATTTTCTTCAAGGCCATTTTTTGAAATGTGATTCCAAAGAACTTTACCATCCAATGTGGTTTTCATGGTCTTGGACCACAAGAGGTAATTTGCTCCATGTGGAATGACTGGAGCTCTGAATGTAGCTTGAATTTCCATGTTTTAAAAAGATTGAGCAGGCTTGAGTAGCTTGTTGGAATGGGCTGGTCGGGTGACTGGATAGTTGGTTGGAACTGGTCGGGTGTGTGTCGTCTGGTTTGTTTTGCGTACACGAGATGAGATAACCGGCTGGGCCAGCTGATACCACGGTTACAACAAGAATAAATTGGAACACCTGATCAGACACGCCTGGAACAGGATCAAACGCGGGATCACGTGCACCATTGATCTTGAGACACGGTCCGAGACACAAACACGGAACAGGGACGCGGTAATGAAAGACCGAGGCAAGGAAGCCGGTCACGCGAGCAAGAAGAGGACTCGGGCACGAAGTCACGTGAGACGATGATCTGATCTGGTATGGTCTGGCACACAGGAACGCCAGAGACATGTAAAGCAGGCCAGGGACGAATCAGGGACATGGAACAGGGATGCCAAAGGCGCGTGCTCAACCTTCCTTGTGGCCGCGTGTAGTTTCTTGGCCTTCAAGACAACTACCTAACTTCCTTCAACAACTTCAACCAACTCCTGCAATAAATTTTAACAAACTCGAACCAAAAAAATATACTTCTAACATTCCTTATACAATTCAACTAGATCAACAAGCATAAATTTTGAATTTATTAATAAACCAATCTAAAAATTCAAGATTCCCTCCCTTTTTTTTTAGAATTTTAAAGTTTGATAAGAAAATCAAGAAAATCAATCTTGAAGACTTAAACATGTCAGATTGAACCCAAATTTCTTGTAGACCCTCACAAGATAATTATCTAACTTTCCAGATTCAAATATTTAAAGAAAACTAAGAAAGGATTAGTATTTTATCACCAGATTCTTGTGAGAGGCAAATTCTGACGTCTTTGAGAAAAACTTCAAGAACTTTCTTCAAACATAAGAGTATTGAATTCTGCTTTCTTTAAACAGAAACTAGACTCGAAAGGCTTGAGTTTAGCATTTTTAAAATTGCGATTTGGTGAAGATTTGACGACAGAATGACCTGGGAAACACGGAGATTTGCGGCGGAGGCACTCGCAGAAGTCCGATGCAAGAACATTTGTAACTTTTGATTCCCTTTGTCAAATGATGCAAATACAATTTTTTTGGCTCCAGGACTTGCTGACAAACAACCCAGAAAAAGCATATCGTCAAAAGCTGTCGTGGTTTGGCCGGAATTTACGATAAAAGTTGACGGATGAAATAGAACTGAAAGCAGATTGTGACGAAGATGATTTCTTCTTGATTCAAGGAATGAAAGATGAATTTTATCCAGATTTGATGTAACCTGGCTCTGATACCATGAAAGAATACAAGATTAAGAGATTTGTAGAATGAGAGAATGAGAGATTAAAGAGATTTAGAGAGAATAATGATTTTATTAAGAATGAGAATAATAGTTTTCTAAGTTACAAATGTGAAGGGAGATAGTTATTTATACTAATCTAGTCTAAGCTTTTTTGGATACAAGGATTGCCTTATACATGAATGGCTACAAAGATGACATAACACTAGAACACAAACAAGCCTTAGACACTCCCCTTTGACCTACATAACTCGCGCCTTTATACAAGGTTTAAAAGTTTTCTTATTTCATCATTTCTTCTTCATTCCAACATGAATAAGTAATGGTTCACATCAGGAATTACAGCTTATAACATTTTTTGCTGTTTTATTTGTTTTTTTATGTTTTGTTCTATCAACCAAAAAATATATGCACCTGGATGATTATGGTCACATAACAAATGAGTTTTATAGAAGCAATATGAAGAAATTATATTCATTAGTCAAATGTCACAAAATTCTTTCTAATAAAGACAAGACTCTTCATAGCAAATTAAAACCTCCCAAAGTCTTATTAAACATTATTTCATTTGAATTTTTATAATAACACTACTTCTTACCAAACTCTTTCTAGAATAAAGTCATACAAACTTGGGGCTTTTGCTTCCAAAAGAAGAAGGCTAACCTTATGATAGATTATTAATCTGTCTTTACATATTTAATTGTTTAATCAACGTATCTATATTTATATTGTTTTATTAGAAATTGCAACTACGAAGAACAATAACTAAGAATAATATAATGATTGTATCATTTGAGAACAAAAAAATAATTTAATAAAAAGTTATGTCTAATATGTGTATAGAAAATTCTACGTTGTCATTTACTTTCCTTCCTCTTGTTTTACTATTCAAAACTTGTTTATTGTTCTCATTTACTCTATATAATTGAATATTTGATTTGGTGAATTATATTTTCAAAAGTCTAAATATTTTATTATTCTTATGAATGAGTCACAGCTCACATTAGGAATGACAACTTGTCTGGACGCGTAGGTTTGACCGCATCATTTACTACATATGAATCTTAGTGCCGTGCTCGCCTTTGCTTTGTGCTACATTGGTAATTCTCCATTTACTTTATTTCAATACTTAGTTTGGATTTGAAAATATATATATATATATACATATATATATATAATTTATATATTGTCTAGTTTCTAACAAAAATCATAAAAATTAAGTGAGAACAAGGTGAAAAAGCTGATTAAATTTTGAGATGTAAGATGACCGTTGTGATCGTTTTTTGGTCGTTGATTTTTGGTTCTCATTTTCGGTATACATTGTTTGTAATCTGTTTTGATCATCACCTATGATCCTTTTGGATTACTTCTCGATGGGATTTGATTTGAGTATGTAACGGTAAACCGTGACGTATATGATATAATGTGCTTTAATTTATGGAAATTGGATTGGAAGTTCAATTTTTTGGGAAAATTTTTGTAGTGTATGGAGATTAAATCTGGTATTTGATTCAATCTTATGGAGGTCTAGAGATGAAAGTAACAATCTATTTGTTTTCATTGCTCGATTTCCCATTTTTGTACCAAAACCCCATACTTTATCCAATAATATCTTCTACGAAGTCGTGTTCTTTCCTTCCTCTAATTTTCATATTCAAAAAGTTGTTTATTGTTTTCATTTACTCTATATAATTTGATATTTAATTCTATGAATTATATTTTTATAAGTAAAAATATTTTATTATTCTTATGAATAAGTCACAGCTCACATCAGGAATGACAACTTGTCTGGACGCGTAGGTTTGACCGCATCATTTACTACATATGAATCTGAGTGCGATGCTCGCCTTTGCTTTTTGCCACGTCGATAATTCTCCATTTACTTTATTTCAGTACCTCATATCAGGACTTATTATTATTAAACTAAATTATTGGGTTTGGATTTGCACTTTTTTATATATAATTTATATATTGTCTAGTTTCTATCCAAAATCTTAAAAATTAAGTTAGAGCAAGGTGAAAAAGCTGATTAACTTTTGAGATGTAAAATGACCGTTGTGATCGTTTTTTGGTCGTTGATTTTTTGTTCTCTTTTTTGGTATACATTGTTTGCAATTTGTTTTGATCATCACCTAAGATAATTTTTGATTTGAATATGTAATGATAATTGATATCATGTGATTTAATTTATGGAGATCAGATTGGAAGATCAATTAATTGGGAAAATTTTCGTAGAGTAAGAGGATAAAATCTGGAGTTGGTTTCTGTCTCATGGCAGTCTAGAGATGAAAGGAAAGATTTTGCTCTTTGGGTTTTTGGATTAATTTGGTTTCATTGCTCGATTTCCCATTTTTGTGCCAACCCCATACTTTATCAAGTAATGTCTTTTACAAGTCTAGAATATTCTACTTTGTCGTTTACTTTCCTTTCTCTTGTTTACTATTCAAAACTTGTTTATTGTTTTATTTACTATATTTAATTTGATATTTAATCTTGTGAATTACATTTTTATAAGTCAAAATATTTTATTATTCTTATGAATAAGTCACAGATCAAAATTTTGTTAATTATTTTCATTTAATCCATGTAATCTGAAATTTAATAAGGTTACTTATATAGTTATAAGTCAAAATATTTTATTACTTTATAAATATTTTATTACTCTTATATGAATAAGTAACAGTTCACATCAGGAATTACAGCTTATACCTTTTGTGCTGTTTTATTTGTTTTTTATGTTTTGTTTTATCAACCAACAAATATATGCACCTGGATGATGATGGTTACATAACAAATGAGTTTTATATAAGCAATATGAAGAAATTACATACTTTAGTCAAATATCACAAAATTCTTTCTAATAAAGACCAGATTCTTCATAGCAAATTAAAACCTCTCAAAGTCTTATTAAACATTATTTCATATGAATTTTTTTATAATAACTCTACTTCTTAACAAAGTCTTATTCTAGAATAAAGTCATACAAGCTTGAGGCTTTTGCTTCCGAAAGAGGAAGGCTAACCTTATGATAGATTATTAAACTGTCTTTACATAATTAATTATTTAATCAATGTATCTAGTTATTTATATTGTTCTATTAGAAATTGCAACTACAAAAAACAATAAGTAAGAATAATATAAAAATTGTATCATTTGACAACACAAAAATAATTTAATAAAAAGTTATGTCTAATATGTGTATAGAAAATTCTATGTCGTCGTTTACTTTCCTTCCTCAGGTTTTACTTATTCAAAACTTGTTTGTTGCTTTCATTACTCTATAAAATTTGATATTTAATTTGGTAAATTATATTTTTATAAGTCAAAATATTTTATTATTCTTATGAAAAAGTCACAGCTCACATCAGGAATGACAACTTGTCTGTACGTGTAGGTTTAACCGAATCATTTACTACATATGAATCTGAGTGCGAAGCTCGCCTTTGCTTTGTGCCACATCGATAATTCTCAATTTACTTTATTCAGTACCTCAGATCAGGACTTCTTACACTAAATTACTGGGTTTGGATTTGCGCATATATAAATATATATATAAATTGTCTAGTTTCTATCCAAAATATTAAAATTAAGTTACACCAAGGTTAAACAAGCTAATTAAATTTTGGGATGTAAGATGACCGTTGTGATCGTTTTTTGGTCGTTGATTTTTGGTTCTCTTTTTCGGAATACATTTTTTGCAATCTGTTTTGATCATCACCTAAGATCCTTTTGGATTACTTCTCGATGGGATTTGATTTGTAACGGTATAATGTGATGTATATGATATAATGTGCTTTAATTTATGGAAATTGGATTGAAAGTTTAATTTTTTGGAAAACGTTTTGTAGTGTATGGAGATTAAATCTGGGATTTGATTCAATCTCATGGCGGTCTAGAGATGAAAGTAACGATCTATTTGTTTTCATTGCTCGATTTCCCATTTTTTTGCCAAAACCCCATACTTTATCCAATAATATATTTTACCTTATAATGATTAAGGAAAGAAGACTCGGTAAATACAAAAGAAAACATCATGAAAACACGAGTAAGAATGAACTAAAAACATAACATATCACTTGTACTTTGCGTTAGCCTTCCTGTCTATATGAGCCTTTCATCCTCGCATATTCTTCTTCAACTTATCTTCTCTCTCTTTTACATCTGAAATCTTAGTACTATGTCCGTCGACATTCCTTCTAAGCTATGAGACATTAAACAATATATAGAATTAAAACCGTCTTTCTCAGGTAACAAGAAATTAACACAACACTGTTTGCTATAACTGTTTTTTATCTTAAATCAAAGTGTTTGCTATTGCTTGGGAAAGAGGAAGGCCAACCTCATGAAAGATTTTAATATATCTTTACATATTTAATTGCTTAATCATATTTATATTGTTAACTACAACTATGAAAATTAATAAGTAAGAATAATATAAAGATTAGATCATTTAAATCACAAAATTATTTTAATAAATACATATGTCTACTATGTATAAAGAAAATTCCACATCTTCATTTTCTATCTTTCCCCTTAGTTTACTGTTAAAAATTTTGTTAATTGTTTTCATTTACTCCATGTAATTTGACATTTAATAAGGTGAATTATATACTTTTATAAATATTTTATTACTCTTATATGAATAAGTCACAGTTCACATCATGAATTACAGCTTTTATCATTTTATGCTGTTTTATTTGTTTTTTATGTTTTGTTCTATCAACCAACAAATATATGCACCTGGATGATGATGGTTACCTAACACATGAGTTTTATAGAATCACTATGACAAAATTATAGTCTTTAGTCAAATATCACAAAATTCTTTCAAATAAAGACCAGACTCTTCATAGGAAATTAAAACCTCCCAAAGTCTTATTAAACATTATTTCATATGAATTTTTTATATTAACACTACTTCTTACCAAAGTCTTATTATAGAATATACCCTTCAAAAGTCATACAAACTTTGGACTTTTGCTTCCGAAAGAGGAAGGCCAACCTCATGATAGATTATTAAACATTCCTTACATATTTAATTGCTTAATCAGTGTATCTATTTATTTATATTGTTTTATTAGAATGAAAATTAAGTAATAATGATATAAAGGTTGTATCGATTGAGAACAAACAAATAATTTAATGAAAAGTTATGTCTAATATGTGTGTAGAAAATTCTACGACGTTGTTTTCTTTCCTTCCTCTTGTTTTAATATTGAAAAAACTTGTTTATTGTTTTCATTTACTCTATATAATTTGATATTTAATTCTGTGAATTATATTTTTATAAGTCAAAATATTTTATTATTCTTATAAATAAGTCAGCTCACATCAGGAATGACAACTTGTCTGGATGCGTAGGTTTTACCGCATCATTTACTACATATGAATATGAGTGTGATGCTCGCCTCTGCTTTGTGCCACATCTGTAATTCTCACTTTATTTTATTTCAGTACCTCAGATCATGACATATTAAACTAAATTATTGGGTTTGGATTTGCACATATATATATATATAATTTATATATTGTCTAATTTCTAATAAAAATCATAAAAATTAAGTCAGAGCAAGGTGAAAAAGTTGATTAAATTTTGAGATGTAAGATGACCGTTGTGATTGTTTTTTGGTCGTTGATTTTTGGTTCTCATTTTCGGTATACATTGTTTGTAATCTGCTTTGATCGTCACCTAAGATCCTTTTGGATTACTTCTGGATGGGATTTGATTTGAGTATGTAACGGTAAAACGTGACGCATATGATATAATGTGCTTTAATTTATGGAAATTGGATTGGAAGTTCAATTTTTTGGGAAAAGTTTTGTAGTGTCTTGAGATTAAATCTGGGATTTGATTCAATCTCATGGTGGTCTAGAGATGAAAGTAACAATCTATTTGTTTTCATTGATCGATTTCCCATTTTTGTGCCAAAACTCCATACTTTATCCAATAATATCTTTTACCTTATAATGATTAAGAAAAGAAGACTCTGTAAATACAAAAGAATACATCATGAAAACACAAGTAAGAACGAACTAAAAATATAATACATCACTTGTACTTTGCGTTGGCCTTACTATGTATCTGAGCGTTTCATTCTCGCAGATTCTTCTTCAACTTATCATCTCTCTCTTTTACATCTGAAATCTTAGTACTCTGTCCGTCGACATTCCTTCTAAGCTATTAGACATTAAACACCATATAGAATTAAAATCTTCTTTCTCAGGTAACAAGAATTAAACACAACACTGTTTGCTATAATTGTCTTGTTTCTTAAATCAAAGTCTTTGCTATTGCATGGGACAGAGGGGAGGCCAACCTCATAAATGATTATTAGTATATCTTTACATATTTAATTTCTTAATTATATTTATATTGTGTTATTAGAAACTACAACTATAAAAATAATAAGTAAGAATAATATAAAGATTGGATCATTTGAGAACACAAAAATAATTTAATAGTATAAAGCAAATTCTACGTCTTCATTTTCTATCATTCCTCTTAGTTTACAGTTCAAAATTTTGTTAATTGTTTTCAATTACTCTATGTAATTTGACATTTAATGAGGTGAATTATATAGTTATAAGTCAAAATATTTTATTTCTTTAATAAATATTTTATATACTCTTATATGAATAAATCACGGTTCATATCAGGAATTACAGCTTATAACATTTTGTACTGTTTTTTTTATTGTTATATTAACCAACAAATATATGCACCTGGATAATGATGGTTACATAACAAATGAGTTTTATAGAAGCAATATGACAATATCATAGTCTTTAGTCTAATATCACAAAATTCATTCTAATAAAGACCAGACACTTCATAGCAAATGAAAACCTCCCAAAGTCTTATTAAACATTATTTCATATGATTTTTTATATTAACACTACTTCATACCAAAGTTTTATTCTAGAATATACCCTTAAAAAGTCATGCAAACTTTGGAATTTTGCTTCTGAAAGAGGAAGACCAACATCATGATAGATTATTAAACATTCTTTACATATTTAATTGCTTAATCAGTGTACCAATTTATTTATATTGTTTTATTTGAATGAAAATTAATAAGTAAGAATAATATAAAAGTTGTATCGATTGAGAACAAAAAATAATTTAATGAAAAGTTATGTCTCAATGTGTGTAGAAAATTCTACGACATCGTTTTCTTTCCTTCCATTAATTTTCATATTCAAAAATTTGTTTATTGTTTTCATTTACTCTATATAATTTGATATTGAATTCTGTGAATCATATTTTTATAAGTCAAAATATTTTATTATTCTTATGAATAATTCACAGCTTACATCAGGAATGACAACTTGTCTGGACGAGTAGGTTTGACCGCATCATTTACTACATATGAATCTGAGTGTGATGCTCGCATTTGCTTTGTGCCACATCGATAATTTTCTATTTACTTTATTTCAGTACCTCAGATCAGGACTTATTATTATTAAACTAAATTACTGGGTTTGGATTTGCACATTTATATATATATAATTTATATATTGTCTAGTTTCTATCCAAATTTTAAAAATTAAGTTAGAGCAAGTTGAAAAAAGCTGATTAACTTTTGAGATGTAAGATGACCGTTGTGATCGTTTTTTGGTCGTTGATTTTTGTTCTCTTTTTTGTATACATTTTCTGCAATCTGTTTTGATCATCACCTAAGATAATTTTAGATTTTAATATGTAATGATAAATCATGAGATAATTGATATCATGTGATTTAATTTATGGAGATCAGATTGGAAGATCAATTTATTGGGAAATGTTTCGTAGAGTACAATGATTAAATCTGGGATTGGATTATATCTCATGGCAGTCTAGAGATGAAAGGAAAGAACTTGCTCTTTGGGTTTTTGGATTAATTTGATTTCGTTGTTCGATTTCCCATTTTTGTGCCAAAACCCCATACTTTATCTAATAATGTCTTTAACTTTACAATGATTAAGAAAAGAAAACTCGAGAAATACAAGAATTCTCTTTTTTACAACACGACTTAGAATGCACTAAAAAAACAGCACATCACTTGTACTTTGCGTTGGCCTTCCTATGTATCTGGGCCTTTCATCCTCACAGATTTTTCTTCAACTTATCTTTTCCCTCTTTTACATCAGAAATTTTAGTACTCTGTCTGTCGACATTCCTTTGTAGCAATGAGACATTAAACACCATATTGACTTAAAACCGTCTTTCTCAGGTAACAAGAATTAAACACCACACTATTTGCTATAATTGTCTTATTTCTTAAATCAAAGTCTTTGCTATTGCATGGGTTATAGAGTTGCTGGAAATTTCCACCGAGTGCACCTCCATACATCAAAACTATTTATCACACGTATGATTTTATCCTAAACTTACAATAACAAGGTACATTCTTTCCTCTTATTAGAGTTTAGTATATATTAAAAATTATTTTTTATTAATAAAAAATATGCCATATTTTGTTAACTTTTTATATAAAATATGACTTACTTTCTTAATACTTTCAAAGAAAAATAAGAGGTAAGGATATAATAAGATTTGAAAATTGAAATATACGTACTTTTACATTCAATTTGAGAAAGGCATCGTAAATTTTTTTTTAAAAAAATTGCATATCAGTCCAATTAAAAACATTCAGGGTGTTGAATAATTTCTGACTCTATATGGCACTTTGCGGTTCTAATGTATACCAAAAAATTTATTATGTTTCTAAATTAGCTTAAATTTTTACTTAGGTTAATCCACCAGTAGCCACATTACAATGTAGACTCATAAAGCTCAGCCAAAGTGGTCAAACACTAATTTGATCGTTTGATGAGTCTCGCCTATAGAGAATTTCAACACAAAGAAAAACTTTATGTTAGAGAAGACAGTTTCATAGAACCAAAACAGAAACTCCAAAACCACAATTGCTGTCTCAATCAAAGCAATAGGAAGATAAGATTAAAATTTTGGCAAGGACACAAGTTGCCTTTATTCATTGTTTTATTTTTTTTAATTAACAATGGAGTGTATACTCCTACAAACTTGGAAGCACAAAACAGAAAAGGAAATGTGGATGTGACTAAAAAGATAGGAACATAAATCCACTGTATTATTTGCAAAATCATAAATAAAAGGGAAAAGGAGACTCAGTGAAATGACTTAATCTTGCTAGTGCTCTGTGTTAGGTCGTCTTATGCGTCTGGGCCTTTCTTGCTCGCGGATGCTTCTCCAATTGCATCTTCTCTTCCTTTTACATCTCCATCTGCTTCAACCTTCTTAAGTCTGGAAACTTTGATACCACCAAGGGGGTTATGTCTTGCAACAATGGTTGAATAATAATTTGGATTTCCATCTGGCTGATAGATCCCTAGAAATGGACCGTCGCAAGATATATGCATTTCATGTGGGAATATGCCTATACTGATATCTTTATTAGAATATAGCATATGGACTGCGCAATCTGCAACGCCATTACGCTTCCCACGAGGATCATTAAGCTTGATATTGGGGTGGACATACTTCAGTAGATATCCTTCATCCTCATCCACATTCGCTATCAGAATCTTCGAGTACGCATCAGTAGTGAGGGAACAATTGATAGCCTGAGACTCATCATTATCAATATCGAAAGACTTAACACCAATCTCTACGTGTACACTGTAACCAGAAACATTATACAAAGTCGCTACTTTTGGAGCCATCTGTAGATAAAAAAGATTTCAAATATATGTTTGGTCAAGATCTTTGAAATGTTTTGTGTGAAAGATAATGAAGGAAACCTTCTTCTTATATAGCTTCTTCATTTTTATCGAAGTCTCAAAATTTTGGACGATTGGCGTGTGAAACACAACTCAACAACCAAAATTAAGTGTCATTATAATAGAATCATTTCGTATAGGAATAATGTAACACATCTTTACATAATCAATATATATTATATTAATATTACTTCCCATGTGAAATCTTCCAAACAACTTATCGTTTCGCTCTAAAAAGGGGCAAGCTATCAATTTTATACGCACTTATAACATCTTGTGCTGTTTTATTGGTTTTTTATATTTTTTTTCGTTCAACCAACAAATATATACACATGCATAGAGATGGTTACATAACAGATAAGTTTAATAGTAGCAATATAAAAATTTAGTCAAATATCACAAAATTCTTTCTAAAAAGACCAGACTCTTCATAGGAAATTAAAACCTCCCAAAGTCTTATTTTAAACATTATTTCATACAAAAGTTTTATATTAACACTACTTCCTACCAAAGTCTTATTCTTGAAATATATTATTCAATAGTCTTACAAACTTTGGGCTTTTGCTTCCAAAATAGGAAGGCTAACCTCATGATAGATTATTATTCTGTCTTTACATATTTAATTGCTTAAGCAGTGTGTCTAATTATTTATATTGTATTACTAAAATGAAAAATAATAAGTAATAATAATATAAAGGTTGTATCAATTAAGAAAACAGAAATAATTGAATGAAAAATTATGTCTAATATGTGTGAAGAAAATTCTACTTCGTCGCTTTCTTTTATTCCCCTTGATTTACTATTGTATTATTAGAAACAACTATGAAAATTAATAAGTAAGAATAATATAAAGATTGGATCATTTGAATCACAAAATTATTTCATTGAATACATATGTCTACTATGTATAAAGAAAATTCCACATCATCATTTTCTATCCTTCCCCCTAGTTTACTTTTCAAAATTTTGTTAATTGTTTTCATTTATTCCATGTAATTTGACATTTAATAAGGTGAATTATATAGTTATAATTCAAAATATTTTATTACTTTTATAAATATTTTATTACTCTTATTTGAATAAGTCACAATTCAAATCAGGAATTACAGCTTATATAATTTTTTGCTGTTTTATTTGTTTTTATGTTTTGTTCTATCAACCAACAAATATATGCACCTGGATGATGATGGTTACGTAACACATGAGTTTAGTAGAAGCAATATGACAAAATTATAGTCTTTTGTCAAATATCATAAAATTCTTTCAAATAAAGACCAGACTCTTCATAGCAAATTAAAACCTCCTAAAGTCTTATTAAACATTTTTTCATATGAATTTTTTATATTAACACTACTTCTTACCAAAGTCTTACTCTAAAATATACCCTTTAAAAGTCATACAATTTTGTACTTTTGGTTCCGAAAGAGGAAGGCCAACCTCATGATAGATTATTAAACATTCTTTACATATTTAATTGCTTAATCAGTGTATATATTTTATTTATATTGTTTAATTAGAAAGAAAATTAATAAGTAAGAAGAATATAAAGGTTGTATCGATTGAGAACAAAAAAATAATTTAATTTAAAGTTATGTCTAATATGTGTGTAGAAAATTCTACGACGTCGTATTCTTTCCTTCCTCTTGTTTTATATTGAAAAAACTTGTTTATTGTTTTCATTTACTCTATATAATTTGATATTTACTTTTGTGAATTATATTTTTATAACTCAAAATATTTTATTATTCTTATGAATAAGTTAGCTCACATCAGGACAACTTATGTGGGCGAGTAGGTTTGACCGCATCATTTACTACATATGAATCTGAGTGTGATGTACGCCTTTGCTTTGTGCCACATCGATAATTCTCCATTTACTTCATTTCAGTACCTCAGATCAGGACTTATTACACTAAATTACTAGGTTTGGATTTGCACATATATATATATATATATTTTAGAGCAAGGATAAACAAGCGGATTAAATTTTGGGATGTAAATGACCGTTGTGATCGTTTTTTGGTCGTTGATTTTTGGTTCTCTTTTTCGGAATACATTGTTTGCAATCTGTTTTGATCATCACCTAAGATCCTTTTGGATTACTTCTCGATGGGATTTGAATTGAGTATGTAACGGTAAACCGTGACGTATATGATATAATGTGTTTTAATTTATGGAAATTGGATTGAAAGTTCAATTTTTTGGAAAAAGTTGTAGTGTATGGAGATTAAATCTGGGATTTGATTCAGTCTCATGGCGGTCTAGAGATGCAAGTAACTATCTATTTGTTTTCATTGCTCGATTTCCCATTTTTTTTGCCAAAACCTCATACTTTATCCAATAATATCTTTTACCTTATAATGATTAAGGAAAGAAGACACGGTAAATACAAAAGAAAACATCATGAAAACACAAATAAGAATGAACAAAAAACATAACATATCACTTGTACTTTGCGTTGGCCTTCCTGTGTATATGAGCCTTTCATCCTTGCATATTCTTCTTCAACTTATCTTCTCTCTCTTTTACATCTGAAATCTTAGTACTATGTCCGTCGACATTCCTTCTAAGCTATGAGACATTAAACACTATATACAATTAAAATCATCTTTCTCAGGTAACAAGAATTTAACACAACACTGTTTGCTATTGTATGGGAAAGAGGAAGGCCGACCTCATGAAAGATTTTAATATATCTTTACATATTTAATTACTTAATCATATTTATATTGTTTTATTAGAAACTACAACTATGAAAATTAATAAGTAAGAATAATATAAAGATTGGATCATTTGAATTACAAAAATAATTTAATGAATACTTATGTCTACTATGTATAAATAAAATTATACATCGTCATTTTCTATCCTTCCCCTAAATTTACTGTTCATAATTTTGTTAATTGTTTTCATTTACTCCATGTAATTTGACACTTAATAAGTTTAATCAGATTGTTATAAATCAAAATATTTTATTACTCTTATGAATATTTTATTACTCTTATTTAAATAAGTCACGATTCACATCCGAAATTACAGCTTATAACATTTTGTGCTGTTTTATTTGTTTTTTTATGTTTTGTTCTATCAACAAAAAATTATATGCACCTAGATGATGTTGGTTATGTACAAAATGAGTTTTATAGGAGCAATATGACAAAATTATATTATTTAGTCAAATATCACAAAATTCGTTCTAACAAAAAGCAGACTCTTCATAGCAAATTCCAAAGTCTTATTAAATATTATTTCATATGAATTTTTTATATTAACCCTACTTCTTACCAAAGTCTTATTCTAGAATATATCATTCAAAAGTCATACAAACTTGGTGATTTTGCTTCCGAAAGAGGAAGGCTAAACTTATGATAGATTATTAATCTGTCTTTACATATTTAATTGTTAAATCAACATATCTATTTATTTATATTGTTTTATTAGAAATTGCAACTACGAAAAACAATAAGTAAGAATAATATAAAGATTGTATCATTTGAGAACACAAAAAATGTGTGAATAGGAAATTCTACGTCGTCTTTTAATTTCTTTCCTTTTGTTTTACTATTCAAAACTTGTTTATTGTTTTAATTTACTCTATATAATTTGATATTGAATTTGGTGAATTATATTTTTATAAGTCAAATTATTTTATTATTCTTATAAATAAGTCACAGCTCCAATCATGAATGACAACTTGTCTGGATGCGTAGGTTTGACCACATCATTTACTTTATATGAATCTGAGTGCGGTGTTCGCCTTTGCTTTGTGCCACATCGGTAATTCTCCATTTACTTTATTTCAGTACCTCAGATCAGGACTTATTAAACTAAATTACTAGGTTCTGATTTGCACATATATATATATATATATATAATTTATATATTGTCTAGTTTCTATCCAAAATATTAAAAATTAAGTTAGAGAAAGCTGAAAAAAGCTGATTAAATTTTGAGATGTAAGATGACCGTTGTGATCGCTTTTTGGTCATTGATTTTTGGTTCTTTTTTTTGGTATATACTGTTTGCAATCTGTTTTGATCATCACCTAAGATAATTTTAGATTTGAATATGTAATGATAAATCATGAGATATTTGATATCATGTGATTTAATTTTTGGAGATCAGATTGGAAGATCAATTTATTGGGAAATTTTTCGTAGAGTATGAGGATTAAATCTGAGATTGGATTATGTCTCATGGCGGTCTAGAGATGAAAGGAAAAATCTTGGTTTTTTTTTTTTTTGGATAAATTTGGATTTATTACTTGATTTCCCATTTTTTTGTGCCAAAACCCCATACTTTATCTAATAATGTTTTTTACCTTACAATGATTAAAGAAAGAAAACTCGGAAAATACAAGAATTCTCTTTTTTACAACACGAGTTAGATTGCACTAAAAAAGCAGCACATCACTTGTACTTTGCGTTGGCCTTTCATCCTTGCAGATTCTTCTTCAACTTATCTTCTCCCTCTTTTACATCAGAAATCTTAGTACTCTGTCTGTCTACATTCCTTTTTAGCAATGAGACATTAAACACCACACTGTTTGCTATAATTGTCTTATTTCTTAAATCAAAGACTATATTGCATGGGTTATAGAGTTGCTGGAAATTTCCACCGAGTGCACCTCCATACATCAAAACTATTTATCACACGTATGATTTTATCTTAAACTTAAAATAACAAGGTACATTCTTTCGTCTTATTAGAGTTTAGTATTTATTTAAAATTATTTTTTATTAAAAAAAAAATATGCAATATTTTGTGAACTTTTTATATAAAATATGACTTACTTTCTTAATACTTTCAAAGAAAAGTAAGAGGTAAGGATATAAGAAGATTTCAAAATTGAAATATACGTACTTTTACATTCAATTTGAGAAAGGCATCGTAATTTTTTTTTAAAAAAATTGCATATCAGTCCAATTAAAAACATTCAGGGTGTTGATTAATTTCTGACTCTATATGGCACTTTGCGGTTCTAATGTATACCAAAAAACTTATTATGTTTCTAAATTAGCTTAAATTTTTACTTAGGTTAATCCACCAGTAGCCACATTACAATCTAGACTCATAAAGCTCAGCCAAAGTGGTCAAACACTAATTTGATCGTTTGATGAGTCTCGCTTATAGAGAATTTCAACACAAAGAAAAACTTTATGTTAGAGAAGACAGTTTCATAGAACCAAAACAGAAACTCCAAAACCACAATTGCTGTCTCAATCAAAGCAATAAGAAGATAAGATTAAAATTTTGGCAAGGACACAAGTTGCCTTTATTCATTGTTTTATTTTTTTAATTAACAATGGAGTCTCAACTCCTACAAACTTGGAAGCACAAAACAGAAAAGGAAATGTGGATGTGACTAAAAAGATAGGAACATAAATCCACTGTATTATTTGCAAAATCATAAATAAAAAGGAAAAGGAGACTCAGTGAAATGACTTAATCTTGCTAGTGCTCTGTGTTAGGTCGTCTTATGCGTCTGGGCCTTTCTTGCTCGCGGATGCTTCTCCAATTGCATCTTCTCTTCCTTTTACATCTCCATCTGCTTCAACCTTCTTAAGTCCGGAAACTTTGATACCACCAAGGGGGTTATGTCTTGCAACAATGGTTGAATAATAATTTGGATTTCCATCTGGCTGATAGATCCCTAGAAATGGACCGTCGCAAGATATATGCATTTCATGTGGGAATATGCCTATACTGATATCTTTATTAGAATATAGCATATGGACTGCGCAATCTGCAACGCCATTATGCTTCCCACGAGGATCATTAAGCTTGATATTGGGGTGGACATACTTCAGTAGATATCCTTCATCCTCATCCACATTCGCTATCAGAATCTTCGAGTACGCATCAGTAGTGAGGGAACAATTGATAGCCTGAGACTCATCATTATCAATATCGAAAGACTTAACACCAATCTCTACGTGTACACTGTAACCAGAAACATTATACAAAGTCGCTACTTTTGGAGCCATCTGTAGATAAAAAAGATTTCAAATATATGTTTGGTCAAGATCTTTTAAATGTTTTGTGTGAAAGATAATGAAGGAAACCTTCTTCTTATATAGCTTCTTCATTTTTATCGAAGTCTCAAAATTTTGGACGATTGGCGTGTGAAACACAACTCAACAACCAAAATTAAGTGTCATTATAATAGAATCATTTCGTATAGGAATGATGTAACACATCTTTACATAATCAATATATATTATATTAAAATTACTTCCCATGTGAAATCTTCCAAACAACTTATCGTTTCGCTCTAAAAAGGGGCAAGCTATCAATTTTATACACACTTATAACATCTTGTGCTGTTTTATTGGTTTTTTATATTTTTTTTCTTTCAACCAACAAATATATACACATGCATAGAGATGGTTACATAACAGATAAGTTTAATAGTAGCAATATAAAAATTTAGTCAAATATCACAAAATTCTTTCTAAAAAGACCAGACTCTTCATAGGAAATTAAAACCTCCCAAAGTCTTATTTTAAACATTATTTCATACAAAAGTTTTATATTAACACTACTTCCTACCAAAGTCTTATTCTTGAAATATATTCTTCAATAGTCTTACAAACTTTGGGCTTTTGCTTCCAAAATAGGAAGGCTAACCTCATGATAGATTATTATTCTGTCTTTACATATTTAATTGCTTAAGCAGTGTGTCTAATTATTTATATTGTATTACTAAAATGAAAAATAATAAGTAATAATAATATAAAGGTTGTATCAATTAAGAAAACAGAAATAATTGAATGAAAAGTTATGTCTAATATGTGTGTAGAAAATTCTACTTCGTCGCTTTCTTTTATTCCCCTTGATTTACTATTGTATTATTAGAAACAACAACTATGAAAATTAATAAGTAAGAATAATATAAAGATTGGATCATTTGAATCACAAAATTATTTCATTGAATACATATGTCTACTAAGAAAATTCCACATCATCATTTTCTATCCTTCCCCCTAGTTTACTTTTCAAAATTTTGTTAATTGTTTTCATTTATTCCATGTAATTTGACATTTAATAAGGTGAATTATATAGTTATAATTCAAAATATTTTATTACTTTTATAAATATTTTATTACTCTTATTTGAATAAGTCACAATTCACATCAGGAATTACAGCTTTTATAATTTTTTGCTGTTTTATTTTTTTTTATGTTTTGTTCTATCAACCAACAAATATATGCACCTGGATGATGATGGTTACGTAACACATGAGTTTTGTAGAAGCAATATGACAAAATTATAGTCTTTAGTCAAATATCATAAAATTCTTTCAAATAAAGACCAGACTCTTCATAGCAAATTAAAACCTCCTAAAGTCTTATTAAACATTTTTTCATATGAATTTTTTATATTAACACTACTTCTTACCAAAGTCTTACTCTAAAATATACCCTTTAAAAGTCATACAATTTTGTACTTTTGGTTCCGAAAGAGGAAGGCCAACCTCATGATAGATTATTAAACATTCTTTACATATTTAATTGCTTAATCAGTGTATATATTTTATTTATATTGTTTAATTAGAAAGAAAATTAATAAGTAAGAAGAATATAAAGGTTGTATCGATTGAGAACAAAAAAATAATTTAATTTAAAGTTATGTTTAATATGTGTGTAGAAAATTCTACGACGTCGTATTCTTTCCTTCCTCTTGTTTTAATATTGAAAAAACTTGTTTATTGTTTTCATTTACTCTATATAATTTGATATTTACTTTTGTGAATTATATTTTTATAACTCAAAATATTTTATTATTCTTATGAATAAGTTAGCTCACATCAGGACAACTTATGTGGGCGAGTAGGTTTGACCGCATCATTTACTACATATGAATCTGAGTGTGATGTACGCCTTTGCTTTGTGCCACATCGATAATTCTCCATTTACTTCATTTCAGTACCTCAGATCAGGACTTATTACACTAAATTACTAGGTTTGGATTTGCACATATATATATATATATATTTTAGAGCAAGGATAAACAAGCGGATTAAATTTTGGGATGTAAGATGACCGTTGTGATCGTTTTTTGGTCGTTGATTTTTGGTTCTCTTTTTCGGAATACATTGTTTGCAATCTGTTTTGATCATCACCTAAGATCCTTTTGGATTACTTCTCGATGGGATTTGAATTGAGTATGTAACGGTAAACCGTGACGTATATGATATAATGTGCTTTAATTTATGGAAATTGGATTGAAAGTTCAATTTTTTGGAAAAAGTTGTAGTGTATGGAGATTAAATCTGGGATTTGATTCAGTCTCATGGCGGTCTAGAGATGCAAGTAACTATCTATTTGTTTTCAATGCTCGATTTCCCATTTTTTTTGCCAAAACCTCATACTTTATCCAATAATATCTTTTACCTTATAATGATTAAGGAAAGAAGACACGGTAAATACAAAAGAAAACATCATGAAAACACAAATAAGAATGAACAAAAAACATAACATATCACTTGTACTTTGCGTTGGCCTTCCTGTGTATATGAGCCTTTCATCCTTGCATATTCTTCTTCAACTTATCTTCTCTCTCTTTTACATCTGAAATCTTAGTACTATGTCCGTCGACATTCCTTCTAAGCTATGAGACATTAAACACTATATACAATTAAAATCATCTTTCTCAGGTAACAAGAATTTAACACAACACTGTTTGCTATTGTATGGGAAAGAGGAAGGCCGACCTCATGAAAGATTTTAATATATCTTTACATATTTAATTACTTAATCATATTTATATTGTTTTATTAGAAACTACAACTATGAAAATTAATAAGTAAGAATAATATAAAGATTGGATCATTTGAATTACAAAAATAATTTAATGAATACTTATGTCTACTATGTATAAATAAAATTATACATCGTCATTTTCTATCCTTCCCCTAAATTTACTGTTCATAATTTTGTTAATTGTTTTCATTTACTCCATGTAATTTGACACTTAATAAGTTTAATCAGATTGTTATAAATCAAAATATTTTATTACTCTTATGAATATTTTATTACTCTTATTTAAATAAGTCACGATTCACATCCGAAATTACAGCTTATAACATTTTGTGCTGTTTTATTTGTTTTTTTATGTTTTGTTCTATCAACAAAAAATTATATGCACCTAGATGATGTTGGTTATGTACAAAATGAGTTTTATAGGAGCAATATGACAAAATTATATTATTTAGTCAAATATCACAAAATTCGTTCTAACAAAAAGCAGACTCTTCATAGCAAATTCCAAAGTCTTATTAAATATTATTTCATATGAATTTTTTATATTAACCCTACTTCTTACCAAAGTCTTATTCTAGAATATATCATTCAAAAGTCATACAAACTTGGTGATTTTGCTTCCGAAAGAGGAAGGCTAAACTTATGATAGATTATTAATCTGTCTTTACATATTTAATTGTTAAATCAACATATCTATTTATTTATATTGTTTTATTAGAAATTGCAACTACGAAAAACAATAAGTAAGAATAATATAAAGATTGTATCATTTGAGAACACAAAAAATGTGTGAATAGGAAATTCTACGTCGTCTTTTAATTTCTTTCCTTTTGTTTTACTATTCAAAACTTGTTTATTGTTTTAATTTACTCTATATAATTTGATATTGAATTTGGTGAATTATATTTTTATAAGTCAAATTATTTTATTATTCTTATAAATAAGTCACAGCTCCAATCATGAATGACAACTTGTCTGGATGCGTAGGTTTGACCACATCATTTACTTTATATGAATCTGAGTGCGGTGTTCGCCTTTGCTTTGTGCCACATCGGTAATTCTCCATTTACTTTATTTCAGTACCTCAGATCAGGACTTATTAAACTAAATTACTAGGTTCTGATTTGCACATATATATATATATATATATAATTTATATATTGTCTAGTTTCTATCCAAAATATTAAAAATTAAGTTAGAGAAAGCTGAAAAAAGCTGATTAAATTTTGAGATGTAAGATGACCGTTGTGATCGCTTTTTGGTCATTGATTTTTGGTTCTTTTTTTTGGTATATACTGTTTGCAATCTGTTTTGATCATCACCTAAGATAATTTTAGATTTGAATATGTAATGATAAATCATGAGATATTTGATATCATGTGATTTAATTTTTGGAGATCAGATTGGAAGATCAATTTATTGGGAAATTTTTCGTAGAGTATGAGGATTAAATCTGAGATTGGATTATGTCTCATGGCGGTCTAGAGATGAAAGGAAAAATCTTGGTTTTTTTTTTTTTTGGATAAATTTGGATTTATTACTTGATTTCCCATTTTTTTGTGCCAAAACCCCATACTTTATCTAATAATGTTTTTTACCTTACAATGATTAAAGAAAGAAAACTCGGAAAATACAAGAATTCTCTTTTTTACAACACGAGTTAGATTGCACTAAAAAAGCAGCACATCACTTGTACTTTGCGTTGGCCTTTCATCCTTGCAGATTCTTCTTCAACTTATCTTCTCCCTCTTTTACATCAGAAATCTTAGTACTCTGTCTGTCTACATTCCTTTTTAGCAATGAGACATTAAACACCACACTGTTTGCTATAATTGTCTTATTTCTTAAATCAAAGACTATATTGCATGGGTTATAGAGTTGCTGGAAATTTCCACCGAGTGCACCTCCATACATCAAAACTATTTATCACACGTATGATTTTATCTTAAACTTAAAATAACAAGGTACATTCTTTCGTCTTATTAGAGTTTAGTATTTATTTAAAATTATTTTTTATTAAAAAAAAAATATGCAATATTTTGTGAACTTTTTATATAAAATATGACTTACTTTCTTAATACTTTCAAAGAAAAGTAAGAGGTAAGGATATAAGAAGATTTCAAAATTGAAATATACGTACTTTTACATTCAATTTGAGAAAGGCATCGTAATTTTTTTTTAAAAAAATTGCATATCAGTCCAATTAAAAACATTCAGGGTGTTGATTAATTTCTGACTCTATATGGCACTTTGCGGTTCTAATGTATACCAAAAAACTTATTATGTTTCTAAATTAGCTTAAATTTTTACTTAGGTTAATCCACCAGTAGCCACATTACAATCTAGACTCATAAAGCTCAGCCAAAGTGGTCAAACACTAATTTGATCGTTTGATGAGTCTCGCTTATAGAGAATTTCAACACAAAGAAAAACTTTATGTTAGAGAAGACAGTTTCATAGAACCAAAACAGAAACTCCAAAACCACAATTGCTGTCTCAATCAAAGCAATAAGAAGATAAGATTAAAATTTTGGCAAGGACACAAGTTGCCTTTATTCATTGTTTTATTTTTTTAATTAACAATGGAGTCTCAACTCCTACAAACTTGGAAGCACAAAACAGAAAAGGAAATGTGGATGTGACTAAAAAGATAGGAACATAAATCCACTGTATTATTTGCAAAATCATAAATAAAAAGGAAAAGGAGACTCAGTGAAATGACTTAATCTTGCTAGTGCTCTGTGTTAGGTCGTCTTATGCGTCTGGGCCTTTCTTGCTCGCGGATGCTTCTCCAATTGCATCTTCTCTTCCTTTTACATCTCCATCTGCTTCAACCTTCTTAAGTCCGGAAACTTTGATACCACCAAGGGGGTTATGTCTTGCAACAATGGTTGAATAATAATTTGGATTTCCATCTGGCTGATAGATCCCTAGAAATGGACCGTCGCAAGATATATGCATTTCATGTGGGAATATGCCTATACTGATATCTTTATTAGAATATAGCATATGGACTGCGCAATCTGCAACGCCATTATGCTTCCCACGAGGATCATTAAGCTTGATATTGGGGTGGACATACTTCAGTAGATATCCTTCATCCTCATCCACATTCGCTATCAGAATCTTCGAGTACGCATCAGTAGTGAGGGAACAATTGATAGCCTGAGACTCATCATTATCAATATCGAAAGACTTAACACCAATCTCTACGTGTACACTGTAACCAGAAACATTATACAAAGTCGCTACTTTTGGAGCCATCTGTAGATAAAAAAGATTTCAAATATATGTTTGGTCAAGATCTTTTAAATGTTTTGTGTGAAAGATAATGAAGGAAACCTTCTTCTTATATAGCTTCTTCATTTTTATCGAAGTCTCAAAATTTTGGACGATTGGCGTGTGAAACACAACTCAACAACCAAAATTAAGTGTCATTATAATAGAATCATTTCGTATAGGAATGATGTAACACATCTTTACATAATCAATATATATTATATTAAAATTACTTCCCATGTGAAATCTTCCAAACAACTTATCGTTTCGCTCTAAAAAGGGGCAAGCTATCAATTTTATACACACTTATAACATCTTGTGCTGTTTTATTGGTTTTTTATATTTTTTTTCTTTCAACCAACAAATATATACACATGCATAGAGATGGTTACATAACAGATAAGTTTAATAGTAGCAATATAAAAATTTAGTCAAATATCACAAAATTCTTTCTAAAAAGACCAGACTCTTCATAGGAAATTAAAACCTCCCAAAGTCTTATTTTAAACATTATTTCATACAAAAGTTTTATATTAACACTACTTCCTACCAAAGTCTTATTCTTGAAATATATTCTTCAATAGTCTTACAAACTTTGGGCTTTTGCTTCCAAAATAGGAAGGCTAACCTCATGATAGATTATTATTCTGTCTTTACATATTTAATTGCTTAAGCAGTGTGTCTAATTATTTATATTGTATTACTAAAATGAAAAATAATAAGTAATAATAATATAAAGGTTGTATCAATTAAGAAAACAGAAATAATTGAATGAAAAGTTATGTCTAATATGTGTGTAGAAAATTCTACTTCGTCGCTTTCTTTTATTCCCCTTGATTTACTATTGTATTATTAGAAACAACAACTATGAAAATTAATAAGTAAGAATAATATAAAGATTGGATCATTTGAATCACAAAATTATTTCATTGAATACATATGTCTACTAAGAAAATTCCACATCATCATTTTCTATCCTTCCCCCTAGTTTACTTTTCAAAATTTTGTTAATTGTTTTCATTTATTCCATGTAATTTGACATTTAATAAGGTGAATTATATAGTTATAATTCAAAATATTTTATTACTTTTATAAATATTTTATTACTCTTATTTGAATAAGTCACAATTCACATCAGGAATTACAGCTTTTATAATTTTTTGCTGTTTTATTTTTTTTTATGTTTTGTTCTATCAACCAACAAATATATGCACCTGGATGATGATGGTTACGTAACACATGAGTTTTGTAGAAGCAATATGACAAAATTATAGTCTTTAGTCAAATATCATAAAATTCTTTCAAATAAAGACCAGACTCTTCATAGCAAATTAAAACCTCCTAAAGTCTTATTAAACATTTTTTCATATGAATTTTTTATATTAACACTACTTCTTACCAAAGTCTTACTCTAAAATATACCCTTTAAAAGTCATACAATTTTGTACTTTTGGTTCCGAAAGAGGAAGGCCAACCTCATGATAGATTATTAAACATTCTTTACATATTTAATTGCTTAATCAGTGTATATATTTTATTTATATTGTTTAATTAGAAAGAAAATTAATAAGTAAGAAGAATATAAAGGTTGTATCGATTGAGAACAAAAAAATAATTTAATTTAAAGTTATGTTTAATATGTGTGTAGAAAATTCTACGACGTCGTATTCTTTCCTTCCTCTTGTTTTAATATTGAAAAAACTTGTTTATTGTTTTCATTTACTCTATATAATTTGATATTTACTTTTGTGAATTATATTTTTATAACTCAAAATATTTTATTATTCTTATGAATAAGTTAGCTCACATCAGGACAACTTATGTGGGCGAGTAGGTTTGACCGCATCATTTACTACATATGAATCTGAGTGTGATGTACGCCTTTGCTTTGTGCCACATCGATAATTCTCCATTTACTTCATTTCAGTACCTCAGATCAGGACTTATTACACTAAATTACTAGGTTTGGATTTGCACATATATATATATATATATTTTAGAGCAAGGATAAACAAGCGGATTAAATTTTGGGATGTAAGATGACCGTTGTGATCGTTTTTTGGTCGTTGATTTTTGGTTCTCTTTTTCGGAATACATTGTTTGCAATCTGTTTTGATCATCACCTAAGATCCTTTTGGATTACTTCTCGATGGGATTTGAATTGAGTATGTAACGGTAAACCGTGACGTATATGATATAATGTGCTTTAATTTATGGAAATTGGATTGAAAGTTCAATTTTTTGGAAAAAGTTGTAGTGTATGGAGATTAAATCTGGGATTTGATTCAGTCTCATGGCGGTCTAGAGATGCAAGTAACTATCTATTTGTTTTCAATGCTCGATTTCCCATTTTTTTTGCCAAAACCTCATACTTTATCCAATAATATCTTTTACCTTATAATGATTAAGGAAAGAAGACACGGTAAATACAAAAGAAAACATCATGAAAACACAAATAAGAATGAACAAAAAACATAACATATCACTTGTACTTTGCGTTGGCCTTCCTGTGTATATGAGCCTTTCATCCTTGCATATTCTTCTTCAACTTATCTTCTCTCTCTTTTACATCTGAAATCTTAGTACTATGTCCGTCGACATTCCTTCTAAGCTATGAGACATTAAACACTATATACAATTAAAATCATCTTTCTCAGGTAACAAGAATTTAACACAACACTGTTTGCTATTGTATGGGAAAGAGGAAGGCCGACCTCATGAAAGATTTTAATATATCTTTACATATTTAATTACTTAATCATATTTATATTGTTTTATTAGAAACTACAACTATGAAAATTAATAAGTAAGAATAATATAAAGATTGGATCATTTGAATTACAAAAATAATTTAATGAATACTTATGTCTACTATGTATAAATAAAATTATACATCGTCATTTTCTATCCTTCCCCTAAATTTACTGTTCATAATTTTGTTAATTGTTTTCATTTACTCCATGTAATTTGACACTTAATAAGTTTAATCAGATTGTTATAAATCAAAATATTTTATTACTCTTATGAATATTTTATTACTCTTATTTAAATAAGTCACGATTCACATCCGAAATTACAGCTTATAACATTTTGTGCTGTTTTATTTGTTTTTTTATGTTTTGTTCTATCAACAAAAAATTATATGCACCTAGATGATGTTGGTTATGTACAAAATGAGTTTTATAGGAGCAATATGACAAAATTATATTATTTAGTCAAATATCACAAAATTCGTTCTAACAAAAAGCAGACTCTTCATAGCAAATTCCAAAGTCTTATTAAATATTATTTCATATGAATTTTTTATATTAACCCTACTTCTTACCAAAGTCTTATTCTAGAATATATCATTCAAAAGTCATACAAACTTGGTGATTTTGCTTCCGAAAGAGGAAGGCTAACCTTATGATAGATTATTAATCTGTCTTTACATATTTAATTGTTAAATCAACATATCTATTTATTTATATTGTTTTATTAGAAATTGCAACTACGAAAAACAATAAGTAAGAATAATATAAAGATTGTATCATTTGAGAACACAAAAAATGTGTGAATAGGAAATTCTACGTCGTCTTTTAATTTCCTTCCTTTTGTTTTACTATTCAAAACTTGTTTATTGTTTTAATTTACTCTATATAATTTGATATTGAATTTGGTGAATTATATTTTTATAAGTCAAATTATTTTATTATTCTTATAAATAAGTCACAGCTCCAATCATGAATGACAACTTGTCTGGATGCGTAGGTTTGACCACATCATTTACTTTATATGAATCTGAGTGCGGTGTTCGCCTTTGCTTTGTGCCACATCGGTAATTCTCCATTTACTTTATTTCAGTACCTCAGATCAGGACTTATTAAACTAAATTACTAGGTTCTGATTTGCACATATATATATATATATAATTTATATATTGTCTAGTTTCTATCCAAAATCTTAAAAATTAAGTTAGAGAAAGCTGAAAAAAGCTGATTAAATTTTGAGATGTAAGATGACCGTTGTGATCGCTTTTTGGTCATTGATTTTTGGTTCTTTTTTTTGGTATATACTGTTTGCAATCTGTTTTGATCATCACCTAAGATAATTTTAGATTTGAATATGTAATGATAAATCATGAGATATTTGATATCATGTGATTTAATTTTTGGAGATCAGATTGGAAGATCAATTTATTGGGAAATTTTTCGTAGAGTATGAGGATTAAATCTGAGATTGGATTATGTCTCATGGCGGTCTAGAGATGAAAGGAAAAATCTTGGTTTTTTTTTTTTGGATAAATTTGGATTTATTACTTGATTTCCCATTTTTTTGTGCCAAAACCCCATACTTTATCTAATAATGTTTTTTACCTTACAATGATTAAAGAAAGAAAACTCGGGAAATACAAGAATTCTCTTTTTTACAACACGAGTTAGATTGCACTAAAAAAGCAGCACATCACTTGTACTTTGCGTTGGCCTTTCATCCTTGCAGATTCTTCTTCAACTTATCTTCTCCCTCTTTTACATCAGAAATCTTAGTACTCTGTCTGTCTACATTCCTTTTTAGCAATGAGACATTAAACACCACACTGTTTGCTATAATTGTCTTATTTCTTAAATCAAAGACTATATTGCATGGGTTATAGAGTTGCTGGAAATTTCCACCGAGTGCACCTCCATACATCAAAACTATTTATCACACGTATGATTTTATCTTAAACTTAAAATAACAAGGTACATTCTTTCGTCTTATTAGAGTTTAGTATTTATTTAAAATTATTTTTTATTAAAAAAAAATATGCAATATTTTGTAAACTTTTTATATAAAATATGACTTACTTTCTTAATACTTTCAAAGAAAAGTAAGAGGTAAGGATATAAGAAGATTTCAAAATTGAAATATACGTACTTTTACATTCAATTTGAGAAAGGCATCGTAATTTTTTTTAAAAAAATTGCATATCAGTCCAATTAAAAACATTCAGGGTGTTGATTAATTTCTGACTCTATATGGCACTTTGCGGTTCTAATGTATACCAAAAAACTTATTATGTTTCTAAATTAGCTTAAATTTTTACTTAGGTTAATCCACCAGTAGCCACATTACAATCTAGACTCATAAAGCTCAGCCAAAGTGGTCAAACACTAATTTGATCGTTTGATGAGTCTCGCTTATAGAGAATTTCAACACAAAGAAAAACTTTATGTTAGAGAAGACAGTTTCATAGAACCAAAACAGAAACTCCAAAACCACAATTGCTGTCTCAATCAAAGCAATAAGAAGATAAGATTAAAATTTTGGCAAGGACACAAGTTGCCTTTATTCATTGTTTTATTTTTTTAATTAACAATGGAGTCTCAACTCCTACAAACTTGGAAGCACAAAACAGAAAAGGAAATGTGGATGTGACTAAAAAGATAGGAACATAAATCCACTGTATTATTTGCAAAATCATAAATAAAAAGGAAAAGGAGACTCAGTGAAATGACTTAATCTTGCTAGTGCTCTGTGTTAGGTCGTCTTATGCGTCTGGGCCTTTCTTGCTCGCGGATGCTTCTCCAATTGCATCTTCTCTTCCTTTTACATCTCCATCTGCTTCAACCTTCTTAAGTCCGGAAACTTTGATACCACCAAGGGGGTTATGTCTTGCAACAATGGTTGAATAATAATTTGGATTTCCATCTGGCTGATAGATCCCTAGAAATGGACCGTCGCAAGATATATGCATTTCATGTGGGAATATGCCTATACTGATATCTTTATTAGAATATAGCATATGGACTGCGCAATCTGCAACGCCATTATGCTTCCCACGAGGATCATTAAGCTTGATATTGGGGTGGACATACTTCAGTAGATATCCTTCATCCTCATCCACATTCGCTATCAGAATCTTCGAGTACGCATCAGTAGTGAGGGAACAATTGATAGCCTGAGACTCATCATTATCAATATCGAAAGACTTAACACCAATCTCTACGTGTACACTGTAACCAGAAACATTATACAAAGTCGCTACTTTTGGAGCCATCTGTAGATAAAAAAGATTTCAAATATATGTTTGGTCAAGATCTTTTAAATGTTTTGTGTGAAAGATAATGAAGGAAACCTTCTTCTTATATAGCTTCTTCATTTTTATCGAAGTCTCAAAATTTTGGACGATTGGCGTGTGAAACACAACTCAACAACCAAAATTAAGTGTCATTATAATAGAATCATTTCGTATAGGAATGATGTAACACATCTTTACATAATCAATATATATTATATTAAAATTACTTCCCATGTGAAATCTTCCAAACAACTTATCGTTTCGCTCTAAAAAGGGGCAAGCTATCAATTTTATACACACTTATAACATCTTGTGCTGTTTTATTGGTTTTTTATATTTTTTTTCTTTCAACCAACAAATATATACACATGCATAGAGATGGTTACATAACAGATAAGTTTAATAGTAGCAATATAAAAATTTAGTCAAATATCACAAAATTCTTTCTAAAAAGACCAGACTCTTCATAGGAAATTAAAACCTCCCAAAGTCTTATTTTAAACATTATTTCATACAAAAGTTTTATATTAACACTACTTCCTACCAAAGTCTTATTCTTGAAATATATTCTTCAAAAGTCTTACAAACTTTGGGCTTTTGCTTCCAAAATAGGAAGGCTAACCTCATGATAGATTATTATTCTGTCTTTACATATTTAATTGCTTAAGCAGTGTGTCTAATTATTTATATTGTATTATTAAAATGAAAAATAATAAGTAATAATAATATAAAGGTTGTATCAATTAAGAAAACAGAAATAATTGAATGAAAAGTTATGTCTAATATGTGTGTAGAAAATTCTACTTTGTCGCTTTCTTTTATTCCCCTTGATTTACTATTCAAAAACTTATTAAACTAAATTATTGGGCTTGGATTTGCACATATATTTATTATTTATTTATTGTCTAGTTTCTAACAAAAATCTTAAAAATTAAGTGAGAGCAAGGTGAAAAAGCTGATTAAATTTTGAGATGTAAGATGACCGTTGTGATCGTTTTCTGATCTTTGATTTTTGGTCCTCATTTTCGGTATACATTGTTTGCAATCTGTTTTGATCATCACCTAAGATCCTTTTGGATTACTTCTCGATGAAATTTGACTTGATTATTTAACGGTAAACCATGAAATATATAATATAATTTTTTTTTAATTTATGGGTATTGGATTGGAAGTTAAATTTTTTGAGAAACGTTTTGTAGTGTATGGAGATTAATTCTGGGATTTGATTCAATCTCATGGCAGTATAGAGATGAAAGTAAGGATCTTGCTCTTTGGGTTTTTGGATCTATTTGTTTTCATTGCTCGATTTCCCATTTTAGTGCCAAAACCCCATACTTTATCCAATAATGTCTTTTACCTTAGAATGATTAAGAAAAAAAGACTCGTTAAACACAAAAGAAAATATCATAAAAACACGAGTAAGAATGAACTAAAAACATAACACATCACTTGTACTTTGCGTTGGCCTTCCTGTGTATCTGAGCCATTCGTCCTCGCATATTCTTCTTCAACTTATCTTCTCTCTCTTTTACATCTGAAATCTTAGTACTATGTCCGTCGACATTCTTTCTAAACTATGAGACATTAAACACTATATAGAATTAAAACCGTCTTTCTCAGGTAACAAGAATTTAACAAAACACTGTTTGCTATAATTGTCTTATATCTTAAATCAAAGTCTTTGTTATTGCATGGGAAAGAGGAATGAAAGATTTTTATATATCTTTACATATTTAATTGCTTAATAATATTTATATTGTATTATTAGAAACTACAACTATGAAAATTAATAAGTAAGAATAATATAAAGATTGGATCATTTGAATCACAAAATTATTTCACTGAATACATATGTCTACTATGTATAAAGAAAATTCCACATCATCATTTTCTATACTTCCCCCTAGTTTACTGTTCAAAATTTAGTTAATTGTTTTCATTTACTCCATGTAATTTGACATTTAATAAGGTGAATTATATAGTTATAATTCAAAATATTTTATTACTTTTATAAATATTTTATTACTCTTATTTGAATAAGTCCCAATTCACATCAGGAATTACAGCTTATATCATATTTTGTTGTTTTATTTGTTTTTATGTTTTGTTCTATCAACCAACAAATATATGCACCTGGATGATGATGGTTACGTAACACATGAGTTTTGTAGAAGCAATATGACAAAATTATAGTCTTTAGTCAAATATCGATAATTCTTTCAAATAAAGACCAGACTCTTCATAGCAAATTAAAACCTCCTAAAGTCCTATTAAACATTTTTTCATATGAATTTTTTATATTAACACTAATTCTTACCAAAGTCTTATTCTAGAATATACCCTTCAAAAGTCATACAAACTTTGTACTTTTGGTTCCGAAAGAGGAAGGCCAACCTCATGATAGATTATTAAACATTCTTTACATATTTAATTGCTTAATCAGTGTATATATTTTATTTATGTTGTTTAATTAGAAAGAAAATTAATAAGTAAGAATAATATAAAGGTTGTATCGATTGAGAACAAAAAAATAATTTAATTTAAAGTTATGTCTAATATGTGTGTAGAAAATTCTACGACGTTGTATTCTTTCCTTCCTCTTGTTTTAATATTGAAAAAACTTGTTTATTGTTTTCATCTACTCTATATAATTTGATATTTACTTTTGTGAATTATATTTTTATAACTCAAAATATTTTATTATTCTTATGAATAAGTTAGCACACATCAGGACAACTTCTCTGGGCGAGTAGGTTTGACCGCATCATTTAGTACATATGAATCTGAGTGCGATGTTCGCCTTTGCTTTGTGCCACATCGATAATTCTCCATTTACTTCATTTCAGTACCTCAGATCAGGACTTATTACACTAAAATTACTGGGTTTGGATTTGCACATATATATATATATATATATATTTTATATATATATATATATATATATATCTATAATTTATATATTGTCTAGTTTCTATCCAAAATATTAAAAATTAAGTTAGAGCAAGGTTAAACAAGCGGATTAAATTTTGGGATGTAAGATGACCGTTGTGATCGTTTTTTGGTCGTTGATTTTTGGTTCTCTTTTTCGGAATACATTTTTTGCAATCTGTTTTGATCATCACCTAAGATCTTTTTGGATTACTTCTCGATGGGATTTGAATTGGGTATGTAACGGTAAACCGTGACGTATATGATATAATGTGATTTAATTTATGGAAATTGGATTGAAAGTTCAATTTTTTGGAAAAAGTTTTGTAGTGTATGGAGACTAAATCTGGGATTTGATTCAGTCTCATGGCGGCCTAGAGATGCAAGTAACTACCTATTTGTTTTCATTGCTCAATTTCCCATTTTTTTGCCAAAACCTCATACTTTATCCAATAATATCTTTTACCTTATAATGATTAAGGAAAGAAGACACGGTAAATACAAAAGAAAACATCATGAAAACACAAGTAAGAATGAACTAAAAACATAACATATCACTTGTACTTTGTGTTGGCCTTCCTGTGTATATGAGCCTTTCATCCTTGCATATTCTTCTTCAACTTATCTTCTCTCTCTTTTACATCTGAAATCTTAGTACTATGTCCGTCAATATTCCTTCTAAGCTATGAGACATTAAACACTATATACAACTAAAATCATCTTTCTCAGGTAACAAGAATTTAACACAACACTGTTTGCTATAATTGTCTTATATCTTAAATCAAAGTCTTTGCTATTGCATGGGAAAGAGGAAGGCCGACCTCATGAAAGATTTTAATATATCTTTACATATTTAATTACTTAATCATATTTATATTATTTTATTAGAAACTACAACTATGAAAATTAATAAGTAAGAATAATATAAAGATTGGATCATTTGAATCACAAAAATAATTTAATGAATACTTATGTCTACTATGAATAAATAAAATTCTACATCGTCATTTTCTATCCTTCCCCTAAATTTACTGTTCATAATTTTGTTAATTGTTTTCATTTACTCCATATAATTTGACACTTGATAAGTTTAATGATATTGTTATAAATCAAAATATTTTATTACTCATAAATATTTTATTACTCTTATTTAAATAAGTCACGATTCACATCCGAAATTACAGCTTATAACATTGTGTGCTGTTTTATTTGTTTTTTTATGTTTTGTTCTATCAACAAACAATTATATGCACCTAGATGATGTTGGTTATGTACAAAATGAGTTTTATAGGAGCAATATGACAAAATTATATTATTTAGTCAAATATCACAAAATATGTTCTAATAAAAAGCAGACTCTTCTAAGAAAATTCCAAAGTCTTATTAAATATTATTTCATATGAATTTTTTATATTAACCCTACTTCTTACCAAAGTCTTATTCTAGAATATATCATTCAAAAGTCATACAAACTTGGTGATTTTGCTTCCGAAAGAGGAAGGCTAACCTTATGATAGATTATTAATCTGTCTTTACATATTTAATTGTTAAATCAACATATCTATTTATTTATATTGTTTTATTAGAAATTGCAACTACGAAAAACAATAAGTAAGAATAATATAAAGATTGTATCATTTGAGAACACAAAAAATGTGTGAATAGGAAATTCTACGTCGTCTTTTAATTTCTTTCCTTTTGTTTTACTATTCAAAACTTGTTTATTGTTTTAATTTACTCTATATAATTTGATATTGAATTTGGTGAATTATATTTTTATAAGTCAAATTATTTTATTATTCTTATAAATAAGTCACAGCTCCAATCATGAATGACAACTTGTCTGGATGCGTAGGTTTGACCACATCATTTACTTTATATGAATATGAGTGCGATGTTGGCATTTGCTTTGTGCCACATCGGTAATTCTCCATTTACTTTATTTCAGTACCTCAGATCAGGACTTATTAAACTAAATTATTGGGCTTAGATTTGCACATATATTTATATATATAATTTATATATAGTCTAGTTTCTATCCAAAATTTTAAAAATTAAGTTAGAGAAAGCTGATAAAAGCTGATTAAATTTCGTCTTATTAGAGTTTAGTATTTATTTAAAATTATTTTTTATTAAAAAAAAATATGCAATATTTTGTAAACTTTTTATATAAAATATGACTTACTTTCTTAATACTTTCAAAGAAAAGTAAGAGGTAAGGATATAAGAAGATTTCAAAATTGAAATATACGTACTTTTACATTCAATTTGAGAAAGGCATCGTAATTTTTTTTAAAAAAATTGCATATCAGTCCAATTAAAAACATTCAGGGTGTTGATTAATTTCTGACTCTATATGGCACTTTGCGGTTCTAATGTATACCAAAAAACTTATTATGTTTCTAAATTAGCTTAAATTTTTACTTAGGTTAATCCACCAGTAGCCACATTACAATCTAGACTCATAAAGCTCAGCCAAAGTGGTCAAACACTAATTTGATCGTTTGATGAGTCTCGCTTATAGAGAATTTCAACACAAAGAAAAACTTTATGTTAGAGAAGACAGTTTCATAGAACCAAAACAGAAACTCCAAAACCACAATTGCTGTCTCAATCAAAGCAATAAGAAGATAAGATTAAAATTTTGGCAAGGACACAAGTTGCCTTTATTCATTGTTTTATTTTTTTAATTAACAATGGAGTCTCAACTCCTACAAACTTGGAAGCACAAAACAGAAAAGGAAATGTGGATGTGACTAAAAAGATAGGAACATAAATCCACTGTATTATTTGCAAAATCATAAATAAAAAGGAAAAGGAGACTCAGTGAAATGACTTAATCTTGCTAGTGCTCTGTGTTAGGTCGTCTTATGCGTCTGGGCCTTTCTTGCTCGCGGATGCTTCTCCAATTGCATCTTCTCTTCCTTTTACATCTCCATCTGCTTCAACCTTCTTAAGTCCGGAAACTTTGATACCACCAAGGGGGTTATGTCTTGCAACAATGGTTGAATAATAATTTGGATTTCCATCTGGCTGATAGATCCCTAGAAATGGACCGTCGCAAGATATATGCATTTCATGTGGGAATATGCCTATACTGATATCTTTATTAGAATATAGCATATGGACTGCGCAATCTGCAACGCCATTATGCTTCCCACGAGGATCATTAAGCTTGATATTGGGGTGGACATACTTCAGTAGATATCCTTCATCCTCATCCACATTCGCTATCAGAATCTTCGAGTACGCATCAGTAGTGAGGGAACAATTGATAGCCTGAGACTCATCATTATCAATATCGAAAGACTTAACACCAATCTCTACGTGTACACTGTAACCAGAAACATTATACAAAGTCGCTACTTTTGGAGCCATCTGTAGATAAAAAAGATTTCAAATATATGTTTGGTCAAGATCTTTTAAATGTTTTGTGTGAAAGATAATGAAGGAAACCTTCTTCTTATATAGCTTCTTCATTTTTATCGAAGTCTCAAAATTTTGGACGATTGGCGTGTGAAACACAACTCAACAACCAAAATTAAGTGTCATTATAATAGAATCATTTCGTATAGGAATGATGTAACACATCTTTACATAATCAATATATATTATATTAAAATTACTTCCCATGTGAAATCTTCCAAACAACTTATCGTTTCGCTCTAAAAAGGGGCAAGCTATCAATTTTATACACACTTATAACATCTTGTGCTGTTTTATTGGTTTTTTATATTTTTTTTCTTTCAACCAACAAATATATACACATGCATAGAGATGGTTACATAACAGATAAGTTTAATAGTAGCAATATAAAAATTTAGTCAAATATCACAAAATTCTTTCTAAAAAGACCAGACTCTTCATAGGAAATTAAAACCTCCCAAAGTCTTATTTTAAACATTATTTCATACAAAAGTTTTATATTAACACTACTTCCTACCAAAGTCTTATTCTTGAAATATATTCTTCAAAAGTCTTACAAACTTTGGGCTTTTGCTTCCAAAATAGGAAGGCTAACCTCATGATAGATTATTATTCTGTCTTTACATATTTAATTGCTTAAGCAGTGTGTCTAATTATTTATATTGTATTATTAAAATGAAAAATAATAAGTAATAATAATATAAAGGTTGTATCAATTAAGAAAACAGAAATAATTGAATGAAAAGTTATGTCTAATATGTGTGTAGAAAATTCTACTTTGTCGCTTTCTTTTATTCCCCTTGATTTACTATTCAAAAACTTATTAAACTAAATTATTGGGCTTGGATTTGCACATATATTTATTATTTATTTATTGTCTAGTTTCTAACAAAAATCTTAAAAATTAAGTGAGAGCAAGGTGAAAAAGCTGATTAAATTTTGAGATGTAAGATGACCGTTGTGATCGTTTTCTGATCTTTGATTTTTGGTCCTCATTTTCGGTATACATTGTTTGCAATCTGTTTTGATCATCACCTAAGATCCTTTTGGATTACTTCTCGATGAAATTTGACTTGATTATTTAACGGTAAACCATGAAATATATAATATAATTTTTTTTTAATTTATGGGTATTGGATTGGAAGTTAAATTTTTTGAGAAACGTTTTGTAGTGTATGGAGATTAATTCTGGGATTTGATTCAATCTCATGGCAGTATAGAGATGAAAGTAAGGATCTTGCTCTTTGGGTTTTTGGATCTATTTGTTTTCATTGCTCGATTTCCCATTTTAGTGCCAAAACCCCATACTTTATCCAATAATGTCTTTTACCTTAGAATGATTAAGAAAAAAAGACTCGTTAAACACAAAAGAAAATATCATAAAAACACGAGTAAGAATGAACTAAAAACATAACACATCACTTGTACTTTGCGTTGGCCTTCCTGTGTATCTGAGCCATTCGTCCTCGCATATTCTTCTTCAACTTATCTTCTCTCTCTTTTACATCTGAAATCTTAGTACTATGTCCGTCGACATTCTTTCTAAACTATGAGACATTAAACACTATATAGAATTAAAACCGTCTTTCTCAGGTAACAAGAATTTAACAAAACACTGTTTGCTATAATTGTCTTATATCTTAAATCAAAGTCTTTGTTATTGCATGGGAAAGAGGAATGAAAGATTTTTATATATCTTTACATATTTAATTGCTTAATAATATTTATATTGTATTATTAGAAACTACAACTATGAAAATTAATAAGTAAGAATAATATAAAGATTGGATCATTTGAATCACAAAATTATTTCACTGAATACATATGTCTACTATGTATAAAGAAAATTCCACATCATCATTTTCTATACTTCCCCCTAGTTTACTGTTCAAAATTTAGTTAATTGTTTTCATTTACTCCATGTAATTTGACATTTAATAAGGTGAATTATATAGTTATAATTCAAAATATTTTATTACTTTTATAAATATTTTATTACTCTTATTTGAATAAGTCCCAATTCACATCAGGAATTACAGCTTATATCATTTTTTGTTGTTTTATTTGTTTTTATGTTTTGTTCTATCAACCAACAAATATATGCACCTGGATGATGATGGTTACGTAACACATGAGTTTTGTAGAAGCAATATGACAAAATTATAGTCTTTAGTCAAATATCGATAATTCTTTCAAATAAAGACCAGACTCTTCATAGCAAATTAAAACCTCCTAAAGTCCTATTAAACATTTTTTCATATGAATTTTTTATATTAACACTAATTCTTACCAAAGTCTTATTCTAGAATATACCCTTCAAAAGTCATACAAACTTTGTACTTTTGGTTCCGAAAGAGGAAGGCCAACCTCATGATAGATTATTAAACATTCTTTACATATTTAATTGCTTAATCAGTGTATATATTTTATTTATGTTGTTTAATTAGAAAGAAAATTAATAAGTAAGAATAATATAAAGGTTGTATCGATTGAGAACAAAAAAATAATTTAATTTAAAGTTATGTCTAATATGTGTGTAGAAAATTCTACGACGTTGTATTCTTTCCTTCCTCTTGTTTTAATATTGAAAAAACTTGTTTATTGTTTTCATCTACTCTATATAATTTGATATTTACTTTTGTGAATTATATTTTTATAACTCAAAATATTTTATTATTCTTATGAATAAGTTAGCACACATCAGGACAACTTCTCTGGGCGAGTAGGTTTGACCGCATCATTTAGTACATATGAATCTGAGTGCGATGTTCGCCTTTGCTTTGTGCCACATCGATAATTCTCCATTTACTTCATTTCAGTACCTCAGATCAGGACTTATTACACTAAAATTACTGGGTTTGGATTTGCACATATATATATATATATATTTTATATATATATATATATATATATCTATAATTTATATATTGTCTAGTTTCTATCCAAAATATTAAAAATTAAGTTAGAGCAAGGTTAAACAAGCGGATTAAATTTTGGGATGTAAGATGACCGTTGTGATCGTTTTTTGGTCGTTGATTTTTGGTTCTCTTTTTCGGAATACATTTTTTGCAATCTGTTTTGATCATCACCTAAGATCTTTTTGGATTACTTCTCGATGGGATTTGAATTGGGTATGTAACGGTAAACCGTGACGTATATGATATAATGTGATTTAATTTATGGAAATTGGATTGAAAGTTCAATTTTTTGGAAAAAGTTTTGTAGTGTATGGAGACTAAATCTGGGATTTGATTCAGTCTCATGGCGGCCTAGAGATGCAAGTAACTACCTATTTGTTTTCATTGCTCAATTTCCCATTTTTTTGCCAAAACCTCATACTTTATCCAATAATATCTTTTACCTTATAATGATTAAGGAAAGAAGACACGGTAAATACAAAAGAAAACATCATGAAAACACAAGTAAGAATGAACTAAAAACATAACATATCACTTGTACTTTGTGTTGGCCTTCCTGTGTATATGAGCCTTTCATCCTTGCATATTCTTCTTCAACTTATCTTCTCTCTCTTTTACATCTGAAATCTTAGTACTATGTCCGTCAATATTCCTTCTAAGCTATGAGACATTAAACACTATATACAACTAAAATCATCTTTCTCAGGTAACAAGAATTTAACACAACACTGTTTGCTATAATTGTCTTATATCTTAAATCAAAGTCTTTGCTATTGCATGGGAAAGAGGAAGGCCGACCTCATGAAAGATTTTAATATATCTTTACATATTTAATTACTTAATCATATTTATATTATTTTATTAGAAACTACAACTATGAAAATTAATAAGTAAGAATAATATAAAGATTGGATCATTTGAATCACAAAAATAATTTAATGAATACTTATGTCTACTATGAATAAATAAAATTCTACATCGTCATTTTCTATCCTTCCCCTAAATTTACTGTTCATAATTTTGTTAATTGTTTTCATTTACTCCATATAATTTGACACTTGATAAGTTTAATGATATTGTTATAAATCAAAATATTTTATTACTCATAAATATTTTATTACTCTTATTTAAATAAGTCACGATTCACATCCGAAATTACAGCTTATAACATTGTGTGCTGTTTTATTTGTTTTTTTATGTTTTGTTCTATCAACAAACAATTATATGCACCTAGATGATGTTGGTTATGTACAAAATGAGTTTTATAGGAGCAATATGACAAAATTATATTATTTAGTCAAATATCACAAAATATGTTCTAATAAAAAGCAGACTCTTCTAAGAAAATTCCAAAGTCTTATTAAATATTATTTCATATGAATTTTTTATATTAACCCTACTTCTTACCAAAGTCTTATTCTAGAATATATCATTCAAAAGTCATACAAACTTGGTGATTTTGCTTCCGAAAGAGGAAGGCTAACCTTATGATAGATTATTAATCTGTCTTTACATATTTAATTGTTAAATCAACATATCTATTTATTTATATTGTTTTATTAGAAATTGCAACTACGAAAAACAATAAGTAAGAATAATATAAAGATTGTATCATTTGAGAACACAAAAAATGTGTGAATAGGAAATTCTACGTCGTCTTTTAATTTCTTTCCTTTTGTTTTACTATTCAAAACTTGTTTATTGTTTTAATTTACTCTATATAATTTGATATTGAATTTGGTGAATTATATTTTTATAAGTCAAATTATTTTATTATTCTTATAAATAAGTCACAGCTCCAATCATGAATGACAACTTGTCTGGATGCGTAGGTTTGACCACATCATTTACTTTATATGAATATGAGTGCGATGTTGGCATTTGCTTTGTGCCACATCGGTAATTCTCCATTTACTTTATTTCAGTACCTCAGATCAGGACTTATTAAACTAAATTATTGGGCTTAGATTTGCACATATATTTATATATATAATTTATATATAGTCTAGTTTCTATCCAAAATTTTAAAAATTAAGTTAGAGAAAGCTGATAAAAGCTGATTAAATTTTGAGATGTAAGATGACCGTTGTGATCGCTTTTTGGTCATTGATTTTTGGTTCTCTTTTTTGATATATACTGTTTGCAATTTGTTTTGATCATCACCTAAGATAATTTTAGATTTGAATATGTAATGATAAATCAGAAGATATTTGATATCATGTGATTTAATTTTTGGAGATCAGATTGGAAAATCAATTTATTGGGAAATTTTTCGTAGAGTATGAGGATTAAATCTGAGATTGGATTATGTCTCATGGCGGTCTAGAGATGAAAGGAAAAATCTTGCTTTTTTGGTTTTTGGATAAATTTGGATTCATTACTCGATTTCCCATTTTTTATGCCAAAACCCCATACTTTATCTAATAATGTCTTTTACCTTACAATGATTAAAGAAAGAAAACTCGGAAAATACAAGAATTCTCTTTTTTACAACACGAGTTAGATTGCACTAAAAAAGCAGCACATCACTTGTACTTTGCGTTGGCCTTTCATCCTTGCAGATTCTTCTTCAACTTATCTTCTCCCTCTTTTACATCAGAAATCTTAGTACTCTGTCTGTCTACATTCCTTTTTAGCAATGAGACATTAAACACCACACTGTTTGCTATAATTGTCTTATTTCTTAAATCAAAGACTATATTGCATGGGTTATAGAATTGCTGGAAATTTCCACCGAGTGCACCTCTATACATCAAAACTATTTATCACAAGTATGATTTTATCCTAAACTTACAATAACAAGGTACATTCTTTCGTCTTATTAGAGTTTAGTATTTATTAAAAATTATTTTTTATTAATAAAAAATATGCCATATTTTTATATAAAATATGACTTACTTTCTTAATACTTTCAAAGAAAAGTAAGAGGTAAGGATATAAGAAGATTTCAAAATTGAAATATACGTACTTTTACATTCAATTTGAGAAAGGCATCGTAATTTTTTTAAAAAAAATTGCATATCAGTCCAATTAAAAACATTCAGGGTGTTGATTAATTTCTGACTCTATATGGCACTTTGCGGTTCTAATGTATACCAAAAAACTTATTATGTTTCTAAATTAGCTTAAATTTTTACTTAGGTTAATCCACCAGTAGCCACATTACAATCTAGACTCATAAAGCTCAGCCAAAGTGGTCGAACACTAATTTGATCGTTTGATGAGTCTCGCCTATAGAGAATTTCAACACAAAGAAAAACTTTATGTTAGAGAAGACAGTTTCATAGAACCAAAACAGAAACTCCAAAACCACAATTGCTGTCTCAATCAAAGCAATAGGAAGATAAGATTAAAATTTTGGCAAGGACACAAGTTGCCTTTATTCATTGTTTTATTTTTTTTAATTATGGAGTCTCAACTCCTACAAACTTGGAAGCACAAAACAGAAAAGGAAATGTGGATGTGACTAAAAAGATAGGAACATAAATCCACTGTATTATTTGCAAAATCATAAATAAAAGGGAAAAGGAGACTCAGTGAAATGACTTAATCTTGCTAGTGCTCTGTGTTAGGTCGTCTTATGCGTCTGGGCCTTTCTTGCTCGCGGATGCTTCTCCAATTGCATCTTCTCTTCCTTTTACATCTCCATCTGCTTCAACCTTCTTAAGTCCGGAAACTTTGATACCACCAAGGGGGTTATGTCTTGCAACAATGGTTGAATAATAATTAGGATTTCCATCTGGCTGATAGATCCCTAGAAATGGACCGTCGCAAGATATATGCATTTCATGTGGGAATATGCCTATACTGATATCTTTATTAGAATATAGCATATGGACTGCGCAATCTGCAACGCCATTATGCTTCCCACGAGGATCATTAAGCTTGATATTGGGGTGGACATACTTCAGTAGATATCCTTCATCCTCATCCACATTCGCTATCAGAATCTTCGAGTACGCATCAGTAGTGAGGGAACAATTGATAGCCTGAGACTCATCATTATCAATATCGAAAGACTTAACACCAATCTCTACGTGTACACTGTAACCAGAAACATTATACAAAGTCGCTACTTTTGGAGCCATCTGTAGATAAAAAAGATTTCAAATATATGTTTGGTCAAGATCTTTTAAATGTTTTGTGTGAAAGATAATGAAGGAAACCTTCTTCTTATATAGCTTCTTCATTTTTATCGAAGTCTCAAAATTTTGGACGATTGGCGTGTGAAACACAACTAAACAACCAAAATTAAGTGTCATTATAATAGAATCATTTCGTATAGGAATGATGTAACAAATCTTTACATAATCAATATATATTATATTAAAATTACTTCCCATGTGAAATCTTCCAAACAACTTATCGTTTCGCTCTAAAAAGGGGCAAGCTATCAATTTTATACGCACTTATAACATCTTGTGCTGTTTTATTGGTTTTTTATATTTTTTTTCTTTCAACCAACAAATATATACACATGCATAGAGATGGTTACATAACAAATACGTTTAATAGTAGCAATATAAAAATTTAGTCAAATATCACAAAATTCTTTCTAAAAAGACCAGACTCTTCATAGGAAATTAAAACCTTCCAAAGTCTTATTTTAAACATTATTTCATACAAAAATTTTATATTAACACTACTTCCTACCAAAGTCTTATTCTTGAAATATATTCTACAATAGTCTTACAAACTTTGGGCTTTTGCTTCCAAAATAGGAAGGCTAACCTCATGATAGATTATTATTCTGTCTTTACATATTTAATTGCTTAAGCAGTGTGTCTAATTATTTATATTGTATTATTAAAATGAAAAATAATAAGTAATAATAATATAAAGGTTGTATCAATTAAGAAAACAGAAATAATTGAATGAAAAGTTATGTCTAATATGTGTGTAGAAAATTCTACTTCGTCACTTTCTTTTATTCCCCTTGATTTACTATTCAAAAACATGTTTATTGTTTTCATTTACTCTATATAATTTGGTATTTAATTCGGTGAATAATATTTTTATAAATCAAAATATTTTATTAATCTTATGAATAAGTCACAGCTCACATCAGGAATGACAACTTGTCTGGACCCGTACGTTTGACCGCATCATTTACTACATATGAATCTGAGTGCGATGATCGCCTTTGCTTTGTGCCACATCGGTAATACTCCATTTACTTTATTTTAGTACCTTAGATCATGACTTATTAAACTAAATTATTGGGTTTGGATTTGCACATATATTTATTATTTATATATTGTCTAGTTTCTAACAAAAATCTTAAAAATTAAGTGAGAGCAAGGTGAAAAAGCTGATTAAATTTTGAGATGTAAGATGACCGTTGTGGTCGTTTTCTGATCTTTGATTTTTGGTCCTCATTTTCGGTATACATTGTTTGCAATCTGTTTTGATCATCACCTAAGATCCTTTTGGATTACTTCTCGATGAGATTTGACTTGATTATTTAACGGTAAACCATGAAGTATATAATTTAATTTTTTTTTAATTTATGGAGATTGGATTGGAAGTTAAATTTTTTGAGAAACATTTTGTAGTGTATGGAGATTAATTCTGGGATTTGATTCAATCTCATGGCGGTATAGAGATGAAAGTAAGGATCTTGCTCTTTGGGTTTTTCGATCTATTTGTTTTCATTGCTCGATTTCCCATTTTAGTGCCAAAACCCCATACTTTATCCAATAATGTCTTTTACCTTAGAATGATTAAGAAAAAAAGACTCGTTAAATACAAAAGAAAATATCATAAAAACACGAGTAAGAATGAACTAAAAACATAACACATCACTTGTACTTTGCGTTGGCGTTCCTGTGTATCTGAGCCTTTCGTCCTCGCATATTCTTCTTCAACTTGTCTTCTCTCTCTTTTACATCTGAAATCTTAGTACTATGTCCGTCGACATTCCTTCTAAACTATGAGACATTAAACACTATATAGAATTAAAACCGTCTTTCTCAGGTAACAAGAATTTAACAAAACACTGTTTGCTATAATTGTCTTATATCTTAAATCAAAGTCTTTGTTATTGCATGGGAAAGAGGAATGAAAGATTTTAATATATCTTTTAATATTTAATTGCTTAATAATATTTATATTGTTTTATTAGAAACTACAACTATGAAAATTAATAAGTAAGAATAATATAAAGATTGGATCATTTGAATCACAAAATTATTTCATTGAATACATATGTCTACTATGTATAAAGAAAATTCCACATCATCATTTTCTATCCTTCCCCCTAGTTTACTGTTCAAAATTTTTTTAATTGTTTTCATTTACTCCATGTAATTTGACATTTAATAAGGTGAATTATATAGTTATAATTCAAAATATTTTATTACTTTTATAAATATTTTATTACTCTTATTTGAATAAGTCACAATTCACATCAGGAATTACAGCTTATATCATTTTTTGCTGTTTTATTTGTTTTTATGTTTTGTTCTATCAACCAACAAATTTATGCACCTGGATGATGATGGTTACGTAACACATGATTTTTGTAGAAGCAATATGAAAAAATTATAGTCTTTAGTCAAATATCACAAAATTCTTTCAAATAAAGACCAGACTCTTCATAGCAAATTAAAACCTCCTAAAGTCTTATTAATATAATTTTTTATATTAACACTACTTCTTACCAAAGTCTTACTCTAGAATATACCCTTCAAAAGTCATACAAACTTTGTACTTTTGGTTCCGAAAGAGGAAGGCCAATCTCATGATAGATTATTAAACATTATTTACATATTTAATTGCTTAATCAGTGTATATATTTTATTTATATTGTTTAATTAGAATGAAAATTAATAAGTAAGAATAATATAAAGGTTGTATCGATTGAGAACAAAAAAAATAATTTAATTTAAAGTTATGTCTAATATGTGTGTAGAAAATTCTACGACGTCGTATTCTTTCCTTCCTGTTGTTTTAATATTGAAAAAACTTGTTTATTGTTTTCATTTACTCTATATAATTTGATATTTACTTTTGTGAATTATATTTTTATAACTCAAAATATTTTATTATTCTTATGAATAAGTTATCTCACATCAGGACAACTTCTCTGGGCGAGTAGGTTTGACAGCATCATTTACTACATATGAATCTGAGTGCGATGTTCGCCTTTGCTTTGTGCCACATTGATAATTCTCCATTTACTTCATTTCAGTACCTCAGATCAGGACTTATTACACTAAATTACTGGGTTTGGATTTGCACATATATATATATATATATTTTATATATATATATCTATAATTTATAAATTGTCTAGTTTCTATCCAAAATATTAAAAATTAAGTTAGAGCATGGTTAAACAAGCAGATTAAATTTTTGGATGTAAGATGACCGTTGTGATCGTTTTTTGGTCGTTGATTTTTGGTTCTCTTTTTCGGAATACATTGTTTGCAATCTGTTTTGATCATCACCTAAGATCCTTTTGGATTACTTCTCGATGGGATTTGAATTAAGTATGTAACGGTAAACCGTGACGTATATGATATAATGTGCTTTAATTTATGGAAATTGGATTGAAAGTTCAATTTTTTGGAAAAAGTTTTGTAGTGTATGGAGATTAAATCTGGGATTTGATTCAGTCTCATGGCGGTCTAGAGATGCAAGTAACTATCTATTTGTTTTCATTGCTCGATTTCCCATTTTTTTTGCCAAAACCTTATACTTTATCTAATAATATCTTTTACCTTATAATGATTAAGGAAAGAAGACACAGTAAATACAAAAGAAAACATCATGAAAACACAAGTAAGAATGAACTAAAAACATTACATATCACTTGTACTTTGCGTTGGCCTTCCTGTGTATATGAGCCTTTCATCCTTGCATATTCTTCTTCAACTTATCTTCTCTCTCTTTTACATCTGAAATCTTAGTACTATGTCCGTCGACATTCCTTCTAAGCTATGAGACATTAAACACTATATACAATTAAAATCATCTTTCTCAGGTAACAAGAATTTAAGACAACACTGTTTGCTATAATTGTCTTATATCTTATGTCAAAGTCTTTGCCATTGCATGGGAAAGAGGAAGGCCGACCTCATGAAAGATTTTAATATATCTTTACATATTTAATTATTTAATCATATTTATAATGTTTTATTAGAAACTACAACTATGAAAATTAATAAGTAAGAATATAAAGATTGGATCATTTGAATCACAAAAATAATTTAATGAATACTTATGTCTACTATGTATAAATAAAATTCTACATCGTCATTTTCTATCCTTCCCCTAAATTTACTGTTCATAATTTTGTTAATTGTTTTTATTTACTCCATGTAATTTGACACTTAATAAGTTTAATCATATTGTTATAAATCAAAATATTTTATTACTCTTATAAATATTTTATTACACTTATTTAAATAAGTCAAGATTCACATCCGAAATTACAGCTTATAACATTTTGTGCTGTTTTATTTTTTTTTTATGTTTTGTTCTATCAACAAACAATTATATGCACCTAGATGATGTTGGTTATGTACAAAATGAGTTTTATAGGAGCAATATGACAAAATTATATTATTTAGTCAAATATCACAAAATTCATTCTAATAAAAAGCAGACTCTTCATAGCAAATTCCAAAGTCTTATTAAATATTATTTCATATGAATTTTTTATATTAACTCTACTTCTTACCAAAGTCTTATTCTAGAATATATCATTCAAAAGTCATACAAACTTGGTGATTTTGCTTTCGAAAGAGGAAGGCTAACCTTATGATAGATTATTACTCTGTCTTTACATATTTAATTGTTAAATCAACATATCTATTTATTTATATTGTTTTATTAGAAATTGCAACTACGAAAAACAATAAGTAAGAATAATAAAAAGATTGTATCATTTGAGAACACAAAAAATGTGTGAATAGGAAATTCTACGTCGTCTTTTAATTTCCTTCCTTTTGTTTTACTATTCAAAACTTGTTTAATGTTTTTATTTACTCTATATAATTTGATATAGAATTTGGTGAATTATATTTTTATAAGTCAAATTATCTTATTATTCTTATAAATAAGTCACAGCTCCAATCATGAATGACAACTTGTCTGGATGCGTAGGTTTGACCACATCATTTACTTTATATGAATCTGAGTGCTATGTTCGCCTTTGCTTTGTGCCACATCGGTAATTCTCCATTTACTTTATTTCAGTACCTCAGATCAGGACTTATTAAACTAAATTACTAGGTTCTGATTTGCACATATATATATATATATAATTTATATATTGTCTAGTTTCTATCCAAAATCTTAAAACTTAGGTTAGAGAAAGCTGAAAAAAGCTGATTAAATTTTGAGATGTAAGATGACCGTTGTGATCGCTTTTTGGTCATTGATTTTTGGTTCTCTTTTTTGGTATATACTGTTTGCAATCTGTTTTGATCAACACCTAAGATAATTTTAGATTTGAATATGTAATGATAAATCATGAGATATTTGATATCATGTGATTTAATTTTTGGAGATCTGATTGAAAGATCAATTTATTGGGAAATTTTTCGTAGAGTATGAGGATTAAATCTGAGATTGGATTATGTCTCATGGTGGTCTAGAGATGAAAGGAAAAATCTTGCTTTTTTGGTTTTTGGATAAATTTGGATTCATTACTCGATTTCCCATTTTTTGTGCCAAAACCCCATACTTTATCTAATAATGTCTTTTACCTTACAATGATTAAAGAAAGAAAACTCGGAAAATACAAGAATTCTCTTTTTTACAACACAAGTTAGATTGCACTAAAAAAACAGCACATCACTTGTACTTTGCGTTAGCCTTTCATCCTTGCAGATTCTTCTTCAACTTATCTTCTCCCTCTTTTATATCAGAAATCTTAGTACTCTGTCTGTCTACATTCCTTTTTAGCAATGAGACATTAAACACCACATTGTTTGCTATAATTGTCTTATTTCTTAAATCAAAGACTATATTGCATGGGTTATAGAGTTGCTGGAAATTTCCACCGAGTGCACCTCCATACATCAAAACTATTTATCACACGTATGATTTTATCCTAAACTTACAATAACAAGGTACATTCTTTCGTCTTATTAGAGTTTAGTATTTATTAAAAATTATTTTTTATTAATAAAAAATATGCCATATTTTGTAAACTTTTTATATAAAATATGACTTACTTTCTTAATACTTTCAAAGAAAAGTAAGAGGTAAGGATATAAGAAGATTTCAAAATTGAAATATACGTACTTTTACATTCAATTTGAGAAAGGCATCGTAATTTTTTTTAAAAAAAATTGCATATCAGTCCAATTAAAAACATTCAGGGTGTTGATTAATTTCTGACTCTATATGGCACTTTGCGGTTCTAATGTATACCAAAAAACTTATTATGTTTCTAAATTAGCTTAAATTTTTACTTAGGTTAATCCACCAGTAGCCACATTACAATGTAGACTCATAAAGCTCAGCCAAAGTGGTCAAACACTAATTTGATCGTTTGACGAGTCTCGCCTATAGAGAATTTCAACACAAAGAAAAACTTTATGTTAGAGAAGACAGTTTCATAGAACCAAAACAGAAACTCCAAAACCACAATTGCTGTATCAATCAAAGCAATAAGAAGATAAGATTAAAATTTTGGCAAGGACACAAGTTGCCTTTATTCATTGTTTTATTTTTTTAATTAACAATGGAGTCTCAACTCCTACAAACTTGGAAGCACAAAACAGAAAAGGAAATGTGGATGTGACTAAAAAGATAGGAACATAAATCCACTGTATTATTTGCAAAATCATAAATAAAAGGGAAAAGGAGACTCAGTGAAATGACTTAATCTTGCTAGTGCTCTGTGTTAGGTCGTCTTATGCGTCTGGGCCTTTCTTGCTCGCGGATGCTTCTCCAATTGCATCTTCTCTTCCTTTTACATCTCCATCTGCTTCAACCTTCTTAAGTCCGGAAACTTTGATACCACCAAGGGGGTTATGTCTTGCAACAATGGTTGAATAATAATTTGGATTTCCATCTGGCTGATAGATCCCTAGAAATGGACCGTCGCAAGATATATGCATTTCATGTGGGAATATGCCTATACTGATATCTTTATTAGAATATAGCATATGGACTGCGCAATCTGCAACGCCATTATGCTTCCCACGAGGATCATTAAGCTTGATATTGGGGTGGACATACTTCAGTAGATATCCTTCATCCTCATCCACATTCGCTATCAGAATCTTCGAGTACGCATCAGTAGTGAGGGAACAATTGATAGCCTGAGACTCATCATTATCAATATCGAAAGACTTAACACCAATCTCTACGTGTACACTGTAACCAGAAACATTATACAAAGTCGCTACTTTTGGAGCCATCTGTAGATAAAAAAGATTTCAAATATATGTTTGGTCAAGATCTTTTAAATGTTTTGTGTGAAAGATAATGAAGGAAACCTTCTTCTTATATAGCTTCTTCGTTTTTATCGAAGTCTCAAAATTTTGGACGATTGGCGTGTGAAACACAACTCAACAACCAAAATTAAGTGTCATTATAATAGAATCATTTCGTATAGGAATGATGTAACACATATATACACATGCATAGAGATGGTTACATAACAGATAAGTTTAATAGTAGCAATATAAAAATTTAGTCAAATATCACAAAATTCTTTCTAAAAAGACCAGACTCTTCATAGGAAATTAAAACCTCCCAAAGTCTTATTTTAAACATTATTTCATACAAAAGTTTTATATTAACACTACTTCCTACCAAAGTCTTATTCTTGAAATATATTCTTCAAAAGTCTTACAAACTTTGGGCTTTTGCTTCCAAAATAGGAAGGCTAACTCATGATAGATTATTATTCTGTCTTTACATATTTAATTGCTTAAGCAGTGTGTCTAATTATTTATATTGTATTATTAAAATGAAAAATAATAAGTAATAATAATATAAAGGTTGTATCAATTAAGAAAACAGAAATAATTGAATGAAAAGTTATGTCTAATATGTGTGTAGAAAATTCTATTTCGTCGCTTTCTTTTATTCCCATTGATTTACTATTCAAAAACATGTTTATTATTTTCATTTACTCTATATAATTTGATATTTAATTCGGTGAATAATATTTTTATAAATCAAAATATTTTATTAATCTTACGAATAAGTCACAGCTCACATCAGGAATGACAACTTGTCTGGACCCGTACGTTTGACCGCATCATTTATTACATATGAATCTGAGTGCGATGATCGCCTTTGCTTTGTGCCACATCGGTAATTCTCCATTTACTTTATTTTAGTACCTTAGATCATGACTTATTAAACTAAATTATTGGGTTTGGATTTGTGCATATATTTATTATTTATATATTATCTAGTTTCTAACAAAAATCTAAAAAATTAAGTGAGAGCAAGGTGAAAAAACTGATTAAATTTTGAGATGTAAGATGACCGTTTTTATCGTTTTCTGATCTTTGATTTTTGGTCCTCATTTTCGGTATACATTGTTTGCAATCTGTTTTGATCATCACCTAAGATCCTTTTGGATTACTTCTCGATGAGATTTGACTTGATTATTTAACGGTAAACCATGAAATATATAATATAATTTTTTTTTTAATTTATGGAGATTGGATTGGAAGTTAAATTTTTTGAGAAACGTTTTGTAGTGTATGGAGATTAATTCTGGGATTTGATTCAATCTCATGGCGGTATAGAGATGAAAGTAAGGATCTTGCTCTTTGGGTTTTTGGATCTATTTGTTTTCATTGCTCGATTTCCCATTTTAGTGCCGAAACCCCATACTTTATCCAATAATGTCTTTTACCTTAGAATGATTAAGAAAAAAAGACTCGTTAAATACAAAAGAAAATATCATAAAAACACGAGTAAGAATGAACTAAAAACATAACACATCACTTGTACTTTGCGTTGGCCTTCCTGTGTATCTGAGCCTTTCGTCCTCGCATATTCTTCTTCAACTTATCTTCTCTCTCTTTTACATCTGAAATCTTAGTACTATGTCCGTCGACATTCCTTCTAAACTATGAGACATTAAACACTATATAGAATTAAAACCGTCTTTCTCAGGTAACAAGAATTTAACAAAACACTGTTTGCTATAATTGTCTTATATCTTAAATCAAAGTCTTTGTTATTGCATGGGAAAGAGGAATGAAAGATTTTAATATATCTTTACATATTTAATTGCTTAATAATATTTATATTGTTTTATTAGAAACTACAACTATGAAAATTAATAAGTAAGAATAATATAAAGATTGGATCATTTGAATCACAAAATTATTTCATTGAATACATATGTCTACTATGTATAAAGAAAATTCCACATCATCATTTTCTATCCTTCCCCCTAGTTTACTGTTTAAAATTTTGTTAATTGTTTTCATTTACTCCATGTAATTTGACATTTAATAAGGTGAATTATATAGTTATAATTCCAAATATTTTATTACTTTTATAAATATTTTATTACTCTTATTTGAATAAGTCACAATTCACATCAGGAATTACAGCTTATATCATTTTTTGCTGTTTTATTTGTTTTTATGTTTTGTTCTATCAACCAACAAATTTATGCACCTGGATGATGATGGTTACGTAACACATGATTTTTGTAGAAGCAATATGAAAAAATTATTGTCTTTAGTCAAATATCACAAAATTCTTTCAAATAAAGACCAGACTCTTCATAGCAAATTAAAACCTCCTAAAGTCTTATTAATATAATTTTTTATATTAACACTACTTCTTACCAAAGTCTTACTCTAGAATATACCCTTCAAAAGTCATACAAACTTTGTACTTTTGGTTCCGAAAGAGGAAGGCCAACCTCATGATAGATTATTAAACATTATTTACATATTTAATTGCTTAATCAGTGTATATATTTTATTTATATTGTTTAATTAGAATGAAAATTAATAAGTAAGAATAATATAAAGGTTGTATCGATTGAGAACAAAAAAATAATTTAATTTAAAGTTATGTCTAATATGTGTGTAGAAAATTCTAGGACGTCGTATTCTTTCCTTCCTCTTGTTTTAATATTGAAAATACTTGTTTATTGTTTTCATTTACTCTATATAATTTGATATTTACTTTTGTGAATTATATTTTTATAACTCAAAATATTTTATTATTCTTATGAATAAGTTATCTCACATCAGGACAACTTCTCTGGGCGAGTAGGTTTGACCGCATCATTTACTACATATGAATCTGAGTGCGATGTTCGCCTTTGCTTTGTGCCACATCGATAATTCTCCATTTACTTCATTTCAGTACCTCAGATCAGGACTTATTACACTAAATTACTGGGTTTGGATTTGCACATATATATATATATATATATATATTATATATATATCTATAATTTATAAATTGTCTAGTTTCTATCCAAAATATTAAAAATTAAGTTAGAGCATGGTTAAACAAGCAGATTAAATTTTGGGATGTAAGATGACCGTTGTGATCGTTTTTTAGTCGTTGATTTTTGGTTCTCTTTTTCGGAATACATTGTTTGCAATCTGTTTTGATCGTCACCTAAGATCATTTTGGATTACTTCTCGATGGGATTTGAATTGAGTATGTAACGGTAAACCGTGACGTATATGATATAATGTGCTTTAATTTATGGAAATTGGATTGAAAGTTCAATTTTTTGGAAAAAGTTTTGTAGTGTATGGAGATTAAATCTGGGATTTGATTCAGTCTCATGGCGGTCTAGAGATGCAAGTAACTATCTATTTGTTTTCATTGCTCGATTTCCCATTTTTTTTGCCAAAACCTCATACTTTATCCAATAATATCTTTTACCTTATAATGATTAAGGAAAGAAGACACGGTAAATACAAAAGAACATCATGAAAACACAAGTAAGAATGAACTAAAAACATAACATATCACTTGTACTTTGCGTTGGCCTTCCTGTGTATATGAGCCTTTCATCCTTGCATATTCTTCTTCAACTTATCTTCTCTCTCTTTTACATCTGAAATCTTAGTATTATGTCCGTCGACATTCCTTCTAAGCTATGAGACATTAAACACTATATACAATTAAAATCATCTTTCTCAGGTAACAAGAATTTAACACAACACTGTTTGCTATATTTGTCTTATATCTTAAATCAAAGTCTTTGCTATTGCATGGGAAAGAGGAAGGCCGACCTCATGAAAGATTTTAATATATCTTTATATATTTAATTACTTAATCATGTTTATATTGTTTTATTAGAAACTACAACTATGAAAATTAATAAGTAAGAATAATATAAAGATTGGATCATTTGAATCACAAAAATAATTTAATGAATACTTATGTTTACTATGTATAAATAAAATTCTACATCGTCATTTTCTATCCTTCCCCTAAATTTACTGTTCATAATTTTGTTAATTATTTTCATTTACTCCATGTAATTTGACACTTAATAAGTTAAATCATATTGTAATAAATCAAAATATTCTATTACTCTTATAAATATTTTATTACTCTTATTTAAATAAGTCACGATTCACATCCGAAATTACAGCTTATAACATTTTGTGCTGTTTTATTTGTTTTTTTATGTTTTGTTCTATCAACAAACAATTATATGCACCTAGATGATGTTGGTTATGTACAAAATGAGTTTTATAGGAGCAATATGACAAAATTATATTATTTAGTCAAATATCACAAAATTCGTTCTAATAAAAAGCAGACTTTCAAAGCAAATTCCAAAGTCTTATTAAATATTATTTCATATGAATTTTTTATATTAACCCTACTTCTTACCAAAGTCTTATTCTAGAATATATCATTCAAATATCATACAAACTTGGTGATTTTGCTTCCGAAAGAGGAAGGCTAACCTTATGATAGATTATTAATCTGTCTTTACATATTTAATTGTTAAATCAACATATCTATTTATTTATATTGTTTTATTAGAAATTGCAACTACGAAAAACAATAAGTAAGAATAATATAAAGATTGTATCATTTGAGAACACAAAAAATGTGTACGAAAAACAATAAGTAAGAATAATATAAAGATTGTATCATTTGAGAACACAAAAAATGTGTGAATAGGAAATTTTACGTCGTCTTTTAATTTCCTTCCTTTTGTTTTACTATTCAAAACTTGTTTATTGTTTTAATTTACTCTATATAATTTGATATTGAATTTGGTGAATTATATTTTTATAAGTCAAATTATTTTATTATTCTTATAAATAAGTCACAGCTCCAATCATGAATGACAACTTGTCTGGATGCGTAGGTTTGACCACATCATTTACTACATATGAATCTGAGTGCGATGTCCGCCTTTGCTTTGTGCCACATCGGTAATTCTCCATTGACTTTATTTCAGTACCTCAGATCAGGACTTATTAAACTAAATTACTAGGTTCTGATTTGCACATGTATATATATATATATATATATAATATATATTGTCTAGTTTCTATTCAAAATCTTAAAAATTAAGTTAGAGAAAGCTGAAAAAAGCTGATTAAATTTTGAGATGTAAGATGACCGTTGTGATCGCTTTTTGGTCATTGATTTTTGGTTCTCTTTTTTGGTATATACTGTTTGCAATCTGTTTTGATCATCACCTAAGATAATTTTAGATTTGAATATGTAATGATAAATCATGAGATATTTGATATCATGTGATTTAATTTTTGGAGATCAGATTGGAAGATCAATTTATTGGGAAAGTTTTTGTAGAGTATGAGGATTAAATCTGAGATTGGATTATGTCTCATGGCGGTCTAGAGATAAAAGGAAAAATTTTGCTTTTTTGGTTTTTGGATAAATTTGGATTCATTACTCGATTTCCCATTTTTTGTGCCAAAACCCCATACTTTATCTAATAATGTCTTTTACCTTACAATGATTAAAGAAAGAAAACTCGGAAAATACAAGAATTCTCTTTTTTACAACACGAGTTAGATTGCACTAAAAAAACAGCACATCACTTGTACTTTGTGTTGGCCTTTCATCCTTGCAGATTCTTCTTCAACTTATCTTCTCCCTCTTTTACATCAGAAATCTTAGTACTCTGTCTGTCTACATTTCTTTTTAGCAATGAGACATTAAACACCACACTGTTTGCTATAATTGTCTAATTTCTTAAATCAAAGACTATATTGCATGGGTTATAGAGTTGCTAGAAATTTCCACCGAGTGCACCTCCATACATCAAAACTATTTATCACACGTATGATTTTATCCTAAACTTACAATAACAAGGTACATTCTTTCCTCTTATTAGAGTTTAGTATTTATTAAAAATTATTTTTTATTAATAAAAATATGCCATATTTTGTTAACTTTTTATATAAAATATGACTTACTTTCTTAATACTTTCAAAGAAAAGTAAGAGGTAAGGATATAATAGGATTTGAAAATTGAAATATACGTACTTTTACATTCAATTTGAGAAAGGCATCGTAAATTTTTTTTTTTAAATTGCATATCAGTCCAATTAAAAACATTCAGGGTGTTGACTAATTTCTGACTCTATATGGCACTTTGCGGTTCTAATGTATACCAAAAAACTTATTATGTTTCTAAATTAACTTAAATTTTTACTTAGGTTAATCCACCAGTAGCCACATTACAATCTAGACTCATAAAGCTCAGCCAAAGTGATCAAACACTAATTTGATCGTTTGATGAGTCTCGCCTATAGAGAATTTCAACACAAAGAAAAACTTTATGTTAGAGAAGACAGTTTCATAGAACCAAAACAGAAACTCCAAAACCACAATTGCTGTCTCAATCAAAGCAATAGGAAGATAAGATTAAAATTTTGGCAAGGACACAAGTTGCCTTTATTCATTGTTTTATTTTTTTAATTAACAATGGAGTCTCAACTCCTACAAACTTGGAAGCACAAAACAGAAAAGGAAATGTGGATGTGACTAAAAAGATAGGAACATAAATCCACTGTATTATTTGCAAAATCATAAATAAAAGGGAAAAGGAGACTCAGTGAAATGACTTAATCTTGCTAGTGCTCTGTGTTAGGTCGTCTTATGCGTCTGGGCCTTTCTTGCTCGCGGATGCTTCTCCAATTGCATCTTCTCTTCCTTTTACATCTCCATCTGCTTCAACCTTCTTAAGTCCAGAAACTTTGATACCACCAAGGGGGTTATGTCTTGCAACAATGGTTGAATAATAATTTGGATTTCCATCTGGCTGATAGATCCCTAGAAATGGACCGTCGCAAGATATATGCATTTCATGTGGGAATATGCCTATACTGATATCTTTATTAGAATATAGCATATGGACTGCGCAATCTGCAACGCCATTATGCTTCCCACGAGGATCATTAAGCTTGATATTGGGGTGGACATACTTCAGTAGATATCCTTCATCCTCATCCACATTCGCTATCAGAATCTTCGAGTACGCAGCAGTAGTGAGGAAACAATTGATAGCCTGAGACTCATCATTATCAATATCGAAAGACTTAACACCAATCTCTACGTGTACACTGTAACCAGAAACATTATACAAAGTCGCTACTTTTGGAGCCATCTTTAGATAAAAAAGATTTCAAATATATGTTTGGTCAAGATCTTTTAAATGTTTTGTGTGAAAGATAATGAAGGAAACCTTCTTCTTATATAGCTTCTTCATTTTTATCGAAGTCTCAAAATTTTGGACGATTGGCGTGTGAAACACAACTCAACAACCAAAATTAAGTGTCATTATAATAGAATCATTTCGTATAGGAATGATGTAACACATCTTTACATAATCAATATATATTATATTAAAATTACTTCCCATGTGAAATCTTCCAAACAACTTATCGTTTCGCTCTAAAAAGGGGCAAGCTATCAATTTTATACACACTTATAACATCTTGTGCTGTTTTATTGGTTTTTTATATTTTTTTTCTTTCAACCAACAAATATATACACATGCATAGAGATGGTTACATAACAGATAAGTTTAATAGTAGCAATATAAAAATTTAGTCAAATATCACAAAATTCTTTCTAAAAAGACCAGACTCTTCATAGGAAATTAAAACCTCCCAAAGTCTTATTTTAAATATTATTTCATACAAAAGTTTTATATTAACACTACTTCCTACCAAAGTCTTATTCTTGAAATATATTCTTCAAAAGTCTTACAAACTTTGGGCTTTTGCTTCCAAAATAGGAAGGCTAACCTCATGATATATTATTATTCTGTCTTTACATATTTAATTGCTTAAGCAGTGTGTCTAATTATTTATATTGTATTATTAAAATGAAAAATAATAAGTAATAATAATATAAAGGTTGTATCAATTAAGAAAACAGAAATAATTGAATGAAAAGTTATGTCTAATATGTGTGTAGAAAATTCTACTTCGTCGCTTTCTTTTATTCCCCTTGATTTACTATTCAAAAACATGTTTATTGTTTTCATTTACTCTATATAATTTGGTATTTAATTCGGTGAATAATATTTTTATAAATCAAAATATTTTATTAATCTTATGAATAAGTCACAGTTCACATCAGGAATGACAACTTGTCTGGACCCGTAGGTTTGACCGCATCATTTACTACATATGAATCTGAGTGCGATGATCGCCTTTGCTTTGTGCCACATCGGTAATTCTCCATTTACTTTATTTTAGTACCTTAGATCATGACTTATTAAACTAAATTATTGGGTTTGGATTTGCACATATATTTATTATTTATATATTGTCTAGTTTCTAACAAAAATCTTAAAAATTAAGTGAGAGCAAGGTGAAAAAGCTGATTAAATTTTGAGATGTAAGATGACCGTTGTGGTCGTTTTCTGATCTTTGATTTTTGGTCCTCATTTTCGGTATACATTGTTTGCAATCTGTTTTGATCATCACCTAAGATCATTTTGGATTACTTCTCGATGAGATTTGACTTGATTATTTAACGGTAAACCATGAAATAAATAATTTAATTTTTTTTTAATTTATGGTGATTGGATTGGAAGTTAAATTTTTTGAGAAACGTTTTGTAGTGTATGGAGATTAATTCTGGGATTTGATTCAATCTCATGGCGGTATAGAGATGAAAGTAAGGATCTTGCTCTTTGGGTTTTTCGATCTATTTGTTTTCATTGCTCGATTTCCCATTTTAGTGCCAAAACCCCATACTTTTTCCAATAATTTCTTTTACCTTAGAATGATTAAGAAAAAAAGACTCGTTAAATACAAAAGAAAATATCATAAAAACACAAGTAAGAATGAACTAAAAACATAACACATCACTTGTACTTTGCGTTGGCGTTCCTGTGTATCTGAGCCTTTCGTCCTCGCATATTCTTCTTCAACTTGTCTTCTCTCTCTTTTACATCTGAAATCTTAGTACTATGTCCGTCGACATTCCTTCTAAACTATGAGACATTAAACACTATATAGAATTAAAACCGTCTTTCTCAGGTAACAAGAATTTAACAAAACACTGTTTGCTATAATTGTCTTATATCTTAAATCAAAGTCTTTGTTATTGCATGGGAAAGAGGAATGAAAGATTTTAATATATCTTTACATATTTAATTGCTTAATAATATTTATATTGTTTTATTAGAAACAACAACTATGAAAATTAATAAGTAAGAATAATATAAAGATTGGATCATTTGAATCACAAAATTATTTCATTGAATACATATGTCTACTATGTATAAAGAAAATTCCACATCATCATTTTCTATCCTTCCCCCTAGTTTACTGTTCAAAATTTTGTTAATTGTTTTTATTTACTCCATGTAATTTGACATTTAATAAGGTGAATTATATAGTAATAATTCAAAATATTTTATTACTTTTATAAATATTTTATTACTCTTATTTGAATAAGTCACAATTCACATCAGGAATTACAGCTTATATCATTTTTTGCTGTTTTATTTGTTTTTATGTTTTGTTCTATCAACCAACAAATTTATGCACCTGGATGATGATGGTTACGTAACACATGATTTTTGTAGAAGCAATATGAAAAAATTATAGTCTTTAGTCAAATATCACAAAATTCTTTCAAATAAAGACCAGACTCTTCATAGCAAATTAAAACCTCCTAAAGTCTTATTAAACATTATTTCATATGAATTTTTTATATTAACACTACTTTTTACCAAAGTCTTACTCTAGAATATACCCTTCAAAAGTCATACAAACTTTGTACTTTTGGTTCCGAAAGAGGAAGGCCAACCTCATGATAGATTATTAAACATTATTTACATATTTAATTGCTTAATCAGTGTATATATTTTATTTATATTGTTTAATTAGAATGAAAATTAATAAGTAAGAATAATATAAAGGTTGTATCGATTGAGAACAAAAAAATAATTTAATTTAAAGTTATGTCTAATATGTGTGTAGAAAATTCTACGACGTCGTATTCTTTCCTTCCTGTTGTTTTAATATTGAAAAAACTTGTTTATTGTTTTCATTTACTCTATATAATTTGATATTTACTTTTGTGAATTATATTTTTATAACTCAAAATATTTTATTATTCTTATGAATAAGTTATCTCACATCAGGACAACTTCTCTGGGCGAGTAGGTTTGACCGCATCATTTACTACATATGAATCTGAGTGCGATGTTCGCCTTTGCTTTGTGCCACATTGATAATTCTCCATTTACTTCATTTCAGTACCTCAGATCAGGACTTATTACACTAAATTACTGGGTTTGGATTTGCACATATATATATATATATATTTTATATATATATCTATAATTTATAAATTGTCTAGTTTCTATCCAAAATATTAAAAATTAAGTTAGAGCATGGTTAAACAAGCAGATTAAATTTTTGGATGTAAGATGACCGTTGTGATCGTTTTTTGGTCGTTGATTTTTGGTTCTCTTTTTCGGAATACATTGTTTGCAATCTGTTTTGATCATCACCTAAGATCCTTTTGGATTACTTCTCGATGGGATTTGAATTGAGTATGTAATGGTAAACCGTGACGTATATGATATAATGTGCTTTAATTTATGGAAATTGGATTGAAAGTTCAATTTTTTGGAAAAAGTTTTGTAGTGTATGGAGATTAAATCTGGGATTTGATTCAGTCTCATGGCGGTCTAGAGATGCAAGTAACTATCTATTTGTTTTCATTGCTCGATTTCCCATTTTTTTTGCCAAAACCTTATACTTTATCTAATAATATCTTTTACCTTATAATGATTAAGGAAAGAAGACACAGTAAATACAAAAGAAAACATCATGAGAACACAAGTAAGAATGAACTAAAAACATAACATATCACTTGTACTTTGCGTTGGCCTTCCTGTGTATATGAGCCTTTCATCCTTGCATATTCTTCTTCAACTTATCTTCTCTCTCTTTTACATCTGAAATCTTAGTACTATGTCCGTCGACATTCCTTCTAAGTTATGAGACATTAAACACTATATATAATTAAAATCATCTTTCTCAGGTAACAAGAATTTAACACAACACTGTTTGCTATAATTGTCTTATATCTTATTTCAAAGTCTTTGGTATTGCATGGGAAAGAGGAAGGCCGACCTCATGAAAGATTTTAATATATCTTTACATATTTAATTACTTAATCATATTTATATTGTTTTATTAGAAACTACAACTATGAAAATTAATAAGTAAGAATATAAAGATTGGATCATTTGAATCACAAAAATAATTTCATGAATACTTATGTCTACTATGTATAAATAAAATTCTACATCGTCATTTTCTATCCTTCCCCTAAATTTACTGTTCATAATTTTGTTAATTGTTTTTATTTACTCCATGTAATTTGACACTTAATAAGTTTAATCATATTGTTATAAATCAAAATATTTTATTACTCTTATAAATATTTTATTACACTTTTTTAAATAAGTCAAGAGTCACATCCGAAATTACAGCTTATAACATTTTGTGCTGTTTTATTTGTTTTTTTATGTTTTGTTCTATCAACAAACAATTATATGCACCTAGATGATGTTGGTTATGTACAAAATGAGTTTTATAGGAGCAATATGACAAAATTATATTATTTAGTCAAATATCACAAAATTCATTCTAATAAAAAGCAGACTCTTCATAGTAAATTCCAAAGTCTTATTAAATATTATTTCATATGAATTTTTTATATTAACCATACTTCTTACCAAAGTCTTATTCTAGAATATATCATTCAAAAGTCATACAAACTTGTTGATTTTGCTTCCGAAAGAGGAAGGCTAACCTTATGATAGATTATTACTCTGTCTTTACATATTTAATTGTTAAATCAACATATCTATTTATTTATATTGTTTTATTAGAAATTGCAACTACGAAAAACAATAAGTAAGAATAATATAAAGATTGTATCATTTGAGAACACAAAAAATGTGTGAATAGGAAATTCTACGTTGTCTTTTAATTTCCTTCCTTTTTTTTTACTATTCAAAACTTGTTTAATGTTTTAATTTACTCTATATAATTTGATATAGAATTTGGTGAATTATATTTTTATAAGTCAAATTATTTTATTATTCTTATAAATAAGTCATAGCTCCAATCATGAATGACAACTTGTCTGGATGCGTAGGTTTGACCACATCATTTACTTTATATGAATCTGAGTGAATTGTTCGCCTTTGCTTTGTGCCACATCGGTAATTCTCCATTTACTTTATTTCAGTACCTCAGATCAGGACTTATTAAACTAAATTACTAGGTTCTGATTTGCACATATATATATATATATATATAATTTATATATTGTCTAGTTTCTATCCAAAATCTTAAAACTTAGGTTAGAGAAAGCTGAAAAAAGCTGATTAAATTTTGAGATGTAATATGACCGTTGTGATCGCTTTTTGGTCATTGATTTTTGGTTCTCTTTTTTGGTATATACTGTTTGCAATCTGTTTTGATCAACACCTAAGATAATTTTAGATTTGAATATGTAATGATAAATCATGAGATATTTGATATCATGTGATTTAATTTTTGGAGATCAGATTGAAAGATCAATTTATTGGGAAATTTTTCGTAGAGTATGAGGATTAAATCTGAGATTGGATTATGTCTCATGTGGTCTAGAGATGAAAGGAAAAATCTTGCTTTTTTGGTTTTTGGATAAATTTGGATCCATTACTCGATTTCCCATTTTTTGTGCCAAAACCCCATACTTTATCTAATAATGTCTTTTACCTTACAATGATTAAAGAAAGAAAAGTCGGAAAATACAAGAATTCTCTTTTTTACAGCACGAGTTAGATTGCACTAAAAAAACAGCACATCACTTGTACTTTGCGTTAGCCTTTCATCCTTGCAGATTCTTCTTCAACTTATCTTCTCCCTCTTTTACATCAGAAATCTTAGTACTCTGTCTGTCTACATTCCTTTTTAGCAATGAGACATTAAACACCACACTGTTTGCTATAATTGTCTTTTTTCTTAAATCAAAGACTATATTGCATGGGTTATAGAGTTGCTGGAAATTTCCACCGAGTGCACCTCCATACATCAAAACTATTTATCACACGTATGATTTTATCCTAAACTTACAATAACAAGGTACATTCTTTCGTCTTATTAGAGTTTAGTATTTATTAAAAATTATTTTTTATTAATAAAAAATATGCCATATTTTGTAAACTTTTTATATAAAATATGACTTACTTTCTTAATACTTTCAAAGAAAAGTAAGAGGTAAGGATATAAGAAGATTTCAAAATTGAAATATACGTACTTGTACATTCAATTTGAGAAAGGCATCGTAATTTTTTTTTTTTAAAAATTGCATATCAGTCCAATTAAAAACATTCAGGGTGTTGATTAATTTCTGACTCTATATGGCACTTTGCGGTTCTAATGTATACCAAAAAACTTATTATGTTCCTAAATTAGCTTAAATTTTTACTTAGGTTAATCCACCAGTAGCCACATTACAATCTAGAGTCATAAAGCTCAGCCAAAGTGGTCAAACACTAATTTGATCGTTTGACGAGTCTCGCCTATAGAGAATTTCAACACAAAGAAAAACTTTATGTTAGAGAAGACAGTTTCATAGAACCAAAACAGAAACTCCAAAACCACAATTGCTGTCTCAATCAAAGCAATAAGAAGATAAGATTAAAATTTTGGCAAGGACACAAGTTGCCTTTATTCATTGTTTTATTTTTTTAATTAACAATGGAGTGTCAACTCCTACAAACTTGGAAGCACAAAACAGAAAAGGAAATGTGGATGTGACTAAAAAGATAGGAACATAAATCCACTGTATTATTTGCAAAATCATAAATAAAAGGGAAAAGGAGACTCAGTGAAATGACTTAATCTTGCTAGTGCTCTGTGTTAGGTCGTCTTATGCGTCTGGGCCTTTCTTGCTCGCGGATGCTTCTCCAATTGCATCTTCTCTTCCTTTTACATCTCCATCTGCTTCAACCTTCTTAAGTCCGGAAACTTTGATACCACCAAGGGGGTTATGTCTTGCAACAATGGTTGAATAATAATTTGGATTTCCATCTGGCTGATAGATCCCTAGAAATGGACCGTCGCAAGATATATGCATTTCATGTGGGAATATGCCTATACTGATATCTTTATTAGAATATAGCATATGGACTGCGCAATCTGCAACGCCATTATGCTTCCCACGAGGATCATTAAGCTTGATATTGGGGTGGACATACTTCAGTAGATATCCTTCATCCTCATCCACATTCGCTATCAGAATCTTCGAGTACGCATCAGTAGTGAGGGAACAATTGATAGCCTGAGACTCATCATTATCAATATCGAAAGACTTAACACCAATCTCTACGTGTACACTGTAACCAGAAACATTATACAAAGTCGCTACTTTTGGAGCCATCTGTAGATAAAAAAAGATTTCAAATATATGTTTGGTCAAGATCTTTTAAATGTTTTGTGTGAAAGATAATGAAGGAAACCTTCTTCTTATATAGCTTCTTCGTTTTTATCGAAGTCTCAAAATTTTGGACGATTGGCGTGTGAAACACAACTCAACAACCAAAATTAAGTGTCATTATAATAGAATCATTTCGTATAGGAATGATGTAACACATATATACACATGCATAGAGATGGTTACATAACAGATAAGTTTAATAGTAGCAATATAAAAATTTAGTCAAATATCACAAAATTCTTTCTAAAAAGACCAGACTCTTCATAGGAAATTAAAACCTCCCAAAGTCTTATTTTAAACATTATTTCATACAAAAGTTTTATATTAACACTACTTCCTACCAAAGTCTTATTCTTGAAATATATTCTTCAAAAGTCTTACAAACTTTGGGCTTTTGCTTCCAAAATAGGAAGGCTAACCTCATGATAGATTATTATTCTGTCTTTACATATTTAATTGCTTAAGCAGTGTGTCTAATTATTTATATTGTATTATTAAAATGAAAAATAATAAGTAATAATAATATAAATGTTGTATCAATTAAGAAAACAGAAATAATTGAATGAAAAGTTATGTCTAATATGTGTGTAGAAAATTCTACTTCGTCGCTTTCTTTTATTCCCCTTGATTTACTATTCAAAAACATGTTTATTGTTTTCATTTACTCTATATAATTTGATATTTAATTCGGTGAATAATATTTTTATAAATCAAAATATTTTATTAATCTTATGAATAAGTCACAGCTCACATCAGGAATGACAACTTGTCTGGACCCGTACGTTTGACCGCATCATTTACTACATATGAATCTGAGTGCGATGATCGCCTTTGCTTTGTGCCTCATCGGTAATTCTCCATTTACTTTATTTTAGTACCTTAGATCATGACTTATTAAACTAAATTATTGGGTTTGGATTTGTACATATATTTATTATTTATATATTATCTAGTTTCTAACAAAAATCTAAAAAATTAAGTGAGAGCAAGGTGAAAAAACTGATTAAATTTTGAGATGTAAGATGACCGTTTTTATCGTTTTCTGATCTTTGATTTTTGGCCCTCATTTTCGGTATACATTGTTTGCAATCTGTTTTGATCATCACCTAAGATCCTTTTGGATTACTTCTCGATGAGATTTGACTTGATTATTTAACGGTAAACCATGAAATATATAATATAATTTTTTTTTAATTTATGGAGATTGGATTGGAAGTTAAATTTTTTGAGAAACGTTTTGTAGTGTATGGAGATTAATTCTGGGATTTGATTCAATCTCATGGCGGTATAGAGATGAAAGTAAGGATCTTGCTCTTTGGGTTTTTGGATCTATTTGTTTTCATTGCTCGATTTCCCATTTTAGTGCCAAAACCCCATACTTTATCCAATAATGTCTTTTACCTTAGAATGATTAAGAAAAAAAGACTCGTTAAATACAAAAGAAAATATCATAAAAACACGAGTAAGAATGAACTAAAAACGTAACACATCACTTGTACTTTGCGTTGGCCTTCCTGTGTATCTGAGCCTTTCGTCCTCGCATATTCTTCTTCAACTTATCTTCTCTCTCTTTTACATCTGAAATCTTAGTACTATGTCCGTCGACATTCCTTCTAAACTATGAGACATTAAACACTATATAGAATTAAAACCGTCTTTCTCAGGTAACAAGAATTTAACAAAACACTGTTTGCTATAATTGTCTTATATCTTAAATCAAAGTCTTTGTTATTGCATGGGAAAGAGGAATGAAAGATTTTAATATATCTTTACATATTTAATTGCTTAATAATATTTATATTGTTTTATTAGAAACTACAACTATGAAAATTAATAAGTAAGAATAATATAAAGATTGGATCATTTGAATCACAAAATTATTTCATTGAATACATATGTCTACTATGTATAAAGAAAATTCCACATCATCATTTTCTATCCTTCCCCCTAGTTTACTGTTCAAAATTTTGTTAATTGTTTTCATTTACTCCATGTAATTTGACATTTAATAAGGTGAATTATATAGTTATAATTCCAAATATTTTATTACTTTTATAAATATTTTATTACTCTTATTTGAATAAGTCACAATTCACATCAGGAATTACAGCTTATATCATTTTTTGCTGTTTATTTGTTTTTTTGTTTTGTTCTATCAACCAACAAATATATGCACCTGGATGATGATAGTTACGTAACACATGAGTTTTGTAGAAGCAATATGACAAAATTATAATCTTTAGTCAAATATCACAAAGTTCTTTAGACTCTTCATAGCAAATTAAAACCTCCTAAAGTCTTATTAAACATTATTTCATATGAATTTTTTATATTAACACTACTTCTTACCAAAGTCTTACTCTAGAATATACCCTTCAAAAGTCATACAAACTTTGTACTTTTGGTTCCGAAAGAGGAAGACCAACCTCATGATAGATTTTTAAACATTCTTTACATATTTAATTGCTTAATCAGTGTATATATTTTATTTATATTGTTTAATTAGAAAGAAAATTAATAAGTAAGAATAATATAAAGGTTGTATCGATTGAGAACAAAAAAATAATTTAATTTAAAGTTATGTCTAATATGTGTGTCGTATTCTTTCCTTCCTCATGTTTTAATATTGAAAAAACTTGTTTATTGTTTTCATTTACTCTATATAATTTGATATTTACTTTTGTGAATTATATTTTTATAACTCAAAATATTTTATTATTCTTATGAATAAGTTAGCTCACATCAGGACAACTTATCTGGGCGAGTAGGTTTGACCGCATCATTTACTACATATGAATCTGAGTGCGATGTACGCCTTTGCTTTGTGCCACATCGACAATTCTCCATTTACTTCATTTCAGTACCTCAGATCAGGACTTATTACACTAAATTATTGGGTTTGGATTTGCACATATATATATATATTATACATATATATCTATAATTTATAAATTGTCTAGTTTCTATCCAAAATATTAAAAATTAAGTTAGAGCAAGGTTAAACAAGCGGATTAAATTTTGGGATGTAAGATGACCGTTGTGATCGTTTTTTGGTCGTTGATTTTTGGTTCTCTTTTTCGGAATACATTGTTTGCAATCTGTTTTGATCATCACCTAAGATCCTTTTGGATTACTTCTCGATGGGATTTGAATTAAGTATGTAACGGTAAACCGTGACGTATATGATATAATGTGCTTTAATTTATGGAAATTGGATTGAATGTTCAATTTTTTGGAAAACGTTTTGTAGTGTATGGAGATTAAATCTGGGATTTGATTCAGTCTCATGGCGGTCTAGAGATGCAAGTAACTATCTATTTGTTTTCATTGCTCGATTTCCCATTTTTTTTTGCCAAAACCTCATACTTTATCCAATAATATCTTTTACCTTATAATGATTAAGGAAAGAAGACACGGTAAATACAAAAGAACATCATGAAAACACAAGTAAGAATGAACTAAAAACATAACATATCACTTGTACTTTGCGTTGGCCTTCCTGTGTATATGAGCCTTTCATCCTTGCATATTCTTCTTCAACTTATCTTCTCTCTCTTTTACATCTGAAATCTTAGTACTATGTCCGTCGACATTCCTTCTAAGCTATGAGACATTAAACACTATATACAATTAAAATCATCTTTCTCAGGTAACAAGAATTTAACACAATACTGTTTGCTATAATTGTCTTATATCTTAAATCAAAGTCTTTGCTATTGCATGGGAAAGAGGAAGGCCGACCTCATGAAAGATTTTAATATATCTTTATATATTTAATTACTTAATCATATTTATATTGTTTTATTAGAAACTACAACTATGAAAATTAATAAGTAAGAATAATATAAAGATTGGATCATTTGAATCACAAAAATAATTTAATGAATACTTATGTCTACTATGTATAAATAAAATTCTACATCGTCATTTTCTATCCTTCCCCTAAATTTACTGTTCATAATTTTGTTAATTGTTTTCATTTACTCCATGTAATTTGACACTTAATAAGTTTAATCATATTGTTATAAATCAAAATATTCTATTACTCTTATAAATATTTTATTACTCTTATTTAAATAAGTCAAGATTCACATCCAAAATTACAGCTTATAACATTTTGTGCTGTTTTATTTGTTTTTTATGTTTTGTTCTATCAACAAACAATTATATGCACCTAGGTGATGTTGGTTATGTACAAAATGAGTTTTATAGGAGCAATATGACAAAATTATATTATTTAGTCAAATATCACAAAATTCGTTCTAATAAAAAGCAGACTTTCAAAGCAAATTCCAAAGTCTTATTAAATATTATTTCATATGAATTTTTTATATTAACCCTACTTCTTACCAAAGTCTTATTCTAGAATATATCATTCAAATATCATACAAACTTGGTGATTTTGCTTCCGAAAGAGGAAGGCTAACCTTATGATAGATTATTAATCTGTCTTTACATATTTAATTGTTAAATCAACATATCTATTTATTTATATTGTTTTATTAGAAATTGCAACTACGAAAAACAATAAGTAAGAATAATATAAAGATTGTATCATTTGAGAACACAAAAAATGTGTGAATAAGAAATTCTACGTCGTCTTTTAATTTCCTTCCTTTTGTTTTACTATTTAAAACTTGTTTATTGTTTTAATTTACTCTATATAATTTGATATTGAATTTGGTGAATTATATTTTTATAATTCAAATTATTTTATTATTCTTATAAATAGGTCACAGCTCTAATCATGAATGACAACTTGTCTGGATGCGTAGGTTTGACCACATCATTTACTTTATATGAATCTGAGTGCGATGTTCGCCATTTACTTTATTTCAGTACCTCAGATCAGGACTTATTAAACTAAATTACTAGGTTCTGATTAGCACATATATATATATATATATATATATAATTTATATATTGTCTAGTTTCTATCCAAAATCTTAAAAATTAAGTTAGAGAAAGCTGAAAAAAGCTGATTAAATTTTGAGATGTAAGATGACCGTTGTGATCGTTTTTTGGTCATTGATTTTTGGTTCTCTTTTTTGGTATATACTGTTTGCAATCTGTTTTGATCATCACCTAAGATAATTTTAGATTTGAATATGTAATGATAAATCATGAGATATTTGATATCATGTGATTTAATTTTTGGAGATCAGATTGGAAGATCAATTTATTGGAAAATTTTTCGTAGAGTATGAGGATTAAATCTGAGATTGGATTATGTCTCATGGCGGTCTAGAGATGAAAGGAAAAATCTCGCTTTTTTGGTTTTTGGATAAATTTGGATTCATTACTCGATTTCCCATTTTTTGTGCCAAAACCCCATACTTTATCTAATAATGTCTTTTACCTTACAATATTAAAAAAAGAAAACTCGGAAAATACAAGAATTCTCTTTTTTACAACACGAGTTAGATTGCACTAAAAAAACAGCACATCACTTGTACTTTGCGTTGGCCTTTCATCCTTGCAGATTCTTCTTCAACTTATCTTCTCCCTCTTTTACATCAGAAATCTTAGTACTCTGTCTGTCTACATTCCTTTTTAGCAATGAGACATTAAACACCACACTGTTTGCTATAATTGTCTTATTTCTTAAATCAAAGACTATATTGCATGGGTTATAGAGTTGCTGGAAATTTCCACCGAGTGCACCTCCATACATCAAAACTATTTATCACACGTATGATTTTATCCTAAACTTACAATAACAAGGTACATTCTTTCCTCTTATTAGAGTTTAGTATTTATTAAAAATTATTTTTTATTAATAAAAAATATGCCATATTTTGTAAACTTTTTATATAAAATATACCAAGAGGTAAGGATATAATAAGATTTGAAAATTGAAATATACGTACTTTTACATTCAATTTGAGAAAGGCATCGTAAATTTTTTTTAAAAAATTGCATATCAGTCCAATTAAAAACATTCAGGGTGTTGATTAATTTCTGACTCTATATGGCACTTTGCGGTTCTAATGTATACCAAAAAACTTATTATGTTTCTAAATTAACTTAAATTTTTACTTAGGTTAATCCACCAGTAGCCACATTACAATCTAGACTCATAAAGCTCAGCCAAAGTGGTCAAACACTAATTTGATCGTTTGATGAGTCTCGCCTATAGAGAATTTCAACACAAAGAAAAACTTTATGTTAGAGAAGACAGTTTCATAGAACCAAAACAGAAACTCCAAAACCACAATTGCTGTCTCAATCAAAGCAATAGGAAGATAAGATTAAAATTTTGGCAAGGACACAAGTTGCCTTTATTCACTGTTTTATTTTTTTAATTAACAATGGAGTCTCAACTCCTACAAACTTGGAAGCACAAAACAGAAAAGGAGATGTGACTAAAAAGATAGGAACATAAATCCACTGTATTATTTGCAAAATCATAAATAAAAGGGAAAAGGAGACTCAGTGAAATGACTTAATCTTGCTAGTGCTCTGTGTTAGGTCGTCTTATGCGTCTGGGCCTTTCTTGCTCGCGGATGCTTCTCCAATTGCATCTTCTCTTCCTTTTACATCTCCATCTGCTTCAACCTTCTTAAGTCCGGAAACTTTGATACCACCAAGGGGGTTATGTCTTGCAACAATGGTTGAATAATATTTTGGATTTCCATCTGGCTGATAGATCCCTAGAAATGGACCGTCGCAAGATATATGCATTTCATGTGGGAATATGCCTATACTGATATCTTTATTAGAATATAGCATATGGACTGCGCAATCTGCAACGCCATTATGCTTCCCACGAGGATCATTAAGCTTGATATTGGGGTGGACATACTTCAGTAGATATCCTTCATCCTCATCCACATTCGCTATCAGAATCTTCGAGTACGCATCAGTAGTGAGGGAACAATTGATAGCCTGAGACTCATCATTATCAATATCGAAAGACTTAACACCAATCTCTACGTGTACACTGTAACCAGAAACATTATACAAAGTCGCTACTTTTGGAGCCATCTGTAGATAAAAAAGATTTCAAATATATGTTTGGTCAAGATCTTTTAAATGTTTTGTGTGAAAGATAATGAAGGAAACCTTCTTCTTATATAGCTTCTTCATTTTTATCGAAGTCTCAAAATTTTGGACGATTGGGGTGTGAAACACAACTCAACAACCAAAAGTAAGTGTCATTATAATAGAATCATTTCGTATAGGAATGATGTAACACATCATTACATAATCAATATATATTATACTAAAATTACTTCCCATGTGAAATCTTCCAAACAACTTATCGTTTCGCTCTAAAAAGGGGCAAGCTATCAATTTTATACGCACTTATAACATCTTGTGCTGTTTTATTGGTTTTTTATATTTTTTTTCTTTCAACCAAATTCTTTCTAAAAAGACCAAACTCTTCATAGGAAATTAAAACCTCCCAAAGTCTTATTTTAAACATTATTTCATACAAAAGTTTTATGTTAACACTATTTCCTACCAAAGTCTTATTCTTAAAATATATTCTTCAAAAGTCATATAAACTTTGGGCTTTTGCTTCCAAAAGAGGAAGGCCAACCTCATGATAGATTATTATTCTGTCTTTACATATTTAACTGCTTAAGCAGTGTGTTTAATTATTTATATTGTATTATTAGAATTAAAAATAATAAGTAATAATAATATAAAGGTTGTATCGATTATGAACACAGAAATAATTTAATGAAAAATTATGTCTAATATGTGTGTAAAAAATTTACTATTCAAAAACATGTTTATTGTTTTCATTTACTATATATAATTTGGTATTTAATTCGGTGAATAATATTTTTATAAATCAAAATATTTTATTAATCTTATGAATAAGTCAAAGCTCACATCAGGAATGACAACTTGTCTGGATCCGTAGGTTTGACCACATCATTTACTACAAATAAATCTGAGTGCGATGCTCGCTTTTGGTTTGTGCCACATCGGTAATTCTCCATTTACTTTATTTTAGTACCTTAGATCATGACTTATTAAACTAAATTATTGGGTTTGGATTTGCACATATATTTATAATTTATATATTGTCTAGTTTCTAACAAAAATCTTAAAAATTAAGTGAGAGCAAGGTGAAAAAGTTGATTAAATTTTGAGATGTAAGATGACTGTTGTGATCGTTTTTTGGTCTTTGATTTTTGGTTCTCATTTTCGGTATACATTGTTTGCAATCTGTTTTGATCATCACCTAAGATCCTTTTGGATTACTTCTCGATGGGATTTGACTTGATTATTTAATGTTAAACCATGACATATATAATATAATGTGTTTTAATTTATGGAGATTGGATTGGAAGTTCAATTTTTTGAGAAACGTTTTGTAGTCTATGGAGATTAAATCTGGGATTTGATTCAATCTCATGGCGGTATAGAGATGAAAGTAAGGATCTTGCTCTTTGGGTTTTTGGATCTATTTGTTTTCATTGCTCGATTTCCTATTTTTGTGCCAAAACCCCATACTTTATCCAATAATGTCTTTTATCTTACAATGGTTAAGAAAAGAAGACTCGGTAAATACAAAAGAAAACATCATAAAAACACGAGTAAGAATGAACTAAAAACATAACACATCACTTGTACTTTGCGTTAGCCTTCCTGTATATCTGAGCCTTTCATCCTCGCATATTGTTCTTCAACTTATCTTCTCTCTCTTTTACATCTAAAATCTTAGTACTATGTCTGTCGACATTCCTTCTAAACTATGAGACATTAAACACTATATAGAATTAAAACCGTCTTTCTCAGGTAACAAGAATTTAACAAAACACTGTTTGCTATAATTGTCTTATATCTTAAATCAAAGTCTTTGTTATTGCATGGGAAAGAGGAAGGCCAACCTCATGAAAGATTTTAATATATCTTTACATATGTAATTTCTTAATAATATATATATTGTTTTATTAGAAACTACAACTATGAAAATTAATAAGTAAGAATAATATAAAGATTGGATCATTTGAATCACAAAAATATTTCAATGAATACATATGTCTACTATGTATAAAGAAAATTCGACATCGTCATTTTCTATCCTTCACCTTAGTTTACTTTACAAAATTTTGTTAATTGTTTTCATTTACTCCATGTAATTTGACATTTAATAAGGTGAATTATATAGTTATAATTCAAAATATTTTATTACTTTTATAAATATTTTATTACTCTTATATGAATAAGTCACAGTTTACATTAGGAATTAGAGCTTGTATCATTTTGTGCTGTTTTATTTGTTTTTCTATGTTTTGTTCTATCAACCAACAAATATATACACCTGGATGATGATGGTTACCTAACACATGAGTTTTATAAAATCACTATAACAAAATTATAGTTTTTAGTCAAATATCACAAAATTCTTTCAAATAAAGACCAGACTCTTCATAGCAAATAAAAACCTCCCAAACTCTTATTAAACATTATTTCATATGAAATTTTTATATTAACACTACTTCTTACCAAAGTCTTATTCTAGAATATACCCTTCAAAATTCATACAAACTTTGGACTTTTGCTTCCGAAAGAGGAAGGCCAACCTCATGATAGATTATTAAACATTCTTTACATATTTAATTGCTTAATCAGTGTATCTATTTATTTATATTGTTTTATTAGAATGAAAATTAATAAGTAATAATAATAAAAAAGGTTGTATCATTTGAGAACAAAAAAATAATTTAATAAAAATTTATGTCTAATATGTGTGTAGAAAATTCTACGACGTCGTTTTCTTTCCTTCCTCTTGTTTTAATATTGAAAAAACTTGTTTATTGTTTTCATTTGCTCTATATAATTTGATATTTACTTCTGTGAATTATATTTTTATAAGTCAAAATATTTTATTATTCTTATAAATAAGTGAGCTCACATCAGGAATGACAACTTGTCTGGACGCGTAGGTTTTACCGCATCATTTACTACATATGAATCTGAGTGTGATGCTCGCCTTTGCTTTGTGCCACATCGATAATTCTCCATTTACTTTAATTCAGTACCTCAGATCAGGACTTCTTACACTAAATTACTTGGTTTGGATTTGCACATATATATATATATATATATATATATAATTTTTAAATTGTCTAATTTCTATCCAAAATATTAAAAATTAAGAAGTTAAACAAGCTGATTAAATTTTGGGATGTAAGATGATCGTTGTGATCGTTTTATGGTCGTTGATTTTTGGTTCTCTTTTTTCGGTAGACATTGTTTGCAATCTGTTTTGATCATCACCTAAGATCCTTTTGGATTAATTCTCGATGGGATTTGATTTGAGTATGTAACGTTAAACTGTAACGTATATGATGTAATGTGCTTTAATTTATGAAAATTGGATTGGAAGTTCTATTTTTTGGGAAAAGTTTTGTAGTGTATGGAGATTAAATCTAAGATTTGATTCAATCTCATGGCAGTCTAGAGATGAAAGTAACGATCTATTTGTTTTCGTTGCTCGATTTCCTATTTTTGTGCTAAAACCCCATACTTTATCCAATAATATATTTTACCTTATAATGATTAAAAAAAGAAGACTCGGTAAATACAAAAGAAAACATCATGAAAACACGAGCAAGAATCAACTAGAAACATAACACATCACTTGCACTTTGCGTTGGCCTTCCTGTGTATCTGAGTCTTTCATCCTCGCATATTCTTCTTCAACTTTTTCTCTCTCTTTTACATCTGAAATCTTAGTACTGTGTCTGTCGACATTCCTTCTAAGCTATGAGACATTAAACACTATATAGAATTAAAACCGTCTTTCTCATGTAACAAGAATTTAACACAACACTGTTTGCTATAATTTTCTTATATCTTAAATCAAAGTCTTTGCTATTGCATGGGAAAGAGGAAGGCCAACCTCATGAAAGATTTTAATATATCTTTACATATTTGATTGTTAAATCAACGTATATTATTTAGTCAAATATCACAAAATTCGTTCTAATAAAAACCAGACTCTTCATAGCAAATTAAAACCTACCAAAGTCTTATTAAACATTATTTCATATGAATTTTTTTATATTAACACTACTTCTTACCAAAGTCTTATTCTAGAGTATATCCTTTAAAAGTCATACAAACTTGGTGAACTTGCTTCCGAAAAAGGAAGGTTAACCTTATGATAGATTATTAATCTGTTGTTACATATTTAATTGTTAAATCAATGTATCTATTTATTTATATTGTTTTATTAGAAATTGCAACTACGAAAAACAATAAGTAAGAATAATATAAAGATTGTATCATTTGAGAACACAAAAAATGTGTGAATAGGAAATTCTACGTCGTTGTTTACTTTCCTTCCTCTTGTTTTACTATTCAAAACTTGTTTATTTTTTTAATTTACTATATATAATTTGATATTTTATTCGGCGAATTATGTTTTTATATGTCAAATTATTTTATTATTCTTAAGAATAAGTCACAGCTCCAATCAGGAATGACAACTTGTCTGGACGCGTAGGTTTGACCTCATCTTTACTAAATATGAATCTGAGTGCGATGATCGCTTTTGCTTTGTGCCACATTGGTAATTCTCCATTTACTTTTTTTCAGTACCTCAGATCATGACTTATTAAACTAAATTATTGTGTTTGAATTTGCACATATATATATATATATATATATATATATATATATATATATAATTTATATATTGTCAAGTTTCTAACAAAAATTTTAAAAATTAAGTTAGAGCAAGGTGAAAAAGCTGATAAAAGTTAGAGATGTAAGATGACTGTTGTGATCGTTTTTTGGTTGTTGATTTTTGGTTCTTATTTTCAGTATACATTGTTTGCAATCTGTTTTGATCATCACCTAAGATAATTTTAGATTATTCTCGATGGGATTTTATTTGAATATGTAATGATAAATCATGAGGTATTGGATATCATGTGATTTAATTTATGAGATCGGATTGGAAGATCGATTTTTTGGGAAATTTTTTTGTAAACTACGGTGTTTAAATCTGGAATTGGATTCTATCTCGTGGCTGTATAGAGATGAAAGAAAAGATCTTCCTCTTTGGGGTTTTGGATAAATTTGGTTTCATTGCTCGATTTTCCATTTTTGTGCCAAAACCCCATACTTTATCTAATAATGTTGTTTACCTTACAATGATTACAAAAAGAAAACTCGGAAAGTACAAGCGTTATCTTTTCATATTTGATTGTTAAATCAACGTAAATTATTTAGTCAAATATCACAAAATTCTTTCTAATAAAGATCAGACTCTTCATAGCAAATTAAAACCTCCCAAAGTCTTATTAAACATTATTTCATATGAATTTTTTATATTAACACTACTTCTTACCAAAATCTTATTCTTGAATATACCCTTCAAAAGTCATACAAACTTTGGACTTTTGCTTCCGAAAGAGGAAGGCCAACCTCGTGATAGATTACTAAACATTCTTTACATATTTAATTGCTTAATCAGTATATCTATTTATTTATATTGTTATATTAGAATGAAAATTAGTAAGTAAAAAATAATATAAAAGTTGTATCGATTGAGAACAAAAAAATAATTTAATGAAAAGTTATGTCTAATATGTGTGTAGAAAATTCTAAGACGTTATTTTCTTTCCTTCCTCTTGTTTTAATATTCAAAAACTTGTTTATTGTTTTCATTTACTTTATATAATTTGATATTTAATTCTGTGAATTATATTCTAATCAGTCAAAATATTTTATTATTCTTATGAATAAGTCACAGCTCACATCAGTAACGACAACTTGTCTGGACGCATAGGTTTGACCGCATCCTTTACTACATATGAATATGAGTGCGATGCCTCAGATCAGGACTTATTAAACTAAATTACTGGGTTTGGATTTTCACATGTTGGAATAAAGAAAAAATGATGAAACAAGAGAGCCTTTAATATTAGTATAAAGGCGTGAGTGTGTCTAAGTCTAAGGGAAGTGTCTAAGGCTTGTTTGTGTTTTAGTATTATGATATCCTGGTAGTCATTCATGTATAAGGCAATCTTTGTATCCAAACAAACCTAGACTAGATTAGTATAAATAATTATCTCTCTCCTCATTTGTAACTTAAAAAAATATAATTTTCATTCTCTTAATAAAATAATTCTTCTCTCTAAATCTCTCTAATCTCTTATTCTCTCATTCTAAAAATTTCTTAATCTCATATTATTTTATGGTTTCAGAGCCTGGTTACATCAAATCTGGGTAAAATTCATCATTCAATCGTTGAATCAAGAAGAAATCAACTTCATCACAGTCTGCTTTCAGTTCTATTTTGTCCGTAAACTTTGATCGCAAATTCCGGCCAAACCATGCCAGTTTTTTACGGTCCGCTTTTTCTGAATTGTACCTCGGCAAGTTATGAAGCCACACCAATTGGATTTTCATCATTTGGCCATGGGAATGGAAAGATACAAATTTTCTTGCATTGGACCTCCGCGAGTGCCTCCGCCACGAACCTCCGTGTTCTTCTATTCATGTCGTCGTCAAATATTCACCAAATTGTGATTTTCTAAATCCTAAAATCAGGCCCCTCGAGTTTAGTTTTTGTTTAAAGAAATCAGAACTCAATTATCTTAAGTTCAAAGGAAGTTCTTGAAGTTTTTCTTCACGACATCATAAATCTCCTCTCATAAGAATCTGGTGATAAAATTCATATCCTTTCTTAGTTTTTTCAAATATTCAAATCTTGAAAGTTTGATAAATATCTTGTGAGGGTATCCACGAAGTTTGGTTTCAATCTGAGAGGTTTAAGTCATCAAGATTGATTTTCTTGATTTCCTTGTCAAACTTTAAAATTCTGAAAAATGATTGAAACTTGAATTTTTAGATTGGTTTATTAATAAAATTTAAAATTTGTGCTTGTTGATCTTGTTGGATTGGATAAGGACAGTTAGAAGTTTATCTTTTTGGTTGGATTTGGTTAAAATTTGTTGCAGGAGTTGGTTGAAGTTAGTTGAAGGAAGTTAGGTAGTTGTCTTGGTTGGCAAGAAACTACACGCAGCCTGGAGGAAGGATTGACCACGCGCCTGGCTGTTTTCTGGTCTTCATTACGTGTCCCTGGCGTCCCTGTGTGATGCTCCAGACAAGACCAGATCAGCATTCCTCATTGAACCACGTAACCTCGTGCCCGCGTCCTCATCTTGCCCGCGTCCACATCTTTAGATGTGACCTGCTTCCGTGTCTGGACCGTTCATTATTGTGTCCCTTGTTCCGTGTTCGTGTCCTGGACCGTGTCCCAAGATCATGAGTGCACGTGATCAGCTTTCCGTGACCCTGGTAGCAGAGCTCACGCATGCGACCGGCTCATCCGTCCTTAGCTCACGCACGCAAACACACTCGACCAGCCGTTCCCTGTTCCGACTGTTAGAATGAAGAAGAAATGATGAAAGAAGAAAGTCTTTAATAGTTGATTAAATGCGTGAGTTGACTAAGTTTAAGAGGAGTGTCTAAGGCTTGTTTGTGTTCTAGTATTATGTTATCCTTGTAGTCATTCATGTATAAGGCAATCCTTGTATCCAAACAAGCCTAGACAAGATTAGTATAAATAACTATCTCTCTCCTCATTTGTAACTTAGAAAAACTATTATTCTCATTCTATTAATAAAATCATTTTTCTCTCCAAATCTCTCTAATCTCTTATTCTCTAATTATACAAATCTCTTAATCTTATATTCTTTCATGGTATTAGAGCCAGGGTAAAATTCATCATTCAATCTTTGAATCAAGAAGAAATCATCTTCATCATAATCTGCTTTCAGTTCCATTTTGTCCGTCAACTTTGATCGTGAATTACGACCAAACCATGGCAGCTTTTGACAATATGCTTTCACTGGATTGTTTCTCGGTGAGTTCTGAAGCCAAGCCAATTGTATTTGCATCATTTGGCCACAGGAATCAAAAGATAGAAATTTTGTTGCATCGGACCTCCACGAGTACCTCCGCCAGCCAATCTTCATCAAATAATGATTTTCAAAATCCTAAAATCAAGCCCCTCGAGTCTAGTTTCTTTTTAAAGAAAGTAGAACTCAGTTCTCTTACCTTTGAAGGAAATTCTTGAAGTTTTTCTTTAAGACGTCAGAAATCTTCTCTCACAAGAATCTGGTGATAAAATTCTTATCCCTTCTCAGTTTTCTTTAAATCTTTGAATCTGGAAAGTTAGATAAGTATCTTGTGAGGGTCTCCACGATGTTTGGTTTCAATCTGAGAGTTTTAAGTCTTTAAGATTGATTTTCTTGATTTCTTTATCAAACTTTTAAATTCTAAAAAAGGAGGAAAACTTAAAATTTTGTATTGGTTTATTAATAAAATTAGAAATTTGTATTGAATCTTTATTATTGGTGAAGATTAAGAATTTTAGTAGTTAATCTTGTTGGTTGGAGTTGGTTAAAATCTGTTGCAGGAGTTGTTAATGTTAGTTGGAAGAATTTAGGTTGTTGACTTGGTTGACAAGTAACAACTCGCAGCTTGTGGAACTTGTTCGTGCACGCGCCTGGCTGGTATCCCGTGCTGCCTATAGTGTGTCTCTGGTGTCCCGTGTCCCTGCGTGCTGCTCCAAACAAGACCAGACCTTTTCTGCACGTTTCTTGTCCAAACTCGAGTGTACCCGAGTACACATCTCGAACGGTCTCTATTGCGCTGTGTCACGGCCTGATACGCGTCCCGACCAAGTTCTGATTCCTGACCAGCAGTGCCTCGTCCGTTTCCTGGCGTGACCGTGTCCTGGCTGATCCTTCCACGGACACTTCCACGGTACGCGAACACGCCCACGTGACCACGAGTACACGTGATCGCCTGTCCCAGCTCCCGCACGCAAATAAGAACGACCAGCCATTCCTTGTTCCGACCGGCTGTCCTAAGTCTCGACCAGCTCATCCAACCAGTTCATTCTTACCAACCCAAGCCTGCTCAGCCTCTAAAACATGGAAATTCAAACTACATTCAGAGCTCCAGTTATTCTACATGGAGAAAATTACCTCTTATAGTCTAGGACCATGAAAACCACATTGGGTGGTAAAAGCCTTTGGAATCACATTTCTACAAATGTCCTTGAAGAAAATAAAGTGGCTGAAGTTAGTGAGGCTGTGGCTGCTCAAGCCAAATGGTATCAAGAAGACCAGTTGGTACTCTCTATACTTCAAAAATCTCTTGCTAGTGATCTCTTAGAGGCTTATTTTTTTTTTTGTAAGAATGCTAAGGAACTTTGGGACACTTTGGAAAATGTGTATGAAAACACCACTAACTTCTTAAGAATTTTTGAGTTGAAAAAGGCTTTGAATGAATTAAAGCAGGAGGATGCAGAATTCAAAAAACATTATGGCTCATTTAGAGCATCGTGGGCTGAGCTAGAGATGCTAACGCCAGCCACCATTGACCCAATTGTTCTCCTTGAAAGGTAATAACAAGATAAGGTGTTTTGGTTACTTTTAACTCTTAACACTACTTACTCAGATCTTATTAAGCATATTCTCAGGTCTGATAAGCTCCCTAGCTTGGAAGATGTATGTGCTCAAATCCAAAAGGAGCAAGGATCCCATGGACTATTTGGCAACAAGGCTGAATTGGTGGCTGCACACAAGAGTTTCTTCAAACCAACAACAACAAATGAAAATAGGAACAATAGACAAAATTGTGACCATTGAAAAAGGAGTGGCCATACAACGAAGGAGTGTTGGATACTTCACCCTGAGCTGAAGCCAAGCTGGGCCTTTGAGAGACAACAGCCCACAACCGGCCATACTCAGCTGCTAGCAAGCGGCATTGGCGTGTACAAGCAGGCGGCCTCTTCAAAAGCATGTACCAACTCCCATTGTCACTGAGCCTCAACTAGTGTCATGTCTCCAGCATCTGAATTTGTGACAAAATCAGATCTAGAGCTCTCCTCAAAGCAATTAAGGATGGTAATGTGTTGGGTAAAACTTTTCATGCTTCTTTTTAAACTTCCTTCACTCTTAATGCCTCTAAATCATTGATTGTTGATTCTGGTGCTTCTCACCATATGATTAGTGATCTAGGATTGCCAGAGAATATAGAACCTGCCTTAGGTAATATTGTCATTGCTAATGGAATTAATGTACCAATTAAAGGCATATGAAAACTTAAGTTGTTTGATAAAGAGTCTAAAGTCTTTTAGATGCCTTCTTTTACTTCTAATTTGCTTTCAGTTAAAAGAGCTACTACTGATTTAAATTGTAAAGCTATTTTTGGTCCTAATTATTTCTACTTTCAGCATATTGAGACTAATAGAAGATTTGGACAAGGAACCATAAGCGATGACTTGTATGTGCTTGAAAACATGACTAAAGCTAGTGGGCTAGAAGCGGCTGTTAATGCTAGCTCTTTTAGTAATGATTCTGATATTTTGCATGCTAGATTAGGATATCCTCATCCTAGAACATTTGAACTGATTGTTTCTGGTTTAAAAATGCCAAAGGATATGTGTGATTCTTGTATACTTGGAAAGCATTGCAAAACAGTTTTTGAAAAATATTTGCATACTTTTGATAATTGTTTTGAGTTGGTGTAATTTGATGTTTAGACATCTCAATTCCCATCTAGAGAAAACCATAAGTATTTTGTGACATTTATTGATGAAAAGTCCAAATATACTTGGTTACTTTGCTTAGTTCTAAAGATAGAGTATTTGATGCATTTTTAAATTTTCAAGCATATGTTATTAATTAATACAATGCAAGTATTAAATGCTTTAGAACAGATAATGGAGAAGAATAAACTAGCATCAGACTCCAACAACACTTGGCCAAGCATGGCATTGAACATCAAACCAGCTGACATTACACTCCACAACAAAATGGAATGTCTGAAAGGAAGAATAGACATTTGACGGCAGTTGTGAGAACAATGTTGTTCCATATGAAAGTTCCCAAAAGATTTTGGGGGGGATGCTCTTGTAGCTGCATGCTACTTGATTAATAGGAATCCTACAAAATTCCTAGATAACTTGTCTCCATTTGAGGTACTACACAAAACTAGACCTAATATTGACCACTTAAGAGCAAAGGAACAAGCTGGAACCAAAGCGTACCAAAGCTATGTTCATTGGGTATTCCTCTACCCAGAAAGGATAAAAATATTATGATCCAGAGACTAGAAGAGTCCTGGTATCAAGAGATGTCAAATTCCAATAATCCAAAGGTTTATATGAAGAAGGAATTTGGGATCAATTCAAGTACATCTCCATAACAAGATCAGACCAAGCTGAGCACTTGAGGAGGCTCTTGGAGAGCATTGGTATATTTTCACCTCATTATCATCAGCCCACGGCCACGACTCCTCAGCCTGTACCAGCTGTGTCCAGTCCCATCCAGTCAGCCGCGGCACAGCCAGCCGAGCTGTGGCAGTCTACCTCGTCCGGCTCTTCCATCCATCCGCAGCATGGTACCTTCAGTTCTCCTGGCCTTCCTCCTCTATAACATGAGGGGGGAGAGATATCTACTCATGTCCAACAAGACTCAGCAGGATATGAATCAATTCTAGTCTCAGCTTCCAAAAGATCAAGATTTGTACCCACTCTTATTGAAGTTTTAGGTGAAGAGGAGGATCCTATCCAAGAAGCTCCACCTACAGTCCTAAGAAGGAGCACAAGAAAAAGAAAACCACCAGTGTTCTACAATAGAAATATTGTGGTTCATCATGATCAGGGAGTTTGTAATTTGCTTACTTACCTACTAATCATTTTGCTTTCATTTCTAGTTTCGATAAGGAACAGATTCCAAAGACATATGAGGAAGCTATGACTAAGAAAGAATGGAGGAAAGCTATCCTAGCTGAGAAACAACTAATGGAAAGGAATGGTACCTATGCTACAGCCACCTTACCTAAAAGAAAAAGAGCTGTAAGTTCTAAGTGGATTTTTACCATTAAATACAAAAGCAATGGTGAAATTGATAGATATAAAGTTAGGTTGGTGGCTAGAGGTTTTACTCAGACATATGGTGAAGATTATAGGGATACCTTTGCACATGTAGCTAAGCTACATTCTGTTAATGTTGATCTTTCACTTGCTACTAGGGAGTTATGGTAAATGGATGTTAAAAATGCATTCCTACAAGGTGAACTAGAAGAAGAGGTATACATGACACCTCCACCAGGTCTAGAGGAGGAGGTAGGAGGCGGCAACATACTTAGGCTGAGGAAGGCCATCTATAGCCTTAAACCATCTCCAAGAGCTTAGTACCAAAAGCTAAGTGTAACCTTGATGGATAAAGGTCTCAAAAGATCTGAAGTTGAACATACTCTTTTTACACTAAAGAGTATGGAAGGTATTGTGGTAATTCTAATTTATATAGATGATATAATCATATCTTGTAGTGATAGTGTTGGTATTGCATCTACAAAAGAATACTTGAAGAATGTCTTTGATATTAAGGATCTAAGAGAACTTAAATACTTCTTAGGAATTGAAGTGTATAGGTTCAAGGAAGGTCTCTTTTTATCTCAAAGGAAATATGTTGTAGATTTACTAACCTATACAGGTATGATGGAGGCTAAACCAGCCAAAACAACCTTAGAAGAATATTATAAAATCGGAACTAAGGGGGAGCTAGAGGAGGAAATTGATTTTCATGATCTTAAGCTCTATAGGAAAGTGGTTGGTAAGCTTATTTATCTAACCATCACTAGACCAGATTTATGTTTTGCTGTGAATTAGGTATCACAACACATGCAAGGTCCAAAGATGAGATATTGGGAGATGACAAACCGAATTTTGAGATATCTAAAAGGCACTCATGAACAAGGTATATGGATGAGTTGCAATAGAAACACAAATGTGGTTGGTTATAGTGATGCAGATTGGGCAGGGGAGGATAGGAGAAGTACCACAGGCTATTGTACTTTCATAGGAGGAAACCTTGTGACTTGGAAAACCAAGAAGCAAAAGGTGGTATCATGCTCTAGTGCAGAATCATAATATAGAGCCATGAGGAAGCTTACAACTGAATGCATTTGGCTGAAGCAAATTTTAGAAAACTTGGTCGTGAAGTATGAAGAACCTATTACCATCTATTATGACAATCAGGCTGCTATACACATTGCCTCCAACTCTGTGTTTCATGAAAGGACCAAGCATATAGAAGTAGACTGCCACAAAGTAAGAGAAGCTATTGGGAAAGGAATTATCTTGTCTTGTTATACAAGGAGTGAGGATCAACTAGCTGATGTGTTCACCAAGGCAACAACTCTCAAGAATGGCTCCTCCATCTATCCAAGGCTTGGCCTTATGTCCATTCCACAACAATGATCCCAACATGGAGTGTTATACTCTTTTTCCCTAGAAAAGGTTTTGTCCCAATTGGGTTTCCATCTTTAGGTTTTTAATGAGGTAATGCTTCATGGTTGCAAGCTTATGCATTCTCCATGTCTTAAACTTGAGGGAGAGTGTTGGAATGAAGAAGAAATGATAAAAGAAAGAAGTCTTTAATAGTTTATTAAAGGCGTGATTTGAGTAAGTTTAAGAGGAGTGTCTAAGGCTTGTTTGTATTCTAGTATTATGTTATCCTTGTAGCCATTTATGTATAAGGCAATCCTGGTATCCAAACAAGCCTAGACTAGATTAGTATAAATAACTATCTCTCTCCTCATTTGTAACTTAGAAAAACTATTATTCTCATTCTCTTAATAAAATTATTTTTCTCTCTAAATCTCTCTAATCTCTCATTCTCTAATTTTACAAATCTATCTCATATTCTTTCACCGACCAGCTGTCCTAAGTCCCGACCAGCTAATCCGACCAGTTCAGTCCGACAAACTCAAGCCTGTTCAGCCTCTAAAATCATGGAAATTCAAGCTACATTCAGAGCTCCAGTTATTCTACATGGAGCAAATTATCGCTTATGGTCTAGGACCATGAAAACCACATTGGGTGATAAAAGTCTTTGGAATCACATTTCTACAAATGGCCTTGAAGGAAAAGAAGTTGCTGAAGTTAGTGAGGCTGTGGCTGCTCAAGCCAAATGGTACCAAGAAGACCAGTTGGTACTTTCTATACTTTAAAACTCTCGTGCTAGTGATCTCTTAGAGGCTTATTCCTTTTGTGAGAATGCTAAGAAAATTTGGGACACTTTGAAAAAGGTGTATGGAAACACTACTAACCTTTTAAGAACTTTTGAGGTGAAAAAGGCTTTGAATGAATTAATGCAGGAGGATGCAGAATTCACAAAGCACTATGGCTCATTTAGGGAATTGTGGGCTGAGATAGAGATAACAAGATAAGGTGTTTGAGTTACTATTAACTCTTAACACTACTTACTCAGATCTTATTAAGCATATTCTCATGTCTAATAAGCTTCCTAGCTTGGAAGATGTTTGTGTTCAATTTAAAATGAGCAAGGATCTCATGGACTATTTGGCAACAAGGCTGAATTGGTGGCTGCACACAAGAGCTTCTTCAAATCAACAACAACAAATGAATCTAGGAAGAAGAGAAAAACTTGTGACCATTGCAAAAGGAGTGAACATACAAAGAAGGAGTGTTGGGTACTCCATCCTGAGCTGAAGCCAAACTGGACTTATCGGCAAAAACAGCCCACAGCCAGCCACACGCAATTACAAGCTTACGGCCATGGCATGTACCAGCCGCTGGTTCCTTCAAAGGCGTGTACCAGCTCCTTTCTTCACTCAGCCCCAACTATTTTCATGTCTTCAGCATCTGAATTTGTGACAAAATCAGATTTATAAGCTCTTATCAAAGCAATTAAGGATAGTACTGTGTTGGGTAAAACATTTCATGATTCTTTTAAAACTTCTTTCACTCCTAGTGCCTATAAATCATTGGTTGTTGATTCTGGCGCTTTTCACCATATGATTAGTGATCTAGGATTGCTAGAGAATATAGAACCTGCCTTAGGTAATGTTATCATTGCTAATGGAATTAAAGTACCAATTAAAGGCATATGAAAACTTAAGTTGTTTGATAAAGAATATAAAGCCTTTTACATACCTTCTTTTACTTCTAATTTACTTTCAATTAAAAGAGCTACTACTGATTTAAATTGTCAAGCTATCTTTGGTCCTAATGATTTCTACTTTCAGGATATTGAGACTAGTAGAAGATTTGGACAAGGAACCACAAGAGATTACTTGTATGTGCTTGAAGATATGACTAAAACTAGTGGACTAGAAACGGCTGTTAATGCTAGTTCTTTTAGTAATGATTCTGATTTTGGCATGCCATATTAGGACATCCTCATCCTAGAGCACTATAACTGATTGTTCCTGGTTTAAAATGCCAAAGAATATGTGTGATTTTTGTATACTTGGAAAGCATTTGCAAAACTGTTTTTGAGAAATCTTTGCATACTTATGATAATTGTTTTGAGTTGGTGTATTCTGATTTAAATTGTCAAGCTATCTTTGGTCCTAATGATTTCTACTTTCATGATATTGAGACTAGTAGAATTTTTGGATAAGGAACCACAAGAGATTAATTGTATGTGCTTGAAGATATGACTAAAACTAGTGGGCTATTAATGGTTGTTAATGCTAGTTCTTTTAGTAATGATTCTAGTTTTTGGCATGCCAGATTCAGACATCCTCATCCTAAAGCACTTGAACTGATTGTTTCCTGGTTTAAAATGCCAAAGAATATGTGTGATTTTTGTATACTTGGAAAGCATTTGCAAAACTGTTTTTGAGAAATCTTTGCATACTTATGATAATTGTTTTGAGTAGGTGAATTTTGATGTTTGGACATCTCCATTGCCATCTAGAGAAAACCATAAGTATTTTGTGATATTTATTGATGAAAAACCCAAATATACTTGGGTCACTTTGCTTAGTTCTAAAGATAGATTATTTGATGCATTTCTAAATTTTCAAGCATATGTTACTAATCAATACAATGCAAGTATTAAATGCTTTAGAAAAGATAATGGAGGAGAATACACTAGCACCAGACTTCAACAACATTTGGCCAAGCATGGCATTGAACATCAAATCAGCTGTCCTTACACTCCACAACAAAATGGAGTGGCTGAAAGGATGAATAGGCATTTGATGGAAGTTGTGAGAACAATGATGTTCCACATGAAAGTTCCCAAAAGATTTTGGCGGCATGCTCTTGTAGCTGCATGTTACTTGATCAATAGGACTCCTACAAAAGTCCTAGATTACTTGTCTCCATTTGAGGTACTACACAAAACTAGATCTAATATTGACCACTTAAGAGTTTTTGGTTGTGTTTATTTTGTATTAGTTCCAAAGGAGCAAATGAACAAGCTGGAACCAAAGAGTATCAAAGCTATGTTCATTTGGTATTCCTCTACCCAGAAAGGATATAAATGTTATGATCCATAGACTAGAATAGTCTTGGTATCAAGAGAAGTGAAATTCCAAGAATCCAAAGGTTTCTATGAAGACAGAAATTGGGATCAATTCAAGGACATCTCCACAACACGATCAGACCAAGCTGAGCACTTGAGGAGGCTCTTGGAGAGCATTGGTACATTTTCACCTCATGATCATCGGCCCACGTCCACAGCTCCTCAGCCTGTACCAGCCGTGTCCAGTCCCAGCCAGTCAGCCGCGGCACAGCCAGCCGAGCTGCGGCCATCCACCTCGTATGGCCCTTCCAATCCATCCGCCGCATGGTACCTTCAGTTCTCCTGGCCTTCCTCCTCTTGAACATGAGGGGGGAGAGATATCTACTAATCTCCAGCAAGACTCAGCAGGAGATGAATCAATTATAGTCTCAGCTTCCAAAAGATCAAGAGTTGTACCCACTCTTATTGAAGTTTTTGGTGAAGAGGAGGATCCTATCCAAGAAGCTCCACCTATAGTCCTAAGAAGAAGCACAAGACCAAGAAAACCACCAGTGTTCTACAATAGAAATATTGTGGTTCATTATGATCAGGGAGTTTGTAATTTTCTTACTTACCTACTAATCATGTTGCTTTCATTTCTAGTTTCGATAAGGAACAGATTCCAAAGACATATGAGGAAGCTATGACTAAGAAAGAATGGAGGGAAGCTATCCTAGCTTAGAAACAAGCTATGGAAAGGAATGGTACCTATGCTCCAGCCACCTTACCTAAAAGAAAAAGAGCTGTAAGTTCTAAGTGGATTTTTACCATTAAATACAAAAGCAATGGTGAAATTGATAGATAAAAGCTAGGTGGTGGCTAGAGGTTTTACTCAGACATATGGTGAAGATTATAGGGATACCTTTGCACCTGTAGCTAAGCTTCATTATGTTAATGTTGTTCTTTCACTTGCTACTAGGGAGTTATGGCAAATGGATGTTAAGAATGCATTCTTAAAAGGTGAACTAGAAGAAGAGGTATACATGGCACCTCCACCAGGTCTAGAGGAGGAGGTAGGAGGCGGAAACATACTTAGGCTGAGGAAGACCATCTATGGCCTTAAACAATCTCCAAGAGCTTGGTACCACAAGCTAAGTGTAACATTGATGGATAAATGTTTCAAAAGATATGAAGTTGAACATACTCTTTTTACACTAAAGAGTAAGGAAGGTATTGTGGTAATTCTCATTTATGTAGATGATATAATCATATCTTGTAGTGATAGTGTTGGTATTGCATCTAAAAAAGAATACTTGAATAGTGTCTTTGATATTAAGGATCTAGGAGAACTTAAATATTTCTTAGGAACTGAAGTGTATAGGTTCAAAGAAGGTCTCTTTTTATCTCAAAGAAAATATGTTATAGATTTACTAACATCTACAGGTATGATGGAGGCTAAACCAGCCAAAACACCCTTAGAAGAAGATTATAAAATCGGAACTAAGGGGGAGCTAGAGGAGGAAATTAATTTTCATGATCCTAAGCTCTATAGGAAAGTGGTTGGTAAGATTATTTATCTAACCATCACTATACCAGATTTATGTTTTGCTGTGAATCAGGTATCGCAACACATGCAAGGTCCAAAGATGAGACACTGGGAGATGGCAAACCGAATTTTGAAATATCTAAAAGGCACTCATGAACAAGGTATATGGATGCAATGGAAACACAAATGTGGTTGGTTATTGTGATGCAGATTGGTCAGGGGAGGATAGAAGAAGTATCACAGGCTATTGTACTTTTATAGGAGGAAACCTTGTGACTTGAAAAACCAAGAAGCAAAAGGTTGTATCATGCTCTAGTGCAGAATCAGAATATAGAGCCATGAGGAAGCTTACAACTGAATGCATTTGGCTGGAGCAAATTTTGGAAGACTTGGCCGTGAAGTATGAAAAACCTATTACCATCTATTGTGACAATCAGGCTGCTATACACATTGCCTCCAACTCTGTGTTTCATGAAAGGACCAATCATATAGAAGTAGACTGCCACAAAGTAAGAGATGTTATTGGGAAAGGAATCATCTTGCCTTGCTATACAAGGTGTAAGGATCAACTAGCTGATGTGTTCACCAAGGCAACAACTCTGAAGAATGGCGCCTCCATCTATCCAAGGCTTGGCCTTATGTCCATTCCACAACAATGATCCCGACATGGAGTGTTATACTTTTTTCCCCTATAAAAAGTTTTGTCCCAATTGAGTTTTCCTTCTTTAGGTTTTTAGTGAGGTAATGCTTCATGGTTGCAAGCTTATGCATTCTCCATGTCTTAAACTTGAGGGGTAGTGTTGGAATGAAAAAGAAATGATGAAAGAAGAAAGTATTTAATAGTTGATTAAAGGCGTGAGTTGACTAAGTTTAAGAGGAGTGTCTAAGGCTTGTTTGTGTTCTAGTATTATGTTATGTTATCCTTGTAGTCATTTATGTATAAGGCAATCCTTGTATCCAAACAAGCCTAGACAAGATTAGTATAAATAACTATCTCTCTCCTCATTATTAACTTAGAAAAACTATTATTCTCATTCTTTTAATAAAATCATTCTTCTCTCTAAATCTCTCTAATCTCTCATTCTCTAATTCTACAAATCTCTTAATCTCATATTCTTTCACCGACCGGCTGTCCTAAGTCCCGACCAGCTCATCTGACCAGTTCAGTCCGACCAACTCAAGCCTGCTCAGCCTCTAAAATCATGGAAATTCAAGCTACATTCAGAGCTCCAGTTATTCTACATGGATCAAATTATCCCTTACGGTCAAGGACCATGAAAACCACATTGGGTGGTAAAAGTCTTTGGAATCAAATTTCTACAAATGGCTTTGAAGAAAATAAAGTTGCTGAAGTTAGTGAGGCTGTGGCTGCTCAAGCCAAATGGTACCAAGAAGACCAGTTGGTACTCTCTATACTTCAAAACTCTCTTGCTAGTGATCTCTTAGAGGCTTATTCCTTTTGTGAGAATGCTAAGGAACTTGTGGGACACTTTGCAAAAAGTTTATGGAAACACTACTAACCTCTTATGAATTTTTGAGGTGAAAAAGACTTTGAATGAACTAATGCAGGAGGATGCAGAATTCACAAAGCAATATAAAAAAAAAAGTCAAATATCATAAAATTCTTTCTAAAAAGACCAGACTCTTTATAGAAAATTAACCTCCCAAAGTCTTATTTTAAACATTATTTCATACAAAAGTTTTATACTAATACTATTTCCTACCAAAGTCTTATTCTTGAAATATATCCTTCAAAAGTCATACAAACTTTGGGCTTTTGCTTCCGAAAGAGGAAGGCCAACCTCATGATAGATTATTATTCTCTCTTTACATATTTAATTGCTTAAGCAGTGTGTCTAATTATTTATATTTTTTATTAGAATGAAAAATAATAAGTAAGAATAATATAAAGATTGTATCGATTAAGAACAAAAAATAATTTAATGAAAAGTTATGTCTAATATGTGTGTAGAAAATTCTACTTCGTCACTTTCTTTTCATCTTCTTGTTTTACTATTCAAAAACTTGTTTATTGTTGTCATTTACTCTATATATTTTGGTATTGAATTTGTTGAATAATATTTTTATAAGTCAAAATATTTTATTATTCTTATGAATAAGTCACAGCTCACATTAGGAATGATAACTTGTCTGGATGCGTAGGTTTGACCGCATCATTTACTACATATGAATCTGAGTGTGATGCTCACCTTTGCTTTGTGCCACATCTGTAATTCTCCATTTACTTTATTTCACTGAAATAGGCAATGAGTCTTTTTTCTTGCATCAAGACTGCTCCTATTACAATTCTTGAAGCATCACACTCAATTTAAAAATTATTCGCAAAGTTAGGTAAAACTAAAAGTGGTGCATGAGTAAGCTTTATCTTAAGCATTTGGAATGCATCATCTTGGACCTTTTCTCATTTGAGCCCTACTTCCTTCTTGACCACTTCAGTGAGAGGCACAGCTATGGTGGTGAAATCCTTGAAAAAAACCTGTAAAAGCCAGCAAGACCATGGGAGCTACAAACTTTACCCACGATATTGAATGTTGACCAGTCACGGATTGCTTTTACTTTCTCCTCATCCACGCTTAGTCAATCTGCACATACTAAAAATCCTAGAATACCACATTCTCCGAACAAAAGGTGCTCTTTTCTAGATTAGTGAATAGATGTTCTTTCCTAAGGACTTCTAGCATAGCCTGAACATGTTTAACATGCTCCCTTAGGTTCTTACTATAAATCAATATGTCATCAAAGTAAACAACAACGTAATGACTTATAATTTTATTAAGTATATGATTAATTAATCTCATAAATGTGCTAGGTGCGTTCGTAAGGCCAAATGGCATCATTAATCTCATAATCTTAAAAGCGGTCTTCCACTCATCACTCTCCTTCATGTGGATTTGGTGATAACCATTTCTAAGATCTATCTTAGAGAATATGCATGCACCATGAAGTTCATCAAGCATGTCATCAAGTTTAGGAATAGGATGGCGATACCTGATCGTAATGTTGTTGATTGCCCGGCAATCAACACACATCCGCCAGAATAACAGGTACAACATACGGGCTCAGACTTTCACGGATGTGGCCTTTGCGCATTAGTTCATTCACTTGTTGTATTTCTTTAGTGTCCACGGGTTGGTAAGTAGGATGGTTTGGGTAGGTTGCACCTGGGATGAAGTTTATTTGGTGTTCAATCCCATGCATGGGTGGTAATCCGTCTGGGGACTCCTGTGGAAAAATGTCCTTAAAGTCCTGCAAAAGATCAGTCATAATGCTTGGCAAGATTGGCTGTGGGTTAGACGCATGGAGGCAAGTCTCCTTATAGTACATCAAAAGGATAGGTCGGTGTTCATCCAAATTCTTAAGATTTCAAGCTTTAATAAAAAGTTGGTCTTACATTTCTTGACCACAGACTTATCTTCCTTTTCTTTTTGCTGCTTGAGAAGAAGTTGGTTTAGATACACCTCGTGTGGGTTCATTGGTATCAAGGTAGTCTTACGGCCATTGTGCAGGAAATGGTGCCGGTTGGTGAAACCGTCGTGGGTAACCCTTCGGTCTGATAGGAAAACGGCTAAAATCAACCCTAACTATTTTGAATACGCTTTTTCATACATAAATTTTGATATCATGAATTTTTCAACTTTAACCATTCTATATTTTAAATTTCAAACTTGAACTATATGCTATTTAGCTGATTCATACATATCCGTTAACGGTGTTATAAATCCATTTAATCTTGCTGACTCATCCTCCTACTTGTCCAAAACGACGTTGTTTTGGTTGTATGAAAAAAATTATTCAAAATAGTTCAGATTGATTTTGGCCATATATTTATTATTTATATTTATATTTCAAACTTATTTAAAACTAATAATCTACATAATTATGATTTATAAGTTAAATAAACAAAATAATGTTTTATAATCCGTAGTTAAAAAATCAGAAAAACCTATAAAATAATTAAAAAATTGAAATTGGATTTAAAATTTCTAAAAACTAAGAAAAAAATAAAATCTCTAGGTAAATAAAAATTTTATCAAAATTTTTTTAACTAAATATAATTTATAAATAAATAATATACTCTATTAACAATCAAAATATTTATATTTCACAAATAAAAAGATGTTTACATTATAAAGAATATTTAATAACATTGTAAAGTAAATATCTTTCTAATTTTGAAATATAAATATTTTGATTTTTTCATAGAGTATATTATACTAATTTATTTATTTATAAATTATATTTAGTTTAAGATTTTTTTTTTGAAAATATTTTTATTTATCTAGAGACTTTATTTTTCAGAAATTTTGAATTCATTTTCAACTTTTTAAGTATTTTTATAGGTTTCTCTGATTTTTTTTACTACAAGTTATAAAATATTATCTTTGATTTTAGCGTATATTTTAATATTAATTTTAAATATATAAGTTTTATTTAAAAAAATTATTTCTATCCGTCTAATATTATAATCTAATAATTAAATAAAACATATTATTTAATTTAAATTTAAATATAAATCATAATTATATGACCAAAATTAACATGAACTATTTTGAATAATTTTTTTCATACGCCCAAAACGACGTCGTTTTGAACACGTAGGAGGATGAGTCAGGAAGATTAAACGGACTTATAACGTCGTTAACAGATATATGTATGAATCAGCAAAATAACATATAGTTCATGTTTAGAATTTGAAAAATAGAATAGTTAAAGTTGAAAAATGCATGGTTTCAAAATTTATGTATGAAAAAGCGTATTCAGAATAGTTCGTGTTGACTTTGGTCGTTTTCCCTTGGTATGACTGCCATAGTTTGCCAAGGAGAATGTGATCGACTTCCATGGGAAGGACATCACATAATACTTAATCCTTGTATTGTCCAATCTCCAAGGACACCTTAACTTGGTGGGTTACGCGTAGTTCACCGGTTTCATTGACCTATTAAAACTGGTATGGCTTAGGGTGTTTCATTTCTTCAAGACCTATCTTTCTGACCATTGACTCACTAGCCACGTTAGTACAACTACCACTATATGTAATGAGGCTACATACCTTTCCTTTAAATGTGCATAATTAATGAAAAAGGTTTTCCCATTGTTTTTGCTCATCGGTCTTGGATTGGACACTTAAGGGTCGCATGGTCACCATAAGCTTACCTTGGAAAGGTGGTTCCTGTCCATCATCGGGATAGTGGTCATAGGTTGGTTTTACATCTGCCTCATCCTTGGCCTGGATCTCACCATTTCCATGATCACCATAATCTTCTTATTGGTGCATAATGTCTAATACCTTAACACTTGAAACACCGGATGTCAAGGTTTCGTTCAGTGTGTTCTTCAGCCTTTTCTTCAGCCTTTTCTTGGTCTGGTTTATTAGTGAATGGGTTGTCTGGCTTAGATGTTGAAAGCTTAGACTCCCCTGGATATGTGGTCTTGAAGTCGCGAGGGTAAACTGGCTTGTTGTTCACAGGACCAGCACCATAAGAGAAACAGATGTAAGGCTTACATTTAAGTTGTTGTTCAATAAATATGACCTTATGAAGCATCTCCTCAAGCTCCACGTAGTGCTGTATTGAAAGACGGTCTTGGATGTCTCGGTTGAGACCACCCAAGAATCGGGACATTGTTGCCTCTCGGTCCTCAGTCACACTAGCACGTATCAGCAAAGTTTCCATCTCCTGGAAATATTCTTCAACACTGCGGTTGCCCTATTTTAGCTGCATTAGCCATTTGTGTAGGTCGCGGTGGAAAAGACTTTGGACAAAGCGCTTGCGCATGATCATCTTCAACTCTTGCCATGTATCAATTGGATACTCGCCATTGCACCATTTGGAAGTCACCATCTGATCCCACCAGCTGAAGGTGTAATCATAGAACTCAGTTACAGCCACGTTGGCTTTGTTGGGTATTCTAGACGATGTGTCATCTCAATGATAGCAATAAGAATAGAAGAACAAGTTTTTAATAAGAAAACATATTCTGCCTTATTCATTGTTTATTTTAATTCATAATGGAGTCTCAAATCCTACAAATATGAAAATACGAAGCAAAAAAAGGAAACATGGGTGTGCCCGAAAAGAAAGGAACATAAGTTTACATAAAGGGAAAAGGAGACATAGTCAAATGACTTATGAATATTTACTTGTGAGAAAACTTATGACAGATTATGATGGAATTTAATTTTTTGAATTTTTTTTAATTCCTTAGGAATCAGAAATTTTTGATGAATTTCAAATTGTCAATTGTTTTTATATTTTATATTTTTCTCTTTTACTACTTTAAGTATCTGTCAGAAATTTGAATTTTTTTTATATATATTATTTCCTTCGGAATACGTCAAAAAATTCTGAAGGATTTCAAATTTTTGATTTTTTTTACTTTTATTTTATTTCCGTCATAATCTATTGGAAAATTTGAGATGGATTCAGACTGGTTTTAAATTTTAAATTTTTAAATTTTTTTTGTCAAAACGTTCAGAAGTTTCTGACGGATTCTTACCGAATTCAAATTTTTTATTTTTTCTTTTTATTTCCGTTAGATTCCGCGAGAAAATTCTTGATGGATTTTAAAATTTTGAATTGTTATATTTTTTTTTCTATTGTAGTCCTTTCTAAATTTATGACGGATCCTGACATAATTCAAATTCTCGATTTTTACTATTTTGTTTTTTATGTATATTAGAATCTCTTATAAATTTCTGACGAATTTAAAATTTCAAAATTTTTAATTTTTTTTTATTATTTTTTTGTGTCAAGAAATAACTGACAGATTCCTACAAAATTAAATAAATTAAAAAATAATCCATTTTTCTTTTCCTTTGTAAGCTTTTTATTTTCTTCTTTTTTATTTATTTTTCTTCTTTTTATATCTCCCTCTCCCTCTTCCTCTCTCTTCTCCTCTTTCTCTTCTGCATCTTCTCTTCCTCTCCTCCTTCTCCTTCTCCTTCTCCTTCTCTTTCTCTCCTCCTCCCCTTCTCTCCTCTCCTCCCCTCCTCTCCTCATCCTTTAATCTCCTCCTCTCCATCTCTCCTCTCATTTCCTCCCCTCCCCCTCCTCCCCTCGCCTCTCTTCTCTTCTCTCCTCCTGGCCGCTCCTCTTTTCTGCCGCAGCCGCCCTTCCGCTGCAATCGCAAGAAATTAGGTTAATTAAATTAATTTTAATTATAAATTTATTATTTAGAAATTTTATTCTTAATATAGTTATCATAATTTTATATAAGAAAATTAATATCATTACAAAATAATTATTTTGCTATTTTACAAAAGGATAAGGAATGAGTTGCTTGTAAAAGAGTTTCAGTACTAAAATAAGTTACAAAGAGTGTAAAAGACCGATTAGATAAAGAATTTGACGGAGAAAAATCTAAATATGAGGAAGTTACGTACAAGAAGTGCATGGAGAACTGTCAATATCAATATGTCCATTACTTCTTGAGATTTTGGTAACCTTTTATACCCTTACACTAGTAAAAAAATAGGTTATACCCACAAAAATCCACAAAATTTTTTGTGGGTATAGTCCAAAAGCCACAATTACCTACGAAAACGCACTATAAACAATAAATACATACCCACAAATTTTTTTGTGGGTTTTTTGTGGGTATACATAGGTTTTTGTGGGTAGCCGTGGGAAAGATTATACCCACAAAAACTGTGTGGTATTTTGTAGGTAAATTACCCACGATTACCCACTAATTTTTTGTGGGTATTTCAAATTTCACTAATATCCACGAAGTTTCGTGGGTACTGAAATACCCACGAAAAATTACTGATTTTTTCATGAGTATTGTTAATACAACATACTCTGCGGTTCGAACTCGGATTCATTAGGTAGTAACATATGATGATTGTATCATTAGGCTATGAATAATTTTTGTTCTTTTTTACATTCAATAATACATTAACTTTATAACTTGTTAAAAACCTATTCCACATTATGAAAAATATTGTGATTTGTTAATTGTAGTTTAATTATTTGAATATATTTATATTACATTACTTATATAAAAATATTACCTTTCACTTCGTAATTGTCCATATCTTCAACATTGTGTGACTCGACCTTTAGGAGCCCTGAAGCTGTGACAATAGTATTCCTAGAATCCTCTTGAAAAGCTTGTTGTAAAGCATCTGTAACATTTCGAACACCCCTGGGTACCACTTTAACACAAGCTAACCATTTCGACTCAGTCCTCCTTTTAACCTTTAGATAGGGTATGTAACAAACCTGGTCACACTGCTCAGGAGTAATAAACGGATCCTATTGTCGATACTGCTTGTTTGCAGCAACATCCACCAGTCCTGAACGACTTCTACGCATTCCACTCCTACTAGTGATATCGTACCAAAAACATTTGAAGATAATCACCTTCAATCCAACCCCTCCATCGTACTCAGTCAATTTGATGTCGTCCACAATGTCATAATATTTTGTATCAGTTGTTCTTCTGACGCAAACACCAAAATTTTGTGTCTTTTTGTTTGCACTCCTACTCAATATGCAGAATAATACCCTCTTGTTGCATACAATGGCCAGGATGTGTATGCACGACGTGGACCTTGTACAAAATAATTGAGCCATTGTGGCACATTTGCTAACATCTTTCGAGTATTAACCTGTAATAAAATAAATACATAAATTTAACATAATATTAAAAAGAAAGCACTTCTTTATAAATTACTTACATAATCTTTTGCACCAATTTGCGAAGTTTTTGTCTTGATTGTATGAAGATTGTCAGCAGACATTTGCAGATATGTAGTTTGCATGAATTTTTCGAACATCCTATATACAAATTATGTAAGTGAAAAACATTTAACTATTATATAATGTTAAGTATGAAAATCATACCTTTCATACGGTACTAACTCGAGACAGTTATTCATTAGAAATGTTTGCAAAAATGTTGTACTCTTCATCTGTTATCCATCCCTTTGAAGGTTTACCAATAAAACTTCCTTTCTGTTTGAAAGTTGATGGGACATCGTCGAATGCGTAGAAGTAAATGTTTTCAACATGCCACCTTTTATTTCCTCGAGCGAGTGGTTTTCCAAGCCAATAGGTAGCTAGAACTGATATTTCTTCTTGTACACAATGCTCGACAATAGACCCTCCAATTTTTGCCTTTTTCCTAACTTTATTTTTATAAAAATGGTACATTTACCGGTTATATGGATACATCCACTTTTATTGTACCGGTCCACCTAATATTGCCTTGTCTGGAAGATGTACCGGTAGATGCTCCATGACATCAATAAAAGGAAGGAGGAAAGATCTTCTCGAAGTTGGATAAATTAACTGCTATATTTTCGACATCTGCTTCCTTTAATGATGGGACACCGATGTCTCGGAAAAACCAATCAATTTATGTGTATTAATAGTAACAGTCAATAGTTGTATTTAATATTGGTATGTGAAAATTGAAAAATTAACAAATGAATACCTGATATCGCTTTGTGTACAGAGTTAGGGAGTAGTTGCATCAAAGCAAATGGAAAAAGCCTTTCTATAATGACGTGACAGTCATGATTTTTGAGACCTAAAGAGTCGCATTACTTTCACTGGCACATCTACCGAAGTTGGAAGAATACCTGTCTGTAAAGTGAATATCGTTTTCCAACCAACTAAGAAAATTGTTTTTCGCTTCTCTATACATTCGAAATATTGGAACCGGAGCATTTCCAGTTGATGTAAGTTCCAACGCTCTCCGGCTACATATTATCGCCAAATCTAGCCTAGATTTTATGTTATCCTTTGTTTTGCCTGACACGTTCAAGATTGTATTGATAATATTATCAAATAATTTTTTCTCGATATGCATAAAGTCCAGGTTATGTCTAAGCAATAAATTCTCACAATACGAAAAAGACCAGATATGAGATATTTTATACCAATTATGATATTAACCATAACCGTGTACCGTTTTGTATGGATCGTTGTGTCCGTTACCACCACACTTTGCAGTCACTTATAGTCCTTCTATACGGTTGATGGATTGCAATATTGTTCTTCCACTATGCCACACCGGTGCTTCATCATGAACATCTTTAGACTTCGTGAAGACAACTACATTCCACCGGTATGGGTGGTCGCTCCTCAAAATATTCGGTGACAGTCAAACCAACTATGTTTTCAACCATTTTGTTAACCAAAATGAATTGGTTGAATCCATAGAGTATGGACATGCGAGCCACCCGTAAGTAATCCACCCATATAACATCCCATAAGCTGGGAAATCACTAATTGTCCATATAAGCACTGCTTTCATCTTAAAATAATTGTGTTTTGATATTTCGTATGCATCATCGCCATGTGTCTACAGTTGTTGTAGTTCTTCAACTAAAGGTTGAAGGTACACGTCCAAACTTTTTTCGGATGTGTCGGACCATGAACCAAAATCATGAGGAATAAAAATTCACGGTTCATACACATATCAGGAGGTAGATTGTATAGAGTGACTATCACCGACCAGATGGAGTGTGCTTGTCCACTCATGCTAATGGATTAAAACCATTCGTTGACAACTCAAGATAGATGTTTCTTGCTTCAGAAGCAAATCTTGGATAAACATTCTATAAATGTTTTCAAGCGGCTCCGTCTGATGGATGATTCATTTCGCCTTCATCCGCAATATGATCGGCATGCAGTTGATTCACATTGGTATAATCTTTTCAATCGATCGGTAATGGGAAGATAAAACATTTGTTGTTTAGGAATCTTTTTACCTTGACCATTCCACGGATGATCCACGGATGATATTGATTCGTAAGACAGAAACTGCATTGATCGAGTGTCGCATCTAGTCCTCTCCAAAATAGCATGCACTAATTCTCACATACATCAATTTTATTAACGGGTAAGTCAAGACTTTGTATTCTTTTTGGTTTCGTAATATGATTTTGGAGCAGTATTCGGGGATGGTATAATCCTATTTATAGTACCAACGATGTCCTCTACATCACTCTCTGCTATATTGTGCTCCGTCTTCCACCGTAAGATACATGATGCCACATATAATTTGGTATTCTCTTAAGTGAAACCTTCGTATAAAGGTTGATTATCTTCCATAAAGGATTAAAATGACTTTTCCACGAACGCTGGAGCTTCATCTTCTTCAATTGGTTGTTGATCTTGCATTTCTGATATATCAACAACAGTTTTGAATGCTTCATGAAATGTTTCTCCTATATCAACACGAGAATGATGATAACGTTCTTGGTTGGCACTTGTATCAAATTGTGTTGCATTAGATGATTCTCCTGTAATCATGAAAGATTCTCCATGATTACTCCAAACATAGTAAAACATAGTAATTACCTTTGAATCCAACCATGTAAAAGATGACGCGCCACCACCCTTGCATATTGTTGCTTCTCGTTCTTGCAACGTGCACATGAAAAAAGAGTTTTTCAGTTGCCTGGAGCGATGTTTGTTGGCAAGCAAATGTGATAAACACATTAATGCCAATACTAAGTTCTTTTTTAATAGAATTTCTTGATGGATCAATACGGAGATCCATCCATCTTCTCGATTGATTTGAGGAAGACATAGCAAATATACGTAATGAGATTTTGAAACGATTTGGAAGTAAAAGTGTTTGAGTAAGATAATATAAACAAATACAACAACTATTTATAATACAATAGATTGTATAAGTTGTACATCATAAAATGAACGGTTAGATGTGATTGCATAATTTATAGGGCCTAGATAAATTCTGCGAAAGATTACAAAACATGTGGTTACAAATGTCTGATACCAATCAGATGTGACAAGACAATATAATGGCCTCTGAAGAATCAAAATATCTAATGTCTTATACGCAATCTTCAACGACTTAGATCAAAAAAATTGAACGGCTTAGATCGATTTTTATAAATATACAAAAATTTAATTCACATAATGGGATAAAACAATGCAGATTTGACAACTCATTTTAATGGTATATATATGTCTCCAAAATTTGAACGATTTAGATCAATTCTGATAAAGATATGAAAACTTAATGCACATAATGGGTTAAAACAATGCACATGTGACAAATCATTTTAATGGTATAGATATGTCTGAAAAATTTGAATGGCTTAGATTGATTATGATAAAGACACGCAAAAATAAAGCACAAAATAGATTAAAACAAGGCAGATGTGACAACTCATTTTAATAGTATAGATATATCTTCAAAATTTTGAATGACTTGGATCGATTCTGATAAAGATATGAAAATTTAATGCACAAACTGGTAAATAGCAGGCATATGTGACAACTCATTTTAATGGTATAGATATGTTTGAAAATTTTCAAGGGACAAAATCTATTTTGCTAAAGCTGTTATATTAATTTTGTAAAATCTATAAATATCTAATATCTTATACGGAATCTTCAATGGCTTAGATCAAAAAAATTGAATGGCTTAAATCAATTCTGATAAAGATACCAAAACTTAATTCACATAATGGGATAAAACTGCAGATGTGACAACTCATTTTAATGGTATAGATATGTTTCTAAAATTTGAACGGCTTAGATCAATTCTGATAAAGATACGAAAACTTAATGCACATAATTGGTTAAAACAATGCAGATGTGACAAATCATTTAATGGTATAGATATGTCTGAAAAATTTGAATGACTTAGATCGATTCTGATAAAGATACGAAAACTTAATGCACATAATAGGTTAAAACAATGCAGTTATGACAAATCATTTTAATGGTATAGATATGTCTAAAAATTTGAATGGCTTAGATCGATTCTGATAAAGATACGAAAACTTAATGCACATAATGGGTTAAACCAAGACAGATGTGACAGCACATTTTAATGGTATAGATATGTCTTCAAAATTTTGAACGGCTTAGATCGATTCTGATAAAGATACGAAAATCTAATGCACATAATGGGTTAATAGAAGCCAAATGTGACAACTCATTTTAATGGTATAGATATGTCTGAAAAATTTCAAGGGACAAGATCTATTATGTTAAAGTTGTTATATTAATTTTGTCAAATCTATAAATATGTGCTGGTTTCATTAGATTAATATATTGAAAACGAAAAACCTCTAATATCAATCATGTCGAAAAGAATTCTAAATCAATCCGAGGAAGACAAGATAATATGTTATTTCCTTGATTCTTTACTAGAATGAAACATCCCATCTTCTTCTACAATTCATCTGGTTCTACATCGCCGCTCCAAACAAAACTCGTATAGCACGCTCTGGAGCTATTGGGGAAACAGTTGTACTGAAAATACCTCCATCGAAGCAGATTATTGATGCTTATGAAAAACCAGAGGTCTCTGTATTAAAATGTCCTAATGACCATTATGGTTGTTGTGACAAACACATGTTGAAGTTCGAGATGGATCATTCAAAAGTGTGTTTGATTGTTAATTTACAACTACTATTATCGCACGACGATTACTCGTCATTACAATAAGTGCTTAACGCTTTTATGTTTAATTATTTCAGAGTAATGTGTGCTTCAATAAGGGATATGAATTACATGTTTAATAAATGACTATATCACATGTGTTGTTATTTCTGTAAGACTTTTATTTGAAATATTTTATAAAAAATGAGTGATTTAGTAAACCACTTAAAATGTGGACACAGTCGTTGCATACCAACCTGATTTGACATTACATTATGCGACGACAATACAAATTATGTGGACTATAAAATTTTATATTATCTCCATTATTTATGTTTAAACATATAACTTTTACTATAAATACGTATGATGGTCTGTATATTTACTACATCTATCAATAACATACATAATGTCTTATAACTCTCCTAATGAAGACTCTAAGTCAACAAGTGTGGCAAACAACCTAGATTTTCCAAAATACTCTTGGAAAATCGAAACTCAATGCGACAAATTCACTCAAGAGATACCCACTTACTCGTGGGAATTAGATTCGTGCTCACCAACCCATAATGACGATTCTACATCAACAATAATGCCGGCCAGCCTGTGCTTGCCAAACATCCACCACATTCCAAAATTTTTGTGGGAAACTGAATCTCAGTGCAATGTGTACTGAAGATATACCTACATACTCGTGGGAAGATGGTTCAAGCAGTCCTGCTAAGGTTTTGTGTCCCAAAATTGAAGTTGGGTTAAGTTTCTGTAAAAACTAATATGATAAGCAGCCATAATGTTTTAACCAGAAGCTTGTAGTCGATGAAGTTTTGCATGGGCAAATCGAAGACGTACAACCATCTCAATTGATTGAAAAGTAGTTATTTGCGGTGGAAGTACTTCAAATAAATGTAAGGATCACTACTATGATGATGAATTTGCCCAAAAACCAGAAAACCCAAACTTAAATCTAGATGTTGATGCAATCAAAAGAGAAGTTTGTGATGGATTTTTAGATTCTCCACCAAATAAAAAAAGGAAAAGAAAAGTTTGTTTTAACTATATGGTAAGTTTGTAATATAACCGTTGTATGTTTAATATTTTCAATTCTTTAATGTACCTGTTTATGAAGTCGTTTTAAATTTTATGTTCCATTATTTTTAGTGTTTTATTAGACTTGCATAATCAATATATATCGTTTATTATGAACATAAAATAGTTTGTAAAGTTATACATGTATTTATTTCCGTTTATTAATTTGGAATAGTTTTATAAATGACTACGGCTAATAAAAATAAAATGACTATAGTTTATATTTTATATACATGTTTATAAACAAAACTTTATAAACAAAACACAATATATATTTATTGGATATTTGCCCACTGTTGTGTCCGGAAACTAAACCGTAGAATTCCGAAACTATACCGGTAATGCTTATATACTACTAAATATTACAAATATACAAGAATCGTCAACAGCTTAAATGGTTAAACTTCCCTTAAACCTATGAATAACCCGTGTTCGAAACCGAGGTGTTACAAATTTTTTTAACAATTTTAATTTCGGGGGTAATTGTGGCTTTTTGAATACCCAAGAAAAAGTGAGATTTTGTGGGTATTTAATATCACCCACAAATTTTTTCAGGGTAATCGTGGCTTTATTAATTACCCAAGAAAAAGTGGGATTTCGTAGGTATTTAAGAACACCCAAAAAATTTTTTGTTGATATTTGTGGCTTTATTATTTACCCACTAAAAAAAAGTGGGAATTTGTGGCTTATTTGAATACCCACAAAAAAATTTGTGGGTATTTGTGGGTATATCCACAAAAACTCACAAAATATTAAGGATTTGGATTGATGATTTGGTCACCAGTTTTATTAGATGCACTTGGCATAAAATATTTTGGGGTCCGTGGAATAACTGGAGCGATATGAGGTCCGTGGAAGAACTGGAGCGATGTGAGAAAAACGCTCAAGAAAAAATACAAGCGTGGTGGGAAACATTCGTTGTAAGTATAAAAATAAATATTTAAACGTTTATGGTCTATTTAACATTTTTCATTAACAATTTTGTTTGCAAATTGTAGCAAAACTACTATTGGGATGCTGTTTTCAAGGACATTGTTTTTTATGAATGGAAGGAAAAAAGAAGTTAGGAATCGGTGAAGAGATTAGTAGAAAGAAGCAAGAGGGATCAAAACCCACATATATCAGCAATAGCAACTGGGAAGTTCGTATGGAAGAGTGGCAGATTGATAAATCCATTGGCAAGAGTCAAAAAGCAGCCACCAGCTGTAAAACTAAAATAGACGGCAAAGAAATGCACAAACACAATACTTGGCACGTTAATTCTCAAAGATTGACTACAGATTAGTAAGTTTTATTTCATACATTAATTTACAAAACTATTCATTAGCTTTATCAATTTTAATGTTAACTACATTGTCTAATAAACTTTTTTTTACGCAGAGGCAGAATGGGCAAGGATCCCACACCATCCATTCCGATTTAGTGAAGAAGACGTATAGACTCACAGACGGCACTTACGTTGATCCGGCCATTGAGCAACTTGCGAAGGATGTTGAGGTAATGAAATTTTTATTATATTCTAATTTTATATTTATATTTTATTATAAAATAATAATTATTTAATGTTTAAATATGCAGAGTGCCAAACCAAAATATGGACAGGTGTACGGCCTCGGCAGTGCAAGGACATAGTTCTATCCCCCCTCCATCCAGTATCCGACAAACACCCAAGATGATCTCCGACGTGAGATCAATGAAGCAACTTTTTGGAGTTCCGAGTTCATCAAGGAGTCAGCCCGATGACTTTGATCCCAGCCAGCTGTCCGATGTTCGATTCAACTTTGATCCGGAGCCGTAGATTTTATTTTACAGCATTATTTCTTATTTTTCTGTTTATTTTCCTTTTTTTTAAAAAAAAAAAATTAATTTTATGCTTAATATTATATTTTCTCAAATGAATTTAATTTTAAATTTAATTAATTTTTAAAATTTAAATAAATAAAATTAATAAGATTAATAATTAAATAAATTCATTTCATTAAAAAAATTAAAAAATATAATTGCATATACCCACCACATTTTTAGTGGATTTCGTGGGTAAACCCGCCAAAACTTTAGTGAGAAACCGTGGATAATTTTTTACCCACAAAAATATTAGTGATAATTCATGGGTAAGTAACTACCAACAAATTAGTTTGAGGTAATTTGTGGGTTAGTTAGTGGGTGTTCGTGGGTACGATTACCGACAAAATAGTTTGTAGGTACTGTTTCCCACGAAATTATTTGTGGGTAATAGAGAGAAATTTGCAACGAAATAATCTGTGGGTAATCGTGGGTACATGCACTCACGAAAAGCCACAAAACTTCCTACCCACGATGTTATACCCATGAATAATTTGTGGCTTTTTGCGGGTATACCTACGAAAAGCAACAAAATTCTTCATTATTACCCACAATGTTTTTGTGGGTACATCATTTCTTTACTAGTGTTAGCCTAATCACTAATAAGCCGTTTAATTCCTAGCGTTATCCACCCTCAGTACCCGATTATAAATCACATAATTTATAAATGAATGGTATGCACCCGTGCCATTATCCCTAAATATCTCCTTGAAGTCTTCATCTTCAGCTTAAATATCATTGATCATCTCGAAAGCCATGACTTAAGCCTCCATGACCGAAATGAGCGTATGTTTCCTTGATAATGCGTCGGCTGCCACATTGTCTTTCTATTGTCTTATCTCACTGAAGTATGCTACAGATCGGCCTTCTTGGGTTAAGATGGCTTCTACACCCACACCAGATGCAGCGCACTTGACCTGGAACATCTTAGAAAAGTCTGGTAAGAACAGGATCAGCGCGTTTACGAGCCTCTCCTTCAAAAGGTTAAAGGCCTGTTCTTGTTCCTCTCCTTACTTGAATTTCTATAACTTCTTGGCTATGCACATTAGAGGGCTAGCAATGCTGCTGAAGTCCTTCACGAACTGGCCATAAAAGCTGGCCAAAACGTGTAAGCTTTGGACTTGGCTGATGCTTGTTTGTGTTGGCTAATCTTTAATGGTCTTGATCTTGTCTTCATCAACCTATAGATCCTGCGAACTTACAACAAAAACTAGAAAGGCAACTGTATCAGTGCAGAATGTGCATTTCTTGAGATTAGCATACCACTTCTCCACTTATTGTTTGCATAACAAGCTTAAGATGTGTCACATGGTCAGAGTAAGATGATCGGTAAATAAGTATGTTAGTGAAATAAACAGTCACGAACGTACTAATGTATGGTATAAGAACATGGTTCATTAGACGCATAAAGATACTTGAGGGCATTTGATAGCCCAAACGGTATTACCAGCCACTTGTATAGCATTTGTGCATCGTTACTTGGTAATAACCGCTCTTTAAGTCGATCTTGAAGAAGATGATGTCTCAAATCACTTCCATTTATATCACACTGTTAGTTTCCTTCAAATCACTTCCATTTAAAAGGTACTTGGTTCTATCTTGTCACCAAAATTCAACTTTATCGCACGGTGGAAAGATATTGATCTGATGTCGTACTTCTGGTAGTTCGAAACTGTCCAAAACTCATGAAACATGCAAAACCAATTTTTACTGTAATTTGTAAACCTTTTTCCCAAAAGATCTGTAAAAACTCTTTTAACACTACAAATACTTGAAAAACACCTAAAGCACTATCAATATTATGTAAAAGTACTTACAGAAACCATTGAATTCCAGATCAGAGGGTGTTAAATCCGAGTATATCAGTTTTGGAGTTGTATTTGGAAGTATTTTGTTCATCCTTTGTCCACTTCTCCTTGTGTTTGAGAAAATTTTCTACTTCTAAATCCAAAACAGTAGGTTCCTCCCAACTAGTTTTGGCATCTGTCCACATGTCTTCGTCAATACCGTCAAGTTGTTCTCATACGGATTTTCCAATGTCCAAAAATATTTCCATCCAGCATAGGAGGCTGATGCACAACAATCAGTTCTTTAAAAGGCGTGATGTTCTACACAGGATTACTACCTGTACATCAAAAGTTTGATGTATTACAACGAAGATCAGTTGCTTTATTAAAAATCTTTTGAACAATCTTTACTTACTTGTTTAATCAGAATAACTTGGTCACACATACGTGATCCGACACTAACCAATTTCTAATTTATCCAACTTTAATTGCATAACATGAGTTGCGCACTCTTGTTTATTCACCTACTAGTTTAAATTTTTGAACCAAAATCGGATGTACATTCCACAAAATATCATTGACTGTTTATCTCTATTTTGTTTCCACGTTATGTTTTAAGAAATGTTTTTAAAATAAAATGTAAATCAAGTTAATAGTAAGGTCTTCCGGATTTAGGATATCTTATAGTTGATAATGGTTGCAGAGGAAATGTTTTTTCTTCTAATCTTCTTAGCTATATTACAAAATTATCTGCTTCAATCAAATATTATAAAATTTTTTTTAAAAAAACCCATAACTCCAGCGCAGAGAAGAACCTCCCAAAGTCTTATCTTAACAATATTTCATATAAAGTCACTTTCTTTTTTTTTTTTTTTCAACATAGCCTAGTGGCTTTAATATTCCTCATTATACTGAGGGGTGCTGGATTCGAACCCCACACCTGTGTCATAAATTTCAGAGATGGCCACCATTGTGCCACATGATTCCGACGAAAGTCACTTCCTTTAAAAGCCTTATTTTAATAATAATTCCTCCAACAGTTTTACAACCACTATTACATATTTCTATGTAAAGTCAGCGCCTCTATTTATCAATATACATATTGAAAAGCATACAACATAAATTTCTTAGCCGAGAATAATTATCATGGTATTATTCAGTCACAGATTTTAAGATAATTTTGTAAATTTTATAATATATACGATTTAAAATATGATATCATAAATATTATGGATTCAAAAAACTTAGCAATATATATTTTGGTATTTTTTATAAATAAGTTACTCATGAAAATTTATTATACCTCCTTTTAAACGATTTATATGCAAATATTTTAAAATCATTTAATTTGATATAATACTGGATTTTAATGAAATATTTGACATTTTTTGAATAACATAAAACTTCGAAATCTATTATGCATGATTTACAAATATATGATTCAACAACATTAAATTTTAAAACATAATATATATATATATATATATATATATATATATATATATATTTATATATATCCACAAAAAAAACAACTACTCAAAACAATTCAGTTAGAGAAACCGGTGATTCAGAATTAACTTAAACATTTGCAAATAGGAAAGTTCGAATATTACGTGCCAATTTTTCTGTCTTAGTATTCTTTGCACCTGGTAAATTTTTTTAATAAAAGATTCAAAAAACTTCTTAAATCTATGAAATTTCTTTAGGTGGAATGAGAAAAATTGTCATCCCGTCAAAAATGACACAATCATTACCAAATCTGAGCAATCGGTCGTAAATACCACCACTAATTGGTGGAAAGTGTGCATACATCTTATGGCCCAAATTAGAGTTTTTATCTCAACATGCAAAGGTGAGATGCTACATTGTACTAGCTCCCATCATAGTTTTTGGCACTTTCTGCTTGCTGCAAAACCGTTGTCCTGTAAATAAATTGCAATTTTTTATAACTGATACATATCCCGAGAGAACTTTCAAATTGTTTTTGAGTCTCTCTTGATTTTCTAGTCTTTATTGACTCATTACATATCAAACACATTGGATGAAGATTCGATACTTTTGAGCAAACATGGTCGAAGTTGAGAAAATGAGCAATTTGGAGCAGTTGTTCCATCCCAACCTGACAGAGTAAAAAAGAAACATTTTCAACTTAATTTATGTTGACCTAAGAATAAAAAAATCATCTAGCAGTCAGAGTCGTACAATATATTAATTTTCTACTTTTCCACTTAGGGATTATCTCAAAAGGTTAAATTTTAAGACTTTTGGAAACTTTAGTACTCTGTAACCTTGGAAAGAAAAATTTCTACAATCATTTGAGAAGATTTTGAACCACCATTGAATGCTTATTATTTATCTATGAATTCTTCATCTTTAAATGTTGTGTTTTCTGCTTTAATACCTGAGTAGTCCTCAAGTTAGGTTTAGTGTTTCAATCTGATTTATGAATCATCGAACTGAACATTATTATAGATTTATTCGATTTTCTGTATCTAGTTTTAATGTTAATGTCTTGATTGAACAGATCATTTTATCTAAAAGTTAAATATATTCATAAAAATGTAATAGGTTATTTGAAATAACTTAGGTGAGCGTTTTGTCCTTAACCAACAAATATTGATGTTCAAGCAAATTCTAAACATATTCGAACCTGTTCAATAATGCTTATCTAGAACCCTAGATTAAATCGTTAGTTTAGAATTCTAGATTGTTAGACAGTGGATCTGTCATTTGATGTTTAAGTTCGAGATTGACTATTAATTGTTCCTTGAATAATTACTTTGCTCATAATCTGTGAATCCCTACAAACTTACCCTTGACTTAACGCTTGTTTTAATTGCTTTACAACTCGTTAATTGCTATTTCATTTGTTACTTTGCATTGACAAAAACTCATATTCGTCTTAGCTTAGTTTCATTATTAAGAAAAATATAATGTAATATTGGTCCTCTAATAAATCAAACTTTTTAATACTAATTTTTATGCTGTATGTTTACAGTAGGAAATAGAGATCTAAAATCAGCTTATTAGAAAGTTTTATTCATTTTGGTAGTTTAAATTTGGAATTATAATTTGTTGTCAAAAAAAAAAAAATTGGAAATATAATTGAGTCAATCTTATTATTTTAGAACCCAATAAACCAATTCTTGACTCCTTGGAGAGTTTTTCTAAGACCGGGAAGACGACCCAGTTCTCCTCGAATAATTGCACATCTTATCATATCTCTCCCAATTTTTTATCTCTGTATAGATAGCCACAAGAGTTTATTTAACGATTTAATTGCCCACCAAACCAAAGTTACAGACATATTAACCCACGGAAATAAAGTTTTAAATTTAATTTTCCATAAATCTGGTTAATGATACGGTTTAGTTAATTTTGTAATCGAGATTTAAAACATGGTTAACTAATCCTATAACTAAACCAGTTAACCGTTAATTTAATCATAAACCATGTTTAAACCAGATTGAGATATCTTATCCGAATTAAACCCCGAATTAAAACCCGAAATGAAAGTTAACCATTTTGACGGAAACAAAATCGAGAACAAAATCCCCAATTAAATAAAATCCCCAATTAAGCTTTAGAACCCTAAATCGATTTCAACCAAAACCCAGAAACGAGTAGATGGCAATGACTCTGTTTGATGTGGATATTAATCCGCCTCCACTTGAAGAAGCTCCTCCGATTTTCGATGACGCGTCTCCAAATTTCCAAGACTCGACTCCAAATTTCGACGACGAAGCAGTTGAGAGAGATGTATTCCACTGTGAAAGGCTTGCTCGGGAGTTCATTGATAAAGAATCTCCAATCCGCCACGACGTCTTCCCAGACAGCGACGACGAGCGAGAGCCTACCGAATCAAGAGAGGAGTTTATGGTCGGGCGTGGAAACGGGCTTCTCTACAAAAAGCAAACATTTTTCAACGGTGTCGCATTCAAGGAAGCTGTGGTTGATTACGCTCTACACACCGGGTACAATATAAAACAGTACATGTATGATAGAGATAAGATAGGATTCAAATGCGTAGGTGGTGGTTCTTGTGAATGGCAAGTTTATGCATCGTCATTGCCAAAAGATCCGATATGGACAATTAGAGTGCTTAAGAAAGAACATAAGTGTATCCCGAATGGCCATTGTGAATTGTTCAAGGTCCCTGTCATAGCTAGGCTTTTCTTAGACAAAATTAGAGATGATCCGGATTATCACATGCCACAGAAGATTGAAGAAATAATAAAGGAGAGGTGGAAGATCTGTGTCACTCGTCCACAGTGTCAAGCAGCTCGTAACAAAGCTCTTAGGTGGGTAGAGGCTGAGGCAGAGCAACAGTTTGCTCGGCTTAGGGATTATGCAGCAGAAATTCTAGAGTCGAATAAGGATTTTGTGGTAGAAGTGGATACAATTCCGAATGAGGCAGGTGAAGATGTTTTTAATAGGTTTTACCTTTGTTTTAATGTTCTGAGGAAAACTTGGAAAGCATCGTATAGGCCATTACTTGGTGTAGATGGTTGCTTCTTAAAATCTAAGTTTAAGGGTCAGCTTTTAGTAGCCATAGGTAGAGATGCTGACAATGGGATATACCCCATTGCGTGGAGTGTAGTTCAGGTTGAGAATACTGACAACTGGCGTTGGTTTATCAAACATCTAAAGGATGATTTGGGTTTAGGTGAAGATGGAGATGGATATGTTATGGTTTCGGATAGACAAAAGGTATGTGTGTTAATACTTAAATATCGTTATTTGAGCAAGCATTTATAATGATTATTATGTTGTTTATAGGACCTAATCAAAGCGGTTGAGCTTGAGTTGCCGAAGATAGAGCACCGTAAATGTGTTAGACATATTTACGGTAATCTTAAAACAAAACATCCATATAAAGCACAACTCAAGCCACTCCTCTGGTCATTGGCATGGAGTTATAATGAATCTCAATACAAGCAGAGATTGGACAGGATTCAGTCATACAATACTCAGTTGTATGAGGATGTGCTCAAGGCAAAGCCTGAGACCTGGTGCAGAGCATTCTACAAGCTCGGGTCTTTCTGCGAGGATGTGGAGAATAACTCCACTGAATCTTTTAACAATACGATTAACAAGGCTCGAGAGAAGCCATTGGTTGCAATGTTAGAGATGGTAAGGCATATAGCCATGGTAAGGATTGCTAAACGGTCTGTTTTATCCCATTCTCACACAGGTATTATTTGGTTTCTTTTGCATATAAGTTTTCTATGCATTTGTTTAGATAGGAACTTACCATTTTTGTTGTGTTTGTCTCAGGGAGTTGCACACCTTACGTTAGTAGGTTCCTCGCAAAAGAGCATCAGCTTGCGGCATCATGTGTAGTCCGTAGCAGTACAAACGGTATGTACGAAGTCTCACTGCCGGATAGTACTCATAGGGTCAGCTTGACCAGATACACATGCACATGTATGAAGTACCAAATCACAGGCATCCCTTGCGAACACGCCTATGGATCTATCATTGCCAAGCAGTTCACGGTTGAAGACTTCGTATGCCACTGGTTCAGAACTTCAACCTGGAGAAGAAACTATGAGGAAGGCATTGTGCCACAGAGAGGACCTGTTTTCTGGCCTGCATCAATTGGTAGTCGTGTGCATCCACCACCTGAACCTGAAAATGAAAATGAAGAATTCGAAGAAGGCTGTACAAGAAGGAAATCCAAGGTTTCAAAAGCCGATAAGAAGAGGAAGAGAGGTGCTTGTGAGTCACCAACAAAAAAGTCAAAGAAGGTAAAAAAGAGAGTAATGCATTGTGGCCTTTGTGGCTCGGATCAACACAATTGCAGGTTTCATAAAAAACAAGGAACTCAGGTAAAAACCACAAAATATTTGTTCTTTCTTTCCTACTTCTCTGACTTATTTGTTGATGTCTCAATAACAACACTTGATGCAGGCTTCAGAAGCAAGCATGACACAGGATTCGCAAACTTGAAGTACATTTTTCTGATGCTATGGAGGCGGCTATGGAGGCGGCTTTTATGTTTTGTTGTTAAAGACTAGGTCTAAGAATGTGAACACCACTTGTTTGTCCTTTGGTGTTTAGTTGCAGACAGTATGTTGTGGTCCCACTTTGTGTGGTCTTTTATGTTTTAAAAACAGCTATGTTTTAACCACCCCATTTGTATGACAATGTAAAATGTTTTTGTGTTTTATAATGCTTGGTTTCGGTTTCTCACACAAAGGAGTGACAAATTGCATTAGATTCATAACATAACTTGTACAAGACAAACATACATAGTCTTATTCTTACAACGACCCGAGATTCTAATACCAATCATGCACAAACGACAAGCACACATAACATAACACTACCAACAACAACCATAGTCTTCTTCCCTGAGATCACATTCTTCTAACCACCCAACACAAAACTCAACACGACAGTCTTCTTCCCTCTTTTACGAGATCACATCCTTCTAACCACCCAACACAAAACTCAACACGAACCACATCACTAAGTTAACTTACTCATACCAAACATGGTTAAAATGCCACAACCGATTATAAACACCATCTTCTTCATCATCATAGATCTTTCCTTTTTTGCTTCCAAAACACAACACTCCACCTTTTCATACATCGCTTCTATCACATTTTGTTGCTCCTTTATCTCTTCCTATAACGTCTCGACTTCCTTTTTGAGCTTCTTCACGTCAAATACCAATGCTTCATCCACCCACTTGAATAAGTGGTTATCACTCACCATCTATAAAAAATTTCAAATACTTTCGACTGTTAAACGGGATCAATGTTATCGAATGTTAAACGGGACCAATGTTAAACGCATACTACCTTATTAGCATGAGCGAGCTCACACCGGAAGTACCGACGGCAAGGGTTTGGCTCCGACTTCGACATCCTCGTCACAGTCCCATTTTCGCACCAACATTTGTCTGGAATTCCATCGCATCGATAATGCCCACGTGAAGACCCAATAGATGCGGCAGAAGCTTCGCTCATGGTGTTACACAGAATTTTGATTTCTCGATTTTTTAGGGTTCGTCGAGAGATTTGGGGGTTTCGATTTTGATTTTTAACGGATAACATATTTTTTGGTTTATTTGGTACGCCTCCGGTTAGCAAAACTGGTTTAAAATTTCATTAGGTACCATGGTTTAATTGGTACTCATTCGGGTTACTTTACCAAACCTCAAATTTCATTCGAAACCTGGAAAACCAAAAATGATGGGGAAATCAGATGAAAATTTTTTTTTGTGGGCAATTAAATCGTTAAATAAACTCTTATGGCTATCTATACAGAGATAAAAAATTGGGAGAGATATGATAAGATGTGCAATTATTCGTGGGGAACTGGGTCGTCTCCCCTCTAAGACCCAATGTTTAATTATCTGATTTTTTTTTTCAATCAGTTTTTCACATCACAAAACAAACATCTCTTATTTCATCATATTTAGTCACTAATCTCAATGAATTGAACTACGCAATTGGTTTGCGTGGATTCAATCTTAAAATACTATAATTGCTTGTTCTCCACTTACAGCACTTATTTTTAGTAGCACAAATCGACACTTATCACTGTGATAAATCATGAACATTTATGCTGAAACCCATGATAGGATAGGAAAGTCTTGGAGCTCAAGTTGGGCCTTGTGTTTTCAAGTTATGCCTGACTGTGTGGAGTCCGGACAAGGAGAGTACTTCCCACAGTTGTAATGGCTGGAGACATGGTGACAGGCTTCTTGTGGCCGACTCTGCACTTCCTTCTTCTGCGAGACTGCTTGACATGTCTTTAATAAAAGCGTCATTACATTATATCACACTATCTGTTTCCCTTCAAATCACCCCCCATATGAAAGGTAATACTTGGTTTTATCGTACGGTGGAAAAATCTTAATCTGATGTTGAACTTCTGGTAGTTTGACACTGTCAAAACTCATGGAACAGGTAAAAACATCAGTTGTATAACATCAGTTTTACACTCTTGTTTATTCACCTACTAGATTAAATTTTTGATCCAAAATCGGAGGTACACTCAACTAAATACAATTGACTGTTTATCTCTATTTTCTTTCCACATTAAATTTTTTAAAAAACGTTTTTAAAGTAAAATGTAAATTAAAATGTTAGTACGGTTTTACGGATTTAAGATGTTTAATTTTCCATCTAGATAGGATACTTGCAAACGATGATTACATAATTTATTCCCGGTTTCATTTGTGGAGTATCTACGAATGGTAAGATCCGATTACAGATCAATTGTGGAGTAGCCACTGGCCACGATCGAAGATAAAAAAAGAAGTCAGTTTAGGTTTGATAAAAGGTTGATAGGGAAGGAAGGAGTTATAATTTCCATATCTAAAGGCTGGGGTCCATCATCGAGGGATACATGGAGAAAGTTTGTCGACAAAATCTGAAACTGCAGACATGTGTAATCAGTTTGGAGGAAACATAACTTGCCCTACAGTAGAGAGACGATACACTATTTACAAAAAGCTCTGGACGATATACAAAATGAAATTAGTAAAACAGAAAACGAGGTCCTGGAATGGTTTCAAAACTAATAGAAGTTTACAAGGATGAAGGATTGTTCTATCAACAAAAAAGCAGGAATATGTGGCATCATAAAAGTGACAGAAACACAAAATATTACAATGCTCTGAAAAAGCAAAGACGAGCATGGAATAGAATAGTGGGACTATATAACAGGCAAAATGAATGGGTTACAACGGAACCTGAGGTAGAAAAGGTAGCAGTCAATTATTTCACGAGTTGTTTACTTTAATAAAGCCTGAAGAGTAATGAGTTTTCAAGTGAAGTACCCACATCCATAACCAACCAGATGAATGTGAGACCAACCGTATTGGCAATGGAAGAGGAAATATGAAAAAATTTGTTTATGATGCATCTGGAAAAAACACCATGACCGGATGGAATGATAATATTATTTTATCAACATGCATTGTCAATAATAAAAGTTAATATCTTGGGGAGACGACCCAGTTCCCCACGAATAATTGCACATCTTATCATATCTCTTCCAATTTTTTATCTCTGTATAGATAGCCATAAGAGTTTATTTAACGATTTAATTGCCCACAAAAAAAAAATTTCATCTGATTTCCCCATCATTTTTGGTTTTCCAGGTTTCGAATGAAATTTGATTGGTTTGGTAAAGTAACCCGAATGAGTACCAATTAAACCATGGTACCTAATGAAATTTTTAACCAGTTTTGCTAACCGGAGGCGTACCAAATAAACCAAAAAATATGTTATCCGTTAAAAATCAAAATCGAAACCCCCAAATCTCTCGACGAACCCTAAAAAATCGAGAAATCAAAATTCTGTGTAACACCATGAGCGAAGCTTCTGCCGCATCTATTGGGTCTTCACGTGGGCGTTATCGATGCGATGGAATTCCAGACAAATGTTGGTGCGAAAATGGGACTGTGACGAGGATGTCGAAGTCGGAGCCAAACCCTTGCCGTCGGTACTTCCGGTGTGAGCTCGCTCATGCTAATAAGGTAGTATGCGTTTAACATTGGTCCCGTTTAACATTCGATAACATTGATCCCGTTTAACAGTCGAAAGTATTTGAAATTTTTTATAGATGGTGAGTGATAACCACTTATTCAAGTGGGTGGATGAAGCATTGGTATTTGACGTGAAGAAGCTCAAAAGGGAAGTCGAGACGTTAAAGGAAGAGATAAAGGAGCAACAAAATGTGATAGAAGCGATGTATGAAAAGGTGGAGTGTTGTGTTTTGGAAGCAAAAAAGGAAAGATCTATGATGATGAAGAAGATGGTGTTTATAATCGGTTGTGGCATTTTAACCATGTTTGGTATGAGTAAGTTAACTTAGTGATGTGGTTCGTGTTGAGTTTTGTGTTGGGTGGTTAGAAGGATGTGATCTCGTAAAAGAGGGAAGAAGACTGTCGTGTTGAGTTTTGTGTTGGGTGGTTAGAAGGATGTGATCTCAGGGAAGAAGACTATGGTTGTTGTTGGTAGTGTTATGTTATGTGTGCTTGTCGTTTGTGCAAGATTGGTGTTAGAATCTCGGGTCGTTGTAAGAATAAGACTATGTATGTTTGTCTTGTACAAGTTATGTTATGAATCTAATGCAATTTGTCACTCCTTTGTGTGAGAAACCGAAACCAAGCATTATAAAACACAAAAACATTTTACATTGTCATACAAATGGGGTGGTTAAAACATAGCTGTTTTTAAAACATAAAAGACCACACAAAGTGGGACCACAACATATTGTCTGCAACTAAACACCAAAGGACAAACAAGTGGTGTTCACATTCTTAGACCTAGTATTTAACAACAAAACATAAAAGCCGCCTCCATAGCCGCCTCCATAGCATCAGAAAAATATACTTCAAGTTTGCGAATCCTGTGTCATGCTTGCTTCTGAAGCCTGCATCAAGTGTTGTTATTGAGACATCAACAAATAAGTCAGAGAAGTAGGAAAGAAAGAACAAAGAATTTGTGGTTTTTACCTGAGGTCCTTGTTTTTTATGAAACCTGCAATTGTGTTGATCCGAGCCACAAAGGCCACAATGCATTACTCTCTTTTTTACCTTCTTTGACTTTTTTGTTGGTGACTCACAAGCACCTCTCTTCCTCTTCTTATCGGCTTTTGAAACCTTGGATTTCCTTCTTGTACAGCCTTCTTCGAATTCTTCATTTTCATTTTCAGGTTCAGGTGGTGGATGCACACGACTACCCATTGATGCAGGCCAGAAAGCAGGTCCTCTCTGTGGCACAATGCCTTACTCATAGTTTCTTCTCCAGGTTGATGTTCTGAACCAGTGGCATACAAAGTCTTCAACCGTGAACTGCTTGGCAATGATAGCTCCATAGGCGTGTTCGCAAGGGATGCCTGTGATTTGGTACTTCATACATGTGCATGTGTATATGGTCAAGCTGACCCTATGAGTACTATCCGGCAGTGAGACTTCGTACATACCGTTTGTACTGCTACGGACTACACATGATGCCGCAAGCTGATGCTCTTTTGCGAGGAACCTACTAACGTAAGGTGTGCAACTCCCTGAGACAAACACAACAAAAATGGTAAGTTCCTATCTAAACAAATGCATAGAAAACTTATATACAAAAGAAACCAAATAATACCTGTGTGAGAATGGGATAAAACAGACCGTTTAGCAATCCTTACCATGGCTATATGCCTTACCATCTCTAACATTGCAACCAATGGCTTCTATCGAGCCTTGTTAATCGTATTGTTAAAAGATTCAGTGGAGTTATTCTCCACATCCTCGCATAAAGACCCGAGCTTGTAGAATGCTCTGCACCAGGTCTCAGGCTTTGCCTTGAGCACATCCTCATACAACTGAGTATCGTATGACTGAATCCTGTCCAATCTCTGCTTGTATTGAGATTCATTATAACTCCATGCCAATGACCAGAGGAGTGTCTTGAGTTGTGCTTTATATGGATGTTTTGTTTTAAGATTACCGTAAATATGTCTAACACATTTACGGTGCTCTATCTTCGGCAACTCAAGCTCAACCGCTTTGATTAGGCCCTATAAACAACATAATAATCATTATAAATGCTTGCTCAAATAACGCTATTTAAGTATTAACACACATACCTTTTGTCTATCCGAAACCATAACATATCCATCTCCATCTTCACCTAAACCCAAATCATCCTTTAGATGTTTGATAAACCAACGCCAGTTGTCAGTATTCTCAACCTGAACTACACTCCACGCAATGGGGTATATCCCATTGTCAGCATCTCTACCTATGGCTACTAAAAGCTGACCCTTAAACTTAGATTTTAAGAAGCAACCATCTACACCAAGTAATGGCCTACACGATGCTTTCCAAGTTTTCCTCAGAACATTAAAACAAACGTAAAACCTATTAAAAACATCTTCACCTGCCTCATTCGGAATTGTATCCACTTTTCTACCACAGAATCCTTATTCGACTCTAGAATTTCTGCTGCATAATCCCTAAGCTGAGCAAACTGTTGCTCTGCCTCAGCCTCTACCCACCTAGGAGCTTTGTTACTAGCTGCTTGACACTGTGGACGAGTGACACAGATCTTCCACCTCTCCTTTATTATTTCTTCAATCTTCTGTGGCATGTGATAATCCGGATCATCTCTAATTTTGTCTAAGAAAAGCCTAGCTATGACAGGGACCTTGAACAATTCACAATGGCCATTCGGGATACACTTATGTTCTTTCTTAAGCACTCTAATTGTCCATATCGGATCTTTTGGCAATGACGATGCATAAACTTGCCATTCACAAGAACCACCACCTACGCATTTGAATCCTATGTTATCTCTATCATACCTGTACTGTTTTATATTGTACCCGGTGTGTAGAGCGTAATCAACCACAGCTTCCTTGAATGCGACACCGTTGAAAAATGTTTGCTTTTTGTAGAGAAGCCCGTTTCCACGCCCGACCATAAACTCCTCTCTTGATTCGGTAGGCTCTCGCTCGTCGTCACTGTCTGGGAAGACGTCGTGGCGGATTGGAGATTCTTTATCAATGAACTCCCGAGCAAGCCTTTCACAGTGGAACACATCTCTCTCAACTGCTTCGTCGTCGAAATTTGGAGTCGAGTCTTGGAAATTTTGAGAAGCGTCATCGAAAATCGGAGGAGCTTCTTCAAGTGGAGGCGGATTAATATCCACATCAAACAGAGTCATTGCCATCTACTCGTTTCTGGGTTTTGGGTGAAATCGATTTAGGGTTCTAAAGCTTAATTGGGGATTTTGTTTAATTGGGGATTTTGTTCTCGATTTTGTTTCCGTCGAAATGGTTAACTTTCATTTCGGGTTTTAATTCGGGGTTTAATTCGGATAAGATATCTCAATCTGGTTTAAACATGGTTTATGATTAAATTAACGGTTAACTGGTTTAGTTATAGGATTAGTTAACCATGTTTTAAATCTCGATTACAAAATTAACTAAACCGTGTCATTAACCAGATTTATGGAAAATTAAATTTAAAACTTTATTTCCGTGGGTTAATATGTCTGTAACTTTGGTTTGGTGGGCAATTAAATCGTTAAATAAACTCTTGTGGCTATCTATACAGAGATAAAAAATTGGGAGAGATATGATAAGATGTGCAATTATTCGAGGGGAACTGGGTCGTCTTCCCTAATATCTTGGAAGTCTTCAGTGACTTTTTCAAAACGAGTTCCTTTGATTCCATTATAAATTTGACTAATATATGTTTCATCCCAAAAATGGCACGGCCAAGTAGGATGACAGAACTGAGACATATAAATCTGTGTAATGTAGGATATAATCTTATTTCTAAATTCTTCTCTTAACGGTTAAAAGTGTTATACAAGGGATAATTTCAGAAACACAATAAACGTTTGTTTCATATAATATCCTCATAATCCAGAAAAATATTCATGCCTTGCGACAAACACATCTTGCCCAAGCAAATATATGACTATAAAGACAGATATGAATAAGGACAATGATCGGGTTGAATGGTTTCATATAAAATGAGGTTTGCGTCAGGGTGATCAGTTATCCCCTTTTTTTTTATTATATGAACATAAGAGCTAATTGCGAACAACTAAATAGCAGAACAGGAGAATAAATTAACAGGAATAAAAATTGCATTAAATAGCCTGCTATTATTCACCTGCTATTCACATATGACAACTTATTTTTATGTAAAGCCAAAATAGAAGACTGTGAAGTCATACTCCGTATTCTTAAATCTTATGAGCATCTTTTGGGTCAGTAAATAAATTTTGCAAAACTATCACTACAATTCAGACACTTGGTCAACGGGGTGATACAAGTCAAAATAAAACAGATCCTTGGTATCTCTACAATCGGAGGTATGGGCACAATTTGTTGATTTATAAAGAAAGATTAAGTACAAGAGTGATTGGAGAGACGACTAAATTACTTTCTGGAGAGGGTAAATAGGTATTGATAAAGTCAGTTTTAACGGCATTACCAACATACGTAATGTCGTGCTATAGACTCCCAAAAAGGTAAAACTTTAAATCACAAGTACAATAGCTAAAATTTGGTGGAGCATGAGCGAAAATAACCTTGATACACATTGGATAGCATGGTATAAATTATGTCGCCATAAAAAGAGGGTAGTCTCAGCTTAGGATTTTAATATAACAATGTTAGTGAAGCAGCTGTGGAGGTTGGAGATTCCGTCTTGTTGAGCATGTTGCCGGATATAAGGCCTTCCTGGCCTTTGACTAGGGGTGGAATGGTCGCTCTGGTAGAATTGGGCGGCGGCTTCATCTCCCAAGAAGCTCTGGTCAGCCGGGTTTCGGATGGAAGAAATCTCCTCCCTATGTTCAGGCATTATAGGGTGACCAGGTGTCCGGGCGTGAGATGGGGACACACGGGCCGGTTGATCATGATGGGGCTGATCTTGGAATAGAGCACGTCTCCTGTCAAGTCTTGGCTCAGGAAGGATTTGGCGAATATCTTCCCTCAACCCATCTCTTAAACCTGCTTGCATAGACATAAACCTTTCCTCCATCATGTTGTTCATCCGGAGAGTCAACTCATCCAAAAGGCGAGTGTGAGTGGATTCAGCATCTTCAGAATCTCCCATTGCTTGATCCTGAAATATATTAAAATACCAATTAGCCAGCAATCTGTCCTAGTAATGGGTTAAAACAAAATAGGATTACAAAAGAGCAATGATAGAGCACAGCCTGGTGGTTCGCTCTGATACCACTTGGTATGACCCTGACTGAACCAGGATCATATGCCAGGATCGACCAGCAGGCGTGCACGGTCTTTGGTTGAGGATCGGGTGCGGAAGGTTGAGGACAAAGGGTGAATGGTGCGCTGGTTAGGGCGTTCGGCAATCGGTACGGTCGGAGCGGATATAAGTGGATCGTTCGGATGGCTGCGTCGGGATCGAACTATCGGTCGCTGGGGTTCAGACGGGAATGCGAGTGCTACGATCGGAATGTCCGGAAGCCGAACGATCGGATAAGGCCTCGCTTGGGTCGGTACGTACACTCGGGGTGGGGATCCGAGACTGATCGACGCCAGTACGGCCGGAACGTTGATGCGGTAGGATGATTGGCGTCGGTTTCGGCTCGGCCGTGCGTCCCGATAGTGAGCAAAGGCTCGCCAGACAGCGGATCGGGTGGAATTGAAGCGGAGAGGGGGTGAAATGGAGACGATCGGACACGATGGAATGGAGAATTCGAATGGTCAGGAACAGGATATGACACACCTATTCCGAGACCCCGAGATCAAGAACACTTAGATATAACACACTAAGGCCTTGAATTTAGATGATCAAACACTTGAATATTTCACAAGAAATTTTATTCAAACATTCGATGGTCTTAAAACAATGCAACCAAACCTTTTATAAGTCAAGGCAGGCGCGGCACAAGTACAGAGGCATGCTGCATGGACTTTACAAGACAAGCCATGCACACGGTTTCATTCAAATTTAAATTAAACTTAAAAAAAATCCACCATTTCGAAAGTTGAAGATGGCCTTGAGATGGGCTGGGTCTTGTTGGTTCAAACACAAGCTAAAGGCTTTAGGCATTCGGACCCTTAAGGCCTAATCTAAGCCTCATCAAAACCTTAGATAGTAAAACCCAATGGGAAAAAAACTATCTAAGGGAAAAGAGTACTCAGATTAAACCTCTTCCCGAAAACCTAACTCAGCTAGCTTGGGAACCAAGCTACTCGTACCTTGTGATGCAAGGCTGAGCTAAATAGTTGGTCACGGCCTGTTGAAGTGCTTTGGTGCGAGCCCGGGTCATAGGTCCTTTAGACATAACCAAAGGTTCGGTTGGTTGGTCCATAAGCGGCTGCGAGGCATTAACCTGGTCGAAGCCTCCTTGGTTCATGGCCGGCTGGTCGGTCTCATCCTTGCCCTGAACCTCACGTCGCCGTCCACACCCCTGGTCCTCCAAATGGATAGTTCCATCGTCTGGGTCCTCATTCAGGATCACACCATCCCCTCCTTCTAACAAAGGATTTGTCCTCAAATCCGGCTCATCTGCACAATAAGAGATCAAGTCAGTCACATTGAAGCTAGAGCTAACTGCATACTTACCTTGGAGATCCAGCTCATAAGCATTGTCATTGATTCGGCTGATGACAGTGAAAGGACCATCAACCCGGGGCATGAGCTTGGATTTCCTCTCGGTTGGAAACCTGTCTTTGCGCAAATAAACCCAAACTTGATCACCCGGTTTGAAGACAATCTGCTTCTTGTGTCTGTTTTTAAACCTAGCATATTGCTGAGTCTTGGCTTCTATGTTTTGCCTGGCCTTCTCATGGAGCTTTTTGATCGTTTTGGCCTTCTGTTCTCCATCCTGACTTACTCTTTCTCGTAAGGGCAAAGGAATCAAATCCAAAGGGGTTAAAGGGTTAAATCCATAAACCAATTGGAAAGGTGAGAACCTGGTAGCCGAGTGTGGCGCATGATTATATGCAAATTCTAGGTAAGGCAAATGCTCTTCCCATGACCTAATGTTTTTCCCTACAAATGACCTTAGCAACGATCCTAGGGTTCTATTAACAACCTCTGTCTGGCCATCACTTTCAGGATGGCAAGTGGTGGAAAAACACAACTTAGTACCTAATCTAGCCCATAACGTTTTCCAAAAATGGCTAAGAAATTTAGTATCTCTATCAGATACTATACTCTTAGGCACACCATGCATCCTGACCACTTCTTTAAAAAAAAGGCTAGCTACATGGGACGCATCATCAGTGTTATGGCAGGGAATAAAATGCGACATTTTAGAGAATCTATCTACCACAACATAAATAGAATCTTTCCCATTTCTAGTTCTAGGAAGACCTAAAACAAAATCCATAGACACATGTTCCCACGGATGTCTAGGAATGGGAAGTGGCTGATACAAACCGTGTGGTTGGATGGTAGCCTTGGCTTGTTTGCAGATGGGACATCGGTTGCAAATTCGTTCCACGTCCTTTTTCATTTGTGGCCATTGGAAATGCTCTTTCACAATAGCAAAAGTTTTGGCTATTCCAAAATGGCCCATAAGACCCCCAGCGTGTGCTTCCCTAACAAACAACTCTCGGTGGGAACACCTTGGAACACAAAGGCGATTCTCATAGAATAGAAAGCCTTCTTGTTGGTAGTAGGATCCTGTGGACATCTTAGAACAGGACTTATAGAGCTTGCCATAGTCCGGGTCAGTCTCATACAAGTTTTTAATATTTTCAAACCCAAGCAACTTAGCTTCTAAAGTGGACAAGAGGGCATACCGTCTAGACAGGGCGTCGGCAACCACATTATCCTTACCTTGCTTATATTTGATGATATAAGGAAAGGTCTCTATGTATTCAATCCACTTGGCATGCCGTTTGTTTAGCTTTTGCTGCCCCTTTAGATGTTTTAATGACTCGTGGTCAGTGTGGATGACAAACTCCTTGGGCCACAAGTAGTGTTGCCACGTCTTAAGTGCACGCACAAGAGCATAAAGCTCCTTATCATACGTTGGGTAGTTGAGGGTAGCTCCTCCCAACTTCTCACTAAAGTAGGCTATGGGACGCCTTTCCTGCATGAGTACAGCTCCTATGCCAACCCCTGAGGCATCACATTCTATCTCGAAAGTATTAGAAAAATTTGGTAAAGAAAGCAAGGGAGCATGTGTTAACTTATCCTTTAGATTTTGAAATGCCTCCTCTTGTTCAGGTCCCCACTTGAACCCTACTTCCTTTTTGATCACTTCAGTAAGAGGCGCGGCCAGTGTGCTGAAATCCTTGACAAATCTTCTGTAAAACCCTGCAAGGCCGTGGAAACTTCTGACTTCTCCCACAGTCTTAGGTGTTGGCCATTCCTTAATGGCTTTAACCTTATCTTCATCAACCCTGACCCCTTCTGCACTCACAACAAACCCTAAGAACACAACATGGTCAGAGCAAAAGGTGCATTTTTCAAGGTTAGCAAATAGCCGTTCCTTCCTTAGGACATCTAATATTAACTGGACATGCTTAACTTGGTCCTCAAGGCTCCTGCTATAGATTAGTATATCATCAAAGTATACCACAACAAACTGTCCTATATACTCCCTAAGAACATGATTCATGAGTCTCATGAATGTGCTAGGAGCATTAGTCAAACCAAATGGCATGACAAGCCTTTCATATAAACCATATTTAGTTTTGAAAGCGGTTTTCCACTCATCACCTTCTTTCATTCTTATTTGGTGATAACCGCTTCTAAGATCAATCTTAGAGAACAATCTAGAACCATACAACTCATCTAACATATCATCAAGCCTGGGAATGGGATGTCTATACCTGACCGTGATGTTGTTGATTGCTCGGCAATCAACACACATCCGGTACTTACCGTCTTTCTTTGGGACCAAGAGGACTGGCACTGCGCATGGACTAAGACTTTCTCTGATATGTCCTTTTTTGAGCAGCTCCTCAACTTGGTTCTGTATCTCCTTGGTTTCAAGAGGGTTGGTTCTGTATGCGGGTCGATTTGGTAAAGCAGCTCCCGGAATAAGATCGATTTGGTGTTCTATTCCACGCACAGGAGGGAGACCGGGTGGACATTCTTCAGGGAACACGTCCTGATACCTTTCAAGCAATTCGGAAATTATGCTCGGCATAGCCGGCCGAGGGTTAATAGCATGGAGGCAAGCCTCCTGATAATATAGCAAGAGAATTGGTCGCTCAGGATCCAACCCCTTATAAACTTTACTAGCCTTTATAAAGAAATTAGTTTTACCTTTAGTTACCTTTGGATCAGACTCGCTCTTCCTTTGTTGTTTAAGATAAAGCTGATCCTTGTATACTTCTTGGGGTGTCATAGGAATGAGCGTGACCTTCTTGTTTTGGTAGGTAAAATGATGCTTATTAGTATAGCCATCATGCATCACCTTACGGTCTGACTGCCATGGCCTGCCTAGGAGTATGTGACCGGCTTCCATAGGAAGTATGTCACACAAGACTTCATCTCTATAGCTTCCAATTTCCAAGGGAACTTTGACTTGGTGAGTAACACGAAGTTCCCCGGTCTCAGTAAGCCATTGGAGTGGATAGGGTCGCGGATGCTTAAGTGGTTCCAACTCCAGCTTCTGAACCATGCTTTCACTGGCCACATTCGTGCAACTTCCCCCGTCAATGATAAGACTGCAAACCTTTCCTTTTACCAAGCACCGTGAGTGAAAGAGGTTCTCCCGTTGATCAGGCTCCTTTGGTTTTATTTGCACATTCAAAGATCGCCTGGTGACCATAAGTTGACCTTGCACAGGTGGTTCTTCTACCTCATCCCAACATTGGTCATACTCTGGATCTTCTTCCTCCGCTTCATCTTCGGTGTGGATGTCTCCATTGTCCAACACCACCATGATCTTCTTATTAACGCATTCGTTGGCGTAATGGCCAAGACCTTGGCATTTGAAACATTTTACATCTCTAGCGCGGCCAGTGTTGTTCTGGGCCTTGCCTTTGGGCGGGTTGCTTGACTCAGCCTTAAATGTGTTAGGCCGTGTTTCATGTGTCCTGGGTGCTCTATAGTCGCGGGTCTGAGATGGTTTTGGAGCAAAAGTTCCTACCCCATGCATTGGCCTAGAAGTCGGTCTCCTCTTCAGCTGTTGCTCTATGAGAATGGCTTTATGCAGAAGTTCTTCCAGCTCAACATAGTGTTGCAACTCCAGCCGGTCTTGGATATCCCGGTTCAATCCTCCAATGAACCTTGACATAGTAGCCTCCCTATCTTCAGTTACTCCAGCCCTAATGAGAAGGGTTTCCATTTCTTGAAAATAGTCTTCAACTCCACGGCTCCCTTGGCTTAGCTGCCTTAGTCTAAGGTGGAGGTCCCGGTGGAAATGGGATGGGACGAACCTTCTTCTCATGATGTGCTTCAACTCTTGCCAAGTGTTGATAGGTGGCTCCCCATTTCTTCTTCTGGATATAACTGTCTGGTCCCACCAGCTCAAAGCGTAGTCGTAGAATTCGGTGATGGCCACCTTGACTTTACTAGATTCGGAAAAATATTGGCAGGCAAAGACAAGCTCCATCTTCTGTTCCCACTCAAGAAAGGCAGTAGGGTCGTTTTTCCCATGAAAGGCAGGAATTTTGAGCTTGAGGTTGGAGATTCCGTCTTGTTGAGCATGTTGCCGGATATAAGGCCTTCCTGGCCTTTGACTAGGGGTGGAATGGTCGCTCTGGTAGAATTGGGCGGCGGCTTCATCTCCCAAGAAGCTCTGGTCAGCCGGGTTTCGGATGGAAGAAATCTCCTCCCTATGTTCAGGCATTATAGGGTGACCAGGTGTCCGGGCGTGAGATGGGGACACACGGGCCGGTTGATCATGATGGGGCTGATCTTGGAATAGAGCACGTCTCCTGTCAAGTCTTGGCTCAGGAAGGATTTGGCGAATATCTTCCCTCAACCCATCTCTTAAACCTGCTTGCATAGACATAAACCTTTCCTCCATCATGTTGTTCATCCGGAGAGTCAACTCATCCAAAAGGCGAGTGTGAGTGGATTCAGCATCTTCAGAATCTCCCATTGCTTGATCCTGAAATATATTAAAATACCAATTAGCCAGCAATCTGTCCTAGTAATGGGTTAAAACAAAATAGGATTACAAAAGAGCAATGATAGAGCACAGCCTGGTGGTTCGCTCTGATACCACTTGGTATGACCCTGACTGAACCAGGATCATATGCCAGGATCGACCAGCAGGCGTGCACGGTCTTTGGTTGAGGATCGGGTGCGGAAGGTTGAGGACAAAGGGTGAATGGTGCGCTGGTTAGGGCGTTCGGCAATCGGTACGGTCGGAGCGGATATAAGTGGATCGTTCGGATGGCTGCGTCGGGATCGAACTATCGGTCGCTGGGGTTCAGACGGGAATGCGAGTGCTACGATCGGAATGTCCGGAAGCCGAACGATCGGATAAGGCCTCGCTTGGGTCGGTACGTACACTCGGGGTGGGGATCCGAGACTGATCGACGCCAGTACGGCCGGAACGTTGATGCGGTAGGATGATTGGCGTCGGTTTCGGCTCGGCCGTGCGTCCCGATAGTGAGCAAAGGCTCGCCAGACAGCGGATCGGGTGGAATTGAAGCGGAGAGGGGGTGAAATGGAGACGATCGGACACGATGGAATGGAGAATTCGAATGGTCAGGAACAGGATATGACACACCTATTCCGAGACCCCGAGATCAAGAACACTTAGATGTAACACACTAAGGCCTTGAATTTAGATGATCAAACACTTGAATATTTCACAAGAAATTTTATTCAAACATTCGATGGTCTTAAAACAATGCAACCAAACCTTTTATAAGTCAAGGCAGGCGCGGCACAAGTACAGAGGCATGCTGCATGGACTTTACAAGACAAGCCATGCACACAGTTTAATTCAAATTTAAATTAAACTTAAAAAAAATCCACCATTTCGAAAGTTGAAGATGGCCTTGAGATGGGCTGGGTCTTGTTGGTTCAAACACAAGCTAAAGGCTTTAGGCATTCGGACCCTTAAGGCCTAATCTAAGCCTCATCAAAACCTTAGATAGTAAAACCCAATGGGAAAAAAACTATCTAAGGGAAAAGAGTACTCAGATTAAACCTCTTCCCGAAAACCTAACTCAGCTAGCTTGGGAACCAAGCTACTCGTACCTTGTGATGCAAGGCTGAGCTAAATAGTTGGTCACGGCCTGTTGAAGTGCTTTGGTGCGAGCCCGGGTCATAGGTCCTTTAGACATAACCAAAGGTTCGGTTGGTTGGTCCATAAGCGGCTGCGAGGCATTAACCTGGTCGAAGCCTCCTTGGTTCATGGCCGGCTGGTCGGTCTCATCCTTGCCCTGAACCTCACGTCGCCGTCCACACCCCTGGTCCTCCAAATGGATAGTTCCATCGTCTGGGTCCTCATTCAGGATCACACCAGTTATTCTCCACATCCTCGCATAAAGACCCGAGCTTGTAGAATGCTCTGCACCAGGTCTCAGGCGTTGCCTTGAGCACATCCTCATACAACTGAGTATCGTATGACTGAATCCTGTCCAATCTCTGCTTGTATTGAGATTCATTATAACTCCATGCCAATGACCAGAGGAGTGGCTTGAGTTGTGCTTTATATGGATGTTTTGTTTTAAGATTACCGTAAATATGTCTAACACATTTACGGTGCTCTATCTTCGGCAACTCAAGCTCAACCGCTTTGATTAGGCCCTATAAACAACATAATAATCATTATAAATGCTTGCTCAAATAACGCTATTTAAGTATTAACACACATACATTTTGTCTATCCGAAACCATAACATATCCATCTCCATCTTCACCTAAACCCAAATCATCCTTTAGATGTTTGATAAACCAACGCCAGTTGTCAGTATTCTCAACCTGAACTACACTCCACGCAATGGGGTATATCCCATTGTCAGCATCTCTACCTATGGCTACTAAAAGCTGACCCTTAAACTTAGATTTTAAGAAGCAACCATCTACACCAAGTAATGGCCTACACGATGCTTTCCAAGTTTTCCTCAGAACATTAAAACAAACGTAAAACCTATTAAAAACATCTTCACCTGCCTCATTCGGAATTGTATCCACTTCTACCACAGAATCCTTATTCGACTCTAGAATTTCTGCTGCATAATCCCTAAGCTGAGCAAACTGTTGCTCTGCCTCAGCCTCTACCCACCTAGGAGCTTTGTTACGAGCTGCTTGACACTGTGGACGAGTGACACAGATCTTCCACCTCTCCTTTATTATTTCTTCAATCTTCTGTGGCATGTGATAATCCGGATCATCTCTAATTTTGTCTAAGAAAAGCCTAGCTATGACAGGGACCTTGAACAATTCACAATGGCCATTCGGGATACACTTATGTTCTTTCTTAAGCACTCTAATTGTCCATATCGGATCTTTTGGCAATGACGATGCATAAACTTGCCATTCACAAGAACCACCACCTACGCATTTGAATCCTATGTTATCTCTATCATACCTGTACTGTTTTATATTGTACCCGGTGTGTAGAGCGTAATCAACCACAGCTTCCTTGAATGCGACACCGTTGAAAAATGTTTGCTTTTTGTAGAGAAGCCCGTTTCCACGCCCGACCATAAACTCCTCTCTTGATTCGGTAGGCTCTCGCTCGTCGTCACTGTCTGGGAAGACGTCGTGGCGGATTGGAGATTCTTTATCAATGAACTCCCGAGCAAGCCTTTCACAGTGGAACACATCTCTCAATTGCTTCGTCGTCGAAATTTGGAGTCGAGTCTTGGAAATTTTGAGAAGCGTCATCGAAAATCGGAGGAGCTTCTTCAAGTGGAGGCGGATTAATATCCACATCAAACAGAGTCATTGCCATCTACTCGTTTCTGGGTTTTGGGTGAAATCGATTTAGGGTTCTAAAGCTTAATTGGGGATTTTGTTTAATTGGGGATTTTGTTCTCGATTTTGTTTCCGTCGAAATGGTTAACTTTCATTTCGGGTTTTAATTCGGGGTTTAATTCGGATAAGATATCTCAATCTGGTTTAAACATGGTTTATGATTAAATTAACGGTTAACTGGTTTAGTTATAGGATTAGTTAACCATGTTTTAAATCTCGATTACAAAATTAACTAAACCGTGTCATTAACCAGATTTATGGAAAATTAAATTTAAAACTTTATTTCCGTGGGTTAATATGTCTGTAACTTTGGTTTGGTGGGCAATTAAATCGTTAAATAAACTCTTGTGGCTATCTATACAGAGATAAAAAATTGGGAGAGATATGATAAGATGTGCAATTATTCGAAGGGAACTGGGTCGTCTTCCCTAATATCTTGGAAGTCTTCAGTGACTTTTTCAAAACGAGTTCCTTTGATTCCATTATAAATTTGACTAATATATGTTTCATCCCAAAAATGGCACGGCCAAGTAGGATGACAGAACTGAGACATATAAATCTGTGTAATGTAGGATATAATCTTATTTCTAAATTCTTCTCTTAACGGTTAAAAGTGTTATACAAGGGATAATTTCAGAAACACAATAAACGTTTGTTTCATATAATATCCTCATAATCCAGAAAAATATTCATGCCTTGCGAACAAACACATCTTGCCCAAGCAAATATATGACTATAAAGACAGATATGAATAAGGACAATGATCGGGTTGAATGGTTTCATATAAAATGAGGTTTGCGTCAGGGTGATCAGTTATCCCCTTTTTTTTTATTATATGAACATAAGAGCTAATTGCGAACAACTAAATAGCAGAACAGGAGAATAAATTAACAGGAATAAAAATTGCATTAAATAGCCTGCTATTATTCACCTGCTATTCACATATGACAACTTATTTTTCTGTAAAGCCAAAATAGAAGAGTGTGAAGTCATACTCCGTATTCTTAAATCTTATGAGCATCTTTTGGGTTAGTAAATAAATTTTGCAAAACTATCACTACAATTCAGACACTTGGTCAACGGGGTGATACAAGTCAAAATAAAACAGATCCTTGGTATCTCTACAATCGGAGGTATGGGCACAATTTGTTGATTTATAAAGAAAGATTAAGTACAAGAGTGATTGGAGAGACGACTAAATTACTTTCTGGAGAGGGTAAATAGGTATTGATAAAGTCAGTTTTAACGGCATTACCAACATACGTAATGTCGTGCTATAGACTCCCAAAAAGGTAAAACTTTAAATCACAAGTACAATAGCTAAAATTTGGTGGAGCATGAGCGAAAATAACCTTGATACACATTGGATAGCATGGTATAAATTATGTCGCCATAAAAAGAGGGTAGTCTCAGCTTAGGATTTTAATATAACAATGTTAGTGAAGCAGCTGTGGAGGTTATTAGATTCACCTGATACTTGAATTAAATAAGTTTTGAAGGGTCAATATTATTCAAAACTTGAGCCCTCTAAACCCCATAGAAACGTACTCTCCTTCATATGGATGGAGACGTATTTGTTCAGCTAGATCTTTGGTTAAAAAAGAACTAATGAAAAGGGTTGGGTCAGGATTAAAAATCTTTGTATGGAATGATCGTTGGACACCAGCCCCTGATGAGGACATCAAGCCAGCCACGGCACCAATAATTCCACCAGGTTCTCTCACACGATCCAAGAGGAAAGCTCTAGGAGACAAGCTCAGCATGCTACTGGAGATTGGAACTGGACTGGACATCGAGCCGACCATGACCAGCTCTGGACCGACAATGCCGACCCGGACCACCTCCATCCCGACCAGCTCCGTATCGAGTGCACCGTCCCTGCCGTCCGGACCATCCGACCATGGACTAGCCGAACAGACCGCGTCTGGACCAGCATGCCAAGCCCCTGTTGGAATGAAGAAGAATGATGAAGACAATTCAAGAGAAAATGAAGAATGTGTGCCTTTGTGTTTAAATATGTTCAAAGGGAGTGGCTTAGACTAAACATGTATTAGACTATCTTAGTATCAAAAAAAGTATTGACTAGTTTAGTATAAATAGTTAACTCTCTCTTCCTTTGTAAGCAAGAAATTCATTTTTCTAAAATCTTAATAATAATCATTCTCACTTTTCTCTCTAATCTCTCTAATCTCTCTCTCTCTCAATATGAAAATCTCTTAATCTCATAATCTTTCATGGTATCACAGCCAGGTTAAATCATTCTGGCATAAGAATTCCGCAAATCTTCTTCATTCTTCACGTAATCTCTTTGCACCATCGAAACCAGACCCATCGCGGGTGGTTCGAAGTTTGATCGATCTTTCCGGCAAGAATTCAAAATTTCTTGCCATTTCGTTCTTCTAGGATTTTTCTCCAGTGAGTTTTGAGGATTTGTACGGTGGTTTCACTCAATTTGGTGGCCTGAATCAAAATTTTTCCACGACCAAGTCTGGTGGTGTCGCGGTTAGCCTCGCCACGAGATCAAGAGTTTGCACCAAGCATATCTCCTTCAATTATTCATAAAATCAGGTGATTCCAAAGCCTAAACTCAATTAAAATGAGTCTAGTTGATGAATAATGAGGTCTGATTTTACTCTTTTTTACTTTTGGAAGCTTTCTTGATCAGTCTTTTTAAGTGTGTCCAGTTTTGACCTGTTTGTAGTATTTGTGTTAAAACCTTAATTTTTTCTTAATATTTTTCAAATCTTGGAAGATCAAAACTTATTTTACGATCTTATTGATGGTTTCAGGAAGTTTCATTTCATTCTAGAGAATTTTAGTCTTCAAGAAAAGTTTTCTTGATTGTTACTAAGAAACTGTTTTTCTAGATATTTGTGGCAAAAGTGAATTTTTTCTAGAAACAACTTTATTAACATAATCTTTGCTACTTAGGCTGTTAATATTGTTAGAAGTGGTTGATAATATTGGTCAAGGACGGTTAGGGGTTGTTATAGGCTGTTGCAAGTTGTTGGAGTTTGTTGTTGGCAGTTGTTGTTGGACGCGCCTTGTACACTAACTTTTTGGACAGGCGCGTGTCTGGTCTAGTCTTGGTCTCTATTTTTATTTACTTGCAGGATTAAATCAAGTCTAATGGAGTACCAGACCAACATCAAGGCTCCAGTGATTCTTCATGGGACAAATTACCTCCTATGGTCTAGAACCATGAGAACAACCTTGTGTAGCAAGGGGTTATCGTCTCATGTTACAAAGGCGCCTGTCTTAGCCATTGAAGGAGATGACTCAGATGATCAAGATGATCAAAACAAATGGTTCCAGGAAGACCAGATGGTACTTTATATTCTACCAAATTCCCTAGCTGGATCTCTTTTAGAACTATATTTATATTGTGAAAATGCTAAAGATCTTTAGGAAACTTTGAAAAATGTATATGACAATACTACTAACCTCATGAGAATTTTTGAGGTCAAGAAATCTTTGCATGATCTTAGACAGGAGGATGCTAAGTTCACAAAGAATTATGGATCCTTCAGAGAATTATGGGCAGAGCTAGAAATGCTAAGACCTGCCACAATTGATCCTATTACTCTTCTTGAAAGGAGAGAACAAGATAAGATGTTTGGGTTACTTTTGACTTTGAATACTAACTATGTTGATTTGATTAAGTACATTTTTAAGAAAGACAAGCTACCTAGTTTGGAGGATGTCTGTGCCAAGATTCAGAAGGATCAAGGGTCACATCAGCTGTTTGGCAACAAGGAAGAACCGGTTGTTGCCCACAAGAGTTTCTTCAAGGCGCCAGCTGAGTCCAAGAAGAAGAAAACTGCGTGTGACCACTGCAAGCGACCGGCCACACAAGGAAGGAGTGCTGGGTGCTTCATCCAGAATTGAAGCCAAGCTGGTTCATTGACAGTTCCAAAGCCCCTTCTACAAGCGGCCCTAGCTCTCCCACTTAGTACATACAAGTGTTTCTATATTGACAACCAATACGGTCTTTTCATCTGAGTTTATGAAGAAATCAGACTTGGAAGCTCTCTTCAAAGACTTTAACTCTGATAATGGATGGGAATATACTAGCACCAAGTTTTAGCAATACTTGGCCAAGCATGACATTGAACATCAAACAAGTTGTCCATACACTCCACAACAAAATGGAGTAGCTGAGAGGAGAAACATAAATTTTATGGAAGTTGTGAGAACAATGATGTTCCACAAGAAGGTTCCCAAACGGTTTTGGGGAGATTCTCTAGTGGCTGCATGCTACTTAATCAATAGAACTCCAACAAAAGTTCTGGATGATTTGTCTCCCTTTGAGGTATTAAAAAAAACTAAGCCTAATATTGAACACTTAAGAGTATTTGGGTGTGTTTGCTTTTTTTGGTACCAGGAGAATTTAGGAACAAGCTGGAACCAAAGAGCATCAAGGCCATGTTCATTGGGTATTCTCCTACACAAAAGGGATATAAATGTTACAATCCAGAGACTAGAAGAGTCCTTGTATGCAGAGATGTAAAATTTCAAGAAACCAAAGGGTTCTATGAAGAAAGAACTTGAGAAGAATTCAAGGACATCTCCACAACTAGACATGATCAAGCTGAAAATCTAAGAAGGATCTTGGAAAGCATATGTATAGTCTCCCCTCAGGCTTCTGGCCCAGGGCCAGCTGATCAAGAACCAGGGCCAGCTGATCAGGCGCCAGGGGCGGCTCACCAAACATCAGGGCCAGTTCATGAAACCATCAAACAAGGACCAGTCCATGCCCCATCATGCTCACCAGGGTACGACCAAGGCTCGACCATGGAACGATACAGGCCAGACCTAGGCACGTCCCAGTCCCAACCAAGGCATGATCCAGGCACGTTCCCACAACCTCTCGGTCTATCTGATCCAGGCACGCCCAAGGTTCCATCTTCAGTCTCTCGGTCATGGACCAGGTCGAAAGCGCGGCTCCAGCTCCGGGACGTGGAACGAGCTTCTCTTCAATCAGGACAAGAACCTCCCCTTGATCATGAGGGGGGGCCAGGTACCTAGACATTATCAAGAGGAGGAAACAGATATCTTAGTCTCAGCTTCAAAAAGGTCAAGAGATACTCAACCTAATCTTGGGGATTCTTTAGAAGAAGGAGAGAAAGGGGAATCATCTGTTGTCCTTATAAGAAGTACAAGGCAGAGATTTCCAACCAGCTTCTACTTCAACAACAATGCAGTAGCTCATCATGACCAGGGAGTGTGTAATCTAGTTCATGTACCTGATTTTCATGTTGCATTTACTGTTAATCTTGATAAAAATCAGATCCAAAAGACCTATGAGGAAGCTAATGAGATAAAGAAATGGATAGAAGCAATTCAAATTGAAAGACAAGCCATGAAGAAGAATCAAACATATGTGCCAGCCACTCTTCCAAAAGGGAAAAAGGCTTTAAGTTCTAAATAGATTTTTACCATTAAATATAAAAGAAATGGTGATATAGATAGGTATAAAGCTAGGTTGGTGGCTAGAGGATTCACACAAACCTATGGTGAAGATTATAGGGATACCTTTGCTCCTGTGGCTAAATTACATTCAGTTAATGTTGTTAAGCATGCATTCTTACAAGGTGAGCTAGAAGAGAAAGTATACATGACACCACCACCAGGTCTTGAAGATCAAGTAGGTGGCGGCAATATACTGATGTTAAGAAATGCTGTCTATGGCTTAAAACAATCTCCAAGAGCTTGATATCATAAGTTGAATGTGACCTTAAAGAAACAGAGGTTTCAAAAGGTTAAAAGTTGAACACACTCTCTTTACACTTCAAAGTAAGGAAGGTATTGTGGTTATACTCATTTATGTTGATGACATAATCATATTTAAAGAGTGTCTTTGATATTAAGGATCTAGATGAACTTAAATACTTCTTAGGAATTGAAGTGTGTAGGTTTAAGGAAAGTCTTTTCATATCTCAGAGAAAATATATTGTGGACTTGCTAACCTCTACAGATATGATGGAAGCTAAACCAGCTAAGACACCTCCAGAAGAACCTGAGTGGGAGCTCGGAGATGGTGTGTTCCATGATACAAGATTGTATAGAAAAATGGTTGGTAAGCTCATTTATTTAACCATCACTAGACCTGACTTGTGTTTTTCTGTGAATCAGGTGTCTCAACACATGCAAAACCCCAAGATAAGGCATTGGGAAATAATCATGCGCATATTGAGATATTTGAAAGGCACTAAAGAACAAGGTATATGGATGGGTTGTAATGGAAACATAGAAGTTTTAGGTTATTATGATGCATATTGGGCAGGAGATAGAGAAGACAGGAGGAGTACAACCGGCTACTACACCTTCATTGGAGGAAATCTTGTTACTTGGAAGACCAAGAAGCAGAAGGTGGTATCTTGCTCTAGTGGAGAAGCTGAATATAGGACCTTGAGGAAACTTACCACATAATGCAACTGGCTGAAGCAACTCCTCCTAGACATACTTGGCGTGAACTTGGAGTCACCTATCGCGGTTCAGTGTGACAATCAAGCTGCTATACACATTGCATTTAACTCTTTTTTCATGAAAGAACCAAGCATGTTGAGGTGGATTACCATAAGGTGAGGGAAGCTATTGTAAATGGGATTATCTTACCTTGGTACACAACGAGTGAAGACCAATTAGCAGATGTGTTCACCAAGCTACTACCTTGAAGACTGGCGGCTCTATCTACCCACGGCTTGGTCTCATGTCCATTCTTCAACGCTGATTCTGTTCATGAAATGTTGTACTCTTTTTCCCTAAAAGAGGTTTTGTCCTAATTGGGTTTTCCTTCTTTAGGTTATTAATGAGATAATGCTTCTTGGTTGCAAGCTTAGCCATTCTCCATGACTTAAGCTTGAGGGGAGTGTTGGAATGAAGAATAATGATGAAGACAATTCAAGAGAAAATGAAGAATGTGTGACTTTGTGTTTAAGTAAGCGCCATGTGTCCAAAGGGAGTAGATTAGGCTTGTTTGTGATTAATGATATGTTATCCTTGTAACCAAACATGTATTAAGCTATCTTAGTATCCAAACAAGCATAGACTAGTTTAGTATAAATAGCTAACTTTCTCTCCTTTGTAAACAAGAAATTCATTTTTCTAAAATATCAATAATAATCATTCTTACTTTTCTCTCTAATCTCTCTCTCTCAATCTACAAATCTCTAAATCTCTTAATCTTATAATCTTTCAGCCCCGACCGTCCCAAGACCAGCCGACCCGTTCTAACTGGACAAGGAGCCATGGAGGTTCCTTCTAGAAGATTGTTCTTCATTCAGTGTTTTTACCATTACCATCCGGTAAAGAAACCAAAAGTCGTGCTAGGAAATTGTACTCTTTTTCCTATCTTCGGTTTTGTCCCACTGGGTTTTCCAAAAAAGATTTTAATGAGTCAATACTCTTAGTGCGCAAGACGGTGAAGACATGTTCACGATTTCATCTCATTCATAAGTCCTCATCGGTTTCTAGCCTAAGTGTTATTCAGTTTTTCCTATCTTTATTTCTAGACTAAGTATGTTATTTGGGCTTTGGGAGTCATGTTGACTAATTGGGCCCAAGTCTAATTTTAATTGCCATTACATAAACTACTTGCAGTTTTATTTCCTTGAGAGACTAAAGATCATGTTGTTTAGCCTAAGTTGTAATAAGGCATTATATAAGCCTCTTGCCTACTCATTAATAAGACAACAAGCATTTTTAGAACAAAAACAAAACCTTATTATTTTGACAAGACCAAACTGGCGCCGCCTAAGCTCCCCTTGGTAGCAGCCGTGTTCTTCAGCCTCTTCGGTTAAAGTTCTTGGAGTATCACAAGCCCCTTTCACAGCTTGTGTGGTCCCTTCAATCCACCATTCGCTTCCATCTATTCTGTCCAGCAACCTGAGCTTCTCGGTGAAAGACAGCCCACCCCACGGCTCTTGCATCATATGGTATCAGAGTTTAAAGCTCATGCTCTTCAGGTTGAATCTATATTTGTTAGTTGTCGATTTTCTTTTTTTTTTTGCAATAATTTTTGACTTTTGATTGTGTTTCTTTCTTTTGCCCCTGAGGTTCTCAGTAAGAAGAAGGAAGAATCAAGTCACATACCACAAACACCAGAAAAAAAAAATTAGAAGAAATTTGTTTGATTGTTTGATGTTAAAAAATTTTTTAAGACAAAAAATATTGTTTATGTTGTTTAAAAGCAAGCTAGGGTCTTTAGAAACTCACCTAGAACACCAGTCCCAAGTTTTGAAGAAATCGTGAGCATAAGGTTTCTTGGACTACACGTGTGTGCAGATAGGGTTTGCGTGTGTTGTTTGCTTGTTTGGGTCCTTGTCTGCGTCGAGTGCTAGGATTAGGACCGATTCTTGTCCTTATTAGTCAAGCCGCATGGCCTAGACCCTTAGTTTCTTGCCCTAGCGTGTACTGAGCCCTAAGTTCCTACTGATAGGTGTAGCGCTTAGATTCTCTCCTCCCCACCCCATAGTTCGCGTACCGCCCTCTAGTTCCTAAGTTCCTTAGCTTGAGTTTCCTTTTTGATCCGTGTAGCTAGAGTTAATTTGTGTTTCCAAGTCCCCGTGTGTCCACCACCCCTTAGTCACATACCAAGCCGTGTAGCTCCCTAGCATCCCGCACAGCCCATTCGCTAGCCTTCCCCGTACCTGGCTAGCCCTTCCCTAGCATACCCTCGTGCCACGCCTGCAGGTCGAGTTCCTTAGTAGCATTAGACGGCTAGGGTTGCAAAACCATCCCATAGTGTCTAGGTTCTTAGTTTCTAGCTTTAGCAAATTTTCCATAGCATTTAGGAATATTATTAATTAATTTCCATAGTTTTTCTAGGCTAGGAATTAGTTTATGAAATTTTCTAAAACCCTTAGGTAGTTTTCCTAAATTTTTTAGGCAATTAATTAGATTTCTCTTTTGTCTAGGATAATTTCTTTTTAGTTAATTAGACAATAAATTTTTATGATATTTTCCATTTAGTTAGTTTACTTTTTAGTTTTAGGTCATATTTATTAGGATATCTTCCATTTAGTTAGTTTTCCATTTTAGATTTAGGCAATAATTGGTTTTTAGGATAGTTTCTTTTTATTGTATTTCCTTTTTTTATTTTTTTTTTGCAAATAGTTAGTTTCCAAATATTTTATAAGTAATAAAAAGAAAAATAAAAATTATATCATTGGAAAATTTCCATTTAAGGAAAGTTTTCATTTTTGCAAGTTTCCTTTTCGAAAACTTTCCATTTCTCAAATTTTCATTTTCTCAGAAAATGAAATATGTCAGAAAGTGACGAGTTGACATCGGGACAGAACAGTCAAGCAATATTGCAGCTTCTACAAGCTTTGACGACCCAGATGTCGACCATAGCGACGCGTCTCGAGCGTTCGGATCATCCTACACCTACACCCAGACCCGCGCCCCCTCCATACGCACACGACCGACCACAGACGGCCCACCAAAGAATGGGTCGACATCAGTAGTACGACAAGCCCATGCCACCGCCTCGACAGCCTATGTACTATCCCAAAGTAAAGATGAACCGCCTCCCTTTTTGGGAAAGGTTGATCCCGAGGAATACTTAGACTGGGAGAGAAGAATGGAACTCCTCTTCGAGCACTATGACTACGAAGATCCCCGTAAAGTCGCCCTAGAAACGGGGCAGTTCACTGACCACACACTGGCGTGGTGGGATCGAGAAGTAACAGCTCGCAGGAGAGCTCGGATGGGTGCCTTAACCTCATGGGTCAAACTCACTCAGATTATGAGGAGACGCTACGTTCCCCCTCACTTCCACCGCGGGTTTCAGAGACGATTCAGACGCCTTACCCAAGACAGCAAGACGGTGTCCAAATACTTTGATGAATTCGAGCACTTCCGCAACCGACTCGACGTAGATGAGTCCGAGGATAGCCAAATGGCCCAATTCATCGACGGCTTGCACGAGTCTATCGCCAGAAAGATCGAGCTACAGCCATACCATGATCTAGGCGAGTTGTCCACCTAGGAGTCCAGATAGAGAAGTGCCACAGAAGAAAACTAGCCGCACCTTCTCGACCTAAGAGCACCTGGAGCACCGGCTCCAAGCCATTCAAGCGGACGACCCAGCCCATTGACCTGTGTCCCAGGCCTGCCCCAGCCGCCCCAAAACCAGCTAGTTCAACGACCACCACGACTCAGCCTCAGCGGAGCAGCGAGATTGTATGCTTCAAGTGTAAAGGAAGAGGATAAATGTCCCGAGAATGTCCCACTCAACGGACAATGGTACTCACTGCGTCAAAAGACTACTAGTCCGAGGATGAGCAAGAGGAGCCAGCACCAACGGCCCAATAACAATCTGATGAGGAGTTTGAGTACGCCGACTCTGGAGAGATGCTCATGATCAGACGAGTTCTCAGCTCGAGGTTTGAGCCAAAAGAGGAAGAACAGCTAGAGAACATTTTCCATTCAAAATATACCTTACTTTGGAAAATGTGCTCGTTGATTATAGACGGAGGCTGCACCAACGCTGCAAGTAAATACATGGTGGAGAAACTACGATTGCCTGTGACCAAGCATCATAAGTTTTTTAAACTACGATGGCTGAACAAAAAGGCAGAGTTATATATTTCAGACCAAGTTAAAGTTTCATTCAGCATCGGCAGATACCAGGACCAGGTCACCTGTGATGTCGTCCCGTTGTCAGCTGGACATCTCCTTCTAGGATGACCATGGCAATTTGACGGAGAGACTACACACAACGGACGGACTAACTTCTACTCATTTGTCTACGACAAACGTAGGTACAATTTAGCACCAATGTAAGCACACGCCATTTAAGAAATGTAGTCTAAAATGGCAAAAGATCAACATGCCCGCAAGGAAATTTTTTTAATAAATATGGCGGACATGCGGAAAGCCACCCGTACCAAGGGTACCCAGCTCATTTTGATGCTCCACAGAGAGAGCCTACACACGTCCAGCAACAAGGCCCCCTTACCTGCCGAGGTCCGAGCCATACTAGAGAGATATGCTGACGTGTTTCCGGATGAAATTCCAGCCGGCCTCCCACCTATCCGAGGTATTGAGCACCACATCGACTTTTTTTCCAAAGCTCAGCTGCCCAACCGTCTTGCATACAGAGTCAACCTCGAGAAGGCTAAACAATTAGAACGGCAAGTCCAGGATCTTATGGCTCAAGGTTAGGTCCGAGAGAGATTCAGTCCCTGTGCCGTCCCGGTCCTTCTTGTACCAAAGAATGACGGGAGCTGGAGGATGTGTGTCGACTGTCGCGCCATCAACAACGTTACGATCAAGTACCGGCACCCCATTCAGTGCCTAGACGACATGCTAGACGAATTAAGCGAAGCCGCGTCTTCTCAAAAATTGATCTTAAGAGTGGATATTATCAAGTCATGATGCGAGAAGGAGACGAATGGAAGACTGCGTTCAAGACCAATCAGGGTCTTTATGAGTGGCTAGTAATGCCATTTGGCCTATCTAACGCCCCAAGTACATTCATGCGCCTTATGAACCAAGTCCTTCGATCGTTCATTGGCAAGTTTGTAGTAGTCTACTTTGACGATATTTTTGTCTATAACACGACCTACTCAGACCATCTCGAGCACCTAGAGGCCGTCATTACCACCCTTCAGAGAGAGCAGGGGTACACAAATCTCAAGAAATGTACATTCTTCACAGACCAAGTCGTTTTTCTTGGATTCGTCGTGAGTTCCCAGGGACTCCGGGTGGACAACGAGAAGATCAAGACCATACAGGAGTGGCCCACACCAACGCCCCCTAGCCAGGTCCATAGCTTCCACGGAATCGCCAGCTTCTACCGACGGTTCGTCCAATATTTCAGCACGATAGCTGGTCCATTGACCTCGACGATAAAGAAGAACCAAGCCTGTCGTTGGAGACCCGATCAGGACAGGTCCTTCAAGCTGCTGAAAGAACGTCTCACCCACGCTCCAGTCCTAGTCCTGTCAGACTTCACTCAGACATTTGAGGACATCGAGCCAGCCACTGCACCAATCATTCCACCAGGACCTCAAAGAGACTAGCTCAGCATGCTATTGGAGAGTGGAACCGGACAGGACCTCGAGCCGAGCATGACCAGCTCCGGACCGATCATGCCGACCTGGACCAGCTACAGATCGAGTGCACCGTCCCTGCCGTCCGGACCATCCGACCTCAGACTAGCCGACCAAACCTCATCCGGACCAACATGCCAAGCCCCGACCGTCCATAGACCAGCTGACCTATTCCAACTGGAAAAGGAGCCATGGGCGTTCCTTCTAGAAGATTCTTCTTCCTCCGGTGTCTTTACCATTACCATCCGGTAAAGACACCAAAAGTCGTGCTAGGAAATTGTACTCTTTTTCCTATCTTCGGTTTTGTTCCACTGGGTTTTTCGAGGAAGGTTTTAATGAGGCAATACTCTTAGTGCGCAATACGGTGAAGACGTGTTCACAATTGCATCTCATTCACAAGTCCTCATCGATTTCTAGCCTAAGTGTTATTGCGCTTTTCCTATCTTTAATTCTATTTCTAGACTAAGTATGTTATTTGGGCTTTGGGAGTTATTATGACTAATTAGGCCCAAGTCTAATTTTAATTGTCATTATATAAACTACTTGCTGTTTAATTTCTTGAGAGGCTAAACATCATGTTGTTTAGCCTAAGTTGTAATAAGGCATTATATAAGCCTCTTGCCTACTCATTAATAAGACAACAAGAAATTTTAGAACAAAAATAAAACCTAAGTCTTTTGACAAGACGTAACTGGCGCCGCCTAAGCTCCCCTTGGTAGCAGCGGTGTTCTTCAGCCTCTTTGGTTAAAGTTCTTGGAGTATCACAAGCCCCTTTCACAGCTTGCGTGGTCTCTTCGATCCACCCTTCGCTTCCATCTATTCTGTGCAGCAACCTGAGCTTCTCGGTGAAAGACAGACCACCCCACGGTTCTTTCATCATCCCCTCACCCAAGATTAGCAACTAGTAAATTTACTGTTTACCCTCTTGATATCAAGGTCAATGATTTAATTTATCTACAGAAAAAAACATCAAATATGCTGCTACTAAATGTCATTATCATACCTGACGATGTAAAAATTATTCAGTAATTGACAGTGAGTAGACTTGGAAAACCAGACACTTATGGGTGACACTTTACAAAAAATATAAATTATACAGTCAAATCAGGTTATGAGATTGAGAAACTTTGTCCAGAAAAAAAAGAATTGAGAAGGTCCTATATGGCCCGTCTACCAACATACTCCAGGCTTATGTATATAAGATCAGTTGTTCTATAAAAATAAAACATTTTATGTGGCAATCAATATCAGAGTGTGTCGATGTAGCCAACAATCTACCAACAATCTAAGATCTCATGGACTAACTTGTGACGCACAACATCGTAAATGTGGACAGCTGATGAGACTATTAATCATGTCCTTTTATAATGTCTTATAGCCATTCTGACATGGACATTATCAAATGTTCCATCACACCTAGATATATTTCCAACAAAATCAATTTTCAAATCTTCATCATTTGTTTGAAGTGGTTGAAATAATGACAATAGTAGGTTTTTTTCTTGGATAATTGATATTTATAGAAGAGCATAAATGATCAACTTTTAAAAATTATAGATATATCACCACATTCTTTTTCTCTCATAAATGGAAGCAACCACTTGGGATGAAGCACATGTAACATAGAAATCTAAACATAAACAGGCGACGCAGCCACCAGCAATCCTTACATAACGTGGTAGGTGATGGATCTTACATACGAATGGGATAGATGATACGTTATTCGTGACTCGAAACATTCGGAATAGTCTTTCCTCATTACATGCTGAGTTAGAAGCACTTATCTAGGTAATAGAATATATAACTTAAGTCCAGAGATTGGAGATTGGCATCTGCACCAGAAGAATGGTCATCTTTTTCTGTTAATCTGGAAGAATTTAGTATACATAAAGCTTACTTCCACAAATTCGAGATAATCTTCGATCCACAGAGACTAAACACAAAGACAGAACATGACGCATAGTGCAAAGAAATTTCAAATAGAAAAAAATATATATTAGTTTGGTTCCCTCGTCGAAGTTAACCAAACTATTGTAGCTTTACTTATAAGTTTTATTGTTGTAAAACAAAAAAGAATCAGATTTTCAAATCTTCTTAGCTATATTAAAAAATTGTCTTTCTTCAATCAAATATAATCAACAAAAATGACCACACTCCAGCGCAGAGTAGAACCTCCCAAAGTCGTATCTTAACAATATTCCCTATGAAAGTCCTATATTAATAGCACTTCCTACGAAAGTCTTATTTTAATAATTCTTCCTCCAACAATCTTACAACCTTTCGCTTTCCATCGAAAATACAATATTTCGTTAATCACAGATTATATATCAACCACCAATACATATTTTTATGTTCAATCGGCGCCCGTTTTCATCAATATATATATATATATATATATTAAAAAGCACACATAAATTTCTAGCCGAGAATAATTATCATGGCATTATTCAGTCACTGATTTTAAGACCAATTCTATAAATTTTATAACCTGCACGATTTAAAATTCAATATTATCTATTTAAATTAATGTGTATGGATTTTAACATCTTTGCAATATATTTTGAATATTTTAAATAATTTACTCATGAAAATTTATACGACTTAGTTTTAAACGATTCTATATCAAAAGATTTACAAAATCAGTTAGTTTTAAATAACATTAGGTTTTAATATGAACTATTAGAAATCTTTATTGAATAACACCAGATTTTAAAATTAATGATGAATGATTACAAATATGTAAAATCCAATAACATTATATTTACATACTTTAGAATCATTTTTTTAAATAGCAAAAAAAAAAACTATTCAAAACAATTCAGCTAAGCAAACCAGAGGTACAAAATTAACATAAACTATTGTGAAAGAGAAAATTCTAGTATTAAGTACCAGCTTGTCTTCCTTAGTGTTCTTTGCACATGGTAAAATCTTTATAACAAAGGATTCAAAAACGTTTTTACATCTCATGAAATTCTTCTAAGTGGGATGAGAAAGCTGGTTATTCCATTAAAAAAACACCATCTTCTCCAAATCTGAGCAGTCCATGGCGAATACCACCTCTTACTGGTAGAATACATTCATACACTTCATAGCCCAAATCAAATATTTCGATATCAGCTGGCAGGGGTGAGAAGCTACATTGTACGTTCCTAGCTCCTATTGTTTTTGGCATTACCTCCTTAATGCAAAACCACCCTTGTCTTGAAAATAGATCTTATTTTTTTCAAGCACAATCTAAATAGCACCACAAACCATCATGGACAGCCAGAGTCAGTTGTGGAGTAACCTCTTTTTTCATTCGCTTTCAGTAGATAAATGGACTTCTTTCCATAGCCTACCTTCAGTCTCCAAAATTTTAACAAATTCCTAGGGGTTCCCATCCACATTTTTTAATACCTTTTTATTCTTAATTTTTCAAAGATATAAAATTATACAAGGAAAATAGCTGTTTTGGGTTTTTCCAAATTACAGAAAACCAGTCATGGGAAAAACTCATGAGTTGGAGCGGATATTCGAGAGAGCAAAAGGTTCAACCGCTATAGGACTTTAAAAAATGTTATGGTTTATTGACTCTTCCTCCGGCCTACACCGGGTTCATTGTATTTTACAATTTATACCTCTTGATCTCAAATATTTGGTAACTTATACATATCCGAGAGAATTTTCCTAACAAAATGTTTAATTTTCGGGGAACATTTTAATTTTTATGAAAAAGCCAACAAAGGTTTCACATCTGGATCATAAAATCTAGCAATATTCTTAGAGTCACGATAAAGTTGCTCAATTTTATAATCCGATTTAACCATATATTATCCAATCTTGTGTAATACCAGTCAGAGGTATATGGCTTTAAGAACAGACTAGCCGGTATACCTAGAAAAAGGGCATATCTTCCGGATCAAAAGTTTCTTCAAGCAGTTGCATATTCCACTCTAGTTATATTGGTCAATTAAATTATTTATATTGATAGAATGGTAATAGTTGTATCCTTTGTAAGTAGTTCATCTCGGGTAAAAGGTGTGAATCCAGAGATTCCCATACAGAAATAGATGTGCCTGTTTCAACTTTTATTTGATTAGTCTTTTTTCAACCAGAGTTCTATCTGAGATAATACTTCCAACCCTATGAAAGAAAATATGATCGAATTGAATCTAATAGATCCATATTTAGAATATAACAACCTTTAAATACCTTTGTAAATAAAAAATATTGTGTGTCCATTAATAATAATAATTGCTTTGCCAATAAAGTTGTATTGAAATCTTGGATTGTGCGAAAGCCGGGTCCACCTTTGGTTTTATACTGACACATCTTTTGCAATGATAACCAGTGCATTCCCTTATTGTTCCACTAATACTCAACCAAAATTTAGCAATCACACTTGTGGGTCTTTTGTTACTATTTTTGGTAATTGACATAACATGATGTTGTAGCGTTGTTATAGATTCAGAACCTCTTTCCCACCCTTTGATAGGAATTTTAATGTACACCCAGTTAGACTAAAAATTATTCCATGAACAAAACTAAAAATTTGAGTCTTCTCCCCAGTTAGACATTCTGAAATTCCCCAATATGATCCACTCCGCCAATATTAGAAATTTCTAAAACATGTTTAAACTCTTCTCGAATAAAATCAATTCCTTTATGACCGAACTGAAGCGAGGATTTATAAAATTTGATTTGTTGTCCTCATACCGCCTCATTTTTTTTAAGGATTAGTAGGATAACCTGGCATTCATCCTTATTTCTTTGACAAAATAACAGATTGTCATTTGTGAAAAGAACATGCGAAATATAAAGGCTTGTCATTGTAATCTTCAAATCTGTTAATAATTTTCCTTCTCCACCTTCTGTATATTTGCTATTATGGTTATTGTACTAAGGTTCAGTGAATATGGAGATAAGAGGTCTCTTTGATGCAAACGTTTCTTTGGACAATGTGACTTCGAGGTTGGCTATTAATGATAAATTTATATTGAAAGGATATAATGCACCGCATCATCTATGTAATCTACAATTCGGAAACCCATTTCTGAATAAGGTGCTGAATAAAAAATCATTCTATCAAATCATATGTTTTATTTATATCTGTTTTTATGACTATATAATTAGAATCATTAATTTAACAATATTAGCTAGTGATTGGATTTATACTCTTTTAATTTATCATTCAATATTAACCATCATAAATTTTTACTATAAGTTTGGTAAACAATAATTACAAGGCTTGTCATTTCAACCATAAATATTAATTAGCTGGAGGAATAATTGAATAGTAGCTTATTATTGGACTTAAACTGTTTTTTCTAACAACAATATTAAAAATACCTCTAAAAAAGTATAGCTAACCAAATTGGTGAAAACGCCTTTATGTTAATTGCTAGTGGAACAAATGAGATCCTGAAGGTAATTTAAATATCTCTACATTGCTGGAACTCTTCCATGTGTGTTGTGAATGTTGGCCACTCCTCTGGTGAAGACACCATCTTCATCACATATGAGTAGTCAATTACGAAAAAGCACATCTAATTTGTTAAACGCATGCATGCGAGGAAATACTGCACCGATCAACAGATCTACAACTCTATCTCAGCGTCCTCTATCTCAGCGTCCTCTATCTTAGCGTGAAGCGACGAAAGATTGCACCGAATATATTGAGCTCAAATTAACAGATCTACTACTCCATTCTTATTACTAACCCACCCCTAACAATTTTTTTAAAATAACTTTTCCAGGCTCCATCGACATGAAACTACCAAGCATCATGTTGTAGTAGAACATGTTGAAGTGGTGTATACGTTAATTTCCTTTGCACTTCTAACCCATTCTCTCCCTTTCGTTTGCGCCAATAGGAGAATCTCCCTTGGGTTCGATATCTATTTTTAAAAACTTTGTCATTCGTATTTTTCCATAAATACCAAATGATCTAGGGAAAACACCATTTTGGTTGCCTTTAGGAATCTGCAAGAACATGTAACCTAGATTCACAAAAACCGATGTCACTGAAAAAAATTTTGGATGTGAAGGAATCTTAGATAATATCCAAGTTTGTATGGCTGGTAGATACTTAAAAATAACATATTTTATTTTCTTCTTCCACCCCGCATCTGCCATATTTTACATCACTATTTCATTTATTGTGACCTCAAGTTTTGTGTTACTGATACATATCCTGATAATACTTGCCAAATAAAGTGTTTCATTATTAGAGGACACTCAACCTTTCATGTGAAAACCTTAAGTGAGGTAAAATCTGTTCCAAACAAAATGTCATTATTTCCTCGATCTCGATAAGTTCGCTCTCTTATGTACCCCAATTTAAGAGTATATGTTCCATTTTTTTGTAAAATGTCAACCATATGTGTCCGGATTTCGGACACGATTCAATCCCAGAGACTGAATAAAGGTCATATTCTTAGGGACAATAGCTGCTTTGAACAATGACATATTTGATGTATTGGTTTGGGTGTTAATGAAATCTTGACAATAAAAAGATGGTAATTATTGAATTTTCAGGTTTATAATTTTGGGCAAGAGGCTGGGATCCAAAGATAATTTCATGTGTAAATGTTTGAACCTGGTCTAGATATTTTGATTAGTCTTTTTAATCTTAAGATCTAGCTGTTATGATACTTTACATCCATTGGAAGGAGAATATGATTTTATTGGATCCAATGGATCCAAATTCCGAAATTACCAAATTTTGAAAACCCATGAAAATAATAATTCTGATGAATCCATAAGGTGCTACAGTTGCTTTTCCAGTAAAACTGTATTAAAATCATCGATTGTCCTAAAACCGAGCCTGACATCCTCATTATGTTAACACAGCTTATTCCATGCTAATAGTGCAAAACTTTGTTATTATCATTCTTACTCTACCAAAATGGGCTATTGCACTTGTTGATGTTTTAGCAACTGCTTTTGGTAACCAAAAACAAGACATTGCATGAGTTGGTAGTTCTGTTAATACTAAGTTTATTAGCACCTCTTGTCCTCTTTTTGATAGAAATCTTAGAACTATTATTGAGTATTTCATGGATAAAACCATAAATTTGTGTTTTACCCCTCCTATACTTTCTGAAATTCTTAAATATGTTTTCATTTGCAATGGAACAGATCCCCAAAATTTGTTTAATCTCCTTTTTTACTACAGTATCCACTTTATGCCCAAATTGCAAAGATGATTTTGAGAAATTGACTTGTTGACAAGAAACCACCTCGAAATTTATCAGAATCCAAAGTATAGCTTGACATTCGTCCTTTTGTCCTTTTTTGCTTGACAAAAAAAAGATGTTGACCGTGAAAAAGAGACGAGTTATAGAAGGCCTAGACCTTGTGATTTTTTGACCAGTTATTTGTTGAACATGTTCAGCCTTACGTATATATGCTATCAATGCTTTCGTTCAAAGAATAAAAAGGTATGGAGATAAGAGATCTTGATGTCTAAGTCCCCTCTTTGGAACTATACATTCACGAGGTTGGCCGTTGATCAGTATTTTGTACTGAACCGATGTAATACACCTCATCATCCACCTAATCCATAGGAAAAAACCATTTTCAAAGAAGTTTTTGGATAAAAGATCACTGAACCCTATCATAAGCCTTCCATATATCCGTATGGATGGCCATATCTTTTACTTTTGCATGATTGGTTTGTACGTAAACCATAAAAATAGTTTTTGGACAATTAAGATATTATTCAAAATTAAACGACCTGATACCAAGGCTGATTGAGTCTATGATATTAAGTCAGGTAAAAATCATTTAGTCTTTGGCATAAAACCTTTTAAATGATCTTCGTGGAGTGTGAAGATCTCAAAAGCCATTGTCATCTGTGCCACAAGTTCTCACATGATGATGTTAATTGCGATGTAAAACGCAATCGGGTCCCGAGCGTAAATCAGCAGCAGAGAGAATCTGCTAATCCAGCGTCCTCAGGCATTAAATCGTACGTGTCTCCACCTGTGGGCCTGCTCCTCGCTCCTGTGAGCCCAGACACCACCAGAGTGTCTCTCGGCAATAAGGACAACGCTTTTACCCTCCAAATGCAGACCATATGAGGAGGAATCAGACAGGCTTAACATCATCTAATAACTACACTTAGCTGCAAGTTTCTTATTTCGACTCCTCCCACTCTCAGCACAACCAACCGCATATCCAGGCTCATGCCCCCAAAAAAGTTGCTTCTAATGCAGGCAATGATAAATTGCCTCACTCTTATTATAAGGATGCAGATCCTTCTCTGCACCGTCAACCCTCTTGCTTGCAGTCACAGCAGATATGGAGACCAAGACCAGTGTTCAAATCTCCTATCTCTGATGAGGACGACACTATTCCTCGGTCGCTAAGATCCCGTGTCAAGAGACAGAGAGCATTACCTCTCAAGATATGGGATGATGGAGCTGGCTTGGTGGGCTCTCACAAGAAGGAACCGTATCGTAAAGATACATCACATCGCCCTTTACCTCCCTCTCAGGAGACGCTGGCCCGAGGATATCTCGCACACCACCTTGGTTCCAGCAGTGGCGACTAAGAAGACGATTTTTCAAAAACTGTCTCCCCGGACTCCTTTAGACTGGTGAGCTGGAACTGTTGTGGTTTGGGGAATGGTGCAACAGTTCGTCGAATTAAGGAGTTAAAACATCGTTTTTCTACAAGTATCAAATTCCTCTCGGAGACGAAGAACCTTGAGGTTACAGTGGTAAAAGCGCTTTCTTCTTTGCATATGTCTTCTTACATTTGTGTACCTCCCCACTCTAGTTCGAACAATTTTATTGATGTATCGTTATCTTAGAGAGGTAAATATATATATCGAAAACAATTTTCTATGGTTTTCTAGATTTTTCAAACCAGAATGATATATGGTTAAGTATTACAGCCCTAGCCAATGATAGACTTTTCCCTTGGCTACTCACCGGGGATTTTAATGACATTTTATCTAATGACGAGAAACGAGGTCGGCCACACAGGCCGGAATCGACATTCGCTAAATTTTGGGCTATTGTTGCCTAAAATGACCTATGGGAGATCAAAAATTCCTTTTCTTGGAGAGGAAAGAGAGGTTATCACTTGATTCAATGTCGACTAGATCAAACACTTGTTAATAGTATGTGGGCTGATTATTTTAATCGTAATAGCTGCGGATATCTTAATCTTGAAAGCTCTGATGATAGACCTCTTGTCACTTGGATCGGTCTAGAGAAACGAAAGAATAAAATTTTCCTCTATGATCAGAGTCTTCAAGAGAACCTCGAGGCAAGAGCGATTATTCAATATATCTGGAAATTTTCCCCGTCCCTCTCCATTTATGATAAGATCCATCAATGCCGCATTGAACTTAGTCGTTTGGAAAAAGAAGAGTTCAGAAGGAAAAGAGAATTGATTGATCAGACTCGCCAAAATCAGGATCTGGCTTTATCAAATCCTATCATGGAAATCTCGTAATCACAAAAACTCCGGATATTTCTATGCCTTAAAAAATCCTGTAAACACATCAATCAAATTATAGTGATTGAAGATAATTCTGGAATCACTCACTTTGAGACTGACGGGATAGCGGACGTTATATCCAACTATTACCATTCCCTTTTCAAATATGTAAGTGTCAACGATACCCATATTGTGGAACAAACCATTTCGCCTAGTATTTCTCTTGCGAAGAATGAAAATCTCATATTCATCCCACAAAATGAGGAGATCCTTAGAGCATCTCCAACGGAGGATGCTAACAGGGTTTCTTACAATAAAATATAATAAAAATAAGAAACTAAGGTTAGAGTCGTTTCCTATTTAAGAGTTATAAGAACTTTGTTAGGAAACGGTATTCACACATGTCAATCAACCATTGGTCAACTTTTTGAAAAAATAATTATTTAATTATATTATATTAAAATATTATTTTATTTTTTTGTAAGAAACTTTTTGCAGTCTCCTACCGTTGGAGATGGTCTTAGAGCTATTAAAGATATTCATCAGGAAAAAGCCCAGGGCCCAAATGCCTTTCTGGCTAGTTTCTTCGTGTCTCATTGGGATACTCTTAATAAGAAAATAGTTGATAATATACAAAAATTCTTCTTGAATGATGAAATTCCTCCTCATATAAATCATAACTTTGTGAGACTCATCCCAAAGTTACCAAATCCCCAAGAAATAGCGGAATATAAACCCATTGTTTTATGCAATGTACTCTATAAATTTATTATTAAAATTATAGCAAATCGCTTAAAACCGCTTTTGGATAATCGCAATTCAGATACATAATCTGCCTTCGTGGCTGGACGTGCTATCTCAGAACTCTACGGTCAAAATACACTGCTACATGGCGGAAAAAATCGATATGCGTAAAGCCTATGATCGTCTGGAATGACCCTTCATACAAGTAGTTCTTGAGAGGTTTGGATTCCATCCTCAGTGAGTCAAGTGGATAATGACTTATATCTCGTCAATATCCTATTCCTATTTAGTGGATGATGAAGCATTTGGAGATGATAAACCGACCCGCGGAATATGACAAGGACATTCACTTTCACCATACATCTTTATTTTGTGTAGTGAAGTGCTCTGGGGTCATTTCCGCAATGCGGAAACGTCATGATGTTTGAAAGGGATTACAATAGCTCGTAGAGCTTTCCAAATTAACCATCTTCTCTTTGCCGATGATACTATGTTCTTCTATAAAGCAGATAGAAAATCAATGAAAGCACTCTTAGAAATACTCTCACGTTATGAGAATGTCTCTAGCCAAAAGATTAATGTGACCAAATCATCTATTGTCTTTTCTGCCAAAGCTCCTACAGACCTTCGGAAAAAATGTATGGACATATTAGGGATTGATTAGTAAGTTGGCCTACGCAAGTACCTTGGCCTCTGTGAGCATTTTGACAGATATAAAAATATATATTTTCATCCATCTTTAATAGAATTTGGACAAAAATTTTGAGTTGGTCTACCAGACTTCTTTCCTCAGCAGGAAAACTGGTAATACGCAAATCAGTGCTAGCGGATATCCCAAACTATGCTATGATGAGCTTTAAATTACCAGTATCTCTCTGCAAGAAAATTCAATCCTTATTACTTGTTTATGTGGGATTCTAATACGAATAAACAAAAAATATATTGGGTTCTATGGAAGAAATTATGTTGTCCCAAACCACTTGGAGGTCTTGGTTTTAAGGACATACAAGACTTCAATGATGCACTCCTCGCTAAAACGAGTTGACGTATCACTCAAAACCCAGATTCTCTCCTAGCATAGCTTCTATTGAGAAAATATTGTTCAAAGTTAAACTTCATGAAAGCCGAGATACCCAATAATTGCTCCCACGGCTGGAAGGAAGTTATGATTGAAATAAATGTTATTAAGCGGAGACTCTTTGGGACCATCAGAAACGGAAGGTCATCTAGAATCTGGAATGTGCCATGGATACGTTCTATCTCTTACCTTGCCCCCATTTTCCCGCCACCTCTATCATCGCAAGATCTCCTCGTCCTTGAAATTACTTTCGACGGATGGCAGTCAATGCAATGAATCGCGTGTAACCTCCATTTTCCTGTATTCCCGATCAACATCCTCAACATTCGTTTCAGCTAATGCAAAGGCAGGCGAAGATAGTTGGATGTGGTCAGGAAAAAAGGATGAGAACTACTCCACTAGGTCGTGTTACTATGCTATCATAGAAGATGAGGGGACATAGCTCCCCTCATCGAGCTCGGAGGAAAGATATTTGACATCTACATTGTACCCCTAAGATACGGATTTTCCTGTGGTGGATCTTCAGGGGAGCAGTCCTAGTGGGGGAGACCCTAGCTTCTCACGGCCTCCAGTAGAACTTTCCATGTCTCCATTGTGGACAAGATGAATCAATCTATCATACCCTCTTTGGATGCCGCTTTGCAAGACAAGTTTGAGAGTTAACCCAATGGAAAACATCCTTAACATATCATGGAGTGTCGCTTGAAGAAGCTTACTAGAGATCAGTCCACCTCCTTCTCTTCCAACAAAGACACACCTCTCAAGTGGATACTCAATGTAGAGCGATTCGAGATGCTAGAGAATGGCAACACACCCAACCTCTCAAGACGATGGTTCCCTCCAATCTACGGAATCTTCACCCCCTCGCAGACAAGTCCTCGGTCCTAGTTACCTCTGCCTTTGCAGATGTGGCTTGGGACTCCTCCCATCTTGTTTTGAGCCTGGGCTTTTGCTTCATTGACCCTCATATGGAACAGATCCAAACCTATTCCATTATCGATGAACATGTTTTCTCCCCTCTAATTGGGAAAGGTTTGGCTAGTTTAACAACCTTGCAGAAAGGCCATTGATTTGGACATTTCTCGGCTACGCATTTTCTTCGACTCCAAAAAGTGTATGATTCTATCAAGTCTTATTTGAGTCAGCGGGAGCTCCGTAGAATTATTTGTGATATGCATGCTCTCATCCCTTGTTTCTCTTCCCTATCTTTGCATTTTGTACCTTGATCTTGTACTTCCCATGTTGATTTTGTAGCTAAACAAGTGATTAGAGACTTTGTTCTCCATAGAGACTTTAGTGGTGGTTAATTTAATGTAAGTAGTTTCTGTGATAAAAAGACAAAAATTCTATAATGATTATTCAATTTATCCTCTAAGAAACTATACCCGTAAGACTTCCCGCCTATCTGAAAGTATTCATAAGTATTGCTTATCCACCTCCTGCCTAAACATAAAATTACAATCCCGTAAAATCAGAAATCTTTCGATTATGAACACTAATAGTTCTACCAATACCCATTCAACAATACCCTCACAACTAAAATAATTTGCATTTCTTTTTTGATTATATAATACTGAGAACCTCGTGAATGTCCTTTTACTGATCAAAATCAAATATAAAACGAATCATCCCAAAATCTGTACATGCAATGCAATCCTCTAGTTTCCAGATCTGTGGAAGAATGTAGAATTATGCCTTCATTTACTGAAACCTTGGTTTTATACATCGTCCAGTTAAGCTCTTCGAGTAACCTTTAATCAGTTCGTTGTTATCAAAATTAGGCACTGAAAAATTCATTCTCGGGGGATTAACCACCATTGCATTCAGCTTATTTTTCTTAGAGATGAGATTGCTCTGAGACATCGAGACTTTCCACTCACCACACTCCTTGGAAATCAGACGAGGCTCGAGATAATAAAGAGTTTTTGGAAGTTGATGTAGAAAGAATCGATTGTTGTCGTCTTTAAATAATGGAGAGATATAAAATACTCTACTATCCCAACTCAGGACCAATAATTTTCGTTGATCCTATTTCCATATCTTAAACCTTGACAGATTTCATACTGAATCAAATCTCTCGCCTTTACCCAGTTTGTCACCTTCCACACCCAGGATTTGATTTTCTGTGATATTGCCATTGAATTACAGATTTGCAAATCGTCCTCTGATTGGAGCAGACGAGAAAATCCCCAAGATATTTGCGTAGTATTCTTCAAGCCAAAATGAGAACGTATAACTCTATCGAAGTTGATCATAAACAACCTCGAAAAAAATAATAATATATTAACCAAATTGTGAAAAACCAAATTATTAAAATGAAAGCTTGGGAACATCGATGTGGTCTTTTCTAAAGATTTGTCTGGCATAACTTGGAAGAGAGAGATGGTCAAGGTAAAGCAGGATATATCTCAAAGAAGTTGGTATTTAGAGAAGCATTAAGTGTGAATGATTAAAAGGCTCTGCGGCTATTGGGTAATGAATGCAATACTCATGTGACATATTAAGGAAAGACGGGTTACTTAACTCCCAATAAAATGGATTTATACATTTGAGTTCAAAAATATGAATCAATTAGATTGAATAATCATGAAGGATCAATTAAAATCATTCAAAATGTCAGATTTGTACCGTATCTAGGAAGAATCTTATCTCGTACACTTGACAAACTTGAAAATAAGTATAAAATCATAGATGGTGAAATCAGCTTCAACAAGAACAATAATTAAGACTGCCCTTCATGAACACTTGTCAAATGGTGTCTACATCTTGAATGGTGAGACTGTGGCCTATGAAAATTGGCAGGGTAAGAAAGCTTTGTGGCATATTAAACCTTATGGTCTTAGGTGGGAAAGGGTTATTAGACAAAAATATAGCATAGATCTTGATTGATATGAGCATTATGTGATGGATAAATTGAAGAAAACCAGTTTTAATGTTTAAAAACACATCTCTAAAGATTTTCTCAGTTTTGTTCATGATGACTTGAGGGAGGTTTAACTAACTATCAGTGCAAGGGATCTAGATCTACCTCGAAAGGAGATTTTCAACATGCAAGATTCACAGAATACATTGCGATAGCTTTAGCATTTTGGTCAACTTAGAGATGAGTGTTGAAGAAACAAAATGTTGTAAAGATAGAAAACTGCCCGAAATGGAGTAATGCAAGGCATGACGAGATGAATTCTCTGATTTATAACAAGACTTGGTTACTAGTGTTGGACCAAAATAGCTCCTACAACTAGTGGATAAGGTACTAGCTCATACAGTAATTGGGTTCAAATCATTGTTGAAGTTGATTCCTAGTATTCCTAGAGTTGACGAGAGAGACTCAAAGCTCCTCGATCAGTAGCAAAAGGGTTTGCTCAAAGACAAAAGATTCATTAAACTTCCGTCGTCGTGTCTTTTTCTTCGAAACAATAGATCCGTGCCTAAATCATCATGAACTGCAAATATATTCAAATAAACTACCTAAACTTTATAAAATGTGCCTAAATCTATGTTGATCATAACAGAAGTTAGTCAACCATTTATTGGACTCACTGGATATCCGACATGACTACGATGTACCATTATTATCCAAAACGACGTTGTTTTTTGTTCACAATTTTTTTTTACAAATTTCAGCGCTCGAGGGGATTGAACTCTCACAAGGATAATCTATTAACGGAATAATTTAACAATTTGACAAAGCAAATTTTGAATTAATAGTATAAACTTAACATATATATAGTAGTACGTTCACAAAGGAAATACACGCTACAATAAATTTAGTTTGAAATAGGCCTTTTCCGAAATTTAGTGTTTTAATTGATAAAACTAAACACTGTTGTTTTGTCTTAAATTGAAGAAATGTATTACCATAGTGTTGGAAGATTATACCAAAACCAATCAAGATTCAGTTATAACAAGATCGTAGATACATTCAAATGAGAGTAAAGTTATGTGGACTTATACCGTTAAGGGTGACGGTCATAATACGTAACTAGGACATTGCATTTTTTTAGGACATTGTATTATCCCAAGTTTATGAAATATAGTGATGCATTTGTAAAAAAATTAAAAGAATTGATTTGGTAATACATTTTTCAGTTTAAGATAGAACGATGCTCTTTCGTAGTCTTTGTCAATTAAAACATCAAATTCTGGAGGAAGAGCCTATTTCAAAATGAAATTTCGGCGTCGTACCTTTTTCTTCACAACTGGATGATAATGCCACGTTGTTGATATGTCGGATGTTGAGTAGCTAAGTAAGCGGTTGAATAGCTTCTGATACGATCAACATAGATTTTGGCAAGTTTTCCAAAATTCATATAGTTTATTTGAATTTATTTGTAGTTCATGATAAAACAGAAAGAATCTATTATTTGTGAGAAAAAAAAGAACAACACAAAATGTGCAGTTTGAAATTAGCATCTGGACATATTTGCCTTAGTACACTAAAATAAAATATCGATTTTTCCAATATAAAATGAGTCGAATGGAATCTCCAATTAGTTTCAAAAGAAGGATCAAATGGAGATATCATTTTTTGGGGTCAATTTACCCTAATAACTTTCAATTCTGTTGTATTCCCCATTACACCATATAATTATAGAAGTGGTCACCATTATACCATATAATTCTTACAATTAAGACACCACTTAAAACATTAAATTAGCAACCAAAAAATATGACCCATTGGACAGTCATATAGACATAACCTGCTTCTAATAGCTTCAAATTCTATTCTGCTAAAAACTCGTAAACCTTTTCGCGCTGAGGATGTAACATGAACACATGAACCTAATCATTCAATTCCAGTAGACTAATACTCAGAGAGTCAGAGGTTTCACCAATCCATGACTCTTCATTACCATCCTCACCTTCTCAACGTCTTTCCAATGCCCTGCATCAGCATAGATATGAGAAGACAACATGTAATAACCACAATTGGAAGGACCCAAACTAAACAAACGGGCCACAGATATCTCCACGAGCTCCACATTCTTGTGAATTCTATAAGCTGCAAGGAGTGAGCTCCAGATGATAGAGTTAGGCTTCCTTTTCATTGTTTGTATCAACTCATAAGCTTTCTGAAGATACCATGCACGACTTAAAGTATCAACCATATAATTGTAGAGTTCTAACCCCGGTTTCACGCCAAATCTTCCCTTCATTGTATTAAACCAACGCCAGCCTTTGACATGAAGACCTGCGTGGCTGCAAGCAGCTAATACCGATACAAAAGTAATGTAATTTGGTCTACCTCCTAAATTGATCATACCAGGGAATAACTCTAACAATTTGTGGACTTTCTCTTCTTTTCTTTTCTTCCTCTATCTTCTCCTCTGCTCATCCTCACGCTCACTCTCCTTGTAGCAGTTCTCCTGAATAGCTTTCTGCATCAAGTATCTCGCTGTCTCTTTGCCACTCTTCTTTCTTCATCTAGCTTCACTAAACGTGCTAAATCCTTCTCCAGAATACATAACCTCATTTTTTCAGCAGCATTAAGCTTTGATACTAATCTCTGACTAAGCTTCTCTATAGTTGCCGATCTCGGGCTTCTCATATTAGGTCGTGCCTTGCGCGATAGTGATACATAGTGTTCTGAAGACGGAGATCAGTATCTCTGAGTTTGGAATCGATCTCTTCAGCGGAGACGGGGCTTTTGGGTTCGAGAAAACAATGGTGGAGCCTCCAGTGAAGATTCTTTGGCGATGATGCCGTCACGGTATCATCCTTGTTTGCCGGGACGTTGGAAGGAACACGCTTTTTGTTCCCAATATTCTTCAAGGTAGTGTCAACTTGTTTTAAGAACTTCAGAACTCGTTTCCAGATTGTCTCATGGAAGTAGCTCATCCCTGCTCTCATTTGATCTTATGGTATAGGAGGATTTCTTCGAGTTTCATCCATACGAAAAACATCTTGAATCTCTCGTTTCAGAAATTCATCGGCAAAGTCTCCTTTCTTAAGCTTCTTATTCCTATGTCTGTACGCAATCTAAACTTCCTCAGCCAGATTACTCAAGCTAAGAATGTTGGAGAATGATTTCGTGACTGCGATTGAATCCCCTGGATCCAAACTCATCAGCATATTTTCAAGCTCCTCTAGCTTTTTCGTGTTTCGGTTTTCGTCGTAAACAGCGACAACCTTGTATCATTCTTGAAAGCCTTCAACACGTCACTGTCCTCATGAAGAACATGTCATAAGAGTCGTAGAGCTTCCTGTTTCCATAAAAGGTTTTGTAATCCATCTTCAGCTTAGAAAGCTTGCATCTCAAAAACTAAAGCTCTCAGAATCTCTTAACCTTAATCACACATTGATAAATAGTTCTATCAAACTCTCTTGCATCTCACAAGTTCTCTAAAAAACTCATACTATAAACCTTCACCTAAAGCTCCTATTTATACATGTTTAAGCTCATTAAAATATCTCCTTAAATCTAGGAAATAAACGTGTTTTGTAACTAAGAGATAACTACAATATATTTGTTAGATAACTCATAATCTATTTATTCTCTTCTTCAAGCTTAGATACTCAAATCAATGATTCCTGGAGGTCATATAATCTCCATTAACCTTCCCAATGGAATCCATTCGCAAAACCAGAAAAATATAGTATTACCATTATTCCCATCCACTTTGTGGAATTTGTGTTATTCGTCTTCTAACACTTTTTAAAAGAATACTTTATTTGCACATTCAGGGACTTGTACTATGGTTTAGGGTGATCACAGGCTGTGAAGACGTGATAACACACAATAAATTGGCGTCTTGGATAATTTAAATATGGTATATTCAAACATTTCTAAAACAAAACAGGTAAATGTTAAGGATCTCACACCAACATCTACTAATCCAATTCCCAACTCGAGATGACTCGGAAGAACATCAAATCAAACTTCCACAAGAACACCAAAGATAAAAGAAAGTAAAAAACAGAATACAACAAAGTATTGTTTACCTGGAGTTCACCGCACACCCAAATCGAAAGCTGTTATATATCTCCGGAGCTTAGCTTCCGCTAAGCTTCCTCTATACTTACTCTAACCCGAGCACTCGGTTACAAACTCTTTGACTCAGTAACATAACTCGTGTATCGATCACAAATCTTGATCTTTAACTCTGTAACAACCTCTGAAAAAATCATCATTTTAAAACATAAGGATGTTACACAAACCACACTGTTCTAAATAAACTTGGTTTAATCTAATTAACACTACACAAATGCTAACCTTAGTTGAACCAGACTCGGTTTCTTCGTAACCAAAATATTCGTTGAACATATTTGAAGATTGCAGACACTTCACTTCAAATCTCTACCTTGTCTAAACCTTCAAATCTTCTGTTGTACCTCAAATACTTGAACTATCTTCAATACACGATCACCGGAGTAAACACACTCGCTTTTTACTTATGAACCTCTAAATCATCCTGAGACCCTTCTCAGCTTTGAGATTCAATCCTCCTAAGTAAATCCACTTAGCTGTTATAATTTATAGTTGAAGCAAGATTAGTGTTTCTTCACTCGGAGAAACTGTAGAGCCTCATTAAACTTTCATACTGGTAGCACTTTAGATAGAATATCTGCAGGATTGTATTATGTTGCGATTTTCACAACTTGCACAAAGTTCAAACGAATTAACTCTCTTATAAAATGTTACTTTAACGCCATGTGTTTGGTTCGTGCGTGGAAGACAGCGTTTTTGGCTAGTGTTATAGCACTTTGAAAGTGTCACAATGGATCTTTACAGCTTCCTGCTTGAAACCAATTTCGTTCATAATGCCTTTGAGCCATACTACTTATTTAGCGGCTTTTGTTGATGCGATATATTCCGCTTCTATAGTTGACAGTGCTACCACTTTCTGCAAGTTATACTTCCAGCTTATAACATTGCCTCCAGCCGTGAACACGAGACCAGATATAGACCTTCACTCGTCAAGGTCTGCTGCATAATCTGAGTCACAAAATCCTTCAATAAAAAAATCACCTTGATTAGTATGACAAAGTTTAGTGTCTATTGATTCTCGAATATATCTCATAATCTATTTCACTGCCAATCAATGATCCTTAAGTGGTTTGCTCATAAACTGGCATACCATCCCTACTGCATAAACTTAATCTGGACGAGTTCCAACCATAGCATACATAAGACTCTCGACTGCACCCAGGTAGGGGATGATCTTTATTTATCACTCTGCTCTGCTATCTCCTTTTTTGTACCCGATCTTAGATGGAAATTTTCTCCCAATGGTTTGAGAACACCTTTAGCTGTATCTAAACCAAAATTACCTAGCACCTTTTGAACATATCCAGTTTTTGATATCGTAAGTGTTCTACTAATCCTATGTCGGGTGATCTCCATTCCTAGGATCTTTTTAGCTGCTCCTAAGTTTTTCATCTCAAATTCAGAGCTTAGTAACTTCTTCAATTCACAAATATATCTCTTACCGACATATGCAATCAGAATGGAGATCGTATGCAGTAGCGGGAGATAAACAAAGATACCATCTTTCATATGCTTATAGATACACATGTCATACTCACTTCTAGAATAACCTTTTTCTGTCATGAAGTCATCAAACCTTGCATTCCATTGTCATGGTGATTTTTTAAGTCCAGAGAGAGAAAGTTTTAACAAACAAACCTTCTCTGGATGTTTCTTATCCATAAACCCCTCTGGTTGTTCCATATAAAGTGTCTCATCTAGATGTTTGTAGAGAAATACTGTCTTGACGTCCATCTGCTCCAGCTCCAGATCGTGGTGAGTGACTACATATAACAAGAACCTTATGGACACATGTTTAGCAACAGGGGAGAAGATTTCATGATAGTCTATACCTTCCTTCTAGAGTAACCTTTGGCTACTAATCTAGCCTTGAATATTGGTGCTTCCACACCACTTATTCCCCCTTTCCTCTTGAATATCCATCTGCAACCAATTGCTTTTTGAGATTATACAGGATCTACCAGCACCTAAGTGCAGTTCTTTCTCAAATATGTCATTTCCTCATTGGAAGCACCTAACCACAAATTTTTGTCTCTGTCTTCCAATGCCTCTTTAAATTTTTGAGGTCTTGGTATTCCTCCGTCTTCTCGCATGTGGTATGCATATCCTGCAATGTCTTCATCCTCTGGATTAGTGTTGTAGTCATCTAGCCTCAGTGGAGCCCTTAATTTTTGCTTTACTCTATCTCGCGCTAGCTGGTATTCACTCAGATCCTCTGCAATTTCTTCTTCTATTTTTTTCTTATCTTGATCAGACTCATTGGCGTCATCTTCTTCCGGAACAGCTCCACCTTGAGATGACTTGCCTTTAGCTTGATATTTACCTTCAATGTCATAGCTCAAAGAATGATTAGTAGTATCAGACATTTTAGACTTTTCACTACCTGCCTTTGTTTCGTTTATAATACTTTTGTAGAGCACTTCTTCTAAATCAAACATTTCTGCTGATGATGAACTTTTCTTCTTCTAGAAGCCAAATCCTGTAGACCTTTACTCCTTGAGGATAGCCTGTAAACACTGATTTCTTGGCTCTTGGATTTAGCTTGCCTTCATCCGAGTGAACGTATGTTAGGCACCCAAATCTCCTAAGGTTTTCTAGTTAGGAACTATAAAGGTCCATCTCTCCTCAGGTATTTCGAATTCAATTGCAGAAGAGGGAGAACGATTGATCAAGTACACTGCAGAGGAAGCTGCTGCAACCCAGAAGTCTTTGCTAAGACCGCTTTCACTGAGCATACTCCGGACCTTATTCATAATTGTTTGGTTAAGTCGTTTTGAAACTCCACTTTGATGTGGTGTGTTTGTACACGTTTTGTGTCTGATAATACCTTCATCTCTGAAGAACTGGTCAAACCTGATATTACATAATTCTAACCCATTGTCGGTCCTAATGTTCGGGACCTTCCTGTCAGACTGCTTTTCAACCATCCTCTTCCATTCGAAAAACTTACCAAACGCTTCATCTTTAGTTTTCATAAAGAAATCCATTATTTTAGAGACCAGTCATCAATGAAGGAGATAAAATATTGACTTCCTCCTGGGCTTAAGTGAACGTTTGAAAAGCCCCACAAGTCAGAATGGACATAATCAAGCTTTTCCTTATTGACATGCTTAGCTTCACCAAAGTTTAGTCTCTGTTTTTTACCCATTACACAGTCTTCACATAATATTAGTTTTCCCAACTTGTTCTTATCTATGCAGCCTTTCTTAGCTAAGTATCTTAAAAGCTCTTGTAACTATATGACCCATTATGCTGTGCCAGAGTTTAGTATATTCATTCCCTGATATTGCTTTGTTGTCTAGAGACGATGTGTTGCAGGTTTCAGTCATTCTTGTGTGTCCTTGCAAGAAGTAGAGAGTATCATGATCCTTTCGCTTTTCTTTCATTATCACGGAGCAGCCTTTCACAATTTTGAGAACTCCGTTGGATCCTTTAAACTCACACCCTTTGGCTTTAAGTGTTCCTAATGAAATTAAATTCATTCCTATTGCAGGTATGTATCTGACATCACTTAATACAAATGTGGTGCCATCCGAGTTCTGTAACCTCACAGCCATACCTTTTACATCCACACTTGAGTTGTTGGCAACTCTTACTTTTCCATACTCCACCTCCATAAAATCAAGAATGATGTCCTTCCTTGGAGCCATATGAAATGAGCACCTGAATCCATAATCCATTCCTCCTTATCAGCCATTTCTTGAGTGAGATTTGCTTCGCAGGCTAGTAGTTTTGTAAGGTCTTGTGCGTCTTCCCTGACTATAAACACCTCAGCTTTATCATGTAAATAGCATTGCTTCTTAAAATGACCTTTTTTACCACATATTCATACTTTCTTTCTTTCTATAGATTTAGATCTTGACCTGCTGTTGTTCCTGTTCTTGTTCCCACTAAAACTTATGTATTCTGGTATACCTCTTACAAAGTGACCTTCTGAACTAACCTTGTACCTAGACTATTCTTTGTTTCTTTTTCTTTAGACCTAGCATCACTAGTAATTTCTTCCAGCTTAAGCACATTTCTGTTATACTTCAAGGTTTCCTTAAGATATCGCGTCTTTGTGGTAAAGCATTCAGCACTAGAACTGCTTGGACTTTTTCTGGTACTTGTATGCTTGGATACTTAATTCTATAACTATCTTGAGAAAATCATCTATATTTTCGTTGATCATGCGGTGCTCTTTCATTTTGAAACGTAGAGCTCAAGTTGAGCATGAACCCAATTTGGCAATGTTTTAGGCATGTACAATGATTCAAGTAATGCCCAGGTATCTGCTGTAATTTCACATTTTTTGATCTTGCGGACAACATGATCACCAACGCTGAGGAAGATTGTATTCTTGGCTTTAACACATCTCTCAAGCCTTGCTTCCTCCTCTGCAATTCTCTTCTTGATTCGATCTGAATCCTTTGCTTCTTCTTCATTGCTTGTATCAGACGGTAAAACCTTTGGAACAAGAATGTCCTTAAGGCCTGATATGCTAAGTACATCTTCCTGTTCCACATCAAAAAATTCGCATCGCCGTCGAACTTTTGGATATCCACCTATGCGCTAGTCATCCTCTGAATTAATTCCTCGATCAGGTTCTCTTCGATTCTCCTCTTGCCGTCAACCGAATTCTGATACCAATTTGTTAAGGATCTCACACCAAGTTCTACTTATCCAATTCCCAACTCGAGATGAATCAAAAGAATATAGAATCAAAAAAATATAGAATCAAACTTCCACAAGAACACCAAATATAGAAGAAAGTAGAAAACAGAGTATACCAAAGAATTGTTTACGCGGAGTTAACCACACTCCCAAATCAAAAGCCGCTATATCTCTTCGGGGCTTAGCTTCCATTATACTTGCTCTAACCTGAGTACTCTTGAAAGATTATGAGATTATGAGGTTTGTAGAATGAGAGAATGAGAGATTAGAGTGATATTGAGAGAAGAATGATTTTATTAAGAGAATGAGAATAATGATTTCTAAGTAACAAATGAGAAAGGTGAGAGATTTTTATACTAATCTAGTCTAGGCTTGTTTGGATACAAGGATGCCTTATACATGAATGGCTACAAGGATAACATAACACTAAAACACAAACAAGCCTTAGACACTCCCCTTTGACTAAGTAACTCACACCATTTATAGAAAGCTTCAAGGGCTTTCTAATTTCATCATTTCTTCGTTATTCCAACACTCCCCCTCAAGCTTAAGACATGGAGAATGTCTAAGCTTGCAACAATGAAGCATTACCTCATTAAAAACCTAAAGAAGGAAAACCTAATTGGGACAAAACTTTTTCTAGGAAAAAAGAGTATAACACTCCATGTTGGGATCATTAGTGTGGAATGGTCATAAGGCCAAACCTTGCATAGATGGAGGCGCCATTCTTCAGAGTTTTTGCCTTGGTGAACACATCAGCTAGTTGATCTTCACTCTTTTTATAACAAGGCAAGATGATTCCTTTCCTAATGGCTTCCTTTACTTTGTGGCAGTCTTCTTCTATATGCTTGGTCCTTTCATGGAACACAGAGTTGGAGGCTATGTGTATATCAGCCTGATTGTCACAATGGATGGTGATAGGTTCTTCATACTTCACGGCAAGATCCTCCAAAATTTGCCTCAGCCAAATGCATTCAGTTGTGAGCTTCCTCATTGCTCTATATTCTGATTCTGCACTAGAGCATGATACGACATTTTGCTTCTTTGTTTTCCAAATCACAAGGTTCCCTCTTATGAAGGTACAATAGCATGTGGTACTTCTCCTATCCTCCCTATCTCCTGCCCAATCAGCATCACAATAACCAAGCACAATTGTATTTTTATTGCAACCCATCCATATACCTTGTTCATGAGTGCCTTTTAGGTATCTTAGAATCCGCTTAGCCATCTCCCAATGTCTCATCTTGGGACCTTGCATGTGTTGAGATACCTGATTCACAGCAAAACATAAATCTGGTCTTGTGATGGTTAGATAAATAAGCTTACCAACCACTTTCCTATAGAGCTTAGGATCATGAAAATCAATTTCCTCCTCTAGCTCTCCCTTAGATCCGATTTTATAATCTTCCTCTAAGGGTGTTTTAGCTGGTTTAGCTGCCATCATACCTTTAGAGGTTATTAAATCTACAACATATTTCCTTTGAGATAAAAAGAGACATTCCTTGAATTTACACACTTCAATTACTAAAAAGTATTTAAGTTCTCCTAAATCCTTAAAATATCAAAGACACTCTTCAAGTAATCTTTAGTAGATGCAATACCAACACTACCACTACCATATCTGATTATATCATCTACATAAATAAGAATTACCACAATACCTTTCAAAGCTTTTTAGTGTAAAAAAGGTATGTTCAACTTCAGATATTTTGAAGCCTTTATCCGTCAATTTTACACTTAGCATGTGGTACCAAACTCTTGGAGATTGTTTAAGGCCATATATGGCCTTCTTCAGCCTAAGAATGTTGCCGCTTCCTACCTCCTCCTCTAGGCCTGGTGGATGTGACATGTATACCTCTTCTTCTAGTTCACCTTGCAAGAATGCATTCTTAACATCCATTTGCCATAACTCCCACTCAAGATTAGTAGCAAAAGAAAGAACAACATTAACATAATGAAGCTTAGTTACAGGTGCAAATGTATCCCTATAATCCTGACCATATGTCTAAGTAAAACCTCTAGCCACCAACCTAGCTTTATATCTATCAATCTCACCATTGCTTTTGTATTTAATGGTAAAAATCCACTTTAAACTTACAGCCCTTTTTCCTTTAGGTAAAGTAGCCGAAGCATAGGTTTCATTTCTATCCATGGCTTTTTTCTCAGCTAGGATAGCTTCTCTCCATTCCTTCTGAAAGATTATGAGATTAAGAGATTTGTAGAATGAGAGAATGAGAGATTAGAGAGAATTAGAGACTTAGAGAAAAGAATGATTTATTAGAAAATGAGAATTATGAATTCTTACTTACAAAATGTGAAGGGAGTAAGGTATTTATACTAACCTAGTCTAGGCTTGTTTGGATACAAGGATAGCCTTATACATAAATGGCTTACAAGGATAACATAATTCTATAATACAAACAAGCCTTAGACTCTCCCATTTATTTACAAATAATCGCCATTTAACTAGGAGTAAAGGCTTTCATAAATTCATCACTTCTTCTTCATTCCAACACTCCCCCTCAAGCTTAAGACATAAGAAGTTTTAAGCTTGCAACCATGAAGTATTACCTCATTAAAAACCTAAAGAAGGAAAACCCAATTGGGACAAAACCTTTTCTAGGGAAAAAGAGTATAACACTCCATGTTGGGATCATTGGTGTGGAATGGTCATGAGGCCAAGTCTAGGGTAGATAGAGGCGCCAGTTTTAAGAGATGTTGCCTTGGTAAATACATCAGCTAGTTGGTCCTCACTCCTTGTATAGCAAGGTAAAATAATACCTTTCCCAATAGCTTCTCTTACTTTGTGGCAGTCCACTTCTATATGCTTGGTCCTTTCATGAAACACTGAATTGGAGGCTATGTGAATGGCGGCTTGATTGTCACAATGAATGGTGATAGGCTCCTCACACTCCACGGCTAAGTCACTCAAAATTTGTTTCAGCCAGATGCATTCAGTAGTGAGCTTCCTCATTGCTCTATATTCTGATTCTGCACTAGAGCATGAAACCACCTTTTGTTTCTTGGTTTTCCAAGTCACAAGGTTTCCTCCTATGAAAGTACAATAGCCTGTGGTACTTCTCCTATCTTCCCTATCTCCTGCCCAATCTGCATCACAATAACCAACCACATTTGTGTTTTTATTATTACCCATCCAAATACCTTGTTCATGTGTGCCTTTGAGATATCTTAGAATCCGCATGGCCATGTCCCAATGCCTCATCTTTGGCCCTTGCATGTGTTGAGATACCTGATTCACAGCAAAACATAAATCTGGTCTTGTGATGGTTAAATAAATAAGCTTACCAACCACTTTCCTATAGAGCTTAGGATCATGAAAATCAATTTCCTTCTCTAACTCCCCCTTAGTTGCGATTTTATAATCTTCTTCTAAGGGTGTTTTGGCTGGCTTAGCTTCCATCATACCTGTGGATGTTAGTAGATCTACAACATATTTTCTTTGAGAAAGAAAGAGACCTTCCTTAAACCTACATACTTCAATTCCTAAGAAGTATTTAAGTTCTCCTAAATCCTTTATGTCAAAGACACTTTTTAAGTAATTTTTAGTAGATGCAATACCAATACTATCACTACCAGTTATGATTATATCATCAACATAGATAAGAATTACTATGATACCTTCCTTACTCTTTAATGTAAAAAGGGTATGTTCCACTTCAGACCTTTTGAAGCCTTTATCCATTAAAGTAACACTTAATTTGTGGTACCATGCTCTTGGAGATTGCTTAAGGCCATAAATAGCCTTCCTTAGCCTTAGGATATTGCCGCTTCCTATCTCATCTTCTAGGCCAGGTGGAGGTGACATGTAAACCTCTTCTTCTAGTTCACCTTGCAAGAAAGCATTCTTGACATCCATTTGCCACAATTCCCACTCAAGATTAGTAGCAACAGTAAGCACAACATTGACAGAATGTAGCTTAGCAACAGGAGCAAATGTATCCCTATAATCCTCACCATAAGTCTGAGTAAAACCCCTAGCTACCAACCTAGCTTTATATCTATCAATTTCACCATTGCTTTTGTATTTAATGGTAAAAATCCACTTAGAACTTACAGCCTTCTTCCCTTTTGGTAGAGTGGCTGAAGCATATGTACCATTCCTCTCCATGGCTTGTTTCTCAGCTAAGATAGCTTCCCTCCATTCCTTTATAGACATAGCTTCTTCATATGTCTTTGGGATCTGCTCATTGTCAAGACTAGAAATAAAAGCAACATGAGTAGAAGGTAAGTGTGCAATATTACAAACTCCCTGGTCATGATGAACTACAGCATTTCCATTGTAGAAGACTGGTGGATTTCTTTGTCTTGTGCTCCTCCTTAAAACAGTAGGTTGAGCCTCCTCTTCTTCTTCACTCAAAACTTCAATGAGAGTAGGTGTTGTTCTTTTGGAAGCTGAAGCTAGAATGGAATCATCTCCTGCTGAGTCTTGTTGGACATGAGTAGATGCTTCTCCCCCCCTATGTTCAAGAGGAGGAAGCCCAGGAGAATCAAGGGATGTTGGGCGAGACAGAGGCCAAGAAACCGCGGCTGGTCTGGTTGAATCCGCCGAACCGGAAGGGCCAGGATCTGAGCAGGCCTGTGGATTGGCCGGGTCTGACGAGCCACGGCTTTGGGCTGCTGGAGCAGGTGGCTGGAGTGATGAAGCTGTGTGCTGGCCACCCCCTATTCCAATACTTTCCAAGAGCTGCCTCAAGTATTCAGCTTGATCTGTTCTTGTTGATGAGATGTTTTTAAAATCCTCCCAAGTTCCTTCTCCAAAAAAACCTTTTTCTTCTTGGAACTTTACATCTCTAGACACCAAGACTCTTCTAGTCTCTGGGTCATAACATTTGTACCCTTTTTGAGTAGATGAATATCCAATGAACATAGCTTTGGTACTCTTTGGTTCCAGCTTGTTCCTTTGCTCCCTTGGAACCAATACAAAACAAACACAACCAAAAACTCTTAAGTGATCAATAGTAGGTCTAGTTTTGTTTAGTACCTCAAATGGAGACAGGTCATCTAGGACTTTTGTTGGAGTCCTATTAATCAAGTAGCATGCAGCTACAAGGGCATCTCCCCAAAATCGTTTGGGTACTTTCATGTGGAACATCATTGTTCTCACAACTTCCATTAGATGTCTATTCTTCCTTTCAGCTACTCCATTTTGTTGTGGAGTGTAAGGACAGCTTGTCTGATGTTCAATGCCATGTTTAGCTAGATGTTCTTGAAGTTTTGTACTAGTGTATTCTCCTCCATTATCTGTTCTAAAGCATTTAATTCTTGCATTGTATTGGTTAGTAACATATGCTTGAAAGTTTAAAAATGCATCATAAACCCTATCTTTAGAACTAAGTAATGTAACCCATGTATATTTGGACTTTTCATCAATAAATGTCACAAAATATTTATGGTTTTCTCTAGATGGAAATGGAGATGTCCAGACATCAGAATGCACCAATTCAAAACAATTTTCATATTTATGCATAGATTTTTCAAAAACTGTTTTACAATGTTTCCCAAGGATGCAAGCATCACACAACTCTTTAGGCAATTTTAAACCAGGTACAATTAACTCAAGTGCTCTTGGATGAGGATGTCCTAGTCTAGCATGCCACAAATCAGAATCAGAACTAAATGCATTGGCTTGAAAAACCGATTCTAATTTGCCAATACTAGCCATATTATCAAGTACATACAAGTCATCCTTTGTTGTTCCTTGTCCAAAACATCTTCTAGTTTCAATATCCTGAAAATAGAAATCATTAGGACCAAATATTGCATGACAATTCAAATCAGTAGTAGCTCTTTTGACTGAAAGCAAATTAGAGGTAAAAGAAGGCATATAAAATGCTTTAGATTCTTTATCAAACAACTTCAATTTTCCTATGCCTTTGATTGGTACTTTAACTCCATTAGCAATAAGCACATTACCTAAGGCAGGTTCTACATTCTCTAGCAATTCTAAATCACTAATCATGTGATGAGAAGCACCAGAATCAACCACCAAAGATTTAGGAGCATTAGAAGTAAAACAAGTTTGAAAAGAAGCATGAAAAGTTTTACCCATCACATTGCTCTCTTTGATTGCCTTAATGAGAGCTTCCAAGTCTGATTTTGTCACAAAATCTGATGCTTGTGACATGATATTAGTGGAGGCTGAATGAGAGGAAGAACCGCTACAGACACCCGCCTTGGATGACACCAGGCCGTGAGGGTGGCTAGCCGGGGATATGGCCGGTTGCTGTGGAGGGCGTGATGCCCAGGATGGCTTCAGGTGAGGGTGAAGTACCCAGCAACCCTTCCTTGCATGGCCCTCCTTCTTGCAATGGTCACAGAATTGCCTCCTCTTCCTAGAATCACTTGCTGGCCTGAATAGACTTTTGTGAGCAGCTACTAGTTCAGCCTTGTTCCCAAACAATCCATGTGATCCTTGCTCCTTTTGAATTTGAGCACACACTTCTTCCAAGCTAGGCAACTTATCAGACCTGAGAATATGCTTAATAAGATCTGAGTAAGTAGAATTAAGAGTTAAAAATAACCCAAACACCTTATCTTGTTCCTTTCTTTCAAGGAGTACAAGTGGTTCAATAGTGGCTGGCCTTAGCATTTCTAGCTCAGCCCACAAAGCTCTGAATGAGCCATAGTGCTTTGTGAATTCAGCATCCTCCTGTCTTAATTCATTCAAAGCTTTCTTCACTTCAAAAATTCTCAAAAGGTTAGTGGTGTTTCCATACACCTTAAGCAAAGTGTCCCATAGATCTTTTGCATTTTCACAAAAGGAATAAGCTTCTAAAAGATCACTAGCAAGAGAATTTTGTAAAATAGAAAGTACCAACTGATCTTCTTGGTACCATTTGGCTTGAGCTGCATCACTCACTTCAGCCACTTCATTATCTTCAATGCCATTTGTGGCAATGTGGTTCCAAAGACCTTTACCACCTAATGTGGTTTTCATGGTCCTAGACCATAAGAGATAATTTGCTCCATGTAGAATGACTGGAGCTCTAAGGGATGCCTGAATTTCCATACTTAAAAGGCAAAATAGGTCAGTAAATCAGAGTAAGAAATCAGATAGAACCTTTGGTCGAGGTATGTGTGAAGCCGGCTAGTCGCAACTTGGTCGGAACAACACACTGGTCACGACTTGGTCGGGGTGGGCGATAAGATCACGAGATCAGCTGGTCACACACAAGGCTGCTGGTCACAAGGTTGCTTGGTCACGCGTGGTCACAATCTTAGGTACGCTTCTCACGAGTAGCTGGTGGTACACAAGCAAGCGTGATCAGGTGTGCTGGTCGAGACAACAAACGCGGCCTGGACTGCTGGTCGGAATGAACACACTCAGCCTGTCCGAATAATATTTTCTTCTTGGTTGGAATCGAGTATTTTAATTCCTGCACAGATAAGTAATACAACTTGGAAGAACAAGAACTTATATGCTGGGCAGGGATGATCAACCAAGTAAAAAAAATATTGTAACAATTTTTTAAAAAAAAATGGCGCCAACAAATCAAGTGTAACAATCACTAACTACCTAAAACCACCTGTAACTAATCCTAACAACTCAAGTAACAAGAATTGTAGCAATTTGAGACTACTAAATTCGATTTTATCAAGATTTAATAACCAAAATTCGAATCTAATCACCTAGAACATTTTATGAATCCAAGAAATCAAATTTAAACCTTTCAAAACTGAACAAAGAATTCAAGAAAATCAATCTTGAAACCCTAAACCTATTGGATTAACTTGAAATTTCGTAGAAACCCTCACAAGACACTAATTAAACTTTCCAGATTCAAAAAAGTAAAGAAAACTGAGAAAGAATAAGAATTATATCACCAGGATCTTGATACAGGTGATTTTGGACGTATCTGAGGAAATCTTCAAGAAAATCCTTCACCCTCAACGGAATTGAGTTCTGCTTTCTTTAAACAGAAACTAGACTCGAAGAGCTTGAGTTTAGGCTTTTGAAATTCACGATTTGATGAAAAATTGACGTCGATATGATCTGGAGAATGCAGAGGTTTGAAACAAACGAGATCGCGAACACCTCTTGAAAGAAAATGTGTATCTTTTGATTCCCTGGGCCAAATGATGCGATTCAGGTGGCTATGGATTCGGAATTCGCCGATGCACACTCCAGAGGAAGCCGATCGTCAATTGGAGTCGTGGATTGATCGCAATTTGATTTACAAGATGACGTTCGAAATTGATCCAGAAACAGATGAAGAACAAGATGGATTCTTGTTGAATCAATGAAAGAATGATGAAATTTACCCAGATTTGATGTAACCTGGCTCTGATACCATGAAAGATTATGAGATTAAGAGATTTGTAGAATGAGAGAATGAGAGATTAGAGAGAATTAGAGACTTAGAGAAAAGAATGATTTATTAGAAAATGAGAATTATGAATTCTTACTTACAAAATGTGAAGGGAGTAAGGTATTTATACTAACCTAGTCTAGGCTTGTTTGGATACAAGGATAGCCTTATACATAAATGGCTTACAAGGATAACATAATTCTATAATACAAACAAGCCTTAGACTCTCCCATTTATTTACAAATAATCGCCATTTAACTAGGAGTAAAGGCTTTCATAAATTCATCACTTCTTCTTCATTCCAACACCTTCTTGGTCATAGTTTCCTCATATGTCTTTGGAATCTGCTCCTTATCAAGACTTGAAATGAAAGCAACATGATACGTAGGTAAGTGAGCAATATTACAAACTCCCTGATCATAATGAATCACAAAGAACACTGGTGGTTTCCTTTTTCTTGTGCTCATTCTTAGGACAGTAGATGGAGCTTCTTGGATAGGATCCTATTCTTCACCTAAAACTTTAATAGGAGTAGGTACTTCTCTTGATCTTTTGGAAGCTGAGACCATAATTGATTCTTCTCCTGCTGAGTCTTGTTGAACATGAGTAGATATCTCTCCCCCCCCATGTTCAAGAGGAGGAAGACCAGGAGAACTGAAGACACCAGGCTGCGGTTGGTGTGAATGGCCAGATGGTGTAGATGGCCGCGACTTGGCTGGATTTGCTGCAGCTGCCCGGGTAGGACTGGTCACGGCTGTGGGCTGTTGAGCATTAGTAGCCGTGGCTGTAGGCTGCTGAGTATGAGGTGAAACTATACCAATGCTCTACAAGAGCCTCCTCAAGCTCTCAGCTTGGTCTGATTTTGTTGTTGAGATGTCCTTAAATTGATCCCAAGTTCCTTCTTCATAGAAACCTGTGGATTCTTAGAACTTAACATCTCTGGATACCAAGACTCTTCTAGTCTCTGGATCATAACATTTGTATCCTTTCTGAGTAGAAGAATACCCAATAAATATAGCTTTGGTACTTTTTGGGTCCAGCTTGTTCATATGCTCCTTTGGAACTAAAACAAAACAAACACAACCAAAAACTCTCAAGTGATCAATATTGGGTCTAGTTTTGTTTAGTACCTCAAATGGAGACAAGTCATCTAGAACTTTTTTAGGAGTCCTATTAATCAAGTAGCATGCAGCTACAAGAGCATCCCCTCCCCCCAAAATCTTTTGGGAACTTTCATGTGGAACATCATTGTTCTCACAACTTCCATCAAATGCCTATTCTTCCTTTCAGCCACTCCATTTTGTTGTGGAGTGTAAGGACAACTGGTTTGATGTTCAATGCCATGCTTGGTCAGGTGTTGTTGGAGTCTGGTGCTAGTGTATTCTCCACCATTATCTGTTCTAAAGCATTTAATATTTGCATTGTATTGATTAGTAATATATGCTTGAAAATTTAAAAATGCATCAAATACTCTATCTTTAGAACTAAGCAAGGTAACCCATGTATATTTGGATTTTTTTATCAATAAATATCACAAAATACTTATGATTTTCTCTAGATGGAAATGTGGATGTCCAAACATCAAAATGCACCAACTCAAAACAATTATCATAAGTATGCAAAGATTTTTCAAAAACTGTTTTGCAATGCTTTCCATGTATACAAGAATCACATATATCTTTTGGCATTTTTAAACCAGGAACAATCAATTCAAGTGCTCTAGGATGAGGATGTCCTAATCTAGCATGCCAAAGATCAGAATCATTATTAAAAGAGTCAGCAATAAAAGCCGCTTATAAACCACTAGCTAGAGTCATGTCTTCAAGCACATACAAGTCATCTCTTGTTGTTTCTTGTCCAAATCTTATACTAGTCTCAATATCCTGAAAGTAGAAATCATTAGGACCAAAGATAGCTTGACAATTTAAATCAGTAGTAGCTCTTTTAACTGAAAGCAAATTAGAAGTAAAGGAAAGCATGTAAAAGGCTTTAGATTCTTTATCAAATAACTTAAGTTATCCTATGCCTTTAATTGGAACTTTAATTCCATTAGTAATGAAAACATTTCCTAAGGCAGGTTCTATATTCTATAGCAATCCTAGATTACTAATCATATGGTGAGAAGCACCAGAATCAACCAACAATGATTTAGAGACAGTATGAGTAAAAGAAGTTTGAAAAGAAGCATGAAAATTTTTACCCAACACATTACCATCCTTTGATAAGAGCTTATAAGTCTGATTTACTCACAAATTCAGATGCTGTAGATATGGCACTAGTTGTGGCTGAGTGAAGAACTGAGCTACTACATGCCTTTGAGGGAACCATTACAAGGCCGTGAGCTTGTGCTTGTGTGGCTGTGGGTTGCTGTGGTCGAGAAGTCCAGCTTGGCTTCAGCTGAGGATGGAGTACCCAACATTCCTTCTTTGTATGACCACTACTCTTGCAATGGTCACATGTTTGTCTCCTCTTCCTAGATTCATTAGTTGGTGCTGATTTGAAGAATCTTTTGTGTGCAGCCACCAATTCAACCTTGTTGCCAAATAATCCATGAGATCCTTGCTCCTTTTGAATTTGAGCACAAACATCTTCCAATCTAGAAAGCTTATTAGACATGAGAATATGCTTAATAAGACCTGAGTAAATAGTATTAAGAGTTAATAGTAACCCAAACACATTATCTTGTTTTTTCCTTTCAAGGAGAACAATTAGGTCAATGGTGGTTGGCCTTAGCATTTCTAGCCCAGCCCACAATGCTCTGAATGAGCCATAATTCTTTGTGAATTCTGCATCCTCTTGCCCTAATTCATTCAAAGGCTTCTTCACTTCAAAAATTCTTAAAAGGTTAGTGGTGTTTCCATACACCTTTTGCAAAGTGTTCCAAAGATCCTTTGCATTTTCAAAAAAAAAATAAGCCTTAAAAAGATCACTAGCAAGAGAATTTTGAAGTATAGAGAATACCAACTGGTCTTCTTGGTACCATTTGGCTTGAGTAACCACATCCTCACTAACTTCAGCCACTTCATTTTTCTTAAGGTCATTTGTAGAACTGTGATTCCAAAGACCTTTACCACCCAATGTTGTTTTCATGGTTTTAGACCACAAGAGGTAATTTTCTCCATGGAGAATGACTGGAGCTTTGAATGTAGCTTGAAGTACCATGAATTAAAAGGTGGTTTGTACTTGCAATCGGTAGGGCTGGTCGGGTCAGGACGAGGACGAGAAGGTGGTTCTGTGGCCTGCGGTAGAAACGAACGCTGGTCTTGTGTTCTGTGGCCTGCGTTCGAAAGCTTGTTGGGACAAATGTTGATCTTGTGTTCCGTGAACTACCAATGCATTCTTTAACCAGAAGCTAGACTCGAAGGTCTTGAGTTTAGAATTTGGAAAAACGCGATTTGATGAAGAATCGAGGTCGGTATTGTTGGAATGAAGAAGAAATGATGAACTATGGAAGCCTTTAATTCATGTTAAAAGGTGATTTATTTCTATGTCAAAGGGAGTATCTAAGGCTTGTTTGTATTATAGGATTATGTTATTCTTGTAACCACTTATGTATAAGGCTATCCTTCTTTTCAAACAAGTCTAGACTAGATTAGTATAAATACCTTACTTCCTTCACATTTTTGTAAGCAAGAATTCATAATTCTCATTCCCTAATAAAATCATTCTTTTCTCTGAATCCATATTGTTCTTCATCAATTTCTGTATCAATTTTGAACGTCATATTGTAATTTAATTTCCGGCCAAACCACGACTCTTTTTGTCTATCTGCTTTCTCTGGATTGTGCATCGGCGAGTTCTGAATCCGTGGCCGTTTGAATCGCATCATTTGGCCCAGGGAATCAAACGTTACGACTTTGCTTTCAAAGGTGTTTCGCAACCACGTCCGCCGCGAACCCCTGCATTTTCCAGGTCACCCGACGTTAATTCTTCATAAATTTGTGATTTTCAAAATCCTAAACTCAAGCCCTTCGAGTCTAGTTTCTATTTAAAGAAAGAAGAACGCAATTCCATTGATTTTGAAGGATTTTCTTAAAGGTTTCCTCAGAGACGTCTGAAATCACCTGTATCAAGATCCTGGTGATATAAATCTAATTCTTTCTCAGATTTCTTTAAATCTTTGAATCTGGAAAGTTTAATCAGTGTCTTGTGAGGGTCTCTACGAATTTTCAGTTCAATCCAATAGATTTAAGATTCCAAGATTGATTTTCTTGAATTCCTTGTTAATCTTTGGGAAGTTTTAAAATTGATTTCTTGAAATTTTAGGATTGATTTTAATTGACAAAATTCGAATTTGGTTGTTAATTCTTGATAAGGTCGAATCCTGGTTGGTTTTAATCTGTTATAATTCTTGTTATTTGAGTTGTTAGAATTGGTTGCAGGTTGTTATAGGTAGTTAAAGGTAGTAATAAGTTGTTAAAGATTTCTTGATTTGATAGAAAATTTATTTTTTTTCTTGTTGGTCACGCATTTTATCAACCTATTTGCACATACACAATATTATTTCCCTAGAATCATTTCCTGTCTTGCACATAATCTTTTGTGGTTGCAAGTTGTGGCTTGTACTTGTGCAGAAATCGTGATTGAATCAGGGTAGTGTAAAGATTGTCCCGACCAAGCCGGGTTCAGACAAGCCGGATTCAGACAAGACGCATCCTCGCATCCTCGCATCCTGGTTGTGCTGTGTTCGCATGTCCTGAACTCTTGGCATGCCTGCGATCGTCCTTGTACCGTGCCTTGACCAAGCGAAAACTTGAGTCATCTCGCAACCAGCTAAAAACCTTGCGTTCCGACCAGCCAACCCAAAATCCCGACCAGTGTGTGATCAACCTTGACCGTGTTACTACCATCGTCCCAACCATCCTGTAACCATTACAATCTATCATGGAGATTCAAACATCTCTTAGAGCTCCAGTTATTCTATATGGAACAAATTATCTCTTGTGGTCTAGGACCATGAAAACCACATTAGGTGGTAAAGGTCTTTGGAACCATATTGTTACAAATGGCATTGAAGACAATGAAGTGGCTGAAGTGAGTGAGGCAGTAGCTACTCAAGCCAAATGGTACCAAGAAGAACAGTTGATACTTTCTATATTACAAAATTCTCTTGCTAGTGATCTTTTAGAAGCTTATTCTTGTGAAAATGCATAAGATCTTTGGGACACTTTGCTTAAGGTGTATGGAAACACCACTAACCTTTTGAGAATTTTTGAAGTGAAGAAGGCTTTGAATGAATTAAGTCAGGAGGAAGCTGAATTCACAAAGCACTATGGCTTATTCAGAGCTTTGTGGGCTGAGCTAGAAATGCTAAGGTCAGCCACTATTGAACCACTTGTTCTCCTTGAAAGAAAAAAACAAGATAAGGTGTTTGTGTTACTTTTAACTCTTAATTCTACTTACTCAGATCTTATTAAGCATATTCTCAGGTCTGATAAGTTGCCTAGCTTGGAGGAAGTTTGTGCTCAAATTCAAAAGGAGCAAGGATCACATGGATTGTTTGGCAACAAAGTTGAACTAGTATCTGCTCACAAAAGTTTCTTCAAACCAGCAAATGATTCTAGGAAGAGGAGACAATTTGTGATCATTGCAAGAGGAATGGCCATGTAAAGAAGGATTGCTGGGTTCTTCATCCTCACCAGAAGCCCTCTTGGGCCTCACAGCCTCAACAACACTCGGCCATGCCCACGGCCAGCCAAGCTCACGGCATGATGCCATCCAAGGCGGTTGTAAGCAGTGGTCCACTCTCTCATTCAGCCTCCACCAGTATCATGTCACAATCATCAGATTTTGTGACAAAATCAGACTTGGAAGCTCTTATCAAGGCAATAAAGGATAGCAATGTGATGGTAAAACTTTTCATGGTTCTTTTCAAACTTTTTATATTTCATATGCTCCTAAATATTTGGTGGTGGACTCTGGTGCTTCTCATCACATTGTAAAACAGTGAAGCTTGTATTGTGCCTGATTTAAAAATGCCTAAAGAGTTGTGTGAAGCTTGTATTCTTGGGAAACATTGTAAAACAGTTTTTGAAAAATCTATGCATAAATATGAAAATTGTTTTGAATTGGTGCATTCTGATGTTTGGACATCTTCATTTCCATCTAGAGAAAACCATAAATATTTTGTGACATTTATTGATGAAAAGTCCAAATATACATGGGTTACTTTACTTAGTTTTAAAGATAAGGTTTATGATGCATTTCTAAACTTTCAAGCATATGTTACTAACCAATACAATGCAAGAATTAAATGCTTTAAAACAGATAATGGAGGAGAATACACTAGTACCATACTTCAGGAACATCTAGCTAAGCATGGCATTGAGCACCAGACAAGCTGTCCTTACACTCCACAGCAAAATGGAGTAGCTGAAAGGAAGAACATGCACTTAATGGAAGTTGTGAGAACTATGATGTTCCACATGAAGGTACCCAAACGGTTTTGGGGGGATGCACTTGTAGCAGCATGCTACTTGATTAACAGGAATCCTACAAAAGTCTTTGATGACCTGTCTCCATTTGAGGTACTAAACAAAACTAGACCCACTATTGATCACTTGGAAGTTTTTGGTTTTGTTTGTTTTGTATTAGTACCAAGGGAGCAAAGGAACAAGCTAGATCCAAAGAGTATCAAAGCTATGTTCATTGGGTATTCTTCTACTCAGAAAGGATACAAATGTTATGACCCAGAGACTAGAAGAGTCTTGGTGTCTAGAGATGTGAAGTTCCAAGAAGAAAAAGGTTTCTATGAAGAAGGAACTTGGGACCAATTTAAGGACATCTCATCAACAAGATCAGACCAAGCTGAATACTTGAGGAAGCTCTTGGAAAGTATTGGAATAGTATGTGGTTCTTCTCCTCAGCTCATGGCTTCCTCACCTATGTCAACCAACCCACTAGCAGGTGGTCCTAGAACCACGGACACACCAGCCAGCCCTTCATGCACTACCGGCCCTTCATGCACAGCAGGCCCTTCCGGCTGAGGCAACCCTTCACGGCCTTTCGCAGCTGGTTCTCCTGGTCTTCCTCCTCTTGAAAATGGGGGGGGGGGGGAGAAGCTTCTACTCATGTCCAACAAGACTCAGCAGGAGATGATACAATTTTAGTCTCAGCTTCCAAAAGATCAAGAGATATACCTACTCTTGTTGAAGTTTTGAGTGAAGAAGAGGAATCTAACCAAGAAGCTCCACCTACATTCTTAAGAAGGAGCACAAGACAAAGGAATCCACCTGTTTTCTACAATGGAAATGTTGTGGTTCATCCTGGTCAGGAGTTTGTAATATTGCTCACTTACCTTCTAATCATGTTGCTTTTATTTCTAGTCTTGATAATAAGCAGATTCCAAAGACTTATGAAGAAGCTATGTCCAAAAAGGAATGGAGGGAAGCTATCTTAGCTGAGAAAAAAGCCATGGAGAGGAATGGTACTTATGCTTCAGCCACTTTACCAAAGGAAAAAGGGCTGTAAGTTCTAAATGGATTTTTACCATTAAATACAAAAGCAATGATTAAATTGATAGATATAAAGCTAGGTTTGTGGCTAGGGGTTTTACTCAGACATATGGTGAGGATTATAGGGATACATTTGCACCTGTAGCTAAGCTTCATTCTGTCAATGTTTTTCTTACTGTTACTACTAACCTTGAGTGGGAGTTGTGGCAAATGGATGTCAAGAATGCTTTCTTGCAAGGTGAACTAGAGAAAGAGGTTTACATATCACCACCACCTGGCCTAGAAGATGAGGTTGGAAGCGGTAATATCCTAAGTCTAAGGAAGGCTATTTATGGCCTTAAACAATCTCCAAGAGCTTGGTACCACAAACTGTGTAACCTTAATGGATAAAGGCTTCAAAAGATCTGAAGTGGAACATACTCTCTTTACATTAAAGAGTAAGGAAGGTATTGTGGTAATTCTTATCTATGTAGATGATATAATCATATCTGGTAGTGATAGTGTTGGTATTGCATCTACTAAAGATTACTTCAAGAGTTTCTTTGATATTAAGGATTTAGGAGAACTTAAATACTTCTTGGGAATTGAAGTATGTAGGTTTAAGGAAGGTCTCTTTCTCTCCCAAAGGAAGTATGTTGTAGATTTACTAACATCCACAGGTATGATGGAAGCTAAGCCAGCCAAAACACCCTTAGAAGAAGACTAAAATCGCAACTAAGGGGGAGCTAGAGGAGGAAATTGATTTTCATGATCCTAAGCTCTATAGGAAAGTGGTTGGTATGCTTATTTATTTAACCATCACAAGACCAGATTTATGTTTTGCTGTGAATCAGGTATCACAACACATGCAAGGACCAAAGATAAGACATTGGGAGATGGCCATGCGAATTCTAAGATACCTAAAGGGCACACATGAACAAGGTATATGGATGGGTAACAATAAAAGGGAAAGGTATCATCTTACCTTGCTATACAAGGAGTGAGGACCAACTAGCTGATGTATTCACCAAGGCAACATCTTTGAAAATTAGTGCCTCTATCTATCCAAGACTTGGTCTCATGACAATTCCACACCAATGATCCCAACATGGAGTGTTATACTCTTTTTCCCTATAAAAGGTTTTGTCCCAATTGGATTTTCCTTCTCTAGGTTCTAAATGAGGTAATACTTCATGGTTGCAAGCTTAAGCATTTTTTATGTCTTAAGCTTGAGGGGGAGTGTTGGAATGAAGAAGAAATGATGAACTATGGAAGCCTTTAATTCATGTTAAACGGCGATTTATTTCTATGTCAAAGGGAGTGTCAAAAGCTTGTTTGTATTATAGGATTATGTTATTCTTATAGCCACTTATGTATAAGGCTATCCTTGTATCTAAACAAGCCTAGACTAGATTAATATAAATACCTTACTTCCTTCACATTTTTGTAAGCAAGAATTCATAATTCTCATTCCCTAATAAAATCATTCTTTTCTCTAATTCTCTAATTCTCTCTAATCTCTCATTCTCTCATTTTACAAATCTCTTAATCTCATATTCTTGAGTTTAGAATTTGGAAAAACGCGATTTGATGAAGAATCGACGTCGGAATTACCTAGGAAACACGGAGATTCGCAGCGGAGGCACTTGCGGAGGTCCGATGCAAGAAAATTCGTAACTTTTGATTCCCTGGGTCAATTGATGAAATTCTAATTGGCGTGACTTCAGAACTCGTCGATGTACAATACAGAGAAAGAAGATCGTCAAAAAGAGTCGTGGTTTGGCCGCAATATGAGTTTCAAGATGACAGTCAAAATAGAACTAGAAGAAGATTGAGAAGAAGATGTTTTCTTCTTGATTCAATGAATGAAAGATGAATTTTACCCAGATTTAATGCAACATGGCTCTAATACCATGAAAGATTATGAGATTAAGAGATTTGTAGAATGAGAGAATGAGAGATTAGAGAGATTTAAAAGAATAATGATTTTATTAAGAGAATGAGAATAATAGTTTCTAAGTTACAAATGAGAAAGGTGAGAGATATTTATATTAATCTAGTCTAGGCTTGTTTAAATACAAGGATTTTCTTATACATGAATGACTACAAGGAAAACATAACACTAAAACATAAACAAGCCTTAGACACTCCCCTTTGACTAAGTAACTCACGCCATTTATAGAAAGCTTCAAGAGCTTTCTAGTTTCATCATTTCTTCTTCATTCCAACAGGTTACAAACGCTTTGAATCAGTAACCTAACTCATGTATCAATCACAAATCTCCATCATTAACTCTCTGACGACCTTGACAACAAATTCATCCTTTTATAACAGAAGGATGTTACAGAAACGACATTGTTCTAACTAAACCTGGCACAATCTAATTAACACTAAACCAACCGATGCTAACCTTACTTGAACCAAACTCAGATTTCTTCATAACCAAAATAGTCGTTGAACATATTTGAAGATTGCAGACACTTTACTTCAGTAAAGTTAGTTTTAATGCATAGCATGACAATACACATATAGGTACGTTATAATCAATTTGAGACTGTAAATTGCTCAATTTCAAAGAAACTATATATCAATCCAATAAAAGAACTTTCATGGTTTTGTTCAAAATTTACGTGACAAGTCGCTTTGCTGTTCTAATGTATACCCAACCAATTTCTTGGGCTACTGAATTAGCTTAAATTCTTTGTTAGTTTAATCCATCAGCAATCACAGTCAGATCTAGACTCGTAAAGCTCAACCAAATTCTTTCTTGATAGGTCTCACCTAGAGAGAACTTGAACACAGAGAGGAGAGAAAACAATTTCATGAAACTGAAACGGGAACCTCTATACCAGAAATGTTGTCTCAGTCAAATCCATAAGAGCAGAAGACTTTTTAACAAGGAAACAAATTCTGCCTTTATTCATTATTTTATTTTTAATTTACAATGGAGTCTCAACTCCTACAAATTTGGAAGCATAAAGCAGAAACAGGTAACGTGGGTGTGCCTAAAAGATAGGAACATATATCCACTATTTTATTTGCAAAAACTTAAATAAAAGGGAAATGGAGATTTAGTCAAATGACTTTGTCTTGCTGTTTCATTGCATTGGGTCGTCTTATGCGTCTGGTCCTTTTGTGCTTGCCGATACTTCTTCAACTTCATCTTCTTCCCCGTTCACATCTCCATCTCCTTCTACTGTCTCACCTCCGCGAACTGTAATACCTCCTCCCGTAATATATTTTGCAACAACAGATCGATAGTATATTATGCGATGTCCTTGATGAATTCCTAAATATTTATCATCGCACGATATATACAATTCCTTTTCAGATAGTTGTATACGAATATTTTGATCATTAAACTTTGTATGGATAGCTTGATCTCGAACGCCAGTACTCTTGCCAAGAGCATCATTAATCATGATATCTGAATGGTCGTACGTCAGCCGATATCCTTGTATATCTTCATAATTACCTCTGTCAATCTTCGTGTGCCCATCAGTAGTGATAGAAATATCAATTTGCTGACACTCATCATGATCAATATCGAACGACTTACCATCAATTTTTACGTGTACACTCTTACCAGAAAAATTGTAAACACTTTTTAGACATGGAGCCATCTGTAGTAGAAAAACAAATTAAAATAATAAATTTGTTCTTATTAAGATATTTCAAATATTTTGGTGTGAGAATAATGAAGAAAACCTTCTTCTTAAATAGATTTCTCATTTTTTATAACGGCTCAATATTTTAATCGCTTAGCGTGTACAACTATAGCCAACAACCAAGATCCATTATTGTAACACATATATTTGATATTATTTTAATTCTTTCTGGCAAGCCAAACTCATTGTTACAGCATAAATTACGATTATTAAAATTTGAAAATAAAAATAACTTAAAATCAGATTCCCCTGAGAATACAAAAAAAAATTGAGTGGCCTTTTAAGAAAATACTCAAGAGTTTGCATTACAAGAAAACACATCAATTTCTGACGAAATTTCCTAGGGATTTTTGACAGATTTTGACAGAAAACAAAATTTAAAAAATATTTTTTGTACCCGTCGGAAATCCCTCGGAAAATTAAATGTTCGAATCTTTTGGAAATTTCAGAGACATTTTCGACGGAAATTAAAATTTCGATTTTTTATTTTAATTTTAATTTTCATCAAAAATCCCTTAGAAATTTCCGGGAGATTTTTGATAGAAATTAAATTTTCGAATTTTTTTATTTTAAAATTTTCAAGGGATTTCCAACGGAAATAAAAAAAATAATAATAAAAAAAAATAAAATTTTTTAATTGTTCCTCACAATTATTCTCTCCTTCTTCCCCTAAATTTTAATTTCTTTTATTTTTATTTTTTACATTTCTTTTTCTTTCTTTCTCTGCTCTCTCACCCTTTTCTTCTCTTTAACTTTTTCTTCTCTCTTTTCTTCTCTCCTTCTTCTCCTCCTCATCCTTCTTCTCCTTCTTCTCCTCCTCTCATTCTTCTCTCTTCTTCTTCTTTTTCTTCTTCTCCTTTCTTCTTCTGTCTTCTTCTCCTTTTCTTCTTCTTCTCATTTCTTCTCTTTCCTTCTCTCTCTTTCTTTCTCTTTTTCAATTTTTTCTTCTCTTTTATTCTCTCTCTTTCTCTTTAATTTTCCATTTTTTATTTATTTCTCTTTTTTTCATTTTTGATTTTTTAAAAATAATTATTAAATAAATTTATAATTTTCTAATTTTATTATTTTATGAATATAATTTATAATTTTCTAATTTATAAATGATTTTTATATGCAAATAATTTATAACTTTCTAGTTTTATTTATTTTCATTATAAATTATTTTTGTTTTTAAATAATTTTTTATTTTTGATTATAAATCATTATAAATTATTTTTGGTTTTCATAATTTCTTTTAATTAATTGTCATTTTTTTAAAAAAAAAAAAATTCATTTTTCAATTTTTTATATTTTTCTATTTCCATCGGAATCCCTCGGAAACAGTTGTTTTGAACGGTTTTTTGAGGGATTTTTCCATTGAAAAAATACCTATTTTCTTGTAATGTTGTTCCAAGCGAAAAACTAAAAAAAATAGAGCAAAGATCAAGAGAAAATAGAAAGCAAATAGCTTTAATATTAATAATTTTTTAGCTTTTTTACAAGAATCAAAATAATAACTGGCATCTGCTCACGAGCTACTGTCCATGATGCTATCCTCTCCGGACATTGGCGTCTCTCCTCTAGGTCTAGGAACCCTTCAGTAGTATTCCTGAGTGGTATCCTCCCTGATCCGACCACCTTATTACAGCCTCACCATTCGGATATCTTTCATTGGGTATACCCCGGAGACCCACCGCCTTCTCTTCCCCCTACGAGGTTCTTAGCTTCCAAAACCTTCCTTGCCATCAACCCCCTGCGTTTAGAGGTCCCATGGAATAGATTTGTTTGGTTCTCGGGTCGGATTCCTAAGCACTCTTTCATCACTTGGCTAGCTATTCACGACAGATTAGCTACAAAGACACGCATCCGCCGCTACTCACCTTCCATCTCGGTGATTTTCCTGCTTTGCGATATTCATGACGAAACAAGGGATCATCTCTTTTTCTCTTGTCCTTATGCTTTTTACCTTCTTCAGATTGCTTTGCACATGATTCTTGCTCATCGCTACATTTTACCTCTTTTGCAGTGGCTTTCCAGATCATCTCCTAATCATCACCTCAAGCTTATCGCTCACCTAATTCTCCAAGTGACAGTATATACACTGTGGTGGGAGCGTAATTCCCGACTTCACTCAGGCACCTCAAAACCACTAGAGATTCTGCTTAGAGACATCCAGACGACCATCAAAGCTAAACACATAGGCATTGTTTCATATAGGAGAACTTCTACCACGGAGTATGACGGCCCCACCATGTTGGAGTCTTGGTTTGGGCTGCAGTCTAATCACCATCATTTTGGATCTCGATGTTGATCCTTCCTTTTATTGGCTGTACTCTTTTACTTTGTTTAGATTTTTTTTCTTACGGGTTTTTTCTAAACAAGGGTTTTAATGAGGCAGCCTTCTCTCCTTCTGTCCTTCTATTCTCCTTCTTTCTTTCTTTTATTTTTATTTTCCTCTCTTTTTCTTCTTCATATTCATCTCCCTTAGTTTTGACAATCATCTTTCGGTTTAAATTGAGTATATCTGTTTACTCAGTCTAACTATTCCACTGTAAAAAGTGATTTTGGCATTAATATAATTTACCTTTAAGCCAAAAAAAATGATCCTAAGGCTATTCGATTTTCCTTTGTGTTCGCAGCAATCTCGGTTCTCAAGTTATTCCTATTTATAAATTTTGACAGTTCTAGTTTCTGATACAATGATTTGATGCTCGAAAGAGAAGACTAGTTAGACTAAATTTTAACACATGAGAAGTAACAAATATAACTTGGAGCATACATGAACCATTTACAGGTTCCTTGAGGAACAACAGAAATTCACCGCAGACCAAAACAAAAAAATAAACGATGTCACTGATGTAAGTATAGTGGTGGAGCAACCTTCATTCGGGAATCTCGAGACTTCCAGAAGCGATTGAGATGGAAGAGAGTGGATCGAAAGGACCACACAAGCTGCGGAAGGCTTGTGATACACCAAGTTTGTTCTTCTTTGTGAAGAAGAACATGACAAACTCTCCAAAGAGGAGGTGGCTACCGTCAAAGACTAGGAGTCTAGGGTTTAATTGCTTTAAAATTTGAGTTGTTTTTATTAATGAGAAAGAATAAGGCTTATATAGGCCTTGGTTACAACTCAGGGTAAACACCATGATGTTTAACCCAAACAACAAGAAGTCTAAATAAATATAGAATGAAGTTTAAGTTGCTGGAAAATTAAATGGGCTAAGGCCAAAGGACTTAAAACTAACTAAATGGGCTTAAGGCCTTAAACTTATACTTAGTATAAATAAAAAGAAGAAATAAGATAGATAATCCTTAATGATGAAAATGCCGACTTTGACTTAGTCTTGTGAAGGATTGTTGATTTGTGAAAAAGTCTCCGTCTTCGTGCGCACTAAGAGTGTTGCCTCGTTAAAACCTTCTTCGGAAAACCCGGTGGGACAAAACCGAAGATATGAAAAAGAGTACAATTTTTAGCACGTTTATTGGTCTCTTTACCGAAGAGTAATGATAAAGAAACCGGAGGTAGAAGAATCTTCAAGTAAGAACCTCCAATGCTCCTTATCTGACACGAACAGGTCTTGATGGGCCTTTGCATCGACAAATGGGCCTGATGGACCAGCCTCCTTGACTTCTCGAACGTCTGCTCTCCCCATCAGCTGGTTTAAATTGTCTCCTAATGCTCCAGCCTTGGAACGCGTCAAGGGTCCTGGTGGTACTCGTGGTGCAGTAGCTGGTACGATGTCAACATCATTCCCTCCGTCTTTAAGAGCTTTGGTCTTCAAAGTAAACTCCTCTCCTGCATCGAACAATTCTAAGTCAGCAACATTGAATGTAGTGGAAACGTTATACTCACCTAGAAGGTCTAGCTGATATGCGTTGTCGTTGATTCGACACAGAACTCGGAATGGACAATCTCCTTGCGGTACTAGCTTGCTCTTTCTTCGTTGTGGGAACCTCTCTGGTCCAGATGAAGCCAGACCCAATTTTCTTCCTTAAACACCACATGTTTTCTGCCCTTGTTGGCGCTTTTGGCTGTCTGAGTGTTCTTCCTTTCCAAATTTTCCTTGACTTCCTGGTGTAGGCGCTTCAAATATTCTGCCTTTGCTTCGTCCTCCAAACAGAAAGTGTCTCCTAGTGGTATAGGTGCTAACTAAATAGGGGTAGTGGGGTTGAATCAATAGACTATCTCAAATGGTGTCTTCTTCATTCCGCAATGTGTTGCTCTATTCTAGGCGAACTCGACGTAGGGAATACACTCTTACCAATTCTTCAAGTTGCGACCAATTGTCGCTCGCAGCATCTGTGACAAGGTCCTGTTGACCACATTTGTCTGACCATTAGTGATGTGATCATGGAAAGCATCCAGACATGTGTTCAGTGTTCAAGGCGTATATTTTCAACCATGACGATTTAATTCATGAAATCAGTTGGAGAATGTGCTCAGCTCAATTATCTAACTCCTCAAAGAAGAATCAACTCAAACCGTGTTCGGATAAAGGAGTTATAAATTTTACAAATCCGGTAATTTTCACATTACGCGATTCTGACATGTGCGCATTTAAAGAGGAATTTCGGTCATATCATGATGAATGAAGCTATAAACCAAGTTTTTCTATAATCCTGGTCCATGATAGAAGTCCAGAAAAGTGGAACCAAGTCCCAAGCCCATCTGCCTATGCCATCAAATATGAGACAAAGAGTTAGTTGAACATTTAAAGCATTTAATACTTACCTTTTGCATGTTGCTGCATGTTTTTGGGTTTTTTCCAAACATGCAGCCTTGCTTCTTCTTAATTAGGCTTTTGCATGTTATTGGAAGTTGTTCCAAGCATGTAAGGCCTCTCTTCCTTTCTTCCTTCTCTATAAATACTTGGCTTTGGCCACTCTTGTAATCCATCGAATTTTTAATCAAGAAATTTCTTTTCTCTTTAAAGATTTCGATCATTTTGAACAGTGTGTAATATATGTTCTTCTCTTAGATCTCCTCTTGGTGTGTAATATCCTAGAGCCATCTAAGAAATATTTCTGCTCTTTGGTGCGTCATATCCAAACGAGCATAAGCCGGTATATCAGAGTTCTTTTCGCAGCCTTTGTGCGACCGCATCACTCCACATCCCTTGGCAACTTGAGCTCCCGCTCTTTGTGCAAGGCTTATCCAGTTCTTCATCCCCTTGTTGTGTCGCTATCGGGTTTGATCCTTCCTAGGATCTTATCAAGTGGTATCAGAGCAACACAGCAAGAAGGATGTTCATTCCAGAAAATGTTGGGGAAACTATCACAGCTAGAATAGAGCAATTGAAGAACACTTTTGTTGCCGATTTTTCAAAGGAGTTGAAGGAAGCGCTTATGGACGTTTTAAAGAACCAGCCAAAGAAACCAACCAAACGTCCATCTGTATCAAAGGAAACACACCATGAGATTATGGAAATCGAAGAAGTAAAACCTGAAGATGAAAATGTTTGGCAACCACGGTGGGACATTTACCAAGAAAACTGTCCAGTAGAAAAGTCACAAGATTTGCAACAACTCCAAGACTATTTGGATTTGAGGACAAATCATTTTCAAGTGGGAGAGGATGATGTGATCCTCACCATGTCTAAGGAGGTTCAGGTCGACATGAAGCTTATGATGAACGCCCCGGACAATGCAACGGATGACCATGCAAACGATCCAATGGTCGACCCTAAGGAGAACCCGGAAGGACGCTGCACGGACGACCCAACGAACACGCAAACGACCCAGAGGACATCCCAAACGGACGGACAGACAACTGTGCATCTGGGCCGCTGGATTTTGACAATTGGTCAAGTGACCCAATTGTGCTCTTTTTCCCTATCTTTGGGCTTTTCCCATTGGGTTTATCAAAGATGGGTTTTTAATGAGGCATTTGAGCCACTTATTCCTAAGGCTTTTGTGAATCCAAGCCCAAGCTCAGTCACTATTTATTTTATAATTAAATGAGCATTTATTAGATGGTTGCATGTCCTTGCATGCTCTTGGAAGTTGTTTCGAGCATGCAAGCCTTGTAGTCTTTCAATTTGCTGCATGTTCTTGCATGCTCTTGGAATTTGTTCCAAGCATGCAAGCCTACCTTTATTTTCGATTTTATGCATGTTCTTGCATGTCCTTGGAACTTGTGCCGAGCATGCAAGACAATCCCTTTCTCTATTTAAGCATGGCCTTGGCCACATTTGTAAGCATCAAATTTTTAATCAAGAAGTTTCTTTTCTCTTTAAAGATTTCGATCATTTTGAACAGTGTGTAATATCTGTTCTTCTCCTAGATCTCCTCTTGGTGTGTAATATCCTAGAGCCATCTAAGAAATTCTTGTGTTCTTTGGTGCGTCATATCCAAACGAGCATAAGCCGGTATATCAGAGGTCTTTCTGCAGCGTTTTTGCGACCGCATCACGCCACATCCCTTGGCAAATTGAGCTCACGCTCGTTGTGCAAGGCTTATCTAGTTCTTCATCCCTTTGTTGTGTCGATTTTGGGTTTAATCCTTCCTAGGATCTTATCAAGTGGTATCATATCTAACAGAAATGCTTGGGTTCTTTAGTGTGTCATATATAAAGAATCCAAGAGATCCGTCTTGTTGCGTCATATCCAAGGGATCACCCTCTTTGTCGTCTAGGTGTGTCATATCCTAGGACATTGAGGTTGTTATATCAAGGGCATTCCAAAATCTCTTGTGCGACCATTCGATCCACTGCCTTGTTTCTTGAGTTTAACCACTCCTTAGATGTCAAAGATGATCTCTACCAACTTAGAATATCGACTCCTTGGGAGGATCACATCATTTGGTATCAAAGCCACATTCTAAGTTTGATTTTATCATTCTATCTTTCTTTCATCTTCTAATCTTTTTCACTTTTTTTCAATTCATCTTCTACCTTTTATCTTCTTTTCTTCTATTTTATTTTTTACTTATTTTAATTTTTTTAAAAAAACCAAAAGTCTTGCTGTTCTATGAAAAACAAGATTTGAGGGCAAATCTTTTTAAAGGAGGAGGGGATGATGTGATCATTAAAAGCATCCAGACATGTGTTCAGTATTCAAGGCGTATCTTTTAAACCACGATGATTTAATTCATTAAATAACTTGGAGAATGTTCTCAGCTCAATTATATAACTTCTCAAAGAAGAATCTACTCAAACCAAGTTCGGATGAAGGAGTTATGAATTTTACAAATCCAGTGATTTTCACATTACGCGATTCTGACATGTGCGTATTTAAAGAGGAATTTCGGTCATATCAGGATGAATGAAGCTATAAATCAAGTTGTTCTATAATCCTGGTCCATGATAGAAGCCCAGAAAAGTGGAACCAAGCCACAAGCCCATCTGCCTATGCCATCAAAGATGAGACAAGAAGTTAGTTGAACATTTAAAGCATTTAATGCTTATCTTTTGCATGTTGCTGCATGTTTTTGGGTTTTGTCCAAACATGCAGCCTTGTTTCTTCTAAATTAGGCTTTGGCATGCTCTTGCATGTTATTGGAAGTTGTATCAAGCATGTAAGGCCTTTTTTCCTTTCTTCTTTCTCTATAAATACTTGGCTTTGGCCACTCTTGTAATCCATCGAATTTTTAATCACGAAGTTTCTTTTCTCTTTAAAGATTTTGATCATTTTGAATAGTGTGTAATATATGTTCTTCTCTTATATCTCCTCTTGGTGTGTAATATCCTAGAGCCATCTAAGAAATCCTTGTGCTCTTTGGTGCGTCATATCCAAACGAGCATAAGCCGGTTTATCAGAGTTCTTTCTGCAGCCTTTGTGCGACCGCATCACTCCACATCCCTTGGCAACTTGAGCTCCCGCTCGTTGTGCAAGGCTTATCCAGTTCTCCATCCCCTTTTTATGTCAATTTTGGGTTTGATCCTTCCTAGGATCTTATCAATTAATATGTAGATAAAATGCAGTAGAGAACAATAGATTGGTGCCTATTTCTTCCAGAACTTGCCAAAAGCGACTGAGAAATTTGGTGTCTCTGTATGACACAATTGTCCTCGGAATGCCGTGCAGTCGAACTATCTCCTTCAAAAACAAATCCGCAGTTTGAATCGCAGCGTTTTTCTTGTTACATGGAATGAAGTGAGCAATCTTTGAAAATTGATCAACCATGACTAGGATGGAGTCCTTGTGATTAATCTGAGGTAGACCGAGCACAAAATTCATTGAAATGTCTGTCCACGGTGTTGATGGAACCGATAGTGGCATGTATGGACCTTGGGGATGCATCTTAGACTTAGCCCTCTTGCAAACTAGACATTTTTCACAATGTGCTTCCCTATCTCGACGTTGACGAGGCCAATAGAAATCCTCCTTAAGCATAATCAGTGTTTTATCGACACCAAAGTGTCCCATCAAACAGCCACCATGAGTCTCCCTCAGCAGAAGCTCACGAACTGATCCTCCTGGAATGCAAAGTCGCTTATCTTTGAAGAGAAATCCATCAAACAAGTAGAACCGACTGTATTTTCCTTGACCATGTTCCTTGAAAGCATCCTTAAAATCGTGATCCTTAGCATATAGTTCCTTGAGCATTTCAAATCCCATAATCTTTGACTCCATGACTCAAATAAGGCTGTATATGCGGGACAATGCGTCAGCTATAACATTATTTGTACCCTTCTTTTACTTGATGACGCAAGGAAACATTTCCATAAACTCCAGCCATCGTGCATGTCTTTTCTTCAGCGTCGTCTGACCCTTAAGGTGCTGAAATGGCTATTGGTCGGTATGTATGACACACTCTTTTGATAGCAGATTGTGCTGCCAAGTCTGTAAAGCTCTGACCAACGCGTAAAACTCCTTATCATAGGTAGGATAATTTAAAGCGGCTCCACTTAATTTCTCACTGAAGTAGGCGATTGGTTTTCCTCCCTGGGTCAAAACTGCTCAGATGCCTACTCCTGATGTGTCACACTCGACTTCAAAGGTATTGTCAAAATCTGGAAATGTAAGAACAGGGGCGCGTGTGAGACGCTCCTTCAATAGCTGAAATGACTTTTCTTGATCTGGTCCCCATTTGAACTCCTGGTTCTTTTTAATGGTCGATGTCAACGAACTGGCGATCGTACTGAAGTCTCTTATAAACCGACGGTAGAAGCTAGCCAACCCATGTAAGCTCCGAACCTGTCTGACATTAGTCGGTGTAGGCCAATCCTGAATAGCTTTAATCTTTTCATCATCTACTCGAAGTCCCTGCGAACTCACGATGAATCCAAGGAAGACGACCTGATCTATGCAGAACGTACACTTTTTAAGATTTTCATACAACTGCTCCTTCTAAAGTGTCACGATTACTTTCTCCAAGTGCTCTAAATGATCTGAGTATATCGTTCTATAGACAAGGATATCATCAAAGTAGATTACTACAAACTTACCAATGAAAGGCCTTAGAACCTTGTTCATGAGGCACATGAAGGTACTTGGTGCGTTGGATATGGTCTAACACGGTGCATCACCAACCACTCGTATAGACCATGTTTAGTCTTGAACGATGTCTTCCACTCATCTTCTTCTCGTATTCTGACTTGATGATAACCACTCTTCAAATTGATTTTGGAGAATACAGAAGCTCCGTGTAGTTCGTCTAACATGGCGTCTAGTCACGGAATAGGGTGCTGATACTTAAAAGTTATATTGTTGATGGCTCGAGCCATAAGATCATGAACCTGTCATTCTAATTCTTTAGCTTCCTCTGGAGTAACTTTGTAAGCAGCTTTGTTTGGCAATTGTGCTCTCGGAATAAGGTCGATATGATGCTCAATTCCCCTGATAGGTGAAAGATTATGAGATTAATAGATTTAGATATTTGTAGATTGAGAGAGAGAGAGAGAGAGAGAGAGAGATTAGAGAGAAAAGTGAGAATGATTATTATTGAGATTTCAGAAAAATGAATTTCTTGCTTACAAAGGAAGAGAGAGATAGTTATTTATACTAATATAATCTAGGCTTGTTTGGATACTAAGATAGCCTAATACATGTTTGGCTACAAGGATAACATATCAATAATCACAAACAAACCTAAGCCACTCCCTTTGGACACATGGCGTCTACTTAGAATCTAAGGCACACTTCCTTCATTTCTTCTCTTTGTTTCCATCATTCTTCTTCATTCCAACACTCTCCCTCAAGCTTAAGTCATGGAGAATGGCTAAGCTTGCAACCATGAATCATTACCTCATTAAAAACCTAAAAGAGGAAAATCCAATTGGGACAAAAACTTTTATAGGGAAAAAGAGTATAACACTCCATGATCATGATCAGTGTTGTGGAATGGACATGAGTCCAAGCCTTGGGTAGATAGAGCCGCCAGTCTTCAGTGTAGTAGCCTTGGTGAACACATCTGCTAGTTGATCCTCACTCCTTGTGTAGCAATGTAAGATGATTCCATTTCCAATAGCTTCTCTCACCTTATGACAATCCACCTCAATATGCTTGGTTCTTTCACGAAACACAAAGTTAGATGCAATGTGTATAGCTGCTTGATTGTCAAAATGAACAGTGATAGGAGACTTCAAGCTCACGCCAAGAATGTCAAGGAGAAGTTGCTTCAGCCAAATGCATTCTCTAGTAAGCTTCCTCATAGCCTTGTATTCAGCTTCTGCACTAGAGCATGATACAACCTTCTGTTTCTTAGTCTTCCAAGTCACAAAACTAGTATAGGCTTGTTTGGATACTAAGATAGAATAATACATGTTTGGCTACAAGGATAACATATCATTAATCACAAACAAGTCTAAACCACTTCATTTGGACACATGGCGCCTACTTAGAGTTTAAGGCACACATTCTTCATTTCTTCTTGTTTTTTCTTCATCATTCTTCTTCATTCCAACACTCTCCCTCAAGCTTAAGTCTTGGAGAATCGCTAAGCTTGCAACCACAAAGCATTACCTCATTAAAAACCTAAAGAAAGAAAACCCAATTGGGACAAAACTTTTTCTAGGGAAAAAGAATATAACGCTTCATGATCAGAATCAGTGTTGAAGAATGGACATGAGACCAAGTCATGGATAGATAGAGCCGTCAGTCTTCAGTGTAGTAGCCTTGGTGAACACATCTACTATTTGATCTTCACTCCTTGTGTAAGATAATCTCATTTCCAATAGCTTCCCTCACCTTATGGCAATCCACTTCAAAATGCTTTGTTCTTTCATGAAACACAGAGTTAGATGCAATGTGTATAGCTGCTTGATTGTCATAGTGGACAGTGATAGGAGACTACAAGCTCACGCCAATTCTGTCAAGGAGGAGTTGTTTCAGCCAGATGCATTATGTGGTAAGCTTTCTCATGGCCCTATATTCAGCCTTCTGCTTCTTGGTCTTCCAAGTAACAAGATTACCTCCTATGAAGGTGCAGTAGCCGGTTGTGCTTCTCCTATCTTCTCTGTCTCCTGTCCAATCAGCATCACAATAACCTATAACTTCTGTGTTTCCATTACAACACATACATATACCTTGTTCTTTAATGCCTTTCAAGTATTTCAATATGCACATGATCATTTCCAAATGCCTTATATTTGGATCTTGCATATGTTGAGACACCTGATTAACAGCAAAACACAAGTCAGGTCTAGTGATGGTTAAATATATGAGCTTACCAACCACTTTTCTATAGAGCTTTTTATCATTGAACTCGCCATCTCCTAGCTCCCCCTTAGGTTCTATCTTGTAACCTTCTTCTAGCTGGTTTAGCTTTCATCATATCTTTTGAAGCCTCTGTCCCTTAAGGTCACATTCAGCTTATGGTACCAAGCTCTTGGAGATTGTTTTAAGCCATAGATAGCCTTCCTTAGTCTCAGTGTATTACTGACACCTACTTGATCCTCTAGACCTGGTGGTGGTGTCATGTACACTTCCTCTTCTAGCTCACCTTGTAAGAATGCATTCTTAACATTCATTTTCCATAACTCCCAGTCAAGGTTAGCATCAAGAGATAAAACAACATTTACTGAATGTAATTTAGCCACAGGAGCAAAGGTATCCAGCCTATTTTCCTTTTGAAAGAATGGCTGGCGCCTAGGTTTGATTCTTCTCCATAGCTTGTCTTTCAGCCTGAATTGCTTCTCTCCACTCCTTTATCTCCATAGCTTCCTCATAGGTCTACGGAATCTCTGCCTTTTACTTCTTCTACGAACAACAGCTGGTTCCCCTTCTTCTTCTTCTTCTAAAGCATCCACAAGATTAGGTTGAATGTCCCTTGGATTTTTTGAGGCTTAAACCAAGGTTTCTTCTTCTAAATCCTCCTCTTGATCATGTCTAGATTATTGGCCCCCATCAGGACCAAGAGGAGGTGACTGGCCATATTGAAGATAAGACCGCGCCTGAGATCTTGTTCGAGGCAGTGAGGAGGATGGAGCCACGGATGGAGCTGATGAAGACGGAGCCATGGACGGAGCAGGTTGTAGTGCGCCCTGCATCTGAAGCGGTCCTACATCTGGAGCGGATGAGGTGGAGCTTGGTTCTTGGTGAGAGACAATTTATGCACGGTCGTGCCTGGATCGTTCCTGGGTTGTACCTGGGTCGTGCCTGGGTAGGACCTGGGTCGTGCCTGGGTGAACTTGGCACGGGCTGGACCAATCTGTATTCGGGCCGCTACTGTGTAGAACCTGTATTGTCTAAGGCCGGCTCTGGTGCTTCGTGAGGAGGAAAAATGCCAATGCTTTCCAAAATCCTTCTCAGCTTGGTCATGTCTTGTTGTTGAGATGTTCTTGAATTCTTCCCAAGTTCCTTCTACATAGAATCCTTTGGATTCTTGGAATTTAACATCTCTGGATACAAGGATTCTTCTAGTTTCAGGATTGTAGCATTTGTATCCTTTTTGTGTAGAAGAATACCCAATGAACATGGCCTTGGTGCTCTTTGGTTCCAGCTTGTTCCTAAGTTCTCTTGGTACTAAAACAAAACAAACACACCCAAATACTCTTAAGTGTTGATTATTAGTTGTAGTTTTGTTTAATACCTCAAAGAGAGACAAATCATCTAGAACTTTTGTTGGAGTTCTATTGATTAAGTAGCATGCAGCTACTAGAGCATCTCCCCAAAACCGTTTGGGGACCTTTGTGTGAAACATCATTGTTCTCACAACTTTCATCAGATGTATGTTTTTCCTCTCAGCTACTCCATTTTTCGTGGAATGCAGGGACAGTTTGTTTGATGTTCAATGTCATGCTTGGCCAAGTGTTGCTGAAACTTGGTGCAGTATATTCCTCTCCATTATCTGTTCTAAATCATTTAATATTTGCATTGTATTGATTAGTAACAAATGTTTGAAAATTAAGAAATGCATCAAACACCCTATCCTTAGAACTAAACAATGTAACCCAAGTATATTTAGATTTTTAATCAATAAAGGTCACAAAATACTTTTGGTTTTCTCTAGAAGGAAAGGGACATGTCCAAACATCAGAATGTACTAAATCAAAACAATTATCATATGAATGAATTGATTTCTCAAAAACAGTCTTACAATGTTTCCCAAGAATACATGATTCACACAAGTCATTTTGCAATGTAATTCCAAGGATGATCAATTCTAAAGTTCTAGGATGAGGATGGCATAATCTAGCATGCCAAAGCTCAGTTGTACCATTAACATTAACACTATTAGCACACGGTTCATGTAAATGATGTATGGAAAAATCTTCAAGCACATACAAGTCAGTCTTTGTTGTTCCTTGTCCAAATTTCCTACTTGTTTCAATATCCTGAAAGTAAAAATCATTAGGACCAAATATAGCTTGAAAATTAAGTTCAGTAGTAGCTCTCTTAATAGACAACAAGTTAGATGTGAAAGATGGTAAATAAAATGCTTTAGATTATTTATCAAACAATTTAAGTTTCCAATTTCCTTTAATTGGCACATTGATTCCATTAGCTATTACCACACCACCTAAGACAGGTTCTAAGTTTTCTAGCAAACCTAAATCACTTATCATGTGATGTGAAGCTCCAGAATCAACAATCAAAGGTTTAAAAAATACATTACAAAGAGCTAAAGGCTTTGAAAATAGCTTCTAAGTTTGATTTCTTCACAAACCCAGATGAAGAGGCATAGACCGGATTGGTTGTCAGAGTAGATGCGTTTGTGTGTACTAGGTTGGAGGAGCTAGGGCCGCTTGTAGAAGAAGCCTTGGACCTGTCAATGAACCAGGTCGGCTTCAACTCAGGATGAAGCATCCAGCACTCCTTGGTGTGGCCGGTTCTTTTGTAGTGATCACACACGGTTCTCTTCTTCTTGGATTCAGCTGGCGCCTTGAAGAAGATCTTGTGGGCAACCACCGGTTCTTCTTTATTTCCAAACAGCTGGAGAGACTCTTGCTCCTTCTGAATCTTGGCACATACATTCTCTAAACTAGAAAGCTTGTCCTCCCTAAGAATATGCTTAATCAAATCAACATAGTTAGTGTTTAAAGTCAAAAGTAACTCAAACACCTTATCTTGTTCTCTCCTTTCATGGAGAGTAATGGGATCAATTGTGGCAGGCCTTAGAATCTCTAGCTCTGCTCATAGTGCTCTGAAGGATCCATAATGCTTTGTGAACTCAGAATCCTCCTGTCTAAGATCATTCAAAGATTTCTTGACCTCAAAAATTCTCATGAGGTTAGTAGTATTGCCATATATATTTTTTAAAGTTTCTCAAAGATCTTTAGCATTTTTACTATATGAATATGCTTCTAATAGAGATCCAGTTACGGAGTTTTAAAAAATATAAAGTACCATCTGGTATTCCTGAAACCATTTATTTTTATCATCTTGATCATATGAGTCATCCCCTTCAATAGCTATAACAGGCGCCTTTGTAGTTTGTAACATGAGTCCATAACTCTTTGCAGCACAAGGTTGTCCTCATGGTTCTGGATAATAGGAGATAATTCTTCTCATGCAGCATGACTGGAGCCTTTATGTTTTCCTGTTACTTCATTAGGACTTATTTAAAACCTGCAAGAAAAAAAAAAAAGGAACTAGACCAAACCATACACTCCTATCCAAACAGTTAGTAACCAGAGCGCGTCAACAGCCTCCAACAACCTGCAACCGCCTGTAACAACCTCCAACAGCCTAACAGCCCTTGATCAACAACTTCTAACAATACTAATATCCTAACTAGCAAATATTTAGTTAATAGAATTGTTAAAAATATCTAATCCACTTTTGCCGCCAAAATGTTTTTTAAAAAAAACAGATTCCTACCAACAATGAAGAAAACTTTTCTTGAAGACTAAAACTATTTGGAATGAAATAAAAATTCTTGAAGACCTCCAAAAGATCTTAAAATAATTTTTGATCGCCCAAGATTTGCCAAAGATTAAGAAAAATTGAAGGTTTGAATACAAATACCACAAACAGGTCAAAACTAGATACATTGAGGAAGATTGATCAAGAAAGCTTCAAACCGTACAAAGGAGCAAAGCGGATCTCCTGATTCATCAACTAGACTCGTTGTTCTTGAGTTTAGGCTTTGAAATCACCTGATTTGATGAAGGTAGCTCGTTGCAAACCTGTAGTCTCGCGGCGAAGACAAAAGCAACACCACCGGACTTGGACTTGGTTAACCTTTGACTCAGGCCACCAAATTGAATGAAACTACCGGTAAAATCTACAGAACTCACCGGATAACATTCCTTGATGAATAAAATGGCAAGATATTTCGAGTTCTTGCCAGAAAGACTCGATCAAACCACGAACATTCGCAACGGGTCCGGTTTCGAAGGTGTGAAGGAGTTTGTGTGAAGAATGAAAGAAAAATTACGGAATTCTTATGCCAGATTGATGTAACCTGGCTTTGATACCATGTAAGATTATGAGATTAAGAGATTCAGAGATTTTTAGATTGAGAGAGAGAGAGATTAGAGAGAATGATTATTATTGAGATTGTAGAGAAATGAATTTTTTGCTTACAAAAGAAGAGAGAGTTAACTATTTATAATAAACTAGCTTAGGCTTGTTTGGATACTAAAATAGCCTAATAAATGTTTCGCTATAAGGATAACATATCATTAATCACAAACAAGCCTAAGCCACTTCCTTTGGACACATGGCGCCTATTTAGAGTCTAAGGCACACATTCTTCATTTCTTTTTGTTTTTTCTTTTCCACATTCTTCTTCATCCCAACAGGTATTGACCGCGTTCGGAGACTACCAGTAAGAAGACGAACCAGAAGAAGTTTCCCCTGCAACGCACCTATCTGATGACGAGGTAGAATATGCTGATTCTGGAGATCTTTTAATGATCAAAAGAGTTCTTAGCTCCAGACTAGAGCCGGAAGAGATTGAGCAGCAGGAAAACATCTTCCACTCCTAGTGCAGTATACTCAGAAAGGTGTGTTTCTTGATTATCAGCGGTGGCTCCCGCACCAACGCTGTTAGAAAGTATATGGTCGAGAAGCTTGGGCTACCAGTAACAAAGCATCTGCGGCCCTATTGCCTCAGAAGGCTAAACAAAAAGTCCGAACTGTTCATTTCCGACCAAGTCATGGATATTTTTAGTATAAGGCAATATCAGGATCAAGTATTATGCGATGTAGTCCCAATGTAAGCTGGACATCTTCTTTTGGGACGGCCCTGGCAATTCGATCGAGAGACCACGCATAATGAACAGACCAACTTCTATTCCTTTGTCCATGAAGTTATCGGACCAGCTACCGCCCCGGAAGTGTTATCAGGACCATTAACACGTGCTAAGGCCCTAGCTCTTGAGAACAAGTTCAACTAGCTTTCAGAACGAGCAAACGACGAGGAGTCCAAGTCATAAAGCCCACCCGATGACAAACCGCCCCACCGAGGCCCGTTCATGCTGGACAAGGCACTATGGAGGTTCCTGATCGAAGACTCTTCTACGTCCGATGTCTTCACCATTACCTTTTGGTGAAGACACCAAAATCTGTGCTAATACATTGTACTCTTTTTCCTATCTTCGGTTTTGTCATTTTGAGTTTTCCGAAAAGGGTTTTAACGAGGCAACACTCTTAGTGTGCAGGCCGACCAATACTTGTTCACGAACCAACCTTCCTTCAAGAGCCCAAGTCGGTTTCGGCCCCCTCCTTATGGCGGCTTATCTATCTTGTTCTTTATTTATTTTATTTAGACTAATTATGAAATTAAGGCCTTAAGCCTATTTTTTTTAGATTTTTAGGTGAATTGGCCTTGGCCCAAGTCTTCATGTTTTAATCTTTGGCCTATGTCCATTTTTGTATTTCCAACAATTTAGATTTCATGTTATTTTATTTTACACTTCTTGTTGTTTTGGATTGAACTTCATGTTGTTTACCCTAAGTTGTAACCAATGCCAATATAAGCCTCTTTTTCGATTAATGAGAAAAAAAATCTCGAATTTTAAATGCAATTAAATCCTAGACTCCTTGTCTTTGACGGCAGCAATCTCCTTTTTTGAAGAGCTTCTCTCGTTCTTCTTCACTAAGAAAAACAAACTCGGTGTATCACAAGTCTTCCGCAATTTTTGTGGTCCTTTCGCTCCATCTAATTTCCATGAACGCTTCTGAAAGTTTCGAGCTTCTCAACTGAAAGTAGCTCCGCCAACATGCTTGTATCAAACGGCCAGAGCCACAAACTCTCGAATTTAAACCAGAGCGGTAACATCATGAGGGCATATGATTGCAATACCCTTTTGTAAAAAAAGAAAAGAAAATGTAGGTCAGAGAAAGTAAGTTCAACAAGATTTACTACAAGAAGGATGGAAAATCCTAACATAGTTACTTGGGCCTTCATCCTCTAATGATTAATCTACAAAAAGGGAAATTACTAAAAAGGACGGAAAAACCGCCATAATACATCAACTAAAGAAAGACAAAACCATCTAAAAGACCTTGGAAGTTTTATTTGGTTCCTTCAAAATTGAAATAACATGAACCTAACGGTTAAAATCCCTCCATCTCCTCACCCTCAAACTAAGGTTGGCAAGGAGAGCCTGAAACAAAAGAAAATCAGGAAAATATTGGTTTAACATTAAAAATCAAGAAAGGAAAACAACAAGCAAATAACGTCCTAAAATAAACAAAAAAAATATTGAAAAAAACTTGATCTCTTTGTCGATTAGGTAAAGATAAGTGGGCAATTACGTTTGGTGAAAGTCCCGTTAATGCAAAATTGAAAAACGAAATTCAACACACATCACCGGAAGAAGGAAGATCATTAATGATCTCTTGATCATGCCAAGCAACAAACGATAAAGTCCCAAAACGGTGTCTATTCACCTTAGTGGAGGCAAGACGGAACTAGGCCTGGGCATTCGGATAATCGGGTCGGGTTCGGTTCGGGTATTTCGGGTTTCGGGTATTTCGGATCCGAGGTTAAGGATCCATTCGGGTATTTTTTTGTTTTGGATCGGGTTCGGTTCGGATCCGGTTCTTTTGGATATTTGATAAAAGATCCGAAATTTATCCGATACTAAGTTGTATGATTTCGGTTCTAGTATTTTAGTACTCGTAAAATCGGTAATATCCAAAATACCCGAAGTACCCGAAATACCCGACAATTATATTATCCGGAATATCAAAAATATATGAATTTTATCCGAAATACTAACATATATTTTTAAATGATAACAATCAAATATAATATAAATCAAATTTGAAACATTAAAACATTGTAATATTCATCAACAAATATGACAAAGGAAAGCAAATATGACATAATTTACATTCTATAATGTATTTAGAATTCAAAACTACAAAAAAAAAACAAATATGAATGACCGTCTTTAAACTATGAATATTAGATGAACTCTACACTTGCTAATATAAAATATGATACTAGAAAAAAAGATCAAATTAGTACTTATTAACTAATAAGTCAGTGAAAACCAACCAATTAAAGTTACAAAACAAATAAATTAATAATTAACTTTAAACATAAATATATGTAAAATTGAATTCGGTTCTAAAAAATACTAATTCGGGTATCGGTTCGGGTCGGGTATTACCCGATACCCGAAGTATTGGAAGACAAGATCCATTCGGGTTTTTCAATACTAAAAAAGTATATCCATTCGGGTATTTTCGGATCGGATCCGGTTCGAATCTTCGGATCCGAATATTTTACCCAGGCCTAGACGGGACAAACCAATAATTTGGGAAGAAAATCAGGAAAAAGTTGAGACAAGCCTAAACTGTTGTTCAAAAGATACTTCACCAAAAGCTATGGGATCTAAAAATGAAGCCCGCACTCGTAAAAATAGTATTCATGGGTGCAGCTGTATCCTCTCCTAGTCTATTTGGGATTCTTTCAAGGAGAAGAGATGACAATCTCAACCATTTTCGAGGGATTACATGAAGATCGAAGATCAGAAATTGATTGAGAACTACATATAGTTTTCGGCCAGGAAGTTTTTAAAAAATTTCCAATAAAACACTGAACGCCATCAAAGGTCGAATTGAAACCAGACATAGGGAAAATTTTCCTGCGAAGTAACGGCTTAAACTACCAAATTAAACTTTAACAAAATGCCAATTTAAGTGGAGTAAATGGAGATGTTAATTATGATTTCGAGCAATAAAACTTAGTCTAAAGTTTCTAAATATCATTCTTTTGTTGATGAAGCAAAAAGTACCCAAAGAGTAAATAGGGGGATTTGGACTCAGGAGCAGAACACAGTTCTGGCCCCAAGATCATCATAATATGGTTCAAAGGAAGAAGACTTGCTATAAAAAAATCACTTCATTGGTCCTCCACAACTTCCAAAACTTCACTATACTCTTCTTATTGTTTTGTCGCTTCGCTTACTTCTTATAGGACCTTATAAGACCTTCACAACTTCCAAAACTTCACTAGATTCTTCTTACTTTTGTTTCTTGCTTAGCTTACTTCTTAGATTGGATCAAACTCTTGAATTTTCCCAAAAAAAATCAACTTTTCTTGTGTTCTCATACTTTTTCGGTCTTCAAATTATTCATATTAATAAAATTTTGATAGCTTTAGTTTCTGCTACAACTCTAACAAATACAATAAAAGGATTGGTGGTGATTGCAACAAAAAATTATTTTATTTTAATTTGCTATGTATATGACAAAATTCTTTTGTTTAATCAAATATCCCAACAATCTTTTAAAGAAAACATGACTCTCTAGCGCAGGTTAAAAACCTTCGAAAGTCTTATTTAACCAATATTTCACATGAAAGTCTTATATTAGCAGTACTCTCTACCAAAGTCTTACTTTAACAATATATCCTACGAAAGTCATACAACCTTTCGGTTTGTTTCGGGAAGGGGCAAGTTAACCTCATGATATATTCTAAATCTACCTCTACATATTTAAAAGTTCAATCAGCTTATTTATTCATCTATATATATATATATAGAGAGAGAGAGAGAGTAATTATAATCGTTTCTACCTTATATTGGGTAAACAAGGCTTTTCATTTCAACCATAAATATTATTTAGAGTGTGGATTTAAGCAGGCGTATTGCCGTTTTAAGGATTATAACAGGATATCTTATTTAAAATGAATCTTACAAAAACAGCTTTCTAATTTTTAATTAAGTTAGGAGAAAAGGTTAAACAAACTTTATGCAAATAGATTTTTTTTGTCAAAAATTAAAAAATGTTAGCTAGCCAAATTGTAGACGCATCGATGTACACCATTTCTGTTAGCTAATGTAAATCGATGTAAATAGATTTTTAGGCATGGAAATTTTGTTAACAAATTTAATATCAAACAAAAAGAAATATTAGTTTGGCTTTTGTGAGCCTAATTAGACTTAGAAGCAACACAAAAGAAAAGTATCATCACCCAAAAAAGAAGAATTAAATGTTTAAAGAGAAATTTGCTAAAAATGACCAAAAAAAACTCATACATGGTCTCATTAAAACTTCATATATTTTTAATGTAATTATAATTAGAATTATTTTAGTGATTCTAACTGAATTCATTAAAATATGCGATGGATTTTAGTGGAATTGCTTGTAATAAATTTTGATTCCTCAAATAGATTTCAATAAAAAATTTGTAATTCCAAAGAAATAAAAAAAATTAAAAACAATTAAAAAAAAAATAAAAATATTTTAAGCAATAGCTCAACTTTAATAATGTACATAAGAGAATAATATAAAAATGACTGGTTAGCATGTCATAAGTTAACTATAAGAAGGCGGGTTAGGCTTTAAGGCAATTGAGAATTTTAATATAAATTTTCTAGCAAAAAAGTTATGATGTTTTGTCCATTAACCAATATTATTATTTTCACCAATTTATAAAAGTTGGTATTTCCGAAATTCTGATCATTTGGATTCAATAAAATCATACTTTCCATCTTATGGATGGAGAATATTACTTAAACTGGATCTCTGGTTAAAAAAGGTATAAACAAATGTTGGAACATATTCAAGCATTTTTGTAAGGAATGATCAATGGATCTCAGTCTCTCGTGCGAAATCTGTAACATTTCAACAACTACCCATCTTCTTTTGCTGTCCACGATTACATTGACACTGAGTATAAGGCTTTGAATATACCACTGCTTGAAACAACTATTGTTCATGAGGATGTGATTCTTTTTCACTCTCTAGCAGGGTCATGCCGGCAATCCAGACACAAAAGGTTGTTTTTACAAAAAAAATGAGAAATATACGATTAAAATAAGGGTACATGATAGAGCAACTTTATCCAGGTAGAGGTAAGGAAGATATTCTTTATGAACCAAAGGTTATTTCACTTAAGGCTTTTGCATGGAAGGTTGTATGTCCTCCAAAAATAAAGCCACTACAAGAAAACACAAATATGCTACATTTAGTGACAATATATTTAGTCTCCAACATTTACGACTATTTAGCTACTACATGATGACTTCTTTACGACTACAAAAATTTAGTCATAACTGAGTCACTATTCTGTGACTATATACAAAAGTCGGTAACGTAATCGTAAATTAACAACTAATTTACGACTACATATCAGACGGAGGACAATAATCGGTAATTAGTCGCTAATTTGGCGACTAATAATCAGATGATGATAGTAGGCGATTATTAGTAGCTAATTTAGCGACTAATATGCGACTAATTACATGGAGGACAATAGTCACATATTAGTCGCTATATTAGCAACTACAATGCGACTAAATATACGACTACATATCAGACGGGAGATAATATTCGGCTATTAGTCGCTAATTTGGCGATTAATATATTTAGTCGAAAAAGGAATCGTAAATTAATGACAGTCGGCGCTAATGTGGCGACTAAATGGCAACTATAGGACGACTAATATGCGATTAATTATACCATGTAAACTGAATCAAAATTTTTGGTTTGAACCAACAAGTAAACCAGATCATATTTCTCTCTTAACCTAAATCTTCTCAGCCTTCGCAAAAAATCTTCTCAGCCTCTCATCCACATTTCTCTCTTAACCTAAGTTCGGAGAAAATAAAAACCCCCAAATCAAAACCTACACTTACAACGTAGATCCATTCAAAGAACCAAAATCAGGAATCAAATAAGCGAAGACAAGGATAAGATCATCACCTTACGGACTTTCTCACCAGGGAGAAAAAAATACAGAAAAAAAGAACAGGAGATTGTGAGGAGCAAAGGAGGCACAGCCGAAGAAGCAGAATTTTAGGGTTTGGAGACTCTTGGAGAAATCGTGAAGGTAGCGGCGGAAACGGAAACAAATGGTCACTTCTGCCATGGTAAATTACTCCTTGCTATCTCTACTCTTTTCTTGTGTAAAACATTGTTTCTTTCAGACTTTGGAAATTTCATGGAAGTTCATGATCTACTCATTAAACTATATCCTATTATGATTCCTTGCTTTTAAAATTGAACATGAATACACTTATTGTTGCCTCTTGGATTGATTTTTGTGGTGCTTCAGGTACCTGGCTCTTTTCTTGGATTATCCTTCTTTGACTAAAGCTCTGACATCAGCAATTTTGACCCTCATTGGTGATTTGATCGGTCAGGTAACTCTATTATTCGTGTGTTTGAATAATGGTACTTACGTTTGAAGTTTGGTTTTTCAATATTCATATATAACTTCTTATTGAAAAGAAATTGCTTATTCTTGTTGCACTATGTTTCAGCTTACAATCAATAGAACCTCGTCTTTGGACAAGAAGATGACACTCACGTTTACCATCTTGGGCTTAGGGCAGTCGGTCCAGCATTGCACTTCTGGTATTTTTTCATCCATCCATGTCATAATTTGTATATATACATATTTATACTAATAAACAGTAGACCCATGTTTTTTATTTAAGAAGTGATGCATAAGATTTAGGCTTCTAATCTTGCTAACATATTCTCAGCTGGAAGATGAATTAATCTAGCGAGGATAATGTGCAAATTTATATATTAATAGGTGTTTTACTATGCACCATACGTCCTCTTTGAAAGAATTACAGTGACATAAGTGCAGGATAATTTTTTTAATTTTATTTGTTTCCAATTTGCTGATTATATTATTCCCCGTTTGTGCGGTAAATGTTTGCATTAACGTAAATATGTGCATGCTGTTTTTAAATATTTCTACTCTAATACATGCTGTTTGTGTTGACGTCTCATGAATCTATTTGAGTTGGCGTTGAATATGTGTAATAGTGTTTAAAAGAGTATATATACTGTGTATAAAAAAAGATATATTCGTTGATTGTCACATTTTTCCGTACTTAAATTCAGTCGTTTGGTGACCGGTAATGACACAAGTATAAAACAATATTAGTTTTTTCTCCATCTGTAACCATAATTACATGTCTTGCAGTTTTAAATGTACCACATAAAGATCACACCATGCCAAAGGTTAAGAGAGGAAGGAAGAGATCAACTATACACAACATTTCTCAGACTACCATTCCTTAGAACTCTTCGAGCAAAAAGACAAGCTATATCACTTATCTTTGGTGGAAGAGTATTGGCGCCAAACAGGTCCGACATTTTTGGACTTTGTGGCATCACATTAAGCTCCTGCAACAGCTTTAACTCCACTAACTTCTTAGGTAATTTACAACAGCTTTAACTCCACTAGCTTCTTAGGTTACTTGTCACTCTCCTTTTATAAATTTATGAACTTAGCTTGATGTTTGATATTCTTGTTTGATGTGTGATGTATAAACTTAGTTTGATGTTTTAGTATGAATGTTGGTTTTAAAAATAGATTTTGGTTTCTGATATTTATTGTTTAGATTTGCTTGTTGTAGAATTTTAATTAAAACATTTGCAATGCATTCCAAATACAAATTAAAACATACTAATAAAAATAAAAAATACCAAATTTTGTTTTAAAAATAATAGTTGCCAAATAGTTGCAATATAGTCACTATACGGTCATAAAACAGACGCAAAGTAGTCGCAGAAACTAAACGACCAAATTTAGTTTTCTAAACAAAAAAAGTTTTCAAATAGTCGCTAAAAGTCAATATATAGTCGTAAAACAGACACAACATAGTCGCCAAAATAGAGTCACAAAATAAAACAGTCGACAATTAGTCGCCAAATCTTACAGTCACAAATTAGTCGCTAATTATACAGTCGCAAAATAGTCGTCAACACATACAGTCACAAAATAGTCGTCATAGTTTATGACCAAATAGCGACTACATCTGTTCATGCAGATTACTTAGTCGTAGTTTACGACTATATTTACAACCATGTTACGACTATATTTACGACCACGTCATTTTGTCGTAGTGTAGTTGCTAATTGGCGACCAAAAATTTACGACTACACTAATTAGTTGCAACATAGTCGTACTTTACTATTTAGCGACTATTTTTGCAATCGCCAAATTTATGTTTTCTTGTAGTGAGCACTTTATGTGGTAAGTGTTGTCAGAATGTGTCTTGGTAACATGTAACTTGCGATCATGAGGAACAAATTGTGATTTACAATGTAGTATATGTGGAAGAAACAACAAACCATGTCAATTTTTTAATGTCCATTGGGGATTCAAATTTGACAATATCTAACATTTCATCACACTCGGAACTTTTTCTATTGGCATCTTTCTTCACAAACATGAACTACCTATTCTTGCGGCTACAAAAAAAAGTCCAAATGATTTTTTTCCATGGATCATCTGATACTTATGGAAAACTCGAAATGACAAAATATCCAAAATTCCATGCAGTCATCCTCCACTTCATGCTGAGCTAGAAGCCTTGATTTGGTCAATGGAGTGTATGCATGTGCTGCAAAGACTAGACGTGAACTTTGCAACCGACTGCTATGATGTAGTGAAGATCACCGGAAGAGTGACCAGCATTCACAACATATATGAAGAAGTTTTAGCGATATAAAGCTTCTCTCACTACCTTCAGGATCTCATTTAGTCCACGGGTAACTAACATAAAGGAGAACAATTTAGAGCAAAGTGCGCGGAATGTTCAATCAGCCATGGTCTACATGGATACAGTTTCACCGGTTTGGTTAGCTAAAATTTTTAAAAATAATTCTGTTCAAAAAACATAAAAAAGTAAAACCTTTTAACTTTAATTCTCACTACTAGCTAGTTGCATCTTTCAACATTTGTTTAACGGTGCAGCCATTTTTTCCCTCCACATATTAGCTATTTCTGTTTTTTTATCTTGTGTTTCAAAAAACTTCTTCACCATTTTCAGAACCATCTCTTGCATCTCTTGCATCGTTCTTTTTCCATATCTTATCCATTGATAACATGAGCAGGTACTTCAGCAGGAAATACATCTGATGGACAATGTGTGCGAAGAAAAATATGTAATACTACACAAGCCAATACTAATTATGTTTGTGTCTTGAACAAAAAATGGAGGAGCAGATTTAAATATTAGAAATCGTGACTTGAAACTCCAAATTCTTTCAATCATGTTTCTTAAGGATGCATGATGATTGAACAATTCATGCTGAGTTTAAGGATCACAACCTTTGCCACCAAATTTTTAGAGATGATACTTAGAACATCGAAAGGAGCCAAAAGTCTATGTTTGATAGCTAATCCGCAATCAGTAAGATTAAATTTTCTAAAAGAAAATTAAACAAATATAATTATTAGCACATTATTTAGTATATGAAAATATTAGTTTATTACCATACAAAATTACCTGTGGAACTTCAAATCATCTAATGTTATTGCTTCCCTTATGTTATTCTTTCCTTTTCCAACTTCCCTCAAATTGGCATCTCTTTGTTGTTTTTCTTTACTTTTTTGAATCAAGCTAACAAACAGATTGTTTATCCCATTCATTTTATTTGAATTTCATATAACTAATATTCATCCTTAAATTACTAGAGTCTCCACATTCACCATTAAAGGAGAGCTTTTCTAATGAGCCTTTTGTGCTTTGTGGCAATGTTGAATCTCAAAACCCTGATGTTTGACATTATCTACATTTCCCATATTTCCAAAAGTCTAACATCTAAGATGGCTCATTATCTTTGGCTCCAAAATTTGACATGAAAAATTATATATATATTTGTAGAAATATATATATATATATATATATTAAAACAAAACTTACTTTAATTTACCGAGAATTCTTTTTTGGTTTATGTGATTTCCTTTAGTTGTTATTGTCATTTTATATAGAAAACTTTGTTTTGAGATAAAAACTGGCGTATCTTTGATGTTTAGAGAAAAAAATTTAGAATAAAAATATTTGTTTTAGTTAACCATTAGATACATATAAGATTTTGAAAAATTATAAATCTAATATTAAATAAAAATTGTGAGATAGGGATTGTCTACACCGTTACAACCTTCTCAATCCACAAATAGACGGCGTGGAGAGTTAATATGAACGGGTTTCCACGCGATACCAGAAATCCATTTCTCATGACCCTATGAGAATATTAAGATCATTGTCGTTAGTAACAAAAACCCATATAAAGATATTAAAATTCACAAATAAAACGTTTTTGAAGTAAGAAACGGCATTGCCCTGTATTATTCCTGTGATAGGATCCCAACAACAGACTTTTCCATCTTTATCACCACTCACAAGACACTTAGCATCTGGTGACCATGCAACTGCGAGAACATAATCCTTTTTGCTCTGAAAAACGTTACAGACCACACAGAATGAACTATATTTATTACAAGGAATCCATATATATATATATATATATATATTACAAAAGAAAGCATAAGACTTTTTAAACCTCTGCATGCAAACAATGGAGTTTCAGTGTTAAGATCCCAAAGTATTACACTGGTATCACCTGAACCACTTGCTAATTGCTTACCGTCAGGACTAAACGAAACACAACGAACAGCAGCCTCATGACCTATTTTTTTTTTTTTTTGACAAAGCCATTCATAATCACTAAGAACCATTTTGCAACTCAAATAAAGAAATTAAGATGAACTTTGACAAATACCAACAATTTTCTGTGAGCAACGGTTAACCGGGTGAATTGAAGTAACACCTTAGAAACAGATCCGGCCAGGAGAGTAACGAACCCTCGAAATACGGTAAAAAAAACCACTACACAACGACGAAAGAGAAGACGAGCCAGAGGAATCCAAACAGCCAAACCAAACACGAAGTTGTAGCCTTCCTCGAGCAAGACAGAACGACCAGAAAGACCACCAACACACCTCTACTCAGCCGCCTAACCTCCATCGAACGTCGCCACAAGGATGATTCCAGAGTACATCGACCAATCCGAAACTAAAATCTTATTTCACCATTGGAAAAAACCCACCACCAGAAAGGATATAGCATAGAAATTCTGAAGAAAGAGCCCTCTCACGAATCCGGACTTAATCAGACGCCAGAGAGGCGAATCGAATTCTAGATTTAGGGTTTGTTTACATAGAAAAAAATTCTCCTTCGTGAGTGAGAAATAGGGGCGGGTGGTTGATATCTGTTGTATGTGTATATCCCTTTCGACTTTGAAAATGTCAGACATATTTTTGATTCTTTCTTTCCTTGCTTTTTCCCCATCATTAATTCTTAAGTTTTTTGTTTTCATCAGCAATTTGCAAGACAGGGGATGGCTTCAGCTGCTACCATAGCTTGAGACTTTGCAACATCTATGGCGAACTAGTTAAAACATCAGCCATTAGTTAAAACATCAGCCATTGGTTTAATTTGATATAAATGAAGAGAAGGTCGTACCAGATTCAGCAGAGCAGCTCCCAAACAAAGACAGTACAAAATCTTCAATATAGACATCAGAACAAAGTATCATAACGAACAAAACAAATAATTAAGATAGCATACCCAACAAGTTTTTTTTTTTGTAAAATTGACCATCACCGTAAGTCCGTAACCTCTCCCATTACAACTGCATATATATATAAGTAAAAACGACTAAAATAAAATAAATTAGTGTAACAAAATTTTAACAGTTTGTAATTTAACGAAGAAACAATAGTAGGGCATATATCACGAAAAAGAAAATTGGTATTGGAGCTTCCATTCTTTCATTCATCCTCCAACCGATTCAGATGTTATTGGATATCAGATTTTAAGTAGCAAACTTCCCCGAATATAAATATATTATATACTTCTCCTAAACCGAAAAGGAAAACAAATAAATTGGACATACCACACTCTTCTGCAGATCCTCAAGCATTGCCACTGCCTTTTTTAGTTTCCCTTTACTCCATAAACCAGCAGCATATTGCGGATAGTAATAATATTAGGACGCACACCATTGGAAATCATCTCCTGGAAAATGTCGAGCGCCATTAGAATTACCCACTTCACTAAACCCATGAATCAAACTGTTGTAGATAACTGCATTAGCAACTATTCCTCTTCGGTACATCTCGCATGTAAGCTCCATCCCATCGTAAACCTTCTCAGCCTTAAGCCATTAATGAGTGTGTTAAATGTCACTATGTTGGGAGAGCAGCCCTTGCTACTCATTGCCTATTTGACAGAACCCATGAATAAGAAAGCTGCAATTGACAATGTCAACAGAGCATCCCTTGCTAACCATCAAACCAAACATGCGCTTTGCATCATCTAGATGATTATGCTTGCAAAACCCATCAATCATTAAAGAATAGGTAAAAGGATCAGGGGATATACCCCTTCCAAGCATCTTACCATATAATTCCTCAGCCTGATGTGATCCTGACCAAGGACGGACGCACAAGCAACCAGCAGCCAAAACCATGGACTATCAAAAACGTCTTTATCATCTCTTTAGGTATTCAATAAGTGGCTAAGTGGTCCAATGTGTGCTCTTTTTCTCTGTCTTTGGGTTTGTCCCATTGGGTTTACCAAAGATAGGTTTTTAAAGAGGTCATTGGCCCACTTCTTATCCAGCCCATTTATTGAATTCTAGGCCCACTCCTTCCTTCTCTTTTGTCATCAAAAAGTAGTTGGGAGTTAGGAGTTGGAAGTTATCTTTATTGCTTTTAATTCTAGTTTGCTTGCATGTTCTTGCATGTTCTTGGAAGTTGTTCCAAGCATGCAAGGCTTGCCTTTTTCCCTTCTATAAGTAGCACCCCATTTTCTCATTTGTACTCATCAAAGATTTTTAATGAAAGTTTCTACTACTTCTAAATTTTTGATCACTTGTTGGTGTGTAATATCCAATTTCTCTTAAGCCCCTTAGGTGTGTCATATCCTAAGCTTGTTTAAGAAACCCTTGTGTTCCTTTGGTGCGTCATATCCAAATAACACAAGTCCGGTGAATCAAAAGTTTTCCGCAACCTTTGTGTGATCAATCGCTCCACATCCCTTGGCAACTTGAGCTCTCGCTCGTTGTGCAAGGCCTATCCCTTTCCGAAACTTCTTTGTGTGCCGATTTTGGGTTGAGTCCTTCCGAAGATCTCATCACAGCCTCAAATATATTCCCTTCTTTAAAAAATGCATTGATGAATGCATTGAAAGTTACAATACTAGAGCTACAAAAACCATCGATCATACATCTATAGGTAATTACATCGGGACAAATACCTTTCTCTTTCATTTCACTGAAATGATTTTGAGCATCGCTATGATGTCCGTCTTTCCAAAAGCTATCTCTGATGACATTATACATTACCACATCAGCTTTTGATGTGGCTCTTCTCCACCTTCCTAAGGAGTTTCAAGGCCGAAACAGTGTCGCCCATCTTACACAATCCGTTTACAATTGTTCCGTAAGTAACATCAGGTCGATGACCATTATCTACCATACATTCAAGCAGAGCTACCGCTTCGAGAACTTGACCCTGGCAGCAAAGACCGTTCATCATTGTCTACATCCCGTTCCAACCATTTGATCAAAAAAGGAAAGGCTTCAGGAATCCTATCTTCGAGACCTAATCCGTGGAACAGTGTGTTAAACGTAACACCACTGGGCTGGAGTCCAAGTTTTGTGACCTTGCCAAATGCGGACAAGGCAAAAGACAACTTAGAGCAACTGCAGAAACATTTTATAATGATGTTCATGGTGTAGATATCCAATGGAATCAGGCGTATTTCCATCTTCTTATGGAGATAATTCATAACATTGGGCTGTTTCACTCTCACAACCACACTCATCACTCTCACGACGAGAAGGAACCATTTCATCGAACACATCAATCCCATTATCTAAGCTTTTGATATAACAAAAACAACCTTTCAGTTTCCATTCCTCTCCTCCAAAAGTTTCTTCGCTACCATTGCAAGGTACTGACAAAGAAGATAGATGTTGCAGGAATGAGTTTCACTGCAATTTTCTTTTGATTGTTCAATGAAACAAATAGAAATTTTTGCTGGGATTGATTCGTGAAGTAGAAGGATCAATACTGTAACAAGGAATAAAGCGTAGAGAAGAAAGGAAGATAAATCAATATTAATTGTAAGATGATCTTCAGAATACAAACTTAAGATCTTTTATAATAACTCAGAATATCTAATAAAATATCCTAACTGATTTGTTATTGTTACCAAATTGATAAGATAATAACAAACTGATACACGTGATCTCCTAAAATAATGGCTTCTCTATCTTGCCACGTACGAGACATCTCCCACCCATTTCATGTATCAAATTCCTCCTGTCGAAGAAACCTTGACCTCAAAGTTTGAAATCGGGAAATTTCTGCAACAAGTCATGCAGATATTCCTATGTAGCCTCCTCTGCAGTCTTTGAAGTCCATTTAATCAACACCATAGTTTCTGGGTTACCATGGCGATTAACCATCTTACGCTGCATAATCGATTCTGATTCTCTTACCAACACATCACTAACATCTGGTGCTAACACCGTGGAAACAGAACTCGCTCCAATCATTCGTTTGAGCTGGAACACGTGGAATACCGAACGGATTTGCTACGCTTGGAAAATAGTTTATGCGATCGCATTAGTTTAAAAATCTCCTCTAAATGGGCCAAGTAGTTTTTTAATGAGGAGCTATACACTAAGATGTCACAAAGAATATGAGTACGCTTCTCCTAAGCAGGCTGTGGAAGACTTCGTTCATCAGCCCTCTGAATGTCACTGGAGCATTCGTCAATCCAAAAGGCATTACCAAATACTCATAATGTCCATTGTGAATTCGAAAAGCTGTCTTATGAATGTCTTTTGGCTCCATTTTAACTTGATGATAACATACCTCAAGTCTATCTTAGAATAGATTTTTTATCCTCCAAGTTCGTCCATGAGATCCTCTATGAGTGGAATAGGGAACCGATCTTTTACTGTCATGCGGTTTAAGCTGTGATAATCAACACACATCCGCCAGCCACCATCTTTCTTCTTCACTAATACCATAGGAGAAGCATATGGACTCGCGAATTTTTGTAGGGTACTACTTTCCAACAGTTCCCCAACCAGCTTATCTATCTCGTTTTTCTGCTGCAAGGCATACCTGTAGGGTCTTTGATTAACTGGATTGGACCCTTCCAACAATGGTATTTTATGATCGTGGTTCCCTAGGAAAGGGGGTAGTTCTTTAGGCTCATCGAACACTTTGGCATATTTCTACAGTATTCGCTCTATCTCATCATAGTTATGCTTTCCGCTATCCAAAGCCTTTACATCACATACTATCAAGTTGTTGACGGCTTGATTCTCTCCTACATAAAGAATATATATCTGAGTGTGATTCGCTATGTGTATGTCAATTTTGTTGGTCTTCATTTCTCTGACTGAACTTTGAGATAATCCTTTGGGTAGCATCTTTCGTTGTCTCCATTTGAACTGCATCTTTAAAGTCTTGAAGTTACACTTAATGGGGCCTAGAGATTTCAACCATTGGACACCCAACACCATATCAAAACCTCCCAAGGTTATGACCATCAAGTCTGTTTTGAACCTCTGATCATGAAATTTCCACCCAAACTACTCAATGCGACCCTTAACGCTGAGCCTGCTACCATCGACAACAATCACTCTTGCCAAACCTGGGTCTTTAATTCTGCATTGCAACCTTGCAGCCAACTTCTCATTAATGAAATTGTGAGTAGAGTCTGAGTCAACCAGAATGTAGATTACAAAGCTTCCATAGTAACCTTTCACTCGCATTGTGTAGTAATCTGAGACACCAGTAACAACATTCACAGAGATCGTAGCGATATCTACCGCTTGCTCATCTTGTTTTGTTGCTTCTTCAACAGATTTACAATCTTCTTCCTCAATCTCCATCAAATATAGTTGACTGTGCTTGTGTTGTGATAAAAAATGCTCCTTAGAGTACTTCTCATCGCAATATATACACAAACTTTTAGTCGTTCTTTCTGCAATCTCTTCATTACTCAACCATTTCCGACCCTTGTCCATAGGTCTACCTTCCGTCTCTTTCTTGTATTGAAGAATTCCTTTATGGAGGTTCCCGGTTTCACGAGAATTGATGAGATGTGGCATATAAGGTTTCACCGGATGAGCTTGCTCTTAAAGCTTCCCGAGCATCAAACAGTCCATAGTCGTCTTAGTGATACAAGCCTGGATCAGGATCGTGTTGTGTTTGATCAGAAGAGAATCTCGATTCTGGACAATCACAAGATGGGGAAGCGAATTGGACCACTCGAACTATGGATTGATCGAGATATACCAAGGATGATCCTGCAAACACGTTAGTGGTTTGAAGGTTCACAAATTCTAAGATTTCTACTCGACGGCTAGCTAGGTTTAGACTTAGGGTTTTGTTCATAAAAGTTCTAATTGTTATTAATTGACCTAAAGAGTTTAAATAGTGCTGTCAATAAGTTTCTGGGCGAATTTCCTCTTGCCTTATACAGAAACTTGGCCCAAAACTCAAAAACAGCAAATACAATGCATAAAAAATGGGCCCTAAACATTTGGACCAACTTTGGACAAAATAAAAAGAAGAAAAATATGAAAAAAAGAATAAAAGGCCTATCAAAAAGAAGGCCAAAAATTAGAGAAGAAAAATAAGTTTTCTACTCTAAACACACTAAGGGTGTTGCCTCGTTAAAACCTCTTTCGGAAAACCCAGTGGGACAAAACCGAAAGTAGGAAAAAGAGTACAATTCCTTAGCATGATTTTACGGTGTCTTTACTTAGTGATAGTAAAGACACCAAGTGAAGCTGGTCGTGCATGAAGAAGATCACCGGTGAGAAGTGGTAGTGATCCGAGCTTAGCTGAGCTGGTGGTCCAGTTAGTTGTGTCTGGTCCGTCTTCTTTCCGCTCCAGCAAATGCTTCACGAAATGGTTGAATTTGAAGCTAATTGCCTTTGCTCTTTGACGTGTGATCGGTCCACTTGGCACTTGCAGCGTAAGATCCTCCAAGTCTGGCTCGTTTGACGTTGTTGCGGTTCCGATGTCCTCATCATTCCCTCCCTCTTCCGAAGGTTTTGTCCTCAAAACTGGATTATCACCTGCATCAAAAAAAGATAAGTCAGCAACGTTGAATGTAGAAGAAACGTTAAACTCACCTGGAAGCTCCAGCTGGTAGGCGTTGTCGTTGATCTTCCGGATAATCTTGAATGGTCCGTCTCCTCTTGGCGCCAACTTGTTCTTTCTCTTTTGAGAGAATCGCTCGGTCCGCATGTGGAGCCAAACCCAATCTCCTTCCTTGAAGCTTACAGCCTTGCGACTCTTGTTGGCCTGTCTTTGGTAAGCTTTTGTCCTGTTTTCTATGTTGTCTCTAGCCCTCTGGTGCAGTTTCTTGACAAACTCGGCTTTGGTCTTGCCTTCTAAACTAACAATCTCGGCTGGAGGCAATGGTGTTAGGTCTAAAGGCGACTGCAGGTTAAATCCGTAGACAATCTCGAACGAAGATAGTTTTGTGGCCGAGTGGACAGCTCGGTTATAAGTAAATTCAACGAACGGTATGCACTTGAGCCAGCTCTTTAAGTTCCGTCCAATGGTGGCTCGAAGCAGAGTGGATAGCTCGGTTAACAACTTCCATTTGACCATCGGTTTGTGGATGGCAAGTCGTCGAGAAGACTAACTTAGTTCCGAGCTTCTTCCAGGGAGATCTCCAAAAATGGCTCCAGAACTTCATGTCTCGATCTGACACTATGGTTCTCGGAATATCATGAAGCCGTACCACTTCCTTAAAGAATAAGTTGGCGGTTTGGCTTATGTCATTTGTCTTGGCGCAAGGTATGAAACGCACCATCTTTGAGAACCTGTTTACATGAGGATAGATTCTTGACTTGGCTCGTTTGCAGACCAAATAACGAGCACAATGAGCCTTAACGTCTCGCCTCTGATGCGGCCAATAAAAATGTTCCTTAAGCGTGCTCAACGTCTTATCCACTCCAAAATGACCCATTAGTCCTCCTCCATGCGCTTTCCTCAGCACTAAATTCTGGATTTGACGTCTTATTTCTTTGGCTTCTTCCGGGTTAATTCGATATGCGGCTCGGTTAGGTCGTTGTGCACCCAACATAAAGTCGATGTTGTCATCTATCTCCCTCACTGGCGGCAGTCCAGGTGGTAACTCCTCGGAGAAAACATCCGCAATGTGATTGCCCTTTGGATATCGCAGAAGTTAATCAGAAAGTTCTTCTTGCGTTTAATTCCATCCGTAGTCATTTTCGCTTGTATTTCCTTTACTTGTTGAGGCGTCAATGGAGCTAAGTTGTACATGCGCTTGTCATGCTCAAAAGAATACAAGTTAGTCTGTCCATTATGTGTGGTTTCCTTGTCAAACTGCCATGGACGTCCCAATAAGAGATGGCCAGCTTGCATCGGAACCACATCACATATCACTTCATCTTGGTACCATCCCACACTAAATGGGACATTGACTTGATCGGATATGTGGAGCTCGGCTTTATCATTGAGCCATTTCAACTTATAAGGATGAGGATGTTTAGTTCTCTCCAAGCCGAGCTTTTATACCATATAAGAACTAGCGACATTAGTACATGAACCACCGTCGATAATAAGAGAACATACCTTACCCTGAATGGTGCAACGAGTATGGAAGATGTTTTCTCTTTGTGCAACCTCTTCAGGACTTACCATTGAGTTAAGAACTCGTCTAATCATCAGGAACTCTCCAGAGTCCGGGTACTCAACGTCCTCTTGGTCTCGATGCTGGTGTGGTTCGTCATCTTCTTCATCTTGCGATTCGTACTCTCCAGCTTGAGTAATAATCATGACTCGTTGGTTAGGACACTCTCTCGCTATGTGTCCTCTTCCGTTGCATTTAAAGCAAAGGATGTCTCGACTCCGTTGTACCGGAGCTGTTGTAGTTGGCGTCGGCTGAGAAGCACTAGGACCGGGTCTAATGGCCTTTGTGAAATCACTCACTTTAGCCTTAAATCGGTTCTGCTGGCGACTGAGTACTACTCCCCTCTGTTGGTTTGAAAATCGGATTCCAGGTAGTTTTTGGTCGAGAAATAGTCGCTGACTTGCGCTTGTTCTGGTTCTCGATCTGAATAGCTAAATGAAGTAACTCTCCGAGATCATGATAAGTATGTCTCTCCACTTTCCGAGAAATTCGTTCTTGCAATCCGTCAACAAATTGCGCCATTAAGCTCTCTAGAGAATCCTCGATCTCCAAACGGTTCCGCAGATGCTCGAACTCCTCGTAATATTCCTCCACACTTTTATTTTCTTGAGTCAAACGTCGGAAACGTTTTTGCATATCTCGGTGAAAGTGTGGTGGAACATATCGTCTTCTCATAATATACTTGAGCTCTTCCCAAGCTATTATGTTTCCGTACCGATTTTTCCTTCTTTCGGTACATTCTCGGTCCCACCATGTAAGAGCATGGTCAGTGAACTGAGCCGTTGCTAAGGCGACTCTCCTCGGATCAGCATATCTATAATATTCGAAGATATGCTCCATCCGTCTTTCCCAATCCAGATAAGCTTCGGGATCCACCCTTCCGGCAAAGGTCGGTGTAGAAAGCTTAACATCGGGAGCTTGCGGAGGTGGTGGTGGCGGCGGTGGAGGTTGAAACTCCGGTGGTGGCGGTTGATATGGTGGTGGTGGCGGCGGTGTATGAGCATAAAATGGCGGTGGTGGGGCTTGATGTTCTCCGTATCCGCGAGCTGCTCCTTGACGAGCTGATTCCGGGATCTCGGCTCTCGTCGCCACTAGGAGCTCACCTAGTCGGTCTATGCCCGCAGCCATAGCATGGATTTGACCACTCAGATTTGTCAACATGTACAACATGGCACTGTTGACATCAGCAGAGTCCGACTTGTCGGACATTCCGTCTTTCTTGAGGAGAACCGGAATAAAAAAAAGAACTTAAGAACTAGTTATGCAATTTTTTTTTTTCTAAGGATTAATTATGCAAATAATTTTGATCTAGAGACCTAGTATGCAAATAAATTTAACCTAAGGACTTAATATGTAAATAAATTTAATTTAAGGACTTAGTATGCAAATAAACTTAATCTAAGGACTTAATATGCAAATAAATTTAATCCAAGGACTTAAGATGCAAATAAACTTAATCTAGGGACTTAATATGAAATTAAACCTAGGACCTAGTATGCAAATAAACTTAATCTAGGGACTTCTTAAACAATTTCTAATTGACCTAGGGACTTCTAATGCAAATTTTAAAAGTTAAAAACCCTAATAATTTTTTTTTTTTTGTTGACAAATTTAATGTAAATAAACTAGATGACAAAATTTTAGCCTAAGTTTAATGCAAATAAAAAAAGACTAAGTAATAAATTAATGAAAATAAAAAAAACTATATGCTAAATTTATGCAAATAAAATATAAAATAAAAAAATCTATATGTTAAAATTATGCAAAAAATAAATAAATAAATAAATAAATTAATTTTTTTTTTTTTTGGTGAACTAAAACTAAAACCCTAGAAACCTAAAATTATGCAAATAAAAACTATATGATAAAATTATCCTAAAATCTTTAATTGCATGAAATTTTAAAACCCTAAAAATAGCTATTCTAATATAATCCAAAAAAATAGCTAATCTAATCTAAATTTAACAAATTAATAATTTAAATTTAAATTTTTTTTCCTCCCTCTCAATTCTCACACGCAAAAAAAAAACAATTTTTTTTTTTTTAATTTTTTTTTTTTTACGTGAATTCAAAATTCAAATACAAATTTTTTTTTTTTTGTTTTTTTTTCTCCTCTTTAGGCTAACAACCAAATTTTTTTTTTTTTTTTTTTTTTTTTTTTTTTTTTTTTTTGTTAATTAGAATAAACAATGAAAAAAAAACAAACTAATGCAAATTATGATTTAAGGATGCAAGCGAATGAAAGTAATGAAAAAGGAGAACCTCACCTCTTCTTACCTTGTGCAGATCGCGTGGATGTAGGTTGATCGTGGATGGTGAGTGATGGATGGCGAATGATAGATACCAGATTATGATTTAAACCTAAAACACTTGACAAACAAATGAAAAATAACAAAAAGAAAACAAGGGATAGGGTTTATACACTACCCTGCGTCAGGAGCTTCAGCTCTGATACCAAAGATGATACAAGCCTGGATCAGGATCGTGTTGTGTTTGATCAGAAGAGAATCTCGATTCTGGACAATCACAAGATGGGGAAGCGAATTGGACCACTCAAACTATGGATTGATCGAGATACACCAAGGATGATCCTGCAAACACGTTAGTGGTTTGAAGGTTCACAAATTCTAAGATTTCTACTCGACGACTAGCTAGGTTTAGACTTAGGGTTTTGTTCATAAAAGTTCTAATTGTTATTAATTGACCTAAAGAGTTTAAATAGTGCTGTCAATAAGTTTCTGGGCGAATTTCCTCTTGCCTTATACAGAAACTTGGCCCAAAACTCAAAAACAGCAAATACAATGCATAAAAAATGGGCCCTAAACATTTGGACCAACTTTGGACAAAATAAAAAGAAGAAAATTATGAAAAAAGAATAAAAGGCCTATCAAAAAGAAGGCCAAAAATTAGAGAAGAAAAATAAGTTTTCTACTCTAAACACACTAAGGGTGTTGCCTCGTTAAAACCTCTTTCGGAAAACCCAGTGGGACAAAACCGAAAGTAGGAAAAAGAGTACAATTCCTTAGCATGATTTTACGGTGTCTTTACTTAGTGATAGTAAAGACACCAAGTGAAGCTGGTCGTGCATGAAGAAGATCACCGGTGAGAAGTGGTAGTGATCCGAGCTTAGCTGAGCTGGTGGTCCAGTTAGTTGTGTCTGGTCCGTCTTCTTTCCGCTCCAGCAAATGCTTCACGAAATGGTTGAATTTGAAGCTAATTGCCTTTGCTCTTTGACGTGTGATCGGTCCACTTGGCACTTGCAGCGTAAGATCCTCCAAGTCTGGCTCGTTTGACGTTGTTGCGGTTCCGATGTCCTCATCACTTAGGCATTAACATCTGAAGATGCATATGTGTATCCATGCGCAGCCCTGTAAGGTATTGGCTTACGAGGTACTCCGCGGGTAGTTTCACTCGCGTTTTTAGTAATTAAAAACGTCTGTGATAATCAAGGATTCCATTAGTTTCTTGCATGTTTTTTAACTCTGCAATCGGATCATCCAAAACATCGTAGAATTGTCCCATTAATTCTGCCATGTAGTTATTCCAGCTCTTGCAGATGTTAACACCAGAGAAAAATTGGCACAATGCGCGATGCGATGTGGCAGCTGCTCCATCGAAGTAAATTGATGCTAACCTTACATTTGTATTTTCATTGGTTCCATCCATTTCGAAAAATTGTTCGACTTTGAAAATCCATTCTTGTATGCAATTACCGTCGAATCTTGGGACCTCAATCTTCGGTAAACGCATTATTCCTGCATAGGATTGATTGGTCTGCCCGGCGTGCGAGTCTTGCCCTGGGTTTGGTGATGATTCACCCTGAACCTCCATGTTCTGGTGTTGAATCGCCAACAACGTATTCAGTATCTCTCGCATCTCATTCTTGATTTTCTGAATTTCGGTCTGTAGCATACCAAACGCTGCTTGCTGCTCCTCTTGCTCGGTCACCGGAGGTTGGTTCCGATTCATGATTGCCTTAGAACGTGTTTTAGCCATTGTTTCCGAGGATATGAGGCTCTGATACCACTGTTGATGGTACGATCCGGAATGCACCTGATTTAATTGCAACTCTAGAGGACTTGGATTCAACCGAAGAAGAGGAAGACATGGCCCAAGATCAGACCCAAGGAGAATTATGGTTTGGTCCAATGACAAGATCAAGAAGTGAAGCCCAAAGGGAGGCCCTACAGACCTTAACCAAATTCGACCACCAAGAGGAAATAAGAAGGATCAAACCAATCCAATGGTTTAATTTACTGGTTTGTAATCACTTAAATTAAACCAAAGGAATTAGGATAAAGTAAGATATCTTTTGAAATTAAATCCATTAAATTAAAAGATATTCTTGTTAGCTTAAAATTAGGATAAGAGTATAATATCTTTTGATATTAATTAATTAAATCAAGGATATTCTTGTTGTATAGAAATTAGGAAGGTAGTTAGGATATGATTTAGATAGGATTTTCAGCCTATAAAAAGGCTTCACCCCCTCTTGTAAAAATCATCGAATTTTATAATTAATATCAAAGCTCTTTTGCTTCTTGCTTTCTCTGTTCAGCCTAAGAACATTGAATTTCATTCACTTAAGGGTAGAGTAATCTACTGTGAAATTTCATAGCTCTTTGCGGGTGATCCTGTGCTAGTGGAATCAAAACCCCTTCATCATTCACATCAATTGAAGAGCTAGTAGCCTTCAAATCCATCCTTTTCATCCACGCCAACTTGGAGAGCTAGTAGCCTCCATTCACTCTTCCATCAATCCGCTGCCAAGAGAAGTGCTAGTAGCCTTCTCAATCTAATCCTATCAAGCCACCTTCAAAGGAGAGTTAGTAACCTCCTCCCCTTCATCCTTCAAGTTGATCCTTAGGTTGTAAAACAACCAGGGGCGCACCAAGTGGTATCAGAGCCTCTTGAAGGTTAGGGTTTGTGAAATCATCTTGATTTCAAAACCACCATCAAATTTTTTAAATTTTAGTTTCAAATTCTTTTCTTTCTATCTGTTGTAAGTCAGCTGAGCCTTTCCTGAATTACAAAAGATCTAAGAAAATATCTATATTTAAAAAAAAAAAAAAAAAAAAAAAAAAAATCGAAAACTTTTATTAAAAAGAAAAAAAAAAAAAAAAGTAAAGAGCAGAAGAGGAACCCTGCTAGGAATTGGTTAATCAGCTGACGAAAAAAATCTTGCAATCTTTCTATCTAAAAAATTCAGTAGGTTTAGCTCTAGGTCTTAGGTGATTGAGCTTTGATCCAATCTGAACTTTTGGGAATAGCAAGAGAAGGAGCTAGTGAGTGATTACCAAGAAAAGTGAGAGAGAGAGAGAGTTTAATTAACCAGTTTGCTAAGTTGTTTTAGGAAAAATGGAGAATCCAAATGAAGAAACCCCTAGAGGAGAAGGAAACACACGACCTCATAGGCTTGACCCATTACAGATGGAAGCAATGATGGATGAAATAACTAGGAGACTTCAGACTATTTTTGAAAACAGAACTAACCAAGCTAATGAGTTTCTTTATGGAGTTGATCCTCTTGCAGGTAGATCAGCTCGTGGAGACAGGTCAAACCGAGGAGGAGGGCGCTTAGGAAGAGGCGCAAGGGTGAGAGTTAGATCAGGAGTTAGGCGTAATGAAGATGAAGCTCAGGGATACTCGGATGAGAGTGGAGACCAATACCAAACTCAAGAACCGAGACCAGATAACAACTTAGGAGGACTCAAGCTTCGAATTCCCCCTTTCTCAGGAAAGAATGATCCAGATGCCTATTTGGAATGGGAACAGAAGATTGAAATAGTCTTCAGCTGCCAAAACTATTCTGAGGAAAAGAAAGTCAAGATAGCAGCCACAGAATTCGATGGATATGCTATCAACTGGTGGGAGCAGATTGCCACCACAAGACGTCGCAATGGAGAGCCCCAGGTCACATCTTGGTATGAGATGAAAACCATGATGAGAAAAAGATTTGTACCAGTCCATTATGGGAGAGATTTACACCAGAAACTGAGGAGATTAAATCAAGGTACAAGGAGTGTAGAAGATTATCATCAAGAAATGGAGAGTCTTATGATCAAAGCTGAAATAGATGAGACTATGGAAGCTACCATGGCACGGTTTCAAGGAGGACTTAACAGAGATATTCAGGATCGATTAGAGTTACAGGAGTATGAAGACATGGATGAATTACTCCATAAATCCATTCTTATTGAACAACAAAACAAAAGGAGGAGTAATACAAGGAACCCCTATATGACCAACTCTAAACCGCCTTACAACCGCAATGATAGGCAAGGAGAGTCATCTTTCAAGACGCCTGCTAAGACTAAGGAGGGATTACCTATGCCACCTTCACGTGAAGACAAGGGTAAAGGACCATCAACTCCAACGCCTCCAACAAGGACCAGAAACATCAAGTGTTTCGGATGCCAAGGCTATGGACATTATGCCAATGAATGTTCAAACAAAAGGGTGATGCTTATCCTAAAGAATGGAGAGTTAACATCAGAGGATGACCAGTCAGAAACCGAAAGTGAAGCTTATCCTGTCCAAGGGCAACTATTGGTAACTAGGAGAACCTTAAGTGCACAACCTAAGATACAAGAACAAAGGGAGAACTTGTTCCACACTCGATGCTTCATTCAGGAAAAGGTGTGTAGCTTGATCATAGATGGAGGAAGCTGCACCAATGTGGCCAGCCAAACACTTGTGGACCGGCTCAACCTGGTCACTCACAAACATCCTAGACCATACCAACTACAATGGCTCAATGAAGAAGGCGAAAGGAAAGTTACAGAACAAGTGAAAGTACCTTTAAGCATTGGGAAGTACCAGGATCAGATCATATGTGATGTGTTGCCCATGGAAGCAAGTCACATTCTTTTGGGAAGACCCTGCAATATGACAAACGAGCCATACATGATGGGTACACCAACCGGAATTCATTCAAACACAAAGGAAAACAGATCACATTAGTGCCACTCACGCCCCAGGAGGTTCACCAAGATCAGATGCAGCTAAAACAAAGAAGAGAAGAAGCCAAAGCTTTAACACCAACAACTCACGGCTATGAACACCCTAAGGTAAGTCATCATAGTCTCTTTGCTACTCCTAGTGAAGTTAAACATGCCCTAAATGAACAACAATTCATGATGTTACTAGTTTGCAAGGAATTGCTAGCTAGTAGTACTAACCTGACTCCGGAAATACCGAGAGAGATTGAGTTTCTTTTGCAAGAGTACAAGGATGTGTTTCGAGAAGATCAACCAGTGGGATTACCTCCTTTCAGAGGTATAGAACATCAGATTGACTTTGTACCAGGCGCCACTCTTCCGAACAGACCAGCTTACAGGACCAATCCTGTAGAAACAAAGGAGCTACAAAGACAGGTCAATGAGCTCTTGGAGAAAGGACATATCCGCGAGAGCTTAAGCCCTTGTGCAGTACCTGTTTTACTTGTACCTAAGAAAGATGGTAGCTGGCGCATGTGTGTAGATTGCAGAGCCATTAATAACATAACAGTTAAGTACAGACATCCTATTCCTTGCTTAGATGATATGCTTGATGAGTTATATGGATCTTGCATTTTTTCTAAGATAGATTTGAAAAGTGGTTATCACCAAATTAGAATGAAAGAGGGAGATGAATGGAAAACTGCTTTTAAAACAAAGTTAGGATTGTATGAATGGTTAGTTATGCCTTTTGGACTTACTAATGCACCTAGTAACTTTATGAGATTAATGAACCATGTATTAAGGGCATTCATAGGGCGATTTGTAGTAGTCTATTTTGATGATATCCTAATTTACAGTAAAAACATGGCAGAACATCTTGATCACCTTAGACATGTCTTAGATGTTTTAAGGAAGGAAAACTTATATGCAAATCGAAAGAAATGCTCTTTTGGAACAGATAACTTGGTCTTTTTAGGTTTTGTTGTTACTTCTCAGGGTATTCAGGTAGATGAAGAAAAGATGAAGGCAATCAGGGAATGGCCCACGCCTAAAACTGTAGGAGAAGTGAGGAGCTTCCATGGACTTGTTGGATTCTATAGAAGATTTGTGAAAGACTTTAGCACCATTGCAGCTCCACTCACAGAAGTCATCAAGAAAACCGTGGGATTTACTTGGGGACCAGCCCAGTCTGAGGCATTCGAATTGCTAAAAGGGAAGTTGACTAATGCACCTTTACTTGTGTTACCAGATTTTTCGAAAACTTTTGAAATAGAATGTGATGCCTCAGGAATTGGAATTGGTGCTGTATTGATGCAGGAAAGGAGACCTATAGCTTACTTCAGTGAGAAGTTAGGAGGAGCTACTTTTAATTATCCTACTTATGACAAAGAGCTTTATGCTCTAGTTAGAGCCCTACAAATATGGCAACATTACTTATGGCCTAAGGAGTTTGTGATTCACACAGATCATGAATCTCTTAAACACCTCAAGGGACAACAAAAGTTAAATAAAAGACATGCAAGGTGGATGGAATTCATTGAAACTTTTCCTTATGTCATTCACTATAAACAAGGTAAGGAGAACATTGTGGCAGATGCTCTCTCAAGAAGGTATGCTCTTTTATCATCTATGGAAACCAAATTAATAGGTTTTGAACATCTTAAAACTTGTTACACTAATGACCCTGATTTTGGAGAGTTGTATAAGGAAACTAGTTCTAATGCTCAAGGACGATTTTATCAGTTCAAAGGATTCCTATTTCGTGACAGTCAGTTGTGTGTACCATGTGGAACCATCAGAGAACTTTATGTTAGGGAAGCCCATGGAGGAGGTCTAATGGGGCATTTTGGTGTTGCTAAGACCTTAGCCACGATACAAGAACACTTGTACTGGCCTAACATGAAACGAGATGTGGAAAGAATCTGCTCAAAATGTGTTGAGTGTAAACAAGCCAAATCTAAGGTACAGCCCACAGGTTTGTATACTCCATTACCTATTCCTGATCATCCTTGGGTAGACATTTCTATGGACTTTGTTTTAGGACTGCCTAGAACTAGGAAAGGAACTGACAGCATCTTTGTAGTAGTTGATAGATTTTCAAAAATGGCTCATTTTATTCCATGTCATAAAACAGATGATGCAGTTTTAGTGGCTGATTTATTCTTTAGGGAAGTTGTTAGGTTACATGGAATGCCTAGAACAATTGTGTCAGATAGGGATTCTAAATTCCTTAGTCATTTCTGGAGGACCCTTTGGGGAAAGTTAGGCACTAAACTATTATTTTCCACAACTTGTCATCCACAAACTGATGGTCAAACAGAATCAGTCAATAGAACCCTTTCTACTATTTTAAGAGCTATTATTAAAAAGAACATTAAAACTTGGGAGGATTGCTTACCTCATGTTGAATTTGCATATAATAGATCAGTCCACTCAGCAACAAAAATGACACCTTTTCAAGTTGTATATGGGTTTAATCCATTGTCTCCTTTAGATTTGCTTGCTTTACCTTTAAAGGAACAGACTAACCTTGATGGCCAAAAGAAAGCCGAGTTTGTTAAATCTTTGCCTGAACAGGTTAAGAAGAATATTGGTGAAATGACTAAAATGTATACTAAAAAGAAAAACAAGGGTCGAAAAGAACTAGTTCTAGAACCTGGAGATCTTGTGTGGATCCATCTAAGGAAAGAAAGGTTTCCAAATGAGAGAAAATCGAAATTAATGCCAAGAGTGGATGGACCTTTTTCAGTAATACGCAGAATCAACAATAATGCATACCAAATAGACCTCCAAGGTAAGTATTCTATAAGTTCCACTTTTAATGTTTCTGACTTAATTCCTTTTATTGCAGATGAAGTGGATTTGAGGTCAAATCCTTTTAAAGGAGGAGGGGATGGTACGATCCGGAATGCACCTGATTTAATTGCAACTCTAGAGGACTTGGATTCAACCGAAGAAGAGGAAGACATGGCCCAAGATCAGACCCAAGGAGAATTATGGTTTGGTCCAATGACAAGATCAAGAAGTGAAGCCCAAAGGGAGGCCCTACAGACCTTAACCAAATTCGACCACCAAGAGGAAATAAGAAGGATCAAACCAATCCAATGGTTTAATTTACTGGTTTGTAATCACTTAAATTAAACCAAAGGAATTAGGATAAAGTAAGATATCTTTTGAAATTAAATCCATTAAATTAAAAGATATTCTTGTTAGCTTAAAATTAGGATAAGAGTATAATATCTTTTGATATTAATTAATTAAATCAAGGATATTCTTGTTGTATAGAAATTAGGAAGGTAGTTAGGATATGATTTAGATAGGATTTTCAGCCTATAAAAAGGCTTCACCCCCTCTTGTAAAAATCATCGAATTTTATAATTAATATCAAAGCTCTTTTGCTTCTTGCTTTCTCTGTTCAGCCTAAGAACATTGAATTTCATTCACTTAAGGGTAGAGTAATCTACTGTGAAATTCCATAGTTCTTTGCAGGGTGATCCTGTGCTAGTGGAATCAAAACCCCTTCATCATTCACATCAATTGAAGAGCTAGTAGCCTTCAAATCCATCCTTTTCATCCACGCCAACTTGGAGAGCTAGTAGCCTCCATTCACTCTTCCATCAATCCGCTGCCAAGAGAAGTGCTAGTAGCCTTCTCAATCTAATCCTATCAAGCCACCTTCAAAGGAGAGTTAGTAACCTCCTCCCCTTCATCCTTCAAGTTGATCCTTAGGTTGTAAAACAACCAGGGGCGCACCAGTTGTAGTAGGATCAATACCGTAACAAGGATTCACATGATCATGAGGAATAAAGCTTAGAGAAAAAAGGAAGAAAAATCAATACTAATTGTAAGATGATGTTCCGAATACAAACTCAAGAGCTTTTATAATAGCTATTCTTAACTGATTTAGTATTGTTACCAAATTGATAAGTTAATAACAAACTGATACACGTAATCTCCTAAAATAATGGCTCCCCTTCTCTGAAACGTACGAGATGTCTTCCACCCATTTCCTGTATGAATAGACGCTATCTATTTAAACAATTATTGGCTAAACGACGTTTATGAATCGATCTGATCAATCTAGAAGAAGCCGCAGAAGATCCACAAAACTAGCCAACATTTTTTTTCGCCTTAATTTTGTTCCTCGTCGATCTGTAAACACTGACTAAAGTAGAACTCTTAAACCGGTTCCATTTTATTTATACAATGATTCAGATATGACTATATCGTAAAGATGTGCTTCTGTCCCGTCAGTGAGTGTCTGAGTGAAACTAAATTTAATTTTGTGATTCCATTAATTTCGTGATAATATTAATTTTTATCACTTAATATTAATTAAACTAATTGAAGATGTTATTTCTGCTATCAGATTTTAAATATGGATTTATTTTACGAAATTAACGTATGTTCAATGTAAGAAGAAAACCATTATCTAATAATTTTAATATCTAATTTAATATTATAGGGTGTTGAGTTTCAAAGATAATATTCATAAATATTCACAAGCAATTTCAGAGTTATACAGCAAAGAAGTTCCAAGATCAATCCGAGCTATCAACGAAGGAGAGATAACCAAATCGGTTTAAACATACAAACCGACCACCTGTTCATTGCTAGAGATAAGTTGAAATTACCTCGATTAAGCAGAGTTTTTTGTTTCACGAACAACGGCTAACTTATCGAGAAGAAAACATAGCTGAAGATATAATCCAACTCCCTCAAAGATTCTCATATGCGCAAATCCATTTTCCTGAAGTAAAAATTGGTGTTAGACGAAAAATTCAGAATGTAGTGTTTTGAGATCAAAGAAAAATAATATACATACCTTCATGAACTCAATTTTCAGATACAGAGCCATATTATAATTCTTTAATATACGGAAAATTACTGTGACAATATCAGTTGGAGAGTTGTATAGCTGCTTCAGTCGTGACAATTATTGTCGAACTTAGTGTCCAACACATTGAAAACCATGTTCTTGACATGAAGCGGGTGCGGCTGGTCACAGACCTGAAAGAAAAAGGAGGAAATAAGTGGATAAATTAATAAATTTATGTTGTGGAACCGCAGAGTTTCATCGGCTAAATAGATTAGGGTTTTGTATCAAACTTGAAGACGTTTTCTTGGTTGACAAACCGAAACCCGCGGAATGTGGCTTGCAAGTTGTTCAGAGCTTGCCTCATATCACCATCAGCTGTGAAGATTACCGCCTCAAGGCGTTCAGGTACAAACAGAACCTTGAGAGATTGAGAACACAAGCAATTAGAGACGTTAAAATGTTAAGTTAACATATTACTTAGCTCTCTTTAGTGTTGATTAAAGATAAGAATTCATTTGATTTCTGAGCCAAGGCAAAGCAAGGGATATAATTCATAGTATGTAAACATGTAGAACAAAAGAAAAGTGACAAAATCCATACAATCTCGGCTTGAACCACCACCATGAGATAGCTTACTATCTCCTGATCAGATAACCTAGAGAATCGAACTAGTGCGCATCTACTCTGAATGGGCTCAGTAAAATTGTTTTCTTGTAATGATAAGCATATAATACAAATTAAAAATAGAAATGTTAGTTTCTGTTTTTTGTCTAGGTTTGTTCTCTCCTATTTGAGAACCATCCCTATTATCTGCTAATCAGAAACAACTAGCTTCCTTTCTCATGAAATTTTAAGTGAGACAAGGGCTTCCTCCGCATTCATGTGATGCAGGGTCTTAGGTTTCTGCGATTCCGGCTGGTTGTTCTTGCGAACAAACAGTCGATCTTGGCGGGCTTGATTCGTGGATTCAGAAGAATCAAGATCGTTTCAAGATATGACGATCGAGAGAAGAATTGAGATTAAGAAGAAGAGTATTTTATTAATTCGCATATATCTTTACAATCGAAGAACAGAGCTTTATATACAGCTCATTAACGACTATTTGAATTATCCAATCTACGAAGTACACGTGTTTATTTATGTAACGATTTAAATCAAACCCGGTTACTCTGCCGCGTATAACGAACCCGGTTTACTCCAATATTTAAACTGTATCAAAATCCCCCCTCCCAAAAGAACCTTGTCCTCAAGGTTTGAAGTTAGGATACTTCCGCAAAACGTCGTAGAGGTACTCCCAAGTTGCTTCCTCCTCCGTCTCCGAACTCCACCGTATTAACACCATGGTTGCCGGTTTCCCCTGTCGCTGAACCATCTTGCGTTGAAGAATAGCTATAGGCTCCCTGCTAACTTTATCACTTATTCCGGAAGGCAACACCGATGAAGTTGAGCTTGTTCCCACAACCCGCTTGAGCTGCGATACATGAAACACAGGGTGTATGGTAGTCTCGGAAGGAAGCTCCTACTTATACGCTACTTCACCGTATTTGTCCAAAACCTTAAGGGCCATAATACTTTGGTGATAATTTTTGATTTGTGCGAACCACAAGTGACTGCTATCTGTACGGCTGCAGCTTTAAGTACACATACTCTCCTATCTGAAAACTTCTCTCTGATCGATCCTTATTTGCTAACTGAGTCATTCGATGTTGTGCACGCATCAAATGAAACCGTAACACTTGAATCATCCTCTCTCGATCCTGCAAACAACGGCCTACCACCTCAACCTTTGCTTCTCCCGGAAGATAAGGTAAGTGTATCGGCGGTGGTTGCCCATAAACCACCTCATACGGCGTAGTCATAGTAGCCGTGTGGTAGTTCGTATTATACCAGAACTCTGCCAATGACAACCACTTACTCCATAAATGCGGTTTATCATTACACATACAACGAAGATAAGTTTCGAGGCACCTGTTTACCACCTCCGTCTGACCATCACTTTGAGGGTGATAGGCAGTGGATAAGTTTAACTGGACCCCTTGCAAAGCAAACAGCTCTTGCCAGAATGCGCTTACAAAAACCGTGTCCCGGTCGCTAACAATAGTTTGTGGTAGACCATGTAACTTATAGACATTGTCTAAGAACGCTTGAGCCACCATGAGAGCAGTGTATGGATGACTTAGAGCAATAAAGTGAGCAGCTTTGCTGAGACGATCCACTACTACGAAGATAACCGATTTGCCGAATGACAGAGGCAGTCCATCTATAAAATCCATGGAGATATCACACCAAACAGATTCTGGAATCGGCAGAGGCTGTAGTAGTCCCGGGGAAGCGGCATTGTCTGTTTTGCACCGTTGACATACCTCGCAACTACGAATAAACCCCTGAACATCCTTGGTTAATCCCTTCCAATGGAATATACTTTTCACCCGCTGCACTGTTACATCCCGGCCTGAATGTCCCCCTACACTTGACCCGTGCAACCAGTCAAGTATGTTGCGTCTAATATCACTATTTGCCGGTACCACAATTTTATTCTTCCTTCTAAGTATTCCTTGTGACCATGTATGATCACGAACTCCATTCTTATCTTGTTGAAGCTTAGTGATCATAGTTTGTAATAAGGGATCTTCTTTATATGCATCTTTAATGCAACTCAACAAATCCATTTGTGTTGTCGTTATTGCCATTTGTAAAACCTCAGCTCCTTCCATCCTAGACAATGCATCCGCAGCTTTATTTTCTTTACCCTGCCTAAACTGTATCTCATAGTCAAACTCCAAAAGTTTGGGAAGCCACTGTTGTTGAATTGGTGTGTTTAGTCTTTGCTCCAACAGGTACTTGAGGCTTCTTTGGTCGGTTTTAATGACAAATTTCCCTGATAACAAGTAATGCCTCCACTTTTGAACTGCGAATATGACAGCCAACAGCTCCTTCTCGTAGATTGACAAATGGAGTTGCTTCCCTTTCAAATGTCTACTTACATAAGCCACTGGATGTCCTTGTTGTATTAAGACTGCTCCAATTCCTTCTCCAGAGGCATCTGTCTCTATTTCAAATGCTTGATCGAACCTTGGTAAGCTGAGTACTGGCGCTTCACACAAAGCCATCTTAAGAGCTTTAAACGCATCTTCTGCTTCTGCCGACCATTTGAAGTTGTCCTTCTTTGTCAACTCAGTTAAAGGCTTTGCAATTCCTCCAAAACCCTTTATAAAGCGTCTGTAGTACCCTGCAAGTCCCAAAAACCCCCTTAGTTGTTTAACATTCTTAGGAGTTAGCCAATTTCTGACGGCTTTCACTTTTGAAGGATCTGTAGATACTCCCTCTCCTGTAATGTAGTGCCCCAAGTATTCCACTTTTTGAGTTGCAAACGTACACTTGTCTCGCCTAGCAAATAACCTGTTCTCCTTCATTAATGTAAAGACTTCCTCCAAGTGCCTCAAATGATCTTCCAAAGAGGGGCTATAAACTAGGATATCATCAAAGAACACCAAAACTCTTTTGCGTAGTAAATTGTGGAATACCTCGTTCATAAGCCCTTGGAAGGTGGCTGGTGCATTTGTTAGGCCAAAAGGCATAACCAAATACTCATAGTGACCGTTATGAGTTTTGAATGCAGTTTTGTGGATGTCATTTGGTTCCATACGCACTTGATGGTAACCTGACCTCAAATCTATCTTTGAATAGATCTTAGACCCTCCTAACTCATCTAGCAAATCTTCAATCAGTGGAATAGGAAACCTGTTCTTGATTTTCATGGCATTTAACCCCCTATAATCCACACACATTCTCCAATTCCCATCTTTTTTCTTAACAAGAACAATGGGTGAGGCGTATGGACTTGCACTTTTCTGTATTGTTCCATTCCTTAGTAACTCTTGTACGAGTTTATCAATTTCGTCCTTCTGGTGTACAGCGTATCTATAGGGCTTTTGGTTAATAGGATTGGAACCTTCCTTCAACGGTATCCTGTGGTCATGATACTCACGAAATGGAGGTAAGGTCTTAGGTTCTTCGAATAGCTCTGCAAACTTCTGCAATATTCGTTCCACAGATACATCCTCCTGACTTACTAAATCCATAGTACTTACTCCACACATACTTACTGACTCATCTTCATCGTAGTTTTCCATATAAATCATTGACAATTGAGCTTGCTGTTCTATCTGTTTCCCCAGCTTGCTCGCCTTCATTTCCCGTACCGATCCTTGATGAAGTCCCTTGAGTAGAACCTTGCTTAACCCCCATTTAAATTGCATTTCTAATGTCTTGAAGTTCCATTTGATAGGACCTAAGGATTCCAGCCACTGAATTCCTAAAACCATGTCACACCCTCCCAAGGTGATTACCATTAAGTCTGTCTCAAAATTTTGGTCATGAAACTTCCATTTAAACTGGTCAATACGACCGTTGACACAAAGTCTGCTCCCATCAGCCACTGTCACCTTTGTCAATCCAGGTTCTTTCACCTTGCAGCCTAATCTGTTTGCTGTCTTCTCGTCTATGAAGTTATGCGTCGATCCTGAGTCGATCAATATGTATATCACAGAGTTGCCATAGTGACCTCTAACGCGCATGGTATGGTATCCTGCTACTCCACTTACTGCGTTCACTGAAATTTTGGCAATATCTCCCGTTGTATTTGTATGTTCCCCCTCGTCGTCTGTTTCAACATACTTCTCCTCTTCTCCTACCTCTAGTACATAGAGTTGATTGCGTTTATGCTGAGATAAGAAGTGTTCTTTCGAGTATTTCTCATCACAATAGATGCATAAGCCCTTCGCCTTTCTGTCTGCAATTTCCTCATTACTTAACCACTTTCTACCCTTTTCATTCACTTTCTTTTCCGGTTCTTTCTTGTAAGGCAACAATCCTTTTTGCGTATTCATGTTGCCCCTAACATTAACAAGATTTGTCCCCGTAGGCTTCGCCGGATGAGCTTGTTCATAAAGCTTTCCCAACATCAAGCAATCCATGGTTGTCTTAGGCATAAACATGCGGATATGCATCTGTTTATCCACACGTAAACCTGCTAGATATTGGCTAACTAGGTATTCTTCTGGTAAATTCACTCTAGTCTTTAATAGCTCAAATTTCCCATGATACGCAATGATTCCATCTGTTTCTTGCAACTTCTTTAATTCCGCAATCGGGTCATCTAATACCTCACTGAATCTTCCCAGCAATTCCGATTTGTAACTATTCCAGCTTTTACAAATGTTCATACCTGAAAAGGATTGACACAACGAGCGGTGCCACGTAGCAGCGGATCCTTCAAAGTGGATTGAAGCCAACCTAACCTTCATTCCTATCATCTGTTCCGTCCATTTCAAAGAATTGCTCTACCTTGAAGAGCCAATCATGTACGTCATTGCCGTCAAATTTAGGGAATTCAATCTTTGGTAGTCTCGTGATTCCGGCATAAGATTGAATTGAATGACCGTGACGCTGTTCTTGTGCCGTTATCTGTGATGATTCTCCCTGTAAACCCTTGTGAGGCGGCTGAATCACTAGACTTTTCATCATATCGCGGATTTCATTCTTGAATTGGTGAAATTCACTTTGTAAAGCAAGTATTGCGGATGATTGATCTTCCGGGTCTGTCGTTGGGTTTTGATTCCGCTGAGCAGCCGACTTCGATCGCGTCTCAGCCATCGCTTTCCGAGGAACACGCGGCTCTGATACCAATGATGCAGGGTCTTAGGTTTCTGCGATTCCGGCTGGTTGTTCTTGCGAACAAACAGTCGATCTTGGCGGGCTTGATTCGTGGATTCAGAAGAATCAAGATCGTTTCAAGATATGACGTTCGAGAGAAGAATTGAGATTAAGAAGAAGAGTATTTTATTAATTCGCATATATCTTTACAATCGAAGAACAGAGCTTTATATACAGCTCATTAACGACTATTTGAATTATCCAATCTACGAATTACACGTGTTTATTTATGTAACGATTTAACAATTTCAATCGAACCCGGTTACTCTGCCGCGTATAACGAACCCGGTTTACTCCAATATTTAAACTGTATCATCATGCCGTCTGTCGGCTTCCGGTCACCGAGAAATTCTGACTTCTCTCCTTTTTCTTCTTTTGGTCATTGCGCCATGGGTTTTTCCTCTGAAAACAAACCACCGTCCAGTGGAAAGAACATTTAGTGTCTCAATTCCACAGCGTAATTCCACCACCCGCGAAGATTTTTGCTGGTCTAAACCTGGTTTGGGGGAAATTTGGGAAATTCTTAGAGTCATATCGCCCTCGTCGTGTCTGATTTTATTCCTTCTCCGCAAACCCGAGAATAGGTTCAAGATGGGTATTGGCAAGCTGCACACTCTGCTGGTCTTCTCGTGGTCGCCAAATGGGAATCTCGCGGCTCGTGATTTGGTGTCAGCTCCAACTTGGGCGATACTGAAAAATGTTACACCGCACCTCTATTCCTTGGTGGTATTAGTGTCATAGTTAGCATGATCGGCGAGCCCCTCTACTAGGAGAAATCGAGTCTCGACCCATATCATTTTGGGAATACTAAATTCAAGGTTGAAATCAGCTTGGACGCTTTCTGAACTGTTGTGGATGTTACAAAGTAGCCGTTAGTGACCGTTGGAACGAGCTGCGATCGAACTTGGAAGTCACGTTTAGCAGTTGAATAAGTGGGCGAGTTTTATGAAATGAGTTAGAGTGCTCGTCGTGGTTTGTTAATCATGCGTTAAAGCCCTCCGAAAATGTAGGAGGCATTTTCATTTTCTTATTGCACTTTGTAGTCTATTTATAGACATCTTTTGATTGAATAAAACACACATTCTACAATCTTATTACTCGACACATTGAAGCTAAGAACCAAACATCTGGTATCAGAGCTAAAACCGAGCAATAAGATTGACGTGAGAGAGAGAGTTAAACAGAGTGTGAAATGGCGAATGAACAGAGCATGCTCTCAATACCAAAATTCGACGGTGATTGGGAACATTGGAGCATGCTAATGGAGAACTTGCTGCGGTCCAGAGAATGGTGGGAACTGATCGAAAAAGGCTACGTTGAGCCAGCCCGCGGAGAGATACCAAAAGGAGCTTAGAGCAAGAGTTAGCGGAGAAGAAGTTAAGTGATCTCAAGGTAAAGAACTACCTATTCCAGGCAATCGACAAATCGATCTTGAAAACGATCATCCAGAAGGATACAACTAAACAACTATGGGACTCCTTGAGAACCAAATATCAAGGAAGCGAAAGAGTAAGGCGTTCACAACTTCAACGCCTTAGAAGAGACTTCGAGGTCTTGGAAATGACGGAAGCAGAAAGTATTTCAGAATACTTTGCGAGAGTACTTCTCATTGCAACAGACATGAGAAATCTCGGAGAAGAAATGCATGACGTTAAGATCGTAGAGAAGATACTACGAACCCTCTCCGAAAAATTCACGTACATTGTATGCTCCATAGAAGAATCAAAGGACATTGATGAGCTATCTTTGGATTCTCTGCAAAGCTCGCTTCTGTGTCATGAACAAAAGATCAAGAGACATGCTAAAGGAACCATCACAGAAGAACAAGTCCTTAAAATCACTACGGAAACCACAAACCAGAGGAATACGAGAGGAAGAGGTACCTTCAACAGGGGTCGAGGCAGAGGAAGAGGAAGAACATTCAACAAATCCTTGGTTGAATGCTATAGGTGTCACAAGCTAGGGCATTTCCAATTCGAATGTCCCAATACGGAGAGACAAGCAAACTATGCAGAAACTAAAGAAAAAGAAATCCTATTAATGGCGCATGTGGACTTACAAGACCCAAAGACAGAGGACCAATGGTTTCTAGACAGCGGGTGTAGCAATCATATGATGGGAACGAACAGGTGTTTTGTTGAGCTTGACGAAGGATTTCGACATTCGGTAAAGCATGGAAACGATACAAGAATGACTGTTCAAGGAAGAGGAAGTATTAAAGTCAAAGTAGGCGGGGTAACTCAAATCATTCAAGACGTTTATTACGTCCCAGATTTGAGCAACAATATGTTGAGTATAGGACAACTACAAGAGAAGAATCTCACGGTCATAATACAACATGGTGTGTGCAGCATCTACCATCCAACAAGAGGACTAATCATCAAAACTCGGATGAGCAAAAATCTCATGTTCGTAGTTGCAGCCGAGAGGATGAGCATCGATACCTGTCTAAAAACCGAAACCACAAGCGAGCCTCATCTGTGGCATTGCAGATTCGGTCATCTAAACTATAAGAGTCTGAGAGTCTTAAGCTCTAAAGAAATGGTAAAAGGTCTTCCTCCCATTGAAGCTTACAACAAGGTCTGTGAAAACTGTCTCATTGGAAAACAGAAAATAGAATCCTTTCCGAAGAGAAGCAATTGGAGAGCAGCGAGGAACCTGAAGTTGATTCATGCAAACATTTGCGGACCGATCACCCCTGCATCCATTAGCCTGAAGAGATATCTTCTAACTTTCATTGACGATCGAAGCAGAAAGATGTGGAGCTACATTATCTCACAGAAGTCAGAGGCCTTTCAAGTATTCAAGAATTTCAAAGCAAGCGTACAGAAAGAATTAGACCTTGTGATCGCAGGTCTCAGAACAGATCGCGGATGAGAATTTTGCTCAAAGGAATTTGAAGACTTCTGAAAGGAACAAGGAATGAAACGTCAGCTTACAACAGCTTATACTCCACAGAAAAATTGAGTAGCCAAGAGAAGGAATCAAACGATCATGAATCTGGTCAGAAGCACACTTGCAGAGAGAAAGATGCCGAGAGAGTTCTGGGCAGAGGGAGTTAAGTGGATTACCTATGTTCTCAATAGGAGTCCTACAATAGCTCTACAAGATAAGACACCTGAAGAAGCTTGGAGTGGCGCTAAACCAAGTGTGAAACACTTCAAGGTGTTTGGATGTATCGGTTATGTGCATATGCCTAAAGCGAAGCGCACAAAACTAGATGACAAGAGCTGTAAGTGCGTATGTTTGGGAATGAGTGAAGAATCGAAAGCTTACAGAATGTACAATCCCAACTCCAACAAGATTCTCATTAGTCGGGATGTAATATTTGAAGAAGCAGAGAGTTGGGATTGAGGAAGGAAAAGCAATACAGCCGCCAACTTCTCTGAAAACTTACCAACATGGGAAACAGATGGAGAAAGAATCGATGTTGAAGAAGAGTATATGGAAGAAGAAGAAGCTCATAACGACGGTGAAGCACTAGCAGATACCGGAGCTGATGATATAACAGAGGAGGTAGAAGAGGCTGCATAAGAAATCACAACCGCAACCGCACCTACGATTCCAACTCCAACAGCTCTAGCCCCAGTCCCTGCAATTACAACTCCAATCACCACACATCAAGGAAGACCAGTGAGAGGCAAGCAACTACCAGCTTATCTAAGAGACTATGAGTGTGGGTATGCACTTACTACAATAATCATCAGAGATTATATTGAGAATGACCAAGTGTTCCAAGAAATCACAGCTAACGGTGATCCCATTATTTATGATGAAGCCGTAAGATACTCGGAATGGAGAGAAGCTATGGCATCAGAAATGGAATCCATAGAAAAGAACCGGACTTGGGAGTTGTCTGAAGTACCAAAGGGCGTCAAAACTATTGGAGTCAAGTGGGTATACAAGACGAAGATGGTGAGATTGCAAATTTAAAGCACGGTTGGTAGCAAAAGGATATGCACAACGATGGGGAATTGACTACAATGAGGTCTATGCTCCTGTAGCTAGATGGGATACTATTCGAACAATCATTTTGACTGCTGCTTACCGAGGATGAATCATCTATCAGCTGGACGTTAAGAGTGCTTTTCTACACGGAGAACTACAAGAAACTGTGTATGTTGAGCAACCTCAAGGGTTTGAAATACCAGGAAGTGATGGGAAGGCATATAAACTCAAGAAGGCGTCATACGGTTTGAAGCAAGCCCCCAGGGCCTGGTTCAGCAAGATTGAAAGCTACTTCATTAGGGAAGGCTTTGAGAAGTGCGACAGCGAGTATACACTATTTGTGAAGAAAGAAAGGCAAGGACAGATTCTAATTGTGAGTCTTTACGTGGATGACCTTGTCTTCACAGGGAATTGTGAAAGTCTGATTCAAAGGTTCAAAGAATCCATGGAAAGGAACTTCGACATGACCGACTTAGGAAGGATGAGATACTTCCTTGGAGTCGAAATCCTGCAAAGAAAGGAAGGAATCTACATATGTCAAAGGAAATTTGCTCAGGAAATTCTTGAAAGGTTTGAAATGGGTGTCTGCAATGGAGTAAACAATCCAATTGTTCCTGGAACAAATCTCTCTAAGGAAGGAGGAGGAGCTGCAGTGGACGTGACACTCTACAAACAAGGAATAGGCAGCCTCATGTATCTTACTGTCACACGCCCAGACATTGCATTCGCAGTTGGTTTAGCAAGCAGATTTATGGAGAAGCCAACTGAAGCTCACTATCAACTAGTCAAGAGAATTTTGAGGTACATTAAAGGTACATGTACAAGCGTAATGGAACCAGAGAGTATCAAATCTATACAGACAGTGATTACGCCGGGGACATTGATGATCGAATGAGTACATCGGGTTTCATCTTCACCATTGCAGAAGGAGCAGTATCTTGGAGTTCAAAGAAACAACTGATCGTTGCACTTTCCACCGCCGAGGCAGAGTATATCGCTGCAGTTTCTTGTGCTAGACAAGGCATTTGGATGAGCAGAATCTTGGCAGATATCAGAGAAGATCAAGACAATTGCATCGTCATCAAATGTGACAACAGCTCGACGATCCAACTCTCGAAGAATCCAGTGCATCATGGTCGAAGTAAACACATCGAAGTGCGCTTTCACTACCTAAGGGAGCTCACCAAAGAAGGGAAGGTGAGGTTGGAGTATTGTGGAACTCAGGAGCAGTTGGTTGATATATTGACAAAGCCTATGAAGTTAGAAACATTCAAGAGGTTGAAGGACAAGGTTGGTCTGATCAAAATGCCAGAGTAGGTGGCTGAGAAGACATGGTAAACTGATAAGAGTGTGCATTATCAGTTTAGGGAAGGAATATGTTACAAAGTAGCCGTTAGTGACCGGTTGAATGAGCTGCGATCGAACTTGGAAGTCACGTTTAGCAGTTGAATAAGTGGGCGAGTTTTATGAAATGAGTTAGAGTGCTCGTCGTGGTTTGTTATTCATGTGTTAAAGCCCTCCGAGAATGTAGGAGGCATTTTCATTTTCTTGTTGCACTTTGTAGTCTATTTATAAACATCTTTTGATTGAATAAAGCACACATTCTACAATCTTATCACTCGACACATTGAAGCTAAGAACCAAACAGTGGATGCCTTCTGAACCGTTGTCAAGGCTTGAGGCAGATCACTACTTTGATAGTTTATTTTTATCAAAGTTGTTGTAACATTTGAGGGCTAAGTGGCTAGTTCTATCGCAAATCTGAAAATAGAGTGATTTGATCCTGAGTATTGAGTTGAGCCAGACCCAACTTGCTGTGAGAAGCCTTTTCTTTTTTTTTGGCTTAATGGTAAATTGGTAAATTTTATTAATGCCAGAGTCACATTACATGTGGATGAATTGATAATAACATAGAATTATCGTGTTACAAGAAAATTAAAAAGAATCGATAAATCCAGTGGGGTATATCAAAGAAGGTGGCTGCCTCGTTAAAACCCTTATTTGAAAAAACCCGTGATGGAAAAAGCCAAACAGGGTAAAATAGTATAGCCGAGAAAGAAGAGAAACACATATGTCAGGAGATGAAAACAAATGATTGGTCTTGTGACTGCAAACCGAACCAAGATTCCAATAAAGTGGGATAATCTTGGGGCTTGGCTGCGGAGATGAGGATCAACTTGGCCTTGACTGTAAGCTAGATGTCCTGGGCTAGCTGCTCGACTGGCCTAGAAGTATTGTTGTGAAGCCGAGAATTTCGCTCTCGCAAAAGGGTGTACACCGATGCATGGGGAAGGAGATGCACTATAAGATGAAGATGCTTGCTGGAAGAGGATCTGGGAAGCCACTGCAAGAGAGGTAGAAGCAAATGATGAGTAGGTATCATGTGAAAAACAAGCCGTAAAAGAGAGGTGGAGTATGGACAAAGGAAAAAGAGATGGTCTCTTGATTCATCATGTGAATTACAAAGTAGGCAAGATGCCGAAGTAGCATGAGAAAAACGGCGAATGGGATCTCTTGTTGCCAACCTTCCGAGTACTGCAAGCTAGGTGACAAAAGCATTCTTCGGAATCCGTCCTGAGAACCAAACAAACTTGCGCCAGGAAATTTCTGGGGGTGGCAGGAAGAGAGAAACATAGGTCCGTGATGCAGAGAACCATGGTGAGGTCTGAGAGAGGAGATCGTCTCCAGAGTATAACCAATGGAAGGTGTTCATGGAGTAAGGACGGAGGAGAGTGAGGGGATCAGGGAGGATTCCTCGCAGGAAGGAGATACCTAGACTCTTAGATCTACTTGATATGCGCCACTGAACATATAATATGGCCTCATGTACAGAGTCCCCGTATGGGATACCGGTGGTGCGAATTGCTGAACGGCCCATAAAAGAATAGGGGGGACCAGATCCAGTCCAATTATCATGCCAAAAAGAACAGCTGGTACAAGAGCCTACTCTACAATGGATAAATGTGCGAGCCCGCTTGTGAAGCTTAAGAATTATTTTCCACAACCAACTGTCCGAGAAATAAGCCAGAGATTATCATCACACAAAAGAAGAGAACGAACACAAGAAACCCATAAAGAGCCAGAGTTTGTGAAGACAAACCATATTAGCTTAAGACTGATAACTGAGTTCCAATGCACCAAACGTCAAAGTCCCAAACCCCAAGAGGCCCGGGGAGTACATACCACGTCCCAACTAACCTTGGCTCCCTTTCCTGATAGAGTATTTCCTGACCAGAGAAAGGCGTTGGACAATTGCTCTATCATGAGAAGATAGTGTTTTGGTAGTAGGAAAATAAACCCCCAAAAATTAACAACATAATTGATCACCGACTGAAGCAACTGAAGGTGACCAGCAAAAGAGAGATGGCGATTGATCCATGAAGTGAACCGGGAATGGATGCGCTCGATCAGCGGCTGGAAGTCCGAGGCTTTCATCTTATGAGGGATCAAGGGAACTCCTAGATATCGAACTGGCAGGATGCCTTGAGATAGGCCATGGTGGTAAGGGCGGTGTAGTCATTTCCTTCAAGAAAGAGAGTGGATTTTAGAAGGTTTATTCCAAGTCCTGAGATCCTGTAAAATTCATCCAAAACAGAAAGAATCGCTTGGAGAAAAGTATCAGAACCATTAAAGAAAATTAGAAGATCATCCGCAAAATAAAGGTGAGAGATTACCGGGTTAATGCAGCTGGAGTGAAGCTGTATACGTCGGTCCGCCACTGCGGCATCAAGCATCTTGGACAAGGTATCCATGGCGATAACAAATAGAAAAGAAGATATCGGGTCGCCCTGACGGATCCCTTTTTCGCCATGCAAGAAACCAGTGAGGTCACCATTGAAGTTGATAGAGAATGTCGGAGTGGAGATGCATTCTCGGATCCAATTGATGAAGGCATCGGGAAGATGGAAGGCTCTAAGAGATTGGATGATGAAATCCCAATGTAGTTTGTCGAAGGACTTCATGAGATCGATTTTGAGACAGCTTCGAGTGATTGGACCTGATTTGTGGATGTTATTGATGAGCTCCGTGGTGAGGAGAACGTTTTCACATAGTTGTCTGCCACAAACAAATCCCACTTGGTTGTGCTGGACGATTGATGGGAGAGTAATCCTGAGACGACCGGCAAGAATGGAAGATATGACCTTGTAAAAGTGATTGCAGCAAGAGATGGAGCGATAGTCGGTCAATGATTCCACTCCTTCCCTCTTTGGAATGAGTGTTATTGTCGTTGCATTAAGCTCTTTTAATAATCTCCTAATCTCCCGGACCTGAAAAATTCAATTACCACGTTAGTTACGTCATTACCAATTATCTCCCAGCAAGGCCGATAAAATTCAGTTGGGAAACCATCCGGCCTCGGGGCCATGTTCGGCGGCATATGCTGAACTGTGGCAAGCACGCTGGCAGCCGATGGAATGGCAGATATAACAAAATTTTGCGCAGCTGAACTCTTGAAGGAGTGAAGATGTTGAAGGGAACTGATAAATGGAGTGATAACGGCTGTGTTCCTGACGCCAAACAAGTTCTTGTAATAAGAAATTGTTATTAGATGTAATGCTTGAGTATCATAAATGAGAGATCCGTCGCTATCCCTAAGTAAAGATATGAAATCTCTATGAAAGTTAGCAATAACACAACGGTGGTAAAAGGTAGTATTAGCATCGCCCGCCCAAAGCCACTGGACACTCAATTTTCTGACGATAGAAAGATTCCAAAGCAGTGTTCATCTGATGCCAGTGTGATCGGGCATGAAGTTCCGCTTTAAGGTGGGGCGGACTCGGGTCAGAAAGGAGGGTAGATTGTGCCTGCTCTAGGGTGGAGAAGTATTCTTTGGCGTGTTGTTGAATGTTGCCAAAACCTTCTCTATTGAGAGACCTTCAACAAGTCTTTGCTCCTTTCAACTTAAGTGTCAATTTGTATATGAGCGTCCCTAGTCTATCTGAGTTTGCCCATGTCATCGAAATCCTGTGAAAAAAAGATAATGATTAGATATGGAAGTAAAGTATCTGAAGGTTTTAGATTTCCTGTCCCTGGAAGCAGGAATGGTGACCAAACAGGAGGAGTGGTCGGAAGATCCAGGAGCGTCGAAGAATGCTGATGACTGCGGAATAGCTGTGGCCCAAGCTTCATTGACAAGAGCCCGATCCAGCTTCCGAGTGATAAGATTGGCCACTCCATTTTTCGTCCATATGTGGAAAGTACCTCTGCTACTCAGGTTAAAAATTCTGCTCTCAAGCATACACGCTTGGAGGTCAGCCATGCCAGTAAGAGGAAGAAATGTAGGAGTGAAAGAATAATGCTCTGATGAGAAAATAATCTGATTAAAATCCCCTGTTACCATCAAGGGATTAGTTGGAACAAAGGAGTGATTAGCGATTGTGAATATGTCTTTCCAAAGGATTCTCCGAGCTGAAGGAAGGTTACTATGGTAGATGAAAATGATGGTGGCGTAGAAATCAGTGCATGGGTCATAGGCTCCAACTGCTATAAGCTGATCTGTCTTAGCTAAGATAGAACATCTAAAACGGGGATGCCAAATAACCCAAATTCTACCTAAGGGTGAGTACTCATAATTTGATTCCACCTGCTATAACGGAGAAGCCTCTTCTTCCAGAAGTAAATCCAGATCTTCCCTTTCTATCAAAACCTTGGTTATAGATTCTGCCTCTATTGTCTCCAGTCTTATGGGCTTCAAAGGCAAGATGAGGGATGACCTCAAATGGTTCCTAATATGACTGAATCCTCTTGTCAAATCCACTGACTTCATATACTGCATCGTTAAAAGTTGGTAGGAGAAGACGAGAAAGATAGTTCTGGATGACAGTGCTAACCATATCATAGTATATACCCAAATTGTTCATAAATATGAAGATTTTCATAGTCTCTTAAACTGGTTCTCCTATAGAGCTTAGTTGATCACAAACTGTGCGAAATCTGTGACAAACTCAGCAAAAGTCTTTCCTTTCATAGTGAGAGTCTGAAGGTAATGTTGTAGCTTGAAAACTCTGCCAACAGATCGCTGATTAAAGTTTACTACAAGGTAGCTCCAGATTTCACCAGGCGTGTCAAAACCAACGACACATCCTAAAACTTCTTCAGAGAGTGTGTTGTAAAGCCAGGACTTTATGAGCTGATCCTTAAAGGATCACGCTTCAAAACGTGGATTTGGGATTTGGTTGATAACATCATATTGAACTACGGAAATGGTTAGAGCAGGTGCAACTTCTTGTCTAGTGACAAACTTGAGAAGCTTCTGGCTGCTCAAAAGAGACTTCAGCTATGGTTTTTAAAGAAGGTAGTTACTGTTATTGAGTTTGACATTAATAGTGCTGAAAATAGGGATACCACTTGGTAAAAGGTAAGGATCTTGAACTTGCTCAATTTGTCCTGTTAAGGATTTAGAGCTCTGATGTGTAAACTTGGAGTTGAAAAAAAAATTGAAATAACTGAAACATACTTCATGCAGTTGGTAGGGAAGCTTTAGTATCTTACTCTTATTCGACCAGATCTGCATTTTCAGTCAATCTTATTTTTCAAATGATGCATTCACCGACAAAATCAAATTTGGTAAATTTAAAAAGGATTCTCATATATATATAAAGGGAACTGCTATCTTTGGAATTCATATCAAGAAGGAAAGCTTTCTTAATCTACATACCTGCAGTGATTCAGATTGGATAGGATGTCACTAGAAAATCTACAACAGGATCTTGTACATACTTTGGCTTAAACTTAGTTTCATGGAGCGCCAAAAGACAACCCATTGTCTCTCGGTCTTCAACAGAGGCTGAGTATCCTCTATGACCTCCACTTCTGCAGAACTTGTGTGAATCTCATTCATTCCCAGATATCTCATAATTAAACAAGAACATTCAGCTCAGTTGAAATGCGATAACTGTATTATTATTCTCTTCTGCAGTATTAAATTCTTATTCATTTACCTTTTCTAATGCAGATAGAGAACCACAATAAACAGTTATTTCAATTTCTTTTTTCAATTCCAAGTTTACATAACATAAAGAGTCTTTTCAAAAGAGAAAACAGTTTCATGGAACTAAAATGAAAACTCAACACTACAAATACTGTTTCTACTAAAGAAAATTAAGTTCAGAAAAAAAATATTATTTAAAAGCATTTCTAATGTAGAGCTTTAATTAGTATCTCAAAATTAAAAAATAAAAATAAAATAAAAACAAGTAAAAGAAAATATGAGAATTAGTTCTTATTTGAGAATTCAGAAGAAACTCATCATAATTTGTCCTCCACTTGTTATCATATGAAGGGTTTAATTATCTTTAACAATTAAAACTTAACTATCTGTTAAATTATATAAAAATAATTTCTTAATTCAATTAACACATTTTAAGAAACTCAGCAATGAAATTACTCTAATAAGAAAACAAATTATGCCTTTATTAATTGTTTATTATTATTTTACAGTGAAGTCTCAACTTCTATAAACTTGTAAGCATAAAGAAAAAAAGTGGAAACGTGGGTATGCCCTAAAAGATAGGAACATAAGTCTTGCTGGTGCTTTGCGATAGGCCGTCTTATGCATTTGGGTCTTTCGTGCTCGCTGATAATTCTTCAACTTCATCTTCTTCCCCTTTCACATCATCATCTGCTTGTACCTGCTCACCTCCGTGAACTGAAATACCTCCACCGGTGTCATGTCTTGCAGCAACAGATCTAAAATATTTTGGAGAGCTATCTGGCGGATATATCCCTAAATTATTACAATTTCCCGAAAAGTGCATTTCCTTTTCAAATATTTGTATTCGAACAATCTGATCAGAATGCTTTGTACGAATAGCATTATCTGGAACGCCATTAATCTCGCCAAGAACATCATTAATCAAAATATTGGAATCTTCGTACCTCAGCCGATATCCATGTTGATCTTCAGAATGAACTCCGTCAATCTTCGTATACACATCAGTAGTGATAGATATATCAATAGGCTTAGACTTATCATTGTCAATAATGAACCGCCTACCATCAATGTTTACTAGTACACGCTTACCAGAAACATTGTAAACACTCTTTAGACATGGAGCCATCTGTAGTATATAAATATTTAAAATAAATTTTTTATTTGGACAAGATATATTTCAAATATTTTGCTGTGAGAAATTGTGAAGGAAACCTTCCTCTTAAATAGATTTCTCATGTTTATCTAATTGCTGAAAATTTTAGACACTTTGCGTGTAAAATGCAATTACACACACCAACCAAGATTAAATACTGACTCATTGTTATTGAATCCGTATATTATATATTATTATACTTCCTATGGGCAAGGTAACCACATATTATTTATTTTAATCTACCTTCTAGGGGTGTCTCAATGAATTTAAAATCCGTGGTAACAGTGTCTATTAATAAGGGAAAATTCTACAAAAATATCCAACTTGATTATGATAAACCATTAAATACTCTACTTTTTACCAATCCAGTTTAATATTTCAACTAATCATTTTGTCTAGTTTAACACATCAACTTTAGATATCATGTCTATATAGTTGGGATATTAAACTGTATAGCGAAAATGTAGGATATTAAATGGCTTATGTGATGAGATTTTCCCAAAGTCTGACACACACACAAGGAGAAGTTGAAGGGGATAAGCTTTGCTGCAATGAGGGTTAACTTACTGACAAGGGTTGTGGAGAAAATGGTCACACAAAAGTTATGAAATTCATTTGATTCACCGTGGATCGAATGATCACACAAGAGATGTGAAAGACCCTTGATATATCAACCTCAATGCCTTAGGATATGACACACCTAGACGAAAAAGAGAATTGATTCTTTAGATATGACACAACAAAACAGATCTTTTGGATTTTTTAGATATGACACACTAAACAATCTAAAGGTTTTTGTTAGAAATGACTCAGATTGATCCATAAATTAAAAAGAAAATTTATTAAAAAGATGGATAGTTCATATAAAGGCCAAGTTTGCTTATAAATAGAAAATGAATGAGACAAGAATTGCATGCTCGGAACTACTTCCAAGATCATGCAAGAACATGAAGTAAACCGAGCAATAAATGCATTAAAAGCTAACTTTCAACTACTTTCTTGTCTCCAACTTTATGGTAATGGGGAATGGGCTTGGGTCTGACTTGGGTAAGCTACTTCTGGACCTCACACAACCATTTATGTTATAAAGCTTTCTATGGTTTACTATAAAAAATAACAAAGGAGAGTCACCAACCTAGTGTTACTCAGTTAATCCAAAACCCTCTAAACACATTAGTGAAACACAACCCCAACCCTACCCCAAACACACACAAATAGCTGTAGCAACAAAGATCATAGAAACAAAACACAGATCCTTTATCCTATGACTCTCATCACTCTAGATGTGTGCACTCAAAATACAGCATAAATCCCGTGATTGACTTTCCCTTAACCATAGTTGTGCAAAGCCTGTTTACACACAATCACAAAGACTGGTGGACCGACACTTCATGTATCGACCCCAATCGCAACCCCAAATCAAAACCAAATAGTATGTCATATGGCCATGGCCAGAAACTGACCCAAAGTTACTCTCTGTGCGATCCAGATAGTGTCACAATCATCAATTTTTAATTCAATTCCCACTGGCCTCAAGCTCAACACCCTAAGGCACATACCCGAAAACATAATTGTCCTTTAGAATACCCTTAAGGATTGGGGAACTTGCTACCTCTTGAGAAAATATTTCTAACTTCATGCAGCCCATTGAGGTAATTACCCCTCATTACAATCTTTTGTATAGCATAAGCTTAGCTCCGTCCAACATATCTAATAACCTTTTTGTTTCTACATTAGGTTTTTCATTTCTATTTTCTTCTTCATTGACCAATCCTATATTTTCTAGAAACAGATCATTCACCATTTAAACAGTAATTATGTTTGCATATACTTATGCTACAAGTTTCTCTAACATTTTGTAAAATAATGTTTTTAAAATGAAATGGATATCAAATTTATCGTACAGTTTTCCGGATTTAAGGCGTGATTGTTATCACGTTTAAGTAAACGTTACGGGGTCCCACAGTGGAATGAATGTCAATCAATTGTTAAAAGAAGATGGGGCACACATGTGTCTTAAAGTTTGGAACTGCAATAACTTACAATACACTATAACGCAGAATAAAGAAGAGTTTGCTTTATCCAAAGTTTTAGAAAAATATAAATTTTAAATATTACTTTAAAATAATACTGTTATTTATATATACATTGATTAATTTAAGTTTTTAAAAAAAATTTATCAAATTTTTCGGTTAACAAACCATTATTGTTCAGATTTTATTTACAAAATATTTAATTTATGTATAATATTTTAAATAAAAATTAATATTAATAACAAAAAACCTTATAAATTGCAGCATCTCACGTGGACAATCTGCCACTAAACACAATTGATTTCTTCAGCTTTTGTAAGCTTTTTGGTCTAATATGTTTGTTCTTTTGATCGTAACTTTTTAGTTATGTTTATAATAATTATTTTCATATCGATATATCTTTATAATCGTTTCCATTGAGTTGTACTTAGAATATAATTTAACAAAATTGATTATTCTTTTGATGCATGCAGAGATAAAATAGCAAATCAAACCGAAGCTTCTCCACAACAACAACCATCTGTTGAGGTAATTATTTTTGTTTAACTTTTTCTCCCACCAGAAATCAACTTTTGTTAAACTAATCATTTATTCATATTTTATATATTTTGTGTTATTTGTATGATTGATATACTTACTTATATGCATTAAATATTAAGTCAAAATTTGTATCCTCATTACCAAATGACTGTTATATGCATACATGACTGTTATTCGAAATACCATTGCAGAGAGTATATGGAGAATTAATAGACAAATTATTTTTAAATTTTTAATCTTTTTTTTTGTATTTTCAGTCGGTAAATTTTAAATAAATTAAACTTATTATTATGACTATAATTCATCTAATTTTTAATTTTTTTTTGCCTCATACATCATTCTCTAATTTTTAGTTTTATGTTTATTTTTTTAAATTTTTTTTTAGTTTGTGTTTTAATTTGAAATCATTAATTTTTATTAAAAAAAAATATAAATTTCAACTATAGCTATATTTCCAATTTTCAAACCTAGTTCTCAGCTCTCCACTGCCATTCCAGCTTCCAGCCCCATTACCACTGCTTCAATCAAATAAACAAAATTCAACTAAAAACACCGTGACTCCAGCGCAGAGTAGAACCTCCAAAAGTCTTTTCTTAACAATATTTTCTAGAAAGTCCTTTATTAATAGTATCTCCCACGAAAGTCTTATTTTAATAATAATTACTCCAAAAGTCTCACTCCCTTTCGCTTTCCATTGAAATAACAATATTTCCCTAATCTCAGATTATATATTAACCACCAATACATATTTCTATGCTCAATCAGCGCATCTATTCTTCAATTTACATATCAAAAAGCAAAAAACAAAATTTCTAGCTGAGAGTAATTATCATGGTATTATTCAGTCACTGATTTTAAAGTCTATTCTGTAAATTTTATAATCTATAATATATTATTTATATTTTTATTTGAATTTATTTATATATTTTTAAAAATATTATTATACAGTATTTTGGATTTGTTTTTAATAATGTACACATGGAAATTTGTTAGAATTCATTTTAAACGATTTTATATGCAAAGATTTTATAATTATTTAGTTTTGAATAATATTAGATTTTAATAAAACATTTGAAATTTTTATTGAATAAACGTGAGGATTTTTTGACAACAAATTAACTAATCTACTACAGAGCTCTTAATAACTAACTTTGAGGAATTGAATTAACATATACCATCTCCGAAGGAAGCTCTCGTGCACTTTTTGCGAGGTTTTATGCTCTCATTTATTGATCTTTGTCTGAATGTGATCAGTAATTTTTCGAAGTTGCTTTTGCATCTCTTGAATTCATCCGTGTGATATGCAAAAGCTGGCCATTTTTAAGGTGAAGACACCATCTTCACAACATCGTTTTAGTAGGTCGTAAATACAATTTGTAGTCGTTGTAATCCCTGCATGCATGCCATTGCTCAAATAAGCTCTTCTAACTCCGAGTGCAATGGTGATTGGCTTCTTCGAATATATCGTGCTCCCAACATTGTGTCATCGCTCCTTCGTTTATGTATATTCATCCTTGTCCTGAAAACTTGTCTGTACTCTTCCAGGATCCATCCACCTTGCACCATCACTTTGTGGCACTGGTTCCAAACAGTAGATAATATTTTCAGACGTGTTTCATCTAAATTTTGAGCTTTTTCCCATATTTTTTCTTTTGTTTCTACCAATATAAGAATATCCTGCAGATTTCTGTCTATATTTTTATAGCATTTGTCATTCCTAGTTTTCTAAATATACCATATTATTCATGAGAAATACCCTCTACCCCATTCTTAGGTAATTTGTATAATAAGTACTTTGAATTTGTAAATACCGATGATGTTGGAAAAATATCTGGCTGTAAAGAAATTTTTGACAAAGCCCATGTTTGAATTGCCAGAGGGCAATCAAAAATTACATGGTTTATAGCTTCCTCTTCAGCTTTGCAAAAACCACAACGGATATCAAATTTAATTCTATGTGCCCTTAGATTCTTTGATACCGACACACATCATGTAATCATCTGCCATATAAAGTACTGCATTTTTAGTGGAAAATTAATTGTCCATACAAATGCATGTAATCCGTAGTTGTTGGTCCAAAAATAACTTCCCCCTTTCTTTATCAGGATATTGTGTTTCCACCCTATATTCCGATTTCACCATATACTTTCCATTTTTTGTAAAATGCCAAACGTTCATATCCAGATGGCCAAACCGACTAACTTCCAATGATTGTATAATATTAACATCCTCCGGAATGATGACCCCTTCTATCAGGGGCATATTTCAAGTATTTGTATGATTACCAATTAAATCCTTTACCTTAAAATTGGTTGGGTAAATATAAAATTTGCAAGTTGCTGATCTCGGGCGGGGGGCTAGTATCCAAGTATCATTCCATACAGAGATATTTGAACCTGATTCAATCATTTTGATTATTCATTTTTAACCAAAGATCGAGCAGTGATAATATTTTTCCATACATAGGATGAAAAGTATGATCTGGTAGGATCCAGTGGATCCGAATTCTTGTATTACCCACTTTTAAAACCTTTTCGAATAATGAATCTGGTGAGTCCATTAATATACATAACTGTTTTGCGAGCCTAGCTGTGTTAAACACCTCTAAATTCCTAAATCCAATTCCACCCTCTTTTTATGTCAGCATAACTTATTCCACGGTAGCCAATCTATACCACAATTATTTCCACTCATGCTCCATCAAAATTGCATAATTACGCTACTAAGTTTCTTAGTTACTGTCTTGGGCAATCTATAACAATACATCACATGAGTTGATAATGCTGTTAAGACTGATTTTATCAAAACCTCTTCCCCCCCACATTTTTGACAAAAATTTTAGAGTCCATCCATTAACTCTTTCGTCGAGTCGATCCATAATAAACCCAAACACCTGAGTTTTTGGGCTTCCTAAACTTTTCGGGATCCCTAAATATGTTCCTATACCTTCCATCTTATTTATGCCTAAAAACTATTTTGTCTCTTCCTTTACATCCTCATTTAACTTATGTCCAAACTGTGGTGATAATTTCAAAAAAATTATTTGTTGTCCCGAGACTACTTCATATCTTTTTAAAATTTGGAGTATAGCTTTACACTCTTGTTTCTTCTTCGCTTTACAAAAAATAGACTGTCATCCACAAACAATAGATTTGTTATGAATGGACTTGCCCTTGCTATTTTCAAATCCGTTCTCTGTTTCTTCCGTTCTGCTTTCTTAATATTCCCAATAAGTGCTTCCGAACATAATATAAATAAATAAAGAGATAGTGGATATCCCTGTCTAAGTCCCCTTTTCGAGACGATACACCCCCTTGGTTGTCCATTCTTTAGTACTTTATATTTTACATTTATATACCGCATCATCCACGAGATCCATAATGATGAAAAACCATCCGTTATAGAAGTTTTTGAATAAATGACCATTCTACTCTGTCATATGCCTTACTCATATCCGTCTTATAACCATGTACTTATTCTGACAACTCTTATTTGTCCTCAAACCATGAAATATTTCCTGGGAAATTAAAATATTATATGATGAAATCAATCGGTCCGAAATGCCGACTGAGTTTCAGAAATTAATTATGGTACGTTCAATCGTAATCGATGACATATTATACCCCACATTGCATAAACTAATAGGCTTTATTTTTGTCATCCTAAAGGACGAGCCGTCTTTGAGATTAAGCATATATTTGTTCATTTCATCCGTTGATCAAAACAACTTGTCCTTAAGAAATTATTTAAAAAGTTAAGCACATCTCCCTTTATTATTAGTTATGCTTGTTGATAAAATAAAGTTATCATACCATCTGGTCTCGATGCCTTTTCTGGATGCATCATTAAAAAAGCCTTCCTTACCTCATCCTCGGTCGTCATTCCTGTAAGTCTCTCATTTATATGTTCTGTAATTAAAACTGGCACCTCCCCTAAGAATTCATACATATCCTCCAGGTGGCGCGATCAGATGATCGAGCGATCGGGTGGGTTGACTTAAACAGGTCCGAAAAATAGTTGACTGTCACCGCCTCAACTTCTGTATCCCGAATAACTCATTCTCCTGATTGCTATATAAACCGAAAAATCTTATTTCTTGCTCTCCGTTGCTTATTTAGTGCATGATAAAATTTTGTAGTCCGATCTCCCAACTTGTTCCACAAATTCCTGATTTTTTGTTGCCAAAACAATTATTCCTCCTTGTATGCTTCTTTTAGTTTTTCTACCACCTATCTAACCTCAGATTCATTTCTACTACTATCATTTTGTACTTTCTCTAATGCTTTTTGAAAGTCATTATATTTGTCCTTACCAAAAGGTAAATTTTCCATCCCACACTGATATTTCATGTCTAATTTTTTGTATCCTCTCCACCAAATTCCCTGTATTCCCCGTATTTTCATCCTGAACTGAATCTCATCCTTTTACTATTGAATCCATTAATCCTTCTTTTCCTATCCACCTTTTATCAAATCTAAATTATGTCCTTCTCTTTTATCTTTTATTTCAATTGTAGTCACTATCGGTCTATAATCAAAACCCACAATACTGAGATATTCCACAAACGAATAAGGATAAAATTTATGCCAATCATCATTGGCTAAGGCCCTCTCTAACCAACAGCGTATAGTCTGCCTGTTTCTTATACCCCTCCATGACATATTATTTATAATAGATGGAAATTCCAGAAGTCTACAAGTAGCTATCATATTGTTGAAAGAAATAAACATCGAAGCATGCCAGATTTCAGGTAATCTCGTTTAAATCTCCAATAATAAATCAAGGAGCTGATGTAGGCACAGACGCGAGAAGGAACCTGTGGAGGTTCCCTGGGACACGGACGCGGGACTAGTCCAAGGGAGAGGCTCGATCGAGGAACTGGCTGGGAGGCGGACCGGGAGAGACTCGACCAATCAGCGCGACTGGGGCAGGGGAATTGCGAGCTTGACCACACGGACTATGGGCTGTCCGTGATACACCAAGGTGACTTAAGCCGGCGGCTGTAAGTCACGGAACCGACTAGGGCTAGACGGCGTGAGTAATAAGAACTATAGGGTTTTTAATTTCTGTGTAAAGTATGGATTTTATTAATGTGAAAGCCTTGGCATATATAGGCCTTAAGTCTTAGGACTTTTGCCTTACAAAGAAAACATCATGTAGTTTAAGAATAAAACAACAAGAACTTTAAAACAAAAAAACAAGAAGTCTAAATTGCTGACTTTGGCTGCGAGCCCTAAGGGCTTGGCTCTGGCCCACGTCCCATACTTTGAAAAATAAAAGACACACAAAGTTTGGTCTAAGCCATGGGCTTCTGGATGTGATCAAGCCCAAGTCCGAATGCACATTAAGGGTGTTGCCTCGTTAAAACCTCCTTCGGAAAAACTATTAGGAACAAACCGAAGGTAGGAAAAAGAGTACAATTCCTTAGTGCGTCTTTGACGTCCTTATCCCGGAGTGATGGTAAGGACGCATGAGTCGGCAATCCGACAACTAAACAGCTCCCAAGGTGGAGCTGTGGTACTGAAGTCCTGCCTTTGGTCCGGTCCGTGAGTAGACTCTTGGTGCCCGGTAAGAACCTCAATACGGCGTTCGACATAACGGTTGATCTTGGTTCCCATAGCCTTGGCCCGTGACCGCGTAATAGGTCCGGTCGGCATGACTGGTGCGGCTACGTCCAGGTTCGGGTCATTTGGGTCGGTCGCTGGGTCGAGAAGGCGGTCGGCACGGTCCTGGGCCTCACCATCCCTCCCATGTTCAAGTGATTTAGTCTCCAAAGCAGAATCATCACCTGCATCAAACAACTCCAAGTCAGAAACATTCAACGTGGGGGGAAATGTTAAACACACCTAGCAGTTCAAGTTAGTAGGCATTGTTGTTGATCTTCTTCAAGACTCAGAATAGACCGTCTCCTCTTCTCGCTAGCTTGTCCTTGCGCTTCTGTGGGAACCTCTTGGGTCGCATATGCAGCCAAACCCAGTCGCTTTCCTTCAAAACAGTCTGCTTACGTCCTTTGTTGGCTTGCTTGGCGTATGACTCCGTCTTTTTCTCCAGGTTCTCCTAGATCTTTTGATGCAGCTTCTTGACGTACTCGGCCTTGCTTTCTCCCACCAAACTCACGATCCCAGCTAGCGGTAAAGGCGTGAATTCCATCGGGGATAAGGGATTGAAACCGTAGACGAAGGGGACTTCTTGGTTGCGGAATGGACGGCTCAGTTGTAGGCAAACTCGACCAGCGGTAGACACTCGAGCCAAGACTTCAAATTTTGTCCGAGGGTAGCCCTTAGGAGGGTGGACAGCGTTTGATTCACCACTTCAGTTTGTTCGTCCGTCTGCGGATGGCAAGTAGTTGAAAACACCAGTTTGGTTACGAGCTTCTTCCATAGGTTTCACCAGAAATAGCTAAGGAACTTGGTGTCTCGATCGGAAACAATGGTCCTGGGGATTCCGTGCAGCCGTACAATCTCCCAGAAGAACATACTTGTCGTCTGCGTCGCATCTTTAGTCTTGGCACATGGAATAAAATGGGTCATCTTCCAGAACCTGTCTACTACAACGAAAATGGAATCTTTGTGGTTTATCTTAAGCAAGCCTAGCACAAAGTCCATAGAAATATCAGTCCAGAGAATTGTAGGTATGAGTAGAGGAAGATATAACCTGTGGGGATGAACCCTGGACTTGGCCCGTTTGCAGACCAAGCAACAACTGCAATGGGCCTCGGCGTCTCGCCTTAGATGGGGCCAGTACTAGTAGAAGTGCTCCTTGAGTAGGCTCAGGGTTTTGGCTACGCCAAAGTACCCCATCAAGTCTCCTCCGTGGGCTTCTCTCAGTAGCAACTCCTGGGTCGAACCATTTGGGATGCATAGTCTCCGGTCTCTGAAAAAGGAACCAGTGCCTGCGTTTTGGAAAGCCTCCTTGAAGTCGTCGTAGTCTGCATATAGGTCCTTGAGTAGCTCGAATCCAAGGACTTGGGCTTCCATGACCGAGATCAAGGAATGTCTTCGGGACAGGGTATCTGTGACGACGTTTTCCTTCCCCTTCTTGTACTTAATCACGTAGGGGAAAGTCTCGATAAACTCCAGCCAGTGGGCATGTCGTTTATTCAGCTTGGTCTGGCCTCTTAAGTGCTGCAGCGTCTGATGATTGGTGTGGATGACGCATTCCCGGGCCAAAAGATAGTGCTGTCAGACGTCCATTGCTCAAACCAAGGCGTACAGCTCCTTGTCGTAGGCGGGATAGTTGAGTGCGGCTCCGCTTAACTTCTCGCTGATGTATGCGACAGGCTTCCCTCCTTGGGTCAAGATGGCTCCGATTCCGACGCCAGATGCGTTGCACTCCACTTCGAAAGTCTTCTGGAAGTCGGGTAGAGATAGGACCGGGGCGTGGTAAGCTGGTTTTTGAGCAGGTTAAAGGCTTTCTCCTGCTCGGGTCCCCAGCTGAATGCTCGGTCCTTCTTAATCACAGAGGTCAGATGATGTGGGCACGGACGCGTGAGGGAACAAAGGGAGGTTCCTTGGGACGCAGACGCAGGACGGCTCGAGAGAGATTCGATCGAAACCGTGGGGAAGCAGCGCTGGAACAGGAGAGACTCGACTGGTCTAGGCGCGGGTGATGGAGGAGTGGAGCGAATTGGACCACACGGCTATGGGAAGGACCGCGATACACCAAGGAGACTTCGAACCTGGCTAGGTTCAAGTCGGCGGCTACCAAGCACAAAGGGGCTAGGCGGCTACGAATGTAACAAATAGTACTATGGTTTAATTTCTTGTGTAAAGTCTGTGTATTATTGATAAAATGACTTAGCTTATATAATGCCAAGCCTTAGGGTTTTACCCTTACAAAACAACATGTAGTTTAGAAATAAAACAACAAGTACTCAAAAGAAAACAACAAGTAGTGTAAATTAAGGACTTGGGTCGCGGGCTCTATGGGCTGGCGCTGGTCCAAGTTCCATACTTAGAAAAAAATTAAGAACAGAAGAATGGCTTAAACGGTGGGCTTCTTGAGAATGAGCAGGCTCAATTCTGCATGCACACTAAGGGTGTTGCCTCGTTAAAACTTCTCTCGGAAAAACCAATGGGACAAAACCGAAGGTAGGAAAAAATTACAATTCCTTAGCGCGTCTTTGGCATCCTTATCACGGGGTGATGGTAAGGATGCATGAGTCGACAAACCGACGACTAAGCAGCTCCCAAGGTGGCGTTGCGGTACTGAAGTGCTGTCCTTGGTCTGATCCGTTGGTGGGCGCATGTTCCCTTGGAAGAACCTCAATACGGCGTTTGACATATCGATTGATATTGGTTCCTAATGCCTTAGCCCTTGATCGTGTCATGGGTCCAGTCGGTACAACAGGAACTGCCTCGTCCCGGTCCAGTCCAGCTGGGCGTCTGCTTGGTCGATACGGTCCGGGGCCTCATCATCCCTCCCCTCTTCAAGTGGTTTGCTCTCCAAAACAACATCTTCTCCTGCATCAAATAACTTCAAGTCAGAAACGTTGAACGTCGGAGAGATGTTAAACTCACCTGGCAGTTCGAATTGGTAGGCATTGTCGTTGATCTTCTTCAGAACTCGAAATGGTCTGTCTCCTCTCGGTGCCAGCTTGTCCTTGCGCTTCTGGGGGAACCTCTCGGGTCGCATGTGTAGCCAGACCCAGTCGCCTTCCTTTAATGTCGTCTGCTTACGCCCCTTGTTGGCTTGTCGGGCGTAAGTCTACGTCTTCTTTTCTAGATTTTCCTTGACCTTCTGGTGCAGCTTATTGACGTATTCGGCCTTGCTGTCTCCCTCTAAATTCACGATCTCAGCTGGTGGCAAGGGCGTGAACTCCATTGGTGACAAGGGGTTGTAGCTGTAGACGATCTCAAACGGGGACTTCTTGGTCGCGGAGTGGACGGCTCGGTTGTAAGCGAACTTGACCAGCGGTAAGCACTCGAGCCAGGACTTCAAATTCCGTCCGATGGTGGCTCTGAGAAGGGTGGACAGGGTTCGGTCCACCACTTCGGTTTGTCCGTCCGTTTGCGGGTGGCAGGTCGTGGAAAACACCAATTTTGTGCCGAGCTTCTTCCACAAGGTCCGCCAAAAATGACTGAGGAACTTAGTGTCTCGGTCGGACACTATGGTACGGGGGATCCCATGTAAGCGCAAGATCTCCTTGAAGAACAGACTCGCCGTCTGAGTCGCGTCGTTAGTCTTGGCGCATGGAATGAAATGAGCCATATGTGAAAACTTGTCTACTACGACGAAAATGGAATCTTTGTGGTTGATCTTAGGCAAGCCTAGCACAAAGTCCATTGAAATGTCAGTCCAGGGAGTAGTAGGAATGGGTAAAGGAAGGTATAACCCGTGGGGATGAACCCTGGACTTGGCCCGTTTGCAGACTAGGCAGCGACTGCAATGGGCCTTAACGTCTCGCCTCAAATGTGGCCTGTAGAAATGTTCCTTGAGTAGGCTCAAGGTCTTGGCCACGCCAAAATGACCCATCAAGCCTCCTCCGTGGGCTTCTTTCAGCAGCAGCTCCCGGGTCGAACCTTTCGGGATACAAAGCCTCCGGTCTCTGAAAAGTAACACATCAAACAAATAAAACCGTGAGTGGGTACCAGTTCCGGCGTGGTGGAAGGCTTCCTTCAGGTCGTCATCTTGGGCGTATAATTCCTTGAGTAGCTCGAACCCGAGGACCTTGGCTTCCATGACCAAAATCAAGGAATGTCTCCGGGATATTGCATCTGCGACGACATTCTCTTTTCCCTTCTTGTATTTGATCACGTAAGTGAATGTCTCAATGAACTCCAGCCAGCGTGCGTGTCGTCTCTTCAATTTGGTCTGACCTCGTAAGTGTTGCAGCGTCTGATGGTATGTGTGGATGATGCATTCCCGGGCCAGAAGATAGTGCTGCCAAGTGTACATTGCTCGAATCAAGGCATACAGGTTTGCCGCCTTGGATCAGGACGGCTCCAATTCCAACGCCAGATGCGTCTCACTCCACCTCGAAAGTCTTCTGGAAGTCTGGAAGGTCTAAGACCGGGGCGTGAGTGAGCCGGTTTTTGAGTAGGTTGAAGGCTTTCTCCTGCTCGGGTCCCCAACTAAATTGATATGATCCAGTACAAGAAGGACGAATATGACGACAAGCAAACAGATGAACAAGAAGAGGGGACAAACGGACAATCAAACGAACACCGCGACGACCATGGTCATGACCTGCGAACGAACCAGGACGAGGTTCCAGACGGATATGCGAACATACGCGGTTGTACCAATGACCACGTCCATGACCCGGCCCTTGGCCACGACCCGGCCCTCGACCGCGGTCGCGATCCGGTCCTCGACCTTGGCCGCGACCCGTCTCTCGACCATGTCCGTGACCAGCATCTCGACCACTTGACTGGACCCAGCCTCGACCACTTGACCCGTCCAAGCCCGACCCAGTCTCGACCAGAGTTTAACCCCAACCAGACTTTCATTCGACCATGGACTGACTCGACCAAGGACATCGACCCATGGATCATTCCGGAGGGACCTTTGACCCGCGCCAGAACTAAGGCTCTTCAAGACCGCATTGGGACATTCCTTGGCGCGTCTAAGCCGGATGATTACCACTTGGGTATGGTATTAAGACTTTGTGCAAATTGAATTATGTGATTGGGAAGAGAATGCATTTTTGTGCTCTTTTTCCTCTTTTGGGTTTTTCTTAATGGGTTTTTCCAAAAGAGGTTTTTGATGAGGCCCAAATGTATTCTCACATGTCCAATTGCATAAGGCCTTTTGCAGTTAATTTCTTAAGGCCCATTTGTGCGGCCCATCTTTGGTTTAGTCTTAGTTTTCGAATTGTTTGTTCAAAATTCCATTAAATGCATTGTAATCCGTGTAGGTCAAGTCTTGCATGGTTTGGAAACTGGTGCTATCCATGCAAGCCTTTGACCCATGCACTGCCCTTGGTTTTGTTTTTATTTCTATTCGTCTTTGGGCACCATTGTAGACATCGAATCTTTTAATGAAAATTTCTCATTGACAACTTAAGAGATCTCGATCATCAAATCAGTGTGTCATATCTGGTTTATCTCCTTAGCCTCCTCTTCGTGTGTAATATCCTTGAGCCGCTTAGGAAACCCATGTTCTTCCTTTTGGTGTGTCATATTCAATCGGAAATTCAGGTTGGATTGATAGGATCTGTCATCTTCCTATCTTTATATCCGCTTATTTCACTCATCCTTCTCTTCATTTTTACCTCCTCATCATTTGCCTAACTTTCCAATCACTTCATATCCCTTATATCTGCTGCATCCCATGATCCCTTTTCTTTGGTCCAACTTGTTGTCGTGACTGGGATTGATCCTTCTCCTTTAGGATCATATCAAGTGGTATCAGAGCATCAACAGGCTGTACTCTTAACCTTATCTATTAACCTATTTTATCCGCTTGTTTTGATTATCATTACATTAGATTTATTTTAGTTGAAACGTTTGATCTGGCCAATACTTTGTGAATCATGGCAGGTGAAGAGTCTAATCAGATGTAGAATCAAACCATACTCGTTTGTTGGATTAACTTACCCTGCAAATGCAGAACATGATGGAAGAGCGATTCATCTCCATGCAAGCCGGATTGAGAGATGGCTTACGTGAGGACATAAGGCACATCTTCCCTGAACCGCGACCAGATAGGCGACGAGCCTTGTTCCAGGATCAACCCCGGTCAGAACAACACACCAGGGCATAAACACAACATGCCAGAACCCCAGAACCCCAGAACAACAAGCTGGAACGCCTGGACCGAGATAAGAGGTTTCTTCCTATAAGAAACCCAGCCGACCAAAGCTTCCTTGGTGATGAAGCTGCGGCACACTTTTACCCAAGTGACTATTCAAATCATAGTCTAAGAAGGCCTAGGCATGTGCGTGAACCAAGACCACCACCCCCCCAAGGCAGCATCAACAATTTGAAACTCAAGATTCCAGCCTTTCACGGCAAAAATGATCCCACTGCCTTCCTTGAATGGGAGTAAAAGATTGAATTAGTTTTTAATTGTCAATACTTTACTGATTTCAATAAAGTGAACGTGGCAGTGACAGAATTTTATGATTATGCTCTTAGCTGGTGGGACCAAACGGTGATATCCAGAAGGCGCAATGGGGAGCCTCCAATTGAGACATGGCAGGAGCTAAACATGTCATGCGCAGGCGCTTTGTGCCTTCCCACTTCCACCGTGAACTTCACTTAAGACTAAGGAAACTGACTCAGGGTAGCCATGGAGTGAAGGACTATTTTCAGGAGATGGAGACCTTGTTGATCCGTGCAGGGGTTACTAATGACCGTGAAGCCACAATGTCACGGTTCTTGGGAGGTCTCAACAGAGACATTCAGGATCGCTTGGAGCTTCAACATTATGTGGAGCTACAGGAGCTTCTCCATAAAGCCATTTTGATTGAACAGCAGCTCAAACGTAAAAGTACTAATCGTTCTACCTTTGGAGCAGGAACATATGAAACTAGACCGCCTTACCCCTGAGACTTTAAAGCCACACGATCAGCCGATCCCAAGCCATTTTCTTCAAGACCGGAACCCACTGCTTTTGGCAGCAAGTTGGACAAGGGCAAGGCGACTGAAAGGCCCACCCGGTCTAGAGATCTGAAATGTTTTAAGTGTCACGGCCTAGGACACTATGCTAATGAATGCGTGAACAAAAAGGTCATGGTCCTTTTGGAGAATGGGGACGTACAACCAAAGGACGAGGCCGAGGAACTAGAACCGGTCTACGATCAATACGAGGACGAGCTGGAAGAGTCTCCAGTCCAAGGCCAGTTACTGGTCACTAGGCGTGCTCTTAGCGTCCAGACCAAAGCTAAGGATCCTGACCAAAGGGAGAACCTGTTCCATTCTCGGTGCTTTGTCAAAGGGAAAGTTTTCAGTCTCATAGTGGATGGTGGTAGTTGCACCAACGTTGCAAGTGAAAGCATGGTCAAGAAACTTGGGTTAGAAGTCACTAAACATCCGCGTCCATACCCTTTGCAATGGCTCACGGAAGCAGGAGAACTACGCGTGACCCAACAGGTCAAAGTGCCTCTGGAGATAGGAATCTATAAGGACGAGGTCTTGTGTGATGTGCTTCCCATGGAAGCTGGTCACATTCTGCTTGGAAGGCCTTGGCAATCCGACCGGAGGGTCATTCATGATGGGTATACCAATAATCATCATTTCACTCATCAAAACCGTAAGCTAACCCTTGTTCCCATGACTCCTCAAGAAGTATATAAAGATCAACTTTATCTTAAGCAGCAAAGGAAACAAGAAGATCGGCCCCTAGAACTTAAAAACAAAACTAACTTCTTTATTAACGCTAGTGGAACTTATAAAAATTTAGATGAACACCGGCCATTATTTTTGTTGCACTATATGGAGGCTTGCCTCCATTCTACTAACCCCCAGCCGGTGCTACCGAGCAAGTTATCTGAGCTTTTACAGGATTTTCAAGACGTCTTCCCGAAAGAGTGCCCTCCCGGCCTGCCTCCTATCTGGGGCATTGAACACCAGATAGACCTAGTGCCTGGAGCGGCTCTGCCAAATCATCCTGCTTATATGACAAATCCGGTTGAAACAAAGGAAATCCAAAATCAGGTTGAGGAGTTGATGCGGAAGGGACATATCCGCGAGAGTCTAAGCCCGTGTGCCGTCCCTGTACTTTTGGTCCCTAAAAAAGATGGTAAGTACCGGATGTGTGTTGATTGTAGAGCAATCAATAACATCACTGTCAGGTATCGTCATCCTATTCCTAGACTTGATGATATGCTTTATTAACTTCATAGGTCTAAACTGTTTTCCAAGATAGATCTTAGGAGTGGGTATCATCAGATTAGAATGAAGGAGGGAGATGAATGGAAAACGGCCTTTAAAACAAAACAAGGACTTTATGAATGGCTTGTAATGCCATTTGGACTTACCAATGCCCCTAGCACTTTTATGAGACTGATGAATCATGTGCTTAGACAATTCATAGGTCATTTTAAGGTTGTTTACTTTGATGATATCTTGATCTATAGTAAAAGTCTAAACGATCATGTTAAACATGTTCAGGCTGTTTTAGAAGTGCTTAGGAGGGAACGGAAGTTTGTCAATTGGTGTATCCATCATGGGTCACCATTCTGTCTTACTGCCACGGCCTTCCCAAGAGGATATGGCCAGCTTCCATAGGCAAAATATCAAACAGAACCTCGTCCTTGTATTTGCCTATTTCAATCGGCACCTTGACCTGATGGGTCACCTTTAATTCGCCTGATTCATTAAGCCATTGGAGGGGGTACGGCTTTGGGTGTGGCAGCTCCTTAAGTCCTAGTTTCCTGACCATGGACTCACTAGCAACATTAGTACAACTACCACCATCAATTATTAAACTACATACCTTCCCTTGTATAAGGCAGCGTGAGTAAAATAAGTTTTCCCTTTGGTCCGGTTCATCAGCTTTAGATTAGACACTAAGGGACCTCCTTGCTACAAGGATTTGGCCGGAGACTGGTGGTTCCTCCTCTCCACCGGTCAAAGCATTAAGGTCCTCTTCCTCTTCAGACTGGACCTCTCCATTCTCCATGATGATCATGGTCCGCTTGTTGGTACACTCGTTTGCATAGTGCCCTAGACCTTGGCACTTGAAACACCGAATATCGCGGGTTCTAGTGGGACGTTCCTCAGCCTTGTGCTTATCCGGCCTAGGTGGGAAGGGATTGGAAGTTGTCCTAGACACGGCCGGCTTAGATTCAAAGGTGCGGGCTGGTTTAAAGTCCTTAGGACCGACGGTACCTGCACCATAAGGCCGAGTGTTAGTTTTCCTTTTAAGCTGTTGTTCTATCAATAAAACCTTGTGTAGCATCTCTTCCAATTCCACATAATGCTGCATCTCCAGCCGGTCTTGAATCTCTTGGTTGAGTCCACTCATGAAGCGGGACATTGTGGCTTCACGGTCTTCAGTTACTCCGGCCCGGATCAAGAGCATCTTCATCTCTTTGAAATAATCATCTACACTCTTTTTGCCTTGTTGTAGATGCCTTAGTCTCTGATGGAGGTCTCTGTGGAAATGGTTGGGAACAAAGCGCCGTCTCATAAGGAACTTGAGTTCTTCCCACGTCTCAATGGGATACTCTCCATTGCGTCTTCTAGAAGTAACCACCTGATCCCACCAGCTTAGGGCATAGTCATAGAACTTTGTAACAGCCAAATTAACTTTGTTAATCTCACTATAAAACTGGCAATTAAAAATGAGTTCTATTTTAGTTTCCCAATCAAGATAAATAATGGGATCATTGTGGCCGTGAAAGGGTGGAATCTTCAGCTTGAGGTTATTGAGTTGGTCCGGTTGAGGAGGTAGATTTGGGACCCTATGGTGACTCCTTGGTCGGTCATGTGCACTGTGGTCTGATCCTCCAGAATTGTAGAACCTGGCCGCTCCTTCAGCTCCCACAAAGGTCCTACGGCCTAAGCTTCCTGCGTCCGAGGCATGCTCTTGTGGTTCAGGCGTGAGACCACGTACACGTCTAGGAGGGATAGGGTTTCTTGGTCGTGGTTGTCGTCCATTTGGTAACACCCTATGGATCTCCTCACGGATGCCATCACAGATGCCAATCTGAATGGTTTGAAAACACTCCTCTATGGTCCGGTTAAGTCTGGTCGCTAGATCCTCAAACATACGGTTGAACCTGTTTGCTTCAGACTCCTCTTCATTGTCTCCTACAATGTAAACACTTAGAACAAGTTAAATGTTCACGGAAATAAGTCCTAACACTAAGATTACACTCGGTTTATCAGAATATGAATGGTCACTTAAGAAGATCAATGGTTTCTTATAGAATAAACGATGAACAACAAGAAGGGTGTGGGACTCAGACTGATGTCTACTCTGATACCACTTTTCGTGGTCCTGGTATGGGTGGACGCACGGATCCAAGACCGGCAACAGGATGAGCCGTAGGCAGAAGTCTTGAAAGGGTAAAATAGAGGTTTAGGCGTGATCTAGGATGTAAGATCAACGAGAACGAGAGAATAGCGAGTGAGGTAGAGAGTGAAACAAATGGTGGAATGGATACGAATTGGAAGCGGTTGATGAGATGGGTAAAGATGGATCGAATGGTGAGATTCCAAAGGGGTGGAAAACTTTGAATCACCAAACTTGCTTGATCAGGATATGACACACCGGATCAAACAAGGGTTTCTCAGTCTAGCAAACTAGATATTACACACTAGAAAGGGGATTGAGAGGATGGGATCAAACAAGAATATTTTCAAACAAGAAAATTCTTATTAAAATTCGATCTGTCTGACTACAATGGCCACGGCCAAACATATACACTTCGAAATGAAATTCAAGTCTGCATGGTCAAGATACTTTGCATGATTGGCACAGAAAACCAAACATTTATGACAAAGACCAAAAATAAAACAAGACAGTCAAACCGTGTATTCACACGCCAAAAAGAAGATGGGTCGGGCCGTGAAGAAATGCCATCAAATATGTCTAAGGCCTTATGGGCTTGTTCCTTTTTAAGATACACCAGGCCCCATTAAAAACCCATGTGAGAAAAACCCAAAGAAAAAAACCTCACATGGGAAAAGGGAACCAAGTGGACCCTTAATCCCAATCACATAAGCCCAAAGACAAATTAAAATGGACTTAGAAAAGGTGAGAAAAAGAATGGGTCAGGAATAACCCAATAGAGTCTTGGAGAGTCTTGGTCCGAGATCGGTCATGGGACCAGGTGGAGCGGTCCATGACGACGGGACAGGGCTGGTCGAAGTGTTGGTCGAGTGACGGGTCGCTGGGTTGAGGCGGGCTGTAGACCTGGTCGAAGCGCGGGTCGAGGCTCTTGTCGAGGCGCCGGTCGAAGTCCTGGACGAGGTCCTGGTCGAAGCTTGGGTCACTGGTTGGTCGTCCGTTCGTCCTTGATCGTGTCCTTGGCCACGTTCTGGGCCAACCTCCATGCACTCGTCCGGGTACACACGGCCCTCGTTCTCCTTTGCATCCGGCTTCTCGTCCTGGCCATCATCCGTCCCATCGACCCGTGGGTCCAGTCTAGCGTCCAGGCTCACATCAGAAGGCCGCCAAGAAATTGGGCCATGAGACTCTCCGGGGAGTTCGTGATCTCGAGACGGTTTCTCAGGTGCTCGAATTCGTCGAAGTACTCACTGACCGACTTAGTGCCCTAGGTGAGTAGTATAAATTGTCTCTGCAGTTCCCGATGGAAGTGGGGCGGAACATAGCGCTTCCGCATTAGATCCGTGAGCTTGTCCCATGAGGTGAGGGGTCCGAATCGACTCCTCCATCGTTCAGCTACTTCACGGTCCTACCAAGTCAGGGTGTGGTCCGTGAACTGGGCAGTAGCAAGAGCTACTCGCAGGGGATCTCTGTACCGGTAGTAGTCGAAGATCAGCTCCATACATCGTTCCCAGTCTAGATAAGCCTCGGGGTCGACCTTTCCGGCAAACGATGGCGGGTTGAGCTTGACGTCCGGGGCTTAGTAGGGAGGCGATCGGTCGTGGGCTCCGTCGTAGCGTGAGGCGCAGTCATAAGGGGTGCGGTATGGCGGGTCATCGGGTGGACCCTCTTCTCGCGGGTCACGGGTGTATGGCCCTTAGTAGTGGGTCCGTCCATTCGTGGTGGCACCTCCGTTGCCGCGGTGGAAAGTTTCCTAATCTAGAAACTGTCCTAAAATAGAACTTTCCTAAAATGGAAACTTTCCTAATCTAGAAACTGTCCTAAAATGGAACTTTCCTAAAATGAAAACTTTCCTGATCTAGAAACTGTCCTAAAATGGAACTTTCCTAAAATGGAAACTTTCCTAATCTATAAACTGTCCTAAAATGGAAACTTTCATAATCTAGAAACTGTCCTAAAATGGAATTTTCCTAAAATGAAAACTTTCCTAATCTAGAATTTGTCCTAAAATGGATACTTGCCTAAACTAGAAAAGGAAGTATCCTAAAGGAAATATTCTAGACTTAATTCCTTCCTGAAATGATTTTGGAAAATTTCTAAGTCTAAGATATGTCTAATATTCGAAAATGGGAATTTCCTAAAGGGGGTTTTGGGAAATATTCCTAGACGGTTTATGCTAAGGAAAACTGCCTAAACCTAAAATGGCAATGATCTAGTGAATTTAATGCTGAAGGAAAACTACCTAAACCGGAAAGGAAGATGTCCTAAGGTTTCTGGCAATTATCCTAAACGATCTATGGCCACTTAATGCTAAGGGAAACTTTCCTAAATTCAAACTTAGGACACGGAAGTGGTGAGGAGTAGAGCGGTTGCTAAACCTAACTAGAGGCGGCTGATATCGAACGATGGGGAGGCCACTTGGCCAACAACCTAGCTATGTGGCTGAATAGGGTACTGACACAGGTACGCCTATCGTCCTAAACGCTACAGGCGCGGCTCGAGTCTAAAGTCACAAAGCGGCTCGACCTAAATGGCTAGATATCTAGGCTAGGTCAGACGCGTATTAGGACGCACGGCTCTAGGCTGCTCCTAACAGAAGGACGCGGCTACAACTGGAACCACACGCGTGAGAACAAGTCTCCTTGGCTCACGATTTCTCAAACAAAACAGTGCTCTAGGTGGGTTTCTCCTTTCGGCCTAGTTTGTTTTAAACTATAAAATGAATGATTCAATGAGAAAGAATGAAACCGGTTTGGGGTTGGATTTGTGGTAGCGGTTCTAATGGGGCTTCTTTTTTTTTTTTTTTTTTGGTGACTTGAATCCGGCTCCTCCCAACCTTGCAGGTTTAGAAATGCAAACGAATCAAAGCCAGGTGTTTTCAAATGAACAAAACGAATACAAAAGATATAGCAAGGGGATAGGAACAACCGGGGTCAGGAGCTTTTGGGCTCTGATACCAGATGATGTGGGCACGGACGCGTGAGGGAACCAAGAGAGGTTCTTTGGGACGCGGACGCAGGACGGCTCGAGAGAGACTCGATTGAAACCGTGGGGAAGCAGCGCTGGAACAGGAGACTCTCGACTGGTCTAGGCGCGGGTGATGGAGGAGTGGAGCGAATTGGACCACGCGGCTATGGGAAGGACCGCGATACACCAAGGAGACTTCGAACCTGGCTAGGTTTAAGTCGGCGGCTACCAAGCACAAAGGGGCTAGGCGGCTACAAATGTCTGTGTATTACTGATAAAATGACTTAGATTATATAATGCCAAGCCTTAGGGTTTTACCCTTACAAAACAACATATAGTTTAGAAATAAAACAACAAGTACTTAAAAGAAAACAACAAGTAGTGTAAATCAAGGACTTGGGCCACGGGACCTATGGGCTGGCGCTGGCCCAAGTTCCATACTTAGAAAAAAATTAAGAACAGAAGAATGGATTAAACCGTGGGCTTCTTGAGAATGAGCAGGCCTAATTCTGCATGCACACTAAGGGTGTTTCCTTGTTAAAACCTTCCTCGGAAAATCCAATGGGACAAAATCGAAGGTAGGAAAAAAAGTACAATTCCTTAGCGCGTCTTTGGCATCCTTATCACGGGGTGATGGTAAGGATGCATGAGTCGGAAATCCGATGACTAAGCAGCTCCCAAGGTGGCACAGAGGTACTGAAGTGCTGTCCTTGGTCTGATCCGTTGTTGGGCGCATGTTCCCTTGGAAGAACCTCAATACGGCGTTCGACATATTGATTGATCTTGGTTCCTAATGCCTTAACCCTTGATCGTGTCATGGATCCAGTCGGTACAACAGGAACTGCCTCGTCCCGGTCCATTCCAGCTGGGTCGTCTGCTTGGTCGACAATGCGGTCGATACGGTCCGGGGCCTCATCATCAGTGGGCTGGCAATCGTGATGAAGTCTTTTACGAACCTCCGGTAGAAACTAGCCAAGCCATAGAAGCTTCGGACTTAGCTGATGCTAGTGGGTGTGGGCCATTCTCATATGGCCTTATATTTCTCCTCGTCCACCTGTAGGCCCTGTGCACTCACGACAAAGCCTAGAAAGACTACTCGGTCAGTGCAGAACGTACACTTTTTTAGATTGGCATACAACTTCTCCTCTTGAAGCGTACGTATGACCAACTCTAAGTGGGTGACATGGTCAGCGTAAGAAGAACTATAGACCAAAATGTCGTCAAAGTAAACAACCACGAACTTACTGATATACGGTCTAAGAACATGGTTCATTAGTCGCATGAAAATGCTCGGGGCGTTGGAGAGCCCAAATGGCAAAACGAGCCACTCATATAACCCTTGCTTGGTCTTGAGTGTCGTCTTTCACTCGTCTCCTTCTCGCATACGGACTTGGTGATAACCGCTTTTCAGATCAATCTTGGAGAAGATCGAGGCTCCGCTTAGGTCATCCAGCATGTCGTCCAATCGCGGTATAGGGTGCCAGTACTTGATGGTGATGTTTTTAATGGCTCGGCAGTCAACGCACATCCTTCATGTTCCATCTTTTTCTGACACGAGTAGTACGGGGACGGCACAGGGACTGAGGCTTGTTCCAATCGTTCCATACGACTTGTAAGCGTGTTCATTTGAGCCGTGATCTGGTTCAGCATCTGCATTACTGCAGCCGATCCTTGGGGACGCTCAGGTACGTCCGAGCTACTAGACATGGCTATAGAAAACTTCCCTAAAATAGACTTTCCAAAAATGGAACTTTTCTAATCTGGAAACATTCCTAAAATAGAAACTTTCCAAAAATGGAACTTTCCTAATCTAGAAACTTTCCTAAAATAGAAACTTTCTTAAAATGGAACTTTCCTAATCTAGAAACTTTCCTAAAATAGAAACTATTCTAAAAAAGAACTTTCCTAATCTAGAAACTTCCCTAAAATGGAAACCTTCCTAAAACTAGAATTGGAAACTATCCTAATTTGGGATACTTGCCTAAACCTATAGAAAGGAAATTTTCTATTCTTAAATGACTTCCTAATTTGGTTTTTGGAAAAATTCTAGGTGTGAGATATTGCCTAATTTCGAAATAGGGAACTTCCTAAACAGATTTTGGAAATTTTCCTATGCGGTTTTAAGGCTAAGGTTTGCTTCCTAAACCGAAATGGAAAGTGTCCTAATGGGACTTGGAAACTATCCTTAACGATCTAGACCCACTTAATGCCGCAGGAGACCTTACCTAATTCTAGGCCTAGACACGGGAAGGGTAAGGGTACAGGTGGCTGCTAAACCTAATCTAGAGGCGGCTGCTCACAAAGGAAGCCGCTTTGCTACACGGCCTAGGAACCTGTTTGGCTTTGGATTTGTGGTAGTGGTTCTAAGTGTTTTTTTTCGACTTTGAAAGACTTATGACTGGCGCTTCTTCACCTTGCAAGGGGATAGGTACAACCAGGGGTCAGGAGTTGTTTGGGCTCTGATACCAGATGATGTAGGCACGGACGCGAGAAGGAACCTGTGGAGGTTCCTTGGGACGTGGACGCGGGACCAGTCCAAGGGAGAGGCTCGACCGAGGAACTGGCAGGGGAATTGCGAGCTGGACCATACGGACTATGGGCTGTCCATGATACACCAAGGCGACTTAAGACGGCGGCTGTAAGTCACAGAACCGACTAAGGCTAGGCGGCGTGAGAAATAAGAACAATAGGATTTTTGATTTCTGCGTAAAGTATGGATTTTATTAATGTGAAAGACTTGGCATATATAGGCCTAAGTCTTAGGACTTTTTCCTTACAAAGAAAACATCTGTAGTTTAAGAATAAAACAACAAGAAATTTAAAACAAAACAACAAGAAGTCTAAATGGCTGACTTGGGCCGCAGGCCCTAAGGGTTTGGCGCGGGCCCACGTCCCATACTTAGAAAAATAAAAGACACACAAAGTTTGGTCAAAGTCGTGGGCTTCTGGATGTGATCAAGCCCAAGTCCGAATGCACACTAAGGGTGTTGCCTCGTTAAAACCTCCTTCGGAAAACCCATTGGGACAAAACCAAAGGTAGGAAAAAGAGTACAATTCCTTAGTACGTCTTTGACGTCCTTATCCCGGAGTGATGGTAAGGACGCATGAGTCGGCAATCCGAAGACTAAGAAGCTCCCAAGGTGGAACTGTTGTACTGAAGTCCTGCCCTTGGTCCGGTCCGTGAGTAGACTCTTGGTGCCCGGGAAGAACCTCAATACGGCGTTCGACATAACGGTTGATCTTGGTTCCCAACGCCTTGGCCCGTGACCGCGTCATAGGTCCGGTCGGCACGACTGGTGCGGCTACGTCCAGGTCCGGGTGGTTTGGGTCGGTCGCTGAGTCGAGAAGGCGGTCGACACGGTCCGGGGGAGCATTCCTTGTCAAACTAAATATGGTTAACCTCTCCCAAACCTGTTCTTTTAAAATTATTTACTGGATCTCCATATACAAATGATAAACAGACGCTCCTTCCTTCAATTGTTGCTTCTATATAATTATTCGATTACTCGAAAACACAATACTCACATTATAGGTGTTATTATAAAACAATGTCAGACCTCTGCTGGTCTGCACATGATCATACTCAAAATGTTGTTGAAATTATTGTACAAAAGCACACCTTTATTTCGTTCTGAAAGAAACATAAATTATGGTATCTTCTTAAACCATATCTCTTTTAAATAACTAATAAGCCATTTACTACCCAATTCTTGACAATTTCAACTTACAATCCGCATAAAAATATATTAATCTTATAATTAAACACTCTAATATTAGAGTACTTGTTTAATGCAAATTCACTCATATTGCATTCAAATCCCTTGTTTAAAAATCCAGAATTTAACCTAAAATAGTTGTACCTCACCCTATCCTTAAAGACCAGAAGACCGCAATGGTCATATACACATGAAAGTACTTTTAATATCGTACATATATTGTTATTACCATAACTTACTTTTGGGACAACGATTTACTCCCAATGCCAAGAACCATATATCATTTGCCTTGTTTGAATTTTCTTTTCGATACCATTATGGAGAATCCTATCACGTTGATATACCAAATCTTGTACTCTTCCAATTTACCTTTGGTGTCAGGCCACTTACCATAAAACTCAAGTCTTTTGTTATGTAATCCCCTCCATAACCGTTTCCTTTTTTTAACCAAATATATAAACACCACATTTACGATTGTATCATACAAAACTGCAAAAAAAACGAGAACCTCGTATGGCCATTTAAACCTTTTTCACCAATGCTTGCTATTAACCGGAAATATATCATTGATATACCAAGGATAATGATATAAAAACCTGTTTCTGATAACCTTAAAATACCTGTATCGTGAAGTATACAAATCAATAATCCTTCTAATTGCGTATTCATTCCTCGCAATCCAATATAAAAACACCAATAAATGTTTTGATTACTGCTTGATGTTCTGATCACAGTGGCCTGATCCCTGGATTGGCATAAATAAACCAAAACCAAAATGATTGTCATCTTTGAGGCGCATACCTGAATAAACCTGTACCACGACTGGGTTTTTGAATAACTTTGCGTAAGGACCCTGCAGCCCTCTCATTTCTGCCGCACCTCTTGTTGTAAAATTTTTCTTGTAATAATAAATTCCTGTGCAAACAGAAAAATGTGCAAACAGAAAAATGAGAAACCTGTACATCCGTACACAGCCCTCTGTAAAACCATTAATGATACCTCAAACCATCGATTCCCGATAAACTCCTTTATCCATACTCCTGCGTTTATTTTTTCCAGTGAACAAAGATATCGAGAAAAGTTATCCAAATTGTCTATAGAACAAACCAGCAACTCATTTCTGCGATATAAAAGACCTTATCTTGGTGCCACACCCTTTCTACCTATTCTGGCAAATGAAATCATAAAACTACCACCCCACCACCCTAATCCGCTGTTAACTATAATAAAATCACTTACAACTTCACTATTAGGATACCGCCCTTCCAATGAAACAAGCCATTTTGTTCCGATCTCCTCCTAAAACTATTGTTGCTCTCCAAAGTCCTTAGATCACTAGTAGAATGTAATTTCCAGACCAAAATTGTTCCATAATACCCAGATTTCCATATGACAAAAAAACGTATATTCCTCAAAGAAACCTCCCTGACGTAGTAACCAAACATCTGTGACAATGCTGTCTTACCCATTTCACTCCTTCCCTTAATACTTGTTCTATATCTACTAATATTTGACACTAACTCCGAACATATATAAACCACATCCCTTAGATTACCTAAACAAGCATCGCCTTGTATGAAACCCAGGTAATATATATCAATATTGTAAACCCCAATGCCATCAATGGTGAACCAGAAGTGTATACATCTCCTATGTTATTCCCAAAACTCATTTGAACCAATTTATGACATCTTTTTCGTTCTATCATAACCATTCCCATAAACCATGTATTATAACAAATCTCCATTCCAATGTCCTATATGCTATACAGAGTAGTTGGATCTAAATTATTCACCAAGAAACCAATTATTGCAATTAACATAGGAGTTGAAAACTCTTCATCCATTAACAACCACATAACATGAGTTTTATTATTATTAAGATTATCCGTGGTCACCGGATGCAACCCAGAAAATATAAAGGCATACAAAGCCTGAAAGCTATATGCACATCGTTCATGAGACCAAGACGGTTTTATTCCCAAAAATAAAACCCAATAAAATTGATAAGAAAACTTCATTCATTTATATAAACTCTTTAGTTTGTGTTACCTTACCCGACCTGATGCGCGGTGGAGCTGTCTAAGTTACTTTTTCCCTTTCTTTGCTTTTGCCGTCCTTACCTCTCATCCTTCTCATAACACTCTTCCGTGGAGAGACCAGTGCCTGAACCAGTCTCCTCTTAATTGTACGTCTTACTTGGGGTTTTGGAAAAAGTTGTTTCCTAGCCCCCTGATGTCTCACTTCTTTGTCTTCCTCGGACAGAGAAATTTCCTCATCACTTGCAATTTCCAGCATCTCATTCTCACCCAGCACACTGTCATCCTCTGCTTCCATATCACATCGTCCCTCCATCAGTTTCTCCTCTTGACTTGAATCCTCCTGAACTCGCATCTGGGTATCTGACTCCTCTATCTTCTTCTTCTCCCCCCCCCCTACCACTTGTTGAGTCCTCTATGGAAATTATCTCCTTCTGTCACTGGATTTCATTGCTTTCCTTCTTCATCAAATTATCTGCAAACACCGTTTCCTCAGTCCTAAGTGATGAATCTCTTTGCACATTGCCGTGGAAAGCTTCCAGTATTAACCGTGTTGGATCTGGAAGATCATTCATCGATGATCCTCTCAACTTGTTAACCCTTGTTGGTACTGCCGCAAAAAATCTAACTCCCTTCACAAGAAACCACCCCCATTACTTGTCCTTCTTTACTCTCATCGAGTACTTTGTGTTGCTTCCTTGACCAAGTAAGAGATCCACCCATCCCTTTCGATCCAAAACCAGTATCACGCCGGCCATTATACTTCTCCTTATCCCGCTTAATTCCTCCAATCCCTTCCCTAGACCCATACACAATTGCCCCTTTGTAACTCTTTACACCCCTCGTTAGTATCCGACGTTCCTCATCTTTTTCCCCACTCCCCCTTGTTCTTGACTCTTAGTTAGTGGGCAAATATCAGCCGCATGGCACAATGCCCTACAATACCCATACAAATTTTCATACTTTTGAGAGATTATAGACTTCACTCCTATGTTAAAATCCATTTCTTCACAAAAATTAAAGGTTTGAACCCATCAATCCACACTTTTATTCTACCATTTTCTAAATCTATCCCATCCTTTTCTACCTCCCCTAGACCTTGTCCGATACTTATAAAAGTAAGCTCAGCCCACCACTGCAAAGGAAGATCAGTGATCCAAACCCAGAACCTAATTTTCGTAATTCCGATCCATGGATGGTTCACACCTGACCATCAATACCATCCAATAGTCGAAATGAATTGGCTCCTTTTTAATACCTCCATAATGTTGACCTCCGAATCAAAGTCAAACTGAATGCGTCCTCTTCCAAGATTGGCCCCTACCACACGCTCTTCCATCTTCCAAATTCTCGGGCATCATGAAAAGCATAGCTTTCATATCCTGCATCTGAGGGTTCATGCATCGTCCAATCAAAGTCTTCGCATGCCCTTTGATAATCTCAGTGTTATTAAACCTTGGCACCGTGATCTTCAACCTCTTGGGAGCCTCCACCATGCAATCATCCTTAAAGAGATTCGATTAAGACATTGCCAACGTCTGCTCACCCAACAAGTTTGAAAATAAAGAATATGTATATTGATACGTAAGAAGAAATCGATATAGCTGATAAGAATAATAAAGCAATACTACTGCATCCTCTTTCACTCCTATTAATACTAATTCTTCCGTATAGACTTTGTTACCCCAATTGCCAGAATCAAGCAAATTAGAACCGTTCTAATCTACATCAGATCCTCCTTGGTCAAACTCCAATCTTCCAATATCCCAGAATACTGGTTTAGAATCCCCATCTCCTTCCACATCTGATTGTAAGTATCTATGCATTGAAATGCTTCCCAGAAATACCACCCATGTATTTTCAAACTTGTAAATCATATCTCCTCAAACGATGACATACCCTTATTTTCATTGTTGATGAAAACATGAGGCATTATCTCAAATTCTCTTCAGCCTTAGAATTTTATCTCTTATATTTTTTTATTTATCTACATATCCCTTCCTCTTTAATGAAATATTGATTTCCTATGTTACCCGTAAAAACAATTAATAAAACAATTAATAAAAAATGAGCCAAAGACATCTTCCTATCTTTTAATCGTATTTGAGATTCCTCTGTCTTTCCTCTGCGGCGAACCCAATTGAACTCGAGCTCAAGCTCGCTCAGCTGCTTCATTTCTTCGATTTTTCGTTCGCGAGTTCTCCTACATCCTCCTCTCAGCTTGTGGTCCTTGTCATTCATCGTAGATAACTTATTGATTCAGATTTAAAGTTGCATTGGGAGATTTAAAAACAAGGTATGAGATTAGGATTTAAAATTAAATTGAAATCGATTCAACAATTGTTAACCATGTCTTATTGGTCGATTAGGACTATGAATTAGAAATAAATGTATTTGAGTAATTGAATGGTAGTAATCTGTAGAGTAGGATGAATGTTAATCTCAATTTTCGCGGTAGAAGAACTTGGTAAAACTAGTACAACTAGAAAAACTGTGGGCAACTAGTATAATTAGTATAACTAGGATAACTGTGGATAACTAGTGTAACTGATTAATGTTTGTGCATTTTCTTGGCAGGATACAATGAGCAACAACAGCATCATATATTTTAAATTGAAAGGTCGCATGTATAGTTTGATGTTGAAGTCATTAGAGGAGGGTAAAAAATTAGTGAATGTAGAAGAGAGAATATGCAAGAAGGTTGGCTTAGATAAAAGTAAAGTGAAATTAAAATTGAGCTTCCGTTGTTGGGGGATGTGAGGAACCGTTTTGTATATCTGGTGATGAGAATTTTTCTGTTTATCTAAACTCTATTGATAAAGAGAATTGAAGGTGTATATTGTATGTGGATGTTTTCAGTATCTCGGATGAAACCGAGTAAGTTTCAAAAGCTGGAAAAGGAAGTTCTTTTGGTATAACTATGAAGAGTTACATAGAACGGATGAAGAAAACTTAGGTACTGCCATAACTCTTTATATAGGCAATGAAGAAGATAAAAAACAGCCTAAGGCTGTGGAAAGGGATGACGAATATGTGGATAACGATATGGATATGTCGGAGATATGTGATCAATTTGTTCATCTTACACCTGCTGTAGAATCTAGTCAGTTTATAGAGGAATGGGAAGATGGTTTGGGTTTGGTTTTACTTCAAGAATTTCCTAATAAGAAAATAGTGCAAGCACTGGTGGATAGAGCCACATTTGTGAATTGTTTTGGGTTTAAGGTTGCAAAGTTAGATAAAAGCCAGTTAGTGTTGAAATGTTTACAAATGGGGTTTACGAGCTACAAAGATAAGGAAGACATATATGTTCTCGATTAGAAGGTACACCAAAATGCAGACATGTTCTCCGGCTAGTCAAGGTGATAGCAATCAGAAGAGGAAAAGCACACCACAACTAGTTGCAACTGTTTTGAAAGAAGATTATCCAGGGCAATTGCAAAGTCCAACGCCTAAAAGTATAATAAATCTGGTTCAGACAAAATTTAATGTGAAGATACCATATTGCACTGCATAGAGAGGGAAAAATAAAACAATGTTTGATTTGCATGGTAGTCTAGAAGAAAGCTACAAGTTGTTGTATCAGTATTTGTATATGTTAGAGGAAGTCAGTCCCGGTACAATTACAAGCGTGAATGTGGACGATAACAAGAAATTCAAGTACTTATTCATCGCTTTGAGAGCTAGCATTGAAGGGTTTCAAGTCATGAGGAAAGTGATAATTGTTGATGCAAATTTTCTCAAAAATTAATATGGTGGTGTACTAGTGTTTGCCACAGCTCAAGATGCTAATCGTCATCATTATCCCATACCGTTTGGTGTACTCGATGGTGAAAATAATGCAAGTTGGTACTGGGTTTTGAAATTCTGAAAAAAATAGTACCCGACTCCTCTGAAATAGTCTTCATCAGTGACCGAAATCAAATTCTAATCGGTGCAATAGCTTCTGTGTATCCGAGCGCTCGTCAAGCGTACTGTATATGGAATTTGTCCAAAAATGTCAAAGGTCATGCTTCCAACGTCATTAATGATGTGATCCCGTAGAGATTTATGAAGTGCAGTAAGCTTTACACAGTGGCCGAGTTTGATCGTGCTTATACTGCAATCTAGACAAGATTTCTTTTTGCGGTCAAGTATTTGGAGGAGAGTACAATAAAGAAAAAACGGGCAAGGTGTTATTTTCAATGAGAAAAATACAACATAGACATAAACAACTGTGTGGAATCGTTGAACAGTGTATTCAGGACTGCACACAAATACTCCTTACTGTCTGTGGTGGACATGATCATCAACAAAAATTATGAATGGTTTAATGATCATAGGAAGAAGTCTACTTCTGGATCGGCTGATCGTAAACTGGTGTCAATAGTGGAGAATTTTATGCATGATATGTGGTCTACGGCTGAGAAATTGATTACGACTGATCTGAATGATTACGATTTGGAATACCATGTCACTGGTAGTGATGGAAAGGCTTATCTGGTGAACTTACGATCAAAAAGTTACAGTTGCAAGGTGTTTGATATTGAAAAGTAACCTTGTGTGCATGGATTAGCTTCTTTCATTCAACTCAAAAGGCATGAAGATGTTTGCAATATCCAACTACATGAGTTATGCTCAAAATACTATTGGTCGGAGTTGTGGGCATTGGCGTTATAACTATTTACGTAGTTCCGGATATGTCTGAATGGAATGTCTCAAATTACATCCAAGAATTGCATATCATACATCCAGATCTCATCAAAAAAAAAGAGAAAAAAGAAAATAAAAAGGTTTGGGAACGATGACCAAAGACGATAAATAAAATATGTGTAATATAATTACTCAAATGGTTGTTATTTGGAGATTTTGGAAGAGTTTGATTGTGATTTGATTTTATTAAGTGTAATTATATTTTGTAAAAATATGTAAACTTGTAGGTTTGCATAATTGTATAAGTGTTTTTTTTTTGAAAACTAATCATAGTTGTATCTTGTTCTACATTTTTATGTAAAATTAATCATAGTTGTACCTAGTTCTACATATTTTTTGTAAAACTAATCATAATTGTCCTAGTTCTACATTTTTTTGTAAAACTGGTAAAACTAACGTAAATAATTTTAAAATTACATCTAATAAATAAAATAAACAAGTTGACATTACAAATAACTCAAGTTAAACTAACGAAGTAGATATATTATGTAGAAAAAAAATATATGAGATATGTTTTGCATACAATAATATAACCAATAATCTCCTTATACATTTGATGTCACTTTATAAATAATAGGTAAGTTATCTTGAAAAAGTTACATTAATGTATTCTATTATTTTTTGATACATACAACACTTGGATTGATATGTTAATGAACTTTAGTCAAAACTACAACTACAAAATAAAAATATTTAGTAAGCTAAAACTAGAAAATATGAAAAACTCAAAAAGTAAAACTATTTGCACATATAGTAAAATTACTATCCTTAGTATAACTATGGGTAAATATTTTTTGGCACCACGTGAAAAATTTAATTTTTTGGCGGGCCTTTCTTATTTTTTGGTGGGCCTATTTTAATTTTTGGTCAAGCGTATTTTAATTTGTTGGCGGGCCTATCCATTTTTTTCCCCAAACTAGTAACACATAATTTTAATAAAAATACATAGTTTTAATTAAAAATACATAGTTTACATAGTTTTACTAAATTTATACATAGTTTAACCAAACTATGTTACACATAGTTTTACTATTTATACATAGTTTTACCAAATTTATACATAGTTTTACTAAAAAATAAGTCCTACCAAATCACACTAGGAGTACACCATCATTCCATTCGGGGTCGTTTCTTTGCCTCCTACCTCCTTCATCCAATTTCTCCTCCACCTCCCTCAACCGACCCTCCAAATTATCAAACAAAACTTCCTCTCGAGTTGCTGAATGACAGCTTTCATGTGTTTAGGGCAACTTCGACTTCATTGTTTTGGGTCGAACTGGATGTTACTGCAGCTAAGGCTACTAAGGCTGATGTCGAGTAGTCAGGTCTAAATCTCGAATAGGCATTCACATCGGCAAAGAACAATTCTTAAAAAAAAAGGTGAATCCTTGTTTAATACGTTTATTCCATGACTCGACAACAACGTCATGGATATCAACATCATCTTCCCCCTCCGTCATATCAAGCATAAGATTTTATTCACCAATAGCTGGGATCAACATGCTAGCCATGTCCTGAACATGCAAAACAAATATAAAGTTTTACTTAGTTTTTCTTAATTTTACAAATCAAACAAATTATCTTATTTGTGTTGAGTTCTTCATAAATCCTCGAAAGAGGAAATCCTTTCATCTCAATCTTCTTGAACTTCGTTTTGCACATACGTGGACAAGTCGTAGGGGCGCCAAGAAAAGGTTCGCAGAACTTCTACCCCAATTCAGAAATGGCCTCGAAGGCTAACAGCTACATATAACACACAGTACACAAAGTTAGATTTACCACTACATGTATACATTAAAAACTTTCTTTAAATTTTTACCTCAAGAGGAATGCGGAGCCCGGGAATCAGCCATAGGACACCTTCCTTAACCGCTCCTCCAAAATGCGACATGGTGTGCGAGATCTCTTCCAACATATTATCAAACGACAATCTTCCCCACAGAAATATCTTGCATAGGTTGAGATCATCAACATCCCAAAGGAAGAATGGCTCCACCGATGGAGCATCTTTTCCAGTTTTGGTCTGCCTGATAATGATGTTGGATAGGAAGTAAAGGACTGACATCTTCAGCCTATTAGTAGAAAACGTCATTTCCTCGAGCCTGACACTAACGTCATGATATCTGACTATCAATCCTGCACCAAAAAACTTCAGCACAAATCTCATACTTCCTAGTTGCAAGAAGTCCAACAGGTAATTTGTACAGTTTAGTCCTGAAATCAAGGCGTGTTCCCTTATTCCATAATGGATGGGAACACCGTTGACTACAAACCAAACCTTTTTCTCCCTTTCAATGTGTGCATTCTTAAGGAGAAGCATCCACATCCCCATAAGTTTGTGGTTTTTGTATTTGAGCATGTGGAAGAAGTGTCGGAACTAAGGATGACGTTCGAACCAATTTCTCTCCACACTGGTAAGCGGCGGATTGAGCCTATTCAATGTCTCCAAGCATTCGACCACAAAGCACCTTGTTAAAAAAATTATTTTCTTATTGTACTCACTTGGATGAAAGTACATTTCCATTGGTGGAATCGCTTCCACCAAATCATGTAACAAACAACAAACATTTAATCCCAATTAAACGTTGTTATACATAAAATACAACTAGTTTTACCAAGTTTTACATAAAAATAACAAATTATTTTACCTAGTTTTACGTATTTTTAGATAGTTTTACGTAGTTTGATATAGTTATCCCTACAAAATATGCACCTAGTTTTACTTAGTTTTACATGGTTTTAAATAATTTTACATAGTTAATATCCACTTTGTTTTACCAAGTTATACATACAAATATCAAATAGTTATACGAAGTTTTACTTAGTTTTAAATAGTTTAAAATATTTGCAATACATAGTTTTACTATGTTTTACTAAGTATTATCAAGTTTTACCATGTTTTACTAAATATTACAAAGTTATACGAAGTTTTACTTAGTTTTAAATAATTTTAAATATTTGCAATACATATTTTTATCAAGTTTTACCATGTTTTACTAAGTTTTACAAAGTTTTACTGAGAATTACCTAGTTTTACATCACCAAATCAACCATTTATTCCTAGTTCTAGTTAAGCAAATACACCACAGTCACCTGTGTGGAGGAATCACTCTCGGTGTGGCTGCTGGAAACTTATCTTTCTTCTCTTTGTTCTTCTTCTTCCTCATCCGGAGACACGTTTTCTTCGCCTTTTCTTTGTTCTTCTTCCTCCTTCGGAGACACATTTTCTTCCCTTTCTCCTTCTTTTCGGGACCCCCTTTCTTCCCTTTCAGATTCTTCTGATTTTTCTTCCGATTGTTCTTCTGCTTCACGACCTCCTTCTTATTATATTGGTGGTAACCCTTGCGGCGGTCTAAGACTGGCGGCAGACTTTGGACTGGCGGAGATTAGACTGGTGACGTAGGGACCCGCGGCTGAGTATCCCCCTCTTCACTAACTTCCGACGGCTCTTCTACAACATGCGCTTTGGCCTTCCTCTTACTAAATCTGGTGTTTAGGTCCCATGGGAGAAGAAACAAGATTCGATGGCGAAGGAAAAGGGATCGGGAATAGACGGCGACGACACAAAATTTGAGCCGAGAAAGGATACAAGAGAAGGACTGGGATCTGGAAGAGAGGTCGATCGGATGATTCTCAGTTATACCCTAATTTTACGAGAGAAGAAGCGAGAGAATATTGAGGTGGTTTGGGAGATATGGCTAGATTTGGTTACTAAAAAAGAGTGTTTCAACATTTTTTCAAACGCTATTCACCAAATCATTTTTTTACATCCGATGGATGCAATAATGCATGGGTAGGTGGATAAAATCCAGATCGAATTCGTAATTATCTAGTCATATTTAGATTTTTTGATAAATTAGTTTATTTTGCAATTAAAAAAATAAAAATAAATCAAATATAAAATAAAACGGAGATATTTTAAAAATGAAATTTAAATTTAGGGGCATTTGAGAAAAACCATATCAACAACTGCTATATCAACAACTGCCTCATATAACTTAAGATACTTACGTAATTTTATCCTAATGTGCATACAGTGGCAATCCTTTATTCTGCGTTTAAACATTAAACATAGCAACTCCCTTATACTCCACCTCCTATAATTCCCTTTCTGCCATAAATCAAACCTATATTGAGGTCTACCAAATCTGTCCAGCAGTCTAAGGACATCAATATCCCCAGCCCATTTCCTTTCATAACCCAATCTTCCACATGGGAAAACAATCAATAATTCCAGAAACAACTTAAAACCAGATCCCATAAGCCGTGCATCCGAACAGATAGCCCTGGGTTCCCCCTTCCAATCTGACTAAATGTGAGGATTTTATTTGACTAAAACCGATCAAAACTATAAACAGAAATTAACAAGTTAGACAGAAGCTTGTTCATCCAATTCACGGCCTCAAACCGTTACCTATGGGGAGGGATCTCTTGTCCCTCAATATTCACTATAATCTGAGAAAGATACAACGTTTATTTTTTTGTCTTACACAAGAAGATACTAGAGAGATTATGCTTGGTTACAAAACACTTAGGATAAGATTATTTATACCAAAGCATGTCTTAAACCTTTAACCATATTATCACGTTGATTGGCAAAATGTAATGGGCTTCTTGTGTTTCCACAACCCTCTCTCTATTCTCCAGGAATAAAGCAGGCCCAAGGTAAAAGGCCCAACAGGGTAGTTGTAAATATGTGTCAACTCTCACAATATTTTTGAGATTACTCTAGAACCTGCAATTTTTTATAGTCCTTTGTTTCTTTCAACCACTGCCATTTTCTGAAACTTCTCTACAAATCAACATAACCCTGAGGTTAGATTCTAAGTACCGCAACATCACTGTGATGTAAATATCTTTTAGTCACACTCTTGTGAGTTCATGTCCTTCTACAATATCTTAATCTCTCAAGCTCCTTTTAATTTCAGCTTTTCCAATTGGGATTAAGAATACCCATTGCAATAACAAAATGAAGCAAGGTGACATAATTCAAATCTTTCCTTGCTTTCTCTGTGTTGATTTCAGTATACATGACACTCACTCGAGCCATCGTTTGATATACCATTCTTCATTTAAAAAAAAATTCTTATACCCCTCATTAATATTTTATACCTCTTAAAATTTTAAAAGAAAATAATTAAAAAATAAAATAATTAAAAAAATCTCTCAGAGCTCAAACGCAGGAACAGGAGTGTCTCGGTCTCTGCGTTTTCCTCTATTTTGTGTGTGAAGCTCGAACTTGATTTTAGCATCGCAAAGCTTCAGCTTATTCTCAATCTTCTCCACAAAAATGATTCGGAGATCGAGCTCTCCTCCTTTTTGTGTCGTCGTCCTCGTCATTCTCACTCAGATCCGTAGACTTCCGTAGAATTTTTCCTCCTCAATTTCGATTTCGATTTGAAATTCACGTTGAACTCAAATTTCTCGATTTCATTGTAATCTCTTGTTTGAACTAATCTTCAGCTTGATTTATGGGTTTATTATGACTAGGCATGGAAAATCAATGTATTGCAGTGGTATAATTGTAGTAAACTCTCGAGTAGGCATAATTGAAATCTGAGTTATTGCGATATGTGAAGTTGGTAAAACTAGTAAAACTAATAAAACAAGTAAAACTAGTAAACTGGTAAAAACTACTAATAATAGTAAAACATAGTGGGAATTAGAGAAACTTTTAAAAATAGAACTAATAAACATTGTATTACAATGAGCAATATAATGTTTAAAATAGTATTATTGTGAATATATTAGAGCAAGTATAACTGGAGATAACTAGTGTTTGCAACAGTTCAAGATTCTAATCATCATCATTATCCCATAACGTATGATGTTCTCAAAACTGCAATGAAATACTCCTTACTCTGTATGGTGGACACGATCATTAGAAATTTTTTTGAATGGTATAGTAATCATAGAAAAGATGTTGCTACAATAGAACTTAAATTGGTGCCGTTAGTGGAGAAGAAGGGTATAAAGAAGGTTAAGAGGTTTCCATCAGCTGGGGAACGACGTTCAATAACAAAAAATAATAGGTGTCCAAGACAAGGACTCTAGTGGTTGTTACTGATAAAACTAGACAACTAGACAACTTGTATAACTGGTACAACTGGACAACTGGTACAACTGATATAACTGGTACAAATGGTATAATTAGTATAACTAGTACAACTGTATAATTGGTATAACTAATATAAATGATAAAAAATTATGTTAGCAAAGTGTTATAGAAAAATTGACATTATATACATCACAGTTGATGTTACAAAAATATTAAGAATAAAATGATAAATTTGTTTTTCATTTGTTCATTATTATGAAAAAATATAGACAACATACTCTTTATACTTTTAATGTAACTTTATCAATTATAGCTAATTTATTGTGAAAAAGTTGCATTCATATACTTTCACACATTTGAATGCATAAAACACTCAGAATTATAAGTCATTTGACAGTAATCGACTGTAAAACTGGTAACACAAAATTTAGCAAGACAAAACTAATTAAAATAAAAAACCTCAAAAATACAATTACATGTATTTTTTGTACAACTACTATCTTGAGTATAACTAAGTGCAATTTTTTTAGCGCCCACCTGTGAAATTTTTTCTGCCTAAATATTAAATTTTTTAAATTTTCCCCCCAAACCATATTTTCTTCTTTCATGTTGAACCAAAATCCAAAATATATCATTCTTTTACGAAAACATCTCTCTCTCTCTCTCTCTATCTCTCTCTCTCTCTCTCTCTCTCTCTTCTAATTTTCAGTTGCACAACTAATTGTTTTAGTTTTACTTAGTAATATTTTATTGTATAACTAACCGATTTAGTTTTATTTAGTAACATTTAGTTGTACAACGAACCGATTTAGTTTTGCTTAGTAATATTGTAGTTGTACAACTAATTGTTTTAG